>CM069305.1:5242500-10305000 GCA_035609425.1 Epinephelus awoara
GAAAGCAGCAGGAACAAATAATTGACTTACTAAAAGCAAGCAATACCAAGTAAAAATGTTGAATGAGATTTATGTGTATGTCTTTTTGATATGTTGGGAAGAATCTGAAAAAATGTTTGTAAACTAAAACACTCCACAAACCAAGAAGAGGTTGGCTCATTCAAATTCACAACTATGAAATGACTGCCTCTGGGGACCAATGACACTCTGCTGCTGATATCACCTGGGTTCTTACCACCCAGCCATGAGCTGCCACTTGGAAGCACAGCAGAAGTCTTGATGATGTAGAGGCACTTTAAAGGGTTATTAACTTAATGCCTTAGAACATTATGAAATTTGTAGTATTTAATCTCGGTGATAAACTTTGCATTTGATCTGAGGTGCCTCACATCGCCCTATGGCATACTCACAGAAACTTGTAAAAAGAAGACTAAAGAAAAGGGGATGAATGTAAAGGTGTATCCTATCTTTAAATGAGTGCACAAATCCTGTCTGTAATGAGGTGCATTTTGGTTGTTGGGCTGTGGTGGGTGTACATCATCAATTTCCTCTCCGACTTGAAGAAGACCTTGCTTTGCTTTGCTTTTTTTTGCCTGCGGCCTCGTGCCTATGACACAGTACAACATCACTCCCTCTCGTGTGATATTGCTTAATTATACCACTACTACTGCAGGTAAAACAAAAAAACAATACAGTGCCAGTACTTTGTGCCAGCTACTTGGCTACAGGATGTAATTTTTATGATTTGCAGCCTCTTAGGTACATCTCTAGAGGGAGCTCAGCTCTCATATATCTTTAAAGCCCACAGAGCAGCACACTGACTTTACAGTCATCTCAGCTAGAAAAAGATTGTGTGATAATGCATATAGAATCCAGCTATGTAAGTTAAGCACTGCCTCAGCTGATTCATTATTACAATGACATTTATTCTAATCACAACAAAATATACAGCAGCGCTTAAGTGAGAGGCTCGTCTGCAGTATGTTAAAAATTAGTGTGTGTGTGGTGTGTGTGTGTGTGTGTGTGTGTGTGTGTGTGTGTGTGTGTGTGTGTGTGTGTGTAATATAAAGTTTATATATAATATATAATCGATCGACCCACAGACGCAACAGCCAGGATTCCACTCAACAGTACCTGCCTTAAAGTCTGTAAGATGAAGCTCACAGCTAATGTTATAAGACCTTGGCATTAGCTTGCTGCTAACATTGCCATCTGATTTAAGATGTTTCCAAGTATTAATGTGATGTAGGTGACATGGTTTGACAAAATTTCCCAGTATTTTAAGAATTACCATTTTTAAATTTTTACTGTTGATTTGAAAGACAATGGGACAGTCCAGACACCATCCCCCACAACCACCAGTTCCATCCCACCAGCATTCACCTCCACCACCTCAGCAGGGGCCTGCCACCCACCTCAACTGCCCACACCTATGGCCCCCTCCTCCCCCACCACTACTCTCCCTATCCAGGAGAGGGATGTCAACAGGCTCTTTAAAAGGCAGAACCCCCACAAAGTAGCTGGACCAGGCTCCGTCTCTCCGTCCACCTTGAAGCACTGCGCCGACCTGCAATCTCGGGTGTTCGCCACATCTTCAACACCTCATCATTCCCATCCCCAAAAAGCCAAGGACCACAGGACTTAATGACTACAGACCCATCGCCCTGACCTCCGTGGTAATGAAGTCCTTTGAGCATCTTGTGGTGTCACACCTCAAGGCCATCACAGACCCTCTCCTGGACCTCCTGCAGTTCACCTACAGAGCCAACAGGTCTGTAGATGACGCTGTCAACATGGCCCTCCGCTTCACCCTCCAGCATCTGGACACCCCAGGAACCTACGCCAGGATCCTGTTTGTGGACTTCAGCTCTGCCTTCAATACAATCATCCTGGCTCTGCTACAGGACAAGCTCTTCCAGCTGAGTGTGCCTGACTCCACCTGCAGGTGGATCACTGACTTCCTGTCTGACAGGAGGCAGCATGTGAAGCTGGGGAGACACGTCTCTGACACCCGGACTATTAACACTGGATCCCCCCAAAGCTGTCTTCTTTCTCCTCTGCTCTTCTCCCTGTACACCAACAGCTGCACCTCCAGTCATCAGTCCATCAAGCACCTGAAGTTCGTGTACCCATCACCCAGGACCTCAAGTGGGAGCTGAACATCAGCCATTAAACATGGCTTAATGGAGACTATTTGAAAAACAAGTACACAAATCAGCTTAACTACAACTCGCAGCATTCACAAACACTTGTCTTTATCTGGATACATTTTCCCCACAAATACAACATGCTAACATTATTAGCACAAGCCTATGGCATTTTACATTGTATAAATTAACCTAGCAACTAGCAATCTTTTCCTCTTCTCATATAAAACCAGGGACAGTGACAACATTTAATGGCACACAGTTTGGCTCCATAACAACTCACAAGGTTCACCGACAAAACAACTGTCCTGTACTAAACACGTTTTTTAAACAGATACAACATGCTAATGTTATTAGCACAAGCCTATGGCATTTTACATTGTATACATTAGCCTAGCGGCCGGCGATCTTTCCCTCTTCTCAAATGAAACCTGGATGAATCCCTAAGTATAAATACCTGAAGGATAAATCACACACAAGACTTAAAACTCTATTCTAGGGGAGGCTTTACTGTCTTCACAATTTATTGTGTCCTATATGTGAAATTAAAGTAGCCTAAATAAAAGCTTTGTTTCCACTGAGGGAATTGGTGTCAGAATACAGCAACAGTTACAATTTTGGGGAGGTGCACGTCAGGCTACGTCGTGGGTTACGGCGTATGGGGTGCCGTTTGTAAAGTGGCTCACGCTTAAAATAACATCAACATCTCTCAGAACCCTTTTCTTTAAGCAGAGGCACAATCCAAGGATGCCCTTTCTCGCCTTCCATATTTGCAACAGCAATCGAACCTTTGGCTCAAAAAATTAGACAATCAGAAGAGATAACTGGTATTACAGTTGGTAAGAAACAATACAAACTTAGTCTATTTGCTGATGATTTATTACTCTATTTAAGTAATATACACACTTCTATCCCATGCGTAATTGAAATTATAACAACATTCTCGAAGTTGTCAGGATATAAAATGAATGAAGAGAAAACAGAAGTAATGGTAATTGAAGAAAGTATAAAAAATCTTGAAATTCTAAAACAATTTAAAATACAAAAAGGAATATCAAATATCTTGGCTGTTATATGAGTGCAGATAAATCACAGTTGTATAAAGACAATTTTCTCCCATTGATTAAAAATCTTAAGCAAGACATTGAAATGTGGTCTGATTTGAGGATTAATTTAATCGGTAGAATTAGAATTTGGTCTAAAAAAGCTCACAGATTAAAGAGGAAATTACTGTATTATCCTAGAGGTCAGGGTGGTTTAAACCTTCCTAATCTGGAGTTTTATCATAATGCAGCTCAAATGTTTTATATTGATCGTATAATTAACAACACACACGAGGAACCATGGATAGATATTGAAAACTATCAGTTACAGCCAAATAGTCTACTCTTAGCACTCTTCTCCAAGCGAAAAATTAACACGGTAAATTTTGTTATTAACTGTACATCAAATGCTTGGAAAAAAATGAAAAAAATATTAGGTCAAGAAATAGAAATCCCAAAATATATACACATTTGGAATAATTCATCAATAACTTCAAAATGCCCAGCTATACTGGGAGACGTGGATAAATGGTGGGACAAAAAATATTTATCAGATGTTATAAACCAGAATTCAGTACTTTCATTTCAGGAACTAAAGTATAAATATAAACTAAAAGACACTGAATTTTTCAAGTACTTGCAATTGAAAAACTGGATAACAGAAAACTTCAATATGAGATATGGAGCTTTAACCCAGATAGAGGAAATTCTGAATAACAGGGGAAAAAAGAGACAGATTGTTGGTGCTGTATACAATATTCTTATCAAAGCCGAGAGCAATGAGGAGCTACTACAGAACATATACAACAAATGGAATGAAGATCTTAGTATGGTAGAGGTGGGAGAAAAATGGAAGGAATGCTTAAGACTTACATACAAAATCACCACTAACGAAAATTTACATTTAATTCAGTACAAATTAATGACAAGAATATACTGTACTAGAGACAAGATTCAGAAGTTCGACACTAGCTCCTCTGACAGATGTTTAAAATGTAGAACACAGAGGGACTCCCTCATACATGCGTTTTGGTATTGTGAAAAAATTAGAAAGATCTGGGATAATATTGAAAAATTGATTTTAAGTTTTTGCAATTGTAAAGTTGCATTTTCACCAATAATTTGTCTCTTGCAAAATGTTAAGGATTTAAGATACCCAGCTGGGTGGCAGATTTTATTTTCATCATTGGTTTACAAGAAGCTAATATTACAAAACTGGAAACATAAAGAAGCGCCTACATTTCAAAAATGGAAAACATTAATGAAATATTATTTAAGTATAGAAAGAACAAAGTCGGAAGACAGTAATAATGAGAAACATTTTTACAAGGTATGGAACCCAATTTATGAAGCTCTGTAAGTGAGTGGAACCACAAGTATCACCCAGCACTCATAAACCTAAGGAACCCTTTATATTTTTTTTTCTTCTTTTTTTTTTTTTTTTGTATAATTGCGTGTGTGTGTGTGTGTGTGTGTGTGTGTGTGTGTGTGTGTGTGTGTGTGTGTGTGTGTGTGTGTGTGTCTGTGTGAAATAGATTGTGTATGTTGGTGTATGTGGGGAAGGGTTACTACCTGCAATGACGATGTAAACAACAGGATATGTAAGGTAAACTGGGTCATCTATGAATTTTAATTTTATGAAGAGTTTGTGTTTATACAAAACAATGAAGTATGGAACGTGTTGTGTTCAGACCCTTGCTCACGCAATAAAAATAATTATAAAAAAAGAAAAGAAAAAAAAGAAAACAACATCAACATTTTGCCACATTTAACTTTAAACAATGTTTAAAAAAGTGTTGTGAATTTTTTAACATCACCTTTTACCACATTTACAGCAATATTTGTTAACTTAGAAATATATTAAATAGTTAAATCTAAATATTAAATGTGGCACCTAAATGTTAAATGTTAAATCTAAATATTAAATCTAAATCTAAATCTAAATGTTAAATCTAAATACTAAATCTAAATGTTAAATCTAAGTGCTAAATCTAAATATTAAATCTAAATCTAAATCTAAATATTAAATCTAAATCTAAATGTTAAATCTAAATGCTAAATCTAAATGTTAAATGTTAAATCTAAATGTTCTGGGTGAAACTAAATATTTAGCTAATATGAAATTCACACCACCGGTCACCGGAAGTACCAAAATAAAAGCTTGAGATGGTCAGACTGTGTTTATAGAATCAAATAACAAATTAAAACCAACTTATCGGGGGAAATGAACACTTGAACATACATTAGTGTGATAATAACTACCTAAAATAACAACAAAACATGTTTGGAGAAATTTTATTTGACGTGTACAAGTTAGTGTCCCTTCGGGAATCGCCTTGTTGTTTATAAATACGTCCAAGTAGAAAACCATTAGAAAACCGTTAGCTGTTAGCCCCATTAGCGGTGTCTGTAATGACTCATTAACTCAATGAACGGTCCATGAAAAAAATATTTTTTCCAGCGGATGTCTTAGTTACAACATTATTGAGCTAAGTGGAGTAGTTTCATGTCGTACCCAACAACGGGAGGCTTTTAACAGATGACGTCCTGATGTTAGCTTTGCTGCTGCTGTTAGCTGTCCCTGTCAGCTGCAGCCACTGATGCTTTCTAGACAAAGTGATTTCCCAAAACTGAATAAATACCATGAGTAGCAACACAAAACTGCTAGCTCAATCATGTTGTAACTAAGACATCCGCTGGAAAAAATATTTTTTTCACGGACCATTTAATAAGTTATTACAGACACCGCTAACGGGGCTAACAGCTAACTGTTAGCCCAGCTAATCTACGATAACTCGGAAGTATTGGTAAACAACCAGGCGATTCCCTCCTAAGGGACACTAACAACTTAAAGTACACATCAAATAAAATTTCTCCAAACATGTTTTTTGTTATTTTATGTACTTATTATCACGCTAATGTATGTTCAAGTGTTCATTTCCCCCGATAAGTTGGTTTTAATTCGTTATTTGATTCTATAAACACAGTCTGACCATCTCAAGCTTTTATTTTGGTACTTCCGGTGACTGGCGGTGTGAATTTGCATATTAGCTAAATATTTAGTTTCACCCAGAACATTTAGATTTAACATTTAGATTTAGATTTAGCATTTAGATTTAATATTTAGATTTAGATTTAGATTTAACAGTTAGATTTAGATTTAGCATTTAGATTTAGCATTTAGATTTAATATTTAGATTTAGATTTAATATTTAGATTTAGCATTTAGATTTAGATTTAGATTTAGATTTAACATTTAGATTTAATATTTAGATTAAACATTTAGGTGCCACATTTAATATTTAGATTTAACTATTTAATATATTTCTAAGTTAATAAATATTGCTGTAAATGTGTCAATTCAACACAGAACCATATTACGTGTAAGGCTTCCTATCAGGGCAGCACAGGCGCAAACCATGGTGAAATGAGGGAAAGGGGTCACTATATTTCATTTTATTATTTTAACCAATTATAACATATTTTCTGCCATTAAATCTGATGGTGCAAACTGTATATATGCATCATTTTAAATATCAAATAACTCATCCCTATAATTATCACAACTGATGAGGACGAAACGGGATGTTTTGGTGACCCCTCTGGTTCTGGTGCCATACACTATGATGAGCGTAATGGTGGCGCTGTTGGAGAGTGAAACAGAGACAGAGAGAGACAAGAACACAGGCTGAATCTATGGAGGACAAAGGTCCAGATCCAACACATCTGGAATAAGGAGAGAGAGCGAGAGCAAGAGCAAGAGAGAGAGCATGTAACAAATGTAAGGGAGAAAAAGAGGGAAACAAAAGCCACAGTGTGCCAATGTGTCTTTGCTGCCTGTTTACTTCTCATTTCAGTGTTGTCAATACGCATATAAAACAAATGTGTGTTTTAACCAGCACTAGTGCTCCCAAACAATACCTCCTGTTTCCTCGGCACAAAAATGTATTCAGCTCACATGTGGATCATGTCCATACTGACATGGAGGAAGAAAGAATGCATCAGCCTGAAGTGCAGAGGGGAGGTCAATGAATCTGGAAGACTGATGCATTTCTCATTAGATAACTCATGCCCTAAAATAAGCTCAGTGTCAGGAGCTGCAGAAGTTTATATTTCTACCCACGTAGCCTCTGTCAGAGTGCATGATCATGGCCTGTATGTGTACAACAACAGCTTGGATCACTGCCTCTGCTCTTCTTGCTTCAAGTAGTGTGTAAACTGAAGCTGTCCAACAGCCCTGAGTCAAAGTGACGCATAAACACTGATCTGGGATCTGGGAGCAAACGTGGTCATCTCCGGCCAAGTTCTCATCACATCCTGTTACTGAGCCTGGGAAAATATGACAAAGACAGTGCTGTGGTCAGCATCACTAATTAGTCTGCTTGCAAGGCCCCAGACCATTAACTAGTGCCATCCTTTGTGGCAGCCTCCTTGGTCTGACCTCTCTATGTACTTTAATGCATATGTATAGGTCCTGTTTTCGCATGTGTGTAGTTCAGGCCTGTGCGCTTGTAAATTAACAGAGTAACAAAAAAAAGAATATCCCCCTTGAGAGATTAGTAAAGTATGCCTGCTTCATAACATCACAGACGCAATTGCAAACAGCTTGTGTAAAAGGAGCTTGAATGTCAAAAATGTAAATATTGCTATATTAGGGCATTTGTGACATTGACCTCATTACTGGAGGAAGGTCTGCTGCTCATGACAAGCAGAAGAGTGGTGGTACTGAGAAGCTCCTGCTCCTGTAGGATCATCAAACAAGTTTACATGCATTAAAAAAAAAAAAAAATCCAGTTTTTGCCATTATGCTGAAAAAGATAATATTCCTCCTGAGCTATTTACATAGCTAATGACTGAATATTCCACTAATATTCACATTTACAGCCAGCCATGCATATTCTGGTTATCATGTCAACTTACGGACAAGTGGAATGGCTGTCACTTGTGCCATTTCTTTTAGGTCTTACACCAGTGGCAGACTTGCTTGACCACGCAAATAGCCTCCCTCTTTCAGCCACCTTCTTGAAAAAGGTTGTCATTGTGTTATTTGTGCGTATCCAAAAACCTGTTGATGTCCTAGTCTTTCACAATTTTTTAAAAGTTGGTGTGTTTGTCCTTCTGACCAGAAATGTGGGCTTTTCTTGTGGGCATACATCACTGCCCCAGTACTGTGAACTGGTTTGTTTGTTTATGTATAGTGTATCCATGACAACACACAAAGCTGACCATAAACAGACAGGAGGCCGAGTGGTGCAAACTGAATTTAAAATTATATACATATAAACACACATATACTCAGTAACATACTCAGAATATAATAAAATAAAATGCCACCCAAAACCCCTTATCCACATGTTGCCACTGCACATTAGAGATCTTTGTCTCAAAGGGTTGCCTGAAACGGGTGTTAAGACCCAATTGCAACACAGCAGACACACAGGTACAGATGGTAATGACTTTAATGTAGTTTGCAGCAGACACAGGGAAATGCAGAGGAAATGTCCAGCAGGTGAAAATCCACACAGCATACACACTGAAACCAGTGTGGCAACACAACAAGAGTCTCTGCTTAACAGGGAGTCACAGGTTGGATCAAAGAAACTTGCACTGTTGCGACAAGGCAGGAAATCTCCACACAGCCACAGGAACAGGCAGACTGAAACCAGGGGCCTGTATCACGAAGCGAGATCAACCTTTCCTGGGTTACCCAGACCTATCCTGGGTTGACTAACCCTAACAATAGCAATCAGGATAATCGGTATCACGACGCTGGATATCAACTTGGTAACTCAACCCAGGGTTGCTTTATCAAGAGCCGTGAACGCGCACGCAGCGGACCAATCACAATCATGAGAGAAGTGCAGCGGCACTGAGCGTCACTGAGCATCCTTTTTCGTGAGGATCAGAGATTAATTCTACTAAAATATGAGGAGGAGAAAAGCAACATTACAGAAAAGGCCAACACCGTGGCAGCTGCAGGAGGAGGAAACATGCGTGGCAACTCATAACGGGATGAATTATGTTTAGTTTTAGTTTAGATTAGTTTATTTGCACATAATGTTAAAAACAGACAGTATAAAATTTAAAAGACTAAAAAAAGAAAAGTGCCGGAGAGGTTAGAAGCCACTAAAAGCTTATCAAAGAAATTCCCCTGTCAAAACATCAATGAAATCACATAAAAGAGAAGAAAAAAAACGGGTCAGGAAAGAAGAAATAGAGGAGGAGAGAGGGAAAAATCAAGACAAAACAAGGTAGCAAATTAAATGATGTGTAGGTTAAATTACTCATCACTGGTTCAAGTAGCTACAGTACCTGTACCTGTACATCTGACACT
This sequence comes from Epinephelus awoara, assembly GCA_035609425.1. Classification (NCBI taxonomy): domain Eukaryota; kingdom Metazoa; phylum Chordata; class Actinopteri; order Perciformes; family Serranidae; genus Epinephelus; species Epinephelus awoara. Next base: position 5,252,025 of record CM069305.1, read on the forward strand.
GATCACACCCTTGAATCCCATGAAATCAATGCTGCGCAGATGAATTGCGTGTATTACAATTATCGTCTAACATTGCGTCTGATAAACTGGTCTTTGTCTTTCTTTGTCTTAATGTTATATATGCTACAATAAAGCTTAAAGCTGACGCCACAATTAAATCATATCAACACCAAACTGATAGGCTCAATAAAATCATCCTGATATTGAGATTGAAATTAACAGCTGCGCAAAAATAAACCTAGTCTCCCTCTTTAAAAAACAAAAAGGAAAATCCCTCAAACACCATGAAGTGTAGACATGATAGGCTACTTTCCACATTTCCAGCAGCAAAGCTGTCAATTAGGCCCATTATCTTTAACAGGGATCATTTCCTCCAACAAAACAAAATGTTGGCACTAATTAATGGTGCTATTAAGTGTCCGCAAATGATCAGTTTCTTCCTTATGAAGGGTTGGGATGAGATTTGGACTTCTTTCCACTCCTTTTTGAACAATCTTTTCATTGACTGTTGTTGTTGCTTTCTTTTCTTTTTTAATGTTCAAAATAAACTTTCAAATCAAAATCAATCAAATTAATTAAACTTCCTGTCATGACTGGGCTGCATTTCTGTCAGCGGAGTCATTTTTTTCCGAACAGCTGATTGGCCAGTGGGTGGTGCTTTTTATAGGATCAGCTTCAACCCTGAACTTACCCTGCTCCGGAGCAGGATAGCCGTTCAGAGTAAGTTACCATGGTGATCTACCCAATAAGAACTGAACCGGCTTCGTGAGACCGAAAACCCAGGGTTAACCCTGAAGTTACCTCGCTGAGACATTAATCCTGCTTCGTGATACAGGCCCAAGGAGGGCAAAAGCAGAACTCGTGGTCGGGGACAAAAGACTGAGGAAATTACTGGGATTCAGGCAGGGTTGGCTGGTCAAAGGCAGGCAAGGTTGGCAACAGAAAATCAGTCCGGGAAGTAGTACTGGAGAGTCTTGCATGCGAAAAAGCGAAGAACAATCTGGCAGTGAGTGTGTGGAGAGCAGGAGTCTTTATACTGAGCCATTCAGTGATAGAAAGCAGGTGAGTGGAATTGCCTTGATGAGATGGGTGTGGCTGGCAGTCAGAGTGGAGCAGAAGTGGGGTGAATGGAAAAGTATTGCATGAGGTGAGCAAAATGGCAGAATTGTGACAGTTGCCACTACTGTAAATGTCAACAATAAAACTGATGAGTACAATATTAAAACTGAATCGAAATGATGGCCTGGGGAGCCCAGTAGCTTAGTAGGTAGGGCAGGCACCCTGTGCACAAAGGCAGTGTTCTTGCTGCAACAGCCATGGGTTGAATTCCAGCTGTCATCCCCTCTCTCCCTCTTCCCTTCACACTTCAAAACTATCCTGACATTAAAGGCAAAAATGCACCAAAAAGTAATCTTAAAAAAAAAATGATGGCCCACACTCTGAAACTAGGATCCAGGCAGATCACCCAGATCATCTACATATTTGCTTGTGTTATTTTGTTAGCCACAATGTAGCCTAATTGTAGTTAACTAAATCCATTGCTAATTGTATGCTTACTTTGTGTGTCAAACGGACCACAATTATTCTGATATTAATAAAGTTTATCTTCCAGCACAGTGTTGATGAGTATGCTTGTTGTTTTTAGCATACTGGCTACAAAATAATAGTGTCCAAGCTTTTTAAAAAAAATTACAACCCAGAACAGCCCGAAAGTATAGCATTCACTCCCAATTTGAAAGGCCAATAGGCTAGGTTACGTATCTTTGTGGCCACTGTACTACAAACTTACAGGTCCTTTTTTCCAAAATCATGGCTCAGTGACAAACATCATCAATCAATCAATCATTTTTATTTATAAAATCACAATTTGCCTCACAGGGCTTTACAGCATACGACATCCCTCTGTCCTTTGGACCCTCACAGCTGATCAGGAAAAACTCCCCCAAAAAAAACCTTTAACGGGGGAAAAACAGTAGAAACCTCTGAGGAAGAACAACTGAGGAGGGATCCCTCTTCCAGGACGGACAGATGTGCAATAGATGTCGTACAGAACAGATCAGCATAACAAATTAACAGTAATCCATATGACACAATGAGACAGAAAGAGACAGAGAGACAGAGAGAGATGCAGGACAGACGGTAATGACAACAACATGAAAGTAATAATATTATAATTAATAATAATATATTAATATCTGATAGTATACATGTGTGACAATAATCATATGTGTAATAATAACAGTAGAAGTATGACTAATGATAACAGCAGCAGCAGGGGGCATCTGGCAGGACCACGGCAGCAGCACAACCACACACGTCACACCATCCAGCCACCGCTGCAATACGAGTTAACCTGAGAGACAGTGGAGCACAAAGGCTCCAGAGAAGAAGCCGAGTAAGTGACAAGCAGAATGGCCAAGTTAGCAAGATGCAGTAATAGGATACGAGAGAGAGAGAGAGAGAGAGAGAGAGAGAGAGAGAGAGAGAGAGCAATGTATGCATGTAATGTGACAAATATTGCCTAATATTTGGAGTACAAAAACAACATCATTAGAAACCAGCAGTGTATAAAACACTGTCAGAGTTAATGTGATTGAAAATGATACATCAAGTCACAAATACATTCATTATTCTATTTTTCTAATTAATGTTAAATTAGCAGTTGTGAAGTATCTTGTTTCTTCTCAATACTATTAAAAATACAATCGCCACTATTATTTTTAACATCACAATTCACAATTAAACTGGAAAGTTAACTGCTTTTGAGGTACAGTGATTAAGTGTGCACTTAAATGTTGAATAAGATGCCAGAGGACATAAAAAAAAGTATCAAGAGAGCTTATTTATGAGTAAACATTCCCAGGGGGAGAGCCACCCAGATCCCCCTGCAGAGATCTGGGCTGAGCTCCCACTGTCCTCACATCTTAGAAACAGCCCTGGTTGCCTGTCTCCCTAGGCATCGTCATTAGGGACTTTAAGCAGCGGTGGATTTTGCCACGGCTACGGCTCCCGGAAATAAATCTCTCCTAGCGCTGGTAATGTAGCCATCAAATCCACAGTAGTCATTAAGCAGGTTGCCGCAGTAGCTGTCAGGTCGGAACAGCTGATCGCTCACCACGTGACAGAGGTGAGGGTAAAAACACAGCTCAAGTGAGCTATCTCAGTTCGGTCAAAATATCTTTCAAAAGGACCAGAGAGGAGTTGCTCTATGCATTAGATGACAAGTTAATATCAGAGGAAGAGTTTTTGTTATTATATGAAGTGAACAAATCTAAGACCTTAGATTTACCATATCAACACTATATGCGTGTTTTCACCTGGATGAAATGGAGGAGGATGAATGTCTCGCGGAGTTCAGAGTGAGAAAGTGCTGGTGGATGTGCTCGGGATTCCAGACAAGTTCCTCTGTGATCAGAGAAGTGTCGTGGGAGGGATGGAGGGTTTATGTATGCTCCTAAAGCGGCTGGCATATCCATGCCGGTATAGTGATACGATGGCAAGATTTGGTCAGCGGCAAGTACCTGTCCTGATGGCCACAAATTGTGTTCTTGAGTAGGCTACATCTATGACAGACACCACCACCGAATCACTCAATGGAACCATGGCATAATGAACCCTGCAGCTCTACAAACATATGCTGATCGGATCCACCAAATGGGAGCACCTCTTGATAACTGCTTTGGGTTCATAGATGGCACCGTGCGACCCATAGCCAGACCCGGGACCCATCAGCGGACCCTGTGTAACGGCCACAAGCGTGTCCACAGCTTAAAACAGCACTTCCCAGTGGATTAATTGGGAACATCTATGGTCCACTAGGCAAGAATTGAGTAAATGTGTGTGTGTGTGTGTGTGTGTGTGTGTGTGTGTGTGTGTGTGTGTGTGTGTGTGTGTGTGTGTGTGTGCTATATCGGCCTCAATGTAATATAGCCTATTGTTTTTGCCTTGCAGAGGGGAGGAAACACGACTCTGGGCTGCTTGCTGATTCCAACCTGTTAAGTGTCCTGGAGGAGCATGCCGTTTCTCCGGGTGGTCAGCGCATGTGTGTGTATGGGGACCCTGCATACCCACTGCGTGTGCACCTTCAGGCTCCATTCCGCCATGGCCAGCTCACGCCACAAATGCAGGCTTTCAACAAGGCCATGAATGAAGTCAGGGTGTCCGTGGAATGGTTATTTGGGGACATAGCCAACTATTTCAAATTCATGGATTTCAAAAAGAACTTGAAGATGTGGGTAAACGTTATGTAGTATCTGCTCTTCTAAGGAATGCATTAACATGTTTGTAAAAAATTATATCCACAGCTGGTATTCGGGTAAAAAAAATGTTTCAAAATAATTAATATTCACAGAGGTAGGCTATTCAGTTTACAAACAAATGTTTCAAAATAACATTCACAGCTGGTAAAAAATGATTATGAGAATTAGTCCTTTTTTTGAGGCTCTCTATGAGAGCAAGCATAACGTGCCCTTGTTGCTGCTGCTGCTGCTGCTGCAACATCATGGCCTGTTGTTGCTGGAGAAGTGATATCATTTCGTTATGTTGTTTTTTGGCGTTCTTGGGCTCTCCTCTCTTGGCCTTCCAGTTCCAGTCTCTCTGTGTTCTCTCTGCCTCCCCTTTCTCTCTTAAATATGCAATTCCCACTTCTCCTTTTTCTTTAACCCTCGCACTGTTCTTCTCCATCCTCACTTATCCTTCTTTTTTGTTTGTCCCATCCTCTCCATTGCCTTCTTCCTCACTTCCTCTGCTTTGGCCCAGTCTGCCTCTATCTTTATCATGCTGTCCTCACCCCCTCTGTTCTCCTCTGCTGCTTGTTCTTTCTCAGTTATTTCTTCAACGAGCTGTTCCAATTCTGTTACATCTTTTGAGGTCCCACTGCTCATCTCATCTTTTTGGCTATCAGATTTGAATTTTCCTTGTAGGGCAGCGAACTTCTCCCTCACTGCCCTCTGGGAAGTGGAGCTACTGGTAGCTGTTAAGGGTCTTGTTCCACATCTTGCCTCTTTCTACACTGCCTTTCTTATGTTTGAATGTCACTTATATTTCCCGGCACAAGAAGATGTTGTGGGCCTTCGTCCACTCCACTGGGGGTCTGCAGAATAACAACATGAACATCAAAGTTGTTAGCAAAGTAGTTAGTTCAGTGTGAACTGTAATTGTAACTGTGACCTACTGTGTGCATTTATTTGTTCCACTCCAAAGATGCAGATGACATAGCTTCAAGGGAAATGTGAAACTGTTAACATTAGATTAGATTATTCAAATGTACTGTCATTATGCCAAGTACAGGTACAGAGCATAACGAAAAGAAACATGCATATTTTTTATAAACTTAATTTGAACAATTCAGTTAAAAAAAGACCTAAAATTTGACAACTTAAGCACACATTTAATTAGACTGTGAAGGAATGGAATAAAGACTAATGTACATAGTATTTATAGGGTGTACTGAGAAATTATATAGCCTATCATATGCAATGCAAGGATGAGGGGAGAATATAGCCTATAGCAGAAAATAGTTCACTATGGTTTTTATACAGTGAAATATACATAGTATCCTGCGTCTGCGGGAAAGGATTGCTGAAACATGCAATGTATAGTGTGTCACTATCAATTGTAGAACACGTTTCATTTCAGAAATATAATGAAAACCATTTAATTCACTCACCTGAACCACGCATTGTAGCGACTACTTGAGAGGCTTTGTTTTCTCGTAGTGAGTCAGCGGGCTACAGCAGGCAAAACCGGCACTACGGCTTAAGTCTCGATCAGCGGAGCGCAGATCTATTTCCAGGAGCCGTAGCCATGGCAAAATCCGCCGCTGCTTAAAGTCCCTATTGTCTGTGTCTTCCTACATTAGATATTACATCAGGAAGTTCCTCTCTGTATCACCTCTGACAGCTGCTCTTATTTTTGCACCATTGTTTGCGTTATTGGGGGGAAAGGTTGGCTGACAAGCTGAGAATTTCCCCGACAGTGTTAGATGCTCATGTCACATGAAATGAAGGAAGCACAATAAGCTGTTGATTTGTTGCAGAGCGTGTGGATGCAAATAGCAGTCCTACCGCAGTTCCTCATTACCTAACCTGTTAACTTTTATTGTTTATATGCTCCTGGTGAGAAAGTTAACCATCTGCTTTTTCCTGTTTTGGCTATTTGACCAAGTTGGGGTTTACAGGCTTATAAAAGCAGCACTGCGCTGTGGGAAACCAGGGAGAGGCCAGTGCCGATGGTAAAGCTCCGATCTGCTTTAGTTTATATTTCCAAATTTCATCCATGTCAAAAATAACTTTGGATTATAGCTTATATGACATCATATATTGGTGTTCTTGTCTGATGGAGGGCAGTCAACTGGAGCAGATTCTAAGGCAATGACCACCAACAGAGCACAGACGCTTAAATTTGTGCTCTTTACTGTTGTTCCAATCAATCAAATTGGGATAAAACAAGTGTTAGTTTTGAATCTGGAAAATAGTAAGTAAAAGAGAAAAGTAAAAAAAAAAAAAAGACAAAGCTTATCCATCTTAAGTCTGGAGGAGCAGAGTCAAAATAACAGTGTTGAGTTAAACGTGTTTTGAAATGGTATTGCCATATAATGTGCCATGAAAATTTCTCCGTGTTTTTTAGCCATGACCCCAACCTGAGGGGTATTCCAGGTAGGAGGTTCAACAAACTCTGAGTCTAACCCTGAACTCTGAGTTGAGTTACTCTGAGATGGGAAACTCTGGGTTACCGGTTTCAGAACGGCTGATTTCAATCAGTTCAATCAACACAGAGTATGTTTACCCTAGCCGTTTCTCAATACTCAAGTTCGGCAGTTCGGACTTGTGGACTCTGCAAGTTCGGACTTGGCAAGTCCACGTGAGAATCCGGAATTCCCAAGAACGAGAGGACGGGAGTACAGTCATTTCTGCTTTTGGAACAGCAGCGAACTTGATGATGTCACCACCTCCGCTCGCCTTGGCTGTTGTACTGTATTGTATACATGTATTTAGAATAAAACAATATAAACACAGCCCAGCCCTGCATCTTTTCATAGACATTGTAAGAAATTAACATGTATATGTTTTTAACTTTCCAACATATATAACTGACACACAAAAACATATAAACAGCCAAAATATTTTTCATAAAATGTCTTTTAAAACCTTTTCCCCGCAGCTGGCTTCTGATTATAATCAAAAGTCAAGTGCAGGGGGAAAAGTTTGTGGAGAGTTGGTGGTTATTGTGATCGTGAGCATTGGTGAGATGAAAATCAAAAATCAATGTACCTGCAGGCTGAGGAGGAGGCTGCCCAGCTGAGGAGGCAGATCCCAGAAAGACAGTGGAGAATGAGGATGAGGATGAGGACGAGACATGCAATGCTTGCATGTCTGTTCGGTATGTTTGTCCAGTTGTGGACAAAGTACCCAGGAATATCACAACAAAGAACAAAAACTCAGTCACAAGTAAAAGTGCTGCACACCAAATCTGACTTGAGTAAAAGTATTGTCAGCAAAATGTAGGCCTACTTAAAATTCAAAGTTCAAAGTACTTGTGATGCAGAGTGACCCAATTTCAAGTGTTGTGATCATCATATACATGAATATGTATTGAGTATTAATTGATCATCATAGACTAAGCCGCTTTTAAATGTTGTTATGGTAGAACTGATTATATCACCTTTCACTGGTGCACTAGTCTGATCTAAAACAACACACAGCAACTTGTAAATATGAAACAACAACATATAAAACAAACTATCTGAAAAGTAACTATAAATGTAGCTTGAGTAGAATGTACAGTATTTCCCTAAGTAAATGGAAATACCCAAAGTACATCAAATTTGTACTTAAGTACAGTAGCTACTTGAGTAATATACTTAGTTACTGTCCATCACTGCATTTGTCTCACCATTATGCTTTCTGTCTATTTTTATGGAGACTTGACAGTTTACTTGGTTCACCTAGAAAAAACAACAGCAGTTTAATATTGTATTAAGTCTGACATTTTAATGAAGTGTTGAGTTGTAGATTGTGGTGCTGTTGAACTGTACTGGATTACACTGACAGCAGTTTCTCATTAGTCTGTCTTCACCAATATAAATGGGATCAAACAGGTCAGATGTGAAGAGGAAAAGTTTATTCAGCCACACATCAGACATCAGGTATACAATTCATATCAGATAATCAATATTTAAAATGCTGTTGAATAAATACTACAATAAAGACAATTAATCTTTAAATACAATAAATAAATTACAATAAATTCTTAAAATCATTACTGAATGGTAAAAACACATAAATAAGCAAAAGAATGCAAAGAACAATAACATGTTACAACATTTAATAATATAAGAATATATCTTATACTGAGAATGAATGTTGCCCATTAGACATCCCCCTAACAAATTACATTTCATATTTAACCACTACAGAGATATCAGCCACGAATTTCAAAAGGACTACCTGAGAGAGGCTGCTCTCTGGGGCAGCCTGAGCGCTCATACACACGTTTATTATCTATGAGCGCTGACATCGCTAGATGACAGCGGTGTCAGCGCTCATAAACACATGAGCGCTGACACCGCTGTCCAGCGGACCTCAGTCACATTCAACTGGGCTCTATATTAAAACATCGACCGTTCTGTGACAAAACAACAGTCACATATCGGTAATTATGGCTTACAATTGTGCGCCTTTCCCTCACTTGTCATTTTCCGATGACTGTTGCGAAATGCATGCTGGGATACCTGGCTGTCTGAAGTCCACACAAGTCTGCTCAGATGCATCCCCGGTGAAATGGATGTGGCGAGAACACATCCGGGAATTTGGACTGAACTTGGCTAGATGTGAACTTTGAATTAGAACAGTACTTGGGCTGTGACTGATGACGTGTCACAAGTCCACAAGAACACAAGTCTCCACAAGAACGCATATTGAGAAACAGCTTTTGAGTTAAGTGCATGCTAAAGTATACTGAAACACAACACTCATCTTCACAGGATGATGAGGATGATGAGGTCACATTGTCTGCTGCCACGGAGAGAGAGCCTGAGGGGCCTACAGAGGTAACATCTTGAAGTTGTTACTGATAGTTTCCTCCCCATTCAACTAACCAACTAACTGTTGCTTTTGTATTTGTAGGAAATAAAGAAGACCAAATAAAATATGAATTATTTGTCTTTATTTGACTGCTCTGGGTGGTGGTGATTGTGATTTAAACAGTGAAGTGATCCTGGCATATGATGTCTCTGACTGCTCTTCCATCCTGGATGACTGCAGGGTGGATGGGCTCATCATCAGGGTCTTCCATTTGTAGGGCAGGGTGTTGCTCTCCTCCAATAGTGGCAATATTATGAAGAACAACACATGCCACAATAATGTCACAGGCCCTCTCAGGGGTCACCCTGAGGTGGCGAAGGCACTGGAAACAGGCTTCAGTAGGCCTATGGTCATCTCCACCCGGGCTCTCGTCCTGCAGTGAGCCCGGTTGAAGTTCTGTTGGGGGCCTGGATCAGGGTCAGGGTAAGGGGTCAGTAACGTAGGCTGGCATGGGTAACCCCTGTCACCCAGCAGGAGGCCATCAAACTCTCCTGTAATATAGTGGATACATTAAAGGAGGGAGACAAGTGAATTATATTTTGCAAATCTTTAGGCTGCTTACCACGTTGCAGTCTGTTGCTCAGGTTAGACTTGCGAGAGATCCTCGAGTTATGAACAGACCCAGGCCACTTGGCCTCCACATTGGAAATGATGTATGCAGCATCACATATGATCTTGACAGTGCAGAGAATGACAGATGTTAGTTGTCAGTCAAAATGTCTAATTTCTAGTCAAAACAAATCTCTTTACACTTAAAATAAGACACATCCCCTATAAAGTAACTTGTTCTTCGACAATTTTCATGTGTTTCAAGCACATTTTCAATTGCAAGAAGTAGAAATAACACTTGCTCCACTGACAGAATTTTCAACTTATTTTAAGTGAAAATTTTCTTGAAACAAGTGAAAATTGTCTAAGAACAAGTTACTTTTTAGGGGATGTGTCTTATTTTAAGTGTACAGTAATGATATTTGTTTTGACTAGAAATGAGACATTATGACTAGAAAAAAGACATGTTCTTGGTACGAGTTTGAGTTTTCGCAGTGTGATGCAGTCTTTGACATTTTGAGACAGTAGTCAGTCTACCTGCACATTAATGCTGTGAATGGACTTCCTATTCACATAATCCGCTTTTTTTTGTGAGGGAGCAGTGATAGGGATGTGTGTTCCATCTATGCAGCCAATCACACCAGGAAATCCTGAAAGAAATTAAAATGACTAGTCTGAGGTTGCAGCACCATATCATTAACAGAACAAGTTTTAATCATAAATTTTAACTGATTTCTACATCATTCACCTGCAATCCTGTGGAACTCCTCCTTGATGACCCTCACAGGTTTGTGCCCAGGGAACACAACAAAAAAGTTTAGCAGACATTTCAGCGCAAGTCTCACTTTTCTCACAGCTCTGCAGACAGTGGCCTTACTGATATGTTCTGCATCACCTACATTATAAATAAAAATGCCAGAAAACCAGAAGACTCTGGGAACAGGGAAGGACTAATGAGACAGGTGTGACAGAAAACAGGTGGGAAAACATACAAAGACAGGAAGTAAAACCAGATACAACACATGAGGAAAGGGTCTACAAAATAGGAAGCAGATTAAACATGAATGAAAAACATGAAACGAGGAACACAAACAGAAAAGTCTAAAACAAAGTCCATAAGACAGACTATAAACAAACCCAGAATTATGACACTCATACAACTGTTTGTATGATATCCTACGAAAATGAACACAAAACACTTTGCATGATATTCTATGAATTTGTGCTCCACAAATTACATTATGTCCTTGATATAAAGTTACATAATTAACGTAAAATTACAGAGATTAGGTCTAAACAGGTGAAGTTACTGTGGTTAGGTTTAGGAAAAGAAACATGGTGATGAGGTACCTTAAAGTTCCCACGGCTCTGATTGTTAGTCATTTGGGGAAAATCCTTGGGGAAAGTCCTGTGTTTTGTGACCTATCCACTGCCACAGCCTGCCTCCTCACCAGACTGCTCCACGCTGCTTCCTTCTTTACTTCCATCAGTGCATTGGTCATGTGATCACAAAATTCTAAAATAAGTGGGTTATGCACAAATTGTTGGCTCATCATTGAGAGAGGTTGATACATACAAATTGTGTTGCATTACTTTTTGTAGGAAAATGCACAAACAGTGCATAAGAACAACCTGGAGACATTGCTGTATTTTCTGCTGGGATTGTGCCATCCAACCTGCATATTTGAAGCCAAAACATTATCAAAACTAAGTGTTTTTTATGCATAAACCTAACAAAAGATTAACAACATCGCTGTTGAAACTTAAAGTGCAAATGTATCCATTACATAATAACATGCATGTAACTTATCTCGTACAATGCAAAGCATTTTTCTGGCAATTGTGTTATTTATAAGGCTGATAGATGAACAACATATATAAGAGAAGAAATACAATGATGGTATGCAGCTCAGACTTTATTTTATAAACTGACATGTCTGCAACAGCAGATTTTCTTCAAGGCTTCAAAGAAGAGCATTATCAGTGGATGCACAAAATAATCCATATAGAATTAACAAACAGCTTTAACAGCTTAAAGCAGCTCTCTGCTAAATATAGAAGTAAGTAACTAGAAGTAGAAATAAAAAAATCTCTGAGATCAGTTGCCTATACCAGGGCAGTCATAGAATTGATATAAATGATTTGAAAATAAATAAGCACAGCACATGTAAAGTATCATTTTAGATCACAAAAGCAGTGAAAAGTTAGAAGTACAATAATAAATACATTTATATGTAAGTAGATTGCTATTCCTTCAATATACAAGTAGGCAATAAAAATATATTAGTGGTTAACTGTCACAACCTAAAAATAAAAATTCAGGACAGATATAATTGGATCTTGATACTTCACCACAACATGGCACCTATTCAGTCCAATGAGAAATACTTGCCAGGAATATAAGCTGAAAACTTCCCGCCTTCTGGGTTTACTTATATATATACATAGTATTGTTACTGTATTTCCTTCTGGCCCTGCTGAGAGTTCTCGCTTGGCCAACCTGTTCTCATTCCTAGGTTGTTAACTAGCAACTTGTGACGGCCTCATGAAGACTCATTGGAGCATTTTCTTTGTTTTCTGAGCCCACTAGTTGGCGCTTTTTGTTCAACAAATGGTTTAAAACACACTGAATTGCCATTCTTTGAGCCTGTCTCTTTAAACCAAGAGTCCCATCTAGTGGGCTCATAAAATAAAGAAAATGCATCATGAGGCCATCACTGCTAGCAACATGTTGTCATGCCCCTCAGCATCTTATAGCGATGTACGGGGCACCCTTTAGCGTCTCTATGTGGTGCGCAGCTGAAACATGTCGTTACACGAGGTTACTTTTGTGAAACAGTCACAGTCAGGTTTTAAAAAAAGATAATGTTTTGTGTTAAAATAAGTAGTTTATTAAAAAACAACGGCATAACATGATGTAAATGCATCACACAAGTTATGTCAGTGTGTGACGTTCATACGTTAAGTATGTAACATTACCTTGTTTGTGTCTCTCAGACTTCCCTTTCACGACTCCAATTAATTGAGAATGCGGCTGCTCAACTTTCAACTGGAGCACGCAGGCGAGAGCACATTTCCCTGATATTACAGTCCCTACACTGGCTTCCTGTATCTTTTAGGATTCATTTTAAGATCTGATTGTTTTACTTTTACGGTGCTGACACACCAAACCGACATCAACGGGAACGGCTAGCGACAAAAGCCAACTGTTGCATCATCTACGTAGCCTCACGTCGCCCTGTGTTAGTTGCATCTGAACACACTACAAACACTACATCTGACGGCCAAGTAGTACGTACGTTCTGTGCCTCAGGGAGAGGAAATAATGCAAAAACGGTAACCTGGAGTCCGAGGAATCCATGAGATAAACAAAGTAGCAGAGTGAGAGAGTGGTACATCCTATCTGTGCACAGAACACCGCAGCAACTTCACTTCCTATTACACCCAGACGGGCCCGGTGTTTCCTCCGCAGGCTCCACTTCACTCAGCTGCCAGACAAACCCCCTGCTTCTTCCCATTTTAACCTGAATAACAAACTGGGGCTCGGGGCTCAGGGCTCTGTGCTCCCGCTGGATCCAAACGGAGAGCCGGGGCTAGCTGGGAAGCTAGTGGAGACTAACTGGCTGTGCTCCCTTCCTGTCATGCATGCGGCTAACGCTCCACTAGCCTCACAGCTAGCCCCACTTTGTTATTCAGGTTAAAGTGGGAAGAAGCAGCGGGTCTGTTGGGCAGCTGAGTGAAGTGGAGCGTGAGGAAGAAGTACCGGTTAGCCCCGGTTTCACTACAGGCAGATTCACTCACTACAGGGGTAAGGATATAAAACCTAAACAGCCAATCAGAGTGATCTCTCTCACCGACAAGCTCTGTTGCCGATTTAACATGCTCAATTGGCCGAAAAGCCGCAGACGCCAAAGTGCCGACGATGCAGGACACACTGCAAAAACTAGGACGACAGATGCTCACAGACGGCCCGACTTTGACCGACGGCCAACCGTCGGCTTGGTGTGTCAGGGCCTTAAAGGCTCTTAATGGGTTGGCCCCGTCTTACTTGTCTAACCTCCTGCACCCCTGTGTTTCCTCTCGACCACTGAGGTCTGCTGACAGATCGCTCCTGGCTGTACCGAAAACACGGCTAAAGCAGAGGGGTGACAGAGCCTTTGCCGTTGTCGCCCCCAAACTTTAGAATGAGCTGACTTCCCCTACCCTGCCTGTTTTTAAGTCTCGTTTAAAAACCCATTTGTTTTCTCTGGCCTTCTCAGTCTCTGTGTGATAGCGGGTTGCTTTGTGGTCTGAATTTTCTGTTCTTAATTCGTGTTAACAAACTTTTCGTGTTTTGTATTTTTCTCATGCTTATGGTTTGTACAGCAAATGGGTCGACGCTGTTGTTTTAAAATGTGCTATATTAATAAATTTGTATTGTATTGTATTACCTGAAAACAACACTGACTTTTGATTTGACATGGAATGTAGGTACATAAGTTATGTAACATCACCTTAAACAATGTCAGCTTTTGGTTTTACATGGGACACGAACTGTGTTGTACTGGCTGAATGTCTTGTTTTGTTTGATCCAGCTCCCCTCCCTTCCACCCTATGCAGACTTTCTTGCTCTTTACTGTATACCACATCAGCTGCTCTCAGCATCAAATATTGCCTTATATTGGATTATTATTATATGGGCTCCTCCGGGCTGCATGTCGAAGTATCCTTGAGCAAGATACTGAACTCCAAATTGCTCCCGATGGTGGTTCCATCGGTGTGTGAGTGTAGCAAGTGGCACCTTGTAAGGTAGCCTTGGCCACCAGTGTATGAATATGTGTGTGAATTGGTGAATGTGGTTCGTAGTGTAAAAAGCGCGGTTTTAGTGGTCACTAGATGACTAGAAAGGCACTATACAAATGCAGGTCCATAAAGACACTAAAGGCTGCCTTTGGCTTGATATCACATGCCAAGGGATGTGAGCATTGGTATTTGATGACCTGGGAATGAGAAAGACTTTACACTGTGGTGACATCACAGATCTTTAAGTCACTTTTCCTGGCTTGATAAAATTATTACAAAAACAAAACCTCCATACCCAACCCTACTTAAATTTACTCTCCAGTGAATGTCCAAAAAAACATTTCATGATAATTAAACTCTACCAGCTGGAAGTCAGCAGATTAATTTAAGTCACTGATTATTTTGAGTAAATGCATGCAATTACACAGGAAGTGGCCTATTTTTCTATGAAAGACTATGTCATGGGTACTGATTGGTGATATCCTGTTTGTGTCATTGTGAGAGCAAGAGTGACATATTTGGAGATAAGTATCTGAGGATCATAACTAAAGGTCACATTCAGTACTGTGATCTTAATTTTTATCTATCACCACTTTGTGCACTCTAAATATTGGCTAATACTAAACTGCTTTTTGAAAAAACTATTTAATTGTATGCATTCCCTACACTTTCCTAGCAGATTTGATTTTGTCAGATGTTCTGTAATTCACTAACACAAAAACCAGAGAAAAATGTGTGTCAATATTGACATGCTGAGTCTTAACCAACACGTTCTCATCCCAAGTCGTCACATATTGCCACTTTGTCAGTGGACTTTGATGTCTACATATTACACGCTAGGTATCCTGTGTCTGCTGTTGATCCTCTGGGTTGCCCTAAATAATGCCAGTGACAAAAGCACACGGTTACGCTTAGGAAAAAACACCATGGTTTGGCTCTGCATTCATACGGGAAGCAAACACCAGGCTCCCAGGTATTTGGGGTTTGTTAGACCCATCCACCACCTTTCCAATCCCCCATATATGGACTTTCCAGCTCCTTATATAACACCGTTACTGGCAGCATTTAAATCTTACGTGATCAAGGTTATTACGTACTGACATCCCAAAATGCAGCTTTTGGGGCCAGGTGTCTGACACCAAAACCACTAACAAAGCGGTGATATTTGATAGCTTTGGAATGAGAACAAGCTGTCTTAACTGAGTATACCTTTACTATTACAAAGATAAAATGTTGCCAAAGGTAAGTTCATCAAATTTAACTTAATCTGTTTATCTTCCACACCTTCATAGTTCAACTCAGAAACAGAATCATTTATTAACTGTCTTTAATTTCGTCCGTCTTTCTCATAGTGTGTATATGTGTACATCCGTGTGTGTGTGTGTGTGTGTGTGTGTGTGTGTGTGTGTGTGTGTGTGTGTGTGTGTGTGTGTGTGTTTTAACAGTGTACAGGTCAATATGACCCAAACAAGAACATTATATATATTATATATGGGTCATTCCTCGCTATTGGTAACTTTTCAAGGTGTTATGTTTTGAAAATAATATTGTGAATTTTTGATGTTTTTAACATGTCATTAGGTAGAAGACATGTTTAACCTTGAGGAATTTGTATTTTTAGAGCTCAGGCACTTAAATGATAATAATTATGGATGGATTGCTGAGACATGGATCGTGCTAGAGTTCCACCCTGTTACGGACATATACATAAGTATTGCTAAATGTTAATAATGTAAATATTCAACAATATTTATCAGCACTTATACCTTATGTGTCCCTTATTTCATAACATATGTTTTTTTTAAATTTGAATAATGAAGATACAGGAATTATTGTGTAGAATATAGGCTTTTTGTTTAGAAAATGTCCATGTGCACACCCAATTTAGCCAAAATGCTCAAGATAAATAGATATGTGCACAATTAAACACATGTATTCTCATTGTCTCTTTCAGGACTGCAAATTAACGTAAGAACATTCTGAAAAAATATCATTGTTTTTAGATCATTTTAAAAGAAACTGTGTGTAACAGGGTGGAAACAAGTGCAACAGGGTGGAAAGTACCGTAACAGGGTGGAATTACCAACAACAATGATTAGCTTTAACTTGCTATTTATTGAACGTTTTTATTATATCCACATACAATACCATAAAGAAAATAGTGAATTAGCCCCCCCCCCCCCAACCAGCAGTACCAGTCAAGGTTACAGTTAAACATATTTACAGAAGATGAATTCATTCATTTGGACTCTAAAGAGAGAGTAATTCATTAGAGTAATTCATTCAG
Source organism: Epinephelus awoara (assembly GCA_035609425.1). Taxonomy (NCBI): domain Eukaryota; kingdom Metazoa; phylum Chordata; class Actinopteri; order Perciformes; family Serranidae; genus Epinephelus; species Epinephelus awoara. The sequence continues at coordinate 5,268,726 of CM069305.1, forward strand.
TCTTTCATTTTCATTTCATTTATAACCATATAACAGACTAATCAATTCATTTAGAGTAAATAATACGGAATTTCATTCCATTTTCATTTCTAACTGTAGAGATATTCATCCATTTAGAGTAATTCATTCAGTATTTCATTTTATGTCATTTAAAACCAGAGTAATTCATTCAGTATGTCATTTTATGTCATTTAAAACCAGAGTAATTCATTCAGTATTTCATTTCATATCATTTAAAACCATAGAGTAATTCATTCAGTATTTTTAAAATTATAAAGCCCAATTAATGCCCACATTCTGTAAAAAAAATATTCCATAGGCTTTATATTGGCAAAGAACAGATTAATTACAAATTAGTTCATTATATCATAATATATAATAATGATAATGAAATGTACATATATCATATTTCTATTATTAAATAATAATGATAGTTATGCTAATATAGTCATAATAAGAATAAATAATAATAATATTACTTATTATTATTATCATCATTATTATTAGTATACTCATTATTATTGTTGTTATTGTTGTTATTATTAGTATAATTATCATTATTACTATCATCATCATCATTATCTGAGAGTGCATATTCTGTATTATTATTAGATATTTTCCAGGGTGAACGTAACAGGGTGGAAAATATCCAACCAAAGTAGACCTGACCAGCTAGCACTCCAGACCTGACTAGCTAGTTCTCCAGATTTAAACAGTACATAAATAGGGACATCAAACATATTTTTAAAAAAAATTCAAATTTGTTTTTACTTTCTCAACATATTAAGCGTAACAGGGTGGAAATTTAAGCGTAGGACATGTGGATTTACACTATAAAACATGCAAAAACGGCAAGAGATGTTGATTCTTATCTCTGACTTCTCCTTCAAATTTCCCGCCAAGAGGCTGCTTCCAGTTCCTGCGTGTTGGATCATGGGAATTTGTAGTTTTACTTGGTTTGGTAGGCTAAAAACCACAATGTAACAGGTTGGAACACAATTCGGGGGACACTCAGTAAATTCAATGGAACACCTAAATAACAGTGATATAGCCACAAACATATATTTTGAATCTTGATATATACAATAATAAAGCTATTTTTGTAATTATTTATTATTTTAATGAAATATTCTTCATTGAAATATGAAAAGTTGCCTTGGGGACATGGTAAAAACGTATGTTTGTGCCTAAAAAGAGGTATATAAATATAAATATACATTTTTTCAGGCAATATTCTGTGTTAATATTACATGGGAGACCTCTATCTGTAATAAAAATGTATTTCATATTAAAATGTGGTTTATGTAAAGTAAGATACGAGGGGCTCTGTCCCAGGGACTGGAATGTTACCAATAGTGAGGAATATTTTAAGGTTTATCGCACAGTTGTTTGTTTTCTACAAGCATGCTAAGTTGTTTTACAGTTTTGCATTTGTCCTTTCCCTGAGGCAGGGGTTTATTTCACTTATCCACTGTGACAATGTCAACCTGCACAATCTTGCCACTTGCTTCAGTTTGGTACCGTAATCCTATAGTGGCCATCCTGTCTGATGCTTGTGTTAAAGTTACATCATGCTTTAAGTTGTTTGGAAATGCAGTTGGAGCGACTTCTTGAAATGTTTTCACTTCATTAACAACTAAGTAACTATGACAACAACAGCAGACATGGACCAGACAGAGCAGACATTTGTGTGACATTTTTTGTGATCATCCTGAAAACTGCTCATTCAGATTTTTTTACTGACTGAATAGAAACCGTCGGTTGTCTGAAGGGTATTAAGAAAATAATTCAAAAGTCAAAACACTGTGGTGTGCTTTTGTTGATGACAAGCTGCAATGTTTAGTCTGAGTGGTTTATCAGACAACACTTTACGTTGAGAAACAGTATGTATAATCACTTGATAGTGAGTTTTTAACGCACTACATGGTAGACAAGACAATTTGAAAGATTTATTAATGTAGGTCAACTATAACACCTGTGAAATAGTAATATATTTATCATATAAAGCAAAGTTATTGATAATGTTATTCAAATAAACACTTGTTGTTATTCTATCTACGACTATAAATGTCTTCACTCTTATAAGTAAACTCTGGACCTTCCTTTCAATGATTTTAATGTGTATAATTAAACATAGTTAACAATAACAATTAACGAATTTGTGCAATCATAAAATATGTTCATATACAGTTGCATTTTGCTTTGTAGAAGTTATAATTGTTGACAAATACATTAGTAAACACTTGAAATGTAGTATCTTCTTGTGACACCATGAACATTAGAGTGTAAGAAACAGTGTATTGAGTGCTTTTATACTGCTTATAAATGCTAAATAGGGAAGTTAATTACTAACGGGTCAATAGCAGGCCCATATGGCACCCTCAGATTTTCCACAGATTTTAGGAATTTAAATGCTGTTAGTAAAATTCAGAATGTTGTCACTGATTTCTCCATGTGTGTGTTGTAGTCAGTTAGCATTAAAATCAAAGCTTGTGGCACAGTGAGAAGAAATATCAAAAGTAAGATTACTGTTAATAGATTGGCTAATTCATTTTTGTTCCCTCTGCTTCTTACTGAACCTTTCTTTTGGGCTATGTGTCCCAAATGTTGTTGATTGACTATTCCATCAGGGTATACCATGAAAATGGTAGATCACTGTAACCCTAGTTCAGAGTATATAAGCAGAACGGAAGGCTGTATGGCGTATAGAGTGGATTTTTCTAAATGTTGAGGCATCATCATAACCCCTGAGATTCCTCTCCAACACTGCTCACACCAAAGCTTTAAATCATGTCCAACCAAGAATTGACTTGTGTGTTGCAAAGACACACTATTTTCTGTCAAAAATGAGTATGCACACATGCTGTGAGCAGACTCATCATGCTTCACTCTTCTTACATCCGCCGAGTTAATTTCCTGATACTGTATTGTATTTCATATAGGTTGATTTCCTGAAACAGATGATCTTACTGTAAGATAAATTACTTAGTTTCACAATGAAACCTCTGTGAAATTATCCACTGCATCTCACCTACAGCTCAGTCAACACACATTGTTCAGATAACAACTGAACAGCTAGGCCCACTCTCATAATTCAAGTCATGTGTTTCACCACAAGTCTACTTCCTGGAAAGCAACCAACAGAGTCACGTGACTCACCACTCTAATCCACGTCCTGTTATTAAAATCATGCCATTTGAGATGTGATAAAATCAGCTCTGTTTAGTTTGCAACCTTTCTTCAGTCCACACCCAGACAGAGACCACACCATGAGTCTGATTGGCCCTGTGTATCTGTATTCCTGTCCCCAGTCATCCTCCTTCCCCTGCTTCTGGAGCTGCACAGCAGGACCTTCCCTCAGTCAGCTTGGACTGAGAACTCTTCCCCCAGATGCATGCTGACTTGTGCGGTGTGCGCAACTTCCTCCAGATGACTTTCAGAATGGTGGGGCGGAGGAAGATGAAGACCCAGGGATTCAGGATGGTGTGGCAAGACAGTAATCGGAGAGCCATAAGGTCAGCGTCCTTTTGCGCCACAGCTTTGCCTGAGAGGTTTATGTATATTTGGAGCTGGAATGGGGGGGGGGGTATAGAGAATAAGAGAAATACATGTTATGATTACTAAATATAGTCAGCTGAGGCCTCCCAGAAGCATCAAACATGCATAACGGCACAAACATGGAGGCCCAGTGGGGCCTCATGCAAGAAACAATATATGAAGAAATTTTCTCTTATTTCTGTTTGCATCCATTATTTTTTCTTATTTTGCTAGTGCCCACTGATATCTGAAATTTGCCCATGTTTTCTTGTTTTGTTCTTCTCTTTGGTAGTCAAGAGCACTCTTACCAAGATAAGATAAAAACATTGCATTTTCACTGTCCACAAATGTGAGGAAACATGAGTTTTAAATTTTAGGAACATTGTTTAAAAAATGCATAAATTCCATATGATAAAAGTTGGATAGTACTTTAGAGTCATTATAATTATTGGATTTTTAAATTTCAGGGCTAAAGAAATACTACTTTGGTGCATCCCTCTGCTGACCAGTGGTGGAATATAAGTACTTTATAGAAGTACTGTACGTAAGTACAAATTTGAGGTACTTTTACTTCACTTGATTTTTTTTTTCTTTTTTTTTTTATTGTGAAGTTGAACAAGACAAGGTATAGTGGACAGAATCACAAACAAGCAAATGACAATCAAACAACAAGAAACAATAAACAAAACAAACAACAACAAAAAAAGGAAAGAAAGAAAAAAAAAGGAAATAACAGCAACACAAGTGTTTGAGTGTGTGTTTGTGTTGTGTTGAGGAGTAATGAGCAGCAGCGGTAATAGTAATCATAGTCATACAAAATTAATAATAGGCCTATAATAACAGTACTAGCAACAACAATAACAATGATGAAATAATAATAATAATAATAATAGTTATGAAAGTGATACCTTTAGTAATAGCTATACTGATAGAATTGATAAAAATAATTCCACATTTATTTAAGCCATCACAAAGCCAATAACAATAATAACAATAGAAATATGGGGTAGAAGAAGGGTGGAAGAGGGAAAGGAGTAGGGCTATAGGAAATTGAATGTATTAAATTAAGTTAGATAGGTTTTATAAATATAAGTTTGCGGGGTGTCGCGGGTCACAGCAACCCCGCGGGCGAATATTTTAATCTCAGGCGACTTTCTACTTCTAATCCACAACACTTCAGAGAAAAATACTGTGCTTTTTATTCACATACAACTAATATTTGATAACTTTTGTTCCTTTACAGTTAGTTACTTTACAAATTAAGATTAACATTAAGAATGTTGCACACAAGCCATATAAAAATAAACAAGTGTGACTGAAACAATTAGTCCATTGACTGAACAGCACTAAACCCCTGTGCTTGCCTGAAAAGGGCTCAGTGCACATTACCTTCAGTGCACCTTACCGCTTATTAAATATCCCATTGAGAGAGGCTCTTACTCCCGCCTGTTCTATTTTGTTCTGAAAATGTCAGCGTGGAACCCTGTTCTGTTGACAAGGTCTGTGTCACCAGTGATGAGGAAATACAGCGAGTGCTGGACGGAGTAGCGAGTGACAACAACCCCACCTACATTTAAGAGTACTGTTTGTGGTGGAAATGCCAAATAGACTAGGGTGTAGGTTCCAGTGTTGGGCAGTAATGTATTACTAGTAATGCGTTACAGTAATAATATTACTTTTTCCAGTAATGAATAGTGTAGCTAATTACTAATAAAATTTCTGTAATAATATTACAGTTACCCCAAAAACAAACAACTGGTTACAATGTTACTTTTGTTATAAGGTCACTCCTGACTTTAAATACAACATCACATCAGCAGATTCATTTTCATAGTTGACGCAGCCTTGAGAAAATATCAGTCATAGGCAACTGAAAACCTCCAGGTAAATTTGGATGCTATGTAGCCTTAGCTACACTTACCAGCAACTGCCTTGACATTCATAGAGAGGCACACATCAGAGTTTTGGGGAGATATGCAACTACCAGTTTTATGGGGTGTAACGGAAAAGTAGCGAAGTACTGTTGGCAGGGTGTAATAAGTAAAGTAATATTATTACCTTAAAAACATTAAAAAATAATGAATCATGAGTAATACTTTGCATTTTTAGAGTAACTAGCCCAACACTGCTAGGTATCACGTCTAAAGAGTTTCTAAAGGTTCCAAAGGAAAGCGTTTGGATGGAAATGGGGTTTTATAGAGGACCTCTGTGTTCCAGCCTACTCTTGACTCTGGTTGTCCAGGTGCACTCTGAGATATTTATAGAAGTGAACCACCTTGACATCTTCCCCTTGGATAGATACAAGGGGCAGAGGAGACTCGGTCCTGCCCAAGTCCAAAAGCAGCACCGTCATCTAGCTAATGTTCAGCTGCTGGTGGTTCGGTCTGCATTATCCGACAAAGCCTTTCACCGGGTCACTTTTTATTCCTCTTGCTGTTGTCCACTGATACAGCCCACAAAGACATGCAGAGTCATCAAAGAACCTCTGTAGATGGTATGTATCCGTGTTAGGTGTTTAAGGTAAACGGGATGGGGGGAGGACGGTCCCCTGGGGGACCATGTTGCTTTTTACTCACATACAGTTACTCATTCTTACAAACTGTGGCCTGCTGGTCAAGTTATCTGTAATCCTGAAAACACATGGAGCATTTAAGCGCACGGTCTCCCAACAGCATGGCGGCATACTGTGGACCACTATGTTACTAGTACATATTGATGAACATTAAATATGAATATGTAGGATTGTAGCCAATGGCTAATTTCCATCCTAAGTCCCTTGGCAGGTTGATGTTTAACTAATCAAAAACAGATTGTATAATTATGATATGAATGCAGTTCTTGATCCTGTTTTGGATAGATCTGGAGGGCAGGCTGTTTTAAATACATCTAATTCAGCACTGAAAAACCTGGTTTCCTCCCATTCCCTGATTGATGTTTGGAGAACGTTTAATCCTCATACTTTTTTCTCAAGGAGGCACAGGACATATTCCAGAATAGATTACATTCTGGCATCTGCTGGTGTGTCACAGTGGGTCAGAAAAGCAAAGATAGTTCATACACCTTTATCTGACCATCATGCTAATATGTGTGAATTTGTTCTTGAGGATATTCCCAAACATGCTTTGCGGTGGAAATTTAATTTAACTCTTCTGCATGACTCTAAGTTCTGTGAACATTTCAAATCAGAATTTAATACTTTTATTAATATTAATATGAAATCTGTGTCAGATGTTCGATATCTATGGGATGCAATTAAAGGATTCATCCGCAACTATACAATTTCTTTTGCTTCAGCACGTAACAGGGTTCATCGCCAAGAATTAACAAGTCTTGAGACTAGGTTTTCATTCCTAATATCTCTGCAACAAAACAAATATGACCAAGAGAAGAAAAAAGAGTAGGCAAAGTTAAGGCTGAGCTAAACAAGCTACTTATGCAAAATGCAGAGTTCCTGGCGCACAGATTGAGGGAAACCCAACATCTTAGTAATAATAGTTCTAGTTCTGTCCTGAAAAGGAAAATACACTACAATGACCAGAAAGCAGATATTGTCTCCATTAAGAACAAAGACGGTGTACTAGTATCAGGTCCCATGATAATCAATCAAGAATTGAAATTATTTTATCAAGATCTGTGCTCTTCTGAAGCAAAATTTATGAAATCCGACCTTGACTCATTCTTTGATGGCCTGAATTTACACAAATTATCAGAAGAACAATTAAATTTACTCGAATCTCCAATTACTCTAAAACTATACGAAGCTCTTAAATGAATCATAGTAAATCACCCGGTTTGGACGGAATTTCCCCTGAGCTGTACTTTACATTCTGGGACGAGTTGGGTCCATCCATTTCAGAAGTGTATCTTCAGGCCAACAAAGTAGGATGCTTCAGTAGAGACATAAACACAGCAATTATCATATTGCTACACAAAAAAGGTAAAGATGGTACTGTTTGTGCCAATTTCCACCCTCTTTCGCTTCTTAATGCGGATATTAAACTTTATGCCAAGGTCTTGGCTCGGCATATAGAGAAAGTACTGCCAACTTTGGTTCACCCTGATCAAACCGGTTTTGTTAAACAGAGATTTGCATCAGACAATATAAGATGTTTATTACATATCATTGACATTGGTTCCAACTTATCCTCACCATGTGCAGTGCTGTCTCTAGACGCTGAAAAAAGCCTTTGATAGGCTTGAATGGCAATATCTGTATATCTGTGGTACACGCTGAAGGCTATGGATTTTGGAGATAATTTTATTAGTATGCTTAAAACCCTGTACCATAATCCATCTGCCACAGTTATTACATCTAGGCAAGGTTCCACACCCTTTCCAATAGAAAGAGGGGCCTGGCAAGGGTGCCCAGCATCAGCACTGTTATTTACGTTGTCTCTGGAACCGTTAGCCCAAAAGATTAGAAATTCACTTGAGGTAAAGCCAATAGTAGTGAATGAAACCTGTCATAAGACTTCGTTGTATGCAGATGACCTCTTGTTATATCTCGATGATATGTTGCATTCCCTAACAGCAGCGCTGAGGATTTTTCATAATTTCAGCTTAATTTCTGGTTACAGAATTAATTTGAATAAGTCTTCTTTGCTCCCTTTGAATGTAGCTATGAGTAATCTACCATTGGATGTAGAGATACCGGTTGTCACACACTTTAGGTATCTTGGAACAGATGTATATCCTTCCCTTGATAAAATTGTTTGTGCCTAAAGAAATCAATATCTGATGAGTTTAATAAATGGTCCTCCTTTTTAATTCCTTTCTCTACACGAATATCTGTGGTGTGAAGAACCATATACTTCCTAAAGTCGATTTCTACGCTAGTATGATTCATTTACCTCCACCTTCTGGATTTTGGGAGAGGATACAGGGTCTGGCTTTTAAATTCATATGGCGAGATCAACATCCAAGAATTAGCAAATCTACACTACAGAACAGTAGGATGTCAGGAAGGCTTTCAGTACCCAATTTTGAAATGTATTACCTCTCTTTCATGCTTAGACCCGTATTAAGGTGGGTGGACAAAAATGCTGATGCTCCATGCGTGAATATGGAGAAACATATTGTATCTCCATACACCCTCAAAGACGTTCTATTTTCTGGTCTTACCAAAAAAATTTGTCTTAATAAATTTGGCCCAATCATTGCACATTCAATTTATGTTTGGAATCATATTGCCAAATTAGCTCAATGTGATACAAAGTGGCACTTAGATACACCCATTTTCAGAAATAATTTATTGCTCATTGGTGGTAAACCAGCCACGTTCCCCTATTGGCAAAAACAGGGAGTTCATACTTTGTCTGACATCATTAAAGAAGACTGTCTTAGGTCTTTTCAGGAGCTCAGGCAAATTTTTAACTTGCCTGGTTCCTCCTTTTTTTATTATTTACAGATGCGCAGAGCAATGCGCACCTATGGTGTCCCATGGAATCAACCCATGTCTACCCACCCTCTAATGGATTTCTTGTGTAGTGCAAATGCAAAAAAAAGGCTTTGTTTCCCAAATATACAATGAGTTACAAGGAAAGTTAATTGGTCCGATTGGAAATGTTCGTGTGTGGAACATAGATCTCCAAGATTATGGACTTGGTATCAATTGGCAGAGAGTGTGGGGCAATATTCCCATATCATACCGCAATCATCAACTAATTCACTTTAAATTAATCCATAGATTCTATCTATCTCCAAGAAAATGTTGTCAGATTCGTATCACTCAAAGTCTGTTGTGCCAATTATGTTCCCACAAGGTATTGGGCACCTACATGCACATGATGTGGGACTGCCCAGGAGTCCATACCTTTTGGCTCAGTGTTTCAACCATTCTCTCAAGTGTAATTCAGACAACCATACCCTGTCTACCACATATATTACTCTTAAATGATGACACATCTCTAAATTTACCTATATATAAAAAAAGAATACTGCTTGCAGGTTTAACTGCCGCAAAGAAATTGCTGATAAAGAGATGGAAACCTCCCCATGAGCTCATCGTACACCGATGGAAGTTATTATTTTATGAAGTACTAACATTAGAAACTTCTAGTGCGAGTGCCCAAAGGGCAAAATTAGAAAGTATACAAAAGCTGAAATCTGCAGCTCAGAAAGTTAAAGCTCTACTCTGACTTAGCAACTGGTAGTACCTGTATAATTTGAAACAGAAATAATATACTGTGCATTCTACTTTCCAAATATGATGTATTATATATTATATTATAATTTGTACATCTGCTTACTTTATTTGTTTTATATTTTTATTTTTCTTTGTAGTCATTGTTGTTGTACTATATTCTGTGTTACCCTTAGGACATGTGGTTTAGGGTTTAGAATGAGATAGATAGCAGCTTCGGATCATAGGGTTTAAGCTCAGGTGGATAACAACAGATGAAGGCAACGGATGTTGCTGATGATGCTGTTGAAAGATGGACTTATTGATTTATTTATGGATTTAATGGATATATTCTATGTGTATATTGCAACTATGCTGTACAATATGGTCACATATGGTCACATATCTGTTTGAACTCTGCGTTGACTTGCCCTGAGATGGGAAACTCTGAGTATCCGGGTCCAGAACAGCTGATTTGAATTAGTTCAATCAACTCTGAGTAGGTACACCTTGAGTTAAGCAGATGCACAACCACAATAAAAAGCCATCATCAATGGAGCCCCGATACTTTGTTTCAACATGGCAACCGGAGAGAAAAAGAAATCAACTTATTTTACACCTGTGGAATTGGGGGCACTCATGAATGCCTACAGCGAATATGAGCATAATTTCATTAGAAACATTAACACCGCTAAAGCTGCCAAGGGAAGAGAGGCGGCATATGAAATTTAGCAAGCAGAATCGTCTTTGATGGGATGTTGGTGGCTCAGTTGATAGAGCAGGCATCCCATATATATGGCTTTTGCCGCAGTGGCACAGATTCGACTCCGGCCTGTGGCACCTTGCTGCATGTCACTCCCACTCTCTCTCCCCCTTTTATGCTTAACTGTCCTGTCAATTTAAGGCAAATTGCCCCCTCAAAAAATATCAAAAAAGAATCCTTGCTAATTTCAGCAGTTATTTTAAGCACATATAGATGGTTGATGACTTGTTTGAAATTAGAATCGTTTAAAAACTATCATACCCTGGAATATCCCACAGGTCAATTTACGTCTGTTACATGCATTGTGTCTTTTCAAAATACATTCGGCTTTCACAGGAAATGTACAGTTTATGCTTGTTAGATGAATACAGTCTTTTTCAAAATAAATGTATAATGTTGTAGGTTTATGCAACAAAAACACATGGTTAGAGCTAGAAAAACACCACGGTTTGGCGCTACATTCATATGAGAGGCAAACAGCAGCCTGTTGTTGGACCCATCCACCACCCTCCTACCTACCCTATACGGACTTTGCAAGTCATTAAATCAAACTGATTCTGTCCAGTGGCGTATCATATGGCAGCAAAAGGATGCCTGTATTTCATTGGTGTCTGATGCAGAAATCAATGACTAAGTAGCGGTATATGTCAGCTTTAGAATGAGAGCAGGTTAAATTTAGGGGAGATGTATCGGCAGATAATTACTTTGTCATCAGTCGTTTAGAATCACCTAAAACTAAGAATCGTTTCATTTTTGTTACCTTAGAATGAGCTGTACATACAGAGCAGGTTCTCTTCCATGGAATCTGCCATGTTGTTTCTACAGTGGCCCAGAATGGACAAATCAAACACTAGCTGTAGATCTGGCCATTCGTGTTTCCTTGTCAGCCAATTGTTTGTACTTGTAGTTCTCCTACATGCTTGGCATATTGGAGAAGTTTCAATTCTGCAACCTTATCGCTATGCCACTAAATCTTAAACACTAAACCTTTAAATCTTTGACATATTTGTTGATCATATATTTTGTATGTAAAAATCCTAATCACTAAAGTAACCAGTAACTGTAGCAGTCAAATAAATGTATCAGGGTAAAAAGTACAACATTTCCCTCTTAAATGTAGTGAATGTATCATAGACATACTTCAAAATTGTACAGAGGTAGATAACTTGATGGTACTCTCCCCCACTGTATGTTACTGACTGATGATTGGCTGAATTGGGAGGATTAAACTGTGGCCTACTGGTTACTCAACACAGGGAAGAATTTACTATAACATATAAACCAGATGCTTTGTTGGAAGGATGTGACAACAGCAAGTATAGTCTGAATTGACTAGACCAGAAAATACTGCATAACTTACTGAGATAAAGCTTAAAAGAGGCCAACAATACCATGTCAGAAGAGACAGAACCTGACATAGAGACCATACTCCATGATGGTTTATAAAATGTAGGTGGTGGCAGTCTCTTAATGATTCTCCATTGAAATATTTTCATATTTTTCACACAAAAGTGGAGATTAACTTACAAATTGTGAACTGGATTCTACAGTGGAAACACTGGCTGCACAAAAGAATGACACATATGAGACATATGTAATAAACTGAGAAAAATGACAGGTTCCCAGGCCCAGAGCTCCAGACCCTAGTAGGCCTCATTAACATAAAGTTGGAGATTTCCACGTAGCACTGTGAACGCAGCGCAATGTCCGCTTGCAATGATGGAGAGCCAAACAGTCTTGCAATTATGGTGTCTGGATCAGCAGGCCGACCCGCTGGAGCCAGCACACAGGTAAGAAATGTTCAAAACCAGAGGTCGTTTTGTGACAACATACACTGCTTCTGACGTCTTTAAATGGTGAATTGGCAAAGCTGGAAGTTAAGCATAGGACTGACGTAAGCATCAAGTAGCTTAACATTATTTAGCATTTAGACAGTAGTAGGTAGCTACTGCGTGAAAAATACAGATAATAAACTAGAAAAGCACTCAGAGTGCAGACCTCCGCCAAGTAGATGATATTCCCTCCCCCCTCTGCATCAGATTTTGCAGCCTGCATCACAATTGGGTTATTTGCATCATTATCATTATTAGGTTATATGTCTTCATCATGGAGACACTGTGGTGTATTTATTTCATTTTTATTTTGTACCAACACAGAATATAATGGGGTTTTTTTTGCATTTTTCACTTTATTTTTTTCCAACACAGAACATTAATTTCAACTTTAGAATTACAACAGTATTTAGCAAGTAGAACAAGACGTGATTTCCGGCCACCAGATGGCACTATTTTCACTCTCTCATTAGAAATTGGAATTGCTGCTGAGGCTGTCAGACGATAGACTTTATATATTATTTTATCCACTTTGCTTCAACTGATCACCACCAAAATTTTATCATCTGTTCCTTGTCCTATTATCCACCCTGAATTTTTCATCAAAATCCGTTTATAACTTTTATTTTGTTATTTTGCAGACAAACAAACAGACAAACAAACAGACAAACAGCACACCCACACATGTCACACCATCCAGGCACTGCTGCAATATAAGTTGACCTATGCTTAACTTCCAGCTTTGCCAATTCACCACTTAAAGACGTCAGAAATATTGTATGTTGTTACAAAATGACCTGTCATTTTGAATATTTCTCTCCTGTGTGCTGGCTCCAGCAGACGGGCCTGCTGAACCGGACGCCGTCATCGCAAGACTGTATGGCTCTCCATCATTGCGCTGCATTCACAGTGCTACGTTGAAATCCAAAAACGTCCGAAATTTTAAAAAAGGCGATATTTAGATAAACTTACCACGTATTGAAGAAAATTAAAACTTAACAAAGTGACACATTGCTTTACACTGGAAATTAAAACAAATTTAGATGTGCAGGATATTCGTGCATGCCGTGCAAATGGAAGTTTGTCACTGACATCAGTTTTTTCACTGCCAGTCACATGGTGTTGCCTACATAAAGTGTTGAGCTGAATTATTTTAGTTCCTACGTTCCCTGAAGACAACGTGATAGGGGAAGGCCCCTAAGCTTTTTGTTAAGCTGTCTGTCATGATTGCACACCCCTCTCAGTTGATGGCACGCCCCCACGCTAGATCAGGGCCAAAAGTCTGAAAATTAAAAGAAAGGATCTGAAAGTGAAAAAAAAAGATTTGAAACTGTAAAAAATAAGATCTGAATTTGAAAAGATAAAATGTGCAACTGAATGAAATAGGACCTCAACTATCTAAATATATGAAAGTGAAAAATGAACCAGAGTGAATCATAATTATATTTAACCTGAAAAAATGTTTTGTACACTTATTTTTATCTTGAATACACTGTTGTGTTTTTTTCAAAATTCAAGATCAAAACTTAAATTTTCAGTTTATTTTTTCAAGTACAAAACATTCGGTCCCAATATAGCACCATGGTTTCTCCTGTTTGTTTGATTGTGAATGTAGCTGCCGTGCTACATAAGCTTCCTTATGTCTACATCTCCGTGTAGGTAATTGTGGCAACTGAGTCAAAATCATGTAGACATCTCAAAGTGTTGTTGTCTGACAAATACCCTCTGTAGCACCTGCCAGATGGCAGAGAACAGTTTAAAGAGTTGGTGACCAGGGTGAGAGCAGTCTTTAATGATGCTTGACCCCCCCAAACTAAACTAAAACAATATCCTTTTGAATAACAAAAACTAAACTGAAATGAGCAAACCCACTGTGTATTTTTATATTTGTTTTTATGGGGTCAAAAGCAACTTTTTGCCCCAGGGGGGTACTTTTTTTTTTTTTTTTTTTTTTTTTTTTTAAATAGTAACTGAAAACAAAGACTAATGTTTTTCGTCCTTTGAGGATTAAAAATTCCGACTTGCTGGAAAAGCGAAAAGAGGGAGTTTCCTTCCTGTTCTGTGAAAATGCGTTGTGATTAATTCTTTTGGGAAAGCGGGCTTTTGTTTATAAAACCATGAATTAATTATGAAATCATGTATTAACTTTTTTTAGTTAAGTTTGGACTCAGGATTGAATAGAAGAACACAAACAAAAGCAGGCTGGGGCGAGTAGGCTAATTTTTCCGACTGAGAGCATGATTGAGTTATCCAGACACACCAATATGATGGAAGACTGCTGCACATCCACGAACATAAATACATACATTCTTTAACCTCTCGAGGCAGAGCTCTTACCACTAATGGAAAGGTGCAGCAAATGTAGACCACAGTGATGATCGCCAGCGGCAGGAGATGCTCCACTTCCTCCGTCATGGACAGAGACCTGTGGTACCTGGTGTGCGCCGACACTGCACGACGGCGTCCTTTGCGCCTCCTTTGCATCCTCACCAAGTGGATAATGACTGATATGTTGCACACCACCGTGCTGAACATCATGATGAGAATGAAAGATGCGTACAATACGATGTAAACTTCAACCTTCCCTTTACCGTGGTTCATCTTCAGGAAGCACCATGTCCCCGGGCAGTACTGCGTGTACTCACCGAAACCGAAAAAAGGAACGACGCAGAACAGGATGCTGCTCAGGTAAATAAGAGGAATAGTGATGTAACCAGAGCGTTTGCTCAGGTGCCTCTCGTAAAAGTAAGGGTGACCTATGGAGATGTAGCGCTCGAGCGCAAGTGCGCACAGGATCGCCAGCGTGGAGAGGCTCAGGGAGGCCATGCTGAAGCCAAAATAGGAGCACAGCACCATGTCTGAAGTCATTCCCACTAGAGATGTATTCCGAGCGTAAGATGTCAGCACAATAGGACTCACAGAGATGGAACCAAGCAGGTCCGTCATGAGGAGCGCAGTTACCAGACTCCGGTACAGGGACGGACTGGTCTGCTTGCGCCGCAACTCCAACAGGACCAGCGCCACGATATTGCCCAGGACACCGGACGAGAACATCACCCCAGATGTGATGGGCTCTCCGTACTTTACGTAGACAATGTCATGGCAATGATCTGAAGAATTTTCTGCCATAGACGTTCAAATTACAATCAAAGCCAGTAAACTTCAGAGCTGTTCTCCTCAATCTCAGCCGTTTGAACTGCGAACTTTACAACCACAGAGCTGGGGTTTGCGCTCCGCCCCTCATCAACTCTGCTTCTAAGGAAAAAACAGACTGACAAACACACTTAGTAAGAACGCATGAGTCACCCAGTCAGGTGGCGCGCAGCAGTACAATAATCCAGCAGTGTTGCTGGATCTTATTTCATCACTGCCGCTTAGAATAACATCAGGCCACGTACAACAGACACCTAACAGACAACATATACATATTCACATGAATCATATATATTATACATACACATCAAGTTCTACATGTAACTGTGATATGACATCACATCACTTCTGCATCAGTTCAAATGAAATGATTTTTCCTATAGCAGGAAATAAAAGAAAAGCCAAGTACTAGCAACCTTGGATATGAATGAATGAATGAATGAGTATTATTTATATAGCACTTTCCATCCAGAAAGTGCTTTACAATTCAGCAGCAGATACAAACACAGCAAAGCTCATTCAACACTCATTCAATTGGGGGGGGGTCACCAACTCTTTAAACTGTTGCCATCTGGCAGGTGCTACAGAGCTGCCAAAACACAAACCACCAGACTCAGAGACAGTTTCTCTCCCACAGCCATCAGCACACTAAATAAGACAAAAATCAAATAAGGTTTACCACAGCCAATAGACAATAAATGCTTTCTAGCTTCCAGCTTTCAAGAGCTGTTGTTTAAAACTGTTCACTGAGCCAGCAAGTCTAATATTTAAAGACAGGGTGTTCCATATGTTTCAGGTGGTAGCTAAAACAAGCATCCCCAGAAGTTATTGTAGTGACATTAAGAACAGTATAAAGAGCAGAATGCATCCATTTACCATCGTTGTTTTAAAATGACTTTGGAAGATAACCACATGATTTTATAACTCAGACTGTTGAAGCCTTGTGTTATTGTCATGTGAACTGTAGAACATCTGTGGATTTTATCCTCTGTGTGGGACAGGCCTTCAATTCCTTTCCCACAAAACTGTTGCTCAACAAAGACGGGAAATATAATTAAAATATTTATTTAAACCAGTATGAATATTTTGTGGTACTTGAAATGGCTTCCTTTAGACCCTGTCCCCTCATTTTGCAAGTGTACATTCTGATTTTATGTATTTTATTTGATCTCATATTGTTTTTTTCTGTGTATGTGCAATCTGATCATAAAGCTGTCATCCAGGAATCCGTTGAGAATACCACCGAAGGAATACTGTACATGTCATCAAAGACAAGGATGGTGGTGTATACACCAGAGGACATTGGGACTGTCCACAAAAGCAAGATGATGTTGCAAGATATGGATAACTGTATTTGTCGCTGTCATTTTATTTGAACCTAAACTACCCTCCTGAACTCAAGTCCACCTTTAAAGCACTCCAGGTGGTTGTCATGGAGCAGGAAAGCAGGGCAGTCTCAAGGATGTTGTTGTGCTGTTGCTAATGTGTAATGGCAAGGTGGACAGATGTTTGATTATGGACAGCATTGCTCCTTCCCATGCGCTCATGGTGGACTTTGTATGTTATGCATTCTAAAGGCTTTCACTTTGGTTCATCCCACTTGGACTCAGATTGTCTCTTGCATGTTACCTCACTCCTGTTTTTTAAGTTTTATTTTATTTTATTTTTTCTTTTAGAACTAACTTTAGTGGAGGTACACTTTGCTCCCCTGACATTGCCTTGCTTTACTGACTGCTTTTGGTACATAATATACTGTGTCCCCTCTTGAAACCAAACTGCTGCCTTTAAAATTGCAGTATTTTTAAGGCCCTGACAAAAAGAGATATTTAACAGTCTAGTGACAAATGATACGAAGTACGTCAGAACTTGTATTAGCACTAAATTAATCTGTGTAATCTGTTACTTTGTTTATGTCGTCATTGATGGAGGGCAAAAATCCCCAAACTAATTTGAACTGCTCTCTCATTGCAATGTATTGAATTCAAACTCTGGATGAATCTGAAGTCTATTGTTAATGTTGTACTGTATTTTTTCACCAAATAAAAGTTATTTTTGTGAAATCGAATGTGTTTGTGTGTTTACGCTTATAACATAATGAAACGCTGAAATGTACCCTGCATGATTACAATTACTAAACATTACACAATGAATTGGTATAACAGTAACCAACAAATGATATGCACAGCCAACATGATTCTTTTACACAGTCTGATGTGAATGACATATTTTTCTTTGACAAGCAATAACTCACAAAGAAAAAGAGGGATATTATGTCAGTTGTCCACATTTGAGTCATGGAGCTAGATGTACACGATAAAAAAAAGTAAATTCAAAGCACTCTCTTTGGGGACTCTATGAAAAAACCAGGGGCGAGGGTATTTGGTGCCTTAAAAGCCAATAGAAGGATTTTAAATTCAATTTAAAAGATACTGGGTGCCAGTGCAGGTTACCTTTTAGTTTTTGTTAAAATCCTGGCAGCAGCAGCATTTTGAATGATCTATAGGGAAGCCAGTGTTTAGAGCGTGACAGTAATCAAGACGACTGGAAACAAAAGCATAAACAAGCTACTCAGCATCTGGCCGGCTCAGTAGAGGTCATATCTTTGCTATAAATGATACAATGAAATATAGAACAATCATAACTCTGAATCCCTAAGTTTATGGTATTGCAAAGATTTTCCATGTCTCATACTTGAGCTCTGCCTTTCATAATTGCATTTTCCTACAAATGATGATGTTTGAGAAATAAAATGATGGAGAGACAGATTTTTTCAAGAACTTTATTGTCATTACACAAGCAGAACCAAATTGCAAATGTGTCCTTAAATGGTGCATACTTAAAAAAAAACATATTTACAAATGGAATAGGGTACAAATGTAAGAGAAACACACCATAAAGGTAGCTTTTTATAAAATAAAAATAACTAGTCCATACCCATTGGTAGCTTTGTCACCTTCTACCTATGCCAATCCTCAATGCCTATGTGCAGTTTCACATAGATTGACCACATCAGTGAGTAGAAAAACATGGGACAGACAGAAAGACTGACTGACAGAATGACACACTGACAGTTTCCGTGATTATGTACAGCATACCATACCATG
Source organism: Epinephelus awoara (assembly GCA_035609425.1). Classification (NCBI taxonomy): domain Eukaryota; kingdom Metazoa; phylum Chordata; class Actinopteri; order Perciformes; family Serranidae; genus Epinephelus; species Epinephelus awoara. The sequence continues at coordinate 5,287,236 of CM069305.1, forward strand.
ACTTAGTCATACCAAAAATTAGAGGAAACAAAAACATTCGTCCACAGGGGAAGCCACAGCGATCGGTCGCATTTTAGCCATTTTTAAGCATTTTTCTGTTGTTATAGCGCCACCCAGTTGCCAATTAGAGTTAAATTTCTCCAGTCACCTTGAGGCGTCCTGTTCTTCATATCTACCAAGTTTAGTAAAAATCGATATGGCGGTTAGGCCTAGATAAGAAATTAGCTCTCTAGCGCCCCCATTTTGTTTGATTGGGTCAATAATGGAGGGGTCCCCTCAGATAATGTGTGGTCATATGCCTACAAAGTTGCGTGGTGATCGGTGAAACTCTTGAGATGTTATACACCTTTATGTGATGAGCCACGCCCTCCACAATATTCATTGCCTTATTGAAGCTCAGTCTTAGTGAGTTTTCCAACTTTTGCCAAGAGGGAACTTTAGATATTGGTCCCTAGATTAATTTCACCGAGTTTCATGCAGATCGGTCAAACTTCCTAGGAAGAGATAGATTTTAAGTGTTTTTCAAAAAATTCAAAATGGCGGAAAATCTATAGTTATGGTTACCAAAAGTTATGGGAAGCAAATTTGTTCCTCATGAGGAGAGGCATCTCTGTGCAAAGTTTCATGTCTCTACGACATACGGGGCATGAGATATGCCCATTCAAAGTTTGCGATTTTAATCGGTTGCTATAGCGCCCCCCTTTTGCCAATTGATGTAATATTGCTTCATTTGCATCCTCCCATGACCCTCTACCACTGTGCCAAATTTCACATGGATTGACCAAGTCAGTGAGGAGAAAACATGGAACAGACACACACACAGAGTTTTTGTCATTATATAGTAAGAATATAGTAAGATGATTGATCTATCTTTTTAATTTCTGACAGAATTATGATGGTTAAAGAATCACCTAACTACGCCATGTTAAGTTTCTACATGACACTACTACATGACAACACATGACTTACTTACATCCCATGCGTAACAAATTGTTAGTTATTAACAGAAACCATGATCTTTCTCTAAACCTAACCAAGTTGTTTTTAATACTAAACCCAACTTGTCTGCCACCATGTAATTTCAACACTCTATGTGCCACAACCATGTACTGCGGTGATCTGAGGTTGTGGTCATTTCAGGCATTTCTGTGAGATTGCGTTACTACTGTGACTTTGACCCTCTTTCTCATCTGTCTTTTACCTTGGAGATAAAACAAAATGTTGGTCACCAAGCATGCCAGAGATGGAGGTCAATGAGGAGAGCACTGCTGTTGTTGCTACTTTGCAATGTACTGTATATCATTTTGACTTTTATGTCAAACTGTATTTGTGGTAGAATCTAACATATTATATTCACCACAGTAAAATTACATATGCATGTCTCTTTCATTGTTATTGTCATAGTTATGTCCTTTTATTGTTTGTTATCTTTATTATTATTTTTTTCATTTAAGCAGTTAAAATATTCCTATCATTGCTATTCCACTGGTTATCACTTACTTAAATGCCATCATTGCGGCTTCCATCAGCCGTCAATCAACTGCCAACAAGCTGTCATCTGTTTGCAACTTAGCTAGTGTGACATATCATCCGCTGTGCAGAAGATTGTGGGTTAGAATAATCACAAAAGCATGCTGGCTTGCATACTGCAAAATCAGACTGCACGTAGTGGAACGTCCTGGTTACACTAATGTGCACAGTCCTATATAAAATTGTGTTAATCAAATTTCCTCAAACTGATTGACACACAAATAACCAGGTCTAAAACTGACTGATGTTGTGTCGTAGAATTTGCTGATTTAGAATGGTGTCCCATTCAGACTGGACTATGGTAACTCAGTTAGTAACATAGGAGAAGCACACTTTTTTCCTTAAGGTGCACCCACAAGGACCATTACAGCTTTAATGCTTAAAAAAACACAGCTGCATGCTTAGGAATCTGTGCAATTAAAGCAACGTTTTACCAGAGAGGTTGGCTTACTCAAGGTTTTGTAGTGCACACACAATCCATACAGGTTGTGAATCAAGCATTACCTGCATAAAGTTTCCCTCAGACATAAATACTTTGCTTTGAATAATAAAGTGTCTTAAAGGTTCCTGGTTTGAACCCAGGCTGGGGGGTTCAGACCTGGGGTGGGGAGTTTGCATGTTTTCCCCGTGTCAGTGTTGGTTTTCTCCAGGTAGTCCGGCTTCCTCTCACAGTCTGGAGACATGCAGGTTAATTGGTGACTCTAAAATGCCTGTAGGTGTGAATGTGAGTGTGAATGGTTATCTGTCTCTAAGTGTCAGCCCTGTGATAGTATGGTGACCTGTCCAGGGTGTACCTTGCCTCTCGCCCAATGTCAGCTTGAATAGGCTCCAGCTCCCCCACAACCCCTAACAGGATAAGCAGTTACAGATAATGATTGAATGAATGGTTGAAAAGTTTAACAGCTGAACATCTGATGGCTCATACTCTTAATCAAAAAGTCCTCTCTCAGTATACATACGTGACCTGGGGGTTCAGGTTTCATGTTGGATCACAACTGGCTCCCAATCTTGTGGTGTCACCAAATCCTGCAGGTACGTCTAGGTTAATAAACTATAGCTATATCAAACAAATAGTTAAGATGACATCCTTGGTCCCATTATGCACCCTGACCGTCACACCAAGGTAAATGTCCATCTCAAGGACTAACCATTTCAGTCTCCATTCTTCCTGGATTTACCAAGTAGAGCCCTTTGTCCCCCTTGATTTCAGCTAAATTAACACTGCGGCCTATTTTGTGAGCCAGCAGAGCTTCCAGTGCCAGACTGAGTGAACCATGCCTTTCCAGGAAACATGGCTGTGTCCCACTGGTCCTGTGTGTGCCAGGAATAGAGACTGACCTCTGCTGCCAGTCTGTCATGGGACGCAGAGATAAAGGCTGTAACTCAAAGAAAAGATGATGATTTGCATTCCAAAATCTCCCCGAATGTCCCAGAATGTCAGCACTGAGGGTGTGCACCATTCTGTTTGCTCGGAGTGCTTCTCTTTCTGAGAGGATAAAATAAACCACAACTATAAACTTGCTTGCCTATAACTGTGTAGGATCTTTTGTCATCACTGGATGGGGCATCAGCTTCATGCATTTCAATCAGCCCTTCATCAGGCTCATCATGCTACGGCCAAAGAGCTCAGAAAAAAACTGAAGCATTTTGTAAGCCCTGTGCTCAGGTCAGACTGACAGCAGTCATGGGCACATTATGAGGGGATGGGCCCCTGGGCACAGATATGCAAAAGGACCCCACCACCTCTCCTACAGAGACGCAAGACACACGTTGTTGTTGTTTGTTGTTTTTTGTTGTCTTTGTAGTCGTTATGTTTTTTTAAAAGAAAATCTCTGCTAATTTTGTGTGTAACCCTTTCACCACCGGCTCGTGGTAACAGAAACACTTTACACGCTGATCTATGAAGTTTTAAACCCTTTAAACATGTGGTTAAAAAATGAAAGAGACACCTCATTATAGTTTATTTAACCAGTTTCATAACTACAGTGTATGATGAATAACACCACAAACACAGAATCCCAGTTTTGGCTTTGTATACAACAATTTCAATGAATCCACATGGAACACAACATGAAAAATAATAAAAGGAAAAAAAACAGAGGCTTTAATTTAGGTTTTTGTCTGTTGTTAAGAAAAACCTAAATTAAACTAAAGAGATAAGATAAGATAAAACTTTGTTCATCCACACTTGGGAAATTCACGTCACAGCAGCTCAGAGCACAGACAGAAAAAGGAGGGTGGCTATATATTATTATATCTCAACAACTTTGCCAAACAGGTTGGACTCAACATCACCACCTCCAAAACAAGTGATGTGTGTAAACATCACCCCCACAGCACCCATTCTTGTGAATGGGGAAACACTTGAGTCTGTGGAAGACTTCACCTACCTGGGCAGCCTCATCAGTAAGGACAGTGGGACCAAAAAGACATCAAAGCAAGGCTGGAAAAGGCTCAGGTTGCCTTCTCCCACCTCCTGTCCATCTGGAGATCCAAGCAATACAGCCGTAAAACAAATATGCTCTTGTATAACAACAATGTCAAATCTGCCCTGCTGTACATTTTAGAGAGTCTGCTAGTGGTCAAAACAGACATAATGAGACAAATGTGCCATATCTTCTGGAACTGGAAAAGATGAACCTGTCATGGGGAGGAACAGCAGCAACATGCTGAGAGCTCATTGAAGCCTTATGTCACATAGGGGCTGAAGAGGAGTAAGTTTGTCTGTTGTTTATGCTTTTAAGTGTACTTCCTCTGTTTTAGTTAGTTCTTTCGGCAGCTTTGCATTAAGGTTTCGTAGGCATGCTTAAAGTTGGAGCTCATGAAGAAAACTAACCATTGCTACCCCTATTTGTTGAAGAAGAAACAGCAATGTCTGAGAAAATGGGACACAGCTCCTCCGTGTGTAGGAAACAAGATGGCAGTAGCTCCGTGTGGGTGAAGAAAACAGGGCCGCAGCTCATCTCCCCAGATGTCTCTCAGTCTGCAGCAGCACAGCAGCAATTAACAGCAGCACATTAGTCATTTTTCTTTTGATTACTGAAATGTTTACCCACTAATCCTTAGCCGTATTTTAAGCGTAACCCTTCACCATAACATACCACTAGTGTTTTTATCAGTAAAAATAGAGCATTTCACACATAAAAAGTGAGGTTTCATAGTGCCATTGGTTCAGACCACAATACAGGTTATTGTGTATGTCCGTACATATTGAACAGTGAACTGTTCGCCAGTCTAAGTGCGTGAGTTTGAAACTGTTTGATGCCGTCGAGGTGTTGTTTTTCTGCTGATTTTTTCTTTTTTTTTCGTCTTAGCATATTAGAAACTACCGTTATATTATTTGGCGCTAGGGACGCTTCATATCCAGGCCTAAAGAACAGGTCTATACCTTGTCCTTTTATTGCACAAACTAAATGCCTTATGTTATTTATCTTATTTACATGATGGCGTGTCATTTCTGTCTCTACATGGTCGTGTGTTTACAATTCTCCTCCGCTCTCTGTATCGCGCACGGCACAGAGTTTATAGCTGGCTATGCACAAACATCAGTAATAGATGTAATCCTACAAAACCAGACAAAATAAACAAATTAAACATAAATGAATAAATAAACAATATAGACACAAGTGTGAATACACACATGAACACTCACAGGGGTTGACCTTACTGGTTATAAAGGTTTTTTTTTTTTTTGCACAAATCAATAGTTTTTGGTTATTTTTTTATCACATATTTTTAAGTGCGATATTATCTTAAAATATATGTCCAGATCCGGACGCATGAAAACAGGGCACAGGGGCAATTTATATTGTTTTATGAATTTAACTAAAATAATGAGCAATTATATATTGTTCATTCTTAGATTTTTGAATATTATTAACAAATCAGGCTCTTTGAGTGAAATTTTCCTGCCAAAATGGCTTTGGAGATCCAACTGAAAATCAGTCCAGAAGATGGTCACATGCACACATTGAAAGGATAAGTGTTTCTACCATATTGTTACAGAAGGTGCATTTGTCATTTGAAGAATGTCTCTGTAAAGAGCAGAATTTACTGAATGATATCCATGTATAATCAAGAGTCTGGTCTGCCCATATATATTTAGAAGGTGGCACTGCACATGGAATAAGTGAATATCTGAGATTCCATCCACAGTTATGCTGTAATTGGCTATAATAATAATAATATAATAATAATATCATCATCCTTCTCCTCAAACTCATTTAGCTGATTTCACAGAGGTCAACTGGAAATCAAACTTTTCCAGGTCATTAATTCTCTTACGTGAACATGGATTGTATTATTTATCTTTTTATGTATCAAATAAACCATTAAAAACCCTTTGAAAACGTATTTTAAAGAAAACAAATACAAAATAACTGATGTAAATCAGTATACATGCGTGTAGTAATTTTTTTGTCTGTTTGTGGTAGTTTTGTGTCTCTTTGTAGTCATATGTGTCTCTCTTTAAGGTCATTTTGTGTTGTTGTTGTTGTTGTTGTTGTCTCTTTGTGGTTGATTTGCATGTCTTTGAGGTGTTCTTGTGTCTTCTTGTGGCCATTTTGAGTCTCTTCCTGGTTGGTACATGTTAATGTGAGTGACATTTTGGGCCCCTTTGCCTGTGCCTGATAGGCCCATTCTGTAATCCATCTATAATAGCAGTGGTTTGAAGCGCTTGTAATTAACCCACAACTCATGGTCACCTCGCCTGGAAAGTTCCAGTCTTTCTGTGTTGAGGTATTCAAGGCATATGCAAACACTGGGGGAGATCTCAGGAAAGAAAGGACACTGGAAGGACTACATCTATCCTGAAAACTCCTTAATGGATATTTGGAGGAAGACACATTCAACTACGCTGCACCAAATATTGCTGGTATAATCTCACTTTTAGTTTCAGGTTCAGCTAACTTATTTTACCTGAGTCACTATAAAGTAAATATAGGACATCTGGAACAATAACAGTCAGTTTTATGATATGACTGGTAAAGTTTTATGGTAGCCTACTATCTGGAACAAATGCTTGGAATTTGTCTTAAGCCTCATAAAAAGCATGTTTAAATGAATATTTGTGAATTGGTGTGCCCACCTCTAAGAAATCAAAATTAAAAGAAATAATAATTTAAAAAACAACAACAAAAAAACAACACAAAACTCCTCAAAGTTAACATTCCCAAAAATAATTATATAAATGAATTATACCAGTTATTTGAAAAAAGAACCAACAACCTCTAAATAGAAAATATTAATAAGAGAATAGTAATGTTGTTAAATGTTGTTGTATGAGCGTTTGATTTGAATTTCAGGGGGAAATGGTCAGTGTTTGTTGAAGGTAACATGTGTCCTGCAGATGGCAGCAAGGACCAAGATTTTACACGAAACTCTCCACAGCACTAAATGTGTTAGGATGTTTCACGGACAGAAAAACACAACAGCCCAGTTATCTGCTAGAATTGGAGCCAAGTCTGGTACTTTCACTAAATCATTGTGGACTCACAATGATAAATGACAATGATAAATGAGCAATGATAGAAACAATTTTAATTGTTTAATGTGCTTTATTGGATAATAAAGTGATAGAAAATTGTTAAATTGCAAATGTTGCCTCGAAGCTACACTGTGCATTCACATGGTGTCATCCCACCATGACTGTTTTTGCTATTGTGTATTCATGTTTATATTGTTCCAATGACAGTCATAATATTTTTTATTTTTTATTTTATCTCCACACATTAACCTGGAAAAGTTTAACAATGTAAGTGGTAATTAAGTTAGGCTATGACACTGTAAAGTCTACTGTAACTGCACTGTGTGAGTCTCTGCAGAGCAGACTGTATGCTTATATTTTACACACATTTTTCTTCCATTTAAAGAATGTATGCAATATTATTCTCTCACTCCTTAAATGAGAAGATGGTTAAAGGAACACTCTGATATTAGTAAGGATGAATCAGAATTTAGTAGTTAGGAAGACAACAAGCAGCTAACAACAGCAGCAACACACCATGTCACAGGGATGCCCCGTGACCTCTAATGGTAAAAGACAAACACACACAATGCTTGTCCACCTCCAGGCACTTTCACACACACCATCTAGCCGGCAGGTGTCTGGAGTTGGTAATTAGCACAATTAAGGTTGAAACCTGGTAGTTGTAGGTCTGTAGTTGTTTTGGTGTTTCAGTGTCACAGGCACATTTACATGAAGTCAGGAAGAAAAGTCTGACAATATGGTGGGTTTTTAATGTCTTTATTTGACTAATTCTTTTGTGTGTCTCACCTCTCCTCTAGACTGCACTTGGCCAACCTCTGGTTTGGACTCAGGAACTGCCAAACCAGACCCCACCCATTTGGATTTCTTTTATAGTCAAGTTCCCAGGGGAATGTGCCAAGTGTAGTATGGATGTGGGGGAGTTTTGGAGAGATATTTGTGCAAGTGTTGATTTTGAGCAGTTTAAGAACATTTTTACTCTTTTGGAGTGTGTAGCAATGTTTTTTACTGTTGGCTTATAGAAGTAGTCTGAAGAGTATGAATTAATCACTGCTGATTGTTGATTGATTTATTAATTGTATTTCCCATGTGTAGGAGAAGCTACTGCCTATATATGTAGGAGTTGGACACTTCTCTCGAGTCTCTGAGATCTGTCTAGCAAGCCGGCCACAGCGGCTGTTACTGCCAGGGACCCAAACTTAAAGGGGGCATAGCCCGGGGCAGATTTGATTTTTGTTTTAGTTTTTCTTCAGTTTTGGCCAGCTGATCTGCACTGTACATATTGCTGCACCTAACCCACTGCTGAAAAAAAGGGGAATAAAAAGATTGGACTGTTGAACAGTTTAAAGTCCTCTTCCTTTTGCCTTCACCGCTCGACCAACCTTACACACCAAATAGTGACAACATACAATTTGTCAGGATGAAAACAAACATTTAAATGTATAACAAATAATCAAACACTGAAATGTAACTCACAATCTTGTTCTGATGAGAATTATGATAGTTTAGTTTGATAAACTGTTGATGTAAAGTTTGCTGAAATATGCTGGTCACTCCCAACCCATTCATTTCTATGGGCTGTTCCATAGTGGTACAGTGTTGTCTGAGGGTAACATAAAGACAAATAATTTCATTTCAAATGGCATACATTTTAAACTTAAAACTTTTTTCTATTTCTATTTTTCATGAGATCCACATAACCTCACATTTCATTTATTTATTTATTTATTTTTTTTCACCAGCTGGCATCATAATGCATACCATAGAGGGATATACAGTCCTAACAAATCGTTGAAATGTTTTGAAAGCACATGTTGGCATTTTGACTTTTCAGTTGCAGAGAATATTGCCACCAACCCAGTTTCACAATGTAGGAGAATAATATTTGTTTGTGCTTAAACTGGTACTGACAGATCAGAGTTTAGACTGATAAAGGTTTGGACTGAAATTATAGTTTGTAGAATTTCTAAAAGCCCCTTTAGTTTATGTTCCTTCTTCCTGTTGACTCGTCTTGTGTCCTTATCACTTTTCCAAGCAGCCTGTGTATTCAGTGTGATTTATTGAAATGATTGAACCTTTGGCTGTCCTAACATTGCTTCAGGGTGTATTTATATTCCTCAGCTTTGTGCTTAAAATCAAATGTCCTAAGATTTATCGATTAAAAAGTAGACAAGAAATCATCTTTAGCCAAACATGAAAGTGATCCATGGTCAGGCATAGTTAAATAGTTGATAACTGAGTGTATTATCACAGGAAGTTGATTTCAAGGTTCTCTGGTTTTTGTGAAGCTTAGAAAGCCCTCGTTGTTGGTGCTGAAGGCCTCTGAGGGCTGTGATCTCATTCTGTTTCCTCTTTGTATGTACAATATCTATCAGACACATGATGTGCTACTTCACTGCTACTTCACCAGCACACATCTCTAACTGCCCTAGCCACACAAATCTGGATGGCTTGCTTTGGAATTTCCAACATGACATTGCTGAGCCTCTGCACCATTCTGGTTGCTTGGACTCCTTTTCAGGCGTCCACATTCAGGAGCCATGTAATTTACAAGCAATGAAACAACCACAGCATGCAGAGGAGGGAGGAATGTTAGTCGCTGCCAGCATATTGAGCCGTCAGCGACAGTGCATTCCTGAGTGCATGTCACATTTAAAAAAGAAAATTCAAAAATGTATTGCATCAGGATAATTTAAACATACAGTAATCATATAACTCTGTATATCAGGCTTTGAAATCATTGCGCCAGACCTGAAGAAAAGAAACTGAGTAAAACTAGAGAGGCCTACCATTATTATCGGCCGATATTGGCATTAATTAAATTAAGAGTTGGACAATATCGGTATATCGGATATCGGTAAAAAAAAGCCAATATCGAACATCCCTGAGTAAAACAAATGTCAATTTCACCTGCTAATGCCAAACAATTCTGCAACCTGCAAATGTACATCCTCAACCATCACTGCTATCACACTAACACTTTGTGACATTTTCAAAAAAACTGGGGAAACCCTGTGCACAGCTGTGCCTCTCTCCTGGGTGCCGGCTGGTGCAAGGTAGTCCCCATGAATCAAGAAAAATAAGTTTTAAGACACAACAGAGGGACTAAACTACTCGTTTCGCATATAGCTTCAATGATGTTTGACTGTTGTACTCTTACATTGATTATATTTCTTTATCTCATGATATGTAAGATTTATATTGAAAATTAATTCTGGTATAGTAGAATTATAGTTGATATTTTATTTATTGTTAATGTTTTGGTCATAGTTCATAACTGATTGTATTTGAGACTAAACCATGCTTTTTCTGTTCCTGTTACAAAGAAGACAGCTGCACCATTTAATAGCACACACATGTAACTAGTTTATATCACATTTTAAAAAACACTAGTTTGAAGAGCGCTAAGATACAGAATGAACCATCAAAAATGTTACAACCACCCCCTATCTCCCCTAATTTATCTCACTAATGCAACCTTTTACTTCATGTTTAAATACAACCATACCAGAGATATTACACAGATCGATGCCATGGCATAAACAGTGTTGCAAAATCTATGTCAACTGAACAACAACTGACAGGCTGTCTTCTTTAATTTGGTTCATACTAAGGACAGTACGTATCTCAGAACTTCCTCTCTCATAGGTGTTCAGTTGGGTTGAGATGAGGTGACAGTGAAGGCCACAGATTATGATTCACATCATTTTCATTCTCATTAAAGTGTTCAATGAGAGACCTGTATGGAAGCATCTGTATATATCATATTGCTGCACCAATTTATTCAACTAGTTTCTTGAAACTGTGTCACCTGTATCTTGTATTTAAACTTAATTTGAGTAGATTTGTGTTTTGATGCTGCATGTTAGGATGGTTACTGTAACTGAAGGCATTTACAAAATGAGGATGTACTCATCCATAACAAATAGCATCAAGCACTCTTCACCTAACATGCCTGTTCTCGTTCAGACTGACCCTCCTTAAACACCAGAGCCATGTTGATCCACTACAACAATTTTATGTGATTATGTCATTATGCTGTTATGTTAAGTAGCAGAGATAATGAGCCACAGACCATTGTGTGAATGGAAAGTTGTTGTTTTTTCAGCCAAAATGACGGTATTTACATACCTCTCTTCCAAATATCTCTGAGGCTGACCGTTTTCCTGCCTCTCTGTATTTATGTGACAGCATAATGTGCAGCTCTGTGTGCGTAAACCGCAGAGTTTGTGATCATTGTGACACTATTTTATTTTCAGCAGACTAAAGAGTTGTTTGTGCACTTTTTAAATGAAGACCAGCTTACTAGTCATTGTTAGTACTACACTACCACTCAGCCTCAAGTCAGTGAACATAATCCCAATGATGTCACAGTAAGGTCACTGGGGTTATCTCTGGCTTTAAGACTACACATTTATAACAGAAAGCTTTGATGTGTTTTATTTGCCAAAAAAATAGTAATATGCGACATGAAAAGACTTTTCCTCCCTTGCTTCTCTCCACTTGAAGTACCTATCTGGCTGTCACCACTCTCTCCATGTGTCTTGCATTTGGTACTGCGGCTACATGACGGGGCTGAGCAGTCCTGCCTTTTGCCAGACTGATGACATCACACTGTTGCTCTCTCTGTCTGTCCTCCTTGTCATCATCATCCACCTGAATATTATTATCTGACTACTTGAAAGTGAGCTGTCTGAGTTATGAAATGATACTGAACAATCCATTCCTCTATCTTGTAGCGGATGTGTCCTGGCACCATTTTCTTACTGCCCCTTGGTCAAACAACTCTCTAAAGCAAAGGTCTTCAACATTTTCAAGCCAAGGACCATTTTCCAACTGCTTATCCTGTTAGGGGTCACAGTGGGGCTGGAGCCGATTCAAGCTGATATTGGGTGAGAGGCAGAGTACACCCTGGACAGGTGGCCAGACTATCACAGGGCTGACACATAGAAACATATTCACATCTACAGGCAATTTAGAGTCACCAATTAACCTGCATGTCTTTGGATTGTGGGAGGAAGCCGGAGTACCCCAAGAAAACTCACACACAGAGAAAATACAGGTTCCACATTGTGGAATAGTGTTCACACTCCCTCCCTCATCCTCATGCCAAGACCTCATCAAGTAGATAGACAAAGACAGCTGACACATCTCAAGCCAAGTCAACATATTCAACACAATCATCATTTTACAGACCACTTTTCGGAACTGGAAAGTGTCTGGAACAAGAAGATTTTGCACAGTGCTTTCACTTCCCATCAACAGATTACTGGAATTTGCCAGACTGATGACATCAAACAGTTGTGCAACACATAGTGGGCAGGAAGCCCCAAATGATATACAACTGCTAACTGCAACAAATTGAGGATAAAAAGCCTTTTCCTCAGACACACATGATTAACAGAATTGTGACCAGGAACATTATTGTTCCATGTGGTCTGTCTAAAAATCTGCTGTTTTTATAGGGTTTAAACCCTTTCAAATCCAAGTAGCCTATACCATTATGAACACAACTCAAAATGTGAAAAGAAGGTAAAACAATTAACTTACCAAAAAAATCTCAGAAAAAATTAAAACCTTGAGGCAGTGCCGCCTTTATTGTTTGTCATTCTATGATCTCAACTCCATCCATACTCACTTCCATTAGGACAGCTGCTGTCGCTTGGCATCACATAACTTCCCCATCTTTGTAATGAGAGTATTTGTGAGCATGGTTGTAGAGCAGCTCCCTGATGCAAGACATTTACTTTTATGTTAAGCATTTAGCTGGCTGTCTGCCCGGAGTCTCTTGCCAACAATAGAGAGCTTTATTTTCTAGTAAGGAAACATTAGAAATGATCAGTACAGCCCCTGACAACAATAGAAACATACAGCATTTTGACCTGGGAGTGATTGTGTGCATGGAAAAGTGTCTCAGTCTCAGTTTAGAATTGTTCTTGAAGCTGTATTCATTAACCAAACTAAATGCACTTTTGTCTCACTTGTGGATAGTTTGGAACAACATAAATCTACCGGAACAACATAAATCTACCATATCTTGAATGAGAATATGGAAGGACGGGTGTTCACACAATGAACATTGATGACATCACAGTTGGATCAGGTTAAATATTGGGGGGATATAGTTGTTTGCATACAATATACTTTCTTCTTATAAAATACAGCCACCATTCTAAAATAATTAAACTGCAAGCATCTGTAGCAACAGTGCTTTAGCTTTATGCTATGTTACCATTTGAAGGTCCAGTGTGTTGGATTTAGGGCAATATATTGGTGGAAATAGAATATAATGTAATAAGTATGTTTTCTTTACATGAAAATAAGAATCACGGTGTTTACATTACCTTAGAATGAGCCATTTATATCTACATAGAGAGCAAGTTCTGTCCATGGATATCACCATGTTGCACTGTCCTGTTTCTACCATAGCCCAGAACAGACAAACTAAACACTGTATCTAGATAGCTCTAGCAATAGCATTAGCCATTTGTGTGATTGCATTTTCATGCTGAAAATTGAAGTGCTGGTCCCGCCACAATGAAACTTTTTCATTTTTTTATGTCCAACTACTTTATTCATTGTTTTTACCAGGTTTAATCACCTGGTCCACTTGTTTTGGACAGGAAAAGACCACAGTGGATAACTCAGTTTTTTGTTAAATCCTCCTGAACCAGAGATACAAGGTGAGCGGGCTAGCAGATCGTCTCCGACATACCGAACAGCAAAGCAAAACACTGATTAATAAAATGAAACTGCTTTAAGGCTGCGATCATATGACCTTTGCACTGATGGAAGTTAACAAGGAAACAGTCCTGAGTGCTTGTGAGGATGCAGGTCAGTTGGTGGATGGGTCACAAAAAAAACGCACTATTGCCTTGGAGTCAGATGTTCAGATTGGTGTAAATTTTGAGTCAACTTTGAGTGATTTTAAGTTACATCCTTACCACCGTAACTTTTATTGCCTAAACCTAGCCTCCATAACTTTACGTTAATTATGTAACTGTAAATTAAGGACATGACCTAATTTGTGGGACAGAAATTCGTAGGATACCATACGAACTCTTATGCATGCATTTTTTGTAGGATATCATATGCATATGAACCAGAATATGTTGCTGCACACACGCGCACACACACACACACACACACACACACACACACACAAACACAGCATAGAGCCGCCAGCCTCTGACCTCATGACAGCTAACTAGACAGCTAAAATTAGTGTTAATGTTAACGTTACCAGTTAGATAAGGTTTGTTTGATTCTAAGGGTAACATTACAGTTAGTGCTAACAAGTCAGCAGCCGATGTTTGCATTTACAGTGCGTGAGCTGAAGATAACGTTCACCTTTAATTTTGCACATACTGTAGGTAAAGCAACCAGTATGTAAGGTTATTTATAATTATTATTATTATTTTTATGTGTAGTGTTAATCTTTGATGTTTTGACAATGATATTAACTTATAGCTGGTGGTCTGTTGGCCTCTTGAATTCATTAATTCTAATCAAAAGAGGTTAGGATTATTAATTTATACAAAAAAGGTTTATAAATGAGTGCTGTTTTGTCATTATTTTTGCACTGGCCTGCTGCACCTTAAAAATATCAAAATGGAAAGTAACTTGTTTTTGAATAATTTATTAACCAGGTACTTATTACTCTTACTTGAGTCATTTTAATGGGCATAGTTGTACATATACTTGATTACAGATTTTCAATACTCTATCCACCACTGAATAAAACTATGCTGTAACTTACTTTCAAACTCCCTCACTTGCAGGCTGAAGGTTTTCCACAAGGAGGCACTGCTGTCGTTGTCACAGCAGTGAACACTAACATGTCAGTGTCGTTGCCAGTAGGCAGGGAAAGTCATATGTGCTGCATCCAATCATGAGTATAGATGCATTTTACACATTACACATCAGTGATGGGGTTCAGCTAAAGTGATCATATTGTTTAAAGCTTTAATTTCATGCATTCCATCATGCAATAAGTGTTCTAGAGTTTACAGTAGACAGCTGAGAGAAATTGGCCCATCTTTTGTTTAAATCCTGGTTAGAGTTGAAGATTTAACAAAAATCAAACACAAATCATCCACATCACATAGTGTCACTTTCATAGTGTTGCCCAACAGCATCACGTCATCTGAGGCACATCGACTGACGGGGATAGGATGCATTGAACACACCATGCAGATAAAAGATGTCAGGGGTACAGTTGACAAGATGCAGTGTGCAGTTGATGCTGGGAAACACAAGTGAGGCATATTACAATGACATGATTTGTATGAGACACTGTCAGTGTGTGCCACAATTTTGACAGGCACAGCAATGTATTTGAACAAAGATATTGCTGCTCTGTGACTGACAACATGTGTCTTTTCTGCCATAAACCCCTGTCATCATGCACCTCAGATTGTTCTAAATACTGTATAATCTACATAGACCCACATTTAATATGTCGCTCCAAATCTTTCAGGGAGTTGTACATTTGGCTGGGAAAAGCTGACATAAGAAGGAGGTAAGCTTGTGTGTGATATTCTAACCGTTAAGCCTGTAACTGATGTAAGAAAATGTCTGTTAAAAAAATTAAAATCGGACTTTGTGGCAGAGTGGAGATGGACAGCAGGGGAGGGAGCTAACTAAAGAGAGACATACAGATGCACCATAGCATGATGCTGCATGTCTGGGAATTAGCTTACGGTGACCGAGGATTGTTTATGGGTCTGCCTGGAATGGCCAAGTGCTCTCAAAGCAAAACTGTCCCAATGTAGAAGGCCACATAAGTTATCTCAGTTCCTATATGTTCCATTTGGTAACCATCAGGGTACAAATGGCACAGATGCATCATGGGAGTTCCTTGGAAACCCTGCATGCAGCCCAAATTGTGTGACTGCATGGACAGACTCCTGTGACTGCGTGCACTTGAGCACTTCCACAGACTCCTGTACCAGCGCCATCTTGGTTCAGCAAGCTGTTGTGTTTGACATTGATAGGAAGCTATGAAGCCATGAGGAAGCCTTGCTGTTGGCTATTTTCTTGAACTGGTGTTGTTGCTGCTGAGATATAGTTTTGGGTGAGTGGATTTAAGGCTCCTGCATGCTTATGGGAGAAGCTGTTCCTGCTGGGTTCTAAGTTTGCTCTGCTGCTGAATCTGTGTGTTTGTACGGCAATGTCATTATTACCAGCTGTGACAACATTGCAACAGCTGACATTGTTTTCACTTTGTGAGACCGTGTGTGTGTGTCATCATGGCAAAATGTGGTCCAGGTGACACCAACTGTAGTGGAACTACCACAGGAACCATTTTGACTATTTTGCTAGTAGTGTATGTATCTGTCTGTCTGTCTGTCTGTCTGTCTGTTTGTCAGGGTTGGGTACCCAACTTTGTACTTTTATGGGTCCTACTGCATACCGATTCGTGTTCAATCACTCCATCTGCTTCCCAGCAAGCCAAAACTATCTCCACAGTGCTAAACAGTGTCTGGTCTAGTTTCTTTTCTGTATTATTTTAGTGTTAGTCACTGTTACATGAGCAGACTTACATATACACACACAAGCAGACAGACAGATAGACAGACAGACAGAGACAGATGATTAGCTGTATATGTGATAAGAAAAGAGCAGAGGAGCAGAATTGTGTTTTAGTCTACTACGTCACCCCTGCAGCTCATGGCAAAATGCCTGCACTGTCAATCTCGTTATCCAATTCTTGCTTCTTTTTGACTAAAATTGATATCATTATTCCTCTTATATAGGCCATAAATGTGTCCCATACAATGTCTATTGGTGGTCTATCACTAGAAATTGTGCCTCTGATATAAATGATATACAGTATATTTAAGAAATTCTATATTGTTTAGATATTTTCCATTCGTTCTCCGGATTTTATGGGAAAGTTTATTTATTGAAGGTGTCATTAGACATGTAACTGGAGCATATCACGATATCTGAAATTTTAGTTGATATTGCATTACCTAGACCTGATATGAAAATGTAATTCTGCTCAGGGCTGTCAAGCAACAATAAAAAAAATCAAATTAATTACATGCTCTGTGATAAATTAATCTAAATTAATTGCATACATCAATTTTTGCTGTGAAAGAGTAAAAAAAAATCAATTCAAATTAATTTTGGCTGATGTGTCATAGTATAGCTGCTAGACTTTGAACACAATTTTCCTACTGTCCTCCACCACCAAAACTGACCTGCAGTCCATTGACAAAGCTGGCTGCTAGTGCTAGCATCAGAGGCTGTGCTAGCTCAGACCTCCAAGTTCGCTGCTAAATGCTTTGTGTTGAGATCAAATTTCAGGCTTTACTCAGACAGTATGAAAATTCCTTTCTACCCACTGTCTCTTAAGATAATGTATTTTTCCAGGTTTAGAGCTCTTGGAGGAAGACACTGTCTAAGGACATTTTTTAAAATGACTTAGAGCTTTTTGTTTTTTTAACACCCTCTTTTAATTCATTAATGTTCCAGGTACAGATGGTCTGTTGCCAAAATCACTCACAAAGCCATAGTATTTGACGACTTTGGAATGAGAACATATATATTTCCCCACTTTCAAATGGTGGTTTGCAGTTACAGTAAAAAGTGACATCAATACGTCACTGCTAGAAACCTTTGCCACAGTAGGATCCAAGGTCATACACTGGAATTAACCTTGATTCTCATTAAAGTGGACAAGTCCTAAGAAACTGCCTGAAGTTGAAGCGGGAGGGAGGAAGAGGCTATAAAAGAGAGAAAGATTGAGCAGAGCGGGGTAGAGTTTGGTCTGTAGGAGATTCCATTCAAAGTTTGTCGTAATCACATCACAGGAATGCACACTCCCTCAGCCCTGGCTACACTTCACTCTCTCAGCCCTGCACAAAGCCCCTTTTGTTCTGCTGGTCGAGTAAAGACATACCCCCCCACCTCCCCTGCCTGACTCATTCTCCTCTTCCCCAGATTTTTATTCCACCCCTCCTTTCTCATTCCGGCCGTTGTTGCTCAACCTCCATTTTGATATTATTTCCCACACTGCTCTTTCCTCTTCTGTGTCAGAACTGGCATGCTTTTATTCAAAGAAACTTAAAATGAGTGTGACAGATGGGGAGGCTTAAGCTCAGAGATGGCTGACGTAACAAGCAAGCGGTGGTTCAGAGTACAAGTGATAACTGGAGCAGCCCAGGTAGATGATATAACTCCCTGGAAAGATAAAGTAGGACAGAGAAGTGCTGGCTAAAGAGATAATGAGCCAAACTGACAGACTACAGGAGCCATAAACCAACATCAGACAAAACCTCCACATCAGTGGGTTCTCTGGGAGGAACTGAGGTCAGACAATATAGTTTATATAGTATAGTTTACTGTAGTTGATGAGTAATGCTTGAAGGTTCTCTAGCCAGGCTGTGTGACCTCTCACATGCTCTTCATGTAGCATGGTGTGAGAGTTCACTGGTGTGGGAGTGTTTCTCCTCCACCGCAGAGCAGAGAGCTGGTTCTTAGCCCAGTCATGATCCAGCTGCTGCTCAGTATTCCCACCACACGTCAACTTACAACAGTGTGTGAGTGGATATAGGTGGGTGGGTGGGGGGCGATGTGAAAGGAGAAGAGATTTAGGCACCACTCATAGCTATAAAATTTCAAAAATGCTTATCTCAAGTTGTCATGTGCACAACACTTACAGCAATACAGTGTTGAAACGCTTGGTTCTCAGGCTCCTTCCAACTGTACTCATACAAATATGTTTGGTTTTTTTTCTTTACTTTTTTTTGGTGGACATTGGGTCTATCTTTTCCACAAACATTTATTATTGTACAGTACATTTACGTTATGTGTGTGTGTGTGTGTGTGTGTGTGTGTGTGTACAAGAAAAACAATCTCTGTTTACCCTTATTAATGGAAAATAATTGAAAATAAAATGTAGCAAGTTCCATTGTCCTCCACAAAGGACATGGGTTAAATATTAATAAATAAACACTTCGACAGTCTTGATATAATATAGTTAATTCAGTTAGGAACGCTCGTCATATTTAAACATTTATTACAACAAATAGAAATACAGCTATGTTTGGAGCTGAGGGCTCCACTCATGAGGTGCTCTCTGAAGCAGCATGCTGGGCCAAAACAGGGAGCATCATGTAGTAAATCTCCTCAGGGGTACAAGAATGCGACAGACAAGACATTTGATACCATTCTGACCTTAGAGCCATGTTAGGGCTCTGAATTAGAAAGGTGGGGGCTGGGGTGGTGGAAGCAAAGCTTTTCCAGCAGCAGCCGCAGCAGTGTGAAGCAGCATTGGTGCAGCAGGGATCAATAAGTAGGAGGCCATATTTAAATGGATTGCCTTGCATAGGCATGGGCAATGATTAGTGTGTGACCGGTTGGCTCAAACGTTGGAATTCCACTGTTACATTACATTACAAAAATTGTCTTCAAAGCCTGGCTTCCTGGGGGCCTGATTTATGCCTACATGGGAAGTAGTGTGGCTTTTTCTGCAAGAAAGTGCAGTCTGCATCTCATCATAGACCTGCATTTATTTGCCAAGGGTAATCTCCTAACCCTTACCCCTGCCCTGTTTAAAACGGGGGACCCTAACCCTAACTAAGTGTTTAACTAAGCTGCACAACTCAGCTGTTTGTTCTTCAAAATAATGAGGTTTAGATAACCCAGATGTCCCAGATACTTCTGGCCTCTAACATGTGTGATTGTCCTTACCTACGACACTTAACCATGTTTCCAGATCCCTGCAGTTATTTTTGGTCATCATCATAGTTGATAGAAATGAAGCCCAAATCTATGAAAATAATACACAATTTTAATTTATTTCAATAGAGGGACTGCAGTTTGTTCACAGAGGGTGAAAATATGAGAAAAACTGAGAGATCTCCAGATTTGTACTTTAGAGGTGTTTTGTGTCCAACAGTGTCTACTTGTATCTCTGAAAACAGTGTGCCTTTAGAGACTGTAAATGGGTGTCAGCCTAGAAATGGTCTTCACACAAACACACTCATCAGCAAACTGTCAAACAAAAGCATATTGGTGATGTCTTCAGTGCCCCAGTTATATAAAGAGGGGAATTGCACAACACAGAGTTTAATCCTCTCCATATTTAGCCAGTGTTTGGGAGGGGAGAGAGGAAATGAAGCATCCATGAATCATTGCTGTGTCATTCTGTCTCAATCAGTTGGAGCTGCTTTTAAGATCAGATGGACACGGCTGTACTGCAGATTGTTGTTGGCATGCAGCAATAACATCTGCTCATTACCACTGCATGTGAAGCGGCACAAAATAAAGAGGCTATGCTCATGTTGGCCAAATCCACCAAACAGGTAGTTTTACTACTGGGCATGTTGTTTAAGTTTTAAAACCTTGAGGTCAAGAGTTTTAATGAAACTTTTAATGAAAAGTTACATCTTTAAAATACTGTAAAATGGTGGATTTGGGCAATTCAAGTCAGGAAAAAAGGAAATTGAAAATTGGGATAATGTTTGTAAAATGTGGTCACATGCCGGAAGAGGTTATTTTATGGCTATTATTCACACGAGCATTGTGGCTCTAGTAAAGCCAGTATCTGTTGGGCAGATCCACCACTTTGATCCAGAATGAAGTAACTCCATTGTTAATTTGATTGACGAAAACTATGATGAAACCTTTTCCATGACAAAAATGTGACCATGACGAGCTGAACATAGATCTTATTAATAAAAACCAAGACAAATTCTATGTCACCCACTGGTTTTGGTGCAGTGGTTAGCATTATTACTTCACAGCAAGATGATTTCTGGTTCAAACCAGGGGTGAGGGGTTTTAACTTCAGAGTGGGGAGCCCCTCTGTATTGAGTTTGCATGTTCTCCCTGTGTCAGCGTGAGTTTTCTCCGGGAACTCTGGCTCCTCCCACAGACATGCAGGCTAGGTTTACTGGTGATTATATATTGGTCGTAGGGTATGAATTTGAATGTGAATGGTTGCCTGTCTCTATGTGTCAGCCCTGTGATAGTCTGGCGACCTGTCCAGAGTGTACCCTGCCTCTTGACCAGTGGCAGCAGGGATAGGCTCCAGCTCCCCCATGACCCCAACAGAATAAGTGGTTACAGAAAGAAATGCCAAAATCTGTTTCATTTTCATTGACCAGATGTGACAAAAATGTTAGTGGTGGACTATCGGACGATGAAAGCCTAGAAGGGCTGTGCTTGTCATTTTCTTCAAATGTTGAATGAACGATGGGCTGGCTAACTCCAGTAAATAGTCTGCACCAGTATGTTTCACTAGCCAGTAAAACCACTCACACCGGAGCAGCATCAGCTGTTGGTGGGAGTTGTGAGCTGTATCAGGCTCCTCTCCTGTGGAATCATCTTCCTGTTGCGGTCCAGGAGGCAGACACCATCTCCACATTTAAGACTTAAGACTTTCCTTTTCGATAAAGCTTATAGCTAGGGCCCGCTCAGGCTTGCCTTGTACCAGCCCCTAGTTAGGCTGACTTAGGCCTAGTCTGCCGGGGGACCTCCTATAATACACCAAGCACCTTCTCTCTCTCTCTCTCTCTCCCTTGCTAACACTCATGTCCTGTTACTGCATCTTGCTAACTCCGCTGTACCGCATGTCACTAACTCAGCTTCTTCTCCGGAGCCTTTGTGCTCCACTGTCTCGCAGGTTAACAGCGGTGCCTGGATAGTGTGACGTGTGTGGTTGTGCTGCTGCCGTGGTCCTGCCAGATGCCTCCTGCTGCTGCTGTTATCATTAGTCATACTTCTACTGTTATTGTACACATATGATTATTGTCACATATGTATACTATCAGATATTAATATATACTAGATCTCTAGACTAACATGTTGCACTTAACAGTGAGATGAAGAAGTCTACAGTGAACCTAGGTACAAATCCCAGATGTCACAGATTAGTTATTTGTGGTGTTTTGAAAGTGCCCAAACTTTTGCTTCAGGCCCTTCTCCTTTTTTGTTATTTTGAAACCATAAAAGATTGAAATTGAAACGTAATCTTTCTTAAAATATGGAAGAAATGTGTCATCTTTTACATCATGCCTTTTGGAAACCAGTTCACCTTCTACTTACTTAACTACTCACAGTAAACACAATTTTGACAAGGGGTGCCCGAACCTTTGCACGCCACCACAGCAGGGATGTGTCCTTTGCATGTATTTGATTGGCCACTGTAGTGGCCAATCAAATACATGCAAATACATTCTGGAGCAAATACATTCTGGAGCCCTCTAGTCAACAGGGCTGTGGGGTCAAGTGAGGCCAGGCTCCCATGACTAAACCGCTGTGAGGTTGAACTGCATGTAGAGCTGTAATGGCTCTCCTCTATAATTTAACAGTTTGATATGATTATCGGTGTGTTTGTGTTGGGTCAGGGCCTATTAGAGGAGGGGACTAATTAGGACTATTATGTAAAGCTTCAAAAGGTTTCTGGGCACAATGGTAGTTCCAGTGGTGGGATGTGTTGTAATGTCAGGCACTGTCATGCTGCCTTCCCTTCACTCCCCTGCTCTTTCCTCCAAAATCTGTTCCCAAACAATCCTACAGATAAATCGGCGTCACTCCTGCTGGCTGACTTTACTGCCGATTTACTTGTACACACACAAATGATAAGGAGAAGAAAAGGAGAGAAGACATACAAAGAGACTGAAAGCACATCACCCTCTTTGTCTGACTGTAGAAATGCGGAGATACATAAGTGACAATATGAACTGCAGTTGTTGAGAAAACAATAGCTGGAGTTTCTCTTTAAAAGCAGTCGGTGAGAATTTCACAGTGTAGCCCTTGTCAGATTATTTTTGTAATTTAGAAACCAACACTGCTGAGGATTAACCAGGAGACTTTTGTCTGTGTCTTTTGGTCAGATGTAGAAACAAGTGTTTGAGACCACTTGTTATATTAACGATTTTTGGAAAGCACACACTATCTGCGCCAAGTTCTTGCCTGAGTCCTAAATCTTTCTTTCATCATGACCGACAGTCATATTGGTCATAAGATTCTGAGTAAGGCCCAGAATTGCAAATACTTGCATTTTTCTTTAGGTGCTTTTTCTACACTGTAGCTTGCATGCAACTCTGCAGAAGTGTTATTACCCACAATGCTGCATAGGTATTGCAGAACATGAACTGGATCAGTTAATGTTAATTTTGGGCGAGAGGCAGTGTACACCCTGGACAGGGCTAACACATAGAGACAGACAACCACTCACATTCACACCTATGGCCAACTTAGAGTCGCCAATTAACCTATCCCCAACCTGCATGTCTTTGGACTGTGGGAGGAAGCCGGAGTACCTGGAGAAAACCCATGATAACATGGGGAGAGCATGTAAACTCCACACAGAAGGGCTTCCTCCTGGGATTGAACCAGAAACCCTGTTGCTGTGAGGCGACAGTGCTAACCACTGCATCATAGTGCCAACTCTCATAGAATATATCACAACATATTTACTTTTGTGGCAGTGCTACAACAGATAGAATGATAACACATTATATCGAGTTTCTTGTAATAGGTGTTAGTTAATTTGGACTTTATGAGCCATTGTAAGATGTGTATTAACATTATGATGTGTTAATAAGATTATATAAGTGTTAATAATCATAAACATGTTTATGATGGTATTTATATTCACTCATAAGTAAATAATCAATCATTTATGGATTGCTCAAAAATGTTAATAAAAGTCTTATGAGGTTTTTTTTTTATAATTTTGTTTTTCCATTAAGAAGAATAGTAGGGCTGTAAAAGTTAATGTGTTAATCACCATGCAATTTCCCCTGATGCCTATCCCTGATACCATACTGAGGTGAAAGGTCAGCTTTTTTCATTGGTGTCTGATGCCAGAAGTTACTGACTAAGCACCAGTATTCAATGACTTTGGAGTGAGACTGGGTTGATAAAACATAGCCTCCAATGAGTCTTCAAAAAAACGTACAATTATTAGTACATTTACAGAGGTAAATTGTATATTGTAAAATATATTTAATATATAAAACAACACTAATCACATCAACACAACAACAACAAAAAATAGAACGCTAAATTTACATCAAGTACCAGCACCCTGCTGGAGAACAGTCTGCTTCCTGTACACAGGGGTGTAGCTTGCTGGGCTGTGCGGCTAGATGTTGTGTTTACTGTTTGTCTTTTAGATGTGGTGTGTATTTTAGACAGATGGCCTGGGGCTGAAGCTCACAGGCTTAGTGGAAGAGTTGGAGGTCATACTCCACCATGAAGTGTAGGTCAGGGCTCAGAGGTTTACTTTGTGTGTTCTCAGGTCAGTGGCATGTGGTAATGATGTCATGGAAACTACAGTGTTAGTTAGTAAATAAGTGTCTCTGGATGCCTTGTGTCTGAACTCCCTAAAAAGTTGATATATACAGAGCATTCTTTAAACTTCATGGCTCGGATTTGGTCGTACAAACACATATTGCTCCTTATATACACACGTGTCTGTTTTCTAAATCAGGTCCAATCAGTTACCACAGGTGAGTCTAATCTACCGGCAACTCTAAAGCTGCCAGATGTTGTATCCTGAACAAAGCATTGACAAACAAACCAGAGAGAATAGACGCAGAGCTGGTAGCAGCTTAAAGTCCACTTTCACTGTGCACAGTGATGTATGTGTATTCATATTCATCTGCTGAAGAGGGCAAGTTTCTCTATGCTCACTTTAACTCTCATTGCACTCAGATTCCTTCCTCTGTCAGAGACGCTGCACGTAGTGGTCAGAAGAAATAGCTCCAACACTAATTGATCCTAAAATCACAATGCATCATTTCTACTGATATCTGTGCTTCATACATAGGATCAGTATGCCTTGGAGTCATTGTTAGGCAGATTTTTCATCTTTTGTGGAGTTACGTTGGCAGTTTCCCACATTCTCCAGTTTGTAGGCCAAAGTAAGCTGAATTCATCCAAGATCAATCTGTGAACTGAGCTGAGGTCAAAACTGATGTTGATCTTTTTAGCCAAATTGGAGAGAGATAATGAACAAGACAACTTTATCTGATTTGGAAGTGCTCCTCAAAGTGAGCAGTGTTAAGTCACTGTCCAATCATACCTGTGATAGTCTGCTGCCAGAAAGCAAAACAGTAGCTGAATGTAGTCGAGGTAAAGTGATACACAGACCTGAGGTCTGTCTGGCCTGAGGGAACCTGATAGGTGACTGTGTGTTTGACTGGGTGTCTCTGTTTGTGTTCTCTGTGTTTTCTCAGAAACTAGGAGACCTTGGATGAGGGCATAGATCCAGACCTTCGGCAAATCACAGTGCAGACTGGATTCAACTGCAACCTGATCAGATCTGATCCAGATGGACTGGACTGAGTTAACACTGCTGTGTGTGGAGAGAGGCTGTAGAGTGGCAGCAAATGGGTAAAACATCTGCAAAAAAGGCAAAACTGACAAAAGAAAGAATCTTAAAAAATAACAGCAAAAAGAACTAAATAACCTCTTCTCAAAGTGATTGATCTATTTGCTCAGTTGGGGCAGCAGTTGCTCAGTCCATAGGGACTTGGCTTGGCAACCGAAGGTTCAAGTCCCCATATGTACCAAGTATGGAGCGTGGACTGATAGCAGGAGGGTATCTTAGGTGCCTTGAGCAAAGCACTGTACCAAAGGCAGCCCCTAGCTCTGACATCTCTCCATTTGAATAGGTCTTGTTTGACAACAGGGTGAAAAAAGAGAGACCAGAGACAATAAAACATCAGATTTATTTTATGCCAACACCAAGGAGGCATACCACTCATCCCCCTGCCCCCCCTGGGAAAAGCTGATCACAACTTGGTTCCTCCGAGGAAATCCTACTTCCCATACGCGAAAAATCACCAAACTTTGCACAAAGGTCCAGTCCCATGCCAGATTGCCTCAGCTGCAAAAACAGGCCAATAGTCCTGATGGTGGCGCTACAGCAAGCCTCTAAAGTTCAAAATTTTGAAAATTCACAACAAATCAACCATATGTGCTACAGATTTGTGCTTTCACCAAAATGTAGCCCCAATACTGAAGAAACTTTTGTACACTGAAACCTGTTGCAAATTATGATGTCCATCTCTTTGTTTTTTTCAAAAACTGTAAAACTTATTAAACTTATCTTCTCCCACAATTTTTGCTCAATTGACACCAAACTTGCTACAGAGCATCTTCAGACTGTCCTACACAAATGATCCACACAGATTTTTGATTTATCAAAAATTGAGCCTACAGTGCATCAAAATGTTTGACTGTAAACGGTATTGTAAACATATACTTGCAAATTCTTGCTAAATACATTTTCAATGTTCATTAAAAAAATGACACAATTTTGGAGTCATGGTAGATGATGTTTGGAAAATATCAGAATTTTATCCCAAAAACTGATTTTATTTTATTTTTTTACAGCATTTTGAATTTCGCTCTCATGCCAACAATTGGAGTCAATGCAAAAATGGCATTTTCAAACATAATTTTTTCACTTATGGAGCCAATAAATCATTGTTCCAAACAAATTACCAACATCTCCATGCTGTCCAGATGCAATTTGTGTATTTTCGGATTTTTGTCTTAATAACGTTACCGTTTGAAATCTGCCTTTACACACTAACAGCTGCTGTCTTGCACATGGGTGACTGGCTTAGTTAATTTGTGAAGCTACATGTGATGTTTCTGTTTGCCAGTTAGCTCAGTGAGATAGAGGCGGGTTCTTGGTGTTGGAGATTGTGAGTTCAAGCCACAGCTTGTGCAACATTTCCATATGAGGAATCTACCCAAACTTTTCATAAAGGTCCAGTCCCATGCCAGATGTCCTCAACTGGAAACACATGACAATAGTCCTGATGGTGGCGCTACAGCAAGCCTCTAGATTTCAAAACTTTGAAAATTCATAACAAATCAACCATATGTGCTACAGCTTTGGAACTTTCACTTTGAAACTTGCTTTTCCATGGCATGGATGGCTACTGTCTGGCACCCTGATGCTTGGCTTAGTCAATTTGTGAAGCCATACATGAACTGTCACTTGCCAATTAGTTCAGTGAGATAGAAGATCGACCTCAGCCTCAGAAGTTGTGAGTTCAAGCCTCAGCTAAGGCAGAATGGACATTCTAATGTGAAAATCCTATGTTCAGGCATCATGCTATGTGGATTAGAGGCTACCAAAGTTAAAATAATTATGATCCAGGCAGTTTTGTGGGGAGACAAATACTCTTTATCAACACTTTTCCCTGTTATCCCTTGTCTCTTTTCCCTGTTTATTTGGCTTAGCTATCAGTCAGACACTTGTAAAACTCTAAATGGTCAAGCTCCATCATATCTTAGAGAGCTCAGTGCCATATTATCCCACCAGAACACTGCGCTCTGAGAATGCAGGGTTACTCGTGGTCCCTAAAGTCTCCAAAAGTAGATCAGGAGCCAGAGCCTTCAGCTATCAGGCTCCTCTCCTGTGGAATCATCTTCCTGCTACGGTCCGGGAGGCAGACACCATCTCCACATTTAAGACTAGACTTAAGACTTTCCTCTTTGATAAAGCTTATAGTTAGGGCTGGCTCAGGCTTGCCCTGTACCAGCCCCTAGTAGGCTGACTTAGGCCTAGTCTGCCGGAGGACCCCCTATAATACACCAGGCACCTTCTCTCCCTCTCTTTCTCGTATCCTATTACTGCATCTTGCTAACTCGGCTATTCTGGATGTCACTAACTTTGTGCTCCACTGTCTCTCAGGTTAACTCATATTGCAGCGGTGCCTGGATGGTGTGACGTGTGTGGTTGTGCTGCTGCCGTGGTCCTGCCAGATTCCTCCTGCTGCTGCTGCCATCATTAGTCTACTGTTATTATACACATATGATTATTATCATACATGTATACTGCCAGATACTAATATATACTTTCAACATATTGTACCACAGTCGCCAGAACTATAACGATAATATTATTACTTTCATGAATGTTGTAAGCTACTACAGATTACTGTCATTTTATTATGCTGATCTGTTCTGTACGACATCTATTGCACGTCTGTCCGTCCTGGAAGAGGGATCCCTCCTCAGTTGCTCTTCCTGAGGTTTCTACCGTTTTTTTTTTTCCCTGGTAAAGGTTTTTTTTGGGGGAGTTTTTCCTTATCCGCTGTGAGGGTCCAAAGGACAGAGGGATGTCGTATGCTGTAAAGCCCTGTGAGGCAAATTGTGATTTGTGATATTGGGCTTTATAAATAAAATTGATTGATTGATTGAGTCAATATGCAGAGTCTATCCAATAGCTACTTTTACATTTAAAAAATGTTTTCATCTTTGTCACCATGGATAATGTTTAGCTTTAAGCTAGATCAGGCCAGTTTGTTCATAATTGCTAGCAGTTGCAGTTAATGTTATTCTTACTTTCTTGTTCTTGAGTTGTTTTTTTCCTTTGTATATTATGAGTCTGATCACTTCAGCCACTCATCCACAATTTGAAGGGCATGCCATAATTATATGATGTAACTTCTATGTTATGATATGCTTTGTTTTAGTGTGTGTGTTGCTCAGAATTGCCTAATTTTGCTTAAAATTGCCCGGCCCCGACCATTGCTGCAATTATTATTACTATTATTATCATTATTATTATTATTACTATTATTTATTGCTGTTTTCTTGTATTTTTGTGCTTTTTTTGCATGTCTAGTTTTTTTTTTTTTTAAGTTTTTAAATTTTTGAAATCTTTAATCTGACTCTTTCCCCTTGACTGCTGTAACACTGGAATTTCTCAATTGTGGGATCAATAAAGGTGTATCTTATCTTATCTTATCTTGACTTAATCTAAGCATCTCAGTTAATTATGTTAATAAACAATTTACAGACTATTTATGTAGAGTCAACATTTTACCCACATACAAATTTAAGTCCCCCATCACTGAATTAATAAGCTGAGTTGTTTTGGAAAGCCAATATATTCAGTGTCTGTTAAAAAAAAAACCAAAATGCCATATATGTTAAAATAAAATAAAAAGTCTAAATATTGCAGATGTTTTGGGCTTGGCTGAATTCAAAAGGTTGTGTATCTGTGAAAACAAAATGTGACAAACCAACACATTCTCACTCGTTTGGTCATCGACATATACAACGTGCGAGGTACCCAGAGTGTGTTGTTTGTTGACATACTGGCAGGGACGGTTTTTGCTATGGGCAATGTGAGCGACCGCCCAGGGTGCAATCTATGTGAGGGCGCCCTCCAAAAAAACAAAAACAAAAAAAAAGCCCACCAGTTTTCTAGACTACCGCTCATTTCCACGTCAAGTTAGTGGAGTGGGCGCTGGGGCGCCCCTATTATCATGTTTCAACCAGCAGCAGAAAGGGAAGGCGAATCCTGGCGGTTGTGGGTCACAGACAGGAATACGGCGGAGACTCATAGTGCTCTGCAGCGCAAGATAGTGGCTTACCGGCGACGGAGAAGTCTGACTCCAGGTCCAGTAATTTCCTCTTTCATTGATGTCATGACTGCCCAGTAGTACCTGGACAACCGAGCCGTGGCGGCACACAGGTATGTGGCCTGTCAGAGGAGAAACAAGCCGTTCACATTTCTCTCTTTGTGTCAGTAATGGCCCACAAACCTCACCGCACTTTAGGGACTGTTCTTTACTTATGGAGGGACTGTTCTTTACTTATGGAGGGACTTGTCAGGGGAGGCACATCTGCCTCATTTCTGCTGTGGTATCCTGATACTACTCAGAACCGTGATACTTTCACTGGTATCGCACCATATGCTTAATATGCTATTTACAGAGATAACACTGGCGATCTGAACCAGTCAGTGGTGAAAAAAGCACTTTTAATGCGCAAACTTATACGGGACGCATTTGCCCCCTGCATCTGGCTCCCTCAATATTGAACCAATTTTAGAACGAGTTGTACCCATGAATACACACATACACATGGGGAAATAGGGCCCAGGTTGAAAAATACCGAAGTTGTCCTTTAAGTTCTTAGTTCTGTGTCTCTTTGAGCAAACTGGACCTTGGCCTGAAAAATTTTGAAGACCCTTCTTTTAAGCAGTGCAGAGCAGAGCAGTGCAGGTAGCAGGCTGCGGTGCAGTGAGGGCAGATGAAGGTGGCTAGGCCTGTTTACACCTCCACAGATCAGCTGCTTCAGCACACAGCAGCCTGACTCAGCTGCTAATGCTCAGGACTGAACATGACCCATCAGTTCTGCTGGTCATTAACAGGCTCTGGCAGGCTGTTACCATGGCAGCCATTCCCATGACTTGTGTTCTCATGGCCAAGAGCCTTCAGGGGAAGTTTGGCCAATTATCTGAACAATAGTGGGGTTTTTTTGTGGTGGTTCCTCAAGGTTTCTCTGACCAAAGGACACGCACAGTCTGTCTGTCTGTCTGTCTGTTTGTTGTAAGAGCATGAAGTCACTGCAGGCTATCATATACAGCTTGTGGTGGTGGTGTGTGTGTGTGTGTGTGTGTGTGTGTGTGTGTGTGTGAGTGTGTGTGAGTGTGTAGTGGGCTTTACAACTTGGTGCTAATGAAAGGAAAAGCAGTGAAGTATTCATTCGCTTTATTTTCTTCCCAGTCATATGCTTTTCATTCCAGGGACGTTCTTTTCACTAAAATATTACGGGCAGTTTAGCCCCTGTCACACACACACACAGCTACTTCAGCTGTAGCTGGAGGACTGACATATTCTCACAGGTCACCTGATAACCTGTCTCAGCCTTGTCCTCCCTCCCTGACAGGCTGGTGGGGGTCAGGAAGTTCAAACTGAACCAAACTACTCATCTCAGACTCTTCACTTACCTCTGGACTGCACCTGTTCCCAAGGCAGAGAGGACACGCAATGTGGGAGAACCAGCTGAAAGGCAGTGTGCTTAATGCTGTGCTGTGTGTATCCCCAGAGCTGCCTTTGACAGAGATAGGCATTACGGTTGCTAAGGGCAGTACTTCTGGTTAAAGAAAGTCATATAAATTTTATAAATATTTATCATATTTGTCAGCATAGCTTAATCATATTATCAGTGGATGTCCCAGAGCTGTCCCTCTGACCGGGGGTCTAACATTTATAACAGCAAAATGTTGGAGCAAAATCAGTTCATTTCAATGGAACCATCACTGTCAGTGCTGCTGGAGTAAAACCGCTCAGAGCTTTTGCATAGAGATGATCAGACTGTAAAGCCCTTTTACACGGGTCCCAAAAATCTGCACAGAAATATATGAAAACTTTTTTTTGCGTTTTTATGAATGCTTGCACAGCCCTGCAGAACATTGTCCACACCTTGATTTCAGTGAATTTCTGCCAGTGGAACTATGTGTCAGACCAATAAAATTCTTTGCTCCAACTGATGTCATACCTCCAGGTCAAAGGTCACTGCTGCCAAAGTGGGGGAACGTCTTATAAATTTGGTTTCTAACCATCCAATATTGCATGACAAATATCAGAACAACCACCTCAACAACCACAAAGACAATATGTGGCCTGAGATTGCCCAGCAGCCTATATATGATGAAGATGGTAATATAGCTGATAAGCATGTTACTGGTCACAGAACTGGGCTAGCCACAACAGCAAGCCTAAGCATCAAATTTGGGGTCCAGCTACTTTATGTATGTAGTAAATGTTTATGCCTTAACAATTCACTTGCTAAATACGTAGTTTTTTGTTGTGGGAAGTGGACACGAGTACAATACAGCATGGGCCTCGTTCACGTTATTTACCTATTTCATTTTTCTTTCCTTTTCTTTTGATGAAAATGGACCTGACAATGTGGATAATTCTCCCCGGGCCTATTGTACATAGTTGTCATGCATCATATTGCTGCTGGAACATGTCCAGTAGTGTTCAGACGCTCCTGTTGGTGGATTTTTAACGGTAGAAAGTGTTGCCATACACAGTCATATCTCACCTGCAAGTACAATCAATAATCAATCTTGGTCGCCTATGTTGTTCATTTCTCCCCATTTTCAGATCGTATTCTTGCTGGAACATGTTTGGTTGTGTTTACAGGCTTTTATTAGTAATGTTTAAGAGTAGAAACTGCTGCTATACACAGTTATATGGGAAACATGTAATCTTGGTTGCTGATGATGTTAATTTCTTACCAATTTTGGATCAGGTCTTGAAGAGACAGGCAGTAAAACAGAGCGTTTCAGTCAGAGGGTGAATACAAGTGTTCCAGCATGGACACCACGAGGGAAATGAAGTGTGTTTATTCTTTTTTTACTATTAATGCATGTAAACATGTACTAGAAGAACCTTGAATACAAGTTTGAACCAGAAAATGAGCATATTAGGTTCCATTTAACTGGAGGGTCCACAATGAAGCTATTATGTTAACTTTGTTGCATAGACCTGCTCTGCTCGAGTAAACTGTTCCACAATAGACACAGCATCAATACAATACAATAGAGAATAACAATATTTCTGTGATATATAGTATGTAATTTAATTAAGTATTGCTGTATATTGAAGGAGATTTCTTTTAGTGTAATCAGTGATTATGGTGACCAGCGGCCCTACAGAGCAGTGAGGCTGCTGGAGGTTAGATTAGCAGCCCAGTCTGGAAAATCTGTGTCATAATAATGAGCGAGGAACTGGAGCAGAGTCACGAGGCTGCGGAGTTCTGCAGAGAGCAAAGTCCTCACTCTGAGAATACACAGCAGGCGCATGCACACACACGCACACACACGCACACACACACACACACACACACAAATGCACTGTCAGATACACCTCTGCCTCTGTGCAGTCAACTGTCTACTGGACAAAAATAGATACAACAGAGTGCAGTTACAGAGTGTCAACTTCCATTTGGCATAATGTTCGAAACACATCAAATAATATAGCTTGGTATTTTCGAAATATCTACATTATTCATCCGTCCATCATAAGCATGTGGTTAGTTTTTTAAATTCCTAATAGACTTTTGCAGTGTCACCTCGATCCTGTATCTCTAACCACTGTTACACTGCCTGTTCCAGGCAGGAAGATCACACCATTATGCTGCCTCACTGTTTGGTATATAGGGTACAAAGGGGGTTGTCTCACCTCTGAGCTGGGAACGGAGGTGGTAACAGTCCCAAAGCTGTGTAAAACCTAAAGATCTGTGTAAAACCTAAAGCCAGAGAGATGTGATCATGGGTGGAACAGGTGTGACATTTTGATTACATACTAAGTTGCTGACCCAGCAGGCAAGATTTAAAACGCAGGTGTTAGCAGTTAGCGGCTAACTCTAAAGAAGACGAACAGCAGCTGTAAATGTCCGCAACTTGGGAAGACATTAAATTCGGGAGCTCCTTACCCTCCAAGAAAAGGACGAGATAAGCTGCCATTTAACAGAGAAATGATTGACATGTTAATGCCGATGTCACTGTTTAGTAAAAATGCAAAAGAAGCATAAGGTACAGACTTTATAGCTGCCCTAAAATGTGATCTCCATGTAAAAAGGGCTACTGTTAGCATTCAGCATTTGTAATCAGAATGATAAGACAAACTAACTTTATATCTCGAGAATCCTTAAGGTCAAAACATGGAGCTTGAAATAGACGTAGAATTAATAATTGTTTTATAGATCAATAAAGCAAGCACAGACCCTCTGAGAGACCATGGTGGGAATTATTTTTCTCAACAACTTTTGCATTCACATGAAATACTCATGCATTTTCTGTCTTACAGTCACTTCAGCCACTGGCAGTTACCACAGCGTAGTGGTGCTCTTTGCTGTGGCTGGCTGTTGTTATTGTGATAGTGGGTAACTCGACCACAAGTCTGTATCATTGCAGCTAAAATGAAGAGTACTAGAGGAGGTTAGTTGGTTCTCTACAACATACTGCTGCTGTGGCTGTGATTGTGATGGGCAGTGGCTGTGGCCATGGCTGACGCTATGATTATAAATGGGGAATAGTAGGCTATAATTATGGCTATGGTCGAAGATGATTATGGTCGTGGCTGTTATGATTACCATGGCTGCGATACATAAGGTTTTAATGGGCGTAACACTAACTACATGCCAGCGTTGTGCAGGTGCAGTGACATGGTTAAGTTGGCTGGTCCTTGGCTGCTGGTGTGTTGCGGTGAAACTATTACTGTTCATATATGTTAAAATAAAACAGGACTTTCTTTTAGGGATAATGTTGTGCAGAAGTTCAAAAACAGTAGATGTATATCTGTTAAAGGGGTGTCTCTTTGAAACAGCCTGGACAATTAACTAAAAATATGCAAATCAATCTGTCAGTTTAAAAAATGTGTAAATCCAAGGTTATAGACAAGTATAAATCATTATTATCATTACCATAAGTCATATGTCAACAAAGGAAAGCTACAACAATAATAGAAGGGTGGAAGGTGGACTATTGCACACACTATTTCTGGTAATTGTTAACTTGAAAGCTGCTTTAACCTGCCCACCTGAATGCATGAGTAGTAGTAAGCTTTCCAGAATCAGCCTGGGACCAGCACAAATCATAGCTCCTGGCCATCACTCAGGAAAACTAAGGAGTAAGGAGACAAAACTCGGTGTGGCAGCTGGAAATATCTTTCAAACCCCTGCAACCCACAAATCAAAATGAAACTTAACACCTGTAGTTTTTAGCTGTGGTCTGTGTAAATTTCTTCTATTTAAAAAAAAAAAAAAAAATCAAATACTGTGAATAAATGCACATGCAGCATCACTGGAATTTAATAGGGTTGAGACAAATACTTGGATGAAATGAGTATCCAGTAAAGATAATGTACTTTTTATGAGTTTTCTATTAAGTATTATATATTGCAACTTCTGATCAACCCATATCAATTTCAGGCTTTAAATGATAACTTTGGTTTAAATTGGAAAACTCCACCCATTCCAAGTACAAATGTAGATCATTTGGTTGGTTAAACAGATACAGACACAGATAATGATCCTGGATGAATGATCATCCCTAAATTTAAGATTATTCCCTTTTACTACAATATATTTTCTATATGCAGCATATCTTTACTGTAAATAGTTTCTATTTACTATGTAAATTAGAATATTTCGAGTTCTAAAACTTTTTTTTCAGTTTGTGATTGATCAATGTCTGTAAATTATTAATAACTTACTCAGAACGCTGCTTAGTCATTTTTTGACCCACCTGCCCAAACCCGCCCTAAGGTTAAACAAATAAAGGTGGTAGGTGGACTTATTGCATACAATGTTTCTGTGAATTCTTGTTATTTTCTAGCAAGCGTTCCACCTAGGACCTGCAGCTGGGTCGACCTGGGGCGTGAATCATAGTTCCTGGCTATTACTCAGGGAAACTCAGGAGTAACAAGACAAAAGCCTGCTGTGGCAACTGGATTTCTTTCAAACCCTCACAACCTGCAGTTTCTAATTGTAGCCTGTGTTAATTCCCTCCAATTAAAAAACAAAATCAAATATAAGAAAACACAGCATTGCAAGATTATTCCCTTCAACTGAAGGGCCCACTCTACCTCTGAGCAACAGCAGTAAATCAAAACATTGAGTTTTGATTAACAATGCTACACACTTTGAAGAGTGTCCCCAGAGATTTAGTAGTAACTATGAACTCTCATTGCTGATTCACTCAAACAGAAAGCAGTTCTCTCAGTGTGGAATGTGTTTGATTCATGTTCTTTTAAACCTTCGCTTCCATGTAACTTGCGTCAGCTTGATGCTATCAGCTATAATTCAAACCATGGATAAACTGAGCTGGGTGTATTTACTCTCAGTCTTGGACAGGCATTTTAAATGTCATCATGTTATTTGTCAGCTGTAATTCCCCCTCTGAGAAGATGGAATGTGTTCCAGTGAAGTGTGGCCAGGAGATATCCTGTAGATTTGATCTTTTTGATTTGATCCACCTGAGAGCTCGGGGTTTTAGAGGCTGTTTTCATGTATTGTTCATACGTTTTCATATGAAAAGAAACACAGAAAAAAATTCCTACATATTGGATGTAATCATAAGCCAGTATTTCATATATAACTCATGTATTTGGGAAGGCTGCAAAAATGTGACCAATTTCCTGGCGGAAGTTAAGAAGGAGGTCTTTAAGCCATTTTAGGGTACATCGTCACCATGTTCCTTTTCCTAAACCTAACCACAGGAACTTTTGTTAAGTACACAACATCATTCCTGGGGCACTAATTCTTTGCATAATACGAACCATTGAGGATACGTTGGTGTTTTCAATTAAGAGATTCTGCCTCTGTTTGCTCAACTTTCTTTCAGCGGGGAGAAAAAAAAACTACTGATAGGCTCATTGATTAAGGTTAAGAGTTTGGTTCCGGTTTAGGTAGGGGGAAATACATATTGACAGGGAAACAGTCAACACAACACCTGTGCTGCATTAGCTGTTTACGACCAATCAACGTACACTTACATCTTGACCAATTACCACACACTTACGATGTCTGGGCCAATCACTACATCTGTGACCATACACTTGATAGTGTATGTATAACCATACACTGTACACCTACATCTGAACCAGTCACTGTACACTTACAATGTTTGGACCAGGCATCTTACACTTATGTCTGGACCAATCAACAGGCACTTAGAAAAGTCATGGTTCTGGTGGTTCATAGTGCTGGAAGAGTATCTACTCTAAAAAAAAAGGTTTTAAAAAAATGTCTAATGAAGCTCTATGAACTACGATCATTTCTAGTTCCTCCAGTGCAGACAAAACAAAAAGAAGGGTTCAATTCATTTTTCAATTCAATTGTATTTATAAAGCCCAATATTACAAATCACAGTTTGCCACAAAGGACTGTACAGTCTTGGACCCTCAAAGCGGATAAGGAAACCATTTTAGTATCGTTTTCTGTAGTAATACAATAATAAAAATAATAAAAATAGTATTTTAGTAGTGGTTATAAGTATATATTAATGTATGATATGTGGTAACAATAATCATATGTGTATAATAGTAGTAGTATTAATAGAAGTAATAATAGTAGTCTAGGTTCCGAGAGCTATGAAAAAGTTCCTGAAAATACCCTAATGTGCTTTTTAGTGTATCCTATCCAAAGAACCTGATAGACACAGTATCGTGTTCAGCAATGCTGACCCTGGAAGGATGCAAACCCATACAAAAACCTGTCTTGATCAGAAATCTCAGGGTAGAGTCAGTCCTAACTGGCAAAAACTGAGCCAAATAACTCCTACCTCATCCAATATTAACTGTGTTACTGTGGGAGGAGACCAGTCATGGAAACACTTTTTAAAAATGAGCTAATTAGAGTTAATGTTTTGTCAAAAATAATTGTGACTGACCTTGTGCAGGATGCAGCAGCTCCATTAGGGGGAAAACACAGCTTTGAAATAGTGATAATGTGTCTGTCACGACCACACTGATGCAATAAATCAGACTGTGAACACAAGAAAATTCACAGATGTATTTCTTTGCCCTCCACTCAGCATGAGTCATGAAAAAAAAACAATGCTACACAGCTCTAATACAGATTGTAAATCTATGTGATTGAGCTGACTGGAATGATTTATATACTTATTTTAACACCACAAATGGCTTGCTAATATTTACTCACAGCCAAGAGGCACTTGGCACTTGTTTGCAATTATGTGACAATTATGATGCACAAAATTTTTGTGATAGTGATAGAAAGTGATAAATCCATATATTGTTGAGGCCATATATTTAAATACATCTAGGCTAAAGACAGAGGAACACAAATTTTAAAAGCTCCACATATGTCATGTTACCATATATTACTTATGTTAAGTTACCTATTTTATTTCAATGAGAAGTGATCTTAAAATAATTGCTAAGAAAGACATTCATTTCAGCTTTTATTAAGTAGAAGATATTTTCAGTGGGTCAAATGTTTAAATACACCAAGATGACTGTCTTTTTAAACCACATGAAGGATTCCAGAAACTGATGGAATTACCTGTGAAAGCATCTTACCGGCCAATTGTCATAACCAGAATATAATATGGATGCACCTGTGTTTTAACAAGAAATGCACTGCCTTTTTGTACTTGATACATTGGGAAAATCCAAGCAACCTAGCCAAGACCTCAGAAAAAGAATTGTGGCGCTTCAGTCTGGTCTGGTTTATCCTTAGGAAGCAATTTCCAAGAGACTGAACATTCCAAAAGTGCTTTTGCAGTATTGTATGCAAGGGGAAAAGTCTTGGAACCAGACACTTACTTGTTCAGGAAGTAGGAGAAAATTATCCTCTAGGACTGAACAAAACCTTGGCATGAAAGGTTGAACTGAACCCCAGGACAACGACAAAGGAACTGGTGAAGGAGGAGAAGGCACAAGGTACCAATGTATCTATACTCACTATCAAGACAACTCTACAGTGCCAAGGCCTGAAAGGCTGTTTTGCATGGAAGAAGCCCCTTACTGCAAGACCAGCATAAAAAGAGTGAGACTTAAGTTTGCAGGTGATCACCTGGATGAAGATAGTCTTTTGAAGGAGGGTTATCTGGTCAAATTACACAAAAACATTGAACTATTGGGCCTCAGTCTTTAGTGCTATGTATGGAGGAAAAAGGGTGAGGCCTACCATCCAAATAACATCATCCCAACTGTGAAGTATGGGGATGGCAACATCATGCAGGGTTGTTTGGAAATGAAACTATTGCAGCATGATGGCACCATGAAGAACAAGGATTATCTGCAAATCAGAAGCAACATCTCAAGACATCAGCGAGAAATCTAAGTTTGGTCGCAACTGCGTCTTCCAGCAGGTCAACGATCTTAAACATACAGCCACAGTTGTCACAAAATGGCACAAAAAGTATTGGAGTGGCCATCAAAAAGCCCTGACCTGAATTCAAGAGAGAATTTGTGGACTGAACTGAAAAGGCATGTCTGCGCAGGGAGGCCCACAAACCAGACTGGGTTACTTCAATTCTGTCAGGAGGAATGGGTATTGTGAGAAGATTATGTGAGGCTACCCCAAGCATCCGATTTAGGTGAAAAAATTAAAAGGCAGTGTCACCAAATACTAAAAGAGTGTTTTTTTTTTTAAACCTTTGACCCACTGATAATCTGTTTTGGTAAATTAAATCTGAAATACATTTCTGTCTTGGCTGTTATTTTGAAATTAGCTCTCAAGGGAATAAGTGCAGTGTTGGGTGTCTTTGCCTTCAGTTGCTTGCTCACTAATGTGGACAGCACACCAATGTATGATGTCATATGTAAAGAAGCTATAGGCAAGGTAAGTGTAGAAGGGGGACGCTAGGACCCAAGCAGCTCTCACCTTGACTGGCCAAATTTTGCCTGGGTCCTAGTGTCCCTCTGCTACATAAGCAACTCCTTATGAAGAAAATTTTGCTTTTCTCACATGCCCCAACAGTGAACAAAGACACCAAAAGAGAGAAAGTTTTGTGTCCCATTGTATGCCTTATCCATCCCTGGATCGACTCCAGAGTCACATCACCACAGGCATCAGTTACTGGTGGAAATACTGATGCTGTCTGTTCATTGGAAGACTACCTGGTCTTCAACTACCTGGGTTTAAATTTCCCTCAAAATGACAACATTACTGACCATTACCATACTTACCAGGGTGGTCTCCTGCTCATCTGTGAGAGATCTTTACCTACCTCCAACAGATAGACCATCTCATACTCCTTTTTCACCAAATCAGCTCTGGTTCTTGAACCAGTCTGGTTCAGGTTTGGTTCTATCGAACAAACCAACCCGTGTTTCGACTAGCTTTGTGCGAAACCATTGTAGTCATTACTAGAGGATTTTGCACACTTCACAACAAAAGTAAACAGTAGTAGCAAAATCACAGATTACATTGATTACCTGCAAACTTTTGTTCTGTTATTGCAGATATTTGTTTTTACCCAAAAGCATGGACCCACTATTAATGGGACCACTGCACACTCTTTTTTGTCTGACAAATACTCACATGAATTCTCTATTGTTGCCTTTTCATCCTCTCCTGTGAAATTTGACCCGCCAGCCGATGTCATTCCAGTTCGCACTGCAGGCCATGGAAAACCTCTAATTAATTGGTTCCAGCTGAGAACCATTCAGGTTCTGAGCCAATCGGTCAAAATCAGATGCAGGAACCAGAACGGAGCTGGTTCCATGTTGATGGCTAAGGGGTAACTGTTACTAAGTCATCCATTGGTAGATGGTCTTATGGTTTGGGATGTTTAGTTAATAGGCCCAGTTATAGTATATAAATGATTGAGAGAAACTGTTAATGGTCAGATCCCCCTGTCATTTTCACTGAGGTCTCTCCAGCTCTTGATAAATAGCAGCCCAGATTTGGATTTGTTTTGGTCTAAAGTACCAAAGTCAGAGGTCATCCTCACTGTACAATTTTCCTGCCAATGTTTCCAGATATTCGTCCCCGTTTATTTTCTCCTCAGCTCCACTAACAGCTCGCAGGGTTAAAGAAACAGCATGGAGGAGAGCAATGAGTCCACGGGCCCTCAGCTGGATTATGTGCTGGGAGGTAAGCAACACAAGACATGTTGTTTGGTTCAGGGGTCAGAGTACTACAAGGGGAACAGCAACTGAGCTTGTGTTTACTCAGGCGCTGAGCCTCCAATCATCTACTTTTCTCTGAGGAAATAAGGCTGGAATTAGTGGCGGAGGCTTGGTTCATTAAAAATCCCCTCCAACATGTTTTAGGACATATAAATATACTGCTTTGAATAATAATTTGTGTCTGGAATGGCTTTCAAAAAGGAAAATCAAATAATGAGTTACAAACTCTAAAATCTATTCAGCTCCTTCTTCTTTGAATAGTCTATTCTTAGTGTTTTTGCACTGGAGGCAAGTTTTCACATCTCACTTGGCTTTGTTGCTAGAGCTGAGTATCATTATGATATCAGTACCCTTTAAGTGATCCCAATATCAGTATAGTATTCTTTTTTCCTACTTTATACCCATCATATAAATGGGAGCATTCAGTTGCATAAAAATGCCTCCAGACACCATGGGCATGTACAGCCATACCTTTGAAGATTTTGGTTGCATCTACACACACTGAACTGCCAAATCTGTCAAATACACAGCATTCAACTTCACCACACCACAGACTGTATGGGTTGTAGCTGCCACAGCAGTGGGCTATCTTATGTCACAATAAATCAAACAACGCTTGCAGTGATTGGCTGTGAGCAAAACCATATGATTTCTTTCTTTTTTGCTAGACATGGGTACAAAAAGAATCAAAAACAGTTACCAAT
The DNA here is from genome assembly GCA_035609425.1 of Epinephelus awoara. NCBI lineage: Eukaryota > Metazoa > Chordata > Actinopteri > Perciformes > Serranidae > Epinephelus > Epinephelus awoara. The sequence goes on from CM069305.1 coordinate 5,328,353, forward strand.
TGATGAGAGAAGTTTCAATACTACTTTGGAATGGGTTATTTTGAATGAGACTTCAAAAGTTATCAAGTACCGATGCCCAGCACTATATGTTGCTTTAAGGACCAAACTTGGCCTCCCAGCTTGTTCAGCCACAAAATGACCATTTGTAAATCAGTTAGAATGCCATGTTACCTTGAATTCATGAAGAAAACTTTGTTTTTCTTATAAGCCTCCATGGAAAATGGTGTTAATACTACAAGGATCACAAAGAGATGCAATGCAACTGCAAAGAGACACAAAATAAGTAAAGAAAGTGGCAAACAATCAAAAAGAGACATAAAATGACCACAAAGACACACAAATTGATGAAAAAACACCACAAAATGACCTTAAAAAAAAAACACTACAAAAAACAAAATATGACTACAAAGACACAACATGACCCCACTAAAAAGACACAATTACAGGAAAACAGTATGACTACAAATACACACAAAATGACCTCAAAAAGACTCAAAATAACAACAAAAGGGGCAAAACAAACAAAGAGACACAAAATGAATACAACAAAAAAAGAGGCTATGTCACCGAAAAGTCTTTGTGTTTCCAGTCCTATGCAGGAGATGCTGCCCCTGCGTAAAGATGTAAAATAATACATTTTATTTGGAGGCACCTTTCAAGTCACCCAAGGTCACCTTACAGAGCATAGATACTTTCCCCCTTCAGTGGATGAACATAGAAACAATCTTCTTGTGTAGAACTCTGCCCATATATGATTCTGCACAGTGAGGGACAAACATTAACAAGAAACTAGAATTACTGCTCAATGGTTGTATGCCTCCATGAACCCATTGAATTGCAATTACAGTTTACATCCATGTCTGTGAAAACTTGGATGCTCACACACTTTATACCCCCAGCAGCAGAGAAGACCTATACAATCAGCACAGTTTCAAGGTGGACACCCTAGAGTCACCAATCTGACCAAATGTCTCCCCTTCTGCTCCTGAGATATGATGTTGAATAATGGCCAGAAAAGTCTTTTGCAGAACATTATGATGTCACAGTGAAGTTGACCTTTTGGATATAAAATGTCTTCACCTCATTATTTTATTCTTTTAGACATTTGTGTGAAGTTCTGTCATAATTAGTTTTACATTGAGTTATGGCCAAAAAGATATTTTGTGAGGTCACACTTACCTTCATCTTCAACCACAAAATTCTAATCAGTTTAGTCTTCAGTCCGAGTGGATGTCTGTGTCAAATTTGTGGAAATTCCTTCAAGACCTTCTTGAGATACCATGTTAACGAGTATGAGACAGATGCAATGGCCAGTGGCCTTTAACCAACAAATCTTGATCCGTTGAGTCCAAATGGATGTTTGGGCTAAATTTGAGGAAACTCTCTTAAGGTGTTCTTGACATACTACATTAACAAGAATGTGATGGACAAGGTCACTGTGACCTTGACCTTTGACCACCAAATTGTTCATTGTTGTGTGAACGTTTGTGCCAACTTTAAGGGAATTTTCTCAAGGCCTTCTTGAGGTATCACATTCACGAGAATAAGATGGACACAAAGTCACAGTGACCTTTAACCACCCAATTCTGATCAGTTCATCCTCAATGTTTGTACTAAATTCAAGGAAACTTCTTTAAGGTGTTCTTGAGGTACTGCAATCGCGAGCATGATGAAGACAAAGTGACCCTGATCTTTGACAACATTAATTCTAATCAGTTCATCCTTGAGTCGAAGAGGATGTTTGTGTCAAACTTGAAGTCCCCTCAAGATGTTCTTGAGATACTGTATTGAAAACTATGTTGATATGATAGTTAAGCAATTGCATACTAATATAATTTGATTTATTTTGCAGTTATCATTACTAATTATCCGATATAATTATATGATATCTATATGATATATATAGATATAAACTGGTATAGTTGCCACTTTAAATTAACAACAATCCTGTTTTAATATTTTGTATCTACACATGCTCATTTGAGTCATTGTTCTTCAAGATGGTTGTCCTATGAAAAAAAAAATGTTAAGTACATTGATTGTACCGAACAAGAAAAATGAATTGTGAGAAAATCTACTCAAGTTAATAATCATCACTATGAAGCCTCAAATTATTTTCAATTGCTTTTGCAAGGGGGGGCAGCATTTGAATCAGGGTGGCTGTGACCCCTCCACCCCTGGAAACACTGCGCTACAGCATCCTTTGGAAAATGGGCTGCACAATGTCAATGTCACAAGATATGTAGTGAATGGGCTAACCTCTGACCTCAGTAAACTGCTAAATGTTGGTGCAAACTACGCCGCAAAATTAACTCACACGTTCAATATAAATACATGTTTTATTGGTTTTAACTGCAATCTGTCATTACAAAATAAACCATGAACAAAACCACTGTAGTAACAGCAACAGCTGCTGGAGAATACATTCAACAGTTGCTTCTCATGTGTCAATCCTGTTAACCTCTAACCTACAGGAATACATTTAAGGCTTTTATCTGCTCTCTTATAGAAAAATATGAAGGCACAACATGTGGGACACCTGGAATGTATTTATAGGCACTTTCATGGGCAAAAGTGGTTAAAAAATAACCTTTACATCATCATCACCATCGTGATGACTCAAAGTGCTAATAAGTGTGCGTGATACCATGGGACAGGCATGCTTCCATCACCTTGTCAAAATAAGAGCTTTAAATGCTTTAGTCACAGGGTTAAACTGATTCAGTGATACTAACAATCAAATCATCCTAATAGAGGACACTGATGGGACTGTTCCAGAGCCAGTTTATATTTGAGAGAATAAAGATGCTGCCCAGAACTGCAGCAGGGATGAGAGGCCTGAACACAGTGGAAGCTCTGGTTACTGCGCGTCACTTCAGTCTGGAAATTTAACATTTAGCAAGATGCAGGTGGGAGTTATAAACAGGGTTCCAACACACAACAGACTCAGCATTCAAACAAATTCAACAGATTAGTATTAATAGTCACATTTGAATATTGTGCTCAGGGCTGGGCAATATATGAACATGGTGATATGAGACTCAATATGCTTGTAGATTTTGGATATGGTCATAAGTGTTGTCTTTTCCTGTTTTTAAAGGCTGCATTACAGTTAAGTGATGTCATGTTCAGAACTTGCCCAACTGTTGTAGCTGTTCCATTATTTGTCTTCACCCACTTAGTCATCATATCCACATTACTGATGATTATTTATAAAATAAACAAAAAAAATATGAGTAAATATTTTGTGAAAGCACCATTAGTTAACCCTACAATATCATCGTAACATCAATATCATCAAGGTATTTGGTCAAAGTTATTGTGATACTTGATTTTCTCGATAACGCCCAGCCCTAATTGTGCTGTGCAATATTATTTTTGCAGATGGTTCTAGTATGACACACGGTCTAAAACCACTAAATGTATTGTTTTATGTATCTGAGGAATACAAAAATATTTTCTCCAAACATTTTAGTGCAATCCAAACATGGTTGAAAGGTTTGGAAAAAGAGTTTGTGTCACAACTATTTGTGTTAACAGATCAACAGTTTGTGTGTTAATGTGTAATCTGTAAATATAAAACACCTTCTACAAATACAAAGATTTGCACATTTTAAAAAACATTTTGCAAATATAAAATGGATCTAATTTCACTTGTCAATAAATATGGGGTTTATACATTCATTGTGAATTTCACACTTTAGGCATGAGCTGCTCTGGCAAAAACGGAAACAATGTGTAAAAAGAAAGAAAGGGCTTCAGATACAGACACGCCAACACCCAACAGCCACATGCAGAACCCTGTTAACCCAGCACCACCTGCACCCTAAGTGTATTCATACTTTATCCACACCCTTAACAACTATATGCCACTAGCTTAGTTACCTGATTAGTTTGCTAATACTGTATTAGCTTTTAACATTATTTGAACTTGATTATGGCAGCTGCATAACCTCACCCCCTCCACTGAAACAACAATTTGTCTCTAACATACACAGGGGCATCGACTCTGATGCCTCCAGTGCATTTGTGCCTTCAGACTGCGACAGAGAAGCTCGACCTGCAGTCCAACACATGGGAGGACAATAAATAAACCTTTGTGTTTTAAATTAAGATTTCAAAATAAATCAAATGTTACAAGACATGTCATTGCAGTGTAATATATTAACTGTGGAAAAAAAAACAAAAAAAACACAAACAGGTCTTCACAATCTTGCGATTAATACGGAAGATCATAATTTCACATAAAAGAAAAATATATATTCTATTGTTTCATTAACCAGATAAATACAAAATAAAAATGCTTAAGATCAGCAATAAATACATTTTGATAAATAAGCAATGACTGCCAAAGCCCTTACTGACAAGGCTTTGGGGGGGAAAAAACTAGACAATAATAATAATAATAATAACAATAATAACATAATAATAATAATGAACATGGTGGAATTAACAGGAGCGCGTTTGATTTCAGACAGCTGACTGAGAGAACTGATATATGGGGGGCTGGACAGGCTCAGCTGCTGACCAACATGATCAAATGATCAAAACATTTTAGCAGAGTTTGAATTCTTAAGACAAACATGACCAGTTAACACAAGGAGCCTGCCACCTGCTGTAAATGCTGTCTGCTGGCAGTCTGTTCAAGGGTCAGTTCACCCAAATCTTAAAAGACAAAACAAATACTTCTCTCCTTATTAAATTGTTGGCAGAGAAATGATTTTAACAGTTAAACCCCTACAGTGTAGAGTCTCTGTTATGGTTTGGTATTTTCACTATTCACACGAGTTTAAATTTTTGACTTGAGCCTGTTAGCACTGAAGTCTAGTTGAGATTCACCTGACTTTACAGAGAATCAGAAATGGAGGACAAATGTATTGTTGCCGTCTGCAAGCACAGGAGCTCTGCCACTGAACGTTTATACTGTACAGACACAGAACAAAAAGGGACAGGGCTCAGAGATTAGTGAGCAAAGACGTAATGTTACATGGTAAGATCTGAAAATATGTATTTGTGACTAGTGTAAGCTATTTCGTTGAGCTGCCTCTAAGAGTAACACTTCTAGTGATTCAAGGCGGTCTGCTACTGTGCAAAGTAAACAGAAGAAGTAAAGCAGTAATTTGTTGCCATGACAATATGAAAAACAATTAAGAGAGTTATCATCTCGGTTCATGCTGGTTCAGGGCCCTGAGCCTCCTTGTTTACCGTGCTAACATCACTTGATTCCAGCTATCGGTTGTACTTTACTACGAAACTAGTTGGCATTTAGCTGCCTTCCCCAGTTAGTTAGCACAACTGTTAGCACAGCAATTAATAGTAAATACTGTTGCAAAATACACCAAAAAACATTCCAGCATCCACATTGGGGTGAGCAACACGAGGCGAAAATCTACTTCACGTGGGTGTGATCAAACTATGACTCTGTTACTCCAGAGAGCTCAGTGGGAATAGCCGTTATTGGAATAACTTCGTACAAAAGCAACAGTCTGGGTAAAAACTGTCTCCAGTGACTTTTGTGGACAATAGAATAACACGGAGACCCCGCTGGGAAAGATGTTGCTCTTTGAATTAATTTAAATGGAACTCTTTAATACTGTGAGTACACTTCACCCATCTCCAATGTACTAGGATGGAGACAGAAATCTCCAAACAAATAATCAACACTACCTGCACAGCCAGAGACCAAATCACTATGACTTCACACTAACAACAACTATCAGTCTGAATTGCTGACATATGTGAAAACTGGAAACTTGTTTATTTCTATTATCAATTTTGGCCATAACTGTAACGTAGTTGAACACGGTGGTCTATCTGATTTTTTTTTGCTTTGCTAGGCTGAGCAATGTACTGCTGTGGATGGGGGCTGCAGAAAAATGTGTCTTAGCCACCTAAAAAAAGAAAAAAAAAGATGAGTATTAGTTTAAGTGTTCACTTTACTTAAAATTGTTTCAACTCTTTACTTTACACACTAAGCAGTCAAGGCAGCATTAGACCAGCAAATCTTGTGTTCTGCAAAGTAAAATGACGTGTTTTTGTCTATGGAGTCTGATGGCAAGGTAAAGCTGTGAAAATTTTCTAAATACAGCGTGCACTGAAACTGACAACATCTTTTGGCAGGCTCTCTTCAGGTGGCTAAAAACTAACCAAGTTACCGTTTGCTTTTATGTACTTGACACAGGGGTTTTCTACCCAGAAGTTATTGTAAACAAACATGGTGATTTGGTCTGTACAGGTGTGCCACTAACGATAAGTGAGAGAATCCATTTTCTGGTAATTTGAGTGAAATGACCCTTTAACTCAACCTCCAACTTCAGAAATCATTTTGAATCCCATTAAAAGATTCATCCCAATGCTGGCTGTTTTTAAAGATTGAGTCTCTGGTGGGCAAACAGATAATGATAACTAAACACCAGCTCTATATTACAAGGCACATAGCACCAGCACTCCAGGCTGACTGAAGGAAAGCAATCTGTCAGTGTGACAAGCCAAAGGAAAAGGAAACTGGGCATGATTACTGTTGGCTTCGTATGTCTAGTATTTGTGACTAGTGTAAGCTAGGCAAGGCACTTTTAGAATCTTTCCCACTTCCTCTTGTTGATTTTGCGGTGCTGATCTGAGCTGAACACTGAGTTGTCACAAGCCACTTGGAGATATCATGGTTGTGGCACAGGCAATAATAATAATAATAATAATAATAATAATAATAATAATAATGGCTGTGTAAAGATACACAACACTGCAACACACATTGTACAGCACAGAGACACCCTGTACTGAACACACACACACACTGACCCCACTGCCACTCCTACGGCCCATATTAAACTACTTTATAATGGGATCTCTGAGCTACTTTTCACATTCATTCCACCATGGCACCAGTGCAGGGCTAAGCTAATAAGATTCTGCTTTACCAACTGTTCAGAATATTGGAAGAGACTTGATCTGGATTTCTGATGTGACTCGCTGGATAAAACAATCCACAGAGCTGCCTGCTTCTTCTGTAAACAGGGCTGAGAGGAGGAGAGGGGAGTTAGGGAGGTGAATGGTCTCCATCTTCCTCTCTCCCTCCCTTTCCTTTACTCCCATCTCAGCTCCGGGATGCAGACGCCTTAATCATCAGAGACAGAGAGCCTGCTGAAAATAGGAAGGCGACGGGAGGCATCCAGGAGTGGGGATTCAGACCCGCTCTGGCTGCCCAAGCTGCTCTGGTAGCCCTCCTGGTCAGATAGAGAGTCCGGGGGACTGGGGGAGCTCTCTGACGCAAGTTGGAAAAGGCAGGGGGCAGTTGGGGAAGGTGGGGTCAGACCCTGATGCTCAGACATGGGTGGGGGCCCTGAGCTGGGGCCAAACAGGCTGGCAAGCTCCTGGCTGGAGTAAGCAAATGGGTTGCTTTGCCACTCTGTCAGGTCTTCGTTGGAGAACATGGGTGGGGGTGTGACGGAGGTGGGGCTGTCCTGCTGTCCGCTGGAGCTAGGGAAGCCTGCAAAGCTGAAGCTGTGCTGCAGCCGAGGGCGCTCGATCTTGTTGAAGGCGGAGAGGGGAGGGGGGCCGCGGCGCTCCTCTGCATTGTGGATAAAGTGGCACCGGGGGCCATATGGGCAGAAGCCAATTGTGTGGAAGGTGCGGCACAGCTCCGTCTTGTACTTTGGGTGACGGCTCAGGCTGCGCAGCTCGTGCATGCCGTGGGCGAACTGGCACTTGTCGCCATACTTACAGGTTCCGTTCTCCTCAAAGGGCCGGCACAGCTCCGTCTTATAGCGGCTCGAGTTGACTTGGCCACTTCCGCCCACGCACACCTGAGTGCTAGACCACAGTCTGTCCCCCAACTCTGAGTAGGAGCGCTCACGGAAATGGTTCTCCTTGTTGTTGCTGCAGCCGCTACCCGCCAACACCGAGGGATCCCTTTTAAAGTTGTTGACAAACTGGTTCTGGTTGAACTTTGCACTGGGGAGGCTGACTGAGTGACGGCGTTGGAACAGGCCTCCTGCAGAGGGGGCCCCCACTGCCTTCCTGTCCAGCAGGGACCCAGCGGGGGTGCAGGGGGAGACGTTGGCACTGGGGCATGGGACAGACGTCAGCTGGGGTCCACCAAGACTGTTGTTGCTGTAGTTGAACATCTTACTGTTCTGTAAAGCGAAAGAAAAGAAATTAGAAAGCAGTCGAAGTTACCACAAACTTGGCTAGGAACAGAGACCTGCTTTAAACTGAGACTGGTTCCAGGTTAATAAAAGCAGGCATTTACTAAGAAACATGAATTTTAATCTTACTTCCTAAAAGCTATGTTTGGACCTAATGCGCTTCTGTTTACATCAGTACAGCTCACGTGTGGTATCTTACATGACAAAGCATTTCATGCAGGCTGCAATACAAATGTGTTTTAATATATCGACACAACTTCAGCATCAGCTAGTGCTTCAGCTTCCTAAACAATCAAAGTTAGATTGACAGCTTCAAAAGGGCCTGATGGAGAATATGTTTATACTTCTTTATGTCACCTTTGAGCCAAAGTCATATGACAAATATCTGATAATGGCTGTGTAAATCTGCAAGGAATTAAAGGAATAGAGGTGTGGCTGTATGTGGTACTTATCCATTGTTGGCCTATTAAATGCAGTCTGTCAGCACGCCAAAGTTTGGAGAAGCTGGCAGTAGACTGACACAGAAGCCAAGCAATGTACTGCTGTAGAGGGGTCAGCAACAAAACATATTTTAGCCACCAAAAAAAAAATAATATCAGCCTAAGTACTTAGAATATTTTCACTGCTTGACCTTGCAGTGATTTTCAACAAGAAAATTAAGCCATTTGATTGCTCCCTTCAAAGCCAGACTCCATTAAGAAAGAAAGTGATTTAACATCACTGGAGCACAGGATCTGCTGGTCTACTGCTGCCTTGACCAGTTAGTCTGTGTTATTGTATGACCTTCGCTTTTTTTTTTTAATAAAAAAGGGGAAAAGTTAGGATTCACCAAAGTCATTTAATAACACAAAATAACTAACTAATTGAGGTAGACCAGCAGCTCCGGTGTTCATGAGCTAAAATTACTGTTTTTCTCAATAGTCTGGTGGCTAATATGAGACAATAGATATGAAATGGCTTCATGGTCAGGCTGTCTGGCAGAAAGCAGTGCAGCTTACACTCGAACTGATTTTTAGGTGGCTAAAATACGTTTTGCTGTTTGCGTTTTGAATGAAGTGTACGCTATATTTGGAGTATTGTCACCGCTTGTGTCACACAGTTTGCTCTTACAGAGGAGCCATTAACCGCTTCAGGTTCAACCCTATGCTCTCATCAAAACCATCAGACATGACTTACAAGTTTTTGCTAACTGAACACAGCAGCTGCTGATCTACCGCCACCTAGCTCACATCACTCCAGTTCTGAGGTCTTTCGCTGGCTGGCTGTCAGAGAATGGGCTTCAAAACACTACTGTTGGTTTACAAAGTACTGGACAGTTTGGGGCCTAGATATATTTCTGACCTTCTGCTACACCATGAACCATCAAGACCACTCAGGTCTTCAGGGACAGGTCTGCTTTGTCTCCCCAGAGTCAAGATTAAACATGAGGCAGCGTCTAATTGTTATGCACCACATATCTGAAACAAACTCCCTGAAAACTGCAGGCCTGCACCATCTCTCACTTCTTTTAAATCAAGGCTGAAGACTCATTTTAAATAATATTTTTATCTTTGCACCTCTTGACTGCACTTTTGTTATTTTTAAATGGGGATTCTTTTAATTGTTAATGCAGAACTAATTTTACCTTTTTATCTTTTTCCTCCTCTTTATTCTTTAATTATAGATCTGTGTCCTTTATTATGTTTTATTGTTCTGTAAAGCACTTTGCCCTGGTGTATGAAAACTGATAGATTGTTTAAGTGGGATTTTTTTTAGGTAGCTAAAATACCTTTTGTTGCTGACCCTTCCACAGTATTACATTGCTTGGCTTCCGTGTCACCCCTCCGGTGTGCTGACCGCCATCTACTGTAGATAATACACCAGCTATGGATAAGTACTTCATACAAACCCCCTTTAAAAAATCCAAACTATCCCTTAATGAGCATTGGAAGAGGTCTAAAAGCACTGTGTAAACAGTATTGTATTTTCAGACTACACAGATCAGCTTGTATATTTTAACTTATCACTAAAGTATCTGCATCAGTCTTTGTAAACAGAGTAGTCTGTATGACCCCAAAGTTGAGAAGCACTGCCTTAAAGCCACTTTGGGACATCTTTAATTCTATATTTACCGTATGCGTTGCACATGTGATGCCTCTTTAAAACAGCGTGCCTTACCAGCAATTTAACAGATTACCTAATAAATCCATGTCCAGAATCGAAACTAAAAATTTACAAATCTGCACAGCAGTTTGAGGTGCACATATTGGTTTAATAATTAGGTCTGCTCTGGGAATAACGCGCCTGCTACTCTGCAGCTATTTCATGGCCAATATTTGACTGACCTGTAACTACACTCTCCTCTGTTGGAGCACTGATGTCCATGCAGAATACTAATGACAGGCAGCAGCAATAACTGTCAATCTTATGGCCTTGATAGAAAATATAAACAGGTTAATAAAGGGGTGGATGCTGAAAACGGTTTCAACAGCTCGTAAGATTTTTACACGCAGCTAATCGAAATAAAAAAGGCAGCGTTAGCTAATATGATAACGCTGTGTTGCAACTTCATGACATGACCTAACGTTACTGTTTTATAACTACGATAACACAGTGACGATGAACTAGTTAGCTTAACACAAAGTTCATACGCAGACGAAAGACTCAAAGGAAGTTAACAGTTAACGGGAGTTAACTTTTAATGGCTAACGTTACGCGCAGTTATAACTTAAACAACGCTAACGTTAGCCTTCACGGTTTACACACACGCACACACGCTGGGCTTTCACATTCATCGTAGCCATTTTATTTCAGTAACAATTTACTTTCAACAGTCTACTCAGTGTGTGTGCGTCGCATTAAAATTACCTTTCGGCTAACGTTAACGTTATGCAACTTAACGCAGACAAAGTTGGCCATAAACTTATATCTGAATAACGCAAACGCAACGTTCACTGCTTTAAGGGAGCCGGATGGTGTTTAACGATGACACAAATGTAGTGTAACTTGTCAACAAGCATGTGGGTGATGTGTTATACTGCCCTAAACCGTGACATCAAACTTAACAAAAGTGGCTAGGCTAATGTTAGCATGTTTTCTCCAGAAGAAGAAAACCTCAGCCGACCGTTTTCTGCTCGGATAAGCGACATTTACCTTGTTGGACGCTTCTCTGTAGTCGAAGAATGGAGAAATAATGGTCGCCGTCATGTTTGTTAGAAGAAATGACTGAATGAGCTGGCGATTAAAAGTGGTAGTCCCGGTTTTGTGGTTCAACTGCCCCGTGGAGAGCCCCCTCTGCCTCTGCCGTGCTGTGGAGTTGCGCACTTCCTTTTCAACAGGCAGCCATCGCTGCAGCGTGGGCGGGCCTCCGCTGACACGCTGCAGAAGTCAGGAGAGAACAGCGCCTGTGCAGGACAAACAGCTACCTGCCTCCCATCAAGAGAAAATATAACATTAGTATGTCTTCTATCCTCAACCTGGCATTAATTAAAATAAAGTCAATTAAATACTGTTTTTTAAAAAAAAATCAAAATTACTTTTATGCAGATTAGGGTGATGTTTTTGGCCTGTCCCTCGCTATTATTGTTGCACCCCAAAAGGAATTTTCAAATGTAAAATGTGGGCAAAATGTTAAAATGGTCACATTTACATATTGTTTTATGTCTGTTCTTAATGTTAAACAGTGTTTTTTGTAAAATAAATAAATATATATATATATATATTTCTTTATAATATTCATCAGTTTATCATTGTCCCCTGATTTCAATCAAAGTCAATCTTGTTACCCTAACCAAAAAAACCTTTGCAAAATAGTGGTACATTACAGATTTGACATGATTTACAGGAAGATGCATCATCTCTGAACTTGGAACACTTCAATGACAAGTACGTTTGTCTAATCTCTGATAAACTATTTTTGATGTTTTATTAAGGTTTGACCAGGGGGGACAAGCATACAACTTAAAATAAACAGTCCTGTTTATTTTTCATATTATAATCAATATCTACAGGTAACTGCCTTTGAAAGTTCACAGCATGTGCTTAGGCTAGCATTTGTTTTAACTGGCATTCAAGCATTTTAGCTTGAAATGGTCAACCCTGTTACCTTTCCAGAGTAACAGGATTTGACATGAGTAACAGGGGTGACACAGATCAGTGTATGATCAGTGCCTTATATAATTAAATTATTTTTGAAGGTTATCATGTAATTATAATTGAGCTCATATCAATACTATGATGAAACTGTTTTGATTATTTATTTATTTATTTTTTTCAGTGTGAAAATGAGGCCTTTGACATATGATGAGTTTGTATGGTCTGGCTGTTTTAAGTTATGTTTAACTGCTACAAAAATCTTTTTACTATTGGTACTATGTTAAATGAATTAAATAATGAGAAAAAACATTAGATCTCTTATAAATGTAATGCACTTCAATAATACAACACTGCCAATCAAGTGTAAAACAATATTCTGACAATATTCTGTAACTTGGGAGGTAAAACTTCATAGTAGTGTGTGAACAAAGCTGTGTAGTGTCGGCAGTAGAATGTGAGTTCTGTCATCCATTACTCTTGTCATCCTGGTTACTGTAACAGGGCTCACAATCAATCCTGTTGTTATTATTAATGTCATGATAATGTAAAATAATTACTGTAATATAAATTGACTTTCAGCTCTTACCATTACAATATAAGTTATGTTTTATTTTGGACTGGGACATTCTTTCAATATTTCTCTTCTAAAAAATATTTCTTTTTTTCTAAATAGACATGTGATTGCCACGCAATGCAAGGGTGCACTTGATAATCTGATTGAAGAATTTCAAATTGGAAAATAAAAAAACACATCTGAAAATAATCTCATTGAAAAAAGGGACTAGAGCACTGCTGATATATTTGTCATCTATTACATATGTCTAATTATATATAGTTATACAAAGGTCAATAATGGGGTTGACAAAACTATTAAACCATTAAAGAGAGAAACAGTCATAAAATATGAAATTCCAAAGCCTGAGATGGCACAATACAAGTTCTTGTAAATTTAAACTGTCTTTAATCCCCGGCAATTTAAAAAATACCAATTCAATTTAATTTAAATTTTAGGTTTTCAAAGTTGAAAAGGCACAGATTTCATGGAATGACAAAGGGGCTGTGGTAGCGCCATCATATTGTAAAAACAAAATGTTAATTAATTAAATATTATTACCAATATTTAATAAAGAAGTCAAGTCAAGTCCTTTCAAGTCATCTGTCTCAAGTCAAAGTCAAATGTCAAGTCATGAATACCAAGTCAAAGTCAGGTCGAGTCTTATACCATTCTTAGTCAAGCAGGTCTTGAGTCTTCAAATTTGCGACTTGAGTTGGACTGAAGACAAGTCACGTGACTCAAATCCCCCACCTCTGAAATTTAGTTATAATAAACCTGATTTAACCAACAAAAAGACACTCAATATCTGTATGTCTTGTAATAACTTTGTGTAGTGTGGTATCCTCCTGGTTCTCTGTTATTGTTGTGTTTGTATACCCTCAACTGTATACTGAATCATTTCTAAAGTAAAGTAAAATAAGTAAAGTAAACTTTATTGTCCCCCAAGGGAAATTCATCTTGGGCACAGTGCTACATTTCATTGCTTCACAGCACAAGATAAAAAGGACAGTTCTGTCACATAAAACAGACATGGACTACATTTAACAATCACAACACAGGGACACACAGAGACGTCTAGAGTGCAAGAAAAAGTGCTGAGTGCTTGGGTGCTGTGTGTTCATTGCAAGTTGCTCGTTGCTCTATTGCACATTGCTCTACTGCACTAGTTTTTAAACATTGTTCAACAGCTTAATGGAGGCTGGAACAATTGATTTCATGAGTTCATATTCAGTAGAAAGTGGGTGAGTAGAGTCTGAACACACTACAGTACACTCTATTATTTAAATAAGGGATGTTACAAAAAAATAGGTTTCATGAACACTTTGCTTAAGTTATGTCGAATGAATAGCATTAATGTTAGTTGATTCAGGAAATGAAGGAAAATGAATTCATTCTAGATACACCCTTTAAAAAAACATACTTTTCATCTTTGGACTTGGTGGAAGGTATCAAGTACTTATCAAAAGGCTCAAATCCAAGTGAAGTCACGGGCCATTGGTGTTAAAGTCCAAATCAAGTTGCTAGTCTTCCTTTGTCAAGTCTAAAGTCATTACATTTGTGACTCAAGTCTGACTCAAGTCCAAGTCATGCGAGTCAGCACCTCTGATAAAGAGTTATTAGCTCCGTAGATTTCTCATCATTGAAGCTTAATATAGACCTCTTGGCTGCTGTGTGGTATTGTTGAAGCATTGCATCAGCCTGTTTTTATTTCCATGGAGCAGTAGTCTGATTTTACTGAACCTCACACATGGGGACAACTTTTCTTTAAGCAATAGTCTTTTCTAACCTCTCCAAGTCTCCTCTTACAGCCTCAAATCTGACATGGAAATCTTCCCACCAACAAACTGGGCTTTATGAGATCCCAGAAACCTTGGCACCCAATGCTGGGCGCCTGATTGTTGACATGGTGGTATTTTGCAACACAAAGTACACTGTGGTTTATTTTTGAAAATCCTTGCCACAACTTATTTTCCCTTCTCTTGTTGTTTTTGTTGTAGGGGACTTAGGTCTGTGTGCTTTGATGGAGAAAAAGAAAGCACAACAGGGAGGCAGGGAGCAAAGTGTCTATTTGTTTGAAAAGCAGTTATCCAATTTATTTTGCTTCACAAACATAACATACACATATGTTGTGAAATGGGGCCGTAAATTGTTGTGGTTTTTAAACGGAAGCCGTCACTTTAAAAAATGGCCCCTTCCTTTTCAGGACCTTAAATAGTTCATATGTAAATGGGGGGAATGGTTTGGGCTCTGTTGGGCTGCAGAACTGTGATCACAATGTTCTGTACAACACTAAACTTGACAGATATGACCAATTTTACAAATTGACACACTTTACTATTGTCACTCCAGATCACATACGTAAAAGTCCACTGTAAAAGTTCCCACCTGCAGCCCAGTACTACTGACACCATTGTTTGTCAGTTTTGTAGTTTTCAGTTGTTTTAGAAATAGTCTCTTTGACATTTATGTGTTCATGGAACTTTCATTGTTTTCATGACAAATGGATGTCTGAGGCTGGTTTCACGAAATTGGTGTATGTAATTTTGTTAGTCTTCGATTTGTACTGAGACCAGGGTACCTGTTAGTCTAAGAAATAACTATTCAAGCCCCTAGCAACCTCACAACACATGCAGCCAGACTGAATACAGATAGCGTAATTTAAAAGCAGGTCATTTTCTATATTTGCACTTTTTTTATGTATGCAAAAAGCACAAATTAATATATGTATTTTCATCTCTGTCAGCTGTAAGCTTGAAAGGGATCATGTGTTTGGTCTTGTGTGCCTGCATGTGTGTATCCATCTGTCCTTCAGCCAAACCGCAAGACCAATCGGCCCAATATTTAACCTAAAAAAAAAGCTAAACCTGTTTTATTTACTGTTTTATACCATCACTGATTGCTGACTCACTACTACACAAATTTTCCGGAAATAGTCTTGGCTAAAAACGACAAGCCATACCGTCTGTTGCAGGCCATATTTTGGTCTTTGACATGGCTCAAACACTGACATCCCCAGAAAAGTTTGGTATCATTTCAAACTGGAGCATCTGCAGATTAATTCCATACTCTGTATGTTATGATCCACTAAAGTTCAGTTCAATTACACCAGGTTTACTGCATCGTATTTCAGCTGCCATGGCTAGGACCCAGTTTTGTTCCGTCCACCACAAGCATCATACCACAGCAAGAGCATTTCAGAAGCGAAACATTCCTTACTTTGTTGATTTGGTCACTTTTCCTTGATATTTGTGCTTCTACCCTGAATAAGTAAGTAGGCTACATAGATAAATGGTCTCTTTTTGGGTTTGTTTCAGTTCTGTTTATTGTTGTTGTTGTTAACTATGTGATGTAGCCTACATATAAAATTAATACAATTAAAAGTCCAATTATGAAGGATTCATAATCAGGGATTTGTGGCTGTTCTAGTCATTAAAAAAACATCCTTTGTCATATTACAATGTATCCATATTACACATACAGAACCTGTTAGCAGGAGAAGTCAGTCTGCTCTCTGTAATGCATTGCAGCTCTTTAAAAAAAATAGATGAGGCGTGATTTTTGTTAGTTACCCGGATGCTTCAAAACCATGCTGTGAATCGTCTGTGGCAAAAGAATTGCTGTTTCCCCCCCTAGTATTTTTTCTGTGCAACCATTATGACTGGGATGATGTCATCAAAGTTATGTAATACCTATGCCATGGATTTAAAAAGCTCAAAATGTCTCAAACATTGCGCTCAGTATTCAGTTCATTTTTACCAGTGGGACACTCTTGGTTAAGACATCTAATACAAACCTTTCAGTAAAGTCAAAAAATAAACCTCAGCCAGTGGGACAGACGAGGTCAGTGGAGCAAATCCTGCTGCCAACAGGATGCTGACTGGAGAAAATATGAGCCAGTGGTGTTGTATCTTAAACAAATAAAGGAAACACTGCATTCCAAGGTCAGACAGAAAAAAACAGTCCTATCTGATAGCAGCAATCAGATAAACATGATGTCATTCATGTCAGGAAACAGACAGGGAACTGGGCCAAGAGTGACATCACTGCCGACCTGCTGATTCCTCTGCGTAAAGATCGGAAATGCTGGTGGTCATATAAAGGTGACCACACTGATGAGGATGTTATTCGCCAGAAATCAGTGTTGTGACTGACCCCTGTGTGATCTTCAGGTACTGTTAGCTTAAAGCAGCTCTGTAAATACCTTATCTGTGTGTATACACAAGCATGTTCTGTAGAAATGTCTGTCCCACAAACCTTTGACCCCCAGTGACGGTGGGTGACAGTGTCTGACACTACACAGGGGGGGGGGATGTGCAGTATTATTAAATTTGCCCCCATAGATGTATGAGCATAAACTGCAAGAAGCTAGCACGGGCACAATTTATTGTTCTCATTTCAGCTTAGTTTCTCTTCCAACAAGTCCTTACTGTGCTGTAAATGTTGCAGCTTGATTTAAATTGTACACTTCAGTAATCCTGACTCAGAGTGGCCAGCCACAAGCCAAACATTGTTTAAGCTTTGACTACGGATTCATCACCTTCCTTAAATCATACATCTCTACGGGGTCTAATTGCCAAAGACTTTCCACATTCTTACATTCTTATTCATACGTTCACATGTTAATAAATATTCTTTTACCTTTAAAAACGAGTCTCTCCTTGTACTAATGGCTGTAAATCAGTCAGAGGGCTCCAATCCCTGTCAGCTGTGACTAGCAGCTCTTTAGCTCACTCTGTCGGTTGGTTAGTTGATCCACAAAAAATAGGCAGCCATTTTTGCCCTAAGACGCTGATATTTGGTACAAATACAAGCCCTTTTTACACAAAGACTGCACAATAGGGCCAATACCAAGTCTTTACATTTGTACGCAGAACCAAACAATAGTGACAACATGCTGCATATGGAAGTTAACAGTTAACAGGAGCAAAGCAAAAGAGGTGTGATGGATGTTTAACATAACAGCGTTGCCCTCAAGTGTGACATGTAACATACGTGTCTGCAAGGCTTTTATTAACAATAACATAGGCATTAACATGGAAATAACAATCAATTTACTGTCCCTGTTTTATAGTGGCTGATCTCGTCCTTTGCTTGGAGGATAGCAAGCTCCCTGACCTCATTGTTCTCCTAATCTGAGAACATTTTCGGTATTTGTCTTCTTTGAGATAGCTGCTAACTACAATCTACTTGCGGAGTGATTAAAATGTTTAAATTACTTTATTTTTGTTACTTTTTTTGCCATTTTTTGTGTAGTTAGCTCCTGAAATCACAACAGTTTTGTTCCATAAAAAGGAAGATTTTATTTCTTTGTCTTACCAGTGCTTCTCTACTGTATTGAACCGACTTGGACCAGCTCTGCACACTTTTCCTTTCATCCTTACACTGTGAGGCATGCCCAAGCAGTGTTTGTTTGGAACTGAGCTCGCAGGACACAGCATCTCATCAGTTGGTTTCAAGTAAGCTAACTGGAATAAACTGGCAGAAAATAGCTTTGTTGTTTATTCTGTGACCTTAAAAGAGGTTCCTAGCTCATGTTAGCTAACAGGCTACAACTGTACAACTGTTTCATTTTATTTTCCCTAGCTAACGTTATCTGCTTATCTGGTTATCGTGAGCACTCGTTTTGGGTTAAAGTGGAAGTGCCCGGGGCTGCCACCCGTGGTCCCGGGCAGGGCTCGAGACTTCGATCCACACACCAATGATCCCGCCTGGGCCTGACCTCCGCGGCCCTGGACAGATGCTCAAGTGTCTGGGAGAGGAGCGGAAAGGAGCATGGAGGTCAAATAGTGAAGTTTAAGGAAGCCTTCGGTATGTTGTTACTGTGATTTTATGGGCAATTTATCAGTCGAAGTCTCCTCCTCTGCAAAGCAAACTGACCCTGTGGCTACAGGTAATAGCGCAGTTTTGAAACCACTGTTTTTCCGAGATGAAGGACTGATTGTTGAGCAGAGTGACGTACCCAAAGCCTTCAATCTGGCTATAAGACAGCTGAAATGCTAAAAAAAAATTAAAAAATACAGTGGTGAAGTTGGGATTTGTTTCTTGAAGTTATGTGCTCATCATCTTTTCTGTCTCTTGCAGGCTGCCTGGAGAAGCGGACTGGCCATCAGATATTGTTTGTGGAAATTTGAAAATAAAGTTTGTCAAATTGACTTTTGTCTCTTTATTGTGCACACTTACACACGAAATAGGGTAACAGTCAGCTATTTTTGAATGTTAGCATTGATTTCTCACATTGAATGGTGAAATATTTGTAATTTGAAAGGTCTGACCTAAATGAATACAGGTCGTAGTTAACGAAGCATATGAATATTAATGAAGGAGCGCCCCCAGTCTAAACTCTCATCTGTTTTCTCTGACAGAGATGACAGTTTAGTTTTAATCACCAACTCTGTGAGAGGACACAAGTTTAAACCTCCAGACTAACATGTTGCAGATTAAGAAAAAATCAGACTTTATTAGGATAATATTTCTGCTTTTTAACAGTGAGGTGGATAAGTCAGAGTTTACAATGAATCTGGGTACAAATCCTAGTTGTCTCAAATTAGTTATTTGTGATGTCAAAGTTTTCAGACCATAAATAGAGAGATGATGAGCTCTTCAAATGATGATCAGTAAGTGTGTGCTTGTAAAATCATCCCTTAAGCCTGCTTAAACTCGCTGCTGGAGAAATGACCGTTTGTAAGTGTACAAATTATTTGTAGTTGTATAAAAAAATGTCTAAATGAAATTTCTATACAACCTGTCACCTTGATTTTAATTTCTGATACACAAATTAGCCTGAGTGGATTATTTTAAAGATTAAAAAAACCTTTAGAAAACAATGACTAAAAGTTAACTAAAATGTCATTATTTTTTGTCAGCTAAAACTATGAAGTATGAAAATGATAAATGATTAAACTGTGACTAAAACTAATAAACATTTTAATCTCAAGATTAAGAATAAAACTAAAATAGCTGTCGCAAATTAACACTGGATGGTGCTCTCTGTTCAACAAAGGGTTTAAAACACATTGAGTTGCCACTTCTTGAGCCTCTTTCTTTAAACCAAAAGCACCATGTTGTATGTTTCATGAGGCTTAATTTGGCTACCATTAATGTTTACATTTCACACTGTCATGAGCACATGCCTCTCATCCATGATTAGATGCACATTGCCCACTGCACAGTGATACAGTTGGTAGAAAGAAAATAGTTCCTACATGAGACTGCACACAACATGGTCTGGATTATCTTGAGTAACCGAGTCTTGATTTCTGCAGAGAGACGCTCCTGCTGAGTTTTTCAAATGTATTTTTTTTTTTTTTTTCCGGTATTTTGAGCACCACAAGCTGGGTGCCACCTAGTTCCATTATAGAGGAGCAGACATCTCTACGGAGGATATTTCCAACACTCAGCAACTCACACCAAAACAATCTAGACTGATAAATAGCACTACATGTAAGAGGAAAACTATTCTCTATTTAGGGGTGAACTGTTCCTTTAATTACTGTTTTTGTTTTATTTATTCATTTAAAACATCTTTTAAAAGAATGTTTTTGTCTCTTAGACGGTTCATATCAAGCCGTACCACTAGATGGCGCTCTTGATCTATAGGAACAGGCCCAAGGGACAGGAGCTCACTGTGCTTTCAACGCTTGAAGTTGAACAGTTGAACAGAGAACGCCATCTATTGGGTCTTGGAAATAAAGAAAACACTTCATGAACCCTCATTTGGACTTTACTGGTTTCCTGTGCTGCTGTAATGTGTTAATCACTCTCCCTGAGGATCAGTCAAGTGTTATGCTCGTTGTTTGTTTAACAGGGACAATACAGACACACATAACGTGGTAGAAGAACGTGTGTGACATTAAGCTAATTTGCAGCCTTTGTACAGGATCAAATGAGCTGTATAATTAAAACAATAAATTTTTGTGTTTACCAGAATTCAGTTTAAAATCACCAAATTTGGAGATACGTAGTTTTCACTTTACAGGAAGGAGACGAAAAACTGTAATCTGAAAAGTAACTTAAGCTGTCAAGTAAATGTAGTGGAGTAAAAAGTATTATGTTTACCTCAGAAACATAGTGACGTAGAAGTATAACACTGAATAAAATAGAAATACTCAAGTCAAGTACAAGTATCTCCGATGTTTACCTTTGCTTATATGGACGTGGTTACATTCCACTTCTGCATATAAAAATGGCTACTGCCTTCTATTTATACCAACATTTATTGAAGCACAGTGTAATTCATTGTCAAATACATACATGGTATACATTATGGCAGATTGACTTCAATGACCTCCACTGAAGAATGACTGAAATTCTTCTAAGTCAAGTCCATCATACTACATCATCATTGCTTATGCTACATTAGCCCCGTTATGCTGCCTCTGTGTTCTGTATAAAAGGTACAATTGCAGAATGTTGGGACAGAGTTGTCTCACCTTTAAGCCAGCATTGGAGGTATGATTCTGCAATGCTGACATGCTGTCTAAAATCTCAGCATAAAGAAGAGACTTCATAGCGGCTCCATGACACAATCTCTATGTAAAAGGGCTAATGATTTGAATGTCCATTCTGCTCTTAATGTATTTCTATGCTATAAACATTATCATCCTGAGGCACAGTACATTTGACAATCCAATAAAGAGCCTTTCACACTTTCATCTTAAGCCATATAACAAGAAACGTCCAGAAACAACCAATGCTGACATGTATAGTTCATGTTATCAGGTGTCCTTTTCTTTACTGATGGAGTCGATGTGTTTGTCATCGTTGCAGAGGCTTGTCAGACCTTGACCTGACAGAGGCAGCAGCTGGACACCTCCATACGGGCTGCTCATGCCCCCCCAGCCTGGGTTGGATGGGCGCTGCTGCGGGCTGAGCATATACTGCTGAGCTTCAAGCTGTTTCCTTCTTTCTCTCCTCTTGTTACAGAGCAGGTAGATGATCTCTATGATGTTGAGGAGCACAGAAACGCCTGAAACTACGAGCATGAAGATGATGAAAATGGTTTTCTCTGTGGGACGAGAGATGTTACACAGGGCCCCGGCATGACGGGCACAGGGTGGAGACATTTGACAGTGGAAGAAGGGCACCATGAACACAGAGCCAAATATGTAGAATTGGCCCACACTGAATGCCACCTCCAGGACAATCTTAAAGACCAGCTGAGTTATGTATGTGCCATAGAGGATACCTGTTATCTTCACCTTCCCTCTGTCATCTGTATACTTGGGTTTCTGTTGCACAGTTCCATTAGTGCAGTCCCGCAGCTGCTCCATCATCCTCTTCTCTTTGTGGATGATGTGGACAGCATAGCCCAGGTAGACAAGGGTGGGTGTGGACACAAAAGTGATCTGCAGGACCCAGTAATGAACGTAGGAAATTGGGAACATCCAATTGTAGCAGGCGTGATGACATCCCGGTTCCAGGGTGTCACAGTAGAACTCGGACACTTCATCTCCCCAGACTTTGTCCGCAGCAGCGCCAAGGACGAAGATCCTGAACAGGAAGAGGACGCTCATCCAGATCTTCCCAACTACAGTAGAGTGAGACTGGACTTTGTCCAGCAGTGCGGACATGTAAGACCAGTCACCCATGGCTGAAGGCTAATGTCTGAAGGAGAGGAGAAACACACAGACGTGAAACTTACTGAAAAATAAACAAGACCAGTACAAAGCTCTATCTTTTATTCATCAAAGTGTCTGCAGTGCCCATGAAGATAACACCTTTTTAAATTGAGAGATAATGAAATAATATGTCTCTGCAAAAATATATGTATATGGGGGACCCCAGTTACAGACCAAATATATCCATACTGCCAACAAAATTAATGCCAATTGCAGGAATATATCCTGCTGAGCTGTATGATGTTAGCATGTAGCTACAATCTTGTAAACACACCTTGACATTTTTCCAATAGGAACAACATATCCAAAAGGTCCCTGTTCAATGAAGTATAAGGAAATAAGATGAATGTGTCTTATTCTTAAGTTTATGTGTCTACTTTAATCTTTGCTCAAGTCCAACATTTTACTCTTAGCAGTTTGATCAATACAGGCCCAGATGTCTAAAGGCTATGGCTATACAAATAATCCACAGACATGCTTGTCATGGAGGCCAGTTATTCAAAGTTTGCAACTAAAATATGCTTAGGTGGTAACTTGGAGTTGCAACTGTTTTGTCTTAAAGAAACATTGATTACCTCAAGTGTTTTAATGCAAGCTTACAAAAACATAACATAACACTCACCTGTCAGGCTTCAGAAATTAGAAATTAGTTTCCATGAGTCCATCAGAGAAGAGTCAGAGCGCGGGCAACCAAAGACATGATCGACTGACCAGGATGAGACTTAAATAGTGTCGAGGCCCTATGGGTTTGGTCCGGCTGACTCACGGACGTACGTTTCAGATGTCAGCTCACAGCTTCTCGTTTCTCTGCGTCAAACCCGTGATATTTTTGATGAGTCTGATGAAAAGGGTTTCATAATGCTTAGTTCCTGTAAAGAAAGCCTTGATGACCCTTTCCACCACATTTTTCCACCATTAACTGACACTGTAAGTCATATTCCACCCTACCTCCCACTTTGATGGACAGATATGTCACAAACCTTAGACTGTATGTGTGTATTCATTTCATACACATACACTGTTTATGTGAAATTTTAACGTGAAGAAATCGGTATGAGTGTAAAAAGGGAGAGTATGCAATTGCAACATGTTGTTGAGTGTTACTATGGGCTCTAGTTAAAGCACATATGTAACATTGTTATGGTGAGTAGTAGCAGACTATGCTTATGAGTAGCGGGACCTCTGAGGGCAAAGAGCAGCTCTCTTCAGAAAGTATTATTGTTAATAGCTTAACATAAAAAATAGCAGTTTTTTTGTTTTAACTTATAATTATGAAGTCAACGTTGAATACACTCTATAATGGCTAAAGAACAATTACATCATCAGCATTCAGACTGGTTCCCTGTAAGATCGCTTTCACTATGAAATTCTGTCTGCCACTGGGTATGATCTCCCGGGAAAATAAAGGCTTGATTTATGGCACAAAGCAAGTGTGTCAACCATTGAGCAACTAAAACCAGAACAGAATAGTGTTTTTGTTTATCCTAGAAGCTATTGGTAGTTATCCCGAGTAACTGAGTATCAATGTAAGTCCTGCAGTTACTATCCTCAGTAGTGGAAATGGTGGATGGCTGAGCAACCAAAGTAACTGTGGAAACTGTGGTAGTTGCTAGGCTTTAGGTAAAACGGAAAGCAACCCAGTTGTCATTGGGACAGAGACAATAATACCACTTGGAAACACTTGGTGTTAGCCACATTTCATTAACAGTCACGGCCAGATTAATTTGCAGTGGGGCCCCGGGGCCAATATAATCTACTCAGCCACAACTGAGCCCTCGTTCGTCCCACCCTCTGTGCAGTGTGTGCAGTTTCTCTGTGCTGGAATGCTACCTGACCCCAGGTTTGCTTTGATATTTCTTTTCCTGAAGATTGTCCTTCACAGGGCCACAAGATCAGGTCATAAAGCAGGACCCACCTTATGGCCCTTGTATTGTAGGTTGGCGTTTTGTTCAGCACGTAGCTCAATAGTACGTGACATTTTCAGAGGAGTAAGAATTATTCGTTTGTATGGGAAAAGCTGATTTGGTGTCAGTTATGGGTAAATCAGGTGACATTTCTCGACATCAGTCCGTTTCAACACTAAGGGGGTGAGAGAGTCATGCTGTTAGGGAGTGTGGGCGGGTTAGTGAGAATCTGATGATTCTGCAATGTCAGTCTGGATTAGGCCTTTAAGAAGGAAGTGAGAGGATCCCAGTAGAAGACTAGAAGAGCTGACTGAACGAGGCAGTGGTCATTACCGAGGTAGGAACAGTTATTACTGTGTAAAGACTTAATATTGTACAAATCATATTTGAATTAGTTAAAATGTGAAAGCCATGATGGAGATTTGATTATATTTCACAGCTGTCAGTATTGGAAGTTTGATTAATGAACAGTCTTGGATAGCAACATGTTGCTGAACCTTGTTATAAAATGTTATTTACATCTGAGAAACATGTTAATAACCAGAGCTTAGTGTCCTGAAGTCTTCAAAATGTGAATTAAAAAAATATATATCTTTGATATCTAATCTATCTGGCAACTACTGTCCACTAATACAAGCATTGCGGTCAGCCAGTCTTTCAAAATTGATAATCCATATAATTAAAAAAAATAAAATGACATAATGCATTAAGAGAAATAAATTTGTAAACATACGCACATGCTAAATAACATATAACATCAGTCTGTCTTATAATCATTCTATCCTTTCTATAATACTGGTGTTGATTGTTTGATTTATTAGGTAGGCTGAATCAATGAATAGACATATGTGAATTTAAAAAACAAAAATGTTTATTTTTCATCTATATTTATCTGTGCATTTTTCATCCATCTACTACATTCACCGATTAGTGCAAACTCAAAGTGCAATTATAGCTATTATATTAAACATTTTAAGACTCCAACGGTCCTTCTGTTCATAATTCCAGGAAGAAGGGGGAGCTTTTTTAAAAGCTTTTTTACGTGGGTCTTCAATAGGGAGTCCATAAACTGTAGATTTAATGCAGAGGGGCCGCCAATTGACAGCATTTTGTATACTGTAATGAAACAAATTGTCCACTGCTTCCCATACTCTGGGATGTTCTACAAGGCTCAATTCTTGGGCCTTTGTTATTTCTGATATATTTACCTACCTTTTAAATGCCTCAGACAAGTGATCTAGAATCCTATTTGCAGAAGATACAGGCATCTTCTATTCACATAAAGACCTTGACACCATCATTAAGGTGTTTAAGAAATAAGTTAATAAGTTGCCTATTTGGTTTAAGTCCAGCAAACTACATGTAACATCAAAAAAGCAACATTCACTCTTTTTGGTCTTAAATCAGGGATTTTTAAAATCCCAGTCAATAACATCCCCATAACTAATTAGTGTTCTACTTGATTCCTTGGATTTCTGCTTGATAAACCCTTGTCTTGGGAACATATCATATGATCATAAGGTAGCCTCTATGTTTTATTATTTAATGCTTATTCCATATATTAACTATTGTGTGATATAGCTTAGGCTAGTCTGTACACTGTCTCCAGAAACAACAACAGTTTTTTTATGCATAAAATATTGATGGAAAGATACAAATAGTGCATTTTACATAGCTGTAATTATTTCCTGTAATATGCTGTCCTGAAAACACCACTTTTCATGTACCTGGAGGGCTTTTAGGCAATTCTACTTCAAATTCCTTTGCAAATGATGTTTGTATCTTTAATATTTTTTGTAATGTTTTTTTGCATAAATAAAAAGTAAACAAATTAAATGTAACTGTGCATTCATCATAACTTTCTCTGTCCTCTCTGTCGTAGGCTGTCATCATGGGGGACTGGTCCTTCCTGTCTGCATTGTTGGACAAGGTGCAGTTACACTCCACTATTGTGGGGAAGGTCTGGATGAGCGTTCTTTTCCTCTTCAGGATCTTCATCCTAGCTGCTGGCGTGGATACAATATGGGGAGATGAACAAGCAAACATGGACTGTAACACCAAAAGCCCTGGCTGCAAGAATGCCTGCTACGATCGATCCTTCCCCATGTCTCACACACGCTTCTGGGTCATCCAGATCCTCATCGTTTCCACTCCGACACTCATGTACCTGGGCCACGTCCTGCTGGTGATTCGCAGAGAGAACAAGCTGAGGAGACGCCACGAGCAGAAACTCAATAAAAACGGGATGGTTAAAGCTCCAAAGTATTCAGACGATCGTGGCAAAGTCCAGCTCAAGGGCGTCCTGCTGGCCAGCTACATGATCCAGCTGCTCTCCAAGATCCTGCTTGAAGTGGGATTCATCGTAGGCCAGTACTACCTCTATGGCTTCATATTCATGCCCAGTAAGATTACATTTTCTGACTACCCCTGTCGAGCCCCAGTTGACTGCTTCATAAGTCGCCCCACAGAGAAAACCATCTTTATTGTCTTTATGATGGCAATGTCCGTCTTCTCTGTGGCCCTCAACATCATGGAGATGTTCCACCTGATGATCTCAAAAATGATCAGCAGGAAAAGGAAGAACAGTGGTTCAGAGATATACTCTCTTGACAAACCAAACCACAATTCAGCTGAGGGAGTTACATATTGTTGAAGGACTGTGAACACACAGACATACCTGTCAGTCTGCCAGGGACCTTGCCTCTCACTTTGCTTCAAGGTTGTTTGACATAAATATTGAGTTAAGTCACATTCAGTTTTGTATTACATGTATTTTGTGTACCAACAGTTATACATTGTATATTTTACTTTTTACTTCAAGCTTTGCATGAATCCAGTCTGTGGCAAGTACAAGAGATTATATTCAACCTTGTCGATTAAAATTGCACACATGTGGTCAATGTGAACATGACATTATCTGGTCCAAGAGTACTGAATGTGGAGTTGTGCTTGAGTGAGACCTCTGAGTTTTCAGTTAAAGCCGGAGAGTCTGATGTGTTTGTATTTTCTATCTTGAATGTGAATTTGATCAATATCTATCTGTTAAGTTCATGGCTATGACCAAACTCTAGATAGAATTTCTAGTAAGGATGGCCACATTCTTTGGTCATTTTTGTGTTGTTCCATTTTCATTGGTGAAATCACATTTCTTTAGTCTACTGCTGTACAGTGGAATACTGTAAAACTTCAAATAAAAGCCTATTCCCAATTAAACGCCTTGTCCCTTTTACTAGCCAGGTGTGGCCACACAGTTTGACAAATGCCTGTTTCAATTAGACGCCTGGTCTGGTTGCCAAGCAGTTCATTTTTAAAAAGTTCTTTGGAGTGATGAAACCAGGTTAGCTGTTTAGATTGTGCATCAAAATATAAATCTTTAAACATGGCCAATATGGAGATGCTTCACATAGATTCACATAGACACAATTCAATTGTTCAGTTAATTTTACTGAAAGCATAAGCAGCAAAGACTAATTCATTGTGATTTACTGGCCTGGTAAATGAGAGAAGAAGTAGTGTACAGTACAGAGGCTGGGCATCTGATTTAATACTCGGGATGAATCAAAGCCAAAATACATTATCCCACACTTCATACTGCTGTTTACCTCAGACATCAATCACAGTTATGATATCTATATTGATTGTAAATCACTTAATTATGAACAGAAGGTTTGTGGCTTGGGAGTGTCCATCAGAAGTCACATGGAGACAGTCACAGGTCATATGAGCCTTCTAAGTTAAAGAGAATAACTTACACACCAAAATCTGCAGTACAGTAAGAACAAATTTCACTCACAATATAACTTCCAGTGGGTACAGTGATGCTGGGTCGCGGATGCCGTCCTGCTGTCTAGTAGTGGAGACTGGATTAAATTGGGGAGGTGACTGTTAAAAAATACACAGTACTGTTCTGTAAATAACAAAATTATCAAAAGCAATTGCAATATGTATCTAATATACATAAAGTACTGGTCACACCTGAGTGTAAATTCACCAACATGAGTATTTAGTTAAAACACTCGACTCTGCACCCAAGATCTGACCTGGAATCAGTCATGTAGCCTGGACCTGGACTTTACTTGACCCGCTGTTTTTCATTTATAAAATTTATAAAATAAAAACGTACTGGTAATATCTGTTAACATTTAAATATCTGTCTACCCTAGACAGTTGTTTGCCTCATTATTTGCTCTACCTCAAGCTCATTGTCTTAGGAAGTGTGATAACTTCTGTTCATTCATTTTCATATATATTTCCACACAGAGCACTGACTCTCTGGCACTGCTCAAATATTTATAGACAAAAAACCAAGATGGCATTTAAACAGATTTTAGGGTGTTGCCCGAATATCAACTTGTCATGGCTGAAATTACTTCATATCTCAGAGGTCACACTGACCTGCTGTTTTATTTATTATATTTTATTGGATTATTGCAGAAAAAAATCTCTGTGGCAAACAAACATTTATGATACTTTCACATTTTGTTCATCAAGGTAATCTTCACAAATAAACAGAACTTTCATGATTTTTGAAGCCTAAATGCAATCGCTAGAAGTAAAAAGCTAACGTTGGGCTATACATAAACTACACCACAGTTGCATGACCTAATATCGCCACCACAATAGGGCTGTACAGCTGGTTTTGGCATAAGCATGTAGGATGTAGTCTCATTACTTGTTAACAACCACCTTTCCTAAGACACCTAGAAGCTTTAAAATTCATGTATTTACTGCTGTATTTTAGGTTGTAGAAGAAAACATGAAAATCTCTTAGCCCTGTGTTTAGCGCAGACCTTCAGTCATCAAAAACCCACTGACTTCAAACGAGGGAGCCGTGAGTGCTAAAATACTTACTAATTTCTGGGTTTTAGGACTTATTCCTGGAGCACTACTACACAACCTTAAACACACTTAAAGGTCTAGTGTGTAGAAGTTATGGCATGTAGTGAAGTTGAAGAACTGAAATTTCTCAGATGTGCCAAGTGTGTAGGAGGGTGATGCAACAACAGGAACGGCCCAGTCTAGAGCCAGTGTTTGGTTTGTCTGCTCTGGGCTACTGTAGGGCAGCATTCTGGGCTCTGTAGAGGGCTCATTCTAAGGTAACGAAATGCAACTATTCCTAGTTTCAGGTGATTGTACACTAATGAAACATAGTTATGAATATTATGTTCCGTTGCTTCCAATATATCTCCCTAAATCCTACTCACTGGACCTGTAACACATCTCCAGATATCAACACATAAAATACACCATTCAGTATGAATCAACTTTATTAAAAACAGGGGAGAAAAAACCCCAATTAAGCATCACAACGGCACCTTCAATTTTGTACTCTCTTTTCCTCTGTTCATTAATTCTAGTAACAGGATCTATTTCTGCTAAATCATTTAAGAGGAAAATACTAATTAACAGAGGTAGATTGTTAATCAGTGATCTCATCTCATTTTGTTGAAATAATTAATTAATTTTTTATGGACATACATTGTAATAATGAAAGTGTGTGATGGGTCATTAAAGAGAATTGTGACTTTTTTGTTTTTAAAGAAACTCACAGGCCACACACGGCCCACAGTAAGTACTTTGGACACCCATATATAGTAACTTTTCCGTACAGTGATGACATTGTGGGTTTTTATTTCCATGTTGCTGTGGAAACAGGTTTCAGGACAACTGACGCTGTTAGTGTGAATTATTAAAAACATGCTGACACAGCACCTACCACAGACTTTCTGACGCATCCTATCACACTGAAACCATATTTCCCCAAAAAATGAACTTACAAAGATTGAGGAACATTTCAGTTTTTAGCCGTTTGTACTGCAGGACTACTTTTTATACAGTAATACACCTGTATTCATACCATTGTACATTATATACAGTAACGTTTCTATAGACCGTTTCAAACCGTACAACATAAACATTCTAAATGGGTCCCTTTGTATTTCCTGTTTGAATGTATGTTAGAAGCTGACAGGAAGTAAACAGGGAGCAAAGTTGTTGCCCTAGCAACAGAATAGCAATGAATCGGTCCATACAGCTTTAAAGATACGCTGAAGAAAAATATTGTGATCCTTGATCATGGGCGTTCATTCTTGATCTTTGGAATCTGTATGAGTGACACGGAAATCTCAACTCAAGGGTTCACTTACTGGCTTCCTCTGAGTTTCAACCCCAACTCGTGGTTTTCATTAGTGGAGTAGAGACGACCAAAGGCTGGCCAACACTAAAAGATTTTTTTAGTCTTAACCAATGCAGAATATGTGAGAGACCTAAGGGCATAGGTTTCATTTCAACATTAGGGGGTATACGTATGAAACAGGAGGTTTTTGGCGTCCGTCAAGGGAAAATGACGAGCATCAAACACCAATTTGTGCCGTTTCTGCATCAGTTTAGGGTGGAAATCACTTTTGTCAAAATAAAAGCTCTCTGCTACTTTTATTGGAAGGGACAACTGCACACTTTGTAAATATTGAGTGGGACATGTGCCCTGCAACCACCCAAAATCTGCTCGATTCTCGTGTAATGTGTACCCAGCATTAGTTTCCATTATGTGAGTATACAACTTCAATCACATCATCACAGGTAAAACTGGGGGGAAATCTTTCTTTGGCGATGGATGTGAATGGTCTCCTTGATATTCCTCTGGTCGCCCACTGACTCCCTGTTGAAGACCTTTGACCTCCTATAATCAATGCTAATATTACTTCAAAAAATAATGCAAGAATCCTCTAGCTGTGCTCTTTCTTGATTGCTATATCGCTCACACTGGCCTAAACACAACAAAATAAAGATATGCACTGATCAGCCAAAACATTAAAACCACTGACAGGTGAAGTGAATAACTTTGATTATTTTGTTCCAATCATAGGTTCCATTGCATTGTTCTGCTAGGAAAACTTTGGTTCTGGCATTCATGTGGATACCACCTGACATGTTCCACCCACTCAAACACCATTGCAGACCAAGTACCCCCCCTCATGGCAACAGTACTCCCCAGTGACAGTGGCCTCCCTGCAGGATAACGCACCATGCCACACTGCAAACATTGCTCAGGAATGGCCCAAGGAATGTGACAAAGACCTCAAAGTGTCAACCTGGCCTCCAAATCTGAATGAGGTCTGTGGCACATGCCATTAACCTACCTCACAACCCACTGGACTAAATGGATCTGCCACCAACGCACTGGTGCCAGGACCGCAGGACACTCCCAGAGATCCTGTGTCAGAATTCCAAAATATATTTTTCAGTCAATAAAATCATAATTAATAAAAGACAGTTATACAAACAATAAAAATAACGGACCTTTCAGTTTTACTATCTTTTATTATCTTTAGTATCTATTTGCAACTTTTATCCAGACCTTAGAAAGAAAAAGTCAGCTGCACTTTAGAGCTTTTCCTAGCAGAGAGAGCTTGTAACTTTTGTGAACACTACTGTGCTACTCAGTCAGTTAATCAGCTTCACTAATGAAAAGCTATTTGACTCAAAAAAGTAGACACACTACCACCATGCTACTGAGAAATGTAGTTAAGCTAATAATAAGCTATTTGTAGTGATGCTACTGCCCAACACTGGCTGATACACTGAAATTTATGTTTCAAAAACACTGGTTAACATAGATTTAGGTTAACATATATTTAGGTGTAGGCACTAAAAACAGTTGGTTATGGTTAGAAAAAATACCATGTTTTTGGTGATGTCTCTGTAAAAAAAACAACCACTTTTTGTACCACTATTTGTGGTGGAAACGAGAGCGACAGGTTGACAAAAAGCTCCCACATTTGGTGGCTAGAAAGCTGCTGGAATAATCGCGAAGATAATAATAATAATAATAATAATAATCGCGTTTTGATATTTGTTGGTCTGAAACTGGTCTGCAGCTTGGCAGGCGTCTCGCCTAGGTGTCATGCCATTAACCATCCCCCCAACTCCCAATGACAAAGTCAGCTAATATGTCACTTGTTACACAATGTTGATATGATATGTATTAAAAGATACAAATGTAACATATTCTTGGTTTGCGGAAACATATGTTTGTCTTCTGGTGACTGCTCTAGATAAGGATGGACCAAAAACACTGATATGTTTTTGGCCAAAACATCATGTTGCTTGTCATGATACCACCATGCAGTCAATTAATAAGCCTGAGCTCGAGCTGCTGTGGCCTTTCAGATAAAAAGAGGAAGCCGGGATCAACACCTGAATTTCTTTATCAGTTTAACAGGTTTATTTTCAGACTGCAGAAGGTAACTAAATCATACATCAGGCAAAAAATTCAACTGATGTGCCCCAAAGAGAAAACATGATTTAAATGGTGTGATATTCTTTTTAATCCACACACACTTTGTGACAGTAGCCTTTGCCTTTAGATTTTGGCTTTCTTTGAAACCTCTTGGTCCCAGTCAGTGTCGAGAACATCATTGCTCAAGTCAAGAGAGCCGAACAGAGACAGTCCTGAGAACGGACTCTGGGAACCCCCAACACTGCACAGTGGAGGGCCCAGCTCAAAACATTTTCTCTTCTTCGGATTGGCAGTGCTTTGGTAGTTATCAGGACCATCATTATCCATTGTTACATTGTTACTGTGGTTTACAACATGAACAGGCTCTGTCTGCTTTGCTTTGCACTGAATTTTTGTTGGTGACTCTGTCCGTTGTTCATAATTCTGTCCTGGTGTGAGCTCTGTGGCTGGTGGGAGTAACATATCCTTTACTTTGCCCACCGCAGCCACAGTTTTAATCTTCCTTAGTAAGCAACTGTTTGGGGGGGGGTTCAGAGTTTCCTCGTCTTTGGCATTTGAGCATTCAGCATCTTTTCTTTGAAGTGGACTTTGTTCCATGCTTGTTTGAGTGGTGGTTGTGGGCTCAGTTGTGCTGGTGAATGAGAATCTTGAGAGTTTGGCCAGGGTTGAGACGGCCACAGTGGACTTGGTGTGGCCTGGTTTGGAAGGTGTTGGATCACTGATGTAAGTGGTTGGTTTTAAAGGTGTGGAGCAGGTAAAGCTACCTACTTCAGTCTTGTCACAAGTGCTGACTCTGATTCTCTGTTCTTGACACAAGTTTTTTCTATCATCACTTCCCTTTATTCTACCCACGGTTTGTCCTTTTGCCATTTTGCCCTTTACAAAGGTAAAATCATCTTGATCCAGCTCTTCGGATGTAAAAGAGAAACTGGCCTCAGACCTGCCCTCTCCTACCTCACTTACACAGCTCAACTGTTTCCCACCTTCTGAAAGATCTTGGTCCTGGTTCTGTCTTTTCTTTCTTTTACTCTTCTTTGTGTATGTAAGTGGGTCTGCTGAGTCATCCTGACTAACTGGCTTCTGTTTACTGATTGTGTTTTCTGTGGAGGTTTGAGGATCTCTGTTGTCTTGGTTACAATACGTCTGGAACTCTGAGCCGACCTCTGCGCTGCCATTAAGGGTGTGGTTGTGGACTAAAGGTCTCATCTTCCTCGGTTTGAATGTAAAGCCTGAAAACTTCTCATGCAATTCTTTCCCTGTTTCAGCTTCAGCTGCCATCTTTTCCTTTAGTACAGTACTGATGGTCTTTGTTCCAGTCTGGTCCCTCTTGTCATCCTTCTCAAAACTACGGTCTTCGCCAGAGGACACATTATCCTGAACTTTGGTATTTGAGGGGAACTTCTGACCTGATGGCGTGGAATCTGAAGTTGCATTAAAAACATCAGTCACATTTTTACTTGCACCATCCCCACGTCTTCCTCGTCCTCCATGTTTGTCACTTTGCGGATGATTCAGCTCCAGCTCCCGTCTTCTGTCCCCTAGGTTCTTGGAGACCTTCTGAATCACACACTCTGATGACTCTGGATGTTTTTCATCCTCCTGTCTCTCAGATTGCTTCATCTCCTTTTGAGTTCTGGGACTTTTTTCTTTAATGTTTTCCTTTTCTTCTGAAGCAGACATCATTTTTCTGAAAGCTTTTGACGCACTGTCATGATTTAATGATGAGCCAGCATTAGTAAGAATGTCCTTCTTAGTCTGACAGTCTGGCTGTTTGGTTACTGTAAATATTTCTGACCAGCTGGAGTTTGGTTTTGTTTTGCTTAGGTTTTCTTCAGCTGATGTAATCATGGATGAAGCCATACCGTCTGGCGACAGTGATGAAGTGATGGAGTTAAACCAGTCCAAGCCACTCTCCGATGAGTCAACACCCTTGCAATGACTGGACATGGCAGTGCTGTCATGGCAGTGGGTTTTGTTGGTGGTGTTTGTGTCTCTGAGTTGATGTTGGTAATTATCAGTTGGTGGGTCATGTTGGGAGGCATCTGGGGTGTTGCTCTTCAGCCTGATGGACAAAAAAATGCAGATTAACTCCTCTGAAGTGATGTTTAAAGCTACAGGAACCCTGATCCATTTTCAATTCTGTATCACAGAACAACTTAAAATACATTAAACACAACAACACCCCATGCACAAAACCAGGTGCATATAGAAACTGTGGTAACACTGTCTATAAAGATCACATCTATAATGCATGATGAGGGCATTCATTGTGAATTATAATGCATTTATAATGCTGTATGACTGCACTCATAAACACACATAATGCTTACTGATACACTATATCAACAGTCACGAAACATTATAGATGTGACTTATAATGAATTTTAACTGTCAAGTGTCTTATGGATGCTTGTGACTAGTTATAAAAGTAGAGGCTGACTGATGGGATTTGTATTGCATTATGAATACCTACACTCACCTATACAAACATCAACAACCAACTGTAGGAAGGACTCGTAGTATGTTATAATAAATAGCATACTTTTTAATCTTTGGGCTTGGGGTTAGGTAAAAAAGTGAAAGTATTTTCAAGTCAAAGGGATCAAGTCCAAGTGAAGTCATTGGAATTAAATCCAAGTTGAGTTGCAAGTCTTTTTTGAGTTTGTCAAGTTGAGTCTCAAGTCATTAGATTTGTTACTTGAATTTGACTTAAGTCCAAGTCATGTGACTTGAGTCCACATCTCTGTCAGTTACTCACCCCATGCTATGTTACATACATGAAGAAAACTTTGTTTTTCCTCACATACATCTGGGTTACAGCATAGAATCCAAAACCAGAGAAAATTCTGGATGAACTGAGGTCTACAGAGAGCACGTTTAAC
This sequence comes from Epinephelus awoara, assembly GCA_035609425.1. Taxonomy (NCBI): domain Eukaryota; kingdom Metazoa; phylum Chordata; class Actinopteri; order Perciformes; family Serranidae; genus Epinephelus; species Epinephelus awoara. The sequence continues at coordinate 5,363,769 of CM069305.1, forward strand.
ATCAAAACAATATGAAAACATTCTTTACAAACTCTAACAAAACTCATGCAATGTGAGTCTCATTTATCCAGTTGTATGCTCAAATAGACTTCCGAAAGTATCTATGCTCTCTTCAAAGCCAAACTCCTCTGACAAAAACAGTAATTTTACCTCACTGAACACAAGAGCTGCTGTTCTATCACTGCCTTGATGAGTTAGATTGTTTGTGTTATTGTGTGACTTTGGTGTTTTAAAGGGTTAAACCAGCACTAAGTAACTTTTCAACCTTCATAAAATATTTTCATAACTTTTGTGATGATACATCGACTTACAACTAGTTGAATGACACCTCTGTCATGGCCTGAGGGGGTCTGTATTGTTTTAACTGGCACTAAGCAACTTCGAGGAGGGTGGCAGGAACCCTGCCACACAAAAAACTACAAATGTGTTGACTGCTTTACGGCATACGTCACTTCCCCCTTTCCCCATTCGTTACAAAGGCGGAAGTCGATGCGAAAGCCTGCGCGCAATTACTGCTATCATGGCAGAAGCTGCAAAACAACCAAGGAAATGAAAAGTTTTGTCTAAGGAGACAAAAAAAGAAAGAGGGAGGCTACCCGGATGAAAGGACAGCCAAGGATCAACATTGGCCCGGCTTTCACTCGCTGAGCTCATAGACGAGGAGGGATTTCCGACCGATGCTGCCTTGGCTCTGTTCCTGCTGGACTAGTAAGTAGCTTTCGATGCTCAAATCAAAATGATAATGCTGATGTGAGCTATCGGAAATATGCGTGGTAGCAATGAATAGCCACCAGCGTGATAGTTTGCAGTTCCACACTGACGCGACCAGCCACGCAACAAGCTCAAAAGTACTGTATAAAGATAAAACAATGCGATGGCTGCAAACCGCAAATATAAAGTTTGAGTAAAATATGTAGGTTCCTATTGTGGAAAGATCAGTCATACTGAATCATTGTGGTGTTATCGTGTCAGTTTGTGTGTACGTGACAGTAGTTTCTGATGATTGTTATGTAATAGTTTCAGAGAATAACAGTATTCTTGTCGTGTTTTTGTTGAGTTGACTACAGTGATTGCAAAAGAAGTCAAACCATGTTGCTTGCTCTAAATAATCAGTAAAACAAAACCCGTGTGCAATGTGCATTGAGTTATGACTTTTCATAGTCCTGCTTATCAATAGCACCTTGTGCTGAGTGTAGCTAAAACTACAGGGATTGTTGCATGTTTAAAGTTCTACATGTAACGTTAACGTTTATTTAGTCAGTCCTGAAGGGTCTGTGTGTAGCTCACTTCAGTAGCACCAAGCACCTAACTTTGAAGGTTACAATCTCAGTTAGCCAGTAAACTTGACATCTTCAAGTCAGTCTGATAACAAGATATTTTTGTTATTGTTATGTGTCTATTGGACATTATGTTGTGTAAGGTGTACGGTGTTGTTCCATATTATTTTTTTCATGTTATTATCTTTTTATATTTTATGTTGTATTGCTAATTATTGTTATTCTTATCTTATAATTCTCTAGTATAACATAGATGATGCATTATATTACAGTGTGATGTTTATATAGTGCCTTTATTTCCAGTGTGTATACTTTTGTTTGTCTTGCATTACTCTTTATCCATATAAATTTCTTACATGTTATTTCTCTACAGCTATCAAAAGAAGCAAGTAACGTCTACTCCCCACAAGCAACACCTCCAACCGCTACAGCCTATAGTTTCCAGCTTTACAGAAGAGTCGGATCATGTTAGGTACTTTGTGTTTCCCAGGGCCTGCATTTGTTTGTTTTGGGCAACGTTTAGTATTTTTCAACATGTCCTATTTTCTGTTTTGACTCAGGGGAGAACCGATAGAGGGTGTCCAAATGCTGGAAGAAGGCGCTGCGGCAGAATCTTACAATCTACTCTATCTGCAGCATGCATTCTCTGAGTGTTGTGGAGGAAGAAGAGCGGCATGACTCTCCAGATGACTCCAGATAACTTCTAACACTGTCACACAGATTATTCAGTGTTTCTTATTTTAACTGTCATGGTTTATTTTTTATCCTGCTCTATTTATCCATGTACATGCATCACACTCCCCTTTTGTTTTGTTTTTTTTTATTCACAGTAATTTTTTTCAGCTGTCACTGTCGTTAATTTACTACCACTGTAATACAGTGTTGTTGTGCCATTTATTTATTCAAATCATACACATACCCCGTCATTGCAAAAACGCACATTGCAATTATGCCACTCTTTTTTTTTCATGATATTTCTTGCGTAACACTGTGCATGTGCCTGGAAATGTTTTTCTTTTTTCTCTAGGTTGTATGTTTTACTTGTTACTTCCTTTACTGTGAAGGGACAAGTGGCAAAATAACAATTTGAATGTGTTGAATGTGACAAAGTACTTGAATTTTGACAACTGTGAAAGAGGGTGTAGAAATAAAAGTTTGTCTGGGTCTGTCTGGGTCTCGGGGTTCAAGTCCTCTGGTGTCCTACTTCTTCCCCTCCCTCTCCCTCTACCTCTGCCTGCACCTACTCCCCTCGCCCCTCTGCCCCTGCCTCTGCCAGCACTAGTGTGTGGGGGCTCAAACTGGTGGAGGTAGTGTCCGGGACAGCAAATTCCTGATAAAACAACAGACAGAAATGTTATGTAACAAATATAAAAAATTTTGATGTTCAATAAGCATCAGAATCATATTGAACTTTATTGCCAAGGACATACAGGAATTCGTCTTGGCTTTTAGTAATTCAAAAATGACAGTGACAATAACAGATTTGCATAGAGTAATTTTAGTAATAAATGTATGTATAATTCTCCATATAGAATCCTAATAATAGAATAATAACAGTATAGGAAACAATACAATGTGAAGAAACTGTTTAGAATGAACAGTAGTACTTTCCCTGAGAGACTGAACTGTATATTCGTGCGCATTGTGCAGGGTTGATATTCAGGCAATGCGGCACCTTCCTGCCGGTATCTGTACGTGTGTTTACTGTGAAATGATCCAACATAACGTTTTATTTATCTGTTTCAAGGCTCAACTCGTCAGCCGCCGCTGACAAGTTGGGTGAGGGGGGGCGGTGGGGGAATACGGCACTAAACCAAAGTTAAACGTTTCTTATTTTCAGCGTCGTCATATGATATTGTTTAGCCACAATTACATTCATTACCTCATCGCTATTCATCCTTCACACAGCCACTGGAAACAGCAATGTAGCTCAATCCAACTACAGGCGACCGGGAGATCAGGATTTTACGACACTATGCGCTGGTCCTCATGGGAAATGTGGTCTTCCTTCAGGCAAAACACTACCGCTTTGGACCACTGGCGCCGCCAAAATCAACCAAAACTGAAAGTTCTTAAGGGTTGCTTTAATTCAGTTTCACTGAAGTCACGCAGTGACACAAACAAACCACAAAATGAGGTACTGTTGCACCAGCAGCTCCAGTGTTCAGCGAGGTAAAATCACTGTTGTCATCAAGGTAGTCTGGCTTTGAAGAGAACATATAAGTTTCATTTCAAGTTCAGTTTCAAATTGTAAGGTTGTAGTGAAAATGCTTATGTTGGGAAGTACTGAGCATATGACTGGATAAATGAGACTTGGATTACACCAAATGAGTTGTATGAGAGTTTGTAAACAGATGTTTTGATATACTTTCACTGTTGTGAAACACTGTCCCTGCTTACTTCAATCCATCAAGAATTTTATATCTTTAGATTCTCCGATTAAAGTGGAGGTATGAAAGAAAAACAAAGTTTTCATCATGAATTCACTGTAACATTGGCTGAGTAACTGCTATCCACATGATCATTTGGGAGGGTAAAGCATTCCTTTAAGCACTGAAATGTGCATATCAGTGGGAGGGTAAACCAACATCGAGTTTAACTGAGACTTATCAAGTGAGCAGGCAGTTACTCACCTGGCCTGTCTGTCCATCTCCTTCTGGAGGAGCAGTGGCAGGTTCAGCCCTTCCAGCAGTACCTGACACTGAGTCTGATACTGCTGACCTGGGTCATCAGGGAATGAGGTGAGTAATGCGTTTACATTTCCCAGCAGAGCACCACCCTGAAAGAGGAGTGCCGCGTATAGTTAGACAGCTGCAGGATCACAGCCAGAGTGGAAAACAAGGACATGGGCCAAGAGCCAGAAGAATAAATGTTAATGGTCATTAATGTGTCAGTATCAACATGTATCACGATAAATAGTTTAATATGAATCAATTCAATATTCCTGTTGAGCAGTAAGCGTAGCTGTCTGGTCTTCACCGGTGGAAAGGTATACATCTACAGCCACCAACTGTATCACTGCACAAAAGGATAGCTCACCCAGCACCACAGAGTTAGCCAACGTTACAGCTCAGCTGAGGTGATGCCATTAATGTTTACAATGCATGTTTACATCTTGTGCTGACATGAGCCTGTTGAGTGATATGGAAAAATGCGTTTTTGGTTTTGGGGTGAACTCTCCCTTTAGGAAACAAAAAGACAATGGTAAAATCATATTCCTGTAGCAAAGTGGGTCCTTCAGTTTTCTCCTTACCTGCATGGAGCACTCCATGACAGAGACCGCAATGACAGCATCCTCTACAGTCACCGTCTCTCTATACATGAGTTTAGCATGGGCTGTAAGACACAATTCTGTGTGAGTGCTTTCAGTTATTAATACGCAATTCAATTCATTAGCATGTTTTTTTGAAGACATTGCTTCCAATTACATTTAAAGACATGAACTCAGCTGATGTATTGAAAAAGTCTCATTTTTAATAGTAAACCAACCCAATGCAGTTATGTATGGAGCCACATCAAGTCACATTAGAGCACAACAGGTTGCTGGGTGCAGGACTGCAACTAGCAGCCTATAACTATTTTCATTATCAATTATAAGTAATCTGCCCATTATTAACTCTTTTTTGTCAAAGAAATGTCAGAAAATAGTGAAACGTGTCCTGTGTAATTTCCCTGAGCCCAAGGTGACATCTTTAAATGGTATATTATTTCAGAACAGTCCAAAATCCAAAGCTGTTCAGTCTGTGATCATACATCATACAAACAACTCATACAACTCAAGGTCAACTAACTTAAAGGCCCGGACACACCACACCAACTTCAGAGAACTAGTGGCAACAAAGGCCCACTGCTGCGTCATCTCATGTTGTGGTATCTCGGCCAAAATGTTGCACATGAACACACTGCAAAGAATTCAGCCGATGGCCAACCAGCACGTACATTCTGCGCCTGCATGGGAGGAAATAACTCTCCACACCAGCAGGGGATGGTAGTCTGTGTCTTTCAAAAAGGGAAACTGGAAGACTGTCTTGATAAGAGCATAATTACCGTGTGCCAGTGAACCATAACACAAACCATCAGGAAACATTTATGCTAAAGAGCACAATGGCTAAAGTAAAATAATCTTACGTCGTATATCAAATGTATTTTAGTCTCACTCCCTTTTGACTTTAGCTCTTTGTATACATTCATCACTTCCATTTCTCTCTTCGTGTGCTGAGCTGAACTGCCAGGTAGAGGGATTTCATTCACCGACAGGCTCCACCCTTGCCGATGCTGATTCAAAATGCTGAATCGGCCAAAAAAATAAAAGTCAACGTGAGCCAACAAGAAGCAACAATGTAGGACAAGGCGACGGATGCTCAACAACGGCAACATTGACCGACAGCTGACTGTCCTCACCTTCAGCCAGCCTGCTGAGACTCTCCAGCATGCGGATCGTGGTGCGGGCTGCGTTGCGTCCATCGCTCTGTCTCTGCAGCTGGTAGTAACGGGTCAAGATACTATTGGCCTCCCCAGACATCTGCGGCTGCAGGCCTTTAATCACACTGAAATATGCCTTCATCTTCTCCATGGGCCACAGGCTGCCACTCTCAGCAGGCAGTCCTGACAGCAACACAACATAACTCACATCTCACTACTTTCATCATCAAGAGAAAATTAATCCTTTGATAATTATCATAACAGAATCATTCCTTAATAAAAACAATACAGAATTTTTGCAGTGTTCAGCTGAAACATTCTGCAATTTAAAATAAACCTATGTTCAGAGCAATTTAAAATCTTTTTTCCACACTGCATTTATTAATAACATCTATTAACTGATTTTACCTGGGTTGATGTATAAATTTCACTGTACAATTACAATATGCAATTCTAATGAGAATATTGTGAAAAATATAAAAATAGCAATCATTAAACTATTACTATAAAGAAATTCCACTTTTGATGGTGGTTGATTTGCTCTTAGAATTTCATTTCAGTAGCACATCCTGTACCTCTGTCCTCCAGAATAAAAGAGGAGATGACGTGGTCCCACTCTGCGTTTCTGGTGTCCAGCAGAACCAGAACCAGGTCGAAGCGACTGAGCAGAGGGCTGGCCAGAGCGACATTCACAGACAGCGGCTCGTTGGGGTCATACCGGCCTTTAGGGTTGGCAGCTGCCAGGATGGTGGTTCTAGTGTTCAGCTTACACACAATACTGTAAAGAAGAGGGGCAATGAAGAGTAGTTTCATTTTCCTTTCAGATTCATGCACCTACTTTTGAATCGTTCACAGCATTTTCACCACACATAAACTGTTTCTGAACCCAAAAAGTTAGTTCAAAATAAAAGGTTTTCCTTGGCCTGAAGAGAGAACTGTGACAACCTCAGTAGGCATGTCATATTCTATAGGTTGGAAAGAGAGGATGGAGTCTTGCATGTAATAGTCTTCTACGTCTTTTTGTCATTAACGACAAAAATTAACAAAATCTGTAATAACAGAACGAAAGATCACAGGTAAGCAATGTAATCTGACATCTTGGTACTGAAAGCAATTTTTTTGAGTAGCCTCTCAGTGAGGTGTCCTGAGTAAATTAAATTGGCAGTTCCATAATTTTTTGTTTTGGGGGTTGCTGTAGGTAAATTAAGTATTGCTGTATTTAAATAAATCAAAGTGGAACCACTTGTACTTTTATTTTGAAGCACCGGGCTAGTCTCGGGCTGGATGTGTTGATGTGTTTGCTGTGAACTTGAAGCTTCTGATCAATTGTTGTTGTTAGCAGTTAGCACAAAGTTAACTGTTGCGCCTTTAAATGTGAGAATGTATTCACTGTGATCTGGAAACACACTTACAGCTCTCCAGTTCATATATTAATATTTGTAAGTCACAGTGGTGCTCCATGGTGGCAAAATGTGACAACATTGTTGTGATCTGGAGCCCTGCAGCCCTATCTTTAATCTCATTAAAGAACAACTTCGGTATTTTTCAACCTGGGCCCTATTTCCCCATGTGTATGTGTGCGTATGATTCATAGGTACAACTCGTTCTAAAATTGCTTCAGTATTGAGGGAGCTGGATGCAGGGGGCAAATGCGTCCCGTATAAGTTTGCACATTAAAAGTGCTTTTTTTGAAAAATACAGAAGTTGTCCTTTAAGTTAAATTGTGACCATGGCGCCATTGAACATGGTCACAGAGGATGAATCATACGGACTCAGCACAGTTACAGCAGTTACAGCAACATGTTAATGTTCTTCACAGAAATAACTTTGTTGGGAGGCTGACGTTAGTATTTAGCTGGAAGGACTGCTTTGACTAAGTACAGCGTGACAAAGCTGATAGTCTAGTTCCTCTAAGTCTTAATTCTCAGCATATCAATTTCATGAAGAATTTTACTCACCACTACCAATGTACTCAAGAAAACAACAATCCACTCAAAAAAAAGCATCATATTGGCAGAGGATAATCACAGCTTACATAGCTGACCCACACACAGTGGAATAGATTTTTACATTTAGTTGTGTGGTATGCATGATTTACAAGAATTGCAGTGCTCACTAAGTTTGTCAAGTTTTTTTAATCAATTTCACCCATGAGTACTAAAGACATTTTTACTGATTACTGTTCCTTTGCTCACAAAGCATAACCATTGTTTTATATGCATGCACATAATACACTAGGGATGGGCAATTTAGTTTAAAAATAATATTACGATATTTCCAGGCTACATCGCGATACACAACATATATATATTTTATATATATATATATATTTTTGCCCTGTCTAATCTGGTGAGGGGCAAACATTAACCCCATTAAAACTTGATGCATGATGGTCTTCTCTGCTGTGTGTGCATGGCTGTCCTACCCTGCTTTGGCCACACTAATAGACTGTTGTTCCATGGCTTCATGGATGCTGATGCGGTCATGTTCCTTGATGCTGTTGAATTCATCAATGCAGCATAAACCACCATCTGCCAGGACCAGGGCTCCTGCCTCCAGATGCCAATCGCCTCCATCTTTCACCGCTGCTACTGTCAGTCCTTCAACACATGACATCATGTGTATTATTCACTTAACTGACAGGGCATGTCTATGTAGGCATATAGAATTGTTTGTGAGAACATCAAGCTCAGAGGAAGTGAAAACAAACTCCTTTGATCTGAGAGCTGACAGTGAACAGGGCTTACCTGCACTTGTTGATCCAATTCCTGCTGTGAGGACAGAGCGTGGCATGATTTTAGCGGCATACTTGAGGAACTGAGACTTCCCTGTGCCGGGGTCACCAACCAGCAACATGTGACACTCACCTAGAGAGGACATGGTCAACTCTACCTTGAAACAGCGTTTCACAGAGAACAGAGAGTTTTTCCACTCATAAAAACCAACATACAGCAAACATATGGCACAGTTTCTCTATTGTCACAGCCACAGGTTGCCATTTGTTGGTTCTGATTGGTTGACAGTCTCAAAAGGGCAGCTTATAACACGTAAGATTCTTTGTGACCCTTTGTGTTGACACTGATCGACAATGAGCAATAACACTTATCCCTGCAGTACGTTTCATTTTGTCTGTGTCTAATTGTCCCTTCGCTAAGCCTCTCCCCAGAACTACCACTACCAAGTCCTACGTTAGCAACTAAAACCAGGCACAGGAGGTCTGTCAAACTTTCAGAAAAAGGGAAACTGCAGAGACGCAAGGCCGACAGCAGATATCCTCAATGTTTAGAGGAAGGTATCGCATGTTTCACTTTTCTTCAGCCAAAAACGCAAGAGGAGAGAGGTCTCCCATTTCCCAGTTTCGATGTATCTTAGCGCTCTACGAAGGTCTCTAAGATATACCTTAGCTAAGGAACTTCTTTTCCCACCATTGTTTCCCAAACTGCCCCTTAGCAGATGCTTTTAAGGAGTGCAACTATGGTACATCGGAAGTTGGAGCTGTCTGTCACCATGGTGCTGGAGTATGTCTTACTGATATTGTTAAAACTGCCATATTGGCATGCCGCGTGCAAAGGCTTGACAGAGTCAACAACAGTAACCAAGGGAGGGTCGGATGACAGGGTGGGGACCGAATGAAGTGGAGGGCCTAGCTGAGCTAAAGGTAAGGCCTGCATTTTTTTCATGTTGAGTGGCAACACAGGCATCCAGGTATATTGTGGCCTGTTAGTAGTTGGTTCTTATTAATTAGTGATTAAATCCCCTGGATCTCAAATAAATCATTTTACCAGTACTTCCTTTGCTATGACAAAACATTACATTTCACAAACAAAATGTAAACTCTTTGGTTTAGAGGTCATAGAAATTGAGATACTGGCATCCTTCTTTTCAGCTGCTTAATTTAAAAATATAAGAAACTAGAAAGATACCCCTGATCTTGGTTCCAGAAGAATCTATTCTCTGCACGCCGCCAGCCAACACCATGGCCACGGCTAGTTTAATCACATACATGCCGAACACCTGTGGGCACAGGCTCAACAAGATCTGGTTCCTACCTACAGAGAAAGGGGAGAAGAACATTATTCTTAAAAAAAAAAAACCCAGTAAATCAAGAAATGAAACCACAGGGGAATGTTTAGTGTTATGAGGCCAGTTCTTACATACCAGCTATAGGATCATGTTTGTAACTATCCCAGAAGTCTTCAAACTCTTTCTGAATGTCCTTCATGAGAAGGGCAGCAGCAGCCTGCTGGTTGTTCACCTCTATATTGTTGGCTTTGAGGACAAGCTCCACTTCACAGCGAGTGCCATCATAGAGTGGCTTCCAGCGCTGGCACATCACCCCATAGACAGTCACATCATCTCCTAGGAACACACCACACAGCCCATAATAACTGCACAGCTACAGGATGAGCATGACACTGTACACTGCCACCATCAGGTGAAAATGAATGCTGGTGGAATGAGGTTTATTTCATTTTTAACCTTCATGCTACAACAATGCTTTGTCCCACACTGCCAGCACACAGGACCTATGCAATAGTGTGCATTTAATATAGGTATGTTGTAACAGAAGCTTTTAATCTAGTCATCTTCATTAACAAAACACACTGTTGTTCTGGATAAGTGGAAATGATGCATGAGAATGTTCTGTCTCTGACCCCACGGAGGTAGCTGGTGATGGGACTGTGGATTCCAAAGTATCATCACAGACAGTCACTGTAATGACACAGCCCCTCCATAAACATGTGCATGGAGGGGCGATCTGATTTTAAGCTGTCTGGAGAAGCAGGTAGTTAGGGCTGGGCAATATATTTTTACTAAAATACTAAACTACTAAATAGAAAAATACAATGGCATTAAAGTTATTAAAGCATTAAAGTACTTTTAATATTGTTAAAGTGCTGTTAAAATGAAATTAAATAAAAGTACTGTTACAATTAAGTTAAATCAAGTACTGTTATAATAATATTAAATATGTACTGGTACAATAAAGTTTTAAAAAGCACTGTTTCAATAAAATAAATCAAAGCAGACCCATTAGTGCTTTTATTCTGAAGCACCTGGCTTGGGCCAAAAAATTTTGATGCTTTTGTGGTGAATGTAAAGCTTCAGGTCAAAAATTAAATGTTAGCAGCTAGCACAAAGTTCAACCGTAACCGCACCATTGTTACCCATGTGGAGTAATTCACTGTGAACTGAAAACACACTTCCAGTTCATATATTAATAGTACTTGACAGTCTTGTGCTTCATGGTCGCACAATGTGACTAAATAGTTGCGGCCTGTAGCCTTGCAGATACCAATGCATACCCTGTTTGCATACACTATTGCCCAGGAGAAAGTGGTCCTGGGGGGGCGTGACGTGATAGTTGTACTCATTGTTTGATATACAGTAATTTTATACATCCCATATGGAACAAGTCACCATACAGTGAGTACAAACATTATATCGCTCACCCCTACTATTACTATGTGTTGACAAGCAAGTGTGTCTTTGTCAAACCTTGCTACCTAAAGTCCTTACCAGATTTACAGATGTCGACAAGGTCATCCTCCAGAACCACCACCATAGAACGAGGAATACTGCCCACTGACAGCCTCTGCACCTGTTGTGTGAGGGAGACAAGATTTACACCAAGTACAGTTCAAGTACAGTCCATAGACACTCTTTTTCTTATCTGAAGAAACAACTGACACATGAATAACTATCTTACCTGCTCCTGTATCTTGATCTCCTGAAAGTCCCTGCAGACAGCGGGCTCAGATCCTCCTGACAGACAGCTGAACTTGAACGAGTTACAGCCATCAGGATTGGGACAGGCAACCGGTGGGACAAAGGTATAGAACTGGTCGAAATCAGCCTGCACCGTAAAGACGTGACGACACTTTGTACACATGTAATCACGCTCGTATTCCAGAACCTGTGAGAGGTGGAGAGGGATTCTAAGTAAAACTCAAGTGCTTGCACAGAACACCTATGAATCATCCAGTACTATGATAACACTGATTTCCCTATTGGTGTAACCTTTTGATCTTATATCAGTCAGTACCTCCAGGACTTCACCGGCTGTTTTTGTGGTTGTTGGGGCATGAAATGACTGATTTCACAGCAGCTTTTCTAAAAAGCTGCAATGCATGTTGCAATATTTTTAGGTGTTTCATTGCAAAGAAAGTGCGGGAGCGAATGAAATTTGCAAAAAGAGTGGCGATGCTTTCTTGTAGTCAGAGCCCAGGATAATGAGCATCTAGTGTTTCCAATAGAATTAAAAATCTATCTGTGATGGTAGGGAACGTGGATGAGAGCTGATCGCTGACAAACAGCTGTTGCTGCCGTTTGAAGCAGCACTGAAGGACCATCTCTGTGAGCTGCTCTCCTCCTGCTAACACAGCAGCAGCGCCTAACATCTGGCATCGAGTTGTTAAAAAGTCCCAACAATCTCACACCAACACTGAGACGGCTCAACTCCGTCATTAAACCCATATTTAGAAACACTGGGTAACGACTGCTGTGTGATGCTTACAGGTAGCCCTGCTACTGTGTGTGTGACTCTGTCACAGGTGCAGCAGTAATCTCATGATAAACAGAGTGAGTGAGGGGCTGACTGAATCAATACGTTTAACAAAGTGGAGATGGTGGTATGAGATAGTATGGTAGCTACAACAATAATATCTATACATTACCTGAGACAGTTTTGTTGCAAATATGAAAAATAAGGAAGTAGGTACACCTCCATCTTGTCAGTGGTTACTCTGAGACCACAGCTGCTACGTAGGTGGTTTGTTGACATGACTTGACAGAGAGCACACGATGTAACGTGATGTGGCATAATAGTCTGATGCCCGCATCCAGTTATGACATGGTGTCAGACCCAAACAGAGAAAGAACACCCACAATAGCAGCAACCTAATGATCCACTTATTAACACACAGCCACAAAACAGCAGCAATCCCACACTTCACTGTTCATACTCTGTGTGCCTCAAGCAACACATTTAACTACTACACTGTGTGTGTGTGTGTGTGTGTGTGTGTGTGTGTGTAATGTTCTGTAATGTAACAATAGCAATTTACTTGAAAACTGACAGCTGCTGCTGTAAGATGAGTAGGGGAGGTGAAATGGTGTATTGGTGTCAGTACAATTTCAGCAAATTGTTGAAAACTGAAGGTGTGCCATGCTGTTACCTTGGCAACACTGGTGCGAATGACAGTACCAGTGACAGACAGAAAGTGTCCTACATCTCTGGACCTGGGAATGGTGTCTCTGGTCAGCTCTGGACACACTGGCAGACCTGGACAAACATTGAGACAGTCAATCAACAACAGAAAAGTCAGAAAAGAGTCAGCAAGATGTCAGGAGTCAGGAGTAGTGGTAGATACTCCACTGTTTTTGGTGTAGTGGATTCTTGCAAATGCCATTAGAAGCACAAACCTAATTTTTTCACAGATGATCTGTTTCATGTACTACTAGCCCCTTTAACACTGCCTGTTCCAGGTGGGAATTTCACATGCTGCCTCACCATTCTGTATAAAAGGTATGATCGTAAAATGGGAGGACAGAGTAGTCTCGCCTCAACGCCAGCTTCAGAGGTAGTTATAGCACTGAGATGATGTCCGTATAAATGAGACAGCCAGCAGGACAAGATCATGGGTGGCATGGGTGTGACGTTTTGACGACATGTTATGTGTGTGACCCACCATCAGTAGATTTAAAAAGCAGCTGATGGTAGTTAGCCACTACCTCACAAAGAACAGTGGCCATAAATGTCTGCAAATTGGGAAAACAATGAGGTCCAGGAGCTCCGTACCCTCTGAGCAGAGGACGAGATCAGCCTAAAGAACATTCCTGAGCCCAAAAACTGACTGACATTTAAGTTAGAAGAGAAGAGAAGAGAAAGTTCACGTCTGTGACGACCTGAAATAACATAATTCCTCACAGTGCAAGCTCTGCCCAACATCTGCTAACACTTAAACATAAGTCCCAATTGGATGTCTAACCTGTGATGCGAGCATGAAGAGTGTAGGTCATTCTCTCTTTTGGTCTTTGTCCTCTGCATTGACTCGGAGAAGATCTCTCTGATAACTCCACAGCTGTTTTCTGTAACACTTTATCAAATATGGCCAGGACTTCATTGGGATAGGCGTTGAAATAATCCCCAACCTGTGGACACAGATAGAAGAGATGCCGTGTCATTAGTGCATATATGTATATATAATATCACATGATAGCAGAACATAATTTGATTGTTTTACATGAGCCTTACTGTGATATATCAGTACAGGAAAAAATACCTGATTTTAACCCCATCACCTGACTGATGTGAACACATCTCCAAGTCTCAAGTACACTGACTGACATCTGTTTATTTTGAATAGAGAAGATTGTGATTTGATCTGTGATGAAATTACCTCCATATTGGCTTCAAACAGAGTCATGGCATTAACAACAACAGGGCGATGGGTCTCTTCATTAGTATCAGCAATAAGCTGGAGAATGTCCTCATGATGGTGCTCTGTCAGATAGGTCTCAAACACTCGGCCTATCAGGGCCTCCTGATCCGGGCTGATGAACATAGTGAGGTGATGGGAACCCCTGGAAGAACAGAAATTAACAATGCAATGTTTAGGGCTTTACATTTAAACACACAAGAACATAGAAATGTCAAACCCTAATTACCTGAACGAGGTGATGCAAATTTTTATAGCCTAAAGATTAAAATATTAAAGTTTTAATGCAACTAAGGCAGTTTAAATGATAAAATGTGAATCATATAAGCACTTAATCTACGCTCTCCAATTTTAAAAAAGGTGCCGTGCGCAATTTTTAATTAGGACAACCTGTGATATATTACGTTAGCTACGGAATGGGTGTTAACAACCGCCTTTAAGTTAACGTTAGCCATACACACTCTTTACCCTAGCGACACTTTACTTCAGTAACTGCAACACTGTTCTAACACAAAGACAGGGATTCACATACCGTATTTACAATGACTGAAACAGTCTTCGTAGGTACATCACCGATGTAAACAAACGACTGACTTGAGCTTGTATTACGCGGGTACGCACTACGCAGCACTTCCGCCTGAACCCAACCGGAAACGCGACTTCTTCTTCTTCTTCTTCTAATACGGTTCCGGCAGGCTGTATACTAATAAAGCGTAATGCTGCCCTCCATAGACAAGAGTTTACTATTCACCCTATACTTTTAAATAAAGTGCAGAAACATGGAGAAATTCCAGGACTGCTCTACCACTTCAGACACAAAAATAAATTTGAAGGAAATTGTGGGTGGACCCACATCTGGCAGCTCCTCGAGAGCACAACGTGTTGGACAGTTTTCAATTCCTCTAACACAAACTGCCTGAATGTTTGCCAGTGACTTTTAGATAACTGGCTAAACCACAATGCCTGTCTCAGTCTGAGACTCTCAGACTTTTTAAAATGTCATCCCTTCTTCCAGATTTAATCATCCATCTCTTCCTCAAAACAGAGGGCTGCAGAGAGAAGTCATGTCTGCCCCAGCAATCTTCTTTCCACTCTTTTTGCCACTGAAGCCGTTGATGTCTCACCTCTTAAAGCTAACAAGGCAGCAACAGAATCAGAACAGACGACACTATTAGGGCGTTTGACCACATGTTGTCAGAAATACGGACGCGCTGCTGGACCTGAACATTATCTTCATACATCCCCAAACCAGTCTTCCCAGAACATTGGTCCTTAGACCCATCAGTGAAGATTACCATACACTCATTTTTAAATTGATATAAATGCCTGCTCTCATCTCTACATGTAGGATTTCTGTTTTGATCAAGTAATGTTAAGTGCAGGTTCAGGGAGAACCCCGAAAGGAACGTGAAACTATTCAGACTCAATGTCACTGTTTTGCTCAAGCCCAATGCTAAGGGGAAGCTGTTCAGTGAAGTGTAAGACATTTGCCTTTTTTCCCTTATAAACTACCACACATCCTCCGAAAGACATTTTGATTGTAAAAAACTGTTTATTTTAAATGGAAAATACTAGGTGTGCATATGGACTGAAAAGATACCACCCATATACAGATTTAAAATAGAAGTCAGACACTATATTGAAACCATAGCTGTCAACATAGCTGCTGAGTCTACAACCTTTTTAGCTTACTTTAGGGCATTAGCAACATTGTTTGAAATTAGGTGGTTGCTTAATATCTGACAGACGGGCAGCCTTATTAAAGCAACAGAGACACAACTGCCACATTTCACGAAGACCTGTTTTTATTTTCCTGTAGACAATATAAAGCAATAACACCAGAGCAACTGTTGTGATTGGCTATCAGCAGTCACACAGTAAGCTATCTACAGGCTTACATATAAGTGATTGGATGGATGGATGGATGGATGGATGGATGGATGGATGGATGGATGGATGCTTTTACTGTCCCCGAGGGGCTTGGAGGTTTCAGATCTGCTTAGTGTACATCCTTGTACTATAAGGACTGAATTGAGATGGTTGTATAATGCCTGACAGAGGGGCAGTCTTACTATTCCAACAGAGTCTTTCATTTGTCGGAGGTTTACTGCAAGAGGTTTACTATGTGAAAAAACATCCAAAACTGTTTGTAGAATGTAAAAAAGTTCTTTCATTTATTTCAGTAATTAGACAGTGACAGGCATGTCTTTTAAAAAGCATTCTGCAACTGAAGTCAATCAATACTTGAAACAGACTCTACATCTACTTACATCTACTCTCTCTTCAGATGTCTTGAGCAAACACCAGAGGGCTACATAACGTTGTAATTTATGATATTATAGTTCACTTTCATTGCTAAACCATGACTCAGTGAAAACCAAATGAAAATTTGTGAACATAACTTAAACCCACATAGATAAGCCTACATTTACAAAACATCACAGTGCATTACATTATTTGTATCGTAATTCAGTTAATATAGACAAATCCAATATGTAACCTGTGAAATGAAAAACCCATTTTTACTTGTTCTGCTCTTTACCTCATGGGTTTTGGATGACACTTCATAAACCCTTATTGTTGTTGACATTATTGTGTTGTCATGTGTTTTACATGTATCTGTAACCTATTTGAACACGTCATCCTATTACTATTATTTTCTGGGATCAATGTTTTCAACGTCAACCTTTTTCTCTGTTTCTTCTCAGTTAACCCTTTAATGTTCTGCTCAACTATTTTGAGTAATCTTGATGAAAAATGTGTTGAATTGAACTCAATCTGACTGAGCTACCTCTACAATTTGATTTAGGTATAATATGCTAAAAAAAATCCCCTAGGTGTTGTTGTTTCCTTATAGGAAGTTAGTGACAAAAAAAGTCACTGCAGATATGAGGGCTCTGTGTGGTGGGATTTTCAAAGGTAGACATATTTTATCATCATGTTATACTTTAAGAGGTCTTACTCAATAGGTTTATGTACATTTATACAAAAATAAAAGTATAATAAAGGTCAAATATTGTTTTTTAAAAACACACTCTACTAAATAGTTTATTTGTCTTTTTGTGGTAAAGGTAATGAAGCCAAGCTAATGTCATTAAAATCGACTTGTTTGCTCATCCATTGTTTATAAATGATACAATTATTGTTATCCAATATATATAAATAATAATATATTCAAATCAATGAAAATAATCGATGAAATATTTTTTTAAGTAACCTTTGATTTTTTTACTATCTAAAGCCATCATCAAACAAACTGCTTTATAGTCCTTTTATGGTAACTGTAGCGATGCTAAGATAATAAAGTTATATTTTTTATGAAATAAAAAAAGGATGGACATTGACTCTCATTAATATCATACATTCAGTGTTATTTCGTCATAAATTTAATGCAAAAAACCACATCAGTATGGTCTTTCACCATTTCTGAGATGATTTCAAACTACTGTTAGATCTAGAATGAATATGTGGAAACAATAAAACTGCTAATTCCAATGTGACAAACTGTTTTCCAGGACGGACAGACGTGCAATAGATGTCGTACAGAACAGATGAACATAATACATTAACAGTAATTAATATGACACAATGAGACAGAAGGGGAGACAGAGGGTGATACAGGACAGATGGTAATGACAGTAGCTTACAACAACATTAATTAAAGTAATAATATTATAATTATAATTCTGGCTATTGTGGTACAATACGTTAAAAATATATTATAATATCTGATAGCATACATATGTGACAATAATCATATGTGTATAATAACAGTAGAAGTATGACTAATGATAACAGCAGCAACAGCAGGAGGCATCTGACAGGACCACGGCAGCAGCACAACACAAGAGCGAGAAGGAGAGAAAGTGCTTGGTGTATTAGCACAACAAGGTAAATGAGAAATGATGATAAAACTTTAAGTGACAAAACAGACATTTCTGACATCAGTAAGGTTTCCCGCATTTTTCTGTTATCCTCTCAGTGGTTCAGTCTCACGACTCTGATGCTTCTGCATCTACAGGACCATCTCCAGTTCATTACATGAGCTAAAGGTCAACATGGGTGCTGTTATTTCATCTCTATCTTTAACACTGCACATTTCATTTAGTAGAATGTAATGTCAAAACCCATTTCAGTCATCATTCAGGCTAATATACAGTCTCTATTCACTCTTCATCTTGGACTATTTATTTATATATTTGTTTATTTTTTATTGTTTTACAACTTTGAATCACAGTGGATTATGACCTTGGATTATATGGGTGACCTATGGATTACATGACCTTGATTGTAATTTTGATGGCATCTTATGCTCCACCCAGTTGTAGGCTACTTTTAGCTGTCATCCAGATGAAGAATCTATTCAGTAAATTATAAATGAAAACTCCATATGCACAATACACCGAGGCTAAAGATAATTTCATGACAGCTCTTTAATTGTTGTGTTTAGTTGTATGCGAAAAAATGCGCTTTGAACCGATGTTTTGAATGATGTGGTGTCAAAATGTTTAGAATAATAAACAGCACAACTGGTGGTTTATCTGCAAAGCATTACCTAAAAGGATGTTTTAACTGTTTTAACAGAGCTATCAGATAAGTGATGCATTTTATTTCAACTGTGTTCACCACATCACCACATCGGGTCATGACACAATCAGCGGATGCTTATCTGAAATATGGCTCACTACATGTGAGTGTTGAAAGAGCTGACGTTACAGCTAACAGCTGTCAGCTAACTACATATCTCCACAAAGTGTCGCCCTTGGATTTCCAATTTAAGCTACTACATTTGTAACTGAGCCGACAGACCAATAAATTGGTTCTGCATCAAGTTTGTCTCAAAGAAATAACACAACCACTACACTAAAATAAGACCATTTTAACTACATGCAATATGAAGCAGCCTATAGGCCTATTAAAATATGTTCACATTAGGGAAAGAATAATTTATTAAATGAAAATTAAAATTATTGCGAAATGAAAGTGAATAAAACAAATAAATAAATACTGCAGGCTAAATGCTGGCATTGATGACGGTACACTCAAAGTACACGTCAAATAAAATTTCTCCAAACATGTTTCTTGTTATTTTAGGTAGTTATTATCACGCTAATGTATGTTCAACATAGTCTGACCATCTCGAGCTTTTATTTTGGTACTTCCGGTGACCGGCAGTGTGAATTTGCATATTAGCTAAATATTTAGTTTCACCCAGAACATTTAGATTTAACATTTAACATTTATATTTATATTTAGCATTTAGATTTAACATTTATATCTAATATTTAGATTTAACATTTATATTTATATTTAGCATTTAGATTTAGATTTAGCATTTAAATTTAACATTTAGATTTAGATTTAGATTTAGCATTTAGATTTAGATTTAATATTTAGATTTAACATTTAACATTTAGGTGCCACATTTAATATTTAGATTTAACTATTTAATATATTTCTAAGTTAACAAATATTGCTGTAAATGTGGTAAAGGGTGATGTTAAAAAATTCACAACACTTTTTTAAACATTGTTTGAAGCTAAATGTGGCAAAATGTTGATGTTATTTTCAGCATGAGACACTTTACAAACGGCACCTCATATCAGCATGGGCAAGGTAAGAATATTTACCGTAAAATCATTTTAAAGCTTTTAAAAGTTTATAAAACTAGAGTTGGTGTCAACCTTAATTAGCTTGTTTAGAACGTTAGGGTAAACGTCCCTATTAAGCCCACATACCATATACGCCCACTTGTGACTTCCGAGTCACCAAAAAACAAACAAACTACATCACCGTTTTTGCTGTGTCATGGTTCTTCCAATGAAGCTGCTTGTTACATAAATTATACTTTTTATTGTAAGCCAATCAGATTTGTCAATATTGAGTTATGGAAGCATATGTGCCTGCTGCTCCCAGAAGAAGATGCAAAAAAGACTTCAGTGATTTTGGTGCCCTCAGAAAACAGCATTTTTTTTCCCCATATTTCTGCTCCTGCTTTTGGTAAATACTCATTTGTTATCAACATTTAAGAGATTAGTGGTTTGAATAAGACATATGTTAGAATATTAATCGAATTAGAAATATTTTTTCTTTTGAAGTCTAAATATGCCTTTTAGCATGCTAGCAAACAGCCCACATGCTGCATCACTAACGTTACAGTCGCTGCATAGCATTGTTCATTGCAATGACATAAAGCATGATAAGCATGCATAGTTTACATTTTTGTATGCAGAATATATTATTATACTGTTAAATAGATAATAGGTGTGTATATTTATCTTTATTTATTTTTTAGTTAACATTTTTACCAAATGGGCTTAAAGGGGACACAAGCAAAAAAAAAAAAAAATCACACCATTTAGGGTGGATTTAAATGAGTATCTTACTCCAGCGCATGATCAGTTCATACTTTTCATGTTATGTTAGTGTAGCATATATAGATTCATTCCATGTAGTTGTTTTTTAATGTCATGTGTGTAGAATAAAATATTCTGACTTTTAACCAAAAATTCACTTATGTTTCCTTTAAGCCCACCTGCTCCCATTAAGCCCACTTGACTGTGTTTCAATGGAGATTTTCTCCCTTTTGACTTTTGAACCATTTTCCTGCCTAACTTTGACCTCAGCTAATCAATCAGCTCCATAATTCAGATAATTAAATATCATTATATCATCATTTATTATCCTTAAAATATTAGTATTGAACCTGGAAACTGTTTTTCTTTTAGTCAGTAGGTCTTCAGAAATCTTGGTAAAAACATCTGCACTTTCAACCAGCTGGCTAGACCAGAAATTTTGGCCAGTTCTAAATGCCAACAGTACAATGTAGGCTATGATGGAGATAGACAAAATGATAACTCATATTGAAAGATGAAGTATTGAAGAGTAATTTCCATTATAATTTAGATTTTGTTCATTAGTAGTTTTTTTTTGGCTACATTCCAAAGAAGTTTGAAGAAATTTAGCTTTTTCAGTGTTGACAACACAGCAAAAAGTCTGATCACATCTATTTCAAATGCCATTTACAGGCCAGAGGATAGGAGTGGAGAGAAAATGAAAATAGCTATTGAGAGCTTAGAGATTTAAGATTTTAATAGATCAAGTTTGGATTGTTAAGATTTTTAAATATATATATTTATTTATCAACAAATCATGAAGTGGGCTTATTTGGAACACCCATGGGCTTAAAGGGTAAATTAAGTACCCATTAAGCCCATGCCAGACTTTTGAAATATTTTGACAAATTAAACAACAAAAACATACATGAATTACTGACACTTCTGTTCTTACTTAAATTGGGGCGGTATATATTAAAAATGTCTGAAAAGCAGATTTGGTGGGCTTAATAGGGACGTTTACCTTAATGCTAGCATTTGAGAATTTAACAGTCAATCTCATGAACTTAATGTTCATGTTATCACAATTTAATTTAACGTTAATTAATAAAACGGGTTAGTTGGTTGTTTACATTCTGGGACGTCGTTCCAACTTCAGCCTGTTACATGGCATTGTCCGTTTTCAAAATACACCTACGTTTCCACAGGAAGTGTACAGTTTACATACAGTCCCTTTCAAAATTAACAAGCTAAGTCGGTACAATGCTGCGAATTAATGTTTTGTTCCTTCAACAACAAACACATGTGGTTGGGTTTAGGCAACAAAAGCACATGGCTGGGTTTAGAAAAGAAGAACAGGGTTTGGCTTTACAATCTTGTTGTCCCGCTGCATTTCCCCGACACTGCCAGGCACCATTGAACAATAACAGCGACTGGCTGCCTAGCATGCCTACGTGAAAGGACGGCTTTTTTTTGTCAGAGTCTAACGCCAAAAGTTACTGACCAAGTGCCGGACGTCGAGAACTTTGTAGTGAGACTGAGTTGTCCTAAAATGCTGCTGCGTATGTACTGAACAGAGAATTTTTTAATTATTGAAGACAAGCTGAGAGGAAGAAGATACAGCACAAAAGTCACTTCTGCAATAATATGAATATTACAAAGTCAGTTCAGTCAAAACCGCTCTACCCTAGCTTGATCAGTTTGATTTATCCGACTCTACTGCACCAGTCTGAAAGGGCTTTAACCTAAAAAGGATTGAACTAAGTGTTTCTTTTTTACCCTCTCTCTATCTCACTAACTGAAGAACAACAAGAGGAAGAGGGAGGAGGACAGCAGCCCTGGAGCCATCTCCAGCCCCCAGCCGTCCACCTCCGACTCACAGGTGAGCTGGGTGACATTTATGATTGATACCAATTTGTCTTGGCCCCCCTTGTGGTGCATCTAACAATCCATTCTCCCCCCCACTCCTACTCACAGGTGCAGTCAGAGAAGAGCTCCAGTCCTCAGCCGTCCACCTCAGGCCCACAGGGTGGAGGACAGGAGGCTGCCCAGACGGGTGTAAGTATTCCACCCTCAACACTCTGCTGTAAATGTATACACAAAGAGGAATGCCTTCTGTGGAGGCTGGCTACAGTATTTCTAAAAGAATCCCAGGCATTTTTAGAGAACCTCATTTAAATATAATTAAGTTCATCTTGATGGATTTTTTTCCATCAAGAAAATTTGACTGAATTGTGAATGGTCTCAGTGACCTCCATGACCTACCTCAACCCAAATGACTTATCTCATTGTTGTACTGAACTAGTTTGACCTGTTGCTTTCTTTTCCTCTCTGCCCATCTCTCTGACAGCCTCGAGCCAGGAGGCGCAGATGGACTCAGAGGGAGTGGGAACGCCGCCGTGAGCGCCACCGTCAGCCATCCGCCCCTGACCCACAGCGTGGAGGGAGGGAGGAGCAGGACGGACCTCCCACCAGCCACTACCCTGTGCAGGTAACACTCTCCCAAGTGGGCAGGCCCGTAGTACAGATGCCAACTTGGCTTCCGCTTGCTAACCAGTCGGAAGTGATGGCGGAGGTATGGGGCTGGTGGGTCAACTCCCCATTCAGTTTGGAGCTTTAAGTACTCCTGAAAACTCCGTTGCAGGATCAGGTATAGTGTACTTAGTGGTAATTCCAATCCTGCCACACACACACACACACACACACACACACACACACACTTTTCTAAATCTTTCTTTACAGCTGTTTCATCTCCTCCTTTGATTAAAAAAAAAACAGAAAACAAACAAAAAAAACAACAACAACAACAAAAAACTAATGTTAAGTTTAAGATACTGATATATATTGATAAGTTTAGAATATAGAGTGTTAAGTGTTAACTTTAGGTTATAAATAATTTACAGACACTGATGGTTTTAGGATAAAAATAAGTGATAAGTTTAGGTTGTAAATGAGTAATGGTGAGTTAAAGGTAATGATACATTTAGGATACTGATAAGTGTTAAGTTCAGGTCATACCTAACTGCACGTTCAGATATTGATAAATATTGATAGGTTTAGGATGTAGACACGTGTTAAGTGTAGGTTGTAAATAAGTAATGAAAAGTTTCATATAATTATAAATATTGATAAACATAGGATATAAGTGATACGTTTAGGAATAATGTTCAGATATTGATGAGTATTGATTAATTTAGGTAAAAGATGAGTGTTAAGTTTAGGTTGTGAATAGGTAATGATAAGTTTAACAGAAGTATTCACAAATTTAGGATATAGATAAGTGATATGTTTAGTTTATAAATAAGTAATGGTTAAGTTAAGATAATGATAAGTATTGATTCGTTTAGGTAAAAGATAAGTGGTTGTAAATAAGTAATGACAAGTTTCATACATTTATAAGTATTGACAATTATAGGATATAGGCAAGTGCTATGTCTAGGTTAGAAATTAGTAATGTTAAGGATAAGATATTGATAAGTTTAGTGTATTGATAAGTGTTAAATTTAGGTCATAAATAAGTAAAGGTAAGTCTTGCATATATTAAAGTAATTATTTGGCATTAAACTCGCATTTCCTCTATTAAAAACAAACAAACCAAAACATTTTATGTAGATGGAAAGGTTAGTGTTATGACTTATTTCCTTCTGCTTAAAAGTAAAAGCTTAATCCCAAATAATTTTAAAAAATGTAAAATAAGAAAAGGTTTTAGGAGTGTCTCAAGGAATGTTCCATTCACTTCATTTTTAAAGCTATGTTTAGGTTATTGGAAAGAATCAGTACATACTCTTCCAAAATCATTTATAATGTCAGTTTTTAAAGATTACATCTCAGTGTATGAACTGAAAATGAGATAAAAGCAATTTTAAGAGTTTATAGAGCAGTGTCAGATTGTTGCTGTTGTTTTGTTACATTTGGATGGAACATTTCCAGAGGGTTAGGGTTAGGGTGGATGGACCCTCCTAAAACCCTTTCCTTCTTTTACTCTTGTTACTGATACTGAGTAATTATAAGTCTTCTCTTTCATTGCTTTCTAAATTTCTTTAAAAAAATAGATATCTAATTCCACAAATATATGTATTAAAAAGTTAGGGTGTTGATCATTTTAATGCCACAGTATTAAAATTATCATTAGATTTTTTTTTTTTTTTTTTTAAATAACTAAATAAAAGTGTAAAAAGAGGAAAGGACTTCAGGAGGGTCTTAAGGAAATGTTCCATTCAAATCCATTTTTCATTGTTGTTAATGTAAGTCTTCTTTAGTCATTTATTACCAATATGTTATTTATCGCTGCATCATTTATATGAACTAATGAGAACATGAAAGTAATTCCCAGAGACTCTAAACCAGTGTTTGCTCGCAAATTATTGTTTGAACAATTATAAACATGTTGGATGGGACATTTCCAGAGGGTTAGGGTTAGGGTGGGTGAGACCCTCCTAAAGCCTTTTGCCTCTTTCACTTTCATTTTCTTTCTTATCTTTGTTTTATATTGTTTAATGAACTGTGTCAAATTCTATAGAAAAACTACAGAGAGGAAACCTTAGGATATATATATGTTAAGATTAGCCTTTCAACTAATTTATTCCCTCTACAATTTTTGCACAAGACGGCAGGGTTGTGCTACATCCCAGTTTTACGTGTGAAGAACAAAAGTTTTTACTCATGCTACCAAGCTGCCATCAGCAGCGCTGCTGAATAAATTTTCATAAAAACCTTAACACCACCCAAGTTACATCTTGGCCAGTGTGGCAGGTGATGTGTGGTGGTTCTTACTCATGCTACAATGCATACCACCACCCTTGCTGGCTGTAAAGACGATAGTGACATGCGTATCCCCTCTGGCCTAAGGAGGACTTAACATGGGAAACCATGGCTACTCGAGATAAGTTTATCCCATATAATATACACCGATGCTAATGAGGCCAAAACATTTCACTGTCTGGTTGCAGACGATACCACGTGTGCAAAGGACACATTGGACACATCCAGACTATAATATCTCACAAAGGTGTGAGGAGTCGAACATGAGGCAGCTGCGCACATGTCTTCCACAGACACACCGCACAAAAGCGCCCATGAAGTAGAACCACTCCCTGTTGAATGAGCCTTCAGGCCCTCTGGGGAGTCTTTCCCCAAAGAGGAATAGGCTAATGTTATGGCCTCCACCATCCAGCAAGACAGATACTCTCTGGATAGGGCCATTCCACAGGACTGGGACCCGTAACATACAAACAGCTGCTTAGAACAGCGCAGCACGCACATCATTTGAGAGGGGGTTGTAGCCAATTCAGTGGTCTGGCACGGACCAGTGGTCACTACCACTAGGGGCGCTAAAGATATTGGTCACGACCAGCTCCTCAGTGGTCGGGACCAGCTGCTCCCTGGCATAGACCGGTGGTCTCTGGTCGGGACTCAGTGATCTGTCCTGTGTTCCTTGTCTTGCTTTTGCTTCTCCATTGCACCTGTTGTCATTGTCATTTGCACCAAAGCAGGTGAAATTAATTCACAATCACTTGTGCATGATATTTCACGTTTAATACTAAATTAATACTAAATCTTAACTTTTAAAGAAAAAGTGAAGGAATAAATGATGATCTCTGAGATCATTAACGGCCCAATTGAAATTTCCTGTTGAGGTTATTTTTAGTCCCAAATATGTTTAGTTGTGTGTGTTCTATGTCAGTGGAGCCCAGTGGGAACCAGATTGGGTTACCCTGACACCTGGTCATTCCTGGAAGACCGTAATTCTAGTCTTTTCCAGGTTAACTGTCAGGGCCCAGTTCGAAAAGAAGTTATCTGTCAACCCAACTAGTGGAGGTGGATGGGCGTCCACCATAGAACCTGGTTCCACTGAGTTTTTCTTTGCGTTGATGTTAAGATCAGTTAGCCTTTTCAGGAGTACATGTGTCCTCACTGAGTTAAAAGCTGAACTAAAATCCACAAATAAAACCCTGGCATATCCTTTGGGGTGCATGAGATGTTTTGTAACTGTAGCAGAGTCAGCACGGCATCGTCTGTGCCTCTGCTGCTCTTATATGCAAACTGGAGTGGATCTAGTGTAGTGGCCACAGTGTTGTTCAGGTCGCTGGCCAAATCACGTTCCATGGTTTTACACAGGATGGAAGTTATTTAAATAGGCCTGAAATCATTTGGTAAACTTGCGCCTGACTTTTTTGGCACTGGCCTTATCATACATACACATATTTATCCTTGGTGATGCTTATTTGTTTTTGTTTTTCTACAAAATATAACTGTTTTAGTGGACTGTATTGTTCTTTCTTCAGCTAACCCATGCTGGCAGAAATTAATGAGTAATAAGCAGAGGTGGGGAATTTGAGTCACGTGAATTGAGGACTTGAGACTTGCTTGACTAACACTGATGAAAGATTCAACTTGACTTTGACTCTGTATGCAGTCAGTATGCAGGGAAGCTTTGACTCAGGAGGTAGAGCAGGTCCTCAGCTAATCAGAAGATCAGAAGTCAGATCCTTGGCTCCTCCAGGACACATGTTGAAGTACCCTTTGGCAAGATACTGAACCCCAAACTGTGTGAGTGTCAAGAAACTAAGTAGCAGGTGGCACCTTATACGGTAGCCTCGGCCCCTAGTGTGTGAATGTGTATGAATGTGTGTAGATGCATAGTGTAAAGTGCTTTTAGCTGTCAGATTGACCAGAAAGGCACTATACAAGTTCAGGTTCATTTGGTATTCATGACTTGAGACTTGACTAAGACTTGAGCCAGGTGACTTAAAAGGACTCAACTTCTTTATGAAGTATTTGTATTTCTCTAGATATAGAGAAATTAAGTTTAATTTTTTAAGCGCAGTGCGAGCGACTGCTGTGTCCTCCTGCACAACTCTCGAAATACATGTGTTTCATATAACTCATTCAATATTGAACATGCCTGGAAACCAGCGACACACTGTCAGCTCCTCGTCCTCTGCTAGAAGGGTGAGGAGCTCCCCAACTGCATTGTTTCCCAGTTTGCAGACATTTTCAGCTGCTTTGCCTCTTCGAGTCAGCCGCTATGTGCTAACAGCTACTTTTTAAATCTCCCACAATGGGTCGCATGCATTACATGTTGTGAAAAAGTCACACCTGTGCCGCCCATCATCTCATCCTGCAGACTGCCTGCAGAAAAGAGTCATTTCAGGTCTGTTACTATCTCCGTTCTCAGCACTTGGACTCAGACCACTCTATCCCCCCTCTCTGCAATGGTACCTTATATACAGCAAGGCAAGGCAGCATAATGACATAATACTCCCGCTCCAAACAGGCAGTGTGAAAGGGGATCTTGCCTGCTCTCCAAACATAAGTTCACTCAGTGTGAGTGTGTGTATGTGCACTTGATGTGTGCACCAGCGCTATGTAATATTTTCCTCTTAGTCCACCGTGACTCAGTAAGTTATTTTGCCCTCCTGTTCCTGCTTGTGTTTTGGGATTTAAACATACATAATTATGATCCCTGCCCTCTCACAGCAGCATGCATGTTAATGTGAGTTGAGTGTCTTTCACCCTGACCATTCAGACAGGGCCTGGAGCAGCAGATGGTGTAACAAGTGGGGTTTGGGCCCAAAAGCAACACCAGGTACAGGCGAAACAGTTAATACCTAGCTTTAATACACTACTTCAATAAATACAGGGAGTGCAGACTGGTGAGGGAACAGAGGGAGTCAATGTTCAGTTTCAGAGTCTCCAGGGGAACAGAATCAGTCTGCAGCTCTCCGCATGGAATGCTGTAGTGGCTCACAGGTGAGGTGCCGGCGTCTGCTGGGTGGCAGTTCAATAGCATGCGATGATAATGAGAGGGGGGCAGGCAGAGAGCAATGTCAGAAGAGCTGTGGTTCCATAACTAGGAGTACTCACTGAGAAAACAGCCTCTCCGATGTGAAGCTGGCAGTGGACAGGGGAGAGCTTGCCAGCAGCGATGAAACGTGGAAACTGTGGCGCACACTCAAAGGCGAGGCATACTGCCGCACAACGAAGCAATCCACAGTTCAGAGGATCACAGATGACTGAACCAGTAAACTCACTTTGGAAAGCTGGGTGACGATCTTTCCACACAGCTGCAGGAAACAGGCGAACAGGAACCAGGGTGGCAGAAGCAGAGCTCGTGGTCGAAAGCAGAAGGCAGAGTGGTTTACCAGGGAGCAGATGGAGCAGGAGAGTCAGGCAGGGTCGATACCAAGGAAGCACTCCGGAAACAAACACTGGAAAGTCTTGCATGAGGCGAAGAACAATCTTGCAAGGAGTGTCTGTGAAGTGGGCGTCTTTATAGTGACAGGGAATAATGATCCACGGGTGATGAGGTGGGCCTGGTGGACCGATAGGAGTGGGAAATGTGTGAACAAGCAATAGGCTGGCAGGTAGGTGTTTGTCCCCCTTGACTGTTATAGTCTAATATAATAATACTGTATCATGTGATTATTCTGACTCATGTGTTATGTAAAAGCATGATTTTACTGTTGTAGTTGGTAGAGGTGGAGTTCATTTTGAACCATTGTCGAATGATTATTTTAATTATGGGTTAATCTGCTGATTATTTCCTCCACTAAATGATTGTTTAATTTATACAAATTCTGCAAATAATGAAAAATCACATCACAATGACTCAGAGCCCAAAGTGACACCTTCCCAATGCCTTTTTGTCAAACCAACAGTCCAAACATCAGCATTATTAAAAATACATTGAAATTATTAAATAATAAAAAGAAAAAGCAGCAAAATTCCTCCCATTTGTGAAGCTGGATCCATGACATATTTTCCCATAAAAAATGACTTAAATCTTGATCAAAATCGTTGGCAATTTATTTTCTGTCAGTTCACTGTTCCAGCTGTACTAGTATGTTGTCACAGGTTTTGTGTGCAAAAACTGAATTTGTAAAGAGACTAATAACTTCAGTTGTAGATAAAGTTAGTGGCATGAGAAGAAATTACATAGATTTGTACTATTAGTACCAGAGTTAATGTATTAAGTTGCACTTTGCCACTGTCTTGATGAGTTTTTCAAGTATGACTTGACCCCCAACTTCCTTCACTTGAGCAATGACTTGACTTGACTTGGTTCTCACCACGGTGACTTGAGACTTGCTTGAGACTTGAAGGTTACGACCATAGACTGATTGAACCACATTACGTGTACTGAAGAATGAGTAGAGCAATGAAAAAAAATTGAGATTTGTAAAGATTTTAATAATTTTCCTTGATGTCTTTGTTGCTTGTAGACACCCCTGTGTAGGCTATATAGTTTTGTCCTGTTTTTTGTTTGTTTGTTTTTCCAATTGTGTGTTTTGTTTGAAGACAGTTGTATGGCTTCATTATAATACAATAAAAGAATACATTCAGAACAACAAAATGTTTCTAAACACAAACATCAAAGAGAGCACATATTAGTTGTTTTATCAGCCTACTTTTTATTTGAAGAGGAAATTCTGTCAATGTACTGTTTGATTCCACCTATGAGTGACAGAAATAGTAATAATAGAATTATTATATTTTTAAATTTGTGGATATAATATTTTATTAGTATTACTGGCACAGACTGTCCCGTGTTTACTTTTAATATATTTGAGATGCTGCATCCCCTCCTTGATGTGGGGCAGGTGTTATTGGTGGTTTTTGACCTTATAGCCCACAGTAAATAAAGATTTGGTGACATTTTCATCAAAGTTGCATCTCTTGTTGCTTGTTTTTATCAAAAATGTTGAAACCAAAAAGTGAATTTTCAAAAAATATTTTCAAATCACAGTGTGTTTGATATGCTTCATATCTTAACCATAATAATATGGTTCATATCTGCAAATGATTCTGTACAAGGACAACTGCAAAAAAAGAGTTATAGTTTTGAAAGAGCGTTTAATTTTGAAAGGAACTTACTGTACCTTATTGGCCAGAAAACATTTATTTCTCTTTATTTTTGTATCAATAGAGATATTAAAACCCCTATCATTAATAAGGCAATCTTAATATTTATTCAGCCTGCATAAAATGTGATTTTAATTTCTTAAATAAGAGTGTCTCTCCCCCAAATCTCAAAACTAGAGGGCTAAAACTCAAATCTGTGATGTCATAGGGTATAAATCCTGTGGCTGCTCCACAGACAGTGAATGGTAGAAGATGTTAGATGACACAGAGTACCCAGGGGAATGTTCTGAGTATATGGGAACATTTTCTGTTTCAGAACTGTGAACATGACAAATGCATAAAGCTTATTCGGGTATTAAAAAAAATAACATATTGTGGGTCTGGAAAACCTGACTCCAAGTCATTCTCTCTCTCATCACAAGTTTGAGACTTAGGCACAGTTTTTTATTTATCAGAGGAGAGGGTGGCTTGGTTGTCACTTTGTTTTATGTCTTGCTTTTTTGTTGTTTTATACCCTCCCTGAAGCAACAAAATACTTTTCCTTGAGACTCCCTGAGTGACTGACGGGAAATAAATTAATTTTTTAGATTTTTACAATGTACCCTTTAATGTTTAAAAGTTCAAAGTTGAGTTCAAAATCCTGGAGTTGAAAAAAGTCTGGGTTTTTCCACTCTTGTCGTACAAACATTTGAGTTTGGGCCAAATTTGAAGTGAGACATAGAATAAAGTGATTGTGATGAGATATCACTATTTTTAGCTCAGATTTGGTTATGTTTTTTCTGAAAGAGGGGTTCCTCACGTGTCCAACAATAATTTATGTTTTCACATTTTCTGGCTTTCGTAAGTGGTTTAGTTTGGGCATTTTTTCAATCTGCGGTGAAATAAGAAGCCTACAAAATAGGCCTACAACCATTTAAATTTGTATGCTTGTCCGCTAAGCCAAAATATAGTCAATAGTCCCTCCCTTGTGCAACTATTTGACATCTTTTTTTTCTCTAAGTCCCTGACTACACTGGTTTCTGATTTTTGAGAGAGTAGATTAAATTCACAAATGCGACTGAACTTTCCTCTGCCATGGAAACAGCATGGCTCTACCAGCAGATGGCATCGCGAGGTTTCCTCGAGCTCTTGCTCTGCTGTCGACTACTTTTGCCTGCATTGAGGCAGACAGTAGTAGTTGCTGTACAAATACAGTCGTCAGTCTGATGTGGGACTTCCTGGTCAGGCAGTGCTTTCCCCAAGAATCAGTCAACGCAGTTTGACAGACTTCATTCCACCCGGCCAATACGCAACCCAGTCATCGAGTTTCAACGTTATTTCGACTGTTTTCCTCTGCAGTGGTCACCAGAGAGGGGATCCACTGACGTTAACGTCACTCCCCATCAAAGTTAGCTAGTAAGCTAACGCTAACGTAAGGGCTCTGTTGTGGTCTAGCCATGTCCGCTTCGGCTGGATGCTCCCCGGTGGGTCAAAGCACGGGCCTTGGCCCCGGTATGTCCATGTTTCGCTGGTTAGAAGTGCTGGAGAAAGAGTTTGACAAGGCCTTCGTGGACGTGGATCTGCTGCTCGGAGAAATAGACCCGGATCAAGTGGATATAACGTACGAGGGTCGGCAGAAGATGACCAGCCTCAGCTCCTGTTTCGCTCAGCTCTGTCACAAAACCCAGACGGTTTTCCAACTGAACCATAAACTAGAGGTTAGTAACTTTTGTGTGATGCACGATTAACGTTACACCTCAGATTTACTTGTAGGTAACGTTAAGGGTAACGCTCGTCATCGTTCAGACTCCCCTCCCGACACAGAAAACTGGTTGATGTCGTGTTGTTCCTGTCTTTGGGTATGCCATTTATGTCAAGTAGCCATCCTGAGTGTGTGCCACTCTGACTACTGATGTGTCGCTGCTGCTCGACCGGTATATGGTATATGGCACATAAAAACATTGCTCTATTTCAGTGTAAATACTGGGGGTGTGAATCACCAGAGGCCACACGATAAAATATTATCACTCGATACTTAAATCACAATACAATATTATTTCAAGATTAAACAGTTTGCCATATCCTGAGTATTGCAATAACGTATTGTAATTTATTACCTTATTGTCAACCGCAAACCATGTCCCCTAAGGAGAATTTTGTCAATGTCGGGTTTATGTCATAAGATAAAGTTATCTGTGTTTATCTGACTTGAGTCTTTTTTTTTTGCTGCAAAATGTATGCAATGAAGTGACAGCGTATTGACATTATTATTTCATATATTATGATATTATTATTTCAATACCTTGAAAAATATCACCATACCAGTTTATACCATAGAGGATAATTAGACATTTAGAGCATTCAAGGTCAATTTTTATGAAAAGATAAATATAACAAGGCTTTGAAATGACAATGACAAGTTTTCTTGTCTTGGTTAGTGACAGAGAACAGCAAAATGACTGTAGTAAACATTAACAATAAGAGACAGTGAGAAGACACAGCTGGTACCGGTGTTTAGATACTAGGGGAAAAAAATGACTTTGAAACTGTTTCAATAATTCAGAATCGATATCAATGCATCATTCATTTTGACAACACTACATTTGAGTTACAGAGTTGCATTACAGGGCAATATAGCATTCAGCTTAAAAAAAAGCTCATTCCAAATATTTAAAATAGACGGTTATTTAACAGCATTACTGCGGTTCTGGGGATTTCTAAAATGCCTCAAAACTCTTCCAAATATCTGGATGAAAAACATAATCTGTCACTACAAAAACCTGCCTTCCAATTTGTTCCTCTGTTTCCTAATTTAAACA
Source organism: Epinephelus awoara (assembly GCA_035609425.1). Taxonomy (NCBI): domain Eukaryota; kingdom Metazoa; phylum Chordata; class Actinopteri; order Perciformes; family Serranidae; genus Epinephelus; species Epinephelus awoara. The sequence goes on from CM069305.1 coordinate 5,396,906, forward strand.
GGGATGGTAAGCAGAAACAGTATATCTATGCTCATTGCGTACAATATAAACTAACATTTTCGAATTCATTAAAAGTTGTATTTGTGTATTTCTTTTTTTTTCATATAAAACAATATCTTCATATTTTGCCTGTGTTATACCAAAAGAACAAGAAGATACAGACAAATTAAAGGAAAAACCAGAACAGATGATTGAGATGATAGGATGATAGTGCTCCCCTCCAATGGGCATGAAGGCTCACTGAATGGTTTTAAGGAGTATGAAAATGATGTGAATCATATGCCATGGCCTCCTCAGTCACTAGATTTCAATCCGTACATCCAAAATCTCCTTCAGCAACCAAGCAGCATATAGGTATCAATCAACACACTTGAAGTAAGAACCAAATATGGAACAATAAATAGTGCATTACACCCTGTTAGAGCCCTTTAAGTACTTGTGAAGCACTAAATATGAAAGCAAGCAAGGAAATGAATAGCACTGCAGCCATGTGTTTGCACAAGCTGATTGTAAAATAAATGTTTCAATTGATGTTTTGTGTGGTTCAATATTTTTGTGCAGAATTTGGATCCCAGTCACCCCAATTTATTTTGCCATAGATGCTCATCCTTAACGACCTGCAGTATTTCATATGTAGCCTACATTTGCTGTGTGCTTTATTTTCACTTGGTCAAATGTTGTGTTTATACCATTTAAAAAAACAATATTAGAAGCATTCAAGTAATTATTTTTGAGGAATATCATCCCAATTTCATATGAATGTTAAGTGAAGAGAGTTGTATAATTTGTGTCACGATACAATATTATTGTAATATTGTGATATGCTGAGTATTGCGATAACATATATTGCAATTTTTTACCTTTTTTTTTGCAACTGCAAATATATTCCCCAAGGGAAACTTTGTCAACATCAGTTTTACCTCACAAGACAAAGTTAAAGTCTATTTATCTGACTTTAATCATTTTTATTGCAGCAAAATGTGATGCAAAGCAGACAGACTGACCTACCTGTCAGAAATGCTGCATTCACCTGACAGTCTGAACTGTTGGCAGATTTGACACCCTCTGCTAGGCCAGATTAAGTGCATGAGCTAAACACCTCACATGCAGGTATCCAGCTTACTGGATGGCCACCCCCATGTTAGCAGTGTTGTCTGCTAAAACCATATGGTTTTCGACGGCAATCCCCCATTCTCGTGCTGATTTTTGCAGGAGGTCTGCACTGTTTGCTCCAGTTTGACTTTAGTGTACTGCTCTAGTTTGGAGAACGTCAGACAGCAGTCGCCAGATAATGGTACGGCTGTGTCGATGGAAAACAACAGGACGGAGTCACATACCTGGGTTCCAGTGTTTTTAGCATGTAACAAAAGCCTTATGGTGTGTCTCAAATCACATACTTCCGTTGATACACTTCCATGTAGTTTACTATGTGCACCGCAAATTAGCTAGTTAGCAAACTAGCATTAGCGTTATCGTTCGCGGTACCAGATCATTACAGACTGCTAAATTAACCCAATAAACATACTGCTGGCTTATACCCGACAACGGTATAATGGTGCTTAGTCCAAAATACACATGTATAACTTACATTGTACAATGCAGCGACGTTCACAGTCGCACAGTCCTCGGTCGTCATTTCCAGTTTGAAAAGTGGTCCCTCCCCTTCCACTATGTAGCCAAGATGGCGACCATTGAGGGCGAGAAGTGTCCATAGTTCCCTCCATGTTAAAAAATCCTAAATAAGTCCAGACATTTGATTTAGATGCAGACGGTGCATTTCTGATTTGTTCTTCTGGTGCCTCCATCTTTGTTTTGATGAACTTTCTGCCAAATGTCGCTAGCTGAGGCCTCTGCTGACCTCACTAGGAAAAAAAACCTCAACACCATCTAGTGGACCAATAAAGCAATGGATTTTTATTATTCTAGTACCAAAAGTTAGTATTGTGATTTCCAAAAATTAGTAATGTAAAAGATTGATACTTGGCCACTGTGTATCGATAAAATATCGCCACGCAAAATATTGTGATACTGTGCTGTATTGATTCCCCCCCACCTCTAGCAGACAGTGTGGTGAGAAAGCACACATTGCATTCATATTCCAGGAAAAGCGATGCATGGTTTTCTAGAGCAGGCCCAGGGTGTATAAAAAGATGGAGATGGAAATTAAAGTGAGGGACAGAATCTAGTAGTAAAACATTGTTTGTTTAGGTTGTTTGCCAAATTTAAATTTAATGAATTAGTTTTATTTTTGCAGTCAACGCAGCAATCTGTTAAGTGTCCATCAAAGGCATAGTTATAAACTTGATTTTAGTCTTAGTCATGCTGCCTTTCCAGTCAGAGTCAGAAGTTGGAATTTCCCAGTTGAAATGTCCAACTTCTGACCTCGAAGAGTTCCAGGTGCACAGTGCCAATGTAAACACAAAACATGGCTGACCATCACACATTGATGTTGCTGTTGCAATGGAATACACAACTGAAATCTCAGTCTCCTTGCATATGCACAAAACAGAGGAGGAAAAATGACACAAGAGGCAACAGATGTCATTATACATTTTATTCTGCGGCACTTTGATCTGCAAAAGTGTTATAAATGTTATATATGTCCTGTTTTCACATTTGGGGGACATATTTAATGTTTTCCCCAACACCTTGTGTAGAGAAGACAACATGAAGAGATTATGCACCGTAACCAGCTACCTGATAACATCAACAAATTTTCATATCAATTTACATGCTGAACAGGTTTTACTAAATAACAGTATGTATTATCATAATTTAAAATGGGCAAATAAACCTAACCTTACCTTTAAGTTGATGCTTTAACATTAACAGTGTGCGCGTCCTGCCATTGTTGTGTGACGTAAGACAACTGCTTCTTTATTAAGTCAGGGCGGATGGATTTGCCTTGAGTTTACCAAGCCCTCAGGAAGTGTGCCAGACTTTTAAGCCAAACCATGTTACTCCAACTTCTAGAGCTGTCTCCTAATGCCAGGGGGCCCAGTAAGACTTTTTCACATAGAATTGCATTAGAAAAGCGACATCTTTAAATCAATCAATTCAATCAATCAGTTTTATTTATAAAGCCCAATATCACAAATCACAATTTGCCTCACAGGGCTTTACAGCATACGACATCCCTCTGTCCTTAGGACCCTCGCAGCGGATAAGGAGAAACTCCCCCCCAAAAAACCTTTAACGGGGGGAAAGTGGTAGAAACCTCAGGAAGAGCAACTGAGGAGGGATCCCTCTTCCAGGACGGACAGACGTGCAATAGATGTCGTACAGAACAGATCAACATGATAAATTAACAGTAATCCGCAGGACACAATGAGACAGAAAGAGAGACAGAGATAGAGAGAGATGCAGGACAGACGGTAATGACAGTAGCTTACAACAACATTAATTATAGTGATAATATTATAATAATAATTATGGCTATTGTGGTATATGTTGAAAGTATATGTTAATATCTGTTATTACACAGCTCTATTAAATGCTGTATTCTGATTGGTCAGTCGTGGCATTCAGCGGTCTGATATTAGTTATTAGATATTAGTTTTATGCCTCGGTTCAGTCCACTAAGCCTGGGTGAGTACAAAACTTTTACCAAAAGTTGTCGAATCCGGTCGGTTTTAATGCACTTCGCAGAGGCAGACAACATTATTTATTTAACTGATAATTAGCTGTGTAATAAGCGGGATAATGTATAATGAGCTGGTGAATACTGGGAAAATAACTCCCGACAGGGGAATAGGTTTTATTCCCCTGAAGGGAATAAATAGTATACATAGTATACATATGTGACAATAATCATATGTGTATAATAACAGTAGAAGTATGACTAATGATAACAGCAGCAGCAGGAGGCACCACGGCAGCAGCATAACCACAGACGTCACACTATCCAGGGACCGCTGCGATACAAGTTAACCTGCGAGACAGTGGAGCACAAAGGCTCCGGAGGAGAAGCCGAGTTAGTGACATGCAGTAACAGGACATGAATGCTGGCAAGGGAGAGAGAGAGGAGAGAAGGTGCCCAGTGTATTATAGGAGGTCCCCCAGCAGACTAAGCCTAAGTCAGCCTAAGTAGGGGCTGGTACAAGGCAAGCCTGAGCCGGCTTTAACAATAAGATTTATGAAAAAAGGAAAGTCTTAAGTGAAGTCTTAAATGTGGAGACGGTGTCTGCCTCCCGGACCGTAGCAGGAAGATGATTCCACAGGAGAGGAGCCTGATAGCTGAAGGCTCTGGCTCCTGATCTACTTTTGGAGAATTTAGGGACCACGAGTAACCCTGCATTCTCAGAGCGCAGAGTTCTGGTGGGATAATATGGCACTATGAGCTCTCTAAGATATGACGGAGCTTGACCATTTAGAGATTTATAAGTTAACAGTAGGATTTTAAATTCAATTCTGTATTTTACAGGGAGCCAGTGCAGAGAAGCTAAAACAGGAGAAATATGATCTTGTTTCTTGTTTGATCCTGTTAGTACACGTGCTGCTGCATTCTGAATTAGCTGGAGAGTTTTTAAAGACTTATTAGAGCTACCTGATAATAGAGAGTTACAGTAATCCAGCCTAGAGGTAATGAAAGCCTGGACCAATTTTTTTGCATCTTTTCGGGTCAGGATAGGCCTAATTTTCGCAATATTACGCAGATGAAAAAATACAGTCCGTGGGGTTTGTTTTAAATGAGAATTAAAACCCAAATCTTGGTCAAATATTGCTCCAAGGTTTCTTATGGTAGTGCTAGAGGCCAAAGCAATGCCATCCAGGGAGACTATATCATCAGATAAAGAGTCTCTGAGTTGTTTGGATCCAAGAACAATAAATTCAGTCTGAATTTAACATAAGGAAATTGGTGCTTATCCACGTTTTTGAAGTTTAGTTCATAGATCAGTTTCTTCTGGCTTCATCGATAAATACAATTGAGTATAATCCGCATTACAATGGAAATTTACAGAGTGATTTCTAATGATGTTACCAAAGGGAAGCACATATAGAGCGAATAGGATTGGTCTGAGCACAGAACCTTGTGGAACTCCAAAACAAACTTTGGTACGTAGAGATGATTCATCATGAACATGAACAAATTGAAAACGATCAGATAAATAAGATTTAAACCAGCTTAGTGCAGAACCTTTTAGGCCAATTAAATGTTCGAGTCTCTGTAGCAGAATTTGATGGTCAATTGTGTCAAATGCCGCACTAAGATCTAATAAAACAAGTACAGAGATAAGTTATTTGTCTGAAGCAATCAGAAGGTCATTTGTAATTTTAACTAGAGCTGTCTCAGTGCTATGATGCACTCTAAATCCTGACTGAAATCCTTCAGATAAATTAATATCATGGAGAAAATCACACAGCTGGTCTGCGACTACTTTCTCAAGGATATTTGAAAGAAAGGTAAGATTAGATATTGGTCTATAGTTGGCTAACACCTCTGGATCCAGGGTGGGCTTTTTTAGGAGAGGTTTAATTACAGCTACCTTTAAGGACTGTGGTACATAGCCTGTTAATACAGATACATTGATCATATCTAATATATGAGTGTTAACTAAAGGTAAGACTTTCTTAAGCAGCCTAGTTGGGATGGGGTCTAAGAGACACGTTGATGATTTAGATGAAGAAATCATTGCGATCAATTGTTGAAGAGAAATCGAGTAGAAGGTATCTAGATATTTTGTCTTACAGCTGTATTTGAGGGAAGATTGGTTCCGTTTGAAGGCAGAAGGTCATGAATTTTGCCTCTAATAGTTAGAATTTTGTCATGAAAAACTTATAAAATCATCAGTGCTAAAGGAATACAAGGCTCAATAGAGCTTTGACTCTCAGTCAGCCTGGCTACAGTGCTGAAAAGAAACCTGGGGTTCTTATTTTCTTCTATTAATGCTGAGTAATAGTTTGCTCTGGCATTGCGGAGGCCCCTCTTATACATTTTCAGACTTTGTTCCCAGACTAAAGAGTTGAGTTTGAGAGTTCTACCAAGGAGCGAACTTTCTTTGATTTGTTAACTTCTTTTTAAAAAGTGCTACAGAGTCGAGTGCTGTTCGCAGCGAGCCTGCAGTGCTATTGGCAAGATGATCAATTTTGGTGAGTTTAAAGTTGGTATGGGAAACCTCTGTTACAGAAGGACATGGTATTAAATTTAAAGTTGATGGAATCTTTGCCTTAAATTTTGCGACAGCACTATCTGATAAACATCTAGTATTGTAACTGTTGCTGAGTGGCAGTGTAATCGAGTAAAAAGAAATCAAAAGTTATTAAATAATGAGCTGATAGAGAAGGGTTCTGTGGAGAAACTTTTAGGTTATCAATTTCAATTCCATACGTCAGAATTAGATCGAGCGTATGGTTAAAACAGTGAGTGGGTTCATGTACACCCTGACTGAAGCCAATGGAGTCTAATAATGAGATAAACGCAGTAGCGAGGGAGTCATTATCAACGTCAACATGAATGTTAAAATTGCCTTCAATAATAACTTTATCTAATTTAAGAACTAAACTGGATAAAAACTCTGAGAATTCAGATAAAAAATTCAGAATACGGGCCAGGAGCACGGTACACAATAACAAATAAATCAGTGGATACATCTTTTTGAGCATCACAACCCTGCAGAATAACTCGTTTCACTATCATTTCACATTTTGCAAGTCTAGAAGAGCTGCAAGATAAGATAATTGTATCCCCATGAGATGAAATGAATAGGGCCCTGCCTCCAGCACTGTATCCAGCTCTCTGTATACATTCATGGAGTTTACAAGGAAGAGCTCCGACTTTAATGGCATTCCATCATACTTTCACTCGTAGGAAATCAGACATTTCAGAGTTCCAAGTTGTCTGGAATGCAGCATTACAACTTCAGCTCTCTTTGGTCGAGAAGCTTTATAATGGAGACTCTATTTGTAAACTAGTAGACCCACTTCCAGACCCCGAGGACATAGCTGTCCTCTCAGTGTACTGACGGTGATAATAAAGTGTTGAATGGTTTGTGGTAAGCGCTGACACCTTGTGACTTGGTGTTCTGACAGTCCAGTCATGTTAGCTCAGTCTCCCATTTGAGGTTGACTCTTTGGAATCATGGCTTATCTAATGGTCAAATTTGACTTTGCTCACCCCATTAGTGCACACTCCTAGGTCCTCGTGGGATGATCTGCTGGGACTGTTCTGTATTCTCCGAAGCCAAGGCAGTGTTGACTCAAACCTGACATATCTGTCTCTGATGCCCCCCCCCCCTTCTCTCCCTCTACCACTCTTTTCTTTGCCTCCATTCTTTCTGCCCTCTGCTCCAGGCTCAGCTGGTGGACCTGCGTTCTGAGCTGACTGAGGCTAAAGCTGAGCGGAAAGTGATCGAGAGGGAGGTCCATGACCAGCTCCTCCAGCTTCACGCTCTTCAGCTGCAGCTTCATGCCAAGCAAGGCCAGGCTGAAGACTCTGACTCCATCAAAGACAGACTGGTAAGTAGGAAGACGAGATGCTGTCTCCAACCTTCAATGTAAATAATAATAATAATAATAAACGGACCAAAAACAATAGCACTGCTCTTTGAGCAGTCCTCTGCCTCTAGGCTCGGTCCCTAATAAATTACATTTTATCAAAAGAATACTTCACAAATCTATTTCCAAACAGGTGCCCAGGAGAGGGATGAGTAGGACACAATTTAGACACTCTGTACATAGATTAACTTCCAAAAAAAATAAATAAATGCAACCTTTATGTAACTAGACCTTCATCAGGCAAACAGTTTTGTGACAAAGAGAGGCCCTCTAAGTAGGGAGTGGCTGTGAGTGTGCAATCAACCACATTCCCCACATATAGTGGGTGGGCATAAATATGAAACATCAATTTACTATGTGACAATCCACAATATTATACATAGAGATAGAGAAGTCAAAACGTAAGAACACATTGTAAAGTGACAATCATAAACATACCCAAAAGTGTTTACATTAAATAGGTAGGCTCTTATTAATAAATGCTTAAAGAGATACATTTCCAAATCTTGCAGGTTGCATTCGTAGATGAACCTGTAGGGACGTGTTTGCATGGAAAGTGACAAAACAACATCAATACATAGATAGGAACCTTCATAATAAATACAACAAGGTCTTTAAAATGCCAATGGGCGAAAATCACATCAAAGTATACTTAAAAATAATCAAATTAGCCTCTGCCTTATTAAGACTGCATTCTTTACACTAAAGTCCTTGTGAAAAGATCCTTTATTCCACAAAACGTGAGTGCAGTCAATCAATGTAGTTGTGATTTCTGGACAAACGTAACAGCATATAGAAAAAGTCAACACCAATAATACATTTTGAGAAAATATATCTATGCGGAACAGAAATTTAAACCCAACACATTTGTTTTTGATCTCATTTTTCACAGGTTTATGCTGAAGATCTAAGACTTTTTTAATGCACTCAGCGGATATATTTCTCTCCAAATTTGGTCACATATTTGCTAAAATGCGTGCAAGTGAGCACTTTTACTTTTCCAAGATAATCCATCCACCAGGCAGCTGTGGCATTTCAAGATGCTGATTAAACAGCATCATTACTACACAGTTATCTGCAATCTCATTCTTTCGGTCACTACCCAGAGCTCATGCCCATAGGTAAGGGTTAGAATGTTGGCGGTGTTTTTGTTAAGTGCTGTTAAGTTTAGTTGATTCAAAACACACATTAAACATGGCTTCATAGTGAAACAAGTATACAAATTCACTTAATTATAACTCACTGGATTCACAGACAAAGCACTTGTCTTTTGCTGGGCACATTTTCCAAACAAATACAACATGCTAACATTATTAGCACAAGCCTGGGGCATTTTACATTGTATAAATTAGCCTAGCAGCTAGCGGAGATTTCCTCTACCCATATGAAGCCAGGATAAATCACACTCTAGACTTTAAATGGTATTTTGTGGGTGCTTTATTGTTTTAACAATTTATTGTTTCTTATCTGTGAAATAAAAGTAAGTAAAAGGTTTGTTTCCTCTGAGGGAAATGGTTTTCAGCTTACAAAAATAGACAGGAGGTCTGCGTCACTGCAACGGGTTGTTACATTTCTAGGGAACGACGTCAATTCGACACATTAGTATAAATCCTGCTGAAGTCAGAGGGCATCTGTATCAGAGCCAGCTCATATGCCTGGTCAAACTGTGAAGGGTATCCCTGCCGTGCAAATCTATTTTTCACATGCACAGCTTTCTCCCGAAAAGCCCTGACAAATCCCTCTCAATTGAAATAGTTGGCGCTGTTGTTTTCCATGTCTTAGAAACCCACTTTTTTATGTTTACGACAGTGTGTTTTGACTTTTGGACTCCTCTCTCTCTCTCTCTCTCTCTGTATAATATTATGGATTGTCACATAGTAAATTGATGTTTCGCATTTATGCCCACCCACTGTATGTGGGGAATGTGGCTGATTGCACACTCTGCCGCTCCCTACTTAGAGGGCCTCTCTTTGTCACAAAACTGTTCCCCTGATGGATGTCTAGTTACGTAAAGGTTTAATTATTTATGCGAGTTAGACAGTGTGCCAGAGTTATTCTGCAAATAAATAACATTTTACAATAGGGCAAAGTATTTTCTAATTTTTTTAATTTTTATTTTTTTTATTATTTTTACATTTTGCTTACATTAGATAGAGACAGTATAGATACAGAGAGAAAATACAGGGAGGGAGAAGTGTCACATGGAGATCCCCAAAGTCAGTATATATACGTAATTGGCAGTTCAGTCTGGGCCAACGACAGAGCCCATTCCCCATGCGTTGCACTGGTGTATTCATGAACAGCACAGATGCTCCTCTTTCTATCTTATTTTACATGGTTGTCTTAAAAAAGCAAGAAAGTTAACCTCATGTAGAGAAGGAAAAACACCTGCACGCTGAAAATAACCTCTTGAGTAATATATGAATGCAGAAGGATAGCTGGAGGCTTAATTTAACTTCACATGTAAACCTGTTGACCTCTTTGTGTGTAGTTTCTCATATGTCCTGTGTTTTGTGTTATCTGCGTGAAACCTCAGCTCAACATTAGAGACATCTGGATCTATTGATCTGGTAAATAATCCCCCTACGGTATGCTGCTGAGGTCATGGAAAAAACTTAACAAATAAACGATAACTATAACGAGCAGCTACTGACATGTCTACACATCTTGTCTCTGTATGAGTTTCGGTTTATCACCACACAGCAAGTCTTGTTGTATCGAATTGAATCCCCCACCCCGGGTTCAAACCAGGTGGGTGAGGGATCACAGGATGTTTATTCATTGAAGATTATTAAAATAATGTAAATCTATCTTTGCCCATGATTATCAGACATATACTAATTTAGTTCCTTCTCTTAAGAGATTGTCATTATTAGATATCAAATGGCCCTCAACATTCATTCTAACATTTAATCCTCCAGACAGCTGACAACATTTAGAAACACCTCACACTGTCCACACACGCTGGCAAACAAAAGCAGAGCATTAGCAGCGTGATGTAGTTAGTGGCAGTACACCTGTGCACTACAAGATATTTTGGACCCAAAGTGTAATCAATATAGTTACATGTGTAAGTCTGAGGTAACGGAGAGTGTCTGACACTTGAAGCCTACAATTTTCACTTGCAGTGCCAAAAGTGTCCATTTGGGGGATAGTGCATTTTCCTTTGCTTCCTACTTCTTCCCTTTGCTTCCACTGCTTTTTTCAACTGATGTGCTTTAAAATATATCTGCCTCTTGAAGTTTAATGGTTAACTTACTCACAATCTGTCGCCTGAAATCAAATTTTCTCTAATCTGTGACATCTTTATGTTCCTCCTCTGCCTCTTTTCTCCTAAAGCCTGCAGCAACATTGGACGATATGGTAAGTTTGTGTGTGTACATTTTTTGGATAGATTGTGTAGCTACACTTGATGCAAGTAGTGATTCAGTGATATTTAAAGGCAGGAGTAGAAAGGACTGGGACATGAGTCATAACTGTCTTCCTTCCTACTGACATAGTCAGCTTTCAGCTGTCCATGTAAAATATAGGAAGGACCGATCATAGAGAATTTCCGTTACTGTTAAGTGAAAATTTAACAACAACAAAAAATGGTACAAAACTCCAGCTCACGTTCACCTGTACAGGCAGTTTTAGAGTCACTAATTAATCTAACCTGCATGTCTCTGGACTGTGGGGGGAACTCAGACCACCTGGAGAAAACCCATGCAGGCACAGAGAGAACATTCAAACTCTACACAGAAAGTGGCACAGTGGCTCAGTGGTTAGCATTGTCCCTTCATACTATGAAAGTTCTGGTGGTTCAAGCTAGCGAATAACTTGCTCATTTGCAGACATTGGGTAAATTAGCAACCTGCACCTTCATTTGGGTGACAAGCACCTCATTTGTGTTTCCTGGTGGCCAGGGATCTTCTCCACAGCAGGTCAGGACTCAAATAAGTATTTTACTGCTGGAAAGATGCTCTGGGCTGTCTATGAAATAGAAAGACTCAAGTACTTTAAAAAGTACATGTCTTACATTTCAGAATAAACATATATTGAGGGATCTCAGCTTTGTCAATTTGGCATGCTAACATGACGGAGGATAGACTTTTCTCATTGTCACTTTACTTAACAATGACAAATGTGTCACTTTTTGTGGGCAGTCACAGATGCTGCCAAGTCTAAAAAACACAATTCTGATCAGCATTTCCAGTTTGGTCAAGTGGGTGTAAGTCTTTTTCTTACCTTTGACACTGCACCAGATTTGTTCTGCGCTGAGGGGACAGTCCATTTTGGTGCATCATTCTTTTAAACCAGCCAAAGATGTAGCTTTGAACTTGGTTGTAGGCTTGTCAGCTACTTGGCAGTTTCCAAAGCTTCCAGCTTTATTCTGACTGTTAGCATTTCTAAGACTGTCATTGAAAGCTCACCATTATCTAACATGACAACCTGTCACATTGTATTTATTGGCTGCTTGATGGTTGCTTGACATTTCTGCCTCATTGATGATTTTGAAATTCCTCTCAAACCTTAATTAACTTGCCATCTCTTGACCCTCTTTTTTTCCAAGAAATTCCTGCATCTCTCCATCTCATCTATCACTTTTGACTGCACTGAAGCTGTGAAGTGTTGTGGCTTCAATCCAAATGTTTAAACTAGTTCCTGAATATAATATAACCTGCACTTTTTCAAATGTAATTTCAGTGAAAGAATACGGTTTATACTGGGGCCAATGCGTTCATTGTAGACTGGAGGAGATGCTAAGCAGTTGAGATAAGGTACCTGAGGTGATGGCACTTTGCCAGCAATCCCATGCATTGTCGGTACTATTCGTTCATTTGAATTTCATTTAAGAACGAAAAAACAATAATATGGAAAACGATTTGTTATTTCATTATTTGTTTGTCAACAAGAAACAGATTTCGACTTCTTTTTCAAATATTTCATTTAGTGCACAGGTCAAAAATAGATAATTCAAAAAACGGTCTCGATCCCTTTTTTTTTTATTTTGATATTAAATCTCTCTCATTTCTGTGCCCCGGAATTTATTCATTCCAGCACATACTTAATTTACTGTCTGATACTGATAGTAGGCTGTTGTTTATTATGGTTGCCTTGGAGTCCCAAGGATAATGTGCTCGTTGCCATGGCATAAAACATAACTTTGACTCTGTAACATAGCCATTGCTCTCGAAGGCTCTGGTAGATCTACAGTGATCTGATTCACAGCTCCCAATTGGAATTTCTCGGTCCACCTTAAATGTCGCATAATGCCTGTATATGGTTGTATTCAGTCATTTTCAAGCTAATTCATGAACTGAAAAATTTAACAAATACGGGGAAGATCAAATGAGAATGATCAGTAGAGTGCAATTGTCCTAAATTTTGAGCAGTTTAACTGTAGCATATTTTCTTATTGTCCTTAGTCTACTCATGGTAAACTGCCTTTCAGTCTTGCTGTTTCTGCCTATTTGCTGTGGTCTTGTTTGCTCTGTATTAAAAAGTCTTAAGAAACTAATGACAGGAGATGTCAAATCCTGAGTTTTATTCATTTTACTGTAGTATTTTTTCTTAATGATCTCAATGTTAATTGAGATTAAGAAATGGTCTCAATTAAGAAATGGTCCAGTTAAAGAGGCAGTATGTGTCCCTTAGTCCTCAGGCTTCCTCCAACAACGCTTGTACAGTATCTATAAAATCAAATCAAGTTGGTACATAACAGTATTACTCTGTAATTATAATTCATGAGTATTATTCCTAACCTTTTTTTTTTTTTTGCTTTAATCATCAGGCTATGTCAATCAACCAGTTATATCACTATTTGTTTCTTTATTCATAAAATTTAATTTCAGAAATCATATTGTCATTTTTGATCTTTTAGACTTTTGAATTTCACGAAAAAACAATAAAATGGAAAAGTGATTTGTTATTTCATCATTTGTTTTTCAATGTTTTTTAGTCTAAAAAAAAAGTTGTTAACATTCCTTTGTATCATCTTTTTAATGTTAATGCCATGTCCCACACCAAAGTAACTATTATAACATTCTCCACTAAGGAGAGACTAATGTTAGGTAAGCACTGTGGTCTGTATTCAGTAATAAATACACAGACTACGTTACATTACAGATTCCCAGAAGGGGGACAAGGGGACATATACCCAGCAGTACAGGAGCAATGTGGGCTGATAGTTTCATCATCCTCGGCCTCTATCTTTTTCATTGAGACTAGGGTTGCAAGGGTATGAGATTGTCATGGTATGACAACCACCTCAGAAGTATTGTGTTTTCACGGTATAATGATATTACAGAATTTATATTATTAGTTAGAATCAGTCAATTATCATGTCAGGATGACCCTGAAAGGAATGACAATGGAAGAGTAATTTTTGGATGAACACACGTTTTATGATAATAATTGAAACTTAAAACCATTGTGTTACTGGAATTATGTGTAAGAAGTCTCCCCTTTGAAAACAACTAAAAATAACGGGGAGATTGTCCATCCAGTTGAATTTTTTTTTTACTATCATAGATAAGCAAATGTACCTTGTATGATAAAAGTCAACTTTAATACCACAGTTCACCTCAAAACCAGATGCAACCCTAACATATTCTTCCATCACATACTGTATTCCTGGTTGTGTTGCTTGACACCCAGAAACTATCTAATAAACACTGCAGCACCTGGCTAAGAGGAACGGGCATCACCATGATCTTTTTTTTTTTTTTGTCGAGCTTGTCTGACTTAGCAACAGTAACTAAGGGGTGGGATTTAGCATTGGTTAATTGAGATACTGGTTTTTACTGTAAATTTTCCCCAAATCTTTTTCCTTTGTCGACTGTTGAGCCAAATACTGACCTTCAAATGCAATTTTTACAGTGATATAACTGGTTCAAGTTTTCAGCTGCAGCTGTTTTCTCTCAGGGATTTATTTCCTCCAGTGTAATCTGTTTCAATCTCAGGAAGACATTTAATCCTAATCTGAATATGAGTTAGTAATCTTATTTGAGTATTATTTGCATGGCTGGAATTTATTATACATGAATTAAAATTTCTCAACATAGATACTTTTAAGATCCAACTCTCCATGTACTTTCATTTGTCAATGAAATGAATTAAAAGGGGTGTGAAAACCACCTCTGCTAAATTGTGCTGTATTCAGCCGCCACAGATTAACAGGATTTTCACTCATCCACTCATCTTGCTTCCAGTGTGTGCTCACATGTGATGTCCTGTTGTAGGAACAGGAGCTGGAGGTCAGCAAGAAGGAGAAATTAGCAGAGGCCAGGCTGGAGGCTGAGGTGAGACTATTTAAGAAAGAAAACGAGGCTCTGCGCAGACACATGGCAGTGCTGCAGGCTGAAGTGTACGGCGCCAGACTGGCTGCTAAATACTTGGACAAGGAACTAGCTGGCAGGTAGGGACAACTCCTTTCACGTGAAAGATGAGCAAAACATGGATGGACTTCCTGGTGTTAGAATTGACAGCAGGATCTTTGGATATGTCCTCCAGGGTGCAGCAGATCCAGTTACTGGGTCGTGACATGAAAGGGCCGGCACATGACAAGCTGTGGAACCAGTTGGAGGCAGAGATTCACCTTCACCGCCATAAGACCGTCATCCGCGCGTGCAGGGGTCGCAACGATCCTAAGAAACCTCTCCCCTCTCCTGTGGGACACGTGAGTGTGAAACCACAGAACAGTTGGAACTGTTGATACCTTTACTTATTTGTGCTTCCAGAGCTGAATGTATTGATGACATTACAGGACCCAGACATGTTGAAGAAGACCCAGGGAGTGGGCCCTATCAGAAAGGTGGTGCTGGTCAAAGATGATCATGAGGGGCTTGGAATCTCCATTACAGTAAGAAGTCTCAGCTGTTCTTTTTCTTCCTGAATGTGGTTAAGTCAGCCCCTTGAAATACCATCCACGGTCTGTTTAAGCAGCCAATAATTCCATATCTTTGAATGCAAGTCTGGTTACTTCAAAAGATGTTCAGGCAGCAGAGAATAAACTCTCACAGTAAGATAAGGCTCTGGATTGGTGTCCTTCTCACAATAAGGATAAGGATACCCACAGTGAATGGCTGCCCATCCTCATCAGCAGATATTCAGTACAAATATGCAACTGGGAGATCAGGATTTAAGCTTGCTAGTCACCGATTGCAGCATGGACTTATCGGTGACTACTCAGCTTTCCCACATGTTACATTAAGTTTTCAATTACTATGCTGGTACTCTGTTTTGCTGATACCTCACTACGACTGAACTCTCGCTCCTGCTGCCAGTGGTGTCCTTCTGCCTGCTTTACACATCACACATCAACACACTGACTGCCTCCACACAGTAGAAGAGGAGGGGGAGAGCAATTACATATCAATGTGTATTTAAGTTGTCCTTATAGACTTGCGGAAGGTTATTTAGTAGACTTGCACCGATTACAATCTTTTGGGCGATCCCCATTTCCGATTTGCGTGAGTGTTTGGACGGCCAATTCCGATTTTGGCTGATTCCGATTTCATTTTTTTCAAACCACTTTACAACACACAAGATATTGCAATATGTTCTATCTTTCCCTTTAGAACATTTTAACCAAGATACAACCAACTTTTAAATAATCATCTCAAACAAACAAATAAAAACAGTGACACAGGTTAAGAAACATTTTCCTTTTTGCTCAAACATAACTTCAGGTACAGTATTAAAATAATTAGGTCGCCTGTGCAAAAGCCCTTAGCACTGCAGACACACCTGCCTCCTGCATTGAAAATGAAAGTATCCTCTCAAACCTGGTTCTCTGGCCGGAATCATTTACTCCGTAATTGTCCAACCCAATCGGCATATTTTAGACTGACCGGCTGGTTGCAGGTCATGGCCGATCACGTGAAAACCGGCCCAATTCCGAGCACTGCCGATTAATCAGTGCAAGTCTATTATTTAGTGCATTGCTCCTTGGGAGTTCTTTCTACTTCTCTGTTGATTGCATGGAAGTAATGGCTGCTGTTGACAAAATAAGAGACCAACATTGCACACTGTACAGTCATACAGAATATATAGACTAGGTTAAGCTGCCACCTGGTGGAGATCACAGTACACCACATAGCAGTCAAACTGATCAATAATAATGCACTATAGCTCATAAACGATCAGCAGTTGGTATCGCTGGTAAAAAAAATGTGATCAGGGCATCCCTATTCCATGCAGTTCCTGTCTGTGCCGGCGTCCATGCACAGTTCCAGCAAAACCTCACTGACTTTTCTAACCTTACGTATAGAAAGCAACATAATGGAGGATTGCACTTTTTACCTCACGGGGTCCCCCTACAGACGAAAAATGGTATTGTCTGTTACAACTGTTGCAAATATCTTTCTGAGCATGCATTTGTTGACAAGTCAACGATACCAGTGAAGTTCCTGAAGCTGGCCGTGTAATGCGCAGTCATCATGTCTTCAGAACAGGTAAAGTAGCCTTATAGCATTTTGTACATACATGATTAGGCCTACTGCTTTATTTATTTATTCATTTTCGAAACTCAGAAATGAGTTGCTCTCTGCATGTCAGGGCTGACCTCCTCCTCACATTGCGCGCGCACACACACACACACACACAAACTCAACAGAGTGAAGACAGACAACAGCAGATAGACCGTGGTGCAGATGAAGGGATATAACTTCAAGATTACTCTAGTTGACAACAACTACGCTTGTTACTTTAAGTAAGTGCAATAAAACCTCTGCCAGCCAAGCCAATACTTAATCAATACATGTGATCAGCATGTAGAAAGCCATATTTCAATCTGCTCTGTCTGCAGTCTCTCATTCAGTGCTATCATGATTTACAGTCTCGGTCGACACAAGCACATCGCGCTCGCAGTGCTAACAGCAAAGAGTTAAAGACAAACTAAAATGAAAGTTGTCTGTATGTAGGCTAACACTTGATCTGAACATGTACCTGAGGCAGCCGACCTGCAGACAGTGAGTCTCCTCAGTAGAGGGTAACAGCAGTAACAGCACCAGGTCACCATCAGTCGGGCATCCCTCCTTTTCTTTCAGCTCTCGCCAGGTGTGAAAGCCGGGCCAATATTAATCCTTGTTCCAGCTCTTGTTTTATCGCTCTCCTGTTTTCTTTTCTTTGTCTCCTCGGACAACACCTTCACCTTCACCTTCTTCCTTTTCTTTGTCACTTCAGCCATGACAACCACGTCGAACTTCGTTCACCTCGGTTCAGCTACGCTACTCTAAAGAGAGGAAGGGGATATAACGTGTGTCGTAGAGCTGCCAAATTTTGTAGTCCTGTTTCGTGTCCGGGTTCCTACCCGAACCCTGAAACTGCATAGTGCCAGTGCAAGCGAAACAGACGCTCTCAAGCAATGACGGAGGTGTCATCCAACCTATTGTGAGTTGATGTATCATCACAAGGATCTTGGATATATATTTTGAGGGCCCAAAAACTCCATTGTGTTGCTTGAAATATCTGGGACTAAAACACCCTCTAAGCAGCTTGCTCACTGGACAAAAAACCTACTATCATCTGGCTTTTGTAATGGAAATATGACACCCTGGTGGACACGCCAATGTTTGCCCCTATGCTGGCGCGATGTAGTGACAGGCTGCCATAAAATACCGTCCGTCTCCTTCCAAGCAACAATTGAACATCTTTCAAAATGTTGTATTGGTTCTACTGCTGCTTTCTACTATTTACTAACCTGTTTTCTGGCCTGTCCGTGATGTCAGATGTGACACACCAGGAAAATAAAACATAGAAAGGACAATTCGTCTGCTGAGCTGTGTACATAGCTCTGATCTACTGGCAGTGGGGCATCCAAGCAGTCAATCGCCTGTTTTTAGCTGGTCTCGCATTTAATAAATCTGTATTCAAGCTAATTTTGGTGGGTGTCAAGGATGTCACAGCACAGAGAAAGGCTGTAAAAAATGCTTGAATTGAGTCGGTTATGGTACAGTTTTTTCAGCATGCCATTGTGTCTTACCATGTTGCCATGGCAACCACACAAAGGGAAACAATATAGGAGCTAATTGTATTGGTGTGCACCAACAGTGGCCAACAGAAATTATCGTGAAACAACATCACCTTCAACATCTGATTATCTGGTCTAAATAACATTACGTTATAAATGAGCAAGACTTGACTATGTCATATTGCCAACCATTACCTCTATTTTAAGCCACAGCCTGCTCTCTTTAGCTGCATGATGAGATAACAGTAGGTGGACAGCAGCAGCCTCTGACGGTACTAGTGGTTAGAAGGATTATAAGAAGTCGTTGTAGCAGGGGGTTGTGCCCTGCTGCTGCATCTTTAAAATACAGACGGTAGAAACAGCAGCAACTGCTCACTGTCTTAAAGGACTGTTGCAGATAAAAATTTAAAGGTTAAGTTTGGTATTTTTCAACCTGGACCCTATTTTTACGTGGCTTTTTTTTCCTAGGTGAAAAAGTTTTGAAATAGGTCCAGTACTGAGAGAGGCAACAAAGCTACCAGACACTATTTAAATAAACAGAAATATGTGTGTATAAAGCCAGCGTATCTTCAAAATTTAACTGGGTGAATTAAAGGTTTATTTGTACCAAACCAGAGCTGATGATTGTGACATACTAAGACTGTCTTTGTGAGTTTTATTTTGTTTGTGGACTTTGAAGTTTGCTTTATGATGCAAAAATCACTGTCTATTTTGGAGTCTGGTGGGCTTGGTGATAGTGATTCCTGGGCTGTTTCTGATTACACAAAAAGGATCTTACTCTTTAACAAAAATGTGTATCTCTGTAGGGATCATTTCCTTAATGTCGTCACATCGAAAAACAATCTGTGCCTGTCAATGGCAAAAACAAACACTTTTAGTGGACATACACCGATGGTGTCAGTTGCCCAGAGTAGCCCCATTGTAGCCTCTTTTGTCTCTCAATACTGAACCAATTTCCAAAATAGTTGTCCGTATGTCACTTAGATACAAAATATGGGAAAAATGGTCCATGGATACAAAATACACCAAAGTTTCCCTTTAATAAAACATGCCTGACGGCACCATAAAATGGCCTAAAGAGACTACTTGGCCAAATGAGATGAGTTAACTCTAATGTGTTTCCTCCTCAGGGTGGGAAGGAGCATGGTGTTCCTATTCTGATTTCAGAGATCCATCCCAGTCAGCCCGCAGACCGATGTGGAGGTCTGCATGTCGGAGATGCCATCCTTGCCGTCAACAGCATTAATCTGCGAGACGCCAAACACAAGGAGGCTGTTACCATTCTGTCCCAGCAGGTAACACAGGCATTAACAAACGTACGCACACTGCACCACAACAATTCCCTCAAAATGCTCATTCAGTGTGTCTGTGTCAGCGAGGACAGATAGAGTTTGAGGTGGTGTACGTGGCTCCGGAGGTGGACAGCGATGATGAGAA
The DNA here is from genome assembly GCA_035609425.1 of Epinephelus awoara. Lineage (NCBI taxonomy): Eukaryota > Metazoa > Chordata > Actinopteri > Perciformes > Serranidae > Epinephelus > Epinephelus awoara. The sequence goes on from CM069305.1 coordinate 5,416,791, forward strand.
TGTGGAGTATGAAGATGACAGCGGCCATCGCTATCGACTCTACCTAGATGAACTGGAGGACAGCAGCACAGCGCCACCTAGCAACAACTCTGCATCGCTGCAGGGTAAGATCTCAAGACTTGCTTTGACCACTAATAAAGTGCTCACATCTTGGTTCTTGGATCAGGTGCTGTATGCAGTATTCAGAGCATTAATATAGCAGCAAACTGCTGTTTGCTATGTGAAGTTTTAGTGGAGTAATGGCGTCCTGGCAGAGAATGAAGTTGCACTACCTCTGTGTGTGTAGATGGTCCAGCCACACGTGCATGTGAGTCCCACAAAGAGCTCACAAAGAAATAAATGATTATGAGCATTATTATTACTATTACTAGATTACAAATCAATTGCTTGTTAAGGACAATCCCAATTCCAAAAAAGTTTGGACACTGTGTGTATTAAGAAAAAAACAGAACCAAATGATATACAAATTTATATATATATATATATATATTTTTTTTTTATTTTTTTTTTACCTATAATCGATGGAATACAGTACGAGGACAAGATACTTAATGTTCAAACTGATAAACTTTATTGTTTTTGTGACTTTACTCTTAATCTAATTTTGATCCTTGCAACACGTTCCAGTAAAGTTGGGACAGGAGCACTTTGCTTTAACAACACTCAGTAAGTGTTTGGGAACTGAGGACAGCAATTGCTGAAGTTTTGAAAGTGATTTTTCTTTCCATTCTCGCTTCATATATGACTTTAGTTGCTCACCAATCCAGGGTCTTAGTTATCATATTTTGTGCTTCATTATACGTCACATTTGTTCAAGTCAGGTCTGGACTGCGGGCAGGCAAGACTACCACCTGCACTTGCAGTCTTTTACCACGAGGCCAAGCTGTTGGAACACGTACAAAATGTGTCTAATTGTCTTGCTGGAATTAGAAGAGATGTCCTTGAAAAAGACAAACATGTTACATGTAACAATATGGACAGTGCTTTTCGTCTTTAGACCGGAGGACACAACATCCACGATTTCCCAAAACAATTTGAAATGTGGACTCGTCAGACAAGCTCAGAGAAGTCAACCAGCATTTCTGGATGTTGTTGATATATGGCTTTCACTTTGCATGGTAACTTGCAGTTAATATCTCACTGGAAACAAATCTAAAATGTCAGTACAATAAATCATATTCCTGACATCACAATACTGAGTGAAGATCAGAAAGAATAAAGAACAGAGACATCAGTCAGTATCAGTCCTCCTGCCTCTCTGCTCCTCCCTCTGCTGCTGAGGAGAGTCACTGCCTGCAGATAACATTACTGTCAGTGAGTGTTAAAGTACGAGGCAAATTAAGCTCAACTGTCTGACATAAACCGCTGTTTTAGCTTAAGTAACAATTTGCCATTAGCTAGAAGTTTTTTCACAAAGTGACTGTCTTTGCTTGTGAACAACTGAGCCTTTCAAGGACATCCCTTTCACACATGATGTCTTTACCTGTTACCAATTAGTCCGCTTACTTGTGAGATGTTCCAAACTGTTGTTTTTTTTGTTTTTTTTCCCACAACCTTTCCCAGTCATATGTTGCCTCATCTCATCTTTATGGGAATGTGTTGCTGGCATAAATTCAGAATCAGTGCATATTTACAAAATAAAAAAAAGTTTATTAGTTTGAACATTAAATATCTTGTCTACATACTGTATTCAATTTAATATTGGTCCAAAAAGATTTGCAAATCATTGCGTTCTGTTTTTATTTACGTGTTACACAACGTCTCAACATTTTGGAATTAGAGCTGTAATGAAGATAGGTAGTGAGATAAGTAATAAGTTTAACTTTTTCCAGCAATGTTATGGGGAGATTAAGGTGAGATTGCTATGTCACTCATGATGAAGTTAATGAACTCTATACATATAAACACAACACACTACTTTACTTGCAGTATAGCTTTTGAAATCATCCTAATAGCACATATCTAGTGTCAGAATACTGTGGTTTGCTTTCACACCACAAATGAACTGCATCATAAACCCTATTAGGATGGGATTAGTTTAACGTGGAGTCGTGGGGTAAAGTAATTATTACCAGGGATTTTAGTCCCATCCGAACGCATCATGTCTGTAATCATTACGGATAATGTCAGTAAAAATTATGGCGACTTTTACCCTCTGTAAAACACTCCGGAGAAAATACCTCGGGTAATGAAGAAGCATTCGTGTTGTCGGCAGTCGTGATAGTGGACATTCTTCTAATGATCGCATAACCCTCCATGGGAGACCAATCAAAAAGGTCAAGAGGAAAGCACTTGTCAGAGCCACGAGACTTATGGTTGTGTTACGTAGGCCTAATGTAAATCCATATTGCTAATCATTGTGTACACACAATCCTGATCATGGGCAATATTTCATATTGGGCTAATTATTATTATCCTTCAGCTGGTGCTTACAGGAAGCAACGTCGCACGCACATGCCGACAGGGAGGTGACACCAGGGCACAAACCGAGTTACCACTCCCATGTCTGGTAGAATTACAGATTTCTTGTCCAGTACAAATCGGACATTTATATTACAGGCATCCTGTGGTAAACTGACATTAGTCCATATCCCTATGTAAAACGAATCCCGTCCGAACAATACTATAGTCTGCTTGGAGGCAAAGTCCGGACTAGGCTTTGTTTTAACCGAATCAAACAGGATACCCGTGAAAGCACCAGACTGCAAATTAGTGATTTTGACCAGGACTGACATTAAGCGACATTTAGCAATAATACCACATTGTGTAGATGCTTAAAGGTAGATAAGATAAGATACACCTTTATTGATCCCATAATTGAGAAATTCCACATTTGGTGTTTTCGGACCGAACAGTTGTGCGGACTTCCTGAGAGGAACTGTCTGGTGGGGAGCCCTGAGTACTACATGCCTTCAAGGGAAGTGACGTCTGGCCTGCGATTGGTATAGCAACCTCACCATAGCTTTGACCAGTCAAAATCCTGTTGTGTTTCCCCAATGTATATATGCTCAGTAAAACCTGGACTTCACTGTCCATCCATTTGTCCATGTTGTCTTCTTACGAGCTGTGGTTTGTTTGTTTTTGTAGTCTGCAAACAGGTTTTTAAAAATGGTGGTTGCTGGATTGGCTCATGTTTTAGATTAGTCAATGTACACTTATATCTCTAAGTTTCCTATTGTGCTAGATGAGGACCTACTCTGAAAAAGGAACTATAAACTGTGTCCTAAGAATTGCGATCATTCCTAATTTTTGTAGTGAGGACCCAATACAAACGGGGGTTCCTACCACTTTGAGGAAGTCCCTGCGGTCCGAAAACACTTAATGACACAGAAGGAGGGAACCACACCCAGTGGTGTAGTGGTAGTTGATGAGGTGAGTGCTCTACTAAGTAGATAGGCAGGTTAGGTTTTCCGACGAGGAAGTGGGTATATTCTCCTGTATATTCCAGTGGCTTTTTGGCTGATACTGTAAAAGGCCAGAAAAAGAAGTGGGCATACCCCGTGTACCTGCATAGTTACCCTGCTCTACAGTACTGACTCCACCCTCTCTCCACTCTGAGCTGCTTATTAAAACAAGCCCAGACGCCACTTAACTCTACTGTGGTTAGAAATATGCTTTCTGAATGATGTAGAACAACATATTACTTATTATATGTCTGAATCTGTGTCCACCCCATAGCTCTGGAAAAGATGACACTGAGCAATGGAGCAGAGAATGGAGATACTGGGATTTCCAGTGAGACACCTTCAGAGGAAACCCCTTCAAAGCCTCCCGAGACTGACTGCTCCTCCTAGAGGCTCTGATAAGCCATCGGTATTTGAAGATATAACAAGAGGATTGGTGTTAAATCCCTCTCAAAGAACTGAATCAAAGAATTCTATGACGAGCTAAGGGACAAGGGAAAATGAACAGAAACCGTCTGTTTTCCCTTCTTCCTCACAGTGTTCTGGGGTAATGGAATTCGGGGGTCTAGTCTGGGCATGTGGCAATGATTTGGGGTAAAAGTACACATGTTTAAAGAAGCATAAGTGTAACATATGTAGAGCAGAGAGTGATACTGAACAATATCTGACTTTTCTGGATATTTTATTAAGATATTAACAATCTCGGAACCCATGGGCTATTGGTCTGACAACTATAAGCTTCTGGGGGCAACAGCCAATATTTTGGGGGTTCCATTGTTGAGACTTCCTCATTTCAGCTAAATTCTGTAAACAGATAATTGCATATAAATGCAAAAAAAGAAAGAAAGCTAAAACACATTAGCTGATGGGTTCAGGGATAGTAACTCGGCCAATGCGTTCTGCCTCTCCACACAGACTGTTTACCAGCCGTTAAAACATGGTTAGTCAATAATACTCATACTACAAATGTATTACAAACCGAAACCATAACGCCAAAATGTTGTTCCGTTGCCTACAGATTCTGCACACAGATGCAGATATCTGTTTATAGAGATTAAGATATTGATGGAAATAGACAGTCACTGTATGTGAGAAAACTGAAGGAAGTAGATGTCACCAAGCATACATCAGAGAGGAAGAGGTTACTTATTGTTAAAAAATGTTTTTCAGGTGCGGCCTCTGGAGAAACGCTGTAGAGTTTTTTGCCTCTGTTTGCATAGTTATTCATCTGGTCCCAACAATACTATGACAAGACTATTGTCCTGCAGGGGCCCTAGTAGAAGCCAGGGAAATATCTCAGAAAGGAAATTAAATTAAAAAAAATAAATTTTCAGTGTTGTTTTACAAATTGAGAATAAATCTGTTGCCAGCCTTCTCAGACAAAGTGATCATTGTACTTAGCAAGAGCAAGGCCATTTATGCTCTACCCTGTGAAATAAATATCAAATGGACAAATGCTATAAGATGTTGCCTGTTGTTACCAACACACTTTTTCAACCTTTTTAAAACAAATTTAAAACCCAAGATAGGTAGATATTCTGTCAAATAATGTATACAGGGTCTGAATGTTTTAACAACCACATGAATAAACGTAGTAATAACTGAAAGCTAAGAGGAATGACAAATTTTCTTTTGAAGATGTCCTTGTTGAACTGTGTAAAAGTACTTGAAGAGCTACTTCTGGCTCTAAAGTTTAAAATGCTGAACCTTTATAGTTATTCATACAATGAACATATTGCAATCTTATTGTTTTTTTTCTCTCTCTCTCTCATTCAACATAGAAATCTGTATAAAAGGAGATTAGGGTCATATGTAAAAAAATAAAATAAAATAAAAAACAACAAAAAAAGCCTTTTGAGAGTAAAGTCAAAATTCTGACATCAAAATTGGTATAACTCTGAGATTGAAGTCAGAATCTTGACAAAGTTAGGGATTCTGAGAACAGAGTCAAATCTGAGATTAAATTTAGAATTCTAAGAATTTAAATCAGTATTCTGAGATTAAAATCAAAATTCTCAGATTGTAGTCAGAATTCTAAAATTGAAATCAGACTTCACTGATTAAAGTGAGAATTCTTAGATTAAAATCTGAATTCTCAGAATAATGTGAGAATTCTTTAATTAAAGTGAGAATTATGAGAATTTAAATCATTGTGATTCTGAGATTAAGAATTAGAATTCTCAGACTAAAGTGGAATGATAGAAAAATTAGTCTGAATTCTTATATTAAAGTGAAAATTAAAGTCAGAATTCTGAGTAAAAATAATTATATTTCTGAGATTCAAGTCATAATTCTGAGATTAAATTCAGAATTCTGAGAATTAAAGTCATAATTCTGAGACTATAATCAAATTCTGAATTTGAAGTCAAAATTCTGACTTGCTCAGAATTTTCTTGACTCAGAATTTAAACACATTTATCAAATGTAGCCCTTATCCTCTTCCATAAGTTTGTAATGGATGGCTTTCAGGTGAAGTAGCTCACCCTCTGGTGACTACTCTCGCCATTCGACAACAGTGCCAGTGACATCCCATCCTCTCCCATCCCAGGTTTTCTGTCTTTGAAGGCACCATGTCATGATAATCTTGAGAAGTACCATTTCAAAGGCGCCTCTAAATTCCAGCCAGAACTGCTACCTTCTTTTTCTCTAACTTTGTAGGGCACAACTGGTGTCCTTTAACACCCCAGTAGTATCCCAATTCCCAGCTATTAATGGCATGTTCATTGTTCAGGGGGTCCTTGTCAATTCATACAGCTTTGCAGAGCCAGCATTTAGCAAAACAATCAAACAAATAAACTACGCCATATGTCCATGTTAGGTTTAAGGGAGCAGGTTTTCTTCCATCTTTAGATATTTTTAAAACTTAAATACTTAAAAGAAAGAATGTCACAAGTGACATTGCAAATACCCTCCCAAGTCCTTGAAGACAATGTAATTATATCAGTGACTGTATTTGTCATACTCTGTATGATCTAAAAACCCTGCCCTGGTATTGTATCCTATTTATAAGGTGGTGACTGTGGGGTAGATGTTACCCGATTTCCCGCCATAGCTTTTTAACCTTGTTCCATCACTAACATATTTTGGCATGTCACTGTATGTTGAATATACAGGGGTGGGCACAATAACACGTGTCTGATATCATGTAATTGAATGCAATCATTCTTAATGACGGGGTCTCTTTTAACTGTGTATCGCTGTACACTGTAATTTGTTATTGTTTTTTTATTGTGTCACATTACATTCTCTTGTAGCACATTGTGTTTTGTCAAACCTGACAGTATGATGTAGTAAAATACAACAAACCACAAACTCCTCTAAACTGGATTAAGACGCAGGCCTCGCCTCTGTACGCTTTGATGCAAAGACATTCAGTTGATAGATTATTGTGCCCAGCTCTTGTATCTGTGTCACCACTGCTAGCTGCCGGTGATCCAGCCCAAAGGAACATGAGTGAGTGGAACCCTTACTACGCCATGACTTCCCGCCCTTCCAGAATACGTGTCACTTTCCTTACTTGCTTTTTGTTATTCTGTTTCCTTGGTGCTTGGTTTGTGTCTCTAAACTCTTCACACATGATGTGCATCTTTATTATAAGTAATGTATTCAAGACATGCAATTTATTTAGCCTTTAAATAAAGTTTGGTTCCAATTTGGTTTATTTGTAATACATTTGGAGTATTTTTTGTTGTTGCTGTCTTTTTGAAAATGTCTTAAGTGCCTTTAAACTCACCTCAGAGTTTATAAAATGAAGATGAATTCTAAATAGACTTGCAAGCAGTTAGACATGATCACAAGTTTAATGACTTTAGAATCAACTTGACAAAATCAAAACAGACTTGCAACTCGAGCTGGACTTTCACACCAGTGACTTCTTGTATTTAAGCCATATGTCTTGAAAATACTTCATACCTACCCTCAAACCTGAAGATAGAAAATTATTTAAAAAGTGAGCCTCGAATCAAGTCATTTCCCTTCATTTTCAGAATCAACAAACACAAACAAGTTGACATTTAATTCTCCAGATGATCCACTGTCTGAACCGATCAGACGGCATCCAGTCAAGTTGCAGAAAAGGAACATGAAGAACTAATATTACGTTACTGAGCACCAAGTCTGAAAAAAATGATATGAAAGATAATTTTGTTCACGTACAAAAAATATGCATTGATCAACAAAAAAGGTATCACAGTATGCAAGATTGTGCAGGCTGAAAAGTACAGACAAAGAAGGAACAACTTCCTAACTTGACATTTGAAGTTGGACAAAGAACAATAAGTCAAGGCTAAAATGAACATAGTCAACAAGCTTATGCTTAGCTAGCGCTTAGCAAACTTATTTTAACAACTAATGCAATTTTAAAAAGCATTTGTATTTTTTCTTAATTTAATATTGGTGTTATTTTTATTGAAGAGTGTGTTATGACTTGTTCAGAACTTGAAACTCAAGCCTGAAGCCTCGACATAAAAAGTTGTTTGGAAAAACTCTGTTTTTAGCCTCACTGTAGCCTGTAGCTCTAACTGCTTCTCTGGGCACCGCGTTCACGTGTGCGCGCTTGCGTGAGACCGTGAGACATGGCCACTGCATTCATGTGTGTTCACATGCTTTTCACACAGAATTCAAATGACATTTGTCGGGGCTTCAGGACACTTGGATCACTAAGGACGAACAGTATGGAGATATTTTGTGGTTTCAATTATGTGTTTTTGGACGTTTGAATCTGGGGTGCCGTAAGCCTCCATTAGGAGTTTTGCTGCTACCCCCTCTCCCCTTGGATCTCTGCAAGTGTTGTGAGGACTCTATGGGTGGGTCATTTTTGAGTGCACTATCCCTTTAAGAGAAAACAGCTGGTGTTTTAGAAAAATTCAATGACACTACGCTCCCCTCTGGTGGTAAAAAGTGTGTAATACCATTAGGAGACTGCCAGATGGCAGCAACAGATAGGATGAGACTGAGTTCACTACAAAGAGACATCATTTCTTTATTCTGATTTCATGATAATACATGAAAACATACCCATGTGCTCATGAAATTTGGTGTGATTAGAAAGTATGTTGATAAGTAGTATATAAGTAGTAGTAATATGTGTAAGTAATAAGTAGTAATAACTAGTTGTTCTATCCATAACCTGCATCATTCTGTGTTCCAGTAATCTGGATATCATACAATCTTAAAAACCTTGACGCACAAGCATTCTCATGATAGTCCAGGAATGTTAAACCTTGGAGGCGAGACAGTAGTGTAGTCTTAACATCAGAAATTGCTACCGCCAAGAGAATAAACTGAATATTGGGTGTGAAAAGTGATCTTTCTCCCTGCTTTTGTGTACACACACTCAAAATCACTACAAAGAGACACAAAATGACAATGAAGACGTGAAGGAACTACAGAGAGACACAAAAAAAAACAGCACAGAGACAAAGTCAGCACAAAGTGTCTTGTTCTGGTGTAGGAGAGGTGGTGGGACCTTTTGCATGACATTTACATTGCATTGTCTCATAATCCCTGGAGGGATTATGAGACAATGCAATGCAAACGACTCGCCAAGCCTATGTGGTTTTGATAAGTGTACACCATCAATGAATGCCCGATATCAACTGTGTCTCATGGTTACAACCAGTCAGTGGTCACAGTCAACTCCCAATCAAGGATACTCAAAGGACCTTCATGCTACATTTGGAAATTCTAGTGTTCACTGGGAAGCAAAGGCACCCAGACCAACGCAATCATACTGAAGATTCTGTCAGTATGGTGGACAGAAAGAGTCCTGCACTTTACCTCGAGAAATGTCATAACTTCCTGGTTTTCATCTGCTCACTAAAGAAAAGCTATTTCCCTACATACAGAATATCTTCAGTTACACAGCTGAGAAGGCTGGAGGTAAAGTGAAGAGCAGTGGGTCAGAAAGCTGCCTGAAAGAAGCTTTACAGAGAGAAAGAGCCAAACTGAGGCTTTAATGAGGGGAGCAAGGCAATACAGAGGAAAATAACTGTGTTTGAAGTTATATATTTAGCAGGGACATCTATAACTGCATGAGCATTAATTAGCAATTGTTTTCTTACCCACTTACCTTTTTAGTGCCTGTTTTTAATCCATGTATTCCCTGTGATTCAATCTGTCAAACAGGTTTTTCTTCCAACATCCTCACCTCACTCTAACTCCATTGAAACGCTCTATTCTCTAACTGTGATCCCACTCAGTGACTCAACGTCTACAAAATGTCTTTAGTCATACTTCTACTGCTATTATAGACATATGATATTATCATACATGTAGACTGCCTGATACTAATATATACTTTCAACATATTGTACCACAGTAGCCAGAACTATAACGACAGTATTATTACTTTCATGAATGTTGTTGTAAGCTACTGTCATTACCGAGGATGTCATACCGATTACTGTATTGTGTCATACAGATTACTGTTAATTTGTTATGCTGATCTGTTCTGTACGACATCTACTGCACGTCTGTCCGTCCTGGAAGAGGGATCCCTCCTCAGTTGCTCTTCCTGAGGTTTCTACCATTTTTTTCCCCCGGTAAAGGGTTTTTTTTGGGGAGTTTTTCCTTATCCGCTGTGAGGGTCTAAAGGACAGAGGGATGTCGTATGCTGTAAAGCCCTGTGAGGCAAATTGTATTTGTGATATTGGGCTTTATAAATAAAATTGATTGATTGATTGATTGATTGATTAATGTGCACATCCACACGTGATATTCTAACACCATTTGACATTTAAAATATTGTGCTGATGACCTGAATGAGAAGAGGAATGGGCTTGAGTGAGCTCATCCTGGACTCTGATGGCTGGAGGTGAACAGGGTGGAGGAGGGCACATGAACTCTGTCCAAAATGACAGATGGCAGCATCAGAGGAGAGAGCAGATTTTAAATTTGACATTAGCATCCTGATAGACTAAGAAAGATCGTGACAAAGTTTGATTGGATAACTGGAAGAGTGAACACAGTCAGGGAGTCAGAACAGTCTGGGAGCGGGTTTTTTTCTCAAGGGATCAAGTCTGCACAGGTCCAGCTCTTTCAGGGTCTAGGGGCGACCCAAAGTCGGACAGATCAGTCGAAATAAAGAAACACAACTCACCTGCGATAATAATAATGATAATAGTAATAACAAAAATAAAAACTACAGTTGGACATGTGGGAACACTCCCTATGACTTTATTATTATATTACTGAATTATTGGTATTACTGGTAACAGGGTAAAGGTAGGATTAGTTTTAATATACTTCTTTCCCCTTTATTATTATTATTTTAATTTATCTTTATTTATTTTATTATTTTTTTCTTTTTTCTTCTTCTTTTTCTTCTTCTTGTTGTAATTATTTTTTTTCTTCTCACGCACACGCACACATGACAGCCAGCACAACCTTGTCCTCTTTATCCCATGACAATTAATTAATTCACTGGCCTGTACTCACTGTTTTCGTTAGTTTGTTAGTGTTTTGTATTGTCCTGCAATAAATAAATAAATAGAGCAGTGCAGTAATATATAAAATCATGCCAGTTTTTAACACAGTGCTGTCTGAGGGTTCAGTGGTCAGGGCCATGCAGTGTTGGTTTTCAGCCTTGTCCCTTACATGCAGAGATTTTTTCAGATTCTCTGAATCTTTAAATGATATTATGGAGTGTAGATGCTGAAATCGCTATTTTTTTTTTTTTGCAAGTGTGCACTGAGAAACTTTGTTCTTTAACAGCTGAACTATTTGCCCACACAGTTATGTGAACATCTGAACTGAACTTTTTGAGGCCCCTTCCATACTTATTAATGATACTTTAATCTGTTGTCAGTTAACCAGTTTACCTGTGGAATGTTCCAAACAGCTGTTTTTTGAGCATGCCATAACTTCCCCAGTCTTTTGTTGCGCCTGTCCCAACTTTTTTGGAAAATGTTGCAGGCATCAAGTTTAAAATACAAGAAATAATAAAGTTGATCAGTTTGACCATTAAAAAACAGAGGAGTGAACACCTATAGTCTAGATAGATTGGAGTAAGCAGTGGGATGGAGACAACTGAAATACTTCCTGACTGAACTTACGCTGAGCTTCATTTCTTATCTTGCACACAATATCCTGCAGGTATTCTGACAGCTTGTAAGAAATCATACAAATACTTTAGAAAAATAATTTTATTTGCCATCTGAACAAAGATAAACAAAACACAGACCTTTGGCATTCATTGAAACTGAAATAATATCAAACAAAGAGTAATATCTAATACAGAGTAACAAGCCATCCAGTGGCTTGTTCAAACATCCACAGGTGGACTCATCTAAATAACCAAACAGATCTTTGGTTTGGTTTTCACGGTTGGTTACACCACTTCAATATTATTAAATCACACGGACAAAAACTATGTCAGTTTGTTTGTGTGATAGATTAAGCGTAGTTACCTGTGTGGTTGCACAGAAGACAAAATCTATCACAAAGTGCATTGTGCTCTTTCAGCGTCTTTGGCTCAAAATTCCCCCAACCATTTTGGAAACAATAAGCATTAAACAAGTGACAGATGACAAATGATATATGACATGATCACTGTACAAATAACACCTCTTGGAACAGCTTAGTATCACCTGATGAGTTATTAGTTAAATATAAACTGCCCATTGATTATTAAAGGGTCCTATGGTTAGCTTTAATCAGGTGGTTGACAGAGCATCTGCACACTTCATATTGCTTTTAAGACATTAAATTTTATAAAGATAAGAGTTTCTAACAGTTATCCAACATCTGCAAGTCTGATATGCATCACCAACAGGAGAGATGCATGAGCTGAGGTGGGATTTCATTATGGAATGTGGAAGGGCTCTAAATGTCTATTTTAACATTCGTGTTAATAAGGTAAATTTGTTCATCTTAACAGGTACAAATAAAACATCTCCACACATCAAATGCACCTTAAGATGACAGAAAATGCCCTGTTAACAAGTACATTTCTGATGTCTTAAGATGTTTAATATAGTGATGGCCTCATGAAGCTTCATGAAGCAATTTCTTTATTTTCTGAGCCCACTAGATGGCGCTCTTGGAGAGGCTCAAAGAATGGCAAATCGCTGTGCTTTCAACCTTTTGTTGAACAAAAAGGGCAGAATGAAATTAGAGTACACTGGGCATAGTGGGCATGACCATTCTGAGTGTGTTACTGATTTGCCGTCATTATTTAATATCATATGAAATTAATGCTAAAGTTATTTGTTTTACGACTTTATGTTTCTGATATTACTGAGGTCTGCTGCTGAATTCAGCGTCATGTTTCACTCGGCAGAACTCCGATTTAGAGATGTAAATGTGTAAACTGTGTCACTAAGGCAGACAAGCGGAGCGCTGTCTCCATTAGTGACCATAAACGTCATGTTTATTCACTTTACATGGAGCTGAAATTAAGAATTATGTAAATTGTTTGCCTCGTGTTACTGTCTGTTCATGAGTCATAAGAAATCATAAATCATCTTTTTGGAGTAGTTGTTTAGAATGCAGTTGCTACGTCATAAAGGAGTGGGTATGTTAATGCCAACCAATGGCATAGAAGCTTGACTGTTTTAAAGGTCAGAAATGTGCTTGTTAACAAGGCATTTCCTGTCCTCTTAATGTGCATTTGATGTGTTAAGACGTTATATTTTTACCTGTTAAGACAAACAAATTTGACTTATCAATTATTAAAGCCCCTACAAGGAACTTTAATTTTGAGTTGATTTTGGCGACCCTGTGGACAAAAGCGGTAGTATTTTGTTGGAATGAAGCCTACATTTCCCATGAGCTCTAGCGCGTATTGTCGTAAAGACTTACCTGGCTCGCGCATGCCTTTGTTTTGGGGATGAATGAAACAACAAGACGGGACAACTTTGCCCCCCCTCCTATCGGGGATCCCAGCTCACCTCTGCCGCGCCCCAGCTCCACCTCTACGGCGTAAGCGCCACCGCCGCCGGGGTAAACGCAGCGGTCGGCTGGTAAGGCTGAAGGCCTGTTTGGCAGCTAGGTAAGATGATGTGTGGCGTCTGAGTGCCGTAAATCGTTTCGTCCTGGAAGCGACCTGGGGCGGACCTGTTGACAGTTTCCTAAAGGTATGGATATACACTATATAGAAATAGCTTATCCTCACACCGATGGTCTCATTTGCTGTTGTAGGTCACGCAGAGACATCAGCAGAAACGAGACTTTTGCATATCCAGTCAAAAGTTCCTTGTAGCGGCTTTAAACGTCAAAATAGATATTTAAAGCCCTTCTGCGTTCCATAATTTCTCCTCTTATTTAAGCTTATTAACAAGCAATACAAGCTTGTAGTATTCATAGAAATGAACAGATTTTTGGGCCACTTGGGGGCAGCATAACAAGCTGTAAATACAATATTCACATATCACCTTATAACAGTTGCTTATATACACAGGTACAAATAAAACACTCCACAAAGCTGAGCTTAACTGCACAGTTTGAATTCGTTCACTGTGTTCATCACTACAAGCAACACCTTTCTTATTACAGATCATTTGATCCATCGTCAACTTAAAAATATTGAGTTGTACGGTCATAAGGATGTTGGTTTAGTGTGTGATAAATGAGACTGTCCTTCAAAATACAACCACATAGGTTGTTTTCACAAGCTGAAATTGCGGCTCATAACTGTGTTTGTTGCTAGGAGGCGACCTCTAGTGGCCATAGTGATTACTACAGGAGCAGACGAAGAAGTCAGGTGGCTTAGCATTAAGAGCTTCAAAGTCTGCTGCACTGGACTTTCATCCAGGAGATGGGTGTTCGTGTCCCGTGTGAAACTAAAAGTCAGCATTCAGTTATTATTATAAATGTAGCACATATGACACGTGTGTGATGACGTTACATGCCTTATGTATGTCACATCAGGGGTAAAGAGAATTTTCCTCACCCAGCTTAATGGGAGTGACTGTAGCCTGTGTGTGTTTAATCACAGGTGCGGGTCGGGTTGCAGGACTTTTAGTAACGGGTATGGGCGGGAGCAGCTTTGACTTAGACATAATGACAGGTAATGGGTCGGTTCTGGTACTGAGCTTTACGGGTATGGGCAGGTGAGGGTTTTAAAAAATGGACGTGTGCAAGTCACATGACATACGTTACTAAAAAAGACTGCACGTCTTTTTTAGTAACAGCAATACTTAAGTCAAACCATGATCTTTTTCCTGAATCTAACCACGAAGTTACCCACGGTCCTGAGGGTCATATTCAGAGGTAGGAACATATGACCTTTGTGGTCGAATGGGATGGAGGACTCATAGCAGATGAGTTTAGAAAACCAGTCTGACCTAACACCTCATCTCTCTCAACAGGCTTTCCTTCAGTTGTGTAGTTTCTGGCAGTTCACTGTTGGAAGGTGTCTTCACACTTAGGCTAATTTTAAAGTTCTTTCTGGATCCCAGGCTTTTACCCAGGAAAGTTTGGTATGTTTGATATATTAAAGTTGTGAACTGGTGTGATACAGAAAACTGGTCCTGAGTCCAACACCAAACTGAGGTTTGTGGTGCACTTTGGGCGAGCTCTGGCGCACAACAAAATACATGTGAAGGCCAACAACGCCATATTGAGGGTAGGCTGAACAACATGACTGGCCTACATGACAACACTATGCATTATCATGCACAAACCACATCATGAAGACGACACACATCACTTGTCTGTGGAAAGCCTGCGTTGTTATGGACCTTATCATTCTTCTCGTTATAGTAAATATATTATTATTATTAATCTTGATACGGTTATCTCTGAAGTATATGGAAGTAAAAGCGTCAAAACAAACACTGAGCCATCAGAGCTGGAGGGTCCTGGGTGTCACTGGGAGACACAGCTGTCACCCATATACTGAGCGTAGCGGTCTGAGATGCTTTTCCTCAGCTCATCGATGTCTCTCCTGAGCTGGCCCACCTCCAGCAGCTTAAACCTCAGTTCTTCTTCCACAACCTCTCTGCTGTCACTCTCCTCCGCCGAAACACTCAGTGCTGGACACAGACAGCAAACAGTTATCAGATTGTGCCAGATTGTTACCTGAAGTAACTCAGCGGACATTTAGTCAAAGGTGAAGTGTGTAAGATTTAGGGGGATTTGGTGGCCTCTAGCTGTGAACTGCAAATTACAACCAGCTAAAAACTTCTGCTGGCCAGAATTCCTTGTTCATTGTTCAGAAAGTTTTTGTCCACAGAGGTCTCTTCTTCTACAAAACACATGAACCAAGTGATTAGAATCACTACAAACACTGAATCAAGCAGTTTTACATTACAATTCAGCGCTTCTCCAATATTATTCAGCATCTCAGGGCTCAGGAGGTTTATACCATGAGCCGAATTATCCACAGTAGTCTCTTTCTTTCCTGAACAAACAGACCTGGCAATTGAAACTCTAGAACACTCAAAAACACAGTTTCATGTATTTCTGACAGACTTTGGTATGTTGCTGCAGCTCAAACAGTTCATTCTAAGGGGAAGACAACACAACAGTTCTCATTTTCAGGTGATTATAGACTAAAGTTTCTGCCAACATATCCCCCTAAATCTTACACACTGGACATTCAAGAGACTGGTGCTCTCGCAACTAACACTTTTAATACTGTAACTTAATGTCTTATGTTTGTCTGTGTGTGTGTGTGTGTGTGTGTGTGTGTGTGTGTGTGTGTGTGTGTGTTACCCACATACATTTCATGCCCAGAAGCAGAGACAGGTTGGGCTCTTTGCCCTGTGCTCTCTGAGCCAGGATGCTGCAGAGAGCCTGGAGGTCCAGCAGACACAGGGACATCTCTTTGAGCAGCCGGCCCACTTCAGGCATCTCCACATGGGACAGGGGAGGCACCGGCAGCCCGTCATCCACCTGTCGCTGCTTCTCAGTGGGAAACAAATGGGTATTTATTGTAGTTTCTGGTAGCCATTTATGTAATGCAGCAAAAAAACCTGACCCTCAGGGATGCACTAATCCAACTTTTTCCCCAGATACTGTTTAGGCTAATACGCTTCACTGATCTGATCTTATATGGATGCTAACTTTTCTTTTTCAGTTCAAAATATCTCTATGCCTCTCTAACTTTGTTTAAAACTGATGGGCTGCGTCTACTTCACAGCGTGTACAAAGTTAAAGATTTGACTGCCTATAGGAACTCTTGAGTGCAGGCAATATGTGGCACACAGTATGTCATTATGAGTTTGTGTGAATTAATAAAGACACAAAGTTCAGTTTAGATCAGTTTGGTTTCCAGTATAGACTGTATATAAAAGGTGAACAGCATGACAGCTCCCCAAAAGTGAAGCTAAAACATCTCAATCGCCCCCTGGTGGCTGGCTGCAGTATAGGTCTTACACCCGGCCCTCTACATGTTAGCATATGGGACATGGGCCAAACCAAAACTCAATAGTACACACCAAATACATTTTTCCCGATCTGGTTCTGTCATTTTAGGTAACACCTGTAGCACTGATGTTTATTCAAGTGTGTGTTTTTCTGATAAGCTATCTAATGCTACAAAACATTATGACTGACAGCTGTGACAGACCCTAAACTGAGTTTGGCAGGTGTATGGATCAGACCTTGATACCACAGCTCCACCCACCAATCACTACTGTGCAGACTCTTCTTCCAAATGACATCACCAGTGCAGGATGGCAGTGCCTGTATCTGTGATATTTTGGCTTCAATTTCGTACAGTGGGAGGAAGTGGAGACACGTCGTCCATCTGTATATAGCCGATGGATTGTGCTGAAATTCTAGAGGACATCAACCTAACAACAACCTAACCAAAGTCACCACTACTGATCACTGACCAAATACATCCTTAGCTCAGAATATACTGTGCAGCATGACAGACAGGAGGACAAAGACAACACTGCTACCTGTGGTAAGGCTCTGGATGGGGGGGTCAGGTTGTCCTCCTTTTCTAGCAGAGAGGACTGCTGTCGATGACAGAGACCTTTCTTTTTTTGCAGTCTTGTACTGGTGGCCTGTCAAAGCAGAAAATGTGACAGGTTAGCCTGATTTATTCTTTAGAGGAAGAATATACAGCGTGTGTGAGCTCAGAAATGACAGCTTTCATCCATCATAAGGACTTAACAGGCTGAGAGGTTTGTCTACTTTTATGTTTTTTGTTGTGGAGGATTCAGTGACATGCATCGTTTGTACGCGGTACTTCAAATGTAGCTCCTCCTCCATCTGGTGGCACTATTTACGTTCCTACAATAACAGTTAGGCTGGGACATTAACAGCCGTAGTGACTGAAATAATAGTAATAGTGATAAACTAGTCCATACCCATTGGTAGCTTTGTCACCTTCTACCTATGTCAATCCTCAATGCCTATGTGCAGTTTCACATAGACTGACCATGTTAGTGAGTAGAAAAACATGGGACAGCCAGAATGACACACTGACAGAATGACACACTGACAGTTCTGTGATTATGTACAGCATACCATACCATGACTTAGTCATACCAAAAATTAGAAGAAACACAAAAACATTCGTCCACAGGGGGAGCCACAGCGATCGGTCGCATTTTAGCCATTTTTAAGCATTTTCCTGTTGTTATAGCGCCACCCAGTTGCCAATTAGAGTTAAATTCCTCCAGTCACCTTGAGGCATCCTGTTCTACATATCTACCAAGTTTAGTAAAAATCGATATGGAGCTCAGGCCTAGGTAAGAAATTAGCTCTGTAGCGCCCCCATTTTGTTTGATGGGGTCAATAATGGAGGGGTCCCCTCAGATTATGTGTGGTCATATGCCTACAAAGTTGCGTGGTGATCGGTGAAACCCTTGAGATGTTATACACCTTTATGTGATGAGCCACGCCCTCCACAATATTCATTGCCTTATAGAAACTTGGTTTCAGTAGGTTTTCCAACTTTTGCCAAGAGGGAACTTTAGATATTGGTCCCTAGATTATGTTCACAGAGTTTCATGCAGATCGCTCAAACTTCCTAGGAAGAGATAGATTTTAAGTGTTTTTAAAAAAATTCAAAATGGCGGAAAATCTATATAACCGGAAGTTATGGGTTCTTGAGGTGAATTTGTTCCTCACGAGGAGAGGCATCTCTGTGCAAAGTTTCATGTCTCTATGAGATGAAATATGAGATATGCCCATTCAAAGTTTGCAATTTCAATTGGGTGCTTTAGCGCCTGCCTTTAGCCAATTGATGTAATATTGCTTCATTCGCATCCTCCCATCATCCTCTACCACTGTGCCAAATTTCACATGGATTGACCAAGTCATTGAGGAGGAAAACATGGAACAGACACACACACAGATGGAGTTTTCGTCATTATATAGTAAGAAACAGGACATGAATAATCTGATGACATTACACAAGTTGTGAAAGATTACCAGCGATCATTGGTGTTGGATAGTGACTGTCAGAACAGGCAAATATGTCATGCAGTCTGAACCTGACATAAAAAGCTCTATAGATTTGAGGAGAACTCTTGATTTCTTCCTAAGAGTGAGATGACAAATCCATCCCACCCTCATGTCTGTCTGTTAAATATAAGTCAGGAGGCAGTTAAAGCCAAACTACAACATCTTATATTTTTGTTTTAATTAAGGCACAGGTCCTTAGTGTGTGATTTTTATTTCTCACCGTAAGCTGCAAGGTCAGCCTCTCTATCCGCTCTTTCTGGTGCTCGATCAGCTGGTGGGAAACACAGAGAACATGTTAGTTGAGTTCATTTGTTTATGTGTGCATGCTTTGTGCATGTGTGTGTTTGGGATGCTACCCTGCTGCTGTTGTTTTGCTGCTCCAGGAGTTGAGTGTTTTCCACCTCAAGCCGCTTCAGGTCCTGCATAGGCAACCTCACCCCATCGTCCAAGCAGTGCTGCACCTTCTGCTGCAGGCTGCACCAAGAGACAGACATGTACTTACACAGAGCAAGATATAAGAGCATGTTCACAGCAGTTTCTCATTGAATGTAGAGGGGGGAGTTCCTTCAGACTAAGTGCAAAGGAATTTAGTGCAGCGCAATTGCATATGAAGTTATAAACACCAGTTAACACACATCCACTCTGGGCCTTGCAAATTAAGGTATAGATGTGATCATGTGAGTTAAAAATGTTTTAAACTTTTATTTCAAGACGTTATCTTTGTACGGAGATAAGATAAAAAGAGAGAGAGGGAAAGGCTCCCGTTTATCCCTGCACGACAGCCGTGGTCTTGTTCCTGCAGTCTAACAGAACCCCAACTCAGACAAGAGTGCTAGGAGTTAGTCCGATCAGATCAGTGCTCATTTGTAAGCAGCCTCTGGGACTCTTGGTACGTTCCATTTGAACTGAGAAGTTGGAGCTTCTGACTTCTCAGTAAGAAATTTCAACTTGAAATCCTCCTTGACTTGTATTTCTGATCTGGAAAGTTGCGAGAACCTCACCAACCCTGACCTCCAAATTCAAGATGGCTGCTCCATGTTTCCAACTGTAGAGAAAGCTGTAGTAATACACTGTTTATTAGCAATGCCATCTTATTTGTGTTTCATTAAATCAGCGGTACACACAGTACTATGCAACTTCTACATGTTGCTGCAGTGCAGTGTACGGCAAAATACAGCGGAATGTCTTATTCTGACGTGGCTAGAGCAAAAACTGTGAAATAAGGGGCCATGCACATGCTGCAGACATCTTTCCCTTCATCAGTAAATATTAGTCTGTGATAAATATGGAGAAGAAGTTTATTAATTTAGTGCAGGGCTGCCAGAGCTTTACATCTGTCCTACGGACAACAAGCCTACACACAAACAGTGTCTGGAAGAAGATCAGCTCTACCCTCAAGATTTCAGCTAAGATATTGTGCTTGTTATGGTTGCTTAGCAACCACAGGTGCAACCTGCCACTGCGCTCTTGAAAGTTGGCACAGAAAAGGCACAGGAGTAGCACCCAGTGCCTGACCTTGCATTTTCCAGGCAGTTAAAGACGCAGCATGTGCACTGTCTCTTAGGGTTTTCGGACTTGTTTTACAGAAACATAAGGTGTAATGTGATTCTGACTTCTCGGGTAAATGCGACACAGCATCTGCTATTTACCTACCCCCAGTAGGATCCTGCCAACATTAGTTAACCCTTTACTGGTTGTAGTTGAGACCATTTTGACAAGAACCGACCATTGTTATTGGGTAAAATAATTTCCCACTGCAGTACTGTTTGTACAAGCAGAAGTTAGCGTTTCTTTTTGGTCACCATGAACTGAGTGGGTTATCTTCTACAGCACAAATATGTCAAAGTCTGTTTAACATCTATTTAACACCTTGCGGCCTGCCAGATGCAGGATAATGTTATAAACCAAACCTCTGGAGAAAATCATCAAATTTAACGCAGACTGGTTCTTACGGAAAAATGGATGACAGCCAGCCTATCAGAGAAAACTCTTCTTTACGCCCTGTGTGTGTTACTGGGAGGGAATGGTACCTGGTCAAGAACAGGCTTAAAGAATCTCAAGCATCTTTCTGGGAGGATTACCAAACATGACAGCTGCAGAACAACATGGTAAAATGGGGCCAAATGGACGGTGCATACAAAAGGGGAACTGAGCAGTGTAACAGCAAGTTGAGGAGAACTTGTGTTAAATATCACACTGTGTAATTTTCTGGTTGATTATGTACCTTTGTACAGATGCCATCAGCTCCTTCTCCCTCATGGCCTGCATTTCAATGCTGATGTCTTTCTCCTTCATCAGAGCAAACCCTTCTTCTAGGCTCTGCTGTAAGCGAGATGCTGTTTTTTCCAGATCCTTGGCTTTCTGTTGCACCTCCTCCTGCTGAGCACACACACACACACACACACACACACACACACACACACACACACACACACACAGAGTGTGGTCAATGAACACCACTGTACTACAAGTTAATGTGAGAGGCTATTCATTAACCAGTTGAGCATTACAAACAATTTTGTGTGTGTGTGTGTGTGTGTGTGTGTGTGTGTGTGTGTGTGTGTGTGTGTGTGTGTGTGTGTGTGTGCACGCGTGTGCGTATACCTGCTGGGCCTGGGCCTGCACCTCGTCCAGTGTTGGCAGGTCAGACAGGTATTTCTCCAGTGTCTCTATGCGTTGCTGTTTTTCTTGGTTCTGTTGGCTCTCCCTCTGACACTTCTTCTTCAGACTGCTGATGTAACGATCCCTCGTCTTTATCTGTCAACAGAAACACATCATGTCACTTATACACTGATTTCATATTATGCTGGTGGATGTAATTAAAGTCCCCATCCAGACATGTTTAAACTGTTATGATCTTTTCTTTGTTTAATAGAATATAATAGAATAGACTTTATTGTCATTGTGCTGCAGTGCAAAATGAGATGAGGAGGTATTCACTGAGTATATAGTAAAACACACACACACACACACAAATAAATTCAGAGCACAAAACAAACATGCACATAAATTAAATAAAGCAGCACTTAAAATAGCATGATGTATATAAATAGAAAAATATAAAAACAGACCAAAAAAACACAGCTGCTCGAGGGTGAATGGTGAAAGAGGAGAGCGTATGGAGATGGCTAGCGTTAGCGTAAACACGGGAGCGATTCAGCTGCTGTCTGAGCCTCAGTCAAGAGACAAGTCTGTTGTGCACCATAATCAGTGACAAAAAGATGTTTCAGCATGGTAAGTGTAGTTCGCATCTTTCATTTGTTAGCTTGTTAGCTTGCAGAAAGTGACTGACACAGCGTTAGTGTTTGTGAAACATACAATAATCTGGTATGATGGGGTATTTTTGGTAAACAGTGGATGGACCGTCAGGGGATGGTTTCCATCCAAAAACCGCCACTCTGCCATGTTTACTGTCTAAACGTTAACTTTGCTAATGCTAACTCTGCTCTCTGTAGGGGAGACTGGGGGCAACTGTAACAAGGGGCGACTGCAAAATCTCAAATTGCACCAATCAGAAAGGAAACAAAACCATGACAGTCATTATGCACATGGTCTGCGATGATCCCTCTCGCCTGACAAATGACAAACCGATGTCTCATTTTGAGAAAATTCATTTACAGTATTTTCTTCACACTAACCTCTCATGGCTGATATGATTAATTAGATATGATTGTTCTAAGTGTTGGGGCAGATGTAGCATTTGACTTCTAGTGTGTCAATCAATACTGTGACTCTTACACTGCTTGTAAATAAGTAGATGTCTGTTAACAAGTAGTGCACAGATGGTGTACAAGTTACTTACATAAGAATTCTGTCCAAAAAGTTCAAGAGGTTTTTAAGTAACAACATCACGATGAGTCCGCTCTGTGCTGGAGGGTTTCAGGTCTCTTTGCTTGTGTTGTGTCAACGTCTGTTCCCTTGTTGATATGAGTTTCCTGTATTAGTCAGTGATCGGCTTTCATATTAGCGATGAACCTAATCTAGCTCACTCGACGTATGTTTGAATCTCATATTTGTGCACAGTAGAGGAATGTGAAAACACCTCGCACAGATACAAGTCAGGAGAGTCAAGGTCAGACATTCAGGGGACATAAAAAGAAGAAAAACACGTATCTGAGTGGAGGGGGACTTCAACTGTTTTCAACATAATATAAAAAGCATAAACACATATTGACAAACACACGAGTGAATTTGTTCTCATCAGCTCTGTTCTGTCCTTGTTGTACCTTCTCCTCCAGTTTCCTGATGTCCTCTGTGTATTTTTGTGTGGCTTGTTTGAAGAACTCGTTCAAATGAAGAACTTCCAGTTCAGCCACTGCCAGCTTCCTACCAAGATCTTCATCACAGCACAGCCTGTCAGACGGCTGTTTGCATGGTGTTCTCATCACTGATTCCTGTTGGAAAAACTACAACTTGTGCTGTGACTTGTCTTATGAAGAGATGTGATTATCACAGTAAGAATTTGGATACTCATTCATGACAAAGTATTGGTACCTTAGTACTTGGGATGTGTGGGTCATCGAACCATCCTCTCTGGCTCTGCAGGACCTGCTGAGCTCTGAGCTCATTCTCTCTGATCCGAGCGTGGAGCTGCAAGATCTGCTGCTTCTGTCTAAAACACACAACATGAGCCTGCCACTGTCATCTGGCCTTTCGAGAGCATCACACAGCAGCTCTGTATTAAAGGTCCAGTGTGTAGGATTTGGAGGGGATAAACTGGCAGAAATGGAATATGCATGCAAGTATCTTTTCTTAGTGAATAATTACTTAGAAAATATTTATCACTGTGTTTTCATTACCTGAGAATGAGCCACCTATATCTACATAAGGAGCAGGTGCTCATCCACAGAGATCGCCATGTTCACCACCATGTTTCTACAGTAGCCCAGAACAGACAAACCAAACACTGGCTCTAGATAGACAAATTTGCGTTTTCAGGGTAGCCAGTGTAATTAGCAGCCAGTCCATAACAAGAGCGTCTGAAAAATACTGATTTCTTTAACATGAAACTATTTTATTCATTTGTTTTACCAGTGTAAAACATCTGGTCTAGTTGTTTTGGAGAGGAGGAGACCCCTGTGGATAATCGGGCTCCTTCTGAATACCACCATATCACCAATATCACCATACTGACTGAAAGTCTGATTAACAGGAAGCACTGTGGTGTGATCATGTAGAAGGAAGTGTCAGATCAGCTCTGAGTGTGTGTCCGGCAGTACCTCTCTATCTCCAGCTCTCTCTGTCTCAGCAGCCCCTCTTTAACCTTCACCAGAGTGTTGACTGGAAGGGAGCTCCCCATCAGCATCTGCAAACACACATCACCAACACACACGCTGTAACACACACGGTGTACATACCGACTTAACTGATAACAGTGATGTTCATGATCTGTTTTTGATCCATTGCTCATGTTTTCGGGGGCAGGTGCTCAAGCAAAGAAAAAAATGGTACCCGTCTATTTAATTTCAAAAATAAAGTTATATACAAGTTTTGCTTACTTATGTAACTGCCCATACAGTGATGCAAACAAGGGTGTCATTTTGTTTAAATATTGTGAGCGACACATATTAAGTTGGGGTGTCTGGGGGTCCTCCCTCAAGAAATTTTGAATCTCAAACACAAAACTTCCTGCATTCTGTTGCATTTATTTATGTAAAGGAAAACAAAATTCAGGTGGCAGGTGACATATCAAAATAACAATATATTTGAATATAATGCAGTAAGACTCTCAGCCATTCTGTACTGTTTTCAAATATTTATTCTCCTGTAGATCAACCGTCTTATTTACAGTCTTATTTCATGTTGTCTGCTGAGTCTACACACATCTTTTACTCTGAGTAGAGGCTACTCTGACATACTGACACACTGAGGATAATTTTTACCTCACATTTCTTTATATGAAGTTAACAGAGTGCTGAAGAGAAAAGAGTCTTTTGGGGGGAAGTTTGGTTCATTTACATCTAATTTAGTATTTTACAAACATGGGTCTTTTCTTTAGGCCTTAAATGCAAGCCTTAGTTTATATTTTCTCTTGTTTTTACTTTCCTATCAGAACCCTTCAATTTAGCCTGCGATCAAGCTTAATACTTTATTTCCTGTTGGTTCAGACATTAAAGTTGTTTTTTTTAAAATTCAATCCACCTCCCAAGAATTTGTAAACAACAAAAAGTTTGTGCATACGAAGAAAAACGCTGTGATTTCATTAATTAGTCACCAACTAATACTAAAAATTATCCTCTAAATATACTTCCCAGAGAATCCCAGAGAATAGATGTCTGTAGCACGAGGCATGTGCAGCACCAAATTGAGACTCAGATTTATTTAAATTAATTATCAGAACCACGGCATGGGCGATCTAAACATTTATCGAGTTGAGTTTTGGTTTTTAAAGTTTTGTTTGTTGTTGTTGTTTTATTCAGGCCATATTCCTTTTTTGTTACTTTGAATCTGTAATAGATTGAAATTAAAAAGTAATGTTGCTTTTTGAAAATCAATTCATCTTCTACAACTGTACACAGTTAACGAAATTTGAACCAGGGTTGCCCAAACCTTTGCATGCCACTGTGTATACCTGCCCTCTCCCTCTAGCTTCATTATTATACCCCTCCTCTCACCTGACTAAGCCCTGGTTCCTGCTGATGTCCCTGCTGACATGACAACGGTCCATCTCCGCCGCAGGCCTCTGTCCCAGCAGTACTGATCTGACCTCCTCCACCCTCTCCTTTGGGTCTGTACTCCATCTGCTCAGTTAGCCACATCTGGGTGCGGACTGAGGGCTGAATCGGGGAGCCTCTGTCAGTCTGATGACCTAGTGGAGAATCTGCTTGTTTGGGTAAGCTGAGGCCATAAACCTGTGTACCTCCCCGAGACAGTTTAGCTTCTGGTAAAGCACTGTAGTTCATGTCCAAACTGCTGTGCTTGACCGAAGACGACAAAGCTGAGGAAAGGGACAGGTCTGTGTCCAAACCGCTGGATCTACTGCTGTGGTTGTACCGGTAGCAGGGGCCAGCTCCTGGTGAGCGCTGCAGCAGGCTGTGGCAGAGCATGGAAGAGGATAAAGGTAGATAAAGGTCCACGTTTGACCGAGCAGGCTCTTTTCTATACCCACAGAGCAGATTTCTGTCCAGGGAGCCATGTGAATCTGCATTGTACTGATCATATGATGTCCTGGTGGAGCTTTTATCAGCCCCAGATGACAACTTGGTGAGGGAGGACCACCTCCGGATGGGCTGGTGGTCCTTCATGTCAAGACAGCTTGGTGCACCCAGGGGAGATATGGCTGGTGTAAGCAGCTGGCAAGACCTGCTCCAACGACCTGAGCTGCTGGGTGAGGCTGGAACTCTTAAACTGGTGTAGGGTGAGGAGGACGGGGACAGCATGACGTGGACAAAAGGGACGGCGCTATCATCCTGGCCCAAGTGATGCTGGGACAGCGGCTGGAAGGACAGAGGTGTGGTACTGGAACTGGAGTCGTCTGTAAGACATACAGGCCAAAGAGACCATGCGGCAGGATTTGGTCACACAGAGAAAATGTTTTTTATTAAACTTTAACTTGAATTAAACATTAAAATTTCGGGTATATATGTGCTTTTAAGGCAATTCACACACTTCACCCCTAAATTAAAAACACATGTTCTTCTTACCCTTAGTGCTATTTATCAGTCTAGATTGCAGAAGGAAGTGTGCATCTTAGTTTGATAGTGCTGGCTCACACTGTCAGCACAAGCCTTCTGCCCATGAGTAGATATACTCTTCCTTCTGCGCAGTGATACAGTTGCCAGACAACAAGGTCTGGATTATCTTGAGTAAGCGAGTCATGATTTCTACAACAGAGAGATTTCTGTCGAGTTTTTCAAATGTATTTCTTTGGCACTTTGAGCACCACAAGCGAGTGCCATCTAGTTCCATTACATTGGAGAGAAGGCAGACATCTCTACAGACAATGTCTCCAACACTTGGCAACTCCCGCCAAAACAATCTAGACTGCTAAACAGCACTATTAGGTTAGAGGAAAAAATTCTGTTACCTTTAATGTGTGATCAACAGTCTATAGCCCCTTCCACACTGTCTATTCAAGGCAAGAACTTCACACTATTATGTTGCCTCGCCATTCTGTATAAAAGGTACAGTCATGTAATGGGTGGACAGAGTGATCTCAGTAACAGTGCCAAAACGACCTCTGTGTAAAAGGGAAAGCTGGCAGGATGGGACCATGGACAGGACTATGGTTGGGAATCGCCAGAGGACCCAGGATATTGCAATATGATGAGTATTGTGATAAGATATATTGCGATATATTGCAATCATTAGTTATTTCCCCCAAGGGAAATTTTGTCAACATAAATTTTAATTCATAAGTTTAAGTTTTCAGTCTGTTCATCTGAGTTTGATCATTTTTATTGCAGCAAAATGTGATGCAAAGCAGACTGAAAGCTAGTCAGAAATGCTGCATACACCTGACAAACTGAACTGTTGGCAGATTTGACGTCCTCTGCGAGGCCAGATTAACACTTCACATGCAGCTATCCTGCTAACTGAATGGTAAGGCTTATCCACAATCCCCCATTCCTGTGCCGCATTTTGCAGGAGGTGTTTGCTCCGGTGTGACTTTCATGTACTGCTCTAGCTCTAGACCAGGCATCACAAGTTAATGCCACCCTTATGCTGTACTCAAAGATTCCTCAACTTTATGCTTCACTTCTCTGTAGAGCTTGGGTACGGCTGTGTCAGTGAAAAATGATCAGGACCGAGTCAATTACCTGGGTTCCAGTGTTTTTGGCATGTAACAAAAGCCTTAGTTTTCAACAAAGCTGTATGGACGCAGATCTTTGCAAATGAAGCAGATGATGGACTGTGTTATTTTCGTAGTATTGCCAGAGTATTTTATTCTGATATGACGCTGCTTACAAATCGCCTATGTCATATCCAAGTCCTTCTTTCCTTTCATGTTAAAAAATCCTAAATAAGTCCAGATATTTAAACCCAGATGGTGCATGTCTGATTTCTTTATCTGTTGCCTCCATCTTTGCTTTGATGAAATTCCTGCTAAATGCTGTTGACTAAGACATCTGGTGACCTCACCAGGAAAAAAAACATCAGCACCATCTAGTGGACCAAAAAAGCAATTGATTTTATACTCTAGTACCAAAAGGTGTGTATAATAAAAGATCGATACTTGGCACCCCTGTATTGATACAATATCACCATGCAAAATATTGTGATACTATACTTTATCACTTTTTTCCCCCACCACTTGACAGGTGTAACATTTGACAATGTATTATGTGTGCGAACCACCAACAGGAAAAAAGCAGCTGATAGCAGTTAGCAGGTAACTCAAAGAAGAACAGTGGAAAAAAATAGCCACAAATTGGGAAAACAATGAGGTCCAGGAGCTCCTTACCCTCAAAGCAAAGGACGGTAAATGATCTTCGTCTCATGTAAATGCCATTGTTATTGTTTAGAAAGTGCTGCTGACATGTATGTTATATATCAACACTGTTGTGTTACATGTTAGAACAGTGCAGGACAATCGTAAGAGAAACATACATTTGGCAGAGTGAATCACCGTAAAACTTTGACGCAGCTGATTCTAAGTAACAAGGAAATAAAGATTTGTGCAAATTTTAGCAGAACTAGAAGCAAAACAAACTGAGCTTCTGGAGGAGACAGAGCAGCAGCTCCCTTGTTGGGAGTTTTCTGAAGTTACATAATATGGGAGTTGTTTGTTATAAATTATTGTGTGTTGGCAGTGATACTGCATTTGTTAAATATACACTCATGGTTTACTGTTCCAGCTGTGGGTGAACGCTTAACAGCTTATGAGCATCATTAAATCCACATATACATCAACCTCTCTGTTTTTTGGTGTTATGCATAAGCCTCATATCTGTAGCATACTGGTAATGCTGCTATGTCATCAGTGTTCAGCACAAGCAAACTTTCCATTTGGTTTCTTAGGTTTGCTTGATGTGTTGTGTTGTTTGGGAATGCTGAATGTTTGACTGTAAGAGGGATCCTGTAAAACGACTGTCAACACTGTAGTTTTGCTGATAGTTCATTACATCACACTCACATTTGATTTAAGCTAATACAAAACTACTGCAAGAGACAAACAGTGCAGAGCACACAGACAGGACCTCCCACCTTCCACGCTGTCCGAGCAGTATGTGCCAATGCCAGTGTCCCCACTGTCAGACACTGTGCTGTGTCTGCGCCCACCACAGATACTGTTCCCAGGACCAGGGTTACTGTGCCAGGCTGATTCATGGCCAGGAACCCATCCTGGAGATCCACCGCCACTGGAGCCTAAAACAACAGTTTTGAAAATGACATTCTTATTAGGGTTTTTTTCAATAATTGGTCAAACACGAAGTATTGGACAAATAATTCTTACAGAGACTTAAGTGTACAACATTCACGGCAATCCATCCAATAGTTATTGGATACTCAGGTAAGTGTTACACTTTGGATTCCATGTACTGCTGAATGCTGAAAAGCCTCTGTCCTCAGTGTCAGGATCTAAGACGCGCTGTAAATATCTAGCATGTTTGATCTGAGGGAGTTCTGACTGAACGAAGGTGCATTGTTCACTAACAGCACTTCGTCAGCCCTCATGATTATCATCAGCCAGTGGGAGACTGCCATAATGCTGTGTGCATGTACACACTTGTGTGTGTATGTGTGTGCTTGAAGGATTGAGTGCGTGTCTCGAGGTGAAACAGGCCCAGACATCGGGAATCGATTTTAAGATGCATCAAGATTCTGTCTTGAACAATGTGAACATTGATGTGGAAAACTCATAATTGATTTTAATTTTATTTTTATATTTATTTTTCAAATTACCGTAATTCCAACAGGTTCTGAAAGCTGAGAAGCACAGCAAGAACATTGCGGTAGTGATGTCATTGCTTGTGGAGGAGGGGAGGGAAGTGAGAGCAAGTTGGAATGTTTCAGCTGAGTTTTGGTGACATTTTCTTTGTTAATAATATTTAGTGTTGTAAATAATAGTATTTGTGTTTTTTGAGAGCTTTTGAGTTTTTTTTATGCCGTGTTTTCGTCGTGTTTTCACCATAGTTTGTAGTTTTGCCACCGTTACAATAGTTTGTGTTTTTATAGTTCATAGATAGTTATAGTCAGTTATAGTTTTGTAAATACTAGAGAACAAATGTCGAGGAGGTCGAGGCCTACAGGAATGCATTACCAGGTGGACCCCACCTAACCACCTCCACAAAGACTGGAGTGGTGGATGCCATCATGTGACTTCCTGGTGATGCTACAGAATGAACTTGCATTCCTTTATAGATTTCACTCAGTATTTCATAGTATCAATTACGCTGAGTGTTAGTGACACAACAGTATTCGCCTGGTATATAAACTTGGGGTGGGAATCACCAGAGGATCCACAATACAATATTATCATGACACTTAAGTCATAAAACAATATTATTGCAATTTTAAATATGTTGTGATAAAATATATAGATTTACCTTACCATTACCTTTTTCAGTTGCATTTTATGTCCCAAAAGAAAAAAACTTTGTCAACATCTGTTTTATCTACGTCATAAGATAAGGTTTTCAGTCTGTTCATCTAATTTCAGCCATTTTTTTTGCAGCAGCAAAATGTATCTAGTGGTTTGAAAAAGCAATTGACTATATCATTTGAGTGTGGAGGTTTAATTTGTATTTGTCCTATTAATAATCAATATAATTTAAAAAATGATACTTGGCACTGTGTGATGATGCAATATTGACACACAAAAATATTGCGATACAATGCTTTATCGATTTTTTCCCTCTCACCCCTTCTATTGAAAATCTAACAGTAACATGTTATGCTTTTAAATTGCTTGGAAAAATAAAGTGAATACAGTAAACTGTAACACTGTATTACATTACTGCCACCACTGATCATTTCCAAATAATGATTCGAGACAGCAGTAATTAAAAACTTAAAAAAAAAAAAAATAGCTATTGAAGCTTTTATTTACATATGATTAGAGCTTTGTATGATGTAGGCTACAATAAAACACTGAAATACTGTTTCATTCAAACAAGCACTCAAAACACTAGACAAAAAAACAACAAAATTTAAGATGATTTAATAAAATATTAAAACTTGTGTTTGATATACACAGCCCCTCTCCAGTGTTTTTACAAGGTATACTTTACAAGAAATTTAATGGACGTGAATAACAGTTGGGGTTTTTTTATGTTTTAATTTTCCATTTTACATTGACGTAGGCTTAAAGTGATTCATAGATTTTTCAATACACTCATACACTTTCAAAAAAACAAGTTTTAACACTTAAGTTTGCGTCATATATCTATGACCTGGCGCCATCTCCTAAATTTTGGTGAATCTGAATAGCGGTGGCTAGTTAGTGGTGGAGTCTCCCTAGCTGGGCTAGCTATTGATTCCAAATCCAGGAAAGAAAAATTCTCAGGGGTAAACAGAGAAGTCAATAGTGAGGGGCAGATTTCTTAGCTTTCACCGCCAATGCAATGTTTAAGCACAAAATAATCAATGCTCATTTACAACTATTAGTCTAGTAATATTGATTAGCTTATTAGGACCTAATAGGCTGTGTTACCTTTATTGTAAAGCACAAATATATACTGTGGCCCCAGACATTTGTTTTTTTTTTTACCTTAACTGTCTCTTTTTTGATAGTAAAGGTTGCTGACCCCTGCTAGTATGTCCTTTTCCAGTTTTTAAATTGTGCATCCTGTTCAAAAAGTCTTTTCAAGTGCATGCCATGGTTTTTTTTGTTTTGTTTTGTTGTTGTTGTTTTTTTGCTTTTTTTGCTTGCTGTGTTGTATTTAAAGTAGCCTTGTGTAACATGTTGGTCAAGGGACTACAGATGAAAAACAGCCTCTTGGCTAATTCTGGCATTTTTTTTACCTCCTGAATTTATTAATGTGCACTGTCCCTTCCTGAATAAATTAAACTGAAACTGTATTCAGTGTGGTGTAGTGGAGGGTATACAGGTGTACAGGGTTAACCCACCTCTTTTTCTGTCAGTTTACAGTATACCCACTTATCAGCTAAAGAGCCATTATATATATATATATATATATATATATATATATATATATATATATATATAAACACAGTATTCCCACTTCCTGCTCTGTAACTTACTCATCTAACGTTACCCAGTAGTACACACACCTCATCATCTACCACTACATCACTGTTTACATTATGAACACTACTGTGGTATACTACTCTAGTCCATATACAGTACTTACATAACGTTACGTATTGATACTTATTGTAATCAATTGATTTCAAGCACATCCCAGTCCTCAGTGATCACTGACTCGTTTAGGCCGAGTTAGTCCGCACCTTCAGTAATATCACTTGCTTTCATATCTGCTCTCTTCAGGTTACTTGCAGCTGCTGTGTGTCTCCTCAGAGCAAAGAAACTACACCAAGACACACTTCTTCTCTCTGTGCTCAGTTAGTAGATCCTTTGTGTTAACGCAGCCTGTAGTATCACAGTGGTGTAATATCCCAGTAGTTGCTCATGTGTGCTAGCTGCTGTACTGCAGCAGCTGTTGGCCTTTAAACCACAACCACATCCAGCTAGCTCGCATCTCAAGCATCATCTTATCAGCACACACCGCTATCTTCTCACCGTTACCTTATAGGCGACTCACCTGTTTTAGTAGACTCGTATCCGTCCTCTAAATCACTCCTGTACCACATTCTGTGTTATTCTTGGCTTTATGTTATAAACAGCAGGGGGAAAACGTCAGTCCGATCAGAGGACAAAAGAAAGGACGAGGCCAAAGCCAGAACACACGAGTACTCTCGTATTCATTACATTATAGTACAAATGATTAAAAAACCGTATCTGAAATGTTGTCGGTGTGAAAAACCTTCTCGGTCCTATAACGGTATCCGTCCTATAAATTAAGCCCGCACGTCCGGAGCGGAACGTCCTCTGAGAGGAAGTGATTCAACAGACTCCGCCTCCGCAGCTCAGCGCTCAGCCACGAGCCTCTGCAGCCACTGTCTGGGCTACGGAGTGTCAGTTAGGCCAATATCAAATAAAAGTAAAAATAAAATAAAACGAATATGGTTATGAACAAATCCTGAAGTAAACAAATGAGGCAATACATGTTTAATAAAAGTAAATATAACATAGAAAGTAGTCATTATAGTTGAATATATTTTAAGACGTTTTCCAAAGGGCCACATTTCTTTATTTCAGGTACTTTTATTGCGTAATTCCACATTTATTTATTTTAGGGTAGGTCTACTTTATTTCACAATTTAACATTTTTTCATTTAAGTGGACTTTTATGTCACATTTCCAGATTTATTTATTTCAGAGAACCTTTATTTCACAATTCCACATTTGTTTATTTAACTGGACTTATATTCTTTATATACACATTAATGTATTTCAGGGTACTTTTATTTCACAGGTCTACAGTTAGTTAATGCAAGGGACATTCATCTCATAATGCCACATTTGTTTATGTCAGAGTACCTTTATTTTGTAATTTCACATTTATTAATTTCAGAGGAACATTATTTTGTAATTCTACAATTATTCATCTCAGGGGACTTTTATTTTAAAATCCCACTTTTTTTTTCCAGAGAATTTTTTAATCTCGGAATTCTATATTTATTTACATTTATATATTTCAGGGGGCTTAATTCTATATTTATGTATTCTGAAGAACTTTTATTTCATAATTCTACATTTATTGTATTCAGGGGACTTTTATTTCATAATCCCACACTTATTTATTTCAGAGAAATTTTTTTAGTTTTTTTTTAATTTAAGTGGACTGTTATTTGGTATTTCCACATTTTTATATTTTAGGGAACTTATTTATTTCAGGAAATTTATTCGGTCATCGAATTTTTTTCTTAATTTGATTCAATAGACTTATGAAACAAATATATAAAAGGTTATACAACATACATTGCACAGTGACATGGCGGTGCAGTGCTTGGCATTGTCACCTCACAGCAAGAAGGTGGCAGGTTTGAACGTGGAATGGGAGATATTTTCATGATTAAAGCAACAAAAGCACTTGGAGTGATCAGAAGACTAGAAAGGCGCTATACAAATGCAGGTCCATTTACTGTACTAGTGATGGCCTCATGAAGCCTCATAAAG
The DNA here is from genome assembly GCA_035609425.1 of Epinephelus awoara. Taxonomy (NCBI): domain Eukaryota; kingdom Metazoa; phylum Chordata; class Actinopteri; order Perciformes; family Serranidae; genus Epinephelus; species Epinephelus awoara. The sequence goes on from CM069305.1 coordinate 5,450,706, forward strand.
CATTTTTCTTTATTTTCTGACAACAACATTTTCAACAAAAGGTTGAAAGCACACTGAAATGCTATTCTTTGACCCTCTCTCTTTGAACCAAGAGCACCATCTAGTGGGCTCAGAAAATAAAGAAATTGCTTCAAGAGGCTTCATGAGGCCATCACTACCATTTACCATCTATCCAGTTTGGTTGGTTATTACATGATGTATCATATCATTAGATTTTCATTAAAAATTCACTGCATTGCAATTGCAATGCAATTCACACATTTTGTAATAACCACAGTGTTTACCAGGAGAAGTGTGAGTAGGAGGGATATAGAGAAACATGGCAACACAAAAACAGAGGGAAGGTGTAAGGTGCACAGTTGGTTTTCTTCAGTCAGAGTCATGGTTGAAAAGTAGTTTGTTTTGTATTTTTGCCAGGCAAGCTTGGACACACACCTGTCATACTGATGGTGACACTAAGCACTGTGCCAGTGCCTCCACTAGATGGTGCTACTGTTTTGCGCTCCAGCAAATTGAAGGTCTACCAGTGGTTGTTTATGGGTGAAGGGATCACATACCTGAGGACTGAGAGGCAACATTTGTTTTTGAAAAACCAAACTATTAAACCACGGACAGGTCAGTGAAGCAGCTTTTCTTTTTAGTAGTTTAAGGATGTCACCTTCTCCCATCGGTTACCATGTTATTCACCAATGAAAGTGATCATGAGGGTCAGCTGAATTGAGCCCAGCTTTCAGAACATTGTTTTTAATGACTTAGTCTTGTGTGTGTGTTCACTTAAAGGAACTGTGTGTCAAATTTCAGGGAATTCAGGGGCAGCTAGTGGCGGCGTCAAGCGCTGGGTTGTACCCTACAGGTAACCTGCAAAAAGCTGTGTGACAGGTGAAAAACAAAAAGGTATAGGCCTATATATAAATTCACAGGTACGGGCACAGGTAAAAATGAACGGGTGGGCAGAGGGTGAGAACTTATATCTATTTTTTATTTTTCTGAATAGAATAAATTAAAAAGATCTACAGTATAAGTGTAATATTTTGACATCTAAATCACTATTATCAAGCCACAATATAATTTATTTTGAAAGCCAATGACACAAGTCAAACCTTGACACCGTAGTCACATTTGTCACTGACGTGGAGAACTCCAGCCATGAAACTTTGCAGCCTGGGTGGCAGCCCACATTAATTTCGAGATACACAAGGAGAAACCTTTTGAAGTTTTATGGTGGTGGAGCATGCTAAAATGTTTCCTAACCTGACAGTGATTTCACAGAAAGTTTCCGCCATCCCAGCATTGAGTGCAGCCAAAGAGATTTTCCCTCCACTGGATTTGCAATTTAAGAATAGAGAACCTCGCTTAATGTGAGTTACTAAAGCCTGTGTGTGTTCAATCACGGGTGCAGGTGGGTGCGGCTTGGACTTAGACATAATGACTGGTAATAGGTTGGTTCTGGTACAGAGCTTTACAGGTATGGAGGTGTTCTGTCTTCAAAAATGGACCTGTGAAGGACTCTGGCTAGCAGTGAAGATTGCAGATTGCAACCAATGGAAACTTCTCCTGGTTAGAATTCCTTCAGTGTTCATTGTTCAGGAGGTTTTAGTGGGAGCCAGATTAGAGAGAGGTGTGTTCCTCTCGAAAACAAATGGTCCAGGTGATTAAAACCGGCAAAAACGGGGAATAAAGCAGTGTCACGTTACAAATCAGTATTTCTCCTACACTTGCAAATCACAGATGGGCTGACAACCCAAGCATCTGCTAATTTGCACTCACCTTTTTTCTCTGATAATTTAAGATTTAGACATTCAGAGAGTTTTTACTAGGAGCTGGATTATCCACAGAGGTCTCTTCCTCCTCTCTTCCTCCAGTGCTCTTTGGAGTGGGGCAGATAACTACCGTCGCTGATGCAAAAACACAAAAATGTAAAAAACTAAAATGCGAATGTTGTCGTCTAGAGCCAGTGTTTGGTTTGTCAGTTCTGGACCCCTGTAGAAACAGCCCATCATGGCTATCTCTGTAGATAATGAGCAGCTCCCTGTGTACTAGTGATGGCTAAATGAGGCTTGATAAAGCCTTTTTGTTTATTTTTTGAGCCCACTAGATGGCGCTCTTGGTTTACAGGGAAAGGCTCAAGGAATGGCAGTTCAGTGTCCTTTCAACCTTTTGATGAACAAGAATCTAGGGGGCTCAGAAAATAAAGAAAATGCTTCATGAGGCTTCATGAGGCCATCACTACTATGTAATTATAAATGGCTCATTCTGATAACGAAAACACAACAATTCTTGTTTTCAAGTCATTGTATACTAAAGAAAACATACTCATTATATTCCATTTCTGCAAATATATCCACCTAAATCACACATACTGGACCCTTTAAAAGGTATACTATGCGGGACTTTACTTAAAAAACAAACAAACAACAACAACAACAAAAAAACAATATAGAGACTCACACAAAAGTCATCCCTCTCAATCATCTCTTATCACCCACCAGCAGTTTTATTTCTCAAATGCTCATTCAGTACATCCAGTGAGATGCAAAGTAGGTACAACAAAGGTTTATGAAATACATTAATAAATACAACATACATTTCAGAACTATTCACCTCTCACTGGTGTCATGTCATTTAAAACAACTTACTCCATACGTTATACATTATGAAAGTAACAAATTAGGCCTAAGTGTTAAATGATGGCTCAGGTTTGGTATACAAATTACATTTGGTCTTGTTATTTTGAAACAAAATCCAAACAATACCAATAAGACCCTTTTAATACAGTTGAACACCTACACCCCTTAATAAACTCCATCAATTACAAGATTACAATAACACATCTATACACCTCACCAATACCCTAACCTTAACCCCAACTGGCAATAACTATTGTGTTCATGCTAAAACAATTACAACTCTAAATTAAAACAATTCTCTTGTATACACATACAGTACTTCTCAGTATCAATTCAATGGTCTGCACATGATTTGTTGACAATAAAGATAATGGAATATTACCAGGCTTACCCTTTATGTTTCATAGAAAAAGTTAAACAGCCTTTAATAGTCAGATAATTACTTTCACTGTTGAAATTGTGTGTTCAGTTTAGAAACTGCCAAAACATTTGATAAGTCACTTTAATTGCACCTTGTGTGCCTATCCGAGAAAAAACGTGCCTTGATTATAAAATGACTACCAGATAAGATGATGATTGGATCTTTATCAAACTACTTCTATTCTGAGCAACTTTTTCTTTTCTTTTTTTTTTTTTAAAGAACAATTTGACCGTCCTTCAGTTTAATCACGTTGAAATAAGTTCCCTTCATAGTGCAGGACTTGAATGATGCACTTGCTCATAGACAGCAGAAGCTCAGAGACAATAATTCTCTTAATAAATCACATTGGGATTCATCTCCAGCACTTAACAGCAGTCATTTAGCATCTATTACATCATAAATCTCCAAGATTTTACACTGGGAATGAATCTGTTAGAGATGATAATGTTTCTCAGCATGTCAGCAAAATAATGACAGAGACAATAAGACAAGGCAAAGGGAAGGAGGGCACAGACACAGAACCAAGTGAACTTTCTGTGCTAATAAGTCCCTTGGCAATACTGGTGCACGCGGCCTCCGGTAATTACAACTCAACAAGAATCATCTGGAACATTCCAGATCATGCATACGTCAATGGCAAACAAGAAGTTGTAGTTAAAGCTGCACTAATCAGTATTTTTAATATTGAAAATAGATCGAATTAAAACCCCTCACAGAGCACCATCAACAACTTTGCAGTTCCACTCTACAGACCTTTTCATGCAACCTGGTTTCACTCCTGACTCAACAAAAATCAACGCCTGGTCAGTGGCACAGTGGTCCAACTGCATCAAGCAAAAAGCTCTGCTGTGTTGTTCCATGGGTGGGGACTGCATCAACAAAATTACGCAATGACGCAAAGAAGATTGGATGCTAATGCTGCTCCGTGTCTGCTGGACATATAAATAAGCAACTGTTTACAAACAAAAATGCCATATCAACTTTATAAAGTGATAATATGTCAGTGTTGTGTTTACAGTGTGTTCTGCTGTTTTCAATGAGTACAGCTTTAAAGTTAATCACTGAGGCGTCCCACTGCCTGACCAGGCCACTGGTCATGATGCAGTTTGTTTTAGTCCAGATTTTTTCAACTTTTCAATACTTATACGTTGTGTTTCATTCAGTCTATTCACTGAGGTGAAGCTCACAGTCAGGTAGGACATGTTTTTGGACCAGGGGTTCAAAGTTTTTCCAAACACCTCTTTGGCCCTTCTCCTGAAATGCTTCCCCACAATGACAAACAGGAAGGGGTTAACAGCACTGTGGCTGTATGCCAGATATGTAGACAGCTGTATGCCAATGTCCAGGACATGACCCCAGAGGCATCCAGGTGTGACCTGGAGGTAATCCAGAGTGTCAAGAAACCGCATCACCTGGTGCGGTGTCCAGCAAAAGAGGAAGACAGCAAGAACGGCCAGGACCAAGTAGGTGGCCTTCCTCTCCGCCCTCACCCCGGGGAGTCCTCCTGCTCCCCGGTCCCTCAGCACAGTCACAATGTGACGAGTGCAGTAAGCCATCACCAGGACAGGGATCAGGAAGCCCAACACATTACTGGTAATATTGTGGTGCAAGCTCCACGCTGGGTGGGGGTAGGCCAAAATGCAGGCGTCCACACCAGGATCCTCTACGTGCATCACTGTGCGGAAGAGCAGGATGGGTAGAGTGAAGAAGAAGCCCAGGCTCCAGATCCCCAGGCAGATACGCTTGGCCCAGGTGGCTCTCCTCAGACGGCTGGTGCTCATGGGCCTCACCAGAGCCAGATAGCGATCCATGCTGACCAGCATGAGGAACAGAACGCTGCAGATGTAGTTCATACAGATGGCCACATTGACTAGCTTACAGAGGACCTCTCCAAAGTCCCACTGGTAGTCTCGGGCGATGGTAACAGCCCAGAAGGGAAGGCAGGACATCATGACCAAATCAGCAACTGCCAGGTTGCCCAGGTAGATATCTGCCACAGTGCAGGGCTTCCTCTGCAGGCAGAACACGCAGAGAACCAGGCCGTTCCCCACCAGCCCCACAATGCTGATCAAACCCAGGTAGGCCGGCTGCAGGGAGGACAACCACAGCCAGGCTTCAGTGTAGTTACCGCAGGGGTCCAGCTCCGGGCCCACAGTTGGGACCAACCAGTCTGACGCATTCACAACCATTGGAACCTGTGAATGACAGCAGTGGTCAAAGAACATTTGTAATCAAAGCAGTGTCGTCATAAGAAAGCAAACTTTATGTACAGTACTACAGCACTTTTTCAAAAATGAAGTTAGAACGTACTTTACAGCGAGAAGAAAAGGGGCAGAAGAGCATACAACTCAGCAACATGTTCTCATCCCAGGTCGTCAAAAACTGACACTTTCTCACAGCCCTCGGCATGTGATACAGATACCAAAAACACCCACTGACGTGACATGATACATAAATGCCTCTTGGATGAAACATATAACGTTGTCAAATAGTCACAGAGAAGATTGGGCAACAAACCACTTGGTTAGGTGTAGGAAAAAAGTCATATTTTGAGTTGAAATTAATACATGACGTGGGGTAAATGTATCATGTGAGTGATGTAAGTATGTGACGAATGAACAATTTAACTTTACGCTAAAACTGCACTGACTTTTGTTGTCACACAGGACGTAAACACTGGTCTCCTATGTTTAAGTCTGCATTTGACCCATCTAACTCCCCTCTCTCCCACGCTATGCAGACTTTCTTACTCTTTATTTCACATCAATTTCTCTGAGCTTCAAATATTGCCGCAGATGAATTTTGCTTGGAGTTAGTTGAAAGCCCAGCGTGTCTCATAGATGTCAAGGGTGCCTTCAGCATTTGTTTCACAATGAACTTGACAAAGCACCAGTCTTTGACAGCCTGGGAGTGAGAGAGAACACAGTACATAAAACAAGGATAAAAATGTATAAGCCTTGTTGTCAGGCTAGGTGTGCTGAATTGGGCTATTTTTTATTTAACTAAAGTAACGAACTGAACATTTTTCTCACAACTGGATTTACTGTTCATTCATACTGTGGCTCTGTGATGAAACTTTGTAGACTTGTAAAAGCTAACATCTGTTCACATAAGTGAAAGCTTTGAAGTTTAGTCAAGAATTATCAAGATGAGTTGGTGGAGATGATTTTTCAATATATAACAGTGGTTTTAGGTTTGTGTAATTAATTAAAACAGTGCATTGAAGGCACATCCTACGTCTGTTCAATTCCTGAAAGGGAAAAAAATTAGATTTAAAATTAGAAATGAAATTTAAGAAAAAAATGGGCTGCTTTATTGAAATTGGGCATTTTTTGGGGTTCTCCTTGGGCAGATTGGTGACGGTCAAACCAAGCAACACTTTCACCACTTTTTCAATCACAAATAACAGCTGAGAGCTGGTACTCTTCCTCTGGCCACTGAGATCAGTTGATTCAATGATACTGAGGAAGAAAACAGGCGATGTGAAATGTGTAATTGGGTGAAGTGCAAAGTGAGTCCCATTTTATTTTATATTGTACAAACTGTGATGACTTAAGAGATATAATGTTCCATAAAATGGCTCGTTCTGATCCTGATATTTTCTGGTGCCCAAAAGCTTCAGATGACCAAAAGCTAGAATAGCTGTTTAATTTTGATGTGTTTAACTCTGATTATGTATGATGCTTTTGCTGTTTTGCTCTATTTTCATTCCCATTAAATGCTGCCTGCACTTATGTCTGCTGGACTCTGATCATGGCTTGCGCTGAATTTATGGTGTCTTGTCAGCCCATGTGGGCTGAGCATAACTGCTTGCATGGTATCTCTGCCTCCCTCCTTTGGAGGTGAGCAATGCTTCATCACTTATGAGAAACAGATACCATCGCAGAGTGGCTCAGCTGTAGCCTACTTTCCGTTTTTACTCAGAGCAAAAGCGTGACGTCTTGTGACATAAATGGTGTGAAATTCTGCCAGTTTTTCCCCCACTGTTTACATTTTTGTTTGAGACTGTCTATGGCTCCAACTTTGTAATATTTTTTCAAAGAAATGCTCAGTAGAAATGTCCATTTAAGGTAAGTGTAATTTTGCTGTAAGTAAGACTGGATCAAAGTGTATAGTAAATACTCAACACCAGAAATGACCTAACTACAACACACTGTCACTGCATGCTGTAATAAATTTGTCCCTATCCATGCACTAAAAATAAAAAGCTCAGAGAAACTGCCAAGAAATATACTTTGTTTTCTATCTGCTTTGTTAAAAGCTTTTGAACCGCTCACCTTATCTCTGTAGCTCTGGCTCTGTGTTTTCCATCCAGATGTGCGTCAGGTTCATTTCCAGCAGATAATCGGCGCGATGATCAGGCCTCCACTGGAGTGAGCACTGGAAGACTGGTCACTTTTATACATGCAGACCCAGAGATAATCACTGCGTCATTACTCACAACTTCCATCTGTTTCCCCCCACAGCTCCTCTGCTGTGTTCCGCCTCACCAAAATGGTATTCACTATCCAGCAGCATTATGCTTTTACTTTAATCCCTGACTCAGTGATTGGTGACAAAAAGTCTTTTTGGGTTTAGTGACACATAAGAACATATAAGAACACACGTGTGCTGATGCAGAAAAAGAATGACATTCATTGTCTTGCATTTGTTTTATTTTCTCATAGTCTTTGAATCAAACATGTCCTAGCCTGGTTTCAGATCTTTGACCACCAAAATCAAAGTTTTCATAATCAATTGTAACTATTTCATCGTTCTGAGACCCAAGCTTTTGTTTGGTATCCTTTTTTAATTTTTCCTAGCTCTTTGCGATAAGTAATATCTGATAAGTATAAAAAACTAAGCACTGTTATTGAACAGTGAATGGTTTGGGAAAAAAATTATGTCTTCATATGGGGACGATGGGTTCATTTCTAATAGTCACACAAATGCAAAATACGGTACAAAACCGTTTACTGCATTTCAATGCCTGAACACAGCTGAAAAAATCCAAATAAGGCAACATATCTAAAAGCCTTTTGAACTGTTCATTTTTTAACTCCTTGCTCCATACGCCAAGCCAGGAATATCCTTTTTATCTGTAGGAATGTCTGTCACACCTGACTGGCCTGTGTGAAATGCTGTGATAATACAATAATAAAGCCCAAATGTCCTCAAACAAGTACTTCCTAACTAAAAGCATCTTAGTTTGTTACTATTGCTAAAGTTAAGTAATTAAGCATTAACTAGTCCATACCCATTGGTAGCTTTGTCACATTCTACCTACGCCAATCCTCAATGCCTATGTGCAGTTTCACATAGATTGACCACGTCAGTGAGTAGAAAAATGTGGGACAGACAGAATGACTGACTGACAGAATGGCACACTGACAGTTTCCATGATTATGTACAGCATACCATACCATGACTTAGTCATACCAAAAATTAGAAGAAAAAACAAACATTCGTCCACAGGGGGAGCCACAGTGATAGGTCACATTTCAGCCATTTTTAAGCATTTTTCTGTTGTTATAGCACCACCCAGTTGCCAATTAGAGTTAAATTTCTCCAGTCACCTTGAGGCATCCTGTTCTACATATCTACCAAGTTTAGTAAAACTCGATTAGGAGGTTAGGCCTAAATAGGAAATTAGCTCTGTAGTGCCCCCATTTTGTTTGATGGGGTCAATAATGGAGGGGTCCCCTCAGATTATGTGTGGTCATATGCCTACAAAGTTGCATGATGATCGGTGAAACCCTTGAGATGTTATACACCTTTATGTGATGAGCCACGCCCTCTGCAATATTCATTGCCTTATAGAAGCTCAGTTTTAGTAAGTTTTCCAACTTTTGCCAAGAGGGAACTTTAGATATTGGTCCCTAGATTATGTTCACAGAGTTTCATGCAGATCGGTCAAACTTCCTCGGAACAGATCGATTTTCAGTGTTTTTCAAAAAATTCAAAATGGCAGAAATCTACATAACCGGAAGTTATGGGTTCTTGATGCAAATTTGTTCCTTATGAGGAGAGGCATCTCTGTGCAAAGTTTCATGTCTCTATGACATACGGGGCATGACATATGCCCATTTAAAGTTTGCCATTTCAATTGGTTGCTATAGCGCCCCCCTTTGGCCAATTGATGTAATATTGCTTCATTCGCGTCCTCCCATGACCCTCTACCACTGTGCCAAATTTCACATGGATTGACCAAGTCAGTGAGCAGAAAAACGGGGAACAGACACACACACACACCCACACAGAGTTTTCATCATTATATAAGATAAAAAGATTTCAAACATAAAATCTGATCAGGATTTATACCTTGTACACTTTTTGGTCAGGACCAGCTGTAAACTGACTTTGCAGAGATGGCTGCCATCATTTTTTGGAAAACTTCTGTAACGCAACTAACAACATGATTATGTGATGCATTACTTTGCAATGCATTAATGCATTACCCCAAACATTGATAATGACATGACAGAGCTGTGGTCAGCCAGCCTTTATGTGCCTATGGTGGAGGGTGGGAATGGGCTCACGTCAGTAACATTCTCCACAAAGCTCTTCGTGAATCTCAAAAAGTTCTTGGCCAAAAATGGTCAAAATTTGCATACTGCAACTAGAGACCCGGAGTAACTATACCAAAAAGAATGCGCACGATTCGTCCTTAGATGGTGCTATACTAACTGATTCAAATCTTTTTGTGAATAACTCAAAAAGTCCTTGACCAAAAATGCTCAAAATTTACATGGAGACCACAAGTAACTATGCCAGAAAGAACAACCATGATTTATCCATTAATGGCGTGATAGTAGCGAATTTGGTTACAGCTATTGGCTGTGACCAACGGCAAAGTTTTCCGTGGTGTTCATGAATCGGGTGCAGGTTTTAAGAACCAAGGTTAATCTACTCACAGATTTACCAACACTTCATGAATGAGTGTTGAGCTGATATGCTCAGTAGTTGAGTGATAAGGTGGCTGTTGCCCTTTGCCATCCTGCACGTGGTTTGAGTTTTTGCTTTGTCCAGGAGACGTTTTGACACTTTTCTCATAGTACCAGTATTTGTGTATAAACTACTAGACATGGGATGCATTCCAGGTCTTGTATCCAAATCCAACACAAAATGTATGCATGTGATACACATTTTCACAAAAGAGTACATCAAATGTTTCTGAAAGTAGATTTACATACCTTAACAGAGGATCAGTATACAGTGATGACCCCGATGAATTACCTTAAAGAAAATCAAGAGTTTTGTTTTTTGTCAATCAAATAAGAACCAAGCATCCAAATCCTTGAAAATCTGCTTAGTCCCTGATCATAGCTTCTTGTGTATCTAGATATTAAATGTTACTGAATGCTCTGGAAAAAGAAAGAAAATGGAATGTAAGAAAGATTTTTGTCAAACTGCTGTTTCCAAGGTCAGGAATGGATCTTCAAGTGCAAATTCGTATTTATTCCTTCGTAAGTCTAAAACGTACAAATGTTTCAAAATTCTTATTTTAGGTGCAAAATCCTACATAACTCTGAAATAACAAATAAATCCTTAACTTCATAGAACTAAAGTGAAGAACAGATGTCTGATGTTATCATATTGTCTTTGTGAAGGTTGGAAACATTTACAGTGGTATCAATCAATCAATCAATCAATTTTATTTATAAAGCCCAATATCACAAATACAATTTGCCTCACAGGGCTTTACAGCATACGACATCCCTCTGTCCTTTAGACCCTCTCAGCGGATAAGGAAAAACTCCCCCCCCAAAAAAAATGGTAGAAACCTCAGGAAGAGCAACTGAGGAGGGATCCCTCTTCCAGGACGGACAGACGTGCAGTAGATGTCGTACAGAACAGATCAGCATAACAAATTAACAGTAATCTGTATGACACAATGAGAAAGAGAGAGAGAGAGAGAGAGAGAGAAGGTGCCCGGTGCATTATAGGTGGTCCTCCGGTAGACTAGGCCTAAGTCAGCCTAACTAGGGGCTGGTACAAGGCAAGCCTCAGCCAGCCCTAACTATAAGCTTTATCAAAGAGGAAAGTCTTAAGTCTAGTCTGAAATGTGGAGACGGTGTCTGCCTCCCGGACCGTAGCAGGAAGATGATTCCACAGGAGAGGAGCCTGATAGCTGAAGGCTCTGGCTCCTGATCTACTTTTGGAGACTTTAGGGACCACGAGTAACCCTGCGTTCTCAGAGCGCAGAGTTCTGGTGGGATAATATGGCACTATGAGCTCTCTAAGATATGACGGAGCTTGACCATTTAGAGCTTTATAAGTTAACAGTAGGATTTTAAATTCAATTCTGGATTTTACAGGGAGCCAGTGCAGAGAAGCTAAAACAGGAGAAATATGATCTCGTTTCTTAGTTCCTGTTAGTACACGTGCTGCTGCATTCTGAATTAGCTGAAGAGTTTTTAATGATTTACTAGAGCTACCTGATAGTAGAGAGTTACAGTAATCCAGCCTCGAGGTAACAAAAGCGTGGACCAATTTTTCTGCATCTCTCTGGGTCAAGATAGGCCTAATTTTTGCAATATTACGCAGATGAAAAAATGCAGTCCGTGAGGTTTGTTTTAAATGAGAATTGAAAGACAGATCTTGATCAAATGTTACTCCGAGGTTTCTTACGGTAGTGGTAGAGGCCAGAGCAATGCCATCGAGAGAAACTATGTCATCAGATAAAGAGTCTCTGAGTTGTTTGGGGCCAAGAACAATTACTTCAGTTTTGTTTGAATTTAACATCAGGAAATTGGTGCTCATCCAGGTTTTTATGTCTTTAAGACAATTATGAAGTTTAGTTAATTGATCCCTTTCTTCTGGCTTTATCGATAAATACAACTGTGTATCATCCGCATAACAATGGAAATTTATAGAGTGATTTCTAATGATGTTACCTAAAGGAAGCATATATAGAATAAATAGGATTAGTCCAAGCACAGAACCTTGCGGAACTCCAAAACAAACTTTAGTACGTACGGATGATTCATTATGAACGTGAACAAATTGAAAACGATCAGATAAATAAGATTTAAACCAGCTTAGTGCAGAACCTTTTAGGCCAGTTAAGTGTTCCAGTCTCTGTAGCAGAATTTCATGGTCAACAGTGTCAAACGCTGCACTAAGATCTAATAAAACAAGTACAGAGACAAGTCCTTTGTCTGAAGCAATCAGAAGGTCATTTGTAATTTTAACTAGAGCTGTCTCAGTGCTATCATGCGCTCTAAATCCTGACTGTAATTCCTCAAATAAATTATTATCCTGGAGAAAATCACACAGCTGGTCTGCAACTACTTTCTCAAGGATCTTTGACATAAAGGTAAGATTAGATATTGGTCTATAGTTGGCTAACACCTCTGGATCCAGGGTGGGCTTTTTTAGTAGAGGTTTAATTACAGCTACCTTAAAAGACTGTGGTACATAGCCTGTTAATAAGGATATATTGATCATGTCTAATATATGGGTGTTAACTAAAGGTAAGACCTCCTTGAGTAGCCTAGTTGGGATGGGGTCTAAGAGACACGTTGATGATTTAGATGAAGAAATCACTGCGGTCAATTCTTGAAGAGAAATTGGGGAGAAGGAATCTAAATTAATATTAGGTCTTACAGCTGTGTTTGAGGTTAGATAGGTACTATCTGAGGACAGGAGGTCATGAATTTTGCCTCTAATAGCTAGGATTTTGTCATTAAAGAAGCTCATAAAATCATTACTGCTAAGGGCTAAAGGAATACAAGGCTCAATAGAGCTTTGACTCTCAGTCAGCCTGGCTACAGTGCTGAAAAGAAACCTGGGGTTATTTTTGTTTTCTTCTATTAAAGCTGAGTAATAGTTTGCTCTGGCATTGCGGAGGCCCCTCTTATAAGTTTTGAGACTGTCTGCCCAGATTACACGAGATTCTTCCAGTTTGGTTAATCGCCAATTCCTTTCAAACTTTCGTGATATTTGCTTTAATTTACGGGTTTCAGAGTTATACCAAGGAGCGAACTTTCTTTGTTTTGTTAACTTCTTTTTAAGAGGAGCTACAGAGTCAAGTGTTGTTCGCAGCGAGCTTACGGCGCTATCAACAAATTGATCAATTCGGGAGAGGTTAAAGTCGGTACGGGAAACCTCTGTTACTGAAGGACTTGGGATTGAATTTAACGACGGAGTAATCATTTCTTTAAATTTTGCGACAGCACTATCTGATAAACATCTGGTATAGTAACTGTTGCGTGTAATCGAGTAAAAAGAAATCAAAAGTAATCAAATAATGATCTGATAGCGAGGGATTCTGTGGAAAGACTGTTAGGTTATCAATTTCAATTCCATACGTCAGAACTAGATCGAGGGTATGGTTAAAGCAGTGAGTGGGTTCATGAACACCCTGACTGAAGCCAATGGAGTCTAATAATGTGATAAACGCGGTAGCCAGGGAGTCATTATCAACGTCGACATGAATGTTAAAGTCGCCTACAATAATAACTTTATCTGATTTTAGAACTAGACTGGATAAAAACTCTGAGAATTCAGATATAAATTCAGAATACGGGCCAGGAGCACGGTACACAATATTAAATAAAAGTGGCTGCGAGGTTTTCCAGGTTGGATGTAAAAGACTAAGAACAAGGCTTTCAAAAGAATTATAATCTAGTTTAGGTTTAGGGCTGATTAACAGACTAGAGTTAATCTAACTTTGCTTTGCTGAACTTTGCTGGATTACCATTCTCCAAGTACCTTAATTGCACACAAACCCCAATTTCCAAAGCATTTTATTTTATTTATTACAAAATTATATTCAGAGGTGGCAGGGATGCAAACAAAGTCAATGGGAACTATGGGAGTGGATGTGCGTGTGAACAAACAAATATCTGCTCAGTGAGTACACACAGAAAAACATGAAGTTCTGCATTGTGACGTTACTATTGTAAATACATTTCCCAGTAATATTAGTTTTTTTAGTATGTTTATTTCGGTCTCATAAAAACAAATACAATAGACAAATATAAAGGTATAAATACAAAACAAAACAAATCAGAACAGAAACACAACAAGCAAAACAATGTACTTTGACCGAAAAGGTGTAGGCTGAAGCATCAGCTTATTTTGCCTACCCTTCTTGCATAGCAACCATGGCACTTGATTATATTATGAATAAACATGGTCCTATCTGTCGGTTCAGGGTGGGGAAGGGCCGTGATAGCACCTGGTTCACTTCTCAGTTGGCAGGCTTCTTACATAAGAGAAACCAGCTTTGTGCCAAGGCTAGGAAGTCTGGCTCCGAGGCTGACAGGCAACATTTCTGTCAACTACGTAATCACTGCACTGCTTCCACTACAAAACCCTAAATCAGTGATTATCTATCATAGACCAGAGACAGCCCAGATGACCCTAGGAGATTTTTGCAAACCATAATATTTCTATCCACCAGCTCTTGCACTTGGGAACTGCCTCCTAATATTTTTGTTGGCTCCATCCTTTTGTCAAATAAATCTGAGATGCTAAACTACTTGAACAAACATTCTATAGTCTCCAGTCTTTGTCTGGCACTTTATCTGCCAGCAAATAAGCCAACTTCTCCCCAACTACCAGTCATGCCCTCTGTAGCCACGCTGTCTCCTTCACCCCCTTGTCAGAGAGGTTTTCAAGACCTTTAACAGCACCATGGACAGACATTTTATGGGCCAGGTGCTTAAGCAATATAACAAAACAAAACAAAAAAAACCATATATATATACATATATATATATATATATACATATATATATATTACAAAATAGATACATACAGTACCACATCTTTTACTTCTATTTTGTTAGTTTATTTATTTCAATACCCTACAGTCATGGAATTATCACTTCCATATATGGTGGTGGTCAGTACAGTTTCAAGGTGAGCACCCAAGATTAGAGTAACCAGTTCAGTATCTGACCAAATGTGACAGTATCAGTATCTGACCTACTGTGACATTGAATAATGGCTAGAAAGCATTTTTGCAGAACATTATGATGTTGCAGTGAAGTTGACCTTTGACCTCATCATTATATGAGACATTTGTGTGAAATTTTGTCCTAACTAGCGTATGAATTCCTGAGTTAAGGCCCAAAACATGTTTTGTGAGGTCACAGTGTCCGTGACATTTGACCTGACCACCAAATTCTAATCAGGTCATTGTTGAGACCAAGCGGACATTTGTGCCAAACTTTAGGAAATTCTCTCATGGCCTTCTTGAGATACCATGTTCATGAGCATAAGACAGATGCACTGTTTTCTTTTTCTTTTTTGAATTGTTTTGTTTTTTATTTGTTTGTTTTTTGCTTTGTTGTTTTTTAAGTAGCATTGTGTAACATTTTGGCTAAGGACCTACTGATGAAAAATAGCCTTTTGGCTAATTCTGGCATTTTTTTTATACCATGTGCATTTATTAATTTGCACTGTCCCTTATTAACTAAACGAAACTAAACTGAACTAAACCTTACCAAAACATTCTAATCATTGCTGAGTCAATGTGGATGTTTGTGCCAAATTTTAAGAAATTCCCTCAATGTGTTCTTGAGATATTGCATTTAGAAGGATGGGACTGATGGACGGAAAACCGTCAGAAACATAAAACCTCCAGCCATGGCTGTCGCCAGCATGAAGACATAAAAATTGAATATGCCTGCACTGACTTATGACACCATCAGAGACACACATCAAGGTTCGAGGATTCTTAATTAGTACCCAAAGGTACATTTGTTGTTGTGCAGACAGGAACTCAGCAATCCCAACATAAAATCACAGCCACGCAACAGACATCATGACAGTCAAATCCATCACAAAATAGAAAAGCAGTACAATCATACCAGAATACAGAAAAGTGCAAAAAACTCAAGATTCTATACCCTGTATTTTTTATTTTTTATTTTTTTGAGGGGGTTGTCAGAGTGACTTGTTATAATAAAGCTAAAAAAAGGCAGGATGATGCATTCATGGGAACATTTATTAATAATTGTGGCCCTTAACTTTACATCCCTTTATAATTGCTCTCAATATAAACCAGACAGTAGACTACACACCACCAGTACTTTATCTTGTGTCACAACATTTATGTAACAGTCAAGCCAACACTTAATTCTTTCTTCTTTTGGAAGGACCAAGGGAAAATTGAAGACATTCTGTTCTGCCATTTGTCTCTTTGGACTCTTAAAAATCAACAATAAAATGTCGTTGTTTTATTTTACACTGAACTGGCGAAGTTTTTATTAGAACTTGGACTTTTTTCCCCTCTGACTCTCACATGAAAGTTATTTTCAGCACCAGGAGAAAAATATGAAGATGAAAATAAACAGATCTGTGCTTGCGCATCACCAACTCACACATAAGGATGGAGGGGTTATTAGTATAATGACACACCAGCAGTTAATGATCTCTATCCCCACTGTCATTTCCTGCCAGCAAGTGTTACACAACTAGTCCCGGAGGAGTCCTAAAATACACACTGCAATCCTGGACAGATGAGGTAAACAAAGAAATAAGAGTGAAACTGAACTCTGAGCTTGGATTTCCTTTAAGACTGTGACCTGAAGGTCAGATGTCTAACATAAATAAACCCTGTTTCACATACTGTCATCATAAGCATAGAAATTCCTACGGTGGCCGAGACCCGCCATCGCTGCAAATAAAAAAACGCTGCAAATAAAAAGAAACGCTGCGATGCAAATAAAAAAAGCAATGACGCAAATAAAAAAAGCAACAATGCAAATAAAAAAGCCACAACGGAAGTGAATTACCGGGGACTATTATTGCCGATGCACATGTTTTTTTATGTGAAAGAAGAAGAAGAAGACGAAGAGAGAAAAGTAACAAGAAGACGAAAAATAAGAAGAAAAACGAACGGTGGCGCCATTGCTGCTGTGACGTGTGTCAGTCATCAATTCATTATGCTGTCATTGTGAACTGACTCTCTACAATGACAGCATCATGAATAGCTGGATTGATGATGTTAGACAGTGGCTCCGGTAACTGATGAAGGTATCTTAAATGAGTACCCATATTAATTTAGAAATTAATCATTTGTTTGAGCGATAAGCAGGAAAGATTATATATATATATAGTAATAGGGAGATAATAGACTGTATCATTAAACACTGTGTAATATAACGTTAGCATACGTTACGTGTGCTGACGTTAACGAGCTAGCAGCGTGACATTTAATCATTATGGACAGACTACGTGACTAAAAACAACAACAACACGTGTTTGCGTTTTGTTTTAGGTATTCAGGAATATTTTATTGATCACCTGGCCTCCGATGACCAGAAAAATGGCAATTACAGGTCTCTGATTGAGAGTCAAAATTACCTGAGCTCCGGATGGGTCAGGCAAATTTTACACCGCCTTTTAGACGACCATCACATCATATTGAAGGCGATCAATATCGATCGCCTTCAATATGATGTGATGGTCACGTAGCCTGTTTCTCAGTTTCAGCCCCTCCTCTCTCATCAACCTAGCCTGGAAATCCAGACCCAAATCTAGAAAGATTTAGGGTCTGGCCCTGAGTAATGAAAATGTCAAGTCAGGTCTAACTCATTCATTGTAGCGGCCAAAGCCGTTTCTAACAACTGGTGTTCATCCGTAGCCATCTTGCAATGTTTACTGACTGATTCCGGACTTCGTCGTCGCAGCGCTGTCGTCATCTGTCTAGCTCGCCTCTGGCCTGCCTATATCAGATACACTGATGTGATTGGTGCAGCTCGGTTTCATGGGCATAGGTAATGAGCATCATTACTGACTGCCAGAGTGACTCGCTGAGCAAATTCAAATTGTGCACTCGCGAGAACTCTGGATTATCAGGGTATCATCAACTTAGTTTCAGTCAAAGCAGCAGGCACCTTTTTTCAGTAAAACGAAAAAAAAAACCATTTGGAAATCTATCCATACTGACAGGGGCCCAATCCTATGTTTTAATTTTACCCGTACCCCTTTTCGAGTTCCACAAGCCCCCCCAGAACAGAGTTACAAGAGGTTGTGATTGCATTCTTCCTCTGTAAAATGGGGTAACCCTTCAAGACATGATGATTTCTCTTGCGCAGGGTACAGGCCACCTTTGGCGGTTGTCATGACACTTGTGATTTGTTCACATCTTAAGTTTTACGCTATCAATTAACACATTCTCACTCCGACCTCATCACATATTGGCGTTTTGGTCATGGACTTTACACGTCCACTTAAGATGTGCAAGGTACTCTGGGTGCATTGGTTGTTGACATTCTGGGACATTTAAGTTCTCTTTTTTCAAGATACACTTCCATTTTCACAGGAAATGTAACATTTACATACACTCTTTTTCAAATTAAATGCACTACGTCGGGACAACACTGTGAACTGACTTTATTTTCCTCCAACAACAAACACATGGTTGGATTTAGGCAACAAAAGCACAGTTAGGTTTAAGCACAGAAGGAAGTAGGAAAAAAGAACAGGGATTGGCTTTAGAGTCCTACAGTGCACGAGCACCGCTCGTTTGGGTGAAAGTTAATGTTTGTTGGACACATCCACCACCCCCTCTCGTCCCAGCCCCACTCTGACTTTTGCCGCCTTAACTTCCACTGCGTTTTCTTCTGATGCCGGTGAGCACTGTTAAACTATAACCACAACCGGCTGCGTGTCATGCTGACCTTATAGAACAAGCTTTTTTGTTGGTTACTGACACAGCAAGTCACTGCCCAAGCGCCAGATTTTGACGACTTCAAAGTGAGGCTGTGCTCTATCAATTGATCAAGCAAGTCATCAAATAAAAAAGAACACTGCTTCATTACCAGGCCACAAACAGTGCTCTGTAGGCTTAGGTTAGCAAACTGTGCTCCTACTTCGCCAGTCTGCACTGATATTAGAGGAACAGCTAAAGAAGCCACATATTTCCTTCAGGAGTTGGTTGGAAAAAGACTATATAGTATTAATACTAATTAACATTCGCCAGGTTCTCTCACATATCCTGAATGTCAAATTTTGGCATTGATGAGTTGTTATATATGTAGGGTTAAAAACTCAGTGTAACTAGTAAGTGGACCGCCTAGCTCCTCCTCATCATATTATTCCCAGGTAATTGAACATCCATGCACAGATCAAGGATTTCTGCTTTATGTTACATTCATCAGCTCCAACAGGAGTCACTGTTAGTCATTCAGATCAGGTCTTTCTCCTCTGACTCAATGATGACGGCAAATTTTAGAAGATAAGTAGAAGCAGGCTTACAGCACCATGGATCTCTGGCTAATGGCGTCTGTGATAATCACCGGAGGAATGTTTCTCTCTACTCCCCAGACGATGCCAGTAACTGAGTCTCATTAGACCATCTGAGCTGAGCTGGCAGGTACGATGATGCACTGCAGGGACATGCTCTCTCAGCTGAAAGGAAACCTGGCACACAATGAACAAATTCACGTGTAATGATTTGTTTGAGTAAAAATAACTGTGGTGGGTTTAAAATGCAATGAAAAATTCTATGTATAATGTTATATCAATCAGGAGAGACTTACTTTAGAGTGACAATAATTTATTACAAAATGGGAAATATGATAATTGTAAAGAATTCTTTGGCAATTAGACCCCATCACAACTTAAGTACATTTGGGTGGTAGAGAAGGGGGTATTCCCCTGATGGAGTCAAGACACTGGTGGTGGAGGTGAAGAGAGGGATGGCTGAAAGATGAGGACGATGGGATGAGGAGCAGGACTGGCCAGTGATGGGCTGAAGACTGGAAGTGTATGGGGTGGAGGAGGGCTGCATCTGTTCGTGCTACACGGACAACTGACGGCAGTAGACAGGCATGATCTGCTCAGGGAGACTGTGGCAAAGTCTGGTTGGATTAACTTACGGTGACGCCCATAGTCAGCTGATAGAGTAGAAGCCGGAGAGCAACAGAGAGAATTGTGAATGAAGACTCTTCCTGAATGAGCTTCATAACAACTGTTATCCATCAAGGTGCACACTTAACTGTAAATGTCAATACAGATGGATAAAGTTTTACTGCTGGCATCACTCTCACCTGTGGAGACATCTAGATTTTAAAGTCTGACATCAATAGGTCCCACTCTTTGCAGCAAAATGTGCCTCTTCAGTCTGCATAGAGAAACACAGAATGCAGGAACACCACCAGTTTCCTGATAAATGCCATCTTTCTGCCTCTATGTCCATCCTTTCTCTTTCCATTTGATTTATCTCCTTTTAGGTGACCATCCTCATGTTATTCCACATGTTGATCTCTTGTGAATGGAAGTAAAAGTAAGCGTCACACATGTACAGGGTCAGTTGGCAAGTTGACCCAGACGTGGATCCCCATGCAGTCAGCCATAATGGCTATTCAAGGGGCTTCTCTCAGTCCTTCTTACTTCCATTACAAATGTTTGAAATGATTTATGTTGAAGTCATCTTTATATGGAAAGCTGTAGGAGGCAGCAGTTTGCCCCAATATAGGCTATATTGTTTAGTGCGAGCGAGTTGTTTTGCATGATCCTGTTTGAATAGATGTAAAATAAGAACCATAACAGCTAGAACATTCATTCTTTTTTTGGCAGCAGAGAGCTAAGGCTTCTGTCTTCTCCATCATCATGCCATGACCTTATGTTACCTTACCTCATGCGTGCTGCAAACATGGTATCATACTGTAATTATGCCAGGAATTTCCCCGCAATGGCAGCAGTAGGTTGTTGTTTGCATAATCCTGTATATACCGTAAAACTTCAATTAAAAGCCTAGTCCCAGTTAAACACCCAGTCCTTTAACTACCCTGGTGTGAATACACATTTTGACATACAAAGGCCTGTTTCAGTTAAACGCCTGGTCTGGTTGTTAAGCAGTTCATTTTTATAGAAGTTCTTGGATGTGTGAAACTGGTTTGCTGCCTACCCACTTGAGCTGATGTGAATAAGCAGCTTTGATCATGCATACAAATATAACCATGAGCACCAAAGCAGATCGTAATTCATTCAGATTTACAAGCATGGGAATATGTTTCAGTTCCTCAGTTACCCGGTAAGTTATTCATATTCCTTTAATCCGTAAGGGTCTACCGATCAAAAGAATCAGGTGTTTTTCATAAAAATTAATCCAAGTGAGTATTGTTTTGTGATAAAGTGGTTTTGTGTTGGTATGCCAGGCGCTGTAACCCTTGGGTGCCATGAAACAATTGTCGTAACTCAATCAATTCAATCAAATGAATTATTTGTAATTAATACCTTATTTTTAGCCTAATCTTTTATAAAAGTAAAGTTCAAACTGGCTTTTATAAACAATTTGATTCTATTTTCCATCTTTGCTGAACAACAGTTTTGTGTAAAAGGATTTAAAGGCCTGTCCCATATGGACGCCTGCCCCAGATATTGGCCTGTTGAGTTCAGTAATTTAAGCAAATAGCCCAGGCTATTAATCGAGGTTTTTGTATATATATCAATCCAAAACTAAAAACCATTATAGCTAGAGAATACACTCATAACTGGGCTACATTGCGTTTGGTGCAGAAAACCGTGAAAATGTACAGTGGCACCAGAGGAACGAATAAATGCATTTTCACTCTGCTCATAAAAATGAGCATATCTCAAAAACGAAATAATTCTCTGTGTCTACATTTAAAAAACCTCTTGGATCAATTTTTGTGTGTTTTTATTCTGTAAAATCTGATGGAAAAACATCAAATTTTTAATACTTTCATCACTTATTATGGTTTATTGACCCACGTAACCTTTTAGCTTAGGTTGTACAGATTTCAGGGATATGAAGCTTGATACCTCAAGAAATGACAATAAGCAAAATTCCAATGTAGACACTGGCAGAGCATTTCTATTGCAGAGTTGAAGAGGCTGTGGCACGCTCATCCTTTGAAACTACGGTTAGTAAGGGGGCTAAATAACAATCCAAAGTTAGGCTAAATTTTGGCGAGGGAACAACTGGCATGGCCATTTTTAAAGAACTCTCACCTCAAGATATCTAAATGCCCTATGGGTACACACGAGTCTCCCCTAAACCTACACAGGCATGTTTCCACTAAGTGTTTTGTTCCTTACAATCAGTGTGCTCCTTTATGTTAGAGCTGTTGCTAAAGGAAAAGGACGTCCAGCCCATCTGAAGAACAATGAATCATCTAACAGGTTAACGTTAAAACAGGATTCTTGTGGAACTCAAAATATTAACTGCTATGCACATCTTCTTGACTGTAAAATAGAAAACCAAAGTATATGAGTATACGTTTCCTTAATGTTCAACTAGCTTATATATTTTAACAGTATGATGGAAAGCCTGAAATTCACTTAAAGAATTTGTTTTTGGTGTATGTCCCAAAGATTTTCTGTCACCCCATCAGGCCACCCCATAAAATATTTCTGGGGGCTCCACTGACGCAGACCTGCGTATTAGGAGGCTTTGATTTAAGTCTTTCACAACATTTTATATCAAACATAACAAAGCATCACTTCTGCTTGTTCTCTGCAGCAGGAGCTGTCATCAACTCACCAGGGTTTCCTATCAGAGTCTCAACAGGAGTAAGGTCTCCTCTTGGCCTCTCATTTCCCTGATTGTATTATCCTGGCACTTATTATGATAAATTGCCTCATTGACAGCAGACACAGTGCACATGCTTTGTCTATTGAAATTGCTGTTGGCCCACTCCTTGTCTGTATTTGGCCCAGCGTCACACTGCTGCAGGCTCTGTTTACTCCAACACATTCTCCCAGACCGTATGAGGACTTCCTGCTGTCAGGGCTCCTCATGAAGAAGAATGCCTCCTCCTTTATTCAGAGCAGCACAGGGATACAGAACAGACACATCACAGTTTGCATAATCACACATTGACTCGATATGGAAACCACAAATTCCTCCTGCCCACACACTCATGACAGGAATCAACTTCCATTACTTAATTTTCTTTTACATTTCTGAGTCATTTCCAGTACAAAAAGCACAGTAGCAGGAAACTACTTGATGTTTAACACTGTTACTATAATGGCTTCTGTGATAGTTGAGTAACTGTTACTGTGTAACTAGGATGCTGTTAGTTGCATGACAGTAGTTGAAAGCACACTGAATTGCTATTCTTTACTCTCTCTTTAAACCAAGACCGCCATCTAGTGGGCTCAGAAAATAAATGCTTCATGAGGTTTCATAAGGCCATCATGATCATTCAGAGATGAGATGAGATTCTCTAATAACAAGCATCCACCCAGGAGAAAGCATTCATCACAGCCCCCTTGTGGACACTGCGATGAACTGCACATGTGTATCAACAGTTCCAGCAAAGGCAAACAACTAAATTACTGATGTCAGGTCTAAAGGTGCGTTCACACCAAATGCGAATTCGCCAATTCGTGCGTCAAGATTAAATACAAAGTCAATGCAAAGACGCGATTAGACGCGAATTCGCGCCGGGCGGCGCGATGGACGCGATAGACGCGATGGACGTGGCGCGATAGACGCGAAATTCGCGTCCAACGCCTCATCGCTCGAGTTGAAAATATTGAACTTTTGAGGCGAATTCGCGTGAGTCATAGCCGCGAAAGCCAATCAGCGTTGAGATTCTCCCGACGTCATGGTTGACATCCAGTTGTTGACACAACAATAAACTGCTACTCACCGGAGACAGATGGACAGGCACTCCGCAGCTGAAATGGAGCGCCTGTAGCTGGTGTCCTGCTGGGAGATCCTGGAACCAGCCCTCGCCAACAGGTCCTCAAACTGGTCCCCAGTCAACCTGAAGTACCGCTGAAAGCGGCTATCATCCAGACGGAGTTCCTGGAGCAGGTGGTGAAACTCACCAAGCTGGATGCGCTTCTGCGGGATCGGGTGAACCCAAAAATGACGGCGAGGCATTTGGGACTTCCAGAGCAGGTACAAAGCGGCGATGGTGGTTATCTCTGCCACGGTCGTCAGTGGCTACCCGGAGCTATATGATACTACGTGTCTACTCTACAGAGACCGCAACAAAAAGGAGCAGGCTTGGGTGAAAGACGCCGAGGAAACTGGTCTACTTGGTAAGTTCTGTAAATATGTGTCTGTAATTAGTTTGCAGAATGGTTGTACTATGAACGTTAGCGCTAGCTTAGCTCCAGTTAGCACAGCCGCCGGCTTCCCCGCTACTCGCGCGAATGACGCGATGACGCGAATTAACAAAATGGTCAGGCGTCGAAACTCGGGCGTTACGGGCGGCGCGTTACTCGCGTTACGCGCGAGTAATTTGCTTCATTCGCGTTTGGTGTGAACGCACAGTAAGAGATATTATCCTCATCTTCAGGTTGAGACTTGTACTTTGGGTTTCATACTACTATCTTTGCATGCTTTAATGTTAAAAAAAAAAATTTAAGAGCTGTCTGCCTGGAAATATATTTACCCTCTTTCTGAGACATTCCATTTCAGCACCGGTATCTTTAAGACCCCCTCCGCCCCTCCTGAAAAGCCCAGTCTGCTCTGATAGGTCAGTGTTTCCTGCCTTCCACAAAATTTTCAGACAATCTTAGTAACTTTATTTCAAATAGTGACAACTTCAGTGACTTAAGCTAAATTTATACTTCCGTGTTTAACTGACACTGTACTTACACAAGGCGTGTAGCAACGCAAAATCAGACAGCAAAAAGCTTCCTTCTCATTAAAACACCTACAAAAAGCTGCCTCCAGCAGCTTAAATGCTTTCTGTGTGATCAGGACCTAAAGAGTATTAAAACCAAAAGTCTGTGTAAAGAGGCAGGTTGGGGAGGAAACCAATTGTGAAACTATGTGAAACCTAGTTAACTGTACATTATTTTAAGGGTCATTACCATGTTTTTTTTTCTTAGCCCTCGCCTACATAACTTATTCTGCCTAAAACTAACCTACATAACATGAGTTATTAACTTATGAGTAGAAGAAAATTCCACTAGCCTCTAGGCTAATTTATGCACTGCAAAATGTCATAGGCTTATGCTAATAACATTAGCATGTTGTATTTGTGGGGAAAACGTGTACAGCAAAAGACAAGCGTTTTGTCTGTGAACCTTGTAAGTTATAGTGGAGATTTTGTACTAGTGTTTAATATTAAGTCGCATTTTATATTTGTTGTAGGTGTGTTTTAAATCATAACATAGAAACCCCATTGCCAACTGGCACTGGGATGGAGGTGTAACTGAAGAGCAACACAGACACACTACTGCACAAGTATAAATGCTCACAATGGAGTAGGCCACTTGCATAGACTATGGCGTAGGCTCTACGTAGAACCTACGCACAACTTTAAATCAGCCCTTATTTAGAACATCTGGGAAAAAGCAAGAAATATTTTCAAATATATTTGATTGTAATTATTTCCATGCATGCTGCTCAGGATATTATTATCCGATGGCTCCTCTGCCAACAGCCAAGTCTCTCCCTCTTTCCTCTGCAGCAGCACTGTGCAGGAAATCTGTAGGTGTGGAACAGGCAGGAAGAGAGGACATGTCACTCGTCACAGTGTGGGTGTTTAGTTGTTGATTTTTCTATTAAATCTAATTCAGAAAAGTTGTAAAATACTTCCATTATCCCATATAAATGCACAATGACATGCAAATGGGCAACTTACTTCATTTGGCAACGTTTAGCAACTTTTAGAGCTAGTGCTAGCTACTATCATTGTAAAGTCACACATCACATATTGTCCTCTCAGTATTTATGCATTAACTGTTTAAACCATAAACACACATACTGTTTCTTTCTACAGGCACATTTGTGAGAAAGAGACCAGAGAAGTTTGCTGTGAAGAGACAGAGAAGTAAGATGTTAGCATGTAGCTAAATGTAGCAGAGTACAGAACATAAAGACAGTGGCTGTGTCCAAAAAATTTTACTTTATTTATTAATCCCAACTCACCATCTAGGGAGTTCTATTTAGATGACTAGATATACTTGATATTATACTGTACCTGTTTTCCCAAATTAAAGTCCATTGTGTTGGGTTGTGTTAAAAATATTATTTTGGCACCACAACTGGATTTGTCTCTTGCCTGTCATCATACGGAAAAACAAACTATGCTCCTGTTGAAATGACTTTGTGTAATACTCTTTATAAAACAGCATTTAGAACTCTATATGCCACAATATCAGACTTCTTTCTTTGTTCTCATGTTCATTCAAATAGTTTTAAGAAACTGAACAGACAAGACAACTTGCAAGGGAAAAGATGAAGATGATGCTTTACAATACATACATACATAAACATCATTTCTGAATTCTCAGTGTAAACAATTAACCCTCATATAGTGTCAGACTACACCACCTTCTAGAGAAACATTGCACAATGTTGTTTTTATATCACATATGTTAAAAATTACAACAGAGAGTGATTGTATTGTCAAATAGCTTTTGATATTTTATTGTAGCTTTTCTTTTTTATCTTTATTTACAGCATGACAAATAATGTCAGTATTGTGCACTGAACCACAGACCAACCAACCAAATCTCTTGGCCTTAAAACAAAGTGAACTGCGACCAGACGTGAATCTCTCCAGACCAGTAGCCCGTCTTCTTCACATCCTCCCCTCTGCATTTGACCATGGCTGGGATCAGGACCTCAAGGTTCTAATGTTCCTGTTTTGGCAGATGCAGCTTCTTAACGTGTTGTTCTATATCAAATGAAGTCATCCACAGGGTCACAAATAAAATAATCAGGCTCGAGAACAATGTCTGCTTTTTACCACCTGGTGAGCTTCAAAGAACTGGTGGACTTTGGACTTTGAATGTGTACCTGGATCTGCAGCATTTGCCAGGTTGTGGGCAGCATTGTGGATATAAGAAACAAGGACCCAAGTGCTGATGCTCAGTGCTACTACTACAGGAAATTGTTTGATTTTGTTCAGATGCTGCTCTTCTGGATTCTATTCAGAGACATTCTGAAAATCAAACAATGTCAATGTTGGTGCTGGTGAAATAGAAAATGCCGTAGACAGGCAGGCAATAATCATTGTGGTTGTAACCATCAGTGAGTCTTGGAAGTACCCCATTACATACTTTCTTATCAGCAGTGGAGCAAAGAGGGCAAACATATCCCACAAGAGCCTTCGTCACTTGCTATCGGAATTCAAGTTATCCCCCTGAGGTATGATGGACCACCAGCTTGGTGCCAAATTTGACATCACAAACATGACACCTTATTTTCTTCATCCAGAGGATCAAACACAAAAGGTGCACATGCTCTTGGATCCATGTCACATGTTAAAACTAATAAAAAATGTGTTTTCTATAGATTAAGTGTCGGAGACAGAAGATGGGAAACAGATCAGATGGGAGTACATTGAAGAACTCCACAAACTTCAATAAAAGGAAGGTTTGTGACTTGACAACAAGCTAAGAATGGCATGCATCCAGTGAGTACAACAAAAAATGAAATGAAGGTCCATCTTGCAGCCCAACAATTGATGCAGCTTTTGATATCCATAATAGCAGCAACCGATTTGAGAAAAGGACTTGAAGCACCAATCAAGCCTTCACCAAAGGTCATACCAGGGCTGTTTTAGAACAAGCTTTGTGTCTCCACGTTGTCAAGGCTAGAAACAAGGGTAACAACTTTGTCTACATGCATGCTTCTCAAAAGAAAGCTCACATCTTCATTGCTTTTGCTAAAGGTGTGCTTAATATCTATGAACATCTTGTAGAGAGACCAGTTGCATCACATAGATACCTTCTGACATACAAATTGAGTCAGGATCACCCGGAGCTGTTATTCTAAGCAGCATGTTGGGGTTCCAGCAATGACCCCAGTGCAAGACACTTTTGTGGGGCTTTCAAGTGGCTCAAGAAGGCATCAGGTGAGGAAGGGCACGGGCAGCTGTCCTCTTCGTGACCACACGGACATCCTTGATTTAACAAATGTCAATATTGGATGCAGGGTGGATGTGGAGCATGTGGAAGTGCTTTTGCCCGAAGGAGAAACCATAACTGACCTCCCAGATGTAGACAGTGTCGCAGTACAAAGACACAGCCATCAGCTACATCACAGGACATTGGACTCCATACATTCTTCTCTAGCATTAAAGAACAGAGGTGGCCTACAAAAACTACTCAGCTAGCAGTAATGCTGTTTGTCTGGCCACTGAGAAGTGCTTTCAGTGATGTTGAAAACCAACAGGGGGAAGGATTCACAAAGTCGGGGAACAACATCAGCAATTGTCACTCAAACTTGCAGATTGTTTGGAGAAAAACTTTAGGCAGGCAGGCCAGGTGGGCCATACTGGGATGAGTACAAATTCTCACACATGGTCTACAGTTTGTGATTGATGTCTATTTATCTTTGTTGAAAGGAATTCAAACACAACTTTACCTTTAGAGTTTTTATTTTCTAGCATTGATGGGAATGACATAAATACGTTTTGAAAGTGTTCTTGTAAATTAAAAGTAGTGACACAGCAAACACAGCATCCTGAAAAACATTTTTCTGATGTCCCACATTATATGTTAATACCATAAGTATAATGATTGAAGATAATTAATATTATACAAAAACATTGTCAAACAAATGTAATAAGCTGCTCAGAGATCTGTTTTAGGCATGACATTTAACTCAAACCTGGGTACTCTTCACTTGATGATTTAAGTCCATACTATATTTGCCATACAATAAATGCTTGAGGGAGTTGGTAAATTCTGAATAAACAGGCTTTGGTTAGTCAAACTGAGCTATATTTACATCAGTGTGTCAGAAAACTGTCAGTTGAGCCCAGAGGAGACGCTTGTAGGGTTTTGACATCAGGTTTTTGTCATGTAGGTGTCAACGGGGCAGCCCTGAAAGGAATGTTGGCTGGTCACGATTCGCTGTGCGTTGCTCAGCCAGGCGAGCGGTGCATTGGAGCGGTGATAGACGTGGATTGCGCTGAATGTGTGATGTGAATGCTCAGCAGATAAGTCCAGATATGTTCCAGCTCCATACCGGCTGTTGGAGACTCTTTTCATTGCTCTGCTATCTTTACATGCTGCATCTTATGAATGTACATAAATGCTGAGATTTATTGACAGCTCTTTTTTTCTTAATGTTCCATTTACTGTAATTTGTTCCTGGCTTTTATGACGTAACACATACACATCATAGTTTTTCATGTTTGTAAGGTGCAATAACGTATTCCCATGGCTCCTGAAGTCCCAGTAGTCTGAAACATGTCCTGTTGGACTGAAGGGCCATTTGTCCGACAGCATGTTGTCCCTAAAACAAACACGCACTGCTCCATTTTTCAACAAAAAATTCTCATGCAGAATGATGTCATCAGACCTTCATATTATGAGGATTGTGTGACCCACCATACTGTGCCTCTGACTGGCTTACTCTGATATCTGGTACCCTGACCCTGATGAGTCTTACTCTTGATGCCTAAACCTAACCTTTCTAACCAATCAAGGTAGTGAGCAGAGTCAGAGGCAGAACTGTGCAGGTAATGCCCTCACCATAGAAATGTCCCCATTCTGCGTATTAGCCATATGCCTCTGTTTGGGAGAATGTGTACTTGTTTCTGGGTCCACTGGGTATTTCTGAGTCCTTCAGACAATCTGGACGATTGGGATTTGGAATTAAGAGCCTTCTGAACAACGCTCTGCAAGCATTTTGTTCAGCAAGATCATCTCCACAAATGAACACCACTTTTATGATTTCTGAAGCCTGAATGCAATCGCCAGAAGTAAAAAGCTAACATTAGGTCATAAACAAACCACACTTTGGTCACATGACTTAATGTCTCCGCCACAACCATGCTGGGACGCGCTTTATTTTAAGGTCCTTGTAATAAGCGTTACTTAATATGTAATAAGGTGCTTATAACTCCTTATAAGATGCTTATTAACATTATTAAGTTTAATAAGACTATATAAATGTTAATAATAGCATTATAAACATGTTAATTTTTAGATTATAAGACATTTATAAGCACTTATAAGAAACTTGGTAACAGTTTACAAACACATTTATTAAGTTAAACTAACTTACATATTATGTCATCGTTAAACCTTTACTAAGAGTTTTTGTTGCTTTATTAAGATTAAAACATACTTTATTATGCATTTATTAACAGTGAGCTATGCTTGTTTTTGCAGCTACCGGATCTAAAGCGAGAACAGTGCCTTATTAAGCTTAATAAATCCTTTATTATGCACTTGTTAACAGTTAACTATGCTTTTTGCAGCTCCCCATTCTGGAATGAGCACTACATGTGGTCAAGGTTGATAAAATGTGAAGAAACAATTGCATAACAATATAATGTTTCAGCGGTGAAACACAAAAACACACTTTAACACAGCTCTTTTGAAAATTTGTTTTTTGTTAGTTGTCATCATTTATGCATGAATGGTATGGAGCTACATTAGGGTCAAAGGTTTTGTACTTGAAAAAATAAAATTTGAAACTGAAAATTCATGTGTTGATCTTGAATTTTGAAAAATACAACAATGTATTCAAAATAAAAATAAGTGTATGAAACTTTTTTTTTTTCAGGTTAAATATAATTTTGATTCACTTTGGTAATTCTTTTGAATAAATAATTTATTTTCACTCTTCACTTCCATATACATTTTAACATTTGAGATCTTATTTTTTTCAGTTGCATGTTTTATCTTTTCAGATTCAGATCTTATTTTTTACAGTTTCAAATCTTATTTTTTTTCACTTCACTTGTGTTGTGGAGGGCATGGCATCAACTGAGAGGGGTGTGGAATCATGAGTGACATTGCCTTCAGGGAACGTAGGAACTAAAAAAAATCTGACTCAACACTTATATACTGATACTAATATATACTTTCAACATATTGTACCACAGTAGCCAGAACTATAACGACAGTATTATTACTTTCATGAATGTTGTTGTAAGCTACTGTCATTACCGAGGATGTCATACAGATTACTGTATTGTGTCATACAGATTACTGTTAATTTGTTATGCTGATCTGTTCTGTACGACATCTACTGCACGTCTGTCCGTCCTGGAAGAGGGATCCCTCCTCAGTTGCTCTTCCTGAGGTTTCTACCATTTTTTCCCCCGGTAAAG
Source organism: Epinephelus awoara (assembly GCA_035609425.1). Lineage (NCBI taxonomy): Eukaryota > Metazoa > Chordata > Actinopteri > Perciformes > Serranidae > Epinephelus > Epinephelus awoara. The sequence goes on from CM069305.1 coordinate 5,481,710, forward strand.
GGGTTTTTTTGGGGAGTTTTTCCTTATCCGCTGTTAGGGTCTAAAGGACAGAGGGATGTCGTATGCTGTAAAGCCCTGTGAGGCAAATTGTATTTGTGATATTGGGCTTTATAAATAAAATTGATTGATTGATTGATTGATTATATACGCCATATTTGACATATGTGACTGGCAGTGTAAAAATTGATGCCAGTGACAAACTTCCATTTAGAAATCTGTTTTAGACAGTACTGAGCACCAATTGCGGTATAAGAGCAATAAATTATGCCAGATTTTGCAGTTCAACAGCCACATTTTAAGTGCTGATATGTCTGATTTCCACATAGCACTGTGAACGCAGCGTAGTGTCTGTTTTGCTTGCGATGATGGCATCTGGTCGGTCGGGTCAATCTGCTGGAGCCCATACATCCAGCACACAGGTGAGAAATGTTAACTAAGTTTTGGGAAATCATAACAAACATTAAGGGGTCGTTTAAATCCAGATTCACTGTCTACAAAATAAAAACCTGACGAATTTCTTTACAACCCATTATACAGATCCAGACAACTGTAGCCTAATTATGCATGCATGACAGGGCGGTAGTCACCATATACATTGAGGGGGACATGTCTTTGTTTACTACAAACACAGTGGCAAATATTATCTTGGAGGACATCATTGCACTTGGTTGACTATTTTTCTGTGATCTTAGATGTAAATATTGCATGTTTCTTTCAGATAAAACACATTTTTGACTTGTGAATGAGTCAATGGAATTTCTTGCACTAATGACAAATACTGGCAATCATGTCTGCCTGGCACAAACCACATGTTTTGGACAGCTGTGAAGTGACAGAATGTCCCACCATCATGGTTCTTATATTGCTAGATTCCAGAGAGTCTCCCCTCTTCATATATGGAAGAATATGTCTTTTTCCAACTTGCTATGGTGAGATACATGTAAAAATGTAAGAATTTGGTAACAGAGATTTGTTTTTTTCACTGATATAAAAATTAATATAAAATACAGGCACATAGGAGGACATGTAATGATGGCAAAATCTGGATAGCCCACATTGTCCTAAAAAAACAACATACAGCATGTGTATGTAGCCTTTATAATGTTAAAAGTAAAGGCAGTAAAAATACCCCAAAAACGCCTAGGGCCCATAGGGTAAAGATTTAATAATGTTAATAAGCATTTTATAAGGAATAATAAGCGCCTTATTACATATTAACTAACGCTTATTACAAGGACCTTAAAATAAAGCGCTGTAAAGCTATGTTTGCCGTGATGACATTCTGTAGTCTCATATTGCCAGTTAGCAACCACCCATTTTTAGACACATAAAAGCTTCAAACTTCACAAGTGGGGAATTGCTGAAAATATTTATGTCATAGAAAAAGATGTGAAAGTCTCTTATTTGTAGAAAATCATACAAACTGTTGTGCATGGATTTTTGTTAGGATAGCATATGGATCATTCCATGACAATACGTGAATACATTAGAAAGAAAAGTACAATGTCCAAAACTTATTATACTCTTGGACAATTGCAGCTCATCTCTGAAGTGTAAAAATGTGTATTGAAAAACTGTGATGTGAAAATTAGCAATAAACATGTCATACATATAAAAGAAATCAAAAGAAATTTGATTTATGTATTAGAATGTACTTTCTAAAATATGATAGCATTCATCTGCATTCATCTGCATTCTGTCCTAAAAAGATACAGACAATTCTTATAGTCTATGAAATCAGTGCTTTACTAATTTATACTCAGCTCAGTTTGTAAGGCCAACTGCATATAATTAAAGTCCCAAAATTCTTTAAATAAGCTTTGGGCTCAAGTTTGTGAGGGCAGCACAGACAGACAAAATTATCACTTGGTACTGGGATGAAAAACTGACAAGCCCTCTCAGCTGCATATCCTGGGAGTTGCTGCCTGTCTTGGAGGAATGGGGGCATGACAAAAGTGGCAACATGTTTGGCCAGTTTTTCACTTACAAGGAAACCTCTGTCAGTCATTAACTGGTCACCTGATTTGATGTAAGGATAAAAAACAGATTGTATTGTGATCTCTTCATCAGATTTTCTTCCCCCACACTCTGCAACCTGACATTTCAAAGACATAGGAGATGGACCTATAGGGTGTAATACCAATGACAGACTTGATGGTGTTGTGATGTTTAAAGATAGACAATTTTTGTGCCCTTGCTCGGAAGTTATCAAATATCACAGCTCTGTCAGTGATCTTTGCATCAGACACCAATGCCAAACGCCACCTTTCACAGTGATATGATATATTGTATCATATACGCAGATATGCTGCTGAACAGGGTCAGGTTGAAACACTGCCAATAATGACATAATATAAGGAGTAGGAAGGTCCCTATAGGGCAGGCGGGAGGTGTGGTGGATGAGTCCCACAGACCCCAAACTTTCAGATGGGAGGCCAGTGTTCACTTCCTGTATGAATGAAGCACCAAATTATGATTTTATTTTCTAAACCCAACCACGTGCTTTAGTTGCCTAAACCTAACCACATGCTCCGGCATTGGTTGCGGCATCCTTGAAGTCCACTGACAAAGCCAGCAATATGCAACATCTTGGGATGAGAACGTGTCGCCTTGCTTTAAGGTTAACAGGTTTCTCCATAAAGAATTCTGTACAGTCAATAATTACATCACAACGCAGTTCTTGAACCTTTTTTTAAATTCTATGGGCTGTGATTCTGGAGTTCATTTTGGCGAGCGATAAGTGGATGGTGGACAGATGGGTTGTCACCCTGGACTGCGGAGGTGGAACTCATCTCTCAGGATGGAGGACCTATGACCATAACTGGAATTGCAGCAAAGTCGTAGGAGCTGTTTTTGTGTTTTCTCTGGGGCTTCCTTGGGAACTGATAAGTTGGATGAGCTGCAAGTGGGGATTTAACCCTGATGTTCCAAAAACAGTGTGAAGAGGTCCCCTCTTCTAAGTTGCGACTGGTGGCTGTAGGCTAATATTGTTTTGAAGCAATGTTCCCAGAGGCCTGGCCACTGGCCACTCTGTAATACTGGAAATATTTAAATAATTACTTGCCAGATTAAAGCTCCGATGGGCAGAAATGGCACTCTCATCACAACTGGCTGCCTTTGCTTCAGATAGCTTTTGCTGTGAATCTATGATGCAGGCAATCTGTTACTGTGAATTCTTGATCCTCATGACAGGGATCAATATGACAAGCAGCAGGGTAATTTGAAGCCCATACACTGACAGCATGGTTGTTCTCATTTGTGGGAGCTTGCAAAGCAGCTTGCAGAGGAAGCAGCAACAGTAGGCAGGCCAAGTTTTAAAAGGGCACCCTGAATGAGATTTGCCAATTTGCATGTGATCAACTGACTCCCTTCCATCAATCAGCTGCTCCATCAGTTGATTGGGCTGCTTGTGGTTAATTATTTTTATTCATAACTATAGTCATTTGATTGAAATTTGTGCTTTTGTAATGTGTAAGTTTTCTGTGATATTAATATTATATATTATAATTAAAATAAACATACAGTGATATAACAGTACAGAGTACATTTTCCAATAACTACAGAACATTGGTTTTGGATTATGACCCAATATAAGGATTATATAGAACATTACACTAAGTAAAAGTAACCACCCTCTCTGGTTTGATTATGACCCAACAGCAATCTATATATGACATTATTAACTTTCTCCATTTAGGACACAGAAGAAATTCACAGGACCGGTGCCCATCATACTCTTAAGGAGACCTTGCATACCCCCTCTTAAGCTGGCTAATGAAGGGATACCCTGACAGTGGACATCAACAGAGGCACTTTAATTACAGACAGTTGTGCACACATGACTGTGGACTGTGGAAGGCTTAAGGGGGATACTGAAGAAGATGGATGACAGCATCTGGAGAGTCCTCAACATTGTTAGCATCTGCTGTCTCTTACACAACCTGTATAAGTCACAGTGAGATGAGTTTTTGGAGGACTGGCGGGAGGAACAGAACTGAGGGAACTGGACATTCCAGTGACTCACTGGAGAATAGCACAACCACAGAATGTAACACTGTTACTTGCTACATTTTTTCACTGAGAACTGAACAGTTTTTATCTAACTAATATCACAACTCAGACTCTTAAATATGTCCATAGTCCAATTGCAGTTTTAGCCTTTCTAACATGATAATGTGATATGAATAATTTAGTTTGTGATGTACTAAATCTTCGGCCCACGTGGATGTCCTGTATGTTTCTCGTGTAGCCCATCCATGAGAATTCATTTCACCTGTTGTATTGTCTCCTTCCTCTTTATTGTTGTGGCTTCTTCATGTTTTTTTGTGCAAACAATGTTGTTGGCACTCAAACGAGTAAGTACTTACACCTACACAAAGGACCTCAGCTAAGTCGGCAGTCCTTCAATGTGGCCCAGAACACATTGGTGTACACAATAAAGATTGTGGCCATATGCGACCCAAACCAGCTCAAATGTGTTCTGAGTGATTGTCTCTCAAGACATGATAATGACACATCAGTAGAGAAGGCCAAATGAAGCTTTATGAACCGTTAACTTGATTTTCTAATCCCAGTAGATCCTTGAGGTAGAAAGTGGTATCTGGCACAACTTCACCGATTCACAAGGTACATGGAGAGTGAGGAAACACTGAAAATTGTCGAAAGAGCTCCAGCAACACTTGTGGTATGGAAAGAAACTTTATTGGAGCTCTTTTGACGAATCCCAGTAGATGGCAGTCTTGGTTTAAAGAAAAAGGGTCTGTGTACTTCGCGGCCATTCGTTTTTCCTTTCAAAATTACACATTGAAATACGGAAAACCAACCATAATCCGTTTTCTGTTTTGAAATGACCAAACGAAAAAGGAAAAAAAGATCCGTCTCCCATTTTTTATTTGATATTAAAGAAAAGAAAAACGGAAAACAAATTGTTATCCATTATCCGTTATCCGATTTAATTTGGGAAATTAAAAAAAAAAACAACCTGTGGGAAACTCCTTTCTCTATTATTTACCGCCTGACACTCTCTGATGACACACATTTCTTGACGGGGTCGTTCGTGGAGCACATAAGAGCTATGAAAGGTACATACAGAGCATGTGCATTTCCGATAACTACTAGAATATTGCTTTATCTGAATCTAATCTATTTATCTAAATGTTTAAATCTAAATGTTCTGGGCGAAACTAAATATTTAGCTAATATGCATACACACAGCCTGTCACTGCAAGTACCAAAATAAAAGCTCGAGATGGTCAGACTGTGTTTATAGAATATTAATAACTCAATAAACGGTCCGTGAAAAAAATATTTTTCCAGTGGATGTCTTAGTTACAACCTGATTGAGCTAGCAAAGTAGTTTTGTGTTGCTACGTGTGGTGTATTGAAAATATTTTTTCAATACTCATCTGTGTGAAGGAGTGAACATCCAACGGCAGAGTTAATTACTAACGAGCAGAACCTTACAGCCGGCCTCCACCGGCTGCAAACGTAAGCACCAGGTCAGCGTAGCGACATTACGGAAGCGAAACATACGGAAGCTACACATAGAGAAGCCAGTGGGGTTGTTTACCGTTTGCTGAGACGAGAGGCTGCATGTCGGCTGAATGAAATGTTAAAGCATTTCCCACCTAAGTTATTACATATATTTGAGTTATCTACAAGTTCACTGTACTGTTTGTCATCTACTGGCTTTCAAATGTCCGCCACGGACATTTACACAATGTCACGGATAAACATGAGTAAATGCATGAAAAAAAATCATCACATATATCCTCTGATAATGGTTTATTCATTTAAAAACACATTGTCATACCTTTCAAGTTTTGGATTTGAAAATAAGGGAAATTTTTTGGCGCCCACCGCTAGCCTCCGCTATAACATTATTCCTCTCTGTGATCCCCGTTCAACCCACAACCTCCAGGATTGCTGCTGCTGGTTGAAACATGATAATAGGGGCGCCCCAGCACCCACTCGACTAACTTGACGTGGAAATGAGCGGTAGTCTAGAAAACTGTTGAGTTTTGTTTTGTTTTTGGTTTTTTTGGATGAGTGCCCTCACATAGATTGTGCCCTGGGCGGTCGCCCACATTGCCCATAGCAGAACCCGTCCCTGGGTGTACAGGAAATCTAAAATAACCACTGTCGACACTAACCTCTCGACAACTGCCACCCAGGCTACTGCAGGTGGCAGTTCTCGCAAGGCTAGTGACAGAGTTCAGTTTGGAGAGGCAGAGGAATGTTTTTTTTTTTTTTTAAATTATATTATACTTTGGGAGATTTCTGGGAAAATACTAATATGGGAGGACAACGGGAAAGAGGGGTGAAATACGGTAGTTTCCCGGCCAAAACGGGAGACTTGACAGGTATGAGTGGGAGCATTATTTGATAGGGTGGTATTGGACTATCAAAATATGCTACCCCTGAAATATTGATTAAAAATGTTAAAATGACATGTCTAAATATGCTGCCATTAATCCTACAGTGGGTTGGCACGGTGGTGTGGTGGTTAGCACCGTCGCCTCACAGCAAGAGGGTTGCCGGTTTGATCCCGGGTGTGGGAGCCCTTCTGTGTGGGGTTTGCATGTTCTCCCCCGTGTCAGCGTGGGTTCTCTCCGGGTTCTCCGGCTTCTTCCCACAGTCCAAAGACATGCAATTTGGGGACTAGGTTAATTGATTACTTTACTTATTGTCCATAGGTGTGAATGTGAGTGTGAATGGTTGTCTGTCTCTATGTGTCAGCCCTGCGATGGTCTGGCGAACTGTCCAGGGTGTACCCTGCCTCTCGCCCGATGTCAGCCCCCGCGACCCTCACGAGGTTGAAGTGGTTAGAAGATGAATGAATGAATGAATAATCCTACAGTGGCAGTGAGGTGATTAGTAGTCTTACATGAATGCATTGAGTAGTGGGAGCATTATTTGATAGGGTGGTAACTGATTAACAGGGGGGCGAGCTGCTACGCGACTCGTGCTGCACACTTGTCGCGCCGGTGATGTGCCCGGTGGATCTCGGCCGTAATTGATTAACGGGGGCGAGCTGCTACGGGACTCGCCCTGCAGGTAACACTACTAACAGCGTGTGTGTCTCTGCACATGTTGAGCTTCCAGCTATGTTATTACAGACAGGCTAATAAAACATTTGTTTGTTTGTTGTTCAGACCACTTTTGGACTTGTTTACCCACATATTTGTACCGAGAGGTCTTTGGATCCGTTCTGCTATATATCTGCTTCTTCTTCTTCTTTTGGCGGACCAGGTGCGTTAAGTGCGTCTTTACGATGCATCCCGCCACCTATTGCACCGGAATTGTAACGACAAGTTACATTCACAGACAGCGAGTCCCATTATAATGTGTTTATGAGTCAGGTCGAACAGGTAGCGCCAAAAGCAGAAAAATCTATATGAGGCGGAGATAATTTATTCGTGGCGCACTGCCACAGATAAATGAATGTATGGAAAAACATTGACGATGTCTAGAAAGCATCAGTGGCTGCACCTAACAGAGAAAGCTAACATCAGGACGTCATCTGTTAAAAGCCTCCTGTTGACGGATACGACATGAAACTAACTACTTCAGTTAGCTCAATAATGTTGTAACTAAGACATCCGCTGGAAAAAAAAAATTTTCACGGACCGTTCACTGAGTTAATGAATCATTACAGACACCACTAACGGGGCTAACAGCTTACGGTTTTCTAATGGGTTTTCTACCCGGACATATTTGTAAACAACACTGTAATTCCCGAAGGGACACTAACAACTCAAAGTACACGTCAAATAAACTTTCTCCAAACATGTTTTTTGTTATTTTATGTAGTTATTATCACACTAATGTATGACAGGCAGGGTGAATTTGCATATTAGCTAAATATTTAGTTTCACCCAGAACATTTAGATTTAACATTTAACATTTAGATTTAGATTTAGCATTTAGATGTAACATTTAGATTTAACATTTAAATTTAGATTTAATATTTACATTTAACATTTAACATTTAGGTGCCACATTTAATATTTAGATTTAACTATTTAATATATTTCTAAGTTAACAAATATTGCTGTAAATGTGGTAAAAGGTGATGTTAAAAATTCACAACACTTTTTTAAACATTGTTTAAAGCTAAATGTGGCAAAATGTTGATGTTATTTTCAGCATGAGACACTTTACAAACGGCACCCCATAGTATACACAGTAAAATCAGACTATCAGCGTTTACATAGGTTATTTAGTGACTTTGCAATAAGCTTCTGCCACCGGGGATGAATTTTCGCGGAAAAAAATCTTTACGGCAGGAAACGCGTCATGTTTTGCCAAACTGGTCGGTCAGCCAATCAGCGACTGGAGCTGGTCCTTATGAGGAGTTGGGCATGAGATAGTTGAGTCAGGAGCACAATGGCAGACGGACAAAGTTTGGAGATAAGTGAAAAACGGCCTCCCAAAAGAAAACGAGCTGCTCTGTCTGAGGAGGCGAGGATGCACAAAAAGGAGAGTGATAAAAGAAGAGGAAAAAGGAGAGTGATAAAAGAAGAGGAAAAAGGAGAGTGATAAAAGAAGAGGAAAAACAAGAGTAAACCTCAGTCAGGCGTTCAAGAGATGGAGGGAGCTCAGTGACCAAAGAGGCTTCAGAACCGATGTCCAGCTAGCTTTCTTTCTAATGGATCAGTAAGTAACACGGCTAAATGTTAGCTAGCCGAGAGAGGACTGTACTGTACTGGCTGCTAGTTCATTCCTAGCTGGCCAGCATCGTAAATCGCCGCAACCAGGGACCGGGTAGCGAGTGTTGGTCGGCTGACATCCTGGTTGCCATTCTACGGCAGCCGTCGGACAGTGATTACTACCCCCCCCCCCCCCCCCCCCCCCCCACGTCCATGTGTCTCTGGTGAGTAGCAGTTTATTGTTGTGTCAACAACTGGACATCAGGGTGTCTCAATCTCAACACTGATTGGCTTTCGTGGCACAGCGTCACGTGAATTCGCCTCAAAAGTTTAATGTTTTCAACTCGAGCGATGAGGCGATGGACGCAAATTGCGCCGCGCTAGACACGTCCATCACGCCGCCCGGGCGCAAATTCGTGTTTAATCGCGTTGTTGCATTGACTTTTTTATGTAATCTCAAAACGTGTATTTGTGAATTCAGCGTGGACGCACAGTTAGGTTTAGGACAAGAAACGTGGTGAGGGCGTACCTGAAAATGACTCAAAGTTACCACATTTTTGAACACCAGTCTCCTGGAGTAAAGTCCTAGGGGAAAGTCCTGTGTTTTGTGACCCATCCACCACCCAACCTGCTATCTTAGTGGACTGCTTGGGCTGCTTCCATCTTTACAGTGACCAGCTATCACAGCTTTTGGGAAATGACTGAGCTCTACCTCTGACAGGTGGTTGTGGGTGGGTGGATGGATCTCAGTAAACTCCCTGCATACCATTGTATTTTAGTACACTCAGGGCTACTCTAATTCTCCAGTCCTTTATTCAGCATATCATTAGCCCCATTTCTATGAGTCATCCATCTACCAGGTAAAAACACATTAATCAAAGTCCCAGCTGAACCATCTGATAACACAAACTAATGATAAAAAGTAGTTAGGACCAACTGCATCACGTGTTCCTCCGAAGGGACTCATCCTCATCCTGTGGTTGTGACAGGCAGCAGGGATTTAGTGACATTTCATTAGCCTCTCTGCCTCTGCATTACACCTAATGGGCAGGCTGGCTGTCCGCTGCTGTTTGGAGAGTGACTTTGTGTCCTGGCTGCAGACCTGATGTGGAGGAGGTCACTGTCTGGGCTGTGTGCTGAGGATCATCAGAATCTACAGGGGGAGTATTCATCAACATCTGTCACACTGTTGACATGAATCATGAGGCTCCAAAATGTGATATCCACCACAGGAAAAGGACAGCTATTTCTACAAAGTGATTGATGGAAAGAGATAAGAAGTACTATAAAGGGCAAAATGTGAATTTATGTGGGTAGACTGATCTGCATTTCCTTTCAGATTTCAGCGAAGGCCATAAAATCCCATATATGTCTTCTCTTAGGGAAATAGTTCAGCATCTTTTGAAATACACAGAAACTGAGATGAGGAGATTGTCATCAATGTTATGTCTGTGAGTTCAGTTGGTTAGCCTAGGTTAACAATAAACAGCTAACCTGGTTGTGTTTATGTTCAAAAATACACCTGCCAACATCTTCAAAGGTCACTAAGCAACATGAGGTATCTAATTTGTCGGATTTGTACATAAAATGAACTTCAGAAACAGCTATTTGCTGTTTTAGAGGCAGTTACTCGCTGTCACTACTTCTTTATTTAGTTTATTTAGTTTTCTGAAATCCTCATCACAGGAAAAGGATGTAAGGTTCATTGTGCCTGCGCTCATGCTTTATAGCCAGAAACACTGCACAGGAGTGCTGGGCAGATGGATACACTGTTGTTCATCAAGAAATAGATCCAATATGTAGCTCAACTGAACCACAGTTTTTTAAGGGGGTTAAGCCTGAGAGTTGAAACCTTTTTGTTTTTGTGTGAATTTATCTTTTCTTCAGAAAACATTCCTGTGAAATGGTACATCGTAGGCGCATGAAATTTTCACCAGTGATTGGAATCTGTTCCGCTGCTCAAGAAATATGAGCTTAATCAGCCTGATGGTGGTACTTTAATAAAGACCCCAAAATTGAATTTTGGAATGGTCACACCTTTCAACAACATAAGTTGGAAATTTGACATGCAAGTCCAGCTCAATGTGCCACAGAGAAAAAAGAAAAACAGAATCATTAAGGTCTGCCTGACTAGATTTTCCACCATTTTGAATTAAAAAACTAACACATTTTTGACATCTCCTATACTGTACATCCAATTTGTCCCAAATTTTCTGTGGATCATTATCTGACCACGTTCATCAAAGGTTACCAAAGCTTGTTGATAATTCATTGCGTTTTGAAAAAAAATCACCAATGAACTTTAAAAGAGTCATGGCTCAGCACCACAAATAGACCTTACTCCACAACCGTTAGGCCAATCATCATGAAACGTCCATGTCAAGATATGTACCTAAAACATACCCTGAAAGTTTCATTCAAATTGATCACTAGGGAGCGCTACAAATGTATTAGGGAAAAAAAAAAACATGGCATAACACAAATCAAACTATGAATCAGAAATTCTTTGTCCAATCATTACAAAGCTTATATTTAATAACAATGATGAACGATGTGAGTGAAATTAATTTGAAATCACTTAATAGGGAGCACCACCAGGCAGTCAGCAGGCAATTTTAGGAAAAATTAGGCAATTCTGAGCAACAAGCAGAGTGTAGGAAGATGAAAAAAGGTGACATTCTAAGCACAAGAGACTACGCTCTATCTCACTGAGCTAATTAGCAAGAGACAACTCTGCAGTATATATGTTTAAAACTTCTTCTAGCTCATTATACTGATAAGAAGTCATAATATATTTCATTATAAAACACTGAATGTGTGGTATATGTAAAAGCCCATGTGAAAAATGTAATACACACACAGTAAAACAAAGCATATCACAACATAGAAGTTACATCATATAATTATGGCATGCCCTTCAAATTGTGGATGAGTGGCTGAAGTGATCAGACTCATAATATACAAAGGAATGAAAAAACTCAAGAACAAGAAAGTAAGAATAACATTAACTGCTAGCAATTATGAACAAACTGGCCTGATCTAGCTTAAAGCTAAACATTATCCATGGTGACAAAGATGAAAACATTTTTTAAAATGTAAAAGTAGCTATTGGATAGACTCTGCATATTGACTGATAGCTAAGCCAAATAAACAGGGAAAAGAGACAAGGGATAACAGGAAAAGTGTTGATAAAGAGTATTTGTCTCTCCGCAAAACTGCCTGGATTATAATTATTATAGTCTCTAATCCACATAGCATGATGCCTGAACATAGGACTTTCACATTAGAATGTCCGTTCTGCCTTAGCTGAGGCTTGAACTCACAACTTCTGAGACTGATATACCATATGTAGCACACAGGGATCAAAATTAGCAGTCGCTAGTTGCCAGAGGCGACTACTTTTATCCCCTTGGCCAGTAAATGAAGTCACCTAACCAGCCACTCTGGCGAGTGAAAAAAACAGGGCCAAACTACTGTTATTGTTGTTTCTCCCTGGCTGTGTGTACGTGATGTAATTGGTTGCGCGCCAGTGTCGTACAACAGATCTTCAAGCCCACAACATGCCGCAAAGTGGGAGCTAGAACATGAGCTTGTAGTTGGAGATCCGTGGTCCGCCATTTACACTCTCTAGGAGGGCTGATAAGATCCACTGGCACACTGCGTGTCTGTGCTCACTGGCTGCAACAGTTGGAAACACGGAGCGAGGGAATTTTAAAAGGCTACAACAAGAAAGAGAGCAGTTAACCAATGTAAGCGTTCCCGTTTGAAAATGTGGCGGCATATTCCGGGTGTGGCCCCCCCTTCTAAATCCAAGAAAACGGATACACAACAACAAGCTAACCGTGACACAGAGACCTCTGGTTCTGCGGAGACTAACGTAACGTTAGGTTATGCTAGGAAATTTAGCCAGAGGTGGTACACAACAGAGTCCGGACAACCAAGAGATTGGCTGAAGTTTGAAGATGGGGTAATGTACTGTGTTCACTGCCGTGCCAAAGCAACTAAAAAAAAAACGGTTAAAAGACGATTAAACTCATTTGTTACTGGGACGTCCACTATGAAACTTGAAAACATAAAAATACACGAAACGTCAAAACTCCACAAAGACTGCTTCTTCATGTACACAGTACAGACTACCCCTCACCTAGCTACTGAAGGTGTGCAAAAGGTGACCAAACTGTCCGAGTCAGCGCTGGCTAAAATGAGGATACTGTTCAGAAATGCGCATGCCATCGCCAAGAAATCCAGACCTTACATGGACTTCGTTTGGATGTGCAAGTAAGTTTGAAGTATTTTTATTTGTAGCCTTCTTAATATGATCATCTATATAGAAGCTACATGTGATAGATGTGTTGGGTTTTCACTGTACTCTACCTTCATGTTTGTTAAGTATGGACGCTATCGTCATGTGTCTCATGTGTCCATATAAAGAAATAACTATTACAGGGTTCCCACACAGTTTCACAGACACAATTCAAAACTTTTCCATGACTTTGCTAGGATCCATAATATAATTTTAGTGACCTGGAGAAGGTTTTAGATGTTCTGAGAAGTTTTGGGGGGACCTGGAGAAAATTTTAGAGGTCTTGGAGTAGGTTTTAGGGGTCCTAGAGAAAGTCATAGAGGTTCTGGAGGACGTTTTAGAGGATTTAGAGGAAGGAATAGTTTTAGGGACTGTCTGGAGAGGGTTTTAGGGTAGGTAGACGGACATAATTACTGTAAGATAGCCTAATTCATTACATTACAGACAAAATTCCACGACTTTCCCAAAACTTTTGATCATTTTACTTAATTTCATGACTTTTCCAGGCCTGGAAAATTACTTTTTAAAATTCCATGACTTTTCCAGGTTTTCCATGTCTGTGGTAACCCTGACTATAACAATAATGATGTGACAAAAATTTTAAGACATTAGGTATTTTTACATATCTCATTATGTGAAGGTATTATGAAAGACAATTATTCGTGAACATGCTAAATGATATTCCTACTGAACCACCAGGAAAAATATTCCTTGAATAAATTCAGATCAGATAATTAATTTTGAATTTAAATTAATTATTTAAAGATTAAAACTTTATATTAAAGTGTCACTTATTATAAAATAGCAGTATAATTTTCTATAAAGGACACAAGGCAAATATCTGTACATTGTTATCTTAATGTGCTTTTCTTTTTTGTCATAAGGGGTGACAGTGGGGCAGACCTACAGGAATGATGTGGAGTGTAGGCTGTTTGTGCACCACATTGCCAAAGTTGAAAGGCAGAAGATACGGGAGCTTTTGGAGGGCTCAAAATTCCTGTCCATCCTTACTGATGGCTCAACTGACAGTGGAGTGATGGAGGAGGAGCTTCTTTATGTTCAGCTCTGCAAATTGTGTCAGGTTTATAGGGATGGATGCAGTTGAAAAGGCTGATGCAGCCCACATCACAGCTGCCATTGGAGGGCTCATGGATCCTATGTTCCAGAAGGTGGAGGACTTGTAGCCTGTACAGCTTTTACCATCAAAGCCCCCTGAACAGAGCCAACTTGCTGAGCACCTGTGAGCTCCTCAACAAGACTCCCTTGATGCCCACCAGAATTGGGGGGACTCGATGGGTTGGCCACCTCCTACAGACATTGGACAACTTCCTAAGAGGATACGCGCCCATTGTACAGCACCTGAAACAGGTGATTTTCATTGATATGACCGTTGTGTCTCATTGAATATTATGATGTATCATATAGGCCATTGTTCTTCCATAGTTTTAGCCTACGGCTTGATTTTCAATTTGTTGTTGCTTGTTTTGTTTTTATGTGTATATTCCAGATTCAATTGCCTGATACCCAGGGTACTCGTTGGATCCAGCAGGCAAAAGTGCAGAGATGCTTCAGCTCTGCCAGGGGTAGCTCTCTGCTGAGATTCTGTGGTTTCCTGCAAGACACCTTGTCCCACTTGAGCAGCCTCTCTGCAACACTTCAGAAGTCTGGGGTCACTCTTGCAGAAGCACACAGCTCCATTGTTGCCACCAAGACTGTGCTTGAAAAGTACAGAACCAGGTTTGTCATTATTCTGCGCTTTGTAATTTCATAGGCTAAATCTAGTGTGGATGTCTCAATTATTGGTCTACATTAATTTATAAACTTTGAGAAGAAACATTTTTATAAAATGTGAACATTTTAAATTAATGTAATAATTCACTAAATAATCATGTCTACTAATGATTAGAGAGGGGCCCATGCTGAAGGCCACTAGTGGCCTGATGTATGAAGGAGTAGAATTGGCCAGAACAAGTGACAACAAAACAGTCAAGTCCTCTCAAGACCACTTGCTGGCCAAACTCATCAATAGCCTGGAAGACAGGTTCAAGGACTTCAGTGCTTCAGTTCTGACAGCCACAAATGGACTTCATGGAGTCTCAGAATATTAAAGACAAAGGATGTTACATGTTGTGTACTCACAGGCACATCTCAAAGAAGATTTTTCACTTCCTGAAATATCTGAGAGATGCACCACTATATAACAATAAGTTGATAGATTTAATGTAAAGCTTATTAAGCAAAGTATGTTTTAATAAACGGGCAGCACGGTGGTGTGGTGGTTAGCACTGTCACCTCACAGCAAGAGGGTTGCCGGTTCGATCCCGGGTGTGGGAGCCCTTCTGTGCGGAGTTTGCATGTTCTCCCCGTGTCAGTGTGGGTTCTCTCCAGGCACTCCGGCTTCCTGAAGCGGTTAGAAGATGAATGAATGTTTTAATAAATTATTTAAATAATCAAATTTGACTCATTCCTTAATTCCACACAAAATTATGCTAATATTGTATTTTGAGAATTGTTTGAGTGTATTACAGTTACTTTACTACAGTTACTTTTCATACACTTTATGAAAAGTTTGGGTAGATTCCTCATATGGAAATGTTGCACGAGCTGAGGCTTAAACTCACAATCTACAACACCAAGAACCATCCTCTATCTCACTGAGCAAACTGGCAAACAGAAACGTCACATGTAGCTTCACAAATTAACTAAACCAGTCACCTGTGTGCAAGACAGCAGCTGTTAGTGTGTAAAGGCAGATTTCAAACGGCTGTCAAAAATTCAGTTATTAAGACAAAAATCTGGACAGCATGGAGTTGTTGGTAATTTGTTTTTAACAATGATTTATTGGCTCCATAAGTGAAAAACTGATGTTTAAAAATGCCATTTTTGCATTGACTCCAATTGTTGCTGTAAAAAAATTCAGTTTTTGTGATAAAATTCTGATATTTTCCAAACATCATCTACCATGACTCCAAAATTTTGTCATTTTTTTAAATGAACATTGAAAATGTATTTAGCAAGAATTTGCAAGTATATGTTTACAATACCGTTTACAGTCAAACTTTTGATGCACTGTAACCTCAATTTTCAATAAATCAAAAATCTGTGTGGATCGTTTGTGTAGGACAGTCTGAAGATGCTCTGTAGCAAGTTTGGTGTCAATTGAGCAAAAACTGTGGGAGAAGATAGGTTTAATAAGTTTTACAGTTTTTGAAAAAAAAAAAAAGTGATGGACTTCATAATTTGCAATAGGTTTAAATGTACAAAAGTTTCTTCAGTATTGGGGCTACATTTTTTTCAATTTCAATTTTCAAAATTTTGAACTTTAGAGGCTTGCTGTAGCGCCACCATCAGGACTATTGGCCTGTTTTTGCAGCTAAAGCAATCTGGCAGGGGACTTGACCTTTGTGCAAAGTTTGGTGATTTTTTCGCACATGGGAAGTAGGATTTTCTCGGAAGAAGAAGAAGAAGAAGAAGAAGAAAGAAGAAGAAGACGAAGAACATGCAGAATAACAATAGCTAATTAAGCTTTTGGTAACTCCTTAAAGACAATGAAATTGCTTCAGCTGTGGTACAGAGAAAAAACAGGCCTATGTAGGTGTTTAGGCTGAGTAGCAAAAATGGCAAGGAAAGAGGAATTGTTTCAAAAGTACTGATGACTAAATAAAGCTTCATGAACCATTTGTTGTATTTGTTGGACACACTAGATGGTGCTCTTGGTTTAAAGGAAAAGTAATGATGGCCAAATGAAGGTCATTCAGCACCCAAAATATGCCTCACATAAATGTCATAAGTTGCTCCTATTGTTTTTATTTTCCTTTCTCCCATTTAGAATAAAGCTGCTCAGAGTTTTGGCACTGCAGTTCCCATCATGTTGGTTTTATTTCTTTACAATTTAAATTTGCACCATGAAAAATGTATGCTGCAATAGCTGCTTGCAGTTCACATTTGTCTGAAAGTACAGACAATTGGTGCTTTATTTTTGATTGTAAAGAAAATCACCAAATGTGATGACTAAAGTTTTTTAAAGGGTAAAAAAACAATAGTTTGGAACAGGAAAACATTTGGCAAAAAAAATCAGCTAATATTATCACCCCACAGCCTTTTTCCCACTTAGAGTTAGGGTTAGGAAGGTAAAGTTACATAGGTTTGGTTCAGCAAACTCAAGTCACCTAGGTTAGGTTTGGAAAAAGAAACATGTTTCAGCATCATCCAGTTACACAGCCTATATAACGTAAAGTTATGTACTTATCGTGAAGTTACGTAGGTTAGGTTTTGAAAAAGAAATATGTGCGTTGTCACATTACGTAGCCCACTTAGCGTAAAGATATGTACTTTACTTATGTAGGTAGGTTAGGTTTAAGTTAGGGCTAGTAAAATAAAGTTACATAGGTTTAGTTTAGGAAAGTCAAGTCACCTACGTTAGGTTTGGAAAAAAAACTTGTTTAGGTGTTGTACTGTTATGTAGCCTACATAACGTAAAGTTACATACTTAACGTAAAGTTGTGTAGATTAGGGCCAGGAAAGTAAAATTACGTATAGGTTAGGTTTGGAAAAAGAAACATGTTCGGGTGTCATCCTGTTATGTAGCCTACATAACGTAAAGTTACGCAGGTTAGGTTTAGGAAAGTAAAGCTACATAAGTTAGGTTTTGAAAAAGAAACAAAAAACATTTGGACGTTGTCACATTATGTAGACTACTTAGTGTAAAGTTATGTACTTAACTCAGCTACATAGGTTAGGTTTAGGAAAAGAAACATGTTGGAGATAGAGTTCACTTTGTTTCACATGGGTCACAAACACCAGTCTCCGAGGGAAATCAACCACTTCAACCTGCCTCCTTACATGCACTTTTACCCATTATACAACTTCCTTTTTACCTCCTGTCAGCACATTGGTCGTGTGATTACAGCCTTCCCTATTACATGGGTTACATGCCAATTACTGGGTTAGTATTGTGAAGATTGTATATGAATTTTATTGCATTGTTTTCTGTAGGTAAACATACAAACAGTGCATGAGAACAGCCTGACTAGTGCCCTACATCAGTTCGGCTTGGAAGCTTTATCAAATGCCATCAACCCTGCTCTCTCTCAGTGTTTCCTGTAAGTTTCTACATTAACTTTCAAAATAAGGCAAACATGAAGCACTCTGGTACATGTCACACCCCTCCCTCTCTCCCCCATTTTCAGTCTGACTCTTAAGGTGCAAAAATGCTAGCCTGGTAAAACCATCCTGATGATGTGAGCTCAACATTCTGTTTCATTTTCTGTACCAGTCTGGGCCCACTGCCACCCCAACACTTTCAGTGGGCAGGAGTACCCACCTTGACAGACAGACTCCTTCAGCCAAACAGTGGCGAAACAACAGTGAACATCGGATCTGTGCTGGGGAACAGTGTAGCAACAAATTTCACACCATCGGGGTAAAAGCAAGAAACGTATTTGAATATGTTGCATTCACATGCATGCTACCCAGAATAAACACAATCCACAGCTCTTCTGCTGAGTCTCTCTCCCTCTCTTCCTTTGTGCAGCAGCACTGCTCAGGAACCGGCTGGGCCTAGGGTGCGTGCAGGGCGAGTGGCGGGGAGGACGTTGTTGAGTATCCTTCATGTCTAAGCCTACATTGAGAACTACTTCTTATCAAACTTATGCTCCTGGTTTGGACAGGCAGAGAAGAGAACGGGCATGATTAGGTCGGTCTGGAAAACACAAAATAACATAAATTAAGTACCCAATCGATGCGCAGCAGAAGGCCAGAGAAAGAGATTGTGCTCTGTGGAGTAAAATGACTGTTTCTATCAATGGAGCCTGGTGGCTTTACAGAGAGCAAAATGTTGCAGCATCACTTTCCCATTGTAGAGGGCTGTCTGACAAAAACATAAAGCTGTGTGAATACTCTAAATACAGCACACGCATAAATTGATATTGATTTGTTTTAGGTGGTCATACTTTAATGTGGCTAAAATATGTCTTGCTGCTGCCCCCGTCCAGTCACCACACTCCACCGACAGAAACACAAATTTGAAGAAGAGCGAAAAACTCTTCTTTCTTGACTGTTATTGATTTTGCTGTGTTTACTGTACTAACATTAGAGTTGGTGGTTGCTGCTATGGGACCTGTCCTTCCTGTTCTGCAAGTGACAGCCTGCATTTTATGTCATCTACAATGCAGTCCCTAATTGGCTGCTTATGTTGTCAGCTACGGTGTGGATCCCTGATTGGCCCAATTGATTTGTAATTTCTGTCAAGTGTTTGAGGCAGCAGGAGAGCCAGTCTGATACAGAGAGAGAAACAGAATGTTGAGCTCATGTCATTGGGATGGTCTTATAACAGTGGTTCCTAACTGGTGGGTCATGGCCCAAAAGTGGTTCGTGGGCTCATTCTGAATGGACTGCATGTGACTTGCAAATGTGTCAAGTTTGTAAAAAGCTATTTTTTTTCCAAGTAGAGTTAAATTCCAGCACAGAGCTTTTATTTTGGAGTGTTGTTTCCTGCTGAAGAGTTAGTGACTAACAGATGGCTACATGACAGAGACACCTAACTTGTACAAAGACATGGCTAAATGTAAGTTTGATGCCAATGACAAAGGGGAAATCTGGAGCCTGAGGCTAGACCAGTTGGGAATCACTGCTTTAGGGAAGGCAAACATGGCAAAAAAGTACAAAAACAAAACTGATTTCACAATGTATATTAAGTGTGTAACATCCTGGAGGTAGCCAGCACAGCCAGCTTTCAGTCTTAAACTGAAGGTGACTCTAGCTACATTCTTAACTCATGACATTGTCTTAATATCCATCTTTTCATATGACTTTCAGAAAGAATTTAATACATATTTCCTAAAATGTTGACTGATTCCCTCAATGCCTCTTTCACCATGTTTTTGTTGTTTTTTCTGTAACAATATTCAAAATTTTCACTTGTCTGACAATAGCTGGGCTTGCTGTTGCCTGTGGGGCAGCAGAGTGTGTGTTGTGGTGTCATTAGCTGAGTGTACGTGTGGCATGTAGCCAGGTGGGCTGGGAGACATAAAGCAGGTGTGTCGCTGTGGGAGCACGATGATGGGAACAGGGAGATGCATCACTATGGCAACAGGCAACTTTCACCCCAAAGCTCATTACAGCTTATTCAGCTCAGAAAGCAATTTGGCTGCCACCAGTGGGCAGAGCAAGGACAGAGATTATTGAAAAGGCAGGTCGTAATGATTATGTTTATACTCAAACGCAGTTCTGACTTGAAGTCAAGACCCACCACAGTCTGAACAAATAAACAAATACAATGTCAGCATCAGAGTTTGGACACGATATAGTATGTTTGGGCTTTGAAATATAGTGTTTGATTTGAGCAAATTAGCAGCACAGGCAAAGATCTCATGTTGCAATGCACAGCTTGCACATTGCAAATTGGAGCCTCACATTCACACAGAGTTGCAAAAAATATAGCAACATTGGCCCCATATCATTGCTTTTTCATATTTAATATAACAGGGCATACATTTTGTTGCCAATGACTGGGAAGTCACATTACCACTCAAGAAATTCATTTAACAGAATTCAATTTACTGAAATAACAAGGTAATGTCAGCATGGGGATATGATACGATAAATACTGGTTTATGTACTACAGAAAGAAAAGACATGGCCGAGGAGTATTGTTAGTTAAGTTGTGAAGTGTCTTTGCCACTCATTGAGTGAGGTGTCTCTGCAGACTGGAGACTTTGAGAGGGGAGTGGTAACTGTCAATCTTTTTTTAATTTGGCCAATCAGAGGTTTACAGTCCTCTGGCAGTCAAAAACTAATTTCACCAAAAGGCTGCCTGAACCAGTTGTCATTTAGTTTTTAATTCAGCATGAATCACTTCATAGTAGGCTATTATAATCATGGGACTTCCATTGCTTTGCAGACATTAGCGTTATTACTTCATGCTTTATTTAAGTGGTTGATACAGCAGGCTAACACGAAATATCTTTTAGATTGTTATTGTAAAAATAACATTAGCCTTGACTTCTCCGTTGCCTGTTTAATGTAGATACAGACAACTTTTCAACTAGCTACCATGCCTGCTACGCTACGCTAGCTAGCTACTCTAGCTAGCTACTCTAGCTAACACCAGCTGCTTATCAACTATTTGGTCATGGATCACAACAGAATGTAGTATATTTCACCACTGCTCATTTTAGGTCACCACAAAAAAGTGGTCTTTGTTAAGACTATTAAACAAACAATGACTCATCAATTTATTGCTCTAGATTGACTCTGTACTAATAAAGGACCCACCTTGTCACAACACCTTGCAAACAACAGATTTTTCTGTTGTTTGCAACCTATAAAAAGCTGCTTTGTTGTGGAATGCAATACAAACAGGGTAGAGAACCCAGATCTAAGTTTCTATAAGCTGTCGGACTGAAAAACTGAGCTTCTAAGAAGACAAAAGTGGACACAGTGGAATAAGCAGGGAGAATGGGAAATCTGTGGGCTTCTGATACTTAGTATATTGTGGGCAACAAACATTTTGCTAATTCCTTGTGGCTAATGTAAAGAAAAATATGAAGCCTTTATGCTGAATAAAAAATATGATTTAATATTTTTAACAACTAAAATGTGCATAACACATCTACTGCCTGTCTCCCCAGCTGGTTAGCTTTGGGCGCCAAATCCAAAAAAAGTAAAAGTCTTGGAATTAAATAGAGAATTTAGTAGTGCATGTACATTGTTTGCTTTCACTACCAGCTCTGCAAAGTTAAAGTACCAAATAATCAGAAATAGTGCCCTGCACTCGGCTATTTCCCCTCCCCCAGGGGGCATGGCTTTCAGAGTACTGTAAGCCTCTGATTGGCCACATTAAAATAAAAAATGATTGACAGTTTCACCCTCTAAAAGTCTATGGTTTGTCTAATTTTGTCTACAGTTCATATGGGTGTATTATTGTGTATGAAACTGTACTTGCAGACAGGGTTAACAGTGAAAACACAACATAATATCACAGTCAACAACCTAAATAAGGCTTTGAAAAGTTCACATCTGTTCTTTCACAAAAAAAGGTTTTCCTAATGAAATAACTGATAGAACTGTGATAACTGTGATAGAAAAGTATCACAACATATCTTTGATAGGGTCTTCTGCTAGGCAATGTGCCAAAGTGTTACACAGCCAACACCCACACAAACACAAACTCTACCCTGAAGTGTCATGCAGTATGACATTTCTCCATACACCCTGTACCTGCAAAAAATGATATACTGTAAGCAAATATACATATAGATATGACATTAAAGAAAAAAAAATACATTGAAGCACAAAACACATGGAAGAAAGAAGACATTTGTATATTATGTCCGCTATTACCACTATTCCACACTTCGCTGACAGAAGTTCATTATGACTCTGGTGCTTTGCAGCTGATGACTGCTGGGTAATTTTGCTGATATATCCTTTAGTGACTAAATGAAATTCCATCTGATGAGTCATGAGTCAGTCCACTCGACAGAAAGTGCAGCCCACCGCTGTTCATAGCTAGTTATAAACTATATCTGGTGCTCTCTCAAACATCCTGGCTCAGATAATTACCCTCAGAATGTGAATGCATACACGACACCCACGACTACAATGTTCCCAATGGTGGCGGTGATGGCAATCCAGAGCCAAATGGCGTCCCCAGACATGGACTGGGACTCCTCAGGCTGACTGTGAGCTGCCATGGAGGCAGCGTGGACACTGGCGGATGAGTTGAACAGAGAGTGGTCTGTGCTGTAGTCATCGTTGAGAGACGAGTCCATGAAGGCACCTGTCATCACCGGAATCTGTGGGCAAAGAAAACAAAGCACTTAATGCACTGCTATTCCTGGGAGAATTAGACCAAAACTGCTGTTCAAATAGTGGCCAGGACACACAGATAAAGGTGTAAAATGGCTTCTTACACAGAGCGTGTGAGGTTCATTGACAGTGACTTATGTCACTGCTGGACAGATGGTCTTTTCATGAAACTGCACTATGCAGAAGAAAGATGCAAATGCTTTTAAATTGGTGCTACACAACCAGAGAAAACAGAGAACAGGACTGTGGTATTTGCTTTTGCTCAAGAGGTAGAAAACCTCCAACTACCAAATTACACTGTGCTTCAGACAAGTAACAATGACAGAACAATGAGTGTTGGCTCGTCCAAAAACTATATGGCTGGCTTGTAACAGTCTCGTATTACAGTTAAACAGTACATTAAAACATGTTTCTGAAAACATTTTAGGTGAGAAATTGGCAATGCAATGCAGGTATAGAATCTTAGTTTATATTTGATCAACACTGCCTTGTACCATTTGATCTCAATTTTTTACACAGTCACAGTGCAGGAAACAGTATGGTACCCACTTCCTGTTCAAGAACTCTTGTATTACTCAAAGGAGTGGAAGTGAGTTATAAAACCAAGTGGGCCTGCACCGCTGCTGACTTACTGACCATGCGCAACGCTGTACTGTGTTCTTCATGGGTGATGCTCTGTACAAATAAAGTTCCATACACTCTTCCAAAAGTAACCTGCTCAAATTAAGACAACATTTACAGGCCTATTGTCATGCAGAAGTTCTCTTAAAGGTTACATTGTATAAAGGTTTAAATATATCCTTCTCTAGTGTCTAGAAAAAAGTCGTGGTCATTTTATTATAGTGCTATACATTTACAACAACTGTTACAAAACCAAGCAGCTGATAAACATCAGTGAAAAACCCAAAGATGTTTTAAAAACAAACAAACAAACAAAACCTACCAAAGAAGCTTAGGAGTAAATTTTGGATTAAGCTTAATTTTTTTCTATGGTTACCAGAAGTTACCACAGTTCCTCTTTCCACTGCAGAGAGGTAAGTTTGTCCCAAAGCTTGCCGCTGTGTTAATTCTGTACACCTTGATGAAGGGTGCTTCACTCAGCTCTGAAAGTGCCTACAAAAGCAGTTATATCTTTCCCAGGCTTCGCCCTCTACTAGACTCTATGGGTATAATCTCCTCCAATCCCATGCACATGGTGGCCCACTGAAAAATTTGCATGTACATAGCTGGCCAATAGGACGTGCCTACCTTACCTGGCCTCTCTGATGGGTATATAAGCAGCTTCCTCCGTAGCTGCCCTCATTCCTTTTATTTTCAGCGTCGGCGAGTGCCCACTGACACAACCACCTCCTAGGATGGAGTCGCCGCTAGAAGAGATGAGACACTGCCCGGAGTGCCCCAGCGGTTTCCTCACTCCGGCAGACCCCCACCTTCTGTGCTACGATTACCTCGGCAGACAGCACGCCATCGCCGGGCTTGAGCGGCGCCCGGCCTGCCCGTGCTACAGAGACTTCCCCGTGTCCGCTGCCAACAGTGAGCTGACTTCTTCTCCAGCGCAGATCATCTCGCCCTGACCCTCGCCGAGAGTGATGAGGAGCAGCGGGAGTTTGAGGAGGACGCCATGGAGGAGGAGCATGCCGCTCCGGCGCACACCACCACCGTGCCGCTTGATGAAGTGTTGCTTGCAGGCTTGGCTTCAGCCTCCTTTGCCAGCCCGCCGCCCCGAGATGATGAGGACGATGATGAAGAGCTCTCCCTGTCTGATGTCTCATCTGTCTTTGGCGCCTCAGCACCCGCTTCAATGAAGTTGGACTTCCCGCAAGTCATGACGAGAGCGGTGGAGTGTATCGGTCACCCACTGCCCCCTCTGTTGCCGCCGAAGTCAGTGAGCCGTGTCCGCCAAGGTTTCTACGGCCCGGCTCATCCACCCCAACCTGTGTTCGTCTCTCCGGCGCTTCCTGACATTTGGCAATGTGTCAGGATGCCGTGGCAGGTGCCACTGAAAACCAAAGCGGCGTTGTGGGTATGGCTTCCTTCTTGCACGTGCAGGGCGAAACGGAGACTACATTCCCCTTGTGCCCCCGCTCGAAGAAGCTCTCACTGCGCTCATTATCCAAAACTCAGCTGGTTGGTCAGGGAACAGGAAACCTCTACCACTGCTGCTGCAGGATAAAGACAAGCTGGAATATTTTGATAAAATATTCTAGCTGGGCGCGCAGCTGGCCACAGCAGCGAACAACTTGGGTGTGCTGGGCATCGCGACCGCAGCTTCAATCCCGCGTGACACCCCCCTTCCCTTGACACGTTGGAGTATCTCGGCCGTGCCGTCGGTCAGATCAACAACCTGATCCAGGGAGTCGCTACTGTCGTAGCACACGTGATGTCCCTGTCTGTCGCTGGCTCACGCCACGTCTGGCTAGGCCTCATCGCCCTCCCCAGAAGAGACCGAGAGGACCTTCTGTCTGCACCCGTCTCACCAGATGGCCTCTTTGGCTCCCTCACTACGGTGACGCAGCGGCTGAAGAGGCTGGAGGAGGAGAAAGCACAGCTGAGCCGTCATCTACCGCTCGCTGCCACTGCAAAAGTGAAGAGGGATGACAAGCTGCCCCGCCATAACACAACGTCGAGGAGGAGAGAGCGTCGCCAGTGCAAGGGTTTCCCCCCCGCGACCCCCTCAGCAACTCCGCAGCCAGCCCCACCAGGGCCACCCAAGCAGCGCCCTCCGCGGGACCCCAACACGGCTTGTCCAGCAGCGCGCAGCACCAGCAGACCCAAGATGAGATTATCCGGCTCTTGGAGGCGCACAGCAGCCGGCCAAGTGACTGTTGGCAGGAGGGGAGACGCAGGCAGGCTTCCTCCATGCCCCCGGCTTTCCGCGCGGCTTTGACCGGTGCAGCCCCTGCTGCATTAACCGGCGACCCGCCGATATGGCGGGCCCCCCAGGTCGCAGTTACACAAGCACACGCACACAACACACCCTCTGCCTCCGTTGAGAGAGACTCAGCAGAGCAGAGTACTGTTGTTGTTCCAGCCAGAAAGACTCTGCCGTTGTCCCCTCATCTGTGCGCTACAACCGGCGGCGATGCGTGAGAGATAAACACTCCCCGATGATTGTAGTGACTGCATGGCTTGCTCCGCGCGCTTCTGACCGACACTGTGTTGCTCTCACGGTCAAGCCAGCACAGCGCGTTTGGCGGCTGACTAGCGATGATTCTCACTGCCAAGCCTGCAATTGTGGCGGCGAATGTGATCATCCCTCATGCCGGCACGACAAAGCTGGGTTAAAGACGATCAATAAAACAGTTGCATTGGCCAGCTGGCTTCTTGCTCGCTTAACCCGCACCGTTGTAGTAGAACGGCCGGGTTAACACGGGCTGTCTCCCTGTCAAACGGCACAGGCACCAGTGCAGCTGATGCTGATACCTGCCCTGTGACTCGGAGGTTAACTGTGCATTCACACCAAAAGCGTCATGAGCGCCAGCGGTCGCTCAGGTCGCTGGCATCGCACTGCCTGGCAGCTCTGGCAGGGCTTGCAGAAGCTGTCAAGACAATGGAGATGCAATCACAGACGACCCCGGGAGCTTGGACAACGGGCCTGGTGCATTCAGGAACGACTCAGCCCTTTCATAGAGGGCCCCCCATGGGCCAAACTCCCCTTTATGGTGGGTTTGGTGGCGGAGAGGGCCAAATTGGCGTATCACAGTTTTCTGTTAGCTACTCCACTGCTGCCTGCACGTCCTCTCACATTGTTTTACAAGGAATGGCGGAACAGCTGTGCGTTAACAAACTGGTTGGACAGGACCCTCAGACTAGGTTATTCACTCCAGTTCTGCCGGCTCCCCCCAGCGTTCAGAGGCATACAGGAGAACAATCTATCCTCACAGCAGGAGGTAGATTTTCTCAAGGGGGAAATTCAGGACCTGTTGTCAAAACAGGCCGTGTCTGTCGTCCCTCCCCACGACAGAGATCGGGGGTTCTACTCCCTGCACTTTTTGGTTCCCAAAAAGACGGGAGGTTACAGACCCATCCTGGACCTTCATGCCTTGAACAAGCAGTCGCAAAACATTATGCATGCTAACAATAGAGGCTGCTGGAACTTGTCCAGCCGGGCGACTGGTTTACAACCATCGACCTGAAGGACGCCTATTTTCACGTCGGGGTGGCGCCAAAACACAGGAAGTTTCTGCATTTCGCCTTCCAGGGAACAACTTACAAATACAACAGGCTCCCTTTCCTGCCTGTGCTAATATAACTAGGGTTACAATATCGTAACCTTTGTTACACTCCACGACAGAGTGGGACTGGGTAGGGTCCGGTTTTGGAAAAGCCCAAGCACATACCTTGTGGAAAAACGGCTGCATGAAATCTGGACCAAATTTCATTTATAAATATATAAATACATACTGTATGTATTTAAAATTGGAGTTGACTCAGTTTTGTTGATGGCTATTAGAAAATGAGAAACTCAAGACCCTGTATTTATGACTTAGGCCTATATTAATAACTGCTGACTTAATGGCTTTTTAGAAAGTGAGACACACATGTGCATAAATGGTTTCCAAACATTTTCAACCGCATTAGGGCACGATCACACATGACAGAGAATGCAGGTGAGTGACTAACAACTGCTGAGGCGCTTTTCATGATCAGTGTGCACACAAAGAAAGCTAGCTTGCTAGCTCATTTTAGCTAACGAATATTGCCAAATGTGATGTTTCCATTTTCTTATGTTCCATACATGTCTACTGACACACTACCAGCCAGGCAGCATCTGTCATGTGGGGCAGTTTGTATTTTAGTGGCCAGTGTCACATAATATCAGCTGGTTAAACACGGCAACAATCAATGTCTCCTGTACACATACTCTGCGATTGGTTGAGGCCCCTTATACTGAGAAGAAAAACACTGCCACTGTTAATACAAAACAATGTTATTAAAACAGAACATAATGATGTAAGATAGTCTTCAGTCAAACATCAGCATGGGAACTACTTATCTAAAACAAATCATTAGTACTGTTCTGTTCTTTAAAGCTTGATAATGGCAACCCAAAAGCCATTCTTAATAATGACTTATGAACTAACAAACCCTATCTCAACTTCATTTACATCCCAATTAACCCTCAGAGCTAAGATAAATAAGTAAACAAACCCATCAGCATAACCCCTCTTCGTCTGCATACCACCTAAACATTCTGTTTCTGTACTTCTTTTTAAAGTGCTCTGTGGTAGTGCCTCCTTTTAACTCCCCGTCTAACCCATTCTATAAATCCACCCCACACACTGAAATACACATACTTCTTAAAGTTGTATGCACATTTTTTTTAATGATTTAATGTCCTCTCAAATTATATTCCCCTCCCTGCCACAAAACATTTTCTGTATATTTGCCAAAAAGTAGATCATGTCTTGCTTTGTACATTATTTACGCTGCAGTAGCTCAGTCCATAGGGACTTGGGTTGGGAACCGGAGGGTCGCCGGTTTAAGTCCCTGTCTGGACTAAAATGCGGAGCATGGACTGGTGGCTGGAGAGGTGCCATTTCACCTCCTGGGCACTGCCGGGGTGCCCTTGAGCAAGGCACTGAACCCCCCAACTGCTCGGGGCACCTGACCAAGGCAGCCCCCTCACTCTGACATCTCTCCACTTTGTGCATGTATAGGTCCTGTTTGTGCATGTGTGTGTATTTCAGACCTGTGTGTTAATGACAACGGAGTGAAAAAAATTGAATTTCCCTTCAGGGGGATTAATAAAGTATATAAAATTAAACTATAAAAAAAAATTACATTTAACCATTCCCAATCCCCTAATTTTAATGCATGTGACTTGTGCTCTCTATATCCAATGTTATGTATATTTTTGTAATATGTGTAATGTATAGAAATTGTTTAATAGGTTTTACCCCAGGCCTCCACACAGTAATTAAGATACAGTAAAATGAGTGAGCAGCAGATGATATATGGTCCCATAACTGCAATGCTCCTTGCCAGCTTTGATTGAATGTGACTTGTTTGAGGTTTCCAGCAGATTTTGTGATCTTCTATCACCCCAAGAAATGTTTTTTCTACATATTTTTTTCTATATTAACATTATCTATCATAATTTACACTTGCGTGTCAATTTTTCAATTAACAAAGGAGAGGCACCTTATTCCTGAGGGCAGACTAGGAAACATAAGGAGGGCACTGCTTGTATGCACTAAACACATTCTGCATAAAAAATATCTGCCTGCTATCTAGTAAATATATTTATGTATGTTTTGCTTGAAAAAAAGAAAAGATTAACAATTGTTCATATTCATGCAGTGTGAAGCTTTTATTTATGAAGCAGGTCTGCTTTAAAGTCAAGAGTGTGGCACACAGAGGTTCCTGTGGCTCATCTGAATCTAATCTACAGCGAGTCACTGGAGTGGAACCAACGAAATTAAGTAGGAACAAGGAAGAGTCAGACATGAGGTGAATCTGAAAGGTGTTACAGAGTGAAAACAGGGCCTGGCTATTTGACATGATACAGGAAGAGATTTGGTGTATGATCTAAGTACATGTCCATCTTACAACTGAAAACCAAAATTAGTTTTATATATCTTGTATAAAAAGTTGACAATTTGACCTGAGAGTACTGCTGGATGAAAACTAATGGAGTGTCCACACTGGAAAGGATGTTTCCTTCTGTGGAGCATAAATGTGTTCAACAAATTTCACATTTTGACATTTTTTTTTTTTTTTTGGACCAAACAACCAAAATATGAGCCGGCATCACCATTCTCAAGGCCTGTCACTAGTGAGGTAACAAGACTGAAGGCTACACACACCTGCACCCACTGTCTTTGCTGTAAGCATGCAACACTGTAAGCTTGCCACCGTGACCTCACGCACTGGTTTGTAGACTCCTGTTTTGAAGCCTTAAGTTCAGCATTTCAGACGTCACTTTGTTGGTTTTTTGAAACCAGAAACTACCATATTTGGCGAGGTAACAACTTGTCAATCCAAGGTAGCCACACCCTACAGCATCCCATTTAATCATCTATTTTACTCTAAATGGGACCATAATTTACAAAATGAACATCATGGTGTACTGAAGAAGAAACTCAGTGAGAAATTGTTAACTGAGGTAATAAATCAAATGAGGAGAAGGCTCATTTTCTTAATAAGTTCTATACAGTCAGACTTCTTTTAGCAACCACGGATACACCCCCTTCTCGACATTAGGTTTTAAGGTCCAGCATGTAGCATTTAGGGTCATCTCATGGCAGACATAGTATATCATATTCATAACCATATTTTCTTCAGTTTATACACAATTGAAAAGAAGAATGGATGTGTTTTCGTTACTTTAGAATGCACCGTTTATATCTACATTTGGAGCAGGTTGAATGTCTTTCTGACATCTCATTGACGTACAGCGCCACCTGCAGTAGCCGAGAATAGACAAATCAAACAGTAGCTCTGGATGGTGCCATTCGCATTTTCATGTCACCCACTGTTGTTCTTCTGCATGTTTGGCACATGGGAGAGGTTTCAGTTCTGCAACTTCACCTTAAAGCCACGACAAAATCTTACACGGCTTAAAGGCACTTCCGCACTGGATTCATTTTTCAGACCCTGAGAAAACCCCTTATGCACTCACCATTGACAGTTTGACAAAAGGGTCAAAATTGATGCATTGACATTGCTTAAAGCATTTTTTTTAAATCAGATTTCTTGCAGCTCTCTTTATTGACACAGAAGGATTTATTGCACTGCAACAGTAGCCCCCCAACACCTGTAAACAGACTTTGATGTATAAAATTAGGGGAGTTAACCTTTAAGGTTACCTCTTCAACGCCTCCCTGTAGAGATTTCAAAGACAAATCCATAGTTTCAGTTTAGCATATCACCATTTTATCTTTGTGTGTGTATGTGTGTGTGTGTGTGTGTGTGTGTGTGTGTGTTTGCGTGTGTGTGCACTTGTGCGTGTGTGTATGTGTGTTTGTTTGGACGGGGGTGGGAAGGATGGGTTTTATTATCTATATATTTTGTTTTGTTTTATTTCATCTTGTTTGTTTTGTAAAGCACTTTGTGTTACACTTGTATGTATGAAAAGTGCTATATAAATAAATAAAGTTTGAAGTTTAGCGTGCTGATGTTCACCTCGTTCATTATCTTAGTTAAGCATGTGACTGGACATTCTAAAAATAGAACTGCATTATCAGCTTGGAGGTATAATTAGTGTGTTGACAGGGTGAGATGATGAGAAGAATAGGATCAGGGTGAACACTTTCAGTCATGAGTCCAGGAGTGTGACTGCCAACAAACTGCATTAGACTGAATTTTAAAACTTTTACACAGTGACAATCACTCTATCCTCTGTCCGAACAACCACCAGGGAACGAGTAGAATTATACCATTCACAATACAATAATATAGGTAAATAATCTACCAGGAGTGTGCACATGCATTTACTTAACTAGCTGAGGTGGGTGACATGATTACATTGCATTGTGCAGCAAAAGTTGAGCCAGTTTCAGCTGTTTCAGCTGGAACCCTGTGTGTCAAGATGCCAACAAAGTGGTCTCATTCGGTCTCATAGAAATAATATACATATACATATATATACATATATAGATATATATACACAGTACATTGTCATTGTACACAGGATACAACAAAATTTCGTTTAGGCATGACACAGGTCAGAACAACAAACAGTGGTAAAATGTAAACAGTGCTGTAAAGTGCAGTGTACGAATAAATATTGTGTATTGTTATTATAAATATATATATGCATTTGGTTGTTGAAAGAGAGATGAAGATGTAGAAAAAGAAGGAAAATAGATGAGATCGACTGTTGGATCACCAGTATGGTACAGTAAATGATATGATGATAGATGGTATGGTACAGTAAAGTGCAGTGCAGCAGTTTGGTATATATAGTCAGTCAGTCAGTCAGTCAGTCACTTCAGCTCAGTGAGTTCACAGCTTGCCGAAAGAAGCGGTTTCTTAGTCTGTTGATTATATATATACACACACACACACACACACATATATATCTATATATATGTATATATCTCTCTCTCTCTCTCTCTCTCTCTCTCTCTATATATATATATATATATATATATGAACTTATTGTATTTGTAGGCTGCAGAGAAACAAAAGGGCTCACTTAGAGCCTTATGGAAGCTGCCACTTAGAGCCTTATGGAAGCTGCCACTGTATATGATTAGTGGTGTGTGTTGTAGTTAGTGATGGCCTCGTGAAGCCTAATGAAACATTTTCTTTATTTTCTGAGCCTTGTTCAGCAAAAGGTTGAAAGCACACATTGCATTTCTTTGAGCCTCTCTCTTTAAACCAAGACTGCCAGCTAGTGGGCTCAGAAAGTAAAGAAAATTCTTCATGAGGCTTTAGAGGCTTCATTCGGCTTCACTGGTAAGTTACAGTTTACAAACAGGTTCTGTAGTGAATTACAATGAATGTGGTGACAGGTTCTGTTTTTAGCTGGACTAGATCAGAGAATATTAAGTTAAAACCGATTGGTGATGCTGTTTTGCCCTCATCATTCTTCCTGAAGTTTGCTGGAAGTGATGTGATACAGCGTTTATTGTGAAGTGAGTACTGCACTGAACTCTTTTTAACAAAAATGTTACATTTCCTTCTCACGTGGAAACAAAATGGTGCTTTTTGTTCAACAAAAGGTTGAAATCACATTGAATTGCTATTCTTTGACCTTCTCTCTGAAAAACAAAAGCACAGTTGTTTTTGTTTGTTTTGTTTTGTTGTTTAATTTGTTTGTTTTTGTTTTTATTTTTATTATTTGTGGGGAAAAAAATCAATAAAAATGAAGAAATAAACAAAAGCGCCATTTAGTGAGCTCAGAAAATAAAGAAAATGCTTTATGTGGCTTCATGAGGCCATCGCTAGTTGTTTTTAGGTTTGTTTTCTTAGATTTAGGCAACAAAAGCATGTGGTTGGTTTAAAGTAATTCACATGGGAAACAAACAGTGGGCTCCTGGGTGAATGTCCAAAGATTGTTTGACCCATCTGCTGCTCCTTTCATCCTCCCTATACAGGCATTCTTACTCTTTTTATATAACGGTAGTTGCCAGGGTCGTTACAAATGGATGTGCCCGATGCATATCATACTGCCCAAAAAAGTAAAATTAATGATGAGGTTAATAGTGGCTTAAAAGTGTTAAATATCAGAATGGAATTTGGTGAGATGGTAGGTGGTAGAATGAGTGTGTAAAAGTGTAAGTAAGTAAGTTTCTTTCTTTCTTTCAGAAATCAAGTATGTCTGAAAATACACAGCTAGCTAACACTTAATCAGTGTGTGGCACTTATTCATAAAGGTGAGGTGAACTAGTCAGCTAACATTTACAAAGGCATATGGCAATTAGTTGTATTATTATTCCAAGTGCACAGACTTTCTTGTGAGTTACATTGGATCATTTTGTATTGTTTTGAGCAAAAGACACTCTGTCCACCTCAGAAAACCTCCAGCAAAAGTACAGAGGATGAGGCTAATGCATCTAGCCATGCTCCAGCCGCTGCTGACTAAGCAGCTACAGGCAAGTGCAAATGACAGAAGACCTGAAAAGAGAATTATCTCAAGTACAGCTCAGTTTTACATTATATATGTAGGAGGGGGGCCCTGTTCCCTTTCTTTTTTAGCTAAGAGGGCCTTGGCTTGAAAAACATGGAAAAACCCTGGTCTATAGCCATGCTAACATTACTGTAAGGCTTTACTTAGCTCTGCTTTGATGCTAACATCAGTGAGCTAATATTCTCAAAGTGATAATGTTTACATGCTGATGTTAACCAGGAAGTTTACCATGGTTGGTCAAGTAATTTAGTGTTTAGTAACTTGCTAACTATGGCAAAACACAAAGTGCAGTTTATTTGGTCAAAACCAAAGAATTGGACATATTAAAACTGTTCACCATAAGACAGCGCAAGATTCAAAACTAAATCAAGTCATTAGAATCTATCTCGGAGTGCACATGTATGACTGCACTGAAACTTAAAGCGACCAGTCCAAGGCAGTTTCAGGCTCATCATAATAACTTCTGATTTGGTCCAGTTCACTTTAGATTTAAAACCCAACCACTTAGGGCTTAAACTCTGCCAGTTTTAAGAGCAGATACAGATAATTTAGTTGGCTGAACATATACAGACACAGATACAGATAATGGGTACATTCGCTCATTACTAGAGGTCTCTACTGGGGCCAAAATGTAGTGTACTTCTTTCTCTCTGTCTCACTCTCCTTCCCCTTAATTGACCACACACTACACACACACTCTACACACTCAGTTATTCCTTCCAGATCCACTGGGTTATCAGACATATTGACAGGACAATATGCCTCAATATGTTCAAAGTATATATTAATATCTGATAGTTTACATATGTGATAATAATCATATGTGTATAATAACAGTAGAAGTATGACTAATGATAACAGCAGCAGCAGGAGGCATCT
This sequence comes from Epinephelus awoara, assembly GCA_035609425.1. Classification (NCBI taxonomy): domain Eukaryota; kingdom Metazoa; phylum Chordata; class Actinopteri; order Perciformes; family Serranidae; genus Epinephelus; species Epinephelus awoara. Next base: position 5,515,932 of record CM069305.1, read on the forward strand.
GGCAGGACCACGGCAGCACAACCACACACGTCACAAGACAGTGACAGTGGAGACAGTGGAGACTCCGGAGAAGAGGCCGAGTTAGAGACATGCAGTAGTACACAGGCTGACCAAACGTCCTCTTTTGCCCGAACATGTCCACTTTTCACGTCCCGTCCGGGGTGTCCAGGGGTTTTTTATAAACTGATGATAATGTCCGGTTTTCCGTGGGTTTGCGTGTGTGTGTGTGTGTGTGTGTGTGAGTGCGGCACGGGCCGCATATTTCTGTCCGAACCCGACATTATTTAATGACCAAAGCACTGAGTTTGTGTCACACAGTTGTTATGGTTACAGGGTATTTAACAGTACGGGCGTGCGCCGTGGGAACTCAGCCCGTGTTTGAGACGGGAGCGGGAGGCGGGAGGTCCGACGCTTCCAGCGAGAGGAGAGGGAGACATAAAACAAAATAAGATAAAATAGGAAAAACCTGTCTCCCTCTTTTATTTTATTATTCAGCGTTTAATCAAGGCAGAGGCGGCTGGAGGTCCGAGACTTCCAGCGAAGGGAGAGGTAGAAACAAACAGCCAATGTGTGTCTGTGTTTGTTATGTTCAGGTGTTGTCACGTAAATAACAGTGCCCAAGCAATGACCAGGACAGACAATAGGATTTTATTTATTTTTATACTACATTTTCACTGAAAGCTGACCGAATCCAACCCGAGCCTGAATACAATTTATAGCTACATTTTTGACCAAACCCGGCCCGACCCGTCGGGTACCGTCAAGCTCGGATCGCCACACTCTAGTGTGTGTAGGCCTATGTGTCCCCTATCGGGGCCTATCTGAATTTCTGTCTTTGAGAGATATTATTTTGTAATATAACTGAATTTTCTATCCATACATATACATTTTAAATATATTAAAATGATAAGGCATCTTTGAGTAAACTGCGAGTATCATTTAAATAGGCTATGTCGTGGCCGGGCTGAGTGTCCTCTTTTTTGGAAATCAAAATATGGTCACCCTAGTAGTACAGTCAAGTTAGCGAGATGCTCTGTGTATTATAGGAGGTCTAATTAATAACATCATTTAAGAGAACCACTTTCAGAAGTCTTGGTATTGTGTATGCTAGCCCACTGGAATGACTGTTGGGACACCTAAATTGAACTGAGCTATGATTATAAAATAAATTACACTTTGTTTCTCCTGCTATGACCTTGCCTTTTAAAGCCATTACAAGTCACTGCCACAAAATGATTGATATGATCATTCCCTGTTCTACCTTCTCTATGATTAAGGTTTGATTAGGTTTCGGCACAGAACTTCCCTGATCATTTTAAAGAGAAAAAAAGGGTTACAGGGGTTTGGGATTATGACAACCTTTGGTGGAAACTTGTACACTGACCACGTTTAGGACCACAGGAACAATTTTCCAACCCAATCACCAAAGTAAATGTTTGCAAATTTCTGCAAACAACAGATGTGTTACACACAATGGTTTGTATCATATCATATGATTTAGCATCCCATGAACGATGTTACGTTCTTAACTTTAAGGTACACATTTAAAGTTACTGTGGTTAGGTTTAGGAAAAGAGACAAGACGTATCGTAAAATGACTCAATGCTCACTCAAAGTTCACACTCCTCTGAACACCGGTCTCCCTGTAAAAGTCTTGTGTTCTGTGACAGATTCAACACCTAAACCTGCCACCTTATGAGACTGCTTCCCTCTTTATTCTTTCCTCACTTTAGTGCATTGGTAACGTGAATGCAGCCTTCCCAAATACCCGAGTTATCCACAAATTACTTGCTCATGACAGCTTGGGGTATGTACGAATTTTGGTACACAAGTTTTTATGGGAAAAGTACAAACAATGCATAAGAAAAGTTGTCTGTTGGACAATGTGTGGTTAGACATAGGCACAAAAAGCACTTGGTCATGGTACAGAAAAGATGCTGTTTTGGCTTAAAATACCCAGTTTTGGTGCCACAATCCCCGGTGGAAACTTAGCAGTGTCTGTAAAAACAAACACTTTTTGTGGTACGATCCCTGGTGGAAATGGAAATCTCCTGAGGAAACCATTGCTTTTTGTGATACTGTGCCACGTAGCAAACAAGTTGCCAAAAAACAACCATGTTTGTCGGTCTTGAACAGTGGTCTACAGCACTATCCCCTCCACCTCCAGATGACATGGTCAGCCAACTAGGTTTCTTTCAAAATGTTGATACGATTCATATAAAATACCCAAATGTAACATATCTGTGGTTTGCAGAAACGTATGATGCCAACATTTTCTTCTGGTGACTGGGCTGACTTTTCTATCTATAGTGAAACTTTGATTTTGTAATATGTATTTGTGATATGAGTGATGACACAGAGTTTCCATATTGTGTACAATTTCCTAAGAAAACAGACTGTCTATGGGCTTGCCATTCGCCTGTGCTGCAGTGCAAAAGTTTTGTTCCAACTGGCCCTGTAAGCTGCATGTTGGGTAATAGACTTGTCTGTCACTGCCAAAACAGCTTTGCGAAATGGCTTACTGAACAAAACACATGAATCTCACATATTGGATTCCCAATGGGCAGCCTGCTAACCCATAACTCAGCCAATAATTAGGAGGCATCAACAGGACAGGGAGGCCGGAGGCTTCAGACAGACCTGGACACACAGCCTGGATTTACTACCTCATCTGTGTTGATTTTCGTCTGGTTCCCCATTTGTCACTGCCATGGCTCCAAAAGTGTATGCTGCTATAAATATTCACTCAATTGAGTTAGGACAGTGTCTCTCTGATTACAACTAATTTGGTGGCAAGTGCATTCTCACAAAGATGGAAAAATAAAAGCAGATTTCGGAGATATCTTAATCATATACTATTTCCCAAAAAGAGCCAATAGAAAATTAGTATGCAGATAAACTAGAATACTGATAAACTCCCAAACTCTCATCTACCATCTAATGGAACATTCCAATTTATTTAATTTAATCTGTAAATAAAATGGTAAGAAGCAATTTCCCCAGCTCCATCTTTTAGTCTGTCTTGGCTTCTCATCAGCTAATCAGCTCAAGTACACAAAATAATAGAGCAACAGCTCTCTCCTTTGAACAGAATGACCAGGTGAAAACTATTATTAGTTTTTAATTATTTCCACTTCGTACAAGAAAGGATGAATACAGCTGAGACACACTCTGAGCCAATCCAGTGTCACATGAACTTCTTCCTACTGCCAAATTCATCACCAACTCTGGATTGCACACAAACTCTGCTCTCTTCAACCTGGTTTCCAGCAGCAGGTAACAACCACTGATATACACACAGTACACTACCTGCTCAGCACCAAACAGCCCACAGACAAAATAAGAGACTAGCTGGTGAAAAATGTGGAACTTCTAGCAGCCAAAGAGCCCAATAAGTCCTCCAAACTAAAAATTCATTGCCTTTTAAAACAAGCTACCGCAGATGACTTTCCTGATCAGCAGGACATCACTGCTGTAAGTGCCCTCTAAAACATTTACAAAAACAATAATTAATGTTTGGTTGGATTCAGACACAAAAAATACACGTCAAAATGAAACTGCTGTCATATATTTATAAAAAAATCCGTAAAAGCTCAAACAGCAGAACCTGAAAAATAACAAATGATGCAAAAAAGGCCTCAATGAAACAGTGAAAATGCATGGAAATGCAAAATGACAAAGTTCAGCCTCTGAGTGCTGGAATTTCCAAATTCTTGTGTGAAAACACAAGCTGGTCCACATGCTGAGGAGTCAATGTGCTTTACTGTGCAGTAACGACATCTCCTGTGGTGGAGAATACTTGCTCTGTGGAAATGCTGGTGCTTGGGATGCACAAATACCTCTTGGCCAGGAGAGAAAACATCACTTCATGTTCAACCATGGTAAGAGGCATGCTTAGAGGATCCTTAGAGAGAGAGGTAAGGGTGGAGCTTTACAGCACTTTTCCATTTCCCCCTCAGCTCTTGCAAAGGGTGTCTTGTGTTGAAGTTTACCTACGTCAGTGAAGGTCTGCCCAAGCAGACACGCAAGCAAATACAAAGCCCTTTTGATTTGACACACAGGACTTTACCCACCTGAGCAACAACCACCATGTCGGTGGAGTTGTCACCAATATTTCATCTACTTAACATCTTGCAACAATACTGCCAAATTGGCAGCTGTGTGGATCTGATACACAGCTTGTGTTTGGAGCACATGACTGATGTTGCTGATATAATGTGCAGTCACAGTTACATACAGTAGGAGTGTGTCGCAATGGATATTCATGAATCGCAGGTTATTGCCACTCGACTCACATTTCTCAGTGACCATTACCTAAGCTTTGGTGCCGCTGTAAAGTGTTGGTATAGCTATACAGAAATAGACGTTGTACCTCGGTTCCAAGGTATCAGGAGAAAAAGAAAGCTTTGGAGTTCCACGATGGAGTAAGAGCTAATTTCTTTAGCAATAAAACTTCAAACATACTTTTATGTTTGTGGTTGTGTCAGAGTTACGTGCCACCTTTGGTTCAACACAACATTTTTTTCCCCTGCCGTTAGCACTGAGTGGGCCCAGACTGGATCGTACTTGATCCGTGTGAAACATATCAAAGATGGCTGGCAGCTATCATGCTTTACAGTGTATGAATTACCTATCCGATATTGACACCTTACAAAAAAGAATGAATCACCTCAACTGACATGACCACACTGTGTCAGAGTGTGTGTGTGTGTGTGTGTGTGTGTGTGTGAGGAAACATTCCTCACAGTTTGCATATCACTGTCTGTCTCCTGGTGGTCTGATATAGACTCAGAGAGCACTTTACAAGGCAGCTGTTGCAAAGGCTGAACATCGTAATGTTGCCATGGGCAACAAATTAACCTCCTGTTGGATGACAGTCATGGGGGGTTTAAGTGCTCTCTGTGGTTTAAATCTGTCTGTCTCCTGCAGGGCCAACACATGAGGAAATGATGCACTGTATCCCACAACAGAGTCAAAGAGCCTGCAGCAGCTGTTTGTTCACTGAGAGCAGGCAGTTGTTCTCAAAACACAATGTACTATGCAGTCACAATGGAAGTTAAAATGGAATCACAGAAAAATAACAGCTCACATCTGAATGATCTAACTTGTTCTTGCTTATGTGAAAATCATAGCATAATAAAATACCAAAACAATTATAGGGAAGTAACCCTTGGGATCAGAGCGGACATCTGTGGCTATTCAACAGACCAAACCAAAAAGTTTATTTTTTTAAGGTTATAGGGAGTCAGTTCCCAAGACTTTCTTTCTTTACCTGTGGAAACTGAACATCATAGCAACCACAAAGAATGAACCATAGAGGGAGGTCAATTTCTGGTTTTGCCAATCAAGTCCGGTGTATGAGCTCACATCAGTTTAATTGTATGCAAACTGGATGAGACCTGTTATATTTAAGGCAACTTAAAAAGTAGTCCAAATCAGCAACCTGTGCTATCGGCTTCCCAGTGTTAAATCCAATGTGTATTGTATTAGTAATCAGCAACAGGACAATGTAACTGACAGTGGCACCACCCTTGGTTCTAAAGCCCAAAATTTTGAAGCCCTGTTAGTCTGAAAAATGTCCCATTGGACTGAAACCTAGTGAAGGCCTCATGAAGCCTCATGAAGCCTCATGAAGCATTTTCTTTACTTTCTGAGCCCACTAGATGGCGCTTTTTGTTTAACAAAAGGTTTAAAGTGCCATGAATTGCTATTATTTGAACTCTCTTTAAATGCTCTTTAAACCAAGAGCGCCATCTAGTGGGTTCATGAAAAACAACCTGGTTCATTGACTCAAACGCCACTGAGAAAAGTTGCAGAGGGTCAGCAAAAACACTTGGGATAGGTGGCTCAAATGCCACTGAACCTGACACTAACTGCAGGGAGGATGTTTTCTGGAGAAAATGGAACAATGGCACCACTGAGCCGAGGCCAACGACTTTAAGGGGATAAAATTCTAATAGTTTGGTGGGGGGGTGCACGTTGTGTTTGTTTACCAAAAAATGAATATGTTTTTTGGGGTGAAGACACGTGACATACCGGAGTTAGTCTCTCAAAAAAACTAAAATGGTGCCAATATAGCAAAGGTTTGGATTGTAAGCTTATGAGGGAGGCTGCGGGTGACGCTGTGCACCTGTCTGATGTCGCATTCCTATTTACTTCTGACACTTGCTTTGAAAGCATAGATGAGGAACGTCTGATTCATGAAGCTGAAATATGGAGGTGGCTATACAATACATTCTTAGTTCACAACGAAAACTCAAATAAAGGGGCAACTAACTGGAGGGAGATTACCAGCCATAATTTTCTCTCTACTATCAATGTACTTGCTGTTGGCTTTATTGTATGTCATCTCAAATATATATATATATCACAATACTAAACTTATACTTACTTAATAGCAGGTAGCGTACTTGCCCATCATTAAAGCGGTTATGTCTCCAGTCTGATCCCGAGTACACAGCAAATTTGTGTGAAAGTTCTTTTATAAACCTACAATTTACAGTGTACTGTTCCATATTCTTTTTTTTCTTTTTAGTAATAACTCGAGGGACTGATCTGCAGTGTAATGACCAGCTGCTTTTGTTTTCCCTACATTTTTCTCTTGGAATTCTATTAGTGGAAGCTTGTAACTTTTGATTTGTGGAAACATAAAATCCATGTGACAGTTATGCAGAATGTTAATGCATGCTTACATTTCTAATCTGATCTTTATTACAGGGCTTCCTTTAAATGACAAAAAAGCTTTAATATCAGCATTATGCCAAAACACTGCTTCCTCTGTTTTCCTCAGTTAAGCTCAGATACACACCCTGCCAGACATTTAATCATCCTCTGCTTCCAAGAGCTAATTTTGCAAATGGTGGTGCAATTATTGGATTTCTAACCTGATAATCTATAGTGGATGGTCTTTTCACAGGTTCTGATATGGGCGCCTGACACTTAAAGAGTAGAAGTCATTTGTCACATTGACATTCTGCAATATTTGATCATTTGGCATGTCTCATGCCAGTAATGAGTTTATTATAATTGCTAAATACAGGCATGTCATTGTGCGAAGCAGCTCTATGACATGCTAACGTTATTAGCACAAGCCTATGGCATTGTAGATTGTATAAATTCGCCCAGTGACTAGCAGAGATTTCCTCTACTCATATGAAGCCAAAATAAAACATAAAATGCAATGTCGTGGGGGCTTTATTGGCATTAGAATGTATTGTTTCTTTCTTATGTGAAATAAAGGTAAATAAAAGCTTTGCTTCCACTGAGAGAAATGGTTTCAGCTTATAAAAAAGATAGAAGGTCTGCATTGCTGCGATGTATCATCAGGCTACAGCATAGATAAGGCAAAAGTATACATCCGGCTTAAGTTATGTGACATTAGAGAGGTGTAGCTGCTGGGAGAAATAAAGGAGGGGGGTGGGGTTTGATGCTCTGGCTTATTTGGGTTTTTCCAAACCAGACACAACTGTCCTAGGCGGTGCCAAACCCAGGATTCAGTAACATTGCCCTTTTATAAATAGTGACTAGTGACAGGACTAACTGTTAGCATCACACAACTGAATTTACCCACAGCTCAGTGTCTGGTGTTAGCACTGCTGCTGTGTTAGGTCGTGCTAATCAGGTAACCTCATGGGTGTAGCGCAGCTCTGTAGACAGGGGGAACAGATAGTTTGCTGATCTGGCAGGGAGTCAGAACAGTTTAGGATCAGACCCCTGGGACAATAAGGATCAAATTCAGGTGTTGTTTGACTGGAGATGTTAAAAAGATTTGAAAGCAGGCATGCCTTATTGCAAAACCCACATCTTTGTCAAAACTTGCCATTTTCAGCATGTCGGCTGTTAGCTCTGAGGTTGTTGATATTGTTTCCCATAGTGAGGGAGATTTTGAAAATGGTCACATGCAGATGGTTAAAGGGGGTGAGAATACTGGTCTAAATAGCCGGCCAATGGTGCGTTTACAGCCTCAGTCGAGATCCTGTGAGTCAGACTACCCTCAGAATGAGTTTTTAATAATCTGCTCGAGATGTATAATCACTGGGGGACAGGAGGTTATGCCACCTTCAGTATATGAAATATGGAAATTTGTCCCCCCACCAATGTTTTTAACAGAACCTGCACAAAAGCCTCCAAAAGCTGGAAGAGAGATAATGTATTCCTTTGCTATTCAATGATAGACAGACTCCAAAACGTACTTCATTTACAGTAACAATGAACACAACGGCTGCAAACAGCAGTGGGGCACCTACTACAGCTCACAAACTACATCACCTTAGAAAAGGTGATATCATACGTATGAAACGTACAAATGTAATGTATCTGTTGTTTTCTGAAACGTACAATGCCAACATTTTCCTATGACGACTGGGCTGCATCATGACAACATTGTGGGACTGTTAGCAGAAAGCACTATACTAGATATGGATACATTTATACACTCAAATAAAATGGCAAACTGTAAACATTACATTTACCTGCAGCCAGTCTACAGTGAGGTCTGTGAAGCCTATATTTATTAGAGTGTAGCCTCAGCACTATTTCTTCCACACTCACTGTAATCTACACTGACATGTTACAATTTAGCCATGAAGATGAGCCTCTCCTGCTGAACAACATTGCATGCCGGCAGACAGCAGTAAACCTTGTGGCAACCAGAATGTTGACATGATATTCAGACATATTTATCATCAGTTGAGCATTTGTGAAGCAGACAGTGACAGTGGCTGCGACACCTCATTCACCTTTCATTTGTCCTTCCATGACAGGGGACTGATAATAAGATTGGAGATGAATGAAGTCTGGCATCATAGAGCCGTGAAGCCACATATAATACATCTGGAACAGATAACATCATAAAAGAGATATCCTTCCACCTCCCTGCTGCCTGAATGCTTTGAGTGGTGTGACACTGCAACAAGCTGATAGCACCCACCAAGGGTATAAATCTCATGTGAATGCTTTTTCTACCTTGTTGTTAAATGAACAGCATGTAAACATTTTATTTGCCTTGACATTGAACTTTGAGATTAAGTATCATTTTCTAAAATGGGACCAGAGTCAATTAAAAAAATGATTCATCGCCCTTTATGGGATACTCAGAGGGGAGCTTGTGACTGTTTGAAAGTTAGAGAGCAGACGAAGGCAGAGACTACATCTTTAACCAAACACTGCTCTCATTCTTGTGGTGGTGCAGTGGTTAGCATTGTCGCCTCACAGCAAGTGGTTTTCTGGTTCGAACCTCTGGGTGGGGGAGCCCCTCTGTGTGGAGTTTGCATGTTCTCCCCATGTCAGTGTGGGTTTTTTCTGGGTACTCAGGGTTCCTTCCACAGTCAAAAGATGTAAATCATTATAATGATATGGCACACCCCTACTGGACCCCATCATGGAGCCAACTTTGATGAATTACATAATGAAAATAGAAAGTAAGTACAACCCCTTACTTTTAAATTAAAAAAAAAAATTGCCTCTCTATGGGAAACTGACAGCTGACTGACACCGGCCTGTACTGAGAGCAGCCAGTGATGTCGGACAGGAAATCAAAGTTGAGAAAAATGAAAAATTAAAGTCAGCTGGACTCAAACAAGACCCAGACTGAGACAAGTCCATATTAAAACATCTGAGAGAATGAGATAAGTCTGATATGGTAACAACGTCTCCAAAGTGGACATGTAACTGTCATTAGACTGAAGCACTGACACTGCAATCCATTGTACTCAGAACAAGACTTTATTCGGTCTTTTCTGTAGTGTTTGTGTTGTGAAACGTGCTGTAACACTACGTATTGTTATAGAACAGTTCATATGATATCCTATGAATTTGCACCCAACAAACAATGTTGCATTCTTAGTATACAGTTATGTAAGTAGCATAAAGTTACAGTGGTTAGGGTTAGGAAAAGAAACATGGTGAGGACATACAAGTTCACATGGATCCGCACACATGACTCTGGGGTAAAATCCTGGAAAGTCTGGTTATTTGTGACCCATCCACCACCCTAACCTGCCTCCTTACAAGCACATAGGACTGCTTCCTTGTTTACTGCCATCAGCGCATTGGTCATGTGAATCACAGCCTTTCAAAAATACGTGGGCTGAGTATGAATTTGGGTGCATTACGTTTTGTAGGAAAACATAAGAAAAAATTGTGAGAACAGCCTGTGTAACAACATTGTAGCTGCCATTTCTATTCTCACTGAATTGATTTGCACACAATAACTTAAAGCAATTGGCTGTGGTGGTTCACACTATTATGGTCCCCAGTTTTCACAGTTTGAGCTGCTGCACATGACTTTGTAATGAGCAAAGATGAGCATGTAGGCCCTCTGACGATGCTTTTGAAGCTCATAAAATTGCCATACAAATACCAGTTTGCTGCTGGTGTTTATGTTTCCCAAGCAGATGCAATAACACACATTCAAGTCAGATGTTAGGATTTTTGACTTGGAATGAGTCCAACTTGCAGTGCGTTGCAGGGTAAGTCCCTGGGTGAATTATCCCCCAAAAGAGGTTGGGTTAGGTACTGGCTTTATCAAATTTTAAAGATCAACAGATTAGTCAATAATGACAGTTGCTGGATTTTGTTTCAGTCCAATTACAGTCAGAAATCCTTCTAGTATGACTGAACACTGCTGAAAAGGTGAAACATTAAGTTTTGTCTGAGTCGGAACACAGATACTGTCCTGTTGAGGATTTTGTATCTACATGAGTGCATTTATCCACCAGCCATGTGCTCTGCTGCAGAGTGTCCTTTGGCACAGTGCCTCAGCCCTGCTCCTCACTCAGTGTATGATGAGGGCCACTTAGATGTCTGAAATGTACGACAAGAGCAAAGACGCCTCAGTGCTCTGGTACAACTGTAACTGACAGGCATAGGTCAAGCTCTGAGGCTCTTTGTGCTGTCCGTTCACTGAATGATGATCAGTCTGAGGATGATCTGTTTGGGCTCCCAAAGTCCAGCTGCTTTACACATAATGTTCAGTAGACAGTCCAGTCATATTCAACCAACTCAAGAACACACATGCCTATAACTACATACGATAACGTAATATAATAAATACATGTCTGTCATTTCCTAGAGTACGGTCCTGTGATTGTGACACACCTTCTATTGGCTCAGTAATCAGTCTTACCAGGGCACATACTGTATATAGAGAATACAAAGAAGTGATGTTCATAGAGTTATTAGGCTGTAGAGATCAGAGCATACAGACTCTTCCACACTCTTTTACCTCTTAAATCTTGACAAATCTCAAAAGAGGGCTTCTGTTTTTGAGACAACCCTACCCAATGTCAAACAAGGCACAACCATGTCATTTTTTCCCTAACTTTAATTTGTCTAGTTTTTTAAATGGATGGTTGTTTAAAAATATTTTACTGCATAATTAGTCTTTGGTCCCCAAAAGCGCAATGAAAATTTAGGCTTCCCCGAAAGGAACAGCATGTGCTTTATGGGCAGGATGTTCACAGACAGTCATTGCATACAAGAACACAAAGACTTCATCAGATCAATCAGGAGAGACTTGTTTTTTTATAGTAAAAGAATTATTTATTAACATGTGCACATAAGAATAAACTGTGGAAAGTCTTTGGCGATTAGACCCCTTAGAGATGGTTTGATTTAAGGAGGGTGATGAATCCATAGTCAAATAGGGAAACCCATGGGATGGAGAGAATTGTGAATGGATGAGCACAAAGAAAGTCTTCCTGACTGAACTTACGCAGAGCTTCATTTCTTTTGTCATTTTTTTTTTTTTAAATGGATAGACTTAAACATGTGAGTTTGAGGCAGAAAGTGAACAAGAGAGAGAGAGAGAGAGAGAGAGAGAGAGAGAGAGAGAGAGAGAGAGAGAGAGAGAGAGAGAGAGATACTGTATGTCTGTCATTGCTAAAGTTTTAAAAAGATGTTTTTCATGTGAAAGGTTGTTTCATAAACATGTATGACTGAATTTGTGCTCATTGAAACAGTGCTAGGTAATGGTAGCAAGAAAGTAGCCATACTAATGCTTATGTATAATTAATGCTAAACTTGGTGAGGTGTGAGGCCTGTTTGTTGTCTGAGAGTTGGTTGCTGTGGTGCTCTTTGTGACAGTAAGACAGAGGCGGTGTCCCAGTGTTGGAAGGGATGATAGATAGATAGATAGATAGATAGATAGACAGAGACATTTCTTAATCCTGGTTGTCTCTTGTATGTAGCAAGTGGGCAATAACATAACAGCCACCACCACCAGATAAAGAGGTTGGCGAAGTGGGAGTTGGGCGTAGTCACACTGTCTATGACCTGTCCACAGATGTGTCTTCTGCTTCATTTGACCTATGTACAAATGTTTTTGATAAATGGTAGAACACTTTATCTAATAAAAGTCCTTCAAAAATTAGCATACAATTCAAATCACAGGGGTGGAGATGGATGAGCCCATACTCGTTTTCTTTAACACCAGCCTGCGCATTAAGATAATGAATTCCATACATCATATTTATATTTCTCATCATTAATGAGCACTTCAATGAGCAGTATTTAATCTACATATTAATGAGCATGATCTGTTTCTATATGACACACTGGTTTCACACATTACAGGCTCAGCAGCTCATAGTGCTACCGTATATATCATGTTTCACAAAGAAATGACTGTACACAAGCCATACGCCTAATGAGGACTCCTTTGTAAAAGAAAGATGAATGTGCGATGTTCCATTCAATTCAGTACTGGTTGGGTTTCTGTATAAATCAACCATTACTTACTTTCCCCCCAAAGAGAGTCTGTGTGTGTTACTATGCATTAATGTTTTTTTCTCACTCGGACAGAGGTGTGATGGAGACATTTTTCAGGATCCTAAAGACAAATTGGAGAGGACAACCTAGACCAGCAGGGCTGATGAGGTAGATGACCATGGATTGAGTATTTTTGTCCCCTAAAACTGTGTTTCTGTAATGTTTATTCACTGTTTTGTAATTGGCCTCAGAAGCTTGCACACAATGCATCCTGGTACAGGTACTGCAGACACAGCTCCTCGAGCAGAAGAAGTCAGCTTCTCAGTCAACAGAGCATGCAGAGAAATTCATTGCATCAACTGACTACATACTCAAACCACCACAAACCAAGTGCATCAATTGTACTTCTCTTGACCAATTTGCAATTTTTTTAAGGTCAGACTTGCTGATTTCAGTTTTGGCCAATTCAGATTTTCTTTCTTTCTAAGAACTATGGTCTTATTGACAGTATGCATTACACATTTGGAACTTTTCTTTAAAGCTACTGGAAACATGTCTTGTATTAGTATGGTATCGAAAATGAGTGTTTCAATGAGCACCCACAAAAATCTGAGCAAAAATTAATGATCGTAACTATTAAAGAAAAATCTAGTGACAGCTCCCTATCAGCTCAAGTAATGTTACCATTTTATTTTCCTTTCAATCACTGGCAGAAAAACTACCAAATCTATCAAATGTACACTATTTAGTATGACAGCTAACTAAACTAACTAGCAAATTAAATTAGACCATGCAACTCTGTTTTTTGATTTAACTATACCTCCAGGAATATGACCCTAGTTAGCATTTTCCATTCACCTAAAATAAAATACTTAGCATAAGGTTTTTTGTTTTATTTATGTGAAACTTTTGAGTTTATTATTAACTACCCCAGTATTTTGCTAATTAATCTAACTAACTAGCAGACTCAGGTAGACCACCAATATTTGTGTTTTTATTGACTTATTCTCTCCGACTAAAAAAAATATGTGTTTTGGTTAATGATGGCCAAATGAAGCCTCATGAAGCATTTTTGGTTTAAAGAGAGAGGCTCAAAGAACAGCAATTCAGTGTACTTTCTACCTTTTGTTGAACAAAATGTGCCATAGTGGGCTCAGAAAAAAAAAGAAAATGCTTCATGAGGCTTCATTTGGCCATCACTAGTTTTAGCACCCTCCATGCACTTACATGAAAGGGTTTGCATTGACTGGTGGATGGGTCACAAATTTCCTTATAATCCTGTTTCCTTATAATCTTTCTGGAAACCTTTAATCCATGTTGTATTATGTTTGCTGCTGTAAATAAAGAATTTTCTCAGAGACAGGCTTGTTTTTTTCATCACAGTAATAAAAAGTGAAACTTCAAAAACAAAACTTCTTCTTGACCCACCTGATGAAAGCACATTGCATCATTTGGAGCATTATCTAATTTGCTCACTTGACCAACCGTGTCTGGATAAAAGCCTAAAATGTCTGATATCTTAAGGCTCCTGTACAGTGGATCCATTAGGTGGCCAGACAGACTGCCATACCCTGTCTCTTTGAGATGCTCTCAGAGAGAGAGAACCCTGCTGGCTCACTAGATGACTCATTCACTTTATGGCATTTCCTCCCTGCAATGCACTGCCACTTATTGTCACTGGCTTTTTCTTTTTAAGTGAAAAGGCCTTGAGCATCTTTACAGAACTGTCTTTTTTACAGTGGCAGAATAAGATGTGGCTTTCAGATTGTGCATCATCATTTGGAGTTTCTTGTGTCACAATGGGTCAACAGTGCTCATCTGGTCTAATAACTGTTGTCACATTGACCTGTTTGTAGAGTGGTTTCTTCTAAAAAAGCTTTTTCTCTCGCTAGCTGCTTTGTGAATCGCTCACTGTGAGAAAACCACATTTTACAATGGGTAAAATTTAAGGTCAAAAGTTTGTTTTTGATCTTGAGCAGCTGTGAATATGAAATTGTTATGATGGTGGTGGTTTGTATGCTAACATGCTCACAGTGACACAATGTTCGCATCCTGATGTTTAGCAAGTAATATTTACTATGCTCACCATCTAAGTTTCACATCCAAGCATTTTCTTTTTAGTACTGGACACAAAGTGTGTCTGAGGTCTGAGGGAATGTCAGTATTTTTTTTGGTATTGGCCATAACCCAAAGCAGGAATGTGTCATATCAGTCATGATAATTCTGATATAATATCATCCAGTCCATTTCTTTACACCTATATCCACTGGACCCATTGCAGGTTGGTTGGATGGGGGATTGGATGACTGAGCTTGAACCTTTAGAATGACAGCTGCCAGCAACTGAGCTGGCTCTGGATCTTGGAAATGATGATGCTTTGCTGAGTTCTTCCAGGATAAGCCAACCTTGGTACAATTTGCTGGCATTTAATTGCTGGTTGACTTCATTCCACAGGACATAGGCATTGTGTAAACACACACTGTTTACAATGCATTATTACTGTAAACAGACATGTCACTAATGTTGTAGATCCTAGGTTCAGCAGGCAGTCTTGCGCTGGCAGCTGTATGTCGCTGTGACTTTGACCAGATAGTCTCCTCTTTTGGTGGAGTTGTAGTCCAGAATCATTTATGGCTTCTTGTTGTCTCTTGTGCTCAGAGATGCAACATTATGCACTGAGCTAAGTACAAGAATGTTCTTGTTTTTTGTGTGTTTTTTTAGCAGTATGAATTTGGCAAGTTGCATTCTCATTGAAAATAAATATTGAGGAATGCAGAGGTCTGCCCTGCATCTTCAGAATTTTACTGGGAAGTTCTGACTTAAGTCCTCTGTCTGTTCCCACCATGGTAACATGTTTGTGAAGTGGATGGACACAACAGAGGTGTCTGTGTGCTCCATGCTGCACACTGTATACTGAGGGGGGGGCAGTGATAAACTGATAACTATGACAGGGTGGCAATGCCAAGACCTACTGCTGTGGGGGATTACAGCCACTTCATCTCTGACCAGCTTATTGGATACTATTCCACATCTGTGAAGAGCACATAGCGGAACAGGACAATTTTGTACCACTTTTTTGACATTGCTGCTACAAACAGTAACACTCTGCACAAACAGCTGTGTGCCACCAGAGGTGAGAAGCCCATGATGCACCAGGCTTTCTCCTCTCCGCATCTCTCTACTGAGCTGTGCGGAGTGTAACTAGATCTAACTTGTTAAATGGCGCAATTACTTGGTTTAGGCCATATCTTGAACACACAGAGCAGTCTGTTGGAATTAACTCTACCCAGTAACCCATTAGCTGAATGGGAATTCTGCAAGGTTCAATTCTGGGCCCTTTACCATTTAATTTGTTTGTAAATGATTTACCTTGCAAAAGAGTCAAATGCCAAATGTATGCAGATGACATGGTTATATTATGTCTGCAAAAACCCAAATGGCAGCAGAAATGCTCTTAAAAGACATGTCTGGAGTGTCACAGTCGCTCCAAAGTAATCATTCTGACTTTGAACTAAAGCAGACAGTCTCAATGTGCTTATCATTAAAAAGAAATTGGAGAATATAACGACTGACGAGAAAGAGATAGTTTAGTTTAAGTTTTTGGTGTAATTTTAGATTCTCAGCTTAAGTTTGATAAACACTTTAAGAGACTGTGCAAAACTGACAAAACAAGTGTCAATTGCTTTCACCTCTCAAGGCAGCACAGCAGTTAATGGATACCGTGATATTTCCTCTTTTATTATACTGTGTAACTGTTTGTGGCCAGACCAACTAAACAGCAACTACACCCAGTAGGTCATTATATAAACAGACACTGAAAGTAGTGGATCATAAATCTGCTGGATGACACCATTACCTAATTCTACAGAAATTCAGTATATTAAGTTGTGACAGTTTTGTAAATTTTTCATTTACAAACCTAATTTTAAGTGCATGAACAACCTTGCACCAGGAATACTCTGTCAACTGGTGAATATACAAAATAGTGAAATTAAAACTAGAGGTACAACAAGTAGAACCGTAGAGCAGCAAAACTCATACTCAAATAACATAGTCATTATTTTGGTCTCCACTTTCATTTAGTCTTTGCTCGCATTTTAGTGTATATGTTGTATTATTGTATAGTATTACTCCAAGCCTAGTGATCCTGAATTTCCTGTTTTAATTATAAAAGCCTAACCAAGGACAGGGGTTGCTAATTAACCGTGGCTAAAAATCTATATGCATTGCATCGACTTTGTATTTCACATATGAGGCAATGTTTTATGCATTTGTCCTTGTCAAACAAACAAGTAAACTCTCAGACGCACCTCAAGAGAGGCAGTACCAGCACACCTGTAGCATTGCTACGAGTGAGGATCCCTCCAAGAAGGCCACAGAGGGGTGTAAAAAGTACAAGGTGTGTGGGAGAAACACACCTTTAATGTGCATCGCTTGCAAAGTGCCCCTGTGTGTCATCTTTGACATCTTTGAACTGCCATGGCAACTACCACAAGTGAGCATACAGCACTTGAAACAAGCAACAGCTTTGCACTCTGTTGTCACTCACAAAAGTAAGCACATGTCAACACTACAAAATGTTTGTACAAAAAAATGTTAGTTGCATTGAGAAATGTTCTGTTCATATTTCAGATTTGAAACTGCAATCAGATTAAAGTGGAATCACTGCTACGTCTCTGCAAACCACTGAAGTTGCAGTTACAGTTTACAGCCACGTCTATCCAGACTCGCATGTTGTCATGACAGTTGAGAATGTCTCAAATATTGACATTGCTGCAAAAAAACCTAAAAAATCTGAAACATGGAAGCTTCATTCACATCTTTAATCTGGTAGCACGTATACTACTGAGCCTCATTAATTTTTAACAGTCTATACAGTCAGCACAGTTTCAACATTAGTGTCACCAATTTAGTATCTGACCAAATGTCTCCCCCTCTGTTCCTGAGATATGACGTTGAGTAATGGCCAGAAAAGTGTTTTTGCAGAACATTATGATGACATATAGACCTTGACCTTAGACCACCAATATATCAGTTCATCAGTGAGTCCAAGTGGAACTTAGTGCCAAATTGCCAAATTGCCAAAAACACAAAAAACAAAAACAAAACAGTTTGTCCTTAAGACGTTTGAGCAAAATTTGAAGAAATTCCCTGAAGGCCTTCTTAAGATATCACATTCACAAGTATGAGACAGACAAGGTCACAGTGACCTTTGACCACCAAAATCTAATCAATTCATAATTGAGTCCAAGTGGACATTTGGCGTTTTTGACGTATCATGTTCACAAGAATGGGATGGACAGAGGGACAACCTGAAAACACAATGCCTCCAGCCAAAACTATCACCAGAGTGGAGGCATAATAAAATGCCAGCCCTGACACTAACATCAAAGTACTTTCCCATGACTTGACAAAGCTGCACCCAAACTGTTTTCACAGACTGAGCATTATAAACCACGACAAGTAAACTGACCTTTATGTGTAAGTTTGTGCCCCCAAAATTTCTCAGATACCAAACAATATAATCATTGTTGTACAAGACGCACAGATAGTAAGTCTAAAAGAAATCTCAGTGTTTTTGGATACATTCATGTATCTACCTTTATACTTTAGATTTCCTCACACAATAAGAATTCATTATGACCATAAAAATAAATCGAGATCCCGTCATTCTGTGTCAGAACTAATCAGGCCAGCCATTAATTTCAATGCACACCCTGAAAAAAAAAGTCATTTGGCCAAGGATTAGAGCTCTTTTTTGTCTTGGCTGGAAAAGAAATGAGGACAGAGGAAAATCCTTCCACAAAAGAACATTAAACACCCGGCCCATACGCACCGGTGAAGGACAGTCAAGTCTCGAACAGCTGACAGCTTATTATTATTCCTGCCTCACAACTCGCCTGCTCCCTGCTAATACTGGGCTTAAGAGAGGATGGATTCTGTTCTTAACATCTCGCACACACAGTTTTGCCATGTTGTTCCTAGACAGGTTTGATGGGGGCTGGTGAAGAGAGGTGGTTTTCCAAAGCATTAATATTGGCAAGTTCTGGGGTGTCCGTGGATTAGTGGATAGAGCAGGTGCCCCATGTATAAGGCTGTTGCCAAAGCGGCCGGGTTCGACTCCAGCCTGTAGCCCTTTGCTGCATGTCACCAAACCCCCCCCCCCCCATGAATAAAAAAAAGAGAGAGCAGTTCCTGTGAGCTGAATCTGTCTGTGTATTTGCATCTGTACTGGAATTGTAAGTGGGCATGACTTTCAGTGCCATTTATGCTCCTCTGTGGAAATTAAAAGTAGATAGGATCTGGACATTAGCGCTCAGAATTGTCATTTGGCCATATTGCAAGATTTTCTGTAACAACTGGACTGTATAAAGATGGTCCGATATTAGCTCATAATAGCTCCCCTGTAGCTTTTTAAAAAAGTGCCTGCAGTGGGAAGAGGTCCAAAATAATTCTGTCTAACATGTCTATTCATTCAGTGTTTACCCAACACGCTCAATACATGGACATACAATGACAAACTGTCATTAACTTAATACGTTATAAAACGAAAACGATGAAATTATGGACCTACCCATGTTTAAAATGACCTGTTGAAGTGAAAGAATGAGTACTGACGGGAACAGATGAGTGGAGTCGATGTTTAACTGGCGCCAAGAGCGCAGGAGAAATGCGCTGCCTGTGTGGACAGTCAAGCGCCTGAAAGTACACTCGCAGGACTCGCAGAGAGCACACCTCTTTGCCCCCTTCCATGCGCCTACATGGAAAGCCTAAGGCAGGGAGAGCAGCAGCAAAAGAGGAGCTGGGTTGGAGGTGGGATGCTAAGCAATTTGCAGAGGAAGCAGCAATAGTAGGCAGGACAAAGCAGTTCAAATAGGGGGCCCTGAATAAGATTTGCTGATTGGTTGCATAAAAAGGAATCATGTTATCTATCTTCTGATTCCCTTCCATCAATCAGTGATCCATCAGGTGATTGGGCTGCTTGAGATCAGCTAATGTGGCTGGGATACAAACTAAACTTGACATCAAATTATGCCTGAACTTGATGTCAATGCTCCATTTTCCGTTCACACTATCTAGTTGACCATCACCTGGATTACTTTTGATACATAAGAAGTAGTCCATGTCTGATGATAATGAGACAGGACCTGATGAAGGTCAAGGAATGTGTTTCTAATATTATGTCTAAACCAAATTACTGCAAAAATAATTTGTGTGATTTTTTTTATATGTATTTTGCATCTATTTAGAGCACATTACCTGTGCAAATGAGCGTATTCATATTTAGGCACATTCTTAGTAGCCTACTAAGCAGCCTACCAATAGTACCTCTACACTGCCTTCACCTAACTGCCTTTACTTCTACTGCTGTAGAGGAGCGACCAACTTCTGCACCCTCTCCCCAAAATAAGTGAACCTTTCTCAGTGGCTCATCACATTCAAATGGCTGCCCTTTTCAGATGACAAGTTCATGAACTGTACTGTGACTTTTATCCTAAATGCAACAACTCCAATTCCACCCTCACTCGCCACGTTTTAAGCAATGAATATTCATCCTTCCTCAATGTTCATGCTCTGCAAAAAAGTCAGGTGAAAACAACCAGCCAGCAGGACAAAGCAGCGCTGATGCTGCATAAAGCCACTTACAGTGCTGGATTGGCCAGGAGGAGGTCCCTCTGCCCAAGTTTGAGTCGTTAAGTAGCTTTATTGGCGGCAGGCCGCGATCAAAACGTCTGCATCTATTTTTAGAGCAGGACTGTTCATTAGGAGCACTATAAGAATATACATACCATTCAGTTATTCATTGCACTACACTCTTAGGGTGCAGAGCATACTCTGTGCACAGACATCAGGTACACTGACAGTAGTCTCTATATACAGACTCTACATTCAGTGAATGTAGAGTCTGTAGGCAAACCCCGGAGATCTTGCCTCCGGAAGAAGAGTGGAAGAGCCCTGGTTTCTGGTTGTAGACTGTTTGTAGTCCGCGTGATATTGACCAATCACGTTTGAGCCAGCTGCAGTTGATGCCAGGTTAAATGGTCCGTGCGGTGAACTAACGAGGCGGAACGTAATTGGCATCACTGCAAACTCTGAATCCATCGCAATGGTTCAGCATATTTACTTATAAATGGAAGTCGGGAAAGGAAATTCGCCTCCTCCACCCAAATCAAACCAGAATGCCAAAAAATCGGGGATCTGCCCCCAGAGGCTGTATCGCCGTCTGCCAGAAGTCAGATGCCGAATACAGCCAATGGGTTCCGAGAATGCACTGACAGTGAAACTTAACCATCCATTATGCTTGGTCTAACAGTTTGCAATCATCCATCGATCTGATGTGATCAGCTCTGAACAGATTGATAGATCAATTATTAACGCTGTGATTCGCAACCTGTTGCTGAGGAAAAAGAAAGAACTCAGAGAACCCCGCCTACTCTGTGTACATGGACCCACAAAAAAGTCTGAATTTAGAGAGGGTACACAGAATGAGAAAAAAAAAAGATTAAAGTTATTGTTGTCTGTCCACCCACTACCACAGTGCTGACCGATGAGTATACAGACATAACCAACCATAAATGCCCTGTTGTGTATGTCCAAATAGCTAATCCTCAAATATTTCAACCAAGCACACTGGCACAAATATAGAGTGTACACATTTGCAAAGCCTACATAGGAAGTGATGTCAGAGCTGAATGTCCCATTAACCAAGGTCATGAGCACCGCATCCGATGGAGCAGCAGTTGTGACATGAAGAAACAAAGGCTGCACAGGCTACCGCTTCGGTCCTAACTGTACATGATGATTCCCTGACCTTGTGCACATCTGAAGCAGCAGACCCTTTGGGCGGAGTGTTGAAATCCAGTACATCTTTCTGAGAGACTAATTTCAGCAGACTGTCCGCACTGGCTGGAGGAGTTACATGTTCAAGTCCAACAAAGTGCAAAGTGGTTGGCTTCATGATAATGCTTGGCTATGACAAACTGTAAAATTTCAATTAGTAGCCCCGGCCTTGTTTGCTTAAATCAGTTCAACTCAACAGGCTTATATTTGGGACAGGCATCTATATGAGACAGGCCTTTAATTCCTTTTACACAAAACTATAGCTCAGTAACGATGAGAAATAGAATAAACTTGTTTATTTAAACCAGAGTAACATGAGGGTTCAATGTGTGGTGGCTGGACCGCTCTAGTTGGGAGTGCACACTTCAGCAGCTTCACTTCACAACTACATTTTTCCCAGTTACACTTCCTGGTTGGCGGTCACATAACTTTTAACTAACCAATAAGGAGTAAAAGGAATTAGATTGAGGTAAACGTATATGAGAACTACTGAGGCAGATGCAGCAAATTATTTAACCATGTTCAACCATGCTGCTGCAAATATTTTAACATGTAAATATTCAAATAATAATTGCAAACATAAATGTGCAAATACTTGACTGTAGAAACACTTCAAATGCATTTTTACTGAAACGCATAAATTGACTGAGCTTGTAAACCTTGTACTAGTATGAGTATTACTTGTATACAATGGCATTGAATAACATATCAATCATTTATTTGGTCTAGCTTGAGGATTATGGCACCCGGCATACTGACACGACACCACTTTATCTTGTTAAAACAATGCTTACTATGTGGAAACATTTTTTATGAAAAACCCTCTTCTTTGGTGCTCATGATGTAGACTCAGATTGAACTGTGAAAAATTTAACCTAGCTAACAATATGTAGCATCTCCATATTGTAGCATCTCCATACTGACAAAAGTTGCCACACCAGGACAGTAAAGGAGACTGGGGCCTCTAGTTTCGCAGACCGGGCGAGGCGGAGGCGCAGCGAACCTGCGCTTCGCCAACTGGGTGTGGCCAGGCGGATTTTGCAAGTTTGGCACACTGTGCGCGCTGGCGCAGCTACTCCTCTTTCCCACCTCCGTCCCTCCTACCGGCGCAAGTCGGAAAGAGGGAGGAGAGAAGGCGTGGAGTGGATTTTACACACATCACTCCAATCAAATCAGGTTGGGTTTCCATTACGCGTGCCAAACGGTGCCAATCCCCTTTGATCTGACATCAGATGTGACGGGACAGTCGATATAGAGATACATTTATGTGCTGATTGCAGATAGTTGCATTGAATAGTGGTGTTTGTGGGTATTTATTGCATCGTTAATGTGCCTGACATTCTGGAAACCTGCCTGTGAGGTTTTGGTGACGTGTGCGCACTGTCCGCCGGTCAGCCAAACTTCGGCTTACACCGGCAGCGCTCCACCAGCGCTGACAGTAGACGTGGTTTCAGTTGGCGAGCTTTTAGCGCACCTTCGGCGAAGCCTTTTGGCACGAAACTGTCACTGCGCCAAGCTGGATCTGTCGACACCTCCCCCTGCTGCGCCGCCACACCCATCTCAGCGCACCTCGGTCTGCAAAACTACCAAACTGAGAGCGCCTCGGGTTGCGCTGCTCGAATCTAGCTATGCGCAGAGTTCGCCATCCTGCGCCATCCTGCGCCACCCTGCGCCGCGCTGTGAAACTAGAGCCCTGGGTGTTGAATTGGGACTAGATTCTCAGTTGAAGCTTTATGGTATTCCACTGTCCAAGTACAAATGGCAGTTTTATGTTCAAATTTCAATATTTGACTGCTCTCTTTGTCTCTGTCTTTAGTTGACTCATAAAATGTCTAGGGAGAGCAGGCCATGACAACACTGAACATTATGCAAACCTGACAATTTTGAGGAATTCAGATGCAATGTGCCCAAACAAACCACGGGGCCTTGTAAACATGGTGTGTTTTAACATCCAGCTACATTTTGAAAAGAAAGGAAAGGAGGGTCTAAGAAAACTAACGCCACAGTCTCTTGTAATAAAGCCAGATTTAACAGGTGGGTTAGTCAAAGAACCACATCAAGGAGGCTTAAGACTTGTTTTGCATAATAGCATAATAATTACAAAATATTAAGTGATGTTATGAAGAAACATGGTCAAACTTGACTAATAATTCCTGTTGTATTTACAGAATACAAATAGTCTGAGCAAATACACCAGTATGGCAGCTTAGGTGCTGTGTGTTGGTCGCAGTTTGGAGTTCTGCCATTGGTGTGCACCGGAGTCAGTGATCTTCACCATCATCTGGAAAGAGGGCATTAGACTTTTTGTTTAGTTATTTTTTTACTACTTTCTTTACTTTAAAAGAAAGTAGGGTTTGCTAACATTTCTGTACATCGATATGTCCTTGTTTTTTGTAAAATGAATCTCTTTAAAGGCGATGGGTATCAATTACCTGGGATCCATGCTAAAACAAATCTCTGAAGAGGCCAGCACATCAGTGATTTACACAAATCAGTGCATCAGGAGCACTAACATCCAGAAATTGGCAGATTGGAAGCAAGCATGTCCATTTGTGTACACAAGTCTGAGAATTCTCTAAACAGTGACTGGGTACCTTCTCTAGGAAACAAAAAAAACGGTTTGAGCAATATGCTGTGTGCCAGCAGTGGAAACACCAGGCCTCTGGGGGCTAGCCCCTCAACAGCTCTACAGCATCACTTGCAAAAGAGTAAAGGGATGAACTTTATGGGAGTGAAGGCCAAATGAAGCCCTGTGAAGCATTTTCTTTATTTTATGAGCCCTCTAGATGGCACTCATGGTTTAAAGAGAGAGGCTCAAAGAATGGCAATTCAGTGTGCTTTCAACCTTTTGTTGAACAAAAAGCACCATCTAGTGGGCTCAGAAAATAAAGAAAATGCTTCATGAGGCTTCATTTGGCCTTCACTATTTTATGGACAGCTGGTTCAACAACTTTACTTTTAATGGCAGTATGCAATTCAATTCATACAAATAGTCTAGGCCTCACCCCAAAAACTTCAGCATCCGTAAACAACTGGCTTCTGCTGCTACTGTTGCTTCGGTACATACTGGACAAACGCAAAACCAAGATTTGTCTTTTAATTCTCACTTAAAACAAATCTCATGGACTACATTTTTTCATCTGCGTAATATTGCGAAAATTAGGCCTATCCTGACCCGAAAAGATGCAGAAAAATTGGTCCATGCTTTTGTTACCTCAAGGCTGGATTACTGTAACTCCCTATTATCAGGTAGCTCTAATAAGTCTTTAGAAACTCTCCAGCTAATTCAGAATGCAGACACGAGATCATATTTCTCCTGTTTTAGCTTCTCTGCACTGGCTCCCTGTAAAATCCAGAATTGAATTTTTGATGAATTGATTCAGGCT
Organism: Epinephelus awoara; assembly: GCA_035609425.1. Classification (NCBI taxonomy): domain Eukaryota; kingdom Metazoa; phylum Chordata; class Actinopteri; order Perciformes; family Serranidae; genus Epinephelus; species Epinephelus awoara. Next base: position 5,540,867 of record CM069305.1, read on the forward strand.
CGGCTTGTACCAGCCCCTAGTTAGGCTGACTTAGGCCTAGTCTGCTGGGGGACCTCCTACTATACACCAGACACCTTCTCTCCTTCTCTCTCTCTCTCTCTCTCTCTCTCTCTCATGTCCTATTACTGCATCTTGCTAACTCGGCTGTACTGCATGTCACTAACTCGGCTTCTTCTCCGGAGCTTTTGTGCTCTACTACCCGCAGGTTAACTTATATCACAGCGGTGCCTGGATAGTGTGACGTGTGTGGTTGTGCTGCTGCCGTGGTCCTGCCAGATGCCTGCTGCTGCTGCTGTTATCATTAGTCATACTTCTACTCTTATTATACACATATGATTATTGTCACATATGTATACTATCAGATATTAATATATATGTTCATCATATTGTACCAAAATAGCCTGTAATATTAATTATATTATTACTTTAATTATTGCTGTTGTAAGCTATACTGTCATTACCATCTGTCCTGCATCTCTCTCTGTCTCTGTCTCTCTTTCTGTCTCATTGTGTCATACGGATTACTGTTAATTTATTATGTTGATCTGTTCTGTATGACATCTATTGCACGTCTGTCCGTCCTGGAAGAGGGATCCCTCCTCAGTTGCTCTTCCCGAGGTGTCTACCATTTTTTCCCTGTTAAAGGTTTTTTAGTGGGGGTTTTCCTTATCTGCTGCGAGGGTCCAAAGGACAGAGGGATGTCGTATGCTGTAAAGCCCTGTGAGGCAAACTGTGATTTGTGATATTGGGCTTTATAAATAAAACTGATTGATTGATTGATTGATGCTCTATATGTGTTCATATATATGGGCTAAAATGTAACAAGAATCGTCAGATTCCTGAAAATATACAGCTTAATATGTAAATAAATATTCATAAGCACACTGGAAGTCAACATTTATTAAACTAATAAATCTAAAAGATTTTTTGTTTTTTTACTTCAAATTACCTACAAAAGCCAACTAACAAAAAGCCACCTGAAAATGTTTTGTTAGGATATCTCATAAACAAATGCTCATAATAGGCTGTTTCTTCAGCTGGTATAGTAACATAAATAGAATGATTAAATTAAAAACAATTTTGTAACTTGAACTTAATCACTGCGTTTGCAGAACTTTCTTTCATTAGTATAATTTATGGTGCTGTTTGTCAATGCAAGTGTGTGCCTCTCAGGAGTGGAGTGTAACAGTGGAAGAATTTCTTTTTTAATGGCTAAATGGCATCACGTATCAATCTAAGCAGAATATTTCCTTACAGAACAACATGTTGTGAATATTGGAAAGGATCACCTTTGCCTTTATTTAATTAAGTTTGACTTTTGGACTTTAAATGCTCTTGAGTTATTAGAAATGTTTGGCATCCTCTGGCATCCACCATCGTAACAGTGACACAACGCTATGCTAGCTTTTAAATAAATGTGAAGTTTGCAGATGAGGCACATCAGCTGGGATGGCAGATGTTTTTTTTTTTTGTTTTTTGAATTCACTGGTAACACGATAGAAATATCAAAGGTTCCAGCAGGCAGGTGAAAAAGTGACAAAGCACGTTCTAAGTGTCAACCTTTCACCTACCCTTCTCTCTTTGTCTCTCTCAAACACACACACCTTGGAGAGTCCTAACGTCTCTGTCCTTGTCTGAGGATTGAGTTCTCGGTCCTACCAATTGTGCTACAGTGATGTATAGGATTGGTGGTTTGCAGGTCAGGTCTGGTTCGGGTGGCTGACAGACGCATATTTTTGCATTGTCACCATCAGCCTGATGAATGCCTCATCCTTTAAAATTGCCATATAAGACTACCTGTCTTGCTCTGTTTGTGGGCAGGTTTCATTCACAGAAGTGTTTAAGACCCTTTACTATTTTACTGACATTCTTCTTACAGAAAGCATATTCCTAAATAAATCTTAAAACAGTCATATTGCAACACACCAAACGATGTGCCAAGTAATGTGCCTGTTTATGAATACAAATCACAGGCCAAGCAGCAGGTGAATCCATCCATAGTCACATACTTAAAGTGACCTACTGATGTCAACAAGTTAGAAAATCTGACACACCTATTTAGTTTAACTAACTGTAGCTCATCATGTTGGTGTAATTGCACAGTGCAGCATACGCATTACATTTAAAAGGTGATAATATGTCAAGGAAAAGACTAGAAGTCCGCAACCTTTATTAAAAAAGCAATTATTGGCCAAAAAAAAAAAGTCTGTCTTGAGACGCAAAACATATTTGAATAAAGGTATTAGCCTATCAAGTCCAAATATGCCCATCTACATGACGAATAGGTCTTAATGATTATTTATTGATACAATTTACTACATGGTGGCTATGCACTGGGCTATTTTTAACTATTTAGTAGTTTAACTTTGCAGCACAGATGGTGAGACAAGTCCACACACTATTAAATCCTCTGTTTTCCTCCAAGTTTAGATCTTCTTGCTAGGAATACATTTTTTGAATCGATGCTGTAGGCTAAACATTTTTGTAGAACGCAACAATCACTCTCAACCTACAATAATGAAAAATGAAAATCTGAATTTTAAAAAAATAACCGTCATTCATTTCCAGATAATTTTAGGTCAAAGCCACAAGGCAGGGACTAGCCCAGGAGTCTGTGTAAATGATCCCCCCAATATATTGATCAGAAATATAAAGAAAAATAGCTGTGCTACAGAGTCCACCCCCAGAGGGTTGGGTTGCAGAAGGTGTTTATAAAATGTCCCCCATGTGAAATAGGTGATTTCAGCACTGGTCTAGGATGCAACTAGTAACGAGTTGCTATGGTATCAAGACAGATTATTATATCGAGACCCTGCGGATTATTCAACATGTGGGACTGGCTTGGCAAAGACGGACTAAAGTTTTGTTCACAGGACAAATGTTAACAGATGCAGCACGTTTATTAGTAACAAGTTGTATTTCAGATGTCATATTGTTACTGACTTGGTTCAGCGCAGTGTTATGTGAAAATGCGAACTTGTCTGGCATTGTAGAAGCAGTAACCCGGGTCCATCTGGTTAATATATCAATCGAATATAAAAATATTTACCATTGTATTTTAAGAAGAAAAAAGTTCCAACAGAGTCACAAACATACCTGTTTGTTGTATCAATGCATATTACACCTCATTTTAATGAGGACGAAAAGCGGAAATAAAGTGCGACGGTTGTACCTGCGCTGCCATGAAGGAGAGATCCATGGTAGCGGGGTCTTTGAGGACAGGTAGGCTACCCGACGTCTGGTCCTCCTGAACCGGCGTGGAGAGTCGCCTACTCCCGCTGGAAAGGACAGAATCCCCCGCTGGAGGTAACACTAAGCATCATCCGATACACGCCAAATAATATCAAGATCTTCCTTACTGTCTGTGCAGGGTGAGCACAGTGTTCAAGTGGGAGGCGGCAGGGAAGCAGTGACTGGGATGAGAGAGAGAGAGAGAGAGAGAGAGAGAGAGAGAGAGAGAGGCATTATTATATTCAGAGATCACATTTTCTATCACAATGGAAGTAAATTTAAGAGTGGGTGAAGATAGCGAGTGAATATCAGTCTGTGGGGAAAGAGAGCTCAACTAGTAGGGGAGGATTTTACTCAGAAAGTAGTAACACTACCACCACACTAGTGAGAAATGCAGTTTAATTAGTAACACTCATTTGTAGTGAGGCTACTGCCCAACACTGTGTGGCACTTCTGTCACTTCGTGCTACAAAGTTTTACTTGTAGACCCTCTTAACATGTGGTCTGTATCTGGATATATTTTCTGGATCAGGAGAAACATGATTATGTATGAACAAGAGCTAATGAAAAATATAAACTCAGCTAACAAGCAGTATATAAAAAAACATAATAGAAGAATCTACTGCTAATCTACTCTAATGGTGCTCTCCACATACAGTACAGTCCTTTACCCATCAGTGCTCTAGTATGTTCTGACCATAGACTGTATATAAAGATGGACGACATCACAGCCCCTAAAAAGTGAAGCCAAAACATTTCGATCACCCCCTAGTGGCTGGTCATAAACCCCGCCCCATCCATGTTAGTGAATGGGATATGGGCCAAACTAAAAACTCAAAGTACACGTCACTTTCCCCTCACTCAAGTGTTAACTTTTCTGATAAATTTGGTTATAATCAGTAATTTAACAGTTATGTGTGCTTATTGGTATGCTCGTTATCAATCACGCTGCTCACAATTGGTTGGATGAACGTATGGACAGGGACTAGATACTGGTAGAGACTGCTACTGCGCAGACTCTGGCTCCAAGTGACTTCACCAGTGAGAGATGACTGCCACTGTATCCAGGATACTTTGGCTTCATTTTTGTACAGTGTAGACCAGGGTTACTTTGAGTAACAGGTGGGTGCCATCCATTGACAAGCTGCTACCACAGTGACAACATTGGTTAGTGTAATGGAGTGTGTTTTCAGTTCATGAAGGTTAATTGTAACATTTTTGTCGCCTGAGAAAGACTTGTTAAGCGTTTGATTGTGCTAAAAGATTCTTTATGGACTCCCATATTCTGTCAGTGAAAATTAGCATTAGCAGACTATAGTCGCAGTTGTACATAGCTGTAAATGCACCATGCTAACCAAACTAACAGCTGGCATTAGGGTTATTTCCTCCCTCTTGTCCAAATCCGGGCATTTCTTGCTTCAAAAATCCGAGATGGCAATGGCCAAATGTTCAAATCCAAGGACCTAAAATGGCAGCCCACAAACAAGTGGGTGACATCACAGTGGCTACGTCCATTATCCTGTTCAGTCTACGGGTGTAATGCCCTTCAACAAGTGTTGAACCATATTTTGTCTGTTTATTCATTCATTTAGCTATTGTAACTAAGAGAGCTGATTTCAGATTTTCTTCATACAGATTTTTACAAATAAAATTATGTAAAACTGTGATGAGATTCATGGTTCAGTACACTGATATGGCTACAAGAGGGATTACACGCATAGCTCATTATTTTTAATTTGTCCCATTTTTGTTGTGTTGCTGCTGGCTTTGTCCATATGGCCACTGGCAGTGGCAACCGCTAGGGCTGAATAATGAAGCCAATATGGAAATGCCAAAAACTGTAGTTCCTCCAATGGCCACTTGAGGCTGACTCCAAGAGTGAGTCATTCCCCAGAGACCCCCATGTTAAAAAGTCCAGCTTCAGCCTCTCGCCCAAATATGTTCACTTCTGGCTCCAAAAAACCAAGAGGGTGGCAGCTGAAATGCTGAACTCGAGGCTTCAAAACTTGAGTCCACAGACGAATGGATGATGTCACGTTAGCTACGTTCATTATCTTTACAGTCTATGCCATGAATGCTGAACATACTCATTATTTTGGTGAATGGTGAACTGAACATATTAGTTTGCAACAAGCAAATTTGAGCTTCAGTTATGCTAGCCACAGTTAACAATGCTTGTGCAATTTTTTATGGTAACCGAGGGTTACCAGCACCTGGCATGCCAGGCAATTTAAATTAAGACAACGCAGCTACCAGTTCTGCTGAAGCCAGTTCATATGTATATTTAAATGACTTTAATGAATAAATTAGGATATATTTTAAAGGAAAAAATCTCACACTATGTAAACTGTGCCCCACAAGACTGTAAAAAAACAAGACTGAACATCAGCCGTGTCAGCGACAAAGTTGAAATGACATATCAAGTTGAAGCATCTGACCAGTCTTTGGAAACATCTGCGAGTGAATGATGGTCACAAGAAATCATTAGCAAGGGGTAAGACCTCCAGCCAGCAGTCACAAAGTTTTGTTTTTTTTTCCAAGTATTGCTTTCTCTAAATTGTGTGCTCTTCAGAACTGAAATCATACTGCATCTTCCTGCTATAGCAACTGTAATGAAGGCAGTGGTGGGGCCTGGACCGGCCTGGTTGGAAAATATAAATTTTGTACTTTATGTTTTTGAACTGCGGCATAATTTGGTTCATGCAGGCGAAATAAAATTTCCATTCCATCTACAGTATGCATTTACTGTATGTTTTTTCTCACTACCTGCACAATTCTGTATGTCTCTGTCTGATATTAGTATCCAGTTAATCACAGTTTGGGAAGTGGGCAGTGCAGTGTTTGAAGTAGGAGAAGGTTCTACTTAAAAAGAAAGGCTTGGAGCTGCTCACTTAGAAAAGTGGAAGAAATTAATGTTAACCGAGTCATTTTGGGGACTGAACTGTGACTGTGAGTTTAAAATTCTTATTGTAATCTTTGAATTTATACAAGTTGATTTTATTCTGTGTGAATTGAGCTTTGAGCTATCTCTTGTGAAGTGTCAACTTGCCCATCACTATTATGGGGTTGGTTGATTGGTCATCTATTTGAATGTGCAGGTAATTCTTAAAAGCTTGTGATCTTACAGTAAAGGATTTGTAGCATATCATTTTTCTCTCAATACAATATCAGATTAGATGAGATCATACTATTGTCATTGTACAAAGTTAAAGTACTGAGCAAACAATGCAGTTAAGCATCTTGCAGTAAACTGCAGAGTAATGTATGTACTATATTCAGTGGAACAAAAAGTAAAGGGTGGACATGAATATGCTAAGATACCTACAGTGTCTGTAACTGTATTAACAGTGTTAAATGAATACGCTAAAATACAGTAAGCAATATGACACATTAGTAGCAGTTACTGAACTATAAAGTGCAGAATTAGTACAAGTATAGACAGTAGTATAGATATGAATAGGTGAGATATACACACTAAGGGCAGAGTATAAATATGTATCGGATGTGTTGTAACTCTGGAGGCAGTAACAGATTAATGATGCTGGTAAATGTCAACAAATGTCTGGCTATTAGCCACTGTTCATTCTTCTTTTGTCAGCCATAGGCTTATACTCTGTAACTAACAAATGACGCAGGTGAAAAATGATGAAGTGCAACAACAAACAACTCAAAGCAACTTTTACTCCAGGACTGAAGCTTAAACATCAATAAAACCCAAAGGAACCATTGAGTGTTGCCTCTTTTTGTCAGTCTAATCATTGTACTTTTTTGTTTGCTGCATCATTGTACATAGCAATGGATAACAGCTTGGCAGGTTAAACCTTTACAAATCCAGTTTTGTATTAAAATCACTGAACTACAAAATTAACTGTAATGGGAATAGAGAAGAACAGAGTGAGGTAAAATGAGGTGTGTTGGTGAAAAACTAAAGTGGAAACCAAAAACACATAGCAAAATAAAATAGTTCAATCAGGAGAGACTCATTCTGAGTAAAAGAATATTTATGCACAAAAGTACTAGAAATGTTAATTATCTATAGTGATTAGACCCCACTGTGATGTCAACCCTCTATTTTAAGGGAGGTGGTGAAGTCACAGTAGATTGGAGAAAACCCCCTATGGAGGCTAGCCGCTGGTGGTGGAAGTAGTGGTGATGAGATGAAGAGGGAGCTGAGGATCTGGATGTGATGAGGAGTGCACTTTTGATGAGATGAGCTTGCCCTGGGCTCTAGACAAGTTGAATGGAGTTGAATGGGATCGGGGAGGGTGCGATGATTCCACCTAAGGAGAGGAGAACTTATTTAAAGTTTAGCAGCGGCAACATGATTGGCCGATAGAGATCATGGCAAAATTTGATTGATTAAACTGGAAGAGTGGGTGCCCATAATGAGCAAAGTGGAAGAAGTGGAAGAAGTGAGATAGAAAGAATTGTGAATGAATGAAGCATAAGGAAAGTCTTCCTGATTGAACTTAGACTGAGCTTCATAAACAGGGTAAGGAGTGGCCTCTGTTGACAGGAAAATACATTTCAAGCATAAGCTCATTCAAAAAGTGGGTGGAACTGATGAGGCTAACATACCCCCAGGTCCTCTTTGCCATCTACACTGGACTCATTCTGAACTTGTTTAAGGTGAATGCTTTTATAAAATTATTTATCATTAAGTCTTTTAAAAAGCTGTGCTTATCAAAGTACTCACCTGTTAGCAAAAAGTGTCTTCTATTTACCTCTCATCAGGTCCTGTTATTTGTTCACGTACATCTCACACGCCCTCCAATCCTAGGTGCTGATTCTCTATCACTCCTGTATCATATCTCCTGTATTGTATTGTTATCAAAGGCCATCCTTTCAACCTGGCTTTTCGACTCTTCCTTAGGGAAGCACCTTGCATTCACTGAATAAATTTTAAAAAAATCGGTACATTATCTTGTAATAATGAGATAAAATCTCAAAATTATGACATCAGGATCTCGTAACTACGAGATAAGGTGACATTTCTTTTTTTTATTTATTCAGTGAATGCAATGCCTTCCATGGTTTCTTGATCTGGCGAGAAAAAACAACAACAAAAAATAAACTTTTCTTTATGTGACAATGGATAGATTACTGAAGCTGCCTACCAGGCACATAAAATTACCTCAAAGAGACATAAACAACTACAATAAGACAAAACAATCACAAGGAGACACAAAAAGACTACAAATATATTAAATATATAAAAAATGACTAAAAAAGACACAAATTTACTAGCAGTGGGGGAAAAACTGGAAACAGCATAGTATCGCGATATTTTGCATGGCGATATTGTGTCATTAGCTTAACACCAAGTATTGATCTTTTATTATACATTATTAATTTTTGCAAATACACATTAATAACATTTTTGGTACTAAAATAATAAAATCAACAGCTTTGTTGGTCCACTAGATGGTGCTGAGGCTTTTTTTCCTAATGAGGTCAGCAGAGGTCTCAGTCAGCAGCATTTGGCAGGAAGTTCATCAAAACAAATATGGAGGCACCAGAGAAAAATATGAGAAATGTGCAGCTGCGTATAAATGTGTAGACTTACTATGGAATTTTTAACACAGAAGGAAAGGAGGACTTGGGTGACACATGTGATTTGCAAGCAGTGTGATATGAGAATAAAATACGTTGGGAATACCACAAACATGAGGGCTCACCTCACACCATCCAGATATAGCATTAGCTGCTGACAGCTAAAAACACTATGATCCAACTCTGAGAGAGCTAAGAAAATAACACAGTCCATCACTTACTTCATGTGCAACAAAGATCTGTGTCCATATAGTGTTGTTGAAAACAAAGACTTTTGTTACATGCCAGAAACACTGGAACCCAGGTATGTGTCTCCATCCCAACAGTTTTTATTCGACAGAGCCGTACCAAAGCTCTACAGAGAAGTGAAGCATAAAATTGAGGAATCTTTGAGTACAGCAGGAAGGGTGGCATTAACTTGTGATGCCTGGTCTTGAAGGTCAGTAGATTCATATGTGTACAGCAGTACACTAAAGTCACACCAGAGCAAACATTGCAGACCTGCAAAAAACAGCACAAGAATGGGGGACTGCCTAAAAACCTTATGGTTTTAGCAGACAACGCTTCTAACATGGGTGTTGCCATTGAGTTAGCAAGATGCCTGGATGTGAAAGGTTTTGCTCATGGACTTAAACTGGCCTCGCACAGGGCGTTAAAGAAGCAACAGACAGCATTTTTGCCTATATAGTATATCATTATGAAAATAATGTGGGTTGCACAGGGTAGTATACACAGTAAAATCAGACTATCAGCGTTTACATAGGTTACTTAGTGACTTTGCAATAAGCTTCTGCCACCGGGGACGAATTTTCACGGAAAAAATCTGCTTTAGGCAGGAAATGCGTCATGTATTGCCAAACTGGTGGGTCAGCCAATCAGGGACTGGAGCTGGTCCTTATGAGGAACTGACCAGGGCATGAGATCGTTGAGTCAGGAGCACAATGGCAGACGGACAAAGTTTGGAGATAAGTGAAAAACGGCCTCCCAAAAGAAAACAAGCTAATCTGTCTGAGGAGGCGAGTATGCACATAAAGGAGAGTGATAACAGAAGAGGAAAAACAAGAGTAAACCTCAGTCAGGCGCTCAAGAGATGGAGGGAGCTCTGTGACCAAAGAGGCTTCAGAACCGATGTCCAGCTAGCTTTCTTTCTAATGGATCAGTAAGTAACACGGCTAAATGTTAGCTAGAGGAGAGAGGACTGTACTGTACTGGCTGCTAGTTCATTCTTAGCTGGCCAGCATCGCAAATCGCCGCAACCAGGCAGGGACCGGGTAGCGAGTGTTGGTCGGCTGATATCCTGGTTGCCATTCTACGGCAGCCCTCGGACAGTGAATTTACAGCCTACATTTCATTGATTATCTCTGATCCCCGCTGTCAATTTGGTCTTTGCGACAGTGTGAGCAACACCACTGACACTAGGTGGCGCCAAGCTAAACAAAACCTGAATCCTATCTGTTGCTTCTTTAAGTCGGCCAACAGTTAAGTTTGTCAGGTAACTGCAGCATTTCTGATAGGTTTCATGATGGCGTTGGTCAGTCTGTCTGCTCTGCATCACATTTTGCTGCAATATAAAGCAATCAAAGTTAGATGAAGAGACTGAAAACTTTATTTTAGGGGGTGAAACTGATGTTGACAAAGTTTCCCTTTGGGGAAGTAATTTGGAAAAAAAGGTAATAAAAAAGGTAATAAATTTACAATTTATTTTGGAATATATTTATCTCAATACTCAGCATATCACAATAATATTGTGTGTAACCCCGGAGTACCATTTGATCAAGATCTGTCTTTCAATTCTCATTTAAAACAAACCTCACGAAAAATTGGTCCACGCTTTTGTTACCTCAAGGCTGGATTACTGTAACTCTCTATTATCAGGTAGCTCTAGTAAGTCCTTAAAAACCCTCCAGCTAATTCAGAATGCAGCAGCACGTGTGCTAACAGGAAGTAAGAAACGAGATCATATTTCTCCTGTTTTAGCTTCTCTGCACTGGCTCCCTGTAAAATCCAGAATTTAATTTAAAATCCTACTGTTAACTTCTAAAGCTCTAAATGGGCAGGCTCCATCATATCTTAGAGAGCTCATAGTGCCATATTATCCCACCAGAACTCTGCGCTCGGAGAACGCAGGGTTACTTGTGGTCCGTCTCCACACCGTCTCCACATTTAAGACTAGACTTAAGACTTTCCTCTTTGATAAAGCTTAGTTAGGGCTGGCTCAGGCTTGCCTTGTACCAGCCCCTAGTTAGGCTGACTTAGACCTAGTCTGCCAGAGGACCCCCTATAATACACCGGGCACCTTCTCTCTCTCTGTCTCACTCACTCTCTCTCTCCCTCTCTCTCGTCCTATTACTGCATCTTGCTAACTCGGCCATTCTGGATGTCACTAACTCACCTTCTTCTCCGGAGCCTTTGTGCTCCACTGTCTCTCAAGTTAACTCGTATTGCAGTGGTGCCTGGATAGTGTGTGGTTGTGCTGCTGCCGTGGTCCTGCCAGATGCCTCCTGCTGCTGCTGTTATCATTAGTCATACTTCTACTGTTATTATACACATATGATTATTGTCACACATGTATACAATCAGTCAATCAATCAATTATTTTTAATTATAATATTATTACTTTCATTAATGTTGTTGTAAGCTACTGTCATTACCGTCTGTCCTGCATCTCTCTCTGTCTCTCTCTCTCTCTCTCTCCCTCCCTCTGTCTCTTTCTATCTCATTGTGTCATACGGATTACTGTTAATTCATTGTGTTGATCTGTTCTGTACGACATCTATTGCACGTCTGTCCATCCTGGAAGAGGGATCCCTCCTCAGTTGCTCTTCCTGAGGTTTCTACCGTCAAGCACGATCATTCCCAGGATCCCTCAGGTGATGAATCTAGTGAGGAGAGTCATCCACGCTACAGACAACCTGATGATTCTCAATACAGTGTAAGTTCATCTGAGCCCACTCAAAGCACCAAGGAATCACAAGCTTCAACTGACACCCATAAAAGAGATTTTTTAGTTTTTGAGGAAACAATCGCTTCAGCGTTGCTTTAAGTGTGGCTCCTTAATTGTCAGTGAAGATACAAAGATGCTGCAAAATCAAGGATTACAGGTGACATTAAAGCTCACATGTGCTAACAGCTGTTGTTACAGATGGCTGTCGCAGCCTATTCAGAGTGGGACCAAAGGGGCAGGAAACCTGCTTTTGACAGCATCAGTTTCCTTCAGTGGCATCCATTTTGCTAAATTTGAACAGTTCTGTAGTAAATGTCAAATTTATTTATAGATAGCCCCTTGAGATGAGCAGCCATCTTGTTTTCGAGGGGGTCCAACATAAAACGTACAGCACATTCAACATATACAGTCATGACAGCAGACATACAGAATCTTTCAAAACCCCGCCCAAAACCCCAAAGCCCATCCATCCACCATACATCCAGCAACCATGGCATAGTACAGCATGACACAATTTCGACATAGTACAGCACAGACACAATATGCACTATAGAACAACACTATGATGCAATATATTGGATGTAACACAGTCAAGTCCGGAAAAGAAGCCAGAGTGAACAGCCAGAAGACACCACCACTAGAAGCACTGACATGATGTTTTAAGTTGAGGCAGAAGTGCATCTTTACAAAGATGAAAAGAGGTTCTTATGGTGTCAAGCAGGGTGTTCCAGTCTGAAGCAGCTTTAAATTTGAAGGCCCTTCTGCCAATCACTTTATTGGTTCCGGGAATGAGAATAAATGGTTGCTGGATGTGTCTGATTGAGTATAGAGAAGAGTACGGTACTAAGTATTGTTTTAAATAGGTGGGGTAATTTAAGTGGATACATTTGAAGATATTCTGGAGCCAGTGGTAGTGTCTTGCATTGGGGGTAACCAGTTTAGAGTTTCATACATACAGCAGTAATGAGTTGAAAATGGACACCTTAAAATAAATGTGCAGAGACTATTGAAGATTACGTTGAGAGGCTGGAGATGTGTGTCGTAAGTGTTCTGATAGACAATGTCTGCATAATCTAATATGGGTCATAACACCTGGGAGACTATTCTTTTCCTGATCTGGAAGGTGAAGCAGTTTATTGAGTGATATAATGTAGCAAGGTTACGGTTGAGTTTTATTTTTTTGGATGGTCTCGACGTGATTTTTGAAGGATAGTGTTGGATCAAGCCAAACTCCAAGGTATTTGAAACTCATAACTTGTTCAAGTGATAGTCCATCATTAAAAAATATGTTCAAATCAGTGCATTCGGCAAGACCTTGTCTGGTTCCAAATAGCATACAGTATGATTTACTTTTGTTCAAGATTAATTTCTTAGATGATAACCACTTCTGCACAGAGACAAGATCGAGTTGAAGGGACCTCCCGATTTCAAACCCAGTAGCACTGGATGTACACAGTACTGCGTCATCGGCATACAAATGCACCTGACAGTTGGAACAGTTTCTAGGGAGGTCATTTATAAAGATGGAAGTGGTCCCAGGGACGAGCCTTGTGGGACCCCTTTCTCAACAACCAATAAGTCAGACAGGCTGCCATTATAAGTGACACATTGGCGTCTGTTATGGAGGTATGAGTTGAACCAGAGTAAAGCACTCTGAGAGAGACCAATAGCATGCAGTTTGTCAAGGAGTATATAACGGTCAACAATATCAAAGGCCTTAGTTAGATCAATAAAAATAGCACCAGTGAGCCTGCCATTCTCAGATGCAGTGAAAATATCATAGGTGAGTTTTAACAGAGATGCGGTTGTGGAATGATTTGGCCTGAACCCAGACTGGCAAGGGGATGAGATGTTGAAAGCTGATATATAGTGTGATAGCTGATTGAAGATAAATCTTGGCTAATGAGTTAATGATGGAGATTGGACGGTAGTTGTTTATATCAAGGGCATTGCCTCCTTTATGCAGTGGAGGGACAATGGCACACTGCAGATGGGAGGGTACATGTTGTAAGGGAGAGATTGTACAAGTCACATAAAGGGTACATTACAACATGAGCTGCTAATTTGATCATTTTAGTCTCGGTGCCAGCTGGGCCAGGTCCACTGTCATCCTTTAGTTCTTTAATAGTTTGTTGTGACTTCGGCAGGCTGAATTTTCTGAAAAGAAAAGGAGCTTCTACGTGTTGAAGTGACAGAAAAATCATGATTCAATGAACAGTCAAATACAGTAGAGCTGCCTACAGTGGAGAAGTGCTGGTTTAACACAGTAGATATAATAGCAGGGTCCTGAATGATGTTATTGTCGATACAAATCTGAATACTAATATTTTTGTGTGATTTAATAAGAATGTTATTAAGCCTTTTCCAGAAATTTTTTGGATTATGCATATCTTCAGAAAGATGTTTTTTGTAATAGTCTTATTTCACATTGCGTGTTTTTGTCGTACATGAATTCCTCAATGATCTGTATTTGTCCCAATCAGCAGGATGATACGTCAGATGACAGGAATGGTGAGGAACGGGCCGACTTATGAGAGAATTGTCGAAAGGACTGACTACCCGTGGCTAATCTTCCACACACACAAAATAGCAGAGTGATCACTAAAGCAGTCTGAGAGAATATCGGATGTTGTGATCAGGGTGGGTGACAAGAATCCAGTCTAGTAATGTCATAGAACTGCCATGAACTCTGGTAGGTGCATTAATCAATTGTGTCAGGTTTATGCTTTTAAGGAGATTTTTGTCATTAGAAGAGGAGCGGTCAAGCCAGTTACTGTTAAAGTCACCAAGGAGGATCATTTCGCATGGATGTTCAAAAGAGGTGAGAGTGAAGACTAGAAACTTAGTTGAGTCTGGACTTACAGGAGGGGGTCTATAGATCGCACCAATGATCAGATGTTTAGTCTCATGAAATATTAACTTAACAAAAAGACATTCAAAGAGAGATTACTCTAGGGATGACAGATTTTGATGTAAAATGAGAGGACACGTAGCAAGCCACACCTCCACCCCTCGTACCCCCCTCTACTCTATATAACAAGTAATTAACAAGTTGAATATCATTGTCACGAATTTCACTATGCAACCATGTTTCTGAAAATGTAATTACATCAGGTTTATTCTGGGCAATCCAAACTATAATTAAATCAATTTTAGGGAGAAGGCTTCTAATATTCCAATGGACTATTTTTGAACCTTTTAGTGTATCAATTATAGACCAGCCAGGTAGCTGAGATGGGGGAGTGGAGCAGGGAGGGGGCATGGGAGGGGGAGAGAGAGCATAAAAACATATTGGTGAAATGAACGAGTTCCGCGACAGATAATGTGTTATTTAGAGCCTCATTGTCAGTCCCACTATATGGATGTACGCATCTCTCGCGGATCTAAATATGAATGACTCCAAATGACACCAAACTTATCTGGGTGAGTAAACAACCGTATTTAATGTCAGAAATGAGGTCCAGATTGTAAAAAATGTAACTTTCCCTTTAAGGCAATGTTTGCTGAGTGGAATATTCAGCTTAGGAACGTGCATGTCATTCTAAGGAACAATGCAAAAAATATGGAAAAGGCCATGGACAAGATGGGAGTGAGCAGCTTAGGCTGTTTTGCTCACTCACTACAGCTGGTGGTCAACAAGAGCCTGCTGTCTCAGAGAAGTGTGACTGACACAGTCGCAAACGCCAGAGCAATTGTAAAGCATTTTAAAAAGTCTCCTTTTGCTTCCTCACAGTTAAATGACATCCAAGTCCAGATGCAAATGCAACCGAAATGCTCACAGCAAGACGTAAAAACACGTTGGATCAGCACTTACTTGATGATCCAGAGTCTCCTGGAGCAGAAGCGCATCCTAGGAGCTTATGCTGCTGACTTCAACCTGCCGACAACATTGACAACTAACCGGTGGGTCTTGCTAGAAAAAACTAGCCTTATGTTGGAACTTTTTGAGGAGCTGACAAGAAAAGTCAGCTCCTCCACTGCTTCTCCTGCTGATGTAATTCCTGCTGTCACTGTCCTCAAGCGCATCCTGCCCAGGGAAGGCGAGGCAGATGCTGGCATCAAAACGATGAAGAAAAAATAATAAATAAATAATAAAAATGCATTATTATACATATCAATGTTACTACAACATTTGTGCAATATTTTAAGCAGTCTCACTGTCAAGTCAAATCAGTTATCAGCAGGGTTTGTAATTTGATCAGTGCTTTCATATTTAGCCTAAGCTGTTCTTATATTCCTGTTTCAGGTACTTTACAAAGGAGGCCTCTGCCAGCTGTACAAAAGATACGCTGTTGAAGGAGCTTTGGGAGAGAGAATTAAGCAGCACAACAGGAGAAACAGAGGCTCTGCAGCCAGCAGAGAAGGCCCCTCGGATGGAGGCAGAAGCAGAGCCAGAGCAAGAGGCAGAGGCAGCAGCAGCAGCTCCAAAAAGAGGAGCTTAATGGAGGAATTTGAACAAATTCTGGAGGAGTGTGAGGATGAAGGCGCTGCAAGCGGCTCAAGCCCTGAAGTTCAGCTGAATGCACCAGTGTTGGAAGTGAAAGTTTGTTCAGCACAGTTTCCAACATTGTGGATGATTGGAGCAGAGATGCTTGTCTTCCTGACAAAGACTTTGTCATTGCAGCTTCAGTGAGCATTCAACTGTCCACAAGCATTCATAAGGGGCGAGACTGTAATAAATGTGAACCTTTATACAATATGTGATTATTATATGTTAATCCAGTAGAGAGCAGATATGCTTGTTTTCAGGGAGCATCCATCCTGGCTACTCAAGTTATCAGCACTAGGCCATGATTGGTAAGACTGCACTAAATGTAAACATGTTTACATTCATTGATTATTGTATTTGACCAGATTACTTGTTTATTCTCATGTTCAATTGCCAGTTATTTTTAATTCTACTTTGCACTTTGTAGACAGAATACAGCTAATTTGGAATGTTCTCTGTGTTTATTTGACTGGACAGAGCACAAATGCTTGTTTACAACACTTGACATTGCATTTAGAGCACCAACAAGTCATGACTGGTGTGGAATTGCACCAAATATTTATATGCGTAGTAGACTGCAACGATGTTTAGGTGGGTGGAGCGCATCAAGTAGCATCCAAAGGTTTCCCAGTGGAGTATTGCACAATTAATCTTGGGTTCATGTGTAAACCCCCCTCTTGCAGTGCAATAGACTGAAACAGCCTACTGAATCATACAGAAGAGGAGCTGCACATCAGAGGACTGTGCTGCCCTCTGCTGGGATTTTAACTGCAGGAAAGGATCGAAGAAAAAAGAAATAACACTATTGTAGGTGCTATATGCTGAGATATTGGTGTTTGTGTTTGTGCTGACATCAGCTTCCAGCTTGACACCAATCACTCAATCACTGCTCCCTGACCACACCCACGTGACATGTGTATGTCACGTGGGTGCATAGCGAAATTAGGCACGCAATCTTTAGCTAGCCGGCTCTGACAGTGTGCCTGATCTCATGCTTTTATCATCAAAAGCACAGTCCATGTACATATCTGCTGTACTGAAATCAGCTTTCCATTTCATTCAAAGTGTATCTAGATGAGGAGATGCAAGCGTTCCTCGATGTGGAGAAAACCCAACCCCTATTGGATCCACTCTATCAGTCCCCCAGGGGTACTCTTTGGATGAAGCCCAGACTATAAGGGTACTCCATCTGCTGCTAGGTAAGTTTTGTCAAGGACTTGTATTGAAATTACAGTGGAACCTGCTTAAGTGGTCACTGTTGAAGTGATCCTCTGTTTATAGTGATCAAAAAGCTTGGAACACAATCATTCCTATACAAATGCTTGAATTTGGTTATAGTAGTCATCCATTCATAATCAAAAAGGGACAGAATCATTAATCTAATTTGATCTGGACAGACATGATCGCTATGAGAGGATCCCACAGTATTGTCAGCATATTTTTGCCAATTATTAAAGGTTGATTATGTAGAATAATTATTAAAAGCTATAATTTTAAAAAAAATAATACATCCAAGTTGCGTTTAGAGGGGTGCAGAATAAAAGTATAGCATTTCCTTGAAAAATTATATTTTGTCTGAATTAAATAATTTTACAAATTTTGACGGGTTCGACAATGACGTCATGTTTACATCGTACCAGCCAATAGCGGCCGGGCATTGCCGGTTGTCAAGTACGGTCTCTATGCTCGGCATGATGGAGTCTGAATGTCCAGCAGCTGCTTTAGAGCCCCGGAGAACGGTGCGTTATCCATCCCAGCAACAGAGTGACCGGAGAAGGGCAAAGACGAGAGTTAATATTGGCAAAGCATTTGCTCGAGGGACTCAAATAAATGATTCCCACGGCATAAGAACGCACGCGGAAATGGCTACTTTTCTCCTCGATGGGTAAGCTAACTCATTTGCTAACTTAGCTAATGCTACCTGTTGGCACTGATGGTCAATTTACTTTTTCAAGATAGATTTACCGTAGGCTGCGATACTGCTTTATAAACCGTGATTATGTGAGAATCAGGTATGAGCGGTGCGACGTCAGTGGTAAACAACAGACATGTGTAGATCAACAACAGATAACATTGAGTGCAGGAGCAAGTAGGACCATGCAGCGTTTAATGCTTGGAAATACCGACATTACTTTGATTTTGACACAAAAGATTTTAAAAAGTGACACAAACATTAGCGTCTGCAGTGCTCTCTGCGTGGTAAGAAAACTTTTATATACAGCGAAACATCCCACCTCAAATATGAGCAAGCACTGAACAAGCCGGCACAGGTTAATCTCATTGAGAAACCCCCGGATCCCCCCACTGACATGACTGCTGTGGCTAACATACTGGGCAAACCTCCGATATTATATATACTTGTGTGTGTACACACACACACACATATATATATATATATGTAGAGTACTTTGATAACTATTTGCAGTAACAAGTAACCTAACGCGTTAGTTTGCTGTCTGAGTAATCAAATACTTAAATACCTGTTACTTTTAGAGCGCTGGTCCTTCAGCTCCGAAACAACAACAGCTGTCGTTTGGTTCTAATAACGGAGATAAAGTTAAACCTATCAGTCTGAAAGAAGCCACAGAGCTTGTGGCTCGCTACGTGGTCCGAGAAATGCTGCTGTTGTCTATGGTGGAGTTTAAAAAGTTGGAGTAGGACTCGCTGACAGTAATATTTCAGACTCAGGACTTGCATTATGCCTGGTAAACGCTACACACTGGTACTCACCAATTATGGACGTTATCGGGTTATTCTTGTCCTATTTTTTATCACTTTTACTATTATTTGAGTCACTGTGTGTGTTCATGTGCCAGCCGACATGTTGTTGTAGTCAGCGTAAAAAAAAAAGCGTCAGCAGATGGCAGGAGCTACATTTAAAGCGCCATAAGTAAGCTATCACGCTACTGTATCTTCCACAGTAAAGTTCTGACAAATGTTTCAGAATAAAAGCCTATTTAGAAAATGGAGGGATTCCCTCAGCCAAGGTTATAAGGGGCTTTTAATTTGAAATAAGTGTTGAGTTTGAAATGCCGGCGCAATATATTACCTTTATAAAGACAATGGACCGTCTATAATGTAGTTTGTTTCAAATAAAGCTGGGAGCCTCTGCAGTTGTGGTGAGTAAAAGCCCCGCCACTATTTGTTAATGTTATTACTTTATGTCCGACCGTGAGGATGTAGCATTGTTTGCTAGCTTGATGCTAATGACAGTAACGTTAACTCAGCGGGTTGACAAAGTGCCTCTGCTGTTTCTCACCATCATTTCCCCCTTTTACTCTGTGTGCTAACATCCCTAGAGGAAATATTAAAAACGCTGGGGTGTTGTTGTCATACCGTTGTCTACGGCAGCAGATCGTTCTGTGTTTCTACTGGTCAAAGTGACGGCTGTGATGGGACAATTGGATCTCAGTGAAAGGCAAGTGGTCCATAACTTGGAGACAAAAAAATGTAGGCTTAGCGCCCTGTGGTCCATTGCCCAACAGGAAATGTAGAATACTCAAGTACTTTAAAAGTCCTTGAGTTACTTTTCTCGGGGAGTAACATTGGAAGTACTTTTAAAGTAACTGAGTTACTTTACTCAGGGAGTAACACAGTAAAGTAACTTGTTACTTTTTTAAAAAGTAACGCAGTAACATACTTTGATTACTTTTAAAGTAACCCTTACCCAACACTGCCATCAATGCACCCTATCACACTGGGAAATCCTAGAAGAAATTAAAATGACTAATCCCAGTCTGAGGTTGCAGCACCATGTCATTAACTGAATATGATTTATAATCATACATTTTAACTGATTTCTACATCATTCACCTGCAATCCTGTGGAACTCCTCCTTGATGACCCTCACAAGTTTATGTCCAGAGAACACAACAAAAGAGTTTAATAGACGTTTCAGAGCTAGGAACACTTTTCTCACGGCTCTGCAGACAGTGGCCTTACTGATATTTTCTGCATCTCTGATATTATACAGAAAACTCCCATTTGGAAAAAAATGAAGAGCAACACAAAGAATCTGGGTAGATGACAGTGCACGTCTATGGTTGGTGACGTTGGTTATGTCACAACGGATGAGGTTATGGATATAAATGATGGACTGTGATGTGAAACGGTAACGTTCAAAAAAAAAAAAAAAAAAGTTCTGGAAATGATAATACATCAATTCTGAGCCTGTGAATAATCTCCCGACTAATGCGTAACTCCCTCCTCAGTAACACTGCCTCTTCGTCCACAGGGTCCTCCAAGAACGGACATGCCATGGTCGAAAACAGTTAATTTTAGAACTAGAACACACTGTAGGATCCAACTTTACCTTGACGACAGATGATCAAACTTGCTGAAACCCACGCGACACTAAACGAACGAATGAATGAATCACACTGCGTGTGTGGCATAAGAGGGAGGAGACAGCTAGAAAATCGAGGTTCATTGAAGAAAACCTGCTCCCGACCAGGTTAGGTTCACAGAGTCAGTTGCCATAGTAACTGACACCAAGCTTCAGTTACTCCGCTTTCTCTGGTTTAAGTTACCTCCCCTTCTGAAACGGAAAACCCAGAGTTTCCCTCATTTCAGGGTTAATAGACTCAGAGTTTTCACTAAACCTGCTTTGTGAAACAGGCCCCAGGATAGCTTGTGGGCGTGATGTCAACAAACTCCACACACTACAGGAGAGGCAGTCACGTTCACATGCACACACGTTAACATTTATTTATATTAAATTGCAAATCGCAGCCTGACATCACGATTGTGATTAGATTAATCGTGCAGCACTAATATATACACACACACAAACATATATAAATATATATATATATATACAGGGGCGCCCTTCCCCGACCGGATTTTGTTCATAATGCTTACCTGTGTAAATCTTATTGATTCATGGACTTATAAAATATAAGATTAGTAGATTAGTACAGACTTTTATTTTAAGTTACATAGTACAGCAAGTGATCAGCTCAATCAAAAACAAAAAATAATGCATAATAATGTAATAACATGTAACAGCAGCGGCACCCAGTGCTCAATATATTCTCTGTAGTGGAAATATGAAATTATGACATAGGTTGGTCAGCAGAAATTCAAACTATGCTGGGCATCTAGGTTTTTGTGGCCTCACTAGTTTAATTATTCCTACCTGATGTCAACACTGGTCTCCTCTATAGCAGATGCCATTACCGACCTCATGTCTGTCTCCACCCCTTGCCTGTGTTCTTCTCTGCTAAGTTATATGGTCAAACAAGCATTATTTAATAGCTTTGAATAAATTGCACATCTTGCTAATGCAATTTTTCAATATAAATAATATTTAGAAATTAATCACTTGGTATCAAGTGGCTGTTCCTACACTTCCACCTAATATTAGACCAACCTATCGCCTTCCCCTGTCTGTCCTGATTCTTTTTCTGTCTTCTCTTCTTTCTCTCCATCCTCACACCTGAACAACGTCAACTTTGTGTTAAGGAGGTTTCAAAAATACAGCAGTCAAACCACATATAAAAAACATGATTTTTTATTTTATTTTAAATGATATCCTTATTGGATATCAGTTACTGATTGGATGCTGCATCTGATTAGACTTATCAGATAGGCTACATCACAACAGCACTGTAGTGTTATATCCGAAGACATTTGACATATGAATATTAAACTCAAGTGTATCACTCCCAAGTTCTATAATTTATCTGTTTTATGATTCACCATCTAGTTAAAAACCCTCAGAGGTCTAAGGCCTTTTTCTCCCTTTAGGTCCGCCTGCCATCTAAATGCACAAATAAGAATCTACACATTATTTGCTTGATCTACACTCTTCTATTCTTACTTCAGGTGCCTCAGTAGTTCAGTGAATAGAGTAAATCCACAGATCACGATAAAAAACGTTCAGTATTATGACGGATTTAAAGGCCAAGACTCCAAAAAGTCACTGAACTTCAAGGCTAGATTACAAAGCATCTGAAAGGGCTACGATCATGTGGACCCCTCTTTGAAATGGCGCAGTCATCAACTTTCCGGATCTTTTAGCCATAAGTCTCTATGACACACCACTGCCGAGTTATAATCCAATTAGTAAATAGAGTGTTAAGACGATATCCGAGACTTCTGAGGTGAAGGAGCGGAGGGGCGCCTAATCAGTGACGTGCCTCTGTTATTGATCATATCATTTACACATGCACAAACAGCTGTTAAATACAGAAAATGCCAACTGGAAATAATTTTCCCCTCATCACTTTGGCGCCCCCTCTAGCGCGGTGCCCCTATGCGCTGCATATAGTGCATAGCCTACCCACTTTTTGTGCCACTGTATATATATATATATATATATATATATGTACACACACACACACACACATACATATACACACACATATTTTACTAAATAAAATAGCCTACTACAGAAGGCTATTTTTTATTTCAATAAGGTGCATAGTAGGCTACAGGTGGCAGCAACCTCATACTAGGTAAACTATGTTGGCATGAATTGTAGCATAAAATATCGTAATTAATCCACACACTTGTAAAAACTAGCTTTTCCTTATAAGCACGAGCACCCATCTCAAACAAATGGCCAGACGTTCGGTTGGAGTGATGGGCTGCCTGAGGTTTGTTGTCATCCTCCGGAGGCTTGGACCAACTCTCCCCAGCAGGCTGCTCCCTGCTCAGCCTGAAGTAGACCTGGAAGCGGTCATCATGGAGCTGTAGCTCCTGAACGAGCCTGTACTCCCCCAAATCCTGTCTTGCCATGAGGATTTCATGGACCTATACCCTTCTTGCTGCTGCTGCTCACCTCCTCCTCCTCCTCCTCCTCCTCCTCAGAAGAAGAAGAACTAAAGCCAGGGCTTTTTGTTGAAGCAGGGACAGATACATGATGTAATCTGTGGCATCAGACCAGAAAAGGGCGCCAGACCGGAATACTTTTTGGTTGCTTAGCAACTTGCGCCAAATATGTGCGCCTTGCTCTGCGCGCCTTGCTCTGCGGCCTACCCCGTGGTGGGCACAGCAAAAATCGCGCTCTGTGTGAAAGCCGCTTAAGAGGATTCCACTGTATCATAATCAATTTAAACATCTAGACCTGTTATTCAGTTTTCATACGAACAATGCAGGTATTTACTTCTGGAGAGAGATGGTCTCACACACTTGACAGATCAATCTACTACAAAAAAAATCTACCACCAAAACAATCAAAAAGCATTGTTGAATAGGCTGTTTTGCTGTGGTATGACAGGAACTATAGAAAAAACACACATCCATAATGTTTAGAGAAGTTTCCATCTGAAAGGCGTAGTGTTGATTTTTTTTGGTAGCTGATCTAATCAACTCAATGATAAACTCAAATTATTTATTTGAGTCAGACTTTCAAATTTTCTAATTGTTTAAATGATTTTCCTCTCATAGGGAGCACCTGGAGTCAGATGGAAATGAGCTCCCCCAGTACCTGCAGTAGCTCAACACAAGGATTAAGAGGGGAAACGGGGCAAAAAAATAAAGTTGTGGGAGGACTTGGCGGGGAGGCTGACAGCCAAATTTGGCCTGATTTTTGGTCCAGCCAAAGTGGCCCGAAATGGCAGAGTAACAATAGCACAGGGAGGGGGGTAATTCGGTTCAAGTTTTTCGATCAGATGGATTCACTGTTAGGGGGCCAACATGACACTAAATTCCCAGTTGTGGGAGACAATGAGGGGGCCTAGATGTCTGTAGGCCGGAGGTGCTGGGTGCAGGGGGGGCAGGGACAGCCACCAAGTTCAGGGGAGGTTAGTTCAGAGAATAAAGGGACCAGAAGAGCAGGGGGTACACACACGTAGACCGAGGGGGACAAATGGACCGGTAAAGTAACTTGTAGAGGTTATCCAGGAGTCAGAACAAGCCAGCCAGAGGAGACACAATTAATTACTTGAGGAAATGAGAGCTCAACGGATCTCCCTCGAGAATTAAATGAGAGAGTATCTCAGCAAGCAATAGACAATTAGGTCCACCTGAGCTTTTCCTGCAGTGACAAGTCAACATGTAGGCTGTAGGGCTGCATCTAACGACTATTTTGATAGTTGACTAGTCACAGACTATTGAAATGATTAGCCAATCATGAGTATTTGTGTCTATTCGTCATCTTTGCATTGGATACTGTATACAGAATATTTCCAGAAAATATTCCTAGGAAAAAAGTTGCAATATTTTACAAAAACATTGGAAAATTTTGGGAAAAAAGTTGTAAAATTTTGAGAAAAAGTTCCTATATTTTTGAGGAGAAAAGTCGTAATTTTTTTTTTTTTTGGAAAATAAGCTATTTGGCTGCGACTGATATAAAAAGTAAATAAAAGCGATTAATGTGTTCAGTTTTTGCTCTATAAAATGGTGAAAAATGTTGATCATTGTTCCACAAAGCCCAAGAAGACGTTCTCAAACCAACAGTCCACAACCCAAAGATCTTCACTTTACTGTCATAGACTAAAGAAACCAGAAAATATTCATATATAAGAAGCTAGAATCAGAGAATCTGGACTTTTTCTTCTTTAAAAAAAAAGACTCAAAACGATTAGTCGAGTATCAAAATAGTTGGCGATTAGTCACTGATTAATTGTTTCAGCCTTAGTAGGCTGTAAGTTTAGGTTGTGCAGTGTTTTTATTTTGTTGAAGAATTTATATATATATATTTCTAATGTTCCTCCACTCATTTATTCTGATAATCAGAATAAATACCATAATAGTTATACTAACGTTACTATAGTGACGTCTGTTAAACGGCCATTACTGTGCGTTCACGCCAAACATGATGGACGCGATGTCATCGCCCATAACGCGAGTATCGTGTCACTTGATCACCTTTTTGATCATCGCTTCAGTCGCGATGACGCAACCCTCCTCCCGCATGTGCGTCTGACGTAACTATGTCAGTGACGTGGTTGGTTATCAACGCTGATTGGATGTCGCGGCACAGTGTCACGCGATGCCGCTTGAAAAGTTCAAATTTTTCAACTTCAAGCGACACACGCGATGAGTGCGTCATTATCGTCTTATCGCCCAAAACGTGTCGCCCGAAGAGACATCGTGTGTCACCGCGTCATTTACATTTATTTTGAATGGAAACTTGTGGTGTTCATCGCCTCCATTGCGTTTGGTGTGAACGCACGCTTAGTCATGTCAGAGACTGTTTGTCAGAAACGTTGGTTAATATTGACAACTGTTAGTTCAATATCTGTCAGTCAATCTACAAAGTCCTGCTGTTGACAGTTTGAGTAGTCATTGCTCAAATTGTCCTATCTGTTCTGTTCAAAGAGGCAGTTCTGACTGCCTAGAAGGCGCTCAATCACATCGTTTTTTGTTGCATTTGTGATTTGAAATTGTTGACATTATTAAATAAAATTGTCTTCATAAATTTGCAGTTATTGTCTATTTTTGTGTATGACAAATGCACAATGCCCTATAATAATGCCTATATGTCCATGTGCCTTAACAGCCCCAAGCGTCATCCATGTGATGGTCAAGTAGACATTACAACATTGCTTCTAGTACAGTGATTACTTTTGAATCCATTGCTGCTAACACTACTGCAACACTACACTGTATTCAATGGGTAAAACTTGAGAAATGTTAAGTACATCATGTAAAATAAAATAGTAAAATAGAAGAACTGAAGTTATCAACCTTATCAATCAAATAAATATTTTATAATGAGAACAACTGCCTTGAATGTGCAGCAAAAAGGAACATGGTGCAAAAAAAATAGATCTGATTTTGAAAATTAACTCTTCAAATGTTCTTATTGTCATGACGAGGGCAACCAGCGGGATGGTCCTTGCACATGTCGGCAGGTCTGGTGCAGAGGCTGTGGAGCATGCAGGCTGACATGATCAGCATAACCACCACATCCAGCCTGGTGTTTTGCAGATCTCTCATCCTCCTCCATTTGCATTTAACCCTGCCAAAAGATCACATTTTAGCTCAATGACTTTATGGTTAGAGAGTCCACTTTGAGTTGATCGTCAGCTGTGCCATAGTACCCAATATCTCCCTGCTTGGGAGGTCCATGAAGTTACCTCACACACCAGAAAACACGAGATAGGCTCCAGGAGGAGTTACTTACCTGCCAAACGCTTGTTCCACTACAACGCGTCCTTTGCAGATCTGCGTGTTCCTCTGCGGGTCCTGGATGGTAAGGGCACCGTTGTCCCGCTTTGGTGTGACAATAAACGGGTATTTGTGACTGAGCATGTACCTTAAGGTAAGAAGATGGGGTGAGACGGTGAGAAATTTTGATTTTCAGAGCAGCAAGGTACAGGACAGGTAGAGAGGCAGTGAGACATTCAAAGAAAGTAGGCTTCTGGCTGGTTTGTGAGCAGTTCTGTTCAAATGACTGCAAATTACATACTTGTATAGCAAAATAATCTGTCTATTGTAGAAGACAGACATCAGTGGTGCTAGTAGAAGAAGAGGAGCGTGGACCAATGCAATTGTGAGCTTAAGCTGAATGTTGTATTCCAGCATAATAGCTTTGGTTAGCCAGTTAGCTGAGGCCAGCTAAGTAATGGGTGTACAGCCTAACATTAGCTCCGACAGCCATCTCCTCCACACTTCAACATTCTGTAGCAGCTTCCTAGTTTGTTTTTACACAACAAATTCATAACTCATAAAGCATACTTACAGGTTGTGATCCCAAATCTCCAGATTTGTCCGACAAAGGGAACTGCCCCGTCTTTCAGCAGTAACTGCAATGAAACTCCAGCAGTAAGTTGTTGCCAGTTTGTGAAGCAGTCCTCAGGAAAATAGAGGTAACACAATAAAATGTCTTGGTGTATTGTGGAGGAATTGTATCAAAAATAAATTCCAACCACTTCTTCTTTGTTCCTTTGTCCTCTGGCAATCCAAACAAGGGTAATTTTTGGTCACAATTAAGAAAGCAGTGTCTCTTAGACATGGCATCTCCTCAACAGTTCAAACTTTGCAGCCTTTCTCCTCTGCCTCTGCTTGGAGCAGGTTTGTTTGGGGATGCGGCTCAGTGGCCTGCAGGTGGGCACTGTGTGCCATGCCAATTGCACATTGTTATGAAAGAAATTCTCGGAATTAAAGGCGGGAAATTCAAACGAACTGTTTCAGGCATGTCAAGAACTGTGTGTCTGTGGGGAGACAACTCTCTTTAGGCTGGACTTTTTTTTTTTTTACTTAGCAGACCTTATAGAGGCAGAAAAATGCTGTAACACACTAAAGAAGAGGGAAAACCCCAAAAAGCATAATAGGTCTCCGTTAAAAACATACTATACTAAATTGGTGTAACTAATTTTAGTGATATAAAAGTGAATTACAGTATAATAACTGGACTAGTAATAACCCCTGGCCAGAATCAGAAGACACCAAATTTGTTAGGAGCCATTATGCTGAGCAGCAATAATGAATCAGGCACAAGAATAAATGTAGAGTAGCCACTCTTGTATTCCTCCTTCGCTGTGATCCTTCCTCAAAGTTCTTAGCTCGCCATCTGTCACAACCGCAATCTCGTCCTGGTCCTCAGATTTTCCCCGTCCTCTCAAAAACCTGACCTATAAACAAGGTCATATCTATTACACTCACTCATTGCTATTACAAATATTGCGTCAAACCTCACACATAAATCTTCAATATAATCAAATCTCAAAGCTTCAGTTTTGTTGTACAACATTCAATGTTCAAGTATATCAAATATGAGGACTAAACATTCAAGTACTCACATATATATAACTGTTGATGTGAACAGTATTTAAATAATACTTAAGGTAAGTAACCATTAACATTCAAAATATCATAAATCACAACCATATCAAAACAGGATGACATGTATGAATAAAATCCCAGTACACATGATTTTGTTTCAGAGGTATCAAAGAAGTGTGCTTAATTACTCCTACACTATAGGCCTACTAGTGAGAGAGAAACTGCACCAAAAATACAAAATAAAATGTTATTTTACTCCCATCATATGATATATCAAATTACTTATTTTTAAATTGGCAATAGAGTGCCTAAGTCACGTGACGCTCATGGGACCTTAGATCGGAAAAAATATGAATGGCAGTGAATGAGGAGAGCAATGTTATCTTTTGGTCCCGTTTGAGTTGTGACATGGAATCCAAATATGTTGTTAATGAATTTAAAACATACATTTTAAGGTCAAGAAAGTCATACTTTGTGGTAAAACTGTTGAGATAAAGCTTTTGAAATAGGGTTAATTAGAGAGGCTCAAGAGTACACGGGAGGAGGTCGCATATCTGACGTCATAGCTTTCGCTCGCTTCCTGCAGCTTGGCCTCCTCGCTGAAATTCCACTGTTTTATGATTAATCAATTTATGATTGAAGATGTCTGTGTGTTTTGTGTGCCAGGTTGCAGTCACTCCAAGCTGCAGGAAGCGAGCGAAAGCTATGACTTCACATACGCGACCGCCTCCTGTGTAGTTTTTCTAATTTAATTTTTCCAAAAGCTTATATCTCAACAGTTTTACCACAAAGTATGACTTTCTTGACCTTTAAGTTTATGTTTTAGATTCATTAACAGCATATTTGAATTTCATGTCACAACTCAAACGGGACCAAAAGATAACATTGCTCTCCTCATTCACTGCCATTCATATTTTTTCCGATCTAAGGTCCCATGAGCGTCACGTGACTTAGGCACATAGGAAAACAAAACAGACTTCCCCTTTAACATATGCATCGGCATAAAATAATAAACACAATATACTCAGTATACCCTTGACAAAACATTACACCATTATTCACCTCAGTTCTCTGTAATACCACCCCTGCTTTCTTCAGCACACTGAGAAAGAGCAGAAAAATAGCATCAGAGCAGCTAAAGAAGACACCGTTGCTCTGTGGCTCCCAGATGTTACGTGGTTAGCCTGTGAGACACCGAGCTAGCATTAGCATGGCGACAACAAACAACTCGCCTTACCGATGTAACTCGTCTCCTTTGTGTAGTCACTCGGCTCCGAACTTCCAGCAAGTAAATGTGCTCGCTTTCTCTTTCTCTTATCACCGTTTATCTCGGGATTTTTCTCCTCTTTTCTCTGTTCTCTTAGCAGGTTGCAGCTTTCACTCCCAGATGGGAAAGGACTGTAAAAACACGCGCCCAGCTCTGAACGCGCCTGCACTTCACCTCCGAGCTGACGGGCTAAACGTGGCCTGCGTAGCCCCTGATTGGCTGTTGAGGGCTAGGTACCCCCCCACGTGGGGTCATGTGAACTTAGCGGTGCATTCAAATGCAATAGGATATTTAACAATTTGCCGGTGTAAACAAATAAAATTAAGAAAATAAATACTCTCTATCTAATTGTGTTTTTTTCTACCTGGGCTACATAGGGCATTTTACATTGTATAAATTACCCAAGCTAGCAGAGATTTCCTCTCCTCATGAAGCCAGGGACAACAATCACATTTACCAGAGGAAATGTTACAAAATTAGGCTCCATTATAACTCACAAGGTTCACCAACAAAACAACTGTCTTGTACTAAACACATTTTTCAAACAAATACAACATGCTAACATTATTAGCACAAACCTGTGGCATTTTACATTGTATAAATTAGCCTAGCCACTAGCAAGATTCAACCTGATCTCACAGAAATACGTCAAATGACCATGACCTCTTAACACCGCATTCCGTGGATACCAATGTAAAGTCAATTAGGATCCCTTGTCATGGTGGACACACAGATTCCTTGAGTCAACAACGTCCTGTATAGGCTACACACAACAACACGAAAGTGTTCTTGATATTAAAACGGCAAATATATTCCTTTGTTATAATTACTCACCAATAATAATAATAATAACATGATAGTTCGGCTGTACGAGATATTTCATATATTCAGTAGATGTACTTTTTTATGACACTATTTGACAACTCTACAACTGGAGTCCCAAAAACGCTGTTTCTAAAGAACTTGCTAAAATAACTGAAATTAACCATGATCCTTACTTTTTCTTAACATATTTCATCTAGATACAGTGTCATTACTAGTTTGGCTTTACTAGACATTTGATATATTCAGCAGATGTATCTCTTTACATCTCTATTTTACAAAAAGCGGCAAAAAACTACAGTCCCAAAAACACCGTCCTATCTAAATGATCTGAAATTAGTCGACATCTTTACTTTTTCTTAACATAGTTGATCTAGGTGCAGTGTGTTTACTAGTCCCGCTTTACTAGATATTATATATTCAGTACATATATCTTTTTACAACCCTATTTAGAACCCTACTTTGCAAATCAGAAGAACTGCAACTATGTTGCTGATATGTATCAAGTTGCATGGCGCGGCCCTAGGGAATTGTAGTTTTTGAAAAGTGTTTTTCCTGTGTTTTTTCCTAGATTTGGAAGTTGTAAATACTGAATTGAGAGTACACTGTGGACTTTAAGGAGATGGTAAACACATTTGTGTAATCAGATTTTAAATATCTAATTTCTAAATGGGTGAAAATTAATTTTATCCATATTTTATCCATATCTGACAGAACCCCCAGTTGTTGACTACACTCACATGATTAGGTTCGTTCGAGATGAGCCAGGCCTGCGCAGATTTGATCACTGGCGATTGGCGCACAATGCATGCCGGTTAGTTAGTTAGCTTCATCCCAACTTGCTCTGAAGTATTACAAAAGTGGATGCAGATAGAACTGCGAGAGCGAGGCAACCGCAGTTTTTAGAGCCAGGAGCTACAGTTGCTCTCCACCGACTGCACCGCCTGGCTCTCATCTGATCTAACAGCTGATTGGTTCAGATGTCGACTCAACAAGATGACGTTTTAGATAAACTTTTCATTTTTGTTGAATTTTAGAGATTAAGATTGTATTTGTCTGATCTGAAGGTTTATTCTGTGAACAGAAAACATGTTG
Source organism: Epinephelus awoara (assembly GCA_035609425.1). Lineage (NCBI taxonomy): Eukaryota > Metazoa > Chordata > Actinopteri > Perciformes > Serranidae > Epinephelus > Epinephelus awoara. The sequence continues at coordinate 5,571,944 of CM069305.1, forward strand.
TGTGACTGATGGTGAAGTTTAGTTGTCAGAGACTGAATACATTCATCATAAACTATACAGAGTCTACTGTACTATATTAATATTGGGCGGTTTAATTATTGAAATATTTAGCAACACAGAGACTTGTGGTCAGTGGGATGTGAGGATTCTTATAATAACATCTGTAGCCTACAGATGTGAAGCCCTGACTGTATCTGACTGAGCCTTAATGAAAGCTGTTGTCTTGTACTTTTTTAGTTTATTTAGCCTGTGTAGTTGAGGGGACAGGTCAAACTGATATGATGCTGATTTACAGGAGAATTCATGTCAAATGGAGGATAAACCATGAATATAAACTACAGATCACCTGTAAAGCATTTTAATAAATTAATCTATCATAATAAAAACAACTGGAGACTGAAACAAACTGATATATGGGTCTGATCACTTTTTTAATGAACTGACATCATTCCAGACAGGATGTAAGTGTGTCTGTGACTTCCTGTACGGACTGAAGGCTGCTGGAAACTGTCGGGAAACTGTCCAACTTCACCGCAGCTTTTTGTCAACCCCCCCCCCCCCCCCCCCCCCCCCCCCTGCAGTTCATCTCATCATTGTTGAGGTCAAGAGCTCTCTATAACAGTTGGTCCCATGTCTGTACCCCGTTTTGTTGCTGAGTTATAGCTAACTTTGACAGCTAACTGTTAGCTCAGCTAATCTGCGATAACCATGACTAATTACAAAAACATGCACACAGAAGTAGTAATGTTTGTTCAATCATTGGTTTTATAGACTTTAGAAACATCAAATTATTCTAAACGATGATATATATAGCTTACCTCTCGTTCGTCTCGCTCGTCTTCATTCAACTGACGCGCCGGTTTTCTACCTGGAAGTAAATGTAAACAACGAGGCGATTACGTCTATACGCCTTCAAACATGCACTGAGGTCAAGGTTCAAAGGTCAATGGCTCAAAGCAGGAGCTGGTTCTGTGGCGCTGGCTTGGGGTCCACTCTCCCCTGGTGGAGTGGAGGGTGGCCGGGTCTCCCGATGCAGACGGCTCCATGTGATGGTGTTTCCTCTCTGGTTCTTCCGTGCTCAGCCTTATTTTTCTCTTCTTATTTATTTATTTATTAGTGGCGTTTGGATTCGGTTACGGCAGACGGACAGCAATTTGAAATGGAATGAAGCCCACAGACGGCAGACACAAAACAGTAGTGGAACGTGCCCCATCTGCCCACAGCACAATGCTCTTAAAGCCCTACATTATCAAAAGCTGGCAAAATACATTTATTTTATTTTATGGCCTTGACATTAACCTGTCATATTGTTGAGTTGATCAAGGACACTTTGGTGTTTTGTGTGTATAGAGAAATGTTAAAGATATCATTGAGGAAAACCAGGTTGACGTGAGGTTGCTGAATCAGGGAATCCGTGTGTCCACCACGGGAAAGGATCCTAATTGACTTTACTTTGGCATTGTTTCCGTGGTACCGGCACGTAATTTTAACTCGTTACGTGTTGCCACCACGGATTGCGGTGTTAAGAGGTCGTGGTAATTTCACGTATTTCTGCGAGATCAGGTTGCGGAGATTTCCTCTACTCATATGAAGCCATGATCAATCACACACAAGACTTAAAATGCTATAATGTGGGGGCTTTATTGTCTTCACAATTTATTGTTTCTTATCTGTGAAATAAAAGTCACTTCCCTGAAAGTATCCTAATAGCATGAAGAGAGAGCTAAACTGGATGAGAAATCTTTCCCATCAGTAGATGTGACATTGTGTTCTTATCGTAGTAAGTGTAGTGTGTACCTTGAGAATATGTTAGTGTTATTGTTTTGGGTGCATTCAAATTAGTGCGTTAACCAGCAAACTGTTAGGACATTCAAGTACTTTGCTGTGATTGTCTGGCACTCAGTGAATTCACCTTCGCTATGTGACAAAACAAGTCCCACTCCTGTGAATTATTAGCATGTACTTTGTGTACAATGTTCTGTCTCCATCAGCAGACACACCACTCTGCAGATTCATTTACAGAATCCCATCATCTCTCAGGATGAAGCTAGCTTCATCTAAATACCCCCTGTCCCCTTGGAGGCCTGCCTCTGATAGTACCCATTATCTCCTATTGTTTTGGATTCGCACATCCTGTCGAGATAAGCAGCCTAATTGTAGCATTTGCATAAAGCAGAATAAATGGAGGACCCAAGCAGAAAACCTTTGCGCATTTGCATCCAAATTAGATCAGGCCCACACAGACTAGAACTATTGTTTGTCCCCATTTTTCTCCCCTCCCCCTTGTTGTCATCAGAGTCCCTCAGCTGGTTATTGTTGTGTAGAAGTTTGCCATTAAAAGTAATGCGTGACAGCACATCAGGAAGTGCAATAAATCATGTGCAGATTATTAAAATGCTCCCAGCAGTAGCAGGGAGAGAGACCCTCACAGACATTTCTTGTTATGTGTATTCTAGCCATAGTGATATCACGTTGGCACCTCTGCTGCTTTACATCACAGCTAAATAGTTAATCACTTCAGTGGACAGTGGTGCTTTGTTTACTGTGGTTGGTGTTTCAAGGCAAAGCTTCAAATCTTCGAAACCCACTGTGGTTGATGACGATAGTGTGCATTTTCTATGGTTCCCAGATGTGCATACCAGGGCTAAATTGATTAGCCCTCTGGAGCATGGGCGTAGCGGACGCGAGATACGCGTGGGACATGTCCCCCACACTTCCTGTATCTGTGCCCTCTGTCCCCCGCACTTTTTACAGCTGTTACCACCGTTCAATTTGAACCTTGCACAGTTTCTTCCAAACAAACCATAAGTTGTTTAATGTTGAGTAATGTTGCATGTAGATAATGTTAGCTAAATGATGACTAATTAATAGATGCCAATATATCAAGTTAAGCTAGTGAACAAGAATACTAATGTTATTGTCGCCTATGTTAAATTGCTTGCTAGCTAGTTTTATGCTAGGAATAAACCCAATCCTTCTTTATTTCAGCGCAGAACTTGTGCTCACTATTGCTTTGCACATACTTTTTTTTTATTGCTACAATAGAAAGAGCAGGCTCAGGGAGGAGAAAGTGGATAACACTGGATGTCATGTTATCATCAAAGTTGGCGCGGACCAGATGATCCCTTATTATTATTTCTCCCCTTTTTATTTACAAAGAGAGGAGGATCTTTGAACACGGAGGCAAGCTCGGGATCAAACTTTAGAATATGCCAGTGTTTTTGAAAAACAGATCTCAGAGTACTGAGTGGTACACATAACAGAGAATTTCTTTTGTTTTTTAACGCTCTTTTTTAGCAACTCGGAGCTCGTCTTTTTGAGAGCCAATTCATATGTGTGATTAATCCACAATAATGGATACCCTCGCTGCACCAATCTATGTTTCATATCCACTGCCTTCTTAATGAAGTCCTCTGTGGAATGACAAATTCTTCTCAAACAGAAAAACTGACTGATGGGAAGACCCTTTTCTAAGGGAGTGGGATGGCAACTGGTGGCTAGCAATAAGGTGTTTTTATCTATGTCCTTTCGATAGATGAGTAATGAGAGAGCTGTGGTTTTTAATAACCCACATATCTAGGAAACTGACTTTTTCATCACTGTAGTTCAACTTGAACTGTAAATTACTGTCAAAGCTGTCATCAAGAAACCTGTACCGTTTTATAATCTTGAACAAATGTGTCTTTTTGTCCAGATTAAAGATGAAATTATTTTCAGAGTCCAACAAATACATTTGCATAATTGGGTGCACAAATGGTGCCCATGTTGTGCCTGAAACTTGAAAATAAAAATCATTTTGAAAACTGAAATAATTGTACTTCATAACAAAACTGGCGCAATAATGAATTGATTAGGAGGGTTAGATGTACTGTCTTGGTCTTGTGAATAAAAACTTAATGCCTCCAAACACCTTCATGGGATATGATACAAGAGGGCATCTTCTGGCAAACCCGAAGGTCTGAAATTTTGTCAATGAAATCAGTGGAATCCTTGATGTAAGCTGGCAGAGTCTGGACAAAAGGTTTAATGAAGAAATCGACAAACTCAGACAAAGGAGACCATAATGAATCTGTTTGCGCCACAATAGGACGACCTGGAGGGTTGGTGAGTGATTTGTGCACTTGAGGCAAAGTGTATATCACAGGTCACATTGGGTGCTTGCAATACAGGAAATCATATTCTGATTTAGTGATCCAGCCTCTCTTATTGGCATCCTCAAGGTATGAATGCAATTTATCTTGATTTGTTAAAGTATTGCACAGAGGACCTCAGCAATGAAAGAAGGGGAAAAAACACAAGGTACCTCTGACTGCATCTTAACCATGACATGGCTGTGTTCATGGTGATAAATAACAGAAATTAATGCATCTGGAGAAGAGTGATCCACGACTGGGAGAACCCAATGGACATCCTCAATGATGAGCAACTGCACTATAAATTTGTCAAGAGGTTAAAGGGATAGTGCACCCAAAAATGAAAATTCAGCCATTATCTACTCACCCATATGCCGATGGAGGCCCTGGTGAAGTTTTAGAGTCCTCACATCCCTTGCAGAGATCGGCGGGGTGAGCGGCTAGCACACCTATGGCAGACTCAAACTACTGGACGAACCAGCCGCTGCAGCTCATGAGCCTAACCCTCAGCCAGCCGCAGAATACCGGAGTCAAGCACTGGAAACCTGGTGATGTAGTTGTTTCAAATGCAAAGCTATGCCAACGGATGAGGAAAGTATTTGCTGCTCAGACTGGGAATTGGTGATGCCTGCACTTGAGAATCTGGACATCAGTACTGACGAGACTGCTGCTCTTCAGAGACCGTGCATCACCGATCACCCTGAGCACGCACACATGAATGCGGAGCACAGAGAAGCAGTGAGAGCTGTAGGCTACAGCGAGGCTAAAAACAGAGTTCACATGACGTTTTTTGAAACAACTTTTTATGTCGGGGCTTCAGCACACCTGGATCACTGCGGATGAGCAGTATGGAGATACTTTGTGGATTCAATTTTGTGTTCTTGGACGTTAGTCTGGGGCGCCGTCTGCCATTAGGTGTGCTGGCTGCTCCCCCTGCCGATCTCTGCAAGGGATGTGAGGACTCTAAAACTTCACCAGGGCCTCCATCGGCATGCGGGTGAGGAGATAATAGCTGAATTTTCATTTTTGGGTGCACTATCCCTTTAATATATGGTTTGTCCCAATGTCTGGCATAGGCTACCACAAGCACACATTAAAGGTGTGGTGGTCTCGAAACAGTAGACTTTTATTACTGTAAAATGTCTTTCAGTACAATAAGGGCCGGATCTACTAAAGGTTTGCGTGTATAACTGATTTACTGACAGTGCGCACGAAGGGTTGCGTCTTTCAAAGGTGCAAAATAGCATGTCTGCATCCAGTTAGTACATTTGCTGCAATGAATATGCAATATGGGGCGTTTACACGCTATTGTGCGTGCGCTGGGAGGAGAAAATGTAAATATATTAATTTAGCACATGCAAAATGATTTATCAAACCTGAAAGCAATTTTGCAAATAGTTTAACACCTGTCCTGAGGTGCAAACAGTTTGTATGCGTAATTGCGCTGTGGTTATTGTTGCAAGAAGGAGACATCGAAACGATGTAAGAAGATGCAGAGAACGCATTTTTCACCCTTGTGTGAACATTTTTGGAATGAATGAGGAAACAATCATTAAAACATATCGCCTATCCAGCATTGCCATTTTGGATGGCTTGTAGGTGAGTCAATTTGTAAAATCCTTTGTACAGTACATACCCCCTACACCCCTTCCTCCTGACCGCTGTTCTCAACCCGACCACTGCCAGAGAGATAAGGTACAACAAGGCCCATATCCGTACACAGAATACTGTGGAGCGCACCTTTGGAATCCTGAAGAGCAGGTTCCGTTGTTTGGATCACACTGGAGGAGCACTGCCGTACAGGCCAGAAAAAGTGTCCCAGACTGTAGTGACCTAGTGTAGTGTCCGCCCTGAGACTGGGAGGTCGTGGGTTCGATCCCCGATACCAAAGACTATAAAAATGGGACCCATTGCCTCCCTGCTTGGCACTCAGCATCAGGGGTTGGAATTGGGGGGTTAGATCACCACATGATTCCCGAGCGTGGCACCGCTGCTGCCCACTGCTCCCTCAGGGGATGGGTCAAATGTGGAGAACAAATTTCACACACTCAGGTGTGTGACAATCAGTGGAATTTTACCTTTGCCTTTACACTCGGCTCTCTGTCACGGCGCAGCGGCATAGTGCAGCGGCCCTCCACATCCCTCCCTCACCGCCCCGCACATAGCTAGTGTAGCAACCCTGCAGTGAATGTTCTGTTGTACTGTTAATGTTCTGTGAGTTAATGGCATGTTTTGGATTGAATGAGTATGGGTAGGGGGGCGGGGTGGGAGTGGGACGGGAATAAGGGCTGTGTGAGTGCGCGTGCTTGTGTGTGTGTGTGTGTGTGTGTGTGTGTGTGTGTGTGTGTGTGTGTGTGTGCGAGCTGGAGGAGAGAGCAAGAGTACATGTTTTGTGAGCTAACGTTACGGCTAAGTTCTTGTTTCGTTGTTTTTTTGGCGTGGTTACGGCCAACAGTAACCTGTACTGTGAAGCAATAAATGGTGGGTTGCCGAATAACCGCGTCATCATTCTACACGTCCAGGCGGACGCCACAATATACTCCCTCTGCGCCTCTCCTTGACCAACTAACCTAAATACTATAAACACACTACTAACTGTAAACCTACACTAAAATACACTATGCTAACAATACAATAAGACAAATTACTAGCTATTCTCTCTGCTCTACTACTCTCTCTGCTCTGATCCAACCTACTCGCTATCAGTTTGATAACTGCGGACAGAATGGTTTTATAGTAAGGGGAGGAGTAAAGGGAGGAGGGCAGGCTTCAGCGTGGACGGTTAGTGACGTCATTCGCTTCGGAAAAAGAGTCATTCGCCTCCAATGTAATGTAATGTAAATTCAAATGTAGTAACCAGGTTTCAAGCTGTAGAGGGCACTCCATACCACATTTTTAAAATGAAATGTAGATTTTCAACAGTTTGCACTAAACTGTCAAGATTTTGAGCAGGATCAGTCAGTAACTACTTCACTACCAGACACAATGATTATCAGTTGGAAAAAATGGTTTTAGGGTTTAGTTACTCTTTAAACTCACGTCAACTGTATGCACATTCCTATTACTCTTTACATGCCTTGATTAAATGCCACTACTTGTCTATATTTACAGTTGCTTTATCAGATCAATAAGCTTCAGCAGCCCAGGAAACAAAACTGTGACACCTTGCTCAGGTCACCTCATAGAAGTAACTAATGAAGCAGTGTACATGTTTGCTACCTTCACTGTGGGTTCTTACTGCACTGCACTGACTGGATACTGTGTGGGAAAAGGTGATTTATTATCTGGCTGTGTTACACTGATGCAATGTGGATTTCATTGACCAGGCTGTCTTTAAGGTTTATTTGAGCCAAACTACAGACCTGTAGAGCCAAAAAAAAAAAAAAAACCTTCTGCAGGCTCACAATAATTTTTACAGGAAAGCAACATAAGATGAAACTGAACACTTATTATAATATCAAATGGAGAATTGTTATGAGCACAGAGACAAGAAGAACCCTAATCAGATGATAATACAGCAACAGCTCTGCATTTTCCTCTCTCAGAGAAATTATTAAATAGTTTGGCAAGTATAAGCAAAGGCAGTGGAGTTCATCCACAGCTTACAGAGGTTTTTAATATATCTGGGAAGAAAACGTACACTTATTATGATCTGATAATCTTGTATTACTTTGACAAATAGCATATATAATTTTGCCCGTAATGGTCTAATGGTGCCTATTGTGTTTGTGCTTCACTTTACATTTACATTTACATTGTTCGTTATGATTATAATTGATGATCATTAGCTCTTTTGGTGCACTTCAAGCCCTTGATGAACTACAAACAGTGTGTAATGTGCATTTACTGTATGTAGCAGTGGTGCTGCTGTAGCTGATGACACACGACATGATCTTATCCAAAAAAACAACAACCCACAAGTCGCCCTATTCTTCCCTCTGCTCACTCCTTCTCTTCCACTGCTCTCATCTCTTCGCTCTACTTGATGTTCCTCTGACCTCAACTGTGTAGTCTGCTCCAGTCAGACAATAGGGACTCCCAGCAGCACACTGTTAAACGAGAGTAAGGCAAGGCAATTTTATTTATATAGCACCATTCATACACAAGAGAAATACATGAAAATAAAACATTAAAGGAACAATAGATCATTAAAAACAAAAGCTAAAAGCAAGACAATAAAAGTCAGTAAGCAAGTTTAGCACAAGCAGCCATAAAAGAAGTCTGCAAGCTAACTTTACAAGCGTAGGGAGCAACAAAGCAAGTTTGCACTGAACTGGTAACACTTCAGGCAGAACTAAGAAGCAATTGGGTGTGTCTGATCTGCACTACTGACAGCAGCACAGCAAAGACTGCATCTTTCAACACTGGAACAACAAGTCTTCCCAGCCTTGCTCATCCACATCTGACAGAATGGACTGGTAACTTTAACTGGGCACAGCAACGCGTAATGGTACACAGCTGAGCACAGGAGCCTTAAACTTATGTCAGTGCATAGGGATTGATTTGGTTTAATGTTATCCACTGAGGTTATTTTTGTGATCTCAGGCAGGCTTTTAAAATGTTAACCCAGATTTGGTGGAGGTGCTGAGGGAGGATGCAGATGCAGTCATAAATTTATGACTATTAAGTTTTTGTTTTTTTTTGTGGTGTGTGCATTGACCTCCTTAAGGCACTGGGGATAGACTATCAGGTCCTGTTCTTATATTGCTACATTTGTGCCCTGAAGGAAAATGTCATGCAAAGGAAAAAAAATATCAGAGCAGGAGTCTGACAGCTGGAGACAGACACACAATGATTGTGCTAAAAACACTAAGGTGCTATCAGATGGGTATAGTGCAGCATTTAGTGAGGTGGTTGCACTAAACCCATACCCTGGGCATGGAATTGTAAAATCTGAGTGTATCAATCACGCTCAAGTGCATGGTTGCAGCCCTATGAAAACTGAGTGCAGAAAGTCAGTAAGGAGGTAAAGATGTGGGGAAGCTGATTGCCAGCAAATGCAAAGCATTGTAACGAAATTATTACAGGGGGACAATTACCAATAACCAGGGTTCATTAGAAAAGGTGTAACAATCCATCAATCTGGATCGATATTATCAATTTAATGAAACATGAAAACATCGATCCATATCACCATCTTTAAGTTACAACTTTCACTGTTGGTGAAAATGTGTGTGAACAGATGGGGCACATGCTGTATGTAAACAATGCTGACATGACACACCTGCCTAGCTCACTCTGCTAACTCCTCACTTCAGAAATGTCAGCTGATCTGTTTCTACAATTTTAGGCTGAAAGAACTGCATGTAGGCTGTAATTCAGCCAAGCTGTTCTGTCGGGAGATGCAGTAACTTAAACCAACAGTGAGTAAGAAATAGTAAAAACAATACATGTAATCTGTGAAGCTATGAGTAGAGGAAAACTCTGCTAGCAACTAGGCTAATTTAGGCAATGTGAAGGTGCCCAAGCTAATATAACCTCAGCTACCAGTTACTCTACATCAAAATAAAGTTTCACTACATTGAAGCTATCCCCTGAGAAATGTAGCAGGCTAAGCTATGAGAAAATTGCAGCTTGGTATAGTGGTAGCAAAAAGGCCAAGAAATGTCTGACAGTTTAGATAAAGTTTGGAGCAAAACATGTTTACAAAAATTAAATAATCCTTAATGGTCTCACTCTGGGGTGAAGTCTAAGAGCAGATTAGCCTGGCAAACATTATGATGGTGAAACAAGTTCTGGGAAATGACAGGAAATCACACACATACACACACATGGAAAGTTAGGTAAGATGTTTGTCTGAGAAGGAGTGTAAGAATGTTTGGTGAGCTGTTCTACAGTGCTGTCTCATTGTTGTAAGCTGTGTCCTCTATAAAATATCCGCAGAAGGCTCTGAACTGATCCAAGTCATACAAGTCTTTTTTCAACATAAGTGGCAAGCCAGTCCAGGTTTTGAAGGGGCCTGTCCGTCTCTGAATGCAGATGAAAGCCCTTCTGGGCTCTCTCAAATCAAAGCTACTTTTATATTTTTTACTATGTTAGTGAGGGCCAAATGAAGCTTCATGAAAAGAGAAATGTAAAGTTACTAACATTGCTACTAATGACGCGACTGCCCGACACTGTTTACACCCCTATTCACTAGATCAGGTGAAGGCAGAAATATGGGCAGGTCTACTCTACTCAGTGTCCATTGATCACAGCTCCTTGTACTCCAGGTGCACTCCCTCTGGGTGTTGGTACAGGAAAGCAGAGGAAAATAGGGAAACACCTAGCAGCCACAAACACCGTGTTGGAAACCTTCTAATGCAAGGAGTGGGGAAGAAGCTTATTCTATTTTGCCACCGCATGTCAAGTGTACCCAGAGTGCCTCAACTCCGTTACATGGACACAGTGTCCAAAAACTGTTTTTGTGGGGGAAAAGCAAGGTTGAGGCAGCAGTAAGTAAGGCCATGTCCTTTTTAATGAAGGTGCCTCTGCCATGATAACATTGTGGAGAGGTTGTGGCTTCAGAGCACAGTGACTAATGTCAATGAGAGAAACTGATGGGCTCTAAAGAGAGAGGACATTGGCAGGAAATGGATGAGGAGTCTACTAATGAAACAGGCATGGACAACAACAATGAAAACAGTCACAGGGTAACTAGTGTGTCAGTTCTACTGGTTGCACATCTGTATGTGTATCCTGTTGAGCTGAAGGTCATACATGCTGTTACACTCAGTTATCGGTTTTGATGCGTCTTAGATGTTCTGTATTGTGTTCCTCAGGATCTGATAAGATGTCCTGTCTGTAAATAGTGGTTTCCAATAAAAATGTATGAAATCTGAAAATGTTTGTGTGTTCGAAGCTTTTGGTCTGTGATCAGGTGGTTGTTTTTCATTTTGGCACTGATAATACTTTTTCCCCTTTAAAAGAAAAGAGTTCCATAGTGACAGTACTTTGCATGTAGTATTAGCAGGTCTATGCTGCCCTCTGCTGCACAACACTGAAATATAATTCTGTGTGGCTGAATTTAAATGAGGGATGGAAAATGCATGTCACAATGAAAACAATTCAGTTGTCACAACAAAATTCTAATTTGTCTTTTTCATGTAATTATGGCACAGAAAATGACTACATAAAAAGCAAACAATGTGTACTGTAACACTTCCCACTTTATAACTCTATTACATCAGATAATACAGGTGCTACTCTGCAGCAAAAACATTTCCCATGGGGACAATACCACAATGTGCGCAAATCAGTTTCCACATTATTCTTACTACACAGGGACAAATGGTGGTAAGATAAAGCTGGAGCTGGAAGTATTTCTGAGGGGTCAGATAAATTCTATGAATCCTAAAGTAATAATTTGGTTATATTAAAAATACAGGTCGACATAGATAGAACTGATGGGGTTGTTTTTGCTTCAGTTTCTTCATCTCTGTATACATCTGGATGTCAGAGCAAATGTATCACATTTGCCTGCTGCTTGTTTCCCTAAACTTTAGCACTAAAAGGGTCCTGACATGTTTAGTTGTATTGAGGCCATACATAATAAAACAAAAAGTGTGTGTGTGTGTGTGTGTGTGTGTGTGTGTGTGTGTGTGTGTGTGTGTGTGAATAATAATAAGGAATAATAAAGTCTGTATCTATAAATTTCTTTTAACAACCATAATTCAATCTAAATGAAAGCATCTAAGTGGATTATTTTAATATTGCCTGTAACTTTAATACAGGCTGACTTAGGCTATGTTTCCAACTGTCCAGCGTCCAGTACAGACAGTTGTAGGCTGTTTTTTTTTTCATAATAATCTTTATGTGGAAAAAATAATTTGTTTGAATTTCTGTGATTAAAACATTTCATTTTCTTTTTTGTAATGGTAAAAAAGAGCGTGTGAGAGAGAGAGAGAGAGAAATTCCCACAGACTCCCTGCAATGATGCTAACTGGCATGTCATTCAACACAATGTTGCTCACCTTCTTCAATGGGATGAGGAGGACTAAAGTTATGGGGAGACAGGGCTGCTGCTTCTGACTCATCTGTTGTTGTGTCTGGTAAAAGGGGCAGGGACAACTGATTTAATACGAATATCTTGCTAAACATTTACCAACACTGATTAAATGTAGGTTAAAAGGAGTGAAATGTAGGCTACACTAGTCTGTAGCTAGCTTATTTCACTATGGACATTAACCCTTTATATACTATAATTATAACAGTCCTCCCGGTCCTTTTTGTCTTTCTTTTTTTTTTAATAAATGTGTCAGAAAATGTCCTTTGTGTAAATTATTTTGCCCCTTTTTTCAGGAGAAATATAACTTTCAAATTCTGACAAGCATTTGTCATTATTATATGTTATACATGCTTAAAACAGTGTGAAATAACAAAAAAAGTAAAAAAAAAAACAAAAAACGGATTTGAATTTTCAGCAGGTTTCTCTGTATAAACAATTGAAAATGTACATATGGATACAATTTAAGATTACAAAAATGAAACATAACCTATTTTACATTTTGTCAAGCAGTTGTGTTTGCGTACAGCTTTCATTGTCCATGCTACAGGTTGTAACTGTTCATTTCCAGGCATTTTTAGCTGCAGTTAAATTCTCTAAAGCAGTTCCTGTCCAGCTGAAGACAGAGCCCAACCTTGCACTCCTCACACATCCAGGGACTCCATCCCCGCCTTGTACCAGTGCTGGGGCTGGTGGATGGCTCTTCATCAGAAGAATCTCTAAAAATATAAAGATATATCATAAGATTAGATAAGATTTGTCCAAAAGAAAAAAAAAAAGTTCAACAGTACAAGAATAGGAAAAGTAATAAATAGGTAAAGTAAAAAACTAAGCAATAGTAAATCAATTTGAAACAAAGCCAATATGAAAAAATACACTAGATATTGAAAAACATTACTGTAAATAAATAAAGCTGGGAATAAATATCCAGTGTATACAAACTGTATTACTTGCTGTGATTGAGATGTTGACTCTCATCCTGGTCATACTTCTGTCCACTCTCCTCCACAAATCTTGGTGGGACTTTTCTCTCCCAAGTCGATCTCCTCAACATTTCTTCCTCCAGTATTTACAAAATTACTATCAAGAAAATCTAGGAAAACACGAACTATGCCAACAGGAACGATGGCAAAAAAAGGAATAATGCAACAATGGAAATTCTGCAAAAACACGGCAAAACACTCCAAAATACAAAAACAAAATACAAATACAAAAACACAATATTAATACTATTATCTACGAGACTGCAATATTATTTACAAAGAAAACACCATTAAAACAATGCTAAAATACCGCTATATTTCCACACAAGTCCATCTGTCAATCATCCGCTGCAGCTCATCCGCTCTGCTACCCCTCCCCCGCCAGTGAGCCCTGCCACTACCGTAATGTATAGTATATCAACGCAAAGCATCACAGCTCAAGTTACACTGCGCATGTGCAATCCCCCCCATGTTTGACCCCGTGTCCCAGCCTTCTCTTGAATAGCCTTGACTGGTACTCGCCAACTCCTCAGTAAGAAAAGTAGCTATTGGCTGTCCTAAAAGTTGCTAGAAGTCGCTAACTGACGCCATCGTCTGATTTGCATAATTGTCCATATGCATGTAGGCTAATTGTAATGCATATGGTCAATTATGCAAATAAGGTGATGATGTTTAACATCTCCTGCTCCAGGCTACAGCCATACAGTTTTGGCTTCTGGGAGGGAGGACTGGGCCGTCTGTGAGTGCTTTGGGGTGAGGGAAGGGCCCACTGCAGCATCCGCTGCTCATTGATAAGAATAAGAATGATACGTGCTCTCACAACAGAGTCTCCAGAAGTCTTCAATAAAGGTAACCGCCCATTGGCCCGACAGCCCATTGGCCCGACAGCCCATTGTTCCGACCATATTAAACCCATTGTTCCGATGTCCCGTTGTTTTCCGAAATCATCATGATGCCCTGTGGTTAAGGTCTGGTTAGGTTTAGGCACAAAAACCACTTGGTTAGGGTCAGGAAAAGATCATGGTGTGGGTTAAAATGAAAAAGAAAGTGACAAACACATAAGCCGTGAGCCTGCTTCGCCTCAAGCCTTTCCCAACTGTCCCAGAGCCGGTCGCGGCGCATTATGGGCTGTCGGACCAATGACATGGACCCTTCAATAACATCAGAAAAAGTTGCAAGATTTGTTGCTAGTCGCTTTTTTGAAAAAGAGTCGCTAGAGGGGTCTGAAAAGTCGTAAAAATATAGCGACAAAGTCGCTAAGTTGGCAACACGACGGCACTGTCACCGTCAGTGAGCTAAGGCAGGACCAAACCATTTCATGCAGATACAGGGGAGTGGTCAGTCAATATGGATGTTTTGGTCAATGGGGATATTTAACTTTTACTGCCAAAAACAGGTAAAAACAAAGAGATCATTCATTTTATTACTATATTTGAAAAAAAATCTTAATGATGACAGTTTAATAATTTTATATTCATTTTTACCTATTTTTGGGACCCCTGTCAGTCAGAGGCCCTTGGAATCGTCCTAACGTTTCTCCCCTATGGCGCCACTGCACACAAGTATAAATCCCGCTTAAGAAAAAGTGTAAATAATACATGTAATTTGTTAAGCTATGAGTACAGGAATTAAATCCGCTAGCCACTAGGGTAATTTATGCAATGTAAACATGCTTAAGCAAATAATGAGTGTCTAGCAAAAAACATTTGTCTATTATTACTGAGCTGAATTTGATACTTTAGTTAAATTATCTTAATCCATGATTTATGGGTGTTTGGAGAAGTTTGCCTTCAGGGTTTTAAACCATACAGTCCTTACGATTTATTAAAAAAAGATGATGGTTTGGGTTAAAATGAAAAGATTTCTTCCAGAAAGGTCTCTGTGTGTGCTGTTTTATGTGTGTTAGTGGAGTCTATTTAAAGTAAACGTTACTGTGGTTATATGTTGTTTTTATCCTTTATGGCCAACAGTAAAAAAGAAAGGGGTGGCAGCTTCTTCTGTAACAGACTGTGTTAAATGGGCATATAATATTGTCTCACAGCAATTGCATGCCCCTGAATCACATCAAATTGAAATTGTATCATGGTAGACTTTGTGATACAGGCAAATATTGTAGTGTTGTCCAAAGAATTGATATAAGATTATATTGTTATGAAACTGGTGATTAACACCCCTGGTGCATATGTAAGTAACTGTTCCCCAATAACAACTCTCTCTCACTCCCTCTCCCTCACTTCTGGGGCCTGCCAGTGAGCTGCATAGCGCAAAAGCCTCACAGGTGTGAGGAACTGGCAACTAGGTCTACCCGAGCCTCCTCAAAGACTGCTTGGACCAGGAGTAGGGGTTCAGAGAGCGACTGAGGCGGAGTGGCAGATGGCATGAGTGTGGTATCCTAAGAGGAAAAATTGAGTTTGGATATTGTGCACGATTGTGTGGAAATCTTGTGATGTTAAGATTGTCAGCAGAGAGAGTTCTGGGTTTTTTTCCGGCTTGTTTGAGACCAGTCTATTATGGTGGTGTAATTTTAGGCAGACTTTTTATCTTGCCTCAAAGCTTGTTTATTTTTGCTTGTGTGTCTCTCAGTAACTTATTTCTCCTTTGGACTTAGTACAAGTGTAACCAGTGGTTGTTGGAGTTTTTGTTGTGTGTGTGTTTGAGTATTGTGTTGACTGAACTAGGTTTAATTTAGTGCATGTTTTCTGAGTTTGCTATTATTTAAATCATAGTTCAGTCTTTGGGTTGGATTTCTTAGGAGAGAATAGGTATAGTTGTAACACTGGACGGTTGTAACACCTCAAATTCCTCCAATCAGAAACAAGCTAGAGTGATGACACTCATTCTGCACATACTCAGTTAGATTGTCTTCTTGCCTGCAATAAAGGAGCCAAATCTGCTGCACTCAGAGGAATTTATCTACAGAAGTGTGGTTTTTAGGTAAAAATTTTGATTTTTCTATCAGATGTATTTTTTGGATACTGTCAAATATCTAAGAATTCAAACAGTTATTACTGAATTCACTGTTTTGTAAGCTAAAAATAGAAATGGCTAACAGCTAAAGAGGAGTGAGAGGATACAGTCAGGTAAGTCTAGGCGGCAAAGAGAAATAGAGAAGTTAGTCAAGGAAAGGAGACAGTTAAAGAGTAACTAAACCCTAGAACCATTTTTTCCAGCTGATAATCATTGTGTCTGGTAGTGAAGTAGTGTTACTGACTGATCCTGCTCAAAATCTTGACAGTTTAGTGCAAACTGTTGAAAATCTACATTTCATTTTAAAAATGTGGTATGGAGTGCCCTCTACAGCTTGAAACCTGGTTACTACATTTGAATTTACATTACATTACATTGGAGGCGAATGACTCTTTTTCCGAGGCGAATGACGTCACTAACCGTCCATGCTAAAGCCTGCCCTCCTCCCTTTACTCCTCCCCTTACTATAAAACCATTCTGTCCGCAGTTATCAAACTGATAGTGAGTAGGTTGGATCAGAGCAGAGAGAGTAGTAGAGCAGAGATAACAGCTAGTAATTTGTCGAATTGTATTGTTAGCATAGTGTATTTTACTGTAGGTTTACAGTTAGTAGTGTGTTTATAGTAATTAGGTTAGTTGGTCAAGGAGAGGCGGCGAGCCTCGGGGGTATATGTGCGGGGCGGCGAGGGAGGGAGGGGTGGATGGATGCGGTGGGCTGCTGCGCGGTGAGCCCAGGCTCCCAGAGATGGAGAAATAGAACCAAGTAGGATAAAATAAGTCAGAGTGTGGAGAAGGGGACCGGCTGAGCTCTGACTGCCTTCCCTTCTGCCCATGTGACACAGTTAGGGAGGGTTTTCCAAGCCACCATTTTCACAATGAAAAGCCCTCTCTCCTCTCTCCCCACAGCGAGGGACAATCTTCACTCCACCCCCTTCCTCAGCCGCTCGCCTGGAGTCCCCTACCGCGTTTAGAAAAGTGCGCCTGATATCCTTAAATTTTTGTGGAAACAGCTAAGAATAGTTTGGGAGAAACAAATTATACCAAGAGCATTGCGTAAGGCAGGGGGTGTCCTCATTCCTAAGGAGAAGGAGTCCATGGACCTTAGCCAGTTCCGGGTGATTTCTCTCTTGAATGTGGTGGGGAAGATTTTCTTCAGTGTAGTTGCGCACAGATTAGCTAGCTACTTAGAAAGGAATAGCTTAATTGATACCATGGTGCAGAAGGCAGGAATACCAGGTTTTTCAGGGTGTTTAGAGCATACTAGCATGATCTGGCACCAGATTCAGGCAGCGAAGATTAAAAAAGGGGACCTGCATGTAGTATTTTTAGATCTTGCAAATTTGTTTGGTTCAGTTCCGCATAGCCTCATTTGGAGTGTTTTTGACTATTTCAGAGTGCCACAGGTAGTTGTTATCTTAGTGCAAGCATACTTTCAGGATATTAGGTTCATGGCAGGGTGTACAATTTCTCCATTGGCATTTACTATGGCGATGGAAGTAATCATCAGGGCTTCTAAGTGGGTGGTAGGTGGGGAGAGACGGCAGAACGGGTTGCATCTTCCACCAGTTAGGGCCTACATGGATGACATGACACTGGTGACCACAACAATGTCATGTACAAAGAGGCTACAAGAGAAGGCAAATAAGAACCTCAAGTTTGCCAGTATGAAGATCAAGCCTAGTAAGTCTAGAAGCATCTCAATATGTAGAGGGAAGTTAAGTCATAGGAAGTTTGTCATAGATGATGAGGACATCCCAACAATTAGGGCAAAGTCAGTAAAGAGTTTAGGTAGGTGGTACAATGTAGAGTTGAATGATGAGGAACAGGTGGTGAAATTGAGAAAAGATGTGGCTGAAGGATTGGATAGAATAGGTAAATTCATGACCTCCTGTCCTCAGATAGTACCTATCTAACCTCAAACACAGCTGTAACACCTAATATTTATTTAGATTCCTTCTCCCCAATTTCTCTTCAAGAATTGACCACAGTGATTTCTTCATCTAAATCATCAACGTGTCTCTTAGACCCCATCCCAACTAGGCTACTCAAGGAGGTCTTACCTTTAGTTAGCACCCATATATTAGATATGATCAATATATCCTTATTAACAGGCTATGTACCACAGTCTTTTAAGGTAGCTGTAATTAAACCTCTACTAAAAAAGCCCACCCTGGATCCAGAGGTGTTAGCCAACTATAGACCAATATCTAATCTTACCTTTATGTCAAAGATCCTTGAGAAAGTAGTCGCAGACCAGCTGTGTGATTTTCTCCAGGATAATAATTTATTTGAGGAATTACAGTCAGGATTTAGAGCGCATCATAGCACTGAGACAGCTCTAGTTAAAATTACAAATGACCTTCTGATTGCTTCAGACAAAAGACTTGTTTTATTAGATCTTAGTGCAGCATTTGACACTGTTGACCATGAAATTCTGCTACAGAGACTGGAACACTTAATTGGCCTAAAAGGTTCTGCACTAAGCTGGTTTAAATCTTATTTATCTGATCGTTTTCAATTTGTTGACGTTCATAATGAATCATCCGTACGTACTAAAGTTTGTTTTGGAGTTCCGCAAGGTTCTGTGCTTGGACCAATCCTATTTATTCTATATATGCTTCCTTTAGGTAACATCATTAGAAATCACTCTATAAATTTCCATTGTTATGCGGATGATACACAGTTGTATTTATCCATGAAGCCAGAAGAAAGGGATCAATTAACTAAACTTCATAATTGTCTTAAAGACATAAAAACCTGGATGAGCACCAATTTCCTGATGTTAAATTCAAACAAAACTGAAGTTATTGTTCTTGGCCCCAAACAACTCAGAGACTCTTTATCTGATGACATAGTTTCTCTCGATGGCATTGCTCTGGCCTCTACCACTACCGTAAGAAACCTCGGAGTAACATTCGATCAAGATCTGTCTTTCAATTCTCATTTAAAACAAACCTCATGGACTGCATTTTTTCATCTGCGTAATATTGCAAAAATTAGGCCTATCTTGACCCAAAAAGATGCAGAAAAATTGGTCCACGCTTTTGTTACCTCGAGGCTGGATTACTGTAACTCTCTACTATCAGGTAGCTCTAGTAAATCATTAAAAACTCTTCAGCTAATTCAGAATGCAGCAGCACGTGTACTAACAGGAACTAAGAAACGAGATCATATTTCTCCTGTTTTAGCTTCTCTGCACTGGCTCCCTGTAAAATCCAGAATTGAATTTAAAATCCTACTGTTAACTTATAAAGCTCTAAATGGTCAAGCTCCGTCATATCTTAGAGAGCTCATAGTGCCATATTATCCCACCAGAACTCTGCGCTCTGAGAACGCAGGGTTACTCGTGGTCCCTAAAGTCTCCAAAAGTAGATCAGGAGCCAGAGCCTTCAGCTATCAGGCTCCTCTCCTGTGGAATCATCTTCCTGTTACGGTCCGGGAGGCAGACACCGTCTCCACATTTAAGACTAGACTTAAGACTTTCCTCTTTGATAAAGCTTATAGTTAGGGCTGGCTCAGGCTTGCCTTGTACCAGCCCCTAGTTAGGCTGACTTAGGCCTAGTCTACCGGAGGACCACCTTTAATGCACCGGGCACCTTCTCTCTCTCTCGCTCTCGCTCTCGCTCTCGCTCTCTCTCTCTCCCTCTCTCTCTCGTGTCCTATTACTGTATCTATTTTACTCGGCCATTCTGGATGTCACTAACTCGGTTTCTTCTCCGGAGCCTTTGTGCTCCACTATCTCTCAGGTTAACTCGTATTGCAGCGGTGCCTGGATAGTGTGACGTGTGTGGTTGTGCTGCTGCCGTGGTCCTGCCAGATGCCTCCTGCTGCTGCTGCTGCCATCATTAATCATTAGTCATACTTCTACTGCTATTATAGACATATGATATTATCATACATGTATACTGCCTGATACTAATATATACTTTCAACATATTGTACCACAGTAGCCAGAACTATAACGACAGTATTATTACTTTCATGAATGTTGTTGTAAGCTACTGTCATTACCGAGGATGTCATACAGATTACTGTATTGTGTCATACAGATTACTGTTAATTTGTTATGCTGATCTGTTCTGTACAACATCTACTGCACGTCTGTCCGTCCTGGAAGAGGGATCCCTCCTCAGTTGCTCTTCCTGAGGTTTCTACCATTTTTTTCCCCCGGTAAAGGGGTTTTTTGGGGAGTTTTTCCTTATCCGCTGTGAGGGTCTAAAGGACAGAGGGATGTCGTATGCTGTAAAGCCCTGTGAGGCAAATTGTATTTGTGATATTGGGCTTTATAAATAAAATTGATTGATTGATTGATTGATAAATCAGAACTTCCAGGAAAGTTGAAGCTGTGGTGTTTGCAATTTGGGCTATATCCTAGGTTAATGTGGCCATTGTCAATTTATGAAATTCCAATATCTGTTGTGGAGAGAATTGAAAGGTCAGTTAGCTCCTATATCAGGAAGTGGTTGGGTGCTCCTAGGTGCCTAAGTAGTGTTGCATTGTATGGAAAAGGGATTCTTCAGCTGCCAGTATCTAGTTTAACAGAGGAATTTAAATGTACCAAGGTCAGGACAGAGCTCTTGTTATCTGGGAGTAAGGACGTGGCAGTCAGGAGTGTGGTTCCAAATCCAACCAAGGGGAGGAAGTGGAACCCAAGATCGGCAGTTCAGGAGGCAGAGGCAGCTCTTAGGCATGCAGAGATTGTAGGCAATGTTCAGTTTGGCCTGGGGCTTGGCTCAGGCAAACCGGTATGGAATAAAGCAGGTCTCAAAGATAAAAGAAAGCTGGTTGTGGAACAGATACGCAGACAGGAGGAGATAGTAAGGGGTGCAAAGGCAGTTGCCCAGAATAAACAGGGACAGTGGTTGAATTGGGAAAGTGTAGAGAAGAGGAAGCTTAGTTGGAGGGACCTGTGGAGTGTGGAGGAGAATTGTATTAGATTCCTGGTAGGGGCTCCATACGATGTGCTACCAACCCCCCAGAACCTAAAACTGTGGGTAAATGAGGACCCATCATGCCCATTGTGTTCAGGTACCGCAACCTTAAAGCATATTTTGTCAGGCTGTAAAGTTAGCTTGTCACAAGGCTGATATACATGACAACATAACCAGGTGTTGAAATGTTTAGCTGCAGGAATCGAAGGGAAACGAAGACAGGTGAATTCAGAAGGTGTTAAGGATAGGAGTTTAGCAATTCAGTTTGTCCGTGAGGGAGAGAAATACAGAAGGGATAAGTTAGTAAGGAGGCAGGGGTGTGGCCGCCTAGAAGGTGTTTGTGATTGAGAAATGCAAGTAGATTTAGGGGGAAAGCTTGTTGTTCTCCAGGAAATAGTTTGTACCAAGCAAAGGCCTGTCATAGTGTTGTGGTCACTGAGTCAACGGATAGTTTATTTCATTGAGCTGACAGTTCCTTGGGAAGACTCAGTGGAAGAAGCCTATGAAAGAAAAAAAGCTTAGATATGCAGACTTAGGAGCAGAAGCTGAGCAGCGAGGATGGAAAACTAGGATTTGTCCAGTGGAAGTGGGGTGTAGGGGATTCATAGCAAGATCAGCTGTCTCACTCCTGGGGGAACTTGGAGTGAGGGGACAGAGTTTGAGGAAGAGAGTGAAGGAGTGTACTGTCCCTGTACACTGGGACGGTTGTAACATTGGAGTCACTGTCTTTAGATAAATTTTGCAACCTGAAGCACTTTCATACATTGTTTCTGTAGTTGACACATTAAAGTTTTAGATATAGCAAATTGGCTGTTCCAGTGTAAACGGTTTCTGATTTATTGGGAAAATTGCTAAAAGTGTTACAACTGTCCCTGGTCTTCCCTATTTAAAAGCACAACAACTACTGTATACTTAATCTTTCTAAAGTGTGAAATAGCCTAAATGTTACTATTATCTAACAGGAGGTGTTGTTTTGCTCTTTCTGACTGAAGTGCTTCACTCAAGTTACACATTTCTGTACTTGTTACACATATTATTTGTGACTTGTCAACTGAGCCGTCTGGAAGGTTTTTTTTTTTAAGTAAAAGAGCCATTCAGAAGCACAGTGGGGTCTAAAATAAATCTACAGGATAGTAGCAGAGAGACATGGCCCTATATGTAGAACATGATACAGTATATGGAACAGGCACTGCTGAAAGGCATAGAATAATACAGTATCATGTTGCAATGGTCTAGAATCACACATTGTAGATGCTGCATGGATATTTAGACTGTAAGCTAAAGGAGTAGCTATACTGGGTTTATGACATATGAACATTAAATTTAAGGGTTGCTCTGGCAAATTTCCGTCAACTCAGAAATCATATGACCACCAAAGCTGCAAAAATGTACTTGTCTTCTCTTATATTATCCCACATAAACTACTGCTTACCCACCTGGTTCACTGCTAACTGCACCACCTTAAAACCGGTCATGTCTCTATACAAACAAGCTCTTAAAGTTCTGGATAAAAAATCTAGAACATACCATCACTGCCCGATATTACAAAAATATAGGCTGTTAAGCTGGGAAAATGTCATCATCTTCAAAAATTGTTGTTTGATGTTCCGAATTCATCAGCGCACTGCACCTCCTCCGCTCTGCAGCCTAATTCACTTTGGATCCACAACAACCACTGTGACTAGAGGAGCAATCAGAGGTGACTGTAAAATCCCTCTCCGAAAGAGCTCATTTGGACAGTCTGTTTTTTCCTACAAGACAGCCCTAGAGTGGAATAAGATCCCACAGAGCATCAGAGAGTCCAGTTCATACATCTCCTTTAAAAACAAACTTAAGAGTTGGCTAATTGATAATCAAAGATGTCAACATTGAAAGCGAAATAGTATTGCCTGAGTGCATCTTCCTTTATCTGATCATAAGCATTATGTTAGAGTATGTTATCCAGAGACTGGACTACATTTTATGAAACTGTGAATTTAGCTTGTTATTTATTATGTATCTCTTTGTATTTTTATTGTTGATACACATGGTATTTTGCACTTTGTATTTGTATACTCTGTATTTCTCTTTTATTCGTCCCTACCAGGTACTGGCCTTTTAGTTCTGGCAGGGGGGACAGCCGATGTAAACTAGCCTTTTGGCTAATTCGGGTGCATTTACATTTCTTTTATAAATGAAATGTTTATCAATGTGCAATGTCCCTCCAAAACAAATAAAGGAAGAAAAAAAACAAAAAAAAAACAAACTTAACATTTAATTTACATTGGGAGTACACCCATTGTAAACATTCTTGTCTGTCAGCTCAGTGTGACAGTTAAACAATAAACAACTGCTGTAGTCTGAAATATGAGCTGCAGTGCTGCAGCAACACATGATAATAAGCAGCCTGTTTGAGATGACATTGAAAGGTTCTCAAAAAGACGGTAATGTATCAGTAAACTAGAACTTGTCTGGCTATGTGCTTTTCCCTGCTCCATTCCTGTTTCCCCTTCCCCCTCAGTTATTTCTGTTCAGACTTGCTATACATGCCTGTAAGCCTATGTATGTTAAATTTTGTCTGCTCCCCCTGTCTGCCTGAAGCATTTGGATCCCTTTTTTCCAGACATCTGGTTGTTTTTAAGCTTGGGGCCAAGTGGAGAACCAGAAAAACAAGATTGCTTTGAGTTATGTCAGCAAATTAGGGTGGAGGGGCTTGCAACATAAAGAGACAAAGAGCAAGAACAAGTCGACAGACAGAGAAAACCTGGACCAGACAAAGAGGTGGTAAAAACCTCCATCTGAAGGTGTAGGTAAGAACATTCCTCATCATTCCTCACGGTATGATAACTGATGATCAAAACACTCTACATGTAACAATGTAAGATTAAACTTGACAAAGTTGAACATGAAAAAGTTTTTTTTCGTTTATATCTGTGGCAAATATTTATAGTGAATGCTTTCAGTAAATTCATTATTTGCAAGTTTAAAAAGAAGTTTCCTTCTGCAGAGTGTTGGAACACTAACTCCACAATGTAGAACTTTTATTATGTTTCTTTTTCTTAACAGTTACCGCAGAGTGACCATGGCTGAGTACAAGCTAGAGGTGACAACTGGTTACATGGAATATGCAGGAACATGGGACCACATATATGTCACTTTAATTGGAACTGAAGGGCAGAGTGAAAGAACTGAGCTGGACAACTTTGGCATCGACTTTGGAAGTGGAACAGTAAGTCATATCCAGTTGAACATTACTCAATACGTTTACATGACATTAGAGAAAAATGTTTTATTGTGTTAGTCTGACTAAAACCAGACTTTTCAAAAAACATGTCGACATGTTAGTATGGATGAAATGGTACTATATCAAATTTCTCAAAGTCAGACTAACACATTTTAATACTCTGTTTGACTCAACTGAAACAACCTTTTGGACAAATGTTGCTAACTTTGTTTATAATATTTATAAAAAATATTATTCCAAGACAGGGACCTACACCATGAAAACCAGTTTGTCTCTGGGGAGACTTCTGCTGGTCAAGGTGGAGAAAGATCCTGTTATGCTTCTCCCAGAAGATGAGTGGTACTTTTCCAAAATAGTGGTGACGACTCCAGAAGGAGATGCCATTCTTTTCCCTTGTTACAGATGGATCTCCAGGGGAGAACTGGTGGAACTGAGAGGAGGGAAAGGTCTGTCTCAACTTCCTCAAATAACTGATTATATATAATGAAAATTAAGATTCATAGATATCCGGGGTGTAACGTTCACAAAATTCAGTTTGGTAGAAATGCCACAGAAATTTCCCACATTTTTTAAATTTTACATGTATGAAAAGTAACATTATTTGGACTTTTGTTTTTCATACAAAGTGAATTAAGGTGTGTCTTTGTGTAGCCAAATCAGTGATGTCTTCCAAAGCACATCATACATGTTAGAAAATACTTGTTGAAAACCTGAAAAGACTGGGAACTGTGTAGGGCTGTCAAAACTGCTCAAAAATGACGTTTGAATATTCCTTCTAAAAATAACTCATAGGTTCGAACCATATGAATTATTTTTTTTTTCGCATTATGTCCACAAGAGGGCAAACTAATACAAGGAAACATAACTACTTGTAGGTATTTTTATTTCAACATAAACGTCTTTGAAAACATTTAGGCTACATACCTACACATTAAAACACATAAAACAAAATTCTATAACATTACGTTATAAATGACCGCAGACCTCTCGCTCGCCCCCCCCTCTCTGACCCGTCAGGCCACACCATCCGTGGAAGCGCTGCGAATAGCCTCGAAGCGCCGAGAAACGATGCCAGTAACCTTTCGGCGCCCATGTTAACCGATTGTGTCACCCGCTCACGCCCTGCAGCGATCGTTTTGGCGTCTGGTCTATTTTCTGCATGAGCTTATGTGTCAAGCCGGGTGACGGAGACAACAGCTGGGAGCAGAACCGCTTGTCGACCAAGTGGAGAAATGCGCGTCTGATGTGAACGGAAGCGCTCCGGCTCGTGCGAGAATTTCGGTGCGCTGCGCTTCGCAGCACCTCCGCCGGTGGTGTGGCCTATGCAGTGTGTTCAGTGCAGCGGCCCAGGCCAACGCCCACTCGCAAAGAGGACAGCTGTGGTGGTGTTTTTTTCCCCTCCACAATCAAATATCAATTTTCACATTTTTTTTCAAATTTAAATTAGAATTTAGAATATTCGTTGACAGCCCTAGAACTGTGTGGTACTGAATTGTGGAGTTAGACCATTAACCATGCTTGACAATGTACTGGAGCCACCCTTAACGTAGCCCCCTCCCTATATGATATGATATCAAATGATATTTATTCATATATAGTTAAAGGGGCAAAAAGCGAAATCATTTCACCGCTAGGTTTGCTGTTGTGCACTGCCTGTAGACCGAAACAAAGTGTGTCATATAAGTGTGTCATGAGCCACTCCTCCCTCTACCCCACAGGGACGAGGAAATAAAACCTAAACAGCCAACTTAGTTTGGCTTAGTTTAGCAGTTAGTGATGTCTTTCACTCACTCTCAGTCTCTGCTGTGTTTAGCTATTTCCCTGCTTTCCTGTTAGCGTTAGCACTACCTGGCTGCTATGCTAACGCTCCAACTCCAACTGAGCCATGAGATTCTCACGGGGAAGAGTTGGAACGTTAGCATGGCAGCCGACTAGTGCTAACGTCCCCACGCTTCTCCGCCAGGCTCAGTGACCTGGAGCCGAGAAGCGTGGGGACGTTAGCGTTAGCACTACGTGGCTGCCATGCTAACGTTCCAACTCTTCTCCGTGAGACTGGGCTCCCGGCTCCAGCTCACATGAACGCACAGCTGGACCGGCTTGTAAACAATGGGCTGGAGATCAACACAGAGAGGGTGTGTGACGTCATGCTATACTCCAGATGAAATTACACCTCTAGTTCTTCACATAGCAATTTTTTAATTCCTTCAATCTAGAAATGATGAATTTAGCTTATTGCTCCTTTAACATAAATTGAAAACAACATGGGGACAATCACCTTGTTTCACCCCAAATGGTGTGGAAAACCAGCCTGTTCTGAAGTAATTTAACGGCACATAAGCAGCAGGTGCTCGATAAATCGACTTAATTGCTGCATAAAGTTTACCATTTATTCCTGATTTTATGAGCCTGTACTCCAGCAGTTCTCTAGTGACCCAGTCAAATGCCTTCTGAAAATCGATTAAACATGCAAATGTTGGATTGTTTTCCTTAAGTCTTGCTCTGATAATAGAAGTGACAGGGTATATATAGTCTATACAGGCCCTTTGTTCCCGGAAACCATTTTGTTCATCTACCAGCAATCCTGACCTTTCTAAATGACCAACTGATCTATTATTTAGTAGAACAGAATATAGTTTATAAACATTACTAATAAGGCTTATACCTCTGTAGCTAAGTGGTGATTTGGGGTAATTTCTAGATGACTTTGGGATAGGCTTTATGATAGATTTATACCACTGAACAGGAATGGTGCCATGATCAAAACAAAATTGAAATAACTCAAACAGAATTCTAAATCTTGGAGACTTCAGGACTTCATAAGAAATCTCATCTATTCCGGTTGATTTCTTTAATTCGGCCTTATCAATGACTGTTTTAACCTCCTCTGTAGTAAAATTCGCATTCAGATATAAATTACAACAAAAAAGTCCTTTTTCATTTCATCCTTCAACATTGGCTTTGTGTCCGATATAGTCTAAAGAAAATTATCATTGAAGGATGAATGATTACTAAAGAATAAATCGCCAAAGTGCTTCTCCCATTTCTCTTGTACCACATTGATGTCAGAGCTATACTCGCCAGTTTCTAATTATATAAACCAAAATTTGCACATGTACATAGTTTAAAAAAAAAAAATAGGCGATAAACTCCTTTCTCCATACACAGCACAACCAAAGTAGCTCCAAACACCAGACCTGTAGGTTATAAGGGGATCCTCTATTTTTTGTCTGGAAATGGCGTTACTAATCATCTTGTAATAACCTAGCTTAGTGTAGCTGCCTCCCAGCGTGTCTCACTGGAGTAGAATGTTCTGGTTTTGGGGTGGGAGGGGCAGAGAGTATGTTGCCTGTTTCCTCCTGTCGGCTGCCTTGTTGAGAACATATTAAACACAGCTTAAACTATATATTTAATTTTCCAAATGTAATAGAATAGCTCAAGGTATTGTTGGTGTTTAATGCTATACCAAACTGAAAGACTTGCATCGAATGGTTCAATATGAACATTTGTACTGTTACACCCCTAATAGATATCATTTGTTTTCACATATTTTTTGTTTTGTTGACAATTTTTGATTTTTTTGTTTTTGTTTTTTTTACTTGACTGTTTTTTTCATGTCTCAGCCGTCAAGGATTTTGAGGAGGACCATCCCCTGTTGATTGAACACCGCAGAAACGAGCTGACAAAGAAAAAGACCTTTTACCAGTAAGTTTCAATCTGTGCAGTGCACTAATGTAGCTAGAGCTGCAGGTATGGTCTTAGAAGTCTTATCTGGACAACATACTCTCACTCTTGACTTGTTACATATTGTTGCTTTTTCAGTGGACTTTTGATGTCTACATATGACGCGCACCTGCTAAATGCATTGTGTCTTTTCAAAATACACTTCCATTTTCACAGTTTCTGTGCATTAGATGCATACAGTCTTTTTCAAAATAAAGTTACGTTTATAAACCACCTCATATATACATTTATTTCTTTGTGCAATCAAACACAAGTGGTTAGGTTTAGGCAACAAATGCATGTGGTTAGGTTTTCAGCCTTGAGTCGTGGATAATTAATCAGTCAATCTTCTCAGAGCTGATCAGATCGGATCGATGGATGAGAGGTGCAGCTGTTAGTGAGTGAAAGCAAACTTTGGACCCAGCACACTCAAGGTTAAGTTTCACTTTCACTGCACCTGCCATTCTGCTGTTCTATCTGTGCCCTCTGTCTGAAATCTGAACGGTATAAATATTCCAACGGTGCACCTCATGAATAATCCATTCCAGAAACAAAAAATGCAAACATGGTGGCAGATGTTTTAATCGTGGCAGCCTGCCACAAATAAATAAATGTGTGGAAACCCTGAGCAAATGTACATGATTAGGTTAAGGGAACACAAGCACATGGTCAGGTTTAGAGAAAAAATACACCCAGGAAGCAAACACTGGTCTCCCGTGTGAAAGTCTTGTGTTTGTTGGACCCAACCACTGCCCCTCGAGCCCACCCTACAGGGACTTCCCTGCTCCTTAAGTTACAATTTGTCTTCATCTGTGTTTCAAACTAATGCCAATTGGCGGTGTTAGAAAACTGACGTTTCCTGCCAGCGTATTATACCACCACGAAAGTATGTCCATTTCTATTTCATTGGAGTCTGACGCAGAAATGAATAACCAAGCTGTGGTATTTAACACCATCGGAAGGAGAGTGGGTTGATCTAGAGACATATTTAAGTGCTTTTTGGTAACTGTTGCTGTTTTTTTTATTTGTTTATTTGCAGATGGAAAACTATGGCTGAAGGACTACCCCACATCATTCATTTTGATAAAGCAACTGAGCTCCCAGCTGAAGTCCGTTTCTCCAAGTCCAGAAACAATGAACTAGCAGATACAAAAACGTTGAAGTAGGTCTACATAGATATATATGATGAACAGAACTGGGTTTCAAAATAACCATATTCTCTGTGTTTTGAATCAGAAAAGTACATTAAAAGGATTAATATTTGTTCAGTCCCCTGCTATGTTAATCTTTTTTTTCTTACGCTGTCTTTCTTCAGTGTCATTGAACTCAAGCTTAAAGGGATGCTTGGATCTGCTGAAAAATGGGAAAGCATTGAAGACATAAAAAAAATCTTCTGGTGGAAAAAGACAACAGTATCAGGTAGATTTTGTCACCCATTTTTCAGATCTGCAGCATAACTCACCACAGCAATGTCACTGTCATAGATTCAAAACAAGTGATGGCATACAAGTATTTGACAGATACTATGAGATCATTATTAGATTATTAGTCAAGCTTTTATCACCATTACTGCTATTGTTGCTACTCTTCATATTATTCTATCAGTTATTATTAGTCATATCTGTTCTATTATTATTAGCTGTGAATGTGTTTATTGTTGTTACTGTGCATCTTTGCATCTGTAGCCCCTTTTGCACTGCCTGTTCAAGGAAGGAATATCGCATCAAAATGAAGCTTGTTCATTAGGATTCTGTGATAACCACATTATTATTACAATATTCAACTGGGTCTATACAAAAAGTTGTGAATGAATTTCTTTAATGTTTAAAAATGACCAAATGTGACATGCATTAGATCAGATGCAGTTCCTTCCTGTTGGGTAAAATTATTTCAGCTGCACAAAGTCAAAGATTTTCAGAACAAAAAACACAACAATCTTGTTTTTAGTTAAATGATACTGATCATCGTGTTGTACTTCAAACCTCAAGAAAGAAAAGTATATTGGATATTAAACTGAGCAGTTGCTATTCCTCCAGAGTATGTTGCAGATCACTGGAAGGAAGATGCCTTTTATGGATTCCAGTTTCTGAATGGACTCAACCCAAATGTGATCAAGCGCTGCTCTGAGCTTCCCCCAAACTTTCCAGTCACAGAGGAGATGGTGAGCCCATTCCTAGTAGAGGGAAGCTCTCTGGAGGAGGAAATGGAGGTATGACAGGAGAGTGGCTAATCTTTCTGTTGAGAAGATTTGAGTGTTTTTATGTTGAAGTGAAAATTCCATGAATGCTATTGCTTGCTTTCTTAAACATTTCTTTCTACGGTCTTTTCTTTCCATACAGAAAGGCAATATATTCCTGTACGACCAGAAGAAGATGGATGGAATACCCCCCAGAGCCAACGATGGTGAACCTCTGCACGTGACTGCTGGTCTATGTTTGCTCTACTTGAATCCAGCAAACAAACTGATGCCAATAGCAATACAGGTATTTAAATATCTAGAAATCAAACAGCCCTTCTGCCCTTCCATGGGCAGGATGGAAACGTCACAGCTGGCATTTTCCACGCGCTTTTAGACGCCACATCTGAATGGGCCTTAAGGTGATTTTTGGTGGTCATGAAAGGTAAAACAACAGCTGTATTTGTTGCATTTAAATTGTTCACTCATACAGTATATTGTCTGAAAGTTACTCTCCTCGTGGTGCCATTAATGCGGACCATTTCAAAATACAAAAAAACAACCACCACAGCAGACTCAATAAATGCTTCTGTCAGACAAAAAACAAAGTTATTACTCACCTATAAAGTGTTATCATCATCATCATCCACATATCCATATTATCCAGATTGAATCACATGTTAAACAGCTCCCATTTCATTTACTAACTAATCTAATCTAAATTTAGCAAAATGTTTAGTCCACATTATTATATGCATAGATATCCACGGAATACAATACAAATGTTAATATTTCTCAACATATTATCCCTAATTTGTCTGTCCTGCATGTAAACAAACTGACTGGTGCATCTCAAAATCAAGCAAGCTCTTGGCCTCTCCATTAACACCTTACATGAGCCAATAGGAGCTTCCAATGCTGTTGCTATGGCCTCAATAGCCAACCAGAGCCTGAACTAAAGGAACATATTCCCAGTAATTTGCCCAGTTGACCCGAGGCTTATGGTTCTTGTAGTCAATTACACTCCGAAGCTTCACAGTAGATTTTAACCCCTCGTTGTCATCATAGACTGTTATACATGTACAGAAATGATAAACAAATGGTTCCTATGTCGCCTTAAAAGGGGAACTAAACCCCCCTCTCTGGGCATTACTCCGCCCACAGCTTGATTTAAAAAAATCAAGGGTGGGGGGACGGGGGGACAGGTGAGTGGCTGAGGAAGGGGGCGGAGTGAAGATTGTCCCTCACTGCAGGGAGAGAGGAGAGGGCTTCAGAGTGGCTTGGAAAACCGTCCCTAACTGTGTCACACGGGCAGAAGGGAAGGCAGCCAGAGCTCAGCCGGTCCCCTTTTCCACACTTTGACTTATTTTATCCTACTTGGTTCTATTTATCCCTCTGTGGAAGCCTGGGCTCACCGCGCAGCAGCCCACCGCATCCATCCATCCATCCACCCCTCCCTCGCCGCCCCGCACATATACTCCCGAGCCTCTGCGCCTCTCCTTGACCAACTAACCTAAATACTATAAACACACTACTAACTGTAAACCTACAGTAAAATACACTATGCTAACAATACAATTCGACAAATTACTAGCTATTCTCTCTGCTCTACTACTCTCTCTGCTCTGATCCAACCTACTCGCTATGAGTTTGATAACTGCGGACAGAATGGTTTTATAGTAAGAGGAGGAGTAAAGGGAGGAGGGCAGGCTTTAGTGTGGACGGTTAGTGACGTCATTCGCCTCCAATGTAATGTAATGTAAATTCAAATGTAGTAACCAGGTTTCAAGCTGTAGAGGGCACTCCATACCACATTTTTAAAATAAAATGTAGATTTTCAACAGTTTGCAATAAACTGTCAAGATTTTGAGCAGGATCAGCAGTTACTCTTTAAGGCAGGGAAAAACAGTTTTTCTTATATTATATTTTTTCTTTTACACGTTTTTGTAAGGTTTTGTCCAGGTGCTTTTCAAAATAAAGAGGGTAAAACAATTTACACATGAGTGAAAAACTAATAAACACAGACAGAAATGTCTATGTACTGTATCAAAACCTTACAAAAACGTGTAAAATGCAAAAATTCTGTGATACTGCAATTTACTTTGAATTTGGAATATGTGAGGCTCTATGACATGGCCCTGTTGTGTTTTCCAGTTAATACTGTCCAGTTCTAGGCATCTGCAGCATCTTTTAAAAAACAACAACAAAAACATTCAGGCAAAGGTGAAAAAACAACTTTTATTTCAGCGTGTTGAAACCTTACATTGGGGACTACTGGGGAAAAATGTACCTGTACTAAAAATTGAGAAAGAACAGTTTTCAGTTTAGTTTGGGTGAGCTTGGATGGGCGCTTTAGGTGAATGTAGGTGAATTTTTATTGCAAGTTTTTTAGAAATATAGAATATAAAGATTAAACATGTTTTTATCACATTCCAGTTGCATCAACAACCTTCTGAGGAGAACCCCATCTTTCTGCCCAGTGACCTAGAGACTGACTGGCTGCTGGCCAAGATGTTTATTAAAAATGCAGATGCCATGGATCATCAAGCAGTTCAACACCTGCTGAACACTCACCTCCTGGCAGAGGTCTTTACTGTTGCTGCTGTCCGCTGCTTCTCCGAGATTCATCCCCTCTACAAGGTAAAATTACACAGCAGAAATCACCATGCTGTTTGTTACGACCCCTAGCTCGTGATGGAAAAGGGAAGCAACATAAACCAGTTGTTATTGGTAAAAGTAAAATTATTTATTAAACAAGGAGTGGCAAACAGAAATTGTGAGGCAAAGCTAAAGGAAAAGGGCTGCTGAATGCTGCTCAAATCAAAGAAACAAATAAAACCAAAAGAGGACTCTCAAAACTAGAGTAGGCTACTAATAAGGAATATGTAAATCAAAAGCAAAACAAAATTACCAATTAACTTTAAGTAGGACTCAAAACATAAGACAATCAGTAGCAGCACCCCTTAGCAAAGTGTCTCTAAACAGGAGGTATATTTACAAGTATTGTTAATGCTGTCAGTTAGTGAAACTTATGTTCCTTAGCCCAGTCCTATTAATCAAGTGCCTGATGTACTTCAAATATTGAAGTTAATGCTACATCAACATTTACAAACCCCGGAGACACGTCTGGCAAGGTGATCTGGCTGAGTCTTATATAGCCTTGCTCCTCAGCTGCAGTCTGGGGATTGGTGGAGCTGATGTGGTACCGTACCAATCCACACGAAGAAGACGCCGACAGGAGATGGAAGGTGGAGGGAAGGCACACCTCCTCAGCGTGAGCCAATCAGGCGCAGGAGATCACGCAGCCTGCTCAGCATGAAACACACAACTATACACAAAGTTAAACTATGAGGCAGGGGTACGGAGGTGGCCGTAGCACTGTTGCTCTTTCTTCTGTTCCCATGATCTGAACTGATGAAATCACAGTCTAACATTTAATTTTCAATTTCAATTAAATCTTCTACATTGAATGATAAACACATAATTAAAGGATATTAATAGAAATTGTAGGATCAAGCAATAAGGAGGAAAAACAGAGGTGGAGGTTTTTACGCAAATGTAGAGTACAGGGCCTACAAGACTCCAAATCTTTACGAGTTTGGATTTTCTGAGCCTGAGTGCACACTGTTAATTGTTCCATCTCATTCCCACACTTGCCCACCGTTTTGTTTGCTGATGGCTTTCTTGGGGATTGACACACCCAGGATGTGCTGCCTGTTTGCTCAATTAAGCATCTAACTCTGATCTTTTGTCTGTCTTTTGTCTGTACAGCTGCTGTTTCCACACTTCCGGTACACCCTTGACGTAAACATTGGAGCCCGCATACATCTCTTTGGACCTGACGGAAGTCTGAATATAGTATGGCTCTTTAAAATATATATTTATGAATATTAAGACTATTAAAATTTTATTGTACACAACTAAATTTCAGCCTTTGATTTTTTTTAACAATGTAAACACTTTTATAATTATTATTGCTTTAACTTCAAGAAACATGTTTGATGGTGAATATTGTGTACTATTACTCATTAGAGCTCACTTGGATGTGACGGACTGACAGAGGTCATGAGAAGGTCTCACTCTGAGATGACCTACAGCTTCCTCTGTCTCCCAGAGAACATCACTGCACGAGGACTGGAGTCCATTCCCAACAACTACTACAGAGATGATGGCCTGAAGGTGTGGAACATCATCAACAGGTTAATTTTTATTTTACTTTTTTTTTTTTTTTTTTTTTTTAACAAGCAACAGCTTAAATGTAGAGAGTGGGTTCAAGAATTCCTGTGTCTTGTCTTGATCACTGTCTCTCTGTCATTTTCCACATACAAATGTAACTATTTAAAATTTTAAATCAAATTGTTTTGTTTTGTGCTCCCCAGGTTTGTGAGGGCAGTAGTGGAGTACTATTATCCCTCAGATAGTGATGTGTGTAGAGACACTGAGCTGCAGGAATGGATCAGTGAGATATTCACACATGGCTTCTTCGGGAATGAAGCCTCAGGTATTTAACCTAAATGGAACTTGAATATATTGAATGAAAGTGTGATTATATGGAATGAAAATCTGATACATGCATACACTTCATAGGAGCCTCTGATATTCTACATTTTTTAATGCATAGTACTAATAATTAACTGATAATGACTGTGCTGCCAACAGAGATTCCAGCATGCTTTTATACCGTCGAGGAAGTGATCAAGTTCATCACCATGGTGATCTTTACATCAACGGCTCAACATGCTGCAGTAAACAATGGGCAGGTAAACAGTTGGGGAAATTGAATACATACACTGTATTACTGTGTGATTGTAAAGTATTAGGATTGAAATGTATCAAAAAAATGGCAGATCTGTAGTCTGCTTCAAATGTTACTATAAATAATTTATTTTAGTAGGGCATTAGCTCAGCAGTACAAAGGTGCATTTCCTATGTAGGCTTACATCCTTTTTTCTTTAATGTTTAACATTAGAATAAGTTTAATGAATTAGTTTCCCATCAAAATTGGACCCACAACCTCACATGAATGAAATAAAATGTAAATAAAAAATGAGTTAAATACATTAAAGCTTCTTTCATAATTTAGTACGACTACTACTCCTGGGTGCCCAATGGCTCGCTCCTGCTTCGCAAACCACCTCCTACGACTAAGGGGCAGTCAAGCAGGAAGACAATTTTGGAGACCCTCCCAGATGTTGGCGAGACAGTCAGCTTTGCAGATCTGTCGTGGCTACTGACGAGCAAGTACACGGATACTGTAAGTTTGGTGTTCAGTTTGGTGTACTTTTTTACCATGAAATGTCGTCAGTCTAATTTCCTTTATTGCTTTGTCACTTTGGCAGGTTACCTTGGGTTCATACCCTGAGGAGCGATTCGATGAGCCTGCCCCTAAGCAGATGATTAAGGAATTTCAAGCGGAGCTGTCCTGCCTCAGTGAAGCAATTACAGCAAGAAACTCTCAGCTTGAAGTACCCTACACATATCTAAATCCTACTAAGATAGAGAACAGTATAACCATTTAAGAAAGTCTGAGGAAAGCATTCTGCATGACACGTTATATCCATGTATTTCTCAACACTGGTCTTGCATGCTGGGGGGTGCAATATACTTAGCATATGGCAAATATAGTAGGTTGTGTCTTGATGGATGGGCCTGTGGTATGGTAACAATTTGAATATGTTGCTGTAAAAATCAGGTACCAATAAAAAAAAAATGTAATGACAATAATATGGTGAACAAGGTAAAAACAATTGGCTTTTTAGAGGGAAATAGGAATAAACTCTTTTTGTAACAGCTGAGTATCTACTGACTTTAGTCCTGAAACAAAACTTGAGCTTGGGGTACATGGTGTTAAATATGCTGTGGAACATTTAAAGTGATTTTGTTAGAACTAACTAGTTATGGTATGCTACCAAAGAGTAATATCAACACTATATTTAGTATTAGTATTCAGTTAGCATAAGTATCTATGGCTGTGTATTTAAAAGGACATCTAGATCCAGATGCATATAGAACATGATATGATAAACTTCACTTAAATGATGTGGCAAATCTTCACTTAAATGAATAAAAGAGCAACTTGATGAGCCTCTATTGTCCTTATTTAAACATGTTTATTACAAGACGAATCTGATATCAGAGAACATAATGATTCAGCATGCAAAAACACTGTCCAACATGCTTACCACGGGAGGTGGAAACATCATCAAGGTCGAGTCCCATGTACAGACACAGACCTCTGCAGATAATTCAGCTCCCAGTAAAAACATCCTCAACAATCAACAATGAAGGTAGTCTAATTTAACAGCTAAGAAAGATAATGTTCCCAGAGGAAAAAAAAACAACAGAATAAAGGATATAAAACACAAAAGTTACAAATCACAGAAGTGCCTCTCCCTTGTGTTTCCCATTTCCCCTACCTAGGCCCTATTTCAGAAAGCGGGCTCAACAAACTCTGAGCCTAATCCCAATCTCCGGGTTGACTGAGCCTGAGCTAGGAAGTTTTGGGTTTAGTAACAGCTAATCAGAATAAGTTCAATCAACTCTGCGTATGCTCAGCCTTAGGGAAGCGCGTTCACGGTGAGCACTGCAAGCCATCATATATAATATATAATATAAAATAATATAATTTGCTATATTCTCTTATTCAGCTGTAATCTGATGGAGCCCAAACACACTGGGCAGCAACTCAACATCAAACACAAAAATATTGTGCCCGCGGCCACTGCAATAAGGAATGAGCATCAGGTCATGGAGCGCCTGCTCCATCCACTAAGCCACCAATCCACCATGGCAGGCACTTTGATCAATTCTGATTCTGCCCAGGGAAAACCACAAAAGTTGGCAAAGGTCTTTACAGAGTCAGAGTCACTTTTCTTACAGCCCGACAAACCATTACCTCACTGATGTGTTCAGTGTCTCCAATGTTAGAAAGAAAACTGCCACTGCCAAAGAAAATGTAAATCATATAAATCCACTATGTGTATTTGATATAACAGTGGAACAGATTGTTAGATAAATGATAGAGTGTGAGGTGAAATTGTATCTTTAATACAGACACTCCTATGGGGAGAAATCCAAACGGGGTCTAATCACCTTCTCCTTACGCAATAGCCTCTGAATAAACTGTGCCTCAATGTTCACGACTTTATTCACAAAAGGACACGCGATGTTTCTCCTTCCTGCTGCTGAACCTGCACACCTGAACCACATCTACAATCAAGCCACTGCAGTATAAAACCCCAGCTCAGATGTCCAGAATCTGCGAGATTGCTCAGTCACCTCTGCGGTACAGATAACAAGGCAAATGTCTATGTTTTCTGACACTTTGTCTATTGTACTTTTTGGACCTCTACTCCCAATCTTTCTCGTCTTCTGCCTCTGACTTTGGACTGCTCTGTCTTCAGCCCCTCTGCCTCCTCTGCTTTGCCATTCCCAACCACCTCAGCC
Organism: Epinephelus awoara; assembly: GCA_035609425.1. Classification (NCBI taxonomy): domain Eukaryota; kingdom Metazoa; phylum Chordata; class Actinopteri; order Perciformes; family Serranidae; genus Epinephelus; species Epinephelus awoara. Next base: position 5,609,507 of record CM069305.1, read on the forward strand.
ATCATTCCACTCAAGCCTTCAGCCTCCCATCTTCAAATTGCAATAAATTGCCTTTAACCATTCCCAATTTCCTGGCTGTGTTTGCATTTGGGTCCTAAGTTGAACTGCTACATAAATTTTAGTCAACTTTTGATGATGATTGATTTCATTTAGACTTTTGTTTTCTACAAGTACAAATAATTTCTACACCAGGAGTGTAAATCACCAGTTGTTCATTATGATACAATATTACTTAGAGTCTTTGGACAAGTTATGATTTTTGCAGATATTACAAAGTTTGCCACAATACGATTGCCATTCAATGCGATTCAGGGGCCTGTGATCGATATCTTTGTTCTTTATTCTTTATTTCGAACATGTAAACATGTTAACAGTGGAAACCAAATGAAAACAAAAAAAACTGGTAGACATGTAAATGAATACTAAATTAAAAAAAGGCAAGCAGGCGGACAGACAACAATAACAAAAACTAAAAAGACAAAAGGATGAGAAATTGATCCTCCACATGTTTCACATGCTCGAAAGGGGGTAGGAGGAAGTGTAAACTTATCTAGTCCTACCCCTTAACACATGTAACAATAATAATAATAATGATAATAATAATAATAATAATAATAATAATAATAATAATAATAATTCATAAATAATTCATAAATGTGTATAAATATGCTTAACTACCAATACAATGTACATACTCATATACACACATATATATCTACATATATACACACGCACACACATATTTTCACAAGCACATACAAAATTTAAGATTTTTGGACTGTCAAGTCAAATTTATTTATAAAGCACATTTAAAAACAACCCAAGTTGACCAAAGTGCTGTACAGTTAAAAATGATCAAAAGAGATACAAGAGAAGTAAAATAATAAACAGAACAAAAACAGCAACCAAATAGATCAAGGCACAAATTAACACAACGGCAACATCAGGAGGACTCAAAAGCTTTTGTGAAAAGGAATGTTTTTAGCCTTGATTTAAAAGAGTCAATGGAGGGGGCAAGTCTGACAGAGGGGGGAATGCTGTTCCAGAGTCTGGGGGCTGCGACCACAAAGGCACGGTTACCCCTGAGTTTAAAATTAGTGTGTGGAACAGTTAAAAGCCCTAGGTCAGCCGACCTGAGAGGTCTGGAGGTGGAGTAAGGGGTTTAAAGTGGAGGAGGAGGCAACTCCATTCGGGGCTTTGTATACGAATAAAAGAAGTTTAAAATCAATATGGTACTGTACTGGCAGCCAGTGGAGAGAGGCTAGGACAGGGGTGATGTGGTCTCTCTTCTGGGTACCTGTCAAGAGTCTGGCTACAGCGTTTTGTACTAGTTATAAATGGGAGAGAGATGACTGATTAATTCCAGTGTAAAGAGAGTTGCAGTAGTCCAAGCGGGTAGAAATGAAAGCATGGATGACTTTTTCTAGGTCCTTGAAAATGAGGAATGGTTTGATTTTTGAGATGGTGCGAAGTTGGAAAAAACTGGCTTTGACTACTGAGTTGACCTGTTTATCAAACTTGAGTGCAAAATCAAAAATGACACCGAGGTTTTTGATAAGAGGTTTGATAAGAGTGGACAGCTTGCCAAGACTGTTGGATATCAGATTGATGTTGTCAGACGGGCCAAAGGGAATGATTTCGGATTTAGCTTTGTTTAGTTGGAAGGAAGTTTACTGCCATCCAGGACTATATTTCATTGATGCAATTGAAGATATTGGTGAGTTTGGATTAGTCGTTTGGTTTGAGGGGAAGATAGAGCTGGGTGTCATCAGCATAGCAGTAGAAAGAGATGTCATGTTATGTCATGATATGAGGCGATATCATCCTCCCATTTAACACAGTTGGTTACAGAAGAAGCTGCCACCCCTTTCTGTTATGCTTTTGGCCATGAAAGATAAAAACAACACATAAATAATGTAAATAACTGTAACCGCTTACTGCAGTAAAGTTTACTTTAAATTGATTCCTCTAACATGTAAAAAACAGCTCATAGGATAAGTTAACCTTCACGACTTTCTGACAAAGAGCCTTTTTGCTGGAGGAAATCTTTTCATTTTAACCCAAACCATCATCCGTGTCCTTAAACTTCAGGACTATCTGTCTTAAAGCCCTAAAGGCAAACTTCTCCCAACCGCCATAAAACATGGATTAACAGACAGCATTGTTTAACAAAAGTATTAAATTCAGCTAAATAATTACTGCCAAGGTTCAGAGACAAAACAACAGTTTTTTTTCTTGTCAAACATTATAAGCTTAAACATGTTTACATTGCATGAATTAGCCTAGCGGCTAGCAGACTTCTTTTTTCCCTCTACTCAGAGCTTAACATGTGACATGTAACGTTATTATTGTTGTTACTCATTGGTGGTTTAAGTCACTGCATCTCCTGACAGAACAGCATGGTTGAGTTTAGCGTTTAGTTTAGTGAAGAATTAGCAAGATGAGATGCTCGTTAAGGGAGGTAATGTTACATTGTATTTAATCTCGTAACAGCATTGTTTACATACACCATGTGCTCTGTCTGTCGACCTCTTTTCTCCTCTAAAATCCAAAATATTTTCACACCGCTGATTAATTCCCAAGTAAAAGCTATTCTCATTATCTTTTCTCTGCTGCTTGCCGTCTGCCTGCCGCTGTTTGACAGTGACGCAGACTTTCAAAATAAAAGCATATCCTAAAGATGATGATATAGATCTATGTTTTCTCTTTGCGTCAATGACATTGGATCATTGATAATTTAATCGATATATCAATCCAGAGTGATGGATAGTTAAAATTTTATTCTATACACTGAAACACACTACAAACTGTCATTTCTCCAGCAGTTTTTGACAGGTTTAACGGATGATTGCAAGTGCACACTTACTGATCATCATTTGAAAAGCTCAACATCTATTTATTTATGATCTGAAAAACTGTGACACATCGATCGGCTGGAAGGCTTTTAGCTAATATCCTAAATCACCTGTGAACACTAATTTTGTTATGTAAACGAGGCGATCGCTGGCGCACCACAGGAGGGGACATGCTGAGCATCTTCAAGGAAACTTGTGTTGTGGGCAGGGGGAGTGACTGTCTTTCACCAGTTTCACCAGGTGGCAGCTCGGGCAGAGCAAATGAGCTGAATCAAAATGTAATATATGTAGAAGGATGTAGAAGTTATCAGGACCCTACAACACTGGGCTTCCAACATCCCCACCAGACACACGGAAAGTAAAAGAACAGAGCCACATCAAAAAAGCACTCAAAATCTGCGGTTATCCCAACTGGGCCTTCATGAAAAGCAACAAGAAGAGAACTGCAGAGAGGGAAGAAAACAGGAGGAAGAACATCTCCATCCCATATGTCGCAGGAGTATCTGAGAAAATCAGGAGGATTTTCAACAAACATCAGATCCCTGTACACTTCAAACCTGGCAACACTTTGAGACAGAAACTGGTTCATCCCAAAGACAAAACACCAAGACATAAACTGGACAATGTGGTGTATGCAGTGGGAAGGATCAACAGAAAGGAAGGGATCAACACACATGGGTTTTTTCCTTTGTTGCTGAAATTTATTGATAAAAATAGTACAAAATAAAAAAAATATGTACACATATTGAAAAATATTTTTTTTTAAAAAGGATGCATTATCAGGATACAGTGTTAGAGAGTGGCAGTGAGTGAGTACATTTTATGATCTCTACCCAGAAGATTCACTACAAAACAACATACTAATGACCCATGTGACTATAACGACTCATGTTGCTGCAACCACCCTGACTAGTTTCAGAGTCGTTGACCCATGTGACCACCCTGAGTAGTTTCAGGGTCGTTGACCCACATGACTCACTGACGACTCACTAACCACTGTTTGATTCACTGATTCACAGAATCACTGTTTGATTGACAATTTATCACATTTTCATATAGCCTATTGCATGCAGCTTGCTCTCAAGGAGAGGTAATTTCTTTTGTGCTGTGGTGGATAAATACCTCACTGCACATAGCCTACCACTTCAGTGCCCTCAAGAATTCTGTGGTGTACGAACCTCCTCTCCAAGGAATGAAGATGCAGAGAAGACTCAACACTCAACAGGCATTGGAAATGGTCCTGGAAGGAGTAAACCCTTGTGACTCGGATATAAACCTTCAGCCGGATTCGGACTCCGAGCTGTCTGAGCTTTCTTCAGGTTAGATTTCATTTCATATTATTTCCTATGTTATATTTCACTTCAGGCAGGAAGGTGGAAATGGTGGTGCACATAGCACGATGTGAATAGAGTTTTGGGCCCTCTTGCATCAGACAGCCATTTTGTTTTCCATTTTGTTTCTGAGAGCGGGCCTCCATTTGTTTTGTTTGGTTCTACTTCTCCTGATGTCCCTGCACCTTAGCCGAGCTATTAGATGTATTAGATAGCTATAGATGTACTGGAGTTATTATTATTAGCTTCTATACATGCATTTGTGATATCATTTGACTTTCCCATTGCTCATAATTTGAATTTGTTCACGCTGCAGATGAGTAGACTGCTCCTCAACCAAAAAAGAGAGCTCGGTTGGCGACTGCCCTGACAGAGATGGCGAAAGATGGCACAGTGTGGCATGAAGAACAGGTGGGGACAGGTCTCCATTTCACCCCTCCATCTACATACGACGCAGATGGAGAGCCAACGGCTAAGGCCAGGAGGTCCATCTTGAGTCGTCTTCAGAGCTTCCTGTGTTTCATCACTCTGGACATGCTTGGTTCCATTCGAGACTGTACTGTTCAACATGCAAAGCAAACGGAGCATGTGGATTGGTTCATGGCCCTCCCTGAACTAATGGCATTTATTGCTATCATCATCTTGCGGGGGCTGACCAAGGTTCCATCACTGAGTGACTGCTGGTCAGCAAACCTGGGAAACCCCCAGATCATTGCAACTATGTCCTGAAATCGCTTCAGAGACATCATGAGACACCTACGCTTTGATGACAGGGACACCCGCAGTGAGCGAGCAAAGACTGATAAGTTTGCTGCAATTTCCGGTGTGTGGGGATCGTTTGTCACCAACTGCATCACATCCTACAACCCTGGTCGACACATCACCATTGACGAACAGCTTTTCCCATCAAAGACTCGCTGCTGTTTCCTGCAGTACATTGCAACAAAACCTGACAAGTTTGGGATCAAGTTTTGGGTGGCTTGTGACTTGAAATCCAAGTACATCTGCAATGTCCTCCCATATTTTGGCAAGGACCCCAGTCATCCCAGTGGGGAGAGACTGTCCGAGAATGTAGTTATGAGGCTGATGGAACCATTCCTGGACAAGGGCAGAAATGTTACCACGGACAATTTCTTCACATCGCTGTCACTTGCGCAACGACTGCTTATCCAGAAAACCACCATCCTCGGCACAGTCAACAAGATTCGCCGAGAAATTCTACAATCAACTAGACAGAGGGACCGCAATGAATTCACCACTCAGGTGTTTTCAACCACTGGTGCCACGCTGACGGTGTATGCACCCAAACGGAAGAAGACAGTCTACATTCTCAGCAGCATGCACAGCGTGGTTCAGACTGAGAATACCACCAAAAGAAAGCCAAACACCGTCACCCTTTACAACACTACAAAGTGCGGCGTGGATGTGATGTACCAGAGGGTGCCGGAGTACAGTGTCTGCACAGGAACACGGCGCTGGCCAGTCGCTGTGTTCTATAACATGATTGATATGGCAGCACTGAATGCACATGTGCTGTGGGTGGACTTCCTAGTGGGGCTTGCAAGGGAGTTGGCTAACTCTCATGTGGGTGTGAAGAAGGCACAAAAGGAACAATTGCTTTGGCAACAACCTTCCACACCAAGCCCTGGGAAAAGAGCCATGTGTCAGGTTAAAAATCAATGTAAGAACAATCATGCCACTGTGTGATGTGTTGACTGCTACAGATACACATGTGGAAAATGCAGAAGGGAGATACCGTGGCAGTGCCAGGATTGTGAGTGATTGCTGAAATGTACTCACTCACTGCCACTCTCTAACACTGTATCCTGATGATGCATAGGTTTTTTTTAAATTATTTTTTCAGTATGTGTACATATGTTTTTTTGTTTTTTTTTTGTACTATTTTTATCAATAAATCTCAGCAACAAAGGAAAAAACCCATGTGTGTTGATCCCTTCCTTTCTGTTGATCCTTCCCACTGCATACACCACATTGTCCAGTTTATGTCTTGGTGTTTTGTCTTTGGGATGAACCAGTTTCTGTCTCAAAGTGTTGCCAGGTTTGAAGTGTACAGGCATCTGATGTTTGTTGAAAATCCTCCTGATTTTCTCAGATACTCCTGCGACATTTTTTCACACTTTTCATGAAGGCCCAGTTGGGATAACCGCAGATTTTGAGTGCTTTTTTGATGTGGTTCTGTTGATGTGGTTCTTTACGTGTGTCTGGTGGGGATGTTGGAAGCCCAGTGTTGTAGGGTCCTGATAACTTCTACATCCTTCTACATATATTACATTTTGATTCAGCTCATTTGTTCTGCCCAAAGCAAATGAGTTCACAGCCATCAGGTGTGCCTCCCTCCCCCACACACTCTGGCCTCCAAACCCCCAGCAACCCTGCTCCTCTCCGATTCTCCCCCTCCCCCATAAGCTCTCTGGGCCACTCCCCCTGCCCGCAACACAAGTTTCCTTGAAGATGCTCAGCATGTCCCCTCCTGTGGTGCGCCAGCGATCGCCTCGTTTACATAACAAAATGAGTGTTCCCAGGTGATTTAGGATATTAGCTAAAAGCCTTCCAGCCGATCGGCTGCCCTGTGGCTGTTATAGGTAGAAAAGCCAAATGGCTGCTCTGTGCAGTGCCGGCTGAAGCCTGTAGGGGGCCCTAGGCAGGCCCTCTATCCAGGGGCCCTTGGAGTGGCGTTCGGTGCCAAATTTTTGACGTTTTAAGGTAGAAACCGTAGAATTAGAGGAATATTGGGGTGTCTGGTGGCTTGTAGGGGTGTGGTGTTAATGTTAAGTAAAGTAAGAGTCATCAACTAAAGAAAACAGCTTCTCTTAAGCAAATGCAAATCCTACTCATAGTACTGCATCACTACATGTAAACCAAGACTCTTGACAGTGCATCAATCTATCCTTTAAAACAATTTGCTCAATAAGTAGACATATAGACCAGACCGGACACGATTGCCATATTTTTTCATTATTGCAAGAAATTCCATTGACTTATCTGAAAGAAACATGTAATATTTACATCTAAGATAACAGATTAATAGTCAACCTAGTGCAATGATGTCCTCCGAGATAATATTTGCCACTTTGATTGCTGTCTGGGTGCTCAAAGGTGAAGTGGCTGGTCTTGTCATACAAAGTTTGATGAAGTGTCAACTGGACAATATGGAGATATTTGCATCTTGAAAGCCGGAGTACAAATGTGGATAGACAGGGAGAAACACACGCAAGCCTGAGACGCGGTAAGATACGATATTCCTCACTATATGAAGTGACTGACAACAAGATCTGTATAATGGGTTGTAAAGAAATTCGTCAGGATTTAATTTGGTAGACAATTGATCTGTATTTATAGCATGATGGGATGACAGCACAATGATGTGTGGTATCATTGGAAAGCTGTGCTCCTGCGCTTTCATGTGATACGTGTGGTATTTCTGTGCGACCCTGCAGTCGCGAGTAATTCATCCAAGAGTAATGTGTGTGCAGAGCTGTATGAAAGCTCTGTTATACATCATTTTAGTGCAACTTTATCATATTTTTTCGCTGTGAAAACATTCGGGAAGCTACGATTCCGCTGTTTCACGTGATATGCGTGGTTTCTCGCTATGACGCACGGTCGCGCAGAAAAACCATAGAGAAGAACAGGTGTGAATTTGGACACACTATGCGTCGTTCTGGATGGACTCCTTGGCCTGCTGCTGCTGCTGCTGCTGCATTTTCCCCAAAAAATGGGACAAATTGTGTCCCGGGAGAGATTTTTTTCCCCGGGACAGCTGATGAAAAAAGAGAACAATTACGGGACGGGTGGCAACCCTACTTGAGATTTGTCTTGGCACTTTCAGCAGAGCTGCTCGCTGCTGCAGGACGCGACGCTCACAGCTGGCTGGGACTGATATTCTGTTACTTGTAAGCGACGTTGGGGGGCCTTTTCGCTCGGTGGGGGCCCTAGGCAACGTGCGTTAGCCAAAATCCGTCTCTGGCTCTGTGGCCCTTCTAGTGTTAAAACTAAACTTTCATCTCTGTCAGAGAAAACTGATCTGAGTTCAGACTGTTTACTTACAGCACAGCTACACTCACAGAAAACTGAGCCTCCTACCTGCCTGTCTAACAGCATCAACCCATAAACCTTCTCCAGTCTGAACTGAGAGTCCTGTGGGGATCAGCTGTGAAGTCTGGTGTCTGGTGGCTACTTGCTCCACTGCCATTCAGCGGCTTACGCTGTGGCGCCGACTATTTACTGGAGTTTACCAGACTGCCACTCATGTAGCATTTGATGATATTACAAGCGTGGCTGTTCTCGCCTTTCAATGTCAGGTCATCCACCACTAACATTTTAATCATGTCTCATCTATGAAAATGAAACACAGATTTCTTCTTCAGTTTTTATTATCAAGATCTATTTTTAGCTTGTCATTGTCGTCATGGAAAAGTTGTTGACAAAAAAAATTGTCATAGTGTTTGTTAACAAAATTAACACTGTCCACAATATCATAAGCCTTTTCCTCATCAAAAAACACAGCTGCTACTATTTCTTTATTAACCTGGGCTTTCCTGACCTCATCCCCCAGACAGAGATCTGGGTCCATTGTGCTCCTGCCTCTCCTAGATCCACTTTGATACTCAGCAACCAAGCCCCTCTTTTCCAAACAGTACACAAACCTCTCACTGACCATTCATTCCATTAGCTTACATGTATGTGAAGTTAGAGCAAGGGGTCTGTAGTCTGCCTGCTTATTAGGGTCTTTCCCAGGCTATCTTGGAAATATGGTTGCCTTCTTCCAGCTCACCAGGATTCTCCCCTCCTTCCAGGCTTTATAGTACAAAAACAACGACTTATTTAATTCCTCCCTCACTTCAATGCTTAATCGTAATGTAACATATTTCATCTTTTCCCAGTGCACTCTTACTGTTTTGGCTAACACCCTCTTCAACTCTCCAATAGTAAATGGGAGATCTAACTCTACTTTCCTTTTTCTTTAGTGCCTCCATTTAGTTCTTTCTCTCCCCTGCTTTCCTTCCACAGTCATATAATTGGGACTGTGTATAGCAACAAAGGTCTTAACCATTAACTTAGCCTTTTCTTTATCGGTTATCACCGCTTCATTCCCAGTGCTCAGAACACGATAGTTCCACTCCCTTCTATCCTTTCCCATCTTCTTTATCATTCCCCAGACTTCTCCTATCTGGGTGGTGTTCCCAATTGACCCAACTGCCTCCAGTATGCCCTCTTTGCCTGTCTTATTGACCTCCTCACTTGGCTTGAACTTGTTTGTACTGTAAATTTGATAATGATAGGACTTTTTGAACAGTTCAAATGCTTTGTTCCTGCTCTAGAACTGAGCACTCTGCTGCTGGTATTATGCCCTGTATTATTACACAGTTAATCACTTCTATACTCATGTTGTAACATATCTGCTAGTGATGGCCTCATAAAGCCTCATAAAGCATTTTCTGAGCCCACTAGATGGCGTTTTTGTTCAACAAAGGTTGAAAGCACACTGAATTGCTATTCTTTGAGCCTCCCTCTTTAAACCAAGAGCGTCATCTAGTGGGCTCAGAAAAATCTGCTTGAGATTTTTTTTTCACTTTCCTTAATGAAATTTCCCCAGTTAGCTTTCCAAAAGATCCATTTCCCCCCATACTCTCTTTGGTCTCCTATTTATTTCACTGTATAGCGATCACTGCCAGTGGTCCCTTCTTGATGCACGCACCAGTAACTCAATGGTGGTAAGGTATTGGTCACTAGTGTCAGATCTAAAACAGATTCCTTGACAGTGTTCGTATCTATTCTTGTGCTCCTGCCATCATGGTGACAAGGTGACACCCATCCATTAATTTTTCCACCTCCTGGCCATTGTAATCTGTTTTATCACTCCCCATGCCATGTTATGTGCATCAAAGTTTCAAGGCCACACAGTGCATCCATCCATCCATCCATCCATTCATCAATCCATTTTCATTCACTTATCCGGCCGGGTCACAGGGGCAGCAAATTTGTAGTCCTGTTGAAGTCATGTATTGAGCTGCGCCATGTAAGGAAGGCTGCAGAAAAGAGATTCAACAAGAGTCACGTGAGAAATTGAGACACAGCCACTGGCCCTGCCTCTTTTTGGAAGATGTATTGCAAGTGTCAAATGACAACAATGGGTGTGTTACTGAGAGGAAACACGGCACGATAGAAGGATATGTGCTCTGCATTTCATCAAGGAGTGTTTTCGCTATGGCACTGGGGGAAGACAACTAAAATCAGCTGCTGTCACAACTATTTTAGCCTTCACCACTGTCAACACAATATCTGAGACAAAGGTGGTGAGTGTGCGCACAAAGGTAAGTGACACTACCTACTTGGATCAGCCATACTACATTGCTGTGTGTGTTCCCTCTAGCTCAGGAGAATCACATCATCTGAGTCAGAGATGGAAGTTACATCTACAGATTCTACCAATGCAGTTAACACTGACCAGCAGTACTACACTGGTACCTGACAGATAAGACTCATGATTCACAAGATCTACAGATAAAACGTGAACACTATGCATTGGCTTCTCTTCCTTCAACAATTCTTCTTCTGCTAATCCACTACACCTCCTCCTCCCCTCCCCCGACCCAGCTCAGGTCTCAGATACAAGTCATCGACTCACCTCAGCCAGTGTTGCCAACTTAACAAAGTTGTTTCAGCTTAGGTGACCTTAGAGACCCTTTCAATGACTTTATTTTACAAACTAGTCTCATGATAAATTTACCAGCATTTTACAAAGACTTTAGCTGCTTGCCATGAATCATGTTTATATTCAGGTGACAAAGTCCTCCCAGAGGAGGAAGTCAGGTGATGTTGTTAGAGGGCAATAAAGACTGTGTTGTGGAAGGCTCAGCACAACTTTAATACAGGAGACTGCTGTTTGTTTCTCGTTTTCATCAGACAGTTAAAGTTGTTTAATTGAGACTTGGTGATTGCTAAAATTAGGTGGGGAAAAAAGTGGATATATCAACATCAGTATCTGTTATTGGTCAAATGAGTTGTTAAATATTGGCATATTGGATATTGGCAAAAAATCCCATACCATGCATCCCTACCAAAGTTCTTAATTTAACCCAAATTAAGATCCTTCCTGACCAAGTGATGAGTGTGCTAAAACCTCACCAGACCCTAACTGTTACATCATCCATCATGTTTATTTGTCAACAGATATTTGTAGTTTTGGAAGGCACAGACACAACAGCACAAACAACAATGGCAACTCTTTTGTTTGGATGGGCCTACACATAGTTTATATAGTATTTGTAATATTCCAACTGCTTATTAGTTGAGATTTAAAACCTATATAACTAGGCCATATGGCAATTTAATTTGAACGGACAGTTGTTAAACCTCTATGCACAAGGCCATGCAGACTGACCCCACTTCATGACCCAGGGGCTCCTCTATTTAGTTTAAGTGCCAGGATGGAATTCAATTTGGTCCATGTTGACATGATAGTATAATGATAGCGCAGTTACTGCAGATTTGTCAGCTGCACATCCATGCTGCAAATCTCCTGTTCCACCACATCCCAAAGGTGCTCTCTTGGATTGCGATCTGGTGACTGGAGGCCACTGGAGTACAGTGAACTCATTGTCATGTTCAAGAAACAAGTTTGAGATGATTTGAGCTGTGACATGACATGTTGGCCGGCTGGATGTTGCCATCAGAAGATGGGTACACTGTGGTTATAAAGGGATTGACACGGTCAGCAACAAGGTAGGCTGTGGCATTTAATTAATGCTCAGTTGGTACTAAGGGGCCCAAAGTGTGCCAAGAAAATATCCCCCACACCATTATACCACCACCAGCAGGATGGAAAATGCAGGATGGAGCCATACTTTCATGTTGTTTATGCCAAATTCTGACCCCATCATCTGAAAGTCACAGCAGGTATCGAGACTCAAATTTTAGTGAGCCTGTGCAAAATGTCATCAACAAGGCATTATCGCCCAGAAAACTGCTACTCACTGGATATTTTCTCTTTTGTGTAGACCATCTGTAAACCTTAGAGATGGTTGTGCCTAAATTTCCAGTAGATCAGCAGCTTCTGAAATACTCAGACCAGCTCGTCTGGCACCAACCACACCATTTTCAAAGTCACTTAAATCACTTTTCTTCCCCATTCTAATGCTCAGTTTGAACTTCAGAGGTCATCTTTACTATGTCTATATGCCTAACTGCATTGAGTTGAGGCCACGTGATTGGCTGATTAGCTATTTGCGTTAATGAGCAGTTGAACATGTGTACCTAATAAAGTGACCAGTGAGCGTATGTTACTGTACAATTGAAAAATGCTTGTCCAGAAATTCCTGAGTTTAAAGCAAGACCGGAGAAGGTGACCTAAGGTCCCCACACCTGATTTACACTTGTTGCCTGTAGCAGACAGAAAGGGGAATATTCTGTTCAATTTGGCCTTGGAGAATTGCAGGCGACAGGACCCGACACCATTGTATTCAATTCCATATGCAGCGTCAGCTGGAAAACACTGACTTCATCTGTAACACTGACTGTAACTATTTGTGCATATTAAAAACATTTGTAAAATAAAAAAAGTCTGCTTAACCCCTGTCCTCAGCTGACTGATCTGAGAGTGCAGTTACTGTCTGTTATCACTGAAAGCCAGTTTGCATCTACTGTTCACAGAGGAGCTTGGCAAAAGATATTCCACTATCTCATCAGCAGGTGGCAATACATGCACACTGTTAAATGCATCCAATCAGGACTTTCCTTCAATGCCTGATGATCTACAGCAAAACAAATTTTCACATGCATAGCACCTCTGTTTCTGCTCAAACACTTCAGAAATTATTGTTTTATTATTAAATGTTTAAATGTAAAAGTAAATATGGGTTGAAATGAAAAACTGTTACAAACATTTTGCATTGGAAAGTTGTTAACAAATGACACACTAACCTTCAAAATTCAAAATTGTCATTTTGCAAAAGATGAAAAAGATTTACATCAATTTCAGATCACTACATTAAAGCTGGATCCAGGAGGGCAAGGATTTTCTCGGTAACGTCATGGTGACAATAAGACTGCATGAATTCCCTGCTCTCTTCACTGAAAAAAAGTTACAGCATGCAGTTCCTTGTATATGTAAATTGTTAATCACATACGTTTTTGCTTGGGAGTATTTTTGAATGTTGGACTCATTAGTTCAGGGTTCCCACACTCATTACTGAAAAATTAATGAAACTATTCCAAAATATGTCTAACGCTATGCGAAATATGTTCCCTGTGTTACTAATTTAAAATCTAGTGCTTAACTGTGTGACCAGGATCACATGATACACTTAGATCAGACCAGCATTGCATCATTGCCAAGGCCACGCCTCTCAGGAAAATGCTGAAAAGCTGTTGTGTAGTAGGTTAACCAAGGCCTTCACACTGAGATTTAAAGCACACTGATGAAAAACTATTGTTAACTTGAGTGGGAGTTTACTGCAGTACAGTCATACGCTATAACAGCATCAAACTGTCATCTTAAACCAAATGTGAGCCCATATATTAAACTGTTGGCTAATAACTGGTCACACTTAGCCTATTTAATCAAGTATTGATTGATTGAATCAGCATATCATCATTGATTCACTTGGATGGGGGGGAGACTGAAGGCCAAAACACACTGGCAGTAAACACTGCACGTGAAAAAATACACCCCTATTATTTTCAATGTAGAACCCCACACTGGTGGCAGCTAGCGGTGCTACCCCATGGCACCTCATGCCACTGTCACATTTTCAGGATTAAATGCATTTTTCCCCACTCGCTCTCTGCTTGTAAATACCAGCTCCCGAAACAGGCTCTTTTTCTCTGCTCCTATGGCAGCTGGACTCCTCACCATTAACATACAAAGAGAACGCTGTAGCTGTTGCTGTCTTGTGTGTGAGAAAGAATGGATGAGGAGGGACTCATTGTTGAGGTCGAGAAATATCCCTAGCTTAATGACGCACAATCCCGTCATTAAAAAGACAATAGCCAAAAAGACATTACCTGTCGAGTCATTGCTCTGCAGACTGGCTCCTCAGGTGAGAAATCAAGTTTAATAATAGCTGCTGCACATCAATGGTTCGGGGTCGGACAATTTTAGGCAAAATTAGGCAATTCTGAGCAACAAGCAGAGGGAAGGAAGATGAAAAAAAGGTGGCATTCTGGACTTAATAATTTGCAACAGGTTTCAGTGTACAAAAGTTTCGTCAGTATTGGGGCTACATTTAGGTGAAAGTTGCAAATCTGTAGCACATATCGTTGATTTGTTGTGAATTTTCAAAATTTTTAACATTAGAGGCTTGCTGTAGCGCCACCATCAGGACTATTGTCCTGTTTTTGCAACTGAGGCAATCTGGCATGGGACTGGAACTTTGTGCAAAGTTTTGTCATTTTTCGCGCATGGGAAGTAGGATTTCCTTGGAAGAAGAAGAAGAAGAAGAAGAAGAAGAACAACAACAACGTCCTGGCAGCTTAGGCTGCCCCGCCCCTAATTAGGGGCTGTCCATACAGGATTTTACGCTAATGTAGAGGTGGAAGCAGGATTGCCATCAGGGAGGGTAAAAGAGGCTAAGGCTAGGCCCATGAAACGGTCTATGTATTTATATGATAAATAAATGTTATTTTACAAATAAAACACATTTGAGCTTCTGCCACCAGGAACGAAAATCTGCTTTACGGCAGGAAATGCGTCATGTATTGCCAAACTGGTCGGTCAGCCAATCAGGGACTGGAGCTGGTCCTTATGAGGAACTGACCAGGGCATGAGATAGTTGAGTCAGGAGCACAATGGCAGACAGACAAAGTTTGGAGATAAATGAAAAACGGCCTCCCAAAAGAAAACGAGCTCCTCTGTCTGAGGAGGCAAAGAAGAGGAAAAAGGAGAGTGATAAAAGAAGAGGAAAAACAAGAGTAAACCTCAGTCAGGCGTTCAAGAGATGGAGGGAGCTCCGTGACCAAAGAGGCTTCAGAACCGATGTCCAGCTAGCTTTCTTTCTAATGGATCAGTAAGTAACACGGCTAAATGTTAGCTAGCCGAGAGAGGACTGTACTGTACTGGCTGCTAGTTCATTCCTAGCTGGCCAGCATCGTAGCCTTGGACCAAGTTCATTGCATGAACGTCTTGAAAACGAACCCCGTTTTTCGTGTGGGGGTTTCCGGTCTAGGCCGATTCACGTCTCCATAAACGTTCAAATCAAACATGTAATGTACTCACCTCATAGGCACAGATGTTAGTGAAGGTGTACAGAGGGTTTGTATATCCGTTCTTGTTCAATAACATGCATTTTATCTCGGATGTCTTAAAATTTTCTTCACCCCTTCTTCGTCCTGCAATGAATGAGTGCACCGGCTTTCTACTGCGCCACAGCACCACTGTAGCGGTTGGGAGGTGTATTGCATTGATGCCAGTTGTAACATTTTAATGTTTTAGTAGTGTGTGTATGTATGTGTGTGTGAGAATGTATAGTGAGCCGGTGACAGTTGAAAAATAACTCTGCTGTGCGTAGGGGTTCCATTCCCCTGACGGGAGTTATTTTTGCGTCGGGAAACTAGAGCCCATTCTGTCACTTCACAGTTGTCCAAAACATGTGGTTTGTATGGGGTCAGATCAGTCTCATAATGAATGAACTCACGCAGGGTTTTTAATGAATGCACATGCTCTGGTTGGCAGTTGTATTTCAGACTCACTAATGCACACGTTCTTGTTTCGCAAATGCACACGTTCTGGTTCACAAATATAATGTTTATGCAAACTTGTAATATAAATTCGGAAATGCACACGATCTGCTTCACAAATATTATTTTGAGGCACACATACACCTGATTAACTGATGAATCAGTTATCAGTTATCATGTCAATCAGAATCATAAATTTGATTGACAGATTTGTCAGCCAATGGTGACGTTCGTTGACCTGCGACGTCAGGGGAGTCTCAAAATTCACCACACAGATTTCTCTCACAAATGTAGAAGTTCACAAATGAGAAGCAGGTTGTAAATGCGCATTCAGCGATTCGCATGATCTGTGAATTTATATTACAAGTTTGTATAAAAATAATATTTGCGAAACAGGTCGTGTGCATTAGTGAGTCCGAAATACAACTGTGAACCAGAGCATGTGCATTTATGAAAAACCCTGCATCAGTTCATTCATTATGAGACTGATCTGACCCCATGTGGTTTGTGCCAGGCGGACATGATTGCCAGTATTTTTTCATTATCGCAAGAAATTCCATTGACTCATTCACAAGTCAAAAAGTGTGTTTTATCTGAAAGAAACATGCAATATTTACATCTAAGATAATAGAAAAAGAGTCAACCAAGTGCAATGATGTCCTCCAAGATAATATTTGCCACTTTGTTCGCAGTAAACAAAGTTTGTTGTTGTTTTTCAGTTTCAGTTATATACTGGGGGGACATTTTGGGCAGTGGTGGGGGGGCATGTGTCCCCCTGTCAGTGCATTGGTCACATGATGGCAGGCTTCCTGATTATGTGGGTTATACATAAATTACTAGCTCATGCTTATGCTGGTTACATATGAATTACTAGCTCATGATTACACTGGTTATATATGAATTACTAGCGCAATCTACATATTAACAATGAACAAAACAACTACAATATTACATTTCTAAACAAAAAGAGCTACCCACACCAACAGCTGTTCTATCAAAGACCTTAACCAGGGTGTTGCCACTTGTCATATCTTACAACAGTTAACGTAACCTCATTGAATACACTAATAATAAGATGTGAAGTGCTTTGTGACTTTAATCCTACTCGAAAGAATAAATGAAAAATATAAAGGATGAGTTGGCTGGTAACTGCCAACTGAAGAAGCAGCCAGCCACCCTGCCTTTCATACTCAAACAGAAATGTATACAAAAGTGTGTGCCAGATATATAGAACAAATAAACACACACTAATACTCACTGTATGACTGTTACAAACCCAGCTCGTTAGAAGGGAAGTAACACACTCACAATCCGATGGATGGATTGCAAATTAAAGGTGTATTTATTTATGAAGACAAAGGGAAATTAATAACGAAACCAACAGAAATGGGCCGCCAAGTGCTGTCAAATCAACAAATGAATATAACGAAAAGAGGACTCCTTAAAATAAAATGGAGCTATCTATCTAAAGTCTAATGTGAATCGTGAACAACAACAAATCAAGTAATCGTAAAACAAAACCTAACTAACTACTCTCGTGCACGGTGAAAACAAAAATACAAATGACCAGCACCCCTAAATCTAGTGTAACTAAATCATGTGACAAAATCCTACCAGTGAGTGCAGGTGATCGAAATCAGTGGTGAACTCACCCCTGGCCCAAATCTGGGTAACACACCGCAGAAGCTGCGGTAATAACCGGCCATGCCGAGGAAACTACGCCGAGCTTTCCTGTTGGTGGGACTGGGACACTTCGAGATGGCAGAGATCTTGGCTTCGACAGGATGCACCTGCCCCTGTCCTACCTGTCGACCCAGATAAGTGACAGTGACCTCGCCAAAGTCACATTTGGCCAGGTTGATGGTGAGATTGGCGCCGGCGAGACAGTTGAACACCTGCTTGAGGACCTGAACATGCTCCTCCCAGGAGTGAGTGTACACAATGAGGTCATCTAAGTACACATTACAGTTTGACAGACCCCACAATACATTGTTCACAAGACACTGAAATGTTGCGGGCACATTACACATGCCAAAAGCCATTACTGTGTACTCGAGGAAGTGATCGGGGGTGACAAAGGCGGATATTTTGGACGCTCTCTCCGTCAATGGCACTTGGCAGTATCCCTTTAATAGGTCAAGTTTACTGACAAACTTGGCGGTGCCCAAGTTATCGATACAGTCTTCCATCCGCGGTAGTGGATAGGAGTCGGGGACAGTGATGTTGCTCACCTTGCGGTAATCAGTGAGGAACCGCGGGGAACCATCCGATTTAGCTCCGACCAGACACGGGGAACTCCACGGACTAGAACTGGGCCGGGCAAAACTGTCGTAATATATACTCTGCTTCTTGTTTCAAGAGTGCACACTTGACAGAGTTGACGCGGTATGCATGCTGTTTAATGAGCCATGCGTTCTTAACATCAGTATTGTGTAACAGAGCCGAGGTTTGGGACAGAACATCACCAAAGGAAGAGCAATCGAACGCAGATACACAGGACTCCTCTCCGGCCAATCAGCACCTACGCTTTTGAGCACGTAGGAAGAAGCGCTCAGTAGTCTTCTTATTAGAGGCGCACTGGCTGGTTGTTTTCATTGTATTGCACTTAAATAGGTCAGTAATATGTTCATCAGTGAATGTGAGTGTTAGTGAATACAAATTGTTCGCCACTTCGCTCCTCCGCGAGTTATGAGTTATGTGAGTTACCATATATTTCTGAATAGTCGCCCGGTGGCAAATAGCCGCTGGGCACCTAATAGCCACCGGGGGTTTGACCCTATTTTGCGTATTAAACACCGGTCCAATTAAACGTCAGGGCGATTATTTCCTCATTCATAACTGGGGCTTTACTGGTATAATGCAATAGCACCACCCAGCGGTGAAACCCGTGTACACGAAAAAAATGACCCACTCTAAACGTTTAGAGATTTTTGTACACAAACTCACCCCTACATTATACAGTATTTTTGCACTAAAAACATACTGGACAGGAACTGTAACCAAATAACGGCCTGGTGCAGGACGGTGCAAAAAAATAAAAATAAAATAAATAAAAGCCTTGAGCAAATAGCCGCCTGGTTCTTTTAAACACCTGGGGTCAAAATCGATTTTGTGAAAAAAATGCCTGGGCGACTATTTGGAAAAATACGGTATCTGTGTGTTGTAAAAGTTCTGCTGCTGTAGACAGCCTGTCTAAATGATGTCTTGAAGCCTGTCTGATTGTATGTAGGTTTTTTTTCTTCATGTCGGCATGTTAAGCTTGTACTTTCGGTCTCTGGAGACACTCCAATAAATTCGCCTGCACAGTATTGTACCAAATTGGCCTTTGTTTTACTGTGTTTCATACACCGGACCCCTTGGTTGTCTTCTAGAAATGAGCTTGTAATTAATTTATTTTCTTTATTTTCTGTGAAGTTAAACACATGACTAATGATAACTGACCGTGGTGCTGAAATATGCGCCGAAATAGGTCCGATGTTTTCACTGCTCTCACCAAGTCGTGCATTACAAGCAGACATGAGGTATTATGAATGTGAGAAACAGCTTCATGTCCTTCGAAACAGTTTTCAGTAGCATAGTATGTACTTCTGACACGTCAAAGACCAAAGTGAAGTTTTATATAAGTTCATATTTTTGAAACTCATCAGTAGCTCTGTGACATCATGTCATATTGCTATACCTTAGCTTTTGCTAAAACAACGCCCCTGATTCATATCAAATGGAGGATAAACCATGAACATAAACTACAGATCACCTGTAAAGCATTTTAATAAATTAATCTATCATAATTAAAACAACTGGAGACTGAAACAAACTGATATATGGGTCTGATCACTTTTTTAATGAACTGACATCATTCCAGACAGGATGTAAGTGTGTCTGTGACTTCCTGTACAGACTGAAGACTGCTGGAAACTGTCAGGAAACTGCACGACTTCACCGCAGCTTTTTGTCATCGCCCCCCACTGCAGCCGCCTGCTCTCGTCTACTTTTTAGGCGAGGCGCAGTTCATCTCGAATGAGCCTATTGTCTATGGTCTATGGATCAAGGCGAGCGCTTCTTCCTAAGTGCTTAAAAGCGTAGGTGCTGATTGGCCGAAGAGGAGTCCTGTATATCTGCGCTCGATTGCTCTTCCTTCATCCTTAAACTACCCGGATGTCTGTCACAGTAAATTGAAATTGAATTGAGAGAACTGAATGTGAAGATATATAGAAATAAATTCAATTTCAAATTGTACTATTCATATTCAGTTTTTCAATGCAATTATTCAAGTTTAGAAATTCAAATTCAAATATAAATGATTCAAATTCAGTTTCTGGTGGCACATATTTCAGCCCATACAGAGCAGACACACGCTATAGCTATTCATCTCAGAGTTGTTATTCTGTCTTTCTCCTATTATCTGCTGCACTGCCAGCCTCTCGCTTATCTTTGTCTGCTATCTCCTCGGCTCGGCCACGCACAAGCTGCTCTCAACAGCCCCTCATGCTCCAAAGCCCCACAGCAGCTGTGACAGAGGAAGCCATGCATCAAGCAATTCTAGAATGGCATGGCCTGGAGATAGACAGTGTTTTTTTGTTGGCAAAGCGCTGAGAGGCAGTGTGGCTCTCCCACTGACTCCCCCCTCTCTGTGTGAGTGCGGGGCCATGGGAGCTGTAGCAGTGTGCTGATGAGCCACAGCAACCAAACAGCAGGCAGCGAGGCATGATGCAGTTCTGTCTGACACACAGCAGATGTACCCTCTGTGGGAACAACATTCACATTCAGTCTCAGGCTAAAGGCCAGTCATGTTTGGGTCTGAGAGTAGTCATCTCATAATCTCTGCTGCTGCACACATTACACCCAACTCTCTACCTGCACAATGTAGTATGACATACACCTATCAGCCCAAAACATCTAAACCACTAGCTGGTGGAGTGAACAACATTGATTGTTTACAATGCATTGTTCTGCTGGGAAACCGTGGTTCCTGACAATTATGTGGATTCCACCTGACATACTCCACCCAAACGCTGTTGCAGACAAAGTAACCCTCTCACGGAAACAGCACCCCTGGATGGCAGTAGTGTCCCAAGCAGAGAAAGGCAACATACCACACTGTGTAAACTCTGCAGGAATGGCCCGAGGAATGTGACATTGACCTGGCCTTCAAATTCCCCTCCTCTGATCAAGCTTCCCTGGGATGTGCTGGTACCCCAGAGGTACCCATGATCCTTCTTAAATTGGGACCCTCTTAAACTGGACTTGGTTCTGACCTGTCGAGGCCTAGACAAAGGACCTTGGGGGTGTCCTGTGGTGTCCGTCACCAGGGTGTTAGTGGCAAATCCTTTGGGTCCTGGCATTTATGTGGATGCCACCTGACACGCTCCTCCCACCCAAACACCACTGCAGAAAAAATACCCCCACCCTCCCAAAAAATCAGTGTTTTTCATGGTACCTGTCAATGGTTTTAATGTTTTGGCCTATTGGTGTATATACGTTCTGCGTACTTTAAGTCTGTTCACTTAGTGTTAATATTTAGCTACAGTAATGACGTAATGACGTAAGTGATCAATCCTTCAGTCAGTAACTTCACGTTTCACAGTTAGCTTTATACATTTTGTTAAAAGCGATTACTGTTCGGTTTTGTATATAGCATTTGATCATTGAATAGCAAGTTAGCCAGTAAGCTTACCTAGCTAGCTACAAAAATAAAGAAAAACATTGTCAAGTTTAGGAGGTTGGTCAGCTTTCGCAAGACAGTGTGCATTATTTACTTCAATATTTTTGACAGCTCTTTGAAGCAACGGGTGTAAAAGAGAGCCATAGCAGCCTAACATTTTCTATGTTTTAAAAGTTAAAATGACAACCTGCAATAACATGGCCCGTGAGGAGTCAGGATGATATCGACTCTGTACTGCAGTTAAAAAGAGATTTATTGCTTTTGGGGGAGGCTGATAAAAGGTAAAGAAACTAAACTCGGTCAAATAATGTACAACTATTTGCTCAGCCTGCATAATATGGGTGTATACAGTATGTGTCATTATAAGTCTTGCAGGTTAAGCAGATACTGGATGAATGTGATTTGTCTCACATCTGGCTCACACAAACGTGTAACATCAACTGGTTAAAACTAACTTGAACAGAGGCTAAAGGATCAGTTTATACAAAAGTGCCAAAGAGGTATGGCATCATGTATGATATATACAGTATGTCAAAATAAAATAAGTTTAAACTGGAGAGGCTATTTATAATTTTAACATCAGAATCCTAAAGTCACTGAAAGGGCTGGATAGAAATTGCAGGATCTGCAACCTCTGTGATGATAACTGTGTGGGAGATGAGTTTCATATTTTGTTTGAATATCAGAATGTAAGCTTAATGAATTACACAGCAAGGTATTTGCCAAATTATTATTTAAACTGTCCATCTATGTTTGAATATTTTTTTTATTACAATCAGATTAGCAAAAGTTATTGTCCTTACTTCAAGTAGGCTAACATTTGCTGTACTTCAGCCATGCTGTGTGCCATTGATCTATTATTGTATGTAATGTTTGTGCTCAGTGACATGTGATGTAGTCTTGAGTCAAATAAATGAGAATATTCTTTGAAATATTCTGAGGAATAAAATCAGGCTAACACTGGTGCTACACTAAGTGACTAAACTATTCAGGGCCGTGCCCAACCAATTTGGCACCCTAGGCAAAATATTTGCTGGCGCCCCCCTGACTCATGGTTCGGTTCAAACCTCGGTTTTCAAAAACTACTTAAAAAACATTTCAAAAACTTCCTGAAAAAATGTCTGGATTTTATTAATAATTAAATAAATGTTGCATTGCAATAAAGAACATGAACATTACTTAAGTTATATTAACTTACAGTTCACAATAAATGAATAAAAACGTGTTAATCTCTTAACAGTCTCGTCGTCGTCGTCGTCCTCCGCTTATCCGGGTCCGGGTCGCGGGGGCAGCAGCCTCAGCAAAGAAGCCCAGACAGTCCTCTCCCCAGCCACTTCCATCAGCTCTTCCGCAGGAACCCCGAGGCGTTCCCAGGCCAGCCGGGCAATGTAGTCCCTCCAGCGTGTCCTGGGGCGGCCCCGAGGTCTCCTCCCGGTTGGACACGCCCGAAACACCTCCCAAGGGAGCATCCTTACTAGATGCCCGAACCACCTCAACTGGCTCCTCTCGATGTGGAGGAGCAGCGGCTCTACTCCGAGTCCCTCCCGGATGTCCGAGCTCCTCACCCTATCTCTAAGGCTGAGCCCAGCCACCCTGCGGAGGAAACTCATTTCGGCCGCTTGCACTCGCGATCTCATTCTTTCGGTCACTACCCAGAGCTCATGACCATAGGTGAGGATTGGAACGAAGATAGACCGGTAAATCGAGAGCCTCGCTTTTTGGCTAAGCTCCCTCTTCACCACAACGGACCGGTTCAGCGCCCGCATCACTGCTGACGCCGCCCCAATCCGCCTGTCCATCTCTCACTCCATCCTACCCTCACTCGTGAACAAGAACCCGAGATACTTAAACTCCTCCACCTGAGGCAGGACCTCCCCCCCGACCCGGAGAGGGCAATCCACCCTTTTCCGGCTGAGGACCATGGCCTCAGACTTGGAGGTGCTGATTCTCATCCCAGCCGCTTCACACTCGGCTGCGAACCGTCCCAGCATGAGCTGGAGGTCACTGTTCGATGGAGCTAGGAGGACAACGTCATCCGCAAAAAGCAGGGACGAGATCCTCCCGCTACCGAACCTGACACCCTCCACCACTCGGCTGCGCCTAGAAATTCTGTCCATAAAAGTTATGAACAGAACTGGTGACAAAGGGCAGCCCTGGCGGAGTCCAACCCTCACCGGGAACAGGTCCAACTTATTGCCGGCCACGTGAACCAGACTCGTGCTCCTTCGGTACAGGGACTGGATGGCCCCTAGCAGGGGGCCACCAACCCCATACTCCCGGAGCCCCCCCCACAGGATGCCCCTGGGGACACGGTCGTAATCCTTCTCCAAATCCACAAAACACATGTGGACCGGTTGGGCAAACTCCCATGCCCCCTCCAGCACCCTGGCGAGGGTGAAGAGCTGGTCCACGGTTCCGCGTCTGGGACGAAAACCACATTGCTCCTCCTCAATCTGAGGTTCAACTATCGACCGGACCCTCTTCTCCAGCACCCTGGAGTAGACCTTACCAGGTAGGCTGAGGAGTGTGATCCCCCTGTAGTTGGAACACACCCTCTGTCTACATTCTCTAAATAATCTTATTTCTTCACTGGCAGTTTGTGTGGGAGGGAGATGCACTTGAGGCTGCATCACTTGGTGCTGAGGTGGATGAGCTGGCTGCAGTTACATTAGTAGGCCCAGGATTTGCAGCGGTGGGGCACAAATACTTCAAAAAAGTGCATCTAAAAAGAGGAGATGCGTATATTCGACAAACTTACAATATATTAATCAAATAGCTGTTGATTGTGAAACTATCATGGCATAACCATAATAGCACCTATCATTACAGCCTGCCTTGATCTAATGACATTTTAAACACAGCAAACAGCCAAAATATAAAAAATGCAACTGTAACATCACAAATCTGAAAATTGGAAAACATAAATATACAGTATATGAATATATCAGTGTTTCCCATACATTCATTTATCTGTGGCAGTGCGCCACAAATAAATTATCTCCGCCACATATAGATTTTTCTGCTTTTGGCGCTACCTGTTCAACTGGCTCATAAACACATTATAATGGGACTCACTGTCTGTGAATGTAGCTTGTCGTTACAATTCCGGTGCAATAGGTGGCGGTATGCATCGTAAAGACGCACTTAACACACCTGGTCCGCCAGAAGAAGACGAAGAAGCAGACGTAGCAGAACGGATCCAAAGACCTCTCGGTACAAATATGTGGGCAAACAAGTCCAAAAGTGGTCCGAACAACTCTAACTCATCATGTTATATTAGCTTGTGTCTGTATTAACATAGCTGGAAACTCAACATGTGCAGAGACATTAACTCATGCTGTAACTATTGTCAGTAAGAGTTATGTTAGCAGCTAAGGTGATTATGAAAATGATTAAAAAAAAAACAAAATAGCAATTACTATTAGCAAAAAGCTAACAGTGAAAAGTGAAGTAAAGTTAGCTAACTGTGATCACAAGGGTTGGGGGAGAAGTAATAATGTTACTGTAAACTTGACAGGAAGTAAACAGACAACACTTTCCACAGTTGGTTATGTAACTCACATATTGTTAATGGTATTTACCGCTCAGTTTTTAAGTTTTAAATATCATTTTGATAATCACCTCAGTGTCTGAGACCATAACCATTAGCTAACATTAGTCACATGCAACCACCTGATTTTCGTAGTGTAGCGAATGTTAGCGCACAATGTTTCTTTTTTACATTAGGTAGTTGCCAAAAATATTTCATTGTCTGTCACTGTCTTGCAAAAGCAAGCACTAACCGCCCTCCTCAAAAACTTGACAGTGGGTTTCTTAATTTTAGCTGCCAGCTAGGCTAGCTTACTGGCTAACCTCTCTATTTAAAGACGGGGGTGAGTATAAAAATGATCACTGCACTGCACACCCTAGTTGGTGTGTTTGTTGTTGTTGTTTTTTTCTCAATCTCGCTCTTCCTCTCCTCCTTTTCTTCCTCTCCTCTCTACCTGTCTGTCTTTCTGCAGGAGAGCAGCACCTAAGAGTGATCGGGACGGAGGGAATATAAGGGAGCTAAGGGCCAGAGTGTGGGAGGCACAAAGAGACATGCACGCCTGCACCAGCACAGCGGTGATGGGGAGATGGTTTTTTTTCCCTTCTTCTTTTTTCCCCACCATGAGTTAGCCTGTCAACTATTGTTACTGTAACACTTCAATTAATGCCCTGGACTATTATTTGCTTAAATCACTGAAATCAACAGGCCTATATTTGGGACAGGCATCTATATGGGACAGGCCCAACTGTTGCTCAGCAAAAATCGGGAAATGTAATCAAATTGTTAATTTAATATTACTTACTAAAAATTAGGCTTCAGCTAATATATCAATAATGAATCATTCATTGGATCTAGCTCCGACAGACAGTGCATCAGAGAGAGAGTTACAGTCCTTGAAGATTAAGGCATACCAACAAAACCGCCTTAATACCCTGTAAAAACAATACTCAGGACTTGGATTAATTTTTATGTAAAACCTTTTTGATTCTTTTGATCTTAGGACCCTAAGGGACTGAAGGATTAGAAAAAATTTACAGAGTAAGTGAGGAATCGACACATAATCTGACGTAGCCAACAACCCCGTTTTATACAGCCAAAAAACTTCTATAAAAAAATGAAGTGCTTGGCAACCAGACCAGGCGTTTAGTTGAGACAGGCGTGTATTGAATGAACTATGAACTAGGCTTTTGAATTAAGTTTTACAACATTTGAATTTGTTTAGGTATGAAATAGCCAGTAGTTCAGTACTCTGATTTTGTTTGGTTTAGTTTACTTTCAGTTTGAAAGTATTATTTCACACTTGTTTAATAATAAAACATATTGATATTCCCCCCATGGAACTGTTTGCAGTGCCCTTCACATGGTAAGTGTCTCGTAGAGCCTTGATTTGTTCAGAGGCAGTAGCACACTATATGCAAACATGGATGGCAAATACCATCAACGATATGTACAAAGCTCATTAGAATGATAAAGCATTTGGATCATGTGGAGGCAAAGGTAACTTGTAGAGCTGACAGGAAGTGAACAGATGTGAGATTCTTAAAACTGATATACATGGCCCTATTATACAAGTAAAGAACAGCAGCATATGAACTGCATGGCCGACAGAGTGTAATTTGGTAACTATTCAAACTGAAAATAGAAGCCTTCATAGCACATGTTAAAATTACATCATGACACATGACTCTTAAATAGAGACATTTGTTTATCATTATCTCTATACAACAGACTAAAAATCCATTAGCAGCCTCCTCCATGTGTTTCTGTCCTGTCTAAGGTGTGCTGACCGGTGATAGGATGTGAATGCAGAAGACCACAGCTTTCTGGTTTGCTGCTGCTATTTGTGTGTGGAAATACTATACGTACAGTATATTTGACAAAACAACACCTCAGCATCCATTTAGTCACTGTTTGGGACCTTTCAATCCTATTGTCTTAATCCTTTAGCATTTAAATTGGTAGTTCATGTACTGATGAAGAGCATGTGATATGACTGAAAGCTCCAAACAGCCACTACATGGGTTTGTTATTTTGTCTCGCTCAAGGAAAAGTATAGTTCTTAAGTGTCGAGACTTTACATGATTTACACTGCAAATCGAAAAAGGACAAGAGGTAAAACTGTAAACATGGCTTTTTAAGTTCATCTACAGAGTGAAGCTTTAGTCGCCAGAGCCATATGGAGATCTTTTTTAATGTGGCTTTGCCAGCAAGAGAGTCCACATGGGCAGAGAGCTCAGTGTGTGGGTTAGCAGTGGACTGACCATATGGTAGTGCAGCAGTTTTCCAAAAGGGGAATTAGCCATCTTCTGTGTATTTCTTTGTGTGAGATTTAAGTGATTAAGTGCACTGTTAATAGTCTAAGGTTTCCTGTTTCCATCTTCCAGAGCCAAAGAAATGGAAAGGCTCTTATTCTTTGTACAGCACTCATTATGCACAGAGACTACAGATACTCTGAAAGTAATTAGCAATGTAAAGAATTTTCCGTATGCTTAATTTTTTTAATGAGCCACTTCTTTAATGTGTTTCATCAAGGCATTCTGTTTTGGCAGTTTAAACCTTCTACACTTCCGATTATGTAACACTGCCTAAGACCTTGTCTTCTCCTCCTTCCCTGGTGAAATTATTTATCTGCTGCGTCACACCAGATGTTTTGAGAAGTAGTTGTGTTATTCAGCCTTGAGCTTTCGAAGCAATGATATCAAAAGCAAAGTTGTGGAATTCAGCCTCCAACTCAGAAGCAGAAACATACTTTCCAGGGTTACCTACTAACAAAACATTGCATCTTTAAGGACACCTGCCAAGGGTGGATGAGAGATGTTCTTGACGCACACCTGTTTACGTACCCTCAGCTTAAACAATCAATCAATCAATCAATCAATCAATCAATCAATCAATCATCAATCAATCAATTTTATTTATAAAGCCCAATATCACAAATCCCAATTTGCCTCACAGGGCTTTACAGCATATGACATCCCTCTGTCTTAAGAACCCTCGCAGTGGATAATGAAAAACTCCCCCCCAAAAAACCCTTTAACAGGAAAAAAAATGGTAGAAACCTCAGGAAGAGCCACCGAGGAGGGATCCCTCTTCCAGGACGGACAGACGTGCAATAGATGTCGTACGTAATGGATGATGGTGGATCCGCATTTATTCTAAGTCAAGATGACTTTGGCAAACGACATTTGGAAGACGTTGGATTTTGGTTACCTATCATCACACCTGCAACCAACACAATGTCAACATCATCTGTCGTCTGTACCACGTCAAATTGACATTAGCATTAGATGTTGTCCTCACATTTGAATTTTGGTCACCTGACATCACAACCTAAATTCAGCCATCACCAGTGGCTAACTCGGATGTCACTACTAAAAGCCATTATCAATGTTGCTCCTGAGAATTTGGCAGAACATCCAATCTGCCTCAAAACAGCAGATCACGTGTCACCACACCAACTCAGGACCCCCACATCCTGCATCATCACCTGTGAGATTATCTGAGACCAGCCAACAGGACAGCTGATGTGACAACTGGTTTGCACAAGAAGAATTTCTGCACAAACCTTAAGAAAACATCTCAGGGAAGCCCATTTGCATGTTCATTGTCCTCAGTAGGGTCCTGACCTAACAGCCATCCGCTGTTGTATCCAACTTGAGTGGGCAACTGGTGTCTCTCAGTCTCTCTCTTTGAGTTACAGAAGGGAGAGAGAGCAGGGAGATTTGATAATATACAAGTTTAATTACACCCCCCAACTACCAACACCATTACACTAAAGCAAACATCTGGGCAAACCATCAAAACAAATACTGCCAAAAGACCCTTAGTAGAAATGCAGTAGTGCATACATGGATGCAGAATTTTGGCCAAATGGGCAGGCCCAGTAGGCACACTGGTAAATATATTTGTGGTTCCACCCCAGGAGGTCTGATAATAAGAGAAAAGATCATAGCAATCAACATCAATTATGTTGAGGAGTAACCTTTGGTAACAACTTCTGTATCATGCTGTGATGAGAATAATTGTTAAAGTGGAAGGAAACTTACCCAGCAGCTCTCGAGTCTGCTTAATGTATTTCATGAAGTTATGCCACTCACTTCTGAAGGGCTCAACACACCATTTACAGTTTTATATCAGCCCTGAATCTAATAAGGGCAATGCAGACTTAGAGCTGACCAGTTGGGACATGAAATGTAAGAATGTTAACACCCTCTAATCAACTCCTGCCTCACAAATCCAGATCTTCCGCTGGAAGCTTGCCCTGGAGGGTCTCCTCCTCTTTCTCTCTTTTGACAGGGTTTTGCTTGTGTCTGTTGCTCAGAGAATGGGACTGCCTCCTCCACATTTTCCAATCAACATTAGTGAAAAACATCAAAACTAGAGAAGCACACTCAGACGAGTCTTGTGATTCCAACAGATGCGGCACAGCGTGTTTCATAAGTGTCCAAGAAATACACACCTTGTCTAATTTGGATTTTGATAACTAAAAGACAGCCACAAAACTTTGATCCATGTCATCCATAACAAAACTTTTATCAG
This sequence comes from Epinephelus awoara, assembly GCA_035609425.1. Lineage (NCBI taxonomy): Eukaryota > Metazoa > Chordata > Actinopteri > Perciformes > Serranidae > Epinephelus > Epinephelus awoara. The sequence goes on from CM069305.1 coordinate 5,639,120, forward strand.
TATTAACTTTCATAAGGCTGCAGCTAGTGATTGCCAAATAAAGTCTCATGAAGCCTCATGAAGCCTCTTGAAATAATTTCTTTATTTTCTGGGCCCACTAGATGGCGCTCTTGCTTTAAAGAGGGAGGCTCAAAGCATAGCAATTCAGTGTGCTTTCAACCTTTTGTTGAACAAAAAGCGCCATCTGGTGGGCTCAAAAAAATAAAGAAAATGTTTTATGAGACTTCATTTGGCCATCACTAGCTGCAGCACAACAAAGTAGGAAATAACACATTAAAACATGTTGACAAGAAACCGTTTGACTGCCTACTTACTTAAGGTAACCATTAGGAAACCATTTTCCCTGGTTTTACAGAGAGAGAGAACAGGGACATGGATTTTAATGTAAAACTACTCTAATACTGTTTTTTTTTTGGGGCATATTTTTTTTACATATGTCAAGAGATAAATGATCAACATAGGGACACCTAATTAAAGCTGGGAAAATGTATTTTTCATTTCATGGGGACTTTAACACCGACGTGCACAGACACACATATGGGCGCAAGTACAATTGCTATTGCTACATAGGTTTTTTTAAACAACCATTAAAAGTAGGCCATAGAGTTTTTTCCCATTGCCAGTCGACTAGAGCCGTGAACACAGCTCTTCAGCAGACAAGCATGCCTTTCTGTTTTGTTTTTTTTTGTTGTGTTTTTTTCCACTGGTATGTCATGTGCAATTTAATGGACAGGCTTGAAAACAGGTTAGTGAATAGCAGACCAAACGTTAATATGTGACAAGGTCAAGGACAAGGTGTGTTGCCATGACTACTGCAGAGTTATTTGCCCCTGGTGTGAATGCCAGTTGTAACCCTTTCCATTCCGTACAAAAGCCAAATGTTTTTTTGTGCTGTGGGAACAGGGCTGCATTGTACTTCGATAGTGCATTGCTCACAACTATACTGCACATTGTGTCCCTTTATGCATTTCCAAAAAGCTCTTGCTGGAGGAACATCACAAATGAAAGAATTGACTTCCACATGTAAGGCTCCATTTTGGAAGGCAGTTCCATCTTGTTTCCATTAACCTCTTCTAGAAAATCACTCACAGAATCAGGTTTTTGCAATGCTGTAAAATATGGGTACAATAAATGGCTGAAACCTTTTCACACAGCGAACAATTGGACATTTGATGACTTGAACAATGGCAAACCATTTATGTTGAAATTTAGGGCCTACATCATTTACTAACTCACTGGGAATTTGTGAACATATTTTAACAATTCCAGACTCAAGACAGCACAGATTTTCCATGTTTCTACTCAGTGAGCAGTTCCTTACAGTTCTCATGCATGCTTTTATGTAGGTATGGATACATATTCCTCAGGAACCCATGAAATTGGATGTGGGGTTCCCCAAGGCTCAATTTTAGGTCCACTTCTCTTTAATCTTTACATGCTTCCCCTTGGGGATGTCATCAGGAGACACGGCATCAGCTTCCATAGTTATGCCGATGATACACAGCTGTGCATCACCGTGTCTCCTGATGACACAGGGCCAGTTGATGCCCTTTTTACTCCATTGTAGACATCAAGTCATGGATGGCAGAGAATTTCCTACAGCTCAGCCAGGACAAAACTGAGGTTTTAGTCATAGGTCCTGAAGGCCAGAGAGAGAAACTTTTACCGAAACTACAGGAGCTTAAACCAACCCAATCAGTAAAAAATTTGGGCGTGACTTTTGACTCTGAGCTGAATTTTATCCCACTCTGGTCTTCCCAAAAAGAGTATTTTAAATCTCCAATTATTACAAAACTCAGCTGCGCGCGTGCTGATGAAGACCAGAGCTGCATTGGCTCCCCGTCCGCTTCAGGATCGATTTTAAGATTCTCTTACTGGTTTTTAAATGTCTTAACGGCATTGCGCCCTCTTATTTATCTGATCTGCTTTTACCATATCAACCCTTGCGGACCCTGAGGTCCTCCGGCACTGGCCTTTTACCAAAACCCAGAACAAAAACCCATGGTGAGGCAGCATTTAGCCACTATGGCCCCCACCTGTGGAACAGCCTGCTGGAGAGCCTCAGGACTGCAGAGACTGTTGATATTTTTAAAAGAAGATTAAAGACACACCTTTTTAATCAGGCTTTGAACTAATATTTTAAACTCTTATGTTCTCATCTGGTTCTATCCTATTTTATGTTGCTGCTTTTATCTTGCTTTTTAAGATGATATTAATCTTAATAATTTTCTGTTTTTATTTATCACTGGTACTTTATTTATTCTATTTTATTTATAATCTTATGTATTTTATTTTTGGTACTGTATTTATTTTATTTTATTTATTCTTTTAGTCCTATTTTATGCTTTTAGTCTTTAGCTTTTAACTCCAGTGTTTCCTCAGGGGGGTCCTCCACGCTGGGAGCTGTGTCGGGTCTGCTAGTGGGGGTGCTGTCCTTGGGTCCCTTTGGCCCGGCCGGCTGGTGGTTCCTCCCTTCGATGTGGGGGTCCACCCGACTGTCGGAGTCAGGGGGCCTGGGTGCTGGTCCCCCCGATGGCACGGCCTGCAGCTTCTCCCAGTGTGGACGACCCCAAAGGTGGCGTTTCCTTGATCCTCAGTGCCATGCCATGTCTCCCTATTGTGTGTGATTGTGTGTGTGTGTGTGTGTGTGTGTGTCTAGTATGGAGGGTGGGAGGGAGGGGCTTTCTTTGAAATTGTTTTTCTTTCTTTAATTGTGTTAATTGTTTTTAATTCTGTAAAGCACTTTGTGTTGCATGTCCGTGCAGGAAAAGCGCTCTACAAATAAAGTTGATTGATTGATTGATTGATCTTTAGGCAGCCAATGTCCCTGTTTTGTCAAGACAGAGAGGAGTGCGTCAACAGATGCGCTCATTTCTGAATTTTGATCAGCCCTTTTCCAAACTGCTTGTTAAAACACTTGATTCATCTGAGGAGGTGCCTGTTTCAGTACGATCACTTTCAGCTGTCATACTGCAGGCACTGCATGCTAGTCACATGCAATATCATCAATGTCAATGTCTCCAGTACCCTTGAATTATCCAGATCTTCTCTCAGAATGCTGTTACTGCTTGCACCCAGACCAGCTTCAGCAGTAAAAGTAGGCATGACAACATAATGGCAGGCAACTCTGCATTTTGCCATCATCAATTAAGAATACAACAATAAGAGTATGTATGTAATAATCAGGGGTGGGTAGTAACACGTTACAAGTAACGCATGTGAGTACAAAAGTAGTTTTTTTTGAGGAACGAGTACTTTTTAAGTTCCTTTTTTGAAACTGTACTTCTACTCTTACTCAAGTATATATTTGAGCCAGTAATCTACTTTTTACTTCACTACATTTGCCATTTACCTTCCTTACAACTACACTACATTTGCCATTTACCTTCCTTACAACTACTGTATATTTCCAAAAAATCGCCTGGTGGCAAATAGCCGCCGGGCACCTAGCCGCCTGGGGTTTGACCCCATTTTGCATATTCAACGCCGGTACGATTAAACGTCGGGGCGATTATTCCCTCATTCATTGCCTCAAGGAGGGGTGCGCTTTTACGCACGGGTTGGTGGTGAAGTGGCGCACATGACCCGTGCTACGGACGGACAGACAGCCTATCTAAAACAGGTAATACATCTGGCTACATCTTTCCCACATCAAATATCCGCGATCGCCTTGACCCGCGTGCGTAAAAGCGCACACAATTCCGTGTCCTCTCACCGCGGATGCTGTGATTTGATGGCCCGGTACTCATTGTAGCCCAGTCTTATAAGAACCAATAATAATAATAATAATAATAATAAGTTACTGTGGACCTATATGTCATTGCCTTTTAATAAAATTACCAGAAGAGTTCGCTGAAAAACAGGTAATGTCAGCCTGAGTAACGGTTAAAATCGCTGACATGCATGGGGAATACAGCTTCTACAGGCTCGCCATAGCTCACTGTCAGGACTCTGGAACCAGAATTCGGTGTGACGGCCTGTAACTGTTGGTTAAATGGCCCGTTCGGATAACTGGGGCTTTACTGGTATAATGCAATAGCACCAATCAGCGGTGAAACCCGTGTACACGAAAAAAATGACCGGAGCCAGGTCGAAATGAAGAGCTTCTTTTTGTTTGAAAAGAGCCAACTAAATTAGCATGTTAGAGATTTATGCACATATAATCCCAGTTTAGGACAAATTTCTTACAAAACAAGGGAAAGATGGGATTTTCATTTTGTTACTGTTATGGTCATTTGTAAAATAGTTAACCTGACACCTGGTGATCTGGCAGGAAAGTCCTACAGGGACCTGTAATACCTTATTTTAGCAACATGTGAAGATGGAACTTGGCAACATTATAGTGCTATTGTTTACCATATATTGAATGGTTTCTTATTTATGTTATTGGATTTTATTTATTTTGTTAACAGCGAAAAAGATGTAGAAAAGACAAATAAGTTGGGATGTCATTTAAAGCAAGGTCATCCACTCAAATTACAGATAGGGAAATGGAGAAAAAAGAGGTTAGGTGAGGAAAAGAGGGGTAGAGTGAAGGAGGTGGAGAGGGGAAGATTGGTACCTGCTTCATAAAAAAAAAAGTTTTATCAGCAAGTGCTGTTTTTTTATTATTTTGCACTGGTCGCGCACCCTAAAAAATATTCAAACGGAAAGTAACTTGTACTTGAGTAAATTATTAACCAGGTACTTTTTACTTTTACATGAGTAGGGGTCTCAAATAGTAATTTTACTTCTAGAGAAAAAGAGCTGTTTCATAGTAATTCTAACTTCCTCTCTCCAAATATATAAGCAATACAATAAGCTTATAGCATTCACTAACATCTAGGAAATCTCCTAAATGCAACAACAGTAATTTTTTCTGTTGACTCCGGTTGACTCTGATCTAGAGGTACTTTTCCATAGTCAGTGTGTCATGCACAGTAGATGGTGTTTCACAGGCCCCCACTTTGGAGAAGCAGACAGGAGTACCAAAATGGAAGCTGAGCAGTGTACTGCTGTGGACAGGGGCAGCAGCAAAATGTAATTTAGCCACCTAAAATAATTTATTGGTTTAAGTCAGGAGTATGCAACCTGTGGCTCTGGAGCCATGTGCGGCTCTTTAGCCCCTCTCCAGTGTCTCTTTGTGGCCTTGACAAATATCACATGAAAATGAATAAGAGGGGTTATTCATTCTTTATAGCATTTTTTACACTCTTAAATTCTCCACTTGTAAAAATGTGTAGCCTATGAACTAACTAAAAAAAAAGTTTAACATGTCATCATCTAAAACTTGTATCGTACATCTACGGCCTGGCACCTTTTTCCCTTTGCCAAATCTCAGCAGTGGTAGCTATAGTCTTGAGCCTCCCTAGCTAGGCCAGCAATGGATTCCAAATCCATAAAAGTAAAAGTCTCAGAGGTAAATACAGTATTTAATAGAGAGTGGACAGATTTGTTTGTTTTCACTGCCAATGCTGCAATATTAAAGTACTAAATCAACATTAATAGCCCTCTGCAGAGGAGCCATTTTGTGGTAAAACATATTTTTGAATGCTTATTTAGACCAGTTTTTAATATCAATAGGCTAATTTAGACTTAATGCGTAGTGTTACTATAAGGCTCAAATGTGTTTTGCGGCTCCAGGCAGATTTTTCATTTTTAAAATTATTAAAAAGCACCGCGAATAGCCTCGCAGCGCCGAGAATAGCCTCGCAGCGCCGAGAAGTTAAGGCAGTTTCCTTTCGGCGCCCATGTTAACCAACTGTGTCATCCACACTGGCCGCGCCGCGCCGGGAAGCTCCATGGCAGGCTCACGATTTGCAGCGATCAGTTCGGCGTTTGGTCTTTTTTCTGCGCAAGCCGCGAGTGAATGTGTCAAGCCAGGCAGGAAGTCAAACAAAGTAACAACAACAGAATCCGGTCAATTTTCAGAATAAAACGAATTTCAAAATAAAATACCACGTTTACAAACTGGTATTTCAACTGTATATACAGACCAAACTACACAACGCTGGTAACATACACCCCTTGTCTGTGTGTCTGTGTGTGTGTGTGTGTGTGTGTGTGTGTGTGTGTGTGTGTGTGTGTGTGTAGCCTCTGTGTGTGTATGCAGCCTCTGTGTGCGTGTGTAGCCTACCAGCCTACTGTGGACATTCATTCACAGATTATACTCATTACTAAGAAGTGCACACTACAAAGGCTATCATCAGTGGATTAAGACATTGTCAGGAATCGGATGCTAGCTGTGTGGTAATGCCAGGCTAAGAGGCGTTCGTCGGGACCAGAAGAGTGATGTTCTCTTCTAATGCAGATTGTACTTAAATGACCCTCTCATTACCCTTCCTCTCAAATCCCTCCTCTCCAGGCCAAAACAGTGACAGAAAGTTGAAACTGAAAAAAACACTGTCTCTTTTAAATAAAAATAAATAAAAAAACAACAATGAGTGAATGAATTAAAAATGAAAAAAATTAAAAGAAATACAATAAAATATTAATAAACCTGTCACGAAGAATATTGCCACTGAAAAACACATCAGAATGCAAAACCAATCAACTTTTCGTTTCATTTATTCATTTTAAACTTTTTCAGTGCCAATTTTAGTGCCAATACAACTTTCTCCATTAGAAGTGTTATATATTTTTTCTGTTAAAGTCAAAGTCAAAGTCAAAGTGTACTTTATTGTCAAAAATCTATGTAACAGGGGTTAACACAGAAGATTGAAATTGCGTTTGACCAGTCTCCAATGTGCAGTTAAAACTAAACATATAGATAAGACATTGACAATAATTTCACACACACACACACACACACACACACACACACACACACACACACACACACACACACACACAGTAAAACTAACATACTGATACATGTGTTTACATTCTCTCTAACACACTCATTCACAAACACACACACGTGCAGTAAAAAAAGACTAGCATACTGATACAGACATGTACAATAAAATACACACACGCACACACACACACAGAGTGTGCAGTAAGACTAACATACTGATACAGACATGTACAATAAATACACACACACACACACAGCAGCAGAAGTACAATCAGTGGACATACAGGTATGTGCAGTAGTGTAGATGCAGTATGTAAGGTGCAAAGAGTAAAGTGCAAGTGACATGGTCTTGAAATGTTCATGGAATGTTCTTCAGTGTCCTTGAAAAGTTCATGTAGTTTTCTTCAGTGTGTTGATGAGTCTGATGGCTTGTGGAAAGAAGCTGTTTCCCTGTCTGCTTGTGCGGCACCACATGCTGCGGTAGCGCTTCCCTGATGGTAGTAGGGAGAACAGTCAGGTCTGATATGAAATCTTGGAAATAATCACGTGAAATGTGCAAAGATTAAATGATTAAAGGAAGCTGTCCCGGCCAATCTTGTAAGGAGGCAGGCTGGGTTGGTGGATTGGTCACAAAAAGACAGGACTTTGCCCAGGAGACGTGCACTTGGAACCATGTGAACTTTGAGTCATTTCAAGGTACGTCCTCACCATTTTCTCTTTCTCCTCCTTTACTTTTCCACAGTACCTTTACTGTCCCAACTCTAACCTCCGTAACTTAAAGGGACATTGTGTAACATTTTCAGTTGTTTATAGGCAAAAATTGATGTCTGCAATCATAAATATGTCATCACTGGTGTACTATTACCTCCACAAATAATCTGACTTATTCTTGTAAAAGGAGAATTTCGGATTTGTTTGTACATTGTGCAGGTAAGTCGTCTGGGGGGTTCCATAACGTTTCACCATTTTGACAATACATCTGCCAGCAAGGGACATACAGCTGTTAGCTGCCAGCGCCACTGTCAGCCACTGTTAGTGGCGCTGACAGCAGGGGCGGATCTAGAAAAATATTTATGGGGTGGCAAGAGGGGGGCAGGAAGTTTTGAGGGGTGGCAACATATGGCACACGTATTTAATCACAGTTATCACAGTTTGATGAGAAATAGTATGTTCACACTACATAAGGGCACGGGCTGCCATTTACAAACTCACACAGACAAACTTAATCTCATGCAATCAATGTCTTGCATTTGAGGTTTCATGTGAAACAGTTCATATTAGGAATAAGTGTTGAAGGAAGTTCAACAAACCCTGAGTCTAACCCTGAACTCTGAGTTGATTTACCCTGAGATGGGAAACTCTGAGTTAGTTCAGTCAACTCTGAGTATGTTCACTCACAAATAAAAGACAGCGCCTCCATTTTAATCCAGTGGATGTAGAGATATTAATGCATGTGTAGCAGACGGTGCACATTTATCTTTAAAAGAAGAGCCTGAGTCAGAGCGAGGAAAGTGTAAATAAGTTAACCATAAAGTTCATAAAAAAGTTTGATTCAGTGTTGTCCGTTTATTCATCATTTATCAGACTTACATTTCCTTAATGAAGATAAAGTGGTGGAATCTGACTGTGTATCAGGCTGTAGATACATTACATTATATTAATAATATATAATAATATATTTGTTCAGATTTAATCTGATGGGGAAAAACACAGGAGGCAGCAACTGAAAAATAGGAAGATTTAAAACATATAGGCTAGGCTATAGATCAAAGACATAAAGACATGACTGTAAACTCACAGTCTGACCCAGTAATAATATGTTTGCTGATTTGCACTTGAAAAGATGTTGAGGTTAAAATACAGTAGATTTTAAAATGTTGGACATCTATTTGTATCTTGACTCAACAGCATTCAGTGACTTTATTTCAGCTACAAATGTAGTAAATTTAAAGACACTGAAATGCTGCACCATTGCTCACTCAGAAATATGAACATATAATCCCCAATATTAGGCTATAGGAATTATGTTCCATCAGTGCGACCAATGACATCAGTGATAGAGATCATTAGTCATTGATACTACGTGTCTAAAGCTTCATACCCAGTTTTAACATTTAAATAATTAGGCCTACACATTATGTGCAATAAACATGTGGGAGCTGCTCTAACAGACTGACAGTCTGATCCTTGTGCACAGTGTTATAAACAATAATAAATATTAAAAGGACAGAGGTTTGATTCTGAGCTGAGGGTGAATTCTCGCTGTGTAATATTTGAATGTAAAGACAAAAACTGGTGTCCAAAGAAGTGATTGAGTAACTTAAGACAGTCCTGAGTAACAAACTGATATCCAGCAGGATTTAGACTGTGACAGACGGTAAATCTCTGCTAATGAATGCGCTTCGATACAAGCTTTGACACGGCCTGAATGAATGAGGAAATGAAACAGTGTGTAAGAGGGAGGAGACAGAGAAAAACCTAACCTGCTCACAGACTCAGTTGCCACGGTGATTGACTCAGAGTTTGATTTACCTCTCTTTCTAGAACTGAAAACCCAGAGTTTCCCTCATTTCAGGGTTAACTTACTCAGAGTTTTCACTAAACCTGCTTTCTGGAATAGGCTACCCCTCTGGCTCCACTCAGGTTTCCAAACAAAGCAGTCTCTTGCCACTCTGGCGTTATCTCGTGCTGCATTCAGTGCAGTCGGACATTGGAGATTCGCGCTCGTAAAAAGGCGAATTGGCCATAACTTTTCTTTGAATTCATTGCTGCCAACTGGGGTGGCAGCAGGGGTGGCATGGCTTTCTTTTAGGGTGGCAGTTGCCGCCCTATGCCACCCCAGTAGATCCGCCCATGGCTGGCAACTAACAGCTGTTAGCTGTTTCAGCAGCGCTGGCCCCAACGGTCCCACAGGAGGGGGTTTGTCAACTCATGTCGCGTGTGTCTGTGTAGGAGCCTGAATGAATATTCCATGAAATATCGGATGACATGGTTTCATCAATGTTATCATAGCTTTTTGGTACACAGCAGCTACCATTGTTGCAATACGCATTTGAGGTGAGGCGCTAGAGTGCGCCATACGTTTTGAATGCAATATATGATTTCAGCGTTAGATGGGAGAAATTCCTGGGAGATGGGACATTCATGGGGCACTAATTCATAATGTATCATACAGACTGTTGTGTCTGCATTTTCATATGATATCATATTAGCTGTTCTGTGACGATAAGTTGGTCATTCATCGAAGTGAAGTTTTCTACATTAACTGGGCACAGGAGCAGGGATTTTTTGCCCCAGAGAATGTATCTCTCTGGTTTCTAATGTGGCATGGAGGTGGTGCAGTCATAGGTAGAGTTAAGCAGGCGCAAAAAAACAACAAAATAAAACAAAACCTGCACACATTTTCTGCCGCTGTGAGGAGCTGAGTCCTCTGTTATGTATCTGTCTCTCTTTGATGTTATGATGTAGCGAACTATTTTACATTTTGAATTTTCCCCTGAAAGATGTCAGGTCTGTTTTATAGGAAAAAAGAATCATTGAAGTATGAAATCACGAATGTGCTACAAACAGGAGTCCCTGGCCTGCTGGTGTCTCAGAAGTCATTAGTCCAGCATTGACTGTTGCTCCAACCCTCTGCTGTCCAGTGCTGACTGTCCTGTTGCCAGCAGAGCGACCCAAGAGATATCGAGCAGGTCTGCCCCCTTGTTTTCAGGCAAACAGAAACAGAGTGACAATGATTTGTGTTCCACATCTGCAGTTAGTTTGCAGTCACCACAGCTTGTGGCAGTGCTCTGGGACATGGCAGATGTGACCGCATCTGCAGTCATCTGTAGCCCTTGGGTATCATTAGCGCCACAGCCGGGCTGACAGCCACGAGCATAGTTTCCTTTCATATTAGATATTTGACAAATGTCACATACAAATACATGGGGCTGTTTGTTGTTTGTTTATTATTTGGAATATATTCCATAAGGATTTTTGATGTCAGCTTGCTTGCCTTATTAGAGGTTCCCTTGTCTCAGAACTTCTTTGGGGATTTGGATCAATATTCTACATAACATGCAGATGGCAAAATATACTGAAATGTAACTAATTTGGGTTGGAGCAAAATTGGGTTTAAAAAACTAATGGCTTTAATAAGAAATGTTTGGGTTACCACATTGTATAAAAAATTGTTAATCTCAACTTCTCGAAAGGGAGACTTTTTACACATACTTCCATTAAAAAAATGCAATTACAGTAATGAAACATTTGTTTAGCCAAATATAACCCCTCTGTTTTCATTCCTTTAATGGTTTAATGAACTGAAGAATTTTGTAATACTGTGATACAGTGAAACTGTGATATTTTCTGCGATAGTTATCATACCATGAAAATCTCATACCACTGCAACCCTTAAAAAGACAGTGCTGTGGCCTAGTCCCCAAACAGGCCAGCTGCATTAGCTGCACTAATTTCCATTTTAGTCACCAACTATCTGACTGTCACAAGCAAAGTGCACCAGTAGATTGAGCTCATTGATAAAACACTTCCTTCTGGTTGTCAAAAAGTTTGTAAGGATGGTTTGCCTAACCGTAATTCAGTATTGCCAACAGCAGGTTTGCAGTGTTAATTTTTTCTGTGATTAAAACAAGATAATGACAAGCTTAAAGTAGGTTTTGATAATAAAAAAATCTATGTTAGATTTTCTAATAAGACCAGACATGACATGACAACAACGTTAGTGGTGGGCTATCAGACATTACAGTTTTTCACGATTGCTTAAACACATTTCCTGATTGACTACCTCACTTTCTCAAAACCCTAAACACAAATCACTGAACTCACACACAAAATGCAAAATCCTACACTTCTCTTGCAAAAGCACACTTTGCCCTCAAAACAGTATTAGCTCTTCACTAAATGGCATTTTCTTTTCAAATGACAAACACATACAGCGTATGAGTAGACATGTCTAAGCACCCATTGAACACTGATGTGCAGAATGGAAAACACTATAGTATGAATGGAAAACACTATATGGATGCTTTATCAGTAGAATCATGTCTTTGCATGTTCAGTGCTAAATTCACCTGTTGGATGTAAAATACTCTATTACCATATCATGTTTTTGTGTATATTCAAATAGAAGACAACACAATACTTGTACAGCAAATAATATTTTATTTGTACTCAAAATGTTCAGTCTACTGTAAATCACAGCAAACTGTGGATGAAAACTGGCTGAAATGAAAGAGATAACAGATAACAAATAACAGAAAGAGATAACATAAAATAACTAGGATGCATCCTGCCTACAGTCCCTGGCTGGCCACAGGACCTCATCTACGTCGCAGGCAATGTCCTCCCTGGCCAAACAGCAGGGGAAGAATCGCCTACAATGGCGCATGAAGCCTTGACAGGCCTCAGCAGTCACATTGCCACATGCGTCCTCCATGGCATGCAGCAGTGGAGAGAGGAAGCAGAGAAGAACTCCTCAATAGGATTGAGGAAGGGAGAGTATGGAGGAAGATGCAGGACAGAAACTTCAGGATGGCCCCTGAACCAGTCACAGACCAGAGCAGCCCGGTGGAAACTGACGTTGTCCCAGACAACAACAAATCTGATTACCTCTGTGTCATCCATCTGGTCTGGTTGAACAACGATGTTGTCGAGTGTGTCCAGGAATGCTATGAGATGGGCAGTGTTATACGGGCCAAGGGTGGCATGGTGATGGAGGACGCCGTGGTGGTTGATGGCATCACACATTGACTGTGTTTATAAGGTCTTTAGTATCCCGGTTTTGATTGTTTTTTTTTAAGCATCCCGTTTTTGTGTTTGTGCATGTAAACACCATATCCCGAATTCAGCAACCGGGTTATGCCCTTTTCCTGGTTTCAAGAAACGCGGTTTTGCCACCTGGAGTACTCCAATAGAAGCTGGGATACTGGAGCATGTATACGCCTTATCCCGGTTTTATTATTGGTTCAACTACATCACACAGTCGGCTGAAGGATGCCCTACTCATTCTGAAGTTTTCTCTCCACTCTGAATCTGTAAACTCTATGAGAACGATCTTTTCCCACCAGTCACAGCTACATATTTTCATCCACTGTTGCCTTGTACTGTGTGGTGGCAGTGACAGCTGAATAACTATCAAAGTTGGTGACGTATTCAATATTTGTTGTCGCTCTCTCCTCCCATTGCTGAAGATGAAGTGGATGAGCCATAGCTGTAATGCGACATGAGTATTTACTAACGCTAAGCCACCTAGAAGCGACAGAGGTCTCATTTTTGTCTTACTTCTAAATATAATAAATATATCACATTTCCCGCTCAATCTGTTGTAAACAAAAGACGTAAAAGACACAACACACGCCTGCGCAGATAGGATGCAGTGATCAGAAAACGGGTTACTGGTATTTATCATGTATACAGGGATATGAATAACCGGGTTTCTCTGTGTTCCATGTACCGGGATACTAAAGACCTTGTAAACACAGTCATTGTTACGTTCCCTCCACGCTGGCCAGGGACCTCAATGACAGCACGCTGGCCGATTACATTTCTGCCCCGGTGGCTTCTCTTTACAAGGTTGAACCCCACTTCATCAATGAATATAAATTCATGCAGGTCTGCTGCTGCATCTAGGTCAAGATATCTCTGAAACAGACAACAGGACAATATTACAGTATATACCGTACACCAAGAGTGTTCAATAGAGTATAGGCTGTTGTGAAACATTGTAAAAAAAAAAAAAGGACAACATTGGAGTACAATACAGTAGTGTGTCAGTGCTGATAGGACACAATTGTGGAATGTATAGGACTTACTTAGTCATGGCGAATCTCCTCCTTGATTCTGGCAGTGTTCCTCTCAAAAGGAACCCTGTTTATCTGCTTCATCCTGATGGAGTTGTATTGGAGAACACAGTCCACTGTGGATAAACTCACTGTTGCTGTATTTTGGAATATGTGTTGGTCTGCAATGATTGCATCTCGGATTTGTCGGAGGGTTATGACATTGTTTGCCAGCCTCACCTCTCTCTTCAATGTTGCCATCATCCATTGTTCTCCAAACAAACCAGGAGCCCATCTGTGACCCTTTTATGACAAGTTGCTGATTGCTAATTGCACAACAGCCTTTGGAGTTTAGAAATGTGATTGGCAGTGTGTTATGTGTGAACAGCAAGAGAGGCAATTCAGGAAGAGTGTGCAAGATATAGGGAATTGTGTGTAGTGTTGTGAAAAATGTGTGGTATGGAATGGGAACATGTGTCTCAAGCAGAGATTATGCTTGGAGTTCAGCAGGATTGGTTTGGGAGTTGGTACATGAGTTTCAGATTGTGCACATTGTGTCTGATGTTCCAATTAATGTGTTTAAGCAATCGTGAAAAACTGTAAAAGCTGAGAACAGCTGTGCATTATCTTCAAATGCTGCATGCACGACAGGCTGGTAAACTCCAGTAAATAGTCTGCTCGAGGATGTTTTGCTAGACAGCAAAAACACTGACACCTGAGCAGTGTGAGCCATTGGTGCGAGTTGTGAGCTGTAATTCAGCAGTAAAAAATCAGCCATGTGTGTCTGCAGGGGGGTACACCGTGGACAGGTTGCCAGACTGTCACAGGTTTGACACATAAAGACAGACAACCATTCACACTCATATTCACACTTACAGCCAATTTAGAGTCACCAATTAACCTGCATGTCTGTGGACAATGGGAGGAAGACAGAGCACTGAGAGAAAACCTATGCCGACATGAGGAGAACACGCAAACTCCGCATGGAGGGGCTCCCCCAACTCAGGGTTTTAACCCATGTTGCTAACTCGGCCGTACTGCATGTCAGTAACTCGGCTTCTTCTCCGGGGCCTTTGTGCTCCACTGTCTCTCAGGTTAACTCATATTGCAGCGGTGCCTGGATAGTGTGACATGTGTGGTTGTGCTGCTGCTGTGGTCCTGCCAGATGCCTCCTGCTGCTGCTGTTATCATGAGTCATACTTCTACTCTTATTATACACATATGATTATTGTCACATATGTATACTATCAGATATTAATATATACTTGTACCACAATCGCCAGAATTATAATTATAATTTTATTACTTTCATTAATGTTGTTGTAAGCTACTGTCATTACCGTCTGTCCTGCATCTCTCTCTCTCTGTCTCTCTCTCTCTGTCTCTTTCTGTCTCATTGTGTCATACAGATTACTGTTAATTTATCATGTTGATCTGTTCTGTACGACATCTATTGCACATCTGTCCGTCCTGGAAGAGGGATCCCTCCTCAGTTGCTCTTCCTGAGGTTTCTACCATTTCTTTCCGCATTAAAGAGTTTTTTTGGGGAGTTTTTCCTTATCCGCTGTGAGGGTCCAAAGGACAGAGGGATGTCGTATGCTGTAAAGCCCTGTGAGGCAAATTGTGATTTGTGATATTGGGCTTTATAAATAAAATTGATTGATTGATTGAATTGAACCCCCACCCCAGGTTCAAACTGATCTCTGTTAAAACTATCTGATTGGGTTTCTGATTGATCGACTGGATCAGACAGGGGGATCTCAGTCTTTTTGAAAATAAATTTACGTAAGTAAAACAACTTGTATTTATTTCCTTGTGAAACAAAAGCACATTGTAAGGTTAAAAAAAGGTTTGGCTTAACATTCATATGGGAAGTAAATAGCTTCTTGAGTGAAAGTCTGGGGTTTGTTGGACCTATCCACCACCCTTCCCATCAACCTATAGGGGCTTTCCAGTAGTGATGGCCAAATGAAGCCTCATGGAGCATTTTCTTTACCCTAGCCTCCTCACTCATTCGCATTCTGATTTTTGCCATGAGATGATGTGTTTTACTATGAACCTAGTTAGGGATGGGAACCGAAAGCCGGTTCTTGTTGAGAACCAGCTCCCAGTGTTTCGATTCCTTGGAAGCATTTGCCAATTTTGCAAGCGATTCCCTTAACAATTCCAGCAGACGCGATAGAAGTCACAACGCAACTTGCGCAAGGTTCGCGGTGTGGCATTGTTTTGATTCTACAGTCAACATGGCACCCAGGTGACTGAAACGTTCGGGAGTTTGGTTGTATTTCACAAAAAAAGATGAAAACAGGGCAACTTGCAGTGCTTGTAAAGTGTCTATTTCATCAAAGGGGGGAAATACTAACAATATGCAAAAACATTTGTACACACAGCATGCGATTACTTTGCATGAATGTCATGAATGTTTTCGATCCGCTCCGGAGTGACCATAACGTGAGTGAATCTCAACCCAGTAGGTAGGTGAATTTGTTCAATTGTAAGTCGGAGAATGTCAAATTTGCATGTTTTCCTCTAACCAGAATAGTTCTGTTTCATTCATTCCCATTATATATTCTAGATATATAGATTTTAAGACAAACAAAGTTGATGCTAATCGACCTGTTTGTTCTCCTTTCTTCCCAAATGAGAATCAATAGAAGAATCGATAAAGAACCGAATCATTAATCAAATCAAACTTTATTTGTATGGCACTTTTCATGCATTAAAAATGCAGCACGAAGTGCTTCACAGAATAGAAACACACACACACACACACACACACACACACACACACACACACACACACACACACACACACACACACACACACACACACACTTTACAGTTCATTTAAACTCATTCATAAACATTTGGCATGACTGTGAAGTCTAATTTTAAAGCGATTTGGATGCACAGGTGCGCACAGGTGTAGGAAACGCAAATCATCAGAGGGACCGACTAACGTCAGTATTGTATAGACTTATATCGTGTGACTATAACATTTCAACCCGCTCACATTTTGGATGCATTCAGGTTTTATTATTGTGAAGCATTTACTGAAAATCGTGCTCTCCTGGCTCTCGTCTTGGCTTGATATCTCTGTGGCTCAACGTGTCTTTGGATGCTATCAGTGGAAACGGCGATTTGTTAATGTGAGTGATGTCCAGCATAATGTTTCTATCATAATGTTGCAAACGACAGCTTTAGATGAATGATATACAGACGCGAAGCGATCGCAATGTTTATTTCCTGGTTAGCTGACAACGGGTTCTCAAAGCCAACGCCCACACCACATCTGTCATCAGTTAATTCACACACCAGTTAATCTTGTCCTCTTTAAGGTCAGTAATCTTTTTGTTTGCTTTCCTCAGCAACAGATCTTCTTCACTGGGCATAAAGTTAGCTGCTAGCTTGATGTGTTCATGTGGCGAGCTTTCCAGTCCACAGGCTAGCTTTTGCCTGCTTATTCAAAAGCGTTTGTCTCTGCACACTGGTTCTTGGTGGTTCCAAAAAAAGGAGCAGCTTCAGTAGTGTGGAATAAACTGGACTTCTCAAGTGACTTACTGCTCAGAGGGCTCTCATCTTTCTCAGCAACACTGTGGTGAGATCTTGTCAGGTTAAGGCAAGAACAACACTTGGTTTTGGATAAAAAAAAAAGATCATGACCAAGATCACACCCATGTGCTGTGACACATTCATGTGCTACAAGCCACCAGAGCACATTTTCGATTAAGCAGAATCGAAAATGGAATCGGAATCGTAAAAATCTTATCAATTCCCATCCCTAAACCTAGTAGTGTCAAAAAGCTGAATCTTACTCTGGGGGCATGTTTGCAGGTCAAAAAATTAAAACAACAGGAATAATGGCTTTAGGTGAACAGAAAACTGAAAATATCAGGTAGCACTGCTGCTCCTTCACTGTGAGGACTGTGTGGTTTTGTAGAGGCCACAAATCAGTACTATGTTGCATTGTCCAAAAAGTGGTATAAATTCAAAATTTCCCATCTAATCTGATCCACTTGGATACTGTCAAGTCTTGTATTTTCTTGTATGTGATGGTCTGTGTTACCGGACTGAATGGAAACAGATAATCTGAAGTTATGAGTTTTTGGAAACCCTGCCTTTTAATGAGCAGTGATGGGGAGCAGCCAGTGACTGAGAGGGCTTAAGCAGTGACACAGTCATGTGCTACAAGCCACCAGAGCACATTTTCACCGTGGAGAGAGGGGGGGAGGCAGGGAGATTAAAGACATCAAATACATCTTTGATAAAGGTTTTACCAGCCTGCTGAAGCAAAGGAAAAATGGATCAAAAAGGATTGGAGTTTGGCTTCCTGGCCTATCTGCGGACTCCCCCACCAGTTGGCATATCTGTCTCCTTCCATACTGTTCTGTATTTTACACTTTAAAGAGTGTATTGACAGTTTTTTACTGAAGAGGCCTGTGTGAGTGCTGCCATTACACGGTTGAAACTATTTTTCATCATAAATGAGGTACCTTAGGTAAGATGCCACCTCATTATTCTAACTATGATTGGCTATAGTTTAGTTCTCTAACCAAATATTTGATGAGTAAACTAGACTTTTGTTCATAGGTGCAAATCAGTCTGAGACCTGAGAGGTAACAAACCATCAGACTAGCGCCTACCCTGCCAAAAACATGGGGTGTAACAATTCACATGTTCACACTGAACCACTCAGTATGAGGCTTTTAGTTTGGTATGCAATGCGCACCGAACAATATGCTGAACTAGAGAATTTCACAAGAAATTTTGATGGGTGCCTGTTATCACCACCATGTACATGTATACATTTACTATATGTACTGCCTACTCCAAGTGCTTCATACTACATGTACAGTTGCTTTGTTACGATGGTAATTAATAAGGGACACCTGGAGCAGTGGAGCAGAGAGGGGCAGTCAGCCGCTCAGAGCAGGCAGCTGTTTTAATAGAGTTGAAACCTCTCAAACACCTACTTTTACCACCAAAGCTATGAGTCCAGTTGTCAAAATATGGATATCAACTATGAGGGGAGATTTTCCCGAATGTGAAGATGTATTTTTTATGTTTGTGGTGTCACAAATGTGATCATCAAATGTGTTGCTGGTTTAAAAACTGGTGTCCCAGCTCTTTTCAAGAAATTTCGATAAAGAAAATTGGCCTTCCCTTCGCTTGGAGGCTCAGTGAGCGTGTAACTGTGTTTAATTCCATTCTTACATTTCTGCGACCACCACCAATTTTCCTGTGTTTTGATGTGTAAATTTTGTATTCAGAGATGAAAATTGTGGCAGTGAGAGCAATTTGTTGAGAAACTTTTAAGATACATATCCAGCTTCTCTGCACTCTAGCGATGTTGTCACACACTCTAGCTCTCTCCCATAGACACCTATTATAAAATCTGAAATGTCTGAAAAACATTATGTAATGTAAACTGTAATTTCTTAAACACTGCGTTAGATACCAAGATGCCCATTTTGGTTCAATAAAGTCTCATGAACCGTTTGAACTTTGAATCATTTTTCTATGTTACAGTATGGCGATTGGGTGTGGGCTTTTTTTTTGAATCCCGAGGTGAATTTCTGAGAAAAGTCATAGCACACCATTCCTGAATTTTCTGCAAATTTGGAAGTATTTTTTGTGATTGTGCTGGCAGTGGTCGATGTTTTTGCTGTTGTGTCACATCAGTTTCACTGTTTGGCAAATGAGCTCTAGTTCACATTAGCTCTAAGTGGTCAGTGGCCGTAAAATAACAGCTAACGGAGGGTGAATTGAGTTACATTATGATGCATTCAAACTCTATAAGGTAAAAATGAGTATTGGGTGAAAGTGAATTATAAGGTTCTCATGATGTGTTCGGGGTAATCTAGTAAAATGTACTCTTTGTCAAGACACTTCAATAATTACCGCTATTTGAAGAAGAAATGTGTTAATGTTGTAGATATTAGAGGGAATTAGGATATATATGGTAAAAAGGTGTTTGAAGCAATTTTTTAAGATGTTTTTTATGTGAAAGGTTATTTTCAAGGTTGTTTCATATATATGTGTGATTGAATTGTGTTCATTAATAGTTAATGTAATGAAACTTTTTTTCATAAGGATCTTTTTCTTTTACAGCACGTAAAGGAAGGTAAGGAGACACCTCAGAAAATGAGTCACTCAGATATAGCTAAATGATTGTTCCTACTCCAAAATTAGAATACATGATGATGCTAGTTTTCAAATTAAATCAATTAAAATATAAAATTTAAATTAAAAAAAAAAATTGTCTGGCATTTCTACTTTTTGCTGTTTCATAAATGTACCGTACCATAACACCACTGTATCGTATTGCACTGTGAAATTTTTGAACTTCCCGCCAAAAACCCACAATAAGAATACGATTTTGGTGTGATTTGGAGTGGTCACTTAGTACGAGTGGGCAATATCAAAATATAGTATAGTATATACTATACTATATTTAGGAGTTTTGGAGCTGGACCATTCATAAGGAACGTGGTTGAATATACATATGGTTCAGTTATTCATTGGACGCAGAGTATACAGGCACAGTGAAAGTGAAACATAATTGCTCATTACCTTCAAAACTTCACAAATAGCTGCAAGGAAAAAATCTCATGAACAGTTCCACCTGCACAGAACCCAGAAAGGATACAGAATGTTACAAAGGGACACACACACACACACACACACACACACACACACACACACACACACACACACACACACACACACATACACACACAAAAGTAAAACAGACTCTCTACTTTAATATGGAGGAGAGCAGTGTGTCAGTGTGCTAATGTATCAGCCAGTTACAGTTTGAAAATGAAACATTAACCAATGCTGAGGATCTGATTTTACTGAGAAAAAACAATTCACAACAGTATACTTTGATAGTTCTTTCCTGAGCCAGCAATTCTGCTTCTGTGTCAGGGGTCTGGATGTAGTATGCAAGACTCAGTACAAACGTGATACTAAGAAATGTACTGCTATGGAGGGGTCAGTCACAAAATGTCTTTTGCTTATTGGCCCGTGGCCCACACCAAAATTGATTTAAATGTGCTATATTAAGAATACTTTCACTGCTTGCTTGCTGACAGACAGTTATTTCCAACATGGAAATGAGGCCGTAATATTGCTCCCTTCAGAGCCGGACTTTATTGACAAAAAACAGTGATTTAACATCACTGAACACAGGAGCTGCTGATCTACTGCTGCCAACCCCTGTGATTTTGTTTGTCTTATTGTGTGGCTTTGGTCTTTTAAAGGGTTGGTTTGGAGTCACCAAAGTCACACACCAACACAAACTAGGTGATCGAGGCAACTTTAGACCAGCAGCTGTCCTGTTCAGTGAGGATAAATCACTGTTTTTGTCAATAGAGTCTGACAACTTTGAGAAGAGTATAGATGGGAACAATATATAGCAATATAGGAATACAATATACATGCAGCTACACTGTTAAAGATTTTTAAGGTGGCACTTTCTTTCCGTTACCAAAAATGTATCTTGTTGCTGAAAGTTGCTGTAGGTTGCTTAGCTTCTGTGTTTGTACTCCTGCTGCCTCCTCCAAACTGTGAAAATGCAGATAGACATCTACCATGTGTAATACCATGACTATGGATGAGTTTCTCATACAACCCCACTTTAAAAAATTCAAACTGTCCCTTTATGGGTCACAACTTTAATACTCAACTCAACTTTATTTATAAAGCGCTTTAAAACAACCACAGTTGAAACAAAGTGCTGTACATAAGAGGTCATAAAACAACAACAACAACAACAACAACAAAAAAGCAGGTAAAAACAAACAAGCAAAATAAAACAAAACAAAACTGAATAAAAACAGCAACAAACAAATAAAAACAGAGCGAGGTCTCATGCTGGGTTAAAAGCCAGTGAGTAAAAGTGGGTTTTAAGGTGGGTTTTAAAAACAGACAGTGAGGGGGCCCGCCTGATGTGCAGTGGTAGATTATTCCACATTTTTGGAGCAGCAATGGAGAATGCACGATCTCCTCTAAGTGTTCGCTTAGACCTCGGTACCTGAAGGAGCAGCTGATCAGCTGACCTTAGGCACCGGGCAGGGGCGTAGGGGTGAAGAAACTCAGAGAGGTAGGGCGGGGCGAGGCCATTTAAAGATTTAAAAACAAATAAGAGGATCTTAAAATGAACTCTAAAATGCACAGGCAGCCAGTGGAGGGAGGCCAGGATGGGAGTGATGTGCTCCTTCATTTGTACTCCAGTTAGCAGACGAGCAGCAGCGTTCTGACCTAACTGGAGACGTGCAAGGGAGGACTGGCTAACTCCAAAATAAAGTGCATTGCAGTAATCCAGCCGAGACGTGATGAAGGCATGGACATGACATGCCAGCAGGGGCTTGAGGGAAAAGGCATCGCCTTTACTCAGGGGGACATATATCTGGCTGTCATCAGCATAGCAATGAAAGGCGACACCATGCTTTCTGAGGATAGACCCTAGGGGAAGCATGTACAAGGAGAAAAGCAGGGGTCCTAAAATTGAACCCTGTGGGACCCCATATAAAAGTGGAGCGGAGGAGGATTCACAGTCACCAAGACCAACACACATAGTCCTGTCAGCTAAGTAGGACCTGAACCAGTCCAGGGCACTACCACCAATGCCCACTAGCTGCTGCAGACGTTTTAACAAAATGTTGTGGTCTACAGTGTCAAAGACAGCAGTCAAGTCAAGCAGTACAACAACATAGTTGCCATTATCATTTGCTATTAAAATGCCATTAAAAACTTTTAAATGGGCAGTTTCCGTGCTATGCAAAGTTTTAAAACCAGACTGAAAAACCTCCATGATATTGTAATGATCAAGGAAAGTTTTTAGTTGTGCATAGACAATTTTCTCCAGAATCTTAGAAACATAAGGCAACTTGGAGATGGGCCTGAAATTTGCTAAAACAGTGCTATCGAAGCCAGGCTTCTTCAGAAAAGGTTGTACTACTGCATGTTTGAAGCTTACTCTTTACTCCTCCCAAGTGGAAGTATATCAGCAGAAGTGCCTACTGCCCTGTGATAACATCAGTTTAAGTGACACTAAAATTACAGCAAGATTAGCAGTAATTCTCACTGTCACTTACAAAGCAACAGGAATAAATTGGCTCCAGCAGCTTCACCACATTGGGTAATACAGGCGGCTTAACATGCTGTTGTACAATTTATCTGAAGCCTGATCAGTCAAGCCTGTGAATCATCACTGAGGGGGAGAGAGCAATATGGGGGAGGGAGTGTGAGTTAGAGCCTGTGAAGAAGAGAAAAACTTTTGTCTCACTTGGAGTCCATCTGTGCATCCGCCATGTGTTTGTGTTGGTTTTTGTATGTATGTACATCTGTTAGCTTGCTAGCTAAACTGTTATTTTTATAACTTAACAGTGGTGGAAGAAGTATTTAAGGTCCAGTGTGTAGGATTTGGGGGGGTATATTAGCAGAAGTGGAATATAATATTCATAATCATGTTTTCTTTAGTGTGTAATCAATAAAATCCTGAAACTAACAATCACTGTGTTTTTGTTACCTTAGAATGAGCCACTTATATACTTACCCCTCGGCCTTACACCCTTGGCAAACTCAAGAAGTTTCAGTTGGCTGAGACCTGCACTTCACCATTAGATGGCACTAAATCCTACACACTAGTACTTTAAGATCCTCTATTCAAAAAAAAAGTAGAAAAACCTTGGTCCAAAAGTACAGTCCATCATGAGTAAACACCTTGCACTCAAGCAAAGGTAAAAAAAAGTTGTGCAATGTACTCTGACGTAAGTGTTTCTCCACAGGGAGTACTTTTACTTTGATACTTAGAGTGTTATTTCATCAATAATACATTAGATTAATAACATCAAATCAATAACATCAGCAGCCTTTTACCATCTAAAAAACATCGCCAAAATCAAAGGTATAGTGTCTAAACCTGACTTGGAGAGACTTATCCATGCATTTGTCTCTAGTAGGTTAGACTACTGTAACGGCCTGCTCACTGGCCTCTCCAAACGGGCCGTAAGACAGCTGCAGTACATCCAGAATGCTGCTGCTCGGGTCCTGACCAGAACCAGGAAGTACGAGCACATTAGTCCTGTGCTCAGGTCTCTACACTGGCTTCCTGTGGCTCAGAGAATAGACTTTAAAGCAGCTCTGCTTGTGTACAAGTCTCTCCACGGCCTAGCACCAAAGTACATCTCTGACATGTTAGTGCCATATGAACCATCTCGGACTCTGAGGACCTCAGGGACCGGCCTCCTGCTGGTGCCCAGAGTCAGGACTAAACATGGGGAATCAGGGTTCCAGTTTTATGCAGCTAAAATCTGGAACACTCTTTCTGAAGATGTGAGACAGGCCTCTACTCTGACAATGTTCAAATCTAGGCTCAAAACAGCTCTATTTCACTGTGCATATGACTGAAAGGATCTTATGTGCACTCTTCTCTTTTAAAGTTCATTTTATAATGATTATTTATGTTTTTATTTTCTATTGTGATTTTAATGCATTTTCTTCTTCTGTAAAGCACTTTGAATTACTTATTATTATCATTACTTTATGCTGTAATTTGGCAGTTGTTTGTTAAACCTTGGAATCAATCAGTTAATCAATAATTTATTCACACATGAAGTCATAACTCAAAACGTGAACCCTTCAGCTCCTTGTGCACTGTGATTTAGTCCTTTTTTGCCTCCTCAGACATTGTTGTCTGCTGTTTATAGTTGTTCATGTTTCGGGATGGTTCTGGTACTCCATGATTTCTGGTTGTGGAATGATTTAACTGTAGTTCTGGCTTCAATTGCCTCTATTGTTTTTACAAATTCAACCCAACACAGACTCAGCGAGTTCACTGATGTTCACTGATGTAGGGATGCACTGAAATGAAAATTTGTGGCCAAAGCCGAATAAAATTAAACGCTTGGCCGAATACCGAGTACCGAATGCTGTTCAGTTTTTCATTGGTTTTTGCAGATGAACCACCTCCAGATAGTTCAGTATTACATTCTTTGCAAACCGCTTCCTTCTATCACTGTCCAACACTTTGAAATATTGCCACACTGCCGACATTTTACTCCGTCTGTCACCGCACGCTGTTTGATTGCGTCATCAAAACACGCCACTATTATTCGGCCTTGCTTTTCACTTATTCCACCGATTACTGAATGTGTGTTTTTTTGCAATATTCGGCCAAATATATTCGGTTACTGAATCATCGGTGCATCCCTACACTGATGTAATGTTGACCGTGGCGTTCTGGAACGTGCTGTTGACTCTGATTCTCTCACAACACTGCGGCGATGCATCATGGTCACTCTTCACATACACAGGCAGCAACTCCTCACTGAAGCCACCTCTGAGCAGCACACAGCAGTGACCCAAAGTGTTTATTCCTCTTGTGGTGCAGGGCAAGCAGGAACGGTACATTCCCACTGTCACACCAATCCTTATTTACCATAAAGCACACGTCTCCTTTTCTTCTCTTACCAGTGTCCTCTACTCTGTCAGATTGGCATATAGAGGAAAAAAAGTCACCTGGCTGAATGGTGCTGTCCAGGATTTAGCCACATTTTCGTAAATCTAAGGATATTACAGTTCCTGATATCCTGTTGGAATCTGATGTGGCGGGGAGGTCATACAGTTTATTATCCAACGCATGTGCAGTGGCTAGGGGGATGCTAATTAGGCAAGAAGATCCCAGCAATCAGGATTGCAGCCGATTTTTGATTCCTCCACACTTGCCATGATGCCTCCGATGTAGGTACTAATAAAGAGATTGTCTTACCTGTACAAGTGGTCGCGATCATAGCAGGTGCCCATCTCCTCTATCTTTTCTTGGATGTTTATTGATATGTACATGTACAAACCATGATTTGGCTCAGCAGAGTCACAGAAGTAGAGTTTACAAGCTGGTGAGTTGATTTCTTCATCCTGGTAAGTGACTCACAAATACACACAGAGACAGCTGGTATAAATGGGCTAGCAGGGCTAAGCCCTGCCTATCTTTTACAATAAAGACGAGAAAATTATTGGATTAAAGAAAATACTAAAATATTAGTTATTGAACCTTGTTTGCAGCAACAACACTAAAATACAAAAATGCAGGATTTATCTAAATGGGCTGATTTTTTAAAGCCCATACTCCTAGAATCAGCTTCCAAACACTGTTGTCACATCGTGAGTGACAGGTGTCGTGACAAGCCCCCTTGATTTACTGTCCAGTTGGGCTAAATTCATTCAGCCCAGGCCACTGACTTTTGGCCAATGACAGTGTGTGGAAGTACATTGAGGGCCTGCCCGCTGTTACTGCAGTGGCAGAGTGAGTGTTGCGAGTCATGCTGAACAAGGTGGATTATTTTAAATGCTGTCTATCGAGCGGGACCTTGTAACAATTCCCCTTGCAATAAAATTAACCAAAGGAAAAGTTACGACGCTACTCTAAAGTTTACGGGCGGCTCAGGTGCGAGGTGTTTGAGATACAAAAAAGAGATGAATTAATTTTGCTTTATCACCAAAAACAAACTTAAATTCTCACCCTTTGCAGGGTTAAAACATTCAGAAAAAATTAAGATAAACGAATGAGTCACAATAAGTTAAATTAATAATCAAACTTTAGTGAAAGAAAATAATTCATGTCCGCGTCCGGACAGAGATAGCACTAAACAAAAAACGGCGTGGACACCGGTTCACCAAACAATTCACAGGTAATCAGACACTTTTTCCATGTTATCCAAAATACACACTCTTCACAAAAATAACCCGAATTACCCGCCAGCAGTCAATCAAAGTCCCAGAAGCTGGCAAAAAAAGGAAACATACAGGGGAGTCTGTTAGAGCGTAATGAAGTGCCGCAGTTCACAAAAAAACAAACAAAGAACCACGCAACCTCACCACTCGTCCCACTTGGCAGCAAAGCTGTGTCTTGAGGTAATCCACAAGGAACAAAAATAATCCACTGTATTTGGTTTGATCCTTTAGAGATGCAGTACTGCGGCTACGGCGGCAGAATGGGGCCCAGCAGCCTGCCTGCCTCACGCACCTAACTGCACCAAACCCAGGTCCACACCATATTACCATATTACGTTTTATATACAATAATCAATGGATTAGCAACTGTTTGACGTCTGACGATAAATAGTTTCCATCCTAGACTTGTATGGCTTGTTAATTTGTTACCGATAACGTGATATCATGCCGTCACAGCATCCCCCCCAAATAATACCGTGATACTGATTTTAGGCTATACCGCCCAGCCCTAGGCCCAAGCCCTAATCTCTTATTACTGTAATACACTTAACTTTTAAAAAAAATAACAGGCTTACCTCAATGAAGTAGAAACACCTTGGGTGAGACCAGGAGTTTTCCATGCACCATATATGGGGTCAGTGGGCAGTAGTTGTTCAGTTCTTCTGGTTCTACAACTAGAAAGATTTGTGGAAGGTTTCTTCTCTTATACTCCTAACAAAACAGACCAATATTACTTCATCAATTTAATTTTGTTACTTGTAAAATACCACATTCATAAATACATTTTTTTAATTTTTGAAAAGGAGTTCAAACAATACATAATAACAATCCAACATTCTAAAAAAATAAAAGCCATCAAAACCACTGAGTTACCTTTCTCCACATTTCTCCAAGGCAGCTATTGTATCATTTGTATCTACATTCTGTGATCCCCTGGCATTATTTTATTTCATGTTCATGTTACGTCTCATGTCAAATCTGCCATTGACTTATATTTCCGTGAACTTTATTTAAAAAAAACAAAACAACACACTTGACTTTGACGTTTACCGAAATCGCCTTGTGACCGAGCAGAGCGAGTTTGTCTGTGGCAGCCACAGGTGCCGCTGCAGCTTTCCCTCCCCTCCTCTCCTGCGTCTCTGAGAGAGGAGGGCAGAAGATGCGTTAGTTTTCATCAGCACACAGGGACATACACACACATCAGCACACAGGGACATACACACACATGAGCCAACGGCTTGTCTCTCTAAAAATCAGTGATATGCACCGGGCTGTGACAAGCGCGTACTGTCAACTTGCCACAGGAAATAAGAACAGCATCTTGAATATACTTGAATATATACTTTCTTAACACTAACACTTGAATTAATATGTTCACCTGAGTACCAGTAATAAAATAAAAAATCTATAATCTATAACCAAATACACTCACTACATAGACTACAGAGCGGTTAGCATTAGGGTTAGCTCATTCAACTGAGCAATCTGAGTTACCTGGACTGTTGTGATTTAACTGAGGAGTCGACAACATTAAAACTTAATATTTCAAGTTGGCCCAATGATCAAGATACTTTTAGTTGGACTGACTAATGAAAATGAGCTGAGGTAACAAAAAACCCAAATTCATTTTTACAGTGACATGGATGTAAACTGTAACTGCAACTTGACTGGTTCGCGACAACATACGACTGCAAAGTGCTAATTCTAGTTGTTTTAAATTTCTCAGATGTAATGTGCACATACATACAATTTCAATTTGATAAAGTCATTTCATTTCAACACAAGCATCCCTGGACTTCCACAGGAACTATCGTCTATGCACAGTGCTATTGGTTTTACCATAGAGGCTGACGCATCATCCTCTGTAGAACACAGATACAGAGATGGTGATGTCTCTGCAGGGTTCAGTTTTGTGGAGTCTTGCATAAGGATGGAGCTGGACGAGGGAGTCGACTTTGTTTTCTAGCTCATTAGATTTAATCTGTAGGGTTTCTCAAGCATCGCCTGTGGCCACTCTCTGTGCAGTCATATGCTTTCAGTCCAGCTCAGGCTTAGATGTCTGAATCACTGTAATTAGAGGGCTGATGGGTGATCTCACAGCTGCCGCTTCCAGAAAAATACTACATTGGCCTTTATTCAATACCTCATGCCAATATGTTCCCTGCCAAGTGATGGCATCCATGAAAAAAAGAAGGTATCATTTCCCTCCTTGATGATGTGATCTTAGGTTCAGTAGTTTCATGTGAGCGCAGCATCTGTAACTAATGTGGACAGTTTGCCATGGGGAGCTAAACATGCTTTCGTTGGTGAGCGCTTTGTTGCTGACACCCCGTCTCGTTAATTCCACAGCAGATGCAGGGATAGCAGCTTCACATTTGGAGTCAGACAGATGCTAGCAGCTCTCTGTCATTCCCTAAGGTGATGCTGCGTAAGAGGATGGGCTTCCTCCAGCACACCTCCGCTGCACTGTCAGCCGTCTTGTCCTGATAGCCCCAACACATCTAACACTTTACTTATCTCTGGAACACAGAGTGAGGTGCAGAAAAGCTGCTTGCAAACCCGACCCTATTTCCACGGATAGTATAAAAATCTGGCAGTTGTGACTCATCAGCCCACAAAGCTACACATCGGCATTATTACCACACAGAGTTGTTTCCAGAAACTCATCTCTCTCACAGGTTTACTGCGGAAACTGATTCATATTCTGACATTCTAAGAGCTAGACACTTTGATCAAGAACCCAGAGTGGAAGTTAAGCAATTTTTCCTATATTGGCCTTTTAAAGTTTGAAGCTGTAGGCTACATAACTTATGCAACCAAGAAGTATTTGACTTAACTTCTTATGATAACTGAGTCAATGCCATGAGGATTATTTACAGTCAATACACAAAAACTCTACCAACTTGCATGTATGGTTGTATCATGACCTTATCAGAAATATGAAACCTGGAGATGGAGGGCTGCAGTATGGCTTGTACAGAAGGTGTGGATGACAGTTTCACAGCTGGTTTCAGCAGCAGTCGGGTCAGCTCGAGTTGAGTACACAGGTTTGGTTTGTAGTGAATGGTCTCTGGGGTAGAACCTTCAGGGAAAACATGGCAGCCTGATACAATTGCTGCCCCACCCCACAAAAATAATTGGAGGCCAATGTTACTTTCTTTAGGAGGCTGTGGTGCGCTTTTTTTTGCTAAGCTGTCGTATGATACTGGACAACCTAAGGCATCCATTAGTACTAACCATGCCATGCTAGCCTGTGGGTCAGGGCGGTTATTTTCTTGGTTTATTTTTATGATAAATATGGGCAACAGGTGTGGCATGTCACATGACTGGCTCGGGCACTATGAGTACAGAATATGGCAGCTTACTGTCATTTATCAGAATTCTGAGGAGGAGCTGTGGGCTTGAAAAGTCACTGAATCCTTGATGTGCTTGATGTGTGTACTTATTTGTTTTCTACATATTCAAAGGGGTCCCTTAACCTCTGGCCTCAAGATATCTAAATGAAAATGAGTACCCAGAAGTCTCCCCTTCACAGACACGCCCACTTTATGTAAATCCCATGCAGTTTTTTGCAAAAACCAAACATTTTTTACAGAAATCTCCAAATGTCAAAAGCTTTTGATACCAAATCTAATCTATTCTATGCTGTTCCTTGTCTTGGTCTTGGTGTCTTAATGTCATACTTTGAAGAGGTTTTTTTTTTGTTGTTTTTTTTTTTAAATCATTCTTAATTAATTTAATTCTAAAGTGGTCGAAAATGGTTAAATTGTGCACCAAATCTGTAACAAAGTCTACCAACCCAATTGTTCATCATCAACAATCATTTCAATATAATTGGATGTCAAAGCCACAGGGAGCCAATGCAAATCTGCAGGTTGCCTACCCCTGCTATAAACTTTTAAACTTTTAATGGGTACCAGACCAAAAGACATTCTTAATTACAGATTTATGACAAGAAAAACTTGACACACAGTGCTGAGTTGCATCTCAAAATGTTCTTTAGGGTTCTCAGCTTTCAGATACATACCACTTCTATGTGGCGTCTACTGTTGTGTCCAACGTCTTTCTGATGTTTTTTTGATGTCTGATGCCAACTGGGTAAGTTTGGTTTGGTCTGTGCAGGTGGGTTACAGTTTCACTAGTTGCCTCTCTCACAGCAGTCCAATGCAATCCAATGCTCTTTTTGGTAAAGCTTTGCTCTTTAAATACAACATCTGTATTATTGGTGGCCCCAAATATTTAAAAAGAGAAGCAAAAGCATGCATCTTGCTTTTGTATTCTAGCCACGACAGCATTACCAGCCCTGGTTAATGCACAGGGAGGCTAGCTAAACACAAGTGTTGCGTATGATTTCAGCACAAGCTGTTATGCTGTGTTTGTGCTCAAATCGTAATCTGAATCAATACCACCCACGTTGGGGTCTCCATGCTGTGGCTGCGGAGCCATGCTGTTGTCAGAAGGGGGAGAGGGAGGTTGTGTTCTTGGAATAATGCATAAAAGCTCCCGTGGATTCTCAGGCTCCGAACAACATACACACAAACAAACTAAAGCTGTGCGGGACTTCTGCACAGACTCTGCAGCCCCACCACTCATGAACCTGTAGGCATGAAGTAGCATGAGTCAATCGACTGAAGCCATAAATATGTCTTTATAGAGTTTCTCTAGCAAGCCTAGCTTAGCCTGCTCCTCTTTCAAGGGGAAAGTGCTGGATGATACAGTTTAATACCCCTACATTTGAATTACACAGAAACTAATCTAATCTATCTCATTCCACCTGATCAGCTAATCAGAGGGCAGTAGATCGATTCACAGAGTTGTCTCTGACTTTATGTTCCCTGATCAGCCAGTCAGATGTTCAGAGGAACATTTCTGTCTGTGGAGTGTAGTTGTGTTTGTATGTGCAGCCAGGGCCAGAAACACCTGAGTAACCTGAGTGATGTAACAGTCTATGTACGGTTTTTAGGCTATAGGTTTGTGTTTGGGGCACCTATGTATTTGTTAGCTGTGGAATATTCTTTTAATTCCACGAGTGTGTATATTTATGCTCACCTGAGATAATAATCTATCCAATAACTGGGGGCAGGGACACTGAAGAACCTCAAACCTTACCAGCTGATCAGGAAGCATCAAGCAGAACAAAAATACATCATTGACTCAGTGACTGGCAAACACACAGCGTCATCTGTCACACAAAAACCAAAGAGATGTGTGTTGACAAAGCTCTCATTCAGCCACTTTGTGTCCTAAAGAAAAGATATTCCACAGCATCAGCAGGGTA
The DNA here is from genome assembly GCA_035609425.1 of Epinephelus awoara. Classification (NCBI taxonomy): domain Eukaryota; kingdom Metazoa; phylum Chordata; class Actinopteri; order Perciformes; family Serranidae; genus Epinephelus; species Epinephelus awoara. The sequence goes on from CM069305.1 coordinate 5,670,693, forward strand.
ACCTTGCAGGTAAAGCAGTGCACTCAATGACTCACGGTTATCATCTTCATTCTGACACATGCAAGACAAAGAGACCTGAGGGGTAATAATGCAGAAGCAGTGCAACAAGTGCATCAGATTTGCTGTTCAGCCGAGGGTGAATGACTATTAGAGCAAGGTTTCAGTGTGCATATTCACTACCTCATAGCAACTTTACCACTGACTGTGAAAAAAGAAAGAGACTCAAACAGGTGAACGTGTCTTAAAAGGATAAAGGATAAAGGATAAAGGATAAAGGATAGACTTCATTGTCCCCGGAGGGAAATTTGTCTTGCACAACAATGCCACAGCTGCAATTACAGTTTATCACTCACACGTATCACAATGCAAAAAAGGAAAAACACAAAAAGACACAAGATATAGACACATGAGCCAGTGCCTAACTTCCGTGTATAAAATGAATATTATTACAGGACACTCTAACATATATTGCACCGCCCCACTCAAAGTGCGTAAGTCCTCAAACACAGATAACTGCACTGACTGTGACTGTATTGCACAGAATAAATTTAAATCTTACAATGATAAAAGAAAAGAAATAGAACAGTAACTACTGTGACAGTGTCCTGTCAAACACGCTGTTCTAATGCACTGTTAGTACATTTTAGCACCAAACTGAGACACATACCATATAACAATAAGCCAGTAATTTGTACATAACCCACACATTTTGGAAGGCTGCGATCACGTAACCAATGCGCTAACGGGAGTAGAGAAGGAAACGGTCCACTCAGAGGCGGTCCTAGTACATTTGGTGCCCTAGGCGAGCCCCCACCTCCAATAGTAGTAATAGTATTCGTAAAAAATAGTAAAAGATAAACATTTTGATTTTTTTTCTTTCCCCATTTGTGGCACCCTCTATGGATGATACACTGGCTAAAGCCCTCAGCCATGATTTCTAGAAACTGCACACAGCAGGTTCTTCAGACTCCCAACTCATCAGATAGTGACGCTTGTTCATTGGCCCTCAGTGTGTGATACCAACACACCAAGGCACCTGGGTCATGACATTTTTAGATGCTCCGAGCAACTCACACAGTACAAATGCAACACTTGACTCTGTAGCACCTCTCAAAAAGAAGTGAAAGCAAAGAAAGTTCACTCCTTAACACAAAAATTAAAACAAATATTTGAAAGGAACTGGCGATTAACCAAGCTGTAAGCATCTCGTTTAGTCTGGCAGGACAGTCTTAAAACGTTTAGGAGGGCCCTCCGCAATGCCAGAGCAAACTATTACTCATCATTAATAGAAGACAATGAGGACAAGCCCAGGTTTCTTTTCAGCACTGTAACCAGGCTGACTGAGAGTCACAGCTCTGTTGAGCCTTGTATTCCTTTAGTCCTCAGTAGTAATGATATTATGCGCTTTTTCACTGACAGAATTGTAACTGTTAGAGGCAATATTCATGACCTCCTGCCCTCAAACATCACCAATCTGCTTTCAGACACAGGGAACTTAAACCCAGCTGTAGGACCTGATATATATTTAGACTGCTTCTCCCTGATTACTCAACAACTGACCTTGATGATTTCTCTATAAAGTCTTACCTTTAGTTAACAGCTCTATATTGGACATGATCAATATATTTTTAATAATATACCGAGCCCCTTCTCTCCTTCTCTCTCTTACCTTAGTTTCTGAAAAGTTGGTTCTTTTTCACTTGGTAACATTCACATCCTATGACTCCATCTCGCAAACTCGGCTTCTGTCTCACAGGTTAACTCGTACAGCAGCTACGCCTGGATGGTGTGTGGTGGTTGTGCTGCTGTGGTCTGCTGCTGTTATCATTAGTCATACTTCTCCTGTTATTTTCCACATATGATCATTATTGTCATGAACACATACTGTCACATATTAATATATACTTACTACATATTGTACTACAATTTACTTAAATTAATGTTATTGTAGCTATTGTTACTGTCTGCCCTGCATCTCTCTCCGGCTCTGTCTCTCTGTGCCTCTCTTCATGTATAATTTTGTCATATGGATTATTGTTTTGTAGGACATCTATTGCACATCTCTCCGTCCTGGAAGAGGGATCCCTCCTCAGTTGCTCTTCCTGAGGTTTCTACCATTCTTTTTCCCTGTTACAAGATTTTTGGGGAGTTTTTCCTTATCCATTGTGAGGGGGGAGGATGTCGCATGTTGTAAAGCCCTCTAAGGCAAATTGTGATTTGTGATAGTGGGCTTAATCACTGTCTGTTATATATATATATATATATATATATATATATATTTGTAGGTATGTGACATTAAGTTACATAAGAACATCAACATGATCTTTTCTGTAGACCTAACAAAGCACTTTTTTGGCTGCACCTTAAAACTTTGTTTATTTTGTATGTAACAAGCTTTAAATGTATACATTTCCTATGAAAATGGAAGTTTGTTTTGGAAAGATAGCATGCAGGTAGGAGAAACTGACCCACCATCCCTGAGCATCCAAACTGAAACTGGAGGGCTACCTCCCAACCAACATTTGTATATGGGGCCCATGTGGATAGCAAATGAGCTGAAAAACTGGCCTTTTATGGAATTTTCCACTGGTTTCATAATGACCCCATGCTGCCCCACATTGGTTATGCAAGGCCTACCTGGATACCAAGTGGGTATGGGCCCAGATGGTCATGTCATCTGGGTAAAACTACCCATTTGGCCAATTATGGGACCAGTGGACAATCCCATATGGGGCCCATTTGTCAGCTCATTTACTAGCCACCCGGGCCCCACATATAAACGCTAGCTGGGCTAGAGCGTCATAGTTTGGCCTGTAGGGTCAAATCTGTAGGGTAAGTATTTGATGACTTGGGAGTTAGAATGTGTTGAACACACTTACTAGCATCAACTAAAGGCGCATGTGTGTGTTAATTTTGAAGTGCCTTTGAAATTGCTGCTAATCCAAATATAGCAGTAGTTACAATTAACAGCTAAACCTTGAGCTTTAACCTTGAGGGGTCTTTGGCTATTTTCAGACACTCTGGTGATTTTGGTATGCTCTGATGTTGTTGCTGTTTGAGCAATTGAAAGCAGTATTTTTAAAATCACATGGCTTTTTTCGTATTCAGCACAAGTTGAGCTCCAGTAATATCCATGGCCTTTAAAATGACACACCCAAATTACCACTTGGTCTCACTCACGTCAACTCAATAAGCAAATTACTTAAATCATCTGTCAGAGCATAAGAGGCCTCAGGTAACCTCTACTGTGTTGGGGGAAAATGGAGCATCATGGAAAACAGAGAGGAAGAGGAGGAGGAGGGGGAGAAGGAGGAGGAGAAGAAGGAAAAAGATCAAACACACATAAATTAATAAATATTTGCTTTGCTACCTGTTTGTATTTGTGCACTGATTTCATCATTACATTTCCAGAAGACAGTGTTTTCACACTGTGGTGTTTCTCATTTTACTTAGCAGTGCAACGACTGAGTTTTGATAAAACAGTAGTGATGGCCTCATGAAGCCTCATGAAGCATTTTGTTTATTTTCTGAGCCCACTACATGTTGCTCCTCAAAGAATAGCACTCTTTGTATCAGTTGCCCTGAGCATCAATTATAACTGCCGACAGGATCACATTGGTGTTGACACACAGTGTGTCTCATATACACGCTAAAGGGTGCCTATGGCATTATTATCACATGCTGAAGGGCATGACTAAGCATCTGTATTTGACAACCTGCAAATGAGAAACAGTTGCAACTGCTGGTGTTTTCTTTGGTCCACCCAGTTTGATGTATGTTGCTCAGTGGTTACATCAGTGGTTTCTTTCTTCTGCAGAACATTCCAAATGGTTGTGCTGGCTATGGCCAATGGCTCTGATTGAGGTTCCATTTTCTCTCAGCTTTAAAATTGCTTGCTTTTCTCCCATCGACATCTCTCTGATTGGCATTTTGATTACACCTTTTTAACTATAAATGTAGTCTGCACAGGCAAAACCTAAATCTGAAACTCAGAATAGACATTCAGAGCCACTTATTATTTGAATAATCAATGTAAGAGGACACACATTTAAATAAATGGGTGGGTTCAGACTGAAGGTGCTATCTTGATAAGGTGCTAGATTCAAATACCTGGAGATAAAAGCTGAAATGCTGATCTCTTGTCTCATATTCATTTTTGAATGTCAAATCCATTCTGCATGATGACTAAGTAAGTAAACTTATCTTCAGCATATAACACTGTAAGATTTTGTTGTCCACTACATATCTACTGCTGGTCCAGTAAACTATGCAACACTTTTTTTAATGAGCATTGTTTTTCTGACTTCAGACAACTGCTGAATGTTCTAAAACTGCTACCATGAGATTACAGGAGCTAGCTGGGCTGGTCCAAAGATGCAGGAATGACTACATACTGATGAGAGATAAGTCAGTGCAATGGAATTTTGTTTTAATTTGCATAAGGTTAAATCATCTTCAGTGCTGTACAGCTAACTAGATGAATGGGATCTGTGAAGTTTATTTTACAAGTGGAAATCATACATAAGAGAAGCTGCTCTGACAGGGAGTACAACAGCGCTAGCTAAACAGGTATAGCATTCATCTCCTACAGAGCCAATAACGTTAACAGTTAAAACCAATTACAACAGTCAACCAACAGAACAAAACTAATGGCCTCTTCTCCGGTGATCTCAGCACTTGCCACCTGGAAAGGAAGCCATGGGTTTGCTACTGTCCACACAGAGCTCCTCCTTCATTATTTGGGGAAGAGCAGTCAAGTGAAAAGCGTCTTCACGCAGTGTCTTTGATTGATTGGCTGTCAGTCTTTCCTCTGAGTGCCTCCTGCCTACTATGTTTGTGGTTTTGTCATATATTTCTGTTTTGTTTTGTTTTTTACTTAGTAATAAACATAATAATACACATAATAAATGTAACAAAATAGAATACATCGACCAAAAAAGTCTCAAGTACAAATTCACAAATATACAACCTTGTTATTATAACAAGAGTAAATGTAATTTGTTACTTCCACCTGCACACATCACACCAATTGACATGAAAAAGTGATATTTGCCAAAAAAAATGTTGTATGCATTCCTTACTGTAATACAAAAAAACAGAAAACGTCATACTCGTGCTTTTGCAAATCTCCCTTTTGTGTGCAAATGATAGTTTGAAATGACTTTTAGTTGCCACTTTGTGAGTTTACCTTGTCAAACATCGTCAGTAACATGAAATGATGATGATAATAGGCCTGCAGCTCTCGGCCGAGTCAGTTAGTGATGATGTCTCTAAAGTAAAGCATAGAAAATAAATTAATTTTGTCATTATCTTGAAACTGCCTGTTCTGGCCATAGAAACAGTTATGTAGTCCTGCTTTAAAGCGTTAGAAAAGGGTATGATTTACATTTATTCTTCTATGATTTAGATTTATTCTTCTGTGATTGACTTTGTATAGTGCGTCACCTTTTTATCCAAATCAACACACTACAGAAAATAGCATATGACTGAGCAGATGGAGCGATTTGATTGGAAAAAGTCTACAGTCATTTCTAAATCACATAACCATATGCTGTAGGCAAGAACATAAATGCAATTTCCTGAGGTCCATTTTATGGTGTCTGTCTGATGATATACAGTGTGTATGAAGAACACATAAATCCTCCCACCTCCTCATAAACTCCATCATCACCACTCTCAGTATCATCCTCAGAAGAGGTAAAAAATAAACAGCTGGACCGACTGATCTGGACTCCAGTGTTCAGTAAATGCACACATACCTCTTTACTGTAACAGTGCCAAGTAAAGATGGCAGCTTGACTTTAATATGGATGGCCATATGTTCTGTCCTGTGGCAGCTGCCTTGCTGTAGAATCAGGTATGTTTATCTGGAGATGTGGAATGGATGTGCTCAGGTAACTTGGGTAATCATCACCAGTTCTCTCTGTTAACCATCTGTAGCAGCATGTTTGTCTTGCCCGAGGTGGATCAAAGAATCTCTCAACTTCTCGCTTGGTTGCAGTACAAAAACATTCAGTCATTATTAAAATGTTTAAAAGGAGTACAGGGTTTATTTTGTAGTTATCACAAGCTTTGTCCAGATCAATTGGATGTGTGCATAACTATCAGGCTCAAGCACTGTTTGAACGTTTACAAAGGATCGTTAAGTAATGTCCCACAACTCGTATATTCCTCTGAATTATGAGGCAGTAATGTAGGGGAGATCCGGGTCGATTGTAGCAGGGGGACAGTTGTAGCACGGGCCCTTATTCGTGTTACACGCATCTCTGGAATGTGAAAGTTGGAACACGCGATCGTCTTCCGGTGACAACATCCGGTACGGAGAATCACTCCATTCCGACTCGTTTTCCCGGAGTTATCAGCGAAATACTCATTTTCAAATCCATAAGTAAAATATCGACACCGAAGGTGTTTTTCCATTTTGTCAAATAGTTTATTTATTCAACACTGCAAACATATGTCATCTGTTAGACCCATCTGTAGACTTAACATGAGCAATTCATTCATTTAGCAAGCTTGCTTAGTTTTTCTGTTATCCTGCCTAAAATGCAGGGAGACAGGGGAGGGACGATTGTAGCACAGGGCCTTAACTTGTTGATTATTCATGTTTTTTGACATTATGCTTACAGGAAATGCCCAGGATCAGAGTGAGGAAGACAGCCAGGGCTCAGATAGACCCAGACCTGTATGATAGAGCCTGGCAGGCTGTGTTGGAGGGCCAGTCTATTAGGGGTTCAGCCAGATACTACATGGCTATGAACAAAATTAATACAATAACAATAAACAAAGTTCATGATAATAAAAAGCAATACATTAGTTACAGTTCATGGTTAATATACATTCAATAAAGAAAGTTAAAAATTTAAATTCATGATATAAATAGATCTAACAGGCTAATTGAGTTCATGGTTAAAATAATGAGTTAAAAAACAATGTTACAGTTCATGATTTACATAAATACAATTCTAAAATGTTTAAAAAATAAGTTAAATATTAAAAATCATAAGTAGGACTATATAAATATAGTTAATGTGTGGTTAAAAATGTGATTAAAAATCATCATGTGCTCTGCATCATCTTCAGGTCCGTCACATTTAACAAACGTTTGACAACAGGTGACGAATGTGAACGTACCCGTTTGCTGAAAGGCTACTTTTTAGTTGACAGTCCCTTTGCCTGATGTAAATGGGCATCCTAGTATAAGTTTAAACAGCAATAAAAGTAAAACTGAGAAGTATATGCCAGAAAAATGTGTTAACTTAATGTTTTTTGCCTTTTTCGACGACTGCTACAAGTGACCCGCTCCAACGCTACAATTGTCCCTCATGTGCGGGGCGAATGTATCACTGCGCACCTTCCACTTTCAGCCTGATCACGCTCGAGATATTAATCCGCGGAACTTCGCTGCTGTTTGTATTGAGGGAGGACACATGTAGGTTGCTTGCATACAAATATTGGCAAGCTGAGTTGTTATTTTTTTATGTAGAATGGTGGAAAAACAAAAAGTGCTACAATCGACCCGGATCTCCCCTATGTGTAGCCCACATAATTGGGAATGCAATCACATGACTAGTGTGCTCATGGGAGTAAAGAAGAAAGTAGTCTGCTTATGGAGGCAAGTTGGGATGATGAAAGTATCTGTGCTTGCCTTAACTTTACGTTAAGTATGTAACATCACTCACGAGACACTAAGTTGTTACATATCATACAAACTGTTTGTTTATTTTATTTTATGTAACCTGTATTTAACCAGTATAGTCCCGCTGAAATTCTTTTTTTTTCCTAAGGAGTTATGGCCAAGACAGCAGTATAAAGAATTTCACCAAAAAGAACAGACAGACTAAAAACACAGCATCAAACAGTTAAAACAAACAGCATAAACATAAATGTGTATGTGCATTTTCGTAGGATATCATACAAACCATTGTATGAAGATAGCTGACTCCTGACTGTGTCTCCCTGTCATTTCCAGCCATAGGCTGTATGTAAAGATGGATGACATGACAGCTCCCCAAAAGTGAAGCCAAAACATCTCAATTGCCCCCTTGTGGCTGACTGCAGTACAGGTTATAAACCCCACCCCTCCATGTTAGCAGAGGGGACATTGGCCAATCTTAAATCGAAGTTCACATCAAATAGATTTTTCCCAAAGACGTTTTCTGTTATTTTAGGTAGTTCTCATCCCAGAGCTGTGTCTTCGAGTAGACATTTTTCTTCTAAGTTTGGTTATAACGAGTGATTTAATGTTAAAAAAAAAGAGGGATTAAGGTCATCTTTGACAGCTGTGTGTGCCAATTGGAATGCTCGCTATTAATGGTGCTGCTTGCGATTGGTCGAATGGGTGTATGGAACCAGATACTGGTGGAGATTGCTAGTGCACAGATTTGGCTCCAAATGCCATCAGTGCAAGATTTCAGTGGCCGTATCTGGGATACTTTGGCTTTATTTTTGTACAGTGGGGGTAAGTGGAGATGTGTCGTCCATTTTTATATAGTCTATGTTTCCAACCTTCTAGTGCTCTAGTTTCCTGGCGCGGCACAGGGTGGCGCAGGGTGGCGAACCCCACACAGAGCTAGTGCAACTCGAGGTGCGCTCAGTTTGGTAGTTTGGCAGACCAAGGTGCGCTGAGATGGGTGTGGCGGCGCAGCAGGGGAGGTGTCGACAGATCCAGCTTGGCACAGTGACAGTTTCATGCCAAAAGGCTTCGCTGAAGGTGCGCTAAGAGCTCACCAACTGAAACCAGGTCTACTGTCAGCGCAGGCGGAACGCAGCCAGTGTAAGCTGAAGTTTGGCTGACCGGCAGACAGTGTGCACACGTCACCAAAACCTCACAGGCAGGTTTCCAGAATGTCAGGCACATTAATGATGCAATAAATACCCACAAACACCACTATTCAATGCAACTATCTGCAATCAGCACATAAATGTATCTCTATATCGACTGTCCCGTCTAATCTGATGTCAGATCAAAGGGGATTGACACCGTTTGGCACGCGTAATGGAAACCCAACCTGATTTGATTAACAAACTAATGAGTTCACATCCCTCTCAGCCAACCACAAGCAGCCACAGCATCAGATAGGGAGTATATATTCAGCATCTGTCATCTTAGAAGAGTCAAAAGAAAAGAAACAGAGTGAGACTGCGAGAGAGAAAGAGAGAGCGCGCGCGCATGAGAGAAACGCAACATTTATTTACAATTGTGGTGACCTCCTCCCAGGCTACCTTTGCATCATCAGCCCGTGGAGGTCTGCTCTCAATTCTGTATATTCGGACACTGCGAGCTTGGACCTCCCGGACCAAAACATCAGTTTCCTCCTGGGAGAAGTTTGGCCGTCTGATGCTGCTGCTCTCTTCTGCCATGGCGAATTGAGTAAACTCTCATTACACCTTCGCGCAGTGCATTTAAAGGCGAGGAGAGGGGCTCATTTGATTGGTGTGATGTGTGTAAAACCCACTCCATGCCCTCTCTCCTCCCTCTTTCCGACTTGCGCAGGTAGGAAAGACGGAGGTGGGAAGGAGGAGTAGCTGCACCAGCACATGTTGGTGTGCTTTTAAATGGTGTTGAAAGTCAATATGGCACAGTAAGCAAATGCTAATATACCCAGTGAATCTAAAACTAGTTCAAAGCATTTAATATGTGATCTATGCATTATATTGGTGCCAGTGTTTGAAAAGAAGATGGTTAGTTTCAATTAAAGATGCTGTGTCAGTGTGAAGCATACTAACATCAGCTAAGCAGTGTAAATAACTAATAACCTGACAACCAAACATACAGAACTGTGACGCTCACTGAACAGAGTTGAACCAAACTGATATTATTACAAATACATTGACAACATTTTAAAGGTCTTGTTTAGCTTTCTACAGTTATGCTGACTTTATGCTTTGCTAGTTCCAGTCATACTGCCAGTCAATCCATGAAGGGTTTCTTTGGCCTGCTGCTTGATAGCTGCTGTATGTTTCAATGGTGCAGGTAATGCAGAATTTATACTCCCTCCTGCAGTAGCAGTGTTGCCAACCCTTTTCGAGCGAAAGTAGCAAGGACTAGCTCCAAATGTCACCAAAAGTCACCATATGATGTCTGACGTGCAATTCCATATTGGTGATGTCATTGCACATTAAAAATTTGCTGAATTAGATTCAACAGAAAAATCCTCACCAAATGAATGGCATGAGAACTATTGCAGTAATACTATAGTGCACCACTTTCTCACGCCTCCAAAATAGAGAGAGTAGTGTCAACTCATTCTAACTGAACTCCCACACCTACTGCATATTCACTAACAAGACCACACCAATAGTATTATCTGAATGATTTATTACATGTAATGGATGATGAGTAGTCATGACTGAGGAGGAGAGAGTTGAGGGATGAGGGTCAAGGGATGAGGGTCAAGGAATGAGGGTCAAGGGATTGAGGGGTGAGGGATGAAGGGATGAGGATGAAGGGATGAGGGGATGAAGGTTGAGGGATGAAGGGATGAAGGGATGAGGGTTGAGGGATGAAGGATGAAGGGATGAGGGTCGAGTGAAGGAGGGATGAGGGGTAGAAGGGGTGAAGGTATGAGAGGAGGAAAGAGGGTTATGGGTGGATGGATGGACGGATGGTGGTGATCGGAACCAGGAAGTTGAGAATCTGGTTGGGGGAGCCGTCTCTTCGATCTCTGGGGTAAGATCAGAGCCCCCGGTTCCTGTACACAAAAGAGCAAAGGAAACAAAAAGAAAGGGGGTTTGGGGGGAGGGATGTGGAAACTGAGTCAGAGGAGTAGTCATTGCAATGAAACCACCATTTTGGTATTAAAATTAGACATTTAAAAACTGTTGAAGCAGTTTTCTTCCTCCCTACACACTCAAAAATAGGCAGTATTGACTGGGGAGGAGTGAGTGCACCCACACAAGAGACACCACAGTTCTGTGGCTCACAGCTGGATAAGCATGACAATACACAAATTTCACATACAACGCTGGCACATTCATTCTGTTCACCATCAGTGGCATTTAGTTCAGCTGTCCTGTCGTTGTTAGCTGCACTAGATCACAGATATCATTGACACAAGTTCGTCACTGGCATGTTTGTCACGGCACCCTGTGTCCTCACGAATCAGAACCTATAGGCTGTGTTGAGGTAAGCACTCAGTGCACTGAAGATGAGGGAGTAATTGTTTGAGCAGTTCTCTGTATTGAGCAGCAGGGAGGAGCAGGCTAAGAACCTGTCTGTCTGTTTATGTCTGTCTGTCTGTCTCTGTATCTCTGGTACACTGGATGTGATAGATAATGAGTCGAGGTGAGCAGGAAGGCAGCTCAGCAGGCTCTCACTGTGAATCCTAATATGCATCAGTGTCACTGTCTGCCAGGCCTGCCAACCACTTTACACAGCTATAGAGTTCAGTAACACTGGGAGAGGCAGTCCATTTGTTAAGGAGACTACCCAGGCAGTCAAAAACTTTATCATGTGTCATTTGGGCTGGGGAATATTCATGGGTGGATTTACCTCTCAGATAGGTCCTGAGAGACCCCTGTTCCTCCCACTCCCTTTGTAATGTGTGCAGTCTTTCTGTGCTTGGATATTACTTACTCCCAGATTTGCTATGTGGTTGATTCATCATATCAATTTGAGAATATGCAACAAATCAAAACCAGCTGATTGGTTCTAGTGGGCTCAGAAAATAAAGGAAATGCTTCATGAGGCCATCATTAAAATCTCTGTCATTCTCCTGTCATTCTCCGCCAGATCGTTACAGTTCACCATAAGGTAACTCGTCAGGCCGACTTCCTGCTTGTGTTGATTTCAGTGTGTCTTCCTCGTGCTTCCTGGAGCTTACTTTGTGTTTCTCATGTCCCAGGAATCATCCAGCTCCTGTTCAGTCGCTGCCTCCCTGGACCCGCTCCAGCCCCAGCTCCCCTCACCGCTACCCTCCACCTGCCATCACCGTTCCCCCCACACCTCTGCTCCTCTGCCTTCCCCGGGCCCCTCCATTGCCTTGCCGCCTGGATCCCCTCCTTGCGTCCCGCTCCTCACCCGAGCCCCCTCCTTCCCTTCCAACCTACCTTTCCCCCACCAAATAAACCTGTGTTTGTTGCTCAGCTCTGAGTCTGTGTCCTGGTCCTCTACACCCCCACTGGTTATCACACATCAAGAGTGCATCTTTTTGGGCCTTGTGTTTTGTACTACTTTGTGAATCCATTTTCACCCATTGATAAATCCTACCACAATTATCCCTTTACTTTGCACATATCTACCTTCTTTGTCACAGACTACATCCTCTGCCTCAAAAGGAATATGGCTCCGTATCAGTGTTATAACACCTCTTCTTGATGAGTTGAAGGATCAATTAAAAAAAAAACCTGGGCATCAAACAGTTTTGCTAATTTCTCATGCTCCATTTTGTTTCTGGTATGAACACAATAGCACCTCCTTTATGTCTCATTCCAGCCAACACTTTACTCCTCTTAATTGGCTTGTTCAGACCATTGACATGAGGTGACATTATGGTAATATTCATAGACTACCAAGTAATATGATCTGTTGTAAAATACTTATCCCTGTGTCCCTCATGTACCTTTTCTTTCAGTGATGTATCCTGTGGGCCTTGTAAACCTAAATAAAGACTTTTAAGGGCCCATTTTGTAGGGGAAAAAAATTACCTTCTGAAAAAAACCCCCACAAGATTGAGAAAAAAAAAAAAAAAAAAAGATTTTGACTTCTAATTGTGCTACCAAAGGCCGAAGGTAGCTGTCCACAGTCTTCCATGTTTGTGCCCCTGCATGGATGCTAGGGTCTTTAGTTATGACCCAGAGCTGGCAGGTCCTAATAGCAGCTCGACAGAGTATTAGCATATAATTAAGTGTTTCAAACTTTTTTTTCTTTTGTAATTTAGGGGGAAGTGACAACAGCATTAAGATCACAATCAAACAATACAAACAAAGTGGATGCAAGCATCTTCATAACCAAGAGAGTACACTTGTGAAATTCCCTTTACTCTTCAATGTGTGCCTTTATTTCTACATCTGTATGTGCTAATAAAAAAAACAAACCAATACTTCTAGTGACCTCCTTTTTGGAGTAAAATTGGAAAGACAACCGTAGAGATGAGACCAACAAAAAAACAACACAACAACAGAAAAATAATAAGCATAATATTACAGACTGTCTCCTCCTAAACTTGTACCTCATCCATATATTGGAAGGAGAGAGCCATCATAGCCTTTGTGCAGGCCCTGATTTTAAGAGAAATAATATGCCTATTACTAAAAGTGCAGATGAGTGAGTAAGCGTATGTGTGTGCCTCTGCATGTCTGCGCCCATGTGTGTGAGAGAGAGTGAGCATGTTAGTTATCACTGCTCATTGGTCTGTATAGTTAAGCCTTGCCATAATAGCTTATCATAGGGCTTAGGAGGGTATTCACTGCGTGTTGGTCCTTTTCTAGAGCACAAACTTCTTGTGTTTATTTGAATTCAGAACTAGCTTAGCTAGTGACTGCTGTGAATAGGGCAGCTGACAACAAGGGAAAGACCATGTGACCGCTTGAAAGACAGCTGACAGGAGGGAAAAGACCCCAAAGGTGCTGGCATGGGTTAGCATGGTACCCATGGTAGCAGTGGTGAGGCCTAGCAGCTTAAAGCAGAAAGGTTAGAGGTTGAAGAATATTTGAGAAACACATATTCAGATTTAGAGAAGAATAGGATAGTAGGTTTCCCACCCGATATCCCTCCATTAGGAGCGATAGAGCATGAGATGGATATTAGGCCACCTAGGTGGAAGGAAGTTCAGGAGGTGGTCAGGCGTGCAAAGGCTTCCTCGGCCCCAGGGCCCAATGGAGTCCCCTACCGGGTTTATAAAAGTGCGCCTGATACCCTTAAATTTTTGTGGAAACAGCTAAGAATAGTTTGGGAAAAACAAGTTATACCAAGAGCATGGCGTAAGGCAGGGGGTGTCCTCATTCCTAAGGAGAAGGAGTCCATGGACCTTAGCCAGTTCCGGATGATTTCTCTCTTGAATGTGGAGGGGAAGATTTTCTTCAGTGTAGTTGCGCAGAGATTAGCTAGCTACTTAGAAAGGAATAGCTTAATTGATACCATGGTGCAGAAGGCAGGAATACCAGGTTTTTCAGGGTGTTTAGAGCATACCAGCACAATCTGGCACCAGATTCAGGCAGCGAAGATTAACAAAAGGGACCTACATGTAATATTTTTAGATCTTGCAAATGCGTTTGGTTCAGTACCGCATAGCCTCATTTGGAGTGCGTTTGACTATTTTAGAGTGCCACAGGTAGTTGTCAACTTAGTGAAAGCATACTTTCAGGATATTAGGTTGTGTGTAAGTACGGCAGGCTTCACAACAGGTTGGCAGAGACTAGAAATAGGTATCATGGCAGGGTGTACAATTTCTCCATTAGCATTTACTATGGCGATGGAAGTAATCATCAGGGCTTCTAAGTGGGTGGTAGGTGGGGAGAGACGGCAGAACGGGTTGCATCTTCCACCAGTTAGGGCTTACATGGATGACATGACACTGGTGACCACGACAATGTCATGTACAAAGAGGCTACTAGAGAAGGTAAATAAGAACCTGAAGTGGGCCAGCATGAAGATCAAGGTGGTGAAATTTAGAAAAGATGTGGCTGAAGGATTGGATAGAATAGATAAATCAGAGCTTCCAGGAAAATTGAAGTTGTGGTGTTTACAATTTGGACTATATCCTAGGTTAATGTGGCCATTGTCAATTTATGAAATTCCAATATCCATTGTGGAGAGAATTGAAAGGTCAGTTAGCTCCTATATTAGGAAGTGGTTGGCGCTCCTAGGTGCCTAAGTAGTGTTGCATTGTATGGAAAAGGGATTCTTCAGCTGCCAGTATCTAGTTTAACAGAGGAATTTAAATGTACCAAGGTCAGGACAGAGCTCTTGTTATCTGGGAGTAAGGACGTGGCAGTCAGGAGTGTGGTTCCAAATCTAACCAAGGGGAGGAAGTGGAACCCAAGATCGGCAGTTCAGGAGGCAGAGGCAGCTCTTAGGCATGCAGAGATTGTAGGCAATGTTCAGTTTGGCCAGGGAGGCCTGGGGCTTGGCCCAGGCAAACCGGTTTGGAATACAGCAGGTCTCAAAGATAAACGAAAGCTGGTGTGGAACAGATACGCAGACAGGAGGAGATAGTAAGGGGTGCAAAGGTAGTGGCCCAGGCTAAAAAGGGACAGTGGTTGAATTGGGAAAGTGTAGAGAAGAGGAAGCTTAGTTGGAGGGACCTGTGGAGTGAGGAGGAGAATCGTATTAGATTCCTGGTAGGGGCTACATACGATGTGTTACCAACCCCCCAGAACCTAAAACTGTGGGTAAATGAGGACCCATCATGCCCATTGTGTTCAGGTACCGCAACCTCAAAGCATATTTTGTCAGGCTGTAAGGTTAGCTTGTCACAAGGCTGATATACATGGCGACATAACCAGGTGTTGAAATGTTTAGCTGCAGGAATCGAAGGGAAACAAAGACAGGTGAATTCAGAAGGTGTTAAGGATAGGAGTTTAGCAATTCAGTTTGTCTGTGAGGGAGAGAAATACAGAAGGGATAAGTTAGTAAGGAGGCAAGGGTGTGGCTGCCTAGAAGGTGCTTGTGATTGGGAAATGCAAGTAGATTTAGGGGGAAAGCTTGTTGTTCTCCAGGAAATAGTTTGTACCAAGCAAAGGCCGGACATAGTGTTGTGGTCACTGAGTCAACGGATAGTTTATTTCATTGAGCTGACAGTTCCTTGGGAAGACTCAGTGGAAGAAGCCTATGAAAGGAAAAAGCTTAGATTTAGGAGCAGAAGCTGAGCAGCGAGGATGGAAGACTAGGATTTGCCCAGTGGAAGTGGGGTGTAGGGGATTCATAGCAAGATCAGCTGTCTCGCTCCTGGGGGAACTCAGAGTGCGGGGACAGAGTTTGAAGACAGTGAAGGAAATGTCAGATGAAACAATAAGAACCAGCCAGCTCATCTACTACAGAAGAAATAATGTCAGTTGGGGGCCAGCAGGGGGAACTACTAAGCAGGGCACATAACTCCTTGAGATCTGGTGGAGAGATCCACTTCCTCTCAGGAGGAAATCCAGGAAGAGGAAAGGTATTTAAGGGTGGGAGTGGCCTATTTGAATCCCTTTTGTTTGAGACCATGCTGCAAGGTGAGTGTGTTTGCTGATCTTGTGAGTTCATTTATCTCCT
Organism: Epinephelus awoara; assembly: GCA_035609425.1. Classification (NCBI taxonomy): domain Eukaryota; kingdom Metazoa; phylum Chordata; class Actinopteri; order Perciformes; family Serranidae; genus Epinephelus; species Epinephelus awoara. Next base: position 5,686,888 of record CM069305.1, read on the forward strand.
TTAACTTTAGCTTACACTGTAGTTATGCTATGTAGCGTGTGAATTAGAGTATGGTGATTGTGCTAGGAAAGGTAGTATCAGCATTGCTTCTACCTGGAGCTCGCATGTATGGAGCCTGGGTTTGGTTGAAGGTGGCAGTGCTGTTTGGGCTGAGAAAGCCATGTGTAAGTAAGGTTAAGGAGGTTATTGTGGTGTGGAGAGCAGTGAGACCTGGCATTAGGGGAGTGTCTCTGGGACGCCAGAGATCACTGTCTAGCCTCCTGGAGGTGTCATGGGACCAACTAGATGAAACACCGGTGAAAGGAGGTTCCCACCCGATGACCCCAAAGACATGTTAGTTATCACTGCTCATTGGTCTGTATAGTTAAGCCTTGCCATAATGGCTTATCATAGGGCTTAGGAGGTTATTCACTGAATGTTGATCCTTTTCTAGAGCACGAACTTCTTGTGTTTATTTGAATGAGTACCAGTCTGTCAGTTTGTAGAAGATCCCGGTTTAGGATTGTTCCCTCCCAAAGAGACTTGCAATGTACTTAATAATAGGACGTTTCAGTTCGGGCACAGACCTTATGTTCCACAGAGCTGATCCACCCAGTCCATGCGGTTCTTTCCAGGCCAGTTCTGCTTCAGACACCTTGCAGTTTATTCCATATCCATACATATTGTGTGTAAGTACGGCAGGCTTCACAACAGGTTGGCAGAGACTAGAAATAGGTATCATGGCAGGGTGTACAATTTCTCCATTAGCATTTACTATGGCGATGGAAGTAATCATCAGGGCTTCTAAGTGGGTGGTAGGTGGGGAGAGACGGCAGAACGGGTTGCATCTTCCACCAGTTAGGGCTTACATGGATGACATGACACTGGTGACCACAACAATGTCATGTACAAAGAGGCTACTAGAGAAGGTAAATAAGAACCTGAAGTGGGCCAGCATGAAGATCAAGGTGGTGAAATTTAGAAAAGATGTGGCTGAAGGATTGGATAGAATAGATAAATCAGAGCTTCCAGGAAAATTGAAGTTGTGGTGTTTACAATTTGGACTATATCCTAGGTTAATGTGGCCATTGTCAATTTATGAAATTCCAATATCCATTGTGGAGAGAATTGAAAGGTCAGTTAGCTCCTATATTAGGAAGTGGTTGGCGCTCCTAGGTGCCTAAGTAGTGTTGCATTGTATGGAAAAGGGATTCTTCAGCTGCCAGTATCTAGTTTAACAGAGGAATTTAAATGTACCAAGGTCAGGACAGAGCTCTTGTTATCTGGGAGTAAGGACGTGGCAGTCAGGAGTGTGGTTCCAAATCTAACCAAGGGGAGGAAGTGGAACCCAAGATCGGCAGTTCAGGAGGCAGAGGCAGCTCTTAGGCATGCAGAGATTGTAGGCAATGTTCAGTTTGGCCAGGGAGGCCTGGGGCTTGGCCCAGGCAAACCGGTTTGGAATACAGCAGGTCTCAAAGATAAACGAAAGCTGGTGTGGAACAGATACGCAGACAGGAGGAGATAGTAAGGGGTGCAAAGGTAGTGGCCCAGGCTAAAAAGGGACAGTGGTTGAATTGGGAAAGTGTAGAGAAGAGGAAGCTTAGTTGGAGGGACCTGTGGAGTGAGGAGGAGAATCGTATTAGATTCATGCAGGCTGTCTGTCGCTTCCCAGGCCGAGTTATAACACAACCACTCCGGTCTCGAGGAAAACTTTCAGCTTGCTTGGATAAAGTGACTGTAACCGAAATTCTTTCTTTCTACAGTATTCTTTCTTTCTGTTCTAGAGTGCAGTGGAGTGGAGTTTTTCATTATCAAAAAAAGCTGCTTTCCTCTGAACTCGATTATGCTCCGTGTAGGACACTTTCTGCAAATGGTAAATGGACCTGCATTTGTACAGCGCTTTTCAAGTCATCCGACCGCTCAAAGCGCTTTTTACACTACTAGTGCCATCTGCTACTCAGTTTTAACACACTCACACTGATGGAACAGCCATCGGGAGCAAGTTGGTATCTTGCTCAAGGATATTTCGACATGCAGTCTGAAGGAGCTGGGGATTGAACCACTGATCTTTCGATTGGTGGACGACCCGCTCTATCTGTGAGCCACAGCCACCTTGAAAACTTGGGAATCTTGCTACAATTGATCTTGGAGGTCGGTAGGGTTCATGTTTTTTTTCTGGAGTGACCTGTGGGCTCTTTCTATCCCCAGATTGAACTCAGGAGGCAGATTTAAAAGTCCTTTAATATTCTCACGTTGCTGCTTTTCTCTCTATTTCCAGGTCTTGACAGTTGTCTTGTCAATACTAATTACTTTGCAGAATGAATGACAACAATCCCTCTACAACAGTGCTGTGGTCCTCTGCTGAGGATTTTTCACTGTTTCATTCAGTTTTCACTTTTTCTTCCAGTTGCTCAAATCCATGCTTCATCTCATCATGGAGAGACTTCATTTCTGATTTCAACTCCGGGTTTAAATCTTCTTTAAGTTCAGGAAACATTGTCTTGATCTCAGCAAGCTACACGGCTGACGTCATATTGTGGTCTTTTTGTCGCTGCTGTCTAGTAGTTACTCATCCTTGCCATTTTTCTTTAAGCTCAAACGCACATATTGTTTTCCAAAGAAGGATACTTTACGTTATTTGTTATAACTCATCAATTTTTTTTATTTTATTTTATTTTTTTGTTTAAAGCCGTAGAGGGCGTGACTAGTCCTCCATGCTTGCCACTTGACCCAGAAGTCCAGAGAAATATCTTTTAATCTGTTCATACACACTACCTTCCAGAATTTTACTCAACACAGGAAAGAACTTATGGGGCGACTGTTTTCTCCTGAGAATAGCAATTTCCCATTTTTTGGCAGCAAAATGATTTTAGCAGTTTTCCATTTTTGAGGGCATACACCTTCAATAAAACTGTTGGACTGAACAACCAGCACTGCCATCCATAAAGCTAGTAGCATGGCTAAGGAATGCAACAGTGAACAATACAGTCTCTCCATTCAAGCCATCTCTTTCATTTATCCCGATCCCAATTTCTTCTGTCCGCAGTACAACAGGTAGTGATGTTCTGGATCCGTTGTTTTGAAGCTCATGAATACTCAGTAGACTTTTATTTTTCTGGCGGACATGCTATAGCCATGACTTGTTGAAGAGCCAGCTTAAGGTTCAGTGTAAATGTTAGGCATGCACTGCTGTTCCATGCACACAGCATGACTAAAACATGACAAAACGCTTCCCCCTCCCATTCAAACCATGTTCAAAAGTGTAGGTAGAGTATATTATCTGATGGCGAAGCCCATGAAATAGCGAGTTTTTAACATAATTCATCCATAGAATGTGTCTTATATGCATTCACCACATGAATGACTCAGAGGTATCTGGTAATCAGTGAGGGATGGCGAGGCATTACTGGTGCCCTGCTCTCACAGTTGCAGGACATAAAAATATTTTGATGACAGCCAGCCTGTATAATGCTTCATGAGGTTTATATAGCTAACAGCAGGATGTGGAGATGTGTAATGTAGTAACAGCATCAGTGCAATCAATAGGAAACTGATACATTTCTCTACTTTAGTGACCTCAGGGAATCGTCTCTCCTTCAATTAGTTGTCTTGCTCTGTGTGTCTCTCTTCCTCAGCAGTGGGATAGTTCAGTTTGGGTAATTATCACTCTTTGTGACGCCTGGATATAACAACAGCTTACATTCTCACACAGAAAGCCATCACTTTTCTCAACGCAAAGCCCAGAGCCTGTTCCACCAGGGAGGAAATTAGCATTTGAGGAGTTGATAGTATTGTGTCTATCTTAAATGTTATGTTGTCCTGGCTGAGAATAGAAGACAAACTGCCCCATCAGTCTGGTGACTGTCACTGCCAAAGTACACTTGAGACAAAGTGTATGTACACTGGGAAAGTGCACGCAGTAGAGTCCAGATGATCACAGCCACTCTGGACAATTCTTGTAGTTCCAGCAGATGCGGTAAAACACATGAGAAGCATCCCAGAAGCTAAAGCCCTGTTAACACAAAGTAGTCCTGTATGGTGACGTGTCTCTTAGACCCCATCCCATCTAGGCTACTTAAGGAAGTCTTACCTTTAATTAACACTCACATATTAGATTTACAAGATTACAAGATTTACAAGATTTATTCATTGTAATTTTCCACTGAGTATCTGCATACACAGAATAAAAGGAAATACTAGCCTGGTATTGAGACTGATTCATTATTGATAAGTGTACTGACAAATTACTAATTGGTTTTCGGAGTTATTAATTTGATTAGTTGCTTCCCTCCCGGGTGGTGCCCCAAAATTTACTACGAGTACAAACATTTTCTAAACTTATTGCTCCTACATAAATCTGTGGTTATGCCATGGGCAGAAAATATTCTCTCGCTTATTGGGATATTTATATGGCCGAATGGGAGAGGTCTGTCTTTGCAGCTGCATGTGGTGAAATTTTTCCCTCCCAGTTCCCTTACAGTCAAGATGACCAAGGTTGTTTCAAGACACTCTAGGGGTCCCAGGCAAAAGGCACCTTGGAGGCAGTCCCTAAAGTGCGGTGAGGTTTGTGGGCCGTTACCTGCCACAAGAGAGAAATGTGAATAGCTCGTTTCTCCTCTGACACATCACACCTGTGTGCCGCCACGGTTCGGCTGTTCAGGTATTTCTGGGCAGTCATGAAATCAACAAAGAGGAAATTATTGAACCTGGAGCCGGACTTCTCCGTCGTCAGTAAGCCCTTATCTTGTGCCGTATTTGACAGGAATATGTCGTCCATGACCCCCGTTCAACCCACAACTGGCAGGATTCGCCTTTCGTTCCTGCTGCTGGTTGAAATCTGTACTCGCACAGCGTGCTCCTGAATGATTTGTTTTGCTTGCGTAAAACTATTTTTAGTCGCAAATGCGAGTAAAATGTTCGCACCGTAGAGCTCATGGAGCTCACGGCGCATGGACACTCACCCTCTTGCGATTGCACTTTGAACTTATCCCACAGTAGTGGTACCATGAGGTACCATAGTACTACGGTACTCTAACAATGCTAGCGCGGGTGGCAACCAATCATGCGGGACATGGTCTCAATTTGCGTGACGCGTGAAAAGAGACATAAATGCTGTGCAGTCGCACACAATGCGGGACGTCTGGTCACCGTACTTAGCCACTCGCAAGCAGCGGCTAGTAGGGGGCCCCATTAGGGGGGATTCCAACGTGTTGTCGTTGTTGCAGTATCTATAGGGGTTCCATCATATTGTCTTTGATATGGACCAATGTGAATCTTGAATGTCAGCCATCTCTGGGGGCCCCCTTCCAGCTTGGGGCCCTAGGCAATTGCCTAGTTTGCCTGTCCGGTTGCGACGGCCCTGAAGATGACAGTGCAGAGAACAAAAACAACTTACTTATTCATCTCGCATCATGCCTAACTTTAGTGGATCATAACATCTGGTATGGAATTACCGCTTCAAAATGGGACCAAACTTGTCTTTTCAGTTTTTGAGCCATGATGAAAGACAAAATGTGTCCTGTAACAGATGGTCAGGCTTGTTGTTTTAAATCAGTCTGAATTCCAGAAAAGATAGAGTCCCTACAGGTCTATTAAGAGGAGTAACCTATGCAGTTGACATGTAAAACAGTCAATAAATAAGGTTTTTCAACAACTGTGAATCACCCCAACCACAAGAGGTCAGTGAGCATGTCATAAATGTGCACACAAAGTTTAGGCCGACTGGTCCAGTAGTGTCCAAGATTAGCTGGAGACTGATGTCTGGCGGAGGAAAATAAATAATTAAGTCCTCTCTATTACAAAAAAATGTTTTTCTTCCTATCCAGTTGGAGGTTTGAGCTCCACACTACAGCATGATGTATACACAGTTTGACAGTAGCAGGCTGTTTTAACAATTATCTGCCAGGCCAAAATTTGTATGAGCAGGATTTTGTGACATCACAACCAATTTGGAAGTCAAATACTCTACCATGGATGATTGGCAGGATGGATCTGAGGTTTTATGCTATGGTGTCACTGATGTACACTATTTTGTGTGACTTTATTTGTGTGTGGGTGCACTTTTGAAAATGAAATATTTACATATTAATAAATTCTGGATTTTAAAAAGAAGGAAGTTTTTAAGATGTTTTAATGAAGCAATTGAACTTTCTGCAGAAATAACACATACCTGAAACAAGTTATCGTTAACAGCAGTGTATTTTATGTTTTAAGACACGTCTGGAGGGGATCCTTAACATTTAGCACCTTGGCAGAGCTGTGATTGCTGTGTGTTTTTTGTTTTTGTCTAAATGGTGCCCAACAAATGACTACACAGGATGGATGATACTAATGATATGAGACAGCTCTGACCCTCCTGGGACACACTGCTTAAAGTCACTTTTACTCAGAGACTGAAGAGGCAAACAGGGAGAATTCAGCTGCGCTGAGAAAATGATTGTCGGGATGGCTGTTAAAAGGGAGCCAAATGCCAACAGGAGCTCACAGTTTTCACAAAGATATGCAGATGCAGACTAACAGTAACAACAGATGCCATGACTGAAGCCTTTATCACAAAGTGACTTCAAGTTGAGACTGTTTTAAATTACAAAGCAGCTCTCTGTTAACCCCAAGTTTACTAGTTCACACATAAAAGAGGTTGCATCTATCATTACTGGCCAATTATATGCAGCCAATTTATAGCACCATTTCAGTCCATACACCTGATCCCAATACACAAAGTAATGTTTGGGATAAGCCCCATGACATGAATCTATACCCTCTCTCTGCAGGAGACTGACCGATTAAGACCGATTCCTCTCTCTTTAAACCATGAGGCTTCATTTGGCCATCACTAGGTAGGTTGAGGTTGTTGGTGGGTCATATCATACTTCCAGGAAAAGAGTCTCTGTGCATCTGTATCTTATGTCAAAATCACTGAAAGCAGTGGTATTTGAGGAGTTTAAAGTGAGAACAGGCTAGATGGCCAAATAAAGCTACATTTTCTTAATTTTTTTTTTTTGAGCCCACCAGGTGGCGCTCTCTGATCAACTAAGGGGTGAAAGCACACTGAAATGCCATTCCTTGAGCCTTTTTCTTAAATTCAGCATGTAGTGTTCTCACCAAATATAACTAATGAGGCTTCATTTGAGGATCACTAGTCATAACAGGTTGTTCTTTAAAAATTTAATTTATTAACTAACCCTGCAAGAACATTGTCCCTGTATATTTTTGTCCTTCACGTGAATTGTCAAGATGTGGGTGCCTAAGGCTTGCACTGGGACTGTTTCAATCAAATTACTCTGCTAACAATTAACATTGTGAACGCAGCTCTCAACTGCATATTGTAGTCCATTCTGTCGATATCTCTCTGATACTTAATAACTATTATTCCAGAAATTTGCTATTATTGCTTTGGAATATCGCTAACTGATACCATCAAAAGCGTCATATTGGCATTTTGGGTGTGAAAGCTTGACAGGCTTCACAACAGTGGCCAAAAGGAGTGAGACTTAGCAAATGATGAATTACTTTGTCACAAATGAATGTTGCCACCAGTTGGGTGAAAAGGCCTTCAGTCATAATTTGATCCAGTTTGTTTTTTGTAGTTGCTACTTCTGGTTATATCGTGGGCTATATCTATTTGTTTGATGGTATTTAATATTTGGCAAGTCTAAATTGTGCATAATTAAAAAAAAGTAACAAGTTACTTTACAAAGTTACTCCCTGAGAAAAGTAACTCAAGCACTTTTAAAGTACTTTTGAGTATTCTACATTTCCTATTGGGCAATGGACCACAGGGCGCTAAGCCTACACTTTTTTGTCTCCAAAATTAAAGTTATGGACCACTTGCCCTTCACTGAGATCAGTGGCGGTTGCTGGTCTTTCAAACAGGGGAAGCTTACTTTAAGTTTATATCATATAGGTTGTCATATTGTAGCGACGCAGTAACTTATAAAAGGAACATTTAATTGAAGCTGTTTTTCCACCACACTCATGCCATAGAACCACAGCAAAACACACCTCAAAGATTTTCAGATGGGTGAAAAGAACTGTTACTTTACCTCACCCCTTGCACCAAATCAATCTGAGGTGTTGATCTGCCCTGCTGTTTGGCTTCGCCAATATCCGGTCGACAATATTCAAATTGTCTGCCATTATGTGCAGCTTGCTAACTCGCTCGCTAGCTGGGGCTGCTGCGCGAGGCTAGTGTGACCGCCTGTGAGTGCTTTGGGACGGTGGAGGGCTCACAGCAGCCCCCGCCGCTCGTTGGGGACAGTAACTGCAGAGTGACAGAAGTCAGAGTGTCCAAACACGAGTACAGTCTCCAATAACACCAGAAAAAGATGCTAGATTTGTCGCTAGTCGTTTTTAACAAAGAAAAAGTCACTAAGAGGATTGGAAAAGTCTCCACACCAACTCGGAACAACAGAATGAAACTTGAAAATCACTCCGGTGGTGGTTTATATTTCAAGATCGCTGATTCGCTCATTTCGCTGTCAATCAAAAAGGGATTCAGCCTCAGACAGATCATCCAATCATCATGCAGAAGCCCAGCGTCCAGGCCAGCCGAGGCCAGCCCACTACCCCATAGACACCCAGAGACGCTGAGCGTCCGATGGGCGGTACAAAGCCGAGCATTTATCCAATGACTGTTTAGTTTTGCTACAGTGGAACAACCCACTCTATGCTTCCCCATTGAAATCTTTGGACGCTGAGCTTCTACACTGTTTAATGCACTGTGATGCTACGGGAATGAATGAGAAGAAAGTCACGTCAGTGACCTGTGATAAGTACCTGATTCTGAACAAAAGTTCTAGCGCATATTTAGTCAGTAAAATGTAAACACAACAGTACATATTTGACCACTTATTTTTTGACATTTTAGGGGAAGCTGAGCTTCCCTTGCAGTCTTAGAGCAATCGCCAATGACTGAGATCCAATTCTCCCATCACAGCCGTCACTTTAACCAGTAGAAACACAGAACGATCTGCTGCCGTAGACAACTGTATGACAACAACACCCCAGCATTTTTAATATTTCCTCTAGGGATGTTAGCACACAGAGTAAAAGGGGGAAATGATGGTGTGAAACAGCAGAGGCACTTTGTCAACCCGCTGAGTTAAGTTACTGTCATTAGCAACAAGCTAGCAAACAATGCTACATCCTCACGGTCGGACATAAAGTAATAACATTAACAAATAGTGGCAGGACTTTTTCTCACCACAACTGCAGAGGCTCCCAGCTTCATTTGAAACAAACTACATTATAGAGGTCCGTTATTTATTAATCCCTCTGTGTGTTTATATTTTTACTTTTTATCCGCTCCCGTTAGATTTATAAGGTTAACACATCGCGCCATCATTTCAAACTCAACACTTCCTGAATTTGTTTCAAATTAAAAGCCCCTTGTAACCTCGGCTGAGAGAATTCCTCCATTTTCTAAATAGGCTTTTATTGTGAAACATTTGCAGGAACTTGTTGTGGAAGATACAGTAGCTTGAATGTTTGCGTACGGTGCTTCAAACGTAGCTCCTGCCATCTGCTGACACTTTTAGGTGGCTACAACAACATGTCAGCTGGCACATGAACAGACACGGTGACTCAAATAATAGTAAAAGTAATAAAAATAAGACAAGAATAACCTGATGACATCACACACGCCATGAAAGACGACTGGGAATAATTGGTGAGTACCATTGTGTAGTGTGTCATGTCTGTCGGCCAAGTCACGGCACGATTTTAGGACTCCACAATCGTGTAATGTGACATAGTGACTTTCAGAACGGGCAGAAAAGTCGTGTAGTGTGTACCAGGCATAATGCAAGTCCTGAGTCTGACCTGTCTGTCATCCATCTATTGAGTCGTGGGGATTTTACTGACGATCCTGCGGAATGTTTTAGACCCCACCGTAGACAATGGCAGCATTTCTTCTACCACGTAGCTAGCTACAAAGAAGCCGAGTTAGTGAGATGCAGTTAGGTTGAGTAAGCGATATGCTGTAATAGGATATGAATGTTAGCAAATGAAAAATAACCAACTTTTCAGAAACAGAGGAGAGAGAGAGGAGAGAAGGGGCTTGGCGTATTATAGGAGGTCCCCCAGCAGACTAGGCCTATTTCAGCCTAACTAGGGGCTGGTCCAAGACAAGCCTGAGCCGGCCCTAACTATAAGCCTTATCAAAAAGGAAAGTCTTAAGTCTAGTCATTGTGAAACATTTGCAGGAACTTGTTGTGGGAGATACAGTAGCTTGAATGTTTGCGTACAGTGCTTCAAATGAAGCTCCTGCCATCTGCTGATGCTTTTAGGTGACTACAACAACATGTCAGCTGGCACATGACCAGACACAGTGACTCAAATAATAGTAAAGGAATAAAAATAGGGCAAGAATAACCTGATGACATCACACACGTCGTGAAAGACGACTGGGGAAAATTGGTGATGTGGTAAATGTGGAGAGAGTGTCTGCCTCACGGACCAAAATAGGAAGATGGTTCCACAGAAGAGGAGCCTGATAGCTGAATGCTCTGGCTCCCATTGGGTGGTGGATGGGTCCAACAACCACTGACTTTCTACCAGGAGGCTGGTGTTCACTACCTAAATTGTAAAGCCAAACCATGCATTTGTTGAAGGAAAACAAACATCAATTTGTGGTGTTGTATGTATGTAGTGTGTTTATTTTGAAAGAGACTGTACAAACTGAACATTTCCTGTTAAAACAGAAGTGTATTTTGAAAACAATGCTTCTATAAGGCAGAGGTTGACACGGCATCAGAGAACATCAACAACCAACACACCCAGGGTACTTCGCATGTCAGATCTTGACATGGAAAGTCCATGACCAAATGGTGACGTGGAGAGGGTGGAGTGACAATGTGTTGAACTCGCTCTTCAACATGACAGTCCATCAAACCCAGACAGAATAATGGAACTTTTGACTGACAAACCTTAAAAATAGTAGTTTTTACTCACAGTCCACACTGGCTTTTAAACTGCAACTCATGGGGCCCTATTTAGATGATCTAAAGCGGACGGCGGAGGGCGCATAATCCAAGTGTCATTGCTATTTAGATGCAGGCACAGTTGTCATTTTCACGCCTTGCGCCCTCTTCGTCTAACTAGCAAATGAACTTGCACTCCTCTGGGTGTGTTGGTCTAAAAATGAGGAGTGGTCAGGCGCCGTCCTGGCGCGTTGCTAGTTAGATGACGTAAAAAGCAAATGCACCAGTGACCAACAAAAACCTGGTCTAAAGTCAACGGCGCAGTATTTTGCTGTTAAACAAGTTAGTAATATGCATCTCTAGGCGGGTGCACAATGCGCCTGCGCTCTCTCTTTCTCTCTCGCAGTCTCACTCTGTTTCTTTTCTTTTGACTTTTCTAAGATGACAGTGCTGAATATATACTCCCTATCTGATGCTGTGGCTTTTTGTGGTTGGCCGAGAGCTAGTTAGGTGGCGGACCTACCAGCTGGGAAGAGTGAGAGTTTTACTGCTGAGAAGACGATAAATGTATCTCTATATCAACTGTCCCGTCACATCTGATGTCAGATCAAAGGGGATTGGCACCATTTGGCACATTTGGCACGCGTAAAGGAAATCCAACCTGACACTCTGATTGGCTTATTGAATGATACGCCTAAAACACACCCGTGACTAATTCACGGAGTAAGTCCAACCCTTTTAGACTCTCCGCCATGGCGCACAGTCTGAAAACACGCTGTCTAACTAGCAAGTGACTGGGACACGCCCATACGCTGCACGCCTGGCGCTTTGTGTTTTAGACCATCTAAATAGGGCCCATGGTCTTCATCAGTGAATGTGATTTGCTTACTGTTAAAATGGCCAGGAGTCTCAACCATATGAAAACTATTTTGTGCTTAGGATGCCTGAACTTGTCCTTCCATAAAATACATCCACTAATGAAACATTTAAAACCATTGCCAAAAGCATCTCTCTGGTGATTACACTACCAGGAGTGACTCCAGTTTTATCCCAAATCAGCAAATCTCAGTAACAGCATGTGTTTGATCTCCCCTCAGACTACAGGAGCGACTGAGGTGAATGCAGAGTGGGTGATAGAGGGGCTGTGCAACCAGATGAGTGCGCTGTAAAAAAAAAAAAAAAGTGTCCTAAGTGGAGCCGCAGCAGTATAGAGAAATGGCCCTGCAACAAGATCACCCCAAATATGTTGTGTGAGTTGGCAAGTGGTGTGGCCAGATATTATGCCGCCCCACCGGCCACCTCACACAGCACCATATTATCATTCAAGAAAAACACGGTATACAGTAACTACCTGTCCTGCCAAAATCAATTCATAATTTCCTTCTAACAGTAATGTAATGGTCTTTTACATCACTGAGAATGATTGTGTGCGTGCAGCCTCCTGGAGACACACAACATTAATTTTTTTCAGAACCCAGTTGAAAACAGATGAGTGTGTAGAGACTGTCTGTTCTCATTTCGGAGAACATCAGAATTAAAAGGCACCCCTCTGTTTCATGTCAACATCTGAATTTATTCTTAGTGTTTGTTGTATTTCAATCTTCTAATACTGAATAATGCATCAGTCTGACACTGCACAAGTCACTGATTGCTCAAAACAGCAGGAAACATTGTTACAAATAAAGATACATTTAAAGGTTTGGACTGCCTCTGAGTTTTGAATTTCAACATTAAAACATTGCTCCATTCCCTTTGTTTGTATTACCATAATTCTCAAAAAGTTTGGGTCCTTATTTACCTCAACTGCAGAGAGAACCAGGTCTTTATCTAAAACAAGCTTATCTGTGACAGGCTTTTTCCCCTATTATGTATACATTATGTTTTATCACATTTATTATGAAGCCTCCCTGTTTTCTCCTCCCATTTTTACCCTGTTTATCTGCCATCTTGATAAAGTCTGTATAGTGTACAATTCCACTAAGGGTGTGCATGTTTTGGTATCTCATGATTGAATCCAATTTAGGTGCTAGGGATCATGATTTGATCCAGTATAAAAGGGATAGTGCACCCAAAAATGAAAATTCAGCCATTATCTACTCACCCATATGCCGAGGGAGGCTCAGGTGACGTTTCAGAGTCCTCACATCACTTGCAGAGATCCAAGGGGAGAGGGGCTAGCAGCACAACTCCACCTAATGGAGGCTTACGGTGCCCCAGATTCAAACGTCCGAAAACACATAATTGAAACCACAGAATATCTCCATACTGCTCGTCCGTAGTGATCCAAGTGTCCTGAAGCCCCGTCATAAAAAGTTGTTTGGGAAAACTTAACTTAAACTCTGTTTTTAGCCTCACTGTAGCCTGCATCTCTAACTGCCTCTCTGTACACCGTGTTCATGTGTGTTCACATGCTTTTGCTTGATTGTGCATTTTGGCATAAATGTGAACATCAGAATGATACAGAATGTTTTTCCGTCCTCAGACATAAACCAGTAAGGTGTTTCTGCCTGTGATTATTTTACGTTTTGCCTGGTTCTGGATAGCATTGCAGTCTGCCTCATACAATAATTCTTTTCTTATATGTAGGGCAAGGTTGTGCACACAGTGTCTATGCAAAGTAGTAAAAGGTGTATTTGCCTTAATTTAAGCACTCTTAACACACACTTGTCAGGTCTCTCGTAGTTGTGGGGTCAGAAGTCAAATCAAAAGTAAGAATGAGTTTGAGTCAGATACAGGAAACATTTAAACATTTTGTCTTTTGTATCTACCCATTGTTATTGTTGTTGAGTTGAAATGATGACACTGCTGGCCAACTACTCAGTGATGATGTTGAACTCATTCTTCAGGTTCGAGGACAATTGTCTGCCAGTGACTTCTCTGAGGCTGAGATCTCCAGAGCTACAGAGCAGGCCCCTCAGGGAACTTCATGCTCCCAGATGCAGGTAATTTTTGTCTGAATTGTTTTCTGTGTCGTTCACTTGTTCGTACTTTAGTTTTTCAGCTTTTCCTTTGAAGGTGATTGTTGAAGTGTTAACGGTTGAAGGCACATTTTGGCTTTGTGAAGATCAATGTAAGCTAATTCTGGTTTTGATGATTTAATGGGTTCAAGTTTTGGTGCATTTAGACAGAGCACTCTTACACACATGTGTCAGGTCTCTTGTAGTTGTGGGGTCCCCGCCAAGTGAATAATATAATGTACATTTAATTACATTACATTACATTACATCATATTTCATCCCATAAACTTAAAATAAACTCCATGTATGACATGTGTCCTTGAACTTGAGCTCAGTTTGCCTTCTACCAGTCAACGTAGCTGTTGGTCACAGGTCAATTTATCCTGCCAGACTTCACCTTTACTTGTTCTCAACTGAAATGATTACTGAAGATGGCATTTTTTATGACAGAGATAAGAGCAAACCTAACTATCAAAAGTAAGAGTGAGTTTGAGTCTGATACAGGAAATATTTAAACCTTTTGTATTTTGTGTCTACCTATAGTTATTGTTGTTGAATTGAAATGATGACATTGCTGGCCAACAATAATACTTTAAAAGCCATACCATCTGTCTTTGGCTGCAGGTTTGTGGTGAAGTGTAAATACAATAATAATATCTGGAGAAGCCGTCTCCCTATTTGGTAACAGATTTATGTCACGCTCCTCTGTGGTTGGCACAGCTGTTTCAGAGCCATGAGCAAAGTAATGTGACTTGAATAACACTTCCACAGAGAAACAGAAATAATTTTTATTCATTTATGTTGATTGTTTTACAGGTTGCCAACCATCCAAGAGAAGGATGTGGGAGAAAGAGATCAGCGCTCTCGAGACGTACATGGTGTCTTTCATCACTTCATGTCATGTTCCAGGGAAAATCGACTGCGATAAGTGCTTTAAACTTCGCAAACTACACTCCACAGAAACGGCTCTGGTTTAAGTCACTATGACATTTTGATGGCTGCAGATAATGGAAATTGCACCTTGATGATTTTATTGGATCTTAGCATTCGACACGAATGATCATGTAATACTCTTAAGAAGACTGGCTCAGTTGGGTATTTCTGGGATTGCATTAGACTTCTTTACATCATACCTTTCTGTGTCGGTGGGCCAGTTTATGTCTGACACTGTTCCTTTAACCTGTGGTGTCCCACAGGGTTCTGTCCTTGGGCCTATGCTGTTTGCCCTTTATATGTTTCCATTAGGTGAAATCATTCGCCAGTTCAAGGGCATTTCCTATCACCTTTATGCTGATGACATTCAGTTGTACTATTCTTTTAAACCTGTTGAGGTCCACAAATTGTCCATTTTGTTGGATTGTCTTGAATCCATTAAAATTTGGATGTCCGACAATTTCCTTCAGCTTAACAATGGTAAAACAGTAGCCCTTATTTTGGCACCAGATGGACTGATACCAACTGTCAAGTCACATATCAGTACTTGTGTTCAACCTAAACTCCGGAATTTAGGCGTTATTTTTAACCAAGCACTGTCTCTAGATCAACACGTCAGCCAGTTATCACAATCATGCTTCTCTGAACTTAGGAAAATTGCCAAATTAAGATCATTGACCAAGGCAGAATTAGAAATGATAATTCATGCTTTCATCAGTTCCTGCTTAGACTTCTCTAACGCACTCTTCACTTGCATGAACGCATCATCCATTAACCACCTCCAAACTATCCAAAATGCAGCTTCCCGCCTTCTCACCAAAACCAATAGAAGATTCCATATTACTCCAATTCTTTCCTCCTTACACTGGCTGCCAGTTCAATCCTGGGTCTATTTTAAGGTGCTGCTGTTAACTTTTAACATGCTACATGGCCAAGCCCCTGACTATATATGTAGCCTTCTCCAACTCCATAGCAACTATCGGACATTCAGATCCCCAGAAAAGTTGCTTCTGTCAGCCCCTCGCACTCACTTTGTGACTGGTGGTGATTGTGCTTTCCAGTCTATAGCATCTAAATTGTGGAATGCCCTCCCCTTTTCTTTGAGATCAGCAGTGTCATATGACACATTTAGAAAACATCTTAAAACTTTTTTATTCAGACAAGCTTTTAGTTCACTTATTCTACATTACTATGTGTTTTTACGACACATTATTGTTTGTTATAACTGTCTGTGATCTATCTGTCTCTATGATGTGATTGTTTTGTTGCTTGCTTCAAGTATTTTATGTTTTTGTTTTTATATGTTTTAATATGTTATCGTTTTGTAACTATCTGCTTGCCTTGTTCTGTTTTGTTCTTTATTTTTATTGGAAAGCACTTCGTGACTTGGTTGTCTGTGAAAGGTGCTCTACAAATATACTTTACTTACTTACTTAAACTTGAAGAGACTGGTTAGCCATAAAGTTCTACATTAACAGCTCTCAAGAACAAATTTTAAAGTGATCATTTAATGATTTAATGCCCATTGCTGCAACAAGTTCAGTTGTATCCTTCATAGATTATTGCATCGAAACAACAGTTAGTTAAGTCAAGTTTAACCTGGATGTGTGTTAAATGGTACTCGGGAAGGAATAATGACTAGAAACCTGACAAGTCCCCAGGAGGCTGGTCCTAGTCTGGTGAGGGAACTTACTTTGTCTGATGGATAATCTGAAGTGACATCTATGTTTATAGTCACTCCAGAACACTGCCTGATTTTTCTCAGTGCTGTACAACCTTAAGAAAGGATGGTCCCCACAATGCTTGGTCTAGTCTTGTCAATGCAACAAAGACAAAGGGGTGTGTGTGTGTGTGTGTGTGTGTGTGTGTGTGTGTGTGTGTGTGTGTGTGTGTGTGTGTGTGTGTGTGTGTGTGTGTGTGTGTGTGTGTGTGTGTGACAGTGGCAGAGACCCCGCCCCTCGCCCATGCAGCAGGCTGCGGGGCTCCAACACAGAGAGCTCTTCTCTGGATTGAATAGCAAAAGTGTATCAGTGACAAATGTCTTAATCTTATTGCAAATTAAAAACGGAGTTGCGGAAATAAAAACTGAAATATATCTTCTGAATTTGTCCAATACTGACAGCAGAACCATTAACATCAGAGCTTATCAATACTATGGTCTTCAATTATTTGGCCCCTGGGGCCCATTTAATGCTGGGTATTGGTACTCATCCCTACAAACACCTGCATTAAAGATAACTAGCAGGTTTTATGACCATCGGACAGATGCTCATTTGCAGTTTTTCTGTGCCGTGTCTGCAATTTTTGTAGCTTCTTCTTGTGTGAGTGCTGCTTACAATCTGACACCTGGTGCCTGTATAGGAAGTCCCAACCTCATTTGTGTGCTGTGCTCAGAGAAGTCCTGAACAAAGTGTGATTGTGACAGTTATTTTAGATTTAGTTTTAGTCTTGAGATGAAAATGCTTATTAGTTTTAGTCACATTTTTATTCTTCATAGTTTTACCGACGAAAATCCATGACATTTTAGTCAACTTTTAGTCATTTTGTCTTTTTTCCCTTTATCTTTAAACTAATTCACTGAGGGTAATTCATGTATCAGAAAATAGAATCAAGGTAACAGGCTGTATACAAATTTCTTTTTTTTTTTCATTTTTCTATTTAAGGTCTGAAAAACTTTGACGCCACAAATTACTAATCTCAGACAACCAGGAGTTGTAACTAGGTTCATTGTAAACTCTGACTTATCCATCTCACTGTTAAGAAGCAGAAAAATAACTTCATTAAAGAATGAATTCTTTCTTAATCTGCAACATGTTAGTCTGACGGTTTAAACAGAATTAGTGATTAAAACTAATATCTCTGTCAGAGAAAACTGATCTGAGTGTTTACTTACAGCACAGCTACACTCACAGATAACTGAGCCTCCCACCTGCCTGTCCAACAGCATCAACCCATAAACCTCCAGTCTGGACTAAGTGGAGTCCTGCAGGGATCAACAGATGTGAAGTCTGGCAGCTGGTGGCTGCTTGCTCCGCAGCCGTACAGCGGCTAACAAGTGGAGCTAAACGCTAAAGGCCACTGCTGTAACTATCAAACTCCTCAAATCCATTCAACAGCTCCACCATCCACAGTGTCTCACACACACAGCTGATTATTTACTGCTGAATTACAGCCCACAATTTGCACAAACAGCTCAATAGTGTGAATCTTGACCTTAAATTTTCAGTTAATTGTGACCATAATTGTGTGTCATTTTTGGATATGTGGATTGAATTATGCAATGGAGGCCTCATCACCACCCTATATCAAAAAGATACTGACAAAAACATTCTTCTCCTCTCCAGCAGCGCCCAAGAGCTCTTAACCATGGTTTACCAAAAAAGCCGGTTCTACAGGCTTAGACGCCTTTGTCATTCTGATCAAGACTTTCTTGACAAAGCTGCTGCCATGAAGAAACGCTTTTTGGACAGAGGTTACTCAGTACACTGTGTGGATGAGGCTTTCCAGGTTGCTCTTTCAAAACTCCGCTCTGATTTCCTTAAAAAAAAGTGTTAAAAAAGACAAAAACTTTTCTGTCTCTTTTATTTGTACACATACCCCTCAGACTCATATCATTAAGAACACCATTCTAAAACACTGGCACATTTTGACCTCTGACCCAGCAGCGTATAGATAGGAGGTTATGCCAAAGAGAGCTTTTCTGGATTTATACTTTAAATGCTCTAGAACCCACTGGTCTTGATGAAGATTTTTTCAGTAGGATTCACAGCCTACACCCTTAAACCACAATCCCCAGAAGGTGGTGTGGCCTCTAACTGAGTGTCCACAGGTGTCCTTCATACTGCTGATGATTAGAGCAAGAGTGACATGCTCTTGTTCATTGTGTGTGTGGTTTGCTCTGATGAAGGTCTTACTGACCAAAGGCTAACCAATAAATGTGAATTTTAGTGCAAATTTAAGTGTGAGGAATTCCCCCCCTTTTTTCATTATAAAAAACAGCAAAATAGAATCTAGGCAGAGGGCAGAGTCTCTGCAGATAAATACACTACATACGTAAATTATGATTGACAGGGATTACTTTCGCATGAGTCTATTCATTGTTTTTAAGAAAGTCCTGCATGGTTTACCTTTATTGTATTAAATATGTACTTGCATATAACAATACCTGCGACACTGAGACACACACACACAAATAGGCGACCAACTCAGAGAGCTAATGTTAGATAGAAGCAATCCAGCTTGCTGCAGATGAGGAAAAAAAGCTTTTCTAAAACATGATTTTCAGAAGTTGTGAATCAATTCAGAATCTTAGAAGATGAGAATGTTTTTATGTTAATCGATTTTTTTCCCCCGCCTCCAATTTCCACAGCACTGATTCCATCACATCCGATGTCACACTCACCACTCTGCTGCTTTCACTTTCTCTTCTCTAACAGAATTACTATTAGAAAAGACGACGTACGACTGCCATCAATGAAAGCTAACGCTTCTTTGCAAACCACGTCTCTGTTGTGGAGCAGTTTGTACTCAGACACAGAAAGTTCAGTAGGTTTAAGCTACAGTAGCTTAACCCTCAAAGGTCAGCACTGTCACAACGACTACTGGTCAACACTGTACAGCTGTGACTTAGAGTTCATCAAAGCTGAACTCGACCACAATCCACTGATTACAGCAACTTCATTGGAATTAAATAATTAAATTATCGCATACAGCCTTTCTCTCATGAACGTTAATTCTCAAGAGCTAAACTGGGGAAAAAATGAAAATTGACCTTACTAAGGTACTTTTCAGATTGTAATTTTTCATGTCATCCTTGTCCCTTCAGCAAAGCAGATAAAGGTGACTGTGGCTTTTTCTCTTCTGGTTTAATACCTTCATTTCTTTTTTACTCTTGTTCTGTTGAGGGTTAAAATGTTGTAGCACATGCAATCCAGAGTGGACTTCTTTTAGAGGTTCAAACAGACAGTTACTGTCCAACATATACACTGAAAATGTACTCAGTGTGCTAGTCTGTCATCACTTTGACTTTCCTGCCCTGTCTGTTGCTCTTAGCTTCAAGACCTTTGGCTCCTACTGAAGACATCAATCTTTACAAACAGCTCACAAATATATTGTTTTATTTTTTTTAAAGGTTCAGTCATTATCTAACTTTAGTTTTTGGCAAATGGTAATTGGGAAAGAGAGGAAAAATGGCAGCAGAGGGTGAAAGCAGGACGTGAAGTCGGGAGACAATGGAGTTGCTGTGACCCTCTACCCACTGTGAAAAATGCGCATTTTGTAATGAGTGGTTCGTGTTTGTGCATTCCCAACCTGTGCCAACAAAATGAGGAGCTACACTTCGAGCAGCTGTCATAGACTATCTTGTCAGATATGGACACTGAAGTTTTGGCTTGTTATGCTACAAATGGATCCTAACACTCCCTAACACTGCAGTGACTACAGTGATGACCTCTACCTGTCAAAGAGGGGAAAAAATGCTGAGCTGCTTTCCTAAAGAAAACGTCTGTTCCAACAGTGCATTTACTTGCTGCAGACGAGTGTAGGTATGCAAATGCTATTAGCTTAAGTTATTATTTTCACATTGCACAACGTTTTACGTGAAAGCACGGCAGGATAACTGCGAAAACACTCAATCAACGATAAGGAGGTGCAAAATATCAACTGAGTCAGCACTGATTATAACAAATCTACATAGATCGATTACCCATTTTCATAAGCTGACATTCATAATAATAAAATAAGTGACATCAACAAGCTTACACTATCTCTGCCACAGCGTGTGTGCGTGGCAGAACAATATGCTTTGGTATTATACGACCTATAATATATTTTTATTGTATCTTATGCCCGCATTTGCCTTTCCTATACATCAAGGAGATACCTAATGAATGATGATGGTAATGTTAGTTACAGTAGCAAAGAGGATAGTTGAATAACAAGAAGCATCAGCAAGATGCAATGAATATGTAAACAGTGAAATAAAAGCCTCTGCTGCTCTTTTTTTTCTCTCTGTCCTCATTCACTTTTCATGCATATACTCGGTCACGAACAAATACGGACGGCGATAGAATAGAATTGAATCTGTGATATTGAAAATCTTTTAGACAGCACTAAAATACATTTTCCATAAATTACTCTGGTTATTATACTCTCTCGAAATCCCACTCATGTTTCCACTGCTGTATGACTGCAACATCTTGTGACATCTCATTTATCTCGACGAATATCTCTCTGGATATTTCAGGAAGAGACTTCTGTGTAAGAAGGCAGGATCAATTGAAAGGTAAAGAGACACCTCAGACACTTGTGATATGGGTTGATATGATAATCTGCGCTAATCTGTGGAAAAGGTAACCTCTTTTAATGGACATACAGTGACGGTGTTTAATTGCCCCATGTGCCTCCATTGCAGCTGCCGGTCACTGCCGGCTCACTCAGTACCGGACCAATTTCAAAAACTGTTGTTCACATCAGTCTCTTTGATCAGTTTACACAAGGAAATAGGGTCTAGGTTGAAAAATGCCAAAGTTATCCTTTAACTCAAACTGGAAGGATTATCTGCTGCTGTAACAGAGGAAAAAGCTTCTGGATCAACTGGAAAATAGACAGTGGTCAGACTGGAACTGTTCTCCTTAGTGCCTGAAAAGTTGACATTTTAGAGATTGTGGTTTCACTCCCCCACCAGCAGACAAATATATACCTCTACACAAACACACCCACACACAGGTAGGAAGAATGCATTCTCACTCTCCCTGTCACACACACACACGCACAGTCGTGACCCTCACACATGCCCTGAGGGTTACTAGTTCAGTCTGCCCGTCATCCTGTTCAGCAGCACGCACGCATCGTCTGCTGGAGTGGCAGAGTAGCTCGGTGGGCTGACCTTTACTGGAATACAGCCCAGAGCCGAGCTGTCCTGCCCACGGGCCCTGGGATTCATCTAAACTACTGATTGTGTCTGTTGCAGGGGATGAAGACACGACTGAAATGATGATGCTGTTCAGTCCCAAAATAAAGTGAGGATATGTAAGATGTGCACTGCACGACAGCATGGATTGAACTTTAAATTAGAGCTGCTGAAGAGTGGCCTAACAATCTGTAGTTCTCTAAACTCACATTCTGACATGTTTACAACATGTTGGCACAAAAATTCCCCTCCTCTGGGAAATTCATGATCCTCTGCCCTATCAGCCGCTCATTAACAGAGGACAGTGTTACAGGCAAGCCACCAGCCAGGAGTTTCCTTTAGATCTCCGCTGTAATTAGGGAGTGTTCCTGTTGTGAAAATGTGACTTTGCTGCAGGCTTGCCTGGTCTAGCCAAGTTGTCCAGCCCAGAGGCAATTCTACAATATGAGGACATCCGAGGCCGCAGCTCACAAAGACCTTGTACGGCAGGTTGAGGTTTTTTTTTTTGTTTTGTTTTTTTTTGCAACTTCTAACCTCAAGATTTTACTTCATCAGAACACATTTTTTCAAACAATCAATCAATCAATCAATCGATCAGACTTTATTTATATAGCACTTTTCATACAAAGAAACAGTAACAGTTTATGGTCGACATCTTTTAAGCCATTCACTATATTAGCATTCTGAAATTGCCTCTTTACTTTGTAGTTTTTATTTTTACTCGCACAGTCTGGAATCACAGCAATCATACATGCTCCAACTGGACATGATGTAGGGGTTATTTTGGAGAAGGAATTGTGGTGGTTACTAGTTGTTATTGTATGTTTCTGCGAAGCATGAATACATTACATTTGTAGGTCATTATTTAGTGGACACCTTGTAACCTAATGTTTCAACAACACTGTGGCTAACATGTGGTTAGGTCTGGGCACAAAATCAATTGGTTGTCAGCAGGAAAACATAATGTTCTGGATTAACTCGTGTTTTGGGGGCCACAATCCCCACTAAAAACTTTCCCCCAATTTCCTTTCGCATCTTTTTACGCATCTCTTGTCGCATCGTCTCCTCCATCTCTCCTCGCATCTTTTCCTTCATCTTTCCTCACATCCTTTCCTGTATCTCTCCTCACAACTTTCCCCCAATTAAGTGTTGCATGTTTTTCTGCATCTCTTGTCACATCGTCTGCTCCATCTCTCCTTGCATCTTTGTCTTAATCTCCCCTTACATCCTTTCCTGCATGTCTCCTCCTCACAACTTATCCCCCATTTTCTCTTGCATCTTTTTCCGCATCTCTTGTTGCATCGTCTACTCCATCTCTCCTCACATCTTTTCCTTCATCTACCCTTACATCTTACCTGCATCTTTCCGCATTTTTCCTCACATCTTTTTCCCCATCTCTCCTCCCATCTTCTCCTGCATCTCTCCTCTCATCCTTTCCCCCATTTCTTCTCGCATCTTTTCCCACATCTCTTGTCGCATCTTTTCCTCCATCTCTCCTTGCATCTTTTCTGCATCTGTCCTCGCATCTTTTCCTGCATCTCCTCCCACATCTTTCCTTGCATTCTCAGTGGGAGGGATGGGAAGAGAGAGAAATATGGTTGTGCTGACTGAGTTGTAAGATTATACTTTCTGTTTGCATCACCCAAAGTGTGACTGTAGTGCTAAACTTTATAACATGCCTATCCCAATGCAAATTCAATGAATATTAACTTTTTTTGCTTGCCTTATCAATCCATTCCTCGAACATTATGAAAGCTCAGATTGACTGATATAGTGCTACAATATGTGTAGTACCACTAACATGCCAAAGGAGGGCAATTCTGAGTAGCTCAGTCTGAACTGCAAATTATAAACTATATAGATAAAAAAACAAACCTGGAGTGAGACGGAGCAAAAACAGCCAAAGGTTCAAAGGGTTGATCAAATGAAATATATCTGAAACAGTGCCGTGAGTGTCTTAAAACTGAATTAAATTTAATAAAAGATGTAGTGCAAGATTATGTTCATAATAGAAAAAGATTTGAATGAGAAAATAAAAGTGGAAACATTTACCTTTTCACTAAAATAAAAGTGATTTTTATACCAGTTCTCCATCAAATCTTTTTCATGTGTATTTCTCAGTATGGATATGAGCAGCCTAAAACTGAAGCTGAGGAGTTTTCTGTTCAGTGCTGAAGAGCCATGATTAGGCATTGCTGCAACCTGTGTCTTCCTCTGGGTCATAATCATAGATTATATACACGGTACAGTACATCAGTTAGTGCAGATGATCAGGGAGCTGCTTGCTGTGAGATAGATTGGGGCTTGTGTGTGTTGGTAGATGGCCAAGCTCAGGATTCCAAAATGCTCAGCTGACTCACAGTGACTCTCATGGAGGAATCTGTGAGGATGTGTGACTTGTACGAGTTGAACACGGTGTGACAGGAAGTGTGGCAGCAGACACGCACACAGGAACAGGTAGGGTAGGAACTGTAGCTGCTGGCGGAGTAGATGGTTAAGTGTTGGGAGTGTACTGCTCCTCTCTCTCCTCCCAAAGGGGAAATATTCTTTAATGCCTCCTCGTAATAAAAGCCCAGACAGCCCGGGCTGCCCAGACAGACACATATTGATATTGAACGTTATAGTGGAGGTAACAAAAAAAGGAGTGGAAATTTAACAAGTGCAATCACCCACAATGGTGTGAATCAATGGCATTTCATCTCGGTTAGCAGTCTTCATGAATAGTCAGTATGGATCTCCTCTTCAGAGTGGAGGATGTGCACACTTAATTTATGTGTGCTATGGGCTCAGAGGGAGGCCGGTGTGTATGTTTGGAGGGTGTTAGGATGCTTGTTACGTTGTTGCAAAAATGATGTACTAGGTAATTTTTCCCTTTGGAGTGTTAGGAGGAGACTGAGGTCGGTAGGAGCCAGAAGTTAGATGCATGTCATGAAATTACTGAAGTAAACTTCACAGTGGTAGAAAAAAAATATATATTTAAAAACAGTATATGAATATATGAACAGAAATTTAAAAGCAGAACAATCTGCTCTTAAATTTTAATGTGACATAAAACATAAGAGTAAAGACGTAAATAGAGGCAGGTCATAATTTGTAAGCAGGTATTAGACACAAAGGCATGGTATTTTATATGTACCACATTTAATTACAGATGAAATGTGCTTTAGTGTTCAGTCTGGGTCTGAAAAACCTGTCTCAAGACCACTTTTATTCCCACGCAGCTGCTAACTGTAGAAAACACAAAGTCAATTCTAAATACGCAATGCTGTAACTATAAAAACAGCCTAGGTATGGCCGAGTCTTTGCTAACCGAGATATAACAAGAGGGAGCGAAAACACCACAGGTCATCATTATAAACAAGGTAGCTTGCCTCTGTAAACTATGAAACAAAATAGGTACAACTATAAGTTGCCACAACATAAAGAAAGCCGACTTAAGCCGGTACCGCGACTGTAGTATACCTGCGACAGCGAGAAGAAAAAAGAAACAGATCTTCTGACAACACCCGAAGATATAGCCTGTCCGGAGTCCACAGGTGACTTTGTTGGTATAGCTATTCAGCCTGCGCATGTGCAAGATAAATACATTCAGTGCTTATCCTGGCAGTCAGGATGGATGAAATAGAACTACATAGCAGCCATTTGGGTTATGGACTGGATCTTACAGCAATATGTGAAATTGCCACTACCTCTTAACAAGCATTACATGGTGGCAGCATTTAATGTGTAAAAATTACATGCCAGCACCATGGAAAGTACGCCGGTGGAAAGTCAACCACCAGTAGACACAGTTTAAACCCACAGACTGTAAAAATAATAGATGGAGCTACTAGTGATGGCCTCATGAAGCATTTTGTTTATTTTCTGAGCCCACTAGATGGCGCTCCTGGGTCAGAGAGAAAGAGACTCAAAGAATAGCAATTCAGTGTGCTTTCAACCTTTTGTTGAACAAAAAGCACCATCTAGTGGCCTCAGAAAATAAAACAAATGGGTCATGAGGCTTCATGAGGAGGAGCGAGGGGTGGACCTGACTGAGAAGCCAAGGACATCATCAGCAGAAAGCCTGTTGCTCAAAGTGCCCCCACCCCTAATTATGTGTAACTTCAAGCCGTTATATAAAAATGTACCCCCTGTACAGTTATCATAAATGTTGAAATTCGCTATGGAAACCAAAACCATTTTTTTGTATCACGTTGTAAACAGGTTTATTTCTGCTGTAAAGTTGGGGATTTTAATAAGGGGGTCTATGAGGATTGACTTGCTTCTGGAGCCAGCCTCAAGTGTCTGTTGGAAGAACTGCTGTTTTTGGCACTTTGTGTCAGCCCCGGAGGTTGCAGCTTAGTCTCAACCCCTCAAAGTATCGTTCTTGTCTCAGCCTTGATGCACTCTGTTCTTGGTTGTGACTTGGTCTAGATTTAGGTGGTCTAAACTCCAACACTAGTGTACTAACACTGAAATATACAAATCATTTCTACGTGTATTAAGTAGTAAAACAATTGAAGAAAATGCAACAATAACAACATTTTAAAAATGCAAGAATAAATACCAAAAGCACAGTGAATGACCACTCATTCAACCCACAAACATAAACCACAAGCACAGACACATTTACTGTCACTTAGCCCACAAGAACTAACTGCTGTTAGTCACCAGGCACCAGTAAGTACATCTAATGTAAAAGTCATGAGTTACGGCTTGTGGGTTTTAATCTGGGTGATTAAGAATTTAGACTCAGATTATGAAAAGAAAAATGTTTAAAAATGTAAAAATAAAAAACAACTGATCATAAACCTACAGAGCAGCAATTTGGGCTATTGAATGGATCTCAAGTGAAATGACTACAACATCTTCACAAGCATTATGAGGTTGTGGCATGTAATGTGTTGAAATTACATGTCAGCACCATGCAAACAATGACAATGGAATTCAATTATGAACAGATGCAGTTTAAAATGTGGTTTATTTTGTAAAATGGCTACAATTTAGTTAGGTTTCAAGGAAAAAAGTCCTGGGTAAGGTTTACTAAAAGATTGTGGTTTCAGTAAAAAGATGGACAAGAAGCTTGTTGACTTTTGGCCTCACACAGGACACAAACAGCGGTCTCCTGCAAGAACGTCCTGTGTTTGGTTAACCCACCCACAACACCAACCTCCATCCTATGTGACGTTTGTCAAGGGAATCCATATGTCCACCACAACAAAGGTTCCTAGTTGACTTTACATTGTTTCCGTTGTGCCAGCACATCACTTTCACACATTACGTGCCATTAATGTAATGCAGGGTTAAGAGGTCATGATCATTGTTCTGTGAGACCAGCCTGACATACTTTAAAGTTATGTAGTTTTCAAATTTGTGAACTCATTGTTTGTTTCCAGACAGAGCAGAGCGAATTTTATAGGCAGCAGAGTTGCATACAAAGTTAATGGAAAGATGCAATAAGATGCAAATTTGCCATGGCCGGGGGCGCCCTGGTAGCTCACTGGGTAGAGTGTGTACCATTAAGGTTGAGTCCTCACCTCAGTGTCTCAGGGTCAAGTCTGGCCCAGGCCCTTTGCTGCAGGTCATCCCTTCTCTCCCATGCCCACTCCCGCTCTCTCACACTAGCAAAATTATACAGAAATGCCAAGAATTATTGAATAAAATTTGAAGTTGAAGATTACTTCCGCCACTGGTCAATATGCTTACCTCCAGGAGGCAGTGTGCTTTCCATATAATCTAAGAGCATTATTTATTGGAGTGGCAGCAGCAACAGTTACACTACACTTACATAGCTATGTTCTTTTTTATGTAGCTCTGTCTAATATTCCAGTGATTATAAACATCAATTTATACTGAATACTGTTTTATATTGAAAGCTACTGAATACAATATTTCTGGACACATTTCAATTTGCGTGCATATTTTACCAATTTTAACAATTGCTTACTGCGACATGTAAGTTTACCAGCTCTGGATATCCTGCCCTCATGTCGTCCAACAGCTCTGTCTGCGATGTGTCTTTATAGTTTAATTTGGACTTTATTTTGATAATACAAGAGAGGCTATCTGAATTTGGCCCAAACCTTATTGCCTCAACAGACAGTTGAGGGTGACATGCAGGAAATGGCCACAGGCTGGAGTTGAACCTGGGCCCCTGCAGAAGCAGCCTTGTACATGGGACGCCAGCTCTACCACTAAGCCACCGACGCCCCACCATGTATTATTTCTATGTGACAAATTATTGATTGATTAATTGATTTGTATGACCTCAACCATTGTGGGGCATAATAACACTATTAAATCTTGGCAGGCTGCTGTCTTGTGCTCAGCTTTTTATTTCCCAAATGTGACATTATTTCTTGTGAAAGATAAAACATATTGCAGTGGTGCAAAATACATCCCAAAGTTAACAGGGTTAACAGCAGCAGTAAATCTATATTAAAGTAAAAAAAAACAACATGTTTGCCAGAACAGCTACAAGTGTTCAAGTTATTCATAGATATAGCACTTCTTTTTTTCTTGTTTTGAGAGCAACAGATGTGCAGCACACACATTTACTTTATGTATTTCTGTCATCCTGAAAGGCTTTCCTGCTGTTGGCTTTTTACTCTGCTGTGTTTGAGGCAACAAATAACAGTTTGTTGAACTCAGGAAAGGATGGGGAGACAGGTGTGGAAATTTTACAATATTCAACTGGCTGCGAAAATATGCAGGGACGTGATGTGGCTGGCAATGGGTCATCAGCATTGGATGAATATTCATGTGGGCTTCACCCCTGCTCCTCTGCTAATTGGTGCTGAGTCATGTATATTCATCTGCCTATCTCCCTGCAACAGCTCATCATGCTACAACAGTTCACACTCCTTTGATCTAAGAAAATGAGCCAGGCTTCATGAAACTTTTTTGTATCTGCAGAAACTTCTTTACAATGTATGAATTTTCACTCTGTGGTTCAACTCAGCTAAATTTTGTGAGATTAACATCTCTCCTGCTTCATTGTTACTGCACTGAAAAAGCTTACAGAAAAACAGGAACTGTACATGTCATCTTTAGGAGACATTTTGGCTTTCAATTTGGTGTAAAATCTTCTGTTTCCCATGTGAAAATGACAATGAAGATGTTTTCTACAGTCTTTGTATGGCAGTAAAGCGTGGTCAATAAACATGAATGAATCGTATGCCTTTGAATGTTGCTCATGTGCAGCATTCAAACATTAATTCATAGTGTGAAGTGCAAAACTTTTTTTATCCACAGTGCTCTCTAGTCTGTATCAGACACACAGGACTGACATGAAACAGATATCTCATTAGTATATGGGTTCCTGATGATTAGAAGAAAACTACAGTGAAATAGTTGATTACTACAGGCTTTTGATTAGACTGGAGTGATGCCGTAAAACACAGTTTCCATCTCTAATCTATGATTAATTTCATTCTAGTCTGAAATCATCCCAGGAGGATTAATGGAGCTTGAATACTCTTTCAGCAATGCTCTTCTTCATGTTAACATGGTCATAAACACAGGCAAGAGTCGACAGCTGACCAGTACAACCACAGTACGTATACAGTTGGCCACTGCAGAAGCTGGGGGTTAAGTGGAAATGCATTGACAGTTGTTGGTTGAAGAGGGAAAACTGTCATTTAAATAATTCCAGCAGATTTTACTCTAAACTGGCAACAGTCCAGATACCAAACTCTGCAGTCTCCAGTTTTCACTCTGCCACTCACTCTGTTGTCAGAGCTCTACAAACTGTAGGTTTGGTTCATTTAGATTTTAAACTTAGCCAAAGGTCCAGTGTGTAAGATTTAGAGGAATTAAGTGGTATGTGGTGGTGAGGACTGCAGATAGCAGCTGAAACTTATCCCGGTTAGAATTCCTTCAGTTTTCACTATTCAGGAGGTTTTCACTGGGAGCCAATTTATCTGGAGAGGTCCCTTCCTCTCCAAAACAAACTGATCTGGTGATTAAAACTGGTAAAAACACTGAACAAAGCACTTTCACATAAAAAAGTCAGTGACTTGCTAAAAAGCATTGGAGAAACACGGATTTGTGACATGAAAGTGCTTTATTCAGTGTTTTTACCAGTTCTTATCACCAGGTCAGTTTGTTTTAGAGAGGAAGAGACCCCTGCAGATAATTTGGTTCCTGGTTAAAACCACCTGAACAATAAACATTGACAAACTTCTTACAAAAATGGATATTCTGATGATTTTATTGTATTTGGAGCATCAGTTCATAGTGACTCAAGCTCCAACAATCAAAACGATCAAAAACAAACTCAAAGGTACGTGCCCTGGTATGATAACACCCGAGCGTCCATATTAGTCCAAGTGGCAACTAGAGGGCTGCATTGGGACTGGGTACCGCGGGACCCAACGCAAATATTGCAGGAGCGGGCGGTTTGGACTTTGCTGCGGGTGGGAACGGGCGTAAAAAAAAACCAAAACTGCGGGATCTTGGTGCACATGCATGAGCGTTTCCATATTTATTCATAAATGGACAAATATGCCCTGAACCAGCTTTCATACCAATTTGCCGCTTGCTCCACCTGTCTGTCTGTCTGTCTGTCAGCTCCATCTGTCATGAGACAAACATGAAAGAAGACGTGCAGTTTATTGTGTTTCACCGGCAACTAGCTGTCATTACGCATGACAATTACGCATGGCTGTGCACTCTTTATAACTCACTGTGAACCTGTTGCATAATAAAGATTTCCCCGCCCCCTCAGTAACGTCATCCTGGCGCCAGGCCTGCCTTAATCACTGCATGATTAGTATATAAAGGCAGAAAATAAATAAAAAACAGAGGAGGAGAATAGAATATGAAACAGCCTTTACTTCATTAAAAACTAAATGAAAACAACGAAATAGGAGCGCTATTCCTGACTAGTGCGTCAAAAGACATGCAGGCCAGGAAAACGAAACAAACAACCCGGTGAATCTCTTTATTAACAGCCTATAAAATGACATGTTTTCTTCTGTGGGACGGGAGAAGTCACAAAATCATCGATCTCTATTATTGTGCGGGCATAAATTCTCAGAGTTTTGCGGGTGCGGGCGGGAGTGAACATAAACATTGCGGGAGCGGGCGGGAGTGTAACACACACGTTGCGGTTGCGGTTGCGGGGCGGTAATGGTCAGAAATTCAGTGGGAGTGGGCAGGAGCGGGTTGAAGATAACAGTCCCACGCAGGGCTCTAGTGGCAACCTCCAGGGCTGCCGAGTGAAGCCAATGCAAAAGTGCCAAAAACTGCAATTCATCGACTGGCCACTTGAGGCTGGCTCCAAAACAGCAAATTCCCACAGACTCCCATGTTAAAATGCCTAACTTTACAGCTAAAATAAACATGTTTACAGCCTGGCACATGTTTTGGTCTCCATGTCTTATTTCATAGTCATTAAACTGTACTGGGGTTGAATTTTGTTGTAACAAGAAATGTTTAAATGTTATCCTTATTAACAGGCTATGTACCACAGTCTTTTAAGGTAGCTGTAATTAAACCTCTACTAAAAAAGCCCACCCTGGATCCAGAGGTGTTAGCCAACTATAGACCAATATCTAATCTTACCTTTATGTCAAAGATCCTTGAGAAAGTAGTCGCAGACCAGCTGTGTGATTTTCTCCAGGATAATAATTTATTTGAGGAATTACAGTCAGGATTTAGAGCGCATCATAGCACTGAGACAGCTCTAGTTAAAATTACAAATGACCTTCTGATTGCTTCAGACAAAGGACTCGTCTCTGTACTTGTTTTATTAGATCTTAGTGCAGCGTTTGACACTGTTGACCATGAAATTCTGTTACAGAGACTGGAACACTTAATTGGCCTAAAAGGTTCTGCACTAAGCTGGTTTAAATCTTATTTATCTGATCGTTTTCAATTTGTTGACGTTCATAATGAATCATCCGTACGTACTAAAGTTTGTTTTGGAGTTCCGCAAGGTTCTGTGCTTGGACCAATCCTATTTATTCTATATATGCTTCCTTTAGGTAACATCATTAGAAATCACTCTATAAATTTCCATTGTTATGCAGATGACACACAGTTGTATTTATCGATGAAGCCAGAAGAAAGTGATCAATTAACTAAACTTCATAATTGTCTTAAAGACATAAAAAACCTGGATGAGCACCAATTTCCTGATGTTAAATTCAAACAAAACTGAAGTAATTGTTCTTGGCCCCAAACAACTCAGAGACTCTTTATCTGATTACATAGTTTCTCTCGATGGCATTGCTCTGGCCTCTACCACTACCATAAGAAACCTCGGAGTAACATTTGATCAAGATCTGTCTTTCAATTCTCATTTAAAACAAACCTCACGGACTGCATTTTTTCATCTGCGTAATATTGCAAAAATTAGGCCTATCTTGACCCAAAAAGATGCAGAAAAATTGGTCCACGCTTTTGTTACCTCGAGGCTGGATTACTGTAACTCTCTATTATCAGGTAGCTCTAGTAAATCATTAAAAACTCTCCAGCTAATTCAGAATGCAGCAGCACGTGTACTAACAGGAACTAAGAAACGAGATCATATTTCTCCTGTTTTAGCTTCTCTGCACTGGCTCCCTGTAAAATCCAGAATTGAATTTAAAATCCTACTGTTAACTTATAAAGCTCTTAATTGTCAAGCTCCGTCATATCTTAGAGAGCTCATAGTGCCATATTATCCCACCAGAACTCTGCGCTCTGAGAACGCAGGGTTACTCGTGGTCCCTAAAGTCTCCAAAAGTAGATCAGGAGCCAGAGCCTTCAGCTATCAGGCTCCTCTCCTGTGGAATCATCTTCCTGCTACGGTCCGGGAGGCAGACACCGTCTCCACATTTAAGGCTAGACTTAAGACTTTCCTCTTTGATAAAGCTTATAGTTAGGGCTGGCTCAGGCTTGCCTTGTACCAGCCCCTAGTTAGGCTGACTTAGGCCTAGTCTACCGGAGGACCACCTATAATGCACCGGGCACCTTCTCTCTCTCTCGCTCTCGCTCTCTCTCTCTCTCTCTCTCTCTCTCTCCCTCTCTCTCTCGTATCCTATTACTGTATCTTTTTTACTCGGCCATTCTGGATGTCACTAACTCGGCTTCTTCTCCGGAGCCTTTGTGCTCCACTGTCTCTCAGGTTAACTGGTATTGCAGTGGTGCCTGGATAGTGTGACGTGTGTGGTTGTGCTGCTGCCGTGGTCCTGCAAGATGCCTCCTGCTGCTGCTGCTGCCATCATTAATCATTAGTCATACTTCTACTGCTATTATAGACATATGATATTATCATACATGTATACTGCCTGATACTAATATATACTTTCAACATATTGTACCACAGTAGCCAGAACTATAACGACAGTATTATTACTTTCATGAATGTTGTTGTAAGCTACTGTCATTACCGAGGATGTCATACAGATTACTGTATTGTGTCATACAGATTACTGTTAATTTGTTATGCTGATCTGTTCTGTACGACATCTATTGCACGTCTGTCCGTCCTGGAAGAGGGATCCCTCCTCAGTTGCTCTTCCTGAGGTTTCTACCATTTTTTTTCCCCCGGTAAAGGGTTTTTTTTGGGGAGTTTTTCCTTTTCCACTGTGAGGGTCTAAAGGACAGAGGGATGTCGTATGCTGTAAAGCCCTGTGAGGCAAATTGTATTTGTGATATTGGGCTTTATAAATAAAATTGATTGATTGATTGATTGAGTACTTAAAGAAATCATAGAATTAAGGGTGATAATACTTCTGAACAAAAGGTGTCTTTGTGAGTTTTGAAAATAAAGCTCCACCATGTTAGTTAGTTAAAGTTTTGCTATGTTAGCGATACACTTGTCATACTGCATAAACAGGACCTAAGGTTATATTGATCCATTAACCATGTATCAAGTGAAATACATATGCAGCCTCCGCTGCCAAATGATTATATATATGTATATATATATATATATATATATATATATATATATATATATATATATATATATATATATGTACATATGTACATATATATGTAGTTTCGCAATTGTTGTGTCTGAGTTAAGGAGTAGTTCACATACACATACAGTTCACACACATATATTAAAAAAAAAAGTTTTTAAAAGGTTTTGTTACAGATGATCTAAATTTGATAAAGGTAATACTGACTACTTTTGATATCTCCAGTTTGATTTCAAATGTATGCAACTTAATTATTTATTTAATAATAAAATGTGTTTTCTGAAGTGATTTGTTTCTACTTGCATAAATCAAAAAAAATAAATAAAATATTACGTTACCATTTTATATCATCACAATACTTTTTGGACCAATTTGAAACAATATAAAAAACCTTCATTTAGAGCATTGAGATTTCAAGTCAATACTGGACATGTAATGTCTCAAAAATAATGTCTAAAAAGCTTATGAAAACATAAATAGCATGCTTTAGAAATATACTTAGATTTTATTTGGTCGAGGAACAAAATACAAAGTGGGTTGTTAGAATACATTGTATAGGTATTAATTACACAGAGCAAGTTTACAGTTGGCATGGAGTCATATATACTTTATTGATTCTAAGGGGGAAAATTGTGACCCTTAACTGTTGCTCTTATACTATATATAAGCATAGAGAAAAGGAAAAAGAAAAGAAAAACATAAAAAAAATGCTACCATAAAATGTATATAAATCTTACTATATGATGACGAAAACTCTGATGACTGATCTGCATGAAACTCGGTGAACATAATCTAGGGACCAATATCTAAAGTTCCCTCTTAGCAAAAGTTGGAAAACTTACTAAAACTGATCTTCAATAAGGCAATGATTATTGCAGAGGGCGTGGCTCATCACATAAAGGTGTATAACATCTCAAGGGTTTCACCGATCACCACGCAACTTTGTAGGCATACGACCACACATAACCTGAGGTATCGATTTTTGCTAAACTTGGTAGATATGTAGAACAAGATGCCTCAAGGTGACTGGAGAAATTTAACTCTAATTGACAACTGGGTGGCGCTATAACAACAGAAAAATGCTTAAAAATGGCTAAATGTTTTTTTCTAATTTTTGGTATGACTAAGTCATGGTATGGTATGCTGTACATAATCACGGAAACTGTCAGTGTGTCATTATGTCAGTAAGTCATTCTGTCTGTCCCACGTTTTTCTACTCACTGACGTGGTCAGTCTATGTGAGACTGCACATTGACATTGAGGATTGGCATAGGTAGAAGGTGACAAAGCTACCAATGGGTATGGACTAGTATATATACATAAACTAGAAAAACAAGGTATGTACAACTAGAAAAGCACTCGGAGAGTGCAGACCTCCGCCAAGCAACTCAAATTTCTCGCCATTTTATCATTTTATCGACTTCACTTCAACCGATTACCACCAAAATTTTAATTTCCTGAAAATTTCATCAAAATCCGTTCAGAACATTTTGAATTATTTTGCAGAAAAACAGACGAACGCCGGTGAAAACCTCCTTGGCAGAGGTAAATATACCTCTATTTCACCAGCTCCAAAAAAACAAGATGGTGACCGAGGCAGTGATGGTTAGCACCGTCGCCTCACAGCAAGAGGGTTGCCGGTTCGATCCCGGGTGTGGGAGCCCTTCTGTGTGGAGTTTGCATGTTCTCCCCGTGTCAGCGTGGGTTCTCTCCGGGTACTCCGGCTTCCTCCCACAGTCCAAAGACATGCGATTTGGGGAATAAGTTAATTGATTACTCTAAATTGTCCATAGGTGTGAATGTGATTGTGAATGGTTGTCTGTCTCTATGTGTCAGCCCTGCGATGGTCTGGCGAACTGTCCAGGGTGTACCCTGCCTCTCGCCCGATGTCAGCCCCCGCGACCCCCACGAGGATGAAGCGGTTAGAAGATGAATGAATGAATAAATGCAAGACTTTAAAACGGAGTTCACAAACCAATGGCTGACATCACAGAAGCTAAGTCCAAATTTTTTTTATAGTCAAATACAGAAAGTTGACATTAGAAGTAAGGATTTGGATCCTGTGGACCTTGTGTTGTTCAGGTTATGGTAGATAACGTAAAAGACAACAAAGCATAAGTTGCTAATGAGCATCACTGAGTCCAAAAGCTGTGTCTGCCATGACGATATCTTAGCTGAAAGTGTAGGAGCAGGGATTCATCAGGCATATTCTTTGAGGAAAATGCTGTGATAGTAATGATTTGACTTTTAACCCTCAGAACTTTTTTTTTTTTTTGCTAGTAGCACAAATATATTATTATTGACTAAGAATGATTTTAATTTGGGACCAGGACATTTAAGTTTATCCAACATTGAGCACCTGACTAAGTCACTCGCAAATCAGTGTTTCTGTCACTCCCATCTGCATATATTATGATCATTTAGTGCATTCAGGCAGTAAAACTCTGCTATTTGACCCTTAAAATGTAACATCTGATTTCTGCAGTCAAGAGTCAGAAACTATTTATGCAGAGCTGGCTAATATTTTCAGGCCTGTGGGCATCTTTGTGTTGTGTCTGGGACACAGTGACTCATTGCTTCTGCTTATCAAACCCGTTAAGAAGAAACTGCTATTCAAGTCTTTGTAAGCCTTGAGCTCAGACAACCCAGTCCCCAGAATACTGTTGGCATTGTAAGTGTCTGCAAACGTTGTTGAAACGCAGTTTTTATTGTGTGGTTAGGAATTGGCACAAAAAATCACCACGACCACCCACTTAAAGCCATAGTTGGTAATGTAAGAGAGCTAGCAAGATTTGAAAGCGGCACCTTCTCTAAGCTCCACCCTCTCCTCCCCCTCCCGTCAGTGCTCCGTCCAAAGCCACGGCCCCACACAATCTTGAAAGCGCATCCTGCAGTCAGCAGGGCAGAAGAGGGCCGACTAAAATAACAAACCCCTCCGAAGCAAACAAATAATTACCTGTCCAACAGAAAGACGGCAACCTCTGCATCACTTTTCAGGCCCTTCTGTTTGTCCTCTCGCTTTATCCAAAGCCTTTTTCGTCACAGCCTTTTCTGCCTCCGACTTTGTTTTCTCAGCCTGTTTAGCGGGGCGAGCCGTTACAAGTAACGCTGGAAGTGATACTTTTGGCTGCATTTTCTCTGCCATTGTTCAGCAACCTCCTGCCAACTCAGTATTTCTGCTGAGGAGTGTGCTGAATATTTCCGGCAACGGTGACACGTGATGAGTGCGTGCCGGAGGGAGGGACGGAGGGGGGCTCGGGCAGGAGGAGACATGAAGGCATCTGATTGGTTCTTTTCATTCGCACCGAATGGCAGGGATTGGTCAGAGTTTTTACAGGCCTGCAGCTGCCACATAGGTCGGATTTTTTTCATTCCTTTTTCTGAACACATTATGTATTGACTACTCTCAGAATGGAAGGACCATTTCATCCAATATAACAAGAGGTGTTTCTGAACAGGATTACCAACTATAACTTTAACCTTACGTAGTGACTTCATGTTAAATAGATGAAGTGACAATACCCAGCCATGTTTATTTTCCTACACCTAACTTGGAACAAAAGTTACCTATTCCTAACCTACGTCACTTTACATAAGAATGTTTCTTCACAAAAGTACACAAGTTTATATTAAATATTTAAGTGTCAGTGACTCACCATGTTTATTTTCCGAAACCCTAACCTACGTAACTTTATCTGTGTAACTTTGTGTTAAGTAGATAAGGTGACGATACCCAGCCATGTTAAAGGATAACTTCGGTATTTTTCAACCTGGGCCCTATTTCCCCATGTGTATGTGTGCGTATGATTCATAGGTACAACTCGTTCTAAAATTGCTTCAGTATTGAGGGAGGCAGATGCAGCCAGGATCCGCGAAACGAGCTAAAACGGTAATGGGGGCAAATGCGTCCCATATAAGTTTGTGCATTAAAAGTATTTTTTTCGCACTGACCGGTTCAGATTGCAAGTGCTATCTCTGTAAATCAATCATATGCACACATACACATGGGGAAATAGGGCCCAGGTTGAAAAATACCGAAGTTATCCTTTAATTTCCCCACACTAACCTACGTAACTGAAGTTGCCTTATACTACCACTACATCACTTTACATAAGAATGTTTCTTCATATATGTAACTTCATGTTAAATAAGTAATGTGTCAATGACCCACCATGCTTATTTCCTAAACTCCACCTATGTAACTTCACTTAAGTATGTAACTTTGGGTTAAAAAGGTAATGTGACAATACCCAACCATGTCTTTGTCCTATACCTAACTTACATAACTTTATGTAAGTATTTAACTTTGCATTTAATAGGTAACGTGATAATACCCAGTGCATAATCTTAACCTATGTAATTGTACATGAGATTACTTAACACAAGTACGTTATTTTGTGTAAAATAGGTTCCATGACAACACACAGCCATGTTTATTTTCCTACACCTAACCCACGTAACTTAAGTTGCCTAATCCTAACCTATGTCACTGTACATAAGAATGCTTCTACACGTACATATGTGACTTTTTGTTAAATAGGTAATGTGTCAATGACCCACCATGTTTATTTTCCTACACCTAAACTACATAAATGTATGTAAGCATGTAACCTCACATTTAATAGATAATATGACAGTTTTGTATTTTGTATTTGTAAAGGTCATATACAGATGCTGTTTTGGTCATCCCTATTCCAGAGGACCTCACTGCACAGTTAAAGCAGCCTGACGAGGAGGAGGTCATAACCAGCTAAGTGACCTGGTTCAATCCAGGGGCGGTCTCAACTCCATGTGGATACGTAGGACTACACAGGCTGGAATGACAACCCAGATTCTGCGACCAAACAAGTCCCAGCTCCAAGTCACAAAACTCCCGTAGGCTAGATACCTGTAACAACTAAAACAACTGGACAGGATGTTTAGTCTTGAAAATATTTCTCTTTGGTGTGCATCACACTTTCTACACGGATCTGTCAAAACCTATAGTTTTTTCATTATCACTGATTATAACTGCAGTCAGAGTCAGAAACTATTTATGCAGAGCTGGCTGCTATTTGCAGGCCATATTTGTGTTGTGTCTGGGACACAGTGACTCATTGCTTCTGCTCATCATGCCCATTTTGATGTAACTGTTGTGTAAGTCTTTGTTAGCCTTGAGCTCAGACAACCCAGTTGCCAGAATAATGATGGCATTGTACGTTTCAGCAAACCTCAGATATGTAATATTTGTGTGTTATTATGTAAAGAATATGTTGAAATGCTGTAAAACAAACAAAAAAAACGCATGATTAGGGTTCGGAAAAGATTATGTTTTAGCTTAGAATACCCAACTTCATCACCACGATCATGCTGGAAATGGTGCAATGTGTCACTACTGAACAACTGGTTTTGTTGTTTGTTGGTCTTGATCAGTAATCTGCATTTGGCATACATCTGGCCTGGGTGTCACATCATCCACCATTACCTCAACCTCCTGATGAAAAAGTCAGCTCATACACTACGTCAGTTTAGAAACATTGATGTGATAAATGCAAAGCATACGAATGTTACATATCCGTGCTTTCAGAGATGTCATTGCCAACATTTTCATCTGTCACTGTGTGGCTAAGACTACACAATCAATATACAAAGCGTCCCTCACATCAATATAACTTCCATTTTCAGCTGAAATACAGAGAAGCTCTTATGAATTGCAGCTTTGCACTATTTATCTGATCTGCTGTGGTTTCCAGGGACCAGTAGTCTAATGATTACATGACTGTATTACCGCTGTAATGTAACATGTGACTGAACATCCCCCATAGAATTGCCCTGTCTTATTGACTAAGCAGTGATGCATTAAGGCGCTTTCATTCTGCTGTTAACCTTTTAGTCCCAGTGTACCTCAAGGCGAACACAGCTGACCCTGATAGAATCTCCTGCTGGGAAACGACACGAGGCGGCTCTGTGGCTCATGGACCGCTGATCTTTTCACAACATGTACTCCTACAGCACTTCCATGACATGAGCTACATAATTGGCGAAGCAGCTTCAAGGAAAACTTTGATACAGCTTGTTGCACATATTTTCAATTCAATGAAGCAATCTATGCTGTGCAAAGCCACTGGAGGATTTTCAGTCTGTGTCAGTCTCCTACTCTAGAGGGATCGAAATCACAAATCTCAACCCCTTGTCCACATTGTAGACTGTCCTCCCATGAAAAACTACAGCTTCAGTCATTTGTTGAAATGCCTAGTCCCATTGTTTGTGTCAAACTGACAAGATCCTTTCACTGTCTTTTAAATTATAAATGTTGTGTAATGAGCACAAAGGAGAAACTGGAGCCAGACATTGTGTAAGACAGCAGAACTGGATCATTAATAATTTCCCCCCATAGAAGTCCCAGGGGGAACTTTAGTTTGAACCTTTGGTTAGAAACTCTGGATCTGGTGAACTGTTCTTCATCTCCAATAATAAAAGGTGTCAATGGGACACTTGCCAGACAAGACATGAACTTTACATCTCAGAATATAAATCAAAATCAAATCATATCAAGTTTATTTATATAACACATTTAAAAACAACTGCAGTTGACCAAAGTGCTGTACAGAATAAAACAATGACACACAAATATAGCAATATAGTAAAATAAAATGAACACAAATAGACAGAATAATAGCTGCTGTGCAGCGATGGGTCGGGTCCGGGCATTTTTAGGCAATTCTGTGCAACAAGCAGAATAATTGGAAGTCATTTAGGAATTTAGCAACACAATCTGCCTTTTGCATCAGCTGAGGCTTGAACTCACAACCTCTGAGACTAAGAATCACTTTCTATCTCACTGAGCTAATTAGTCAGTGACAATTTATGTGTAGCTTCACAAACTGACTAAGCCAGACGTGCAGGTTTAGCAGCCATCCATGCATGGAAAAGCAGATTTCAAACCACTGTAAAAAAAAAAATTCAGTTATTAAGACAAAAATCTGAAAATACACATATTATGTCTAGACAGCATGGAGATGTTGATAATTTGTTTGTAACAATGATTGATTTGCTCCATAAGTGAAAAACTGATGTTTAAAAATGCCATTTTTGCATTGACTCCAATTGTTCACATGAGAGCAAAATTCAAAATGCTGTCAAAAATTCAGTTTTTGAGATAAAATTCTGATATTTTCCAAACATCATCTACCATGACTCCAAAATTTTGTCATTTTTTTTATGAACATTGAAGATTTATTTAGCAAGAATTTGCATGTACATGTTTACAGTACCGTTTACAGTCAAACATTTTGATGCACTGTAGGCTCAATTTTTGATAAATCAAAAATCTGACAAATATAGTTTTTGTAGGACAGTCTGAAGATGCTCTGTCGCAAGTTTGGTGTCAATTGAGCAAAAATTGTGGGAGGAGAAAGGTTTAAGAAGTTTTACAGTTTTTTTAAAAAAAAAAAAAGAGTGATGAACTTCATAAATTTTAGTAGGTTTAAATGTAATGCCCTCCCTCCCTCTTCCATCTAACGTTTATACATACTATACAATGTTTCATACACAATAATAGATGGATTAGCAACTGTTTTACTTCTGATGATAAATAGTTTCCATCCTAGACTCGTATGGCTTTTTTAGATTGTTTTATTTAAGGTGTAAAAAAAAAAAAAAGAGAGAGAGAAGATGATAACGTGATATACCGTCACAGCATCCCCACAAAATAATACCTGATAACCTCTTATTAAAGGAGTGTGTGTGTGTGTGTGTGTGTGTGTGTGTGTGTGTGTGTGTGTGTGTGTGTGTGTGTGGGCGCACATGTGCAAGCAAGCCAGCAAGAGAGAAAGAGAGAGCTTTTGGCATCAGAACATTTTTTAAGTTAGCCTAATTCTCTAGTTTTGTTGTAGTGCATTGTTGCTGTAACCTGGTACTGTATCTCGGGGTATCTCTGTTACTGCAGCTGAACTATTGATCAGTATTGGCCACAGGCCTAATGCGTTAGACCTCCCACCCAATTTCACCACAAGCCACTACTGGCTATAATCACATCATTAATGTATCTGCCAGCAAGTCAGAGTAGTTGGTCCTCAAATTAGCCTCACATAATGACGTGTTAGTTGACATCCCAACCTGTTATCATTCCCAGGTTGTCAAATACCAGCGTTTCGTCATCCCCCTTGGGGTCTCATAGCAATGCACAAGTAGTTACAGTTATGTTCAGGCAACAATACTTGGTTAGGCTTAGAAAAGAAAATGTTTTGAGTTAAAATAAGCATGTTTGTTACATGTGGCACATGTAACATAAATAAGACTATATAAATAAGAAGAGTGATATCAGTGCATGATGACTATACATGAACTATGTAATGTTACATTAAGACAAGAGGCATCACATAGTTGTGTACTTTTGAGACATAGACCATGGAACTGCAGTCTGCTAGGTTAAAGTCATATTTTGTTTTGGGTGACCCATCCACCTCCACTCCCCTCTGCCCTGTATAGACTTAGCTCTTTATACTGTACCAGTTGCTCTCAGCATCAGTTGTTGCTAACAGGTGCCTTTGGCATCAATATCGATTGCTAAGGGGCCTGACAAAGCACCAGTACCTGACAACTTGGAATGGGAACAGTCAGGATATTCATAGCGCATACATTACTTAATACTGGCAGAGGAATGAGTCTAATGCCTATGTCTATTGCCTGACGTGCACCTCCCCAGAGATGTAACTGCACATTGCAGCGTCGCAGACCTCCTGTCTATTTTTGTAAGCTGAAAACCATTTCCCTCAGTGGAAACAAAGCTTTTATTTACTTTTATTTCACAGAATAGAAACAATTAATTATGAAGACTAGACTGTAAAATGCTATAGACTTGTTCTAATAACACTGGCATCTTGTATTTGTTTGGAAAATATGTTTAGTATAAGACAGTTGTTTTGTTGATGAACCTTGTGAGCTATAATGGAGCTGAATTTTGTAATGTTACCTTTGTTAAATGTTGCTGTTGTTCCTGGCTTCATATGAGTAGAGGAAATATCTGCAAGCTGCAAAGTTAATCTCTACAATGTAAAATGCCATGGCCTGTGCTGGTAACATTAGCATGTTGTAGTTGTGAAGAAAATGTGTCCAGCACAAGACAAGTGCGGTGAATCCTACGAGTTATAATAAAGCCAATTTGTGTACTTATGTTTGAATCAACTCAACTTTACAGCACTTCACAGAAACCCCATTGTACGAGTATAAATGCTCACAACGGTGTAGGCCACGTACGTAGGCTACAGTGTAGGCTCTGCATAGCATTAGCACACGAGTATAAATCAGCCCTAACAGGTCCTGGGTAAAACAGTCATTACCCTCACCACTTGATACATCTATATCAAGAACAGAGAAACAGCAATGCTATCATCTTGCACATTAGGCTATAATAAGAAAAAAATGTCATCCTAACATGGCTGTGTGTGGATGGTTACTCTAGAAAATGCAACACAAGGGCAAGATTTATGCATAATATTTCCAGTTATTACATTTCACCAGAAAAAAGTGTTAGAGAACAATGACTTACCAATGCTTGGCAACCACTTGGGGTTGCTGGAGTGAAAAGCCAAAAGCAGAACAGAGGTGCATTTGTTTATCTGAACTCTGTAGCACTCAGGGCTAGCTTCCACACACTTTGTTTCATCTTGAGTGGTCCCTTTTCTAATGTAACTAACAAAATTACTGAATGACATACTCCTGAATAGTAGGGTAATTAGGCAGTCATGCTAATGTTCCCTAAATTAGAAAACATAAACACTCTTTTATTCATTATTGACAATTTTGCCATTGTATTAAAGTTTTGCAAAAGGTAAAATGGGACATAACCCTCAACCCCTTCTAATGCTATTTCTACAGTTCCATGCACACTGCTTCAACTTGTCCAAAGTACAAAGTTTCACTGAGCTGCTGTGCTGAAAAACAGTTGCCAAGTTATGATTGCCCCCAGGCAATCGCTGTTCAGGGAAGGAAATTTAGCAAATGGTCAATGAAGCCTCACATGATCAGTGACTCTGACACCACTAAAACTTGTTATAAAAAAAACCTGCAAGGGTTTGTGTTAATGCAGCTACAATCTTCCAGGAAACTACTGTCTTCTTTCTGCTGAAAAAAGATCCTTGATCTCATCTGGACTCATGTCTTAGCTTAAATTTGACTCTGACTCTGAAAATGACCTCTCTTGACAGCATAAAGGTGAACCATGGAGCTCTACCACATTCAATCAGAGGTGTAGTGCTTAGGTGGGCTAAAGCGCTTACATGTGATGTACAAATTTGTGTTTAAAGACCATGAAATTGGACAATTTTCTTTGTTAGAGTTCACACAGTTTTGCACAGCAGTAGAGGTGACATCGACTTACGTACTCATAACAATCCTCAGCAACATGTGCTCGGCAG
This sequence comes from Epinephelus awoara, assembly GCA_035609425.1. Lineage (NCBI taxonomy): Eukaryota > Metazoa > Chordata > Actinopteri > Perciformes > Serranidae > Epinephelus > Epinephelus awoara. The sequence continues at coordinate 5,730,877 of CM069305.1, forward strand.
AATCCTAAACTTAAAGTAGTAAGATTGCTTGCACTGTGTATGCTGCTCAAAGGATGTCTAGACATACAAAGCTGTGGAAAGTTAAAAGCATGCTACAGGGAGAGAATCTGTGGATAACAACTCGCTTTGTGCTCCCATACAGTTTATATCACTGAACTGAAATCACAATAGATGGATTTTTAAAACAACCTAAATGTCAATATCATCAGTAAATATTTAATGTGATTAAATTGAATCAATGTTTCTTTAATGCACTTTTTGCTAATAAACCCTGCACAGTCACAAACATTTCTATGTGTATTTCTTCAGGCTGTTTATGTAAGTATGTAACTTTATGTTAAATTGGTAAGGTGACAATGCACAGCCATGTTAATTTGTCTACACCTAACCCCCGTAACCTAAGTTGCCTAAACCTAACCTACGTCACTTTACATAAGAGTATTACTTCACAAGTATGTAACTTCATATTAAATAGGTAGTGTGTCAATAACCCATCATGTTCATTTCCCTAAACCTCACCCATGTAACTTATATAACTTTACATTACATGAAAAACGGGACTACAGGACGATGCCCCATCATTTATTTTCCAACACCTTACCTCCGTAAATTGCCTAATCCAAAACTATTTCACTTTACATAAGAGTGTTTTACTTGTAACTTCATGTTAAATAGGTAATGCATCAATAACCCATCATGTTTATTTTCCTCAACCTAACCTACATAACTTTATGTAAGTATGCAACTTACCATTAAATAGGTAACCTGAAAAGAGTTTGACAATATCATTATAACATTTTGATTTATTCACAAAGGTAATGTCTATTACTGTGTAAAGCACTTTTGAATTTTTATAACTTGACATTTAGTGTAGAAATGAGAGCAGGGTCTGATAAAATATTTACAGCCGACCAATAAAACCCTGCAAAAAAACAAAACAAAACAAAAAAAGTTGCACTTATAAAAATACAGTACTTGAATAGGATTCACTTTTATTATGAACTGAAATGCCACTGTTACTGTGCCAAATCATTGTTAATGCTATAATTAATTTAGAAGAAAGGGCTTTTCTAACCAACCACACACAGACACATGCTCACACAGTCTTACTGAGCTTATTTCTTTGTGCTTGCTTTTTTGGCTCTTAGGATATCACTCACTGCTCTCTTGATATTTTTCACAATTATTTCTTGCTTGACAACCAAGAAAGAAAGACAAAATGAGCTGCAGTAGCACGAGAACAGGTACAAGGAGTGTGAAAGGATGAGTCATAAACTTGGATATGTCTGTTGAGAGGACTGGGAAACCAGATTTAAGACACAGAGGGGAGACTGCAGGAACAGACGATCCTGAGGGAGTTATTAGCAGAGAGATACGTTTTATTTGATCTACAGTTTTTCATGGAACTGTATGAACTGTTTTCAATGACTTTTTCTTTGCACACCTGTTGATATGCAATGGAAACAGCTGAATTATGAACCAAAACAAGAAGTCTGATGTGCAAATAAGCACAGAAGTTTATGTTACTTTACAAGAGTCTGGTGCTTTTTGAACAAAATAGTGCATCTGTTGTGTGTGTGATTGTTGCTTGACAGTGGCAACATCACTTCAATCAGAGACTGCAGATAGAACAGATGCATGCTGCCTTCAGATGGCTGTAAAGAGAGTCACCACTGTAAATTAAAGACCTTCTGAGAGTTCTGAGACTCCTTCAATCTGCCACTAAAACTGATCGTCAGACGCCTCAATAAGGCATGGAAAGTGGTAACGCCCACACTGCAGAATAAGTCACGAGCACTGCACCATTGGGGTTTCTTTAGCAGTATACGCATGCAGTCATTATAAGCAACCTGGAGCTTACTGATACTAACCCTCTTATACCTAACTCACAAGGGGCAGTGTAGAGGAGTTTACCTTAACATCATGTGTAATTTTCTCCCCAATATGTTGGCTTGCGCATACAATATTATGCTGCCTATGTCCCAGATACTTAGTCTTACTACAGACCGTGAGTTGTTGACCAGCCAGGAAGAATGAAGGAAAGGCCAGATCCTTATCCCTTCTTGTTCTACAGATCATAACAACACTCTTCTTAGCATTATATTTCATGTCAAATGCTACACCATACTCAGAGCAATTATGCAGCAGTTGTTGAAAGGCAGCACTGCTAGGAGAGAGTATAGCCAGGTCATCTGCATAAATAAGATCATTTAATAAGGTGTGACCAATCACACAGCCAGTTTTACAGGAGCTTAGCTGCACAGATAAGTCATTCATATATAAATTAAACAGGGCTGGTGAAAGTATTCCTCCCTGTCGGACCCCATTTCCAACAGTAAACAGAGTAGAGATTCTATTTCCCCACCTGACCTGCATTCTCTGGTTAGCATTTCAGTATGCCAGGGTTTTTATAATGCTGTCACACAAACCCCTTTCTCGAAGTTTTGAAAATAACTTCCGATGACTGACTCGGTCATATGCCTTTGAAGCATCAATAAAACCTACTAAAACCGAAGAGTTCTGACTTCTATATTTATCTACCACTTCTTTCAAGGCAAGGTTTGTGTGATTTCAGAGATGCTTATATTGGTGTACCTCCACCAAATAAAATGACCACTATATTATGCATGCTGGAATTGAGGACAAACTAGAGAGGCTGGTGCAGGGTCAGACTCTCACTGCCACCTTTCAGAATTGAAAATATTCAGATGCTGCCAGGAAGTGTTCATAAATTAGCCACCTCACTATGTACAAAGGGTCATATCAGAGACACTTGTTGGTAGAAAAGGCTGCTAGTGCCATCTCCTGCAAGTATATAGTATTAGAAGCTCGACAGGTGGCACTGCAGCATTTGCAAGATACTCTAACGTCAGAAAGTGATGATGGGGTGATTGAGGTATAGCAAACCTCTTTGTCCTGCTATTCTTGTATAAGGCACACACTGACAGCCATGGTAGTAGAAATGCTGTGCAGATTTCATATGTAAGGTTCAAATAGTGATGTCCTTCTATTATCTCTTAGGAAGATTAAGCACAGTCTCCACATACAGTTAACGTAATTTAAACGTAAATAGGTGGGTTGCTGTTTTATGAAGCCATCTGTCATTTTGTTGAAATGTCATAACAACAACTATTGGTATATTTAGGGAAGCTGAAGATTAAATATATACCCATCATGCAACCTCTCGAACCACTGACTTTAAATTATTTTAATCGTGCTGCATACTAGCATTTCAACGACACAGTAATGTGAGTGCTAATGTTAGCTTGTAGCTAACGTTAGCATTTGCTGACGATATAATGGAACAGAAGGAGAAGAGGCAGTTTAAAAAAGCCGCGTCGCTGCTGGTAAATGCAAAAATGGCAGCACATGATTTGAGACAACACTACCCAATGGAAATCAGTGCATCTTGCAAGAAGTACAGTGTACTATGGAATGCAAGTATGAGAGTTGAGGCTCTTAGGCATAGCTCACTGTCCTGCAGCAGAAGTCTAATAAAAACCACAGAGAGACGGGCCAGGAGGTGCTGAGTGAATCAGTCTGCTGTGCGCAGCTCTAAAATCAAATGAGATTTTACAATTTTAAATTCTCAAATTTGCAGTGAATTTGTGTTAATTGTTGTGTTCACAGCAACACAACATCCTGGAGGGACTGACTGCATATCACATATCAACATGTCCCTCTTAGATGAAGCTCTCCCTCCACCTGAGTTACTTATTTTAGGAAAACAGCTTTTAATTATTGTTGCTTGTTACACAATCTCTATTATCCCATGCTTGACTGAGATGTGTGTACTCTGGGACTAAATTGGTGTTATTTGAGATGAAGATGACCGGTGGGGATTGAAACAAGTGTTTTGCAATGCTGAGAGTCCTAGTGATAGCTTCCCCAGGGAGTAGTTACTCTGTCAGCACCTGTTTACTGCTTCTGTGCTTATTTTCAGCATCTGATCCTACCGTTATTACAATCTAATGCTCACACGTGTTGTTGTAAATAACAAGATAAAAAATGCAAACAGCCTTTAGAAGAATCATTAAATATAACTTCTTAAATTAAATTTGGTGAAATCATATTCATATACCTAAGGTACAGTAGCTCTTTAAAGTGAGATTAAATTGTGGCTATAAAGGCTGGTGAGTTTGGTCTACTCTTTAATTTGCAATATCCGTTATTTCCCACAAATCCCTTTGGTAATTTACCAGGGACAAGCCTAGATTCTCTGAATCTGAGTGAAGAGAGCCATAGCAATGAAAACAGCAGATAAAGTGTTCCAATTGGGAAAAAAACAGTGTCCTTAAGACTTCCACTAAACATGGAAGTTAATTGTTTTTACATTCAGTGCTACTCACCAAAATGCACTTAATGCTGCTAGAAAACACAGGAGGAAAGACGACAGACCCCGCAAACGTCCTGCCCTTCCTCTGGTTTCTAGTGGAGGAGCAAAACACAGCCTGGTAGTGTAGCGTGAAATGTCTGTAACTCAAATATTTAAATATTTTAGTTACTGTCATTGTGATTGACACAATGTGAGGTCTTATTAATTTTTAGACATGTGACAATTTTGGACAAAAAACTGACTTTGTGTGCAAAGGCCTCTGAGTTGTCTCTTAATGTATTTGTATATTAATGTATTCGGTTATATTTTTTGTTCCTGAGTGTGTTTTGTGTTTACATGGCTACGAGACAAATTTACCCAGGGAGACAAAACAGTTACTAGAAGTTATCGACAATCGGTTGTTATTCACTTCTTCTGCAGTTGCACACAGGCAGACATGAGCTATCACACATCACAAAATTTTCCTTTGCAGAAAAGCCACTATGCAAGCTCTTCGGAGTTGGTCACATATTTTAAGAGCCTAACCGAGGTTGTGCTGGTCATCAGTGTTACCCTTGACTGATGTGCCCCATCTTGCAAGATAACATAACAACTCCAGGATCTTGAGCATGGCAGTTTTGGCTTTTTCACATTCTTTGAGTGCTTTATTTGGAATTTATACAGCACAGTGGAGGACAAGTAATTGCTGAATTTTAACTCTGCCTCCCTGTGAGCATATCACTTCTCATGGGTTTTGAATTTCATGCTTGCCTAACTCCAGTAACCAAAACCTGAGGAAGTGAAAGCCTTTTCTCTTCATTTTGAAAATAAAAATAAGTTTAGTTCAGCCATTCTGAAGTTATGGCAGAAGGTTTTAACTTCTGAGTCTCACTCAAGCCATGGGTGGTTTTCATAAATATTTGAAGGACTGCAGAGTTGATCCAAGGGCTGACTTTGGGATCCAAATGTTTAGTTGATTTGGTGTTTACCGGAAATCAACATCTGACCACTCCTAAATGATAAACCAAATGAAAAACAAAACTTAATTGGGAGTGAAGCTTTATCTTTCCAGTTGGCCTTGAGTACATACATTGCAGACAGTTTTACTGTCTCTCCCTCTCTGTTCCTCTTTCTCTTTTTCTTCTTTGCTGTCCATCTCCAAGTTGCTTCTCTGTTGTAAGTCCAGGCACAGTTGATGCCACCTTTGCCTCAATAACTGATCTTTGAGTCATGGCATCAAAGACGAAAACGTGAAACTACACTAGGTAAAGGTTTAGATAATATTTTGGGGATACAGTGACAACTGATGTTTCCCCAAGAATTGATGCCATTGGTTCATCAAAGAGGGAAGTCTGGTGTCCCTGAACAGTGGCACTATCATTCTGCCAATGCACTTTTTGGCAATGAATTTGAAGCTGGGCCACTTCTTCTTGACCTCGGGTAGAGTTTGGCTCTCAGAGCTGGTAGAATTTACAGTTACATGTGCCCACCTAATAAATTTCCTTTTGTTTGGAATGGCAGAGTTATGGCCAACATACACAAAATGTTTTTTGTCTGGCCTCAATCTCCCCCAAAAGCATCTCAATCACACAAGGACATTTATTTGTGTATCAATATGAGCCAAGGGCGGTTCTCCAACCATTCATAGTAGTGGGGCAGTATAGCTCAATATTTTTCTAGAATTGTTCAATTTTGTGATAAAAGCACCAAATTTGGAAGATGTGTTGACAAATATACTTAGAACAAATCTGGATATTGAGGCATCAGAAACTCGCCCCCTGGTGGCCAGTGCACTGAATCCTACCTGCCTGTTGACACACCCCCTGAGTTGGATCAACACCAAAATTTAATGTATTCTAAGTTGGCATGTGTTACATCCCTCCACTGAATTTTGTGAAAATCGGTCAGGCACTTTTTGTATAATTCTGCTAACAAACTAATAAATTGAGCGGCATAGCTAAAGAAATGTTCATTTTTGTGATAAAAGCGCCAAATTTGGTACATTTATAGCTTAATATACTGGAATAGAACACTTTGGTCACCCACTTTGGAGTGTAAATGGATGGTGGCAATGATATAGAGTATGTTCTTCACGTAAACTTTGTGGACTTTTGGTCACTACCCAAAGTGCTGCCATTAAACAGCATCCTCTTTATTGAAATAATACCTGTAGGCCTCTTACCATGAGAGCCTCCCTGGTGGTGTGGCTGTTTGTGGTCCTACAAATATCATAAAGAGCTTGATCCTGCGCTCCCAGGTGTTGTGTGCCTGCACCTTGGTTGTTCCTCATAGTTATCACTCACAAAAAAAAAATCTAAGACATGGGTGGCCTTCACAAAAGTCTCCAGCTTTTCAGGGCTAACCCTAATGACCCTTCTGTACCTCCTCCTCCTCCTGAGAGGGGAGAATCCTGAAGCTGAATTCTACTGTCAGCCTGACACGGCTGAGGCGGTAGCTTAAAATGTGATCCTGGTTTTTTTGCTGAATAGTATCAACATTCTGTGTTAAAGTACTTGTGTCAGAAACAGCAGTTTGTAAAATGGACGTGCGAATGAAATGCACAAAAATAACACCTGAGGTGTGTAAATGCGTTAACAGTCGGGGTGCAGCTGCTACACTTGCGCCATTGTTCAGGTGCCTATGTTTACCTTCTGCCTCTATTGTTGCGAAATTCATTAAGTATAATCATGTACTTCAGAAGATAAGCTCTCTCCATTTCGGACTCTGCATGTCCATAGTAGACATGGTTAAGTATTTACTATATTTCCCAGACTCACTGGGGAGTTGGTGACCTTTGGGTCACACATGCACATTTTTACCCTGAAATCGGCTCTCACCACTGTTTTGCACAAAACCGTATGTTTGGCTTATTTCCTTTAAGTAGAAATACATTATAACTGCTTTGAATTGAATACATACAAGAGCCTAGGCTGATCCCACAGAGGACAGCACAGTACCATCAGTGGCAAAAGGCCAAGTGTGAGCAGATGAGAGGGGCTGAGAGCCCTTATGGCCAATTCATTCTAAATAGAGAAAGTGGAAACTTTCACAGATGCTGATAATGTATGTCTGGCGAGCTGGGCTGCACAGATGCTGAGCAAAATCAGAGGACCAAGAGCACTTTGAATCAATTTCATTTTAAGATGAATGTCCTACTGGCTCTGACCTCATATGCATGAAAGATTCTTAGCGAGTGAGAAAGTGATTACAGGTTTATACAATTTTATCACCTGCAAGAAGTGGAGTTATGAAATGAAATCAGCATTAGTGAATGTGATAGTGACTTTCATGAATATTAGCAGTTGTAGTCCACATTAGCAGTAACTGAGGACATAAACATGCAATAATCTGTTTAAGTTATTATAACTTGGTGATATTTACCCCAAAGGCAAATGGTAATTCATACCATCGTCTATTTTTGGAGTGTTTTGGGGCATTTTTGACACCTGTTCATCTCTGTTAAAGGGAAATTTCGGTTTATTTCAACCTGTCTCCTATCGTCCCAAATTTGTTTCAAGTGACTAGTGATGGGGCGCATAGTAGCGTCAGACCTGTTAAAATGTAAGTGAACGGGCATACATCAAGTGCAAAGTTAGTCCACTAAACAAGCTTTGTTGTGCCCCAATCTTAAATCAGGCTTAAGGCAGTAAATGACCAGCAGAGAGGAGGTGAGCCAGCAACACTCACCATTGTCTCAAAAACCTTTTTATTGAGACAATGAAGCGCAGTTATTGCAGTGGAACCTGCTCAGTGGTTAATGCAGATGTGTGGCGGTTGCACTAAAAAAGGACCTTTGCCCTATGTAGGGCTACATAAATGCACAAAGGCACCGAGTCCTGCTTCTGCAAACCATAGACTCAGTATGTTTGCAATATTTATAAAACATTTTTGTGTGTGTATATATGTATGTCTCATGCATATGGATTTGTGCATCTGTGCGTTAATGTTTACTGCATATGGAGGAGCGGATCTTTGTAATTTCTTCTTCTATTCTGCTGCATTGTTTAATCTGTGCTTGCATGCATGACGTGTGTGTGCGTGCGTGTGTGCGTGTGTGTGTGTGTGTGTGTGTGTGTGTGTGTGTGTGTGTGTGTGTGTGATCACTTGTCAAATAACTCAGGAGTGGCTCACTCTCTTGTGTGGTAGTGTTCTCCAAGGATGAACAACAATACAAGCAGCTGCTCCATGTGCATGGAAATGGATTGGCAGCCTTTCCTTGTCCATGCTTTCATATTGTACACTGCTCCATAGCATCCCTGTGTCACATGAAACCCCATGTGCAGTTCTCCCATTATTCTGTCCTACTGTATGTATGTTAAGCTCCTTCTCTCCTCTGCTGGGAGAAATGGTGTGAGAGATTAGAGTGAAAGGTCTTGAAGCAGTGGCTTCACAGTAACAATATTTTATGTTTTTTCAGTAAATTTCATGCAATTTTGGACAACATCAGTGTGTTTTCAGTTTTAATTTAAAATCTAAAAAACTAATGTTCAGGTTTTCTCTGCTGCAGAGCATTTGGCAGACATTGGGTCTCATTCATGAAAAGTGAGTAAATCTGTGCGTCTGTGCAAATAAAAGCCTACACTACTAAAAACCTACTCCGGATTCAGGAACGCCGCGGGAAACTCAGATTTGATCGTAAACATGTGTGTATGATCATGAATGCCAATCCTAAAGTGACAGCACGCTCCCGGTAATCAGCAATTAGCATAAATCCCTGCCCATGAATAGCCAATGACCACCATATAAGGAGGTGTAGGTGCATCCTGTCGACCTGTCAGTCACGGTGCAAAGAAAGAAAAAGAAAGAAAGAAAAAAAAAGTCTTGTGTAAAGTGTCTCAAATAATTCTTTCGGCTGGCACGTGCTCCTTCGTGGCTCCACCATCTGCTGCTCCTGCTGCCCCTGCTGAACCCAGGCACCGAGGCCGAAGAGGCTGTGATCCGGCTGTCCTTACGGATATTTTTATTATCATCATTCAACATGTAGAAAGAACGTGTAATTTATTGAGTTGATTTACATAGATAATTCACAATCATGGACCTAATCTGGATCTCAAACCTGCTAATTGCCAACTAATTTTACTAGATGTGTTATATTTTTAATATTTTGTCATGTTTAGATTACGTGTTTCAAAGGCATCTGTGTATTGTGTACATAACAGAGCGCATTAAAATGGTCATTTGCAATAGTGACAAGCAATATTTATGTGCTTTACTATATTTACACAAGCACTACGAGTGGTCAGGAGCAGGAGTAGATTTTGTTAGTAGCTACGAAAAGATCGGAGCTACTAAAATATTGATGAATGCGGACATGCACGTAAATTTCCGTCTGCGAACAGTTTACACACGAATTCCTTCTGCTTAAGTTTCATGAATGAGACCCATTGTGTTCAGATTACAATTACCATACCATAGTGACGGCGGTATGCAGATGTGGCAGCCAATAGCTCTCGCAAGCTTTGCTACATCATTTTTTTTAATTTGTCTTTTTGCCTTTATTACTAAGGCATGTATGGTTTTTGATATGAGATACACTCATCAACTCCTGGAAAGGAAGCACCTATTCTGCCCGTGGTAACTTGCTGCCTCCTCTCAATCCCCACACACTTTACAAAGCCACAGAGCCTGTTATGTTAAAGTGCTAAAAGTGAACTTGTGTTATCTTCCAAAGCTGAGGAAGTGTTGACCAAAAAAAGTAAGATGACATCATATGGAATTATTATCTCAAAAGCAACAAAGCATGGACTAAGACTGTCTGCAAAGTATGGTGTCAGTCAGTGCCAGCCAAGACTTTAAACACATATTTTCCATTACCTGAAAAGTCACAATCCCCAAAATCACATCAGTGTTTCAATAAGTTACAAGGCAAGCTGACTTGTGTTGTTTTATTAATGCAGATAAAGCATGTTTGCAAAGGGAAATGTTTACATTACATAATATATTCTTTTTCAGAAAATATATGCTAAACACTGTTAAATGTTATTCTATTTTATATCATAATATTAAGGTTAACTATAACTTTTTTTTTTAGGTATCAATCATCATCTAGATAGGCTTCAGATTAGCAGCATTAGCATACTGCACTGTGATAAAAATAATATATCATGATCATACTTTTTTGCCAAGATTGGAGACTTTGTGTAATTATACGATTGGGGAGGCTGTATCATATATTATATATTATACTCTCCAAAAACTCTTACTGAAAGAATAGGTTATATTTATTATTGTGTGCTTAATACCCTAATAACGTCACCAATACAGCCCTTACCCTAAGCCCTCAGTAACGTTAGTCTGTATCCTTTTTTTTTTTAGGCAAATTAAAATTTAAAGTGAGTACATACCGCACAAAACATTAATGCTGATACTGAGTGATACCAGATAAAGGAGTGATGATAATACAGTGTATACTTTGAATGTATACATAGCTATGCAGTGTTCCAGCCAGACAGGATGTCATGCAGCAAATAATAGCTCATTACATCTGTGAAAGACCTAAAGACCTGCCTCTAATAGACATGAGATTTGCCTTGGACTTAAAAAAAAAAAAGACAAAAAAATGAGAATCTCTGGAGTATGGATGTTAGCATCACAATGACATTAATTACAGAGTTACCGAGGTTAGGTCTAGGCAAGTAAAGTAACTGCAATACGTTTTAGGAAAAGGTGAGGATGGACCTTAAAATGGCTCAAAGTTGCTCAAAGTTCGCATTTGCACTTGCTCAACAGGTCAGAGCAAAGACCCACCCAAATACATACTTACTGGCTCATGATTTTGTAGGATATGTATGAGTTTTCCTGCATTACTTTTCATAGGGAAATGTTTGAACAGTGTGTGAGAACAGCCTAAAATGCACACACAACATTTCATATGATATTCTACACATCAGCACCCCACGAATGACGTTCTGTCATTAACGCAATTAACGTATAATTATGGAGGCTAGGTTTAGGCAAGTAAAATTACTCTGCTTAGGGTTAGGAAAAGAAACATGGTAAGGACAAATCTTAGAATGATCCATTTGTGACCCATCCACTACCCCAACCTGCCTTATTCAAGAGTTCTCAGAAGTGCATTGGTCATGTGACCACAGCCCTCTAAAATATGTTGGTGATGCAAAAAATACTGGCTTATGACTACCTGGTATATGTACGAGTATGGGTGCATTACTGTTAGTAGGAAAGCACACTAACACTTTATGAGAACAGCGTGCAGCCTGGCGTACTTGTTCACCTCCAAACCTGCAGTGAATTCGAGCACCTTTACTCCACCATGCTAAAGAATCTATTCAGCAGCACTGTGTCTGTCATTAGTACCCCAGACCATGCAGAGATGTCATACTCCATGTTTTCTAACAACAAAACCTTTGACCTTGGAGAAAGTTTGAATTCCAGACAGGGAGTAATCCAGCATTCCCTGCAACAGGGATGATGAGAGATGGATGAAAGTGGAGTGGAGAAAGGAGGGATATCTTCGCTTGTCTGTAATTACAGCAGGCTGGCTTTACACGGGGCTTTGCTTTCCTGACCTCTGCTGATGAGCACATTTAATAGTCTGTGATCCTGCTGGTGACAGACAGCCGTCCCAAGTGCAACCTTTTTGTTAGCAATGCCCCTTCCTCCCCCCGACCCACAATGCTACAGGGGAGGCTACAGGTATTACAACTGATTGTTTTAATCAGCCAGGGGGTCTTTTTTTTAAACTTATTATGCAAATCCTTGTTTGACTTTGCATAATTTCATTTTGAGGTGGGAGATTGAAGCTGTTCTCTCCTGTGCTTGAGCAGGAAGACTTTGTTTGGAAACCTTGCAGGGGTCTGGGGAAATGGGCTGAAAGTCCAGTCATCCATCAAAACATGGCATGATGAATATGACCTCATTTAGTGGATAATCAGAAATGAAAACAGTTATTAAATCTGTTTGTCATCGCTCTGCCTCGCATGCTGAGGTGAGAAGGCAACTATTTCTCCTACAGAGGATCCCTTTGCAGTTTGCTGTAATGGGGTTTCTGTGTTTACTTTGGGTCTCACTCAGTAAAACATATCCACACATCTTATGAAAATGCATGTGCAGCAGTTTGTGTAATATCTAATGAATTAGCATCTCACGAATACCGTTATGTACTTTAGCGTAAAATTAAGGACTTGACATAAAGTTATGAAGGTTAGGTTTGGGAAAAGAAACAACTTGTTCTCATACAAGTACATATGATATTCTACAAAAATACACACACAAAGATCTGTATGATATCTTGAATTTGCGCCCCAAAAATGATGTATGTGTTACATAGGTTAGGTTTAGGCAAGTAAAGTTATTGTGGTAAGGGTTAGGAAAAGAAACATGGTGACAATGTACCTTAGAACAACTCAAAGCTCACTCAATGTTTAAACAGTTCCAAACAGTGGTCTCCTGGGGAAGGTCCAGAGAGAAGGTCCCATGTTTTGGGACCACCCCAACCTGCCACCTTACGGGACGGCTCCCTTCTTTACTTAACGTCAGTGTCTCATGGTCACTTGGTTTCACATAGTTCTGAACACTGGTCACCTGGCGGAGTGCCCTGTGGTGTTTCCCAGCCTGTGTCCTAACATGGACTTTAAGTTTTTATACTACCTTATTTACACGTGTCAGCATGTTGGGTCCGGTGATCACAGCCTTCCTGATTACACGGGGTGGGTATACACAAATTAATGACTCATGATTACATGGGTACTAATTGTGGTGTATTAGTTTTCGTAAGGTACGAACAGTGCATGACAACAGACCACTCTCTTAGCCAATACAGTCATAGTGGCCACATTTATTGGAAATACGACAGGCTGAAACACACCAGAATTCTCCTTAAGTAAAAGCAAATACAGATTTTTGAAAATACTTTAAAAAGTACATAGAGACATACACACAAAAAACAACTTTGTTACAGTACATTTAGATGAGAGTAAATGTAATTTGTTATTTCCATCCCCACGTACTGGCCCCTGTGTTGGAAAATTATATTCTTATAACCTATGAATTATTAGTTTATTTCTGGACTTTTTTTTTTTTTTAGATTAGTCCTCTCTTCCCCTAAAGATTTAACTCTAAGATATTCTCTGTGGTTAAGTGTGTTTTGCAAAGTTACACAGACATTTAAAAATATTATATACATTAACAGGATCCAATCTAAGATATTTATCGCTTCTACTGTACAACATATTAATGTAATTAACATAAAGTCATGGAGCTTAGATGTAAGAAAAGAAACATGGTGAGGATGTGACCTAACACTCAGGGGAAAGACCCATACACCAACCCAACCTGCCTCCTTACTGAACCGCTCAGGACCACTTCCTTCTTTACCTCCATCAGTACATTGCTGACATGATTGCAGCTTTCCAAAATATGGGTTATGCACAAATTACTGGCTCATGATTATGTGAGATGTGTTCAGAATACCAGTACCTTTACAGGTTTTGACCATTCCAGGGTTTCTGGCAACCAGCATGTTCCATAGGAAAGGTCAGATCAGGGATTTCATAACCCTTTTTGAGTCTCGTAAAGCCATCTGTGTGCGATGGAATAATTAAAATGACCCAGCAATACATGAATAAACAGGCCAACATCAAAGTGCAATTTGCAGTGACGTCCGCTTTCCCAAATGTAATCAGCACAGTCGATACGCTCATATTGCAATAAGGGCACCACACGAGAATTTGCTTTTTTGAATAAAAGACATTTTCATTCCATCAATTTTTAAGAAAATGCATACACAACGGTTCTTCTTATGTCCTTTAAATTGGCAGCCCACAAAATATGTTTTTGCCGGCGTTGGTCTGTTTGTTTGTTTGTCTGCAAAATAACTCAAAAAGTTCTGAACGTATTTTGATGAAATTTTCAAATGAAATTTCAGGAAAAGGTTGATAATGGAACAAGGAACAGATGATAAAATTTTGGTGATCGGTTGAAGCGAAGTGGATAAAATAATAAAATGGCAGGAAATCCGAGCTGCTTGGCAGAGGTCTGCGCTCTCTGAGTGCTTTTTTAGTTATGTATTGAATAAAGCTATGGAAATTAAAGGGGAACTAATATTTTTTTCAACTTAGGCCCTATTTTCCAATTTACTTTTGTCTAAATGAGTGATAGGATGTTCAATATTTGACATTTCTCCAGTACGAAGCTCGGGCTGACCTGCCTGCAGCCTGCTATATTAAATAATAGGGCACTCAGACAGCCCCAAACAACGTCAAAAATACATCCACTAAAAGTGCATTTTTTTTTCACACAGATAGGCTCGGATTGTTAGTATAATTATCCGACATAACGGAAAGGAGAAATGAACGTCTGTGTTTACCTTTAGCTGGATCCGGATATGTTCCTCTGCCTGCTGCAATTTTAGTACATGTGCTAAATAGCTTTTGTGTTTCCACTGTGTTGCTAACAGGCCCAGATAGCAGGATTTTTTCAAACCTGTCATGGAATAAAAGCCAGAATAAGAATGTTCCATTACAGAGCCTTTATGAGTGTCAGCTTTGAAGAGGAAACCTCTCCTCATACCACAACATCAATCAAATACCTAGGCTATTAAAACAAATAGATAAATAAAATACGTGTTTGAGGGCAAGGTGTGAAAAAGCCCAATAACAGATCTAAAAAGTATGTACTTGTGAAGCTTTTAGCAGGTCACTGGTGTTTGAATCCAGTGTTATTTTCTGAATACTGTCATTTTCAACTTGGGTTATTACAAATAATATTGTTTAATGGTTTTAGTGATATAGTGAAATAAAGAAGTCAATTAAGTATGACATGATTTTTGTAATAAATGACAGTCAAAAAGTGATTGAACTTTGACATTGTTACATTAACTATGATGTCTGAGTTACAAGTAACCACTATAATGGATTGTTTTTTGTTTGTTTGTTTTTCAGTGCAGTAAAAACAATTATTTGGCTGCAGCGATAAATTCTCTTTCTACAATGTATAATGTAAAAAAGGAATTATCATTGTCCATTTCCAACCCTTTCTCATTTCCAGGTCATCAAATGCCAACACCCTCTCATGCCCCTTTGTGTCATGCACAGGGCACGCTTTAGCGTCTCAATAAATGTTTGTTGAAAACAGGTTGCGTCCCATAAAAGGCTGAAAGGTGCCTTTGGTGTCAATATCACAGGCAAAGGGAATGACAAAAGCATCTGTATTTGACATCGTGGGAGCAGGCCCACTGTCAGGGCGGTTTCGGCTGCCCCAGTACAACAAATGTAATGTTCCCATGGGTGTAAAAAGAGAACTGGATACAGTAGAGGAGGCAGCCCCAGGTAATTCCTATGTAAGATGCTCAGTGGTGCATGAAGCCAGAGAAGCTCAGTTTCCCCTGTATGAAATTATCTGCATCTTCTGCACTGTGGAGCTCATAGAGTGAGTGCACGAGAAACTTACAGCGGCTGAGCGTAGCCGAGTTCCACACTTCCTGCTTAGCACTCAGCTAACTTAAATAGGGATAAAAATAATTTAATCATAAGACTCGACTTTCAAAATGTTTGGACGGAATGGACCAAATACTAGTGAAAGGAGTCATTTCACAGGGGATGTGATTCTCAAAAAAGGCATCCACTGTTTTACAGACGGCTCCTTTACAGTGTAAGTTTATGGGGGAAAAAATCTTTGGGGCCACACACTGCATCATGTGACGAACCTGGAAGTTGTAACTCCATGTTTGGCCACTATGTTAAATTGGCTTCAAAGCCTGGCGCTGATCCTGGGGAGCTTTTAAGTTCCTATGGTAGTAGCTTGCAGTGTTGGTACAGGCAATGTAGGGAGGAGAAGGGTCTGAAAAGGTCTATTGTTGACCTTTAAATTGGATCAGTTTAATTTATTTTTTTGAAGATAAATACATGGAATTTCACAATTAAAGCACATTTTAATGTGCCATCTGATACTGAAACATGACTACCTCTGCTTTCCAAAGTAAGAAAACAAGGTCTTAACAGTAGATAAAAGTACAAGTAGATCGAAAATACATGTGGAAATATGATTAATAATTGGAGCCCTTCCTTGTTGAGTTTGCATATTCTCCCCTGGTCAGAGTGGGTTTTCTCCGGGTACTCCAGCTTCCTCCCACATTTAAAAGACATGCAGGTCAAGTTAATTGGTGACACTAAATTGCCTGCAGGTGTGAATGTGAACGTGAATGGTTGTCTGTCTCTATGTGTTAATCCTGCAATAGTCTGGCGACCTGTTCAGGGTGTACCAGCTCCCTCAGGGGATGGGTCAAATGCAGAGAACAAATTTCACACACTCAGGTGTGTGACAATCAGTGGAACTTTACTTTACCTTTACCCCGCCCCTCGCCAATGTCAGCTAGGATAGGCTCCAGCCCACACACAACTCCCCTGCCCACGTGTTGGGTGTAGATGAAGGGCCCACTTTTGAAATACCCGTATTTCCTAACAGCTGGCCTGCCTGGGAATAAAACCTGAAATGCAGGCCGGAGTGCTTTACATTAAACACCAAGCTAAAACAAATGGCTGTTTATCCAACAATTAAAATTTAAGGCAGAAGAAGGAGAACTTCAGCTAAGATGTGCTTTTTTTATGTCAGCATGTCCCATATCTGCAACCAGATGGGAGTATAGAGAAATAAGGGTTGAGGGGGTGTCCAGGGGTCATGTGCTATGGTAAGTGCCATGTGAGTGATGGCTTTGTTATTGAGATCAGAGAGGTTGGTGGTTGGTAGGCCAATGATTTTGGAAGCAGTGTGTGTAATATGGGACAGCTTGTTCTTGTTGGAGACAGATAGCATGGTGAGAAAACCGGGGGAGCGATAGAGTATTTTGGATTGAATCTTGTAAAGCAGTCACAGAAGGTGGGGGCAACAAAGGGTGCTTTGAGTTTGTGAATGGCAGAGAGTCTTTGCTGGCAGCATTTATGGATGTCAGCAGTGTGTCGGCCAAAACTAAGTTTATTTTTCCAGTGTGATGACTTGAAACTATCAACCTGCTCGACTGTCTCATCACCATTGATTGAAATGGAATTCAGTGAAGTGTGTGTGGGGGTGCAGATAACCAGTTCCTTTGTCTTAGCTCAGCTGTGGATAGTTACTGTTTCACACTGAATGAGAGATGTGTTTTGATAAGTAATCACAGAGTTTTAGTTATTGAGATGCAATGTTGGGCAACTTATGACTAGTTATTCTCATTTGAAATGACCAAAATGAACTCAGAAGAACTAATGTTCATTATAAATGGATGAGGCTCATGTTGTTTCACAGCAGGTAATCACAGCACAGAAGCTCCAGGTTGTTACAGTTCATTTCAAATCCAGTGCTGCACAGGTCTGACCCATTCATGCATCCACATACAGTGGTTACCAGTTTGGATTATGCTTATATTAATAATAGCGTGATGATATAGAACAATTAAATAGCCAAGACCTTTTTAAATAAATGAATATCCTCAGACACAGGGGGGGTAGGCAGAGGATCAAAGTCTGATAATTATAAGATATGGATCAATATCTGTGGGCCTATGATATGAAACACAATAAACAAATAGTAAGGTTAGCACAACAAACAGGATTGCCGTGTGAGCCAGTCACTATGACAAGTGCTGGAGGACCTACCCGCCAGTTCCTGGTGTGACAGTCAGCTACAACAGCCCCGGAGAGAGAGTTATGCATAAGAATGGGACTGTGTGGGGATGTGAATGGAAACACATCCAACATACACTAACATCACTCAGGTCAGATGTACTGATCCCCGGGACAAGGAAAAAAACAAACCGGAGGCCAGCTCCTTATCCCCGCTGCTTTCTAACAGCCTTACGACACAAAAGCAGAACAAGATACATTGTAGATGTTGCAGGTGTTTTAATGAAAACACACTGAGCATGATAATGCATAGTGCGGTATGACCCAGATGTGTTGATCACCGGCACTCTTCTATAATGTAGTGTGTAATGACATGACAACACACAACAACCTTCAGAGGATATTAAAGTAAGGATAGAAAAGTGGTGTGCCTGGGCAAGTGGGTGCGTTTTTCGCTTGTGCATTTCAGTAGATCCCTTTTACTCAAATTCAAGTTTTTTCTCTGTTATGTTTTTTAAAATTCTTTGTTCACCTTGGAAACATGCAAGAAAAGATTTTTTCATGAATTCAGTGTCACACACAATGAGTAATTGAAAAACAAATGTAAACTTTGTGGGTGAAGTATTCTTTCAATTAATGTGGAGATGGGCTAGTGCAATCATTGGTGTAGAGCAGGGATACCCAAGGGCCACTTAAACAAATAGCAAAAAACAGGAGGCCAGGGGCCAGTCACAGCAGCCCTGAGAGGCACATTTTGCTGCTAAGCACAGTCTTTTCTTTGTCTTAACAGACATAAATCATCTCCTCATTTGGAGATTACTAAATTCTGGTCCCCCCTTAGGAGAAATAAGAACCAAAATACTAAATCATCAGGAGTTCTTTTGTTGTGTGAGCAGCTAAATTTTCCTCTGGGGAGACAAAAGGAAGGCTATTTCACAGGAGCTGAATTTAAGAAGTATGAGAAAATGGTCAAGATCACCTATTACCCTTTTTAACAGTCATGGGCTGGCTTGGCTTGGCTTGGTTTGGTTTGGGCCATTAGTTCAGCGCAGCAGGGATTTGCATTTACATTACAACAGGGCTACTTTTTTGAAGATGTGTCTTAAACTGATGACAGCTTGTCTTGAGTCATGATGTTTAAAAGCAGCAGGCTGATCCACGGTTGAAGTCCCCTGTTATTTTTTTGGAATGTGTTTTTCCTTAGCAGGGCATGTAAAGGTAAAGGATGTTTACCTGTTGGAGGCGAGCTGTTTGCAGAGGTGCAGGTCTACATCAACATCTCACTGTGGCTGTTGCTGCTTTTATGCTTCCTGTATTATTAAACCTGTCTTTATGGATGAAAAGCAGCTAACAAAGTTCAGGTAAATCAGCCATAAACACATTTCATTTCCTACAGATTTTTCACAACAAAAGTCCCCTTTTTTTGTTATGTATAAAGGCCCGAACATACTCAGGTGTACTATAAGCGGAGCAGACTCCGCGAGGAATGTCCGCTGTCATTTGGGCTTCCATAGTCGAGCGCACATCCGCGTTGTAGTTTCCTGTAAAAATGTCAGTGAAAAACTACATTACCCACAATTCTTGTGCATTGTTTACACTCTTCTGTCATGGCGATGTGAAAAATACATGCCAAGCAGTCTTTTGTGTGACACTGGTGCGCGGAGCGGAGTCCGGGCAGTCGTAAAATCTGAGCTTTGCGCGCACAGGGCTTGCAGACGTCCGCTTTTAGTCCGGGCGGACCTCCGCAGAGCCCGCTCTGCGTACATTCCACCTGAGTATGTTCGGGCCTTAAACTTTTGTTGTGAAGCAGCTAAATAAGTAAATGTTGAGTTTTCAACCAGCAACTTCACACAATTTCTAATATGGCTGATAGCGAACATGGAACACTAAAATAAAGCAGATATCTAAAGTAAAATCAACACACAGGAGAGAAACTAAACTCCAAACCACAGAGATTCAGTTAGAAACTACAGACATACTGAAAGCTGAACACACAGAGACTTTTTAAAAAGCCTTTCTCTCTGGTCTCCTGCAGACAGAGGTGAGTAGAGTCTGACAACACACACGGCTTTTGGACCTACACTGGAGAAGGTCCATTTATCTCTGGCACAGCGTGGCACGGCGCATCCAAACTGATAATCGAAATGCACATCAGAAGCACAGATGGTGACAGGACCTTTACCTGAAACAGCCGCTTGTTGTGATTCACCCATTCTACAACTTTACTGCAGTCACTATGCCAATGCCACACTCCTCATGGCGCTGCTCTGCTGGCGACATGGAGAAGGGCTCCTGTTGCATGTCCTTTGTTCGTTTGTCATGTCCCCGTTTAATGTCTGGCTTCGGTGGATTAAATGCGCAGATTTATTGGAGATGACCGCTCATGCTTTGAGCTGTAGGATGCGTGTATGTGGAGTGAATTGGCGAGGAATTAAGGCACTGGTGTTGGCGTGGATGATCCTGGCCGGACCCGTCACCCAATGCATGGCGGTGGATCCTATCAATAACAGCGGCCTGAGGACATACAGCTGTTCAGAGCTGCTGGGACTGCGGGAGAGCGGCGCACTACCATCGCCTGGTCTTCTGCAGGATGTCCCTGGCGGACTGTGCCGACACCAGGGGGGAAAGTATCGGCGAAGCAGGGCTAGGAAGCGTGGCAGGAGAGGCGGCATCAGACGGCGCATACGATCAGCCACCAAGCTACCGCTACCGCCAATGCTCCTATGCAATCCCCGCTCCCTTAAAAATAAGCTGGATGATCTGCGTCAACAGGTGGGAGCCTGCTATGAATATCGGGAGTCGGGCATTATGGCTTTTACGGAGACTTGGTTTGGTAAGGATGTTCCGGACAATTTTATTCAGATTGAGGGGTTTTCCCACGTACGTTTGGACAGAGACGCAAACTCAGGTAAACTCCGCGGAGGGGGCGTGTGTATCTACATCAATGACAGCTGGTGCCGAAACCTTGCAGTGAGGGACAGAATATGCACCCCAGATTTAGAGCTTCTGTGTGTCACCTTGCGGCCACACTATCTCCCCCGGGAGTTTACCAATTTGTTTGTGTGCGTTGTCTATGTCCCACCCAGCGGTAATGCGGGCAGGGCAGCAAACCTAATCGCAGACTGTGTTCACCGTCATCTTGAAAGCAAGCCTGATGCCCCAATGATGATACTTGGGGATTTTAATCATTGCAGCTTAAATAAAACGCTGCCAGGATTTGACCAATATGTGAAGTGCAGCACCAGGAATAATAATATATTGGACAAATGTTATGGGAATATTAAAGATGCATATACTGCCAGAGCCAGACCTCCGCTTAAAAACTCAGACCACAACGTAATTCAGCTGCTTCCCACATATCGGTCTGTTTTTAAATCTACCAAACCGGTCACTCAGACGGTGAAGGTATGGACTAATGATAAATTGGAGGAGCTGAAGGGATGCTTCCTTTGTACGGATTGGGATATCTTTCTCAAGGATATGGATATAGACAGTGCTACAGAAGCTACTACTGACTACATCAATTTTTGCATTGAGTCTGTCATACCCACAAAGACAATTAAACGGTATCCCAACAATAAATCTTATTTTACCCCTGACATTATGGACTGTATTAAAAGGAAAAAAGGCGCTTTCAAGTTGGGGGTTAAAGCGGCGGTCCGAGCGGCCCAAAAGGACCTAAATCTGAAGATAACATCAGCGCGCCATCAACATAAAGAACGGGCAGAGCAAAACCTGGCGGAATGCAATACTAAGAAACTTTGGGACTCAATTAGACATATGACGAACATGGACGCGAAAAAGAAACCTCTGTTTGCTCATAACGAAATTACCAGGGCAAATGAACTGAACAATTTTTATATGCGTTTTAATGTTGATAATAGTGCAGATTGTGCTGATGTTTTAGAATCTGTGATTTGTGATTTAAATGTGGATAGAATTGAAATTGATCTGGAAACAGTCATTAAAACTTTTAAAACTATTCAGACTAAAAAGGCAACAGGTCCAGACGGCCTGTCAGCTTTTATTTTGAAATCTTTTGCTGAGGAACTGTCCCCGGTCTGGGTGAAACTATTCCAGTTTTCCATGGACACTTATACAGTGCCAAGACTATGGAAAAAATCTATTATACTACCCATACCTAAAAAGGTCAGTCCCCAGGAGGACAATGATTACCGGCCGGTGGCCATCACCTCAAATGTTTTTAAATCATTAGAGAAGATCATGATAGAGAAGCTTCGAACAGCTGTGCAACCAGCGCTTGATAAATATCAATTTGCCTACACCAAAAACCGCAGCACAAATGATGCCATAGCGACTGTAATGCATCTTGTTCTGAAGCACCTAGAAAATCCAGCTGGATATGCTAGACTTCTTTTTGTTGATTTTAGTTCCGCTTTTAATCTCATTCAACCACCCATTCTTTTGAAGAAATTAGTTCAGCTAAATGTCAATCCTTTCTTAATTCGGTGGTACTATTCTTTTTTATCGAATAGGCCACAGCAGGTTAAGTTTAACTCAATTCTGTCTGACCTGGCTGTATGCAGCACTGGTGCCCCCCAGGGGTGTGTTAGTTCACCTTTTCTGTTCACGTTGTATACCAACGACTGTGTCAGTTCTGAGCCAAATGAATTCATAATAAAATTTTCTGATGACACTGTCATACTTAGCCTGCTCACCAAACATACTAATTCGAGTGTTCATCAACTTGCGGTTGACAAGTTTGTCAACTGGTGTGATGCCCACTCGCTGCTCATTAATACAACTAAAACTGTTGAGATGTTGCTGGATCCTAGATCAATGGGAGACCAGAGCCCTGTGGCCGTCCATGGCCAGGACATTGTGCAGGTCAAAACATTTAGGTACCTTGGTGTCCATGTTGACAGCGATTTGAGCTGGGGCATACAGGTGGCCAATGTTTGTGCCAAAATTCACCAACGTCTCCATTTCCTTCGTAGGCTCAGAGTATTTGGAGTTTGCAAGAATATTATGCTAATTTTTTATAGAGCAGCAATTGAATCAATACTCCGCTATGGTATCACCAGCTGGTTTGGTAATCTAACTGTTAAATCTAGAGCTGAAATCTCAAGCCTGGTCAAAACTGCTGGCAAGATTATGGGTATAACACCCCCCCTAAATCCACAGGAACTTTTTGAGCAGGCGACGATCAGACAGGCAAATGCCATTTTAACAGATAGTTCTCATGTGCTGAATAGTGAATATACTCTCCTGAACTCTGGAAAGAGATATAGGCTTCCTTTGTGCAGTCACAATCGATACAAACATTCCTTTGTGCCTGTATCAACCAAGCTTCTCAACAGTAGGAAATGATTGCGATGTCTCTGTATATGTATACGAATATAGGCTATGTGTATATGGAAATGAATGTATTATGAGTCAAACAATGGACATATGTGAGTGAATGGATTAATGTATGCTTGAGGTTATGTGATGCTGATATGAATGTATTTATGATTATAGTTAGAGTAGCGGTGTGGATGCATGTGAATGACGGCTTGCTGCATGTGCAGGATTGTCCAGTGGCCTGTTTTACTCCACCAGTCTTTTAACTTGATGTTCTTTTTGTACTATATGTGTTTTTTATGTATGCAACATGTTCCCTGTCTCCACGACAAATTTCTCCCTGGTGGAGACTAATAAACTAACCTAACCTAACTAATAATTTTTTGCAAACATGTATAAACATACACACATATCAATTAGTCCTGATATAAAGTTATTTGACAATTTGAAATTATTTGTATTCTTGAATTAATTTAACCAATTATGTGATTGCTATAAAGAGATGATGTAGATGTTGATGTAGCTGTTACTGCCATCACTAAAAATCATTCTGCCACTGTTGTTTGAGTCAAAACCTGTCAATAATGAACACACAGATGTTATATAAGCTTTGTGCATGCAGTCTCCATCCACATGTTAACTTCAGTAGATAAAACACAATCAGTCAGCTGTAAACTGTAGCATTAACAGTTGTATGTAAACTGAGTGTACGTATTTTGGTTAAATGTTTAACATGATTCTTACCATAATACTCTTGGGTGTCTGCCTCATGCAGGTGTGATTCAGACACTTTCTGAAATAAAAGATGCGCAATATTATTGGCATGTCATCGGTATCAAAATCAAAATAAGCCACCATGCTGTTTCTTGTTTTGCACAATGAATGAATATTACATACATTTAAAAGTACTGTATTTCGTGTCTTCATCTTCTGGTGGGCCATCACGATAAGAGTATGCATGCATAATATGATAATTTCACTACAGAAGAGACTTGATTATCGCTAAAATTAGGTAGAGAAAAATGTGAATATATCAATATTGATTATCACTCAAATGAGTTGTTACATATTGTCATATAGGATATCGGCAAAAATCCAGCATCTTGCATTCCTATCTGAAATGTATGAAAGGTCAACTTAGTATATAATTGGTAAAATGTATTAACAAAGGTATGGAGCTATAATTGGTGCAAAACGATTTGCAAATGCGTATCTCAATCTGTGTGTGTGTAGTCAGATCTGTGTGTGCGTGTTCAGATCTATGTGTGCGTATTCAGATCTATGTGTGCGTGTTCAGATCTGTGTGTGCGTATTCAGTTCTGTGTGTGCGTGTTCAGATCTGTGTGTGTGTAAAAAAAATCCGTATCTGTATTCAGATTTGCAAGTGAAGACAAATCTACAAATGCATGCAAAGATCTGTGAATGCGTACACAGACCCAGTGAAGCCTGATTTATGGTCGTCATTGTTGACCCCAACAATGACACGCGTAACTTCACTGGGTGCTACGCGCCGACTCGTGGTGTGTAGGCTGTACTGCTACTGCAGCCAGGCAGCGTGAGCCTGTGAGCCTGAGCTCAGGGCAAAGGAAAAGTGACGTTACACACGAATCTTTTCTACACATTTGCAGATCTGCCACGGCAGAACTGTAGCAAAAGTCACGTGTAAAAAGACAGCCAGTCAAGAGCTCCTGGCTGAGTTGTAACTGATGACAGACATTTACAGATCTATGTACGCATTTACAGATCTGTTTACACATTTACAGATTTATGTACACTTACAGATCTGTGTACGCATTCACAGATCTTTGCATGCATTTGTAGATTTGTCTTCACTTGCAAATCTGAATACAGATACGGATTTTTTTTACACACACACAGATCTGAACACGCACACACAGATCTGAATACGCACACACAGATCTGAACACGCACACACAGATCTGAACATGCACACACAGATCTGACTACACACACACAGATTGAGATACGCATTTGCAAATCGTTTTGCACCAATTATAGCTCCATACAAAGGGGCTAAACATTTTTATCTGGTAACTGCAGAATAGACTTTTATATGCATGGAATTGAAAACAAAGTTGTTATATCATAGATTAAACAGAACCTATTGTCTTTAGTCTTAAAGGGATAGTGCACCCAAAAATGAAAATTCAGCCACTATCTACTCACCCATATGCCGATGGAGGCCCTGGTAAAGTTTTAGAGTTCTCACATCCCTTGCGGAGATCGGCGGGAGGGAACGGCTAGCACACCTAATGGCAGACGGCGCCCCAGACTAACATCCAAGAACACAAAATTTAATCAACAAAGTATCTCCGTGCTGCTCATCCATAGTGATCCAAGTGTGCTGCAGCCCCGACATAAAAAGTTGTTTGGAAAAACGTCACATGAACTCTGTTTTTAGCCTCATTGTAGCCTGTAGCTCTGACTGCTTCTCTGTGCTCCGCGTTTGATGTGGCAGAGTCCTGCTTCTATATTGTATATTTCGATATTGTATACTTGCTTATACACACACAGCCACACACAGGCTTTACTGATTAGTCAACCTCTCCTCATAGAAAGGTTTGTATGATGTCCTATGGAAATGCACAGACAACTATTACAATATCATACAACATACAATATCCTATAAATTAGCACCCCATGAATGACTGCGTCCTTAAAGTAAAGTTATGTAATTAATGTAAAGTTATGAATTTGAGTGCATGTCTTTTCAGAAGGAAAACATATGAATGGTTTATAAGAGCAGCCTGGATTAGTACATGGCATATAGCTGCCTGCCTAGAAACCTCCACCACCATCCCCATCCCCAAATAACCAATATCATTGTTGTGTAAATGCCTTGATACTCATTCAAGATGTCAAAGGATGCTTGCACTCTGTGATGGGAAATTCAGAAATTGTCATGTCCTCCACCTTTGTATAGCCTACAGTGTTTCTCTGTGTTTCTGTCTGTGATTGCCTAAATGGAAGCAGGTGTCCCAGAGCCATAGCTTCAGCAGCTGCATCCCATCTTGCAATCAAGACTCCTACTAAGACCCAGCTCTTCCACATCATCCTTGCCAGATTGTAGGTACCCACTTAGTCAGTCTATGTTTCAGCCTTTCTTGCCATGCATTAGGTTGTCGATTGTTGGCCCAGCCTAATTCTGCTCCTCCTCTCACTGCCGTTCTGTCTGCTCTGCTTCCCTCCCTGTTTCCATCCTGTTGGTCTTGCCTTCCTGCCCTGGATCCCCGCTCAGCTCAGCTACTCTCTTGATTCCCTTTGGACCAGCGGGCTCAGTATCCCCCTTCTCTGGACACCCTGCTCAGCTCAGCAGCGGCTTCCCCTCTGCTCAGCTAGATTCCTGGCTCATATCCATTCCCTTATTCCCTTCAATAAACAACCTTCACTTACTCAAACTCCAGTCTCCTGCCTCTCTGTGTCTCTCCCTCTGGTACACTGGCTCAGCTTTAGCAGAAATAATAAGATCAATACTGAATAACAGACTTTAACCTGTGGTAAATCTATTTGGGCACCATTCTTTTCAAAGGGTAAGTTGAATTCATTCATTTTCAATTTTGAAGGTTCTTACTGAGTTCTTGACTTGTGTACAGTCACTGTAATACTTCAAACAAAACACAATCAATTTCTTCAAAAGTTAAAGATTTATTAGCTACTACGGAATCTACACACTCAAAGTAAATAAGCAGTTAATGGCAGTTAACATGGAAACACGGTAATTATGGTAATCCTGATCTCTATGCTACAAAATGCTATACAATAATATACAGCTTACAATTCATTCTAGCAACACTGGCTGCCTTTTCTATCTTGCATCATTTAGACGTACGGTCCAGGTGTCATCGGATAATTCATAATTCATTCGTAATTCAAAAACCAAAAACGGTAAATCTGTTATTTGATTCAAAACAAAAAAACAAGAGTACTCAAGAAAAACGTTTTTGGTGTCAGAATCAAATAACAAAAAACCAATCAAACCCGGCCCGTTTTTGTTTTTTGCCAATTCGGTTTACCGTTATTCCTTTGTGGATTGAATATTGAACAGGTCTGCGGACATTCAGCCAATTTGTTTCTGCGTTTGAAACCAAAAATGGAAGTCACGTGGTTTTTTCCTTTTTTCATTTTAAACCAAATACGAAAAACGAAATCATGTGATCTATTCCTTTTAGCGGTGGGCAGACAGGAAGCAGAAGTGAAGTGTAAAAACATCAAAATAAAATCCAAGAAAGGGTAACAGCTGTATGTGAAATGGTTAACAAAGGATGACACAGGCTATTTCCACATATGTAATTAATTAGGCTATTAATTCACACTACACAACTAATTAATATATTATTTATTTTATTAGATTCTGTGCTTGCATAATATTGGGTGTTACATTTTTAATAGAATGGCCATTCTACCCATAAATGTCACACATAAATACATATATATATATATATATATATATATATATATATATATATAGATACCCATTTTATTTTGACATTTTTACATTTCACTTCCGCTTCCTGTCTGCCCACCGCGCTACTGTCTGTCACAAATGAGAAATGAAAAAAGGAATTTGCAAAAACCAAAATTGGTTTTCTGGTTTTTCCTTTGGGAAAAAAAAAGGAATAGATCACGTGATTTCGTTTTGGTTTAAAATGAAAAAAGGAAAAAAAACATTTTTGGTTTCAAATGCAGAAACGAATTGGCTGAATGTCCGCAGACCTGTTCAATATTCAATCCAAAAAGGAATAACGGTAAAACGAATCGTCAAAAACCAAAAACGGGCCGGGTTTGATTGGTTTTTCGTTAATTGATTCTGACACCAAAAACGTTTTTCTTGGGTACTCTTTTTTTTTTTTTTTTTTTTGAATCAAATAACAGATTTACCGTTTTTGTTTTTTGAATTACGAATGAATTACGAATTATCCGCTGATAAACCCAGACCACGTACCAAAATCGTTGGTTCCCTGTGAAGGCAATGCAGAATAACAGCTTTCCAAATGAATTCATTATAAAGCGGTGAAAACACACCTAATTGCCATTCCTTGCGCTTTTCTCTGTAAACCAAGACCGCCATCTAGTGGGCTGAGAAAACTGAATTATTCATTCTGCTTAATTTGGCCAACACTACTGAAATCCTGCAATAATATTAAATAAACATGATTGATTTTGTTGAAACATAAAAGAGAGAAAAAAGACTGACAAGACAGGATTATGCCAGTAGTATGCCACTACCCTAGCAATATAATAACAAAAAACTTTATTTATATAGCACTTTTCTTAACAGTGTTATAAAGTGCTTAACATGAAGAGATTAAACCAAATAAGGTAGTTTAAAAAAACAACAACATCCATGTCCTCCCATCAACTTTATTTCTATCTAACTGCATACGTTGCTCTAAATGTCTAATAATGACCCAGATGGGTTTACATTGGAGTTGGTTAAAAGCTTGGTAAATCTTAAACAGATGCTAAAGGGTGCATTGTGAGTTGGTATCTGACGCCATGGGCTACTAACCAGGGTGCTTTTTTTGATGCTTTTGGAGTGAGACCACGCTGTAATGGATGCTGTAGTGAAAGTGTTTTGTCATCCACATGGATTTTTAGCCACTCTGTGCGTGCATCCAGTGACTAAGGATTTGGATGTGAAGTAAATGCCCAATTGTTTGACTGTTTTGTATGATATTACTTTTCAATTTTTTAATATAGTTTATTCCTTGTAAACCAAAGTGGACTATATTTGTATTTGGTCGATAAATCTTTAACTCAGAGTATTGAAAACAGTGAGGTCATTGTTTTGAGTCTGGTAAATGATACTTTTGTCCCACAGGTGAAGGTTGTAGAATTGGATTGAGGATAAATAATCCCATAATTCTCAGAACGGAGTCTGAGATTATCTGACTACAACCAAACCAGATGAAATGATTTGGGCAGAAGATACAGTGAAGGAGTTTGTGGAGCACACCGAGCATGCTGGTTGTAGTTTTTTTGGAAGGTACAGGATTTCAGAGCCCATAACGCCAATGTGCAATTTTGTCCTTCATATCCATGTAAGATACACACACATGTGATGGACTGAGGGATGTTCAAGGACACTCTATGGACAGTGTGTGTTGCTGCAGACATGAACTCTGTGACCTCCCAGTTGTGATAAATCAACTCTACCAAGACATCCTGTAGAGTGTGTCTCTGACTGCTGGATTACTTTGAATATGTAACATATCCTGAGAGGCACAGCGAGAGATTACACTCAGTTATTTATGAGGATCCATTGGCAGGAAAACATAGCAGAGAACTGTATGTGCTGTAAGTTCTGTATTAAGTTGAACCAACAGACCTGTATGCTGCCATAACATCCTCACAGCTGTTTTGTTTATAGGACTCGAGTTACATAACTGGAAAACTTTGCTCAGGACTGTCTCTAAAAGTATAAATATTATGTAAGTTAAAAGTAAAAATCCTCCTTATAAAGCATTTAACTGATTTTGTTTACATGGACTTCAAAAGGGTCTCCTCCAGTATACCCAATGCCCCGAAGGATGAATTCACTCAGCAAAATTTTGCTTGTCAGCTACAGTGGTAAACCAAGATAGCAACATGAGAGGAAGATCAGGCCTGAGATTGGATAGTTTAGAGAAATTCATGAATTCATTAATTGTGGGAGGCTTCATCTAGAAGATTGTGCCTGAAATACTTATTCTGTCAGCTATGGACTAATCAAAAGGTTCTTGTCATTTCCTAGTGGGTGTTGGGCTCTGCCGGGTTGTCACTTGTCACAAATTCCATCTGTGATTTTAATGGATGGGATCTCCAGGTGTGGCAATTGTGGCCAAGGGGAAAAGAGTGTCCACTTTGGGGGCCTCAGAATAGCCTCTCTGTTCTTTGCAGATGATGTGGTTCCAAATGGCTCCATCTGACAGTGACTTTCAGCATGCACTGCAGCATTTTAAAAATACTTCACTCCAAAAATGATCATTGGTATATCAATTAACCACCACTGCACGTTTCCTTGAATACTGTAAAGAAAACTTTGTTTTTCCAAAGTGAACAGAGAATCCATAAAGGGTGAAAGTTTTTCATAAATTGAAGTAAAGAGGGACTGTGTTTTACAACAGCAAAACTATACTGAAACATCTGTTTACCCACCCTAATACCACTTGTTCAGAATAATCCAATTCTGGTTTATCCAGTTGTAAGCTTAGCACTTTCCAAACCCATGTATTTTTACTAAAACCCAACAATATAAAACACCTCCGCCTATCAGTATTGTGCCCTGATCATGCCTGAACATGCACTTGCACATTAGCTCAGCCTCAGCAGAGTGCATGCCCAGCACGCTACTCTGCCATGCATGAAACATGTTTGTACTGACATTTTCTAAATTGTAATGTTTTAGCGAAAATGCATGTCTTTGGAAAGTACTGAGCGTATGACTGGGTAAATGAGACTTGGATTAAAGCTCTGACATACTTCTCACACTGAACGTCCGTGGACACACGGTCATGCATATGGTTCTATTCATAGTAGAATTGATGGACCGTGTCAGCCCCCTGGCAGTAAACAGGAGGGCTGCAGGGTGATCTAACCATCCTCCTGATGCCGACATCGTGTGAAACTGAACTATCCAAATTAAAACGAACTTCACCGCAGTGCAGTCGCTGCTGCTGGCTTGACAGCAGTGTTTTGGATTGTACTGAAGTGTGCAACAAGAGACTGGAGCAGTCGGTGCACTTGCTCCTGGTTCAGAGAGAGAGACTCAAAGAATAGCAATTCAGTGTGCTTTCAACCTTTTGTTGAACAAAAAGCACCATCTAGTGGCCTCAGAAAATAAAAAAAAATGGGTCATGAGGCTTCATGAGGCTTCAGTTGGCCATCACTACTGCTAATGTATGATACTGTATGATATCAAGGCAACTCAGTTCACCCATTCATCTGCCAGCATGTATACTCCAACCCTCAGACTGGTTTCTTGTTGCTGACCTTGCCTACCTCAGACTCTCCTGCTCTACCAGCCTCCTGGTAAACTCTTCAGCCTTCTGTCCCCAACCACAAGCTTTGGTTCTGTGTTCTTGGTGTCTGGTTGCCTGTTCCCCTTGGCTGTGTGGACATTTCTCCCGCGACTCTAAAAGTAGTTTTACCTGCTCAGCTGCCTCTGTTCCTGTGCTGTGAATTTCCTTGCTGTGTGGCTGCATACTCCACCCTTGTGTGTGCACTATGGGAATTGTTTGATGTGACTGTGCGTCCAGCGGATGCCAGTGATTATCCTGCTCTTTTGGTGTGGCTTGCTGAAGCAAGCCTAACCTGTGCCTTGGAAGGCCTCAGGCCAAAAAGTTGCATTTTTTCTGTTTCACCTGCCTGCTCATTTTGTGCTCTGCAAAGTGGTGTATTGAAGTTAATTAAAAACTGTCCTTTTTGTCAATGGTGCTGTTTTTTGGTCCTCAGCCATTACAGTTAACGTGCTCCCCTATGACTTCAACAGAAGAATGTTGAAGAATGAAACCTTTTTTTTGGATCAGTGGTTCACTGTGAAGGCAATGCAGAATAACAGCTTTCCAAATGAATTCGTGATAAAACAGTGAATAATTGATATAGGCCTAAAAATTGTCATTATGCAGGTGGAGTATTCCTTTTAAGTGTGTGAAGTACTCAGGATGAGAGTCAGCACCTCCAAGTCTAAAGCCATGGTTTCTCTGCCAGAAAACCATGTATTGTTCTCTGTGGGTTGAGAGTGAAGCGCTGCCCCAAGCTGGCCAACAAAGCTAGTATGAAATTAACTGCAAGAAATTCTGTTTTCCCTCCTAATGGGGGCCACCCCAGCCATGCAGTCAGACTGATTGAATAAGAGGAAGATATACTTTATCAATCCCTCTAGGGGACATTCAGTTTTCCACTCTGTTGTTTCACACACACACACAGGCCTGAAATACACACATGCACAAACAGGACCTGCATGCATCGTTGTATAGGGAGATGTCAGAGCAAAGGGGCTGAATCACAAGATGATGCCCTGAGCAGTTGGAGGTTTGTTGCTCAATGGGCATCTCTATCGTGCCCAGGAGGGACCTGTCTGGCTGCCAGTCCACCCTCTTGTATTTGATCCAGCCCTCAGGTTCCCAAGCCACCTCTTTCTTCTTGATTCTGCAGCAATCTACAGAATGAAGTCAGTGGATGTAGGATGGGAACAGAGGACAGCATCCTAAAAGCAATAAAACTATGGGTGCGTGAGTGGCTTGATGCATAGCCAATCAAATGCCCACTTAAGGGAGTCTGTCCCTGTATTCCTTGTGCTATTAGTCATTCTAGTTAATGTTAGAGAAGCAGGAATTTTAGCCACTCTACTCAATTCTTTTAAGAAATAAATTATTAAATTAGGTCTACTTTCTACATTTCCAAAACAACACATTGCGTTATTTTAAGTTCTGACTTAACTTCTTCCTGTTTACATCTAGCCATACTACAGTCACCCTAGGGCACATCTTGAGGTGAGAGATAGGCCTAAATCAACAGAAATCAACCCCCCTCTCTGAGCATTACTCCGCCCACAGCTTGATTTAAAAAAATTCAGAAAAGTTAGGTGGAGCTGAGGGAGGGAGGGGGGGACAGACAAGCGGCCGAGGTAGGGGGCGGAGTGAAGATTGTCCCTCACTGCAGGGAGAGGAGAGAGGGCTTTTGTGCCAATGGTGGCTTAGAAAACCCCCCTAACTGTTACACAGGCAGAAGGGAAGGCGGCTGGAGCTCAGCTGGTTCCCTTCTCCACACCTTGACTTATTTTATCCCTCTCTGGGAGCCTGGGCTCACCGCGCAGCAGCCCACCGCATCCATACACCCCTCTGTTTGTCAATTACACACAGGTCCAAACACACACATGCACATGCTGGACCTATACATGCACTAAGTGGAGAGATGTCAGAGTGAGGGCTGCCCATGACAGGCACTCCGAGTGGTTGTGGGTGTTCGGCGCTTTGCTCAAGGGCACCTTGGCAGTGCCCAGGAGGTGAACTGGCACCTCTCCAGCTACCAGTCCATGCTCCATATTTTTGGTCCGGACAGGGACTTGAACAGGCGACCCTCTGGTTCCCTATGGACTGAGCTACTGTCACCTCAGTAAAATATACAGTAAAATTTGCTGTAAAGGCTCTGTGCTGTCAGAGGGAGCTCTCATTACATCTGAGCAGCAACAAAGATTCTGCTGAACTAATTACCCCCATAGATTATATAAAATGATGGACATAGCCAGCGTGACATCACCTATTGGTTTATGGAGTCTAATTTTAAAGGCTCAAGTCTGGCATTTTGCCTGTGGCCTACTGATGGCCTCGTGAAGCCACAGGAAGCCTCATGAAGCATTTTCTTTATTTTCTGTGCCCACTAGATGGCACTCTTGGTTTAAAGAGAGAGGCTCAAAGAATAGCAATTCAGTGTGCTTTCAACCTTTTGTTGAACAAAAAGCACCATCTAGTGGGCTCAGAAAATAAAGAAAATACTTCATGAGGCTTCATAAAGCTTCCCGAGGCCATCACTAGCTACAGCCAACCCCCCCAGCAGAGGAGGGCTCACTTTTGGTGGGGTGTATTTCCTTCAGCTTCACATTGTTGTGCTGTCTGTCATAGTAAGTGTTTCAGACTGAAGGTTTGAGGACGTGTTATTCACAGTGGAAAGAGTTTTAGTACTTATATCTGCAGAAACAGTGTTCTTGTCATCTTTCCTCCCGACAAAATCAAAGCTATTGGAATATTTCCACAGTTTTGCCAAAAATTTGCCACTGATACTTAAGCATGTGTAGACAGCTAATGTAAGTGTGACTTGTTCAACATTAACAAAACACATTACGACATATTTGATGTAGTATAATATGACATAACATTTCAACCTCCACAGGCACAGGTCCAGATGTGGTGAAAAAGAAAGAGACTTTGTCATACATGGTGTGCATCTTACTGAACCACTAGGCTTCCAGAACACGTCTGCATTTGGTTTTTAAAAAAATGAAATAAGAAATGTCATATTCTTGTCTTAACTGTCTTTCTCTGCACACAGAACACAGAGACACAACGGTCGGTAAACAATTTGCAATTTAGGAGTTTTTAAAAGTCCTGACACAGAACGTGTGTCATATCACCACAGTAAACTGTCGTGTTCACACTCAGGAACACAGAGAGATTTAAGCTGCATTGACAGATGCCACTTCATCCATCTTTGGTCCTTTTTATATGAAACATTTAGCAGCACACTAGGAGTAACAATACATTAGGCTTATGTTATTCAGAATGGTCACATACATATTTCAGCAGGATATTTATATCAGCTGGCAGCCATTTAAGAATGTGTGTGTGTGTGTGTGTGTGTGTGTGTGTGTGTGTGTGTGTGTGTGTGTGTGTGTGTGTGTGCGTGTGTGCATGCGTGCGTGCGTGTGTGTGTGTGTGTGTGTGCGCGGCTCGGTACAGTGTCTGCAGAGCTGCTGTTTCCACATGTCTGCACAGTGTAGCCACACTTCACCAAGGCCATTCTACTGTCTCAATGGAATGAACTCTACCATGAGGAGAGTGTGTATAAGCACTGCGTGTTTAAAGCAAACCACTCTCATCTGGAGCTGAAAATACTTACAATACTCCATCTGTTTTCCAGTCTGATTCTTTTACTGTTGGTTGTCATGGTTAGAAAAAAAGCATCTGGCTTTCATGAAAACTTGTATCAATTAAGTTATCATACTGTAAAATCCTGCTTTTGTCTTAATAGCAGCAGATCCTAAGTATGTGATGTGTACTTCTTACACAGACAGAGTGAAATACATTATATAGTCAAAATTAGGTGGACACCCAAACAATACACTCATATGTGCATTAATCTGCTGCTATAACAGCCTCCAACACATGGTTTCAGTCTGTCAGAAGGGTCAGGTCAGGGCTCTGTGCAAGGCAATCAAGTTCTAGGGAAAAAAATGGGAAAAACATTGTTTTCATGGAGCTGGTTTTGTCATCAGATTGTGTATTTTGTGGCATTAAAAGAAAACTACAGCTTCAGATGGAATCTAGAAATATCACTGTAGGCTGTAACTGTACAGTTAGATACCTCGTTATTGAAACCAAGGGACAAAGAACAAACCAAGAGAAACAGACTCAGACTAATGAAGTATGTGGAAAAGAGTGTTCTTTCATAACTGCTGGAATTTGGTATAGACAGTGTGTGACTAAAAAAGATTTTGGTGAACACAGACTAGGGATGCAGCAATTTATCGGCCTCACGTTGGTATCGGCCAGTGTTTGCCTTGTTCATTGCTACTGGCCTATCAGCAAATAAGATGACATTAAGCAATGGCAGTGGAAGATGTTATACTATTGTGTCATACCAATTTTGTGCAGGTTAAAAAGCAGGGCTTAAGAGTAATGGCATGCACTGTTCCAGGGACAAGAGAAAACGTCTGTTGGATGAGCAGAGATCTAGCCTGGGATGTATTGTAAAAGTTGTGTCATAAATGTGTATGACTGAATTTATGTTAATTTAAAGGTAGATTGTTTAGACCTGGTATTAACATGTGTCTCAGGTGATCTGATGACAAATGGACAGTGCTATATATAGGTGTAAACAGCAACCAAGATGTACTGTGATCCGATTACCCAAACCACTTGCCAGAGAGCAGCTCGCAAAATTCTGGATATAATTACTGTGTTGCGGGGCAGAGACGTAATCAAAGCGCAAGTGGTCAGCTGGAGATGCATGATAGGCACAGGTGTGAACAGCAATATGTCTCGCTCTTTCCGCTTGTGTTCAGATCAGCAAAATGCTTGTTAATACCAGGTCTAAATAGGCTGCAGGTGCACTCCCAGGTAGGCATATGGAAATCCTGCACAGTGTCCACATCCACTCCCTGGTTGGAAAATGGTCTGGGGGGGTACGTTCCACCATCAACTACTTTGTTTTGCCAGTGTAAAGCTGTAAGTACATCAGCTCAGTCGGAGAGCTTCTACAGGTGTCAGAACTTAGATTTGTATCTGAAGTCTGAGGTGTAGAGGGAGAACAGAAATGGCTCCCGTGTTGCTCACCACAGACACTACATGAGCCTTCTCACACCAAACCCGACGTCAAATCATGCTTTGTACATAAGATAATTCATGGCTGGACTGACATGAAGTTTGCTGTGGACCTTTCCTCACCACCTTGACACCACTATTTTCCTCTGCACACAAAGTATTTCATACTATAATAGGGTTGCTGCAGTGCAGTGACATTTCATAGTGTGATAATGCTCTCCCTTTCAGTTTGGTGATTCAGGGAGCGTTTCTGTAGAGTTACCCTGAGGGGAAACTTTACATATTTGGCACTCTTAGTGGCCATGCTCTCAGAATAGCACTGATACTGTCAGGAAAAGTTGTATCATTTGTTTCCAGATTTAGCTGCTACAATTCCACCTTTTTTTCCCAGCTCGTGTGTATTACACCACTGTGTGCAATATGTGGTACAGCACTGTATGCCTTAGAGTGTTTCCTACAGCTGTTGTGGATGACAATAGAAGTAACATTAGGACACACATTTTCTCCACTAAGCCGACCCCAATATGCATTTCTGTGATTGTGTATTTTGTGGCATTAAAAGAAAACTACAGCTTCAGATGGATCATTTCTAAGGTCTGAGAATGCTACATTACTAATAGTTCTATCAGAAGAAGATTAAGAAGAGGATATACTTTATTAATCCCTGAGGGAAATTTAATTTTTTTCACTCTGTTGTCATACACACAAGCCCAAAATACACACACGTGTACAAACAGGACCCATACATGCATTGAATGGAGACATGTTAGAGGAAAGGGCTGCCCATTGAACTGGCACCTCTCCAGCTACCAGTCCATGCTCAATATTTGGTTCAGACAGGGACTTGAGCAGGCAACCCTCCGGTTCCCAACCCAAGTCCCTATGGACTAAGCTACCGCTGCCCCAACAGGTCAAAAAACACAAGCTGAGTCAGAATGGTTTAAATCATCTAGATAAATGGTTTTCTCCAAATAAAGAGGTTTTAAACAAACACTGTGATCTGACATTTCACTGATGAGGATTATTCTATCATATTATATAGGAAAACTTGGTGCACACAGCTACAGTAAGTACATAAGGTGAGTGTGAAGTGGCCATCAAGATTACTTAGAGGTTCCCAGTGGGCTGCCACTCAAGTTATGCTGATGCAGTTAAAAACAAGGAGAAAAAACATGAAAAAGAGAAAAAAAATAATAGATGAGAGAGCTGTGCTGTGCTGTGGCCTAGCTGAATATGCTAAAAGGCCCTATGTGGTTCTGAATGGCTGTTATCTTCCTGATGTCTGTCCTTTCCCTCAGTCAATCACCTTCAGTTACTTGAATGTGGTAGTTTTTCCGACGTTGTGTTAACACCGATCATCAGACCATTAACTTTAAATGAATAACCATACGGGGGAAAAAAGCATTCACATGCTTCAAAATAAATACATTCAATTAGGGATGTCCCGATCAAGGGTTTTGCTCCAATCTCACTCGAGTCATTTTATATTAGCCTTGTTCGAGATGAACTGCTTAGGCTACATAGGCTATATAAATTGTGTCTGACTGATTAATATTTCTTCTCATTTGTACAGATGTTATTTTAAGAATCCTCACATCTCACTGACCACAAATCTTTGTGATGCTTAATACTTTGATAATTAAAATGGTCCAATGTTAATATACAATACACTGTATAATTTATGATGAATGTATTTAGTCTCTGACTAATAAACGTCACCATCATTAACACAACATCTGTTCTGTAAGCAGGATAAACTTTCAAATCAGACAAATAAAAAAGAGCAACTGCAGCGCCTGGCTCTAAAATCTGTGGCCGCCTCGCTCTCACAAAATTAAGGCTGTGCACTTTTGTGTAACGTCAGAGCAAGTCGGGATGAAGTAGCACACAAAACTAACTGGCTTGCATTGTGCTCATCTCGAAAGAGCCTATTATGTTTCTGTGATGGTGTGCTCTTCAATGCAGTGTATTTCAGTGTAGGCATAGTGCTAGTGAATGCAGCCCCAGGCCTGCATTCTCCTCCAACCACACCCCTAATTGGTGCCAGATAAGGCCCGTGGTGGCTGGTGGTTTGTAAAAGATATCTAGTTAACCCTCCCATGGACAAGTCAGCTCTTTTAACCGTGTACACTCAGTTGCTTGCTTTATGTTTTTAACAGCTTTGATCTTGTCAGTTATCTGAGCACAATACATGAAATCCTGTTGTCATGCCCATGATCCTGTGTTAATGCTCCTTATCAGAGGTGATGAGTGGGCTTCCCCTAGTTTTGTTAAGTTTAGCTTTATTTTTGACTTAATAGTTTACCTAACTTGTGGTTTTAGATTTTGTATCAAGACTCCTTTAAGCTAACTGGGATAATATAGTTTTAATTATCCTGCATCCAAGCTGTTCCTTTTTTTCTTTTTTCTTTTTTTTAAATAACAGTGTAAAATAACGAACCCTCTTAATCTTTTTGGCCTTGTCATTGTCTTGAGGGAATTTCTGTCCCTTTACTCTCCAGTGTTTATTGCTTTGGTGTGGTCTCTTCCTGAGCTACCTGAATTAACTTTGCTCCACTGAGTGCTCATTTTTGTCCTCCTAATAACTGATTACCCTTATTTGTTTGCTCACGGGGCTTTTGTTGCACTTGTAGTGAGTGAGCGTGGTTGTCCTGCTCTCCACTAATGTCTGTCTCTCCTGCGACTGTAGTGAGACACCATAAGCAAGCTAAGCAGGTAAGTAAGCAAGCTGTCAGTTATGGCGGGTGGTGTTTCTCAGGCAGGTGAGGAGGTGAGGACTGGAGGAGGGATGGAGAGCTGAAGACAGTGCACCCATTGCTGCACTGCTGTACATGAAACCTTCTCAAGTGAACACCTATGTGACAGCTGACATAAAGAAAAGGACCAGATCTGTCTCTATAAGCTCAATAAATCTGATCCCAATCAGTTAAAAAATGCCCCGATTAGCCCTGGTACAGATCTTCGAGATCAGATCAAGGTATCCATACATTCAATGCTGCATGTGGAGCCAGAGAGGTGGAGCAGTTGTAGGACCACTGAGTCCAGTGAAAACACCAATCAATGAAGACCAAAGGCTTAAAATCTGGTTTCAGTTTGCAGGGTATTATTTTTTCTGCTCTGATTTCATCAGAAATTCTTATTTGCTAACTCATCTGTATTCAAAGCATTGTTTCTGTTTGATTAGCTGAGACCTTTACAACTTCATTACAGAAGAATTCTGTGTATGTAGGAAAGCTATTAGAATTAGTTTAATTTTATTGCTGCTGTATTTATTGCTCTACTGTACTGTTAACATACACTTGTATAGAGAAAATTAAAGTTAAAAGGAAAAATACAAATACTGGTACAATAAATCAGAATGCAGCAAACCAATTACCTTTATTAATCAGGTGTCTTGAGACTTGGATGTGTTACAGTTTCTGATATCCACTCCATCTCAAAACCTCACCAATACAGTTTTCCTCCATTTTTCACAGGTGTAATTTATTTTTTATGTACTCAATAGCCTCATAGTCACAAATTAGTTAAAATCTGTGAAAGGTGCAGTTTGATCTCACAACACTGACACAGATGCCATAAGTTTTGAGGGAGCGTGCATTGGTATCCTGACTGCAGTAATGTCCACCAGAGCTGTTGCTCATGAACTAAACATTTCACGACCATTTCTTCCCTGAATTTGCCAGTACATCCAACCTGCCTTAAAACCACACCAGCTCAGGACCCCTGCATCCATTGTATTCACCTGCTGGATCAGCTAAGACCAGCCACCAAACATCTGATGCAATAGGTTTTCACAACCAAAGAATTTGTGCAGAAACCATCTAAAGCTCATATGTATGCTTAGTGCTCTCACAAGGGTCTTGACCTTACAGCGGTTTGTCATTGTAACCAACATTTAGTGTTATGCCAGTTGGATGTACTAAAAAATGAATGGAAACAACACTGGAGACAGCTTATGGTAGTGAAATGAAAAGTCATGACAGTTCATGAGCAACAGCTACTGGTGGACATTTCTGCAGTCAGCATACCAATGGCAAGCTTCCTCAAAACTTGTGACAGTTGTGGCATTGCTATGTGTGATCAACCTGCACATTGTGGCCTTTTATTGTGACCCTCCCAAGGCACACCTGTGTGGTAAAGATGCTGTTTAATCAGCATCTTGATATGCCACACCTGTAGGGTGGATGGATTATCTTGGAAAGGGCGACACTAACATGGATTTTAACAAATTTGCGACCACAATTTTGAAATATATCTGTGTGCATAAAAAGTCTTAGCTCTTAAACCTAACCTGCGAAAGACGGGAGCTAAAACAAAAGTGTTGCTGTAAAGTTTTTGTTCAGTTTATTTTATAGTTATATGACATTGTACAAGGGTTTCTATTTCATGCATTGTTCTACATATTATAATAGTGGACTTATGAAATCAAATATCTGTGTGTGACATGGACTCTATGGGTGGGGGAGTACCCGTAATTTTGTCCTGATGGGTCAAAGTCAGAAGTCTTGTTTCAATTTTCATTCCTGCACAGGCCAACATTGTGTCAAAGCCTGTTTATCTCACCTGTTTGTTTACGATCTGTCTGTCTGAATGCTCATGTTCTTGACCTGTCTCCCTTCTTTTTAGTGATGTCAGTGTGTTCCCAGATCTCAGCTATATCAGAGTTGTTGGCAATTTTCTTTTGATTTTCCTGCATTGCACAAATACTATGACAAGGCTAAATGTGCTATTGGACTTCGACCTCTTGGAATGTGTAGACATATCAGTTTATAGATTTTTACTGATCTTTGCCCCTTTTCCACCAGCAGGCCTTTCC
Organism: Epinephelus awoara; assembly: GCA_035609425.1. Classification (NCBI taxonomy): domain Eukaryota; kingdom Metazoa; phylum Chordata; class Actinopteri; order Perciformes; family Serranidae; genus Epinephelus; species Epinephelus awoara. The sequence continues at coordinate 5,771,908 of CM069305.1, forward strand.
TTCCCCGCTGTTCACTGACTATCGACTGCAATAACACAACACACACTTCTCACCTTTATTTAGGGCTGTGCTATCTGACAGCTATTTTACTTTTTTAGCAGACTTTTTTCAATAATGCTTTCTCACTTTTTTTGAGTCCTTAATAAATGATACATCCTACAGTTTATTATTGAAGAGTGTTATGTAAAGGCAAAGTAAATCTTTCTCTTTCATCTAACCCTTTTTAAAATTGTTTTAAAAGTTATCCTATCAGCCAAAACTGTATTTTGTGTTTAGTTCTGATTAACAAATGTTAGCATGCTAACATGCTTAACCAAGATGGTGGATATGGTAGGCATGGTAACATCAAATCAATCATTTATTTTATTTGTCACATGGAATTATACAGTGTACAACCCCTTTTGCGTCTTGTTACATTGTTAGCTGCTGTTTTATAATTATTCATGTTTCTGGATGGTCCCAATAATCCATGGTTTCTGGTTGTAGAATGATTTAATTGACAACACATCCTGACCCCAACAAGACGGCTGTATGGTCACCCCTCCTTAACAACGGCAGTGACTCTACAGCCCCCTCTGAAAGGATGCAGTGATCCACAGCAGGAACAGGACAGCACTTCACATTTCCAGCATCACACCAGTCCTTATTCACCATAAAGCAGACTCCTCCTCTCCTCTCTCGCCAGAGTCCTCTGCTTTGTCGGATTGGCATTTAGAAAAATAGCCTCCTGGCTGAATGATGCTGTCCAGAATTTAGCCAAGTTTGGGTGAAACATCATCCAGTTTATTTTTTAAAAGCCGGTAAAATGGGTAGCAGGATGCTAGTTCAGCTGGTGCCATCTTCTCCATCTTTTCCTCAAGGTTTACTGATGTGTACATTTGCAAACCTCGACCTGGCTAGTTAGCTAACTTAGCTGTAGTTGGCAGAAGGAGAGCCCATAGACTGGTGAGTTGATTTCCCCATCCAACGGAATGATTCATGGCCCCAAGCCACCATCATCCAAAGTCAACCACAAAAGGCACTACTAGCACTTGCAAAGTGGACATAAGAGCCTAACTTTACAACAAATTTAGCAGAGCTGACAGAGTGGTGGCTGGAAACGCCCATGCTTATGTCATAATATGTAAATGTAGAGTTAACATAATTCTTGGTTGTTTTTTACATTTTTAATCCTTAAAGTGTGCAATATTTTTAATGTACCCACCTTCAGTATTTTTATTTGAGTGCCCTCTACAGCTTGAAACCTGGTTACTACATTTGAATTTACATTACATTACATTGGAGGCGAATGACTCTTTTTCCGAGGCGAATGACATCACTAACCGTCCACGCTAAAGCCTGCCCTCCTCCGTCCTGAGCTATAATTTTATCAGGCATCTGCTTCAAAATGAAAATATTTTCTATCACCATAGTAGAACTGCTATTATCAGATGTCAGTTGGAGGATGGGAGCTGATTTAAATTCACTTACACTGACTAAAATGCTCCAGTGTACAGGCTCTGGCTGCTCTCTGAAGACCAAGGCCAGTCAATATTGTCTATTCAAAACACAGCACAAAAATAAAGAGACAGGAAGTGGACCCTGTAAGGAGGACACTAATGTATTCTCTGCTGGCTCTCTCTTAAGTGTGTTTGTTAAAAGTCTGTATGAAGAGTGCAGTGTGAAGAGGAACAGAAAAATCTCTCAATTGGAGCAGTAAATGAAGTATGACCAGCGTGAAGATGGTTGTGTCGTTATCCTCAACATAAGGTCACGGCAGTCTCTCCGTCCTTCTTTGTGTGAGGAGTGTTGGTGTTCATTGAATATACCCTGGAAGCAGAGCTGGCTCTTCAGCAGCTCAGGGTTAGACCAATGTGCAGTGGCATGTAACAAAATTCATTAGCTTTCTGCCATCATTCAAATTAGGTCCATCACCTAGAGCTCACATATGGAGGTGTGTATAATACATGGCATACACACAGTATGTGCTGAGCATGCCAGAAGAGAGACTGGCGGCAGTCTTCTGCAAATTCTATAACCCTGTTTCACTTAACATGATCTCACTGCTAACTCAAATATGGCAGCTTTGTCAGTGGCCCTATACTTCAAACTACTAAACTCTAGGTACCCCTCTAGCCCATGGGAACACATTTTTGCTGAGGGGTGCTGCATAGTAAGTCTATGCACGAGCTTAGATAAGACGGCTGCCAACTGCAGACCCCTGTTTGAGACCAAGAAATGACAAAACTGGTTTTATTTTTAATGAGCACATCTGCAAAAAAGCAGCCATCTTTTCCCAACCATAACCAAGTGTTTTTTGTGCTTAAGCATTACGTCACATTAACCACAGCATTGCTGAAACTTAAAGAACATATCCACAACATAATAAGGTACAAATGTTATATCTGTGGTTTGCATTAACATACAATTTCAACACTTATTCTGCCAATTTACCTGAGGAGCTACAGGAAAATTTCTCAGGCATACTTTGGACTCCGTTAGTCCAAAAAAAGTGCACACAGGTACAATTTCTGCCTGGACTGCATTTCTCAAAATTTCTTCCTTCAGGGTGGTGCTGGACATCCATTTGGAGGGGTGGCAGTTGCTCAGTTTATAGGGACTCGGTTTGGGAACCAAAGGGTTGCTGGTTAAAGTCCTCATCTGGACCAAATATGGAGCATGGACTGGTAGCTGCTGAGGTGTCAGGTCACCTCCTGGGCACTGCCCAGGTGCCCTTGACTAAGGCACTGAACCCCCAACTGCTCGGGGCACCCATCCGAAGCAGCCCAGTCACTCTGACATGTCTTCATTTAATGCATGTATAGGTCCTGTTTGCGCATGTGCATATATTTGCCATCGGAGTGAAAAATTTTAATTTTCCCTCTAGAATTAATAAAGTACATCTTCTTCTTATTAGTTATAGTAAACAACTATTTAGACAATGTAGACATGTAGACAACTATTTACAGATTGTTTGTCCACCCTTTGTCAATAAAGGGTGCTGCAGCAACCTCAGCACCCACCTTCCTTATACTCTGACACATGAGCAAAGTGTTTTTCCTGGTAATCAGGCCGTTGCATTTAAGGTCAGAGTTTTGTAAAAAAAAATGTGATTTAGAAAAACATTTGGGTGGGAACAATTGAATTGTGCTTGGAGTTTAGAAGTTTGGAGTCACGTTGTTGACATGAGTTTCAAGTTTTTAAAATTGTGTGCATAGTTTCATCTGAGTATGCAATGGAGAAAAACTGTAACCAATCGGGGTGCCTCCACATCCAGTGTGGACATAGCCTTAACTCTCACTACTCTTGCTGTGCCTCTCTCTACTGTGTTGGCATCCATTGCTCCTTAAGAGAGGAGCTGACCTGTGGCCCTTGTACTGCTAATTTCTGATTCCTAATTGAACAGTTGTGCAACATGTGTTTGCACATGGGAGGAGTCAGAGTGAAAAGTATGAAATCTAAGTTTAGCATTTTGAATGGCAGAGTGTTCCAAGTGAACACAAAATATTTTATTCATGATGATTGTGCCAAATGTAGAGGACAGTGTGTAGTGTTTTGAAAAAATCTAGGTCAGGTTGTGTATAAGGTGTTAGTGTGTAAATAACCGATCGATAATAACAAGATCGATAAATCAATTTTTAGCAGAAAAGGTCACTCATTTTGGTCTCAGTGTTCATCTTATTTCCTGGATCAGGGATTTTCTAACATGTAGAAGACAGCAAGTGAAATTAGGCTGGGAATTGCTAGATCATTTGGTTCCAGGTCTCCTCAGGACTTCTTTTTACACCAAATGGTATCAGTCAGTATTCAAACAGATTTTTGATAAAGAATGTTGATGATGGTGTGTTACATTGACTAAAGCCTACTTTACACTACATGGTTCAAGTGACCCAATTCCGATTTTTTCCTCTCAAGTGGCACAGAGCGGATCTGTAACATGAACGTGTAAACAGGAAAAAAAAACGCATGATATCGGATATTGTCAGATTAGATTCAGGCCTACTTCATATGTGGAAATATGTCGGATATGAATCAGATATCTGCAAATAGGTCTGTAATCTAAACAGACAGATCGGATATTTCCTGGCAATCCACGTCGTACGTCATGAATAATGCGACAACAGCGCATTTTGATGACGTGCTCCTGAGCGAGGGAAAGGAAGGAAAGCTGTATAAATCGCACGTTAATCAAAAACTATGAACCAAAAAAAGCACAATCTATCCTGAGTGAGACAAACTGCTTGATCCCCGTCTCCAGTGTACCAGCAGAGAACCTGCAGAACCGAATCAGCGTCACCCATCTGCAGCTGCAGATGAATTAAATTATGTGGAGCAGCGCCAGCTTTGCAGGTGATTTATTCTTTAACGATTAACTTCAAATATTTAAAGTTAGTCCTTAACATTGCTTTCAGTAATGTAAACATTTCCATGCGCGCAGTAATGTCACTATAGCAAATACCGTGGGACATTTACACAGTGGTACACCGGAAGTGTCGCACAAAAAAACGGAAGCTGGCTGCGTTCTGTTTTGCCTCCGTGTCTCCGTGAAAAATAAGGTGAATAACATGTAAACAGCAGTCAGGAACAATCAGATATAGGCAACAAATCGGAATTGGGCATAAAGACATGGTAATGTAAAGGCAGCCTAATTGAAGAATAAGCAGAACACACTCCTTTACTGCAAAAGGTTGTGCTGTGGTGCAATGACACTGTTTATGTGGTAATGCATCTGTTGCCCAGAAATACTTGCAAACATCTGATAACTGCCAATAAAATAATAAGGACCAAGCAACTTATAGCACCCAATGATGTCATAATTTTCTGAAAATGTAATAGGGAAACGAGAACAAGAATTTGAAATTCAAAACAGATGTAGTGATGTTGTTATCAGGCACATGATGCTAAAATACCTATCAATGGGAAATGAACCCGCCTATATTTGTGCTGATTGGCCATGCAAGAATTGTCCATTAGACCAGATTGGATTTTAGATTAGACAGACACCATCAAAAAATGACAAAAGCTGCAGATGATGAACGTTACACAAGTAACCAATAATGGCAGTCAATTCAATCTCTATGAAATGTTCTTTTTCATCTGACAAAAGGTTGCTTTTTGTTGTTGTTTTTTAATGAAGTGTTTCTTTTGCCTTGCCCGAACTTAAAAAATATCTGCATTGGCAGAGGGGAGTTTACAAATATATACACCCAAATATAAACCTAATACCAATAAATATCTCACACAAATTAAAATATTCAAATTTAACAACTAAGGTCCCGTTTATACGACAATGATTTCAACTGAAAACTTAAGTTGCCGATCGTTTACACGACAGCAGCTTTTTGTATGCCTGAAAAAGCAACGCTTTGAAAATGGGCTCCAGAGTGCAGTTTTTTGGTCTCCGTTGTCATGCAATGTCATGGAACCTTTTCGCACATGCACATTATGCTTCCAGTCACTAGGCATGCACGAGAAAGTCGGCCATCACAACAACAATGGCGGACTCCCGAGCTCTACTTGTGCTGCTCACCCTATTGAATTTATCAATGCTTCCCCATCATAGTGTAGATTTACTGTAGCAACTCCACCTCGTCATCCGTCCAGACAAACGTTTGTGGGGTTGCCATTTTGTGTGTTCTCTGTAGAAGGGACCGTAAGCGTCACACTGCCAACTACTGGCCTGGCATGTATACTGCAGCGTTTTTGTTCATTTTCATTCTGAAGGCTGACGTTTCTGCTCACAGGAGCAGCTTCTACATACATTTACCTGATTATTTAAAATAATCGTTTATTGTGAACATCCGACATCATAGCATAATACATACGACAGGAAATACAGAACATGGCCTTTTGCCAATTGTCATTGTGTAATATTTTACAGTGTAATATAATACTGTTGTTCTTTCTAATGTTCAGGAAAAGTGTTATGTCTGTAGGACGGGAGCGTATCTATGTTTCCAGGGTTCTATGTTTCCCGGGTTCTATGTTCCCCGCTTAACCCTGCAAAAAAGGTTCTATGTTCCCCGCTTACACAAAAAAGGTTCCATGTTTCCCGGGTTCTATGTTGCCTGCTCAACCAAGCAGGAAACATAGAACCCTTTTTGTGTAAGCGGGGAACATAGAAGCTTTTTTGCAGGGTTAAGTGGGGAACGTAGAACCAGGCAAACATAGGGAAGACCCCTATAGGACAATGTCAGATTTTTTTCTTCAAATGTAGCCAAGCCATCAGAATTGCTCAGAGGTCATTTGGTGTCCATTGACCAAGATTCCCAGCACCAAACAGCAGCTGTTCCTCTCCTTCCACAGTGGTCGCAGCATTGTGACCTGTCAGTGTGTGGCAGAGACCGGGTTGTGATGGGCCCTGACAAGTGCTAAAGAGGATAAATGCTGGCTGGCCTCACTGCTGTCATCATGAGTCACGGCATGCAGTCAGTGATGACGCTGCTGCAGTGCCACCTCACTCTGCTCGGGCGTCAGCGCTCATCCCACTGCTCTGCTTCACTTTTCAAATGAGATAAAGAAAAGAGTCTATTCAGCCTTCTTAATCATGCCAGGTCTTTTTTGTTTCCTCCACACAGCAATGATCCCAGGCAGACAAAGGATCTACAGTTCTGCTTCACGGCCTAAGAGGACAGATAGAAGGGGTGTCGGCTGTTCTAATGAGAATATGCTTTGAGATCAGTTAAATACTGAGCTTTTCTATGCCAGCGGAAGCAGATAATCCATTCTTTTCAGAGCTAATTAATTTGCACTTTGCCTGACCATATCACACACCTACTATGTTTTTTCTCTCACACTGAAAGGCTCGACACAAGGGAGAGAAAAGGATGAAAACTTTCAAATTACCTCAACTTTTAAGCCATTGGACAAAAGCTGTAGAACTACTTCAGTGTGATACACAAAACAAGCTTGATCAGCTCTTGTAAATTATAACAATCATACTCATAGAAAATATGCTACCTTTACATTTAACACAAGATGTTCCAAATACTTTATTACCTGCGAACAGCAGCTCTGTGGCTCGCTCTGTTGGTCCACAAAAATTTGCCCACCCTTTGATGGCCACAGTTTTTGTCCCCCTCAAGGCTGAAATTTGGCATGGAGGTCAAGTGCGTATGAGTGCAGGTGTGTGATTGTGTTCGTGCTTATTGTGGACGTTAAAACTTTGACATTTTGCAGATGTTCGGCTTTGGTTTCCATATCTTAGAACAGAATGATATTGTTATTCTACATCAAGATGACTAATGACATTGACAGGCTGTCCTATTTGTATTTGTTTTCCAGCAAAAAATAATGCACCCAAATTTGTACATATCCCACGTAATCATGAGCCAGTAATTTGTGCATAACCCACGTATTTGGAAAGGCTGCAATCACGTGACCAATGCGCTGATGGGAGTAAAGAAGTCAGCAGCCATGACAGGTTGGAGTGGTGGACGGGTCACAAAACACAGGACTTTCCACCGGGACTTTCCCTTGGACACCAGTGTTTGGAATCCTGTGAACATTGAGTAATTTTAAGGTACGTCCTCACCATGTTTCATTTCCCTTAACCTAGCCACAGTAACTTTGCTTGCCTAACGTCCATAACTTTACCTTAATAATATAACGTCATTTTTGGGGTGCTAATTTGTAGGATATCATACAAACCATTGTATGAGGACATCTTGATGTTGATGGCCAGCAGGGATTGGTCATTAGCCAAAGGACAGCTGATTAACTGTTCATGGCAACTGTGAAAAAGGGGCAGCTTTTGTGAATTGATGCTAGTCTGTGCAGGCATGCATAAATTATAAGTTCTCATTATTTTTCATTACATCAGTTTATTTTGAAAGGACCTTTTTGTTCATTCAGTGCAAACACATTCTACATTAGCATTGTAGAGCTCCTTACGTTCAGCCTTTTCAGGGAAGCAAGTCTCCAGTTCAATAGGCACACTTAAGATAATGCATGTCAGCAGCCCTGTCCTTCAACACATTAATTGCTTGTTTTTATGAGACGTTGAAAAGATGTAAATTATCTAATGGTGATTCAGCATTGATATGCATTAATATGCATGCTTTGGGTGCAAAAAGAAACAGACATTTGGTCTTTCATCCTTTTTTTCCATTTACCAGACAGCCATGAGTGCATATGTATGGTCCAGAGGATGATTCCTAATGAGTGCTCCAAATTTTTATGGTACCAAATTTTTACTTGAGACTTACAGCCAAATACATGGGGGTCAATATTTCAGTCAGCAGAGTCAGAGTCAGTATTTGGTGTCCAAGCTGTAACCTCACCACTCCTTACAAGAAATACCAAGCTGAGACCTGCAGGGAGTGTGGAGTGAGGGTCATAACTTTCCCCTAGCAGTGGCAGCAACTATCAGCATAGCTTTCAGGTGAGCGATGTGGCAGCAGGCTTGGCAGGAAAAGAGTGAGCAAAGCACTGGCAGCTTAGGCACACCACCATGATGCAAAAGGTGCATTTGACACCATTTAAGCACATAATTTATTTTGGACTTTATTAACAGAGGTTGGCAAAACTACAACTGTTTGAACAAAGCCACATAATCTCTGATGTAACTGTTTGTAAATAATAGTTTTCTACACTTGCTTGTCTTTATCTTTTATATTTAAATATATATCTATATATATCTATATCTATATCTATATATATATATATATATATATATATATATATACTGTATATGCTCTGCTCTGATAGCTTCAGAATGATGTCTGCGTTTATGTCTATTACCAGTTCTGTTCTTGAACATCGCTCTGTTCAGTTTTTGGTTGCTCAGTGATCTATATTTAAACCTGTGCTCACCAACGGTATTGGCGACCTGTGCTATAGCCACAGTACTAGATGGATGGACACACTTCTGTTTGCCAAGAAATGGTTCCAACATGGAACTACCCCCAAAACTACAAAGAGCTTTTTACACTTTGCTTTTTACCATCTTTTTGATTTGAGATCAAACACAAAAGTTGCAGTATGTTAATCAGTGAACCATAGAGGTGTATGTCTTGACTTTCATTCTCCTATGAAAAGTAATCCAACCAAATTGGGCGGCCCTCTCTTGGCAGGTTTGTTGTGGCGCTGTGTATTTCCCAGTTTTGTAATAATGGATTCAGTGGGGCACATCGGGATCTTCAGAGTTTCAGATATTTGTTTATAACCCCACCCTAATCTGTACTCCTTCTTCTCCAGGACTTTGTGCCTGACCTGTCTAGAGAGATCCCTGGTCTTCATGGTGCCACTTTCTTGGTGGTAAACCTTGCTGAGCAGTGCTGAGTAGAGTTTTTTTTTTTTTTTTCCCCATTTCGCTTTACTAATTTTTAATAATTTGATCCATTACAAACAACTTTCATTTTCTAGTAGCATTTAGTAGTACTCTTCTACTACTGGTTCTTTTTCTTCTAGTACTTGTTCTTTTCCATCTATTGTAGTTGTACTAGTTCTTTTTCTTGGTCTTCTTCTATTAGCTAGTTGTCTCTCTAGTTGTACTAGTTCTTTTTTCCTCTTTTTCTGTAGGTAGTAGTGCTAGTACTTTTTCTTTTAGTAATGCTAGTTTTTCATCTTCTAGTAGCATGTCGTAAGATTCTTATAGTACTAGTTATTCTTCTAGTAGTGCTAGTTCTTCTTGTAGTACTAGTTATTTTCCTTAAAGTTTGACTTGTTCTTCTTTCTTAGTAGCAGTACTAGTCCTAAGAAAAACATGGTGGTCCACCATGTAAAGTGTTGTTAGGAGGTCATGTCATGTAAGGATAAGCAGGCATATATTGTTTTCAGAATGTCAGACATTGTTTTTGATTGTAAATCTGTCAAATTTAATTGAATCAAAGTTAAAAAAAAATAAAAATAAAATAGTTTCAGAAAAACAATAAAAAATGCAAAAAAAAAAAAAAAAAGGAGACAGCATTTTTAACTTTAAAACTGCAGGTAGTTATTGTATAGATTAATGTGATGACAATAAAAATTGTGCACAATTACAAACAGAAAAGCTTCTCCAGGAAAGTGGAATCAAGTAATAAAAAGAGATTATCTGCTCTTGGCAGTGTAGTTGAATGGCTGTATTCATATTTGACACTATTTGACTGAGTAGTCCCAGACAATAACAAGTTTTCTCAGAGGAAAACTCCACGAACTGTCTCCCAAAATTTTGACCTATTCCTTTAAAGACTTGATTCTGTAGACAGTGTCTCTGTGAAGAAGAGATCAAACTGAGGCTGAGCACAGAAGAGACAGTGTTCTCAGGCGTCAGACAGCATAAAGCTAATAGTTGTGACGCTGGATGTCCTCACTGTCATGTAGAGCGTGTTCACCACACCAGCATCCATATCTGTGTACTCTGAATAAACATACCAACACTAGTGCTACTGTTTTCAGCTTCAGCTGGCTGTAGTTCACTGCAGATTTCAGAGTGTTCCTTTTCAAAAAGCAGTGTGAGGGCAAGCACATTAAGTCATTCTCTAATAATTCAATTACTGGCTCTAGTTTGCTTCTTAACCTCTCTGTTCTCTAACCAGCCTCGCTCTTCTGCTTTCATTTAGCAGGCTGCAGTGCACAGACAGGAGGAGACGAATGAGCAGTAAGGCCAGAAATTAAGTAATGAAGTGCATGCCATTAATTTAAACTCATCAGATAAGGGTGATGCGTTACAGTGACACAAAGCATTTCAGTCACATTCCTTAATGGATTAAAGACACACCACTGCTTATGTGAGATTGGCACAGGATAATGTTTTCCAGTGTCATGCCTCCATGTAACCTCTAACAGTGTAACCACTTGTAACATTTTCTCACAGAGTACGACAGGCTAACCCTGATATAATAAATGCAGGGATATTGATACATTCATTCATTCATTCATTCATCTTCTAACCGCTTCATCCTCGTGAGGGTCGCGGGGGGGCTGGAGCCTATCCCAGCTGACATCGGGCGAGAGGCAGGGTACACCCTGGACAGTTCGCCAGACCATCGCAGGATATTGATACATAAACATTTAAATAAGTAACTGTCTGGTACTGTAAAAAAAAGAGTAAGGACAGTTGACATCACTCAACTCAACTCAACTCAACTTTATTTATAGAGTACTTTAAAAACAACCACAGCTGAAACAAAGTGCTGTACAAAAATAAAAACATAAGACAAACAATAAAAACAATAAAACAGTAAAACAAGAGCAGAGTCTCATGCTGGTTTAAAAGCCAAGGAGTAAAAATGGGTTTTAAGGCTGGTTTTGAAAACGGACAGTGAGGGGGCCAGTCTAATGTGGACAGGTAAATCATTCCACAATCTGGGGGCTGCCACAGAAAAGGCTCTGTCCCCTCTGAGCTTCCGCATAGACCTCGGTACATCCAGGAGCAGCTGATCAGCTGACCTGAGGCACCGAGCAGGAGCATAAGGATGAAGCAGCTCAGAGAGGTAAGGCGGGGCAAGACCATTTAAAGATTTAAAAACAAATAAAAGAATCTTAAAATGAATTCTAAAGTGCACGGGCAGCCAGTGGAGGGAGGCCAGGATGGGCGTAATGTGTTCCCTCTTACGTGTTCCAGTTAGTAGCCGTGCAGTGGCGTTCTGAACTAACTGGAGACGTGTGAGGGAGGACTGGCTGACTCCAAAATAAAGTGCGTTATAGTAATCCAGCTGGGACGTGATGAAGGCATGGATTACTATTTCAAAGTGCTTATGTGCAAGAAAAGGTTTGACCTTTGCCAGCTGTCTAAGATGAAAGAAGCTGGACTTAACCACTGCACCAATTTGACGCTCCAATTTAAAACCACTGTCCATCTTAAAACCCAGGTTAGAAACTGTTGGCCTCACATATACTGCCAAGGGGCCCAAATCAACAGGGGGGGGGGGGGGGTGTTCATAAGAGCTATTTGGACCAAACACCATCACCTCTGTTTTCTTTTCATTGAAATTTAAAAAGTTTAAGGCCATCCAGGCTTTAATGTCATCAAGACATGACAGAAGCGGTTGTAGGGAGAAAGTATCTCTCTTCTTCAGTGGCACATAAATCTGACTATCATCAGCGTAACAATGGAAAGAGATACCATGCTTTCTAAGAATGGACCCCAGAGGAAGCAAATACAATGAAAAAAGCAGGGGCCCTAAAATTGAACCCTGTGGAACCCCATATGACAGAGGAGCGGAGTGGGACTCAGAACCAGCAAGGCTTACACACATAGTTCTGTCTGCCAGATAGGATCTAAACCATTCCAGAGCACTACCACAGATGCCCGCATGGTGCTGCAACCTGGATACTAAAATATTGTGGTCCACAGTGTCGAAGGCAGCTGTTAGGTCCAACAAGACAAGAATTACATAATCACCAGAATCATTTGCCAGAAGTACTATGTCATTAAAAACCCTTAGTAGAGCTGACTATTATGCTCATCCAGAAAAGATTTTAACTTCGCATGAACAATTTTCTCCAAGATTTTTGAAATGAAAGGCAGCTTGGAGATGGGCCTGAAATTAGCTAATACAGTGTGGTCGAGGCCTGGTTTCTTCAGCAGGGGCTGCACTACTGCATGTTTAAAGCTTATGGGGACAACACCAGAGGACAGACTGCTGTTAATGATGGCAAGGACCAGCTGCCCTATACTAGGGAAGATTTCTTTAAAAAAGTGAGGAAGGACAGCATCACAAGGGGAACCTGATGGCTCGATATGGCCAACCACATCACCTAAAAGTGACAAGGTCACAAGCTCAAATTTATCACACACAGCCTGGCAAGGGGCAGAGACAGAGGGGTCAGAGGCAGGTGCTGAAATGGTAGCCCTTGTGTTAACAACCTTGTCTATGAAAAAGTGCAGGAAGTTATTGCATAGCTCAGGGGATGCTTCCAAGCAGACAGACTGCGGGGCATTTAAAACAGAGTCAATAGTTTTGAATAACACACGAGGGTTATGGCTATTTGACACAATGAGGTTTGACAAGTATTCTCTTTTGACCTCCTTAATAGTGTTCTGATAATGGTGCCAACAGTCCTTTAAGATTTGGAATGAGACATAGAGCTTGTCCTTTTTCCACCTGCGTTCAGCTTTGCGGCACTCCCGTCAAGCTGCACGAGTCCTGTCACTGAACCAGGGCTCGGGTTTCACTTTAGGCTGCTTTGTTTTTAATGGAGCCACAGAGTCCAGAATGGTTCGGCATGAGGAGTGGAACCAGGAGCTGAGCTCCTCCGTGTCAGCAGACATTGAGTCAAAGGAAGCACAGAGCTGATCGAAAGCAGCAGAGAACTGACCAGCAGTGGAAGGGTTAAAAGTCCGACGGCACTGAGCAGGAGCGCAAGATTTAACTGCAGTACAAGAAAAAGCAAACAATACGGGCATATGGTCAGAAATGACATTTTCACAGATCTTCAAGTTAAACACAGACAAACCATGAGAAAGAACGAGATCTAATGTGTGACCGTGTTCGTGTGTGGGACCAGACACACACTGCACCAAATTAAAAGGGTCAGTAAGGCTTAAAAAGTCATTCACCAACGGCTTATCTGGACAACACACATGAATATTAAAATCCCCAAGAAAAAGAACACGATCGTATTTTGGCATGATTTCAGCCAGAAAATCCGAGAAGTCTTTCACAAAGTCCTTGTTGTATTTGGGGGGCCGGTAGATGACAACACACATCACCGGGTCAGAGCGACCCACCTCAAATAAAGTCGCTTCAAAGCTGGAGAAAGAGGATGACACAGCGCACTGCTTACATTTACAGTCATTTTTATAAACAGTCGCCGTTGCTCCCCTACGGCCTGACGTCCGTGGGAAGTTAAAATAAGAACAACCAGCCGGTAAAAGTTCGATAAGAGCGCTGCACTCACCAGCTCCTGGCAGGAGCCGGGGCCTGTGTTTCAGCGGATCGGGGAGCCCGGGGCAGCGTCTTCAGGTTCCGGAGATTCACCCCGCGCTGAGAGAGCAGAGGAGAGCAGGGGCTGCGGGGCCGGAAACCCTCAACCAGGCCGGCGACAGGTACCAGGCAGGGGTCGATCGGGTCCAGGAAGCGCCGGGGCACAGCGAAGGGAAAGGATAATCCATGTCCTGACCAGGAAGTGGACGAAGATCGTGCCAGGCAGACCTTCAGCTTCACCAGCCGACCGCCGCGTTTACCGCGGCGACGGAGATGCTTCCGCCGGGGGGGTACAGCCGAGGCCCTGTAAAGGTGAGTCGGGATTCCTGACAGGAGCGGGGGCAGAGTTTTCTGTCCACCGTGATCAAATATACTTAGATCTCTGACATTATGTCTCAGATCTAAGAGGGATTGGCGATCATACACCATCAGAGACTCGATCTGTACAGTGCCAAGGATTACAAACAACAAAAGTGGGAGCAGCAGACGGTCAGCCATACACACCGGCGCCATCTTGCATCTCTCATCTCTCAATCATGGTAGTCACACTGAAGATGAAACTTCACTCACAGTGATAAAAGCAGTATCATTGAATGAATATCTGGCTTTATGCAGCTGATGAGAGTCTAGTTAAAAAGAACTAGATTTGCCTTTGATCTTAATACAAGACTGTATTTTCTTCCTGAGTCAATGGTTTACCCACAAAGAGTTTGTGCATGTGGTGGAGGACAGTCCTCCGAGACTGAGATTCTCTCAGAATAGCAAAGAGGAACCAAAAAAAGCATGTCTATTTAAAGTGCTGCTCTCTAATTTAGTTTACTACAAAACCTGCATGAAATATTGAAGTTGTAAACTATAGTTAGACACGAAAACATTTCTTAGAACAAGGTTTTGATCCCTTGATGCATCAGGACTTGTACAAAGTAGTTTGAAAATGAATTAATCAATTCAGCTGGGCTAGGACACAATCTAACTAATAGGCTGTAGTTTCAGTGTACAGTGTGCACTTATTTATTATTATTATAAATAATCATCATTTTTGAACAGCACACAAATGTTGCTGTTAAATGTATTTCAACAGAACAACAACCCATATAACCCTGAACTGTCTTATCCACTTCCTGGGAGACATTTCTAGATGTTAACACAGCAGCATTTATGGAAACAGGTCTTTATTGTGGGTGATAAAATGAAATCAACATGCTGTATATTTGCCAGACTCAGTACATTTATTCTTGAAGAAAGGTTAACTGTATTGTCTGGACAAAAAAATCATATCCTGCCTACATTTGCAAACATCTACAGCTTATTAAATTACTGTGTCTTATTTGTTGAGTGAGCGTGTTTGTTTCAGAGAGAAATTCATAGTGGAACTATCTGAGGTTCCAAGGTTTGATGAACTTGTGCCAAAACCTTTGTTCGCTGACCATATTTTGGGACCAAGATGCTGCACAGAAATGAAAGGCGATGGCGGTATCCCAGAAATTTTTGCTTCATTATTGTACAACCCAGGGAAGTGGAGACGTGTTGTCCATCTATACAGTATAATCACTGGTTGATATTGTGAACTTTGGAAAATATAGCCACTGTGTATTCAATAGTATGCGTGATACAGATTCTCAGCTGAGGGAATACGTTAAAAATGCAAATGTATCGAGCTGTAACTCTACATTAGTAATACCACCGAACAAAGCAGTGCAATTCCAGTACAGCAAACTATGCATCACGTTGCTATGAGACCTCACATGCATTCAATTGGTGATGCAGAAAATCTAAAGAATACTGTTTATTTTATTGGCAAGGTCATTCTTTCTCTTATTAAACTGCTGAGTATGTGTGCAGTGTAAAAGATGTCTTCTATAACTTTGCAAGTAACATTAACATGTCACTGTATTATTAATCAGAATGACCTGACCTTAATCTCTTACACCTGGAGGCTCTTAGGTCCCGCGTCAAGTGGTGATAATCTTGGAAGGAAGGAGAATTGCCACCAACTCCACCAGAGATCCTTACAACCAATCTCAGGCCAGACCTGATCATGTGGTCAACCTTGTAGAAGTACCTGTACATTGTTGGTGTTCCTCCAATCAGCGTTCTTCAGCACACAGCTCCGCCCCTCAAGAATTCAGGGTAATCTGAATCCAAGTTTGGGGTTGAGGGAGAGATTTTTACCCGGAAAATTTCTGTGGAAACGCTTGGAGGTTTTTCAATCCTGGGTAGTTCCGGCGGTGGAAAAGCTATATCACGTACATGCATCTTGTGGTCACACTTGCAATGATACAAACCAACCAATCAAATCACTCAGCAAGCAGCAAAGGTCAAAGGGTTGTTACTACATAAATAGAACATGATTTCATAGTCTAGTTTTGTTACATATGCAAGTCAGTCTGATGTCTTCATATGGGCACCCCTAGCCGCTCCCCTAGATCACACATTATCATCTATCAGAGTAATGAAATGATACTGTGCGCCCCGCTCCTCTTACTTTTTGTGGATGTCCCACAGAGGTTGGGTCATCATATTCATTATTAAATGTGCAACATTTTTGGATAAAAATTCAATACAGACTTGGTGTGCAAAGGCCTTATTTTGTAGAATGTCAGATATCCCCTTGCTGTTGACCTTCCATGTATCCAGTGGGATATGTTCAGTTGTTTTTCGGTTGTGCTCCATGGCAGAGGCTTACACTCACACCTACCCAAAATGTTGCATACCTTAAACACAGATGGCACAGTGTGGATACCTTCATAAATTATTTAAATCTTCCAATGAGGACGCCTTGATTTAATAATAGCTGACCTTGTGCACATTTCTAAACACTGATGAGCAAACCCCGTTTTGCATTTGTTTGTTTAAAAATTTAAGGGCAATTTCATGTTTATTTCTGAATGTTTTATTAATGTTTTAACTATGCAGAGAAGAACCTTTAATTGTTTGATCAACCATAACCAGGTGTAGCCAAATTTCAGCAGCTGCTGCATAGACCTGAGCAGTCTGCTCATTCTGCCGCTGACAGCATATTTGGGACAATGAATATTAATAACTGGAGTGCAACTTCTTCTAGTTAACCATGACCCCATTTGAAGGCATTATATATCCATGTGGACCTGTCTGTGTCAAAAACTTACAGTTTTGATTCAATCTTGTAGATATGTCAACAAGAGGTGGGGGAAAAATCGATACAGCATAGCATCTCGATATTGTATATTACAAGTATTGATCTTTTATTACACACATTGTTAATATTTGCAAATACACATTTTAATACAACTTTTGGTACTAGAATAATAAAATCAATTGTTTTTTGGGTCCACTTGATGGTGCTGATGTTTTGGGTTTTGGGTCAGGTCAGCGAGGTCTCAGTCAGTAGTGATGGCCAAATAAGGCTGAACAAAGCCTCATGAAGCATTTTCTTTGTTTTCTGAGCCCACTAGATGGCGCTCTTGGTTTTAAGAGAGAGGCTCTCAAAGAATTGCAATTCAGTGTGCTTTCAGCCTTTTGTTGAACAAAAACAAACATGAGGGCTCACCTCACACGCCGCCGTCCAGAGATAGCATTAACTGCTGACTGCCAAGCTAACACTAAACCTGCTCTGCTGAAAAATTCAACCAACACAGGACACACTTAGCTTGATAAAACTACTGTCCAACGGGGAGGCAGCTAAGAAATTAACACAGTCCATCACCTACTTCATGTGCAAAGATCTGCATCCATACAGCATTATTACTAAAGAAAACTGGGAACCCAGGTTTGTGACTTCATCCCAACATTTTTTCATCGACACAGCCATATCCAAGCTCTACAGAGAATTGAAGCATAAAGATGAGGAATCTTTGAGTACATCAGGAAGGGTGGCATTAACTTCTGATGCCTGGACTTCAAGGTCAGTGGATTCATATGTGACTATAACAGCACATTATCTCACAGAGTACTAAAGCAGAAGACGAAAGTCACAACGGAAGAAACATTGCAGACCTCCCGCATAATACAGCACAAGGATGGGGGTTTGTGGTTGTAACAGACAACACTTCTAACACTGTTGATGCCATCCAGTTAGCAGGATTCCTGCATGTGAAGTGTTTTGCTCAGATGCTTAATCTTGCCTAGCAGGGGGTGTTAAATCTGCCATCAGTTCAGTTTGTCAGGTGCAAGCAACATTTCTGACAGGTTTTATGATGGTGTTGGTCAGTCTGTCTGCTCTGCATCAGCTTTTGCTGCAATAAAAAGGATTCAAAGTCAAATGAACAGACTGAAAACTTATCTTATAAGATAAAATTGATGTTGACAAAGTATCCCTTTGGGGAAATAATTAGCAATTGGAAAAAAGGGCAATAAATAGCAATATATTGTATCGCAACACTCAGCATATCACAATATTGGAATAATATCATATCGTGATCTGTACTGTGACAGTATTGTATCACGGCGATTCCTACCTCTAATGTCAAGTCACATGTTTACTACTGTCTTTCAGACACCCAAAAGAGCTCATTTGTGCTCAGTGTTAAATACAGAGACAGAAGGAGCCTTTTGTCTGTGTGTTCAGTTCATCCACATTTGTGCATGTTTCCTGAAAGCTTGTGGATATGGATGACACAAAGCCGTACCACCGGAGACACTGGAGGCAACGTAGCATAGTATAAGCGAGATACGACTGTAAGGGACAATGAAGATAATTAAATAATGGTGGAACAGAACGAAACAGTAATATTTTGAAAAAAAAAAAAAAAAATGTCCGTCCACGTCAGAAAGTAATGTTACAAAAACACACATCCACCACCTTCTACAACGCTGCCTCTGTTTAAAGTACAATATCACAACCATCTCCACTGTCGCCTTGTTTGTTGTTGTGTTGTACGAAACCTTGATTCTCCTTTTTGTTGTGATCTATTGGCTGTATTTATGCAAACATAAAGTACACATGGAAGTATAAGGACAGTGACATCAAAGTCTGGTTCAACACAATTACCATGTCGAGAAGGTTCATAGGTAAAAACAGCAACATGCAAACATCTGCACCATAACGAAAAAAAAGAAAGAAATATAATAAAATCTCCTGTGACACTTGAATATGTGATCAGACCTTTGAAAATTGCCATGTGTGTCCAGTGGTCAGGGAATGCAATTCTCCACTTGACAGCATTTGCAAATGTCACATTGACACTTTTCAATTATGGACCTATTTGGAGCTCAGACAATGTGTGTTATTGTCCTCAATAAATGGGTTTAATGTGGGTGTTTCTGTCGCAGGCTAAATCTGTGGCAATGTGGAGATGGTGAGAACGCTCCTCTTCTGACACTGGAGAAAATCAGTAAATATTCCACTGGTTCAACGATTCTCATGAAATTCTCAAGAAGTTGCTGCTGTCAAAAACATTTCTCATCTGCTGTTCATGAATCTGCTGAACTGTCAGTAGGAAAATGAGACATTTGGATGAAAAAACACTGAACACAGAGGATAAAAGAGATGTGGACAGAGATGTATTTAATCTGCTGTTTTCAGGATGTAGCTTTCATTCATCCATTCAACTTAAAGTGGACACATTTTGAAATGTATTAATGAATGTGCTTTGTTTGTATTCAGATCCTTCACTAAAAATGCAATATTTTCCGTATTCTCAATCAATCCCATGAAACATTCAAAAATCCCACAACAATCCGTACACTATTAGAAGTCTGTGTATCCAAAGACTGATAATATATTTTCTTCCTCTGTGCATTAGAGTTCCATTTTGTCTAAAACTATTAAGATGAACCAAAGCACACCAAGTCCAACCATTCAATAATAATAACCAAGCTGCTTATTGGTAGCTTCTTTTTGTTGGAGATTAAAGAGGCCCATAGAGTTTACAATGAGATGGTGACACCTGTTTTTTGGCTTGGGGATGCTGCAATACCATGAGTGGCCACAGATAAAACTCAGAAGCAAGGCTGAGTGGTGCTCCTGGGGGCCTGGGTTCAATAAGTATGACCCAAATATAACTTGCACATAAAATCAACAATCGGTCAGTAAAAATGAGCATGTCTGCTTTCTGCATAGCTGATGTCAACAGCTATGAATAACACCCTCTCAGATGGGGTGTAGGGCCCCTGAACATACAAATAGGTTTGAGCGAGATCTGATAACAGGGGCATTGCGTGTCTCTCTTCTGCCACCACCAGAGAGCAGGGTCAGCAGATAAAGAGATGGGATGCAGGCCTCTTCTTGCTCCACTCTCTTGCTGATGGACCTAGATGGTCTGCGGTCCTCTACTGCTAACATTTCCTCTAAGTTGCCTTCCAGTTCCCTTCACCATGTCCTGCAACCCAGTCCACGTTGAATTGAACAATACCTGAGGATGCTTCTGTTTATACTGAAAAGTCATGTTTGTCAGGAATGCCTGGTCTAAAAAGCAGCAAATTGTAGAAGAAGCTCTCAAGTTCTTCACATAAAGATGTTGAGACAGATTTATCACACAAAGAGAAACACACATAGACTTAAAACAGATAATACAAAGGAATACAATTATTATTATTATTATCATTATTATTGTTAATATTATTATTATTATTATTATTATTATTATTATCTTTAAAAGATATTAGATTTAACAGTTTTATTCCTAATCTACGTGTGTGCTGTGATTTAGAGGGCACGGATTACAAAACCGTTAAAACGGATCATGTCTTTTTTCCACCATGTGAACAGAGTGGCTCAGAATGTTGTTTTTGCATTGTTGTGTTGTTGCCAAGCGGTAATCTCTGGGGCTGGAAAAAATGAAATCAACAAAACTCACTTTCAGTTTACGTCATAAAATTTGTCATATTGTAGCGAGGTAACTTATGAAAGGAACATTTAATTGAAACCATTTTTCAACTGCACTCATGCCATAGAACCACAGCAAAACACACCTCAAAGATTCTCAGATGGGTTTAAACACCTGAACTGTGTCTACACCATTAGAACTGATTTTCTCTCAAAATAAGTTTCCCTGAAAGGAGCAGCTTCCTTAACACTGACACAGGTAACAAACAGTGCTATATAGCAACATTCTCTAAACAATCTCAAATATTATTGAAACACACATTACAAACTCAATAGAGCAACGTTTATGTCTTTATTTACAGTGTGTGTTGTGTGTGTACTGTACAAATGGTGAAAATTAGCTATATCGCTCTTAGGGAAATAAGGAACTCCGGACAGCACTCTGTCAGAAGACTCCACTCGCAAATATCTGGACAGGACTGAGCTTGAAATGCGAAGCACTGTCAATCACAAAGGGGTTCAGCCTTTTAGACAATTCCTCCAATCACCATGCATACACCGAGCATCTTTTCCCACCTACCGCTCCATTAGGTCCCAGAGAAGCTGAGCCTCCCTGGAAGTGACGATTTTGCCACATTGATCCAATGACCGTCTTGTTTTGCTGCATGAAAAAAACCTGCTCAGCGCTGTCTCATAGGAATGCTTGGAGACTCTGCCTCCACCACGTTGACATGAGAATGTATGACAGGGAGGTTGAATTTGAAAACTGGTGATAAACAGCTGACGTTTGAACATCATAGTCATGATGTGAAACACATCCTAGCACACGTTTGATACAATGTAAATTCTTATTTTAATGTAAATTCAATAGTGCATATTTGACCATTTCTTCTATGAAATTTTTGGGGAAGTTCAGTCTCCCTTGTTTCCCTTGTTGTCTCAGAGTAATCGCCCCTGGTGGAGCACTATCTATTTAAGATCAATATTGTAAAAAAATGGTGTTAAATACTCTTGACGAAGGTCTGAAGAGACCCAGTGTACCCTCATCTAAGATAGTCCGATTTGCGTACTGGAGAAATGTCAAATATTGAACATCCTATCACTCATTTAGACAAAAGTAGACTGGAAAATAGGGCCCATGTTAAAAAAAAAAACATTAGTTCCCCTTTAAGGAGTGCATATGCCCCTTCCTCCTGTACTGCCAAAGATGGAACCTGTGCCCAGCAGCAACTGGCTGCTGGCTACCTACACGAGAGAGTCCTTCAACAGGATCAAGAAGCTGAGGGCAAAAGTGCTTTTAACCTTTGGCTCCATCCTAAAGATGGACTTCATCAAGTAGACTTGAGTCAGTGAACAACATGTTAATGTAGCTGATGTCTGACATCCCTGGTTTTATAGCTGCACATTTACTGATGGATGAAAGACACCTGTCCTCTGCAGGTGTGCAAGACACTGGCTAGAGTGGAAGCTGGTACTGTACAGTGAGCATCTGTCCTGTAAGCAGCTGAGGGCTGCAGGCTTGGGGACGTGGAGCGATACCAGCAAGCAGGAAAGGAACCCCCACATCTCCTGCTTGTGAACACAGACTGCTGTAGGTATCCAGAGGAGCCTGTGGGGCAGACACTGTTCCCATTTTGCCCACAGATGGTGGTCAAACTCGACATCTGGAACTTTGTGCGCAAACTGATGGTAACCTCAGAGATCAAGCCTTCTGCTGAATCCTTGAGTGGGACCTGGATGACCTAGGGCAAAGTAGTCAGACCAGGTCAGGTGGAGGAGCGTCAAGTCCGTCTCTCTGTCTCTCTTCAGCACTGTTGCTGTTGCGTGTACAGGAGGCTGAGTGTCTCCTCAATGAGACAGTGGAGGTGTTCATGGATGCCATGAATGTCCCACTGCTGGATCGGGACTGGATAAGGACGCTCACCAATAATTTTACATATTTAACTAACATAAAGTTATTCACTTAAAGTCACAGAAGTTAGGTTTAGGGAAGTTAGGTTACTGTGGTTAGATAGAAACACTGCTCAGCATCTTTCAGTTGAGGTCGGTGAAATTATTAAGCTTAAGGTTTCGGAAAAGAAACATGGTAATGACATTCCTTTAAATGACTCAAAGTTTTCTTTCACAGTTCTGCGGGGAAAGTCCTGTGTTTTGTGACCCATCCACCACCTCAACATGACTCCTTACTAGAACACTTGGGTCAGGTTCCTTCTATACTCCCATCACAGCATTGGTCACCTGATCACAGCTTTCTAAAACATGTGGGCTTGGCCCAAATTACCAGCTCATGACACAAGTTTTAATGAATTACTTATGCATTATGTGCCAGTAGTATGTGAGAACAACCTCTCCAGGTAGCACCCAGATAAAACATGTTGCCTCATCTAGGTATGGCTGTATCCCTTATACAGTCAAAATTTTTTTTTGTCTTTCATTTTTTAGATTTGACCTTTTGGAGCCAAAACCCCATAAAAAGGGCCAATATTGCTTGGCACTGAAAACAATCTTTTCACAGTGTTACAATTCTCAGTCCAAAACCATAAAGAATTGTTATCACTGTACTGACTCCCTCCTCGTCACCACATCTAGGATCCTTCTGGTGTAAAATATGCATTCCTCTTATTTTTTTCCTCTTCAGGAGAACTGATGGAGATCAGCTACCTCTGCAGTCTTTCTGTCATCCAACAACAGTTTCTGCTGCAGTCAGGGGAGGCCCAAATGTTGCCAAATGGCCAAAACAAAGAAGATAAGAAGTAGTAGTAATAGAGTAAACCATTGACCTGCCATTCATTGGTATACTGTATATACCAGTTATATGTATTTTTTTTCCTAAACTCAGTCACAGTCTTACTGTGTCATTTCTGTGAGACACACTAACATTTAACATTGCATTTATTAACCTGGCACTTTTATAGACCCTTTTAGGGCCAACGTCACCATGACGTCATTTTATTAGCTAAAGGCAAAACATGACTCTCCACCACAGAGCTGTAAGCTACATCGGAGTCTAACTCGTTGAATTATTGGGAGCCAGAAAAGAAGGAGTCCTGGCTCAAAACTTGAATTTCTTCATGTACCAACCACCACTGCCTGTTTACAAAAACAAAGACAACTATACTTAAATGTGAGAGGACAAAAGGACTGGATGGAGGCGATCATCAAAACTTAAGGGTTATCATGACCAACTAATCAGAAATTGGGGAGGTATTAAGAGGAATATTAGATTTCTCTGCAATGCTAACTTCTTAGCTTATTAACTGATGTTTGCTTCAATAACAGAACAAATTGGAGGAAAACGATCAAGTGTTGTCCCCCTTTGTAAGAGTGGCGTAGTAATCAACCATATAGCTGGCCATCCCATCTTCAGGAATCGTATCAAATCAACCATCCACTGAGTGAGAGCATACGGGTTGGCCAATGTGGTCCCGTTGGTGAGTGTTTAATTTGTTAAGTGGCACTTGCGGTTCCGGAGAATGAGTGACCTAACATGGTGTGTTTTAAGCGTGGGTGTGACCTAGTTGAATCCATTTGGTGGCCATTTTGAGGCCATGCAGCAGGCCATGTGTTTGCTGATCCTGTGAGTTCAGTTATCTCTTTTAACTTTAGCTTACACTGTAGTTATGTTATGTAGCGTGTGAAATAGAGTGTGGTGAATGTGCTAGGAAAGGTAGTATTAGCACAGCCTCTACCTGGAGCTTGCTTGTACGGAGCCTGGGTTTGGTTGAAGGTGGCAGTGCTGTTTGGGCTGAGAAAGCCATGTGTAAGTAAGGTTAAAGAGGTTGTTGTGTTGGTGTGGAGAGCAGTGAGACCTGGCATTAGGGGAGTATCTCTGGGACGCCAGAGATCACTGTCTAGCCTCCTGGAGGTGTCGTGGGACCAACTAGACGAAACACCGGTGAAAGGAGGTTCCCACCCGATGACCCCAAAGACATGTTAGTTATCACTGCTCACTGGTCTGTATAGTTAAGCCTTGCCATAATAGCGTATCATAGGGCTTAGGAGGGTATTCACTGAGTGTTGATCCTTTTCTAGAGCACAAACTTCTTGTGTTTATTTGAATTCAAAGCTAGCCCAGCTAGTGACTGCTGTGAACAGGGCAGCTGACAACAAGGGAAAGACCATGTGACCGCTTGGAAAGACAGCTGACAGGAGGGAAAAGACCCCATAGGTGCTGGCATGGGTTAGCAACCCATGGTAGCAGTGGTGAGGCCTAGCAGCCCTACTACAACCAAAATTAGCTACAGCCAACATAAGGAAAATACCCCAAGAGTCAGCGAGAGCAGGGGTGGAAGATGACTCACAGGTGGATTACATGGTAACAGACATTGGAACGGACACGACTATGACTTGGATCTGTGACTCAGTGAAGGATAGGGGCACGGACTTATCCTCCAGGGCTAGAATTAACAGCATTCTGGGCAAGGTGAGTGCATCTGTAGAGGATAAAAGTAGCACAGTTGAGAACAAGATGCTTCAGGTTTGTCCTTGTGGCTGGCAGAAAGTAACATCAGTGAAAGGCCTCAGAACTCATCAGGGAAAGAAGAAGTGTGTGGCAAAGAAAGGGCAGAGTAGCCGCATTGATCAGTACTTCCTAAGAAGTCAGTCGAGTCAGTCGGATGAAGTCCAGCGGCAGGTAGAAGACCACAGTTCGCAGGATATCAGTAACGCTGTCACTGAGGAGGAGGACGAGGGGGTAGTAAGAGAGGATGCAGGTGACACTGAGGCCAGTATGCCAGTCAGAGAGAGAACCATGGAGCAAAAGGTTAGAGTGAGATGGCCTAGAGCAAATGATAGGAAAGAATGGGAGACAGTTAATAGAGATTTATCAGTAATCTTGAGTAGGCTTAGAGGAAATGCAATAGAAAGGTTAGAAAAGATGGGAGATACAATATATTCGTATGGTGTAGAGAGGTTTGGGGTGCATGAGAGAAAGAGGAGTGGGAGGGTACAGGCAGGTAAGTCTAGGCGGCAAAGAGAAATAGAGACGTTAGTCAAGGAAAGGAGACAGTTAAGAAAGCAGTGGAAAAAGGCTACAGAAGAAGAAAGGGAGGGAATTAAGGTGTTGCAAGAGGAGTTGAGAAGCAGGCTAGTGGTTCTTAGAAGGGCAGAGCATCTTAGGAAAAAGAGGAGGAAGAAGGAATATGCTAGGACAGGTTTTTTCAAGGACCCTTTTAAGTTTGTTAAAGGATTGTTCAGCCAGGAAAAGGGAGGGCAGCTTAAAGCAGAAAGGTTAGAGGTTGAAGAATATTTGAGAAACACATATTCAGATTTAGAGCAGAACAGGATAGTCGGTTTCCCACCCGATATCCCCCCATTACGAGCAATAGAGCATGACATGGACGTTAGGCCACCTAGGTGGAAGGAAGTTCAGGAGGTGGTCAGGCGTGCAAAGGCTTCCTCGGCCCCAGGGCCTAACGGAGTCCCCTACCGGGTTTACAAAAGTGCGCCTGATACACTTAAATTTTTGTGGAAACAGCTAAGAATAGTTTGGGAAAAACAAGTTATACCAAGAGCATGGCGTAGGGCAGGAGGTGTCCTTATTCCTAAGGAAAAGGAGTCTGTGGACATTAGCCAGTTCCGAATGATTTCCCTCTTGAATGTGGAGGGGAAGATTTTCTTCAGTGTAGTTGCGCAGAGATTATCTAGCTACTTAGAAAGGAATAGATTAATTGATACCATGGTGCAGAAGGCAGGAATACCAGGTTTTTCAGGGTGTTTAGAGCATACTAGCATGATCTGGCACCAGATTCAGGCAGCGAAGATTAACAAAAGGGACCTACATGTAGTATTCTTAGATCTTGCAAATGCGTTTGGTTCAGTACCCCACAGCCTAATTTGGAGTGCGTTTGATTACTTCAGAGTGCCACAGGTAGTTGTGAACTTAGTGAAAGCATACTTTCAGGATATTAGGCTTTGTCTAAGTACGGCAGATTTCACAACAGGTTGGCAGAGGCTAGAAATAGGTATCATGGCAGGGTGTACAATTTCTCCATTAGCATTTACTATGGCGATGGAAGTAATCATCAGGGCTTCTAAATGGGTGGTAGGTGGAGAGAGACGGCAGAACGGGTTGCATCTTCCACCAGTTAGGGCCTACATGGATGATATGACACTGGTGACCACAACAGTGCCATGTACAAAGAGGCTACTAGAGAAGGTAAATAAGAACCTGAAGTGGGCCAGCATGAAGATCAAGCCTAGTAAATCTAGAAGCATCTCGATATGTAGAGGGAAGGTAAGTGATAGGAAGTTTGTTATAGATGATGAGGACATCCCAACAATTAGGGAAAAGTCAGTGAAGAGTTTAGGTAGGTGGTACAATGTAGAGTTGAATGATAAGGAACAGGTGGTGAAATTTAGAAAAGATGTGGCTGAAGGATTGGATAGAATAGATAAGTCAGTGCTTCCAGGAAAATTGAAGTTGTGGTGTTTACAATTTGGACTATATCCTAGGTTAATGTGGCCATTATCAGTTTATGAAATCCCAGTATCTGTTGTGGAGAGAATTGAAAGGTCGGTTAGCTCCTATATTAGGAAGTGGTTGGGTGTTCCTAGGTGCCTAAGTAGTGTTGCATTGTATGGAAAAGGGATACTTCAGCTGCCAGTATCTAGTTTGACAGAGGAATTTAAATGTACCAAGGTCAGGACAGAGCTGTTGTTATCTGGGAGTAAGGATGTAGTAGTTAGGAGTGTGGTTCCAAATCCAACCAAGGGGAGGAAGTGGAACCCAAGAACGGCAGTTCAGGAGGCAGAGGCAGCTCTAAGGCATGCAGAGATTGTAGGTAATGTTCAGTTTGGCCGGGGAGGCCTGGGGCTTGGCTCAGGCAAACCGGGTTGGAATACAGCAGGTCCCAAAGATAAAAGAAAGCTGGTTGTGGAACAGATACGTAGACAGGAGGAGATAGTAAGGGGTGCAAAGGTAGTGGCCCAGGCTAAACAGGGACAGTGGTTGAATTGGGAAAGTGTAGAGAAGAGGAAGCTTAGTTGGAGGGACCTGTGGACTATGGAGGAGAATAGTATTAGATTCCTGGTAGGGGCTACATATGATGTGCTTCCAACTCCCCAGAACCTAAAACTGTGGGTAAATGAGGACCCATCGTGTCCATTGTGTTCAGGTACCACAACCTCAAAGCATATTTTGTCAGGCTGTAAGGTTAGTTTGTCACAAGGCCGATATACATGGCGACATAACCAGGTGTTGAAATGTTTAGCTGCATGAATCGAAGGGAAACGAAGACAGGTCAATTCAGAAGGTTATAAAGATAGGAATTTAGCAATTCAGTTTGTCCGTGAGGGAGAGAAATACAGAAGGGATAAGTTAGTGAGGAGGCAGGGGTGTGGCCGCCTAGTAGGTGCTTGTGATTGGGAAATGCAGGTAGATTTAGGGGGAAAGCTTGTTGTTCCCCAGGAAATAGTTTGTACTAAGCAGAGGCCTGACATAGTGTTGTGGTCATTGAGTCAACGGATAGTTTATTTCATTGAGCTGACAGTTCCTTGGGAAGACTCAGTGGAAGAAGCCTATGAAAGAAAAAAGCTTAGATATGCAGATTTAGGAGCAGAAGCTGAGCTGCGAGGATGGAAGACTAGGATTTGTCCAGTGGAAGTGGGGTGTAGGGGATTTATAGCAAGATCAGCTATCTCGCTCCTGGGGGAACTCGGAGTGCGGGGACAGAGTTTGAAGAAGACAGTGAAGGAAATGTCAGATGAAGCCATGAGAACCAGCAAGTTCATTTACTACAGAAGAAATAATGTTAGTTGGGGGCCAGCAGGGGGAACTACTAAGCAGGGCACATAACTCCTGGAGATCTGGTGGAGAGATCCACTTCCTCTTAGGAGGAAATCCAGGAAGAGGAAGGCTATTTAAGTGTGGGAGTGGCCTATTTGAATCCCTTTTGTTTGAGACCATGCTGCAAGGTGAGTGTTTGCTGATCCTGTGACATCTCCTTTAGCTGTAGTTTATATTGTAGCCATGTGTTAGTAAGGAGGAAGAGGAAGGTTATTTAAGCGTGGGTGTGACCTAGTTGAATCCATTTGGTGGCCATTTTGAGGCCATGCAGCAGGCCATGTGTTTGCTGATCCTGTGAGTTCAGTTATCTCTTTTAACTTTAGCTTACACTGTAGTTATGTTATGTAGCGTGTGAAATAGAGTGTGGTGAATGTGCTAGGAAAGGTAGTATCAGCACAGCCTCTACCTGGAGCTTGCTTGTACGGAGCCTGGGTTTGGTTGAAGGTGGCAGTGCTGTTTGGGCTGAGAAAGCCATGTGTAAGTAAGGTTAAGGAGGTTGTTGTGTTGGTGTGGAGAGCAGTGAGACCTGGCATTAGGGGAGTGTCTCTGGGACGCCAGAGATCACTGTCTAGCCTCCTGGAGGTGTCGTGGGACCAACTAGACGAAACACCGGTGAAAGGAGGTTCCCACCCGATGACCCCAAAGACATGTTAGTTATTACTGCTCACTGGTCTGTATAGTTAAGCCTTGCCATAATAGCGTATCATAGGGCTTAGGAGGGTATTCACTGAGTGTTGATCCTTTTCTAGAGCACAAAATTCTTGTGTTTATTTGAATTGAATTAAATTCAGTCTGCTCTACACTAAAATGCCACCACAACCCTGTTGGTCTCAGAGACAGAGCGTTACATTTCTATATAAATTAATGAACAGTTAAGTTAATCACACATTCATTATGCTCTGCACTCTGGTGCTCTGTCTCCCCAGACAGAGTGCCCAGAGTGCGCTCTGCCGCTCCAAGAGTGCGCTGCTCTGGATAATCTAAATGCTGGACATTCAGCTGATCAGATTCAACAAAGACTTTGTTTAAATCAAACTAAGGCCATACGCTTTTCCACAATATTTTCCTTATCAAACACCCCCACATTGCTGCTACAGTATATCACCCTGCTGCCCACATCTTCAGCTGGATGAATAAAACTAAATTAGCCCAATGCTGCTGCACAATATGCACCACCAAGCTTGTAACACAGTTGTTTTGCACTCCAATTCAATAGAGATCTCAATGAAAGTAAAAGCTTCCCCTTACTTTTGTTGAACAGCTCCAACTATTATTTGATCTCCACAACACACATGAAAATGACAATAAAGGAGACAATAAAGGTGCAATATGGCAGACTGGTATGGCCCATAACATCCCCACCAATCACACCGGTCAGCTGAGCCTTATCTTCCCAGATGTAGAGAAGGTGGACAGCAGTGAGGAGGTTTACAATGCTCTGACTTAGTTACTATCCTCAGTGGCCTTATCACTCCACCTGACTGGAACCGCCAAGTAGTGTTTATGAGTCGACTGGAGTCTTATCAGTGTCTTTGCAGCATTGACATACGAGATCTGAATCAATAAATAGAGATGGTGCTAAGAGTTGAGGCGGCCATCAGCTTCCACTTGTTATTGCAGCGCATGAAAAGAATTGACAGGAAGAACAGAGAAACAATTGATCCATTTTGAATGGCCGGGGTCATGGCTGATAAGGGCCATGCATCCATGATGGAGTGCGAGTGGGATGGTGGATTGCATGCATTAGCTTGTGCGAGTCAGGAAGCTTAGATTGGAAACTGTGATTGCCTGTGAGGATCATGTGCTGCACATGAAAGGCTGTGCAGCAACTACTTTGGTGTTGGCATCGTGTTTACACCTAACTGTACTTTGAGATAAGAAAGTTATTGTGAAGTGGGAATGGAAATCATCGAGTAGGAATAACATTTTTCTGAACAGAAATGGAAAATGAGGACAGCAGAGCAAAGCGTTTGGGTCAGTACTGCTGGCAGGGTGAAAGTAACATCTGTTCCAAATGACATCCCCTTTGTTTCCAAACAGAACTTACATGCAAAGCAGTTTCTCGAATATAATGTCTCTGTGAAATGAGCACAGACTAATTCTAGATGTTCTCCCAGACTGGTGTTCTCTCAGACAAAGTGTGGCTGCACAGTCAAAGTGACTCAGTGAGCCCGGACCGTGTGTGGTCCGGGCTGTAAACATGTTTATTTCTGCTGTAAAATTGTGCATTTTAACATGTGGGTCTATGGGGATTGACTTGCTTTTGGAGCCAGCCTTAAGTGGTCATTAGAGAAAGTGCAGTTTTATGCACTTCTGCGTTGGCTTCATTTTTTAGCCCCAAAGGGTGCTGCTTACCTGTCATCCATCCTTGTAATTTTATTGCACTTTATTTAACAAAAAAGGTGAGCACGCATAAGCATGTGGTGGGCGAGTCGCCCCTCTCCAACATGCCAAACAGCATCAGATACACTTATTTGTAACATGAAACTGCTTTATCCAGTGTTTTTACTGGTTTAATCACCAGTCTGTTTGTGGAAAGGAGCTCTGCGGATAATTCAGCCCCTGGTAAAAACTTCCTGAAAATCTGGATCAGAAAAAAGGTGAGCACACAATAGCTTGTGGTGGTTGACACATGCCACACAGGTTAGGAAAAACACTTATTTGTAACTTAAACCTGCTTTATTCAGTGTTTTTACCAATATTAATCACCTGGTTTGTTTGTATGGGAGAGGAAGAGACTCTCGCGTCTGAATATGACACACTAGGCACTCTGTAGCGTCTGTTGTCGACTGTCTGTTCAGGCCAGTGTGTCAATATAAGCTTGTTACATGCACTGTGTCTTTTTAAAATACACTTCTGTTTTCACAGTCATTAGATGCACACAGTCTTTTTCAAAATAAACCAATGTCTGTAAAACACCTCGTTTTTGTCACAGTCTGCTTCTCTCCCTCACCTGCTCCTGGTAAATTTCCACTCACCTGCATTCTGACTGCCAGCCACACCCATCTCATCAAGGCAACTCCACTCACCTGCTTTCTATCACTGACTGCTCTCCACACACACAGGTAACTATGACAGAGAGGCAGCCTTATCATCAGCACGCCAGGAGGTTTCCTTGCGGCCTGGGCTTAAGAATTTGCTACCCAGTTGGATCAAGGACTTTGTGAGCACCCCTGATTCTCAGCCTGCACATCAGTCAGTTAGGCTGGGGGTTGTTAGCATGCAGCCTTCACAACCTAAGCAGACCCCAGCTGTCAACCCGTTCTTGGGAACCTGCCTGGCACTGGGAGGTCCTTGGAGCCTCAACCAGACTACCAGACGTGGAAAGAAATCCCGAGCCCGTCCTGCCAGCAGCCAGGCCAAGCCTCAGTCCCAGTTACCCAGCATCCAGCAAGTCCCTCAATCTGTTGTCCCGGCAGATGTCACTCTTGTTCTGGCGTCACCCAGAGTCCACTCGGCGGTCCGGAAGAAAACAATGGTAAAGGTTATTTTGAAATGGACTGACTCATTTTGTTGTTTAGCTTGGAGGACTTTTTGGCCGCCAAGGCGGCAGGCATAAGACCTATAGATCTAATATATAACTGCTGAGGTAGCTTTTTGTTGTGTAATGTTGTGTTCATACCAGGCACAAATAAAACAGTTTGCACAAATGCATTACATGTAAAGACACAATTGGATGCAAATTACCGCCGGGCAGAGCAATGGATGTGAATGATGCAAAATACACAACATAAGTGGCGCGAATGAAGCGAGTAGCGTGATTTTGTGTCATACGCTTATCCGTGATTGAAAAATCTAAACTTCATTGACCAATTTGCACTGCAATAGCCAGTCAGCAGTGAGATCCTCCAGACATGTATGATGCCAAGGACGTACCAGCGGAAGTTCATCCAATGATTCTGTGACTTCTCGTGTGTATGGCACAAGTCTGTTCTAGTGTTTAAATTAGTGTGAGTAATGCCACATGAAAATTTGCATTGGAAATTATAAAAATGATTGATTTTAAAACCATTTTAAAAAGAACAAACTTTAAGATTTATAACAATTTCCCTCTTCTTACTGAGGTATAGGCTTTATGTGTACTACACAAGTTTTTGTGGTGGGAAAGGGGATTTACTTGTATGTAGCTCTGTAAAATTTTCTGGTTTTATAAATGGATACACTGCAGACTGGAGTGTCTGTTAACAGAGTGACGGCTATGAATGTGCATCAGTAGCACACTCGTCTCCTGTATGAAATGGTAGTAGTCTCAATATGCTGCATTTTTAGAAACTACAATAAACTGGTCATGAGTCACACCTCCCCCTGTGTATAGATGCCATCTCACCCCATCTTCCTGTCCTTGCAGTTTGAATCTAGTGGCTCGCTGTTTCTGCCTGTGCTGTGGCTGCTTTGGCATACAGTGTGTTTGTGTTCAGGTTTGCAGTCTGTTGTACTGATGAATGTTTTATAATTGTGAACTGACGGGGAGTCATGTTGTGACAAACATCACATGTGCCTCAGGAGTTTTGTGGCTCAATATGTTTGTAAAAATTGAAGCAGATCTAATCCATTAAGCATACAAGTGACAGACATCTGAAACGCTCTAGAAAAATATGTGGTGGCTTGCCCTTTACCATGTTTGTGTTCTGTCTGTGATGGCAGCTATTTGCTGCTCTGTAGTTTTTATTTTATCCAGCAGCTGTGAAGGAATGAAAAAACAAGCCTCTCAGTGGGTGGCAGGTTGATTTGGAATGACTCAGCAGAAAATGGAGACGACAATGTTCCTGTCATTTGCAGTGTTGAAAAGGTTACATTTGATCACCTCACATTTCTTTGGCGTTATGAAGCTTCCTCTTGTCAGGCCAGCTGTGATTGCCTCTTTATCTTCACAGTCGGCGGGTGAGAGTTTGGAGAACTGGGCTGTTAAATGTTTGTTCAATTGACAGTGAACCCAGGTGAAACCAGCTGCCAGGCTGCGGAGCTCTGATAGTAAAGGTGCTGATTTCCAGAATAATACAAGGATTTCTATCAGCTGTCAAAGCCTAAACAAGGACATGGAGGGTTTATGCTATGCTTTAAAGTCAAGGTATGAGGAGCTTTTCTTGTCTCTAGATTTACAGGCCTAATATTGTCCAAAATGGATGCAGTCAGTGGACAAACACACACATGGAAATCTACACTGCATTGACTCTCTGATTACACATATCTGCAGGTGTGGACAGTCTGCACATGGCACTCACAGACATGGGCACATCATGCAACATATCCTCATAAAACGGTTCATAGGAAATCCTACAAAAATGCACACACAACATTTCCTATGTTATCTGACAAATTAGCACCTCACGCATGACATTAACACATTTAACTTTAGGTTATGTACGTAAGGTAAAGCTACATAGGGTAGGCTTAGACAAGTACAGTTACTTTCGTTAAGCTTAAGGAAAAAAATGGGTAAGTGTCTCTAGTTTTAGGAAAAAGTGAAATTAGGTATGTCAGGTTTATAAACATGATGACGTACCTTAAAATGACTGAATGTTTACTTGTTTTCACATGATTGCGAACAGTCCAAGTCCTGTGTTTTGTTACATACTTCATGTAATGTTACCCAGGTTAATTTTAGGCAAGTACGGTTACGCAGTATGCATATAGTGTTTTTTTTTAGCAGTGGTGTCTAATAACTGTAATCGTATGATCTGAAAAATATTTTCTTCCTCCCCTCTACAGTACTTAAAGTGATTCGGTGAAATAAAAACGGTTGGTTCAGGCAATATTGGTGAAATCAAAAATCTGGTTGGCCACATTAAAATAAATGATTGACAGTTACTCCGCCCTCTCAAAGACTCTGGTCTGCAGAGACACAAACTTGTGAATATCGCCACTGCAGGCAACGGTCACTCGCATACATTCGCTCATATGTGACCGTGCCCTAACTGTTTTTCCTTTTCGTCCTTTGTTATATTTTCAGCAGATTCTAGATGACAGTAGTGTCTGAGTTCAAAATAAAGGTATTTCAAAAGTAAAACTGCAGGATGTTTATTTAACATTGAACAATGAAAAACAAAATAAACTTCTCTCCAATTATAAAGTACACATAATAGCACAGGAGAGGATAGGACAGGTTAGGTTTCATACCATGTGCATAACTTTCTTATGATAGGATAGAAACTGTTGTGTGTGCATCCATTTCCAGAGCAATTCTTGCCACTGCTACAAGCAGTGTAAATTGGCATAAAATTAAAATACTCAATTAAAGTACAAGTACCACTAAATTGTGCTAAATGTATTCACTTTCTTTCCACTATTGCTTATAAGGCCATTACCATAAAATCAGTTAGTTATCCTGCTCAACTTACCAGAAAATTACATAGTATTGGGTCTTGTGATTTTACTAATTACTATCTGTGTATGTATCTATCTGTGGGGCATATAGTGCATTACTGCTAATACTAATTCAGCAGCAGAGTATGTGAGTTTCAGGGAAGCTTGTAAACTGTTGGAGGTTTTCCAATATTTCCAAGATTAGATTCATCATAGAAAATGAAATATAGTTTTGTGGTCAAACTGCAGAACCAGTCATTCTCTGCTTCACTCTTTCCCAAACATGCATAATGCGGGATAATATTGCTGTGTGCTGACATCAGTCAAACAGATCAGGAGATACGGGTTATTGGCTTTTGCAGGTTGAGATACAGCAGGAGCAGAAAAAGCAGCTGACCTACGGAGTTTTTGGTAATTGAAAAGACTTTTTATTATCCTGTAAAGTTTTGTGAGTGCTTTGTAAGAATCTTACTTGTGGCTTTTGTCTTAGTTCAAGTTTCAGATGAGCCATGGATTATCTGTATTTCTCCTTTTTTTTTTTATTATTTGAGAAGATTAACTCTCTTTTTGCCATCTCCTTGATGCGTAGTGTAAAATCAAGGATGGAAACAGTGTCAGTACATTGGCAGTGTGGTTTTAAATTACCATACAAATGAACTTGCATGCAATAATATTGTGTATGCATTTTTTATGTTTTGTTTTTCATGTGTTAATATGCAGCTTAATGCTACAAATGCCAGTTGAATTTAGACTTTTAAAGGGATAGTGCACCCAAAAATGAAAATTCAGCCATTTCTACTCACCCTCATGCTGAGGAACGCTCTGGTGAAGTTTTAGAGTCCTCACATCCCTTGCGGAGATCGGTGGGGGGAGCGGCCAGCACACCTAATGGCAGACGGCGCCCCAGACCAACGTCCAAGAACACAAAATTGAAACCACAAATTATCTCCAACATGCCTGAAGCCCCGACATAAAAAGTTGTTTCGGAAAACATAATTTGAACTCTGTTTTTAGCCTCGCTGTAGCCTGTAGCTCTAACTGCTTCTCTGTGCTCCGCGCTCACGTGTGCGCGCTCAGGGTGATCGGTGATGCACGGTCTCTGAAGAGCAGCAGTCTCGTCAGTACTGATGTCCAGATTCTCAAGTGCAGGCATCACCAATTCCCAGTCCGAGTAGCAAAGACTTTCCTCATCTGTTGGCACTGCTTTGCATTTGAAACAACTACATCACCAGGTTTCCAGTGCTTGGCTCCAGTATTCTGTGGCTGGCTGAGCTGCGACAGCTGCTTCGTCCAGTAGCCTGAGTTCCGCGTCCGTATACTCGGGCTCAAACAAATACGGCTCAACAAAGAAATGCTGTTCCTCCTCAATTTCAGAGTCTTCAGACATGTCGGGCTGTCCTTTGCTAAAAGACCGTAGTGCAAATTATCTTTTAGCTACTGTGGTTACCGTTGTCTCTCCCTGCCGCGCACGTGTCACGTGATGTAAACACGGGTAAGCAAAGCTCATGCTTTCGCTGGTCTCGTGCAGGCGCGCACATGTGAACGCGGAGCACAGAGAAGCAGTCAGAGCTGTAGGCTACAATGAGGCTAAAAATGACATTTTGACGTTTTTTGAAACAACTTTTTATGTCGGTGCTTCAGGACACTTGGATCACTATGGATGAGCAGTATGGAGATACTTTGTGGATTCAATTTTGTGTTCTTGGACGTGAGTCTGGGGCGCCGTCTGCCATTAGGTGTGCTAGCTGCCCCCCGTTTCCCCTGTTGGGGAAAATTTCACAGCATCCACTTGTGCAGAAAATGGTTCCATAAAATGCCACAGAGGAGCAGAATTAATGTTAAGATATGTCACTCCTAAGATTCAAAACAGCCATCAGTTGAAGGCAGTGTTGTAGCCTTTCTATTGTTACCACAATGGTATAAAGCCATCATTACTGTGAGTGTTAGCATTTTCTTGTTACACCTTTGAATTTATTGCAGAATAATGACACGAGATTCACAGCTTTCATCTGACAATGACGTGGCACTGGAAAAAGAGTTTACTGAGTTTGTATAGAGTGCCATAATAGCCATCATCATTATTATTCTAATCTATACAGTGCTGCAAAAGGTGAGACTGTGTGGCAGATCAGGTAGCAACTATTGTATTGAAAATAGAGAAGCAGCATGAATTTGATTTTATCATGTTGTTTAAGGGAAAGGTAAGGTGAAAAAAGAATGGCACATTAACCTCTTGCACTCACAGCATATTTTCAGGAAAAAACGCCTAAAAAGACATACCCATAGTAAATGTGTAATTACTACACTTTACTAAAGGTTATATGCATGTTCTTGGTGTCCTTGGACATCTAGGGACTTCAGAGAATGTGTTCCAAGTGTCAGAAGTGTTGTATCTGTCATTAAGCCTGAGTAAATTGGAATAAACCAGAGGAAAAATTACGTTTTTTTACTCTCGCCAAAATATTTTATTTTTTTTGACAGAGGAAAACACTATGCCAGCAATGATTTCATGCACCCAGACACCACTGATTAGCTTCATCCACTCCTTGACCACAAATTTACCAAAGTTGATAGAATTTGGGCTAACAGTGAAGCCCACATCAAGGTTTTTGTAAGGATACACCCAGGCGAGAACTCAGTTTGGCACACTTTTGTGCCAAATTGTGCCAAAGGGATTATTTTCTCCCTCTGATGAAAACTGGCTCCAAATTACAATAAATTTTCATTTTAGTAGTCTACTACTAACTATTGGAGCTTTTGGATATGAAATTTACCTTGTGCCTCATCATTTTTTTTTTTACATTCTGCAATTATATGTCTATATGCAATACAGAATAATGAAAAATAACAGGAACTTCTACTTTTTTGGCTCCACAGGGAGTATATTTATTTTCAGAAAAGTGCAAACATAGAAACAAACAACCATTCTGTGCAAACAATGTAAAATAAAGTAAGAGTGCAACAAATATAAAATAAATAAAACAATATATATATTTATATATTATATTTACAACACAGACTGATGATTCACATCAATTTCTACATAGAATAAGACATATAAATACATAATTGAAGCAGTAAAGAGTGTATTATTCATTTTAGAGACCAAAACTACACAATTGATCTGTACACATACCTTGGTATAAGCGGTGACACCTCTCTTGCAGGAAAGGGTGGGGGTGGGGTGACTGGTGCAGGGAGTGCCGGAGGTGTGAAAACCCCTGATGGACCTGGACACTCCTCACTCCCTTCTTCTTGGAGGCTAAGAAAATGGTGAAAAATTACTATGTAGAACAAAAATAAATAATAACATTTGTACATTTCAACAAAGGACGGAAAAGGTGTGTAAATATGTAGCCATGACCTCTACTATAATTTGTTTACATTTGTATTTACAGATACAATGCAATATCTGAAAACAAAGTTAGCCAAAAATAAACAAATATAGTAAAACGGTAATACTCAATAGGCCTACTATTGAATTGCCAAGCTTACTACTGTGTTTACTGCTACTACTACTGTGTTTACTACTACTACTACTACTGTTTACTACTGTGTTTACTGCTACTACTACTGTGTTTACTACTACTACTACTACTACTACTACTGTTTACTACTGTGTTTACTGCTACTACTACTGTGTTTACTACTACTACTATTGTTTACTACTGTGTTTACAGGTTTATGACAAACCTGGGGGTTTGGTGTTCCATGAAAATAAAAATGTACACAATTTACACAACACTGAGCCTTTTAGATAAATGCAAATACCGGTACTCACTCGTAAACTGAGTCCACGCGACTCGTAAACAGAGCCTCCTCCGCGGAGCCGGCGTCTTTACTGCTGTCGGAGTCCGACGAATCCTCCATGTCAACGTCGGACCCCCGCTGTATCTCAAAGAGGATGTCCGCCATATCCCTCTTGGTGTTAAAAGTTTTCTTTTCCATCGTTGAAATGTTTTTTTTCATAAGCACTTGACCCGAGTGTGCAGGGTGCAGTTCAGCGGTCTGTCTTCGTCTGTGAGGCGCTGTGCGTAAAAGCCGGCGAGAGCGCATAGTTTACGCAGGTTTTACGCTCGAATTTTTACGTAGCTGGGATTTGTAGTTCTTAGAATGGTAGGTGTCGATCGATTCAGTAGCTTCTCCACTTTCCAAAGACTACAAACATGGCCGTACAGAGGAAGTCTACGTTACACTATACAACTTTGATTCCGCAGTGGTCGCAAAATTTAAATGTCCTGATTTCGTACCAAAACAGATTAAAATCACCATAAAAAGGTAACGTTTGCACTAAGACAGACACCCGACCCTGTTTTGTGATCATTAGAGTCTAAACTTTGATCGAGAATTGAAAGTAAACACCGCTGTAAAATTTCGGTAAGTTTTTTACAGTGCTCAATGACGTGCAGCGTTTTCTCAGCCCGTCGGCGGGCTGATCGGGCCTAGGAGGTTAAAGAGCTCCTAGACTCATATCTTGTATGGAGAAATGGTAGATAGACCAATCCTGGGAACAGATAAAAGACAAAGCCATCCTCATATAGGTAGAAATGACTAACCCACTTATAATGAATTACTCCTCAAACATCCAAACATGTCAGATACAAAATGATAAAATGAATGCAACTTAAAAACATTGTTAGGGTTTAGAAGAGTTTGTAATTTTTGTATTATGCAGGATTTAAAAATAAATTAACAATGTATGGACTCATAAAAAAAGTAATCCCTCTCAATCATTTACGCCTTGTTTCCACAGTTTCATTTTGTGTCTTTATAGGAAGCTTCAGGAATTAATCCTAAAACCTGATAATGAGTTAGCATTTTAGCACTTCCCTCTTCTTGGAGATAGGAGGTTTTTGTTAAATGTTTTTTGGTTAGATGCCTGAAATAATTTATGGTCTGTGTTTTAGACAAGCTTCAGAGACTTTGACATTTTGTTTTGTGACATAAAATACATAATTTAATATCCCATTAATAATTTTGAAGCTTTTATGTGTCTTGTAAAAGCCGATTGCTAACAAGGGGCTAAATTAGACTAAAGAATGCCATCATGCCAAACATGGCTTTACAATGGCACTGTAGTAGGGATGTTAAGTCATGCAACCGTGGTGTAGTTTGTTTATAGGCAAATGGTTACCTTTTAACTTCTGGCAATTGCATTTGCATTTAAAAAAAAACATCATAAAAGGGGTGCTCATTAGGAAGATTATCTTGCTGAACTAAATGTATAAGTATATTTACATTAGTTTGCCACATAGCTTATTTTCTGTAACAATCCAAAATCCAGTGAAATAATAGCAAAGCTAATTTACACATCGGCTTACAGAAAAATGTTATCCCTGGAGCACTGTATTTCTGTATTTCTGTTTTTTGCCATCCTACCTCGTGGAATATATCAAATGCTTAGTTGAAAGTTATGATCCACAGCTAGCATGCTACTAATGTTAGCTAGCCAAACCCGTCATTGAACATGAAGTTCAGTTCATTAGTCATAGAGAGTGCCACTCTGTAAAAGCAGTTGCACAACGTTTTCTGTGGCTCTGAAGGAGCTTTCGCAAGTCTTAAAAAAAATAAAAATAAAAATAAATAAATTACGATATCCCTATGATTCCCAACCATAACTGATCAACTGATCAACTCACAAATCAGCCATCACCAACCTGACTGAGAAATAGAGGCTGACATTTTTCAGGAATCCTAGGGTCACAGGATTGCTGTGGGATTCCTGCAGGATTGGTATCAATTTCAGCATTCCTCATGTCAAACAGGAACAGGAAAAGGTCAACGGGGGTAGGCGTCGTTTTGTGTCAACCCTAACGACGCATAGTGCATCCAAATTCACACCTGTTCTTCTCTATGGATTTTCTCCGCAACCGTGCGTCATAGTGAGAAGCCACGCATATCACGTGAAACAGCTGAATTGCAGCACTTGTCGGTAGTCCAATGTTTTCACAGCGAAAAAAAAAAGAGAAATTTACTCTAAAATTATGTATAACAGAGCTTTCATACAGCTCTGCACACACATTACTCTTGGATGGATTACTCGTGAATGCAGCATTGCACAGATATTCCACGCATATCACATGAAAGCGCAGGAGCAGAGTTTTCCAATGAT
The DNA here is from genome assembly GCA_035609425.1 of Epinephelus awoara. Taxonomy (NCBI): domain Eukaryota; kingdom Metazoa; phylum Chordata; class Actinopteri; order Perciformes; family Serranidae; genus Epinephelus; species Epinephelus awoara. Next base: position 5,812,683 of record CM069305.1, read on the forward strand.
ACCACACATTTTGTGCTGTCATCCAATCATGCTATAAATACAGATCAATTGTCTACAAAATAAAATCCTGACGAATTTCTCTACAATCCATTATACAGCACTTGTTATCAGTCACTTCATATAGTGAGGAATATCGTATCTTACCACGTCTCAGGCTTGCGTGTGTTTCTCCCTGTCTATCCACATTTGTACTCCGGCTTTCAAGATGCAAATATCTCCATATTGTCCAGTTGACACTCCTCAAACTTTGTATGACAAGACCAGCCACTTCACCTTTGAGCACCCAGACAACTGAGGCCTAATTATGCATGCCTGGTAGGGCCGTAGTCACCATATACATTGAGGAGGACCCCCTTCCCCCCCCAATATATAACTGAAACTGAAAAACAAACATTATCTTGGAGGACATCATTGCACTTGGTTGACTATTTTTCTATTATCTTAGATGTAAATATTGCATGTTTCTTTCAGATAAAACACATTTTTGACTTGTGAATGAGTCAATGGAATTTCTTGCACTAATGACAAATACTGGCAATCATTTTCTGCCTGGCAAAAACCACATGTTTTGGACAACTGTGAAGTGACAGAATGTCCCACCATCATGGTTCTTATATTGCCAGATTCCAGAGACTCTCCCCTCTTCATATATGGAAGAATATGTCATTTTCCAATTTGCTATGGTGAGATACATGTAAAAATGTAAGAATTTAGTCACACAGATTTGTTTTTTTCATTGATATAAAAATTAATATAAAATACAGGCACATAGGAGGACATGGAATGATGGTAAATCTGGTTAGCCCAGATTGTCCTGGGAAAAAAAAGGAAAAAAAAGATATAGCATGTGTATGTAGCCTTTATAATGACTGTGATATGAGCTTAAAAGTAAAGGCAGTAAAAACACCCCAAAAAGGCCTAGGGCCCATGGGGTTAAACGTGAAATAAAATTAATTGTCTGTTATGATAATATGGCGACTGCAATGCTAAATTCTGTTAGCACATTAATGGTTATTCCCATTATATGACAGCATTGTGCTAACAGGCACTAGTTATTTACTGCATGGCTATAGCAGTCAAAATCAAATTAAGGTTTAATACCAAGTAGGTTTTCAATTGAGAAGAATTTGCCTTGGTGTTGGGTGCGTATAATAACCATATATTAAACAGATTAAAGAGGAAATAAAATTTAAGGCAATGTCATACTTGTGAGTCACTTGCAGTCCACTCAGAATGGACCCACGACCCACTTTTGGACCAGGACCCACCAGTTAGGAACCACTACTTTAGAGATGTGTTTCCCTCTAGGGGCTGCAGCTGTACTATGTAGAGCCAGGCATGCTCTTAGAAAATCTTATTTCTTCAGTATGCTGAAATGATTTTGTGCTTTGGAGCGTTCTGATGTTGGGGTTAAATCTAGGGTGGAGTAACTGTCCTCTCCATTTTGCATGCATTCTACTTAAAGGCTAATTTCGTTTTTTTTGACACCTGGGCCTTATTTTTAGGAATAAATACGCTCATAGACTCACCCAGACAATTTTGGTGGAGCTCGGAGCCGTTTTCGAGCAATTTAGATCCATCCATGGAATGTGAACTTTGTCCAACTAGTCATTTTGTTTGGACAAAGTGGAAAAACGCAATGACAAACCATGTTTGTACCCGTGTAGCTCCTAGCCTAGCTCCGGCTGGACTGCACTCCTGCGGCGCACGTCTATGACGCCATCAAAAGTTACCCATCCTTGTAAAGCCCCGGATGACCATAACAAGGAAGTTGAGCTGACATGGTGATAACACTGGCCATTCATTTATAAAATGTAGGTGAAATGAGCGAGTTTCGCAGCGGATAATGTCTAATTTAGGGGCTTCGATGTCTGGCCCCGTCCGCTTCTATGGCATGAGAGAAAACGCCGTCGGATGGATCTAAATTTGCTCGAAAACGGCTCCGAGCTCCACCAAAATTGTCTGGGTGAGTCTACGAGCTTATTTATTCCTAAAAATAAGGCCCAGGTGTCAAAAAACCGAACTTAGCCTTTAAGTGTACCTTATGATTTGTTTTTATTTCGTGTTTTTGATCTTTTAAAGGAGAAGTCCAGTATTTTGCACATTGAGGCCCATTTCTGGTTTGTTCATGATGAAATAGAGTCGTTCAGACCAAAATTGTGATGATTGCTCATTTTCAGAGAATTTGACTTTCCCCTGCCTGAGTGTCACTGTGACTTTATTTTTTCAACTTTTAACTGTAAAGTTAAAGCAGCTGTGTGGAACTTTTTACCATTAATAAAACTGTCCCTAGTTCGTATCACCCCCCTTGAAGATCCACATATTTGTTTGAACCCAACATCGACAAAAAAGCCTTTCTCTATATGGCTATTTATTGTAGCTTCGCTGGGGTCGGACACACAGCGGAAGTCAGCAAACCAGAATACGGCACCCGGAGGCGGAAGTAAGGTTGCACGCCCGCAGCGGCCTGCAGCCATTAAACCACAGAAGAAGAAGGAGCCATGTTTACGAGTAGGATTTAAGAAACAGGCTAAATGACATGTAGTAGGGAGTAGTGAATGATTTCGGACACATTGCACACTCTTGTACAGTAGGTGGTGGTATGCACCTGGAAGTTTGCGATCCACCAATTAATTGAGAGATGAAGAGCCGTGTTTACAGAGAGTGTTCTTCGAGTAAGCGGTACGCAACGGGCATTGCTGAACACATAACAGTTTTACCAGATGTATCTATAAGGACTTGTTTGTACTTTCGATGTCATGGCGGATAAAGAAGGAGCACCATCTAAAAGAAAAAGAACAGAAGAAGGCTAAACGGGACAGTGAAAGGGCTCGAGCCCAAACACCTGTAAACCTCGGTCGGGCATTCACCAAGTGGAGAGAGCAGAGAGATTTGAAAGGTTTTAAACTGATCCCAAGTTGGCCCTTTTCCTAATCAACAGGTAGGTATGTAATTTTTGTTTTTATTTAGAGAATATACTGCAACTTGTTAGACGTTGTTTCACTTCAATATATGACGACATGGAAGTTATAAGCAAGCTGTAACATTAGCTGATGTGAACCGCTTTTGTCTAGTAACGTTACAACAAATGCCACAAAATTATCTGTGACTGTGACCATGAACACAAATATACAGCAGCCAGTTGTCCTCAGTTTATTATCAATTCAGAGCTACACTAGAACATTTATGATTTTCCTCTCGCTCTCCAAAACAAATGCATGCGGTAATTGCCAGTTGCAGTCGAGATTTTACGACACCAGGCTGTGGGTGTCATACCGCTTCGACCAAAGGGGGGCACTATAATCAATGAAAACGTAAAGTTCCGCACAGCTGCTTTAATTTGTTAATACAAAATAAAGACTTTTTATCCTTCAGTCACTTCACACATGGGGTCCACCATATAGGGGGCCCTTGATCTCTTGGGCCCCAGACTCTGAGCCCATTAGGCCCTCCCAATAATCGAGCCATTAACAAGGTTCTCTACTAAAGCTCTGCCCCATCTCCCTACAACTGCAGTCATCCCTTCGGGCCTTCGCAGTAAATCAGAATGCATTTCTTGTCAGTTTGCCTAGTTTAACAAGAGCTAAAGTTTTTTCTGACATGAACATGGCCCAGCATCTTTGATAAAAGTGTAGACGGGACAAGACGTAGAGCCTGATGAATTCATTACTTACAATAACCTACTGCATAAATGCATGAACAGGCATCATCTATATTCATTACTTGAGTTATAGTATTTGGCTGGCTGACAACATTGCATTTATATCTTTTCCCTGAAGTATTTTATCCCATGTTACTCACAATGAATATGGATTGTTGTAATTAATTGCATTTTCATGGAAATGAGGAGCGCTGTATAGCTGACTACCAAGGTTCAGAGGTCTGATTCCAATTTGGACTGTCTATGCCTCAAATGTGTGCACATCTGACACAATAAGGTGTTTTCAACAAAACGCTCCATGAGATAGCTTATGAAGTATTCATGTCTAGAACCACACTTCTCTGTAAAGACACTGATGGGCAGATTCATGAAAGGGTGCATGCGGCTTTTGTGGCAACTAAACCTGCACCAATAAGACAAAATCCTCAAAGCACCTGCAAAGGGTGAAAGGGCCCTTTTGTGAAATTAGTAGTATGGTTTCTCTCCGTCTTGTTTTAATTCCTTGTCTTAAGTTTTGCCTCTGTACCGTGTCGGTCTGGACCGGTAGTTCTCAGTCTGAAAATGTTTACTTTACTGTACTTTTTCTCTCTGCCACTGGTGCAAAGGCAACATTTAGACTTTGCCATTGCAATTGCTATTAGACTCAAAAAAGGGCAGATTGCACTCAGCTGTAAAATTTTATGGGTGTGTTTGCGCTGAAATATCATTAGCACTTTTGTGAACTGAACCCTGAAACAAGGCAGACTGCAGCTGCAAGCAATGCGCAACTCATGGTTCAATTAGTGGCTGCAATTTACTCTTGGGGAATTCGTCCATGACTGTGTGCACACATTCACTGTGGGCTGCTTGGATTTCTTTTATCCATCTATTGATTACCAACAAGTACAGTCAAGATACCACAACAACCTACAACAATTTATTCTACTAACATGGGCAATATAGTTTCTTTTAAGCTGACTTTGTTTTCGCTCTTTGAAAAGTAGCTCTGTTAATAATAAGGATATTAGGATGATATTTTTTGCCATTCACATCCTACACTAAGGGATTTACAATCTATCCCATATACAGCCACTTGTTATCATATATATTCTGACACTTACCTCAAATGATGACAACTAAGCTTTGGTACCCTAACAGTCAAGATGTGTACCATACACTCTAATTGCTCAAAAAAATTAAGGAAACACTTAAATCAGCCATCAGATCTTGATGAATGAATTATTCAAGTTGAAAATCTTAACTGATGTACACTGTAGGGGAATTACCTCTTTTTATAATATTTGCACTCGTAATAATGAATTTGGGGCACCACCCTCTTAAGGAGGGAAGCGACTAATCAAATTAATAACTCCGTAAATTACTTATTAATTCGTCAGCACTCTTATCAATAATGAATAAATCTCAATATCTGGGTTATGATTCCTCTAGACAGTGATCTCTGCTCTTGTACACAGATATACATCACAAACAACGACTTGGCGATAAATGAAGATTTATTTAACTAAATGGATAACACAGAGTAAATGAATAGCAAATGATGATTATATAACACAACACAAATTAACAATATATACATGAATGAGATGAAAAGTAACACTTGTTTGGTTTGTTTAGTTTGGCGATAGTGGGAGAGTAACACTGAGACGGCCTATGATAAACAGGAACCGCAGTAATGCGCAAAACCATTCAATTAGACCTAATGAAACCTAAATTACAATCAGGATAATTTAACTAAGCCTCCTGTTCGACCTCTCTCTTCACCGCCTAGCGGTTAGCTCGGATTATGGAAGTTTTGGGCCTACTTTTCAGCAGCGATGATCACAGGTGGAGCTCCGTCGGGGTCTCTGGACTGTCGCTCGCTGCTCCGGGGGTTTTCCAGCAGAATGGCACGGCCGTTTCACAGCTGAGGGAGCAGACGGGTTCGCAATGTCCTGTGGGTACCCAGTGGCTGGTCCACGCTGCCGAAGGCCTTAGAGCTGGATGGAGAACCACTATGGCAAGTGGCGGACAAAAGAAATAACGCACTATTAAAAGATAACATGTGAACAAATACGGCTGACAAAAACGAGGGAAAAATTGAAGCAACAGTTAAAAGTTGAGAGCGTGTAAAACAAGAGAAATAAACAAGGAGAAAAACACAAGAAGCAAACACAAGAGCGCGAAAGACAAGAGACGGCACGCAAGAGTAAAAATAAAAAACGAGAGAGGGAGCACAGGCGGCGCTCGGGTATTTCTCTAGGTCAAAAAGTGGGCGGCGATCCTGATCCAAAGGGGAGGTTTTCCTCGTGATGAAGAATATATTCCTTTAAGATCTTAATCAGAGGAAAACTTTCATTCTTTCCTGATACGAGGTCGTATACTTTAATATGTTACACGCGAGTGACGTGTACTCTTCCCACTATAGCTTACATTATTTCTTAATATCCAGTTAAACACACAGATTAATATTAAATCAAAATACACTTATTATACCATAATATCAGCTAGCCTACGTCAAAGACACACACTCTGATTAATTCGATGACAATGTATAATGATAAACAGAATGAAGGAACACATAATCATGCCACAAGTTGATTAATACTACCTAATTATATCTTCATGAAATATATATATATAAAGTGGACTTCCTTACGGTAGCTCTTCCTAACTCCGCCACGAGGTGGCGATATGGCTACATGTTAGGGAGATGAAATTAACATTTAATTATGCCACATACCAAAACTTTTGGTCTTAACAAAGAACCATTCACATCAGAACCTGACCATGCTATGTTCAAGTCAAAGCATGTTACACGGTAATAAAGGGGCACAAGGATCTGACACATACGTTTCAGTCCTTGTGCAATAGAACCTTTGTCTCTCCTCGGAGTCACATGTAAGTGACAGAATGTGGTCATCAAACGGTGCATTGTTTTTCAAAGCAGAGTTGGTAATAAAACTCAGTACCTCAGGGTGAAAAAGGAAGCAAGTTATTGTCCTGATTTGAATAGTCTTCACATGATGTCCTTGGAGACAGATGGACGGTCTTTATCCCGATCGGGGTCAGTTAGGGGACAGGGTAATAATTGTCCTGGCTGAGAACATACATCGATATGTCCCTTCAACACTGTATAATGGAGAACACAGTGACATAACAACAGTCAGTGGAAACCAAAATCATCAACCAACTGAGGGCTGGATTCGAAGTCACACTGAAACCAAAGCAAAACGTTAAAATTACAGGCTGATCTAACTTGCATGAATTTTATCATGGCAACTCATAAAGTGACTCAGTAGCGTGTATGGCCCCCGCGTCCCGTATGCACTGTGAAAAGAAGGGGACGCTAATGGTGGACCTGCCAGTTCTGGTGTTCTCTGTCAAATGCCAGTGGAGCTGCATGGTGCTGGGCTGTGAGCCCAGGTCCCACTAGAGAACATCGGGCCCTCATGGCACCCTCATGTATTTGTTTCTGACAGTTTGGGCGGAATCATGTACACCAGTAGCCTGCTGGAGGTCACTTTGCAGGGCTCTGGTAGTGCTTCTTCTGTTCCTCTTCTGTACAAAGGAGCTGATACCAGTCCTGCGGCTGTGCTTATGCCCTTCTACAGCCCTGTCCAGCTCTCCTCATGTAAAGGCCGGTCTCCTGGTATCTCCTACATGCTTGTGAGACTGTGTTGGGAGACGCAGCAACCCTCTTCTGACCACACGTATGGATGTGCCACTCTGGAAGAGCTGGACTACCTGTGCAACCTGATTGGGCTGCAGGTACCGTCTCATGCTACAAGTGGTGACAAGGACTCTAGCAGAGCACAAAACTAGAGAAGAATCAATCAGGAAGGATAAGGAGAGAGCAACTGTCTGTTACCACCACATGTAAAACCATTCCCTTTTTGGTGGTTGACTAATTCACAATCACTTGTGCTTCCTAAATTGACAGATTGATTTCCCTGAAGTTTAACTGACTTGGTGTTATACTGTGACCATTAAGTATTCCCTTATTTTTTTGGGCAGTTCGAACAACCCTGGTTTCAGAGAGGGAGTCAAGATGAGCGCCAACTTATGGTCTTTTTTCTTTTCTGCCAAAGTTACTTGTTAAGAGCCCTTGCAGAGAGAATCTATTGGACAGTTGTTGTTTGGTGACAGAGCAAGGCAGATTTGTGTGTCATCTGCATAGTTAATGTTTTTGTTTTTCATTATGTGACCCAATGGAAGCATGTAAATTTAAAATAGAAGAGGACCAAAGAACAAACCATGGGGAACTCCACACATCATGTTAACCCGGTCAGATGCATAATTACTGTGGCAACGCAGACCTCCTGTTTATTTTTGTAAGCTGAAAACCATCTACCTCAGTGGAAACTATTATTTCACAGATAAGAAACAACAAATTGTGAAGACTATAAAGACCACACAAAATGACATTTTTAGTTCTGTGTCTGATTTATCCTGGCTGTGTGTCCGACCCTTCATATGAGTGGAGAGAAACTCAGCTAGCCATGAGGCTACTTTATGCAATGTAAAATTTCATAAACTTATGCTAATAAAATCTGCACATTTTATTTGTGGGGAAAACATGTTTAAAATCAAACAACTGTTTTGTCAGTGAACTTTGTGAGTTGCCATTGAAGGGAAAAACTCCGGTAATTTATACTATGTAAAATGCTGCTGGGGGTTGTGTCTTTGAAAGTGTTGCTATTAAGCCATGTGTAATGTGTTTTAGGTGTGTTTTGAATCAGTCAAACTTTACAGCACTTCAACTCCATCACCCTCTGGTGTTTTGGAGGTTTAACTACAGAGGGACACAGACACACCAACACACAAATATAAATGCTCACAGTAGTGTAGGCCAAAGTGTAGGCTCTGCATAGAGCCAACAAACAACAATAAACTGCCTTAACACTGGGTGCTCCTGTCTAACTAATCAGAGTAAGACAAAAATGGCAATTTCATTTTGTGCTATTTAATATAAATTTCAGAGGACTACTTAATTTTTGATCACAATTAAGTAATTCATGCCCTGGAGTAGCTATCAGAGTCTACTCAGAACTTTACATAATAGGATTAATTTATTGTTGCTGTTGGTCTATTTGTTTTCACTGAGATTGATCAAAAAGGTCTATTAACACCAGCTTTAGTCTCACAGTAGAGCTGAGATGAATGAAAAATGAGTAATGATAGCGACGGTTAATGATATAGATGGCCTGCTGATGTGCCTCAGCAGACTGTGCTTCTGAACTAGAGAGGCTGGCTTTCAGCACTCTGAAGCACTCCCAGTTCATTATTGATAATACTTTGTTATTTTTCCATCACTGTCAAAGATGTTATCTTTTTCATTCAGAGAAGGCTTTCTGAGGAAAACCGTTCACACCTGAATGCTCTGCATGCCCTAAATGTCACTGTCTGCTCCAAACATTCGGGGACACATTGCTCAAGGGCACCTCACCATCAACTTTTGGGGAAAAGAGTGCACTGCATATCAATTTTTCCATCTCACATACTTTTCTAATGGGATCTAACGAATAACAACCTCAAAAATATAAATGGTAGGAGCTCAGCGAATGACATGTTAACTTTCCAACTATGCATCAGTTATCCTTTTACGATAGTTCACACACAACAAGGAACTAAATAGGGGCATTAGAAGCCTCTACAGCCAAATTTCTGCTTTCCCCAATCAAAACATTGCCATTTTCCATCCGTCCATCAGATGCCCTTGGATTTCCCTCCTTTCCCCATCACCTGACTGCCACACCCATCTACACACCTGTTCCCACTTTCCCTCATCAGCCATGCAGTTTCTAAGCAACCCTCTTCTACACTCCTTGCCAATTTGCTAGTTTCTCTGTTGTTTTCTTGTTGTGTCATTTTGCTTTCAAGTCCTGTGTTACCTGAACCTGTGTTTTAACCTGGACCTCTATCTGACTGCCTGACCTGCCTGAATCACAGATTTTTGATCCTCTGCCTAACCCTCTGTTTGAATTCCCTTCCTGGTTTAAAGCTTCAAAGCTTGCCTGTTCATGTTCTGATATAAGATATTGTACCTTTCTGATTTTCCAATAAAGCCCAAGAGTCTCAATTGTAATTGATATGTACGCACAAAACTAGGCTTGTAAGAGGCATACCCCGCTTCACACACAAAGGTTGTGATCTATAAAAACAAACTTGAGGGGAGAATGTTCTCACCTTTATTGGAACTCTGACCCATGTGTATGAACATTTTGGACACAGACAGTTGTTAATAATAATAAGGATGATAATAATAATAATAATAATAATAACTTCATTTGTACAGCACTTTTCAAGCTGAAAGCATAAAGTGCTTTCCAAGGTGAAGAAAATACAAAAGTGGCATTACTAAAACATAACCATTATACATACGCCTACACCTACACATAAACACATATGCACCTGTAAGCATGCATACATACACATAGCTGCAAACACACACACACACACACACACACCCGCACACACACACACACACACACACACACACACACAATAAGTCTGTCAACTGTCAGGAAATGCCAGTCTGTAAAAATAAGTTTTGAAATGAGATTTAAAGATGTGAGCAGAGTCAGCTGATCTGATGCTCAGTGGGACACTGTTCCACGGCTGACGAGCAAGAACTGTAAAGGCTCAATCACCTGGACTCTGGAACAGTTAGAAGAGCCAGACCAGCAGACCTGAGGGGCCTGTGTGGGCGCCATGGTGTGAGACGCTCAGTTATATACTTGGTGCCAGATCATTGAGAGCCTTGTATGTGATTAAAAGCACTTTAAAATGGATTCTAAAAGAGACTGGAAGCCAATGCAGGGAGCCATAATAGGTGTGACATATGAGGATCATTTTGTTTTGGTCAAAAGCTGCTGAATTTTGAACGATTTGGAGCAGATGAGTAGCTCAATTGTTTGGAGATATTCCTTCATTGGTCATAAACTGGACTGGACTCCAGTCTTTAAATATTGCTCCAGCCTCAACTTACTGTCCAGACTGACACAGAGATTTTAGGGGCTGAGCTGCCAGGATCATCAACATCATCATCATCTTCTTCTTCTCCTTCTTCTTCTTCAGTCCTACTTCCAATGCGCGAAAAATGACCAGTCCCATGCCAGATTGCATCAGCTGCAAAAACAGGACAATAGTCCTGATGGTGGCGCTACAGCAAGCCTCTAAAGTTCAAAATTTTGAAAATTCACAACAAATCAACCATATGTGCTACAGATTTGCAACTTTCACCAAAATGTAGCCCCAATACTGACAAAACTTTTGTACACTGAAACCTGTTGCAAATTATGAAGTCCATCTCTGTTTTTTTTTTCAAAAACTGTAAAACTTATTAAACCTATCTTCTCCCACAATTTTTGCTCAATTGACACCAAACTTGCTACAGAGCATCTTCAGACTGTCCTACACAAACAGTCCACACAGATTTTTGATTTATCAAAAATTGAGCCTACAGTGCATCAAAATGTTTGCCAGTAAACGGTACTGTAAACATATACTTGCAAATTCTTGCTTAATACATTTTCAATGTTCATTAAAAAAAATGACAAACTTTTGGATTCATGGTAGATGATGTTTGGAAAATATCAGAATTCTATCTCAAAAACTGAATTTTTTACAGCATTTTGAATTTCGCTCTCATGCCAACAATTGGAGTCAATGCAAAAATGGCATTTTCAAACATCATTTTTTCACTTATGGAGCCAATAAATCATTGTTAAAAATAAATAACCAACATCTCCATGCTGTCTAGATGCAATTTGTGTATTTTCGGATTTTTGTCTTAATAACTGATTTTTTGACAGCTGTTTGAAATCTGCCTTTACACACTAACAGCTGCTGTCTTGCACATGGGTGACTGGCTTAGTCAATTTGTGAAGCTACATGTGACGTTTCTGTTTGCCAGTTAGCTCAGTGAGATAGAGGATGGTTCTTGGTGTTGAAGATTATGAGTTCAAGCCACAGCTTGTGCAACATTTCCATATGAGAAATCTGGCCAAACTTTTCATAAAGGTCCAGTCCCATGTGATTTGTGAAGCCACACATGAACTGTCACTTGCCAATTAGCTCAGTGAGATAGAAGACGGATCTCAGCCTCAGAAGTTGCGAGTTCAAGCCTCAGCTAAGACAGAACAGACATTCTAATGTGAAAGTCCTATGTTCAGGCATCATGCTATGTGGATTAGAGACTACTAAGGTTAAAATAATTATGATCCAGGTGGTTTCCAGAGAGACAAATACTCTTTATCAACACTTTTCCCTGTTATCCCTGCTTAGCCTAATTTTATTTTATTTGTGCAGTTTTGCTGCTGAAAGGTAATGTTGATTTCCTTTTAAAATGAAGCTGTAATGGTGCATTTACAATTTTACAAATAGGCCTATCTCCGCTATGAATCATTTCATTATTGATTAGCGTTCCAGTTATTTTGTATATTAAATGTTTGTCTATAAAATTATGTAAAATTCATATTACCTTTCCCCAATTCCAATCTGGCATCCACAAACATCTCACTTTGTCTGACTAAAGGTCCAAAACCATGATAAAGCAAGATTTGAGGAGGATATCCTCAGATCTGTGATGTAACTCCAACACTGATGCCTGAAACAATCAATCCATAATGAAATAGTTGTGGATTAATTATGTGTTTGACTTATTGATTTATTGACTAATCATTGCAGCTGTAGAATTCCTATAATGAGCTAGAAGAAGCTTTAAACATATATACTGCAGAGTTGTCTCTTGCTGATTAGCTCAGTGAGATAGAGCATAGCCACTTATGCTTAGAATGTCACCTTTTTTTCATCTTCCTACACTCTGCTTGTTGCTCAGAATTGCCTAATTATGCCTAAAATTGCCCGGCCCTGACTATTTCTGCGCAGCAGCTATAATTACACCTGATTTTTAGTTCAGTGAGGGTCTGATGAGCGGCTGAATTTGTTTTGAGAAATGTTCAGGGACAATGATAAGAAATGTTCAGGGACGATGATAAGAACCTGACAAGAAATTTGAATTTTAAAAAGTTTTGGGACATCCAGCTTTTTATGTCATACAGGAAATTATGAAGAGAAGCTAGTTTAGGGTTTAAAAGACTTGTGTATCATAACTATGGAAGGAGATATTTTGTCTCATGGGTAGCATGTACAGAGTTATTATTACGATGGCTCGAAGTGACTCGTTTGTTTTAATTTATTTGCATTCTTCACATCTGCACAGACAAAACGGTCGGCAGACCATGAAATTGTCACATTCACATGAAACAAGGAAGATTAGCATGCTAGGCGTTGTATTAGCATGAATGTATTCGCCCCTATTCTTTCTCAGTATCAACTTACCAGGCAAACCAACTACTCGGGACCCGGCTTCCCACGCCTGCTCCTTTTGATTTCGGTCCCTCTATGTAAACAGACTCTAATCATATGGGACTCGGTGTCCAGCTACAGCAGTGATTAGCTTCTCTCTGAATGTGTGGTTTCTGATGTTCTCTGGGTTCCACACAAGGGATGGATGACTCCCCAACTTTCATCTGACTCTCTGGTCGCCAAAACACAGACGGTTTGCAGCTTTGCGGCTTTGCAGCTTTGCAGCTTTTGCAGCCGTGGTCGCCGGTGCCTATTGAAAATAAATTAAATCGTCGTCTTTGCAGCTTTTGCAGCTCTTGGTGTGCACGTACAGTGAAGAGTGCAGTGTCTGTGCTATGCAGCGTGCGAAAAACCAGATTGAAATTTCTCAAATACATTGTCATTTTGGTTAAGTGGTGAATTGAAGCCAGACTGTGCAAATTAAATGTGAAAGGAATCATTGTACATTAGGATGTCTCTCACACATTAAATTTCACTTCATATTTCACATTACTTATAGATCTAGATCACATTACTTATAGATCTAGAGCTTTATCAAACATTTAATCCAACAGTTGTTTGTAAGATATAAATCAATCTCAAAATCAAATTCTGCTCAATATTTCATCAGCTCTGTCTCACCATTACATTCCCCACCATCAGAGACACACTGCTCATGGTCAGCTGTGGATCACACCATAGCTGTTGAAATGCACACTAAAATATCATTAAATAATTGCAAAAAAGGGTGTCAATAGTTTTCAGTAAGGTCTCTTAGTGCAGTGATTATGCTGTCACTGGAGACACGATGGTGGCTGCACACACACATTTTGCTCTCTCCAGTCACCTTGCATACATCTTCACCACCTGCACATATGGACATATGTAGATGAACAAAGTCTGTGGAAAAAAGTGACAGCTTTCGCACAATCACAACACTCCGTATCTTCATTGTGCCAAAACTGAAATAAATAAGTTGAAAAAAGAAGTTTAATAGGTAAATGATATCTCAGGGTCGGGAGTTCCACTGACATGATTATTTTTGTAAAGTGTGAAGCCATCACTCTAATGCTGTTAACCTATAAATACTCCGGTGGCACACGGATGTTGCCATGGATAATCCACAAGATCCACTGATCAGCAGGCTCATTTCTACACATCAACATTCATGCTTTGCATTGACAGTTTATGGTTGAAAAGATATTTGGGTAGAGCGTAGAAAATGAAGCTGATCCATGTGCAGACAATTCCAAGTTGATTTGCGATTAAGAAAATTGTGTACTAGCTAGCACATGCACAGTTTTTTTTTTTACACTTTTTTCGGCATTTACATAATGATTTACGTAATGATCTGCACTGGTTCGCAGACAGAATTGTGTCTGTCTCTGTAGTAGTCTGCATTTGGGTTCTATCCCTTGTTTACTCCAGACTTGACAGATGGCTCCCAGTACATCTTTTTAACTCAAGATAGTGAACATTGCTTCAGTGTAATCATTCTGATAGTATGATGTAAGGATCAATACAGCCCTTATACACGACCATTAGGTATGGAGCTGGAGCTGGGGTTAGGGGATTAGCCTAGCTTAGCATAACACTGGAAGCAGGGGAAACACAAGCATGCTTATGTCCAGAGTTCAGACATACACACCTGTAGAGCTCACTAATTAACCTAAAAAAAAGAAGAAAAAATTGCATTTAAAGGAGTTATGTGCTGGAATTGTTTCTTGGTAGACAACAGCCACGTGCAGTGACTTCCTGATGTATTGTTGCATATTTAATCGCTAAATAAGCAACAGAGATGCTGCACAAAAGTCTTGGGCAGATGGAAAAACTGTTGGTTTGTTTACAACCTGTCTGATCATCTGATTGTTCGCCATCATGTCACTTGATTTGTTGGACTATATTGTAAAAATGCTGCAATGGTGCCATATGTGTTGCCGTGTTTCCTCAACTAGAACATCTACCAGGTCAAAACATTTCTTCAATTTTTTAAATAATGCCAACTATTCATTCCAGCAGCGGCGCACCACAGTGATCTGTGGCGGAGCAATGCTGTGAGTCCATGGATGAGGCAAGTGTTTGTTGTTAGGTCACATATGTAATAACAGCAGGACAGTCAAGTGTCTGTTATCTAAACTGCTATAATCAGCTGAAGAGGTGATGTGAAGATAATGTCAGTAGGCTACTGGTTACAAACAGGCTTGCAGTGACATGATGTTAACGTACTGACTGATTTGATGTTTTTAGCTGAGTAATGAATGTAATGAAGCACTGGTGTTTATGTAAAGGGAACTCTGCAGAAAGCTCTTTCTTAAAAAGTTGCATGTCAGCAACCGGTCAAATGGTAACTTAGGAGGCAGTTTGGCCTTGTGTGCTCTGACACATTTCTCAGTGGCTAACACATCGGTCATAATTTTGTTTTAATGAAAACTCAACTCCAAAGATTTGCGCCTAGTGTTCTTCACTGCTGTTCTGAAAGAAGGAAATAACAGGAGTGACAGGCAAAGCAGCTTTAAAAGTGATGCATTTTCTTTTTAATTAAGCACTGTTTGTTGGATTTAATTTATGATGATGTGATGAGTGATTCATGGGGATTATGGACAGATACATATTTGAAAATTGACTAATAAATCTTTAAAGAAACTTCAAAGTGTTAAATTTGGGATAAGAATTTGGTTTGGCGATAGATGGTAGAATGAGTGTTTGATTGAGTTTCTAGTATCCTCAGGGGAAACGTCATGCACCATGAAAGTACAAGGGCCTTAAGGTGAATCCTGCATAGTAAGTCAGTCCTGAAATGTAGCCTGTCCTGTTTCAGTTCAGCATCTCACATGAAAGTGATACCTGAACTTTGGAGATGTAGAGCACTGATGTTTGGCGTCCTGTCAGTCCCTAGAGGGAAACACCGTTCTGCACGGCGGGGAGTGGAGAATGATGATAGTTACTTCCCTCCTGGGGGAAGAGACTACAGGTGGGTGGCATAGCTTTCAGGTGAGCAGTAAGGCAACAGGCACACAGTGAGCAGCACTGACAGCTTAAGTACACTTTGAACAACGGACTTTGGCTGATGCGAGGCATCCATGTTTGTTGGGTTTTCAGGCACGTCTGTGTTATTTAGCACTGAGTCAAATATATTTGAACTGTGGGAAAAATCAGAGTGTACCAATCGTAGTTACTACTAATTGATGTGAAAAATGAACCTGCTCATTACCATAACTCAGATTTAACATGAATTCTACAATAGGCTTTGTATAAAAGGGACCTCATGATAGTGGAATCCAGCTTTGATCCCGGCAGTTGCTTTAAGCTCATTTGTGGTCAACATCAGATATGTTTAAGAGCCTTCTGTCTGTACTATGCTTTCATGTAGTCCTTATATGTGCATGTTTTCTGAAAGCTTACAAATACAGACCAAACACTGTGAAACGAGTATCACAACAAAGACATTTTAAAGATGGCGGAACGGTACAATTCTGTTATACAGTAGCCTAATAGGAATCCTCTGAATGATAGATATGTCTCTCTTGCATGCCAAGAAAATCATTTACAGTGTTTCAGGAAAGACTAATAGACGTAAAGCGTTGCATAATGGATAAGACAAACAATAACAGTTTCTTTACAAAGAATAACGCATACACAAAAAGGGAAACGGATTTTAAAAGGTTTGGGGACCATTTACTGTCTGCATGAAATTTATGGACCTCTCAGATATTGAAGAGGAGGAAGGAGCACTCTGTGACAGAAACCTTGCAATATAGTTAATTTGATCTCAATTTTTGTATAGATAAAGAAATGTTTTTTAAACAAACTTTTAAGATTTATGTATGTACAAAATATGGTTTAATGTTTGAGTCAGGTTTTAAGGTGTTGTGTTCGGTTGCGCTTCAAGTGTGTTCTTTGGTTGACCAGGCACACATTTGTCTCATATTATGTATGTATATAAACAAAATTTCAACAACATATTGGTCCATTTAAAAAAAAAAAAACACGGTCACATGGACGACCACCATCCACCATGCTGCTTCTGTTAAAAGGTTACTACTAGTAATGTCTCACTAATTCTGTCAGAAACTTTTTGATTCTGGCCTCTTGTGTTATCTAGTGGACCCATTCTCACATAATGGACGCATGGAAGAATTGTGTCACAACATTTAAAATGAACATATTTATTTCCATACGTAAGGGAGTGTGAATGAGGATGAAATCATGACTAAAGCTTTTTGATTCCTTCCTCTGAGGAAGGAAAACCAGATGTGCAGAGCATCACTTATATGTTTAAGTAAGCTTCCTCCCCCTTAAATTGAAAGGGAATCAGCGGTGATGAGATCTCTAGTAGGTGTTTTTTCCAAAAGGCTAGCAAGTTTATAAGTTGTACTTACACACAAGTATATTATAAGAGGATGTCTCCACAACTATTAGCAATAATAATACCAAACAACAAACCAAATTCATGCTTGACAAACATGAGTTTTTACAACTCTTATGATGAATTATCTTCCACTGCATAAATAATTCAGTTCAATAAGCCAAACACACACTCCTCTACTAAGAACAACTCAACTGAGCAGCACTGATTGGCCTAAATATCAAGATTCTAATTAACTGGGGAGAAAAACTTTTTTTTCTCTACAAGGAGAAGATCATAAACTCAGATATAAAAGCAACTCATTGCAATCGGTTGAGAAATATAAACATTATAGTGCTTTATATGTTTTATTTGGCACTCACACCAACACCACTACTGTCCCTTTCTGCCACCAGTTCGGTTCCGCCCACAAAATACGTCATCGGCACACACAAAATTAGTCTATAGACAGTGCCTGTTAAAAAATAATGGCCAAAATGTTGTAATTCTGCTCTCTAGTGCCATCTGGTGGACCTATGTCAATAAAAAGGACTCAAAGAGGTATGGGGAAAGAGACAGTCACAATATTTGAACTGGGTGTATCTATTTTTTTTTGAGAATGAATGAGCCCTTAGGAGAGAAAAGGTTGTGATAATGGGTGGCCAAACAATGGCTAAATGATGGCCAGAACTATGGCCATAAGTAAACAATAGCCACCTGACCTTTTCTCTTGCACCACAATCAGGAGTATTATAGCAGGTGTCAATAGCATTGCAGCTAGGTGCTCCTAGTGAGTCGCACTGTATCAAGCAGTGATATCCTTTTTATTTGTTTTCAGTTTGGCCAGCTGATGTGTACAGAATTACACTGCTGTTTTCAAATGTTGTGCTGTCATCAGAATGATGTAATGTTACTTGAGCTCTTGTGAGCTGTCTGTTACTGCCGATGCTAATACCTGTGCTTTGCATTTAAGCAGGAGAAAGAAGCTGACAGACCGCTCTGTGTTGTTCTATCGCAGATCGACTCCAGATGTGAGGCGATTAAAGCTGCTCTAAATCAGCATGGGGATGAATCAGACAGACAAACGCTGCTGTTTGCCGCTCCTCACAGACTGTTGGGCCCAGTTTGACATCATCTATTCATAGTATGAGGAGGAGACGGCTCGCTGTGCGTCAAAGAAATGTCATTCCCACCTTCAACAGCTTCCCTCTGATGTAAGGAATGGAGCTTGTTTGTGCCTCAGTAGGTTCCGTGTGAAGACTGAGATCCTCCTCTGTACTAAGACTTTGATTTAAGCCTCAAAACACTACAGAGGACTCCCGCTATCCAGGTAAATTCATATATTTGTGTTGTGGTTTTTAGATTTATGTTGTATACAAGTCTAGGAAACATGAAAAACCTATCAGGGCTTGAGTAGAATATACTGTAGCTACATCTCTCCTGCGTGAATTTTTTTTTTTTTTTTAACCAAAATCCCTCAAAGGTCTGTGAAGTCATTTCATATGCAAAACCATTTTCAAAATGATAAGCTTGAAAGCAGTGTGTCAGACTTGGCATGAACAGTTGGAGATAAGGCCGCACTGACAGGGACTCGACATATCTACAGCATGATATGCATGAGTTCTGAAACTCCTGATCACCTTGAGATACGAGCCGATACCTGGGAAGTCATTTCATGACACGTTTCAGCTCTGTCAACAATGAGCTGCTCATTGAATAAGCTTGTCTTGCCTTTTCAATGCAAAATCTCTCTTTTTCTGTGTGTATTTCACTATCTACACCCTTTTGTCAGTTTTCAACCTTGTCTGAACTCAGACAAGGATTTGTGCTCTGCTGTTGCTCAAGCTCTCATCCAGCATTCCTGCACATTACTGTACTGCTGCCAGTGATCCATGGCTCACCTAAGGCCATTGAACATTACCTTGTTCAGGCTGAAACATAACCTGAAAAGTCAGCGGCTGGACACGCTGTCATAAATATGTCACTGCTCATTTTTTCCTCTGTTATCCCTTTGGCTGGTATGTGGACCTATATCCTGAATCAGAGCAATAGAGTCAATATTCGTGTTGTGTTCAACAGGTGGAGCACCAAGTGCAACAGATCATCCAGCTGTTCCAACTAACTGTCCAAAAACATTGCTTTTACACGCCACAGTGGCTACATGCAATAGACCCCCAACCATCCCCGGCACCACAAATTGCTCCCTCTCTACGCAGAGCCTACACTGTAGCCTAAACAAGTTGCCTTCGCCATTGTGAGCATTTGTAATTGTCAGGCGGTGGAGTTTCTATGCCACTGTGAGTTTCTGTGAAGTGCAGCACAGTAGGCTATGATTGATTCAGCTTACACACTTAAAACACACCAAAACATGGCTTGATAGTGAAAATATGATACAAAAGTACATTATATATATACATTATAACTTAAAAAGGTTTTTTAAAAAAAAGTTACATGCTCTTGCTAGACATGTTTTCTCCAAATGAACAGCATGCTAACATTATTAGCATAAGCCTATGGCATTTTAAATTGCATAAATTACCCTAGCAGCAAGCAGACGTTTCCTCTAGGCTACTGAGGCCGGGAACAATAGCAACATTAAAGAATTTAAAATTCAATCCCTCACCTATAACTCACTAGGTTCACCAACAAAAATTGTCTCATTCTAGATGCGTTTTCCCTACATAACATGCTAACATTATTAGCATGGGCCTATGACATTTTAAATCACATAAATTAGCCTTGTGTCTGGTGGGCTTTTCCTTTACTCATATGATACTGTTAATAGCATAAGCCTTTGACATTTCCCATTGCATAAATTAACTTATATTTTGTAGGGGCTCTATTGTCTGCGTAATGTATTTTTACTTATTTGTGAAAAAAAGTGTATTTAAAAAAAGAAGCTTTTTTCCACTGAGGGACATGGTTTACAGTACAAAACTAAACAGTACGCAGAGTCTACATCATAGGTATGGTGTGGATTCGAGGCAGTACTATAAATCCGGCTAAAGTGTAACTGTAGTTATCAACAATTTTATGAAGTTGGTAAAAGTTGTATCAGTAAAATACGCATTTCATTGCAATTTTTTTTTGTATGTATGTCATCATATTTTTTTAATTAGATAGATAGAAAACAATAGAAAAAGGAAATAGTTGTACATCATTTGCATAGACTATACCAATACTAAATGGAATCCTCTCATCGCATCAGAGATTAAATTGCCTTTAATATGCTGTAATCTTACTTTATCAAAAATCTTAAACAAAGCCAATGATCCCAGTGGGACAGGAAACTATAGTATATGACGTACAGGGATAATCATGTCGTAATGTCTCTAAAGCAAAATGCATCCAATGAATTCCAGGAAAAGAATTGCTGAGTTAATCTGCATTTTTGGACCTTTTATCTGCTCTGTGCTGACGTGGGTATAGAAAGGGTAAACATCTGTCGGACTCGGCAGCGATCACATCTGCGAGGCCCCACATGGACACATTTGTAGATCAGTTTACAGTACAGCAGAGTAGTGCTGGCCCTGGTTTCCTCTGCAGTGACAGATGGTGTGGTGATTGTGTTATGTGTTCGGCAACCTGCCCCTTCCCCCCCAACTAACACACTAACACACACACACACACACACACACACACACACACACACACACACACACACACACACACACCTCTTATTCTCAAGGGTCTACTACATTGCTGTTTAGATCTGGACAGGAGATAGTAAACATCAATATTTCAGCCATTTGCTGATTATTTCCACGTTTTAGGTTGAGTGCTCTTGATAATCTCATGGCTGGAACTGATAATGTGTATGAATATGTGCCAGCTCAAAGGCCATGGTCAATGATATGATTGCAATTGTGATATTGTACCATTTGGCAGAGGTTTGACAGTGAGGCAGTAACTGGCTTTGTCTGGCATTTATTGCCAAACCCACATACCATTTAATCCCAGATCTTGGCATCAGACCTGGCATGTCTGTGTTGGCCCATAAGGCAAATTAATTTAGTGGTAATAGGTAGACAATAGTACTCTGTGAGTGACATGAATCTAGTTATCCCCTTTCCAGGTTCCCCAGGTGCCATTGATGTTCATCACAAACTGGAGTTTGTGTGTTGTCCACTAGCAGTGGACCCTATGAATGGCGATGTTCAGCTATTGGTCCAACATTTTTGGTCCAGAGCAACATTCGTCAACAACTGGTGGCTAGATTTGTACGAAATCTGGTATGGCTACTTCTTGTCTCTAGAGGGTCAATCAGTACATTTTATTTGAACTGATTATAAACCAAGTAATGCGAACTAGAACGAAGTCCTCTGCTGGAGAATGCTGGATTGCCCCATGTGAAATTTACGTATCTCAGGGTCATGTCCATGAGTAAGAGTAAGATGGAATGTAAAATTGGTGAGGGCCAGAAGTAATACAAGTGGTTAAAGAAAAGTCTTTAACCACTTAGGCCAAATCCCAATACCCCCCTGTCCACTACCCCTTAGCCCTTGGTCCGACCGCTAGCCCTTGCCCACTACCCCGTGGCCCTCAAAATGAAGCAATGAGGGGTAGGGGTAGAAATCTTTCCCGAGGAATTAGGACACCACTCACTACATCACCGCATCGGTTATATTCACAAATACGTAACTATTTTAAACAGGAAGCTGCGAGCCATCTACATTTCCAATCCGCATCTACAATGGAGTCTCATTAATCCTACCAATCGCGTTTGCTGCATTCATCATGCTTCGTTTGATGAACAACAGACAGCAGGGGACCTCTGCTAGCTAGCTAACCAGCTAACATTACGAGGCAGCATAGTTATACTAGCTGGCGTGTTAGTGTAATGCAAAAAGTCCAAAAATTTTGCAGAACAGGACAGATGACAGACAGCAGATAGTGTGAGCTAGCTAGCTAGCTAACAAGCAACCTGACGACGGTAACGTTCACTATGTATGAACTTTTTTCCCCATGTCTTGCTTGATGGAAGCCATGGCAACGTCTACCCCTTGCTGGCAAGTCAGCATCTAAAATCCCTCACTCCAAAGGGCTAGTTTCATACCCACTACTCCTCGTTATGCCCCCTACACGCAAAATGGAATTGGGACACCACTACCCCTCGGGGGAATGTGCAAATGTAGGGGTAGGGCCAAGGGGTAGGGCTAAGGGGGGGTATTGGGACGGGCCCTTAGTCTCCTTCACAGGTTGTCTGGGCTTACCCTTAGGAGTATAGTAGAGCTTGGGGTAAAGTCACTACTTTTACTTAGCATTTAAAGGATTGATGTAGTTTAGGCATCTGAACAGGATGCATCTTTGACCAGGTATTTCCAGCATGTCCAATTGGAAGGAGATGTATCCCATGTGGCATGGAATCCATAGAGAGGTGTGGCAGGTGTAGGTGGGGAAAAGGATGTATGGGCTACCTTGCTTGGGGCTGGGGTTGGGTTAGTTTCCTGCTTCATGCCTACACAAAGCACATACTAAAGACAACATGGGCAGTCACCAAATCACTGGGTGGTAGAAGGCCCTTCTTCATCTTTTGTGGTGTTTCCCCAGTAGACACCTTAATCCACAAAGAATCAGACCAAGATTTCAAGACACAGGTTTTCCTGACATCAGCAGCTTGTAGACCCCTGAAGCATTGAACATGAACATGATCTGGGGGAGAGCCAGTAGAGTAGTATGGTATTTTTCAACATAGTAAATGTCAGAAAGTTGGTTGTCTGATACTTTGGATCCTTCTTGTCAGGATGGCAGACATCCATCAGATGATGACAGGATCCTGCCATCATCTCTCCTCTATTCAGTGCAGAAGGGGTGAGTAAAAGAGATAGGGTGGAATGGAAAAAGTCATTCTAGTCCACTTACGACCGTGCCGAAGACGCTCCAAATAAGGTGAAATAGCAGGTCTTTCTTACTCTCTGGGAAAATAGTTGTTAATAGAACTGTTGTGTGAGAAGATTGTACTGTAAGCAACTGATTATATCCGGATGCAATTGTCAAGGAGTCAATTTTATTATATAGCCAGATATAAATCTGAAATTTTCTGTCCAACATAGACACCCTTTGTCCTTAGACCCCTGATTTGGGCCAGAGGAAATCTCACCACTGTGATGGGGATCATATTTCGAGGCTAGGCTCACCTGCCTGAACAATGCAAGTTTGGATCCACAAAGATGACTGGTTCAAATCCATTGAGCCATAATCAAGGGCAAAGCTTGGCTAAACTGAACGGTGTCACCATCATGCCAGATGTTCCACTTACATGCCAGAATGATCAAAATATAACTGGGTTGTTGTCATTTAGTGTACTGAGCACATTCATGTTCCTTAGAGGACAAATTACATCACTTGACAGGATCTTAGAAAAGAAATCATCATTATGTTGGGTTTTTTTGCAGCCTCTAGGGGCTGCCAGTGGGGCTTTATGCTTGTTGTTTATTTGTATTTAAAGCCTCAAGGGTCCACTGTTACAGTATTCTTTTTAAAAGAAGACTGTGCATCTCTATATCTATGAGTGAAAAGAGCTAAAACAGTGGAGGTGTAGACAGTAAAAAATTGAATGAAAACTGAAAGCTTCATGGCTGAATACTGAATTGCTCCTCTCCAAACAGCTCACTGTGCTTCAGTGCTTTATTATGAGTGTTGTTTTCATTGAATGGAAACATTACTGTGAATTGGTTTAATTAGTTGCAAATGTTCCGACTCATCTGGGATTGTAGCATTAACTCATTTGCTCACATTGTGTGCTGGGACTGAGTGCACTATTTATTTACAAATGAAATTAATACAAATAGAAAGAAACTATTTAGCTGCTAAATTCAGAGCCAATCAGGGCAAATTCAGTGATATTTCAACAAGCATATCACAATGGGCCATCACTGAGCATCCCAAGCCCAGTCATTCTGTGGTCACATTTATTTACTGTTTCTTTAATGGTTGGGAAGGCATTTTTCAATTATACATTTCTGAATTTGGGTCTGTGTTTGAACAGATTGGATATTCTTAATTAACATTAAAAGCTATAAACTATTTATTCAGTTCTAACAATAATAAGCTCCCCTGCTTTTCCTGTGTTTTTCCACTCCACCTGCACCACGCCCCCCTCATCAGACAACAATCAGCCCCAACATTCACTTTTGGCTTGATTCCCTGTTCCCAACCCTGCCTGCCTCTGACCTGTCTACGTCGTTTGTTTCCTGGTAAACTCACCAGCCTTCTTTCCCCAACCATGAGTTCTGTCTCAGCATCTTTGGTTTTAGCGTGAGTGTTCCCACCTGCTTGTTAGCTGCCTGCTGTGAGATGCCACATGCTGGCTTGTGTGGGTGTGTCCTTCTGCTACTCATCCCTAGTGGGCTCTGCTGCTTTGCTGGACTGCTTTTCTGATTCCGGACCCCTCCTCTTCTCATCCACGCTATCAGTAAGCCCCTCTTTGTTATCTCTGCCTGCTGTCAGATTGAACTCTTTAGATCTGAGGACTCGCATCCTCGTTCTTAGTCCCATTTCTGAGTTCAGCCCGGTCTATTCCCTGGATCCTGGACCGTGAACCCAAAGACTGTGTGTGGGCTCTGAATAGAAAAAGAGAAAAATCAAAGAAGACATTCACATCAGACACCTGTCTTTGAACAGAGACACGAGTTACAATCTCCTCCCATGTATAACAAACCACACCTCATCTCTGGTGGGTGCTATCGGCATATGTGACCATGTAATTTCCATCTGTTGAGGAAGACCATGAGATGTGCATGCAAACCCTAGTAAAAGCTTACAAGTGGAGCTTGAGACAAAAATAATTTTATTTTGTCAAAGAAAAATAATTAAACTTTAGAAATATGCACCACGACTGTTCTTTGAGAATTTACCAGCTGTAATGCCAGGTGAAAGGTAGAACCTAAAGACTGCTTTCCATTAGTTTTCACCTTTTTATAAACACAAGTGATTTCAGAGGATTTTAAAACGTATCTGTGATTATCTCTTATGCGCTCTTGTTGTGTTTGACCAGTGTGCTCATTGTATGTTGTCAAATGAACTCTGTGGTGAAAGGCTATTATTTCCAACTTAGAAACATTGCCAATCTCAGTCTCACAATGACATGAAAATCTCAACTATTGCGGTAAATCTCCCCAAGGCTCGAGGCACCTTTGCCTTGCCTGCAGCTGGTGCAGAATGCTGCAGTGAGACTCCTTACTGGTACCAGAAAAAGAGACAGCATTACACCAGTGCTATAGCATCCCTGCACTGCCTACCTGGCTACAAGGATTGATTGTAAGGCTTGTATTTGTTTTTAAGTCCAGTCCAGTTTTTCTGTGCATGCTCATTTCCTTGCCCTCCTGGCACGATGATGTATATAGCGCGCGCAACTCGTTGCACTAACCGGTTTCTATTCGCCACAGCACGGTCTTCTATCTCCCTCCTCCTCCTCAACAGACGAAGCATTAGCAGAACAAGGTTGTTGTCGTACTGCTGCTTCAAGAATATAAGCAAAACAAGCCCGAAAAAAGCCACTAAGAATGCCATCGTCAGGCATCTTGTTATCTGGAACGAGAATTGTTTTTTTCATTGATATAAAAAATAATGTAAAATACAGGCACATAGGACATGAAATGATGGCAAATAGCCCAGATTGTCCTAAAAAAAAACAAGATATAGCATGTGTATGTAGCCTTTATAATGACTGTGATATAAGCTTAAAAGTAAAGGCAGTAAAAGTATACCCCAAAAAAGGCCTAGGGCCCAAAGGATTAACTGCTGTTGTGTAATTCATTAATAAAACCACTAACTGTCTGCCAGATACATGTTCTGGTGATACAACCTGTGATTCATGGCTGTCTAATGTGAGTGCCTACAGTTTGCTTACTGGTAGGTGTGTTGTGTCCCCAGGAAGCCAAATATCTGGCTTTTAGATTTTGGCTTTCTCTCATTTGAATTTGTCACAAACTCTTAATTATTAAATATTGCAGTTAGTGATTGTTTGCTGATAGTTTTTTGAGTAATTTGAAGGTCTCAAGCAAACTAACCTAGAGTAAGACTTTTTAAAATGACATACTAGTACAAATGAAACAGATTTAACCCTTCTAAAAGATCTGAGAATTTAAACTTTGGATAGTTTCATTAAATTAGCAAGCATTAAACTGATAAATGATGTATAACATAATGCTCCTCAAGCTTTCTATGCAGCTCAGCTTTTTCTGTACAGAGGGTCAGTATGTGGAATAATTTAGGGAAATGGATTTTAATCTGGAACATTTCTAGGACTGGTTGGAACAGTGGCCCTAGCAAAGATCATAATGTATATCAATTTAACACAAAGGAGGACAATGGCAATTATTTACATTCAGAGAAAAAACAGGCATGAATCCAATGATCAAAAAGGATTTGGGTTTGAAACCTTTTTATTATCCTTTTTTTCTTGTTATGCAATGCTTTTAGCTTTCGTCTTGATAGGTGTCAACTTATTGGTTGCAAACATCCAAGACAGTGCTGCCATGAAGTTGTTGTCTCACCTGTCTTACTAGCAAAACACTGGCACAAAGTGGTTCAGTTGCAGAGAGTTTAAGGATGGCTTTGGTCCAGAACAACATACTATACCTTTATAGCCACTGGCTTGATTGTCATAAAGTTGGCATGGATATTCATGGCCACCAGATTGTTTGTGATTTTAGTTAACAGTGACGACCCCTTGATTAGCACTGGCGCATGACACAGTATATTGGAACAACTATTTGAATTCCAATTAGATTATTGATAGGAATAAATCCGATGCCAGGAATCAACACGCCCAGGGCCCTGTTCTTGCCTGCCACCTGGCACCCAATGCACCTGACCCTGATTTCTGTCCCCTTCTCCGGGACGGCTCCAGGAGGGGGGTCCTGGTGTCCCTATGTTGGGCGAAATACTCGAGGCAAAGTGACCACCTTGCCATGGGAGACCCTAATATCCCAGCACAACACATTTGCCAGGATCACATGAACACACAACCCCCTCCATCACGTTAAGGTGATGGAGGGGGTTGTGGGTGGACTGCCCCTTCTGGGTTGGGAGAGAGTTACTGCCTCAAGCAAAGGAGTATCTTGGGGTCCTGTTCACAAGTGAGGGTAAAATGAAGCGTGAGATGGATAGGCGGTTTGGTGTAGTGTCTGCAGTGAGGCAGATGCTGCACCGGAAACCCAAAGTGTAGAGGGAGCTAAGCTGGAAGGCAAACCTTTCGATTTTCTGGTCCAGCTCCGACATCTGGAGTAGAGCCGCTGCTACTTTGCTTTGAAAGGGGTCAGTTGAGGTGGTTCGGGCATCTGATTAGGATGTCTCCTGGGTGCCTCCTATTAGAGGTGGGGTGCTATGCTCAGCCTGCAGCCCCAGATAAGTGGATGCAAATGGATAGATGGAGAATGAACCCTAATGTTTCCTTTCACACCATCAGGCTATGTTCTAACTTTCCTGTAGTACCTTTTTCACCATCACCTGAAAATGACACCCACCATGCTGGCCATCAATGTCATTTAAACTTTGATACTTGGTTGAATTTGGGTTGTGATGTCCAATGACCAAAATTCAACATCGGGTCAACGTCAGATGCCAATGTCAATTTGACATTTTTTGCAAAATGTCATAATGTTAACATCTACACAACATGGAATTCTAATGTGGTAAGACATTTAAAATATCGTCACACACTCATCATCACTCCATTTCTCACTAACAAAATGTAATGTCTGGCCAACGTATAGAGTCCAGTGTCATTATGACATTATATTAAATGTTAATGGATGCAGGGATTTGCTCCCATTCAGCCAACTGATTGTTTGTGAGTGCAACACTGATTAGCTGGCCCACAGTCAGCAGATCAGTCAATCCAAAGGTGCTGGTTAGGGTTGAGGTCAGGGCTCTGTGCAGACCAGTAAAATTCTTCCACAACAAACTGGGAAAACCAGTTCTTTATGGAGCTGGCTTTGTGCACAGGGGCACTGTGATATTGAAACAAAAATCCTGAACTATCATCTCATGTCAATACTGTACATCCTGGAACATTAAGATTTCCCTTTATCGGAGCTATGAGTCTATCCATGGCTCTGTACAATGCGGTGATTCAACATACTGGTTTTCACTGTGGGTAGTGTGACTCTATCTACTGTAACGTGCCTAGTATGGTAGAATGGTAAAAAAAAAATTCTTACAAAGTTAAGCAAGGAGGCAATAAATCTATCTATTACCTTTAGCCATGATAAACAGTGCTGCATTGTATTTACATTAGTTCTGTATGAGCACTGAAGGGTGCAATGTGCTGCTTTATTCTGAGAAATTTGCAATTTCTCTCTCCGGGTCATGGAAGCACCAGACCATATCACTGATGCCATAATGATCTGTCCTATTACATTTTTAGGTAAAAATGTGGAACCAACTACGATGTATTCAACTGTATACATACTCTTACAGTGTCTAACAGTGTCTTGCAGACAGGAATAATAGCAGCACATTAATATTTTAAGAGTAAGGGGAAAAAAGGCCTCTGGGTAGATGCTGTGTCAGAAACTGGCAGGTCTGAACTCTGATACTTTTTAGTCCTATAAAAGAAGGGAAAGAAAAGAAAAATGGTAATCAGGAGGAGAGAAGTAAAGAGGAATACTGTATCCTTTATTCCACAATCTAATTGTGTATATTTCAGCAAGGGATGGTAGCTATTTTTATTGCAGTGAGTACCATTTTGTCTAGACATTTCCTGTCTTACTGAGGTGCGGCTGAGGTGTTTCGATCTCCACACAATAAAATTGCACCTTCCTTTGATATATAAAACCTTTTCAGCTGTTTTAAAGTCTTTGCTACACTTTACTTTTGTAGTGTAGATTTCACCCTGTTGTTACTGACTTCTTCTTCTGTTACTCATTTAGTGCTTTTCAACTTCCAGGTCAAAACCCGGGGCAGAACCGGTGAAGCATGCGCAGAGCATCAAGGCCAGTTTGAGTCTAATTGACTGTATACATGCAGGAGTAATTGGACTCCCACATTATCTCTTTTTCAAAATAAAACTTACAAAGTGGGTAACACACATTATTTTTATGTTTATTTCCCTAAGTTCAGACAACAAAGCATGTGGTTAGGTTTAGGCAACAAAAGAAGGTCCTATAATTCTGCAGAGATTCCCCTGTAACGACATATCATTAACCATATTAAAATGTGTGAGAGGACCCCAAAATAAAATTGTATGGACACTACATTTATACTATGCTATACTAAACCTTGCTTGGTGGCAGAGCGATGAGCCTCATCCTATTTCTACGGACATGTCCACCACTCCACATGGAGAGGCTCCTGGGATATTTGTTCAGCATAGGTTTTTTCCTCACAAGGACTTTTGCAAGGTCGAACCTCTCTTGGCAGAGAGGGTGTGTGGCTAGGGTCCACCACCACCTCTTCCTCCTGCTCCACGGGCTCCTGTCACATGGATTACACAACCTTCAAAACAGATACTCAAAGAGACAGAAAGGAAAAGAGAAAAAAGACAGACTCTCCTCATGCTCCTCCTCCTTGACCTTGACCCTCTGGCTGCTGGATGTGTGCCTCCTGCTGCTGGACGAGCCCTCGCCCTCACTTTCCCCCGCCCAAAACTGCACAATTGCTACTTCAGCTGCTAAACTACAACAAGGCAGAATTCATGCAAGGAGGTTTTTTGGGGGGATTTTCTTTTTTTACATATTTAAAAAAACATAAGTGACCAAAAAGAAGTATTTCCTGTGAGTAAGGTTATTTAGAATAAACTAAAATCTAAAATTAAAAACATTTCAAAAAGAAGAAAACAGTCATATTTGAATTATCTGAATAATCTTCTATTTTTTTCAAAATATAACTAAAATGATAAAGAAAAAAAAATGGCATGGGCTCCTCAAAAATGTCCAGAATAAAAGAATGAATTCTGTACTACTCCTCTCGTCTTGAGGGGACGTGGAAGACCAGGGGCCTCATTTATAAATGTGGTGTACACACAGAAGGCGGCATATGCCACTTTCGACGCAAACTTGGGATTTATAAAACTCAAACTTGATGGGAAAAATGTGCGGTCTTCCACAGAAGTACTGTCCCATGCGTACGCATAAAAACTGTAGACATGAGAAACTGTGACCCCTGTTGCAGAAAGATGGAAAGAAAGAAGTGTTGTAAATTTGATATCACTGTGTAAAATAAAGACAGATATGACCTCTCACGTTTTGTATATGAACAGAACAGAGTGCACTTGCAAAAACGGATAAACACGAGTAAAGAACAAACATGTCTTTGACTGATAGTCCCTGGTGTGCACACATTAAAAAACATGAGTTAGGATACTAAACACAAGCAGATATCTTTGTTGTAATAGAGCTCCTCAGGTATATTCTGTAATCAGATAATCTGATGAACTTTAGTCTGTGAAATAATGATGTGAACAGCTGGACAAATTGAGTGTACGCTGCTGCCATTTTGGATGCTCAGTCGGGCAGATACGAGTGCAGAGTGTCACTGTTATCCTGTATGAGCCAATATATTTTGTTTTATAATGTGTTTGTTTTATGGCTATTAATTCTCTTAATCACTATGTGTTAAATGTGCTGTATGTCATTGAAAAGCTTTGTGTCAGTGCACACAAACAACGTGTATTAATATTTATCTCACGTGTTCCTTGGCTAAAATTGCCCCTCAGTTAAAATTCAGGGAATTCCTCTCACATGCAATCAATCAATCAGTTGATGGGTGGGTATAAAATGCAGCGATCACAGTGCACAAAGACGCACGATGGCTTTTTGGGCACTGTTAGAGGATGGGAGACTCCGGAGGGAATAGATCTTCAGGGACCGGCAAGACCTACTGGCTAACGATGATGAGAGGCTTATGAGCCAGTTCATACTGCCACATGCAGTGCTGCTGGATCTCTGCGCTGCGTCGGGCCCGACATTACAAAGAAGCATCAGCAGGGACCAAGCTGCGTTGGTGCTGTGCTGTACAATGTGGCACAGCTGAATCAGCATCATTTATGAAAAAGAGACGTATTTTAAGAAATCATTTGAGTTAAGACAATCAGACTGTTTGTCAAACAGCTATGGCAACTGTATCCCTCATTTCGAGTATTCATTCATTTCAGTCACTGAAACTGTCTGACAGTTAGCTCCAAACATCCCTGGGTTTTCTGTCAAAATAAATCACCGCAAATAGCCTTAACACCTTCATATCGGACCACTTCTTCTTGACTTCTGAAACAGTCTGAGGTGGCAGCATTTACACTCTGCTGTATTTTTAGCCTTAGTAATGCCCATATTGAGTCCACCAAATAGCATTGTCTTTGTGTCATCAACCTCCCCAACAAGAAATTTAACTTCACATTGTGTGAATTTAATTGTGGTTTATAAAGGGAAATGAGCATGGGACATGCATGCGCACTGTATTATAAATCAAGATATTTTCATGCATAAGCACTTTCTGTGCTTTGTTCGTACGTCACCTTTAGTCACCTCTCCTGCACACAGTTTTATTAATGAGGCCCCTGGAGACTGGCACCAGTGACCGGAACATAGTCATTCTCTATGTCTGAAACAAAAAGCATTACACATACTAGCACATTACACTGCTATTAAAATGACTCCACTGACCTATGGTTTCACACAGGACACAAACAGCAGGCTCCCGGGTGAGAGCCGTGTGTTTGTTTGATTCAGACATATTCCCTCCTGTCCACCCTGTATGGAGTTTCTCACTTTCTCACGCCAACATCCACAGACAAAGCAGTGGTATTTGACAGGCTCGATTGAGGCTGGTAGTGTGAGAAAAGCTCACCTGTGCGTCTGTACGTCAGTAACTGAAAGCAGCAGTATTTGACGAGGTGGAGTGAGAACTGGCTGAATTCTATGTGAGTTCATCACACCTTTACAAAGTGATTTGATCCAATGTTAGAGGAAAAATATTGATCAGAACAGCCTTAAATAATTTAGTGCATTTGTATTTCAAAGGTGAAGAAGTTGGTGTGTGTGTGTGTGTGTGTGTGTGTGTGTGTGTGTGTGTGTGTGTGTGTGTGTGTGTGTGTCTGTGACATTGAACACTGTTCATTTTATCAGATTCACTACAACATGCTGTCTTGATTAAAACAAAGCATCTGTGCCCTTCACTTTCCCAAAGTAAACTTATTTCTCGATTATATTTGGCATCACCTTGCACAGTGCATCTGAAAATAATTTGTGTGCTCAGGGCCTGCAGGCAGGGGGATTATGGACGGTAGAAATACATTCCCAGATCCACTTGAAAAGACAAGACCAATCACATTTGTATTCAGACTGGCAGACGCGGGGACAATAGAGGGCCGTGGTGGGGAATCTGAAGTGCTACAGGCGGCCACACATCTGTGGTCAACAATGGAGCGGGAAGAGTTGCATTTGGAAATCCACAACTTGAAAGAAATATTAAAACTCTCACAATGTGATTGACAACAGAAAATGAAAAATATTTATGCTATTTTTTCAAGGATGGCAGCCAACTTCATGGTTGGTAAGAGCGTATCAATCCTCCACATTTCTCAGATATAGAACGATGAATTCAGTTAATGTATGATGCTTTGAAACTTTTTGCTTTTCATTTCTCTTTTCATCAGCAAAGAGATATGTATATTCTAACGGCTCTCTCTGTTAATGCACTCAAGTGCTAACATTAGTCACCAAGACCCCGCTTTGGAGAAGTGAAGAGGAAGACAAACAGTCATCTGGAGTATGTGACAGCTGATAGAGCTTTATGTCTGTCCTCTGAGGTGCAGTGCAGACAGAGGGGGTGTAATTACAGTGTGAATATTTGATTGAAGCAGAGAGGCGGTTGTGGAGTGACAGTACTAACAGAATCATTAATGTGATGTTTGGGTGTGGGGAGGACTGTTTCACATGGTGGGCTGCTCAGAACGAAGCAGATGTCGCTTGTGTCTCTGTTACTCTGTTCCTCAGTTGTCTGCGCTGAAGTCATTGTTCTTCACTCTGAAATTCTTATTGCCAAGAACAATTTAAGTGTGTTCACACTGCATTTATGTTAGGAATGCTTTATTGATATATTCTGGGGAATTCTCGCTAACTCCCCCGTTTTTCAGGAAATATACATTTAGGAACTCAGGATTTTTAGGATGTGTCTCTGTGTGTGTGTCACATATTTACTGTCCACTGAGCCAAGACACCTTCTCAAATAACCTTTGGTATATACAGTATAATGGTATATATGAATGAATAAAACTGAAGGCAGCGGAACCGATCTGTCTTACAAACACTATGCCAGGGATTTAACAAGTGGTCTAATTAGACATCATCGTTTCAACAGGTGAGTGCGAAGGATCACACTGGCTGTGACTGAAATCACACCATTGTCGCAGTGTGCACCTCTGACCTGCCATACATGCCACCCTCTCAGTTCACTCAGTAAACGTGCCTCTCCACCACACCTACTTGTCAGCCTTCTTGCCAGAGCCACCCCATCCACAGCCAGCTCCACACAGGCGTGCTGGCTTCCCTTGTGTGTTCTCCGGGTTCCAGATTCCTTGCTTGTCTGACATCACCTTCTGTCTGTACCGTTGCACACTATTGAACTGTTCGCTGTGTGTATGCATCTGGACGCCAGCCACTCACTTTTTTTGGCTTTAGCAGTCCCATGCCCAGAGCCACAGATTGAACCTGTATCTTAGAAGGCCACCCCTTTTTTTCCCCCGTTGCCACCAGTCGGCATTACACACTGATACAGCTATTGTTTGTTGACAATGTTCATGTCATTGAACTTCAGTATTTACATGGACCAAGATTATAACCTAATAAATATTAAATATGTTCGATTTTATCGGAACGTCAAGATAACAAAAAGGCTGACTTAAGACAGCTCATTCTGAGTTTTATGACCATCTTACAAACAATCTAGGTCATGGAAGCGCGCACTGACTGAGGTAAAACCCTAATGATTTTTCACAACATTGGAAATTTGTCTGCAAAAGTGAAAACGCTTGAAAAGTCCTTTGGTGTAAGGCTGTTATTAGTGCACTGTTAGTTTATAGTGCACTGTATTTACCCTTTCCTTAGTGTCCAAAACCTGAGTGTGAATTGTACGTATTACATAGTCTCAACAATTTCAGCAACTGAATAAAGAAGTCTGGGATGTACTTTTTTTTTTTTTTTGCAAACAATCCCAAAATAATACAGAGGAAAGCATTACAGACACAAAGTACACAGGCAGCTGATGTTGCAGCAGGGCCGAGCTCACACTGTGGTCCACATGGTAAACGTGTGCAGTGAGGTAGCTGGACGTAACTCAGACACAAGTCTCGATCATTTCAGATGATGTGACAATGACTAACAGGGGAAATTATTATGACTGGCTGCTGCTGCTGAAGCTGATTGTGGCATACTGAGGCTGTAACTTGCTGTGATTAGACTATGATGATGGCGATAAATAAGGGCCTTGTTGTTGCTCTGATTGTGGCTATGGTTGTAGCTGTTACTGTGTTTGAATTAGCGAGCTTAGTGATGAGACTCTTCCTGATGTCCTGATATGTACTGTTAACATATCTGTCATATCTGATATAGGCACCAGGTTCAAAGTGTCTGCCTTTACAGTCTTACCATGTGAGTTATCATGCAGTCACAATGACAGCCACACCCAATTTTATAGTTATGCCAACAGCCACTAGCCACCACCACAGCTACAGACATAGGTAACTACAGCCACAGCCTTAAACCTAATTTGTACTTGGCCCGCGGCATTTTTAAATAAATGTAAATAAATGTAGTAAATTCTGTATTTTTTTTCCGTCAGACACCTGATGCCAAAAGCCACTTTTTGCCATACGCTGCCAGGTAGCTCCAGTTTATGATGTGTCCGGACTGAACCTTCCACATTGTTATAATACGCTGCTGGAGAGCTTCAGGTTCACATGATGCTAATAACAATGTAAAATAAGGAGCCAGAAATTCTCTATGGGGTGGGAGATAGAGCTGGTGGATGGGTCCAACAAACCCCAAACTTTTACCTGGGAGGCCAGTGATCACTTCCTGTATGAATGCAGAGATAAATTGGGGACTTGTTGAAAATAAAGTGCAGTGAGTGGAACCAAAATAACTCATATGAAGGAGATGAGACAGTGTGTGAAATAAAGATGCGATCACTGCTGTGAGTCAGTGACATCGATCTGACTGCAGCAGAGCAGGAGGGTCGAGGTGAGCTGTGGCTGTGGTGCATTCAGATCACTATCAGAACACATAATAAGCGTAATTACACACCTTCAGTATGAATCTCCCCTCTAATTACCTCCATTCGACCTCGTTAGCTGGCAAATGATAGCCCCAAAAATATTGCAGTTTAGTATTCATACAAATGATGGAGGAGCTACAGCTCCAACTGTTGGAGCAGAATGTAAAAATGTGTATTCCTCCATCCTGGTGCCACATGATTGAAATGGTCTCTGAGTGGTAAGACTGTGTGTTAGCTTAGACTGTTCACAGAGACCCAGAGTTCACTGTCTGCTGCAGCTTTTACAAACATTTGCTTTAAGAAAGAACCTGTCGTTAAGAGCCTGTCGTAAAGGGTTTGTTATTATACTGGTGTCAGAGTGATGACACTCTCTGCCAGGGGCTGATCCACCCCCTATTTCCGAGTAGATGTCATTTGAATAGTGTGGGTGGATGAATTGTTTCTTTAATGTCAGGCTGCTGAAGAGAGGATTTTACACGCCATAACATTCAAGATGCTAATCAAAACAGAACTCGATATATATACTGGTGATGATCAAAAATGAACGAATAAATCTTTTTGAACAACTCTTTTAAGTGTTCGATATGTGCCTGGTCGAACGTCCGAGGGCTCATGAATCCCTCCTCCCACTCACAGTAATTGTAGACCAAAGGAAACAGATCAGGTGAGCCATGACATATGATGGGGGACTCATTTTTCAGATTTTTCTGACATCACCTGAATGCAACACAAGGGTGTGGTGGTTACTGAGACTTCTGCAGTGCTACTTACCCCCAAAGAAGCTTTCATGGCTGATGTGGGATGCTGAAATGCATTGAAATGAATACAAGCTGTATTGATGTAAACTTATATATGACTACTTATGCACTGAAGAGAAATTTTGTGGGGTTGGCAGCGATAGCTGTCGGATGTGCATGTACCACCAGATTGTCACAGAAAATCTGACACCATATTTTGCAAAATGTATCAAAACTTAAAAGGTTCAAAAGGTCTGTAAGAAGAACTGGACCACCCATTACTGAAATTAACTGGTTTCACACAAAATCTGTTGACGGTTAACAGCACCAGGTTTTGACAAAGAAGTAGAATGCTTGATATGAAAATGGCCGCTAACTGCCCACCATCATACCTGTCAACACTCCCGATTATTAATCCTTTCTCCCACTGTGCTCCTGGATGGAAATGTCTCTCACTAATAACCTGATTTCATAGTGATATACTAATCAAATCGGTTCCTGTGTGGGATGTATGTTGCCAGATTAGACTGGAAGAAAGTATAATCTCCTTCACATAATACATTTAATTTGTAAAGTGGTATCCGGCAACCCAGTCTGTAGCACGTGTTGTCGACCCTGCCTGATCGCACTCGCTTCAGCCTCTGCCCTCCACCCCGACTCTGAAAATCTATCTCTCTCTGCCTGCGTGTGTCAAACAGAGCTGCTTGGTTGATTGAGGTGAGGGTTTTATTGTTCGTGTGTGAGGTGAATCAATAGCACACTGCCATTCCATTTAGTAGTGTTAGTCCATTGTGCGCCATGTCTGTTTTATCATGCTGCCCAAAAATGCAATTTCTCATTTTGGGGGGAGGGGGGTGGTTAGACAGGGGAGATAGAAGGTCAACAATGCATGCCACATAGAAGTTGTCTATATCACCCTCAAAGCTGGAAGCCTGATGATTAATTTGAGATGCAGCACTGTGTGTCAAGTTATTAGAGTAAAAAAAATTCACATGCAACAAAGTGCACAGTTTGTGCGGCAAACTGTATGGGGCTAATGCAAAGTGGAGGACATGTACAGTATGTACAGGGGAGACTCGTAGGTACCCACAGAACCCATTTGTATTCAGATATCTCCTCGGATGAACTGGAACAGTATACGAGAATGGATGATGTGATTGTGAACGGATTAAACGCCAGACACCGCTCATACGCGAGGACAGCAACCGGGCCTGACCGCGGCAGTGAGGATGACACACCGGGAGAAATACACTCATTGGAGCAACAGGTACTGTACTACAGTTTTTTTGCCTCGAAAGACATTGACATTGACGGTAGTACCATCTCAGCCTGTCATACACTTCCGAGGAAGGATAACAAAGGAAAACCAGCTATTGTTATCCGATTTGTGAACAGAAAAGTTAAGATCGACCTGCTATGACAAGGAAAACAACTAAGAGGTTCAGATGTTTACATCAACGAACATTTAAGGAAGCAAAACAAAATACAGGCAACCTGGACGAGAAACTGCAAAGTGTGGATCAAGTTAAACGGAACACTGGAGGAGGCCAAAGTCATCACTCTATAAATTTCCATTGTTATGCGGATGACACACAGTTGTATTTATCGATGAAGCCAGAAGAAAGTAATCAATTAACTAAACTCCATAACTGCCTTAAAGACATAAAAACCTGGATGAGCACAAATTTCCTGATGTTAAATTCAGACAAAACTGAAGTTATTGTTCTTGGCCCCAAACAACTCAGAGACTCTTTATCTGATGACATAGTTTCTCTTGATGGCATTGCTCTGGCCTCTACCACTACTGTAAGAAACCTCAGAGTAATATCAAGATCTGTCTTTCAATTCTCATTTAAAACAAACCTCACAGACTGCATTTTTTCATCTGCGTAATATTGTGAAAATTAGGCCTATCCTGACCCGAAAAGATGCAGAAAAATTGGTCCATGCTTTTGTTACCTCAAGGTTGGATTACTGCAACTCTCTATCATCAGGTAGCTCTAGTAAGTCCTTAAAAACCCTCCAGCTAATTCAGAATGCAGCAGCACGTGTACTAACAGGAACTAAGAAACAAGATCATATTTCTCCTGTTTTAGCTTCTCTGCACTGGCTCCCTGTAAAATCCAGAATTGAATTTAAAATCCTACTGTTAACTTATAAAGCTCTAAATGGTCAAGCTCCGTCATATCTTAGAGAACTCATAGTGCCATATTATCCCACCAGAACTCTGCGCTCTGAGAACGCAGGGTTACTCGTGGTCCCTAAAGTCTCCAAAAGTAGATCAGGAGCCAGAGCCTTCAGCTATCAGGCTCCTCTCCTGTGGAATCATCTTCCTGTTGTGGTCCGGGAGGCAGACACCGTCTCCACATTTAAGACTTCACTTAAGACCTTCCTCTTTGATAAAGCTTATAGTTAGGGCTGGCTCAGGCTTGCCTTGTACCAGCCCCTAGTTAGGCTGACTTAGGCCTAGTCTGCCGGAGGACCCCCCTATAATACACCGGGCACCTTCTCTCTCTCTCTCTTTCTCTCTCTCTCGTATCCTATTACTGCATCTTGCTAACTCTGCCATTCTGGATGTCACTAACTCGGCTTCTTCTCCGGAGCCTTTGTGCTCCACTGTCTCTCAGGTTAACTCGTATTGCAGC
Source organism: Epinephelus awoara (assembly GCA_035609425.1). Lineage (NCBI taxonomy): Eukaryota > Metazoa > Chordata > Actinopteri > Perciformes > Serranidae > Epinephelus > Epinephelus awoara. The sequence goes on from CM069305.1 coordinate 5,851,611, forward strand.
GGTGCCTGGATAGTGGGACGTGTGTGGTTGTGCTGCTGCCGTGGTCCTGCCAGATGCCTCCTGCTGCTGCTGCCATCATTAGTCTACTGTTATTATACACATATGATTATTATCACACATGTATACTGCCAGATACTAATAAATACTTTCAACATATTGTACCACAGTAGCCAGAACTATAACGATAATATTATTACTTTGATGAATGTTGTTGTAAGCTACTACAGATTACTGTCATTTTATTATGCTGATCTGTTCTGTACGACATCTATTGCACGTCTGTCCGTCCTGGAAGAGGGATCCCTCCTCAGTTGCTCTTCCTGAGGTTTCTACCATTTTTTTTCCCCTGGTAAAGGTTTTTTTTTGGGGAGTTTTTCCTTATCCGCTGTGAGGGTCGAAAGGACAGAGGGATGTCGTATGCTGTAAAGCCCTGTGAGGCAAATTGTGATTTGTTATATTGGGCTTTATAAATAAATTTGATTGATTGATTGATCTGGGTAAGAGAGCTCGCGGATCTGGACACATTTAAGAGATAGAAGTGACAGAAATGTATCTTACCAACATGACTCATTATTACAAGTAAGTAGTGATCCTCATCTTTATGGACTTGTATGATAAAGAACAGACAAGTACTGAAACTCTGACGAGAACAAACTCTGTTCAGCCCTTCATTTCCACGAATAAACTCTGTTTAAAAACTTTTGACTTTACAGACCACAGATTTCACCATATTGATCGTGATCTTGACCCTGATAATCAATTTTATCACAACATAACTCGGCAATGTAACTATTTCACAGAGGAACAATTTAGAAATGATGTCATCATTGATCAGACTCTTTCAATAATACATTTCAATAGTAGGAGTCTCTGTATGAATATCGCCAAAATCAGGCCTGTCTGACACAATACAATGAGTATTTCTCTGCCATAGCTGTCTCTGAGACTTGGTTAAATGATGAACATGCTCCCATGGTGCAGATTGAAGGATATGATTTGTTTACTATGAATAGGTTGAATAAAAGGGGTGGGGGTGTTGCACTATATATTAAGTCATCTTACCACTGTGAAATTGTTAAAAATATGTCTTTTACAATAGAAAACATCATGGAATGTGTTACTGTTGAAATCAAATGAGAGAAATCAAAAAATATAATTATAAGTTGTGTATATAGAGCTCCTGGCTCAATATCAAAATGTTTAGTGATAAATTGTCAGAAATTAACAGTTCAATAAATAAAAAGAAGTTGCTGTTTGTCTGTGGAAATTTAAATTCTGATCTCTTGAATCCCCATAGAGAAATTCAAATAACAGATTTCATAAATTCAGTGTTCTGTTTGGGATTGTATCCTTCAATCACACACCCTAGCAGGATAACTGTCAACACAGCTACACTCACTGACAATATATTTTGAAATGTTACTGAGGGAAATATAACTGGAGGTTTGCTTATAAATGATGTTAGTCATCATTTGCCTGTATTTGTAGCCTTTGAATCCAGTGTTAAAAAGAAGGAAGAAAAAAAGTCCAGGAAATTGGCTAGACGAGTAACAGAAAGTGCCATTGACCACCTTCGGAAGGATTTAATTAATCAGGATTGGAGTGAAATTTATGTTGAAGATGTAGATGAATCCTATAAAACATTTAATTCAATTATATACAACTTGTATAAACTTGATAAACATTGTCCACTTATGATTAAAACAGAAGAAAACAAATATGTGGACGAGCCATAGATAACAAAGGGGATACAAAATGCTTGGAAAGAGAAACAATTATTATATAAGGAATTCATAAAACATAGAACAAAGGAAACTGAAAACAGATACAAGACGTAAAACTAAACTAACTAGTATTATGAGAAATAGCAAAAAAAAAAACACATTATGGTAAACTACTTGAAAAAAAAATCAGATCCAATATTAAAAACACATGGAAAGTTCTGAATGAAATAAAAAATTTGATTGAGGAAAATAAACAGATAGCAGATAGTTTTAATGAATATTTTGTCAATGTAGGAAGAAATTTAGCAAATTTGATTATACCTCCAAGCATCTTCAGTTGCCTGTGACCAGTATTTTCTCAAAGATCTGCCTGAAAGAGTCACTTGTGGAGCAACATTTTATCCACAACATATCCAGGCACTATCTTTATTACTTCTTTGTAGCTGCAGCTGTCCATGAGTTGAATCCAGTTTTGGTTGTTTAGCCAGTGTAGCGCGTAGCCAATCTCAAGGAGGGCTTACCTTTGGTGGGGTGTATTTCATGGAGCTTCAGGTTGTTGTGCTGTCAGACATAGTAGGAACAGGCCAAAAAGTTAAAAAGAACTTTAAAACACACTTTTATTATAAATGAAACTAAACTAACTAACCTAAACAGGTATTCCAGTGTTTTTAGATTGCAAACGCACAACTAGAATTGTGTTAAAAATTAGACCACAGACCTCAAGGCAAAATGCCCTATCTCGCAATGTAACAAAAGCAAAACATCTGTTCCACCAAGTTTGTTGAAAATAGGGCTTCTTACGTAATCCTGCTGACAAACAGACAGACAAACTTAACTGTAAACCTAACTTCCTTGGTGGATAACAATTGAGATTTTTGTCCCTATTAAACTTCACAACACTGAAACACCAAAGGGCTAAAAGGCTGACAAAATGCCTGTAGCTAGCTAAAAACAATGAAAAGGATTATTTCAGCTCCCTATGTCTCCCGGAGAGGAAAGGTTATATGAAAAACTCAGTATTCCTGATCTATCTCAGTGTTTCGTCTCCTTACCTTGCTTATCTTAGAGATACCTACTTCATGTAAAGTTACGGAGGTTTAGGCGAGTTAAGTTACTTTGATTAGTTAAGGACAAAAAAACATTGTTGGTTGTATTTAGGTTTAGGCAAGTAAAGTCAGGAAGGTTAAGTAAGGTTTAGGAAAAGAAACATGATGATAACATATTTTAAAATAACTCAAAGTTCACTTTGGTTTCACACGGTACTGAACACTGGTCTCCTGTTTTTTTGACACAACCACCACCCCGACCGTCCTGCTTAGTCAGACTTTTGGTCTGTTTACCACTTCCTTCTATACTCCTACCCGTGCAGTGGTCACTTGATCGCAGCCTTCCCAATTATGTTGGTTAAACACGAGATACTGCCTCATGATTTCTGCCTCGTGAGTTACATACAAATTGTGGTGCATTACTTTTCATTGGTATACCTACGAACTATGAATGAAAACAGCCTGTCCTCCCTCAAGGGTGGGCGGGACTTAAACACACTCTGTCTCAATGCTTGTCCCTGCTCAGGTCTACCAGTTTTAACCATCTTTAATTGTCTGGTTCTAGTAACTTCTAAGACAATGGCAAGTAGTTAGAAGCTAGTTAGACTGGCAACAAAACTGTCCCCCAAATCCAGCCAGACCATCTGCACAGCATTATGGTGCTAATGCAGTTCATTAAAAGGGTTTATTCAGTGTAAAGGAGGATTACAGAGCAGTCTGTTGTAGGCAGAATCTCGCTTGTCATCAGTGGGTGAGATATTTTTGGGCTGTGTTTCGTAACAATCCATCAGTCCCAAAGAGAAGCTTGTGTTCCTTTATTCATTTATAGACTTCACTATTGCATTTCTTTGTTTGATTTGAGGCTCCGTCTGGAGTCAGGATGATGGAAAGGTTATGGCAGGTCTTGCTTAAGGAACATTAAAACCCCTTACTCCCCCTCTTCTGCTGCGAAATGAATTATTTTCAGCGTGAGTGTAGAGAGAAGACAGCCTCCAGTAACCTGAATTTTTACTATTGTGGTATTTTTAGCCTTACCCTTTTTTATCCAACTCCCCTTTCAGCTACTACTTTAAAAAAAAAAAAAAAACGTAAGCAAGACAGCCGGTACCAGCGCTAACAACATTTTCCCATCAGCCTAATCCTGTAGACATCATTAAAGGTAATGGAGGAGGTTGAAGTGATGATAGTAACACATTATTTTTTTAAGAGGAAGAAGACTGGTGCACTTGATTCAGTGGAGCTGCCCAGCGGGAGAGTTTAAACTGCAGTTGGACTAAAAGTTACAGGTACAGATCCTGTCATTAACTGTGCTTTTTATCAGCAGCTGCCTAAAGTGCGGGAGCCATTAACAAATGAAAGAGGAACAGAGGCTGCTCAATTTTCCATTATCACTGATCTGTTCAGAGGCTTCACTGTGGAAAGTGAAGGCAGTATGACTGCTCGTTAGTGACTGACGTATTGATAGATTGAAAAAGACACTCTGAAGGATAGCAGTTAAGCTAAAACATTATGATAGCACTCCGTGCTTGGAAGGAAACCTCCAGCATATTCCAGATTCCTGCACTGTGCCACCCATTTTACTCTGTCATTTAATTTAAATGTTGGGATTTCAAAGCAATAATCTTGCTAAACTAAGAAAAAAAAGGTCTTTGAAAAGATTATTTTAGCAGTTTTTCTCTGCTCTTAACTAAAGCCAAACTGTAAAATAAATTATGGGTCTCTTACTCAAAAGAATTCAGTGAAGTTTCAAGTGAAATATACATTTATAGACTGTAATTTTCAAGTGTAAAACTTATAGTCATGAATGTAAATGAAGCTGGTGAGGAGAGCTTCACTGAGAGAAATATTTTCCACTCTCAGAGATACACAAATTCACACCAGCCCATTACAACCAGAGCCTGAGCAGCGTCACACCAGCAGTTTGGGTAAATGAGAGCAGCAAGCACTGCTTCTCCCCACTCACACTTTTTCTGTTGGTCCACCCATGGGCCACCACTGCCCCATGAATATTAGAACAAAGATATTGATGTATAAGAAAATAAAATCATATTTAAGAAATAATGAGAAAGATAAAGTAGGCAACTAGTTAATTTCAGAGAGAGGAAGATAATTTGTATTTAGATCCTTAAACTGGCAATACTGTGGTGTAAAAGTCCTGTATTTCATGTTTTACTTAATAATATACTATGCCTGTATTATTACTCAAAATTAGAGTAGTTTAATCTATAATGATGCATCAAATTTTATCCAGACCATCTGCATGTGCAACCAGCTTATCGGTTCATATCCCTTTACCTACAAAATAGATACTTCCGTTTCAAACATTGTAAATGTCCCTTACCTCAGACTTCCATGCGTCCTTTATGATGGCATTGATACAGCCAATAGATGGCACTAGAGGATGGTGTCAATCTCACTTGAACTGCACCACACTGCCCCCATGATATCTGGAGGTACTGCTCTGTTTCTTCCATGTCCGTAAGCTTTCAGAAAACATGCACAAATATGGGTAAAATGTATGTTATGTCTCTGTGTACTAGTGATGACCGAATGAAGCCTCATGAAGCCTCATGAAGCAATTTCTTTATGTTCTGAGCCCACTAAGAGAGGCTCAAAGCATAGCAATTCAGTGTGCTTTCAACCTTTTGTTGAACAAAAAGCACCATCTAGTGGGCTCAGAAAATAAATAGAATGCTTCATGAGGCCATCACTACTGTGTACATATATACCACTGAGCATAAATGAGCCCTGTTACTACCTTTATTCCTGTTTATTGTTAGTTCATTGTGATGGAAAATAGGAGGTAGTCAGATGACAAAATATGAAGAATAAGAGAGTGGGTGGATGGCTCAAACAAACACAGGACTTTCATCCAGGAGACAGCAGTTCATGTCTGATGTAAAACAAACAAGTCCACAGTCAGTATGTTTTATCTCAGTTAAGTCAAGCTACGATTATAGCTTGACTGGGCCATTTCACTGAGCTACTGTCCTTGTCACAGTATACAAGCACAGGAGGGGAATCAATTTATGACTGAAGTATGTCCAATAGGGATGGGCAAACGATCAAAATTTATTATTCCATCATCAAAAAAAATAACGATCAATTATCGATTAATTGATAAGCAAGTTTTTCAAAAGAGAGAAAACAAAAGAGTGCAGTGCAGACTGTTGCCGCAAGAGAGCGCAGCTTCCCCAGTTTTGAACTTAAACCCCCCAGGCCAAAGGGGAATAATGGCTCGCATGCGCAGTTCTCCCCGGGGTGTTTACAACCGTTGCCAGCCAGGGGTGACAGGCTTCAGTTTTCAGCGAAACCTCAGTCTTTCAATGGCGTAGTGTTTTCAGAGACCTCAAGGGAAGCCGCCGAGGCTTTGGAGAGTGATGAGAACCTCCGTCTGTTTATGATTTTTTGCTTGGCATAGGCCTGGCGGAGGGTCTCGTAGGCACGGCGGCTCGCTGGGCCTGTAGCATTGTAGGGGAAACACTGCGACTATCGAGCAAAATTATTTGTGATCCATCAAAATCCTTAACAATCAATCATCGATAATCGAAAATTGACGCCCATCCCTAATGTCCAACTCTGCTACAATAGGTGGTTATATGCCCCCTTTCCGCTTGTTAAGTCAGGCTACCACAAAGAATCAATTTTCTAAGCTATGTAACAAACTGGCTTATTTGAACCTAAACCATGATCTTTTCCCAAACCTGACCCAATAGTTTTGTTGCCTAAACCTAAACATTAACCAAGTTTTTAAAACTGCAGCCATCTCTTGTTAAATAGAATTTGTCGCTGGTACTCTCCAACAGTCATATCTGTTATTTTGGAAGTCATCTGTTCTGGTATTTAGATATGAAGACATGTTGATTTCATCTTTTGGCATACTTTGTGTCTAAAATCCAACACATTCTCACTCTGACCTTGTCACATATTGACATTTGATCATGGACTTTCCATGTTGTGCACTGCACGACATATGACATGCAAGGTACCCTGGGTGCGTTGGTTGTTGATGTTCTCGGATGGTGTCAACTTCAGCCTGTTACATGCATCATCTTTTTTCAAAACATCCATTTTCAAAGGAAATGTACAGTTTGCGTACAGTCTCTTTCAAAATAAACACACTATGTTGGTACAAGAAAAAACTCATGTGGTTACTTTAAGCCAGCAACACATGTGGTTGGGTTTAGGAAAACATAACATGGTTTGAGTTTACATTCATATGGAAAGTGAACACCAGCCTCCTGGGTGAAATTTGGTGGTTAAACCCATCCACCACTGCTCCCACCATGAAAATATTAAGTAAGTTTGTGTAGTTACTGTTCAGTGGCTGCTCCAGTGAGCTTGTCATGTCAGAGGAAGACAGAGGTAAATGGCTGCTTCCATGCCAATCAGTCACGTCCTTCATACCAGTGGGGGAAAGTAACCCAATACATTCACTCTAGTACTATGCTTAATGACGGTTATAAGGAACTTGTAATAGAATAATTCCATTTAATCTAACTGTATATGTCTAATCCATTGGCTAGAACAGGCTCATTTACATGTCTTTGCCTCAGACAGACGCATCATAACTGCTTTCATTGTTGCTTATGATGTGCTTCAGATCCATTTCATATCCTTCATAAAAGATTATTTCTGTTAAATGGGGGATGTGATATTTCAAACTATGGAAATGATTTGATTATAAAATACTTAATATTGTATTGTCAGTTTCTAGGCTGTATTTAATTAAAGAAAGGCAAGCAAAAGGCCTTGTCTTTCAGCAGAACTCCCAATTTAGGTTTTACGTACTACTGATAAAAATTTTCTGATGAAGATGAATGCTTTCACATAACTCATGTAGCTGAAGAGTTTAAAATCATTTAAAGTGGCTCATGTCTATTATCTTTGCAGAGCTATTTTTTAGAAGCTGATGGTGTTCTGTCTAGCCAGGGGCTGGGAGTGAGCATACATTTAATATGAAGAATAATGGAGTCTGCTGCAGAATATGAAGAATGCAATTGTGCGGTTCCTGAGAAGGCTTATAGATATGGAGCAGACCAAATGCCACAGAACTAGAGAGAGGAGACATCAGTTGTGTTTGTTCAGCAGGCTGTTCTCTCTCTTTATTGACGAAAGTTACTGCTCTTTGTTTTCTCAACTGTAATAAGGTGCACAAGTCAAAGAGCTTTAGTGGCAAATTAGGACTGTATCGCAAATAAGACGGCAATCTGGTTTCATTGTTTACAAGATAGCAAAAACGCAATTGAAATGGACATAATTTTTTTTCAAGTTTTTGACTTGACCAACACTACTGTTTTCTACATCACACTTAATCAAAACAAAACAAGGAAGTCTTAAGGCATATTTTGTGATGAGATAACACACATTAATGCAAAGGGGGCTCTTATGTCAATGTGTTTGTGGGTTTTTTTAATGTTTTGTTTTTATGGTTGCCATTGGACGATGGTGCAGTGTGCCTGTGAGTTACTTTTTAGGATGAGGAAATTAAAGGCTCTCTAAGTCTTCCTAAGCTTGAAAAGGTTTTGTCACATACAGCAAACACCTCCTCACGATCCGCTAGCTGCTCTCCTCTGAATATGCTGTGAAAAAGTCCGGTCTCTGTGGGCAGCCCAGGCTCCGCAAATGGCAACAAAAACATTTAGGTCCAGGCTGCATCAACCAGCCAGTGCGAGACCAGCGAAAGCAAGCACACACACATGAACGTGGTGCCCGTGTCTCACGGTCTCGCGCACACGTGAACGCGGTGCCCAGAGAGGCAGTTAGAGCTACAGGCTACAATGAGGCTAAAAGGCGTGCTAGCTCCATTGTGTCTGATAACATTGTTGAACGCAAACAGAAGTGAAGTGTTTTTGTTGCCATTTGCGGAGCCTGGGCTGTCTACAGAGACCAGACTTTTTCACAGCATATTCAGAGGACATGTAGCTAGTGGATCGTGAGGAGATGTTTGCTGTATGTGACAAAAACTTTTCAAGCTTAGGAAGACTTAAGAGAGCCTTTAACTCACCAGTCTGTAAACTCTCCTCCCCTGCAAATTTCTGCTAGTTAGCTGCTAACTAGCCAGGTTGAAGTAATAAACATTAAGGAAAAGATGGAAAAGAGGGGCATAGCTGAACTAGCATCCTGCTAGCCACTGTGTAAGCATTGGATAACAAACTGGACGACATTCATGCCACATCAGTTTCAACAGGATATCAGTGTCGACATCAGACTTTGTCTTTCTTCGTCCTTGTGTTTCCCCCTCCCTCTTGTTCCAGGTTGGCACCCTGTCTTTGTTTGTCTTCTCCCTCTGTGTTTGCGTGTCCTGCTGAGGCTCCGCCTGCCTGCTGCTGCCATTTACCCCGCACACCTGCAGCTCGTCCACTAATTGAGACCCAGTAGTACATCTCCCCGGTTCCTCACTCCAGTCTTCATAAGTTCATGTATGTGGTAGTGTTCAGACCATTCTGTGCTCTAGCTCAGTGTTTTTTCAAAACCTAACTTTCAATTGTCTGGTTAATGTTTGCTTTCATGTGCCTCAGTTCGACTATTCATCTGCAGTCCTTCTCAGCCAACTTTAACCAGTCCCCTGCCAGCCAGCCTCCACATCCTCCAAGCCTCAGCAGCCCACAGCCACACAACTTCTCCTGTTTGCCACACATGTAGGAAAATTACAGTGGCGCACATGATAACGTGAATGGCCCTATCTAGAATCACTAGGTGCATCTCAAGTCTCTTATTTGTCAATTCCTTGCTCCTGGCTTGAACCACAAGTTGTTCTGGTGAGGCATCTTTAACGCTGTCCCAAAGCTCTTATTTGTGCTCTGAGATGCAAGGATCATGTAGGGATCTCTGTGGAGCGATAAGCGAGGATACAGGAGAGCAGCCTTCACAGAAGTCTTTTATTGGCCAGCAAAACCCCATATTGGATTGATTGGACACTGCAGTGAATCTGACTGATTTCAACATCAGTGGAGTTTCATAGTGGAGTGAAAACGTATAAGAGATTAAACTCATGTGTGTCATCACTAAGTTTTATATATAATTTGATTTCCGATTCATGATAAAAACAGCTGTGTAAATAGTAGGTCTGAACAACAAGACAGACAACTTTCTTCCTTTATTAGAAAGATTTTTGTTTTTACGATCTGTTATTTCCCTCATTTACATTTATTATGGAGTAATTTAAAGTCAGACAGAGTGTGTCTGTCAGCAAGAAACACTTTTACATCAAGTCATCATTTCCATTCAGTTACACGTGAGGCTGATCATTCCTGAGCGTCATGTTGATGAGTTACAGAGCTTCAGTTTTCCCTGAAACGTGTAGCCAGATAAATCATGTTCAGTGTTTAAAATATGTCATAAAGATGAACTCACAATCAGAATATCAATAAATATAGATGCAAATATCAGTGAATAACATAAATGCATTCTGTGCCTCTGAGCAGGACACAGCATAAACAGTTCAGAAATCAGGTTATTCATGTGCAGGTGTCTGTAAACAGAGAGAAAACTTTGCCAAACCTCCACCTACAGTCTCTGTCAGAAACCTGCAGTTTTAACTCCACCTGCAGATTCTAGCAGTCAGCTAGAAACCTCCACCCACAGCCTATGTTTGAAACCTGCAGTCGTCGACTCCACCTGGAAATTCTGTCAAAAAGCTGAAGCCAAACCCCCACCTTGTGTGATACCTTGGGTGTGATAGTACCCAAATGCAGCACTCAGAGAGGCAGGCAGACAGTTGGTAATGACTTTTACTGAAGCTTGCAGTAGACACAGGGAAATACAGAGGAATAATCCAGCTGGTAAAAATCCACACAGCACACACAGGATCAAATGTTGGTCTGGGAACTGATCAAGGGTGGAGCAGGAGACCTCTGGCAGAAGGCCCAGAGGGCTGGACGGGGGCGGAGCAGAGAACCTTGGATGGACGGACAGGGGCGGAGCAGAGAACCTTGGATGGACAGACTGAGGGCCTGACATCTGAGCAGAACCACCCAGGAGGATGGAGAGAGCTGAAGGGTGACCAGGATGCAGAGCAGACGGGAGGGGCAGATCTTGAGGGCTGCCAGCAGGCCGACCAGACGGGCAAAGCAGATCTGGAGGGCGGGCAGGAGGTTGACCAGTGTAGGACGGACACCCCCTTTTTGAACTTCCCTTGCACCAGGGTTATCAATGAGCAGACCCATAGTATATTTAGAGTTAAAATATAGTTGGATTGATTAATCAAATTGTTTTCATGAATATGTGCCTTCTCATTCTGTTTTATTGCAACTGCAACTTAGTCTAGAGTGTGTGTATACCAAACAGTTTATACTCGTGTTCCGCTGATATATGCGGTATAATAATCATTAAATTTAATTTGATGTTAAGAGCCGATTTTGGGAAGAGTATGTGTCTATTGTGCGTAACTTGCTAAAGTACATAATCTCACAAATTAAAGTTTCATTAAAAGTTCATTAAGTTTCATACGAAATAAAGTAATGTCTAAACTAAGAGGCCCGTCCCACTTCAGACACTCCCCCTCAAGGGTGGGATAAAGCAAGTGAGCTTGACGCATCTCATCTCTCTCTTATTTTTTGACTCTTTCACTCTTTTCTGTCACATCTCTTACACCTATTTCTTTTTTACGTCTTCTTTCTTTTTGTCCATGCCTTCAGTAACATTATTCCTAAAGCGATGAAGCCAGCTGATTGACACATTTTTTTCTACGCGTTGATAGTAACTGATAATAGTATCGAATGGCCGACGAGATTGTTTTCAACTTTATTAGTAGCCACAGCTAAACAGATAAACTTTTCGATCTACAACTCTCCCCAAAGATTCATCAGATCCAGTGGCTGTCAACCACTTGTCACAGGGACTCTTTTGCCAAACCAACCTGCAGCCTAATATCACAGATGTGTGAGGATCACCTAAAGGACACCGCCATCAGGCTGCAACGCCCCTCAACGCTGTGTTCCAGTTGGTATCACCCTGCTGGAAGGCCCTGAAGTGAAGCCGGGAGTCGCAAAGCAATAGTCCGGTGCTCTCAGGAAAAATGTCTACCTGATTCGCTGCTAAGAAAGTAGGCAAAGAATTTCCCTCTGCTGATGTACAGTGGTAAGAGCTGATGTTGAATTGAAGATTTAATTATCTTGATCTCAATTTAGGTTTCCTTAGGTAAATGGCTTTGCGCATCCCTGCATTCCCAATTTATTTATAGTCACATACTCTGTCACTATCGCCAAACTAAATAACTTACACAAGTGTTGCTTCTTGTTTTAATCCATTTATACATACTGTTGATTTTGTTATTTCATATCATCCTCATTCATTTACTCATTTGTTACACATTTAGCCTAAATAAATCTTCATTTATCACCAAGTTGTTGTCTGTGGATATCTCTTTTGAGCAGGAACTAAGATCACTGTATAGAGAATTCATAACCCAGATATTGAGATTGATTCATTATTGATAAGCATGCTGATGAATTAATAATTAGCTTACGGAGTTCTTAATTTGATTAGTCACTTCCCTCATTAGGAGGGTGGTGCCCCAAACTGTATTATGAGTGCAAATATTCTAGGTATTTCTCCTGCACCAAACAGGCGAAGCAGATCTGGGGGTTGGCCAGGAGGTCGACCAGGTGGACAGAACACCTCTGAAGGCTGCCCAGAGGGGTGAAGCAGATCCGGAGGGTGGCCAGGAGGTTAACCAGACAGGCAGAGCAGGTCAGGAGGCCAGCCGGGAGGCCGACTTGACATGTGGAGCAGTCTGGAGGCCGGGAGGCCGCCTTGAACTGCAGAGCAGAATTGGAGGCCAGCCGGGAGGCTGCCTTGACCCGCAGAGCAGAAGTGGAGGCCGGCCGGGAGGCCGCTTTGGCAGGCGGATCAGATCTGGAGGATGGCCGGGAGGCCAACGTGACAGGCAGAACAGATCTGGAGGCCATCCGGGAGGCCGTCCGGGAGGCCGCCGTGACAGGTAGAGCAGATCTGGATGCCAGCCGGGAGGCTGACGTGACAGGCAGAGCAGATCTAGAGACCAGCTGGGAGGCTGCAGCGGCACAGCAGGAGCGGGGACTTGAGGCTGCTGCGACCCAGCAGGAGCAGGGTCTTGAGGCTGCTGTGGCCCAACAGGGTCAGCAGGGGGCGAAGCAGCTCAGAAACCTGGGTCTGTCCCAGCACAGCACAAACAGGAACTTGGGAGTGCTGCAGCTCAGCATGAACAGGAACTTGAGAGTGCTGTAGCGTCTCAGGAACTGGAACTTGGGAGTGCTGCAGCTCGGCAGGAACTCTCGGTGCAGGAGTTGGCCGGACCACCGACTGGACTCTGGGTGCAGGGGTCAGTCGGGCCGCTGAGTAGGCTTGAGGAGCAGGTGGCGGCCAGCCTGCCAAAGCAGAAACAGGATTTACATCTGCCGGGTTCCCCAACGCTGGAAAGTAGTGACGTCTGCCGGGACCCCCGATGCCAGAACACGAGTGACGTCAGCCGGGATCCCCGACACCGGAACAGGAGCGACCTCTGCTGGGATCCCCGATGCCGGAACAAGAATGGCGTCAGCCAGGACAACAGATTGAGGGACTTGCTGTAAGCTGGGTAACTGGGACTGAGGCTTGGCCTGGCTGCTGGCAGGACGGGCTCGGGATTTCTTTCCACGTCTGGTAGTCTGGTTGAGGCTCCAAGGACCTCCCAGGGCCAGGCCGGTTCCCATAACGGGTTGACAGCTGGGGTCTGCTTAGGTTGTGAAGGTTGCATGCTAACAACCCCCAGCCTAACTGACTGATGTACAGGCTGAGAATCAGGAGTGCTCACAAAGTCCTTGATCCATGGGTAGCAAATTCTTAAGCCCAGGCCGCAAGGAAACCTCCTGGCGTGCTGATGATAAGGCTCTGTCATAGTTACCTGTGGCATATCTCCAGTCATACGCATAACACATAAGATTAAATGTCAGTTCATGAAGGTCTCCGGCTGGGTCCATGAATGATTGAATCCCTCTGCGGTGGCTCCATGATGAGGGAGAGTGCGCTGGGTACATTTCTGGCCAGATTGTACTGTCACGGGGTGTGATAGTACCCAAATGCAGCACTCAGAGGCAGGCAGACAGTTGGTAATAACTTTAATGAAGTTTGCAGCAGACACAGGGAAATACAGAGGAATAATCCAGCACGTAAATATCCACACAGCACACACACATACCGAGACCAGTGTGGCAACACAGGAAGAGTCTCTGCTTGACAGGGAGTCACAGGTTGTAAGGACAAAACTCACACTGTTGCGACAAGCCAGGCAATCTCCAAGCAGCCACAGGAACCAGGAGGGCAAAAGCAGAACTTACGGTTGGGGACAGAAGACAAAGGGAAATACCGGGATTCAGGCAAGGTTGACAACAGGAAATCAGTCCGGGAAGTATTGCTGGAGAGTCTTGCATGTGAAGAGGGGAAGAATAATCTGGCAGTGAGTGTGTGGAGAGCAGGAGTCTTTATACTGAGCCAGTCAGTGATAGAAAGCAGGTGAGCAGAGTTGCCTTGATGAGATGGGTGTGGCTGGCAGTCAGAGTGGAGCAGAGGTGGGGTAAATGGAAAAGGAGCAGAACTGTGATACAGCCTCTGTCACTGTCTCCACCTACACATTCTGGCAGTCAGCCATGGCCAAACCTCCACCCATAGCCTCTGTCCGAGACCTGCAGTCACTGCCTCCACCTGCAGTTTCTGATAGTCAGCATTGGCTAAACCTCCACCTACAGCCTCTGCCAGAAACCTGCACCTCTGCCTACACCTGCAGATTCTGGCAAACAGCTGTGGCCAAACACATGCCAACAGCCTCTGTCAGAAACCTGCAGCTGCCGCCTCCAACTACAGATTCTAAAACCTCTGTCAACCTCCACCTCCAGCTTCTGCCAGCAACCAGCAATAGCAGCCCCCACTTGCAGATTCTGGCAGACAGCTGTGGCCACACCTTCATCTACAGCCTCCTCCAGCATCCTGCGTCTCTGACTCCTGTCCTGTTGCCATGTGAAGATGTTAGTGGAACAGCAGGGATCAGAGATGTAAATATAACCTTTCAGATAACATATTTAAACACAGCTGTGTAATATTAGCTTGCCTGGGCTGATTAATTAAACCCTGTTAACATCATCATCTTCTTCTCACAGGTATTTCTAGACCCTTTGTGAAAGAGGAGCACACACCCATCAGCATAAACCTGTGATGCTGAACTTCACCAACCATAGAGAACTCTTCTTCCCCGGGTCATGTGGATCAGGCTGCTGTATAGCAGTATCACATATTTGGTCATGTTTCATTGTATAGCCATGCACTCTCAGTTCATCCTAACTCTGAATGCATGCAAGCCTGTAGAGGTTATCAAATGAAACAGGGATGTTATTTATCTGTGTAATAGAACACCTTAGAATGATATCTGAGGTGGAAACTCCTTGTGCTTTTCTTCAGGTCCTATTGGACTTTAGACACCCTCAATCCCCCCTCTCTCCCTTTCTAAACCCAGCCGGTCTAGGCAGACAGCCGCCCACAAAAGAGCCCGGTTCTGCTCGAGATCTATTAATGTTGCAGTTGTAAATGTTAATAAGATGTCCATAAACTGAAAAAAATCATGACTTATTAACCAAAAATAAAGCCATTAATTAATGTTTAAAAACCCTTAACAAAGGCTGACTCATTTGAGTCATGACAAATTGGTTCCTAAAAACTAAAGCCACCAGTATAATTTGAAAGATGCCACACAATATTAACCTTTTAAAATTACAGAAAACCTGTTTAGGCAGAAGCAGTTGATGTTGATTCATTATTAACCAAAGAATCCAGGAAAAACTAATTTGATTTTAGATTTCATATTTAATGAGTTAACAGCAAAAATATACATATAATTATAAGTATAACCATAAGAAAAACCTACTGTATATATACAAAACAGCAAGTAAAAGTATACAAAAGGCAAAATGGCATGTTAATATAATGGTAAAGCCTCATACACAGTGTAAAAAAACAGATTAGTTTTGTTTTAATGAGAATGTTTATGAGGAGAAATTACATAATACGAGGTCAAACCATCTTAATAATTCAGCTCCAGCCACTGAAACATACTCCAAACTGGTTATGAAGTATTTCCTGAGCAATAGTATCATGTATTTATTTTCTACAATCCATTTTCTCGTGGACACGGACAACAGCGCTGAAGGTGTGACGATATCAACTATCATCATTATGCATCTGATCTGTCTCTCCAGTCACCGCTGCATTAAAGAAAATATGAGGATATCATTGGTTTGATATTTAATAGACTCACAAGTCAGTCTTTAGACGCTTTGCTTAACCAAAGACTGATGTCTTTCTCCCTGATTTTGTGTTTTGATGGGTGGATACAATTTCAGAGTTTAAAAAAACTCCCCACGTTGCAGAACCAATAGTAAATCCACAGGGCGGTCCTTCGGTGGCTCGCTGAACTCTTGTGCCCGTAAACATAGTCCGACTGCGTTAAGTTTTAAACAAAGTCGCTGTAAGTCCTTCATTTCCACAATCTTGTGGACTGAGCACACGTTTGGTAAAATGGAGTTAAATCTCCTGGCATCCATTTTCAAGCGTGGATGAGAAAAGGGGGAGCGCACATTTCCGGGAGGGCATGTCCATTTAAAAAATGCAAGAGGCGTTGCTTTGTTGCCGGCCGTTTTCTCCGGTGTGTTAAGCACACTTTAGAAAGGAGTGTCCCCTGACTATCAGAAGGCGGAGATCTCTGATTGTTTGGTGGCGAGACTACATATTTAACTGCTGTTTATTAAAAGTCACACTGAAACACTGAATGTGAGGAGTGAAAGGGTAACTTTTTACCTCATGAGGACTGTAAGGTGTAAGAGCTTAAAGTATGTAGCTTAAAGTCAGGATAGCTTTTTGGTCCCACCCCAGTGTTGACTCCATGGCTACAGCCCATAGCCTAGAAGATTCTGAGAGGATGAATTATCAGTTGAATGAAGTTGTCTTTATATGAGTTGAATATATAGCTTAACACACAGGAGATTGGATATTTGAGTTTGGAAACTAATAAAGAAGTGCAGTATAAGGTATATAAGTTATGTTTTAAACCACAAGAGTCATGACAGATGGGCAGAAATAGGAGGCTGCACACACCCTGTGTGCATGTACCGAGGTGTTGGTAGTTTCCTGATGACCTCTGTGACTCCGCCACCAGCCAGGAAGCCAAACCAACCTTACAAGCTGAAGGCAGACAGAGTGGCGGCACAATGTTGGGGAAATAATTCTGAAAGAAAAAAAAAAGAAAAAACAACCTGCTTTTCTTCTGTGTACTGACAAAGATGTTGGTGAAATTGATTAAGAAAATGCCAGACTTTAGGGAGATCCAAACCCTGAACCTGTCATCCCCAGAGAAGGTGACTAACTCACTGCACTACCAGGAAAACATGCTTTTCACAAACCTCACAACCTGAGTCTTTAACCAGTGAGCACCAAGCAAGGATTTCAGCATTTAATCCTAGTTGAATTCAAGGTGATATTTGGTCTGAACATCTGGTAATTTTTTTTAAAAAGAAATCTCTGTTTAATTAATTTTTATGCCCTGAGCACAGAACATAAAAAGAAAATAAGAAAATAAAGGCAGAGGGCAGAATCTCTGCACACACTGAGGGTGCTGATTGTGGGGGACTGCCTCTGAATGAAAATATACTTTGTTTTTTTAGGAAACTCCCGTATAGTGCATCATTCCACAATCAGAATCTATGGATCACGAGAACCATCTGGAAACATGGACAATTATAAAGCAGCAGCCAACTACGCAAGAAGACGCAAAAAAGACTAAATTACAGAGTTCAAATTAAAGGAACTGTTGAGAGCACATTTCACTTAAAAAAACAGTCTGCTGATTTCAAGTCAGTATCAATCAATCAATCAACTTTATTTGTAGAGCGCTTTTCCTGCATGGACATGCAACACAAAGTGCTTTGCAGAATTAAAAACAATTAACACAAGAAAGAAAAACAGTTACAAAGAAATCCCCTCCCTCCCACCCTCCATACTAGACACACACACACACACACACACACACACACACACACACACACAATCTCACACACAATAGGGAGACATGGCATGGCACTGAGGATCAAGGAAACGCCACCTTTGGGGTCGTCCACAGTGGGAGGAGCAGCAGGCCGTGCCATCGGGGGGACCAGCACCCAGGTCCCCCGACTCCGACAGACAGGTGGACCCCCACATCGAAGGGAGGAACCACCAGCCGGCCGGGCCAAGGAACCCAAGGACAGCACCCCCACTACCAGACCCGACACAGCTCCCAGTGTGGAGGACCCCCCTGAGGAAACACTGGAGTTAAAAGCTAAAGACTAAAAGCATAAAATAGGACTAAAAGAATAAACAAAATAAAATAAATACAGTACCAAAAATAAAATATGTAAAATTATAAATGAAATAGAATAAATAAAGTACCAGTGATAAATAAAAACAGATTAATATCATCTTAAAAAGCAAGATAAAAGCAGCAACATAAAATACGACAGAACCAGATAAGAACATAAGAAGAGTTTAAAATATTAGTTAAAAGCCTGATTAAAAAGGTGTGTCTTTAATCTTCTTTTAAAAATATCAACAGTCTCTGCAGTCCTGAGGCTCTCCGGCAGGCTGTTCCACAGGTGGGGGCCATAGTGGCTAAATGCTGCCTCACCATGGGTTTTTGTTCTGGGTTTTGGTATGGTTAAAAGGCCAGTGCCGGAGGACCTCAGGGTCCGTGAGGGTTGATATGGTAAAAGCAGATCAGATAAATAAGAGGGCGCAAGGCCGTTAAGACATTTAAAAACCAGTAAGAGAATCTTAAAATCGATCCTGAAGCGCACGGGGAGCCAATGCAGCGACTCTAAAACCGGTGTAATGTGCTCCCGCCCTCTGGTCCTTGTCAGCACGCGTGCGGCTGCGTTTTGTAATAATTGGAGATTTAAAATACTCTTTTTGGGAAGACCAGAGAGCAGGGCATTACAGTAATCTAATCTACAGGAGATAAAAGCATGCATTAGCACCTCCGTACTGGCCTGAGAGAGAAACGGGCGGACTCTGGCTATGTTCTTAAGGTGATAAAAACCTATTTTCGTTATATTTTTGATATGTGGGATAAAATTCAGCTCAGAGTCAAAAGTCACGCCCAAATTTTTTACTGATTGGGTTGGTTTAAGATCCTGTAGTTTTGGTAAAAGTTTCTCTCTCTGGCGTTCAGGACCTATAACTAAAACCTCAGTTTTGTCCTGGCTGAGCTGTAGGAAATTCTCTGCCATCCATGACTTGATGTCTACAATGCAGTTAAAAAGGGCATCGATTGGCCCTGTGTCATCAGGAGACACGTCGATGTACAGCTGTGTATCATCAGCATTACTATGGAAGCTGATGCCGTGTCTCCTGATGACATCCCCAAGGGGAAGCATGTAAAGATTAAAGAGAAGTGGACCTAAAATTGAGCCTTGGGGAACCCCACATCCAATTTCATGAGTTCGTGAGGAACATGTATCCATACCTACATAAAAGCATCGGTCTGTGAGATAAGAACAGAACCAGTTAAGGACAGTACCAGAGAGGCCAACCAGGTGTCTGAGTCTTTTTAATAAAATGTGATGGTCTACCGTATCAAAAGCGGCGCTTAGATCCAGTAGAACCAACACTGTGAGCTTTTTGTTATCTAAATTCCACCTGATGTCGTTTAAAATCTTTAGAAGGGCTGTCTCGGTACTGTGGTTCCTCCTAAAACCAGACTGATGCCTCTCTAAAATGGTATTTCTGTTTAAGAAGTCATTAACTTGGTTAAAAACCAGTTTTTCTCAAATTTTACTTAAAAACGCTAGTGATGTGATAGCAAAATGAGATGTTTGGTTTTGGGTTGGTGTAATATTATTAATGAAATTTTATCAATAATAAGTTGCACTACTGGTTACTGGAAAAAGTAATATTATTACTGTAACACATTACTGCCCAACACTGGGTGTGATTACCCCTTTACGAAGTTATTTATGAGCTTTTTTTTAAATAGGTTCTGTGTATTTCTGTGCTTGTAAATCGAAACAATGTAAACATCCATCCTTACATCCATTTTCGTAACCGCTTATCCTCTTGAGGGTCACGAGGGGGCTGGAGCCTATCCCAGCTGACACTGGGGTGCCAGACTATCACAGGGCTGACACATAGATCTCTATAGACAACCGTTCACACTCACATTCACACCTACGAACAATTAGAGTCACCAATTAACCTGCATGTCTTTGGGCTGTGGGGGGAAGCTGGAGTACCCAGAGAAAGCCCAAACTGACACGGGGAGAACATGCAAACTCCGCACAGAAGGGCTCCCTCCTGGGATCCAACCAGGAACCCTCTTGCTGTGAGGTGACAGTGCTAACCACTACACCACCATGCCGCCCTACAATGTAAACAGTATCACATATATTAATTAATGTGTTGCACCCTCACTCTTTTTCTTATTTTACTGTAGTCTGCTCAATTTTAGTATACAGTATTTTCAAAGGTATACAGTATATTTATATTGTGTAAATATATATACAGAGCAGACAGGGAGGCTGCATCATCTGGTAAGCTCCATGGTGTATACACAAACAATTCATGGTGCTGTGATGTGAAGAGGATCTCCCAGTTCTGCTCTCAGGATATGGAGTTTTTGACTGTGAAATGTCGACCCTTTTCATTTTACTTTTGCACTATAGGCTATGTTCTTTCTCATATGTTGCACAAATTGTTTTTAAATGTTTTGTTTCTTTTTGCTTAGGGTATGCGAAATGTCATATAGTTTCTGTACTGCCCATAAAAATGATAGTTAAAGAAGTTCAGTTCAGTTCATAACGTTATACGACAACACAGCATCCAGTTGCTAATGGCTAACGTTAGCCTACTGTAGCGTAGCCTCTGAAACATTAACGCTATCTTCCTTGTGCGTTTCCACTTACTAGTAATGTTCAATCAATTCAATCAATTTTATTTATAAAGCCCAATATCACAAATACAATTTGCCTCACAGGGCTTTACAGCATACGACATCCCTCTGTCCTTTAGACCCTCACAGCGGATAAGGAAAAACTCCCCAAAAAAACCCCTTTACCGGGGGAAAAAAATGGTAGAAACCTCAGGAAGAGCAACTGAGGAGGGATCCCTCTTCCAGGACGGACAGACGTGCAGTAGATGTCGTACAGAACAGATCAGCATAACAAATTAACAGTAATCTGTATGACACAATACAGTAATCTGTATGACATCCTCGGTAATGACAGTAGCTTACAACAACATTCATGAAAGTAATAATACTGTCGTTATAGTTCTGGCTACTGTGGTACAACATGTTGAAAGTATATATTAGTATCAGGCAGTATACATGTATGATAATATCATATGTCTATAATAGCAGTAGAAGTATGACTAATGATTAATGATGGCAGCAGCAGCAGCAGCAGCAGCAGCAGGCATCTGGCAGGACCACGGCAGCAGCACAACCACACACGTCACACTATCCAGGCACCGCTGCAATACGAGTTAACCTGAGAGATAGTGGAGCACAAAGGCTCCGGAGAAGAAACCGAGTTAGTGACATCCAGAATGGCCGAGTAAAATAGATACAGTAATAGGATACGAGAGAGAGAGGGAGAGAGAGAGAGCGAGAGCGAGAGAGAGAGAGAGAGAAGGTGCCCGGTGCATTAAAGGTGGTCCTCCGGTAGACTAGGCCTAAGTCAGCCTAACTAGGGGCTGGTACAGAGCAAGCCTGAGCCAGCCCTAACTATAAGCTTTATCAAAGAGGAAAGTCTTAAGTCTAGTCTTAAATGTGGAGACGGTGTCTGCCTCCCGGACCGTAACAGGAAGATGATTCCACAGGAGAGGAGCCTGATAGCTGAAGGCTCTGGCTTCTGATCTACTTTTGGAGACTTTAGGGACCACGAGTAACCCTGCGTTCTCAGAGCGCAGAGTTCTGGTGGGATAATAAGGCACTATGAGCTCTCTAAGATATGATGGAGCTTGACCATTTAGAGCTTTATAAGTTAACAGTAGGATTTTAAATTCAATTCTGGATTTTACAGGGAGCCAGTGCAGAGAAGCTAAAACAGGAGAAATATGATCTCGTTTCTTAGTTCCTGTTAGTACACGTGCTGCTGCATTCTGAATTAGCTGAAGAGTTTTTAATGATTTACTAGAGCTACCTGATAGTAGAGAGTTACAGTAATCCAGCCTCGAGGTAACAAAAGCGTGGACCAATTTTTCTGCATCTTTTTGGGTCAAGATAGGCCTAATTTTTGCAATATTACGCAGATGAAAAAATGCAGTCCGTGAGGTTTGTTTTAAATGAGAATTGAAAGACAGATCTTGATCAAATGTTACTCCGAGGTTTCTTACGGTAGTTGTAGAGGCCAGAGCAATGCCATCGAGAGAAACTATGTCATCAGATAAAGAGTCTCTGAGTTGTTTGGGGCCAAGAACAATAACTTCAGTTTTGTTTGAATTTAACATCAGGAAATTGGTGCTCATCCAGGTTTTTATGTCTTTAAGACAATTATGAAGTTTAGTTAATTGATCCCTTTCTTCTGGCTTCATCGATAAATACAACTGTGTATCATCCGCATAACAATGGAAATTTATAGAGTGATTTCTAATGATGTTACCTAAAGGAAGCATATATAGAATAAATAGGATTGGTCCAAGCACAGAACCTTGCGGAACTCCAAAACAAACTTTAGTACGTACGGATGATTCATTATGAACGTCAACAAATTGAAAACGATCAGATAAATAAGATTTAAACCAGCTTAGTGCAGAACCTTTTAGGCCAATTAAATGTTCCAGTCTCTGTAACAGAATTTCATGGTCAACAGTGTCAAACGCTGCAATAAGATCTAATAAAACAAGTACAGAGACGAGTCCTTTGTCTGAAGCAATCAGAAGGTCATTTGTAATTTTCACTAGAGCTGTCTCAGTGCTATCATGCGCTCTAAATCCTGACTGTAATTCCTCAAATAAATTATTATCCTGGAGAAAATCACACAGCTGGTCTGCGACTGCTTTCTCAAGGATCTTTGACATAAAGGTAAGATTAGATATTGGTCTATAGTTGGCTAACACCTCTGGATCCAGGGTGGGCTTTTTTAGTAGAGGTTTAATTACAGCTACCTTAAAAGACTGTGGTACATAGCCTGTTAATAAGGATATATTGATCATGTCTAATATATGGGTGTTAACTAAAGGTAAGACCTCCTTGAGTAGCCTAGTTGGGATGGGGTCTAAGAGACACGTTGATGATTTAGATGATGAAATCACTGTGGTCAATTCTTGAAGAGAAATTGGGGAGAAGGAATCTAAATAAATATTAGGTGTTACAGCTGTGTTTGAGGTTAGATAGGTACTATCTGAGGACAGGTCGTCCTGAATTTTGCCTCTAATAGCTAGAATTTTGTCATTAAAGAAGCTCATAAAATCATTACTGCTAAGGGTTAAAGGAATACAAGGCTCAATAGAGCTTTGATTCTCAGTCAGCCTGGCTACAGTGCTGAAAAGAAACCTGGGGTTATTTTTGTTTTCTTCTATTAAAGCTGAGTAATAGTTTGCTCTGGCATTGCGGAGGCCCCTCTTATAAGTTTTGAGACTGTCTGCCCAGATTACACGAGATTCTTCCAGTTTGGTTAATCGCCAATTCCTTTCAAACTTTCGCAATATTTGCTTTAATTTACGGGTTTCAGAGTTATACCAAGGAGCGAACTTTCTTTGTTTTGTTAACTTCTTTTCAAGAGGAGCTACAGAGTCAAGTGTTGTTCGCAGCGAGCTTACGGCGCAATCAACAAATTGATCAATTCAGGAGAGGTTAAAATCGGTACAGGAAACCTCTGTTACTAAAGGACTTGGGATTGAATTTAACGACGGAGTAATCATTTTCTTAAATTTTGCGACAGCACTATCTGATAAACATCTGGTATAGTAACTGTTGCTAAGTGGCGTGTAGTCGAGTAAAAAGAAATCAAAAGTAATCAAATAATGATCTGATAGCGAGGGATTCTGTGGAAAGACTGTTAGGTTATCAATTTCAATTCCATACGTCAGAACTAGATCGAGAGTGTGGTTAAAACAGTGAGTGGGTTCACGTACACCCTGACTGAAGCCAATGGAGTCTAATAATGAGATAAACGCGGTAGCCAGGGAGTCATTATCAACGTCGACATGAATGTTAAAGTCGCCTACAATAATAACTTTATCTGATTTTAGAACTAAACTGGATAAAAACTCTGAGAATTCAGATATAAATTCAGAATACGGGCCAGGAGCACGGTACACAATAATAAATAAAAGTGGCTGCGAGGTTTTCCAGGTTGGATGTAAAAGACTAAAAACGAGGCTTTCAAAAGAATTATAATCTAGTTTAGGTTTGGCGCTGATCAACAGACTAGAGTTAAAAATGGCTGCATCAATCAATATGATTATCTGATATTAATTCGTTTACTAACACTGCTTTAGACGAAAGAAACCTGATATTTAACAGTCCGCATTTAATTCTCCTGTTTTGTCTTTCTGTCACAGAAGAGGTTTTAATTTCTATGAGGTTGTTTTGCACAACTCCTCTTTGTTTAATTTTAGATTTAAATAATTTAGGTGGTCGGGGGACAGACACCGTTGGTATAAAACTATGGAAACTATGGCTGGGTAAGTGAACTAGAAGCTCAGAGAGGCGTATAGGACTGCAGCTCTCTGTCCTGGTCTCAACTCTGGGTTGTCAGGGATTTAATCTGCTAATAAAATTTTCCAGGTTCCTAGAAACGAGAGCAGCTCCATCCAAAGTGGGATGAATGCCGTCTCTCCTAATGAGACCAGGTTTCCCCCAGAAAGTTTGCCAATTATTAACGAAACCCACATCGTTTGCTGGACACCACCTGGACAGCCAGCGATTAAATGATGACATGCGGCTAAACATGTCATCAGAGGTCAGATTAGGGAGGGGTCCAGAGAAAACTACGGAGTCCGACATTGTTTTTGCATATTCACACACCGAGGCAACATTAATTTTAGTGACCTCCGATTGGCGTAACCGGGTGTCATTGCTGCCGACGTGAATAACAATCTTACTGAATCTACGTTTAGCTTTAGCCAGCAGTTTCAAATTTGATTCGATGTCGCCCGCTCTGGCCCCAGGGATACATTTGACTATGGCCGCTGGTGTTGCTAACTTCACGTTCCGCAAAATAGAGCTGCCAATAACCAGAGTTTTATCCTCAGCGGGTGTGTCGCTGAGTGGGGAAAAGCGGTTGGAGACGTGAACAGGCTGGTGGTGAGCCGTGGGCTTCGGCTTGGAGCTACGCTTCTGGCGCACACTTATCCAACGACCCGGCTGAACGGGAGTTACCGGAGGACCACTAGCAGAAGCTAAGGCTATGCTATGTGGCTCCGCACCGGCTACAGGGGGCTGGCTAACTACCGCAGCTACTGAGTGATTTTCCATGGTGCGGAGCCGTGCTTCTAATTCACTAAGCCTCGCCTCCAACGCAGCAAATAAGCTACACTTGTTACAATTACCACTGTCACTAAAGGAGGCAGAGGCATAACTGAACATGTGGCACACCGGGCAAGAGAGAGCAGAGGGAGAAGCCATCGCTAGCAGTAAAGCTAATGTAGCTACCAAGGCTAGTAACGTGCAAACAACAGCTAAGAGATTAGCGAGAAAGTCGTAGAAAGGAGGAGAGCTATGAGTGCTTAAACAGAACTAGTGTGGGTTAAGACTTGGAGTAGACGTTTTAAGCAACTGAAGTGAGAAAGCAGAAAGCAGGCTAGTAGGATTCACCAGAGCACAGAGAGCACAGAGACGCTGCCACAGAAACACCGGGAAATGACACAACTTGCTTATCGCAATACGTCAGCACGTCAGCGTCAACATTAGTCAACATGTCAGTGGTAATGTTAACGCTACTATCTAACAATAGCACTGTAACCTTATTCTACAACTCATCAGTCATCACTGACTCCGGTTAAGTTTTAAAACTCTGGTGTTGTGTTTGACTGTCTTGGTTGTTATGTTACACTCACTCTCCTCATGTATCTAACGTTACCTTGCCAACGCCTACGTCTTTAATAGACGTAATGAGGAGGGGGGAGAAGGCCTTTGGAGGGAGGTGGAGTTGCAGAAGGAGGGGGATGGGACTTTGGAGGGAGGCGGGAGTTGTGGATGTTCAAGTGTGAAATGCAAGAAAGGTAAGAGGAGCTTTAATGTAAATTTATGGAAGTTAGGTCACAGTGGTTAGGTTTAGGAGAAGACACATAGAGATGACATACCCTTAAATGACTCAAAGTTCAAATGGTTCTCAACACCAGTCGGGAAAGTGTCCACACATCTACCACCACAATATGCTTCCTTCATGACTTCGGTCAGCACATTTGTGTGATCACAATGTGATCACAGCTTTCCAATTTGCATGGGATATATATATATATGCATTACTGTCTTATCATTACATGGGATATGCCCAACTGTTGGTGTATTACTTTCTATAGGAAAATGTACAGACATTTCTTCAGGATAAATGAAAGTCTTTGATATTATGACTTAAAACTCAAGTGTACTGACACAACCTGAAGTGTTTTTCTACTTTACTGCAGCAAGGTGAGAATTTAAAACTTCTGGAGGTCAGCAGGAACAAGAGTGTCAGCTGCACTTAAGTGGTAAAGACAGGACACTTTCTCAGTGAAAGAAATAAGCATTCAAGTCAGCAATAAACTCTGAAGTGACAAACAATCATTTAACACAAGGCAGAGGTATTTCAACTGGGTTGTCAGCAGAAGTACACTGGAATTGTATCACTAGTCCATAACTCTCAGCAGGACTCCAGACAGATAAAAGTGGCCAAAGGTTCCATTTTTGGAAATCTATTTCTATCTTTGTTGTCTCTCTGTCTGCAAGCAGTGAGCGACTCCATCCATGTGAGGCTTGTTTTAAAGTACACTGAACAGTCCAGGGATATTCAGCTCTGTGCAAGTTATCTCTTTGTTTTGACTGTGTGCTGTACAGAATACTGATACCTTTGTAGAGTCTCAAACTACATATACTAAGGCCATCATTTAAATGATCTATAGTGCATGGTCTAAAGTACATGGCACAAGCACAATTAAGGCGTGTCCGACTCTGTTTTTGCTAGTTACATGGTGCGTAATCTGAGTGCAAAGTAAGACTCAAGGGGCAAAGGAGTTGTATTTAGTCCCTTAATTAATCATAGGTGTGTTTTGGGCGTAACATGAATTGAAGGTTACGAGTGTCATTTCCCATTTCCTTTAAAAGCCACCTGCACCTGCACCTGGCACTCTGCTATTTACATGGTGGATTTAGCAAAGTGGAGCAGCGAGTGGTTTCCTACGGAGAGTAATGCAGTAAGAGCAGTAATGTCACAGCAGCAAATATCATGGGACATTGATCAGCAAAAGTAAAAACTGTAGTTATAAAGTTGACAGTGGAAACAAAGCTAAACTTTTAGCTTCTGAAATAATTCATCAAGTCATGCTGCTCCTTGTGCGTAAATGTGCACAGTGTTGCTCTTTGGACTGCAGCTCTGCTCTGATCTCTGCTATACGTTCACATTTTAGAGAGTGTAGTTAATATTTTCCTCATTAATGATGGACTATTTCACCCACCTGCAGCCCACTGTGTCTCCCTGTGTGCATAACAACCGGAGCGTACGCGACTTGTGCACTCACCTATGTAGATGCCTCTCCGGTCTGAATAATGTGCCCTTAAATAGCTAGAAAATACTTCACTTTTCTGACTTACAGTAAGACCAGGTTTTTGTTGCGTCAGTGACACAATCGCTCTCTGCCCCCTTAAAATAGCAACACACCAATAATGCGCCTGACCACATCTGATTTAAGACTTGCACACCCATGGTGCACAGATGGGCGCACGTATTTACACAACATGGGCAGTGGCAGTGAAAATGACGACTGGGTTGGTCTGAAACTAGCAATGGTGCCAGTCTAACGCCTTGTTACGACTTCCATAGATCCGTAAATATACAGATGATGCCTCTGGTATCCAACGCAAAAAGGGCATTTCTCTACTGATGGATAGAAACCTGGTAGAGACTACCTGTAGCCATGGGGGAGAGGCTAATTTTGTCTGTATTTTGCCATCCAGTGGTTTGGAGTATGTGCTTGAAACATTCCAGGGACAAAAACAGGACCTTTAGTGCATGGAAACAAAAGAGTGAAGATGTTGGCCTGCCAGATATACGTAGCATGTTTTATGAAATCTTTCATTAAAAAGACGTATGAATGGCTGAACGAGTCATAATAACAATCTGACTGTATATTGTCTCTATATACAGACTCTACATTCAGTTAAACAAACCCCGGAGATCTTGCCTCCGGAAGAAGAGCGGAAGAGCCCTGGTTTCCGTTTGTAGGCTGTTTGTAGTCTGCGTGATATTGACCAATCACGTTTGAGCCGGCTGCAGTTGATGCCAGGTTAAACGGTCCATGCAGTGAACTAACGAGGCGGAACTTAATTGGCGTCACTGCAAACTCTGAATCCATCACAATGGTTCAGCATATTTACTTATAAACGGAAGTCAGGAAAGGAAATTCGCCTCCTCCGCCCAAATCAAACCGGAATGCCAAAAAAAAAAATCGGGGGTCTGCCCCCAGAGGCTGTATCGCCGTCTGTCAGAAGTCAGACGCTGGATACAGCCGATGGGTTCCGATAATGGACTGTATATAACGTATAACCATATTTTGGCAGAATAACATTATTTAGATTCACAATTTGCTAAAACTAGATAAACAACTTACTTTTAATCATACAAACTCACTTGACAATCAACAAAAGCAATTAAATTGAAGAAAATAGCCTGCTAGCTAGTTAGCAACCTGTTACCTAAACTAGCACACTGTCACACGGTCTCTCCAAAATCTACTGCAAAACTTCATCAGAACATCAGATAGCACTGAGATTCCCATAGGAATGAATGGACTCCTGGTTGACTCATCCCCATACACATACCCAGCTGGAAACAAGGTGACTATAACTATAAAACAGTAATCCAGACCTATCATCAGTTTAACTGTCGCAGAGTTTAAAAAATGATTTATGATACTGGTTTGTGGACTCACATTTTGAAGCCTTGAGATCGGCATTTTGGTCATCGCTATCTTGTTTTTTCTTGACCATATTTGGGTGAAAGGCTGGACGTGTAGCAGCTCGCCCTTAATTATATGTAACTTTAAGCCTTTACACTAAATTTCATCTCCCGAACAGTTTTCATGACCGGGGCAAAGTAGCAACAGAGACCAAAAATTGAGCATAGAGTTCTCAGCTCACATCCCAGCTACATCAAACAGCCAGTCAACTGATGGAGCAGCTGATAG
Source organism: Epinephelus awoara (assembly GCA_035609425.1). Classification (NCBI taxonomy): domain Eukaryota; kingdom Metazoa; phylum Chordata; class Actinopteri; order Perciformes; family Serranidae; genus Epinephelus; species Epinephelus awoara. The sequence continues at coordinate 5,880,739 of CM069305.1, forward strand.
ATCACATGATTCCTTTCTATGCAACCAATTGGCAAATGTCATTCAGGGTGCTCTATTTGAACTGCTTTGGCCTGCCTACTGTTGCTGCTTCCTCTGCAAATATAATACTGCAAATGGGAATAAAGTTTTCCCTGACTGAAGTGTTTCTGACTGAATTGTTTTTTGTACCAGGCTGTAAACATGTTGATTCCTGCAGCAAAATTGGACATATCAACATTGGGGTCTATGGGAATTGACTGGCTTCTGGAGCTAGCCTCAAGTGGCTGTTTAAAGAACTGCACTATTTTTGCACTTTTACAGTGTTACAGTGCACCTTTTCAAATTCTTCTCCACATTCACAAACTTGGGTACACAAACTCAGATACAGTTTCACAACTCCACCCACATTTGCAAACACCATTTTTTGAAATAATACACAGTGACGTCAAGACATGCTAAAAGTTGGTCATAGTGACAGAGAGCACATATGGCACACTTACAACATCAGTTGTGTCTCATTTGTCTGGCCTCCCAGAAGGCGGAGGACAGGGATGGAAGGTTTAGTTAAATAAAGATAAGTGGCTATTACAAATGAAGAGGCAGATTGCAAATTGAGTCCTAAAGCAAAACACAGAAAGTTAGAACTAGAGACCATCTTGCAATCACTCCAGCCTCATGTTAATGTTTTTAACTGTAAATATTTTTGCTTGGATAGAGTTTTTAGTTTTGCAAATACTGACATTTATTTAGACAGGAAGCATTTCAACCCAAATGTCAATGGACTTAAAAACTGGCCATTGAGAGATTATACATATTTTTTATCAGCCTATCTGTAGGAACTTCTGTCCTGTGATTGAAGAAAACAAACTGAATCTCTCTCTTTTCTTTCATTCTTCATAGATACTGTGGATTCACAGCCCGTTCTCATTGTGAAATCATCAAATTCGCCGGTTTGTCAGTGATTTCAGTGTCAGACACTGATGCCAAAAGCCACCTTTCTTGGCAATATGATTCACTGCTGGGCGTTCCAGTTTGTAATACAGTCGTATGGAATCTTTCACGATGTTAAGATATACTGCTGGTTGGCAAGACTGCACCAGAACACATTGTCATGTCTGGGTGCAGTGGGTGAACGCAAGGGATGCCAAAGACCCCTAAACTCCTTGAGTAATTATAACTTGGAAATAAAGGACATCATCCAAAACATACTAAACTAGGAGTTTCCTTAAACCATTAAAAGTGGAACCGGTGCTGGAATAATTCTGATGCCTAGAAAACTGCAAAAGGAAACACCAACTGGCTCAAGTGTTACACCTGGGAGAAACAAGATGGAGTAATCGAATTTGATCCGAATTTGCTGCATTAATCCACTCAATAATAATAAGAGGGGAAACAAATCAATGAAGCCATTGAAAAATTGCAGCCTCAGCTGAATTCCATAGAGGTCAGACTGAGGAAATGTATACACTGTATACAATATATACACTGGTTGATGATGAGCTGGAGCTTTCTGGCACGCAATAAAGAATGAATGGGGGGTGGGGAAATCCTACTGTCTGGGGGATGAAAGTGAAAATCTCTGATAACAGCGACGTCCAAAAGAATGGCACAGTTCAAAGATCTCAGGATGAAATTACATCAGGCAGAGATAAAACATGGTCTAATCAACCCAGCAACACTCATCATAACTTTTAATGGAGAGACAGAATATTTCCAGGATCATAGAACAATGGAGACCTTCTTTAATCAAGCAATTAAACCAAAACCGTCAGTCCCTTAAAGAGAGGTGATGAAACTGCCCAACAGGTGAACTGCGAAGAACCAGCAAGCAGCCAGCTGTGGTACGAAATAAATGGAAATACATATGAGTTAAAATGGCTGCGTGTAGTAACCAATATGAACTGATCTGAACTGGACTAAAGAAGGTCTAAAAGCCAGAAGTGGTCAGAGGTGGTAAAAAATAAACATAAAAATGGAAATGAATGCATGCGGAAAATGAACTGAAAATGAACATCAAAAAGGAAAGAGACAATTAGGACATGGACATGATACATGGGAATTTGAAAAGTCTTAGTTGGTAATATTGGAGGATGCCTTGGGAAAATTAAAAGCTTTCAGTTATTATGTACTTCATACAATTTGAACTTTGACCTGCGGTGTAAGAGCATGCTAACTACAGTGACCACTTACTTAGGCACACCTGTATCATCTAATGCAATCCAGCATAACAACTCTTCCATAAATTCTACCTTAATGAAGCTTAATGTTCCAATTTTGTTGACACTGTCACTGAGGTGTTGACTCCACTATATGTGTATTAAAATCATAGTCAGTGAAAGTCTTCTGCACTGCTTTATATTTTGAGAGGTGCCTCTAAAATGCTGCACACTGCATGGATATAAATGGGGTTGATAAATTATGAACCCAATATTAAATTATAACATCTGACAGCATCAATAAAAACTAACATTAGAAACTTTATGTTAGTAAAATTTATGTTTCTGTTGTATTTGACTGCACCAGGTTATACAAGTACGATTAAAGTGTATATTTAATTTCAACATAAAGTCATCTTATCAGTGTAATCATTTCTTCTTATTAAAAAAGAATCAGTAAAATAAATATTGTTTTCTATAGGTGTTCTTATCAGAAACTGTGTTTGATGGAAAACTAGTAACCATATTTGGTTGTCTGTCCTGATCAACTGACATGATGGCTCTCCAACTAATAGTTAAAATTCATTTCATTTCTGCTGTAATGCCCTAAAGTTATTCAATTTTGTTTTTATTCTTATTTTATACAGATCTCAACATAGACATGAAGACAGTGATACAAAGTAGAAAGTATGTATCAGTTACTGACTGCTTTATTTTATTTTTGATATATTAACATATAAATGTTCTGTGGCATGGCACAGCTGTAACTGGAAAAAGTTTTAATTTGTAGGGACTATATAAATATACATATATTTTCGTTATACATACAAAAATGGTCTTTTTGGACTATTCCAAACCAAATCTAGTTTGTAGTTTGAGGTATTCTGAATTAAAAATTTACTTTTGACTTGCACTTGATTGTTGTCTGGTCCCCCAGCCCATATTTGTGATATAACATGTTTATTAGGATATGTCTACCGCAAGCTGAGTGATGCACAGTGGATAACACATAAGGTGCTGAGGTGGCCCCAGCCTCCTTCTCAGCTTTGTTCTGCTCTGATAGCTTAATCTCCCTTTTTCTGCATGGATTACTGTCTTTCATGGATTAAATCATCACAATGCTCTGATTTAGAGGACATATCAACATCCAACATCATGGACATAAACATGAACATTCTGAATTAACCATACACACTTACCACTGACTTTATTTGCCTTTCATGTTATATTTGGCGTTCTGCTTTGTACTGTAATTGCTGTACAGCAATTCAGGATAAACAGAGATCTATCTTACACCATGTCCAATTGGATGCGACACAAACAAGCGTCAGCAACTAAATCAGTCTGATTGCATTGGGGGTTTTTTTTGGACTGTACTAACTGCCCACGAGCAGTGCGACACAACACAGAGTGATGCAGCGCGCCATTTTGAGCTAAACGTTTGTCGGAAGCAGTGTTGCTATTTCTATTCTCTCTCTTGTATTGAAAGAGCCGCTATGGATGAGGAACGGCTGATGTCACTGTTCTACAAAGTGGAGACGGTGGTATGAGATAGTATGGTAGCTACAACAATATCTATAAGTTACTCGTTAAGAATTCTTCAAGTTAGGCATTTATGTTAATGGTGCTTTATTTTGAAGTTGATGTTTTAATTTGAAAAGGCTTCATGTGTTTGCTATTCCTGTTTCACGTTTTAGTTCGTCGTGCACTTGGCATCAGTACAGAAGTCATAGATGATGTGAGTTATCTTTATAATGCTGTAAAACTGAGGTGGTTAGATTGCTAACCTTTTCTCTCTGTGTTCAGCAGCTTTAGATGTGTGTTTGCACTCTGAAAAGGTCCGTTTTTGACTGTTTTTCAACTTGGAAATTAGCATTAATTTGAGCTAATAAGTTAGCCTGTGTTGGTTATGGTATGCAATTAACATTGAGTTAACATGTTCAGGGTGATGAGGAGATGCAGTAGTTAATGGTAATAGTACTGCAACGGGCTAATATTCATACATACGAGGCAGTGATGGAGAAGGCCCTGTCCCCCCAGGTTCGGTGCTTGGTCCGTGCAGGTAGTGAGAGGAAATTTCCTTTGGATGAGCGGAGGTCGCGGGAGGGGGTGTGGTGGTGGACTAGGTGTGTGAGGTAGGAGGGGGCCTGACTGTTGAGTGCTTTGTGTGTGAGGAGGAGGATTTTGAACTGTATGCAATGTGTGATGAGGAGCCAGTGTAGGTTTTGGAAGATGGGGGTGATGTGGTCTCAGGAGCGGGTGTGGGTGAGCAGGCGGGCAGCGTACGGAATAACAAGGAAGTATGTACTCAACCATCTTTTCACTGTTAACTCTGAGACCACAGCTGCTGGGTAAGAGATTTGTTTACATGACGTGACAGAGTTCTATATTTAACGGATCCAGGGTGGACAGAGAGTGTCTTATTTAATGTAATGCGGCGCGATAGTCTGATGCTCGTATCCAGCTATGACACAGTGTCATTATAGCTTATCTCTACATTGTCATATTGTTAGGCAGAGCTATGCTACAGAATATGAGCTCACACCTGCATGCCAACATGCTCACAATGTCAGTGGTAACATACTAAAGTTTAGCAGGTGTATTGTTTACCATTTTCCATTACTATTTTATTGCACTAAAAAATTAAGGACAGCTGGGGCTGATGGGATCATGTAAATGTACTTCATTTATATAGGCCTGTACAACAACCCACAGGTGAACCAAAGTGCTTTACAGAATATAACATACAATTAAAACACAGAATAAAAGAATAAAAAAGAAATAAAAGAATAAAAAGAATAAAAGTATTGCCACACTACTGGGTATTAAAGGCCATCCTGAATAATCATCATCCTGAATAATCATCATCAATAATCATCAATAATCATCATCATCATCATTTGTTCTGCAGGTATTTGGTCATAAACCAAAGTATTGAACACATTAAAAGATTGATGGGTCTAAATGAAAAGAGCATCACCAAAGTTATAACAATTCATTCTAAAGGCAACAAACAAACCTCAAGGAAATTCATCTGACAGTTTTAAAGATGCATGATAAAAACTGAAAATGTCAACGTGCCATTGGACAAGTCAGGGGATCATCAAAGTCAGTAGGATTCATGCTATGGAGACAATGTATGTCTGAATCACATTTCATGAAAATCTAATAGTTGAAGAGATAATTCAGTCTGAATCAAAATGGTCAACATTGCCCACTATAGAACCATATAAATGGCATGGCTAAAATTGCTTGATGGTATACAAGGTATGTGTTGTAAATCATACATGTACGAAAGAAATAGCAGCTTCAAAAGACCCTCCTTTGTGCGTTAACCATTTATCTCATCCAGCAGTTATAACTTTGGGAAAGCTCATTTTCACCTGGACAGGCTAATCAGAATCAGTCTGAATAAAACCAATCATAACAACAAAGACACATTTGTATTTTGTGTCTGTGTTAACTTCTTACACACACATCATCATTATATACCTATCCAGTTAGTATGTCTATGACTATGTCCACGTGTTACACCTAAGGCCATGACCGTAACTGAGGAAAATTCAAAGATTTTCAGGGAAGAAAAAAGATGTAATCCAGTATATTATTATGATAGAAGGGTTACTTAAGGCAAAATAATAAAACACTGATGCAGCCTGTGAGAGATCTCAGACCTCTCTTCTTCACTGATTTTTTTATTCACCATCAGTGACTCTACAAATGGAGCCCTTTGTGTACCAGAGGCTTATTACCAAGTAAGCATTGCAGCTCTATCTTTAGTGGCCCTTAATAAAAGAGACCAACTGTACATTAATTTGGAAACAATAAAAAACACTACTTGGAGTTGACTTTGTTACAAATCCCATGTTGAAAAACAGAAGAGAAGTGGATACAAGAGTACAAACATCAAGGAATGAATATAAATCTTAATGCTTACACATATGTTTCTCCATCCATCTTCATCCGCTTATCCAGGGCCAGGTCGTGGGGGCAGCAAATACTCTAGACATCTCTCCCCCCAGCAATGCTTTCCAGCTTGTCCTGGGGAATCCTGAGGCATTCCCAGGCCAGATGAGATATATAATCCTTCCAACATGGGGTCTGCCCCAGGGGCCTTGCATCAGTTGGATGCGCCCAGGAAGCATCCTAATCATATACCCTAACCACCTCACCTGGCTACTTTTGATGCAAGGAAGGAGCGGGTCTACTTCAAGCTCCATCTGGATGTTTGAGCTCCTCACGCTATCTCTAAGGCTGAGCCCAGCCACACTACCGAGGGAAACTCATTTCAACCACTTGCATCCACAATCCCATTTTTTTTATCACTTCCTAAAGCTCATGACAATATGTAAGCGTCCAACCATATATGGACTGCTAAACAGATTCGCTCAGCTCCGTCTTCACCACAACAGCACAGTGCAACATTTGTATACTATCGTTTTCTTAACGTGTACATTTAACAGTACAAAACTAAAGCTGTTTTGTTATTTTAGGAGCAGCTCAGTATACGTAACTCTCTAAATTAATACATGCACGTGTGTCCCCGTGTATCCAAACGTAAGCAATGTTGATTAAAGGTGGTGTACTGGAACTCTGTCAATGCTTTTCATGGGAATGTAGGGTTGAAATAAAATGCTGAAGATGGGGCATTATTTAATCCTCAAATACTGTCTTTCATGTGATTAATTTAACTCCTCTTGACCTGCAAGAAGGATTAACACAGGGCAGGCTGATAAGGTCAAACAGAGGGGAGGATCCATGGATGTCTCACAGTGGCCTGCGAGGAGACCACACAGTGCAGAATCTCACCTGTGAGCTCATTATCTGGATGTTCAGGACAGCTTTTGTCACTGCAGATAAAGTAACTGACAAGAGATGATGACCAGCAGATGTTTAATGCTGTCTAATGCTAACCACTGTCTGGGTTTGTAGTCACAGTATGAATGTAGTGTATATGCAGTGTAGTCACCCCAGGAATTACATTCATTCTGAATAATTCTTCAGTACACAAATTGAATTGAATCAATGGTAGGGCTAATGCTTCTTTGCTGGTGCTGGTGCTGGTGCTGGTACTGTTACTGCACCTCATCTGAGAGCATAAGGAGTTTCATTCTGAACTGAGCGTAAAAGTGAACCATTTTTTTCTGCACACAGTGAGAATTATTTACAAAGAGTGAAGCAAACCTTTAGGGTGAAGCAAAAGCCAATGCAATAAATAAAACAAACTATCTTCCTAACAAAAGTAATATTGTAATATTTCAGTGAAGACAAAAAACAAACTAAAGGACCTCCACTAATCCAAACTCTCTAGGCTAAACCAAACGGGAGAAAACAGTGGCAAATAAAATGGCGATTCAAGCTTTATACTTCTTACTATTTACAACAAAGCTCAAGCTGGGGTCAAACAACAAGAGTTCTGGGCTGATTTATCCCCAATCTTACTCATTTGACTTTATGCTTATGTTTTTCCCACAGCAAAGCGTTATTAATATTACATCAAGTTGTCCCAGCACGTCAACCTCCCTTTTATTTTCATCTGCTTTCACGTAAGTGAAATCACCGGTGGGCGTGTATCAATAATATTCTGTCGCGTATGCTGCCCCATAGAGTGCTGCAGGGATTATATATTTTGTTAGTTATTTTTGTCCTGGTTTTGTCTCCCTTCTCTCTCGCCAAAGAACCAATGGATTGGATTTTGGGTGTGCACGTATGTGCTTAGAGAGAACATCTGTAAAGTTTCTTCGTATGTAAGTGATGCAACCCGATTTCAATATTGGTTAGGATTTTAAAACTCCTGTAGTCTGAGCTTGCCTTTAGGGTAAAAAAAATAATATTAATGAAAAAATATACTGAAAAAAGTTACCAGCCACAAAGCATATAGCTACCAGTAAATCACTGGCTCAAGCAAATTATCTAGATCACACTGGTCGTAGGCAACATATGTTCTTTTTTTTTTTTTATCATGTTTTTGTTTAATTGTTTTCAGACTTAAAAGCAGTTAGGCACCACAGTCATACAAAGTTAAATCACAAATGTACAATAACTTAAATCCCTTCCCCATCCTTTCTCTTCTTAGATTCTTAAGCGCTACCTTGCAGTTCTCTTTCGTACGCTATTTATTCATTCCTCTACACTCACACACTCACATTGACCCCACCCACTCTTCATGCCCCCCTAGATCCCACTCTTTCATGGAGTAACTCCCTACCAGAACTGTACATTAGAGAAATAAATAAATACAAAAAGAAACTAGAAATACTACTTTGTGGTTGTATGCCTCTGCACACCCGTTAAGTTGCATTTTACAGGTTCTATCCATATCTGTGAAAACATTAATGCTCCACACACCTTCCCTTCGGCAATACAATCAAGACAGTATCAAGGTGGACACTGAAGGTGTCACGGAGTACTGGCAAGACAAAAAAAAAGAGTGTTTATACATAACATTATGAAGTCAAAGTGAAGTTGACCTTTGACCTTTTGGATATAAAATGTCTTCACGTCACCATTAAATCATGTTAGACATTTGTGTGAAGTTTTTGTCATATTTAGCATATGAAGTCCTGAATTATTAGTCACAGTGACCTTGACCTTTGACCTTTGAGCACAAAAATCTAATCAGTTTAGTCTTGAGCCCCAAATAGACGTATGTGCCATATCTGAGAAAATTCCCTCGAGGCCTCCTTGACATTTCTTGTTCACAAAATGAGATGGACCCAAGGTCACAGTGACTTTTGACCTCTGCCCACCAAAGTCTGATCAGTTCATCCTATTTGTTTTACTTGTTCTGTTAGGTCCCTCCACTTCTCTGCAGTGGGACTTAATTTTGGAGGCCAATTTTTGCTATAACTTTGAGAGCAGTTATCCTTAATATTCTAATTAGATACACATCCCAGCTTCCCCCGTTCCCCTGGGGATTTTCCCAAGCAGAATAAATTCATCAGTGATACACATTTCTAGTTTAATCACATAATTCCTCTGCTGATCTTTTGCTAATACACTTGTACCACAATACAGTTAAAAAACATATGACTTTAGTCAGAATTATTCTTTAGTGGTACATGTTTAACAAGTTTGGAGGTTGAGGAGAACTGAAAGTTTGCTCACATGGTGTCACCCCATATACCTAGGGCTGGGCAATAAATTGATTTTATCCGTTAATTCGAATTTGTAGTTTAGGCCGATTTGTTTTCATTAAAATCGAGTTACTATTTAAAATCTGCCACCGCCGCTCCACGTTGGGCTCACGTAGTTCAGAGTGGGCTCATCCATCCCCCCGCACGCTTGATACACAAACAACATGGCAGCAAGCGGGGAAGAACTTGTTCTCAAGAAAGGGAACGAGTTCTTCAGCGCTTTTGTGTGCACACCTGTGTCTGTGTCTGTGTGTGCTCACCTGTGTGTGTGTGTGTGCATCAGGGCCGAACTCCACCGTGTGCGACACAGAGAGCAGAAGAGGATTTTAGACACGCACCATGTAGGAACATAAATGACATGCCGTTGTGTAAATAAGATAAATAAGTGTTACCAACGCCAAGCTGGCAGACCCCCGAACCATAGTAAACCATAAACCATAGTAAAGGGACCTCTGAAGACCATTAGCTCCTTTAGCTTGTGTTAGCTCGTTGTGGCAACAACACATAAACAACAGGACTTCGTCTGCGTTAAAGAACGGCGCTTTATTTTCAGCACTGCAGGGATGATGCACAGCCTCTCTCATCAGTGTCTGACTTTTACATAGAGGTACATGACTCAAAAACAGCATGCAGAACTGCGTAGGCTTCTTCACTGTGGCTGCTCGATGTCAACAACATAGCACATGCCTCACTTTCTTCCTGGGGCGCATCCGTCTGACGTCACACACCACACACGGCACACTAACGTCTCATACCTCCTACATCAACTACACACATACACAGCTCCACACACTCACACACACACACACACACACACACACACAAGCCACACACATCAGGCTCAGCCTGTAACATAAGACTATTTAGTTTTATTAAAGGACAAGATATAGACCTGTTCTAAAGGAAAGGTAACCTTAAATGACTTCTGTTGTGATCCAATATGATGGTAGGGGAAACACTGCCGTATGATAAAAAAGGGGTCCAGTGGAAAGCGATCACAGATGCAGTCGCCATGTATATTGCTAGAGATATGGTGCCCATATATAGACTACCATGGAAAAGCTGGGGTTTATTCACATGCTGAAAGTTTTAGAGCCCAGGTATCCCCTAAGAGGGGAAAAAAAATATTAAAATCGTGAATTGGATTTTTTGTGAAAAAATCAGAGATTTTTTTTTTAGGCCATATTGCCCAGCCCTACATATACCACAATCAATCAATCAATCAATCAATCAATCAGTCAATAATTTAATCAATCCATCAACAAGTCAATCAATCTTCCAACCAATCAACCAACTAATCAATAATTAATCTGCTGGAATGATACAAGGTACAGCTCTAGTGAAATGTAGTCTGGGGCCGTTAGTGGCTGTTTTGGTAAGGAGCCGGAACTAGGGCGAGAGAGAAAGGATCCGGAATTCGATGGATGCACCTTTCCGTCAAAATAAAAGTACCAAGCTAACAAAAATGCGGTGAAACTTTTTAATTAAATGTGCAATATGTAATTTTCTGCCGCTAGGGGTCTCAAACCAAAACAATAACAGAAGACGGCGGTTGATGACGTCACAAAGTAGCGTGGGATCATGGGAGTTGTAGTTATATAACAGATCGAATGTTCCTCACTCCGTGTAACTGAAACCAACCGTGGCAGTTTTTTTTGGCAGGGCAAGCTTCAGCAGCAGAGAAATGCTCATGGACAAGGTAAATTACTGAAGTTATATTCACTTTATGTTTCACTTTATGCAAATGGGGTCTGTCGGCCGGTGTAGCAGCCCGAGCCGATCTGGTACCTACACCGGATCGTCAAACTCTGATCTGACTATCAGTAGTAACGTCCTCTTTTGCCCGGATATGTCCACTTTTCACATCCCGTCCGGGGCATCCAGGGGGTGTTTATAAACAGATTGTAATGACCGGTTTTCCGCGCGAGCGCAGTAATCAACTAGATTACTGTGTTACAAAATGCTATGTAACTGTTAATGACAGTCATAACCAGTGTGGCAATTACATAAGCACAAAACCATTGCAATAAACCATTGTACGTAGTCACACCAATGTTACCCAGACATGATGCACCACTTAGTATTTAGAAAATTGAGACTACTGAACTGAATATGTAGCAAAATAAATGATTCACTTCACATAAATACGTAAAAATAATAGCTAAAACACATAAGTCTTCTAATGTAGCAACCTATCTAATGTAAGCCGATCATGTCCTCTGTGTATCTCAACATCTTTTTACCCTGCTTTGTGTCTCTCTTGACGTGAATATGTTGCAGGGAGATAGCAATAGCTCCTCATTGGAGGAAACTATGTCTTTTTCAGATGAGACCTGGAGTCCCTCTCTCCATAATGGAGGTCATCACAGGAGAGAGCAAGAGGGAGAGGAGAGAGAGAGATGAATGTTACAGCAGGGACAAGCAGAGCAGCAGGAGACAGTGGAGAGTCAAGAGGAAGACCAGCAGCTAGAGGGAGAGGGAGAGGAAGAGGAAGAGGGACGAGGGGAAGTGTCAGCTGGAGGGAGAGGGACCGGTACAGCGTTTGGAGTGTCAGAGGAGGACAGAGTGAGGGTTGAAAGGCTGCAGGAGGAGAGGAGGTCACAGACACAGGTGTGTAAGGAAATACTGCAAGTGTCCGAGACAGGTAAAGTTTGATGGTTTGAATTAGATATTATCAGCCATCAGGTTTTATAATTCTTCAGTAAGTGGTAGATGAGCTGCCAGACAAGTGATTTTCCCTTTGAGGATCAATGAAGTTATTCTTATCTATGATTTGTCATTTTTCAGGATCTGATAGAGGACATGTCACAGGATGAGGCCAGGGGACTTTTACAAAGGGTTATGGACAGGGAACCTGGTCTCATTTTTGATGTCCTGCAACCTGCTCATCAGAGACCAGAAGCACCAGTTGAGGGTGGGCCTCAATGGTGCTGATGCACAAGGTGCAGGTTAATGCCCACTGACATTGAAAATAAATGCTGTTGCATGGATGAGGCCAACTGTATAAGCAGGTTGCCCCACATGGCAGTGTTCATTTTAGATGAACATGTGTTGCGCCTCTCACGGCGATTTAGAAATGACATATACGCACTTCACGACACACAGGAGCCTGGGGATGACAATTGGGAATACCGCCACGCCACCTACAGGAATTTTTTTTTGTGGTGGTGTGGTACACTTGGAACAGGAAACCGGGTTGTCATCCCGAGCTGTTGTGTGTGGAGAATCCGGGACAAATACCCTGACCCTAATGGCCAGTACACTGGTTTCATACCAGCTGTACTGTGATAACTTCTATATATCAATGTTACTTTTTGTTGTTTAGGATATTATCTGCACAGTTTGGAATTGTTATAATATATTTTTAATTGTTCCATAATTAGTTCACTCATTGTTCAGTTACGGTCATAGTAAGAGTAATAGAAAAGAGAATCTATGTTTTTTTATGTACAGATCAAAATATTTATTTCTATGTCAAAAAATGAATATTGATTTGTGCAATTTTTTATTTGCATTGAATGTGTGAAAGATATTATTTACATTTACATATTTTACAAATAAAGAGTGATGTGTGGTTTGGATGAATGAGGATGTTGTGCAGGTTCAGCTCTCGTCTCTTGTCTCTTGAGGTGTAGAGCTGACCCCTGTAAGCCAAAAGACATTGCATTCAGATGAGCAGGAATAAAAATAATTTACCATCTCAGAAGAATATTGACTAGGGAAATACCACTAGTCAATCTGACAGAATCATATTAGTATCATACTAAACGTCTGCTATTATGGACTGATGATAGATTACTTTGCAGGAAATGTACTGTATACACCATGAATACTTGGAACACATTTACACATTTAGCTTTCCATACCTAGGCCTCTACTGACGTGGGACTCAAGTATGGAGTCAGTTGAAGGAGGTGGGACATTCGGAAGGAGGCCGAGTGTCCTGGGACCATCAGGCCTTAGAATCCTTCGCCTAGGCATTCCCTTGTCTGACTGGAGTCTCTTCTGCAAAATGGCTGCCTTCAGATCGGGGATGTAACTGTAGTCCTTTGCGACTCTCACAGCATAGACATTCCATCTCGCAGATTTTTTCTGATATTTCCGTCGCATGCTATAAAGAAAAATACCATATTTAAAATCCCTAATGTTTAATTTTTTTGTTATATACATAAGGATTTTTTAAAATATTACATGGTGGTAATAAACATGTCAACAGTTTGAAATTTAATAACAGGTAAAAGTACCACGCACATCCCAAAAAACTTAATGCTGGGTGCTGGACCAAAAGGTAAGTATGGAATAAAAGATAAAGTCCGCACACCAGAAGCTGCTCCTTGAACAATTTATACATGTGTTAAGTTTCGGGCCCCTGCCCTTCATCAGACATGATGCTCAGACTGATGACCATCAGGACTGTCCATTCTTCCATCAGCTGTAAAAGTCAAACAATAAATGTAACAGGGCAATATAGCCCAACAAAATAATATTCATAGGCTATTAAAGGAACCGTTAAAAAAACATTCTAATGGATATCATGACATAAGGGTTTTGTACATTGAACATCATTAAGGTATTGATTTTGTATTTGGAAAAAAACATAGGATATACAGTACCTAGAACAACAACACCATCTTTATTCTGCAGACGTTTGATTGCTGTAGACCTCTTCTCCTCCCAGAATTCCTTTATTGCTCCCAGGCAGTATGTGTCTTGAATGTTGAAAAAGTGTCCTTCCCAACAAAGCCCATGTTCATATAATTGAACAGGTGTGACACTTTGTTGTAGTTGTTCCCAGACAGGAGTATGTTAGTAGCCATCATGAAGTCCCCTGCCTGCATGCCATACTTGAGTGGGCTGAGAGTTCCACCTCCATGTTTGGTGGCCGTTGGAACATACCTGTTAGATCAAGACACAATAAGTTGATTGACAGACAGCATGCAAAACAAAGATTTAAGTTGCTTTGCATGGGGCATAGTAGTCTGACCACAATGTGGATGTTTCTTTTTTCTTATTATGCAATAGTATACATGTTGTGGCATTAAGAATGTTTTTTGAACTCACCCATTCGATGATTGTTCCTGTGCCCCTTGAAGTCAGATTTACTTCAAAAGGTGCTGAAGCCTGGCAGGTCTCATTTGTCACACTGTTTGTGAAATTGCACTTCAACACAGGTAGCCGTAGAAACGAAACAAGCTGTTGCAAGTTGGCTTCATATGTAATCGATGCCCGTTGTCCTATTATATCGTCCTCGCACATGCTCTGGTGGCTATCAGATGATGTTGGAACATTTTCTTCCAAGTGGGGTGGTACTTCATCCTCTGTAGCAAGATGCACAGTGTCGTCTAGACCGATGACCGGAAGATCCTCTATTGTCCGCATGGCTTGAATTCCTCCACCAGCTCTGTCAAAATATAGAAAAACATATTATTTTAAAAATGTACCTGTACTATGTTCTTCCTACAGCAAAATGTATGTTTTTCTACTCTTTTTATAAAATGAATACAAAAAGAGGGACAATTATCATAGACAATACACATTAATCTTTAACTATCTTGTAACATTACTTATCAAGCTAACAATCCGTTTTCAGTGCATCTGCAAATAAACTTGGCAAATAAAATTGATTTTGACATACATAAATAAATAAATCACAACTCACTGGAGTACACAACAAATTCCACAAAGGGGAAAAAGTTTACATACTGAGTTTGAAAGAATGCATCAGAAATGTACTTACACTGTGTTTTCAAGGTCATTTGCGTCTTCATCCACACTAATAGTGGACTCATCATGAACACTCAGCTTAGAGAAACTAAGAAACAAAACACCAAAAGAAAATTTTAGTTTAAAACTGGGTTCCGTTTTATGGACGGGTGGGAAACAAACATGCATCACATCGGCCCTTTCTGACTTGTGATGCCCACACATATTGTTTATAGGCTGTACTGTAAGTAATTATGCTGAAGGAATTTATAATATAGCCTTGTGTAAATGTATAAACAACCAATACCACATTTCCTTTAAAAATTACCACAAGTTAAAGTCACCTTTCATCAAGGACATTTTTTTCTAGGTCTTCAACTCCAGGCTCCTGGAAGCATTCATCTCTGTAAAATAAATTTCTGTCATTTGATCTATGTGCTTATTATATGCAGCAACTTGTGACATTCTAATATTTCTGTATTCAGACCTTTCTGATGGAGAGGCAGTGGATGGTGCTATCTCAGAGATGGTTTGGAAAAGCAGTCCATGTCTCTTGCTGGGAGTTGAAACAGAAGGTCCTCCTTTTTGGTAACTGTTGATATTGGGGAAAAAAATTTGCATGTGTCACAAATTGATAATACATTGATATCATGTGGCATTATGGGGGTTTTCTGTATTTTGGCTTCCAAATAATTCTTCATCTGAGAATCAAAGTTTATTAAAACAATATCCTCATCTTTACAAAATCAGACATTTTTTTTCACATTTTGTAAAGCCAATGTAGCAGATGTAAGTGTGTGTTCTCACAACCTAAAATGACATGAGAAGAGAGTAACATACCCTGTACATTCCTTTGTAGATCTGTGAATAATATGTATAAGACATAACTTGACTGTAGTTACAAATTACAGAAGCCACATAAGAAACCCTACGGAGTTTACTAGTTGTGAAGTGTGTAGTTTGACACTTGTTGTGAGCAGCAACATATATACATAACTGTGTGCTACTTGACAATAGAAGTCACTCAAAATATGTAAACATTGAGTGCAGAAGGATTTTCAGCTAAATGTTATGGAGTTATATCATAATCATTTAGAAGAGCATTGTCTTATTGAAAAGTACATTCAAGTGTAAAAACCTTTTGACTCTTAGAGACACACCACTTCCTATTTGTTGTTTCTAGTCTGTGTATTGGTTTATCTGCTGCTCTCATGACACATTGTCCCTAGGTGGATCTCATTCAATCGTTTCTGTCTGAGTTTTACATCACAAGCATCTCTTTGCATCTACACTACAACTGCGCTGGATTCATCATTTGAACTGACACTGGTTCGCTCGCTGCTTTTTGCTTTTTTTTTTACTTTTCCACTTCTGACTCTCCTGCTCTTTCTTGTGCTTTTACTCTTGCTCCTCTCTTGTTTTTGTGGTTTCTTCTCATTATTGTTTTATTACGTTTTAACACGTTTATGCTCACAGGCAAAGTTATTTTGAACTTTAAAATTTTATCGATCCAGTTTTTCCAGCTTCAGTGTTTTCAACATTTTTACGCGTATAGTAGATTTGACATCAATATCGAACGGCCAGCGATATTGTTGTCACATTACGATAAACAAGCAATCAGAAGAAGCAGACCGGCGCCTGTTGACCACTCTCCGCTCCAGATTCCTCGGAACCGGCTGTCCACCACTTGCCATAGTGGTGCTTCATCCAGCCAAGGCCTCCCGCAGCGTGGACCAACTACTGGGTGCCCACATGACATCGCGAACTCATCTGCTCCCTCAGCTGTGAAACTGCGGTACTATTCTGCTGGAAAACCCCCGGAGCAGCTCGTGAAAGTTCGGGATCCAAACTGAGAGATTCCCCGGGACCACCGCTGCAGAAAAGTAGGCCCAAAACTTCCATAATCTGAGCTAACCGCTAGGCGGTGAAGAGAGAGGTTGAACAGGAGGCTTGGTTAAATTATCCCGATGGAAATAGGTTTCATTAGGTCTAATTGAGCGGTTTTGCGCATTACTGCAGTTCCCGTTCATCATAGGCCGTCTCAGTATCAGTATTCTCCCACCAGAGAGAATACTCTCTGGTGTCTCCATGTTATTTGGAGACAGCATCATCAGGAATATTCGTTTTTTCAACGCCACAACTCGCTGTTTTCCTGGAGCCACAGTCCCGGTCATCCTTAGCAAACTTCCAGAACTACTTAATTCACTCCCTTCATCCATAAACCGGCTGATTTTCCATGTGGGCTCAAACAACACGGCCCGCCGGCAATCAGAGCTGACAAAAATGGATTTTGTTGCTCTTTTTAACCTCTTAAAAAACTGTGGTAAGTCGGTTTTTATCAGCGGTCCCCTGCCAACGCTGTCCCGCGGAGCAGAACGCTTCAGCCGGCTCCTCTCCCTCAATACATGGGTCCAGGCTGCCTGTAGCACGTATGGATTCACTTTTATTGACAATTTTAACTTATTTTGGAACCGGTCCTCTTTTTACAGGGCTGATGGGCTTCACCCGAGCAGGCTGGGAAGCCGCATGTTAGCAGCTAACATTCAGCACGCTGTTCAGTGTGCCCCATGTGACTGACAGCTACGCAAATCGGAAGCACACGCCCCCCTGGTTTCCTCTCTGGTTCTTCCCCAACCCACTGCCACATCCATATCCATCCCAGTCAGAATTTCAAACAGGTTTAACAGACCAGCTTCACCATGGATCAATAGCAACCCCCAAAACTTAGTTCCCGTCACACCTGCTTCACACTCACCACAGGAGCGCACCGTCAGCACGAACATTAACCTGGCCGTGCTGAATGTGCGCTCCCTTTTAAATAAAACTTTTATCATAAATGACATGATTTTAGATAACAAGTTGGACAGTATTCTTTTAACAGAGACATGGCTTGGCACTGACGCACCTATTGTTCTCACCGAGGCCTGCCCACCAAATTTTAATTTTTTATTTTCTTCTAGGGGGGGTAAAAGAGGAGGCGGAACTGCTTCAATCACTAAAAACTCACTGGACTCTACTCAAGTTTCTTTTAACAGCTACTCATCATTTGAGTATCATGCCTTTGTTTTTAGCAGTCCTCCTATTCTTTGTATCACAGTTTACAGACCACCCCACCATTCCACCTCTTTTATCACTGAGTTTTCAGAATTATTATCAATCATACACACCACATACAACAGAATTTTAATAACTGGTGATTTTAATCTACATTTTGATAATACCTCGGATACAATGTCCAGAGAATTTTTAAACCTTTTAACCTGCATGGATTTTAAACAGCACGTGTCACGGCCAACTCACAACAGAGGACACACCCTGGACTTGGTCATAACCTATGGCCTGTCCACTGGTGTGTCCTCTGTTGTGGATCTGGCTGTGTCTGACCACTACTGTGTGTATTTTAACATCACCAGTTTTAGCCATCAGGAGGCCCCGGTGAGAGCAGTGAGGAAACGCTACCTAACTTCTGAAGTGGCTGCAAATTTTATCCAGATTTTACAGAGCACTCCTGCCGAAATTTTACCTGCACCTTGTGATTTTATTGTGGACAATTTTAACAGTAAATTAAAGTCAACACTTGACTCAGTGGCTCCACTTTTAACAAAAACCATAAAAACAAAGCCCACACCCCCGTGGAGAAATGACAACGTCAAAAGACTGAAAAGAAAATGCAGGAGTGCAGAGAGGAGGTGGAGAAAAACCAAATTGACAGTTCATTTTGAAATTTTACGTGAACAACTCAAATCCTACAATAAAACAGTCAAACAGGCAAGAATATCCCACTTTTCAAAACTCATTTCTGATCATAAAAACAACCCCAAATTTCTTTTCTCCACCTTCGATCTTTTAACCAGCACCAATTTTAATAAACCATCCAACATATCAACAGACGCCCTCTGCGAGGACTTTGCAGACCACTTCAGGAGTAAAATCGATGATATCAGGTCCAGTCTTTTATCCCAACAGAATAAAATTTTTAACACACCTGGATCATTGCTTTTGCCTGAGGAAACACTGGAGAGTTTTGTCCTGGTTGATGCAAGGACACTTGGTCGAGTTTTCTCCCAAGTAAACCCAACAACCTGCCTTTTAGATCCGATTCCCACATCACTTTTAAAAACATTTTATGGATTCTTTGAGGAACAGATTTTAAATATAGTGAATTACTCTCTTCAGACGGGTGTCTGCCCCACTGCCTTCAAAACAGCAGTGGTGAAGCCCCTTCTGAAGAAGAGTAATTTAGATCCCAACATTTTTAATAATTACCGACCTGTATCCAACTTACCGTTTTTAAGTAAGATTTTAGAAAAACTGGTTTTTAACCAAGTTAATGACTTTTTAAAAAGAAACAGTATTTTAGAGAAATATCAGTCTGGTTTTAGGATGAACCACAGTACCGAGACAGCCCTTTTAAAGATTTTAAATGATATCAGGATGAATGTTGATTCACAAAAACTCACAGTCTTGGTACTACTGGATCTAAGCGCCGCCTTCGATACAGTAGACCATCACATTTTATTAAACAGACTTAGAAACCTGGTGGGCCTCTCTGGTACTGTTTTTAACTGGTTCAGCTCTTATCTCACAGATCGTTGTTTCTTTGTAAGTATGGATACATGTTCCTCCAGAACACATGAAATTAAGTGTGGGGTGCCCCAAGGGTCAATTTTAGGTCCAATCCTTTTTAATCTATACATGCTTCCCCTTGGGGACGTCATCAGGAGACACGGCATTAGCTTCCACAGCTACACAGATGACACACAACTGTACATCGCCGTGTCTCCTGATGACACAGGGCCAATTGATACCCTTTTTAACTGTATTTTAGATATCAAGTCATGGATGGCAGTGAATTTCCTACAGCTCAACCAGGACAAAACAGAGGTTTTAATTATTGGTCCTGAAAGCAAGAGAGAGAAACTTTTACCAAAACTACAAGATTTTAAACCTTCACAATGTGTTAAGAACCTGGGCGTCATTTTCGACTCTGAGCTTAGTTTTATTCCACACATCAAAAATGTAACAAAGATAGGTTTTTATCATCTTAAGAACATAGCCAGAGTCCGCCCGTTTCTCTCTCAGGCTAACACGGAGGTGCTGATGCATGCTTTTATTTCCTGTCGTTAGGATTACTGTAATGCCCTGCTCTCTGGTCTTCCCAAAAAGACCATCTATAACCTGCAGCTACTCCAAAACTCAGCCGCACGAGTGCTGACGAGGACCAGAGGACGGGAGCACATTACACCAGTTTTAGAATCGCTGCATTGGCTCCCCGTGTGTTTCAGGATCGATTTTAAGGTTCTTTTATTAGTTTTTAAATGTCTTAAGGGTCTTGGGCCATCTTATTTATCTGACCTGCTTTTATCATATCAACCCTCGCGGAGCCTGAGGTCCTCCGGCACCGGCCTTTTAATTGTTCCAAGAGTTAGAACAAAAACCCACGGGGAGGCTGGATTCAGCCATTATGGCCCTCACTTATGGAACAGCCTGCCGGAGAACATCAGGACTGCAGAGACTGTTGATGTTTTTAAAAGGAGGCTCAAGACTCACCTTTTTAAGTTAGCTTTTAACTGAATTCTTTTACTCTTTTAACTCCAATTTGTTATTTTTACTTTCTAATGCTTTTAGATGATTTATTTTTAAATCTTTATGCATTTTAGTTTCTAAATCTTCATTTATTTATTAGTAACATTATTTTAATTGTTAAATCTTTAATTTTTCCTAATCTTACATTTTTTATGCATTTTATCACTATTTTATCTCTTACTTGTTTTATCGTATCATATTGCCTTTAGCCTTTTAGTCTTTTAGTTTTTAGCTCCAGTGTTTCCTCATGGGGGGCCTCCACACTGAGAGGTGTGTCCGGTCTGCCTGTGGGGATGTCGCCCTGGAGATCCATCAGGCCCAGAGGACTTGGGGGCTCTGCACCATGTGTGAAGTCCACCACTGTCTGTCTGGGTCGGGGTGGTCTCTGTGGCGACGTTCCCTGTGGCCGTCGGCTGTGGCGCCTCTCGGTGTGGATGGCTCCCCATAGGTGGTCCTTTCCTCACCTGGTTCCTCAGTGCCCAGCCATGTCATTGACTATATTGACTGTGTGTGTGTGTGTGTGTGCATGTGCGTGTGTGTGCGCGCGCGCGTGTGTGTGTGTGCGCGCGCGCGTGTGTGTGTGCATGTGTTTATATGTGGGGGTGGGAGGGGAGGGTTTTCAATATGTATGTATTATTGTTGTTTGTTTTTTATTCTGTGAAGCACTTTGTGCTGCATTTTAATGTATGAAAAGTGCTATACAAATAAAGTTTGATTTGATTTGATTTGACCATAGCCGACTAACTAAACAACCCTAACAAGTGTTACCTTTCATTTCGTTCATATATATTGTTAATCTGTGTTGTGTTATATAACCATCATTTGCTATTCATTTACTCAGTGTCATCCATTTAGTTAAATAAATCTTCATTTATCGCTAAGTCGTTGTCTGTGATGGTCTTGTGTAGGCTACAGGAACAAAGATCACTGTTTAGAGAAATCATAACCCAGATATTGAGATTGATTCATAAGCATGCTGACGAATTAATAAGTAATTTACGGAGTTATTAATTTGATTAGTCGCTTCCCGTATTATCGCGGGTGGTGCCCTGAATTTATTATTACGAGTGCAATTATTCTAAAACATGTATTTCCCCTACAAAAGACAGACCTCAGTCTCAGAAGTTGTGAGTTCAAGCCTCAGCTAAGGCAGAACAGACATTCTAATGTGAAAGTCCTATGTTCAGGCATCATGCTATGTGGATTAGAGACTATAATAATTATAATCCAGGCAGTTTTGCGGAGAGACAAATACTCTTTATCAACACTTTTCCCTGTTATCACTTGTCTCTTTTCCCTGTTTATTTAGCTTAGCTATCAGTCAATATGCAGAGTCTATCCAATAGCTACTTTTACATTTTAAAAAATGTTTTCATCTTTGTCACCATGGATAATGTTTATCTTTAAGCTAGATCAGGCCAGTTTGTTCATAATTGTTAGCAGTTAATGTTATTCTTACTTTCTTGTTCTTGAGTTTTTTCTTTCCTTTGTATATTATGAGTCTGATCACTTCAGCCACTCATCCACAATTTGAAGGGTATGCCATAATTATATGATGTAACTTCTATGTTGTGATATGCTTTGTTTTAGTGTGTGTGTTGCTCAGAATTGCCCAATTTTGCCCAAAATTGCCCGGCCCCGACCATTGCTGCGCAGCAGCTGTAATTTAAAGAATAGAATTTACAAGAAAAGCCCCAAGCCATTAAGTTAACCTTTTTCTTTTATTGTAAATCGATGGTGCGCCACAATTTAAAGCCTTTGGAAACACAGCCTGAAATAGTAAAAATGCATATATTATATCAAAGTCG
The DNA here is from genome assembly GCA_035609425.1 of Epinephelus awoara. NCBI lineage: Eukaryota > Metazoa > Chordata > Actinopteri > Perciformes > Serranidae > Epinephelus > Epinephelus awoara. Next base: position 5,903,107 of record CM069305.1, read on the forward strand.
AGTGTCTCATTAACCATCCACAAAAGTCTGAGTGAAAATAACCATTCATAACTATTAGAAAACCTGGTTTAAAAACAGCTCATTTTGCTGTTTAGACCACTTGCCAGGACAGAGTGGGCGTGGCAGATAACGCTCTGACTGACAGCTCCCTCGTTTTGATTGACAGCTCCCTGGCTCAGCAATGGCTGCCATAAATTGAATCCAGCCGTACATGTTTGAGCCCTCTGATGATTCAGAGGACGAAGCAGAAGCTGAAAATGACTCCTTTCAGGTGGTCACTGAATAATACGTTTCAAAATGTTTTGTGATTCATATTAATGTTACTTGGTAGAATAGTTAGCATAACTTTTACATGCAGTGTTAGCTGAGATGAATGACAGCGGGAGGCTGGCGCTTTGCCTTTCTTCACTCAGATACGTTTTCATTGAAAACATAAATCTGCTCCGTTTTTCTGATAATAGCCTTTTTCATTCAAACACATCCAGTCTTAATAGATTAAATATGTCTTTACTCTGACACACACACAGACCCTCAAAGCGGGAGAGACCGGTGGCGGCCGGCCGTCTCTCTGGCGTTGTGTAGAAGTATTTGTCCGCCTCGAATAATGTTCCCCTCCGGCTAAAATTGTGCTGTTTCCCGCAGCATCACCTCCGCGATTGGGGATATGTTTATGCGTAGCAAAGCTAACTGCTTGAGGTTGGGGTTAGGGGTGAGGAAGGGTGCACATTACGTCCCCTCCCCGTGAGCCGACACCGGCACCGGACCCGGGGGGCAAGCCCGGCCGCTCACAAGCCATAGATAGATCGATGGATAGATAGATAGATGGAAAGATAGATAACGTTAGCTAGCTAGATCGCTAACGATAGCTAGCTAGATAGCTAACGTTAGCTAACGTTAGCTAACGTTAGCTAGCTAGATCGCTAACGATAGATAGCTAGCTAACGTTAGATAGACAGACAGGCAGACAGATAGATGGATAGATAGATAGATAGATAGATAGATAGATAGATAGATAGATAGATAGATAGATAGATAGGCTATATAAAATTAGTTGGGTGGCTAATCGCAAATGGCTATGAAGAGACGAGTTGGCTCAGACTCAAAGAGGCAGATTTAGCTGGAGCAGAAAGGTTTTGTTGCGCTGCCACTGGGGGGCGGGATGACACAACTGACAGATGATTTATGATTGGTTTCGAATTTATTGCGTAATAAATCTGAGAGATAACCACGGCCCAATCAAACCCAATTTCAAGAATGTACAAAAACTTAAAAGACAAATATTTCGAATTTGGATGGAAACTGATTTCTAATTGTTTTACATGTTTAATATTATGTACATAAGACCCTAAATTACATAGTTAGAAGGCTATTGTGGATTTGGGTTTCCAGAGGCTTTAAAGTTTTACTTTGGTGAATTTGATGAATTCCAGATCCGCTCTCTAGTCCGGAACCAGAATCCAGACAAAATTCAGAGTTAATGGAAACCAGGCTCTTCCCTGGACGCGAGGCTAAGTAAAATGTGATCCCATTAGTTCTATTAACTTGTGAACTTTTTTCATGTCTTCTTACATTGTTGGCTGCTGCTTTATAATTGTCCATGTTTCGAGATGGTTCTGGTATCCACGTTTTCTCTCTCCTTTTCTCTCTTCTCTGCCTGATTGGCTTGTAGAAAAAGAGCCCCCTGGTTGCACAGCGTTGACCAGGATTAAGTTTCGGTGAATCAACTTTATTACAGTTCCTCATATACTGTTGAAACACTAATGCGGCAAGGAGGTCAACCAATTTTATTTTCCATGCCTGTACAATGGCTAGCAGGATGTTAGTTCAGTTGGTGCCCATCTTCTTTATCTTTTTCTTTATGTCTACTGATGTTTAGATTTGAAAAGCTCAACCTGCAACCAGCTAGAAGTAGGCAGAGGGACGGTTTACAAACTAGTGAGCTGATAAGAACGACTCGCAGCCAAATGCCACCGCCGTCAAAGCCAACCACAAAAAGAACCACCAACACTTGCAAAGTAGACACTTGAGTCTAAATTTAGCACACATTTATCGGGGCTGACGGAGAGCAAACTGGAAATGTCTGTGCCTACATCAATTAATTATGTTGTCTGAAAGCACTGTAAGTCCCTATATACAGTATATACACAGTACGGAGCATGGACTGGTGGCTGTAGAGGTGCCAGTTCACCTCCTGGACACTGCCGAGGTGCCCTTGAGCAAGGCATCGAACCCCCTAACCGCTCAGGGCGCCTGACCAAGGCAGCCTCCTCACTCTGACATCTCTCCACTTTGTGCATGTATAGGTCCTGTCTGTGCATGTGTGTGTCTTTCGGACTTGTGTGTAATTGACAGCAAGAGTGAAAAAATTGACAAACTGGTGACGGCTAACCAACCAGACATCGTTGTGATCGACAAACAACAGAAGAAGGCAGTGGTGATAGATGTAGCAATCCTGAAGGGCTAAAAGAGAAACGATGTGGGGAATAAAGGCAACAGTGGTGCATGTGGTAATTGGAGCACTTGGGGCTTTGAAGACACGCCACCCCCAAGGGGGTAAGATTTTTAATATAAGGAATCTCAACATAACTGCAGAGCTACACTGTAACCACGTCTTGGTTTTGCAAAACCTTTGAAAGTCTTGGATGTATCATCACACACTGTTTTTTCTCCTGGACACAGAGAATCAATCTGCCAGGTCTGCTCTGAGGAATCGATGATTATAATTTGAGCATGGACATTTTGCAACTGCGAAGCCTACCAGAGCATTAAATTGAGTCGTACTGGCCTCATGCATACAGTATGTGACACAGCTCGGAGTGTGGGGCTATAAGAAACCCTGCAATTAAATTCATGTCATTTCGCAGAGGATCTCACACAGGGAGATAACAACACAGTTGGACTGTCAGCATGAACACACAGGTATCACTGGGAATATGGAAACCTGGATGTCCTTCACTTGGAAATAATGAATTATGTCCTTTTTAGAAGGATTATTGGCAAGAAAGAAAAGCAGATTGTTCACTTCTTTTTCAGTAATTGCTGCACTGGAAACATTAATGAATAATTAATTATTTTTTTTTCAAGTTCTGAAAAAAAGTAGCTATGGCCATAATTTATATCAGTTAAGCTGACTACTCACCAAAGTAATTCCAATCAGGAATGGCTTAATTAAAAAGAGGTTTTAAAAGTAATTAAATTAATTTATTTGACAAAGTCCACAGTAGGAAAGTAGAAGAAATATGAGAGGAGCCTGTAAAATTAGACTCAATTATGCCATCATTATTTTCAGGGCGTAGTGATGCCATGAGCTGTACAGAAATATACTCAATAGTGTCTAGACCCAGGTGGTTAAGTTAAAGGGATGAGGAGCAATGCTGAAGATCTGGATGGATGTCATACGTAGCTGGACTTCTGATAAGCTCAGAGGAGGGATCCATGGGCACTGGCTGTGATAAAAAACTGAGGGTGAATGGGGTGGAGGAGGATAGCTCAATCCTTTTGACCCCCCCTGACGGCAGGTCTGACTGTACCTCTCTCAGCTCCATCACCTCTATTTCTTTTTCTCTCATTCTCCTTTTCTTCTCCTGCTACCTTCCCAAAGCTGAGCTTTGTTTCATGAAATTATTTCTCTCTTTTCATTTTTGTCTCTGTGTCAATGACGACAGTGAACGAAGAGTTCACTGATATTTGATTATTCTAGCCAGCTAAGGGTTAATATACTGCACAAACACAACTGCAGCACAGGAGGAGCTGTAATGATTCTCATCAAATGATGTCTGACGGGATGAATAACACTGAATTACAAGCAGTCCACTGGTAAAATTATCTAGTTTTGTCACCTATCTAGATAAGGTGACATCCATGTCTGTGAAAACATGAATGCTTCACACAGTCTTCACACCAATTCAGTATCTGACCAAATGTCTCCCCTTCTGTTCCTGAGATATGATGTTGAGTTATGGCCAGAAAAGTGTTCTTGCAGAGTATTATGACGTCAAAGTGAAGTTGACCTTTGACCTTTAGGATAGAAAATATCATCACTTCATCATTTAATCCTATTAGACTTTTTTTTGGTCATAATTAGTGTATAAATTCTTGAGTCATGGCCACACATTTTGTGGGAGATCACAGTGAACTTCGACCGCCAAATTCTGATCAGTTCATCCTTGAATCAAAGTGGACGTTTGTGCCACGTGAGGAAATTCTCTCCAGGCGTGCTTGAGATATCACAGTCATGAGAGTGAGACGGACATAAGGGCAACCCAATAACATAATGCCTCCGGCCAGAGCAGTGACCAGCTCTGAGGTATAAAAATGTACTTTGTTGTTTTATTTGGAGGATTTGTTTGAACTGCACCATCTCCTCACCAAACTTAAAGACTTTTTTTGAAGCCATGTTAATGTGTTTTCCTTGAAATCTGCAATCTGTTTCTTTTTTTCATATTTTCAGTGATGTTGCTGTGACATGTCCACCTCTTTAATGCCCCTGCAGAACTCCTGAAAGAGCAGAAGGTCTTTTCACACCGACCTCTGGGCCGGAAATAATCACCTTGTGAGGAGCAAATGCCATGCACAGTCTCAGGGATGAGGCCTTTATTAAACTCCAGTCAAGCAGCAAAGCACCTTGTGGTGTGAGAGCAGAACAAATGGGACCTCTTGCAGGCAGGTATTATCTATTACACTTGGCCAGCAGTAAAAGGCGTAATAGAGCTGTCCTCTGTCATAGTCATTTGAGGAAAGTCATTAGCATTAGTGGTGCGTTGGTGTCAGGTCCCAAAAGATGCAGAGCTACATCGGAGCTGCGCACATCACAGTGCGGTCAAAAGAGAGAGTAATTAATGAGCGTTACATTAACAGTGGTGAAGTCACTGCTCCTAACACCTCAGGGGCAAAGTCTTTGACTGCACACAGGAGATCGATTCCATTTAGATTAAAAGTCGGACTAATAGGATTTGTGGCTGCGCTGATGAACCCTGCAGTATACTGTAGGAGCAGGTACGAAAGAGGAGTTTGTCTCCACAGCTGCTCTTCATTGGACTGGCAAAATCATTTCATGGTGGCAGAAATTATAATCCGTGTTTATCCTCTGTGATGAAATCAGGACCTGGTCACCTCCCAGTGGTCTTTGATGTCACACACTAGTGGGGACAGAGATGTGGCCTGCAGAGAGATTAAACACGGTTATGTAGTGACATCATAAGAGGACCATAGGCTACAGCTAAAAAGGCAGGCCTATTCTTTTTGTACTGTTGAGACCACAGTTACATATAATTATGACCAAGTTTTACAATGCTAATATTTTAAAGGTAGGTCTGTCAGTGCTGTTTGTGCTGTCAGCATCATAAGCTGCCAGCTGCTGGCTCAGTCATTACCATGTTGAGAGCTGTGTGTGGATGATTCCAGCTCAGAATATAGAAACGCTGTGACTGTCTTAGGGGCTGTACACATGCAGTGTTGTTGACCGCCCGGGTAAAGGGAGGTGCGTCCGTTTGGCACTGTGTGCCGACCTTCTCGTGCATGCAAAGAAGGTTGTGCATGACGTTGCTAAGAGACTACAGTCTGCACTGTGTCACTGACATCTGACATCTCCATCTAACAGCTTTGCTGTACTTTACTTTCTTTTATATTGTTACACAAGTATTTGCATTTCTTTCTCCAATCCTCATCTGAGTAAAAGCAAGTTAATAAAGACATAAGGTTACCATTTGGCAATGATAGCTAGCTGGCTAACATTTCCTTAAAGTACAGAAAACACACCTCGAGACAGCATAAATGAAAAAAATAGCATACCCTACTAACCACAAATCTGATGAGAGCTCCTTCAGTGTTACCACTAAATGAAGGAAGAAGCATACCTGGCTGAAGTTGGTGATCTGACCCCTTTACATTAGCTAGCTAGTATGCTGTTAGCTGCCATTGCAAACACCTCCATGTTGAGAGGCTTGTGCAGACAATCCCAGCTCAGAGTCAGTTACAGCTCCTTTAATTTTAACACAGAAAAATAATAAGAGACAAACCTAGCTGAAGTTGGTGATTGGAGTCTAACTCCTCTTGATGTAGCTTTACATTAGCTTGCTAGTTAGCTGCTAGCTGCCAGCTCAGCCACTTCCATTTTGAAACCCTTGTGCAGACAATCCCACCTTAGAATCATCAATATGCTCTAATTGTGGTATACGGCTCCTTTAATATTATCACAAAAATAACGAGGAAGCAAATCTGGCTGAAGTGACAACAGGCTAACTCCTCTCAATTTAGCTTTAAATTAGTTAAGCAGCTAGCTACTAGTTTCTGGCTCAGCCACTGCTATGTTAAGAGCAGCGTGCAGTCAATCATGGTTCAGAAACATATGCTCTGAATGTTGTATATTGCTCCTTTAAAGGAGCGCTAAACAACGTAAATAACATTACCACAGGAGAAAGTTGACCTGGCTGAAGTTGGTGATCTGACATTGGGCAGCATTTACTTGTGGGTCAGCTCAATGCAGAGTCTACGCTTTAGCCTAGTCATTGTGAGCATTTATACTTGTGCAGTGGTCTGTGTCACTCTGCAGTTACACTTCCAAAACACTAGTCGGCGGTGGGGTTTCCATGGGGTGCTGTAACGTTTAAGCCCTGTACATCCTCCACAAGAACAGAGAAATTTGTTCTTTTTCTCGAGGTGGCAAGAACAAAGTCCTTTCTGGCCAGGACATTTCATACTTAATGAGAAACTCAAGTGCAGAACTCCTGGGAGGTCCTCATAGGCACCCTCCAACTGCAGCATATGTATGTCACATGAGCTTTTCTGCATTGACCACACCCACTTCAAATTTCTGACCAATCACACAATAGTTCTCAGACACCACACAAGAAAAAAGTTCTGCCCAGGTTTGTCAAGCTTGTCGAGAACAAGCTGCAAGAACTCCCAAACCAGGGCTGCAAGAAAAGAATGACGTCATTCTTTTCTTGCCGTTGATTTGACGCAGAAGTATGAATCTTGCTAAACAGATAGGTCCAGTGCTTAATTTGAGCCGGAACGTACTGGAACGCACCAGGATCTTTTCAGAAAAGGCCCTGGTGCGTTCCAGAACTAATTTGCATGATCTAAAAACTACATACAGTATTGGCTGATGTCACTAGTGTTGCAGGGTGGAGTACCGTAGTACTACGGTGCCTCACGTACCACTACTGTGGAATAAGTTCAAAGTCCAATCGCAAGAGGGTGAGTGTCCATGCGCCATCCAACAATGGCGCGCGCTGGCCACCTGGCACTCAATATGCTGCTGTGGTGGTTTGTTTTCCAGAGAGTATATCTTTGAGCAGTGAAAGTTATTATTTATTTCTTTTTACTTGTCGGCAGTGATTTGTTTTCCACAGAGCTCTACGTGCGAGCATTTTAATCGCATTTGCGACTAAAAATAGTTTTGTGTGAGCAAATTAAATCATTCAGCACGCTGTGCGTGTACAGATTTCAACAAGTAGCAGAAACGAAAGGCGAATCCTGCCAGTTGTGGGTTGAACGGGGGTCACAGACAGGAATACGGCGGTCAAACAGCCTATGGCCGCTCCGCGCCGCAAGATAACGGCTTACCGGCGACAAAGAAGTCCGACTCCAGGTCCAGTAGCCTAATTTCCTCTTTCATTGGCATCATGACTGCCCAGTAGTACCTGGACAACTGAGCCGTAGCGACACACAGGTGAAATGAGCCGTTCACATTTCTGTCTTTGTGTCAGTAACGGCCCACAAACCTCACCGCACTTTAGGCACTGTTCTTTACTTATGAAGGGACTGTTCTTTACTTGTCAGGGGAGGAGGGTGGCTGGTTGATTTTTATTTTATTTATTTATTTAGTTTATTTCAATCCCCCCTATGTTTTTCACTTATTGATGCTGTTTTTGAAGTATGAATAATTCAATAAATAATTTATTCCATTGAAATATCATTGATGTATTATAGAAAAGTGATTTATCTTTTGATAAATGACAGAAGGCACATCTGCCTCTCAGAGGCCAAAAGTGTTTCCCTACTTCTAATTTTACAAATTAAGCACAGTACAGGCCCCTATGCTCTGGATGTTGTATACAGCTTGTTTAATGTTACCACAAAAATATGGAGTAAGCAAACTTGATTGAAGTTTGTGACCTGACCTGAATATCATATAGAGCTCTCTTAAATAGAAAACCCGCTTACTGTCATAATATTGAACTTCATAAAGCTATGAATTAAACTTGCTTCAAACATTCAGATATACATTCTGCAATTACAACTGTGTTTTGAAAGTGTTATTTATCTCACTGTTATAATACATGATCACCTGAAAAAACCCTGCATTGCAATGGTTTCTTAAAGGGACATTGTGTAACATTTTCAGTTGTTTATTGGCAAAAATTGATGTCTGCATTCATAAATATGTCATCACTGGTGTACTATTACCTCCACCAATAATCTGACTTATTCACGTAAAAGGAAAATTTCGGATTTGTTTGTACATTGTGCGGGTGAGTCGTCTGGGGGGTTCCATTACGGTTCGCCATCTTGAGAATACACCCGCCAGCAAGGGACACACAGCACCGCCTTCGGCGTTTTCGTTGAGAGCCAGGCCAGCACTGCGTGACTGAGGAGCCGACGGAGAGGAGCAAGAGGCGCTTCGCTACTACCCTGGCAAATTTGAAACAAAGTCCCACTCTTTGAGCATAATGCAGGATCATGCATAATGCATCATGGGAGACGGAATCCTTGTCGCCAAGAAAGCGCAAAAGGGAATAGAAAAGGCAGCGTGACCGGCGAATTAAAAAAACGAAGGCCCACATCGGGGTAGCCTTTCCCAGGTAGAGAGAGCTGCTGAGGGAGGATGGTAATACAATCACAGGCCGGCGCTGCTGTTGGCTGTTAGCCGCTGTTAGCGGCCAGTCGCTAACAACCTCATCCCTCTCCTCCCATCACTGCGCCGCCGTTAGCCGGTGTTAGCCGTAAGCCGCGATTAGCCGTTAGCTGCCGTTAGCGCTGGCCTGTGATTGTATTACCTTTCTCCTTCAGCAGCTCTCTCCACCTGGGAAAGCCAACCCCAATGCTGACCCTTGTTTTTTTAATTCGCCGGTCACGCTGCCTTTTTGATTCCCTTTTGCACTTTCTTGGCGACGAGGATTCCGTCTCCCGTGATGCTGCATAATACATGATCCTGCATTATGCTCAAAGAGTGGGACTTTGCTATGCGGCAGTAGTGCTGCTGGCCACTAACAGCTGTTTCAATTTACACCCGCCACAACAGTCCTACGTTGTTAACACAGCCAGCATGGTGAGGAGGGGGTTTGTCAACTCGCGTCGCGTGTGTCTGTGTAGGAGCCTGAATGAATACTCCATGTAGTATTGGATGACGTGGTTTCATCAGTGTTATCAAAGCTTTTTGGTCCACAGTGGCTACAGTTGTTGCAATACGTGTTTGAAACAGTGAGGCGCTAGAGTGCGCTATCTGTTTGAATGCAATATATGATTTCAACGTTAGATGGGAGAAATTCCTAAACACTGTTGCTTTAAGTAAGAGCAGAGAAGTTTTAACAGTAAAATAATTGTACATACTGTATCAAAAGTCAATGTGCTCATTATACAGAATGAAATGTCTGACCTCATTGTGTCTTACCCACCACAGAAACCATAAAAGCTTCCTTCACCCATGACATAACTGATATAATTGACATTAATGACATCATTGCATCAAGCAACAGACAATTAAATAAGCACGCAAATGTTAATCTCACTGACCTCTGTGGTTTGCACACATGCCCTCATTTTACTGCCTGCACACAGCAATATACATACAGTGCACAATATGCACACAACATTTCTCCTAGTCTCCACTAAAAATAGTTTTAATTAAACAGGTTATTTTTACCTGCAACACCTGTGTGACATGCAGATGTGTACACACACACTACGACAGAGACATTATCCACAGCATTATTACAGACAGTATAGTATATTATAGCTCAGATAACAATCAACCTGACTCACAGTAGGCTTATACTGTAGTATATGCTAATGCATTATCAAGGGGATTAGATTAAAGGCTGGGTATTATATAATCTATGAGCCAAGCCCATGCCTCTGATGGTACCTTGCCCAGTTTATAGGAAACAATAATTCTGAAGGTACTATCCTGTCAGCTGACAGTCCCCGTCCCCCCGTACACACACTTAGACTCCTGCAGGATCAAACTCAATACCTGATTCTTTGTTGCAAGTGAAAGAGGATTAAATGACTAAATATATGATGATGACTTTGTGTCCCTTAACGTGGTGGATTAGTTAAAACAGATAATAGCTTGTAGCTGGTCTGCACAGCTGTAACGTAGTCTGTACTGTTAGATTTTAGATGTACAGACAGATTTGAATTTGTTATGTAATGAAAATAAACTGTTGGATATGGCAAGTGATGATTATCAGCAGCATCACCATCTGCATCAAATCATCCATACACCTGTAGCTGATTCTTCCATTTAGGTACAAATCAGCGACCCTGTCATATGAATCCTGTCTGCAGTTCTACTCTACAACTATAATAATGTTATAACATCAAAACATTATAGCATAATGTTCCTAGCATTTTGTTTGACACAAACAGAAGACCTGGGTATTTAGCATTGGCAGTGACAGTCATTATGGCTGGACAAATCTAAGCAGCTGTGGAATGAGAGGCGATAATAATTATAGCTGCTGTGCAGCAATGGTCGGGGCCTGACAATTTTAGGTAAAATTAGGCAATTCTGAGCAACACACACACTAAAACAAAGCATATCACAACATAGAAGTTACATCATATAATTATGGCATGCCCTTCAAATTGTGGATGAGTGGCTGAAGTGATCAGACTCATAATATACAAAGGAATGAAAAAACTCAAGAACAAGAAAGTAAGAATAACATTAACTGCTAGCAATTATGAACAAACTGGCCTGATCTAGCTTAAAGCTAAACATTATCCATGGTGACAAAGATGAAAACATTTTTTAAATGTAAAAGTAGCTATTGGATAGACTCTGCATATTGACTGATAGCTAAGCCAAATAAACAGGGAAAAGAGACAAGTGATAACAGGAAAAGTGTTGATAAAGAGTATTTGTCTCTCCGCAAAACTGCCTGGATTATAATTATTTTAACCTTAGTAGTAGGGTATTAACGACTTTGATTTTTTTCACGTCGACTTATCTGTCAATAAAGTCGATGTCGAGCCGACAAGTCATTTGATGAAGTCATCACATTGACACAGCGGAGGAAAGTGAAGTATCTCCACACATCTGATGTGTGTCTGTGAAGGCCTGAACATACTCGGGCGGAACGTATGCGGAACAGGCTCTGCGGACGTCTGCAAGCTCTGTGTGAGCAAAGCTCAAGGCCCGAACATACCCGGGCGTACTATAAGCGGAGCCGTCTCCGCGAGGAATGTCCGCAGTCATTCGGGCTTTCATAGTCGAGCGCACTTCCGCGTCGTAGTTTCCTGTAAAAATGTCTGTGAAAAATACATGCCGAGTGCGGTCATAAAATCTTAGCTTTGCGCGCACAGGGCTTGCGGATGTCCGCGTTGAGTCCGTGCGCTCCGCTCTGCGCACCAGTGACTGCTCAGCATGTACTTTTCACATCGGGGGATTTTTCACGGACATTTTCACAAGAAACTACAACGTGGAATTTTCAAAATTTTGCAATTTAGAGGCTTGCTGTAGCGCCACCATCAGGACTTTTGGCCTGTTTTTGCAGCTGAGGCAATCTGGCATGGGACTGGACCTTTGTGCAAAGTTTGGTGATTTTTCGCGCATGGGAAGTGGGATTTCCTCGGCAGAAGAAGATGGACATGCAGCAAAACTATAGGCTCCTGGCAGCTTAGGCTTCCTGGCCCCTAATTATGTCCAAAAAATGAATGTAAAAGGGCAAAAGAAATGCTTCAAAGTCTTAGTTATAGATATAATGATAAGTATTTTCAGATCCTGCAGCAACAATAAAAAAAATACTTCATCCCCCAAATAACCATTGTATATCACTTACTCACCCTGTATTACGTTGAATTTGTGAAGAAAACTTTGTTAATGTTGCATGCCTCCATGGTCAACACATTCAACACATTTCACGTAGGATGCGCAAGACACCCTGGGTGCCTTGGTTGTTGACATTCTGGGACATGTCAAGTTCTGCCTGGAAACTTAACATTTAAATACAGTCTCTTTCAAAATAAATGCACTGCGAAATTGACGGGGTTTTTTTTTCCTTCAACAACAAAAACACATTGTTAGGTTTAGGCAACAAAAGCATGTGATTAGTTTTTGAAAAAAAGAACGGGGTTTGCCTTTAGAATCTTATGGGAAATGAACACCTCTCTCCCCGGTGTAAGTCAGTGTTTGTTGGACCCGCCCACCCCACTCGGACATTTGGCGCCTTAACTTTTGGCGTTGTACTTTCCAGTTGTCCTTTCCCTTTAATGCCGATGGGTGCCATAAACTATAAGGCATCCTTTCATGTCGCATATCATGCCGTCATTAAAGGATGCCTTTGTTCGTTGGTTTCTGACGCCCTAAGTCTTGGCCCAAGTGCCGGATTTGACGACTTCCAAGTGAAAGCGGGCTCCCACGGTTAATGAAGAATCCAAAAACAGAGAAAATTCTTGATGAAATGAAGTCATGGGGGTTCCAAGTTTAATAACAGTAAAACACTTTCACTAGAACCTACTGAACTTAAAGTGAAACGTATCTTTGCTCTCTTTAAAGCCCGACATTGACAAAAACAGAAATTTGAACTAGCTGAGCACAGGAGCTGCTGGTCTATCACTGCCTCGATCAGTTTATTTATGTTAATATGTGACTTTAGTGAATCTGAGCTAACCCTTAAAACACCAGGCCAGTAGCTCCCATGTTCAGCGAGGTAAAATTACCCTGTCAGTGGAGTCTGGCTTTGAAGCGAGCATAGAAAGTTTCACTTTCAGTTGAGTTTGAAATAGTAAGGGTTCAGCAAATATGCATGTGTTTGGGAAGTACTGAACATACAACTGGATAAATGAGACTTAAATAATACTGCACAAGTTGCATGAGAGTTTGTAGACGCATATTTATAGTTTTGCTGTTAAACATGGAGCCCAATGTCTTCTGGATCTTTTGTTTACGGGATGGATGCAAGACAACATGAACTCAGCACAACATGAGGTGAGGAATTGATATACAAATTGTCATTTAGGGGGTGAGGTATTCCTTTAAAACATCTTGTCGTCAACGGGGCAATAAGATAATTTTTTTAATCATTTTAAAAAATAGCTAATGGATTTTGAGGCTGCATTCAGCCAATACATTCTGCCTGTTTTGCTCTCCGCACAGACTGTTTAATGCTCAAATGTGACTGGTCAATACTACTCTGACTTAGAACAGAAACCAGAATGCCTCCGATAGGGCTGGCCCTATACTTTTGGAGGCCCTCATCAAAGTAACTTTTTGCCACCTCCCATGGCACTGCACCATCTTATGTGTATTGTATATTGTTGTGCTTTCCGCTTCCAAAGTAAGCTAGACTACTCCATCTGGATGGGGGTGGAAATCACTTCACACGACCATGTCTGCACTCTACTTAACTTAGGCAGGTGATCACCCAACATACAGGTACAGCCATATACATCAGTGAAGGCAACCACGCTGGGGTGTAGTCTCTAGCTCAGGCACACAACAGCAAGCTAGCAATGTCCATGCAATGAGCCACGAGCACCATTCAAGGGGGTTCAAACTTAACTTTTGTGAACTGCCTCACAATATATGAGTTTAAGCACTCTTTATGTACAAATAAGCTTCTAAGGCCTAAGGTGAGACCTCTTAGCAGGAACACCATTTTTAAATAGACTACAGGAAATACAGTGTCTATTACCCACTTACCCTATGAGTGGTCCTTCTCAGGGCCTTTTGCTCAATCTGGTTAAAGTTTGATTCATATTTTAGTGTTATGCTCTCATTCTAGAGAGCTTAATTTTACCTGTCTGATAAAAAGATATAATGTGACCGAAAAGATATGATGCACAAAGCAACCATATGGGGAAGAACATTCCATTTTTACAAATATGTAATATATTGTGTAAGGCCATTTTTTTGTCCCAGTCCAGCCCTGCTTCATACCTCCAGGGTTTCCGCAAATTATCGCGTGACATTATGATCTCACGATCCGACAATTCCAGCTGCTCGCGTGCATGTCGCTACAGTTCCGGTGGACATTGACGCTCCGCACGGGACGGAGCGAGTCTGCGCTGCAGCCGAATCGCGCACGCAACGCATCTGGTTGCTGGAGTGAAATTTTCTTATGAGAGAGTGACAGTCATGCCGGATGCATGAGAGTTGGCAACCCTGAAGTAGAGGAAATCTCTGCTATTTGCTAGGCTAATTTATACAATGTAAAATGCCATAGGTTTGTGCTAGTAACGTTAGCATGTTGTATTGTTGAGTATAAGACAGTTGTTTTGTTGGTGAACAATGGGAGTTGAAATGGCGACGAATATTGTTAATGTTACCTTTGTTGAATGTTGCTGTTGTCCCTGGCCTCATGTGAGTAGAGAAAATGAGCACTAGACGCAAGGCTAATTCATACAGTGTAAAATGCCATTAGCTTATACTAATAAAGTTAGCATGCTGTATTTGTGGAGAAAATGTGTCCAGCGAAAAAAAATAGTGCTTTGTCTGTCAATCCTACGAGTTATTATGAAATCAATTGGCATACCACATCGCTGTCTAATGTTTTGGAGGAGTAACTGCAGAGTGACACAGACACACTACGCACAAGTATGAATGCTCACAACGGCTTAGGCTACGTGAGTAAGCTATGGCGTAGGCAGTAAACATTTACATCAGCTTTGATATGAGAGGGAGGTGAGGGCCAAGCGTCATTTGCAGAGCCTATGCAACTTGCGCAGTGAGTGCACAGAAAATTTTAAGTGCTCTTGGGGACACTGTGCCGGCCACAGGCCCTAAGCAGCAACTTAGTTTGCTTATGCATCGGGCCAGCTCTAGCTTCAAATACCAAAATCTTCTCCCATTGCCTACAGATTCTGCCTCCATATACAGCTGACAGTAGCGCCTGGAGTAGAAGGCACTGTGCCTTCACACAGGAGGAGAGGGTGCAGCGAGCACTAGTCCACGGCAGCGGGAAGTGGTGAGGTCCAGGCAGAGGGCTATCATCATAGTGCTGATTAAAATACAATCCCTGCTAAAAGGACATGAAACTCATGTTACATATCTTGCTAACTCTCAATAAATGTACCTTGCTTTTAGAGTTCGTAGAGAAATTTAAATTCACCTATAACAAAACATAAATGCTTTTTATTTTACATGTTTTTACAGATGAAAAGAAAAACAGTAGAAATATGATTCTCTACCTGTTTTCATACTTGTAGTTAAGAAAAAAAATCCTGAAAACAATCACCTTTTTTTCACAGATGGGGGGCAGAAAGACTTGGAAAAATGATCCTGGCTTACCTCTCAGGGAATCCGTTCAATGACTTACCATGATCAGTCTTTTTTTTTTTTTTTTTTTTTTAGCACCACCAGTAGCTGGTGAACTATGGCTATGACAAGGATCAGCAGAACACACCCCATCAGTCTCCCTTGACAGGGAATCCAGCCCACTTACACAACATCATTACTCAGTCTGCTGAACCCAACTCCTCCATTTTCATTATTGGTCCTCTGATGACAAGTTCGCACATGGAGACCCTGCCAGCAGTCGCTGTCAAGAGTCAAGAGTGCAGCAGTCAGAGTATGATTTAGTTATTAGTGTGTTCCTCAGAACAACTCGACATAAGCTGTTGTGTAATTTTGCTGTCAGTGCAGTCTTATCTTTTTTTTTTCCTTCACTTGGCAGCCACCCTCATGTCTGCTTTTGGCGGGTTGCCTGGCTGGGATATTAATGTTTTGTGTGTATTA
The DNA here is from genome assembly GCA_035609425.1 of Epinephelus awoara. NCBI lineage: Eukaryota > Metazoa > Chordata > Actinopteri > Perciformes > Serranidae > Epinephelus > Epinephelus awoara. The sequence continues at coordinate 5,919,014 of CM069305.1, forward strand.
GTGTGACTGGGTCCAGACAGAAATATATGCAGTGGTTAAGGCAACACATTTGGACTATAATATTTTTGCATTGCTAGTGGGTTACCCAGATTAATCTGTTATGGAAAACCAGGCCAAAACAAGTACTGTTGGAGATTGCATTTTTCTTTTAAACATCTCTAGACTAGAGTAAGATATCTGAATAACTTCTGCCCAGATTGTCACCTTTATGGAAATGGATATTTAGCACATTCATGTTCGACATAAGATGAACCTTTCTACCCTCAAGCCTCTTTGTGGACTTTTTGCTTACTCTAACAACAAGCCAAGCTGTCAGCTTTCCAAGCAAGATATGTAATGGTCAGCTATGATATCTATTGTGGATATTCATGATCCCCCAAGACATACAAACCCCCACCCAGCTGGCCCTCGTTGTCAGATAATTGGGGTTTGGGTAAATTTAGGTTGCGAGGTCTGGTGACCAAAATTTAATGTCAGGACATCTAATTCCAACATCTATTTTAAACATAGTGCTGCCAACAGATGATGTTGCTATTTTGTTGGTTTTAGTTGTGTTGTTGAGTAACAAAAATCCAATGTATTCTAAACATTTCATGCCAACATAATATTGATCTAGAATAATGTAAAAAGATGAAGATGAAAAAAAGGGGTCAACAGACAGAGCACATGCCGAATGTAAACAACGCTGTTATGAGATAGATAAAACAAGACGTAACTTTACCTGCCTGGACGAGCATCTCAGTCTAACTTCTCACTACAGCAACATTAGCAACTTTGTTTTAACAATTTTAGGCTGAAAAAATGTGCATGTAGGCTGAAATTCAACTGTCATGTTCTGTCAGGAGATGTAGTGACTTAAACCAATAGTGAGTAAGAAAAAGTATAAATAATACATGTAATTAGCTAGGAATGGAGGAAAGTCTGCTAGCCACTAGGCTAATTTATGCATGTCTCAGCTAATAATGGGTGACTAGCAAAAACAGCTGGCATGTCTATGAACCTTGACAGTTAGTACTGAGCTGAATTTGACACTTTTGTTTCACTTTTGATCTTGAGGTTTTATGGCTGTTGGGAGAAGTTTGCCTTGAGGGGGAGACAGGGGGACCAGAAGTATTGGGAAAAAGATGATGGTTTGGGTTAACATGTAAAGTTTTCCTCCTGAAAGCATTTACTTGCCTGTTTGATGTAAAGGTTTCATTTTCTACAGTGTGCATAATACAGCAACATACTTTAAAAGGACACTACTGACTAAATAGAATTCTCACCCTTCACCTACAGTATAACTACAGTGTTCCAGAACAAAGACCTAGACTGGGTTCTCTCACCATTGTAAAGAAGAGTGCTTTCCAGAAAATGTATGATATACAATACACAATTTATAGATGTGAAAAAGCATAACTTTGCCATCAAACTCATCATTCAAAGCCTCGGGCTGCAGAGTATCAAGAGAATAAATCAAGATCATTTCTTGTTGCCAAAGTTTTTTGTCAACACTTCTCCCTCCAAGCTGTTGAAAATGCAGAACAGAGGGTTTGTGAGCGTTCATTAAAATCATACGCTACAGGCTAGTTTCCATCCCTGAATCTCATTGTTTTACCAATAATTAATCTTGTCACATATGCACTCCAAAATATAGTCCACTTTCTGTTTTACCATTACCAAAGGCTTTTAACTGGGGCATTTTTACAGTTGTCACAGGGGTAATTAATCCTTGCTTAGGGCTGCAGCAGTCCATCTGAAGCTGGAAGAGATGTCGGCTTGTAGTGGCAGATTTCTGAGGATGTAAACAAAAGAGGTTCAGCAACTTCCACAGTAAGGGAGAAAACTCCCATGAGGCCTTTTATCATCGTAGATGGCATCTTGACATAAGTTGGGAAGCTACTGTCTCTCTTGCCTTGGATTTGATTAAATCTAAAGAATGCTGAGCAGTGGATAGTATGTATAATGTCTACACTTTGTTGCAATCAAAGGCATTAACATGAAATAAACAGGCATAACTTTTTTAAATTGCCACAGAGCGTAACACTAATGGACCATGGCACAGTTACATCAGGCTCTTAGGAACCAATCTACACCTGCCCCTCTGCACAATGCCAGCCAATGCAAGGCAAACCATTGTATTTCACTTACAAATGCAAGGCAAATGCAAACAAATATGAATTTTTCTCCAGTGGTCATTTCAGCGATGTGTCCCAAAAAGTGGAAATGAAGTAACATAGAAACATTATTTAAGGTTAGGCAGAATAAACTATTGTTAATGGCACCTACACACTTTCAAGGTTGTCAGATTGCTGTACTGATCACATAACATGTCTGTCTATAATGGGGTATCTTGAAGTTGTTGTGATTTGCAAATGACCCTGATCATTCTGAGACACACTGATAAAAACGCATCACAGGCAAAACCATTTTTTTTTTCCTATGGTACAGCATGCCTGAAGTGCGATCCTATCTTGCCTTTTTAGAAAAGTTAAAACATTCTCAGTTTCTCAGTGTAAGGCATTAATAATAATAATAATAATAATAATAATAATACATTTTATTTGTTATGGCGCCTTTCAAGCCACTCAAGGTCGCCTTACAGCAAAGATCAATCAGTTAATTAATCAATTTTACAATATCACAAATCACAATTTGCCTCACAGGGCTTTACAGCATACGACATCCCTCTGTCCTTGGACTCTCACAGCGGATAAGGAAAAACTCCCCAAAAAAAACCCTTTACCGGGAAAAAAAAAAACCCGGTAGAAACCTCAGGAAGAGCAACTGAGGAGGGATCCCTCTTCCAGGACGGACAGACGTGCAATAGATGTTGTCCAGAACAGATCAGCATAATAAATTAACAGTAATCTGTATGACACAATGAGACAGATAAAACACAGCATACAAAACATCATAACACATCATACAATACATTAAAATAGAGGGGAAGACAGTAAGACAGTGTAATGCATATGATCAGGTGGAATGGGCAAGTCTGAACAGATGTGTTTTGAGTTTGGATTTAAACAGATTGACAGATGTGGTGTTGCGGAGGTCAAGGGGGAGTGAATTCCAGAGTTGGGGAGCAGAGCAGCTTGAATGCTCTGCTCCCCATGGTAGCCAGACGGGCGGGGGGAATGGAGAGGTGGATGGAGGAAGAGGATCTGAGTGTGCGAACGGGTGTGGCAATGTGGATGAGATCAGGCAGGTATGGAGGGGCGAGGTTGTGAATGGCCTTGAAGGTGAGCAGTAAAATCTTGTATTGGATACGGTGTGTGATAGGGAGCCAGTGGAGCTGCTGCAGGACCGGTGTGATGTGGTGAGTGGATGGGGTCCTTGTGATAATGCGAGGTGCTGAATTCTGTACCAGTTGTAGTTTATGGAGAGTTTTTTGTGGAAGGCCGAACAGGAGGGAGCTGCAGTAGTCAAGCCGGGAGGTGACGAGACTGTGGACCAGAGTGGCAGCTGTGTGAGGTGTGAGAGAGGGGTGGAGGAGGTTGATGTTGCGGAGATGGAAGTAAGCTGACCGGGTTATGTGGTTGATATGAGTTGTCATGACCTGGCTCAAAGCCATGACAAAGACGAGGAGACGTACGGTGTTTTTAAAGTAAAACAAAAGGATTTTATTACAATCAATATTAACATTAAGAAATTGGCAACGTAATCAAACACTAACTAAACCAAAACATAATGCGCCGAGGGATCGCGCAGCGATGCAGCCGCACCGGGTAGGTCACCTAACAGCAGAGAAGCAGAGAGAGAGTGAGTAGTAATGCCAGCTCTTATACCCCGGTGGACTGGCCAGGTCCACCCAGGTGTGGCAAGCCCCACCTACAACCTGCAGGGAAGACAAGACAACACAAAAGGGAACACTGAACACAGCAGCAGGCCCTAGAGGCAGGAGGCCGTCACAGAGTAGTGTAAGAAAGTGTGCTGTCGAGGATGACACCCAGACTCTTGACCTGTGGGGAAGGAGAAATGTTAGAGTTGTCCATAGATAATGTGAAACTGGGGGATTTGGATAGGGTGGTTTTAGTGCCAATGAGTAGAACTTCTGTTTTGTCGCTGTTTAATTTGAGGAAGTTGGATGAAAACCAGGATTTTATTTCAAGGAGGCAGTCAGTGAGGGAGGAAGGTGCGAGGGTGGAGTCGGGTTTGGTGGAAGTATGGAGCTGGGTGTCATCCGTGTAGCAGTGGAAGTGGATGTGATATTTCCGGAAGATGTAGCCAAGGGGGAGTAGGTAAATGATAAATAGGAGGGACAGAGCCCTGGGGCACGCCTGTGGTGACTGGGAGTGGATGTGATGTGAATGATTTGAGTTGGATGAACTGAGTGCGGCCAGAGAGGTAGGATTTGAACCAGTTGAGGGGAATGTGTGTGATGCCAATAGAGAGGAGTCTGTCCAGGAGGGTGGTGTGTGAGATGGTGTCGAAGGCCGCACTCAGGTCAAGCAGGATGAGGATGGATAGGAGACCGGAATCAGCTGCCAGGAGGAGATCGTCTGTGATTTTGAGTAGTGCTGTTTCAGTACTGTGGAGAGGGCGGAAACTGGACTGGAATTGATCAAAAAGATTGTTGCAGGAAAGGTGGGAGTGGAGCTGAGAGGCAACTGTTTTTTCTAGTATCTTTGAGAGAAATGGAAGATTGGAGATGGGACGGAGGTTACTGAGGTTATTGGGATCTGCGCCAGGTTTTGAGTATTGGGGTGACAGCAGCTGTTTTGAGGGGTGAGGGAACAATTCCAGTGGTGAGGGAAGAGTGGATTATGTGCGTGATGAGAGGGGCCAAAGAGGGAACGGTGGCTTTAACAAGAGCAGTTGGAAGGGGGTCTAATTGGCAGGTTGATGATTTGGATTTTTTGATCAGACCAGTGGTCTCAAAAACGGAAGGTAGAGCAAATACTGAGAGTGACTGGGAAGGGGACACAGGGGGAAATAGGGAAGAAGAATTGTGAGGGGAGCTGGGAGCAAGTTGCTGGTGGATGTTATGAATTTTAGTAGTAAAAAAGGATAGAAGGGTATTACAAAAGGCAGTAGAGTACATATGTGGTGGAAGTGAGTGGGACTATGACAAATGCAGACAAAATGTTGATATTAGCTGTGTTTAATTAAAATGAAGGTAGGTCACCCCATTGTTCAAACACTAATCTGTAAACACATGCATGGAGTTACATGAGCAGCCAGGTAAATCTCTCTGAGTGTAATGCTGTTTAATGTTACTATGCCAATAATTAGGCTAGCTAGTTAGTTAGACTTTGAGAGAGCTATGTAAGAGGGAATTACTATCATTTTGTGATAGTTTCATGTAGGCTACTACCTGTGAGAAAAAGAAAGAGAAACTGCAGGTAAATAGGGGCATGGGGAAGACCAACATGCTTTGTCGAGGTGATTTTGAAGCGGCTGTGCCTGTAGCAACACATCTCACTGTGATTGGGGCCTTACACAAGTGATTCACTAACAGAAATCCCCCAAAAGTCTGTCCGGTCTCCCCACTGTTAAGTCAAAAGAAACATGCATGAGAAGTGACATTGGAAAAAGTATTGTGCACCCTTGTTGGCTTTAGGTTGTCACTGCCACAAAACAAATTTAGCATTACGGGATTTGGACCCACAGACAAATCTATATGTTTAACCCCCAAGATATCTCTGGGGCATGTGACGCATCAGCACATCTCTCAGAACAGAACTTTAAAAAATTGCAGACAGCTATTGTTGCTCATGTAAATGCCAATTTGCCTCTGATCTGGGCTTTTGTTGGCAGTCTCCAAAAACTGTGAGAGGAGAATCAGGGCTAAAATTGAGCAGTATAAACTCACTATAAAGTGGTTATAGGATTATAGCTAAGGGTAGGGAAAGATTCTGGTTATGAGTAAAAGAATGAACATCAACCGCAAGTCTGGGTTACAAACTCTGGTCTCCTGTATGAAAGTTGTTACACGGCCATCCATTACCTCAATCTGCATACCTTTCATTCAAATGTGATGCCAATTTTCGTGAGTTTGAACACGAGAATATTTTGTGTTGACTTGCCTCATACGCATTTGTAACACGGGTCATACGTGTGTGAAATTGCTGAATCGACGAATTAACTTCCACTGTTATATTCTCAGCATCATACGTCCACGGAGGATCTCGATGCTGATCGGCTATCACAGCGTGAATCACACACACACACACACACACACACACACACACACACACACACACACACACACAACACATCATATGCTCAGGCCCTACTGGGTACCTTTAAAGGTCGTGAGAGACTTTGGGGGCAGATGTCCACCAGGCATCTTTTTTTTTCATGGAGTGAAAAGCACTTGCGGGCTGCTGAGATGAAGTGCTTTCATGCTGTGAAAAGAGCGCTGCATGTGGGTTTTTATGTCTATGACAGCATCATCTTAACAAGAAAAGTGCAGCCTTTCCTGAAAAGTCCAAAATATTTTCAGCTTGAAGTGCCTGAAGTGGCTACACAAAAAAGCCAGAGCAGGCTTAAAAAAAGACACAGGGTGCATACACTCGCACATCCACTGGAGCTTATTTGCACTACAAAGGCTCAAGGAGAAGAAAAAGCCAAATAGTTTATTACTGGGAAAAAAGTTTTATAGCACTGATTTTTACAAAGGCTAAAATGGCTAAAAACAGGCGTAGAGATGTGCAGAATGGTGGGGATGGGTGATCCATGGCATAATTCTCAATAGTGGTCAGGTGATCATAGGTCTAAGAGGAAGTTCTAAGATCAGTCAAAGTCTGAGATGCCCACAAAGACTGCACAAACACTCATCATGCACACAAATGAGTGGCGACAGGGAGTCACAGATTTCACCAAGAGAAATCCCTCAAAGTCTGCCTGGTCTACCCACTATGTTAAGTCAACAAAACACACATTAGAAGTGATATGGGAAAAAAAAACATGCATGAAACAGGTTTTCTGTCCTCCACCTCATATGACCCTTGCCCAGTATCTTGTAAGAAGTTCAGAAGATCAGTCCAAGTCTGAGCTGCCCACAAAGAAGCACTCACCATGCATGGTCAGTGACTAAAGTTGGGATTCACTTGGCCATAGATGATTTGTCATTTGTCAAATTCTATGTTCTTCAAACAAAGACTTGGCCCTTATCTCCACAGGATGCCATTCTCGGGCCTCAGTGAGAGACCAGTCCCTAAACTTAATTGGACAGTACTTTTACAGTGTCATGTGACTCTGTGATGTCACCAGGAAAACCGTAGGAAAAGTTCTCTCTCTCATACAGTCTCTCTCTTTCTCCTGAGCTGTCGACTAGCTCAGACACACTCTTTTTCCTGGGCCCTTGACTGGCCCAGACACCCTTTTCCCCCTGGGCCGCCCACCAGCTCAGACCCTGCAATTGCTTTACAAACTTTCGTTGTCTTTCTCCTGGACCATGACTTGTATGCCCACAGCAGGGCAGAACCTGGAAACCAGCGAAGTTTGTGTGCCAAACACAAGGTTTGCAACTAACTTTCCAGCAACAAGGGAATCATACAATAGCCACTTTTATACTTTAATTGGAGAACTGTTAGAGGTCAGGCCAGTGTTAAGGCATAGTCCCAACAGTTGGGGTCCCCATGTGATGCCTAGTGCCCTAGATTTCAACACTGAGGGCTCTAGTTTCCCGGCGCGGCACAGGGTGGCGAACCCCGCGCAGAGCTAGTTTTGAGCAGCGCAATCTGAGGCGCGCTCAGTTTGGTAGTTTGGCAGACCAAGGTGCGCTGAGATGGGTGTGGCGGCACAGCAGGGGGAGTTGTCGACAGATCCAGCTTGGCACAGTGACAGTTTCGTGCCAAAAGGCTTCGCCGAAGGTGCGCTAAAAGCTCGCCAACTGAAACCAGGTCTACTGTCAGCACAGGTGGAGCGCAGCCGGTGTAAGCTGAAGTTTGGCTGACCGGCGGACAGTGCGCACACGTCACCAAAACCTCACAGGCAGGTTTCCAGAATGTCAGACACATTAACGATGCGATAAATACCCACAAACACCACTATTCAATGCAACTATCTGCAATCAGCACATAAATGTATCTCTATATCGACTGTCCCGTCACATCTGATGTCAGATCAAAGGGGATTGGCACCGTTTGGCACGTTTGAGCAGTTGGCATTGTTTCCCCCCTCTGCTGTGTGTGTGTGTGCTCTATCCTGCTGTGTTGCGGCGGAGTATCTCCAGCGGGCGTGTCCCTCCAGTCCCTAAGTGGATTCCCCGGCGGCTGATTGGTGCGGCTGGTTGGTGCGGGGCTCCGGCAATCAGAGAGCGACAGTGCGGGGAAAGAATTTAAAAGGACGGTGTGCTCTGCAGTCGCTGGCAGACACCTAAGGAGATCCATTCGTGTGTTTCAGTCTTTCTGTGTAGAGTGAGCTCTTGATTTGTGTGTTACCCAGATTTGGGCCAGGGGTAAGTTCCAATACTGATTTTGGTCACCTGCACTCACTGTTAGGATTTTGTCACATTGTTTAGCAACACCAGGTTTAGGGGTGCTGGTCATTTGTATTTCTGTTTTCAACATGCACTAGAGCAGTTAGTTAGGTTTTTGTTTTAGAATTACTTGACTTGTTGTCGTTCACTATTCACGTTGGTCATTAGACAGTTAGCTCCATTTAATTTTAAGGAGTCCTCTTTTTGTTATATTTGTTTATTGATTTGACAGCACCTGGCGGCCCATTTCTGTTGGTTTTGTTGTTTGTCTTTAAAAATAAATACCACTTTAATTTGCAATCCTTCCATTGGGTTGTATGGAGTTAGATCAGTCTCAATATTCACAAATGCACACAGAAGGATTCACAAATACATGTTAAGATTTATATATAAATGACTCTCTCCACACAAATATTTTCAATGCACACATATATTTAGCATTTTATATAAATGTAAAAAAAAAATCCACAAATAACCAAAAAAGTTTTACAAATGTATTTCTGATGCACACACAAATATTTATTGTTTTAAATACATGCAATAAAAATCCACAAATATATGTATTTGAAAAGTATTTGCAATTTTCATCAAAACATATGTGGATGTTGATACATTCATTTACAAATGCTTTTATTTTGTGAACCTCCGTGCATTTGTGTGTGAACCTCCGTGCATTTGTGTGTGAATCTTTTTGAGACTCCCCTGACGTGACCCGATCCACAAATGCATTTTTTCTACCAAGGGGATATAGGTAGCCAATCAGATGTCTCCTTCCTCTTCAGCCAATCACATGAGCGTCCCGCCACCACCCCCACGTGGGGTATGTTTTAACGTCGTAGCGTCAGAAGGTGGCAGTAATGCACCACTACATTGTTTGCAACCGCCAAATTAATACGGAAGAGAAGAAGAAGAAGGTCAGGCGCGTATGTCTATTGCTGTGTCCGAAATCATTCACTACTCCCTACTCCCTACTCACTATATAGGGAATTCCCTATATAGAGGACTATATAGTGAGCTCATTAAAACACTTTCGGACACTACTCCGTCGCGAAGTTAAGTACGTCATTACTGTCGCACAATTAAAACGAGCCAGAGTGATGTCATCTGGTGGGTTTCCGAAATAAATAATAAATTCATTTGTGTGCTAAAAACCTAATACTGAGCGTATTTTCCCACATGAATTAATACAAAAATAAATACACTACTACACTATTACGTACATTTGTATGCATTTCCCTGCTGCACCGGGTGCTCCTCCTCATTGTCCACCACGTCTGCCGTCTGTTATTGGTGCCTCCGCAATGCATCACGGTACATATTGCTTGGTTAGTGAGTAGGGAGTGATTTCGGACACAGCCTTCGTCTATGGTCAAGAGGTCTAGTTTGCAGCATGGCGGCCGGCGATCGTGCACCTGTAATGAGTAGCATCCAGCTGCAGCCCCGGAGCACAAGCCCCTGACGTGACGGAAGTGATGCTGGATATTATTGTCGCGGTCTTTGTGTGGAACTGAGCTCGCAGGACACAGCATCTCAACGCAGCAGGTTTCAGGTAAGCTAACTGGAATAAATTGGCAGAAAATAACTATGTTGTTTATTCTGTGACCGTTAGAAGAGGATCCTGGTGAGTGGCGAGGGCAGGGCTCGAGACTTGGGATCCACTCACCTATGGTCCCGCCCGGGCCTGACGTCCGCAGCCCTCCAACCTGACCTCCGCGGCCTGGACGGATGCTCAAGTGTGGGTGAGAGGAGCGGAGAGGAGCGCGGAGGTCAGGCCGGCGGGCCGACACATGTGTATCCCAGAACGGGTGCTCAAGTGTGGGTGAGGGGAGCGAAGAGGAGCGCGGAGGTCAGGCCGGGCGGGCCGACACCTTGTAGTCAGGCCGTTACAATGCTAAATTAAGCAGAGTGACGGACCCAAAGCCTTCAGTCTGGCTATAAGACAGCTGAAACGCTAAACAAAAAAAATACAGTGGTGAAGTTGGGATTTGTTTCTTGAAGTTAGGTGCTCATTGTCTTTTCTGTCTCTTGCAGGCTGCCTGGAGAAGCGGACTGGCCATCAGATATTGTTTGTGGAAATTTGAAAATAAAGTTTGTCAAATTGACTTTTGTCTCTTTATTGTGCACACTTACACACGAAATAGGGTAACAGTCAGCTATTTTTGAATGTTAGCACTGATTTCTCACATTGAATGGTGAAACATTCGTAGTTTGAAAGGTCCGACCTAAATGAATACAGGTCGTAGTTAACGAAGCATATGAATATTAATATACAAGGAGCGCCCACTGAGCGCAGCTTCTTTTATTGATGGTTGAAAGTGGCGATGTGGTCAAAAACAAACAAAAAGCAAAGTTGACTTGTATGATTAAATAAAGGTAAAATAAATGGACAATTCATCAATTCATAGACGCTATGTTATGCAATTTTATTTAAAAAGGTTGTTAGGAAAAGAAAGCCAGAGGCTTGTGTCACGTCAGGGGCTTCTGTTCCGGGGCTGCAGCTGGATACTGTTGCCTGTAAGTGTATCCACTTGTCGTAAATCATGACTCTTTGTTGAATTATTAGTGATTGGTTTTGCTAAAGTGTGTGGTAGCCCAGTTAGTTAGCAAATCATCTGAAACTTTCTTAGTTGGTGTAACTGACGCTAAGGTACACCGTGCAACGCACACCGCCGCCGGCGCGGTGCGTTGTCCGTCAAGTGCCGCCCCCCAACACACATCGGCAGCGGCACCTTCGACACTATTTCCCACCCCAGCCTGCTGTTCCGGGACGGACATAAAAGGCTTTTCTCGCAGTGCCAGCCGCGCTGGAAATAGAGCAGTGCTGAAGCACTCTACGCTCTTGACCTTCTTCTTCTTCTCTTCCGTATTAATTTGGCGGTCGCAAACAATGTAGTGGTGCATTACTGCCACCTTCTGACGCTACGACGTTAAAACATACCCCGTGTGGGGGTGGTGGCAGGACGCTCATGTGATTGGCTGAAGAGGAAGGAGACATCTGATTGGCTACCTATATCCCCTTGGTAGAAAAAATGCATTTGTGGATCGGGTCACGTCAGGGGAGTCTCAAAAAGATTCACACACAAATGCGCGGAGGTTCACAAAATAAAAGCATTTGTAAATGAATGTATCAACATCAACATATGTTTTGATGAAAATTGCAAATACTTTTTAAATACATATATTTGTGGATTTTTATTGCATGTATTTAAAACAATAAATATTTGTGTGTGCATCAGAAATACATTTGTAAAACTTTTTTGGTTATTTGTGGATTTTTTTTACATTTATATAAAATGCTAAATATATGTGTGTGCATTGAAAATATGATATAATATGTGAATCCTTCTGTGTGCATTTGTGAATATTGAGACTGATCTAACTCCATAGGGTTGTGTGTGTTACTTCCCTTTTCCCTAACGAGCTGGGTTCATAACATACGTGGGGGCTCGTCCGGGAGATTTACCTGTTAAAGGGGTCCTGGGATTGTGTATTTACCTTTTTTTTGACGTTGTTGTTATCGTTTGGGAGAATGGCGACGGGGTTTGATCTAAAAATTTTTCTGGCCAATCCGTCTTATGAGAGCTTCATTCGCTGTAGAAAGGATGAGCTGGTCCAGTTTGCTGCCCATTTTGGCCTAAACATTCAAAACAGATCCTTAAAAGAGATTTTAAAGTGTTGGTACTCGGTAAGTTGGTGGAACAAAAGCTTGTCATGCTGCTGGCGCAATCAGACCGTCTGAGCTGTTGGGCACCCTTGGTGTAGAGGGCAGCCGCGAGCAGGAGGGGGCTCCACCTGCGTAGAGAGAGAGAGAAAGGTGTACTGGCAGAGCAGTCACCAAAAACTCCAATCACTCTGCCTAAGTACTATCCTCTCTCATCGGCGAGCGTAGACTCGATGCACGAGGCCAGACTGAAGGTCTGCCTAGCCCGTCTCAAGATTGAGGCGGAAGGAAAAGCTCAGACCCAAGAGGCTCAGCTCACGCTTGAAATAATGCGGCTTGAAATAGAGGCGGAGAAGGCTGTGCGCCTCCGCGAGCTGGAGCTGGCGTCTCAGAAGGAGACGCATGGGCGCTTTGTGACAGATGCAGTTCCTTCCACCTCCTTACTATCTGTACCACCTCCTTACTATCTGTACCCTTTCCAACTTGATATTAGTAAACATATTGCACTTTATTCAGTTATTCAGAGAAACAGAGGTCGATTCATATTTTGCAGCATTTGAACGCATTGCCTCTGCTCTGCAGTGGCCCAGCAAAGTTTAGCCATTACTTTTACAGTGCAAAATACATGGCAAAGCTCAGGATGCCGTGGCTGCGCTCCCGGTGGAGGAGAGCCTAAATTATGAACATGTTATAGCAGCTGACGAGTACGTGCTCATGCACAAAATTGCATTTGGCCCTCAAACTGTTGGCGTCTTGGCGAGAGAAACTCTAGCGGTTGAAGCTAAGCTTTGTAATGCCTGCTTTTGATCTTTGTTAGCTTAAACGATGATATTACCAGATGATTTCATCAAATAGTTGTAAATCTCGTCTCATTGTCAACATTGAGTTGTTAATGTAACTTTTCCTCTCTGGTTGACTTAAGGTGCTTAAATAATCCTTTGAAATGCTGATATCTAATGTTTTTAGCTAGCTACTGGCATTTATTAGCATGTGAGCCAATAATTTACCCCTCTGGTGGGCGTGGTTTTCAGAGTGTAACATGTTGCACTCTGTCTCCACAATAGTAAAGACAGATGACATCACTCTGGATACTGTTCAGCCATGTGTGGGAGAACACCATTAGAGAAATTGCTCTTTGGAGCAATGTGCAGTTGTTTTTGGGATACTTGGCTGTTGGATAAATGGCCTTTCAGTCCAATGGGACATGTTTTGGACTATTGGCACTCAAGAATTATGAGCCGTCAGAACTATAGCATGGCACCCTGTTTGCTCTTCCAGTTATATAAAACAGGTCCAAATAGGGAACACTGCTCCACCTGCTCGTCTCCTTTGATGTGTGATTGACAGTCATTAGTCTGATTCATGTTAGCAGGAGGGGAGTTCTGACCTTTTGGACACGCAGAGCTAACACAGGTGAAAAGTGTACATCTTTTCACCTGGTGAGTTTGGTGAGTAATTGGTAAGTTTGTCTAATTAATAGTGCAATGGCAGCAATACACATATTTGTTACGCACATTTTACTGTTGAAGCTGTAGCAATTTTATTTGGTTTGATAAAATCATAAAAAAGGCCTTTAATGGGCTTTATTGCTGAAGGGTGAAGTACACATTTAACATAATTGTACTGTATATTTGGTTTGTAAGAACAAAGACAATGCAACAAATGAAAAATGTGAATTAACCCAAAAAGCAAAACAATAGAGCTATTTCAACCACTTTAGAATTACTGGACCAATCTACTTCTCATCACTCAGTTTGGAGAAGTAACAGTATGACTCTACAATTAGCCTCTGACAGTGTTAATGAGCTAAGTTATCCAACACAATGTGAAGATCTCAGTGATAAACAGTTTCCATTATACTGCCACAAATAGTGCTAAAGAAGTTTAAAAAAGCAATGATCCCACTCAGATATGCCCTGAGTGCAAGTCACATCACAATGGAAAACATGTGAAAGAGGTTCAAGGTTACAACAGTTACAACAATAATTACCTATCACTGAGACCAGTGAAGAGGGATCATATTTCTTTCAATGAACTGCCATCTGTGAGCATCAGTGGAATGCAACAAGTGTCTTTCCTGTTCTTAGAGATTTTTGAGGCTATAAATGATGTGAGAACACAGCCTGTCTCACCTTAGTGTGGTCAAACCTTCATATCACAGACAATTATGTTTTAATACTTGTGCATTAATACAAATACAACAGCCAACCACAAAACCTTCATTTAACATAATGTGGCCTATTACATGGACAGAAATTTATATTACAAAATAAATGCTGTGTCAATATTAATATAATTATTTTTTCCTTGCATTTGTCATGAATCATGTTTCTAGTTTGCCTTGTTTTACATCATTGTAGTGTGGTGACTACCTAATGAACTAGTAAGTGCAGTTCCAATCACATAATTTCAATCACATAAACAAACAATGGCTCAGTTCTGCTTAATATGTCCATCAATGACCATATGCTTAGTTAGCGCCCAAAATGTATGACAGCGGAATTTTCGCCTATCTACCGCTTGCTCTGCCCAGCTGCTTGAAAGCAATAGGCTACTATTTTAATTTAGCTGTTAACGTAAAGTACTCTTTGCTGCTAATTTAGCATTTTTGACATTTACAAAGCTCTCCAAATGCCTTTACACGCTCTTACAACACATATAAGAAACTAAATGTAAGGGGTTTTTTTTTTATTACTATTATATTTTATTATTTTGGGGGGCTTTTTCACCTTTAATGGATAGAACAGAGTTAAATGGGAAGAGAGAGAGTGGGGGAATGGTTGCAAGCTGGAATAGAATTGAAAAAGATCAGCTCTGCTGCCATGCCCGAGCACAGACGCAACCAACACGCATCTGGTGGAATTTGGGGGTAAGGACTAACTACTTCACAACACACATGCCAACATACCTGGAGGTGAGACATGCAAGACTTGAAATATTTCTGCTTCCTCTTCTTACTAGCAGGAGGGCATCAATCGTCATTGAAAGTAGTAGTAGCCTAGTTATATAAGGTGGCGCCACCTACCGTTCAGGAGTGGAAGCACTACCAGCACTTTTTTTTTTTTTTTGACGTGAGACCGTGTGAAATCAACCAATTGCATGACTCTCACGGGGAATGCGAGAGAGTTGGCAGCTATGGGTATCATGAGGCAAACATATTGTGAATAAATGCTGAGTAAACAACCTGCAAAGGCCCCTTACACTCAATGTAAACTACACATGCAAGTTTAACTATTTGGGCTGATTACAGCTGTTCTTAGTCTGTGTGGACGTGTACATACTGTGGTTGATTGACATCTCCCTGACTCTCCTGGAAGCTTTAGTAGACTTGTTGGGGCAGGACCAATTACACCTTTACAGCCCTAACTGGTCAAAATATCTTAATACAACACTTCATATGAAATCTTAAAAATTAGAACCCCTACAGGTTAAGTAAGGTTTAAGAATACAACCATGGTTATGCACTTAGAGTAACATAACACATGCACTGTCTGTACATATACCTATCAAAAGATAATGCGCCAGAATTCTTCTATAACCTACATAATCATGAGCCAATAATTTGAATAGAACGCATGTGATTGTGAAGGCTCAAATCACGTGACCAATGCACTGATAGAAGTAAAGAAGTAGTTTAAAGAGCTAAAGTCCATGAAAGGAGGTAGGTGTTGGGTAGGTCAAAATAATACAGGACCTTGGTAAACACAAGTAAACTTTGTGTTACTCTGAGATACATTGTCACGTCATCAAATTATGTCACGTTCATAAATCAGCGTAAAGTACATCATGTGACAATGCACAACCATGATTCTTCTTCTTGACCTCACCCTAAACCGAACCTACATAAGTTAATGTTAAGCACATAACTTAACATTACGTAACATGTCAATGCCCAATCGTGATTCTATCCCTGTACCTTAACTACATACATTAAGTATGAAACTTTACATTGAGCGTGTCTCGACACCCAAACATGATTCTTTTCCTAAACCTAACCTACATAATGTTACATTAAGCACATAACTTAACATTAAAGACTTAACGTCACAACGTCCAACCATGATTTTTTTCCTAAACCTAACCAATGTAGTTTTATTTATCTAAACCTAACTTGCATAACTTTATCTTAAGTACGTAACTTTAAGTTAACTTTAACATTAAGTTCATAACATGTTGACACCCAGCCATGATTCTCTTCCTAAACCTTACCTAACCTATGTACACTGTTCCCTCTAAAGGCCCATTTATGCTCAACGTTAAATACGGATCCGGATACGGACGGAGCCTTCTGTCCGTGCTCCACGTTCATTTCGTCCGTATTTCTGCACGTTTCCACAAAGCTTAAGGCCCATTTATGCTCCCTGTACGTACGAAAATGTATACGTCCGTTTCAAACGATGTTACCGTCACTGCCCACATACAGTACTTCCATGCGCCCTTTACGTTGGCATGGATGTTAACCAATATATCGACCAGGTGGCAGCCCAGCGTCAAAAGTTAATGACAACAACAAACTCAAAAACAAACATGGCGTCTGTGGAGGAGATATTGATAATGTACCTCTTGCATAAAAGACACAAACAGAGGCAGCGTTTTAGGAGGCGGTGGTCGGTGAGGCCGTTAAATACATCGCGACTGGAGGACGGAGAATTCTTTTCTCTAGTACGGTCGATGAGAGAAACTGAATTGTTATTTCTTCTTCGTGTCTCACTAGAGCTACGTATCGAGTAGTGCCAGCAACACTGCCCCCACAGTTCTCGGTGATACTGCTCTGTTTGGCCCGTATCCGTAAGCTTTATGGAAACGTGCAGAAATACGGACGAAATGAACACAGAGCATGGACATCCATGAGCAAGCGAAGTGGGGATGCTGCTGATGGGATGGATCCACCAGTTCTTCGGTGTCTGGGATGGCTCACGGCTTATATAAATCACCGAACAATGGCGACCAACTTCCCAAATAATGACATGGTACGGATTTCTCTTGTTAATGTTTGTATTTGGAAAGTAGCTGGACTTTCTTCAACACTGCTAACTGCAATAAGTGAATACATCTACAATAACTGCATATCAAATTCTTGGAAAGACATAATGTTTTGCCATTTGAAAGTTTATAATGTGTTTTTTTTTTCCCACCATCTTTGATATAAGCTTCGTTGAAAGATTTACTAAAATACATTTTAAAAAACATGAAAGGAGCTCCCTTCATACGAATTGCTCTATGAGAACACATAGCGTGACGTGATGTTACATGCATATGACATATTTTACTCACAACTGACTTTTAGTTTCGCATCGAACATGAACACTGGTCTCCTCCTGGGACAAAGTCCTGTGTTTGTCAGTCTTTATATTATGTGACCTAACTTCCACCTTTGCTCCTGCCATATGACAGACAACAGCCTGCAGTGCGTAGGTCATTTGATCACAGCCTCCTGACTCATGATTACATGTAATGTACAAATTATAGTGCCTTACTTTTCATAGATATAAGTACAAACAGTAAATGAAAACAATAGGTAAACTGAGTCCAGGAATTTCATGTTCCAGCAGACTGTCACCTAACTTCAACCTGAGCAGAGGTCTAATCAGCCAGAATAAGTGTGTGGGTGTGCAGAACCTTTAAACCACAGCCTCAATCCTTAAATCCTGTTCATTCACAGTGCCAGACCAGGCGAGACAGTGATGTGGCTGTGCCAACAATGCTGTCAGTTGATGGTCCAAAAGAACAATAAGGAATGTGTGAAATGAAATGAAACAAAGTAAAAGGGCCAGTCTTACCTGTGAAGAAGCGGCTTAGAGTTATAAAGTTTTGATGACATTCCCAGGCCTTCATCGGATTTGTTGTTCATTCCCTCAGAAGATATTACATTCATAGTTTGGGCCTTTTTGTACAATTTTTTCCCAGGAAACCAGTTGTTGGAAGGTCATCATTCATCTGGAAACTGGCTGCTTTAGTCTGAAGCTTAAAACTGTCTGCAAAGGGCTTTTTCTGAAATGTGCACAGAGAAAATAAATGGGACATTTACTCCTGGAATCCGGGCCGGTCACTTTTCAGCTCTGTGCTGTCTCCGGTCCTGTGCTCCCACAGAGACTCAGCCACCTCAGAATAATTACTCACCTGCACCTGAAGGGTTCTCCACATGCATCAGCTGAGAGCTCTCATGGTTCTCTGTCCTTAGGGGACACCACCACATCCAGCACAGCCCTGGGGCTTGGATAATGACCCACTTCAGACTGTATAACTTTATGTAGCTCTCTGCCGAGTTTCCTGCTCTGAATCTGGTTATTAAACCCGAGACTGGACCTGGGGACACACACTGACTTCCCCCGACTCTCTCTCCCGCCTCTCCATGGGACTGAAGTGTTGACAGCTTTGCTCCTGCTTGGATGCACTCGCCCGCTCATTAATGCTGATGGACTTTTAATCAGAGAGCTAATTGCTTCTCTACACTCAGTGCACTGGAGCCGTGTTGAACAACTGAAGTTGGTAAACATTTACCTCAGAAATCACCAGAGCACACAACAGTTGTTCTTTATCAAACATAATTCATTAGGCTGAGAGCGCAGAGAACCTGTGAGCCCAAATTAAAGAGCAGCAGAAGTAGTAAAACTGGTTGGTAACTCAATTCCCAGCTGCACATCCTCAGAGGAAGGAAACAGGTTTTATCAGTGTTTGTTAGTTATAATTTCATATGGTAAATCAATGTGGTCACTGTTTAGGGAGTCAGATTAAATAGTATTTTAATCTGTGCTCATGCTTCTGATTGTTTAGATTATGTACTGAAATGCTAAGATTAACTATAAAATGTGTAAATTACGGCTGTACCTGGGACATTAAGTGTGAAGGTGACAATCACAAAATATAGTGATCAAGCAACTGCGCTAACAATGGACCGGAGATGTGCCACATTTTTTCCAACACTAGATACCGAACGAAAGCCAGAGACTGTATCATATTAATCTGCTGATTTGAAGCAATCTCAGTCAACTGAGGTTTCTCCGAAGAATAATTCAAATCTCCAACTTAGTCTAAATTGACTTAAATCCTCAGCTGCTGTGTGGAGTGCCAAAACATCTAGGGTCTGTTAATGAAGCCACCAAAAGTTTTCATTTAACAGCACTAAAAGGTCTCCTATTAAAGACAGTTAAAGACATTTTGGGAAGAATGCTAAATTGCTTTCTTAGATAAGAGTAAGCTAAGAAGATGAATATTTAAAGCCCAGTTGCCCGTAGAAAATGTTGGCATATATATTTCTGCAAACAATTAATATTTTCTATTTGCACGTTTCAGGTGTATTTTATCAACATTTCTAAAATGCGTATAAGTTGTCTTTGTCATTGGGAGGTGAAGGGGTTGGTGGACGGTGTGTCAGTTCAGTTAAACATCTGACAAGATGCAGACTGACAATAACACGGGTTGAACTTGGCGACCCTTTGTAGCATTTCCACTGGTGTCTGTGTTGCTGAACATGGGTATTTTTCACCAACACATCCTAGTGTTTCCCGGAGGCGTTTGTGCTAAACCTGGGTGTTTTTCACAAACACATCGTGGCATTTCCAGGTGGCATTTGTGGTTCTGAACTTGGGTGTTTTTCACCAACACAACCTGGCATTTTCAGGTGGCGATTGTGGTACAGAACCTGGGTGTTTCACACTGCAGCATTTAACAGCAGTGTTTATGGCACCAAACATAATTGTTTTTTACAAAACCTGGGTGTTTTGGTGGCACAATGCAGCGTTTCCCAGCAGCATTTATGGTACCAAATGTGATATTTTCACTAACAGATCCTGGTGTTTCCCAGTGGCGAGTGACTCACAGAACTTGTGCGCTTACATTGCGGAATTTCACAACAGTGTTTTGAGACACCAAACCTGGGTGGTTTTCATCGACCTGTCCCTGCTTTTCCAGCGGCATATGTGGCACCAAATGTGGCTGTTTTAAGCCAAGACATTAATTTTTTCCCAACCTAATCACACCTTAACCACAGCTATGCTGAGAAACTTTTCAAGTTTCAATGTATCCTCTACAAATAAATGTACAATTGTAACATATCTGTAGCTGGCAGAAACTTACAATGTGAATACTTTTTCAGTAGATTGGGTTGATGTTAACTATCATGCCCACGTATACAGAGGATGCTACAAGTTCTAAGCTGGAGTCAGGATGTAGTTAGCTTAGCATAACATAAAGACTGGAAGAAGGATGAAACAACTAGCCTTCGAACACTGTTGAAGATCATTAAATAACAAGTTGTATTTTGTTTGATCAACCTGTAAAACTGTGCTAAAATATACTGACATTTAGATCCAGGGCCGTCATAACCGGACAGGCAAACTAGGCAATTGCCTAGGGCCCCGAGCTGGAAGGGGGCCCCCCAGAGACGGCTGACATTGGTCCATATCAGTGACAATATGATGGAACCCCTATAGATACTGCAACAACGACAACACGTTGGAATCCCCCCCTAATGGGGCCCCCTACTAGCTGCTGCTTGCGAGTGGCTAAGTGCGGTGACCAGACATCCCACATTGTGCGGGACTGCACAGCATTTCTGTCTCTTTTCACACGCCACGCAAATTGAGACCATGTCCCGCATGATTGGTTGCCACCCACGTTAGCATTGTTGGAGTACCGTAGTACTATGGTTCCTCACGGTACCACTACTGTGGGATAAGTTCAAAGTCCAACTGCAAGAGGGTGAGTGACCATGCGCTGTCGAATAACGGCACGCACTGGCCACCAGGCACTCAATATGCTGCTGCTGTGGTTTGTATCCAGTGACATTTCAGGAACCTGCTGCCACACTCTTGAAAGCTGGCACAAAAAAGGCGCAAGAGTGTCACCCAGCACCCGACAGCGGCATGTGTACAGCCCCTACAAGGCAGACTATTAGTTTCCATGTATACAGGTGTGAGAACAAATATACTAATTCTAGGAAAACATGAACAGTACATTCTGTAGGCCTTTATACTTGTAGTGTGTACTATTACATATTATTATTATATTATAATTAGTTTGACACTCTCTGTCTAACTTCTCATTTTTATCAAACCAAATTAATTCAATAGTTATTATGTAATACATGAATGTGCACTTAGAGCACGGGTTTAAATGATCATGGAGCTTGTGGTAGCATGCCTATCACTCATGTGGTTGGTAAGAACAGATTTTGTCTGCGTACAGGCATGGTGGTACAAAACCTGGAAACCTCCATGTAAAGATTTCAGGAGGTTGCACACAGTCACTGCTCCCAGCTGTTGTTCACCAAAAATTGTTCCAGCACATTTCCTGCATGTAACTCCCCCTAAAACCACAAACTGTCATTTCTGTTTGTGTACTGATAAAACAAACATGGTGCACTTTGAACAAAGCTTTAGATGTGCTGTTGTATTAACCACTCTGAACAGAGGCAGGCTTCCTGTTTCCCATTGTTCCAGTCTGTAAGCCAGGTTAGGTCACAAAAATCTTAAAGTAAAAAAAAAAAAAAAAATAGAAGAAAAAGGTTGAGTTAAAATCCTCACACATATTTACACACAGTGGCGGTTTCTGTGACCTCCTTCGTGAGCTTACATGTTGCATTAATGTAAATGAAGAATGGCTGTGGGTGGATGTAATGTGTGAAGAGATGTAGCCTGCAGGGACAGACAAGGTCACCCACCATGTGACCTCCAGTCTCAACACTTGGACACAGAGGCAAGTGTATTGTAGCTGTTATGCTGTGATATAAAACTGAAATAAAACAGCTAGAAAATGTCAAATATATATTTCAGTTGTCTTCATGGTTGAATAGTGCTATAATTTGGGTGTTAAGTTGGTGCATTTAATTGCTATTATTATCCCAATGTACTACGGGCTTATTTGTTTTTCAGTTGGTGAAGATTGTACACATCATTTGAAAAAGTAATTTTGCTTATAATAAAAGGCATGATTGAATGGATTGGATTTTGATAACAAATGTAATTTCATTTGAGAATTGTTTTGATGCATCTGAGATCATATTATTCGACATAAAGGAGGCTGTGATTTGGTCTTTATCAACTGAAAGTCCTCTGACAAACCTCTGGGTTACTGTCATATTTTCTTGTTTTATTTATTACGGTATTCTGTTTGTAAAATGTTGCTCTATGTATTTTGATTTTGATTTGATTTGAAGTATGTTTAGTGCAAAGCCTAAATGTGGATTAACATGGCTATTGCTTTAGCATTTTTGGAGCTTCTTGACACCTTAGGACTCTGACACACCAAGCTGATGGTTGGCTGTCGGTCAGTCATGGTCAGCCCTTGTTAACTTTTTTTTAGCCGAGCACGCTGAATCAGTGCCAGAAACTGCGGAGTCAACTGGTGAGTGAAATCGTTCTGATTGGCAGTTCAGCTCTGTTTATAAGAAGAGAAACGGAAGTGAGGGAAATAAAAAAGCTAAAATCAAGAGGGCATGAGATTGAAACAAACTTGTTTTGTTAGACAAGATTATTTTTAAAGCCACTGAGCTATTACGCAAAAACGGTTGGTGTAGTTGTACGCTCCTGTGCTTACTGGCAAACTAGTGCAATTTTCTCTCATGCAGGCCAAGAACACACATGCTACTGTAGCTGGCCATTGGCTGTAGTTGTAGTGGTGTGTTCAAGTGCAACTTTTTAGCCAAGACACAGACAGCGGCACCAGTTGGCTGTCATCGCCACTTATTCTTTGATGTTGGTTTGCTGGCCTTTGAATAACAATGTAGCCAAGGAAGACATCAAAGCCTGGATTAACAAAGCTAGTAAAGCTTTCAGTCGACTTCGTCCCATCTAGAAGTGTTAAGCCCGGTAAATATTGTAATTTTGGGCTGTGTCAGCTGAAAGTTGACCACCATGAAAGAAACGTGGTGATATCTTTGGTCGTGGCTCTAAGGCAATGGTCCTACATAGCACAGTGAGAGAGGTTAAAGGATGGCCATTGTCAGTGTCTTGCGATCGAAGACAGCCTGTCAAAAATTTGGGATGACCATCTGACTGAGTGACTGCTGTTACAACCTACATCTACTAACCAACCAATAGAAATGCAGCACGAGATGAAGCAGTGCCGCTACACCCAAACAGACGGATGGGTAGCAGCTCATCATGGAGGCAAAACACACTAAAAGAAATATGTGGGATTTCAGCAGAATCCTTGTCTGTATGATGTGTCCTCCAGTTCTTACCATGATTGCGTAAAGAAGGATAAAGCATAGAAGGAAATAGCGTCAGGGTTGCAGTTGCCAGGTGAGCAACATAGCAGCTAGCAAACACACACAAAAAGACACTGCAATATATAGTGCCCACAAAACTTAAAGTTATTTATTAATGTGATCCTCTATGTTGTGCTTCACAGCTGGAGAAGTAATAACCCATGCAGCATCCTTGTAGCCTGGAAATCCAGACCCTAAATCTTTCTAGATAGATGCATGAGTAATGAAAATGGCCCAACTCGAGGGGCGGCACCAAGCATGCATTTGAAAATATCACTGCACGCAACTGGATAACACTACGACCAATCAGAGCAGTACTTGGGGTGACGTATACGCTTAGCTATCAGCGGAGCTAACTGGTAGATTAGACTCTTGCCGTGTCCGCTCGGCAAAACAGCAGAAAGGAAAGACTCGAGCGCCGTCTTCTGTTGCTCTTTTAGAGAAAAAGTCAAGTCTAACTCGTTCATTGTAGTGGCCAAAGCCGTTTCAAACAACTGGTGTTCATCCGTAGCCATCTTGCAATGTTTACTGACTGATTCCGGACTTCGTCGTCGCAGCGCTGTCGTCATCTGTTTAGCTCGTCCCTGGCCCGCCTATATCAGATACACTGATGTGATTGGTGCAGCTCGGTTTCATGGGCATAGGTAATGAGCATCATTACTGATTGCCAGAGTGACTCGCTGAGCAAATTCAGTTTGTGCTCTCGCAAGAACTCTGGATTTCCAGGGTATCATCCTTGTGCACTCAGTATGGGAAGCTATTGCATCTTACATTGTAGCCTGTGATTCAGTAGGTATTGTCATCGTAGAGTCTGCACTTGATGTCGCACCCAAGTTATAAGATCCATGTCGCACAGTGTGGCTGCACTAAACTTATAACATTGCTAAAATCTCGCAGTCTAGGAGGAGGAGGCTTATGGTCTCCAGCCTTACAAGAGCAACATCACGGTCTGTTGCTGTATGACTCAGATTCCTGAGTCCATCAGGAACTAGCAACACAAGATTGATGGTTTCCAGAACACCAAGAGCCTGTTTCATGAGCAGGAACATTCAAGAACACAGGGAAACTGTGGGCAAAAGTAGGCAAAACTGATTGTGGAGGTGAGAATAGGTTAGCTGACTGCAGGGCTACTGAGGGTCTAATCAGGGCAGGGCAGACAATCAAAACTGGGCTCTCAGTGCCTTGTCACACTGCTGGTGTTTAGCAGAGCATAAATACGCAAGACACCCATTGCAAAGAATTAATTAAATTACCCCAAGAGAAAAAAAAAACACTTCTCCCTAAAAGTTGTGATCAAGCTGTCTGCAGCTGCACTTGTCACCATCTCCCAAATATTGTTGTTGCTCTTCCATGCTGATGGATGTTCCCTCGTCTTCTTTTGGCAGTTAACTGCAGGCTAGAACACTTGTAGTGTTATATGTTGCCGCATCAGGTCTGGAATTGCATCCCGGCACCTACGGTACTCCAGAAAAATGAGTACCATCACATTTTTAGAGTTCAGGCGGGTCGGGTGATAAAAATGAACAATCTGATTAATGGCGGATGGGTTATGGGCAGGTGAAAATAATAGCCTAATAATAACTTTTATTTAAATTGCACCCTTTAAAAACAAAGTTTACAAATTGCTTTGACAAACATTAATGAGGGGAAAATGTATTGCATGCTCTAAAACGTGAACAACACATTTTAATATTTATATTTAGCAAGGCACAATCTGGCCGGCGGCCAGACTCTCATTGTGCCTAATTGAGGACCCCTGTGGACCAGAACACTGGAGCAGGATGGAGGGCGCGAAGGCAGTTAGAGAGAAAATTAAAAAAGGAGAGCTTAAAACCAAGACAAAGGAAGGGCAGAAATGTTCAGTGTGGGAGCGATTTAGCGTAGTGCTTAACAATGACGACTCAAGTGCTGGATATGCAATATGCAACGGCTGCGAAGCCGTGTATGTATATGATAGCCACAAAACAGGTACCTCGAACATGAAACATCATGTGTGTGATAAAACAAAAACAAGCAGGCCGAGTCTGACAAATTCCTTAAACTCATTCGTCCGCCGAGACAGCAAAAGAGTAGTCCCACTGGAAGTTAGATCCAAGTTAGTGGACGACTCCGTGGATTTGTGCTGTGTAGATATGCGCCCATTTGATATTGTTACTGGCAAAGGATTCGCCCATATGGCCCAGAGATTAATCACCATCGGAGCTCAATATGGTGCCGTTTACGCTGATGCCATCCTTCCCCATCGGCAAACTGTGTGCGACAGGGCAAAGCTACTGGCTGCTACAGATAAGGAGAAACTATCTGAACGCATCCAAAAAGTGATGGCGGACGGCGGAATAGCTGTTACCACAGATATGTGGACAGACGAATTCAACAAGAGAGCATACACAGTCCTAACATGTCACTACATTAACGAAAAGTGGCACCTGGAGAGTCGCATCCTGGCTACAGTCTTCTCAAAAAGACCGGCGAAAATATCCATGACCAAATAACAACTATGCTGATGAATTACGGAATATCTCCAGACAAGGTGGTTTTTGTTAGTGATCAGGGCCCAAACATAAAGTCAGCACTTCGGCCCTACCACTGGATCCCGTGCACCGCACACATACTTAACACGGTGCTGAGACACACTTTCTGTAAGAAAAATGCAGCGGAATGCATCAAAGATGTGGTGGAAATGTTGGATACCTGCAAAAGCCTCGTCACATTTCTTAAGAAAACAGGGGCTGTTGCGAGTTTGGCGCACACTGTGATCCAGGGGTGTGAAGTTTGCTGGAACAGCAAAGTCAACATGCTGGAATCTGTCCTGAAACACTACGGTGAAATCAGACAGCTCCTGGATGAAAAAGATCAGCTGCATCGGATGGAGGGCATCTATCAGGACCAGCTGGTCCATCTGATTGAATTCCTCACTCTCTTCAAATTAGCCATGACCGGGCTGGAAGGAGAGAAATACCCAACCATTCACACCGTGCTGCTCTGGTTTCACAAACTCAAAAAACACTGCCAGCCAAAGTTTGGAGATCCAGGATACATATCTCAACTCCGCGCTCGTGCATCCCGCCTGCTTGACGAGAAAATGCTCCTGACTCCCACTCACAAGATGGCCACGTTTCTCTGTCCTAGATTTAAATCCCTGAAAATGTTGACTCCGGAGGACAGACAGGAGGTGATGAGACAAGTGCGGGCCGCACTGGTGAATGAGGAACACCGCGCCAGCCAGGATGGAGGAGAAGGCACCTCCGTCACCTACGCAGCTGCAGGACAAGGTAAATTCAGCCTAACAATGATATTATTCTACGTTAAGCAGGCTAGTTACACCGTCAATAACTTAGTGGGGTATTGTGTATAGGTAGGTGTGCGTTAATAATGAACCTAATGTCACCTGTTGTAGGTGGACACGGGACCGGGCCAGCAAAAAAGCAGAGGGTGGACTTCGAGAAGTGGGAGGATAAGCCACCCAGACTGATGGATGAAGTGGAGGAGTACTGTTCCACAAACTTCCAAGTCGAGGAGTTATCAGAGGAAAATTTGCTTTCTTTCTGGGAGAAACAAGGCCACTCATTCCCACGGCTGCAGCTGCTTGCAAGGAGAGTCTTGTGTATTCCCGCAACTTGTGTTGCGAGTGAGCGCTCATTCAGAGCAGCAGGGCGCATCATAGAGGCGAAGCGGAATCGCTTGAATCCTGGCACAGTGGATGCTATCTTAATTTTGCACAGTGCAAAGAAGAAGTCCAAAGATTAGGCCATGACATTAGATTGCATTAGGCCTGTTCGTTATCACTGCGAGTGTTGGTTTGGCTTTAAGCTACAACATTATTCTATTTATTTTTGAACTGCTGCGCACTTAGGCAGTGGCACATTTATAATATATGTTGGAAAAATTAACACTAACTGGACTGTTACTGTTCGTAAAGTTGCCATGGCATTCAGAATTTTATTTTAATTAACAGAAAAGTGATCTGAATTTGCGAGCCTCACTGTGTTTTGGACTGCTGGATGCATCGGCGTCGGATCCCTAACAGCTACACTCAAAGGTAACTGATCCTCCTACCTGCCTGTCAAACAGCATCAACCCATAAACCTCCCTGAAACAGTCCGGATTTGGGCGCAGATGCTGCCCTTCAGTGGCTAACAAGTGGGGCTGCTAACAACCACCACTGTAACGAACAAATTCCACGAATCCATTCCGCAGCTCCACCATCCACAGTCAGACACACGCCGTTTTTTATTTACTGCTGAATTACAGCTAACAACTTGCATTAACGGCTGACGCTACATCAGTGTGAGTGTTTTTGTTGGCTACCGAAACATCTTGATGCAGACTATTTACTGGAGTTTGCCAGCCCGTCGCTAATGCAGCATTGAAGATAATTATAAGCACAGCTGTTCTCAGCTTTCAATGTCTGATAGTCCACGATGAACATTTTTGTCCAGGCAACAAAAATGAAACATCTTTGTCTTAGTTTTTATCATCTATGTTTTAGCTTGTCATTGTCTGATTTTCATCATGGAAAAAAGGTAATTGACAAAAAATGTATGTCATAGTTTTCTTCAACGAAAGTAACACTGGTAGGCATTCTTTCAGTGCAGCCCAGAACACATTAGTGCACACATTGCTGAAACAATGTGGCTATATGTGGTCCAGTCTAGTGTGCAAACTCTATAATTCCATCTTTTGCATGATCTCTTGTCCAGCACCTTGTGTTCACTGTCTGGATGTGCATGCTTTTCTGTACCGTTTTGGGTTTGTTCACACCTGTACTCAAAGCAGTCCACATGTTATCAAGTCACCTATGACACACATCATTATCAGGTGTAAAAGAGGGCCTAATATTTTATCATTATATGACAGCCTTTGCTCAGTTTGTAGGATTCAACTGAATATTAATATGTTCAGGCAAAAATTAATTTTGCGTCTACAATACCTGGTCCTGAGGGACTTTATGGCTCAAACTCAACTGCAAACAAGCTTGATTTTCATTGCCAGCTTTATTGGTACCAATGTACATTGTCAAGGTCTATGTATTCCATGTCCAGCCTTCAGTACATAATAGTCCACGGGTGAACAATGTATGCCTTGTTGGGAAGTGGTTGCCTTGTTTTTCTTTGTTCCATTTTGCTCTCATTTCCTGCTGCTCTGAAAGCGCTGCTTGTTTTCATGCCCAGAATGATGCCTGTTTTCAGTCCTCTAATTTGGCTCGAACACTCTCATTTTAAATTCAAATGTTCTCTTACTCTCGGAAACTTTTTTTCTGTCTCTCCCTCTTTCTGTCTGTCTGTCTGTCTCTTCAAAGCCCAGATGCAGAAGCACTTAATCAGCTGGCTGTGGCTGAGCAGTAATCTGAGACAGCGCTATCCTGCCCTAGAAGAACAAGCTAGGGTCTGCTATTTTTACCGTGCCTCTCTGTGCCTTGAAAATTGGGTGATGAAGAAAAACAGGAGCTTCGTCTCTGTGCCGCCCCATTCTAAAGTCCCCAGATGCTTTATTTGACACAGTCTCTCTTCGCTCTCACAGCGCTGGCTTGGCCTTGACCTGTTTGGGTATTCAGTGCAACGCTGCTGCTTCCGATATCCTCCGCTCCCAATAAATGCCAATTGGCTTGGCTTGTTTCCCAGAGGGATTTCAGGCAATACAATCCACCATTCAGACAGCTGCATAAATTCACCTTAGCAGTTGATTTTTTGCCACTGTTTTCAAAATGTTTCATCTGCTGGTCCAGGTAATCTGATCTTGTCCCCCCTTTTCTAATAAGACCAACCCTATTTTACCTTACTCTGCACTGAGATCTTACAGCCTTGTGTCCCCTTCACAGCTTTATCATTTACACAGTATGTGTAGCAGGTTAGACAGCGAGAAAGGAGAGACTGAATGCCATAAAAAGCCCTAGATAGTTTCAATGGAAAGCCAGTAACTGAATTCTCCGCTGGGACAATCTTTTTTTAGATCTTTTTCAATCAATAACCAGGAAACTCTACAGTAGATGTGTGCTGTAACATGATGTAGAAAATACTGAGCACTAAAGCTGAAGTCTGCACATTGTATACTGCTCAAGGGAAGTGCTTTTCTTTTTAACCTTTTTAATTACAGTCAAATATTAACTAATTATTCAGTAATTAATCCATAAGCTATATGAAATGTATAATAATTTAAAAAACTAATAGAGGTTGAGAAGACATTTTATGAAAAGGAAGTAACTCCCAAGTTTTCCACAATAACCTGTAATGCCGCAGTTTGTAATTGCTCTCATCAAGATGAAGAGAAAGTCAGTTAATGCTGAAGTCCCACAGTTTTTGAAAATCTGTATTAATTTTCCAATTATTGTATAATTGTGAGGGTAAAGCTGCTGCATTCATTTCAAGGCCATGCTTTGGACATTCATTCACTTTCTGTAACTGCTTATCCTGTTAGGGGTTGTGAGGGACTGGAGCCTATCCAAGCTGACATTAGGCAAGGGGTGGTTTCACCCTGGACAGGTCGCCAGACTATCACAGGACAGACAACCATTCATGAGCACGTTCACACCTACAGAGCTGGAGCACGTGGAGAAAACCTACGCTGACAGAAAGAGCATGCAAGCTCCACACATAAGGGACAGCCTCAGCCTACAAGAATATTTTCAAATCATAGTATTGCAACTTCTCCAATTTATAATGGCCCATACCATAATAACTCACAATCCACAGATGGGAAAGGGCAGGTGAGGGATGGCATTAGTTAATAAACATTAATGCAACTGTCACAGCAACAGCCATGCTCCTGTATTTTTACCTTGGGTTTTCCACTTCCCCTGTGCTCCCTGTGTGTGTGTGTGTGTGTGTGTGTGTGTGTGTGTGTGTGTGTGTGTGTGTGTGTGTGTGTGTGTGTGTGTGTGTGTGTGTGTGTG
Source organism: Epinephelus awoara (assembly GCA_035609425.1). Taxonomy (NCBI): domain Eukaryota; kingdom Metazoa; phylum Chordata; class Actinopteri; order Perciformes; family Serranidae; genus Epinephelus; species Epinephelus awoara. The sequence goes on from CM069305.1 coordinate 5,949,183, forward strand.
TGTGTGTGTGTGCGTGTGTGTGCTTGTGGTGTGTCTGAGGCTTTCTTTTCCTCTCCTGTCTTCCTGGCTCCCTGCTCAGCCAACACACCTGCCATCAATCAGCTCATCACCTCTCCTGTATATCAACCCCGGCTCTTCTCACACTTCACCAAATCGTTATCTCAGCTACCATAGTAGTCACACTCTTCAGGCCTCTAGTTTAGTGAATTCGAAGAACTGTTCCTCGTGTCGATTTCTAGCCTGGAGTTAACTGCCTTTTCCTGCAGGATCTGCCTGCCTGCTAACCGTTGTGCAGCTCTAGCCTGCCCACACCACTCCATCCATCCTGCCTAGTCTGCCATCCGCCATCGCCCCTCTGCTCAGCTCAGCCAGCCATCATCTTCTCCCCACTTTAGTAGGTGCATTTCCATCCACCTTTGTTTATGAGCATTTTTAATTAGCTCGGCAAAAATGTGAGCAGAAACACCAACAATTTGAAAAAAGTTGGTGTATTGAGAAAAGGTAAATGCCTCCTTTTCAGCCCTCCAAGTGGACTCAGAGCTGTGACTCAGCATTTTTTGCACATATGTGAACACTCCAAGAGAACTCAAACCCCTCTGAAAGGAACTAAACTCGGTTTGCGTTCAGTTTCGCCTCAAGTCTGTGTTGCGGTTCACTTAGCGTGTTTTATGAACACAAAGCACTCCAGGTTGGCTTTGCTCTTTGCCGTTGTATTCAGCCCTATAGATCGCATGCTGTTGCACTGAGCACTTGATAAAAATGGACAAAACCACATCGGCCTGTAACGCTTGCAAGAACGCAGGACGAGGAGTAGTTTGGCCCACGGAAGACACTGCACATATCCAGATGTGGAATGTAGAATACATCAAAGGACAACAGACTACAGCACACAGAAACACTAAGGTTGTCCTCCAGTTTTCATGTTCATGTTCATGTGAAAGCGAGGGGCTTCATAACTGCACTGCAGTTCCACGTCAAAGTAAAAACAAAACTATATCAATTTTTATTATATATATAGGCAATAGTGTGAACAGAAAGATGACTGAGGCCCCATCAGAGCTGAAGCTGACCAGAAAGCAAACTGAGTCATCTTTCAAATGAGCTGACAATGTGTCCCTTTTCTGTTGGTCCACTTTAAGAGGACTGAGTTCAGTTCATTTAAAAAGGACTTAATGTGAAAACACAGATTCAGTGAATAAGAGTGTCATACATAGCCATACAATTGTTCTGGTCTTTGTTTTGTGAACATACAATTTCCTCTCAGTTCATACTGACAATCCCTTATTTGAAACAACCTCTGGATACAGTCTGGTAGTTCACTACATCAATTTGACTTCGAACACTGACAACAAATGGTGTTGATATCTTGTTGGTTTTTAGTTGTTAAGTAACCAAAAAAAAAACATCTCACTGTACCAGTTTCAAGGTATACCGTGATATGAAAATTGATGTCTACTGTGTACATACTGTGTACATTTGCTTATGTGTGGTATGGGGAAAAAAGCCCACTGGGTGGAGAATTTCATCGTTGTTTTTGTTATTTTGATTTTAGACCTCAATTTAAAAATTAGTTTCAATCGTAGTAATAATTTAGGGTTTTACGATCCATCACTCTGAGTTGATACATCAGTTCAATGATCAAAGATCCAGTGTCATTGATGCAAAGTGAAGACATCAACCTATACCATCATCTTTAGGATACACTTTTATTTTGAAAGTGGGAAGGTGAGGAAAAAGATGAGGATAATGTTATTTATTTGAGAGTAAATCAGCAGTGTGGAATTATTTTTGATTTCAGAGAAAATGGGGGTCAACAGACAAAGCACATGCCGTACGTATAGCAATGCCATTATGAGATAAAATAAGAGGTAACTTCACCTCCCTGAATGGGCATCTCATCCTGCTAACTTCTCACAACAGCAACACTAGCTACATGGATCTGAAGTTTTAAGATGATGGTTTGGGTTAAAATGAAAAGATTTCTTCCAGACAGGGCTTTCTGACTTATTCCATGTGCTATGTAGTGTGTGTTAGTGGAATCAGTATAAAGTAAATTTTACTGCCCTTGAGCAGTTACATTTATTTACATTATTTAAGCGTTGTTTTTATCTTTTATGGTCAAAAGCAAAAAAGAAAGGGGTGGCAGCTTCTTCTGTAATTGATTGTTATATGGGTGATGATAGCGTTTCATATCGATCGCAGGCCCCTGAATCACGTTGAATCAAATTCGGATTGCAGCAATATCAGAAAATATCGTATCATTGTCCAAAGAATCAGTACAATATCATATCATGATTAAACCAGTGGTTTCTACCCCTAGTAATAATACAGACACAATAAACCTTCCTTTAAGGATCACTATGACTGATAATAATAATGATTCTAACATACTGTGATACAGTGAAATCGAGGTATTTTCTGAGACCTACCATGACAAATCTCACACCATTGCTATCCTAATGCCAACTTCATCTTAACTTATCTAACTCATTGGGCTCTAGTTTCCCGGTGCAGCGCAGGGTGGCGCAGGGTGGCGAACCCTGCGCAGAGCTAGTTTCGAGAAGTGCAACCTGAGGCGCACTCAGTTTGGTAGTTTGGCAGACCGAGGTGCGCTGAGATGGGTGTGGTGGCGCAGCAGGGGGAGGTGTCGACAGATCCAGCTTGGCACAGTGACAGTTTCGTGCCAAAAGGCTTCGCCGAAGGTGCGCTAAAAGCTCGCCACCTGAAACCAGGTCTACTGTCAGCACAGGCGGAGCGCAGCTGGTGTAAGTGGAAGTTTGGCTGACCGGCGGACAGTGCGCACACGTCACCAAAACCTCACAGGCAGGTTTCCAGAATGTCAGGCACATTAACGATGCAATAAATACCCACAAACACCACTATTCAATGCAACTATCTGCAATCAGCACATAAATGTATCTCTATATCGACTGTCCCGTCACATCTGATGTCAGATCAAAGGGGATTGGCACCGTTTGGCACGCGTAATGGAAACCCAACCTGATTTGATTAACACAGCTGCAAACTAATGAGTTCACATCCCTCTCAGCCAACCACAAGCAGCCACAGCATCAGATAGGGAGTATATATTCAGCATCTGTCATCTTAGAAAAGTCAAAAGAAAAGAAACAGAGTGAGACTGCGAGAGAGAAAGAGAGGACGCGCGCTCGCATGAGAGAAACGCAACATTGATTTACAGTTGTGGTGACCTCCTCCCAGGCTACCTTTGCATCATCAGCCCGTGGAGGTCTGCTCTCAATTCTGTATATTCGGACACTGCGAGCTTGGACCTCCCGGACCAATACATCAGTTTCCTCCTGGGAGAAGTTTGGCCGTCTGACGCTGCTGCTCTCTTCTGCCATGGCGAATTGAGTAAACTCTCATTACGCGCATTTAAGGGCGAGGAGAGGGGCTCATTTGATTGGTGTGATGTGTGTAAAACCCACTCCATGCCTTCTCTCCTCCCTCTTTCCGACTTGCGCCGGTAGGAGGGATGGAGGTGGGAAAGAGGAGTAGCTGCGCCAGCACGCAGGGTGTGCCAAACTTGCAAAATCCACCTGGCCACACCCAGTTGGCGAAGTGCAGGTGCGCTGCGCCTCCGCTGCACCCGGTCTGTGAAACTAGAGCCCATAATGTTAACATCCACACAAAGTGAAATTGTAACACAGATAGATGTGTAAAATATTGTCAACCCGATTTTCATTCCAACCAACACTTAACATCTTTCCGATGTAAGAGTCCAACGTCTTTCGGACCTCTGGTGAGAAGAAGCTTCCTGCTTCTGAAGAGTGCAGACGCTTTCCTGCTTGCTCCAGCCTGCTTCCTTCTTTACTTTGCTTTTTAATCATTTTACTCCTTCTACAAATCCTGGAAAATCTCTATATCCATCATTTCATGAATTATTTTAAGTAAATCAAGACTTTGAAGAACATTTTTATATTTTTAACCGATCTGACGAGCCAGCAGCATGTCCGGGGGAAGAAACCAAACAAATTCTTTCTGTGAACGCTGTCGGAGATATCAACAAGAAATTAATGAGCTACAAGCACGGATTTTTGCTTTAGAATCTGAAAAAGGACTTCACAAGACGCTCCCAGTGACATCCGGTGGTAAGAAGCCCACAGTTACTTTCAGTAAAAAGGGTGAAAAACCTGCTACTTTCATCTTAAACCTGAGTGATACTGTGTCTTTTCCAAAACTCTGTAAAGACCAAAATGCCTCATCCTGGAGAGAACTTGGTGCTAAGCCAAAGCAGCACAAAGTGATGAGAGACAATGTTAATACCTACGTAACATCACCCAAAATACAGCTTACAAACAGATTTTTGCCACTGTCAGAGACTGAATTTAATGTTTCTAACGAACAAAGAGAAAATGGATTATCTTCACGTAACTGGAGCCATAAAGTCGGCAAAAGACAGCAGGCAGACAGACAATCTGGACCAAACGTCAAGGTCAGAGATACGCTGCTAATAGGAGACGGTGCTATCAGTGGCATAAACCATGGAAGAATTCAAACATGCTGCTGTCCCAGTGCCACTGTCTCTGAGATAACAACACTCCTCTCAAAAGTTTTGTCTACACACCGAGGAGTCAAACAGCTGATCGTGCATGTGGGTGCAGTGGAAATCAGAAAGGAACAGACTGAAGTCTTGAAAAGGGATTTCACTAAGTTCTTCAAGAAGCTTGATAAACTCGAGGTCAAGGCATTCATTAGTGGACCTCTTCCAAACATAGACAGGAAGATAAACAAGTTCAGCAGGCTGCTTCAGCTGAACACATGGCTGTCCAAAGAGTGTGCGCACAGAGGATTGCACTACATTGAGAACTTTTATCTGTTCTGGAAACGAGAGGACTTGTTCAAGGGAAAGGGCCCACACCTGTGCAGAGGTGGGAGGAGAGTGCTGACTGAACACCTCCTCCACGCTCTGAGGCATCAGAATGGGCCGGGACAGGGTCCTGAGCGACCAGTGAGAGAAAAGAGGAATGAGAGAAGCATCTCTGTCGCAGAAGCCAGAGACCGAGCCAGTGTTTCAGCACCAGCTGCACCACAACAGCCTCCACCGCCCCCAGCAAAGGATTCAGCTCCAGCACCACAACAGCCTCCACCGCCCCCAGTGAAGGTTTCAGGCCCGCCATTGGTTCAACCTCCCCCCGGGCCCTCATCACAGGCCTTGGACTCGTCTGTGACGGCCCCAGCAGAAGTTTCAAACCCGGCAGCACCCCCATCACCTCCTCTACCCACAGACCAGCCCTGGGCCCCCCCTGCCACATCTACCCCCTCTAGAGCCTTGTCCCTCTCCCTCTCCTTTCCATCCCCACCTTCCCCCCATGGGCCTTCCCAACCATCTTGAAAGCCTGATCAAATCAGGGATTAAGATGGTTCCCCTCACCCCTAATATCAAGTATCCTTTAAAATGGAGCTAAAACAATCTCCGTCCATACTCTATGTAGTTATATACAAGCCTCCCCAGCACCGTCAAAGTTTTGCCATATGAACCATCGCGGACTCTGAGGACCTCAGGGACCGGCCTCCTGCTGGTGCCCAGAGTCAGGACTAAACATGGGGAATCAGGGTTCCAGTTTTATGCAGCTAAAATCTGGAACAGTCTTTCTGAAGATGTGAGACAGGCCTCTACTCTGACAATGTTCAAATCTAGGCTCAAAACAGCTCTATTTCACTGTGCATATGACTGAAAGGATCTTATCTGCACTCTTCTCTTTTAAAGTTCATTTTATAATGATTATTTATGTTTTCATTTTGTATTGTGATTTTAATGCATTTTCTTCTTCTGTAAAGCACTTTGAATTACTTTGTGTACGAATTGTGCTCTACAAATAAACTTGCCTTGGTGCTGGTTGGGTTCAGACTGAGATTTTCCAGATGTATTAGATTAGGTATCCCCCATACTTAACTCTGTAACTGTCCATCAAAGTAAACACAGACACAGACACACACACACACACACACACACACACACACACACACACACACACACAGAGTGTGTGTACCACCACACAGTGGGTCTCATTCATGAAACGTGAGCAGAAGGAATTTGTGTGTAAACTGTTCGCAGACGGAAATTTACGTGCATGTCCGCATTCATCAATATTTTAGTAGCTCCGATCTTTTCGTAGCTACTAACAAAATCTACTCCTGCTCCTGACCACTCGTAGTGCTTGTGTAAATTTAGTAAAGCACATAAATATTGCTTTTCACTATTGGAAATGAAAAATTTAATTCGTATTGCGCTCTGTTACGTACACAATACACAGATGCCTTTGAAACACGTAATCTAAACATGACAAAATATTAAAAATATAACACATTTAGTTAAATTATTTGGCAATTAGCAGGTTTAAGATCCAGATTAGGTTCATGATTGTGAATTATCTACGTAAATCGACTCAATAGATTACACGTTCTTTCTACATGTTGAATGATGATAATAAAAATATCCGTAAGGACAGCCGGATCACAGCCTCTTCGGCCTCGATGCCTGGGTTCAGCAGGGGCAGCAGGTGGAAGGAGGACGATCGTTTGAATGAAAAAATCTGATTTGATAATGATTAATTTACGTTGTATCAAACGGAGCTTTAGGCTATTAAGATTCAAATAATTTGAGGACGATGCATACAGACTGCTGTAGGCTATATGTAATGCGTATCATTTGTTAAAATAAATGTTAAATAGCTCTACATTCCGACAGCCATCACTGATTTAGTTTATCCATTATGCACAAAACATCTCTGGTTTCCCGTTCCCACTTAATTCAGAACCCCACAAATGAATCTTCTGTTTGTTTGGTGACCGCTGTATTTTTGTGTGTGTGCTTATGTGTTTCTTTGCCTCCAGTTTCATATCAAACCATTTACGCTTCACCTCTGACATGGTTCTTTGTACTACGGAGACAACATTAACAGCATCTGTTACCTCCCTTCAGGCCTTCGCTTTGCCTGTCCCTGCCACACCACCACTAACTGAAGAAAATAAAATGTTTTCCACATGTTGTCCACTTCACCCAAAATTATTTCGATCTCCGCTTCGGAAAAAAATCTCTCTTTCTTTCTCTGCGCCATGACTGACAGGTTGACTGGATGCACCTACACCTCCTTATATGGTGGTCATTGGCTATTCATGGGCGGGAATTTATGCTAATTGCTGATTACCGGGAGCGCGCTGTCACTTTACGATGGATTGGCATTCATGATCATACACACGTGTTTACGATCAAATCTGAGTTTCCCGCGGCGTTCCTGAATCCGGAGTAGGTTTTTAGTAGAGTAGGCTTTTATGTGCAAATCTACACACAGATTTACTCACTTTTCATGAATGAGACCCACTGTGTATACCACCCGTGTGTCTTTCTTTCTTCCCCAAGTGCGGGTCCTCCACATTAAATCTGATCTGTGATTACATACATCATTTTTGGCTGTGAAGGTATTTTAAAAAAAAATCTAGCCAAATGAATTTTGGCAAGTGTATCATAAAGCTGCTGGATTTTGGACATAATTGTCATCCTGTACTCCACAACTGCAACTGGTCTGCAGTTCACTGCAATCCATTTTTACAAAGGAGTTAGTTAGTCGGCATTCTCGGAACCCATCGGCTGTATTCGGTGTCTGACTTCCGGCAGACGGCGATACAGCCTCTGGGGACAGACCCCTGATTTTTTGGCATTCCGGTTTGATTTGGGCAGAGGAGGCGAATTTCCTTTCCAGACTTCCTTTCATAAGTAAATATGCTGAACCATTGCGATAGATTCGGAGTTTGCAGTGACGCCAATTATGTTCCGCCTCGTTAGTTCACTGCATGGACCATTTAACCTGGCAACTGCAGCCGGCTCAAACGTGATTGGTCAATATCACACAGACTACAAACAGCCTACAAACGGAAACCAAAGCTCTTCCGCTCTTCTTCCAGAGGCAAGATCTCCGGGGTTTGCCTACAGACTCTACATTCACTGAATGTAGAGTCTGTAGAGACTAGTTAGTCGGTCACAGGTAGACTTACTCAGTTTGCATCTAAATGCCTCGTCGAGTGTGGCTTGATGAGGCTGGCTGCTAGCACGAGCATCAGAGGCTGTGCTAGCTCAGACCTCTGCATTGTGTGACAAAGCCACTGTGACTTTCAGTGATGCACCAGGTCAAAGGGCACCACGGAACACAATAATATATATATATATATATATATATATATATATATATATATATATATATATATATATATATGTATATATATGTGTATATATATATATGTATATATATGTGTATATATATATATATATATATATATATTTTTTTTTTTAAAGGTTATTTTTTCAGGCTTTTTGCCTTCATTGTAAAGGACTGTGAAAGGGGGTGAGAGAGAGAGCAGGGGGGTGACATGCAGATATGGTCGCAAGCCGAGTCGAGCCTGCAACCACTGCAGCGAGGCATCGCCTCTGTACATGGGGCGCCTGCACTGTCCACTATGCTACCGAAGCCCCAATCATTTTTTATTTTAATTTTCTAATTAATCGATATTACCACATTTTTTGACAGCCATTGTAATTTCCCAACAACAGTAATGTGCTGAGTGGCTAATAACCACCAGCCATAGCGACTGGTGAGCAAAGAAATTCATGTCAAGCCCTGTCTACAAAAGTATTCAGCCTACACTTAAGATGGCAAACATAAGTACTGAGTGGATGTAATGTTTTCAAATGAGTAGTTACACAAGAAATATTCACAACAAGACCACCCTGTCAAACCCCAGACTGTTTGTTTTACATTTCTGTCTGGGAACAAATTAAACAAAAAAAGATAGCCTACTTTATGATGACCTGTGAGCTTTTTTCAGTTTGTACAGAGCCAGGCTAGCTCTCTTTCCCTTTATGCTAATGCCGGTTTCAGACTACATGACATTTTTGTCTGTTCCGACAGTCACTATGTCAGATTAGGTGATTGTGACGTCATAAAATTGCGCCTTGACTTGGCCGACAGAAATGACAGACCACAACAAGTTCCTGCAAATGTTTCACAACAAAAGCCTGTTTATAAAGTGAGAGTATTTTCTCAGTAGAAATTATAAGGGGCTTTTAATTTTAAATGGATACAGGAAGTGTTGAGCTTGAAATGACAGCATGATGCACTAACTTTAACAGAACAAACGGGAGCAGATAAAAAGTAATAAAAATAGAAAAATATAGAGGGAATAATAAATAAAGGCCTGTTTGTAATGCAGTCTGTTTCATATGAAGTTGGTACCCTCTGCAGTTGAGGTAAGTAAAAGCCCCACCACTACTGACTACAACTACTGAATTGTATTCCTTTTATATCCTCCATTATGAAGAAACAACATTCTTTGCTAGCCTGATGGTAATGGCAGTACTCACTAGTGATGGCCTCATGAAGCCTCAAAAATAGGTTGAAAGCACACTGAATGGCTATTCTTTGAGCCTCTCTCTTTAAATCAAGAGTGCCATCTCGTGAGCTCAGAAAATAAAGAAAATGCTTCATGAGGCTTAATGAGGCTTCATGACGCTTCATTCAGTCATCACTAGTACTCACCGAGTTGCTAAAGAGCCTCTGTTGTCTCACACCATCATTTTTCCTTTTTACTGTGTGGTAACAGCCTGGAAATCCAGACCCAAATCTAGAAAGATTTAGGGTCTGGCTATGAGTAATGAAAATGGCCCAACTCGAGGGGCGGCACCAAGCATGCATTTGAAAGTATCACTGCACGCAATTGGATAAAACTACGACCAATCAGAACAATACACAGGGTGACGTATATGCTTAACTACCAGCGGAACTAACTGGTAGATTAGACTCTTGCCTTATCTGGTCGGCAAAACAGCAAAAAGTCCTTCTTGCAAAGGAAAGACTCGAGCGCCGTCTTCTGTTGCTCTTTTAGAGAAAAAGTCAAGTCTAACTCATTCATTGTAGCGGCCAAAGCCGTTTCAAACAACTGGTGTTCATCCGTAGCCATCTTGTTTACTGACTGATTCCGGACTTCGTTGTCACAGCGCTGTCGTCTGTTTAGCTCGCCTCTGGCCTGCCTATATCAGATACACTGATGTGATTGGTGCAGCTCGGTTTCATGGGCATAGGTAATGAGCATCATTACTGATTGCCAGAGTGACTCGCTGAGCAAATTCAAATTGTGCTCTCGCGAGAACTCTGGATTTCCAGGGTAGTGTGGTAACATCCCTAGAGGAAATATCAAAAAGGCCGGGGTGTTGTTGACATACAATTGTCCACGGCAGCAAATGGCTCTGTGTGTCTATTGGTCAAAGTGACGGCAGTTTTTTTTTTTTAAATGTTTTTATTTATTTATTTAACCTTTATTTAACCAGGCATGTCATTAAGAACAAATTCTTATTTACAATGGCGGCCTGGCAAAAGGCAAGAGCCTCTTGAGGAGAAGGGGACAGGGATTAGAGGGGTATCAAAAAAATCCCTGTGACAGGAGAAGTTGTGAAAAACAAAAGAAAGTCAAATATGCCACACTTTCTGTCAGGATGGCGCAAGGTGTCCCAGATGTGGCTTGGTTGTTGTCTGCTATGACACGCTACACAGGATAAAATGATGGATTAACACGTTCAGCACTCATTGTTGTTCATGATCTGAGCTGACACGGTAGGGCATAATAATAGCTGTAATAGGACTGATATCGTGCAGTCTGAACCCTGCATAAGCCAAGCTAATCACATCCTGACTCCAGCTCTGCACCTAATAAAAAGAAGCGTATTCCCCAAAATATGATAAACTATTCATTCGGTGGCTTCTTATTCTGATCTATATTTAGAAACCTTTCAGTAAATATACCGTGAGAACCCCCTGACTGGGAATAAAGCTTTTTTTTCCAGGCCTGCAGTGACTGAATGAGGCCAGCTGGTCACCACACCAGCAGGCACAACAGGGGGCTCTGAGAAAAGACTAATAACATAATGGATGTCTTGCTTTCTAAAAGCCTCACTGCAGGTAAGGTGGAGAGGCTCGGGTATAGATTGATTGAAAAACGTTTCATGCATTGTTCTTTGTTCTTCTTCATGGCAGGTGATTTACAATGGCACCTGAAGCTGCTGTGATACGGGCTCTTACTTTAATTGAAACTGTGAGTATCTTTCATCATCCAAACACACGCTGAAGAAGAAGTTTGGATGAGGAGAGATAGTCAAGAAGAAGCTTTAACAGCACATAGGAGCCCTGTGGTTTAATGACAGGACCGCTTTGCTGAGCTCGGTCTGGGCTGCACAGCGCTCAGCTCGGGAAGCCTGCAGAGGATGTATAACCTTATTAGATACAGGAGTACTCGGAGGAGATAAGCACTGGGCTCAAAGCAGAATTATTCACAGATTAACTCATTTTAATCCCTGAGGCGTTCAACAGTTGGGAGTTTTGTTAGCTGTTATAAACTTCTTCATGCGTGCATACTTTTTTATGTGCAATATGAATGTTTTATAGAGGAAAGCACTTCATCTACAAAAGGCTTTTATATTTAAATCTTGACATTAGGAGTCAGCACTGTTAATGTTCACTGAGTCAGAGGCTGACTGGGGAGCATAAGGGATAAAAACCAGGGTATTGTTTAACATCATGAGAAAAACTTTGTCTCCAAAGTGTATTTCTTATGAGCAGTTTAAGACTACTTAAATACTGGTTTGGACAGTAGGGATGCGTCCCTGCCAATACTGTGCTGAGGTAAAGCCTTTGTATGGTTGCCAAGTTTGTGTGTGTGTGTGTGTGTGTGTGTGTGTGTGTGTGTGTGTGTGTGTGAATAAAAACTATATTTAAAAACAGTAAGCAATGTTTGGTTTCCCAGCAGAACAATGCAATGAAACAAGATAATCAAAGTTATGCACGTCAGTTTTTTCTGAACTAGAACTAAAGAGTCAACTCGATGAAGACACATGTTTTCCATGTGACAGCAGTGTTACAGTGTCCTGTAGCTGCATCAATATATCCACCAGACCCCACTCATAAATCCTGCCAGGGGCCGACGGCTCATGTTTCCACATGAAGGAGAGGCTGAACAAACCTATTACTCACCAGTGTGTGCTCTGCCCTGTATCCACACACCCTGCCTTTTATTTTGGGCTTTTTCCAGCATTTTAGATGAAACTTGTTCAAGATTGCAGCGGATGTCGGTTCACACACTACAATGTACAGAGTTATTATTATCTGAATTGTAGAAAAATGTGCAAATAGATTCTAGGTAGGGTAAAACTAAAAGTGGCAATTGATATTATTAATGTAATCATTCAATGCAATCATTAAATTAAAAGGAGACTCCATATACGAGAAGTAAATATAAAGTAAATTGTGACTTCTGTATCCATAAAGATCTCATAAAACATCTGGATCTCATACCTACAAGAAAAGATCTCATGATTATGAGACAACAGACACTGAACTTTAAAAATAGAAATAAAAATACTGCATGTTATATATAGTGACAGCTGCAAACATGTGGAACTACAGTAGTTTACAAGGAAACTTTGCCAGCTTTCAAACAGGCTGTGCACGTTTGCACTGGCCATTCTGCAATTCTGGCAAATGCCAGATGCGCCGTCCCACCTTGTTGCCGACACAAGCAATGTTAGAAAAAAATTGTAGGGAAATAAAAGAAAGACCTTCTGGCTGCGGCCCACTTGATGTTGGAACAGTCCGTGTGATTAGAGGTTGAACAGTCACCTCCTACACATCCTCCCACCCCGTCAAGTGGTCCATCATGTACTATCAGAGGTCAAATAAATGAAATCAAGACAAAAAGAGTGGAGTAAGTGGAAGGTTAATACAAACCAGATGCATAAGGGGGCTTGAGGCTGGTGCTGCAAAGAGTTTCTCACGTTAGCAGCAGTGATAACAATAACAGCAGTCTGCCAGTGGCACCAAAGAAGAGGTTGCTGTCCGGTGCTGAGGACGACAACATGACAACTTCTCAATAATGTAGTGTCAGTTAACGGAGCGAGCCAGTTACGGGAGTCCTGTCAGTGGCAATGCTAGACCACTCAAATGGCTTAGACTATCTCTTATTGGGCTTTGACTGAGTGTATATGTGCTGTAAATCCTGTTTTCAATACGTTCTTTGGTATGTCTGAATAGCAAACTGCTGCTATAAATACAGACCACTGCTGTGTTCGCAGTGCTGATCACAGATGTTTAGTGCAAGCAATAAAATAATATTTACATCAATATGGGATGATGCAGGATCCTTTTGTGCAGCATCCTCTCAGAGTTCACTTGCATTACATGTATCTCTTGGTTATTGTGCTGTTGGCGTCAAGTGTTCCTGTACTGTGAATCCTGTTGGGATGAGGGTGAATATATAGCTCAGCTGATATGCTGTGTAACAGTTAATTTGTTAGTTGAGTGTACCTGCACCCTGTGCTGTAAACCATGTTTTAATAGGATACAGGTGAATTTATGTAGTTTTCACCATTCAGCAAAATGTTGGTACCAAGTACCAATGGAATAGCAATCATAGGAACCAATAGCCTTGGACACAAAGACGGTCAGACAGAGGATCAAAATCTGATCAAACATGAGATAGGGATCAATGTTTTTGGCCTATCGTATGTGTCACAGTGCAGCATCCCCCAGATGTGTAATTACTGGTGCCAACTTTCTGTAATGTAGTCTGTAATATGACACAACAACCTTTAGGGGATATTTTTCTGGTGGCGCATCGGTGGAAGTACAGCGGTGTGGATCAGTGTGGATGAACAAAAAATTTATAACAATTAGTTTTCAGGTGATAGCGCATTACGTGACATGTCACCCAAGATCTTGTTGGTGACGCATTATATTATTTTGGTACTGCTAAAAGACTAGACTAGGCCTAAGTCAGCCTAAGTAGGGGCTGGTACAGGGCAAGCCTGAGCCAGCCCTAACTATAAGCTTTATCAAAGAGGAAAGTCTTAAGTCTAATCTTAAATGTGGAGACGGTGTCTGCCTCCCGGACCGTAACAGGAAGATGATTCCACAGGAGAGGAGCCTGATAGCTGAAGGCTACTTTTGGAGACTTTTGGGACTGTTACGGTCTCCGGACCTTAGTACATTTATTTTCTGTGTTTAATGTGCTGTGCACGTCATTGTGGGAGTTATTCGGCTAGCACCTGTCAATCATTTATGTGTGCGCCTAATTGTCTGCTTTTTCTGGAGGGAATCTCCGGTGAACCACGCCTCCAGCCCGCCCCCCTCCTCTGCTGCTGTTCAGTGTTCCCCCGCTTGCAGGTCGGCTGGCCCCCTCGCTGTCGTCATTGGTTTCGGCCAATCACCGCTTCGCTGGCCTCTCGTCTGAACCTTTAAAAGCTGCACGCCGTCAATGGCAATGGCGGCTGTGATTTAATGTGAGCAGTCCGCCTCGCTCCTTTTGTGTTAACAGTTGCTGTGATTTGATCCTTGTTATGTGTATCTGGGGAATCAGAGGGCATTGGGACTTAGCTTCGTAGCCTAGCCACATATCCTTGTGCATTCACTCGTAGTTGTTTGTTGTATAGACCACAAGGTTTATGGGTGACGGTTGAGTGTTGTTTGTTTGTCAGGTAAGTGTTAGAGCAGACAGGAAAAGGGGTTTTGGTTTTGTTATTCTAGGTGGCCTTCCACCACCATTAGTTAGCTGGGGTGTTGATTTTATTTGGTGACAGGCTAGAGTTTTGTTTTAATTGTTTTATGGTTTGCCGTCACCCGCAGCCCTTCCCCGAGTGTGCTATGTTAAATGTATTTCACTGCTGAGGCTCCTTTTTGAGGCCCGCTGTCGGGGTTGTGTTTCAGAGCCTGTGAAGTGTGTTTTTTTCCTTTTTGGGTGCCGCTTTCAACTAAAGCGTATCCGGTATTGTAATGTATCTTGTATGAATAAACGGCAGCTTGCCTTATTCACTTTACTGTCATTGTCTGGTTTTATGTTGCTTCCCTTACCCCTAGACTCACACTGTGTAACAGGGACCACGAGTAACCCTGCATTCTCCGAGCACAGTGTTCTGATGGGATAATAAGGCACTATGAGCTCTCTAAGATATGATGGAGCTTGACCATTTAGAGCTTTATAAGTTAACAGTAGGATTTTAAATTCAATTCTGGATTTTACAGGGAGCCAGTGCAGAGAAGCTAAAACAGGAGAAATATGATCTCGTTTCTTAGTTCCTGTTAGTACACGTGCTGCTGCATTCTGAATTAGCTGGAGAGTTTTTAAAGACTTACTAGAGCTACCTGATAATAGAGAGTTACAGTAATCCAGCCTTGAGGTAACATAAGCATGGACCAATTTTTCTGCATCTTTTTGGGTCAGGATAGGCCTACTTTTCATGATATTACGCAGATGAAAAAATGCAGTCCGTGAGGTTTGTTTTAAATGAGAATTGAAAGACAGATCTTGATCTAGTGCTAGAGGCCAGAGCAATGCCATCTAGAGAAACTATGTCATCAGATAAAGAGTCTCTGAGTTGTTTGGGGCCAAGAACAATAACTTAAATTTTGTCTGAATTTAACATCAAGAAGTTGGTGCTCATCCAGGTTTTTATGTCCTTAAGACACTTATGAAGTTTAGTTAATTGATAACTTTATTCAGGCTTCACAGATAAATATACATGGAGTCATCATGTCTTTTTTTTCCTTTTTCACAATTTCTCTTTGTTTTTCTTCACTTCTCTCATTTAGTGAAATTAGTTTTTGACTTCCCTGCTATTATTTTGAACCTTGCGAGGAATGGAGTCAATGCCATTCCCAAACAGGCATGTAGGTATTCTTTGGTCATTCTTGAACATTTTGTTGTGATGATTTCCATTTTGTTGAGGATTTCTATTCACAACTGTGTGTGGAGCTAGACATGGTCATGGTGTGTACTACCACTTCAGGTGAGGTAAGTCCAGGAAACGCAGCTTGAGGTACCAGCTGTGGACAAAAAGGTATGGTCACAAAGTCTGAACTTCTCTCTCAGTGCAGCATTGGCGTACATATCAGTCAGTTCAATCTGTAGAAATCAGGTATATTTCCAAATGAAGGTCTGTTAAGCGTCTGAGAATGTGTTAACATTTCTTTCGAGGCCTTGAAGGCTGCCCTCCCATTCTATAGATGCCACAATGATCACTAAAGTTTCCTTTGACTTTCTTTATAAAACCAACATGAGAAGAAACTCTGTCTTTCCCTGAATATGTTGTTTCACTGTTGGTAAGTGAGCACAGTCTGCCTGGAAATCAACCTTGAAAATATCCAATTTTCCCCAGAAAGACGAGACAGCTGCTATTAAATCACACAGGGAGTTGTTCCTTCCCTACAGCTTTAAGTTGAAGAGAAATCTTGGTATTTCTCAACCTGGATCCTATTTTCCCATGTTTTTGTGTGGAAGTGACTGTTGAGAACAACATTTATTTCCCCTCAAAGATAGTGCCTGTCATTATACATAGTTTTCTATTACACTGATGTATGTTCATGCATGTGTTTCAAGGGTTTTGACGTCATGTTTGCACATGCTGAGTGATTGGATTCGGTTGAATGGCTGGACGTTGATACCACAGAGACTGCTACTGTCCAGGCTCCAGCTTCAAATGATATAACCAGTATACAATGGCAACAGCCATATCCAAGATGTTTTAGCTTCATTTTCATACAGTGGGAGAAAGTGAAGACATGTGGTTCATTTTCATATACAGTTATTGGTTCCAATACCCTGCCTTTGCTCAGCCAGCATATGTTGCAGTGCAGCAGTGGGTCATTTGCATCAACTTTTATAGGAATTCCTTAATCAGGTGATGTTGATGGGATAAGGATGCCCAGAGAAAGATGACAAGTTTTATCACCAATTGTAATGTTAGCACTAGGGTTGAGTATCAAACTTGGTACTTTTAACGGTACCAACATTGGTAAAACTTACTCCATCAGTGCCAACTGCTGTACAAGGAGCAACTGGGTGAGAACGGCAGAGTTTTGGCCCTGATCACGCAGAAAGCTGGAGGCAGCTTTTTGTAATTGTTCTTAATGACAATTAAGTTTTTTGCTCACTGTTTTTACGTTGCTACGTGCCTGGAGTTTCTCTGTTGTTTTTGCCAGAGAACTCTGATCTCCTCAACTTCAACTCAGAGTGAGAAAGCGCCCCACGTCATTGCCGCTTTTTTCCCATCATCCAAAGGGGTGATTTGAAAGGCGAGCCTTCTGTGGTGGTCATGACAACAAGTTTACTGTTGGAAAACAAATGGAGGAGATACTAGTGGTATCAGTTGCTGGATACCCTGAGCTATACCACCCAACGGTATAGACAGCAGGTTGCCAAACTGACCCTGAGTCATCCTAACATATGCCTGGAGGCGGAGCTCCTGGACCAACTGGTGGAACTCCCCGTGATCCACCCTCTTTTTTGGGGTCTCATGTACCCGCACAGATCTCTGTTTCCCTCAGCCAGAGCTACAGGGAGTACTCTCTGCCTGTTCATTTTAGTAACTTGCCACAGATTAATGTGAAAATAAGTGGGTAGTTTCAGCTAGCGAAAATAAATGGTAGATTACATGGTAAGGTTAGGGTAAGACTGTGACAGGCAGGTTGCCTGGCGACGATAAAAAGGTGCAGCAAGTGTTTTTTACTAGTGGCATTCAATTAAAAAGAAAAAAAGGCAGTGTGGTGCACAAAGCCTGGAAGCCATCCCAGAGCTCCAAGGCCACTCTGTCAGCCTCCCAGTAAGCTAAAACTAGTATCGAAGCACATCAGTGCTTTAACATTATGTCATCTCTGCAGCTTTGTTATTACAGAGAGGGTAATGTACTTAAAAAAGGGTACTGTTTGGTATCAGTATCAAATTCCGAGTTCCGGCACCGGTACTGGCAGTGGGTAAATTATGAACATATATAGAGCACAAAACAGTGGTATGAGGACAGGTTTGGGTTGTCATGTTCCATCTGAGAAACAACTCTTCCTCTTTTGTTTTCATTGAGGGCACCTCATGGGTGGTGACAAAGACCACAGATTTTAGACTTATCCATCTCTTAACATCTCATTTATGGCCAGGTACATGTGCTCTCCTCTTGTGTGTATTGTCAGCATAATCATACCTGCCACAGCATAATCATACCTGCCAGGTTCCCACAGAGATCCTTCCTCTCTGCATGGTAAAATGCTCACAACAATCAAAAGCTGGCCATTATCACTTATATCAGTCAATTCATATCCTGCTAAGCCTTTGCATGGTGCACTGTTAATGGCAGCATTCAGCTGTGACTGCACATGTTCTGCCAAAATGTCAGCTCTTCTGTAGCTGTCCTAGCTGACAGCGGGATTTGCTTGATTTTTCCCTGCAGTTCATCTCTTTGTTTACTGTCTAGCAATGTTTCAGCAACTGCATTCATGCGCTCTTTCACACATCCCCCTTCTGTAAGCAGCTTTTCATTTTTCTCAAAAATTAATTGTATAATCGGCAAACAATGCTTGCACATGAGCTGTGACAGAGTGGGAGAGGACTCTTGTAGACTGATATTTCTGCCCTCTGAGCTCATTTATTTTGTATGTTTTTACCTCAGACAGTTGCGGATAATTCTCTTCAAAGTATCTGTGTTTTGTTTCGTAGCTGCGTTTCATTCTGCCACTGCCACAGACTCAGCACACATCAGGCATACTGGCCTTGATGCATTTATTGTTGGAAGAATAAAGGCTTATTGGTGTGTCCACTCATCTTTTTACTCTTTATGTTTAGTGTCAACATCTCTGAGTTTTGAGTTTGAGTTTTGCTTGGAGTGTCAAACTGGTGGTCTTATACCACTGTTAAATGGTGCCTCAGTGTGTTGGTATCTGACACTAAGGGCCAGTGATCAAGTGTGAGTATTTGACAAGTTTGGAGAGAGACTGGATTGATAGCACAGTGCATAGCAGCAGGATGAAAGGATGAAACGATACATCCTCTTGTATTTATGAATAATTTCATCCAAAGTCTGTCTAGAACTGAAACTAAAACAAAGTAGCCTGTAAAGTCTAAATAAGTCACTTTTCCACCACTAAATAACTGATGGTTTGTTAATTCAGACACTGTGAGGAAAAACTCCACTCTGTCTGGCTGTTCTGATTGATTGATTGATTGATTGATCACTCGATCAGCTGAATCAGGACTGAACGAACTCAAAGGGTGGTCCAAAAAAGGAGAGTTTTTTTCTTATTTATTATTATTTATTTCTTATTGGTTTTGTCAGTTGCTAAATATACTGTCACAGATTATTGCTGAAGAGTTTGATCTGAGAACTGCAAATCAAAGGTCATTTTTAAGAGCCAAGTTTTCATGTTTAAATTTACAATACATAACAGTATGTAAGGGTTTCAAGGATGTACTTGTGCTCTCTTAGCACTCACCGTAGAGCCTATAAGGGTGGGATTAGGGGTAGTAGGAAAGTTTATATCCCATTATCCATTTAACTGTGTCAGACATCAAGCTGCATGTATTAACTTCAACATCATTGCAAGAGTCCATGGGAGCAGCAGTGCACAATTTTGCCCTTGTATCAACATTAAATAAATGACTGAACAATGTCTCACCACAGTGACAGATGATGAGCAGGGAACAGAGGAGTGAGACTACATCGCCAAATGCCTCCAAATCGATAGTCTCCTCATTCCTGACCTTCACAGGGATGTGTTCTGAGAGCCTCGGCGTCTGACCGCTGTCCAGTTGACAGTTTGATCAAGCCTAATGAATTGAGTGTTCAGCTAAGAAGAGAGCCTGCAGGCTCACATGCCTTTTGGGGGACACTGCCACACTTTGACATGAGGACTGTGGGGAACACTTCAGACTATTGCACCAACCTGAGAAACATTTGTTGTTGTATTCTGTTAGAAAGAGTGATCAAGCATTCATTTCAACAAGTGGATCCAAAACACAGTGATGAAATAATTACCCTCTGTGACAGCTGATGAGCATGAAGTGACATGAGTTTCTATACCGCGTTTACCTTTACCACCTTTACTATATCTGAATAATATAGCTAGGTAGTGTATTATTATATTGTGCTGTTGGAGACAATATTTAAACACAGGGAAACATAATTGAATATACTACAAAATGTGTATTGATCAAGTAATATTCTCTCATCAGTATGTGACCTAAGGCAGTGGTTCCCAGCGTTGCACAGTGTGATTTTGCTAAGTAAAACATTGTGCTCCTGGCTCAACAATCAACAACCAAGCCTTTTGACATCATCAGAGTGCTGCTCCAGTTAGCTTGCCAACTCCATGCTAAAGAGTAAGCTTACCAACAGGCTAAAATATTGTTTATTAACATTTAAAGTAAGAATAATGTCATTTTGAGGTTCCAAGACCTACATTTTCCCTCATCAATCAAGATTGAAGTGCTAGTGTTGACCCAGGCCCATCATCATCATCATCTACACCCTGCATAATTTTTCTAAGGTTGATCCAGGAACATCATTGTTGATCCTGGATAGCATGTTTATGTTGATCTTGGACCATCATAGCCATGTTGGTTCTAATTGGAAGTTTATGATAGGCCATAAAAAAGGAGGGAAATGTTTTAATGACAGGTATTTACAACTGAAAAATAATGTTAGCATAGCCTAACTACTTAGCAGGCTAACTTGCTAATATTGTAGTCTATTGGTGAGCTTACACAGTAGCATAGCCTACTTAGACAGCAAGCTAACTCGCTTATATTCCAGCCTATTGGCAAGCTCACTTGTTAGCATAGCCTACCCACTTACCAAGCTAACTCACTAACATGGCAGTAGCTCATAAGGAAAGAAAGAAGCACAGGGGAAGCACACTGATGATGTCAGAGGGTTGAGATCGGTTGATTGCAATGTTGGTCCAGGAACACAATGTGGAATGTTGATCTAGGAACATGTCCGACTTGGCAAAATCACATCGTGTTCCCAACCCTCTGCCTTAAGGGACCCCTTTTTCTTTTATTGAGTGCGCTGATGCCCCCTGACTAAGTGATATAGCCTATTTTAAGGCAATTTCATACAATATTCAATGCTTAGCAATAACAGTACAGAACAACTCATAAACAGTACAACAAACCCAAACAGTAAACATAGTAACTCCAGTAACTCCAAGTGCAAAACAAGCAATCTGGATGAATTTTGAGCAGATTAATCCAGAGTTTTCATATTATTTTTAGGAAACCTTTTATATGATTTTCTCTCTGTATGATTTTTTTTTTTTTAATTTCAACAATCATACACAGGCTTATAGGCTTCTTTTTTTCTCCCTTTTTTTTAACAAATTGAGTGTTGTCTTCTCCCTGATGCTTGGCCATTGTTCTTTTAACTCTTCATTTTATTTAACTGCAGGACAAGAGTGTTTAGCAGAGAGTAAAGTCTTCTACTCAGGTCCCTTATCCTGTAAGGTTTGTGTTTTTTTTGGTCTATCTTTGATAACAAAGAATGAAATAACAAAATAAATGAAACACTGAGATAGGACCTACTTTATTGGGTTTTTTTAAGTTAATTCACACCCCAGGTCTCCCGACCCACTCACTGACCTTGGGCTTCCAAAAAAAAAAATCCCATAAACAAACAAAAACAACTCAAGACTCATGGCACATTTATTATTCAAAAATAATGTTATGCCAGTGCCATGCAAAATCCCACTAGCTGCATGGTGAAAGTATTAACAGTCCGCCAGCACCAAATTGAGTGTGTTCTACTCTGGTCTGTTTTAATGTTTTAGTGTATTTTAGTATGTGTGTGTGTGTGTGTGTGTGTGTGTGTGTGTGTGTGTGTGTGTGTGTGTGTGTGTAAAGTACTTTCTACACTATTAACAGTCGGCATGGAGTATATTGCTGTATTTTAGGGGGAAAAAAAAACTTTAAAAAAAAAAAGCTTAACGTAAAAGCTCAACTAATGGTAATAGAAGTCACTGTAATGTATGCCATTGTCTAGCCTACAATGCTGTGTTTCTAGCTGACTGAGGTAAGTCCTGTTGGGCTAAATTACTTTTGAGCCATAGAATTGACAGGAACTTAACGCCTGTCTTGCTGGAGAACCCTTTGACACTTGCCGTGGCAGATACCAACACATCAGGGGGCTGAACAGAGATGATGTGTTGAATTAAAATCGTGTTGCTAATTAACTGCTTTTGTAGTCAGAACAAGTCATCACAAGATAAAGCTAGATATGGCACTACTCCCAAGTGTCTTTAACATAGCCTGGATATTGTTGTGAAAGAGGGTTAAAGAAGTATTTCATATATTTGGCCATGTGGTATGCTTTTAAACCACAGTCACTTACAGTAGGTCTTCCTTCTGGTATTTTATGTAGAACTGTCCATGTATTTAGGTGTTGGTGTATTTTTGGTAATAAGTAGCCTAGAACAATGCGGAATGCTGTCTTTGTGCCCTGGGTATGTTATATTTAGTTATCCATGTAGGTTTAAAGGTGGGTAGAGTGGCACTGTCTTCCCTGATTAATTCTAACATTTCATTTGTCATTTAATCTAGTGGAGATTCCCAGTGGGAAGGATAGGTAAATGGCTCCTGATTGTAGTTATTGTTTACCTTAAAAATAATCTATCAGTTTCCTATGGTAAGGATAAAGATCATATTTCAATTGTAATGTCTGGTGGCTTCGGCATCAGGATGAGGGTTAAGTCCTCTTTCTAATAGATTTTCTTCCATTTCAGTGAGCGTGAAACCAGAACAAAAACTGGTGATATTGTATGTATTGAGAGTATCCCGCTGGTGTTGTTCCCCCTCTTCATGTTTAACTGGTCAAACAAATATTTAATGGTCAAGTCTGCCCTGCTTTCAGTCCAGTGAATAGGATCCCGGGGCTGTCATTCATTTCAGGAAGAAAATTCTCATAGGCTTTAAAGTCTTTAACCCGTCAAGGCATCGGTCACGTGATTGCAGCCTTCCAAATTAAGTATGTAGGTTATGCATATTACTAGGTCATCATTACATGAGACATATACCAATATTGGTGCATTCATTTTCATAAGATAATGTACAAACAGTGCATGAGAACAGTCTAAATGATGAATCAAAGCTTTCAATCCAAGCAACAGTGTTATGAAAAGCATCGAGGGAACACGTGGTTCACAGTTGACGGGTAAACCTCTTCAACACCTCCACCCTCATTAGCTACAGAGAGGCTTTCTGCCTCACCTGTGTCGTGTTGTTTCTCTATGACATTGTGTACTGCAGCTTCATGATTTAGATTCAGACCACTTTATAAATATAAACTGTGATCGATACCCTTCTGCATAAGCATGAATGAGACACCGAACCAGTCCTCCTGAATTCTACTCAGCTCTGTTGTTGTAAACCTTCACAACTACCTTAAGCCAGCAACAGCTATGTTTCCATCCAAAAGTGATTCAAATCTTTGGGTAATGCGCATTAAAATAAATACGAATCCTGTGTGTTTCCATTAAATGTACAGACTTTGGAGAAAACTACGAACTCACGCGAGTTTTCCGCAGAATCGGAAACAAAACAAGTCTCGCATTGTTCTTCTTTTACGTTTTCTGGCGGTTGGCAACCAGCTTGTAAATGCATTACTGCCTTCCCGACCCGGAGTGTGGATATCACCATGGAGAGAGGTGCGCTACGTCACACTTAATTCAAACATAACTGTTTCCATCCCCCGTTTTGCGAATCAATAATTTTTTCGAATCAACCAAAACCCAGCTTAAGCAAGCGTATTTTAGTTTGTGCGAAACAGAGGATTTTAGTTTGAATTTTGGTGTTTCCATCATAATTTTCCGATGCGATACTTCTAGATGCGCATCTAAACTGGCTGATGGAAACATGGCTAATCACATGAATATCACCATCACATCACACGTGTGGTAGGCTCCTGGATGACGTGACTGTCAGAGTTTTAAAGAGGTTCTTGAACCAAGAACAAAAACTAATTTGTCATGCAGGTAATCTCACACATATCCTCTGAACTGTTGACAGTGTCACTCAGAGTCATTTGCTGTGAGAGCTATTGGCAGATAATAAGGCAGAATTTCTTCTCTAATGTCATCTGGAGGACTTCTATTCCACGTAGTGTTAAACAGTGCTCAGTGGAAAGAGGAAAATGAAATTAGCACAGACACACAGTGACATGTTGCTGGGGAAAGTGTAGTTCATAAATTATGGTTAACAAAACCTTGGAAGCATTCAGTATATTCAAACCCTGACATAACCTCTGATATTACATAAGTACACAGAAGGGAGTTATTTCGTACCTGTAACACAAGCTGTATGTCACCTTTGATAAGGTAACATCACAGCAGCAGGTTTGTTATTATGTCTCTAAATGTAACCGTCCCCCTGTAGAGAAGCACAGTGTTGCATTATTTATATTTATGATGGAAGATTCCCTAAACATTATCCAGGCAGTTAAAAAAAGGGTTGTCCTGAGCCAATCTTAGGGATTGGTACGTGCAATTTATTTTACATGGTAATTAAAAAAATATCAGTCATGCTTAATTTCTGAAATAATTAACTTCTCAAAACGAAACAGTACAGTGCAACAACAGTGTCTGTTTCAGGTTGCATGATGAATCTATGAATCTGGAAATCATTCTAAACATTTGAAGTTTAGTATTTCATTGTTTTTCAGTGACAAGGTCGTTGTTTAGTAAACCGGACATGAATGAAGTAGTGCTGTCTTACCTTCTTATATAGGTTTTTTCCCCCTATGAAACATGTTTTGTGCTGCTCAGGAGGTACTTGGCTGAAAATATATTTCATTAAAAAAAAATGTGTGAACCACTGCTTTAATGAATCTGTAACGGCAAAAACAAACCAGATGAAACATGACTCTTTTGTTTTCTGAACTAGACTGTGTCCAACTTATCCTGTCTAACCTGTCTTTTATGGCAGTGCAGCAGTTAACTGCATATAAGTCAGGGCTTGACGCTAACTTTTTTCCCAAGGAGCACATGTGCTCCTAAGTTGAAAAAGTAAGGAGCGCACAAAGAACTTTAGGGGCACAATGTAAATTGATCAAATAATGTGTTTTCTGTAATAAGCGTGATGCAAATAGACATTTACAAGCAAAATTATTTAATGAATTTGTATACAAAATGTACAGAAAGGTAAAATCATCAAGTTCTGAAAAAGTATTGCAATTTAATTTTGTCTTTAATGTAATTATCTTATATATATTATCTTTGCAATATGATTATCTTATATAATGTTATTACTATCCTAAAACATTCTCATTCAGGTCCTCTGAAGCTCTGCAGGACTTATTTCCACCCTGCCCAGCAGCGGTACCGTGGCGAACGGTTCCTAACTGCGGGGAGAACGGAGCAGGATTCCCTGGAGGTCCGCCGCTTTTCCCGGTCCCTCGTCTCCACCACACTTTGACTTATTCCCACCCAGCCGACAGCCTGGCCGTGGAGAACGGTCCCTAACTGCAGGGAGAACGGAGCAGGCTTCCCCGGAGGTCCGCCGCTTAACCCGGTCCGTCTCCTCCACACTTTGACTTATTTCCACGCTGCCCAGCAGCGGTAGCTTGGAGAACGGTCCCTCACTGCAGGGAGAGGGGAGAGGGCTTCCCCGGAGGTCCGCTGCTTAATCCGGTCCATCTCCTCCACCCAGAGGCGGTCCTGGCTAGTTTTACGCCCTGGGCGAACTATTCCTCGCTTACTTATTGACTAATTCATACTTCAAAAACAGCATCTATAAGTGATAAACATAAGGGGGATCAAAAAAAAAAAAAAAGAATAAAAATCAACCAGCCACCCTCCTCCCTGACAAGTTAAGAACAGTCCCTTCATAAGTAAAGAACAGTCCCTAAAGTGCGGTGACGTTTGTGGGCTGTTACCTAACATAAAGAGAGAAATGTGAACGGCTGACACGCCACATACCTGTGCGCCCACATTGCCCATAGCAAAAATCGTCCCTGCCTCCGCCACACTTTGATTTATTTCCACCCTGCGGTCAGTGGGACTTATATTCATTGTGCCGACAGTGGCTTGGAAAACCGCTCATAACTGTGTCACACGGGGAAGAGGGAAGGCTGCTGGAGTTCCTCCAACATTTGCGGTTATATTATCATATTTTTTTATTGACAAAAATAAAGGCTGCTTTGGCTGATTTTTTTTATGCACACATGTGCCCCTAAATTTTTTTTACAGTTCGCACACACCTATTTTTAGCAGCAAATGCGAGTGAAACGCTCGCACTGTCAAGCGCTGTAAGTGAAAATCACAGTGTGAACTGTGTTTCTAACTATAGTGTTCAGTTGCCTCCTTATTCAAACTCTGGACTTTCACCTGGGAGCATCCTGTTTGTGTCCCATGTGAAACTAGATGTCAGTAGAGTTATTTTAATTACTGTATAGTCTGTTAGTATGTGTGGCACGCAGCGGTAGTGATGTATGTGACATAACATATGTCACATGATGTTTCATGATGTTAGTAAGACACTTAGTTTGAGCCAAACCTTGATAGGTTTTTTTAACCCTAACCACATGCTTTTTGTTGCCTAAACTTAAGGAATACTGGCACTGAGTCAGTGACTTCTGGCATCAGTCACCAGCAATACAAGCCGTTCTTTGACGTTGGCATGATACACAGCTGGTTGTTGTTATTTTTTAACAGCACCTGACCAGGGAGAAATGTGGCGAGACAGCAACAAAAGTGTGGTGGATGGGTCCAACAACCACCAACTTTCACCCTGGAGGCCAGTGTTCACTTCTGGTATGAAAGTAAAGCCAAACCCTGTTTTTTTTTCATAAACCCAACCACATGCGTTTGTTATTGAAGGAAAGAAATGTCGATTTGTGGTATTGTTCTGACGTAGTGCATTTATTTTAAAAGAGACTGTATGCAGACTGTACATTTCCTGTGAAAATGAAAGTGTATTTGAAAACAGACACCAAGGGTATGTTGCACACCATATCTCGACATGGACAGTCGATGACCAAACATTGATATGTGATGAAGTTGAGTGAGAACGTGTTGAACAATCATAAATTGACATCCATACAGATGGAGGATGGTACCCAGCACGTCATATCCGGATGTTTATACACACACACATTGCAGACTCCCCAGTGAAATTTCAAACCCCCCTGCTTCCCACCCTAATACTCTTAATAATAATACCAATTAATAATAATACTCTTAATACTACATCAGTTGCTATAAGCATCAAATATTGCTGCAGATGGGTTTACACTGGAGTTGGTTGAAATACCGTCGACATCACACTCTGAGGGGCATGACTAAGCGACGGTATTATTGTTCTTGTAATGAGAGCAGGCTGTATTCTCTGCCTCTATACTTGGTGTCAGCACATACTCAGTTTTACAGGAGTCAGATTGCAATCAAAGTCAAAAAACTTAATCTGGACATCGGCAATTCAGTATATTAGTTCTCACTTGTTAGCACAATGTTGTTTAGACATGAAAATGTATTCATGACATTGACAACTTAATTGGATCTCTTGGTCAGTCAGTTGTTATAGTGTTGCTTCAGTTATCATAACATGACCTATGACGAACTTGTCTCATAAAAACAGGTGGTAATGCCAGTCTCCACTCCAAGAGGATCTGTGGTATTGGATGTAAATGTCCTCTTTGATCTTGTTCTGTACTGACCGTGACCTTTTCTAGCCCTACGAATTCCATTCATGTTGGATGAATGCTTACCACACAGATTACGTTAAAGGCCAACATTTGAGAGTCTGCTCCTGAGCCAAATGACAAAATTCTTCTTCTTTTCTGTCCTACAGCTCAGCATCAAGGCCTGGATTATTAAGGGCTGCAGACTACAAACAGCTGATGTTTCCAAGCCTACATGCACATTGTTACCATTAAAGAGACCTCACGACCACTGCAGAAGACTCAGTAGTACATTTCATAATTGTGTGGATGATTTTAGCGGTTTCTTTTTATAATTCATTCAGCGTCATGTCCCTGATTAATTTTTAAAGCTATAAGGGACTGTTTGCAACATCTGCAGCCACAATGGAAATGTTACTGTTTGAAATATTTAGATGATGATACCAGGTTGATGTCAATTTTCTGTTGTAATATGACTATAAACTTTCCTATAGATCATTCATAAATGATATTTAATTGAAACAGCATGACTGTAGAACACAGTGGTACACTAAGTGTATACCATAAATGTTGTGTTCTGTGATTGCACTCTGCACTACAGTATACACCTTATACTGGTACCTGCATAACCTACCATCTTCATACGGTATTGATAGTGTATTATTGTATTTATACACACTGTTAATACTTTTCATACCGTATTTATACCTCCCAATGTTTATTGCACTTTCTGTTTATGCCTTATGCCATTTGGTGATGCAGTGATTAGCCCTGTGGCCCCACAGCAAGAGGGTTCTGGGTTGGAACCCACTGGTCGGATGGGACCCTTCTTTGTGGAGTTTGCATGTCTCCATAGGTCAGCCTTGTGATGGTCTGGCAACCCTCAACAGGATAAACAGTTACACATAATGAATAAATATTAATATATATATTAATATTATTAATATTATTCTCTACATTACTCTGAACGACCCCTCAGTGTGTTCCATTGTTGTGGTTAGTAGTGATGGCCTCATGAAGCCTCCTGAAGCATATTCTTTATTTTCTGAGCCCACTAGATGGCACTCTTGGTTTAAAGAGAGAGGCTCAAAGAATAGCAATTCAGTGTGCTTTCAACCTTTTGTTGAACAAAAAGTAGTGATGGGCAAATGAAGCCTCGTGAATCATTTTCTTTATTTTCTGAGCCCACTAGATGGCGCTTTTTCTTCAACAAAAGTTTCAAATACACTGAATAGCCTCTCTCTCATTACTACTACTACTCACTAGTGATTAGCTACAGAGACGCTGACAGACAAAGCCTTCTAGTCTGTGTTCATTTTGTCCATATTTGTGCAAGTTTTCTGAGAGCTCATGGATAAAAATGTAAAGTTGAAATGGAGCAGTACCACCAGAGATCATGGACGCAGTGTAGCGTAGTTCAAACGAGATACGATTGTAGGAGATGATGACGAAATTTAAACAATGATGGAACTAGATGTAGTAATATATAGTGAGATTAGTGGATAGAATTCTCTGTCCACATGTTGGGATGTATAATATGGCTGTGCAGATCCCTTCACCATCGCCTTGTTTGTTGTTGTATGAAACTTTTACCCTCTAGTGCCATCTGTTGGCTGTATTTATGCCATCATAAAGGAAGTATGAGGGCGGCATTTACAAAGTTTGAAATGGACTAGTCTATTTCCAAATATAAAGGGAGTATAAAAAAGCCTTAACCCTGTTTTCTTTTTTAAGCTAAAAGACATTTTTCTCACAAAAGTAAATCTTTTTTTTTAAGCATGTGATTTTTTGCCCCTTCATGCCCCTTCCTGGGCTCTGTAGAAAGCTGCATTGTGTGAGAGAAAAAAATATGGTCATTTAAAGCTATTAAATGTGTCTGAAGAGCTTAATAGCTGTGAGCACTGAAGTTTTCCTCTGCACTGTTTTTAAAGCTAAAGCGCTGAAAAGTAAAAAAAAAAATCAAAACATCTAAAAAACTGGAAAGGGGTATTTTGCCTCTCAGAGTTCCACATAAAAAGTAGGAGGACATGATAAATATTTTAAACACAGCTAGTGATTTTAAAAGGTCGAATTACAGCACACAGCAGATGGTAAACGGAACACGGACAACACCTTCTGGATGGCACGAAAAAAACACACACTGAATAGCAGTGTTAATATGAAACATCCATAAACTTATGGTGCCCTGATGACACTGTATTGTTTACATAGAATGGAATAAAACATTTTAAATGAATTTATAAATTATAATTATTCTAGTAATATCCAGTAATTGTTCAGCTCAAACATGTTTTCTCCTTGTGTGAAGCAGCTACTTAACATCTGATTGTAAATTCCATTGCAGAGGATGGCAAAAATTTAATATAATTTAACTCTGAAGGGCGATGCCATTTACCATTACTGTTGCTGGTATTCTCTACTGGCCTAACCTAGTTTTATCATCTTGCTCTCATCCACTCAAATGATATTCAGTTTTACGTCTACCATGTGCCTGATTCCATGTTAACGTAGCATATATAGTGTCTTCAATCTGTCCTGTTTATCTACTGGTTTTCCTTGCCTGCTAGTATGAGGAATCATTTCCTCTCAGGCAGGCACAGAATGCACATGTTTGTTGGCTGGCTGTTTTTTTGACTGAGACACAGGCAACATGAGGCAACGACCTTCATCTTCATTAGTGCTTTCAGTTTCCAGTCCCCCAATTGGGGGACTTTAAGAGCAACTTTGCAAGCACAGTGTGAAACAATACACTGATCACGAAGAATACAGTGATGATGCACATCAAATTAAACAGCAGAAGCTGGGCTACAAGGCTGTAAAAGCCTTTTTACATGCCCCAAGCACAGCTCAAACAACAACTAAATAAACAACAACAAATCGAACTCCATACAGCACCGATATCCTGACCCACTTGGTATATTTCGGGCTCTAACTCGACCACACGTTATTCAAATCACACGCCATTCATCTCAAATGAAAGCTGAGACTCCGCTGTTTCCACACATATGTGCCAATGCACGTTAAACCAAACCATCAAAGAGCCACAGGCCAAAGAACAACAACAGAAATCTTTTCGCCAAAATATATTTGTAATATCTTTTGCATGAAAAGCTCATTCTGCCATTAAATCAAGCTTCATTCCTCCTGACCGACATGTTGTCGGTCATTCAAATGAATCCGGGCGGAAAACTTGATGGCCGGAGGTTCCGGATGAAGCATAACAACGACCACTCACAGCAGCCAACATCTCCCCACGACTTGTTCTGCTGACTCTGATTGGCTTACAGTGCCGTCACTCTCATTTTGGTGGGTATAGCGTCATTCTATTGGCTCTAATGAATCAAATGAGGTGTCAATCACTCAAATCGGCCAAGCTATCATGGAGATACCAGCCTCCAAAGCTCAGAATACAAAATCAGTTTCAAATGTAGTAGGTGTGTATTGGTCAGTTTGGAGTGGGAAATACAGCAAAAAAAGCAACGGACAGTTGTATGTGTATAACCTAAACATCAGTAGGGATTTACAGAAACAAAAAATGAAAGAAATAGGCAATGACAAAAATCACATGCAAACATGATGCAATTTTGGAGAGCTCGTCTGAATTTTCTGTACTAAAACCTCTCTTATGCTCTCTGCTCCATGTTGTTCCATGCTGCTCCATATGTTCTCCTCTCTGCTTCACTTTATCAGAATCGACCTTTGCAGAGTTAATGTTCACATAATGTACTATGATTTGAGGGTTTAGAGCTGCAGCTGCATCATTCCAAAGGAATACTCATCCTGAACATGCTTTTTTTTTTTTAGGCGAACCTCAAAATATTTTATTTGTGCTGTGTGCCATCTTCCTTTACTCTTCACATATAACACACAAACTGATATTTACACATCTTAACAAATCTCACAAGTGTTCCCTTTACCATGACACCAAAAATATTCAAATAGACCTTGTGGTTGCAGGTATATATTCATTTCATTATGGGTATGCAATTTTTGAGCAGCGGCCTATAAAATAGGCTTAGCTCTGAAAAGGTTAAGGCGGATTTATAGTCTTTCGTCAGCTCTATGCGCAGAGCCTACACCATAGCCTACGCACTTGGTCTACACCGTTTTGAGCATCTATACTCGTACATGTTGTGTCTGTTTCGCTCTGGAGTTTCATCTGTAAAATGTCAGTCAGCAGTGGGATTTTTGTGAAGTGCTGTAAAGTTTGATTAATTCAAAACACACCAAAAACACACATTAAACATGGCTTAAATGTAGGGCTGCTCCCGACAAAGAATTTTCCTAGTTGACCAGCACTGTTCATTTTGGGCCGTTAGGCGACTAGTCCCCTGCATGTTTACAATTTTATTATTGAATTATATATTTTAGGCAGGGCAACACAATGGTTTGAGTTAAGGTCTGAGAAAGAATATGATAAGTAACACTGTTAACACTTTGCTACATTACAGAGGAATACAAAACTTGACTAATGAACTTTAATTAATATAGCTAGCTATAGCTAATATACCTATATTTTATCTAAAAGTGCATGTCACACACTGATAGAGCCGCCTGAGAGTTTGCAGTTGACGAATGATAGACAGATATCTGCCTGCAGAGTTTATATATCACTGTTTGCCCTTCCCCTTTTCAAAATGATCCCACACTTTTGATTTTTCCTGCCTGACATGTTATTAACTTGCCTGAGAAAAAACTGCAGGTACAAGCCCTGTAAATTAGGGGCCGTACAAACACCACATCCTTGATTGCCTGGAAAACACGAGGTCGGGCACTGGTGCTATTTTAGTACCTTTTTTATTCTTGCTTTCAAGAATGCAGCAGAAGGTTGCATCTGAGGTTTCTCCGCAACCTTAACAAGCATCGTACAGCCTATTTACCTGACATCCAGAGTGCGGAGCTGATTTTCCTCCAGGCGCTGTTTGTAAGTGTGTAGGCCTATCGTCCATAGGACAGATGTAAAGCTCTGGCAGCTCTGTACTGAAATGATCAACTCTTCCATACTTATCTCAGAATCTCTGAATCTTTACAGAAGAGGGGAAAGATATCTGTTGGCTGTGATTGGTTGGTAACATGACTCCTGTCTGACTGCTGAGGGTGTCCTGCTTCTCTGTCTGCCTTTTCAAATTAACTTCCCACATGGGCCATTCATATAGGTTTTGATTTATTTTGACAAAGTGCAGTTTCACTTTTTTTTCTTTCCAATGAAATCTTGCTGACTAATGACCAGTTGTACAGAATCAGAATCAGAATCAGAGATACTTTATTGATCCCTGGGGGGAAATTGCTGAATGAAAGTAGTAATTTCAGAGTGGAGGAACAGACCAGAACTCTCTTGACCAGTATGTCTGGAGAGGGCACAGCTTCAAAATGCCCTTACGTAATAAAGCAAAAAGGTTGGAAACATTTAACAATGGTAACGTTATAAAATTTGGCTCAGTCATAATTCATGAGGTTCACTGACAATCCAATAATCTTATTTTAACATATATTTACCACAGATTCAACATGCTAACATTATTAGCACAAGCCTATGGCATTTTACATTGTATAAATTAGCCTAGTGGCTAGAAGGCTTCTCTACTCATATGATGCCAGGATAAACACATATATAACACATAAGACTTAAAATGCCATTTTGTGGTGGCTTTATTGTCTTCACAATAAAAGAATAAAGAAAAACGTTGCTTTCACTGAGGAGAATGGTTTCAGCTTATAAAAATACACATAAGGTCTGTGATGCCTTGGCACTGAGGAAAGGTGGGGAGGTGCACATTGGGCTACAGCGTGGGTTCGCATCTACACACAGCCCATCAGTACAGTCTTGATTTGATGCAAAGGTAGAAATCTGCGGGGCGTCGGTGGCTTAGTGGTACAGCAGGCGCCCCATGTACAAGGCTGTTGCCTAGTCCAGCCTGTGGCCCCCCTTCACCCTTCACTGTCCTGTCGATTAAAGGCAAAAAATGCCCTAAAAATATATATTAAAAAAAGATAGAACTCTGGCTTATCATGTCTAAACCTGACCAACCCAGCCAAGAGGCAGTGTATGGCGGGTCATAATTTCTCATTCTGCATAATAATTAGCTATGTGCTACTGTTTGAGAGAGAGCCATTGGAGAAATATCCCTTTGCAGCAATGTCTGTTTGTTTTCGGGATAAAATGCTGTCAGACAAATGGGCTTTCGTCCAGTGGGGCATTTTTTGGACTATTGGGGCTTCAGCATCATGAGCCGTCAAAACAATAGGCAGTCCCCCTTCATGCTTGGAGGCTGGATACTGAACATGTGAGTCACAAATCAGTATCAGCAAGTCTCTAGTGTGCCCGTTGACACATTCATCAATATGAATGGATTTCATATGCATGCCCTATTTTGGTTTCTCTCCCCTCCCTGTAGGAAGCATGTTTTTTGCATGACTAAACTCTCAATGAAGCCTGAATAGTGCATCAGCTCTCAGTTATAGGCAGGTAAGAGGCGAGACAGCATTTACACAGAGGTTATCTTTTACAGAGAGGAAATTGAAATTGATGTGTGATGATGTTCCCGCTGACTGTGAACTTTTAACCTGTGATGGCTGCTTATGGCAGCAGGGCTGAGTGTAATAATAACAACAAGGAAAAGGAGGAGAACAGTGTTAGGTGACTCAAGAAACTGAGTACATTTGTGTAAACACACTTACAAGCACAGTCTACAATTTTACAGATGTACATTTATTCATTATTTTACAAGACAGGGTTTCACATTAAATTGCAAGTTGTAGTCACTGAACGCCACACACACATAGAACATATACACAAATATTTGAATGGGAACCGAATAAAATGAAATAATATGAACAATATATACATTTACTTATACAAATCCTTACATAGATAAATAGAGAGAGAGAGAGAGAGAGAGAAAGAGAGAGAGAGAGACTTTGGTTTATAATATACCCAAAATGATGTTTTGATATATAGACATGGCTGTGATAGATTCATCTGGCTGCAAACCATGTATTGCCTCATACACATATTAGTAAAATTGACTTAAATGCCACTAACCAAGTGTATTTTTCAAAAGAATTCCATACATACAATGCTATGTCAGCTTTAGTTATGACTTACAGGTTTTATTTTCAAAATGTATAGGTCATGAATAATGAGGACTTATACCAATCAGCCAAAGCATTAAAACCACTGGCAGATGGCATGAACAATACTGACCGTCTTGTTACAATGCCATGCTCCGCTGGGAAACCTTCGGTTCTGGCATTCATATGGATGCCACTTGAAGGACTTTACTCATCCAAACACTGCAATGCTTAGAAACAGCCCGAGGGACATGACAAAAAGTGCAAGGCATCAACCTGGCCTCCAAATTCCTCAGATCCCAATCTGATCGAGCATCAGTAGGATGGGCCAGCACCCCATCTCACAACCAACAGGTATCAAAGCATCTATCACCAACGCCCCAGTGCCAGACTCCAAAGCACAACCCCTGAGATCCCGTGTCCATGCCTTGATATGTCAGAGCCAAGTCTGATCCAAAAAGGCCCCGCTGTGGATCGGGGCTACCTCTGGGGTACTGGCACATCCCACGAATACTCAATCAGATTGGGATCTGGGAAATCCAGGTCGATGCGTTGAGCTCTCAGTCACATACTTTGGGCTAATCCTGTGAGGCATGGCGCATTGCTCTGGGTATGGGTGCTGTGTGTCAAGTGGTATCTACATGAATGCCAGGAGCAAAAAGTTTCACAGCAAGATGATCAATGTTATTCACTTCACCTGCCAGTAGTATTATCACTATTTCAAATGTGTGCTCCACATACACTCACTTGCCACTTTATTAGGTACACCTGTTCAACTGCTCATTTACAAAAATAGCTAAATAGCCAATCACGTGGCAGCAATTCAATGCATTTAAGGCATGTAGACATGGTCAAGACGACCTGCTGAAGTTCAAACTAAGCATTAGAATGGGGAAGAAAGATGATTTAAGTGACTTTGAACGTAGCATGGTTGTTGGTGCCAGACGAGCTGGTCTGAGTATTTCAGAAGCTGCTGATCTACTGGAATTTTCACCCACAACCATCTCTAGGGTTTACAGAGGATGTTCTGAAAAAGGGAAAATATCCAGTCAGCAGCAGTTCTCTGGGTGAAAATGCCTTGTTGATGCCTGAGGTCAGAGGGGAACGGCCAGACTGGTTCAAGATGATAGAAAGGCAACAGTAACTCAAATAAGCACTCGTTACAACCAAGGTATGCAGAAGACCATCTCTAAACAAACAACACGTCCAACCTTGAATCAGATGGGCTACAGCAACAGACGACCACACCAGGTGCCACTCCTGACAGCTAAGAACAGGAAACTGAGGCTACAATTTACATGGGCTCACCAAGATTGAACAGTGGAAGATTGGAAAAATGTTGCCTGGTCTGATGAGTCTGGATTTCTTCTGTGACATTCAGATGGTAGGGTCAGAATTTGGCATTAGCATAATGAAAGCATAGATCCATCCTGCCTTGTTTCAATGGTTCAGGTTGCTGGTGGTGGTGTAATGGTGTGGGGGAGATTTTCTTGGCACACTTTGGGCCCCTTAGTACCAACTGAGCATGGTTTAAATGCCACAGCGCACCTGAGAACTGTTGCTGACCATGTGCATCACTTTATCACCACAGTGTACCCATCTTCTGATGGTTGCAATGGCCTCCACCCTCCACAATCACCAGATCTCAATCGAATAGAGCACTTTCGTTGTGTGGTGGAACGGGAGATTTGTATCATGGATGTGCAGCTGACAAATCATGCTATCATGTCAGTAGAGAGCAAAATCTCTGAGGAATTTTTCCAGCACCTTGTTGAATCTGTGCCACAAAGAATTAAGGCAAACAAAATGGGGTCCAACCCGGTACTAGTAAGGTGTAGCCTACCTAGGTGAGTGTAAATTTTTAACACTAATAAAAGAAACTATTATAATGCTTAATACAATATCACAAATAAGCGTATTTGTGAAATGACATTAACAGTTGCAAAACTAAATATAAAACATTAAAAGTACAATGCAGCATGTATAGACAATAATGGACTACAGCGCTGTCCTGTACCCAGTTTCCACCAAAATTAGCTTGTGTACATGGATTTTGAATCATGCTAAAAAAAATAGGCTGTAGACTCATTTTCCATTGCCAGTAAAGGTCTACTCATCTCCTGCAGAGCCTTGTACACGGCTCTGCAGGAGATGAGTAACTTTCTGTGTCTGTCTTTTTTTTTTTTTTTTTTTTATGGGGTGTCACATTGACATCACGGACAGGCTGGAGAACACGCAAACAGTAAAGAGCACCATGAGACAGCAGCACAGACGGAATAAAACTTCACAATGGTTACTTCTTTTTATCTCTTACTTATTCAGTCTCTCTCCAGCTGGGTGCAAAATAATTGACCTATGGCTAAGCCACGCCCCCCTCCACTCACTCAGACAAGATATCAACATTCAGTGACCGGCGCTATGGCAGGGGTCACAGTACACGACATTTCACAGGAGGCAATTGATGATTTTTGGGGACACAATGATCAGACGTCATTGAAAAGCAACCAAAAGGGCCTAAACTATGCATTGGAGGGATATATTCATTATTTTATTGTTGAGAAGCTCGATGAAAAGCTTGAATTACAAGCCAAAATTTACAGGTCACAGTGTACGCTTGTGAACCGCATCTTGTTTCCATCGCCATCAAAGACAACAAGTTAAAGGGCCATTGAAGTTAAGGGTTTTGGCTCAGAATAGGAGAAAAGGACAACGGCCTTTTTACCATCTTTACCAAGAGTGTCTCTCTGTTAGTTTGGTGCTACAGTATTGACATTGAATCATTCAGCATAACGTTTGCCAACCTTTGTTATCTCTGTGATTACAGTTAAGTTAATGAAGCTAAGCTCCAGAAGTTAACGTTAGCTTAACTAGAGCCCTTTGGACAACAGCTAACAATGATGTACGATCACCAAAGTACAAAACTAGAACAAAATAGGCTAATGAACTCCCAGCAAACAAGGTGACATGATGAAGAACGCAGCTAGGAGCTAACGTTAGGCTAACTTTAGCTAACGTTAGCTAGAGATGTTAAAGATAACTTTATATTTCTTTGCAGCAAAGTGACAATATGTTGCCTCAAACACAATGTTGTCCTACCTTAAAACCGATGTAGACATCCTTGTTAATTTTATTCACATTTAGTTTAGTTGAATTTGAATTTATTTGAGTACACGGACGCAGAGCTCATTGAAACTGAAGAGCGGAATCCAGCTAAAGGTAAATGCCGATTAAAACCTTTCCCCTGCATCAAAAAGCCAGATGTTGGCCGGTGTTGGTGGATTTTTTGCGGTAAGAAAGGGCTTGCAGACACTATTGGACATCACCTTTGGAAAATAAAAATAGACGGACTGACTTGCTTCCAAGAAAATTTCAGTTTCACACCACAGTCAGTGATGCATTATTTTGAAAATTAAATGTTGATTTGTTCTTGATTTTGCTGTGATTTATTGCTTGATTTTGGTTGGTAATTTCCTTGACCAAACGTAAAAGTCTTTCTCACTAAATATGTTTAAGTGAGTTAAAGACACACTGGGCTTTTTTGTTTGACTTTAATAATAGAAAATACACACACAAAAAAATACAATTATAAAATAAGTTAAAGTTACTTTTTTGCTGAACAGAAGACTGCCCTAGAAGCCTTCGTTTTTTTGCTCTGATTGGCCATCGTGCTGTCCAGTTGCATGCGGTGGCATTTGAAATGCCTCAGTTAATGCCACCACTTGGGTAGGAAAGGTGTATCAGTGACGGCCAGACCTGTAAGTTTCCAGTGAATATAGTGTTAGCTTGACGCTAGAACAATCCCCCTTATTATAATCCACTCCAAAAAATTTGCAGGACCATTTGGTAAAGTATAACTGTTTATGTTGGTACAAAAAATACAATTGGTACAGTACAACTGTCCATTCCAAAAGTTATGAAACAAGATTTGAGAGGTCAAAAAACAGTGTGACTCCACTTTCAACTTGTCTGATTGCCCTTTCATTACCACATCTGAGAACTCCCTACTGGCAAGAGTATAAAAAGGGCAATTAAAGGAGTGCAGTTACCAAGGCTATTTAAAAAAGGCTGGAACACGCTCTCTGAACCCATGGGAGCTATGGGGTGTGACACATGTGTAATACAACTGGAGCTGCGATGTTGGAGGGTGTAGATGGCGCTAGAAATAAAAGGACGGTGTTCACTCAGGTGCTCATTGGGTGTGCTCTTTTTAGCCTCCTTTGGGTGCCAGAACAGAGCTTTTGGATACACTTAATAGGATGCTGGCCAATATACATTACAGAATTGTATTTTCACCCACATGTTTATTTTTTGTCCAACAATTTTCTACGCCTCAGTGTAACAAATCCATCGTTCCCCATGTTCTGCTACAGTTTGCCAGCCATTGAGCATTTCAGCAAGTACAGCCCAGATTTCACTGTGCATGTGTTGTACCCCAATGATGTAAAATTACACGATGCTGTGACTTCTCCTTTTTTTATCCTCCTTGGCAGCACTAGGAAGCAACAATCATAATCTTCTATTCCAAAATGTTAGAAATGTACTTATAAATAACAATGATATGCATTTTAAAGTCATTACACAGTTGCTATGTAGCCCAGCGTTGCTAGGGACGCTGCCCTGCAACACTGCAGCTGTCAAACAACTTCCGAGGGAAAAAACAAACAGAAGTGGCTGATTTTAACATTACTTTTAACTTATTTGGAGAGTAGCTACAAGGATTTTGAGGAATGGGATGCCGCTGAAGAAAAAGAAATGGAGAAGGAAAGAAAAAAATCAAGCGAAAAACGGCACAAGGAACTGACACCTGAAGAGCTTCAAGTGATAGAGGAGGAGAAAGATGAGATAAATACAAAAAAGACAACAAAATGGGCTAATGTACTATACTGTACTGTGCTACTACTACTATACTGATGGACTTTCTCTGCCAGAAACAAAAGAACATTAATTTGAATACACACTCGGCAGTCATGCTTAATGACATTTTACCTGCCTCGGTTCAGTCCACTAAGCCTGGGTGAGTACAAAACTTTCACCAAAAGTTGTCAAATCCGGTTGGTTTTAATGCACTTCGTGGAGGCAGACAACATTATTTATTTAACTGATAATTAGCTGTGTAATAAGCGGGATAATGTATAATGAGCCGGTGAATACTGGGAAAATAACTCCCTTCTATTCCCCTGTCGGGAGTTATTTTCCCAGTATTCACAGGCTCATTATACATTATCCCTTACGTATTACTTTTTAGCAATAATGGCGTAATATAGGTTTGGGTATGGGTAATATTGTAACATTACATTACCACCTGAAATAAACTTTTATTGTTTTCATATTTCATTCATGCACACTGATCCACACCGCTCCACTTCTGCCAGAGCGCCACCACAAAAATCATCCCCCAAAGGCTGTTGTGTGTTGTCATGTCATTATAGGCTACAAGAGAATGCTGGTGATTGGCACATCTGGTACAATGCGTCGTCATGCTCAGTGTGTTTTCATTAAAACACCTGCAACATCTACAATGTATCCTGTTCTGCTTTTGTGTTGTAAGGCTGTTAGAAAGCAGCGGGGATAAGGAGCTGGCCTCTGGTTTGTTTTTTTCCTTGTCCCAGTGATCAGTACATCTGACCTGAGTGATGTTAGTGTATGTTGGATGTGTTTCCATTCACATCCCCCACAACTGCAGAGCAACGCCAGCACACAGTCCCATTCTTATGCATAACTCTCTCTCCGGGGCTGTTGTAGCTGACTGTCACACCAGGAACCGGCAGGTGGGTCTTCCAGCTCTGCCATATTAATTTGCACTTGTCACACACCATTCTGTTTGTTGTGCTAACCTCAATGTTTGTTTATTGTGTGTTATATCATAGGCCCACATATATTTATCTATGTCTCTTAAAGTTACAATGTGTAATTTACGTGGTTGTTTATTAGCAAATATCAAGTATTGCTTTCATAAATATATATTTTCTAAAGTGTAATACAATTCACATACAAGTGGAAGCTTTCTCATAGGCTTAGAATGATTTCTCTATATATACACAGGCAGGGCGCGGTCTGCTGGAGGCTGCTGTCTTGCTTCGCCATATTTGAATACAGTGGCTGGAAAGTATACACACGCTTCACCTTTTGTGTTTACCTAGAACTTGCCGTCACTGGAGACAGTTAAGGTGAAGATCAATCCGGGGCGCTTCTGCGTGACCCTGCTTTGTACTTTTATGATTCTGTTGCACTTTTACATGGAGGACCACACATATGTTTTGCCCCGTAAGAGGGAAACAACGCCACCAAATAAAAGAAAAAGATCAGATAAGCGAGGACGGGACAAAACGCGAGTGAATATCGGCGTTGCTTATTCCAGGTGGAAAGAACTCCTGAAGGAGAATATGGAGGAGATGCGGAGGTTGCCTGCTTTCTGCTTGACAGGTAATTCAATCTGATATTTTAAAATCATTTTGGTTTCATGTTTGCAACTACTTTTCCCTCTCATCTAAGTTTGAGCGACGGCTACGTTTACGTGCTTACGTTATCCTAGCCTTGGCTAACGTTATCCCAGAGCTACAGCTAAATGGTTAGCCTAGCCTACAGCCTAATCTGTCGATTCCTCTCGCGCTGCTGTGAAGGCTGCCACCCTCTCCTCCTCCTCTTCCCTCTGGGTAGCCGAGACACACCTCTTCGCCAGGCCGTTTACTGCACCACCTCTACCCCCTCGCCCCCTTCCTCCCCTTTGTCTTCCTCCTCTCCCTCTTCCTCTTCCTCATCTCCCTGTGTCCTGTGAAAGAACACTCTGGAAACGCATATATTATAATCGTACCAGCCTATATTTGCCGCACTGTGCCGTGACTGTCACTTAAAACGTGTTATTTCAGCATTACTGTGCTAATGCTCGTGTTACCAAAACAATTAGAAAAAAAAGACTCCTATATCTCACAGGTAAGCTATAACATATCGTAACATGGTTTAGATTCCTGAATAAATATTCACCTCATTGCTAGATACTCCTGAAAAACTCGAAAAAC
This sequence comes from Epinephelus awoara, assembly GCA_035609425.1. Classification (NCBI taxonomy): domain Eukaryota; kingdom Metazoa; phylum Chordata; class Actinopteri; order Perciformes; family Serranidae; genus Epinephelus; species Epinephelus awoara. Next base: position 5,990,754 of record CM069305.1, read on the forward strand.
TCTGCTGTCTGCTCAAGGCTTTTTGTCCTACGAGGCCACCAAGTGAGTGCTGCAATCTCGAATTCGACCGCTGATGTCACTGTTACTCACCATTTTTACACACTGAGACTTTAATTATTAGACTTTGATCCTCTGCCTGACCCTCCCTGTGTCTGAGGCTATTCATTTATTTTAAAAGGTCTAAGCTATTTAACCATTCCTTATCATGTTTTTCACCACTGTATGTGAGAGCATGAATGGGTCAGATCTGGATTTGAAATGAACTGTCATGAACTGAAGCCTCTGTGCTTTGATTACCTGCTGGTGAACAACATGGCCCTTTATAATGGCTGTTAATTCTACTGAGGGCATTTGGTAAAAGCAACACAAAAGTAGTGTAGTGAGTAAGTTATTACTCTACACAGAGAGTAATATTGTAAAATAATTTCTTTCCTTTAAACTAGTAACTAGCAATATGTAATATTTTACATTTTGAGAGTAACTCGCCCAACACTTGTAACCAACCATCAATAAATTGCATTTAGGCTCCTGCAGTACCTGCTACAAAATAACCTGCAAATATAACTAATTTGTGCTTTGTAGAGGCAGCCAATATCAATATTTCTCTGGTGATTAGGTTGGACTGTATTTTTGGGTAGATCTTTTACAGTCAAATCAAGTCACAAATTAGGTCTGAGCTGTGGGTACATCTCTGAACTTGGAGCTTATTGGTCACCTATGGGATTGTATGATCACAATTAATTTCAAATGCTGTGTCTTTAGTTTTTATGATAATGTTTTCCTATTGTGGTCTTAATAGACCAAATAAAGAATATTTCTGTATTTTCTAGTGATGTCAATAGTGTTCCAGAAGAAGAGGTGATTTCACGAACCAGCCCATCAGGGTTGTCACCCAATGAGTTAATGTCTACCTTCTATCTGTCAGCCTGTCAGCCTTTGTGCCCTGTGCACCACCACCCAGCCACATACACTCTCATACACTGACTCATTCACTGCACAATATCAGCACCCCTCTAACAATTTATCAAGTCTCAGACAGTTGACAAAGTCCAGCTTGCCCAGGCAGGCAGTGGAGCTGATGAAAAACGAGGTGATGAAAAGCTCTGTCAGGAAAGTGGGTCAGCCTGCTCCCCAACACAGAGGTTAGTGGATCTGATGGTCCGCGCTGCTGATCGGCCTCATAATTAATGAACCTGTCGACTTAATGCTGTGTGAGAGATTTATGCAGCACGTCGATCCCTCTATAAATGATGCAGCACTTTACCTAAACCTTACACATCACAGCACTCAAACTGCTGCACTGTTTTCCCTAACCGGTCAACTCAGCTTCAATAAAATTACCTTTTCATTTGATTTGCCTTTATAGAGGCATATTGGTGTGAGATAAAAACTCATCAGGGTTTCCCAATGCATACATAATATGTTTAATCATCTGTAAAAGGCAGCAACATATAAAACATGACCTGTAAAAACAGTGTAAACAACAGGTGCCTTTCTGTGGGCAGTAATGTGTACTGCTCAAACAGAGGAGCATAGTTATGTTCATATATTGCTAAGTTTGGGTTGTCATGGATTGATATGCAGTCAGTTTCTGAATAGATGTTTGTCATCAAAGTGCCAAAGGTGTAGCCAGTAATTTGTTGCAAAAATGACTGATGTAAACAAACCTGTCAATATTAATTCATCCAAATGACAAGGTTGATGTGCACAAAAGTTTCTCTGGTAATGTCAAAACAGTGTGAAGGCTCGTTGCACGAAGTCTGCCAGCAGATGTGCTCATTGTAATTGTGGCTTGAGAGTGGCAATATCACGCCAGTCACAGATAGCAAATGGAACGAATGCCTGCTGTCTTCACATGGCCATAAAGAGAGTCACTAGACTGAATGAAAGGCCTTAAGTATAGGCTACTAGCTGTTGTGGCTTACAGAACTGTAAGAATCACTTATTGATTTTTATTGTGTCTAGCTGGCATTAATACCACCATTGGAACAGAAGCTTTTTTTCTGTGTGATCACATGGCAGCGCGGTGAAAAAGGGGTATCATAAAATGTGAAAAATGAGCAAAACATGATGTAAATGATGGAGGACCATTTAAATCAAACTCAGGTTGAAACCTCAGCCAGCCAACACCAATGGTGCATTTAGTGTGCCTCGGACAGTTGTCTCTCAGAGTTATATGTGTTAATGAGGTTAAAGTTGTGATGTGGACACAACAGAGACATTACAAACATGATATGTTGTATTTTAACGCTCAGAGCATTTAAACAACACGTTGATAATGAGGAGCACAGGAAACAGATCAGGTGAGCCATGAAATATGAGAGGGAACTAATTTTTTCAGATTTTTCTGACATTACTTGAATGCAGCACAAAGCTGCAGAGGTAATTAAGATGTCGGCCGTGCTACTTGCCCTCAAGAGCGCTTAAGTGGCCTGTTGGGATACTGAAATGCATTAAAATTAATATTAGCTCTATCCATGTAAACTTTCACATGACTGGTACTGCAATGAAGAGAAGTTTTGTGGGGCAGGCAGCACTAACTGTTGAACGTGCATGTACTACTGTACTAATGGAGTGTCACAGAGAGATCTACTTGAAGGAACTGGAACTGTAAAATGAATCAGACCACCCTTCACTAATTTAGCCTCTGGGGCCAACAGCCAATAGACCAAATCACAATATTTGTTTACAGTAACATCCAGGTTGAAAGCCACATGTCACATACAGAAAATGAAATGGTGCTTTGCCTCAGTTGTTTTGTTTTTTTTTAACATTTTGCTGCAACACCGTCCACAGTAGTACATTGCTTAGCTTCTGTGCCATTAGATTTGGTTATCAAAAATGATAGCAAAGCAAAACAGTACACAAAATAAGCACAGCAGAAATGTCAGATAGGTTGGACCGCATAAAATCCAAACCATTCTAGTAATGACAAAGTTGTTCAGAGGAATTGTTTAGCAGGGCTTGGCCTGTCATGTGTGCGTGTTCGAAGTCATTACTATAAACTGTGTAGGAGTAGATATTTTTTGAGAGAGAATTTTTGAAAAATGACAACTTACTTTGAAAGGGCAAATAGCTCACTTCCTGTTGGATTTAGGTCAGGGGTGTCAGCACATGATTTGTAGGTCTTGGTGAGACGAACAAGCCAGTTTTGGTTTGATCTTTCTACAACATTCCTACAACCGAGGTCCTTAATAAAAGCAGAAATCAGAGCGCTTTAGGTATCAAAATCTTGTTCTGTTGCCTACTTTGATTCTGCATATGCAGATATCTTTTTACAGAGATTAATATGGGTGTACATTCACAAAAAGAAGTGGCCAGAATGTTATGGAAATAACCTCAATACACCCTGTTAAAAATGCACAGCAGAAATTCACAACAGAACCTACATGCAGACTAAAACCAACAACAAAGTGATCCTACAAGCGCCACCCTGCTGCCATAAAGACTCACTTGAACAGCCTTGTTTATTAATTTGCTGAAATAGTTCCCAATAAATGCACTTGTTTGAGTTAAGTTTTCCAAAGGCAAGGGATCAGAGTACCTTGGTAGCCCAATGGTAACAGACTACACCACATAACTGCCACAACTAATATTCAATTCCAGCAAGGGACCTTTGTTGTTTCACCCCCCTCACTCTTCCTCTTCACTGTCAGTTGTCCAAGAATACAAAAAGAATCTTAAGAAATATAAATAAATATCAACAGTAGCCATTTAAGAAATAACTGATGCCTTTTTAAAATGAAACAATATATTCGTGAGCTGTTATTACAGACTTGTGCCTTCAGCAGGAACAGTAGGGCCTGCAGGAAAGTCAGAATGTATTGAGAGACAGACTAACACATTGTTGCTTTTGGTCTTTTCATGTATTCAATTTTTTGTTGACAGTAAGAAAAATACATAACAAAGGCAGCAAACACCCCTGAAGTACTGGGGTCCGTTTCACAAAAGTAGGATTCAGACATCCAGGATAAGTAAGTAAGCCTGGCTCAACCAATCCAAAACAACAGAGTTCAGGCTTAATTGGTTCCACAAACGCCAAGCCAGGATAAGTAGACACAGATTCATCAAGCCAGGTGAAACCAATCCTGGATCAGTGCGCGCACGCGGCTTCCTCAAATAGACCCCGACATCGATCACAGATTCACCGATTCACCATGGAAACAAGAGCGGCGTACTTTTCCCCGTCGGAGGCAGAAATCCTCGTGGAGGCTTACGAAGAGGTAAAGGATCAAATCAAAAAGAAAGGCAACACCGCCACAGCTATAAAACAACGAGAGAAAGCGTGGCAAAGTATTGCAGACTGCCTGAATGCGTAAGTAGTGCACAAATACACACTCACTGCTCCGCTGAAACCATCACAATTACAATCCAAATAGTTAATTAACATCTCCGAAAACGTATTGTACTCTGATTATGAATCAGTTGAAATTGTAAGTGAAACTGACTGTTGATGTGAGTGAAATTGTGTAAATGTAACTCCATCAGACTGTATAACTCTTTGATAAATAGATGAGCTCACTGACTTAATTGAATTTCCCAAATAAAGTTCCTCTTAGCTTATCTTAGCTTATCTTAGCTCCTCGCTCCTCTGCTGTTTCATTGTATGTATGCAATTTTGTGTGTGTATTTGTGTGCGTGCGTGTGTATGCTGATTGATCATAAGAGAATACATATATCTATTTATATATATAATCCCCCTCAGGTGCCCATGAGGGGGATTTTGTGAACATGCCTTTTTGATATTGTCGATTAATGAACATTGTGCATTGCTTGTGATGTGCATTGATTGGTTTAATAGTCTTCATTTTATAATTTCAGATGGTCTGCAGTGCTGACTATCTGATCAGCAATGTTGTGGCAAAGTGGCCTGGGTCGGTCCATGACTCCCGAGTCTTTCAGACCTCTGGAATCTATCAGCACCTATCACAAGGTGAGCCACACAACCTCTATTCATAACCACTTTTTACATCATGGCTGTGTCAAGAATGTCACTCTATTTATGAGGTTGTGATGATGAGCTTTTGTATTGACAGGTGAATTCTCTGGTGTGTTGCTGGGGGCCTTTTCTCCTCACACCATACACAGACCCTCAGGAAGCACAGCAGGCCTATAATCATGCCCATGCCAGGACAAGGGCCAGGATCAAAATGACCTTTGGCCTCCTGAAGGCACGCTTTCACTGTCTTCACCACTTAAGGGTCAGCCCTTTGAGGGCATGTGACATCACTGTGGCTTGTGCTGTCCTCCACAATGTGGCCTGCCTGAGGAAGGAGAGGGCCCCCAGAGTGCCATCACACATGGACTGGGACAATCCTGACATCTTCCCTGATGACGACAGTAGTCGGCTGGTCAGGGACCAATATGTGTTAAATTATTTTAGTTAACATGCATGCTTTAAATTTAAGTTAAATATGTCCTGCAGTGGCAGAGACGCATGCTGTGAATTTCAGTTAAATATGTCCTGCACTGGCAGAGGACTTTGTGTTTTTTTTATTCAGTTTAAATTGATTTGGCCTCTTATGATGTTTGTGCTGTATACTGTGTGTATACAAGCTTGCAGGGAGGCTACTGCATCCATTCATTTGTCTCTTCATTTGTTGCGTATGGATTTGTCCTGCATTTATTACAGTGTGCAGACATGCGGGGTGTATCATATACAGACCTTTGAATGTGTATTTATTCTTGTGTTGTATAATATGCTTTGATTCCGTGCTTTCTATCTTGTAGAGTCACTGTGTGACTTCAGTTTTGAAAGGAGCTGATGGTTTACTTGCTTTGATTTATCCTTATTCAATAAAGGAACATCATGTTACTCTTTGATGTGTATTTATATTTATATGGGATGTGTATTTTATATATAGTCTATGGGAAACTATAAATTATCTAATGATTGCAAAATCATCATTTATCTAAAATGATTGTAATTAATGTTCACAAATGTTTAAATAATGACAGTGGGTCTGGTTGAATGTGATAATGTGCAGTGGGCAGTGGAATAACTATTGGTTTCCGTTTGTGGTGACTGCTGACTGAGATAAGGGATGAGATTAAATAGATCCTGGAACTTAGCCTGGTCTGGAGCAGGCTAGCTCCACAGAATAAATCTCCATGGTAACTTATGTCAAAACATATCCCACTTCCCCCTATCCTGCTTTTGTGAAACTGGATCAAGGATAAATTGATCCAGGATAACCAAGATATCCCGGCTTAATCCCTTATCCTGGTTTTGTGAAACAGGCCCCTGCTCTGTGACGAATACAACTAAAGAACACCTCAACAACAGTGTTGTCTGGCATGGCAACACTGAACTTAATGTTTTTGTCATCATCTGAAATGTGTGTGAATGCAAGACATTTTCCTTCTGCGTTGTATGCAGCATGTTAATGCATGATTTACTGTGAAGTTGGAATAAAATGACATAGAGACATAGAGGCCTTATATAACAACACAGTCTCACATAACTACGTATAATAGACACGACATCTCAGCAGTGCAATGCAACAATGCCAGTGTCTACTCTAATACAATTGGTTGCAGTTTGGTTAGGTTTAGGAAAAGATTTTGGTTTCCATTAAAATAACTACTTACAGGACGTAGGTGACATAAATGCACATACTTTGTGTTGTTACGTAAAGTCCATTAAGCTTTGAGTTTCACATAATACACGAACAGCAGTCTCCTTAACTTAACACTTAACTTAGCACTTAATGCATGTGTCCACCACATAGACTTCATTTAGAGATGAATGACATGGCAGCTTCCCAAAAATGAAGCAAAAACTCATCAATCGCCCCCTGGTGGCTGGCTGATGTACAGACATTGCCCCTTCCATGTTAGCAGATAGGACATAGGCAAAAGTAAAAACTCAAAGTAACCATCAAATATGTTTTTCCCAAAGGATGATTTCTGTCATTTTAGATGGTTCTAATCATGTTTATGTTCGTTTAAGTGTTTTTCTTTTAAGTTTAATTTTAACTAGTTAGTTGATGCTATACAAAGGGTCTTTGATGTCATGATTGACAGCTGTGTGTGCCAATTAGTGTGCTCGCCATCAGTGGCTTTGCTCATGATTGGTTGGATGGGTGTAAGGGCGAAAACTTTATACTGCAGCGATTGCATTAACTCTTGCTTCAAATGCTGTCACCTACACAAGATGGCAGCGGCTATATCAGGGATATTTTGGCTTGTTTTTATACAGTGGGTGGAAGCGGAGACGTGATGGCTTGTCTTAAGTGATGAAGTTCAAAAGCAGCATGCTGATCCATGGCTAACGTTCCCCGTTATTTTTGATGTATGTGTTTTTCCATCGCACAGCAACAGAAGTTAACCAGTGGAGGTGAGCTGTTTGCAGAGGTGCAGTAAGAGCCTGTTGACTGCATCTCTTCATCAACATCTCACTGTGGCTGTTTCTGATTTTACTCTTCCTCCTTGTTGACTTGACTTGTTTTTATTGAAGAAAAGCTGCTGTGACAGTGGACAAGGCCCATATGGTCCACCATGGCAAAATATCCTCATTGACTTTGGATTGGCATTGCTTATGTGTTGCCAGCACGTACTTTTAACACATTTTGTGCCCACCATCACACAATGCATTGTTAAGACTTCATTTCCAGGCTGTATGTGAATACACTATATTTAAAACAAAAGCAGACCATAAATAATATCAAAAGCTGGGTGTGGTATAACAGTAATCTTTTTTTTAAACTTTTATAGCTTTAGAAAACAACAATAAAACATGTCAGTCAGTTGGTGATAAAAGCAGGTTAAATCCTGTGTCTGAATTTCTTAGTGGGCCTTTAATCACTATTCCAGCTGAAACGTTTTGCTTGGCACACAAGGATATCCAGCAGCTCTGTCAGGCTGCCGTGGTCAGCTAATGACCTGATTTGGTTGTAATTACAGCTGGGACAAATTAGCTAAGTGCAAATCCGGTGTCAAACGCTAGAATTTGTGTCTGTCCACCCCATTAGCTTCTCATCCCTTTTAGTCATTGATCTGGCACTTCCCAGAACCGCAGACTCTGATAGATCAGCTTAAGTGACTGAATTCAAGATAAGTGGGATAACCTGTTTACAGTCCCTGCTAAGTCATCTTAGCCTTTTAAACACACACACACACACACAAAAGAAAGAACGTGCGTGTTGAACACAAGGAACGAGGTGGAGGCCTCTGTGATGGCCTTTGTTAGCTTTAGACAGTAAGCACAAACAGAGGAGGCAGCCCGATAGTGTTCCTTCAAGACTTATTTGAAATCTCCTGTGTAAAATAACACTGGGAGACAGCAATAAAGAAAATCCCCAAAGCTGTCTTCTCTAAGGACTGTGTTTCCTCTCACCTTTGCTGTCACTGGACTTGTTTATTGCACCGGTTTCTCTGGAGTCCGAGGCCGTAAACTGCCAGGGGAGAAAGAGAGGCTGTGGGAGCCAAATTATCAAGGATAAAGCCCAATCCAGAGCAGGGCTGGCAGGGTGATTGGTGCGCTCTCTGCGGGTCAGCTCCGGTCTCCCAGTGATTGTGTGTGATTATTTGTTTGTGCCAGAGGATGGATTTACTGTCAGATACACAAGCACAGGTAAGTAAATGCTGAAGCAGGCACAGGCAGCTGCCCGAACCAGATCATTTAAGACAATAATCAGTGACCTTTGTTTATATGAATACATGCCTGCTTTGCTCTCTATCACTGATTGATGTGTAGTAAGAGCAATTTAACTTATATCATCTGTAGGGAAACTTTCACATGTGCTGTTCTCAACACTGTGCTGGTGGAAAAAAGACATAAAATTGCTGTGGAGATTGAAAGTGATTTTTTTTTATAGCAGCAACAAAGGTGCTTTGATTGAAATAAACAGAAGAACAAGGGAGGCTGAACATTCAAAGAAAAGAGCTGCACCTATAGAAACCACAGCACTGTCTATAACAACACACCTTCATATAAAGCTCTTTAGTTTAAAAAGTGTTTATATGGGAAAATCAAGATAAAATGATTCAGTACAATAACAATTCAATAAAATGAGGCACTTAGTACAGACATGAATAACCAGTAATAGTAGAAGAAACATGAAATGGGGTGAAGTAAACAAATAGAACAATTAATATTGGGCCTTATTTTACACCCGACGCAAAGCACCTGGCGCAAGAGCAGCAACTTAACACACCTTCTAATACAGCTGATTGTGAACATGACACAGTAAAATAAAGCAGATATAAGTTAAGTAAAGTAAAGTAAAAACAGGATGCAGGAGAGGAACTAAACTCCAAACCACAGAGATTCAATTAGAAGTTACAAAAGCACTGAGTTGAACACACAGAGACTTCTATAAAGGCCTTTCTCTCTGGTCTCTTGCAGGCAGAGGTGAGTAGTGTCTTGCAACACACATGCATGTCTGGGGGGACTTCATTGCTACCAGCCTGAGAGCGGGCGGCCCAGCTTTTGGACCAACTCTGATGAACATCCGTCTTTGATGAGGCTTGGCGTGGCACAGTGCGTTTCAACTGATAATGGAAACAAAAATCTGTGTGTCATGGTTTTACCCAGCGCTGCCAAGAGTGACAATGGAAATAGGGTATCTGTGTGCTTTTCTGCACAAGGAGCGGCATAACTTCATCGATTATTTCAGAAGCTAAAAATGTGGGTTGTTTTCTTTGTCAGGTCCATAACTACCATTTTAAGTTTTGCTGCTTAAATGTTCCACAATATTTGCCTCAGTGACGTTACTGCTCTGACTGCATTACTCTCATCAAATAACCCATTGCCCCTCTAATTTGCAGAATCTGCCATGTGATTAGGCAGTTGGGAGACATTCTTCCCAAGGTCTTTCTACCAGAGAAAGTTCTCTTGGTTAAGGTTCGGGAAAAGTCGTGGTTTGTGTTAGAATCAAAAGACTTTTCTTGGAGGAAGCTTACAAGGAAACTTTCCTGTGTGCTATAAGAAGCAGTGTGCCAGCTACATAAAAAGTTGACGCGCGGTCTTGCGTGCAAGCAGGCACACAGGAACAGGCTACAGGCTACAATGAGGCTAAAAACAGAGTTCAAATGACGTTTTTCCTAATAACCTTTTATGTCGGGGCTTCAGGACACTTGGATCACTATGGACGAGCAGTATGGAGATATTTTGTGGTTTCAATTATGTGTTTTTGGACATTTGAATCTGGGGCGCCGTAAGCCTCCATTAGGTGGAGTTGTGTTGCTACCCCCTCTCCCCTTGGATCTCCACAAGTGATGTGAGGACTCTCAACGTCCCCTGAGCCTCGCTCGGCATATGGGTCAGTAGATAATTTATTTATTTTCATTTTTGGGTGCACTATCCCTTTAAGACACAAGAAAAGTTTGTGTTTTGGCCTAAAGTACCCAATTTGGTCCACACAATCATGGCAAATCTCCCATCATTTTGTTTGTGGTTTTGTTGCCACAAACAACTAAAAATGTTACGACATCTCATTCAAAATACCTGTTTTGTCACCATAAACACAGCGTGACATGCCTCAGTGTCTCAATAAATAATATTCGGTTTGGTTGCCACAAACATTGCTGGATATGTTGCTATATCTTATTAATAATTCCAGGCTTTGTTGCCACAAACATTGCTGGATATGTTGCTATATCTTATTAATAATTCCAGGCTTTGTTGCCACGAACAGGGCTGGATATGTTGCTATATCTTATTAATAATTCCAGGCTTTGTTGCCACGAACAGGGCTGGATATGTTGCTATATCTTATTAATAATTCCAGGCTTTGTTGCCACAAACAGGGCTGGTTCTCTTTTTGCTGGGATAAATCACCATGGTAACTTATGCTGAACAGCTAACCTTCAATAGGTAAAGTTATTACCTATTTTACTGACTCCACCCTTTATTTTGAAAGCAGAAACAGTCTGGCATTACTTTAAAGTGTCTTATGTGACATAGTCAGAGTTGTATTATCATGATCCAACCACACAGCAGAAAATACTATACTAATGTCACACAGGCCCATAGCCTAGTGTTACCTGCACGTAATTTAAGTCTCCGATGACGGTGAATTTTTGGACTGTGTTTTCAGTGTTATCATATCATATGAGACAGCCTACTTTATTCATGGTTCTGATGATGTCACTCATAATGAACAATCCCGCCTCTTACACATGAACATGCTCATGGCTAAATAGCAAAACCCAGAGTTGACTGAACTGGTTGATAACCAGCTCTGTAGTACCAGTTATACAGATGGCTAATGTTAAGTCAAGCCAGATAACAAAAAGATATCCTGGGTAAATTAAACTGACTTTGTAGTACAGGCCTCAGGTCTGTTGCCACAAACAGGGCTGGATATATCCTCAATGAAAAATACCCAGCTTGATCTCCACAAACATCGCTGGAAATGTCCCTTCTTCTCATCAAATACACTAGGTTTTGTCGCCACAAACAGGGCTGAAAAGGTTCCGACATCTTGTCAAAAAATACAAGGTTTTATCATTACAAGAACGTCTAGAAATGTCCCAACCTCTTGGTAAAAATACCTGCTTTTGTTGTTTGATGATGATGAACGAATGAATGATGAACAGTAGTGTGCTGGGTAGCCGCTGTCTTGCGTATTCATCACGCCATCCACCATTTCCTCCACCTTGTGATGAGAAACTCATTTAGGCTGCATGTATTCTGGATTATGTCACTTGAGAAATGTTAATATGATACATATGTACAAATGTAACATCTGTAATTTGCATAATGTACAATGCCAACATTTTATTCTGGTGTTTCGGCTGCACCAGCAGAACAAAGAGTCAAACGATCTCACAAATAAGCGCTAAAATAAAACAGCAAACAAAAACAGAAACTCACCTACAGTGTATCTGTTGGTTAAAATGTGCAGTACATTTGACATAAAGTGCAAATGGACAGTGCCAGACATGATAGAGAGAGCAGTAAAAGCTCTGTCAGTGTATGTATATGCATGTTGACAAGAAGGCACAACACTCTCTGAAGTTTGAATAATGATCACCTGCACATCACCTCAAACAGCTCCTGAACCTTTCATATGTGTCTTTTTGTAGCAGATGAGTGACACCTGCCACATCTGTTCCAGCGCTCATTAAAACCATCAATGGAAGCAGCCATCTGCTCTGCCAGTGAATGAAGGTGCAGCTCACAGAAACACTGAGGCAGACTGAAAAGAGCTCTCCCACCTGCCAGGGAGTCATTTTCCCTCCGTTCTAAGTGCAGTGCATTGGTCTGTGGTTTATAGAAGTCAGTGGAGGAACAAAAGGTCAGAGCAAATGTGATTGGAGCTTTAATGATCCTCATTAACAGAATAATTGCTGCTTAGACGTCCTTATTCATTATTGAAACATCCAAATGTATCCAGCATTGAATGTGTTCCTGAATGAGATGATGTGTTTTCACGATACATTCCTGAAGTAAATTCTACCTCTCGTTGATGAAAAGGGAGAAAACTGTATTTCTACATAAGTAGGACATCTTGTATTTAGATTAAAGATCTAGTCTGACTGAACCTAAAGTCTCTCCTCTCTGCAATTTTGTCTCATTCTGGGTTCACTACAAGGACATATGTGTTATAGTTCCTCCAGTATGCTGTAACACAAGTCTTTTGTCTTGTATGAGGGTGTATTCTCAACTTGTTCTGAGGACAAAATATCTATTCTAATATCATATCTATTTTCAAGCTTTAGTCTTGTCAACCTCTGACATTCTTTTGATGTGTGCCAGATTGTTTACATCCTGTTCAGTTTAACAAAAAACAAAACTCATGAGATCTAACAGCCTTTTCTGACAATGACATTGAGATCAACCAGGATAGCACATATTATACGACAGCGACAGTTAAATCTATGCCAGATATAACTGATGTTTTGAGCACAGACAAAACGAAATGCACAACCTTAAAAGTACAGTGACTGTACTGATATGTTTATGTATAATGTTTACCAGAGGTGGGACCAAGTCATTGTTTTGCAAGTCACAAATTAGTCTCAAGGCTTTGCCATGAAGTCGCAAGCCAAGACTGACAAGTTACAAGTCAACTCCAGTGTCCTGAACATTTTTGAGCGCCAAAAGTCATAATGTTCTCCTCACCTAATGTATTGCCAATATTAAATTAACAAAAACAATAAATGCTAAAATAAAGAAAATTTTTAGAAAGTTACTTAGTGGTTAAGCTAACGTTAGCTTAGCATTGGCTCACTAACTATGTTAATATTAGTCTGGACCTACTGTTGTTTGTGCAACTTCAAATGTCAAACAAAGTTGACAGTCTCTGTCTGTAATTTTTGACGTTCATGTTTTTCAAATACTGCAATTAGTTTTTTGTTGTCCACTACATAGGTTTTTAACACAAATAAAATTATCTTTGGTATCGGTTTTTCCACCTTGTGCTAAGTAATGTAATGGTTCTCTCCTGCAGCTTGATTGGATGTGTTGGATTGGTTTAGTGTTAACATTTGTTAATTTAGGAAATGAATTAATTCATGGCACACTTTTAAAATAACATACTTTCTAATCTTTGGGCTGGGGGGATGGTATCAGTTATTTTCTTTTTTAAATTTCTTTGCATTTGTGGTTCAAAAACAACGGATACAAAGTAAATAGTAAAATGAAATAAATAAATAAATGTACTATACTTGGATTAAGAATTGCCTGTGTGATGCAGAGTTAGCACAGTTTAAAGAATAGCTGCATTTCCCTTTTCCCCTACTTTCAGGTGTTTCTCTCATTGTTTTTTGTTAAAAGAAAAAGTACATAATATGCCCAAATAAACATATACTCACAGCTTGCACAAATACATATGTGCACATAAGCATATACATGCAAACTTGCCCACCCCAAACTCTGTAATGAATTATAAACACTGGAGCTATGGGAGCTTACATTTCTACTGGTCCTATAGAGAAGAGAGGAAGGTTAAACATTAGTGGAGCCATACAAAGTCTGCTCGTAAAGAGGTTATAAATTTGATCAATTTGTTCAAGATTTGATAGAGTTTGTTCTTTTTGAATCCTCAAAGCGAAGGCCAGCCTTTTCATTTTAAATACCAATGGAATTATTTAGTACCAGTCTTCTATCATTGGTGGTACTGGGTTTAGTTACCTTCTAGTGATTCATTTTTTTGCTTGCCATTTAACATAATGTGACCCAGATAAAGAGTCTGGTATCAAGGTTTTTTAAGTTAAGTTCTCAAATCTAAGTCAAGCTGCAAGTCTTTTTGATTCTGATGTCTGCTATGTTCACAATCTTAGTTTGGCATGTATGCTAACAGTTGCTAATTAGCTCTAAACACAAAGTACAGTGGTACAGAGACTGCAAAGAATGTTATTAGATTTGCAGGTGTAAGGCAAATTATAATTTTGACATAATGATAGTACTCACTGAAAAAAAACAATGTCAGAGGATCACAGAACTTACAATTATTTTTGTAATCATGAAATCATGACCCCGCTACTCAAGATAATCCACAGACCTTGTTGTGAGCAGTTTCATGTAGGAATTATTTTCTTTCTACTGAACTACACCCACCAACCGCATCACCACACAGAAGGACATGCCCATCTACTGCTACCTCACCTAGCACCACTGAGCTAACTAATGTTACAGCTCAGCCATCACAAGCACAAGCCTTTTGTTCATGGCACACTTCCTTCTGCGCAATGATACGGTTGGCAGGTGTAGTTTGGTTGAAAGAAAATAGTTCCTACACAAAAATGCTCACAATAAGGTCTGTGGATTATCTTGAGTAACAGGTCAAGATTTCTGGAAAGAGACATTGCTGTTGAGTTTTTCAACTCTCTATTTTTGGCACTTTGAGCACCATAAGCCAAGTGCCATCTAGTTCCATTATACTGGTGAGAAAGCAGACATCTCTACAGCTGATGTCTCCAAACTCTGCAGCACCCACCAAAACAATCTAGACTGATAAACAGGGCTCCAGGTAAGAGGGAAATATATAGTTTTGATTTTAGGCTGAACTATCCCTTTAATTCAAGAACATATCCTACGAACTATTTAATGTCACAAAGCATTGTAGCTCAGTGGTTGGTAAACATCTCCCAACTAGGTCACAGGTTCAAAACTGGCCTGATCCTGCATTATTTGTCAGCATCAACATATTATGCAAACCACAGCTAGATGATGTGATGAGTACTGTTGTTCAAACTGTTCATCTCATCCAATCAAGAGGGCTTAATTAATGAGTGTCAGGCTTTCTTGTCAAAAACTGATGCAAAATATGGGCATAAGCTGCAACTCAGATGTGCGTCGGCTTCGTCATGGGACAATTCTGAAGTGGTTCTACGCTCTGAGGTGTGAAATTGATCGTGTTTTGAAAGAAAAGCCTCTCTGATGTACTTTGAATCTCCACTACAAGACGATCACCTGACCTGACAGTTCAAGGCCCCGCATTACTGTTCCCATTAGGAGGGATATTTACTGGTGTGTGAAATTTAACAATGCTCAAATCATCTTACTGCAGATTGAAGTGTACTGCACAAAGAGCCTTGAACTCACTCATTAAGATAGCCTCTTAGATATACAATCCTATGTGTCATAAACATTCTTTTTCACCCTCTCAGACGAATGGGATGTTTGATGTCTGGCGGTACAGGGACTTAGGACCCTTGGTGACCTAGATACAGGTCACCAAGGGTTTCTGCATCATTTAATTAGTTGAAAATGAAATTCAACACTCCCAATTCACATTGTTTTTTCCAAATTAGGCACTATGTCATAGATAACATTCAAAATATTTTGAGACAGATTTGCCCTTTTTTGAGCTCCTGCAGCTTCCCCCATACTCCCTACACCTGATACCTCATTCTGTACGTCTATTCACATCATTCACTGACTATGTGAAAGAAGGGAAGACTTTTCTAGAATTCCAACTTGCTCAATTAATGTCAGGTACAAACTGATTCAGTACAAAGTCATCCATAGACTCCATTATTCAAAGACCAAGGTAAACCAGATTTATCTGCCTGTCTCCTCATTATGTGACAGATGCAAAGGTGCAGAGGGCTCTCTAACATAGCGTTCCTGGCTCTGTCCTCAATTCCACAATTACTAGTGTGAAATATTTCAGTGGTTCCATGGAAAGGGATATTCCCCAGGTCCCAGAGCTGGCACTCCTCTGATGCTCAAAGTCTGTTTTGAACTATACATCTGAGGAACGATTGACGTTGATGCTCGGAATGGTAGCTGCTGTGAAGATGATTATAAACAGCTGGAAATCTCCTTTAACCCCCTGCTTTCAGAAACGACTCACAAAATGATCATAATCGTAGAAATGGAGAGAATATGGTCCTTCAACATTAAAGCATCGTGCAGTCTATTCATCAACTTTCTCAGAGAAAAAAGTATTGTTAAATATGTGTGTCTATCCTTCACTCATACTCTTGTATTACTTGATTGTAAGATCTTGAAAATAAAATGGTTTACAAATGAGTTGCACTGAACATACATTTGGCAGCCTTTTATTGTTTGTTAGTTTGTTGTTGATTTGCCTTAGTCTCTTTAAATGTTTCATGTATATACCACTGAAAATTTACAAAAATAAAATATAGTAAATACAAAAAAAGAAAGACAGTCTCTTAAAATAAAAGGTGGATATACCTTTTTTTCTACTCCCCTGATCTAAAGCCTTATTACAGGGTACTACAGTGTGAGGAAAGTAGTGTTGTGACATTCACGAACGAACCGATTCTATTGAACGGCTCGTTAACATGAACGATGGGAACTGAGTCGCAGCTGGGAACGGTTCTTTTTTTTTTTTTTTTTTTTTTTTTTTTTAATATCACTAAGTGCTCATCTTTTGCTCCTCCCCTGAGCAAAATTCATTGTAGCCTGCTTTGTTTTTTAATGTTTATTTGTAAGTGTTAAGGTCACGGTGTTGAATATCAAGTCATGGTAGCTTTACACACATAGCTACAAACAATTTGTACAAAGGGTAAATCCAAAATAGTGATGTCACTGTCAAAGCAGAGTAATATGGCACAACCATGTGGAATATTTACAATGAATCCAGATCAGACTTTAAAATCTAGTCCACTCATGTCAAATGAGGTTATAATCAATATTTCAGAATAATTCAAACAAGATATTGGTGGGATATCTAATTTTGTATTATTTTTGTTCCAAATCTCACCCCATCATACCTCCCAGTGATTATTTCCAAGATAAAATTAAAAATCTTAAAACTTAATAAATATAAAAATCAGTCAAATGAGCCAGTTTTTTGAACGGCTCTTTGAAAGGAACGGCTCACCAAGATCCAGCTCCCCTCAAAGAGCCATAAATCCCATCTCTAGAGGAAAGTTAGATACAAGACATTTTAAGACTTGAAGAAATGAATGTCACTCGCAATAAAATCCAGACCAATTTTGCAAAAAAAATAAATAAAAAAAAACAGTAAAAAATAAAGAAATAAACAAACAAACGGTTATCAATCATAAAATGGTTATCAACTGCCCGAGGGCAATTTTGCCCAAACATTTGTTGTAACAAAACATGACTTGGTGAGCTTGTGCCCCTTACTTTGCACGAGGCATGCCATTGCCTTGATTCCCATCTTGCTAGTTTAAACCCGTTCAGGTCCACTTATTTTCCAAACGCTGATAAAAATAAATAAATAATATAAAAGTGGATCTTTACTCTAAATGCACTCATAAATAATTAAAAAAAATCTTTTGATGAGGATACTTTTTTTTTAATTAAAGGAACAAAGTCTGCACACCAGAGGTAGCTCCAAAAGACAGTTTTTAATGAAGTATCACCACATGTGACGTGTCGGGTCACTGCCCTTCTTCAGACAAAAAAAAAAGATACTTTTTTTTTTGTCAATTCTAATGGATGAAGAATCCTAACACAATACCCACCTAATAGGAAAAATTAGAATGAATGGTCTTTACAGACCTTTTATGAACAGAAAACACAAGTTTATTTATTTTTACTCATATTTGATGAACAAAGTGATGCTTCAAAAGACATAGCATGTAGAATTTGCTTGGTATTTGTCATTATGACGCACAATATTCTCAATGTCTGTAGTATCTCCAGAAAACAGTATTTTGAAAGCATCCTGAGATTAATTAACAATATAACATCATAAAAAGAAGAAGGGATGCATCGATATGGATTTTCTCAACTGATACCGATAACTGATAATTATCTGCTTCATGGCCGATAACCAGAATGATAACCACTAATTTCACATTTTTGTATTTTAAAAATAAGTGTATAACCTGTAATTTATGTACACCTGAGCATAATAAAGACTAAGATGTAGTGCAGAAACACGGCTGATTTAATATTCCATAGTGTGGCCAGCCTAAGGCGCACCTGTGCAATAATCATGCTGTCTAATCAGCATCTTGATATGCCACACCTGTGAGGTGGGATGGATTATCTCGGCAAAGGAGAAGTGCTCACTAACACAGATTTAGACAGATTTGTGAACAATATTTGAGGGAAATGGTCTATTGTGTATATAGAAAATGTTTTAGATCTTTGAGTTCAGCTCATGAAAAATGGAAGCAAAAACAAAAGTGTTGCATTTATATTTTTGTTCAGTGTATATATCTACCAAGTTTAGTAAAAACTGATACGGCGGTTAGGCCTAGATAAGAAATTAGCTCTCTAGCGCCCCCATTTTGTTTGATTGGGTCAATAATGGAGGGGTCCCCTCAGATAATGTGTGGTCATATGCCTACAAAGTTGCGTGGTGATCGGTGAAACCCTTGAGATGTTATACACCTTTATGTGATGAGTCACGCCCTCCGCAATATTCATTGCCTTATAGAAACTCAGTTTTAGTGAGTTTTCCAACTTTTGCCAAGAGGGAACTTTAGATATTGGTCCCTAGATTATGTTCACCGAGTTTCATGCAGATCGGTCAAACTTCCTAGGAAAAGATCGATTTTAAGTGTTCTTCAAAAAATTCAAAATGGCGGAAAATCTATATAACTGGAAATTATCGGTTCTTGAGGCAAATGTGTTCCTCATGAGGAGAGGCATCTCTGTGCAATGTTTCATGTCTCTACGACATACGGGGCATGAGATATGCCCATTCAAAGTTTGCAATTTCAATCAGTTGCTACGTCACATTCACCCATTCGCACACACATTCATACAAGGTGCCCTCCACTACCTAAACATTCACTTGCAGTCACACGCCAATGGAACAGCCATCAGGAGCAATTTGGGGTTCAGCATCTTGCCTAAGTTTACTTTGGTATGCAGGCTGGAGGAGCCGGGGAGCGAATGATTTGAATTTCAATAACAATTAATTAAGGTCTTATGTTTATATTGATGCATTTAATGCCTTTTAAGACTTTTTAAAACTATAAGGAACCCGTTATTAGTATTGTCCATTACAGCTTATCACTCTTCATTACATCTAAAAATGATGAAAACAGCTGAAAATGTCAGTGTTGGAAAGAAAGACAACATGCAGGCTATTATTAGATGTTTTTTTTGTGTTATCCTTCATCTCACAGTGAAAAGCTTATTATATGTCGTGAAAATCTGCCCATCATTTTTTAATATGCCTTGTCACAGACCAAACTGCTGGCAGCTGTATCTGAGCCCAGTTCTCTCTGTGTATTTCAGCACCATGGATAGAGTCTGAGTGAACCCTCTTCAGCTTGCAGCGTTCTGCACCAAGGACAGCAGCACACTGAAACACACTTTAAGCATCACGTCAAGTATTTGGCAGATATAATGTTGTTAGTATTTTACACCCCTCCTCGGTGGATTTAAGGCGTTGATGAAAAAGTCCGTACCCTGTGCTGTGTGCTGCTCTGCTGGGCTGTTGAACTGCCAACCCCCCCCCCCCTGCAGAGCTTTGGAATCAGTGGGCGGGCTGAATCTCAAGAGTCCCCTGCTGTTCTTTCACAGACCCGCCGTCTCATTCCAAGAGGCACGACACAGTTATTACTTGCTTAAAATGGCTTAGGACGCACTCCCTGTCCCCAACCAGCTCAATCCTCCCATCATGTTAACTTCCTATTGTTTGCCACCAGTGGAGCTCATGCTCTCTCACGGTTACAACAGCTGAAGAATGCTGGATGCCTGTGCAGCTACACCGGTGACATTCACGACAAGGAGACATAAAGTAGACTAATACTGCCTATTAGTGCTTGGTCAGCCAACCTCAGCCTCAGCGTCAGTCTAGACCTGACATCGGTCAGAGTACAGCTGTCGCATAATAAAAAAGGGCATATTCCTGCCTTGTATTTTAATGAGGGTGACTCCATAATTGACAGAGTGCAAGAAAATGTTCATCATGACATATTATTTAATTGCATTTTACCTCTAAAGTAAATTTGAAATAATGAATCTGTCTTGACCTAAATTCAGTTCAGTTCATATTGGCTTCATTAAATTTCACTCAGTGACACTGAGTCCAATCAGAAAGTTTTAGAGTATTACCCACTTTTTGGTACTTCGGAAATTCAGTAACCCTATGGTGCAGTGTGTAGGACAAAGGGGGATATATCGACCGAAATGGGATATAATTTTTTCCTAACCACTGTTTTTAACTGGTGTAAAATCAACTGAAACTAAAGCCCTGTTTCAACCGAAGACTTTCGATATAGTACCTTTGGAACCACAATTAACCCTTCAGACATGGCACCTAGACCCTTGGTCTGCAAGGTATGCAAACAGTACCCATAAATGTAAGTGGGGTTGTCACTCACTGCTCCATTCAGCACTAGCTGTATTTCCTCATCACCAGTGACACAGATGGGAGAGTGTACCTTCTTCATTATCCACAGAACAAGGCTGCACATCGACATTTTTTTAAAACAATAAAACAGGCTGCAATGAGAATCTCTCTTCATGGGATATTTGAAAATTGTGGGTTTGTGCATTTAGTCCTTCTCAGGCAAGCTCAGGGGTTTAGTGTTGCTGTAGCCCATGAACGATGCTCCACAATGCTTATTTTTCTCTGAGTGAGGGTTACAATATATGCAGTTCACCTAATCCGTTCAAAATTAATATATATATTTAAACACTCCACGATCCACTCATCATTAAAAGTGTCTGTCATCCAAGAGACAATAAAAACTAATGTTCACATATGTCATATTGAAATTTAAGGTGTGTTGCTGGATTCATGTCGTCATCTCATGCACTGAGTAACGTAAGTAAACATTCCACCTTAAAAGTTGCCATCAGTTGGCCCAGTGAATTAAGTTGTTTTTATTTTTCTCAGACTCAAGCTGCTGTGAGAAGCAGTAATACATCATTTCATTTTATAGTCATAGTTTACTAATGTAAATAAGACTAAGTATGAGTGGTTACATAAGCTTCAAAACTAGCCACAACTCAGCCCTGAGCAAGAGTGACCGCCTGCTATTGACCAATCAACAGACTGCAGAGTTTCTAGCTCCACCTTCTAGTACCAGACCTGTGTGCTAGGTACACCAACAGGGGGGTAACTAAGAATATGGCGTGGTAAGGAACAGTTCTTTTGGTACCATCCACAACTTTTCAAAGTGGAAAAGGAAAAATGCGTACCGGACTGCATGGTGGAAATAGAGCTTAAGAATCATTGTGTTTTCGTTACCTTAGAATGAGCCAATTATATCTATGTGTGTGTGGGTCCTTTTCCATGGAGTTCATTGTGTTGTTCTGCACAATCTCAGAGCAGACAAACCAAACTTTGTAGTTCTCCTACAGTCTTGGCACATGGGAGATGTTTCAGTTGGTTGAAATCTGAAACCTCTCCGCAAGATGCCACTCAATCCTGCACAGTGATCTTTAAATGTTACCCCATAAAAACATCAACTGAAAGTATTTGGCATGAATAAGGACTACGAGTTATTTGGAATTTTAAGTTTTTCTATATTACCTTGTTCAGCAGCTGACAGACCACATGAAAATCCATCTTGTCTGACTTCAAAGATTATGATAAAACTTTATTTATCCTGAGACAATTTGCTGTGCAGCAGTTGCAATAAAAAGTTGAAGGGGTGCAGATACAACCAATGCAATATACAAGGACTAAAGTAAAGAAGAGCAAAGAATTAAAGGCTCTTCTTGATAGTAAAGATGTTTTCACTCTTCTCCCCTCTGGTCCATGATAGACGTTGATAGACAGATGGTCGAGCCAATCACCTGCCAAGTATTTTTTGAAAGTTCCTGGCCTTTTCTAAACGATGATAGCTTCTCAGATGGTTCTGTGTAACAAACCATCTGGTGCATCAGGTCATAAATAAACTGCATTCAAAGAGACAGCTGAAGTTGTGCCAACAAATCAGTCTAGTGTCTGGCTTAAAATCTGTGGGCAGTTCTTGATAATATATTATCTTTGGCTGTGACTCATCACAAAGTGAGGATGTTCTCTTACCTGGTGTTCTTTGGTTGTGAAATGCAGGGAAATCAACCTAAAAGGTCAACTTATCCTGTTTAGAACGACCTTGACTATGGACAAGCATAAAGTCAGATTATTTCACGATACAGGTTTTGAGAATATTAAAGGGAAAATCACCTGAAATTACACACTGGGAATTCCTCATCGTCGACCTCTCATGAAAGCTTCTCTGTGGCAGGCTTGCATGAAATTTCCAATGGTGTTGTTTTTGCATCTTTGTGCCAGCTTTCCTCCCAGAGGTAACGACATAATTATTAAAACATATACAGTGTTAACTATCAGTCAGGAAAGAAGACCTGCAGTAAAGTCAAACTTGGTGCCATTAGGAATGTCTGGAAAAAGTGGGTTCAGCGCCTTAGCTATGTACGATCCAAAGATTCAAAAAATGTATTGTCTTATGCATCAAAACTGCTACCAGATCATTTTCATTGTATGAACATTGTATGCCCTGGCTGCTCTTTATTCAACATGTACACTGTTTACACACACAGTAAACAGGCCCTGAAGTTAGAGTGGATGAACGTCTGATACCTCTCAGAGTCCACTGTCACTTTAATCCATATATGCCTCCTAAGCTGAGGAAATATGAGGCATGAAAATCTGCATTGGCAAACTGTGATGCTAGAAGCAGCTATGCCTGTAATATGCAAGTAAACACTGACAAACCAGCTGGTTGGGGACCACAGACAGCTGTTCTCCAAGGGCAAAATAAAAAAAAAATGTTTAAACTTCCTCACTACAAAGTATATAGGCAATAAGCCAGGAACTGAGACGGGAAAATAATGATCAATGAGCCCTGTCTTCTAGAAATTACACTTATAAACTGCTAATCTGAAACCACAAATACTTGTGAGGGAAACATATTCCAGGTCAAATTATGTTTTCTATGAGCATAATGAGAAAGAGTTGCTTATTAACTGACAAGTCAAAACATGTTGATACTGAACATATCAGCAAAACCTTCACTGATGTGTTTTATTTGTTTTCCGCCAAAATAGGCCACCTTGCAATACACTATCCACTTCCAACCACTATCCACAACCAAAGTGCTTTTGTTGCCTAAACTGAACAGCAGACAGGAGTGTAGACACAAGCAGGTTCTGGTGGAACAGTCCTGCATTTTGTAGGTCCGCCAAAGACTCCTGACCACCTCCCTGTGAATCCAGCACTGTACATGACAGTTTTGATTTTCAGGACCCATACCTGACCTCTAATGTACAATACTGCACCAGCTGACAACAGTGTTATCATGAATGCGATTTCCAAACATAATTTCGAGGACATGTGTCCAACCCTGTGGTTGCCATGTTGGTAACAGCCCAAAGAAACGATAAGTTGTTTTTGTGATTCTTGTGAGTAACATCTGTTACATAACAGATGTAGTCATAAATGTGAATGAAGTTGAACTAGTGTTCCAATATTTGATTACAATAAATCTTTATTTCAGTTAAGTACCTTTTAGAATTAAACCACCAATTTTTGGATGACAACGCAAGCAATGGAACCATGATACAAGCACAAACAAAAAACTTCGGTAACCCTTTACCTCCACTGTTTGCAAGCTATAACTACATTTTGGTCTATGTGTCTCGATGTGAAGGCTTTTGACTCTGCCTTCATTAGGATTCAGGAAGAGTTCTGTGTTTCTGTGTTCCTGGAAATGTGCTCGAGCAATGAGCTGGCTCCACTGGCATTACTTCAAACTTATTTTGAGGGGGAGTTTGAAATCCTCTCAGACTCTTACTGTAGATGTTTTCACTGCTGCAAGTCAATGTAATTTCACAGATGACTGTGAACTCCAGACTTCTCACACTTTGAACTTTTTGAGATGCCCTTGTGATTAATGAACAGAAAGTAAAACAGTTGGAGATACTGCATTGATCTTTAGTACTCCTTAAAATCGAGATCATTGCAGTATCTCGAACTGTTTATGTTCATAGACTTTCATTTAAATTTTCTATGTCAAAGATTTTTTTAAAAGCCCAAAGAACAGCCTAAAGTACATTTAAAATCCCAAAGAGGACAGTATGAACTTTGAAAATTTGGACTTGGTTTTCTTTGCCAATGAACATCAGCATGACCTCAAGGGTTGATGCTAATACTCTGTAATGTATGCAGAAAAAACATTTGTATTAAAATTCAACATCAGACCAAGAAAAACAGTTTCATTGCTATTTTTTCCCATTTTATAACACCTCACGCTTTCTGCTTTGAGCCAAAGCAGCAGTAAGAGTGGGCTAGCAGCTCTCCAGTCAAAGCATATTAACACTACCTAATGGAGAATAACAGCTTGTAAACCTAAAACCGGACATGTTTGATCCACACACTCCCTTGCTGGATTTTGAAGTTTTTATTTTTTTATATTTGTTTTATCCACAGGGTTCTGATATTCATGCAGAAATTACTTTAAGCTCTGTGGTACTAGGTACAAAAAACAATTCACATTCTAAATCATAAATTACATCTTACACCACCAAGAATTTTAAAACTGCATGTTATCAGCTTTCCTCTTATTCATTAATTGATTATTTTAAAATTTGGTATCCCTATTTTACTCAGGCAAATATTTCTTCCAGCACTGCTGCAGGTTAGGTTCAGGTGAAGGGCCCCCACAGGCCATGAAAATGTTGATTTAGGCCAAACCAGCCATGTGTTGCATATTCCTCGACTGTGTTGTGTATCTCCTGACTGTTTTACATCTGCTGATATGTGTCTCTTAGTCCTCAGGGACCAGACAGCAGGAATGCAGCAGAGCTGTCACTGTGATGATTACATAACACTTTGAATTGTAGGCCACTCTGTTTTAGTAACACAGTGTAATCAGGCTAAAATGCATGTTGTCATGATGCTTCAGTTTTTCATATCTGTTTAGTCTTTATTTCAGTGTGTATGTGGGGTAATTATTTATTTCAGGCCAGATTGCTTTTCTACCCTAAAGACAATGTCCATTGTGTGTAAATGTCAGAATGCTGGTCAGGTATTTTGGTGCTAAAAAGAGAAACAGAGCTTTTGCAAATCAGTGACATAAACTGCCCAGTGGTGGTCGGATGCTGTCTGACAGTAAAGTTAAGACGATTTTTTTCCTGGACAACGTCACACAATACGTAGTATAAAGAGCCAGAAATTCCACAAAGGGAGGAGGTCAAGGTGGTGGATGGGTTAATCAAACTTAGGACTTTCAACCAGAAAGCTGCTGTCCATGTCCTGTGTAAAGCCAAAAGTTAATGCTGGGTACTTTTAACTTTACATATTTACATAACAGCATCATGTTATGTCATTTATTACTTTGTTTACTATTGTACAGTGACCCTGAGTGTTTTGAAAGGCACTTTTCAAATAAAACGTATTACAATTATCATTATTATTATTATTATTATTATTATTATTATTATTATTATGTGACGTAGTAATGTATGTAGTTATGAATTCATCAAGGTTAAAATTTAAGGTTAAATTTTGACTTTTTGTTTTTTTTATGTTTGGGGTCAAAGTAGATGGTTGGAAAGACGTCATGTTTGCACATTTTGCTTTTTGTTTTTTTTTTCATGTTACTTTTGTAAGATGTATTGATGCGTTCTCTGTTTATTCTTAAAAATAGTTTACATAGTGTGGCAAGAAGCAGATGCTTGACATAGACAGAAATGCCTGAATAAATGTCTATTTGAGAAATTGTTTTCAGTGGTGTAAACACATTACATGCCACTACCATGTAAGGTGTTAATAGGTACTGGTCAATTCACATATTTCTATGAGATCAGGTTGGGCAGTAGAGTCAAGGACAACTTTTTGTCGCTTCAAACTTCCTCTGTGATCCTCTGTGAGTTTAGATATCAGTCCTGACAATTACACAGCAGAGCTGTTGTCATTAACCTGGATTTTGTAAAACGATGTCACAACCAGGATATGAAGCTCTAGCAAAAGTTCAGTCAGGAGGACAACACTTTTCATGCTCAGACTGTAAGTTTTCTTACCCGCCCTGCCATTCACTCCTTGCATGCATACTCACTCTCTATCTCTAGCTGTCATTGTCT
This sequence comes from Epinephelus awoara, assembly GCA_035609425.1. NCBI lineage: Eukaryota > Metazoa > Chordata > Actinopteri > Perciformes > Serranidae > Epinephelus > Epinephelus awoara. Next base: position 6,017,146 of record CM069305.1, read on the forward strand.
GGGGCTGTCGATTGAGTAGTCAACTGCTTTTCATTAATTCTTTCTCTGCTGTAGGTCTTTCTTGCTCCTCCCCATCACCACCTAGTCTTTCAGATTCATCAGCCTCAGCAGCCTCAACAGCCTCAGAGTCAGCAGCCACCACCAGTGACTGGACTCCATGGGGGGATTCACCTTGCTGCCGCTCAGATGTTCCTCAAACACAAAATATCTCCCTCTGGTGTCCAAGAGCCAAAGACTTCTGTCAAATTTTAATCAGTACAAATCATCTGGTAATTTGTACACTCATTACTTAATTTCTGTGTCCATCCTGACTGAAATAAGGATTAGATAGTCTGGGCTGTCTGCTTCTCACCAGATGTTGGTTTGGATGGCAGCCAGTTGTAATCCCCAATTCCCAATGGGGGTACCTTGCACATCAAACCCAGTCTCACTCCAAAGTCGTCATTAGCCAGCGCTTGGTCAGTGACTCCCTGCATTAGACACTGATGAAAAAAGCTGTCCTTTAACATCAGCATGATACACAGCCGGTCGCTGTTACTGTTTAACTGCACCCAGTGGGTTCAGTGGAAAACACGCTAACCACATGTGTTTGTTATTGAAGGAAAAAATATGTCATATGTTTTGTTTGCCAACTGATATTAGGGCAAAGAAGAAATTGAACTGTTTTTATGCTGTCCAGGTGTCTCTCTGTTGACAGAGGTAATCACATAATTGTTGACATAACGATGTCACCTGCCTGAATTTTGAATAACTGACCCATTCAAGAACAACTGTCACTGCTTAATGTGTGCATAAAGGCAAAATCTACATTAACTAAATCATGACAGATTTTTTTTCTTAAAGTTTTTTTTCTTAAATTTGTGTCCATCCATTTTCAGGCTGTTTTTAGGTGCCTTAATAGTCGAATTGGAATTGCAGCTTCTCCCCAACAATTTGTGCTGGTGTTAGAGGGCACAAAATATAGGAGGAGGCTGTTAAAGTTACATGATAGTGAGAGAAATTCCATATGAAATGAAACTTTAAAAAGCGTTTGAAAATAAAATAAATCCCAGTGACACAACCTGTTGTTCCCCTGCACAGTTGAAGATTAATTCTCTAGGGATCATAAATATATATGCACAAAATTCAATGGCAAAAATTGAATAATTGAGATACTTCAGTCTGGACAACAGACACTGCTATCACTAAAATTCTAGTTATTTCTAAACAACTGTAAGGTGGATATTATAGCAGTAGACTTTTTTTTTTGGCTTCAGTCTCATCTCAGCATGTTATACATGTCATCTGATGACACCGCTAACAATCCTGTTCTTTAATGCGTCCTTTGGTTTTGCATTAGTTTGAATGCTGTGACTGTAATGAAGTGAAAATAGTTCATTAACTCTATATCCTAAATAACCTGAGCACAGACCAGCTACATGGAAAATAGCGCCATATTACTTTCAGCTTTCATATTCCTCAATTCCTAATTGTGTTGTTATGAGTAAGCAGTGGTGGAGACATTTAGGTTTCCCTGATGAAAACATCAATGTTCTCATCAACTGTTTGTTCTGCTTGGGGGGAGACTGCATCCCGCAGCAGGAGCTGTCAGCTATTAACAAACACCTGCCTTCCAATCAAATTATTTAACGGATGGCCTCGGCTCCTCTCGCCTCCAGGCAACTGTGATTTCTTGCACGCTTTCCTGCAGACTTCACAGCTTCAGGTTGCAACTATTCATTAGCTTTCGGCAGTTATTACTAAAAGGAGACATTGCTCCTGTCTGCAGCTTATCTATTTTTTGGGACTGAAATTAACGTGATAAAATGTGTGTGTATATATTACTTAGACGTGATTTTAATTACTAATTACAGTAACAGGCATTGGCTGGGATCATGTATGCATTTAGACTTAGGTTTAGGTTTCAGGAATGGTAATGGTTTGTGTTTAAATGAAAAATTGTCATGGTTACAGTAACAGGAGAATGATTTAGGTTGTTGAGCGACATGGCAATGCTTTAAAAATTGTTTACAATAGGCAGACTTTGTGACTTTGTCACTCTGTAACAACGTTCATCTCAAAAAACAGACATATCTGAATATCATTGCAGCATCTGTTGGCTACCGAACGAGATTTTGGTATCAGGATCGTTCTGGTTTCTGGTGGTCGTAGCAGTTGAGCAATCACTTTGGTAACCCTAAGGTAAAGAGTGCGGAATGCATTCGCCGAAACGCAATCTCAAAACCCAGCAACTATCATCTAATGATGATTAAGCTGTTTAATAGCCTTTTCTCTAATTTATCTGCACCCACAGGCTGATATCTGTTTATAGACATTAGCCAAAATGTTGCCTGGACCTGTCTCAAGACGCTAATCAAACTGTAAACAATGAGTGCCGCACAAAAGAGAATGTCTGCTGGCTACTCCGGATCTCCCAAAATATTGGCCATTACCCAAAAGGTTTATTGTCATCAGACGATAGCAGATGGTTTCCAAACATCAACTGACTTTCCCCTCTGCTCCCGTCAATAATTACTACAACGGCTACAGGGTGCTGTCATTTTGACTGCTGCTGTCATTCTGTTTGGGAGCACAGTCTTTTTCTGCTCACTGTTAAAGTAAAGCCTGAAGTGCCTGGTGAAGTGTGCTATCAATGCAAAAACCTGGGCCATACTTACAAACATTTAAGACCTTGAAAACAGATTTTCTTAATTGGTTTCTTACTTTGAGTGATGGGACCATCCTAACCACTATGCTCTGCCAAAACTACAAAAGTACTTTTTTTTCCACATAAGAAATTTAAGTTCTCTTTCTCTTTATTCTCTCAAGGTTCAGGGTTTGAGCTTTCTTTATAAGGACGCAAGGGTAAATTTGTTGAGCATAGAGGAGATTCAGAATTCCGAAAAAATTCACAGTGAAACCAATTTAATGGTCATGAAAACAGAATACATTAAAAGTATCATCATTATATCAAAAATGTAAGAACTCCTGAGAAGGTCATGGCAAATTATCTCACAGATAATTAGGAATGACTCATAAGGACAGTGGTCATGAACTAATCATTACTCACTGACTCATAAATACAGTACCGCACAGTCTGTTCTCTCGTAACTCATGATTATCTCCTGTAAAGTCATTGATTAAGTCAGGAACTGCTTTTTTATGATTAATTCTTGTCAGGTATTCTAATTTTTCACTCCTTGGTGCAATACCTATTGTCTTTTGAATGCAATTCTATTGTTTTCTTAATGTATATATATTTCATGTATTTCTTTGCTCCTGTAAGGCACTTTGAATTGCTTTGTCAGAATGGTGGTATATATACTCACCCACCTTGCCTTACTCACAACTTCATGTGCTGTATTGTAAAGCGTCAGCCATACTTTGGAGCATAAATCAGAACTTGGCACCATTTGAATCTTCACGTGAGAGAGATAAGAGATTGTTTGGTCACTGTCATATCTGATCAAACCACATCCACACAATCCTCACTCAAAGCAAATGTTTGGCAAAGTCAATGCAAAGACATAAATAGACACAAATCCATGCCAAGCGATAGAATTGAAGGTAGTGATGCAACACATTTCGCACAGCGGAAATAATTAATGGTTAAAACACCATTAAAAAGTGACAACAATCTAAAAGTCACCAACAACCTTTGAAGTTTTTTTTCACTTTAATTGTTACTTTGTCAGTCATGAATATTTAATGGTATGTAAAGGAATGATTTGTAAACCTTGGACCTTGTTATCTTTTGAAGCTGAAGCCAGGAGTTGATTAGTGTAGCATCAAGACTGGAGGCAGGGACAAATGTTAAAAAATTCACCTATCAACACCTTGAAAAAAATCTTTATTTAACACGCTGTATCTCCTCTTGGATGAAAATATAAAAGCAACTGTTTGTGCTTTTTGAGGGAGTTATGTGCTGGAACTATTTTGTGGTGAATAAGGTGCAGGGCTTGTGTGTAGGAGTCTTGCTGAGAGAATGAGGTTGCTAGATTTTGTTCCTCACAGAGACAAAAACACAAAGCCTGGGATCATCAACCAAATCTGCCAACCTTCACTGTAGCCTGAGATGCACATCTGTTTATTCATTGTTCAGCTTTGTTGCCACTTTAGACTTCAATTAGCTGTACTGAAGTACATAACATGACAGAACCACATAAACCAGTTTTCCTTTGAACCATCATGGAACCAAACATTTTACTATTTTGATAAAAGTACCTGCAAATGCAGTTATTTTCTTTTTCTAATACTTTTTTTCCATAATTGCCATAGTTCCAAAAGAGACAATTATTTTAGAAAGACCAAATGTTATATCAATGAAACATTCCTATTTTAAGTTAACCACTTAACACCCATCCCCCAATACAAATTTCTAACTGTTTGTGGGCCATCACCTTACAGTTAATGCTGATTTATAGCTGAGTGTAAGTGTGTCTGCAATATGTGCACTCACCAGAGGTAGTGAGGTTGCTGTCCTTTCAGTGGATGTGAATGGTGTATGGCGGAGAGAAGTCAGGGGACAGCAGACACCATCATCGACCTCAGGCTTATCATCACAACAGTCATAAGCTCTGTGGTTGAATAGAACCTGCCAAACGCTACAGTTAAAATGATTCTGAAATCACTGCATTGTGTTTTTTTTGCAATAAATTATAAGCTGCAGTGACAGCTGAACACTCTCTTGAATCATTATTGGGAGGAAGCCTTGAGTCTGACACACGCTGCACCTGCACTCACCCTATCGTTAGAACAGAAGAAACTGAAATGGGTCAAATTATAACCTAGTTCTGAAGTGTTTGCCACTACAATAAGCCTAGGATATTTTGCACTGCATAAATTAGCCTAGCGGCTAGCAGAGATTCCCTCTACTCATATGAAGCCGGGAATAACAGCAACATTTAACAAAAATAATGTTACAAAATTCAGCTCCATTATAACTCACAAGGTTCGCTGACGAAACAATTGTCCTATATTAGACACGTTGACCCCACGTGTTCAACATGCTAACCTTATTAGATTAAGCCTATGACATTTTACATTGCATAAATTAGCTTACTGGCTAGTGGTTTTTCTCTCATTTAAGCCAGGATGAATCACACACAGGACTTAAAATGCTATTTTGTGGGGGCTGCAATTTCTTGGGAGGCAAAAGTCAAACTATGAAGTAAGCTACACATCTATGCAGAGCCTACACAGTACATTTAGCATTGACTCAGTTCAGAGTTATAAATCCTGCTTTGTCGTGCCCTTTGTCCAGCCAAAGGATTGGGCAATACACATAGACATTCTTTGGATGGCATTTGTCCTCAGGTTTTTACATGTGAATTGAAGAAAGTTAATATCAACAGTGTTTTTAGGCAAAGGATAGCAATTTAACACAGTGTTCTTAGAAGCTAAGTATTATTATAAAACAAAATGCCTGTAGAGACACCAGTGACTGTGCAGACACTGATGGAAATGAACTGCATATTTCATCCAACAAGCAGCTTACTTAATGCATCCTGTATTGACACAGGGTGACACCGTCAGAATTGTAAAAAAAATAAATAAATACATTTTGTGCTTGGATTTATTTATGTAAACTGGAATTCCACACTTCTGTTATGTACAATAAACCATAAAACGTTTCTTCATTTTCATCGAAGTCCTGGTGATTATAGTTAAGATGACACTTTGAGAGACTGATAACCCAATTTTTGGCTAATGTAGTGCTACTGCTTTGGTGTGTTTCAATCATTTTAATTGTAAATTGTCAGTTTCACCAAGCTCTACAGTACTATGCTCATCTATCTGTTAACCATTATGTGTCTGGGTGCTAATGGATCTGAAAGCTGATCTGGTCCTCAGCTTTGTGGTATCACACAAAGCAGATGGTGGATTTATCTGACTAAGGCGGCATGGTACAGTAGTGTATTGTCAATGCCACAGAGAGGGCTTATGTTCTAATGCACATAGAAGGGGAATGAGATCCGGATGGCGCATAAACCGGCCAAAAGCATGACTGTCTGGTGTCTCGACCTGACCTCTGAGCTGCACAGGGGACATGAAATCGTGTGCTCTTACGTGACCTCTGATTAATCCTCGGCTCTGAAAGGCCTGGGCATCTCTTGACAAGCGTCCTCCCTTCTGTCATGGCTTCCATTTATGGTAGGTGCCAGGAAAAACAGCCTCCTGCAAACACTGCAGCCCTCCCTCCTGGTGTCATAGGAGCTCTGTTCCAAAAGCAAACCTCACTTTGATGCAACTTGGATGGAAATGAGAGCCCCGCTGCCAGCCTGCTACCTGACTGCTTATGCAAAGTGGGGAGGTGTCCATCCCACAGGCCATCTGCGGACATCCCTGTGTTTTGCATATGGCTCTGCATAAGAGTCTTCAGAGAATAGGGAAAGGGGATTAAAATGCATTCAGCGTCCAGCGTTTTGTTAATGGATAGATGGAAGTGCAATGCTATCTAGACTGAATTACATAGACTCAGAACCCACCACAGTCTGAGCCTCTGTTGCTGGAAATACCCACATCTACAGGTGATTTCATCCTCTATTCAGTCCTAATGGAAAGTTCTGTCTATATGATATGTACAGTCAGCAAAGCATTAAGCAAAGATGTCCATTAAAAGGCATTTATGAGCAACTTTCTCAGCAAAAAATACACTGCAATTTTTGCATCAAGTCAAGCACACATGCCTACTTCAGTGCCTTCTGGCTCAAGACTTCCAGTCGAGCCAAGAGTTAAATCAAAAGCTGGTTGAGCAGAGTGTGTTTTTTTGGTCCCAGCTAACACTTTATCAGAGTGCAGTTGATGAGCTCCAACTTTAACATAGTTTAAAATTAGCCTGAAAATGTTCCTGTTCTCCTGTGCATTTCGTTAGTTTTCTTTCAGCCTCGTAACCACAAGAAAATGTACATTTCTGCAAACCATGGATATGGTTTGGCACTCATCTTTGTGTTTCCAGAGGCCTTGTACCCATCACTGCATTTCCACTCTGCTACGATAACTGTTTTTTGAATAGTACCACAAAAAGTGGTTATCTTTACCAAAACATTTCTGTGTGTGTTTCCAGTGGGGATGGTCCCACCAAAACTAACTGTAATGCTTGACGGGTCCGCTATAAACAGTGGTTAAAAAGATACAGGCAGCAATTTCAAATCTTTTTTTATTATTATTTGAAATGACACAACAAGAAAAAAGGAAGGGTTAAAAAATCCCACCAATGACGGGAAGTGTGTCTAACCATACTGGGAGATTCTCGGGTGAAAAATGATAGTCCTCTTCTCTGTATCTTCCTAGATAGAATATAGAGTATACTGGACTCACAGGCATAGAATTGATATCAATCACATCCCCAAACTGTTCCTTTAACAGCTGAAAATCACAGCAGCTGATCATTTATCTTGAATGGCCCTTAGGGAAAGTGAGGAGACACTGAAATGCCATATGACAGGCATGCATGAATTAAGGAATTACTATACACGATCCTATACACGACTGAGTCAGGTTGACAGATAGCCTACGTCATTTTGGACTGCGGCATGGAGATTTTACAGTCTGTTTCTTCTCTATCCACTGTGTTGGAGGAACACACAGAGAATATGGACTGGCAGTAATCACTCAATATCTGAGGTTTGATGGTGACAAACTATGACACCTACACCCCAGTCAAGCCTGCTCAGGTAGGAGTAGTGAGCCTATGTGGATGTGGAGAGTTCAATTCCCTCAAGGCTCCTGCAGGATTGCTGAGTGCCTGGACCATTTCTGTTTGTGTAAGAGCTTTTATATTTTTGTGGCACTGCATTCAAAGACTTCTGACTCCACAGCGGGAGAGCCTGGGAATTCACTGATTCCTCCCTTCCTATGTGGTTTATTGTAAAATGAAAGTGCATTAGAGATTAGCTTTCACATTCAGTCAGTGCTGCTGGGACCTCCATACATCCTCTCACAGTACAAGACAAAGCTCTTCTCTTTGCACCATTCAGAACCTTCAGTTTTTCTTGCAGTTTTTTGGGAGGCAGACAGTGCTCTATAAGCCATGTGCAAACAACTGATGTTTCAAATAATCCACCTTTCAATAGAAACGAAAATGTCACCTATCACATTTCATAATGTATTTAAATAACTAAAAACAGCTGTCTGCTTTGCTGCTTGAACAACTGTGTGAATGACACTGTGTCTAGCAGTGCATTTTTGCATGTTCTTTGTCATTTTCACAATGTTTCAGGTTGCCAGCTAGGCTACTAGCAATACATTCGTCTATTATTAACAATGAATCATGTGTTTCATGAAAGGAGTTTATTGCATTGAGGAATTACCACACACTGAGTAGCTTTTGATGAGATTGCTTTACTAATGTTTAAAGACATCCAAGCTGATTTGGATCCTTTGTGGTCCAGTGGGCTTGTGGCCAGAATGTCTTTTGTTATGTTCGAGGCTTGCTGTAGGCCTTTCTCATCTGTAAATCAAATCAAGAGTTTATACAATTATATGTCATCATTCTCATAAGAACAAGAGCTTCCCCAGAGCAGTCAAGTTGCTCAAGAAAATGCTGGCATTGTACGTTTGTGCAAACAACTGATACTTTAAATCTTATGTGACATATCAACGTTTCTAAAGGTCCGCAGGATATGAGCCGACTTTGTCATCGGCAGGTCGAGGGGATGGTTGATGATATGTCACCTGGGCGAGACGCCTGCCAAGCTGTAGACCACTGTCCAAGACCAATAAACAACAAAAGCGGTTGTGATTTAGCGAGGCACTGCTGTGTTTCCAGTGCTTTATTAGCCCCCAAATGTGGCAGTTTTTCCAGCAGGGATAGGGCCATGAAGAGAGTGGCTGTTTTTACAGTCGCTTTAAAGCCCCAAACATGGCTGTTTTTAAGTGAACCATTCCTGTTTTTACAGTCGGAATTATACCACAAGACAACTGTTTATTAGTGACCTGTGGCTGTTTTTCCAGCTGCTTTAAGCCCCCAAACATGGAGAGGGACCCAGCTGCAGAAATGATGGCGGACATGGGCGCCACAACTGTTTATTTGTCCAAATATATTTGTAAATGTATTGCTAAAATAAGTAATATAAAAAAGACAGACTTAAAAACCGACTTCTGGGGGCAAAAACTACAAAAAAAAAAAAATCTTCTGGTATAGACTTCCGGTATGTATGAAACTTCCAGTAGGGACTTCCAGTATCGTAGACACAAAGAAGATTAACTTCCGGCATGGACTTCTGGTATGGATTGGATATATGGCGGCGCCCTTGTCCGCCATCTTGTCTGCAGCTGGGTACTCTTGGGCAAACATGGGTGTGTTTTAGCAGTCTGCATCATCAGTGTTTTTTTTAAGAATCTAAGGCTGCTTGTCCAGCTGCTTTTAATCCCTTAAATGTGGGTGTTTTTAGTGACCCATTGCTGTTTATTCAGCAGGGATAGGACAATGTTGCTGTTCTTTTTAGCGGGGATGGTGCTACAAAAAGTGTGGGTGATTTTCAGCAACCTGTGGCTGTATTTACAGCAGCTTTTTAGCCCCTAAACGTAGGTGTTTTTTAAGCAACCCATTGCTGTTTTACCAGCTAGGATAGTGCCACAAAAGCTGCTTTTCAGCCCCCAAATATGGGTGTGTTTTAACGATCTGATGCTGTTTTTCCAGCGGGAATGGTGTTGTGAAAAGTCTTTTTGCCACCTAAGGCTGTTTTTCCGACTGCTTTTAAGCCCCCAAATGTGGGTGTTTTTTAGCGACTAATTGCTGTTTTTGTATCGCAGATACTACCACCAAAAGTGTGGGTATTTTTCAGGGACCTGTGTCTGTTTTTAACCTCTTGCACTCCACCCCCATTTTGTAGCAGAAACGCCTAAAATGACATACCTAAATTAAAATGACTGTAGCTTCTGAACCGCTCTGACTACATGCATGCATGAGGTCTTGCCAGAAAGCAAACTCTTTGAAGCTTCTTGTGAAAGTGTCAGAAACACTCTAGATAATACAGAGACAGAGTAATGGGCCTCTTAAGTCAGTAAAAAATTGAAGATTTTGCCTGAAAAAAAAAATTTTAAAAAAATGTTTTTCAGGATGAATAACTGTCTGTGGCTTTGTTTCAAATTTGAAGAAGATTGCTTAAAGTATGACCATTCTACAGTGTTTCTTCCATGAAAAGATCCAGGTAGAGCTCCAAATGACAAGTTGGTCACTCGAACATCGAACAACACTCAGCCAGCTTCAAACACTGTACCTCATCTAATCAATCAGGTGTGATTATGATAGCTGATGTTGTTTTTGACACAGAAACACCATAAAATATCACCAAATAAAGCAGCAGCAGTTTTAAAGCATCATTTTGGCCCCCAGATGTGGCTGCAAGCCTTTGTTGTTTTTCCAGCGAGGATAGTGCCACAAAAAGGGTGGGTGTTCTTCAGCAACCTGGGGCTGTTTTTCCCAGCTTTTTTTTTAAGTAACCCATCACTGTGCCATAAGAAGCATGGGTACTGTGGCTGTTTTTTTCTGTGGAATTTTAGCCCTCAAATGTGGGTGTTTTTAGCAACCCATCACTTTTTAACGAGTGGGTATAGTGCCATAAAAAGTAGTTGCGTCTTCCAAAGACAGTGGCATAAAATGCATCACTGCTCTTCCAGTGGGGATTGTGCTCCGTAAACCAGGTATTTTAAGCCATAACATGATCATTTCCCAAACATAACCAAGTGATTTTTGTAAAAATAACCACATAGTAACCATATCTTTGCTGAAACGTAAAGTTTAAACCTAACTACTACATAATAACAGGCAAATGTTAAGGTATCCATAGTTTGGCAGAATCGGCATGTTTTTTCTGGGTTGCCCTAGAGTGCTCTTTTAGTCACCTACCTACCTGACTATAGAAACTACTGAAGATTAATTTAAGATGTGAGCAAATAAACTGTGGCTAATAAATGGCTGAAGTTGGGGAGAGAAATAGCTACAGTTTATATAAATATTAAAGTGACGCCTATTTGCAGATCTGTGATATTGACACACACCCGACACATAGGGACAGTTATACTGAGCTGACATAAATTAAGCCACTGCCCCGAAGTGCATCCCCTAAGGAGGAAGTTTCAACATTCTAAACAATCGTCTTACAAAAACTATTACATGCTAACAGCTGGTTTTACCTCTTGGTGACACTTCTTTGCTTAAAGGTGAACTCCACAGATTTTACACATCAAAGTCTGTTTCTGGGTGTTGGGGAGACTACATTTGTGACAAAAGTTGCACACAGCCTTTTGTGTCTCCAGAGGGAGCTGTGTGAAGTCTGATAAATGTCCTCAAGGGATGTGACTTGAGTCAGTGTTGGTTGGGTCTGTTTGAAAATGAACAGAATCTGGAGGCATAGAAAAAAGTGAGCTTAACTCATGTCTGTAGCCTGCTGCTCACTGTTGCAGCTCCAAGCTACATTTAACATTAACCCATCTCTTCATACATAGGGAACATTATTTCTTTGTTATTTATTTTTTTTTCTTTTCTTTGTGTTCACTGGACTGTGAAATGTGTGGAACAATGTCTGTTTAATTGTCTTTTGCATGTAACTTGCTGAAAAATCACAAATTGTCATTTGTACATTCCTGGTTGCACACAGATTACACAAATGAGATGCAACATGTTAATCAGTGAGCTTCAGGGGTGTTGGAACATGTACTTTTACACTTTGGACAGAGCTAGGCTAGCTACCTCTCTTGTGCTGTGTTTACATGGCAACTCGTGCGAGACTCGAGAACTAGCACCACCACTAGCCATCAGCTAGTCTCGCGCGAGTTGCCATGAAAACACAACACGCCTGCAGGGCGGGCTAACTGACCACGGTAAATTACATCTTTTCAAGTCAATTTTGCATGCCGTGGCTTCAGGGTACTTGGATTACGACAGACAAGCCATTCTGACGTTTTTGAAATGTATTTGCGGAGTTTTATTACATTTTCAAAATGTGGGTTCCATGCACTTCAAGTGTAGCTGTTATTCTGGCTAGCTGTTTTCCTCTGATACCCCGAACGGGCTTTGTGGATTAAAAAACTACACTGGACTCCTTGTCGGCATGAGGGTCAGTAAGTACTATCTGTATTTTCATTCTCAAGTGACCATTTCCTTTAAAGCAACACAATGGAGCATTGCCCTTTTTACCTCACGGGGTCGCCCTGCAGACAAAAACGGTATTGTCTGTTATAACTGTCGCAAAAAACTTTCTTGCGCTTTTACGCACGGGTCGGTGGTGAAGACATGCCATGCCTTTTAATAAAATTACCAGAAGAGTTCGCTGAAAAACAGGTAATGTCAGCCTGAATTACTCACGTGTGTCCCTGGTGAAAATCGCTAATATGCATGGGGAACACAGCTTCCACAGGCTCGCCATAGCTCACTGTCAGGACTCAAGGACCAGAATTCGGGATGGCGGACCGTCAGGATGGCGATATTTCGGTGTGGCAGCCTGTAACTGTTGGTTAAATGGCCCGTTGGGTTGGTATTCGGATAACTGGGGCTTTACTGGTATAATGCAATAGCACCACCCAGTGGTGATTTTTGTACACAAACTAACCCCTACATTATACAGTATTTTTGCACCAAAAAACATACTGGACAGGAACTGTAACCAAATAACAGCCTGGTGCAGGTGAAATAAATGCCCAGGCTACTATTTGGAAAAATACCGTACATGATTAGGCCAATTGCTTTATTTCTTTATTCATTTTCGAAACTCACAAATGAGTTGCTCTCTGCATGTCAGAGCCGACCTCCTCCTCACAGTGCGTACACACACACACACACACACACACACACACACACACACACACACACACACACACACAAACTCAACAGAGTGAAGACAGACAACAGCAGAGAGACCGTGGTGCAGATGAAGGGAATATAACTTCAAGATTACTCTAGTTGACAACAACTACACTTGTTACTGTAAGTAAGTGCAATAAAACCTCTGCCAGCCAAGCCAATACTTAAGCCATATTTCAATCTGCTCTGTCTGCAGTCTCTCATTCACTGCTATCATGATTTACAGTCTCGGTCGACACAAGCACATCGCGCTCGCGGTGCTAACAGCAGAGTGTTAAAGACAAACTAAAATGAAAGTTGTCTGTATGTAGGCTAACACTTGATCTGAACATGTACCTGAGGCAGCCGACCTGCAGACAGTGAGTCTCCTCAGTAGAGGGTAACAGCAGTAACAGCACCAGGTCACCATCGGTCGGGCATCCCTCCTTTTCTTTCAGCTCTCGCCAGGTGTGAAAGCTGGGCCAATATTAATCCTTGTTCTAGCTCTTGTTTTATCGCTCTCCTGTTTTGTTTTCTTTGTCTCCTCGGACAACACCTTCACCTTCACCTTCTTCCTTTTCTTTGTCGCTTCAGCCATGACAACCACGTCTAACTTCGTTCACCTCGGTTCAGCTACGCTACTCTAAAGAGAGGAGGGGGATATGACGTGTGTCGTAGAGCAGCCAAATTTTGTAGTCCTGTTTTGTGTCCGGGTTCCTACCCGAACCCTGAAACTGCATAGTGCCAGTGCAAGCGAAACAGACGCTCTCAAGCAATGACGGAGGTGTCATCCAACCTATTGTGAGTTGATGTATCATCACAAGGATCTTGGATATATATTTTGAGGGCCCAAAAACTCCATTGTGTTGCTTTAAGGTTAATTAAACAATGCTTCATACATCAGTTACTCGAAAATTTTTTGGGTGCCAGGTTGTGAAAAAACAATACAAGTACTTTGAGTTTAAGCTACCACCTATGAGCTGAGCACACAGGTGCAGCTAATCAGACTGATGTCACCCAAGCTGGGAAAGCACTACTTTGAAGTGTGTGAATCGCCACAGACCTGTGGATTAAACAAATCAAGGAAGTTAACTACAGCGCTTGTGAAATGGATGGGACTAACTGCAAACCAGCATTTTAAGTCCTGTGTGTGATTTGTCCGAGCTTCATATGAGTAGCCGCCGGCTGTGCTATGCAATGTAAATGTCATAGCATTATGCTAAGAATGTTAACAAGTTGTATTTCTATGGAAAACGTGTCTCGTGTAAGACAATTCATTTGTCACTGAACCTTGTGAATTGTAATGGAGACAAATTTTGTAATGTTACCGTTGTTAAATGTTGCTGTTGTTTTCAACTTCATATGGGTAGAGGATAACTCCGCTAGCTTCTAGGCTAATTTATGCGATGTAAAATGCCATAGGCTTGTGCTAATAATGTTAGCATTTTGTATTAGTCGGGAAAATATGTCCAGCAACAGACAAGTGTTTTGTCTGTGAATCTTGTGAGTTATAATGAAGTTGATTAGTATACTTGTGTTTGAAATTGTTGCTATTAAACCATGTTTAATGTGTGTTACAAGTGTGTTTTGAATCAGTCAAACTTTTTTACTGAGTTTTGGAGGTGTAACTGCAAAGCCACACAGACAACACCACTGCACAAGTACATTACGTATTAATGGGATGTCCTCAGATTGGCATTTTGTGACTCAACACATCTCACTCCAACCTGGTCACATATTGACGTGTGGTTGTGGACTTTCCACATTGACATATGACATGCCAGGTACCCTAGGTGCATCTGTTTTTGACATTCTGGGATGCAGTGTCAACTTCAGCCTGTTAAATGCATTGTATGCTTTCAAAATACACTTTTTGTAAACAGGAAATGTACAGTTTGCATACAGTCTCTTTCAAAGTAAATGTACTACGACGGTACAACACCCCAAATTGCAATTTTTGTCCTTCAACAACAAACGCACATGGTTTCATTTAGGCAACAAAAGCATGTGGTATGGTGTACAAAAAAATAACAGGGTTTTATTTTTGCATTCAGACATGGACTTTAATCTACGATGCTGTCCGGCCACATTTTCCAGTAAGCAATACGGCAATTGGCTTTGTGTCATGTTGATGTGAAAGGACAGCTTTCTTCATCTGTGTCTGACGCCAGACGTCTAAGCACAACTAAGCAACTTCAATTAAATGTTCCTTTTATTAGTTACTGCCTCGCTACAATATGACAAATTTTATGATGTAAACTTAAAGTGAGCTCCCCTTGTTTGAAAGACCAGCAGCTGCCACTGATCTTTTTTTGTTTTGTTTTATTTTTCTTGTAACAAATTTTTATTGGTTTTCAACAGAAACACAAGTTAAACATTTTGCCATCATGTCAGTAACAGTGACAGATAAAAGAAAAGAAAAGAATATATATACATATATATATATATTGCCATCCATCTATTCTTAGCAGGAAAATGTCTCAGTCTACTGCCCCCCCCCCCCCCCCCCCCCCCCCCCATCTTCACAGTACGTACAGGAGCCTCTCTCCATATTGCTCTGCATGCACACACATTGTGCATTAGTGTAGCCATAGTCACAACAACTTCAATATTCTACAAACATAAGCAGTGATACATCAAGCGGAGTTAAAACATTAAAGTATGACAGTATTTAAGAACCACAGTACAAGAGAAGACACTTACGGCATTGTAGGGAAAACTGGCCCCTCATCACTAGCCAAGTCAAATCCTCAGGTAGGTAGTTAAGCAGAGGAGCCCACATTTCACTGAAAGACCTCTGGTTGCCACTGATCTTAAGTAACCAGGTCATGACCTCTGGAAAGAGACATTGCTGCTGTTTTTCAAATGGTTTTTTGGTGCTTTGAGCTGCAAAAGCCAAGTGCCATCTAGTTCCATCTTATTTGAGAGAGGGCAGACATCTCTACAGCCGATTTCTCCAACACTCTGCAACTCACACCAAAACTACCTAGACTGATAAATAGCACTACAGGTAAGAGGAAAAATATGTGTTTTTAATTTTGGGGTGAACTGTCCCTTTAAGTATTGACTAAAATGTAGGCTACACAGCTGTCTTTAAAAATTGAAGTCCACACAGCATTAGTTAAGGATTTATTAACCATTAATAAGCTTTATTAGAGAGTGAAAGGGCACTCCACCATGAAACATCATTAAGTGATTCATTAACCATTAATGAAGCCATTAGTTAGGCTGCCACTTATAAACCCTTTATGAAGGGTGTCTTTTGAGAAAGTTGTAGCGCGTTTAGTAAAAAAGAAAAAAAAAAGAATAGCTTTTTCTTCATGAATGTTCTCAGCATCATCATCATCATCATCATCACGATCATCTCTTTCACAAGTGCTGCTGCTGCTATTAATGAGCTATCTGAGTGCGATCTGAAACGCCCAGTGTTTGCATTTTAAATGTGTCACATGCCCAATGAATTTCCAGTCCATCTGCCGTCTCTCTCTGCCGTCAACACAGGGCGCAGTCAGTGCATGGAGAGGACTACAGGCTGCGGGGATTTGCAGTCAGATCAAAACGCAGACAACAGCACAGAGCGCGGAGGAAAAAATATATTTGTATCCGCTGCGCGAGGATATTATCTCCTTCCTTCTCATCAGCGCAGAGTGGATTTTTATTTAAACGCGCGTCAGAACAGAATATCTGACTCCTTGAAAGTTTATTCAGGCTGTTCCAATTTCTCAAACTTAAAACACCTTACATTGGAAGCTGATCGATGCGAGGAGCCAGCGAAGTGGTTTGCTCGCCAGTTGTGTGGTCAGAGCGGGCTGTGAGCGGCGGAGCGGTGCGCGCCTCGCTCGCTCTTTACGCACAAAGGGAAAAGAGTGATCAGGCAACACCGGGAATCCATGACGAGAAATGGAAATTACAAATTGGAATTAAATGTTGAAATGACAATGTCTTGATCATCGACTGCATCTCCTGGACTGAGAAGCCGCTGGAAAACGCCTGATACAAGAGGTAAGAAGTCGCAGTGAGCCGCACGGTGACTCCTTTCATAATCTGATGTGGACGCGGCAACTTAACTATACCTTTTCAACTGTCTGACACATTGCTGTGTTGTCTATGCACACAATCTAGTGACTAGTCAGATATGTTACAGCTGGGAATCTTTGAATGTGATACTTTCCGCTAAGTGTTAATTGGACCAAACTGTGGTCTGATTCCGATGCTTCTCCACTATCTGTCGCCGCGTCTGCTCCGCCTTTATCACACTGCCCTATTTAGCTGAAATGGATCCGCGGCTTGCTCATCAAACGGAGTGGAATATCATCGCCCCTCTTGCAGAATCCCTGGTCGATCGTAATGTGCTGTAAGATAAAATATTCTCCAGTTAAAATACACTACGCCCCTGCGCTCCACCACAGCTCTCATCCAGCCCAACTTATTGTTGCCTGACAAATGTAATACAGCTGTATGTTCAGTCAACATCATCTGTCAATACTCATATAGCCTCTGAGAGTGTTTTCATATTTACAGTAGCAGCATGCAGTAGCAGCATAGTCCTAATGGGCTGGAAAGACACATGAAACTTCAGTGTGTCCCTGCAGTGATCAAATCAGCTGATTAAAGCTCAGCAAAGAGCCTGAAGTGAAACTGCATCAGGTGAGTCAGCCTGAGGACATCTTCTTGATCATATTTGCAGCTTGATTATTGAACTGTGCACATTTGGAATTCAATTTCTTTTCTTGTTTTGGCCTTGAGGGCAAAGAATTGTGAATGTGCGTGGCCCTTATTGACACTTCACGGTTCACGACCTTGACTTTTCCCATGCTTCATGATCGGGTAACCATGTGGGTGGGGTGGTACTGTAAGAGCTGAATAATGCATGGCCTTGTTCATCCCTCTCAGCACTGAGGTAGCCACAGATGGGGGCTGGAAGTTGTTTACTGGGCTGCAGCTTTTTCATGCACAGGATTGGGATGTATAGGCAGTGTGGATTCAGGTGAAGCAGCACGCCAAGCAAGGGAACCTCCCGGCCCCAATCCCACTGTCTACTAAGAGACGACCTTTGCCTCGCGCAGATTAGAGCCACGCTCTAATTGACTTACCTTTAACCCCTTCCAACACATATTTGGTGTCATGCTAGAGGCGGCTGAGCTGCAGGAGCCGGAGCAGCACCGTGTCCAGATTGTTGTGTGTGTGGAGAGGGGGAGAGGAGGAGGAGGAGGGGGGCATTAATCTACCTCGTCGTCCATCACTGAGTTCCCAGGCTGGGCGCCACTGTGAAACTGCTAATCCCTCAGTAAGCATAGCTTAAATCTGTCAGAGCTATGACTTGCTTTACCTCACTGGTGCACTAAATGTGAGCGGGAACACTTGACTGCAAAGCGTGAAATGTATCACAAGAGTTATTTGTTTGAAATAGTCCAGTGTTGCAGAAAGTGTCATGTCAGGATGAGAAGCGGGTTTCCTGTTGGCTAATATCCGTGCCACCATTCCAGCTGATCACTTGGGATCTGGTAAACACAAGTCTCAGCGCACACTTGATTATCTTTGTTGTAATTCGGTTCTGATGACTGTGTTAGCAGCTCTCCTGAGAAGAAATGTGTTTGCTGCTAAATGTCCTGTGAGCTTGATGGTAGCCAGGTTGGTCTTTGTGCTCTCAAATAATACCTTCTCTAAGCAGCCCCTGGGCCTCTCAGCGGATCTGCTGGCTATAAATAATGGCACATATGTCACCATGCTCTTGGCTGACGTACACTAAGCCCCATCCTGAGCTCCATAGGGACAAGCACAGCGCTGCGTTTCAGTCTGGACACAGACTATAGCACACCTAACGCTCCGTTGACATCCTCCTTTCTCAATTTGTCCCCTCATCTCTGCTCATCATCCCTCTCTCTGCTCATTCTCTGAATCAGCCTCCAGCTCCAGCTCCACCTCCACCTCCACCTCCTCTCCCCGCGCAGCCTGTGTAGAGATGGAAGAGCAGCATTAGTAACAGCTTGTTTGTTTAACAGTATCGCATGTGCTGTGAGGAGTCCAATCACTGTGAGCAGCAGGAGACAGGAGCGGCACATTGGGACACATTGAGACCAGTCGTTGAGTCATCATCTCATAGAAACAGCAGCAGCAGGGCTTTAAACAGCAGTACAGCACAGTCATACGCACACATGAATCATGGTTTGTATGGCTGACCCTGTGTTCACCATCGAGACGATTAACAGCTTATTTGTTCCCGCAACAGAACAATATAATGGGCTGAGGACCAATTCATGGTCTCTGCATGCGCATGGCCGCAAGGGTCTGTGTGATGTAAATTTTGTTATCTGCCCAAGTCGCCGTGCTGCACTCTGTGAACACGTACAAACTGCACATGACAAGAAAAAAAAGTGAATGCTTGTTTCTTGTTTAGTGAATGTTGGGCTTGTGTATCGTCAGTTAATATACCGAGGCCAATTCTGATATTTCATTTTACAGCCAATATCGGCAGATACCGATGAGGTTTTATTGTGCATCCCTAGTTGAATCTGCTGTGGTATCAGACCAGTTATGTTGTATAACACCGAAGAACTCTTGCAGCGATTGGTTGCAAGAAAAAAAGAAAAAAACAAACAAACATACAAATAGTCTTTTTTTTCTAGATCTTATTTAGGCTTGGAGAGTATCAAGGTATACTGGGGTTTTTAAAAATCCTGAAGGTATGATTTTGAATACCATCAAGAGTACAGATGCTTCTTTTAAGATTAAACTGATATGGAGATGCTGTTTTAGGGTGATGTACTGTAGTGCACAGCACACGCCTTCTGAGGTCAATGTCCACTGATGGAATGGGCAGCTGAGCTGAGAAAGATGCAAGTGGTGGGGATGATGTTACAGGACAAGTAAAAGAAAAATGCCTTTGTCCTATGTTTGTGAATACTCAGTATTGAGTATTACTTCTTCCAATTATGGAAGCAGTTTATTAGCCTCATGATTTCATCCAACACATCATTTCCACTGACCCATGGCAACAAGTACCACTGGGTCCTGTAAAAAGTGTGCTTATTTCCTATGTATGCACTATATTATGGGCCATATTTAAACCCAGAAAGACTTGTCTAAGTAGGCTAGCAGTGTAGGCGAGACAAGAACATGCATGGTACAATGAAAAACAAATACCATCAAACATAGATACCACACATGTACAATCTGAATACAAAAAGCATCCAATGCAGGTATCGTTTGACTGGAGAAGTTTCAGTACTATTTAGTACTGGGTTATGGCTGGCTTGTGGTTGCATACACCGTTTTTTATTCAAATGAAACCAACAAATAAAGGGAGCTCTTCTTGTAGCCAACATGTTTTTGTAAAGTTGTGCATGTTCACTGTACAAAGTAAAATCAATAAGCCAGACACTGATAGACTGAAGTTCAAGTTTTCTGGAGAGACATTTACAACCTTGGATTCGGGTTTAACACTCACAGCCATCTTTGGCAGTTACTGGAGTGAGAGACACCAACACTGTCTCCTTGAAATTGTTTTATATTCTACTAATTTGCAAGATAAAAGAAATGGACTGCAGCCCGGGTCAAATTTCTTATCAACATGATAAAATCTTTTAATCTTCCAAGTATTTTCAAAGTCACAAAATATTCACACCTCACATCTTTACAAATGTTCATTGACAAAATATTTTATTCCTTTTCTGCAATCTTCTGCTTCTGCCAGCTAAAGCACGATTTAATTTTACACACTTGGTTAAGGTTAGAGAAAGATGTTGGTCCCCCCCAGTTGCAGTTGCCCAACTGTCATGGACACTCCATTCCTCTGAGTAATTTTTGTCCATGTCGCTTAAAAGTTGAGAGTGAAAATTAAATCCCAGCCAAGCCAAGGAAACCGTATAGGTAGGCATACCTGTCAACATTTAGGTTTCAACACTGTCAGTGTACTGACAATCCAGGCAACCACACAATCGGACTGAAAAGTTACATTAGCTTGATAAAATGGAATGCCGTCCTGCCCTGCCATTTTGACAACAGCTAAGCTGACAGCTATGTTAAATTAGCTGGCCTGTCTGCCTGCAGAAATCAACTGTGCACACGCACCTTGAATTAGGGCTTGGTTTTCCAGGTTGTGGTGACAGATAGGTTGAAGTTGCATGTAGTGTGTGAATGGTGTATACATAGATTGTGTTTCATATGTGATCTGGCAACTAGGACGACATCAGACAAACATAACACATTATACATAAAAAAAAACACCCTACGGTTTCCCAGGAGAAACAACAGAATGCAAAAGTACTTTGAGATGGCCTTGACATACAGAGGAAACAGAAAAAAAACTGCAGTGTTGACAGGTAATGATTTATAAGTTATGTTATGGCTCACAATATTCATGGTTCACTTTGATTTTATACATATCATACGTATTTGATACAGCGAAAAAGTATTAATGGAAAAGAAATTTCCTTGATTGTGAACATTTTTGATTTATTTATACTACTTTTTGACTTTGAACAATGATGGAGCTACACCTGAGTGACCCAATCAGGGTCGTCTTCTAAGTGGCATTGCTCAAAGAAACAATTTTGTCTCGAAATGCCAGAGAAATGTCTTTATTTTTTACCTTTTGAAATGTTTAAAAAAATCTTGGTCCTTCCAAGTCCGGTCCTACAGAGACTAGGTAAGAGTCCTTCCTGGCAATAGGTAAACACACATTGGAACAGGCAGAATTGTGGGTACGTCATGCCTGCTGAGGATACACACATGCTTCATGAGGCTTCGTTTGGCCATCACTAGTCTTAGCCTCCTTGAACTTCAGCTGTTTAAGGATCCCTCCTTGACTTTGAGAAGCACCAAAAGATTTGAAGTGACAGTACTTTTATATTTGTCATGTATATTTTGTCATTTTAGTAGTTACAAAATTAGTATAAGGATCCTTGACTTTGAGAAGCACCAACATAATAAAGGTGATGACATTTAGAATTAATTCATTAATTCATTTTTTAGATTAACTTCTTAAGGGGTTAAGACAACAGCAGTTAAATGTAGGAAGATAGGGAAAAATGGGAATGTCCTCAACTAACAGTCAGAGGACTTTGTCTGTTTAATGAGTTGATGTCATTAAAACATTTGTCAGATTGTTTCTCTAGACTCATTGGCTTCCCACAAATGAATGCAAATGAGTGTTTCAGGGGGCATTTTGCCTTTCATCAGCAGAAAGAAGACAGGTGACAGGAAATAAGGGTGAGAGGTCAAACAACAAAGAGCCGCGGCTGGATTTGAACCTGGTTACTGACTTAGACCCTTGCCTACCAGGATGCCTCAATCTGAGGCTTTCTGTTTGTCATAATTAATGTGTCAGAGATTTGACTTTCACCAGTAGCTAATGACTAATAAAAAGAGCATAAAGAGCAACAAATTACCAAACAGTTCAGTATCAACAAAGATCCTAACAAACAATGATTCACAGGGCTGGAACAATACGCTTATCTCCTGATCTGATACAGTCTGGATACCCGGATGTCAATTTGTTATGTATTGTCATGGTTGAATATTGATTTGTTAACATGGAACTGCTTTAGTCAGTGTTTCTGCTAGTTTGAATTACTGGGTACATTTATTGTGAAGGGGAAAAGACCTCTGTGGATAATTTTGCTCCCTGTAAAAACCTCCTTGAAAAATAAAAAAAACACAGGTGAGCACACATTGGCAGATAGTTGTTATGGACAGGCTGAACAGCATTGGAGGAAAACTGATTTGTAACGTGAAACAGCTTTATTCAGTGTTTATACTGGTTTTAATCCTCTGGTCTGTTTGCTTTTGAGAGGACGAGACCTCTTTTGATAATTTGGCTCCTGGTAAAAAAAAACTCCTGAACAATGAACACTGAAGTAATTCTAACCAGAAGATATTCCGCAACCCTCACCACTAGATTCCACTAAATCCCCATAAATCTTGCAACATATCCTCATACAACTGTTGGTAAAATATGCTACTAATGTGCAAACACAAGTTTGTATGATATTCTATGAATTAGGTAATCTGAATCTAAAGTTACGATGGCTACGTCTAGGCAAGCAAAGTTATTGTGGTTAGGTTTAGGAAAAGAAACATGGTGAGGATGTACCTTAAAATGACTCAAAATTCACTCACCAAGGTCCATACACCTGTCTCCAAGGGAAAGTCCTGTGTTTTGTGACCCATTTACCACCACAACCTGCCTTCTTACTGGACCACTTGAAACACTTCCTTCATTACTTCTGTCAGTGCATTGGTCATGTGATCGCAGCCTTCCAAAAATATGTGGGTTATGCAGGAATTACTAGCTCCTCATCATGTGGGATATGTACGAATTTCGGTGCATTACATTTTGTAGTAAAATGTGCGAACAGTTCATGAGAACAGCCTGCTCCCCACCACTAGAAGACTGTTCATAAGTGGTAGAGCAAGTGTGCGCTCTGAAGACAGAGCTTTAGTAGCGACTGTAGCAACTTGAATTCAGCCGGTGCAAACCCCACTACCGGTGTTCACAGCAAGCTGAGTTTAATCTGTGTAATGGCAGGTACAGAGAGTTTACTGATCTGGCTGTCTGGCTGGGAGTTAGTGCTTGGCTGGCTGAATTTGAGTTGGTATTCAAGCAGCGAAAGGTCCGTGTTCTCAGGCCGTCTGCCATTTTTTGTTCTCTGGCTTTGGCTTTCTTGAAACAGATGTGACATCACGTCATAGACCACAATATGAGCAACTTTTTTCCAGCTCTGCATTTGAAATTTAATGATTCCGACATTAGAAAATTGATTATAAATCTCAGATCTTAATTCTGAGTATTAATGTGAACACTTATGTAAATTGATTTTTCACCATCCCTAATGACTCAGTTAATTGATTAGGAGGAGGATGCCCTAGATGTCATGTTTGTGTCGACTGCTGATGATCAGTAATCCAGAGACAAACCTTTGCTTCGACCACATGTAGCCTTGCTGCCAGAGTGAGCAGTGCCTGCCTCTGTGGTGCCCCGCGGCCCAGTGTTGCTTTAATGTCACAGTTAGCCTGGCCTACTGTTGTGACGGTCAGTAAAGGAGCAGCCACTGAGTCAGTTACAGCAGCCCAGCGCTGGGCTGGAAGGAATAAAAAAGGCTGGAGGTAGAAAGAGCGATTCACAGCGGGACTCTGCTCCGTTTATTCCCCCCTCCTCCCTGTGTGAGTCCTGATGTCAGACTCTCATCTGTTGCTATGGACGGCTGCACTGTCCCCTCATTTGCCATCGATTCTGCCTCTCCCTGAACATCCCTAAAGCTGGGATTATATAGTCATGCCTGCCAGTTCTTCAGCCTCAATTTTCTCCAAGAAGAGCTGTATGAGTGGATATGTATTTGAGTCTAGTGTTCGTACTCCTGAGTGATCAGCCTTGGACAGTGTAAGTGTGAGTGTGTGTGTGTGTGTGTCCTTGGCAGGCTGGGAGGAAGTAACGCGCAGCATGCCAGGCCTTCTGAGCCTTCTCATAGGTGGCGGAAGCAGCATTTGGGTCAGTGGTCTGTTGTCCATATGCCCTCCACCTGCCTGAACTAACACATGACCATCTGGGTGAGATTAGCATTTCCTGCTCCAGTGTGCACAAAGGATTACACAGTTTTCTTTCCAATGGAACACCAAAACATGCATATATTAGAAAAGTTCCTAACTGAGTGCTCAGCCCTGTGGGGATTCTGCATGACATCCATCTAAACAAGAAAAAACAGTTGTACTGGTGAGTCTCCAGCAGGGCTCCAAATTAACTTTTCGCCTCAGTGTCCCACAGCTGTCCCGAATTCTACTTTCAGCTGTCTCAGACTCAAAACTGTCCCAAATTGAAGCCTTTTTCTATATAATAACTATAATTTCATTATGAACTGTGTGCTGTGGCTCAGAGGTAGAGAGGGTCGTCTAACTCAGAAGATCAGCGGTTCTCCAGTCTCCTCCAATCTGCATGTCGAAGTATTCTTGAGCAAGATACTGAACCCCACGTTCCTCCCGATGGCTGTTCCATCAGTGTGTGTGTTAAAAACTGAGTAGCAGGTGGCACCTTGTATGGTCGCCTTAGCCACAAGTGTATGAATGTGTGTGTGAATAGGTGTATGTGACTTGTAGTGTAAAAAGTGCTTTCTGTGGTAGTATGACTAAAAATGCACTATACAGGCAGGTCCATTTACCATTTTACCATTACAAACTATGCAAGTTAACTGTTAACTATCACTTCATTGACCCATTCTGGTCACCAAGGAAGTTCTGCTAGTTGTTCCCTGCAGTTATTTCTGAATAAAACATTGAAGTCATCCTAGATGTTTGACAACCCAATTGCCACAATAAATGTTACCATTGTACATTTCTGCTAAACATACATACATACATTAGTAAGTTAATTCATATGAAGCAGATAGCTGAAAAATGTATGTTCTCCAAGTGTCAGCTGTGGTTGACTTGGTTAGGTTTAGGGACAAAACCCAGGAAAACATCATGTTATGGCTTAACCCTTTGGGCCTTTTCTGGGGTATTTTTACTGCCTTTACTTTTAAGTTAAGTCATTATAAAGGCTACATACACATGCTATATCTTGGGGTTGTTGTTTTTTTCAGGACAATCTGGGCTATTTGCCATCATTTCATGTCCTTCTATGTGCCTGTATTTTATGTTAATTTTTATATCAATAAAAAAACAAAACAAATCTGTGTTACTAAATTCTTACATTTTTACATGTATCTCACCATAGCAAGTTGGAAGTTGACATATTCTTCCATATATGAAAAGGGGAGAGTCTCTGGAATCTGGCAATATAAGAACCATGATGGTGGGACATTCTGTCACTTCACAGTCGTCCAAAACATGTGGTTTGTGCCAGGTGGACATGATTGCCAGTATTTGTTGGCATTAGTGCAAGAAATTCCATTGACTCATTCACAAGTCAAAAATGTTTATCTGAAAGAAACATGCAATATTTACATTTAAGATAATAGAAAAATAGTAATAATATTATCCCTCACTATATGAAGTGACTGATAGCAAGATCTGTATAATGTAATGTAAAGAAATTCGTCAGGTTTTTATTTTGTAGACAATTAATCTGTATTTACAGCATGATGGGATGACAGCACAATGATGTGTTTGGTATCATCGGAAAGCTCCGGTCCTGCGCTTTCATGTGATATGTGTGGATATGACACACGGTCACGGAGAAAATCAGTAGAGAAGAACGGGTGTGAATTTGGACGCACTTTGCGTCGTTCTAGTCCATAGGGTTAAAAAACCCACTTATTATCCGGACTGGAAATGCAGCAATGTCTCTGTAAAAAGCAACAGCTTTTCGTGTCACTATCCCACTAGACATGCAGCACTGTCTTGGAAAATAACAAGCACTTTTGGTGGTACTTTCTCTGGCGGAAAAACAGTGATGTATCTGTAAAAAACGGCTGCTTATTGTGTCACTATCCTTACTGAAATGCAGCAATGTCTCAGTAAAATACAACTGCGTTAGCTAGCAAAATCCCAATTGGAAATGCAGCAGTGTCTCCGAAAAACAAATGCTTTTTGTGGCACTATCCCTGGTGGAAACACAGTGATGTCTCTGAAAAAAACGGCCATTTATCATGTGACTGTCCTGACTGTAAATGCTGCAATGCCTTGGTAAAAAACAACCACTTTTCTTGGCACTATCTCTGGTGGAAATGCAGCGTTGTCTCTATAAAATAAAAACTGCTTGTCGTGGCAAGATCCCATGGTGATGATCCCATCCACTACCATGGTGGAAATGCAGTGATGTCCTCGTAAAAATAAAACGCAATTATGCTGGCACTATCCCTACTAGAAATGCAATGATGTCTCGATATGAAACCACAGCTTTCCTTGGCATTATCCCTGCTAGAGACAGTGACAGGTCGCTTAAAAAAAAAAAAAAACCTTGTTTGGGGGCTAAAAACCTGCTACAAACACAGCCATGACTCACTAAAAAAACAACCTGTTTGTTTGTTGGTCTCAAACAGTGGTCTGATGCTTGGCAGGCGTCTCCATACCCATACATACAACATCCCCTTCACCTTCGAATGACAAAGTCAGTTCATATACTGTATCACTTTGAAAATGTTGATATGATACATATGAAACATATAAATGTATCCGTGGCTTGCAGAGAGTACAGTGCCAACATTTTCTTGTGGTGACTTAGCTGTGTTTGGCCACAGTCTTGTAGTTATTGGTTTAGGTACTGTTTGTTGTTTATTTGTGTTTGATCAATATATGCACACACACACCTACACACATGTATATACATATATACATATAGGCAGTATTAGCAGTGCTGGTCTCCAGTGCTGTGTTTTAACACAATTAAGCAGCCCTCGCACTGTTGAGTGGTGAATTAATGCTTAAACGATAAGTCAACTAATAACTCAACAACATCTGGTATTTGATGGTCTGCATTTGTCATTACTGCTCATATATTGTAGATTAAAAATTTAATCTGTCCATTAATAAATAATAAATCATTTTTAGTTGCAGTCCGAGAAGGGTTGTCAAAAAGTAATGGATTCGCAGTGTATCTCCATTCATGATTTAATCCATTAACAATATATCAATAAAGAATGTAGAAGATGATGGATTTTTGGTGTACATTTGCAGAAAACATACTGTTGTTGGTGGTGTCCAGGCTTGAGTCGTTAGTTGGTGCCTCTGTTTGTTTGAGAGGCTGGCGGCCTGTAAGGGTCACACACAAGAAATAAATAAGCCCTCTATGGACGAAAAAATAATGGAATGCTGTGCTCACCGTGGCAGTCATGCGTGCCGCTAATGCTGATGACTGAGTAGAGGTGCGGGGGGGTAGGATGAGCAATGTGATACACTGTGTGAGGTGAAAGGGACAGGTGCATGCTGGGGTTCTAAGAACAACGTGAAATTAGTTATTGCAGTTTGGCCTGATTGTCAACACAGCAGCAGCAGTGGCTGATACACACAGCTTAGGGAGGCAATTAGGGGAGCTGCTTTAAAACCCTTAGCACCCAATTACAGCAATTTCAGTCAATAATCACATTCTTCCCTTCCTGACTCATACCTCCGTTAAAATTGACACAGACATGCTACACATATTTGTGGAAAGCTCTAAGTAGGCCTACAGGTGTGAATGCATCCAAAATGTTCCCGATGCATCTTGAGATATGATCGCTCAGCCCATAGTTGGAGGTGGTCTGGGACACATGTGGCGACAGTGCTCATGTTGGGGATGAGCAGTACTTTACAAACATTCTTTAAAACTTAAGTCATCAATTCAAATCCAGTTTGTTGTTAGGAGTTTTCTAAGATTCCTTGGGCTGGTAAAAGTGGAATTGCAGTATTTGTGCATTCTCATTACACCTGTCCCATTAGAGCAGGTGTTTTCAGCAGCTGGAGCATCTATAGCCAGCAGCTTACCCTTATCTTGTAGCTAGGATATGATAATTACTTTAAATAAAATGAATAGGACAGACATCTGTTGGCTGGGGATCCGTGTTCTATATTTAATTAGCAGTAGTTATTGAAAACTACAGGCCTTTTTATATAGAAGAATGGTGGTTACACTCTCTGTGCTTGATCTGTGCTGCATATTCAGTCTCAGCTGATTCATTCAGAAATAGTCCGCAAGAGCCTACATTGGTATTAATGCTCATTGTGATGTTATTTCTTGGAGTATCTTTACATGCTTCATATCCCTAAAATCTGTACAATTTTAGCTAAAAGGTTATGTAAGTCAATACACCATAACAACTGATATAAGCATTGAAATTCAGGGTTCCCACACATTTTCATAGACAGTTCAACAACTATTTAGGGACCCATAATATTTTTTTTCCCTTTCCCAACTTGCCCAGCGTTTTTCAAACACATCAGACTCAAACTCTATTCAAACAATTTTTTGCTAGCTGGCATACATAAAGGGAGAGAAGGAAGGCAGAGAGAAACAAAGCATTTTCGTTGAGAGCTACAGATGATAAATGCTGTACTGTTAAATTTCATCAGGGTTATCCCCCAAGATTATTGTAACAGTACACACAACAAAATGTTCAATACTTTTTACTAATTCCATGAATTTTTCAGGTTTTCCGTGACTGTGGGAACTCTTGACATGTTTTTTTTTTTTTAACAGATTTTATATAATAAAAACAAAACATATTGATACAAAATGTTTTTAAATATAGAAACATAAACAAAGTATTTCTGAACACTCCATAAGTAATTTCAACTATGCACGTTGTTTAGTTGAGCAAAGTGTAAATGCATTCAATGGCACCTGTCCTTTTTTGCATGGTTTCCACCACATGAATGTTGTAGCTACTGTATTATGGTTTTTATTTCATATATATATATATATATATATATATATATATATATATGCAAGCAAAGACCTCCCATGGCCATGGGGAAATTATGGCGAAATACTACATTTGCATTGTAGTATTTTGTAATGTGTACTAATGTAAGGTAATGAAACATATGGTAATGATGTTACAAAAGAAAAAACAAAGGCCTTAGCTTTTTACTGCAAAATTAATTCATGCTTTAGTTAATATGGTTTTTAATTTTAGATCAATACAAATACAGGATTTTGCAAATAATGATCTCCTGTGGCTATTAATGAAAAATTCCTGGGGACATTAAAATGTATGCTACGTTTGCACCTCACATAAGTTAAGGTAACACAAGGTAAGAATGTGATGACAGGAAAGACAAATTAAGAAGCCTTGGCTTTATGCTGCAAAAAGAATATATGCTAGAGCTATCATGTTTCTTATTTTAGATAGATATATACAGGATTATGCAAATAACAATCCCCTGTGGCAATTACAGAGAAATTCTTGTAGTACAGCGAAATATTAAGCTTGCACCACGTGAAGGTACTGTAATGATGAGATACGGTAATGATGTGGAGACAGGAAATACAAAAAAGAAAAGAATGAATGCTGCAGCTATTATGTTTCTTATTTTAGATCTATTGAAAAAGGATCATGCAAACAACATCCTGTGGCCGTCCGTAGGCTGTCTGTTTTTAAAGGGTTAATATTTTGCTATATTTATTCACTAAATAGCAACACAATTGAGTTGATGCCCAGTAACTTTTATCTGCAGGCATAATTTTGTTATTATGATTTAAAATGTGTTTAATTTATTGTTCAAACACTTAATTTACCTGGGGACCACAATAGTCATGGTGGTAATGGGTCACTGATTACCCAGCCAAGGAAGAAATTTCTCAAAATCTGCACCTGTATGCACGAATATTCACAATTTGCCCACTGTGGGGACAGCTCCAACAAAAAGTGTCCTATTGTGTTGCGACAAATGAGAATGCACATGCTAGCATCAACAAAACCCAAACAGAAGCTAAAATGATCCTCCCAACTGACTGAGTAGAAGCTGAACTGACCTCAGTCTTTGTAAACACAATGAAACAGGTCCGTACGAGGCCACCGCACAGTTCTGGCACAGAGAGGAGAGAGGGCAGGAAATGAGGCTCTAGCCTGTTGTTGAGCTCAGTCTTGAGGGACTGCTGTCTGGCTCTGTGAGTGCTGACCTGTCAGAGCCAGGATTGGGCTGGCCATATGAGAGGGGATCAGAAATCATGAATAAATGAGCAGGGCCTTGGCGTCAGGCCCATTGGCGTCGTTAAGGCTGGGTGTCCAAGGCTGCAGCCCAAAATATATATTTTTTGGACAGCCCTGGACTTTTCAGACCCTTTTAGCAACTAACTGCTCAGAGAAATATTAGTAACAGGCTCTTGGACAGGATAGGAGTCTGATGGTCAGCGCTGAGTGAATCAAGGGAAGAGTAGAGGAGAAAATTAAGCGTACAGGACCAGGTGGAGAAAAACAACTCAGCCCCCCCCCCCCTTGCGTGATGCCATTGGGCCCAAAGAATCAGTGGATAATTTTGTTTGAGCTTCCCTGCCCCGCAAAATGACTCATTCCACTGTTAAGATTTAATCAACTACATAGCAAAGGGCTAAACTAGGAGTCAGCGACTTGGTCATGCTCAGTCATGCTCAGGGGCTGTAAGTATGTATTGCCTCCGCTCTGTGGGCCCAATGATGTGGAAGCAATGCTGATCATGTGGGTAATTTCATACTATGGAAATAACGCGATTGTGGCGTCATGCAGCCCTGAGTCCCACTGCCAGTGCTGCATCCAGGTCTCTTAATACATCCATGGATGCTCTACACCAAATGAGAGGGCGGTTGTTGGAAGAAATACAGCATTCTATTTCTCCATGAATTAACAAACACTTAAGTTCATCACGCATTCACTCCACTTGGCACACTGCTGCTCCATCTCCCTAAACAGAGTGCCCCTACTACGCACTCATAAAGTGTGGTGATCTGGACAACCAAATGTACACTCCAGCAGAGCTCCAAATTTATGAACGGTCTAGTTTGTGCCATACTGTGCTTTGGCACTCAGAATCACTATTTCCAAACATGTCATAAGCTTTTGATACTCAGAATTTCTTGCAGAGGGGACACCCAGACCCCACACCTAATATATGCCCTACACTCTTGTATAATACAATATATCTATGACTGACATTTCTCCTCATTATGATGTGGGTGCTGTTGTTTAGATAGCGGCCGATACTCTTGTGATCCTACAGAATGTTGTTATCTTACCTTAGCAGGGTTTGTCCTGTAGATACATCCAAATTCTATTAAAAAAAAAAAAAAAAAAAAGGTTTCCAAATTATTATACAAACCTCACTGAACATAGCATTCTGTTACAATGTGGCTCCAAACTGAACTAAAATGGTAAACCACTTCATGTAACTATGGGTAAAAACACAAAAGCACTTTCTTAAAGTCACAGTGGAGAGACAGACAGACAGCAGCAGATGATGGAGAGGTGAACAATTAATATACTACACTGCATGGATTAATTCATTTTAACATCAGAAATCATAATTACTCTGGAAAGTAGTAGTTTTAGAGGTACACATTTACATTTTACATACTTTGAATGTAAGAAAGATGGCAGAGTTCATAAAAAAGCATAAAATAAACCAACTTGTTTATTTTATTCATTTATTTTTAATTGTCATATGGGAGAAGTCTGGGCTGAGCCCCCAATTTCCTGAAAACCTAGAAACATCCCTGAGTGGTACCACAGACACTTAGTTTCTACAGAGGATAAAGACTGGTCCTAATACAACATAGTCCACATCTCAGACTTCATCTTAAATAGGGCTCCAGCTACAATAATTGATTAGAATCATTATTGATTTATCTAGTAATATTTTTTGATTATGGATTATTTGATCATCTATAAATGTAAAAAAAAATTGTGACATTTCTAAAGGAACACTTCATGCAAGACCACCTGACTAGAAAGAAAGCCCCAAGTTTTGGATTGTTTGACAAAATCTCAACTCAGAATTGACCAAAAAACTACATTTTTATTGTACTGGATTATTCTCTTTTTGTTTGTTTTATCAACTTATGTATTTTATTATATAGCACCAAAAATATTTTTATGAAGCCTTCTCTGTGTATGATTTTTTTGTTTAGTTTAATCTGTTGTAATAATTTAAACTAAAATGTTAAAAAAAAGATCCAAAAAACAATACAAAACAATTTTAAACATCAACATTATAATGAAAAATTAATTATACTACTTATATAGTATTTAAAAAAAACCCAGAATGCCCTCTTTGAAAAACAAAATTCATAAAAGTCAATATGTGTATTGTTATTTAAATATAATAATATGTGAGAGCAAATAACTGAAATAGAAACGACACTTAATACCACGTACTATACTGAATGTATGGGACCAAACTAGGTTGGTAGAAATGGGTTTCTTGGTGTTTACCCTCTGCAGCCTCTCTGTCCTCTACTCTGCAGTCTTTGTCATTTTATCTTTCCTTCACCACATCGTATCCGTAACATAAGAATCCTCTCCAATCAGATTATCCGGGCTGACAAGAAACCCTCTTTGTTTCTGAAATGAGGTCACGCAACTGCGGCAGAAAAATCGGTCAACAGAAAAGCTTTTGAGATGTCATCTTTTAATCACAATATACTTTTCTCATTGGAAATACGACTGTGCTCTGGCTCTAAATAGATCACGCGGCTGTGCCTGCACACTGTGTGAACATTCAGCATAAGCAGCTTATTCCCTGGCTGCAATTGCTATTTCTTAAATTTCTAATATCTAGTTAATAACCTGCAGTATTTGTCTCGGTGGGTAGCCCCTGTAAAGAGATATGAAAATAGAGACATGGAGCTGTGTGTCTGAGTCACAGAAGCCCTGTGTCAGCTCATTCCCACGTGGCCATGAAACGTTACACTCTAAACTATCAGTTTTACAACTGCTCCAGTTGGTGTTCGTATCATTTTTTATATTCACTTTGAATTGGTTGCCAGAAATTCACTGCCATTCTTCAGCCATGTAGAGATGAATGGCAACAAATTTCAAGGAAAAAGAAGATGATACAAGAGAAGAACAATCGTAAATAATAATGAACTATACCATTGGTAGCTTTGCCACCTTCTACCTATGCCAATCCTCAATGCCTATGTGCAGTTTCACATAGATTGACCACATCAGTGAGTAGAAAAACATGGGACAGACAGAACGACTGACTGACAGAATGACACACTGACAGTTTCCGTGATTATGTACAGCATACCATACCATGACTTAGTCATACCAAAAATTAGAAAACAAAAAACATTCGTCCACAGGGGAAGCCACAGCGATCGGTCGCATTTTAGCCATTTTTAAGCATTTTTCTGTTGTTATAGCACCACCCAGCTGCCAATTACAGTTAAATTTCTCCAGTCACCTTGAGGCGTCCTGTTCTACATATCTACCAAGTTTAGTAAAAATCAATATGGCGGTTAGGCCTAGATAAGAAATTAGCTCTCTATAATGCCACGCCCTCTGCAATATTCATTGCCTTATAGAAGCTCAGTTTAAGTAAGTTTTCCACCTTTTGCCAAGAGGGAACTTTAGATATTGGTCCCTAGATTATGTTCACCGAGTTTCATGCAGATCGGTCAAACTTCCTAGGAAGAGATCGATTTTAAGTGTTTTTCAAAAAATTCAAAATGGCGGAAAATCTATATAACCGGAAGTTATGGGTTCTTGAGGCAAATTTGTTCCTCATGAGGAGAGCCATCTCTGTGCAAAGTTTCATGTCTCTACAACATACGGGACATGAGATATACCCATTCAAAGTTTGCAATTTCAATCGGTTGCTATAGTGCCCCCCTTTGGCCAATTGATGTAATATTCTTCATTCACATCCTCCCATGACCCTCTACCACTGTGCCAAATTTATCACGGATTGACCAAGTCAGTGAGGAGAAAAACGTGGGACAGACACACACACACACACACCTGTAGACAGAGTTCATTATATAGTAAGATAAGATAAAAAGTAATACTGAACTCCAAAGTTCACTCGAAAAAAATTGTAAAGATTCCCCAAAAACTATACATTTCCGTATAATATCTAGGCGTGTCACAACAACAGAAATTTAGTAGTCAATTTCCAGTAAAATTCAATTATTCTCCACACCCAATTTGGTACCATGTTAAAAAACAAAACAATCCCATGTACTTGAAAATACAATACACTCTTGTCATTAAAAACATTTAATTCTAATTTAATTTTAATGTTATTATTGATCCCTGATGATTTGCCCAAAGGCAGAGTACTAGTCTTTGAAGAACTGCATTTGTGGTATCTACGGTAGTGGAGGAAAAGGGCTACAGTTACGTTTTCATAATCTTCATACGTCCAAGTTGTTTCCTGGTAGCTTCTGACTATCTTTTTTCAGTGATGAGATGAGTTGGTGCAAGAAAGCGAAATGGATCACACAACTATTTCCACTTGTCATTTTGATGGCTTGAGACATGGAGACATTGTTTCTGGGATGTTTAGTTGGAATTTTCGGTTTATATTCATGAATGTAATGCTCCGCTTGAAGAATGGCACTTTGGACTGATGAGAGAGAAAAAAGAAATAGAATGTGACAAGTCAGTGATGAAAACTATTACTTATTTTTACTTCATTAACTGATTTTCATGTTGAGCTGGGGAAAAAAAATATGACTAACCTTCAGTGGAATCATATTCTGATGATAAGATCATATTGTGTCCATGTTTTACAAAATTATGTTGGTAAAATTAATGATTCCAAGCAATATATTAAATCCAATGTTCAAATAATGGTATCAAATATTAGCTAATGTTGCCAGCAAATGCAAATAAAGAATGGGTGAAAAAAGACATTGAGGGCATTAAATTAAGTGGAGCCTATTACAACAGCCCACATGGCTTGGTATTGGCTTATACTGGTTTTAAAATGAAATATTGGAATCAGCCAACATGCTTTATATTAATTTAAACTATTCATAAATATTAGATCCACTGAAAAGCACTGTATTTCATGTCTCCATCTGCTGGTGGGCCATCATGATAAGAGTATGTATGCACAGCGTGATTTTAATTTCTTGACAGAATGAATGAATTAATGAATTAATGATCATTAAAATTAGGTGGGGTAAAAAGTGGATATATCGGTATCAGTTATGAGTCAAAGGAGTTGTTAAATATGGGCATATCAGATATCAGCAAAAAAATCCAATATCATGCATCCCTATACTGATCACTGGTGAGCCACAATATACAAAGCTCACTTCCACATGTTTCTACATGCTGGGACAGTTGTGGCTGGGGGCATTATGTTTTTGGGTTTTCCGTTCATCTGTCTCTCTGTTCATTGCGTTCTCCTACACGTAATATCTTACAATTGCCTTAAGGGAATTTACTCAAATTTGGCACAAACGTCCACTTGGACTTAAGAATGAACTGATTAGAATTTGGTGGCCAAAGATTACTGTGACCCCACAAATTATGTTTTGGGCCAAAGCTCAAGAATTCATACGCTAATTCTGACAATATTTCACACAAATGTCTTAATAGCATCAAATTAAGAAGTGATGACATTTTATATCCAAAAGGTCAAAGGTCAGCTTCACTGTGACATCATAATGTTCTGCATAACATACTTTTCTTGCCATTACTCAACATCATATCACAGGAAGGGGAGACGTTTGGTCAGATACTGAATTGGTGACACTAATCTTGGGTGTCCACCTTGAAACTGTGCTGATTGCATAGACCTTCTGTGCTACCAGGTTAAAGAAGTGTGTGAAGCATCCACATTTCAGCAAAACAAAATGCACTTAATACCTTTTATTAGAGTCTTTATAACATATATATGAGTCTGGAATGTAAGTATGTAAAGTCAAACTTGATTGGTTTGCGGAGGCAAAAGACCACAAGGTGATTATTATAGTTTCACATTAAAAGCGTACCTATAAATGGAAGACTGCAAAGTTGAGTTATTGAGTGTTGTCAATGGTAGTTTAACATCATCTGGAAAAAAAGGCTTAGTGGAACGGGACTGGTGTGACTTAATGCTGTGGAAATAGACATTACACTGAATTTATCAAGACAACAGGTAAAGATGGTATTGGAGTCTGCATTAACTGGGGAACCGGGAAGAACAAAATACCGGAGTGACTCAATATAAGCCCAAATAAAGGACTGTTCATCTCTGCCACTGAGGTACATACATTTTTTCAAGAATTAACAGTAAATGTTTGGTTAACAAATGTGAAGAGTTTAGTCTGATATTAAGAATAACAATGCATTGAATGCATTTTATCATTTCAGATGTCATTTTGCATACAGTATATTTACAATATTGTGATATATTATCCAAATTTGAAAAACACTCAAAATCAGTCTTTTGTTAATCAGTTCACAGGCTGCTGCTGACCCCTGCACCCCACATCTACTGCCCACTGTGCATTGTGTGTTTACCTCGTCACCTCAGAGTTCCCGTTAAGCACAGTGCACACACAGGAATATACATGACAGCTTAATTACACTGTACACCCAGAGAGCCATTAATACTCCTCAGCTGATATTGTACTTAAGTGGTGTAAATTCCCAAACAAATTTGCAATGAATGAAATTACCAAACAGCCTACTGACAAACAAAGCACCCTGGGGGTCTGAGCTGGGTAATCCCACCTCACTCACTCAGGAAAGAAACTGATATGTCTGTGATACCTGCAAACAATTAGCAGAACATATGAAGGGAAGTTTAGCGATCACCTGCATTCCCATGTTTATTTGTGCAAGATAAATAAGTGACAACACACCTGCTTCAGTACCTCTCAGAGGTGGAATGTGTGTATTTGAAGCAGATAATGAGTTTCCAATACAAACATGTTAACCGCAGTATGGTTCTGTACAGTCTGTGGTGTGTGTGAAAAAGCAAGATGTGAGAATAATAACAGCAAGAGGTAAAAAGCTAAGAGGAGTGCAGGGAGGTTGATGCATGCAGGGAGCAGGAAGAGAGGAGGAAGAAGAAAGAGTGAAGTGTTGTTTCTGGCATTGCACAAACAAGCCCGCCCCCCTTCCCTCTTTGTTAGCAGGCCTATCAGAGGGTTACTGTGTCAGCTCTGGTGAGCCGCAGCTGACACACTGCCACTCACTGCACCGTGGCCCTTGGGCCAATTAGAGGCTCCAACTAGCCCAATCTTGGTTCCTTCACCTCCCCTCTGCCTCCACTGCATGTTGAGTGCCTGAACCTGAAAGGGAGGATGCTTTTCCTTTTGTTTGTCTCTCTAGTTCCGCACACCTTAATTGACTTAATGGAAAACAGGTAGATTGAATCAAAAGCCGATCCTATTTGCTTTGGCAGAGCAGGCACCTCTCGGGGTCTCTGTTGTTGTGTTGTTCCTGCTCCCTAATGAATGGAGCTCTGTCCCGCCACTGCCCAATCAGCCAGCTGATTCCCTGTTCCCACTCATTATGCACACACACAAACACACACACAGGCTTGTTTTATAGAACCTGGCGCTGGGGTTTCTTGGTATTTTTAGCCACTATTTCTATGAAGTGTCCTTTGTAAAATCAGTGTGTCTTGGGAGGATTGGTGAGTGAATCCTGACGTCCCTCAGGAGCCAGAGTGCCCGCCCTGGAATTATTTACATCTTTATATTTCTCTAAAGCGTTTGACAGCCTTGCCCTATTTTCCACTAACATTTTAGTTTTATCAGTGACAAATTTGCTGTCATGCTCCTGAAATGTCCAGCCTCCTTTGTTGTTAGACATAATTAATGCCTCCCTCTCCAGAGATTTATGCCACCCAACCAGGCACTCGAGGGGAAACAGATAACAGTGCCAGCTGTGTTACCACTTTTAATGTATTTGTTCATACAGTTTTTGGGCTTCGGCAGGGAAGAGAGTCAAATATGTAGGGATGTCATTCACAGATGTTAAATTCACTGAGTATTTTACTCAAATAGTAGCTGGGGCCTTATTAATTTCTAACCAGAACCAGACCTAACCATAATTCCTAACTCTCTGTATTTTATCATAGTCTAATAAAATGCCCCCTTTTGTTCTGATCTGTTACTGTAAGACCTGTCACAATAAGTGCTTTTGTCGGACGATATGTTTTCCCAGAAAAAATTGCAATAAACAATGTGATTGTCATTTTTAAAAGCATTTTATGCCACTGATATAATGATAATATTATAGCTTAATAAAGCAAGTACGTCCTTTAAAAAAAGCAATGAACTTTTAATTCGTATTAATATTCAGACATTGGAATGTGAAAAAAATGTTCAACATGTTTTCAAAATGTAATTAACATTGTTAATAATATTGTTAAGAAGGTTTATATATACAATGATGGTATTTTTATAGGAGAAGTCCAAAATTACTTAAAGACTTAATAAAAAGTTTGGCCAACAAAAACAAAACCAAGTGATGCATCCTGCGACAAATAACTAAGCTTAGCGAAGCTTTAGGAACACTACAGTTACCTCTGTAATCTGACTGGTGAGTTTTAGACAGCTCCCAGTGATAAACTGCGGTGTACTTTCTGGCTGGTTGCCAGGGGTTGGCAAACTAATCACTATTAAGGCTTTGCCCTACTAAAGTGAAGCTGTAGGCTACCAGTATGCTACACTGTGTCATCTTTGAAGTGTTGTTTTATTTCTGCACCATGTTGTCTTGGCGTATTGTTTTTTTCTGCGCGGCATTGTCTTTGAAGTTATGTTTTACTAGGGTAACATGTCGTCTTTGACGTGTTGTTTTATTTCTGCACTTTCTCATATTTGATTTGTTGTTTTATATCTATGCTGTGTTGTCTTTTAAGTGTTGTCTAATTTTTCTATGGACTTGTGTGTGTGAAGAGAAAAAAAAGGAGTATAGCTGCACCCAAGTCTGATAATGATTGGAAACACTGCCGTGTATTCTGCCATCATGGTTGCTAAAATTTTGGTGACATTTCTAACAGGCAATATCAAGGTCAGAAGAATGATCAAGGCCATGTCCATACATTGTACGTAATTATCCTGTCTTGTTAAAGAAAGTTGAGTCTATTCAAATTGAGGATTAAAAGAACATTTTTAGCATGATGGTGTCATAAAACATGTCACAGACATTCGAAGGTCATTTGAAAAACCTCAATACAAGCTTTGAATGTAAAAGAAAAAAAAAAAAGCCAAGAGGTGACCATGACATGCACATTATGGTGAAGTTGTCATGTGAGCCATTATAGTACAGGCAACAAAAACCTGATTGTCATTAAACTTTGTTTGTGCTGGCCATGCCATGGTTATTATTTGAGACTGGCATTCAGCTCTCATTATTGTCCCTGTGTAGCAAGTGAGTGTCTATGACTGATATCTTTATTAATGGCCCATGATGTGCTTTCCTTTAGTTCTTGCTATCATTGTATTTATACTGTATGTTGTAGGGATGCACCGAATATTTGCTAACCGAATATATTCGACCGAATATTGCAAAAAACACACATTCGGTATTCGGTGGAATAAGTTAAAAGCAAGGCCGAATAATAGCGCCGTGTTTTGATAACGCAATCAAACAGCGTGCCGTGACAGGCGGAGTAAAATGTCGGCAGTGTGGCGTCCGTCACCGCACTCGCATTTTCGACTAAAAATAGTTTTGATTGAGCAAAATAGGCTTAAATCATTCAGCACGCTGTGTGTGTACAAATTTCGACCACCATCAGAAACGATAGACGAATCCCACCGGTTGTGGGTTGAGCGGGGGTCACAGACTGTAATGTATTCCTGTCAAATACGGCGGCCATCGGCTTACTGGCGATTATTATTATTATTTATTTTATTTTGATCCCCCCCATGTTAATCACTTATTGATGCTGTTTTTGAAGTATGAATAAGTCAATAAGTAATTTATTCCACTGAAATATCATTGATGTATTATAGAAAAGTGATTTATCTTTTTATAAAGGACAAAAGGCACATCTGCCTCATTTTCGCTGTGGTATCCTGATACTACTCAGAACCGTGATACTTTCACTGGTATCGTACAGTAGGTCCCAATTTTGGTACCATGACAAGACTAATCTGGAGGGGGTTCATCTGCAAAAACTAATGAAAAACTATACAATGATATTCGGTATTCAGTACTCGGTACTCGGTATTCGGCCAAGTGTTTAATATTATTCAGCTTCGGCTTCGGCCTCAAATTTTCATTTTGGTGAATCCCTACTATGTTGTGTTATATGGACCTGTGTCTGCAGTAAAGCTTTATTATTGTGTCTGTATTAGTTCTTTTTAAGTGGAAGATACAACCAAACAAGGAGTCAGACTGTCTTTAATTAGGCCAATATCATTTTTGATGTTGTTGGGCTGCTTCTTATCTCCTTTTTTATAGTTGCTCATTACAAACTTGACTGAAGCAGGCAGAACCTCAAAAGTGCAAGTTCAGTTTACAGACTCATGAATTTTCACAAAGAACTTGAGTCTCCTTCCACTTCAGCACTGCATCACATTTCATGTTGCTAATGGTGTAGTGGCAAAACTGCCCACAGTTTTCTGTTTAAAAGGCTGTGGTATAACGTGAGCCTAATGACCGAGTGTTATGTGGGAGTGCTAACTCCAAGCCAGAGCTTGTTTATAGTCATTTTGCTCACACACATGCATTGTGTAATTGATCTTCCTGCATAGCTATAGAGGTGAGACAAACCCTGAAAAGAGGACGGAGGAGCCTGGGGGACTGGAGCAGCAAAAAAAAAAAAAAAAAAAGCTTTGAAGTGAAGCTAATGGTGGAGGAAGAAATCAACCTACATACTGTACAGTACAGCACAGCAAGGAACACGTGTGACTGCTATTCATGGCACGCTGCGGTGTGTGGGCCTGTGTTCTGCATCTGCTATTCTGACTATCACATGAGCACAAAATGTTGAAAGCCATATTTGTGTTTCATGCACTCATTTACTTGTTGTTGAATCAGGGGTGGATTTGGTTGTTGTTTTGGTCACTGCTTTTAAGCTCAGTGGGATAATTAGAGTTCATTACAGTGTAATTCTCAACACTAACACTACAAATTAGCAATAGTGGACTGTATAATTAATACTGAATGATTTTGGACACAGTCCCCGACAGGCTCTCAACACAATACCATAAATCTTCAAATGGTAATCAGGGCCTGTAGTTACCTCAGTGTAGGGACAACCTGGCTTTAATTCAGAGCTAATGTATATGAGACAGACCTTGTATTCATTTCTCCTGTTTCTAGGTTCATGCAAACTCAAGACCTTCCTTAAGCAGAATATTCTCATGCACTGTTCATATATTTTCCTAAAAAATGTAATATACTAAAATTTAGAATCTTGTGAACTAATTTTGAGGTATGTTGTCACCATGTTCCTTTTCTGTAAAACTAACCACAGTAACTTTACTTGCCTAAACCAAACCTCCTAACTTTAAAATAATGATATAACTTTACGTTAACACAATGACATTTGTGAGGTGCTAATTTGTTGGATATCATATAAACCATTGTATGAGGAATCGTTGCCAATGACCATGTCTTTGATCAGAAGTACAGAATTTATGGGGTTTGAACATTGTGAACAATGTTCTGGATAATTTAAGTACACAACTCAACAAATCATATAACATTGGTCAAGTCATTTTTAACATTTAGTGTGGAAAAGTTACATATCATATGTTGAATGTTAAAAATCCGCTGTAAGAGGTTCACTGAAGGTAGAGTGAAAATAATGAGTGAACAAAAGCAGGGTTTCTGCAAGTGTCAGTGTAATGAGGTTCCTCTGGGATGCACAAACATATGCGAAGAGACTGTCCTCAGAAGCAGAATGACAGTTTGAGCCAGTGCTCCAAAACGACTTATGTTTATGTTGAAATGACTTCCAGACTGAAGCGTAACAAATGTGCCCAAAGCACAGACGGATATGAGTGATGACAATAAGAGGACGCTGCCTGGTGAGCACATCCACACTGCTCTGTCATTCTGCTGCAGGCACTCACTTTTCCCAATGCTGAATCTACACCTGCTGTTATTGTACAGTTTGTGTCTGTGTGTGTGTGTGTGTGTGTGTGTGTGTGTGCGTGTGCGCGCGCACGTGTGTGTGTGCGTGCGTGCGTGCGTGTGTGTCTGTGAATGGTTAAGAATGTGAAGTGGGTGTAATCATCAGGGCTGTAGTCAACCAAAGAAAATCTGGTCGACTAAAGTTGCACATAATCTTCAACTAATCGATCAGTTGTGGGGAAAAAAATCTGCATGATATTTTACTTCTTTACTTCTCATTTTCTTCAGTTACACCTCCAAAACACTAGTCCGCGGTGGAGGACTTTGTTAAGTGCTGTGAAGTTTAGTTGATTCGAAACACACATTAAACATGGCTTAATAGGGACGATCTCAAACACAAGTACACAAATTGGTACACTGTATAAATTAGCCTAGCGTCTAGCGATCTTTCCCTTGTCTCATGTAAAACCAGGGACAACAGCAGCATTTAACAAAGGTAACACCACTCAATTCGGCTCCATTACAACTCACAACATTCACCGACAAAACAACTGTCTTATACTAAACACGTTTTCCAAACAAATACAACATGCTAACTTTATTAGTGGCAGCCTATGGCATTTTAAATTGTATACATTAGCCTAGCAACGAGCGGAGATTTCCTCTTCATATGAATCCCTGAAGGATAAATCACTTAAAATGCTATTTTAGCGGAGGCTTTACTGTCTTCACAATTTATTGTTTTTTTATCTGTGAAATACAAGTAAATACAAGCTTCATTTCCACTGAGGGAAATGGTGCCAGTATACAGAAACTGACAGGAGGTCTGCGTCACCACGACGCTGAGCGTCAGGGTTCAACTTTCTGTCAACAACGGGGGTGTTTTGAAAACACCCCCATTTTCACAGGTAACTTAGCCTGTCCCCCTGCCGCAGGAAATAATGGATTAATCCTGGAAAGCTATTGATGTAGCACTTTTCTCCTTATGAAAGTAACACAGCGATTATTCAACCAGTGAGGATTTGGTCGGACGAGAGCATATTGACCAAATAATCAACTAATTGACCAGGAGACTACAGCCCTAGTAATCATGCTATATAACAGGCTCTTTCTCATTCAGAGACCCCATTTACACCTTGCATTAAAAGTCAGTCCATCCAGATTGTAGATTTATCCCAATAACATTTCCAGTTCAAACAACTGGATGGTTGGTTGTAGCTGTTCTCCACCATTTGCATAGCCATTGCTTCATAAATGGCTTGGCTGCAATACACATTGCTAGATTTTGCTTGTATACTTTTGTCAGGCCAGATTGAAAGCTTGTGGTGCTGTCTTGACTTCCCCCATGATTGTCTTGAATTTCCACAAGCTTTCTTGCTCCTTTCTTGCTCGTAACTTAACTTTCTAACAGGCTAATTGTTGCTATCTTGGAACAGACCCATGCAATTGCATATTTCCACCCACATAGTTGTTGTATGTGGATTGAAAACACAGTTGCATTTATACTTATGTTCAATGGGGTCCAATGTTTCCCTGACCACCTCCAGAGGTGCTTTGGCCAGTTGGATCAAAATCTTTCCCCAGTGTATTTTGGGTGGATATACACCTGTACTTTCATGTGGTCAAGCACTATTAGCTTGCAATCAGATCACCTAAAAAGCATTTTAAGTGTAAAGTGAGTTGGAGTCAAGCACAGTCCATATATGAGCAAAGACTTTTTGACTCTGAAAACAACACTTGATAAAACAATCTTACAACATCCATTTGGTTCTGGAGTTTCTGAATGT
This sequence comes from Epinephelus awoara, assembly GCA_035609425.1. NCBI lineage: Eukaryota > Metazoa > Chordata > Actinopteri > Perciformes > Serranidae > Epinephelus > Epinephelus awoara. Next base: position 6,061,062 of record CM069305.1, read on the forward strand.
TCTCATGCACTGTTTGTATGTAAATTCATACATATTCCACGTAATGATGATCCAGTAATTAGTTCATAACCCGGGGATTTTGGAAGGCTGCCATCATGTGACCAACACACTGACTGTAGTAGAGAATAAAACAGTCCTGAAGCAGTTCAGTTAGGAAACAGACTGGGGAAATGGAAGGGTCACTAAACACAGGACTTAACCCCAGAAGACCGGCGTTTGGAACCATGTCAACTTTGAGTCATTTTAAGTTGCGTCATCACCATGTTTATTTTCCTTCACTCAACCACAATAACTTTACTTGCCTATACTAAACCTCTGTAACCTTATGTTAATTATATAATTCATGATAGGGATGTAACATCATTTGCAGGGCGCTAATTTCGTAGGATATAATACGAACTATTGTGTGTGCATTTTTATAGGATATCACACAAACCACCGTATGAGGCTACGGTGAATGACATCAGATGTATTAATGCATTCTCACTCCCAACTGACTCCCAGTGTTGTAGCTTTCTCTGTGGCTCTATGTTTCAAACAGTGACACTCTAAGTACACTCTAAACTTATGGTTTAATTTCCTCATATGAATCTGTATGAAGTGCAATAAAAACAAATGCTTTTTCCCTTTGCTCATGGCAGTTGATTCAGTACATTTTATGTAGCCTATGTGTTATCAGGCAATTTCACCCGCACTCCAGGGTTTTAACATTTATGTTTTGTTTACAAATCATTGAATGAGTTTGAATATGAATATGTCAAGAAATGGGTCTATATTCTGTGAATTGCCTAATTAAGGCAGGCTGGAGAACAAAGCAAACTTACCCCTCTCAAGTGCAGATCTATGGAAGTCTTGTAGTGCCATCGGAGGACAAACACAAACAATACAATAATGTAATAATATAGCCTACATATATCTTAAAATACACAATAATGAGTCATTAAAAGTTATAAAATGTTTTTATTATTTAATTACACAGAAACCACATGGTAGGTGCTGTTCTCACATCTACAGCGTACTTTCCCCAAAACTTACAGGGAAACTAGCCAGTACTTTCCACCTAAGTAAATGCTAACAAAAGAGACCAGGCTGGATTATGAAGTTTGCACTGTTTGCATATATTTTCCATAGGATCTCAAAAACCTCACCTGTGTAGAAACAGAGCTATTACTATTTTGCATCATCAACTTCAATTGTTTTATGGCCATAATCAATATCACATAAATACATCACAGTAACACAAAGTGAGCAGATGAATAACTTAACTGTACAATTTCCTCAGCATGGAATACTTTATCCTGTCTTTACATTTCACATCATGACTTATTAGCCTTTTAATCCATAGCTTGTGATTATTAAGCATATTAATCAATTACAAATACTTCGTATTTTCTTTTGAACTACAAAGTTAATGTTTTTAACCATTTGTTTAACATTTTTCAACTTAACTATGAATAACAAAATCATGTATGCTATTAACACACATATTTCGAAACTGTAGGCTACACCAGTACACACACTGTGTTACGCTTGACTATTCATCGTTAAGTTAATAACATCCATAACCAACTGTAATAGTGCAAATGTATGCAGTACACTACTAACACAAATACAAAGGTCAACGACCTCGAGGCAAAACAACTGTAGCACTTTACTGTTACGAGTAGGTCACAACGCCAAGTTAGTGTGGTGTAACAGTTAGAGGGAAGCACACACTTCACACGGCAGCGGGCGCCAGTTTCATCTGCAACACGAGCTAACATCGCTAGCTGCGTTAGCATTAACTCACCAAGATGTTTATAAACGCGATAAAACTCCTATCGCCCAGGTCCTCGGTGTCTCCCTCACGTCTCCTGCGAGTATCTTGGAGTGTTAGCTTTGTGTTTACTTCAACATTTCTCACCATAGACATTGCGTAATTTCACTCGTTTCTCTTTGTCGTCTGCTCGTGTCATTCCTGTGCCTATGAGTACAAGCTCCTCGCTGAGAGGTGGATTTTTTACCTTTAACCAATGGGAAGTGTGCACCTCCCTGTTTGACCAGTGACAAGTGGTCTAAGCAGAGTGACTGTGACTGACACCTTGTTTGATCAACAAGACTATGCCAGAGCGATGTAGTTAGATTGACAGGTAAAAACAAACAAACATTCAAGCAACTTGAAGACAATTGAGGGATGATATGGAAAGTTGTAAGAAATAAACTCTACGTACAGAGAAAGTATACTGCACTTTCTATTCAAACTCATACAATGAAATGTAAACAAAACATAAATATTAAAACCCTGGAGTGTGGGTGAAATTGCCTGATGACACATAGGCTACATAAAAGTGACTGAATCAACTGCCATGAGCAAAGGGCAAAAGCATTTGTTTTTATTGCACTTCATACCTATACAGATTCATATGAGGAAATTAAACCATAAGTTTAGGGAAATTACATAAGTGACGAGTTATACTCCCGGGCTCGACTGCAAAAATCGGATTTATAGAAAACGTTTGATTCCGTTTTTACTGTGTCAGTTTTATTTATATGTGTAGCTGCGACAGAGAGAGTAATCTGTGTCTTATTTTAGGGTTGACATCACTGTTTTCTGTAGCCAATCAAAATGCTCAATGCAAAGTGATGCACAAAGAAGACAAAGACTGATTTTATAGGTTTTTTAAAAGACGATAAAAAGAGCAGATTCCGGAACTCCCGGAAAAGTGTGTGCTAAGTGACCGCAAGGGATACTCTAACTCCCTGGAAAGTATGTGGTATGTGACCAGGAGGAATTATGCTCTAACTCCCGGGGAAGTATATGTAAGTTCCCGGGCGTTACACGCTAACTCCTGGGAAAGTGGGCAAGAGGTACACTCTAAAACGCGGGCTGACTTATGAAGTGTTACCGAATCTTCTTGTCCTCTGAGGAGCCAAAGATCCATTTCTAAAATGTGATTACCAACCACTCACTTATACTCTAATAGTGTCTCAGATTATGGCATTCCATCTTCACTCAGGCACATTAGGCCAGCTCACTGTCTGCTGAACGCAGGGCCATGCAAGTTATGCATAGAAAAAAAAGAATGTTTTGGTTTGATCTTTGGTGATAAAATGAAATGTAAGTCAAAATTTAACCTGAGGTAGAATTCAGCCTATCACTCTCAGAGCTTTCATATGCAAAATGAACTGAAAGCAGTGTTGAACAAGGCCTTTACTTTGAACAGGTGCATAACAAAGACAGGTCTTTATACCTAACACCCCCTGGTCGTGAATTTTTTTTTTCCTGGAAAAATGAAGGCATGACCCGTCCTGCTCTGCCTAACTTGGCCTCTGATTGGCCAAGTCAATTCACTTCCTGTTCTTGGGGTACCTTCCATTTTTACCGGTAGCCTTGATACATTAATAATAATAATGTATTCCACCAGTGCAACAACAGTTATTTCATAGTCACTGCTCTGTTTTAGTTCATTAACAATTTCCTCTTGCTTCTACTTTGCTGGATTTTTTTTTTCTATTCTTTTTTTATAACTGGCTGTTAAGCTACTGTCAGTGAGTGGGTTTAGATGTGCACGGGTATTCTAATTAGTAAGTGCTGTAGCAACACAGCTGCTACAGAAAAAAGGGCTGAGATGTAAATGTCATATCCAGATCAAAACCAGGATGAGGCTTTAAACCAGAATACTAATGTGCATGTAAATGCACTCAGTGAAATTCAGCACTTACTGCAGGTGATTTAAATTAAAAGTTTACCGAACCTTACCTTTTCTATTAATGTGTAAATCTGAGTAAAGTGTTGAGTTTCACTGATTTTTTTATTGATAAAAAAAACTGCAGTTCTCTCAAGAGGCTTCTTAAGAACCCTTTTGGAAGAAAGGGCTCTTCAGGGGTTCTTTGTAAGGGTGCCATTAAGAACCTTATATATATATATATATATATATATATTTCTTGCCATACAATACCACATGGTCTGCTGAATTTTCTTTATTTTTTTTTTGTTTTACAAAATGCTGTTACTTGGCATTTTGTATTCAGTTCTGAGATGGAACCATGTTTAGATTCTCAACCCTACTACACCATTGAAATAGTAACAGCTGTAGTAGTGATTTTATGAAATCTACTTATATGAAGTCAGGATAAATCACACACAAGGCTTAAAAATCTGTTTTGAGGGACTTTATTGTCTTCACAGTTTGTTGTGTCTTATCTGTGATATAAAAGTAAACAGAAGCTTTCTGTCCACTGAGGGAAACGGTTTCAGCTTACAAAAATAAACAGGCGGTCTACGTCGCTGCGACATGTAGTTACATTTCTGGGGAGGTGAACGTCAGGCTACGGCGTAGGCTCTGTGTTGACGTAGGTATGGTGTCAGTTTGAAGCAGAAGTATAAATCCAGCTTTAGTGGGAGAGAGATCTATGGGTAGTGTATCAGTGACTATTTTGAGAGCCTCCCCTGGGTGGGTTCTAGATGAAACCCTTGGAACATAAAAGGGTTCTTGGTAAAAGCCTCTGGGTGGATGGGTGGGTTTGCACCAAAGAAGATGGAACCTCTCATTTGGCACACTGGGTGGAACCTTTCACAGATTGTTCTAGGTAAAACCTTTTATGTTATATCCATAAGGGTTCTCATACAGGGCCAAGCCAAAGAAGCCTTTATGGCTCTAGCTAGCACCTTTATTTCTAAGAGTGTGTGACTCAGCCATTACTTGAAATTTTGTTTTATTGTATGTCACTTGTGATCCATCCAGCATCATTGTTGAGCAAGGATTGTCCTGCATGCCTTTATTGTATGTAATTAAAATACTCTGGACAGTGGTGACTGTCAGGTCACTGTTGCTCACTTCAGGTTCCAGTGTTTACTGTCGAGCAGACCGCAGTGTTTCCTTCAGTATGTGTCTGGCAGGGCTGATGTTGTACCTTTGGCCGACATTCAGTGTCCAGCAGCGTTTCATTTTCGCTGACATATCACTATGGACGGTCCCAGGGATTAGTCCCTTTCCCCCTCATTGCGTGGCCTGCCATCCAGCCCTGGGCCAGCTGCCAGCCTCCTGGACTGTCCCAGATCAGTACGGTGTCTCTAATTCTGTAAATGAAGGATCAGAGGGGCAGAATTACAGGCTGCATGTTGATATGTGATATAGTTTAGGTCAGGATGCCTACAGATTCACAGAGAACACACAGCCGTAGCGAGGTGATTGTGTCCTACATTACGTAACAATGGTTTCCTGTGTGATTTCAGTTTTGATGTTCAATACTCAAAATGTAATTGTATTAGAATGTTTTTTGAAAGGACAAGTTTTAAGAACCAGAAGTAAATGGACATGAGTCACCAGTCACAGCTTGCCTAACACACATCCAGCAGCATGTGCATAGATTCTGTGTCAGTGTCCTGTATGAACAAATAATCTCGTAAGGAAGAATGGAAGAATGTGGTTTGCGTTTCAGTGATAATAAATGAAGTGTTGAAAGCTCACAGCCAGATCGTCCATCAGACAAGCCTTTATTTACTATGTTTGTAGCATCTTTCAGACAAGACATGCAGCTCAAAGTGTTTTACAACTAATAGAACAGACAAAACAATGACTCGTAGGGTGTCGCATTAAATGATCATTTGGATGGGTCTAATTTTTGTTGTTTTGGCATTTATTTTTGTTTTGTTAATAACACTGTACTCTCCAGTTTAATAGCTGAGTTCAAGGAGCATACTACAAGTAAGTTAATAACCTGTCTGATCGTCTAACTGCTCTTGATTCTTGCCACATCTGGCTTCTTTTTAGTGATGACGGCATGTTCCCAGATCTCAACAATCATCAGTTGCCGATGGCTGATAGTCATCAACTGCTAAGCCCACACCAGGGCATGTGTTTTAGGTGATGCTAATGGCATTCATTGTGTGCTTAAAAAAGAACACTTCAGATGTATCAATAATGCGTGGATTGATTTTGCAAGTGCATTTAAAGGATTCAAACATGTCGTACTTGAGATGCGTTATCTGCCTGATGGGCAACGTGGTACCTTTTTGGCGACAAAGTTTGTTGCCTCCATTGTGAAGATTTGCCAGCATCATTTATCAATATCTGCTCACATCTGCTGGGCTGACTGCCTTCTTTATTTCAGTTCACTGGGACATATTGCAGTAACATCACTATGACCAGTATTCAGAATACTTTTTATAATCAGAAGACTCAGATGAGGTGGCTTTTAGGGTACAGGGAGGAAAAATAAGGAAAGACCAGGGGTGTAGGTGAGGATGAGATGTAAGTGGGCTCAAATGTTCAAAGAGTAGTAAATAATATCCAACATGCATACATATAAAAGCATTAAAGAAAGTCCATGCAAATATTTATAGTAACATTGCAGGAGTAGTCCATAAGATGACCTCCCCATCCCAATGACATCATTGTCTGTCGCTGTTTCATTGTCATTGACATTGTTACAACTTTTAAGGTGCCTTGTCAGTTTTGCTTTTCTTGTGCATGGGTGCATGCAGGTGACACAATTTACATTCCTGCCAGGAGTTTCACACTATTCCACTGGTCAATAGGCAGAGATGATTTACCAAAACATTTAGCAATACTGCAGGAAAAGCAGGGAAGAATAACACTGATGGCAAGTGAACATGATGCAAACAAAACACTGACATATGATCACCTTTTAAATAAGTATAGCTTTTGGAAGCAAACTGTTGCTTATATACATTAAGAGTAAGAGTTACAGAGTAACATAATAATTTTTGTTTCATTAGATGCTTGACTAGGTTTATCGGCTAGTCTAAGTGGCTTTTTACTCTCTGAAAGCAGCTGCCTGCTGCAGCAGAAAGAAAAAAAAATGCTATGAGAGCAGAGAGAATGAACCAAAACAGTAAAGTTTTGACTCAGACATTAGCTGTAACTCATTATAAAGCCAAGGGGAGTTGCAGTTGATAATTGTCTACACTGTAAAACATTATACAGGAACTCGGTGAAATCAACTAACCATGTCTCATCAACTTAAACATAACCATATATGTTTTAATAATTTCAAGTTAATTCAACTTCAAGTTTCTGTTATTTATTTTCTGACCAGAACTTACAAACATGAGTTGTTCTAATTTGGCAAAAAATAATGCTGAGAGTTAACTTAACTAATTAAATTAAGTCTCTAAAGACACTTGATCACCATACAAGCAGACCTTCCAGCATGCATTGTTTGAGAGTTAAAATTATTCAGGGACCCTCCTTATTGACGAAAACTTGATTGATGGAAACACTCTCTTTGATACATGTTAACATAAGTCATTGTTGTTTCTTTTCACAATAAGGAAAACAATGTTACAGCTTGTCCCCATGCTGTTGTTTCTTTGTGTTCCTTCTAATGAAAACATACATAAAAATACAGCTGAAGAACTTAAGAACATTTTCATGTTACCAGCATACAAGAGAGAAACTCTGAGCCATCAGTTCATCCTTTAGATCTCAGCACAAGAACACTTTGATCTTTCTTCAGCTTCAATTTTTATCTTAATGTAAGTCTGCTCGTCGCATTTTCCTTCTCCTGGTTAAAATGAGTCTTGTAGTATGTGTAGGGGCCCGGCTCTCAGGGTGACAAGGGAAGTAAATGATGTCAGAAGGACACAGAGCACTAATGCAACCCGATGCATTAAACATGGCCCAGCAGGCTTCCATTAGAGGCACGCAAACTGCACCGCCAGGGCAAAGATGCAGTCCTTCTCCTCTAGCACTTCCTGTCTGTTCAGCTGGGGGCAGTGGGTGGGTGACACAGTCACAGGTACATTGCAAGGTGACATTGTAGACCCCTGACTGGGTCGGGGAAAAGAGAATGCAGCTTTAACAACAAAGCGTAACCTCTAACAGTTTTATTCTCTTCGTGTTGAGCTTGTGATGGTTTTGTTATGCCTCTCAGATAACATCAGGCAGACTTTGGTGGCCATTTTGTTAAGTAACCACACTCAACAGTGATGCTAGGATGTTCTTAAGTACACCGGCAGGCATGGGTGGATTATGAAGCAATGGGCCCCTGGGCACATATATGCAAAGGGCCCCACTACCTCTCCTAAGTAGACACACACACTGTGGTGGTTTTGTGTCTCTTTGTACATATTATACATCTATTTGTGAGTTGTTGTCTCTTTGTGGTTATTTTGTGTCTCCTTGTGGCTGTTTTGTGGGTCTTTGAGATAGATTTGTGTCTTCTTTATCTTTTTGTATCTCTTTGTATTTATTCTGTCTCCTTGAAGTTGTTTTGTGTGTCCTACTGTGAATTTTATTTTGTCTTTATTTCATTTGTGTCTCCTTTTGGTTGTTTATATTGTCTTTGAGGTATAATTTTGTTTTTTGTTGTTTTGTTTCTCTTTGTAGTCACTTTGTGTCCCCTGTGGTTGTTTTAGGTATCTTTCAGATATATTTGTGTCTTTTTTCCCCTCCTTTTATCTCTGTTTTGGTCTCCACCAACTCCTGAGAAAAATATCTGACTCTTTAGCTACTAACTTCGCTATGTTCACTAGCTAGTTTCCAACTGTGTCTGCTGTTTGGTGTTAAGCAGATGATAGTGATGGCCGAATGAAGCCTCATGAAGCCTCATAAAGCATTTTCTGAGCCCACTACCTGGCGCTTTTTGTTCAAAAAAAGGTTGAAAGCACACTGAATTGCTATTCTTTGAGCTCCCTCTTAAAACCAAGAGCGCCGTCTAGTGGGCTCAGAAAACGAAGAAAATGCTTCATGAGGTGTCATGAGGCTTCATGAGGTTCATTCGGCCATGACTGGCAGATAGCTACAGTGTTATCAGAACTTAATTAGTGAAAGCCTACTGTTTATAAGGGTGGGTAAACTACATACAAAACAATGAGCTAAATTAGGTTATAAAGCTCAGTACAGCTGAGTGGAACATCACTAAGAGCAACTCTTATTACACATAATTATTTGAACCATTGTGTATTATTAAAGATTGAGCTTTTACTATTTTCAAGTTGCTAGAACAGTGCGTAAGACTCAACCAATCAGAGAGCTTATATTCTGTAGTGGTACTGCTGGCAGAACGAAAATAGTGGTTGGCATTATAGACATTGTCAAATCAATTCTGATTTGGGAAATCAATTTACTTTAAGATTTTGGATTAATTCAGTAAATGAGCACTGTGGTATATAGATTTATTTAACAAGGTGAGGAACAAATATTTCTAACTGATAACCACATAAATGAGACTATGTGAAATTCTTTATCCATAAAAGAGGATTTTCTCATGCAGATTTACAGCAAGGGGGGAAAACACTTACACTACAGATTATAAGCACACAGTAAGTACAGCATGAAGGGGTGAGAGAAGTGTGAAGCTGCTGCACACTCTCTCTAATTCTTGTTGTGATCAAAGACAGGTGTTGCTATCAGATACATGTGTAAAGGGAGCATTCATAATTAAGAAATGCTTAGGTTAATGTACATGCTTTTTATATTAGGAGAGCTGTGATTGATAAGGACATGAGACAAGCTATTAGCTTAATTGCCACTCAAGTTACATCTGTGTCAGGTGGAAAAATATTTGTTTGAATGCAGTAGACAAATGTTGCCTCTCAAAGTCAAGGATGCTTCCTTGGTAGAATGGGACCTTCCAAGTCAAGTCCTACAGAGGCCAGGCCAGACTCCGTCCTAGCATTGGAACAACTCAGCGAGTGCCCAGGTGTGCATCATTGAAGAGGCCCCGCCTTCAATTACAGCAGATCATACACAAAGAAATTTTGGGTACTTTTTGTCTGCTGAAAATGCACACATGCATCATTGAAAATTCTCTGAAGGAAGGACTGGATCCTCGGTAGAATTTGAAGTATCCGTGACACTGATCAGTATCTGATGAGGTAGCTGTCTTGAAATTCAGCCATTTAAGGATCTGTCTTTGACTTTGAGAGGCATCAAAAGATATTAAGTGATAGTATATTCTCAGTCAGTTATGTACTGATTATATGGATGCCTGTCACAGCCAGGAGGAAAAGAAAAATAAAATTCTAGGAATAATGCCAGAAAAATCCCTCATAGTGACCCAAATTTATGACTACAACCTTTTACTAATAATGTTAACTTAAAGAGTCAAAGTCAGTCATTTTACTCATGCAATTAACTCTTAATTAGAGTAACTTTAGACAGTTACTCAGCATTTTGCTCAAAATTATAACTTTGTTTCTTACCAAAGCATATTGTTGCGATGCCAAAAACAAAAAAGAAAACAAAATTTAAGTATCAGGTAATAACATGAAAAGTGTCTCTTTATAACAGGATGTTTTTCATGTTTTTACAAATGTTCTTGTTATAACAAGATATTTTCACCTTATAACTAGAAACTTTTCTTGTTATAACAATGTACTTATTTATCTTGTTATGACACTAAAACATTTTATTTAATGTGGTCATCACTTATCATGTGCTGATATGAAATATTTCATGTTATAACGTTATAATATGTTATGTTTTACTTAAGGTAATGTGAAACTCATGTTTAAATGGGGAAACAGTGTTGAGAACAGCTAAATTAAGGAATATGGCTCATTTACACAACTTGATTAAGTTCTACTTCATGCTTGATTTGAGACATTGGCAAGATGTTATTGAGTGCAGTTGATGATATTGTGTAAAGTATGCATACTGAAATTAGGGTCCTATGCACAGCCACCCAATGATCTATGTTCTGTTTGTCTGTTTATCGATCCGCTCCGTCTCTGTTTCAGGACATTGCGGTCATAACAGACAGCTGTACAAATACAAAAGCATAAAATTATTTGGGCACACTGATTGTCTGACACGCCAAACCAGCAGAATTCTTACAAAATGCATACATTGTTGTTTATAGCTGTCCGACCCGATGCGCAGTAACTAGCCTAAACCAGATTTTTAGGCTTTTGATTGAAGTTTTGCAGTGTTTTCTATTTAGGAAAGTCATATGTGATCATTTTGTAGCACCTCATTATTTTTGACTCAAAATCTTGACTTAGTGTCTCATAGTTTCTGCTCAGAAATTTTAAAGATTGGTATTTTATCCTATAATTGTGTCTTAGAGATTCAGACTTTTGATAGAGATCAAAAGAGATCAAGATTGACATTCTATAAGTGTTCTTTCTTTTGACAGTCCATTTTTTTTGTTAGTTTTTAGTTAGAAATGGGCTTCAGACCTACTGCCATGATTTCCTGTTGTGTCATTATATTTTAAGCATGTTTGCTCTATTGTACAGTTGGTGAGATTCAGTTTATTTGCTCTCATCCTGTGTATGTGTTATATTGCTGTGTTAACATGTTATCAGCTCCCCTGCTCTTTGTGGAACAAAAGAGGAACAGAAATATCCAGCATGGTTTTAGAGGCAGATTAACATATCAGATTGTGGTATTTTCCAACTGACTGCAATTAAATTAGTCCTCGCTGATTAAATCTCACTGCATTACAGTCATCCCAGGGAGAAAAAACACACACACACACACACACACACACAACCTAATGAATAATTGTGTCATATATATCCCGTGGCTATGTTGATTACAAATTACTTAAGTGCTCCTGAAGACATGCAGTGTGTTTTATTAATGACTAACATACTCAGTGAGGACCAGTCACTGGTAATGTGCTTTAGCAGGCCTTTTGAATCGATTGAGAATCATGAGAAGTGATGACATGCAGAAAATTCAGCTCAGCATTTCCAGGCCTCTTCCGATATTAAATATTTATAATTTTTATTTGTACCAATGATCCCTGTAAGCGGCTAAGCACTTTCAGCCCTGTTCATATACTCCTCCGATGGAATATTTATGACTTTTATTTGCTTGAAAATTAAGTGGAGCTTTCCCTGAATTGAACCCAAATTTAACAAAAATGCCAGGACTGGAGGGAGACAGCAGGGGAATACAAATCACCTCCCTGTTCCTGTTGGTGTAAAATTGCCAGCGTTCCCATTGGATTGTTTTTTCCCACTGTGCTACTATTTTTGTCTTATTAACATTAATAAGCACTTATGAGGCTCTCTGTGCTGCCGAAGTGCCACTGGTCATAATATTTTTCAAAATGCCACCATTTTCTTTGAGCATAACAAATTGCTGCAGTCTCCCAGCTTGATTACAGGCTTTCACTGATTTGTCTCCCGTGTGGAACAGCATGTACTGTATAAGTGTGTGTAGCCTTATTACCAATTTAATCTGCCTGCTACTTCATTGTGTCACAGGTTGGGTACACACTATCACTTCAAGTGCCTAAAATACATAAAGAGACAGACACCAAAATAACTTGGAAGAAACAGATATATTTATAACTCTTCTATGACTTCCTCACTAGCCATCTGTTGTTGTGTTGTCACTTTGAGCAGCTAGGGAAGGCAATAGACACATTTCATACATTGTTATACTCAGCAATGTACTTGCTTGTAGTGGGTCTATTGAAGCAATAATTTCCTCACTGTGTGCTCTGAGAGAGCTGAGCTCTCCTGCTCACAGAGCTGTTCCAGCAGTGCCTACATGTAACAGGATGCATTGCAGGCAAGCTTCTGATGCCCAGCTAAAACACAGTGTAGCCTGCCTTTGCAGGTGGTAAATTTAAAAAACACAGAGCGTCCGTAGTCCAAACTGGCGTGAACCCAGATAGCAACACTCTTTATTACTTTCAACACTGTCAACAGCAGCGCATTGCAGCTTCACACCTATTTTTACCTTTCACAGTGAAAGCCCAAATTCACTTAACATTTCGTCAAGAGGCAACTCAACAAAGAAAGTTACAATAGTGTTAAGCCCACTTCAGACCAAAGATTTATGACAAAATTAAACCATTTTAGAACATTGCAGAGAAAAGTTGCAGCGGTGTTAGCTGGCCAGTCCGAGCTCGGCTCCTGCACTACCACTATCCTCACTATGAAGCTACAAATTATATTCAGCCACTAAATAAGCCTGAAAAGCTGGAAATCATAACGGAAGTACAGAGAATTGTTGCATAGAGATAATAGATCGTCTCATCTAGTTGCATTGGTGTAAACTGCCATGTTTTTAGAGCACTGCAGAAAAGGGCATTGCAAGTAGTTGCCTGTTTCAACTTGTCTTGTCACAAATCATTAGGTGACAAAAATACTAACTTAGTGGTCATCTGCTCTCTCCAGTTTATCTTCAGTATCCCGAAAAAGGTCTCCAGCACACCTCTGTCTGAGTGAGGATTAAAACTTTCATGCATAGTAACACGCACATGGGCTCTTTCCAACGTATTCTCATACAGTGGTTCATATGACATCCTTAACACTGACGTTATATACTTACAGGGGTCATTGCTCTGAGACAACAAGGGAGGATGAACTTCCCCTAAAATTTCATGGATGAAATGGTCAAATATACACTACTGAATTTACATTAAAATAAGAATTTACATTGTACACATTTACATTCTCACGCAGCACGGTGACGCAGAGCCTCCAAGCATTCCTATGAGACAGCGCTGAGCAGGTTTTTTTCATGCAGCAAAGCGAGACGGTCATTGGATAAATGTGACAAAATCGTCACTTCCAGGGAGGCTCAGCTTCTCTGGGACCTAATGGAGCGGTAGGCGGGAAAGGATGCTCGGTGTATGCATGGTGATTGGAGGAATTGTCTAAAAGGCTGAACCCCTTTGCGATTGACAACGCTTTGAAAATACACACCGGCATCGGCGAGTGGAGTCTTCTGACAGAGTGCCGTCCGGAATGCCTTATAAGCGATACAGCTCATTTTCACCGTTAAACCCATCTGAAAATCTTTGAGGTGTGTTTTGCTGTGGTTCTATGGCATGAGTGCGGTTTCAAAACAGCTTCAGTTAAATGTTCCTTAAATAAGTTACTGTCTCGCTACAATATGACAGATTTTATGATGTAAACTTAAAGTGAGCTTCCCCTGTTTGAAAGACCAGCAGCTGCCACTGCATATACTTACTGTAAATTTACGATGAAGTTACTGTGGTTAGGGTTAGAAAAAGAAACATGGTGAGGAGGTACTGAGGAGTTCACTCATAGTTCCCAACAGCGGTCTCCTGGGGAAAGTCCTGTGTTTTGTGACCTGTCCACCATCCCAATCTGCCTCCTTAAGGTAACCCCCCAGGACCGCTTCCATCTTTACTCCCATAAGCGCATTAGTCATGTGATTGCAGCCTTCCAAAGTATGTGCGTTATGCCAAATTACTGGCTCATGATTATGTGTGATACATATGAATTTTGGTGCATTACTTTACATAAAAATGTAGAGATACAGATGCATAAGAGCAGCCTGCTTTCTCTGAGCTCTCCAGGTATCTGAGACCATCAGACAAAACAAAAACTGCCTCAGTTAAAAGTCAGTGCAGCAGAATGATTCCGTTTTGTTGGCACTGGAGGGCAAGACACCACCAGTCGGTGTTTGCTCTCGGCAGCTCAGATTCCAGAGGATCCCTGCCAGCCACATCCTCTGCATGGCAGCAACAGCTGCTGTATCTGAACTATATAACTGAGTCAGCCAAACCACTCTAAAATGTATCCTTATCCATAACATCCTCCGCACTAGTGTTGTCACGATACCAAAATCTTTGTTTCGGTACCATACCAATATGAATTTCGATACTTTTCGGTTTCTTTCGGTACTTTTCCTACAGAAAAGTCCTTTTGGCTACAATGTTTCACCAAGTTGGTGTTGTCTCGTGTTGTCTCCCTTTGCGAGGCAGACTTTCTCTTGTCTTTTTTCACGTGCGCCAGCTGCGAATGTTGATACAGGTGTTGTCATACACACCACTTGTGCAATCTGTGCTCCAATAGGAACAAGAAAGGTGTTTGTGTGCATAAATGAGTAAAATAAATTAACTAAATTAATGAATTGAATCAATTTCAAAGTACCGGTATTTTCCAAATGCAGTATAGTACCGTTTGGAATACTCTAGTAGTGCGGTACTATTTTAGTCCCAGTATACGGTGCAACACTACTCCGCACCCATATTTTGGAATCACTGTTGGAAACATAGCCAGCTCGCCAAAAGAACAAGGAAGTCCTGTTTAAGAGTGGCATCTAGGGCATGACCCCTATCAATGCTAGAATAGCCTATAGCTTTTCCTCCTTCCAGCAATGACACTGCTGTGTCAAATGACAGCGCTGGAAGGAGAAAGAACAACAGATTTTGCAGCTGAATGAGTCCTGTTTCATGGTCAGTACATCACACACAGAGGTTTTTCATTACTTCATTTAATTACATTTTCCATCAACACCGATTGGACACCCACACAAAAGCTTGTGAATTTGCCTTTTACTTTTTCTTGCTTTTATGAAATAAAAGCGATTCAGCCACAGAAACTGCTGTTTTAGGTCCTTTTTTGATTTTGTTGATACTGTGATACACTTTGTAGCTTTGAAGATTTTTGAATTATAAGATATTGTGGTACTATAAATCATCCCTGTCTCTTAAAACTTATATTCCACGTTCAAATTATTTGTGGGGTTTGAACTTGTGTTACATGTGAACAAACCACACCATGAATGTCTTTGGTGTCAAGACTGCAAAGACAGAGTTGTTGAAGTGAGATCACAGAGGCAAGGGGTCGCAGCCAGGAGGATGTGATGGCATTCACTCCAAGTGTTGCCATTCATAAGAAACAGAAACACTTTACACATTGTTGGACAATACAACCTACTAATTAGTTTGTAGTGCACTGAGACCCTTACAATCTGAATACCCCAGCCTCTTCTGCCTCAGTTTTGTTCTTTTTTTCTGTCTCTTGTTATTTCCCCAAATCAGAATGTGTAAATTAACTATGGTAAACTTCCCCTCCGTCATCCAGCACCCAGATCTCCCTGCTCATCTGACAAATTCTCACTGGCTCTCTAGATTGTAGTTCTTTGTCTTTGTAAACCTGCTGCCACCACAGACAGAAAGAGTATATTGTAGGAGCCGATCAAGTAACAGAGATGTCTCTCTCTCTCTAAAACTCAGATCAAACACTAACACTAGGCTGCGCTGATAAAATACTAACCAAGAATTTGTTACTGCATTGTCTTTTTCTCGCATCAAATGATTTCAAAAACATCTTTAGCTCACAAAGAGAATAGAAGCGGATTGAGAGAGAGGGGGGCAGCTTTGTCTTTCTGTCAATCTTTGACCAAACTCAGATCAAACTGTAAAACTCAGCAGTGCTGATCAAATAATAATCAAGCTTCTGTTACTGTGTTAAACGGAGACCGGGAGGTGGCATGCATTTTTTTTTCCTAATAAATTATAATTCGCTTTATTATTTGTTTTATAACTATTTCAAGTGCACGTTTTATAAAAGCAATAGTTTAAAAGGCTGTGCATGCAATATTTGTCCATTAGGAAGAGGGGAAAGCTACAGAGCAGAAGGAAGTGTTCGTTTTAAATGCTCAGGTGGACCTGATTAATGTGAATGATGAGGGAAAAGTGAAGAAATAAAGAAACAATCAATATGTCACATTAAAGTTTTTTTTCAACGTATTTACTGAAAAGCTACACTCAAATCCAGGCTACAAAACCGTTACAGATGCCATCAGCATATCAGAACATACATGTCAAACATGTAAAACAATGGACTACACAATGAATTAATGCATCTGTCAGAAGGTATCCGTCCTCTTGATGTCCGTCCTCCTGCCGCAGTTGGTGGGAGTATGAGGCGCGTGCACGTGTTTTACTACTATTTGTAAAACGCGCGCGAAATAGTTTTGTAAAACACGAGTTCGTTTTTAAAAAAACAACATGTGCATGTCACCTCCTGGTCTCCATAGTGTTGCCTATATCTCACCTAAAATATTTTCAGAAACTTTAGCTTACAAAGAGTACAAAAGCCTTCCAGTCTCTTTCTGTTACACTCAGACCAAACTCAGATCAACTGTAAATCTAGACGGTACTAATCAAACATGAACCAAGATTCTTTTACTCCATTATCTATTCTCGCCTAAAATATTTTCAGAATCATGTTTTAGCTTACAAAGAGTATAGAAGCAGATCGAGAGAAAAAGAGAATGCTCTTTGTGGTCAATTTTAAAGTGTATGCATCTTCCTGCTGCATAGACAGCCAAGTCAGTGCACTTGTCGCAAGCACAGCCTTTGCCAAAAAAAAAAAAAAGTAATTTTGGCAAATATCCAGTGAAAATGGATTGAACCCAGCAGTGGGAAGTCTTTAGATGATGACATGACTCACCATCTCCTGAAACCTCAAACATGATGAACGACTGCCTAATGTAAGCATGATTGTGTGATTGCTTGGTCTATTTCTCACCTTAAAACCTGGTGAGATGGACACCTTGTGAAACAGCTAGTATGTTTTTGTAGCAGAGACCAATGACAGCACTGTGACTGGTGTGTTTGTCCATCCAGGTGTTCGTGTTGATGTCTGAGCGAGGCACAAATCTGTCAGTCATGCACAACCTACTTTAAATGACATCTGCCTCACGCACATCCCCACTGAGCCACAGCCAGACTACAGTGTGAAAAAAATGTGGGTTCAAGTTGTCAGGCTATATGATACTGCAGATGTGACGGTAAACAGGTGAAGGCTGTTGGGTTGGGATGTGGGGTTTGGGGTAAGGGTTGGGGTTAGGGGTGTGGGATGTGGTGGATATTAGAATGTCTCCTCATCTCAGAAGCCTACTCTAAAATTACAAATTTTGAGTTTTTATATTTATCTATGCACTGATTTTATTTATGTTTTAAGTGTTGTAGTTTCTGCACTGCATTAGCCTTTGAAATATCCCTTTTTAATTGTATCCTTTTTTGTGATAGCGTTCTGTTACAGTGTGATATTTTTTTCTGTTGTAACATTAGAATTTGAGTAATCAGTGATCACATATCACAAAACTCAAGTGTGTAGATTTGGTTTTAAAGGGCATTTGGTTCCTTGATACTTTTCTGTCTATTAAAAAAAATCTTTACTAGTTTTTATTTATTTATTCATGATGTTCATTTTTTTTAGGACAGTTTTAACTGTGAACAAAAAAAGATTAAATAATTTATTTTTAGCCCAATAATGTTAGTCGGCAGAACCTTAGTTCATGACTGCATGAGCATAAACATGCAGAAACATTTGTGTGGTTCTAAAGAAAACCAATTTAATTATGTCCTCAGAGTCCCTCTTAATGTGTTTCTTCACAGTGAAATTAATGTGTCATGTACAGAGCTCATTAACATCACCTATAGATGTATGTGCCATCTCAGACAAATTGGTTAAACCGATCAATGTACCTCCTCTGTCCCCCTTATTGTGAAAGCTCTGCCTGCAGAAAGCAGGTCACGTTATAAATAGCTTTTAATACCATCCTCTGTACTCTTATGTGTTTTAAATTAGCAGCATGCGTGCGTGCGTGCGTGCGTGCGTGCGTGCGTGTGTGTGTGCGCGCGCGTGTGTGTGTTTACTCTGGCTCCACACCGTATCCATTGTTAGGCCTGTCCGACTAGCCAGCAAGAATAAGGAGAAAGTCATATTTTTTAGAAATGTTTACTATGTTTGTTTGGGAGTATTTTCAGAGGTGGATTATTTTACATTTGGTGCTCTAGTGAGTATTTGGGGCAGCAGGACAGTGTGTGTGGGATTGAGTCAAAATAGACTTCAGTGTGTATGTTCATGCTAATGAAGGAACTTGTGACGCAGAGCAACAGTGTGACTCATTGATGTGTTTTTAATAGTTTCTGGACAATAATCAAGCTCTATGGCACGGAGAAAGAATCTATTTCAGGCTTTGGATAACAAGCAGATATTTTTTTGACTCTGAACACTGGATTTGTTGTTAAAAAAAAAGACGATACCGCATAGTATCGTGATATTTCAGCAATGCTGTGTCAATACGGCAAGTATCAGTTTAGTCCACTAGATGCTGCTTCCTCCAATGAAAATGACTGAAGTGAGATGAACGGACTAAAAAATTAAAAATGCAGTTTTTTAAAACATGGGTAAACCCAATAAAATAGGCGATAAACTCCTTTCTCATTGCCAGTGGACCAGGGCTGTGTACATGGCTCTGCGGCAGAGGATGCTTTCTGTGTGTGTGGGTTGTTTTTTTTTTTTTTGGTGTGTCACATTTGATGTCATGGACAGGCCGGAAAACAGGTTAGTAAACAGTAGAGAGCAGCATGGAGGCCTGTAAAAACTTTACCGAGGTTACTTCTTTACATCTCTCCATTATTCAGTCTCTCTTTCAAACTCAATGTAGACTAATTCAGAACAATATTTGAGCGCTGCTTGGACGGAGATGAATGATAAATTGTGTTAGCACGTCATTGCAAATTAGCGTGTTTACCCAGGTGTTGTGTTTCCATCACTGCTGACTGGAGCTGGAGATGACAAATACCCCTTACTCCTGCAGAGTCATTTGACTCAGGTGTAAATGGTAATTGTGAGCTTTCCCTTACATTAAAAGCCAGATGTTAGCAGGTGTTAATGGTTTTTTTGTGCAGTGTGAAAGGGGCTATAATTTGCAGATGAAATAGGTAATAAATTGCATTATATAGCAATGAATTTATGTTAATACTCAACAAATAGCAACATGTTTGAAATTGCAATAATATTGTATCGTAACTTGAGTATCATGATATTGTATCATGGGTTATTCTCACCCCTAGCATAGCAGATAAGGTATATAACAGGAGACTTGGCTGAAAAACAGACGAAGCAGGGACCCCTACCACATATACTGTCTAAAATGCAGTTGTACATTAAACTAGGTGGATGGAGGTTGTTGGGTAGAGGTGCTATATCAGCCTCAGGCTACAGTCTTTATCTGTATTTACTTTTCAGGTAGGTGAGGGAGGATTTTCCACTTTCAGAAGGATAAGTTGTTGCAATATGTTGGATTCACGTTAATGTATATTTTCAGATATTATTTAAAAAAGAATTAAAAGTAAAAAAAAAGTTAAAAAAATAAATTGTCAAACAATGATTGATAGCCTACCTACAGTAACTCTGAAGACCCCTAGGTCTCGTGGGCCCCTGTTGAAAACCCAGGGCATATAATATATTAATATGTTTTTATTAGTGTTTAATCACCTGAAAATGAGAATTGTGTTCTTGTTACCTAAGAGCAAGCTACATATGGAGTGGGGCCTGTACCATGAGTCTACCGTGTTGGGCTACAGCAGCTCAGAGTGGACAAACCAAACACTGTGTTATGCCCCACCCTTAGGCCAAAAATAATCACCCAAAATAATCACATGAACACCTTTAAAACATTCAAATCCATGGGATTTATTAGAATTAAAACAAGCAACAAAACAACAAAAAACCCCATGGTGAGAGGCAGCAGGACCAGCAGTCCCCACACCAGAGGCCTCTCCCCTCTGCTGCTGCACAGGAGCTCTTAAACACCTCCTCCATGCCAGGTGTGCTGCCACTCGTTAACCGTAACAACTGGCTCTAGATAGGGCCATTCATGTTTTAGCGTTTTTGCATTTTCACATTTTCATGTTTTTGCATTTTCGCGTTTCTGCCTCAGCCACCACAGTTGTCCTATACATGCTTGGCACACAGGAGAAGTTTCAGTTCTGCAACCTCACTGCTAGACGCCACTTATCCTGCACAATTAACCTTTAAGTCTATTTTACATCTACGTCATCAATTATGTTTTTCACGTAACTGTATTTATATGAATGGATTGCATGTTGACAAACTATAATTTACACATTTTTTCAAGTAAATATGTCACATAAAATCCAAAGGGAAACCATGACGTTAGGATGTGGCCTCACTTAACAGCCAATATGGTATTGGTCAATTATCCAATAAATAAATCAGTATTCAAAGAAACTGCACTTCATCGTATGTAAACCACACTGACTCACTGAGTGCCAGTAAAAGGCCAACAGTGGCTTGAAAAAAAGCAGCATACTCATACTGTATCTGATCAAATGTCACTTGGATATAACTTCCCTTTTAGTGACTTTTTTACTCTACAAATAGTTAAAGGAATCATGACAGCATTAACATTTTTGTTTCAGTTTGAGACTGACTGAAGACACTCCTCTTAGTGAAGGTAGAGTAAATGAAGCTCCTTGCAGACAAAGTCCTAGGGCTGATTTAATCACTGCCTTAACACTCTCCTATAAGCCCCTTTTCCATCTAAAATTAGAACCTTAAGATGAGACCCTCATCTGTTGGAGACTGGCTCTCAGAGTCAGGAGGGAGGAAACAAAGCGTCAGGAGGTGCAGGTATGGCTACTTATGCTAGTAGCAGGGAACCAGTGATCAGTTTTTAACTGTGTCCATGTACTATATTATCCCTTATCACACTTTAAATTAAACATTTTTACATTTACACAGGACAGTGTCATGGCAAAATGTATTTGAAAAATCAGGCTGGGATGACGGCTGATTTCCATTGGGCAATTGATTTCTTGTTAATAAGTATAAGTGAACAACAGTGCGCAGAATTCTTTGGTTTCCTCACAGCCAGATTAAATAGCATCTAAAGGGAAAGGGGGAATGAAATCGGAGTGAAATCAAAAGGAGCATTATTATATTTACACACTGATGACTCAATGAGTAGTTTAATGGCAGGCAGTCGAAAGAATATCAATTTACCGAGCTTAAAGGTATCAGGGAAAATTAAGGGATTTTTTTTTATTGATCAGCCATAAAAGCCTCTGTGTTTTTCTGGTCTTTGGTCTAATGTTATCCATTGCATTCTGGGCACAGCAGCTATCTCGTTCAATTAAACCACTGGGGATGGAAAGAGACTCCTGTCCAAACCTCTCTGTGACAACAGATGCTATACCAACATTTCAAAAAGCCGTGTTGCAGGTTATCCTTTCTTGATACATAGGCTATGTCTGCACTGTACAGCTTTATACTGTTGAGCTGGATCTAGCTGCAAAGCTTCAGGCTGCCGTTCACCTCCTCCGTCGGACCCTTCTGGCCTGCAGCTTGGAGACGGAAGTGAATTGTGTATGCCAGAGTCGATCATCAGGACACAATAACATTCCTTCATTAATATGAATAAGCCACATGACTCCACTAATAGAATAATGCAGGAATGAGTTAGCATTTTAGCACTCCAGGTTGCCTTGTCATGAAGTCAATGGCTTTTTGATGGGTTTTTTTGTTATATGCCTGAAATAAGGTCTGTGGTTAGCATAATCTGAAGAGAATTTCATGGGGTTTTTTCTACGACATAAAATTTGTAAGAATTCTGAGGCCTTGATATGACTTAAAACAAGACATTTGCTAACATGTGGCTAAATGAGACTGCAGATCATCATCAAGCCACACATGGCTTTACAGCCACTTGGTGGTGGCAATGTTGAAGTCATGTGACCATGGACAAGCATTAGCTTATAACACCAAGGGGAACAATGCAACTTTAATATTTTGATAAAACTGTAACTTAAATAATAAGAAGAAAGAAGGAAGTGAGGTTAGGTAACATAACTGTGAGCAGCAAATAACTTTTGCTAACATAAGCTAATGTAAGCTCACGTTAACTAGCTATGCTACTGTCATGTACTGTAACGTTAGTATATGTTAGCAAACTCATAAGGTTGGTAAGTAATCTGCTGCTTAACCCCATGTTACCTAAACATTTATGCTCTATAGCCTGTAATACTGTGGTATCTAAACATAATGCACGTATCTATTAATGGTAACAATACAACTACAGCCTAAACATGAAAGCATGTGACCAGTCAGCTTCTAATAAGCCTTGTAACATACATGTATACATCATCTTGTGATGCATGCTACTTACACAGTGACATGGATGTGATACAATCTATTAAATAGTCCTTTTAGGCAACTTTGTTATTATTGTGATGAAACATTTATTGATAAAGAAGCACGATAAACACACACAATTTTACAGTTTACAGTACACACATGGAACATGCTCTGTTTTGAGATGGACCCCAGTGCTGAAGATGGGCCTGAACCTGGAGCTCTGCAGTAGGAAGCTTTTGATACTGTTGGAGAATATCCATGCTGGGCTGGATTTATTTCCTTATTGCATTTCCATCCATCTGTTTTTATGTGCATTTTGTAGTTCCTGAATTAAAAGACTTGAGCTAAAGAACCAGAAATTCTCCAAAAATGATTGCAAAAAAGTTTGTATGCTTCTCTGAGGCTGGTGTCTTGAAAACAAACAAATAAAAAAAAAAATTCAACAAATTGCACTGGAAACAGACTTAATGAATTAATAATGCACCACTCAAGCTTCCAGTGAAGAGACAAAACAATAGATCTGTGTGAAGCGATGAGGAGACTGTAACCTTCCTCAAATGATTACATGAAACAAACAGAGATGCCATGTTTCATCACATTTTCCACATTGTTTTTCCTCCATCTGAGATTTGGCGGGAACGCTTTAATTACATCATCTCTTTGTACCCTCTACTTCTGCAATGGTTTAATTAGCGCCAAAATAATTAGCACTACTAACTGTATGTCTGATGAGCCCAACTACTAAAATTTGCATAACGGCAGTGGATGGAATTATCATGAATTTGCATTTCCTTTGCCGATTACTCAAAATCCTACAGAGCTACACTTGTATGGAACCTTGACTTTATAGATTTGTGTTGGCTTACAAATAACAAAGTCTAAACAATAAAGTTTGATTGGAGCTCTACTTACGTTTTGATGTGATATACTGTACGCAACATAGTTTGTGTCAAGGTTATAGCATTCATTCCATTATTCATGCTCTGCTTCTTTTATGGAGTCATTTATTGACCCATATTCATCTGAGTCTACGGGAGCTGTTTTGTCTTTTAGGGTGCTTCCACACCTGTAGTTGGGTTCATTTGGTCGCACCACAGGGAAAGATTGATACATTGTTGCATTTTTGTTTTGGTTCGGTTCCTGTTCACACTAACTTTTTGCTAATGAACCCAGAGGAGTAAACATGAAGTTCTATCGACTGACAGGTAACTCGTTGATTGGCTTGTTCTGGTGTTTGTCACCCTGCATCATCAGGACCCACATGGGGAAATCAAATTTCAGTGACTGACAGATGTTTATACAGCAACACTTTAATGCCTCTTAAGTGTTTACATTTATGTTTTTATTATTAGTGGGCGATTATTAGATTGTAAATCAATCTCATGTTATGAATGATGACTAACGTAGAGACAGGATGAAAAGACGGTACAATAATGATTCGGGGCTTAATACTGTGGGATCACTGTCACAAAAATTTTAATGAGCTTAATGAACAGACAAAGTACACAGAGTCGGCTACAGTAATGGCAGTTTGAACAGTATTTTAATCAGGGAAAATACCCTCACTGACATGCATATGTTGCCATGGTTACATGTATGTGTTCGCATAAATAGGTTATGGGATATACGGGAGATCAGACAGATTTCACTATCAGCAGGTGGATTTATTATTGTTTTGGCTGTTGCTAAAATCACATATCTGCTGTTCGTTTTCTTTCATACCACAAACTGCACCAGAGTCAGTTTGGAAGCGGACCGAGACCCATCTTCATGAGTGGTCTGTTGTTTGGTCCACGCCAGGGTTCGATTGACAGCTTTCACAACCACCCAAACGAACTGTACTAACTGTGCAAACAGACTTGAGTTTGTTTTAACTGAACCAAACAGCACCCTAGGATACAATGTTGGTGGCATTGGTGGGTATATGTGATTAGTATAAAGCACTATGGCTACACTGATTCAGAACCTCCTGTCATAGCACAGATACAAATGCGAAACTCATCAACATAAGAAAATCCATCAATAAGGCAAGACAAAGGTAGATTATCAGCAAAGTAGGCCTGTGTGCACAGCGGCAACATGGCGAGATCAGTCTTTTCAATTGAAAACTCTATACAACAGTATAAAAACTGGTACAAAACTGGCTATTGTTTCACCTTCAGAAGTGCTTTCTCCTAGTCAGTCAGTGGTTTCAATGCATGTTTGTCAATACAGAGTGACAGATTTGTGAGGGAGTAGAATAAAATGTCCCCTGAGCTGCACACTGGCATACTCTTGCTTGTTTGCTGCGTAGTGCTGTCCACAATGCTGAACTGTCACAATGTCACTGTTTCAGTAACATTGTTTTGCACTAATAACTGGGTTAGGCCTCAGACTGCTTGTGTGGGAATTGTAGGGTTTAATTGTGGGTTAAGAATACACAGTTTTAGCATTCTTTAGAAATATGCTTAGAAATAATAGGCTGCACTGTCAGGTCACAATTCATTAATATTGACTGAACCACATTTTATAAAATAAATACACAGTAAGTATGTTGTGAATATTTTGTAAAAGCCCCAATAGTCACCCTACAATATAGTTCTAGTACCGAAATGGAGGTACTTGGTCAAAAATGGCATGATATGTGATTTTCCCTGTATTGCCCAGCTCTAAATCTTATGATTACAAATAGCTTGTTAACATCATATACTATGGATAGTAGAGATAGGAAATAATCCTATGAGACTCTCATGAGCCTTGACCAACTCAGATGGTTCCATGGTTGAGGAGTTGGTCAAGTGATGGTCAAAAATACTGTGCATTGAAAGCATAACACTATGTCCATTTCTGAGTACTCTGCGCAATGAAATTTGGCTGATGGAAACATCGATGCTTGTCTGGTTCTTTCTTTTAACCCCAAGATATATTTGAGTTTTTGGAAAAATCAGTCATAGTTATAACTTTGATTTTGACATGACGATGGTATATTGAGAAACTTTTTGTGATAACTCTGCCACTGTTGCTTTTCTAACCAGTAATACAGCGATCACTGAGGACACTGACAAAAATAGAGATCTGGGCAATGATTTAGAGGCCTGGCACCAAGCTAGGAAGCAAATTATTTTCAGAAACATTACACTTGCTGGGATCTAAGGGTCAAACCCAAACTCAGTTCAATCATTTTCATGGTGGAACTGAACTTTATCCATTTCCAATCCACATCTGCTCCAAGGCTGAATACATAAAAGCTCACTCCCTCTGAGTTTGTGTCTGTTCTCTAAAGACAGAAATTAATTCTCAATGCAATGGACTGTGTGCATAAAGTTGTATTTGTATGTGAAGCAGTCCATGAATAGAAACTAGTTAGCATGCAATGGCGCCTTAACGCACAGGGTTATCGAAGATTAAATTCCGAGTACAAGCTTAAAGATGGTTGAATGTATGTGTTAAACATTCTGCTGCCTTAAACAATAATGAGCCAGGGAAGTCACAGAGGTTTCCCTGTGCATAACTATGATAATCT
The DNA here is from genome assembly GCA_035609425.1 of Epinephelus awoara. Classification (NCBI taxonomy): domain Eukaryota; kingdom Metazoa; phylum Chordata; class Actinopteri; order Perciformes; family Serranidae; genus Epinephelus; species Epinephelus awoara. The sequence goes on from CM069305.1 coordinate 6,087,188, forward strand.
GCACCATCAGTGCGGTCCAGAGGACTGGAGGAAAGTAACCAACCAGGCATTCGGTCTTTATGAGCAGGCCCTGACAATCAGTCTTTTTTCAGAATTTTTGGAATATTATGTAGGTTTATATGTTTAAAATGTTAATAACTAAAACAGTCTGTTAAGTTCAGAAAATTACATCATTTTACTATTAGACTTACAATATTATGATATCCAAAATCTAACACAATATCAAGTCAGGATATTGATGTGTTGCTCAACCCTAGTAAGAAGGAGGGTGTCATTTTCCTGCACAGCTATAGCAAGATGCCTAACTTCATGCAGCAGAAATAGCAGCAGGAATATGGCAATTGGCATGTATGAGATAGTTGACTCAAGCTGACTTGAAGAAATATCAACTCTGTGATCTGAATAAATCCACTGTTGTTATAGAAAAACATCATGTTAATGGCATATGAATATCACTACTGCGACCTCTGTGTCAACAACAAAGGATCACTGTGGGAAGAAAATGTCACTCACTACTGATAGGGTAGGACAAATCACACAAAATAATAACTGAAATGTACCTTTGTTTTCATACCTTAAGCATATTTCCTAAAAGAACGACTGATGTTACATGAGAGCAGCTCCGTGCTGATCATGTTTGAAGTTTGTAGTCAACCAGCCCATTTCATTTAAACACTTTGATGATAAAAACATTCGATTTATTATTTATTGACAAAATTGACACCTCAAGTTAAAGCATGTTAAAATCAAAGTCTCCATATCCAGAGCTGGATTTCTCCATCTTGCTAACTGATGTATAAAACATATGTGTACAGCATGTTACAACATTTTTGCTGTTCTACTTGCCTCAACAGACCACACAGGCCTCCACTCGGAGAAACGAGCAGTGTGGAGTGGCAGGTGAGAATCTAACCCACAGAGACGTGCCATCTCTAGTGATGAGCGCTTCTGCGGGCGGATTGGGAGACAAGAGAGGATTGATGCAGAGAGAAAGAAGCTTTAAGCTGCTGTTAAATCAGCAATTAGGAGGGTGTGAGAGTGAATGCTGGGAATGTGTATGCATGCATGTGCGTGCTTAGTAGACGTGTATGTCTTAACATGTGTGGGTGATGCCACCTCACCACCTTTGACATGTATCTACATATTACTTCTATAGTTGAATTTCACTTCTTACCATCCATATTTTTGCAGCAAGAGGAGTGTGATGACTCATTCTCATAGCTGGCGGAAACGATTAAAACATAAATACACAGCTTGGGTGCTCTGTGACTCAGGGGACTAAAACGCATTAACTTGTGAGGATGAAAAAAAACTTGCAGTTACAGGTTTTTAGCTGAGCTGATAGTGAGAGAGTGAACCAGATAAAATAAAGAGGCATTTTAAACTTAAATACAATGAGAGTGGTTAATGAAAGCAGGGACATGGCTCACTATTAGCAAGGGTTACTGATTTACTGTTTGGTAAAATGGTTTAAGAATATGTATTTGTATATCCACATGAAGTCAAATCATTATATTCCTGTATATTACAACTTAGGTCTTATTTTCTTACTGTTATCTATCATGACTAAAAGAAGTTAGCCTGACATCTCCTGACTGAATATAATTTGTAGATTCTTAAAATATGAATGACGATAGTGATAGTGAGATACTGGCTACAGTTGCATTTGTAGTAGCAATGAAACGGTGAAAAACAGAAACGAGAATGAGAATGTGTGTGTGTGTGAGGGGCATAAGCACATACAGAGAGCAGCAACCCACTATTCGACACTGGGACAGAAACAGTGGACTTGTCAGGGACACAATACCTGCCACAGCAAGCAAAAATGCCATCTACGATTATTTTGACTTGATCAGCTGACTTCACGACAAGCCAGCTGGCTGCGGAAACAGGTGACGAGCTTTATGATCTAAAACCAGCTGCAGGGGATTTGACCAGCTGAGTTGCAGGTGACACCATCTTGAGTCGAGCTCAGAACGGCCAGTTTACACCGCTGCAACTTTCCTCTGCAACTTTCTAAAATGGTTTAATCCCATCCTGAATCTTTGGTCTGAACTGGGCCTTAAAAATGCCAAATATTAAATAAATGGCTGTGATTCACCCAAAGTTGACCAGGCCGGCTATAAAGCTGTCCAAACAGGAGGGGAACCAGACGCATCTGCCAGAGCAAATAAAAGATGAGCTCACAGATTTGAAGCCATGCCATTGTTCGATTGCTCCAAAATTCCAAAGACTCATAAGTCTAAAAAATGTCCTGTTGGACAAAAAGCACATTTCTTTGACAGCCCATCATTCCAAAAAACAAACACCCATGCTCCGAACTCCCCTTTTTCCAAAAATACACACTCCCTGTAGTTACTTTCAGTTTCCTGGTGGCGTTTGAGCCACCAAACCCAGGTGTTTTTAAGCCAAAACATCTTTTTCCAAACCATAATGAAGTGCCTAGACCTTAACCACATATCCGTAACAGCATTTCACCGCAGTGTTATTGACGTATGGTTTACAGAAACATACAATGAGCACATTTTTGGGTGTTAGGGATGTATAACTGCAGAGAGTGTGTATTTTTTTGAGAAACAGCACTTCAGAGCAATGTTGTGGGAATAATGGGCTGTAAGTGAAATACGTAGGATTTTGGTCCAATTGGACATTTTTGTGGACCACGGGGCTTCTGAATTTTCTGCCATCGGAACAATGGGAAGTCCCCGCAAATTTGTCTGGTTCCTCAGCTAAAAAGGAGTCACACAAGACAAAAAACACAAGCAGTTACATGTTGCAAAATTAAGAATCCAACGCCTGACAGTTAGTAGTGGAGGTCTTTCTCCCTGACTGCCCATGAAGACGCTGCTGAGGAAGCAGTGCATGAAATGTATGCAGCTGGATTCTCCCATGAGCCTCCTCCATATAGTCTCTGCCAGGGGACATAAACACGTTCAGGTCTATGTAGCACAGCGTTGTTCTTAGGGTGCCTGCGAGGATGCAGATCAGTATGTGTTTGTGTGTGGTTGTGTGTATATGTGTGTGTAGAGGACCCTGGATTTAGCCCAGCTAATCAGATCAACTTGGCATGAAAGACAAATGGGCTTCAGGCATTAGCGTGCTCAACCTATTTAATTGTAGCATTCTCACTCTAACAGGTCACTGCTTAGTGAAGAATCTGGACACACTTTTGGAAGCTCCACGTGCTAAACTGAGAACAGCCACATTACTCTGTATTCATTGGTTTGGTGTAGATGTTACTGCTCCGTGATGAGCCATAAAGCTTTCTGTAGTTTCCACACAGCAGTAATAATACCACACAGCCACTTCCTTACTCTTATTACAGTTATGATAGTGTTGTGGCTGCCAAGTACCACAGAAGTCACTGAAGTGCCTCTAATCAAACACACTCTGTAGTACAATGGCTTTGTACAACAGTTAAAGGGCTGATTCACCCAAATTACAAAACAACACAAAAACAGATTTTCCCACTACCCTGTGATGGCATCTAGTCATGCAGATCGTATTAGTTTTTTTTATGTGTCCAGCTCTTAGATGTGGGTCTCTGGAAGGTTCAACTCAACCACAGTACAACTGAGATGAATAAAAATTTTACTTGTGGTCCTGCGAGTATTAAGAATTTAGATTTAGGAATTTCAGCAGCAACTTCTCTCTCCAGAAACCATTCGCTGTTTTACTGTGGTTAATCCACACATTATACTGTCAACATTTTACATTAATACTTTCCCCTGGAGAAAGGCATCTCGAAACTATAGGAAAATGAAACCAAAGCCCTCTGCATAGGTTTCTTCCGCTTAAAGGTCTGTGTGCTAAAATGTCCACATAGCTTTTTTTTTTTTCTGGGCACCTTATAGCAGCATGCAGTCACCTATAGAGAAGACGTCGTGCCCAGTGTCTTTTGCACAGCCACTCAGATCACATTTAATTGAAAATCTCTGACCTTTTCAAAAAGACGCTTGTGACACTGCTGTTTCTTTAGCTAGGCTACTGTCTACTAGGGATGGATGATATTGGATTTTTTTGCCAATATCCGATGTGCTGACATATAACAACTCGTTTGACCAATAACTGATAACGATATTGATATATCCACTTTTTTCCCTACCTAATTTTAGTGATCAAGTCTCTTCTGTAGTGGAATTAACATCATATTATGCATCCACTCTTATCATGATGGCCAACCAATAGATAGAGACATGAAACACAATACTTTTGAATGTATTTACAGTAATATTCATTTATTGTGCAAATTAAGAAAAACAAAATGTTGGCCGATTCTGATGATTCATTTTAAAGCCAGCATCTGCCGATACGGATGATGTGCTGATATTATTGTGCGTCCCCACTGTCTACTGTCGCAAAAAAGACAGAAAAGCCCATTTGTAGTGTCACTGTAGCTACCTAGCTAACATTAGTGTCAAGATATTGTTGTCATAGAGACAAAAATCACCTGTAGCATATCATTTAAGAGGCACTGGAAGCGCTTTTTTATGAAGTGCTGGGAAGAAGCACACTAATCAAACACACTCTGTAGTACTGTGGCTTTGTACAACAGTTAAAGGGTTGATTTACCCAAATTAGAAAACAACACAAAAACAGATTCAGGATTGTCATTTGTCGGCAGGTTTTCTTTGAGATTTTGTGTTTCCACTGCCTTTTGTCCCATTGTGCTGAATTCTATTTTTTATTTTTATTTTTTTGTTTATCATAAAATACCCGTGTGTGCAGTAGAAGTGAACTTTGAACCCCAATACACTGATCTCCACAAATGCATCCAATAGGATTGTGGCTTTGACCTTAGGCAGAAAATAGCAAAAGTTCAACAGCAGAGAAAAATGGGAGAAAGTGACGTGAAACCAATCCCACTCCTCCAAACAGTTAAGTTAAGACAAAAAGAAGAAAAGCGCCATCTCACTTGGAAAGCCGTTCTTATATAGTGTACAGTTATTTTGACTTGCTGCATCTCATTCTGATGCATCTCATGAGACGCTGCTGGCTGTGTGTTTTAGGATATGCAAATCTGTGTTCTCTGCAGACCTGAACATGAAAAGCACGAGAAAACAGGTAAAGTTCCAAGCATCCGCATGTTTCGCTCAGTGTTGCAGAGGGATATTTTTATTATTATGGAAACTGACAGTTCCAATATCTTGCACAGTAATACTCTTTACACACCAAACTTAACAAAACCTTTTGGCAGTATTTTGCCAGTACACTTTTTTTTCCCCCTGTGGTGTCATGTACAGTGAAATGGACTGGTAAACAGTTAGTTAGTAAACAGTACAAAGCAGCATGGTGCAGTGAATATGTTACGGTGGTTGCTTCTCTTGATAATACTTATTCAGTCTCTTTCTCAAACTCTGTGCTGACTAATACAATATTCAGGTGCTGCTTTAATGGAGACGTATAGTATGATGGCACGTCACTGTATCATGTAGGAAAAGGGGTTAAATTTAGCACGTCCGGCTGGATGTCGTATTCCCATCACTGCTGAGCGGAGCCAATAGGAGCTGAAGCTGATAAATACTAAGTAATCAGTACCAAAGTATGATGCTAGTGGGTATAAGTTGTTTTTTGTTTTGTTTTTTGTCCAGTGGCAAAGGGGCTCAACAGTAGAGAGCAACTTTGTATTTCAGAGTCAGCTTAAAGAAACGTCCTGGTGTTTTTTATGGCATCTGCCAGTGCCCACAAATCCCAAATTGTCCTTCCATCTTAACACTCAATTGTGACTATTATAATGATGATAAATAAGATGTTGATGATGGTGGATCAAGCAGGGTCACCAGCTGCAATCATTCTCCCCCGACAATAACACTAAGTAACAATAAAATGAATAATCCATGATGACGTAACACATTTGTTACAAATACACTTAGTTTATGCTGTCATTATATTGCAAATGAATGGACTTCCAAACTGACACACTTCGAAAAGCATCAGTTATTAACAGATCATTTCCATGACTTTGAAAATCACTCTGCACTTTTGATTAAATATGAAAGCTCATTATTCAAACATAACTAGTTCAACAATAATAAAATTAAATGACAGATATGAAGAGGTTCTCTCAAGCAGTTCATAAGCAATTATGACAGCAGTACTGAGGTGGGTGCATGAGAGAGAGAGAGAGAGAGAGAGAGAGAGAGAGAGAGAGAGAGAGAGAGAGAGAGAGAGAGACATAAAAAAAACAATGAAATTGAAATGATATCTATTTCTTGTAATTCTTACACATTTTGTGAAATACTGCTCTGCATGTGTAGTCCGGTCAACAGCACAAACCTAAAGTTGACAAAGGTAGAGGCAGATAGTGATTTTGCGAAATGAAAACTTTTTTAAAAAAACAAAACATTTTCCTCCTGAATGTGACCTGAAGTACATTTTAATCCACAGCACACAAAGTAAGAAAACACAATGAGCTTGTTTAGTGACAACAGAAACAGAGACATATGTAAATGAGAATAACTAAATTCTAAGTTTGGCTGTGTAAAATACACAACAGATGTTGCTAAAGAGGGCAGAAGAGGTTTATTAATGGGCTTAGATGCGGCAGAGTACCACACTGTCCCTCTTCTCACCAGAAGTTGATTGTAATTGTTTGCTGAAAAAGGATGAAGAAGAACAATTTAGTAAAAATGGACATGGTTTTCTAGTGCAAAATGCTGCATTTTGCACCATTTGCCAGGTTTTTGCTCACAGCATAGGTGGGATGTTCTAAGCCTTGCTGGCAAGGGGAGCACCTTTACACTGTTTACCTGCACACACTCCCCCCACTGTGAATGAATCACCCAAATGTGATTCAGTGCCATTTTAGTGGGGTGATGATGTCAGTCCTTAGTACTGGTCAAGCTCCAAAAGCACTAAAGGGATACTTTGCAGATTTTCAACCAGATCTGTGTCATTACAGTGGGGGGGAGTGTGTGCAGGTAAACAGTGTAAAGGCGCTCCCCTTGCCAGCAAGGCTTAGAACATCCCACCTATGCTGTGAGCAAAAGCTGCCAAATGGCTCAAAATGCAGCATTTTGCACTAGTGATGATGAATCTTGCACCATCTGGCAGATTTAAGCTCATGGACGGGCACCATGCATGCTCATACTATTGTGACACAGACCTGTGTTACTCGCACAAGTATGACCACTGGAGTGTTTTAAAGATCAAAGTTCCACTGATTGTCACACACCTGAGTGTGTGAAATGTGTTCTCCGCATTTGACCCATCCCCTGAGGGAGCGGTGAGCAGCAGCGGTGCAGCACTCGGGAATCATGTGGTGATCTAAGCCCCCAGTTCCAACCCCTGATGCTGAGTGCCAAGCAGGAGTTTTGGGGTATTTTACAACACACAAATTTTTATCTTTATCTTAACAGCTGTGCTAATGGTTGGGCTAAAACTGGGGAGGTGGGGGTAGCTAAGTGTTTAGTGCTTAGAGCCGTGTGCTAACTTGGTTTGTAATAAAGTACAGCTCTTTCTAGCAGAATACAAAGGCTCTGCAGTCTGGAACAGCTTAAACCAACACAGCAAATGTTTTTTGTAAATTGCCGCATTGCAACTTATGTTTTTTTCCCTTCAGTATAAAAGCCCATTTTTACACAGGCAACTCAACAAAATAGCTTACAAAAGTAACAAATACATATTTTCATAACTTTCCTGGTAGACCCAAAGCATTCTCATTCTGAAGTTGTCGAATACCGCCACTTGGTCAGCGATTTCGGTGTCAGACACCTGAAGCGGTATGCAGTGGCACCAGGGAGAACCTTTCACGCTGTGTTGACATGCCATTTGTCGGCTGGATGAGACCTGTCGAAGCAGTATGATACGCCGCTGGACAGTGTCAGGTTAAAACACTCTTGGTAACGACGTAATATAAGGAGCTTGAAAGTTCCTATAGGGCGGGAGTGAGGGGGGGTTAATGGGACCAAGAAACCCTGGACTGTCACCCAGGAGCCTGGTGTTTCCTTCCTGTATGCATGTAGAGCCAAACCATGATGTTTGTTTTTCTAAACCTAACCACATGCTTTTCTTGACTTCCCCGAGTTGTTAGTGGTGTCCAGGAATGTCAACAGCAGACACAGGAGGATACCTAGCACATAATATGTATACATGAAAAGCCACTGACAAAACGGCAATATGTGATGGCTTGAAACGAAACATGTTGGTAGTCCTAACGCTTCATTCACTTTTCTCCAAGCCCACTCCTTTTTTATTCTTCCTCTGTACGTACTGACACCACACAGTGGTGGAGCTGCAGGTGCTCACAGACAGGTACAATAACTTTGTACTCCATTTCTAATTCAGTCAGTCAGGAGAATCTCAATGCATTAAGACTTACGAAAGTGTCATGCAAATCTTTCACTCAAATTTATATCCTTCACCTTGGACTGATGTGTCTTTGCGTTTATCTGTGTCACCTTGCGCAAATTTTCTCCACACACCTTCCTGCCTGATAAACATCCACGTTTTTCAAACTCAAAACCTTCATTTTGTAGCACAACGGCCTTCTGTTATAAATGTGTAACCTCCATGCCCAAGCCGAGAAAGCCCTTGTGACATCACTATGACATTATCATTGTTCCTCAGACTTCAAACATTATACAGTTGTTGTCAGGCAGAGTGTTTCTCCAGGTGATGAGTTTTTTGACCTTTATAAGTAAAATCATCTCTGATCCCCTCACATTTCAAACTGGACCTGGAGGCTGGGATGCTCCAAGGGATCCCAAGGACTTAAAACGTTATAGAAGACCTTTTTTTTTTGTTTAGGTATAATTCGCCTTCCCTCAGCAATTACTGTAAAGTGCCCCTGAGCAAGCCATTTAAACATGTATGACTCCTCTGAAACTCCTCAATAATCAGAAGGAGTAGATTTTGTTTGTATGTTGCAGCTGTTAAGCTAAAATGTTCTTTTCTTGATGGATGAATCATGCATACACAATCATTATCATCTAGCTCATATTTCAGTGTGAACATATAGTACATCAATAATACTCCACACAATCTGGCTTAACACACTGTGTAGTAAAACTGTCATAAATTATTATCTAAAGCTACATTCTGCAGGATTTCCCTTTAACTTATTACTGTTTATTGCTGTGACCTAATTTCCCTGCAGCAACGACCAAACTTTAATCTCATTTTATCTCCAACGAACATATGTTAAAGAACAAATTTTACATGCAATGACAATTAGCAGCATTTAATGTGTTTTTATGGAATGGGATCATCAGACTTTGTTTGTGTGCCCGATTGTACTTTCCCTCCTCTCTAATGTAATTATAGCCATTAGGTCTCCGTCAGGGTATACCATTGCCAATAGAAGTTGACAGCTTCGGCACACTTGCACAAGTTGTTAATCACTTCCCATTTTCTTCATACACCAGACAAAGACAGAGCTGGCTGCTGGCACAGTCTCTGTAACTTTTAAAGCCTTTAAGGCAAAGCTTGTGGGTGAGCTTAATAGCTGATTCTTAATAATAATATTACTCACAACTGTTTGTAGAAAGAGTTAAAGTCCCTTTTCAACTTCATGCAGCAGCAGCAGGATTTTATGTGTCTCAAAACACTTACTAAAACACTTACCTTTAACTAACGTAAAGACACAGTGACATTTCCCTTATTTATCTATGCTTAAGTACAAACAGCAAAACAATTTTCTTTTTAGTTACTTCAGTCAGGAACATTCTGAATAGATTATCCATTCACAGATCATCATAGATTTAACCATTTATTGCAACAAATGGAAATACAGTTATGCTTGGCACTGATAGCTATGCTCCAAAGATGCCCCCTAGATTGGACAAGCAGCATGCTAAATGCTATGTATAAGCCCCCCCTGGGTATACAAGAGTGGGCCCAAGGCAAGACATATAATACCTTTTTAACCTCTGAGCCATGCTAAGACCTGAATTAGAAAGGTGGGGGCCGGGGCGGAGGAAGTAAAGCTTTGCCAGCAGCAGCAGCAGTGTGTGGCAGCATTAGTGTAGCAGGGATCAATGAGAGGGAGGCCGCATTTAAATGGGCCACCTGTGGTTGGTGTGTGACTGAATAGAAGCAATGATCCAACAGCTGGCTGTCAGCTGATTACAGCTGGGGCGTATGACTTCTGTGTCCTGCATGAACTAACACAAAGCTTCATTTGGGAGTAGTGCAAGAGGCTGTAAATACAACACTAGCTGTGATTCCATTAAATTGTCAAGCAAATTTTCAGCCAAGTTGTATAATTTCATTCAAAGGAAATTCGAATTAGATGCAGGATGCCAGGATGGCAACAGTCAAAATCCCAAACTCGAGGCTTCATAATGGGAGTCTACAAACCAATCACTGTTTCACTTTTTTTTTTTTTACAGACTACAGTTTCCATCAACTCCTTTAGTGTGAATAAAAAAAGTTCCGCAAAGCGTAGTTTGGTCAGAAATTGTTAGGCCTCACTTGGCTTTAACCTTTAACCTGCCAGGAAGAAGAGTAGAAGCTGAAGTTGCAAACTGGAAACAGAACATGGCTACTGACTTATTATCACTTTATAAAGTTGTTATGGTGAACATGGCAGCAATAGAATTCATTTGCAGTCATGGTATTGATACTTGATAAATGCCTTTAGATGGACCGTACATTTGTACATGTCATATGCGCAATTTCAGGACACTTTCAGTGTCTCCCTAAATGTAAATTCAAACACAGTCATCTGGCCCTGAAAGTAAATTTTGAATGCTGTGTAATAAATATGTAAATTTATGTATATTAAAATTTGAGGTGTGTATTTACAGCTTTCCACCTATGCTAGAGCTAGCACTGGTGAAACAGCACAGCAGCAGCCATAATATCACTTCAAATACACTGTGATCTGAGAATGTAAATGAGAGTGAAGACTTGTTACATCACTCAGTGCACACTGCACTGCTCCTCCCTTGTTTTTGCTTTGTTTCACTCTGCGGCTGACAGTGACAAAAGTTCATTTGGGCCCGTCAGGAATGATAAGCATGCATCACGCTCAGATTAAAATTTAATGTGCTCTTGCCGGCTGGCTGCTTGTCAATTGAATGGCCAAAGCAATAGGAGGCAGTGCAGTGGAAAGCTAAGTGGATCTGCTCCCTCCAGTCTGAAGCCCAGAAAAAGCTTGGAGCTTTTCCCCGAGTCAGCCACAGATACTTGTTTGCCCTGCAGCCAGTGATACATCATAACAGCAAACAACCTATCAGCTACTTCAACCGGTTACCAAATCATTGCTCTTCATTCTCCTTCTCTTGTGCGCATGCAAATTTGCTCCAGTTAAATTCTTAGTTGCAAATGGATTCATTAATCATACACGAGTGTATCAGTCACTTTCAGAGTGAGAATGGGCAAGTGTGTACACAGGTATTCGTCTTAGTGGCACTGCTGCACAGAAAGTTAAGTTCTTACTTCATCATCAGCCTTAATGGCTCCTTCCTGTTGTGCAAATCTTTCATCCGACATTTTCATCACCAACTCATATGTGAACCCCAGTCACTGGGTACACAATACAAGCACAAATCAAATGCTTCTCCCCCTACTTTTCAAAGAAATCTCTGAACTTATAAAAAAATGCCAAGGTTGTCATGAATTATTACTTTGCATTCACAGCAATAACATCTATAAGCAGCAACTATTTTGCCTCTGTTGGCTTATAGGCTGCCCTAACCTTCTCATTGGTGGAGGTTTTTGGAGACATACGTCCTGATGTGAAATAAACTAGGTTTATACCATGATATTACAGTACACCACAAGTGGCTCCTCAGCACTTCTCCAGTGTCTCCCCGTGGCTTTGACAAAAAATATATGGAAATGAATAATTTTTTTAACATTTCAATCTAAAGTGATTCTTACATTTTCCAATCGTAACAATAGGTAGCCTTTTCACCAAATTAAAAAAAAATGTCTCATTAGCATTGTGCATCATACATCAAAATAGCGATGGCTAGTCTTGAGTCTCCATAGTGAGTTTGTCTATTGATTCCAAATCCAAAAAAGAAAATGTCTCGGAGAAAAAAACCTCATACGGAGTGGACAGATTTGTTTGCTTTCACCACTAACGCCGCAAAGTTGAAGTACTAAATAATCATAAAATGCCCACTGCAGAGTGGCTGCTTTGTTGTACAACATATTACTGATGCTCATTTAGACCTTTTAGGAATGTTTATAGGCAACTTTAGATTAAATAGGCTGTGTTGTATTCACTATAAGGCAGAAATATGTATTGCGGTTCTAGACAGATTTTAAAGGAAAGGTTGTTGACCCCTGATGTTAACTGAACAGCAAGAGGGTCGAGCTAAATCCCTGAGCTAGACACACTCACATTCACACACATGCAGTCTCACACACACAAGCAGAAAGAGGCAGCGCTCTACATCTGATTTAAACAGAGCAGAGAACAGAATCAGTTGCTGATCAGCACAGAGAAATGGTGCTTTTGGTGTAAAGGGGTAGGCGACTGCTGACAGGCAGCTGTGTGACTATTAACAAATCATCAGTAATTCCGCATCCAGTGTGAACCTGGCATAAAGCTCTGAATTTGAATTTACAGCTCACGGCAGCTTAATGAGACAATCTCTGGCTTTTGCTTGGTATCTAGTGTCAGAAAAAAATGTTGCCGATTTCTGATCCAACATTAATGCAGTTAGCGTTTTTGCTGTATTGTGTGAATGCCGCTGTCACTCTGAACATCCCACTGAGCCTGTTCAAACTTTCTATGAAATAAAAAAAAAAAAGAAATCGTTGAGTATTCATGTTGAACAGCCAAATCTGTTTGACTGACAGGTACAACCCTCGTAAATGGAGACAATACCAAAAAAATTTGAGTTTGAGAATTGATTCGGAATTGAATACTTGACAGCTAAAATCTAAAGGCTGGGGTTTAAACCTGATGAAGTTCTTTGCGAGCAAAACAAACAAATGTCATGCAAGCATCCAAAGACCTGAAAGACTTGCAGGTAACTTGCAATTTTAATTAAAAAAGCCCTATTTAGTCAAGGTTATGTTACTTGCTTTTTCCAGAGCATTCAACATGATCTCCTGGTCTTGAAGAACCTTTCACACTCAACAGAATTGGCAGCACATCAGACCTGACTTGACTCGGATTGCTCAAAAAGAAAAAGAAATGTGGCAGTAAACACAACACAGTGGCCCATCCATAACTGTGCCATATTCAGAGCTCAATAAGACACATAGGGCTGACAAACAGTAATGCAGTCTAAAGCAGCCTATCATCAAGAAGCTGATTTGCACAGGACTTAAATCATCACGTGACATCTGTGTTTGGTGAAATATGGTTGGTAATTTGCGGTGGAACAAATTATGGACACGCTAGATTCTCACAGAATTAAGATCACAGACAACCTCCGCAAGTATTACAAATGACTAGAGGTCCCCAGGTAATACTAGTCCCGTACGAATAGGGCTTAAGATTACTGTTTAAGATTCAGCAGATCAGTTGATAAGACTATAGCATGACTGTTTTGTGACTGTGATTGTGACTAAAGTCATGTTTGCAGGATTTATTCATTCTTGTGATTTGTGAAAGTACTTCATGATTAACAGGCTGTAAAATATTTATTTAATAGAGCAGCAAACTGGCCACTAACCATTATATCTCATCTGCTCTATGTGTGTGATGCATGTTATAAAAAGATATTTAATTTAATTGTCTCTATATAAATGCCTGAGCCAGACTGGCAGCTCTTTCTAAGCATCTTCAAAGGTTGACAGGCAGAATAGAGATGCCGTCGCTGTGGCAGCAGTGTCAACCCACCTGAGTGACTGGGGATGGCCCCATCGGCAGGCAGATGCGCAGATCACGCTGATGTTTATTCATTTCCCAGCTGATGGCCTATATATAGACCCTGACAGGGACAGATACATCACAGGCACAATGGCATTTTTAGGCAGAGGGGAAGCATTCCCAGGATCAGCTGTCGCATGTCGACCTTTTATGCTTCAATATCCAGGGGAAATTGAAGTACAAGAACAAGCTGGCTTTAGCGTTGTGCTGGATGGTTATGCATATTTAATTAGTTACAATAAAAGTCTGTTCTAAAGCACACAGCACTGGTAAAACAAAGGGCAAATATGAATGACTGGAATTATCAAGGTTTGTGAAGTAAAAAAGATGTTTCATACATTTTGACCACATTGTACTTCAAGGATGAATAAGATGAGGCTACACTGACAAAGAAAGATGCTTTTGTGCTTGGAGGAAAATGGCACTGCTTTACATTCAGTAGGTTATTGCTTAGTCACTGCATAATTACCTTGTCTGTTTTCCCAGCCAGTCCAGAAATTCAAACTCACCTCATTACCATTGAATCTACTTTGTAGCCTCAACTTGTGGGGAAAGAGTCCACACAGCGTCACAAGCACAGCTTAAAGTAAGAGCTGATTGAATGATTAGTCAGTTGACATAAAATGAATTGGTTTTTCACAATTGTTTAATTGACCCTTCCTAAATCTCATTCCTTTTCGCTCTTTGCTCCAGTAAAAGTTGAGCAAGCTTCAACAGAACCTCAGTCAAGTTTCCCCTTTCCTGTAATGCTTCGATATGCTATTTGCTTGTCTGACACACAGATGTTGAAATTAGTTATAAGATGGAGGCTGGAGGACTGTTATCATCTTCAAGAACACAAATCATTGTAAATAGTCACATCTTATGTTAGCTAATGTTAGCAAAATGCTTGCTAACTAGCCAGCCAATTTATAGCAACATCATCAGATGAACAATGTCAGCCAGGCTTGTTTCTTCCTTAATTTCTGTAGTAATGTTTTAAGAGATTTGGAGAAGGACAGATAGGTTGGTTGCTGACCCATTTTTAAGATGACATGAATTACTGTTAGCCAGAAAAACATGGTCCCAAAGTAACTTTCTACAGTAAAGAGAGACTAAAGCCTACTTTACACTACATTGTTCAAGTGACCCAGTTCCGATTTTTTCCTCTCAAGTGGCACAGAGCGGATCTGTAACATAAAGGTGTAAACAGGAAAAAAACGCATGATATCGGATATTGTCAGATTAGATTCAGGCCTCCTTCATATGTGGAAATATGTCGGATATGAATCAGATATCTGCCAATAGGTCTGTAATCTAAACAGACAGATCGGATATTTCCTGGCAATCCACGTCGTACGTCATGAATAATGCGACGACAGCGCATTTTGCTCATGAGCGAGGGAAAGGAAGGAAAGCCGAATAAATCGCACGTCAATCAAAAACTATGAACCAAAAAAGCACAATTTCCTGGTATGGTTTTCCTGGGATTGTTCTCTTTTTTGAGCTTCTTCCCCGTTAATCAATGTTCTTCCCAGGACACAAATTGTCTTGGGGTTTTTTTTGTGACCGCTGGCCATATGGCTGTACTTCTTTTTAATTGGTAGCAGAAATATGAAGGTTTACATTATGGGGCAGGCCTTTAATTCACTTCACAGAAAACTGTTACTCAGCAAAGATGGGAAGTACATCAAAATTGTTTATTTAAACCAGCATGAATATGAACAATTCGTTCGATTTAGCTCCGACAGATAAAGAGAGAGAGAGAGAGAGAGAGAGAGAGAGAGAGAGAGAGAGAGAGAGAGAGAGAGAGAGAGTTACTGCACTCTAGGGTTTTGGCACCCGACATACGGACACAACACCGCTTTAAGCCTGTCCCAAATATAGGTCTATTCATTCCAGTGAGTTAAGCAAATAATAGCACAGGCTACTTTTTGAAGTTTACAGTATTTTACTTGTGTGCTATCTTCAAAAAGTGTAGCTGTTTATGTGAATTGTTATATTATTATATGATATGATATTATATTTTAAATATTGATCACTATGTTTGTTGTGTTTTTTTTTACAGAGATGGCCTTGAATTCTGTTGTTAAGCTGAGTCCCTGCAACCACATCTCCGCAATTAACAGGTGGGTCAAAAGTTGTTACAGCTGAGAAAACTTGAAAAAGATTTAAATTTGTCTCAATAGTAACTTGCATATCACTAGATAACATGGACCAAAAAAGCTTAAGTAGAAGTTTGAACATTCTAAGTAGCTCATTACTATCCTGGATGAGATTTAGGTTGCATGTTGTATGCAGAACTTCAAAGTAAACTTGCCATTAATTCTGTTAACACTTGCAGACTTATAAGCTATACCCTGACTAGATAATGCTCCACAGAGTGCTGGAAGTGAGGGCTTATGTTTTAAGGAGGATAAGTTCTACCAAAAACTCTCGACTTAAGGGTTTTCAGGTAATGTTTTGGGTCTGGGAAGAACTGCTGCAGCCTCTCATGACTCAGTGAGAGCAGACAGCTTCAGACGTGTGCAAGCAGTAGCCCTCTAATCCATGCCAGTGATGGGCAGTGTGTGTGAGGCTTTAGCCGGACCTGATGAAGGAGAAGCTCTTACAGGCCGAGACGACCGTGATCTGAGTAGGCAGCCAGCGAGGCAGCGGATTGAGGTCACGTCAGCGCATCCAGAGCCAACTTAATGCAATTGGCTGGGCTTGTTTTATGGACTTGTGGTGACTGGAAATTTTTGGTGCTTGGGTGAGAAAGCATAGAGGAAAATCTCACTTTCACCTGCTTGACAGTTCAATCATTTGTTCCTGAAAACATGTCAAACAGTAACTAACTCAGGGTTTGACTTTCCAACTATCTATACGCAGTCTCCAGATTTCCGCAAACATACATTTATGAATGTGTGGCTATAATTTGTACACCATGAGGAAAGTGATACAGAGGAGAGGATCATTTACATCTGTGACAGTGATATTACGTTTGGTTGATTGCCAGAGGCCCACCAGGACTCACTGAGCTGCTTTGTGTTGTTGTTTATCTCTGCCAAAGAGTCACTGTGAAGCTCCCTGATCATCTGACAGCT
This sequence comes from Epinephelus awoara, assembly GCA_035609425.1. Classification (NCBI taxonomy): domain Eukaryota; kingdom Metazoa; phylum Chordata; class Actinopteri; order Perciformes; family Serranidae; genus Epinephelus; species Epinephelus awoara. The sequence goes on from CM069305.1 coordinate 6,104,030, forward strand.
TTCAGACACAAGTGCAGGAGGATCCGCTGAGATCACTGTGTCTCAGCAGAGCCCCCAGAACCCATCCTGTGACACACCACAAGTCACCAATCCATTATTTACATCCTCTACAAACATCAAAAAGGTTTTCTTGGCCAGGTGTCATGGGGTGTTGATTGTGTTTGTGAGTGCAATGACATGGAGAACTTTATGTGCTATGCAATCTGAGGGGTAACAGTACCCATTCAGCCTTTACAGTGCCATTATACAGATCAGAGAAGTGATTCATGATACACCTCACTATGTGGAAACTTTGACTGCTAAATGTGTCATATATTTATTCATGACTTTAAGCTACAGTTGGTAACTTTAATAATAGAATAACTTTTTTGTCATATTGATTAGGCTGCTTCATCAACTGTTTATATGTTTTTCTACAAAAAGTAATGTACTCAAATTCCCCTCTCATTACCATGAGCGAGTAATACGTGCATAACCCATGTATTTTGAGAGGCTGCGATCATGTGAAGGGAGTAATGATGGAAGCGTTACCGAGCAGTTTTGTTAGGAGGTAGGCTGGGGCGGTGGATGGGTTACCAAATCACTGACTCTCCACTCTCCACACGTGCTTTCAGAACTGAGTGAACGCTGAGTTAGGGCTGGGCGATATGGACTAATATTCATATCCCAGTATTTTCAGTCTTAGTGGCGATACACATTAATATCTTGGTATTTTATACGAAATTCTCAGTTCAAGTCAAAGCCACATTGAGATGTCACAAGCACTTTTAATAAAACAGACTGTGATCAAAATAAAATGCAAAGGCAGGGATTTTTTTTAACTTGTTTGAAAATAAACAGGACACAAAACTATAACATGAGTATAAAAGTATCAAGTACGTCTGAAACAATTGAATATCTATGTGGTTTTCCGTGGCCCTTCAGATGACTATTAATCTTAGTTATGCACATAGCATCAACACAGAGGCTGAGGGAGGAAAGGAGCAAGAGACATGTTGTAAACATCTTGTATATGAAATGCCTGTGTTGTTGCTGTGTTTTTTTTTTTAAACATTCAGGCACTGTCTCAGTGAGTGCCTGTCTCAATGCAAGCTCACCTGACACAATCAAGCAGCTGTCTCCCCACATACATTTGCTACTGCAGTCATTTTATTCATCTCACATACTGGTTCAGCGTATCACGTGCAACATACAGTATAGACCGATGCCGCACTGTTGACTAATTAACTGCCAGATTAAACAGAGGAGCAGCTCTGTGTCGCTGTCAGTGTTGCTAGAACTTGTGAGTGAGTGGAGCAGAGCTATGCAGTGAGTGTGAGAGAGGAGAGGTGCACACTAGCATGGCTATCTAGAAGAACTGTGTTTGATAATGCAACTTGATCCTACATTGATATAAATGGTATTGTCTAAATCTGTATCTTGCTTGAAAATATATTGACGTATCGTACATAGTTGTTATACACTTAGCTATGTATTAAGGTACACGATCACCATGTTTCTTTTTCTAACTTTACGTCAAGGCTGTAACATCATTTTTGGGGTACTAATTTGTAGGATATCATACAAACTATGAGGATATACTGATTTGATGAAACTCACTACTGTATATCCAAAGTAATGCAAGACAGATAATGTAAAAAACTGTAAAACAAAAAAAAAAAAAAATGTTTCTTTGCCTCCTTGTGGACCTGAACAGAAACAACCAATAAGAGCCAAGAAGTCTGTGCCAAAGCCGTCTATCAGTGCTCGTGGGCTGCAGTCAAACTGTCAAACTAGGCAGCGCTTGCTTCAGCTGGTGGGCAGTGGTTGGTTTTTGACTTGACTTGATCGACATGGTTGACAGCTGTGATAGAGACTCCTCAGCTCTGATTGGTGGTTTTCATTCAGGCCTGGTTGATTTTGCAAATGCCATTAGAAGCACTATGAGGAAGCAGAGGAATATGACGTTTTCACAGACTGTCTGATATACTACTGTTTGAAGTGAAGTTCCAGTAAATATGAGAAAGTTATTTTTAGAAGTTACTGTAGCTTTAATATTTTACATTCATTTGAATGAATCGTTTCTTCAATGTGTAGTCATTTGAAAGTACTTTCCCAGAAGTCAGAGAAACTCAACTTGTCCTTGAGACAGTTCACACTAAAAGCCTTTCAGCAGCTCAAAAGGCATAATCTCTTCTTTTCCAAGTTGGCTTTTAATGTCAAACACCAGCAAGTGTTGAGTTTAAATGATAAAAAAAAAAAAAAAACATCAAAGCAGAAGTGGAATGGAAACAGTATTTATTTTACAGAGAAAGAATGAGTGACATGACTTGCAATGGCCCGCCCGCCTGGCTTCCTGTGCTGCTCTGCTGAGCCTGGGTTGGTCGTCAGAGCAACTGTCAGCAATTGAAAGGGGAGAGTGGCAAAAGGGCTGGTCTCCCAGGCTAAGCTCTCTCTTGCTGGGCAGCCTGAAAGTCTCTTCATGGCACTCCCGTCTTTGTAGTTTAGTTTAGGTTTACATAGATTACAGCACTCACATACACATACTTTTATTCATCCATTTCTCCCTTACAACACGTTTTCACTCCAACCTCATCACATTGCAGTAAGCCCCATTGGTTTGCCGACCAGTGGGGCTAACTGATATATTATGCTTTTGACGTATCCCGTCGACAAAACTGTAAAAACGTCCTTCCTGGAAATGAAGGCTTCTAGGGCAGTCTTCTGTTCATCTCTCAGGGAAAACGATAAGTGTAGTTGGCTTAGCGTTTCTTCAAAAGCTAAACTGAATGAACACGGCCAGCTGCCATTTTGGCTGTCAAGGCTGCCAAGTTTACTTTTCGACTCCTACGGCGCAGCGCTGTCTTCATCATGTTATGCCCGCCCAGAGCCCGCCACTGTCAGATAGACTGATCTGATTGGTCCGATGGCTCTGCTCGTCGGGGCCAGATCCCTTTGCAGAGCAAATTCAAATTTGCTAGGGGCAGGGCATCTGGATTTCCAGGTTACCACGTTGTGATATGACATGGGAAAACTTGAGCGAGTTGGTTGTTGACGTTCTAGGACATTGTTTCAGCTTCTTCCTCTTACATGCATCTTCTGTTCTTACTTTAATTTTCACATGAAATGTACAGTTTGCATATAGTCTCTTTAAAAATAAATGCACTACGTTGGTACAACACTGTGATTTTTAAAAAAAAAAAAAAATTCCTTGAACAACAATCACACATGGTTAGGTTATGCCAACACACACACATGTGGTTGGGTTTGGGGAAAAAGAAAAAGAACAGGCTTTGCAATCATACGAGAAGCGAACACTGGCTTCCCAGGGGAAAGCTGGTGGTGCTTGGCCACCACCACTTCCATCCGCCCTATGCAGACTTCTGCCACTTTACCTTTTGTTGTTGTCCTGACGAGTTTCCCCCTGATGCCACGGGGCGCTGTTAAACCAACTGGCAGCATATCACGCCAATATAAAAAGATGGCTTTTTCTTACTGACCAAGTGCTGGTTTTCGACAACTTCAGAATGAGACTGGGTAGTCCCTTACAGTACCCACTCCTTCCACACCCCATCTTATTTTTACTATAAAATTAATAACTAATAATAATAATAATAATAATAAATCGGTTTTATATAGCGCTTTTCTAAATCCTCAAAGACGCTTTACAAAAGAATAAGCACAGAAGCAGGCACCCAAAACAAAACACTCAAACAAAGGACCCTCAAACAAAACACTTAAAAGAGAAAGAGCGGATGGAGGATGACGGGGGAGGATTTTTAGGTGCAGTAGGTGATCCTGAAGATATGGGATTTAAGCTGACTCTCGAATGAGGGGAGTGTGTCAGAGTGCCGGATGGCCAGGGGCAGGGAGTTCCAGAGGGCAGGGGCAGCAATGGCGAATTCTCTGTCCCCCAGGGTGTGGTGCTTGGTCTCCACACTAGTTTTTGAAAACTGTGTGGAGTCCCTCTTGTTACAAGCATGAGTCAAGTTTTAAACTGGGTAACATTCTGCTATTGTACTGATGAAGATTAATATCAGTGCTACGGAAATTAGCTACATTCAGAATTGAGCAATTATAATACAGGTAGTCTCAATCTTTTGTTTTTTCTTGTCTTAATCCAGCCTTTATTAGCTTCCGGCCAGTTTATTATCTTAGACTAAGCCATCAATTTAATTCTGGCTGTAATTTGAGAATTTGTGGTAGATCAAATGTTCTCAGGTAACATTAACATTCCCAAACCCCAAACTCTGGGTCAGTAGTCGATGAAAATAAATTTCAAATCATTACAATGGAAATTTGAAAATAATGTGTGCCAATTTTAACAAGCTCTCTTTCATTGCAGTTTGTGCAAATAATTGGTGTTTGGCTTTTACCTGTGCTGCCAGGGCTCAGAGCTCCTATCCACCGGGTGATGCATTTCATGTTATCAGTAATCTCTATATAGATTACAGATATAACAGATATTTGCATATGTATATAGAATCAACTGTACAAGATTTTGATGTTGGAAGTGCTCTGGTTTCCATTTATAGTGTGGTTAGTATCGAACAATCGTGTTCGAGCCGGCTTTTGTTGCCTGCAGGTAAACAGTCTGTGTGGAGATCAAAAGAGGCAGAGCGCACTGGCCAAAATGCAACGTCACCACTTATCGTCTGATGACCATTTAGCTTTTTTAAAAACCGATCTGCATCTGCATAAATATGTGTATTAGGGCTGTACATCACTAGTTTAATCACAATATCATATTACGTTGACTCTTTGAACAACAATATGATATTTGCTTCTACTAATTAAGAAAGTCTGTCATGCTAATGATGTATTTTTTAATCAATTCATTGGTCTGCAGTTGATATGAAACAATATCAGTAAATATCCTCATTGTCTTTTTCTTGGCTGCTCACTATTATCTGCTTTGTGTTAGGCTGGTAGCACTGATTGACTGTTTAGAAAAGAGATCTGCTTGGACAGAAATGGTGACACAGATGTGCCATGGGAATTTCAAACTAAAGGCATGTCTTATTGTAACAGGGTTTTTTAAGTATTGGCAGTTGCCTCTAGAGGACCATAGTCTTCAGACAACAGCCAGTGGGTTCCATGATGGCGTTCAATGACGCATCACATGGGGTAAACTAACACCATTCATTTGCACACACTTCCCACACTGTGATGACAGAGCTGGTTGGAAATGGGCAAAGTCCCCCCTTAATGTTTGTGCTGTCCACAGCTTCAGTCTGCTTTCTCAAGGAGTCATCTGTGATAATGCACACTAAGCTTCTTATATTTACTCAAATGTTTTTGCCTCTGTAAACAAAATTAAGAATTCAGAGAGCAGCAAATTGCATCTGGTTATCTAAAAACAAGCTGCAGATTATGACTTTAAAAGGATGAAATAAAAATCTTCCCGTAGAGAAGGGCTTCACTCTGATCAGGATTCCAGCCTTGGTCAATATTTAATGTGCACTTCACTGTGCTTCTCAGTTGACTTCCTCTGATTGTTGCTGGTGTTTGTGGCTCTGTTGCATCTCTGCTGAAGGTCAGTTCTCACTCAGAGAGAGCTAGCAGCACCATGAATAGTCTCTGTAGCCTGTGGCAGAGGAAGTGTCACTCTGACAGAGGACCTCATTTAGAACACGTTCCCTGTAGAACCACTTCCCCCCACTGTGAGAGAACAGATACCTGGCTACTGTGTCTTTAAGCTGAATCGATTTCTGTTCTAGGCGACCCACAATCCCACAGCACAGCATGCTGACTGCTTCCAGTCAGGGTGCTGCATAGAAGCAAACAGGCTCAGCATCCCCACTGTTACATTGTACTCCTACTGTTGGTTTTTACTGCCTCATATTACAAAATGACCATAATATATCAAGGAGGGGAAGAGAGGGTGGTAATGGGATTATTGATCAATACTAATGATTCAATTACTTTAGCAAGTTGTAAATTGTCTGACTTTCTAATGACAAGGCCAAAAAGACTGAAACATGAGTGCGACAAATGACAAAATGAAACTAATTGTACAGTATTTTTCACGGTGATATACCTGTTCATTAAACATTCCAGTTTCTATGACCAGCCTCTGTTGGGAAAAAGTGGCATGCAGTTATTTATGTTAACTATAGGTCGATGCCATACAAAAGGACAAAAGAGGTGAGCTGATGGGTGCCACAAAGGTATCCTCCTGGTTGTTGTTCGGGGTCAATATAGTTTGCAGATTTAGTGTGTTTGTTACAGTTTCTTGTATTGAAGCAATAAAGCCTCAACTACAGGACAAGGGTACATTGAATGTAAGTTTATTGAGCGTGACCAGAAGCAAGACAAAATGAATATGTCTCCTGTTTGGGTGTATTGTGTTTTATTTTTGTTTAATTTTTTAAATAAAACCATAGAAATGTTTGCCAGAGACATGAAGTGCAACAGCAGCACAGGAAAAATGTGTCATTTCTCTTGCCATAAGTTACATATAATTCTGCATTAAAAACCAAACAGAAATGGACATGGCTAAGTGGTAAGGCCTGTGCTGAAGTATCCTAAGTTGCAGTTTTTTAATAGTCACCAGGTGCTAGCTCAGAAATTTTAGGAAGGTATTCCAGCTTTCAAAAACCTACATTGTTTTTATACTGTAATACAGGCTGGCATGTTTATTTTTGTTTTTTTGTTTGTTTATTTATTTGTTTTTCCACAAGATTTTAGTGCAAACACCTTTGTATCTGTTAAAATCCTTAATTTGATTTTAAAAAAAAAGATATTTAGGCTTACATGGATCACATGGATGAATGTGTACAAAACCTCTTATTAATCCAGCACCTTCTGACTCCCAATTCCTCAAATACTGTACGTCAGCCTGGTGAGTGGCCCTACACTTCAGCTTTTGATGCTTAGGGATAGCGTTTCAGTTTCCACTCTTTACATGTGTTGTGTGTTTTCCAAATAAAGTCATGTGTTCAGTTTAAAAAAAAAATAGTTGGTTAGGTTTTTAAAAACAAATCATGGTTTTGATTCAAATAAATGTGTTTATCATAACTTACGTAAGTGTTAACCAATATGTTATGTAAGGTATGTTACATATGTTATGTGACGTCAACTACATTACGTAGTTTAAACATGACATGGGACATGAGCAGCGATCTCCTGGGTGAAAGTCCTGTGTTTAATGTTTGGAACAATGGACAGCCCCCAAAAGTGTCAGTTACTTTGGTTAGGTCTAGTAAAAGAAACATGGTTAGACATCTTTAGGTTTAGGTAAGTAAAGTGACTATGGTTAGGTTTTGGAGTAAAGAAAAATAAAATAAAGGACATACCTTAAAATGAGTCTAAGTTCACACAATTCTGAACACTGCTCTCCTGGGGAAAGTGTCCCATCCACCGCCCCAACCTTCATCCTAGCAGGGCTGCTTCCTTTTATTACTTCCATCAGCACATTGGTCACGTGATCCTAGCCTCCCCAAATACATGGGGTTTACACATTACTAGCTCATTTACATAGAATAAGTCAAACATATCATTACATTGGTTTTTGTAGGAATGCGTAAAGACGGCCAGTGAGAATGGTCTGATTTGTTTGAACCAGCCACCTCTCCTCTCTCTGACCCAACTTGGACTTTTTCTCTCTTCATACTACATAGTCATTCCTACAGATGGGTTTACATTTGAGTTAGTTGAAAGCCCTGTACGCTAAAGGGTGCATTATGTGGCAGAATCAGATTCTGAGGGCCACTGACCAAGCTACCATATTTTCCCAAGAGCGTTAACCCAACTGCACACCATATAAAAGGCCTAGATGAGCTACTTTTGTTATGATACATATTTATATTGGTTCATTGACAGCTGACACAAATAGTGTATACTGTAGCTCCTTTATAATTTACTTTTATCCACTAAATTAGCATTGATATTCGTTTTTATTTACATGTAACTGCAAGTAATAGTGGGTTTGCTGCCATGTTTTCAGTGGTTTATGGCAACTTGTGTAGCTGTTTTAGCCAGGTGGGAGATGTTGTAGCTTAATTTAATATAATAGTAGACATCACAAATGCTACAGGATTCTACTGTTAACTGATTATAGCATAACCATCAGTGGACAGTGGTTGCTAGGAGCATGTCAGTCAAAGCAATATGTCAAGAGTTGCAGTTTGTTAACTTACAACAATGTACAATTGTAATGTATTTACAATTAAAGTACAGTTGTGTCCATGACCATTTTTTGGCTGTTTTGTGTCCATGTTTCTGGGTCTGGTACAGTAAAATGATGCCACCATTCCTTATCCCACCTACAAAGCTCTGATTGTCTCAATTGTTTTTTTCCAAACTGAAGAGCATAGCCATCAGTCCACACAACACCAGAATGATGTGGATTATGAGGTGTAGTTGAGAGACCAGAGGTCTGAAACCAGGCTGGCTGAAAGCTCTGTCAGACAGAGAAAAGCTTTGTGTATCTCTCAGCTTTCTTTTGTATTTCTTGTTGCTGTTGCTGTGCAGATAATGTACTCCAATTCTGACTCTACACCACTGATTAGGACTGGCAGTACTACAGTGTTCACAGACTGTGAACAGGGGGAAAACCATTCAAGGGCAGCTAATGCATTTGTTTGCCGTACATATTCCTGAGAGGGCAAGTAATGTGTTTAGCATATGAACACAACGGGGAACACAGAGTCTTGTTATGTGCTGCAGCAGCATAGAGCATTGAGTCTGATGACCCTACAGAGAGATGTGAAGGTTCTCCATGCTGCTGTGGGAGTGTCTGCTCCTTAGACTGCAGCTGTGCACTGATGCGTAACCAGTTTTCCTCTGCTGCATACTGTACCTGCTGGGCGCCTCCAGTCGCAGCTCTCATATAAAAGAGGATGTGGAAAGTATTAGCAGTGTGTAGGTCAGCACCTTTCAGTTCAGTCTTTGATCAAAGGCACCACTGTGGACTTTAAAAACCCAGCTCCTATCCCCTCATGTCCACAGATAGTTATGATTACAAAGGCACTCTTTTCCCCACAAGAACTTATTAATAATTTATGGGATATTTGCATGCACTCACTAATCGAAGCCCCCCCCCACCTGGGCCTTTGCTGCATCCACTGTGTCCTGCATTAGTGCCTGCAGTCTGCCCAGTGTCTGCAGTCTGTTTGGGACTATATGTAAAGAAGTGGATGTACATTTTCCCTTTCCTTCTTGGGGGGCGGGATTTCTGGTTTTGCTGGTCTGGCCTGATGTAAATCAGTTTGGTTTTATGCAAACAGCATAGGCAGCATTTGTCATTATGACATGGTGAATTTAAAAGTAGCCTACATCAGCAACTGACAGCACTAACTCAAACTTGTACTGCATTAGTAATAAGCAATATGAAAATGTGATTAACAAAATATTATATGTTTATAAATGGACTAATGGAGCCATTAGTGTCTGATTGGCCATGCGCAATTTGCTGCTGAGGTGAGCATCAGCATGAAGGAGATCCATTTTCAGTGGCGGTGCATGTTGTGTTTGTCTATTTGAACATTCATGTCTTTTTTGGGGTGACGAAGCAAGGTATGGCAGAGTTAGTCTCGCCAGAAAAACTGATAATGTGGTAATATGGCAATAGTATGGGTTTGAAGCCGATGAAACAGGGGTCCCTAACTGGCCATGAGCAACAAGGTGCGCCATTTTGAACTGAACTTTTGTTAAACATCCTGTTTCAATTTATTCCTTTCACTGGTTGCAGTGGACAAGAAATGGCTGATTTATGTAGTCAAATACTGCATGGGAGGAATTATCTACATGATACTTCCTTATGTAACCACAAAAATCAAAGTAAGGTTGGAGCTGGCTGGAGGGGGACCACCAGCAAGCTGAAAGTTACTAGTAAATCTCCATCGCTAATAACAACCGATTTTAATGTTGAATGTCATTTCTAGTACATAACACAATATAAAACATGTGTTTTCTGTTTAAGAAGTACAAATGTAGGACAACAGTAAGTTGGTTACTCACCCTTCTTTTAAATGGTTACATCTCTAGTCTGACCTTAAGTGCACAGCTCATTGCTATGTGGTTTGTTTACATGACGTAACAAAAGTGCATATTTAGTGGAATCAATATGGACAGAGGACTCATTATGTTCCACTCAGAAGCATCTGCTGAGTCAAGTGCAATACCTAGTGGTAAAATTTCAAATACTAGTCCAGTCCAGTGTTGGCTCATAAAACTAGTTCGAAAATTTTTAAGCGGCCTAAATCTTGTGCGGGCGTTGTAGGTGCAGGGATTCTGTTCTGTAAGAGATTCTGTTCAACCAAGCAGATTCAAAGTGGCAGGCACGTAATTTATGTACTCGGATTAGACAGCTATTTTCTTCCATTGCCGGTATTCTGCTGCATTATGAAATAAGTTATTCCCTGGGTGGTGTGTGTGTGTATATATCATTCTTCTTGTTCTGTAGAGGATATGGAAACTGTTAAGGTGAATCAGGTTTTCCTCCTTTCGTCTTAAGTTCTTTTGCATAATTAAGTAGAGAAGACAACAAAGACCTTCCATTTTATGTGAGAATCAAAGCCAGTGCAACTGGTTGTCTCCAGATTTTCTCTCTTCTTCCCTTTCAGGTTTGATCTTTTAGTTTGGCCCATGCCACTCTGAAGGACTGTTTTTCTGAAAATAGGTTACATACTCTCCCAAACAGCACATGGCTCATTATGCAGAATGACGCTGCTATGGCAAAGGCATAACCTACCCCACTCTGCCTCTTATTTGCTTACCCTGCCAGTCCCACAGCTTAAACCTAACCAACCCAACCAATGACGGCAATGAGTACGACCCGATCGGAGACAGAGTAGGGATGGGGATGTTTTTACAATAGTAGGACGGTCTGATGACTCTATTCTGCATAATAATTAGCCATGTTCTTCGGAGCAACTCACATTTGTTCTATGGATACCTGGCATTGTTGAACAAATGGGCTTTTGGTCCAATGATTCATTTTTCTGACTGTTGGGGCTACTGTATGTTATGACGCATAGTAACAATGGACATCCCCCAAAAATGCTAGCACATTAGTCAGTCACGATAAGGTAGCTCACTTGCTAAGTGTCAGTTAACCAATAAGCAAGGTAGCTTGATTGCTAAAAGAACACAGGGTTAACAATTTATTCAGGAGATGCATTTGTACAAATCCTGTCTAATAACTGATGACAGAACATGTCTCTGTTGTGGAACAGTTTACAGTCTGCCACAGGAGATTAAATAAAAGTGGCTGATGCAAGGCAGGTAATAAGCTGTGATATTTTCATAGGTTGGATTGCTATTGGTCAACAAACTTGTGTCAAAATTTACTAAAGTTGACATCAAAGATTTCCACAGATTTAGTACACTGATTGTGGTGCACTTCAATGAAAGAAATTGATTTTCCTGCAAAATTCTGCTGATTGAAATGCTGACATATGACCGAGCAATTATATTGACAACAGACCTTTTCTCTAATAATGTAGGTCAGCAGAATTGCTCTTGTACAACTCGATTATTAGAGGTGAATACTTTCACCTGTACATAGCCTATTAGCTTGACCTTTGACAGAATGACTAGCACACAACAAAATCACCTTATCTACTCATTTATATCTGTAGGTATAGGTAGATCTTGACATCTTACTTTCTTCAAACAAGTGAAAAGAGTCAGGGTCTTGTATTACATTTGTGATGGATCGTAAATAGAAGTTTACTTCTCAAAAAAATGATTTGATGAAGTTTATTTTCAAAGTCTTGGCAATGATGTTAAGGTTTTGAACCTTGCTCACTCTGTCTAGTCTAGCCTGCTGAGAAGTTTACTCAACATCATGTATCTTCAATGATGCCACTAACTTGTTCAGTGATGAATATGAATGAGTGTAGTTCATGTTTCAGTGGATCTAAAAGAACTTTTAACTTGGTCAAAAGGCATTAAAAGTAACCCTGGTCATAACTCCCATGGCCCTGACTCTTATTTAAGATAGAGGATGTTGAACCCTATACTCTGCAAGGTAATCAAAAAACAGATGTACTGAATACAATATATACGTGTATATATATGGTGCACATTGTTTTCTTGCAAGGCCATCAGAATGTTTTAGCGCTTGGCCTGTATTTCAGTGACAGTGATTAAGATTCAGCAGGAGACAGAAAAAAAAAGCTGTTGCAGAGTCATTGCTTAGAAAAGATTGTGCTGCCTGAGCAGGTGGATCCCAGGGGATACTAACCCATACATCTTCATAAGCATCAGTGCACCAGGGCCTCCAATCTCTATGTGCCGCTGCAAATTTAACTGAATAAACAACGCTGTCCAAGTTATTCATTGCAGGCCAAACCCTGAATTTTTCTCCATTGCAGCTGCGGATTTGACTCACAAATCTCATTGTATGACTCTTTTGTTTTGCTTGCACTCACTGCAGCCAAACAGCAATCAGCAAACAAGAGGTTAGTAAATCTAGTGTTTTAGCCAATGTAACATCACAGCTTTATAAAAAACACAATGAGAGTTCTCAAGAGGACACACCAAAGATCAGATTGTCCGACCACGGGCATGATGATTTCTAAGAAAACACGCAGATTCCCATTCAGGTAATTTGATAAAGGCTTCTTTTCCTAAAAAGACCAACACATTCTCAGTCCCAACTCATCAAATTCTGACATTCAGTTAGTGGCCCTCCACGCCAAATACCAATGCCTGAAACATCCTTTAATGGCTCTATGAGACATGCCAGGCTGTGTGTCAGTATATGTTTTGGCAACAAAAGCACATGGTAGGAAATATCATGGTTTGGCTTAAAATAAGTATGTATGTTAATGTGACACATATTAGCACACCATCTTGTTATTAAAATAACTTGACTGACTTTTTGATCAATTGATTGGCGGCATGGTGGGGCAGTGGTAAGCATTGTTGCCTCAGAGCAAGACGGTTCCTGGTTCTAACTCGGGATGAGGGGTTTGAACCCCAGAGTGGGACCCTTCTGCGCAGAGATTGTTAGACCCACCCATCTCTCCTCACATCCAGATTTTGTGGACTTTCTTGGATTTTATACTACTGCAGTTGCAAGGAATGTGATAAAATGTTGTGCCCTGTGCATTTCATACTGCCGCAAAAGGGTGTCTCACAGTATAAGTATTTGATGTAGAGGGCCACTGACTAAGCATTGATAGTTTGATAGTAGTAGTAGTAGTTGACAATTTGGAAGTGAGGTTGAAAAGACCTATAAAACATCAATCAGTCAAAAGATTAATAAAAGAGCTAAGGCAAATATTCATGATGAATATAATTCTTACTTTTTCAACACACATAATAAGAGTGCTTCGTCAGCATCTATATTACAAGCACACTGTCTCAATGTCAAAGACCTAAAAAACAAACATCATATTAATGAGGACAGAAGACAGCCCAGTCACCAGATGAAAATGTACATTTCTGCAAATTTCTGATGTAGTGCATGAGCTGAATTTGTCACTGGCAGGTAAGGGGCATGATGGATGGTGTGACACCTGCAAGATGGCTGCAAAGCTGCAGAAATCCACAGACCACTGTTTGAGACCAACAAGCAACAAAACCATTTTTTTTTTTGTTTGTTTGTTTGTTTTTACAGAGACAGTGCTGTGTTTCCAAAAGCAGGTATTTTAAGCTAAAACATGATTGTTTCCTTACCATAACCAAGTAGTTGTTGTGCCTACACCTAACCACATGTTAACCACAGTGTTGTTGAAATTCGGAGAAACCTATTCCAACTCACAATAAAATATAAATGTAAAATATCTGTGGTTTGCAGAAACGTTCAATGCCAGCATTTAGTCTGATGATTGGGTTACAAAAGACCACTAGTCATCATCAAATAAATGCATATACTCCTTCTATCAGTGAAGTAACCACAAAGAGAATGAGAAATTTAAATTGTTACATGCATACATATTTTTCTGGTTGAAAAAAGATTTCTTGAATATCTGACTGCAAAAATGCAAAACCTGGAGCCAGTAATGCTGTAACCAGACAATTACACTAAGCACCTGGATATTAGACCAGTCACATTGAGCAGGGGCTCATCATTCAGTCCCTTTACAGTCACTAGTTAAATGCTTAGGGCCTCTGACTGTTAGATATTTAGCTGAATGGTAATTGACCTTCAGTAATCTTGTCGTCCACCGACTGGACAATTTAGCAAGCACCCACACACATATGTGGAACTTTTGTGATGCCCAATAACAAATATTATGAGTACAGTGAAATGACTACAGTAGGAGAGGCAAATGAGGCCATGATGAGGTGAGAATGCGTCGTCCAGCGTGTGTGCTACAGTATTTGCTTGAGGGCTGCATACGTCCACATGAAGGCGGTGTTCTTGGAGGGGGTCTGGATAAGAAGTGCAAGTATGACATCGGTGTAATGGGAGCTTATCAGTGAAGGAGGAGGGCGCGTGTGAAAGACCGCCAGCTCTCCTTGAGTTTCACAGATTGTGATATCAGCAGTAGGAGCCAGATACGGTGTGTGTCCAGGGTAATAGTGTTGGCTCTGCCCCAAGGGAAGGATTGCGTATCGCAGTAATGAATTGCAAGGGAGACAACCCTGTGGGGTCGGCTGCCTCATGTGAGCACACATAATGGATATATATTGTGTTTCCTTTAGGCATGTGGACTGGCTAATTGGCAGATGGATAGCTGATTCCAGCTCTTCATTTGAGATCAAGCAAACAGAACTGCACAGTGTTCCATACTAGTCTGTCCCAGTCTAGTTCCTCCTGGCCTCGTTTTGTCTTTAAATGTTTTGCCAATGTCACATGAGTTTATTTTATCTATTTGTTTTCCCTACTGGGGACAGCATGACCCTAAAAAGTAAGATACCCTTATGTAAAAGAAAGAAAAGTTCCAAAGTTTTAGGCAAGCTGCATGGGAGAAGATAACAAAGGACCGAGCTCATGTGTCAAAAGAATGCAGATACATCTCATGAGGCCTTTTTCCCCGAACAAAGTAACTTTCTGCAGTGGTTCCCTCTAATAAGTGTGGCTGGTGACAGTGGGCCTCATGGAAGAGCCATTTATATGAACAGATTTGAATAGCATGTCAGAGTGGGACCAGTTTCCTCATACAAATAATTTATCCTGGATTAAGGCCTGCCAAGATAATTACATTATTGACTTATTGGACTATACAGATACAACCTTGATCATTCTGTTGATCTCAATATTGTCCATTGTGTTAAGGCTACATGCCCATTTGTTACTTAAGAATGTCACTAACTCTTTAGCCAATATGATGCCAGAATAAACAGCAGGGTTTCTGGAGCATTGTTAGACTTTGGGTGCAGCAATTTTTTTCTCCCCACCCTGCCTTGTGTGAGGTGAAGAAAAATGAAACAATTCAAAGATGACGCAGTGGAAAAATAAAACAGCACCTCAACACGACACAGCATAGAAATAAAACAGCACTTCAAAGATGACACAGTGTAGCTCACCGGTAGCCTGCTGCTGTGCGTGGAGTGGAGGAGGCCCCATCCTGATAGTCATTAGCTTGCCAACCCCTGGCAACCAGCCAAAAAGTCTGTCGCTTGTAGTTTTACCCTCCAACAACTTTATCCCCCATTCTGTAAGTCCATCAGCACACCACCCTGCTCACAGTCCGTCCATCCTCAGGAGCCAACTGCAGCAAACCAGTTGGATTAAGCCTCAAAATGAATCATTTTGGGCTATTTCTGTAAAGGTACTATAATTTTTTGTGTACTTTTTTGTATATATTAAAAGGTGTGAATTCCTTTAAAAAAACTAATTACAGTGTATAAAATAAAATGGTCTCAAAATGATGGTTATCACAATAACTTCTTATATATCTTATCAGAAGCTATGGCCAATTAAAACACTTGGCTATGCAAACTTTTGTGTCTGTGGTAATTTGTTATAAGTTAAGTCTATCAACCCCTATGGCTGCTGTTATTGTTATTGTGTCTTAATGCGGATCACAGTTGGCATGATGATAACAGCAGTTTACCAATGCATAAAGATGTTTTTAAATCATATGAAATAATGTATTTCCTCTCAATCTGGTATCTTTGACCTGCCACTTGATCTCACTCAACCCATGAGTTAACCTCAAGGCCCTCAAATTACTAAACAAGTCAAACACCACATCACCACTTAAAAAGTCATAAGGGCAGCACTAGCCAAGGCAGGGGACTTGATGGAGCATGCATGGAGTGCACAAACTGCTTAAAGTGCCTTTTTTATGTATGTAATGTGTCTGCGGAGCAGTGGTTCTGACCTTTTTTATTGAGTATTGAACCTTTATGATGAGTTGACATGCCTCATTGACCCCCTACCTGAGGGAAATCCCCAGCTGCACATTTGTGACTCCACCTGTAAATGACAAATACACGTACAAGCCACATTCAAGTCATTTAGTCTGTTGGGAACTCGAGCAAAAATGAGCAAAGTGACACAAGATATGACTGCTAGGCTACAGGCTGCAGGGAAGATGTAGCAGAACCACAGCGCAGCCAATATTGCCGCATGCAGTAGATATTAACCCATGCATTTCAGTTATTTGTCTCACATGGATCTGACACAAGACATGTGCTTCTATTTTAATCAATACACCAGGAGCCCTTTCACAAGGTTTGAAACATGTAAGCAATAGTTTGAAACATGAGATAATATTCTCACTCTCATTTCAGCATGTTTCAATAATCGAAACAGACATAATACATGTAACCCAGGCATCAATATGAAGAGCACTGTGGGGCTCTTGTTTGGGAATTCGTTCCACTGAAGTAGGATATCACCTCGGTCATGCATTTTCACATAATCTCTTTGATACAGTACCAGGGCCCTGTGTCAAAATCTAGTAATGTGTCTGTTATATATGTGTGTATATATTTATATATACGGGCGGATGAGCAAGACACACACACACACAGCCACACACAGCCACAGTTTTTGTCCTATGAGGCTGAAATTTGGCGTGAAGGTCAAGTTTCTCCCTCTCTCTCTCTCTCTCTCTCTCTCTCTCTCTCTCTCTCTCTATCTCTATCTGTGATGGTTGTGGGAGTGGCTTAAAGTGAAAAAGGCACAAAAATTCCAAATGGATTCACAGACTTGCCAAGATTTTGTGGAATGATTGGGTGTGAGCCAAAGAACAAGTGATGAACTATTCATGCCATCTGGCAAAAAGAGGCTAGGTGTGTAGACCTATATGGCTGCAGCTATTGCAAATTCATGCTTGTTAATTTGAAAAGGCCTGGTATTACAACAAACACAGATTGCATGTTTCCTGCACGTGAATCTGTGTCGCTTTGCCCTTTCTAGTTTGAACCAAAGAGAACAAGCTCTTAAAACACAAGGGGCGTCTCTGGATTTAGTTTCTCAAGTTTTTGGCATCATGGTGTTCAAACACTTTAAAGTCAATTACTGTAAAGCATTTCTCGAGGACGTACACAGCTGTGAGTCAGCATGGACCCTCATATCAAATTTAAAACCGCATGATATGTAGAAACGCCACAGTACACTTTACAGCTGCAATGAGAACAATAAAGAAAACAAACAGCCAGGTCATCAAAGTAATAACTATCACATCCCACAGTACAACTCACATTTGCAACTTGGTGAGGCTATTCACTAAAGCATTGTTAAGTGTTAGGGGAAGCGCATATATATTTTAGTATGTCTGGAATCAGTGGCAGAGTTTGGTCAGTGTCTCAAAGCTCAATAACACATCTTCTCTACAAGTTTGAATGAGAAACGAGGTAGTGCATTACTCACACGTATCTGTGTAGTTAATTTCCACATTCCCAATCAGTGGGTGAAGACAGTTTCTCTCTTGTTTTGTTTAGATTTTTTGCTGTCTGTACTATGTGAGTTTCTTTTAATGCCAGAGTAATGTGAAAACAGCAGTTTAAGGTGGATTAGTCTAATCTCACTAACTGGGTGACCTGTAACTACCCAGGATTAACCTAGAACTAGGAAGTATAGGCTCATTAAATGTTCATGTGTCAGTAGCCCAGAAGCACCAATTGCATTTGCTACCACGTTTATTTTAATAATGGAATTCAAAATATTAGACCTACCTCCCACTATTACTCAATACAACCCAACAGCACATCAGGTTTCAGCCCAGTCACCAGAAGGTAATGTTGTCAGTTTACATTTCTGATGTTTGTAATGTTATGACGTTTGTAAGTTTTTTCATATCAATGTTTCTAAAGTGATGTAATACACGAGCTGACTATCATCTGCACATGGAGGAGATGGTGGATGGCTTGTCACCAAGGCATGATGGCTGCCAAGCTGCAAACCACTGCAGGCCACTCAAGACCAACAAACAACAGAACCTGTTGTGTTTTCCAGGCAGCTTTTCGGGCACCAAGTGAGAGTGTGTTTTAGAGACATGTTGATAAATTTTTAACAATTTTTTAGGCAACAGCGCGGATGTATTTTAGCAACCCATCACTGTGTTTCCAGAGGTGCGTTAGGCACCAAATGTGGGTGCTTTTTAGCAACCCATCACTGTTTTTCTACCAGGGATGGTGCCTGAAAAAGCAGTTGTCATATTTCTTGCTGAGATAACACCACAAAGTTTTTTTCAGTCAAAACGATCTTTTCATTCCTATAACCAAGTGATTTTCATGCCTAAACCTAACCACATGGTAACCACAGCATTGTTAAAATGTAAAGAAACATAAAGTTTCAACATGTTCACTACATAATGTAAAAATGTAACACATCAGTGGTTTGCAGAAATGCAAAAAGATTAAAATGCTACTTGGACATTATTGCATTATTGTTTTTTCATTGCTTTTTATTATCCTTTTTTTTTGTAATTGCTGTTTAGCTGCTGTCCATGACACTGAACACTTCCTCCATTATTTCAAATTAAAAGCTGACCAGGAAAGCTTTAGTTTAATAGCCTTCAAAAAATGGAAAAGTGGAAGTGACTGGAAATAATTAGAGAATGACAAAGTGAACATGACATGATAGTGGTTGCACTCACGGAATAAGTGTTAAATCATCTAGCGGCATCAATGAAACAGGAGCCCATCGGAAAACAGGCAGGCTTCTTACCTAATTATGATCAATTTGACTAGAAATTGGCTTGTCCCTAATATAATTCATTAGGGACAGGTCTCTGCATTCTTTGTTAGGGCTTTTCAAATGACAATGCCCCCTCAGCATTATCAAAAAGCAGCCCAGTTGTCAGTCGAAAAGGACGTGGTTGTTGTGGCATTTTGGCGAAGCTCCTGCCAAACTGCAAGACATCACTGCGTTTCCAGCTGGGATTATGATCCCAAACCTGTGTATTTTTAGCCAAAGCCTGATCTTCTCCTTACCATAACCAAGTTGTATATATCCATGGTTTGCATAAACGTACAATGCCAACATTTATTCTGGTGACTTGGTTGTTGAAAGCAGTAATGTATGTAAAAGCAGAGATTTCAGATAATGCCAATAACAATAAATGAAATGGTTAATTTGGATATTTTTAAGTGAGGTTGTATGAGGAACTTAAACATACTCAGTGTAATATTTTTACCTTGCTGTCAGACAGCCCTCTCTGCGAGGAAATGAAGCTGTTATATATATTATAACAGCGTTATATTTCTCATTGTATCACTATCTTCAAACCTTTGACAAAAACAGTAATTTTACCTGAAAACACACAGGAGTTGATCGTCAACCGCTACCTTGATTGGTTAGTTTGTTTGTGTTATTGCTGGACATTCGATTAGAGGAATACAGCTAATTTGGAAGATCAATAACACATAATTCTCAAATATATCTTGGCTCAGTCGTGAAGAGGTGCATTACGCAGGCAAGGGGTTGATATTTTGCTATCATGTAGTTATCCTGCAGAAATCTATGTCAGGTCACATTAGAAAACATTTTAGCAGGGCTTGGGAAAATAGAACAGATATCGACCGAACTTTGAAAGTTTAGATTTAAACACATAAGGAACACTACTTGGAATCAAAGGACTGATATAGAAACCTCAAAAAATATAAATAAATAAAAATAACAGACATTCCCCTTAATGAATATAACTTGTTATGTAATTGTTTTACAACTTGAGTCTCATTCTTGTAGTTTTGTCCATCATGTCTATCACCAAGTTTATTGGAACCACAGTGACATCACCACAGCAAAGTCTGTGATGGATATAGTCAGCTGACCAAATTTCAATGTCAGGACAATGTTTAACACCAACATCAATTTGATGTACAATGCTGAGGACAAATGACATTCAAAAGTCACATGCCAACTTCTTAGTGTAGAAAAACAACATGTAGCTGTGAGGTATGAAGAACAAAACCCAATAACCGTAAAAATGTCATAATGTAAAAATTTGTCCGATGTAAGAGTCCAACTTCTGAATTCATATTGACGTCTGCTGCCAGCTGGGTTAGAATTATACAATTCACTTCCATTTAGAGGTTTTCTTCCAATTTGTCTGATCATCTGACAGCCCATGTTTCTCAATGATAATGTCTGTCCAGGTAATTCCTTAGTAATTCACCTGAGCACCTGGCCAAAATTGTCCATTTCCAGGGTGGAAAACATCCTTTTATGAATAAAGGAACAATATAGAACTAATGTCTTGGGCATGGTTTCCTGTTCGTTTTTTTTTTTTTTTTTAAATACGATCCTGTGTGTTGCTCGCTCTGAGAAGCCCAACAGGGCAGGATCAAGTGAAAACGGGATGCAGTGTGTATAGCCTCATCAGAGTTGTGAGGATCAAGGCGAGCAGTGCTGGCCAAATATTTCCCCCGCAGTGCTGTCACTCATTACAGCTCCACACCTGTCCTGAGGCTCAAAGAATCCCATTAGCGGGAGCAGGGAGGATGGGGTCGGGCACAGACATAGTCTCATCTTTGTTTTAATCATTGGACAGAGTGTGTGATTGCTTTTGGCCTGGGTAGACGTGTCCAACATCCTGAATGGGTGCGGCCAGTCGTTCACCAGCTCGTGCTACAACAAAGCAAATGGGCCCCTCGCCTTTATCTCTGCTTTATTCCTGTTCCCAAGGTTGACAAGTCCCTGCGGTTTGATCTTCTGTCTCCACAGACATGTAGATTTATTTAATAACACAGCTAAGGTGTTGCTGTTGCCGTCTGCTATGAATAACAATTGGCGGATTGCAGATGCCCCATGCCACCCGTGTGAGTGTGTGGCAATGCTGGTTAATGTGTTTGTCAGACGAAGCTGGAGGGTGTTAGCTCCTGTACCGACCACAGCTGTTTTATGGCCCTTCTTTTCCTCCCAGAGACGGAGAGGTGGTCCTGTTTACAAAGCAAAGAAGGAAAGCTCCAGTCCCCTATGCAGGAGCTCTACCTCAATAATCTACTCCCTGGGGCCTTACCTTAAATCCTTATCTGCTTTTACCCTCACCTCCATCTTCTCATCATTCTGCTTTTGAAAATTAAAAGAAAGGCCCACACTGGGGTAAATTACAGATGCGAGTCTAATGTAGACAGGACATGTGCCTAGGGAAATTAAGGCCTGCTGATAGTTTCTACATTGCTTTATCAAAGCACTTTATCACTCTTTAAATCATTACCTCCCCATTTGTTACTGTTATCACTGTTTGCAAAGTAAAGCACCTCAGGAGCACACAATAGCCAGCAGAAGTGTACAATATGAAGATATATACTGTGAGATTATATACTTTCATCACCGACATGCGAGGCATGTTGAGGTTGAGGTAGCTAGTCTTTTAAAATATCTGGCCACTGTGAGAAATGTTGCAAAATCAATCAGGAGGTCTGCTCATGGCAAATTAACAGGATTTCTGTGCAGTAATTTAAAGAGGTACTTTGTAGGCCTGTCATATTAATTATGATATTGACTTATCGTATGGTATACGGAGATGACCATGATCATTTTGCTGACCTTGTTATTGCCCTTTGTGTTTACATGTGTGTTTGTTTAGAGGACTGTCACCAACATTTTAGCCGACATGATGCCAGAATAATCAGCAGGTTTTTTCCCAATCATTATATGACTTGAGCGCAGTGATTCACCTTTTAAATTCTCTCATACATGCCTACTGGCTCAAGTCCAAAGAAAAGTAAAACATTTTAATGACAACACAGCATAGAAATAAAACAACTCTCCAAAGACAGCTCAGCACAGAAATAAAACAACACCTCAAAGACAACAAAGCGCAGAAATAAAATAACACTTCAAAGATGACACAGTGTAGCTCACCGGTAGCCTGCTGCTGTGCTTTTTGAGTGGAAGAGGCACCATCCTGATAGTCATCAGCCTGCCAACCCCTGGCAACCAGCCAAAAAGTCTGTCATTTGTAGTTTTACCCTCCAACAACTTTATCCTCCAACAAACCAGGCTGTCCATCCCCTGAAGCCACCTGCGGCATATATGTATGCATATATACTGTATATATATATTTGTATCAACTGGCATCTAAAGTGTCAAGCACACTTCCTTTTTTTTTCTTCTTCTTTTTTTTTCTGCTTTTCAGACAATGTCATGTATTATATTTATGAACATGTAACCAGCAGTTTTTCTTTTTCTCAGCAAGGTTATTCTGGGACCCAGGGGTGATATTAACTTTCTAAAGAAACTTTCTGGATTTATAATCCCAGAAGGTTTGCGAGGAATGACAGAACAATTTTGTTGTTCATTTTGCAGCTTTTTAAATATAAACTGTTTTTAATTATTATGACACAACAAATTCTGCCCTACTTTCATGATGGTATTATTGTAATAGTATGGCAAGTTTAATATAGCGTGTAATTCTTAGATGTTCACTTGAAGCCTGAAGTCATTCTCTGTTATTCTGAGGTTGACCACCTACTCTCTGTGTCTAGGTGTTGTTTAATAATTGACAAAGATTCTTGTAGTATGGTGTTTACCAAATGTGTAAATCATAGTGATGGAATACAGACACATGCACTAACTGGACCTATATATGCATTATTATATGGACAGATGTCAGAGTGAGGGAGTTACCTTGCAGGATGACGCCCTGAGCAGTTTGGGGTCAGTATCTTGCTCAAGGGCACTTGAAGTGTGCTTGTAGTGCCCTGGAGGCAGTCTGGCACCTCTCCAGCTGCCATACCACACGGACTTGATCCAAGCTGGAGCTGAGCCGATAAATTCAAGCCACGTCCCCACGGACTGAGCTACTGCTGCCCACCTCTTACAAATGACACTGAAGCCTCACATTAATACCTCTCACGGCTGATGTTTTGTTTTAGTTTAGATGTCTGTATCAGATAACATTTAAAGCCATCAAAATATGTTGGCATGATGTTAAAATAAGATGTCACACTGCTTACATTATGTCACTTTTGTTTGGGAATAACAAAACTATGCTATTTACCACCACTTGAAGAAACCACTATTATGGCAGCCAGATATTCTCTTTTGAATCATTAATTTGCTGGGTTAACGACCGGCCACACTGCAGTGATTCTCTACTGTACAGCTGATCCACATTATAGCTGTTTCTCCCAGTGCCAAGAAGTTGGAGCTCAGTGCAACTGTCCCTCAGTTTGAGGACCTATTGTGTTGGATTTACTCAATTCTCTGACATGGTGGAATTCTTTATATGTCGCTTGAATAACGTGATGTAGCCAGAGATTAATTAGTCTTAGTTTCCGAGCAAAGTTTTAGTTCAGGCCTGATCCAGTGATCACAGAGCTGATTCACTCTGTCATTGGTTTGCCAACAGACTATCACCCACCCACTGACAGCATGGCAGCAGCGAGCTGGCCCAAGATCTGCAGAGAACCTGGGTGTGGATATCAGTCGGCTGCTGAAAGAGTACAGCCATCTGCCACTGCATATGGAGCTGTGCAGCTTGTTCTTGTTTATACAGGCACAATGTGAAGGAACATTATAGCAAGGTTCAGTCTCTGTAATAAATGCCTAGATACTATAGCAACACTGTCTTATAGAAATAATGCTTGTATATTACTAAACTGTTTTCATAATTATGTTTTGGTGACAGCGTAATCACTGCCTGGACTACACTCAGATATGTTGCTTTGAGATGATTTAACGCAATATTCATGTATTAAGCTGGATTTGCAGGTAAGGGTGGATTACACACTCCTGTCTGTTGTTATGTGTAGGCAACAAAAGCACTTTGGTCAGGGTTAGGGAAAGATCATGGTATCATTTTAATTTTAATAAAAAAGGTAATGAAAAAATAATGCTGTGGTCACAAGGAGTGATTCGTGTTATGCAAGTTAGCTATTGTGGAAACAAACGAATGCATTACATTTTCAGTGGACATTTGGCTAATTCGTTCAGTGTCAATATTTGGCATTATGTTTCCTTTGAAAAATTATTTGCTATTCCAAATAAGTTGTATATAAAAGTAATTTGTAGGAAAGATGGCTGGCTATAGATGCTGTAACAAATGATGAAAACATGTTCAGTCATTTCAGCAAACAGTTTTCATCCATTCCACTCTTTGTCCAGTGTTGCTGTTGCCTACTTAAAAAGCATAACCCTTTCAACAACATTCAGTGCCAATGCAGGAAGTAGGTAATGTTTGGCTATTTATTAACCTAAGCAGGCTGAATGCACCAGAATAAATATATTACCCACATTATCATGAGCCAGTAATTTGCACGACGTAATCAACGTTATCGGCAAGACTGTGATCATGTGATCAATGCACTGCCCACAGTAAAGAAGGAGGTAATATAAAAAGTGAAAGTCTGCATAAAGAATAGCAATTCAGTGCGTTTTTAACTTTTTGTTGAACAAAAAGCGCCATCTAGTGGGTTCAGAAAATAAAGAAAATGCTTCATGAGGCCATCACTAGTCACATGTACAACCAAGTGAATTTTGAATTTTAAGGTACATCGTCACCATGTTTCTTTTCCTAACCTTAGCCTACGTAACTTTACTTGCCTAAAACTAACCTATGTGATTTAACATTAAGTACATAATTTCACGTTAAGAACGTAACTTGACAACGCCCATCCATGCTTCTTTTCCTAAACCTAACCCTTGTAACTTTATTTGCCTAAAACTAAGCTATATAACTTAACATTAAGAACTTATCAAGATATGCTACAAACTGTTGTATCAACACAGTCTCACTCCAACATTGTCACACTGATGTTTGGTCACAGACTTTTCACGTCGAGGTACAATGTGCAAGATATTCTGATACTGACATTCTGGGATGCTGTGGCAAGTTCTGCCTGTTACATGCATTGTTTGTTTTCAAAATACACTTCTTTTTTCACAGTAAATGTACAGTTTATGTACAGTCTCTTTCAAAATAAAAGCACTACATTGATACAACATTGCAAGTTGATGTTTTTTTTCCTTTAACAACAAACGTACATGGTTACGCTTTGCCAACACACATACATAATTGGAATTAGGGAAAAAAGAACAGGGTTTGGCTTTACAATCTTACACGAAGTGAACCGTTGCCTCCCGGGTGAAAGTTGGTGATTATTGGACCCATCAACCACCCCTCCCGCCAGACCTACTCAGACCTCCGGCGCCTTAATTTTCGTTGCTTTCCCACTGCATTTCCCCCTGATGCTGCTGGGCACCGTTAAACAATAATGGAAACTAGTTGCATATCATGCTAATGTGAAAGGACGTTTTCGTCAGTGTCCGCTGCCAGAATTCACTGACCAAGTGCCAGTTTTTGACGACTTTGGAGTGAGACCAGGTTGGTGGTATGTGCAGATATAATATGTCTGCCTAACCTTACCCAAGTGTTTTAGTCATCTAACCTTAACCATACTTAAACCATACTATATTTGCCATAACTTATAATAATTTGGTTCATAATGCATTTATAAGGCGTGCCAAACCAAGTCACTTGTCCAACTAATCATTCTGTACCAAAGAGTTAAGGATGAATGCGCATACTATTACACCCCTAATTTTAAACTGCTTGGGACTGGCAGCTGATGGTCACCCTTGGGCCTTGTGTTCCTGGATTTTAAACTAGACCAACATGCTCTCAACAACTTGCTGTCAAAGAAAAGTGAAATAAACCATGCTGGCACTGAATCTGTCTTCATTTTGAATCAACAAGAGTTAGTTTAAAAGTCTTTTGGGAGTTTCAAGAGGCGGCAATATATGCTAGACGCCCCTAATTTGCTGGTCTAGACCTCAGATACAAGCAAGTGAGGAGCTAATGTGACACCCCATATCTCAAAACGCAGCCTGGCATTACCAGAATGGATTACACGGTTGCTTACATAGACAATGAATGGGAAATGTCAAAGTGATGGATCCTGCAGACATCCACGTGTATGTGACAGACAAAGTCCTGGCCTCAGTTAAACACAGAGGACAGAAACTAGCATGATGACAGCAAAACACAGTAAAGACTCTACCCCTCTTATGCAAAACATTGACCTGTAAATGACTGGATATTTGCTGTTATTTTTGGTCTTTAAAAAAAAGGAGTCCTTGTAGGATCTGTGAGTAGCGAGGTAAAACATTTTTTTGTAAGGCATTTACTTGAGATGGCAACTCTGAGGCTGCTAGACTAATGTCTTTATAAAGTTAGGAGAGACAGACAAAAAAGGATATACATAAATAAATAAGTACTTTTTTCAAGTTGGTGCATAATATTAACACATTAAATGAAGTGTTGAAATGTCCCACCTGCTCTGTGACACATTTTGCAGGGGACAAGTCTTAATTGCTCCTCGAGGGGGGAGTGGAAGTTGTCTTGGACACGCATGGCTGTGCACGTTCTCACCCGCGTGAGGATGCAAAAGGATTTAAGCTTTGTTTCTTGTGATTTGTTTGTTTGTCTGCTGTTGTGTCATTCATTACTCTGCAAAGCCCCTTATGACAGATTTGTTTTGTTAAAACCGCTTCATAAATAAATTGGAATTGACACGCATTTTGTTCTAAGAAGGGTTCTTACACCGTAATTGTCAAAGTATTGCTGGAATAAATTACAGCTTTATCTTTATTCCCACTTGACGGAGTAAGAGCTTTTCCTCCAACTCATATGAGAAAAAAGGCTGTCGTGCTGTAGTAGCAAAGACAATGCATTGTTACTGTGTGACAGTATAGCTTTGTAGTGGAGAAGCATATGTAACAGATTAGAAGGCAGGATAATATACAGTCCATTCTCACACACACACATACACACACATCTGTATTCTATGGAATTATGTAGAAGCCCATTAATGCCAGGAATGGGGAAAAAAGGGAAGAAAGTTAGCAAAGACGATAAATATGTATGATGTATGGGTCCCTATACACAAAGCCATTTTTTTTATTTTAAATGTTGCAATGTGAGGACAAAATTTTCACGAGATAATTACAAAAAAACAACCTAAAAGGAGTGTGTAAAATTCAGGGGGATTTAGTGGCATCTAAATGAGGATTGCCAACTTTAACCAGCTGAAACGTCTCCTGGTTAGAATTCCTTCAGTGTTCATTGGAGGTTTTCACTGGGAGCTGAATTATCTCTTTCTAGGCTTTACTATGTGTTTATGTTGTTGTGGTCTTATGTTATATTGCAGAATAATAATAGTAATAGTATTAGTTAAAAATAGTAAAAGGTAAACATTTTAATTTTAGCATTTGCCTATAGTAGACCCTTTCACTGGTTCTGTTGGCTTGTTTGTGACAGTGGAAGAAGATGATGCGAGTGCTGCATTCAAAAATATTCATTCAGAGTCCCGGAGTGCACTCTGGCACAAACTGGGCCGTCTGTAAATTCAGAGTGCACTCTTGGAGCAGCAGAGCACATGTGTGACTAACTCAACCATTTGTTAATTTATATAGAAATATATATGCAACCATCAGGGCTCTCCATTTAGTGTAGAGTGTTAGACTGACTACGAATGCATCATGTCAGGTCACTCACTCTCCGGGACCACAAGCGTTACTTGAAAAAGTAAACACTGATCAACGGGACCAGACTGGCCGACCCGTATGCTCTCACTCAGTGGATGGATGATTTGACAGGATTGCTGAAGATGGAATGGCCGGCTTTGTGGTTGATTTATTATGCACAGTTTTGATGATCACCTCTGTGCAGTCCTTTTAACCATAGTTGCCTTCGTTTTTGTTGACAGGCAGTGGTGGCTGGTATATAAGTTTTGAGCCATGACTCTGTCTATTCTGACACCTAGTAAACACAACAAGATGACATTTTAAGACTCCTATGTAGCCTACAGCCCTGTGGTGGAGAGTCTTGTTTTGCCTCCAGCTAGTAAAATGCTAGTGCCTGCTATGGGTGCTCACCTTTTTCTCTGATAACTTAAGATCCAGACATTCAGGAGATTCTTACTGGGAGCTGAATTATCCGCAGAGGGTCTCTTCCTCTCAAAAACAAACTGATCTGGTTTTTCAAGCTGGTAAATACACTGAATAAAGCAGTGTCATGCTGTTTTTCTGACACTCTTGCCAAAGGTGGGCTGCTTAGTGATGGGCAAAGCAGTTCTTTAGATGCTACTGAATCACTAGAATCAGTTCATTACAAAGATTCGTTCAAAAGATCCGTTCACCGAATCCTTCAGTGCTTGGCGGGAGGAGCCCTGACTGTGTACTGCCTAGTCCGACTCACTGAACTGATACATGGCTGAGCTGCTGCTGCGTCTGCCCTGCATCTTAAGTTTGTTTATCTGGAAACTAAGTCTGTTAAAACAATGGGGAGGTGTGTGATTGTGTTCCTTTGGCTTGACTCCTGGCTACATTAGCCGTTAGCTTGGAGAAAAGCTATGAAAGTGTATCGCTGAGAAAAAATGATTTGAATCACTCAGGGATCAGGGTTACGACACCAAGTGATTCATCATCATCATCAAGGAAAAATATTTGTAGCTTTTGGGAGGGTCTAAATAAAAAAACAAAAAGAAAACCCAGTCACCCGACTCCTCTGATAAGTGAAGAACAGTCCCTTAACAACAGAAAGCAGCATGAAGGTCGGTTAAAATGTTACGGTGTTCACTTATTTTTTATATCTGATACTTATCAAGTCTCTCTTTCAAACTCAATGCCGACTAATTTGGACAGAGATGGACAGAATTTGTGGCTGAGCTGACAAAGAAAGTGGCAACAGTTACAGATGGAGGCACAGGAAAAGGGACGAAAGTTAACGTGTCCACCGGAGTGTCATGTTCCCATCACTGCCTATCAGAGCTGGAATAGATAAAAGCCTGTGACTACTGTAGAGTTATTTGAATGAATGAATCCCTTTTTAATGCAGATTGTAACCTTTCCTGCTAAAGTCAAAGCCAGATGTTGTGGGTCTAAGTGTTTTTTTGTCCAGTGGGAAATAGGCTTTAATCCCTGAAGCACTGCGTCATTGTATGTTTCTCATTCATTTACCTATAAAATGTTTTCTGTCTGTCTTCAAACCATAAGCTGCTTTGCATGCAGCACAGCGCGCTCACGTCTCCTGCCAAGGCCCTGATTTTTTGTTTCCTATCTTTTTAACCTGTCATCGCGCTGTTGTTCAAACAGAAGCATACAGACATGAAAAGGTTCCTCTTTACGTAGCTGAAAGTCAGCTGAGGCGAGGTGGCACAGTGACGAGGGAGATGCTCTTTGAATTGGACAAGTTCGTGTTCAAGCTCCTGCGTCTGCACACTGAGGCCATGATGAAGACACTGAGATCCTTCCAGCGGCAACTGGGTCAGCAGCTCACCCTGACCTCTGTGTGCAAGAGGAAATAAAAAATTGAATATTAGGGATCTGGTATCTTGTTAGTGCTATTATTAAACTGGAGCTGCTCAGCTCATGGACCAGCACACACTGCTCGGTTCAGCTGCATTGCTTAGAGTGTCCTTCCGCTCCACTGGTATTTAGAGCAGTCTGGACTTTTAATGTTTTCCATTTTTATCTGGGGAAATGAGAGCCATTCCAACAAATAAGCTTTGTTGCTCTACATCTGTGAATTGGAATAGAAACAAAGCCTCATGATGTCTCTAAAAATAACTTTCCTGTCTTTGGTTCCTCAGTGTGCTTTACAGCCATATTACTGTATGAGTGAATGTTAAAACTAGTATGTGTTTATTAGAGAGACATAATGTAGGACTGCAGAGAGTAATCAGGTAGATCATGGACAGACCTCTGATTATACTGATGACAGCATGCTGACATTTACCTGGGTGACATTGGTGCAGACTGCTCCTTCCAGTGAAGGACAACAGTAATGTTCAGTTCATTAAACCCATCAGTCTACATGCTGACGCGGTATCACAGTGTGGGTTTACTCTGTGTGCTCAGGGGTCATATTAAAATTAAGCCCCCTG
The DNA here is from genome assembly GCA_035609425.1 of Epinephelus awoara. NCBI lineage: Eukaryota > Metazoa > Chordata > Actinopteri > Perciformes > Serranidae > Epinephelus > Epinephelus awoara. The sequence goes on from CM069305.1 coordinate 6,134,198, forward strand.
ACTCAGGAGCCACACTCCCCCCTGCTGGTTTAGGATTACATCCCTTGAGCCATTTGATATGAGTGATATCAGCTCATTTACTGTTAGGATAGGTTAGAATAAAAATGTTTGCCCATACTGTGAACACAGCCGGACACATGCCACTACCAGTCCTACTGCAATTACATTCACTGTCCACTGCTATAACAACTACTAGTATAAATACTACTACTGGTACTACTATTACTACTATGCTGCTATTTGTACTGATAGGGATTCAACCATTAGTATTGCTGCTACTACCATAACTACTACTACTATAATACCACTATAAATATCATAACTACTATTATTATGATACTTCTGCCACTACAATCAGTATTCCAATACTACTAGTACCACTTTTATTTCCATGCCACTTAAAAGAAAAATGAAAATTCGTGAGACCAGCGAAAGCACGTGAACACACATGAAGGCGGTGCACATGTCTCACGGTCACAGTCTCAAGCGGGCACACGTGAGCGCGGTGTACAGAGAGGCAGTTAGAGCTACAGGCTACAATGAGGCTAAGAGTTTAAATGACGTTTTTCCAAACAACTTTTTATCTCGGGGCTTCAGACACTTGGATCACTACGGACAAGCGGTATGGAGATATTCTGTTGTTTCAATTATGTGTTTTTTGGACATTTTAATCTGGGGCGCCCAGCCTGCATTAGGTGGAGTTTTGTTGCTAGCCCCTCTCCCCTTGGATCTCCGCAAGGGATGTGAGGACTCTGAAACTTCACCTGAGCCTCCCTCGGCATATGGGTGAGTAGATAATGGCTGAATTTTCATTTTTGGGTGCACTATCCCTTTTAGCCCCATTTCCTCCAAATACTTTTGGTATAGTACCTTCAGAATCAAAATTAAGCTTTCATACATAATACCTAGACCCAAGGTCCATTCAGCATTTACACCGCAAACAATACTCTTAAATGTGGGCAGGGTTGTTGTCACTCACTGTTCAGTCCAGCATTTGCTGTGTTTCCACATCAATGGTGACACAGAGGTAAGTCAGCAGCACCTATCATCCACAGAACGAGGTTGCAAGCCAACATTTTCAGAACAAAATAGAACAGGTAAGAATGAGCATTTAGTCCCTTTCGGGCAAGCACAGCCAGCCAGAGCCCGCAGAAACATCTCTCTGCAATGTTTTTTTTTTCACCAAGTGAGGATCAGAATATACGTAGTTCATATAAATTAGATTAATGTATATTTTTAAATGCTGGAAGATGTACTAATTACTCAAAGTGTGTATTACATAATGCTGCTTCAAAACCAGCCACAAATTGGCCCTGAACAGAGTGACTGTCCTCTATTGACCAATCAACTGCATTACAGAGCACTGTAATCAACTGTTTCTAGCTCCACCCTCTAGTTACCAGATCTGTGTGCTAGGTACCCCAACAGAGGGGTGACCAAAAATGGGGACAATAAGAAACAGTCGTACGGAACTTAACTGAACTGTACTGGACTTCTTGTTGAAAACAAGACTTAAGACCAGTGGTTCCCAACTGGTGCAGCCAAAGATTTCACCTTAGTCATTAGTTCAAGGTCTACACAGTTTAATATAGTCAATGTCATAATGCCCTTGACCATGTCATCAAGCTAGTTTGCTGTCTCTGTTAAGTAGCTGTCCACCCATTGTTTACTAGTACTAGTACTGGTACTACTCTTCATCTTTGACAAAAACTCTGTCTGTGGGTGTATGTGTCTGTGTCCCTAGGTCCACGTTTTTCTCCTCACTGACTCGGTCAATCCATGATAAATTTGGCACAGTGGTAGAGGGTCATGGGAGGATGTGAATGAAGCAATATTACATCAATTGGCCAAAGGGGGGTGTTATAGCAACTGATTGTAATTGCAAACTTTGAATGGGCATATGTCATGCCCCGTATGTCGTAGAGACATGAAACTTTGCACAGAGATGCCTCTCCTCATAAGGAAAAAATTCAGTTAATTAGGTTATATAGATTTTCCGCCATTTAGAATTTTTTGAAAAACACTGAAAATCGATCCCTTCCTAGGAAGTTTGACCGATCTGCATGAAACTCGGTGAACATAATCTAGGGACCAATATCTAAAGTTCCCTCTTGGCAAAAGTTGGAAAACTTCTATAAGGTAATGAATATTGCGGAGGGCATGGCTCAATTCAAGGTGACTGGAGAAATTTAACTCTAATTGGCAACTGGGTGGCGCTATAACAACAGGAAAATGCTCAAAAAATGGCTAAAATGCGACCGATTGCTGTGGCTCTAACTCTTGGTATGACTAAGTCATGGTATGGTATGCTGTACATAATCATGGAAACTGTGAGTGTGTCACTCTGTCTGTCCCACGTTTTTCTACTCACTGACGTGGTCAATCTATGTGAAACTGCACATAGGCATTGAGGATTGGCATAGGTAGAAGGTGACAAAGCTACCAATGGGTATGGACTAGTACTACTAATATTACAATAAGTACATGTGCAGTACCATTACTACTGCAGGTACGCCTTTACCATATATACTAATGCTAGTACTACACCGAATTGAAGACCAAATGAAACAGCACTACTGCACCATGACTACTACTCCTACCACTACCACTGGAATAACTACTATTAGTATGACTTTTTCTACATTACTGCTTTTCTAACTGTTAGTCGTAGTATCACTCATGCTAATATTGGTAATACTAGCACTACTGCTACAGTTCCTCTTACTGCTATCATCACTACTATCACAAGTGCTTCTTTACCATATTCTTACCAGAGCTACTATAGTACAACCATACAACTACCATTACTGCTACTGATACTGTGCAAGCATTACATTCACTACCAGTGCCAAAACTACTGTACTATTCCACCAAAACAGCAACAACAACAACTACCACTACAACTACTACTGCTGCTCCTACTACTACTACAGCTGCTGCTACTGAATAATACAGCTCTAACAGAGACTGTATTCAGGTGGATAATGATTTTGTTTTGATAATGGATTTTTTTTTCTATCCTCTTCAGGTTTAATTTAATGCATTTGGTCATTTGTGTGCGTATGTTTGTGCGTATCTGTCTGCCTGCAGCTAACAAAACTAACAAACTACTAGACCAATTAACCTAATTTTTTGTGTGCACATGTATGACTGTATGTTCAAGATCCTCTCTTGCAGTGATTCATAATTGTTGACAAACCTGTTTTATTGACTGTTTTATAATATGATTAACTGCTGAACCCTCACTCCTATTAACCTTTTGGAAGGGGCCACAAGTGTTCACCAAAATCACATAGTAAAATACATTTATGGCAGTCAGCTTGGGTATAAACAGTGCACCTCTCTGTCTGTTGGAAGCCACATTTTTGTCTTTGTCGTACCAGAGCCCCTACTAATTGATTCCATACATAATATGTTATGATCCACTAAAGTTAAGCATGATGCAAGATGAATAAATCCCCATTTCTGTTATCTTCACTGAATGTAACCCCTGAATTCCAATTCCAATTCAAAGACCGGCTGCATCACAGCCATCTGAGCTGAGCTTGGCCACTCTACTACTCCTGTTTTTTAGGAGGGGAGAAGGAGGTAGGGGGGGATTTTATTGGTTTGCCTCCATATAGCTTGTCTGCTCTGGTTTACCTTAATAATGTAACCTGTATTGTCTCCAATTTATTCCAGTACTGTCATGCATGCTCACTGGACACACAGCCTGCCCTGCACTCACTCATTACACAGATAAAATGTAAACCTGTATTCACTATATGTACTGTTGACTGACCATGCGTGCCTGCTATCCTACAGGCACACTGTGCTTCTAATTGATACAGACAGACACACTGACATCTGCCCAGTCCTACCACAGCCTCCCTTGAGCAGCTGGAGGTTAAGTGCACTGCTGGAGGTGTTGATGGTTGCTAGATGGCAAGGAGAGAGTGTCACACACACACTGGCAACCTTCCAGTCATTAGCCCAGGGCTCTGACCTTTAGGCTGCTGCCACAGCATGTCTGTGTGGAGTGATGGGAAAAAAAGATTCCTTAATTGTTCAAAAAGGCTTCTCCCCAACCAGCGTATGCATGCACATGCATTAAAGGGAGTCATTTCCTGTTGTTGTTTTCACTTTGCATTTTCTCACCGAATGTTTTATTCATTTCCTGACATGTTGATTAAGTTAATGAAAGGAGAGACAGGAATTGAATCATGTTTTATGGATCAAAGACACAATGAGGTCTGTGCCTCTTCGCCTGTGTGTTTTTCTCCCAATTAGCCTAGTGGCTGACACTGCCTGGCCGGGCCGCCGTAGCTGATGGAGATTGATACAACTCATGAGAGAGACACCCGTGGGAGTTTTGTTCGGCAGCTTGGCTGAGCCGTCTCTCTGCATCACACAGCCATCTTAACGTATTTATTATACGCTTGCATGTTGTCTTATTTTTTTCCCATGGTTCCATCAAAACATTCTTTCACTTGTGCCGTTCCCCGCAGAGGCCTTGGATTACATCAAAGTTGCCGTGTTGTTAGTACAAGCTTCAAACAAACTAATGAGCCGATGTTGTCGGCTAATTAACGTCAGCTGACTCTTTTTTGTCTGCATGCAGAAAAAGTCGCTCCATATCTTCCTTTCTTCCAATCTTAAAATAACCAGGAGTTTATTATTAGAGGGCAGGATCCCAGATAGTGTTCAGTCTGACTGCAGTTGTAAACCCTTTATTTCATTCAATGCAGTGGATTTGTATTTGGCTCATTTGACTTAATTGGAGAGCTGCACCACTCATGAGTCTCCTCCTCATGGGGAAGGTCAAATGCTGATAGAATGGGCTATCAGTGAACTGTGTTGACAAAGTGTGAAGTCCTGCAGGTCTCCTCTAAACTCAGCGGGCAAACTGTCTGTTTGTTACACTGCTCATTGTGAAACATGCTACCTTGCATCCATCACTTTCGCGTTAATCCTGGTGCAGAAATGCAGTTACAGTCTGTCTGCAGAGATTAATGTGCTGAAGTCTACAGCTTATCTTGTACATGTTGAGAGCTCCTCCTGTCCTTGTATCATTACACCGGGATGTATTGCTGTTCTACGGCTCCATTCATCATGTGGTAAATGAACAAATCTTTGTTGGCAGGATCAGATTACATGATCTTTTTGTCATTTGAGGTCTCTGTGTCAGATCAGAAAAATCAGAGAGTCATAAATTGTTGCAGTGACTTGGCCAAAAGACAGCACAGGCCAATATTATTAAGAATTACATCCATACGAGATGATTTCTGGACATCAAAACATACACAGACATAACAGAGGATACGGAGTTAACAGCACTTGTTACCTCTTCCCAGGCCTTTTATATACCTGACCCTGTCACACCATTACTTACAGAAGAAAATAAAATGTTCTAACAACCATTTCACCTAAACAACTTTAATCTAAGCACTGGAAAAGTTTTTCTTTCTCTCTCACTGTCTTTGTTTGCCCCATGTTTGCAAGGGGACAGGACCTTTTCATAAAGCACCTATCCACAGTAACTGTACCTCCATATATAGTGGTCATTGGCTATACATGGATATGGATGCATGCTAATTGCTGACTGGCGGGAGCGACATTTTGCAGTCGATTGGCATTCGTGAACTTGCACACATGCCTATGGTCAAATCTGAGTTTTGCGCAGAGCTCATGAATCCAGTGTAGGTTTTCCATAACCAAGGTTTTGTATGTGCAAATCTACTCACACATTTGCTAACATTTCATGAATGAGACCCCTTGAATGTAACCAGGGATTTTGGTATCATACCAACACTACAGAGTGTGCCAGGTCTGACGTCAAAAAAGAAGTTTAGCATCGCACTGGTTCCCGGAAGAGAAAGTGAATGTGATTTTTGCATTGCGTTTTGGATTATGTCAGAAAATAAGCTCTGTGGCTAACGCAAGTTTATGATACTTAGAGGTTTTAGGATAATCTTCACATATAAACACCTTTCATACCGCATTTGAAGCTTAAATGTGATCCACCAGAAGTAAAAAGCTAACATTAGGCTTTAACGCATTACATGACTACTCCACAGTTGCATGACACTTGACGTCACCGCCACTAAGCTTTCAACTGATTTCGGCCGCTTTATTTTAAAAACATTGCATAATGGGGAAATCAGACTGTTTAAGCTAAATAAGAAGCTGTAATGGCGGACTGCCAGCACTCTCGCCTGTTCGGGGGTGATGACGTTTAATGTCCCCGACAGGGTTTGTAGTCGTATTGAGCAACTTGTACGCAACCGCCCTTTTTTGGACACCTAAAAGCTTCAAAATTCACAAGTAGGGTATTTACTGACGTGTTTTATGTCGTAGAACAAAACCTGAAACTCGCTTAAGCTTTTGTTAACCATAGGGTTAACCTTATTTGAGGCATTTTACCAAAATTCCATTCAAAAAACGTATTGACTTTTAGACGAGAGAACCGGAAGTGCCAAAAGCGCTAACGGAGTTCCGGGTTTACTGGCACACTCTATAACCACATAAAAACATATGTGTTGTGTTTATATGTAGTGCTTTAACCACAAACAAACATAAATCAAATATCAAAAAAATCTTTCTACAAGATGGCAGCCCCGCATGGTGAAGGTTAGGGGAAATTGGTTATGGTTAATAAAATCTATGACAGGACACAAACGCTCTAACCTTACCCTTCACCAATTTTTGTAGTGAAATAACATGACTTGAATTAGTAAAGTGATGTGTATTTTCCACCTCCACTGCCTTCTTGTGTGTAATAAGATCAGACTCCAAGAAAAGACTTTTTTTTTTTTTTTTTTGCTCGCTCTGCACCTCACTGCAATAGATATTTGAATTCAGACTATCATTCTGTCTCACGGTTGTGTTTGCATGTAATTACAGAGCACATCACACCACACCGCTGGGCGCCTTCCTATTTTAAAGTGGCAACCGTTACCAATATAGTTGCCTGGGTGTGAGTGCACCGTCAGCTGGAAGCAGCCAGCTGAGACTCACTGCGGCTCTCAACTGGGTCATGGAGGGAAAAAGCTGGAGGTGAAATGCCATGTTTTAATAAAGAAATAACTATAAAAGCAAAGCACACAGTAATTCATGGCACCAAGATATTTTTACTGCGCTGCACTGTTTGTACACAAGTGCCTGTGCCAGCAAGTTTTCTCATTTAACACAGCGGATCATTACATAACTGCCACCGTATTGTTTGCTGACACAGGGTTCCTTAAGCATGATATCCCAAACAGACCTGTGTCATAGTTTGGTAATATTTTCAAGTTATTTGTGCAAAACCAGATAAAGGGGGCAATTATGATTAAAAAAAATTGCCTGTGAAGCATGATTACTGATATATCAGTGTGCAACACATGTATAATGGTAAAAGCAGTAGCAGGACCACAAGTATATATTATTAGAGCCCAAGCACCAACTGGTGCACCCCATTGTATTGCATGGACTTATTATTACCCATGCACAGACACATAATGATAACATAATAATAAAGGGGCTAAAGATTGACAGGTCTGTCACTAACGTCAGTACATTGTGTCCCTATCTTTACCTGTCTGACTTCATTCTCAAACCACATTAGAAAATTGCTTGTTATAAAATAAACTCTGCAACATACCTTGAATTATGCGTTTAGTCATTAGGGTGAGGCATGTGTTACTGATTTACTGTACTTCCTTTATATTAGTTATTTCTTTTACTACTTCTCTATATAACTACTGAAGTCTGTTGCTAAATTCAGCATCATGTTTTGCTAAGAACACTTTTTTAATAAATCAGAAGTTAAAAAAACGTGTAAACTACATTGTTAACGCAGACGAGCGGAGGATTAGCTGGGAAACATCACATTTATTCACTTAACATGGAGCTACAGTTAATACTGAATTATGTTAGATGTTTGCAGAATGTGTAAGTTTCCTCTATTAAGTCATCAGAAATCATCTTTAGATGGAGCAGATGTTTATCTTGAGCTAGCTCGGGCCGTGTTAAAGTTAATACTTTGACGGAACAAGACAAGCTAATTGCTAGCGTGCTCGGTTGAAAAGAAAAAAAACAGGTTCAGCGCCAGAAGTTGCACACATAATTCATGCAAGGTATCATGGGGGCTTGGAATAAGGTGGATACTTTACAAAGTCTTCCTGTATATCAACAGGATCGACTTCACATTTGGTGAGCACAAGATTGACACTTGAATGATGAAAAGTTGTTAAAAGTTTGAGTTTTTGTGGAATGGTGTCGTGTGGCATGGCGGCCTTTTTGCAAATTTTGCCATAAAATAGCAAGCTGTTTTACCTTGTGTGTACATTGTCCAGTATGCCCTAAATTTTACACACTGGATAAGAGTCCCAGCCTGAAGATATATATATGCCAATATTGAGTTTTAGTCATAATGCCACCCACTGACAACAGGAAATGACATATGACAATGAATACTGTAAAAAAGCCCTCCTTTGAATGAATCAGATTGATTTCAAACCCGGGTAATACAATCTGAACACGTTATTGAAACTTAGAGTTTTCATGGAACAGTGCGACTTAGCCATAAAATTGGAAGTTGTTGTAACTTGAGAATATATTGTCCAATCTGCCCCAAATTGTACAGGTTGGATGAGTCCAGGCTTGAAGCTATCTACTTGCCAATACTGAGTCATAAAAAGTGTGCCACGTACTGGCGACATGAAGTAGGTCTTATTGGAGAAACATCATTCGGTTTGCATGTATTTTACATTGCGTGGTCCACATTTGAAAGGCAGCAATGTAACGCATTTTTAGCGTGTTTTCTCAAGTGCTACATGGCAGATACAGGGAGTTGTACAAAATTTACAATGCCCCATCTAACCCTGTCTATTAGTGGGCAGAGTGTGTGATGGTTACAGAAATGTAACACAAGCATGGGGTGGAGTGCGGGCAGGACGCCAGCAACCCCAACATGCAGGAAGGTGCAAGAGCCTGTTCACCGCTGCTTGCAGCTTTTTTTCCCTAAATTTTAACTTCTGTGCTATGTTTGGTCTCATTTTTACTTGCATGACTTTCTCTTTATACATATTTGTTTGAGCATTGTTGTAGGGAGCCTGAGAACTAAGAATTTCATTGCCAGTGACTGCTTCTCTGTTATTGTTGTGCATGACAATAATGAGCCTGAACTTGTGTGCATGGTTGGGTGGATGTGAGAGGAAAGAAGAAAACAAAAGGAGAGGGAGGAATATATATATATTAATAAGGAGAGAAAGCAACTGGGAGTGAAATACTTGGAAGGAAGCTCCGAGCGAGACAGAGTGAGAAAGGTATGCAGAGACAGAAAAGTAGAGCAGAGAATCAGACATCAGTGTTTGCAGTCCCATGACAGAGGCTGCTGCTAAAGCCAGTTTAACAGCTCTGCACCAAAGACTTAATTCTGATTGTCAGCATTAAATAGGTTTGAAATGAAAGCTGACTAAATGTCTTGGTGACCGATTAATTGTATTGAGTCAGTCTGAATGCGTGGTAAGGATGAACATGGCCTCTGTGCTCAGAACAGTAATTAGAGAACTGACTGCTCTCTGGAACAGAGAGAATAATGTGATCAGAAATCATAATCCATTTTGAGCAACGGCTGCAGCGGGCATTAAACTAGTGGGAACTGAGCAGCTTGTGGGACCTAATGAGCAGGGCTCACTTCACTGTGACTGATAGCTTCCTGGTCACTAATGACTGAAAGAGGGATTTGTGTCATTGCGATTCTCCTGCTCACAGTTTGGTGCTTCTGGTGGAGCTGTTGTAAGTGGACAGTTTGCTTCACAGCCTGTACTGTCCTCTGATGAATAGCACGGCCTCCTGTGAAGACCCTCTGTCCGCTAACAGAGCCAGTATGAGTCTAGCACAGGATGCATGCCTCATGCTCTGAGAAAGTATCTCACCATTCTGTCCTGTTTGTACCATCACTCCAGTCAATGCTGAACACATTTGCAAATGTTACAGTGCTTTGATTGATCATATTCCAGTTATTAGTTTGGTTGCAAATATGTTACCTTATGCCAGGTTTTTAAAGAGGCTATAATGTTATATTGACATACGTATTGATTTTAGTACTTTTTTTTACTAAGGCTGGGCTAAGACTTCTGTCGGCACAAGGCTTACATATTCAACTACATAACAGGACTGGCACTCATGGTACTCTCAAGAAACATGATTTAGTTTGCTAGTTTAGTTTAGTAGTAAGGTTGCAACGTGAACTCATCCCTACTTGTCATATTTGTGATGCTGTGGTAGAAGCCCCACAGGTTTTTGTGTTGTATCATGATGTCAAAAGGGTTGGTTGATGTTAATACAGAAGGGGTTGGTGTGTCAACTCATGTAACGGTTATTAAAATAGTGGCCGACACTTGTCACATGACTTGACTCCAGTGACTAAGAAGGGATTGGTGGTTAGATTTAGGCAATAACACTACTTAGTTATTGTAAGCAAAAGATAAGGGTTGACGTTGTTGAGTGACTAATGTCTTATGTGATGGGTTAGGGTAAGGCTAAATGTGACAAAACAACTCAATAATGACTTTTAGTTTCACGTGGGACAAGGACACCAGTCTCCTGATATAAAGTCGAGAAAGTTGAGATGAAAGCATAAAAGTAATAGATCTATGTTGCCCAGTCTTTACAAGGGATATGCTGTGAGCATTCTGTAGTTGTGGTGGGTTAGGGGCGGCAGTAGCTCAGCCCATATGGACTTGGGTTGGGAACCAGAAGGTCGGCAGTTCGAGTCCCCGTCCAGACCAAATATGGAGCGTGGACTGGTGGCTGGAGAGGTGCCAGTTCACCTCCTGGGCACTGGCGAGGTGCTCTTGAGCAAGGCACCGAACCCCCCAACCGCTCAGGGCGCCTGACCAAGGCAGCCCCCTCACTCTGACATCTCTCCACTTTGTGCGTGCATAGGTTCTGATTGTCAGCGTTAAATAGGTTTGAAATGAAAGCTGACTAAATGTCTTTGTGACCGATTCATTGTATTGAGTCAGTCTGAATGTATGGTAATGAATGATAAAGTATATAAAATTAAAAATTACATTAATTAAATTATTCCTGTTCAGCTACAAGGATCATTCTTGATCTTGGAGACAGCAGTCAACAAAAAAATGTTTGAACTTGATCAAAATGTCCACTACAGCTGAGAAATGGACCTTGAGGTGAGATTGTTATGTCACCAGTGTAAACCCTGGATTCTGAGCTTCTGTATGAAATCCTCATCTTTGGATTACACCCATGAAATGAACTCACAGAAAAGCTATAGTTTAGCACAACTTCAGTTTTATTTTCAAACTCTAGTCTTTGGTCCTATTAGTTTTGATAACATTAGACTCAGCAAAGCAAATGCTGAGATCTGGAAACATTGTGACATTGCTGAAAACATTTCCAGTGAGGCAAGAAACATGTGCAGTAAGACGTGATAAATGAACCACAATGATAGACAATTATGTTTTAAAGAGAAAATGACTAGAAAAATACAATTATAACCTGATGACTGTCATTACTGCTAGCATTACTTACCAAATTGGATCTATTTTAAGAGATGCCTCACACATTGTGATTACGACTGATACAACCAATTATAAAAAAACACATTGTTCTCCCTCTTGCTTGTAGCGCTATTTATCAATCCAGATTGTTAGAGATGTGCCCTCTCTTGAATATAGTGAGATGGCACTCGTCCCCCAGCTGTATCACAGTGCAGAGGGAAGCGTGCATCTACTTGTGGACAAAACATTGCTGCCGTCCTCCTCGGCTGAGGAGGCAAAATCAGTTGATGAAACCAGAAGCAGAACATTACAGATGAGGTTAATGTTGCTCCCAACACCAAACCAGCTAGAGAAGGTTCGTGAATGACCTATGCTCCCCAAGGAGCAAAAGGGTTTAAGTCAAGTAATATTGCTCTTGCGATATAACAGTTATGCACTAGTGGCAGCAGAGGAGCACTGTAGAAATGCCTAAAAGCATAACCATCATGACATATAGAACAAACAGGAAAGATAAGCAGCTACTTGAGCGTAAGAATCTACCAGGTATAATTCATCCAGATAGATGGAGCTGCCCTTTAGTGGAACAACAGTCTGCCAAGTGCATAATAAGCTCTCTGCATTGTTTCCACACTTTTCACCTCCACCTACATCACTAACAGCTGGGCTCTTTGCTGATCAGGAGCGTTTCTATATTTATGCTCACTGCACTACCTTTGCATTCCATTAATTTATTTGGAAGCATTGTTTGGATGAAGGGCTTCATCAGGTATAGATGAATAAACCTTGTGTCACAATGCATTAAATGTACGATTTGATGTACCAGTCAAACTTACAGGTAGATCTTAAAAAAACTTACAATCAAGTGCACACACCAATTTGTAGAGAGCATGTCAAAGGATAGGTATGTCTAAATTCAGTGCTTACATGACATAGGTGCTTCCAAAGAGTTATGGGTTACTGCAATCAGGAGGAGATGGAGGAGAAAATACAAGGCTCTTAGTTCTGCGCAGAGTTGTGTTCTCAAGCTCAGCTGAAGCTAATATTAGGCTCAAGGAGATAGAGTTAGACAAATCGAGCTGGTATATGCGTCCTAGCCTAATGTAGGTTTGCTTTTTGTGTTTTCTTCCTGCAATGCAATTAATAGGACGTATCCCTCCAGCATGCAAACACTGTCTGAGGAAACGCAAATAGAGAATTCTGTGCTAAAACCAGATTGATGAAGACTACCTTTGGCTGAAATTGGGACAACGAAAAAGGTTCTACTTTTTGTGCAGACTGAGCACTGTGGAATTTCTCTTTTTAAAAATATCACTGCATTACCATAATGGTTGGTGGTGACAATTATGGTGGCCAGCACTCTTGATATATTATAGATATGGTGTCAGTGACATATTAAGATGGACAATCCTTTAACCAGACTAGAGCCAAGTTTAATTTTGACCTCTGATCACTGATTTTTGTCTAACAGTTCATATGATATCCTACAAATTAGCACCCACACTAGTTATCTTAGGCTCAGGAAAAGAATTATTACTGGGCATCATCACATTAGTCGTTAAAGATACATGACAATGTGACGTGATGCAAACTCAGCGTTGACTTTTAGTTTCACCGAAATACGAACGGCAGTCTTCTGGGTCAAAGTCCTATGTTTGTTTGACCCATCCATCCACCCCAACAGCCTCTCTATGCAGACTATGTTGCTCTTTGGGGTATGGTCACAGATGCGCAAAATTAACATTGGAAAATATCTGCCTTCTGTTCAGTTCTATTCAATGCAAGTAAAGGGGCAAATAAACCTTCAAGGTAATGTTAAAGTTTTGTACATTGTTCTATGTTAATGAAAGTCAAGGAGAAAACAAAAGGTTTCATAAGACTTTCATCAGCACTGAAGCTGCCAAGAAAGGGATCCCAAATGCAAATAAATTTGGACACAGCTAAAGTCTCTGATCAAAGCAGATGTTTTAAAGAGTAGTATTTACACATTTCCAGGCCTACACACTATGCACAAATGTGTTTTTAGCTTGTCATTTCAGTCTGTGGCTGAAGGCTCTGGAATAGTCGATACTAAAAGCAGAATAGAGGAGATTTGCTCTGAGATCGATGTACAGTGTCATCAGACAGACAGAAGTCCGTGGTATGCTCTGAAAAGTGATGCAACCATGGCTTCAATACACTTTGGAGTCTGCCGGACGAGTGTGTAGACAATGATTGATTGCTTAAGTGTACCACTCTGTCTGTCCTCCCACAGGAGGTTGTGACGATGAGGATGTGTTCGGAGCCCCAGGCACTGCAAAGGTGTGAAGATGGAGTCCTGACCTCAGGTGGTTCTTCCACCTCATAATCCTCACTGTGAGTATTTCATCCAGTAACTGATGTCCTTTCTGCAAAGACATCTATGTGACTGTTAAGACCACATAAAGTCATAGAGGAATTCACAAAATGTCAGAGCGGCAGATGAAGAAAGGGCAGGCTGTTAGGATTTTAAACAAGGGCTGGCAGATATGGATTAATCTTCTGGAACTAAAAGGTTGTGTTCTTAAAAAGTCTGATTTAAAGAAGCATCTTAAAAAAACTCTCAGGTATTACTGCGTCCCTGAAACCAGCTCAAAATATTGATATTCGAGTCTTAATGTAGGGGAGGTTTGCCAAGTGCACAGTATCTGTATCACCAGGCCCAAAGACACTGGAGGATTCTTGGTTTCAAACCATGGAATTTCTCATTTCTAAGGCTCAGTACCAACATTTTAATTTGTTTTTTTTTTTTGGATATCCATGCATGTTGTTTACAACGTTCTAAAAGTGTAAGAAGAGCAAAGAAAGCATGAAGTGTTGTTACAGGACACAAACTGATGTCTCTTGCATGAGTGTCTTACTCACCGCATGCCCATCCACCTATGTGACCTCCAAAGCTTTGCTCTCCTCTTAGCTACATAAAGGGCACTCTACTTTCTGCACTGACACCGAACATTGGTACTAGACATAAATTGTGGGCTGCAAAATTGTCCAAGTTTCCAAGGACACAGAGATTAATATATTCCTTTATAAAAGTAAGGCCTTCTTCTATATTCATACAATTAAATATTTAATAAATGCTGGTATTGTACATCTCAGCCAGCCATGGGTATGTTACATTTCAGTGTTTTTTATGTTGTCAATTTTATGTTGTGACAACTTGTGAGAACTTAGCCAGGACAACAAGCAGGAAATAACAACAATAAACACAATTAAAATAGACCAAAAAGGAAACCATTTAACCACACAGCCTACTTACTTACTTACAGTAGAAGCACATACATCAAGAAAAAATAACCACATCAACAAAAGATGTAAGTCCACACTATCAGGTAGGCAAAACTGGCAATTGGCTCTTGGTGCTAGGTATTTTAAGGCGGTCGTCCTCAAAGAGATGTGGAGGAGCTAGATTGTTAAGGGACTGCCTCTGGAACAGTAGAACAGGAGACAGTGGAGGTCCAAGGAGTAGCATGCAAAGGATGAAGAGAAGAGGTCCAAGTACTGAACCTCGGGGCACGTCATGGATGACAGGAACTATGGGGGAATTGCAGTTGTTGATGTGTGTTAGACAGGTAGGATTGGAACCAGGAGGAGTTAAGAAGAGTGAGGAATTAATAGTCAATGACGGTACAGTATAAAACAGTCAATAAAACAGGGTGGGTTTTTTTTGAGAAGTGTGAATCACCACAACCACCACAGGTCCTTAATGTGCA
Organism: Epinephelus awoara; assembly: GCA_035609425.1. Lineage (NCBI taxonomy): Eukaryota > Metazoa > Chordata > Actinopteri > Perciformes > Serranidae > Epinephelus > Epinephelus awoara. The sequence continues at coordinate 6,149,415 of CM069305.1, forward strand.
CACAAAAAATTGACTGATTGGTCCAGTTGTATGTCAGATTAGCTTCAGGCAGATGGATGCACACACACTCACACGCAGGCACACTCACAACAAATGCATGATCCCCTCCAGGCTTGTCCCTGGCAGATACAATAAATAAGTACACAGTATAAGATATAAGCAGCAAGACTGAATGGTTGAATTCACATTATTGCTCATAGGAAATATTGATACTGTACAGTTTAGATTAAATTGATATTGCGCATGATTGATGATTGTCAGTTTTGGCGTGTGACCACTGCTACAGTGTTGGTTGGAAAAACTCTGACAGCAGCAGGAAGGAAGGAGCTGCGGTATCTCTTCCTCACACACCACAGATGAAGCAGCCTGTCACTGAAGGAGCTGCCCAGTGACGTCAGAGTGTCCTGCATGGGATGGGACGTGTTCTTCATCAGGGATGATTGCTCAGCTATCCTTCTCCTTTCTCCCACCACTTTCACTGGATCGAGGGGGCATCCCAGGACAGAGCGGTTAAATCTCTTCCTGTCGGCCCTCGAGGTGCTGCTGCACCAGCAGACCACTCCACAGAAGAGGGCTGATGCCATCACAGAGTCAAAAAAGTTCTTCTCTGGCTCAAGTACTTTTTGTCCTCACCAGGTATAAGCCTGGGGGGATCATGGGTTGAGTCGTGTGTGTCTGTCTGTCCATTGCAAATCTCACATACTACTGGACTAATCAGCCTAATACATTTATAACTGTATGCTCAAAGACCCCTTGTGGTTGTGGTGATTCGGTGAACCTGATTGTTTTATACGGTCAGTGACTGCTGACTCCTCACTCCTCTTAACCAGCTTGTAGGTGGCACATGTTTTCTGGAAATCAGCTCAGCTAAAAACGAGAAGCCTTGCTGTTGCAGGACATATTTTAGCCTTCGTCTAGGCTCAAAAACTGTCATCCATAGAAAAGTTTGGTCTCATTTTGAACCAAAGTGTCTTCAAATTACTTCCATACCTGATACGTTATGATCCACTAAATTAAGACACAATTATTTTTGCCACCATCTTGACTGTAATGGAACCAGGACTTTGGTCCTTCCCGGGACAAATCCACTGGGCAGCTGCATCCCGTTCCGGCTGCCATGGCTGTGACCCGGTTTTGTTCCGTGTGCCACACATCAAACATCCAGCCATGGATCGAAATCTTTTTTTCTCTTGATATATGCCTTCTATTATTGACACATTACTAAAGTGGTTAACAATTTTTATCAGCTGACTAATATTTAGTGTATTCTAGCACTATGCCAAACGTATACTGACCAAGGTCAATAATACTCTTTTGAGAAATATTCCTTAACTGCTAAATTTCAACCATGAATCCTTCTTTAATATCCAGGCACATACACAGGATTCTGCCATTTTAAGTCAGATACCACTGTGTTGAAGCCAAATGGCTGAGAATAGCTGGCAGTGTTGTTTTAATGAAGCACCAAGCTCATCCAGTGAGGTTGGTGGTCTGGGGCATGACAGAGCAGGGGGCTGCTATAAAAAGCGTCTGCAACCAATGATGTGGACCCTAACAGTACTGCCGCTTTTAATTTAGCTTCTGTTTCTGCTATTTATGCTGGCTTTCCAGGAAGAGTGTGTGTAATGTGCCTGGATGTGAGCAGATCACCAGGGATTGGATTAATATTTTAGCAGTGGGCAGGCCACAGCCAGCACACTGTGCTCCCTGACAATCGACTTTTCAGAGCTCTTTTTTCAGGAAATTTGCACGCTGACCCCAAAATGTCAGCTCTGAATTGTCTCCTCTGGCTGACATGTTGGGGACATGCAGCACTAAACAAAACTGGAATGTCTCCTTACAATGACTGTGTGCACAGAGGAAAAACATCATCTTAGAAGTCATTGTTAGAAATTTCTGGTATTGCATCGAAAAAAACCTCATCTATGTTGTGCTAAGTGAAAAGGGATTGTAGTGCTTATCTGGCTTTCCTAATTGTTTTTATTGCTTTTTGGTACATGAAATGTGAGAGCCATGCCGGAACTCTGTTTCTTGTAAAACCTATTGTATGAGTCAGCTTTACTGTACTGTAAGAAACATCTTGTTAACAACGTCATTCTTTTCAGCACAGTGCTGTCTATCCCAGAGACAAAAACACTGCTTCTTTCAAGCAAAGTGTCAACTGAAGTTTCTGACATTTCCGGCACACTGGTATGGTGATGAGCAGATCTAAATCTCTTTTCATGTTGTGTTTTGCCATTGTACATAAGAATGTCCTCAAACATTTACTGACATAAATAAGTTGTAGTCCTATATCCCTAGGAATCTTATAATCATGGGACTGTTATACACCTCACAATTTATGCATGAAGTAGATTGCTGAATGTGAAGTGAGTCAAAAAGTAAAGCTGGGCATTTACTGTATGATTTGAACTGGTTTTAGAAATGCTGTTGTTACTCTATACTCTATAGCCCCTTTTCCACCAACATTTCCAGGAACTTTTATTATCAGGAATTTATTTACCTGGGTAAAATAATTCCTGGTAATCTGTGTGGTTTGTGTTTCCACCGCACCTCAAAGTTCCGGAAAAGTTATTCAAATTAGCGCGATAACGTAGATGATTCGGCGTGTGTCCTGTATTTGGCTCTGCCAGCTTGTTTACTGGTAACATGGTGCTGGTAGAGAGAGGGGCTGTTTGTCTCAGCCAGCAGCTAAGTTTAAAAGTATTTTAAGATTTTAAGGTAAGTGTCAAACTAGGTTAGTCTACATACAGACAGCTGTCATTTGAGCTTATTAGTAACAATTCACTATCAGCTGCACGAGCATGCTGTCCTTGTGTAAGACATAACGTTAGTGACGGGGGATGAGAGACTGTGGACGGAGCATATTGAATATCGCTGTCTACATGTTCATGCTTGCTGAACACATGTATTGATAAAGTATTGGCTTCTTACTCGCTAAGGGTTAATGTCACTTACAGTAACGAGTGTAGCTGCCGTTAACTCGAGTCATTTTCGAGTTATCTTCACTTCATTTCCACCGCGGCTGCTCAGCTGTTCACCAGTTACTGTGTCGCGTCGGTGTGTGTGTCTGTTTGTATGTGGAGGAGTTCAGCGCCGGCACAAAAGAACCGATACCGTTAGCGCTTCTCAATACCACAGTCTTTGATGATTTAGCCCCGGGGCTGATTTAGTACCGGGTTTCGGTACCCATCCTTCATCAAAACAGAAACGAAGTGGAGCTTGTAGAAATGAAATAAAGTTTGCAGCCACAGTGACACGGAAGTGCGGAACGCTGCGTGTGTGCTCCACCAGTCAGCGTTCTTCAGCACACAGCCCCACCCCTCAAGGATTCTGGGTAATCTGAATAGTCCTACCCCCCTACTAGGTACTTTTTTCAGGGAACGTTTGGGGGTGAGGGAAAGTTTTTTACCTGGGTAATTTTGATGGAAACACGCAGGGGTTTTTCAAAATCCCAGGTAAATGAGAAAAGTTCCTGCGGTTGAAAACGGGCTTATGATGTAAAGCCAAAGCTCATGATTTAGCAATCAATCATTTTATAAAGCCCAATATCACAAATTACAATTTGCCTCACAGGGCATCATACGACATCCCTCTGTCCTTTGGACCCTCACAGCTCAGAATGCTTAAACTGGCTTAAACTGGATAGATAGATAGATAGATAGATAGATAGATAGATAGATAGATAGATAGATAGATAGATAGATAGATAGATAGATAGATAGATAGATAGATAGATATCATTTAGAAAACTATTTCCAGAATAGCCAGAATTCAGAATTGAACTTCAAAACAAAGATCAATGACACTCGTTTCATCAGAGTACCCGGCTTAACAACCCTAGTTCTAACTTTACATTTCTTTATGTTTCAATAATGCGTTGGTTAAGGTGTGGTTAGGTTAAGGTACAAAAACCACTTGGTTATGGCAAAGAAAATATCTTGTTTTGGCTTAAAATACCTGTAAACATTAGGGTGTTGTTGTTGTTTTTTTTGTTCTGAAAATGTCCATGCGCAACCCTGTTCCATGGATGATTAACAACATGCAGATGTTAGTTAGTGGAGAGTAGCCTACTGTCTGTGGTGGAAACACAAAAGGTTTAGCTACATGTCCGTACAAGTTACGTACAGGTTCTAAGAGTACTATAACAAAAGTGTTTGGTGGAAATGCGGCTATAGTCCTTGCAAACTTACTTATATTCCTACTTCTATTTGTGCTGGACCCTGCAGACAGACCATGACAGGGCAGTACTAATGGCAACTGGCCAGTTAATAGGAAGCATGTCTTGCTTTAAGGAGTGTCTTCAAGAATAATGCTTCCATTAGTTTACCATTAGTTGAAAAATTATGCAAAGGAAATGAGCATAAATATCCAGACAGAGTATAAATGTGAGGCGTAAGTGTGGAATGTATATTAGAGGAGGCGATAATTCAAGTGGGGAGAAAAACAAGAGCCTCTTACCTCTTGCTGAATTTTTCATTGTTATGTGGTGCATTCAAGGACCAAATGTGGGGAGAGGAAGTTTTTTTTTGTTTTTTTTTAAGGAGAGGAAGACACTTTGTCCTCCCTATCAGAGTGGGATGAATGTGAGGTGAAACAATAAAGAGGGTAATTGATGTTGTGCTGCTGAACAAATAAATCAACCAACATAATCAGGGTATTTATTCTGAATATTAAAGAGGACACCTTAACTTTTCTTTATTATTATTCACCACAGATTTAAAATTAAATAAAAAAAAACAGAGAGATGAGCAGGAAGCATTTAATAAAGCTATGTCATTTGTGGGGAAGTCACAACCAGTATATGTGGTCAGAATAAAAGTAGATTGGTAAATGTGTGGACAGGGAACCAAGTGTGAATGCACTAAGCCATAATGGCTTTTACAGGCAGCTTCTTTCTGTGTTAACTTTGGGTCTGACAAGCGTTTGAAATGATTCAGGTAAAAATCCTTTTTATTTGTAAAGCAGCAGCAGAGCTTGCTCTGATACATGGTCTTTTGTGTGGAACCCAGTTTCTCTGATTCTCTACAACAGAGATGGCAAGAGCAAAGTTAGCCGGCCCAGTAGCCAGAAGAAAATGTTGGCACTGTATGTTCCTTCAAACCACAGATGCCTTACATTCACATTTTTCATCATATCAATATTTTTGGAGTAATGTAGTATATGAACTGACCTTGTTATTTGGATGTGGAGGTGATGGTGGAGTGTCACCTAGGTGAGATGACTGCCAGGCTGCTGACCACTGATGACCACCGTTCAAGACCAACAAATGACAAACCCTTCCAGAGGCTTTGAGCCACCAAACATGGGTGTATTTTAGTGACCCTTCACTGTGTTTCCACTGAGGATAGCGCCACAAAAAGCAGTTGTTTGTCACCAAGACATTGCTGCTTCTATGCCAGAGCAGTGCCATGAAAAATGGTGGTTGCTTTACCAAGACATCTCTGCATTTCCAGCTGGCATAGTGCCACTAAAAGCAGTTATTCTTTGCCAAGACATTACTGTATTTCCTGCTGGGAGAGCACTAAGAAAGTGGGGTTTTTTGTTTGTTTTTACAGAGACATAGCTGAGTTTCCTGCTGAGATAGTGCCCTGAAAAGTGGTTGTTCTTTGTGAAAACGTCACTGCATTTCTTGCTGGGATAGCGCTACAGAAACAGTTGTTCTTTACCAAGACATTGCTGCATTTCCAGCCAGGATAGTGCCATGAAAAGCTGATGTTTCTTTACAGAAACATCTCTGCATTTCCAGCTGGGATAGTGCCACACAAAAAGCAGTTGTTTTTTTATCAAGACATCACTGCATTTCTTGCTGGGATAGTACCATGAAAACAGTTGTTCTTTCCCAACACATCACTGCATTTCTAGCCAGCATATTGCCATAATGCCATGAAAAGGCAAATACACCAGGTAGAAATAAACTGGAAATTTACATTTTTTAAGTAGTGATGACCAAATGAAGCCTCATGAATCATTTTTTCAATAGCCTTAGCCCACTAGATGGCGCTGTCTGTTCAACAAAGGTTTGTAGGCATACTGAACTGCAATTTCTTGAGCTTTTTCTTCAAACTGAGAGCGCCATCTAGTGGCATCAACAAATACAACTAAGAGCTTATAAAGCTTCATTTGGCCATCCCTACTATTGTGCACGTCAATTCTTTGATGCTTGTGACTTTGAAATCTGGGATGATCATCAGTTTAAACTAAACAAAATCTTCAAATCCCCCCCACCCCTACCCCAAGACCCAAACAATAAGCCATAATTAAAAAAAAAAGATGCCCCTTTATCTCCGCCCTTGTATTGGGAGCTGAACCCTTTGAAAATGCGTTCTCCTATTCAACAAGACATATAACAGAAAAGCCTATTAAAGCTTTCCATCAAACTCATTATCTTTCATCTCTGTTAATTGACTTATAAAAAGCTTTTGAATCTTTCATCTCGATAACCTAAAGCTAATGAGCTTTGCAGGTGTACCATGGTGTAATCATGGAAAGTAGGTTATTAAACATTTTGGTGCAGCAGTGATTTTCTGTCAGAACGGATTAGCCTCATTTCTGGGAGAAGCTCCCTCACACAAAGGCCTCCCACTGCGCAGAAAGCATTAACACACATACATACATGTACATACGTAGAGTGTTGCCTGCTCCTGTGTCTGATCACACACTCCATTAGTACAGGATATAACACTGTGCCCCTGCACTTTGACTCCACACAGTGATTTGTGGGATTATAGGCCTGTTATGCTATGAAATGGACTCCCTGAGCCTTTAATACCACAAGTGAAAGTTTAACACCAGTGAAACAGTGTTTATGGCCCAATTTGTTCTAAAAACTGCAAAGTCACAGAATATTGAGGTATAGTCAGTGATTAAGTTTTCTAATGCCAGGCATTACAGGGTCAGCCACCAATCTTGATGGCATCAATTCAATACTTTAATTTCATACAACAGTGAGACCTAAATGGTTGTCATATTTTTATTTGAAGAATTGAAATGGGTGCATTTTATATAAAGCATGCTCAGACATGTTTGACAGATAAACTGTTAAATTACTTTCAAATTTTCTATATAACACAAACTCTGTAATTATTCACACATTTTTCTTTTGATTTAGGGCCCGTACAACAACAAACCTGCTCCTGAGCTTTTGTTAGTCATCTGCGCCAGCTATAGCCTCGGCCACAAGCTTTATGTTTTGGGGTTGGCTGTCTGTTTGTCCATGTGTCCATCCATCTCATTCTTGTGAACACGTATCTCAAGAACTCCTTCATGGAACTTCTTCAGATTCATATTCAGATCTCACAGGCTGGATTCGAACCCGGGCAACAGCCTTATACATGGGGCACCTGCTCTACCACTAAGCCACGGACACCCCAAATGTCTAACAGGTATTAATAGGTATTTTCTGAGCCCATTAGATGGCGCTCTTGGTTTAAAGAGAGAGGCCCAAAGTATAGCAATTAAGTGCGTTTTCAACCATGTGTTGAACAAAAAGTGTCATCTAGTGGGCTCAGAAGTGAAGTGATAACATTTTATATCCAAAAAGTCAAAGGTCAAATTCACTGTGACATTGTAATGTTTGGCAAAAACTTTTCTGGACATTATTCAGTGTCTGAGGAACAGAAGGTTAGACATTTGGTCAAGTACTGAACTGTTGACACTTATCTTGGGTGTCTACTTTTAAACTTGGCTGACTGTCAAACAGCAGGTGTGCTGATGCATCATGGATGAGAGATTAAAAGCCCCTTGATTTTAACGTACATACTGTGTGTTATGGCTAAAATACACTTTAACATGGTTTGTGCAGCATTCATCTCTGAAATAAACTGGGTACACACAGGGAGGAACTGGATCCCTGTCAGTCATTCATCTCTCATTTATTGACTGCACATGGGCTCATGATGTGCCAACCACTTCACAGTCCAGAAGCTCATATTGCAACAGTTAGTGAGCAAACTAATAAAAACCATGGCAAAATCCCCTACAGAGATTTACTATCGTCCTAAGCTCTCTCTAAGGAAAACCAGACGGATGATTTGATGATACTGGCACCATGACTGCTGGCCTCATGCGCACAGTTTACTGAGACTTTTTCCATGTGACTTTATTTCTTACTTTGCAGTGGATGTGAATCAAAATGTAGCAAAATACAATAATAAACCAAAATAGGAATGCTTACGACGGAAACTGCCACAGAGTTTGTAGCACACTATTGTCTACAACAGGGTATACACAACAACCAAATTTATACAGTCTCAGCCCAGAAAGAGTGTCTCAATAGCATAAATGTTATAGACCAAACCACTGTTACACCCAGCCAACAACAACCACCACTTCCAGGTAGACAACTGGCAGTTGATTTCAATTCCAAAGATATTTAAAATCGGTAGACTTGTTTACTTTTGTTATAATTTTCAGTGGTAACTGTAATTTTTAAAAGATACGTACATAGTTTAACACAGTGGTCTGACCTATCTGACATTTCTGCTTTGCTAATTGTATGTACTGTGTTGCTTTGCTATCATCTTTGATTAACCAAATCTAGTGGCATAAAAGCAGCAATGTACTGTTGTGGAGAAGGGACGCAGCAAAATGAATTTAAGTTGCCTTAAAAATCTGTATCAGTTTACATGTACTCTATATTTAGAATGTTTTCACCACTTTATCTCACACACTAACTGATGGAGGCAGTGGTAGATCAGCAACTCTGGTGTTCTGTAAAGTAAATTTTTTTGTCTAAGAAGTCTTTGGTGGCTTTGAGATAATGACCACACACATGAAGCAATGAAAATATTCAAAAAAACAGCATAGGCCTACTCTTCACCTGATATTGATTGACCAATTGAGGCAGCATTTGCTTAGCAACTTCTTACTTGATGTGACGCAGGGGTTTTCTACCCAGCAGTTATTGTGAACAAACATTGTGATTGGGTGACCACTGATGATTCTGGGTCTAATTGGTTAAATGGATTAAAGTTTAGTATCTGACAGGATAACTAGACACCTATGAGGTACACGTTTGATTGTTTAATAGGTTGATTAATAGTATTAAACTGTGGGTAAAGGCAGAAAGTGAGAAAGTTAGCTGTGGTGAACCTGGCAGACTGAGTCTGAGTGATTGTTTCCAGTCTTGATTCAGTTGTAGGCTGGATTACAGGAGTCAGCCTAGCTTGCTGTGTCTAAAACAGTGGTGGAAACTAACTAAGTACATTTACTCGAGTACTGCACCCGTAGGAATACTTCACCCACGAAATGACTTTTTGTTAATCAATTATTCATGCTACCTTGAATTCATGAGGAAAACTTTGTTTCTCTCCCATGCCTCCATGGAAAACTGAACATATTGATTTATTGATTGATTGAACTCTAACACAACTGGTGCAGTATAATCCAAGTCTCTGTATACAGTCATATGCTCAGTACTTCCCATACATGTGCATTTTTGCAAAAAAAACCTAACTTTTTAAAACTGAACTAAAAGTAAAACTTTTCTGTGCTCTCTTCAAAGCCAGACTCAATACTGAGGGGTTTTTTTTGAAGCAAAGATGAATGTGTTTGGGAAGTACTGAGCATACAAGTGGATAAACGAGACTTGGATTATACTGCATTAGTTGTAAGTAGTTTGTAAACAGATGTATTGATATAGTTTTGCTCTTGTTAAGCATGGACCCCAGCCATTCATTAAATCAATGCGTTTCCCATTTCTTGTGGAGGCATGCAATAAAAAGTTTTTATTCTATACATTCAAGGTAATGACATGGCATAACTAACTGATATACAAATGATCATTTTGTGGGTGAGGTGCTCCTTTAAGTTAAATTTTGATGTACTAAGGTTAAAGATAAGGTTAGGATTTTACAATAAAAAACAAAAACAAAAACCAAACAAACATATGAGTCTATACAATAAAATTTATTTTTGAAGATAAAATTGGTGCCTCCAAAACTGTAATGCTTGTTACCCTCACAGAAAGCATTGTTTAAGTCAACCAAGTCAAACCTGGCCCAAGTAGTCGAAAGCCGGCACTTGGTCAGTGACTTATGGCGACAGACAACTTTCATGTTGACGTGATATGCGGTTGGTTGCTGTTATTGTTTAACGGTGCCCAATGGCTTTAGGGGAAATGTGGCAGGACAACGACGAAGGCAACAGAAGTCCGAGAGGGGCAGGCGGGCAGGGTGGTCTATGGGTCCAATAAGCACTGACTTTCCCTCGAGAGGCTGGGTTCCACTTACCATAATATTATAAAGCCAAACCCTTTTGTTTTTTCCTAAACCCAACAATATGCATGTGTTGGCAAAACCTAACCATGTGAGTTTGTCGTTGAAGGAATAAACATCAATTTTTAGTGTGGTACTGAGGTAATGCTTTTATCTTGAAAAAGACTGTATACAAATTGGGGGGCGGATCCATCTATAGTATCGATACCAACGTTGGTATTGGTATTGATCGATACTTGCGTGATGAGATCAATACTTAAGTTTCAGTTTCTCTTCTCACAACTCTGTTATACCATAGTGGTTGTGCAAACACCGCTCCTCTCATTTTGCTCAGGCTCACTTTGCCCCTCCCCCTCCTCTACTGCTATGCTGTGAGTTGTTGTCGGTGTGCAGTTACATAACTCAACAGTTTTTTATCATGATCATTATCATGATCAACTAGTTAAAGGAAAAATCAAAAAATCATTCAATGATCATGAAAATTCAAATTTTCAATTTTCATTCGAATTTGCATATTGCATTCACTTCATAAATTATGACGCATTGCTCTGCCCTACACAAAAGAAGATAAGTTGCTTTTCTAAGTAAAACGTATGGGTATTGGCATCAGTATCAGCAATACTGGCCCTGTATTTACTTGGTATCGGAGCGATACCAAATTTTGCAGTATTGCACAGCCTTACAAACTGTACATTTCCTGTGAAAACTGAAGTGTATTTTAAAAACCGAAAGTGTAACAGGCAGAAGTTGACACAGCATCCCAGAACATCCCCAGGGTACCTTGCACGTCATATCTTGACGTGGAATATCCATGACCAAACGTCAATATGTGATGAGGTCGAAATGAGAATGTTTTGGTTTAGCTTGGGGTCCCTGTCTACGAGTTGTTAGCAGTTCTACCAAAGAGACATTTCCCCTCTAAACTTCACACATGGTTTCATTTTAATAACCATTTTTAGGCCCAGGGAGGCTAAACAATCAAATATTTCACAAGCAAACATTAGAGAAACATCAAAAACATAAAAATAGCATCAAATCCCTGTTAACCCAATTGAGCTGACAGTTCTAAATTAAACAGAGGAAAATCTGCCTTGTTGGTTAAACCAAGTAAATGAAAGCCCAACACTGGCTCCCTCCTCACTCACTCAGCATTCATAAGTGGTTAGCCTATTTTCATGTCATGGTGATGCTTGAACTATCCACAGCAAGGATCAACAAGGCAAAGTCCTCAACCCACAGCCTTTGGAGAGATTCAGCATAACAGATTTCCAGCCTGATAATCAGAGTGCCTCGGGAATCAGTGCTCCAGCAGGAAAGCGTGGTGTGTTTAGTTTGAATAGAGACCGTGGGGGGTTGAAGGGGTGTTAAGAAGGGCATTATGTAGGTGGCTGTGGGTGAGTGGGTATATGTGTGTGGGGGGTGGGATAAGGACTGTTCACACCATTAGTGCTGTGCTACTAATGTGTCTGTATTGAATGAATGGTGCCAATATAAAATTGATCATAAAAACCATGAATATAGATGTGTGTAGCAGAATGTTTTTCCTCTTGTCTTCTTCCATTAACTAAACCTCCTTGATGTGGAAAAACTTGTACTCTCATCAGTCATCATTTTGATGAATAATTAAACAGACGCGATCAGCCTCAGTTGTTCTTACTTATAATATAAGTAAGAACAACTAATATTTAAGTTCAGAAGCCTTTGACACAACACATGTGCATGGACAGAGCCATACCAAAAATGTAAAGTACAGAACAAGCCTTACAGCTGATCCCAGGAGGACTCCACTCAGTCCAGACTGGAGACAGTTTATGAATTAATGCTATTTGAAAGGAGGCTCAGTGAGTGTAGCTGTGCTGTAAGTAAATAGTCTGAACTCAGCGCAGTTTTCTCAGACAGCTGAAAGTCCAGTTTTAATCACAGACTCTGTGAGAGGGTGACTTTAAACCAACAGACTAAAGGCGAATTAATATGTGTGTGTAGCTCTATGCAGAGCCTATGCCGTAGCCTACACCGTTTTGGGCATTCACACTTGTGCTGTGCTGTGCTGTATCTGTGTCACTCTGCAATTACACCTCCAAAGCACTAGTCGGTAGTGGGGTTTCTTTAAGGTGCTGTGGAGTTGAGTCAACTCAAAACACACCCAAAACAACAAAACAAGAATTAACAGTGACAATTAAAAAACAAAAGTACACAAATCAGCTTCATAATAAGTCACAAGATTCACAGACAAAGCACTTGTCCTTTGCTGGACATAATTTCCCCACAAATACAACATGCTTGTGTTATTAGCATAAGCCTATGGCATTTTACATTGTACACATTAGCTTAGGGGCTAGCAGACATTTCCTCTACTCATGTAAAGTCAGGGACAACAACAACATTTAATAAAGATAATGTTACAAAATTTGGCTCCATTGCAACTCACAACACAACTGTCTTATACTAAACACGTTTTCCAAACAAATTCAACATGCTAACATTATTAGCACAAGCCTATGGCATTTTATGTTGTAATGTAGTAAGTACGTTGTAAGCCATGATAAATCACACACCGACGTAAATGCTATTTTTCAAGGCTTTACTGTCTTCACTCATAGGCTCTACGTCAACACAGATCCTATGTCGTAGGTACCGCATCGGTTCGGCGCAGAAGTATAATTCCTGCTTAACATGTCACAGCTTCTCAACAGTGAGATCGATATGTCAGAGTTCACAATTCAACTGGGTACAAATCCTAGTTGTCTAAATGAAATTCTATACAACCTGTCACCTTGATTCTAATTTCTGGTACATAAATTACCTTCAGTAGATTCAGATAAAAACAAAAAAAACATATAAAAGACAAAATGACTAATAGTTGAATGTGGCTTTACAATGAATGTCATGAATTTTCACTGACTAAAATGTTTTGAATTTTCATAGACTAAAACCATGAAAAATAAAAATGACTAAAATGTGACTAAAACTAATAAACATTTTAAGACTAAATCTGAAATAGCTGTCAGCTAAACACTGGTAAGTGGGAATTCCTCCTTCTCACGATCCTCTCTTTCCTTCCATTCTTTCTCCTAACCCCAGAACATATTTCAGGCACAGAAATGTTCCTTGCTTTAAGCTCTGTATACTGTAGCTTTAAGTGTGTGATTATCATGCTTCAGTGAAGACAGCACTGGGCTTAGATCACATTCCGCACAGACACTGATCTGATTTTGTGCTCAGTTTGTCTTATGTATGTTTAACACAGGTGTGGTTGGATAACAGCAGGCCTGTGCGCACTGCTTAAGTGACTCTATTTACTTATTGTGGACTGCTCTTGTTTTTTCCATTTTTTCCAAAACTATAAATGGTTCGAATATTACCTGAAAGCAGTTTCCCACACTTTTCTGTTTTTAACCCTCACATAAAATATCACAGGTTTTGATCTCTGTATTTTGAAGCTGACAGAAACTAATACCACATAAAAAAGGAAGGATGTGATCGCTCAGCTGTTACAAGTCGGATGAATATGCAGATGCAGGTGTGATGAGGCTGGTCCCTGACAGGTCGACTAGATGATCGCGTCCTATTTACATTCTGTAAATGACTGTGGGATCAGGCTGCCGTGTCAGTGCATCTCATCGGCTTATTCTGCCAGACAGGATTTGCAGATATTGATACGAGGTCTGCCTGTGGTGCTGTTCTGCTCTGCGCTGTGTGAACTCACCAAAGACAGAGAGCCCCACCCCATGCCAACACATCACTCTCTTCTGTTTCCCAAGTCAGAGCACTGCCAGAGGAAATATTATGAGTAGCAAATCCCCTCCGAGGGCATCCATCGGTCAAATTCACATTCCGTGAACTCAGACTACACAAGTGTTGCGCTAGAAACAGATCAGACATCACAATTACCAACAACAGGAAAGGAAATACATTCGTCCTGTTGGAACTGAAGCTAAATCTAGCATTGTAATTCCCTCTGAATAGGAACATGAGCTAAATAGCTCAAATATAAAATCTGTAAATTAGCTGCAAATGTCAGTGCAGCAAGAACCAAAGGTCATTACCATTCATCTCCATCCCAGCAGAGCGTCCATTGAGACTACTTTCAGTGACACTGGAGTTACAGGAACTGATCTCAGGGCGGTTTTCCGGTACTGGGCTGGCTGTTACTCTATTAATCATAGCTGGACGGGAAGCTATTTGAGCTGAACATCTAATTCCACTTTCACGTCATTTCCTCAAGTGTATAGTAAAGCAAAGTGATGTGTGTGTGTGTATGTAATGAGTGCTTGTTGTGTGTGTCAGTCACTGCTGTATGCGTGTCTCATTAAGTCTCTCTGGTCTTGTTCTTTTCACTGTACAGCCACCAGAGTGTGTTCTCTTTTGCCTTGGGCTTCACCTGGGCTGCTCATTATTTCCTAAAAGGAATACCTGCAGACCATTCTCAGGGCTGTAAGGTTATATATGAGGGTTGGAAATCAGCAGAGGCCCCATGATATGATATTATGTATGTAGACAGAGAGGGAGTCCACTACATTGCATTGCTATGTTTCTACAGTAGCCAAGTATGGACATACCAAACACTGACTCTACAAAGGGCCATTTGCTTTTTGGCATGGGCCAACATAATGAGCAATCCTCCTGCAACAAACAGCGTTGAATAAACGCTGTTCCTGAGAGATGACGACTGGATGTGTATCTTGTGTGTATCATGTGTACATGTCTCGCAAGACCATGAGACATGGGCATCGTGTTCATGTGTGTTCATGTGCTTTCACTGGTCTCACGCACAAATGTGCACATGTGAACACGGTATCCAGAGAGGCAGTTAGAGCTACAGGCTACAATGAGGCTAAAAACAGAGTTTAAATGCCGTTTTTCCAAACAACTTTTTATGTTGGGACTTCAGGACACTTGGATCACTAAGGACGAGCAGTATGGAGATATTTTGTGGTTTCAATTATGTGTTTTTGGACGTTTGAATCTGGGGTGCCGTAAGCCTCCATTAGGTGGAGTTTTGTTGCTACCTTGGATCTCTGCAAGTGATGTGAGGACTCTCACCTGAGCCTCCCTAGCATATGGGTGAGTAGATAATGGCTGAATTTTCATTTTTGGCTGCATTATCCCTTTAAGGGGGGAAAGTCCAAGTAGGGTGGTTGGGAGGGGTGGAGGATGAGTCCAACAACCACCAACTTTCCCACTGGAGGCCAGTGTTCGCTTCCTGTAAGATTGTAAAGCCAAACCCTCTTCTTTTCTCCTAAACCCAACCACGTGCTTCTGTTGCCTAATATAAATTCAATAACATACATGTGTTGGCAAAATGTAACCACATGCGTTTGTTGTTGAAGGGAAAAAAGGTCAATTCATGGTTTTGTACCAACATTGTGCATTTATTTTGAAAGAGACTTTTTGCAAACTGAGAATAGGATGTATTTTGAAATCAGACAATGCATGTAACAGGCAGATATTGACACAGCATCCCAGGGCGTCAACAACCAGTGCACCCAGGATACCTATATGTTGATGTGGAAAGTCCATGAGAGTGAGAATGTGTTCGCTGAAAGCAAACTGTGTAGTCCACATAAACTTTAGCAGAATAGCCCTCAAACAGCAGAATGGCCGTTCATGCTAACATAATTTTTTAATGTTGCTAGAATGCCCAGAAATATTAAATAGCATTATAGCATTGTTGGTAATAGACACCAAATGCTAGACCCACAGGTGTTAATAGCATCTGCCTAAATAAATGCTATGCCACTATGAAAATGTGGAACTCCTGAATCCATTGCACTTCTATTGTATCGCCCCCAAGAGAAAAAAAACTTAAAGGCTGTGCAAGCTCTTTGGGGCTGTACGTAGTTGGATGTGTATACTGTGGAGGCACTTAGAATAAAACAATATTTGAGTGTACACATACACACAGTAGTTCAAGATTTGAAAGGTGTGCCTTTCAGCACAATGTATTGCCCCACATTAAAGTCACTTTGACAATAATAAAAGCAGACATGTAGTGTTGATTGATTACCTAACTTGAGAAAACACACGGAAAGAAATAGATCAACATTTTTGGAAAAATATGCTGATCTGCTTTTTTTATGAGAGTGAGGTAAGAGGATCAATATCAATGTCAATATCATGTCTGTGTGTTATGAGAGCTGGAGTCAGGAGTTAGGTATGAACTATTCCTTTATTCATTCTAAATAACTTTGGTGTAAGAGATCAGCAGTTTTGTAAATCAATATAAAATAAATGTGCTAAACGATGTGAAAACACTGGTTTGGTGCTTTGAGTGTACAGCAGGGTACTTGTCAAAACCTGCATGTCTGACTGTGTGACTCCTGTTTTTGTGGGACAGAGCATGTCTGAGCTGAAGGTGTGCTGTCATCCTGTGTTCTCCAGGTCGTCTCTTTCTGTTGGTGTGGGAGTGGGAGACGTGGAGGCTGTGATTAGCGGGCTGAGCCCGTGAGTGAACCTATGGCAGAGAGACAGCACAGTGCAGGTGAGAACTGCCAGACACACAGAGACAAACAGACAGTCTGTATACAACTCTAATACAACAAAACAACACAGTCTGTATGAGGATGTACCTGGGGAGGGAGCCTTCTGTTGCAGATGGTAGTCCAACATGACTAACTATCTCAAACCTGCCTACATGTAGCAGCCCTCAGCGACTGTGATATATTACACCCAAAAATGCAAGAGTAGTACAGTGAACAACACACAGAGGATTGTACTGTGATGTTTGTAGCAGAGCCAAGCTGATAGTGATAACTGTATTTGAGAATTTACACAAGATTACGTGTCTACCACCACACTAGCAGCTCTGTGAGGCTGTAGCCTACATAGGCATAGTGGCGCTTTAACTAAATGCTAATGTCAGCATGTTAACGTGCTCACTGTGAAAATGCTAACATGCAGATGTTTAGCAGGTGTAATAGTTACCATCGGTATGTCTGAAATCACATACTTCCGTTAGTATACTTCTATATAGTAGGCCTATACTGTGTGCACTATGTACTCATTGGTGTAGTGCGCAAATTTCAACAGGGTAGTGTTGTCTCAAACCAAACACGGCACTCACCGGAAATGACGACCGCATATTAGCTAGTTAGCAAACTAGTATTAGCATTTGTGTTATTGTTCGCGGTACCAAATCATTACAGACTGCTAAATTAACCCAATAAACATACTGCTGGCTTATACCCGATAACAACATAGTGGTGTTTAGTGCAAAAAATACACAAATTTGTGCAATGCAGCAGCGTTCACGGTCGCACAGTCCTCGGCTACTATTTCCAGTTTGAGAAGTGGTCCCTCCCCTTCCACTATGTGGCCAAGATGGCGACCATTGAGGGCGAGAAGTGTCCATAGTTCCACACTCAACTTCTTGGCCATTTTGAGTGCACGATCCGGGTACTCATAGTGCACTGCATTTTCCATACTTCTCAGTGTGAATGCACCTCTGCAGTCAAAATAGTAAGTGTAAGTACAGAAGTACGGGATTTGAGACACAACACATGTTTACCATCTTAGTTTAGTATGTTAGCATGCTAACATTTAGCATTAGACACAAAGTACAGCTGAGGCTGAAGGGGATGTCATTCATTTTACAGATCAGTATTCATAAAAACTTTGACCTGATGATGGTGCTGGATAAGAAGTCAGGGAGTCACCGAAGTTAATATAATTCATCCTAAGGGGAACGTGAATCTGTGCACCAAAGTCAGTAGGATTCATCCTCTGGGGACCATGAATACGCCTACAGGTACAAAATTTGAGGGCACTCCAATCAAAGGTATTTCAATCTGGGCCCAAGTGATCAACAAACCAGCACAGCCACACCATGAGCTTGGCTAATAATTTGACGTAAGCTTTTATTTGTTCCTTTATATAGAACTACAAACACAAAATTTTGTTCATTAAAGAACTGTGACCAAGATATGGCATACACGTTACATTTTACAGTTGAAAAAATAAAACATGTCAGTGTTCTCTGGAAAAAGTAGGCTATGTAAAAAAGAAAACCTGTCCTCAGACCAAAATAACAGAAAAAGGTTATCACTTCCAAAATGACCATTAGAGAGCATCAGCAACAGACACACATACTCACTAACACATGGTTGAGTTTGTGAAACAGCACCAAAACTACTTGGTTAGGTTTAGGAAAAACATCATTGTTTTGGTTAAAATAAGTATGTTGCCTATGTCAGTTAAATATGTTACGTACATTAAGAAAGTTACTTATGTATGCAAGTTAAAATAAGTCAACATTGACTTCCACAGGACAAGAACAGCAGTCTATGAGTCAAAGTCCTATTTTTGTTTAATGGATGTATTGTAGGGGAAATACATGTTTTAGAACACTAGCACTCACTAGTAATCATAAATTTGGGGGCACCACTCGCAACAATGCGAGAAAGCACGTAATCAAATTAATAACTTCGTAAATTATTTATTAATTTGTCAGCACGTTTATCAGTAATGAATCAATCTCAGTATCTGGGTTATGATTTCTCTAGACAGTGATCTTTGTTCCTTTGTGTCCAGACATATATCACAGACAACGACTTAGCTAGAAATGAAGATTTATTTAACTAAATGGATAACACAGAGTAAATGAATAGCAAATGATGATTATATAACACAACACAGATTAAACAAATATATATGAATGGAATGAAAAGTAACACTTGTTTGGGTTCTTTAGTTCGGCTATGGTGGGAGAATACTGATACTGAGACGGCCTATGATAAACGGGAACCGCAGTAATGCGCAAACCATTCAATTAGACCTAATGAAACCTATTTCCATCGGGATAATTTAACCAAGCCTCCTGTTCAACCTCTCTCTTCACCGCCTAGCGGTTAGCTCAGATTAAGGAAATTTTGGGCCTACTTTTCAACAGCGGTGGTTCCGGGGAATCTCTCAGTCTGGGTCCCGAACTTTTGCGGGTGGCTCCGGGCTTTCCCCGCAGAATAAGAGGCAGTTTCACCGCCGAGGGAGCAGATGGGTTCGCAAAGTTCTGTGGGCCCCCAGTAGTTGGTCCACGCTGCGGGAGGCCTTTGGGCTGGATGGCAAAACCACTATGGCAAGTGGTGGACAGCCGGTTCCGAGGAATCTGGAGTGGAGAGTGGTCGACAGGGGCCGGTCTGCTTCTTCTGATTACTCGTTTATCGTAATGTGACAACAATATCGCTGGCCGTTCGATATTGATGTCAAATCTACTATATGCGTAAAAATGTTGAAAACACTGAAGCTGGAAAAACTGGATCGATAAAATTTCAAAGTTTGCCTGTGAGCATAAACGTGTTAAAACGTAATAAAACAATAATGCACTACTGGACAAAATACAGCAGACAAAAATGAGAAAAAGTTGCAGTAACAGTTAAAGTTGAGAGCACGTAGCTTAAGAGAAATAAACGCAAGAAAAAGCAAGAGAGCAAGAGAGTAAGAACTAAGGAGCGCCAGAGTTAGAAAAAGTGTAGGAGGCGGAAGTCAAAAAGCGTAAGAGAGAGTGAGCGCCGGCCGCGCTCCAGTATTTCACTAGATCAGAAATGTGGGCATAAAGGGGACGAGCCTGATCCAAGAAGGAGGAGATTTTCCTCTCCATCTCTTTAAGATTTTAATCAGAGGAAAACTTTCATTCTTTCCTGATACGAGGTCGTATACTTTAATATGTTACGCGCAAGCGACGTGTACTCTTCCCACTATAGCTTACATTATTTCTTAATGTCCTACTAAACACACAGATTAATGTTAAATCACAATACACTTAGTATACCATAATATCAGCTAGCCTACGTCAAATGCACACACTCTGATTAATTAAGTGACAACGTACAATGACAAAGAAGATGAGGGAACAAAATCATGCAACAAGTTGATTGATACCTAATTATATCTTCATTAAAATATATATATATATGGACTCCTTTACGGTGACTCTTCCTAACTCTGCCACAAGGTGGCAATATGGCTACATGGCTACAAGGAGTTGAACTTTAACATTTAGTCATGCCCCAGGCCGGACAATGAAAGAACTCATTCATATCAAAGCCTAACCATGTCATGTCAAGTCACAGCACATTACCGGCAATACAGAGACACACATATGTTTCAGTCTGTTGTCAGAGAACCCTTGTCTCCGCCCTAGGTCACGTGCAGGCGACAGGATGCGGTCACCAAAAGGGCGCATTGTTTTTCGAAGCAGAGCTGGTGATAAAACTTAGCGCCTCAGGATAACGGGGGAAGTACGCTAATGTCCCGATTTAAATAGCCTTTCATATGGTGTCCCTTTGAGACAGACTGTGTCTCTTTCTTGACCGGGATCAGTTAGGGGACAGAGCAAATCTGGGTTCATCGATATGCCTCTACAGTATAAAGAGAACTGGATATACCATTTGAGGTGGGGCCTGGTTCATTCCTATAAAAGTTGCTAGTGACGCGTACAGAGATGTCCCTTTCAGATGAGTTTTTCCCACAGGCTTATATCCACAATGTAACAGACATCCTATGAATACCTACCTACTAATAGGTAAACTGTCAACAGTCTATGTGATAAGGTGAAATCATTTGACAATTTCAGCTCTGCTGTCACGCCTGAGTTTGATCATCCAGCAACTTCCTGTGTGGTAGTTCTGATGTTTTTACTAGAGAAAGGGTTGCGGAGGACCCAGAATGGATGAATGTGCTCAGTAAACCCCATGTTGACCTGCATGTTGGAATATTTGTTTTGTATAGATTTCAATTTTGGCTTGACGATGGCTCTAGAGGAAAGACCAAGAGGGCAACAGTAGGACGATTGAGTGCACACTAATCCAAATCTAATGCCAGTGAAAGCTGAAATCATTGAGGTGATTTCTTAAAGTTCCCTGAACTTCACTGATTTTATCCTATTTAGAATTGTATGTTTTGTTATCTGACTTATCATGGTTGCCAATCAGACAGTAGACATTAATCCACTTTTTTTCCCTGGCACACTACCATGCTGGAGCGAGTCCGCTGAGCTGGGATTGACCCTCAGTGCACTCCTTTTGATTGGCAGAGCTGACCATAGGATGGATGTCACAGATACATTATGTCTGATTGCTAAGGCTGACTATAGCCTTTTTGGGATTCACATATCCTAAAAGCTGCAGTAAAAAGACTGTGAGGAGAAGAGGAAGTAGTAACTAAAACTGTCCACAAGCTCATGCAGAGCAGTAGGAACAAACACCACAGGCTGCAGCTTTTGTAGTTTATATAAATCAATGTTTGCAACAAGCTTCCCGCCCATGTTAGAGGCTGGAAAACTTTCTCACTACCATCAAGCAGTTCTCCTGAAATACTGAGCTACTATATCAGTCTTATTTTTCATCCAAATACGCCATGAGTTTGCTCTTGTTGCCTCAATTGCCAACTTCAGTGTTTAAAATGCACACTGCTGTTGTTTTTTAAAAAAAGCTCACGTGCAAGTAGAAAGCGAAAAAAAGAATTGATATAATAATGCATTTAAGCAGTGAATGTGGAGCAGCTTTAGGAGAGCAGCTGATACACATGTTACATAAGAGCCAGGGTCTATCAGGGCAGTGGGGGCTCCGTGGAGTTCATCATTCTTCCAGCTAATCCAGAGATGTCTTTAGGATTGACGGATGCTGGACTTTAGAGGCATTGACAGCAGATGCCTCTTTCATCCACAGAGGGCAGCCATGCGTCACCTTCCAGCCCTCAAACAGCAAATCAATCTGTAGCAACCAGGTAGGACAGCAGGCTTCCACGAGCAACACAGTCAAATAAAGGAGTCAGTGTGGTGCATTCAGCTCCAGTGAATGCACCAGTGTACATTGGAGGTGTCTGACTGGAGGTGTCTTTTTATAAATCACAAAGCATGAATGGCTTTATCTGTGGATATGTCTGATTTCTGTGGTGCTCCTGGTCTGGAGATGTAAGAGGAGTGATGAAAATATTTTCGTGTTTATTTTTTCTTCCCAATATTACAGTTGAATTGTGAATAGTTTTGAAAAAAATATATACATACATATATATCGATATCTATATCTCTATATCTATCTCTATCTCTCTCTCTCTCTCTATATATATATATATATATATATATATATATATTATAAACAAAGTATTAATGGAGACTTAAATACATACATGAGGGAAAAAAACACATTTTTAATCAGCTGATTTTTCATTGTATGTTCTGAAAGCGCTGTGGTTAACATGTGGTTAGGTTTGGGCACAAAAACAACTTGGTTGGGGTCAGGAAAAGATTATGTTTTGACTTAAAATATCCAGTTTGGATGCTACAAATATGGCTAGAGATGTTCCAATGTCTCATCAAAGTATTCTGTTTTTTGTTGGGTCTCCAACAGTGGTCTGCAGCTGTCTGCTGCTTGGCAGCTATCTCACTCACAGCTGTTCCAATGTAACATTGTAAAATTATAATAAAATGTGCAATATAAGTTTCCAATTCAACTAGGGATGAACCGATTTTGAAAGTCTGCATCAATATTTATACCAATGTTTAAAGTAACAATTTCACTAATAGCCATTACCAGTGTTTTTTATATATTCTGTACCAGGGAAACACAGAAATCTACATTATTAAAAAAAATAAATGACCAGTTTTAAAATCATTCAGTCCTTCTTTACACTACCTTTGAATGAGCAGAAATTTAATAATATATATTTATGAAAACCCTTGAACATAACCGTCTTTCACATGAAAAACATCTTTAAAAAATAAACAAAAGCCCTTTCACTATATATGATACATCATAATTACCTCTCTAATATCTATTTTGTAGTGCTGTGACAACATCAACAAATGTGTCCTTCAAATACCTGGATTTATTTCTATTATTTAGTAGGCTTTGCTATGTAATTATGTTGTTGTGTTCTTATGTAACATTTCAAAATAATAGTAGTAATTAGTGATGGCCAAATGAAGCCTCGTGAAGCATCTTCTTTACTTTCTGAGCCCACTAGATGGTACTTTTTGTTCAACAAAAGGTTGAAAGCACACTGAATTGCTATTCTTTGAGCCTCCCTCTTAAAACCAAGAGCGCCATCTAATGGGCTCAGAAAATAAAGGAAATGCTTCATGTGGCTTCATGAGGCTTCACTCGGGCCATCACTAGTAGTATGAGAAATGTTGAAAAACATTTGATGTAAAAGTTAGTGAGAAAAAAAATCTTTGTAAAGCGCACATTAGATTTGTCTGTGGTTAGGTTCAGGCAACAAAAGTACTTTGGTCAAGGTTAGGGAAAGATTGTGATTTTGGTCAAATGTTAAAAAAAGGCAAGAAAAAATATAATGCTGTAGTCACTACGAGTGGGTAGTGTATTGCAGCATTGCCTATTTCAGCAGAAAACAAATGAAATTTGTTTTGCTGACGTTCGACAGCAAACAGTACAGTACAGTTGTTATGAATGATATTATCTCTAGAGACTAAAACTGTTTTTTTGGGGTTTTTTGCTAGGCTGTAAACAAGTTTATCTCTGCTGTTAAGTTTGCCATTTTAACATGGAGGCCTATGGGGATTGACTGGCTTTTGGCAAATGGCCATTTAAAGAACTGCAGTTTTTGGCACTTCTGTGTTGGCTTAATTTTTCAGCCCCTGAGATTGCTACTTGTTTTAAATTAGTTGTATGTGAATATAGGCTAATTTTCAAGAGACAGGGCTGCAGCTAAATTGTGAAGGCTCTATAGGTCTGTCATGGCAACTTGAGCTCCTGGTTAAAGTTAGAGAAAGATCACAAAACTGTAGATTGAACACACTGATTTTTTCAACATCGACCCAAATGCAACTTCATATCTGCTTTAAAAGAATATCAATGAGAACCACTCAATCAGTCTTTACTTAAAGGTATATATGGCGCTCAGGCTCACCTGACAGGTATTATTTTAAAGGTTAAAGCTCTTTTGTCTTACTACACTGCTCTTTCAGACCTATAAAATTGGTATTCCTTTGAAGTTTTAAAAGCCACTGGGGAGGGCTCAGAGCAGAGTTGTGCATTTTCTCTCTCAGGGCAATGAAATTTCCTACAGACAGGATTTCATGTATTTCTTCAGTCACATTCTTTCTGTCGGGTCCTCTTATCCCTAAAGAGCCTGAGCAGCAATTGCAGCTGAGTGGATCAATCTGAGAAATGCCCGTGAAATTCAGAGCGTTCCCAGGCTGAAATCCCTCTGATTACGTTTCACGGATAATGTGAGGATTTTAACGCGCCACGCCGAGTGTACACAATCTCTGGCACACCTTCCAAGTATTGAGTTGCATCCTCTTATGAACAACTCCACTGGCTGGAGGCTTTAAAAGTCTTTTCAAATTACCTTTCAGTTCATCTGCATCTCTCACTTAGGACTGATGCAAATGGTATGCTGAAATCCATGAAGGATCAGAGCTTTCTTCCCCACTCACTCCCTCAGTCAGTTTCATCTACAATCCGACTTTCTTCACATTGTGCGATCTTTTTTTTCTAAAGTTATACTACAATTTATTGGGCCAATATCAACGTTTTATTGTATATAATGCCACTTACATGACTGTTAGAAGCGTTCATAATCACTAACAAAAGGAATGTCAATGGAATGTCATTTTTACAATTTCCTTTTGGTTTGAGGTAGGTTTAGGTGCAAATAAAAACACAGTTATGGCTTTTGTTTTGATGAAAGAGACTTGTCAAAATTAAGAGGAAAGTAATCTCTGTTAAAAATCACAGCTTGCATGTTTTTAAAACAGGTACCTGTACCTGTACCTGTACCTTATTTTGCATGCTGTGTACAAACTCTGTCATCTATTTTGCCATTTTTGCTTTACATTTACATGTCAGCCTCCTGTCACACTCATCTCACTCACACTTTAATAACTTCATTTAAGGTTTATCAAAGTCTCTTAATGAGAAACTCAAAAAGGAAGTTGGACACATTCAGTTTACAGATTTAACTGTGCGTATAAGTGTGTATCCAGATTGTGGGGTGGTTTTTGACATCTTTTTCTTTTTAATTTCCACTTAATCAAAGTATATGTACAAATACCAAATAGTACTACTTGGCATTCCTTTGAACTGCCTTTGTGTATGGAAATAGATACATCTGTTTGAAACATGATGGCACAGACACACAACAACAAACATAGCTTTGTTGAATTTCATTAAATTTCAATTGTTAATTTTATGTTTTGACAGCTGTGGTTAATGTGTGGTTGGGCACAAAAACCACATGGTTATGGTTAGGAAAAGATCACATTTTGGCTTAAAATATCTAGTTTGGACGCTACAAATGCAAAAGGAAATGCCCCAATGTTTCGTTGAAGAAACTTCTCCTTTTGTTGGATCTTGAACAGTGGTCCACTGCTGTCTGCTGCTTGACCATCCATCATCCCCTCCCCTGACGAGAAGCTGAGCTCAGATGTAATCGAAACTAAGTCATACATACGAAATGTACAAATGTAACATACCAGTAGCTGTGCTTTGCAGAAACGTGCAATGCCAACATTGTATTCCGATGTGATCTCACAGAAATACATAAAATGACCATAGTAACTCGACATTAGTGGTGTTGTGGAGGGCATATGCAGATGGAGTATACCCACTTCTTTTTGACGGTTAGTATACCCACGTATCAGACAAAAAGCCATTTTATTACATGGGAGAGTATACCCACTTCCTCCTCAGTAACCTACCCATCTGCCTAGTACCCACCTCATCAACTACCACTACGATGCTGCCTAAACCCAACCGTGGTGGCATAGTTGAGTTGAGGCACCAAAACTACTTAGTTCAGAAAAAGATTGCATTGTCAGTTAAAATTACTCTGTTTGTTACATATGGGACATAGGTAGGCCGTACACTACATAACACGATGAGACTATGTAATGTGTGTCATTACATTAAGTTAAAAGAAGGCAACACTGACTTTTAGTTTCAAACAACACATGAGCAGAAATCTCCTGGGTGAAAGTCCAGTGTTTGTGTGACCAATCCACCACCCTGACCTCCTTCCTACTGGGAGTTTCTCAGTCTTTAAACTACCTGTGGGGTCATACCATTAACCACTGCCCACTGCGTGATGTTTTTTTAATCATGGAATTCATGTGTCCGTCATGACAAAAGATCCTAACTGACTTTCCATTGTTTCCATGGTGCCGGTACGAAAGTGTTAAGAGGTTGTGGTCACTTCATCTCTTTCAGTGAGATTGTTTTCTTCTGGTGCCTGGGCTGGTAAATATTCAGTAGGCACACGAAATACATGACAGCTTCAGTAGAATATATTGACTGTGCTATCAGCCTTCAAAAACCCATGTAGTGTTCACCACTACTGCTCTCTATGACCTGCTTTATATTAAGCTGGCTTGTCACCCCGCATACCTGTTTAAGAGCAAGACAAGTGACAAGGAAATCTCAGCAACATGGACTCCCGCTGCTTAGTCTGATGCAGTGTCTGCTTCACTGATAAGCTGATTCAGTTTGGCAGGTGGAATTACGGCAGTCGGCCTTCATGCTGCCGACTATCATCCTTCAGAACCAGAGGGGCTGCAGCAATCTTGGCTCTCACAGATCAAAGTCACCCTTTCCACCCACCAGGGTGGAGCAAACCTCGCTCAGGCCCAAAAGGCAGAGCACCACAGGTGTCACGGGGGCCAGAGGGCAGGGAGATAGCCCTCTTAGTCATCAGGCAGCTCGAGCAGTGCTCAGGCAGGACAGTGACTGACAGCAGAGCTATAGGAAGACTATCAATGTTACCAGATAAGATATCCGATTTTTTTCAGTTTTTAAATTAATACTTTAAAAAGACTTTAAACACACATTAAATTGCCATCATTTCTCAATTCAAAAATGTATTTTTCTTCTGTTTATGTCCCCTAAAATGTCTGATCTTGACTATATTGACTTGTTTCTGTGCAACGTGTGTCACTAGAGAAACGTTTTTCCATTCCTCTACTGAAGGGGGTGATGTCTGTGTACTTCCCTCGATCTGAGATTCAAACGTATGCCGGCAAACTAGATAAGGTAACTCACCTACACAAAAGCCAATCGCTATCTAATATGGGAAGCACATACAGTATTGATGGAGGAAGGACACAACACCACCAAAGAAACCTGAAACCTCCTGCACAGAACAGACATAAGAAAAGTTTGATAGCTAAGACGGTAGAGTGTGTAGTTTTTGGATGGAAACCAGATCCTGGAGCCTTCTTCCACTATCTACCAAAAACCTCAGCATAGCTAATGTTACTGTTTGTTTAAAAATCACCAACACTCACAAGATGGTGTAATTATGTGTAATAAAGTCTTTTAGGATCAGTTGCAGAATTGTTGCGAAACGGTTGAAGATTGGTTAGTTTTAATGAAAGAAACTTGGTTATATTTAGAGAACAAATAACTACTTGTTTAAATTTAAAAAAGGATTGTGGTTTTAGTAATTGACATAATCTCATGTACATCACGCAGTTACATAAAGTTCTTACAAAGAGTAATTTGCATAGTTATGTAAAGTTACGAACAATGTTGACTTGTTATTTCACACAGGACACAAACAACAGTCTCCTGGTTGAAAGTGTATGTCTACTTGACCCATCCACCAAAGCTCCAACATTTCTATGCATACTTTCTCGCTCTTTATACTTAATTCATGTTTGTGCCACAACAAAAGGTCCTCATCGAATTTTTATTGTCTTTGTTTTCATGTTGCTAACAATTAATTTTTATACATTTCGTGCACACTGCTATGTAATTTGTTAAGACTTTGTGCCTATTTCATGAATATCTATGAGATCAAGCTGACTATGCGCAAGTCAGTGGAGGCTATCTCTGTTACCAGACAGGAAAACTAATGTTTGAAATTTGAAATTATTTGATTAAACAGGAACACCTCACTGCAAATACAATAAAATGTTTTGTTTTTACTACATTCTACTGTCAGGGGTTTCTGTAATTTTGTCCACCCCCGTGGATAATACAAAGAAAAGCAGTATAAAGCCTATTCATGTCACCAGAAAGGAAATCGAAGGTTTTATCTTATAAATTATTTTCTTCACTAAACTGGAACCCTCCACTGCAATCAAGTACAGTATCTGCTTTTTGCTTCCCTCCACTGTGTCCATGTTAATTTGTCTGACCCTGCATACTAAACATTCTCACAGATATGTACTTCTAATTTTCAGCAGATATTAAGTGTTTAAAGTCTAATTAAATCCAATAAATTGGTCAAAATTGCATAGTATGAGTTAATTAAAATAACTTAATGTCTCTGTAATAGCCTTCCCTCCAAAAATATCAGCTCAACATCCACTGATAAGACTGTGAACTATATTCTAATAGCATCGGCTCCTACACTCCCCACTGAATCATCCTGTACACTCCCACATCCTTCTCCTGCTCTCACTCTAATTTGCTCTCATCAGAAAAAAGCTCCTTCTCTGCCTCAATCCCCTGCTGGTATTTTCACCTTGTTTTTGAGTGTATCTGTAACATGTCTTTTCTAGGGCGAAACAAATAAGTTTATTGCATCTATTCTCAGAATGGTACTCCGACTAACTAGCTTTTTTTGCTTTTAATCTTCATGTCTGTGGTGAAACTTGTATGCTTTCGCAAAAATAGCACTCAATACAAACACTTGCTTTTCATGGTAACGTCTAACGAATGCCAGGTTGTGGATGCAAAAGAAAGACAAGCTGTGTGCAGCATGCACTCTCACTCTATTGACCAGCAGGGGTTAAATTAGGATTTGTTATGCTGGGGGGCTGGCTGACCACGAAGGACACCCTTTAATTCCATCACCTCACTACGTAGAAGATAATGATAGAGGCCACTGTTTGAAGTGTGCTGTTAGGTGGCAATGTATTTTGGAAGCTCATGGACTGCGGCTGTAGCGACTCCAACTCAGCCAGCGCAAATCCCAGGGAGGCCTGAACCAGCTCTACACTGACTCCCTGCCAGATCAGCAAACTTTCTGTTGCTGCTGATCCATAGCTTAGACCCAGCACAGCCCACTGTGAAAAATGGAAATCAGATTTTATTTACCTTGGCAGGCTATCTGCCGGGGCTGAGTCCCAGATGGCCCCAGCCCAATTTAACCCCTGTTGACCAGTGAGCGCTTTAACACACAGCCAAGTTGGCTCTGCAACTGTAACTGAATGAAATAAATAAGTACAGACACCCCCTATTTTTTTTTTTACTCCTCTCTGGATACAAAAAAATAACAATGAACTTCCATCACAGTATACTGTAGCCTTTATTAAATCATATGTCCTAATGTGATAAACCAATTACATGATGCCTGAGTTGAATAACCAGGCATACTGGTAACTGTTGGAGAAAATTAAGTCAGGGGCAGTTATCTTAAGGGAATACTTAATCGTCCAAATAATAATTTGTTTATCAGTTTCTCACCCTGTTTTGGTGTCATGCCTCCACAGTAAATAAAGAATCCGAAAATGGAGACAATTATTGATCATTTGAAGTCATAAGCAACAGCACTAAACAGCACAAACACTTTAAAACTGAGATTTGTGTAGATCCAATGAGTTTTTGAAAGGGTGGGGTCAGTGACGACAGGGTTTTAGGGAGTTCAATGATATGAGGTCAGTTTTAGTCTGCTCGTATGCCTTAAGGTAAGAATCTCTTCTGATAACCTTATTTGGCTGGGACTGTTATTGAGCCTGACTGGGTTGAGTTGTTTTGATTTAGCAAACGCTAGCCAGTGTTTCTCCTGGTGCTGCTGCTGTAATATCTCTCCATATATAACTATCAAGATATCTCCACTTTAAGCAGCCAGAGTTTGGGATGAGCATGGATTACAAGTAGAACACACAATAGTTTGAAGGCTGATTAAAAAAAGCCAATCAGTAACTCTCTCTGATAATGTCACACTGTGAACACCAAATCGCTGTTGATATCAGCAGGAGCAGAATTAGTGATCCGCTGTTAGCAGTCTGCCGGATTTTTTTGTTTGCTTGGCACAAGAGACAAAATAAACAACAAACCATCTGTATTTGGATCGGCCCAGAATTACACAAGCAGTGCATCCCTAATATAAATGAAAAATTACTGATATTTAGCTAAATTGACCTTTGTTACTTGTGATTTGGTAAAACAGAAAAACAGAAGACTGATTAAATTAGCCAAATTATGTTGCCAAAGAAAGGGGCAAATGTCAAGTTCACTGAAAACAACTGGAGCTGAACTGAAATTACCTTGTGACAGTTTTTCTTTTAGTTGTAGTGGTTGAAAAATTAGTTTATAAACCTCATATCTAAGCTCTGTCTTCAAGCTGTAAAGAGCAAAAAACACTTGCATCTTTATTAGCTACAATGTTGTACAATGTACTTTAATACAGTTTTGGACCAGGCTCTGCACTCTCTCGTACCATCCACGGATGTCACCCTCACATTACTTTTGGAGCAGTAGGATTACATTAATTGTAGGGATTTTCCCTATATCCTAATGTTCATATTGACTGGAAATATGCATTTTTAAAGCTGATATTTGAAAAAAAAATGTAAGAGAGGAGACCAGTGTTGATCAGTGTAACTGACAGGCAGATAACTCCCACATCATGGGAGTCGCAGGATCAGCACCTTGACCAGTGAAGATGATGAAGATATGCATAATGAAGATGTGCATAATGAAATTAAAAAAAACAAAAACACTTTTAAGGCAGAATTGGCAGACTAAACTGTTAACAGTGAAGTTTTTATTTCATTGTATCTTTGTAATCCAGAAGCCTCTGGGCAGATCAACAGATTTCAGATAGGTGGGCTTGTATCAAAACTCCATTGATTTGAAATCAGTCTGTCTGTCAAGTCTGGTAAATTTCATTTTATGTTAGAAAAGGTTAAATCGCTCTATACTGGTGTGGTGCAGCAGTGCATGCAGGTCTGTGAAACGTATAGTCCAGTCTGCTACCTGTGAGTGCTGCTGCTGATGGAAAAGATGTTTGATAGAGTAACATATCATTTATAAGCAGCAAATTTTGATTCAAATTTTGACACCAAAGTGATGCGTGTAAGGGACGCCCATAGTCAATCAATCAATTTCAATCAATTTTATTTATAAAGCCCAATATCACAAATCACAATTTGCCTCACAGGGCTTTACAGCATACGACATCCCTCTGTCCTTGGACCCTCACAGCGGATAAGGAAAAACTCCCCAAAAAAACCCTTTACCGGGGAAAAAAAACGGTAGAAACCTCAGGAAGAGCAACTGAGGAGGGATCCCTCTTCAGCATAATAAAATGACAGTAATCTGTAGTAGCTTACAACAACATTCATGAAAGTTCTAATATTATCGTTATAGTTCTGGCTACTGTGGTACAATATGTTGAAAGTATATATTAGTATCTGGCAGTATACATGTGTGATAATAATCATATGTGTATAATAACAGTAGACTAATGATGGCAGCAGCAGCAGGAGGCATCTGGCAGGACCACGGCAGCAGCACAACCACACACGTCACGCTATCCAGGCACCGCTGCAATACGAGTTAACCTGAGAGACAGTGGAGCACAAAGGCTCCAGAGAAGAAGCTGAGTTAGTGACATCCAGAATGGCAGAGTTAGCAAGATGCAGTAATAGGATACAAGAGAGAGAGGGAGAGAGAGAGAAGGTGCCTGGTGTATTATAGGGGGTCCTCTGGCAGACTAGGCCTAAGTCAGCCTAACTAGGGGCTGGTACAAGGCAAGCCTGAGCCAGCCCTAACTATAAGCTTTATCAAAGAGGAAGGTCTTAAGTCTAGTCTTAAATGTGGAGACGGTGTCTGCCTCCCGGACCGGAACAGGAAGATGATTCCACAGGAGAGGAGCCTGATAGCTGAAGGCTCTGGCTCCTGATCTACTTTTGGAGACTTTAGGGACCACGAGTAACCCTGCGTTCTCAGAGCGCAGAGTTCTGGTGGGATAATATGGCACTATGAGCTCTCTAAGATATGACGGAGCTTGACCATTTAGAGCTTTATAAGTTAACAGTAGGATTTTAAATTCAATTCTGGATTTTACAGGGAGCCAGTGCAGAGAAGCTAAAACAGGAGAAATATGATCTCGTTTCTTAGTTCCTGTTAGTACACGTGCTGCTGCATTCTGAATTAGCTGAAGAGTTTTTAATGATTTACTAGAGCTACCTGATAATAGAGAGTTACAGTAATCCAGCCTTGAGGTAACAAAAGCGTGGACCAATTTTTCTGCATCTTTTCGGGTCAGGATAGGCCTAATTTTCGCAATATTACGCAGATGAAAAAATGCAGTCCGTGAGGTTTGTTTTAAATGAGAATTGAAAGACAAATCTTGATCAAATGTTACTCCGAGGTTTCTTACGGTAGTGGTAGAGGCCAGAGCAACGCCATCGAGAGAAACTATGTCATCAGATAAAGAGTCTCTGAGTTGTTTGGAGCCAAGAACAATAACTTCAGATTTGTCTGAATCTGACATCAGGAAATTGGTGCTCATCCAGGTTTTTATGTCTTTAAAGCAGTTATGGAGTTTAGTTAGTACGTACGGATGATTCATTATGAACGTCGACAAACTGAAAACGATAAGATAAATAAGATTTAAACCAGCTTAGTGCAGAACCTTTTAGGCCAGTTAACTGTTCCAGTCTCTGTAGCAGAATTTGATGGTCAACAGTGTCAAACGCCGCACTAAGATCTAATAAAACAAGTACAGAGACGAGTCCTTTGTCTGAAGCAATCAGAAGGTCATTTGTAATTTTAACTAGAGCTGTCTCAGTGCTATGATGCACTCTAAATCCTGACTGTAATTCCTCAAATAAATTATTATCATGGAGAAAATCACACAGCTGGTCTGCGACTACTTTCTCAAGGATCTTTGACATAAAGGGAAGATTAGATATTGCTCTATAGTTGGCTAACAGCTCTGGATCCAGGGTGGGCTTTTTTAGTAGAGGTTTAATTACACATAGTGTTTTATTACAATTTGGCAAACTGTTAAAGAACATTGTAACTGTAAAGAGCCACAGTCACCATGTTTCATTTCACTGTGTGATGCTAAACATGCATTCACATTCTACTCTGACTTTACACAACACATTTAACTCTGCTGCAATTCAGCTGAAAAATAAAAACAGACATCTGCCTAAGTCTTCAGTGTGTTCCTCAGTTAGAGATTGCAGAACTATCAGTTACTGTACTGTGTGGAGGAGGGAGAGAAGAGCATATTAATATCAGTGTTAGCATCAGGAGCTCTGTCAAGGTTAATTGGTACCACTTCTGACGCTAGGAACACAAATGGCTCTCCTCTTCCACACCAGCATCATCCATTCCAACACTTAAATTACAGGGAAAAGAGAAGGTGTGTATATCATTACCTCAAATGCCTCTCCACCAACAGCCTGTTACAAGAGACCAGCATTTGTCAGCTTGTTGACTTCCCGATTTTATTGGATTGCTCTTTTTGCATTTGACAAAATGCAGAATAACCACTTGTATCCTGTTCAATGGGAATGTGAGAGTAGTCCAATAGGTTCCATCTCACACTTGTGTCAATGCCAAATGCAGAGTCTTCAATGAGTTTTGGCAAATGTAAAAGTCAAGTGGAAACATTTTCAATTCACATTGTCACATCTTTCCTTCCTCAGTCTGCATCCACTTTCCACTGACTCATCACATATCGCAGCTTGGTCAGTGGACTTTCACGTCTATATTTTACATGCTACGTACCCTGTCTGTTGTTGATGTCCTTTTCAAAATATAGTTCAAGGAGGAGGAAATATACAGTTTCTGCTCCTTTGATGCATACAGTCTTTTTAAAAAGTAAGTTACGACATCAGTAAAACATTGCATATTTAGGTTTATTAATACATGTGGATATGTTTAGAAATAAACATCATTGATTGGCTTAACATTCACACAGGAAGCGAACAGCAAGCTCCTGGATGAAAGTCCGGTATTGTTGGACCCAACACTTCTGCCTGCCCTATAGAGACTTTTCACATCCTTAAATTATGTTGTTGTCCGGTGGCATTATTAACTGATGCCACCCAATGACGTAAAGTAACGGATGCCGTTTTTTTTTCTTAATACAAAATTTGGCCAACAAAACCAAAACCAAATTATAACTCGATTGATAGACAAGCTTAGCAATGCATCTGGAATACCACAGTTACCTCCATAACCCAGCTGTTGTGCCACAATCAGCTCCCGGGGATGAATGACCTGGGAGCCACGCAGTTTGCTAATGGATATATGGAGTGGAGGATAAAGTGGTCAGAGCAGGAGTCAGCAACCCCACGATCAAAAGAGCTGCTTTTGGCCAAAATAATAGATATAAAATCTGTCTTGAGCCGCAAAACACATTTGAGCCTAAAAATGTAAGTAACACAGCCTATTACATCTTAATTAGCCTATAACATTACTAATAGGTCTAAATGGGCATTCATTGATATGTTTTACTACAAAGTGGCTACTGTGCAGTGGGCTATTTGTAATACATTTTTACTTTAACTTTGCAGCATTAGCGGTGAAAGCAAACAAAGCTGTCCATACATTAATACATTATGTATTTTCCTCTGAGACTTTCCATTTTTTGGATTTGGCATCCATGGCTAGTTTAGCAAGGAAAACTTAAGACAAACTGAATGAAAATTGAATTGTGGCTTTGAATTTGAAAAGACAAAAAAAAAAAAAAAGTTTTAGTCTCCATATAATTTTTGAGCCACAGGGAGCCACCGGAAAGGGGCCAAAGAGCAGCATGTGGTGCCAGAGCCGGTTGACTACCCAGAGTTGGAGGGTAAAACTACAAATGAAGGAACTTTTGTCTCATTTACAGGGGTTGACAAGATATTGACTATCAGGACTGTGTCCACCTACACTCACACAGGCTTAAAAGTAACCCAAGTAATAGTCGAGAAATCATGCTGGCTAAAACACAACAGGCAATATTGAGGTATGATATGATAAGTCGATAACATAAATATCATGACAGGCATAAAAGCAACCTCCGAAGGGAGGTTGTCAAATCCACCTCTGCATCCTCCTATGTTTTTCTGCACTACATTGGAACTTGAGTAACTTCTTGACAAACTGAGTAAAGTTACTGAAATGAAATGTACTAAACCCATGAAAAGGATTTAGGGGATGAACTCTTTCCATTTTGGATGCTTCATCCACCTAAGGACAAAATATCCACATATTAGCCTCTAGGTGACAATTCCAGTGATCGATTTATAGTCTTATCTTACACTGTAGTTTAAAATATTTTTGTACAGTCTGGTAGTCAGTAGAGAAACAGCTGTGAGGCGGTTGTGTATTCCGAACCAGCAGCAAAAGACACATAAAGGGGATAAAAGCAGTACACGCTGAAGTTGATTCAGTTAAATGTCAGCTTTGTTTTGGTTTCCTCCTGTGCTGGATCTAACTAGATTATAACTCACCTGTGCTTTTTGTCATTAAAATGTCTTACACTGCGCTGCGCCTCAAATTACTGAAGATTAGGATAAATGTAATACACGTAAGCAAAACAATCAGTGTGGGGATTTTCACCTGATCAGTGAGTTTCACACAGTCCCTTAGAATTAATCTAAACTACCCACACTAATACTCTAATCTTATTTTGAGTGTCTTTTACCCAGTCCCTTCCAATCTCCAATCAATCTCACACTGTAAATTCTCAAATTAAAGCTGGCATTCAAACAGTGTGTGAGTGTTGAAGAATAGATGGGCTCCAGTTTGAGTAAAGAAAGACTGGTTGCTAAGATAAGAGATTAGACAGGACAGTATTCACAGTGAAGGACGAGTGGAGGCCATTATCCATCACTCTATCACTGTTCTGCTCTGAGTTTCTCTGGTTAAAAAAACACTATTTTCAATCATTCTACTTTGAAGTTTTATTAAAAAAACACTTCTTCCTACAAGTAGCATGCCTGAGTGTGTGTGTGTGTGTGTGTGTGTGTGTGTGTGTGTGTGTGTGTGTGTGTGTGTGTGTGTGTGTGTGTGTGTGTGTGTGTGTGTGTGTGTGTGTGTGTGTGTGTGTGTGTGTGTGTGTGTGAGCTCCTCCTCTCGGTAGAGTTGAAACGCACGCACTCAGCCATGTATGAGACTGTCTGACGTGTAAATTGTAACATTTTAGTAAAAATGCATGTGTTTGGGAAGTCATGAGCATGCAACTGGATGATGAGACTTGGATCGTCCTGCAGGAGTTGTGTGAGTTTGTAAACCAGTGTTTTGGTAAAGTTTTGCTGTTGTTAAATGTGGTCCCCAAGACTTCAATTTATGATGTATGTTCCCCTTGTTTAGATTCTTCGCTCACCATGGAGGCATGTGAGAAAAACAAAGATTTCTTGATTAATTTATGGTAACACATAGTGACTTATTGATATACCATGCTCATTTTGCAGAAGTATTCTTTTCAGCGACTGTCAATGAAACCAAAACACTGCATATTAAAAACCTCCCAGTAGGTCAAAGGTCATGATCCCTCGCTGTTCTGACAGGCTTTTGTTGTGAAATATTACAGTGAGACACTTGGATTTAATCTGCAGACACCTCTGCTGGACCGTTATTTGGGACGTTTAGATTATTGAAGATACTACAGTATATGTCAGTCATGGAGTTTTTGTTGGTCGACACATAACAAGAAATATAAGTACAAAAATGCCAGAGATATGTCTGAAATAATTTACCTGGAAATATTGTCTCCATGACCTAATTCAGTTGTTCCAGAAACTGGAGGACAAGGTGAAGAGTTTGGGGAAATAATAACGTTTGATACCACAGCAAAGCATGTAGAAGTTCAAGTCTTCCAACAACCACCGAGTTTCACTCAGGAGGCCAGTGTTCGCTTCCTGTATGAATGTAAAGCCAATCCCTCCTCTCTATTCGAAAACCCAACCACGTGCGAGTGCTGGCAAAATGTTACCATGTGCTTTTGTTGTTGAAGGAAAAAACATTGATACCCTGTGTTGTACCGACGTAGTGCATTTATTTTGAAAGACACTCTATGCAAATTGTACATTTACAGTGAAAAATGGAGGTGTATTTTGAAATCAGACAATGCATGTAACAGGCTGAAGTTGACACGGCATCCCAGAACGTCAACAACTAACGCACCCAGGGTACCTTGTCATATCTTGCCATATACTGACATGGAAAGTCCATGACCAAACATCGATATATGA
Source organism: Epinephelus awoara (assembly GCA_035609425.1). Classification (NCBI taxonomy): domain Eukaryota; kingdom Metazoa; phylum Chordata; class Actinopteri; order Perciformes; family Serranidae; genus Epinephelus; species Epinephelus awoara. The sequence goes on from CM069305.1 coordinate 6,186,735, forward strand.
CGAGGTTGGAATGAGAATGTGTTAAGAATAAGGGGGGTCGTGGTACCCATAGAACCCGCTTTAACTTAGAAATCCTGAGTTGACAGTTCAAGGAATCCTTTTAAAAATGGCCATGCCAGCAGTTGCCTCGCCAAAATTTAGCCTAAATTTGGAATGTTATTAAGCCCCCTATGTTACAAGCTATGCTGATATTGATGGTAACCGTTGGTAACCACCACCTTTGCATAAGCTGCCACAGCTTCATGTAGACAGTATTGTCAGCCTCCAATTATTTTCGCCAGGGGGGAACAGCATGGGGGCCAGCTATAGTATCAGAGGGGCCATGGCCCCCCTAGCCCCCTTGGGGCCACCACTGTCACAAGCAGCCAAAAACCGAAGTAAATCTGTGAGCAGATCCAAACCCATGAATGCTTTTAACTATATTATGACACAAAAAATATGAGAATTTGCAGTAAGCCATAAAAACACTTGCTCCAACTTGCTGTTACAGCAAAGAACCTCACATGAATGTGAATGCACAAAACATGGTATAATGTGCTGATGTGTGCAGCAGCTCAGTACCCAGCGGACCAGATCACAGAGGCAGTCTGGCATAGCAGCAGATATGTTCTCCCTTGTAGGGGATCACCATATGGAAACACTGTGTGTGTCTGCCTGGCGCACTACCAGCCCCTGTCTTTACACTGCCATGAGTACACACAGGCCACGTGGGCATTGTCAGGCCACGGCTAAATCGCTAACACTACACTCTTCATGGCTGTTAGCTTTGAAAAGTTAATAAGTCAGACCATTTTACAGTCTGCTGACTTCAGAGGCAATGAGACGTCAAATTTAGCATGGTGAGGACAGCATTTAGAAAATACAGAATAGAGGCTACAAAGTGCCCTGAACTATATTCATAATTTGCATGTGACTCAGTGTGTGTGTGTGTGTGTGTGTGTGTGTGTGTGTGTGTGTGTGTGTGTGTGTTCCTTCTTTCCAGGTCCAAATAAAATCACAGAACTGCTTGCTTTCAGAAAAATGTATGAATAATTGTATTGTAAACGTATTCTGAATATTTTTATTGCAGGAAGAAAAAAAAAAGGGCATCTAGAAAGGCTACATCAGAAATGCTCCTTTACTCTCCAAGCCTCTGAGTGGGTGGGCGGTGTATGTGCTTTATGAACAGCAGGGTCACAGAGACACTGGGTAAACAAACTGATAACTCGCTTACAAGTCAAGGACACACAATGCTTTGTTAGCAGTGGTGCTGAGGAGTAAGGACCACGCCAGTAAGTCCCTGAAGTGACTGATGTTGACATTTGCAAGTACATTTTAAGTTGTTCACTGCGCTACAGCTGACTAGCTGATTAGCCAAGTTGCTGTCAGAGTGGGTTTGGTGAACAAAGCTGTGTTTGTTTTGTAGAAAACAATAAGTTTGACTTCATTACATTTACACATGTTCATTTTAACTAGTTAGAATTACTGTATTATTTAATATACCCCCAAAGATAATTAGTAACAAATCCTCCAAATTAAAAAAACAAAATTCATTTTTTACAACCACCCTTTAGCATGACACATAGAAGCCTTCTCTGATGTGACACCCCTGTCAGCAGGACAAGATAATTTGTGACAGTGATTTTGGTTTCAGTTAAAAGTACTGCTCTTTTAAATTTCCCGTGTGTAGGATGTATATCTCATTCCGTTAGCAGAAAAGAAATATAATCTAATAAATACGTTTTCTTTAATCACCTGGACAAAAAGAATCTTAGTGTTTTCTTTACCTTAGAATAAGCCTTTGATATCGTCATAGGGAGCAGGTCCTTGTATACAGAGATCACCATGTTGCACTGCAATGTTTTTACAGTAGCCCAGAACAGACAAACCAAACACTGACTCTAGTACGATACGCTGCTGTAAGGCACCAGTTTGAAACACTGCAGGTACCCCTTAGATAAAGCTCACATGAAATAAAATGGTGACATTTGCTAGGCTATATGCCTTTGAAAAGGCTAACCCATCCCCATCATGGTTTTCCTCTACTTTTGAAAAAAACAAACAAAACTATTTTGTAAAACAGTCAGTAGCAATCTATAAGAAAATATGTTATAAAACTAGTCTATACCCATTGAGTGCACAGTTGCCCACATACAGTTTCACATGGTGTGTGTTTGGGATACAGGTCATAGGAAATTGCAGATTAAATACTCTAGGGTGACCATATTTTGATTTCCAAAAAAGAGGACACTCGGCCCGGCCACGAGATAGCCTACTTAAATGATACTTGCAGTTTACTCAAAGATGCCTTATCATTTTAATATATTTAAAGTTTATATGTATGGATAGAAAATTCAGTTATATTACAAAATAATATCTCTCAAAGACAGAAATTCAGATAGGCCCCTATAGGTAGGGGACAAATACACAGAGTGTGGCTACCCGATCCAAGCCCGACAGGTCCCGACTGTAGGCCTACCCGACGGGTCGGGCCGGATTCGGTCAAAAATGTAGAAATTGTATTCAGGTTTGGGTCGGATTCGGTCAGCTTTCGCCCGCCTCCACCTTGATTAAATGCTGAAAATAAAATAAAAGAGGGAGACAAGTTTTCCTATTTTATCTTATTTTGTTATGTTTCCCCCTCTCCCCTCGCTGGAAGCCTCAGACCTCCCGCTGCCTGCTCCTGTCTCAAACATGGAGGTCTCCCTCTCCGCGGAGCACCCACGGCGCACACCCGGCCTGTTAAATAGCCTGTAACCATAACAACTGTGTGACACAAACTCAGTGCTTTAGTAATTAAATACTAAATATCAGTTTGGTTTCGGACATAACAAAACAGAATGACTTGGGTTCTGTCGGGTTCGGACAGAAATATGCGGCCCATGCTGCACTCTAACACACACACACACACACACACACACACACACACACACAAGGAAAACCGGACATTATCATCAATTTATAAACACCCCCCGGACACCCCAGACAGGACGGGAAAAGTGGACATGTCTGGGCAAAAGAGGAAGTTTGGTCAGCCTGAAATAGTCAACTGAACCCATTAAGAAGAGCAATGTATTCAGACAGAGTTTTTGTGAATTTGATAGTACGATTGCTTTATTGAAAGTACAGTAATACCATTACCAATAGTGGGATAGTTAGTGGACTAAAACTGTACATTAGTAGTTGAGGTAACACGTTGAAAGGCAGATAGTTAAAGTTTTTATATGTTGTATTGACTTAAAAGTGGGGCGCACACGGTAAAGGTGCGGCTAGCCATTGTTGCACCGGTGTGGGTTGGAATCCGGCCTTCATTCTTTCCTGCATGTCTTCCAAAAAATTCAAAATGCCGGAAAATCTATATAACTGGAAGTTATGGGTTCTTGGGGCAAATTTGTTCCTCATGAGGAGAGGCATCTCTGTGCAAAGTTTCATGTCTCTATGACATACAGGGCATGAGATATGCCCATTCAAAGTTTGCAATTTCAATCGGTTGCTATAGCGCCCCCCTTTGGCCAATTGATGTAATATTGCTTCTTTCACATCCTCCTATGACCCTCTACCACTGTGCCAAATTTATCATGGATTGACCAAGTCAGTGAGGAGAAAAACGGGGAACAGACACACAGACACATACACAGACAGAGTTTTCATCATTTTAAGTCATTATATAGTAAGATAAGATATATGCTAATGCTACATAAACTATACATTAGCTATAAAGAACTTCCTTATTTTCTTAGTATTTTTGTCATATACCTATATGTGATGATTATTTCTGGGTAATATGTATGTTGGTGTTGTACAGTGTCAAGTCTTCATTTAATCATGTGATGAGGTAAGATTATACAGAACTAGTTTAGGAGCAAAAATAGTAACAAGCTTGCATTAGGACCCGTTGTAACTACCTTACACCACTGAATGAAGGTATCTGGAAATCACATATCACACAGTCAAAACTTAAAGAATATCTTTTTTTGTTAGGGACACTAACAACTCAAAGTAGGAGGTCAAATAAAATTTCTCCAAACATGTTTCTTGTTATTTTAAGTAGTTATTATCATGCTAATGCATTTAGCATTTAGATTTAACATTTACATTTAGATTTACATTTAATATTTAGATTTAATATTTATATTTAGATTTAGATTTAATATTTAGATTTAACATTTAGATTTATATTTATATTTAGATTTAACATTTAGATTTAGATTTAGATTTAATATTTAGATTTAACATTTAACATTTAGATGCCACATTTAATATTTAGATTTAACTATTTAATATATTTCTAAGTTAACAAATATTGCTGTAAATGTGGTAAAAGGTGACGTTAAAAAATTCACAACACTTTTTTAAACATTGTTTGAAGCTAAATGTGGCAAAACGTTGATGTTATTTTCAGTGTGAGCCACTTTACAAACGGCACCCCATATTAGAGTACTGAAATCTATTTCAGAAGAGAGTACAGAACAAGAAGACTTTGCACTTTATTTTCAGTTAGCCTTCGGTGTTTGTACACTGTAGGAGCACATATGCTCTTTTTATGAAGGGACTGGTATATTACCAGTTCTTGTCTGCTGAGAACCTTCCTATGTTTCAGGAACTAAAAATAATGGCTTGCCCTCAATACATCTTTCGGTTTATCTGCTTTGTTTTAATGTGTTTTTTATGGACACACACAAACACACACAAACACACACACATGTGCATCCTCCTCTAATCATCTAAGTGAATCAGCGAATGTGGTGGCTTCAGTTGTTTTCACCCTGGGAAATACTCCCATATCACATTTCGCTCTCATTTTCTGATGGGAGCAATACATAAATCAGAGTTGCTTTAATCAGCGTTATCATTACTGTCCAAAACAGACACATCATTACTGCAGGTATCCTTGGGATATTCTCATCTTTTTCTCCAAACCAAACCTACAATAACAGAGAGTGTTATCAGGATTTACAAACCTCAGTCTCCCTCCTCATTGTCTCTGGGGCTGGACCAAACTGTTAGTTCAAAATGTTTGTTTACTTGGACGGGATTTGAATTTGGCATTCAAGGCACTGTTCAGAGTTTTTTTTTCTACAGTAAAAACTGATTAACTACAGTGGAATAAGTATTAAATATAAGGAATAAGTATTAAGTATTAAATAAGTATGCATTATTTAGGCTAGAAATGTTGACCCTATCTTAAATACAAACCAGAAAGGCAAGGTGGGCTAAGTATAAAAAAAAAAAAAGAACACAATCAAATGTTCATGAAGGCTAATGAAGGCTTTGAAAGGTCTTTGTCGTCCTGTGCAAATAGCTTATTTGAAGCATGACACTGTGCCTTTATCTGTGTAGTTGTGTCTCTGGAAACAGCTGTATACACCCCACTGTTTCCTGTCTGAACTGCCTCTCCTGTCACATGGGATTAGTTTTTGATGCCAGCAGCGCTGTGTAGCTACAGGATTCTTAGCTCTGCTGTTCATCCAAAAAGTGTTTGAACAGCAAAAACATCCTTCACCTGATCATGCTGTCGGCTTAAAGGAAAATTAGCGTTTTCATATAACCTGCGTCTTGGTTAACCTTGAAAATAGTAGTTTGACAAAAAGTATTGATCATTACCTGTGTCTCTGTTGGTGTTTGGCATCAGATGTGAATGCTGTTGAAGTGTGCATGCACACAGTAATCAGGCTTGTCAGGTTTGTTTGTTTAGCTACAAAAGATAATGCACCAAAATTCATACATATCCCACGTAATCATGACTCAGCAATTTGTGCATTACCCATGTATTTTGGAATGCTGCAATCATGTGATTGTTATGTAATGTTATCTTAATTACATAAATTTGCGTTAAGGACGTAATGTCATTCATAGGGCGCTAATTTGTCGGACATCATACAAACTATTGTGAGGATACTTTGCAGTAACTATTAGTAACATTTGAGGTGTGCTCACTTTAAGTTTTACAACCAAATAAAGTGGTTTACATAAACGTTTTTTTTTACAACATAACTGTCCATGTTTCTTGGCCTTTTGTTTGGGTCTCACCATGTTCACAGATTTTATCTTATTTTATCACAGATGTAGTGAATCTAATCTTACTGTAACTGATAGAAATGGTGGACAAAATGACAAAAATTAGACACGATAATTTCTTTAACCCTATGACCCCATGGCTCCGTCTTACTACATGCTTTTTGGATAGTCACAATATGTCTTATCTGTGGCATGCAATGTATTTGTTACCAATTTTAGATACATTTGGCTTCTCAAAAAATACCATCATTTGGCATATCACTGGTAGTAAACATGTCCCAGAGCACCTCACCACACCACACATTTACATATAAATAAAGGAAAATGTCAGTGTACTGGGGCAATATGACTAATAGCTCTTTTACACATACTGGCTTTGCTTTACTCAGTTTGACTCTGTGTGTGGATTTGTATCTCCATACTACTATGATTTATCTTATGTTACTTTACTTGCCTAAACCTAATTTATTTAACTTTACGTTAAGTACCCAAAGTGACAATCCCCAACCATGTTTCTTTTTCTAAACCTAACCTATGTAACTTTACTTTCCTGAACCTTACACACGACCTCACTTGATTAAACTAACCTACATAACTTTACGTGATGTACGGAACTTGATGATGATCAACCACATTCTTTTCCTAAGCCTAACCTCCATACCTTAACTTTCCTAAATCTTACCTAGGTAATTTTATGTTAAGTACATAATGTGACGGCACCATTTGTGGAGCACTGATTGTTTAGCTATCATGTACATTTGCGTAAAACGTCAAACCATTGTATGAGGATACATTACCCTGAATGATGACAAAGCCCATTTCACATCACCACAACCCCCTTGGAGTTGGCCAGGCGTACTTTGACCTGACTCCAGAATGGTCCAGTTCAGCGCATGACTCGGTACAACTGGACGCGTTTAAACTGATAATGGAAACGCAAATTAACGCAGCATGGTTTGACATGCTGTCAATATATATATATATCTGAGCCACAGTACAAAAAAATGAAGTGTAAACACAAGACTTAGTTTAAAATCATTTTGTAACTCTTACTGTTAAGGGATGAATCTTTTTTTGAAATTTTTTACCATCAGGGTCCCCATCATGCTTCAGGTGATGTAAACAGGATGACAGTAAGTTAGCTGCATGCTTCATTTCATGCTATATTTCTTTACATTTTAGCAAATCTGCACAATGAAAAAGCATGCTGAATTAGCTATTAGTTCCTTGTTGCAGCACTGGATTATTTTTGATACTGAAAGAATCATCAAAACATGAAGACTATGACACAAAGGGGAAGTGAAGTTACAAGGCGTCTGTTTTTGATGCTCTCTTGGCAGATTAATGGATGTTTATTAGTGCCCACTGACCATGGAAGAGATATGTTATGTAGTAGTGTGTGTCTATGACATCTGTGTGTTCTGGTTTGACTGGATACAATATGATGTATTTCACAAAACTACAAAGCATTTAAGAAGCATTGTACTAACATAGGTGAAGGCTATGCATGTAAACAAGGCAGATACATGATACAGTTGCATGACAGGACCCTGAAATACTGCAAAATGCTTCACTTGTTTTCAGACAATTGAATGTCTTCAGCTAAGGTCCCCAGGTGAGATTGAACTGCACTGAAAACAAGTAAGATTATCACACTTGACTGATAGTATTTTTCAACATTTTTATATCAAGCTCGAGCTGAAGCTGTCAAAAAAGATAAATAAATAAACCTTTTGAAGGACTTGTTGAGTTGGAGGTTTGTCTGTTATGTACAGGGAGGCAGAAAAGTAATCCCCCCATCTTAATGCAAGCTGCGTGTCCAAGCAGAGACAGAGGACGAGTGGGAGAGCAGCGGGATAAACGTTTGCTGCGCTGGAGGAGGCATTCAGACAGAACAAAGGACAGACCCACCCGCTCTCCCACGCCATCTCTGTCTCTGCCTTTTCTCTCTGTCTCTCTCAAAAGAGTACACAGACACAGCTCCTGTGTGTTTTTATAAGGGCTGTCTCTCACACACTGCCTCCATGTAGGCATGAAAACAAAATGTAGTTGTAACACTGTTAAAGGGACTTTCCCATTGGCAAAGTCCTTCCGATTCAGAGGGACGAAAATGATTAGGGAGGAGGAAGAAAAGTCAACATCAACAGCGATTCATGCAGATACTTTCCATCAGCAAAATTCTCGAGTTCCAGTTCAGAAATAATTCTGTTTGCACATGTACTTGTAAGTGCAATATACACACCGGCCATGGCACACACATCAGGGCAAGTCATTTGATGCCCATAGCACACACCAGAGACATTATACGGGCAGAAGTATCATTCAGGGTACAGTAGCCAGGACGTGTCTGGGAAGCACAAGTGATCAAATTGCTGATGTAACAAGGCGTGTCAACCACTAATTACACACATCAAGACACTGCTGATGTGTAGACTGTGCTTTGTGACTCTATGGGTCACTGTAGCTGTGTCTTCACTGCCATCATTTCCAACCCACCCATCCTTCCATCCATCCATCCAACTATCCATCCATTTATCCGTCCATCCATTTTCATCCACTTAATCAGGGCAGCAGGCCAAGCAAAGCACCCCAGATGTCCCTCTCCCAGGGTCCAAAACTAACTTTTTGGTAAGTGAAATTTTTTTACCAGCCAGGCAGATATTTTACCAGCCAACCAAATAATTAATAATTTAAAGGAAAAAAAGTCAAGTCACTTAATGCTGCCGGTAGATGAGACTGGGCGGTGGCGGGAGCAGCAGCAGCAGCAACATTAACCTCCGTCTCTTGGGCGTCGGTCGGTAAAATCTCAGCCTCAGCAGGTTCTTTTGCTTTAATTTTTTTTTTTTTTTTTTTTTTTTTTTTTTGAGGGAGGCTCCGCAATACCTGGCCAGCATTGCCACATGATACACATGCTCCCACCTGATCTAACAGCTGATTGGTTCAGACGTCGACTCAGCAAGATGACATTTTAGATAAACTTTTCATTTTTGTTGAATTTTAGAGATTAAGATTTGTATTTGTCTGATCTGAAGGTTTATTCTGTGAACAGAAAACATGTTGTGTGACTGATGGTGAAGTTTAGTTGTCAGAGACTAAATACATTCATCATAAACTATACAGAGTCTACTGTACTATATTAATATTGGGCGGTTTAATTATTGAAATATTTAGCAACACAGAGACTTGTGGTCAGTGGGATGTGAGGATTCTTATAATAACATCTGTAGCCTACAGATGTGAAGCCCTGACTGTATCTGACTGAGCCTTAATGAAAGCTGTTGTCTTGTATTTTTTTAGTTTATTTAGCCTGTGTAGTTGAGGGGACAGGTCAAACTGATATGATGCTGATTTACAGGAGAATTCATGTCAAATGGAGGATAAACCATGAACATAAACTACAGATTAGGGATGTCACGATTATAGATTTTCTTGGTACGATTATTGTCAGAGAAATAATCACGGTTTTACGATTATCACGATTATTATGCATTAATTAATTTCACACTATAAATGTGTAAAATCACATGAACACTCCTTATAGATCTTTAAGTTTCATTTATTTCCATGTGCTTCTGCTTTTTCTTTTATCTCTCAACACAACAGTGATGATTATAAGTACGTGTGGCGACTATTTTGTACATGTATGAAAATATAGTAGCCGTACAACCGGGCTTGGTAAGGTTGGAGTGTTTTAAGTTGATGTAAAAATAAACGACGAGCATTTGTGAAATCTTGCACTCGTGTGGATGTGAGTTTCTGCCTGTCGTCTCACTCCAAAGAGCTACACGGACTCAAAACCATTACAACCTCACGCTGTGTGCACACAAACTGTAAACACTTGTGTAACTTTGTTTTCGTTCTGTGTGAGTTGCGCTGACCTACTGTGTAGATTCCACGTCGCGGCATAATCTTTGGAGAGTGACGGTGTTGAGGAATCTTTATGAATAATTAACCGTGGCATTTAAAATCGTGGTTAATAGTGAAATCAAGTAATCGGGGGGCGTCGGTGGCTTAGTGGTAGAGCAGGCGCCCCATATGCAAGGCTGTTGCTGCAGCGGCCCAGCTTCGACTCCAGCCTGTGGCCCTTTGCTGCATGTCACTCCATCTCTCTCTCCCCCTTTCACACTTAACTGTCCTATCAATTAAAGGCAAAATGCCCCCAAAAAAATATCTTTAAAAAAAAAAAGAAATCAAGTAATCGTGACATCCCTACTACAGATCACCTGTAAAGCATTTTAATAAATTAATCTATCATAATTAAAACAACTGGAGACTGAAACCAACTGATATATGGGTCTGATCACTTTTTTAACGAACTGACATCCTTCCAGACAGGATGTAAGTGTGTCTGTGACTTCCTGTACGGACTGAAGGCTGCTGGAAACTGTCAGGAAACTGTCTGACTTCACTGCGGCCGCCTGCTCTCGTCTCCTTTTCAGGCAAGGCGCAGTTCATCTCGAACGAGCCTATTAACAAAGTAGCGGAGTGACAGAGTGATACATCCTGTCAGCCGAGGGGTTTCCTATCTGTGCAGCCGAGCACAACGGCACCTCCACGGACTATTACATCCAGACAGTCGCGGTGTTTCCTCCGCAGGCTCCACTTCACTCAGCTTCACTCAGCTGCCCAACAAACCTGCTGCATTTTCCCACTTTAACCTGAATAACAAACCCGGGCTCGGTGCTCTGGTTTGATCCAAACGGAGAGCCAGGGCTAGCTGGGAAGCTAGCAGAGGCTAGCTGGCTGTGTCTCCCTCCAGTCATGCTGCAGCTAATGCTCCGCTAGCCTCACAGCTGCGCCTCGCCAACAGCTATCCACCTCGGCGCGCTGTGTTAATGTCATGATTGATGCACTTACGTGACCAAAGATCGTCTCTGTCTGAAATACACATTACTCAGCCAGGAAACCAGCCGATACCAGCATCGTTCTCCAGTAACAAAAAATGCATTTTTCGCTCGTAAAAAAAAATAACTCGCCAGAGTGGCGAGTGGTCGTAACAATTTACCAGCCATACACAAAATCTACCCGTTATTGGCGAGTGGCAAGTGTTAGTTTTGGACCCTGCTCTCTCACCAGCAACTCTTTCAAGCTCCTACTGGGGAACCCTATGACGACGGCCATGTAATCCTTCCAGCATGTCCTGGGTCTGCCTGGAACACCTCCAGTGGGAGGTGCTCAGGAGGCATCCTGATCAGATGCCCCAATTACCTCAACTGACCCCTTTTGATGTGAAGGAGCAGTGGCTCTACTCTGAGCTCCCTACAGATGTCTGAGCTGAGGAAATGTGCTCACATAACACGAAAAAATACCCAGATATTGTCACCACAAACACCATTGGAAATGTGCTCACATCGTCTAAAAGATACCAGGTTGTTGTCGCCATAAAACTGGAAATGGAAATGTGCCAAAGTTGCTTTCAAGGTATATGGCTGTTGTCACCACAATTATCGCTGGAAATGTGCAGACGTCGCTTTAGAAATACCCATTTTTTTGTCACCACAAACTCAGCTAAAAATGTGCCGATGTTGCCCTACAGAATACCCAGTTGTTGCCCCCACCACCACAGGACATGTGCTGATGTGGCTATAAAGTACCCAACTGTTGGTGTCAAAAACACTGCTGAAAAGCTGCTAAAATCAGCTCAAAAATACCCGGTTGTTCTCACCACGACAATCACCGAAAATACTCGGTTGTTGTTGTTGCCACGACCACCACTGGAAATGTGCCGATGTAACCTTAAAAATAACCGGCTGTTGTAGTCACAACTGAAAGTGTGCAGATATCACAATAATGCCCAGTTGTTGTTGCAACAAACATAGATGGCAATGCCATGTGTCATGTATTGTAATCTGAATCATGTTTGCATTTATGTACAATGCAAACATTTTCTTACATCTGGGTCAACTTGCTGGCTGTCTCAGCTACCATTGTCATGTTAGATCATAGTGGGTCAAGGACAATGTATAACAGCATGTTAGTGTTTATTGGTGGTGGGTCAAACATCTTGCAATTGCTTACACATAATTGCTTTTACATGTTTTTACAAGTCCTCATTTTCCCAAACCTGACAACAGGAGTGAAAAGTGCACGGTTAGCGTGACCCATGGACTCACAATAGCCACTTACAGCTATGTGAAACAGCTTTAAATATACAGGAATTTTCCTTTAAGCAAGAAAGTTTTTCATGATCTCCATCTTAGTTTAGCATGGTGGCATGCAAATATTTTCCAGTTCATTAGTTTTTCAAGTATTTGTATCAATTTAAAGCTTTGACCTGATGATGGCATATGAGGAAAAAATAGAGGATTACCAAAGTCATTAGGATACATTGTCTAGAAGCAGTATGTGTCTGTTAAACATTTTACAAGGGTTAGTACAAACTTTAACCTTCCTGTGGTGCGAGAGGAGACGTCAGGGAATCCAGGAAGTCATCAATCATGAGGAAGTTGTTGTAAACTGGAATAAAATTTTTACATTAATGCAGACAATGCAAAGCTCAACTTGTCTGTAGATGAAAAATGAGCAGATTAGCATTCGGGGATGTGTGAGCAGGGACTGTAATCACAATCAGAACCCCTTTCATTTTTTTTCTGTCTCAGCCTCTTATTTTGTTACGTCTGTCAGTTTATCACATAAAATAATTCCAGAGGCTTAGCATTATTGATGCTGTAGTCCCTACTGGTTGCGATAATGCTGCACTAAGAATTTAAGCTTCTTCTACGTGTTTGCAAGTCAGAGAGTCACGCTGGATAAAGGCATCAGCCAAGTGCCTGTGATGTAAATGAAAGTATAACTAATGAACAGGAATTTGTCTTGTCTGAAGGCTCTGCAATCACAGCGGCACAGGAGATATTAATGCCAGCCACACTCTGTTGAGATGAAGCTGTCTGTGTGTCCGAGAAGCTGATGCTGAAAGAAGTGGGTGTGAAAATAGAAGGGGAGAAGAGAAACAGGATATAAAAAAAGGCATCTGTTTGGCATAGACACAAATAGTTTACATATGAGAAAAACAGAGTGTCACTGTGAGCCTAGTTTTTAGTTTTCGCTTTAGATTATTATTTATTAGTATTTCATTAAAAATACTGAGTTTAACTGTATGGGACTATTAATAACACTCCTATTAAAGTTAGATTGATATAAAATATGTTGCATGGATTTAATTGTAATATTCTCCACCCATGGAATGACTACAAACCAGAAATGATAAATCTATATATTCCCCACAAGATAGGGCTGCCCGTATCCCCCCTCCTCTTTGCCATATCTACTGAACTCCATGCAATTAAGCTCCAATCTCAGGCTCATTTCAAGGGACTGCTACTGAGACCTTGAGAAGAGCATAATTGTTAAGAAATGCAGATAATCTACTAATTTACTATACTTCTGAGCCTGATTTTGAGTAATTTTAGGCCATAAATGATATCCTCATAAAATGAGCTCCTCTCCTAAATGATGTAGCATAGATTTTTAATTTTCAAACCTTTAATTTTGGGATCAGTATCAAAGACTATCGCTTATTAAGGAGTCAAGGTTTTGCAATAACATAAACTTTTTGACCAAGACTTTAATAATGCTTTAGCACTAGCATTTTCAGTTTTGTTATCAAATTCTGAAGCTGACTGCAGACCCTTAAGACAATGGCTACTCCTTGGTTAATGATGAAGCAAAGTCAAGACTAAAATAGTTCTACATCAAGCAATTTCATGACCAAATGCAAGACTGTAAAAGTAATGACATTTTCCATCAGCCTCAGCTGTACTTTGTGCTTTAAGCCAATTAGCAAATTAGCGTGATTTTCTAAGACATGAACATTGTAAACAGTGAGCTTGTTAAGCATCAGCATGTTAGCATTGTCATTTTGAGTACTGATATTGGTATGTAGTTTGCGCTGTGCAAGTGCAGAATGTACAGAAGTACCTAAGTCAGGGCAACACGGTCTCATTCCAAAGTGGTTGAAATCCGACTTGGTTAGTGCTTCTGGCATCAGACACAATTGACAAAATCCTTTTATGTCTGCATGATACGCCATTATTGGTGCCTGGCGGCATCAGGGGAAAGTACTGCGGGACAAGAACAAAAGCTAAGGCCGTGGAAGTCTGTGTAGAGGGTGGTGAATGGGTCCAACCACCACCGACTTTCACGTGGGAGGCCTGTGTTCCCTTCCTGTAAGATTGTAAAGCCACACTGCCAAGTGTGAAGGGTACCAATCTAGTGCATTTATTTGTAAAAGATTGTATGCAAACAGTAATTTCCTGTGAAAACGTAAGTGTATTTTGAAAACAGAGAATGCATGTAACAGGCAGAAGTTGACATGTCATCCCAGATTGTAAACAACCAACACACCCAGGGTACCTTGCATGACCAAACGTCCACATGTGACGAGGTCAGAGTGAGAATGTGTTAGTCAGCAGCAGACCAGCCATCAAAGAATTGGGGAAGACACCACATCAGCTGGTAGGCCAACCAAGCTGGTGGTCATAGAGTATTTATTTATTTAATTTTTGATGTTAGTAGTTACGGTATGGTCTTCGATCATGGCATGGGCCAACCTGGCCCTCTCAACCACAGACAGCAAAGAGCAGAATGCTGCCTGTGTGTCTGGGCCAATCTGCGAGGCTACTTTAAGTATTGACGGAGGGCAAGGTGGCCCTTCCAATTTGGACTGATCCTCATTTTATTTTTGCTGAAATCTGATTGGCTCAGTCATTTTCATTGTGAAGTGTTTCCATTTGTTTTTGTGGTAAAAAAAAATAATTCATGAAAATGGTGAAAAGAAAGAAGACAGGCGATAAAGAAATTGGTACAAGATCAAGGTCAAGGTTCCAAGTGAACTGAGCCAATTCTAGAAGTTAGAGTTAAAACACTGTAAACAACTGACTAGTCAGAGAGAATTTTTAAGTAGCACAGGTACCATCAATAGTGGCCACAATTACATACATATATATATATATATATTACCAAGATTTTCAAAAATGGTAGCCCTCATGCAATAGCTGTGGCTGGAGGCACTATGTTTTCAGGACGTCCATCCCTTTCTCATGAATGCAATATCTCAAGAACACCTTGAGGGAATTTCTTTAAATTTGGTACTATATCCACTTGGACTCAACAATGAACTGATTAGAAGGTCAGGGTCACTGTGACCTCACAAGACATGTTTTGGCCATAATTCATATGATAATTATGACCAAATTTTACACAAATCTCTAATATGATAAAATGAGGAAGTGACAATATGTTATATCCAAAAGGTCAAAGGTCATCTCTACTGTGACATCATAATGTTCTGCAAAAACACTTTTCTGGCCATTACTCAGGATCGTATCTCAGGAACAGCAGGAGAGACATTTGGTCAGATACTTAATTGGTGACACTAATCTTGGCTGTATAGATCTTCTGTGCTGCCAGGAGGAAGATGTGTGTGAAGCATCCAATGTTTCACAGACATTAATGTAAACTGTAACTGCAAATTGTCAGGTTCAAGGAGACATACAAACGCAAGGCAGTAACTTTAGTTATTTTGAATTACCATCAATGAAACTCAACACTTTCTGAAGATGTTACAAATCCAGGAGTTGCTGGAAGACTTTTCATATGAAACGTCTTTGCAGGAAGTGATTTTGTTGAGTATTATCATCACTAGGGATGTAACGATACCAGAAACTCACGATACGATATTATCACAATAAAGAGTCCACGATACAATATATATCACAATATTTATACAAGGGGAAAAAAGAGAAAATTTATTGTTAAAAATAGCTATTTTATTCAAAATTATTGCATGTACACTGTACAGCATGTTATTTTTTAACTTGGAAACCTATTATAAACAAATCAACACACAGTTGAAAATGTGCTTTCATTTCCCCCCTATTACTGCTAGGCAGGCAGACATTAAAGTGCCATAACAAAGTCATGTCAATTAAAACTACAGTGACAGAATATGAAAATGTGAACATTCAGTATTTTTTTAACCTACTCTGAACAAAAGTAGTGTAGTGCCATTACTAGAAAGTCATCTGAATGACATCAAATTATGAGGATGGAGTAGTCTTAAAATTCATCAAATATACAGAACTTAGAACAATCAGACCCTGCAACAACAACAAAATAAACAAATTAGAAATAATGTAAACTCAGAAACACACAATCCTTCACTCACAGATACACAGAGAGAGAGAGAGGTGGGTAGAGATGTGTGTAAAAGAGAACCAAAATAAATAAAGCCAGCCATTTCCCTGGAAGTCATAGAAAAATTAAAAAACACTCATTCACTCAGTTTGTTCACGCCAGGTTGACAATCTTGACTTCAAGGAGACCCTAACACTTTGTCAGAACAGGAGATGAGAGGAAGGCTCTGCTCCTGCACTTTCATGTGATATGCGTGGCATTTCTGAACGCGACCCTGCATTCGCGAGTAATCCATCCAAGAATAGTGTGTGTACAAAGCTGTATGAAAGCTTTGTTATACATAATTTTGGTCTTGTCGGAAAGCCATGATTTCGTTGTTTCACGTGATATGCGTGGCTTCTCGCTATGACGAACAACAACTTTTATTCGCCATTTCCTCCGGTCACACACAGGTCAGTGTCGGAGGCTGAGCTGCACGAGTCTGCTTTCACCTGCGTGCGCAGTTGCATGCAAAGGATTATGGGGAATGTAGTCGCACAGTCATATAACCAGCTCTGTAGGAGAACGCAGATATATAACTCCCGTGGCATCGATAATTCGGCATCGTGGTATCGAGAATTTATTTTATCACGACATCGCAAAATTCAATATATCATTACATGCCTAATTATTACTAATAGAAAAGATAGTTGGCTACTAAAGTAAGACGTTAAAAAAGTTGTAATAGGGTGTATCTGTAGTATTTTTAAGCTCACTCTGCTGTTCTCAGCTCATTTGATCCACTTCACTACATGTGTGAGTTCCTGTTGTGTTTTGTCCTGTTAGTCCTGCGGCATGTAAGTGTCTTGTAGTGTCAGCACCAATTAACCAGGTCACACTGTCTACAGTAATCAATGTATTAAAACCTTTCACATTTTTGGCTCTCCATCTATCTTGTATTCTGAATCTATGCAAGCACAGTGCAGGCTGAGCAGCAGAGACCTGACTGATCCCAGTGGCAGCTGTCTCCACCAGCACACATACACGCTGAAGATAATTGTTGATAATTGCAGAGGGAGCCATTATTTTTCAGCATTTGGCCCTAAGGCATCGCACTATGAGTCACTGTGTGCCAGGGAGAGGCGGGGGGTTGGTGTCACTGAGACACCTGGAGAAAACAAACAGGGATTTGGTGCCTGTGTGCAGGCTGCCATGGCACCAGAAATCTGTCACCTCCAGAACTGATGGATGGATCTGCACAGGCGAGACAGGGTTAAGCCCAACAGCGGCTGGGGAAACAGAACGCACTTATTTGGCCATCATCATTGCCCCCCCGACCCCCCCCCCCCCCCAAAATACCAGTGAAAGTACGATACCAGTGAAAATGTCATGGTTCCGAGTAGTATCAGGATACCACAGCAAAAATTAGGCAGATGTGCCTTTTGTTATTTATAAAAAGATAAATCACTTTTCTATAATACATCAATGATAGTTCAATGGAATAAATTACTTATTGAATTATTCATACTTCAAAAACAGCATCAATAAGTGATTAACATAGGGGGGATCAAAATAAACTAAATAAATAAATAAAATAAAAATCAACCAGCCACCCTCCTCCCCTGACAAGTAAAGAACAGTCCCTAAAGTGCGGTGAGGTTTGTGGGCCGTTACCTGCCACAAAGAGAGAAATGTGAACGTCTCGTTTCTCCTCTGACACATCACACCTGTGTGCCGCCATGGCTTGGCTGTTCAGGTATTTCTGGGCAGTCATGAAATCAACAAAGAGGAAATTATGGACACTGGAGCTGGACTGCCCCGTCGCCGGTAAGCCTTATCTTGCGCCGTATTTGACAGGAATATGGCGTCTGTGACCATCGTTCAACCCACAACTGGCAGGATTCGCCTTTCGTTTCTGCTGCTGGTTGAAATCTGTACTCGCATAGCGTGCTCCTGAATGATTTGTTTTGCTTGCGCAAGAGGGTGAGTGTCCATGCGCAACGGACTTTGAACTTATCCCACAGTAGTGGTACCGTGAGGTACCATAGTACTACGGTACTCCAACAATGCTAGCACGGGTGGCAAACAATCATGCGGGACATGGTCTCAATTTGCGTGATGCGTGAAAAGAGACAGAAATGCTGTGCAGTCGCACACAATGCGGGACGTCTGGTCACCGTACTTAGACACTCGCAAGCAGCAGCTAGTAGGGGGCCCCATTAGGGGGGATTCCAGCGTGTTGTCGTCGTTGCAGTGTCTATAGGGGTTCCATCATATTGTCTTTGATATGGACCAATGTGAATCTTGAATGTCAGCCGTCTCTGGGGGCCCCCTTCCAGCTTGGGGCCCTAGGCAATTACCTAGTTTGCCTGTCCGGTTGCAACAGCCCTGCCAAGTGTTATTGTCTCAGGCCACATCAATATGTCCTTGAATGTTTCACAGTTTGAATTTCACACCCTACCTCTTTATATATATTCACCTTATTGCACTTTAATGTTTAGTAAGTTTATTATTAATATAAGGGCAGTAATAATGCATGTTAAACCAATTCCACTGCTTCACCGCTGCCCCTGTTGAATAGGTGCAGGAGATCAACCTGCCTCAGGCTGCTGTGCTGTTGGCTGGATTTTACTGAAGAGTGTCCCATGGGGTGTAGGTGAAAGAAGAATATATGATATTTTTAAGGCAAATGTTAAAACTTGAAGGCCAGCTCAAACAGCATGGTGGTATCATTCCATACAGTTGGTCCAGGTTTGTGAATTGAGTTTTCTGAAAGTACAGACAGTTAATTTTTAAAAAGTCAACTTTATCAGTGATTACGGTGAGGTGATACGGCAAAAGTCTTCTATCACGGCATATGTAATTTTATATCACTGTAACAGTATATACTGTATAGCAATACAATAATTTTTCTATAAATTTAAATAAAGAAATGGTTTACAGCACTTCATCACATTTAAAAAAATTGAGTTTAAAACAAAAGACTCAAAAAACAGTAAGCATGACCCGCCCTTATCTCCCTCTGACTAGCTAGTACTCGTTGCCTCCATTGGTTGGATTGGTTAAGGTTAAGCATTAGGAGTGAAATTGGTCGGGGTTGGGGTAAGAATATCAATGTAAGATGATTAGAGGCAGGACAGGTCATGCTTTTGCCATTCGAGAGGGAAAAAAACTCAGCTTTCAAGGTTCATGCAGTAGAAACAGTACAAAACACAAAGCTCTACCAATGTGCACATTTCTACCATTGCACAATATATTGTATACGAGTGATGGCCAAACAAAGCTCTATTTACCATTGTCTTGATTTTCTCTGCACCCACTAGATGGCGCTTTTGGTTTAAAGAAAAAGGCGCAAGGAATGGCAATTCAATGTGCTTTCAACCCTTTGTTAAACAGAGCACCATCTAGTGGGCCAAGGAGGTGGGTCATATTGCCAAACCCTAGTGGTGACAGCAGCAGCAGTGTTTCTATTAGTTTTTATAAACATACTAACTGAACTTGTATGGACATAAATTTATACATTTTCCATGAGCAAGTTACACCCCACTGGACTGGGATTGCTGACCCTCCAGTGGGTGCATAATGATTTTTTTGTGTACACTGTTTAGCCTTGATTACTGCAGTAGCAACTGTGACAAACAACTCACAGACATCATCTGAAAAAACTTTGGGCATAACTGGTATGTGAGAGAAATATCATTGCTGAGTCCAGTCGTTGGGGATACATGGGTACAATCAGGAATTTCCCAAACTAGTTTTTTTGCCCTTGATCCCAATCAGTCTTGTAATATATCTGCCAATACCGAGTCCCAGTTATAAAACTATTGTTTCCATGATCAAGAATGAGCATCTATGTATGTACCACTAAGTATGTTATGTTGAAGGGAAACTTTGATGATTTTCAACCAGCTCTGTGTCACCACAGTGTGTGCAGATAAGAAGTGTCTAGGGACTAAGAACATATCTGGTAAGTTTGGTTAAAATGAGCTTTTAACTAGCTCTGTCTCATCAGTGTGTGCAGATGAGCTGTGTTTGGCTTCCCCCTGTGTCTTAAGCTTCCTGCCCAAAAATCTACAAGGTGATGTAAAACAAACACCATTCTTCAGGAGTCGGATTGAGCTACCACAAGGTCTCTATTTTAGAATATCATTTAAACCTCCATCACACTTCTGTTCCTTTAGATCACTATGGGTAATAAAAGGGTCAGAAAGCCAAGCTCAGAGGGAGAATACATCTCAGTGTATTTGAGACAGGGAGCTTAATAAAAACCGTCACTGAAAATAACCTCATCTCCCAGTTGTCCACACATCACTGCATTTTTCACTTTTTTTCTGTTTGTGTGTGTGTCTATCTTCATGTTCCTCTTACAAGCACACAAACTCTCTGTGCTTTTATGAGTCAGCAAACACTACTGAATTTCATAAAGATTTAATAGCTTAATTTATTATTCTGCAAGTTAAAATTCCATATGAATGTCAATAAAAAAGAGTGTAGCACACGTTACAGGCAGAGCTGTTGACTCTGGTGTCGTTGCTATCTTCTCAGCTGTTAAACATTTTCTGCAGTCTAGTGTTAAAATCTTGTGAACTGGATCCCAGTCCACCTCAACTGTCTGACACAGCTGGTGCCAGGGGCTATTCAGCTGATTAAGTCTGGCAGCCAGCCAGCAGCTGCCTGAGTATTAACAGGCTGTCCAAGCTAACACATCTCACTCTGTTTACACATCATCACTATGAGGTTTTTTTGTTTATGCTCTCGATCTTCATTTATAAAACAATTTTACAGGTAAATGAGGTGTTAAGTTAGCATAAACATCAGCATGCTTATATTCTCACAATAACAATGCTAACATGTGTATGATAAGTAGGTATGTTAGCAGGCCGACGTTTTCTAATTAGCACCAAACTCAAAGTATAGCTGAGGCTGATGTAAGTGTTAAACCAACTTTTCCTCTTCATCCAAGTGTGAAAAAACATTTTATATGCAATACTCTACTCACAAGGCAAATTAAAAATGCACATAAAACCAGGTCAAAAGAAATGCTGCTCAACACCAGCGAAATGAAGAATTCCAATATGTTATTTACATGGCCTAGGAAAGTTCAGTCAACATTTGTAAACATGAGCTACTCTCTCGCAAAGCCAGAAACCAGGAGGAGGAAATATCAAAGTCTGGGGCAGCTCCATAGACAATGCATGGAAGCCTGATTTTGTGAACCCAAGCAATGTTTGTTTTTTATAGCCCAAAATGAGCTTTAATCTACTGTAGTGTTCTAAGTTCTGAAACAGAAAATGGCCCAATACGGACTGAATTACTGTAACATTGCACTAACAACAGCTGTCACTTCCAGGTAGACAACTGGCTGTCAGTTTTTATTGTGGGGCTATATAAAATTGGTAAACTTGTTGATTTTTTTCATCATTATTAGCTGTTATTTAAACATTCAAAAGACAACAGTTACACATGTGGTTCGACCTTTTATGACATTTCTGCTGTGCTTATGTCATTGACTTTACTATCATTTTTGATAATCCAAATCTATTGGCATGGATGTTAAGAAATGTACTGCCCTGGCATCAGGGGTGCAGGAAAAAAATGTATTTCAGCCACCGGGAAATTCACTACCAGTGTAAGTGTATGCTATATTCAAATATTTCCTCCGCTTTACCTTACATACTAAACAATAGAGGCCAGCAAGTCAGCATTCTGCTAAATTAAATCACAGTTTTTGTCAATGGAGTCTGGTGGCTTTGATCGCAAGATTAAACAGTTAAGATATTTTCAATAGTGCAAACTTAAACTGATATTGATTTTTTTTTCTTTTTTTTAAGGTAGTTAAAAGCTTATGAATTGAGGCAGTGTTTGCTCAACACCATTCGATTTCACGTACTTGACACAAGGGTTTTCTACTCTGACGTTATTGCCAACAAACATTGTGATTTGGTTTATACTCAGAACATTCTCCTTGGTGCCCAGAGTGCCATCTGAAGCATCTTTTTTAGTTCATTGTCTATGGTGCGGCTACAGACTTTATACCCTATGACATCAGAAATTTGAGATTTATCACTGTAGGAATAACATTGAAAAACAAAATAGGTGTAGTTCCCCTTTAGTGGTAGTAAAAAAAATGTCTTGATACTGTTAAGTATCAGCGTAGGGCCTGTGTGTGTGTGTGTGTGCGTGTGTGCGTGTGTGTGTGTGTGTGTGTGTGTGTGTGTGTGTGTGTGTGTGTGTGTGTGTGTGTGTGTGTGTGTGTGAAAGAGTGGCAGAAACGCTGCCCCTCCCACATGCAGCAGGCTGTTCGGCGGCACAGAGAGCTCTCCTCTGAATTGAATAACAAAAGTGCATCAGTGACGGATGTCTGAAAACCGAGGGGGGGCGATAACGTGATGCATAGTATTAAAAAACGTATGCAGCCCAACTGTCTTATCTAAGCCACATAGGTACACTGATTCATAAGTTTTACCGTGATAAGAAACAAGTTACAATAACACACTGCCACTAAGTAAATATACCTGCTTTACTAACACAACGTTCATTGTAACCCGACCATTAAGAAATAGATTAAATCCCGAATAACCGCACTATCCAATCAGAAGTAACAAACAAGCCAGGTAACCCAGAGCAACATAAAATCACACTCCACAGATCAGACGGTGCTGATCTAACATGTCCAACAACATATGATCAATAACCACATTGCTAACGAACACAAACAGTATCAACAATACAAATAACCAGCTCTTACCTTCAGTAGAGTTGCAGTCTCCTCTTTCCTGACGACTGGAACAGCATCTCCTTCCATTCATCTTTGAATTTCCACTGAGGTCATTCTCAAATGAGATGGGCCTTCCGTCTATGCAACATGCTGTGTCTATGTTCAGTAAATACGTTCTTTAACGTGGAGAATGAGTTTTCGCACATAGCAGTTGATGCTAGTGCTAATGTTAGTGCGTGTTTGAGCACAGTCATTACCGCTGGCATGGCACTGAATACCCTGGACTCCTTTGCAACAAGTTGACTAAAAGTCACTTTCTCTTCGTCCTGGCCTGTGCGCCTGTTTTTCAGAAGCTGTTGTGCAACTGTGAGCTGTGCCTCAAACATGCCTGTGTTTGTTAAATCTCAGTAGTGGTTTCACTTTGTCGGCCTCCAGGAAATTCTCACTGACGGGGTCCAAAGCGTTCAAAGCTGCCATATATTTCCCATTACGCTCGCTGAAACGCGCAGCCATTTCACTGAGAATAGAGTCGATGATGCCGAAAAACAGCCGCTTGCACTCTTGTTGAAAGTCCACTTCGCTGTCCAAGGCTTTCACTCACCACGTAGTCTTGTAGAGTCCTGGTGGCCTGCCGCTGTCATTTTGGAGGAGCAGGCGCGCCATCACCTGCATCCCCACTTCTCTTTCCAGCTAGCCATGCATGCTTGATGCTCTTTACTGTTACTATGCCTGCTAAATCCCTTTGCCTTATCATTAGCGTGCTTCCAAATGGTATATCCAGTTCTTGTGAAAACGGAGACACTCCCTCCAAATTTCCTGCAGGGAAAACAAAAGGCGGCATTTGCTTGCTGCGAATATTCAAGCCAGTCTCTCTCGTTGTACCAATTCATTTGGATTTGCACAACTGTTCATTTTGTTTTTAACAAGTTAGTGGAGTTTTTCCCGAGTTCTGGGTTGTTTTGAACACATCATAGACTGAAAACAATAAAAAAAATAAATAAATAATATTTTTTTTTAAATGAAAATACTACGTTTTGACTGAGGGAGCGGGACAGTCCCCCTCTTGACGCCGGGACTGAGTGAGTTACATATATAATTAATATTTATTGTATGGATCGGTATGTTTAGCCCTATGTTTACTCAAACCGCGATAAAATAATTCCATTGAAAGTCTTCTAGACTTTGAAAATGTCATCAGACAGAATTTTTCAAATTTGCAAAGTAAGTCAAGTCATTTTGAGGGGGCTGTGACAATCAATAAAAATGTATCCACCATTTTACAGCTGCAACAGAAGCAGCAGAGTAGGCTACGACAGAGCCTTTGACATTAGCACAAGTTGACCTAACTGGGTTGGGATAAGCCAGTGAACCCACGCACTCCAATGTGCAATCCATATGACAGGCACACAGAGAGCTGGTAAAGAGATAGACTTTTAACACACTGATCTGGAGTAGCACTCCTAATTTTGTTGTTTTCCAACAAATCCTGAGATCCACTGTTTAGTTTGACCACCTGCTCCCACCTGCATCAATGTTAAAACTGCCAACTCTGCCAGATTTGTGTTAGGTGCTGGAACCCAGGGAATTCAAACCAAAATCCACATTCCAGTAGTGTGACAAGACTAAATAATAAAGACTCATCTTTCCATCATTTTTTCTGTTGAGGCCAAGAAAAATACAAAATGGTTTCTTTCACTGCTGATTTAGAATAAAGGTTTTGGGTGGGAATGTGAGTATGTGGAGGCAGCGTGTGTTTTTCTGCTTCACTGTGTACATCCACAGCTCTTCACTTTGAGGCTGTGCTTTGTAGTACGGAGCTCGGCCCTGAACATGTCTTCATCATTACAAATGGAGGTTTGAAATGAACAATATCATGGCATTTTATCCCCATGCAGTCGACGCTTCCATGGCTAACTATCCCCACCGGCCACACACACACAGCTTTTCATTACACCAATGACTTATTTGACATTGGAGCGGCACATAAATTATCCACAGAGTGTTTATGGAGGAACTGTGTATGCTCCAGACAATTTATGCCTCTTTGAATTTCTTTCTCTCGCCTCCGCCACAGATGCAAACAGCATTCAGATAGACCGTGGTTCCCCCTCAGGAGAAAGAGCAATTTATGGGACTTGTATTGACTGGGAAAAGTACAGAGCAGAAATACCCACCCTTCTTAATATTTCATTGTGCTTTAATTGCTCTCATTACTTCAAGATTACCCTGTGTTCTGTCGATACGTTTTTATAAGGTAATTAATCCCTTTCTTTTTCAGTAAGCAGCCACAATACCCTCCTTTGAACGTCCCGTGAAGCATCTTAACAAAAGCGAAGTCAACAAACAGTAAACAGTGTAAAAGTGGGTCAGCTGCTCTGCACAGTTCATGGTCCAAAAAAGACTGCATCCCTGTGGATGATTGCATTCATCTCAGAATCATCTAGAAAAACCTCCCCGTTGGTTCACTGACAGCACAGAGAGAGCTGCAGGAAACCAGTTAACAACACTTCCTGTCATGTCTCATTGTAGTTTAATGCTGCAGTATGTGGGGTTGTGGGGAGTGCTGTCAGCGGCTGCTAAGTATTAAGCTCAGGCTGTGATATATGGATGAAATAAGTTATATAAGCCTTAAATTAGAATGCTAAAAATAACAATGTTGGCTCTTTCATTAGTTGAAAGGCTCACAACAGAAAAGGCCGGCTTTTATTTACTTCCTCAACTGTTGATCTTTCTCATTTCTGAACTAATGAATATCTGCCAGTTACTGTGATAATAATGTATCCCAAGAGGGGTTAGCCTTAATGTTTCAAAGCCACACATCGACACTTTGATCCACACTGTAGGCTTTTTTTCCCCCTTCCTGTTTCCGTGCTGAGATTGCCATGCTTCTACAATTTGGGCTCTGGAATAGAGCAGCAGTGTGTGAGAGCCACGTAGTATGAATGGATATCTCAGCAGCAGTAAGACTGCAATCATCATCATCATCATCATCATCATCTTCACAAGCGTGACTTCCATACCAACCATTGCCCACCGTGCTGTAATACTTTTATTCAAAGGTGGTGAATGGTATGTTTTGTCTTTCTCTGCACGTCTTCCTGTGCATCTCTGTGCCCGTAGGTGGTAAAGAGGCTCATGGTTAGAGGAGTGAGAGGGGAGAGTAACTGGTTCAAATCCCAAATCACCCAGTTAGGAGCAGCAAACCTTCATGGCCACCAAGAGAGGTTTACTGTATAAGGTTCATTTATTGTTATTGTACAACACAGGATACGAAATGCAGTTGCGGCAAAAATGCTCGATAACAAAAGATGACACATGACAAGCCATGGCATCAGTTTGAATTGGCATACACTTCCTGTCTGCCCCCTGCATCCCCCAGCCTCATTTTGAATTGTTGTTAACACAATTCACTATACACAGTATAAATTTGCCCCTTATTTTGCTGCTCGTTTTTAAACTGCTAGCTTAATATCCGATATTAACAAAGTACAAGACATAGACTGTAAAAATAGTGGACCTAGCTACCATGACATCACCCAATGGTTTGTGGATTCCTGTTTTGAAGCTTTGAGTTTGTCATTTTGGCTGTCCTCATCCTGGATTCTTGGAGCCCGAGGTTATCACATTTTGATGGTTACCATATTTTGATGATAGGGTGGAGCTGTGTAGGAGGGAGGGGTGGACCTGACCAATTAGAACCATTTACACTGCCTCTTCAAGGTGTGAATTTCACACAGTTATACTGCCAGCGCCTTGCCGTTATGTTAAAAGGGACAGGATGGGGGGACAGAGTTGATGTTGTTTATAACACCAAAACGATGTCTGCCTCAACAGGACAGCTGGCAGGACTGGCTCATGGGTGGCACAGGTGTGACGTTTTGATGATATATTATGTATGCTACCCACTGCAGGAGATATAAAAAGTAGCTGATAGCAGTTAGCAGCTAACACAAAGGAGAAGAATGGTTGGGAAAACAATGAGGTCCAGGAGCTCCTTACCTTCCGAGCAGAGGACGAGATCAGCCATGATATAATGGACAGTAAATGACTGCCACTGTTACTGCGCCTTTGTGTTTGGTGGCATAAAGAAGGGACTTTGTAGTGGCCCTATAGCACAATCTCCTTGTAAAAAGGGCTATAGACTGTAGCAAGGCCTCACGGATGGCCAGTCACTCAAAGCGGCCTGCCCTTAGTTATGTGTGACTTTATGCCTTAATAAAATGTATGCAGGTGACTTATATAATAATTCAGCCTCTGTACAGTTGTTATGAACATTGAAATTAGCTGTAGAGAACAAAACAGTTTTTTTGTACAAGGCTGTTATTTCTGCTGTAAATTTGGGCATTTTAACACGGGGCTCTATGGGGACTGACTCGCTTTTGGAGCCAGTTGGCCAGCCAATGAACTGCCGTTTTTGGCACTTCTGTATTGGCTTCATTTTCAACCTTAGAGGCTGCAACTTGGTACAAGATCATCAGTTGCTGCCAGATCTTGTGAGAGTGTACTGCTGAGACAGAGACCTCCAAAAAAGTTCAATTTCTCCTGATTTGTCCATCTGAAAAATGCCATTTTAGTGTCAGAATGTTGGCAAGACGTGGCTTGTGAAAGAAAGGTCCAAATCCTTACTTTAGTGACTATGGGGCAAAATAATCTGTCATAATCTGTGCACATGTCCACAGCTCCCAATGGAGTGAAAGGATACAGGATTTGCCACAGGTCACCTAAAGGGGCCAGGCAGCAGCGAAACCCATGAGACATAGATAGAGGAAATTACTTTAAAGTGTACCTTCTTGTCTCTAAACCATCCCTGGTTGTAGTCCCTTCATGCTACACAAGGTAAACACAAACATTAGTGCATTTGTGTAGTGTGTTTTTTGAATCTGCATCAGGAGGAATGTAGACAGCAGCAACAAAAACACTGGCGGATCCTCTGGGGCAATAATATGTCCATCATCTTAACATTAAAAACTGAACATTGGGGAAACATACAAACTGAGAGAAATTACTGGTTGTTCTGTATAATCACATGTAAATCAAAACCGTGTGTCTCATGGAAAACAGGAAACAACAGGACACACAGGAAGGCAATCCAGGCCCTTCAAAAACATATAAACCACTAAGGAACTATTAAAAGGCCTTTACTGTAGTGGCTAAATCATTAAAAGAGCTGACATGTTTCGACTACTGCAGGTCTTTGTCAGGGCTTTTTTTCATAAGGTCAGTGTGACCTTGCACCCATCTCATTCTCTTGAATGTGATATCGCAAGAACATCTTAAGGGGATTTTTTTCAAATCTGACATAAACATCCACTTGGACTCAAGAATGAACTGATTCCAATTTGGTGGTGGAAGGTCAAAGGTCACTGTGACCTTGTTTGTCTCATTCTCAGGAACACAATATTAGAAGAAGGCCTTGAGGGAATTTCCCTATATTTGGCACAAATGACAAACTACTTTGCAACATTTGGTCAGGGGTATTTACACTACTTGATTTATGTGAGGTAGAGCTCAGTTTTTCACCTTAGGCCCTCTCTGTTTTCAGTTGTTTCAGAGGTTGCCATGTTTTTAGTTGTGACTCCTTAAGCAGTGTTTATTTATGACCATTGTTGGATTGATCTATTTGCAAAAATGTGTTGATCGGCCCCTTTTGACCCCTTCCTTCATCCCAATGTCTGCCCATTGTGTATGTGCAGTATGCAATTTTTTGCCAAAATTTGCAGTTGATCAAATGACCAAAGCCCAATTTACTTATTGGCTTTTGGAGCCTGTGACAGTCAGGGGCAGTTGCCTGGTCAGTTATCCGGCTTTGCTTGTGACCCCTCGTCTGTCTATTTCCCTTCTTAGACTGTTTTTCATCAGCACATTCTCACTCTGACCTCATCACATATCGACGTTTGGTCATGGATTTTCCACTACCAGATACGACATGCAGGGTACCCTGGGTGCGCTGGTTGTTAACATTCTGGGACGCGGTGTCAACTTAAGCCTGTTACATACATTATCTTTTTCCAAAATATACTTCTGTTTTCACAGGAAATGCACAGTTTGCATACAGTCTCTTTCAAATGAAAGGGGGTCAATGGGTTGAAATCTGGGCCTACATTACCAACAGTGCAACTGGACCACCCACAGCTCAGTAGGAGATCCAGGTGCCATTAGTAGCTAATGTACTGGGCTACAGAGGTCTTGTAAACTCACTTTTTTCAAACTTCACACCTCCAGATTTTTTTCATTCTCAGTTTTTCTTACTAATACTTTGATGTTCAGGAAGCATTTTACTTTATTGGAACAAATGCCAGATGCTGTATTTTATTTCTGGTGAGATCCCTCTTGGTATGATATATTTCGTTTTGAAATGACACTACTCACACTGATTATAAAAATGTAAAACATGTTTTTATTTTCTCTCCTACCTTGGCCTAACACTCGCAGAGCTGCTAAAGACTAGTCCCACTTCCAACATGGGGTCGCTGCAGTTTGCACCATAGCCAACAGCGGCTTCCATATGGGCATTGTAGTCATCAGCCTGCCAACCAAGCCAATGTGTTCCCTCCGCATCCTGCTTCTTGGCTTGAATATGTGTGAAACAGGGTGTTGTCATTTGCACTCAGCAAATCATCCCGCAATAAAAAAAGGAATGTGATCCTCTCCAACTATGCTCAGTGTAAGTGAGAATACTGTGTGCTCGTGCGTGCCTGCCAGGCCTTTGTGTGGGAGGATGTGGGATGTGTCTGACGCGCACAGATAAGAGTGAAGTTGGAAATCCAGAAAGGCTCTGTGAGATAGAGAGCACACGACTGGGCAGTTATTTTTGAAGTTCCGTGTCCTGTGAAAGTGCAGAAGGCAATGGCAGCTCACTGAGTGGACGAGGAACAATGGGCTGACCTATAACACAGTAATAGAGTGTGTGGGATGATCCACGCTTGACATGTGCTACTCAGTGTTTCTATATTCAGTGGCAGAGTGGAGTGGAAGTGATAGTGGAGTTGTAGTGATTTGAAGCTGGGAGACAAACAACAGGTTAAAAGAGGGATCTGCAGGTCCTCTGGTGATTACATCACAGTGGCATCCAGTAACTGTGGACAACTCAAGTGGTCGTTCAAGGACTGCAGTTTTTGGCACTTTTGGCTTTATTTTTCAGCCCCAGGGGTTGCAGCCTCGTCAGAAGAACAAGTTTATCAAAATAACAATAGCAACATTAATTTGTAATCCTAAACTTTACATGATTTTTTACATTTTTTAATAAAAAATTAAACTTTCTCCAAGCTGCCAAAGACCCTTGACCAAAATGAGCTTTGTCATATTTTAATGATGACAGTTTTGATTGACACCTTTTCTTTTTGCAGCTTTACCTGTCTTTCTTCAACGCATAATTTAGTTGTCTGAATAAATCTTAAAGTGGAACTACAGCCGTTTTCAAAATCTATACATGTTATTCCATGGTGGCTCACAGTCTGGAAATGTTAATAAACATGGGGCTCTGAGGTAGAGCTGGTCGTCCACTAATCAGAGGATCGCAGTTTGCTTCCTGGTTCCTCCAGAAGTATCCTTGGGCAAGATACTGAGCCCCAAATTGCTCCCGATGGCTGTTCCATCAGTGTATGAGAGTGTGTGAATGGTTTCTTAGGAGCAAGTTGCACCATGTATAACCTCGGCCACCAGTTTGTGAATGTATGTGTGAATGGGTGAATGTGACATGTAGCGTAAAAGTGCTAAAATGCAGATTTGCGATGTCATCTAAAGTCTGGAGCTGCTTCATAAACAATGAATTGGAAAAATTGTTCTAGACTCATGGTTCCCAACTGGTGGGTCACACTCCAAAAGTAGGTCATGGGTCCATCGTGGATGGACCTCAAGTCTCATGAATGTGTCAAGTCAGTAAAAAAAATGCTTTATTTTGAGGTATTGTGAATTTCCGGCACGGAGCTTTTATTTTGAAGTGTTGTTTCCTGCTGTAGAGTGAGTAACAGCAAACTAGCTCAACAACATGGCCAAATTCAATATGATGCTGAGTATATTAAACCATGTGGACCTTGAACGAATGGCTAAGGATAAATCTGGACCATGTGGCTGGACCAGTTGGAAACCACTGGTCTAGACAACACTGAGCACCTAGGGGAATGCTGTGAGTATATGGATATATTTTCTGTTTCAGAGTCGACAACACTACAATAGAATTAAGCTCATTTGGGTCTGAATTTGAAAACAGTTCTATGAAGCAGCCACAAACTTTATACTCTATGACATCACAACTTTGAGATTTCCATCTCTGGTATCAGGCTTTGAGAGACTCTCAAAACTCATACTCATAATCACAAATATTGATTGGACTTTCCTAGGCCATGCAAATAACATATTGGAGTTCTTAATTCAGGTGGTGTTCCCCTTTAATAACCCAAATCTTGATAGACTTGCTACCTTCTGCAACACCCCACACAGTTTCAGAATGCTATGGGGGTAAAACAGCCCAGTATCCAAGAAATTGTAGTCGTATTGGGCAATTTTCACCTCTGAATTATCATCCACTGCCAACATTTAGTGCCAATGCAGGGAGTAGTATATTCTAAATGCAGGGAGGTGGAAAGTAAGGGTGTGGAGATTGTGTTTCACACCCAACTTTCATGCAAACGACCCAAGTTCATGCCCCATCTCAGACCTTCACTCTCTTTACTAACCGTAACCACAGGCTTTGCCTAAACATATCCATTCAATATTGTATTGCGCAGATGTCGAAAGTGAGAACTTTTGTTGGACGTGATTTGGGATTCTTGTCTGGTGACATTCTTGTTGGAGGCTATAGAAATAACCAATAAACTGATAAAACAAGTAAACTAGTAAAATTATTTGTATTGTTACTAGGTGCAATGGCTGTATTGTTTTGAGTCTGTGTGTGTCTGTGTGTCATCATGGCAAAATGTTGTCACAAATGTTGACGCCTATTAGGAACTACCACAGAGGAGTATTTTGCCAGGTGTTTAAATGCTGGTCTGTGATAGAGTGACGCTGGAAAGCAGATGGGTTATTACTTACTCTCTGTATCTGTGGACAGATTATGACAACACAATAGCATCACAACTGTGCAAGATGCAATCACAAAATTTTGCAGGTGTATAGTTAACATCAAAATGAAAGCTGAGTTTGAAGTCGGGTGTGGTCCAAGCAAGGGAGCTGGAAGTATAGGGGTAGCAAGTAGGGAAATGGTCACTGGCCCCCTAGTCTCTATATACAGACTCTACATTCAGTTAAACAAACCCCGGAGATCTTGCCTCTGGAAGAAGAGCGGAAGAGCCCTGGTTTCCGGTTGTAGGCTGTTTGTAGCGCGTGATATTGACCAATCATGTCTGAGCTGGCTGCAGTTGTTGCCAGGTTAAACAGTCTGTGCAGTGAACTAACGAGGCGGAACATAATTGGCGTCACTGCAAAAAAACATGGTTTCTAGTTTTCATCTTGTATGTGTGTGTCATCATGGCAAAATGCAATTCAGTTCAATTCAATTCAATTCAGTTCAGTTCAGTTCAGTTCAATTCAATTCAATTCAATTCAATTCAGTTCAGTTCAATTCAGTTCAGTTCAATTCAATTCAATTCAATTCAGTTCAGTTCAGTTCAATTCAATTCAATTCAGTTCAATTCAATTCAATTCAATTCAATTCAATTCAATTCAGTTCAATAGAGCTGTATTTTTCTAAAGGAAATTCTTGTGCTAGAGACTGCTTCAATTACAGTAACACAAAATACAGTAACAATTAACATTCTCAAACCAGTAACAAGTGTTAGATATATGGCAAAATATTCAAAATATACAGCTTTTAAGGAGCAAAAAGCAATGTGGTGTCTAATAAAGTAACTATAGAAGTACGATAAGTACTGTGCAAGAGTTATTTTTAAAAAAAACTAAAATGGTGGAAAAATGCAGATTGAGGCTGACAATCATGTTATATTGTATATGATATGACAATGAGAAATAGTATTGCAAATACAAAGGGCTGCATGTTGGAGTCAAACCTGTGGCCACTCCTGGAAGGACATTGCCTTTTGGGCCAAAAATATTGTCCTGGTAGCACCAGCTGTATGGGGAACTACTACAGAAGCAGTTCTGAGTATTTTGTCTGGTGTGTTATATGTCTGTCTGTGGAATTGTCAATGCAATAGCATCAAAACTGTGCCAGATGCAGTTACAAAACACAATCAAAATGTAGGCAGAGTTTGAGGATGGACATGCTCTAAGCAAATGCATCACATTTGCTTGATTGGCCACTTGAGGCTGTATCACAGCTGGAGTGATCAGATGTGACTGATCTGATAGTTACTAGTTTTTCCACCCCACATACTGCTTTATCACAGTCCTGCTGAGTAATATGACTCATCTTAGGATACTTTAATGAAATATATTTGGCATAATTGCATGTTTAGAGTTGTTATTTTTATGGACACACAATTGGAATTGGTTCAATAAACCATATTAGAGAAATTAGACTTTTAAGAGAGCACGGGGGACACATCTCTTTTTTGTTGCAACTAATGGTGCTGGGTTTCTCCTCAGATTTGTGTCAGCAGCAGGAGGTAAATCTGAGTTTGTCTGAGGCTGGTGGATCCCAGTGATGAACTGAAACTTGACAGATGAAGCTCTGTTTAACTGTGATGAGGGTCAAGATATCAGTAGATGATAAGTAATGTCTGTTGGTTTGTTTTAAATTTTAAGAAAAAGTCAAAAGAAGGGTTGAGAGCTCTTTTTTCATCCTTTGATTAAAAGCTGTTACTGTGTTATTGTGTGACTGTGTGGACAGTGTAGGAGAGGAGTGAGAGAGTAACGCTGGCAGGCAGATGGGTTAACTATAGCTTACTGCCTCATGTTTGGAAGATAATTTCACAAACACAGCACTCTGCACTCTCTCTCTGGCTCCTCATGTGATGAGCCTCGGAGTCCGGGAGCTGAGATGTATGAGCTGAGCTGCATGCATAATGTATGTGTGTTATGACTCGCTTATAGGTTGAAAAGCAAGCAAGTCCCCTCTCGACAGCAGAGCAATGCAGGCCACATCATAAATAATCAGAAGCAGGTGAGAGTACAGAATATCAAAGTAAGATGCTGCGCAGTGTTGAGCTGAAGTTTGTGTTGTGTGTGTGTGTGTGTGTGTGTGTGTGTGTGTGTGTGTGTGTGTGTGTGTGTGTGTGTGTGTGTGTGTGTGTGTGTGTGTTTGTGGCTTCAACACTGCACTCTGTTTTTAAATTCAGAAACTAGAGGGTGCAGTGTGTACAATAATACGTATTCGGGCCATGCCGGGGAGACAAAGCTTGTTGTGTCCTTGAATGTCCTGAAGCCTTATTGAACTTGTAATTTACATTTTACAATTTTGACATTTAGCTGATGTTCTTATCCACAGTTACTCGCAATGAATGAGCAATAGCAGCGGGAGTGGGAGTGTTGCTCAAGGACAACTTTCAAACAGCTGGGTGTTATGGCTGGTCCTGGGATCAAACCTGACTTTTGAGTTCAAGAATGGTATTTTTCTTCTTTAACCAACGCTGTTTTCTACTATAGTTTCTGATACTAACAGCCACATTTTATTGTGAAATGGTAATGCATGCAAAACAGGCTATTAGAACAATTAACACTACGGTTGACTTTATATGCCACTGCATTGGCGACAGCCATGGCTGAAGGCATTTCTTTTCGGGTTGTCCATCCATCCCATTCCCTTGAATGTGATATCTCAAACACACCTTGAGGAAGTTTCTTCAGATTTGGCACAAACGTCCACCTGGACTCAACAATGAACTGATTAGATTTTGGTGGTCGAAGTTCAAAGTCTCAGGATCACTTTGACCTTGTGTCTGTCTCATTCTAATGAATGCAATATCTCAAAGAGACCTTGAAAGAATTTCCTCAAATTTGGCACAAACGACCCACAACTGAACTGATTACAACTTATTTGTCAACGGTCAAGGTCACTGTGACCCCCCCAAAATATCAAATATGACAAAATTCCACGCATATGTCCAATCAGATATAATGATACATTGATGACATTTTATATCCAAAAGGTCAAAGGTCAACTTCACTGTGACATCATAATGTTCTGTGTAAAACACTTTTCTGGCTTTTCCATTTTACTCAACATCATAACTCAGGAATTGCGAGGAGACATTTGGTCAGACACTGAATTGGTGTGTGAAGTATTCATGTTTTAGAATATGTAGCTTCTTAACAGCAACATCCATATTTGAAGCATTGTCTCCTATCATGGCTACATATAAGTTTTGACAGACATGGATGTAAACTGCAGCTTGCAGAACTTTATACAGCTCATTTAATTGTAAGAGTGATGCAAAGTGCTTCACAGAAAACATAATTCAGAGTGTTCAGTTGCACAGGAGAGGTATTCCAGGACTTCACCAACCCTTAGAACAACCAAAAGGCTAGAACCAGAAGACCTTCGAGTACTGATATTTTATCCACCATATACCTAGCCCCCATGGCATGTCTTCTGTTACCAAACCGGAACGTTTTCCAATGGTATGCTAATCCTCTTTCCTAGAGCAACTGGGAAATAAAACATGTGGAGCACACCACCTGTTACACCTCAGATAGGATAATGTAATCATACCTCTGACAGCAGTTACACCCATAATTATTTCTGCAGCAGCCCACCCGGTTTCCCTCAAGAACTCTTACTTGTTGCCTCTCAAAAATATCTTTGCTTGCACATGTTCCTACGCACGTCAGCTGAGCTCACGTGCAACACAATCAAAGAGGGAACGGCCATGCCACTGAGCATGCCATGGTGTTTGTTACCCTTCACTCAGCTGCCCTGGCATTTGAGGAGACTCCTTTCATTGGAGCCTGTTATCTCTCTCAGGATTTTCCCTGGAGAGGCTGAACCGTGAAGGTCAGTGATGTGATCTATAGTGCAGGGAAGGAGGTTACAGGCTTCTGCTACGCTACAGGAGCAGGGGAGGCTCTTTCATATTTTCAGATATGAGCCAAATGCCGCTCGCTGAAAAGTTTTTTTGACTTTTGTCCTCTTATCAGTATTTGATACCACATTTGCACATGTGATACCTTTATCAATATAATAAAAAAGTGTATGGAGATGCAGACTTGTGCCTTGCTTTGGAAAGCCTCAAAATCATGTCTTGAATAGAGTGTTATGGTCCGGCTCTAAGACCATCACTAATAAAGCCTGATTTATGGTCCTGTGTTGAATCAACGACGTTACTACGCCGTTGCCTTCGAACCCTTCGTCATTTCGTCGCAGTGCAATTCACCACCAGTCATCTCGACCAATCAAGCCACCAGCACTCTGAAACAAAAGAACACAAACACCAACAACACCAACACCAAACCCTAGTGGAGGCCCTCGGGCCGTCAATACATGTTTGACCAAATATGTTATTCTCTCAACAGACCATTTAAAATCTTCTGTGTCTTTGTGGTGAAATTTTCATTAATAGATTTTTAGACTGAAAAATGATTTATGCTTGAATGACATTACTTTCAGCTTATCGTGATCAGGTGGTAGTTATTGGCTGCTCTTTCCTTCTCCTTAAGGCCTTTACACACTGGAGCAGTTCTTTAATTTGCTCATCAATATCTTTTTTCACAGAATATAAATATTATGCAGCAAGAAAACAAAGGGTTTTTTTGGAACAATGTGTCTAACTTTTGCACCACATTGTGCCTACACTTTTAAAACAACATCAGACGCTCCATACTATGAACCAAGGGGAACTGCCTATTGGTCCGACAGCCCATTGTTCCGACCATATTAAACCCATTGATCCAAAGTCCCGTTGTTCCGAAATCATCATGATGCCCTGTGGTTAAGGTCTGGTTAGGTTTAGGCACAAAAACCACTTGGTTAGGGTCAGGAAAATATCATGGTGTGGGTTAAAATGAAAAAGAAAGTGACAAACACATTAGCCGTGAGCCTGCTCCGCCTCAAGCTCCCCACACAACCCCGAGCCCAGAGTTAATAACAGGAGGTTATGGTGTTTCACTCTCTTCTCTCTATGGCACTTGTATCTTGACCAATAGCCTACTTCTGTTGCGTTTGCTGATCCTCTATGGTACACAAATACAGTATAGCCTAGTATAATCACATATCGGAACAACAGGCTGTCAGACTAATGGGATGTCGGACTAATGGGATGTCGGATAAATGACATGGAGCCGAACCAAGATGGCAAACTTAATTCCTCCTTTCAACCTTGACAAAGTCAACGCATACCAGATCTATTCCCTCCATTCTTACCTTTCAGAATAAAAACCCTTGGCATATACACCACTCAAGTGATTACTAGAGGAAATTCAAATTACTCTGAGCATTTTACTAAAAGGAAACGTAATAGAATAGCTTCCAGTAGTTTAGGCTATCCAACAACTTACCTCTAGCAGACCCTGTTTTGGGTCAGTATTACTCTGGTAGTTGTCACAAGCATCAGCATTAAAGGCTGGCATGTTTTTGGGAATCGTGTGGGTCACATGATTCCTGTGGGATTTCCCCCGGATGGAAGTCAATTTCCCTACTCATGACGTGACTGGGATGGGACAGGGGAAAAAAAAGTCATAGAAGTGGGTGGGACGGTAACGATAACAACTTGCTAGCAATATGAAGTTAGTCAGCAGCTATGATTTCATTGCTACAGACGACATGAAATAGAGTGCTCCAGAGACAGACTCACAAGTCAGTCTTTAGACACTTTGCTTAACCAAAGACTGATGTCTTTCTCCCTGATTTTGTGTTTTGATGGGTGGATACAATTTCAGAGTTTAAAAAAAACTCCCCACGTTGCAGAACCAATAGTAAATCCGCAGGGCGGTCCTTCGGTGGCTCGCTGAACTCTTGTGCTCGTAAACATAGTCCGACTGCATTAAGTTTTAAACAAAGTCGCTGTAAGTCCTTCATTTTCCACAATCTTGTGGACTGAGCACACGTTCGATAAAACGGAGGTAAATCTCTCCGCATCCATTTTCAAGCGCGGACAAGAAAAGGGGGAGCCGTGTCCTTTTAAAAAATGCAAGAGGCATTGCTTTGTTGCCAGCCGTTTTCTCCGGTGTGTTAAACACACTTTAGAAAGTTAGAAAGTCCCCAGACTATCAGAAGGCAGAGATCTCTGATTGTCTGGTGGCGAGACTACACCAGAGATTACATTTTTGTGTAGGCCAATGAGGAAGTTAGCGTCGCATTGGTTCCCTTGTCGAAAAGCCCATGGGACTTTTCCACTGGATTTTAATACTATGATCTCAGTATTTCTAAAACCCTGGCTGACCTTCTCCTAATGCAGACTTTCTCACTTTTTACACTATGTCAGTTGCTCGGAGCGTTTAATAATAACACAGCTCAGTGATTCTTATGCAGACAGTAAAGGGTGTCTCGGGGTGTAGGTATCCAACCCCAAGGGCCACTGACCAAGCATTACTATTTCATACGTTAAAAGAGAGAACAGGTTGGATAGAGTAAAATTTCTACTGTTCACGTTTGTTTTCTCTTCAAATAAATTTGACAAACCTGGAGGTCATGCTTGACCTGAAAGTATTTTTTTCTTACTGCTTTCTGAAATCTCAGCAGTTATTTACTAGTGATTAATGATGAACTGATTAGATTTTGGTTGTCAAAGACCAAGGTCACTATTACAAAAAAAACCCATACACATTTCAGAATTCATACATTAATTATGACAAATGTTTAAGAGGTAACAGTTAAAATGATGAAGTGATGACACTTTAAATCCAAAAGGTCAGCTTCAGTGTGACATCATAATGTTTTGCAAAAACACTTTTCTGGCCATTAATCATCATAACTCAGGAACAGACATGTGGTCAGATTCTGAATAGGTGTCACTAATCTTGGGTGTCCCCCTTGAAACTGTGCTGATTGTACAGATCCTCTGTGCTGCCTGGTTGAAGATGTATGTAAGGCATCCACGTTTAAAATATGTAGATTATATGCAACAACATTATGTGAATCATTGTCTATTGTCATATGAGTCTGGATAAACATGCATGTACACTGACTGGTAACTTGACTGGTTGGTGGATGCATACAACCACGAGGCCGTAATCCTAGTTTACAATAACATTCTATTGATGCTGCCAGTCCAGGTTTTAAAGTTTCTTTGACAGCCATACTTGCTGAAGTTTCTTTGTTTGATTGAAAGCAGAATGTCTAAAATGTTAAATGCCATTGCTCAGCATCCCTCTCGAATTTGTATCTGAGGAGAATTTTGACCCAAAAGGGCGTCTTACAGCACTGCCGCTCTGTCGAGTGGAAAGTATCTTTGTTCCAGTATTGGTGTCTGTTCTTTGGAAGCGACGCGAAGTAGGCCCATAGTACTACTGTCACACCAAAGAGGAATCTGAGAGACTATTCAGGGCACTGAGCAAGAAGGTTAATTAGCCAGACAATAGAAAAGCAATTTCATGATGTCACTTCTGCTTCCAACTGAAATTATTAATCTTTTGAACAGAGCCTCCTGGAAGCGGGGTTGAGACTTGTCTAAGAGGGAGAGACACAGAGAGAGAGAGAGAGAGAGAGAGAGGCAGGCGTTAAGTGGAGCTGGGCCGACGCTGAGCCACGTCTGAACTATTAACCAGAGAGCGACAGGGCTGTGGGATGACTGCCAGGCTGGTTTCTTTATGTGTTCTTTCTGTTAGTTAGCTGAATAAGCTGATCTTTACCCTGAGTGGCTCTTATGAAAACGCCTCCCTGTCACTTTTGATAAATGAGATCGGTGTAACTAGAAAAATACTTGCAGCCATTCGGGAGAACTTGAAATGGCACTGCAGCAGAAAGAGACACATTCTAAAGTATAGTGCTTATGTCTCAAAAACACGTGGGGCATGGGTGTGTGTGTGTGTGTGTTAGGTTGTGATTGACACAATAATGTGTGGAAACACAGACATCAGCAATTAGATAAGCAATCGGAAATCACTAATAAGATGCATTAACCACAACATAGAGTCACCAAGTGGGGGGATATGCAGGGTAAGGAAGTGTTTTTTCCCCAATGTATATCTCTATTTCAAAGTTCTGCTCTAGTGATCCTCAGTGTTCCTCAACATAGAAACCCAAGTATCTGCTTGATAATTAAACCGTGCTATGCAGTAGCTTTCAGTCATGTCTGTTGCTATGGTGAAAAAGCCAGGTGCAGCTGGGAACAAAGAGACAAGAGACCACAGTTACTGAATTCTTCCAAGAGCTCAAGACTCCAGCGACAGTTGAACAATTTTATTGTGAGACCAAGGCATTTTGGCTTCATCAGCACCATCCAATTCATTGCTCTCACAATAAAATGATTCTTTACACTATGTGTGTTGATGTACGTTTTCCCTTTTCCATGTGCCTCGGAGTTAGGTGAAGTTGTACCAGAAATCCCAACTCTGTCTCAGATAACACTGTCCCAGAATGTAAGAGTGAACTGAAATCTGAACTGCTGATATATTTTTTTATCAAGTGTAATTGTTATCTCCACTGTGCCCTCAATGTAACATATAGAAGAATTTTAAGCTTTGACATTTGTCACTGAAATGCTGCTCGAGTGTCACAATTTCATGGCCACAGGCCTGAGATTTTCAAACATACTTGCTGATAATTTAGCTGGGACACTTTCATGTCCATCTAAGCCTTTTAAGTCTCAAGGCCCAGACGCACCAAAGCGACATCAAAGAATGAGTGGGGATAAAGGTCGACTGTTCACCCCACCTCATGTCACCTGTGTGTCTCCACCAAAAAGTTGCACTTGAACACACCGCAGAGACTACAGTCAACGGCAAACTACCACAAATGTTCTGCACCTGCATGAGAGGTAATAACTCTCCATACCAGCAGGTGGTGGTAGTCTATATACATAATTTAAAAAGGAAAATCGGAAAACTGTCAAGACACATTCAAGATGCTAGTTAGCCAGTTAGCACATTAACAACACAACCTGATGTTGAAAGAACAAATTATATTTACTGTGCGCTAGCAAACAATAACACAAACACTTACGAACCGTTTCTGCCATTATGATGTCACACCCTTTCGACTTCACTCGTTTGTTTGCTTTCCTCTCTTCTGTTTCTGTCCTCGTGCGCTGAGCTGAACTGCCCATCAGAGTGATTTCATTCACCAACAGGCTAGTCTGGCACAGGTGTCGATTCAACATGCTGAATCAGCTGAAAAAAAAGCCAACAAAGGCAGACTAATGCCAAGGTTGTGGGACACACTGCAAAAAGTAGAAGCATGGACGCTCACCAACAGCCTGACATGGACTGATGGCTGTCTGTCGGCCTGGTGTACCAGGGCATTTAAGCCCTTAACTTGCACCATGCTCACACTGGGTGCAGAAGCACTCGCTATGTAAATTGTCTCACAGTCACCCACATGCTTTGTGGTGCTACATAGTGAACCCAGCATTATAGTAACATTGTATATCCAGACAATGAACAAGATTTCCATTTCCACTCTATTGCTATAGCCACATTTCTGGAAGCACTTGTATAAGGTATTTGAAGTAACCAAAATTAATGGAAATAAAAATCGTTTTTGCTTTTTATGTAGTTTTTCTCCAATTATATGATCAATGCTCAATGGATTTTTTTTCTTATTTCTTATAATAAGAAGTCATTTTTCTATAGATATTCTATGAATTTCAGAGCATCACATCACTCTTTTGTAATTTTTTTCTATTGTATTCCATAACATCTGTCTAATGTATGTAAGATTTGTCGTCAGTGCAGAATGATGTTTCTCTTACCAAGCTTGAAATGAGCTGAATTTTTTTTTTTCTGTTTTAATGTGTGTTTATGTTTAGGCACAAATATCACTGTTATGGTTGGCAAAGGTCATGTTTTTGCTTAAAATGCACAGTTTTGGTGGCACAGTCATGGTTGGAAATGCTGTGATGTCTCACTAAAAAAACTTTAAAAACACCTTGTTTTGTTGTTTGTTGGTCTCAGACAATGGTCAGCAACCAGGCGGCCATTTTGCTTAGGTCTCACACCACTCACGCCATCTACCATCCCCTTCCCTGGGTAGTGACAAAGTCAGCTCATAGACAGTATTTAGAATTACATCACTTTTGAAACGTTGATAAGATATGTTTAAAACATACAAATGTAACATGAACGCACAATGAATTTGTTCTTCTGGTGACTGGGCTGCCTTAAACATCTTGCCCAGCACTATCCCTTGCCTAATTTGTAAATATTCCATGTAATCATGAGACAGTAATTCATGCATAATCCACGTATTCTGGAAGGCTGTGATCATGTGTGAGATGTGTGTTTGAAAATGTGTGAAATCTGAGTAATTTTATGTATGTATGTAAAATCATTTCTGGGGTGCTAATTCGTATGATACCCGTCATTCTTTCCTTGTCTAGTCTCCTCTCTAAACCTTGCTTTGCAGCCACCTAAACTACAGCTCCTTTCTAAAGGTCACACCTTCCCAGTCTAACACTTTAACTGTCTCTATTAAGCTCTGCACTCTGCATTCATCCGCTAAAGTGCAAACTCAATGTATCATCTTGCAGAGTCAGCAGCCTTCTGAAGACGATAGGCAGATTTCTGCCCAAAAGCTACTTAGAGCCGTTCACAAAACCCAGCCGTGGCAGAATGCTAATAGGAGCTAGTCTGCCATGTCTCGGAGATTAGATTAAATATCAAGGCC
This sequence comes from Epinephelus awoara, assembly GCA_035609425.1. Classification (NCBI taxonomy): domain Eukaryota; kingdom Metazoa; phylum Chordata; class Actinopteri; order Perciformes; family Serranidae; genus Epinephelus; species Epinephelus awoara. The sequence continues at coordinate 6,229,217 of CM069305.1, forward strand.
CTGATCCTGCTTCTCTAGCTGCTCTCCTGCAGACAAATGTTTCAACACGCATACTTACACCCAAATCTCATGTCTGTGGATGTGATAAGTCTGATTGTCACATCTGAGCTGAAGCCTCCCCAGCCAAATCCTTATTGCAGCAGAATATACAGCAGAAACGCAAAGTATAGTATATAAAAGGGTCATATACCCTCTCTAATACAGTAGCGTTTATATTCTTCACTGCTGAATATAAGGAGATATTAAGTGCAGTGTTTAAGGTGTAATGAGTGTTATTATGCCATATGGTGCAGTGTTTTAATCTTCATTAGTGTGGAAAAGGACCTGAAACAGCATTAATTATGTGACACTTCAACTCCTTTATTCAGTAGCAGTGGAAACTCCAGGATAGATCTGATCATTAGGATAGAAGAGGGTAACATAGTGGCTGGGTAAAGCAAACCACCGTGCCCAGGGCAAGTTGAGTCATTAACCCAACATGCACTCCTACATATGACATATACATCGCATTAGTTCTATACAGCTACACAGTTTTCCCCTGTGATCTGATGCCTTTCAGTGTTGAAAGGAGAAATCTGCTCTGTTTGGTCAGATGAAACTGGCTTAATTGCTTATGACAACTATACTGACAGTTGTCATAAGCAAAGAACTTAAATGCATACAATCCTTTGTCTGAGACCTTCCTCAGAAAAACAGTGAAAGGACACAGCATTTTATCTGAATCCATTATCTAATCCACTTATCAAACTGAATCCTCTAAACATTTTATACATTTGTAAGAAATGTAAGTAATAATTGAAACACAAAAATTCATGTGGATGTGTGATTGCCTTGTGTTGGCTGAGCAAGCAGAGACACTTCTAAATGACAACCTGTAGCTACAACATGAAAAGGAAAAGGATCAGCAGATGTGAAACGTTTAAACATGTTTCTGACACAGTGAATACATTTTGCAACTGCTCTGCAGTAATTCAATTGTAACTTTTTCCATGATGTACTAAATCACTGTATTAACTGTGCTACAGCTGAGGATGTCAACTGTTAATGAGTTAACCATTAATGGATTAACCACCAAGAACATTTTGACAGGTTACACATGTTGGTCTAATTTTGCTTCTCTTCATTGCACTGCACTGTGCGCCACCTTGGTCTGGTGCACGCTAGCTAGAAGCACTGTACATTCAGTGATTATTGCTGGTAAAACATTGTGAAAACATTGTGGTCTCTGGTCTGCTCCCTGGTCACCCTGGTGTGTAAGCGGCTTAATTTTGAGCCACAAACCCCCTTTTACATTGTTAGCTATTGAAAGTGCTGTTAGCACCATTGGCAGTGTCGGTGCAGCTGGTGATAATAACATAGTTTACTATGCTAAAGGAGATTTTTCTGGCTTAAAATTAAGCTGCTTACTAGGTCCACTAATAACACTATGTTTCCGCCGGCCCACTATCACAAGTCTGGATGGGACCACTAGCAGTAATCTGTAGTGCACCTAGCTAGCCCCTGGACCTGGGTAGTGCTAAGGCTAGCTATGTGCTATATTTCTGCTATATGTGAATGCAATTAGCTGGCTAGAAAATAAAATAAAAGGCAAAACATATACAGCACAAAACATTATTATTTCACCAACTTTAAATGGATAGCACTTCCAAATAGGGTGTAAAAGCTCACTGAGCCAATGAAGCACTGGACTAAAAGGAAAGGCCTTTTGTATTTCGCGTCATTTTGTGATTTTACTTGAAAATATATGGTTGGTGACAGGTTCACAGATGGTGGGGCTACCAAAGCCAAAATGAACCAAAACTGACATCACCAGTCACAGCACAAGCAGCACTGGGAAAATGTGTGGCTTGGTCTTAGGGATTAGTTACCACTAAGCGCTTTGGTTGTGCCTGTGATACTAACATAACATAAATGTTATGCCTTGGTTTTAATTCAACAAGGAAAGAATGCATACCTTACCTAAACTACAATGAAGTGGACCAACTTCACCACTCCACTCGTTTCAAGCAGTGTTGCTTACGCCTGTCGCAATATGCATAAGTCGGTTAATCGCACAGTAAATTAAAAGGCATTAATTGCCATATTCATGCTTGTTTGTTTTCCTCGTCTCTCTGCACCAAAGACACTGGACGACAAGAGTGTTCACTGCCGTGCATCGTCTGGCAGCCAGGTGAGTTGGTTCATTAGTGTAATGAACGGAGGGAAAGCTCTCGTCACCGGGTGTCTTTGTCCCTTTGGGGGAGGCAGGGCTATGGGCTACACACACACACACACACACAGTGCGATCTTCGTGAGGGGGGGGGACGAGGCGGAAAAAAATGTTCTAAAACCATCTAAAAAAAAAAGAGCGAATATGACCAAGTTAACTACACACCTGAGAGTGAGAGACTGACAGTCTATTTTTTTGTATTTATTTATTTATTTAGATAGTTTTACGTGTTATTTTGGATATTTAAATTGTCTTTTTTGCATTTCTAAATATTCTAAATAAGTGTTTATTTCTCTTTAAAAGGGTGTACTTTTATGCCTTTATTATCATTATATTAGTTTAAAAAATGTTCTGAAAACAGCAAAATTACAACAATAATAAAAATGGTCTTAAAAGCGCAATATTCCATGATATTATCGCTTATCGCAATAATTTCTGACGCAATTAATCACCCAGCAAAAGTTGTTATTGTGACAGTGTTGCTCACTCGACTGTTGGGCCAGCCCGCTTTAGTCCTCTTGTTTTAACAGCTGTGCACTGAGCTCAGTTGGTTTAAGTTATTTAGTTTAACAATAAGACTCAGATAGAAATTAGACCAAAATATTTGGTGAGGATGCACCATATGCACCATTCAACCACCCTCAAAGTAACTGTCCTGGAATCTGTTTCTTACATGCGTGATCGTATCACATTCACAGGCCAATGAACATGCTCCATGTAGCAACAAGCAGCACATTTTTGTATGTGTAGGGAGAGGGGGCAAGCTTGCCTCTTGCCTTACAGTGTTTTAGACTTGCCTAGGAAGGGCAGCCTGCAATTTGTGTTCTGGAACATTCATTGTACACATTTGAGTTTGCCCTTCAAAATGCCCAGCAGCTTTACAGTCTCGACAAATGCTCACACCCCCGTCCCTGTGATTATGCCTCTTTCACAGTCCATAGATCACGTCCATGCAAATGAAAGGCGAGGGCCCGTGTCGCCTGCAAGAGGGTTCATATTGTTGTTGTCGCTGAGTGTACATTGCCTTATATCATCCATTATTTAATTTTGATTTTGAATTGATTTAAAGATATATTCTTAAGAAGACTTGTAGACACCAATTACCAAGGTGTGAATGAGTCAGAGAAAAGGCGACATGCTATCTGTGATATGGAAGAGAAATAATACACCAACAGAGAAACCTCCCACCACCAGCTGTTTACTAATGAGAAGGCTTCTTGTTCTGGAAATGTAAGGACAGAGAGGCACATTATTCACCATGTCTGAATCATCATTTATCATTAGTGGATTGCATACGATGTAGAACAGCAAAATGTACCACCTAAACACACGCTGGCCCTGTCATATGGACAAAAAGGGGAAACTAATGTGAGGGAGCCTGAAAGCCTGAAGGGTTTTTATCTTCATTGGGTTTCGGATGAATACATAAGTGTTTGCTCAAACTGAATGAACAACTCTATGGTGCAGATTCATTTTGGAGGCTGGTACTCATCAGGCTTACAGAGGTACGTAAATACATCCTCCCACCACCTCCGCCTACCCATGGCTGCTGAGAGAGCTAACGACAGCAGCCTACAAACATGGATGTTAACAAGGCAGGATTTATGAAATCCCCCTCCCAAACTTGGCTTTACAAGAAAACTCAATAAAGTCCCTTTACAGAGTAACTGAAAATCTCATTCCAGGTTGTCAAATACAGAAGCTTTGATTCACACCCCTCTGTGTCTTATACCGACACACAGGGCACCCTTCAGCATCTGTTTGTGAGGCACAGCAGTTTCTTGGGTGAAAAATGTGGCACATGGTTAAAATTGTGAAACAGCTGTGGTTAGAATTATGCAACAAAAATACTTGGATATGTGTAGAAAAAAAAGATCACATTTGGATACAATTTGTACGGTTGTTACAGGGTTACGGTGCGATGCATGGGCGGACTATGAGACAATGGTTCCTTGGACACAGACATGTGGGCGGCCCCACCACCCCACCTGTGCACAACTCACATAGACTTTGTGGTGTTTGTACTGCTTTGTTGTCACTGATTTGTGTCTCTTTGAGGGCATCTGTTTTCTCTGAAAAGGAATTTTGGCTTTGTGGTTATTTTGTATCTTCTTGTAGTCATTTTGTTTACTTTTTGTAATCATATTGTGTCTCTATGAGGGCATTTCGTCTGTTTGATGGCAGTTTGTATCTGTTTGTAGACATTTTATGTCTGTTTGATGGCAGGTTGTGTTTGGCTGAGGGCATGTTATGTCTGTTTAAGAGCATTTGATGTCTCTTTGAGGACATTTCGTGTTTTCTCAGACACTTTAATCTCTCAGACGTTTTATGTATTGTTGTGCCCTTTTGTGGTTGTTCTGTGTTCTTTGTAGTCATTATGTGTCTCTTTGGGGTAATTTTGTCTCTGTTTTGGTTGTTTTTTGTCTGTGGTTATTTGGCCCTTTTTGTAGTTATTTTGCATATCTTTGCAGCTCCTTTGCATCTTTTTGGACTTTTTGTGTCTCTTTTTGGTTGTTTTGTGTTTCTTTGTGATCTGTTTGTGTCTCTTTGGAGTTATTTTAACACTTGCTGGTCAGTACATGTTAATTTGAGGGACATTTTCGCATTGGAAGGCCAGGGAAGCCTGTTTAGTAATCCATCCATCGTTAGACATAATGTAACGTAAATACATCACTTGAGGTAACTACTTGATGCCCATACGTAAGGTACACTTTAACAACGCTGACATCTGGTTTCCCATGGGACACAAACAGTGGTCTCCTGGGTGATCGTCCTATCTAGGTGCTAAAACTCAAACTTATGATGTTGTCAAGTAAAAAGTCTTCCAAATGCAATTCATGCGTCTCCAGCTGACCACTTGTGGTCAAATTTTCTTGTTGCCTACATCACTTATGCTGGGAGGTATTACTTCCACTCTTTCACCATCTGCTTGCTAATCGCATAAGCAGTGGTGTTGGTACAGTTGTACTGTAAGCAGTACAGAAGTGTCCTTCGATTAAAACGATGAGCATTCACACAATATGTCATCCAACCAGTCTTAAATGGGCAAGTTATAGAGCATTAGCACACTATCACCAAAACCACCTACATGGTCTGAATTACTTGTCTAAGGAGCAGCTTCAGACTTCACACTTGATGACATCACAGGTTTGACATGTACTTCTCTGGTTTCTGGCTTTGAGAAAGTAGCTCCTGTTCACAAATACTGACTGAACTCTCCGAGGCCATGGAAATAACATATTGGAATTCTTATTCTTTCAGTGCTCTCCAATGCCATGATATTACAAGAGACAATGGAAGCAGTGAGACAGAAACTTGCACAGAGTTTTCATATGTAGTTTTAGTGTCTGTATTCATCTGTTGGATACAGTTTAATCAGCCGCTGTAGGTGAACTGGGATCCAGTTTTGTGAGTTACGCTGATGCTGTTCCCATTTTCCACCCATTTGACTTTTTTTTTTTTTTTTTTCGGATGAATTTTGCATCAGCTGCAGCAGTGTGCTGTCAGGAGACAGACTGCGGCTCTGTACATTTCAGTTCTGCCACTTTTTCTTCTCCTCTTTACCATTCAAACTCAGGTGCTGTCTGTGCAGACTCTATACCCTCTGGAGCTCATGCTGAAATGAAATTTCACCTTGCACAACACAGTCGGTGAAAGCTGTGAATGTTCCGGAAACTCAGTATTGACTTCAATCTTTCACAACAGTATGGAAGTAGTATTGAAATTGTGGATCTCACAACAACACTGAGACCCACATTTCCAAGTCTATCTCCAGTGACAGTATGGGCCTGCCTGCACTGAGATAAGTGTTGCTGTGAAATGATTCTGCAGCTGGTCGCTCTCCGTCCACCTCTGGGCCAGACAGGGCACGGAGGCTGGAGCCTGGCGGGCCCTGAGGTCTGGCGGCGTCTGTCAGGAGCTGTGATGAGTGTTCGCATCAAGGCCTCCAGTGATTACTGCCGTCCTGGCTCCATTCAACATACAAGAGAATCACCTGCACTGCTGCCATGCTTGACTTGTCAGGAGAGATCTCGTTTTGCTAACTCCCTGACCTCCACACCATCCATCCTCCGCAGAGCGCCCTTGACTTTGACCGGATGATTTACTAAACACTTCTTGTCAGTGCGCTGCTCTGCTCTCTGTGATGGAGCGCTTCTATTTGTGTTCCCTTGGCCCTGTGAGCACATTCTAAAGGACTTTGCAGGTCATTTGCAATGTACGGTTTTCTAAGCTGAACTTTGGGAAAAAATAACCGATCAACTGTACATTAAGTATATAAATAACAGTTTCAGGGGCATTGAGGTCCTTGGGTACAGCATTAATCTGAGCCATTGTTCCGCTATACTGTTTATCACTCGGTTGATCTTCATTTATACAACAAGAGCAGGTAGGAAAAACTGAAAACTAGAAAACTGTGTAAATAGCATGAAACCAGTTGCCACCTTATCTGAATTTTTAAAAAACTGAGGTACATTTTTACATATAGACTGTATAAAAATCACGGACTGAGGCATTATGTTTCCGTGTTGTCCATCCATCCCATTCTTGTGAACGCAATGTCTCACACACCTCATGGGAATTTCTTCAAATTTAGAACAAACATTCGTTGACTGTATAGATCCTCTTTGCCAGGGGAAAATGTGTGTGAAGGATCCATGTTTTCACAAACATAGAGATAAACTGTGACTGCAATTTGACTGGTGCACTGAGCCATACAACCCCAAGGCGGTAAAAGACTGTGGTGATCCCTCACAGACAGCCTGCCACTCAAAGAGGCCACACTCTTAGAAATGCAAAACTTAAAGCCTTAATAAGATGTAAATAGGTGAGTAACATAAAAATTCAGCCCTTGTACAGTTGTCATGATAGCACAGTGACTCGCTCTTGGAGCTAGCCTCAAGTGGCCAACGGAGGAAATGCAATTTTTGGCACTTTACACATTGGACTCATTGCACTTTGAATAACGAAGCACATTTACAGTGTGTAAATGTTAACCTTACAGCAATGGTGTACAGTAAGAAAAAACATTTAAAAAAAATAAATATTAGACTCAAAATAGCAACTTGCTAGCTAATCTTTCACAAGTTACCTTTGCAGATTTGACCATAAACCAGTAATATTTATTTCATAGGAGCAAGGGACATAATGTTCCCTGTGGAAAAAATAAATAAAAGCACATATTCTGCCAAAGATTAGACAATCATTATTATGAAGTGATATTAACCTGGGATTTTCAGTTTATTTTTGATGAGCAAACCTTAAAGCTAGGATAGGCAGCTCTCCCTCCTATGTCCTAAGCCCCTCCCACCAAACAGCATATATAAGCTTATGTCCCAACCCTCACCTATGGTCATGAGCTCTGAGTAGTGACCAAAAGAATGAGATCAGTAGCTATGTTTCCATCCAAAAGTGATTTGAATCATTGGGAAATGCGCATTAAAAGAAATACCAATCCTGTGTGTTTCCATTAAAGATACGGACTTTGGTGAAAACTACAAACTCGTGCGAGTTTTCCACAGAACTGGAAATAAAACAAGACTCGTATTCTTCTTCTTCTACGTTTTCTGGCAGTAGGCAACCAGCTTGTAAATGCATTACCGCCTTCCCAACCCGGAGTGTGGGTATCACCATGGAGAGAGGTGCGCTACGTCAGACTTGATTCGAACATAACTGTTTCCGACCTCATTTCATTCAAGAGTTGTGCGCACTCACTCAGCCCCTCCTTACCCTGATGGTTATAGCACATTTTGCCAGCACAACCCCCTCAGTGCCAGGTGTCAGAGCAGGCTGGTGACCAGCGGTAGCGATGGGTCTAACCTGTGCAACAGCAGCAATAGAAAGTTTGCTAATCCAGTCAGGGTCGAAGCTACCTGGTCCCACCTGAGCTGGGGTTTGTGCTGGCTGGATTTGGGTTGCTGTGGCCACTGCCTGGGGTCTGTTTTCAGAGCTGCTGCCCACTTTCCATCTGGGGAGGTGGAGGACACACTGTGATTCAAGGCTCTAGCTAACATTAGGTACATAAATAGGAACTTGAATTAGCTGCAGCGGTTAGCAGAGGGCTACACTAGTAACAACATTTTCTCTCCATCTCTGAAACACTTCCCTGATACTGACACGTTTTATTTAGTTTATTGTCAGACTTTCTTTTAGACTCTCTTTTTGATAAGTCTGTCTTTCTTTTTTGACTTGCGTTGGAGTGTAGACAGTTGTTGTCAATGATGGAATAGAAGCTTTCTCTGCAGGATTTTCCACAGTTGAATCAGGCTTTCAGGAAAGTGCACATGCATCTGCATTTGCAGAACAGCTGATAGGAACATCCTCACTTAAAATCTCCCATAATTGGCCAAAGTCTCCCATTACGGTCTAGATTGATTAAAACCTAAAACAGAGCCAAGAGGAGGTGCAGAAGTCTAGTTGTCTTGAATTACACTATACCCAAAGTTTATAAAGATATTTTTTTCAATGACACCAAAATGAAACTGCCTACCTCTGCTTTAAGCCGAAGTTCTCTTATTAATTTTCAGCAGCATTTCACAGTCTTTTACAGATGCAGTTTGCTCAGTTGATAACATGGTGAACATGAAGTTTTATACGCAGTCCAACATGTTTTATGTTGTATCAGTGTGTTGGTACTGAAGCACAGTGCATTTGAAAAGTGCTGCAGTTCCTTATCCAAAATACACACAGCCCTCCATTCAAATTGACATTATTTTTTGAGTGAGTTTTGAGTTAGCCATTGACTTAACCTTGTCCTTATGCTTTCCTCCAACAGTTTCACTCAGCTATTAGCACCTCTATTATATTAAGCAAGTCATGCTTTGTGTGGCAAAAAAACCTTGTGTTCAATTGAAGTGCATAGGAATAGAGATAATTCTACTAAATACAAAGATAGGACTCATCACAGACAATATTTGATAATGCAATGGTGTGTACTTAGGTGTTTGAACATGCGAGTGTGGGTGTGTGCCACCATCTGCGAGTGTATACGTGCGCTGTACAGATGTAGATGTGTGGGTGTGAGCCAGCAAGGAAAAAAAGGATAATCTCAGTTTATATTGGAAAGCATGCTGTTTTTTTATTTCATGCTGTTTATCTGCATGTTTGTTCTGAATAATAATATTGGATAATGACACTGCATGAAATGATGTGTAAATGTGCACAGTGGTATGCTGAATTTATGTGGAATCCTTTCTATTTTAGACTGTTGGCTGTCTTTGTCTGAGTTATTACACTCCATGACGTAAAGATTATCACATGTGAAACAATGCATACATAAAATTGCAGGTGTGCCGTTTTCTCTACAGTAATGTTGGGACAACAAGGGAGAAGACTGTGTCATATGTAGCAGGATGGAATTATTCTATTTTATTCAACGACTGAGATATGCTCATTTATGATCGTCGCATAAAAATACCGCTTATCACCACAGTCCCTCTGGTGGCCTGCTGTTACAGCTCGCACCTCGTCTCTGAGCACCTGCTGTCTAATGCTCTGCACTTGAGTTATTGCACTGTATTCCCTGATCACAGGAAGACATTGTGATTGCAGAATTATCTACACCTATCTATCCACCTAGAGAAATGCATCTGAATCGCATGACGTCCCAGACAGAGGCCGCTCTCGTCTTCCTGAGGGCCGATAACTGACAGGCTCCATTATGGAGCAAATTGTACAAGACAAACACAAGATGAATGCCACTGACGATGGAGTGTATATTGCTTTGAATAAAATGTCAATATTCAGATGCTTTATATATCCCTTGGAAACACAGTTATTGTAACCTGATTGCCTTTGAATAAGTAATTTCTTGGATTTTCGTCTCCGCCACCTTTCTAACATGTAATAATAAAGTTGTCAGAGGACTAGTCATTGTTTTACTAGTCACAAGTTTCAAGTCCTTGCACTCAGGTTTCAAGTCAAGTCCAAAGTCAGGACTGACAAGTCCTACAACAAGTCGCAAGTCTTGCCTTTAAGTCCAAGTCTTAAACAAGTCATAATGTGCTCTTTACCAAAGTTCCATTTAAAGTATCAGAAGTCATGAATGCTTTTTAAAATCTGTATTTATCTGTTAAACAAGTGAGACTGAAGTTGCTGACGTTGCACTTTCCTCATGATTAACTACTACCACAATTAGCACAATACAGTAGCACCCGCATTTAGCTCAATAACTATGTTAAATAGCCTCAACTTCCTCCATCGTTGTGTGTGAAACTTTAGATGTGGAATTAAGTTGGAAAATGTTGTGTCTCTGCCTGTAATTTTCCATTCACCTGGTTTGCATACTTTTGCATATTGTTTCAGAGTTTTTGTGTGTGAGCAGAGTGAAAACTCAATCGTTAACACTGCATAGTTGGGACTGTAGCTCCCCAACAGATCGTTTAATCTGTTTTGCACCTGATTCTATGGTCTTTCTGAGGAGTCTGTCGAATTAATGAAAAAGTTTTAAAGATAATTAAATTTATGAATATTACCTTACCTTATCTGTCTATATTTTTCTGTTTCTCACTCAGGTTCCTATGTATGACTCTACCATGGACCACATCATCTGCTACCTGCTGGTCCTGGGATCCACAGTGATGATCACCCATGCATGCCCCAAGTACTGTGTATGCCAGAATCTGTCCGAATCCCTGGGGACATTGTGTCCCTCCAAAGGCCTTCTTTTTGTGCCTCCAGACATTGACCGCAGCACGGTGGAGCTCCGTCTGGGAGGCAACTACATCCTCCGCATTACGCAGCAGGACTTTGCCAATATGACCGACCTGGTGGACCTGACCCTCTCCAGGAACACCATCAGTTACATTCAGCCTTTCTCTTTTGGTGACTTGGAAACTCTACGCTCGCTTCATCTGGACAACAACCGCTTGGTGGAGCTAGGCCCTGATGACTTGCGAGGCTTGGTCAACCTACAGCACCTCATCGTTAACAATAACCAACTGGGACGCGTCCATGACAAGGCCTTTGAGGACCTGGCACCTGCCTTGGAGGATCTGGATCTCTCCTACAACAACTTGATGTCTTTGCCCTGGGACTCAGTCCGCCAGATGATTAACCTGCACCAGCTTAGTCTGGACCACAACCTTCTGGACTTTATTCCAGAGGGGACTTTTACTGACCTAGAAAGGCTGGCGAGATTGGACCTGACCTCAAATCGCTTGCAAAAGCTACCCCCAGACCCCATCTTTGCCCGCGCCCAGGACTCAATGATTCTGACTACACCTTATGCTCCCCAGCTGTCTCTAAGTCTAGGTGGGAACCCACTGCATTGCAACTGTGAGATGCTGTGGCTGCGCAGGCTTGAAAGAGACGACGACCTGGAAACTTGTGCCTCCCCTCCTGCTGTGAAGGGTCGTTACTTTTGGAATGTGAAGGAGGAGGAGTTTTTGTGTCAGCCGCCTCTTATTACCCAGCACACCCACAGAATGCTGGTACTGGAGGGCCAAACGGCCAGCTTAAGGTGCGAAGCAACTGGAGACCCTTCTCCTACCATCCATTGGATCTCCCCTGATGATCGGCTGCTCGGCAACTCCTCCCGAACCGCAGTGTACAGCAACGGAACCCTGAGCATCACAATCACCACCTCGAAGGACTACGGCACCTTCACCTGCATCGCTGCTAATGTGGCCGGGGAGTCCACTGCCTCTGTGGAGGTGTCCATCATTCAACTCCCGCACCTCAGCAACGGCACTGGTCAGCCAGCACCACCGAAGTCACGCCTCTCTGATATCACGGGGACCACCAGAATCAGCAAGGGCGCTCCCAAGAGCCAACCAGAGAGGACTGTGTCCGTCTCTGAGGTGACAGCTGTTTCAGCGCTGGTCAAGTGGACAGTCAGCAAGTCATCTCCCAAAGTGAAGATGTACCAGCTCCAGTACAACTGCTCTGATGATGAGGTCCTCATCTACAGGTAAATATCTGCATATCTTTTAGGAATCTTGAAGTGTAGCAGTAAGCTATGACAGTGAACTACAATGCCACAATCCTGAAACTGATGCAGCTAAGTGGAATTCTGCCATCATTGTTACTATTTAGACCTGTGCTTTTCCTGCTATCACTTCTCAAAATGTCCTCTTTGAAAAAGGCTTGTAAATAGACTGTCAAATGAATGAAGTGGGAGGCCTGATTATGGGAAATTAGGTGCAGATGTGCACTTGTAGACAGGATTGGTTGAGCAGGATCTGGAATGGAAAATGCAGAAAAGAAAGAAAAACTTAATCATGCTCTCACTCTTACACTCGCCATGCACCACAGACCCAGTACCAAACCACAGGCAAAGTTAGGAACTGGCTTGTGAACATAGTGAAACATCTCAGCCCAGTCGGCTGAAGAAAATATTGTCATTGTATGTTTCTGTAAATTATAAATACTTTATTGCGTGTTTCATACATATACGCATTTCTGAAGTAAGGTAGTATATGAGCAACATATACTGAAGAAACATGCATTTTCTCTTGCAGCTGGGTTGAACATCTAGTCTCTTAGAAATTGGTGGAGAACAAATCAGACCTAAACAGAGTGTGATTGTTTAACACTTCATAAGGTGGCCAGAAAAAACAACTCCAGATGAAAGCTGGTTTGTGTCTGCTATATGCAATAATTAGTAATAGTTTGGTTAGACATTTGGCATAATAACTAGATGATAAGATGATCATATAGTCAAGTCAGTTTATTTATATAGCACATGTAAAAACAGCAAGTGCTGACCCAAAATGCTTTCCAGTGGAGGCAGACAGGTTAGGACCTGCCTCGATAAAGGTGTATATGATTAAAGAAATAAAGGTGCATAAAATGCAATATTACACTAAAACAATAATAGAGAAAAACACAATACTAGAAATTGAATAAAACCAAAAACAGTTATAGAACACTTAGAGGGCATCAAAGAAAAAGAAAATTAAAAGGGGACATGACAAATGCCACTCGACAGCCTCAAACCGAACTAAAAGCAAGTGAAAAAGTTGCGTCTTTAAATCAGATAATTAACCAATATAATTATAATTAGATTAGATATATCAGATAATGTGTTTTCTGCTTGGTCCACTGCCCCCCAAGTGGTCAAAAAATAGTTTAATCAGTTTGATAGTGTTAATCCATTCAGTTTCACCAGAAACATGTTAGGAAGCTGTCTGGAAGAGCTTTCTGTCTCATTTAAAACGGCAGCAGCCTTATGCATTTTGGAAATTACATTTGTCATTATGGCAGTGTCAATATTGTTTCAATATTTGTTCAGCACTGAGTACATCATCATTACTGGTAGATGAGGAGAGAATGGCATGGAGGGAAGAAGTCATGGCATCTGAATGAGAGGCTCAGAACAAAACTAAATACACACAATGTTGAGTTTTGGAGAGGAATCTGGTCTCAGATAAAGATGGATGCATTTTGCTTAAACATGAATGATCTCTATTTACAGGATGTGTTTACAGAACAAAACAGCCAGACCTCCCTGTAGAATCAGTGTATTCAGAGCTTTCTATAATGTTTAACAATGATGTTGCACATCCAGAGATTCATCCAACGTTCAATATACTATATATATATATATCTACATTGTCCATCAAATTGTTTGACAGCAATGAAAACAGCTCTTTCCTCTTCTTCATCACCTTTTCATGATGTGATGAAGCACAGTTCTGTGCTGTACTGGGCTCCATTATGCTCAACGGTCCAGAACTGGAGCAATTTCTAAGCTGAGGAGGCAGGGCTTTCTGTCAATCCAGCAGCATTTGATGGGGATGAAACTGTATTAGATGAGGCTTGTATTCCACCGCCACCGCCTCTAAAACGAATGTGAAACCAGCCAGAAAAAAATCCAATTACTTAATGCCATTTAAATCTCATCTCAGAACTGTGGAAAGCAAGATATTTAGAGTTGTACCCTCAGGGCCGTGGTGGCCACCCTTTTGTTGCAATATTTCCCTTCATTATGAAGCATATTTTCTTTCTTGTTTCACCCAGTGTGTGTCCTATTCAGCATTCATATTTTTGATGTTTTTTGCACAAAACATTTTCATTCAAAAATCAACATTTTGAATCTAAATATGTGGAAAGGTTATATTATATAATAGACAGTATTCATGTTATGTAAATATTGAAATGACGTATGCACCAAGCCACACAGGAGTTATAGAAATGACAGCTGTTGTAAAGTCAAATCCTAATTTCATTTTAATTATGTATAAGGGCAACAAACATTAATCATTAATCACATCAACATTTCTGTAAATGGGCCAGTGTGCCAGCTGGTTCAGTTTTAAACTGAAATCCTTGTGTGAGATGTATTAAAACCAATGAAGTGATGGACAACAAGATGCCAAATAAGGGCAACAGAATACAAATCTCAAGAGAACTGTTTTCTAACACATGCAGCCACGAAGAGCAGCCATACTTGACAATTATGATGTTAGTCTCGATGTTACAATATACTGTTACAAGGTAGTAAAATGATGATAGCTTATGTATTAGATTAGAGTTTTAAGGCCCGATCTTCCACCAGGCACAAAGGAGGCCTTAAATGCAAGACTGTACACACAAAAGCCGGTTAAGTCAAAAAGGTTAACTTAACAGGCTGGGTTTGGTACTACGGAATAAGTCCACTAACAAGCAGAGGTATCCAAAAATACTTGGCTAAGATATAGTCAAAAATACAACACAAGATAAAAAACCAAAAGACGTTCCAAAAAAAAGATAAACGCTGGAACACAGACACAATGGAACTAAGACAAACTGGCACAGGGAACAGGGAAAAATGCATGCTCCTTCTCAAAGTCACGAATGCTTCCTTGGCAGGACAGGTCCTACAAAGTCAGGCTCTACAGAGGCTGAGCAAGACTTCTTCCTTGCATTTGATTTGATACTGGTTTCAAGGTATACCTTGACATATAAGTTGGCGGTTATCATACCGTGTAAATTTGCTTATCTGTGATATTAAAACACTGATTAAACTGGACGTTGAATCTCCTCTTTTTTGACACATACTTCCATTAACAAAATGGTTGCTAGTTTGAATTATAGAAATAAAATGTTTGTTCAACCAACAACAACCCATGATACCATGAAACCGCAATATTTTCTGAGATGATTATTGTACTGTGAAAATCTCGTACCATTGCAATCCTAGTGGACATTGGAGGCTAGCAAGTGCCCAGCTGTGCATCATTAAAGAGGCCCCACCTTCAGTTCATTCAGACAAATTGTGCGCTAAAAGGTGTGGGTACTTCGTGCCCACTCAGTCCTTGGTAGGAGTCAGAGAATCCAAAGGATTTGATGATGTAGCCTCCTTGAAATTCAGCTGTTTAAGGACCCTTCTTTGCCTTTTAGAAGCACCACAGACTAAATACACAATGGAAGAAGGGTAATGAGTGACAGGTGAAACTAACGGCACAATCACACAGGCAGGAAGCACAGGGAGGGCAGGAAGTGAAGTTATTTGAAATGAGACAAGAGGTGAGTATACAAAACAAACAGGAAATGATAACTGATAAATACGAACAGGAAAAAACAATGTAATCCACACAGTGGGATGTGACAAACTGTCATTGCTTGTTTCAGTTTGATGCAATTGTCAGTTTCACGGCCAGTGTCCAAGTTGTATAACTAGCACCCATCTATATGCCCATGGGGCTGTGGGTCTTAAAGTGAGGTGTGGTCAGGTGCATTGTTCATCTGTTGCTATTTTGAGGTGGCAGAAAGTGATTGTGCCATTGACTGACAAAAAGCTGGTCTAAAGTCAGAATGGTAGACTATTTTCCTGTTATTTAAAGGGCACATTATTCAGAGAGTAAAATGCGCAGGTGGGTAAAATAATACGTTATAAATGAGAAAAAAATATTGATGTCAGTCTCTAAAATGTGGACGTAGCAGAGATCAGAGCAGAGCTGCAGAGCTACTGTCCGACTTCCCATAAAGAGAGACGCTGTGCACATTTATGCAATAAGAGCAGCATAACTTCATTAGTTATTTCAGATACTAAAAGTTCAGTTCTATTTCCTCCGCCAAGTTCATAACTATAGCTTTTAGTTTTGTTGCTTAAATGTCCCACAGTGTGCCAGGTGAATTCAACACCTATGATTAATTAAGGGACTAAATACAATCCCTTTACCCCTTGAGCCTTACTTTGCGCCCAGATTATGCTCCATTTAACAAAAGTCAAAAGTGAAGCTGGATATGCCTTAAATGCTCTTGCACAATCTACTTACTTACCATGCAACATATATTGTTTAGATAGGGTCCACAGACACAACTATAGAAACTCATACCACACTGTCAAATTAAGTACTAGTAAATATGGCATACATACCCACGCAAATCCGTTAATCTGGCAGTGCAAAAAGGAAAGGGGATAAGTCAGCTGAAAGTCAGCCAGTCTTGACAATCACAATAATAATCATAATTAGCAATGTACTTTGTAGATTCATGTCTGTCTTTTCAAAAGCTAGGCATTGAGACTTAGTGTGACGGTATGGTAGCCGGCTAAGTTTCATAGTTCAATGCACACACACAGTGAGAAGGAGCTGAAGGAGCTTGACCTGTAGGGTGTTACACAGTCCCCTCTCACAGCAGAACTTGTGGATGCACATGTTAAAAGCAGTATTTAAACTATAAATATATAATTCACAGGCACAATGGATGTTAGTGTTACAGGGTCGTTACACAGGAATTGTCCCTGATAAAATGAGACTGATGTTACTATAAGTGCTTATCAGAAAAACAGCCCGTGGAAAGAAACTGTTTTTGTGTCAGGTTGTTTTAGCATTCAGTGTTCTGTAGCTACCAGAGGAGAGAATTTCAAACCATTAGAATAATCATTACATTGTCCAGGAGACCCTGTGCTTCTGTGTAACACTGAGGGGACTGTTGAAAGAGATTTAAATGCAGAATGGGGAAAAAAAAATCCTCCGGAAGCAGCAGCTCTCAGACGCTTTGTATTTTAAGCTTGGTTGTAGCTGCATATGATCAGTGGAAAAGTGAAATAAGTTGTGTGTATGATGATGTGGCTCACTGGGAGCCATACAAGTAAAAGCAGAGACCTTAAACTGAACCTTGCTGAGCCCCATTGATGATGTCTGCTAAAGATGTCTCAAATTTGAATACGAGAAAGATAAGAGCTGAACCAACAAGCCCTTAATGCTAACCCAGGCTGATCAATTAAGATGTTAGCAGAAGCTGCAGCAAATCTAATGGGATTAAAATAGAGCTTTCATGCTGCCATGAGAATGTGACTTTCTACCTTAATAAGGGCAGTCTCTGCCTGTTCTGAAAGCAGCCGGAAATATTTCACAGATTGATTCATAAAAGCCAAAGTGAATTCAGAAAAGTTGAGTGGAAACAACTCTCAGTGAAAGTTGAGATAAGGGTGGAAGTTTGGAAATAGGTCTGTAGCTGCTGGGATCCAGACAGCTTAATCATTTCAGCTGTGTTCCACTGTTGTGCACAAGAGGTTGTCAGCTGTTTCCTCTTCAAACACTGGAGCTGGAGGACAATGTTATCACTGCTCTAGTTTGCATGATTGGCACATTGTTATTTGAACTAAAGGTTTTACGTGATCCTTTATGTAGGATGGTGGAATGTGAAGGCCTGAGGGCCCAGAGAACTTATTCAAAACAGGACTTTCAAAAAAAAAAAAAAGTGCCATTACCAGGCTCTTTTACATTCCTAAAAAGTGTACTATTCTGGGATGTTCCAAAGTTTGTGACAGCAGTATGATCAGAGGTGGGTAGAGCTGCCAAGACATCCAAAATATATATTTAATTTAGATTTCCAAAAAGTGCATAATCATATTTATATATATATTTCTAAACGTGACATTTAAGAAAACCTGTATTACAAAAAATTATTGTCTAAATGTAAGTGATCAACTAGGGTAGTTTCATGGTGAATCTGTCAATTGAATTTTTTTACCATAGTCTTATGTTTTGTCTAAAAATTTATAGAATTTTACAATACATAAAGGCTATTTTCTTAAAGTTTTTTTTTTTTTTTCATACCCAAATATCTCGACTAGCTTTCCAGTTTCCTGCACTGGTGATAGCCATGGCTGGAGGCATTCTGCTTTTTTAGGTTGTCATCTGTCCAGCTGTCCATCTGCCTGTCCATCCATCTGTCCATTTGTCCATGCTTCACCATTCTCGTGAACACATTATCTGAAGAAGGCCTTGAGGGAATTTCTGAATTTGTCACAAATGTTCACTTGGGGTCATCAATATACTGATTAGAATTTGGTGGATTTTTTTTCAGATTTGGTAAAAAAAAAAAAAAAAATACATCCACTTGGACAAAATGATGAACTTTTAGATTTTGGAAGTCATATGTCAAAGGTCAAGGTCATTGTGACCAAATCTGTTTCATTCTGGTGAATGCAATATCTCAAGAACACCATGATGGAATGTCTTCAAATTTGGCACAAATGTCCACTTGGATTCAACAATGAACTGATTACATTTTGGTGGTGAGAGGTCAAGGTTACAGTGACCTTGCATCCGTCTGATTGTCGTAAACGTGATTTCTCAAGAGCACTTTGAGGGAATTAAGTCAGATTTGGCACAAACATCCACTCTGAGTCAAGGATGAACTGATTACTATTTAGCGGCCATAGATCCCTGTGACCTCGTGTCTATCTCATTTTGTGAATGAGATATCCCAAGAAGGTCATGAAGGAATTTCCTCAAATTTGGCACAAATGTCCACTTGCACTCAAGAATGAACTAATTTAAATTTGCTGGTGAAAAGGTCAAACCTCAAGGTCACTCTCTCCTCACAAAATATGTTTTTGGCCATAGCATAGGAATTCATGTGCAAATTTTGACAAAATTTCACACAAATGTCTAATAGGATAAAATGATGAAGCAATGAAATTTTATATCCAAAAGATCAAAGGTGAGTTTCACTGTGACATCATATGTAGTGCAAACATATTTTTCTGGCCATTACTCAGCATCATATCTCAGGAACCGAAGGAGAGACATTTGGTCAGATACTGAAATGGTGACACTAATCTTGGGTGTCCACCTTGAAACTGTGCTGATTGTAGAGATCTTCTGTGCTGCTGTGGGGGAGATGTATTAAAGCATCCATGATTTCACAGACATTGATGTAAACTGTGACTGCATTTTGGCGAGTGTGTGACGTTATACAACGGCGAGGCATTAATTCATGGTTTCTGATAGTATTTTCTGGTATACGCAATGGTAAAAAGAGATCCGAAATTCATTCTTTAAAACCTTTGACTCTAATATGCCAACAAAATGACACAATAATTTTAAACCTGGCATTATGCAATGTTCAGATTTAATATTCAACTTGAGTAAGAGTATAAAACTAGGTGAGAAGTGACAAACTTCTGAAGTATGTATGAATTTGTTGAATTGTATGGGTATATGATATTGTTTTAACCACAGGAACACACACCATGGCCATAATGTGCTAAGATGTGTGAACAGTGTGACGGTACTCTATGTGGCTGTCGTAATGGAAGGTACAGGTCAGCTGCAGCCTGTCAGTGATATTTCAGTCAAATTGAGCAATACTTAACCACATAATGGATGCAGTGTCAAATGTCATGGGATTTAACGCCTATGCTTTTCTGTTACAGAGATGTACTGTATGTCAGGAGTGAAAGCAAGCTCCCAAGGCTACCATTACTGGCTATTAGCTGAGCCTAAAGGCCTGTTGGATTCATGATTTCTGTGCTGAAAAACATACTGTAGTGTTCTGATCACAGCTTCAGACAACACAAGGATCATACCAAGTCATTTTGAAATGTTAAGCTTCCTCCGGGAGCTTGAAATTCCACCAGGAGCAAGGCAGTGTTCCAGAAAAATATCATGTATGCAGAGAAATGTAAAAGAATGTGTTACAACAGGAATTTTGTATGTCTTAGTAGTGTCAGCAGCAGAGCAATGCATGTGTGGATTTAAAGCTGAGGACATCAGAAATCTGAAAAAGGCAAAAAAAAACAACAAGAACAAGAACAACAACCACACAAACAAATAAACAAACCAAGAAAAAGAAAAGAAAACAAATCGTATTTAATTGCTCTCTCTGCTGGTTCTCAGGCCACAAATCCACAAATGAGAAAAGAATTAGCTAGCCAGCCCATGGTCCCCCCAGACTTTCACCCAAGAGCCAAACCATAAAGTTTTTTCCATAACCTAGCCTGCTTGTGTTACCTAAACCTAACCATGTGTTTTTGTTGTGTTAACCTAACCACATGTTTGGCTGACATCCTGGTGTTGGTAGAGGCATCCTGGAACATCAACAGCAGATGCAGGAGGATACCTAGCGTGTAATATGTAGACGTGAAAGGCCACTGACAAAGCAGCAGTATGTGATGACGTGGGATGAGAACATGTTGGGCATGAGAACATGTTGCAGCGTGTGATACTGCAACATGTTCTCATGCCCAGCGTGTGATACTGCAACGTGGGATGAGAACATGTTGCAGTATCACACGCTGGGCATGTGAAAGCATCAGTATTTTAGGACCTGCGATGAGAACACATTCACCTATGCTAATGTTACAGTAGGTTTGAGTATGTGGCATTATCCTATCATATACATTTGTGCAACATTACATAGTCTCACCGATAGATCCTGAATTCTGTTTCATGTCTACATAATCTACACTTATGTTAAAACAGTTGCATGAGGTCTCATGTCTTCAGCTTGTTCTGTTGTCCTGAGTTGCCTAAAAAACTCAGTTAATGCAGCTTTAGTTGTTCAGTTTATTGTGAAGTTTTGAATTTCAAGCTGCTTGATTTTTATGGCACAGACAGCGAGCATTTCCCTTTATGTTGGCTGTTGTGTACTCATATCTATGCCATGATTGTCTTTAATGAGTGCTTATTGCCAGATACATGAAGGCTCCCTGCAGTGCTGGCTTCATGTTTCCATGAGCTGTGCTGTTATCAGAGTTCTATCAAGCGGAGACTGTAACACAAACCACAGGCCTGAGGTGGCACCATTTTCAGCACAACTTCCTCTTCCTAATGCATTCATCCATTACAGTTAGATGGAGGGGATGTTTTATTGCGACCAGGAGATATTCAAGGGTATAGACACAGACACAGAAGAATGTCACGGCCCATTTAATGCTTGACAATACAGCTGTGGAGTCTAAGAGTGAGGAGCAGCCAGGGAGAGGCCATTAGGGATTTTGCTTATATAAGCATAATCAAATTTCCCAGCAGCACCCCGATGTTTAGGCTGAATCAATGGGGCAGGAGACCATTTGGCTTGACCTTGTCTGTATTTGTCCAGAGGAAAAAAGGCCTTGAGAACTCAGTATTGGTAATGAATAATGATTCAGCGATTCTTTGCAGCTGGAAAAAAGAATCCAGAAGAGGAAATAGTGTGATGGCGGTGGACAGGGAAGTTGCAGCCTGGAGTGATGATGTATTTGTTTTGTCAGCTCTTTCTTTGAACTGAGAAAATATGTAGAACATAAAAAGTGTAACTGACAAATCTCTCGCAAAAGCTTAAAGAAGCCTAAGCCAAGAGCCCATCTCCTCCTATGTCTCCTCTCCCACTCTTTTCTCTCTCCTCTGCTTTCACTCTGATTAATGCTATGGCCTCACGCCATCATGGCGAGCTAAGCAGGCCACTCCACAAATTGCCTTTTGCAGCCTGAAGGGGCGGGAAAAAACTTTTATCTCACTGCGATAAGCGTGGGCATAGGTTTCTCTGGACTTGGGCTTTATTCCTATGAATTAAAATGAATTAGCCAGTCTATGCAGACAACCTGAAATCAATTAGACCCAGACACAGGAGCGAGCAGCGAAAGCATCACTAGGCTAAAGAATTTTGCTCCCAATCCCAGGCAGCCAATTATAATAGTGTAATGAACTGTAGCACACATTGTTGGAGAAGTAGAACTTTTTTATTGGAAAACAGCTTCTTTTGTCTGAGCTGTGGCAACTAATTGGGAAAAGGCTGAGGTCAGACTGATCCTTGTTGCATGTCAGATAAATGTCCTATTGGTGAAGGATGTGAGATAAATTGGAAAGTCTCAAGGAGCAAACAAAAGTAGGGTCCAAACCCGGTGATCATACTCGTATCACATGAAGGATGTTTCTGCATGCCTAACTTAAAGGGACAGTTCACACCAAAATCAAAATACATATTTTTCCTCTTAACCTGTCGTGCTATTTATGCTATTTATTAGTCTAGACCGTGTGGGTGTGAGTTGCTGAGCATTGGAGATATCGGCTGTAGAGATGTCTGACTTCTCTCCCATATAATAGAACTAGATTGCACTCAGCTTGTGATGCTCAAAGTGCCGAAAAAACACATTTGTAAAATTCAACAGCAATGTCTTGTTCCAGAAATTACGACCAGATAATCCACAGACTTTGTTGTGAGCAGTTTCATGTAGGAGCTACTTCCTTTCTACCATTTCCATTACTATTTTCCATCACCTAGCACCACTGAGTTAGCCAATGTTACAGCTAGGCCGAGGAGGATGTCATAATGTTTTTATTGCTTGCTTGGTTTTTTTTTTGTGTTGTCTGTTGTTTACACAGATAGTAGTTGTTGTTTTTTTAAAAAATGCATTGGCTGTGTTTGACCAATCAACCTATGTTTACATTACTCATTGTTTCTCTTTTGGGAGAGTTCCAACTCTGAAAAAGGAGACACAACAAAAAGGGGGGTTCTTACAACTATGAAACAGTTTCTCCCTCCAAAAAGCCTCTTGTTGTGAGCATAACTTCTGTCTACTGAACACCACTAACCATAACGTACTAACCATATCACCACACAGAACAACTCATGGACAAGAAGCTTGCGCTTGTGACAGAGCGAGATAAAAACAGTAATGGCGTCCTCCCTGGTGATATGGTTGGCAGGTGTAGCTCGGTAGAAGGATAGCAGTTCCTACAGGAAACTGCTCACAGCAAAGTCTGTTGATTTTCGTAAGTAACTGGGTCATGATTTCTGGAAAGAGGCATTGCTGCTGAGTTTTTCAAATGTGTCTTTTGGGCGCTTTCAGCATCACAAACTGAGTGCCATCTAGTTCCATTAGGCAGACATCTCTATAGCCGGTATACTCAGCAGCTCACACCAAAACTATCTAGACTGATTAATAGCAATACAGACAGGAGGAAAAATATGTATTTTTGATTTAGGATGAGCTATCCCTTTAATGAAGAAAGTCCTCAGAACTAAATGACAAATACAGTGGTTCTCGTTGCCTTTACAATAACCCGTATTTGTGTTTTGTAACCCGATCAATAGGTTCAGCTTCTTTTTTTAATGTTTGGCCCCTGGGCCTATAAGTGGGTTAATGTGGCCTTGTCCTAGTTTAAAAAAATCAATGTAATACAGAAAACAGAAAATGATAAATAATAAATAATGAGCTCTATTATAAGCCAGTATGAAACTGACATCACATCACAAACAGTTTTCATTGAGGGTAGATTTTCAGATGTGAAGCTAGAAAAATAGACAAAGCTGTCAAAATTCTGGCAGAGAAATAAAAGCTGGCATGATTTACTCAGCCTTACAGACACAAACATTTCTATCATCCTAATACTCTGAGATAACAGACTTGTTACCTTTGTAGCATGTTACTTTCATATCAGATCTACCGTGCAGCTTTACCCAGAGTCGAATTAAGGTTAGAAAATCAGATTCATGACTCATGTGAATTTACTCTGCGGGGGAAACTGGGTCTGGAAATGAATGAGTAATATCATGTAAACAGCAGGTGTGAGTGTTACTGCAGCGGTACAACCACCAGCCCTCTGCTGCCGGGCGCTGAGCAGCTCGCCTCAGGCAGTTGGTGGTTTGCTGTCTTTCTCTGAGGCACCTCAGCATCTTGATGGTAGCTGTTAAAGCAGGAAGTAGCATTTCTTGCTCAGTACACACACACACACAAAGATACACAAAGATACATACCTGTGCATACAGCATTGCAGCTCACCAGAGCTTAATATCCCAACATTGGACATGCTCCAATTGCCAGAAACACATACAACCAGTTTTGGTGCCATAATTGCTACCAAAAATGTTGTTGATGTCTCACTTGAAAACAGTTTTGGTGACACAATTGCCACCAGAAATGTCGCAAATGTCTTGCTGAAAAACAACCATTTTCTGTGATCACCACTTGAAATACTGCAGATGTGCTGCTAAAAAGCTATCAGTTTTGGTGGCACATTCACGGGGGGAAAAGGCACCGATTTCTTGCTTAAAACAACCAGTTTTGGCGACATGATCCCCGCCATAAATGCCATTGATCTCTCACTAAGAAACCGCCGGTTTCAGCAGATGCTGGAAAAGCCCCAGATGTTGCACTGAAAAACACCCAGTTTTCATGACACAGTTGCTGCCAGGAATGCGGCCGCTATCTCACTAAAAAGAGTGTCCAGTTTGGTGGCACAATCATCGCCAGACATGCTGTCAATGTCTCACCAAAAAACAACTAATTTTGGTAGCACAATTGTCATCAGAAATGCCACTGCAACCAACCAGTGTTGCTGTTTGTTGGTCTAGAACAGTGGTCTGCAGCTTTTGCCCAGGTGTTACATCATTTAGCGTCCCCTCAACCTTCCCCCAAAGTCAGCCATATACATGTAACCAGAATGATGTCACTGTAGAAATGTTGATATGTTGATAATGTATGAAACATACCAATGAAACATTTCCATAGTTTGCGGAAACATACAATGCCAACATTATCATCTGATGACTTGGCTGGTTGTTGTCTCGTTGTCTCTACCACAAGGTCTCCTGATGATTCCCACAGGTCCAAATCTATCTTGGATTGGCACACAGAAAATACGCCTCACTCTCCAGTCTTTCTGCCTTTCCTGTTTTTTAACTTACTTATTTATTACTGCTCCAGAGCTCCAATATCAAATGGACCCTCTGTTCACTGCAGCAAGACAGATGGCTCTGAGAGATAAAGCCAATTACTGTTGGCTGTCTGTTAAAGCAGCCACCGCAGAGACTTAGCAGTGGAGAGAACCTCCAGGGAATGCAAATGGAAATCCTGGCTCTCCTTTAATGAAAAATTGCATAGTGAATAGAGCTCTCGCTACCTCCTGCAGCAGTTAGTTAAGTCTCCATGTGCTGAAATTACATGTGTACCCTGCTCAGATGCTGATGGCTCAATCATTTGCTGTATCACTCCTCTTGGTTTTTACAGCTGCCTCTGTGTCTTTAAAGGAGATATCAGCCCAGGTTATTAGCAGAGGAGCACCTCTTTATCTTAATAGTGTAATTAACCTGCAGGTGTTAATTGTTTTTTCTGTCTTTGTTAAGGATGATCCCGGCCTCCAGCAAAGCATTCCTGGTGACGAATCTGGTGTCAGGAACGCGTTACGATCTGTGTGTGCTGGCCGCCTGGGATGACACCGCCACTACGCTCACGGCCACAAACGTGGTGGGCTGCACCCATTTCTTCACCCAGGATGACTACCCTCAGTGCCAGTCTCTGCCCAGCCAGCTGCTTGGAGGCACCATGATCCTGGTGGTGGGGGGCATCATTGTGGCCACTCTGCTCGTGTTCATCGTCATCCTCATGGTGCGCTACAAAGCTGCAGATACTGAGCCCCCAGTGGGTAAACTGACCAACGTCAGCGACACACACTCTCAGACCAACGGGGGTCGACTCGGGCAAAATGGACTTCTCATGCCCCAGTCTCAGCCTCAGCCTGAGCTGGTCAAGGCCAAAGTGACTCTGCAGGATGAGGTGGTGGAGTTCAAGTGCGGCTCCCTCCAAAGCAGCCTCACCTCTTCTTCCTCGTCCTCAGGTTCCATGGCGGCGGGATCTTACAGCCCCAACAGCACACTTGCCAGCATTTGGAGGTCAGCTCCCTCCAAGCCCCGGCCCAACCTGGACCACCTGCTCGGGGCCTTCACCTCGCTGGAGCTGCGGGGGGCGCAGGGCCGTGACCCAGGAGCCTCCAGTAGCGCCACAATGGCGACAGGGAAACCCCACACAGACAGGGAGCCGCTGCTGGGCCGGACGCTGGACTCCAGCCTCAGTCGGCTCCTCATGCTACCTTTGGACTCCAAGCCAAAAAGGAGCCAGTCCTTCGACATGGGAGACGTATCAAGCGCCGGGGCTGCGCAGCTGTGCAGCAAACCACGCAGGATCAGCAGTATCTGGACTAAGAGGAGCCTCTCTGTAAATGGCATGCTGCTGCAGTGCGAGGAGGAGGGGGACACGGGAGGGAGCAAGGGTACGATAGACAGCGCTGACTGGGTGATGGAGAGTACTGTCTAGGAAAGATGGAGGACCGTCACACTGTCAAACACTGCCTAATTGGACGGCCAACAGCCATGCCAAGACAGACCCACTGTTCTCAGAGCCTTTGTCCCGCATGAAGCACACACATTTTCATCCCTTCCACTCCACCGCTCAGACTCAAGTGGGACAGGACGAGGGGTTTTCACAGTCATAGCCAAATACAAACTTCAGGAATAAGACCTTTGGATTGTTTTGCCTCACACTTTGTACAGAGATGGATTAACACGGCACCAAGAGCTGAAGGGAAAAGACTGAGCAGTACCCCCTGCTATCGTGATTATGTCCATGGACTGTTATTATACTGTATAAATTTAAAGTATGTAATGAAATTAAAGTTTTATATTTTTTATTTTGCTGGTCAAACACAAATGATCCATTACTGGCCTTTGCCTTGACACAAGAGCAAGGTCATTACACTATAAAGACTTCTACTGTAAATTCATCCTCATTTCAGTTACCTACCGACGCTGTTTAACCTTCTTTGACGGAATGGTGAAGTATATATACGTAGATGTGATGCTATGATTCATGAAGATTTAAGAAAAAGATTTATTGACAAAGCTGTATGTGAATATATTTACTTTCTATACAGAGTATATATTTGAGGGGTCACTCAATGATTCTGTATGCTTATCATATCAAAATTTATGTGACTGCATAGAATATGAAACCTATCATTTCCTAAACTATGGCTGTACTGTATGTGAAGACTCAGTTCATTGTTTAAAAAAATGCCAAATTATTGAGGAGGAAAGTGGTGCAATGGGCAGGATGTCCCAAGACAATTAGGCCTGTTTAGTTCATGTACATTTGGTAGGTCCAGTAGCAAAATAGATGTTTTTTTTTATGGGTTTTGTTGTTATTAATTGAAGTTTTTTTTTTTAAAAGATGAAATCCGTGTTTTGTTACATCACCTTATAATGCCCTGAAACCAAACATCTCCTCCAAGTTTAGTGAAATTAACTGCAAATTCAGGGCAATGTTGGATAACTGTACAACAAAACAAGGATGTATATTTTTGAACATATATACATAGATACACTGAACAAGAATAAAACGCTTTTGTTTTTGCTCCAGTTTTTCAGGAGTCGAAAAAAAGATCTAAGGCTTTTTCTATGCACACAAAAGAATTATTTCTCTAAAATGTTCACAAAATAAATAAAATTAAAATCTGTGTAAATGAGCATTTTGCTAACATAAACCATAATCTATCCACCTGACAGATGCCTTAAAATTTGAGGGAGCATGCCATTGGCATGCTGACTGCAGGAATGTCGACCAAAACTGTTGAACTGAATGTTTATTTCACTAGCATAAGCTGTGTCCACTGTAATTTCTGAGACTTTGCAACAAACCTCACAATGGCAGACCTTGTGAAACCAGCTCAGTACCTCCACCTTCACTTGCAAGCTACTAACATGAGCATCCAGTGTTTGTGCAGAAATTCCTCAGTAGTGCAGACCAATCGACTGAAGACGCTGGAGGTTCTGAGCTGGTGTGGTTTGAAATGAAAGTGTGTTCTGAAAACAGACAATGCATGTAGTAGGTTGAAGTTGACAACAACCCACACACCCAGGGTACACTGCACACCATACAGTTTCTCGACGTGGAAAGTCCAAAGTCAATATGTGATGAATGCGTTGGCCACATCTGTCAGGTGGATGGATTATCTTGGAAAAGGAGAAGTGCTCATTAATAATACAGATTTTAACCAATTTGTGAACAGAATTTAAGAAAAATATGTTTATTGTGTGCATAGAAAAAGAATTGGATATTTTTTTAACTTGTGAAAAATGGGAGTAAAAACAAAAGTGTTATTATCTTTTCTCAGTGTACATACATACAGACATACATACATAGTTCTGGTTTTATACAACTTGAGTCTTATTTTTGTACTTTTAAACATCAGTTCTATCAGTAATAATAATGTTATACTTGTCAAAGGCATTGTTGAGATCTGGAAACACGGCATCACCATAACAAAGACCAGTAGTCAGACCATAATACCAATAATTTATCCATATTATTTTCTCCAAAAGTTCCAAGCAATCTGGGTAATGATGATGATGATGATGACGATGATGATGATGATGATGATAGCGATAATGATTACTTCACAGGCGTGGTAGTTTCACCCCAAGCCACCCATGTACTAATGGCAGGTCCAGACTACATGATATCACCCCGATGATAGCCTGGTACAGTGTTGTACGGTGTCGGCTCGGATTGTGAACAACAATAAGTGTCATACGTGATAATCCATCGTTTTCTCATATATTGTGTCATAGTAGATGACAACCGACGCCACATCTGGGATGCCTCACAAAATCCAGACAGAAAGCAAGTTTGATTTTCTGTTTTGTCGTTCACGACAAAAGCCATCAATTTGACCAATAGAAACACAGAGCGATCTGCTGCTGTGTCTTTTTTGATATTTCCTCTAGGGATGTTACCACAGAGTAAAAATGGAAAAATGATGGCATGAGGCAGAGGCACTTTAGCAACCCAGTAGGCACTGTCATTAGCGTAAGGCTAGCAAAGAATGTTGTTTCTTCATAATGGAGGACATAAAGTTATAAAAGTAAAAACAGTAGCAGGGCTTTTACTTACCTCAACTGCAGATGGTACTACATTCATTTAAAACAGACTGAATTAGAAACAGGCTTTTATTTATTATTCCCTCTGTATTTTTATATTTTGACTTATAATCTGCTCCCGTTTGCCTTGATAAGGTTTAGGCAGTGTGCTGTCACTTCAAACTCAACACTTCCTGTATCCAATTAAAATTAAAATTAATTAATTAATGTCAGCTGAAAGAATCCCTTTATTTTATAAAAAAGGCTTTTATTGTGAAACATTTGCAGGCACTTGTTATGGAAAATTCAAAGACCTGCATAGTTTGCACACAGTACTTCAAATGTAGCTCCTGCCATCTGGTGGTGCTTTTTTACGTTATTACAGTAACAGTTCAGCTGGGACATGAACAGCTGTAGTGACTGAAATAGTAATAATTATAATAACAACAGGACAAGATCTGATGACATCATGCGAGTCATAAAAGATGACCAGGGATGGTTGGTTGTGGACTAACATGTAGCCTGTCTGTCGGCCAAGTCACGGCATGATTTTATGACTCCACAAACATCCTAACCTGACATAGTGACTGCTGGAACAGACAAATATGTTGTGTAGTCCTTTGCTGCATGTCGACCCCTCTCTCTAATCTTTCCTAGCTACCTTCAACTCTCCTAAAAAAAGCCCAACAAATAATTATTAAAAACTTTACTTTTCCTTTAGCCTATCGTGGGCTATTTTAATTACCTTGAACTTGGACAAATCGATACTGTGATTTTCCTCATCACTTCCTGTCAGGCCACCAGCAACAATATATTGATTCTTTACCAAAATAGGTCATCTGTATGTGAGGTCCATTAGTGTGATAACGGTCCATTGGTGTGGTAATGGTCCATTATCACAGCAGGACATGAAATCAGCATGAAATTGCTGAGAGGCATACAGTTTTAATTTAGTAACAAACCACGATGAAATCCAAAGTGGGGCATTGTACTTGATTATTGTACAGGTTAAAACTACAGAACCAGTGTCAACAAGCACAATATAGCATTATCTCTTGCCATGTTTCCTTTGAGACCCAAGTTGTATAAACCAGACACTCCCTTTCCCCTTTACTCATTTGATCAGTAGGCTATCTTTAAAATATACAGGTCCAGTCAGTAAGTCTTTCATGACCACCAAGGTTGTAAATTACTAACATCATTCAAAAAGTCCTGGAATTTGTTTTGAGATTGTGCTTTAAGTTATTTTATACAAATACACCTTTTCCAATCGACTGACATCACATTTTGGAAACTAAATTTCTCCATTTCCTCCTTATACACCAGTCAGTGTTCATAGAATTCCTACAGATGGTATTAAACCACCCACAGGAGATATGGGTTTAATAAGGGTTTAATAAGTAAAAGTAATAATGAACATATTTAATGAAAGTTCATTGTCCAGAACATTTCTATTAAACAATATGAAGTTGTTTGCTTTTACTGTCTGGTGTTGCATGTTTCTGCTGAACTGACCCCACGAGACAGTTTGGTCCAGTGTATACACCCATGCTGTCATTCCTCACATGCTGTCTGAATGACTTTTTTTGTGATATTTCTGATATGATTGCGTGTGTGTACAGTGTCTCTATATATTGGATTTTTCTTTTTTTTTTTTTTTTTATACACCATACTCCAGTTGAAATATGTGTGGCAGTTGAACTGTACAGTTAGAGGGGAGGGGAGGAGCAGTGGAGTAACTGAACTGCACATTTCTTACCTGGAGCTGTAAAAGATGTTTGTGTGGTCAAATTTGTTGTTTTTGCTACTAAGATAAAACTAAAAAACTCCTGAGACAGCCGTGTGATGTCAGCATTTTCTCTGCAGCACTTGGGTTATATGGGAACTGAAAATCACAGAAACTATAGAATGAAAATGGATGCTACAAAGTGATCAATCAACTTGAGACCCACAAAGTTGAAGCACATGGTAAAAAAAAAGGTGATGAAAGGGGTTGGATTTATAAAATGGAAATTAATATCTATATGAGTTAAAACATTATAGTTTATTGTATCTATTCATTTGATCAATTCATGGTTATTGGATAAAATTATGTTTACATTTGGTGGTTGAACAACAAAACCTACACTCGCTGGCCACCTTATTAGGTACAGTTTGCAAATACTGGGTTGGAATTTTGAGTTGAGATTTTACTCCATATTGGCTCCATTGTGACATGGCGCGTTATCCTGCTGGAAGTAACCATCAGAAGATGGGTACACTGTGGTGATAAAGTGATGCACATGGTCAGCAACAGTTCTCAGGTGCGCTGTGGCATTTAAACCATGCTCAGTTGGTACTAAGGGGCTCAAAGTGTGCCAAGAAACCATTACACCACCACCAGCAACCTGAACCATTGAAACAAGGCAGGATGGATCTATGCTTTCATTATGCTAATGCCAAATTCTGACCCTACCATCTGAATGTCACAGAAGAAATCCAGACTCATCAGACCAGGCAACGTTTTTCCAATCTTCTATTGTCCAATTTGGTGAACCCGGGCGAATTGTAGCCTCAGTTT
This sequence comes from Epinephelus awoara, assembly GCA_035609425.1. Taxonomy (NCBI): domain Eukaryota; kingdom Metazoa; phylum Chordata; class Actinopteri; order Perciformes; family Serranidae; genus Epinephelus; species Epinephelus awoara. The sequence continues at coordinate 6,260,815 of CM069305.1, forward strand.
CCTGTTCTTAGCTGACAGGAGTGGCACCTGGTGTGGTCGTCTGTTGCTGTAGCCCATCTGATTCAAGGTTGGACGTGTTGTTGGTTCAGAGATGGTCTTTTGCATACCTTGGATGTAACGAGTGGTTATATGAGTTACTGTTGCCTTTCTATCATCTTGAACCAGTCTGGCCGTTCCCCTCTGACCTCAGGCATCAACAAGGTATTTTAAGCCAGAGAACTCAGCGGATATTTTCTCTTTTTCGGACCATCCTCTGTAAACCCTAGAGATGGTTGCATGTGAAAGTCCCAGTAGATCAGCGATTGGCTGATTAGCTATTTGTGCTAACGAGCAGTTGAATAGGTGTACCTAATAAAGTGGCCAATGAGTGGAAATTCTCACTCTAGTTTACAGTCCGGTCTTTATTCTTTAGTCAGAAACCCCATTAGTTGTTACCACAGTAACGACCACCCTTCCTGGGGTCCACATAAAATGCAAAAAACAAGACATTAAATTATCACATCACAGATAATGTACATTAACAACATTGAATAAAACAAAAACAAGAGACAGCAGTAGTGATCTTCCATTTACAGTGTCACCACATCAGTAGATCATCAAGGCAAACCAATAGAGCCCATAAACTAGGCAAAAACAATTACATACAACTGCATGAATTAAATGTGACTACAGGGTGGATGTACTGTGAGACACCACCCTAGTGAGTGCCACTCATACAATTAACATTCACAAACATTACATCGTATGTTGGTAAAACAGATTTCTATTTTAATAATTGCTGTTCTTGGTTTCTTTCTAAAACTAATCCTAATGATAACCTGGGTTAAATATAGTGGTGGTTTATTCCAGTTTGACATAGCTCTGTACATTACAGTTTTCTTTAAAGTACTGGTCTTTGGTAAGTATAGTGGCCATTTCAACATACCAAAGTTCCTAGCCCATTTAGCCTGCAAGTTGCCTCAGTTTTGGCTCGTGTTCCTGTTCCTTTTCTGAAGATCAACAGTACTCACACGAGGCAGGGAAAAAATTTTATGAGGTTTACTTAGAATTCAAAAAAGAAAACAAAACGGCAGGCCAAGTACATCTCATACAATCCACCACCGACTGTCCTGTTTCTATATATTCACAGTGTATTACTTGTTACACTTTAACACTGCATAAAAAAACTTGTTAAGATCCAAACCAACACAAAAGTCATGTCGTCGTTATGTACGACGTTGTCAACAATCTCCTTTTGTCATGCACGCTAGTCTAATTGATTTCTGTTTGCGTGCTGTCTTGCGGGCCTGCACGGCGGAGTGATACTGGCCAGAAAATAGTCCCAATTGACAGCAAGGTCTGACGTAATGCGGGGATGTTTTAAAATGATTGAAATAGTCTAACAAAACACATGCATACTTTTTTGTAGCTTAAAACCTTTTGGTTACGTGTCCCCCTTATATCTTAAGAACTACGTTTTCTCCAGTAAGCTACGGGCCATTTCTCAGAGCAGGAGGCTCATTGACAGTAGTGACACCGTCACATCAGAGCTACAGATGGTCAGCGTTTCACACAACGTCATGTCCAAAAACCCGAACTATCCCTTTAAACACTTGTTTAAAACTGTGACACTTAATGGTCACGTACAAGCTATTCCGTCATCCACTGGTAGGGACGCTAATTTAGGAATCGTTACTGTGGGTTGTATTTAGAGGTAGGAATATACAACCTATGTGGTCATATGGGTTGAAGGAGCACTCACCACAATCTGCATTCTCTATCACAGTAAACAGAAGAACATGAATATGGAAACTGCACTGAATAGTCTCATTCAGTAATGACACAAGACGACCTGACCACCATGACCTGAATCACTGACTCAAAGAGTCATGTTCAACACATTGATCTGATGTTGTGGTTTTATCAACAAGGGAAATTCTACTCCTAACTATACATCCAAACAATGTGGGTATCTATGGCAGAACATGCTGTTGAGCCCATGCTTCAGGTATAAACCCAGCTTTAGCAGGCTGCAAATATTCGTCTGTCTAAAGTTTACCGTTTTCACAGTTAAGCTGTTTTATATTCATTTTGATAACCCCAGCTTTTGTCAGTTTATATTTCGTCGAGCTTTCTCAGAGCTTACCTGAAATGATAAATTGGTTTTGGTTGTTGAATAATACTGAATGATAAAATACTGTGCCAGAGGAAGAAATGATTTCATTTTTATTTAATGGTTTTATTTTGATGACATCAGCACTGCTTTCATCAAATCTTCCAATTTCTTGATTAAATGATGATCTTTAGATTTCTCCGCACCTCAGAGCTGATCAGCACCACGTGTTGTTACCACTCAAACAAATGGTGTTAAAGCCACAAACTGCAGCTCTGGCCCTGAGGCTATTAGTGTATTGTTCATAGTGTCTTCCTTCCACTCTGTCGGTCAAGCTCCTGCCCTGACACCCGTCAGTCATCTTGATGAACTGTCACCTTGCCTGAGGCTGAGGTAAAGTACTCACTCATCTGTAAAGCCACCAGTGGCACAAAGGAAAACCAATCTGCAATTTAAAAGAAACCCTTCAGAGGTTTGTGATTGTTGCTGACTTTAGAAGCCAGAGGATGTAGACAGAAAAATAAATTATGAAATGTCTAATTTCTTTATTTTAATCTTTTCAGGATGCCTTGTCTCTTGCATTAAATCATAAGGATACTAACCTGACAGCAACAGGGTACTGACCAAAACCACAGAAAGGAAATTAAGTATGTTTTCAACACTTTTATTTTCAAAATATTTTTAGAAGGGTTTTCAAAAAGATAAAACACCAGGATTGGCCAGACATATTCCACAACACTACACAGTAAATATCAGTGTGCAGAACAAACAGAAATAAACATAACCCTAAGGGTTAAAGTTATACCTTATACAATACAACAACCCTTCCCTCCCACTCCCCACTGCTCCACCTCTCCACCTGTCCCCTGGTTTTATCCTTCCTTTAAATATTTCTAAGGCACAATGTCTGGATTTAATATGCAGAGTAGCAACCTCCATGGTGTCCGATTTTACTTTTTTGTATCAAGAGCTGAATTAGAACGCATTGAGAGCTGATTTTGTTTGGGTGTTATGAAAATTAGACAAAAGGGGTCCCCAGGTCTTATAAATGGTTTTCTCTGAACCACTGGCAGGACATTACATCTCGGATATGGGTGGGGCAGCCTCATTCCATTCAAACAAGGTGCTCTGCATGTATCAGATGGGGGTCATCTCCATCAGCAGTGCCAAACAGGGCAACAGTAGGGTCTTATTCTAGATATTTTTAAGGATTTTAGACAGGGTATGGAGGATATCTTTTCCAAATGTTTGTAAGTGAGGGCACAGCCTGTAGATAAGATTCAGAGGCATCATTGTTTTTGTATTTCTCACAGGTGGCAGTTTTGTCAGGGCAAATGCTAGATACCATAACCTTAGACATGTGGGCCCAAAAGACCACCTTGAATTTTAATAAGCAAAGTCTTGCACAAAGTGCGGATCTATGTACTGTATTGTTGAAAGAATAGACCCATTGGTCCTCAGATCTGGGTCCTAGATCTTGTTCCCAGGCTGCCTCAATTCCATCTAGCGGTGGACATGTCAGTATTAAATTCCACAAAGCTTTAAACTATTCATTTTACATTGAGTACAATGTTTATGATGACTGATCACAGTGGTAACCAAAATTATAAAAAATAAAACCAAAGTATTACTTAACTGAAAGTAGGGAATAACTGACAGCCTACAACCAGAGGTGGGACCAAGTCATTGTTTTGCAAGTCACAAGTAAGTTTCTAGTTTTTGCGCTCAAGTCCCAAGTCAAATCCAAAGTCAAGACAGGCAAGTGTCAAGTCAAGTCTCAAGTCCTAAACTTTGAGTTTCAAGTCCTAAACAAGTAAAAGGTGCTATTCAATAAAAAGATGCCAATGTTTAATTTATGAAAATCACAAATGCTTTTTAAAATTGCTTAACTCACAAAGTCAAAGTAATGTGACTCAATTCTACACTCCTGCCTGTGACCATTACACTTTGGTGTAAGAACTTCTTCCCAGTTATTTAGCCTAACCCTTTAATGAGCTTTACAAGCCTTATGAAGAAAACAGTGTTTTGCCCATGTCATCCTGAGGTCAAGATCATTAAACTGCTCGTGCTCCAATGCTGTAGAAAAACTGGATTAGAGGTCAACAGAGGACTCGACCAGGTCACCCAACTTAATCTCAAGTGCGATACTGGGCTCAGCAGTTCAGAACAGGCCATCACAGGATTTAGCTTTTGTTTTAGAAGAACTACACGGCATGGAATGATTTGACGAGCGGAGCAGCTGGGCCGGTGAACTCAGAGAGTCCTCAAGCTGCTTCTCACAGCTTGTTTATTGTAAGGCAAAGGTAAAACGGCATTTTAAGGCCAGCTTTTGACCCTGCGGCCTGCCTCTGCATGTTCCTGCTGGTAAACAAGGCAGTTATCAGATAAGTGTGGCGATATTCTCTAATTGTTAACAAAACTGAACCAGCATTACTGACAAGTATTGTGTGTATCAAAGCCTGATGTATTTTCTTCCTCTTTGCCATAGAGCTCCACTGTTGTCCAAAAACTATTAACAATCCATCAGCCAAGGTTGGAGTTAGTGACACATGCTCTAGTCTCAAATCTTAATCTTCAAGTCTTAGTTACTGTGGTGAATATTAAACAAGACAAGTCAAGTCATTACTCATGTCAAGCAAGTGACAAGTCATTCATATGAAATTTTAAAGATCTGGTCAAACATTAGGTAGAACGCTAACATCTGACCAGCCAATAAGCTATTAAGCTAATTTGGATAGTGTGGTGGTCGTTTCACTGATTGGTAAAATGCTTGGATTACATCTGCCTATAAACAACACCCCAATTCTCTGCCTGAGAAAATAGAGTCAACTGAAAAGCAGGAAGTAACACTGGCTGGAGTGGGGCTTTAAAGCTATGGGGAAATTAAAAGGAACATTGATTTTAAGGGGACGCTCACTGTGGCACACCAAGGCAAAAACCACTTCCTTTAGATAGACATTTAAAGAGGATCAAAACAGTGTTTTACATCTTGTTCTGATTCCTCTGTCTGACTAACCACCTCACTATGTTTACTGATATCCAGCCAGCAAGTCTCACTGCTGCAGCAAGTAAAAGAGCCAAAGGTGTGTCTCTGTGGGACTGTGCTGGGAGTGCTTAGAGGGAGATAGGCCAGAGGCTTAGAGCTTCTTTCAAGCCAGAATCCAGCTTCAAACACCTGAACAATGGGCAAAACAAAACTAAAGTTTCAGGCACAACAAACAACAGACTGATGATTTTGCTGCTTTTAGTCTTACGAATAGAGGGACTGAAATGTAAGCTTTCACCTCAGAACAGCGCTGTAGCTCAGGTCATGGAGACACCACATCTAATTTTCTCTTTCTCTGAGAAGTATAAATATCCACAGCTACTTCCGTGACAGTCCAGCCAGTGGTTATTTTAATTGGATATCATCTTCACAAGGTTCATAATTACTACGGATCATGTGCATGGCGAAAGACAAAAGGTCATGTAGCAACCAAATGAGCATTAAGGGCCTACAGCAGTGGTTTGCATGTTCAAACCTAATAACTACTATCTGCTTATACCTTAAAGGTGTTCCATAGAGCAAATCTATGATGTAGAGGTTGTCTCCACATGGCTCTCAGCACGGAGGTGTCTGGGCTGGCAGCTTGCAGCTAACAGCTAATGGTGCTAAACAGTGCAAACAAGTGAAATTAAATCAAATCAAACTTTATTTATATAGCACTTATCATACATTAAAAATGCAACAAAAAATTCCTCACAAAATAAAAGCATACAACAAAAATACACCAAATATTGAGCAAAATATGAATGGCAGTGAATGAGGAGAGCAATATTATCTTTTGTTCCCATTTGAGTTGCGACATGAAATCCAAATATGTCGTTAATGAATTTAAAACATAGATTTTAAGGTCAAGAAAGTCATACTTTGTGGTAAAACTGTTGAGATATAAGCTTTTTAATTAGAGAGGCTCAAGAGTACACAGGAGGAGGTCGCGTATGTGACATCATAGCTTTAGCTCGCTTCCTGCAGCTTGGCCTCCTCGCTGAAATTTCACTGTTTTATGATCAATCGATTTATGATTGAAGATGTCTGTGTGTTGTGTGCCAGGTTGCAGTCACTCCAAGCTGCAGGAAGCGAGTGAAAGCTATGACGTCACATACGCGACCGCCTCCTGTTATGTTTTTTTCAAAAGCTTATATCTCAACAGTTTTACCACAAAGTAAGACTTTCTTGACCTTAAAGTTTATGTTTTAAATTCATTAACAACATATTTGGATTTCATGTCACAACTCAAACGGGACCAAAAGACCATATTTCTTAGCCTGAGCCTGAGTGTCAGACTGAAGCTCCCAGAACCTTCAGTCTGACATCGCCTCCATTGAAGGCAGTTTACAAGGGGAGGGAATTTAATTTTTCCCTAACCAGTCAATAGAGATCAACGACTCACCCAGAATCTGACGTCATTAGTATCCATGCCTCCGGGGTGCCGACAACAAGCGAGCATTGCCCGTTTAAAATGTCTCCATCGTCGTGCACGCCCAGCTGCATCGCCATTAAATCCAGTTTAGCAGCTTCCTTAATTTGGTCCTCCATTAACGCGAGTAGTGGCGAAATACCTCGATAGCATTGTTAATGTGGTCTGTAGGATCTGCAGCGGTCACCATTAGCGTGGCGCTGATTGGCTAATCGCCCCCACCCCCGCCGTTCATTGGTCCGTCCATCGTTTGGACGAGATAAATCGCAGATTCATTGCAGTATGCCAGACCAGAGATGCAAGTTGAGTGGGCGGGGTCTATGGTCTGGAACCAGGCTAAATATTTCTCTCCTCATTCACTGCCATTCATATTTTTTCCGATCTAAGGTCCCATGAGCTTCACCGGAAGGGGCGTGACTTCGGCACTCTATAGGCCTACAGTGGCCTGATATAAAATATAATTTTTTTAATGTCTAAATAATGACTGTTTGTCCAGCACGTATGTATATGTGTGGTTGAGTTTTCAATTTAATACTATTACAATTCAAAACTAATAATATAGGCTATAATGTGTCTCATAACTGTTGTCAGGCGATGACATTTGATAAAGTTTTTGGATGTGACGTCGTCACGTGACAGCTTAGACGTGAGAAAGAGAAGAAAAGATGGCAAGCCACGCATCAAGCGAGTTGGTCCCTTCTGCAAGCAGCAGCAGCAGCAGCAGGTCCAGTTTCCATCAGAGTGGAGGAGGGAGAAGCGCAACCCGAACCACCGAAAAACAGATGACTGTGGGCAGTCTCCTTCAAAGAAAAGCTGATACGGCGGCAGGTCTGGTCAGCACCATACAGGAGCGAGCAGGAGCAGAGAAAACCGCCTGTTGTCATGAGCCTGTTATTCAGGGAGACGAAGACCTCCTTCTCAGGTGGAAATGTGATGAAGCCAGGCGTTTTCCTCTGACTCTGGCTACCTGAAAACACCTGTGCGTTTGTGCCACGAGCTCTCCACCAGAGCGCATATTCAGCACCGTGGCCAAAGTTGTCAATCCACTACGCGCCCTGTTCCTGCTGGAAAAAATAAACATGCTGGTTTTTCAGGTGAAAAACCTTGAATAGTTTTGAACCATATGATGCTGCTATAGTTATCATTATACTTTGTTTCAATGAGGAGTAGCCTGTTCTGACGGTCAAAACAGTTGGGACTTGGGGAGGGTGAACTTTTCAGACTAAAGGTAGGCTCTAAAAATAAACCAACGAACAGTATTTCCCGTTGCTTCTCAGGATAGGATTATATATGCCCATTTTCAGTCATGCCTTGTTATTTGTTGTGTTTTTCTTATTTGATAAGCCCTAGTACTGGATGCTGTAGAGTTGTGCTTTTAATACCTTATACCCCGGAAAATGTGGGGAAGGTTTAACGGTAGCAAAATTTGGATACCGCCCAATTTAATCACCACCTGTTGGTTTGGCATGCTCTTGAATATGCCTGACCCCTGAAAGTCAAGGATCCACATTATCAGTTGGAGCCCCTTTAGGCAACTTTAGAGTCTGTTTTTTTGTCACTCAGTGTGCAGTAGAGATGACCAAATGAAGCCGCATGAAGCGTTTCCTTTATTTTCTCAGCCCACTAGATGGCGCTTTTTGTTCAACAAAAGGTTGAAAGCACATTGAACTGCTTTTCTTTGAGCCTCTCTCTTTAAACCAAGAGCGCCATCTAGTGGGCTCCACAGATTTTGCTGCAGCATGAGCACTCTTCATGTTCAAGCTGCTCTACAGTATAGGCAGCTGTGGACACCGAGGCAGCTGCCCAGAGGAAGAGAGGCTTTTCCCTGTAAGGCCTCAAAATGAGGTTATCTTTTGCCTTCTGCTTAGAAGCGGTAAGGTTAGAGCTCCCAGCAACTTGATACGATACAGTCTTTGGCTCTTTGTTTTATATCTAGTGTCTACAAAAAAAGGTGATTTCAAATTTCAGATCTGTTGTTAGTGTAGTTAGCTTGTTTACAATATTACATGTCAAATCTGATTTGACTGGCATTATTTTGAGTTGAGTATAGCGGACAGACTTTGCTCCATCGTGCAAATGTTTCTGACCAAATCCTCAGCTAGGAGGGATAGACAACTTTGTCAACTTTACATTGTACTTGCAAGATTCCCCCCAGGGCGGGATGGCTTGTCACACACATAGCTTCCTCCACTGCATCACTGCATCGCTCTGACTCCTCCAACAGCACTTTCAAAATGTTCCATTCATGGCAGCAAAAACATTCAGTTGTTTGTCATGTGTTACAGCTCTACCAGCAGCTGTCGCCTGTTGGTTTTGAGCAGCTGGTGTTCTGTTTGATCCGATGATGTAGCAGCAGTGTCCTCTCTTCTTGCTCTTTCTCCGTCTCGCTCTGCTCTCAGCATGATTTCCTCCTCGATATACTCTGGAAAGTGATACTCTACGTCCATGACTGTCGATCTGTAGAAAGTTCAATCACCTTCTTGTCAGAGCTCCTCATCGTGATGATCATCGTCCCACATATTCTTGTGAAAGCATCTCTACTTTACAGACTTATTCCTTTGCTAACTACCTGTTTACTACTTGGCTGATGAAAAGGTCCATGGTTGGCCCTTAAATAGGATCAAGAACAATAATTTCCCTACTTACTTATATCACTGACAATACAAGTTATATGTATTTACATGATAAATAAATGTATTTTTATTATTAAAACATACCATCTGATACTCCCACCCCCCCACAGGTATCATGAAATGGTTCAGTCCATTTAACAGAGGGGTTCAGATGCGCAGAACACACAGGCTCCGCCAATGTAAACATGTGAGGCTGACTGCAGCCTGACTAACTAAGTCAGAATGCCTCACCAAAAATCAGGGACTCCTAAAGGAAAACTCAGGGTACAGACAGAACAAGAAAATGAAAGGAACAGAGAGGCAGTGGCCAAATATCTGGCAGAAAAAAAACTGTTAAGAAGCAGCAGGTATGACAGGCGGAGCTGAAGGTGAGGAGTGAGGTAGAGTCATTTTTAGTGACCAAAACCTGCTGTATTAGGCTCAGTTTTACAGTAAAGACACATATCATATTAAACTAAACTACAGGACCTAAGGCATCCATTGGTTCCAACCATGTTGTCAGAAAAGGGGGCCAAATAATGCTCCAAAGTTAAGCCAAACTTTGGCAGGGTAAAAAAAAAAAAAAAACATTGCCATTTTTATCAAATGGCGTATTTAAATACTTCTGCATATTGTGGTCCCTAAACAGTCTTGGAATTACATAAATTAGATATAACTGAAAAACTCAGAGTTAACAACCATGTACTCTTTACGCTATGTCAGTTGTGTACACAGTTTGACCAATATATGATTCAAGTAGCCCTCAAGATTGTATTAATAAATGAAGAAAAAAAAATTGTTCACACATGATTTGATCTTATAATTTAATAATATCTTGCAGTCATTTCTTTAGTCAATGTTTGATTTGACTTTTGTCTAAATCATTCAGTGGAGGGCTTTTTACAGCACAGGACAAACATCTAACTATCTCTGCCTTTCAGAATAAGAAAATAAGGTCTTAACACAGAGTAGATACAAAATACAAATATGATTAATTGGATTATAGTCGCACGGGGTATAAAATTTTGTCTGTATAGTAATGTTTAAAGTGATTTTGCCCTCTCCCCCACGATGGGTGTAGATAAGGGACCCACTTTTGAAAATGTTGTTCCCCTGCCCATATTTCCTGATATCTGGCCTGTAGGAGAGTATACTTCCTCCTCAGTAATCTTCACATCTAAGAGGTCACCTCAATCATTTTGAGCAATCCTCTCCAGACCATGAATATCCAAATTAATGGCAACCTGGTCAATAGTTGTTACGAAATCATGCAATGGACCAAAGTGTGGCTAAGATGCATAGACAACACTGAGTGATAATCCCCTCATGTCCTTTTTTAAAGCAAAAATGTGTGATATACCCTGTATGTCCATTCTGCTGTTTGGTGTTAAGATTTGTTGTTCCTCTTAAATCAGTGGCAAAACGTTGCAACAGTTTGCCAAGACATTTGTTTCCTGCAGCTTAAGGTGAGGGGTTTTTTTATGTTTCTCCACTTGTCCACAAAAGCACAACTGAATATCTCCACTGCTGACTTTTTCTAAAGTGGAAAAACCATCATCTGATGTAGACGTGGATATTGTCAGTAAATATCCCTTGGTACTTTCTCCCTTTGTGAGGACTATGACAGTTTTTGGTAGAGTGTTTAGTTTATTCACAAACATTTGCCAGGGGCAGCTCAAAACTGTTGTAACTGTATTTAACAAAAGGTAAACCATTTTAGTAATGGAAACAGTTAATTCTGCTATTGCAATTGCTGCTGCAGTGGAAGATGCCAACTTTAACGTAGTAGCAAACCACTATTTGCAATGTAAAGATATAGTAGAGTGTCAGCGTGTACATTGTTAGCTATCCCAGCTGACGTCTGTGAAGTTGGTTCACTGGATGTTTGCTGTGAACAAACACACTTCAGAAACAGTCCTGCAAGATAGTGGGGCTGGCTAAGAAGAGGGCCATCAAGGATATCATCAGTGCCACAGAGAGAGGCAGTAGGTGGCTCTGGCTAAGGAAGGAGGCCCCGTGGTCTACTGCTGCTGGGATGCAAGCTGGGGACTGATCACCCCCAGCTTGGTCGCCTGGGTGAGGATGTCTTTGAAAAGTTTGAAAAGACCCGAAACACCCAGTGACACCCAGGGTGTTTCCCAGTGCATCCACAGAATGTGTTCTATAAGGCATGCATTTGGGCACTCATAAAAATGTCATTGATTGTGATTAATAAGATAAGTATGCTAGGAGATAAACTGTTTCGAAAAGGAAACATTTCTTTAATATTTTAATCTTTTACAGTTTCAAAATAACAAAAAAGGAAAAGAGCATGAAACAAAAGTTTAGGTTCCCTGCATGGACAGTACTTAGCAGCACCCCCTTTGGCAAGTACCATAGCTTCTAAACGCTTTTTGTAAGAGTCTTTCAGTTCATGTTTTGAGGAATTTCACCCATTCTTCCTACAAATAGCTTCTAGTTCTGTGAGATTCTTGGGCAGTATTGTATGCACTGCTCTTTTGAGGTCTATCCACAGATTTTCAATGTGTAAGTCGGCTTTGAGGGCCATAGCAAAACCTTCAGCTTGAGTCTCTGGAGGTCGTCTATTGTGGATTTCGAGGTGTGTTTAGGATCATTGTCCTGTTGAAGAAGCCATCCTCTCTTTACCTTCAGCTTTTTTACAGATTGCGTGATGTTTGCTTCCAGAATTTGTTGGAATTGAACTGATTCCAATCTTCCCTCTACCTGTGAGATGTTGCACATGTCAGTGGCTGCAATACAAGCCCAGAGAAGGATCAATCCACCTGTTTAACAGTTGGACAGGTGTTCTTTTCATTAAATTCTCCGGACACACCTTTCCCCATTGCTTCCAAAAAGTTCTATTCTAACATCATCAGTCCACAGGATTATTTCCGAAAAGCATCAGGCTTGTTTAGATGTTAGAGTTTTTTGGTCAGGACTAGGGTTGGGTACCGTTCATAATTGAACCGATACGGTACCGGTACCAGTATTTGGAATTCGGTACCGGTACCAAACGGTACCTTATTTCGGTACTTTTTAAAGTCTAAACTTCTCAGTTTCAACATTTTATTGAGAACATTTAGGAACAGTGCTGCACGTTAACTTTTGTTTGGACATGCATTTATTTTGAAAATTCAGTAAAAAGATATAAAGGGCCAGTGTGTAATATTTGGCATGGTTTATTGTCAATACTGAATCTGAATCTGAATATTCTACCCATTAATATGTTTATATAAGTGTATAATCGCTATAAAATAAAATTTGTTTGGTTTTTGTAGCCTTATAATTATGCTTTCATATATACATAGTAGATAGAGAGTAGTGAAAAGTTTTTTTAGTTATAAAGTTTGTGAATGGACCACACTTACCACGCAACAGGAGAGAATGAACCCGAACCGTCATCTGCGAGGAAAAGAAGACACAACTTCACTCCTTGTGATGCACTCTCTGCGGCGCTTTTCCTCCTGATGATATATGTCCCCAACGATGGTAGCACCGAATCCCATTCTGTGCAGCAAAATGGGAGCGGAGGATTCAGCCTCTCTTCTCGCCCGCTCAGCATGGAGTTCCTCATCTGTATGCTCCAGCTCAAACAGGCATGGCTCTGGATCTGTGTCCGCTACAAGAAACTCTTCAAAATCGCGTTCAAAGTCGTCCATTGCAGCTGCTACAGTCTGGAGATATCGCTAGGCTAAATAAACAGCTGAGCTCTGTTTACAAGCCACGTCTGTGCCTGCTCACCGGTGTATCCCTAGGTAGGTATTTGGGGTTCAGGGTCCCTGTCATATTCATATTATGCTAACTAGCCAGCTAGCTTAGCTAACATGATAAGCCAAGACAAAAAAAGCTTATATTATTTCCAACAACTTATTCACCTAGTTGGTTAGCTAATAATTACCTGAACGTGTTGATGATGAGGTGGATTCATCACTCGGGACACTCGCTCCGTGACTGGCCTCAGGGGGGGTACCGGACCCAGCGCTGCTTCTAGCGGCGCTGCTGCTACTAACGTTACTCGCAACATTGGTAGCTGACAGTGACGATGCAGCTGCAGCCGTCCCTCTCTAGGCGTCAAACACAGTACACTCCTCCGCTTTTAAATAAATGCTGTGTTTGACCAGTTGCTTCCTTAAATTGGAAGTGTTTCCCCCGCCTGCCTTGCACGTTGCGTCGCAAATATTGCAACGAGCACTGTCTCCGTTGACTGGCGTGAAGTGCAGCCAGACTTTGGACTGCTTTCGGCTCACCATTGTTGCTGAGCCTGAAGTGCGAGTCATGTGCTCTCACTCCGCCTCCACCTCAGGTACCGAAATTTGGTACTCGGTAGTACCGACGTGAATTGGTACCAAGTACAAAAAGTACAAAGTTTCGGTACCCAACCCTAGTGAGGACTCAGGAAAGGTTTTCTTCTGATGACTCTTCCATGAAGGTAACACTTGTACAGGTGTCGCTGCACAGCAGAACAGTACACCACCACTCCAGAGTCTGATCAATCTTTCTGCAGGTCTTTTGCAGTCAAATGGGGGTTTTGATTTGCCTTTCTAACAATCCTACGAGCAGCTCTCTCGAAAGTTTTCTTGGTCTGCCAGACCTCAACTTGACCTCCACGGTTCCTGTTAACTGCCATTTCTTAATTACATTACAAACTGAGGAAACAGCTACCTGAAAACACTTTGCTTATAGCCTTCTCCTGCTTTGTGGGCATCAGTTATTTTAGTTTTCAGAGTGCTAGGCAGCTGTTTAGAGGAGCCCATGGCTGTTGATTGTTGGAACAAGGTTTCAGGAATCAGAGTATTTATAAAGAAATTATAAAATTTGTTTTATAAATTTATAAATTTATAAAAAATTATAAATTTGTTTAACCTGGCCTTCCTGAATAACGATTGTGAACAAGCCAGAGCCCTAACACGTTAATCAAGGTCTGAGAGCCTGGTAAAAGTTGTCTGAGATCTTAAATGTCTTGGGGTGTCCAAACTTTTGCATGGTGCTCCTTTCCTTCACAGTAAATGAAATTTTGACAAGGGGTACCCAAACTTGTGCATGCCACTGTGTATAAATTCCTGTATGAATGCATTCAGATTGAGGTTTCACTGTTGAGTAAAATGTGATATATGTCGCTGATCAACAAATTATTTTTTTTTCAGTCAGAGCCAAACAATTTGAATATTTCTACAAAATAATATTCCTGTCTGAGTGAGTAAAAACAATATTTAGAGCATTATGAGACAGTGAAGCTCTCCACTGAAACCCAGACTAATAAAATATTTTTACTGTACTGCAGGAGAGGAAGTAGTTGTTTCAGGCAGGCTGAGGCAGGATTCACAGCAGTTTTTACACAATGACACGCCTGAGGGTGTTGAGTCAAGTTACATCTTCAGCACAGCTACTGAACACGGCTGACCCTCTGATTCTTTTAAAGAAATATCTACCATCTGATCTTCCTGCACTGGTTGATATCAATTTGTGATGTGACTATGTTGCCATTTGTGTCAGATATTTATTTTTATTCAAGTCTGTCATAATACTTTTTAATGATGTTATCCTGTTCCCAGATCTCAACAACTAACTTGGTGAGTAAAAGGTTATTTTTATTGTTATCAAACAATGTCCTATCTACAGAAATGAGAAGAATTAATAACTATTGTTCCATATTTTTATGTCAACAATTTTTGACATTGGTCCAGTATTGAGCTGCAGTGGCAGAACAGGCTGCAATGTAATCACTCGGGGTATTGGTGCACCCTCAGTGTACATCCACTAAAAGTGTTTGTCTTTGCCTCTGACAGGCTCAGATTGTTTTTTGTGTCCAACAACATTATGGAAAGAAACCTACAGAGATAAACTTTTTTTGTTTAACCACAAACAGCTCAGAATTTGCAATGGCCAAAGCCAACAGACTGTATTTAAATATCACTCATTCTTGAAAACAGTTTTTTTTCTTCACTCTTAAAATAGGCTGCAAATATATTTGAAATAGCATGCATAATGAATGTCGGAGGTAAGATCTGATGGAGTTGATGTCTTACGTAGTTGATAAAAAGTGAGATATTTATTAATTTCATAGCAGTTGTAATGAGTATTTTTCAGACTTGCTAAGAGTTTTCTCAATGCTAATCAATTTTTAAAGATATTTCTGGGGCATTTTGGCCTTTAATTGATAGGACAGACAAGCCTGAAAGAGGGAGAGAGAGAAGGATTGACATGCAGCAAAGGGCCACAGGCTGGAGTCGAACTCAGGCAGCTGCAGCAACGGCCTTGTACATGGGGCGCCTGCTCTTTAAAAACAAAGATGATGACAGCAGTACATTTTTACACCAGTTTTATCCATGCATACTCTTAATTTTATATATTTTTTAAGGCTTTTTAATTGTTTCAAGTTGTAAATTCTTCTCCACAAGACAAGGCTGTTTTCTAACACACAGGTTTAAAGGTTAAAAAAACATTAAAGGAGATCAAAATATTTAAAAGGACAGCTATGCCTTAATTCTATTGATGGCCGAATGAAGCATTTTCTTTATTTTCTGAGCCCACTAGGTGGCGCTCTTGGTTTAATGAGAGAGGCTCAAAGAGTAGCAATACAGTGAGCATTCAACTTTTTGTTGAGCATTTAGTGGGCTCAGCACTTTTTTAGGTGGAACTTTTTTGGGGGCCCGAAATACATTTTGTTGCTGACCCTCCACAGTAATAGATTGCTAAGATTCAATGTTGGACCGCAGCCTGTTTCTCCTCCTTGTTCTTAGGGTTAGGGTTAGTCTCCTTTTCCTCATTTTAGGGACTTTAGATTCTTGTTACTGTATGTGTCCCTGCAGTGATGGCTTTCTAGCTAACCAGCCAGTGCTATAAAATTAACATTAAAAGTGTTGTCTGATCTGATTATATCTGATTATACATATGTATACATGTGTAAGCACTGCAGATTAGCGCTGCAAAAATTATACATACGACTGTTTCTTTATCTGCCACCTCTGTGGTTAAGGTTTGGTTCAGTTTATGACTCAGCTGAGGTCAAGATGGTGGTCATAGTTAAAGACATTGATGTTGCTTGTTAGCAGGAGACAGGAAACTAACAATGGTCAGATACCAGCGTCACACCTTTGTTCCTGACACGGAACAGTCATAAGTCACCTGGAGGTCCCAATCAGGTCAACACAACAGATGCATTTAAGGCCTTTGAATAAACCAGAGTGTGTTTTTTTTTTGGTGAGGACTAACACTGCATCCTACAAGGACTCACCTGAGCCTCCCAGGCAACACAAGGACTTCTGTCAACAGCAGAGGAATGCACTTTTAATATATCTACTCTTTTGGAATTGATCTTTGAAGTTTTTTGTGGTGAGTGTTTGCTTTAAAATCCAAATATCACGCTGTTATATTTACAGGCTAATATAAAGGTCTTACTCTGGTAAACAGACTCACAGAGTGCTTATGGCATCAGAGACGCTGCTCCCAGATCAGTATCTCACAAACAGATCTTCACACACGCTGATGATCAGAGGCCACCAGACACTACATTAATTGCTGGGGGAATTAAACGAACGCTTTGCATAGAAATCAGGGCCCCATGCAGATCTGCAGTGCTCACATTATATTTCAAAGTGTGCCAAAGTGCTTGTTGAGCCAGCTCATTCTGACATTTAATTCAATTGGTCGGAATAGAAGAGTGTAATTACTGAGGATAAAAGGGACGTGGTCACAGCTGAAATGCGTTGCTGACCACCCACCAAATGCAAATTCAATCAAAGGCTTAGCCAGAGGTGATGAGAGGCTGCAGCTCTAATCAAAAGAATCTTTGATTAGAGCACACTATTAGTCGTGGCAATTTGATCAGTCACAGTGAAATATGAAATATGCACAGCCATGTTCTGCTGTAGTATGAGATCCAGGGGGAAACAAATAAATCAAACAGTGAGAGCTGCAGACAATAAGGCAGATGTCCTTTGTGTTGAGAGCTGTGACTCAGCAGGGCTACACTGTACTGTGTTACATGAGATCAGACCACAGGATGACGAAACAAGAAGGTAAGTAATCCTTGAGACACAATTCACAATTACAATTGTTTTTGGTTAAAAAAAAAAAAGAAAACCAAAGTAGTTTAGTACAACCAACATGATTTGCTTCGACCTCAAAAAACTTCATTAAGTTGAACTGACTAAATATTTATCCCAAAGTTGTGTTGAGATCTAGTATTTTATTCAAGATTACTTATTTATCTTAATTCCGTCCTACTCAAAAAATGTCAAAATGTTTTTGATTTTGACCAGCTTCTAAAAGTAAGTTGTCAGCTGAACTTGGCCAGCCTGTTGATCACTATAACTACACACCTCACACGTTTCACCTAGTGATGGCCGAATGCAGCCTCATGAAGCCTCATGAGGGATTTTCTTTATTTTGTGAGCCCACTAGATGGCACTCTTGCTTTTAAGAGGGAGGCTCAAAGAACAGCAATTCAGTGTGCTTTCAACCTTTTGTTGAACAAAAAGCCCCATCTAGTGGGCTCAGAAAATCCTTCATGAGTCTTCATTTGGACATCACTGGTTTCACCAGTTTCGTGGCTGCATCTTGCACCGTTGTGACGATAATGAAGATGAAGATAATACCAGCAACATCAGGGCTGGTAACAACCATCACTGGTAAAATAAGTCAACGTTGACTTTTGGTTTTCAGCGGGACACAAACCCCAACCCCTCTCTCCAAAGTGAAATTCCCATGTATGTTTGAGCAATTCGTCACCACTCCTGCTTGCCCTATGTGGACTTCATCACTCTTTGTACTACATCACCTAACTTCCTTGAGGCCCCTTCTAACTAATATTTATGATGCTTAAAACCACTGACAGTGACCATTAAATGGCCTGATAACAGTCAAACCAGCATGGACTTGCAGCAATCAAAGTAATGTTTCTTTTAGCTTTATATATGGTGGCCAAATTAACAAAGCATCTCAGTACTATATTCTTAGAAAAGCCATATTTTTCTTTTATTAAAAAATGAGAAACATCATAGGAGCACAGGGCTGTTTAGTGCCATGCTCAAGGGAACAATATTGTACACTGCCCCCAGAAATGTTTTTAATATGATGATTTCATTTTTTAACTTCATCTCTTGTATGCAGAGTGAGACAACAAAGCCAATTCCACCTGCTGAGGAAGATGTGCTTGAAAGTTCTTGAAAAGCTAGTAAGTAGACGTTGATTTAAAGTTTTTCTGTCAAAACAGACCTACATATACCTACATCTTTATAGTCCTACCGACAAAAGAAAAAATTCAACACAAGGGCCAACTTACTTGTTGTTTCCACAGCATATGCTGCTTTCTCGGTTATAATAAATGATTAATCACATGACCTGAGTATGGATCCTCGGTCATTTGATAACAGGTGGTTGTATATGGGGGGAGATGGCAACCCTGGTCTTTATTCAAAGATCCCTGGTGTCAGGAGGGAATGCTGTCCTTGATCTTTGACAGCCTTTGACCTCTCCCCAGTGGTAATCAATAGTGATGGCCAAATGCAGCCTCATGAAGCCTCATGAGGGATTTTCTTTATTTTGCGAGCCCACTAGGTGGCACTCTTGGTTAAAAGAGAGAGGCTCAAAGAACAGCAATTCAGTGTGCTTTCAACCTTTTGTTGAACAAAATCGCCATCTAGTTGGCTCAGAAAATAAAGAAAATCCTTCATGAGGCTTCATGAGGCCATCACTAGTTATCAACTCCAACAGAGGAAGATCAAGAGTTGCGATTGAAAGCTTTCCAAACCAGAATTAAGAAGGAAATTGCATTGAGAATTGTTTTTGTCAAACTGTTATTTTTTAGGTCAGGAATGAACCTTCAAGCTCAATTTTCAAGTTATGCTGTTAGTTGATGCTATTTTTTTCCATGTCTGTCCTCAATCCATTGTCTTGTCTCTGCTTTATAATTTATGTTGTGAGTGGTGCAGCCACTTAACTTCACGTCAGTCTCCTGCATGCACATCGTGACTCCAGATCTGGAGATTCATTTCAGTCTTCTCATCTCACTCTTGGAAAGCAAGAAAATAAGTGTAATCTCCATAATGTTAAACAATTTTAAGTATTCAAACTGTACAGATATGACTTATGCCTGGC
This sequence comes from Epinephelus awoara, assembly GCA_035609425.1. NCBI lineage: Eukaryota > Metazoa > Chordata > Actinopteri > Perciformes > Serranidae > Epinephelus > Epinephelus awoara. The sequence continues at coordinate 6,280,077 of CM069305.1, forward strand.
TGAGATCTGATCACAGTGCGAGTAAGCCCGACCCCCTCCAGCTGTGACAGAAGTGTCTGCATTTAGACCTGCATTAACATGTGTTTTTCTTTATTACAGATACAAATCACATATTAATACCAGGTGGAAACGGGGTCATTATATCAACATTTGACTCTTCACCTTATGAATGGACTCGTATTTAGTTATCTCATCCCCTTTGGTTGATATTTGTTTTTTTTGTTTGTTTGTTTTTGTCTGAATCTCCACGACTAAGTTTTGTCCCAGTTTTCTTTTTTTTTTTTTTTTTTTTTAAACATGTTACAGGAGGTTGTCTTCTTCAGGAGCTTGTCAGAGCTTGACTCTGTTTTTGTAATGGGACTGTAAGGCCATTTGCACTTTAACATAGTCTGTTGTGTTTCTCTGTAACTGATCCCTTGCATTATTCTGTCTTTACCATCCTGTGCTGTAGGGCCCCTAAAGACATTCAGACATGTTGTGATGTGTAAAACTGCAACAGAATGATGAAGCTGTTTGATTTTGTTCCAACTCATAACATTTATTATTGTGTGTTGCCTGTAGTTTAGGGGACATTTCTGCATCTACAACGCAGAGTAAGTCCGCATTTAGTAGATCAATACTGCCACAGTGTGATTAAAGGTGATTACTACACAACACAGTAAGGCTTCATTCACACTATACTGGGAAGAGCGCACTGAAGCTATGAACTCTCAATTTTGTGCTGACACACATAATAACAAAAGACGATATAGAGGCCTACTATCTTTAATAGATAGTCTGGGAATTTGGAATTTCATTCCCAATAACTTTTAGGATATCTACACAGAAAAGCAGTGTTTTGTTTTGTTTTTGTTTTTTGCAGTGACTGATGAAAATGGAGTCACCAACAAGTGATTTTGCCTTGTCATACTTTTTTTAATTTGAAGGGTTTTATGGAACAGAAGGGAAAAAAGGAAAAATTTAGAAAAGTCTGAAATAAAATCAGCAATATTCTTTGTTTTGTTTTTGTTATTGTTTTTCTTCCTTAATAAATCATCTTGACACCCCTCAGACTTAACTTGGTGCCAAACCCTCAGTAAAAAAAGTAATCTTACAAAGTCAAAACATGTTTGTAGTAGCTTATTTTCTGGATATGAAACAAAAGTAATCATTTGCCATGTATTAAAATTAATCACAGATTCTGCTTCACAGTAGGATTGATTCTTGCATATTTGGATAAAATATGTAGACATATATAACACTCCTATCATTTCACAGCATGCTCCTCTGCTTCATATGTTCCAAAATATGTTCCATCGGCTGAGAAATAATATGGAAGAAGGCCTAGTTTCAGTGTAAGTTTAGGTTTATGTAGAATATTTTTTTCTGTTACACACCCTGAAGCCACAGCTGGATAGAATGCCTTTGCTAAATATAGCTGTCTCCCTTATCAGTGTGTAGTTGATAATGTGCAAGTTAGCCAGTGTAAAAGGTGTTGGTAATGACTTACACCCAGTGACAGATAACTGAAAAACACAGTATTATAATATGCAGCTAGAGTTGGTGGTATGGAATCACATCACCTGGAATAACACTTGAGTTATGGGTAGAATAAACTCAATAAAATTAAAAAAAATGGAATTAAATAGAAATGAATGTGGTACCAAATTAAAGAGGTATTTTTTTTAATAGGCTCGTTGAGTAATGTAAAGGAAGCTCAATTTGAAAATGCTCAAGTAGCAATCTACATTAGCTCACAGTAACAAGTTACATACAACTGTTTACCATAGTATTACACCACTGCTACGTAGCATAACTATTTGTAACTTATTCCTACATTTTCTTTTTCAAAAGAATTGAACATAAGGGAGTGTATGAGAAGTATAGAGTATAGGAAAATGTAAAGGCCTCTCTCTTGCACCAGTCCAGGCCCGCTCTTCATCACTGTATAATTTCCAACTTTATTACAGTAGTGCTTATTATATTGTAATGTATGAATATTACATTATTATCATACCACTTAAGTTTATAACTTAATCCATATATTATTATTTAAATAATATTGCTGTTGCATTAGATATATTTAATGTCACTTTAACATCAACACAGCCTGCATTTCTCTCCCACCCTGCCATACACTCCATAGCCTACTCATTACCCCACAAACAAACCTTTCTCGAATCGGTAACAACATACACACACAGCTGCCTCACACACAAACATGAAAACATGAACACACACACACACCCTCAATCTAATCTCTAGTCCTGGACTCTTATCATGTCACCACATACATCATCATAACTGCTTTATGTTATTGCCCTACATGTACCACCCTTTATTCACAATATTTCATCAATAAAAAAAAGTGAGAGGGAGAGACAGAGAGAGAGAGAGAGAAATAAAAGATAACAACAATAACAATAATAATAACGATAAGAAGAAGAAGAGGATGAATTTGCACTTTTGCTACTTTTAAAGGTAATGGGTTTTTTAAAAATGTAAATCATAGAGTAATTAATTTTGCCTTTTATATTTTCTCTCTTTATTTTCTTTTATTTTCTGTAGCCTTTAACATATTTTAAATTTCAACAAAATGTGCTGCCTTGCCACGCCTAATACTAGTCATTTTTGTGGTTTTGTGTGTGTGTGTGTGTGTGTGTGTGTGTGGGGGGGGGGGGGGGGGGGGGGGGGGGGTTGGTAGCCTAGGACTCCAAATGTGGTCGATCTGGCACTGAGGTAACAGTGTTGTTGAAAGTTTAGACTTCTCATGTCTATCTAGGTTTATAAAAAGAAACATTTATAGTGTTAATGACAAAATGTCAGTGTGTTGTAGTATTTGGTTCTAATTCTTACCATAATAATTTACTACGTTGTCAATAAAGTTTCAAAGACTGTTTTGACGTTATTGTATGCTGCGCATGCGCACTAGCTGAGTACTGCAGAGAGGAATCCCGCAGCTGCCAGGAGCGTTCAGGAATGTGAGTGTGTCACTTTATAAATGGCTGTAAAGACAAAGCTGCAGTCTCATCTTTACCTTCCGTTATCTTAGCTAACGTAACGTGTTTGTGTTGTGTTCATGTAGCTCCGCAGCTGTCCGACTAATGGCTCCAGAGCGATGAAGGACGCTGTGTAACCCGCTGAGGACAGAAGTTACCCGGGCAGCTTCGCTTGTCGCCATGGCCTCTCTAACCGTCAGCTCGGCGGCTCAGAGCATCGACAAGCATCGCAAGTCCGTCTCGCTGCTCTTCTACCGGGCTGTGCGGGACTTGAAGCCGGTCTGGATGCTGGAGGATGTGCGGACCATGGAGACCTTTTACCAGGAAGAGGACTCCAGCCAGAGGATTTATACCCCGTCGGAGGCTTTGCTGTACGCTATAGTTCACGATCACCAGGCGTACGCGCAGTACCTGCTCAACCGGTTCACGGACGAAGCGCTGGCGAAGCCCGGGGAGCGCTTCTGCTGCTGCCCGTCCTCCGCTCCACACCTGGCCATGGCTGTCCGCTACGACAGGCGCTACATTCTGGGCCTCATCTTACAGGAGACCCACCGGTCACCCAGGTCGCCCTCCTACACGGACCGAGCCGGGTGTTTTCACATGGAGGACGGCAGGACGCCTCTACACCTGGCCTGCGAGCTCCTGCGGCCCGAGGCGGTCATCATGCTGCTGGGCAGCGGAGCGTCCCCGCACGGCCTGGACCACAACGGCTTGACGCCGCTGGATGTCATTCTGGAGAAACTCAGGGACCCCAAGGAGGCGAACGGCGGGGCGAGGAGGCAGTGTCTGGACAACCTGCTCATGTTCATGCCAAAGGTTCACTTTAAAATGAAAGCGGCTCTGAGAAGAGAGCCGGAGCGGTGGAGCGAGGTGCTGGGCGAGGAGACGTACATGTACCTAACAGGAAGGAGCCCGGCGCCGCTGGTCCTCACTGCCATGCAGACTATTCTGAAGCAGCTGAGCCCTGCGACCTTCCAGGACAGTCTGCATGAGCTGCCCATCCCCTCCTCTCTGAAACCGCCCGGCCTGCCTGTGACCCCCCGGGACAGGAGGAGGGTGGTGTAGCATCAGTATGACATGATGCATGCTCCACTGTGTTCTGTTTTAGCATGATGTGTGTGTGTGTGGGAGTGTGTGTTTGAAGAGCTTATCTGTCTGTAAAGCGGTAACACTTCATTATAGGGCTGCACAAATAAACACTAACAGTCAGGGAACAATGAATCTTATGAATCTTACCTAAAGATGTGACTTTTATCACACAGTTAGCCCACTGATTGGTTTTACTGGGAGCTGGAGGCTGATGGGACTGTGGAAGCAGTTTGCAGGGCAGCCATCAGTGGGAACACCAAGGAATATACAGCCATATTCTTAAACCTTTTTTCACTAATACAGGAATTCTTAAGCAGTTTATTTGTCTAACCTCATTCTAAAGTGTTACCTACTAATACTACTGCTATTTAAGCCACTGTATCATATCATAGTAGACAGATACTGATGAGTACAGTCTACATGACCTGTGTTACTGTTGATTTTAATTTATTCTGGGTTTTATTTAACAGTAATAATGAAGAAAGTGATCTTATAGATCATTCGAGAATATCAGGTGACTTGAAAACGCTTTGGATGACTGATTATTTTAAATAAACAGGAATCCAAGAGATAATGTCATTGTGCCTTTCTTGACTCCATGAACACCACTGAACATATCAGTCACCTCACTACAATTTACCCACAAAGAATGACTGGTGAAAAAATAATCCAACTCCAATTGCTGAGTGTCAAAGTTTATTCTCGAATTTGGAGTTTGACCAAAACTGCCTTAACTCCAGGGGCCAGTTGCACAAAATACTTAAAATTTTCTCCTTAAATATGACACATAAGGCCTGCTTATCTGAGGGACTTACACAGTTGCAAAGAATCCCTTAAATGGTTTCCTTAGTTCAAGAAAAACATCAGCTCACTTACTGCGTTGAAAGGGATTTCCCAGCGGTAAAAGTTTCCATGGAGATTGTTTATTTGCTTGGTCTCATGATTGTGATGCCTGTTATCATCTCACACAGTTGGCTCATAGTTAGCTAGTAAAAAAATGGCAGTAGAAAAGAAGACAAGAAAACCAAATTGGTCAGGGGAGGAAAATATATATTCTTCTGGAGGAACACAATCATAGAAAGCACAAAGTACAAAGTAAATTTGATCCCCAAATACCAGAAAACAGAAAATGATTGCAGGAAGAAATTGCAACAAAAATTAATTCAGTCAAACCTATAGTGTAATATTAAAAACATATCCATTGGGTTCTCCTGAGCACAAAACACTCTTCCCGGTGTGTGCTAGTTTCTTTCATTTATCACCATAAACTTAAGAAAACCTTCACGATTTTATTTTGAGGAAACCTTAAGTAGGACTTTAAGGAAAATCTCAGTTAAGGACGTTTTGTGCAACCGGCCCCAGCTTTTTTCTGGAGCAACTGATGGCAACTTCATCACCCGAGGAAGCTCATACAAGAGTCTAGAGGGTTTTATTTTCAACATGTAGTCCATCATATCCAGTAATACTTTAATCATAATGTCTTAAAACCTTCTTAGAAAGAGCTATGTAATTAGATAATAGATAAAGCAAAAATGGAGGCACATTTTTACAACAGTTATTAGATTTAGATTAGTTGTATTAAAAAGAGAATCTTCTCAATCTCCAGAGGAATTTCCATAAAAGAACTGCTCCAAATAAACACAAGTAAATGGTTTTAATAATTTATTCCTTAGTAGAAACTGTAGTATCTATGTATGTTGAATTATGCCACGGGCTGGACTAACCCACCAGGGGGGCCCTGGGGCAAAACTGAACAGTGACGTCCCCATTGCTCCCAATGTCCATGCACAGTGTATGTAGTAGTCATTCATTAGGAATAACTTTATAGTAACTAACACGTTCTCACTCTGACCTCGCCACATATGGACATTTGGTCGTGGTCTTTTCACAGAGACATATGATTTGCAAGGTACCCTGGGTGCGTTGGTTGTTGATGTCCTGGGACGCTGTGTCAACTTCAGTCTGTTACATGCATCGTCTGTTTTCAAAATACACTCCTGGTTTCACAGGAAATGTACAGTTTGCATACAGTCTCTTTCAAAGTAAACTCTCTTCATTGGCACAACACCACAAATTGACCTTTTTTTCCTTAAAGTGCAAACATGTGGTAACATGTTGCCAACAATCACACATGGCTGGATTTAGGAAAAAAGAACAGGGTTTGGCCTTACAATCTTACAGGAAGCGAACACCAGCCTATTATTGGGCCCATGCACCACCCCTGCTGCCTTAACTTTTGTTGTTGTCCCGCCTCATTTCCTTCTGATGCTGGCAGTGTATCATGCCGATGTGAAAGGACAACTTTTTTCTTCGGTGTCTGAAGCTGGAAGTCACTGACCAAGCAGCAGTTTTCAACAACTTGCTTTGTAGTGCCCCTTGGAATCTGATAGCGATGCAGAGGGCACCCCTTAGCATCTCTATGATGCACAGCTGAAACACATTGTAACACATGGTTAATATTGTGGAACTGTCACAGTTAGGTTTAGGCAACACAACAACTTGGTTAGGTTAAGAAAACATCATGTTATGGGTTAAAATAGGTAAGTTTGTCACATAACATTGCACTGAAACAACCGTGACTTTTGATTCCAAATGTGACACAAACAGCAGTGTCCTGAGTAAAAGTCTGGCTTTGTTTGACCAGCCCAGCTATGCAGACTTTCTTGCTTTTTATACCACATCAATTGCTCTCAGTGTCCAGTATTGCCTGAGATTTGGTTTACATTGGAGTTGAAAGCTCAGTGTAAATCCTAAAGAAGCCAAAGGGTGCTTTTGGCATTGACATTACTCACCAAGGTGTGTGACAAAGTCTCGGTATTTGACGACCTCAAAATGAGACTGGGCTGTTTATTCTACTGCACCATATGAAAATGACAGTGATATAATAAAGGCCTGAAAATCAGATATGAGATGTTGCCAGAGACTTAACAGCAGGTGTTGGCTCCTGTCATTTCCCTTTATAATGCACCATGGTGGATAGGGTTAACAGACACATTCTCAATTCATAAAATTACCACACACTAATTGCTACACCATGAGCTCTAAGGCTTCCATGGGTCTTCGATCTGAGCCAGTTGCCCATTTTGCACATTTGGTGATCCAGCCCTGCGGTATTAAATAGGAATGAATCAACTGGAGGTGTAACAATTGTATTAGTGCAAACTCCTTACCATAGAAGAGGAATGCTGCCTCACTTGAATACTTAAATACCAAGTTCATCACACATCCTTAAAACTGAATCTGTAAGGATAGATACAACTTGAGGGACGTCAGAAAAATATGTGCTTTGTAGTGATCTGACCCTTCAACTCACCATATTTACTCTTTTAGCTAGATATGTTTTCTACATAACAGTTTCTCAAATCTGCACTGATTGAAGTTAAAGGACCTGGTATGGTTTTTACTGAGTCAATAAACCCACACTTAGTGACATGCATGACCTGTAATGTATTCATTCTGGGATGAATGTATGTTTGGTCAGGTTTTGGTTGCATGTTTACCGTAACTATAAAGAAACACTGACGAGTCCCGACTGTCTGAATTTTTTTTTAATGTAAGCAATGATAAGAAGATGACAGAACTTTCCGTGGGCTCACTTTCAGTAAGTAAATAGAGGACTGGTGTGACTAATACAGTGTAAACAGTGTATTTATAGTAACAAATACATAAATCTTGAGAAAAACCCAACTTGAAGTTTCACAGGAAGCTTGCCAAATGTCAAAAACAGATCAGTGATGATTAGATAACGTAAAGTAATCATGCAGCTACACTTTTTAACAATAAACATGAACTATAAAAGAATATTAATGATCATCAAGTGTGATGATTTACTTAGGGACAGCTGAAGTTCTCTCCAAGCTTTTTGCAGAAACTGCAGACTGTGATGACAAAAACATGACTTTGAAGGCCTGCAGTGACACAAGCAGGAGAACAGAACATGCAGTGCAAAGTACAGTACAAGCTCTTTATTGGATCTTTGCATATTGATTTGAGTCAGAGAGGCCGTCTGAATTGACCTGCCTGTTTTATGGTCTCATTGTCTGTTTTTTGTTAAAGTAAAACATCTGCATTGTTGGCCAAAAACCTCTGAACTTTGAAAGCAAAGTCAACTAGAACAATCCCTGTATGGTAAAAATCAAACAAAACTAAGCTGCACTAATTGTGAAACACCAAACTGCATGTTGGCTTAAAGACATCTGATTTTATATATATGTATGTTGTAACATGCATGTTGCATGTTTTGTAAGATCATTTTTGAGGCTTTTTTGGCTTTTAATTAATATGATAGAATGAAAGGGGGAGAGAGAGGGATACCATGCACTACAGGGCTGCATGTAGAAATTAAACCTGCTGCCGCTGGAGCAAGGATGTAGCCCTTGTGCATGGGGCGCCTGTTTTACCAGGTGAGCTACTCGGCACCCCCCAGTTGTATGTTTACAGTTAAACTAGTCCATACCCATTGTGTGCACAGTTGCCAACGTACAGTTTCACATGGTGTGTGTTTGGGATACAGGTTGTAGGCAATTGCAGATTAAATAGTCAACTGAACCCATTAAGAAGAGCAATGTATTCAGACAGAGAATTGTGAATTTGATAGAACAATTGCTTTATTGAAAGTACAGTAATACCATTTCCAATAGTGGGATAGTTAGTGGGCTAAAACTATACATTAGTAGTTGAGGTAGCACGTTGAAAGGCAGATAGTTAAAGTGTTGATATGTTGTATTGACTTAAAAGTGGGGCGCACTGGTAGAATGACTGACTGACAGAATGACACTTTGACAATTTCCTTGATTATGTACATCATACCATACCATGACTTAGTCATACCAAAAATTAGAAAAAACAAAACAAAAACATTAGTCCACAGGGGGAGTCTTTAGTCATTTTTAAGCATTTTTCTGTTGTTATAGCGCCACCAAGTTGCCAATTAGAATGAGGCATCCTGTTCTACATATCTACCAAGTTTAGTAAAAACTGATACGGCTGTTAGGCCCAGATAAGAAAGTAGCCCTCTAGCGCCCCCATTTTGTTTGATGGGGTCAATAATGGAGGGGTCCCCTCAGATAAAATGTGGTCATATGCCTACAAAGTTGCGTGGTGATCGGTGAAACCCTTGGGATGTTATACACCTTTATGTGATGAGCCACGCCCTCCGCAATATTCATTGCCTTATTAAAGCTCAGTCTTAGTGAGTTTTCCAACTTTTGCCAAGAGGGAACTTTAGATATTGGTCCCTAGATTATGTTCACCGAGTTTCATGCAGATCGGTCAAACTTCCTAGGAAGAGATCGATTTTAAGTGTTTTTCAAAAAATTCAAAATGGCAGAAAATCTATATAACTGGAAGTTATGGGTTCTTGAGGCAAATTTGTTCCTCATGAGGAGAGGCTTCTCTGTGCAAAGTTTCATGTCTCTACAACATACTGGGCATGAGATATGCCCATTCGAAGTTTGCAATTTCAATTTTCATTGATGTAATATTGCTTCATTCGCATCCTCCCATGACCCTCTACCAAAGTTGTGAGGAGAAAAACGTGGAACAGACACCCACCCACCGACAGACAGAGTTTTTGTCATTAAATAGTGAGATATAGTAAGATAAGCTTAGTACTAGTTGGTTTCCTTCTTCATTTGGGGTGAAGCAGTTTATTTACCCCTTATGTAAATGATTTAGCTCAACAAATGAAGCAGGCTGGTCTAATTACATTGACTGGTAATATGAACATACAGTACAATGTTAGCTGATGAAATTGTGTTGGTTGCAGAGACAGAGATGCCATGTACAAAAAATTATGCATATTATGAGTTTATGGTGTAGTAAATGCAGACTTGGTATTACCAGTGAAAAAACAGTTTTTACATTTTGGAAACCAATGTGAGCAGCAGAGCAACCATATATTTCAGTTTGGGTCAATGTCATTTAAAGTACACAAGTTCATATAAATACCATCACTTTGTCCCCAATAAATATATGAGCTTTGCAGAGGGAGGAAAAGCATTGACAGAGTGAGCAGAAAATATCAGGGTATATGAAAAATACAATAAAACTGTTCAAAAACTTTATTAGGGGTAAGATCAGTTTTATTTTATAATGCAAGAGTATGGGGTTTTAAAGATGTCCCTGACAGTAATTTCTTGGAGTGCATAAATATACTAAGTGGGCCATGGATGGGCTCGTGGGGCGGGTCCTATGTCTATTGATGGTCCGATGAAGCCTCATGAAAGCCTCGTGAAGCATTTTCTTTATTTTCTACTTTTAGTGGAGGTTCTTCGGATGTATAAAACCGGGTTGTTGGCTACCTAAAATGATATGTCCATTCCTCGATTATGCTGTAAATTGCTGATATTCCTTTAGTCCATAAGGGTCCTCAGATCGAAAGAATCAAAAGGGTTTTTATTAGTGATGGCCTCATGAAGCCTCATGAAGGATTTTCTTTATTTTCTGAGCCCACTAGATGGCACTCTTGGTTTTAAGAGGGAGGCTCAAAGGATAGCAATTCAGTGTGCTTTTAACCTTTTGTTAACCAAAAAGCGCCATCTAGTGGGCTCAGACAAGGCTTTATGAGGCTTCATGAGGCCATCACTACATATGGCTTCATGAGGCTTCATGAGGCCATCACTACATATGGCTTCATGAGGCTTCATGAGGCCATCACTACATATGGCTTCATGAGGCTTCATGAGGCCATCACTACCCATGTCCTAAAGCAGGGGAGTGAAAAAGTTCAGTTTAGGAGCCACCAGGTCCAGTTGCCAGAGGAAAGGCTGACCAAAAAGATCTTTAAATGGGACAGAGCACACCATTATCTTTAGTCAATAAAGGTCCCTGCAAATGTTTTCTCTTTCTGATTTACATTTTATTTTGTTGGAATTATTTGCAGTGTAATATAGTAAATAAAGAAATAAACTACTGAAGATCCATAAGGAACGGTGGAAGGATAAGATCTGGAATAAGCCAAAGCTCATATATTTAAATCAAAGAGGATTACTGCACTGAACCCTTACGTCAAATGTAATGAGAAAGGGCAGAGGTCCCTTTGTGCTCAGTTAAGAACTGACACCTTATCACTGGTAACTGAGGTGGACAGATACAGAGGCAATGTTTTATATATTTTTGTGATCCTGGTGTTGTTGAAGATGAATTTCATTTTATGTTCCTTTGCCCCATGAATAGGGCATTATCTGTCTGAAATAATAAAGTTGGAGGCAGGACACTCAAACACAACGGTCTTTTTGTTAGGAGTTGAAAGCTCTGGAAAAGTAAGTGGACCTTGAGTTAAAATTTTCTCATCAAACTACTTTTTCCAGGCTAAAAAGTGTCCAAAAAGGGGGATGTTCCCCACACTGTGAAGACAATATCAGCTTGTTTCAATGCCTTGCTGAAGTTATATGATAAGTAGTTAAAATTCTTATCTAAGATTTGTTTATTTGCATTTAATGCTAACATACTTTTTGTAATCACACACTGTGGAAGCAAGATTCCAGCGTTGTTTGGTGCAGTGTAACAAAGTAAAGCTGGAATAATGGAGGATCTTCTTTACAGCAGTACTGCATAATCTCTGTGTCAAAGGGGCTAGAGTCAGAAAGTCAGGAAGCAACCAGGCCCAGATAGCATGCCAGCTTCACACAGATCACTGGAGTCGTGTGAAGTCCTGTGCATGTCCAGCATGTTTGGTTGTAAAATTGCCAGCAGAGGGCAGCATTGTCCAAGGTTTTTCAGAAATGTTTTTCATGCTCATTATCAACCTCCTGAAATACACAGCTATTCACTGTAACTCTAGTTTCAGTCCTAAGTACTGAACCTATACCCACCACTGGTTCCATTAAATCACTTTTTTTTTCACTCATCCACTCAATAAATTTAAATATTGCAAGTATTATATGTAACCTGATGAATAGAGTCAAATAAACTAGAACACAAACTGAAGTGAACACTAACACATTTTGCCCTAAATATAATTTAGATTGAACACATTTAGACTACTGTTGTCTCTCAGCAATGATCTAGTTTCCTGCAGCTTCATCGTGCAGTCAGGCGTCCATGTTGAACTTTATTTGACCTGCCAGCTGGAGCCCTTGTCCCGGCCACACTCCACCTGAGAGGCCAGCACCACTGTCAATCAAACTGTCAGCTGGTCAGGTGATCCTAACTGGAGAAAAAGTCTCATGCAGACGATGTGTACTGCCAGCATTACTTTTTACATTTTTTTTGCAATTGCTAACCCTCATTTCTCTACATCAGGTTCACTTTTTCAAAACTGTTCAGACAGTTTTCTGTCCACCGATCTTCCGATTAGTGGACGACCTGCTCTACCTCCTGAGCTACAGCCACCAATATCATTCTGTGCATATACAGGGACATGAATAACCAGTTTATGAGGCTTATCCTGGTTATGATCATGCTCAGGATATGGTGTTTACATGAGCACAAACACCGGGTTATTTATATTCCCCATATACATCCTGGTTTCTTTCAGAGCACTGCAGCTAGTATATTCAGTTTTCTCACAAATGGAATATGGTGTTTACATGCTCAAACACATAAGCAGGATACTCAAAAAACATGGTCATGAACAGGTTATTTATGTTCATGTAAGCACACTCATTGTATCATAATATTAAAACATTACCATTAAAGGGGCTTGTTAGCCTGTTAGCACATTGACAACACAACCTAATGTTGACAAATGGTAACTAATGGTTACCTAATCTGATCTTATTTAACAAGTTTGTTTTGATGTCACGCCCTCACTTCCAGTTTTCTTCTCACGCACTTTTTCTCTTTGAGGTAGCGTTGTGGCTTTGCATCTCTTTGCAGCTGTTACACATCTTTTTGGTCATTTGACGTCACTTTGTAGTCTTTTTGTGTCACATTGTTGTCATTTTGTGTCTCCTTTTTGCTGCTTTGCCCGTTTAGTGTCTGGTCGGTTTATGTCTTCTTGTGGTTGTTTTGTGCCTCTTTGTATCGGCTTGGGTTTTTCTTTGTAGGCAATTTGTGTCTCTTCTTTGCTGCTTTGCCAATTTTGTAGTTTTTTTTGTGTGACTTTGCAGTTCCTTTGCATTTCTCTGTTGTTATTTTGTGTCTGATTGTGGTTGTTTTGTGTTTCTTTGCAGTCGGTTTGTGTCTTTTACTAGTTGTTTTGTGTCTCTTTGTGGTTGTTTTGCGGCTTTTTTTGTAGTTGTTCAGGTCTCTTAAAGCTAATTTTGTATCTCTGAGGTAACTTTGTGGTTTGTGGTTGCATCTCTTTGTAGCTGTTATGCATTTTTTTTGGCTTTTTTAAGACACTTTGTAGTCATTTTTCACCTTGTGGTCATTTTGTGTCTGTTTGTGGTCTTTTCAAATGACTTCTTGGTCTGTGCGTATTAATTTGAATGACATTTTTCAAGTAAAGGCCTTGGGCCCCTAGGCCTGTGCCTGGTAGGCCCACTCAGTTATCACACCATAAGAGCAGTAGAGCCAACGATGCAGACATGCTGCAAAAACTAGGGCAGCAGACGCTCACTGACGGCTCGACATTGACCAATGGTCAACTGTCAACTTGGTTTATCAGGGTGCTAACATAATAACATAATAAATTGTATTAGCTCCAGGCCTCTCTGACTCTGAACAGTAATAACAGATTGACTTAGATTGCATGAATGGATAGATTAAGAGTGGAGAAATAGCATTCAACTAACCTGGAATGACATGCAAGTCCCAAAACAACCTGTTTCAAAAGTGGGTCAACAGTGTGTCTGCAGTGAACAGAATCACATTAATGAAGGGAAATGACAAAGATCCATTTGTTTAAAGAGGCAGATAGTCCCACAGCAGTTTGTGGAATGCTGTCTTTAGCCTGCCAGTTTTACTGGCTCCAGCATCGTATGCCTGCCATCCTGTCGACATGTTTTCTTGTCCTGCCAGATTTTTTGGCATGGTTAATTCAGGTCTGACCACACATTATTCATTATTCTAACAGAAGCTAGGTACTCCACCCTCAGACTTTACTGGGGGAAAAAAGAGAGAGCCCAGCCAAGGTAAAGGCATAAACACCAACACAGTTGTTGTAGAGCTGTCACATGAAACAAAGAGCATATCAGTTCAAAAAGCTAACAGTTATAAGAATGGCATTGTTTTATCAGAATATGGGGCAAATAAACAACCAGTATTTTTTGACTGGTTGATTCAATCACCCATTTACTGAGACACCCACTCTCAAGGGCCTTGACCACAGAAACAGTCATCTTCATTATTCTATCCAACAATTGTGCTAATTAAAGTTTTTGTTTGATACTTCCTTGAGCGTGCAGACAAGGAAATACCTGCAGGGCAACATTCACATGGAACATTCTTTTCAGTTCCACTTTAAAACAGGTTTGCAGAACACTCTGCGTTTAGTGCCTTCCAGATTCCATGTGAGAGACGCATCCTAGATGTGCCTCTTCACCTGCACTGTTCAAGATGCAGATGCTGTGCAGCATTTTCTCAGCCCTGATGATACTGAGCGGTGTGGATGGATGTGACTTTGCTGAGTCCATCTGTGGGGCTGAAGCCCCCGGGGATGTTATAATAGGTATAATGTTGCCTTCTCATCGAAAAGTGACCGGTCTCCAAGAACGGATTAGACCTGAAAGCTTCCACTGCTCAGAGTGAGTACAAGAACAGATACATTAGATGATTTTATGTGTCAGGAAGTATGTCTTGCATTTGAAGTATGTGGGTTGTACTGTTATTAGAAGTTGTGAGAAAAAATATTTTCAGTAATTTTAAGAAATGGCTGTTATCAATGTTGGAATGTTGGAAACCCTCCATTTCGTACAGCCATATTCATTAACACTTGATAAAGAAAACCAACAATGTGAACTGTGGGTCATACATTTTTAAAAACATACAGTAACAAAATAACATAAAAAATATGAGTTATATACTTTATGCTACATGAATAACAAAAAAAGAAACACAAGGGGGAAATCTGTGTACATGCATAATTTGATGATGTATATTTTCACAGGTCTTATCATGTATGAAGTTTGAGAGGGGTTGGTGTCATAACCTCTTGGTTCAGTCTACATGTTTCTGTCATTGCTATGATCTCTTTTTGACTTAATTTGCTCTGTTTTTGTATTTGAGAGCACTTGGGTACATTTCTGTTCTCAGTTTTTTTTACTATTAATTTTAACTTGACTGATTAATCAATCAATTTTACGAAAAGAAGTAATTCCTCAATAAATTAAAACTATACCACTTTAATGAGTAAAACTAACAACAGGTCCTTTCACCTCAGCCCATGTTCCAGATTTCACAGGGTTTGCAAACTCATCCAGCTAGCAGAGGAAATATGTTTTGCTTAAAGCTACTCTTACCTTTCTTGTATGGAGCTACATTAGGGTCAAAAGTTTTGTACTTGAAAAAATAAAATTTGAAACTGAAAATTTATGTGTTGATCTTGAATTTTGGAAAATACAACAATGTATTCAAAATAAAAATAAGTGTATGAGACGTTTTTTCAGGTTAAATATAATTTTGATTCACTTTGGTAATTCTTTTGAATAAATAATTTATTTTCACTTTTCATTTCCATATATATTTTCACATTTGAGGTCTTATTTTTTTTCCGTTGCATGTTTTATCTTTTCAGATTCAGATCTTATTTTTTCCACTTTCAGATCTTTTTTTTTTTCAGTTTCAGACTTTTGACCCTGATGTGGTGTGGGGGGAGTGGCATCAACTGAGAGGGTGAGGAATCATGAGTGACAGTGCCTTCAGGGAAAGTAGGAACTAATTGAAGCAACTGGATGCTGTGTTGTCATATAATGTTATATGTTATATTAGAAGCAAACTAATCATAACATTACCTGTCCTGCACAGTTAAATGCAACCCCAGAGTTCTGAAACTTATCCGGGGTCAATGATGACTGATGAGTTGTCTACGGTGGAGTCGTTACGTTAAATAGGTGGAGTAAGACTCGCTGACAGACATATTTCAGACTCAGGACTTGCATTATGCCTGGTACACGCTACACGCTGGTACTCACCAATTATCCCCGGTCGTCTTCACGGCGTGTGATGTCATCGGGTTATTCTTGTCCTATTTATATTACTTTCACTATTATTTGAGTCACTGTCAGAACTGTGTCTGTTCATGTGCCAGCCGACATGTTGTTGTAGTCACCTAAAAGCTCAGCAGATGGCAGGAGCTACATTTGAAGCGCCATAAGTAAACTATCAAGCTACTGTATCTTCCACAGGAAGTTTTGACAAATGTTTCAGAATAAAAGCCTATTTAGAAAATGGAGGGATTCTCTAGCCGAGGTTATAAGGGGCTTTTAATTTGAAACAAGTGTTGAGTTTGAAATGACGGTGCGATGTGTTAACTTTACAAAGACAACAGAGCAATAAAAAGTAAATATATAAACACACAGAGGGATTAATAAATAACGGACCGTCTATAATGTAGTTTGTTTCAAATGAAGCTGGGAGCCTCTGCAGTTGTGGTGAGTAAAAGCCCCGCCACTATTTGTTAATGTTATTACTTTATGTCCGACCATTGTTTGCTAGCTTGATGCTAATGACAGTAACGTTAACTCAGCGGGTTGACAAAGTGCCTCTGCTGTGTCACACCATCATTTCCCCCTTTTACTCTGTGTGCTAACATCCCTAGAGTTACTTTACTCAGGGAGTAACGCAGTAAAGTAACTGGTTAACGCAGTAACGTACTTTGATTACTTTTAAAGTAACCCTTACCCAACACTGTTTAGGACTAGTCAGGAGCATCCATAAGACACGTGACACTTATAATTCATTATTAGTCGCATCTATAATGTTTTGTGACTGCTGATATAGTGTATCAGGGAGAATTATGTGTGTTTATGAGTGTAGTTGTAGAGCATTATAAATGCATTATAATTCACTATGGATGACCTTATAAAGTGGTCTTCATCATTCATAGAGAGTGTTACCCTTTTAGGTCTCAGTGTAATTAATCAACACTGTGAGCACCATAAACTAAATTCTGTTCACCTCTATTGTCTTGAGACTGAGAAAAAAACAAAGAGGACGCAGTCTTAGTGCTATTACACTGAAAAAAAAAGTTTATTTGGCAACAATTTTACAATTTAAGAGAAGTAAAGATGATTTGTAACCATTTTTTTCTATGATGTAATATTCTAATTTTCAATCGACTATATATCTCTTTTTTCCGCTTTGAGTAGGCTACATGTGTCTGTAAATTGTACTTATGGAATTTTGATTTTTTACTTAATCAAGGTCTGAGGATGTGGTCTTTCCCCACCTTTTTCAGTGCTTGGATCTTGATGACTCTAAACAAAGATTTCTGATCTTCAGAAAGTTCAGCTGGAGGTTTCCCCATCATGGTCTTTTGAAGACTTCCTCTATAAACTAAAACACCTCTGATCAAAATGTCTTAAAAGATGTACATGTGTATACAGCTTGCTTCTTTTGCCTCTAGCACAGAGAAATTAATGTTTTTCTGCATTGTCCATTTTCAGCTTTGATCTGCAGTCATTTATGAGATCCTTGGCTGCAATCCATGAAATTGAGGAGATAAACGCAGCTGGCTTCCTCCCAGGAGTGCGTCTCGGATATTTGTTGTGTGACACATGCTCCTCTGCAAGCAAGGCATTACAGAATGTGGGACCCATGCTCGCAGTTAACAGCTCTCTAGATGTGGGATGCGACTACACCGACTACAGGCCCAGAGTCAAGATTATTTTGGGAGCTTTATACTCTGAGGTGACCATTGCTGTGGCCAGACTACTTAATGTGTACATGGTCCCTCTAGTAAGTCACATATACTGTCTCTTTCGCAAATGCATTCAACATGTTCTCATCACAGGTCATCAAATACTGACATTTTCTCACGTCCGTCACATCTCCTTAATACTGACCCTTTCACAGCTGTCTCCTGGGTGAAACATGTAATGTGTGGTTAATGTTGTGAAATGGTTATGGTTTACAGGGGTGTGACAAAGCGTCTATATTTGACGACCTGGTAATGAGAACAGGCTGATACGTTTTACTGCCACTGTCATTCATGATCACTCATTCAGCTATCATAAATTTCTGGGTGATTAATGCACTGGTGTTAGCTATGGAGGCTTTAATGTTTAAGCTGCAGCATACTACAACAAATTAGGGAAAAATCTCACAGTCACAGTTGTTTCACCAGGATTTGAGTCATGATCGTTTTCTAAACCTAACCATATTGGTTCTGGTGAATAACAATAAGGAAAGTGAAAGTGGAATCTAATGAACTAGTAATAATCATTGAATAGGCTGATAACAGCCTTCTGAACCTATCAGTGGGTGCAGCAGGCCCCTCTTCACCATATCTATGAGGCTTATTAGCACAAATAACAGAAGCAATGAACAGATAATGTTCATCACTGAATAGCACATAATGAAAGCAGAGGGAAATGGTCAGCCCAGCTTCATCAAAGACTCCTTCCAGAGACTCCAAAGCTGTCATATTTATATGTGTAGATTTTTTTTACAGTACAACAGCTGGGCCCCATCAATGCCTGATCTGTGCTGGTGACTTCCATCATTAGCTCCAGAAAAACTATGTTTAATTCAAAGGCCTCTAGTTTCGCAGGCCAGGCGAGGCGGAGGCACAGCGCACCTGCGCTTCGCCAACTGGGTGTTGCCAGATGGATTTCGCAAGTTTGGCACACCGTGCGTGCAGCTACTTTTCTTTCCCATTTGTACTATTTTAGTACTATGTTAGATATAGTAATACTACTAATCCCACTAAGATATAAAGATGTACTCCTTTATTTTGTCATTTAAATATAAAACAAAATGTGTTGGTTGGAAATTTGGGGATTTGGGGGGATTTCTGGGTGCCATTACAAATTCTAGGAATGTGACTGACAAATGTAAACCATGGTTTCAGTTTATTTTTATTTTTTTATTTTGTGTGTATTTAAAATAATTTTTGTATAAATTATATCTTCTTTTCAGCTGAGCAGCACATCATCCTCACCAGAGCTGAGTGATAAAACACGCTATCCAGTTGTTATACGCACTGTTCCTAGTGATAAGCATCAGACCAAAGCATTGGCCAAAATTATGCATTACTATCGCTGGAACTGGGTTGGGGTTGTGTATGGTGACGACGAATATGGCAGAGCAGCTTTCCAGAGCTTCCTTGGGGCTGCTGAGGAAAATAATGTATGTTTGGCCTTCCAAGAGGTGCTGCCCCATTACCTTGATCATTCAGAAAGCATTCAACGTATTAAGCAAGTCGCCCAGCAGATCCGCTCCTCCACTGCCCACGTGGTACTGCTGATCATTAGGGAAAAGCGGGTGGAGGCCCTCTTTCAGGAAATGATCAGAACAAACACATCAAGGATCTGGATTGCCAGTGATGCCTGGTCCAGGAGCAGCTCCCTTTCCCAAATGGTTGGCATCAACAAGGTTGGGGACATCTTGGGCTTTACTTTTGTTTCACACAAGAGTGAATCATTTGATAATTATCTCAAGAATCTCACAGCAACCCCAGGAGGGTATAACCTCTTCATTGAAGAATACAAGAACCTGAGATTCAACTGCACCCCAGAATGTTTTTCAAAAAAGCCTCCATCCTATTGTCCCCCGCCTGATCTCCTGGAAATTAAATCTGGCAATGCATGCAATTTCAAGGATCCCCAAGAGCAAACTGATGACTATCTTGTAAAGGCTCTGGATACCAGTGAACCCTTCCTTCACAAAGTAGCTGTGCAGGCTGTAGCACATGCTCTCAAAAAGCTACTAAAGTGCAACAGGTCTTCATGCTCAGGAGAAACTGACTTCCAACCATGGAAGGTGAGAGCTAATATCATCCACAGAGGAAAACAGATTTAAATTTGTAAGTGTAGCTTCCTTAGAATGTAGGAATTACAATGTTGTGTGTGTTTCTGTCCCTTAGAATTCTTATGAATTATAGTTAGATAGTGGGAAATTGTATGCTACAGTTACCAACCACTGCAAAAGGACCATTTTAATTGTCATTCTCCCTTTTGCTTTGCAGCTTCTTCAAGAACTGAAGAATGTTAACTTTGAGTATGACAACCACAATTTCTACTTCGATGAATATGGTGATTTTGTAAATTTTTATGATTTGATCACATGGGAAAAAGATGGAGACCACAGAAGCTTTCTCAGGATTGGGAAATACAGTGTCCTTAATGAAGAAATTAAACTCGATATTAAAGATTTCACCTGGCTTTCAACAGGCAATACCACGGTAAGACATCACCATACTTACAGCATCCATTCATAGGTTTGACTGCTGCAGTAGTCAGTGTAGTCACTGTCCTTAGGCAAGGCAGTACCTGAGTCAAGAGAAAAGGGCAAGTGGTAATCAGCTCATTACAGCCCTCATGCTTTAAACTGCTTGTTAGATCATAAAACACTCAGAGAACCCCTCTGTGATGGAGGAATAATCATAGCTCTCCAAAACAGACAATCCCTCAGTCATACCAGTGTTACGGGGAGCAACACCTTGAGGCCTTTGAGAGGAGACTGTGCTTAAGTTCGTACCATTGTCGCCATTTGTACAATAAATAGCACTTGGACTACACAGACATGCAAAAGACACAGCGTTATCTAAGAGGGATCAGAGAGGCAGTAGGATGTAGCCTGAAGGAGGCTAAAATGACATGTTTTTTTTTTTGTTTTTTTTGTTTTGTTTTTTTTAACTACCTCCCTTGTATGGCCATTTAGAACAGGTATATACAGTTTTTCCCTTGCAGTATATGTGATGGGACAATATATTAGGGCCTGTGTCTACACAGGATTTTTCTTGAGCAGAAGAAAGGTGGCAGGGCTTCATCCCAGCATTTCTCAGCTTTTTTTTTTGTTTGTTTGTCTGTATGTTTGTCTGTTGCGTTTTTTTGTTTGTTTGTTTGTTTGTCTGTTTGTTTGTTTTATTTTTTTTCAATGATGGCTGCATGTGGGTTATGTTCCTATGACAACAATATAATGACATCAGTGTTAGCTAGATAGCTAACGTAACAGTAAATTAACAGAGGGTTGACTACATTTGCCGAGAAGCTTACAGTACAGTGATAAAAGTACAACACATTAATCAACATTGTCCGCCGGCTGATCTGTTCCCACATCTGGGCTTTTCTGTCTTTGTTGTGACCGTGGCCTAGGTAAAGGAGTGGCAGTGACATCACCAGGGCCTTTCTGAAAAGTCCAGAGATTTTCAACTAGAAGCACTCAGAGCAGCTGCGCAAAAATGCCGGAGTGTTCTTAAGAAAGATGCTGTGCATGGTTCTTTTGTGCTCTCTAGTCTCTTCTCATTGAGAGCAATTGAAAAAGATGCCATAGCTGAGGAAAAAGATGTGTAGTGGGTGAATGTGCACTGAGCCTTTAGGAAATCATCTGGGGACCATGAACATCCTTAGCAATATAGGAATCTAGCTTACAGATATCTTTCGCCGGACAAAAAACATTGTCATGTGATAAAACAATAATTCTTTGTATTCTGTATTCTTCTCTGTAGCCGATAACCATGGCTCACATGAGAATTTGAGAGAGTGCCAATGGCTAAAGGTGCGGACACACCAAACTGACCTCAAAGAACTAGCAGCGACGAAAGCCGACTGTTGCGTCGTCTATGTCGCCTGTGTCAGTTGCATTTGAACACACTACACAGACGACATCCGACAGCCAAGTAGTACCTAGGTTCTGCACCTGCGTGAGAGAGAGTGGAGTGACAGAGTGATACATCCTGTCTGCCGAGGGGTTTCCTAACTGTGCAGCCGAGCATTGCAGCACCTCCACGGACTATTACATCCAGACGGTCCCAGTGTTTCCTCCGCAGGCTCCACTTGCTCCAGCTGCCCAACAAACCTGCTGCTTCTTCCCACTTTAACCTGAATAACAAACCAGGGCTCGGTGCTCTGGTTGGATCCAAACAGAGAGCCGGGGCTAGCTCAGAGACTAGCGGAGGCTAACTGGCTGTGATTCCCTCTGGTCATGCTGCGGCTAACACTCCGCTAGCCGCTCCCAGCTAGCCCCAGCTCTCTGTTTGAATCCAAACAGAAAGCCGGGGTTAGCTGGGAGGCTAGTGGAGGCTAACTGGCTGTGCTTCCCTCCGGTCATGCTGCGGCTAGCGAAGTGTTAGCAGCTCCCAGTATAAATGACCCGGATGATGATGACAAGCAACTCTAGCGATTCATAAAAACATATTGGTGAAATGAACGCGTTCCGGAGCAGATAATGTGTTATTTAGAGCCTCATTGTCGGTGCCCCGATCATTCCCACTATATGGATGTACGCGGCTCTCGCGGATCTAAATATCTTCCGAATGACACCAAACTTATCTGGGTGAGTAAACAACCCTATTTAATGCCAGAAATAAGGTCCAGGTTGTAAAAAACGGAACTTCCCCTTTAAGACACAGGGAAACTGTAGCTGTTGAATGCAAACAATATAGTCTCTATAGCCCTTTAATACTGGCTTTTCACGGCAGGAATTTTACACCATTATGCCGCCTCTCTGTTCTGTATGAAAGGCAAAATCACAGAATAGGGGGACAGAGATGTCTCACCTTTAGAGCAGCATTGGAGGCAGTAACAGATGTCTGTATGAACAGGGCAGCTGGCAGGACAGATCATGGGCAGCACAGGTGTGATGTTTTTACAACGTGTTATGCCTGCAACCCTCATGGGAGATTTTAAAAGTAGCTGTTAGCAGTTAGCAGCTAACTCGAATAAGAACAGCTGCCAACGCATATGTTCTACGTCATGCCTGTCACTGTCACAGGCCTGCCTCTTTTCCTTCCGTGATGCCAGCTTGCTGTATAAAATCATACCCCTGGAGCAGCATGATGCTGCCGTTGTTTGTGTCTGTGTAAAACTGCAAAGGTAGCATAAAGAAGGGACTTCGTAGCAGTCCTATAGCACAACTTCTGACAAGAAAGGGCTCATTTTCCAGTACTCTTATATTTTTTACAATGGTGAGGCCGTTAAGGACATTAATTGGGATGGTTATGACACCCGGAATTCCTCAAATCGGAAACAAGTTAAAGTAGTAACTGCACTCACTGTGCACGTGCTCAGTTAGATTGTCTTCTTGCTTACAAAAAAGGAACCACATTTTAAACTCCTAGAGAAAGTTTAACAGAAAAGTGCTTTTTTGAGGTAGAAATTTAACTTTTCTGTTTTTTGGATACTGTCCAAAGATCAAATGCCTGGAATCACTGGTTTGTGAGCTCAGATTAGAAATGGCTAACATGTCAAACTAAAACATGGCTGGTGATACTGAGGCCATTGTAATGCCTTGCTACAACCGTCCCTGAGCCAGTTACTTTCATTTATATTTTAAAATTATGAAGGTCTCAATACACTAGATGCTAAGTCAATGATAATCAACTGCATGCTAATAGGACAAATACAAATACAAATACATGCAGGAAGTCCAGGAAAAAAACAACCCAAATACAGGTAGAGACAGGAAATTCAGGACTCATCTGATGAAGATGAATTCTGCACTAGGCATTCTGCCTAGAATGTATGAGTTTGAGGTTGTCCCCAAACTCATACATTCTAATGTCATGCTTAAACTTATTGGAGTATACTGTTTTTGTTCTACCCATAAATGATTTCCTTGCATTATAATTTTACAGCTTCCAATCTTTTTTTTATCATGTGGCCTAAAGATAAAAGGTAATTGTTGTTTAAAAACAAAAAAGAATTTATTAGTGACAATAATGTGATGAAAAATAATCTTTTTCATTTGAGTATTTGATTAATTAATGTTTGTTTTTTTATTTACTGGGAAAATTCTACAACTGTCCCTGGTCTCCCCTATCATAAACCTCAGTGTGTTTCAGCTTTTTAGAAAGACAGTCTTTAGTGGAAGAAAGAATTACTTAAAAATGTACAGGCCATCTCTCCTCAGACTGATCACTCTTGTTCTGTCTTGCTTTCTCAGATCCCTCAGTGTAGATGCTCAGCGCCCTGCGCCCCTGGCTTGGTAAAGAAGATCTTGAATGTATCCTGCTGTTACAACTGCACCCTGTGTGCAGAGGGGACCTATTCAGATGACTATGGTATGCCTGAATGACTAACTGACTTCAGTGTTAAAGTTTAGCTTTAAAATCAAAGTATCCTCATAGAATGGGTACCTATTCAGATGCCTATGGTATGCTTGACTGACCAATTGAATTTAATGTTACAGTTTACCTTCAAAACCAAAGTATCCTGATTTGGTTTGTAGGATATCCTACAAACAAGTGTGAGTGCATCATTTTACGAAGGAAAACGTACAAACAGCCTATCAAAATATAAACCGACTTGAGACAACAGGTCTCTGAGAGGTGAAATTTTGGCTGTGTCTGTAGGCTTGGCATATAAATGTGAATGGGTGAATGTGATATGTAGTGTAAAAGTGCTCCGCGTGGTCACAAGACTAGAAAGGTCCTATACAAGTGCAAGTCCATTTACTATAAAAAAAAAAGACATAATTTATTTACATAGCCACCTACTAGAGTAGAGGCACAAATATAAAGAAAAAAAATTACCAAATCAACAAAATCTGCAAGTCTGCAAAACTGGGCAGGCAAAACGCTCCACTTCTTAAATGTCACCAGGTGTGGTATGACACCATGTGGCAGATGGAATAAACTGGGTTGCAGCGATGGTGGCCGGAATGTGGCACAGCTATGGCTGGTGGAATTGTTACCTTGCAGTCAAGATAGTGGTGAATATAAGCAATTGACTTACTCACTGTGTATTGACCAAACCATTTTATGGATGGCAGTTTTTGAACCATGACGAAGACCAAAATGTGGCTTGCAACAGTAAGGGTTGTTGTTTTTAGCTGATTTCCAAAAAACTACCAACCGTTAAGAGGAGCGAGGAGTGATGGTACAAACAGTTAACCGTCAACAATTGTGAATCAACGTAACCACAAAGGAGCTTTGACCATACAGTCATAAATGCATACACAAACACAAGGCTACTTGGTCCAGTAGTTTGCGAGATTAACTGTGGACAGATACTGTAGATACATACACTCAACGCAATGGCCTTATTTTGGCTAATATGTTCATATATGTTTCTCTAACAGATCTTATTATCTGCAAAAAGTGTCCCAATGGAACCTGGTCTCTCAAGGGTTGGAGTCAGTGCAAGCCAAGATTGGAGTCCTACATGCGATGGAGCGATCCTCATCCCATCGCCATGATGGCTGCTGCAGGCTTTGGCATCTTGCTCTTGATAGTGATCTTCATTATCTTTTTGGTGTACAAAAATTCCTTACCTATGAAAAGAGCGGAGGTGAGATTATCCTGTGTGATGATGGCTGGTCTGTCAGTGAGTTTCGCAAGTGTGATATGTTTCATGGGCAAGCCCAGTGTACATCTCTGCCGGGCCCGCCAGGTAATGTATGCCATGGGCTTCACCCTGTGCGTCTCCTGCATCCTAGTCAAGGCCTTTCGTACCATTCTGGCTTTCCTTCCGTTTGGTCAGCTGACAAACCAAGGACTACACAAACTTTACCGTCCACCTGTAATTGTCATCGTCATAACCTCTCTCCAGGGGATCATCTGTCTTCTCTGGCTGATCTTTGATTCTCCTGATATTGATGACACACCTCCATCCCCACAGAGCATGACGAAACATATCCAGTGTAGTGAAGGTGCCACATACATAGGTTTTGGCATTATGTTGAGCTACATAGCTCTCCTAGCATTTGTTGGCTTCCTGCTGGCCGTCAGAGGAAGGAAGGTTCCTCAGGAGTTCAGTGAAACAGGCTACATCATTTTTAGCATGCTGATGTACTTGTTTGTATGGGTGTGTTTTGTCCCAGTCTATATCACCAACAGTGAACAAGGCACTTCTGTGCAGGCTTCAGCCATTCTAGTGTCTAGCTATGGCATCATCTTCTGCCATTTCTTACCCAAGTGCCACGAAGCACTTTGGGGGTCAAACACAGATACACTGGAGAAGATTCTGAGGAGATGGCGAGTCTTCTCCAGTCCAAATGTCGATTCGGTGACAGAGATAGATATGGATATCTCTGGAAACACCACACACCCAAAAAAGAGTGAGAGGTTTTCCATATCAAGTACAACAACTATGCTAGGCGCGGACAGCCTCAATTCCGTGCCGGTTGACATGCCTATGTCCAAGCCTATCCATGTCTACCATCTGCCTGATAGGTTAGGAACAAAACTAATACAGAGACGTAGGAGTGTGTCCTGCTAAAACTGGTTCCAGGAAAATCGGATATGTACTGCACTGATATTTTTTTATACGTTTTCCAATGTTTTTTTTAAGATTGTTTATACTGTAAATCCATGTAAAGTTGAAATTTGTTTTCTGCTGAAAACTGTTGTATTCTTTATTATACAGAGAACCAAACATGACTCATTTATATTGTATACAACTACAAGAGATATTAAAGTCAAACATAAAGCATGTGCATCATTTTTCCTTCATTACAAGCCATAAGTCAGCTGTTTAACAGATCAACAATGTAATTACTGTAGGTGTGCTGGATAAGTTGTTGCTTCCTAGCTGGTTACGAACTTGGAGAAAAAAAACAACATCTGCAGAACATCATAATGTCCACACAACATAAAATTCTAACGTCATTAAACATATTAGTATCGTGAACCCAATTTTCATTCCAACTAACACCTGTTCAACTAAGAGTCCAAAGTCTATTTGACATCACATTGACGTCTAGTGCCAACTGGGTTAACATGGTCTTCTTTGTGGCAAGGTGATGTGAATTTACAAAGAATCTCTAAAGCGTGCACTCTTTGTGGCTAGGCCACATAGAATGATACAAGCCGAGTGGATGTTCAGATCAAAAGCAGCCGTGTGTTAAAACAATGCACACTGGTTGGGGAGTACGTACTGGTGAGACAAATACATGCAGGAAGTCCAGTTAGAGTAACAGATTAATGCAATTAAAGGATTAAAGAGGCCCTTTGGTAAGCTGTTTTAACCAGTGCTGTAGTGGTAGTTGATGAGGTGGGTGTACCACCAGGTAGATGGGTAGGTTTGCATTTCATTTGCATTTCAGATATCTACAGTTCAGTTGTTGCTAGTCATAATTTTAATTTCAGATATCCAGAATGAAAAACCATTCCAGATATCCATAATGTGATTTTGAACATCCAAAATACATTTTAACAAGTAAACATGTCACATCCACATTTGTCATTACAACTAGTGAATTGCAGATTTCCAAAAAAATGTATTGTGGATATCTGCTAAAATAACATTATGGATATCTGGAAAGGTTTGTTTTATTTTAACATTTGATTTGTAGCAGTGACAGGAATTACATATACATATTACCAGTTGCTTTTTGACTAGTTAGAATTCCAAGCCAACATATCCATAATGTAATTTTGAATAGTAAGAATTGAACTTTAGATATTCATATTTCCATTTATGTTATCTGTAATGTAAGAACAATTAAAGATATTTATAATGGACATTGCCACTAGTAACAATTCAATTGTTGGTAACAGCGTGTATTTCCACTACAGAGAATTTAATTGTTGAAATAAAGAATTCACATTTTGACCAGTGAATACCGAGTATAGCATTTATTTGCAACTCATCAAAATTTCAAAATGGATATGTTAACATGTAATTATAACATGTCGAAATTAAATTATAGGTATCTGAGACTAATAAAGCATGGACCTGTACTCAAAAAACCCTGCTCCAAAGTGCTGCTAGGGGTCAGAAACCCTACAGCCAATCTTTAACAGACACCGAAGACTGCACAACAGTTTGTAATTCAAAGACACCCATTCATGTCGCAAAGTAATTTCACCAGGAAAAGGAAGGAAGGAATTAAATAAAATGTTTTAAGTGTAATTTTGGTGAAATGGAAATCATCACTGTATTGCCATGTATGATTCCAATGAATGACTTCCAGTCAGAAACATGCTGTCTTCACTAAAGGATATTTTTACACAGAAGACTGAGAGAGAGTGACTTGACTAATCTGAAAAGCCTTTGGTTGCCTTTGGGTATGAAATGTGGTGCATTACTACATTGCCTTGCCTTGAAATGACAGAGGATGTCATGTGCTGTACA
This sequence comes from Epinephelus awoara, assembly GCA_035609425.1. Classification (NCBI taxonomy): domain Eukaryota; kingdom Metazoa; phylum Chordata; class Actinopteri; order Perciformes; family Serranidae; genus Epinephelus; species Epinephelus awoara. The sequence continues at coordinate 6,308,206 of CM069305.1, forward strand.
GATTGTTAAGCAACTGATGTGAATTGACTTTGTCGAGCTTTGTTGTTGTTCTTGTTCTGCTGTCTGTCTGTTAGTGTGTAAGCTCATTGAGGGAAGAGTGTGAACTTGCACAACACTTTGATTTAACTACAAAGCTGAATGAAGATAAAGCTGAACTTAACCAAAATATCATTCTATTAATACCATAACATTATTAATGTAATTATAAATATAACAATGAAATGTCAATCCCCGCAGTGGTGCCTTCTGTACATTGTGCTGACCATACTATAGATTCATACAAAGATGCTGATGCCTCTACACAACAGTAAATAGCTCCTGATATCCCTGACGTGACCTCTGTCCTCAGGGGGGGAGTCAGCTTCAGAGTTTTATGGCGCTGTTGTTGTGCAAGCCTGAGAGAAATAGCTGGAACACCATAGCCACCTGAGACTGTTACACAACTGTCAGTCAGTAGGCACTACTGATCTCTTCAGAGGTATTAAAGCAGCTTGTCCTGCCAACACACAGACACACTGCCCATGCTCGACCGCAACTGGTGGCATGTCCCCACTGTTAAGACTACATGAGAAAACACTGCATTTTCTCTCTGATTACAGCCCCTATTGTACAACATCCAAATCTGATCTTTTCAAAAACAGTGACGTGTGATTGTCAGCCTTCACAGAAATGGTTGAAGACTTCCTTGTAGATACTGCAACATCCACCCCTCCACCTGACTTAATCTTTGCAAGATGCTGGAAACATAGATGAGTCCAAAGTGGTAGAAAAGATTCCCACACACTTACATCTACGCTGTGCTTCACTTTACTCCGAGCATTACTGCCTGAAACTATTTTATAGTTAACAACTCTCTTTAATCCAGCATGTTTCCAAAAGCTTTGAACACTGCAGTAATAAAGCCTCTTTAAAAAACAGCCTTTATGCTAATTTATTAAATAACTATAGACATATGTAAAAAGCTACCATTTTTAGCTGAGGTTATTAAAAATGTTGTTCACCATTAACCTGTAACTATTTAAAATTGCTTTGATAAGTTAGAATCAGGATTAAGGCCACTTAATGGCAAGAGACTGCCCTCACAAAGGTCTTAGAGATTGTATCTTAGTGCCACTTTCGACACAATGGACAACATATACTCATATCATGCTTCATATGATATCCTATGAAAATGCACACACAAAGGTTGGTATGTTGTCTTTAGAATTAGCAGCCCATTAATGATGTTACATCTTTAATGTAAAGTTATATAATTGTAGTAGTTACAGAGGTTAGGTTTAGGGAAGTTCTTCGACAACTACAGTTATTGACACAGTTATTATTATCCTGTCAATTGCCCTGGTGTATGAATGTGCTGTACAAATGTATTTTTCTTGCCTTGCCTTGCTTTTGGTCTATCAGACCTTTATCAGAACATATATCCTATATAAGTAAAGATGTATACTCTGATGAAGGTCTGATAGACTGAAAGCTCAGAATAAAGTAAAATACTGCATACATGCAAGCGTGCAGAAATCTTTTCTCCCAGTTCGAATACTTCCTTGTATCAGCAATGATAGGAAGCCAACATGCTGTACTTTCCAACTCTCTGTGAATGCCCATTCTGTAATTCAACAGTCAAAGTCACAATGCAGCTATTGTGACAGTGCCTCTCTGTTTGTGTTACTGGGAGGATGTGCCAGTATAAACAAAAGATTTAATCAAGTGTTGCAATGCAGGAATGTACAAGTTATATTTTACCCAGTTAGAAGGTAGCATTTCTGATCTCAGTCAGATCATTTTTAACACCTGTGCATGTGTCTAAGAATGCAAGATAGAGTTGCAATACCTGGATTATGTGTGATTATATTGGGAGCTCTAAAATTTTGTCATTTTTGGTACCACTGGGTTTTTTTTCCTGTAAAAATTTATATTTTCCTGTATATGTGTTTCAAACATGTGATGTTTCAGTCCTATCTTTGTAGGGTGTTGACAGGGTTTGATGCATATGTTATAAAAGTAGCTTTTTTAAAATGTGAAACTGTGAAAATCGATGTTTTACCTCTGTTGCATATGTAATATGCTACAAGACATATTGAGAGCAAAATAAGCAGTGAACGCCCTGGCTGAGCTATTTTGGCTTGGAACTGCAGTGTACCAATAACAACCTAAAAAACATGCATTCAGACTTCCAGGGTTCTTTACATCACAACCTTATCACAACATAAGTCCTGCAAGCTAGTTTTAACTTTCACTTTAACTTGTCAGAGTTGACAATCAGGAACAGGCAGTTCTTAAGCACGAAGTCCTCAACATAAGCGGGCAGCTGTCATGCACTGTTTGTACATTTTCCCATGAAAAGTAATGCACAAAAATTCTTACATATTGTAGTTATGAACCAGTGATATGTACATAACCCACATGTTTTGGAAGTCTGTGATCATTTGACTAATGCACCAATACAAGTAAAGAAGAAAGTGGTCCATTAATTAGGCAGGTTTGGAAGGGTCACAAAACACAAGACATTCCCCCAGGACTTTTCCAGTGTTTGGAATGATTTGAACGATTTTAAGGTGCGTCATCACCATGTTTCTTTTCCTGTTGCCAACGATGTCAGCGTTTACCTGCCTAAACCTAACCTACATAACTTTATATTAATTAGGTATATTTCCATTGAGTGCGTAACGTCATATGTGGGACATCAATTCCTAGGTTATCAAACAAACCATTATATGCAAATACATTGACTTAGGTAAATAAGTATACCGAGATTATTATTATGTTATATTGTTGGGAAGCTTCATTAAAAACCATTCATATGTTATGATTATGGGTAAAATCTTAAGTAAAAGTCAAATAGATATAATGGAGTTTGACAAGTCAAATCAAGTCAAGTCAATTTTATTTAATTAGCCTTATTCACAAATCAAAATTTTCCCTGAAGGGGCCTTTGACCTGTACAGCATATGTTACCCTCTGTGCTTAGCTCCTTGATTCAGATTTTTAAAAAGCACTTAATGGGTAAAAAATGGAATGAATGTCAGTTAAAACAACAAAGGAAGGATCCCTCTTCCTGGGCTGACAGTCATGTAAAAGATGTCATGTATACAGAATAGAATAACATAATAAATTACAGAACTGAAAATCAGAAGAGCCAATTTTTGGATAGGTTGTAAATAGACATGAAGAATGGATATGGAGGGGACACTGAACAATTTAAGGTGTCACCAAAACAGAGAGAACCTCAGCCCCACACAAGAAGACAGACTACATAAACACACAAGAGCAAAGTTCAAGCACACCTTTTACAGACAATAATAAGTGGGAGTATGTTAAAAGAGGGTATATGAAGCTTAAATGTACAAGATTTCCCTCTGAATTTAAGTGGATTAAAAGTATAATGTGGCATCTACTAAAATATTATCATTAGCAAAGTACTTCAAAATTGCACTAACTTAAGTCTTGTAAATAACAGACAGCCCTTTGAGCAGACGGTAGACCTCCAGCAGCTTAAGCTCCTTCTGCCCTGTTGGCCAACAGCTTGCCAATTCCTGTAAATGTGATACACCTGGGCGTGGGTGGCAAGGATTACAGAGATGTTTAGAGACAGATAGCTGGGCTCAGGCTCACTGGCATTCTGTGATGCTGTGATTACCCCCTATCTGAGGGCGCAGTTTTTTATAAACTCTGTTAATCCGGGGAAGAGTCAATGAGCCTGCTTATTTCAGCGAAGGCCTGTTCACACAGTCACAATCAGTGTCTGTGAAAATTAAGTCACTGCCAAGAATAAGTAGCACCAGCCTTACAGTTTAGTAGTGAGCCTACAATGGGGATCATGTTCTTGGAATTCTTTTACAGAATTTGGGCATTTGAACAGTGTTGCCCCAAATACCTTTTGATTTTGAATTTGTTTTTCAGTACAGAAAAGCATAAGTGTCCCTCGATCATTACAACACATTCTCACTCCGACTTCATCACATATATGTAAGGTACACTGAGTGTGTTGGTTGTTGACGTTCTGGGATGCTGAGTCAGGTTCTGCAAGCTACATGCATTGTCTGTTTTCAGAATGCACTTCTCTTTATACAGGAAATGTACAGTTTGCATACAGTCTCTTTCAAAATAAACACACTAAATTGGTACATCACTGCAAATTACATTTTTTTTAGCGTCAACAACAAACGCACTTACGTTTAGCCAACAGAAACACATGGTTGGGTTTAGGCAACAAAAGCACATGGCTTGGTATGGCTTTACAATCTTAGAGGAAGTTAACACTGGCCTCCCAGGTGAAAGTCAGTGGCTGTTTGACCCATCCATCACCCCTCCCGCCTACCCTACCTGGACTTCCACCGCGATTTTTTTGACACCACCAGGCACCGTTAAACAATAACGGCTACTGGTAGCGTAAAATCCTGAGGTGAAAGGATGGCTTTTTTTTATCTGTGTCTGATGCCGGAAGTCACTGACCAAGTGCCAGATTTCAATGATTTTGAAGTGAGACCAGGTTGATCATTATTAAACCACAACGGTGCTTTCAATGAGGCTGTTATCTCAAAGCCATAAATAAAAACAGTCATTTTAGAACATGTGAGTTGCTGCCTCAATCAGTAAGTGTGTAAGGTAAAGTGGTGAAAGTATTCCCAATGTACAGTAAAGTATATTAAAAATGATATTGATTTCTTTTCTTCTTTTTTTTAAAGTCTAGATGGCTAAAATATGTTTTGCTGCTGCCTCCGTCGACAGCAATACATTGCTTACTTTCCATGCTGGTAGATTTGGTTTATCAAAGACTATCAAAGCAACACAGTACATAAAATAAGCACAGCAGAAACATCAGACAGGTAAGACCACCTAGATTAACTACACATTTTTAAATGTTGCAGTCATGGCTGAAAATAACAACAGGAATACACAAGTTTGCCAGTTGTCCAAATCTCCACAATTCAAAACAATTGTCAGTTGTCAACCTGGCGCGAAAGCACCACACTTGTTCATTTCAGCTTTTTATAGGCATTATTGTGCATGTGACACTGAAACAGGAACCATTTCCTGAAGACAAAATGCCAAAAGTAGGCTGAGGAGTGCTACTTCGCACATGCAAGTGTCAAAACAGGTGCTCATTGGGTCCAAGGGAAGATCCAGAGATAAAAAATGGTTGGACACTGTTTTACAAAAAAATAAATAGCCTTTATTAAACTGGCTTGACGCCTACGCTTTTCGACATGTAGTCTTCATCAGGGCATGGAAGCATGTGGCTTCTCACACACATATCAAGACAGGTGTGTCTGCAGCAGCTTGAAAGTTGGATGTTGCATGTTGGATGGTGTTTGTTTTGTATGAGGAGTGGGTTTTGAGATGTAACCTCTCTTTCTCTCTCGCAGTCTCACTCTGTTTCTTTTCTTTTGACTTTTCTAAGATGACAGATGCTGAATATATACTCCCTATCTGATGCTGTGGCTGCTTGTGGTTGGTTGAGAGGCATGTGAACTCATTATTTTGCAGCTGTGTTAATCAGATCAGGTTGGGTTTCCATTACGCGTGCCAAACGTACCAAACGGTGGCAATCCCCTTTGATCTTACATCAGATGTGACGGGACAGTCGATATAGAGATACACTTATGTGCTGATTGCAGATAGTTGCATTGAATAGTGGTGTTTGTGGGTATTTATTGCATCGTCAATGTGCCTGACATTCTGGAAACCTGCCTGTGAGGTTTTGGTGACGTGTGCGCACTGTCCTCCGGTCAGCCAAACTTCAGCTTCCACCAGCTGCGCTCCACCTGCACTGACAGTAGACCTAGTTTCAGTTGGTGAGCTCTTAGCATACCTTCGGCGAAGCCTTTTGGCACGAAACTGTCACTGTGCCAAGCTGGATCTGTCGACCACCACCACTGCGCCACCACACCCATCTCAGCGCACCTCGGTCTGCCAAACTACCAAACTGAGCGCGTCTTGGGTTGCACTGCTTGAAACTGGCTCTGCGCAGGGTTTGCCACCCTGCGCCACTCTGCGCCGCACTGGGAAACTAGAGCCCATTGTTTATTTTTGCTAAGCCTGTCAAGATTTTATTACGCAAACCAACTACATAGCGTGCAGGTGCAGTTCATTTTAGGGACTGGATTAGTGCCAGGTGATAAAAATGTTTTTGTTGATGACGTTGAGGTTAGTCAAGTTTTAAATGGGGATTTTAACTGAGTCAAGGGTGATGATAATAGTTATTCCAAGAAAGAGCTTTTACTAAGAGATAAAGTTACAAGCGCCAAACTGTCACTTTGGCATGAAGGTATGACAGTGAAACCTCCTGTGACTGGAATTCCCACTGTCAGACACAGATCAGTATCTTACCATCTTTTCTATTTTCTCAGAAAACTGGCACCCTTACCCCAGCATTTACAGGAACAGCTACGTGTGTGTGTGCGTGTGTGTGTGTGTGTGTGTGTGTATGTGTGTGTGTGTGTGTGTGTGTGTGTGTGTGTGTGTGTGTGTGTGTGTGTGTGTGTGTGTGTGTGTGTGTGTGTGTGTGTGTTTGTGTTAATAGTAGTAGATTTCTTTATTTAGAATAAAGTAAAATAGTTTCTATATCAACATAAACTAGACATGTCTGTCTGTAAGTTGTTTATCTCTCAAGTGAACCCAACAGTTGCATGTAAATTACCAACAGCATGCTGGATGAGGCTAAAAACACCACCTGACAAACTTGGCTCTGATTAACCTGATGAGCTTAAAGTCTTACATTCAAATGCCTGTTTGTGTACGTGTGTGTGTGCGAGCGTGTGCGAGCGTGTGCGTCTTGATGCACTTAACATGACCATCTGTGCGTGCTGAAGAAGAGAGAGGGAAGAAACCCCCCAATCCGTCTTATCCGCTCAGCTCCTTACCATCGCAAGTCTTGGTAGGTAGTCAGTTCACTCAACAGGTTGCAGATGACTTTCCTGCCCTGTTTGACTACAACAATTCTGAGGAGAAAGCATACATTGATTGAAGAGATATATGGAGACTTGCATGTGGAGGCTTGACAGACAAAAGGACAGAGTTGGAGGATTCTAGAGGACCTTGTCAAAGCAACTACGGACATCCTTACCTATGGATTTACACTTCGGCTTTCACCTGTTTTCCTGAATCATTTTTCTTCAGAGAAGAGATTTTTCAAGGTTTTCTTGAATAACTTCTGAATGCAAACATGGGCTGCTCTCCATCCAAAGGAAAGTTATTTTCAAAGCCAGAAGGCCCTAGTCCTCAAAAGGCTCTCCTGGCTGAAGCACCACAAGATGGTGTTGATTCAAGACCTGAAGAGGAGAGGGATAAATGTTTCGAGACTGATGAGAAAGAAAATGAACTTCCTCGACCCACTGAAGAACATTCTACAAAAGACACTGCATGGTCTCAGATGGACTGCGACACAGATGCCCAAAACAGAGAGGACATTAAAGAAACAGAGGTGAATGTGATGCCCCAAGAAATAGTCCACGAGGTTCTACAAACAGATAAGATTAAAAAGACAGAGAAAAGACAGAAAAATAAAGGCAAGAGGAGGTCTGCTGACAAGCACAGAAAATCCTCTATCGTCCAGAAAAAGGTTGACTTCCCACCACACATGGTAAGGGCTCACCAAGCAGCCTATGCCTATTTAAATCCAAACATCTCAAAATATGAGACCCTGTTGGGCCTGCTGGACCAAGCCGCCCAGACCCAGCTTGCTCTCCAGCCTGCAATGTCTGCTTTGGTGTTCCGGTTCGAGGAGATCAACCAAGCTTTAGAGGAGATGGCTGAGGAGGGGGAGCTCATGTTGAAGGAGCATGGGGACTACATGGCCTTGCCTTCTGGGATGCTGGGCCCAGTTGCTATGCCGGCTAAATCTATGACTGACACAGCCAACCCTGCAAATCCACCTCCAGATCTGTTACAGCAACTGCTCAAGCATTCAACAGAGAAAATGAGACTTGTGGGGGGCTCGGTCCAGGCACTGGGTGACACCACACTTGAAGAGGCGGTGGAGTATTTTTCTTCTGTCTCTAAACTGCTGATTGAGAAGCTGCAGGCCAAGCAGGCAGCGGAGCAAAGGTTGACTCAAGTGCTGGCGCGGGTGGAGGGGGCTTCCATGAGGAAGTCTAACCCAGAGGATTCTGCACTGCACAGTGAGGACAGCGGTATCGGGGGAGAAAATGAGAGTCTGACAGGGTCTGAGAGGCACCGCCGCCACCGCGGGAGTGCTGGATCTGGGAGTTGTGGATCTGGAAACAACATTCGAGGTGCATCTGATATTCTGCACAGTAATTTACCCAACCTGGAAGGCTATAATGAAGATGATGAAGAGGACGAGGAGGACGACGACGATGATGATGATGATGATGAAGAGTATGAGGATGATGAAGGGGACAGGCCTGAAAGGAAGAGGTCTAACTCTTCCCCACCAGATCCCAGTCAACCTCTTCTTTTCATGTGTTCAAGTTACATGCAGGATCGGCAGCCTACAGTCAAACGACCCCTGACTGCTATCTCTGTAAACAAACCTGAACACTCTACATCCACCAGGTGTGTAAACATAATGATTGAACTACAAAAGAGCCAGAGGGACTTGGATCAACGAATGAAGAAGATGGCTGAAGTCCGTGGAGAGAAAGAGATAGCAGGGCCTCATTATAACCTGTATAGAGCTGGACTAAGACGGCATTCACTAAGTGGATCAGCTCAAAAAGGCCCCCTCAGGATAAATCAGTCACCTGGTTCCTTACCAATGTTAGCACCTCAACCACCCAAGCACCAATCAGTCAGAGGGCTGATAAATACCTTTAGCCAAGGGGTTGATGGTAGACCAGGGCAGAGCCTTGCTAATATTCCACCTCATATCAGGAGGCCCAGGAAAAGTGGGATCCTTCAGTCATCTGCCACAGTAAATAGTAATGAGGGGGGGTTAGTCATCAATGGCAACAATAATAACAACAGCTGGCCTGAAGGGAGGGATGACCTAGATGTAGACAACCTACCACCTCCGCCCCCAGAGGTCCTCATGGACAATTCCTTTCAGAGTACTGAGGGCATACCAGGAAATAAGGAAGGGTCACAGGAAGATTCGGTTGTACATCTCCCAATCATAAATCAAAAGATTGGCGTCTCCCAGCGCCTAAAGTCATCTGTGCAGAATGTTGAACTGCTGCCAAACAGAGCCAGCATGAAGCCAAGATTGAACAGTATCTCTTCTGCCCGTCCTGTCAGACAGGATGCTGTTATGGGAGTGCAAGATACAGAGCAGCAACCAGAAACTGATCTGGATCCAGAAATGGAGAAGGTTAACTGTCACTATCAACAGGCACGTAAGATGAATCATCCGCACAATGTAGAGGAACCTCCTGATAACAGAGATATTACAGAACTAAGCGGAAGAGGAACTCAAATAAGAATGAGCCAGAGATGTGGAAGCAATGACTTCACTGAGGGGGAGATGTCCACTTACAGCCTGCCTATAACAGCACCACCTGTCTCTAGAGTCCGCCTTCCACCATCTTGTCCTTCTGTGTGCCACAGATTCCCAAGCCCTCCTGTGTTCAGACCTCAGTCTGCCTCAAAGCCCTCATCACGCCCAAGTTCTCCAAGAACGGTTACACGTGCCACAGATAACAACACTGAAGAGATCATTCCATCTGTGTCCTTTCGAGATGCCCGCTCAGTTTTTTGTCAAAAGGACTCTAAGACCTGCATCCCTCCTGGAAGTTCTGTACTTCCCAAACCATGGGGTGAGGCCTCCCGGGGCAGACTTCCCATGAGAGGGATAGACAACAATGCCCGTCGCACCCAATCAGAACAGAGGTCTAGTGCGACTTCCTATTCAGAGTTTACTAAAGATGGCTGTTCAGCCTCCGCACAGTCCAAGGGGAATGAGCCTGTTACCACAAAATATAGGTAAGTAATATCACAAAGTTGTGGGTCCAGGTACACTTCAATGGGTTTTGTAGCTGCTTTATTGCTATGAAAGAAATCCTGACTAGTTAACAACACAAGTGTTACTTGGCAAAACTGCATAGCAGTGTCCATTGTTTAACTTGTGCACTTGTCGAGTCTTAACTTGGGTTTTGAAGCAGCAAATAGATACTATTAAAAATCTGGTATTTTGGGGGCATCGGTGGCTTAGTGGTGGAGCAGGCATCTCATATACAAGGCTGTTGCCGCAGCGGCCCGAGTTCAATTCCAGCCTGTGGCCCTTTGCTGCATGTCACTCCCCCTCTCTCTCTCTCTCTCCCCCTTTCACACTTAACTGTCCTGTCAATTAAAGGCAAAATGGCCCAAAAATATCTTAAAAAAAACAACTGGATATTATATATAATTTTGGATATTCTTCTAAAACATGACAGTTTCATGGCTTCCGTGTAGCTGAAGTTGCAAGAGTTTGAAACGGGAACGGGTTAGATCCTTGTGATTAGGGTTTTATTAGTATAATTAAAGCAGTAAGTAAGGTTAGTTTGACCTTCGGTGGTTGTTTACTTTTAATCAGGAGCCACCATTGTGGATTCCACCACCTGTCTGCATTATTGTTTAAGTGAATGACATCAACACTTCTGACCATCTGCATTCCCAGCTGACAAAACCAATCTGGTGCCACACCTGGTTTATCTACTTGTACAGTTTGTGCTACAATAGATCCCCTACTTTATTTGTAAAATAGCCCTCACGTTTTTCAATAGCTTGTCTCTCCTGTTCAAGTTTCATGGGAGTTGTAAAACAGGGCATCTTGTTATTGAAACATAATTCAATTGATGTCATCTGTATATTTGAAATATAACTGGCCTGACTTATACCTTCAACTTAAGTTGTGAGAAAAGTTAAACTATACTGTAATGAAACAATGAAAGACAACATGTACTCGCCTACTGTAACAATGCTCTGTTGTCAACCAAAAAGAATTCTTGTCAGGATAACAAGGCCTTTGATGTAGCATTTCTGCCCTTTCACGTTCTCTGGAACTGAAAGCATTCAGCAGCTCTCCACGGCATAATGACAGATTGAATCCACTGAATAAAGTGTATGAAGACAATGAAACTCCGAGACAGGATTGCACTTAAATTCCGATTATTCATATCTAACAAGCTTTTCAAAAATCTTTGATGGAAGGTGGCCTTTTACAGAACCGAGACAAAAAAGGGATGAGACATACTATATATGCTGCGGTTGATAGGAGAATGGAGTGGGGTAGGGATTGTGGGTGGAAACAGCTAATATACACATACAGAAAAAAAAAACCCAAAAAAAACAGACTCATTGACAATATAATTACAGTAGTAGTATCAGTGGTGTAGTGGTAGTTAATAAGGTGGGTGTACTACTAGGTAGATGGGAAGGTTATTGTGGAGGAAGTGGGTATACTTTTCCATACATTTCAATTTTTTTTACTTTTTTTGGCTGATAGGTGGGTATACTGTAAACAGCCAGTAAAGGAGGTGTGTATACCATGTATACCTGCGTGTACTCTCCACTACACTACTAAGTATATTGCAGTTCAAAGAAGTGCTGAGTGTTTTTGTATATGTTTTAGTTAGATGGACATGTCAGTGTATCTACATGTATGTGCTGTATACTGTATGTATATGAATGTATGTCTGTATGAAAATGTGATAAAGAACAAGGGGCATGGGGACAGAAAAATATTCAAAATGCCATAAAATTTAAATTAAAAGCCTGATCCCAGTTAATGCCCAGTGTGGCTTCACACTATGACAAATACACACTTGTCTCAATTAGGCGCCTGGTCTGGTTGCCAAGTTGTTAATTTTTTCATAGAAGTTCTTCTAATGTATAAAACCAGGTTGTTGGCTACCTCAAATTATGTGTCCATTCCTCAGTTATCCTGTAAGTTATTCATATTTCTTTACTTCTAAGGGCCCTCAGATCAGAAGAATCAAAAGGGTTTTTCATTAAAAATTAATCCAAGTTGTGATTATCGTTTTAACAGGTTAAAGGGGTGTGTCGATATGCTGGGGTGACATAATCCTCAAATACTGTAACTCTCTCTATCTGATGTGCTGTCTGTCAGAGCTACATCAAATAGATGGTTCATAATTGATATATAATCTGAAGCCTAATCATTAAAATAATATTCATACTGGTTTAAATCATACTGGTTTAAATTATCAATTCAGTTGTATTTCCCATCTTTGCTGGGCAACAGTTTTGTGTGAGCCCTTTGATTTCAGTTATTTAAACTAATTATAGGTAAGCAAATAAACTTAAAGGAAAGAAAGCAAGCAAGAAAGAAAGGTCCGGCCCTGTGAAGTGGAGATAAGGTGTCTATTTTATTCTAGCCTTCAATTCTCATTCGTTAGTTTTTAACAGTTTTACCATTTATGATTTATATCTCTGTAGAGCTTTACTTCTGAAGAAATTAATGGTAGAGATTTAGTCACTTCATTTATTTCAAAGTGTTTGGACACCTGCAGCACAAGATACAGTTGCTCTTCAAATTTAGTCACAGTACCTAGTTGTATGTTACCAGCTTACCTCATCTCTCCAGAGAAACCACCTGGACTAATCCTGAAAGGATTAGCCCTCCTACCCCACTGTCCTCCCCTGCTGAGCTCCTAGGCCTGCTACCCCACATAATCCACTCACGCACTAAAACTCCTTTTACCCTCCTCTCTTGCTCTCCTATAGGTCGGGCAGCCCTCTGATGACAGGAGACGATGCCCAGTTGGATCCAAGTGCCGCTGTGACTACAGCCTAAAGGCCAGCTGTGATTGGCCAGGGTTGTTTAAGTGAAATACGATGTGGGTGAGGGAATGAAGAAAGGGATTATGGATTAGCAGGAGGTTTAGTCCCTTTCACTTTTCTTCCCTCTCTAGATAAAAGTGGTTTGTTCACAGGCAGGTTTTAGATACATGTATATTAAATCAGGCAGTTGTGAACATTTCTTTCTGATTGACTTCTAAAAACATTGTCAGAATTTGTCTGTATCAGTTTTTAGAAGAGCATATTTAATCTATACTAAATGTTGAATCTATAATCTACCTTGAATTTGTTTGAAGTTGAAGATACATGTATACATTTTGTTATTCCAGCCACTGGCACCCCAAATCTCAAATGTCTCCTTAGCTCACTGTTGAACCTCAGAGCTGGGAGAAAACTTTGGGATTCGGGGGTGCTCTTAGCTGCTCTACCAAAATCAAAGAGAGTACGCCTTTTACCTAAGTAATCAGTTGAACTCAAATGTTTTTTGTATGTATCATATTTTGTGTTTGGACGATTTGCACTAGCTTCCCATTTGTGTTAACCATGTTTTCTACCTCGACTGTGTCCCAATAAAAGAAAGAAATCTGACCAAAGCCATGCTTACCATATCTTTTCTTGAACATGCTGTTTGTGGAAATGTTCAGCTGTTATTCCCACCCAGTGCATCATTAGAAACATGGTATGCTACAACAAAATCATTGAAGTGGGCATACTCTCCTATATATTACAGTGGCTGTTTAGCTGATAGGTGGGTATACTGTCACTGGATAGAAAAAGAAGTGGGCATACCCTCCACTACACCACTGAAACACATAACACAATACACCATTGAAAACGTACAAATATACAAGATACAACAGGGCAAATAGGCAGGTAGGAGCAATAAGTTATATAAATAATAAAACAGAGCACAGCTACAGCTACACAGTGTGAATCTGGGGTTACGCCATAGCCTACTTATGCTTAACCAGCATTGCCATGGTAACAAACTTGCTATTATGTGTAACTTTAAACCTTAATAACATTTAAACAGGTTGTTATATGGGCAAAATATTTAACCCTCTTGCAGCTGTCACAAATGCAGTAACTATGGAGAGCAAAACTTTTTTTCCCTACCAGACTATAAACCTGTTTATTTCTGCTGTGAAGCTGAGCATTTTAACATAGTTGTCTATGGGAATTAACTCGCTTCTGAAGCCCTCAAGTGGTCATTTGAGAAACTGCAGTTTTCGGCACTTCTGCACTGGCTTCATTTTTCAGCCCACAGGTTACCGCTTCTTTACAACACATGCCAACAATGTTAACATCTTTAAAATTCCACAGACACCCCCTTTAAGTCAGGCTTCCTGTTATACATTTTAAGTCTCCAGCCTATCATCAGCATTACTGTCTCAACTTAGGCGAAGCTCCACAAGGGCCACAGGATTATTCCACAGTACTTTTAAATTTACTTGTCATGTGTTACATATCAGTACAGTGCTTCCTTAAAGGTACCCTGTGGAGTTACATGTCAATGAACACGTCATACATGTGATATAAATGAAACCCGGACATCAAAACATTGTTCCATAGCACCACCAGTGGTCAGAAACTCCACAAGGTGCTTTTAAACAACCTTTTGCACTATAACACAGGTCTGTTTCATAAAAGATATTATTGCTACACATCCCAGACAGGGCCCTGTTCTCCAGTCATCATTAACCCAAATCAATTTACAGCAGCCTGCAGCTACCATGTATATTGATGACTCTATAGCTTATAGATACTGACCTTCTCTATAGGAGAAACATCAGTGATAATCACATACCACCACAGCATATTGTGTGCAAGCATCAATGAATAGGAGCAGGGACTATTGAACTGAGTTGAACACTGAACATTGTTACAGAAGAAATGGTGAAGAAATGCTGCCATCTGTTGTCTTGCATTGCCAAGAGGAATGTCCATTTACATTCCCTGCTTGTGGCCTCAGATGATATCACTTACAGTATTTCATCTTGTTTTTTGTCAATACATTTTGCTTTATTTCTAGGAATTATTTTTCTTTTCTCTCTTTATTTGTGATCACCGCCAAGATTTAAACTACTGATTACCTAGAGTTTTGCACTTTTCAACATGACCATGTCCACTAATGGCACTACACTTTTACAGTGCTGTTCACCCTGCCATTCAAGGTAGGGGCAGTTTCTTGCTCAAGGACACTTTGCATTTAGACAGGAGAAGGCAGGGATCAAACTACTGACCCTGTAATAATGAAAGACCCCCGACTGCACCATTTAAGATGACCTGTAATAAGTGCCCTGAATGTGCTCCAGGGGCTTCTTAACAAAATGAGGAATCACTGATACCAATCACAGGAAATTATCACTGCCATATCATTTGCCATAAAAATGACATTCCATTTCCTTTTTAGTAGTCAATATTCAATATTACCGCCCCACAATTAACACTGAAGATCGTATCCAGCCCAGAGTCTCCAATTTATTAGTCACCTTTCAGGTAAAATCTCATCAGACGAAAGCAATTTTAACACATGCAATTTTTTCAGTTTGTATGCCTGTGAAAAGATAGAATAATTCATTAGGTGTTAAGAAATAATTTAAACAGTAAATTATGGCCAGCACTGAGTCCCACACATTCTCTGTCTGCAAATAAAATTATAGTATGCGTATTTTCAGAAAAGGACATGTTTATATAAATTACACTAAGCTTTTCTTCGCTAAGTTTTTCTTTGAAGTGGCTGTATGCAAATGATCCTGACTTCTATATGGTCGTTTTGTCATAACGCAGCATTATGGAAAATAATAGAATATATATTTATTCAGTGGCAAATATACTGACTATGAAAGAATTATCCTCCATTACCATTAAAACCCCAAATCATACCTTTTGTATTGGAACAGCTTTATATCTAACTTCTACAGTAAGTTACTGCTTTATATATAAGATATAATATATATATATATATATATATATATATATATATATATATATATATATATATATACACACATATATATATACACACACACACACATATATATATATATATATATATATATATATATATATATATATATATATATATATATATACATATAAGATAAACTGGGGTAAATGTGAGGCAATCCCTCTTAACTGTCATACTTTTGAATCAGTAAATACACCTTTCTTATGGAAGTTAAATGGAATGGGATATCTAGGTATCAATATTATTTATTTATAAATCATTATTTTCATCATTTTTGTGGCGCAATAAGAAACCCAGAATAAGCCTGAAGAAACTATCTATGTGTAGATATAAGGGTGGTCTGGCAGTACCAGATGTCTATCAATATTATTTGGCCTTACGGCAACCACAACATAGTAGGTAGTTGGGAATGGTTGGAGGGACAAATTATTACTAATCTGAGGAGTAATATATCTCTGGCTTCTTTGTGGTTTCATCCTACCCCTCCTGCTGGTCTGAACAACCCTATTATTAGTTTCTCTTGTAAAATGTAAAAAAAAAAATGGATGCTGCTTTATCTGACAGATGCTGGCATGGCTGCGGTGGCAAGGGCACCTTTATACATTGTTTGTGGGAATGCCCGGCGGTTAATTTATTTTGGTCAGACGTCACTAAAGCTCTGTTTGAGATCTTCCTGGTCAGAATTCCTAAGTGTCCGGTGCTGTGTATACTGGGAGGTACGTTGGATGATGTGGACATAAGGGTGATGACAGATGTAACACTGGGTTGTATGGCTGCTAGGCGTAGAATTGTTATGAACTGGAAGATAAGAGCCCCGTCCTGTTTTAGTTTGAGTGGTTGGCTGGAGGAATTTATTGACTTGATTGGTTTGGAAACCTCAGCTGCCTCTTTATGGCAACTGGATCTGGATCTAGATGGTCTCTGGGATAGGGTACAGTCATATCTAAGCTCTTTACCAGAATGAAGAAAAACAAACAAAACTGAAATGGAAATATATATGAACTGAACTGATGTCTCCCCTACTTGTTATTGTCTCTTTTGTTATTTTGTCTGTTATTGTCTTGTTTTATTGGTTTATTTTATATACACCGTATGTTGTTATTGTTGTTGTATAGTGATGTTTTTTTTTTTTTTTCTGCTTGTTTTGTCTTTTTAAATTTTTGTTTACTTGTTTGAGAAAAGGAAAAAATATTAATTATAAAAAAAGTTACTGCTTTATATGCAGGATCTTACTGTCAAAACAAGCACTCTGCAGATATTAGACTCTGTGCTGGCTGTGCACAGCAAGATTGCAAAGAGAGCACAGTAACAGTGACACATCAGATGTATTGGAAATATTTTTCTTGCCATTATTCGGCATCACATCTCAGGAGGAGAAGAAGAAACATTTGGTCTGATACTGAATTGGTGACAGTAATCTTGGGCAGCCACCTTAAAACTGTGCTGATTGTCTAGATCTACTGTGCTTCTGGAGAGGGAGATGTGTGTGAAGCAATCATGTATTGACAGACATATATATAAACTGTGACTGCAGCTTGACTGGTTCATGGATGTTTACCTGTGTTCTATTATTAAATACAAATGTGAAACAAGCTTAAAGCTGGTCTCGTTTGGCCTTCATCAACTCTTGTGACAAATGTCCGACTCAGGTAGTGTACAGTGGACATATAATATAGATAATAATATACCGTAGCATTGGTTATAGCTCTCTGTGGGTTTATTGCTACAACAAACACCTTTGGCATTACACTCAGCCATTTGATCAAATGATAATATAATATATAAAATAATATAATATCAGTGTTGCATGGGCTTTACATAACTTTTCTAGGTTAAGAAATGCAAGTGTGAGGAGCCCTCTTACATGTACTACCATTGCTCTGCATTCTATTCAGTGAGGCTGTAGTACAGATCAGTGAATAAAATATAGTTTTAATGTCAGCATGAAGGTGGTGTGTTGCTACTTGGCCCTCACTCCTCATCTCCTACCAAAAAAGACTACCATTGCTCTGATTCTCCCCATCCTCCTTCTAAATGATTAATGAGCTCCTTTGTTGTTCGTAGCGCTGTCAGTCTCAATACCTGATGAGGCTGTGAGATGAAAAGGACAGAGAAGCGCAGGGACATGCAGCTGTTAGTGCTGCTGTAAATCTAATCAGCTGCGAACAGCGAACTGAGATGCTTAAGGCAGAGAACACTGTGTGGTCAGGGGCTACAGCTAGTTTCAGGATCGAGTCTATTAAAACTGTCTCCATGTGCTCCTTTATACAGGAGGGAACCACTATGTGAATGGTAGGTGATGTAAACTCAGTGGATAATTGGAAACAATGTCATACATATTCAGGGATTAACTGCAAATTTCATGAACAGTGTCCTACATGAAATAAGGGTCAGTTATTGAGTGGCTCCAAATCTTCTGTGTTTCCTCATTGGTCTAATAAGATTTTGTTCTTGGCTATTTCGTGACGGAAGTTTAATGATGATGAATCAGTCTTGTGTTTTATAGGGTTCGCCATATGTCTTTCATCGCAGACTCCATTCCTCTCTAAATGTTAAAGGGGTTGTACAGAATCTCCCATTGCATATTCCTGATTTTTTTTTTTTTTTTTTACTTTTTCTTGTTGCTTGTCTCTAATACCTCTAATGGTTCTGTTTTTAATATACACTCTTGATTTCCATAGTGATTTTCTCAACAATGGCAGCTCTGTCAATTACTCTAAAGCATAAAGCTAATCTATTAAAATTTATCAGTCTTAAATTGGGAGACATTATGATAAAATACTTTTCTCTGTTGTATAAACCCCTTTCATCGGTATACTATGCAGGGTTTTCCAGAAAACAATGTATGGACTCATACAAAAGGAATCCCTCTCAATCAATCATCACTTATGACTGGCTGAAAGTGTGTAGCGGTGGATGTATTTATCTGCCCTCTGCCTGTACTTTCATCGTTTGCCACCTGCTAACCCTCCTGTCCTTATTTTTGGCGTTTTTTGCTTTTAATGGACAGGACAGTGTGAGAAATGGGGGAGAGAGAGAGAGTGGGGGGATGACATGCAGCAAAGGGTTGCAAGCCGGAGTCGAACTCGCAACCACCGCAGCGAGGCATCATCTCTACACATGGGGCGCTGGCACCATCCACTTCGCCACCGACGCCCCATACTACCTTACTTTAGAAATGTTCATATGATACACATGATATGCAAATGTAAAAAAAAAAAAAAAAAAAGACCACTTGGTTATTTGGTGTCAAAATGCCCAGTTTCGGTGGAACAATTACCGCTAGAAAAGCAGCAGTGACTGTAAAAAAAAAACCAAAAAACTTTTTGTGGCATTATGCTCGCTGGAAACACAGCGATGGGTCACTACAAAATGCCTATAATTGGTGACTAAAAAGCTGTTGGGAAATGACCGACAGGAAGCTACAAAAAAGCTTGCCTAAAAAGCCACTGGAAAAACTGACTGGTGGCTACAAAACAACCACGTTTGGTGCCTAAAAAGCCACTGAAAAAACAGTGACTGGTCATTGGTTTCATGCTGTTCTGCTAACTGACAGTGCCATCAGTAACACGCAAAGCAGTGTACCAATTTACTTACAGTCCTGCCAAGAAAACTGAGCTAGTGAAAAAATGATGTTGACAATGAACAATAATTAAAATTCTAAAAACAATTTTAAATCAACTTTGCAAGTGTTTAATGAGGAAGAAAATACATTCAACACATTAAAGTTCAGACTATTAAGTATTTATTTCAAGTCTTTGGTCTGCTATATGTCCATCAACATCAATCCAAACTTTGTATGTCTTGTGTATGTATGTTTTCATTACATCTACACTGTTGGTCTTTGAATAATTAACCATTTGTGGACACATGAACCTCAAAGGATGTTCCACCTTTTTATTTAAGTACTGCTATTAATCAATACTTAATTTGATTTGTATATTCACTTTGTTATTTTATAATTCTTAACTGATCAAAATGTTAATCACAATTCACAATAGATCCTGCAATCCAAGGAAGCTGCGTTTTAAATGGATTCCACCTCATAAATTCAGATGATCAGTATTAGATTTTACTTTTCTTTTTCTGACAAAACTCATCTATACACACTAAAGTACTCTGTCTTCCATGTTCTTCAACATGACAGGGGTTTTTATATAGCTCCATCTCTTTTGCATACTACTTTACATCTGGCAGCAGAGGAGCAGCAAAATTTATTTCGTTGACAGGAAGGTAGCCGCCCAAGGACAAGCGTGTGACAGATCATTTGAAAGGCATTCAAAATATAGAGGAAAGATAGTTCATCACCACAATCCCCTGACTGACACGCTGTGATGAGAAAAGTAAATACTGAGGATTTACACTGATGTGAACATCATCATCTAATGTATTCATCACATCAGTGGTGATTTGATTTCACTGCAGGGAGGCAAAAGCCGATTAGTTTGGTGTCAGTTGGTCAATGAAGACATGAGGATCCTTTTCAACCCTTGTGACACCTCAGTTTTTCTGTTAGGAGACAAAGTTCTCAGTCTGCAGGATATTCATGTGGAACAGAGTGTTCCTGGTTATGCTGCTGCCTGAGGATGCAAAACACCATGCCTGTCTCCAACAGGATGTATTTATTATTTCAACAGTGAGTCAGAGAGTGACATTCATATCAATCAGGTCGGCCCTGTTATCAGTCTGATCTCAGTTTGTGCCGGCTGTAGTTTTCTTTTCATTTCGGGTTGACAGTTGACTAAATCATTACCAGCATGCTCACTGCTGTCTGCTGGCACACAGGTGAAACACTAAAAAAACAACATACATTATTGTGTTGTCCAATTTACACACTCAGACACACTAACAATCATGTATTTATGACTCAGACAGAAATTGATAGTCTTTTACTGAAAGGACAGGCGTGTAGGATTTAGGAGGATCTATCAAGCTGCAACCTTGAGCCATATCTTCTTAATCTAACTGCCCATTTAAACAGTCCACATTTAGCTCACATTTTTAACCAGACCTTTTTAACTGGCATTATTCCACCTTCTTGGAAAAGCGCATTTGTAACTCCCCTATATAAAAATGGTGACATCTCTGACCTCAATAATTACCGTCCAATATCCAAACTTCCCCTCTCAGCAAAAATCCTGGAATCATTGGTCAATTATCAACTATGCTATTTTATCGTCTCATCAAACTTACTTCAGCCACAACAGTCTGGATTTTGCCCGGGTCACAGCACAATTACAGCTGCAGTTTCAGTCATAGATAACATTGTCTCCTCCCTGGATAATAAACAGTTTTGCGCTGCTCTTTTCATTGACCTCTCAAAAGCATTCAATACTGTTGATCCTAAAATTCTACTTCATAAATTACAGTCCATAGGCTTAGATATTTCTTCACTGAAATGGTTCCACTCTTACCTCACTGACAGAACTCAGACTGTTGTCGCTGACGGCACTCAATTAGTCCACTCACTGTCAGAAGTCCACTCACTATCAGAAACGGGGTGCCGCAGGGGTCTATCCTTGGGCCATTGCTATTTACATTATACATTAATAACATAATTCTCCCGAATCAATATTTTAATGTCCACTTTTTTGCTGATGATTGTATCTTATATGCCCCTGGTTCTACCCCATCCCAAGCCCTGACTCATCTACAGACTGCATTTGATGCCCTACAATTGTCCCTCCATAACCACAGACAGTTTTTAAGTGGTGCAGCAATACCAAGTGATTAGACAAAGTAGCGCTAACAAAACATTAGCAAACTAGTGGGTGGTCATTGTTGTTGTTGTTTCTAGGGTATGCTCATTACACAAAGCAACAATAGGCATGCGTGTATTGAGAAGATAATGTCATCGTTTCTCTGTATGCTTTAGGGCCGTAATATACTTGCTGCTTGCTTGCTTGATAGGACGTATGTGTACACACTGCATACACAACGCGCCATGTCTGTGCATGGCGCGTTGTGTACGCAGCACTATGCAGCCAAAATGCACTATACTGGCGGTCACCACTTGGGGCAGACAACAGAAATATAACCCGGAAATTGTGAAGAATCTCATAATCTGGTCTGATCATCCGGTCGGGTCACTGTGTGCATTCGCACCAGCGCCTCTAGCAGTTATACGAATATTGCATCTCGCGCATGCATCGCAGTACCTCGCGTTGAGATGTGCGTTTGACGCGTCAAACGAACGCAGATCACACCTGGCAGCCATGATGTGGTTGCGTTTGTGTTGTTTGCAGAAAGTATATTACCGCCCTTACACATACACAAATAAACAGTAACTGGAGTTATGAAATATCTGAACATTAGAGAGCGCTTCAATAAAATTTCTGTTTAAGTGACCTAACATCCATTTACATGTGGAGGAGAGGTCAAAACATAGAGGGAAATATACTTATCTGAATACATACGAAAGACATGTCCTTATACTCAGTTTTAAATCATTTATGAATTATGAATTTTACTATCCTTTTCATTTGCATTTGAGTCATTATCTGTTAGTGACCCTTTCATTTGATCCTAAATGAAGAAGCCCTTTGTAAAGTCTCATTCAATATGAGCTCCATTATTGATCACCCCTTTGACATTTAATAATGATGACTGAGCTATAGCACCAAGGAACAAGTACATGTGATAAATCAGTGATATGGCTGCTATAAATAGCCACCACCATGCATAATGACAGCTGCCCTGGTGCTGTTGGAGGACCTCATCTGTGAAATTGCACTTTCTTTGCCTTTCTTCTCACTGACAGGTCTAAAGATTGGTGGGGGAAGGCACAAGGATCAATGTGCAAACAGATGTTTGAGGGCATCTCTATAATCATTTATGGTTAACTATGGGAGTGGAAATGAGGCTCAAGCAGGTTTTTGAAATAACTTTACTCTTATATATCCTTGTGTCCTTGTGATGCCACGGTGGACATTGTTTCAGAAATACCGGTCATCTTAAGCTGCTTGCCGTTCCAGTAGCTGCACGCCTCCTATTGTAAAGCCTGATGAAAAATATACAGCAAAGTTTTCAAACCACAGACAATCAAATCTCGATGAGCAGCTTCAGTTCAGTGCAGTTTTGATTTAATCTTGATCAGAGATACATAGATATACTTAAAATATGGAATGTTAAATACAATGCTGCCTTCAAGTATGGTGTGCCTCAGGGGTGAGTCCTTGGGCCAGTTATGTTCTCCCTATACATGCCCCCTTTGGGTGATGTCATTTGTAGATATGGTGTTTCTTTTTACTATTATGGGGATGACTCACAGTTGTACCTCCCTATAATGCTAACTGACCTCAGTATGCTGAGTTTAAGTCTTTCCTAAAAGGTTACTTTATCTGAGCTGTCCATCTATTTTATTATTGCTGAACAATAATCATTTCACATGGAACAGTGTGTTTGTTTTCAACAATCTGAATACTGAAATTACACAACAAACAGCAACAAAGTTCAATTTAAGGGGATGCTTTACTTTTGGCACAGAGCTCTGTGATCTTGGCATTGATTGTGATGTCAATGTTGGAGGGTTGGGTCCCTGCCACCTCTTAAGAGTTGCATCTACAGTATATATATATATATATATATATATATATAACTATTTCTACAAGAATGGGATGAATAGTCTTTTTCAATCTCTGCGTTACATTGAATACATTCGACAGGGATTTTGAATATTTGCTGTGTTGATTTAATCATTTTTCCTAACTTATTGGATATAATTGCTCCTAAAATGTTAAACAATATTACCCATGTAATAATTTTAGGAAAATTAATTCGTTTAGAGAGAAGAATATGATCCCTGGTTTTGCAAAAATGCTAAACTTAGCAACATTTTAACAGCCCTTTGTCATTACAAGTTGAAAACCTGCTTTCAGTCAACTCATATGCTTTTCCCTTCAATTTTATTATCAGATTATATTGTTTGTGGCACCACAAGTAAATCTTGTAAGTGTTTTCTATAATACTTACAAGAGTTTAGTTTCACTGATTATTGTCCAACTCATATAAGTTTGATATTACATTTTTCTACTAAGGATATTGTATGTGGAATACTGTCATATAATGTTCTTATAAGTACCCAAGTCATACAAGTTTCATTTTGTACAAATTTAATAAGGATCTTATATCTGGTTTCACTGTCGTATGCATTACATACAAGTTTCAGATAAAAGATATACAAACTTTATAAGATTTATCTATATCTTTTCCATATGGGTGTGTTTGAAAGGTGTTGTGTAAATAAAGTATATTACCATTTATTATTATCTTTACATATGTTAAATTGTTAACACTGTTGTTTAATGGTGTGTTAATTCTTGAGCACTAGTTAATACTTCAGGAGAATGAATCATTTGTGTGCAGGAGTTAAGAGCCAGTTAGGACTTGTCACTTGTTGGTTGAGCAGGAGAAAATCCTACTGTGAGGGTGTTGCTCTTTCTGGGCCAACACAGCAGCAGCAAGTCTGCCCATTCTGTGGGCTGTGGTCAGTGTCAACTCCTTACTGATGGTCACTATGACACATGCTAATGAATCATCAGAGACATGTAGAGCAGATGTTATGAAGATGAGACACACACCACAAGTTGCAGAAGCATGAGGCTGTGTTCTGTTTACTACCGTTTGTCATTTCAAGGAGAAAAGTGGGTTGAATTGAGAGGATGTAGTTTTTCATGGTAATTGTAACTGCAAAAGCTGTAATTCATTTCATTATGTGATTTGGCCAAACAGAACCAAGAAATCTGCTTTGTCCACAGATAAGATCTTGCAACAGTATGACAGGAGGTGTGTGATGAGAAAATGACTCAAAACTTGAGGTAGGCTTCTAGTTTCGTAACGAACATAAACGTGCATTGTTATCATGTTTAGAAGCTACAGTGCGGCTCTGTATTTGCTCAGGCTAAAGTGAATTATGTGAGAGTGATTGTCCATGGTATGCAAGAGTTTGCTGCGAATGAAGTTTGATTACCTGCCACCTGTAAACTAGACTATTTAAAACCACCTTCCTAATTGGCAGTAAATTTCTCATGGTTACATTAAATATCACTCTTCATTTCTTGTCCTTGTGTTGCACTCTCACAGCCCTAGACCGGGGCGCAAAAATGAAAATAATGAGGACAAGCCAGTTTAATGTTTCATAATGAACATGGTGTCCCCGGTGAGTTTACTGGCATAGAAGGGAGTTCTACGTATGATCTATCTATCTCACAGCAGAGCAGCAACAAAGTCCCACACAGACTGAGAGTTTGAACTAGTCTAGTGGATGTCTGGCCTTTGTAAGCTTTAAAATGATTACAGACAAGAGATGTCAATACAAAGAAATACACAAAGAAAGCAAAGGGCAGGCTTGTGTTATGCCCAGCCAGAATGTGCTCAAGTGAAGCTATGCCTGAACATAAAGGCCATGATAGGTCCTCATTTATTTTTTTCAGAATTATGTGATCGTATCCCGTAATTCTGTGATAAAATGAAAAAAAAAAAAAAAAATTCTTTTGTGAGTGCAATGTGCTTCCATTTTTCCATAGACTATAAATCAACTAACACCAACTGCCTCTGTGCTGAATACAGCAGCTTTTCTTAGAGTGCAGACAGATGTTGTTGAGAGGACACTCATATTTGTATCTGATGCAAATTTAATAACATATCCTATGTAATATTCATGCTTTTTGTCTGCCTCGTTGGTCTGGGGGCAGGGATTCAAAACTGGAATAATATCAAGCACATTAATTGAGTTGGCATGATGACTATGAGGCTGCGCTACAAAACATATTCATTTAACATCAAATAAACTTTCTCAGGGTTAGGGTCATTGTTATCATGCATTTGACACACTATAAAGGACTAAGCTAGTAACAGGATGGCTCTTCAAATTTGACCATGCTAATTAAAAGCTGAATATGCTCAGGCTATGTTAATTTTTGTCCTCTTTTATACCCTACACTGCATAGCTGTTAGCAGTGATTCAACTGAAATACTGATAACGCAGCCCGACTTCTGCCTGCACTGATCCATTTACTGCATACTTGAGCAAACATCACCAATTATATACTTGACGTTTTAATGTTGCAAACTGCTGAACAGCTTTGGGTGTTAATAAGCTCTAGTTTGTCACACGGTATTTACATTAGGGGTGGACACGAACTGGGGACATAAAGCAAATACAGATATGCTGCTTATATCCTCTGTTCTCACAAACAGGTATCACAGTTAGTTCTTAGAATTATACAAAATCTTTTCACTGAGCCCTGTATTGCTGATGAGTTGCTGCGGAAGTTTTCAATATATATTGAATACGTTATTTTTGAAAACAGACATATATAGTCAGTAAATGTACAGGATGTTCTCATGCACTATTCGTACGTTTTCCTATGTACATAGGATCCCATGTCATCATGAACCAGTAATTTGTGCATAGACCATATATTTTGGATGACTGTGATCACGTGACCAATGGGCTGATGGGAATTAAGAAGGAAGCAGGGTACAGGTTGGTGTGACTGATAGGTCACTAAACACTGGACTTTCTGCAGGAGAACAGTGTTCTGTACCATGTGGGAACTGAGTCAATTTAATGTATGTCTTCACCATTTGTTTTTCCTAAACCTAACCACAGTAACTTTACATTTATTAGGTTAAGAACGTAATTTTATTCACAGGGCATTCATACATAGGATATCATACAAACTATTGTATGAGGATAGCTAACCACAGTACCTTTACATTAATTATGTTAAGAACATAATATTATTCGTGGGGCGCTCATACATAGCATATCATACCAACCACTGTATGAGGAAACCTAACCACAGGAACTTTGAGTTAATTAAGTTAAGAATGTAACATCATTCGTGGGGCGCTCATACGTAGGATATCACATGAACCATTGTGTGATTATTTTTGTAGGATATCATATGAATCATTGTATGAGGACCTAACCACAGTAACTTTATATTAATTATGTTCTCCTTTCTCTCTTTTTTTTTTATTCCACATCATGGAAACAATATTGCAAGATCTATTACAATTTTGTTTCATTCTTTCATTCCATGATCGAAAAAGGGTCAGGAAGAAGAAAGTCTTATATTACCAGCCCCTTTCTTAAAAAATAAAGCAATGAAATAAATAGATGGTCTGTCAGTCAGTCATTTCACAGTCACTACTTGTAGAAAGCACAAAAGAGTCAAACAAGAACCACACAACAACTCACCATCTACAAAAAACAAACAAAGAAAAAAAAAAAGAGAGAAAGAAAAAGAAAACAGCAACAACAAAACAAAACAAAAAAATTAAACATCAGCAGATCTTTTATCTGGCAATTTCATATTCTCTTTTTTTTTTTCGTTATACATACATCCTACTATTAAATGGAGAAAACCTCTGTCCCTCCGTCTGTCCTGTCTGTCTGTCATCATCCATTTTCCTCCTCACTGCTTTGACCTATTTCTCTGAACTTGCACATAGGCTTTCATCTTGGTCATGTGCAGATAGCCACAATGCCATTTTTGCATTTTTCCCACATTTCTACTGTTTATATTCGCGTTTTTGTCCACTACCCATTCATACTGTGAGCACCATTAGTTAATTATTAATTAATTAATTAATTATTTTACTGAATGAACGTGTGTCTGTGTGTGTGAGCCAGCCATTACGTATTTTCACTTTACTGACATTAGCCTGCAAACATTACCAACTAAACATTGCGCTGTGCACTTTGCACTGTTTCTTCATTCTTCTCCATGTTGTGTGTGTATGTATGTACCTGTGTGCCCGCGCACGGCCCCACGCACGCGCATGCTTTCGTGCCGTCAGCCAAAACTATGCTCCATGTATTTTGCCATAAAGCATGTTTCTAAATACAGTGTGCATTGTTTGTCTTACATTAATATTTATCACACAGTGCATCTCCTCTAATATACTGTTTTTGATCTCTTATTCCTCTATACATAACACATCCCCGGGTATGGACTAGTTTTGTTAAATTGATGGATATTAGTGCAAGCTTTTAAATCATTTTTTAGAGAATTCCATATTTTGACACCACATACTGAAATACACATTTGTTTCAAAGTAGTTTGTGCATGAGGAAAACAAACAAAAAATGTTTGTATATTTTCTGGCAATGTTCTGCTTTTTGCCTTGAACATAACTAATAAGGTCTGGATCTCAACAATATCAATACGTTTCATTAATCCTGACTTGATAAATAGTGCATTGGTGTGTTCTCTTGCCTCCACTCTATGTATTACTCATACTGCTCTTTTCTGTAAAATGATCAGTGCCTTGATATTAGTTGTGTATGCGTTACCCCACACTTCAACACAGTAACTCAAATAAGGCAAAATAAGTGAACAATACAAAATTCTCATTGTCTTATAGTCTAATACATGTTTTACTTTGTTCATAGCAAAAATATTCTTGGACACCTTTGTTTTAACATATTTTATATGTGATTTCCATGTGAGGTTTTCATCCATAATTACACCCAAAAATCTAAACTCTTTCAATAGCAGATCCATCAATAGTCAATGAAACATTTCCATCCTATTTCCGTTTAGAAAAGACCATAAACTTAGTTTTTTTAAATTCAGTGATAACTTATTTTCATCAAACCATTTTTTCAATTTAACCATTTCTTTTTCAATACTATCTGTCAAACTGTTCAAATCATCTCAAGAACTGAAAAAAATTGTGTCATCTGCAAACAACACAAACAGCAATATCTTTGATACCTCACATATCTCATTAATATATAAAATAAAAAGTTTATGCCCCAAGACCGAGCCTTTGGGAACTCTACACTCAATCTGCACTCAGATATATTACAGGCAAACTGCACATACTGCTGTCTGTTCTCTAAATAACTGCTCAACCAATTTGAAACTACACCTCTCATCCCATACATTTGTAATTTAGAAATTAATATGTTATGAACTATAGTATCAAATGCTTTTTTTAAATCAATAAATATCCCTATTGTGTGTTTTTTAGATTCAATTGCTGTTGTGATATCTTCTGTTATTTTCATTAATGCTAAAGCTGTTGATCGATTTGCTCGAAACTCATACTGACTCTCACTCAGCAGATTGTTCTTTTCAAGAAAATTGTCATGTTTTTCCACAAACATTTTTTCAAGTATCTTTAAAAATTGTGAGAGCAGGGACACTGGTCTATAGTTATTTAAGCTGTGTTTATCTCCCGTTTTAAAAAGTGGAATAACTTTTGCAGTTTTGATTCTGTCGGGAAAAATACCCGTGAGAAAAGAAAGATTGAAAATATAACTTAGAGGCTTGAGTATACAAGCCTCTAAGTTATAGGTGTTAAGTATATACACCTTATTCACATGGCGCTCATATGTAGAACATCATAAAAACCATTGTGTTTATTTTCATAGGATATCACACAAACCATTGAATGAGGATACGTTGAAATGTAACATAATCAAAAATCCGCTGTAGACTCCCAATCACGATTGAAAATGCATGTTGCAGGTTGTAGAGAGTCATCTATGTTGTTGCTGCTAGAACAAGTGAAAGTGAAACGTTGCTATGTTGTTCTTATTGAAATCTTAATATGTGTTTTAATGGAATTCAGTTTTTATTTATGTATACGATTCTTATTTCGAAAAGCCTGTTTATATGATTTGCCAATATTTAGTTATATTGCCAATAGCAGCAACTGTGGTGTTCGAAGGTGCACTATGACCAGATCTCCAGAGGTGTACCATTCTTCCATGCTGAAGTATGATTAGAAGAAGCTGCACTACAGAAATGATGCCATGAGGGCTTGAACCCAGCTGGCAATCATGGATCTTAACACCAACATTAGCAGACCACAGGCAACAAAGAAAGGTCAAGATGTGATTAATTACTGGGAATGTCTTGTCTCTGTTCTTCTTGATTATGTTATGGCCTTCATCACAAGGCCTTCCTGCAAGGCTACTGTGATCCTCAAGTGTATAAAAAATAGAGACAAGCACTTATTCTGAACCCCTGAGTGCTCATGATAATTTATAACAATCTTTTTTCTTTACACCAGTATTACGTTTCTCTATTTCCTGATATAACAAGTGCATTCACCTAAAACTACCTAGCAAATTCATGTGTCAACCAGATGATAAACTACAAAATTTGTTTTTGTTTTCATATAGAAGAATCTCGGTACAGATATCCTTTTAACAACGTCAACAATGGGGTGTAAAGCCCATCTATGGCCTTCTGGCAGGCCTTCTGCTATGACTCCATGGAGCGTGTCCTGAAAAGGAGAGAAGAGAGGAGAGAGGAGTGTTGCTCACTCTGAACCATTGCCCTGTCATAAAACACATCAAAGAAAATTACTTCACAACATCACTTCTGTTCCAAGGCCTGATTTACTAACTTGACATTCTTCAAGGTTCAAACAATAGTGAAGGGGAACTTAATAGCCAACAGTTTTATTTTCTTGTGAAGAATTTCTATTCTCCCTTATAGTAGGGGAGAGTTGCTTTTAATGTAACACATTACAGTTTTCACACATGTTTTCTCTTGCTTTGAAAATGTCATGGTGATATCATCAGTGGCCAGTAGCTTAAGTAGTAAACTATCAGTATTACTCCACTCTGCGGGGGATGGTAGCTGCAAAACCAGTTTTACACAAACTAAATAAAAGTTCAGATTCAGGGGTTTTATATAGTTGTAACTGCCTAACTGCAAGTACAGCTTGATTACTTAACTTGTATATAGGGCTGTCAGTGTTAATGTGTTGATGACGATCCAATTAAGGTCCGCACATAACACTTTTTGTTTTATTTTGTTGTCACTTGATTAGACGTTTGAGCTTCCACCTAGGAGCTGAGCACACAGGTGCAGCTAATAAGACTGATGTCAGTGAGCAACCACACTGCCAAAGATGACAAAGCACTATTTGGGAGTGAGCCCTCATGATGCTCTCTGCTACCTTTTTTTCATTATCATTGATGGCATAAATGGGAAAGTAGCAAAAGCAGATTCTGGGGCTTGCCCCCATTATGTATATATAGTGACAACAATGGTGATATTAGTTAAAAACAATAATAATAATAATAATAACTGATTGAGGAAATTACTGCAATGCATTAGATCATAGGATTAAATCAGGAGTGAACAAATATTTATTTTCTTCATTTATTAATTCAATCTTGAGGCTACTTTAGTTATATATTGGTCAAATTGTGTGCAGAACTGAAATTATGTAAAGAGTGTATGGTTGTCAACTCTCAGTTCTTCAGTCATAGCATATCTATGTAATTTCAAGACTGTTCAGGGACCCCAGTATGCAGAAATAATACACCATTTTGAAAAAAAAAGGCAATGTTTCTTTTTCCCTCACCAAAATGTTGTATCTATTTGGAACATTATTTAGCCCCCTTTTCGACAAGATAGAGTAATATCACATTTTTCTGTCACGTTTAATTCCTCTCTGATGTTTTCAGGGGGGCCTCTGCACCTTGTTGGTCTCAATCTGTGGTTTTCTTTTTTCTTTTCTCTCTGCCATTGTTCTGCCTACTGTGCTCTTGGTGCAAAGGCAACATTATACTTTGCCACATGGATATTTGCAACTATATAGCTATAGAAAAATAGCAAACATACAGAAGCAACAACAAAAACAAAACTTTTCACCTTGTCTCTCAGTGCTTCCATGGGTTTGCCTTCCTTTATGTGCCTCCTTATTTAGAGGTCACCATAAAAGTTAGAAAGCATGTCTTCAATATTGAATGTGATTACTTTGGTACTTTACAGCAATTGTGTCAGTTGGTATCACTAGCTTCACCTATGCACTAATGCTGGTTTAAATGAATATCTATAATCACATTAAGAGTCCCTGCTGAGGTATAGCGTAATAATGTGAAACCGCTCTAGGCTACCACTCTGCTGTAATGAAATACAAGCCACTGTCTGTGCCTCATGGGAGTGATGTGAAGACAGTGTTCAGCTTGAAACCCTAAACCTCAGAGATTGCAATATTGTGTAGCTTTACCCAGTCGTATCACATTAGATTGTTTAGCAAAGAATTTGATTTGTGATAAAACAGTAATTTTCTCTGCAGTAAATCCCAGTTGAGGGCATGTGAAAGTCCTTTTGTAGACTAAACTTAAACGCGCTAACACCCGCTTGCATCTGGTTCTTCAATATAATGGGAAACGTGACAATCTGCATTCACTCCTGGGTCAAATGACTCTGCATGGGTATTCACCAGCTCCTCTCCAAACAGTATGGCTTCAGTTTTACTCCAGCCAGACAATTAGGGGCAGACATTTTCTTTATGGCACTTTTTCAAAGATCAAACTTGTTACATGTGGGATACCTTTATCAGACCTCAGAAATTATATTAGGGAGTTAATTTTTTTTAAATGATACAATAAAATCAATATTCTGAGCTTAAAAAAATGTTGTCATTAACTTCACTGAAGGCTTCCTTGCAGCAAATTAGCAGACATGGTGGACTGCATATGGGTTTGTGCCCTCTAGTTTCATTGTGACTCGTATTTTTTTTGTTTTTAACCCAGTCACCGTTGTTTCACAAGAAACTCTCAGAGTGTGGGACATACAAACACACCTGACACTTCATATGAAATTGATTTATTTCACAACCTAGTCAGTGGAACTCTATGCCTTTGTGATTTCATTAAAAAACTGCATTTGGAGAAACAATTTTTCACATCATTTATTTTTGCAAGGGACACAGTTTGAAGACAACTTCCAACTGCCATCCAACTTAGATTAACTTGCTGCAAGAGGCCTTTCTGACATTTGTCCAGCAAAGACAGAATCAATCAAAAGAATCTAATCAAAAGTCCACTTCTCTCATATTAGCAGCTGTACAACTATAACTTAAGGTTAATGCTCTTAAATGGCATTGTGTTTCAGAGCAGAGGCATTAACTTAATAATCAGTAAGGATGCACAAGGAGAAAAAGGAAGCCCTGATTGAGAACCGCTTTCAGTTTAAAGCATCATCACCCTGCACTGTAGGTATTGCTGTGGCTGCACTAAGCTGCTGTCTGAAATAGTTACATTTTACACTTTCTCACATTAGTTCACAGGTCTGCAAGTGTGAGGCCAGCCTAAAGCTGGCATTTATCAGGATTTACAACAGTACTGGAACACACAGTGAGCCATGGGCTGCCTGTTGGTTGAAGCCCAAAGGTAAAAAAAGAAATGGGGAAAAAAAGTCAGCACTGCAAAAAGGTCATTTGGTCCAAGGTCTTTGCTTTGATAAGCGCTGAGTGCGCCTGCATTTGCATAATGCTAAAAATAGACATCACATGCAGAGAGTGAAGAGGTCGCTGAGCTCTCCAAGGACTGGTTACTCAAGAGAAAAGGAGAATGGCTGTCTCTCTTTCCCTTTTTTAATAAAATGGGAGTATATGCAGCCCACAGAATTGGTCATACCATAATACATTTGGAAACAAAATAATCTCTCTATCAGTTTTAACCCTTGTGTAGTTGTAGTATCTCTTATACAAGTTATTCCTACCTTGTGTGAATTATGGGCATGACTTCCAGCTTTGAAGCAGAACTGTCATTTTCCAATATCAGCAGTAGCTAATCCTCTTTTCTAGAGTGACTGGAAACTGAAACAAGTAGAATACACCACCTGTTACATCTCAGGTGCTATGACATGATCATACCTCTGTCATCTCTGACAGCCATCTCAAAGCACTGGGTGTTTTCATTTTCAACCAAGCAAGTTGGCGCTCAGCTTGCTTATATTGGTTTAATATTAGCTGTTTAAAACAAGCTCTTTTTATTAATTGTACATTATAAATTCTTTTTTTTGTTTGTTTTGTTTTTTTAAAAAAATGCTTATTTATACCACAAGTAACAAATTAGGAAAGCCAGACGCAGTATAGATAATTGCCACGTTCCTATGACTACAAAAGTAGCTGTAACTGGTGGATAAATGTTTGCGGATAGTTTTGCATTAGGCACGAGTTTGTTTGTCAGCAATGCAGTAGTATTTGAGTGTTTTAGGACTCGACGCCTGCCGAGGAAGTGATGGTGGCGGTGCTATGCTCGGTCGTTGCTAGCAAGTAGCATACCTGTCAAGTCTCCCATTTTGGTCGGGAAACTACCGTATTTTACCCCTCTTTCCTGCCGTCCCCTATTATCATGTTTCAACCAGCAGCAGAAAGGAACGGCTAATCCTGGAGGTTGTGGGTTGAACGGGGATCACAGAGAGGAATAACGTTATGGCGGAGATAACGGCTTACCGGCAACACAGAAGTCCAACTCCAGGTCCAGTATATTTCTTCTTTTATTGGTGTCATGACTGCCCAGTAGTGCCTGGACAACCGAGCCGTGGCGGCACACAGGTATGTGGCGTGTCAGAGGAGAAACGAGCCGTTCACATTTCTCTCTTGT
The DNA here is from genome assembly GCA_035609425.1 of Epinephelus awoara. Classification (NCBI taxonomy): domain Eukaryota; kingdom Metazoa; phylum Chordata; class Actinopteri; order Perciformes; family Serranidae; genus Epinephelus; species Epinephelus awoara. The sequence goes on from CM069305.1 coordinate 6,342,249, forward strand.
GGCAGGTAACGGTCCACAAACCTCACCGCACTTTAGGGACTGTTCTTTACCTATGAAGGGACTTGTCAGGGGAGGAGGGTAGCTGGTTGATTTTTAGTCTATTTTTTTATTTCAATCCCCCCTATGTTAGTCACTTATTGGGTCTCACGGTGGGCGCCGAAAAATTTCCCTTATTTTCAAATCCAAAACTTGACAGGTATGGCAAGTAGCTAGATGTGGAGGGCTAGTGTGAGCTGTACAATTCTTTTCTTTTGGTTTAATACATGCCGTGGTAAACTCCTTGATTTATTTTATTATGTTTAAAGGTTCATATTGTGTAAAAGTGGTTTAAAAACTAGTTGATAAGAAATATTGAAAATTCATATGTCAATAGCACAAATACATTCCTTCCAAAAAAGTGTTAAAGGATGTAAAGTCTGCAACAAATCTGTATAATAAGTCATTAGTGAAGAGAGCCACGAGTGAACATGAGAAATTAAAAGAAAATGTGTAATGAAAACAAAATGTAACAGTAAATATGTAAAATCAATAAATGTGCTTCATATACCCTTTTGTGTTTTCATTTAGGCTGTATTATAATGTAGGAATGTTCACAGCATTTCAGTGTCAACAAAGGTAGGCCTTATCAGATTCTGATCACCTAATTGTAGTTAGTAAGTGGTTGACAAGTGGTTATTTTAGATTTCCTGTACACCTGTCTTAAAATGTAAGGGATACTGGAGCTTGGTTGTGGTGGTGGGACGGCTTGCGGCAGGCGCCGGAAAATTTCCCTTATTTTCAAATCCAAAACTTGACAGGTATGTTAAAAGCTCATGTCTATTTACATGCTACTGTGTAACGTGTAAGTCCAGGAAATACTACAGTAATCTCTTTAAGGTACATTTAAAGTGCAATTATGACCAGTGTTGAGCTGGGACATGAAAAGGTGACATAAAGATGATATTGTGACGAAAAGGTGGTTATTTTTGGTTTGATGGTGTGTTTTGCGGAAAATGTGTGTTTCATGAACACTGAAATATGTCTGAAAAGACAATATATATACAGTATGATGCTGAGTGAATATTAAAATGGACAATGTTAACAGGATAGTGGATGACATGTGACATAAATAAACATAACTGAGGAAGATTCAGCAAAGACAAACCACGTCTCCTGTGTCATCCTCTGTTTTCTTTTGTTTCAGCTATTCATACAACTGTATACTGGTGCTGCAACCCGGTACCTGTAACATTAACATCTGCTCCTTTTAAAAGATGATTCATGATTTCTTGAGTGATCCACCCTCTTGTTTAGGTTCTCATCTATCCACACAGATCTCCGTTTCCCTGTGCTCAACAATTTGCTCACAGCCTCTCACCCTAAACTCCAGCCAGAGCAGGTATCCTCTGCCTGTCCATTTTAGTTACTAGCTACTGATTAATGTAAAATGAATAAATTAAAATAAACTGTAGATTGATTACACGGGAAGGTTAGGGTCAGGAGGTGATGGGGTGTTTGCACACCAACAATAAAAAGCAGGGGTTTTTTTTACTAATAGCATTAAATAAAAAAAAAATAAAAAAAAGACAGTGTAGTGAGATAAAGACAGGTTGAAGGCAGATCTTCACATGTAACACTGATGTATGGAAAGGACTCTAAAGCCACAAGACTTTGATCTGCCTCTGATTCATAATGCAAGACAGCATGAATCACAAGTTTCATGATTTGTATAAAACCCAACATAAATAAGTGCTATTTTTTTTTTTTTTTTTGCTGCAAGGAAACGCTGGATGGAGCCAGCTTAGCTGTTTCCCCCGGCTTCCAGTCTTTATGCTAACATTCTAACATGAGACTGATATCAGTCCTCTTATGTCACTTGCTGAAAGAAAGCAGATAAGCATGTTGGATTGTTCCTTTTGTGTGTGTGTGTGTGTGTGTGTGTGTGTGTGTGTGTGTGTGTGTGTGTGTGTGTGTGTGTGTGTGTGGAGCTTCAAGGCATGTTTGGAAATTTTGCTAGCAGCTTTGTTTCAGTTAAGCTTTTGCTATTACACATCTTTTTCCACTTGTCTGAGTTGTGGAAAAATGTCATAATCCTCTTAAAAACCCTACAAAGGTTTGCTTAGTTGTGATTTTAAATGACTTTGTTTCATAAGACTCTACATGCAGCAGTATTGGAGCCAGGCGTAGTTCATTTAAAAAAAACTGTGGGCATGTTGCCACCTGTTCAGCAGAGCTCATTAGCTGCGGACAGACATGAGAAGCAGGAGGCAGGAGTTCAGCTTGTGCAGTGAGGTAATGCAGCTTGCTAGTCACACAGTACTGTGGGTCAATAGGTGGCCTTTAATCTAGTGACTTTAGAAAGACAAGGAGTTGCTCTGTACAGCTGTCACAGGACCCAACAGCCTGACGATGTGTTCTGACTTAAACTGTTAGGGTTATTACTTGTAGGTGTTCAAACTGTCTCTGATAAAACATGGGGCAAGTAAGAACCACTCCTTGATGAAATGTAAGTTAGGTATCCTGTGAAGAAGAGAAACGTGTTTGATGGTTGAGCTTATGATCTGACTGAACACTGTTACTGATGATCAGTTATCTGATTCAGCTGTAAATTTGCCGGAAACCAGTGGGAGAGGACTTTGGATCTTTTGGCTGTGCAGATGAATCATCCTGCTGTATGTCAGAAAATGTAAAGCAAAGGATGTGATTCTGTGCATAAAACAGCTTCACATATATATACATTGCATACTTTCTTCACCAGTCTCCACAGTTTCACGTTTACGTAAGTGAATGTAAGCATGTAAGCACAACCTGCTTGAAACTTGAAAGTTTGTGGACTGCAGTTTTGCCGACAGCATGCATACTAATAGATCAAAATCAAAAAATGTGCTGATGGATGTATGTTGTCAACTCATGCATTAAGTAACATTACAAGTTAATGTCTCACCTTAAAAGTCATCGGCAGATAGCCATGTGAATTAAGTTTAAAGTTTAAGTTTAAAAGTTTAAAATGCCCAAATTAACAGCAGAAATAAACGTGTTTACAGCCTAGTGCAAAAAATGGTTTGAGTCTCTATAGCTAATTTCCCTGTTCATGACAACTGTATGGGGGTGAGTTTTCATATAGTCTCGCTCACCAGACCTTTTCAAGAAAAGAAATGTCTGGCTGCGCCGACTCTCACTTTAAGATTGGAGAAAAAGAGCGCCCCGACATTTTTATTTCTTTCAACCAATCACAATCACTCTTGGCGGTGCCAGCAACAGTGCGCTTGCAAAAATATTGCCGGGGGGAAACAGGTTTTGGTGTAACACTCCCACAAAAATATTGCATACAGGATGCAAACCATGGCAGAAAAATGGCTACATCCCCGCAAGATCAAACACCACAAAAGTTAGTAAAGAACGTGTTGAAAACTGCTACGCAACCGGAGGAGGTAGGGCGGGACTTCAGTGGGTGGCTTGTTCCGCCCAATGAGAGGCTGATCTATGCAGCGAACTTCAGCCCACTCAGAGTAGTTTTCATATAACTCACCCTTTTACATTTCATAAGGGCTTAAACTTGTGCATATTTAAAGGCGGGCCGCTTGAGTGACTGGCTGTCTGCAGATAGAGTCCCCGACTTCTCAACTGTTGTTGAGAGAACCTGGTGTGGAGGAGAAAGCCAGTAAAGTGTTGTTGGGTGGACCATATCTGGTAACCCACACCGTAGCCAGCGAGGTTGCACAGATGTGATGGGTGAATGAATAAGCTGTTCTTCATTGTTTGTCTTGTTTCCAGTCTTTACGCTAAGCTAAGCTAACCACATCCTTACTCCAGTTTTGTACAGAACACACAGACATGGCATTGATATTGATCTTCTCATTTCACTCAAGAAGGGAAAGCAAAAAAAGGGTATTACACAAAATATCGAACTATTCCTGCAAATCCTTAATGGCTACATGACGCGTAGAGATATAATCTATGGTATAACATATCAAGAAGTCCAAAATAAAAGTAATGAATAAATGAACGTTTTTATAAGACAGTATTACAATAAGTGACTCACCGTCTTTAAACATAGCATGCAGGATCTGTCCTTTCAATCACGTAAACTTGAAACTACAAATTAGGCGGCTTCACAAAGGTCAAGGTCTAAAAAAGGACAGCATTTGTCCTTGTTTGGAAGAACAAATGCCGTTGCTGTAGACAATGTAATTACAATGCAGGAGATTCTTTTGGGTAATTGCTTCATCTAACAACCAAGCTGTTCTCCCACGCAGTGAGGCTCAGCCAGCCCTCTCAACTGAATCCATTCAGTATTATGTAAGTAAGGTCTGACAATGAACACAACATTGTTAACAGTGCAATTTGAATTTTAAAATAATTTTATGCTCAGTCACTGTTAATATATAATTCACTAACAAGACCACACCAATAGTTTTCAGAATGATTTATTACATGTAATGGATGATGAGATGGAAACTGAGTCAAAGGAGTAGGTGTGCTTAAATACTAATTCAATGGAAATGGGATGTGTTCAAAGCGTGGTCTTGTTCCCGAATTTAGTTATAAAACTTAATTTCAATAACAAGACCACACCAATAGTATTTTCAGAATGATAAATTACATGTTATGGATGATGAGTGGTCGTGACTGAGGAGGAGAGGGTTGAGGGATGAAGGGATGAGGGTCAAGGGATGAAGGCATGCGGGCAGGAGGGATGAGGGAAGAAGGGGTGAAGGTATGAAAGGAGGAAAGAGGGTTATGGGTGGATGGACGGATGGATGAATAGATGCTTGGTGGAACAAGGAAGTGGAGACTCTGGGTGGGGGAGCCGTCTCTTCGATCTCTAGGGTACGATCAGAGCCTCCAAGAGAACTTCAAGAGCAAAGGATGGCGTGGGCATGGTTGGAGATCTCTTGAGGCAAAAGAGGTGGCTCCAATTTGAAACGAATGCCTCAAGTACAGCTCTGGGGATATTCCAGATCTGGACAGGATTTGGCAGAGGTGGTGATGAAACCAAAAGCGAGTGGCTACCCCACCTGTCTCTAAAACGAAAAGAGAGTCCTGAGGGGAAGCTCGTCCCGCTAGTCTCGAGTTAATGTAGTTGTGAATGGGGTCATAAGGATTTAAATATGAATCCAGTTAAAAGAGGTGAATGGGTCAAGGTAGGCCGGACTGGCTGATCTTGCTGCATTTGAGGTGGAAGATGAGAGTGGTGGGAGAATGAAAGGTGATGTCAAATATAGTCGCGTGTCTGAAAGGTTGGAAGTCGAGAGAAGCCGTGAACTCTGAGCACCGAAGAAAGCCGAAGAATGCCAACAGAAACATGGATTCTAGGACTTTGTCTATAGGTGGAGACAGATAGTGTACGAATGCAGAAGGTGAGGAGGTCGGAAGTGAGGGGCAAATGTTTCTGTATAGGTTGTAGTTCAGTCTTTCGTAGACCTTTGATGAGCATGCTAATGTGGGAGTGGGTCAAGGCTGGACATGGAGCCCCGGAGGACAATTGTCCATGAAATTGATTCCGCTGATGTAGACTTGTATGGAGGAGGATTTGATCTTGAGGATGGAATGGGTGTACGTAATGAAGTTGGAGAGGCTAAGGACATCAAATGAAGGGAATAGAAGGCTAAGGGAGGCGTGGAAAGCTTTAAAGCAATTCCAGCCGGTGCGATAGGAGGAGAGAGTGCGGGGAGCAATGCTATTTAGGATAGCTTCTTGGGAGATGGTGACCAGGTGTTCTTGCTGCGAAGTCAGTTGAAGATGGAGGCTGAAAATGGTGGGACTGGAGTTCAATGAGGGTCTGAGGATGGCACCAATTGTCTGAATCTCTGAAACGAGAGACAAGAAAGTGAGAACACCATGGAATTTTTATAAGCTGGGATGTGGGAGGCTTGGATGATAAACTGGTGCTGGGCTGAGACCAGGGGGAGCCTCTGCATGAACTGCATGATGTGTAGGCAGTGTGACCCTCCTTTGTTAATGATGTCTATGACTGCAGTGTTGTCAGAGTAGATGGTGATGGTCTTCTTTGACCATTCGTGCTGACCACTGGGTACATTTCAGAGATGGCGGAGGAAGGAGTTAGGGATGCGAATTCTGACGGCCATTTGGCTGAAAACCACTTGCCACCGTAGTAGCCACCAAAGCCAATGCAAGGTGCTGCGTCTTGGTCTTTGTAAAAGAAGGAGATGCCATTCTATGTGGACAGGAACTTATGCCACAATTTCAGCTCCATCTTACATGCTTTGTTCAGAGTGACGTGGTCATGCAGTGATGGAACGGAAGCAATGATGGAGAGTAAGTGAGACAAGAAGGAACGACCTTGGGGGATGATATGAATGGCGTAGTTGAAGTGGCCTAGCAGTGAAAGAAGTTGACGTTTGGTACACCTGTGTGGCAGAAGGAAATTTGCAATGAGAAGAGAAATCCGGTGGATTTTCTCAGAGGGCAGTGATGCTTGGAATGAGATGGAGTCAAGGATAATACAGAGAAACTCCACAGATGTGCAGGGGCCTTCTGTTTTTTTTTTTTTGAGGTGAGGGGAACTCTGAGGTTATGGAACGCGGAAGTGAGGGTGTTGAGACCAAGAGAGGTGGGTGAAGTGGGTGGCGTGACTGTGAGAAAGTCGTCGAGGAGGTGGATGACAGTTTGAAGTTGTTTACCAGGATCCATCAGTGCAGTCCAGAGTGCTTTAGATAAGGAGTCGAATATTTTGGGGCTGCTCTTGCACCCGAAAGTCAGACATACGGCAAAGTAGTAGGCGCCCTTCCATAGGACGCCAAAGAGGTGCCAGTAGTCTGGGTGGATGGGGAGGACTTCAAAAGCGATTGTGATATCGGCTTTTGTGAGCCAGGCTCCTTGGCCTGCAAGATGGATGAGGGAGATGGCATGATCTATTGTGCAGTACTGCATGGAGAGGTCCGGGCTGGATATTTTCCATTGGTGTAGCCACTAGATCCTGAATATGGGGAATGGTAAACTGGTAAATGGGCCGATTATGAATTTCTCTTTGACTTCCATCTCTAGTAGTTTAATGACTGTGTCGGGCTCTGAAATGGCTGACTGCAAGTTGTGGCATTTGTAAGAGGAATCTGGCATGACCTTTAAACCTGGGTGAAAACCGTGTGTAAAGCTTTGAACGAGGACATGGACGAACTGTCGGTCTGGGTGATTATTCTTCTGGGGCGTTTATGTTGATGGGTGTGTTGAGGTACTTACACAAGTTGTGCTGAGTGGGTGGATCTAGCCACAGAAGGAGCAAGTGTGGAGGAAATGGCAGCTGGACGCATTGCATCTGAGGTCACTGAAATTGTTACACAACGTCTTCCCACCCTGATAGAGGACTGGTCTTCCTCTTTTGTCAACGCCCTTGGAAAGGAGACCAAGGGTGGTGGTTGGCTGTGGGTTTTCCGATTTGGGGGTAATTGATGGTGGGGGGGCTGCAGGGGGCAAGCTGCAGAAGATGGCGGGATTGCACTGACGTGGGGCTGAGGAGCGAGGCAATGGGACGGTGAGGGTGCATGCTATGGACAGAAGGGATGAATTGCAAAAACTCTGCAACAGAGCTCTGGGTCCAGGGTTGCCCAGTATGTTCCCTAGTTGAACTGTTGCAAACAGCCAGCAGCTTGAGATGCGAAGAGTACATGGTAAGTGTAAAAATCATTGCTACCAAACCAGAGAGCCAGATCAAGAATGAGGGACATGTATGCGTTGAGTTCTGGCCTGCAGTTGGGGAAGGCAGAGCAAATACATTGCGGTACAGGAAAAAAGCAAAGGCAAATTCTACCGCTATCAGTTCTTTGGAGCGAGTGGGAAGTGACTGTTTAAGTTTGATGGGACCAAGGATTGTTTGCAGTTCTCTGGGGATGTGAAGATTGCATGAGGATGGCTGGATTAATTGAGCGAGATTGACGTAGTTACCGTTAAGAATCTGTAGCTCGGGTATGGGTAATACTGGGGAAGGACTGGTGGAAGCGACTGGGTGTACTGGAGGTAAAGCAGTGGCTAATGAGAAGCTGCTGGGTGGAGGGGGATAGAGGGGAAAAGGGCTGGAGCCGACTGCAGGTGGAGTTGTGGGAGGAAAAGTGTTACATATGGCTACATATGGGTTGGGTTGGGGAAGAGCACAGTCCTCCAAAGGGCACGGGCTCTCGGGGGCTCTGGGTATTCAATCAATACTTAAAATTACTCCTAAAAACCAAGTGGTTGTTTTAAAAGCCCTGTTAAGGCGTGTGTTTTTATTTTAAAAAATGATTAACAATAATAATAATAATAATAATGCACGTAGATTGGGCCACTCCACAGGGAAGGCGGTGTGAACTCATTTATTTATCAATAGTACTCCTGTTTCCCAGGGTCTCTGTTATATTATCTAGGATCTGCTATTGAATAAAAGTGCCAGGTGAAATTAAAATACATATAAAAAATTATATATATCTATATATATATAGATATATATAGATATATATAATTTTTTATATGTATTTTAATTTCACCTGGCACTTTTATCACCAGATGACTACAGTCCCCTACATCTGCTAAATAAGTGCATTGACGAAATCAATACGTGGATGTGCCAGAATTATCTACAACTAAACACAGACAAAACTGAGATGGTTGTTTTTGGCCCCAAAGAACAAAGATCAATAATCAGTGCTCACCTTGACGCCATGACACTAAAACCTACAAATCAAGCCAGAAATCTTGGTGTAGTTCTGGACTCAGACCTAAATTTCAATAGTCACATTAAGACAATTACTAAATCAGCCTACTACCAGTCAATCAGACAACTGCAGCTCGTCCAGAATGCTGCTGCCAGAGTCCTCACCAACACCAAGAGAGTGGAGCACATTACAGGACCATTACACCAGTGCTTAAGTCACTGCACTGGCTTTCTGTGTGTCAAAGGACAGACTTTAAAATCTTGTTACTTGTCTATAAACCACTAAATAGTCTCAGGCCTAAATACATCTCTGATTTACTTGTACGTTATGAAGCATCCAGACCCCTCAGATCATCTGGAACAGGTTTACTCAGTGTTCCCAGGATCAAAACCAAACACGGTGAGGCAGCCTTCAGTTTCTATGCTCCCCGCCTGTGGAACAAACTTCCAGAATATCTGAGGTCGGCTGAAACTGTCAGCTCATTTAAATCAGGGCTTAAAACATTACTATTTACTGCATCTTGCCAGTGAACTAGATATGTAACTTATTGTTAGGATAATCTGTAGCTATTGTTTTTATATTTGTCTGCTGTTGCTTTTGCTTTATGTTTGCTTTTTAAATGCATTTTCTGCACTGTCTTTAACTATTTATTGTCTCGCTTTTAGCTTTTGTTTTTAATGATTTACTGTTCCTTTAATGTTTTCTCTTGTAAAGCACATTGAATTGCCTTGTGTATGAATGGTGCTATATAAATAAAATTGCCTTGCCTTGCCTTGGGGCGGCCACGAGGTCTCCTCCCGGTTGGACATGCCTGAAACACCTCCATAAGGAGGCGTCCAGAAGGCATCCTTACCAGATGCCCGAACCACCTCAACTGGCTCCTCTCGATGTGGTGGAGCAGCAGCTCTACTCCGAGTCCCTCCTGGATGTCCAAGCTCCTCACCCTATCTCTAAGGTTGAGCCCAGCCACCCTGCAGAGGAAACTAATTTCAGCCACTTGTACTTGCAATCTCGTTCTTTCGGTCACTACCCAGAGCTTGTGCCCATAGGTGAGGGTTGGAATGTAGATCAACCGGTAAATCGAGAGCTTCGCTTTCTGGCTAAGCTCCCTCTTCACCAACGGACCGGTTAAGCGCCTGCATCACTGCTGACGCCGCCCCAATCCGCCTGTCCATCTCTCACTCCATCCTACCCTCACTTGTGAACAAGATCTCGAGATACTTAAACTCCTCCACCTGAGGCAGGACCTCCCCCCCGACCTGGAGTGGGCAATCCACCCTTTTCGGGCTGAGGACCATGGCCTCAGACTTGGAGATGCTGATTCTCATCCCAGCCGCTTCACACTCGGCTGCAAACCGTCCCAGCAAGAGCCTGAGGTCACTGTTTGATGGGGCTAGGAGGACCACGTCATCCGCAAAAAGCAGGGACAAGATCCTCCAGTCACCAAACCTGACACCCTTCACCACTTGGCTGCGCCTAGAAATTCTGTCCATGAAAGTTATGAACAGAACCGGTGACAAAGGGCAGCCCTGGCGGAGACCAACCCTTACCGGGAACAGGTCTGACTTCCTGCCGGCCACGCGAACCAGACTCGCGCTCCTTCGGTACAGGGACTGGATGGCCCTTAGCAAGGGGCCACCAACCCATTCTCCTGAAGCACCCCCCACAGGATGCCCCTGGGGACACGGTCATAAGCCTTCTCCAAATTCACAAAACACATGTGGACTGGTTGGGTGAACTCCCATGCCCCCTCCAGCACCCTGGCAAGGGTAAAGAGCTGGTCCACGGTTCCGCGTCCAGGATGAAAACCACATTGCTCCTCCTCAATCTGAAGTTCAACTATCAACTGGACCCTCTTCTTCAGCACCCTGGAGTAGACCTTACCGGGTAGGCTGAGGAGTGTGATCCCCCTGTAGTTGGAACACACCCTCTGGTGAAGATGGGGACCACCACCCCAGTCTGCCACTCCAGAGGCACTGCCCCCGATGTCCAGGCGTGTCAACCAGGAAAGCCCTACAACATCCAGAGCCTTGAGATATCCAGGGCGAATCTCATCCACCCCCGGGCCTCCGCCGCCGTGGAGTTGCTTCACTACCTCAGCGACTTCTGCCCCAGAAATTGCACGACCCTCCCCTGAGACCCCCAGCTCTTTTTTCCTCACTGGAATACGTGTTGGTGGGATTGAGCAGCTCCTCAAAGTATTCCTTTCACCACCCGCCTATGTCCCCAGTTGATGTCAGCAGCTCCCCGCCCCCACTGTAAACAGTGTGAGCAAGTTGCCTCCTTCCCCCCCTGAGGCGCCGGACGATTTGCCAGAACGTCTTTGGAGCCGATCGATTGCTGCTGCTGCGCTCGGCTTGGCCCACCGGTACCCGCCAGCTGCTTCCAGAGACCCACAGGCCAACCAGCCTGACAGTCCAAACTGCGACCTGCACAGAAGTCCAATAACTGAACACCACTCGAGTTCATATCAGGCAGGCCGTTCCTCCCAATCACGCCCCTCCAGTTCCTGCTGTCATTGCCCACGTGAGCGTTGAAGTCCCCCCGCAGAACAATGGAGTGCCCGGTCGGGCCACCGTCCAGCACCTGTCCCAGGGACTCCAAAAAGGGCGGGTACTCTGAACTGCTGTTCGGCGCATAAGCACAGACAACAGTCAGGACCCGTTCCCCGACCCGAAGGCGCAGGGAAGCAACCCTTTCGTCTACTGGGGTAAACCCCAACGTACAGGCAGAGAGTCTGGGGGCTATCAGAAAGCCCACCCCGGCCCTCCGCCTCTCACCCGGAGCAACTCCAGCAAAGGAGAGAGTCCAACCCCCCTCAAGGACTTGGGTTCCAGAGCCGGAACTATGTGTCAAGGTGAGGCCGACTATATCTAGCCGGTAACGCTCAACCTCTTCCACAAGCTGCGGCTCCTTCCCTGCCAGAGAGGTGACATTCCATGTCCCAAGAGCCAACTTCCGTAGCCGAGGATCGGACCACCAAGGTCCCCGCCTTGGTCTGCTGCCCAGTCCACAATGCACCACTCCCTTCTGGATCCCTCTGCGGGTGGTCGGCCTGCAGGGGGACGAGCCCATATAGCCGGATCGGGCTGGGCCCGGCCAGGCATTTGCCCACGGGCCCCAACCACAGGCCTGGCTCCAGGGTAGGTATTCAGATATTCATATTTACTCATACTCGTACTCGTACTCATCATCCTCCGCTTATCCAAGTCCGGATGCTGTTTCCAGTACCTGAACAACATCTTGGCCAACTGGGCTGTCCAATGTATGTTATTGTTACCAGTCTGAAACAGTAGTGGATTGATCTCTGGGATGAAATTGTGCTTGGAGGCTATGGTGTCATTGAGTCTTGTGAGTAGTGCTTTTTTCCGGGGGGTCCAGTCTGTTTATGATAGGTATGTAAACAGAGGAAGCAGTCTGTGTCAAGGGAGCGGTCTGTGCAGCTGTGGTGGTTGGTATTGACCTGGGAGGAGCTGAAATGGCAGAAGAAGGTGGGACAGGAATGGCTGAAGTAAGAGAAGAAGAAAGGATGTGAGGATGCACATGCACAAGAATTGTGTGAAACCTGAGGAAAATTCAGAGGAGAAGTGGACTGCTCGGAGACAGCCTGAACGGGGTTCGATACGACCTGGCCCTCAGAGAGGGCTGATGTCACTCGGATGAGGGATGTGTCGTGACGTCATCAACGTTGCCGCGGACACAACGCTGGGAGCCTGGACATTGTCTGGAGGCTTGGTGAGGGAGAGTGGAGCGTGTGGAGTTTTGCTGTGACTCTGTGAGCAGTTTGAAAAGTTTCACTTTCTTGTTGGAGCAGTGGAAAGGGATGTTTCTCTGGCTGAGAGCGTGCTTTAGACAAGCAACTGTCCAGTTGAACGGGCGGAGTGACCAGGCTGTGAGTCGCGGTGACTATGCCAGTTGGTGCGGCTGGATCTCAAGTGGGTTGGAGAGCGATGCATGGAAGGGAGTTCGTCAAATAACTTTTTATGACGGGCTTCAAGAGACTTGGATCACTACGGACAAGCAGTATGGAGATATTTTGTGGTTTCAATTATATGTTTTTTGGCTGTTTGAATCTGGGGCACCCAGCCTCCATCAGGTGGAGTTGTGCTGCTAGCCACTCTCCCCTTGGATCTCCGCAAGGGATGTGAGGACTCTAAAACTTCACCTGAGCCTACCTCGGCATATGGGTGATTAGATATTGGCTGAATTTTCATTTTTGGGTGCACTATCCCTTTAAGAGCAGTGAGAAAATGAGAAGCATTACCCTATCAGTCGGATTATAGAAGTAACGTTAGTTATACGGTACGGTAACGTTAGTACAAAAAATTAGTCAGTGTTTCTTTATATAAGAATTATTGTCATTCAGATCAGAAATTGTTTGTAGCCTATCTGAGCAAGAGACACCACTTGTTATCTGATATTTCTTCCATGTTCACTTTGGTGTGTTCAGAATAAAGAGAGTGAAGCAGAGGGAGAGAGAGAACATTTGGAGGATGAAAGCACAGGGAGAGTGTGTCAATCTGCTGGTGACATAGGTGAGTAGCGTAGCCCAAGAGAGGAGCAAATATTAATGGTTAACACCGAATAATGACATCACAGCAGACTCCCGTTGGCCCACATGTGTATAGTGTGTATCAGTAGTCTTTCTTGTAAATAGTTTACTGATATCAGTGATATTTCTTCCATGGTCCCTTGAGTGTGTTCAGAGTAGAGTGAGAGAGGCAGAGGGAAAACATGTTGAGGGCAGGAGGACAGAATCTGGTGACATGGAGGTGAGTGAGAATTGAGAAAGAAGCAAATATTGATGGTTAAGATCTAATAATGACATTACAGCAGTCTTATGTTAATGTACAGACTCCTGTTGGCCCCCATGTGTACGATTTGTATCAATACTCTCTCTAGTCAGTAGTTTGCTGATAAGATTTTAATCTATGTTTTTCATTCAGAAAAAAAGAAACATCTCATGTGTTAGTGAATTTGTATATATTTTACTTTAGAATTTCAGTGGCAGTAAGTAAGGCTGTGTGTGTTTGGGGGGGTGGGGGCGTGCAGATTTCACGACAATTTAATTGATATGCAGATATCTGTTTATAGAGATAAGCTGAAATGACTGATGCACAGAAGGGAAATTATTGGCGGGGATATCTGCTAGCGACACCAGAGATCTGCCAAAATATTGCCTGTTGCCCCCAGAGGCTTATCATCATCAGACCAAAAGCCGTCAGGTCCACAATGGGTTGAATGCTGATTTTCAAAACATTGGAAACAGTGAAGTGGGAGGAAATTTGGGGCTTTGAGGGAGTTCATGGCAGGTGAAGTCAAGTAAATACTTGTTTGTTTATTAGACATTAATGAAATATTAACTGCCCATGATGTTGATATTACTCAATCAATCCAGTAAATATGTAGATCAAAACTGTCATTACAAGAAGCTAACTGTGCTGTGTGACCGTGGGTTTCTACTGGAGTGTCTCAGATATTATTCCCTGTTACAGTAGTTCCATTACTTAGATTTTTCCCCGGGGAAATCTTGTTATTGAAAAAGCTTATTAATGGACCTTGAGATGGTAGTAAAGAATAAACTTTAATGGCCAAAAAGTCCTGCAAGTGCTATGGCACTTTCACTGAGACCTGCTGTCAGACTGTTATTTCCAAGGTCAAGAATGAACTGCTTATTTGTGAACTGTTGTATATGACCTGTATGTTGTTGCATTCATCTGCTCTGTCAAGAGGACTAAACTCTTGGATTGGTGTAATGTGCCAAAGCAGGGCAGAGTTATCTAAACTGTAATGTCCAAACTGCATCTATCAGGGGCTCCCGTGATGCAGCTACACTAATTATGTCTCCCACCTTGATCTGTGTACCTGTCTTGGAGAGCAGAGGATTGAAGGTAATGCCTGCAAGTGAGTGTTGATTGGGGAGCAGCTGTGAAGCCCAGAGGACGCTGGGAAGCCTAATGAAATCTTTATCAAGGACATTCGCTGTGAGAGGCCGCCGGGGGCTAATTAGCCACAACCCTCAACTCGGGGAAGAGAGCAAAGAGAAGAGAGTCTGTATAGATTAATAAATCATACAAGCCAAATGTTCATAGAAGTTTAAGAGTTCAAAAGGAGGTCATTTAAAAACAATGAATGATATGTGCTGGGTCTGTGCAGAACAATAACCTGGAAGGCAGGACTGCACATCACAAGATGTTGATGAAAATAATAGAAATACTGAGTGTGTGATGCAGATCTCAAGGTTTTCAGTGCTTGATAATCAACAGGAACGGTGGCTAATGGGCATGGCTGACCAAAACATAAATACAGGAGTCAATTCCAGCATCTCAAACCATTACTGTGTTACTAGAATCTCTTTTTTTTTTAACTTCCACTTCCCTTATGTCATTGCTGGTCTCATTTCTTTTGATAAGCCTACACTCTTACAACCCTTTTTGGAACAAAGAGTTTTTTAAGGATTGTTGAAAGCATGGGTATTAGATTCTCACCCTCAAATATTCAAATTACCCAGGTTTATCCATGCTCACGTATGTAGATGTTTGTAATCCCCTTAATCAATTCATTTTACTTGTGTTCTGCCAAGGTCTTTTCCATCATTTCATGCCATATAATAGTTAATAATGTACTGTTATTCAACAAACACTGTAGTGTGTTGGGGGTAGGTGGCTGGAGTTTACCCAGCATGCTTTGAGACTGTGTGTAATAGACATAAGTTCAAGTAAAATTGTGTTCTAAATCATCATTGATATTATCTGGCACACAGTTATTAGTGTTACTGTTCTTCACACTAACTACGATGTTCTAGTAGCTTACTGCCATTGTTACAGAAATAGGCACTTTCACACCATGAGTGTAAGTTATGTGCACAGCTAGTAACCTCCATTCAGTCTGTACCTTACAGTAGGAGTGGTTGGCGACATAATGATTGAGGAACAGCAGTTCAGAGAGAGTTAGAGAGCTGTTTTGTTGTTTTCCGGGGCCGCCCCAACCTCGGGTTAGCTGTTGCTATGGCAAGAGAATAAATCGGGGCTCTGCTGAGCTAGCAAACTGCAACATCGCCTCCTCCTTGTTCTTCCTCTACCCTCCTAGCTACCCCACAACACTACAGTATGTTAATTGGTTAGTCCCTCTAATGTCAGATACACTGTGCATAGATGTTGTAGGCTGCAGAGACCATAGACCATAGCGACAAGGGTTGAGTTGAGAGGGATCTGTCTGTTGAAGACAGTACTTAAATGTTACTCTTATAAAGAGTGGCTCAGAATACAGTGCATATATAAAATATAGCTACATGATGAGCTCTCTGGTGGGAAGATCATATCTTGAACCCTCAATCTTCAAAATAGTACTTCTGTGCTCTTAACTACTGAGTCACAATGTTAGTTTTGTTTGACTATTGTTTTTTTAATTATTATTATTGTATGCCTTTATTGCACAGGGACAGTAGAGAGAGATGGGAAATGTAGGGAAGAGAGAGTAGGGGAATGACATGCAGCAAATAGTGCGGCTGGCCAGGAGTTGAACCGGGGACTCAGTGCTCAGAGCACCGGGTCGCCCTGATTTAACCATTGTAACGTCAACCTCTGGAGGGAGGAGCTCATGAGCCCAAAAAATGCCTTAAATGTATTTTTATTTCTTTTTGGAGAGTGGGCAGTTGACCCTCCTTAACAACTATTCCTTTATTATGGATGGTGGGAGGGCTGGGTGAATAGACGGCTACGGTGTGGAGGGGTGTTGATGCTGGAGTTGAACCCTGGTCTCCCAGGGGAAAGGCTGGGATTTGGTGTGTGGTGCCTGGGAGCTGGATGCCCTGCTGGGTTAGTATGCCATGAGTGCATTGATGTCACTCTATTTTTTTTTTTTGGAGTCCAGTACCCAAAGGAACTGACAAAACTCTCATTTTCATGGAAAGATTTGTTTTGGGGATCAAGGACCACAGTGATGTACCAATTTCAGTGCAAGACTGTACTACTGTGTGGGTAGTAGTGAGTAGATGTTCCCTCATGTGATTGCTCATGTTTACCTAACTGTGTGCCACTGGTGGCTCTTAGTATTGGAGTTGGAGGACAGGCTTATTCAATCTGTTCCACTGTTGTCATTATGTGTCCATACAGTGATTGCTCTCATTGGACCATGCATTACTTTGTTGTTTGTAGATGGCTTACTGCTTCATCAGCTGTGGTAAGTGTACCTTTGATTGATGGTACTAACTGTCTTTTTTTCCTCTTCCCCCTCTACCATGTCACCATGAATTCACCTGCTGAGGACGGCCTGATGTGTCTGGATTGTGTATCTGTCATGTTGCTTGTAAGTTTGCTTGCCTAAACCTTACCTCTGTAACTTTACGTTAATTACCTAACTGTACGTTAAGGATGTAACATTATTTCCTAATTTTTCTGTTTAACTCCACTCTAGCTGTAAAATGTCCAGAACTACTTGATGTCACAAGTACATGAAAGTGTAATGATTCTTGATATGTATCTGGTTGATAAATGTCTTAAGGAAACAAAGAAGTGATGCCACAGAGTGGTGAGACAGGGCAATTAAAAGAATCAGCACTGTGACTGTCTGCGCTCACTCAAGTCTTCTGCAGTTTAAGGGCCCTATGCACCCCTATGCGGGCTTTCAGTTATTTTGGCTGGTTAGACCTCTGCTCAGGCTGCAGGTGGGCAAAACTATACTGCAACAAAGCTAACAAGAGAGAGACAGAGATGTAAATCAAACAGTCTTTACACTCCCACACAGACCTGAGAAGAGTTTTAACTAGCCAAAATATGTGAAATTGTCTGTGTGGGTGTGCAATACATGTGCAGACTTTACACAGGGTAAAATATTCTCCTCTACAGGCCTTTTTCACAGATCACATTTTGACATGTCAGTGGGAAAAGCACAGGTGTAAAGTTCCTGCTATCCTTCATGCTTGCTCACTGTCATGCTGTCATGGCTTATTGGGACACTTGAAAAGGCCAGAGCCATCATTAATGTCATTAGTAATGCCCTGTGTTTTCCTGCTGTGACAAATCAAAATGTCTGTTGTGAAAAAGGTCTATGGATGACAAATGTGACAGAGACCATAACTTGTCTTGCAAATATGTTTTCATCTTGTCCACAACAGAAGATATATTACAAGTGCATCTTTAAGACTTTGTCCAGTATTCTTTGGATTTTGATAAAACCATGTTCATTAACTGCAATTATTGGTGTTCCACAAAGTCTGTTCTAACAAAGTGATATAAAGGTTTATACATGGTGTGATCTTATTTTGTTGGAACTTCCTGGCTTGAGGATTTTTACCATTAAATTGAGGAACACTGTCTCTTAAAGCTATAGTGCATAACTTCTGTCTCCTCCCAGCGGATAATGCGTTACTACAACTAAAAAGCCGGCGGCACTTCCATGTACACAGAGTTACACTCGCCACACACCGTACACAGTGAGTAACACTCGCTTCACACCATGTACACAATGCTACACAACGTGGCGAACACCAGGCTGCTAACATTACATTACGTTCATAGCACCATTTCCAAGAAAATAATAAAGTACTAGGTCCAGTACATGTAACAGCAACACATACTACTCATAATATAATTATAAACCAAGTCACTTACTTATCCAACAGCAGCAAAGCATCTGCCCTCAGCCCAATTTCTATCTTTAGGGCTCTCCACCGAGGAAAAGCAAATCCTTGTTTGCCTTCTCCGTCGGTCACTTTCCTTCTTTGCTAATAGACCTTCAGCCGAACGTCCAGGCTTTTTCTTTGTGGTAGGATCCACTTCTGAACAACAGTGAGGCAACAGTGCTAACCACCACACCACCGTGCCGCCCAATCAGATTTTTTTTTTTTTTAATCAAAATATCAGCCTTTTGCACTTACTTTAACAATTTGTGAACCCTACTTTATACCATGTTCACTCAACAAAATGTCCCCATGATTAAATATGATTACCGCACGACCCAATATGATTAAACTCATTTGTATGTTATTATGTAGCAGATACATGGAAACTTTCAGCAACGCTGTGGTTAATGTGTGGTGAGGTTCAGGCAAAACGACCACTTGGTTTGGAAAAGATTATGTTTGGCTGAAAATACCTGCTTTTCATGGCACTATACCCGTGCGCCAAAGAAACACCCACATTTTGGAGTTAAAAAGCTGCTGAAAAAAAAAAAGATTTGCTAAAATACAACCTGTTTTGTTGTTTGTTGGTCCCAAACAGTGGTCTGCAGCTTAGCAGGCATCTTGCAGAGGTGTCACACTATCCAACATTTCCGCACCTCCTGATGACGTCAGCTCATAAACCAAGTCACTTTACAAAGGTTGCTAAATATAAAATGTACAAATGTAATCTATTCTTGGTTTAAAGAAACGTACAATACCAAAATTGTCTTTTGGCAACTGGGCTGAAGGGATAAGAGATAGAGAGTGTATTTTATTCTATTTTGAGCCAGAGTGCAGTCTGAACAGATGCGCATAGTAACAGCTGTTCTGCTGAAGAACCTCACTGAAGAAAGACAGCCTGTAAAATTATATTTCCTCTTGGCCGTATTTGTTATTGACAAGTCTAATGAGTGATGGAGTGGGCACAGATAACAATAATGCAAACAGATTTCTGAGTGTTTCTACATACATTTATGGTGCACTGTGAGAGTGGAAACAAGCCTGGTGCATGTGCGCCCAGCTCCACAATGACTGAAATATCTAAAACAGAATCAGGGAGAAAGTGTGGCACCAAATCCATTAGCTCATTAGTTAGTAACACGCGGGCGTAAAGCCACCTTGGCACTGGCATAACTTTATCAAGCAAAAGTCAGTCAGTCAGCAGGTTAGTGAGTGCACACAAGGTGATCCTGTTCAGCCAACTCAAGTAGGCTTTCATAAATAAACTACACAGAATCCCACTATTTGCCAACACAATGAAATTCAAAAATTCATACAAAGCATAGCATATACCTCTTTGGACAAATATACATGTTAGAAACAAGCTACAAAATTTATTACCTCAGAAAATTACCTTTAAGACTTTTTTCAAGGGTCTTAATTTGAGCAAAATTGATTTATATTTTTTATCTGCACTCTTCTCTTTTACAGTTCATTTTATAATGATTATTTATGTTTTTATTTTGTATTGTGATTTTAATGCATTTTCCTGTTCTGTAAAGCACTTTTAAGTTGGGCTGGGTATCTGTGCTTGATATCTTCAAAGGTATTGACTGAAATAACCCAGTATTAATAACACCTGAATGGGATCCCTTTTGTACCCAGAGCTAGAAAAGACTATTTTCATGGTGTGTCTCGCAGCTAATCACGGCAAGCATTCTTCAGTTTGACATGAAGCGTGATTGGCCCGCTACAGCAGCAGCTACAACAAAAACTTGTGGGGTGAAATTGTGCATGGTTAATTTGACAGAGTTGGTAGTTCAGCATACTGAGATGCTACACTGCATGACTGTGGCATCTGGTGGCATTTTATGCAGCTGAATGCTTCTATTCACACAAAGAGTATCAAGTGAAGTAGAAAAAAGGCATAAAGTGAAGTACTCTATTGGTATTAGCATCGCTATAAGGGTACTGGTGTTGGTACTGGTTTTAAAAAATGTTTGAAAGAATACCCAACACCATCTTATTCGCAAACCCTGCAAGAACTCATTGATGATCTCGGAAATAGCAAATGACCAAAAAGATTACTATGGTGGATGATTAAATAAAAGATTTATCAGTAAAAAAAAAAAGAAGAAGAAACTTTCTTTTTTAATTATTATCTGTCAAACTGATCAGAACAGAACAACAGAACTTGCTTGTTTGTGAATTTCTTACAAAACTTAAGGAAGTTTTGGAAATGTCATCACTCCAAAATGCCACTATATGATACATTATGCAGAAGGGTTTGGTGCATGCGCTTTGAAGCAAAGCACCAATTTTTTTAAGACTGTTTTTTAAGACTATCTGAAGAAATTTTATCAATGTAGCAAAGACTTTAACTGACAGGCACCAAATGCTGGGAGTTTGACACGTACACATACCCTACTTTCATCTCCCCCACTTGAGCTACAGAGACGTCTTGCTGATACAGGGGAGTGACGATGCATTTAAAAACATGCAGCGTGTTTCAGGGGTCACTATTGGCAGTGTGAAATATGCATGTAAAGATGTTTTTATTGTTGATTACTTACATGCAGATATTCCTCCTTTTTTTCTCATCAAATACATTTTAAATATTAACACATTGTGGTTTCAGTGTGGTAAGCTTCAACTCTTTATGATTCACACCTGCATGCATACAGAGTCAAAGTTGATCTGGACTGGAGTGTAATCAAACCAGGACAAGAAATGGACTTTCAGACCCTCGACTTGTACCATGTTGATGACAAGTTGTATGTAAACCTGAAAAATGTTTGAAGCTGAGGGGATTTATAAATGTGATCTATTCAAAAACAAAAAAGTTCAGTTGAAAGTTAAGTAAAAGTTAACTGGATTGTTTTGTGTTGCAAACTGTTACAGATCTAACAGATTAAGTTTTAAATACAGTATAAATATGAAATATTGTAGCGGTGTTTGTTTTTTTATAACAATTGTAATACCATTTTAAATGTTAAAGGTAATAAAAATGCAATGATTTAATGTTTTCACATTTTTTGACTATTCTGTGTTGTATTGAGTACAAATTTTCCATCATAAGGTACAAAGGGTTTGTCACTGGGGCTATACCCTCTTTGAGACCAAATTTGCACCATTTCCAAGGGTACATTTTAGTCCCTAGAGCATTTAAGTCCTTTTTTGTATGCCACAGTGCATAAATGTCCTGCATGAGATACTAACAAATGTTCCCATGTGTACCTTTGAGGGTACTGCCCCAGTGACAATCTGTTGGACCCTTAAAGGTACAAATTTAACACATTATTTCAGGTTGTTAGTATTGGACCTTTTTCAATTTGAACTATTCTGTCACAGACCAAACACTCGACAAACAAGTTACAGCTACGGCAAACTGGTACCATATGGTACAGCTCAAGTTTATGTTAAGGTTATGTTTTTTATTTCAATCATTCATGTTGTTTCCTGTTTAACTTTGGAACTCACTCTCCTCTCGTTTCAGATCACTTCCTGCCCGTTGGTGTTTTACCTCCATTTTAATAACTTCACCTGTGTCTGATTGTCTGTACCATCCTGATTAGCCTCACCTGTGTCTCGTTAGCCTTCCCCTCACCATAGTATTTAGTATGTGGGTGTTACTCAAAGTCAAGGATCTTTTGACCCACAGGGTCTCCATGATCTTTGACATGCCACTCCCAACAGTTCATAGGATCATCCACAGGATGGCAGATAAGTTGGTGGCTGTCCTGCCCCAATTCATTTACCTACCCCGCACACAGGAAGAGGTCCAGGCAGTCGGGGATGGATTTGCCACGTTGGCTCTGTACCGTGTTTTTGGCAAGGCAGCAGGGGCAATGGACAGCTACGACATCAGTATTAAATGCCCTGGGGGTCCTGATGGTCACGACTACCAAAACAGGAAGCTCTTTCCGTCAGTAGTGCTCCAGGCAGTCTGTAACCACCAGGGTTGTTTCATTGACAATTTTGTGGGTTACCCATGATGCATGCATCCTGAAGAACAGCCCCATCTACACTAGAGGGACTTACCCTCCACCTGGATATTTCATCCTAGCAGATTACCCATGTCTACAGGAACCCCTGGCCCTTATCACACCATATAAGAGGCCAGTGAGAGGCATGACAGAACAATGGTTCAATTATCATCATTCCAAGGGTCGCTCAATCATTGAGCGTGTCTTTGGAATGATGAAAACCCGCTTGAGGTGCATCTTTTTGGAAGCACTTGAAGTACATCCACAGTTTGTTTCCCAACTTCCAATTACTGTTTGTTCCTTGGTCCCTGTCACAGACAAGACACACTTGTAATACATTTGTACTGTAATAAATTGACTGATGTGTAACAGCGCCACTGTTAGCTGTTAGCGCCGTTGTTAGCTGTTAGCCGTGATTGCCTTATCTTTCTCCTTCAGCAGCTTTCTCCACCTGGGAAAGGCTACCCCGATGCTGGTCGTTAACAGCGGTTAGCGGCGCAGTGATGCAAGGAGAGGGATGAGGTGTGTGAGGTTGAGCCACTTGTCACATGTCAATTTTCACTTGTCTCTTGTCATTTACACCCGCCCCAACAGTTCTACATTGTAAACACAGCCAGCATGGTGAGGAGGGGGTTTGTCAACTCGCGTCGCATGTCTCTGTGTAGGCGCCTGAATGAATACTATGTCAGATGACATGTTTTCATCAGTGTTATCAAAGCTTTTTGGTCCACAGCGGCTACAGTTGTTGCAATACGTGTTTGAAACAGTGAGGCGTTAGAGTGCGCTATCCGTTTGAATGCAATATATGATTTCAACGTTAGATGGGAGAAATTCCTACACACTGTGGCTTTAAGCGGAAAAGAAATTCCCAGTACTTCCCTTATTTACATGTTGACGTGTATTTTGGCTGGTGTCAGCAAATCATTCTTATATTCTGAATTTCAACAGTGAATTAAAAAAACAAGTAGATATGATAAGGCTGATGTTCCCAATATACATTTGTTTATTAATGGACAACCATTTCAATTATAAGAATAAAAAATAATTGAATATGTACACTTGCTGTGGTGTGTGGTGCAATGGAGTTACTTGGCCAGGATGCCCTTAAAATGTTTGAAATCATCTCTCTAGTTTTAGTGTATCATACAAACTAAGTATCTCTTCATCACCATGCTCTTTTTTTAGTTGTGCTTCTGGGTATCTACACCAGCTATGGTGAGCACTGACTATTGATCTTTGTTCTTTGGGGCCAAAAACAACTCTCTCAATTTTGTCTGTGTTTAGCTGTAGAAAATTCTTCCACGTATTGATTTCGTCAATGCACTTATTTAGCAGATGTAGGGGACTGTAGTCATCTGGTGACACTGTTATGTAAAGTTGTGTGTCATCTGCATAAGTATGGTAGGAGATGTTATGATATTCCATAATCTGAGCAAGAGGGCGCATACAGATGTTGAACAGAAGAGGCCCAAGAATGGACCCTTGAGGAACTCCACATGTAATCTTTGTTCGCACAGATTCATAATTGCCAAGTCACACAAAGAAATCCCTGTCTTGTAAATAAGATTTAAACTAATTTAGCGCAGTGCCAGAAAGTCCCACAAACTTTTCTAATCTGTTGAGCAGTATCTTATGGTCAACTGTGTCGAATGCAGCACTGAGGTCCAGTAATACCAGAACCAAAATCTGTGATGCATCACTGCTCAGATGAATGTCATTTAAAACTTTTACAAATGCAGTCTCAGTGCTGTGATGTGCTCGAAATCCAGACTGAAAGGCATCAAAGGAATTGTTTTGCTCCAAGAAGATGTTAAGTTGCTGAAAAACAACCTTTTCAATGATCTTTCCTGAAAATGGTAGGTTTGATATGGGCCTGTAGTTATTTATTACTGAGGCATCCAGATTAGGCTTTTTTTAAGAGAGGTTTAATGACTGCAGTCTTCAGGTCAGCAGTTGACTATCCGAGTATATCTGATGCTATGCAGTTAAAAACATCTTTAAAAAAGCTTGTAGGCAGAGTATCAAGGCAGCAGGTAGTGGACCTAAGGTTTCTAACTATGTCTGTCAAAGTAGCATAATTTAATGGGTTAGGGTTAGGGTTAGTGCAGTGCCAAATTAACTGGAGTAGTCTTATTAGGCACAGGTGAAATAGCCACTGTGTTGGAGTTACAGACTGTCTGTCTTATCTTTAAAATCTTGTCTGTGAAAAAAGAAGCAAAGTCATTGCATGCCTTGGTGGATAGCAGTTCAGGAGGGACTGACGCTGATGGATTTGTCAGTCTGTCAACAGCAGCAAATAAAGTCTGTGCATTGTTGTTATTTTTGTTGATAATCTCAGAGAAAAAGGACTGCCGCGCCCTTTTTAGCTCCAAATTATAGATGTTCAGACTTTCCTTATAGATGTCATAATGAACCTGGAGTTTGGTTTTTCGCCACCGGCGTTCTGCTTTTCTACATTCTCTTTTTTGAGCTTTTACCCGTGTGGCGTTCCTCCATGGTGGTTTTTTCTTACCAGAGACAACTTTGACCTTCATGGGGGCAATATTGTCTATAAAATACACATCTTTAGAGCTGAAACTATGAACCAGATCATTGACAGAGACTGAGGGCAGAGCTGGTATGGGTGTAAAATCCTGGTTAAATAGTGTACAGGTGTTTTCGTTGATATAGCGTTTTCTGATTACCTCTGTTGTAATTTTACTGGTGTCAGCGGAGATGGCCATTTTAAAGAAAACACAGTAATGATCAGAAAAGGCAACATCAGGCACCACAACCTCAGAAATGTTGAGCCCTTTGGAGATAATTAGATCTAAAATATGTCCCTTATTGTGTGTTGGCTCTTTTACATGCTGGGAAAGTTCAAAGTTCTCCAGGATGTTGAAAAGTTCTTTTGCACTGCCATCTTTGGGATTATCAATATGAATATTAAAATCACCCACTATAACAACACAGTCAAAATCAATGCAAACAACAGACAATAGATTAGAAAAGTCATCAACAAAGTGTGCACTATATTTTGGAGGCCTGTAGATGGTTACTAATACTGCTTGACAGGAGGATCTCAACTGCAGTGCAACACATTCAAAAGACTCAAACTTCCCATATGACAGCTGTTTGCACTGGTAAACATCCTTAAATAAAGTGGCTACTCCACCTCCTTTCCTAAGTTCTCTAACTGAGCTGATAAAATGGAAGTTTGGGGGGGCTGATTCAATAAGTACTGCTGCACTGTTGTTTTCATTTAACCAAGTTTTAGTTAAAAACATAAAATCAAGGTTTCTCTTGATAATACAATCATTAATTAATAGTGACTTCCCAGCCAAAGATCTGATATTCAATAAAGCTAAGTTTAGTGTACTAACATTGTCTGACACAGTCTGTGGCTGACGCATAACTGGAGTCAGATTAGATAGAGTAGGTGTGCGCTTTGGGTACACATTGTTTTTCCTGATGCTAGTCAAAACAGGAATGACAGACCTTGGAGATGACTCTGGCTGATACTTTTCAATTTCAAGATGTGTTTGACCATGCCACCGGCTATTTAAGATCGCCAGTATGTTTAAGGAAGCAGCATGGGGTCTGTCTCATCTCTGACAGGCACCTGAGTGATGACATCTAGTGTAGTGTGGTGTGATAAAGTCATCAGGCCTGCAATGGAGAACTCCACTGGGGGGCAACGACAATGTGACTCCACATCTATCAGAGAATCTATGTGGTAGTCTCTTCCCATCAAACTGGCACTCCACAACAGAGACAGACAGGAATAGAAGAGGAAGTTAAGCAGAGAGAAATTTAGACAGTAGTTAACTATGCAGGTGGCAACAAATTCAGTCAATAGCCATACTGCTGTGTTAGATTAACCTAATTGGCTGTAATAAGGAAACAGGAGAAAAGTAGCTTTTCTTATCTGATTGAATAGCCACACTTTTCCTGGCAAGATGGCGCCAGTATGTTGGGCTGCCCGTCAGCTGCGTCTAATGCATTTGCTGTTTATTGCTCTGTTTTTCTGTACGTTTAATCTGGATGTCACTGCTCTGCTGGTGTATGACCGCCAAGCTCTGCTCCACATCCGAGCTTCAGTCGAAACAGAATACTGACTGATTTTAATCCCCCTCCCCGGTTTGAGCATATACCTGCTTACCTGAGCCGCACACCTGGCCTCCTCCCCCGCAAGAAACGCCTGAGGAAACGGGGGAAACGCGGTGGTGCTTTGGTACGTGTGAAGGCCTTTCTGTCATCATCCTGTGCAGCTGATCATCACCTCCTGCGAAGAGGATATTGCTACTCTTCTGCCATGTGATCTTCACTGAAACTCAGAGGGCCATGGTTGCGGGTCGTAGGTCTGTCTCCTCCCTCTGCTGCTTCTGGCTCCAGGTCGCCAACTGGCCTACCAATCGGCGCTGCTCCCTGGCGTTTGGCGGTGTGCCCCCCTTCTCCTTCCTCCGGCTGGATGACTGCACCTCTCCCCCGCGCTGCCTCCCTGTCAGCGGTGCGTCCGGCTTAGAGCAGTCCGGTACCTGCCCCCCCGCCGCGGCAGTTGTGGGTCCGCGGTGTTACGCAATCCAGCCTGTGCCCGCTGCGACGTGCAGCTGCCTCTGCCTCAGTGACCAACCTTACCCTGAGTATGGCCTTAATCAACACTCGATCCCTGTCAAATAAGACATTCCTGCTGAAGGATTTCTTCTCCTCCCGTGGTTTGGATTTTATGTTTTTAACAGAGACCTGGCTGCCTGTTGGTGAGTCCATGCAGTTCTCCGAGCTTCTTCCTCCTGACTGTACTTATTTTAGCTCTCCTGGTACTACAGGCAGAGGTGGAGGCCTTGCCTGTGTTTTTAAATCCAGTTTTAACTGTTGACAGATTTCCCCTGTCTCTTACTCCAGCTTTGAACTGCAGCTCTTTGAGCTGAACTCCTCTCCTCCTTTGCTGTGTGCAGTAATGTATCGTCCACCAAAATACAGCAAGGATTTTATTCATGACTTTGAAAACTTTTTATCTGGAACTATGGTTGACTTCGACCATTTTCTTATTGTTGGTGATTTGAATATCCATGTGTGTTGTGAAGGCAGGCCTCTGGTCAAAGATTTCTTATCTCTGCTTGACTCTTTTAACCTCACTCAGTGTGTGTCTGGCTCCACACATGAAAAGGGACACACACTTGACTTAGTGATGTCTCATGGGTTGACCGTCTGTGTCAGTTAAATCTGTGACAGTGCCTGTATTTCTGATCACCTGCCTGTTTTATTTTCTGCCACCATCCCGTGCTCTGTTGTTGCTGCTTGTCCACCTTCTCGTCATCGTCGTGTTATCAGCACCAGCACTCACGCCCAGTTCTCTGCACTGTTTAAAGACTCTGTGCTTTCCAGTGTGGATGGGTGCGTGTCCGTCTGTGCTGAAGTGCTAACTACTCTTTTTAACTCTACCTGCAGCAGTATCCTGGACTCCATTGCTCCTCTAAGAATTACTCGTCCTAAAGCACAATATGAACCATGGATAACTGAATCTGTTTGTGCTCTCAGACGCTCATGTAGATGTGCAGAGAGAAGGTGGAAGAAGGACAGGCTGCAGGTCTCCTTTGAAATTTTACGGGACTGTCTTTTAGAGTACCAGAGAGCTGCAAAATTAGCAAAATCCTCTTACATTTCAAAGCTAGTTTCTACTAACATTGGAAAACCCAAAGTTCTTTTTAGTGTTTTAAATTCAATTGTGACACCTCAAGATGCTGCCTTGTTGTTCCTACTTCCACCCTCTGTAATGATTTTCTCAGCTTCTTCACTGACAAAATCACTGCTCTGCGGTCTATCCCTGTCTCTACTGACCCTGACCCCTGTGTCCCTCCACTGTGCCAAGCTGCTTTTAACCAGTTTGAGCCAGTCTCTCTGTCTGAGCTATCTGAGGTTGTTCACGATTTGAATGCTATTAGCTGCTCTTCAGACAGCATTCCCTCCAAGTTTTTAAAGGGGGTGTTTGACTCGGTAGGGTCAGTGCTTCTGGTGTTGGTAAATGCCTGTCTCAGTTCAGGTCCATCAGCTTTTAAACATGCTATTGTGCAGCCCCTTCTAAAAAAAACCCTAATCTTGACCCCTCTTTGCTCTCCAACTTCAGGCCTATCTCCAAACTACCCTTCCTGTCCAAAGTGTTGGAGAAAGTAGTTTTTAAACAACTTCAATCCTTTTTAATCAAAAACAGTGTCTATGAGAAGTTTCAGTCTGGGTTCAGAGCTCATCATAGCACTGAAACTGCTCTTTTAAGGGTTTTTAATGACTTAATTTTAACTGTTGACTCTGGGTGTGCTGCTATTCTGGTTACCTTAGATCTGACAGCAGCTTTTGACACAGTGGATCATGAGACCCTTTTACTGCGCTTAGAGCATTGTGTGGGGATTAAAAGGTACTGCCCTGAAGTTTTTTCGCTCTTATTTGACAGAGAGAACCTTCTCCGTCAATCTGGGTGAGTCCTCTTCAGGCGTGGCCCCTCTTTCTTATGGGGTTCCCCAAGGCTCCATTCTAGGCCCTCTGCTTTTTGTTCTGTACATGCTGCCCCTGGGTTCTATCTTTCGCAAGCACAATGTCTCTTTCCACTCTTTTGCAGATGACGTACAAATATATTTTCCTCTGAAAGTAAATTGTAAGGATTCTCTGCAGCCTCTGCTATCTTGTCTGAAAGACATTAAAACATTGATGAACATAAACTTTCTAAACTTAAATGACAATAAGACAGAGGCTATTGTGTTTGGAAATCCAAATGTCCTGGACTGCTCAGCCAATTTTCACGAACACCTTGCACCTAACTGTCGCTCCTCTCTAAAGAGTCTAGGTGTGACCTTTGACAGTGCTTTTAAATTTGACAAACAGATTGGCTCTGTGGTCAAAGGTGCTTTTTATCAGTTGAGGCTGCTGGCCAAGGTCAAGCCATATCTTCGCCCCCAAGATCTGGAAAGAGTGGTTCATGCATTTGTCACCACCAGGCTTGATTACTGTAACTCCTTGTATGTGGGTCTAGACCAGTCCTCTATCCAGCGCCTGCAGCTAGTACAGAACGCTGCTGCTCGCTTACTGACTGGAACAAAATAGAGAGAACACATCACACCGGTGCTGTCCTCCCTGCACTGGCTTCCAGTCCGCTTCCAGATAAACTTTAAAATCTTGTTGTTTGTTTTTAAGGCTCTGAATGGTGTTGCTCCTTCTTACCTAAACGACCTTCTACAGTTGTATAAGCCGGGGAGAGATTTAAGATCAGCTGATCATTTGATTTTAGCTGTCCCTAAATGCAGGCTAAAAACAAGGGAGAGCGAGCGTTTGCTGTAGCCGCCCCAAAACTGTGGAACAGCTTACCGCCGCAGATCAGATCAGCCTCTAGCCTTGGGATTTTTAAATCAGCTCTGAAAACACACTTTTTCCTCAGTAGCATTCAACAGAGCTTGAGATTGTACATACAAATTCTTATTGTCTTATGTGTTTTATGTGTTTTGTTTGTTTTATGTCATGCCCTTTTATCATGTACAGCACTTTGGTCAACTGTGGTTGTTTTTAAATGTGCTTTAGAAATAAATTTTTGATTGATTGATTGAATATTTCAAGTATCTCAGCAGCAGAAGACAAAATCAAATAGAAAATTAAATAGAACAAGATTAAAGAGAAAAAATAAAATGGAAAAATTAAAGATAATACTAGATAAATAAAAGATAAAATAAAATTGCTACGTCAAATGAATAAAGTAACTAAAAATGGCAGACAAAGTGTTGAATGAAATAAAGTGACAGGTGGCAGATAAAGTGTCATATTGCACGGCTGCAAGATAAGTCCGTTCAGAGCTGGATGTAGCTTAAGCCAAACCGCTGTTGTACAGTCTGATGGCGGTGGGGACAAAAGAGCATCTGAATCGTTCAGTTCTGCTCCTGGGTGGGATGATCCACTGGCTGAATGAGCGGAATGTTCTGGAGTTAAACTGAATAGGAAGGTTTTTTGACTGCTGTTTCATCAGCATCTCTACTTGCCATTGGCAGGCAGAGGCGGAGACAAAGGTAGAAATAGGTTCGCTATATATTTGGTGATGATGAATCTATTGTACTTTGGAATAATGAATTGCGTTGAGACGAATACTGTCCGGTAGTATCATCCGAGGAAAATGAGTCAATATTCGTACTCATGATGAAGAAAAAATCTCATTTGGGTAGCTGTGATCAATCTCTGAATCTTGTGTTCAACAATAATATGAAGCTCAATTTTAAGGCTGTTCCGTTAATAGTTTTTAAAAGGAAAATAAATATGGCAACGTCTGATTAACCATATGACATTCAGGCTTAAAATAACAACTTCGGGTTAGGGTCCACTCATTTCCAGTTTAAGCCCTGCACCTCTGAGTACAGATAAGGTTACAGACAGGCTGAATCCAAATGTCTGGGATTCAACACACTTGCAGAGCTGCATACTTTGTGGGCACGTTTGCAGGAAGTCTGCAAGTGATGAGGGCTGTCCTAATGCACAGTTCATCCAGTCCACAAGGGGCCTCAAGCAGACTTTCTGCAGGCCTCCAGAGACTCCGCTTGAGGTGCAGACTTTGGTAGACTGCACTGGTTTGGTTTTTAGTAATAGTCTGGTTCCTATTAACATTTCTGTTTTTGAATGTGTTTTGCCAATGTGTATGAATGTTATTTTGTTCACTCACAATAAAAACCTATAAATGGGATTTATATCTTGTTATCTACAGGAACAGATGAGCAAACACTTAAGCTCATTAAACTGCATGAGGGATATGATCACCTTTTCACAGGTGTACGGCATGAGGGCTTTATGTGAATATGGTAATGATGGATTATGCTAAACCCACTTATTGGGGCTTAGTTTCATTATGCATATCACAACAAATTAACCAGCTATATCTGTAGAATTGCATCTTGTGCTTTTTGTGGAATACTGTGGATTCTTCCCAGAAGAATGCACTTCACTGTAATGAAGCTCAGTGGCATTGTGTCAAGCAAGCAAGCAAAACAGAAATGGGTAAAGCGAAAGATAGCTATGAAGTAATATCTGTTCGATTAATGCTTGGTTACTGGGGCGTTTCCTCACTTTAATTTTAATTGGGGTGGTTGCTGAATGTCACTGGTGTAAAAACAGTGTTTTATTCATATTTTTTCAAAGGATTTATTCATCATTTTTCTCACTTTGTTCATTTTTTTTAATACTTTTTTTTTTAACAGGAACTCTTTCTACTAAAAACGGGAATGAGAACAGAGGGTGATGAAACAACAGCAGCTAACTGGAAGTTCTTCCATGCTGCGCATAGTGCCATTGGCAACAGACACAGCATTCAACCACTAAACCTAATATCCAGTGTGAGGGATAAAGCCTCAAACTGCGAGGAAAGTTCTCCTGATCAAACAAACACACTGCAGTCCTGACACCTCTACCACTGAACACTCTTCTAGACCTTCACCAGAACCACCCTAAGGAGGTGGTGGTGGACTACCGGGAGGAACCGGAGGCAACCTGCCCCAGTCACCATCCAGGGCGAGGAGGTGGACATGGTGGACTCGTACAAGTACCTTGGGGTCCACATCAACAACAAACTGGACTGGACTCATAACACAGATGCCCTCTTTAGGAAAGGAGTGAGTGAAGCAATGAAATAAAGGGAAGGATATGGAGGAACAAGCAGTGCCTAAAAGAGTGCGCTTTAATGCATGGGAGCACTTTGACCTCATCAACCCCAAGAAGGTCAAGTGTGCTCAGGAGCTGACGTTCAGAAATAACACTCCTCAATGCTGCGACACCTGCACAGCAAACAGGTAACACCCAGTACAGCTGCTGCTGCTGCTGCTTCTGGGGTTGCTGAGACCAGACAAGGTAAGTCTGATGTAGATTCTATAGATTAAAACACATAACAGTATTGTATTCAACTGAAATTAATACTTTTTGAAATAATAATGTTTGTATACTTTCACTGTAAGGTCGGCAAGCTGAGTTGGACAGGCACTGGTTGATATGGTTGTGCTTGACACCACCATTTCTTAAAGTGGTGGAGGACAAAGGCTTCAGGGCATTCGTACAGAAACTGGACCCAACGTACATCCTGCCTACTTGTCAGGCCTTACAAGCTATGGTGGAGAAAAAGTACCAAGAGGCTAAAGAGAAGGAAAAACAGGAACTGAAAGCACAGTCCATAAGTTTAACTGCAGACATGTGGACCTCCATGAACATGGATGCCTATCTCGGGGTCACCTGCCACTTTATTAATCAGAACATGGAGCTAGTGAGTGTTTTGCTTGGTGTGGTACATTTTACACAGTTCAAAAAGATGAGAGGAACAGCCTTCGTTTACACGCAAACGGAGATTTCTCCTCTGAAAACGAGTCTTTCTAAAAATTCTGGCCAGAGTGGAGATTTTGGAAAACTCTGGTTGCGCGTTTGCATGTAAACTGAGATAAACGGAGTTATAGGCAGCCGACGTCACAGTATGCACTGGAATTTGCGCCTGTGTCAAAAGTGCGACCTATGTTGCTATGGTGACAGTGGATACATGGAAGGCTTGAGCTTCTCGTTACACTGCTACCTACAGGTTTGGCATACTCTTGTGTATATATACACGGGTAAGTGTAAACGAAGATCTTTTTGAAAACGGAGATGGTGAAATGTCCGCCTATGAAAATAGCCGGCAACGTGTAAACGGCCTCCAAGTTTATCAAATTTTATTTTGCCACACAGCTGTTCGGGTCTGGCCCTTCTTCAGTGTGCTCTGGCAAACAATACAACAGCACACACAGGTGCACTTAATTATGAATCAACCCGACTGACGCAGTTTGTAAATCACAGCAGTGGGAGTCAATTGGTGACTAATGGTGCGTTCCAGGCAACCCGTAACTCGTGTTTCACAACCTGTAACCCGTGAAAGTGCACTGGAACGGCAGTCAAACCTGTAACTTCCCACCCGTGAACTCATACCAGATCAATGTACTCCCAGTTACGGTTTCTGACGTCACACAGCCCTCTAAACCAATTACCTTACTCCTCTAAACAACAGTGGCAGCCCTATGGATGCGGTGTTGAAACAGGTGATACATGGTGAGAAATAGACATAAAATAACCCTAATGTTAACGCATTATTGGCAGCCGCTCTAACAGCTGGTTTCTAGTGCAAGAATAAATCAATACAAAATAAGTTTCCAAACACACAGATAACGAAAAAAAATAGTCTATAATAGCATCTGTGACCTTATCCTCCTCCGTTTCACTCAAATGAGCAAGGAACAGGTACCTTTGGCGATAGCAATAATGGGGAAGCACAAACAAACGGTTCGCCATTTTCAACGTTAAACAGGAAGTA
This sequence comes from Epinephelus awoara, assembly GCA_035609425.1. Lineage (NCBI taxonomy): Eukaryota > Metazoa > Chordata > Actinopteri > Perciformes > Serranidae > Epinephelus > Epinephelus awoara. The sequence goes on from CM069305.1 coordinate 6,375,780, forward strand.
ACTGGCAGTTTGCCGTAACTTTCCTGGAACGCTACAAAGTCGTAACTCGTGACTTGAAGTCGTGATTTACGAGTTCAAAAGCCTGCCTGGAACGCAGCATGAGTCACATGACCATACACAAGAAAAAGATTAACAACAAAGAAATTTACCACAAATAAACCACAAAATTGAAACTAATTATAATTATACACAATTCATAAAAAACATGCAAATGAGATTTCCTCATTTAGACCCATAGGGATGAGTGAGTCTAAGAAATGAATCCAGTATGTCTCTCTCTGAAGCAGGATCTTATCCCTGTTACCACCTCTGCTTGGCATGTTAACCATCTCAATGCCCATGTAATGTAGTTCACTTATAGTATGTTTGTAGGGCCGGGGTGGAGACATATTCTACACTGTTGGAGCAACTTCGGAAGAAGGAAACAGGGTCTCTACTTCATGGTACGGTGTTATCCCAATATTGGCACAGCAGTAGAATCCCAGGGGGACTGAGGATTTACAAAGAACTCAAGAAGTGGTGTGAGATTTTCAATAAGTGTTCACTGGACTTGATGTTGTTGGTGATTGAGCATGAAAATGAAAAGCTGGGGAAAATCCGCGCTGAGATGACTACTCTCAATCAGAAGATGACAGAGAAAATTGCCAGTGACAGGCTTAAGAGCATTGTGGGGGACTGTGACGAGAAGATTGATAAATACAAACGTGAATTGGAACAACACAAAATGGCCAAATATCGGCTAGATGCCCTGGATTAAAGGGATGACAGAGTTTATCCCTGGTTATCTGGAAGAGCCACTAGGAAACTCTGGCATCCCAGACCTACTTTAAGACATAACTCCACGAGCGCGTCATCGGAGGGTCTCAGCACTGACACAGAGTCTTCCAATCAACGTTTTTTACGCTCAAGAGGAAAGGTGATGACGTCACCACCCAGAGAGGGAGGAGGCAGAGGCAGAAAACGAGGCGGGGGAGGAAAAGGAGGCCCCGCCCAAGGGATTCCCCAACAGAGTCCAATGTGATTAATATCTCCAGTCAAAAGTTAAGTACTGATCAATGTACATTGTTGTCACGAGGTCTCTCCTTTGTTCCTTCTAAACAGGTAGATTCGTTCACCACAAGAGTAGAATTGTTCAAATTTTTTAGAACCATAAGACTGAAAGCTTTCTACTCGAAGGATTTTGTTAGGAGTCCTGTGTCTTATCACACTCCCATTCAGTTACAACAAGCTTCCATTGCTAAAAAAGTTTTCAAACCCAAAAGTACATTTACACCACAAGTGAACAATCCGTCGGACGAAACTTTTTGTCGGCTTGTTGAAAAAGAGGTGTTGGACTTGTGTGCGCAGAGTACAAAAAAACATGAATAACAACAACAACATTATCATACAGCACGCTGATAAAGGCGGAGCCATCGTAGTTCAGGACAAAATGTCATACACAAAAGAAATTGAAAGACAATTAAGTGACAGAGATGTAGGCCTATACATTCCTCTGAGTTTCGACCCCACTTTTAAGTTTGCTGATGAAGTCAAGTCTGTGCTGAAATGTGCTTTATATGGTCCAAGACAACCCGATACGACCTGTTCTTTATACTCTTCCCAAGATACATAAAGACTTATTAAATCCTCCAGGCCGGCCAATTGTGTCCGGCATGGGATCTCTCACAGAGCCACTCTCCCAATATGTGGACTTTCATATTAAAGCCTTGGTGTACACATTGTCCTTACATCTCAAAGACACTACGGATTTTCTCAACAAGCTGAATGACTGCCAGCTGGAATGTAATGATTTGTTGTGCACCATGGACATTAACAGTCTGTATCCTAGCAAACCTCACAGAGATGGTTTGGATGCTCTGCCATATTTTTTGGATCAAAGAACTGAAATGCACCCCTCTACTGAATTTTTGTTGTCTTTGTCCAAAGAAGTTTTGACAAAAAATTATTTTAAGTTTCAGGATCAATATTATCTCCAACATCGTGGCTCCGCTCTGGGTTCACTGATGGCTCCAAATTATGCTAATTTATTTATGGGGAAATTTGAGTTGGACTTTATTTACAATCATAACCCCTATGTTTGATTTATTAAGTATTATTGGAGGTACACTGATGATCTATTTTTTGTTTGAGGAGGCAGTGCAGAGGATCTGAAAGCTTTTCATGCTTTCTTAAATTCCAAAAAAGAATCCATTAAATTTACATTGTCATATGATCTGTATTCTATTCCTTTTCTAGATGTTCTAGTGAAAAAAATCGGCACTTCTTTACATACGGAGGTATTTACAAAGGAAGTGGATAGAAATACGTTTTTGCAATCTAGCAGCTATCATTCACCAGCATTAACAAGAAGTTTGCCGTATAGCCAGTTATTGAGGATCAGACGTATTTGTGACTCTGATGATTCATTTGAGCAACATGCTAAACATCTTTGTGATAGTTTTAAACTGAGGGGATATGAGGAAGATGTGTTAAATGACCATTTGAATAAGGTGCGGCAATTACAACGTTCTGATTTACTTATATCCAGCGGCAGGAACAAATCTTCACAAGATCTGGCTTTGGTGTCGACCTATAGTCCCATATCTAAATCACTTAAACAGGTTGTGAGTAGATATTGGCATATATTGGACAGCGACCCACAGATTGGTGCAGCATTCTCTACTCCACCAGATATTTTTATAAAAGATTGGCAAATCTACGAGATTACCTCGTGAGGTCAGACTTGTCCAAGACACCTACTCATTTTATGTCCAAAATCCCTTCTGTAAATTTTCCATGTCATAATTGTGTACACTGTTACTCTATGATCAAAGGCAACATATTTTCTCATCCAAAGTCCAGAGTTGACATTAAAGTCAGAGGCAGAATCACATGCAACACAAAATATGTTGTTTATCTGTTAAAATGTCCGTGTGATTTATATTATGTTGGTAAAACAAAACGTGAGTTAAAAACCAGAATTTGCGAACACAAGTGTTCTATTTGTAACAATGATGAAAAATCCTCTGTTGCCAGACACTTCAATAGTAACAAACACACTCTAAGTGAACTACATTACATGGGCATTGAGACGGTTAACATGCCAAGCAGAGGTGGTAACAGGGATAAGATCCTGCTTCAGAGAGAGACATACTGGATCCATTTCTTAGACACACTCATCCCTATGGGTCTAAATGAGGAAATCTCATTTGCATGTTTTTTATGAATTGTGTATAATCGCCATTAGTTTCAATTTTATGGTTTATTTGTGGTAAATTTCTTTGTTGTTAATCTTTTTCTTTTGTATGGTTATGTGACTCAGTCATGCTTTGAAGCAGTGTGTCATTCTTTAGCCAGATGTGTCAAAGTGGTTCACTGTTTCATGAAGCTTCGATTTCACCCATCACTATGCAGAAGCTGGAAACAGCGTACATTTGGAGTGAAGACCGGGTATATGCAGGCAGGTTAATGAGCTGAGTGGAAACAGGTGTGCCTCATCAGCTGCAGTGGAAAGAGCCAGCCACGCCCCCTGCCACACACAAGCCTGGCAGGAACAGAAACAGAAAGGCAAGGGGGAAGGGAGAACACACAAAAACCTCCCAAAAAACAAAACCAAAACATCACAAGAGGGCTCAAATTTTTCTTAGGGTTTACTCATGTCGCTTAAAATTAAAAAAAGTTGAATGAAATGGCAGATGGCACTCAAGTTGTTTATTTCATTTCATGTTGTGAAATCCAGTCTGTGCACCTGAACAGAACCTAATGTGAAAGCACTGTGTTTCACATCTTATATTCATTTTACTATCTTGAAAATGGTGCAGTCATTGGGCAAAGATTTTAAAGTGATAGTTCAGGTTTTTGGACATGAAGTTGTGTGAAACTGTCTGTAGCTCTGAAGTGACGGTGTCACTGCTGTCAACGAGCCTTAATATATGAGGGGGACACGTAACCAAAAGGTTTTAAGCTACAAAAAAGTATGCATGTGTTTTGTTAGACTATTTCAATCATTTTAAAACATCCCCGCATTACGTCAGACCTTGCTGTTAATTGGGACTATTTTCTGGCCAGTATCACTCCGCCGTGCAGGCCCGCAAGAAAGCACGGCAACAGAAATCAGTTTGACAGTTCATCACCTCACTGTGCAGGTGCGCAGGATAGCAACGGCTAACGAAAACTTCATCGGCTGTTCCCAACAGAGAACCAGTAGGCTATTATTAGTGAGGAAGAAGATGTACTAGCCATGTATATACCTACAACTACAGCATGAACACCGGCTCAGCCTCACGACACACCCTCGTCAGCTGCTGTAGGTAAACAGAGGAATACCAAAATGGTGCGAACTTGTGATTTCCCCAGCTGTGGGAATAAAAACATTGCCGGCCCCCAACTCCATCAGTTTCCTGTTACAGATGTAACCCGTAGGCAACTAAGCCAATTTTTCCTTTATCTCTCTTGCAATGTGATAGTTGATATCACCCCACCTCTTTCCTGAGTGCAAAACTCAAACCATGTTCACTCCATATAACTCTTGCAAGTGCACATCAGTTGGTATATCTGTAAATTGATGCCCATGCTTACTGATTTGTAGGGTGTTCAAAACTCTCTGCAGCTTGTGTCGTATTTAGCCCTGGGCAAGTCTCAGATTTAGTCTTGAATGCTTTCTTTTCAATCTCTTCTGCTTTAAAGTGGAATCTGATGGCCAAAGAGAGAACTGACATTACTTTTTTTTTTTTTTTAAAAAACTAGACCTAAAGCACTGAGTACTCTGTGACTGAAACCAACACCAGGCTCTCAATGTCTCTGTCACAATGACCCTGAATTCCCTTTCATCTTCTCACAGTCAATTTGACCACCTGTCTGCAGCCACGGTAGTGCAATCAACAGAGGATGACTTGTTTCAACTGTGTGTGTGTGTGTGTGTGTGTGTGTGTGTGTGTGTGTGTGTGTGTGTGTGTGTGTGTGTGTGTGTGTGTGTGTCGAGGTGGGTGGGGGCTTTTCAACAATGACAGAGAGAAGAACCTCATTGATTTCACACTGACTTCAATTCCTTTTTTGACTTCCTGTTGCCAGGCTGCACATACAGTACTCATTGTCTGGCATAGCCATGTGTGGACAGTCTGTCGTGTGTCGTGTTTAATTGTCTCTGAGAGTCTCTTTGTTGTTTCTTCAAAGTTTTTGCAGCAGAAACTCATGGCGTGGCTATAGCTCATGCGTCATCAGTCAACTAGACCTTGTTCTAAGTCCTTGTTCTTTTTGTGCATTCATTGCTCATTAAATGTGATGACAAGACACCTACATACTACACATTTTCAAGTGGTGGCCTTTTGTTTAACTTAACTGCAGAGAACACTAAGGGCCCTATTTAGATTATCTAAAGCGGACGGCGGAGGGCGCATAGTCCATGTCACAAGTGTCATTGTTATTTAGATGCAGGCGCAGTTTTCTGGGTGTGTTGGTCTAAAAATGAGGAGTGGTCAGGCGCAGTCATGGCGCGTTGCTAGTTAGATAGCGTAAAAAGCAAATGCGCCAGTGACCAACAAAAACCTGGTCTAAAGTCAACGGCGCAGTATTTTGCTGTTAAACAAGTTAGTAATATGTGTCTCTAGGTGGGTGCACAATGCGCGTGCACTCTGCTCAGACACACACGGAGCAGCCACACATATGCAAAAGATAAATATGATTACAATGTGAAAGGTTATTATTGTGCACATTAAAATATTTATCAGAAACACGTCTTAATGGTCAGTCATTAATCAGAATGATCTAATCGCAGTAATAATCATCATCATAATCTGTAATAATGACAAATGAAATTGTGAAATTATCTGACCAATCATGGCAATACACGTAGGTATTTAAACACACCTGTCAGGTTGAGGGTGTCTGTCATACGGAAAGTGACATAGGCCCAATCCCAAACCGGCCCCTAACCCCTCGTCCTATTCACTCCCCCTCTGTTTGCGCGGTCACGGGGAGCTCCACCATATTAAGGGCCGTTCCAAACCAATTATCGCTGAGTGCTCAGCCCTTAGATGGCGAGTGTGCATCAGTGCAGGCTTCTGATGAGCCCAGCAGGAAGCATAACATCACAATGGAGGAAACAACGTAGGCTACAAATGAAAGAGTTCTGTCTTTCTACTTTGTAAAATATTTTAGATCAAACACACACATTTGTTTTCCTCACACTGACTTTACAGTCTCAAACAAACTCACAGAATGTTTGGTGTCAAAAGATGAAAACCTACATGTCCATATGCTCAATAAACTATTTAAAACTGTCTAAAAAAATTCCTCATCCCTTTCTCACGATTTTGAAAAAATCTATAACTCTGTGTTCACAGGGACAGAAGAAGAAACAAAGCAGTTAATCGATCTATGGATTAAAAATGAGAGTCTCTTCACTAAAAAGAGGAACGCTGCAGACAGGCATGGAGGTGAGATTGCCCAGATGAATTAAGCTGTAAATGCGTAAACTGTGTGTAGAAAATATGAACAAGTGAATTACTTTGATTACACTGCACTGTATCTCTTATCTGACTCATTCAAGTTTATTTTTTATTGTAAGGGGCTGATCGTTATTTAAATAGGACCGGGGTATAGTTGGGAAGTGATTATGATTTTATTTTTTCCTTAAACCCCCCCCCCCCCCCCCCCCCCCCCCAAGCGTTCACAAAAAAAGTTTTGGCCCCCCTGAGGGATTGGAGAAACATGTATGGGTTATTTAAAATTTAGACACCTTATCTCGTAATTATGAGATCAGGAAAGGTGTCACTGTGGCCACTGCTTCGCTCAGAACCACATAGTGCACATCCACGAAGGGGGGGCGGAACTACTGTAACCAGCTGCCACTCGGGTGGTGCCATCTTGACCATATCCCATATCTTTATTATAATGTATATATATTGTAAATTACGACGGAGTATTACACTCAGCAAGGACAACAGTGCGCACCGTATATATTTTGATCTATTTTATACTTCAGATTTATATTGTTTGGCATTAATTGGTGACATAAAATAACGAATTTCATTCTGCAGGGAAACGCGTGTCCTTACTGTGCATATTGAATCTTGAATCTATGTTTTATGAAGACCCTGTGTGCGCTCAGAGCTGTGGCACAAGTTACGCACTGAAATCCAGCGGAAGAAAAATATTAATAAGACGATAAATAAGTAGGCTTGTCCGCTTTCATTGTGTTTATATCTTAACAGGAGCTGGCCACTACCGTGGTGCTGAAATCAATCGATCTCAGGCACATAGAGTAAGGACACGCGTTTCCCTGCAGAATGAAAATCGTTATTTTCTGTCACCAATTAATGCCAAACAATATAAATCTGAAGTATAAAATAGATCAAAATATATACGGTGCGCACTGTTGTCCTTGCTCAGTGTAATATTAATGTACCTGCTGCGGCCGGATCTGTGAGCGTTTGGTGGCTAAGAAGTCTGTTAAGAGTGGGTCAGCTCGATCTTACAACTCCTTCTTAATGAAAGATCTTCTTAAGCTAAGAGCGATGTGGGAAACGCGGCCATTATCATGTCAACACACAGGGAAAATGTGTCCAGAGTTGATGACATTTACCGGGAGAGCTAGAGCCATTTGACTAAAGCTGACGTTATTACTGCTGTAGCATGATGTTATTAGGCTAAATATTACATTTCTAACAGTGTCTGAGCTGATTTATTGGCACAGCATGCTTGTAGGCTGCTGTAACGTTAGGTTTACAGAGGAAATAACGGGATGTGACTTAGGGCCGTCCACACCAAGAACTATAACTATAAATATAACTATAAATATACAGTTTTAAAAATCGTTCTAAACTCAATTGTTTGGCAGCGTCCACACTACAACTATAACGACAACGATAGTGGTGGACGATATCGTTTGGATCACTTTCAGAGCGATTTGATGAACGATAGAAACACTGACAGCCAATCAAAATCCATCCGAAATGGCAGGTCGAGACGTTCATCACGTCACGTATACCCACTAAGAAAGCTCCAGGATTTCCATACACCCACTTAAACATGTGCAAAGATCCATAACAATATAGTTTTGTGACAGAACCTTAAATTCAGTGATTTTGTTTTGCAAATACCGGGAAAATAACTGCAATAAAATACATTTTGCAGGGGAATGCGTCTCCTCTCATCCCCTCCATTCATAAAATTCAGGAGCCAGGATGAAGTTACTGAGGGGGGCAAATCTTTATTATGCAACATAGGTTCACACAGTGAGTTATAAAGAGCGTGCAGCCGTGCGTAATTGTCGCGCGTAATGACAGCTCGTCGCCGGTGAAACACAATAAACCGCACGTCTTCATTCATGTTTGTCTCATGACAGATGGAGCTGATAGACAGACAGACAGATAGACAGACAGACAGACAGACAGACAGGTGGAGCAAGCGGCAAATTGGTTTTCTTTTTCTGTCTCGCAACATACAGCAATAACAGGTCATCAATATCACCTGCCGACCGCACCGAGCAGTGTGTGTTTGGCGTAACCTAGCAACACGACGATATCGTTCATTGGTGTGGATGTTGCCATTTTTATCGTTATAGTTAACGTTACAGTTATCTTTCTTGGTGTGGACGGCCCTGTCACATCCCGTTATTTCCTCTGTAAACCTAACGTTACAGCAGCCTACAAGCATGCTGTGTCAATAAATCAGCTCAGACACTGTTAGAAATGTAATATTTAGCCTAATAACATCATGCAACAACAATTGTGAGCGCGCTTGGCGCGCGTCTACATTGAAACTAATGGATTTGTGCGCGTAAAAGACGCTACATGTGAACGGCCCCATATGCAGTTACCTTACGTTACAGTTCCCTCAAACAATATCACGAAGCACAATACAAACCATATAAACAAGCTATCTATTAAGGGTACACTACTGATACAATCTGAAGGTGCTTAGGTGACATTTACCCACCTGAAAGAATAAATGAAAACATTTTGCTGGTCTTCAGTAGCTTTACTCTAAGTGTAACTGCCAACTCTATACCTATACCCAGCTCTGCCTTATGTCACACATACATTTGCAGGTCTACATCATGACACTGAGATCACTAGGATAATAGGGGACCTAACACTGACCGCTGTGGAAATATCATAGTATAAATGTGGTTTATCAGTAGGCCTACTGCTAATTCTCAAACAGTTTCAGTTGGACGCTGTATCTCTACTGCTCACATGTGCCACCTGCTGGTTGTTGTTGCGCACTGCAGCTACTCCTGGATCAATTGTTTCACCCCCTTCACTGTGGCTGCGGCAGTGAAATGAGTAACATGTGTGTGTGAAATGGTTAACAAAGGACGACACAGGCTATTTCCACATATGTAATTAATTAGGCTATTATTTGTGTAATTACGAGATCTTTTCTCGTAATTATGAGATAAGGTGTCTAATTTTCTTTTTATCCAGTTAATGCAATGCGCTTCCGGGTCACGCAAGTTGGATCAAATGAAAAATCAAAATCAAATTTTAATCGTGGCCCATTTTTCCATTTGCTATTTTTGATGTGAGCATAAAATCAAAAATAAGAAAAACAAACCGTTTTTTTGTATTTTTGAATTTGATTATTTAACGAATAATGGAAAAACAAACCGTTTTTTCGTTTTTTGATTTTTGATTTTTGATTTTAAATTGAAAATGGAATGAACGAATGATACACTGATAGTATACGCATACTGGTAGTCCAGCCATCCACAAGGTTTGCTCTCACCAGTGGCTGCATGGGAGCAGCAGCTCACTCAGCAGCCGACTCAGAGCTAGAAGTTTGTCGCGCAAGTTCTTATTCTTTGTCGACTCTGTAATAAAATTAAATTTGTCCAGTGTCTCATCCGCTTTTAAGGTCTGCAAAGACACTCTCAACTTAGCATGAAGGAAACTTTCCTTTCGATACACCAATTTCCTCACAGCAGCCATTATGCTTGAATTGTTTGTGTTCCGTGGTCGTCTTCTTCTGCTACTCTATTGGGTTTTCCGGTCAGTGACGTGTGCGCAAGTGGGAAATACCATTGTGGACCATGCAGGGTAACTTTATATAGCGGAGTATAAACCAAAACCTCTGAGTAAAATACGAATGGAAAACAAACAAAAAATCATACAAAACTTAACAAATTAAAGTTGCATGACCCCCCCTGAAGCCAAAATAAAACCATATGCCCCCCCCCCAGTGCTCAAAAAAAGTTCGGGAACCCCCCCCTGTTTTGGACCAGCCTCATTTGCATATAAATATCGATCAGCCCCTAACTCAATTTAATTAATATTTAAATGTTTTTTTATAGCCTGTTGCTCTATTTTGCTTTCACAAAGCATCTTTCTGTATCCATGGTTACATCTGCTTCCTACTTCCGGTAGAGTGGCGAGGGCGTCCCGTGGTTTGGCTTCTCTTTCATACACTTCCCCTTAATCAGGAGTGCCCTCCGCAGCTGCGAGTGTAACTTGATTTCGAGTGACACTCGGTAGTGAAGTGGTAGTGGGTAGGGAGTGGTTTGGGATTGGGCCGTAGAGAGAGAGACAAAGAAAAAAAGAAAGAAAGAAAAAAAAAAGGAAGAAAGAAAGAAAGAAATCAACTTCCGTCCATCAAAATGAAAGTGTAACAGAACATTTCTTGTTGAACCCCTCAATTAGATACCAGTAAATGTGCTCATACAGTCTCGATTTGCACAGTGAAATGGAGTATATCCCAGCACAGAGGATCCAGACACAGTGAAGGCAGCAGGTCTACAGGCTGAGGACCACATACCTCAACATCACAGAGGCTGCCAGGCTGTGATGGAAATATGCCATCTCCTGTCAGCTGATCTGGAGACGCATGCCAACACTCCCTATACCCTCCCCGTTGCTGTAAAAGTCACAGCTGCGTTATATTTTTTTGCAAGTGGGTGATTTCAGCATCTGCTGAGTTCAATTCCAGGCATATCCCAACCTGCCTTAAGTTTGGCCATACATGCAGCCACATCAGGCCTAGTCCGACATGACAGTGAATTTATTCAGTCCAACATGACACCTGACAACCAAAATCGAGTTAAACAGGAGCTCTGGGCGAGGTCTGGGTTCCCTGGGGTCCTGGGTGCAATTGATTGCACCCATGTGCACAGAATGCTGTGATTTACATCAACCGTAAGGGAACCCATTCCATAAATGTCCAGGTGATCTGCGATGCATCCTGTAAAGTTATACATGCATTCGCTAATTATCCTGGGTCAAGCCATGACTCCTTCATACTAGCCAACTCTGTCATTCCTGCAGTCTTCCAGGGGCATCCCCCCCGGAGGGGTGGCTGTTAGGGGACAACGGCTAGCCATTAAAGACATGGCTGATGACACCGTATATCATGCCTACAACACTGCGTGCATTGTCGTTCAACCGAAAAAACACACAAAAGCATGCAGTGTAATAGAACGAACATTTGGAATGCTAAAAATGCGCTTCAGATGTTTGGATAAGTCAGGTGGTACATTACAATACAGCCCTCAGAAGGTCGGAGCATTCTCGTGGCATGTTGTATGTTGCATAACATTGCCACACGCCATGGATGTCTCTTGGATCAAAATGAGGACACAGTACAGGACTTAAGAAGGCGTGAGGCTGAACTGCATGTGCCGTTGCCAATTAACCCAAATACGCCAGCAGCGGCACGGACGAGGAGAGATCAGCTGGCAGAAGAGCTGCGTCATCTGTAGCCTGGTAAGCAAACTGATTTTTTTGATTGAAAACCAAAGCCCACACATTGCATTTATTTCAACATGTTATATATGCTATATTGTTATCTGAGTGTAGAGAGGACACACATGCAAATAAGAGGCAGAACACAGCTATAGGAAACATGTGAAAACAATTAACAAACATGGGTGGGGAAGAAAACGCCGAACAGGTCCTAGCTGCAGGATCAGCGCCTTGGGGAGCTCTGCGGCAGTCCTGACAGCTGTGCTCTGTTATATGATGAAAACAGGTTTGAATAATATTCCACAGATATTTAGTAAGATCTTTCTTGTATTAGTGATAAGGTTTCCATACTTTAACGCCACGCTGATATTACCTGTTACGCTATGACTGAACACAACCATTTTAAAGAAATGTTCAGTTTCTTTTCTTCAGACCTGCAGAAAGTGTCAAGTCTGTCAACCAAAAAAAACCCGCTACCAAGTGATGTAATACACATCCCAAAGCAGTAGGTGGTGATGTAACTTCTAACGGAAAGGCCATTTTAACCAATCAGAAATCAGAGTCAATACCGGAATAGAGAAGTGCAAAAAATAAAAACAATCCGATCCACAAACTAGCAACATCTTCCACAGATAAAAGTTGGACAGGGCTATATGTGTGACTGTTTCAATGGGACACAAATAAGAAAGTGCTACGAACTACTAACTACAGCTCTCACTATAATGTTGATGTGTAGAACAGCCTGCTTGGATTTTGAGGTTTAGGTTGGTGAGGTTGCTCAGAATTTTGGAGTTGGAAATCTGACATCAGGGAGCATTCCTGTTGAAATTTACAACTGGGAACTCAGAAATTCTGACTTCAAAGTGCAAATGGAATGCACCATTAATGGATAGTGAAAAGGCAACTAAATGGCATTAAGGGAGGGAGAACGATAATGGAGGAGAGTGACAACAGAAAGAAATGGAAATGATTTAAGAGATGCTGGATTATTTACACAATACTATCATATCATCAATAATGGTTCCACTCCCACCAAAAAAAGAAATAGAGATTATAATTATTTATTTATAATTATTCTGACACTAAAGAAAAGATCTGGAGGCCACCAAAATATAAGGATCCACCATTTTATATGAGTATCCAAACTCTGAGAAGTGGATGGGTCAAACAAACTCAGGACTTTTACCCAGGAGCTATTCATGTGCAGTGTGAAACCAAATGTCAGATGACTAAGGTCTTTCTTTTTCTAACATGTTGTCTTGGTATGTGTAGTATACTATGCTGGGGACATATATCAAGTGACATCACATTATGTTATTTCTTGTTTGTACATATTTTAACCATGATGTTTTCTTCTAAATTTAACATCATGCTTTTGTTGCCTAAACCGCAGGAAGTTGTTCTAGTTTGATGTAGGATCACTGATGAAGTATTTGAAGAGTTGGATGTGAAAATGTGTTGGTTTTATAAAGTACCCTCAAAATGTTCCACCATGGAATAGAAAAAGCATTTTGTAGATGCAAAAGTTAGTGTCCAAAGTTTCAATTTATTGCTCACTACATAGTTTACTACTGAGCATCTAGTGGGAGTAGTGCACTGAAGATTTCTGATACATACACATGTAACATGAAACATTTTTTATCATGAACAGCATTAAAGCCTCCAAACCACCTATAAACAGTTGTGCTTCCTAGTTCCACCAAACTCTTCATTAGTCTCCTTTTCTTTATCTTACAGGTGATGTGTTTGATGAGCTTCCATAACCTTTAGGCTGTTGAAACCTTCCTGGAGCTTGATTAAAAACGAAGAGACCTTTAGGAGATTGGGTACAGAGTTTTAATCCAGCAGTGCTGATGTTGTTTGTCTACAGCAGCACTGTCCTTTGGAGCAGGGACAGATGGGAAGACGGCAAGCAGCTGACGCACTTTATGTCTCCAATTATCCTGCTACTCTGCTTTCCATGTGGTAAACTGGTTTCATACTCCAGTAACATTCCAGATAGCTTCATTAACGTGGAGGCAGCCTCATTTGGGCTCCTGCCAGACAAGCTGGACTAAAACTGCAGAGGCTCTGCCGCCGTCATGAGTTGGTGCCTTCCTCGATTGTAAATTAGCAGTGTTTTTGACAGATAGTGCATATGGTGTCATTTCGAAACATGATGCATCTTTGACAACAAACCCTAATTCAAGTGCCACTAATAGCATACCATTTCCAAGGTCAAGAACAAACCTTTATGATCGTTGTGTATCTCATACATCAGCCAAAAGAAATTCACTTAAGCAATCTATAATATTCAATATATAATGTTCACCTATTCGACATGTAATGTTTACTGTTCCCCTGAACTTTAAGATCCAAGTTTATTATCTCTGCCAGGCATGACAGGAAGGGATCATGTGTTTGGCCCTGCGTGTGTGTGTACATCTGTCTGTCCGCAGAGGTAGAAGTAATGGTCGGGGACAGAAGGCTAGCGAGTGTCCCAGGAAACAGATGCATGCATTTAGTATTTTTATCCAAAATGATCAATTGTATTATATATATTCAAATGTTGGTGTCCTGTAAAAAAGTCAGTGTATATCAGTTTAATAATAAGCCTCTTTTTCTATGTGTGGATCTGACAGAGCAGCGTGCATTACGGTGAATAAATACTGGTGTGACAGTGGGAATGTGAGACACTGTCCTGTTCCTGCTTTCCAATCGCTACAGGGGGAATAAACACTCTGGATCACTGTTATGCACCATTGCAAGGAAGCTGCTGAGCAAAGTTGCTGCCAGTGTACGGGGGCAGCAACCATACAGCCAACTTGTTAAGGTCAAGATATGTAAACAAACCATGAGGCACACCCCCAGTGATATGAGAGATAGAGCCAATAAGGGTCTGGAACACGTTCCAGGACACCACTGTTGACGTCACTGATGACATCAATGGCTTCACTGAGTCTGTGGTGGATTTAGTTTGTAAGCCAACAGAAGCAAGTGTTCCCAAAATTATGGTTAAATGATTCCACTACCAGAAAACATGGATAACCAGAACCATACGGGGTGCCAATAATACACACACACTGCAGCTGGTCTGGAAACATGGCAAATTATTGTATAAAGCAGCAACCTGCAATGTAATAAGAGGCAAGGAAAAGGACGAGATTGGAATGTACAAGCTGAAAGAGCTGACATGATCGCATTTGATGAAAGGTAGTATGAAGGTAAAGTGTACAGTGTGGGGGTTTTCACCTTAGAAGTCCTCTAGCTGTCCTGTTATTAGCTTTAAATTTGAAAGGAAGTACAGGAAGTATTCAGGCAGGTTGGTGTTGGCTATATGTAACTTCATTCCCCTCAAATGTTTTCCTTTTTTTGCCCTGCCTTTATTAGCATAGTATTAGTATTATTTCAGACTCCACCATTATTCATATTCAGGTTTTTATATGAGAAATTACAACAGCTGTATCTGTGTATAAATAAGTAGTAGCCAGTGATAATTAATAAGAAACTAAGAATCCTTGTAATGTCTCCTTTTGATTATAATAAGGTTGTAAAAAAATGAGGTATACTGCTATACTGCAGCTGTGTTACTACTGATGTTTATCATTAAATGTAGAAAGGACTGAAATCTTCCGTATAAACTTCAGCAGCAGGAGTCCCTCTGCCACTCAGCTCAATCAGTGCACCTGCTTCCAATTAATGGACTCACTCACTCTGTGCAGCAGCATGTCTCCACAGAGCCTGAGCACTCTGTGTGGATCCTGCATTTGGCTCTGGTAAGGAAATCTAATTTATCTGCAGTAGTAAGTTCTGTTTATGGAAACATGTTATATATGTGGTAAAAGATGCAATAAGGAAGGTTTTACTGCAGCAGCACAAAGTGCCCATGATAATATACTGTGTCTGTGGGTGGCTGATGGGGTCGTTGATCAATAGCGTTCAGCAGCGATTGCTTGGCCAGAAGCCAGTCCCACATTTGTTGGCTTAACTCTGGCATTTCTGTTTCTCTACAGTGGCTCATTTTAAGCAGGTATGTCACCATGGTAACTCAGGCTGCACACCTAACCTGCCCCAAAGGAGATGACACTCTGTTCAGGCTATAGGGACAGTAACTACAGGAAGGATTCAAAGCCATCGTTCTGCTTGGATCTTTCTGTGTGGAGTCTGCATGATCACCTAGCATCAGAGAGGGTTTTCTGCAGGTGCTCCGGCCTCCTCCAATAATCCAAAGACGCACATGTCAGTTAAACTTGTGACTAAGTCCCAGTCCACACTATGGACAATAAAAATAATGGGTCTCATTCATGAAATGTTAGTATCTCTGTGAGTAGATTTGCACATATAAAACCTTGGTACTAAAAACCTACGCTGAATTCATGAATGATGCAGAAAATTTTGCATGGATTTGTGCATGTTCATGACTGCCAATCAATCATAAATTGACAGCGCGCTCCCGTTAGTCATCAATTAGCATACATCCACGCCCATGAATAGCCAGTGACCACCATATATGGAGGTGATAACTACTAAGGATATGTGCATCTTGTCAACCCGTGAACATGGTGCAAAAAATGAAAGAGAGAGAGAAAGAAACTTTTCCGACACTGAGATTGAAGTTATTTTAGGTGAAGTGGAGTTGAGACATTTTATTTTCTTCTGTTAGTTGTGGCGTGACTATTTCTTTTCGAGAATTTTATATTTTAGTTTTTAAATTTGGCTCATGGCATCAATTCTTAATTTAAAGTGTTTTGTTAGCCCCACAACAGCATTTGAATTGAGCCCCTGCCCCTCCCTCTTCAGCTTTCCTTGTGGCAGCTGCACGCAAATCAAGCGCCTTGCAGAGCAGCATGACGTCTCCCTCATCTGCCATCATGGACAGCCATGCAACAATAGTGTTTGTATTTAGTCTCAACGTTGTTTGTCTCTGTTGTGAAATTAAGCCACCATTAAAACATCTCAATACAGGTTCACCAGCTGCCCAGTGTAAATAGAGTCAGATTCAGCCCAATTGCTTTCCCATGTCCACCAGTCTTTTTAAACCAAAATTTAATTTCAAATAGTGTTTAAGTCTGCCATGTGGCTTCCGCAATTAACAAAAATGATACGCAGTTTGGGGCTGCGCTGCATAAAGAGGGCAGAGGAGGAGTGTGCTGGTTTATTTCATGGAGAGAAAAAAAAAGTGGAAAAAAAGGTCCATCCCTTCAACATTTTTCATTTTCTTTCTTCTTTTTTTTTTTTTTTTTTTTTTTTGCACATGCAACATGCTGGTGAAAGAAAAAAAAATGTATGCACACAAAGTGCACCCTGCTGGGAGGTTTCTATCTGCCAGCACCAAAGGGTTTCTTGAGGCCTGAGCACATACAGTACATTTGTGCACAGTAATGAGCAGGGAAAATGTCTAGCTTACTGTTAAAGCTGTGTGTGTTCTGTGCTGCTATTCCTTTTCCCTCCATTGTAGATCTGCCCAGGTGTGCTGTGTTACTTAATGAGGTCCATTGCACCTAGCATGGAGGAGGTGCTGAAGAGCTCATGTGACAACAGCAGAGGAGAGACCTCTGGTGTGGGGACTGCTGTGGTCCGTCCCAAGTCTCTTAAATTACTGCTAGTTATCTTACCTAGCTGACTTTGCTAGCTGTTTAGCCCCTCCCACCTAGGAAAAAATGCGAGGACCTAGCGGTAGGAGCGATGAGCCAGCATTGTCGGTTTAAGAGATGGCGTTACTATGGGTACATCCCAAGTCTCATTATATTTGCTGATGAAATCAGTAGCGCCCACCCTCCCGCCGTCATAACTCTGGTCACACACTTGTGTTTTATGCAATTACAGAATGGTCTGTAGCCCTGCTATTCCACTGTCACTGTGATGAGCACTATCATTCAATCAACATTCAACAAGTCAGCTGCTGTAATCAGGTGTGGTCACAAACTATCAGCTGCAATGCCAGCTGAATCCAGTCAACTCATTACCTTAGGCAAAAATGTCAGGTACCAGGGCTATATAAGGGTCAGACAATGTTTGACCAAAGTTATATCCACAACAAATGAGAGAAAGAAAATGGAAAGACAGAAAAGACAGTGCCCTGTCCACCTGGGATGCGCTCCAGCAGGAGGAGGAGGCATTCCTGTTGAAACGCAGGAGAGCTCGGAGGCATGCAGCCATGTGCTTATTACAGGTAATCATCAAACAAATATAATGCTTCAATGAATAGTATGTAAAATTCTATCATAAAGACAGCAAACACATTGATAGCTGTAGGTTGTCTAATCAGATATCATGGCACAAGCCCAGACACAAAAGGTGTAATGTATGTCAGCCAGGTAAATAAAATATTATCCTTATAATAGGCCCATATATGATAAAAAAAAAAATTAAATATAAACTAAAATATATAATAATTAAGAAAGCATATATCATGGCCTCAGAATATGTTGCCTGTGTGAAACGTATGTCAGGATCCAGGTAGTTCAAATGTTGTTATTGCATGAAGAAATGGGAGTGAGTGTGGGAAGTAACACAGTTTTCTTCCTTGTGTAGATGGAAGGGTCACCAATACATGCACGCCTCAACCCTCATGTGCCAGTCCTTGCTGTGTACTTTGATGGCCAGAGGGACCTCATGAGGGACTACAGACTGAGGCGTCAGTCTGTAGTCCCTCAAATCAAAGTACACACAAGGCTGGTCACATGAGGTGCATGTATTGGTGACCCTCTACTGGTTGGCACACGGCCTATCATACAGTGTGGTGTCCCGGGCCTTTCATGTCCCCAAGAGCACGGTCTGCAGGCTGGTGCACACGGGAGTGGAGAAGATAGCAGCCCTTCGCCAGGAGGTCATCCGTCTGCCCACTGCCGGAGCACTGGACGAGGTTGGCCAGACCTTTGCAGGGCTGGCCAACAGTCCAGTGTTCTCCAGGTGTATGGGCTCCATCGACGGCTGCCATGTCCACATCAAGACCCCCCCAGGAGCCGAGGGCCAGGATTACCTCAACAGGAAGCTCTTCCCATCCATACAGTTGCAGGCAGTATGTGATGGGAAAGGCCTCTTCGTCAACACCTTTGTGGGGTATCCTGGCTCTGTCCATGACACCATGAGTCTTGAAGAACAGCAGGCTCTACAGGTGAGACTAATTGCTTAATACATTAACATCCATCAATGACTGTCAATATATTAACTTGTGGTTTCCCCACTGTCTGCAGGGTACTTTATTGTGGGTGCAGTAAACAACCTGCAGCCATCATCACCCCATACAGAGAACCACTGGAAGGGAGGGCGCAGAGCCACTTCAACCACCATCATGCCAAGACCCGTTGCATCATAGAGCGGGCCTTTGGCATGTTGAAGACACGGTGGAGAATACTGTTCTGCAGGCCGCCTCCTCGAACAGGTCCATGTTCGAGGAGGCATGTTCTCAAGGCACTTGTCATCCTTGGCAGCCTGGTCTTTGAGGAATGCCAGCACTGTCCCTCTGGTGGTCCGCTGCCTCTTGGGCAGGGGACAGGCAGAGGTGGATGGCCCATCATCCCCCTGTGTGGTGGTGCTGCCACTTGTGCCAGGCTGTGCAGCATCCTCTTCCTCCTCCTCCTCACAACATGCCTGGCCATGCTCCAGGGGATGTTGGGCCTCCGGACACAGCACAGGCTCATCTTCCCGGTCCATCAGGACAGGCGGCTCGATGGAAGGCCGTGTCCCGATGGCCTCGTGCATCCGGGGAAAGAATGGCCATGTGGCTGCTGTGTCCTCCCCTCCGTCTGTCCCTGTGCCCGTTGGTGGGTTCCTCAGCTTCTGGAAGATATCAAAAGGGATAATTATATAATAATATAATACAAGTACAAAGTATAAGTACAAAGAATATAAGTACAAAGGTATCTCTCTGAAATCATTAAGACAACAACAGTAACAAGTACAAAGAACAAACTCTACACAATAAGCAAACAGGCGACAGGAAACAATGTTGCTCATGACAGACCAGACTTTGAGGGACCACACATTAGTGCTCAAGTGCCAAGGTATTATAGTGCTATTTTATTGTGCACACGGATGCGTGTGATGTTTATTTATTATTTGTTTGCTTGACTTACAATGGCAATCCAGGACTATAATTGGATCATCACTCAGTGCACATGCTTGTGCTGGTGAGTGGAATAGCATTCAGGTAACATATGAAACTGAACTCACCTCCAGGCCTTCTTCACCGTGCCTCTCCTCGCTGTGAAGAGCTGCTCGTGCTCGACGCGCAGGTCGATGAGCCTGTAGATTTCCTCGTCAGTCACTGTTGAATAAGACATATTTCAGACCTGTCAGTCTAGGCAAGGCAAGGCAATTTTATTTATATAGCACCATTCATACACAAGGCAATTCAATGTGCTTTACAAGAGAAATACGTTAAGATAAAAAATTAAAGGAACAATAGATCATTAAAGCAAAAAACAAAAGATAAAAGCAAGAAAAACAGTGCAGAAAATGCATTTAAAAAGCAAACATAAAGCAAAAGCAACAGCAGACAAATATAAAAACAATAGCTACAGATTATCCTAACAATAAGTTACATATCTAGTTCACTGGTAAGCTGCAGTAAATAGTAATGTTTTAAGCCCTGATTTAAATGAGCTGACAGTTTCAGCCGACCTCAGATATTCTGGAAGTTTGTTCCACAGGCGGGGAGCATAGAAACTAAAGGCTGCTTCATCTTGTTTGGTTTTGATCCTGGGAACACTGAGTAAACCTGTTCCAGATGATCTTGTAGTCTACCTACAAGCCATGAAACATTATTCCACTCACACGACATGCAGGACAAATGTTGTGACTGAAATAAACCTAATTGCAACATAACAATCTTGCATGAAATATAATTACTCTTTGAAGTGGGTACGTGAATTACAGTGATTCATTGCAAAGAATGCATGTAACGGGTACTGACTCTTGTACTGTTTCTCCGCCATCTCATTCAAATGTGCAAGATGTAGGGGGCGGGTATTTATATGTCATGGCGTTCAGTTGAAAAACTCTCGACCATCCTAGCTCCTAGCGCTAGCTCCTCACTGCACAAATAAGAGACTTGGGACTACCTAGAAGATGGCGAACGACTTCTGGATCAAGCGAGGAGCTAGCAGTAGCACTATAAAAATAAGAGACTTGGGATGCAGCCCTGGTCCTGCTGCCTCTCAGCCTGGGATTTTTGTTGTCTTGGTTGCTTGTTTTTATTTTTTGTTGTTGTTAATTTGGATGAATTTGAGTGTTTTAAAGGTGCCTTATGTAGTTATTCTGGGTCAGTGGTGTAGTTTTGTTCATCCCATAGGGCCGCCCAAGGGTGGGGTGTAACCCTTACATATGAGGTGCCTGAATATCTATACTGCATACTTCTAGCAGCTGCTACACACATACTTCCACTCTCTACATCTATCATTTATTTCTAATAGATAACAACCAGAGTTGGGTTTAACTTTGTACTTTGATTACTTTTTGCAGTAACGAGTAACCTAACACATTAGTTTGCTGTTTGAGTAATGAAATACTTGAGTACATTTCCAAACAAGACATCAGTTACTTCCGTTACTTTTAGAACGCTGGTCCTTCAGCTCCGAAACAGCAACGGCTGTCGTTTGGTTCTAATAACATTAAACCTATCAGTCTGAAAGAAGCCACGGAGCTTGTGGCTCGCTACATGGTCGGTTTAGACTCCACCGTTGTCTACGGTGGAGTCTAAATAGGTGGAGGAGGACTCGCTGACAGACATATTTCAAACTCAGGACTTGCATTATGCCTGGTACACGCTACAAGCTGGTACTCACCAATTATCCCCGGTCGTCTTTCACGGCGTGTGTGATGTCATCAGGTGATTCTTGTCCTATTTTTATTACTTTCACTATTATTTGAGTCACTGTCAGAACTGTGTGTGTTCATGTGTCAGCCGACATGTTGTTGTAGTCGCCTAAAAGCTCAGCAGATGGCAGGAGCTACATTTGAAGCGCCATACGTAAACTATCAAGCTACTGTATCTTCCACAGGAAGTTCTGACAAATGTTTCAGAATAAAAGCCTATTTAGAAAGTGGAGGGATTTTCTAAGCCGAGGTTATAAGGGGCTTTTAATTTAAAACAAGTGTTGAGTTTGAAATGACAATGTGATATGTTAACTTTACAAAGACAACGGAGCAGATAAAAAGTAAATATATAAACCACAGACTGTATAAAATAATGGACGTAGTCACCGTGATGTCACACGTCCGTTTCTGAAGAGTGGATTTGAAGCTCAAAATACTCCGCTCTGGACGTCGCCATCTTGGCAGTGCCTGACTCCGCCCAACTCCCGGACAATTAAAAATGGGCAAAGAGGCGGGCCGAAGGAAGCCTGGGTGCTTAAACACGCCCACCTCGCTCGGCACTGCTAAGTTAGCTAAGGCTAACAAGCTACGAGGCTAAGAAGCTACGCTACTTTGGCTAGCCCTGTGGTGTTGGCTGCTCCCGCTTGGTGCCAGCTCTCTCACGAAACTTGAGATAAGTTAAGTTTAGCTTAAACTAACGTTATACAACAAACCTTGAAACAATGATTCAGCTGTTATCTTAAAAAAAAACTGCTTCAACTTTTTTTTTAAATATAATGCTAATTATTTATTACACTCATTTTACTTTCATATGCAGTGTGGAGCACTGGTGACAGCTATGTCCAGCGTGGTGTCCAGAGAGCTGCAGACCTGGGAAGCAACCTCAGCATGCCGGGCATCCATGTCTGCTGGTTTGGCTGGGGTGGACTGCAGAGAGGCCTTCTCTCCTTCTTTCCCCACTCCCTGCGAGGAAGAGCAGCACCAGATGTCCTCATCATCCACTGTGGCGGCAATGACATGGGGAAGGTCAGCAGTGTCAAGCTGGTCAGCATGATGAAGGAGGACCTGCACCAGCTTCACCTCCAGCATCCTGGCATTAAGATGGTGCAGGTAGGGTGTCAGTAATTTCACCTTATCAGTAAAAGTACGGAGCAAGCTGTGCCCTAATCAAGTACTTAGTAATGTATGACAATTAGTAATATATGTAATGCATTTAAATGTATTATGGACAATAATTCATCATTTTAAACTAATAAGTTTCTTGACTCTTTGTGAGGTACTGTATGAAAAAAGGTGTCTTTATCCTGGAGTCAGTGCTGAAGTGATGACTCTCAAAGTGTTCACTGCACAGACGGGAAGTCTTGTTTGGAGTCCAGTTCTGTCTCCTCGTGTTGAGTGTCCACTGGTCCAGTCTGTCTGGGTCACCTAGAGGAAAACTTTACACTGACAAATAGATATTAAAAGCAATATATGTGTTAGCTACCTACTTCACAGACACCTTTACATACAAACAATACAAATTACTTCAGTGTTCAACAGATCATAATCAATTTAATTGAGCAAAACAAAAAGGTGGTGACCATCAGTCCCCATATTCTGTCTGTGCATTATCTATTGTTGTGTAACTACAGGCCTATATCATACACTAATCTAGGGTGACCATATTTTGATTTCCAAAAAAGAGGACACTCGGCCCGGCCACGAGATAGCCCACTTAAATGATACTCACAATTTACTCGAAGATACCTTATAATTTTAATATAATTAAAGTTTATATGTATGGCTGTAAACATGATTATTTCTGCTCTAAAGTTGGGCATTTTAACATGGGGGTCTATGGGAATTGACTCACTTCCGGAGCCAGCCTCAAGTGGACAGTCAGTGAACTGCAGTTTTTGGCACTTCCGCATTGGCCTCACTCGTCTCCCCCGGAGGTTGTGGCTTGATATAAACACAGAGGGATCAATAAATAACAGACCGTCTATAATGTAGTTTGTTTCAAATGAAGCTGGGAGCCTCTGCAGTTGTGGTGAGTAAAAGCCCAGCCGTTATTTGTTAATGTTATTACTTTATGTTCGACCGTGAGGCTGTAACATTGTTTGCTAGCTTGATGCTAATGACAGTAACGTTAACTTGAACCTAACCTCTGCTGTTTCACACCATCATTTCCCCCTTTTACTCTGTGTGGTAACATCCCTAGAGGAAATATTAAAAATGCTGGGGTGTTGTTGTCATACAGTTGTCTACGGCAGCAGATCGTTCTCTGTTTCTACTGGTCAGAGTGAAGTGGTCCATAACTTTAATTTTGGAGACAAAAAAAAATGTAGGCTTAGCGCCCTGTGGTCCATTGCCCAATAGGAAATGTAGAATATTCAGAAGTACTTTAAAAGTGCTTGAGTTACTTTACTCAGGGAGTAACACAGTAAAGTAACTTGTTACTTTTTCTAAAAAAGTAACGCAGTAACGTACTATGATTACTTTTGAAGTAGGCTAACCCTTACCCAACGCTGATAACAACTATAAACAATGCTACACTATGCACACTTAAGTTGTCTATTTAATAAACAACCATTCATAATCAACAAATATATTCTTTCAATGAATAAAATATTGAGCCAACCAATATACACGTCAAACCACAAAGGAGTCCTGTGTTCAATAGCAACAATCAGAAAAATGCATTCTGTTCTACTCTTCTCTCAATAGTCACACGCTAATTCTTATAATTATGTCCTAAATAAGCGTTAAATATTCTTGCTCCTTCACTCCTCCTCGCTCTTTACACACTGCAGCCCCAAACATGTCATTTTTGTTGAGAATAATTATCAAAGACAGGAGTTGGGTTTGTAAACATTATTTCAAACTGAGTTTTGGTATTAAAAGACATGTGAAAATGGTAGAGCAATTTGGTGTTTGTCTCTGCTCACACCAATCAGAGTTGGAGGGAGATGGTATGATTTAATGCCAGACTAGCTTACTTGTTGTTAAGCTTCATGGTGGGTTATTGCCTATGTTTGGCTGGCTGTAATATGTTTTAATAGAAGTTCAATTCAATTCAAGTGAGGTTGAAGAGGGAGGGGCAGGGGCCTGACTCATATGCAATTGTCGGACATACAGCATATCTTTAATTTAGAATTGATGCCAGGGCCCAAATTAAAAAATATTTAAAAAAAAAAATAAAAATACATGTCTTGCAAAGGCCTTAATATGTTTACTTTATAACACACATTTACAAACATTAGGTACAATAACAAAACAATGGCATACAGCATGGCTTAAGTGCAACAAATGTTAGCTAAACGAAGGAAGGACATTCTTCAAAAAACAGCTAATTTACAAATTACTTTTGTTTATCTGATTGTAATAACAAAATACTTTAGACATAGCTGGAAGGTTTAAGTGATACTTGGCAAATTCCTTTCTCTGTAAGTCATTCAGCCTACATTCTGAAAATATGATACTTATTTCCCACACGATTATCATCATATCAAGTACAACTGGAGATGGACTCACTAAGCAGACTAACAGACTCAGTTGAAAGTTCAGGGTTTTTAATCAGGCAAAGGTCAATTCAATTCAATACAATTCAAAAAACTTTATTTGTCCCCAGGGGACAATTTAAGGCACATAGAGCAGCAGCATTACAAAAAGACAAAGGTTAGATACAAAAACAAATTGTTAGCTGACAGAATAATATACACAAGACACAGGTATGTACAAATCTACAAAATATAAAATATGTACAGTGTATGTTTAAGAATGAGAAGTGTCTCTTAAAAAAAGTGTCTCTTAAAAAAATTTTATGTTATGTTGTTATCTGTGGTGTGTGTATGTCTATATATACATTCAAATTTGCAGTTTTTTTATATTCACCAATGACAGTGAATAGTTATGTGAACAGGACTGTATAATTAGAATAAGAATAATAGAGTGGTTATAGTGCAAGAGAATAATGATTACAGCGGGAAATGAATATATAAATAAATATCTAAACAGGGCTAAATGAAGTGGATCAATACTGAATGAACAGAAAGGACGAATGGTTGTAGTGTGATAAGCACCAAAAAAGTAAATGCACTGGAGATAAATCGATTAATAAATAAATAAATAAACAGAGCTGACTGGGATGGATAGAGTAAAAAGTGTAGTAGTGCAAAAGGATGGAGGATAGAAGTTACAGCAGTGAATAAATATCAGACAGAGTTAAATGAAGTGGACTAATACTGGACCAGTGGTTGGTAGTGCAAAAAAGACAAGTGTACCACTGGGAATAAATATGTCAACAGAGCTATTTGTGAGTGAGCCGGTACTGAGTCAGACATAAGGTGCAGTCAAGTAAATAATTATCATGGAGCAAGAAAAGAGAGTTACATGAAAATAATGATGATAATATAACACGGATTATAAGGCACAATATATGGGTAGTGAGTCACACAGGAAAAAGTATTCAAAAATGACAGGCAGAAAGGGTGGTCACAGGCAAAAACAGTCAAGCACACTCACAGAAGGAACACTAGAAAGGCTAGAACTCATACACAAGGATAAGGACAATCTGGCAACAAACAGGGGGAATACAGGGACATAAATAAACTAAAAGAAGGGAGACAATTAGACACAGGTGAAAGTCATTAGGCAGAGGCAAGTAATCACAAAGGAGGGAAACTTGACAGGACATGGGATCTGAAATGAGATAAGACAATGGTTATCAACATAAAACAGGAAACACAGGGATGACAAATCGACGGGTCATGACACATCACAGAGGTTGCAGATCCTGCGGTTTCTGCCCAGATTTTATAAATTCCAATGACTTTTTCTGTCACTTTCGGTCACTTTTTTATGACCTTTTATGGGTTTCACCCCCACCTTGTTGCCAAGGAACAGTCCCCCCTCCCCTCTTCAAAAACAAAATACACCTTACCGGCAGCCGAACTCTGCTCCACACAGTAAGCTCTCCTTACCTACCTCCTTTCCAGCTCACCCACCTGAAGGACACTGGCATGGCTGTATGCTTATTAAACCGCCTTAGTGTGCTGTCGGAGCAACCAGAAGCCACATGTAAATCTCCAGCTGATCCTCCTCCATTACAAACACAAGCCGCTGTAAATAACCAGAAACAAACACATTTGGCAAACAATCTTGACCACACAAAACAATATTTCAAAATCCTGCAGGCGATTCATCAAGCTGAAATCTTGTCTGAAACCACACGTAGAGATGCTCTTCCACAGGGATTGTTAAAGCAAGCCAACAGGTTGAGCTCCTCTATAAAGCCTTCATCTCCCAACCTCTCTTTGTTGGAGAAGATTAATTCAAGATCAATTAGATTCCATCCTGGCCTCTCAACTTGACAAACTGAACAAGTTTGATGAAAAAAGCTTTGACAAAGCTATTGTAACCCAGGTTGTTAGGCCTTATTTTACACAGTGATGAAGAACAAGTCAGTTAAAAACAAGCTATTATGTAAAAATTCATATTTTCCACTCAAAAATTAATAAGGAGTTGATTAAAAAAACAAAAGTCCATTAATAGATAAATACATTTTAAAAAGAATGTAAAACTCTAATCTAAAAAGTTTAATTTCATTTAAAGTGAGGTGAAAGTGTTTAAAATGCTCATTTTTGTAACATTTGTAAAGATTCAGGTGACATGGCGGGGGATAGTGCTGAATTGATGTGTTCATGTGATGTGCATATGATACAGGGCTGATTGCCTCATCAGCCAATCAGAGCCCTCCTTGCTCTGTGCCAATTAAGCTCAGCCCTTGCCAATTATTACTAGTCCTTATGCTGGTGAAGTTGATTGTTCAGTCTTTTTTCAAAGATTTGTTGATTGAAGTAGAGACATCATGCTGCAAATGAGCTGAAGGAGAAACATGAGTAGTCAAATTAGCAGCATTAGCTGCATTAAATCCGAGAAAGAGTGTTGTTTTGTGAAGTTTGATATTTAAAGCGCCATTTACTCTGTTCCCATGTCACCTGTCTCTGTAAAGTGGTGAAATGCCTGTAGTTTGTGAGCCTTACTCCTTAACATGTTGGACCAGTGTCAAATTTAACACCCTCAGAGTTAAAATTAACACTCACCCAGGGTTTATATGGGAACCACTAGTACAGTGTTAAATTAACACTTTTAAAGAGTTAACATTATTAACACCAAAACAGTGTTAATAAACAAACTTCTATGGTGTAAAATATTGACACCATAATGTAAAAGTTAACATTATTTACTTCATAATGTCTAAATTGCATCCAACAGCCTACCCTTATGTCTATCAAATAAATCAACACCGCATATTTCATATAATTTCAACAATATTTATTTTCAATTTTCAAAGTAGGATATTTCTAACAAGGAAAACAAATTGTTGTCTGTATCATAAATAAAATTAGTCCTATAACGCACTGAACTCGAGTCCTATTTTGCAAATAAAAAACAAAAGTTTGTTACTGGCTGCCGGAAGAATGGACATATATTGGTCCGTCCATTCACTTTTAAACATTCTGTTCACTAAATCACCTTTCTCTCTTTCAAGCAAGCCATTTCTTTTCATCCCCATAGTTCTCTTCTGATAATCAATTTGACTCATGCTATGATCACAGTAAACTAGTGATGGATGCTCTAAAGGCTATGGTAGAAGAAAAATATACTACAGCAAAGGAAAAGGCAAAGGAAGAGGTTCTAAGGGCTGCAGCTGTGAGTCTGACAGCAGACATGTCATCTTCCATGACTATTGAGGCCTTTCTTTGCCTAACATACCACTATATCACAGAGGAGGACAAGTCGTTTGAGCAGGTCCCCCATTCTTGCAGTCATACGGGCAAAATCAAGGAAGACTGTGACATACTTCCGGACCAGCACTACAGCACGGAACGTTTATGCCAGATACAGCAGTCAATGGGCAGGCCCAAATATAAATTACTAATAGAAGTAAAAACCAGATGGAATAATGGCCTATTTACGTTACTGTCATGATCCTGGGTTTTGGTTTCATATTCTGTTATCTTGTGGACTTTGTGTCTGAGTTTTTCTGTTTGTGTTCCTTGTTTCATGTTCTTTAGCTCATATTTAATCTGCTTTCTGTTTTATTTTGTAGGTTCTCTCCTCACGTGTCATGTCTGGTTTTACTTCCTGTCTTTGTGTGTTTTTCCGCCTGTTTTCTGCCACGCTTGTCTCGTTGAGTCTTACCTGTTCCCTGATTCTTTCCTTCACACCTGTTTTGTATTAGTCTTGTCTGCACCACCCTCGTTGTCAGCCAATCCCCATCTCACTCATTTTGCCCATGTCCTCCTCCTCCAGCTGTGTCTCATCCTCGTGATTAGTCTTCTGTGTGTGTATATATATATACTTGTGTGTTTCCCTTTGTCAGTCTGTCTGTGTACCTCTGCATATCTTCTGCGTCCGTCTGTGTACCCGCTGTGTACCTTCTGTGTTTATCATTCCTGCCATCATTCTGCATCCATCCCTGGTCGTAATGTCTTTTCCTGGTTGTTTTTTTGTTGTTTGGATTTTGTTTCTGTTCCCTGGATTTTGAGTTGCCTGCCTTTTCGAAAACCTTGAACAGCTACATTAAAGCTCGCCTTTTGTTGAGAACTGCAAACCCGTCTGTTTCATTTGCATTTGGGTTCTCTTCTGAACTGAAATTGTAACAGTTACAGTGCCTCTTTGAACAGCGTGAAGCTGTGGGTGCAGCCCTGGCATCTCTTTCCAAAGACCTTTGCCCACTCAGTTCACGTGAATATGACACAATTGAGGAGACGTTAAAAGTGTTAATCCCTTTCAACCAGACCACGTTGGAACTATCTGAGGAGAAGCGTGTGTCAGCCTCAAAAGTAATACCCGTCATGAAGATGCTCCACCACACAGTTCAGTGTGAGGCCTCAAATCTACAGACTGACCCTGCCAAACTGTTAGCTGACAGCCTAATTCATCGACTCAGAACATCTGGCCAGTTTAGAGACTCTGAGTGTGACGACGCTGGCAACATTGCTGGACCCCAGGTTTAAAGTCCTGGGGTTTCACAGCCAGCTGAAAGCAAATGAGGCAGTGAAATGACTGCCAATGGAGTGTGCCAATGTACTCACACTGCAAGATATTCCTCCACAGATGCCTCCATCAGCCACCCATGATGCCGCTGCACCAGGGCCTCAAAAGCATCAACATCCAGCTCAGGTAAGTGTTCATATGATCTTATCTATATTTGTGAATGTTTGCTGCAATACTGTTATGTAGTCTTTTGTAGGTGGTAGTAGCCTGTGGCACCTGCTTGACAGTACTGTGACTCAGAGGCTTGGCACAATGCCGAAGCAGAGGTCATTGTGGAAATGCAGTGATACCTGGCAGAACAGAACATTCAACAACAACAGGACCCACTATTACACTGGCACACTTAGAAGCATCTGTATCCTCATGTGTACAAATTGGCACTTCAGTTTCTGTGTATGCCTGCTTCTTCAGTCCACTGTGAGAGGGTGTTCTCTCAGGCTGGGGAAGTTATATCAAAGAAAAGCAATCACCTGAGCCCCAACACTGTCGAAACACTTTTATTCCTGAATAAGAATCAATAAAGCACACCCCTCCCACTTGCCCAATATCAAATATGCCTGACACACAAGCACTTCCTGTAACTGTTGATGTGTGTGTGTATGCATACACCCTCAAGGAGATGGCGGTTATGAAAATGGATGGATGGCATGAAGCGCACATGTACACTGAACAAAAATATAAACGCAACACTTTTGTTTTTGCTCCCATTTTTCATGAGATGAACTTAAAGATCTAAAACATTTTCTATACACACGAAAGACCATTTCTCACAAATATTGTTCACAAATCTGTCTAAATCTGTGTTAGTGAGCACTTCTCCTTTGCCGAGATAATCCATCCCACCTCACAGGTGTGGCATATCAAGATGCTGATTAGACAGCATGGTTATTGCACAGGTGTGCCTTAGGCTGGCCACAATAAAAGGCCACTCTAAAATGTGCAGTTTTGCTTTATTGGGGGGTCTGGTGGGGTCAGAAAACCAGTCAGTATCTGGTGTGACCACCATTGGCCTCATGCAGTGCAACACATCTCCTTCACATAGAGTTGATCAGGTTGTTGATTGTGGCCTGTGGAATGTTGGTCCACTCCTCTTCAATGGCTGTGTGAAGTTGCTGGATATTGGCAGGAACTGGAACACGCTGTCATATACGCCGATCCAGAGCATCCCAAACATGCTCAATGGGTGACATGTCCGGTGAGTATGCTGGCCATGCAAGAACTGGGATGTTTTCAGCTTCCAGGAATTGTGTACAGACCCTCACAACATGGGGCCGTGCATTATCTTGCTGCAACATGAGGTGATGGTCGTGGATGAATGGCACAACAATGGGCCTCAGGATCTTGTCACGGTATCTCTGTGCATTCAAAATGCCATCAATAAAATGCACCTGTGTTCGTTGTCCATAACATACGCCTGCCCATACCATAACCCCACCGCCACCATGGGCCACTCGATCCACAACGTTGACATCTCACCCACACGATGCCTGTCTGCCATCTGCCCTGAACAGTGAAAACTGGGATTCATCCGTAACGAATGTGAGCATTTGCCCACTCAAGTCGGTTACGACGACGAACTGCAGTCAGGTCGAGACCCTGATGAGGACGACGAGCATGCAGATGAGCTTCCCTGAGACGGTTTCTGACAGTTTGTGCAGAAATTCTTTGGTTATGCAAACCGATTGTTGCAGCAGCTGTCTGGGTGGCTGGTCTCAGATGATCTTGGAGGTGAACATGCTGGATGTGGAGGTCCTGGGCTTTTGTGGTTACACGTGGTCTGCAGTTGTGAGGCCAGTTGGATGTACTGCCAAATTGTCTGAAACGCCTTTGGAGACGCCTTATGGTAGAGAAATGAACATTCAATTCACAGGGAACCGCTCTGGTGGACATTCCTGCAGTCAGCATGCCAATTGCACGCTCCCTCAAAACTCTCAAACTGCGCTGTGTGATAAAACTGAACATTTTAGAGTGGCCAGCGTAAGGCGCACC
The DNA here is from genome assembly GCA_035609425.1 of Epinephelus awoara. Classification (NCBI taxonomy): domain Eukaryota; kingdom Metazoa; phylum Chordata; class Actinopteri; order Perciformes; family Serranidae; genus Epinephelus; species Epinephelus awoara. The sequence goes on from CM069305.1 coordinate 6,407,267, forward strand.
TGTGCAATAATCATGCTGTCTAATCAGCATCTTGATATGCCACACCTGTGAGGTGGGATGGATTATCTCGGCAAAGGAGCTCACTAACACAGATTTAGACAGATTTGTGAACAATATTTGAGGGAAATGGTCTTTTGTGTAAATAGAAAATGTTTTCGATCTTTGAGTTCAGCTCATTAAAAAATGGGAGCAAAAAATGTTGCGTTTATATTTTTGTTCAGTGTATATATCAGTAGGACTGCTGTACATCAAATTACCAGCAGATGTCAGTACTCCCAAATGAGCTGTTAAACAGAGCTTTGTGTAATCAGTCGTTTAGCGAAGCAATAGGCCAGAAGGATTCAGCTCATTCACAGGTCTTCATCAGACACTACTTGGCAGTCATTCATATGGTTACACTGTTGCAGGACAGTCTTGAGTGTATTAGAAATTGATAAAATTACTGATTGATAAAATTACCCATATCTGGCTGTTTAACAGTCTTTGGCCAGTAGGGGGGGTTTGTGTGCACATGAAGCCTTGAGAAATGAACCTTTTTGTGAACCATTTGGCTGGACTTCAGGGCTTCAAGAAGCATCATCTTGCCATCACTACATTAAACAATTGGATTACCTGCACCTGTTAAGTATCAGTTCAAGGAGGACCCAAATGCAGACCAACAGGCAGGTTGAATTTTTAACGAAAACAGAGCAGGGAATGACACAAAGAACACGGGGGTGATCACAGGAACAACACGGTAATGAATGCAAGGATGTATGCAGGGATGAACACAGACAACTGACAAAGAATGAAGGGAAAACACAGGTATATATACACAGAAATCTAATCACAAGAATGAGACGGCTGAAGTAGGAGGACATGGGCAAAAAGAGGGAAATGGAGACTGACGAACAACAAGACTAATACAGAACAGGTGTGAAGTAAAGACTCTGGGAACAGGGAAGGACTAATGAGACAAAACCAAACACAACATATGAGGAGAGGATCTACAAAATAAAACAGGAAGCAGATTAAACATGAATAAATAACACGAAACAAGGAACACAAACAGAAAACTCCAAACAATGTCCATAGGATAACAGAATATAAACAAACCCAGGAGCATGACAGCGCCTGCAGTCTGTATGGAGAAAAAAACAATACTCCATGAAGAGTATTACATTTTGTCATTTATTTATTCAGAAATTGGTTACAGGTGTGGATAAAACCGTCACTTTTTCCGTGCCCAGGTCACGGTCCGCTGGCTCTAAAGAATAAGTGGGTGTAGTTAATGGAATAGATTAATGGATATCAGGCCTTAACTTTATGATGTCAAGACATCTTAGTGTTGGTATACATTATTGAATTGAACTGTTTTAATAAAACAATGGTGCATGAGTGGGCTGACTGATAAGTGTTGTGGTTCTGTACCTGTGCTGGAGGTGATCCCCACTTCACTATTGGAGTGTAGTAGTAAATGGTTACAGTTACTAAAGAGATAAACGTAAATTGCAGGTCTTAAACAGGAAGACCTCCATTCTCCTGCATAAAAGCAAGGACACTGGAGACAAAAAAAAAACTTGTTAACACGCAATCCCCACTCCCTGACCTCCACACCCTTACTTTCTGCCTCAGGGCACATAATATCCTGCATCGGCACTGAACATTGGCATTGGTTGTAAATCAGGAGATGCAGAATCATCCAATATGGACATAATTCCTAAGGATACTGGACTAGGTGACAACAGGTCCACAGTCCAGATTACTTATTTTAATGGGTACTGCTCTAACACACAGCTGCTCTTTAAACTTGTGAACTGCAGATACAGAGCCCTAGCATCTTGTTCCACTAAGGCACATTATCCCAAATTTAATTTTATAATAAATTTGCATGTTGTGGCCTCTGGCATCGCTGGGTAAAACAAAGCTTCTAAAAAACAACACTAATTACAATAGATGATTAGAGATGACACCAATTAATAAAATTTGCAGTTGCATATTTAGTGCACTGAAAATGGTCTCTTGTGACTGAGACAACTGAGCCATATTTCATTGTGCAGCTTGAGGCTGACATTATGAATTAAAATCTTTGGAAATGTATCACACACTCAAGAGACAAGATGGAAAGTACACTCCGTGTGACAGAGCAGTGTTAACACATTTTTCCTCAAACAGTCCTCTGTGGCCTTGGCAGTAGAAAGTGTTAGTTTTCTCTGGTATAGTTTTTTTTTAGATTTCTCGGTATAATGGTTTGCTCTTTGTGAGAGAAGATTAAGAACATCTTTTATCCCACGCTTCCCACTTACACAGTCTGCATAATACTGCCAGCCACGTGTCACAGATCGCTTCATACCTGCTGGTTTGCGAAGGTCATTACTGCATTTTTATTATTCCAAAGCCAGACTACGTTTTTCTTTACCTGTGGTGCAGTCCCTGACTGACTGATGGGAAAAAAGCCCTGTCTCTATATATTGTCTCAGCAGTCAGACTTCTGACAAAGTTCAATGCCGTCACCCATGCTCATATTAGTACTGTGCTACTTGAAGTATAGCCATCATTCTTTTATACATTTTCACCCCAGACAGTGGTGCCATAAGATATATTCATTCATTTGTTTTTCTATTTTTTCTTTACGTAAGTATACTAGCCAGTTCAAGGGAGTGATCCATACAGCCCCTTACTGAGCAGCTCTTCTGCCAGCTGGCCGGTCCATCATCCACTGCTGTTTGTGCTGTTCAACTGCACCTTGTCTCGAATTTCACCACAATGGAGTGTCTTGACGTTCTTTTAATTTGTCTGAAGATTTCGGCATCCTCGCCGTGAAAAGTTCCTAAACCTTGTTGTCTTTCCAGGGGGACATATTTGTTACTTTTAAAATAATTTTCCACTCAAACCAGAAAACTACCACACGTAACAACATCTTACGAACAACAACTGGAACATCAGACAGTAAAGACAGGTACATCGTACATTTACAGTACCAGTCACAGTTGGTACCACATACATACATACATATTCATGTGTATGACACATGAATAAAAGACCTCAATCTGAAACCATGCTGGCTTTTAAGATTCAGGGTTAGATGGAACATAATAACTACGACAAGTCTGAGGAAAAAAGTTTTTAACTGTGCCAAACAGCCATAGTCAAAGATGTAGTAAAAAGCCCATTGTCATAGAGAGGGTAAAGAGTTTAAGAGATGTTCAAACCCTGCTTACTTTCTTCAGTGGAGGTCAATCATCCGACAGGCATTTCTAATGGACTATACTGACAGCTTAAGAGCCGTGCTTGTACTAAGACCCTACTGAGAACATATCCAGTATAATGCTGTGTAAATATGGCTTGAATGGCGGTTAAGATTGTTTTTGGTGCTGAGAACACTAAATTAACACACAACTGTAAATCTCTCTTTAGAGCTTTATCAGTAGTGAGGTTAAAGTTTGGTACCTCTACCCAGAGCATAGTGTAATCATTGGCACCACTTAATGTCAATTTAATAGAAATGTGTCCATTTCATTTTCATATACACTGATCAGCCAAAATATTAAAAGCACTGACAGGTGAAGTGAATAACTTTGATTATTTTGTTCCAGTGCATTGTTCTGCTGGGAAACCTGTGGTTCTGGCATTCATGTGGATACCACCTGACATGTTCCATCCACTCAAACACCGTTGCAGACCAAGTAACCCCCCTTATGGCAACAGTACTCCCCAATGACTCCCCAAAAGCTCAAGATGATGTCCCACTAAAGGTTTCCCAGCAGAACACTGCACTGGAACAAAATAATCAAAGTTATTCATCAGTGGTTTTAATGCTTTGGCTTATCTGTGTTTTTGCACCAGAGAAAAGTTAGGAAGTAACCTAAAGCATTAGAATTTGCCCTCTGACTCTGAATATCCACAGCAAATTTATTTTCAAGCTGTCCAGTAGCATTAGAAATCCTCTCAGGGATTTTGTGGAGCCTTTAGTAATGCTAAGTTTCAGTTTATTGTTGGCTTTGTTGCTGCATGAGACATCAGTAACATTTGCTAGATGCTGGCTATCTGTGTTTGGAAAAACATCAATTTATCTTTGTGCTGCAGAGCGTCCTGCTGGGTTTCTACACTGAGGGTGTTGATGAGTTTCTTCAGCCTCCTACTGTACATTGGCTGCAAGTTCATTATAGCTCATCAAGCTTATTAAAATAACTACAGACTCAGCTTGACAATGTGTAAACTGTTTAGATTACAGAGCTTCTGGAAATGATGGTTTTGAGACAGAGTGGCATGCGATAGATCAAATACTGGATGGTGTACCAATCATACAGAAGCAGAGGCTTCTGATATGGAGACTATCCTCACCAGAAACATGATTGTATCTGTTGTTGCATAGTCATGTTCATGTTTTACTGCCAAGCAGCCTCTCTTAGGCTATGTTCACACAGCAAGCCTTTTTGTGTTTGGTTGTTAAATGTGGCCAATATCAGATTCCAATGTGAACCACTCACAGTTGCACGGCAAGCTGTAGTATGAAAGTGCCACTGAGGCCAGCGCTCACAGTTTCAGGGTTTCTTACAGATTTAGATTCTATTTGGTGGTAGCTGACTGGGGGCTGCCCCAACTCCCTGCTGGATCATCAAACACTGTTGCCCCTGTTACACAAGGTAGACGCAGCACTGAAGGACCGTCTCCCATGGGCGCTCTCCTCCTGATCTAACAAAGCAGCAGCGGCTAACATCCAACACCGAGCCGTTAAACAGGGTTGCCAACTCTCACTTATTTGGCGTGTGACACATGCATTCACCTTCCATGTCACAGTCTCACTCTGCCCAACCAATTCTCACACCAGTGATGAACGCTGGAAAAAAGGCTGGCAGCTGAGTATTTTAAATTAATTTAAGTCGGCTCACTGGTAGTTTGATGTCTTTGGTAACCTACCTATCACATAAATACCAAAAGTAGGCTCAGGCTGCAAATGTATCTTGTTCTCAGGCAATTGAATAGCAAAAGAAAAAATAAATCAAATTATAACGTTATAGAGATGACGTTAACAGCTAACAGTTAGCTGGCTAGCTAACTACTAGCTAACGTTGGCTAGCGAACATCCAACAGGAGTTCAAGCAAGCGAGGTAGCTAGCTACATCCTCTAAGTGTAACAAGCTGAAACTGTTTGTAATTACTTGGAATTTATATCTTGTCTTATATGAATGGATGTGATTGAATAATATTGAGTCGGGAAATATAATGAATACTGCTTAATTATCACAATTTGAGCCATATCAATAAAACAATTTTGATAATGGAAAACAGGTCTTTGACTTTATTAGTTAATGGACCCGTTCCTTTTTGGGTTAGTGTACTGTAGGCTATGTCTAATATTGTATTGTAATATTGTATCTCCCTAGGTGTAAGTCCCGGAGTGGTGTCGGGCTATATCTTAGGTCTAAATCTTAGACCTAAGCCCCTGCCACAGGTGCTGCATTTTTTTTTATCTTTAATGGTAAATTGAGTATGTGCAGGTGATTAAATGTGCGTGGTGAAATGTGTGTGCACGTGATTAAGCCCAAAATATGAAAATCTCACTCCACCCAAGTTCCCCAAGTTGGCAATCCTGCGTTATGATCCCAACAAAGTCACACCAACACCGTAATGGCTTTACTCTGTCATTAGCCATGTGATGCTTATACTTTCCTGTCTCTGTGTGTACGTGGCCGGGTGGACTCACACTCCTGCAGCGGTAGTATCCTAGCAGTGGTCAGTGTTGATATACGGTCTGCTACAAATAAAGCAATGTACAGGAAACAGTGGGTTTCATTTTTAAGTTGATTTGCAATGGAAGCCAGGGTTCAATACTCATTACATGCATTGTGTCTTTTCAAACGCCTCCATTTTCACAGAAAATGTTCCGTTTCTGCTCAGGCATGCAGTCTTTTTCAAAATAAACTGAGAAAGTAGATAAAACAACTTGTTTTTCCATTCATTGCCTCAGGTTTAGACACTTAATCTTAAGCAAGTGATTAAAACATGGTTTGGCTTTGTTTTTAGGTTCATTTCGTCTGCTTTAACTCAGAAGCTTTAGGCAACGAAACTCGGTGGTTAGCTTTGTAACAAAACTCGGTGGTTGGCTGTAGGAGGAGGAGGGCAGCTGGAGGTCCGAGACTTCCACCGTGAGGAGAGGTAGAAACAAACAGCCAGTGTGTGTTATGTTCAGGTGTTGTCACGTAAATAACAGTGCCCAAGCAATGAACAGCACAGGAAATAGGATTTTATTTATTTTTTACTGAAAGTTGACCGAATCTGACCCGAGCCCGAATACAAGTTGTAGCCACATTTTTGACCAAACCCGGCCCAACCGGTCAGGTACCGTTGGGCTCGGATCGCCACACTCTAGTGTGTGTATGTGTCCCCTATAGGGGCCTATCTGAATTTCTGTCTTTGAGAGATATTATTTTGTAATATAACTGAATTTTCTATTCATACATATACATCTTAAATATATTAAAATGATAAGGCATCTTTGAGTAAACTGTGAGTATCATTTAAATAGGCTATGTCGTGCCCGGGCCGAGTGTCTTTTTGGAAATCAAAATATGGTCACCCTAGGTAACAAAACTCAGTGGTTAGCTTTCGGTAACAAATTTAGTGGTTAGCTTTAGGCAACAAAACTCGGTGGTTAGCTTTGTAACAAAACTCAGTGGTTAGCTTCAGGTAACAACTTTCAGTGGTTAGGCAACAAAATTTGGTGGTTAGCTTTAGGTTACAAAACTCTGTGGTTAGCTTTAAGCAACAAAACTTGGTGGTTAGCTTAAGGTAACAAAACTCAGTGATTAGTTTTATCTAACAAAACTCAGTGGTTAGCTCTAGCTAACAAAAGCATGTGGGTATGTTTAAAATAAAACATCATGATTTGGCTAAAAATAAGTACAGTTGTTACTAGCCATGTTTCCATCAGCCTGTTTAGATGCGCATCTAGAAGTATTGCATCGGAAAATTATGATGGAAACACCAAATTCGAATTAAAACCCTCTGATTCACACAGACTAAAATATGCTCACTTTAGCCGGGTTTTAGTTGATTCGAAACTTGCGCGAGTTCGTGGTTTTCACCAATGTCCGTACTTTTTTTTTTTTTTTAAGATTATTTTTGTGGGCTTTTGCCTTTGATGACAGGACAGAGAGTGAAATGGGGAGACAGAGAGAGGGAGTGGGGACTGACATGCAGCAAAGGGCTGCAAGTTGGATTCGAACCCGCAGCCGCTGCAGCGAGGCAATGCCTCTGTACATGGGGCGCCGGCACTATCCACTACGCTACCGACGCCCCCAAAGTCTACATTTAATGGACTCACACAGGATTCGTATTTCTTTGAATGCGCATTTCCCAGTGATTCGAATCACTTTTGGATGGAAACATACAGTAGCTACTGACATCATGTACTGCATGTGACGCACATCATGTAATGTGTTACTAGCATTGCATGCTACACATGGTTGACATGGACATGGTTATTAAAATGAATCCATTAACTGTTTCACATGAGAAATGGTCAGTGGGCCTGTCTGGAGTTTGTTTTGCAAACTGTAGCTGCCTGGTGCGTACCCTACTGCCGTAAACTGAGCCTCTATGTGACAGCGTGTTACAGTGCATTCCCACCAAAAGCTTCATGGTCACCTGCAGACGCTCTGGTCGCTGACATCGCTCACACTGCCAGCTTCAGCAGGCGCTTGCAGCGGCCAAAGGGGCCGGGTCAGGCCGGGCGCTGCAGATGTGTCCATCTAGGCTTGAGAATCCCAGTCTGCAACTGGCTGCTGCTTTGGCGGCAATGCTGCTCATTTGCATAAAGTTCTGGGCCTAGGAACATCTGAAATACAGCAAAATAAGAGGAAAATAAGTCTCTGCAGAAATATACTGCCACACACTGAGATTGGGTCATAAGCGTCAATGAGTCTATACATAATTTTTTAGGAAAATAATACATAGTGTACCTTTAACACTGGAGACAGATGTTCACATCTTGTCTACCAGCAGTAAGGGTTGTTTCCCTTTTATCATGGTCATTGCCTAACCGTAACCAAGTAGTTTCATTTGCTAAATATAACTTATTCTTAAAGGTGGCAGATCAGAACACACTCATATAAATGTTTTTTGTAGCAGTTATATGGGTCATTTGAAAGGAAATGACAAATCGCCTATTTTAAAATGTGAATGTAAAGGAAATTTATTAATCTTACCAGTCTGGAAAATGTATATAAAGATTCATTACAATAGAATAGTAGATCAGCCACTACACAACAATCTGAGGTTTAATGTCATTATAACATATTATGAGAAGAACATTATACTCTGCAGTATGTTTTCCTCTCCTTGTTTCTCTAAGCAAGGTTGGTCATTATTTTCAGTTATTTGTTGATTGTGCCTGTGCTGCAGTGGAATGAAACCACTCAGGGAGAGATGACAAATGGCTTCTATAAAAAGGAAGTGAAGGGTAACTGTGACGTTAAGTGAGATCAATTGATTATTATATATTCAATACTAATACAATAATAATACAAAGGGATTAGAGAAAAAAACAACTTCAGAGAAGCAGGGAGCTGAGTGAGCACATTAATCCAGTAGTCCACTCTGGGATTTAAATCACAGGCTCAAGTCACAAGTCTACTGCTCAATGTGAAGCTCTAAAAAACCCTGAAATTAAAGCTGAGAGCAGTCTGAGACCTCAGACACTGAGATATTTAACATCCACACTAATAACAGTGCTCATCCAAACCACAGAAAACAATTGAGGCTTTCAATTATTCATTTTTGCTGTTTTTATTCTGCACACTTTGTTCCTTGTTAGAGGGTTCTGCACAACCTGCAAAAACAAAGCTGTATAATAAGTAATAGCCTGTATATCAGGGCTGTCAGCATTAACGTGTCAATCACAGTGCCATTAAGAGCCAAACATATTGTGGGTTTTTTTGTTTTGCTTTTTGTTTTTTTGTGTTAATGGTGTGCTGCTATTTTGTCCCTTCAAAACACTTAGTTGTATTAAAACTGTTTCCTGCTACTGCAATGATGGAAAATAAGACACTTTGGCTTCTTTCACTTTAAAGGACACCCAGACAGTTCGGTTGACATGTCAAAAGTAATATGCATCTTGTGTCAAACAGAATTAAAAAATTCAGAGCTACAGTACATCCTACGAGCAATTCAAGAATTATACATATAAATATAACATACACAACTTATACACGTGTCCATACAAACACATATGTACTCTAACATACATCCATGCATACATACGCATCCATATACATAAAGGCTTCACATATGTACATGCAGTACATGCACACATACCCAGCCAGTGTAATTCAGCCAGGACTAGGGTGATACGTTCCCTGTGTCAAATGTTTGTGAGTAGCTGTGTTGCCGCATTCTTTACCAATTGTGAACAGTTAATGGATGCATAGTTAAGACAAGTAAACAGGGAGTCACAGTAGTCTAGGCGTGAGTAAATTAAGGAAAGGATAAGTTGTTCAACTATGTTTTTGGAGAGTATTGGTTTGATCTTGGCAATATTTCTGATTTGTAAAAAACAGGATAAAACAACACCCTTAATGTGCTGACTTAAGTTTAGGTATGAATCAGTAACAACTCCCAAGTTTCTAGCTGAGTGTTTTATGTAAGTTGTTAGTGATCTAAGGTAGGGGGTGACACTGTTGGAGGTGTGGTCAGGACCAATAACCAGGACTTCTGTCTTATCTGTGTTAAACTGTAGGAAGTTGGAAGCTATCCAGTCCTTAATGGCAGCAAGGCAGCAGTGCAGAGAATCCATGTTGCTATTTTCAGGGCATAATTAGATGTACAACGGAGAATCATCAGCGTAACAGTGGTAGGACACAAAAGTGAAGTTGCGGATAACATGGCCAAGGGGTAACAGAGACAAGTTGAATAAAATAGGGCTAAGGACTTAACCCTGTGAGACACCAGGGCCTCTAGTTTCCCGGCGCAGCGCAGCGCAGGGTGGCGAACCCCGCGCAAAACTAGTTTCGAGCAGCACAACCCGAGGCACGCTCAGTTTGGTAGTTTGGCAGACCAAGGTGCGCTGAGATGGGTGTGGCGGCGCAGCAGGGGGAGGTGTTAACAGATCCAGCTTGGCGCATTGACAGTTTCCTGCCAAAAGGCTTCGCCAAAAGTGCGCTAAAAGCTCGCCAGCTGAAACCAGGTCTACTGTCAGTGCAGGCGGAGCGCAGCCGGTGTAGACTCACAAGTAAGTCTTTAGAAGCTTTGCTTAAATAAAGACTGATGACTTTCTCCCTGATTTTGTGTTTAGGTGGGCGGATACAATTTCAGAGTTAAAAAAAACTTCCTACGTTGCAGAACCAACAGTAAATCTGCAGGGCAACAGGTGTAGTGGTACAAAATGACTCAAGTCGCTGTAACTGTGCATTCACACCAAAAGCGTCATGAGCGTCATAAGTGGCCGGCAGCAATTCATTTTCAATGTACGCTTGCTACAAAGGGCGTCTGGAGCGTCAGCAGCAGGGAACAATGTGATGCCAGCAACCGGAGCATCAAGTAGAAGTTGAGAGAAGCTGAACTTTACAGCCAATTGCAGACCAGGATTCGGGTACGAAGGTCTGGGCTCTCCCGGAGCTGCACGAGCCAGTGAAATTCACTGTGGAGTTGCCGGGTTTGCAGGACTCTGTGGACCCAGAAGGCCTGACGGCTCTGGGCCCTGTGTTTCCTCAGGAAATACAATGCAATACAGTGGAGGCTTCCGAAAGTGCGATTAATGAGCTCCCGCTTATTTACCACCAATTACACTTCTCAGTGGTCCTACTTGCCAACAGGAGAGTAAAATCATAATTATAAAAGATTCATAAAGGCTATATTGACTGTGTTTATTAGCGTTATTTTAATTGTGCAATGAAAGTCATGGATAATACAAAGTGAAGACATAAATGATATCTTTGTTCATCCTTGTAAAGTGAACAGCCGTGTCAGCCTTGATAGACACATCTGGAATTAAATGTCTCGGCATCCATTTTCAAGCTCTCTGTGTGTTTGTTTCCTTGTGGACGAGAAAAGGGGGAGCGCACATTTCCGGGAGGGTGTGTCCTTTTCAAAAATGCAAGAGCCGTTGCTGGCCGTTTTCGCCGGTGTGTTGAACACACTTTAGCAAGGAGTGTCCCCTGACTATCAGAAGCCGGAGATCTCTGATTGTCTGGTGGCGAGACTACAGTGCGCACACATTAAAGCGATAGTGCACTCAAAAATGAAAATTCAGCCATTATCTACTCACCCTCATGCGGAGGGAGGCTTTGGTGAAGTTTTAGAGTCCTCCCATCCCTTGCGCAGATCGACGGGGGGAGCGGCTAGCACACCAAGTGTCCTGAAGCCCCGACATAAAAAGTTGTTTCGAAAAACGTCATATGAACTCTGTTTTTAGCCTCACTGTAGCCTGTAGCTCTGACTGCTTCTCTTTGCTCCGCGCTCACGTGTGCGCGCTCAGCGTGATAAGTGATGCACGGTCTCTGAAGAGCAGCAGTCTCATCCAGAGGCGGTCCTGGCTAGTTTTACACCCTGGGCGAACCATCCCTCGCCCAAATGAGCCTCTGACGTATTCCTGTGTCCTCCAGGATTCACCTTTCCTTTCTGCTGCTGGTTGAAATGTGATAATAGGGGCGCCCCAGCGCCCACTCCACTAACTTGAGTGAGTTTTGTTTTGTTTTTTCTGGGTTTTTTGGAGGGCGCACGTAGATTGCGCCCTGGGCAGTCGCCCACATTGCCCATAGCAAAAACCGTCCCTGGTTTCGTCAGTACAGATGTCCAGATTCTCAAGTGCAGGCATCGCCAATTGCCAGTCCAAGCAGCAAAGACTTTCCTCATCCGTTAACAGGGAGACAAGGTCATCATCTGGGTGGTTGTCACATTGAGTATGAAAAATCTGAAATGGGTTTTTTGTTTTGTCTTTACAGGCTGAGTTATTAGAACTATGATAGTTTGTTTGTCTTATTCCAAAATTTCAAATTTTATGATACACATTCTGTATCAAATTGTCGCAGACTGGTGTGTATAGAGGGAGATCATGGATACAAATTGACAAAATAACGTTCCTCCGTAGGGTGGCTGGGTTGCCCTTACAGAGAGGTTAAGGAGCGCAGACACCCAGAGAGAGACTGGAGTAGTGCTGCTGCTCCTTCACATCAATAGGAGGTATTTCTGATGATTTGGCCATCTAATCAGGATGGCACCCAAGTCAGGACTTGGATGACATCCTGATTAGATGGCACCCAGGATGGATGATTACTTTCTTCATATATTGTGAGGTATGCTGTAAAATCTCTCAAACGTTCTGGTAATTTTTGACATTTTTTAGTTTACAGTTCAGTGTCATGAAACTTTTTGTTGTTTGACTGCAAACTTTGAACACATCTGGATTTCAGGTGTAAGCTGAGATATGACCCTTGATCATGTCCATGTAAAGTCTTGCAGTCACTTAGGTATCAACTGGTTTGAACTATTTTAATTGATCATTTGTTTTAGGAAAATACCAAATCTTGAGGTCCTGTCTTGTAAAGGTTATTTGTCAAAATCTTTTTTTAAGGCCATAATAATTCAATATGTGGTATATTCCGATGTGTCCTCATGCAATGTACAAATCCTACAAACTGGCACTCCACAAATGACATGACATACTTTGCATAAAGTTACGTAATTAATGTAAAGTTACAGAGGTTAAGTTTAGGAAAAGAAATATGGTGAGGCTTTAAAATGATTCAAAGTCCACACGGCTCCAAACACTGGTCTCTTGTAAAGTCAAAGGGGAAAGTCTTGTGTTTTGTTACCCATCCAGTGCCCAAACCTGCCTCCTTACTGGAACACTCAGAGCCGCTTCCTTCTTTTCTTCCAGCACTGCTCACATGATCACAGCCTCACAAAAAGTGTGTGGGTGGGTTATGCACCAATTACTGGGACACAATTACAAAATGTATGAATAATGGGGCATTACTTTTTCCAGGAAATGTACAAATAGTGCATGAAAAGAGCCTGCATATTCATGTTTAATCAAAGACCACACAGCAAATCTTGGAGGGAGGTATTCCAGCATTGAAAAACTGCACATGGTGCACAAAGTGTAATGAATGGGGTGTTAACAGGGGCCCAGCAGCTAAGTTTATCTCTAGCACCCCCACAGGTTGACCTGGCCATGCACCATGACACCTTACATGAAGTGACAGACGGCGGTAGGAAGGCATGCGTGTGTCTGCTCTGAAATATCCCAGCTGTCACACTTGGTTCAGTAGTGTTAGAGATGCTCTGGTAAAAGCATAGGTAGCACCCACTGATGGCTTACACTTTCACCATAACTGAGGAAATTGAGGTCATGTCCTCTGTTTTTGTTTTGTTTTTCTCTTAAGATTTGAGACGTTTTAATGGCTTTAAGTGCAGCTTCCATTGTAGAGTTGAATGTTTTACACGGTGGGTTTTTAAACTCAAATACTATTTATATTACACCAGAATTGTATCCCTGCAGTGGAGGCTCCTCTGATGCAGTATTTTGCACCACACATGAAGCGAAACTCACCGGTGTGCAACTGAGCTGAAATGTGAATATTTGTTGCCTTTTTATATGAAACTAAATATGTTTGGTTTTTGGGAAATTTCAACCTCGGCTTTAAGAAAATGGCTGCCAGCCACTGACTCACCTGACAGATTTCAGTCCTGAAATAACCTGGCAACAGCAACATTTCACGATGTGTGTGGGCTACATAGTGTGTAAAAACTGTGCAAATCTCATTGTACTCAACTCAACTGTGTTTGTGGGCAGAGGTGCCCTCAGAAATTTTTGTGTGGCCAGATGGGATCACTGAAAGATTTTTAGAATTTTGACAATGCTGTTATGCTGCTGCTGAAATATAGGTTAGTTTAAAAACTGTCAGTATGAGAGTTAAGAAATTGCATACTGATATACTTAAGTATGTCAATTAAGTACAAACCTGTTGTCCTTTTCCTTAAAAAGAAAAAAAATATACAGTTTTAATTTAAAGGAGTACGTTAAATGTAAGGAACAAAACATTTACGGGGAACAGGCCCGCTTAAGTTTAGAGGAGATTCGCTGCTACCCATAGAATCCATTTTCATTCAAATATCTTGAGGGGAGAGTTCAAGGGACCCCTTTGAAAAGGGCCATGCCGGTTGTTCCCTCACCAAAATTTTGCCTAACTTTGGAGCATATTTAGCCCTTAGCTTACAAAGCTGGTTTACATAATGAGCATGCCATCAGCCATTGGTCAGTGTTGAGTCAAGAGGAGTGAGATCAAAACAAACTTTGTTACATAAGGTTACTTTTCTTTAGCCAATGAGCTCTTTAGCAGAAATGTTTCCTGATGGTTTGTGTTATTGTTAACTGGCGCATGTTAAATATGCTCTATTCTTTCAACATTGGATTGTATTGGTAATGTGCTAACTGGCTACAACTAGCACCAAGACAGTTTTATGGTTTCCTTTTTTGAATGATGAATACAGACTATCCGTCGTCTGCTGATGTGGAAAGTTATTTCTTCTCTCACAGGTGCAGAATGTACGTGCTAGTTGGCTGTCAGCTGCAGTCTTTGCATTGTGTTCATGTGCAACTTTTTGGCCATGACACAGGCAATAATTATGCTGTTGTAGTGTATAGTCAAATTGAAAAGTATGTCAGTATGAAGAGTTAAGGAATCACATACTGATATACTTTGGTTTCTTAATTTACAGTTAATATTATTAACTGGGACATTTAACATTTTGAGTTCCACAACAATTCTGTTTTAATCTATGTATCTATACATATTAGGCTGGTTGTCATCTTCCTTAAAAAAAAAAAAAACATAGACCAATTATACAGCTTTAATTTAAAGGATTACATTGACTGTAAGAAGTAAAACTTTTACGGTACAAAAGTCTTCTCAAGTTTAGGGGAGACATGCTGGTACCCACCAAACCCATTTTCATTCAGATATCTCGAGGTGAGAGTTCCCTCTTTGAAAATGGCCATGCCAGCTGTTACCTTGCCAAAATCTAGCTAGCTCTATCTAGTGTTATTTAGCCCCCCATGTAAAAAAAGAATTTAAAAAAACAACTGTGCTACAGCATCTTAAAAACAGTAATGTCAGCCTCCAATTATTTTAGCCGTGGGAGGATATCAGTTATAGAAGGGTGCCAATGCCCCCCCACCCCACCCTTGGGGACGCCACTGTTTGTGGGCTGTAGCTGTCTTTGAGTTTCTGTAGTTAATACAGTAGGCCTACATCTGTGATGTTTTCTTCTACCAGTAATTGTGCAAGTGTCAGGCTACTTAATTTGTGCAGCTCAATATTGCTTGTTGTACCTACTGCAGTGTTCAAAGATTTTATTTATTTATTTTTATTGTTGGCCATTTCTGTATCATTTCGCCTTTTCGTCTGCACATTTAACAAACTGGGTTTGAAAATTAAGTCTTGGTGGAAGGGTGTTGACCAGCAAGCAGGCTATGTAAGTTGACAATGCGCTTTATCTTACATCCAACAAGTGTGCGCCCCCACCATCACATGTGCTGCTACAGTAGGCTACAATATGACTCCTGCATATTCAGTATTTGTGGTAAGGGAAGCATTAAAAAAGGGAGGCCCTGGCAAAGACCTGTTTGCACTGCTGATGAAAAAGTAATTGTACGCGTGACTATGTGCTTGTTGACTATAAAATATTACACAATGGAAAGTGGTGTATTTAGATGAAAATGTCAGCCAGTCGAGCGGATCTGTCATAATTACTACCTTTCCGCCATCACTTGAAGGCAGCAGCAGCAGCAGCAGTGCAGCGACAGCCTCGGCAGGAGAGGAGGCGAACAGCAGCCAGTGAGCGACGCAGGAGACTGCCTCATGAAGTTCTCCTGGTTTCTCTCCTCAGACACATGAATGACAGATGACTCTTTCCGCGGATTAACGCACGCGGGCATCATAAGTTTATTTTTTGTTTGTGCATCATGTGAAGAGACCTGAGAAAACGCTGCAGCTTTGTGCAACAGGAGCGCAAGACAAACACCACATCTTTTTTTTTTTATTCATATTTACAAGATGCGGGATTAAAGAACAAGATGAAAGAAGGCTCGGTGACGACACATTAATGGTAAGTGAACTAAACTTAGAGCTGTGGGTTTATGTGAATGGGTAGATACAGTGTAGTAGGATGTGTTTGTGTTGCCACAGGTGCCCTCCCTGTCTGACAGCATATTCACTTACACTGTAATTCATAAAGCCTGATACTGTCTGTCCCTCAGCAGCTGCCTCTCACCGACTCCCTGCTTTGTTCCGTTGATGCAACAGTCAGTCAGTCAGGTGATACTCTGTGTTTAAGGAAAAATGATCACCTGCTAGCCATAGTACCATAAAATCATAATTTCACATACAGCCATACAGCCAGTGAGTAGCATTTACTGTAGTTAGAAAGTATTTGATGGATTAGTCAGTTGTGGTTGTTTTATGACAGATTAGGTTTATAAAAATGAGCAACTATGATGCATACTGTTAGTGAGGAAATTATTCAAAGGTGACACTTTACAGCTCAGGTAACTTGTCATGGGCTAATGATGAAATTAATCAATACACCGTACAACTGTAATGGATTAATCATTAATAATGAAAATAAGTAGATATACACAAGACAATATTCCTATTAAGCTGTTTGGATGTCTTAAAATGTTGTTTATCATGTCAAAATATAGAAAAGTGGAACGGCTGGAGCCATTTTGCTTTTTTTCTTTGCAAAATGGGAAAAATCGGAAAACCTTTTCAAAGTTTCCTATTGTTGGCAGCCTTGTTGGGCCGTGCAAACACAGCCTCTCTCTTTCATTCCTTCAGCCGCCTTCTTGAAAAGACTTGTGCTGTGATATTTGTGCATGTCAAAAAGCCTGTTGATATCCAAGTCTGTCATAATGGTTAATGGTATTTTGCTTGCCCAAGAGAAAAATAGGCTTTTCTTTTGGGCATGCATCTCTACACCAGCTTTGCGAACCATTGGCGAGTTGATGTGTGTACATAGTATCCATGATAATGCACAACACTGACCTTAAGCAGATAAGACGCCGTATGTCACAAACTGTAGTAAAAACCCCATTCTGAAATGTGTTGTATACGTGTCTGAAGAATGCTCCCCAAAACCCAAATAATATCAGCATATTCCATGTATCTTAATTAGAAAATGCTGCATTCAGAAAAAGGCCATTGTTTACATGACCAGTATCAAATTTACAACAACAGTGGATATTAGCATGCATCTAAACATAGCCAATGTTAGATACAGCCTTGGTTGAAGCACAGCCTGTCCTCCTGTTCACTGCACACTGCCATTTCTTGGGAGCCACAGTTATTTCTTTTAGAACAATGTTTAATAATGTGTGCTCTATTAAAAGAAGAAGAATATCTTTTGGATTAAAAAGTATGTAGGAACATCTTGTTGCCAGCCAAGCAGTGATAAACCACAAGCCGTTACAGCAGTAATGTGTCAGTTTGAAGCTACTCTGAAGTTGTGTTTAGCTGAGTCAGTTCATTCAATTGTGTTTACTGATCATGTCAGACTGAGGTCTGAAGGTAAGAAGTAAAGCTGAATGGTCATTCTCGTGACGTGAGAGATTCAGTAGTGCTGCATGAATTGGTTCAAGTGAAGAGTGGGAGCTCTGACTCATTATGTGTGAGCCTGTGTGTGTGTGTGTGTGTTGTGTGTGAGATAGAAATAGAGAGAATGAGTGGGTAGATAAGGTTGTGAATTTTTTTCAACCTTTACTTGTTTACTATTTACCCTTATTTGATAGGGGTCTGAAAAAAATGATTCACACAAGTATCCCAAGTTATCTTTTTAAGATTTTTAAAAGCTTTTTTAATACCTGAATGGATATAACTGAATTGTGTAAAAGGAAAGAAGTTACCACTTTAATTGTGGAAATCTAGAAATAAAATGACATCATTTCCGTTTCAAGAACAACAAAGCTGAAGCCAGAAAGAAGGAAAAAAAACTGTACGAGGACAAGGACCTTCAGTTGCACTAATAATAGGAACACAAATTCAGTCAGTAAACTTTCTGTTGCTGCCATTACACAGATCAGACCCAGCCCAATGTGAACCCTGGCATTGGAGTTTGCACAGGCTGAATTGGAGTTGCTAAAACTGCTACCAAGTCCGTCTCCAGAGCTTCCACCCGCTCTCCTCCATTCAAATAGTCTCCTAGCAGCAGGGTGAGGTGAAGGGCTGTTGGGTGGCTAGCTAGATAATTCTTGTCTCATTTGTTTTCTGATAAATGGAGAGCGCAAGAGCAGGGAGAGGGGCTGAACAATCAATATGCTGTGTCCAGCTCCACCATGAAATGTTGCCCATTTTAAATACTACAAATGTATAAATATTGTGCAAATTTCTATGCACATGATTGACATGATGCGCATTGTTTTTGAAAATATGTATACATTCTCCAGAAGTGTATGATTTAACTTTTTTACCCATGGCTTAGTGTTAAAAAAATAAACAAATTCACAACAAATCGCGAGACACTTGACCTGCAGAGAGGATGGCTGCGTAGCACTTTCATTCCTGCTCCTATTCCCCCCATTCTATTTAAAGAACTACCTTTTATTTAACTTAGCCTTTATTCCTGAGCGTGTTGTGACATTTTCTTGTATTAGTTTGCCCTCTTGTGTACATAATGTGAGAAAAAAAAATATTCGAATGGTTCGAACCTATGAGTTATTTTTAGAAGGAATATTCGAACATCATTTTTGAGCAATTTTGACAGCCCTATTGCCAACGCACATAACAGTGGTTGGGAGCTTCAAATATTTGGCCGTGGATATCTTCCCCTCCTTGTTCTCCATCTCTAGCATGAATTTCCAAGGTATTATGAGGTGGGTGGACGCGTCTCCCAAATTCCCTACAAACACGTGTGTCAATAATCAAAATGGACGTCCTTCCTAGAGTGAACTTTTACTCTAATATGATACCCCTTTCCCTGCCCCTGTTCATCAAGTGTGGGCTAGAGACCTTGGTCTATCCAATGACGAAATATGTTGGTTGACTGTCTGGGACAATTTAGACGAAACATCAAAAAACCTTCATCATAAACTTATACACTTCAAACTCATACATTGTATGTATCTTACACCAAGAAAACAATTCCTCATGAAGCTCATACATTCTCCTGTTTGTGATTTATGCTCTCTGGGTCATGTGGGATCTTTCTTACATATGTACTGGGAATGTCCTGATGTGGCATCCTTTTGGAAATTAATATCTTCTACTTTATCAGAGTTATTGGAGGTAGACATACCATGCTCTCCTAGAATACTACTTTTGAATGACACCTCACCATTGAGCCTGTCCACTACTCGAACTCACACTCTATTAGCAGGGTTGACTGCAGCTAAAAGAATGATAGCCTTGCGCTGGAAGTCCCCACACACACTCACATGTACCCAGTGGCTGCAAACATTTTTGAGCATAATCTACATGGAGCTGTCTGTAGCAAGAATGCATGGAGCTAGTCAGAAAACACTACGAACCTGGGCCTCTGCGGCTGCAGTGGTTAAAGATCTACTGGAATGAGAAACGTGTATTTATCTGTAATTTGTTGTTTGTTTATTTCTATTCACTTACTGTGGCCTACAGAACACTGATACGACTAGTGTATTATGTGCTGTATAACTATATATACTGTATGTAACAGTGAAGAAGATCGGGTTGGGATAATGAGGGAGGGGTTGTCGCCATTTTGGGAGGGTATGCTGGAGGGGTGGGTTCAAGGGAAGTGTATATCATGTTGTATTACTGTCATTGAATATGTCATGCCCTTCTCTTGAAAACTGAAACTACCAGTTGATTTGTTTTTCAGTCATTGGTGCCATAGACATATATACATAGGCACCACATTGACTGCTACTGCTGATTAGAGCGACGTGCCTACACGGCGGCCATCAATGCCACTCGCTCCTACAACGCATTATGTCTATAGAGGACTGACGTGTTTGCACTATTAAAGTGATCATAAATTGTTCAATTGTTAACATATATAACATATATTGTCTGTCTGTCCTCCATCAGACATGGAGGACAGACAGACAGATACAGACATAAATAGAACAAAAGGAACCCAGAAAACTTCAGGTCTTTATTTAGAAAATTGTTTGTAGGGTATATATTGTATTTGATTCTTTTTATTATTATTATTGTTGCCATTATCATTATCATTGTATTATTATTATTATTGTTATTATCATCACTATCATTATAATTATATTGCTATTATCATTATCATTTTATTATTATTATCGTTATTATTATTACCACTATTATTATAACTATATTGCTATTATCATTATCATCAGGCTTTGCATCATGCACAAAAAATGCCACTTGAGGGAATTTGAATACATTTCCAACTTGCGAGGGTGTGTAAAAATTAGGTCCGCCATGGATGTACGTTTAACACTTTATTAACATGCGAGTCTTAAAAACACCTACAAAAGGCCAGGTGCTGAATGACTTAAAAGGAGCTCGTATACAAAAGGACAAAAATACTAATACGACAAATCCATTTAGACGGTCACACACACAGCCACGGTTGAAAAACTGTGTGGCTTCCCCAGATCCTAATCACCTGTGTCTCCTTTATCTAACCTCTGCCTGGGTGAATACTACCTATGCCCAGATGTGCAGGTAACCATAGCAACCATAGTGCCTCACCAAAGACACACACCCACATTCACACATACGAACACACACACACCGCACAAATCTAAATTGGCTACAACAATTATTGTTATTATTATTGTAGATATAAAATATACATATACATCCAATATCTATCATTAATCTTCTAACTGGTCAATCACTGCAGTCTAAGGTCTGTTTTTTTCAGACCAGAGGCAGTTTATAGATGAAATAACATTGCATTTTAACCACCACTATTTAACAACCTGCTTACTCGATATTATCCCTTACGTACACCTTACCTGTGAAAAGTGATTCCACGGGATCTGGTTTGTATGTTCCGCTCATTTGAACATCCATAACCGGCACAAAAGTCAGCCTTCTGACTGAAAAAGATGCCGGTCTGCTGAAAACATTAAGTAGAATTTGTATTTTGGTGGTAAAACCGGCATTTTTAATACGCCCAAGCATCCTGTGTCATAGCTACAGTATATGTGTGACATTTTTAACGAATCAAACCGTTTGGAAATCGGTTGAAAATTCAGTGGATAATTCTACTTTCAAATTGTGGAGTACCTCTTTCCTCCATAGATGTACATGCACTACCGCCTCTACTAGCCCTGTACCAAGATGGCGGCGCTTTAGGCACGCCCCTCCACAGTCAATGCGTGGAGGGGCGTCTATGTATATGTCTATGATCGGTGCACATGGGAGACTGTCCTTTTAAGAAAAATGACAGCATCATTCTTTCTAGCAAAACTCTTAAACAACTACTGTTTACATTAAAGTGACAAAGCCCTTTAGTTTTTATAGTTTTATTGACAGGAGCAAAAGAGGAAGTCAGGTGATGCAGTTGAAGGTATACTTTGAAGGATTTTTCTGAAAAACAGTTTATGGAGTGATACAAAAGTAATCCCTCTCAATCATCACTGACCCACTAAAAGTGTGTGGTGGTGTATTTATCTGCAGAGACTCTGCCCTCTGCCTATATATTCCTATTTTATTTTTATTTTGCTTTGTTCAGGAAGTTACCAGGTGTGCAGGTGGGTCCGGTTTTTATTAAAAGGTAGCCAGCAGGTGCCAGACAGTAAGCAGCATCCAAGAGGAAGCTACAAAAATCGTGGACACAATGCCAAAAAAAAAAAAGTAAATAAAGCAAGGCAAAGGCCAACAGGACTGGGACTGGCTAACACTTTCGCTGTAGATACTGTTTAGTCACACTAGCAGACAATGTCTGCAAAGGAAGTAGGAAGTAGTATGACATAAGGAGACAGGTTGGGGTGGTGGGTAAGACACAAAACACGGGACTTTCCGCCATGGTGGCCGATGTCTGGAATCATATAAAACCAAATGAACTTATGTAACTTTACATTAGTACATAACTTGAATATGAATATGAATGTGTATGAATGTGAAGTAAGATGCATGGAAGCATGGTGTTACGCTTAAATTGGCTTTCAGTCATTTTTACATTTTTACAGGGTAAGACAGATGGAGAGGAGGATGACGATAAAAGTCAGGCGAAAATTACACCTGCAGAGATAAAAGCTGAGCAAGGTTACAAAATCAACTTTGTTGCACAGCGGACAAATGGCTGGTAAATGTTCAGATTTTACCAGATTTTATCATTAGATTACCTTTTTTTTCTTTGTCTGGCAAGTGAAGCAAATCTACTTGCCACTTGAATATTTTACCAGCATTTGGTGAATGGATGGTGCTAACTGACCCTTTGCTAAGCCCCACGCCTTTGTGATGATCATTCCCTGAAATGATATTGTCACATTTTAAAGCAGCTGTGCAGAACTTTTTACCATTAATAAAACTGTCCCTAGTTCGTATCACCCTCCCTTGAAGATCCGCATATTTATTTGAACCCAACAGCGACAAAAAAGCCTTTCTCTATATGGCTATTTAGCGTAGCCTAGCTCGGGTCGGACACACAGCGGAAGTCAGCAAACCAGAATACGGCACCCGAGGCGGAAGTGATTATACTCGCCCGCAGCAATTAAACCACAGAAGAAGAAGGAGCCGTGTTACAGTGTTCTTCGAGTAAGCAGTACGCAACGGGCATTGTTGAACACGTAACACCTAACAGTTTTACTAGAGATGTATCTATGAGGACTTGGTTGTACTTTTGATGTCATGGCGGGTAATGGACAGCTTTCAGTCGGGTGAGTGATATCATCCGTGTTGTCTCTTTGTTTGTTTTTACCGAGTGACCTAGCGACCTGTCCCAGAGCCTGCTGCAGCTGTTGCTCACCGGTGTATCCCTGCGCGCAAGATGTAGCCTACTGACAGTGCCATGCTAACCGCTGTCTCAATATGAAAATGATGGAGAAAGGGCATAACTCCCAAATCGTCGGAATATTCTTTTCACATAATAATGCGGACTCAGCAGATGACTTGTTAACTGTTTATTCCTCCTTACACTGAACATACACGGCTGCTTCTCATTGTTTCCAGTAGCACAACAGCGGTTACTACATTACCCAGAATAACTTGAGGCTCACACTACTACGGTAGCCTTAGTAGCTCAAAATACACAACATCTTAGATTAGATCAGAACAGAAACACGACAGGAGAATTGACTGAGTAATTTTGCTGTTTCCACTAATTACTTGGACTGACCTGATGTTAGTTAATCCTCTCGCTCTCCAAAACAAATGCATGCGGTAATTGCCGGCTTTACGACACCAGGCTGTGGGTGTCATACCGCTTCGACCAAAGGGGCGCTATAATCAACGAAAACGAAAAGTTCCACACAGCCACACAGCAAGTGACTTCAAGAGACGCAGACAGAAGGGTCTGCAGTATGTGTTTTAAGGATTTATCCATGATATCAAACTCATGCAGCGGCGAAAAAAAAGGTTAAAAAGATAATGAAAGTTAAAAGCTAAAGCCTAAATATAGGCTACAGATCACATCATAAAAGTGAACTACTACATTACTGAAGATCGAGAGAAGACAATGAATATAAAGGGAAACTTTGCGATATTCAACCAGCTGTGTGTTTTTGCAGTGTGCGCGGATAAACAGTGTTTTGCTTCCCCCCATGCTGCTAGCACCTAGATCTGCCAGGTGCAGAGCTCTGGGGTAAGCTAAACAACGTTCTTCTGCACATTATATGATGACACACAGCTGGTTGAATATCAGCAGTTTCCCTGTTTCCCTTCGCTGGATCCTGTAGAGCAGGCTAGGTCTTTATTCACCATTATAATCACTAAAAAGCAAAAGTAGCATTTGTATGTATTCAGTAGGCTGTACCTTTAGTAGCTACACTTTTCTGGGTTTGTTTCTGGTTTTGAAACAGGGGAGAAATTGTATCTCCCTCCAACTTCTCCAGGTAATGACTTTCAGGCACAACATTTAGCTCAAAATCCTCAAAACCAGCCTGCAAATGAAGGAAATCTCAAGGGATTGCATAAGTGTGTATGGAGTGCAGTTGTGTTGTTGTCGGATCCTTGTTGGAGCTGGCTGATGCTGCGCCGTGATTGGCTAGTCTGTGTTCGAGGGGCGGGACTCAGTGAAAGGTCAATTTTGTATCCTGAGTTGACCTGTTATTTCTATAATCTGATGTGCAGTCAGACCTGTACAAAGATGACACCTCCCATGACAGCATGTGAATGGTTGTACATTATAGAGGAGGCAAGGGTGTGCCCGTCCTGTTGTCCTTGCGCTTGTGCTATCAGGACTTACTCAAGCATTATATGCAAGGTTGTTGGGCAGAGTGGAATACAAATCAGAGAATGTGGTGATCAGTCATTATCAACTCAGTCTGTCACATAATTCATTTTAAAAGCTTTATTCAAAACAGCAATGTTTCAGGAAAAATGACTTGGCAAATTGAGAACAAAGTGCAGACAGCTTGTTTTTTTGTGTGTCTGGTGGGAAAGTATCTGGGAGGTTCAGAATGCTAAAGTGTGAATATCCAACTTATCTATTATCTAGACAAAGGCAAATATAGTGTGGCCTTTAAAGTCAAATTTACATTACATTTATGTAGCTGACGGTTTATTCAGAGTGACTTACAATAAGTGCATTCAGCCACATGGGTACAACCCAAAAAGTGATGACAAGAACCTGGACCAGTATCTGTGTCGCCTCCTGGGTGAAGACTAGAGGTATCCTCTTGATGTTGTGGAGAATGATTCTGCAGGAATTGGTTGTCATAGAGATGTTACCAGCGAAAGACAGCTGGTCATGCAGTGTCACACCCAGATTCTTGGTAGACAGGGACACCACAAAGTTCTCAATGGTGATGGAGAGGTCACGGGTGGAAAATGCCTTTCTTGAAGGAAAGGGCAGCTCAGTCTTGTCAAGGTTTAGCCTCAGGTGCACACAACAGAGTTTCTCACATTTATATGTGGCAGGCTGCCCTGATTAAAACAAGGACACACTATGGATGCATTTTATATGTATTTTACCTGGATACAGCATTGGCAGCAGGCCCTTGTTCATTCCTATAAAAGCCAAGTGGCTGACTTCCGGTTTAGTGCTCCACTTACTTGAATAGGTATAAAATGATTTAATCTTGCAGCTCTTTTAGACTTTCCAAATGTTATTGTACCCCAGAAATTGCAGTACCACTGTCTGACCACCATGAAATTTGGCTTCAAGTGCACGTCCTGGGACACACAGGCAAGGCAAAGCAAGGCAAGCCTGTACTAGCTCTGACTGGCATGATAAAGGCTTTAAACTCTTCATCTACACTTTGCTTTGCACTAATGTGCTTTTTAAAAATGTTGTATGTTACCTTATTTTATGATTTACCGTTTTATAATTTTATGATTTATTATGACTGTTTTGTTTTGCTGGTATTGACTTAATGCATTACATTTGATCTTATTTCGTCTTATTTTTACTATTATTATCATTTGGAAAAAGAGGTTTATCCTACCCTGTGGTGTGTGTTTGTTAGCCCCCAAAGCACTACAACTGGGTGTGGGTTTTTTTCCCAGAACAGCTTCAAGTTGCGCCTAATACAGATGAAAGCCACAGTAAGGTTAAACCCATGGTAAGATGATGTATGGTAACCCGAAAAAGGCTTATTTCAGTCGATCAAGACCGATAGTGAATCTGTGTCCATTGGGATGGTTTTTTTTAATTTTCTCTTGGCTTTTTAATGAAGGTTTTTAATTATATTTAAATGTCCTTTTATATATAATTGCCCATTTGCCCTGTTTTATGTTCATTCTATGTCTGTTATAATGACAATCACTCTTTGCAGTACTATTATTAGCAAGTGGATTTTATTTTTTTATGTTTTTGTAATCAATTACTGTATTCTGTCCCTCTTTTTCTATTCATTCTGTCAATTTTCATGTGAAGCACACTCCTTATTGTAAAGTGATGTGTGCTGCATTTCTTGAATGAAAGTTTATCATTTTTCATATACAACAGAAGAACAAAGAGGGGAAAACCGTACTTGTTTTCAAATCAGTGGGGTCATCCGGCATGTTGGAGTTACTCAGCTTCCTTTTCCACTCCATTATATAGTCCACTGTTCCTGGACTCTCAAGGCTGAATTTCAGTGGTCGCAAAGGAATCCTTTGAAAAGTATTGTGTACTGCCTCCAGTTTTACAGACCCTGTCTGCGAGTCCCTTCGCTGTCTGTATGAGGCACTGAGAGAGGCTTCTGGATGAACTAGGTACAATGGCTGAGCAAATTATTTCATCTCCATGTGTAAGGTCTCAAAGCACTGAGAGGGTTTCTGCATTTGCAAAAAGCTGATTCAAGTGGCCTTCAGGAATAACACTTTGGCAGATGTTGTGTAAAGGCAGTTTTATAGTTGTGCGTCGGCTCAATACACAGCCTACACTGTAGCCTACACACATGGCTATGGCATTGTCTGCTTGTGCAGTGGTGTGTCTGTGTTGCTCTGCAATTACACATCAAAAATGCTAGCTGGCAGTGGGGTTTCTGTGAAGTGATGTTAAGTTTGATTGATTCAAACCACACCTTAAATTCACATTAAACATGGGTTAATAGAGATGATTTCAAACATTGTACAAATTACGGCTAGCAGAGTTTTTCTCTAATACTACTAAGCCAGGAACAACAGCAACATTTAGGTAACATTACAAAATTCAGCTCCATAACAACTTATAGGGCCCTATTTAGATGGTCTAAAACGCAAAGCGCCAGGCGTGCGGTGCATGGGCGTGTCCCAGTCATTTGCTAGTTGCACGTTTTCA
Organism: Epinephelus awoara; assembly: GCA_035609425.1. Taxonomy (NCBI): domain Eukaryota; kingdom Metazoa; phylum Chordata; class Actinopteri; order Perciformes; family Serranidae; genus Epinephelus; species Epinephelus awoara. Next base: position 6,434,114 of record CM069305.1, read on the forward strand.
GACTGTGCGCCATGGCGAAGAGTCTAAAAGGGTTGGACTTACTCTGTGAATTAGTCATGGGTATGTTTTAGGCGTATCATTCAATAAGCCAATCAGAGTGTCACCTCTCATTCCCTTTAAAAGAGGCACGATTGGAGCGCACAGCGGAGAGCTAGTTAGATGGCGGACCTACCAACTGGAAAGAGTGAGCGTTTTACAGCTGAGGAGACAATAAATGTATCTCTATATCGACTGTCCCATCACATCTGATGTCAGATCAAAGGGGATTGGCACCGTTTGGCACGTTTGGCGCGCGTAATGGAAACCCAACCTGATTTGATTAACACAGCTGAGTTCACATCCCTCTCAGTCAGCCACAAACAGCCACAGCATCAGATAGGGAGTATATATTCAGCATCTGTCATCTTAGAAAAGCCAAAAGAAAAGAAACAGAGTGAGACTGCGAGAGAGAAAGAGAGAGTGCGCACGCACGAGAGAAACGCTGTCAACAAATTGTAAATTATTCAATTTATTTTATTTTAACCCGGGAGGTTAGAGAGCCCAGCTCCCTCTCCAGCATCCTGAACCCCCCTGCCTTAAGTTGCAGGAAGAGCTGGTCCCATGGCTGCACCCGGGCCCGTCTGGTGGAGCTGGGGTCATCCTCCTCCTCCTCCTGACAAGATGATCTTCTGTTTTACGTTCTTAGATATACATTTGTACTTGTAGGGCTATAAGTTTATGTTTTTAGTTCACAGAAGCTGGTTTACAGGCTATGCATCATCAGCCCGTGGAGGTCTGCTCGCAGTTCCGTATATTCGGACACTGCAAGCAGACCTCCCGGATTATGATGATCATTATTACTGCGATTAGATCATTCTGATTAATGACTGACCATTAAGACGTGTTTCTGATAAATATTTTAATGTGCACAATAATAACCTTTCACATTGTAATCATACTTTTATTTGTTATCTTTTGCATATGCGTGGCTGCTCCGTTTGTGTCTGAGCAGAGTGCACGCGCGTTGTGCACCCGCCTAGAGACGCATATTACTAACTTGTTTAACAGCGAAATACTGCGCCGTTGACTTTAGACCAGGTTTTTGTTGGTCACTGGCGCATCACTTTCTTTGTTATTTGTCATGGTTTTTTGAGACAGTCATGACAAGACCACCAACTTTATCAAAAACCAGACTAGATGTTTGTTGAACTTCAAAGCTGACCGTAGATAAGGTAATAGATGATTTTGCCCTCGGCTCTGCTAAAAACAAGGCCACTCTGTGACAGTGTCCTGTTCTTACTCATCCCATCCCATGTCATCATAGCAGCATTGTCTTCATCCTTGTATCGCTGTCAGAAGTCTGAGGTCTGTTGTCAGTCAATGTCCCACACAGGTTCGTTGGCTGGATGGATTCTTCTGCCTCAGCGTCTACATGGTGCTGGAATAGGTGTCTCATAAATGATTCGCTGTACTTAAATGTCCTGTGACACCCAACCAAACCCATATTATGCATTCTCCTTAGGTGAGAAAATAAAAAGCAAACATCGACCCCAACATTGTTTTTGCACCTAATGCAGATGCATCCCATCTTTAAAGTAAATTTCTTGTTTACTCGTGTCAAGGAGGTCTCTCAGGGGCTTTATTGATTTCAGGCGTAGGCCTATCTTTGGTTCTTTTGTTTCAATTGAGACATCATCAAGCAACAGGAGGGTTTCTTCTTTATAGATGTCTTTATTAAGGAAGAGAAGAGAGCAAAGTGATGTATGTCAGGAAAGCATAACAACATACCATCTATTGTACATACTGCCATTTGGTTTTGTGTGTATATATAGTGCTATTTGAGTTTATATGTGAGTCACATCTATCTCAGTGTTAATGAATGCAAACACATGTATTCTGGGATTTATATAGAAATGACTTTCCCCACATATTTTCAAACCACACAAAACAAGTTATCGTTGTATATCAGCATATCCTCATAAAACCGTTTGTATATCCTACAAATTAGCACCCCAAAAATGGGGTTACATACTTAACATAAGTAACGAAGTTAGGTTTACGCAAGTAAGGTTGCTGTGGTTAGGTTTAGGAAAAGAAACATGCTGAGGACGTACCTTAAAATGACTCGAAGTTCACTCAAAGTTATCATGGGTCCAAACACCAGTCTCCTTGCCAATTCTAGGACAGCTTCCTTCTTTTTTTCCCCATCAGTGCATTGGTCCCATGATGGCAGCCTTCTCAAATATGTGAGTTGTACATGAATTACTCACTCACGATTATGTGGGATATGGACATATTTTAGTGATTTACAAACATACAAACTACACATGACAACAGCCTGTATACTTGCAAAAAAAAAATCCACATATTCAAAAACGTTTAACAAATGTAATTCTGATGCACACAGTTTTTTCTTGTTTTAAACAGATGTAGTAAAAATCCACAAATATATAGTATGTATTTAAAAGCATTTACATAGTCATCAAAAGCCATAGCAGTCATGCACTTCCAGAAAAACAAGTCAATCAGGTGCTGGACCAATAAAAGACAGTAATAATTAACATGACATAACATAACAATGTGATCTTGTGGCATCCATCCATCATGATACACAGTACTGTCAAACAGCTTTTCAGCTGTGAAATGTATTCCCTGTTGCTTAGTTTTTGCACTATTTTCACTGCATGAGTTATTCTTTTTCTATTCTGGCTAGACATGCAGTGTGCAGTTGTATTTTGAAGGAAAAGTTTCTTAAGTGTGGACTCTCAATATAAAAATGGCAAAGGAGCTTCAGTTTGGCATTATTGTCACAAAAGGGTTTGTACAGGATTTCTACAGGCTGCAGTCATCACAGTTATATTTAAATTAAAGTTCTGTGTTCAATCAGCAGCAGTACTACTGCTGTGCTTACACAACAGAAATAATACAGACAGACTTTTTTTATACCGTATCAGCCCTGCTCTGTCAGAGCGAATATGTGTCTTGAAACAGTCTGCTTTGTAATTCATACTGTTTTGTGGTTCATTCATGGTCAGCACTGTGCATTAGGACATTTCCTGTGTTTTTAAGGGCTAAGATCAAAGCGCAATGTGGTACTTTCGAAAATTGGCTTACCCAGAGCACAATAGATTACAATGAACAGAGGATCGGAGGAAAATAAATGCCTTGATTATCTCAGCATGGATCTCACATATAACTCTGGACATTACAAGATGGATAAACAGAAGTACATTTTTATTTTATCAAGATAAAGTTTAGCTTTAAAGCTTGGTAATTTCCACTCTTTCTGCTTTTCCTGGAGAAAGTCATCCATTCTGCACCCTGTCTGTGGGAAGATGGGCAAATAGGATTAGCTGTGAGTTTTAAGTCGGCACCACATGCAGGAAACAGCATTGAAAATGAGCAAAAGAGTCTGTATATCAAATAAATGTGCATATGAGGAAATTACAGAACACATATTTTTATTAACCATGACTGACAAAACTGCTTTATGCATCAATGCACCTTCTTCACAGAAACTCACTCATATGCTTTACATAAAGCCATGTAGCAAAATCTTAACAGGACAGCAATATTATGACTCAGACAGGAACAACTTTATACTCCATAAACCTGAATGTTATGTGGTAACAAGTGACCTTCATCCTCATCCAGCTATTTATAAGTAATCATAGTGATTTAAAGGTTAACATAGTGGGTCTCACCTTGCTGCCATTTTTATGTGCTGTCTGTGTTCTGCAAACAGCTAGCTTTAATTATTTTATATGATGGCTGGTTGTTTACCGATCTGTCAGTGAATAAACAAGAGCACAGTGTTCCTGTGCAGTTGTTAGTGAGTAATGTAATGTTGCCCACAGGCAGGGCTTGGTCACTGAGCCAGGACTACCTATCTCCCTGTCTTTGCATTCAAGGACAACAAATCAATAGTGGACTCTTTGCAAGGCGCCATTGAACACTGCATTGTAGACAGACAGTCGATGGCCTTGCGTGCTGCCTGCCATCCTTCACAACAGCAACGTAACTCTTTGATTCCTGCTCACTTCCCATGAGTCACTCTTCTTCCCGAACGTACGGTATCCTTTGCTGATTTAATTGTGCAAGAAGTCAAAAACAGCAATTATCAAGCCGTCACACAGAGAGGCTCACTTGTTAACAAATCAACGATGTGAGTGAAACAGCAGGGACACTGTTTTGTGTCATGTGTCCTGTGCCACACTAAATCTCATTATTGTATTGATGGGGCTGGTTACAGTCTGTTAAACCAGGGATTGAAGACACAATTAACAGATGAAACTTTTTTTTGCTCCATCATTGAATTTATGTGTGTCGTGATAGATAGATCGATAGATAGATAGATAGATAGATAGATAGATAGATAGATAGATAGATAGATAGATAGATAGATAGAGACAATGTGGCTATGGTCTGGACAGGCAGGTGTGCTGTCTGTTGAAGTGGTGGTTAGCATTTGTGCTATTTGTCCTTTTTTCTAATGGCCACATTCAAAGGCAGGGCGCAAACGGCGTCATAGTGATGTACTACATGTCCTACAGACCTGGGTGCTGAGTAAGCTGATTGCTGATTGGTCAATCCAACATGGCCAGGTTCTAACAGAAAAAGAAAAATCTTACACACTAACACTAAGCCACATCTGGCATACATGCGTGTGTGTGTGTGTGTGAGCGAGAGAGAGAGAGAGAGAGAGAGAGAGAGAGAGAGAGAGAGAGAGAATAGTTGCTTTTGCCTCATGTTTATGTATGTTTAGGCCAACTGATTATGTCAGGGGTTTGGAGGATAATTTAACCTTGCATTAAATTGAAGGGGAAAATTCCAATATAGATCACAACATATTCTTCCAGGTGATGGGGAGCGACTACAGGTCAGTAGTTACAGCAATGAAGTATTCCAACATTTGCGTCCATAAAGTATATACTGCAAAGTCTTAGGGCTGCTGTGAAACTGCACCTACTTAGGGCAACAAAAAAGTTTGTCTTGGGTGCATCAGCACAACAGACGAACAAAAAATGTTGGCAGAGGAGATACCAGCACAACAATGTAACTGGCTAGAAAGCCACAAATAGTTCCACACACTGAGATCAATGCAAAAATAGTACATTCATTTAAGACAAAAAAAATTCTTGAAGTGAAAAAAATGATGAAACAGCAGCAAAAGTTTCAGTCCGTGACTATCATCAGTGCTACTGACATGAGTGCTTCACAGAACAGATGTAGACACAGATTCTTACCAGGTGTGATGACTCAGTCAGCTGGTGCCACTAATTACCCAGATAGCACACATACATCTGGCCGACGTTGGCCTGATGACGACAGATCGGCCCTGAATTTATAACGTCTGACAAGCGTCGGCCGCATGGGCGGATATCTTTAAATTTAATACTCTTTTGTCCCAGCTCTTCAAACGTCTCTGTTACATCAGCTTTGGGTCGGCCCAGTGCCGTAGAATGTCTGCCCACATACAGAAGTCGGCACAGAGGCGGAGTTTCATCTCTGCGGTGTTTGTTTGGAACTGAGCTTGCAGGACACAGCATCTCATCGCAGTTGGTTTCAGGTAAGCTAACTGGAATAAATTGGCAGAAAATAGCTTTGCTGTTTATTCTGTGACCGTTAAAAGAGGTTCCTGGTGAGTGGCGACTGGGTGTATATAGCACAGGTCCCCACCAGCTAACGTTATCTTTCGTTAGCTGATAGCTAGTTTAGCTAGTTTAGCTGATGTTAGCTAACAGGCTACAACTGTGGTGTTTTCATTTTAGTTTCCCTAGTTATGTGCTCATCTGGTTATCGTGAGCACTAGTTTTGGATTAAAGTGGAAGTGCCCGGAGCTGCCACCCATGGTCTCGCGGCCCCCCGGCCTGACCTCCGGGGCCCTGGCCGTGTGCTCAAGTGTCTGGGAGAGGAGCGGAGAGGAGCGCGGAGGTAAGTTGGGGCGGGCCGACACTGTGTAACCCAGAACGGGTGCTCAAGTGTCGGTGAGACCAGCGGAGAGGAGCGCGGAGGTGAAATAGTGAAGTTTACGGATGCCTTCGGTATTCTGTTAATGTGATTTTATGGGCAATTTATCAGTCGAGGTCTCTTCAAGCAAACTGCCCCGGTGCCTACAGGTAATAGCGCAGTTTTGAAACCACTGTTTTTCCGAGATGAAGGACTGATTGTTGAGCTGCTGTTAACAGTTAACGAAGTTAACGCGAGATCACTATAACACACTAAATTAAGCAGAATGACGGACCCAAAGCCTTCAATCTGGCTAAAAGACAGCTGAAATGCTAAAAAAAACATACAGTGGTGAAGTTGGGATTTGTTTCTTGAAGTTACGTGCTCATTGTCTTTTCTGTCTCTTGCAGGTTGGCTGGAGAAGCGGACTGGCCATCAAATATTGTTTGTGGAAATTTGAAAATAAAGTTTGTCAAATTGACTTTTGTCAGGGTAACAGTCAGCTATTTTTGAATGTTAGCATTGATTTCTCACATTAAATGGTGTAATATTTGTAGTTTGAAAGGTCCGACCTAAATGAATAAAGGTCGTAGTTAACGAAGCATATGAATATTAATGAAGGAGCGCCCACTGAGCGCAGCTTCTTTTATTGATCGTTTGAACGTCGCGTGGTGGTTATTTTCGATTAAAGGCTGACGTCTCAGCGACGTCAATGAGCAAACGCTCTCCCTGCTACGTCTTAACAATCTAAACCTGATACATCGGGCCGACGTTGGCCAGATGTATGTGTGCTATCTGGGTAGATACCAAATCACATTGACCTGTCATATGATTACTACACTATCCACAACATCGTCAAACACCAATATATGATAGCAGATGATCTGTCTGTGTCTATATCTGTTCTGTGAAGCACTCATGTCAGTCGCACTGATGATAGTCATGGACTGAAACTTATGGGGCTGTTTTCATTCACTGTCATTATTTGCAATTGACTATTTTTCCATTGATCTCAGTCTGTGGACCTCTTTGTGGCTTTCTAGCCCACCTACATTGGTGTGTAGGTATCTTCGCTGCCATCCATGAAGCATATACAATTCTACAATTTGTCATATATATAATACTGTAAATTTATTATGTTGATCTTTTCTGTACGACATCTATTGCACGTCTGTCCGTCCTGGAAGAGGGATCCCTCCTCAGTTGCTGAGGTTTCTACCATTTTTCCCCCCATGAAAGGGTTTTTTTGGGGGAGTTTTTCCTTATCCGCTGTGAGGGTCCAAAGGACAGAGGGATGCTGTAAATCCCTCTGAGGCAAATTGTGATTTGTGATATTGGGCTTTATGAATAAAATTGATTGATTGACAACACTGACTGCATATAAAATGGATGATGCATTACTATTATCTCCCACTTCAAAGCAGCTGTGCGGAACTTTTTACCATTAATAAAACTGCCCCTAGTTCGTATCAGAAATTCAGAGCTACACCAGAACATTTATGAACAGGTCTTACTTTACTACTAACTTGTGTGTAATGTTAGCATGTTAGCATGTTTCCACTAATTACTTGGACTGACCCTACGTTAGTAGCATTAGCTTTGCAAGCGAAGGCTGCAGGTAACAGCTTTGCTGTGTTAGGATTATGTTATGTCTTCACTGTGTATCTTCACATAAAAGAATACTCTGACGATTTGGGAGTTATGCCCTTTCTCTATCATTTTCATGTTGAGACAACATGATCAATATCTTTTTTGTGTCTGTACGTCCAGTGGCTGGGTCTCAGTGTTTAGCATTGTGCTTATAGAGGGTCAGTACATGCTGCGCTGTGATCCGTGGAGGGATACACCGGTGAGCAGGCACAGACGTAGCTTGTAAACAAAACTCAGCTGTTTATTTAGCCTAGCGATATCTCCGGATTTTAGCAGCTGCAATGGACGACTTTGAACGCGATTTTGAAGAGTTTCTTGTAGCGGACACAGATCCAGAGCCATACCTGTTTGAGCCGGAGCAAACAGATGAGGAACTACATGTGTTGAATGCTGAGCAGAGATGAGAGAGGCTGAATCCTCCGCTACTATTTTCCTGCACATAGTGGGATTCGGTGCTGCCATCGTTGGGGAGATATATCATCAGGAGGAAAACCACCGCAGAGAGTGCATCACAAGGAATGAAAACTTTGCAGCAATCACTAATCCTGCCGTGATTGAAACTTTTTTTCATGTTCCTAAGATGAACTGGAAAAAACGCCCCAGGCCTGCAGGAGCTGATGGACAGCTTTCAGTCGGGTGAGTGATATCGTCCGTGTCTTCTCTTTGTTTGCCATTTATCGAGTGACCTAGCAACCTGTCCCAGAGCCAGCTGCAGCTGTTGCTCACCGGTGTATCCCTCCACGCAAGATGTACTGACAGTGCCATGCTAACCGCTGTCTCAATATGAAAATGATAGAGAAAGGGCATAACTCTAGTATTCTTTTCACATAATAATGCGGACTCAGCAGATGACTTGTTAACTGTTTATTCCTCCTTACACCGAACATACACGGCTGCTTCTCATTGTTTCCAGTAGCACAACAACGGTTACTACATTACCCAGAATAACTTGAGGCTCACACTACTACGGTAGCCTTAGTAGCTCAAAATACACAACATCTTAGATTAGATCAGAACAGAAACACGACAGGAGAATTTACTGAGTAATTTTGCTGTTTCCACTATTTACTTGGACTGACCTGACGTTAGTTAATCCTCTCGCTCTCCAAAACAAATGCATGCGGTAATTGCCGGCTTTACGACACCAGGCTGTGGGTGTCATACCGCTTCGACCAAAGGGGCGCTATAATCAACGAAAACGAAAAGTTCCGCACAGCCGCTTTAAAGTGAAGCTGGTTACTATCAACCTCGGCCCTGGAGGTAAAACAAGCTGTGGTGCTCCCAGAATTTGTTCATATGGGTGTCCAAATGGGGCCACGGAAAGTCTTGGGGTGGCACACAGACACTGCAAGCCAAAACTAAATTTTAGGAATTCTATCATGCTGTCATAGCAGTCTATATAGGCTAGTTAGAAACTATGTCAGTATGAAAGTTAAGAAATTGCATACTGATTCACTTTGGATTTTTTATTTTACAGTTGCGACAGAAATACACTGGGCACAGAGATGACGCGTCATGTAGGCAGGGCGGAGTTGGGTTTCTTTACCTGCTACACAAAACAATCCAGTCAATTAATTCAATACCAGTTAATAGGGCCTATGCTTCCAAACCCTGCATAAGCAACTGCATTATCACTTGGCAAAACTCAATATGCACACAATAAAACTCGCAGCCACTATACGCAAGAGAGACACAGTCTAACTACAAAATGCATTGATTTGACGGTTTTATTCTGAGTCACACGTAGTAGAAAAAAGTAGATTTTGATGGATGCCCGCCCTTTGCTGTGGGCACGCTGTGGCAGACCCCTGTGGCTTCCATACTCCATTTGGGCTGTTACAGTTGCTAATTTTCTGATGTGCATAGACTAACACCAGTACAGTTAACATTTAGAGTTCCAAAACAGTCCTGTTGTAATGTGTCATGTATCTGTATAAATTGGTGCGGGGATAATTATTTTTAGGCCAAAATGGAAATTAGTGTTGCCCTGATTCCCTCTACAAAAAGCTGATTAGATTGTGTGTTATTGTACAAATTAAGCTCTGTGAGTTTATGATGCTTAGCGATTGTATCATGGTGGCAATCACAGTAAGCCTACTGCAATAAATTAGACTACACCGCTACGCTATAGCTATAAAGTGAAGTCAGCACTTGCTTGACACACTGCTCTACGCCCATTTAACTGCTGCTGTTGTTAGCTTCGAAATGAAAATAAGTACGTAACTAGCTAAGGCCCTTTAGCCACTTTTAACACCAAAGCAACATTTTCAGCAGTTTACTCACAGTCACACATGGAATTATTTTATCTGAGGGCAAAAGTTTGGAGATTTTGCCTGAGTGTGCAACGCTGACTAGCTAATACCTGCTGCAAGCTGCACTTAATATTCAAAGTGGATTCACTCAGTAAACAAGTACATACAGTAAAAAAACATGGTACAGCCCCACACTGACTGCCTCTGTCTGTATGACACTCTCTGTGTGTTCTTGAGGGAATTTCTTCAAATTCTTAACAAACACCCACTTGCACTCATTAATTAGAGTCCAAGATTTTGGTGATGAAAGGGCAGGGTTACTGTGACCTTGCATCTGTCTCATTCTTGAGAGCACAATTTCTTAAGAACACCTTGAGGGAATTACTTTTGGCAAAAACATGCACATATAATTTTGGTAGTCAAAGGTTAAGGTCAATGTGACCTTGCGTCTGTCTCATTCCCATAAACACGATATCACAAATAGGCCTTGAGGGAAAGGTCAATGTCACTGTGACCTCAAAAAGATGTTCTTCGGTCCATCTGTGACAAGCCGAACAGCGTCTGAGAAACACTCATATTTTTAACATGAAACTGCAATCCTCACCGCTAGATGCCAAATCCTACAGACTGCTCTTTTAATGCACAGGTATGAGTATATGAATAAAGGATGTTGATCTGCACATCTCTTAAGAAAGCATAAGCATATTTCTCAAAATATTTCCTATATCTTGAAAACATGTAATCTGATTTTAAGGTTTGAATGTATGCATTTCATCATTAATTGTTATTCACATAAACCCATTTTTAGAACTGCAGACTTCACAACTGCATGCTGGGCCAAAACAAGAGATGACTAAAATGATCCCCATAAGCACCACAGCCACATCAAACATCTGAGGAAATACTGCAACAGCAAATGAGTGAAGCAGTGCTGTTGATTCTCCACATGATAGATGTTGCAGTCTTCGTAGGACTCATGCTAATGCCAATTCATTTTGTAGAGCGACAGTTGAGGACAGCAGGTGGGAGAGATTTAAAACCTTTTACTGCAGTGTCACACATGCTGTCTCTCGCTCAGTGTTACATGTTCATTTGCACTGTTATTGATTGTGCCGCTATGTCCTGTCTGTCTGTGTGAGGTACATTGTTCAAAACAGAACTGCAGCCAAACACAAATCAAACTTGGAAAGATAATTCCCTGTTAACACCACATGAAGGGAGACAGCAAAAAATTCAAAATGAAAGCATGTCCCAATAACTCCCCCACTGTCAGACTGACCGGCAGTAGGAAAAAACACATCGATGAGTGCTTAACATGAAGCAAAAATGAAAATATAAAGAAGGGATCTCTTGCAGCTCAGTAAAAACAAAAGGTGGATTTGTGGGCTTTGCAGCTGTCTGTACTCAGAGGTATCCATGTGCTCACCCCTCCATCACAGTGTGAATTACATCCTTAAGGCAACTGTCAGTCAATGTCTGAGTGACAAATTGAATGAGATAGACAAATGATAAACTTGGGAGCCAAATTTAGTAGTACACCATATAAAAAACAGAGTTTTGTGATGTCGTCTACACAAAACAGATGATGTTACCTTTTAAACTAAGGCAGAGAATTTGAGAGTCAATCTATACTCAAGAAGAAATTTTTCAATCTGGATTGTCAATACTTCAGAGATGTTGAATCATTAGTAGTTTTTATTTCCATGAGCACAGCTCCGATGGAACTTTTCATGAGTTCATTTTTCTCTCAGCAGCAGTTTGTTTGAAGTTGAATTGACCTATGGCTAAGACACGCCCACGCCCCCCTCCACTCACTCTGACAAGATATCAACATTCAGTGGCCGGCGCTATGGCAGGTGTCACAGTACACGACATTTCACAGGAGGCAATTGATGATTTTTGGAGACATAACAATCTGATATCATTGAGAAGGTCCCAGTGTAAGCGTGATAAACCGATTCTCGTTGCTGTCAAAGACAACAACATAGAGGATCAGCATTGTTCCATTGAAGTAATGGGTTTTGGCTCAGAATAGGAGAAAAGGACAACGGCCTTTTTACCAACTTTACCAAGAGCGTATCTCCGTTAGTTTGGTGCTACAGTATTTACATTGAATCATTCAGCATAACGTTTGCCAACCTTTGTTATCTCTGTGATTACAGTTAAGTTAATGAAGCTAATAGGCTAATGAACTCCCAGCAAACAAGGTGACATGATGAAGAACGCAGCTAGGAGCTAACGTTAGCTAGAGATGTTAAAGATAACTTTATATTTCTTTGCAGCAAAGTGTCAATATGTTGCCTCAAACACAATGTTGTCCTACCTTAAAACGGATGTAGACATCCTTGTTAATCTTATTCACGTCGAGTTGATGTTCACACAACTTTATCCAAAGGAGACACTTTTCTCGGTTGAGATGTGGTTTACAGTGTAAAAAATACACCTGGTCGCCCAGCCTCTCAGGATACCTTGTGTCGGAGTTGCACGTACGCCATGCACACCGTTTGACCATTTTTAAACTTAAAATGTCTCACTCATAAAACTGAACAAAACTGACTTTCTGTAATGTGTTTCAATGAACGTCCAGGCAGAGAATGTCCAAGAGTATGGGAATGGCTATACGCACTGTGATTGGCTCATCACGTTTGAGGGCGGGGCTAAGCCATAGGTCAATTGCAGGGGGGATAATTGATCAGTGGATCCAATCAGAGATGATCAGATCAGATCAGTGGATGAGAGGAGCAGCTGTATGTGAGTGAAAGTAGACCCAGCAAAACAAAAGGTTAAGTTTCACTTTCACTGCACCCAGCATTTTGCTGCTCCATCTGTGCAGAGTATGCTAAGCACTGCGAGAATGTGGGGGAAACGATGCTGGCTTCATGTATTAAGTGAGAGTATGATGTTACAGTGGTAGAAAGGTTGTTTCTGCACTTTAATTTTGCATAACCTTAAGCCTTAATAACATTTGAATAGGTAAGTTCTATGAATATCCATCCCCTGTACAGTTGTTATGAATGGGGAAGTTGGCCATAGAGACAAAAACCCATTTTTGTACAAGGCTGTAAACAGGTAGTCTGAGACAGCCCCAAGTGGGCATTTAGGGAACTGCAGTCTTAAGCAGTTCCACACTGGCATCATTTTTTAGCATGGGAGAGTTTCCACTTGCATGTAATGAGCGGAAACTGACACCTCCAAAACTGACACTAGAGGGGTCCATAGAGCATCATAGATGAAGCATAGGACCACTGACCAAGCTGCTATATGTATACATATATGTATATATCTATATATATCTATATATATATTAAACAACAACTGCATAGTTGGTGAGAATTCTCTGTGGCTACCTTCATATAGGTACAGACTTTAAAACTTACTTGCATGAAAGGCTACAGTACTATAAAGAAAAATGACACTAGTCAAATCTTGAAACATATTTCAAGTGGTCGCAGCTTGCATGTAATAGATTTTTTAAGGTAACTGTTAAGTGCAGCTATGGCTCAGGGGCAACTGCCACCTCCACAGTTGAGTGATTGATGAGGGGGTGGATTAGAGTATGAACATCTGTGTATGTTAAAACCTGTTAACAATTTTTATGCCTCATAATGAGAAAGAAGAATTACAAGCCACTAAATCAGGGACTGATTCCATCAAGTCTGTTTGGTAATGCTTTATTTTAAAGGCTCATAGTTTGTTGGTAATGTAATTGTTTTCTAAAAGGAGCTCTATAATTTGTTACTAATTAAAGGGAAAATGGGGGCTTCTGTTAAAGGTTTGCTGTGGAAGGTGGAATCAAAGAAGCAACTGGACACAGCAGTCCGTTCTCATTTCGAAGACGTCATAGCACCGGATTGTCAGTGATTTAGGTGTCAGACACCTGAAGCCAAACAGCACCTTTCATTACAGTATGAAAAGCCGGCAGTCAGTGTAAGTTTGTAACACAGCCAGATTGAACCTTTCGTGGTATTATGATACACCTCACCTGTTGTGGCGGTATGGTATGCCACTGGGCGGCGTCAGGTGCCCGTATCGATGTAACACAAGAAGCTGGAAAGTTTCTATAGGGCAGGAGGGGTGGTGGATGGCCGAATGTTTTTTTTCGGCCACTTTTATTTTCGCACTATCAAATTCACAAAAACTCTGTCTGAATACATTGCTCTTCTTAATGGGTTCAGTTGACTATTTAATCTGCAATTTCCTATGACCTGTATCCCAAACACACACCATGTGAAACTGTACATGGGCAACTGTGCACTCAATGGGTATGGACTAGTCATAAAATAAACACACAGCAGTAAAGGTAGGGGGAATTGATGGATGGATCACTGAACAGGTGTCCTGGGCACAGGCACAGGGGCCCAAAGTCTCAGGGGACTCCCCAGCCTTCACCTACCAAATGCCACTCAAACTGATGTGTGCCAACCAGGAGCAGATTGATGATATGACAGTGATGACCACTCCCATCTGGCCAGTAATAACAGGTACTTTTGCTGCTTAAATGTAAATCTGTATAGGCTCTCTTTGTTTCTTTTGCAGTATTAGTTTTCTGTGCATCCACTGAATGACAGCGATGCATATTTCTGATCATTCTCATCCTGGTGAATGATACATGATTCAAGCTGCAGTTAGTGGTTGCCCTCTGTGGCTGTGCTTCCCGTGTAAAAATAGGTGACAAATTAGCACAGTAATACTGGAACTGTAATGTGGTCACAGCTGTGTGTTTATAGAGTATTTTACAACAGCTTGGGCTCAGACAATCATAATCAATCTGTTTTACAATGAGGATTTTGCTATCCTCAGAACCAGCATTTGAAATATAAACAATGTAAAAAATGTTCAGTTTGGCCTGAGGGTGGGGTGGAGACAGGGCTATGGGGTCATTCAAATCAAACTGGTTCATCCTACTGGGAGCATGAATGAGTGCCCAGAATGGAAAGGTTTCATGGTCTGGAGAGCAACACCCATTTGATTTTGATATCTGTTTTTGACTTGATAGTAGCAACAGAGCAAAGGGTCATCAAACCTTTTACAGTCTTTCACTTTTACACCAGTTACACAAGATACTGGTATAGTGCATTATAAAGGAGTCCCCTCACTGCCAGTTTGCCAGGTGATTTCTCACCTGTCCATTTGTATTGAGGAGAATTGTTTCTTCTTATGATCCATTGTGCCTAGAGCTTGCTCTTTATATGATAAAGATGGAGTGTCAGTACTACCTGCTTGTCGAAACAGATAATTGGATGTTAAATTAAATAAAGCAAAATCTGACCCATCTTTTCATCTGTCCAAGTCTATCAGTCCACTTTCTCTTGCCTGTCATTTCAACACTCCTTCATGCTGTTTGTCCTAATTTGACCACATTAAGTGACAGCACCCTCTCTGACTTCATCCTCTTGTCCATTTACTCTCTTGCTCTGCATTCATGTCTCCTCTTACCTTCAGTAATGTGTTTAGCATGGTCACTTTGCCACAGCGTGCTGTGAAATTCAGTCATTACTGGGTTTCAAAGATGGAATCTGACCATTTAAAGGTCAGGATGGACTGTCTGCATACGGAGCTGAGCAGTGCCCCGATGCTTAAATTGCAGACGTGCCAGAATGTTGGCAGTTTTATGATGATGCAAAATCACCCCTGCAATCTCCACTTTGGAAAGGTCATCCATTTTCCAGGTGATATGACAGCTGAGTAATGGCCCTCACTGGCGGGCTCCCCAGGCGAGACTGGCTGCTCTGCGAATGATTTAGGGTTGAAATCCTTCAAGTATTGCTCTGAATTTGCCATTGTTGTACAAGTCAGTGTCTTATCAGAGCTTGAATTACAGACATCTGCTGCGTCCCCTGTAGAGATGATTCTATTTTACTCTGGCAGCATCTTTTTGTTTGCAAAACTGTTGAAATATTGTCAGATTGAGGAGAGATATTGGGGGTTATCCAGACACTTTGCTCATGTATTAAGTGTTCTAAATATTCTCCATCATTGTAGAAATACAGCACATGTGTAAGGTAATGTGTTGTGATAGGAAGATTTGTGTTGAACTGATGAAATGTGTCTTAACTGATATAAATGAACCTTAGGATATGGTTTATTAACAGTGTCAGTGCTGATTAGTGGTGCGTCTGCTGTGATTTATGTGTGGATTGATTAGAGTGACAAGCAGCTATTTCTGTTACTAACAGGCAGGGAAAATACAAGAGCCATACTCGTGTTGCTCTCTGCAGAACAACAGTGTGAATGTACTTGGCGAAAGATCAGGGAGTCAGAAAAAGACATCGTTAATCATCCTGCATGGATCATAAATATCTGTTAATCATCCTGCATGGATCATAAATATCCATGACCAGTGTATTTAGTCTCAATTTGAAATGAAGTTTCTCATTCTGCTTTGTGCTTTTGGTTGCTTGGAGAGAGAAACTGCTCAACAACAAGACCGGTTGATTTGTAACTAAAATTATCATTTCTTTCCAAAACTATCCTATCGACATAATATAGCATTTCACAAACAAAGTGTTGAAAAGACGATGGTGCACTGTGCAACACTGAGATTTATGGTAAACCTAAAAGTTATAACAGAGTTTGTTGGAACCTGTCTGCGTTGTCATCGGTGGACTCAAACAGAAGCTGGAGGATGAAAGGGGAGTCGGACATTTGGGCTCAGTAACCTTCGAAGACTGATCATGCTTTCAAGCGCACTTCTGATGCTGACAGAATGACTCACTCAAAAGTTCAGTTCATATTAACTGTCACAACTTTGAAACTCAGAAATGTTCAACATCTGACTCACATAAAAAGCAAATTAACACCAGCTGAAAGTCTTGTTGCTGGAATGTAGCAGCCTACGTTGCTGATACTACTGCTGACAGCCCCAGTCAGATGTCAGGAAATATCAAATTTTACACATAGTAGGCTAAAGTTACTCTTAAAGCGATAGTGCACCCAAAAATGAAAATTCAGCCGTTATCTACTCACCCATATGCCGAGGGAGGCTCAGGTGAAGTTTTAGAGTCCTCATATCCCTTGCGGAGATCCCAGGGGAGAGGGGCTAGCAGCAAAACTCGATTAAACCCCGATTAAAACGTCCAAAAACACAGAAAAACCACAGTACACACCACAGAATATCTCCATACTGCTCGTCTGTAGTGATTCAAGTGTCCTGAAGCCCCGACATAAAAAGTTGTTTGGAAAAACGTTATTTAAACTTTGTTTTTAGCCTCACTGTAGCCTGTAGCTCTAACTGCTTCTGTGTACACCGAGCTCACATGTGCGCGTTTCTTTCTTATGAAGGGGTGGGATGAAATTTCGACTTCTTTCCACTCCTTTTTGAACAATCTTTTCACTGTCTGTTGTTGTTGCTTTCTTTTCTTTTTTAATGTTCAAAATAAACTTTCAAATCAAAACCAATCAAATTAATTAAACTTCCCGTCATGACTGGGCTGCATTTCTGTCAGCGGAGTCATTTTTTTCCGAACAGCTGATTGGCCAGTGGGTGGTGCTTTTTATAGGATCAGATTCAACCCTGAATTTACCCTGCTCCGGAGCAGGATAGCCGTTCGGAGTAAGTTACCGTGGTGATCTAACCCGATAAGCACTGAACTGAACTGAACTGAGAACTTTGTGAGACTGAAAACCCAGATTAACCCTGAAGTTACCTCGCCAAGACATTAATCCTGCTTCGTGATACAGGCCCCTGGCCTCCCAGTTCCTGGGATAACTAAGCTTGAAAGGCCTTCTTCAATTTGATGGCTTCCTTCCCAACCGATCAAACAGCAGGTTATCAGGTGACGCCACGACAGACATCAGTAACTTTCTGACCACAACTTCAAGCCTCTACAATGGAGGATTTTATAATGGCCCATTCAGAATGACTTTTCCCAGCCTGTTCAGGAAATACTCCTCTAGAGGTTGTAGACGAAGACCTTATAAGCAGCACTGCAGGGGTAGTAGGTTGCATATTTCATTGCATATTTCTATTTTAAATGACATTGCGAAATGTAATCCAGATCTTATCTGTAAACAGTAATGCTACCACTACTGCCCTGAAGGCCGATGTTTCAGCATTTGGTTTGTATTTGTTGCTATGGACACTATTAACTATCAGAGGAAAAGGGTCATGATCCATAATATTATTTCTCCACATTTAGTTTCCGCCTCAGGCTGATGCTGTGGTTTTTACTTTTAAATGCATTTAATCAGGCTTATTTTCAGTTTGTTTACTGACATATTTTGCCCACACAGCCCACTGAAAAAGTGGTGGAAAAGGGATGGATGGATAGGTGGAATGGATATTTGAATTATAGATTATTAAACATCTGAGTGGCTGTAATTGCCACCTGTACTCTATATCTGTTCAGCACATTTGTATCCAGCTCAGCTCTGCCTTGTTCTCTCCAACAAAGTTTGCATTGTGGGCATTCTGGGCATTGTGATTGATGACCAACTAACCTTCACTGAGACTGTTCTATCTGTCACTCGGTCATGCCGCTTCGCATCATATGACATCAGAAAGATTAGGTCTCATCTGGCTGAATATGCCATGCCACTCCTTGTCAGGTTCTGGTCATCGCTTGCCTTGACTACTGTAACACCATTCTGGCAACACCCTTGATCTGCTCTGGTCTAGATTGTACCTTATTTGTATGTTGCTTTGGACAAAGGCGTCAAACAGATATGAATAGATAAATGTAAATGTAATGGCATTGTGTTACATTAAAAAAATCCAGCTGCTAGAATCTCAGTGAGTGGGTTGGAGTGGGATGGTGCATTTGTTGGAGAAGGCGATATTGGTTGGAAATCCTGTGGGACCCTGTGTGGGTGTCCTTGAAGGCATCATGAGCCTTTATTTGTGCACATCTCCTGTCACCTCAAACACTGCCTTTAGATGAGAGTCTGACCTTCATAGTGTTTCTTCCTGAATGCTGTGCCAAAAGAAGAGTTACTAGCCTTGAACGAGGTCGATCCAGTGATGAATATTAATACTTACTGAGCATCTTTCAGCTGAAAATGTGGACATGTATGATGTTTTTTTTTTTTTTTTATCTCTAGTGTATTACATCACATCTATTCAATTACATGTCACGTGTATGAAATGCAACATGGCAATACCATTTCTGTTGAGTAGGGTGCAAGAGTGTTTAATTTCTGGGTGTCAAGCAATATAGCTTCAAGAAGCCAACAGCAAGGACATACACTATGTGACAGACGGACATATTCATGATAGGATGCTCGATGTTATGAAGCATAGATTCAATTATTGCACGGCTCTATTAAATGCTGTATACTGATTGGTCAGTTGCGGCATTCAGAGGTCTGATATTACTGTGTAATGACCGTTGCTATGTAGCCCAGCGTTGCTAGGGACGCTGCCCTGACAACAGTTACTTTTTTATCGGGCTAACGTAGCGGTTACTGCTTCAAAATAATAATTTACAAGATACAAAGATGGAGTATTTTCATGATATTTCATGATTTTCATTTTCTCTTGATTCCCTGTAGCTATTGTAGCGCAGATTCAGCTGTTGTCAGCAGTTCTTTTTTCTCTCCTCCAGATTTAATTTATAAATCAATAAAAATCGTATAATTAATCAATATTCTGTCTCAAATTATTTATTTAACTGATAATTAGCCGTGTAATAAGCGGCTCCCTGTCGGGAACACTGGGAAAATTCCTAGTGTTCACCGGCTCATTATTACATTACATAAATAACACCAAAGCTTACCTTGGGGTGGTTTCCAACCCTTAAGATTTTAAGAACAATGTAATAATGTCCTGAGTGTCGCTATTAAAGGGTCCCAAAATTCTTAGACGAGAAGAACACATTTCATACCTAGTTCGGTAAACAGGTAAGGGGGAAAGTTGACCAAGGTTCAGCAGGGTACTAAGCTTGTTCAACTTTTCTAAATACTCCTAGGATGAGATTTTTCTGTAGGCCTACACAGAAGTTAGCATTGCATTGGTAGCCTATGGGTTTTTTTCATTTCTGGATTACTGCAGAAAATAAGCTCTGTGGCAAACAAACATTTTTGACATTTATACCTTCATATTTTGTTCAGCAAGATAATCCTCACAAGTTAACACTATTTTCATGATTATTAAAGCCTTAATGCAATCGCCAGAAGTGAAAAGCTATCGTTAGGCTATAAATGAACGACGCTATGGTTGCATGACCTAATGTCACGCCGAACGCGACTTGACGACGTTGGAGTCTTGTGACCGTGGTGTAGTACGTTTATAGCCCAACAATAGTTTTTTACTTCTGGCAGTTGCATTTATGTTTAAAAAAATCATAAAACAAAACGAAACATGCAAGTATCACAAACTTTTGTTTGACACAGCTTATTTTCTGCAGTAATCCATTGGAAAATTACCATAGGCTTTTTGACACCGGAACCGGAACAAGGCTAGTATCCGCGTCAGCCTAAAGAAAGTTTTTATCTCTGGAGTACTGATCTGCAGATTTTTAGCAGGTGTTGTGTTTATGATGTTAACCATCTTAGTTTTGTTAGCTTGCTATCATTTATCTTTAATAGCACCACAGCTGAGGCTGATGGGAATGTCACTACTTTTGAGGGTGTTTGCTCCCAAATTTTGGTTTGTGCGCTATAATTTATCATGACGGAGCTGTGGCTGTCTGCGCTGAAATTCAGTCTGGACCAAAATGGTGGACTGCCCAACCCAATGTCATTACCACCCTAAAGCGATGAGGCCAACCCTAAACGTAACCCTAGCATGTCTCAAAATGCATTAGCCTTTTTATCAGTCTCGTGTCACTTGAATCAGATTTGGCCGTTGAATACGCATATTCGTTGATTCTTTTTTTTTTTCTCCATATAAATTTTGAATTGGGCTCAGCAGGACGTTCAGTGTGACAGTGGCATTCATTTAATATAGTAAACAAGCTAACGCCACTAATTATGGAATCGCAATGTGCAACAACATATTTTGCCAATACTAGATTACAAACAAAAGCTGTGTCATATTAAGTATCTGAGCTGTAAATTTACAAATTCCAAGTCAAGGACAAAAGATAATGTTATCTTGGAGTCTTGCGGCGAAACGTTTCTCCCCTTCTGTGCCACTGCACCACATCTGCAGCTCTCTGTACTAAGAAGTAGCATGAAAGTCAAGAGCGCTGACTCCACAGCAAAAACAGGGACCAAAACGTTCCCAGAAGTACACTGCACAGCACAGTGACCAGCAAAAAAAAAAAAAGGGTGCTGCATCATTTCATGATGTGGGCCTGCCGCGATCAATCTAAATCACTTGTTGATGGACGTGTCTTACAGTGTGATCAAGCACTACTGCTTTTGATTGATGACCAAAAATTTCACCACATCTCTCATAAACGTCAGCTTTCATCTTGGACTGTTCAAAATTGCAATGTGTCGCAGCCACTTTAAGAAGTACAGGAAGGTCTCAGTAATAACTAAACTAATTATATGCTCAGCAAGAGCCTTGTGGCACAAAATGCTTTTAGTTTATCCTGTGCCAGGGGAAAACAAGACAGTGGCTGGCAATCTGCTTTAAAGGAGCTATATGCTGCTGCCCTGGCCCGTGGGCAAACAAATCAGTCTCCAGCGTGCCGCTGTCCAGCAACCTCAAATCTGTAGGGGAGGGGGGGTGGACACGACTCGCGGCAGTATTTTGAATTTGAGTGCAGTAACCGTTTTGGCCACATTCTTACATACAGCACCTTTAAAACATTATGTTTTTAGTCGCAGAATTTTCATCTAGCTCCTGAAGGACCCACTGCTGTATATCTCCCCCCTCAGGATGTGTGACTTCTGGAGCACAGGTTTTGACATGGGAATATCTGTGTCCAATGCAGAAGAGAGTTTATAGCCCAGCCCAGACGAGGGGCAGTCCACCCACATTATTAATATCAGTCATGCTTTACTGGAGGGTTGCACTTGTTTTCAAGAAAACAATCACTGAACCTGTCAGATTGTCTTTTTCATGCTCCTAACGACAAATATTATTTTGGGGCGTCGGGAGTGTAGTGGATAGTGCCGGCCCCCCATGTACAGAGGCAAAGCTGCAGCGGCCGTGGGTTCGATTCCAGCCTGTGGCCCTTTGCTGCATGTCACTCCCCACTCTCTCACTCCCCCCATTTCAAACACTGTCCTGTCAATTAAAGGCAAAAAGCCCATAAGAATAATCTTTAAAAAAGAAAAAATTATTTCATGTTGTAATCACTTGCTTGAGAGGGATAATATGAGAGGATATTGCTCATATCTTTACAGTTATGTCCTGTAGAGCATAGAACCAGAACCAGAACCATCCTAGATACAAGTCGTTGGTGAAAATACAACCATGGTGTTACAAGTTATAGACATCCATATTTCAATATTCTCCCAGGTCTTTCTAGTTTCCTCACAATACCACAAGGCATGGATGAGGGAGTCATGAGAGTCACTCTGGGTGCCACTTTTTAAACATATATCTGAGGAGCTACTATCAAACTTATGAATATTGTCTTGTCATTATTTTGTACTGAATTAAGAGTAAATTTTCATTAGTGGTGATTTTATATGTGAGTTTGCATCTAACATACCAAAGTCTTTATTCTATTTATTATATATATTTTGTAGCAGTTCTTTATTGCTCTTAGTTTTGATAATAACGTTATATACAGCACTTATTAATCGTCTTTTTTTTCTCTTTTATTTAGAATCTCCCCTATCTCAGTTGAAACCCTATTCCCAAGATCAAAATTAGATGTTATCCAGTTTTTTAGTTGCAAGTACTTGAAAAATTCAGTGTCTTTTAGTTTATATTTATTCTTCAGTTTGGGAAATGAAAGTACTGAGTCATGATTCATTTCTGAATTCGGCCTGTTATCCATGTCTCCCATTATAGTTGTTTACTTTAAATTGTTTTATGTTTTCCAAGTTATTTATACTTTTGTTTAATGTCAATAATTCAATTTTTTCTACCTTTATTTCATAGCCTGATAATTTTGAAAACTTTTTTGTATTCTAAAAATACACCGCTAAACCTCTGATCCCAGAATTGCCCCTGGAGGCTGCCTTTTCTGCTGTGTTTGTGGGCAAGTTTCATTTAAAAAATGATCAAGGTATCAGGTGCAAATAGCCATATATAAGCACCCAAAAAACTTCCTCAGTGAAAACAGAAGTCATGCTGACAGATCCAGCATGAGCATTGTAGCATGTTAGTCTGACTTAGCCATGCACAACATTAGGTGTGTTTGATTTGAGTCACTGAGCACACTCACTGGGCGGAGCATTCAGTAAGTGATTAATTAAGAAAGATGCAGCCTTTTTTAACCATGCCGGGGTTCGGTAGTGCTAACTATAACCCATAAGGATGTGATCCTAAATTGCGTTGTCATGCATTTGTACTGTTAACTAAATACTAGGCCCAGCCTGGGTGGGACCACCATGCTGCACCCCTTCCAGTGGCAAGAGTAAATGTAATCAGCTGGCTGATATCAGCCCTGAAATATTGGCCATTGCCATCAGAGGCTAAATTGTCATCAGGCCAATAGCAGATGGATTCTGAGATTGTAACATAACTAATTCATAGCAGCAACTTGAACACTGGTGCATGTAAACTTGAGTTGGTTTTGATGAGTCATATCGTGGGCTCAAACTGCTTCACTTAATGACAGTGCTACTTCATCAGTAACAGATGTCCATTTTTGATCATGGACAACCAAATTGTCACTCACCCTCACTCCATCCGGTCTCTCGCCCCTCAAAACTGAAGGAGGAGGAGGAGGAGGAGGAGTGAAAGAGCTTTGGGATACAGCCTGTGTCTTAAACTGTAATAATGAGAGTCCTCATAGCAGTGAGACAGCAGGAACCAAACAGCTCTCCTGCTGGATTGTACTTTGAGAGATAAGTCACTGATGACTCATCTTGGATTCAGTAGAGAAGTGGCTCTTTCATATCTTTCTCTCAACTCTGCAAAGCAATGAAAGAGACAAATAAATGATTTTGTTTGGAGTGCAACATCAAGCTTTCTTGTTCAGTCATTAAAAGCCTTTCTTGCTGAGTAGTACTTTTCATTGTACCATTGTCATTGTACCTTTGTGTTTACAAAAGTACAATGAAGGCAAAATGGAATCATTTTCTGTATCATCTGAAAACTAAAGGCCCGTAAAGTGATGTCAAGCTGAGTCAGTTACCAAGTTCATTTGGAGAGGATGACACCAGGATAAAAGCTGTAGTTGGTAACTTGTACGAATATTACTTTGACATAGTTGCTGAAATTATCACTGCATCAGCACAGCAATACAGTAGATAGATAGTCTCCCTCCTCCTCTTCTTAGTGCTCCAATGGCATTACTGCATGTAAAGAAAACCAACCAATCAGAGCCAAGGACTCTCTAACACAGCTGTCACTCATGTCAGTCACTGCTTATAAACTGCCAAACAGTCAAACTAGGCAGCGCTGACTGCACTTTCTCTTGTTAGAAATCGCCAAGAAAAGCTTCTAAACCAAAATCTTCACAACCAGACATGTTCCAGCAGGAAAAGAGGAAAAAAAAACATAAGCAACCAAGATGGCTTGTTTTACTGATGTTAGCATGTGGCTTCATGTAGCAGTGTAGGCTATGTAGTATAAACACTGACAGTAGTGTGCTTGGAGAAGTTGACCATATAAACACCTTGCCTTCAGAACTGCCTTCATTCTGCGTGGCATAGATTCAACAAAGTGCTGGAAACATTCCTCAGAGATTTTGGTCTGTATTGTATCACGCAGTTGCTGCAGATTTGTCAGCTGCACATCCATTATGGGAATCTCCTGTTCCACCACATCCCAAAGGTGCTCTGTTGGATTGCGAACTTGTGATTGTAGAGGCCAACAAACACTCAAGAGAGCGGAGTTTGCGTCCCGTAAGAGTCTAAGCCAAACCCCCTTTCTTCCTAAACCTAATCATTTCCTTTTGTTGCCTAAACCTAACCACATGCTTTTGTTGCCTAGTGTGTTTATTTTGAAAGAGACTAAATTATAGACTAAATCCCTGTGAAAACAGAGGTGCATCTTGAAAGAAGAGAAGTTGACACAGTGTCCCACAACATCAACAGCCAAAGCACCCAGGGTACCTTGCACGTTGTATGACGTGGAAAGACCAAAACGTCAATATGTGACGAGAATGTATTGCATGTTCAGGTAGGCTGGGGTGTTAAACAATGCTCAGTTGGTAGTAAGGGGCTCAGTGTGCCAAGAAAATATCCCCCACACCATTACACCACCACCAGTCTTAACTGTTGATACAAGGCAGGATGGATCCATGCTTTCATGTTGTTTGTGCCAAATTTTGACCCTACCATCTGAATGTCACAGCAGAGACTCATCAGACCAGGCAACCACCCTCTGTAAACCCCAGAGATGGTTGTGCATGAAAATCTCAGTAGAGCAGCTGTGTCTAAAAGCAGTCTCTAAGTCCCTTGAATCACCTTTCTTCCCCATTCTGATGTTCGGTTTACACTTCAGCAGGTCATCTTGACCATGTTTACATGCCTACCCAATAAAGTGGCCGATGTAACATACAACATAACGGGTCCCCTTGAAAGGTTTGACAGTGTGAGATCAAAGTTGAAGAAGGTTTAAGATAAAAACTAAATTAAGATTGGTGTCTCTATGTAATAGGGCCTTCTATATAAACGTTTTATAAAATGTAATTAATGACTCCATAAACAGTTAATAAATCATTTAATAATGCCTTATAGATCAGTTAATAAACCTCAATAAGAACAAATGTTGGGTTGCCAGGTTATGAAAACTATCTGTGGATTGTATTTATCCCTCTTCAGAAGGGCACTTGCTTTCTCTTTTTAGCTCTATAGCTCACCAACTAGACCACTTTAATGGATAATTTGACCTTCTGGAAACGTCTGGACCAAAATCAGTTTATTAACAATTTATTAAAGATTTGATGGATGTTAGAGAAAAAACTATTTTGCTGAAAGCTGATTAGAGAGTGAGACACTTGTCCCACTTTATCAGTGACTCAACTACTAATGACTCACCAGCCATAGATATTTCACAACCTGGCAAACCTCTTATTAATGGCCTATAACTCATCTTTAAAACATCAGCAAATGATTTACTAACCATTCAGGAAGTCATTAGTTACAACAACCTTTATAAAGGGGGACTTATTAGACAGTGTACTCTGAGATATTGGATTTAGAGGGTGTAACTCAGTTAGAGTTCATTCCAGGTATCTGTGCCTAAATCAGTCTTTAAGCTGTCAGTGTGTTTTTCCCTGGGGACCTGGCTGTATGTACAGCATGCCACTGCTGCGACCCACCTGCCTGTGATTATTGGTTCAGCTGATGTGTGTTGAGAGCTTGTACAAGAAAAGCAGTCAACCATGTCCACAGTGACAGCTGCCACTGAGCTGTTGTTATCAGCGACAGTCTCCACTTAGCAGCTTCAACACACCCTATAAGCTTCTCCGCCTCACAGTGGTTCAGCAGTAACTCAAGGCTCCACGAGCTGTACAACAGCAGCATGCTGTGTGCTGCTGGATTTACCATTTGGGAGATGTGTGTCATAGAACAACAAGAAAACATTTTCTGCTGAAATCGGTTTATGTTTCACAGTAAATAGCTTGTATCAATAAGAAAGAAGGAGAATGGGTCCATCATTTAAGATCCACCTTTTTGTTGTTGCAGGAAAAAAAGCACTTGTGGTTAAACATCTCTTTCAATAACATTCTGCAGGTTAATGTGCTGCTGTTGGTTGAAAACTGCAAATGAATTTCAGTGTTTTGTTAATGCTGGAGATGAATAGAAGCTTCCACTCCAAAGCCTCTTAACACAGATCCACACTGACACTCATTTGTATGAATATTATACAAATTACTAAAAGACACAATACAAACTATTATAGAATATCATGAAAGGAACCGTGTGGTGGAGGAGGTTATATTTTCTCAGAGCAGCTATTCTGCTGTCAAACATGTTTAGATTGAACATGAAAGGTCATTCCTGATCTTGAAAATAATAGATTGCTTAAAAAAAAAAATCTTCTCTCATAGTCAGCTTAACTTCTCCACATCTCATGGTCTTAAAGGAATACTTAGCCCTCCATCAAATACTTCACCCTATGTTACATTGAATTTGTGAAGAAAATTGTTTTTTCCACATGCTTCCTCAAATGGATGGATCAGGCATAGGTCCAGGGGCCCAAAGGGTCTGGGGACCCCTGGCTTTCACTTCAAAATTGACATAAAATGATTTAAAAAGACACCAAATTACTATAAAAGAGGGCAGCCTCAAGGAGACACCAGAATGACTACTACATGAAACAAAATGTCCACAGAGACACAAAATAACTCTTTGTGCCCAAGGGCCCATTGTCTCATAAACTGTTGTTACCTCCACCATAAAGTCATAGGGTCCACTCTTAACAACAAAACTATGTCCAAACATCTGTTTACAATCTCTCACACAACTCGTGCAGTATAATCCCAGTCTCGTTTATCCAGCTGTATGCTCAGTACTTCTCAAACACATGCATTTTTGCTAAAACCCTATTTATAACACCTCCACATAAACAGCGCTACTCAACACAACATG
Organism: Epinephelus awoara; assembly: GCA_035609425.1. Lineage (NCBI taxonomy): Eukaryota > Metazoa > Chordata > Actinopteri > Perciformes > Serranidae > Epinephelus > Epinephelus awoara. The sequence goes on from CM069305.1 coordinate 6,461,494, forward strand.
TCATATGTGTTTTAAATGTTTTTTACAAAAATGCATGTGTTTGGGAAGTACTGGGCATTTAACTGGGTAAATGAGACTCGGTTTACTGCTTGAGTTGTGTGAGAGTTTGTAAACAGATGTTTTGATATAGTTTTGTTGTCATAAAATGTGGATGCCTTTAGCTTCAATTCAATGACTTAGGTTCATTTTAAAAGGACTAAATGTGAAAACACCCTGAGTTTGTCTTAGCAATCAATAGAAACTGTAATTTGACCACCAGTTGTGTTGATTGATGGAAACATTTGCTTTTGTTGCATGTTTTTAATGTTTTGTGAGTGTTGGAGCATTTTGCAAACAAAATGTGTCATTTTGTCCAGAGCCTGTCAGTTCATGCCTGTGTGGACTGTTTTAAAAATGTAACTTCTGAATGGACAATTGTGTTCAGCTAATGAGGGAGAACTGTAATATAAAGTAACACTGTACTGGTAAGATGTATAGTTCATTACATTTTGTCCCATAATGACTTTAATGAATTTCTGAGGGACTGAAAAACTTGAATGACCCAGCAATAACAGGCGTCTCATTCATCAAAGCTGTCAGTTAATCAGAGAACAAGGATTCGCACGCTTGTTCTTTGAACTCCCATGGAACTTATGTAGCTGAGGTTGTGTGTTTTATTCTGAAACAAAGTGTCTCATGGACACACAATGCAGCACTAACTGTAAGGACTGCTTCATCACACCCAATCACTGACGACTGTTGTTTTTGACTGTGAGCAAAGTCCTGCTAGCAGCCCCTAGAGGATAAAGCATTAATTACACCTCACATTATGAGAGGGACTCACAAACTGTACTGACAGTTTACAGTTGTTCTTGATTACTAAGTCACGCTTAATGAAACCAGAATTCATTTGATCATCATCACCTTCCGAGCACAGCAGGTCTGTTCTTGCAAATGTGGTAACACATTTTCATTGGTTTCGCACGTTTTTACACCCTTTTTTCAAAATAGTTAACACAGATCTTATAGAAAGACCCAGAGTTCTATTGGATTAACTGTGTAAACACAAAATGAAAACATAGATTCATAGCTGATACAAATAACTTGCATAATTATGGATCTCTAATGTACCTGTAAAAAAAATTGCACAGCTCTTCAACCAACCATCAGTTCTGATCCATCTTTAAAAGATGCCACCTATGTGTGACTATTTGCAAGCATGGATCAAAGAGGCCAAAGACACATACAAATAAAAAATAAATATAATAAAATTAACTTTCCTAATTAAAAATCAATTTTTACAGTATTTCAAAGGGAAACCCCAAAAAATGTTAATAAATAAATAAACATATAGAAAGGTGCAGGCGCAAAGTGCAGCAGGGTTTATTACATCTAATAAAATCATCTTTGGAGAAAGGAGTACAGTTCATGCTGTGATCACATGAGAAAAACTAACATGAATAAAGTCCTGCTAGCAGCCCCTAGAGGATATAGCTGTAATTACACCCCACAATGTGAGAGTTGGACAGACTGGTGAACTAAAAAAAGGCTCACAGTTTACAGTTTTTCTCATTTGCTTGAACACATTTGTCCATTCAGAGGCTATATTTTCAAACAGCTGACACACGGGCCTGTGCTGAAAGTCAAAATGACACATTTTGGTTTGCAAAATGCTCCAACACTCACAAAACATTAAAAACATGCAACAAAAGCAAATATTTCCATCAATCAACACAGCATGTGGTCAAATTAATATATTCTTTAAATCAATAATTACACCAGTGGTTTTCAAAGGCACACCAAAGGGCGAGCCAAAATCTCAAGGCAAACCAGTATTTATATCCGTGTACAATAGCTTCTGTAATGTGTGTTGTCACTCTTGTCACGACATAAGACAGTTATAATAAGAAAAAAATAAGGCTGGTAGCTTTTGTGATACTGAGCACTGCCAGTTTTTTCTCTTCTCTTTCAGTGGTAGGTCGTCTTCGCTGGTGCTTTGTTGTAATTTGCTCTGTACAATAAAGCCCATTGTCCCACTCACGGCTTTCTCCTTTTAATTGTTATCATCCCTCATAATGACTGCCAATCAGAGCTTTTGATGTGTCACACACTTATAATTCCCACGTTCCCACAAATAGGTTCCTTGTGAAGGTTTTATAAATTAAATGAATTTAAATTAAATTTTCCGGCTGGAGTTTGCACCTTTATTGGTTAATGGGTGTGCATAATATACTGTAAAAAAATCTCTCATAACTTTTTGTGTAGGCCCAGTTGAATATTGTAATACTAATGTGTGGTTCTTACAAAATCCCATGGCATACTTGGATTGGCATCACGGCACACCATTTGAGAACCACTGCATTACACAATGGACAACAAAATACAACATAGAGCTGTCAATATGAGCCAGTTCGACCTTAGTTTGTGCTGTATGCCTGTGCCATTTATTGATACTATACGTAGTTATATGTGCCAAAAGAGGAAAGAAGGCACATCACAGTATGAACTCTATTTTTTTTTTTTTTTACACCTTGTGAAGATGCTGCATTGAAATACAGTAAACAAAAGACAAGAGAGAAAGTCTTCTTTATTAATTTTACTATATTAATTATTCATTTGTATGTGCCTTTGGCCTCTTTGATCCATGCTTGCAAATTACAACACAGATGCGGCATCTTTTATAGTTGCATGAGGGCTGATGTCTGATCAAGGAGTTTGCAAAGCAGTTTCACACACGTGTGTAAGAGATTCATAATTATGCAAGTCATTTCTAGCAGCTGAGAATCCATGTTTTCCTTTTTTTTACACAGTCAGTCAAATAGAACTTTGGTTCTTTCTATGGGATCTGTGTTAACTGTTTTGAAATGGTGTGAAAAATATGTGAAACCAATGAAAACATGGTAACACATTTGCAATAGAAGACTTCTGCTGTGCTTAGAAGGTGAGGATAAAGATCAAGTGTCATTAGGTGGTCTTTGCAGTGAGCAAAACTGTAAAATAAATGGAGTAAACTCTAATAAAATGTATCGTTTTGTCCCCACAGTATTTTAACAAGGCATCTCAAAAGGTAGAAAAGGTGCAGGTGCAGACTGTAACAGGGTTTGTTATCGCCAATAACATCATCTCGGGAGAAAAGAATAAAATTTATGCTGCGATGTGCTTACTTGCCTTTTTTGGCAAATACTATAACCATGTAAAGTATCAACTTTATTGATAGCTGTATTTTTGTTGTATCATGATTGATTGAAAGAATATATTAATTTAACCACACGTGCTGATTGTAGAAATATTTACTTTTGTTGCATGTTTTTAATGTTTGTGAGTGTGAGAGCGTTTTGCAAATAAAATGTATAAATATGTGGCAGTTTAAGCCTGTTCTATTTTGAAAATGTAGCTTCTGAATGGACAAAAATTTTCAAGCAAGCAAGATAAACTTTGAAAGACAAGTCCTGCTAGCAGCCCCTAGAGGATATAACCTTCATTACACCCCACATCATGGGAGAATTGGACAGACTAATTTAAGTAAAGAAAGTGACAATGTGACTACTCTAAAAGTCTTACCAGCAGTGAGGCCTGAGAGCGTCCTTCTGTGCCATTATTTGGTTGGCAGAAAGAAAAAGTTCCTACATGAAACTGCTCACAACAAGGTGTGTGGATTATCTTGAGTAGCTAGGTCATGATTTCTGATAAAAGACATTCTGTTGAGTCTTTCAAATGTGTTTAGGCGCTTTGAGCATCACAGTCCAAGTGCCATCTAGTTCCATTATATTGGAGAGAAGGCAGACATCTCTACAGCTGATATCTCCAACACTGGGCCATCTTAAACCAAAACTATCTAGACTGATAAATTGCACTACAGTTAAGGGGAAAAATATGGATTATTGATTTGGGGTTGAACTGTGCCTTCAAGAAGTGTCCACTCCTCCATTAATCGGACAGATTAACAGCCAAACTATTAGACTAACCAACAGAGCCCGATACATATCACCATAAAACCTAGACATAAAACAAAGTACCACAGTATATTTTCCTTCTCTTTACCAACAGGTTTCCTGTTCAGGGACATAGTAGTTTGCAGAGTATCCGAGCATGCATTGTGTGGAAGGCAGGAAGCATCCTGGACTGGGTGTAGAGCAATAAAAGTGCATTTAAACTGCCACTCATGTACATTTTGCCTCTTTTTTTTGTTTCAGAATGACCTTTGACCCTTGAGGGAGCACTGTCTCCCTGGGAGTGGTTCCAGGAAGGGAGGAAGGGGCCAACCAGAGTCCAGGGATGGACATGGAAAGCTACCCAGGCCCAGGGGGGAATGCGTCGGGACCCAATAACACAAACTGCACTGTCCCACCTGCCACCAGCCTGCAGGTGCTCCAATTCACAGACGGGATGGCGGCGCTGGTAGTTGTGCTCATCATCCTCACCCTCCTTACTGGCCTTGTCAACGCTGCTGTCATCATCGCCATCTGCACCACCAAGAAGCTCCACCTGCCTGCCAACTACCTCATCTGCTCTCTGGCCGTCACCGACTTCCTGGTGGCGCTTCTAGTGATGCCCATCAGCATCCTCTACATCACCATGGAGACATGGTCCCTGGGTCAGGTGGTGTGCGAGCTGTGGTTGAGCATGGATATGACCTGCTGCACCTGCTCCATCCTGCACCTGTGCGTCATCGCCTTGGATCGGTACTGGGCCATCACCAAAGCTATTGAGTATGCTCGCAAGAGGTCAGCCCGCCGTGCCGCCATCATGGTGGGAATAGTCTGGGTCATCTCGGTTTTAATATCCACGCCACCCTTGTTCTGGAGGCAGAGGCCTATCAACAGCAGCCTCCGACAGTGCATCATACAGCATGATCACCTGGGATACACTATTTACTCTACCTTTGGGGCATTTTATATTCCCATGATTGTTATTCTCATCTTATACTACAGGATTTACAATGCCGCAAAAACTCTGTACCAGAAGCGGGGCTCCTCTCGGCATCTCAGCACCCGCAGCATGGGTAGTCAGAACTCTGTAGACCATTGCCGTGTCTCCCACACATTTTGCGTGTCAGACTTGTCCAACTCAGATCCCGCACTGGCTACTGACAAACTTAACGCCACCATCCGCATCCCATCCTTTGAGAAGGACATGGATGGGCAGGATGAGAAGAACCAGATATGTACGTCACGAGAGAGGAAAGCGGCTCGAATCCTCGGCCTCATCCTCGGGGCCTTCATTATCTGCTGGCTGCCTTTCTTTTTAAAGGAGGTCCTGGTGGGGCTGCGAATAGTACAGCCTTCTCAGCTTATCTCGGACCTCCTGACTTGGCTGGGTTATATCAACTCTCTCATCAACCCCCTGCTGTACACCAGCTTTAATGACGATTTCAAGCTGGCTTTTAAAAAGCTACTGAAGAGAAAAGAGCATGCATAATTCTGAGATTAGAAACATCAAAGGGAACGAATACACCTTTACAGTTTTTTCTGAGTGCTTTGACACTATCTTTGAAACTAAAGGTGCTTTTTGCAGAATTCTACACACTAACAGCAAAACCTTAGACCAAATCCGCAAAACATTACACATCTCTTACAGAAGCAACCAGTTCTTTAAAAAACAGTTTGATGTCTTTAAAAAACAACAGCCATGACTAGTGGCATTATGTTTTCGGGATGTCCGTCCGAACATACTTCTGTCTGATTCTCATGAATACAATATCTCATGAATGCCTGGTAAGAATTTCTTCAAATTTGATACAAATGGAATTAAGGATGAAATGATTAGATTTTGGTGGTTAAAGGTCAAGGTTAATGTGACCTCATAGGTCTCATTCTCATAAACGTGATGTCTCAAGAACATCTTTGGGGAATTTCTTCAAATTTAGCACAAACATCCATTTGGACTCAGCGATGAACTGATTAGAATTTGGTGGTCAAAGATCAAAGGTCAACGTCACTATGACCTTACACAACAGGATTTTTTTTTGCCGTAACTCAAGAATTCATATGCTAATTATGACAACAATTGCACAAATGTCTAATAGAATAAAACTGATTATAAATAAATGAAAGTGATGACATTTTATATCCAAACAGTCAAAGGTCAACTTCTCTGTGACATCATAACGTTCCACATGAACACTTTTCTGGCCATTACTAAATGTCATATCTCAGGAGGAGAAGGGGAGACATTTGATTAGAATCTCAAATGGTGACACTCATCTTGGGTGTCCACCTTGAAACTGTGCTGAATGTTTAGATCTACGGTGCCAGGGGAAGATGTGTGTGAAGCATCCATGATTTCACACAAATGGATGTCAACTTTAACTGCAACTTGACTTGGTTTGCGGAGGCATACAACCGTAAAGTGGTAATTCTAGTGGTGTTAATACAGTATACACAAATCATCATTTGAAAAAGCACACAAAGCACTAACTACACACTGATAACATAGATACAAGCAAAAATACTTGTGGCTTTGGCTTTTTCTTCATTAAAGGTATAGCAGTTTGCTACGAAGTTGTTGTGCATTTACAGTAGTAAAGTATCCAAATATGTAACGTATGGATGTATATCATATACAAATAACATAATCAATACAAATAAGGAGGAAAAGTTTTTTCTCTGTTCTAGCACTCTGGAAACAACAAAGGCTCAGTAGAATCAAACAAAAACGTTTGTTAGAAAACCTCATTGTTGTATGTCTCCGCCAGTCAGTTAAGTTGCAGTTTACATCCATGTCTCACAGGAGGCTTTGTTTCAAATATGGATGTTGCTGCAAAGAAGCTACAAATTTTAAACGTTGAGGCTTCACAGACATATTTATCCCAGCAGCACAGAAGATCTATACAATCTGCACAGTTTCGAGATGTACACTTATGATTACTGTCACCAATTCAGTATCTGACCAACTGTCTGCCCTTCTGTTCCTCAGTTATGATGTTTAATAAAGGCCAGAATTTATTTATTTATTTTTTATTAGAACATTATGATGTCACAGTGAAGTTGACCTTTTGGATATAAAATGTCCTCACGTCATTTGTCTGAAGTTTTGTCATAATTAGCAGAAGAATTCTTGAGTTATGGCTACAAACATGTTTTTTGAGGTCACGGTGACCATGAACTTTGACCACCAAATTCTAATTGATTCATTGTTGAGTCCAAGTTTTAATAATAATAATTTAAAGAATTTCCCTCAAGGAGTTCCTGTGATATCTCATTAACAAGAGTGGGACGGAGACAATGACAAAGGGGCCTTGACCTTTGACCATCAAAATCTAATCATTTCATCTATGACTGGACGTTTGTGCCAAATTTGAAAAATCACTCAAGGAGTTCTAGAGATATTGGATTCATGCAAACATACATACGTACATACGGAAAACCCAAAAACATAATTCCTCTGGCCACAGCTGTTGCTGACGCAGAGGCATAAAAACTAAATCTCACCTTTTTTCATGGGTCTGGCCTTAAGACTTCATTCACATGTTGTCCTCAGCTAGGCAGCACATGTAAATGTGGACAGACAATTAAACAAATAGTGCAACAATGTATCATTTTTTAATAGTTTTGCTAGAGTGTGTTATAAAATTACAAACTGAGTGTAGAGCAGAGAAGGTGCATTCAGTTTGGCATGCTTGGTAAATGCAGTGGCTATAAGTGTTAATGGTTTCAGAGATAGTGCTTCAGGAATCACTGTCAGTGTTTACAATAGCCATTCAGACAAAACTGTAATGTAGTTGGAGTCTGTCCACTGGCAGTATGGAGTGTGATGTTGTGCTTCTCAAGTAAAAAAAGAAAACTACTCAACAAACAATGTATTCCCTGGTTTTCTCAATAAAAGAATTCTTTATCACTACTAATTGTTCATTATGGAGATTTCATTCCTACATCATCTCCCTCCAAGCTGTGCTGCGGGGGGGGGGGGGGGGGGGGGGGGGATATAATATAAAAATATAGCTTGCTTATAAAATGTAAGTACCAGGGGAGGAACCACTGGACCCATCGAGTTAGTAATAAGTTGATTTAAATAACTCAGTTAATTTGAAAATAAAGACTTTTATACAAAGATATGGAGCTTTTAGTGCTTATTGTCTGTTTTCAGGTGAGACTAAATAGCCCTGGTCTAATGTCTTTTCCACTGTGGGAGTATCACATTTGAACAGCTCTAGCAGCTCATGCTAACACACCACAGCTCAGATTACAGCTAGCTCCAGGTGTGAATGCTGGTCTGAGGTCAGAGCATCTGCTGACAAGGCAGGCAGCAGCAAGCCTGTGTGTTTACTCTGTGATTAGATCATACGTTTAAACATGCATACAGTATGTCATGCATGCTGTCTCTAATTAAATAGATACTGGTGTGTAATACAACAGGCAAAGTTTCAAACACAGATAATCTTCATAAGAGAAAGGTGGAAAAGGGGACACGCATCTACTTAAGAGACAATAGACAATGATGAAATCATATCATTATTATTATCAGGTGTACACAAACATGATTCCAGTGACTGCTTATGTTGCTCTGCATCTGCGGGATGTGTAATAGGCAACTGTTTGCTATTTGCCACATCAGTTTTATGAGGTGATAACATCAGATGTTGTGCGTTCAACTGCTGCAGTGGTCAAAATGTACATTAACATAGCTCTAAGGAGAGCAGAAACATTTCAAAAAACAGACAAAAATAACTCATAACACAGCACAAACAGAGATCTTTTACACAAGTGAAAAGAAAAAGAAAAACAAACATACAACTGAACATAGAATTATAGGCTAATAATTAGATTAGATGGTATGCTTATACGTTTACACAAAATTTGGTCTGAAAAAGTTATATTAGTTATATGAAAGAGTCAAGAATAATTTTTAAACTGGGTTACGTGATGTTTTTGTTTGTTTTTTGCACAAGGACAATTACAGCCTGACACATGAACTGACAAAACATAGTACAGTTCAGTTGTAAATATATAAGAAGAGAGGCAGTGCATTGGTGTATAAGAAAGAAAAATGACATTATTTTTCATAACAAGACCTTTTCATGAGTCAAAAGTGTAAATAGAGTAGTCATACATTTTCTGAAATGCATGTAAAACAAAAAACTGTTTACATTCAGCCGAAAAATAAATACGCAGGAGAACAAAAAAACAAAAGCACATTCAAGTAATTTCATTCATCAGCCTGCTAACCAATCCTGATATAACCTCTGGGGTGGATCACTACGTAAACATTGCCTGCAAACGTATCGAACGTGCCATACATACGTACGTACGTATGTTACGTCGTAGTGGTACGCGCTGGAGCTGGGTGTGAAGATGGCGGACGAGGAGGCCGAGCAGGACCGTAGTCCTGAGAACGGTATCAGTGAAACGATTGGGGAACTTAAACAACGGTTACAAGAACTGCAAAAAGTCTTGGTTAACGAAAGCGGCGACTCTCCAACCCAGTCCTCTTCTGAGTATTGTCAAGAGTTTTGTAGGGTAAGTTATCACCACTCACATATTTAACGTTAGCCAACAAGATAGCCAGCTAGCATTCCTAATAAAGGTAACGTTACACCCTGGCTCCGGGATAATCCATGGAGGGGTTTAATTGTCGAGCTATGTAACGTTAGCAGTTGCAAAATATAATTAGGTGCAGTGGCTAATCGTTGGCCCATCTGTAAAGCAAAACAAATAGAATATAGTCTGTGGCTAGCTCAGATAGCTGCTAGCACACGCTAGCCCCTGTGTCTGCAGGAGGTAACGTTAGTGTTAGTGCACCGTCTTGTTTATTGCGTTAAAAATCAGTGACATATACGGATTTTAATGTATGTATCGGCCACAGAATCGTTAAAGACGAACACCAGTTCGTTTCCACGTTTAGTTCAGGATGGTAACGTTACCTATTCCATGTTGACAGCCAAAATGGTTGTACCTGCAGTTAGCCAATGTTAGCTTTTAGCCTGGTATGTTTGGTTACATGCGCGTGCACGTGAGTATAATTTTGCTGATTGTCCATGGTGGAAATGAAGCTCTCGCGTTAGCAAATCGAATTGGTCTTGCTGTGTAGTGGTTTTATCGTAGCTATTGCCCCACATTTTATTTTCAATAACAACAACAACGTAACCTTCAATACTACCTTACGTGAAACGTAGTGTATTTGATGAGACTTTGCAGGAGAACTCAGCATTTGTGGGTTTTTCCCGCGATGGATTTCATGTGTGTACGTGCCAAATGGAACGCACGCTTTTGCAGAAGGGGTACGCCGTTTTTCTACTAAAGTTGCGTTACTAAAACAATAGACCCTGCATATCAGCTAGGCTCCCTTGAGTCCTGCACGTTTCCGATCAGTGGGCCATTGCACAATTCAGTTGCTACAGATATGTGTTTAGCCTAGGGTGTTGTGTGAGCATATGGGAGTACGAGGAGGGCGGATCTGCACCATGCATTTCGACTCCCATGTTTTTTTTTTTTCTGGTTAGCGGATTTGGTGAAAGGAAATATGTCGACTGTCTCCAGAAACATAGCTCAAAGTGAGACATGGAGTTGTGACCGAAAAATGAAAATGTACAATCTAATCGACACAGATGTATAATCTAATCTTCAAAACAGAGGTGTAAAAAAATAAATAAATTAGCAGGAAGGTCATGTGGAGGGACACTGTTAGAATAAAAATAGAAAGAGATGAATGCATTTACAAATGCTCTTATTGGCACGAGTTGAATATAGAAAGTAGATTCTAAAGCAAGATTTGGTTGAAACCTAGGCTGGACAGTGTATGGTCAATGTTTTAAATTGTGTCCAAATTATTACAGATAGCCAGTGGTAGAGTCTAATGTGAATTTTGAATTCCTGGATATAAAGTTCATTAGCAAATAATCCCAGGAATGTATTTATTTATTTTTTCATTTTTTGTTTTTTAATTAAACAGCATGTTATTTGGTTTACAAGATGAAAGGTATGAGTATGACACAAAGTATATCAAGTTAATAGTCAGTATATTACACAGTTTTCAAGGTGGGAAGTGTGGGTAGGACGTACAGCATGTTTTGTTAAAAGCATTTTTCAGTTTTTTTGTTGAAGCATGTGTTTAGAAAGATTACATGATATAATTGGAAGGTCTGGATCCAAATGTTCCACTTTTTGTTAATTTGGTTATTGTCCAGGTATTCAGTTTTTAATTTTGGGATTCAGGTTTGTTTTGTTTGTTTGTTTTTATTGAGAAATGGCAAATAAATTCTAATTAAATATCTGCTTTTTGTAGGGTTTCCCATACATTGATTTATTTCACAATAACAGCATTGATAGGTACATATTGATTTTCTGGGGGGTGGGGTTGTTGTTATTGTTGTAGCTTTTCCTATTTAAAATAGATCAAATCTTATTTCATGGTAGAGTAGTGCCCAGCGTATTGATTTGCTTAGCCCCTCTTTGGCCCTCTTGCTTTCTCTTTCTCCCTTCCTTCCTTCTCTCTCTCTCTCTATCATGACACATTAGCTACCCTGACCAGCGGTCTGGCCGTCTCCCCGCCCCTATGAGACTACTACTGCGGGAGTTTGAGCTCCATGCCAGGGGCACTTGATGAGATTTCGCCTGCTCACACACAGTAGCAGGGCTAACAGTTAGCATCACAGGGCTACGGTTATGCTTAGTGTTGGATGTCAGCTGCTCCTGCTGTTTATCAGTAGGGGTGTGCGATATGGACAAAAAATAATATCTCGATATTTTGGGGGATTTTGAAGATAACGATAATTAGATGATGTTCTTTTAAATATGTGTTTTTAACAGCCTGAGTTATAGCTCATTAATTGTTTGGATGATATTAATGGGAAAATGTTCTTAACATTTCTTGCTGCTTTTTACCTGCTCTCTCTGTTTGACTCAGATGACGGCCTTTTGTAGCGTCAATTCCGGGTCAATTTGCAACTGTTCAGATAGGCGTTTGTCCCGCACACTCACCACAAGCCTGTCCCTCACCATCTCATCATGTAGAGCCCCGTAACCACAGTGCTCCGCCAGGCAGGCAGTGCAGCGCCGTAATGAAACTGTCGGCCTTCTCGCCCGTTTCTTGAAGCCGCTGATTAAACTTTGCTCTCTCAAAGATCACATTCCTGTGATTCTCTTCTGCTTGCGTCTCCAATCCAGAAACAATGCGGAATCTGTCTTTAGCCTGACAGACTGGGACCTATCACTACAGTTGACCCACGTCTTCCGAAGCTGCTGGAGCATCTGTGGGCGGTGTTGCTATGTTGTCTCGCTAATGTTTGTTTAGCAACAGGCTGACCTGCCGGGAAGGTGCCAGTGAGAGATCATGTGACCACCTAGGCGTACTGCGGCGTGCTGCTGCACGCAAGTTACGTAACTCTTGTTCAGTGAATGTGGGGGGTTTCAGCCTGGTTTCAACGTGTGTTTTAAGTTGTTTTTGTAAAGTCATTTGCATACTCGATAACGTAAATTTACACATCGTTAAAACAACGATGACGATATTATCATTAACGATATATATCGCCCACTCCTACTTATCAGTTAGACGTTGAACTGACTATTTTGCTGGGAGGAGAGCTGTTCCGGGTTTCCTGTGTAACAGGGAGTTGGAGTGGTCTGGGATCAAACCCCCTGTGCTGTCCCTGTAGACTCGAATTCTGTTGAGCTAGTAGCTGTTTTCATGTCCCTGTGTCTGCACACCAGCACTTCGTCAGGTGTTGCCTATGATTCCTAGCCTATTATAATCAGCATTTATGTAGGTTTATGTGCTTTAATGTAGGTCTAGGTCTAGAATTTATCTATGCTGAAAAAAATGTCATAAGCTGTTATCATGTTACAAAAAGTGCATAGATTGGGCCTTGTTGAACGAAATCCCTTGGGATAACAAACATGCAGGATCCAAGATATTCTGGCTCCATTTTTGTACAGTGGGAGGAAGTGGAGATGCCTTTTCCATCTTAAAATTCAATTTATGGGCTGCACCAAATACAACACGTTGGGGACTAACAACTCCTCAAGGTCTCTTGAAACCCTGTTAGATAACTTGCGTACACTGGGCAAAGATAGTGTAACACACAATATTTTACACTTTCTATAAGTATTTCTGGTAATTATCTTCTAGTGAAGCATTTCACTTGCCTTTGACAGACATACAAAATGGTCTGTTTGGTGAAGTCAGAAGTCTTTACTCTTAAGATGGTAGTATCCAAGACCAGCAGAATAATGCCCTCTTAGTGTGTAATAGATTTGGAATGAGCCGCAGTAGAAACGCTGTAAAAAACCCCAGAGGGCATAAGTTGAGGATTGCTTGGACCCATTGGTTTTGAAAGCCAAACGGCCAATGGGAAAACTCCAACACTCAACCAACCAGTGGTGTTACTTCATCACTCACTCACTGCTTTGCTACAGTCCAACCAAAAAGTCCAGTTTTTCAAAGGTATTTATTGTCACATGCATAATTACAGAGAAGCGGTTGTTGACCATGGAAATGTTAATAGTAATTGCCAACTGTTTTGTTAACTGATTATTCATTTTAGTCACTTTTTAAGCAGAAAGGTCAAAACATTTGCTGGTACTAGCTTCTAAATGTGAGAATTTGCTTTGTTTGTTTGTTTTTTACCGAAAATGCATAGTCTTTGGGTTTTGGACTGTTAGTTGGACAAAAAAAGCAAATTAATGTAGTCACATATGGCTCTGGGAAATTGTAATGAGCTTTTTTTTTTTTTTTTTTCTTTACTTTTTATAGACTAAACAATTCATTAATCATGAAAATAATCAGCAGATTAATCAATAATGAAAATAATTGATAGCTGCAGTCCATAACCAGATTGTTGTAACAAGTCACCAGTAGATATGGCAGGTTAAATTCGAACCTGAATATAGTCCTGTTAGGCCTGAAAGATGTTATGAAAGAGTTATTTGGGTTATGATGTATAAGATCTTGAATTGTTTTTTTTTATTTGTTTTCTTTTAATGTAACAATAAAGTAAAAATGATTGTTCATAGATGATTAAATTTTGACCAAAATTATTAAACACCACTAAGAACATGACATAAAAATGGGTTCTTTTAGATACCACTGTATTGTTTTTGTATTTTATTATGTCAAGGAAAATCATCTCATAATTGGTGCCCTCCAGTGTTTGCTGCAGTTACGGCCTTTTGAAGTTTGAACTCACTATTTACTGCCATTGGCCCTTTTTACCCAGAGATTGCACTATAGTGCCGCTACAATGTCCCTTTTTATGCGTCCTTTGCATTTTTACACAGAACCAAACAACAGCAGCATCACAGAAGCAAAAGAGGCATTGTGGGAGTAACATGTAACACAACAGCATCAGCACTTTATAAACAATAACAATGGCATAACATGGCAATAGCAAACATTTACGACCTCTGATCTTGCTGATCTCGTCCTCTGCTTGGAGGGTAAGGAGCTCTCAGACCTCATTGTCTTCCCAATTTGTGAACATTTCAGCCGCTGTTGTTCTTCTTTGAGTTAGCTGTTAACTGCTATCATCTACTTTTTGGATTGCATGCATAACACGTCATTAAAACTTCACACCCGTGCCGTGATCCCATCCTGCTCGCTGTATGGTTTGTTCAGACATTTCTTTGGCGCTGTCACTGCCTCCAGTGCAGTCTGTGGAACTTTTTGTTTCTCTAGGTGGCACTTATTTGTCTTTTTAGCCCTACTTGTGCAAAAAAAACCTCAACCTTACTCAACTGCTTGAAACAGTTGTTAGTGCAAACAGGATCTCTCTAAATTGTTGATCAGTAAGTGACTGACTGTGGTTCCCTTACTGTAGACACTGCTGGAGTATGCAGGCCGTTGGAAGATAGAGGAAGAACCTTTGCCATTGGTGGAAGTGTACATAGTCGCACTGCTGAGTTATGCCGAGGCCTCTCCACACCTCTCACTGCAGTGTGAAAATGTTCCTCTTGTGGTTGAGAGGCTCTCACTGTAAGTACTGCTATTAAAGATATGATTTTCTGCAGAGAAGATAAAGGGTTAAGCCCCATAATCAGTAATCACTGTGCTGAATGCAATCCAGCTACAAAGCTAGATTTTAGGTTTCTTTGTTAATTCAGTCTAAGTTTCTGTGCTCTTGTTTAAAGTGCAGGCAAAGGTCATTGTGTTTTTGTTGACTGCCCATTTGTTTTGCAGGAGTTTTGTGGAGCTTTTGCTCTCACTGAAGATGGATGTTCCAGATGGCTTATGGAAAGAATTCAAGTCATCTGTGCAGGTAAAGCTAAGATTCCCATTTTTAGAAAGATGATTTTTTTTTTCTTTTTTTTTTTTTTTAAATGCAAGGCCAGAACTGAAACCCAAGTTTTGCACAGAATGACAAAACACTGTCACCCTGCAACTTCCTTTGTTTTTACAGTATGAAAGTGACTGACACTTAAAAGTTTGAGTTGAAATATCTTAGCTTTTAAAATGTCCACAACTTGTATTAAATACTGTTATTAGGTCCTCAAATCCAAGTAAGGAAATAGGACTTTAAACTTTATTTACTCCATCATAGGCAGTATTCATGGCCTCTAGTTTAACTAATTACGTTTCCATAAATTTATCCATCTGTAATTCAAAGTTTACCAAAACCTTAACGAAATAAACCTCAGATTTTCACATACCCTCTGACTTTTGTCCCTGAAGTCATGGAGTTTTCCTGTTGTGTACAGTTTGCCTACAGTCAGCTGCAGGAGAATGGAATCACTCAGCTGTCCCTGCTCTCTGCTTTGGGCCAGTATGATGGTGTTTGGACCAACAGCATCCTGCAAGGCCTTTTGTCCAACGAAAGCCTACAGACTGAACAGGGTGAGCTCCTGATCTGGTTCTTTAAGTTCCTACACTAGCTGAAAAATTAAAAAAAAAATGAAGGTTTGTTTTTGTGAATATCTCCAGTAATAGAGTGGTATGTTATTATCAGCTTTCAGATTGTTAAGATCTGGGATGATGTGTAATTTTCAAAAATGAATATGTTGTGCTAAAATTTTGTGCAAGTGCAATCTGGAATTTAATTTAATTTCTTTTTTTCTGATACAGCATACACACTTGCTCTGTAAATCACTTGTCTTGTATTCTATTTAGTGAAAAGATCAGAAACCAAAAGGGAGAAATTTGTCATCTAAATTTAAGTATTTATACGTTATATTTTAGGGTTTCATGGTGGCACCTCTTTGCATTAATTGCAGTAATTCAATGGAATACAGTGAGGAATTGGTTTATATAGATGGAGATCTGATTTTGACACAGCCAATCATATCTTGCATAATGCAGTAATGTTGTGTTCTGTCAAAGGCAGAGCAGACGGTCACACTGAGCTAGACAGCAGCCTGCTGCAGACACGCAGACTTTGGACAACAATCACATTAGCTTTCCTGCTAAAGTCTTGATTTCTGTCTAACTTGCAAACATGAACAAACGTATCGTCCTGCACCTTAGCTTGTTGAACGAGCAACCAAACCCACATTCACTGGGGAAAAGTGCACTGCTAATGCAAAAAGCATGTAAACATGCTTGCAAATGTCTCTTGGGGCAGGTTAGATGCTGGTGTGGTCCTCACTCTCTAATTACCACTAACAACATGCTGTCTGCACATGACAAACTTTGTGAGACAAAAAGGAGGTTTCAGATATTTACAGAAAGACCTCTTTTCTTATTTAAACAACAACTATTAACAATATATTTTAAAAACACTTTTACATTATTTTAGTCTTCATTAAGGAATAAGTAAAATGTGATTTCAGTTGGACTGGATTTTCACTTTGGAAACAGAAAATCTTGTGCCAAAAGATACTTGGAGAAACTGAAACAATATAAAAGAACCAAAATTAACCCTTTTGGCCATGATACCAAATGGGATGTTAGGCACAAGTCAAACATCATACATTGCAAGAAAAAACATCCAAACCACCATGAAGCATGGTGATGTTAGCATCGTGTTGCAGGGATTCTTCTCTGCAGAAGGCCTTGAAAACCCTGTGAAAATAGAGTATACTGTGTACAGCAAAATACAGAGAAATGCAGAGGGCATTCCATATTACAGATATATTAGTCCTAAAAAATGTTTTAATCACATTCATTATATTGTTAATGATAAGAAAATGCCATAATAAAAACTAATTTCTATTCTTGACTGAGCAATAAGATAATTTTTGAACAAATCTCACTGTTGCTTTTAGAAACAGACACTTTCCTTATTTAGGAATTTCAAATCTATTTTTTAAGTCCTAAGAATGAATTACATGTACTCAAGATAACAGCAAGAAAGTTAATTGACTTAAAAACAACCATCTCACACACACACACACACACACACACACACACACAGCCACACTGCCACTGCCACACTAATAAAACCACTTACAAATAATACAAGAAATATAAGCTGATAAAGCTTTTAAGTCTCTCAAAGTGACACTAGCTGCCGTTCATTTCAGTAGTAATTAGGGCTGTACACAAGTATTCGGATATTCGAATATTCGTTTCTATGGGTAGGTATTCGTTATGAAAATTTGGTATTCGATATTCATTTTTTTAATTTACTTTTTTTTACTTTTTTTGTTACATATTTTTTTGGCTGCTAAATGTAGTCTTTTTGCTGTTGGTAAATGTAGGTTATCAATAAACTTGCATTTAGGGCTGCATTTAGGGCTGCCACGATTAGTCGACTAATCAATGACTAATCGACTATTAAAATAATTGGTGACGATTTTAGTAGTCGACTAATCGGGTTGAGTCATTTTTCATAGAAAAGTACTATAAAAGTACCCCCAAAACACTCTTATTGCAGCTTCTTACGTTCAGATATTGGCAGCTTTACACACTCTCGTGACAGTGAACTAAAACCCCTTGGCGTGAGTATGAAACAAGACATTAGATGACGTAATTTTGGGGTTTGGGCGAGACACAGACATTTTTCAACATTTTAACACATTTTTCGATGGGATGATTAGTCGACGAATCAAAGAAATAATCGACAGATTAGTCGACAGTAAAAATAACCGTTAGTGGCAGCCCTAATTGCATTGTTAAAAATGTGAAAATATAGTATAGCCTACCAATGGAGCTTGTGCGCATGGCAGGCTTGAGTGCATCCGTCTGAGGCTGTGGATCAATGCCAAGTTTTACCACGTAATCACTATTCCCTCTAACTTGTAGCTGTTTTTCGTTATCTTTTGAATTTAATATGAATTATGACAACCTTGGCAATAGTGGAGAGCTTGTTTTTGTGCTTCACACTCAAATTGTTGTACCAGGCAGTTAAGTTGAACTGCAGTACACTTTCAACCAAGCCTCTGTATGCCATTTCAAGTATATGTTGACTTACACCAATGCTCTTCAACTTTCTGATTTAAAAACAGTTGTTGATTTGCTCTCTTAAAAACACTCTGAGTTTTCATTAAAACTTAAGGTTTGGTCGATAATAGTGCCTAAGTATTTAAAATGGTCCACTACCTCCACAGGCTGGTTGTTAAGTACAGCAGGAGCGATGCTACTAGCCCCCTTTTTTGTTTGTACTATGAGTTCTTTAGTTTTGGCCACATTAATTTCCAGATTACTGGACTGACACCAGTCCTGCAGGAGGGAGACCAGTCCAAAATAGGCATCCTCATGTGTGATATTATTTTCTGTTACAAGTCTAACCAAGGCCATGTCATCAGCATATTTAAATAACTTAACATTGCTACAATTCACAGTCATGATATTTGTGAAATTTAAATCAACAAAAGCGACAACACACAGGTCATTTGTAATTTTAACTAGTGCTGTCTCAGTGCCATGATACACTCTAAATCCTGACTGAAATTCCTCAAATTAATTATTATCACGGAGAAAATCACACAGCTGGTCAACGACTACTTTCTCAAGGATCTTTGAAAGAAAGGGAAGATTAGAAATTGGTCTATAGTTGGCTAACACCTCTGGATCCAGGGTGGGCTTTTTTTTTTACATGCTTTTTTTACATGAAGGGAAAGTGACAAGGGCAGTAAGGCACATGTTCAGAGAGAGTAGTTTGAGTGAATATCTGCCAAAGACGTCACCAGGACCCAGAAAAGCTGCAAAGTTGTCCACAAAGGTCAGGTCCAGTACACAGCAGTCGTGTTTGAACCACAGGTCAAACTGGCAGATTCTGTTGAATTGATGTCTCCCTCACAGGGAGCAGGTAAAAGGCCAGAAATAATATGTCTGCCTGTCTAGGATGGTGCTCATCTGAGACATATATTTCTATTTTAGTTTATCTGATTGTTGCGGTGAAATGTCATTTGGTCCCACATGCAGGATAACAGATGAAATACTAGGGTGGACATGTAAAAGAAAACATGATGGATTCAAGCATTTTTGCATTTACTTAAAGAAATGGGTGTACGCTTGTGGCATGTTTAGAAAAAAATGAATAAATACAATTTGAATGAACAGAAAATCAATTTTAATGATCAGTACATTCAGATAATAAAGGCATTATCAATATATCATCTGCTTTTCAGTTGAGGAGTTCCTGGTGCAGGAGGGGCCGGCGCTGTTGGAGATGAGAGTGAAGCAGCTGATGAAGGACAATGAGCCAGGGAAGGCTTCACTGCTGGCAAAGGCATGCAACGAGTGTCCTGCCTTCCAAGGGAAGGGAACTTTCAAGCAGATGTACCTTGTCTGCCTCTATGCTACCTCAGAACAGGACCTGCTTATGGACGAGGTAAGTGGAGCTTGATAGTTGAGTTTACCAACTTGCTTTTGTATATGGGGGGGGTCACTAGTCACAGTGTCACTAGCGCATAAAGGATAATCACTAGTTGAGCATTCCATCCATAGTAATTAGGTGTGTAACAGCACACCAAATTCTTGAACCACAGCTTTGGGGTCAGAGTTCGGTATGTTTTTCGGTACAGTAAAAAAGTAAAAAAAAAAATCAGAATCAGACCCTAAGGGGTCAGGATGACCCGGGGGCTCTGGAGCGGCGGCGGCAGCAGCAGCCTTCCGCTGTTCAGCGCCCTAGCGCCCTGGTGGCCGCCCGCTGTCCTAAGGGGGTCAAAAGTAGTAGTAGTAGTAGTAGTTTGTCTTCTGCTTCTTCTCCTTCTTCTCCTTCTTCTTCTTCTTCTTCTGCCCCTCATCATTTTAAATGTCTTAAAAACTAACATAATTTCTTTTTTGTACAAAGGAGCAATACAGACCTTCTAGACTGGTTTGTTAACGTCTGGGTAACGCAAAATCTGTGATTTCTTTCTAAACCTAACCTAATGTTAGAAAATACTTGTTGATAATGTGATAAGACAAGGAACTGTGTATTGTGGAGTGGGACCATTCAGCTGCTTTTCAGCATTTATGTGTCCTGCTATAGAAAAACTTGCTAAAAAGAGCCAATAGTATCCGGGTTGTGTTTACCACCCACTGTGTGTGAGCGGTGAGTTTGCTAGGTCCTACAGGCTCTCTGAGCTTATTTGGTCCAATAAATACATGACTGTTCTGATGTTCTGCTTATCAAAACATTTGGGTGATGCCTTCATTAATGAAATTTTGAAGTGTATCCACAAGCAAACCCAGCTGAAGTTGAACAATGTCAGCAAACATTTAGAAACACACTGTTGTCCATTTGGCTTTACTAACCTGGCTAACAGGGCTAAGATTAACTAAAACTAAATGAAACATTCTGCACTGAACAGCTCGGGACAAATACAGGTACCATTACACCACTAATATTTTAATCAAGCAGACCACATAAACAGTACAGCATTGCTATGTGTTGTCAGACAGTTCAGCTCTTTACAATAAACAAAGGACTTTCCTGTAATAACTTCCTCATCCACAAGATGGCACAGTCAACTAAAAAGCAGTTTGTGACACTGTCTACCTCAGAGGCATTTATGATGCCTCCTATTACTTTAGAATCATTGTATGATAACGTTTTTTTGGGTGTTTGCTTTAGTGGATATTTTTTTCCAGAGAAACCTACTGACCGTATACATGATATCTATCTGTCCAGCTTTCAAAGGTGGATTGCCGTGATGCATTAGAAATGATCTGCAATTTGGAGTCGGATGGAGACGAGAGGGCAGCTTTCAGCTTATGCTCAGCTTTCCTGACCCGGCAGCTCCTCCAAGGAGATACATACTGTGCTTGGTAAGAAGACTCAAGCTCTATTTGATGCTTATCTAAATAGGGTCTTTGGACCAAATAACATAGTAATTCTTTAAGTCCTTATATTAATATGAAATTATTAAGTCTGTATTTTTATCCCACAAAAAAATATATTTACAGATGTACTTAAACTGTCTTTTAATAGTTAAAAATTGTTGGCAGCGTTTGTCAGAATTATTTAGCTTTTAGCTAAACTAATCCGCTTTTCAAGTAGAATGTGATATGCAGCAGGTGTGAAGAAACATCACAAAGCATCATACTGAAGAAAGATTATGTTTAAATTAATTTCAGAATTAGTCTGCATATGTTTGTTCGAACCAACTAAATATATTGACCCACTTCTGCATTAGTATCTAGTATTGTTAATCTACAGTGTTGAGAGACTGGTGGTCAGAATGAGCTTTGTTATGTCAATATATACAATAAATTGGCATTTAAATTCCTTTTTCTTCTAACTAGGGAGCTCACTCTGTTTTGGAGCAAGCTACTGAAGCGATTGGAGCCATCAGAGCAGGGCTTCCTCGATAGATGTCGCCAGATGTCCTTACTTTCCAAAACCGTGTACCACATCCTGTTTCTCATAAAGGTCATCCAATCAGAGGTGAGAAAATAGTGAGCTGTTGTGGTATTGTTTAAGTATGAGCCCACAAAAAGATTAGGAGTTATCATCACTAGGGATGTAACGATACCAGAAACCCACGATACGATAGTATCACGATAAAGAGTCCATGATACAATATATATCACAATATTTATACAAGCAGAAGCGGATTATAAACAAATCAATACACCGTTGAACATGTGCTTTCATTACCCCCACCCCCTACCCCGCCACCCCCAATAACAAAGTCATGTCAATTAAAACTACAGTGACAGAATATGAAAATGGAAACATTCAGTAATTTTTTTAACCTACTCTGAACAAAAGTAGTGTAGTGCCATTACTAGAAAGTCATCTGAATGACATCAAATTATGAGGATAGAGTAGTCTTAATATTCATCAAATATACAGAACTTAGAACAATCAGACCCTGCAACAACAACAAAATAAACAAATTAGAAATAATAATAATAATAAATAACTCAGAAACACACAGTCCTTCACTCACAGATACAGAGAGAGAGAGAGAGAGGCGGGTAGAGATGTGTGTAAAAGAGAACCGAAATAAATAAAGCCAGCCATTTCCCTGGAAGTCATAGAAAAATTAAAAAACACTTATTCACTCAGTTTGTTCACGCCAGGTTGACAATCTTGACTTCAAGGAGACCCTAACACTTTGTCAGAACAGGAGATGAGAGGAAGGCTCTGCTCCTGCACTTTCATGTGATATGCGTGGCATTTCTGTGCAAGCCTGCATTCGTGAGTAATACATCCAAGAATAGTGTGTGTACAAAGCTGTATGAAAGCTTTGTTATACATAATTTTAGTCTAACTTTATCACTTTATTCGCTGTGAAAACATTGGACTACTGACAAGTGCTTGGTCTTGGTCATCATGCATGGCTTCTCGCTATGACGAACGGTCGCAGAGAAAATCCATAGAGAAGAACAGGTGTGAATTTGGACGCATTATGTGTCGTTCAGGCCCATAGGGTTAATCTCAATCTCTTTAACTTTTATTCGCCATTCTAGCATTTCTGTTCACTTGTCTTGTTTCCTCTGGTCATGTACGGGTCGGAGCTGGAGGCTAAGCTGCACAGGTCTGCTCTCACCTGCGCGCGCAATTGCATGCAAAGGATTGTGGGGAATGTAGTCGCACAGTCATATTACCAGCTCTGTAGGAGAACGCAGCTATATAACTACCGTGGCATTCCCACGACGGTATCGAGAATTTATTTTATCGCTACACCGCAAAATTCAATATATCGTTACATGCCTAATCCTCACCCTCAAACTCTAAATAATCATGTAATATTACACTCCCCCATAGTTTTCCAATACACGTTTTAGCCTGTTTGCCCTTTAAGTTTTTTTTGAATATCAAATATTCACAGCCTGTCAGCCTTTTAAACGTGATTCTGTACGCATAGATAAAAATGGTCAGATTTAACTCCTGTGATTTACAATGGATTTGTAGGGAGACTGTTTCAAAGTGAAAAAATGGCAAAGCATGCAAGGAAATTTGTCTTAACTTCCTCAGCATCATAATTGACTTTTTCATTGTTTTGTCATTGTGTTTGAAGCTAAACTTAGTTAGAAATCTATATTTTTGCATACAGTTATGTTTGCTTCCACTGGTTGTAAGCGACAAACCTTAAAAGCTCATGGCATGGAAAAGACAAATCAAAGTGCATTTAGGCATATTTTTGGCAATGACATGATAACCTGACAAGTGCTATTGATGCAAGTTGGATGACGCAGACTACTATTTTCAGTGCCATCTTTCAGATCTACAGGGGCTGTGTTTTTGATACTGAAAAGACTCTGGGTGAAGTCCTTTAAAGGGGAGCTATGCCCATTTCCAAAATTCATACATTTTCTTCCAATAACTTAAGGCAGTCCACAGAATGTTAGTAAACATGAACAAAATTCTTTTCCAAATCCAAAAACAAGAGTGCTACAGCAGAATAAAGCTCATTTGGGTATTAAAACAAGAAAACTCACTCTTTGAGTCGACAAAATTAGGCTTCCATTTATTGTCTCTGGAGCAGCTTTAGATTTTATACTTGATGACATCACAAATTTGAGACTTACTCCTCTGGTTTCTGGCTTTAAGAGAAAGTAGCTCATGTTCACAAATATAGTTTGGATCCTGGGCCATGGAAATAACATCTTGGAATTCTTAATTTAGGTGGTGCTCCTCTTTAATGTCCTCAAGACTAAGATGTGTTGGTTTATGTAAAATGCATGAGAGAATAATTCTGATTTAGTATTTTTTTCATTTTGTTATTGATATGAGAAAATATCTATCAGCAGCCATATATTGGTAATTTTGTGTTGTTGTTGGTAACTTTGCTTTGTCAAACGGAGGATAACCCTGGATTATTTTAAGTGTTTTTTCTTTTCTATAAATAAATTAGCTTCATTATCTATGGAAGTGCTCCATGTCTTTGGCAGTTTGAAATTATTCTGCTTCCCTTTCTCATAGATTGACAGCGTTGGATTGCCAGTGTGTATCGAAATGTGCATAAGGGCTCTGCGAATGGAATCAAATGATGGAAACACCAAGGCTACTGTGTGTAAGACCATATCCTGCTTGCTTCCCACTGACCTGGAAGTCAAGCGAGCCTGCCAGCTGACTGAGTTCCTCTTGGAACCCACAGTGGATTCATACTACGCTGTGGAGACTCTTTACAATGAACCAGATCAAAAGTTAGAGGAGGAGAATATGCCTGTTCCCAACTCTCTACGCTGCGAGCTCCTGCTGGTTTTTAAAACCCAGTGGCCTTTTGACCCGGAGTTTTGGGACTGGAAAACACTTAAGCGTCATTGTCTAGCATTAATGGGTGAAGAAGCTTCAATAGTGTCATCCATTGACTTGCTGAATGACACTGAGGACCCCGAAGAAGAGGAAGACTTCCTCAGTCAGGAGGGGTATAACAATATTCCAGACCACATAGTCAGTGGCACCTATGAACTAAAAGATATAACAGACAAAAAACAGAAAAACAGAGAGATGAAGAAACTGAGAGAAAAAGGTTTCATATCTGCGAGGTTCAGAAACTGGCAAGTGTATATGCAGTACTGTGTGCTGTGTGACAAAGAGTTTCTTGGCCACAGGATTGTACGCCATGCACAGACTCATCTGAGTGGTGGAGTGTACAGCTGCCCAATATGTGCTCAAACCTTTACCTCAAAAGACACATTGATTCCTCATGTAACATCACACGTTAAACAGTCATGCAAGGAAAGGCTGACTGCAATGAAAACAAACAAGAAATTGGCCAGTCCTAAAACAACCGCTCCTGTAATGGTGGCATTAAAATCCAAGACAGAAAACAGACCTTATGAAAATGGAGATTCCATGGTGCAAAATGGGGGGGTGAGTCTGGCTTTTCAGGCAAGAGTTGCTAAGTCTAACACAGAGAGCAGCGAGGACAATGTGTGTCCTGTTGGAAAATGCAGAAGGAGCTTCAAATATTTCAAAAATCTCATTGCTCATATTAAAGATCACGGGGACAACGAGGAAGCTAAGACTTTCCTCGAAATGCAGAGCAAAAAGGTTGTGTGCCAGTATTGCCGCCGCCAATTTGTTAACGTCTCCCATCTTAATGATCATTTACAGGTCCACTGTGGCGTGAAGCCTTACATCTGTATACAGTTAAACTGCAAGGCAAGTTTTCTGTCCAACACTGAGCTCCTTATGCACAGAAAAACACATTCTGTTTTTAAGGCCCGATGCATGTTTCCAAATTGTGGAAAGATTTTCAACCAGGCCTTCAAACTCTATGACCATGAGGCACAGCATTATAAAACGTTCACTTGTAAAGTTGTGGACTGTGGAAAGGTGTTCCATTCACAACAGCAGCTGGATTTGCACCAGGAGGGGCATGCCACTAAAAAAGAAAGCCCATCTCCTGAACAGATCTCTCAAAATGTGAAGCCCGGCCCTTCACTCATTGAACAAATGCTTTCCAGTAACGCTCCCATTAAACAGGAGAATTCCCAACACCAATGGAACCCGGAGAGTAATTCAAGCAATGGAAGACTGCCAGTATCCATTGAGAGTTTGCTGAAATCTTCTCAAGCACCCGTGGAAACCTTAGGACAATACAGAGTCAAACAAGAGCCACAAAATTCCTGTTTGTCAACCACCAGTCAGACACAGAGTTTGAATAATTCTGTGATTCAGCCTCTGAATTCCCATGTGTCTGATCCTAATAGACACAATCATGTTTCAGTTGGTCATTCTTTAGATATTGTGAGACCACCACAACAGAATCAAACAGTACCTCAATTCGAAGCAAATTATGCATCCCATACACAAATGTTCCCCAGGAATGTAAATACTGGATCAACGAGTTTCAGCCCTGACTGCAACTTAACATTGCCAGGGCAGCAAGGGCCAATGTGTAGTAGCAACATGCTACCATTACCACTGCCCCAGAACTCCTTAGAGCCAGCAATGTCTCAGCCACTCCCTCCATCACTAAACTCTCAGCCACTAACTGGGAACAGATCAGAGAACTCTGTGACATCCTCAACTAGCACAGGCCCCCCTCCAGGACAGAGAGAGCGATTTCACTGTGCATTCGAAACATGTACAAGGCACTACAGCTCCTACAGAAGTGTTAGCAAGCACATGAAAACAGTTCACCCAGAGTTCTACGAGCAATGGAAAGTCACTCGAACTAGAATTAAGATAACCTACGCTCCAGCTCCAAGCACGTCATCTGTTGGACATCTCAGTTCAGCCGCCTCAGTTAAGAACCAACAGGGCAACCGAGCATCAGTTCATGGGGTACGGAGGCAGAACGTTATTCAGTCAGTTCCTTATATTAATATGGGTACAAGATCAGACTGTACAGCTCTACATTCCCATTCCTCATCTGCCCACAACCAGAGTGCTTCACTTCTGATGGAAAACGTTTTAAATCCCATCGTTCTCTCTCAGCTAGGAACTGATACAAATCCAATACCTACGCAGTCCCCAGTTACAGGTTGTCAAAATTGGAACTCAGCCACTGGTAGTCAACAAGTTCAAAACTGTGGCTCTTCCCAAGTCTATCCATCTATCATGCAAGTGATGCCGCAAGTCAATTCTACCAGTGCTGCTCTGCCACTTAGTGTCCCATCTTGCTCTGTGATTGGGTCAACAATGAACAGACCAGCAGAGTCCTTGCCATCGCCACTTACAGGAAATGGATCCCAGTCAGTTATGCCCTTGTACATGGATGGGGCTAAGGAAGTGTCACAACACGCTGCAGACCTTATTGCACCACATACATCACAGATGCAACACGGTTTAGTCTCCGGTTCTACGGCACCAGAAAAAAATGAATCGGTGCAAAATCACGTGCAGTCAGATTTTCGCTCTCCAAACAGGAGAGCCAAAAAAGCCAAGAAAAGCCAAAAAGACAGTAACATCCAACCTCAAAATGGTCCAGTCATCTCTGAAAACACTCCTGAAAATCAAAAGCGATCAAGAAGAAGCAAAAGGACCAAATGGCCAGCTATTCTCAAGGATGGCAAATTTGTTTGCTGCAGGTGTTATAGGCAATTTGATAGTCCCAAATCCCTCGGGGGCCATTTGTCCAAGCGTGTAATCTGTAAACCCTATGAAGAGTCAGAACTGAACACAGACCTGCCAGCATCATTTCTTGACCTTCTCAATTCAGAGCAAACAGTAAGCACTGCTCAGCCACAGATGTCTTATAATCCTCCTGCTGTTTATCAAGAGAAGCCTCATCAGTCAGTAACAAATAGTTCAACAGCCACAAAAGATTACCCCACCCCTGATTATCCACAAGATTTGCCAGTATATGAGAACGAGTCAAATGAGTCAAATGATGACATTCTTAAACAAATCATGGCTGAATCTAACATGTCTGATCTTTTTGTGAACACACCTGCTCCCCAACCAATGTTCCAAAACCCCTGTGTTCCCTATTTAGCTGGTGAGCGTTTGCCAGGGAGCTCGGTCATACAGCATACAGAAAATGTCCAGCTGAAGCGAGAGGACAGCTCTTATAGTACAGCCCATTATCCTCAGCCTGGTGTTGATAGTTTTGCTGGAGGTGAGTTCCCTGACCCACTTCTTTCTCAAATTCTCACAGAAAACCCTTCATCTGCTGTTTCTGGCAGTGTTCCTACAAACCCCAGTGAAGGTTATCACTCCGATACAACAGTTCAAACACCAGATTCAAACCCAGTAACGCAAACACTGTTACCTGGTGGTCAGCTTAGTCCAGCAACAACAAGTGGCAAGCTGACTGAAATGCAGTGGAGGACAACTGAGCAAGATATTAAGAGGAGACTGCGAGAGCAGATTTTGGCTGGCGACTTTCAACGCAGACACAGTGTATGCCTTTCAACTAACACTGACCCTAACGCCAGTTCAAAGAGTCCCATGTCTTTTGGCCCGGTGTGCAGTCCTTCCAGTAATTATGGACTTAATCAAATGTCTCATGATGCAAAGAGCAACCCGGCTAGTCAAGAACAAGTCATGCAAGAAAACTCGACAATCATCCCAGAAACCGCTGGGGAAATTGAAGGACTACTGAACACAGAGAGCTTTACTTGTTTCAGAGAGAACTCCATCCTGCAGCAGGAGGTACTGAGCCCCACAGGCGTCCTGACAAATGATGTAGATCTCGAGCCCTCTCAGTTATCTGCCAGTCAGCAACAGTGGATGACAGAAATTCAAAGTGCATTCGAAAGACTCAACTTGGTCAAAGAAATATCTGATCAGATGTCAGCTCCTGTGGAACAAAATAGTACCCACAGTGCCCAAAATAGTACCCACAGTGCCCAAAATAGTAACCACAGTACCCAAAACAGTACCCACAATAGTACCTACAGCAAGACAGGATCTACAAAGGACTATATCAAGCCATTTGCTTGTGAGAATGAGAACTGCACATATAGTTCAATGTCAGGAGAAGCACTTTGGAAACACCTCTCCAAATCTCACAACTACACACTTGACATGGTAAATGTGGTTAAGAAAAGGTATGGACTTTATGCACCTTTCAAGTGTCAAAAATGCAGTAAAAGATTTACTCGCAACTCTAACCTTCGTGCACACTACCAGTCAGTTCACAAATTATCAGCAAAAGAAATCGCAGATCTAGACATGAAGCGCAGAGAGGCAAATGCTGCTGCATCTGCTGCTATTCGAAATCGTCTTTCTCCAGCAGCTAAAACCACAGCAGCTTCTCCTTCATCAGTGGAGAAAGAAACACATCTGTATTCACTACAAGATGCAGTAAAATGTAATTATCCATCTAGTAACATAGCTAATCAGAAATTTCAAGATGACAATCGCTCCACAGTCATTCAGCCCTTGCAAGCAGCTCCCATGTGCAAGCAAGAGGTTGCTCCAGCAGTGCAGGCCCATACCTCTGCAACAACCTTTCAGTCAGTACAAGCAGGGATGGCAGCACAACAATGGTCACGTGGGCCACAAAGAATCTTGCCCAGGGTGCCCATTCAACAAGTTGGAGCCCATTTGCCCAAGATGTCAGCTGCTCTCACCAAGGCTATGTCTGCCAAACCCAAAGCTAATGGGCCTCCGTCTCTGGAAAAACAATCTGCAATCAACAGGCAGGCATTAGACATTACTAAGAAGACTAAAGAGAAGAAGCCTAACTCAGATGATGCCATGAGTCCATACAGACCATATCGCTGCGTTCATCAAGGTTGTGTGGCAGCCTTTACCATCCAGCACAATCTGATTCTCCACTACAGAGCTGTTCACCAGTCTGCTTTGTCAGCTTTGGAAGTGAACAAAGAGCAGGACCAGAGTGAGGGACTGGATGAAACAATGGACCACGATGAGGAGGAGCCAGAGGCAGACATCCCCCGGATTTCTGAATTCAGATGCCAAGTCAAAGACTGCTCTCGAGTTTTCCAAGAAGTTCCCAACCTTCTGCAGCACTACCTTCAGCTGCACGAGTTCAGTCTCGATAAGGTCAGCAGTATCTTGTCCAGCACCAAGCTCGGAAAGTTTGCTTGTAGCCATCAAGGATGCACAGCAACCTTCACTGCTTTCTGGAAGTACATAGGGCACGTCAAGGAACAGCATAAAGATCTGAAGTTGGCCAAACCTGAACCAATAAACGTTTTGTTTGAGTGTGAAATTGAAGGCTGTGACCGTTCATATGCCACAAAGTCAAACTTGCTCAGACATGTTATGAAAAAGCATCAGGATCTCTACCAGCCTAAATTAAAGAATCAACAGATAAAAGAAGATGGGACGAAACAGAACTCAAAGACTTTGCATTACCAAATTACCAAGACAAGTAACGGAAAGGAAAACATTGAGAGCAATAAAAAGATCGTGCAGAAGGGAAGTGACACAAAAAGAGTTAGCAAGGCAAGTAAGAGCAATCACTGGACTAAATATGGAAAACCCTCCTTGAAATCGAAAGTTGAAGCATCTGCAATGTGCACAAAGAAGTTTCCTCTACAATACCCCTGTATGATAAAAGGTTGTGAGTCAGTCATGAAATCAGAGCGGAGCATTTTAAAACATTATGTGGGACACGGACTGTCAGAAAAGTACCTTGAACAGCAAAGGAGTCACTTCATTTTCTGCAAAAAGTTCCCCAGGCAGAAGTGCCGCCCCATCAGGAGTGATGATTCCAAATCAGACAACACATCTGAACAGTCAGACAATGAGGTGACAGTAGAACCTGTGCCTGAAGGAGGGGAATATGAATATTCAAAGCCTGTCCTACGGAAAAGAGCCACAGCAGGGTCCCCTGCTACAGTATTCGACAGCAA
The DNA here is from genome assembly GCA_035609425.1 of Epinephelus awoara. NCBI lineage: Eukaryota > Metazoa > Chordata > Actinopteri > Perciformes > Serranidae > Epinephelus > Epinephelus awoara. Next base: position 6,491,938 of record CM069305.1, read on the forward strand.
ATTATCAAATGATGAAAGTTCAGATGGCTCTGTGGTGCTCAAGCGTAAACGAGGACGTCCACGAAAACTGATCGAAAAAATAGTGAAACGTAAGAAAATTCCACAGACGACCAAGGCTGAAGTAGTTTTCAGCAAGGAGGAGCATTCGGAGCCCCCTTGCCCTGCAGTAATCCAACAGGAGATGAGTGAGCAGAGTGCTTCATTGGCCTCCTTTAAACCAATGGGATTTGAAATGTCTTTCTTAAAATTTCTGGAACAGTCAAATAAATGTGAGCATCCCTTGACGAGGAAGGTTGATGTTGTAGAAGCACCAGTGAGAAAAACATACAGTCTGATCACCAAAGACACCTGTGTGAGGTTCAGCAACCGTCAGAAACTGAAATCACTTAGTAAGGTTAAAATATATATAGATGGGGCCTTTTCAGGTGTCACTGACCTTATGTTGAAACAGCTGCAGGACATGCAGCCCAAGGTCATATTGTAAGAAACAAAAACAAAAAAAACGTTGTCCTTTTGTTGTTTTTGTAAAGCAGAATCTCAGGACTAGAATGAGTAAACTCTGCTGCAGACTGGTGCCCTACATTTGAAATATTTTTTACACATCCAGTTATAAAAAAAAGAGAGAGAATAAATGAGTCGTTTTGAATTATACTGTAATACCTGTACAATTTTTGTCTTTTTTATAGAAAAGTATATAGCATGTTTTTATTTTATGAACTATTGAGTCAAAAGGTAACCTGAAACTTGTGACATCAACCTTTGGTGTCTTAATTATCCCTGTGGGACTTAAAGACAAACAGACTTTGAAAATTGATTGTATTGTTGTGTGTAGTTTGTGATTTGAAGATGTTGATTATTGTGCGTTGGTTATATAGTCTGAGATCACCCACTGCCACCAGCAGTCTTACTATTAAATGAACAGTTTTTTACAACCAGTTTGACTTGTTTTTCATCATTTGCCATTTGGTTAGATACACTGCAGTTTAGGAATTCCTTTTATGGTGTGAATTTTAGATCTGCTGCATGCACACTGAATGGAAATGATTTTGTGGAAGTTCTGGAATTATTAAAAAACAAATGGGCTATATGATGTAGTTATATGATTTCTGAACTTGAAAATGGATTTCTTTGTATTTTGAAGTAATTCAGAATGTTGACTAATTTGTCCTGTGTCCATCACTCATTTTTGTAATCTCTTTTTGTGCTTAGCTTAGCAAAAAAACTAGAAGTTAGGGCTGCACAATACATCAGTGTAGTATTGATATCATGATATGAGACAAGTTATTGTCTTAAATCTTAGGGAGAGATCGTAAGTGTTGGTTGCTGATTTTCGGGGCTGCATTACAGTAAAGTGATGTTATTTTCAGAACTTACCCGACCTTAGCCATTTATCCACATTACTGATGATTACTCATCAAAAAACTCATTCTTTAGACATTTTGTGGGGAAAAAACAATAGTCAACCCTACAATATACCAACATCAGTATTGAGGTATTTGATAAAAAAAAAAAAATACAACGATCAGTAGTAATGGCCAAATGAAGCCTCATGAAGCATTTTTTTAAATAAAGGAAATGCTTCATGAGGCAGTCACTACTGATCTGCTCTTACCCAGCTGTACTGAATGATGAATCCTACTAGGTTTTAAGTAGCCAATTACCATAAGCAACACCTCATAAACACTAGGTGTGTCATTGTGTGCAAAGACTGTGGCACATGGCCAAGAATTGGAGAGAAGCCACCAAAAACGCTGTAGAAGATGCTCTGGAGTCGTGAGAAAACACGCTGTGAGATAAAGTTAATAATGTTTCAGACTGTCAGTACTGGTGTTACAGGAAAATTGAAAACCAAACAATGAAAAAACATAACCTGTGGCAGCAGCAGTGGTAGAGGAAGTATTCAGTATTCATTTGTAGACTGTGAAAGCAATGTTTTCCCCTGTCTTTTTAAGAGTGCTCTCGACCATACATAAGATTTTCTCTCACCTAAGAGACGGGCAAAAATAAGAAAACTGGTGAATTCCAGAAGAAAAAAAAGAACAAATTGTGGCTACAAACAAAAATAAGAGAACTTCTTTTAGTTTATATATTCCTGCACGAGGCTCAATAAGTTTTATTTGTTCAGTCAACACAAAAAAATCTAGAACTACTCATGTTTTTTGCTTTTTATACCTATAGATGAACTGCACCTCACAAAATGTTGAACTATCCTTTTAAAAAAAAGACCTACTGTGTAGTACTTGTAAGGCTAAAAAGAATCGTCTTAAAAGTGAGTTGTTGTGTAATGACAGGGACAAAGTGCTCATAGGAGTCATTTCACAATCTAATACATTGTGTGTTCACCTTGTGGTTCATAAAGAAAAACACATTTAGTTAAAGGTGTATAAATAATTTATTATTGCACTTAACATGTTCAGAAGCAAAAATATACAATTAGCGTTTGAATAGTATACATGTTAAACAGAAACTGCACCTTTACAAAATCTATACAAAGGATCACTAATAAGCTGGCTAATCTTAAATTTGATGCGTCTCATTTTAAATAAAAATGTATACTTTGTCATGCATCATATACACATACTGATTGCTGCAAAATATTGCTTTTGATGATATAAATCAGTCACTTCATCCTCTCAAAGAAACCAATCAGTGTTGCCAAATGATAGATCAATGTGTCTGGAACCATGAACATTTTCAGAATACACACAACCTGTGGCCTGTTAGATATTATCAATTTGCTTGTTACTACAGCTAATAGGAGGCTAACAGATCATTAATGAGCAAAGAGTTTTAATCTTGTTAGTTTCTGATTTTCCTTTCTGGCTGGCACTTGTACACAAACTATTTTAATTTCACTTTCTATTACTACGTTAGCAATTACTTTGAATGCATATGTAACTCATTTGTTATCAATCAAAATTAAAATTGATAGTGGAGAGAGGTCAAGTAATTTGTGATGAACAGTTGATTGACAGATTCTCAGATGATCAGCTGAGAAATCAGACATCAATATTTATCTTCTGTTTATTATTAAAATGATTTTTTAAATCAGATAAAGGAATACAGGCACAATATATTATATAACAATGAAACTGTGAGTGAATCCATGACATGATGCATAATATTAGAATATTTAATTCCAGCAATTTGTTTTTCAAATGCCCTTTTCTTTGTCAGTCAAGATTAACAGTGCAGAACTAGCTCTGTAATTGGCTGTCCACTCATTCAGGCCAAAGCAACATCCAATCACATCCACCCTGTTTCGCCCACATGTTGCTGGGGGGGGAAACAAAAGCAAAACAACAAAAACAGACTGATTCTTCGTGATTTTTGTTTTACATTGAACATTTTGGTCCTCATATTAATCAGAGGGTAACTGGAGATATAGTTTATTTCTATGGTCAAAGTTTTGTAGCTATTGTATCTCACATGAACTTTCAACAAGTAATAACTACTCATAACTCCACCTCTGCAGCTGCAGTACAACTAGTACCTAGTACTACTAGTTATAGAAACCAAAAAACTCATTCTTGTCAGTCTGTTGATTGGTCAGTAGAGAATGGTCACTGCTCAGGGCTGTGTGTTGTCCCTGTGGACTACAGCAACCCTTAACTCCTGCACTTGCCTGAGAAGGACTAAATGCACAAATCCACTATTTTTTCAATATCCCATGGAGAGAGATTCTCACCACACCATGTTCTATTTTGTTCTGAAAACGTTGGCGCACAACCCCTTTCTGTGAAATTAAGTGAATGGCAGACTTCAATCTGTGTCACCAGTGAAGAGCCAGGAAATACAGCCAGTGCTGGATATATAGATAGACCAGTGAGTGACAAAAACCCCGCCCACATGTAAGGGTACTGTTTGCAGTGGAAATGCTAAACAGACCTAGGGTCTAGGTACAATATCTGAAGTTACTTTTGGTTCCAGAGGTGCTATACCAAAAGTGTTTGGAGGAAACAGGGCTATATTGTGCATGATTTCAGTCTGTATGAGGCAGTCCATGATGCAACTTGTGTCTTTGATTGTGTCTCTCTGCTCAGTAAATAGTGATGGCCTCATGAAGCCTCATGATGCATTTTCTTTTTTATCTGAGCCCACTAGATTGCGCCTTTTGTTCAACAAAAGGTTGAAAGCACACTGAATTGCTATTCTTTGAGCCTGTCTCTTTAAACCAAGAGCGCCATCTAGTGGACTCAGAAAATAAAGAAACTGCTTCATGAAGCTTCATTCTGCCATCATTCCGAGTAAACATGCCAAGAAATAGTATTTTTGTAGTTTTTAATCCCTATCTGAGATTATTATCATTATTATCATTATTATTATTATTATTATTATCACAACAGACCATATCACTGCGCAGAAGGAAATGTGCATCTACTCATGAATGAGAGGCTCAAGATGTAAACATTAATGGCGTCCTCCTTTTCTGAGTTGTAATGTTAGCTAGCTCAGTGGTGCTAGGTGGGCTAGCAGTGGCTATGCACTTGGTAGGTGTATTTCAGAAGACAGAAAAATAGTTCCTACGTGAAACTACTCACAAAAGGGTTTTCAAACACTTTGTGCCGTCTAGTTAGCCATTATATTTGAAGGAAGGCAGAAATCTCTGTGGTCGATATCTCCAACACTCGGCAACTCACACTAAAACGGTCTAGACTGATAAATAGCCCTACAGGTGAGAGGAAAAATATGTGTTTCTGATTCAGGGGTGAACTGTCCCTTTAACAAAAAAGGAAAGATGTTGAATTTGAGTTAAAATCATGTCTTCAGCAAAACGGAATCTTTAGAGATTGGGTCCAGTGTAGAGTTAGACAAAGTTTGATATTGACATAACATTCATCAGTGTTTTGACTGTTCATTAATATCTGTAATTAGTCTGTTCACACTAATGAATGATACAGCTGGCCATAACTTTTCTCTGTTTAGGCCCAGTTATGTCAATAAATCTTTTACAGCTCTTTTCTGCAGCACAGATTGTAAAAAGTGACACGTGTGAGCAGTTTTAATGTTAATTTGTCAGGTACAAAAGGTTTCACTGTAGTTTCACTTTGACATGGGAACATGAGCTTCCAGTCAGACCCAGCCCTTTAAGACTTGACAGGCTGGTTTTCAGCGGTGGATGCAGGCTGTGCGCCACTGTCCTCTCTGTTTACTATGGGCACACACTCAGCAGAGACAAACCTGTTGACAATGGAAACGGGTGGCTGGCAGTCGCTGACAGCCTTCTCCCTCACAGGGACGTACCGCCTGGTGAAACATTTCCACAGCTGCTTCCATACAATGTACAGGAGCTCCACAAAATTCAAAATGATACACAGAATGGATGTGCAGCCCATGATGTACAGGAAGATCTTCTTTTCTGTGGCTCTGGCGATATAACAGTCCACTGTGTTGGGACAAGGACTCTGGCTGCAGCGGAGCAGCATGGGCACGTCAAAGCCATTGTACACAAAGTAGAAAACGAGCAGGGAGCCTGCCTCAAAGCTTATCTTGAAGACCAGGCTGATGATGTAGGTGCAGAACAGACCTCCATCAATGCTCCCTTTGTCCTTGTACAGTTTCCGCTTGTGTTTGGCCTCCCGGTGCTCCCTGTAGGCCACATGCAGGGCCACCAGCAGGGATGGGGTGGAGACCATGATAAGCTGCAGGGCCCAGAGCCGCACCTGGGAGATGGGGAAAAACTGGTCGAAGCAGGCGTTCTCACAGCCGGGCTGCCGGGTGTTGCACACGAAATCCTTCTGCTCATCCTTCCACACCTGCTCTGCCGCCGCCACGTACACCAGGATCCTGAAGAGAAAGACCACAGAGAGCCAGATGCGCCCGATCACAGTAGAGTATTTGTTCACCCCACTGAGGACGTTCTCCAAAAAGCCCCAGTTCATCTTCCTCTTAGTCTCCTGTCAGGAAATAAACCAACAGTTGGAACTGAATAAAGCATAGCAGGGGCTGTTAAATGTTTGTGTACAGAAATATACCACTGTTTTTGCATTTTTTGACAACTTTACCACAGATGACATACTTGTATATACACAGTACTGATGACCACATTCCTGGCAGCCATTGATTTCCATTCATTGCATACAAAGTATAGCGCATCAGAAGTGTGGGATATTTGTGTACATAAATCTACTAGTATTTTTGCTTTTTTCCCCTTTAATTTACAAAAAAGTAACAGACCTAATATGTATAAAATGCATGACCCTGTTCCTGGAAGCCATTGATTTCCATTCATTCCATACAAAATATAGCGTAGCAGGAGCTGTTGGATATTTGTTTATAGAAACATACCATAGTTATTGCTTTTCTTTTTTCAAATTACAAATTAACACAAATGACATACTAAATATAAACAAAACTGACGACCCTGTTCCTGAAAGCCATTGATTTCCATACATCGCATACAAAATAGAGCACAGCAGGTACTGTAGGATATTTGTGTACAGAAATATACCAGTATTTTTGCATTTTTTAAAAATATTTCATAAATGACATACTTTATAAACACAATACTGATGGCTACAATCCTAGAAGCCACTGATTTCCATTAATTTAAAGATAAAGTAAAGCAGAAGGATATTTGTGTACAGAAATATACTAGTGTTTTTAATTTTCTGTTTTGTTTTTACAAATGAACACAAATGACATACTTTATATATTCAATACTGATGACCATGTCCCTGGAAGCCACTGATTTTAATTCATTAAACTACATTACGAAAATAATTTGGCAGATTTAACTGTGCCAAAAACACTGGCACAGTCCTGCAAGGCTATAGTTTAGAGGACAGTGTAGAGTTCACAGAAAATCTGCTTAACACATTAATGATATCTACAATAGGGAATCAGTTCTCTATTTAAAATAAGGCAGCATAGTGTGGCCTCCTGTCTTGTCTTTATTTCATAAATATTTTGCCACCTGTCTTCTTCCCTATGTCACTGTTAGGATGGCAGTTGGAATCTTGCAGCTGATGCTGTGCATCAGTGGAGCAAATAAATTTGCAAATATTCAAATGATCACAAACCAACAGCAGGGCGGTGGGTTATCCGCCCCTGATGATTGGTTGAATGTGGTGTTGCGCATTCACACAAGTATGGCGTAGTTACACATATTGCTGGTCGCCACTGTGTCTCACCTGTCTGTAAGACTAACCGTTTTTTGAAATCTTTTATTCCCTCTGCTATTCGTCTTTTAAATTCTTTATAATGATTTTATTCCTTTTACGACATGTATTCCTCAGAATTCTATTTATTCTGTTTATTCATGTACAGTATCTTATCTATCCTATTGTGTGTACTGTGTCTGTATAATGTATGCAAGCTGTTCAAACCAATTGCCCCTGGTGGGATTAAAGTTGTCTGTATCTGTATCTGTATATCAGGGCCATGTAAAGACTAGAGCTAGTGTTACACCAAGTTCTGTGATCCAGTAGATTCAGTGAAATGACCAGGATTTCCAGTGTTTTGTATCACATATCCTGTACTTTATGCACATAGCTTTCAAACATCTTGTAGATATGTTTCCAGTGGCAACACAGCTGAAATTCTTGATCAGATTACAGAATTTGATCTATGATTTCCCACCAGGGGTTCGGGGACCTCCAGGGACCCTTGAAAGAGTTTCAGGGGGACCCCAGAAATAGTTTATTTTCACCATTAAATTCATTATAGAAGTGAGCCCAATGTGAGTATGAGTCAGACAAATGATTACTCTGATCATAGGTTTAACTTTCTCCACAGTTATCTCCTCATCTGTTGTTGACAACGGCAGAATTCTGGTTTAGATCATATCTAACTACCAAAGTTGTTTTTTTCAGATGGAAGTCACTGAAAAAATTCCACTGCCAGAAAATTTTGAGCTTCAAACACTTAATTACCTGCATTCTGGGGATTTGTACGCACCAATTTGTGCCATTTTGCCTCAATTTATGGTGTAAATGTCTTCGCTTTTGTCAAAATAAAAGTCCTGTGCTACTTTCATGTTTGTATGCAGGCTGTTCCCATGCACTGTTTGTGCGTTTTCTCATAAAAAGTAATGCACCAAAATTGGTACATATCCTGCTTAATTATGTGTAAAACCTATGTATTTGGGAGGGCTGCGATCATGTGACCAATGCGCTGACCAAAGTGAAGAATAAAGTAAGATGGATGGTTGAGATGGTGGAAGGGTAACAAAACACAGGACTTTCACTGAGGAGACCTGCTCAGAACTGTATGAACTTTCTTTAAGTCATTTTAGGGTCCATCGTCATCATGTTTCTTTTCCTAAACCTAACCACACTAACTTTACTTACATAAACCTAAACTATGTAACTTTATGTCAAGTACATAACATTAATTGTGGGGCGCTAATTCATAGGATTTCACATGAACCGTTGCATGAGAGTACATTGTTTTATTGGAGGAGACAAAAAGATGCCTTCCAAACCGCGATCACACCTGTTCTTGGAATTCACAGTAAAGTTTATATGTTCAAAACAAAACAGAAAGTGTGTGACGGCTGATATCACACGGTAGGCTATAGTTTGTTATGAGTGTGGTTGGATAGGATGTCGCCAAAATAACACCATTTATCATAGCCAGAAGCTATAAAAAAAATAATAATAATTGTTGGATTTTCAAATTTCAGATGGTCCTTGGATACATCATGTTAGATAAACACTTCCCTCATAAAAAAAACATAACCAAATCTGACCTTAAAATAGTGATGTTTCATCAAAATCAATTTATTCTACATGTCATTTGAAATTAAGCCAAAGGTAAACTGTCTGCATGAACTAACCATCATGCAGGACAAGAGTATAAAAAAGAGCCTTTCTTTTTTTTTTACCTTGAGGATTTTGTCTTGAACTTTTAACTTTCAAACATCAAAGGGTGAGTTTTAAAAATCTAATAACTAATTTATTTGGTGGGAGGGTCATATGATTTCTACCAGTCACTCAGGGAGACTCAAGGGAAAATATTTGTAGCTTTGGGGAGGGTAAAAAAAAAAAAAACAAAAAAAAAAAAACGAAGACACATAGCAGCTATATCCCCTTCCTCTGTCAATTGAAGAACAGTCCCTTAAAAATGCCCAATAGATAGCTTTTTATGCTGACTACTACAGTATTATTACTGTAGGGACTGTTGGTGTAATTTATAAATCTTCTGAATATCGGCTAATCATAGGAATTCTTTCAAAGCATCCGTCATTTAACACAGTTTGACAGATGTTATGTGGTTCACTGTATGTTTGTAACAGGCAGGTAGTTGTAAGGACAGAGCTCATCACACACTATAGGCCTAATGCTATAACATTTGCTTTTCATTTAATAGACACTGATACGTCATCTTAGTAAAAGATCAAATAATTCATATAAAGCTGAGCAGATGTTTTTTTCAAAGAGAGATGTTTGCAGAAACTTACCGGCGGTGCCCGGGGAATCTCTCCTCTGTGATAGCAGGTACCTGTGTCGTGTGTCCTCTGCTGTGTGCACACCTGCAGGGGACAGCTCTGTGCCACACCCTATCCAGCCACACTCATAACAAACTATAGCCTACTGTGATATCAGATATATCACATACTTCCTGTTTTGTTTTTAACACACAGACTTTACTATGGATTCCAAGAAGAGCCTTCTTCCACATCACCTGTTGAACATGTACAAAGTGAAGTGTGTGTGTGTGTGTGTGTGTGTGTGTGTGTGTGTGTGTGTGTGTGTGTGTGTGTGTGTACAGACATCACCATGGAGCTGTCTAATGCAAATAATATCTGCTGTCTGTCCTGTTCAGGCTCAGTGTGGGGGAGGAGAAATGACCTTAAAATACACACAGCATCAAATGTGTTTTATTCGCTTATTCCGTAACTTGGACTGACTCATGTAACTTTGATGAGAGTCAGATCGCATGACGCTGCTGGTGAATAATACATGTAACCTCAGGTCTGTGTCTCCCTGGTGCCTGTGTGTCTTATTTGACAGGTTCAGTACACTCTAGAAAAACATCCCAAAACCTTTAATGGGTCTACTTTGATTGTGGTTCCCATTTTCGTCATGCGTGTCTATGGTAGTTGAAACATTATATTTGTAGAGTTGCCCACAAAGCTGGAATTTATCCAACAACAAAGAGAATCGGAAGGATATTTTCAGTGAGCTGTTCCAATAACTGGGGGCGCTGTTCCCATGTAAATAGTCTATTTGAGTAAAGTGAGGTAAACTGGGATACCTGCCAAATCATCGTGAAAACCATCAGTACTTCCCTACTGCAGTATTACATGTAAGAAAGAAAGGTCCTCCTTTTTTAATTCTATGTATGCTACTAATGCAAATTAAACTTTTTACACATACATAATCAGCTTATAAAATATCATGACTTGTTAAAGTTTTCCTACAAGTTTATTAAGTATTTAAAATCACCCACAATGGAAAAATACTGTTTACATCTTTATACATCAGCAGAGGTGGAGCCACACATGAAACATTCAGGACTCAGTGTCAAGTACAGGAAGACGTGCCTCACTTAGGTGGTGACAACAGGACAAAAGTACGAATAGTTCTTTAGTGCGCTCGCATAATTGCAATGTGAACCTAAAACTAAACAGTTTAAATGTACACAATGTAACAAAAATGCAATCTTTGGGTTAGACTTTCAGGTGTGGAAAGGTCCAGTTTCACTCCTGCTACCTTAAAGGGTGCAAAAAAGTGTCACATGTTACCATTTTTAAGTTACATATCATCTACCCTATCGGGTAGGAATTTAGTGTGAATAATATTGCTAATCTTACAATGGATTTTTGTTACACTAAGCTGAAGTGGAATTCACGGAATGAATGTTTATCTGACAAATTTGTATCCATACCATAATAATCTGGGCTGGTCTAACTACAAATTAAGGATCCTCAACAATGCTAATGTGGTCTGTAATTCTCTGAGTAAAATATTAGGCCAATGGATGAACAATCACTCAGTTCCTGAGATTTCTTTAAAATATGGCACAGAATTTGGGGCTTTGGAAAAGGCTGAAGCCCCAAAAGCCACCCTCTTGCTCCACCCCTGCCCTGTGCATAATAATAATGATCCAGAATCTCAATAGCCTACATAATAGGCCTAATAAAGCCATTTTTGTCTGAGTTGAGAATTTTAAATTAGTCTATGTTATCTCTGGGTCCTCCAACTTCCTCCCACAGTAGGGTGTAGGCCCACCCCACCAGCCGCCCCGCTCATAACCACTGGGGGCGCTGTGGCCTTTCACGCCGTATATTCACCACTCTCCTCTTCTTCTTGTAACTCCTCACAGTCGTCTTTGACTTTGCATCATGGCTGCGTCCAGGGAGGCAGCGTAGTCCAGAAGTCTGCAATGTTTATCTATCAAGCTTCTCTATCGTATATTTCTCCATAGAGCTGCCGTTCACAGGTCTGACGGACATGTCGGATAAAGAGGTCGGTAAAGGGAAGGAGAGTCCCGCGGAAAAAGGCTTCAGGACCCCCGGGCTGAGAGGAGTACAGACCACCACTCTGTTCCGAGCGTTCAACCCTGAACTCTTCATTAAACCTGTGAGACACAAACACACACTCAGTTAGCTGCTCTTTGAGACAAATAACGCCGAAACTTGTTTCTGCTGCTTAAAATTGAGCATAGCCTCTGCATAGCTAGTATAACATGCAGTCTGGAGTGTGCCAACATATTTCAATAAATAATTTTGTTACTCTGTCTTTAAATTATAACATTTTAATTAACTTACAAAATAATTTGTTTTTTGTTTGTTTGATTGTTTTTCTATATTGTCCTCATCCTTGTGTCGTCCTTTTAATGTTTACAATTTGGAGATAAATTAAAAGACATGCAGGCAGTGCATAACACCAAAACAACACTCTAAAAAAAAAAAAAAAAAGGTAACATTACAAAATCTAGTTCCGGTTTGACTTTTCAAAGTAAAGCAATATACAGTAACAGACGTGGATGTATCTCTATTGTCTGGAAAGGTAAAAGACTGTCGAGTTGTCTGTTCATTATTTACCCATAAATTATTTAAAAAGTCTTCAGTCAAGGACCACCTAAACTGGGACCAAGTCATGACCGAGACCTGAGTGTATCAAGACAGAGACAAGACCAAGTCCTGATTATTGCAAGTCCCACACTGCAATAAAATGTAGAAATGCAAACCATAAGCACTTTTCAAACTGATCTGAAAGACCACATCCCACAAAAACAAAGATTACTCTTTATTCACCTCTTTTAGGGATTCACGATGTTGTTGTTTTTTTGTGAGAAAGCACATACTAACCTATCCACTTCTACTGTAGTGGAATTAACATCACATTATGCATGAATACTCATATCCATCTTACCAGCAGATGAAGACATGAAATAAAATACTTTTCAATGTATGCAATAGTCATTCATTATGCAAAATAATCCATAGTAACCAAAAAGCATTGCGGAGGGGACTTTTACATATATTGGAATTTTCTGAGGAACTGAAATATCCAGAGTCCTTTGTGTGAGACCAGACAAGACAGAGTAAAAACACAGTGGAGTTCGAGACAATGATCTCAAGTACTACAAAACTGTTTTCTGGAGCTTTCAACCACATCTCAAAGTTTTCACCAACAAAAAAGGCTATAAGTAGCTTTGAATTGAGGTTATTTTCTCAGATGTCAATGGAGCTTTAATCCTGACTGTTTTAAGAGGGTTCACAAGGAAACAGTGGCACTGTCTTTTTTAAAATTTCAATAAATCTAAAAATGAGACTAAAACAATCTGTAGACATCTTGAAATGATGTTTAGTGCACCTTTTTATGAACTGAAAATATGTAATAATGCAGAATAAGCTGAGAAACATATTTCCCCTTAACTAATTTGGGGCTTTAAGCTCAACATCAGCCTTATAAAATATCACACAACTATTTTGAATGACACAAGTCCTGTGAAATATATCCCCCAACTGGAAATACCTGTTATTAATGGGTGAGTCATTATTGATTATCTCACTGACGCAAAATTAGATAGTTCATCAGGCTACAGGATAAATCTCCTCCAAACATTCACTGTGACACAACACTGTGTTGTTTTGCAGAATAAACCAGTGATGGCGTTTGGACTGGTGACCATCACCTTGTGTGTGGGCTACCTGGGCTATATGCACGCCATGAAAGAAAACGACCAGCAGCTGTACGAGGCCATCGACAGCGAAGGAGAGAGATACATGAAGAGGAAGACCTCCAAATGGGACTGATGGCACAACATATTGTTTAACACTGTGTGTGTGTATGTGTGTTTATATTTTGTTATGACAGAGGAAAATTAAAACCTGAGTGGACTGAAACCTTTTAAGTCTGCTCAAATGCTTGAAACCACAGCTAGGAGAAAAAAATCCAAGACAAAATCAGATTGTTTTCAAATTTAGCACAATAAAAATATCTATGATGGAAAAAATTGTAAATAATATTAAAAATGAAAATAGAAGTCATGTATGATATCACTTCATTCTAATTTGTTTCTATCTGTGTTACAATTTCTGGATTACTGTTTATGAATTCATGATTATTCACTTTAGGATGCATTTACTGGTGTAGCGGGTTATGCACACAATAACAGGCACCATGGGGCTGAATTCACCAGCTCCACCAAACAGACATTTTATGTTTTATTAAACAACATAATTAATTCCAAGTACAGCTGGAAAAAATGCCATGTGATCTTTCTCTTGCACAGATGTCAGCTCAGAGGAGAATGTCTGCTGCTCCATTATTTGGCTTTCTCTTCCTGTAGAGACAAATAGAAGGTGGTGTATGTGTAGGCAAACATTAATTACAGTAGTCTTTTATATCACAGCTCTCAGGTGAAAGTTGCCTTGTTGTAGGTTGAGATATTTAGCATACAAGTCAGTGCATAAAATGACTAAAACTGGCACTTTGATGAGGTGGAACATAGTAACTACTTAAGTAGCAAATTGAAACTGACAAATCCATTTCTATCAATTGAGTTAATTAAAGGAGAGTTGGCTTCATTCAGTCATACTAATAAGGGATCATTTGGACTTATCTATAGTCAGTGTATTACCTACAGTAAGTGTCTGTCAGCAAGCCCCTAGTTTGGAGAGTACCACCACAGTTAAGCAATGCACTGGTTCGATCGGGGACCAGAGCAAAATGTATTATAGCTACCAACAAAAAAATCAGTAGCAGTTAAAAGCTTTTGTTGGTAATTTTTACAAAAATAAGTTTCTGTCATATTTAATGAAACTTCAACTTCATGCAGACAGTAGTACATGAGACAGTCTGTGGGGAAAAGAAAATCTTGTTCCTCCTCCTTCTCATAGTGCTTTTATTGGCATTTGTAAGGCTCCACCACAGCTGAATGAGAACAACCAATCAGAGCTGAGGAGTCTGATGCAACTGTCAATCATGTTAATCACTGCTCGTGAGCTGCAGTCAAACTGTCAAATAAGGCAGTGCTGATCAAATATGAATCACAAGTCTGTAACTGCATTGCTTATTTCTCACCTCAGATGTCTTCAGAAACAAATTTTAGTGTACTGTTTAGCTGTAATATGAGAAAGTTTGCTTCTGCCTGTGGGTGGTTCTCAGTTTTGGCTTAACTGTTTCCAACATGGCAGCTGGGTAACACACTTTTCTTGTGTTACAGCTAAACAGTACACTAAAATGTTTTTTTCTGAAAACATTGCAGGCAATGCGGTAAAAGAATATTGATCCATATTTTGTCAGCGCTGCCTAGTTTGACCGCTAAATCGCAGTTCACGAGCAGTGACTGACATGAGTGACGGCTGCATTAGAGACTCCTCAGCACTGATTGGTTGCTTCCAGTCAGCCACGGTAGATTTCAGGCATTGCCATTATAAGCACAAGGAGTGGGAGGAGGAGCATGATCTCTTTTTACAGTCTTATGGACTTAGGTCAGGATGTAGTGACAGTTTCATTATATATGGCAAAAAAAAAATTCTATAAAACTTAAATGTAGGTTTAAGTATACGCTATATATAAAATATTTTCACCACTTTACCTTGCTGTCAGACAGCCCATCTGATGGGGAACTGTTATGTGTTATATCCATCTTTGTTCTCTTCATAGCCACCAGACTCCTTTGACAAAAACAGTCATTTTACCCTGCAGAACGTAAGTTGGTGGTCTACCACTGCCTCGATCTGTTGGTTAGTTTGTGTTAATGTGTGACTTTGGCATTTTAAAGGGTTAGCTTTGATTCACCAAAGTCACACAGAAACAAACTAACTGACCAAGGCAGTGGTAAACCAGCAAATCTCCTGTTGTGCGAGGTGAAATTACGTTTTTTGTCAAAGGAGTCTGGTGGCTGTGAAGAGAGCATAGATAACGGTTTCAGTTCCTCGTGAGAAAAGACTATCTGACTGCAAGGCAAAGAGGTGAAACTAATGAATATAGTATACGCTTAAACTGATATTGGTTTTTTTAGGTGGCTACTATGTTTTGTCGCTGACCCCATCCAAAGCAGTACATTGCTTAGCTTCCATGGTGGTACTCTTGTCTGCTTCTACAAACTGGGAGCATGCCACTCACCATCTACTGCAGGTAATACACTGACTATGGTGAAGTCCTCATACAACCCCACCTCAAAAAATTCTAACTTTCCACTTCAGATTTAATAACATAACAGCCAGATATGCAGAAAAGCATTTTTAAACAAGGATAGTCTATTTCAACATTTAGTGGATGTGTAGAAGTTACCTTGATAACGTTAGCCAGCTCCTGCAGCGTTTGTTCATATCGGGCTTCCATACCCTTCAGGTTCTCTGGTTTGACGATCTGTTTCTGAATCCCAGGGCTCCCTGCTTCCACCACCATCTGAAGGAAGTTCTTCTCCTGAGAGGGAAAACAAAAACACTTTGTTTAACACATCTGTCTTAACATCCTGTTTCTGCCTCTCTAATCCATATTTGAGGATGTATATTAGTTGAAGTGTTTAACCTGAACTCCTAGGAGAAAGGTGAAGGCCAGGCCTGTTTTCCCTGCCCTCGCTGTTCTGCCAATCCTGAACAAAGACAGAGAAGACCAAGTTTCAGCCTGATCACAATATCATGAAGCTTAACTGGACAATATGGAGGATTAATCCTGTTTCTTGAGCAGTAGTATACATGAACAGCTCACCTGTGAATGTACGTCCTGATGTACTGCGGTGCGTCGTAATTTACAACAGATTTGACCCCGTCGATGTCGATGCCTCTTGCAGCTGCATCCGTGCTGATCAACCTTCAGGATGACATGTTAGTGTAAATCAATGCTCATTAAAGCTCACACTACAGGACTTTATGAATAGCTAAATTAATAAACACAAACAGACATATAATTCACTATGAATAATAATTAAAGGGACAGTTCACCCCAGAATCAAAAATACATATGTTTCCTCCCACCTGTAGTGCTATTTATATTGATAAATACTGCTATTTATATTGATAAATAGCACCCGTAGTGCTATTTATCAATATAGATTGTTTTGGTGTGAGTTGCTGTGTGTTGGAGATATCAGTAGTAGAGATGCCTGCCTTCTCTACAATATAATGGAACTAGATGGCACTCAGCTTGTGGTGCTCATAGTGCCCAAAAATACATCGAAAAAAAACTCAACAGCAAAGTCTCTTTTCTAGAAATCATGACTGATTACTCAAGATAATCCACAGACCTTGTTGAGAGCAGTGTCTTGTAGAATCACCATACAGAAGGAACCGTGCATCTGCTGCTAGCTCACATCGGACCACTGAGCTAGCTAACATTACAGCTAAGCTGAGGAATGCCATTAAAGGTATACTACATCCCTCAAGTGACCATTTGGATATGAAATACTCACCTCATAATTTGAATTCATGTAACAAACTTTGTTATTCTCTCATGCCAACACGGTGAGCGAAGAATCCAAACACAAACAAAATTCTTGATTAATTGAACTCATAGGGGTCCGCTTTTAATAACAGCAAACCTATATCAAAATATCTGTTTAGAAACTCTCACATAACTCACTCTGTGTACTCATCCATGCATGACCGTGCAAACCTTTTTTATCCACCTAAAAAATCATTATCAGTTAAGTGTATGCTATATTAGGAATATTTTCATCCCTTAACCTTGCCTTCAGACAGCCCTTTCTGACAGGGAACTGAAGCCGAATCTTTCTCCAATGACTCCAATGACCAAAACAATAACTTTATCTCACTGAATGTGATAGTTTCTGCTGCTGCCTCAACGGGTAGTTTGTGTTATTGTGTGACTTTGACAAATCCAAACTAACCCTTTAAAGCGCCAAAGCTCAACAGGCATTTTCTCAGTATTTGAAATCTTCGTTCACTTGAGGCATGCAAGAATTTTCAATTCAATGTATACTGATTTTTGTTACTTTGGGCCATCACCTATTCTCTCACACAACCGTCATTCTAAAGACACATGGACTCACAGTTGGATCTTTCCTTGTTCAAACTCCTTCAGTGTCTTCTTTCTCTCAGCGGGAGAGAGTCGGGAGGAGAACTCTGCAGCCTGAACTCCACCAAACAGCTGCACCAGCAGGTAAAGTCTGAGGAGGAAAACACAGTAAGGCCATGCTGAAAGAGTCCACAGCACTTGACGGCTGAACAAATGTAGATGGTTTCAACAGTGTTCAACAGTTCCAACCTGTGTGCAGTCTCCCTGGAGTTGGTGAAGCAGAGGATGGGGCTGAGCTTCATGCGCAGAATGAAGTGGAGGATGAGAAGGGGCTTTTTGCTTAACGTACAGGGCACATAATACTCCTAAAAACACAAAGGTGCAGTCAATAACAAAGTGACACAAGTATTTTATTATCATTATCTGACACCACACTGCTCTGCACTTCCTTGTGTGCCTGTGCTTCTTCCTAAAGGTCAAAGGTCATCTCTTACCGTCAGACCCTGGGGGAAGTTAAAGCGGCCTTGTTCCTGGGTGGGTGCTGCTGCTGTGGTGTTGTTGCTACCGCTGATGCTGTGGATGGAGCTGAAGAGTCGGGGCTGGTGGAGGCCCAGCTGCTGCAGCTTCTCTGGGTTCTGTGTGAGTGTGGCAGAAAACAGCAGCTTCTGCAGCGGCATCTGAGGTGGAGACAGACTGAAACGGGAAACAGATGGTTTCTTACAGCACTGCAATTTTAAAGCTCTGTCAAGTTCTACAGCTGTCTATTCTACAGCTACACAACCCCCTAACACCCAGGCCACACCGGAACACCTCAGGCGTGGCTCAGCTGTGGCTCATCTAGGGATTCAGAGTCTCACCTTATTTTTTCCAGGTGACGTGCTTGGTTTGCAGCAGAAATGAACACTGTAAATGATCTGTTGATATTTACATCATACCAGCAACATTACACCTTTCATTTCTGTTGCAGTGTGTATGTCTTTAGAATATGTCAAAGGCATTTTTTCAACGTAACACTTCCTGTTCCCGTTTCAAATTAAAACCCCTCTTTTGTGCATAGAATCTGTCCACCACAAGGCTTTTATTGTGAAATATAATCGGGACTGTGTTGTGGGAGATTGAGTGACTTGCAGGGCTGCAGCAATGCAGGCACAACACTGTCTGTGTGAACACTATATGTGTGTTAGCCACAGTAGTTCAGCAAGGTCATGCACAGGCAGAGGTACACAGCAAGGGCCCAGGTCAAATGAACTTCACAACAACGAGAGGGATGCAAGGTCACAGTGACCTTGACCATTGACCTATGACCACCAAAATCTAATCAGTTCATCATTATTGGGTCCAAGTGGAAGTTTGTGCCAAATTTGCCTCAAGGTGTCCTTGAGATATCATGTTCACAAGAATGGGACAGTATGTAAAGGACGTACAGGACGTACAGACAGATGGATGGACAATACGAAAACATAATGCACAGCCATACAAATAATCATTTATAAATTAATGGTCCTGACTCTACTGTCAAAAAGCAGATAAGCATATTTCTTGAAATGCTGAACTATTCCTTTAATAAAAATGTTGACTCTTTTATATAGTGCCATTCTATTGAAAATAAAACTGCATAAATGAAGAAAAACACATTCCTGAGTCTCTGTCCACTGTACAGAGACTCTGTCGCTTCAGGTTTGAACTCACTCACCTGGCTGCTGTGACATGTACAGGCTCTGTTCTCCTGAAGATGGACATAGCTTCTGTTCCACTTCCTGATCTGTACACCGCCTTCACCACCTGGCTGAGCCACGACTGGTGCATGCTGTCAATCATCCTGTCAGCCTCATCAATAATCTGAGAGAATGAAAGTCCTCCACTTTAAAATAAATGACACCAGTGGTAGATGGCGAACAATGGAATTCAATGTCGGTTGTATCTGCTGTGCTTTGTCAATATACTGGTTTAAGTTCTACAGGTTTTAAGGACTCACAAGAAACCTGAGGTGTTCCAGACTGAAGCCTGAATTCTTGTTGATGTGATCGACCAGTCGACCTGGAGTGGCCACAACAATGTCTGCTAAACTGCGCCTCATGCCGCCTCTGGAGGAACAATCAGAACACAGAAAAGACACAGTATATTGAGTTTTTTCCGCACGTATTGTACAAATATCACAATCCAATCTGATATTTATATTTCCCTCCTTAAGAGCTGCAAATGTAAAGCCCGTATGTGTAGGATCTATCATCTTAATTGGTGTACCCAGTGGTAATATAGAAAAAGACACCACCTGCTATCATCAAAACATACCTCCAAGTTTAAATGCACCTTTAAATCAAGAGCAGCACTAGAGAGTAAGACAGTTTCACTTTTGGGAGAGTCAGTAACAAATCCTCTCTCTTACTAATGAGTAGCTGAAGTCATAAGGAATAAAACAGACCCTTGCTCAATTCAGTGCAGTCTAGGAGTTCTGTTGCTACAGCCATACTTGGTCTGGTATGGCCAGTAGCGTATAATGGCTTTTGTGTAATTTTGTCATGAGTAGTTTATGAATTCTTGAGTTATGGCCAGAAACATTTTTTATGAGGTCACAGTGACCTTTGACCACCAAATTCTAATCAGTTCATCGTGGAGTCCAACTAGATGTTTGAGCCAGATTTGAAGAAATTCCCTCAAGTTGAACAAACGTACAGACAAATACAGCTGCTGAAGCCCCCCCATTATAATGAAGCTGAACTCACCTGTGTTCTGACAGTGACGCCTGCTCTGCAGCAAAAGACTTCTGACCAGCCAGCATCACCACTTTCAGAGAGGTTCCCTCTGCGTATGATGTGAACACTTTGCAAACCTGGACAGGAGAACACCTCAGCTGAGCTTTTTCAATATACAGGATAAATGCTTTGACAGTTTGCAAACAATGATGATGTGCATGCAGTATGGCAATGGAAGTACGTTGGGGCGCAATGACTTGTCAAGCTACGTAAGGAAAGTACCCTCCAAAGACTACAAATACTTCCGAAACAAACTGACTTTGATAAATAGTGACTGAATTCCAGATCTGTGTACTAATGAGTTGATAGAAGACCAGTGGCCAGATGTATTTGGTGGGGAAACCTATTATGTACACCAACAAAAATATATGAGCATACAAGTCACTCTAATTTTTACTTGCATTATTATTGTGTATTGCTGGATAGCTCAGAGCTTGATTATATAGTGTACAGTGTTATGTTTTAGTGTATCACAAGAATCTTTTTTTGATTGTGTCATCAGTCAAGTGGTAATCAAAATGGTGCAGCCATAGACGCTGCAGGTCTTTCAGTTTGAGTCCGCTATTGGAATATTAATTCTAACAACTGAACACGCAACAACAGGTCTTTTTAAAAATGTTTTAAGCTTGCACACTTCCACTGCCAATATGCACCCACATGTTTTTGAAGACACCTGCTGTAAAACAGTCCATATAGCAAACATCATTGATTATGTTTTTCAAACTTTGTTGTGAAAGATTCTGACCTGCTGAGCGAGCTCTTTGGTCGGCAACACGGCCAGAGCCCGGACTTCACACACCACCCGCTCCATCAGCACCTGATGGTGGAGATCATCTTTAGTTAATATGGAGAGTTTCTGCATGTTCGCTCTTCACACATACACCATGCAGCAGTGCCTTTGTGTACTGTATGAATCTCTACTCAAAGGTGGTGGTGGGAAGCTCACCTGTATGACAGGTATGACAAATGCAAGAGTCTTGCCACTGCCTGTTGGCGCAGACACACAAATGTCTCTGGGCTTGTAGCCACCTCGTCCAATCAGCAGCCCCTGCTGTGCGCTCTCCAAAATGGCCGGGATGACCTCTGCTTGCACTGTCAAAAGGTCACAGTATTATGCACAACTTTGTTTCTCAGGCATGCAATGCACTTACAGTTCCCTAACCTTTTCAAATCACAGTGACATTTTTCTACCCTCACTCCAAATGTCTACACCCACCCACACACCACATGTACCCTTTTCAGCTACAGAGACTACAAGGATTATTATAACATAACTAATAAAGCAGATAACACTGATATAACAGGTGTGACGTATATAAATTAACATTTGTGTTAAGTGAAGTAATACTGGCCTATTCTCAATCACTTAGAGCTTTGGAAACCTGCTGCTGAATACACACATAGATAAGCTCCGTCTCATTACCTGGAAAAAGATGCTGAATGCCATTACTGTGTAGTTTTTTCACAAGCACAGCAGACATTTCTGGGATGTCACTGATGGGGACCAGGTTGCTTTTAATGTCTCTGTGAATGACATCAGGCTGAGCGAGCCACTGAGGCAGGACTCTGTGTACCTGTGTAAAGAATAATACACACACTAATATTTACTGTCTAACATAGACTGTATAAATAACACATGGATGTAGCCTCTGGCTCTGAAAAGTGAAGCCAATGTTTAAGTGCCTTAACCCTGTATTCTTGCTAATGTCCAGCAGGGGGAGCCTCCACTGGTTGCAAAAAGAAGTCCAGCTGTTAAAGTCCCTGGGGAAATGACCCTACTTCTCACTTGATTTATTTTCTCAATAAACATTTTCCTGATGGGTCCATGGCCTCAATCACTAGTTTCAAGCCATCTTCAATACAGCATGATGTTCAATTTGTAAATTATAATCCCATTTAAAGTACAATCTACAGTAATTGAATAGAATATTAATAAATATGTTTTCATTAGTCTATAATCACCTGAAACTAAGATTTGTTGTTTTTTTATAACCTTTGAATGAGCCATTTATATTCCCTCGCTCTAGATGGGGCCTTTTGTGTTTTTTTCGTATTGGCCACCCTAGTTCTCGAGCATGCTTAGCACACAGGAGAAGCTTCAGTTGGTTGCAATCTGCAACCTCACTGCTAGATCCTAGATACAACCTTTAATGTCACAATTAATGTGACTTCAGCAGGCACATTGATAACCACGATAGCTAGCTATCTACTAGCTATATACTTCCAGTTTAGCGCTCCACTAACTTGAGTGGGAGTTTCCAAATGTTAATGGACCAAATTCACATAATAAAACAAGTCATTTTGAGGAAGTTGTGACGCTCCAAAATTTTTTTACTGATTCATAGGCATCTCTTTCACAGTGTAAGTCTATGGGAAAAAGTCTTCTTGGGCCGCATAGCATCATGTGATGGAGGCTTACACAAACCAATGGGTGACAACACAGTGGCTATGTCCACTTTTTCTGTACAGTCTATGATGCCCACAGAGGATAAATACTAATGATACTGGCAACCCCTGAGTCTATCTTAAGCACTAACAACAAGTCACTATACCTTCTGGACAGGTTTGTTCTCAAATCCTCCCAGAACTGTGAATCCAGCAGGAGCTGAAGTCTTCTCTGTGGTTTGTTTTATTGTGATATTTTCTGTCTCTACTTTCTCTTCTTCTTCTACTGTGTCCTTCTGTCCATCTGTTCCAGTCACAGGAGTGTCAGAGAGACCTTTAACAGAACTGCCTAAAATAAAAAAATAAACAAAACAACAGGAAAATCATCTCATGTGAGGCATTTTTTCTTGTGCAGATAGTATTCACATTACAGGTCAACATCATAATTCTGACCAGGCCATATTTAGACTACTGCAGTGAATGTCACTGCTGCTATATGCCCTGAGTGGCCTGTTTTGCTAGTGCCAGCTGCAGCCCTCTCTCAATACTGGACCAATTTTTAAAAATGGTTGTCCCCATCACTAACTTCCGACACAAAAACATGGGAAAACAGGGTCCAGGTTGAAAAATAATAAAGTTACCCTTTAAAAGCTCCATGGGGCTATAGGGAACTGCAGAGCTGGTAATAATTCTGTCACTATGAGTGACTCCTCTCTGGTACGCACAGCAATTTGATCCATTGCTTATTTAAAAACGCAATTAGTGCAGCTTTAAATGATGCAGTTAGGGATGTGGGCAAGCCTACATATTTGGCATTTTTGTACCACAATTTTTGCTACATTAGCAGACATTTCAAAAGGCACCCAACTCTCTACATTAAACTAAAATCAGCTGATAATACTGGCCATGCCAATGAGTCAGCCAGACTCTAAAAGGCACAAGACACAATATAAATGACAAAATGTCACCATATCCTAACACTGATCATGTGAATGATATGATCAATTTTATATCGCCCAGATTTGTGCCAACATGTGAACATATAGAAGAGCAAGCACACACCTGACTGATCCTTTTTCTTCTTCTGTTTCTTATCTGCAACTGTCTTGTTCTTCTTTTCCTTTTTGACAGGCTCATCGTGGTCATCAGAGTCTGTAACAAATGAAGGCACCACCTCCGATTTCCTTTTTTTGTGCTGTTGGGACTCCTCACTGCTGTCCTTGTCAAGTTTTCTTTTCTTTTTGACCTGCTTTTCTGTCAGTCCTTTAGGCGGTTGTTGCTTCTGTTCTGTTAAACTCTGTTTCTGCTTCTCTTTTGCCTTCTGTTGCAGTTTAGCCAGCAACACCTGAGACTGAGACTTCTTTGAGACGCTCTCATTTTCCTCTTCTCCCAGATACCTGTGAGCAACATGACAGAATTTAATGTTACAGATTCCTCAGTCCACTTCTTCAGCATAAGCACAGAACAGCAGCTTTTGGTCAGTTTAGCAGCTTGTGACCTTAAAATTACACTGCTATATCTTCATTTGTGTCAAAAATTAGTTATTCACAAAACTCTATTTTTTTCACCTGTTTTTAATATTCTGTTTATGTTTATATTTATCAATTCATGTCCATATAACTTGAAAAAAGAAAATCCGTTTTGCTATCTGATGTGAAAACAATCTGTCATTGTTAGAGGCAAGATACATCCATGTCACTCCAAGGTCATGTAGTAATGACAAAAAAAGCAGAGACCAACGATGCTGATACAGAAACTAAACCTACCTGTTAACAAGAAACAGAGACATCTCAACAGCAAGATGAAACGCTCCAATAAAGTTTTGTATAACTTCAGCCCTCCCGCATTTGAAACATTAACAATTAATATCAGGTAACCACGTCCTGATTCGTACTGCTTCTATAAAGCACTGTAAACGTTTAACTTCTACAGAACTACAAAAATCTCCACTTTCTCGTGTGTTTTGCACATTGTTGTAGATGCATTTTGATGACGACACACAACGATGTCGCGTTTTTAATCGTCACCAACCTGACGCTACCATAATTAACTTGATTTTTCGGGGGGAAAATTCAAGTAAAAAAAGTTTGCTTTAAGAGCTATTTGAGTATTTATGCACGGGATATTAAACGTTGTTTTAAATACATCTTAAAAAGCACAAAATGAGCCAAAACTTAAGCCAACTTCCTTTTTTAACACCACCGTCACACATGGATCTGTCCACCCGATGACGTTGCCCAATCAGAAGAAAGTGGTCAATTTTAAACCAGAGCCGGAGCCCCATTTGAAAATTTAGGAAAGGGAGTAACGTTATTTCTGTGCTCGCGTTAGGTACTTTGCCAATTTAATGTTAGGTGGATGACTATTGAAAAGAAAAATGACCGAAGAGTCGGCTGTTAAAGTGTGTATTCGAGTCCGTCCGCTTATTGCGAGGTAAGTTTTCTGCCAACAGCTAACGTTAGCGTCAGAGAGTTAACGTTACAAGTTAGGAGCAAACACAAAGTTGCCTAACGTCAATGCTAATGCTAACTGTTAACGTTACTAAAGTAATGATAATGATAGGAATGTGTTGTTAGCTAAAGTTCAGACGCGTATAACTGCATTTTCGGCTAGTAATAATAACGTTAAACGGTAACGTAACGTTATGTTCAAAACGTTTTTCTATGACGTTGGCAGGTACCGTACAAATAAATAAATAATAACGTTAGACGTCGTTTTTGTTAACTAACTTATGCTAAGCTAGTGCTGTGTGGACAGTTACAAAAACAAGAATAGTAAGGTTACTCATTGTACTTCCTTGCTAACATGAAGTGTTTTATACCAACTAGTTACACTGTTGTAATGATCGTTAGGGCGTAACGTTACAACGCTGAGGCAATAACAGCTAACTTACAAAGGGACTAGAGATGGCGCCGTTTGGTCGAGCTTATTAATTATCAGGCATAAACTGGAGCAAACCGTCATTATTACTTATTTTATCACTTAACAGAGTCTGCCTGAAGTTATTGTTGCTTCCTACAGTGTCCTTTATGGTCACCTCTGAAGTGCAAAACATCTATAACTGTTTGATAAGAATGTATTGTTGTTTTTCATTTGTCCCACTGTAACTTATTCCATGCATATAAGATAGCTACTTGGTAATACACTGATGGTGGATAAGTGACTCATACAACCCCTCTTAAAGAAATGTGAATTGTCCCTTTAAAGTTGAATGATAACATTGCCCTCTGGATTCCCGAGGGAAATTGCTATGCAGCAGTTGCAATATAAAGTTAGGTGAGTGCAGGTACAAAGCATGAGATATACAGGTATTAAAACAAAGTAGAAAAGTAATGTATAGAAAATATAAAATTCAATATATAGGAAATATAAATTAAAAATGAACTACCCACCAATAAGGTGCAAATATATGCAGTCAATGAATACTTCTAAATATATATATGACAACAGGTTCTCCCATCAGGAAGAATATTCCCCATGCCAAAGTGCAAGACAAACCGCCTCAAATTATCATTTGTTCCAGCCTCCATTAAGTTGTTGAACAGTGTTAAAAAGCTAGTGCAATAGAGCAATGTGCAATAGAGCAACGAGCAACATGCAATGGACACACAGCACCCAAGCACTCAGCACTTTTTCTTGCACTGTAGACGTCTTTTTATGTCCCTGTGTTGCGATTGTTAAATGTAGTCCACGTCTGTTTTATGTAACAGAACTGTCCTTGTGATGATGTTTCCCTGTGATGATATTTTTATCTTGTGTTGTGAAGCAATGAAATGGAGCACTGTGCCCAAGACGAATTTCCCTTGGTGGACAGTAAAGTTTACTTTACTTTACTTTACTTAGGTTACCAGTGTGAGTGACAAATAAAGTATGTTTGCGTCTTGATATATTTGTTTGTGTGAAAGTGCCAGAGTGCATGATTAATACATACATGTGTCTATGATATATCCTTTATGTCACAGTATAGCATATTATATTCTGTGAGTCAGCTGTGAGGAGTCGAGTATAAGATACAGTGTTACACCTCAACATATTTGGGACTGTCCCATACACTGAGGGAGATGATCCCAAATATTTTATAACAGTGTATATATAATGACATAAATGGTGCCCCTTGTCTACTGATACTGTATATTTATTTTTGCCCACTTATGGGACTTTTTTATTATTATTTATTCTGCTTTCATAGCAGCTATTTTGATTTAGTTAGTTTTTGTTCTTTCCATAAAGTATGCTAATGTTTTCACATATATATATCTGGATTGTGTGTCCTTGTTACAGGGAAGAAAGTGCTGAGTCGGAGGATGCAGAGCCCGTCCACCTGTTTTGGAAAGCTGATAAGAAATCAATTCATCAGATCGATGATGGGAATTCCACTAAGAGCTTTAGTTTTGGTATGTTTTGCAGCATGTACAGGATTAAGTGTGTTCACTAGATTTTGTGGCTTTAATATAGAGTCGTAGTAATAGAAGTCTACTTTACATTCATTGTCGCCCTCTGTCGTCCCCAGACCGAGTGTTCACTGCAGAAGAAACAACCAATCAGCTGTACCAGAACATTGCAAAGCCTCTGGTTGTTTCCACTGTTGAGGGATACAATGGTATGTAATGGAAACTGAATGCAGTGAGACCTGTCTTGTGGGGATACTCAATACTCACTGTAGCTGCATGGTGTTTATTTTGTGTTTGATCCACAGGAACCATATTTGCTTACGGACAGACTTCTTCCGGAAAGACTTTTACGATGATGGGGTCTGACCGATCACCTGGAGTGATACCATTGGCTGTGGAGGATGTCTTCCAAACAATTAAAAATGTGAGAATTGTATCACCTGTTTCAAACACGCCCCATAACTGTTTGCAATCAGTTTATTCTAACCAATGACTTGTCTTTTGCCCTAAGTTTCCAAAGAAGGAGTTCCTTCTCAGGGTTTCGTACATGGAGATCTACAATGAAACAGTCACTGACCTGCTTGTGGACAGCTGGAAGAGGAAACCCCTGGAAGTCAGAGAGACAATCAATGTTAGTGGGCTTTTTAGAAGTTTGAATGGCTTTTTGTCAAATTGAAACCCTTATCAAATCTTTTGCGGCCTAGTTTACAACATTTGCAGGAACTCAACGAAGTCTCAAACATTACATTTAATCACTTTTTGTTGGATGAGAGGGTATAAACTGTTTGTGTCAGCTTGATTACTGTTCACGTCCTGTAGAAACAAGCTGAAAATGAAAATGAGCAGCGTTAGATATGAAATTTTCATTAAAAATAATAGGTGCAGTCCCTCTGACTTTTACACTTTTTTTTTTCAAAAATCAGAACTAGTATGTTGATCAGCTTAAAATATTTATGACATGCATAAACGTTTAACTGGAAGATTTCTTCTGAAATCGTTTTGCTGTGATCAGAAAAATCATTTTAGTCAGGATCATTCATGACTCTGTAGGTCTGCTGAGCTGCAAAAAGTCTTAACATTACAGACTGATGGAACATATTTCAAAGTCTAGGAGCACTAAATGACAGAAACCCTGCAAAGATGTACTTTTCTGTTTTACATGATTTTTGTATCTGGTTAACTACTGTGTACAGAAAAACATCTATGTGGCTGACCTAACCGAGGAGCTCGTTACGTCTCCTGCACAAGCCCTGGCCTGGATTCGGAAAGGAGAAAGTAAGATCTGAGATTACTGAACATTGGAATGATGACGTGCTCTGCAGACTGTGTGTAATTACCAATGTGTTTTCTCCTTTTATAGAGAACCGCCACTATGGAAAGACAAAAATGAACCAGCGAAGCAGTCGCTCCCACACCATATTCCGAATGGTAAGCAACACCACATCTTCACTGCATAGTGACATATCAGATTCTGGGGAAAGCTGGATTTTTCACAATATTGTTCTTTTAGATCCTGGAAAGTCGAGAAAGAAGCGACCCAGCATCAGGAGAAAATGCAGATGGAGCCATTATTGTGTCTCATTTGGTAAGCTAGCTCCATTTATTGGCTTGTTTTCCATCTTTATGTTACATTTGCTATCTGTCTTGTCTGGGTCATTGCTTATGTTGTTGTAATTATTTGTTCACCAGCTATTTGTCTTCATCTTTTAGAATTTAGTTGATTTGGCTGGATCAGAGAGAGCAAGTCAAACAGGAGCTGAAGGTAAGCCGGAGTTAAATTTAAGGTTGCTGATTGAATCCACATGAAATGCACACTATGATACTATGTTAGAGTTCATTGATTGCACACTACAGTGTGTAATGAGTTTCTGCTTTGATATCCTAGGCACACGTTTCAAAGAAGGTTGCAATATCAATCGCAGTCTCTTCACACTCGGCCAAGTGATCAAGAAACTGACTGATGAAAGCCAGAAGTGAGTAAAGGATGGACATGCAAAGTACTTACTACAGAGATTTTTCCACTTGTGCTAACATAAGGAGAAATTTTTACTCTTGTTTTACACCATACATACAGCAAATAACAGTTAGGGTTGTTTTCTGTACCATGAGCGTATCCTCAGCATCAGTCAGCGCTGAAATTTTCCTTCTTTCTAACTGCTTACAGATGCATCCTCACTAGCCAGGCAGGCAGAGGATCCTGACCACTTTCTTAAATATCTCAAGTCATGTCAGTTTTATTTATATAGCACCAAATCATAACAAAATTTATCTCAGGAAACGTTTTATATAGCAGGCTGAAAAATTTCCACCATGAGCAAGCAAATTAAATTAAATAGGCCACATTTAAAGAACAGGGCCCTGCTCTGTATTATACATCTCATCTAACTGTCATAAAGACAATGATTTAGTGCATTTGGCCAAATTTTGAGCTATTTATTTAGTATACTCATTAGTGGTGTAAGTAATGAAAATATTTCAAACTCCAGTGTGATTATTTAGTAGTAAACAAAGTAAATTGAGGAGAGGAAAAAAGTTATTACTAACTGATTTTTATGTTTTTAAACATTAATTCAAGGTGCTGGTATTTTGACAAATTTCGCTCTCTCTCTGTTCAGGGGTTTCACTAACTACAGAGACAGTAAGCTCACCCGCATCCTGCAGAATTCCTTGGGTGGGAACGCGAAAACAGTCATCATTGGTACCATCACACCCGTTGCTCTGGATGAGACCCTCAGCACTCTACAGGTAGATGAAATATGTAGATTCCTGTCCTGCACACCTAACATCTCTACAGTGTCATGACTTCACTGTGGTAAGGCAGCCTTGGCTTCCTTGACTGCCTTGACTGCTTTGTTTTTCATTGCTGCTGCTGTTGTGCTGCTCTGACTGTCCGCACACTGTCAGTGTTCTCTTTTCGGATGAACATGCAGTGTGTAAGAAATCCATTTTGTCAATGCATTGAGTTGGCAGCCGTACCAAATTGGGTGCACCCCTGCATGTAGAATCACATGCACAGCTCATATTTTATGTGCATTACCATGCATATGCACATGGTATTTCAAGCCCTGCAACTGTTGTATTGTAATATTAAATAGTATGTTACATTTTACTTTGTTAGCTCATTTCCCCAGTACATTTATGCACGATTACACAGCGCACCTTTGCAGATGGATGTCGTCCGTGTGGACAGTTCTGTTTTATGACAAAGGCAGATGATGTTTCACAAAATGATTCTTTACTTTAGTTTGCCAGCACTGCAAAGAAAATGAAGAACGACCCTCATGTGACAGAGGTGTCTGATGACGGGGCTCTGCTCAAAAGGTATCGCAATGAGATTGTAGACCTGAAGCGACGACTTCATGAGGCAAGTGGCATCATTCCTCAGTCATGTTCTCTTTGGACCATCACTGCAAGTTCCATTATTGCAGCACGTTCTACCCACTGACCTGTGGATGACCTCCCAACAGGTTTCTTCAGTCACACAGACCACAGCCACAGAGAAGGAGGTTCTCTCCCAGCTGCTCCAAGAAAAGGATCAGCTCCAGAGAGAACAAGAGGACAGGATCAAAAACCTGACCAAACTGCTGGTCACCAGCACAAACCAAGTTCCTGTTCAAAAGGTAGATATGACACAAAATAATGTCAGAGTACAGCTTTCTCTTTCGTATCATAGTCATAATAACTCATGTCCTGTTTTTAAGATGCCAAAACGCAGGGTTACGTGGGGAGGAAAGATGCTCAGACTTGCCCGTCCGTCTGCATGTGATGGTGGTTCATCTGACCTTAGCTTTGCAGACCCTTTCACTCGGAAGAGGAAAGCCTCTAATTTCTCTCTGATGGAGCTGGTTGAAGGTACAGAGGAGCACATAAAATAAAGTATATGCACTCTGAAAATCATAATTCACCTTATAATTTCCATGTCATATATGAACTGCACTGTCGGGTAATGAGTGGAATGCATACATGGTATGTTTGAACAGATGATGAGGACTTTGACTCTCACTGGGAGATTCCTGATGAGCCTTCAGATGATATGGAGATAAGTCAGAGCTCTGTGACTGTCAGGAGCTTTGGAGACAGGTAAATGTCTTGATAATTACAGTTCAAGTAGTTTTCCACTTCAAAGACAGCAAATGTAACTACTCAGGCCTCCAGACCAACCTTATTAATCTGGGCGCTTCTGCGTCCAGTGTGAACCTGGCATGAGGCTACTGTATGTGGGGAAAAAACAGGTCTTTTCAGTGTTTGTAGGTAATTCACAGTTGTTGAACACATAAGTCATCCGTATGTTTTATCTTTTTCCAGTCCCAAAGACTTTGTGTCTCCAGACCGTATGCATGAGCTTTCAGGAAAAGTGTCCAGCCTGCAGCTGCAGCTGCAAACAGAGGTCCAACAAAAACAAGAGGCCCTGGAGAAGGTGGCAATGTTGGACCTCCGAGTTGCAGACCTGGAGAGACGGCTGGAGGAACAGAACAACACTCCGAGTAAAACTGATGAACAGGTATGATTTATACCTGCTCCCTGGCCTCCAAGTAAAAGGAGAAATCCTTAATTACACGAGAATAGCATCTTTGGCATGTTCATTGTTTTTTGTTCTGTCCTGGTTGTGTTAGCTGGTTTTAGTATTAATCTTCATACCTCATTTTGCAGATGGGTAAACAGTTTGCAGAGGCCATCCAGCTGTGTGAGACACTGGCTTCAGAGAAGGTAAGGCTTGATGGGGCACCTCTGTGGCACATATCCTACAGCTCAACTTGCTGTGCTTTTGATAGCAGAGAAAATCCTCTTAACTTGTTTTCCTCTGGATGTATGTATGTAATATATTTTCTGTTTTATAACACAGAGGTTGTGTGTCCCTTACAAGGTATTAAATAAACCACAAGCATGTTTAATCTAGAGTCACTGAGTTGTAGTTTTTCCACAGATAAAACTCAGAAAGCCATTTGAAGATTATCTGGCTTTATAGGCCAAAAATGGTCTTAACTGTTTAATGCATTTTTTGCACAACACACAGTCACCAAAGCTTTGTTTTTATGTTATCCACATGGATAATTTGTTTATTTGTATTGGAAAAAAATATTCTACAGAGACACTATTGCAACATGTTGATAAAAATATAATAGCATTTATTTCTTCTACTAGTAATGAAAAGAAGCAACATAAGGGCAATGCATTTCAATTGGAAATACTGAAAGCTCTTAAACTGATTAAATTGTATGTTTACAGGACGTGGTGGAAGTCGAGCGAGACTACCTGAAGCAGGAGCTCGGGATGTTCCTAGAGCAGATTGAAACTCTGGAGAAAGAGAAAGCTGCTCTGTCAAAAGAGATGGAGGAGAAGAGAGAGATGGATGAATTCAAGTCTCTGGAGGAGGAGTTCAGAAAAGAGCAAGAGGTAATTGATTTGATTCTATTCATAGTACAATTTAGGGTCAATGTTCACTCCTAGTGTCAAAAATGGGAGGGCCAGGAGGTGAATTTACAGTAGTGATGGCCAAATGAAGCCTCGCAAAGCATTTTCTTTATTTTCTGAGCCCACTAGATGGCGCTCATGGTTTAAAGAGAAAGGCATGAAGAATGGCAATTCAGTGTGCTTTCATCCTTTACCTGAACAAAAAGCACCATCTAGGTGGGCTCAGAAAATAAAGAAAATGCTTTATGAGGCCATCAATAGTTTACAGTCCTCCTAGTGCCAACAATGGGTGAAACTGAAACTAGGAGTTAATGTCTGTAAAATATCCAACTTTAAACTAACTTCACTGTGCTGGTGCAGCTGGCTTGACCACAGTGTTTTGGACTGGGCTAGACGGTGGAACAAGAGGTTGGAGCATGTCCAGTCAGCATGCTTGCTAAGTGTCCAGTCCACGTGGTCACAAAACATGGGCTGCACGTGAACGTCCACATAGGGACCCTGTAAACTCTTGCTGACGTGGGTGGATGATGACATTTACGTCAAGGGGACCACAGCAGACACTCACATGAACCATGAATTGGCACCTACTGTAATGAAGTAATGATTAAAATAAAGCATTATACTGTATATGCCATCCATCCATTTTCTACCACTTATTGGGCACTGAGTTGCATTAGCTATGGAAATCAAGAACTGTTCTAGTTGAGAACCAGTTCCAAATCATCCAGTCAGTGTAATGTGAGCTTAAATTCCAGGAATGCCATTTGACACTGCACACGAGTGCCACTGCTTCCCAACCAAGCAGCACGGCTGTTACCGAAGTTAAATAGCCAATATGTTAATATCATTAGCGCCACATAGGCAGGCTTAGCAGATTTTTTTTTAATTCACTAAGAAGCCCTAAATGAAAATGTGTGCTGTACAAATATTTTGTCATTTTATCTATACTGTGTTCAGGCGCAGAGATAATAAAACAGTCGCATTGATCTAGCATTCTGTGCAGTCGGTGCGCTTCACGCTTGATTGCAAACCACCCCAGTGCATGCAGAAGGTCACAGTCTGAAGCCAACAGAGCCACATCATCTGAAGAGAACTGAAATGCAATTCTAAGGGTCCACAACAGATTTAGTACCCCTACAGAACTCCCATAGGGATAAGGTTGTAAGGATTCTTCAAGTCCACCCAATGCGTACAGACTGTATGGGCAAACTCCCATAACCCACCTAACGACCCTTCAAGGGTATAAAAGCCGGTCCACTGTTTCATGACCAGGACGGAATCCACATAACACCTCCAGAATCCGACACTTTGACAGAAATTCTTCCTTTTCTTTTGATATTTATTAATAATTTGAAATTACAATCATGTTTCTGCTCCCTCTTGACAGATTCAGAGGCTGACTGAGGAGCTCGAGAGCATGCGAGCAGAGAGAGACGGTCTGCTCTCTGGTAAGGAACCCAGCTGTCAGACCTCCTCAGAGGAGATGGAGAAGCTGCTGTGCAGAGTGACGTCTCTCACTGAGGAGAGAGATCAGCTGCAGGAGATACTGGAGGGACTGAGACAGGAGAAGCAGCAGCTCAGAGCAGAACTGGAGGACAGAATGGAGATGGTATGTTATTACTGATGCTTCTAAAGTGTTTTTCATTTATAAGTGATTATTTCATATCTTTTGAATCATCACAGTTTATGCAGAAAAAGAAAAAGTGATGGATTTGCCTGTTGCAGGTTGCACAAGTCCAGTGTGGGTTTAACCAGCCAGAAGGACTGGCCTCAGAACTGCACCAACAGGATGCCCAAGTAACCCACCTTCAGCAAGAGGTAACAGCAGTAAAGTTAATGAAGTCTGATATTTTAGAATTTTCTTATTGTTGACGAGTCCCATGAAAAGACCCAAATCTACTTACAAGTATAGTATGTATGTATGTATCAAAGCCTGATATCTTTCTCTTTTTTGCCACAGAGCTCCATTGTTGTGAACAACTGTTGCAACACATCAGTGAGCTCCACTGATGTCACATGAGTGACATGTTGTTGTCTTTTATTACCATGAACACACACTGTAGTTTATTTTGACTTGAATACACCATCCCTCTGTCACAAATACTCACTAGTACACCAAATGTGTATTGATCCGCTACTGAAAATAGTCCCAGACAAAGGCACTAATTGCACCAGTCTGAGTAACATTTGCTAAAAACTACTGTGTCCGATGTGTATGTTACAGGACATCACTGAGCCCTTTTAAAAATTCTGGAGCAAAAGAAATAAAACTAAACTTGCAAACTCTCCGGTAGCAACCAGTGGGAAGGGAAGTGAAAGTTATGGGAAACGGACTTACACACTTGGTTTTGGTCTCTTCACAGGATTTGTTGACAAACAGCAAAACATGGATTAAACGCAGGCTTATTCTTCAAAACTTTGCTTCTTGACTGAAAATACTTCAATTGATTTGTCTATTTTCCTCCACAGATAGAGCAACTACAGACAACTTTACAGGCCGTCAGTGAGCAGAAGAGCCAGCTGGAAGCTGATCTGCAGCATAATACAGAGATGGTGAGGGGGAGTTGTTTGTGGTCAAACTGAGATTTAATTTTTCGGGTGTGCTCACACTGCCAGTGATGTCTTTGCCCCAAAATTTTCATATATTTTCCTCATGTGGATGAATGGGAAATGCAACTTTTTCTCTTTGCAGGCTGCAGAGACTCAGAGCCTTCTGCATTCACTTCAACAAGAACTCCAAGAGCAGAATCAAAGAAACGCTGACCTAGAAAGACTCAGCCAAGAGAGGCAAGCTCAACTACAACAAGAGGTTAGTTCCTTACAACACATTTCACCAAAGTTAAGTTTTCAGAAGTACTGTATGCTCTGTAATTCAGATCAGATCAAAAAGTGCTCTCTTATTTTTAGGTTGCAGAGACTCTGAGTCTTCTACATTCTCGTCAAGAGGAGCTTCAAGAGCAGAAGCAGAATAACTCAGACCAAATGACACTGAGTGAGCAGAAGGAATATGACTTAGAACAACAGGTGAGTTAAATTGTCAATGAAGGATATTTTTTTTAAACTGCTCCTTCACTGTCAGTGTTCTGACTGCTAGTATGAAATCTTCCCATTTACACAGACCAAGACTCTAAGTGAGCAGCTTGAGAGTGTACAAGCAGAAAGGGATGCCCTGTTGTCTGAGAAGGAATCCAGCTCTCAGACCTCCACAGAGGAGATGGAGAAGCTGCTGTGCAGAGTGAAGTCTCTCAGTGAGGAGAGAGATCAGCTGCAGGAGGCTCTGGAGGGACTGAGACAGGAGAAGCAGCAGCTCAAAGCAGAGCTAGAAGACAGGATGGAGACGGTAAAAGCTTTGGCTGAAAACTGTAAATTGAGAGCTGCTGATTGCTGTTTCCTGGGGAAAATACCTGCATGGGACCTGTGATTTTTTATTTTTTTTTTCAACGTATGTGTAGTCACAGCCTATCATGTACTGTGATTAAATTATTTCTCCAAATCACCATGACAATTATGCACAACGGTCATTACAGCAAGATAACTGGAATAAATTTGTTTCTGGTGTTGTTTCACCGGCCACACATTATATTAACGTGCTGTTTACAGTCGAGCAGTTTGGTAAAATATTTTTTAGGTAGAGTGAACTGAATCAAATGCAAAATCTTTATGGTAATTATTTAAATATGTTTAACAAGTGGCTTAACCAGATTTTCAGATGTACATCCTGAGCGAGAGCAGGAGGGCCAGTTGTAAAGTAGCGTTCAACAGCGTTTAATTGTAAGGTAGCGTTCTAGTGCAGAAATCACCTAA
This sequence comes from Epinephelus awoara, assembly GCA_035609425.1. Lineage (NCBI taxonomy): Eukaryota > Metazoa > Chordata > Actinopteri > Perciformes > Serranidae > Epinephelus > Epinephelus awoara. Next base: position 6,528,064 of record CM069305.1, read on the forward strand.
ACGAATATTTCACCCACAAAATGACCCTTTGTATACCAATTGAAAACTCGCATTTCTCCACGGTGGAGAATTCTACAACAGAGAAAATCCTTAATGAATTGAAGCCTTAGGGGTCCACATTTAATTTGTCTGTGTGGGAAGCACTGAGCATATGAATGGATAAATAAGACTTGGATTATACTGCACAAGTTGTGTGAGAGTTTGTAAATGGATGTTGTGGTAAAGTTTTGCTGTTGTTAAATGCAGAGCCCTATGACTTTAGTTCATCAAGGATTTTCTCCTTTCTTCATGCACTGTGGAGACGTGAGAAAAATAAACTTTTCTTCTTCTTTCTTCAAACTGAGGTCATATTGTTCTCTCATGTGTTCTCTCTGTTGTTCAGATGCAGTGTGAGTTACAGCAGCAGCTCAGCTCTGAGCCTCAGTCTCTGAAAGAAGAACAGGAGGCTCAACGACTTCTGCAGGTTAGATTATGTCCCACAGTCTAACACTACAGTTACATTTCTACATTTTTATTTTTGATTCACTTCATTGAGCATTTGTCCCTGATACTGAGTAAGACTTCTGAATAAAGCACAAAACAGCTTGCTGCACTAAGCTCCATACGACATTCACTCACTTCGGAACTTAATGATTTTTATTTTATATTGGTGCTCGTACATTGAGGTATGTTCGAGAGCACATAAAGGTCTTGTGAGACAATGTGAGAAATACTGAAAAATGTTAAAGTTTGCCTACATTGTGCTTCAGATCCAACAGCTGGAGGAGCATCTGGAGAAAACTAAGGAGGAGGTGAGCCAGCTGAAGTCTGACCTTCAGGAAAATGTAGATCTGGTGAGTTCTTTCCTTCCCAAGCAGTGATGGTGAGCTCTGGTTTTAGCCCAATGTTAAGATACATTTAAGGATTCTGATGAAATACACAAAGAAACTTCCTATTCTAAATGTTAAGACAATAAATTTGCTCTTACATATGATGAAGAAAAACTGCACATCGCTGAATATGAGAATCTGGAATCTGATTTAATTTTTATCATTTTTGCTTGGAAAAAGGACTAGAATGATTAATCAATTATCAGATTAGTTGCTAATTAATTTTATTTTGATGGATTAATCAACTCACCGTTGCAGCTCTAGTAATGAGTCAGCCCAAGACTTCCCTGGTTGTGGATGGGAGACATTGACCCTGTTATTGTCCACTCCTTTTCAGTGATTATTGTATGGAAAAGATCTTCACTTCTGCACTCATGTGGTTGCAATGTCTTTCAGATGATTGAGAACCAGGAGGAGCTGAGAGAGTCTCAGGAGAAGATCAGAGTTCTACAAGATGAGATCAATGTGCTGAAGAGTCAAAAGGCAGAGCTGGAGGGCAAAGCAAGTGATGTGGGTGATGCAGATATTTCCCTCCAGATGCAAGATCTCCAAACTCAGGCAGGACTACTTTTCTACATAAAGAATACTCAGAGGGAACCTGATGTGTGATGCTGGCTGTCACCTCTTGAATAGATTGAAATAATTTTATAACCATCTAAACTCCATTTATGTGGGCCAGATTTGTTAAATTTCTTGAAAGAAAACTTATTTAATTCATGTCACTCTCAATATCTGAATTTACAGTTAGGTCTTTATTCTTTCCTGACAGATTCAGAGGCTGACTGAGGAGCTTGTGAGTGTGCGGGCAGAGAGAGACGGTCTGCTCTCTGGTAAGGAACCCAGCTGTCAGACCTCCACAGAGGAGATGGAGAAGCTGCTGTGCAGAGTGACATCTCTCACTGAGGAGAGAGATCAGCTGCAGGAGATACTGGAGGGACTGAGACAGGAGAAGCAGCAGCTCAGAGCAGAGCTGGAGGACAGAATGGAGATGGTATGTTATTACTGATGCTTCTAAAGTGTTTTTCATTTATAAGTGATTATTTCATATCTTTTGAATCATCACAGTTTATGCAGAAAAAGAAAAAGTGATGGATTTGCCTGTTGCAGGTTGCACAAGTCCAGTGTGGGTTTAACCAGCCAGAAGGACTGGCCTCAGAACTGCACCAACAGGATGCCCAAGTAACCCACCTTCAGCAAGAGGTAGCAGCAGTAAAGTTAATTAAGTCTGATAGTTTAGAATTTTCTTATAGTTGACAAATCCCATGAAAAGATCCAAACCAACAATAAGTGTTTCCTACGTACAAATACTGTCTGTCTGTCTTCCTGTCTTCCTTCCTCTGTGCCACAGACTTCCAATGTTGTCCAAAACTATTAAACACATCAATTGGCCACACTGTTGTACTGGGTGACATTTTGCTCTTTTATTACCATGAACACACACGCACTATAGTTTATTTTGACTCACATACACTGTCCTTCTGTCACAAATACTCACTAAAGCACCAAATGAGAATTAATCCACTCCTGCAAATAATCCAGACAAAGGCACTGTTTGTACCAGTCAGAGTTCGTTTGCTATAAACTACTGTATCCAGTTGTTTTAGAAAATTACTCAGCCTTTATGAATTGTAAAAAAAAAAAAAAAAAAAAACTAAACTTGCACACTCCTCAGTAGGAACCGATGGGCGGGGAAGGCAAAGTTATGAGAAACAGACTCACATACTTGGTTTTGGTCTCTTCATGGGATTTTTTGACAATAAGAAAAATAGCCTTATCTTCAAAACTCTATTTCTTGACTGAAAATACTTAAATTATGGAATGTCTCCATTTTCTTCCACAGATAGAGCAACTACAGGCAACTTTGCAGGCTGTCAGTGAGCAGAAGAGCCAGCTGGAAGTTGATTTGCAGCATAATATGGAGATGGTGAGGGGGAGTTGTTTGTGGTCAAACTGAGCTTTATTGATGTTGAGTTTAAAGGAACTATATATGACATTTAGAGCATACCTTTGATCCAGTGTCTGATTCCGGTTGTCTGCACACGGTTCTCAACATGGAGGCGGCTGAGCCGGCAGCCAGCAGCTTTTGGTGCTAACAGCAGCAGCAGTGCTGACAGAGTTTACAGTGTTAACCTGGGAGGGAAGCAGTGGGTGGGCACTAAGCTTCCCCTGTGACGCTATAGATCAGGATGGTGTTATTAGCAGTAACTGACAATAGCAAATAGTTGTTTGCTTCCATATTAATGCTTTGAATGATGTATACAGTTCCTTTATGTGTGGTCACGCTGTGAAAAAGCTTTCAATTTTTGTGTAGATGAAAAGAAATGCAACTTTTTCTCTTTGCAGGCTGCAGAGACTCAGAGCCTTCTGCATTCACTTCAACAAGAACTCCAAGAGCAGAATCAAAGAAACGCTGACCTAGAAAGACTCAGCCAAGAAAGGCAAGCTCAGCTAGAACAAGAGGTTAGTTCCTTAGAACACATTTCACCAAAGTTATGTTTAAAGTCCCTTTTCAGAAGTACTGTGTGCTCTGTAATTCAGATCTGATCAAAAAATGCTCTCTTATTTTAAGGTTGCCAGGACTCTGAGTCTTCTACATTCTCTTGAAGACAAGCAACAGGAGCTAAAGCAAAATAACTCAGTTCATATGAAACTCTGTGAGCAGAAGGAATCTGACTTAGAACAACAGGTGAGTTAAATTGTTAATGAGGGATAATTTATAAACTCATCCTTCACTCTTGGTATGTTAGTTGAAAAGCCTCCCGTTTAAACAGACCAAAAATCTAACAGAGCAACTTGAGAGTGTAATGTTATGGTAAAATTTGCTAATCATTTCCAGTTTTTCTTTAATGTGTTCTGTTTAAAAAAAAATGTGTTTGGGTTGTTTTACAAATAATTGGAAGATGAATAATCAGCCCATATCTGCTTCAACAGATAGCACAGCTGAACATGTCTCTCCAGACTGTCACTGAGCAGAAGAGGCAGGTGGAATATGATCTACAGCAGAACATGAATATGGTGAGACAACGGGTCTTCATAACAGAGTCTAACTGCAATCATACTTTTTTTTGACAGTTTTGTAACTTGTTGATTGTAAGAATAATTTACTTTGTGCCTTTCCTTAGAGGATATTTTAGTTTTTAATACATTTCAACGGTTCTCGTCTTGCTAATTTTTGTGCACCTGTTGACACGTGCATATTTGATTTACTTAACTTAAGATTTTGTTTCAAGGCTTCTACAACACAAGAACTTCTGAAGTCAGTCCAAGAGGAGCTGTGTGAACAGAAGCAGGTGAACTCTGATCTGGAAAAACTGTGTCAGGAGAAGGAAAGCTCCTTAGATCAACAGGTTGGTGTCTAATACCTCACTCTTTTAAATGGCAAGGATTTACTTTTGTTAAGCTTGTTTGCAGAGCAAGGGCCCTTCTAATTGTTCCCTTCCTCACAGATGAGGACTCTGACAGAGAAACTGGAGAGCATTGAGGCAGAGAGAGAGGGTCTGCTCTCTGAGAAGGAACCCAGCTGTCAGACCTCCACAGAGGAGATGGAGAAGCTGCTGTGCAGAGTGACGTCTCTCACTGAGGAGAGAGATCAGCTGCAGGAGGCACTGGAGGGACTGAGACAGGAGAAGCAGCAGCTCAGAGCAGAGCTGGAGGACAGGATGGAGACGGTAAAAGCTTTGGCTGAATACTATAAACTGAGATTCCAGTATATCCCAGGCATCATCTCTGAAATCTGGTTCTGTTGCTCAGGAAATACCCATGCAGAAACCTATTTTGTGTGTGTGTGTGTGCGTGCGTGCGTGCGTGCGTGCGTGCGTGCGTGCGTGCGTGCGTGCGTGCGTGCGTGCGTGTGTGTGTGTGTCTTCACAGACTGAAGACTATCATGGACTGAAATTAAAACTAATATATCAAAACCACACTGTCAGTTCTACACAGCTGTTTGAACTTAATACTAATATTGTTGCAGTCATTACAGTAACATGACTGAAATAAATTTGCAAATTAAATTTTTTCTGCTCATGTACTGCTTTCATTCCAGCAGTGTGGTAAAATATTTTCTAGGTAAGGTGAACTGATAAGTTCGCATTTTTTCCCCAAGTTCAATAAGTGCCTTCACCAGATTTGCAGATGTCTATTCTGTTTTTGAAATCAAACTTCATTTATGCCAAGGAATCCAGTGAATCTAATGATATATTCCCCAAAAGTCATCATTTCCAGCACATACTGAAGTCCTAGTGTTCTCTCATGTGTTCTCTCTGTTGTTCAGATGCAGTGTGAGTTACAGCAGCAGCTCAGCTCTGAGCCTCAGTCGCTGAAAGAAGAACAGGAGGCTCAAACACTTCTGCAGGTTAGATTACTCATCACTCATTTATTCTCATTCTTAAACATATTAATATTGTTGCTCATACACTCAGTTATGTTCTAGAGAAGATATTTGTGAGAAAATATGGGTAATACTGAAAATGTTAAAGTTTGCCTACATTGTGCTTCAGATCCAACGGCTGGAGGAGCATCTGGAGAAAACCAAGGAGGAGGTGAGCCAGCTGAAGTCTGACCTTCAGGAAAATGTAGAACTGGTGAGTTCTTTCCTTCCCATCAGCAAGATACAGTTTGGCGCTCTGATGAAATACACTGATGATTTCCACTTCTTCTTACATTTCTGTCCTTTGTTTTTGTTTTTTTAAATGTAGTTTGCATTTGGATTTTTGCAGATATTTACAGTATGAATAATCAGCCCATATTTGCTTCAGCAGATAGCACAGCTAAATATGTTTGTACCGTTACTTCTGTTTGTTTTGTCCAACTCACAGCTTCAAACCTTAAGATATTCAATTTAATGTTGTATATGATGAAGGAAATTGCCACAATCGACTAATCGTTGCAGCTCTAGTAATGAGTCAGCCCAAGACTTCCCTGGTTGTGGATGAGAGATTTTGACCCTGTTATTGTCCACTCCTTTTCAGTGATTATTGTATGGAAAAGATCTTCACTTTTGCACTCGTGGATGCAATGTCTTTCAGATGATTGAGAACCAGGAGGAGCTGAGAGAGTCTCAGGAGAAGATCAGAGTTCTAAAAGATGAAATCAACATGCTGAAGAGTCAAAAGGCAGAGCTGGAGGGCAAAGCAAGCAATGGAAGTGATGCAGATATTTCCCTCCAGATGCAAGATCTCCAAACTCAGGCAGGACTACTTTTCTACATAAAGAATACTCAGAGGGAAACCTGATGTTTTATGCTGGCTGTTGACGCATTTTGAAATTATTTGATCGTTATCTGAACTCTATGAATTTTTGACGGATTTGTGATATTTCTTTTAAGAAGCTTATTTAAATCCAAATCTTATATCATTGTCACTTTAAATCTTTAAATTTACAATTCGGTCTCTATTCTTTCCTGACAGATTCAGAGGCTGACTGAGGAGCTTGTGAGTGTGCGAGCAGAGAGAGATGGTCTGCTCTCTGAGAAGGAAGCCAGCTGTCAGACCTCCACAGAGGAGATGGAGAAGCTGCTGTGCAGAGTGACGTCTCTCACTGAGGAGAGAGATCAGCTGCAGGAGATACTGGAGGGACTGAGACAGGAGAAGCAGCAGCTCAGAGCAGAACTGGAGGACAGGATGGAGACAATGCAGACTGAGGTTTCTATCTGATAACTTTACTTTCATCTATTATAGGGTTGCACACATTTTCTGTATTGACAGTAGTAGTTGTAATAGAAAATTTAGATTAAAAATGGTTTAAACTGCAACTAGACTTAAAGAGACACTTGAATGACCCTTCTTACTGTTTTCTTCCTCACAGGTGAGGACTCTGACAGAGAAACTAAAGACCATTGAGGCAGAGAGAGACAGTCTGCTCTCTGAGAAGGAACCCAGCTGTCAGACCTCCACAGAGGAGATGGAGAAGCTGCTGTGCAGAGTGACGTCTCTCACTGAGGAGAGAGATCAGCTGCAAGAGGCTCTGGAGGGACTGAGACAGGAGAAGCAGCAGCTCAGAGCAGAGCTGGAGAACAGGATGGAGACAATGCAGACTGAGGTTTGTGACACGTTGTGCTGTCCTCTGTTTCCATCACACTTAGTTTTGTAGTAAGGTAATGTTGAGACAAAACTCACTTGTTAAAGTTTTTAGCCCACCATTCTGCCATTTAACGTAGATAAATAACCAGCCCATATCTGCTTCAACAGATAGCACAGCTGAACATATCTCTCCAGACTGTCACTGAGCAGAAGAGGCAGGTGGAAAATGATCTACAGCAGAACATGAATATGGTGAGACAACGGGTCTTCATAACAGAGTCTGACTCAGCTAAAATCATATGGCTGGGCGCAGTTTTGTACTCTATGGGTTTTGCAAATAATTTTTTGTGCCTTTTCAGTATTAGGTATTGAAGTAGTTTTTAATTCATTTCTAAGGTTCTCATCTCCTTATTTTTCTGCACCTGTTGACACGTGCATATTTGATTGACTAAACTTAAGATTTTGTTTCAAGGCTTCTACAACACAAGAACTTCTGAAGTCAGTCCAGGAGGAGTTGTGTGAACAGAAGCAGGTGAACTCTGATCTGGAAAATCTGTGTCAGGAGAAGGAAAGCTCCTTAGATCAACAGGTTGGTGTTTAATACCCCACTCTCTTATAAATAGGAAGGATTTGCTTTTATAAAGCTTCTTGTTAGCAAGATTATTCTTCTAACTGCTCCCTTCCTCACAGATGAGGACTCTTACTGAAACACTGAAGAGCACTGAGGCAGAGAGAGACGGTCTGCTCTCTGAGAAGGAATCCAGTTGTCAGACCTCCACAGAGGAGATGGAGAAGCTGCTGTGCAGAGTGACGTCTCTCACTGAAGAGAGAGATCAGCTGCAGGAGATACTGGAGGGACTGAGACAGGAGAAGCAGCAGCTCAGAGCAGAGCTGGAGGACAGGATGGAGACAATGCAGACTGAGGTTTGTCACAAGTTGCGCTGTCCTGTGTTTCCACCACAGTTAGCTTTGTAGAAAGGTAGTTTTGAGACAAAACTCAATTTGTAAAGTTTTTAGCCAACCATACTGTCATTTAACGTAGCTTTGATACGGTGCAATGACACAGCTTTTAAAAAAAATTAAAGGCAGAAATGCAGCTCAAAAAGTGCAAGTAAAATTTAGGGGCTTCCTGACTGATGATTTAGACCATACCTGTTTGGGGGGGCAGCAGTAGAGTATTACAGTTGTATTAGGAAGAAAGAAATCAGTGCATCCTTAATCTCTAGTTTTTAGCAAAGATATGTTGGTATCTAGTGTATGGCATATGCAATTTTCTTTTTACTTGTTGAAAATGTACGGAGATATGCGTGAGGTCATGTAGAAACTGTCTCCATGCAGCGTTCATCCGCCAGAGATCACTGACAAGTTTATTCTTACACTGTAAAATGTCCTGCTTCATACAAATCTTAGTCACATGTCGTTAAGAACAAAACCACTAAGATACATTTTGGGGTGTTGTGAAATACACTGATAATTTCAAGTTTTTCTTACATTTCTTTCCTATGTTCCATTAAAAGTCTTATCTGTGTTTGGGATGTTTTACAAATATTTGGAATATATATAATCTCTGCTTCAACAGATAGCACAGCTGAACATGTCTCTCCAGGCTGTGACTGAGCAGAAGAGGCAGGTGGAATATGATCTACAGCAGAACATGAATATGGTGAGACAACGGGTCTTCATAACAGAGTCTGACTCAGCTAAAATCATATGGCTTGGCGCAGTTCTGTACGAATAATTTTTTTGTGCCTTGCCATTGTTGGATATTGAAGTAGTTTTTAATTCATTTCTATGGTTCTCATTTTTCAATTTTTCTGCACCATATTTGATTTACTTAACTTAAGATTTTGTTTCAAGGCTTCTACAACACAAGAACTTCTGAAGTCAGTCCAAGAGGAGCTGTGTGAACAGAAGCAGGTGAACTCTGATCTGGAAAAACTGTGTCAGGAGAGGGAATGCTCCTTAGATCAACAGGTTGGTGTTTAATACCTCACTCTTTTAAATGGCAAGGATTTACTTTTGTTAAGCTTGTTTGCAGAGCAAGGGCCCTTCTAATTGTTCCCTTCCTCACAGATGAGGACTCTGACTGAAACACTGAAGAGCATTGAGGCAGAGAGAGACAGTCTGCTCTCTGAGAAGGAATCCAGCTGTCAGACCTCCACAGAGGAGATGGAAAGGCTGCTGTGCAGAGTGACGTCTCTCACTGAGGAGAGAGATCAGCTGCAGGAGACACTGGAGGGACTGAGACAGGAGAAGCAGCAGCTCAGAGCAGAGCTGGAGGACAGAATGGAGATGGTACATTTTTGTACCTATAAAGTCATTTGCAACTTAAGAACATTAACACAAACCAACAGCTTCAAAGACACTTGTATGATGTCAGTTAATTTATGTTCTCTTACAACTGCAGATTTCAGGCATCCAAGAGAGGCTGAGCGAGCAGGAAAATTTGAACTCAAAGCAGCAGCCTGTGAGAGGAGAACAAGAGCTGCAACGAAGAGTAGGTCCAAATTATTTACTGTCGTAGTTTTCAAGTTATCATTTAACGTTTTGAAGAATCGATTTGTTCATGTTCTTCCCAAGAGGAATTGGTGAGGATTGATGCCACGGTTACATCTGTGTAAATATAAAACTACAGCTAGCAGCCGCTTAGCTTAGCTTAGCACAAAGACTGAAAACAGGTGGTAACAAGTAGACTGGGTCCGTCCAAGGAGGAAACCATCTGCCTACCGGCACCTCTAAAACTCACTAATTAGCATGTTATATCTCTCTGTTATATCTGTTACCTGTCAGACTGTTTCTTGGCTGGGTGCAGATACCTCCTGGAGTCTCCACTGATTGCCTGGCAACCTCAGGATGACCCCAACACTCCAGAAAGTTGCCACGCCTGTATTTGTAACACGCCTATGTAGTGAGGGAATTATAGCTCCTTTTATAGTTTGTAAACGAAGATGACGCGCATAAGTGTATGATCACAATATGGCAATGGAAGTGTGGTACAGTGCAATAGCTTGCCGAGCTAGACAAGGGCATGACCCACCAAAGATGTGGTCAGATATATACATGTACGTATTTCATGTAGAAACATTTCCAAACTCCACTGAGAAATTAGGAGCATACATGTCACTCAATATTTATGTAATCTTACCACATAAAACAAGTTGTTTTCGATCTCATGCCCTCTTGAGTTCTTGAGTCCTCTTGGCTCTGCTGGCTCTGAGGTAGATTTAACATGCTAAATTGGCAAGAACAAAGCCGGCAAGGGCCGACAAGTGCTAACAGTGCAGGGCACACTGCAAAAACTATGGCGACAGACACTCACCAAAGGCCCAGAGTGTCCAGTTGGTGTGTCAGGGCCTTTAGTTTCAGCAAGTGTCCCTATATATCTTTTTCCGTTTGCTGTGATGCCTGTTTTTAATGACATGTGTTTCTGCCCCTGTTGCTGTTCTCAGGTGCAGCAGCTTGAGGAGCAGCTTCAAACATACAGGGAGAGACACAGTCATGCTGAAGTTCAAGCTGAAACCTCACAGCAGGTTTGTCAACAGTTCTACTTGAGTCATTAGTTGTTTGTTTGTTTTTTGTTTCATTTTTTATAATCATTTAATTTGATTGATTTCATTTGTTGAGATTATCAAGATCTCTTGTCACCTGAGAAACCTGAGTACAGCAGAGAAATAGAACAAAGATAAAATCCACAACAAAACACACAAGCACATACAAACAGCATCAGAACCAGTCACACACATCTCTAAAAAGGTCCACAATTTATTTTAAATTCATCCAGTCGGAAGAGACTTTCAAGTTTTAGGTAGTAATTTCATTTATATGGTACAAAGCACTGGAAGGCAGGCTTCCCAAGGGAAGAAAGAAAAGGAGTTAACAAGTCCTGGGATCTGTTCTGATGAACAGCAGAGAACAGCATTCAGAACAGGTTTGAGGTTCTGCAGAGGTGTCTGACAAGGCAGATTGTAATCTAGATATAGTTTGGGATGAAAAAGAGACATATGCATACAAGATTGTATCATCTACATAAAATGGATATTATGTTTTTGAGGTTTTATTTTGTCTCTTGTCCTTTCAGTTGCTCAGTGAAGCGAAGACAACCATCTCCGCCCTTAAAGAGCAGCTGAGCAGTTTGGAGCAGGGCACCAGTAGAGTCAAGGAGACAGCATCATCACGACTGCAGGACTCTACAGGGCAGCTTCAGGTAATGTCTCCTGTTATTTTGATTATTCAGCAGCGAAAAAGCAAAGACATTGTAGCATAAGAGGTTAATATAACTGATACCACTCAACTCATCATTGCAGGAGTCCTTCAGAAAATTCCAGCACCTTATAGACACTTGTTCCAAGTATAACTCTACAGCATTGGACAAGGTGCAGTGTTCCCTGAAGCACCCTTATCTGGCCTCTCTACCAAAACCCACCATGAATGCCTACAGCACTGTGTGTCACTTGCAGCTGCAGACAACTCAGAGTCTGGGAAACATTATGGTAAATACCAGTATTTTTTCCATTTTAAATTTCAAGGGTCTAACTGTTTATCAGCTGATAACCTGGAAACCTCTGCTCTCTGCTTCCCCAGGAGCACCTCCAGGTGCGAGCACAGGGCTACAGGAATCTGTTTGAGGAGTTGGTGAAGAAAGATCTGGCTGTTTTTGAAGAGAGGCGTCTGCAAGATGTGCTGCTGTGCAGAGCACAGGCACCCTGCTACTCTGTCAAAGACTTTCAGGACGAAGACTTTCACACACTTTGGCACCACAGACTGACAGAGCTGCTAAACAAGAGGCAGCTCTACCTGCAGGTAAGATCGTGGGGCTGTGTAAGCAAACAGTTAAAATGGGGCTTTACAGTTGGGTCATTCAGCAAGTGAATTTATCCAGAGTAGTTTCAAGTATAAAAATATATATATATTTTTTTTTTTAAAATACACTGTAGGAGAATTCAGTGACACATATCTCACCAACGTTGTGGTTTTTCTAATCTGTTACTTCTGGATAACATGTGATTGTGTCCTATTCCTCTATATGTTTTCATTCTCAACATTTCTGCATTAAAACCTTCTGATGACTCTTTGGTTTTGTAGAAAATGGCCAGCATTTCCAGTACACTGTGTGCCAACATGGCGTCTTATCCCAGTGAGCTGTCCGCTGAGATCAGACACAGGGAGAGATTCAAGGAGCAGCTGCAGACCTTGCTTAGCAAGCAGCCATTTAGCCTCAGCGGGCTGGACGGCATCCTGAGCACTGAGCTTGACCACAGATCTGCAGTGGCACACAACCGAAAGATGATTCTGCAGGTAGGGTTTAACATTCACTTGGTTTCAGGCTACTGTTCACAAATGAGAATATTATTATGACTGTTATACTCAATTTATGGTAATATAACTTCCTAATTCCTCCACACTGGTTCTTAAATCTTCATCATAATTGTCTGCGCTATTTTCTTTCAAGGGCTTTCTTTCATGTGCAACTCAACAAAGATGAAAATGTAGTGAGATGGCTCACTCCTTAGCTACTGCTATCATCAGCTCCGAAAAAAAAGATGTGTTAAATTGTTTTTTAACACTTGCCTAATGGGGCAAGTGAGTTGCTAGGTTTATTTGCCTGTTGTGGCATTTCACTTGTTCGTCTTTCTAATGTCATATTATGCACCTGACTCCTGCAGGGCATCATCGATGAACAGAATGGTCTGTTTGAAGAGCTGAAGCTGCTTGAGGCTCAGGCTGATTTACAACTCAGAGAGGAGAGAAGTAAGAGTTCCACTATGCTGCAGGCACTGGAGGGAGCTCCTCTGAAAACTGAGCTCTCCCTACTCAAGGACAACCAGCAACTTGTGCTTCAGCTCCAGCAAACAGAAGAACAAGTTGAGGTTTGTCTAACATATCTGTTCAATGTCTGATTTATATTTGCTTAAGACTGCTGCCATCATGTAGTAACAGTGATCTTAAACTAGGCTGTTTTTTTTACTCACTAGTTTATCCACTATATTATTAAAATCCAAAGCTCTGAGCAGATTAGAATCATTTGAGATGAAACACCTTTGAGTCATCTTATTAAGTCACTTAAATAAGTGCGTTCTCATACAGTTTGTTGTTTGTTTGTTGTTTGTTGTTCATACAGTTTAAACTCACTTGGTTGCAAATAATAAGTAGCTAATATTCAAAGATTTATTTATTTTTTGTCAATGAATCTACAGACACAAAGTGTGTGTGCGCGAGTCAAAACCTGAGATATCTTCTACCTCTGTGCCATACAGCTTCACTGTTGGCTTAAAACATAAGTGAGCAACACTGTTGCACTGGGTAACAGGCATCACCAAAATAGTCCCCAGCAGGTGCACTATTTCCTTCCCATGACTCCCTAAAAAGTCTTAGAATACATTGAATTCATCTAAAAATAAGGCCTTGATTTGTATTAAAATATCTTTCAAAAGTCTAAATTCTAATACATGGGTTTTGTCAAATTTCTGACTTTGTATTGTAAAATAATGCTAACGGCACAAACGTCCACTTGGATATCTCAAGAAGAGTAGAGAGTGAACTAATTAGAATTTGGTGGTCAAAGGTCAAGATCACTGTGACCTCACAAAATATGTTAGAAACCCTGAAATCTAGGTTGACAAGCTGTTTTTAGGAAATCACTGAGCCTTTAAAAGATGTTTTTGTTTTTTTGTTTTTTTCTGCTTTTTATAAATATTTATATCTGCAGTAGGAACCACTCTGGTCAGGGTTTGGGTCTCCTCATGGGACAAAAATATATAGCTTGTATGGGTCAGTTGATTTCTTCTATTCCTCACTTGTCTCTATGCGTAGCAGTTGCATCCAACCTCTCATCTCAACATGGCACGACTGGGAAACTTGTCTATATGCAGATGGTGACTGACATGTTTCTGTTTCCCAGGCTCTGCGTGTACATAATAAGCAGCTGGAGGAAGCTCAGATCAAAGCCAACAACAGGGTGTCCAACCACAAACAGGCTACCCAGCTGCTGCAGACAGAGCTGCAGGATACCCGCGCACAAGTTGAGGATAAAGACAATGCAATCCAAGCCCTCAGGAGCAAACTGCGAGAGTCAGAGGTTTGTCTTACAATTACATTTTCAGGCCCATTGTTACTTTCTAGTCTTTTGTTAAAGTAGTTTATGTTTTGGTTTTGGTTTTATGGATATTCTTTCTGCTTTAGAAAAATGCATCACCCAGTGCTGTTGAGCTGGAAAAACTCCGCACTAAACTGCTCAAAATGGAGGTGGAGCTGAGTTCAGCATCTGATAACCACAAAAAAGAGTAAGATCCCTTTGGTTGCTTTCTTACCCTTTGTTTTTTTTTTTTGTTCTCCTGTTTTTTGTCTCATTTATTGACTGTTCTTAGTGGGTTGTTGTAATGTCAGGATTTCTTTGGTTCCATTTCTTTAGCTCTTTTTCAAAATGTGTTGGCAGATGGTGAAAGAGGCTTTCCTGTCATGTTAGAAACGGTTGATCAGTAATGGTTGCGTGGCAATTAAAGTTCTATTCTATTCTATATTTTGTACCTCTGATACTTCAAGGTCATAATCTGACCTTCTCAGCTGTCCTCCTATTAAGGGGGTTGATTCTATTCATTCCATGAGTGACTGTTCTGACCAGAGGTTTTTCCTTCTCAGGATCCAACAGATGACCACACTGTTGAATCAAAAGGAAGAATCACTGAGGAAGCTGAAGGAGACCTTGAGGAAATCCCAGCAGGAGGGAGAAGAGTCATGTAAGTATAGTTGTTGTTTGCTTTTATCTTCTGAAAATGTTGTTATACTTTCCTTCAACTGTCAGAGTCAGGGGGTAACACTGAGTTTGAGTTTCAAAACTCTAAATCTCACAAATATCTGAAACAATGGACTTTAAACTGAATCCTTTAGTGTAAATCTGTGCTATTTCTCAATCTGCTGCTGATAACTAAAGCCTGTTTTACACAGAGATTGCGATATAGGGCTGCTACAAAGTCCCCTCTTTATTCCGTCTTTGCATTTTTACACTAGAGTGTTTTTTTAGACTGCATGCAAGCATCATTGAACAAAAGTGGCATGACATGTAACACAACGGTGTCTAGTGTGACATATCACATTTATGTCGGCAGCACATTTATGAACTATAACTGTGGCAAAAAAATGGAAAAAACAATTATTTACCACCCCTGGTTAATGGCAGCTGATTTCACTCTCTGCTCAGATGGTAAGGAACTCCTGGACCTTATTGTTTTCCAATTTGTGAACATTTTTGGCTGCAGTCTTTGAGTTAGCTGCTAACTGCTACCAGCTACATTTTACATCTCCTGCAGTGGGTCAAACACATAACACATTTTCAGTATGTCCCACCCATGATCCCATCCTGCTGACCCTTTTTATACAGATGTTCATTCGACGATGTTACTGCCACCACTGCTGGGTTAAAGGCGAGGCAGAATAACGGCTTGAAATTTCCACCTCGGACAGGCAGTGTAACAAGGGCTTCAAAGAAAGGGGATGTGGTTTTACAATATTTTGATTGGTTTTATAGTGCAAACTAGATGAGATCATGTTTGTTGTTCTTGGCAGTATATATTAGGTTTGCCCACAGAGCCACTATGAACTCTGGAATACATTTTGCAAGAGCACCTTCACTGCATCCTGGGCTTAGCACGGCCCCCGTACGATTATAATTGGTTTAAAGAAATACAAACAACTCAGAGAGGTTTTTTCTCTTTGTGCAGAATGACAGTGAGTTCAGCCAAATCTTTCTCCATCATTGACACAGCGTGAAATAGGTCTAGCTGTGTAAAACTGCAGCACATGTCACGCAATTGCTACATCCCTGTTTGATTACAATTGGGGATCTTTGTTGCATGTCATACACCTCTCCCTCTCCCTGTTTCCAGTATACCCTTCACTGTTAAACTGTCCATGAAAGACAAAAATGCCCCCCAAAAATACAAAAGGTGCTCTTTCCTACTTGACCGAGACAAGACACAACAGCCTGTAACCTGACATTAGTTCAAGAACACGTGCCAGGTGTCAAGCTGCTATTTTTGTGTCTTTTGCCTTGGCTGTAATGTTTGTCACCAATTTAAAGGGGAAACCTGATTTAATGCAGTTTGACTCTAATGACATCATGTTGAATTCAGTCTTGCAAGGTGAGGACCTTCATGCCAGACTGACCAACCCCCGAGGTCTGGTGATCAAATCCAGTGTTGTACTGGAGAAAACTAAACTGGAGGAGGAGGTCAAACAGCTTCAACTGAAAATAACTGAGCTTGAAAGGTGAGATTAACCAGTTATATTGTGGAACTGTTCAGCCAGTTCATGTGATTCATAACATCTCTTAGTCCTTTTCTAATACCTGTCCCTCTGTCACCATCAGCTTGGTGTCCAGTCAGCAGGTAGAGATCAACAAGTGGAAGAGCAGAGCCTTCAAGCTGAAGGTGAAGAGCAAGGCTGAGGTGGACAGGCCTCCGTCACCCTGCACTCCCACCAAAAGAGGCCTTCCCTTGACCTCAGACCCCTCCAACTTCCTCAGCTCACCCAAGAAGTTTCTGGTCACTCCCAGGAAGGTCCTTGACTCTCCCAGGAAGGTCCTTGACTCTCCTAGGAAGGTCCTGGACTCTCCCAGGAAGCTGCTGGACTCCCCAAAGGTCTCTGCGCTCGACTCCCCCAAAAGCAGATTCTTTGATGTGGGCGGAAGCTCCGAGGTGCTGTCCAGAACCTGTCCTAAGCAGTTCTTTGATAACTCCAGCCTGGGAACCATTCCAGGTAAGCTACATTTAAAGTTTACTCTCTGCACTGTTTGTCACATAGTTTTAACATCATACAGACATTCGCTGTTTGTTTTACCAGAGGTTTTCGACGTTCCTGATGAACCAGACGCAGACATGGGTAACTGCTGTAATATCACTGTGTGTTTGGGCACGGAGGGTTTACTAACAGAAGCATGAGGTGTTGGGACTTCACCAGGGTCACACTGAGCCTTAAAACCTGAATTAAGACTGATGCTCACCTTCAAAAACAGATGACTTTCTAATTTGGTTGTAGCTGAGAAATCCATTCATTGAGCTTTCATTTAAATAATGAGTTTTTGTCCAGGACTATGTCAGCAGAACAGACATTATATTTTAAAGAAAACAATCAATATGGAAGATGGAATATATGGAAGCCCGTTTATCACATAGGGTTATTAAAAACACAAAGTAGGATTTATTTTTTTTAAGTAAACAAGCCAGAATTTTGTCTCTCAGTCAAAAACATCAGAATACATGAAAACAAGGTGATTAAAAAGTTTTGAGATAATACACTCAGTTTCCAGTAGGACTTGGTCCCTCTGGAACAGCACCAGGCTTTGAAGCCACTTTGACATAGTGGCCAAATGTGGAATTACAACTTCTATATTCCTTGCCATGCCATGTCTAATATCACTTTCAGAATTTGATCCATTCAGTCTGATAACATGTCTAAAGTCTAGAAGAGCTGCACAATTAAATCATTTTATTCCCATTCGAGTTTGCAGAAGACTTCAAAATGATGTCAGAAAGACGTTGAACAGACGTTAAATTGTGGTTGGAGACATTAACATTATGAAATTTTGCAGATATTGGGTTTTGTTCTTTATACCTTACGACTGAATGTTGCTGTTCTACGTCAAAAGACATTGGTGGCCAGCTGGCAAGAGTCCTGCAAAATAGTCCTCTCCTCATAATGGTTCTTTATCGTAGACTGTTTATAAAGATGGACGTGCTTCCACTTCCTCCCACTGTACAGAAATGAAGCCAGAATATTCCGCATACAACCGCTGCCATTTGCACTGGTGACATCATTTGTGTCATTCCTGCTATATCGGGTTCCTGACCATACACCCATTTGACCAATTGCGAGCAGCATTATGGATTGCACGCACACCAGCTGGCACACAGCTGTCAATCATGACTCCGGACCACCTTGTTATAGCATCAAATGACGAGTTAGAACCAAACTTGCTAGCAAAACAAACTCTTGAACATAAACCAGCATTTTACAAACAACCTACGGAGACGGAAACCTTTTTTTGCCGTGTAAACTATTTAGTTTGGCCAATGCCTTATCCACTAAATAATGAATGCAGGGAATATGGCCTAAAATACAGTCTATTAATCATGATTTATTAAATCAAATAATTTTTATTAATCTTGTAATCTTTTATTATTTTGACTTAGCTCAAGGGTTAAGATATGGTCTGGAAGCAGGACATTTTACAGTTCAGTAATAAATGTTATTGTTAAAAATGACATCAGTGCACTGAAATAGTAAACTTAATTGGGAACTTAATAATTATGAATTATTAAGCTCCAAGCTTTCCGGCATTATGTTCTGTTCAAAATAAACTTTATGATATCCGTCCATATTGGACAACATAGAAGCCAATACCAGTATATCTGTGATAGGCCAATATCATCTCACCAATATATCAGTCCAGCTCTATTTGTCACAATCCATCTATATTTTTTGCCTGGTGAAACTGAGCATCCATATTACAATAGCTACTGTACCTGGTTTTAAATTTGAACATTATTTTTGGCAGTACATAGAAATACTTGGCTTCTGAAGTGTCAACCAAATTTCAGTCACTATGAGAGCAAAATGTCGACCATGGTATCATTAAAGCGCAACGCTGGAGTATGATGCTGGTGATTAACTTCATAGTCTGCCCTCAGTCTTCCAGATGTGTCCTACACAGGGAACTTTCAGGATGTCCTGCTTTAAATGACTGCTTATTCAGTCCTGTTTGCAAACTTTCTATCAATCCTGCACTTTTTTCAAGTGGAAAAACCCACAATTTATAGTTGTCATGTTTAAAAAGGGAAAATGAATATGTTACAGGTTAGACAGGAAGTGTAGTACTTGTGCTGTGATAGCACTAATACTGTATATGTAATGAACTGGCTTGAAATCAATATTGTTTGACTTATTTACTGATGCAAACAACAGATATACCAATCGGATAAAAGACACAATGAATACAGACACCTGTTTAATTAGAACAGTCATGGGTACCTAATTTTACATGTGCAACAATGTGGGTTTAATCCCTTTATGGACGTCTCAGAGAGCAGTGAGGTGGATTTTATTATAGTACCTGAGATTTCTGTGTAGTAATAAAAGTCTCTTGTGTTGCA
The DNA here is from genome assembly GCA_035609425.1 of Epinephelus awoara. Classification (NCBI taxonomy): domain Eukaryota; kingdom Metazoa; phylum Chordata; class Actinopteri; order Perciformes; family Serranidae; genus Epinephelus; species Epinephelus awoara. The sequence continues at coordinate 6,547,090 of CM069305.1, forward strand.
GATGCAGCTGCAGGTGCAGGCAGAAAGGATTGGTGGCCTCAATCTCCAAAGCAAGACGAAATGTGTAAAACCCAGTAAAAAAAAAATCGATGTGCAATATATTTAAATGTCTTTTGTCTTTTCAATGTTTCTGACTTTTCTGTTTTGCTTTTATTCCGTCATTCTGTAGTTCTAATAATAAAACATCTTTTAATTAAGTAAAGGAATCTGTTGTCTCTTTTACTCTCAGTCCAGTGACTTAGTTTCTATAAAATATGTGCACGCAAGTCAGTCATTAAGTTTCTGTTGCACTGAATTACAGGTGCATGGCTCTGTTTTGGTGACCAAATGATTTGCTGCAGGATATTATGTTGATTTGTGGCACATATTCAGGACAGTACACATATAATAATCCAGAATACTCAAGAATGATACTGTGATCATTTCTTCATGTACGATATACTGTGCGTACATAAGGAATTCATAATGGAGAGGGTAGATCTGAGCCAAAGGTCTGTGTTTACATGCGTCCAATTCCTCCAAAAGAGAACAGAGACCATCTTCTTTCTTCAGTATGTTAAACAATGAAGGTACGCCTCCTTTACATAGTGATGGCCTCATGGAGCATTTTCTTTATTTTCTGAGCCCACTAGATGGTGCTTTTGTTCAACAAAATGAAAGCACACTGAATTGCTGTTCTATGAGCCTCTCTTTAAACCAAGAGTGCCATCTAGTGGGCTCAGAAAATAAAGAAAATTCTTCATGAGGCCATCACTACCTTTACACAGATGCCTCCCATCCCATGTGCAGTGGGTAGAAACCTGAGTGCTGCACTGGTCTTTCTCCAGAAGTCTTGCAAATGTGGAATCATGTGGTGTTAAAGGGATAGCTATCCATGGTCAGTGTATGACACATAGTAGATGGCAGTCGGCATGCCCTCAGTTTGGAGAAGCAGGCAGGCAGGAGTGCCATCACGACAGCTAAGCCCTCCTTGGAGCTACAAATATTTCCCTTGAGACCACCACCACCATAAATAACCATGTTTGTGTATTCACACCAAATATAGGTATTGGAGCTCTGTGACGGCTTCTTAAGCAAAATGCAAATCCTCCAAAACCAGCAAAATTTAGTAAGCCTACACATCATACACACATGCACGCACACACCATTTTTTCAAAGAAAAAACCCACTTGCGGGTTATGGTGTTATGAGGGTATTTTAAATGAATAGTAAATACAGTCCCTGCCTTAAGCCAGATCAAAAAACGTAACTCCTTCCTTAGTGCTTAAAAAAGTGTTTGGGCCTCCCCCATTTAGCACCACCCCCTCCCCTCTCACAAGTAAGGAACAGTCCCTTAGCAGTAGGCAGACGTAAACCAATCATTTAAAAAACACAATTCACTAGAATCATCGCTCCCAACACAGTAATAGGTTTTTTGTGGGTGTCGGAACAACAAAGGTTGAGAACCACTGATCTAATAAGTCCTGAGAACGGCCGGACGACACAACACAAACTACAGTGTGTTCATGGTGGTGAAGGAACATGGCTCCTTGACACAGAGGAAGAAGATGTATCAGGCTTAGACACACACAATACCTATTAGTACAGTGTTTCCCAACTGGTGAGTCGTGGTCCAAAAGTGGGCCTCGGGTTTGTTCTTGAATGAGTGACTCACAAATGTGTCAAGTTTGTAAAAAAAAACACACCTTATTCTGAAGTACAGTGAATTTTTGGCACAGCTTTTATTTTAAAGTGCTGTTTCCTGCTGTAGAGTCAGTGACTAATAAACAGCAGCTTAACAGAGACAGCAAACTAGCCCAAGGACATGGCCAAATGCAAGTATGACACTGAATATATTTAACTGTGTGGACCTTGAACTAATGACTAAGGAGAAATCTGGAGCAGTTGGGAACCACTGTGTTAGCAGATACAGTCACTGTTAGTTTGGGTTTAGTTGCACATGTGAATTGTTGACAGTAGTAAAAATATAGAATATCACCAGCCTTCCATGTTAAGTTGTAGCATGGTGATGTCTCTTGGGCTCAACAGTATTATTATCAAGCACTACTAATCAGTCATTCAGCAGCCACACTGGCTCTGAGGTGTTTTATCATCTACACACATGCTCCTGACCTTAGTTTTGGTAAATGCTTAAACAGTTTACTGTCAGAATCAGTGCTGGGTTATAAAAGAATCTGTTTTCAGATGGAGTTATTCACTCAGCCTGTACGAGCAGTGATGGATTTCTGAAGAGTGGAAGGTTTTATTTATTTAATGATGATGCTGATACACATCTGCTCTAACTCCACAAGTCAGCACAGTCTAGACACTCGACTCCTCCACGCCCTTTGAGCCTCACATGCATCAACGTGCCTCGGAGGTGTCTTATTGAAGAGTTGTGAAATCCACAGGCTCCATGCAGCAAATAAGGTTGGATGAAGATGACAGACAGTATAAAAATAAGTGAAATAAATTAATTTTCTTTTTTTTATTTTGAAGGAAAATGAATGTCTGTCTAACCCAGATTAGTGTGACAGGTCAGTTCTCTGGGTGGAGGAGTCCTGCTGCAGTGTAACTGAGGAGCATCACTGGCCTTTTGTTGACTCTGTGACTTTCATCAGCTCCTAACTCCGGAGTCAGGAGTACACCGAGTTAGTGAGCCAAATGAAAAGAATTTCTTTCCATCCATCTCCTCACAAAAAATGCTGTGGGTTGTTTTGTTATGATTGAGCAGATAATCACTTCCAGATGTGCTCCATATGGCTTCCCTTATATAAAAAGTGACCTCTGCTGTCTGGCCTGGTCCAAACACATCGGGGCGATGGAAGTGAAAGCTGACTTATTCACTCGGTCTCACTAACACATGAAACCTCATGGTGACAAACAGGCAGAGGGGTTTTTTTGCCTTTGAAACCGGCACTGATAAAACGTGAACCTCAGAACTAGGCCAAACATTTCTTGTGTGACGGTGCCATGAATGTGTTAAGATGTGAGATGCTGCCATCTGCTGGCTGTGCAACTGCTCATCATGTTATTCACTGGAGACTCTGAAAATGTTTTCTTTACACTCAAAAGACACTGAAACAACATTACATTATGGAAGCAACACAGAGACAAAAGTGGTATAAGTTTAACAGCCATTTATTATTGAATAATCTACTTTAAATTAAACTAACTGAAATAATTAATTTACAGTACGTATTTTATTTTGTAAACTATGCAACAGAATTTGTTCTGAACTTTTTTTTTTTCAAATTAAAATATTAAATTTTGTAATTTACAGTTTCAAAAGCTGAATTTTAGGGTTTTTTTTAGTGTTCACAAAGTCAGTTTCAAAAATCCATGTTTCAGAATTTTAAAAATCAACTTAAGCCACAAGTGGCATGTATGATGAAATATCTTAATGTTGGCATTTGTTACGGCCTCCATACAAACACAGAAATCATGGCTCAATAGGGGCGGGAGGCTGCAACATATAAAAGAGGACGCCACACCAAAAGTGACAGTTTACTCGCAGGCTTTATTTTTGGAACCCAAAATATTAACCAAAACACAAACAACTAAGGGAGAAACAAAAGGGACTGGAGACCCCGGCCAAAAAGAACAAAAGGAGGGAAGACGCTGAGCCAACCACGCAGTGGGCCGTCGCACCCAGCGTCTCCCCCTAAACTACCTGAAAAAGGAACTAAACCTAGAATAAACAAAAAGACGAATAAAGTGACTACCGGTAATCTCCAGCCCAAACTAAAACAACAAACTAACACAACAAAACCCCAGCTCCTAAATGAGCATGGGGGAAATAACCTGCTTGGGTAAAAGGAACAAAATAGGAAAAGGGGAAAAATCCTATTCTTTTTCTTTTTTGTGAGTTTAGAGACACATTCACACCTACGAGCAATTTAAAGTCACCAATTAACCTAACCTCCTCTGTGTGTGTGTGTGTGTGTGTGTGTGTGTGTGTGTGTGTGTGTGTGTGTGTGTGTGTGTGTGTGTGTGAGTGAGTGAGTGAGTGAGTGAGTGAGTGAGAGAGAGAGAGAGAGAGAGAGAAAGAGAGAGAGAGAGAGGAGTGTCATGAGAAGCACAGAAGACACTAACAGCGTCCTCTGAGCTGGTTGGGACAGGGTGCTCCTCATTGTCTTGTCTGGTGGGTGAAAAGGGTGGTGTCATGGATTGGGGGGGGGGGGGGGGGTTCAGTGGTCTGCTGTGGTGTTGGAGCTTTCTAGGATGGTTGACGTCCACTCTCAGCTGTCCCAGGAGTCCTGTCCTGTGAAACACAAACAGTAATGAATGGAACATGGAACGATATTATAAACAATGAATAATGTTCAAGAAGGCTCCTGTCATGAAAATAATTCACATATGTAAAGTTTACTCTACCTGAGCAACACTTTATGTCAATACTGGTACTCTGTGGTATTAGTGAGGGGATTACTTACTGAGCCCAGTGAATCAAAGGCGCCCATCAATCTCCATCTGGTCCTGTGGTCATCTGTCCTTCTCATCTGGTCCTGTGGTCATCTGTCCTTCTCATCTGGTCCTGTGGTCATCTGTCCTTCTCATCTGGTCCTGTCTTGGTCTTCCACGTCGCTGCTTCCTGTGTGTGGGGGGGTCTGTTACACCTGACAATACCTGAGCAAAAGGGACTTGGAGACTTTTCTGTATGTTAGTAATTATTACCATCCCTCTGTTTGTAAAAAGACAATCTGATATTATTATACTGTCAGAGAGATAAATACTTGTAGGAGACTTGTTGCTAAGTAGTGACTTACCTTTGAATGGCATGGTCAAATAAAAAACAGAAAAAGTTGAAAAAAACTAGCATGCTCTGTGTTATGTGTGTGTGTGTGTGTGTGTGTGTGTGTGTGTGTGTGTGTGTGTGTGTGTGTGTGTGTGTGTGTGTGTGTGTGTGTGTGTGTGTGTGTGCGTGTGTGTGTGTGTGTGTGTTTGTTGTGTTTGGAGTCGGAGTTGCAGTATGTAGATGATTGGCCCACAGCCCAGCTGCACTGGATGTTATGTCATCTGTCTACCACTCACTAGGTCTTGTCACCAACACACAAAATACAGAAGTCCTCTTTCCGGAGAGGTCTCCATCCCCATTCTCCATCCAGTGTTCACCATCAGCGGTGTAACCCTCAAGGTGGTTAACCAGTTTTGCTACCTCAGCAGCATACTGACATCCACAAGCCAGATTGATGATGATATCCAGGCCCACATCAACCTGGCGTCCTCTGCCTTTGGTAGACTGCACTTTCGTTTGTTTGACAAGAACCACCTTAGCACGTGGACGAAAGTTGCAGTTTACAGGGCAGTGTGTGTGTCTACACTGCTTTATGGAGCAAAAGCCTGGACAACCTGCCACCGTCACATCAGACGCCTTGATGCATTTAACATCAGATGCCTCCAGTGCATCCTTGGCATCACCTGGCAGGACCGTGTTCCTAATACGGACATTTTACATCGCCCCGAGTCCATAAGCATCGAGACGATTTTGGTACAAAGGCAACTCCGGTGGGTCGGCCATATCATCCGGATGCTTGGATACCATTTGCCCCGTCAGGTGCTGTATGGACAGCTCCTGTCAGCCAGCTGAAAGCCCCTTGGACAAAAGCAGCGGTTTAAAGACCAGCTGAAGGGGACATTCAAGAGGTGCAACATCACACCCCACCTGGAGTCTGCTGCAGCTAACCGACCACTTTGGCGCTCTCTATGTCACGATGGGGTCATGCACAGGAGAGTCGCATCCAACAACAGAGGATCCGGCAGACAAGTTCACGCTACCAAGGGTTTTGTCAGCTTCGCCAGACGCAGAGGTTTCCAAATCACTCGTAAATGCATTCTCGATTAAAATGAAAAGGTAAAATGTAAATAAAAAGCGCTGGTGCAAGACGCTACCGAGGGTTCTGTCAGCCTCGCCAGACGCAGAGGTTTCCAAAACACTTGTGAATGCAACCTTGATTAAAATGAGAAAGTAAAATGTAAATAAAAAGCCCTGGTGCAAGACGCTACCGAGGGCTCTGTCAGCCTCGCCAGACGCAGAGGTTTCTAAAACACTTGTGAATGCATTCTTGATTAAAATGAAAAAGTAAAATGTAAATAAAAAGCCCTGGTGCAAGACGCTACCGAGGGCTCTGTCAGCCTCGCCAGACGCAGAGGTTTCCAAAACACTTGTGAATGCATTCTCGATTAAAATGAAAGGTAAAATGTAAATAAAAAGCCCTGGCGCAAGACGCTACCGAGGGCTCTGTCAGCCTCGCCAGATGCAGAGGTTTCCAAATCACTGGTGCATGCAACCAGCAACATCAATTATATGAAAAAATTAAAATGTAAATAAAAAGCCCTGGTGCAAGACGTTACCGAGGGCTGTGTTGGCGCGGAGGCTGCCTGGGGCTTTTTCAGTCCTGCCAGACACAAAGGGTTCCCATCAGTGCCGTCAGTCGTCATCATCGAAGTCCCTGTCCGGCCAACTCAGGGACTCAAAGAGAGTCAGGCAGTGCAGTGGAGGGTCTTGGGTCTTAGTCGCTGTCCTCACCAGTCGTCCTCTGCCTCTTCACACTTACCTCAGGTGTGTCCCTGCTTCTCTTGGTGGATGAGCGGGGGGTGGAGGCTGGGGGAGCAGAGTCTCCAGAGCTGGGAGAGACTGGAGGGAGACCTGCAGGATGCTCCACTGGCTGCACAGGAGGCTCTGGGGGAGGAACACCGAAAGGACGCCATCCGGGCCAAAAACCTCCAGGTGGGATCACGACGGGACGGGAGAAACATCTGAAGCGAAAAATGGCCAGCTCTTCTTGTGCGTCCTCTTCATCCTCTTCGTCAGAGTGGAGAGGGGGAACGAGCTCACCTTCACCTACCTGAACCTCTCCATTGTCCTCGACACTTACCCCATCCTCACTTACCTCTTCCTCACCAGAGGAGATGTAGATCAGGAGATCCTCATCATCATCAAAGTAGAGCGGGGGAACGAAGTCACCTACATCTACCTGAACCTCTCCATCGTCCTCGACACTTACCCCATCCTCACTTACCTCTTCCTCACCAGAGGAGATGTAGATCAGGAGATCCTCATCATCATCAAAGTAGAGCGGGGGAACGAAGTCACCTACATCTACCTGAACCTCTCCATCGTCCTCGACACTTACCCCATCCTCACTTACCTCTTCCTCACCAGAGGAGATGTAGATCAGGAGATCCTCATCATCATCAAAGTAGAGCGGGGGAACGAAGTCACCCACATCTACCTGAACCTCTCCATCATCCTCAACACTTACCTCATCCTCACTTACCTCTTCCTCACCAGAGGAGATGTAGATGGGGAGATCTTCATCATCATCAAAGTAGAGCGGGGGAACGAAGTCACCTACATCTACCTGAACCTCTCCATCGTCCTCGACACTTACCCCATCCTCACTTACCTCTTCCTCACCAGAGGAGATGTAGATCAGGAGATCCTCATCATCATCAAAGTAGAGCGGGGGAACGAAGTCACCCACATCTACCTGAACCTCTCCATCATCCTCAACACTTACCTCATCCTCACTTACCTCTTCCTCACCAGAGGAGATGTAGATGGGGAGATCTTCATCATCGTCGAGGATCCTGACGACTTCAGGAAGGCCATCCTCTGCTGGGCGCTCGACGATGTAGAAAGCACCACCTGAGGAGAGAAAATATTCAAATGATAAGAATTTTCATTCAATCTCTCATTAAATATTTTGGATTAAATCAGCAATCATCAAAATTTGAACTGGGAAATAAACTACAACATCTCCATATAACTACACGTGCACTACACTTGTAACAAAGCATCAACACACAAGGGGCTGCGCCTTTTAACAGTAACATCAGACACTGTGCAGTTCAGCCACTGAGTTTGGACAGATGAGGGATGAGACATTAATGCAGCATAATATCACATATCATAAAGCTGCAGTAACAATGTGATTAACGTATCAGTGGGTCAGTTAACCCACTGCTGAGCAGGAGCTCTGAGTAAAGGTGGTTATTCTGCACCAACCAAACACTTGTAAGCAGAGTGCGAATTATACAATGAGAATTGAGGGGGGGGGTCAAATATTCTATCAAATGTACTGTACTTGTTGTAACTGTTTTATTTCATTTTAGTTTGTTCTTATTTTATTGTGTCTTTATTTTTCTATTTTAACTTTTTAACTCTTGCTACTATATTTCTTTTTATATTGCCTTTGTGTTGCTTCTACATTTTTACCAAACTGATACTGTATGTTGATATTTGTAAGTAAAGCACTATGAGTCACCTTGTTTTTAAAATATACTATATAAATAAAGTTGCCTCGCCAAGTAAAGTATATTAAACTAGCTAGATAGCTACTTACATTCATTTACAGCACTGTGTAAATGCGGCGCGAAATGTTTTTGGGGTTTTTTGTGATGCAGCCCCCCTAAACACTTGGATGTGAGCCAGCCAGTGCAGTGACTGGAGTGATGCAGGCAGACCAGAGCCCTTGAGCAGAGAGTCACGTCGCAGAGCCTCTCAATAGTTCCCGGAAGTAAGCGGCACGTGCTAGCAGCAATGGAGTTACAACAGAAAAGACCGGCTGTGATGTACTTTTAACAGGTAAAATGTCCAAACTAAAGACTCAAATGTTACATTATCAGCACAACTCATCCTAATGAACATGTGCATTAAAGCTTGTTAGTGATAACAGATTAGGTTAGGACACTGTACATACTGTACACACCATACAGGTAATGTTACCCATGAACAGCCTGTTAGTTTTAAATTGTCTTCTCCTAAACCATTTTATCTAACACTGGGAAGTTAGAGTGCTTCCAGTCCTGATTTTTTGCGAGCCAGTCTGAGTTAGATATTAGCTTAGTTAAATATGACATTGCTGCGTGATTGCTGAGTGGAGGAGGTGAAATGAAACAAAAACGTAACTTGTGGTCTGTTTTTTAGGCTTTGTGATTCTGTTGAGTATACCTGTCTATAATATAATAATAATAATAAACTTTATGACAGACTCAGTGGTCCAGCTAAGAGCAAGACAAAACATATAAAAGTCAATGACCTCAGAGGAGACAACTATACCAATGCTTCCATATCTTGGACAGATAGCGTGTAGTGCTTAATTTGATGCTAGTCAATGCCATGATGTTACAATTCTCTGAGTTGTTCAGCCGACATATAAATTTATACATAAGATTTCTCAGTGAGGCTTGCAGCGTATTAACACCTGCAGCCACAAACATCTCGCTGGCGCTACACCAACGTGGTCTTCCCAGCAGAATTCAGAAGGCATCATTGTACGCTACCTGGAGTTTACGCAGGCTTGCTTTGCTGTAATTAGACCACAAGTGGGCAGTATAGAGAGGAGTGCAGTGTGCTCTGAACAAAGCCACCTTCACTCTATCTGTACATGCACCAAACTTGCGAAGCAAACTATTTGCTTGAGCATATAAAGCACGGTATTGCCTGTAAATGTCTTGGTCATCCTTCAACTGGTCTGTAATGAGATGCCCAAGATACTTAACTTTGCTCATAACTCTCAAATTATTACCTGCCAATTTGAATGTAGGAAACATTAGACATTTGTCCTCCTTTGTTCTACAAATCATGACCACACTCTTATCTGTATTAAATTTCATGTCATGGTCAACACCATATTGAGAGCGGACATTAAGAAGCTGCTGGAGACCAGCACTACAGGGACTAAAGACCACGAGGTCATCGGCATACATAATATGATTCACCAGCGTATTGCCTATCATACACCCAGTGTCCCAGGTGTTCAGGTCGATAGAAAGGTCATCAACATACAGATTAAAAAGAATTGGAGAGAGGATTCCACCTTGTCTGACCCCATTCCTGACCCCAAAAGGGGCAGAGACACAGTGACCCCATTTTACCCGCATTGACTGGTTGGCATACCAGTAGGACAGAATTCTCACTATACTTTTAGGTACACCTCTACTACACAATTTGTCGAATAACTTGAAATGATTGACCCGGTTGAAAGCTTTTGAGGCATCAATAAAGCTCATTAAAACTGAGGAATTCTTATCTCTATACGTATGAATTTCCTTTAGGGAATATATGGCCATGTCTGTGCCATGCTTAGCTTTGAAGCCAAATTGGTTATCAGTAGAAGAAGTAATCTCCAGAATTCTGTCCAACAACCTTGATCACCGGAACTAACAAGACAGATATCATTGTATCCGGCAAGAAAGCATGAATTAAAAAAGCATTGAAACAAATGGCAAGAAGGGGGGCTAACCTCATGCTGGCATATTTAATGTTCTCAGCAGTGATGTGATCCAAACCACTTGCTTTGTTATCTGTTAGCTTATTTATAGTGCAGGATACCTCATGTGAAAAAATTGCCTTAGAATCAACACACTCAACATTATCAGGCACATAAATATCACTTTTAACACAATTAAATAAGGTGCTGTAGTGCTGTCTCCACATCTCAGCAATACTGTCAACCCCTGAGATACCATCTACAGTGCATGGCGGCGGTATTCTACAGTTGTTTAGAACCTTCACCTCCTTCCAAAAATCAGTAGTATTGTTACTTATTACCTTCTCGGCCATAGAGTCAGCCCTCATAGCTTGCTCATTTTTACAAATAAATCTAACAGCATATTTATACAACGCATTAGCATGTTTCTTATGTTCAAACAAAGGCCCTTGCCTTGGTCTACCAGCCAGCACCCATGATTTAAAAGCTAACTTTGCTTCCTCATGATACCCGGCCACATACTTATTCCAGCCAGGCCTCATAGTACCCCTTTTGTTTTTCAGTTTAAAATAGGGTCTACTGCTTTCATACAGAGCTCTCACAACATGAGTTTATAGAGAGGAAATTTCCTCCCTATGCTTACAGTCATTACAGTTTACATCACTACACCTAACTGCATCTCTGGGTAAATTAATATTACTCAATAATTTATTAGTATCAGCATGGTAGGTAGCGATATCCTCCCTTGAGAGGGCAGACCAGTCCAGAAATTCAGTATTAGGACCATAACTGTCACTGGAGAGCATTGGAATATCTTCAACATTTATCAATATAACCACAGGCATGTGATCAGAGGTTGCTGACTCATTCAGAATATTCATACCCACTATAGATGTGTGTGCATCGGCTGTGCTGATACAGTGATCCAACCATGAGGCAGTATGCCAGGCCTCACTTACATAAGTATAGCTATCTGAGGGTAGTAACTCTTTACTTGACAGCATTAAATTGTTTTCCTGACAAAAGTGAATCATGTGTTTAGCAAACATTGAGCCTCTGTCAGCAATGTCTGCATTCATATCCCCAATGACATAAATACAATAAGTGGTGCTGCTCTGAATAAAGGAATAAATAAAGGCAAGCCTATTAAGATATTAATCTTCATTCAGAATACATTCATATGGTGTATAAACATTAAGTATAATAAACTCCCTGCCATTGTGACTGAACTGTACACCAATACACCAGTCTACGTCAAGCCTAAGCACATTAATAAATAAATCAAGCCTCTTGTTCCACAGGATGGCCCGACTGGCCAGAGCTCCGGATTGTACATTTCTCCAACCTCATGGCACTCAGCAGAAACTTTAAAAGAGCTGTATCTGCCGTTTTCATTACCAATCCGGTTGCATGAGACCACACGGCCAATATTCTATCACAGTATTAGATATGTAATCTTGTATATTTGTAACCAACTGTAGGAGCACTGGGTGGTGGAGGAGCAGTGATGCTGCAGGACCACTGTGTGAGAGAGGACGCTGCAGATAAGTGCTGAGTCGACCTTGGCGAGACTTGAAACTTAACAAGGTGTGTTTCAAATAGTTCCAGAGATAAGGAATCATACTTAATATGTATTATACTGCATTTTATATTAATTATATAAGTAATTATATTGAATATATAACATATGATATACAGTGTTGGGCAAGTTACTTTGAAAATGTAATACATTGCATATTACCAGTTACCATTATTATAATATTATAATATTAATAGGCATTATAAAATAGAAGAGGGTCATGTTGTTTCATAGCGGCTAATGAAAGCACAGAGAGCTTTAATTACAGTCCATTAACTTACAGATCCAGTAGTGGGCGATATTGCATAGTCTAATCTAATGAAGGCTCTCCTCTGGAGTGCAGATCTGACCGATTCACGCATTCACATACAGTGGTTACAACTTTGTATTAAAATCCCCTGCTTATATAAATAACAGTGTGATGATATTAAACAATTAAATAGCCTAGACCTTTTCAAATGAACAGATAACTATGGACACAGGGACGAGCAGACACAGGATCAAAGTCTGATAACTTATGAGATAGGGATGAATATTTGAGAGCCAGTCATATGAAACACAGCAGGCAAATGCTGAGGTTATATTCTACGGCCCTGAGGCAGACAAGACGCTGGCCTAGATGAAATGGTATAGTCCACTTTAGGGGTGTCTGAAATTGTACTGCAAGCTTGCATGAATATGGAAAATACTGTATATTGTAATATTCATGATTACTGATAAGAAAGGTAAATGTTTCAGCCCCCCAGTCTGTTATTTTTACCTCTTTAGGGGGGTGAAGTTGTAATTAGCACTAATCTTGTAAAGACTTCAGTGATGACAGAACTGTAAATGGTTTACAATAAACAGCATCAATGTATTTAATATGCATCGCACTGCATGCGTCATTAAGCACAGTGAACCATGGCTACATTCATCCTAATATACCACAGTGAGCTCTGTGCAGACCAAACTAGTAGTTTATAACTCATTACTCTCACAGTGTGCACATCACAACGCGTGCACGCGCACAACGCGCACACGCACTCACAGACTGTTACAAATCGCTCTGTTGTCCCTCCAAAACAAAACACCACACTAACGAGCACGAGCCCGTTTCCACATTAAGTGTTAAAGATAGGTTTATATAATATGATACAATAAGTCCAGCTTCAACAATCAAAACAAACAGCTCGGAGGCACCTGTGCGTCCCTGCGTCCTGACGCTCACCGGTACTTACATCGTTTCCATGGCGACAACTAATAACTTTTTTGGCATTACTGAAATCCGACACAGTCGCCATTTTATTTTCAGTAAATTCAATCACACATTGTCACATTTGTTAACACACTCCACACCTGTCCCGTAGATTTAACACACACTGTCCATCTAAACATCCATTTACACCAGAAATCATCAGTTAGCGTCTGTTTGAATCAAATGTGGAGTTTTCTAACTCAGGCTTAATAACACGGTGTGAACCGTCCACATTTCATCTCTAAAAGTTACACGGTTTCTACACTGATAAGGATTTGAAGGATTTCAGAGGTGGATCAACAGGAAAATGTTCAAATCAATGTAAAAGCTGTCTTACCTGCGCGGATGGGGTCCGGCTCACGCAGGTGCTCCTCCTCGGTCCGTGGTCTGCTGGCGGCCATTTTCGGGCTCTTCGGTTACCCACAAAGTTGAGTGACGATCAATCAATTAATCAATTAATCAATCAATTAGTCAATTAATCAATTAATCAATCAATTAATCAGTCAATCAATCAATCAATCAGTCAACGATCCAAAAGTTTGTAAAGTGTTTTCCAACAACTTTCTGCTTTCTGCTTCAAAACTTTCCACAGTTTGGCTCAGGTCCAAATTCAAATGTGCAAAGGGAGAGATCTGAAGGGTGTGGAGGCCTTATATACCTGACCTCGGCCGGACCATCGTTCTGTTGCCATGACATCTGGTGACGCACGCGCCTTTGTGTCACTGAGACACAAAGATGGACATTTCTATTGATTTTTCATATTTGTTCATTTATTCATTTTATTTATTCCCTACTTTCACTGTTTTTTTTTTTAATGAGCCGTTCTCTCTCTTTCATTAACTGTTATTTCTGTGTAATTACTGCAACAAAAATAAATGAAATAAATTTTAAAATAAAAAACATAAATAAATAATGAAATGAAAACACTATAAATCAAACCATCACCATCCTTAACATTACAATGCAGCAAGGCCATAGCCATGCAGTCAACATTGGGAGGGACCAAATCTGCTAGGTCCCCCCAGTGTTAAAAGCCTGTCCCAAAACAATGTTCAAAATTTTGAAACTCATTTCTGTTGGCCGATATTCTATATATTTGTAATCAGAGGCATGTAAAGCTATTATAATATAGTCTGAGACTGGTCAGGTGGACCTCTCTGTTGGTGGCGAGCACACACACACACGCACACACTCAGGAAGCTGTGTCTTTGCCTCTGTACACAGTATGTTAGTGTATACTGTGTGTTTATCTCCTGATTCCTATGCTACAATGCAATAAATGTAAAACACTTTTAATTCTTTTGTATTTCTTTATTTTATAAATAATATCAGAATATTTCATATGTCATTGAGAAATGTGACAGTGTCTGACTTCTTAGATAAAATAGCTGTTGTACAGGTTATGATTTAGTATGGTTTGACTTAATTGGACTTAAAGGCTGTAACTGTTACAAAGGTAACTTTTAACTGTGGGGTTTCAGTCATCTGGTGAATTAGTTTCATATGTAATACTCCTAATATTAAATGTTGATATAAATAAAATGGGGAATGCTTTAGATTACCTCCATGCATGTACAAAATCATTCTTCCATATTTAATTCATACAAATCATAAGCTATTGTACATTGTTGCAGGTGTGTGGTCTGAAAGACATAAACATGAAAATAAAACATACATACATCAGGTTATTATTAACTACAAACAAGTCAAATAGGCTTAGCTGACAGAGCTCACCAGTAATTGTACTCTGAGTTATGATACTGCTACAGTTATTAACAGGACACAACTAATGATCCTATTAAGAAAAATGCTGCTGTCAATAGCAATAGCATGCTAACACTCATATCAATGCCCAAAGTATCAAAATCAAGGCCCTGCCGACCATGTGACTGGGTCATGCCCAATAAGCAATTAACAACCACACAATAGTGTTAATGAACAGAGGCAGGATTACAATATATATTTGTACATGTAGTCAAGTATCTTGACCTGGCTTATCAGTAACAGTGTTAATCAAACAGAGGTGCAGTCAGCCTAAGTTTAAATATGCTAAGTGAAGCGAGACCCAGCTACAGCCGGCAGGTACTTTGATGTTATGAATGTTAGTGTAACCAGGTTTTAATCAACCTGTGATATTTACATGTAAAACAGATCTCAAGGTCGAGAGTCACCACTCCTGCTAGTGATGCCCTGGTTCCAGAATAAAGATAATGTTATCAAAATGTTCTGTCTGACAGTGAATAACTAATTAATCTTTGACTGTAAAATCACTGAGTTCACACAAAGAATAATGACACATACACACTGTAACTCTTTGTTTTGTTTCAATTATTATTCAACCACATTTCATTTCCAAAGTTAACAACTTCAAAATCTTTAAACCCCAAACCAAAATATAATAAAGTCTGGCCAGAGAAATACATTTATAGCTGCAGCTTTAGTTCATGTTCAGTTGTGCACAACCCTGTACCTTTGAGCTCAGTATATTTTCCTCAGTTTTCTTTCACTCTTCAAGATCCAACGTGATGGACAGATTTTACTGATAGGAGTAGAGATGGAGTCCCGACTCAGGCCTAAAGGCTTGAATCCAACCCTCAGTCGACGGATCATGCTCTCTCCTGGCAGTGGACAACACCGCTGCTCCTCCTGGTCAGTCGCGCCACCGCTCTCACAGTTCAAGGCTATAGAGGCTTCAGATAAATGTTTCAGACACTCCTTAATCACATTCCCCAGGTCTCAATGTTATTTTTTTCTTTTCTTACAGAGAACTACTTTCCATTGTTTCTCCCTCTGCAACAGGTTCAGAAAGGTAAAGGCGAAATAACTAACACAGCCTCCAACATTCAGAATCAAATAACTTACAACAACACACATTTGAGCGAAACAAACAAAAAATCGTGACTCAACATGGAAGTCTTAACAATTAAGCAGTATCACACGAGAGGGAGTGATGTTGTGCTGTATATCATCACGGCTGTAATTCGGTCACAGGCACGAGGCTGTGACGATATAGGCCTACAGTACAACGACACAACCTTGAGTGTGATATTGCTTTTATACAACAACAGCTCAAGTTCAACAACAGCTTAAACAGCAATGCTGAGTAAGGAAATGTTCACAAAAGGTGATGAAATAAATTATTTAAGCATGTTATGTAGCTCCGCAGAAAAAAAAAAAAACAGTTCCCACAACTCACAAGCTACTTTGTATTTACATTGATCTGCAACTGTGTAACTTCGTCCAGTTCGGCTGATGAAACTTTGGCAAACCTGCATGTTGGCACGGCCAGATTCAAACACACCTGGAGGTCTGTACAGAAGAGTCCTGGCTTTCCTTTTCCTCGTCCTCTCCTGACGACCACTCGTAATTTTTAAAATGTAATTTTGGGGAAAATATCCATCTTCTTGGTGTAACGCTATAGTGTCAGTTTGCGTCAATGTAGCGAGCAGAGTTGGGTATAACGTGTTACACAGTAACGAGTAACCTCACGCGTTAGTTTGCTGTTTGAGTAATCAAATACTTGGGTACATTTTCAAACAAGCTATTGTAATGTTTAATACTACTGCTACAGCAGGACCTTTACTTTGTAAAGCACCTGGACAGGAGGGAGATAAGGAAGTAGCTTGACTGTATGGGTGTGCAGAGCAGAAGGTAAATAAAACCAGACGGCATGACTGATGCTCCCGAACAACTGTGTACCTCATTTTATTAATATAGACATATAGTCACAACAGCCATCAGTTACTTCCCTTACTTTTAGAACGCTGGTCCTTCAGCAACAGCTGTCGTTTGGTTCTAATAACAGAGATAACGTTAAACCTATCAGTCTGAAAGAAGTTGTGAAGCTTGTGACTCGCTACGTGGTAGAAGAAATGCTGCCATTGTCTACGGTGAAATCTAAAAAAACAGACAGGTCAGACTCAGGACTTGCATTATGCCTGGTACACACTACACGACTTTTCTGCTCGTTCTGAAAGTCACTATGTCACATTGCATGACTTGGCCGACAGACATGACACATTACACGATGGTACTCACCAATATCCCGGGTCGTCTTTCACAACGTGTGTGATGTCATCAGGTTATTCTTGTCCTGTTTTTGTTACTTTTACTATTATTTGAGTCACTGTGTGTGTTCATGTGCCAGCTGACATGTTGTTGTAGTCACCTAAAAGCGTCAGCAGATGGCAGGAGCTACATTTGAAGTGCTGTATGTAAACATGCAAGCTACTGTATCCTCCACAACCATGTTCCTACAAATGTTTCAGAATAAAAGCCTATTTAGAAAATGGAGGGATTCTCTCAGCTGAGGTTATAAGGGGCTTTAAATTTGAAAGAAATTCAGGAAGTGTTGAATTTGAAATGATGGCGCGATGTGTTAACTTTATAAAGACAACGGGAGCGGATAAAAAGTAAAAATATAAAGATAAAGAGAGATTAATAAATAACGGACCGTCTATAATGTAGTTTGTTTCAAATGAAGCTGGGAGCCTCTGCAGTTGTGGTGAGTAAAAGCCCCGCCACTATTTGTTAATGTTATTACTTTATGTCCGACCGTGAGGATGTACCATTGTTTGCTAGCTTGATGCTGACGACAGTAACCAGAGTTGGGTAAGGGTTACTTTAAAAGTAATCAAAGTATTTTACTGCGTTACTTTTTAAAAAAAGTAACCAGTTACTTTACTGTGTTACTCCCTGAGAAAAGTAACTCAAGCACTTTTAAAGTACTTTTGAGTATTCTACATTTCCTATTGGGCAATGGACCACAGGGCGCTAAGCCTACATGTTTGTCTCCAGAATGAAAGTTATGGACCACTTGCCCTTCACTGAGATCCAATTCTCCCATCACAGCCGTCACGTTGACCAGTAGAAACACAAAACCATCTGCTGCCGTAGACAACTGTATGACAACAACACCCCAGCATTTTTAATATTTCCTCTAGGGATGTTAGCACACAGAGTAAAAGGGGGAAATGATGGTGTGAAACAGCAGAGGCACTTTGTCAACCCGCTGAGTTAACCTTACTGTCATTAGCATCAAGCTAGCAAACAATGGTACATCCTCACGGTCGGACATAAAGTAATAACATTAACAAATAGTGGTGGGGCTTTTACTCACCACAACTGCAGAGAGTTAGCGGGTGTGACAGTTGGTTAATAAACAGTTGTATTTATATTTATAAAACCTGTGAGCAGAGTGATTTTACTGTTTCATGTCCCAGTGATGTTATACTCTATCTCAGTACTCACGGAATTTCAACAGATAAATGTTTCAGACACTCCTTAATCACATTCCCAGGTCTAAATGTAATTTTTCTTTTCTTACAGAGAGCTACTTTCCATTGTTTCTCCCTCTGCATCAGGTTCAGAAAGGGAAAGACTCCGCGATTGCCACCTAGTGGCCGTTGCCACGTTTGCCAATTGCTGCAAAATGTAGAAAAACTAACAAATAAAAAACAATATGATTCAACCTGGGTTATTTGTGTCTGATAAACAAGAAACTCTGACTTTTTATCATCCTAACTTATTAATATGATGTCACTAAGGTGACAGCCATATTGAATCCATATCCATCTTGAAATTTCAATTGGTTGTGAGCGGTTTCTTATCAAGTGACCCATGGAGACTGCTCAGGCCAATTTTCATGCTTGTATCACCAACTGAACATTTACACCACACAACTGCTCCAAAAAGGTGGCGGCCATCTTGAAAAATGGCTGCCATCTTGATATTTCAATTGGCTCCGTCAATTTTCTTGTCAAGTGACCCATGGAGACTGCTCATGCCAATTTCCACGCTTGTATCACCAACTGAACGATTATGTCACTTATCCGCTGCACTCTAGCCTACTGATAGATAGGTAGAGCTACAATGTACTATACACAAATTATAAGATAAATTATGAGATTTAATAAGTCAGATTAGAGCTAGATGGGTTTTCATAATATGAATTTGTTAAATAAGTTTCAGTTTTGACTAAGGCCTCTAAACCATCTCAAAATTATGTCTCTTCTCATATATGTGACTTGTTTCCTCTTAGACTCACAAGTCAATCTTTAGACGCTTTGCTTAACTGATGTCTTTCTCCCTGACTTTGTGTTGAGATGGGCGGATACAATTTCAGAGTTTAAAAAAACTCCCTACGTTGCAGAACCAATAGTAAGTCCGCAGGGCGGTCCTTCGGTGGCTCGCTGAACTCTTGTGCTCGTAAACATAGTCCGACTAGAAACACGTGTAGCGATACAAAATGGCTCAGCCGTCAGGATTCCAATATAGGAGACTTGATACTAATTCTACTCTTGAACGTTTGGCTGTGGAAGTTTGGTCTAGACAGGGTCCTATAAATATTGTTACTTTTTATAACCCTTGTAAAAGGTTAGTGTTGTCAGAATGTTACAGGTTAAATGTCCTATTATATGGGTTGGGGACTTCAATGCTCATAACCCGTTATGGGGCAGTGCTGCTATGGATAGTAATGGAGGAGTTGTGGAAGAATTCCTTGAAAAGTATGATCTGGCAGTGATCAATGATGGAAGGCCAACCAGATTTCAAATCAAATCAAATCAATGAAGTCATATAGATTTGTCTGTTGCCTCTTCGAGCTTGGCCAGAATTGGGGATAGGGAAGTTATGGACAGATACAATACGTTGTGATCATTACCCAATTCTGTGCAGGTCTGGTAGAGGTCTGAGAATAGAAGGGGAAGGGAGGGCTCCAAGGTAGAGTGATTAAAACTACACCAAGAAATAGTTGGGGAGATATTGTGGAACACTAGGCCCTGAAACTCATGTAAGACAATTGTGGTCAGCTGTACACAGAATGTCAGGTCTTTATAAAAGGAAACCTATTCCAGTTTTGCAAAATCGGGAAGTGGAGGCTATATCAGATAAAGGAAAGGCTGACATGCTTGTTGATGTTTTTCAAGCAGTACATACTGTAGTTCTGGGAATCTGGAAGTTGAAAGAAGCAGGAAGAGGACTTAAATAATTTTAATAAATCAGTGGAAGTTGGCTGGAAATTCAGACAATGTAAATCCAATTAACCTGTTTTTTAATATGACAGAGTTGTGGGATGCTATAGGTTCTGGAGCAGACACTACTCCTGGGAGGGATGGGTTATCCTATAAATCATTTAAACATTTAGATGAGTTTGATCTTGAGGACTTGTTAGCTTTGTTTAACTCAGTGTGGGAGGAGGGCTGTCTGCCTGTGGAATGGAAACATGCAGTTATAGTTCCTGTCTTGAAACCTGGCAAAGACTAATGTGATCCCAGTTCATACCGTCCGTCCAATAGCATTAATATCAGTGCTCTGTAAAATCGTGGAACGGATGATTACTAATGGGTTGGTTTACTTTATAGAAAGCAAGGGACTTTTTGTTAATGTTCAAAATGGGTTTAGAAATGGAAGGTCAACAATGGAGTCTGTTGCAGTCTTAGAGCAAGATATTAAAAGGGCATTTGAGAATAAAGAAATAGTGGTAAGTGTGTTTTTAGATATTGAAAGACCGTATGATTCATTGTGGAAGGAGGGACTAATGATTAAACTTTTTGATTTAGTAGTAAGAGGTAGAATGTTTAATTGGATTAAAAAGTTTCTGATGAAAAGGTCCAAAATTGTAGAAATTGAAAAAAATGGCATGCCATATATATATATATATATACATATACATATATGTATATATATATATATATGTATATGTATATATACGACCTAGCTCAAAGGTATGGCAAAATATGGAGACCACACATGACTTTAAAGTAGAAAAAAAGACAAATTTATTTAAATAAACTAAACTTAAATGTGTATGTGGCGTGGCCACAGATGAACAAGAGTTTGCATCTCATAAATCATAATAACAAGCAACAAAATAAAACATTGAAAACATAATATTATACAGGCAGGTAAGCAGTGGCAGTTCTAGGCCAGTTTCAATGGGGGGGCAAGCTAGGCCCAGTCCTTTGGATATAGGGGCACATACAGTCCAAGTAGAGTCAAATATCTGAGTCTGAACAATAACACACACGCACATACATATATATATATATATATATATATATATATATAAATCTGAATATGTATTTCTCAAATATTCTCTATGGCCTTTCTGCTAGCATGTTTCTTCTTCCTCCTCTTTTTCCTGAGATGCTCTGCCCTTGTAAGAACTGCTAGGCTGCTTCTCAACTCCTCTTGCAACACATTAATTCCCTCCCTTTCTTCTTCTGTAGCCCTTTCTTAACTGTCTCCTTTCCTTGACTAACTTCTCTATTTCTCTTTGCCGCCTAGACTTACCTGACTGTACCCTCTCACTCCTCTTTCTCTCATGCACCCCAAACCTCTCTACACCATATGAATAAATTATATCTCCCATCCTTTCTAACCTTTCGATTGCATTTCCTCTAAGCCTGTTTAAGATTACTGACAAATCTCTATTAACTATCTCCCATTCTTTACTGTCATTTGCTCTAGGCCATCTAACTCTAACCTTTTGCTCCATGGTTCTCTCTCTGACTGGCATACTGGCCTCAGTGTCACCTGCATCCTCTCTTACTACCCCCTCCTCCTCCTCCTCAGTGGCAGCATTACTGATATCCTGTAAACTGTGGTTTTCTACCCGCCGCTGGACTTCATCCGACTGACTCGACTGACTTCTTAGGAAGTACTGATCAATGCAGCTACTCTGCCCTTTCTTTGCTACAGTATATACTGTATGGTACAGTAGTAATCCAGTATCTTCGGCTAGGGCAACAAACTGAATGACTGCTGACTCCCTCGCACTTTTCCCCGCCTCCAGTGAAATTTGATCTCTCGCAGCAGCAGCAGCAGCAGTAGACAGCTGAGTAGAGCTGCAGAGACAAACTAAACAAGACACTTGTAGGCTCCTCCACTTCATGTATAAACAAACATAAACCTTATTAAGTTGTCATAATGCATGTTACAATGCAAGATAAATTGAATATAGTCCCTTGACACGCCGCCGATGTGATTATTTTTGATAGGTAAAAGGCACTTTATTTGACATGGATGTGAAGTGTGCAAGGAGTAAATTGCCATGTAAGTGTTTGGTAACTTTGCTAGCTTAAAGTTAGCGTGTGGCTAATCCTAGCAGCGTGACTTTTTAACAGCTAGTGAATCATGCAACTTATTTTCTTTCAGTTTATGTTTGATCCTGAGCTGTGGCTGTGATACCTGATGAACATAATATATTGTTCCTGTGTTGCCAGATGCCATTAAAGCGGAATCAGAGTCTGCCTGTCCTCATCTGTGAAACTCAACTACACAATGCATGTGATATTAACCCACTACAATGGTGCCGTGACTTGTCCTCCTCTCTGGTGTTGCTGCAGGCTCCACATGAGACAGACAACTCTTTGCACTGCTGCGTCACTTGTGCTTTGATCCACAGTTATGGCTTAAAGCCTGATATATGGACTGAATTTGATGCATGGCAGTCCTGAGAAGGCTAAAAAAGGGACTTTAGTTTGAGATGGTAATTGTCATTGTGTACATGCAACTGGTATGTGTAAATGTAACCTGTGAAGGTAAAAAGTGTATTTGTTTTTTTTATATTTTTTTCCTGTCTGCGCACTGTAAAAAATATCAAGGTGGTTTAACTTGAAAACTTAAGAGGGGGTAGGGTTATTCAGCAGAGGAGATTAATGTTAGATGTAGACTTCTTGTAATTATCAAAATAAAATCCTGAGTTTTTACTTTGAAGAATAGATCGACTGAGATCCTGTATTGCCTCTAGCTTTGTTTGGCTGGTAATGGGACCAATCAGAAAACTTGTCAGAGGTGACGTCCAGACGTACAACGTCATTACGTTATATTAGTACGTCCCGCGCGGGAGCTTTGGTTAGGAAACAGACGAGTTTGAGGGAAACAAGAAGGCAGCAGGTAAGTTAACACTGCAGCTATATCAAAAGAAATATTGACATTTATAGCACATGATTGGAAAACATCGGTAAGACACAAGTAACATGATTGTAACGAACTTGTCGCTTCGCTGTGACGCTGTCATCGATCGAGCAACGTTGCTAGCTTACTAACTCCAACTCCATTACTGAAATGCAGCAAACTGATGCGAAAACAGCGCTAAATTAATGCTAAAAAAAGCTAGCCGCTTAAGTAAAAGTGTAAAAAATGATACTGGGGCTTACAGCTGGTTCATAACACGAGTTAATTATACTACTGTGAAACTAACGGTTGGGCATTTTTTTATCGTTTTCACCGGGTTACGTCACATGTAATACTGGTAATACATACTGGTAATTGAGTAAAATTAGCGCTACGCATTTGCTAACGTTTAGTCTGCTAACTCACTGGGGTGTCGCCAAACGTTGCTTAATTTTGGAAACCAAATAAAGACATTTACTGCTCATTACATTCAGTTACACGTTAGAAAAACATTTCTCTCAGCTGCTACCTTGTCTTTAAGACCAGGTAAGCAAAGTCACGGAGCTAGGACAGCCAAAATCTCAGACTCTTGCTCACTGTAGCCAGGACAGCATTGCTATTACCTGTCACTCAGCCTTCTGCCTCCTCCATGTTAACCCTGTTCTCACACTCAGATCATGGCTATGAGGAGCGAGGCCAGGGTGGAGACAGAGGTGGAGGAGGAAGAAAACTTCGGGCCACAGCCTCTGAGCAGACTGGAGGTATGTATCCTCAACACACTTTGTTCCCCCTGAGAAACACTGAATTTGCTGCACTGAGAAGACATGTCGTGTCCCTCTTTCTGTCTGAGTGGGGCTTTGGTTTTGGGGGAGGAAGTTTGCTGTTGGGGAAGTTGGCTGGGTTAACATCATGCAATATTTGCAATTTAATGCTTCATGCACCTCATTATGTAAATGTGTTGTGTGCACTTTCAAATGTCAGCCTCATGTTTAAATAAGCGCCTGTGTCACATAACAATGACAATCTAATTAGGTCGCATTTAGACAGGTTAATAATCCATCACTGAGAACAGAAAGCCAGTCTTTTTCCTGGTCTTTTTTATTCCAACTGACTGTCTTCTGCAGCTGTGACACGGCCATGTCTCCTGAACCAGGTGCTGAACATTGTGTGAGCATTGCATCTCTAACTGTAATGATGCTCTTGTGTTTGAAAAAGCAATTAAAAACCATTCATGTAAAGCTCCAAAGCCATTACTTAACAGGTAGATGAAGCCAGCAGGTTCCAGATCTGACAAGGGCAGATTTCTGTTAATCTTGCACATTGTGTAGTGTAGTGAATGGGAGAATCACCCTGGCTTCACCTACTTGAATTTACCCACTGTCCTTGGTTTAGGCCACAACAAAACTGTTCCTAAAACCCAACAACGTTTGCAGTTTTCTCACTCCCAGTGAATTTCTGCTGTTTCTTGCTCCAATGTCTCTGCATTCAGCAATGTGGAATTAGTGCCAGTGACATCAAGAAACTGGGAGAAGCAGGTTTCCACACCATCGAGGCCGTGGCCTACGCCCCCAAGAAGGAGCTGCTCAACATCAAGGGCATCAGTGAGGCCAAAGCTGACAAAATTCTAGTAAGTAACATCAGTCTTATTATTCAGTATTCAGTGTCCCAGTCTGTCTGGATGGTCCTGGTGTAGCATTTAACCTCCTTGTGTTCTTGTGGAAAGGAAAGTGGACGTGGGTATGGATATCTGTAGGGTTTTATTTTAGACACGCATGCATTTGTTGATTTGGTTGCTGTAATCACTGAAAGGCTAATGCCAACAGCGGCATTTCTTATTATATCCTCCAAACAATGTGTGTATATATAAATATGTAGCTGTCATTTCTCCATGATCATCCAGGAAAATGATTTTCTGAACAGTAATGTCAGGCCATGCTGTTGCAGAATAATGCTTCATGAGCCAATGCGTAGTTGGAAAAGTTGTTTTTGATGTTTCCAGCTGATACAGCATCGTTTAAACACTCATCAGTTGTGCTGTTTTCTGCTCACTTCTTTTGGTTAGATGATTAGGAAAGTCCCTATGTCACTTTGGGTTGTCATACTAGTAGGACTAGGTATTGGTGATCTAAAGCAGTACCAAGTTGTATCAAATGTTCTTCAGTCAAGCAATACCTGCATCTGATCCTTTTTGTTCCCAAATTTAGACAAAAATACTACTTTTATGGTTTTGCTTGTAGCCAATCACTGCAAGTGTACTTCAATTTGATGTGATGTGTGATTGGCCCACTATTGTAGCAGCTACAGCCCATTCAGTTCAGCACACTGAGATGCCACCAAATGGTAGAAAGTATGGATATGCTATGCATATATATGTTCAAGTGTTCTTATTTTTCTGTAAGTATAAATTTAATTAGCTTTTTGATGCTATAAAAAGGGAGTGTGCCGTCATGACTGACAGCTGTGTTTGTCAATCAGTGTAATTGCAATTTATGACACTGCTCGCAGTTGAGTTGGGTGGGTTTATGCGCAGAACCTGAACTCAACTCTGGATCACTACTGCACAGATTCTAGCCCAAAATGACATCACCAGCACAAGATGACAGCAGCTGTATCCAGGATATTTTGGCTTCATTTTGTACAATGGGAGGAAGTGGAAACAAATAATTCTGGCATCTTTGTTTCCGAGTGACCTCAAACAGATTAGGTACTTCTGTGCTGATATTAGCTGTTACTCAACAGCCAGTGAATACAACAATAATAAGGGCCAATATATCAACCTGACCAGTTTATCTGTCTGTTTTTACTTATGCTTTGTTAGGTTTTTGTCAGGCATGTAAAAAGTACTGTTTGTAATTCTGTTATGTTTTATTGTTCCTTCCCTCTCAGACTGAAGCTGCCAAACTTGTGCCCATGGGTTTCACTACAGCTACTGAGTTCCACCAGAGGAGAGCAGAGATCATCCAAATTTCTACAGGCTCCAAGGAGCTTGACAAACTGCTGCAGGGTTTGTACATCTTGCATATCATACAGTAATTCACCTTGATTGTCAGTGGGTAGCCCACGACAGACAGGCTCTGGGGTGATGATGTAAACTCAGTCATTACAGATGGGAGGAACGATTAATGTGTTGTGTCTCCTGCAGGTGGGATTGAGACAGGCTCCATCACAGAGATGTTTGGAGAGTTTCGGACGGGGAAGACCCAGCTGTGCCACACACTCGCTGTTACCTGTCAGGTAGAGTCCAGACTGACTGCAGAGAGAGAGAGAGAGACAGCATTAGTGCTATTCAGTAGTGGAATAATGCACTTCCTGGGGAGACTGATAATATACAGGATAAAGTGACATGTGTATTGGTTCTGGTATCTTCATTAAGTCGTGCAGGTTCTAAATGACTTCTTACTTCACTCAGTGGATTGCTCTGTGCTTTTGTCCACAGCTGCCCATCGATCAGGGGGGTGGAGAAGGTAAAGCCATGTACATCGACACAGAGGGAACCTTCAGACCAGAGAGACTCCTCGCCGTAGCTGAGAGGTGAGTCAGCACATTTCCTCTTCAGATCTGATAGATTAGCACCTAACTGGAGCCACACTCTGTTGTAACATGATTGTTTTTGTCCTTTGAAGGGAAAAGGACTTACATGACAAAGAAAGTCTCAAATTTCTGCATGCCTTTTTGCATCAGAAGTGGACAATAGAACACATGGAGTTGACTTTCATGTGATCTCTCTCTCTCTCTCTCTCTCTCTCTCTCTCTCTCTCTCTCTCTCTCTCTCTCTCTCTCTCTCTCTCTCTCTGTGTGCTGTCAGGTACGGGCTGGTAGGCAGTGATGTTCTGGACAACGTGGCCTACGCCAGAGCCTTCAACACAGACCATCAGACCCAGCTGCTGTACCAAGCCTCCGCCATGATGGCTGAGTCCAGGTCAGCCAGCACCAAATGCTTGTGCTTGCAGAATATTGTGTAAAAAAAAAAAAAAAAAAGTACTGCATCAAAACTGCAAATGAATATAAACAGTACATGAAGAGTAACCATGAAGTTTCCAACAGTTACAGCCAATACTACATTTGTTGCTTAAATCCTTAAAATATAACCACTGCATCCCTGACTGAACACCTACTGTAGTATGAACCCTCTGTAACTTTCTTTGTATTCCTGTATCAGCATCTTGATGGTTCCCAGTAACATCAGTTATTCGTAATAAAGTTTCAGTATGAATAGGCAGGATAATTGTTCAGACAGTAGTGTGTATCCCTGCGGCTAACACACACTCTTCTCTCCTTGTGTCAGGTATGCTTTGCTGATAGTGGATAGTGCCACAGCTCTGTACAGAACAGACTACTCAGGCAGAGGAGAGCTGTCGGCCAGACAGGGGCACCTGGGACGCTTCCTCCGCATGCTGCTCCGGCTGGCAGACGAGGTGAGCAGCTGGACTGCATGTGTACTCTCAGAGGACACATAAGACATTTCAGTGTGGTAATCCATCAGCTATCGGTCTGACAACAATTTAGCCCCTGGGGACAGCAACCAGTATCACAGGAGATCTGTGCCAAGACTTCCTTCTTCTGTGTTCTGGTCATTGTTTAGTCTGTTTAGCAAGTTAAAATGCTACATACAGAGTCATGATGCTCTATAATGAGACATCTGCACATGAATGCAAATGAAAACATTTTTAAATAAGCTAATAAAAAGTTAAGTCATCATCAAATGATACCTGGTGGGTTACAAGTAGAGCCTGCTGGATTTGTGGTTTTGCTGGTCTGGCCCAGTGTATAAGCTTAAACCAGTTATATTTAATGCAAACTAGCTGAACTGGTATTTGTGATTCTGACATGTCCTGGCAAAAGTAGCCCACATTAGCAACCTGTGTTGACGGTTTAACAGCGCTAAATCTAACTGGTATTTGTTATAAGCAATATGACAATGTGATTAGTATAAACTAATGGAGCCACTGGTGTCTGACAGTCTGTGAGCCAAGCACGGCCACATGAGGGAGATCAAATTTCACTAGAGGTGGAAAGGACGAAGGACAGCACATGTTGTGTTTGTGTACTACAACATTCATATGTTTTTTGGGAGACCAGATGAGAGTGCTCACTCAAGCCCCCTTTATGGCCTTTTTAGGGTAGGAATGTGTTCCTGTTATTTCGCCTTGTCATTCTGTAAAAAGTGTATAAGTATAGAATAGGTGGGCATTGTTGTTAAGCCAGTTACACCAAAATCGTCATAGGGGTCTAGTCAGTTTTTTGACTTAATATAAAACTAATGTAACAAGTTTCTACACCAACCCTAGGCCCAAGATTGTATTTCAGTCAGTGAGTCATAGAGATGAAAGACCCATTCAGATTTAAATTTCATTCTGTTTTAGTCACACTCACTGTCGAATGTCTGTAACACACACACTGAATATACACTGTCCAGAGACATGATGCTTTTTAACCCAGGGCGTTTCACAAGTCTTTTGTCTGCCTCAAATCCTATGTCGTGACAGTTTGGCGTTGCTGTGGTGATAACCAACCAGGTGGTAGCACAGGTGGATGGGGCAGCCATGTTTTCTGCAGATCCTAAGAAACCAATTGGAGGCAACATTCTGGCTCACGCCTCCACCACACGGTGAGTGACACTGTTTGTATTCAGTCTCACAGCATGGTTAGATACTTTCAGTGTGTCTGTTCATAGAGCTTGATAGCAGGGGAGAGGAGAGCTGGTACACCAAAAGGTCACCATGGTTTTATTGTTCTAACAGTGGTTGTGTCTTTGCAGTCTGTACCTGAGGAAAGGCAGAGGAGAGACGAGGATCTGTAAAATCTACGACTCACCCTGCCTGCCGGAGGCTGAAGCCATGTTTGCCATCAACGCTGATGGAGTGGGTGATGCCAAGGACTGAGCTGGCAGAGAGGCAGGAGGCCGTGGGGTGGTGTTATATGTGACTGTCGCACCTGCCCACTTATTCTTGGACTAAAAATGTGTGTGCAATCCTCACCCATATACCACTGCCTTCACACAAAGCCTCAGACTGACGGGTCCTCAAGAGATGAAAGTTGTATGATTTGGTTTGATGCTGACTGACCTGACACAGAGTGGATAAGATGGTCCCAGCTGCAGATGTGGAGCTCAACGGAACAGCCACATGGAACATTTAAATTTTTTTCATACTGAAGCACATTTCACTCAACAAAGGGGAAAAAAGCACTCCCCTGCAATTACGACAGTATCTCATAATTACAAGATCTGCTATGTTATTATGAGATACTGCTTCATAATTACAAGAGTTAGTTTCTCCTTAATTACACAAACATCCCATGAGAATGAGGCTTTATCGTCTAATTAAAAGATTAGTTGTCTCATAATTACAAAAAAAATTAATCCTAACATAATTGAGATACCTATTGCATACTTATTAGACCTTTACTGTGTAATTACCAAAGATCTAATAATTAATTATGAGACACTGAGTCATTATTATAAATAACGTCTCCATTTTTTTCCTTTATTGAATGCAGTGCACCTCTGTAGTTTCATCCATGGAGTGAGTCAAAAAATTGTAAAAACTATATAAAATAGTTCGCGGGCTCTTTTTCTATTTACTTTGTGTTTACGGTGTATCTGTTGAGTGGTGTCCTTTTTCAATGTCTGAAATGTTTTCTGAGAACACTGTTGAAACATTATTTTGCGATGAAAGCATTCCTACATAGCTATACTTTTATATCATTTCTCACATTTCACCTCTTGCCAGCTCCACCATTACAGTTTTGTCCCTCCTTTGTTTGTCTTTACTAGAACCTTCTGTATATAAGCTTCTAAATTAAATTTGTTTTACTATTAAAGTGACTTGTCTCATCTGTTAGCATCGTCATCATGGAAGGATTTCATGAATTCATTGTTGGTCTTAAAGATGATTACACATGACTTGGGAAGGGTACAGTCTGCCTGTTAAACACACCTACAAGTTTACAAGATATCAATAGAAAAAAGAATTTTATTCAACGTTATCCATGAAGTGCATATTAATTCTTCATTGCATGATCAGAATATTGAGGAAATTTAACATGTCCACTGTTATTTCACAGCAAATTAACCTTAACAAGAATAAATTTTAAAAAGGAAAAAAAGTGCCATTAAAGTGATGTCAATCACAAAATAATAACCTGCTGATGAACTGCAGCTTCACTGTCACTTAGAAAAAAAAGACAGGAATGTAAAAACACTCAAAGTTAAAAGGCAGCAATTACACTCGAGAGAAAATGAAGGTACAAAAACAATAGGATACTTTTCACAGTCACAACCAAACAGAACACTCCATGCACTTTACCCAGGAGGCTGCATGTGGTCCTTTACAGTCAGTTCACTACATTATCCTTGGGGGGTGCTGGAACTTAAAATACTTTACCCATAAAATTGTGATTTGGATATCAATAACTCACCCTGTGTTAATGTTAAATTCTTTAAAAAAAAAAACTGTGTTTCTTCTCATGCCTCCACAGTGAATGGAGAATCCAAAACCCAAAAATCCTTGAAGACAAGAGGTCTCTTTGTAAACTGATATTTTGGTATAATTTTGCTCTTACTAAAAGTGGCCCTCAATTACATTGAGAATTGAACACAGGGTAAGCAACTGATATACAAATGGTCATATAGTGGATGAAGTATTAATTAAACTGAGAAAAAAAGTTTAGACTGATATTCTGATCAAAATACTACTGTATTAATACTATATCTACATTATGAGGGGTCATTTATCTCCACAAAACAAACACATCTGTCAAAGAGTAACTGAGATGGACCCAGCAGAACAATATTAGAATAAAGGGTGTGTAATAAAAAATATTTTTTCATCCATAAAGATAAAAGCTCATTAGATGTATTTGTTACAGTGATTCCTAAAGTCCCTATTTACCTTAAAACTCTTAAAACATCCCTGATCAGACTGGATTATCAGTTCTGTTTTCCATATAACTTTCACTATCACATATATCACTTAGAAATGTTGTGGTGTGGCAGTAGATTTCCAGACATGTTCCACTGTAAGGGGAATTTCTCTAAACTCCCGAAATCCTTTGTCAAATGTGGCATCCTGACCCTGTGTGAGCAGGTTTTGGTCCCACTGCTCTGAGGTACCTTCTTCCAAAAATCTAGCTAAAAGAAGATTGAACCACCCAAATTACAGAAAAAAACATGGTTTTAAGATATCTGTCTCAACACAAAAAACCAAAACCACTTGCATGACTGGACACCAATTGCAGAAAGTGACTGTTATTTTTTGTAATTTGGTGAACTGATCCTTTAAATGTTTATGTTGAATAAAGAATGTGGTTCTAAAAAAAACTACTTGTGTTTAATCACTGATTATCAGTTTAAAAGGCAAACAAATTGTTAAAAAAAAAGCATTAGAGATACCATATACATTACAATATATATTAGCTATAGCGATATTGACTCAGTTAAGCCATATTAAAGAAAATAAATATACATCAATAAACTCCATATCATTTCACAGTGACAGTATGACAAAGGTATCCACCAATGAAGGGAAAACAATTAGTTCATTTGATGACCACGAATTGGCGGCCTGACTAGCCAATCGGTGCCATCGGCTGAGTGGCTCCATCTGCTGGATCCCAGTAGAAAATAAATGTTCAGATTTTTCTGTCAGTTAAGACTCGAAGCTGAGCCTCCAGTTTAGATGTTTCATCCTTGGAAATAAAGAAAAAGGCAACAATGAAGAATTCACATAATTAAACGCTGTGGGCCCTTTTCAACTCCCTAATTTGGTTCAAACTTTTGGATTTTTCAGTTTGATCCAAACCGAAATGAAACCTCCCCCAAATCACTGTATGAGCCAAACAGTTGAACCTTGGTCTGATGGAAAGAGGTGGTCTCGTTCCACATCAATCTGAATCATGGTTCAGTTTGTTTCTGGTGTGAAATTTTTGGATCGGTCAAACTTTTGGACCAATTGCAGGAGGTTCAGTAGACTATTGTTGAGTGACACCTCAGTGCATAGTGTGTGTGTGTGGTTTAGCAACAGGGAGTGAACAAATGCTTTTCAGCTCATCCTTGAGACCAAGTGGATGTGTGAGCCAAATTTGAAGAAATTACCTTAAGGCGTTCTTAAGATATTGCGTTATAGAGAATGAGATGGATGCAAGGTCCTAGTGACCTTAACATTTGACTAGTGATGGCAAAATGAAGCCTCATGAAGCATTTTCTTTGTTTTCTGAGCCCACTAGATGGTGCTTTTTGTTCAACAAAAGGTTGAAAGCACAGTGAATTGCTTTTCTTGAGCCTCTATCTTTAAACCACGAACACCACCTAGTGGGCTCAGAAAATAAAGAAAATGCTTCATGAGGCTTCATTTGGCCATTACTACCTTTAACCACAAAAATCTTATCAGTTCATCGTTGAGTCGGAGTGAACATTTGTGCCAAATTTGAGGTAATCTTGAGATATCACGTTCGTGAGAATGAGACAGATGCAAAGTCACAGTGACCTTGATGTTTGACCACCAAATCAAATTAGTTCATTGTTAAGTCCAAGTGGACATTTGTGCCAAATTCCCATAGGAATGCTGTCAAGGCGTTCTTTAGTTAATTGTATTAACGAGAATGGTACATACGGACAATCTGAAACATAATGCTTCTGACCACTGCTACTGCCGGTGTGGAGGCATCGACATTCACAAAATCTCCTACGCTTTTTAATTATTTTCCAAGAATATGAGAGAGAGGGGATACAAGAGGACAGGAAAACTTGTGTACAAAACAATCAATGTCAAGTGTAGGGAGACAGCTCAAGTTGGTGATGACAACAGGACATATGTATGTATAGTTCTTGAGTATGCTTGCACAATTGGCAATGTGAGACCAAAGCTGGATCAAATTTATACAATGCAATCTGCATAAATCTGTATGAAAATAATCTGTATAAAATGCAAGTTTTGGTTTGGACTTTCAGGTGTGAAAAGGCTGTAAGTCTTGAATCTAACTTCAGACAAAAGGACACATCCAGGACACATCTGAGAAATTCATCATTTGTTTGCTTTTCATTGTAATCTGCAGCACTGAGCTCTGTACCAAAGTGTCAACCCTCAAAGCTATAAACAGAAATGCTGAAATATAATGATGGCCAAATGAAGCCTCGTGAAGCATTTTCTTTATTTTCTGAGTGTGTGAAATTTGTTCTCCCCTGAGGGAGTGGTGAGCAGCGGCGGTGTCACACTCTGGAATCATGTGGTGAGTACCAAGCGGGGAGGCAATGTGTTCCATTTTTATAGTCTCTGGTATGACCCTGCCGGGGATCAAACCCACGACCTCCCAGTCTCAGGGGGGACACTCGACCACTAGGCCACTGAGCTGGTAATGGCACATACTGAATTGCTATCCTTAGAGCCTCTCTCTTTAAACCAAGAGCGCCATCTAGTAGGCTAAGAAAATAAGGCTTCATTTGGCCATCACTACTGAAATACATGTTTGGTGAAAACTGTGGCTGCTTCAGAGTTCAAATGGGGTGAGTGTGTGTGCTCTTACATCATTAGAGTTTGTGGGCATCTTCAGAGCCAGCTCGGTCCAGTTTGTTGCCTCAGAGATGTTTCCCAGCTCCTTGTGACACTAACAGTCAAACCACAAGATGATCAGTGTTTATAGTGTTATCACAAACTGTGACAGTGAGGAAAGAGCTAAAACATACACACTGCTATGTTAGCCTTGGAAAGGATTCCAACCTCAGGTAATATTCATTAATTATTGCTTGCCTTTAACCCTTTGAACGCTTTCCTGTTTTTGTCTGGTTTTAATTCATTTCATTGGAGTTTTTGCTTGTGTCCCAGGGATTTTCAAAAAGAAATATATGCATTTAAACAGACAGGATGAGTGTCAGGCCAAATCCCAGTCTCCACACTCATGTATTTTGAGGCATGTTCCTGCAAAGTCTGTGAGGGCTTAGGGCTGTCCCAATGTCAAATCATGAATTGCAAGAGGGCTTTCTTCGCTGATGTTATGAGCCCTTTATGTAGACTTCCCATAAGCCCACATTTCTGCAGACTTTGCCTGGGGATATTACACTCAGTTCATAGCATTATGATGTTAGAACACTGGGTCAGCAGGGGAGGCCCAGAAGCATAAAAAACAGGTTTGCATTAATTTTGCTTATTGATGCTGTTTCGACAAAAATGAGTAAACTGATTAGTTGGCACTTGCCTCCCGCCACTCTGTAACACTGGAGCTTAGAAGATTTTCAAATCAGGGAAAGACCTTTTTAGTGCCTTGACCATTAATGTAAGATAAAACGTCCCACAGTCGTACGAAACATGTTTTGGCATCGTTAAGGTGAAGTGATATGTCGCCACAAATGAGGTCTCATTTATTTTTATACCATTGGAAGCCTTTTCAGCCTCTCACACCCAAGGGTTTACTATGTGATGTCAGTTAAGTCCACAAGGATATAGGGCTTAAAGCTTAAGGGTGGAAACTGAGATTGAACCAGTGTGCTCAGATATACTCAAACCATGTTAATGGGACATTCTGAGCCTTTGTAAAGTCAAACATTTAACCAACAGTACAAAACATAAGAAGCTAATATACACAGATTTCTTCCCTCCCATTGTTTTCCTTTTTCTCCCATCATGCTTTGTACCATACAAGTGAGAAACTGGAGTCAGTGACTTAGGTGTGGGCTTCACCCTAGCCCTGACTTTTTAAGCCTACACTTGCAAACAGTCACAAAATTAAATCATGTTAAGTTGTGCTGTATTAGTAGCTAGCAGGTCCCATGCAGCGTTGCACAGTAACCATGGATACAGACAATAATCACCTGGATTACTTTTGACATGCATGACTGATACTGAAGGAATCTGAATCTGATGATTATTGTGCCACTATTACTCAAAGGGTAAGTCACACTGATTCCAACAGTGTGCGAGTGATTTCTACATGTACACAGTCGTTGATCATCTATACAAAGACAGTATGGAATCAGAGATGTGATTGTTTACCTGTGCGATGTACAGTCTCACCGTCTTGGAGAAACCTGGACTGAGCTCCTCTGCCTGGAAGACAGCAAACAAGACAAACATTTAATAAATGAAATATTTGGTCTGATTGTTTTAAATGAATACAAAATGAAAAGCCCACTAAAAGGTGGGCAGGAAACCAAACCAAGTTCATCCTCCCCATTTCTCTCAAAGCACTGTTGGTAAGGGACTCCAACATTATTGTGCATTCAATAACATGTGCTACATTACTGCAATGTTCCTGATTTGAGTCCAATCAAGAAGCTTTGTTTCATGGCAACAACCCTGCTCGCTCCCTGTGTTTCCTGTGTCTCTGTACTGTCACACAATCAATAAAGACTTAAATACCAAACAAAATACTTTAAAAGTAATTAAAGCACAATTTTATTCTTAGTATCCCATAAAAAAGTGCTGTACGATGGCAAGTGACACCAACACTGTTTTAACCTGAATTTTAAAAGCCTAACCAGCAAATTAGCTTCATCTAGACACCTTAGATACATTACTGTGCATCTGTTGCACTGCTCCTCCTTATGCAACAATGTTTATCTGTATGGTTCCTGTTAAATAAACAAAAAAACAAATAAATACTGTAAGTAAATGAGGCCAAAATTTAGGGCTGTAGCCAACTTCGTTCAAGTCAATTGAATCAGCTGTTCAATAGGAATATTCAACTTTTCGAATTTAAGAGTTTAAAAAAGCGTTCAGCTGGATGCTCAGTGTGACAGTGACATTCACACAATATAGTAAACTACACTAATCTACACTAATTAGATCAGATTGTGCAACAACAATTTTTGCCAGCACTAAATATCAAACAACAATCAGAAACTGTATCATATTGAGTTGCTATGAGCTGTAAATTCACCGCTTCACCGGGCAGAAGATGGTATTATCTCTGAGCCTTACGGTGCACAGC
Organism: Epinephelus awoara; assembly: GCA_035609425.1. NCBI lineage: Eukaryota > Metazoa > Chordata > Actinopteri > Perciformes > Serranidae > Epinephelus > Epinephelus awoara. Next base: position 6,582,917 of record CM069305.1, read on the forward strand.
TTTTCCTCCTCCTGGCAGCTGCCCGTATCAATGAGCAGCATGAAAGTGAGGAGCACTCTGCAGCTATACCTGGGGATCAAAATGTCCCCAGAAGTACACTGCACACTGACTGGAAAAAAAGGAAGAAAAAAAACAACTGCTGGACTTAAAGGACTCTCAGTCAACTGGAGGTTCTCTGACTGATGATTTGAATCTCTGACTTTCAGGGGGCAGCTTTAGAAAGATTAGCCTGGGGGCTTTGTAGTGATTTGCCAAAAAAGTAACAAAGACAGTGATGCAGTGGTTGGATAAGAACTTAAGTGTTTACCAGCTGTGCATGAATGTCTCTACAGGAGACAATCATTATTGCAGTTTGGACGTCCCTTGCCTCCAAGATTACAGACACAAACAGAAACAAAGAGCTGTTTGGCACAAAGTCACATAAACTGTTGGGGAGTCGTAGGTTTCTTATTTACACAATATTTGCTAACTAGACAGCTTGATACTCCCACAGCAAGACACAAGAAGTGGCAAAGATTATTTGTTCACTTCCACTGAGTGTTCTTCACAGGACCCATGGGACAGAGTATATATGGAGTAGATTTTTAATATCTAAAATCAGAATGAAGGAGCAGAAATCTTTTGTGACCAACAGTACTCTGCTACCTTGAGGAAGTTCTCAAGGGCGTCATGCAGTGTGGAAGTGGGGGGGCTCTGGTAGAGGGCAGCAGCCGCCTTCTTCTCCAACCAGTCCAGAGTGGCTACCTGCAGACACAGACACACGGATATCAAAAATACCTTTTAATTTCCATAATCATGTCTTGAATATGGTACAAGCGTGAGACGTCGGAATGGGTGTAAACACTTGGACTTCAGATGTGGTTGCCTGAAAGGGTAAAGGGGCGACGGACATATTTTGACACTGGTCCAGTATTAAGCTAGAGCGCTGCAGCCAGCAGTCACAAAACAGGCTGCAATGTAACCACTCCGGGTGTGTTACCACTGTCAATTTACATCCTAAAAGTGCCAGTTTTTGTTACTGACTGACTCAGATCATTATCTATGATAATTATTATCATAAAGTATCTTACAACATTATGGAAAGGATCCCTACAAAGATTTTGGTTTAAGTGCAAAATTCTCTTTGGTAACCAGATACAGCCCCGAAATCCCTATCACAGAACCTACCAGACTTCATTTATATAAACAGTAATTTCATCATCGGTAAACATACCTCATTCAAGATCAACAGAAACTAAATAAAACTCAAAAGCTGTCTCTGTGTGTCTTTCCACTGTTCCAACAATCGCCACATCTGTTTCGATTGAAATAAACCCTTAACTCACTCAGTTATGTGTGAAAATATGCTGTCTCTATAGTATAGTGTGTATAGAGTCTATACACGTTTAAATTACCATTTATTTAAATGGAGTCTGGTGGCTTTGATGATTGTGATTCCAGGGTTGTTTCTGGTTAAACAAAAAGGATCTCAGTCTTCGAAAAGGTTTGCCTCTATAAGGATCCTTTCCATAATGTTGTCAGACACCTACAATAATAATCTGAGCCTGTCAGTGGCATAAACAAGCCCTCATCAGCTCAGCACTCTCACTCAATTCAGGACTGATTTTAGAAACCGTTGTTCCCATTAGTCACTTAGACACAAAAGCATAGGAAAATAGGGTCCAGGTTAAAAACTAAAAAGGTAACCCTTAAATTCACAGTGTTAACATCTGAATGTTTGGATGAAAAATTCTGCACCTGACAAGACCAGAGTTACAGCAACTTACAGCCCCTTCTCTCACCTCATAGCACCATCTGCCGAGCAGATAGAAACACATGGGGTCATCATCTCTGAGGGCGATCGCACGGTCCAGATGCTCCTGAGTTTAAGAAAAAAACAACTTAGTAGTGAATGTTGAACAAAACTCTACTTAAAACATTAGCCAAATACTAGTGATGGCCAAATGAAGCCTCATGAAGCATTTTCTTTATTTTCTGAGCCCACTAGATGGCACTCTTGGTTTAAAGAGAAAGGCTCAACGAATAGCAATTCAGTGTGCTTTCAACCGTTTGTTGACCAAAGAGCGTCATATAGTTGTCTCAGAAAATAAAGAAAATGCATCATGAGGCTTCATTTGGCCATCACTACTCAATGCCCAAACTGTGTGCCTGTGTTACCTTCAATATGTGGCTGCTCTTCAGTTTGCTATGCATGCTCTCATGCTTGGAGGTCAGACCTGTCAGCACAGCAAACCTGGAGCCATAAACAGCATGACTGTGACTTCATAATACAACTAGTAGCACTATTATCTATGCAAAGTTAAACCCCAGTATGTTAGGTATAATTTTACTATCTTACCATTTATGACACTCAGCATTCAGGCCGTTCTTCTTCAGGGCCAACTCTGCCTCCTCTCGACCTGCAACACCAGCTCTCAGTTCAATGACAAAAGCTATAATAGTCTTGGAGGTAGAAACAGTCACGTTACTGTCCATTTGCACAAACTGACCAGATTATTTGGTGCTCATGAGTGAGGCAGTAGCTTCATAAGCAGAAGCAGCCTAGTTGTGTTTTTGCTACGTATATTCCACACTCCCAGGTTCCATTATTATTATTACTATTTTATTTGTTTTTTAAATTATTTTTTTAGGTTATTATATCTTTCTGTAGCTTCCCAGTAGTATCCCTCATGTCTTGAAATCAGAAAATACAACTTTTGGTCAAAGCATGTATGCTTTAGTGTCAAAATGCTATTTTCCCAGGTCCTTCTAAAATCTTTTTCCTACTTGACCTGACATAGGTTTCTGCTCAATGTCAAGATTCAAGATTCAAAGTGTTTATTGTCATATGCACAGTGAGGAAACACATTTCCCTGTACAATGAAATTCTTCCTTTGCTGACTGCAACAAATGCCAGAAAAAATAACTAAATCCACACTCGAATATAGATACAAAAATAGGAAGGGGATATATACACAAAAGGGAATATAATTAAGGCAGCAAGAAACTGTAGTGCAAACACTGTATGTACAAAGGTAATGTGCAGACTGGATATGTAAATATGGTCTGAGGTAGTGATGATTATGACTCCTATTTAGGAATCTGACGGCAGTCTGAAAGAAAGCGTTTTTAAGTCTAGTGGTCCTGCATTTCACACTTCTGTACCTCCGGCCTAAGGGTAGAAGTGTGAACAGTCCATGCTGGGGGTGGGTGCTACCTATAAACCTGCGTGCTGCTGTGGATGCAACCTTAGTTTGGTTCCAAAAGTCACGCAATGACACAAATTAATTAAGTGATGAAGTCAGCAGTGGCTCAATTCCCTTGTGCTGTGGGGTAAAATTACTGTTGCTGTCGATGGAATCAGGTTGCTTTAAAGAGAGTGATATAACGGCTTCAGTTCCCCATTTCTTGCCTTATTGTCATTGGTGTTTTTTTCCCCCTTTTTTTAAATTTCTTTCGTCCACCTTACACAGCTTTCCTCTACAGCACCAAGTGATTACACTAAATTAAGTGACAGTAACTAAAAAAGGTTACTATAAAAATGATATGTTTTATACATATAAAGCATATCATTGATATAGTAACCATGTCAAAATCTGTTCCTCACCTGTGTTTGTGTGTGCGTGTGTGTGTATATATACATTTTTTGTACCTATAAAGTCGACACCGTTTTATTTTGTACCAAAAAAAGAAAGAAAACAACTTTTCCACAACATGACTGGACACATTGGGGTTTGAGAGGTGGAGGATCTTCAAACACTTAAAAAGTTACATTGATGGCACTTAACTATGGGTAAATAGGTGAAACACTGTTATGATATGAAGTCTTAACTAAAGTATTTAACCACACCAGAGACTTTGTTTTTAAGAAGTGGACAGAAGTAGCCCGATAACACCAGTCTGTATTAATTCTATAAGTGAGTTTTTTTAATTTAGGCCTCTCAGCCTGCCGTATTGTTCCTTTGTTTTATTTTGATTGAAAACTCTGAGTCAAGATCTAATATGATAATCTTTACATCACGTCTGTCTGTGTGTGTACACATTACCTTGTTGTGCATAAGTCTTCTTCTCCTGTTTGTCCTCAGTGGACTCGTACACATCACTGTAAGCCCGAGCCAGTCGCCATAGAAACTCCCTGCTGTCTCCATACTGCAGACACAGAGTCAGATAAACACCAGTCAGTGTCGCTGTACATAACAACTGTTTCATTTTTACTTTGTAATTGATTTCAATTGTTACTGATCAATGGATTTTTGAGAAGCTCAGACCTGCATAATTAGTATCTTCTTTTGAGGTGCTCTTAAAATCCCTCTCTCTTTTCTTAAAATCAGTGTGTGTGTGTGTGTGTGTGTGTGTGTGCGTGTGTGCTTATCTCCCTATGTATGTTTACAAGAATTGTAGATAAACATACACAAAATCTGAAAATTGTTCAAGGGGGGTGTATTCATTACTTATCCACAGTATATGTGTATTTGGTGCTACAAATTATTCTTTGCTCTATCATTATTATTACACACTGCTTCAGCCCCTAGTTTGCCATCTTGTGAGTCCTGTCCCTTACCTCTGCTCTGCTGTCTAGCAGCAGGCGAAAGCCCTCTGCCTTTAAGCTGGCGTCTCCTGTGTGAAGGATGTCACTCTGAGCCAGGAGGAGAGCCAGCTCCCCACTGGGAACTTCAGTCACCAGCTGCAGCCTCTCCTCATCGTCTTCCTCTTCCTCTGCCTCCTCCCCCAGCCCTCTCTCTTCCGCTTCTTCTTCCTGAGAGTCTTCCTGGCGGAGGGTGAGGACAGTGGCACAGCTCTTATCCTCCTCTTCCTCAGACTCCTGTTCAGGCTCCCGCTCCCCCTCCTCTCTGTCTGTGTCACGATCAGTGTAATCTGACTCAGCGTATGCCGTCGAGTACCTACAGAAGGGATCATCTGGTTTTAATTCGGGGAAATGAATTATTAGAAATGTGTACAAGTACCCACACTTGGGACTCCACATTAAACTGATTCATAATTACTTCAGCTTTCAGTTCTGTACATTTAAAGGGTCAGTTCACCAGAATAACACAAAAAAAAACATTTTCTCTCTTCCCTCAAGTAGTATTTTTCTGCAGTGAATCTGTTGATAGTGTTTAGGACACAAGCTGGGGTCTGAGTTTATGCCTCAGCGTCAGAATAAAAACCTCAGCAAGTAAACTTTTAACTATTGGCATGGCTCGATATCACAAGAGGAAGTCAGTTAGTCAGTAAGTTAGTGTTAGCCACAGTGTGCACTATTTAACAGTCTGTAATTGTCTTAGAGATTAACAGGAATTAGCTGATAAAGCTTGTTAAGAAGCCTTTTCAAAAGCGCCAACAGTTGTATTAAACTTGGATCTCAGCCTGACCTGATCCTGCACAGTGTTACTACCACTTCACTGACAGGCCTCTTTATGGCTATCTAAGAAACAAATGATTTTTGCCAACTTATCTGCCCCACAAACAACCAAGATCAAAACTTTTAAGATGCACTGATCAATATTTTAAAGTGAAATTGGATCGTAGAAAATCTTACTGCTCATCGATCGTATATATTTTGTAATATAACAATGAGATGGAGCCATCAGAAATACACTACAAAGACTACACTGAATAATAAGTGAGTGTACTGCGCTCTAACACCACCAGTCTGTGACATACCCTCCTTCGCTGGTCTCTTCAAATGTGCTGGCCATGCCCTGGCTGGCAGTGAAGTAAATTGAGCTGGAGCCGGTGGAGTCAGTGCGCTCCCTGTGGACGATATGACGCCGCCGACGTACCCGCTGACTGTCCTCCACTCCCTTTCTGCATGTGGAACACATGGTCACATCAGTCAAACAACACCCACAACCTTGGCCCACCTAAAAGGTTCACTCTGGTGTTTTACCCCATTATAACATCCCAATGACTGTAACATTCTGCTCTCTTAAGAAGCAGAATACAGCTGCTAGAGCCAAATCCTCATTGTGTGGCTTTCAGTTAAAGAATTTAAGATACTCGTGTAGACATATGGAATACGACACTGATATTTGTCAGCTCTTATTGTGCTGTCATTGCAGTATCCTTAAACTGCAACTTAGTGAGAGTGGTTGCACCATACAGTTTAATAGCCATGTAGACTTAATATTTACACCTCACCTGAGCAGGTTTAAGTCACTCCTTAGTAACTGTTGTCATGGTGAAATGGGAGAGATGAATGAGGAGAATTACCTGCAATATTTACAATGTGAGTGCAAAGTCTGAGATTGACCCTTTACATTGTTGCTGTGACACGCATGCCCTATATCAGGCAAGTCTAAAGTCCAGCCCCAGGGGCCAGTTGAGGCCTGCAAACTGATTTTAAACAGCCTGCAGCTTGTCTCTCAAAATACACATACATATATCAGGCTTAGGCAGCATTATACTGGATGATTTCCATGAAACTTGGCGGAAGGGTGCAGCATGGGTCAAGGAAGAACCAAATAAAATTTGGAGCAGGTTGAGGCTTGAATCCGCAACCTCTGGAACCTAAGACGGTCATCTACCGCTCTGAGCTAACTGGCATGTAGCAACTCAACAGTGGCGTAGGAAAGCAGCCATCTGTGCATGGAAAGGCAGATTTGAAACCACTGTAAAAAAAATCCAGTTATTAAGACAAAAATCTGAAAATACACAAATTGCATCTGGACAGCATGGAGATGTTGGTAATTTGTTTGTAACAATGACTGATTCGCTCCATAAGTGAAAAACCGATGTTTAAAATTGCCATTTTTACATTGACTCCAATTGTTCACATGAGATCAAAATTCAAAATGCTGTCAAAAATTCAGTTTTTGAGATAAAATTCTGAAATTTGCCACACATCATCTACCATGACTCTAGAATTTTGTCTAGAATTACAGTACCGTTTACAGTCAAACATTCTGATGCACTGTAGACTCAATTTTTGATAAATCAAAAATCTGACAAATATAGTTTTTGTAGGACAGTCTGAAGATGCTCTGTAGCAAGTTTGGTGTCAATTGAGCAAAAATTGTGGGAGGAGATAGGTTTAATAAGTTTTACAGTTTTGTGAAAAAAAAAAAAAAAAACCAGAGCGATGAACTTCATAATTTTTAATAGGTTCAAATGTACAAACGTTTCTTCAGTATTGGGGCTACAGTTTGATGAAAGTTGTGAAGTTGTAGCACGTATGGTTGATTTGTTATGAATTTTCAAAGTTTTGAACTTTAGACGCTTGCTGTAGCGCCACCATCAGGACTACTGGCTTGAGTTTACAGCTGAGGATATCTGGCATGAGACTGGACCTTTGTGCAAAGTTTGGAGAGTTTTTACCCATGGGAAGTATGATTTCCTCAGAAGAAGAAGAAGAAGAAGAAGAAGAAGAAGAAGAAGAAGAAGAAGAAGATTACCTAGGATTACAATAGTGTCCTGGCAGCTTAGCTGCCCGAACCCTAAAAATCATTAAGTAAATAAATAAATTTAGCCAAATACATTCTAAAATTATTGGATTAGGGTATGAAGTTTAAAGTCAAATACTGTGGATTTGCACAGTGTTTGTCCAATGTCCACACAATATGATCCAGTTATGATGGTCCTGCCAAAAAAAAAGATACTATTCTTGCCTGGGTTCAGACCTAAGAATCTGCCTACTCACTGACAATTCTGTCTGATATCAGTGAAATACTATTCAGTATCACACTCAGACACATTTAGTAGTGCAGATGCTGTACATTTCACCACTGTGACTCACTTGACATCCTGGATAATCTGCAGGGCGATGTCCTGCAGGCCGCCCCTCAGCTCAGCCACCTCTGAGCGTAATGATGACACGCAGTTCAGAACCTGGTCCAACTGGTTCCTGAGCTCCAGCTGCTGCTCTGGGGACAGGCCCTGCACCACGGCCTCCACCGCTGCCAGAGCCTGCTGCTGGGCCTCCACTTCTGGAAGAGGCGACCAGGACACAGAACATGTCAGATTGAGTTTAGACTTACAATTTAGCCATTTAGCCTGATCTCTAACCCTTCTTCATTACAGTCAGTATACTGGGACTACCTTTACAGGGAGGCATCCAGGACCAGGAGAAACCTTTATGATACCCCTTTTCCACCAACATAGAACTGGTTCTGTTTCAGTTCCCACACCTAACTTTGAACCATTTAGAGCATTTTTACCAAAAATAAATTGGTTCAGAACCCCAAAAAGTTGGTTCTCAGCTGGAACCAAAAATTAACAGGTTTTCCTTGACCTGAAGTGCTAACCATGATGACATCAGTGGGCATGTCATATTCTAATGACTCGAAAGATATGATTGAGAAAGCAAGCAAGAGATCATTGGAAAACAGCTTAAGCAGTGGTTTCATTGAGAGCTGGTCCATACTTGTTTTCTTTGGGGTAAAAACAAATATCTGTAATAACAGAACCAGAGTTAGCAGGTAATCAATGTAATACTACTGTTTATTTCGGTTGTGCTTTGTGGAACGCGCTCCATTGATCACCTATCCTTAGTTACTATGGTTCCATGTGAACTAGTGGAAATGCGGACTTGTTCCTTAGATAGAACTAAGGTTCTAGTTCTGGTTCAAGAACCAAAGCTAATTTGGTGGAAATAGGGTATGAGAGGCCTCAACCGGCCCCTTTCTAAACTCCTGTCTGAGTTCCTCACCAAATCTTTCATGTCCTCATCTGTAGCCTCATAAAATTTTGGTAGTGAGGTAGGGAGTGGGGGGTGGTTGTTCTTCTGAGGCAATAGCTTTTAGAAGGGTCACCCGAGGCAAGCTAGTCTCAGGTGAGGAGTCAAAGGTGGGTAGTCAGCCCACTGATCACTGCCTGGTGGCTAGGCCCAGCCTGCAGGAGTGACATGGGGCAGCAGCCTCAAAGTCCAACTACCTGCAACTTTCAAGGCTAAGAGTAAGATCATGCGCATGGCAGGGAAAGGCAGAGGCAGTGGCATACTGACCTCAGGCTCATTTCTCTCATTTAATAATAACATTTTAAGAAACTTCACCCACAAAACGACCATTTGTAATTAATTTATCCCGCTGTACTACCTTGAATTTGTGCATAGAAAATTGAGAACATATTAATTTACAGATTAATTGGGTACCAATTTAACAGCAATTTTTTTTAAAAACATCCGTTTACAAACTCACACAACTTGTGCAGTATAATCTAAGTGTCATTAATCCAGTTGTATGCTCAATAACACATGCGGTTTCACTAAAAAAACAAGTATTGGAGTCTGGCTTGCGGGCATACATAGGTTTCACTTTCAGTTCAGTTTTAAATAAAGAGTTTATTGAAAACAAGTATTTTGGTGGTACCGTGCGGTAAATTTGATTCATCATCATAATTTAACTTGATTTTTCCTACATCCCATAAAACAGTACTTATACAACCTATTTCGCAGTTGGATCAAGCACCCGTCCCTCGCTACACACAAACATGTTTTTGCCATGTGGAGTCGGTGCCAAGTAGAGTCAACCCACCCTGCGCATCCAGCGGCTCCCGCAGCAGCGCTGCTTCATCCGCCTCGTCAAACAGCCGGGGAGCTGGCCGGGCCTCCTGCATCAGTCTCTGGGATCTTCTCCTACAAATCTCCCTGTAGATTATAAAGGCAATCAAGCCACAACCGGCTGTAGCTCCGATAGCAAGCCCGATTAACCCGTTCCTCCCGAGCGGCATGCTCATCTCTCCACACTCCGCACGTCGTTTCTAACTACGTCAGTTACTCACAAGTGCCTCTTTCACATGTCATCAACCATTACTGCCTGTAATTAATCTCAGGATAACATGACTGCCTCTTGACGCATAACGTTATTATTTTAGCTCAGAAAAAAAGGGTGGTCAGGGGGCACGAGTAACTAGCACGTTAGCCGACTGTCATTAGCCGTCCACTGGCATTACAGCGTTCCACTGGCTAATAACACGCTGACGTCTTGTAACGTTAATTAGCTTGACGGAAACGCTACAATTTGCCTTTGAAAACCTCCCCTGGCTTATATATTTTGACGACACGTCTTAAAGTTTAACGTTAAAAACTAAACGGTCTATTTGTCGTTGCATCATATCAAGGTGTGCGACTGCTGGTCAGCTAGCGGAGTGATGCTACGAAAATATATAACGTAACTACATCACATCAGCAGCACCGTAGTCAACAGTGATGTCACCGAGGCGAGCGCGTGGAAAATAACTTCCGGTTCCAACTTACAAAATAAAAGGTGTCGTTGACAGACTGCAACGTTTGGAAGCCGATTTCCGCCAGCAATGTTAAAATACATTTACAGAAAGTTGGCATCATAGAAATAATAATACTATTGTCTTGTGGTTTTATTAGATAATTTGTCAAAAAGTAGCAAAGTGGCAGGGCCACTCATGAGGAGGTAAAAAGGGCAGAGCAGGCTTGGGTCAAGGAGGCCAGCAATAACCATGTTCATCTTAGATATATTTTATTTTGAGCCAAAATATTCACAATTACTTATTAATAAAAAAAATACCATTGTAGGGGAGACCGGATTGGTTGGCACACAGCAATTTTATGGTCATTTGAAGGTCACAGAAATAAAAATGTAACACCAAAATGTTTGCATGTTTTCTTCTTCCCCCACACTCTTAGATTTAATATTTAGATTTCATATTCAACATTTAGTTGTAGATTACATATTTGGATTAACATTGGCTTTATACTGTATATGTTTTTAAAAGCAAAGTAAGTATGACAGTTCACAAATATTGCTGTAAATCCGTTGAAAAGTGACATTAAAAAATGTATCACTATTTTAAACATTGTTTGGAGCTAAATATGGTGAAATGTTGCTGTTAATTTCAGGGTGTCCTTTATAATTGGTGCCCAACCACAAATCAGGCTTCAATATTGCTGCATCAGCGTCACCTTGCGAAACTTGAGCCAGGCCTGTTGATAGCTGTGCTCGCATTCCATAGTGTTCACTCAGTTCACCTCTGTTGAGTCATTCTGTTCCAGCTCTCAACGAGAAAGGTCAGTGCTCTGTTGCCCCAAGGAGTTTTAGTCAGAATTAAGCAACGCTGCATGTTGAAAGCCTACCAGTCATCTGTTAGCAAACATGAACCAGTCTGTTAGAGCAGGTGGGAGGGAACAGCTGTAGTAAATGTGCTCCCAATCAAGACATTTCCTCTGCCAGATTTTTCAGTAAGTAATAATTTCAGTAAGGTTAACACATCTAAAAGTGACCAACATCTTTGGTGAGGGTAACATTTCAGTTGTATAGTATTGAAAGTTAAAAAAAAAGTGGTCTGTGTACTAAGTGTAACTGTGTTAAGAGATACCCTTTGTAGTTAATTGACATATGAATCAGCTACATTTTGATGTAATATTTAAAAGTCTGTGATGAGTGATGGTAGCTGGCTAACATAATTTCATCACAAAGTTGGGTCAAATAACTATAGATGCTGGTGATGGCAAATGAAGCCTCATGAAGCATTTTTTTTATTTTCTGAGCCCACTAGATGGAGCTCTTTGTTTAAAGAGAGCGACTCAAAGAATAGCAATTTAGTGTGCTTTCAACCTTTTGTTGAACAAAAAGCACCATCTAGTGGGCTCAGAAAATAAAGAAAATTCTTCATGAGGCTTCATGAGGCCTTCACTATTAGACACATAACTATAGCATTTTAACATTGTGCCAACCAGCCCCCACACCCTGACGGGGCTGGTTGGCACAAATGCACAACATGACTTTAATCATTAATCACCACATTTAAGAAAACATTTGTATACATTAAAACATATTCATTCATAGCCGAGACCTTAACCTTTCATTTCCTGCAGTAAGTATACTCTTAACATAAATTATGCCAGAGGAACACAGCAGAGAGTGAAAAGTGTGCCAACCAACACCAGTTTCCCCTTTTTATTGTTGCCCTAGAAAAATGAAGCCTGTCTCATAATGAAACCCCCTCTCTCCGGAAAATGGTATGAGTCTCTGTTTTTTGTATGTCACCATTGCAGGGAAAAAAAGCTGGCAGCTGGTCTCTGCAGCCCTCGTCACTGAGTGAGTCCTTCTTTACACGTGTTTAGCAGGAAAGAGGGGCCCATAGACCTTTTTCACGGCAGACATTTTGACATGTCAGAGTAGAAGCAGCACGGGTGTATTTAATTACACTTATGACAGCTGCGTTCCAATAAGGGTAGACCCCGGTACTGTCTATGTTGGCTAATTTTTACTAGCTTACTGGGCCATTGAATGAAACTCAGCCATCCTTAATGTTATCAATTTCACCTGTGCTTTTTCTACTAAGACAAGTCAAAATGTCTGCTGTGAAAAAGGTCCATTCACTGGACATTCTCAGGGGCCAAGTCATTTCTCCAGGTGGGCCTGCCATTGGACATATAATTATTATGAGATATAATTATTATAATTAATAATTAATTATTATGACTTGAGAAAAAAAACCAACTTTTTAATTTAATATAAATGTTGACTTTCCTTGGATCTGAAGAGGTAAAACTTCAGCAACACTGCACTAAACACTGAACATGCATTATCCACAACCACAATATGGCCAGACCACCAGGTTCTGGTGTGTGGCCTTCATCGGGGTCATCATAAAACACATTATGAATTTTTTTAAACAGGGTAGATATGGTGCAGACACATGTTTTTGAAAACATAAAAGACAAGTTGTCCATGTTGTCTGTGTGGCAGTTACTTTATGGTAATTTGATGGGTTACAAATGTGCAAAAGCAAAATTAAAGACTGAAATGGTATGGGCTGCATATAAGGTGGCTCCTGCATTCTTGTCCAGTCTTGAGGAGCTGTCTTATAATTCAAGTAAATGTTTTTCCTTCCTTTCCTTTGTTTAATCCCATTCATCAGTCAAGCTCAGATTTCCTGTTGTTTCAGATCACTTCAATCCCTGCCCTTGTGTTTCCATGCCAGGTTTGGTCGTCTGCCCCACCCTGATTAGTTTCACCTGTCCCTCACTAGTCCTGCAGTCTACTCACCTGTTCTCACTTCCCAAATTAGTGCCTCCCTATACCTGTCCAGTTCCTTTGTTCTTTGTTAGTTCATCTTCATTTTCTGTTGGAGCTCTGTTACCTGCTTTCCTGTGCCTGCTGGCCTTCACCTGTCTTATTTTTGGACTGTAAACTTTTTGTTTGTTTGGTTGTTTTAAATAAATATTTGAATTTGTCCAGCTGTGTTTTTTGTTGTCTGCAACTGGGCCCATAGCTAATTTGTCCTCTATGGCCCCCTAGTGGTGTCATCCATTTCAGGGAATGATTTTACCACCATTTTCCCTGTCTAAGTATTTATTAGAAATCCAGTGCTGATCACATGATGTCTAAGATTCTTTGCTTTAGATGGGCATGTAATAGGTAAAGGGATCCATCTTGTTAGCTGATTAAATTTTAAAATGATATACCTCCTGTTTGTGTCAAGCTGTAATGATCAGATAAGATGTCCTTTTTATTTATGTCAGCTGTTCTTTTAACTGTGTGGAACTACATGTCTGACTTTTAAAAATGTCTGCAGTTCAATAAGCTTGCATATAATGAGATAATGTTCCCTCATATTTTGAGAAGGTGAGGAAACCTGTAAAACATGCTGGGAAGACTACATCCCCCATAATGCCTGGGAGTGGCTGGGAACCTTTTTCTTCTGTAAACCTGACCCAGATATGCAACATAGACAATGGATGAAACTGTTTGTTTGTCTATGCTGCAACTGAAGTGTGCCAAGAATGTGTCAAATGGAAAGAAGAATGTCATTCAACGAAGAGGTGAAATGAGCATGACAGACACCTGCAGGGAAGAAAGTCAATAAGTGCTACTGGGCTGATCTGTTGGCCCCAAACACTCCAAATGAGAGGTCAGCACTTGGTCTGAATCACAGCAGCACCCCGAACCATCTCAGCAGGCCTGCATGAATTTTCATTATCAACAAATGGGGCTTTAGAGACTTGAATCTGTGCTAAATTTATTGTCTGGCCAGAAAAAGAAATGTAAATTTAGAAAATGTTCTGGTCATTAAATTTTATTTTTTTTCTGTTTTCCAAAACCCACAACAATCAAACTAGGGCAGTTTGGTAGTTTGGTCATTGCATCTAATGTTAAATATGCTGAAATCATACTTAATTACAGAAGGCAGAGAGTTTTTGAAATTATGTAACCTATAAACCAAGCAACCCAAAGTGAGCTGATTTGGAAAGAAAACTGAGAATGGCAGAACTTTAAAACAAACAAACAAAAAAGGAAATCAGTGTCATCCCTCTAACCAAGGGAAAATTAAATTTTTAATAAATCTCTTTTGTCAATAACAAATCATTATAATTTAATTTTAATTGGCAAATACTCGCCCAAGCTATTTTACAACATATAAAGGTAAAACATGGAATAATGTAAACATAATGTAATGCAGGGCTGCTCCTGGTCATTATAGGTGCCCTCAGCATAATTGCTGTGTGTTTATTTTTTTGTGTGTGTGATGCGCAGCACTGATGTAATGCTGAAATTCAGCATGAACCTTATTTCTACATTTTTTGCACACACATACTTGGCAATTAAAGCTAATTTTGATTCTGATTTTGACTTAAATGTGTGATTTCTACTTAAATTATGTTATGGCCCTCTCCAAAAGGACACAGTCTCTATAAATATCTCTCTCTTGGCAAATAAGATACTGACCACCAATATACAAAAATTGGGCAGATCATTATGTAAATAAAAAGCAAGAATAGCCCTAAGGCTCACCCTTTGGATCACCACTGTGAATATCATGAAGGTTAAGGTGTTGATTAATAGACTAAAGACCAAATTATTCGCATGACAGAATGTGATGACACAAGACATGAGATGTTTAGGTTGAAATAATCTGTTTTTAACCAAAAGATAATCTGGTTATGTTATCAAATTGGAGAAAATAATCAGTTGAATTAATAAGATGACATTTTGAAAGTAACTTCTTTGTTTAAAACCAGATAAGCCAAGTGTTCATAAATGAGTCTGTTGGATGATCACTGAGAAAATGGGGAAACTCTCTTAGTCTTCAAGGAACCAGCAGTCTCAGTAACATGTCAGCCATATGACTCATAAGATTAAAAGTCACATAAGTTCCTATGAAACTCAGACCACAGATTTTAGATTCACTGTTCATTCTCAAGAACAGCTATCTCTCCACATCAATTGAAACAATCTATCCCATCATTTTCCTCATTCTCTTTAGATTCACAATCAATGAGCAGAAACCAAAAAAGCATTGATTCTCTTTTTCACGCCTGCATTTGAAGTTGTCTGTGGTCTAATGGGAGCACATTACAATTAATGCTTAGTCAGAGAACTTACATTAAGTCAAAGTTAATTAATAATGACTCAAGTTAAACAAAGGTTCTGGGTGAGAATGTTACCTATCAGGTATGCAGTCAGACCAGTTCAGTGTATTAACAGAAATGTAGGGCTTGGCTGTTCTTACACAGGAAATGCTAGCAGGCACAACTGACCTGCTTAGAGCCCTGCAGCAACTATAGGTGAACTATAAGGCCCCCAGATAAGACACACGATCTATTTCTTTGTCTTTACGTTTTACAGTTTTAATACTGTTTAGTATTTGTAGCGACATGAGAATACTTACTGAATACAAAGGACTGTTTCAAGGTGTAGGTCTGCTTTAGAGATTTAGTATTGCACAGGTTGAGGGACTTGTCAAAAACAGACTAAAAGATAAACCTCAAAACCGAATCAGCAAAAACTGAGATTATGTCCTGACCTTGAGTCCCTAGAATGGGTCAAACTGGATCCTACACTTCCCATAATGCATCTCAAGTAGCATCTTTCATTAGACTCTCCCTGCCTCCTGAAGGGAAATGTATTTCAAACCCTAAATCTACTGGTAACAAGTCATAAACTCAAGCAACATAAAACCCACAACGCAGGCTTAAGACTCTTTCTGATGAGTATATTGAACTTTGTGGACACCAGTTCATGTCTTTTAGAAAATGCACAGTCTGATGGTGGAACCACAGCCTATAGGTCATGTTGTCAACTGTAAAGTTTTTTGAAACTGAGTTTGTTCAAACTTGTTTGACTTTTAACAAACAAAAACTCTTATTTTTATATATATTATATTATATTATAATTTTTATTCCTGTGTGTACGTGGTCTTTTTATTTTGTGTGTCAAGCCCTTGTTTTTTATTGCTACTGCAAAACCAATAGCCCTTGGGGACATATAAAGGTCTTGAATCTTTTGTCTTTCTTTCCTCCTTTCTTTTACTTACAATTTATTAATTCCCAAAGTCGTGTGATTATTGGGGATTTTAGCCAGTTTATCATAAACATGAAGCCAGAATTTATTTGTAGATTATGGGCCTACAATGGGCTAACGTTATGTATTGTTGACAAGATTCATATCTTGTGCACACAATTTCATATCTTTTGCACACAAGATAAAAACATAAATCATCTGTCAGAATGTAGAGGGCTCCTTAATCCTGGTAGTGTAGCATAAACGCTTTAAGACTCTGAGATAGCAGTATACCTCCATGTGGAAGAATAAAATGTGAGGAAATAAATTGGTTTAGATCCTGGGTCCTAAAATATGGGAACCTCAGAGTTACTGCCAAATCATTGTTTGGTAAATTAAGCTCTGTTTTTTTTTAACATGTCTGAAAATACACATTAGCATGAATCCGACATATTATTAGCAAGACAAGTTGGCCTATTTCAAAATATAATAAAATAAAGTTAAAGTATACAACATTGATGAAAGGCTAACTGTCACCAATAAATCGTTGTGCAATCATGTTAACTAGCAAACGCTAAATCACTCTACAGAAGCTGTCCATATCAGTAATTAATCTAGTTAGCTAACAGTTACATACTATTGAAACATATTAGCCAATCAGTTGTATTTTTCCACGTGTACGGACATTCTCGTTAGCCACAATGGATTGTTTTATAACTTTTTGAGCAAGAGACACTGAAATATGGTCCACCTCAGAAACACACAATGTATAAATAGGCTATAAGAATCTGCCAATAGTTTATTTTAATAGCTTAGTATTGTATGCAACACAAAGGGGTATGTTTATACATGGCACTTTAAATGTTACTGGTGGCCCAGTTAAATATGCAGCTCAGTTTCATACAATATGTAGGGGTTGTTTGCTCAATCACTTGTTTTAGCTAAGGTCATTGGCTTGAAAAATGTTGAAGACCCCTGGTTTAGATGACTGTTTATCTAGATTAATAAAATATATGGGGGGGAGGCTTACTTCTGGGGGACCAGGGAGCACCACAGTACCCTAAAAATCCTGGCTCCGGCCCAGCTCTGTGGTGGCGGTGGTCAACAGTTGGTGTCCGTCCTCCTCTGTGTTTTCTCCGCCCTCTGTAGTATATAATGAGCCGAGCAGCATTCAGTGTGCGCGGTTAGCTCAGTCTGGCGCTGCTCAATACACGCAACATGGCGGAGAGAGGCAGCGAGCAGCTGCGGTCCACACGGTCGTGTCCTCCGGCACCGCAGTAGAGGTGTTCGGTGTTGGGTCACGTCTCTGGACTCTCAGGTGAAACAGTGAGGAGACAAGTTTGACATTACGTTACCGGAGTAAAAAACCTGTGGAAATGAGCCGCGAGTGAGGAACTGGAGATGAACCGACACGCAACAGGTAGGAGAGACAAGTGCAAACGTGCACGCGACATCTTCTTCATCTACTGTGGCTAAAGTGGAGCTAAATTGTGTATTTGACTGATAAACTTCTATTATATGAACAGTTTAGTGGCGCCGTCGTCTACATCACTTTACACTGTGCTGCCAACTTTTCTCAGAGGCGGTGAGGAATTTGCTGGACCAGTTCCCCAGCAGCGGTCATATTGCAGACACTGTTGGAAATTCTTGTCTGGCGTGTTTTCAATAAAAATAATCATTTCCCACAAACCTTTCAGACGTCCAGGAGTTGGCGCAGGACAGCGTCCCCTCCCCACCGCTGCCTGCTGATCATGTGCTCAACTCCGCAGCCGTGTTGTTCCCTGGTAGCTATTAATCCACTCTGCTCTGTTACACATGCTTTTATATGTAGGCTACAGTACAATAATGTGGCTGATGCTGCATTCAGTGGCAAAGTTGGTCCGGAATGAGAAGTGCCAATCAAGACATATATTGAGTCATTGTATTGTTGTGACAGATGCTCAAACTGGTCCTGCATAACATGTTGAGAGAGTGACAACAATCACTTGGGGACTGTTCGTTACTTGTGAGAAGGGAAGGGGTGGTGCAAAAAAAGGGACATGTCAGATCATTTTTAAGCACTTGAGAGGGACTTATATTTTTTCATTTTGGCTTTGCGCAGGGGCATACAACTTAAAATGTCTGTGTTTTGTATTTTACTGCAGATTTTTTGCCTTAAAATTGTAAAAAGTACACCATTTCTTATAGCCGGAAACTGTAAAAACACAAGTTATCTTTGGATTATCAAAATTCCAATATATTTTAGACACATCATGTACCAAAATGCTTCCTTCGGAAAAAAACAAAACAAACAAACAAACAAAAGCCACATGCCAGCAACCCCCCTCCTCTGTTAAATAAAGAACAGCCCCACCTTAGTAGCACTTGCACAAACCAAACTTTCCAGCTTGACTGTATTCTGAAGGTTTTTACAAAATGGTTTACTCATGTCATTCAAAGCCTAATTTATAAAACATTTTATTCCTTCCAAACGTGGCAAAAATATAGCTTTTTGGCTGTTAACAGTGTTTTCAGATTTAGAGATATCCAAACCTTTGACCCTAATATGCCAACACCCTGGCTTTAGCCAATGTTAAGACTTTAACAATTTTCAGTCATATAGGCATGATTGACATTATGTACTCAAGTAAATGCCAGTGCACATGCAAGACTAAAATGTCCCTAACTTGGTATGAACGCCAGATAGAATAGTTTGGCTGCCTTTTCTTTTCTTCCTACAAATTTGAGATAATTTATGTTATCTCTCTGTACAGGTGCTTTCGATCAACAAGGCTGCCCTCTGATCGTGTTCCCAGCAGATGAACAAGCCAAACTCTCCTCAGAACTCAGCAAAGCAGAAGTGGTGGACTTCATAAAGTACTTTCTGTGTCTGCACAAGTACGTTGGGTCAGATAGGCTGATTGTGCGTGAAAAAGGGGGGGTACAAGATGTGGCTCCTGATGGTTGGGGTGTTCTCTCTCAACAGTAAGAAGCAGGAGAAGGAGAGTTTGGTGTCAGTGGTGGCTGATCTGAGACATGCCTCGCTCACTACGACCAGGTTTATCGCTGAGACTCTGCTCCTGCTTGAGGTATAGTGATGGCAGAGTGCTCTGTGTGATGCTGCTGCTGATGATGCTGGCCTGCAGTATGTTTCCAGTGATTGATCTGATACTAGATATCCACTACATTAATAGCATGACCTCTAGATCTCCATGGTTATCGCTCAAAAAATGGATGGTACTTCTATGAAGGATTATAGTCTGACCATAGATGTATTTGGACAACTTGATACTGAAGTCCAGGATGGAGCCTGTTCAGTCTGATCAAAGTTACTCATACGTGTAAGCCAAAAATGTCCTCTCCATGTTGTGCAGCTCACTGCACTGCCACACAAATGACAATAATTGACCTTGTTTGCAGTTGTAGGCGTCTAGTCCACAGTTTTACAGACGTCTCTTGTACGGTGGAGGCCTACGGGAAAAAAATGCTTTTCATGGTTTGTAGCAAGGCTGACTATCTGCATTGTATCCAGCTGTCTTAATACATATACATCCAACTGCCTCTTGATCATCTATGCACCATCACAGCATAGCACGAACTAAGACACCTGTAATCTTTCAGCTTTATTGTCTGCGCTGCTGTTACAAACTATAGGTGAACTTTAAAGATGGTTAAAATATGTGCTTAGTGGATATACCGGAGCCACAGTCTGTGAAAACCCTGAGGCAGCGGTAAAACCTGTGTGCCTCACAATGCTGTAAACAAAGCAGCGAGGTTGCAGCATTAAAAAACATACAGCAACATCATATCAATTATAATAAGCCACTATTGGTCAATATCAGAGCACCTCTGTTAGTCACACTGTGTTCACTGTGTAAACTTTAGATGATGTTCAGTTGAGATACTTTGTGGCAGGAAGCAGAAACCCATAAATCCGCCATGACGTAACTAATTAACTTAACTTATTGAGCATTGGAGCAACACTTCAATGACGAGTTGGCGTTACTGTAGCTGGTCACGCTGCTGCTGTGTTGCTCGTAGTGTGAACACAGCATGTGGTTTAAAAGATCCCCGTGGAGTTTTAACCTCTTGTATTGCTATGGAGCTGTTTATGCATGAGTGGGTCCAGATTGTCTCGTGCACACCAGACTGTATATAAAGATTGAGGCCATGACCACTTCCCAAAAGTGAAGCCAAAACAATGCGATTTCCCCCTGGTGGATGGCTGCAGTATAGGTCATACGCTGTCCCCTCCATATTAGAGGATAAGACATGTGCCCAACTAAAACATCAAAGTACACATCATATAAATTTTTCTCAAAGATGGTGTCTGTCATTTTGGGGAGTTCTTATTATGCTGATGTTTGTTCAAGTCTTAATTTATCTGGTAGCTTTGGTTTTATTTAGTTATTTGATGCTGTAAAAAGCTGTATTGTGCTCAGGATTGATGGAGCTGCTTGCACTTGGGTTGGACAGGTATATGGGCAGAAATGTGATACCGCAGCTCATCCCAATCACTACTGCGCAGAGTCTGGCTCCATATGATGTCAAATGCGCAAGATGGCAGCGGCCATATACAGGATATTTTGGCTTCATTTTCGTTCAGCGGGAGGAAGTGAAGACATGTCCATCTTTACATACAGTCTATGGTGCACACACAAGGAAGCATGTGCATGTATACTCGGGTGATTCCAATGGTTTCGCACTATTTCACTAATTTGCAGGTGGTGGTAACATGAGGCAATTTGTTGTTGAGGTAGAGTACAGTAGAGAACTGACCGGAGGGTAGAGGGCAGAGAGATGGGTAGGCCATGGTCAGCATCATAAACACCCTAGGCCAACAGGACATCCCATTACAGTCTTAATTCTGATCATGAAAAATAATATTCCAGATGAACTGTCAGGGTTCTGTCACCCATGAAGACTGCACATCACTGCTTTGAAATATCGTACTCAGAGGTGTGGCTCACTCACTGCTGGATTTAGCTCATTTTTTGATTTTATCATTTACTGTGGGCAGAGAAAAGTCCAACTCCAACGGCAGGACTGAGAAGAATGTCCCATCCTCAAGAGAGCATTCCTCTCTGCTGCCCGTACTAATATTTTTATATAGTCTTTCATTTTGCAAGTGAAAGTCTTTGTACATGTTCAGTCCAGAAACATGTACACACACAGCTTTTGTGAAACAGCGGCTTGGTGTTTCTTCTGTTGGTTCTATCTGAATTATGCATGAGCAGGACTTGGAGTGGGTCCTCTGCACACAGTACAGTGACGTGCTCAACTTGTGATTGCCCTCTTGACTAGCAGAGCTCTTTCTTGCAGCATAATGTTATGCAACGTTTGTTTTATTGACTCAAAGAACTGTAGCCTGAGCTGATCTTCAAAGTACAATACCAAGTGTGTCATGGCTGTGGCGGTCAGAGTGGAAAGTGTGTGTGTGTGCGTGTGCGTGTGTGTCTGCGTGTGTGTGTGTGTGTGTCTGCGTGTGTGGAGAAGGGGGCCAGGGTCACATGCATAGCTGGTCACATGCTTGGTTATTTAATAGGAAAGCCTCAGTGAAATTACATTAACTGAGCACAATTATGTGGGGGATGCTGCATTTCTGCACCCAGAGCATACATTTTTTTTATCGCTTCTGTGGTCTGAGTTGCTGGCCTGATGTCAGCATGCATACTGACATGTTTGGAACATCTTATTTTGTAATTACAAACTCCTGGGATAGGGGAAAAAATGACTTTTTCTTTTTTCTCGCTTTCCAAGACTGATTTATTTTAAAGATGCATCAACTGATAAACAAGACTGACAGCAAGCAGACAGATACGCAGCCATTATAGTATCACTGGTCATTTAATGTACTGTAAATTTGTACATACCACTAATGTCAACAAATGCAGGTCCTGTATTATTAGCTAGTCGTGGGTGATGTCTTGTAGAGAGGCCCTGTGTCAAAATGTACTTCCAACCTTTTAATGTTTCCCACAAGTACATAAAATGTCGACAAGTACATACAAGCTGTTGAAATTGTGGATACAATAGCATCTCCCCTACAGACTGTAATTGGCAATACATCAAGAGGTGCTTTCTTTCCTTGAAAATGTTAGATCAGGCTGAATTTAAGACTACGTAGTGCATGGATAATTCTGAGTGCATCTTTAAATGGTTCAAGGCGATATTTCCTGTGTACTTTGTGCTAATGAATCACAAGCATTCATAGTTAGAACACCTGTTTTGGCAATCAAATGTATATCAAACTTTGGAGTGCTATACTTCGTTTGAGAAAAAGGAGGACCTTCCTGTTAATATAGTCTCACAAGCAAAAAGACTTATCTGAGAGCATGATAGGTGAGATAAAAATACATGGGCTTTACCGGTTTACAAGGCTTCAATGCACAATGAATTTTTATGCTGCTAGGGCTCTCTTAGTCAACAATAACCAAAGACGGAGTTTAATGACGTGGTGAAGTAGCGTGGGATCATGGTAGCTACGTTGTTGTCTTTATTGTATAACATCCACCACTGCCATTTTATTTTACGTTAGGATTCTCTCAGTATTTATTGTTCAGGAAAATTTTTACAAGGAACAAACTTCCACAGAAGCCTCCTCCTCCAAACGGACCTGATAATTTAAACTGGTAAAAACACTAAATAGAGCCTTTTCATGTTCAGTGTTTCTCTGATGCTGTTCGGTGGCCAGGAGTCTCATTGTGTACGCACAAAACAAGGCCTGAAAGAGGTGAATGCCACTTACCACTTAAACGTTGTTATCTATAAAAACAGACTCAATGGGAGAAACTTTGGCCCATGCTTAAGAACATTTTGGAGAGGGGAAAATTGGAGACGCAGATGGTGAGGTGGAATCCCAATTATAGAAATTGTCATGTATTTTTTGGCGCATGCCATTTTCGGCTTTTCTCTGTACGTACATTTTCTATTAGCCATTATGTAGTATGGATCCTATACACTGTTTTATAAGTGAGACCCCCGATGTCCAGCTCAGCTTGTTTCTAGGTTGGGATTAGGACTAAAGTGTTCATCAATTACAAGGTTTTTAATCTGCAGAGGTCTCCTTCTCTCCAAGAACAAACGCACACAGCTATTTAAAGCAGTAAAACTCTAAATAAAGCAGTGTCACATGAAACATCTGTCTCTCCAAAACTCGTCAGCTAGCACAGGATGTCCTCAAGTGTCAGGGGGACCAATGACTGCAAGTCAAGCTGCTGCTAACATATGCTCATCTTGTTTCTCTGATAACATAAAATCCAGATGTCTGATGACTAAAATTCTTCATCCAGCTAAAAGACATAGTTAAAATGACCAAGATCTTATTAGGGAAAGTGTTATGACTTAAAACAATGAGACAGTAGTTGACTGGAAATATTTTAATGTCTGCTTTCAAT
Organism: Epinephelus awoara; assembly: GCA_035609425.1. Taxonomy (NCBI): domain Eukaryota; kingdom Metazoa; phylum Chordata; class Actinopteri; order Perciformes; family Serranidae; genus Epinephelus; species Epinephelus awoara. Next base: position 6,606,468 of record CM069305.1, read on the forward strand.
TTTGCTTATGGCCTTTTTATTATTACTGGGTTTATTATTACACAAACCGACATACACAAAGCTTAGGAGTATTGATGGGTTACATATAATGTACACAGGACAGTAGATGTGGGCTCAATAAGGATCCAAAACCACATTTTTGCAGGTGTATTTGGTCATGTGTGTAGTGGCCATATTTGAAATTGCAGGTCACATGGTGCCCACTGGCCAACAGTCATCTCTTTCTCAAATGAAATCATCACAGAAGAAATGGTTAATACATTTTTTTTTCAAGCTTGACAAACTGTGCTATTTTTGTTTCTTTTCCAGCTGCACAAGCGAACAGTCCACAGTGTGTACATAATTCAGCCCAAAAAGAAGGAAATTATCAAGCTGTTGCTGAAACTCCTGGCTCCGTCAAAGTCTTACACTGTCTCTTTCAAGGTGAATGAAATGAGACATACTTTATTCCTGGTTTTGTTTTTGATTTGATTTCAGTAGGTAACCCTGATCTCATCACTTTTGCAGAAAGTCCTGTTGAAAGAAATCTCTGAGCTCTCCAACTACATTGATCGGAGCCAGCTAACGGCATCACTGGGCGGCTACTTTATTTACTGTCACCAGAGTTGGGTTGCCTTCGTCAAGGTAATGTCTCTTGGAAAATATCATACTTTTTGTCGATGCCTTTACCTTTGACTGCCTCCAAGAAAACAATATGCACTGGGAAAATTGTTTAGCAGCTAAGGCTAGTTTTAGCCTGAAAGTCTGAGCTGGCCGAACATTAATAAGTACATTGTTATGCTAACGTAGTGAAAATGGTTCATCAACATCACAGAAAAAAACGTGAGCTGTTGTAAAACAGTACTGCACATTATCCCAATACATGAATGGGCATTTTCAGCTAGCTAGCTGAAAATAGCTAGCTTAGCTAGCCAGCTGAAAATAGCTAGCTTAGCTAGCCAGCTGAAAATTTGACATTATCTACTAGCTAGCTTAGCTAGCTAGTAGATAATGTCATCAATGTCATCAAGAGGATGATCTCCTATCTAGACATTAAACAGTGGTAAAGTTATCAGGCCCAGCACAACTCAATAAACAAATAATAATAAATAATAATAATAAATCAATTTTACATAGCGCCTTTCAAGAAACCCAAGGTCGCTTCACAATTGCAAACAACCACAAAATCACACAACCACAAAATCACATGACATAAACAAACAGAAAACACAACTAGCTGGCAAAAGCCAGCAGGAGAAAGTGCCTCTTTAGCTGAGATTTAAAAGAGTCTAGAGTTGGTGCCTGGCAAATCTCCAGCGGAAGCGAGTTCCAGAGGGTGGGAGCTGCCACACTGAAGGCCCTGCTCCCAAAGGTTTGCCTTCTAGTACGGGGAATTGAAAGGAGGCCCAAGTCCACAGATCGCAGGTTCAGGGCCGGGTGGTGAACATGAAGGAGGTCTGTTAAATACTAAGGGGCAAGGGTGTGCAGAGATTTGTAGGTGAGCAGGAGAAGTTTGAAAGTGATCCAGAACTTAACAGGAAGCCAGTGCAGTTGTTTGAGAGTGGGGGTGATGTGCTGCCAAGGTTTAGTGCAAGTGAGAACCCTGGCAGCTGAGTTTTGAACATGTTGGAGTCTGCCAAGAGTTTTATTGGTGACCCCGTACAGAACGGCATTACAGTAATCCAGACGTGAGGTGATGCAGGCGTGTATTAGAGTCTCAGCAACAGAGTCGGGGAGTGAAGGTCGGAGTCTGGAGAGATGACACCCAGGTTGTGAACCTCAGAGGATTGCGAGATTGAGGAGCCATCAACAGTGAGGACAAGATCTCCAGCCCCATGGAGCAGAGTCTTGGGAGCAACAACAAGGAGTTCAGTTTTCTGGCTGTTGAGTTTGAGCAGGTTGGTGGTCATCCAGATTTTTATTTCATGAAGGCAATCGATGAGGGACTGTGGAGGGAACTGGGTGTAAGGTGATGTGCTGAGATAGAGTTGAGTATCGTCAGCATAACAATGGAAATCCAACCCATGGCGGCGGATGATCTGGCCAAGCGGGAGCATGTATATGGTGAAAAGGAGGGGGCCAAGGACGGAACCTTGCAGCACACCATGGTTAACTGGGGCAGGGTGAGAGCTGGATCCATTGAAGGTGACAAACTGTTTCCTGTTGGATAGGTAGGAATAAAACCAGGACAGAGCAGAACCGGTGAGACCAAGGTGGGTAGAAAGGCGGTTCAGAAGGATGGAGTGGGAAACAGTAAGCTGCTAACAGAGCTAAAAGTGTTAACTTGGGGGCAAGTGGTGGGTGGGCGTTACGCTTCCACAGCAATGCTGTCCGGATATCAGCAGTAACTGCCGTATGAGCACAGTGCACAGTGGCGTTGATTGGCCAATGGGACACACTCACAAGCACGTAAGGCCAGACCATCTTTCAATATGTCTTACAGAGAAGCTCGTATTACAATCCACACACGGAGGGAGCATGATTTCATTCTCTGCTAAGGACGTCATTACTCTGTTGCATCTTTACATAGCAAAGAGTTGTTTGCAGTGATATTAATGTTCTTAATATTAATATGTTACAGATATCAAATAAAATAAAACCAACTTCTGGAGTTCTTTTACTCCTGGGTGACAATTTTGTGAATTTAACTTGGTTTCAAATAGACTCGAACAAGTAGCCTCATATACTGTAGCAATTTGTGGGCGTCACATCTCATGACCACACACTGCCTCAAACAGGAATTCATCAAGGTTAAACAAGCCATTCAAGATGAACTTGTGCACTTAAGGTTTGCCAAATCTGACTTCAAACACTTGTACAAGTTGACCTGAAAATTGAGAGGTGTAGAATAAAGATAGAGAAGTGTTCCTGCTTGTGTACATGAAGATCAAATCAGTGGCATCTGCATCAGTAGCCTCTATTCACTAGGCAAAACATCCTGTAACTATTTGACAAATATACTACTATGAACACACACATAATATAATATAAACGTTCAGTAATAGTATGCAATAAGTGAGCATCAGTCCACAAGTTTCCATTCTGCACAGTTGTGTTTGTGAAACACATGGGCATCTGAGTGATTCAAAGCAAATCTTATGAATCTGTCTTATGATCAGTCAGAGGGCTAAACACAAAGTATCATTGTCCTGCTGTCCTCAGTAGCAGTTAGTGTGTACACACACAAATACACGCTCAGTTCTTCTGCTTACGTCTAAACTAACACACAAATACACTCTGTTTATCTGACGTACAATACTACAGCCAAAATATTTATTCCAACTAAATATTGCTTCTTTGTAACAGACAGTGCGCTCAGCTCACTAAGTCAGGAGATTTTTCCATGTGTGGATCCATTCATGAGATGCGTCCAAGCGGCCTGCGTCTATTGTTTGTTACCTTGGTGAAGCTTGTGCAAATGCCTCGCGTAATCAGCTGACCCTATTAGCAAGTGAAAGGAGCCCCTCTTCTCATTACATTATACATTCAGTCATGTTCATCTGGGGCATTTGGCCACGATCACGGTATTCATTAACCACGGCAGTTCTCTGCCTATAGGAGACCTATTTAGGATGAAACCACGTAAACTCCACTAGACCTAAATTCAAGTTGTGGGTGTTGAGCAATATCAGAGCAGCCTTATTACTGGTCCATCAGCAGCTTGATGCATTGTAAAAACTAGACTCTGAGGGTGATTGTAAATCAGAATACTAGGGCTGTGTATCGGCACAAATCTGGCGATACAATATGTACCATGATATAGAGGTTCTCATTGAATGTATTATGATACTGTAAGCAAGGCGCTATATTGTGGGTTTTTTTTTTTTTTAAAAACATATCATTATAGGAGCTAGCAGTGTGCCCTTTATCACTGTCATGGCTGAGTGTTCTTTGTGTTTTTGCTAGCGATATGTTGTGAGTGGTGTTCTGGTATCAGACTTCTGTGCCAGTCATGGATTGGCCATAACAAACACCATGTTTGAGCACAGGGAGGTTCTTTAGTGTACCTGCTACCAGAACACCATAGGCCAGAGATCGATGATCGACTCTTACTCATATCCCCAGCAGAGATTGCTGAGGTAGTCAGAAAGCTCCCCAGCGGCATGGCGCTAGGTGTGGATGGGATTCGCTCTGAGATGTTTTAGGCTCTGGACATTGTTAGGCTGTCTTGGCTGACACACACAGACCTAGTCACTTTATGCCGATCATCATCATTGTTTGGAAGTATTTCAGATTGCACGAGATGTGTCTGCGCCACAAAGCAACACAACTGACTTATTCAAAATAATAATAAAAAAAATACGATGAATCCATGAAGGCCGAGAACAATGACGTCACTATTCGTCAACTCAGACATCCAGTGACACCGTTCTTAACTCCACCATATCCAGCTCTCCAAGACAGACTGAAACAATGCAATCTCATTCCATCTGGCCGAAGATGTGTGTCCAAAAACATGTTCATTTATATTTTGCTTCTGGGAGATGCACTGATTTTAGGGAAATAACCTTTTATATTAAGTCTTTTTTTATTTTTATTTTTTTAGGCAAATACTTTTCAATTAACAGCAATATAGCACAATGTGAAAGTGAAAGCAGTGCTCTGTTGATGTAATTTTGATAGTTTTATTTATATTTTTCATCTAGAGAATGCACTGTCATTAAGGACCAGTCTTATTTTAATGCAAAGATTTTTACATTAGCAGGAATGTTAACACAACATGGAAGTGAAAGTAATGCTCTGTTTATGTAGGTGTGAAAGTGCAATCTATTATTCAGTCCCAAAATCATCATATCAAACAGGGTTCCTTCAGTCATGGAAAACCTGAAGAAGTCACAGAAAACTTGTGTGGGAATAATAGTGGATAAAATAATAGTGATTTTAATATTGATTGAAATAATCATGCTCATCATTTTGGCCATAATCGTGCAGCCCTAAATCAAAAACTTCATACATGAAAAAAATGTTAACAGTGGAAAAATTGTAAAATGTGACTTGTTTACAACCCAACGGCATATTGGTATTTTAAACTGACTCTGGTTCTGTGCTGCTTTTTGCAGGAGATCGATGAGTTCGTTCAGGAGTTCCTGTGTGTGGTTCAGCGGCTGCCCTCCTGTATCTCCACCCTGCAGGCTCTGTCCAGGCTGCCACTGCCCTCCACCTTTGCCGAACTCCAACACTTCTGCTCCACCAATGAAGCAAAGTTCCAGCAGCTCAGGAGGTCAGGCTCAAACCTACTCCCAGCCCTGGTTCAGCAGATAGTCTGACTTATTGATTTGTAATGCTTTGAGAATCGAACAATCAAGTAAGATTAGGCTTATGCTATTTTTATCCTCTAGAACATTGTCATTATTTCCACAACGTCCTTGTAAAGATGTAAAACTGTAAAATACAAATATTTTTCAGTGACTAGCAACAACAAAGAATTGTTTTGTTTGTAGCAACAGTGTTCTTAGTGTAGCGAGTTTTCCACACTGGTAACAAGTACACCAGCAGTGCAGCTTACACAACCAAGAAACAAAACACTGAATTGTGTCAGATAATATTTTCCTTGACCCGCTACACCATCTTCAAACTGCCCTGTATCAATATGTATATGTATGTTTTGGTATGCAGGGAGCTGGGGCTGGATGAACTGCTAAGGCATTGTGAGAGTGTGATGCAGAAGCTGCGTTACCCCGAGCAGGAGCCGTGCTACCAGGCGATGGCTGGCACTGCTCTCTTCACCCACACTGCCTTCGACATGCTACAGAACCACAGCAGGTACTGCAGGCAGCTCACAGTGCTCAGTCACAGGAGAGAGTGCTGCTCTCAAATGCCTTTATCTTAATCCTCTGTAAGAACACTTCCCACACATACCATACAGTGTTGCAATGGTCCTGTGTTTCACAACAGCTAAAGCACAATACCAACAGGAGTTTGACTAGTAAGGTGTTTGTACTAAAATGTTTTGTTAATCTAAGCAGCTATAGCTGTAATTTTATTAAATATTAAATTTGACCTTTTTATGCCCCAAGATCACAATGGTTTGCTCTGGAATTGTGCATGTACAGTTTGAAAAGCATGAAAGAGCATTTATAAAAGTGGAAAGTTGCATACCTTATTTATTTAACAGAAAATTCTCTAATGTATTTTTGAGTTTAATAACAGCTTTTTAGGGTCCATTCCTTCTGGTATTTAAAGGCGTTTTAGCAGCCACTATCTGGTAATAAACACGTATTTATGATGAGAGCTGTTAGTTAAAGGTCTTTTCCGTATTTTACAGGATCACTGCAGCTGTGGAAAAAGTGGAGCTGCTGTGGCAGCAGGCCTTTTCTAAGGCCCGTCTCCAGCTGCAGATGTTCCAGCTGCGAGAGGATGCTCTGCAGGTGAGTCTGTGGACAGTTTTTTGTGTCTGACGGTGCTTGCGCTCCTTACCTGTTTTTGGTTCACTTTATAAACAAGCTGTGGTGGTTTGGGTTCATGTGGACTGGTGTGAAAGCTATCAGTCAAACTCTACTGGGGATTTAAACAAGACAAAGAGCACCTGAAAAGCAGGATCAAGGTCTGCTCCCAGGTGGACTCTAGTATGGTTTGTTTGTGGTTTAAAAGCAAAATGGACCAACCATAGTGGATATTTGATTTAAGCATGACTTAATAAGCCAATCTCTCAGTTTTCTGTCTGTGAATTGTCCAGAATGTGATTTTAGAAGGGAATTGTATAAGCACCTGAATGCAAATTATTTGGTAACTATGGTAACACGAAAGAACATCAGCACGTAAATGTGGGAATTTTCTCAGCCCAATTGCCATAATAAAATGTTGGCATTGTACGTTTCTGCAAATCATGGTTATGTTACATTTATAAGTATCATATGTGTTTTTAGCAATGCAAACTGAATGTGTTTACCTCTGCTTACAGATTACAGAGCAGATCAAAACTCTTCTTCAGGAGAAACTCCAGCCTTACAAAATAGAGATCGCCAAGGATGCTGACACGGCAGCGAAGCTGGTGTCTGAATTTGAGACTTCCATTTACACTCCTGCTATGGTACTGGTTTAGTTGATATGTTGTGTTTCATTGCTAACATGTGGCCTCTTTCAGTGTTTTTGAGGTATAAGCTGAATGTAATCCCAGTTGTGTTGTAGAGCAATTCAGTCAGACTGTGCTGTGGTTCAGATTTTTGCAGCTCAGGGCTTTTATTCTTAAAAGGAATCTTAAGAGTGGTTTCACATCACACTGTCATATTTCCTATTATTAAATGTTATGCTAATTATTTTTGTTAACAAATTGTCCCCTCCTCTTACCCACCAGGCACTGGTTCGCTGTGCTGAGGATGTGATCCACACAGTAGCAGAGATCCTACTGTTTGATGATCAGACCAGGGAGCACTGGGTTCTGGATGTGGAGAGGCTCAAGGAGAAACTCAGTTCTGCTGTGCACTTCATTCACCAAACCCTCAGAGCAGTTTCTAACTACCATCATTACTACAACAAGGCAAGTCATCAGTATTTGAGGACATTTATAAGTCAAGTCAAGTCAAGTCAAAATTCATTATTGCCCAAAATCACAAAAAATGCCTCGATGGGCTGTACATAAGAACACATAAGCAAATTACAAATAACACAACAAATAAAATGTACAAAAACAAGTGAAGTGACTATGTAGAACAAAATAAACAAACAAAACAGAATGAAAACAGAGCAAAAACAAAAATAACATTGGCACTTGTATGTGTATATATGTGTGTGTGTGTGTGTGTATATGTAAGAAAAATAAACATAAATTGATGCGCACAATGACTGAGTAGTAGTAGATAACCATGATGTAGTATGTAAGGACAGAGACTATGTGATGTTAAAGGCACATGCAAAAAGGTGTGTTTTGAGTTTACTTATGAAAGAATCGAATGTGTTGGCTTCTCGGATTTGAATGGGAAGGCGGTTCCAGAGGAAAGGGGCTCGGTATGAGAAGGCTGTACCACCTGCTGATGATTTATGAATTTTGGGGATGGATAGGAGACCGACATTATGGGATCGTGGAGGCCTGACTGATAAATGTGGAGTAAGTAGAGATGATAAGTAGGATGGTGCAAGTCCGTGTAATGCTTTATAAGTTAAAAGCAGAATCTTGAAGTCTGATCTAGTGTGTACAGGGAGCCAGTGTAATGAAATGAGAACAGGGGTGATATGGTCAGATTTTTTGGTTCTGGTTAATATCCTGGCAGCAGTATTCTGAACAAGCTGGAGTTTCCTAATGGTTGAATTTGGTAAGCCAGAGAAAAGTGTATTGCAATAATCTAATCGGGATGAGACAAAAGCGTGAACCAGTGTTTCTGCATCAGTCATGGAGAGAATGGGACGAATCTTGACAATATTGCGTAGGTGAAAATATGCTGTGTTTGTTATATTATTAATATGATCTTCAAAGGAGAGATTAGGATCGAATAAAATACCAAGATTTCTAACACTGGGGCTTTGTGAATTTATAGAACCAGCTAAGTTTAAGGTGAGATTGCAGAATTTGTTTCTGATGTGCTTTGGACCTAGGATTAACATTACAGTTTTTTTTCAGTATTTAAGAGAAGGAAGTTTGATGACATCCATTGTTTGATTTCTTGCGTGCACTGTTCTAGATGGATCAGTTGATGAGAGGTGTCAGGCTTGATGGATATGTAGAGCTGAGTATCATTGTGTAAAAGTGTGAACCTAATTTATATTTACTGATAAATGAACCGAGGGGTGGCATGTAAATAGTAAAGAGAATGGGACCATGCACAGACCCTTGTGGTACACCATAATTGACCTTTTTGTGTTCTGAAGAGCAGTTGTTATGAAAAACAAAGTGAGATCTGTCGGTAAGGCAGGATTTGAACCAGGCAAGAGCATAGTCTGTGAGTCCTATGTAGTTTTCTAGATGGTGAAGTAGAATATGGTGATCAAGTGTATCAAACGCTGCGCTGAGGTCTAGTAGCAGCAATACTGAAGCTGAGTCGGAATCGGAGGCGAGTAGTAAATCATTGACCACTTTTGTCAGTGCGGTTTCTGTACTATGGAATTTTCTGAAACTGGATTGATGAGGGTCATATAGATTATTGAAGGAGACGTGATCAGTGAGTTGTTGGGCTACTGCTTTTTCTAGGATTTTTTAAAAGAAAGGGGAGATTTGTAATTGGTCTGTAATTATTGATCACATCAGGGTCCAGGGTAAGTTTCTTGATTAGTTATTAATTATATGTAGTAGTAGGCTAAGAATTGGGAGGAGGTCCTTAATGTATACGGCTCATTGCTGTGGTGCTTCGCTATAGTCTAGAGATCCCCCATCAACTGTGGTGTGTAGTACTGTAACACAGCTTTGTTTATTAGTTAGTTGTAAGAAAATTAATCAACCATTGAAGTAATTTTTCAAATAGAAATGATATTTGTTACAATCTTCTTTTAACATGAAGATTTTCAACTTTTCTCTACCTCATAAACTGAATGCCTTCGGGGAACCAGACGTGTCTGTCAGCACATGTTTTATTTGCTTTGGCAGATGTGTCTGGTCCCTCTCCTGCTCAGACAGATTTACAGCCAACCAAGTCAGGCCAGTCACAACCGTTATCTATTATGGGGTGGGTTTCAAATGAGGACTGACAATGGAAGAGATCATGCTTTACTCAAAACATGTGATTAAATCATGTTTGGCTCACATGAGCATAAAGCTAGCTTAATAAAGACGAGCGCTGAAGTATTTTACAAAGTATCTGTGATGGCCGCAGCTGATGGGAAACTCTGTGAAATTACTATTTTCAAATTCTGATAGCAAAAATGGCAACAGTCACACAGATATATTAATGCTACACCATCACAGTTCATCTCTCACTCAGCGCTACATCAATGTTTCATCACTAATGGGTTGCAGTTGCGTTCAGAGTCATTTTTTGGTCTGCGTTTGCTGAGAACGCCCCTTGGAAATTGAAAATGAATTAAGAGGTTGCAGACTGATTTGCATTTGCGAATTGATCTGGCGATGCAAGGCTAAGGGTTTTTAGCAGTCTCTCAGACAAAACATACATTTATTTTTTAACGAAAAAAATGTATGAATTGTTTGCATGTGAGATGATTTTTTTTAAGATGCAGTTTAAGTTGAAACACAGTGTCAGTTGGTATGTTAGCAGTGACAGCAGGCTCAAACTTCTCAAAATACAAGAGCTGAACCTATTTCCTGTTCTCTGTGCAGGCCAGCAGCTGGTACAGTCTTGTCCTCTGTGAGAACGTTCTCCAGGTGCTGCTGTCAGGGGTTAATGGAGACCGTGGTCCCACACAGAGGCAGAGGAGGCACTGGGGGTCGATCCCTGCATGGAGATACAAAATGTCCACTTTCCTGAAGAAGTATCCCCCTCCAGATATGGAGGTGCTGGTTTATCTGGCTCATCTGTCTAATGCCATCCCAGATGATGACGTCAAGAAGGCCGGCAAGCAGATGTCTCAGCGGTGAGTGAGCTCTGAGTTTCATTTCACAAAGCGATTATAAAGGGAAGGGAGTTTTTTAAAATGAGTTTCTTAGAAAAATGCAAACTGTTGGTACAGTTGACATTGGTCACATCATTTACAACAGTTCTCCCTTTGTTTAGCGGTGTAGTAAACCTAAAAACTTCTCTTAATGAAATAAGCACACTGGTCTAGTTGTACTGTTTACCATGTCACTGGAATTGTAGACAGAAGTGCCGCACTCAAATCTATAGCAAGGTTTGAGGGTCAGTTTTGCATCGAAAATTCTTTCTCTACAGAAAATGTCAGGATTTGTTCAAGTACAGTGTGAGCAGTGTGAATGTCTTGTATCCAAACAAATCTCAGTATCTGCAGAGTAAGTTTGAGGTGGGTTGGTCTACAACTTCATTTCTCTTTTATCCCCCTAACTAGGGGTCAGGACCCCACATGGGGTCACGAGGACAAATCTCAAGGGTCACAAGATGGGTAGAGGGATACTGAAGAAAAGTATATCAAGAGGTCACAAGCCAAATAGATTGGAAGCCACTAGTCTTAATTTACTGGCTGAATAACTCTCTGAGAATGAAATCTGTCCTTTTTGGGTTGTGCAATATGATAATATATAATATTCCAGTGTGGTTATATTATCTTTAAATAGTATATCTGTTAATTTGGCAAAATGTGCTCATCACATGGTCTGTAACATGCTAACTATTATTTTTATGTCACTAGTCACTTGAAACAAATTTAGGACGAAAGGAGACATGTTGAAATAAACCGAAATTTCCCTTAAATTGCTATTATGGTCTCATCCAGAGCTCTTTTGTAACTTCTCGTCCATGTTGGCTATGACTACCTTGTTACCTGATTGAAACCTCCAGATACCGCAAGTTTGTGTCCGATTCTAATTCCAGAAAATGGATTATATCATGGAATGCAATATCACAAGACAAAGTGACATTAGAGTAGGGATTCACCTATTGTGAAATTCTGGGCCGATACCAATGTTTAACTGACAATTTGGCTGATAGCTGATGCCAGTTAAGTTTTTCTTGTTAATGTTGCTTTTCAAATGAAAAATGTATTTTTTCTTATAATTACCTTCGCCCAATACTCATTGTCACAGAAGAGAACACATCATAATGTAACTCAGTGCTGTTAGTTTTGGCCACCAGCTATTAACAACTAATGTTAATAGCTCTTGTCCTGCCAGTTTCAATATGGATTAGTTGTTCACAACCATAGTATTATCAGGGAAACAATAGGGTGCCTGCCTCCTCTGATACACCAATAATGAGTATTGCATCCTTTCGTCCCTACGGCATACTGGGGAAGATCTGTTTGGCCAAAACAGGTTTTCTATTTACCCAGAACTACAGGACGCAGTTAGTCTGTAACTCTGTTTTTTTAGCCTGCTCAATGGCAAAACAGAAAAACATCGGCCAGTACCATCAGTGAACGTCATCTTATTTGCCGATAGGCCGATGGCAATCAACAAGTGATTGTTGGCCGATAAATTAGTGCATCCCTGCTTAAAGACTATAGTTATACACAATTTAATGTTTAATGCCCACTCCTAACATGTGCTCCTACATCACCTGCAACAAGTGCAGACATGGAACATTTAGCTGTGTGGGTGAAGTCTTATTCATGCCACAACATATTAGATTGTTGACAGAGATTTTTTTTTTCTTGTATTGTTTCACCAATTTTACAGTAATCTTTAATTTTACCCATCAGGTGCGTGACCCTGAGGAAACTCCTAATGTCTTCTCGACCTGTGGCTGTCAGTGACCTCCAGCTGGCCTTACAGTGGCAGTACGACTTCTTGCGGAGTAGCCGTGTAAATCAGTCCTCTGCCGACGGTGCTACAGACAGAACAGAACGGAAGGATGTTCAAGACCCCACCAAATGCGAAAGTGGCAAGGAAGCAGTCCATCTTCTAAGAACACCTCCTTCGACAGCGGCATCTGGGATGGTGTCAGCTGAGGGCAAACCCTCCTCCCTCAGCTCATTCGACTCAGGCTTCGATGGAGCTGGGAGCAGCCAGCTGGAGGCCTGTGGAGGGAGGGAAGGAGTGGAAGGTCTGTCCAGATTGGCTGGGACCAGGGACTTTGTGAGACCTGCTGTGAGTCAGCCTCAAATCCATACAGAGAATCTCTCCAGTGTTTCGGACTCTGAAGATCACAGAGAGGAGTTTGATCTTGGCTCTGTGGGGAACTCCTCTAGGGCCAGCATCCAGATCATCCCTAAAGTAACCATGGATTCCCTCAACTTGGAGATCAAGGTCAAGCGCTCAGCTGCACTACCCAGTAATCCTTGGCTTAGCTTGCCGGTAGACGATCTGGAAAACTCTTACACAGTTACCATCACGCAGAACCCAACACCACAACAGAGGGACCTGCAGTTCCATGATCCGTCTGAACCCTGTACTAATGCCAATCAGGCCAACAGGTCTCGAGATCAGCCCACACAGACGGAGGTGTTGACCAGCCCACAGCCCAGAGAGCCACAGAATAGGGACTGGACACTGCAGTCACAAAGCAGTTTAGAGGATCCTGAACTAAGTCCCATTCGCAACATCCTCTCCAGCACTATCACAGAAACAGGACGAGACAAGTCCATGTGCACCACACAGGAGATTCCTACTCTTCTCTGGGATTCTTATGACCTCCATGACCAGAATCGGGATGCTGTTGATAGGTAATGCATCTGTTTCAGAATTCAGTTTGGCCTAAAGAAGTTCAAGCATGTTTGCACTAACATGTTATTTGATCAAATTTAATTTGAATGCAACACACATGCTTTTACCAGCTTGCAGAAGGGTAGGGTTTATTAGCAAAGCTGCCGCTGCTCCACTTGAATGACCAGCTGACTGTCACTGTTAGGGTAGTTCAGTTTTGCAATGTTTGCAAAGAGCATTACCTTTTTATTTGCAAATTTTGGCCTAGAAATTAAGGATGCACAATATTGGATTTTTTGCTGATATCTGATATGCCGATATGTAACAACTCATTTGACCGAAAAGTTTGGCTGGTGTTGTTTGAGGGTAAACTTGTACTTTATTATTGTACTTGTCCAAATCCAGTGAAGTGGATAAAGTTAGTCCTGATAGCATCCGGACCCAGCTCCCACATTGTGGATGACATGGCAGTCCCTACAAAATAACATGGCTGGCTAATAATAAACTCCCTATGACCTTACTAGTTACTATTCCTGTAGTTAGTAAGCTAGTTTGGCAAGCATGCTAAAGTTAGCAGCTAACATTAAAGCAGATTAACACAGTTTAATCTATTTCTTACAGTGCTGGTCTGGTTTGGCTTTGGAAAAGCTGTAAAATGACTCAGATTACAGTTTCTATTAGGACAACATGCAAATCCCTTTCAACATGTGTCTAAATCCAAAGCTCATGTGTCTAAATCCAATTTTTGCATGTCTAAGCAGGAAAAGTACAGGTGTAATGGATAAGAAAAACAAATTTGTAGGAATGCTAGTTCCAGGGTCCTGGGATTACGCAGTTTGTCTTCTAAAATGATTTACTGGGACACTTGAGGGAATAGAGCCAGCGTTAATGAAATTTGTTTCACCTGTGCACTTCCTGTTATGACAAGTCAAAATGTCTGTTGTGAAAAGTTCTTTTCTATTTGCTAAGGTACGATGGACAGTTACTGTTCACCTGAGAGGTTTAGCAAATTGTCAAATATGAGTTGTGGTAAATGCTAGAATGTAGATTAACACCAGCACAAATAGAGGAGAACAATGTCTTTAGTGAGCAGAGCCTGTAATGTCAGTTACACAACAATATCTTAAGAATGACATTAGCAACCATAAGCTTATATTCATACCAGAACAAGCGCTGTAAGGCTATAGCAGCAACCTCCCTGAGTGAATTGTGCAAGAGTGTGTTTTATTATCCGGCGACAGCCGTGGCTGGAGGCATTACGTTTTCATATCATAAACTTTATATAAAGATGGAAAACATGACAGCTCCCCAAAAAGAAGCAAAAACATCTCAATCATCCCCCGTTTGCTTGCTGCAGTACAGGTCATAAACCCTGCCCCCCTCCATGTTAGCAGATGGGACATGGGCCAAACTAAAAAAGTACACCCAAATAAATTTTTCCCAAAGATGTTTTTGTCATTTTAGGTAGTTATTATCATGCTGCTGTATGTTCAAATATTTGCTTCTCTGATAAGCTTGGTTTTAATTAGTTAGTTGATACTTTGGATTTGATGTCATTATTGATAATCAGTGCCAATCAGCGTGCGTGCTGCTTACAATTGGGTTGGACGGGTGTTTGTGTGGGAACTTGCCACCTGGGAGTTTGTTACTGCACAGACTTTGGCACAAACATCCAGTTGGACTCAATGTTGAACTGATTAGATTTTGGTGGTCAAAAGTCATGGTCACTGTGTTCTTGTGTCTGTATCAGTCTCGTAAACGCAATATCTCAATAAGGCCTTCATGGGATTTCCTCAAATATAGTCCAAAGTCCACTTGGACTCAAGAATGAACTAATAATTTCACACATTGTCTATTTGGATGAAGTGAAGTGATGACATTTCATATTAAAGGTCAGCTTCACTGTGACATTATAATGTTCTGCAAAAATACATTCCTGGTCATTATTTAATGCCACAACTCAGGAACAGGAGGGGAGACATTTGGTCAGATACTGAATTGGTGACACTAATCTTGGGTGTTCATTTTGAAACTGTGCTGATTGTAAAGATCTTCTGTGCTGCTGGGTTGAAGATGTTTGTGAAGGATCCATGTTTAGAACATACAGTTTCTTTGCAACAACATCCATATTTGAAGAACTGTCAACTTTTCTGGCTGCATATGAGTCTGGTCAGACATGGATGTAAACTGTAGCTGCAACATCACTTGCTCATGGAGGCATACAACCACAAGGTGGTAATTCTAGCTGCTTTTGAGAGATTCTTATAAGGTGTAAATGTTTAGGGGCCTCCATTGTTTTGGTCATTTTTTAAATGTGTGGTTAGCTGCCAAAAATGGCGGTGCAGAATCACAAGCACAGTGGAAATGTACTAAAACTCTGCAGGTGATGTTGTCATGCATCAATCATTTGTACTTTACAGGAACAATTACTTTGGAAAACACAACAAAGTGTTGAAAGCATCTAAAAGCTGCACAATGGGCAGTTAGTTGTCAGAGGAACTGACTGTAGTCAGCAGCAATTTGACAGAATTGGGAGACATTTGTTGAATGTGAATGTCACAACTACTTGTAGAATTTGGTTGATGTATGTGCTAGAAGATTGGATTGGCTAAAGAAATTACCATATTGCACTTTTTTTCCCAGTGTGATAGATCTTTCCCTTAATGACTGGGATGTGAAGGAGCAGGAGGATTTGCGGGAGGTGGAAAAGATCCTGGACAGGACTGATGAAATACTAGAGGTAAGAGACGCACCATTTGAGTAAAGGGGTGGATGATTGCTCGAATTAAGGGCTACAACTAGTGATGATTTTCACTGTTGTGAAATGTCAAATATAAAATCAGATGCCTGTTGATGTATTAACTTCTTACTTGATGTGATCAGCAGTCTAATATACGTCTTGCTCTACAGAGAGAAGAAAATGTTCTGGCTCAGGAGGCTGTGCTGGAGGCCCTGATGAGGTCTGAGAAGAGGCGGAATCAGTGGCCGCTGTGGGACAGCGAGGACCAGCTTGGTGCGGTATGTTAAGCAGGCTTGAGATCAAATCAGGGACGTAAACTATGATGTTTGAAGGCCACTCATCAGTGACACTGGGTTACAAATTACAAATTGATTTCTGTAATTGGATTCAGCATTTTCCTTTACCAAATCTCCAGGATGCTTTGTTCTTGTATGATTTTGTGCTACATTTTCTAGAGATCAAAGTGCTGGCCGACTTTGTTAAATTTAGTACTTAACTTTGGTATGGGTCTTGTTTAAAATGTAATAGTTTTAGTCACATTTTATTAATTAGATTGTTAATTTAAGGCTAGGTTTTACTTTTTGTAAAGGTCAACTCACATGATTTGGCAGTTTGACCATAAATGTTTTCATCTCATTTTTGTTGTGGAGAAAGAAAGCTTATGGACAGTTTTTTTTGTCAAGTTTCCCTGAAAATAATAACCAGTGGTTGCTTGAATGATTTAGGTAAAAACATGTACTATTAGTTAAAGTAGACCTATTATGCTCATTTTTTAGGTTCATACTACAACCCTGATTTCAAAAAAGTTGTTACACACTATATGAATGTAAATAGAATGAAATGATTTGCATATCCTTTTGGCACTTCATTCAATTGAATAGAGAGATAAAATACTTAATGTTCCAACTGATAAACTTTATTTTCATTTGTAAATTTACACAAATTCTGTATTTATGTCTGCAACACATTCCAAAAATGTTGGGACAGGAGCAACAAAAGACTGGGGAAGTTGTGAAATGTTCAAGAAACACCTGACGGGAACATTCCACAGGTTAACTGGTAACAGATTAAAGCATCATGACTGGGTTTGAAAGAGATGTCTTCAAAAGACTTTCCAAGCAAGGACGGACACTTTGTGAAAAACTGCATAGGCAAACAATCAATCACTTTGAGAGCAACGTTTGAACAATTGCAAAGAATTTAGGATTTCATCATTTGCAATCCATAATATCATTAGAGCCCCCCTCTTGAAAAAGCCCAGTCTGCTCTGATTTGTCAGTGTTTGTGGGGCAGTCCGTATCTCTACATCTCTGCACTGTCATTGCAGTCTGTGGAATGACTGCAACAGAGAAGACTGGCAATTAAACCATTAAAAAGCACACACATCAGTTACTTGTACTCCTCTCCCTTTTGTGTGTGTGTGTCTTACATGTTATATAAGAACTCAATAAAAACAATTAAAACAAACAAACAAAAAATCACACATTGAAGCTTCTAAATCAAAATCTTCACAACCGGATAAGTTCCAGCTGAAATATGATCAGACTACTGCTGGAACACTGTTCAGCACTTACATTCACCTTGTGTAAGTGCTTGTTTAAGACTGGTCAAATATTAGTCATTATTGTTGACTAAGGTGAAGGTGATGTCTATTCTGCCAGACTCAGATTCCTATTGGTTTCTATCCACTTTCATTTGTGTACCTGTGCAACTTGTTTTGTCTGCCACTGTAACTACAGTACAATGTTTTGTGTTTGTTCATTCTGCTTTTCCTGCTCATTTTCATAGATGTCATCCAGCGAGCTGGCTGAAGCTGGTGTTCTTGGCTTTGAGGATTACCTCAACCCTGCAGAATCTGACAACCTCAGTGAACCCGGATCAACTGGATCAGCATGTGAAATGAAGGCCTCTGAAGATGATGGGCACTGCTCTGAAGATGCTACAGGGGCAGATACAGTAGCATTTTACAGCAGGCCGGACCTGCTGCAGGAGCTGAGGAAAGTCCACGTCCTGGATGAGCTGATCATGGAGGAGAACCTGAAGATCCATGAGTTCCGAAGCCGCAAAGAAAACCTCAAAGAGGAAGTTTCTGTTAGCAATCCTGCAGATACAAATGGACTGTCAAGTGTGAACAAAGACAGGGAGGCTTTTCGGTTACAACTGGAAAAGGAGAAAGAGGAAGTGGAGAAGCTTGAGAAGAGTTTGGACAAAGAGAGTAAAGTGAAGAAGCCCAAGGACAGAGCTAGCAAGGTTATAAAATGTTCTATAATGGAATGGGCTACAAGTGAGAATAAGGAAGACCAAGCACTCTGTGATGAACTTTTATCAGGTAGCTATAAACGATTACAGAGAACACATTCACCATCTTTGGTCCAGAATGATTCTCAGGCTCAAGATACGTATAAAACTGAAAATGTTCAAGCAGTATTGGGTCCTGATGTTGCCAAAGAGACTACAACACAAGACTTGGTTCAACTTCCACATTCCAAATGTCTGGATCATTGCTCTGCAGCGGAGCCATCAGTATATATTGGAGCTACCTTAGATAGTATCTCTGTTTTGAAGGAACCTTCTGAAGAGTCAGTAATCCAACCTCAAGGATGTATCAATGGAAAAATAGTAGATAAATCTGGTGAAAATGCCTCTTTAACCTCTGAAACGAGCCCAGATGATGGAGTGTTTGACCCAGGTGGAAAATCACACCCTCCTCCTGTGCCTAAGCCAAGACGGGCTTTGCTCCTTGTGAACACCCAGCTCATTGAACACGAACCTCCTCATTCCACCGAGCTGCAGAATCCAGCTGGCTCCTCAGTCGCTCAACATCAAGGCTTTGTGCAATTTGATCTGCAAGATAAACCGATTGATGCGCTGCCAGAGAATGTGACTCCAGCAATTAGCCACAACTTGGTTCCCATTCCAAATGTAAAGGAACACAGCTACAGCAACAACAACCATGCACTCACAGAGGAATGCAAAGTGTCATTAGAGCCGTTGTCTGAAATAAGCACTAAAGATGAAGAGGATACATCAGCAGTACCTGAATGTTTGCTGCAGGTAGACTCACACCCAACAGAGGAGGTCAACTCTTTAGCTGAAATAAGCAGTAAAGATGAAGATAAAGTTGCTCAAGATAAAGTCTTTGTGCAGTTTGATCTGCAAGAGAAACAACTTGATGAGCCGCCAGAGAATGTGACTCCAGCCATCAGTCACAACTTGGTTCTCAATCCAAATGTGAAGGAGCACATCAACAACAATAATAACTATGCGCTCGCAGAGGAATGCAAAGTGTCATTAGACCAGTTGTGTGAAATAACCAATAAAGATGAAGACGATCAAGTCGCCCAAGATCAAGGTTTCATGCAATTTGATCTGCAAGATAATTCACTTGATGCACTGCCAGAGAATGTGACGCCAGCCATCAGTCACAACTTGGTTCTCAATCCAAATGTGAAGGAGCACAGCAACAACAACAATAACAACTGTGCATTTGCAGAGAAATGCAAAGTGTCATTAGACCAGTTGTCTGAAATAAGTACTGACGATGAAGAGGATACATCAGCAGTACCTGAATGTTTGCTGCAGACAGATTCACAATCATCAGAGGAAGATCAGACATTATCTCCTGCAGATGAGCTCCCACATCAGCTGTCAGCACCCCAGCTGCATCCTGAGCAGCCTGTGGAGTTTGATCCCAGTGGAAGAGATGAGCAGAGTGAAGACTTTGCTGATGGTGTTCAGAGCTTTGGGGCCATGAGGGTATCAGGCTCTGGGTCACCTGGGATTCAGACCCATCTTAACATCAGCACGAGAAAGGTACACTTCCTACTGTAATATGTTTGGTGTCCTCTTTTAAGCTGTGTTGTGTTTCTCAATTGAGAGCCTTCATATAGACTTTTCAATGTGTCTCACATGTGTAAAATTAAATTTAACCACAGTCAATGGGTAGATGCCTACATCGTGGAACCTGCTATGGCCAGAGATATACTTGCTTTTTACCCATGTGTTCACATAGACACTGGTCTCCATTGTGAATGCAGTTTATGCACTATGGATGTCACTGGAGGATTCCACGAGAGGGCACACCAGGGAACTTGCGCTGAATAGAACAGATTTACATCATGTAAACAACAATTATGGCAACATTCGATGTTACTACTGCTATTTTCACAATCACATATTAACATACTATTCATATTATGCATGATGTAATAACTGAGTATGTAGAGTGTTCACGCTGCACAGTTTGTGGATTTTGTGTGTTTGACAATACCTGGTTATATAATACAGTAGCAACAATTTCTGGATATGAGATGTGAGCATACCAGACATACTCAAGACAAGGCAAAAAAGTAACTTTTTAAATTCCCAATATTTGGTCGCTTAATCGAAATGACACCAGTTTTAGAATTTTTTTGCAACATGTTCAGAGATGTGAGAGCTGCTGGCTGGGTCAGACTGGTGTTGTGTCCAAGACCATTTCCTCGTCTGTGTTTTTCCCTGCCTAAATCTGAACATCTGCCTAAATCTGAACATCAAGGGAGGTGCTTTACATTAACTGGAGGGAAACAATATTTACATGTCTGTTGGTAATGGCATACATAATTGTTCATTTAGTAAGCAGTAGGCCTATGCAGTACATACAGATTGAGTATGTAGTGGGCAGTATGTCACAATGTGATTTGGAACTCAACCTGTATTTAATTGTAAAATCATGGCAGAAAAAGCAACAGCAGCACCATCTTAGTTGGTTCGTAGGGGTGGGGGGGAAAAATGAGCATAGTCCGGGTATTTTTGTGGGGCAATATTGTATCGTCACAAAATGCCAAGTATCATAGTCTTTAGGTAAGCCACTAGAATAATATAATCAATTGCCTTTTCAGTCTACAAGATACATTTTGCTGCTGCAAAAACATGGCTCAAGTGAGGTTATCTTATTGGATAAAGCAGAAGTTGAAGAAGTTTTCCTTTGGGGGCAGTTGAAAAAAGGTAATAAATCGTAATAATGAATTGTGACATAAATTTCGTGATAATATCATATTGCAGATCGTATGGTGATTCCCACCACTCATGGTTTGTAAGACCCTTAAATCAAGCGCGACATGACAGTGGCGAGTAGGTTTCTCACATTTACCCTACCTTTCATGTGCGTATAGCATCTTGTGGACACATAGCATTGAGCAACACTCCAAATGGGCATAGGATATGCAGGCAGCTGTCATGCATACACAAAAAATGTAGTTAAAAGCTAGTATATCTCCGGCTTTAGTAACACAGAAGGTTTTTTTTATGTAGTGTATAAGATAAGCTACATGCATGGCGCAATGATCTAGTTCAATATAGCAGTTAAATATACTTGTTTACTTTTCTTATCGACAGCCAGATAAGAAAATTAAAATCAGATGCTTATCTAAGGGTTAACCTAGACTCACAAGTCAGTCTTTAGACGCTTTGCTTAACTAAAGACTGATGACTTTCTCTCTGATTTTGTGTTTAGATGGGTGGATACAATTTCAGAGTTTAAAAAAACTCCCCACGTTGCAGAACCAATAGTAAATCCGCAGGGCGGTCCTTCGGTGGCTCGCTGAACTCTTGTGCTCGTAAACATAGTCCAACTGCGTTAAGTTTTAAACAAAGTCGCTGTAAGTCCTTCATTTCCACAATCTTGTGGACTGAGCATACGTTTGGTAAAATGGAAGTAAATCTCTCGGCATCCATTTTCAAGCGTGGATGAGAAAAGGGGGAGCGCACATTTCCGGGAGGGCATGTCCTTTTAAAAAATGCAAGAGGCGTTGCTTTGTTGCCGGCCGTTTTCTCCGGTGTGTTAAGCACACTTTAGAAAGGAGTGTCCCCAGACTATCAGAAGGCGGAGATCTCTGATTGTCTGGTGGCGAGACTAAGGGTTAACCTAGTTAGATGCATGTTAATTAGACGTGTGTCACCAACTAGGCTAGCTGTTTACTGCTCTCAGTCTTTATGCTAAGCTAGGCTAACCACATTCTGAATCCCGCTCTGCATTTAACACTCAGACATTAGATTGATATTAATCTTTTCTTCTCACTGTCTGAACAAAAGCAAATGCGTGTTTCCCGCAATGTTGGAACTAAGTGAAATGTTACTCAAAATAATTTTAGTATCATTTAATATTTTAGGAGAGTTAATTAAACCTGGTGAGCATCCCTAGCATTATTTTTGTTCATTTGATTGAAATGAATTTATTTTTCAGGTGACAGATTATAACACCCCCATAGTGCTGGATACGGGTTCTGGTTTGATGAAAGCAGGATTTGCAGATCAAGACCTTCCAAGTGTTATATTTCCAACAATTATTGGGATGCCAAAATATGAGGTAAGGGTATATCCTTAATTTATTACTCCTTGTTCTCTACAAAAAATGCATTCTAACAGTGAAGTGGCTTTGCCTCTGTCCAGTCTTCATAATCAGAAGTTTTGTCTCTACAGGAAATAATGAATGGTAGCGTGGACAGGGAGACCTACATTGGACACGAGGCTCAACACATGAGAGGAGTCTTGGCTCTGAAACATCCCATAAAGAATGGGATCATTCGTAACTGGGATGAAATGGAAAAGGCAAGTAGGACTATGTATACCATATATATGAGATGTGATGTCAGTGGGTGTTGCTGCTAGAACTACTGAGTGTTTCTATGAAAAAGCATGCTGGGATTTTTGTGCCTCTGCCCTGGCGATTGATGTGGTATTATGTTTTCAGGTTGTCTGTCCATCTGCAACATCTCAAAAATGTCTTGAGGGAACTTCTTCACATTTCGCACACATGTCCACTTGGACTTCACAATGAAGTGATTGGTTTTTGGTGGTCACAGGTCAAGGTTACTTTGACCTTGTGTGTGTCATTCTTGTAAACGCAGTATTTTAAGAATGCCGTGAATTTTTATTTATTTATTTATTTATTTTCAAAATTTGGCACAAAAATCCACCTGGTATCAAGAACGAACTGACTAGAACTTGGTGGTCAAAGGTCAAGGTCATGGTGACCTTTTGTCCGTTTAATTTTGTGAACGCAATATCTCAACGAGGTCTTAAGCGAATATCCTCAAATTTGGCACAAATGTCCACTTTGACTCAAGAATTAAATGATGAATGAACTCCCAATCCCTTCGGGGATCAAGTTCACAATGGGCCAACTCACTCCTAAGGTCTTGGGCGACCCAGTACTGGACAGTCTAGTCAAAATAAAGAAACACCTAATTTTTTATATATATATATATATATATATATATATATATATATATATATATATATATATAAATTTTGGAGGCCCCCTGATGGTACCCAATCACGCTTCACTGCTGGCGAATGGGGTGTCACACTCCCTGGCTTTCTCTTTTCTTTTTCCTTTTCCTTTAGTCCACCACACCACACCAGACTGTTTTAATGTATAACACACTTACACACACACAAAACATGTTTTAGGCCATAATTCAAGAATGTCTGCGCTAATTATGACAACATTTCATACAAATGTCTAATGGGATAAAATCATGAAGTGCTGTATTAAAATTGTCAAGTTCACTGTGACATCATAATGTTCTGCAAAAACGGAACACTTCTGGCTGTTACTCAACATCATAACTCAGGAACAGAACAGGAGACATTTGGTCAGACACTGAATTGGTGATGCTAATCTTTGGTGTCCACCTTGAAACTATGCTGATTGTATAGATCTTCTGTGCTGCCGCATTAAAGATGTGTGCGAAGCATCCATGTTTTCACAGACATTAATTTAAACTGTAACCACAACTTGATGGGTTCGCTAAGGCATGCAACAGTGAGGGGATAGTTCTAGTTTTTCCAAGACATTGGTGAAGCTTTGAAACAGCCAGAACCGCCCACTCTGTGTTTATATTTGTATTGAATGAGTGGATAAGTTCCGGTGGAGTTGCTATATGCATTTGATATCAGCATATTGTGGTGATTAATGTCATTCTACTGGATTATTATTTAACAGGATAATGCTGCTTGTTATACGATAATAGTACTAATCATTCCCATAAAGTATTAACTTATGCTGTGTCCTAATTCCATCCTTTCGCTAATTCTAAGCAGGATTTCAGTATGTAGTGTGTTCACACAGGAAAAATGACAAAATTCAGTACAGACACCAACGCACTTAATTGCGAATGGTGGGATAGTTCCAGAAAGGACAAAGCATTAAACTATTAGACAGAGTTAGCTCATCCCTTGTAAGCTTGACCTAATATTTTGAAATTAAGTCAACATTTTTGAGTTAATTTGATTAAGATTTATAAAGCTAATTTTGCCTAATTAGTTTAGGGCCAATAAACAACACTTTCATTGTGCACTTAACATATTGTGGCATGTTGGGGCTAAATGGGCACAGTTCCCAGCATGCTGTGAGACAATGTGTGTTTAAAGCCATAAATCAAAGAAAACTGTTTAAATGTGTTCTAAATCACTCACGTTACCCCTCACATAGTGATTAATGTTAATAATAATAAAAATGAAATAATAAAATAAAGAGCTCTTCCTGGTTCAGAGTTCTTCTCTTTGCCTATTTTTGCAATCAAGAAACCCAAGCTTGCCACAGTATATTTTCATAGTTCAATTAAATAAAAAAATGTTAAATTTGTACTTAATTTTATGTTCAGATGACATAGAATTAAATCCTCAACCAACAAAATGTTAAATCGACATGAAATTCCTTACAGACAAGGGTTACATGACATATTTATTTTGTGTCTTTTGTACTCAAAACTTTTATGTTGCCGTATTGTACTAAATTAAAAGTTTTGAGTGCAAGCTGTTTGCACCACCATTTGACACTATTACATTGCTGTCACAGTCATCGTTAGTCCAGTACTGACATAGGAGAGCTACAAACACCTTTAGTAGGTTACCATGGACAGGAGAGCTACCCTGTGTGTGTCAGCAGTGGCACTCCATACAGCTATACACTGGAAATTGTTGTAGCCTGCAAAGTATTATGATAACTTTCATTCTCTGTATTAGAGATTACTTGTTATAAAAGCCATTCAGCATCTCCCACATTTACCTGCAGTCAGCCAGCTATCAAATAGCAAATGTTTTGATGAGATGTCTTGCATTCTGCACAATCCATTGCACTTCTTTTTGATGCTTTTACTGCTTTTCGGGTAGATGGAGATAAGGCTTCCCCGTGTGATCCAAGCATTATATTGCGTACTGCACACAAAGGGAGATAGGCATATATTTATAAAGGAAGTTGATTTGATAAAAAAGATGCAGTTAATCTCATTAATCACTTTTTTCAAATGACGACAGACAAAAAACCTCAATAGAGGTTTAAAATGTTAAAAAACAGATTTTGATACAGCTCTACTTGTTACCTTGACTTCATTTAAAAGTGACTGTTTTGATTTTAGATCTGGCATCACACGTTCCAGCAGCTGCGTGTGGAACCAGACGATCACGCTGTTATGCTGACCGAGGCAGCCATGAACCCGTTGGAGAACCGCCAGCGCATGGTGGAGATCATGTTTGAGTGTTTCAATGTTCCCTTTACATACGTAGCCATGCAGGCAGTGCTGGCTCTTTATGCAGCAGGGAGATCCACTGGTAATTTGGCCAAATTATTTTTTGTTCTACATTTTATTCATGCACTGTGTTGGATAGATGGGCATGGATGAATACATAATTAAGTTGAATGTGTTGGTTAATTATAAGGCACTTTATAACATCTTTAAATTGCATCTGTCTCATCCTGGCATGTTTAAACTTATTTGAAGACATAATTTTCTTCTTTGATCAAATAGAAAATGTGATTATACTTTTTGTGCTTTATTGTTGTTGTAGGTGTGGTGTTTGACTCTGGAGATGGAGTGAGCCACAGTGTGCCTGTGTTTGAGGGATACTGTCTACCTCATGCAGTGCAGCGCTTCCCTCTGGCTGGTTTGGATGTTACAATGCATCTTAAAAAGGTATTCTCTTGCTTTTTTGTTGTGACAGTTCATGAGCAGTGATGTTGATGGATAACACTTCCAGTCGGCAATTTGGCTGGAGACATAGGGTCTGAAAAAATCTGGTGAGAAGAAGGATCATTCAGAGAATATTAAGCTGCTGTTACACAGCAGTAGTTTTAGGGTTAGTGGACATCTGGGCCTTAGAATGAACATTTTTGAGACTGTCTGGGATCATGCTTCGATCACTAAAGGTTGCAATGATAATGACAACAATAACATCAACTATATGAAATAACAACAATTCTGTCAATTAACAATTCTGCTGTGCCTGTGATTAAAGCTCCTGCAGGAACAAGGGGTGAGCATGCGCACCTCAGCAGAGATGGAGATAGTGAGGGAGATAAAGGAGAAGTGCTGCTGTGTGGCTCTCAACTATGAAGCTGAGCTGAGTCAGGGGGGTCCGTCCTGCAGAGAGATGTATTACACCATGCCAGACGGACAGATTGTCACTCTCACCACTGAGAGGTTCAGGTAACTGTCTGTCTGCACACCACGTCCTGCTTTAGATGGACACTCAGTTCACTGGATGTTCCTAAAGGAAATCAATAGTGCCACTATAAAATTGAAACTTTTGAGTTTCACATGTTTTAATAATAATTCTCATCAGCTGTTAGGATGGGAAATGACCAGCTAAATGAAAAACATACTAACAAAAAGATCTATGATAAACACAAGCCCTCCAGGAACAGTACAATTAAAACAAATTCATATTTAAAGCTTAGGAGAATTAGCATGCTCACATGCTAATAAGATCACCTTGTACGTCCACGTAAGGCTACGTTCACATTACAGGGTGTAATGTTCAATTCCTATTATCTGATCTTTCTACCTAGGCTGTTCACATTCATGTTTGAAGTGATCCATATCTGACATCAGTGTGACGTCAGTGTGAAAGGATCTCTGCCGTGTAAACATGTCCAAATAAACATTATTCTATTCTATTCTATTCTAACACTTGGAGAAAAAAATGAGCGATGTAGCAATACAAGTGTTCAACTACCAAATGATCCATGGTTGGAAGTTCAGATGACATCATTCTGCATAATAATTAGCCATGTGCTTCTGTTTGGGAGAGTGTGTAGAGTATCATCAGAAAAATGGCCTTCGGAGCAAGGAGCATTTGTTTGGGGAAATTGGGCTATCATACAAATGGGCTTTCGACCACTAGCTATGTTAGCAGCTAATGCTGGTAGTTCTATAGAGAGAGAGGTGTGGGTGTGGCCAGGTGAGGAGTCAGGTGTGGTGGAGACGCAATGTGGATGGTTTTATGGAGGAACAGTTCCTCTAAAACGTAAGGATGGCCAGGGCTACATTCCAGTATTTCTAATGGTGCGTCATGACAAACCTGTCTTGCCATGTAGGCAAGCTGTCCCTGTCAGCATTTGGCAGTTGGGCTCTATTGGCCGGGGCAGGTACCGGTATGGCTACAGCAGCCTTCTGTAGTTTCAGCAGACCTCTCAGACACTGTATGGTGATCTGCTGCTTTGCAGTGAGGTTTGACATGGAAAAACCATGGTTGTTTGGGAAAAACACATGAATTACTCACGTTTTCTCACAGAGGTCACATGGCCAATGATCAGGTATGTATCAGATTTATGACCACATATGAAAGTGGCCCATATCTGATTGGAAAAAATCTGATTTCTTTGTCCACACTCCTCTGGAACAAAAATTAGATTTGTGTCACATGACAGCAAAAAAAAATCTGTTTTAGGACACATTTGCTTGTAATGTGAATGTGGCCTTAGGTAGTAAAGTAAAGATTATACCTGCTTAACATCAGCAAGTTAACTTTGTCATTCATTGCTGATGTTAGGCACAGTGGTGCTGTGTGCTAAATGCTGAGACCAGCCTCACAGAGCAGTTAGCATGGCTGTGTGTGTTTTTGGGCATTATGTTTGTGTGCTGTCCGTCTGTCCATCCCATTCTTGTGAACATGATATCTCAAGAAGAGCCTCAAGGTAATTTCTTTAAATGTGGCACATACATCCACTTGGACTCAATGATGGACTGATTTAGATTTTGGTGGTTAAAGTCAGCTTCACAGTGACATCGTAATGTTCTGCAAAAACACAACAACAAAGCAATAATTAATCTTGTATGTTGCGTTAACTCGCACTACATGATTAGATCGGCTCTTAACAGTCAAATGGAATATTGAACTGTGGAACTTCTCAAACTGGAAGACAGTCCATAAAAAATTCCTGACCTGGAATTTCTGGCCAGTAATCCACTAGCGATCTGTTGGCCAGAATGTTGATCATTCAGGCAATGAATCAGACATAGTGGTCGCTCTCAAACTGAATGTCATACCACAATGGATCTGGCTGAAAATGATTCTAAAAGGAGTCAGGGGCCACCAGTTTGGGGCTGAATCTGTGAGGTGTCTATCTTGCTTCAGTCCTGTTGAATGATGTCACATGCCATCTTCATATCCAGAGTAGCAGACAGCCTTCTCCTGCAGGTGCTGCACACATGTCAGACTGTTGAGACGGATCGGCCGCCTCTGTTTTTGGACTCCTCAGACAGGAAAGCTATGTCTTATAACCGCCTACTCAAATAACTCTACTACTTCCCTCGTTCATCCAGGGCCCCTGAGATTCTTTTTAAACCCGAGCTGATTGGACGGGACCATTATGGCATGCACGAGAGCATCTTCAAGTCAATCCTCAGCTCAGACATTGACCTGCGGCGCTGCTTCCTGGGAAATATCGTCCTGTCAGGTAACAGTTGGTTTCTGTTATGGTGTTACACAACAATGTGAGGGCTCAAAGATGCACTCCAGCTGTGCCACTAAATCAAAAACATAGCGTCCTAGCTTTATGCTCTGATCTTGATTTGATTTGGCCCAGGTAATTTGATCTTTTCTCAATGATTGTTATAAAAATCTCTTCCTGTAGGTGGGAACACTCTGCTGGCCGGCCTGCCTGAGCGGCTCCAGGCTGAAATCAAAGGACTGGTTCCCACCGACACGGCAGAGAGCGTCCGAGTCAGCAGCCCCAAGGACAGAGTGTTCTCAGTGTGGAGCGGAGGAGCAGTGCTGGCCAACCTGCCCTCCTTCAGCTCTGCTTGGATCAGTCAGGAAGAATACGAGGAGTACGGGCCGCCGATCGTCTTCAGGAAGTGCTTCTGAGGCGGACCACTGTGAGGAGTGCACGCTGGCTGGACTCCTGTGTAATATACCACTTAATTTGATTTCACCAAGTGCAATATACGTACAGCTCTAACACAGTGCCATGGATACGTCTGAGCCATTATAAGCCTTTTTAAATGTTTGTCATTTTTTATGTATGAATGAGTTGTGTGTGTGTGGAGTCAGTCTCACCCTCGTCGTCAGCATGGATCGTGACCTGTGAGCTCTCACTCGACCCCAGTGGGTTCCTTTTGACCTGCTGAGTGATTAATGTGTCATCTAAGGAGCTCCACCAACATGACATGGATGAAACTGGTGATGTGTCATAAAATTCCTGTCGTTCGACGTTTCTGAACGTTGAACGACTTCTTGCGTCTTCTTCTTGCGTCCCTCAAGAAGTGTTTACTCTGTCTTAAGTTTCCCGTTTTGGGAATGTATTTCTGTGTCTTGAGAATTTAAGTGCACGTCTATTAATGTCTGTGGTGAAGGGACGAGAATTGAAGCTGGCCTTTGATTAATGTCTGCCAACTTTGTTTCTGTAATAAGCAATTGAGGGACATGAAGTGTGCTGACTCAAATATATATTAATGTAATATCAAATTATGTTGTGTATGTGTACAACAATTTAAATTAAAATGAGATTATACAACAATTTAAAGTAAAATTCAGTTATACAACAATTTAATGTAAATTTGGGTCAAATTATTTTTATGTTTTAGACATGGTGAAAGTTGCTTTAATTTAAATTTGGATCAGTGCAGCTGTGCAGTCTTCACTATGACTTTATTCATTTTAGCAGGATTAAATTATCTGTACAATGGGTTATTAGGGCCACTTCTAGGAAAAGATAGTCCTTATAATATTATAACATAATCCTCAAAGGTTTGTCTTTTTTCATGTACCATTTCAACTCTTTTCAAAATATGAATATTACTTTTTCTTGAAATGTTCATTTTGTCATAGCATCTTTTTTCTCAATATTTTAAGTTTTCACTTGTAATGTAATGACTTCTTTTCTCATAATTACGTCCTTTTTTCATAACATTCCATTTTTTCCCTTGAAATTTTCACGTTTTTGACAAAATTTCAACTTTATTCTCAAAATGTATTATTTTTTTCCCTAGCAGTGGCCCTGATAATCATCAGCTCTCCCAAATCGAAGCAAAAGATAATTGTACATGAATGTTTCCTGTCGCTGCAGTAATGTGAACTGGAGAGGAGAAGATATGGATTTGCAGGATGTTAAGTTTACATTGTAGCAAACCGTTAGCAGAGTCATGTGTCATATTTTCCCACTTGATCCTCCACTTGAGTCAACTTTTGGTTCGTGAAGGTTTGTGTGTAGCTGTAACCATAAGTGCAAATCCATGGAGAAAAATGTAAAGTGCAGTATTGGTTGTGAAATGCCTGTCAGTTGGTTTCAGTCTGTTGAATAAGCAGCTGATGTTAAATGCTACTGCTGCAGGTGCAGTGTTTGTTGTAAAAGTTTAAATTCTCTTAATATTTTCTATTTGAGTGCAGTGTTTTTCTAAGAAGTTGTGTGGATTTTGAACACTTGCTCAGTAGTGTTGATGTGTATGAAAGGTGTTCCTATGGTGCCAAAACTGCTGCATTTATATCAATACCATGGATCCTGAAAACCCCTTTGCCAGCCTTGTATATTTATACTTCATCTGCTTTTTTTGAACGTTTTATCTTTTGCATGCAGTTATTTTGTCGTGTGTCATTTAGTTGCACCTTTTTTTGCATGTACTTCTTTGTCTGCATGTTTTTCTATGGATTTTTGTGAAGTGCCTCTCCTAAAGGCATGGGGTTTGTCATGTGACTTAAAGTTCAGCTCTTAGTGGAAATCACCATGAAATGTGACTGGGGACTGTATTTCTGCCCTTACGTAAGAATCAGTCTGCCTCATTTACTCGCTGTAGTTTGAACAGGCTCTTTTGTATCATCATCCTCCTCCTCCTCCTCCCTTTCCTCCTCCTCCTCCTCCTCCTCCTCATGTACTGTAACAGTCTGGACTGAGTCTAGCAATTTTTCAAAGCATGCTATTTATGTCATGTCTGTTTTTATAATAAATGTTTAAATCATCCTTTTGTGTTGTCTGTTTTTGTTAAACAGACAGACAGTTCTTCAGAGTGTGTTCCACTGTAGCAGCTGAACTAAATACATTCCTTAGGCCGCCTAAGCAGGAAATAAATGGGAAATACTCCAGTTAGAGTGGAATTTCTATTCGGCCCATCATATGCATCTACTGTCAAACATTGTACATCACTTTAAGTAGGTTTTTGCTCTACACATTTATTGTAGTACACGGTGTTAAGTTAAAACTGTTGAATTCAAATACCTCCTCTTAATGTCATCTGGCTTAAAAATGCTTCTGTGTGACTAGAAGTTTTCATGTCTAAATGATATACAGCAGAGGTGTGCACTCGAGTCACAAATTTGATCATTTCATAATTCAGCATCAGAAGTTTGCAAAGTCCTGATGAAGTTAAAACAGAACTTTTTGGACGCAATGAGCAAAGGTACAGTATGTTTGGAGAGAAAAGGGTGCAGAGTTTCATGAAGAGAACACCTGTCCAACTGTTAAACACAGGGGTGAACTGATCCTGCTTTGGGCTTGTGTTGCAACCAGTGGAGAAGAAAACAAGTAATCTTTAACATTTGGCCTTTTGGAATTCAGGTCATCTTTTACTTACTAAGCTATATGCTAACAATAAACTAAAATTTGACCAGGGGTGCCCAAACTTTTGCATGCAACTGTATGTATCATTGTGTGTTTATGTGAATTGTATTTATATGTATGTATTTGTAAAAATATTTATAATTCTGGTTTGTTTACAGTTTATGCTCTGATGTCATTCATCACCTTCCTTTTGCAACCACGACAGACACGTAGTGCCCTCTGGTGGACACTGACTGTGTGTGCAGCTCATGACAGTGTTACCATAGCAACCAGTTATCAACAGGCTGTTGGTGAAGTAGTTAGCTGCATCGGTACCAGTTGACTGTCTTTAAGTTAAATTACCCTCTGTTGTAAGAAATGTCTCGAGTTCATGCAGAAAGCGTGATTAAAAGCATTATCCGTCGGATAGTGCAGGAGTGCGCAGAGAGAGGACAGGCGGTGTCCGACACTTTGGTGGCGTTCATGGTCAGTAACGTTGAGCCTTAATGTTACAGAGAGCTGCCTGGCAAGCTAACGTTAGCTCACTGAGAAGTTAACGGCAGCTAACGCTAGCTGGGTGTTGATACTTAATAGTTCCGGTCGTACACATGCTGTGAGGCTGTTATGAATTCTTAAACTTTCCAACTCCATTTTGGAAACTATCTAACGCTACTGCTTTATGTATTATATTTATGTATTTTATAGGTATTTCGACTTTTACAATATTCTCAGGCGAAAGCTGTTGTGCTGGACCCAAGAAATGGCTTTCATGTTGACCGAACACTGACCAAACAAGACATCCAGAACCTTGAAGAGGTGAGTCACTATATGAGACTTTTTAAAACAGCTAATATTTGTGAATGTGATGAGTTTGTTACCTGAATGCCAGTAAGGAAAATATAATTTTATATTTCCATTGAATGCCAGGGTTGTTGCAGGGATTTAGAAACAATAACACATGATGTGCAGTATTTTAATTGTGAAATATAAAATATGATAATATTAATAATATACAGATTTAATTTATTTAAATATTGCACAGTAGGGAATTGCACAGGAATGTTTCTCACATAGAATATATTTTTAATACTGACCCTCAAACAACACTTCCTCTAATGTCTGTCTGCAATGTTTCTTACAGCTGTGCCTGGATAAACTGATGGAAAAGTGCAGCCCATCCCTCGACACAATCAAAATGCAAGTGTATTTTGACATGAATTACACCTCCAGACGTAAGTGTTGCTGTAGGAAATGGCATATGATTTCCACTTGTTTCTAAAATGAGGAATACACAGAATTCTTTTTAGCATGGAATGAAAGGAATCATGGAAGTGATTAATGTTTTGTCATTACAAATGTAGTTTTTGGTGCATGGGTTAGCCACTCTGAGGGCTGCAGCAAACCATAATTTTCATTATCAATAATCATTACCACTCGAAGTGTCTGTTATTGTTTGATTAATCTACTATGTATAAAATGTAAGAAAACAGTGAGAGATAATCATAAAATTTTCAATCTGTAAATTCCTTGACCTTCTGAAATCCACTGTTCCATTTTAGTGCAGATAAAAAACAGTAAATCCTCACTTTGTAGAAACTATCAGACAATATTTGATGTTGTCCTTGACAATTAACCAGGACATATGATTGGTTATCAAAACTGTTTATTAATTTTCTGTCCATAAACGCCTTATATCTTCATAGAGAGGATTATTATTCCTTCCTCCTTCCTACGTGCCTTTAAAGGGAGGGTGAGCAATGTTGAAAGTATCAAATATCACAATGTTTTTTACCAGATACCTTGACTTTGATCATGATGCTGCACTTTCCAATAAAGCGTATTGACTTTGGTATGCTACAGGAATGTCTGGCAGATGTCAAAAATGAGGTTGAAAACATTTTTATTTTATTTGAAATGAGGCTCTGACAAAAAGGATATTTTTAGTATTGAACAGGTAGGCTACTGCTAAATCTTGGATTTATGGCATTTTACATCAACTAAAATGTGATCCTTACTTAAATGATGAGGTCATAGAGCTGGTTCAGTTTATTTAATATCTTATTGTAAAGATTTTACTTATGCTCAGTTTGCAGACACTAAACCTATCATGCCTGCCTTAATTTGGTTATGTTTGTGCAGGTGAGTTTCTTGAGGAAATCCACCAGGTGGTGGAGTCCAGGCTGAGTGCAGTGAGCAGAGAGATCACTGACAGCAGAGTGAAAACACGGGAGGAATTAGACGCTCTGTACCGTAAAATCATCACCTACATCCAGCTGCGCTCTGGCATGGGCTCACCAACAGATGTCACCAGTGTGCAAGAGGCTGCAGGTAAAGGGCAATGCCGCCCATTTTAACAACTAACAAATGATGTTTCAGTGCCTCAGGCAGCACAAGCCACGTCTGTGAACTGTACTAGCCTCAAGTGAATCAATCAACCAGTGAACTAAACACTTTTAGTTGCCTCTGAAAATAAATGAGGTTCTTTGTGTTAAAATGTGTCGTTTTCACTTTCTTACAAGCTAGCTTTTCTAACAAGCATGAACCCAACTGCAGACTTGTTTGGATGCAGCAGCTTACACAAAAAACATGTGGGTTAATGATTCTGAGTGAACTGTAGAATTGTAGTCTAGATTTCTAATCATCTTCTCTTGTCCCAGCTGCTCTGCAGAGCGTCTTCCCTCAGACTGAACTGGGAACCTTCATGGTGCTCTTAAAGAGGGACAAAGAGCAGCAGCTTAAAGAGCTCACCATGACCATCACAGGGATCCAACTCTTCAACAAAGCCAGCAAGAAGGGAGGCGAGGAGACTGACATCCAAGAACTAAGTACAGTACACCAGGCTACTGATAAAAAAAAGCATGTTACATTACACACAACAATGTGCCGTTTTTAAAGATAAGGCACATTAGTTTGACACATCAGGCAGAATATTACTTTTTTATAGGTAACTTCATAACTTTTAATATGATCATGCACTGCGATTTGGTTGTCATGCCTGCATTTGGTTGTCATGCCACTTCCTTTTACATTCTCTCCACAGTGCCTGCAATTCTTAGTGAAACTCTTCCAGTCACCAGTAAGAGCTTAGAAAAAGAGCTGAGCGTGTCACAGAATCTGGCATGGAAATACACAGCAGTGCTGGAGAAGCTAACGAAGCCTGACAGTCAGCCTGGAGACCATGATGTGCCCATTGTCCTGCTCAGACAGGCTCTGTACAATGTCAGGCAGCATGAAGTGTTCCTCAAAATGTTACTGGTGAGGCAACACTAAATTACACTTTGTGTCAATATGGTATTCTCATGTAGCTTACATCTGAGATATTATAATGTGAAGTCATTTTTTAGCTTATTTTTTATATGCTTTATTAATCCCCGAGGGGAAATCCCAGTAGTGATGGCCTCATGAAGCCTCATGAAGCATTTTCTTCATTTTCTGAGCCCACTAGATGGCGCTTTTTGTTCAACAAAAGGTTGAAAGCACACTGAACTGCTATTCTTTGAGCCTCTCTCTTTAAATCAAGAGCGCCATCCAGTGGGCTCTGAAAATGAAGAAAATGCTTCATGAGGCTTCATGAGGCCATCACTAGTATTTTGTAAAAGAAGACAGGTGAATTAATCTATTATGTCTATGAGTGACATGTATGGTAAAAATGAATATGTGTTTTCCCTTCACCACCAGGCTGATGCATGTTTATGTGCCAAGCATGTTGAAATCCTGAAGGATGAGCTCTCATCTCAGATAAAGCTGCTGAAACAAACTGTGCAGTCAAAGACAGCTGTGCACGCTGCACAAGTTTTTGTAAGTCTCACTGCTGTTATGTCGCTACTGTTATTATGTCTTGTCATATTATCTCTTAAAGGAAAACTTTATGTTAATTCTACAGCTTGATTTTTGTCATTTTTCATATTGTCTTTCAGCCACTGTTCAAGTCCCTGTCAAAGGTGTGGTGTGGACTTCAGGATGAGGCTGAGCTGCTCAACATCCTCAGTAACATCATGCACAACCTGCAGCCTTTCATTGTCTCTCAGGCCGAGCTTTTTTCGGAGGCTTATTTGGACGGCCTGCTGGACACGTCTGAGGTGAAGACAGACCAACAGAGAATGACTGAGTCGTCAGGTATACCTGATGTCAACAATGGTTTAAGTCCATCTTCCACAAATCTTACAAAACTGGACTGGAGTGAGAAAACATCTCTATACGAAGTTTACGTACTGTAGGTGCTCAGCTTAAATGTGTTTTTTCTTCTTACCATGCCGTATAGATGAGCGTATTGTTCCAGCTGAGATGAAAAGGCAGGAATGGCTTCTACCTGAAACAACAGCCAATTTTAATGAGCTGCCACTACAGTATGATGGAGTCTGTGGCTACACGCTTGTGAACAGAGATGGGCTTCTACTTCCAGGTACTGTTCTCATCACACACCAATGTGTTAGTATTTTGATGTTCCTTCTTTGTCAAATAGAGGCATATGGGTAAAGGCCTTATCATGCTTCAAATAAACGTGGGTACATGGAGTATATCTTCTGTATTACTTGTACATGGCACAAATTCATAGCCCCATCCTGGCTGCATTCCATTACCTCTCCACTTTCCATCTATCCGTCCATCCATCCAAATTTGATGGCCAAATGAAGCCTCATGAAGCATTTTATGAGCCCACTAGATGGCGCTTTTTGTTCACCAAAAGGTTGAAAGCACACTGAATTGCTGTTCTTTGAGCCTCTCTAAACCAAGTGCGCCATCTTGTGGGCTCATAAAATGAAGAAAGTGCTTCATTAGATTTCATTTGGCCATCACTAGATTTCAGGGTGCAAAATTGTGGCGCATGTACACGGCCTAAGGGAGCCAAATGTCCATATCCCCTGCTATGTCCTCAGTCAGGTTCATTTTGAGATTTCCAGGCCAGATAAGATATATAATACTTCCAGTGTCTTTTGGGTCACCCCTGGTGTCTGCTCCGGGTCCACACTTTCCTGGCAAGGTAAAGGGAATCCAGATTAGGAAGCACATGAATCAGATGCCTGAACCATAGCAACTGGCTCATTTCAGTGTGAAGCAGCGGAAGTTCTACACCTTCCTTATCTTTGAAGGCTTTTAGACACAAGGGGTGTCATTGTCACTACAATAACGGACCTGTTAAAACCATGGATGTATTAATGTGTGTAAAAAACGTCACGATATGACCAGTGGTTTGTGCCTCAAAACAAGCCAGAACTCAGCCATGAGCAGAGTGACCTCCGCTATTGACTAGTCACCGGACTGCAGTGATTCTAGCTCCACCTTTTAGTACCAGATCTGTGTGCTAGGTACCCCAACAGAGGGGTGACCAAATATGGCCATGGTAAGGAACACTTCCATTCATATCATCCACAACAGGCCATGTGTACACTGGATGGGCAGACTCTCATATTAACCCCTTCTTTCTAGTGCCCTGGCACGAGCTTTCCCAGGAGGGCTGAGTAGTGTGATACCCATTTTGAGATACCCCTCAGGCCCTTTAAAAATCTGGAACCACCACCCTGGCTGCTATACCCTGGTCTTTCCTCAAGAATTCTATATCTTTATAGTCGTGACGTGTCTTTTTCAACACAGTAAATCCTACAAATCTGGATAACACATTTTACACACATTTTAATCTCTCCTTGAAGGCGTTCATGGTGTTGCACTGATTGAACACACAAAAAGGGAAGTCATGACTGTAGCGGTAGAGAGTTTCACATTCCCCACACATCTGGCCTCTTGCCTGCATAAACTGGGACTGATTGTTGGATTGTCTGTTTTGGTACGTTACAATAATTGTCAAACACAATCCTGCACAATTCTACTGTAAGAAAGAGCATGTCAGATGCTGTTAGATGATCCAGCAAGCACTTCATTTGGAGCATACTGACGCCTTACAAATGAACAAATGAATATGGGACATACACCACTTCTTTTCCATATATATGGAACATGCCATGGTAATATCATTTATTTCCGCCAATCTTATTCACAATATGTAAATTCTGATTTAAAGGACACTCCATGATTAGCATTCTTAATCCAGTGTCTTAAGTCAATGCAGTTTAGAATATTAGGCATTTTTGTTACAGGTAATCCACACATTGGAGTCCTCAAACATGAGGAGAAGCTCTATGTTTTTAGTTCCAAAGAAGCTGCGTTAAAATTTGCCTCCAGTCCAGACGACTTCATTGCAGAGGTGGCAGAGAAAGCCAAGCATTCCCCTGAACTCATCCAGCTCCTCAAACTCCACCAGCAGTTTTCCTGCGTCAGTCCTTACCCAGAGGTTAGCAGCTTCTTCCATGCTGAGTATTGTCAGAGCACATCTTTCAGTTACACAGCTTCACCACACAAGTTCCAAAGTTTGGACACCTTTAATATACAGTATGTGTAGATAGCTGTGAGCACTCACTTAGAATACATTCTATTATAGCAATCACATACAGTATAAGATTCATTATTTTTATTAATGCATTTATGTAGTTTGTTACTACATCTAGTGTTAGTATTGAGAATGATACTGTGAGTGACAACACTGCTTGACACTACCTGCCCAGGAACTCACACTCAGACTTCACTGGGAGCTTGATCCAGACTCACTTGTTGCCTTGTGGTCTTACAGATGCAGCCAGGAGAGAGTTTATTGGTAAAACCCATCACCAAGTGTGAGGGCGGCACACAGACAGACCTTCACCCAGTGGAGACAAACATCGTCAAGACATATGAGTGGAATGAGTGGGAGCTGCGGAGAAAAGCCATCAAACTGGTGAGCCACAATTCACTAGATTTACTAGGTCTGTGTGATGTGAATGAATCATTGTCACTGTGCATTATTGGGAAGAAAACCTTTTCAACTTGTCTAACATCATACATCACATCAGGAACCTAATTTATTGGCATTATATTAAGTGTAAAAGAGAAGAGAAATGTTTTTAAATGTGATAATTCCAGGCTGATCTGCGGACCAAAGTGACACACTCAGTGCAGACTGACCTCAGCCACATGAGACGGGAAAACGTCACTCAGACCTGGCTGCCCAAGAACGCTGCCTGTCAAAGCAAAAGAGACAGTGAGAGCAACGTGCCCAAACCTCAGACCTACGTGGCTGGTCTGAGGGGACAAAGAGATGGACATGTGGTCAAAACAAACCTGACCAGGTCTGTGGATGAAAAATGAAGGTGTCCAAACAAAAGTTAATGCAAGTACATTATTGTCTTTATTCATCTTGGTCCTGTGATACTTCACGAGGTCAGGAGGAGTCTGCACACAAGGACAAAAGCAGGGCCAGATAAAGTAGCAGTTTCAAGTGTTCCTCACATGCATTTATTGAATTGTATGCATTATGTATGTAAAGCTATGGCTTTCAGAGCTTTTCAAAATGGCTGATTTAAATGCAAGTACATTAATAGGTTAGTAAGCTGTTCAGGCTGGAACGTAAGACAAGCACAACCCCCATAACCTAGTCAAAACTCCTGTACAAGTTTGGCCTAATGCATTATGGTTAGAAACACTGAATGTAAACATTGTTTACAAGAAAACTTCAAGGTAACATTAGGAAGACCACTGCATGTTGTGGTGAATTCATGAAGAAAACTGTTTATCATGCCTCTATGGTGAACAGAGAATCTGAAAATGGCGATGAACAGAGGTTACCAGGGATCACATTTCGCCTAATAACAGCAAAACTATATCAAAACATGTGTTTACAAACTCTCACACAACTCGTGTAGAATAATCCATGTCACATTTATCAAGTCATATGCTCAGTACTTTGCAAACACATGCATTTTCACTAAAATGCCTGAGAGCAGCGTAC
The DNA here is from genome assembly GCA_035609425.1 of Epinephelus awoara. Classification (NCBI taxonomy): domain Eukaryota; kingdom Metazoa; phylum Chordata; class Actinopteri; order Perciformes; family Serranidae; genus Epinephelus; species Epinephelus awoara. Next base: position 6,645,934 of record CM069305.1, read on the forward strand.
CCTGGGCGTGCCTGAGCACTAGCATGCATATGAGCTCCGCTTGAGCAAATTTCAAACGACACACATGCCCAGGCACATTACTTGGCTGCACATGAGACTGTTTGCACTGATGTGTTTTAAATAGTTAAGTTGTGAAAATGCACAAGTTTGGGAAGTCCTGAGCTTACGACTGGATAAATGAGACTTGGATTATACTGCACAAGTTGTGTGAGGGTTTGTAAACAGACGTGGCCTCCGTTTACTTCAATCCCTGAAGAATGTTTGCCTTTTTTGGATTCTCCCTCAACATGGAGGCATGCGAGAAAAACCAATATCTTCATGAATCATTCCCTAAATAAATTATTGTGTCCAAATGGACATTCTGACTATTTTCACTGAAAATGAGTGGTGCTAACAAGGCTCTGAGCTAACAAGCAACAGCATGGTCATTCTGTTTCCATTAGGCAAGTAAGAGATACAGAGGTATCTGCTGATGTATACCACCAGACTAGAGAGTAGCATCTTTCCTCAGGCTGTAAGACTCCTTAACTCCTCCCCTGTGCTCCATCATAAAACATATTTTTAACATCCAACATGTTCTGTTTTTTTCTTGTGTAGCATAAAGGGACTACAACTCCCATATCCGTGTGCAACCCTGCGATGTATAATGATAGAAAAAAAACACCTTGTAAATTAGCCTCTAAGGTCTTGATGACACCATCAGGGTTATTTTGTCAGCATTCACAAAGCTCCATTTCACAAAGTTTTAGGATTTTTTTCTTTTTTTATTAATATTGTTTCCCTAATTTCTCCCTGAGTGTTGTATAGTTGTATGGTTTTATCTCCTTGCTGTCTTTGTATCTGCCCCTGAATTGCACTGCATTCTGCAGCTATATAAATAAAAGTTCATTTATACATTACTTCAGGGCGACATTAAAATCCCTATACAGTCCACATCATGAGTGTGTGTGTGTGTGTGTGTGTGTGTGTGTGTGTGTGTGTGTGTGTGTGTGTGTGTGTGTGTGTGTGTGTGTGTGTGTGAAGGCTGTTTTTAGACTGTACAAATTTAGCCCTCGTGCTGTGGATGCTGTCTTCTGGAAGTTGATAGCGAGACTGCGGGGAGCTGACTTTGACAGGAGACATACACTGGTTACCACAGTCAATGACTAATAAACAATATAGGTTCCTGTAAAGTGAGCAAGATGAGTGAGGGAGCAGAGCTGCTGCTGCAGCTGAAACACACAGCTGGCTGCTGTATAGACGAAGCCGAAGCAAAGCTCCACAGCCTCAGTAAGGACATATGGAGCTGTCCGGAGCTGGCTTATGAGGAAAGCAAGTCTCATGACAGACTGGTAGCGTTTTTCAGTCAGGAAGAAGGCTGGAAGGTGGAAGCTCACTTCAAACTGCACACTGCATTTCGAGCCACTTGGAGAAGTGGAGGCAGCGAGCGGGGCGACGTGGTCAACGTGGGTTTCCTGTGTGAGTACGACGCCCTGCCTGGTATTGGACACGCGTGTGGACACAACCTGATAGCTGAGGTTGGAGCTGCTGCGGCTCTGGGGCTCAAAGCTGTGCTGGAAAACACGCACAATCAGCTTCCTGTCCAGGTGCAGGTAGGACACCTGCACAATATGTTATAATGAAGTATGCATACTTTTATGAAGTTCACGTCAAGTTTGGAACAGTTTTATTTATGAATGAAGTCTTGTATTTTGGTTTGTTTGGACAGATCAATTTAACAATAACCCACCTGAAGATATAGTCTCTTCTGAACAAGCAGGGCAGGTCCAAACCAAAATGAAAACAAGGAACTGAGACAAAACAGTAATTACAGTGCAGTCCATGTTAAACTTGGGCTGTCACTGTTAAAAGAGTTGACAGCTTTAATTTGAGGCTGTTTCCATCAGATGAACAGCCGTTTTAGAAAGTAGTTCCCCCATTGTAGGGCACCAGAAGGAGTTGGGAAAATTAAAATAACCTGAAAATTAAGTCACCACTTTTAATATTTGCTGTTAAAGGGTCAATTCAGATTGTTTTTGAAGGGGGGTTGTTTGAGGTACCTATCTATAGTCATTGTATTACCTACAGTAGATATCAGTCAGCACCAGGGGCTCCTCCAGAAATTTTTCATAGGGGTGGCCAGATGGGGCCACTTGAAATCTTGGGGTGGCACATGACCAGGCAACTTTCCCCTTTCAGTAAACACAGAGCAGCGGTACCACTAAACAGCTGCAATGTCTCTATGCGCGGACTGTGAGGACAGTTGCGTTTATCTCATCAATGGGAAATCACATTATCTGCTATATGTGATGTACATGCCCTTATTTGGATAACACATCCTGGTATTCCCCACACACAGGAAGATGTTTTAAGTAGGGGGGGCTGCCAACTGAATGAATGAGTGACATCATTGTATTTTTTTTCCTGCTGTATAGCGCATCACACATCGCCACTCACTAGGTTGCTGACTGGCAGCCATAAGCTACACACAAATAAAACATTAAGAAGTTCTAACAAATGCAAATTTTATTACATTTTTTCCATAAGGAGGCCAACAGTAGAACTACCGTAGTTTGAGTGCTGTCCTTGGTGCTGAAGAAACAAACAAATGTCTATACTCCAAAACTCACTACCTCTGACATGACGAACCAAGACAGAGTACATAGATTAAAAAAAAAAACATATGCAGAAAAACAGAAGTCCTGCATACCAACAGCAAGCGGCGATCACCATGGCCAAATAACGTCGCATATCTGTAATAAAGAAATAAAAATCAAGACAGCTGTTGGCAACTAATGTTGTTGCTGCTGCAGCTACTATTAGGCTACTACACAATTCAATCAATTTTCAATTTTATTTAAAAAGCCCAATATTACAAATCACAAGTTGCCCCACAGGGCTTTGCAGCATACAACATCCCTCTGTCCTTAGGACCCTCGCAGCAGATAAGGAAAAACTCCTACTCCTACTGTTACCCAAACTAAATTAAAGGAAGGAAAGATTGTTTAACCTATAATTCCACATTATGTTGCCTTCTTTCCACAGCAAATACATTATTTACTTTTAACGAATGGCTCAGAGAAATTTAAGTTATGAAATAGCCTCACATATGATATTCAAGGTGCACACACACACAAGCAGGATCTCACACACATAAAACATGACTGGAATTAATAAACAAGCAGTAAATGCACAGTGGGGGTTATTTGTTTTCTGTATCGGCGTGACACGCTGTGTTAACTGAGTGAATCATCCGAGCCGGACGTGTGTTAATTTTAGTTTGATTTAATTTAATTACACTTAAGTTGTTGAGTTAAACTAACCATATGAGTCCTTTTCGTTTTTATACAATTTATTGCTGTATTTTGAAAGCAAAAAGAGTTAAGTTTTTGGAGGGTTTCGTGTTATATCAGGGGTTTCAGCTCGGCACCGTGAACCTGTGCCTCCCGTGACCTGTAAAAGTAGCGTTTTGACATAAGCCTCAGTTTCTGTTGTTGGCAAATTGTTACAAGCTGATGAATTCACTGGTCAAGGCAAAACGTTAGTACAGGTGAGATGACAGACAGACAGATGGTTTGTCTCTAACAAAATACTTTTTGTAGACATGCTGCAAGAACGGATTAATGCTTAATATACATCTGCAGCCAGAGCCATTATGCTGTCAATAGGCTTTATGTGTGGGGAATACCAGGATGTGTTATCCAGATAAGGGCATGTACATCACATATAGCAGATGGATGTGATTTCCCGTTGATGAGATAAACACAACTGTCCTCACAGTCCGTGCGGCGCAGTGAGGGAGAAATGCACAGACTGCTTTATGTTGGAAGTGCTGTGGTCGGACTAACGGGCGGTCGGACTACTGGGTATGAAATCCGACGGTCGGAATAATGGCAGTAAAATCTTCGGATTAATGGGCGGTCGACATTATGGGACTAAAACGATAAAACTCGCTGTAGACCTGCATGGTCTGATTAGCAGGGAGTCGGACCTATGGGAGGTCGCACTAATACCTGGTCCCCACTGGCGAGTGGGGTGGCCACCCCCTGGTGGCACCATTGGTCAGCACACCCCCAGATTGGAGAAGCAGACAGGAGTACCGACAGGAATGAACTATGGGCAACAGGATTTTTGCCGCTCAATTTAGTTACATTAAAAATATTTTCACCCCTTTACCTTGCTGTCAGACAGCCCTTTTCTTTGGCACTACATTTCTTAACAGTAGAACCTCCACACCTCTCTGTATTTTTTTCCCATTTAGTCTCTGTCTTCAAAAATTCTTCTTTTGTATACTCTGGTTAATGAAGGTATCCGATTGTCTCCACAGTGAATGGCATTTTGTTGTTGTCGTCATAATCATGCAGTAATACTATGTGCAGCACAGTTGAGCTTATGTGTAGGAATATAAAAATTACATGAAGTGCCAAAAGAAAGAGGCCATCTGACAGCAATAGGGTTGGGACCTTTCACATTTGAACCAATACCATGAATACAGTATCAGTACCCAATGGTACCTTTTTACCTTTACCCTACCTTTACTCTTTCTGTTATAACAAAACTGTCATTTCTGTAGTCTGAACAAGCCACAGTCAACAAGTGAGTCTTCTTCTCTGCTTTTTTTTCTAATCACACAGAAAGCTCTCTGTCTGTCTCCTTGGTTGTGTGTATGTATGTGTGTGTGTGTGTGTGTGTATATTTGTGTGTGTGTGCGTGCACCTGTCCGCTTGTCTCTTTCACTCTCTGTTTAGACACAACTGACGATTAGCCAATGTGGAATAAGAAAGTTTTTTTAAAAAACACAATCACAAACAGCAGTGATACTCTGCTATTTCCAGAGAAAATAGGACAGAAAACAGACTAGATAGACTGAAACTATCAGCGCTGCAGCAAAGGTTTCAGCTTGCTCATTGGTCAGCCAGCTTCCCTGCTTTTAGCATTTTCCTGTCTCCTCCTGTCTGAACCTGGGGGCTCCGCAGAGCTCCATAGTCTACGCCGCTAAGTGCCCAGATGCTGGCCACAGAGTTTCCTATAAATTGGTAGTAGTACCAACGTATCCTCGGTACCCCTAAAACTACAGTTTGTTACCCCACAGACAGCAAGGTAAAGCAGTAAAAATATACACTTAAATATGCACCATGTACTTTTAAATTGATAGTTGTTTTTTTTAGGTGGCTGGATTACGTTTGGTTGCCGCCATCCACAGCAGTACATTGCTTCACCTCTGTGGCAGTACTCCTCCCTGCTTCTTCAAATGGAGATACACTGGCTGTGGATAAGCCTCCTTCATACAACTCCACATTCAAGAATCTAAACTATCTAAACTATCCCTTTGTTCCTACAAACCATTGCTTTGCAGTCAGTAACTGTTCGAAATTTCTGCTCAGCAGACATCAGCAGACACTTGGTATGTTCCCTGACAGGGTTCTGCCAGGTTTTCGTCTTGCTTGTTTTTGGGGGAGGTTTGCTTTACGTCTGGTTCTCAGAGAGTGGATTGAGCTCTCAGGTAACTGACAGGAACATCCAACAGGCCATAAAAACTCCTGGGTTGTCATCTATTTATGTTTAAGCCTGCTGTTTTGCTGCGTTGGGAGACTATGTTTAAAAAAAAAGGAACTACTGTATTAATCCTACACTATTTACCCACTATCAATGACACCTTCAGTACATACAGAAAAAAGTTCCACGACAGATTTCCTGTTGTATAGGCAGCCATTGATATCCATACATTGTTATACAGTATTAAAAACAAATGGTGACTTGAAACTTGTTTGAGTTAGTGCACTGATGTGAAGAGTTTACCTTTTCGTGACAGTTATGTTGTTGTCATTTGGTACTATTGCTACACATCCACTGCTGACTGCTGGAAAACATACATGGTTTGTTCTAAATCAGGCTCCAGATCTACATCCAGCAAACATGAACATTCTGCAGTGGTGTTAACGTCCTGTGCTACAAACGTTGCTGTACAGCAGCTTTGTCTCTTGCTGGACTCACAGTATCTCCACAGGTGACGGTGCTGGGAACACCAGCCGAGGAGGATGGTGGAGGTAAAATTGACATGATAAGGGAGGGAGCATTTGAGGGCCTGGATGTGGTGTTTATGGCTCACCCATCAAAAGAGGATGCCCCGTACCTGCCCTGTGTGGCTGTGCAAGAGTAAGTTTTATTAAAGTACACATTTCCTGTATGAATATGTTTCAGCTTTCTGTTTGTTGTGTATGCAGCATGCACAGTGTTCTTTACTGGAGGCCTGGTAATGTGATATGATAATATATATATATAAATATAGGGGCGTAAAAATAGACAGTGCAGGCAGTGCGGTAGCGCTGGGGCTGGTGTTTAAGTAAGAACTCAAACTCAAAAATGGTGTGATTTTCTACATATGCCCTCAAAAAGGCCAACCCATCTCCATCATGGTCTTCTGTCTTTGTAAAATAGTATCAGTCCATAACAAAATGATATGCTTATTCAGCATAAACTATAAAAAAAACTATAGTTTAACTAATGTAATATGTATATTGATCTTATCCAATATCAGGTCTCCTTTTAATCATGTAATGAGATGATGCAATTTACAGTAGCTAGTTTCGGTACAAAATCTCCAAGACAGACAAGCTGGCTATATCTGCCAGCAGATGTAACATAAAGCAGCAGTAAGACACACTGTTGGTAAAATGTATATATGCCTAAAACCTTGTGTGTGGACAAGCAGTCTGGGAAAAAAAACACTTGCCACTGTAAGGCACCCTGTGGAGATTTCTTGCAAACAAACAAGAGTTATGTTCTCATTAACTGTTTCTCACTTAAAAGAAAACTTTGGCATTTTTCAATCTGGACCCTATTTTCCTGTGTAAATTGGTCAAAGAGACTGATGTGAACAACAATCTTTGACACTAGTCCACTATTGAGCAAGTGGGCAGCGGCTGGCTGCTGCCGAGCGAGCTGCAATGGAGGCACGAGGTAATTGAATATCGTCACTGTATATCCATTAAAAGAGGTTATTTTTGCCACAGAGCAGCTCAGATTGTTATTGTAAGTGTCTAAAGTGTCTCTTTACCTTTCACCTGATCCGGTCTCTTATTTCCTCATAAAGCAGAAGTCTTGTTTTGAAATGTCACAGGACGTCATGCAGGAACACAACAGTAGAAATGTGTGTGGGATCTGGAAAGAGTATAATAACCAGAGTAGTTTACAGTTAACGTTGTTTAGTGTTGTCTAAATGATATTCACTGTCATAGATGATTATTTACCTGATTTCAGAGAGACTAAAGTGTTTTGTCTTGTGTTTTTCAGAGTAACTATAAAGTATCGAGGTAAGGCCTCTCATGCCTCAGCCTACCCCTGGGAGGGAATCAATGCGTTGGATGCAGCGGTGCTGTGCTACAACAACCTGTCTGTGCTCAGACAGCAGATGAAGCCAGACTGGAGAGTTCATGGTAAAAAACTGATGGACCTCTATACTCATGTGTTGTTGTGAGGAGTTTAGTTAGCTCTCATTAAATCATGTTGTGTTGTGCAGGTATCATAAAGCATGGTGGAGAGAGGCCAAACATCATCCCTGCCTACACTGAGCTGGAGTACTACCTGAGAACCCCCTCACGTGCTGAGCTTTCTGTCCTGACGGCAAAAGCTGAGATGTGTTTTAGATCAGCTGCTGTGGCCACCGGCTGTGAGGTAAACAAACAGACAAACCCACAATATGATGATTTTAAACTGTGTTCTAATAATAAATGTTTAAACCCGCCTTCGACTTTAAACTGCAGCTCAGCTAATGACTCTGATAATAAGGTTGAAAACAACATTTCATTGAAAGGATTTATAGTTCAGTCCTACTGAAAGTCATGGAGCTTTATCTCTCTTTCAGGTTGAAGTAGAGTTTGCAAGAAATACACATGACAACATACTGCGTAATGCTACACTGGAGGATCTGTACGAGAGAAACGGCAAAGCTCTGGGAATGGACTTCACCATAGATGAAGATGCTCTCAAGAATGAATCTGGTACGTTTATGTCTTCTGTGTCCCAGAACAGTTAGTGCTCACAGAAAAGTCATGTTACGTGACGTTCTTATACACTTTACAGTGTAAATATAAAGGTAGTTATTTTAACTGAAAACAGGATTCTTTTCTGCATATAATCAAGTCGTTTTGGTGCATAAACCCAACTGTGCCACCAACATGTAATTTAACACATTATGGATCACAAATACGTAATGTGGTGTTAAGAGTCATTTCACATATTCCTGTGAACTCATGTTAGAGTTGACCGTGAAGAGGCAGAGGCTGTGTGTCACAAACTGCGCAAAACCCCAATCAAGGCGCACATTCTGAATGCACTGTATACATGTCCAAATAATGCTCCTAAAACTCAAATAATTTCAGCACACACAACATCTAAATCAGAAAATGCTACTGTCAGAATGAGGCTGAATTTGGAATATCAGAATAAGAGAATCTGCTGTTCACATGACCCGTATCAAATTCAGAATACTGTCATATTTGGAATAATAGTGGAATATTAGCGTGCATGTAAACATAGTTACTGATGCCCCTGTTGACCCCCTCTGCCTTCTCTCCTCTCTGTTATCTACAGGCTCCACAGACTTTGGCAATGTGTCATATATAGTTCCTGGCATCCACCCATACTTTTACATTGGTTCTAATGCTTTGAACCACACAGAGGAATACACTGTTGCTGCTGGTATGTTACTTACCCTGCCTCAAAAACACATAACACTTTAGACTTTGAATGGTTACATTCCTCCAACTTGACATTTGACCTCAAAGATATTGAAATATTGCCATGTTGCCTTTTGCTAGTTTGTTGTTGACTAATGCTGATATGTGTTTGTACGGCTGACAGTGTGTATGTGACTCTGTTTCAGGTGATGACAGAGCTCAGTTCTACACCCTGAGGACTGCCAAGGCTCTGGCCATGACGGCCCTGGATGTGCTGCTGCGTCCAGAGCTGCTGCACAGGGTGAAGCAGGAGTTCACTGAGGCCATATTGAGGGAGGACAGGACGCTGACGGGGGAGCACACAGAGCAGTCTGCAAAACACTGATGATCTCCCCTGCAGTCTCAGGAGGACTTATTCCTGTTGTTAAATGGAGCATCCAGGGCTGAAGAATACTCTGCTGCAGCTGAACTTTTTTATCACAATTCTTTAATTTTGACCATGTGAATGAATATACTGCAGGGTGGAGGCGTGCAGCTGCTGTGGACTCTGTTTTTACACAAAATGAGAATTTGTTTTACTCTATGTTTTGATGTGTTGATATTGTTGCTCTGATATAAATGTACTTTCACTAACAAGTTAAAACACAGAACACAGTCATGGTGAATCATGAGAAAACCATATTGTTCAACTACTGTTGTTATGGGTTTTGGGTTGGGTTTAAAAGAGACAAGAGACAGACACATTAAGACAAAAATAAGTATACAGTACCTTAAATGCATTCTTACCCTCAAACATGCCAGTCATGTGACACTGTGCTATGTCCATTTATATACAGTCTAGGAGCTGCACACAAGGTAATAGTATAATGGTGATAACATGATAACAATAAACAAAAGTGAATAACTACCCTATTATATGCATTTACTATTTCTGGTTCCACCACTTGATGCCATTGGGCCCAAAACACCTCTCTCCCATATTTACCTTTTGAATGGTATGCCTGTAAATCAGTGGATGCATTTTTATGAGCATCATAACCCCAGTGAAATGGCTCTTTTCCCCATCAGAATTGGATCCATTTGATCCGATTACATTTAGAAAGTCTAGGAGAGCTGCACAAGTAATGTTACATCGTTAAGTCCCCATTCCAATAAAGCAGAAGTTAGCTACTAGGCCAGTAGAGGTCTCTAGTGTACCTGCTCTATGGGCCCGATGATGAGGAAGCAGTGCCAAAAATCTGGGTAATTTTCATAGATTGAAAATAATAACTAAATAACGAATCCCAAGATGGTGCCTATTCTTCTCAGTGATAGTAATTGAGTTTACAAGATCTTATCTTGAAATTATAACATAAGGTGTTTTTTTTTTTATTCTGTGCCCTGGCATAGGCTTTCCTAGGGGGGCTGAGTAGTGTGATACCCAGGTCATCTGAGTACACCCTTTGGGCCCTTTTTTAGATGAACTGGAACCACCACCCTGTCTTACGAGACCCCAGTCTCTCTTCAAGAATTTATTTATTGTAGTCTTGGTGTGTCTTTTTATTCACTACACAATGAATCCTACAAATCTGGATAATGATGTACACACTCTTAGTCTCTCCTTTAAGGCAGTCATGGTGGTGGTTGTGCACACGAAAAGAAATGTTGTTGACTGTATTGGTAGAGAGAAGAGTTCAAATGGTGCCTATTTACACCGCTGCAATTCTGGCCGCATGTTTACCTCAACTGGACCTGATTGTTGGATTGTCTCTTCTGGTCCTTACCCAGAGGTTAGCAGCTTCTTCCATGCTGAATACTCTCAAAGCACATCCTTCAGTTACACAGCCACAGCTGCACCACACAAGTCCCAAAGTTTGGACACCTTTAATATATGTGTAGATAGCTGTGAGCACTCACACTTAGAATACATTCTATTATCCCAAGCCATCAAAAAAAAGCCATCAAACTGGTGAGCCACAATTCACTAGACGCAGGTCTGTGTGATGTGAATGAATCATTGTCACTGTGCATTATTGGGAAGAAAACATTTTCAACTTGTCTAACATCATACATCACATCAGGAACCTTATTTAATGGCACTATATTAAGTGTAAAAGAGAAGAGAAATGTTTTTAAATGTGATAATTCCAGGCTGATCTGCGGACCAAAGTGACACACTCAGGGCAGACTGACCTCAGCCACATGAGACGGGAAAACGTCACTCAGACCTGGCTGCCCAAGAACGCTGCCTGTCAAAGCAAAAGAGACAGTGAGAGCAACGTGCCCAAACCTCAGACCTACGTGGCTGGTCTGAGGGGACAAAGAGATGGACATGTGGTCAAAACAAACCTGACCAGGTCTGTGGATGAAAAATGAAGGTGTCCAAACAAACTGAACGACCATCCAGAACGACGCATAGTGCGTCCAAATTCACACCTGTTCTTCTCTATGGTTTTTCTCCGCGACCGTGCGTCATAGCGAGAAACCACGCATATCACGTGAAACAGAGGAATTGTAGCTCTCCGAATGTTTTCACAGCGAAAAAAATGATAAAGTTGCACCAAAATGATGTATAACAGAGCTTTCATACAGCTCTGCACACACATTACTCTTGGATGGATTACTCATGTATGCAGGGTCGCACAGAAATACCACGCACATGAAAGCGCAGGAGCAGAGCTTTCCAATGATACCACACATTTTGTGCTGTCATCCCATCATGCTATAAATACAGATCAATTGTCTACAAAATAAAATCCTGACGAATTTCTTTACAACCCATTATACAGCACTTGTTATCAGTCACTTCATATAGTGAGGAATATCGTATCTTACCACGTCTTAGGCTTGCGTATGTTTCTCCCTGTCTATCCACATTTGTAGTCCGGCTTTCAAGATGCAAATATCTCCATATTGTCCAGTTGACACTCAAACTTTGTATGACAAGACCAGCCACTTCACCTTTGAGCACCCAGACAACTGAGGCCTAATTATGCATGCTGACAGGGCCGTAGTCACCAATGCCCAATTGTTTTTTTACTGCAAACAAGGTGGCAAATATTATCTTGGAGGACATCATTGCAATTGGTTGACTATTTTTCTGTGATCTTAGATGTAAATATTGCATGTTTCTTTCAGATGAAACACATTTTGATTTGTGAATGAGTCAATGGAATTTCTTGCAATAATGAAAAACTACTGGCAGTCATGTCCGCCTGGCACAAACCACATGTTTTGGACAGCTGTGAAGTGACAGAATGTCCCACCATCATGGTTCTTATATTACTAGATTCCAGAGACTCTCCCCTCTTCATATATGGCAGAATATGTCAACTTCCAACTTGCTATGGTGAGATACATGTAAAAATGTAAGAATTTAGTCACACAGATTTGTTTTTTTCCACTGATATAAAAATTAATATAAAATACAGGCCCATGTCCATAGAAGGACATGGAATGATGGTAAATCTGGTCTCCTGTGTCTGAATTTCATGTTCATTGGTCAGTCTGAACTGGTAATAATGGCCGAGCCTTCCGCCTCAAACATTTGGTCGAGTGTCGCCTTTTTTTCACAAATCCAAGGTGGCAAGCCTATTTTTTTCCCGGGACAGCTGATGAAAAAAGAGAACAATTCCGGGACAAAACGGGACGGGTGGCAACCCTAATAAATATATATATATATATGTATATATATATGTATATCTCTTATATACAGTGTCTCACATAAGTGAGTACACCCCTCCCATTTTTGCAAATATTTCATTATATCTTGTCATGGGACAACAGTATAGAAATGACACTTTGATATAACTTAAAGTAGTCAGTGTACAGCTTGTATAGTAGTATAGATTTACCTTGCTCTGAAAATTACTCAAAACACAGCCATCAACATCTAAACAGCTTGCAACATAAGTGAGTACACCCCACAGTGAACATGTCCAAATTGTGCCTAAAGTGTCAATATTTTGTGTGCCAACCATTATTATCTAGCACTGCCTTAACCCTTTTGGGCATGGAATTCACCAGAGCTCACAGGTTGCTTCAGGAATCCTCTCCCACTCCTCTATGATGACATCATGGAGCAGATGGATGTGAAGACACCTTGCACTACCCCACCTTCAGCTTGAGGATGCCCCACAGGTGCACAGGTGAGTTTAGGGCTGGATACATAATTGGCCAGTCCATCACCTTCACCTTCAGCTTCCTCAGCAAGGCAGTTGTCATCTACTAGGTGTGTTTTGGGTCATTATCGAACCGTTGCGGCACACAGGTATGTGGCGTGTCAGAGGAGAAACGAGCCGTTCACATTTCTCTCTTGTGGCAGGTAATGGTCCACAAACCTCACCGCACTTTATAGACTGTTCCTACCTTCCTGTTACTTATGAAGGGACTGTTCTTTACTTATGAAGGGACTGTTCTTTACTTATGAAGGGACTGTTGATTTTTATTCTATTTTTTTATTTCAGCCCCCCCTATGTTAATCACTTATTGATGCTGTTTTTGAAGTATGAATAAGTCAATAAGTAATTTCTCGGAGGGTGCCGAAAAATTTCCCTTATTTTCAAATCCAAAACTTGACAGGTATGACAATGTGTTTTTAAATGAATAAACCATTATCAGAGGAGATATGTGATGATTTTTTTTCATGCATTTACCCATGTTTATCCGTGACATTGTGTAAATGTCTGTGGCGGACATTTGAAAGCCAGTAGATGACAAACAGTACAGTGAACTTGTAGATAAGTCACATATATGTAATAACTTAGGTGGGAAATGCTTTAACATTTCATTCAGCCGACATGCAGCCTCTCGTCTCAGCAAACGGTAAACAACCCCACTGGCTTCTCTATGTGTCGCTTCCATACACAGTCAGTGGAGCCCAGATGAATACGCCGCGATGCTTACGTGACGCTTACGTTTGCAGCCGGTGGAGGCCAGCCGTAAGGTTCTGCTCATTAGTAATTAACTCTGACGTTGGATGTTGAGTCCTTCATACAGATGAGTATTGAAAAAATATTTTCAATATGTGAACTGACTAAAAATCATTTTTGGGTGTGAAATTTGGGTGAGTGGGACACCACATCTGATCACTGATTTAGCCTGTTACCTTTATTGAACATGCCTAAAACCACAAATTCATGGATGCATTTATCAGAATTCAGGTCAAAATTTCATAGAACATGGTAACATGTAACAACAACATGGTATGCATGTGTGTGTGTGTGTGTGTGTGTGTGTGTGACGTCGCTGCTGAGGAGAAGCTGTACCAGCTTAGATAAGGGATGCAGGTTATGAAACAATAGTCTGCATGAAGAAAAAAGTAACACCTGCGCACTTAGTCCACGTCAGTTCCATCGACATGTTTCAATGCTAAAAACACTGACTTAATGTACATTGGGTTTAAACACCCTTCTAATAATAAAGACTTATTTTTCTTTTGCCTCTAACATAGGTGATGTCAACTGTTATATTGGCTGATTAATTAAATATGTTGTATCAATTTAGTTATGTGTAATAATTTATAGCCTTTGTATCACTGTCTTTCCTCTATGTACTTTTATGTTTGCACTTTATTAAACTGTTTATTGTAGTTTTGGTTTAGCTGGGTAACCACACCTGTGGGTGTGTGTTTCAGTAGCTCTAAATAATACATCTCGAATTATTTTAAGTCCCTATAGGGTTAAACATTTCCAACACTAGCAACTCCTTTCTTGGCTATGAGCTCCTGTAGTTGTTACTTTCACATTCCTTTCATGCCCTTGTCTGGACAATAAAGAGTTTATTTGCTGCACACTTTTTTTTAGAGCATAACCATTGGGCCTGGGGAGAATATAAAGTCCTCCTAAGTAAAAAAGGTTTAAGTCTAAGCAAAGTCACCAGTCATCTGTGTTAAGTTGAGTTCTAAGTCTTTTTTGATTTTCTTAAGTCTGAAGTATGACAATATAGTAGGGCTATTAAGTATAAGTGTAGTATAATGTAAGTATAGGTGCAATGTGCAATGCAAGTATAGGCAATATAATTTGTATAGTATGTATTAAGTATAAAAATAGTGCAATAGGGCGCCTGACCAAGGCAGCCCCCTCACTCTGACATCTCTCCACTTTGTGCATGTATAGGTCCTGTTTGCGCATGTGTGTGTGTCTTTCAGACCTGTGTGTTAATGACTAATAAAACTGAATTTCCCCTCAGGGGGATTAAAAAAGTATATAGATTTAAAAATAAAAAAAAAATTAGGAATAGTGCAATTTAAGTATAATGTAGGTATAGGAGTAGTGTACTTTAAGTTTACACAAAGAACAACTTGAGTATATGAATGGTATACTTTTACGTACACGAAAAGTACAATTCAAGTACAACAGTAGTATACTCTACGTATGAGTAGTACACTACAAGTTCACTCATAGCATACTTTTAAGTATACTCTAAAGAATAGAAACACCTCGCCCTGTGTCAGACACACAGACCTGCAGCCGGCATCCACATAGCAGACGAGAGAAACAGCTGGTAACTCTCTTTATAGAATCATGACCATGTCCTGCTGTTGGCTGGTGGCTAAACACACTACCCAAAGATTGGAACCCAGAAATGTCCCGAACAAATAAAAATAAGAAGAAAATAAGGAAACACAGGCAGAGGACAGATTCTCTGCAGATACAGACACTGCTACACACTGCTCATGGGCCATATGTAATGACTGAGAGGCATTACTTCAAGTCTATTTATTGTTTTGTTTTTTTAAATCCTGCAAAGTCTACTTTGAAGTAAATGATTTTTACACTTCTTCCATCACTGGATAAAGCACTTAAAAAGGCACGTAACATAACATTTTCTCCCTAGCATCATTGAAATGATAATATACCTGCTTGTAACACACAAGCAGTGTGAGCACCAATCCACTGTTTTTCTTTACATATGTTTACCTGCCAGTGAAAAAAATTGACATACGGCAACAAAATGTTTACATTTTCTGAAAAAACAAAACAAAGTCGCTGCATGTAACGACAAGTACAAATTTCTCTGAGCCTGCTGTGCAGTCAGTGAGCGGGGAGTTCAGAGATGGTCAGCCTGCATCATCAATGTTTTGCAGATGGCTCTGTGTGCTCTCCTGTCAGCGTCCTGTCCTCCTTCAGTGTGGCCTCAGTGAACTCCTGCTTCACCCTCTGCAGCAGCTCTGGACGCAGCAGCACATCCAGGGCCGTCATGGCCAGAGCCTTGGCAGTCCTCAGGGTGTAGAACTGAGCTTTGTCATCACCTGAAACAGAGTCACATACACACTGTCAGCCGTCAACAACAAACTAGCAAGAGGCAGTCTTTGAGCATTGGTCACATACCAGCAGCAACAGTGTATTCCTCTGTGTGGTTAATAGCATTAGAGCCAATGTAAAAGCTTGGATGGATGCCAGGAACAACATATGACACATTGCCAAAGTCTGTGGAGCCTGTAGATAACAGAGAGAAGAGAAGGCAAAAGGGGTCAACAGGGGCATCAGTAACTATGTTTACATGCACGCTAAGATTCCACTATTATTCCGAATTTGATACGGGTCATGTCAACAGGAGATTCCGTTTGGATATTCCAAATAAGGCCTAATTCTGACAGTAGCATTTTCCGAATAAGACGTAGGATATGCCGAAATTATTTGAGTTTTAGAAGCATTTTTTGGACATTTATACTTCGCATTCAGAATATGCGTCTTGATTGGATTTTTTTGCGCAGTTTGTGACACGCGGCCTCTTGTCTCTTAATGGTCAACTCCAACGTGAGCTCGCAGGAATATGTGAAATGACTCTTAACACCACATTACGTATTTGTGTTGGTGGCACGGTTGGGTTTAGGCACCAAAACTACTTGATTATATGTAGAAAAATATCCTGTTTTCAGTTGAAATAACTACCCTTATTCATATACAGAAAGTAAGTACACTGTAAAGTGCATAACAACATCATGTAACATGACGTCACTACGTAAAGGAGGTAAGTAGATAAAGTTAAAAAAGGTCAACACTGGTTTACGGTTTCACACGGGACACACACAGCGACCTCCTGGGTGAAAGTCTGATGTTTGTTGAGTGGATTTTCTCACTCTTGACACTACCTCTGTTATGGTAATATTAACCACCACCCATTGCATGACAACTTTGAACCAGGGAGTTTGTGTGTCCACCACCACAAAGGATCTAAATTGTCTCTCCACTAGCATTGTTTCTGTGGCAAGTAATTTTAACACATTACATACCACCACCACCACATAATGTGCTGCTAAGAAGGTTGTGGTCATGTCACGAAATGTCTGTGAGACCAGATTGATTGGCTCTGTCCACTGGAAACAAACCAACTCACCAACAGTTTGTAAGGCTGGTGTAGAGATGCATGGTCAAGAGAAAAGCCCACATTTCCAGTCACAAGGAGAAACACACCTTCTTTTACACAATATGA
This sequence comes from Epinephelus awoara, assembly GCA_035609425.1. NCBI lineage: Eukaryota > Metazoa > Chordata > Actinopteri > Perciformes > Serranidae > Epinephelus > Epinephelus awoara. The sequence goes on from CM069305.1 coordinate 6,663,006, forward strand.
AAGACTTGGATATCAACAGGTTTTTGGATATGGGCAAGTATTGAAACACGAACCTTTACAAGAGGGTGGTTGAACTGAATTTGTGTAAACAGCTGAGTACGGAATATTGTGTTTTTCATAATAAAAGGCAAAACCTGGAATATTTTGTGCATCTAAACGTAGTGATCCATCTCTGTATTTAAAGCAATAGTTAAACATTTTGAGAAATATACACTTTATTTAAAGCAGCTGTGCGGAACTTTTTACCATTAATAAAACTGTCCCTAGTTCGTATCACCTCCCCCTTGAAGATCCACATATTTATTTGAACCCAACAGCGACAAAAAAGCCTTTCTCTATATGGCTATTTAGCGTAGCCTAGCTCGGGTCGGACACACAGCGGAAGTCAGAAAACCAGAATACGGCACCCGAGGTGGAAGTGATTCTGCTCACCCGCAGTGGCCTGCAGCGATTAAACCACAGAGGAAGAAAGAGCCATGTTTACAGTGTTCAGTACACAACGGGCATTGCTGAACACATAACACCTAACAGTTTTACCAGAGATGTATCTATGAGGACTTGGTTGTACTTTTGATGTCATGGCGGATAACAAAGGAGCATCATGTAAAATTATCTGTGACTGTGACCATGAACACAAATATACAGCAGGCAGTTGTCCTCAGTTTATAAGAAATTCAGAGCTACACCAGAACATTTATGAACAGGTCTTACTTTACTACTAACTTGTGTGTAACGTTAGCATGTTAGCATGTTTCCACTAATTACTTGGACTGACCTAACGTTAGTAGCGTTAGCTTTGCAAGCGAAGGCTGCAGGTAACAGCTTTGCTGTGTTAGGATTATGTTATGTCTTCACTGTGTATCTTCACATAAAAGAATACTCTGACGATTTGGGAGTTATGCCCTTTCTCTATCATTTTCATATTGAGACAACATGATCGATACCTTTTTTGTGTCTGTACGTCCAGTGGCTGGGTCTCAGCGGTTAGCATTGTGCTTATAGAGGGTCAGTACATGCTGCGCTGTGATCCGTGGAGGGATACACCGGTGAGCAGGCACAGATGTAGCTTGTAAACAAAACTCAGCTGTTTATTTAGTCTAGCGATATCTCTGGATTTTAGCAGCTGCAATGGACGACTTTGAACACGATTTTGAAGAGTTTCTTGTAGCGGACACAGATCCAGAGCCATACCTGTTTGAGCCGGAGCACACAGATGAGGAACTCCATGTGTTGGATGCTGAGCAGAGATGAGAGAGGCTGAATCCTCCACTACTATTTTCCTGCACATAGTGGGATTCGATGCTGCCATCGTTGGGGAGATATATCATCAGGAGGAAAACCACCGCAGAGAGTGCATCACAAGGAGTGAAAACTTTGCAGCAATCACTAATCCTGGTGTGATTGAAACTTTTTTTCATGTTCCTAAGATGAACTGGAAAAAACGCTCCAGGCCTGCAGGAGCTGATGGACAGCTTTCAGTCTCTTTGTTTGTTTTTACCGAGTGACCTAGCAACCTGTCCCAGAGCCAGCTGCAGCTGTTGCTCACCGGTGTATCCATCCGCTCAAGATGTACTGACAGTGCCATGCTAACCGCTGTCTCAATATGAAAATGATAGAGAAAGGGCATAACTCCCAAATCGTCGGAATATTCTTTTCACATAATAATACGGACTCAGCAGATGACTTGTTAACTGTTTATTCCTCCTTACACTGAACATACACGGCTGCTTCTCATTGTTTCCAGTAGCACAACAACGGTTACTACATTACCCAGAATAACTTGAGGCTCACACTACTACGGTAGCCTTAGTAGCTCAAAACACACGACAGATTAGATTAGATCAGAACAGAAACACGACAGGAGAATTTACTGAGTAATTTTGCTGTTTCCACTAATTACTTGGACTGACCTGACGTTAGTTAATCCTCTCGCTCTCCAAAACAAATGCATGCGGTAATTGCCGGCTGCAGTCGGAAGTTTACGACACCACGCTGTGGGTGTCATACTGCTTCGACCAAAGGGGCGCTATAATCAACGAAAACGAAAAGTTCCGCACAGCTGCTTTAAGAAATTTTGCAAGTAGTAAGGACCCACAACTACCAAATGGGACACTGCTCACTCCTGCACATTTCAGTCTTCTCTGCACTCCTTCCCTCTCTGAGCACTGATGTGTCAGTTACAGAGCTGTACACCTACCAGCTATATTCTTAAGAGCATCTTCATTTATGGTGAAGTCCACTCCCAGAGCTTTGCCGTTTCTCTCACACAGATCCTCCAGTGTAGCATTACGCAGTATGTTGTCATATGTATTTCTTGCAAACTCTACTTCAACCTGAAAGAGAGATAAAGCTCCATGACTTTCAGTAGGACTGAACTATAAATCCTTTCAATGAAATGTTGTTTTCAACCTTATTATCAGAGTCATTAGCTGAGCTGCAGTTTAAAGTTTAAGGCGGGTTTTAAACATTTATTATTAGAACACAGTTTAGGAATGCAGTTCTGGAAAATCATCATATTGTGGGTTTGTTTGTTTGTTTACCTCACAGCCGGTGGCCACAGCAGCTGATCTAAAACACATCTCAGCTTTTGCCTTCAGGACAGAAAGCTCAGCACGTGAGGGGGTTCTCAGGTAGTACTCCAGCTCAGTGTAGGCAGGGATGATGTTTGGCCTCTCTCCACCATGCTTTATGATACCTGCACAACACAACATGATTTAATCAGAGCTAACTAAACTCCTCACAACAACACATCAGTATAGAGGTCCATCAGTTGTTTACCATGAACTCTCCAGTCTGGCTTCATCTGCTGTCTGAGCACAGACAGGTTGTTGTAGCACAGCACCGCTGCATCCAACGCATTGATTCCCTCCCAGGGGTAGGATGAGGCATGAGACGCCTTACCTCGATACTTTATAGTTACTCTGAAAAACACAAGACAAAACACACTTCAGTCTCTCTGCTTCTTTACAGATTGCAGTTAAAGTTCCTGAGGAGTTTTGGACCTATAGTGGCCCTGGGGCTGTTTTTCTATAAGTGGGTCCTGGTTTATCTTTGAATGGTTTGACGCTGTTCCACCACTGTTGTGCATGAATGTGCTCATTGAAGGTGCTCATGATTTTGATGAACTGAATATATCTGTTTGCAACTAATGATTGTGAGCATCGTTCACTCTCACAACTGTTAACAATGCTCACGCACTTTATTTTATGGCACCCAGCATACCCGTGCTGTGTCACAGACAGTCTCCCTGTCTATGTGTGTCCTCCTACCTAAATTTGAATCAAACTTTTTCCATAATCCAACCATGGAGGGGGTGCTATGCATGTTAACAGGAAAGAAACACTATTCGACTGGGGAACAGGCTTTAACACAACACCTGCATGGCTAGTTCAGCTGGCAATTCAGGCAATGCAGCTACAGGTACTGTTGAAGCCAGCTGATATGAGTATTTGAAGGGTTTTTAAGAATAAATTGGTACAAAAAAAAAATCATAATTTTTTTAGAACAATACTACTACGGAAGCGTATTGCATTCACTGGATAAAAAAATAGACACCTTATCTTATAATTACGAGATCCTGATCTCGTAATTACGAGGGAAAGATCTCGTAATTATGAGAAAAGATCTCGTAATTACGAGATCTTTTCTTGTAATTAAGAAATCCTTATCTTGTAATTATGAGATAAGGTGTCTAATTTTTTTTATCCAGTGAATGCAATGCGCTTCCGTAATACTACAACAAAACAAAACAAAACCCAAAAACTAACAAACAAAAAAGACACAAACTACAAACTGGATGAATGGGCCACATAATGAGATATACATATACATATAGTACAAGTGCAATCATGTTAAATGTGCAGACAAATATGAACAAAGGCTTTATCTTGATAAATAAGACCTAAATGTTTTAGCTTTGCCTCTCCCTTGTGTTTCCTGTTTCCCCTCCCTAGTGTCTCATGAATAGGCTTGTTCAAGATGAGCCAGACCTGCACAGATTCGATCACCGGTGATCGGCGCATTATGCATGCCGGTTAGTTTTGTGTCAAACATCATCCTGACTTGCTCTGATGTATTACAAAAGTGGACGGTGATATCTTCACAAGAGCGAGGCGGCCGCAGTTTTTAGATCACCTGATCTAACAGCTGATTGGTTTTTATGTCGACTCAACAATATGACGTTTTAGATCAACTTTTCATTTTTGTTGAATTTAAGATATTTAAATGTTATTTGTCTGATCTGAAGGTTTATTCTGTGAATAGAAAACATGTTGTGTGACTGATGGGGAAGTTTAGTCATCACAGACTGAATACATTCATTATAAACTATATGTAGTCTACTGTATATTAACATTGGTCCGTTTCAGTTATTGAAGTATTAAACATCGGAGTCTGGTGGTCAGTGGGATGTGAGGATTCCTAAAATAACATCTGTACAGATGTGAAGCCCTGACTGTATCTGACTGATCTTTAATGAAAGCTGTTTTTTTCCTCATAGTCAGACACTAATTATTCAGCCTGTGTAGTTTAGGGGACAGGTCTGCTCTGCAGCAGCAAACTGATATGATGCTGATTTACAGGAGAATTCATGTCAAATGAAAGTTAAATCATGAACTTAAATCACAGACCACCTGTAAAGTATTTTAATATATTAATCTGTCATAATTAAAACAATTGGAGACTGAGAACAAACTTATATCCAAGTCTGACAATATTTTAATAAACTGACATTGTATCGGACATGATGTAAGTGTTTCTGTGACTTCCTGTACGGACTGAAGGCTGTGGAAAACTGTCTGAAAACTGTCCAACCTGACAGTAGCTTTTTGTCACCGCCTCCTGCTGCAGCCGCCTGCTCTCGTCTACTTTCCAGGCGAGGCGCAGTTCATCTCGAACGAGCCTATTGTTTTCAGTCTGACTCTGTGTGTTTGCTAGACGTGGCCTTCTGGTTCCCTCCTCCTGCCAATACTCCTGAGTGCCAGCAGCTGCTGAACCTGCAGCATAAAACCCTGGCTCACACGTCCAGATTCTGCTGGGTCGTTCAGTCACCTCTGCGGTACAGGTGTCAACACAAGCTTGTAAGTTTTTTGACACTTTGTCTATTTGTAACTTTTGGACCTCAATTCTTACTTTGTGTCTCAGGTTCACCACGCCAGTCTCTACTATAACCAGCCACGTCCAGCCTCGTCCATCACTGCGGCCTCCCTCCCTGTCTTCTGCCCCTCAGCCTGCTCGGCTTCACCATTTCCTGCCCGCCATCGTTTCACTCCAGCCTTCAGCCCCACCTTCAAACTAAAATAAACTACCTTTAACCATTTCCCAGTTCCCTGGTTGTGTTTGCATTTGAGTCCTAATTTGAACTGCCACAACAGGACACTAGCTGGTAAACATGGATGTAGACAATGCTAGAATTAAAAATGCTTTTTCAAAAATTGCCTTTAAAAATGTTTAATGAGCAGGGAAATGTTTACACATAATACATTTTAGCCAGAAACAATTAATGTAAACCTAACTCTTGTTTGTTTGCAAGCAAACTCCACAGGGTGCCTTACAGTGACTGAAAGAAGAGACGTGTTTGTTTTTCAAACTGCTTGTCTATGTAGGTCTGAATAGTGATGGCCTCATGAAGCCTCGTGAAGCCTCAGTGCCTCATGAAGGATTTTCTTTATTTTCTGAGCCCGCTAGATGGCGCTCTTGGTTTAAACAGAGGCTCAAAGAATAGCAATCCATTGTGCTTTCAACCTTTTGCTGAACAAAATGCGCCATTTAGTGGGCTCAGAAAATAAATAAAATGCATCATGAGGCTTCATGAGGCCATCACTAGTTCTGAATTTACAACATTGTAGGATCCACAATGGCTGCTAACAGCATCCATGCAACACCATAATGTAGAAAATTAAGTTCTGATCAAATAATCAATATTGTACTCTTGGAAATGAGATTGTTGCATTCAGGATCTTTCCACTCTATTCAGGGACTGGGCCACCATCACTGTAGTAGAAGCTATACACCAGTATACAGGGTATACCCATCTCATTTTTTGGCCATTTACAGTATACACACCTATCAGCCAAAAAGCCACTGGAAAATAGAGGACAGTATACCTCTTTTGTAACCTACCTATCAACTAGGTAGTACACCCACCCCATTAACTACCACTACACCACTGTGGGCCACCATACTAATGGCATATATAACGAAGAATTTACACAAAGCACAACATACCATATCACATTACCAGGCCTCCAGTAAAGAACACTATGCATGCTGCATACACAACAAACAGAAAGCTGAAACATATTCATACAGGAAATGTGTACTATAATAAAACTTACTCTTGCACAGCCACACGGCGCAGGTATATGGCATCCTTCTGTGATGGGTGAGCCATAAACACCACATCCAGGCCCTCAAATGCTCCCTCCCTTATCATGTCAATTTTACCTCCACCATCCTCCTCGGCTGGTGTTCCCAGCACCGTCACCTGTGGAGATACTGTGAGTCCAGCAAGAGACATAGCTGCTGTACAGCAACCTTTGTAGCACAGGACGTTAACACCACTGCAGAATGTTCATGTTTGCTGGATGTAGATCTGGAGCCTGATTTAGAACAAACCATGTATGTTTTCCAGCAGTCAGCAGTGGATGTGTAGCAATAGTACCAAATGACAACAACATAACTGTCACGAAAAGGTAAACTCGTCACATCAGTGCACTAACTCAAACAAGTATTAATGAATAGATATCACTGTCATTGATAGTGGGTAAATAGTGTAGGATTCACACTGCAGTTCCTCTTTTTTTAAACATAGTCTCCCAACGCAGCAAAACAGGAGGCTTAAACATAAAGAGATGACAACCCAGGAGTTTTAATGGCCTGTTGGATGTTCCTGTCAGTTACCTGAGCTCAGTCCTGAAAACCAGACGTATGGCAAACCTCCCCCCAAAACAAGCAAGACAAAAAGCTGGCACAGCCCTGTCAGGGAACATACCAAGTGTCTGCTGATGTCTGTTGATCAGTGACTTCAGCCAGTCGCCTATCAATGATTTGTAGGGACAAAGGAATAGTTTATATAGTTCAGATTCTTTATAGTGGGGTTGTATGAGGTAGGCTTATCCATAGCCAGTGTATTGCCAACAGTAGATAGTCGTCAGCATGACCCCACTTTGGAGAAGCAGACAGGAGTACTGCCACAGAGGTAAAGCAATGAACTGCTGTGGACAGGGGCAACAAAACATATTTTAGCCACCTTAAAGAAGCAACAGACAGCATTTTTTCCCTAACTATATCATTATGAAAATAATGTGGGTTGCACAGGGTAGTGGCCACAGTAAAATCAGACTATCAGCGTTTACATAGGTTACTTAGTGGATTTGCAATCTTTGTAATAAGCTTCTGCCACTGCTGTCAAAATTCTGCGGAAAAAATCTGCTTTACGGCAGGAAATGCGTCATGTATTGCAAAACTGGTGACTGTTAAGTCGCGAGCAGAATGGCAGACGGACAAAGTTTGGAAACAAGGGAAAAATGGCCTGGCAAAAGAAAACGAGCTCCTCTGTCTGAGGAGGCAAAGAAGAGCAAAAAGGAGAGTGATAAAAGAAGAGGAAAAACAAGAGTAAACCTCAGTCAGGCGTTCAAGAGATGGAGGGAGCTCCGTGACCAAAGAGGCTTTAGAACCGATGTCCAGCTGGCTTTCTTTCTAATGGATCAGTAAGTAACACGGCTAAATGTTATCTACCTAAGAGAGGACTGTACTGTACTGGCTGCTAGTTAGCTCCTAGCAGGCCAGCATTGCAAATTGCGGCAACCAGGGACCGGATAGCGAGTGATGGTCAGCTGACATCCTGTTGCCATTCTACGGCAGCCCTCGGACAGTGATACCCCGCCTCCCTTCCTTCTGTTCTTTTCTGCCGGAGGCAGCTATCGACGGACATCGCCCAGCTAAGTTATGCCCAGCTGTGAACACTGGACTTTTCACTGCAATGGCCTTAGAATGAGGAGCATCAAAATCAGTTAACGTTAGTCCACACAGCTCTCCCAAGCTGGCCTGGAGAGCAGCGAGGCCATAAATGTGGGGGCAGCCTTCGCAGCTACTGGGCACCCAGCATCTCCGACCCTCTTTACTCATTTATTTAGTATAGTGTCCACACACCTTCTCATTCTACGTATACATAGAGGTATACTGGTGGCTTTACAGCCTACATTTTATTGATTATCTCTGATCCCCACGGCCAATTTGGTCTTTGCAACAGTGCGATCAACACTGCTGACGCTAGGTGTCACCAAGCTAAAAAACCCTGAATCCTATCTGTTGCCTCTTTAACAAAAAAACAACAATGAACTCTGTAGTTTTAGGGGTATCGAGGGAATGTTGGTACTACAAGCGATTCATGCGAAACACCAGGCCAGCTTCAGGGCACTTTGCGGCATAGACTATGGAGCTCTGTGGAGCCCCCAGGTTCAGAAAGGAGGAGACAGGAAAATGCCCAAAGCAGGGAAGCTGGCTGACCAAGGAGCAAGCTGAACTTTTGCTGCAGAAATAGGTGAGTATTATCGTGGTTTATGATTGTGTTTTTGTGACTTACATACTTATTCGACATTGGCTATTCGTCAGTTTTGTCTAAACAGAGAGCGATAGAGGTGAGTGCACGCGCGCACACACACTCACACACACACACACACACACACACACACAAGCAGACAGACAGAGACTTAGCGTCAGAAAAAATACAGAAAGACTAAAGTACCCAAATAAGGTACCATTGGGTACTGGTACTGATTTCCAGGTATCGGTTCAAATGTGAATGGTCCGAACCCTATTGCTGTCAGATGGCCTCTTTCTTTTGGCACTTCATTTTCTTGCTCTAGAACTTCTATATTCCTACACATAAGCACAACTGTGCTGCACATAGTATTACTGCGTGATTATGACAACAACAATAAAATGCCATTCACCTGGGAGACAAGAGGATACGTTCATTAACCAGAGTATACAAAAAATCTTTTGCAGACAGGCCAAATAGAGTTATGTACAAGTATGTAAGTTCTACTGTTAAGAAAATGTAGTGCCAAAGGAAAAGACTGTCTGACGGCAAGGTAAAGGGGTGAAAATATTTTAATATAGCTTCCACTTAAACTGATTTTGTGTTTTTAGGTGGGGCTTTTTTAAGTCACTAAAACATTCTCCTGCTGCCCCCATCCACAGCAGCACATTGCTGAGCTAATGTGTTGGTACTCCTGTCTGCTTCTCTTAACTGGGGGCAACAAACACAAACTATAGATAAGTATTTCATACAACCCCATTTCATAAGCAATCTGAACTGTCTCTTTAACACCAAATATTAAAAGTATTAAAATGTTTAGGTTATCTTGATTTTTGACTACTTCTGGTGCCATAAAACGGGGGGACTACGTACAACAACGGCTGTTCATCTGATGGAAACAGCCTCAAATTAAAGCTGTCAACTCTTTTAACAGCAACAGCCAACGTTTTGCAACATCAGCTGCACTGTAATTACCCATGATGCTTTGAGTTTTGGCTCAGTTCCTTGTTTTCATTTTGGTTTGGACCTGCCCTGCTTGTTCAGAAGAGACTATATATTCAGGTGGGTTATTGTTAAATTGATCTGTCCAAACAAACCAAACTACAAGACTTCATTCATAAATAAAACTGTTCCAAACTTGACGTGAACTTCATAAAAGTATGCATACTTCATTATAACATATTGTGCAGGTGTCCTACCTGCACCTGGACAGGAAGCTGATTGTGCGTGTTTTCCAGCACAGCTTTGAGCCCCAGAGCCGCAGCAGCTCCAACCTCAGCTATCAGGTTGTGTCCACACGCGTGTCCAATACCGGGCAGGGCGTCGTACTCACACAGGAAACCCACGTTGACCACGTCGCCCCGCTCGCTGCCTCCACTTCTCCAAGTGGCTCGAAATGCAGTGTGCAGTTTGAAGTGAGCGTCCACCTTCCAGCCTTCTTCCTGACTGAAAAACGCTACCAGTCTGTCATGAGACTTGCTTTCCTCATAAGCCAGCTCCGGACAGCTCCATATGTCCTGACTGAGGCTGTGGAGCTTTGCTTCGGCTTCGTCTATACAGCAGCCAGCTGTGTGTTTCAGCTGCAGCAGCAGCTCTGCTCCCTCACTCATCTTGCTCACTTTATAGGAACTTATATTGTTTATTAATTATTAACTGTGGTACTCAGGGTGTGAATCTCCTTTCACAGTCAGCTCCCCGCAGTCTTACTGTGGAAGTTCCTCAAACTCTGCGTATCAGCATTTATCTTCATGGGTATTCCCCAACCACGCCTACCTGCCTCCCTTTTCCTGAATGGGCGGAACCCAGAGTCTGTGGGATGGGTTCATCCCAATACCTAAACCCACATCCACTGGTGACTGGAGACAAGGCAAGAGTCCTTCCTAGGAACAGTGAACACACATTGGAACAGGCTAACAAGTGTCCCCAAGTTTGCATCATAAACCCTCAGCAGACTGAGGGGCTCTCAGGATGCTGTGATAATTTTGGCACTCTCTAATGTTGTACAATTTGAACAAATGTAAGCAGTATTTCCAGTCATGTGACTTTTAGGGAAAATATATGTCTGGATTACATTTTAAAAAAACAAACAGACAGGTAGGCTAAATGAAACTTTTGTGGCACTTAATCAATCAATCAATCAATCAGTTTTATTTATAAAGCCCAATATCACAAGTACAATTTGCCTCACAGGGCTTTACAGCATACGACATCCCTCTGTCCTTTAGACCCTCACAGCGGATAAGGAAAAACTCCCCAAAAAAACCCCTTTACCGGGGGAAAAAAATGGTAGAAACCTCAGGAAGAGCAACTGAGGAGGGATCCCTCTTCCAGGACGGACAGACGTGCAGTAGATGTCGTACAGAACAGATCAGCATAACAAATTAACAGTAATCTGTATGACACAATACAGTAATCTGTATGACATCCTCGGTAATGACAGTAGCTTACAACAACATTCATGAAAGTAATAATACTGTCGTTATAGTTCTGGCTACTGTGGTACAATATGTTGAAAGTATATATTAGTATCAGGCAGTCTACATGTATGATAATATCATATGTCTATAATAGCAGTAGAAGTATGACTAATGATTAATGATGGCAGCAGCAGCAGCAGCAGCAGGCATCTGGCAGGACCACGGCAGCAGCACAACCACACACGTCACACTATCCAGGCACCGCTGCAATACGAGTTAACCTGAGAGACAGTGGAGCACAAAGGCTCCGGAGAAGAAACCGAGTTAGTGACATCCAGAATGGCCGAGTAAAATAGATACAGTAATAGGATACGAGAGAGAGAGGGAGAGAGAGAGCGAGAGCGAGAGAGAGAGAGAGAGAGAGAGAAGGTGCCCGGTGCATTAAAGGTGGTCCTCCGGTTGACTAGGCCTAAGTCAGCCTAACTAGGGGCTGGTACAAGGCAAGCCCGAGCCAGCCCTAACTATAAGCTTTATCAAAGAGGAAAGTCTTAAGTCTAGCCTTAAATGTGGAGACGGTGTCTGCCTCCCGGACCGTAACAGGAAGATGATTCCACAGGAGAGGAGCCTGATAGCTGAAGGCTCTGGCTCCTGATCTACTTTTGGAGACTTTAGGGACCACGAGTAACCCTGCGTTCTCAGAGCGCAGAGTTCTGGTGGGATAATAAGGCACTATGAGCTCTCTAAGATATGATGGAGCTTGACCATTTAGAGCTTTATAAGTTAACAGTAGGATTTTAAATTCAATTCTGGATTTTACAGGGAGCCAGTGCAGAGAAGCTAAAACAGGAGAAATATGATCTCGTTTCTTAGTTCCTGTTAGTACACGTGCTGCTGCATTCTGAATTAGCTGAAGAGTTTTTAATGATTTACTAGAGCTACCTGATAGTAGAGAGTTACAGTAATCCAGCCTCGAGGTAACAAAAGCGTGGACCAATTTTTCTGCATCTTTTTGGGTCAAGATAGGCCTTATTTTTGCAATATTACGCAGATGAAAAAAAAAAAAAGTGCTCTATCACTGCTGTAAATGATGAATTTAAAAGCTTTTATGTTTTATCTTAATCACAGTATTTTAAATTGTCATTGTTTGGCAGTGGATGCACTGGAAAGCGTAAATGATGAGGTTTTTGTCAATATTTTTTTATGCTTGTATGATAAACCCTGCGGCACGGTGGTGTAGTGGTTAGAACTGTCGCCTCACAGCAAGAGGGTTCCTGGTTCAATCCCAGGAGGGAGCCCTTCTGTGAAGAGTTTGCATGTTTTCTCCGGGTGCTCCGGCTTCCTCTCACAGTCCAAAGACATGCAGATTGGGGATAGGTTAATTGGTGACTCTAAATCAACCTGTCCAGGATGTACCCTGCCTCTCACCCAATGTTAGTCGGGATAGGCTCCAGCCCCCCCGTGATCCTAAGGATAAGCATTTACGAAATTGGATGGATGGATGATAAAACCTCCTGGAGATATTAATCCGACATACCTATCTAAATAGTCAATAAATCCGAGCCCAGCCTTCACTTCCAGCAAATTGTGTGCAAAGAATTGTGGGTACTTGATACCTGCTGGGATACACACATGCATCCTTGAAATTCTCTGAATGGAGGTAGAATTTGAAGGATGCTTGACACTGGAACAGTCCCCAGGTGGGATTTGATGATATGATGCCGTAGAGGCTTTAAACTCTTTCCTTTTCTAAAAAGCAGAACAAACAAAAAAACATTTTGTAGATAGTAAAGGTCAGTGTCATGAGTTTTCTTTCCTCTTTATTTTAAAAAGCTTCATCAAAATACATGAAAATAGTGTAAAAGAAGGAAAGGCTTTTGGAGGGTCTCCAGGAAATGTTCCATTCATTTGTTCCATTTTAAAGCTGTGTTTAGGTTATTATAATGACTTAGAAACAGGACAAGAAATACTCTTTCAAAATTATTATCTATAGTCTGTTTTTTTAAATTGACATCTCAGTTAATGAACTGAAAACAAGGTCAAAGCAATTGTAAGAGTTTACAGAACAGTTTTAGATAGTTATTATTGGATTGTTATATTTGGATGGAACATTTCCAGAGGGTTAGGGTTAGGGTGGGTGGACCCTCCTAAAGCCCTTTGCTTCTTTTACTCTTGTTACTGTGACGGAGTAATGACGAGTTTAGGATATTGATAAATATTGGTATTTTTGGGATATAGATTATTGTTAAATTTAGGCTATAGATAAATAATGTTAAGTTTATGTTTAAACTAAGTAATGATAATTCTAAGATATTGATAAGTATTGATAAGTTGAGGATATAGAAAAGTGTTATGGTCATAAATAAAGTAATGGTAAGTTTAAGATATAGATAAGTATTTATAAGGCTTTAAACTCTTCTCATATAAACATATACTCTTATAAAATCAGAAAGCATAGTCTCAGTTGAACTGAAAACAAGGTCAAAGCAATTGTTTACAGAGCAGTTTTAGATAGTTGTTGTTGGTTTGTTATATTTGGATGGTACATTTCCAGGGGTTTAGGGTTAGGGTGGGTGGACCCTCCTAAAGCCCTTTGCTTCTGTTATTGAGCAATGATAAACCGTAATATGCTTTCCTTTTCTTTTCTTTTTTTTGTTTGACACAGTTCAGTAAACAATCTAAAACAAGTTCTAAAAACAAGATAAAGAGAGAAAACCCTAGTATATCTCAATGTAAAGATAAGCCTTCCAACTTGTTTTTCCACATTTTATGCACAAAAAGTTGTAAAAGAATGTATACAAAGGAAAGGGCTGCAAGAGCATTTTTGCATTGTTCCATTGAAACCCATTTAAACAGTACTAATGTCAGTCTTCTGGTGTCAATATTTTAGATGTCTAATTGATTGGTTACATCCCAGTACATGAAATGATTAGCAGGTAAAACAAATTTCCAGAATCTATACACCGATGTTAGATAGTTTGTGAAACTAGTGTGTGAGCAGCAGAAGAATATATTTAGATGGACCATTATCAAAGGGTTTTGGTCATAGAGGGTTAGACCCTCTTTAAGCCTTTCCCTCGTGTCATTTTTTGACTGTTCAAAGTCAATTTCAGATCTTTAAAATTCTATAAGATCCTCTATCTTATTTAAATGTGCCATAGACCTCCACTGTTGTAAAACAGCTATTAGATACTCATCAGTGAGTCACATCCTCTCACTGGGTGACATGTTCAGTCATCACCATGAACACACACTGTGTTTGTTTTGAGTAAATCCAACATACAACATTCTGCTGTGGAAAATACTCACTAATGCAGCAAATGTTAATGAAATCTCAGCTGGAAAAGTCTGCAACAAATGCACTATTCACTGTTTGAGTAATGTTTGTTAAAAACTACAGTGCCCAGCTCTTGTAGATTACTTAGATTTACATTGTCAGTGGGAACCAATGAGATTAAGGCTGAGCATCACAGACAGAGTTGGGAAGTCAGAAAGAGTTGAGAGATGAACTAATGCATTGTTGCTTTTGATCTTTTCATGAGTTTTATTTATATCAATAAATATTTAGTTGCCTCATCCTTAATATAAATATAAATAAAGGAGTGAAAAAGAAGAAACAGGCTTTAAGATGGCAATGCTCATTATTATTAATGTCATTCTTTCAATGTCATTATTAATGGCAGTTGAAACTAGTCGCCAGAAACTAGTTATTTGTCATTATTCTTATATCATCCCTAACTATGTCTAAGTCATTTGCTCAGGAAAAAACTGATGAGAACTTAAAAGCAACTGTTAGAAACTACTGACAGTGTGAGAAGAGGAAGCACATATTTGGATGAAACATTGTCAAATGGTTACAAAAGTATTATTTTTGTAATAGGCTAATAATCATAAAATAATGTTTGTATCATCTTATAGCCCTTTCTCAGTCTGAAATTAGTTCAAGAGCAGCAAAACTTTAGTAAAAATAAACAATTGATAATTGACAGAGTAAGAGGACTTTAGGAGGGTCTGCTGACAATATTCCAACTGATATTTATTACACTGCATTGTGTGAAGGCAATAACTTGACAGAAACAGTTTCCCATGCCTGAACAACTTTGATCAGTAGAAACAAAAGGAAAAAATACCAAGGCACTCATCTTGATTTTAAAAAAAGTATTAAAAAGCCTTTATTAAATTACATGGCTAAAGAGGTAAAAAGTGCTCCAACACGTTTCTGTTAGGAGCCTTCGTCGGGGAGTGTGACCTGAATAGTAAAGAAGCAAACAATTAAAAGAAACCTGTGTGACTGGTACCAGGTGCTGGCACTCAGCTCATCAATGCACAAGGAAAAACAAACAAAGGTGGCTATATCTGAAGTTCAACAGGAGGGGGCCTCGCAGCCAAAGAAATAAACTTCAGGATGGAAAACAAAAATTATCATGACCAAATAGTCACCAAAGGGTCACAAGCATATACATCAGCACATCTATCATAAACACAAAGTTATCAAAGAGTTACAAGCCTATACACCAGCATCTCTAATTTCAACAATTCTTACAGAAAATGATGATATTCTAAATCTTCGTTGAGTCCTGGATATTGTGTTGCTTTTAGCTTAAATATCCAGAAACTTTCCCGTTGGTTTAGTTGTTTTTGCCTATCACCTCCCCTTAAGGTGTAAGGTATATGATCAATACCTACAGCCCTAAGGATGGAGGGATCGCTGTTGTGTTTCTCTCTGAAGTGGCGAGCCATTGGGTAGTTATCTTGTAATCGTCGTTTGGTTCTGCCAACATAAAACACATCACACAGAGGGCATTCCAGTTTGTATATTACAAAAGTAGTTTTACAATTGATGAAATGTTTGATTTCATAGGTTTTGTTACTATGTAGTATATCTTGAAAGTTTTTGCATTTGATCATCGTGGAACAGTGGTTACACTGACCACACTGGAAACTGCCTTGAGGTTTAACTGATAACCATGTAGATGTAGGAGGTGCTGGTAAATAGCTATGGACAAGTTTGTCACTCAGAGTAGGTGAACATTTAAAACTGAAAACAGGAGGTTCTGAAAAAATCTTTCTTAGAGAGACACTTGTAGCTTTTTCATCAAAATCATCAATTTGATCACAAATTCTTCTAAGTCTCTGAAATTGTCCAAAGGGAATGTTTTCTTTAAGATGTTTTGGATGACAGCTTGTGGCATGCAGTATAGTATTGCGAGAGGTAGATTTCCTATCTATAGTAGAATGTAGAAAACCTTCTTTGTCTTTAAAAATTTCCAGATCCAAAAAAACAAATCCTGTGCTTATCAAATTCCAGAGACAATTTGATGTTTTCATTTGTCTTATTAAGAAATTCATGAAAAGCTAATAGTTCAGACTCAGATCCAGACCACAGTAACAGAGCATCATCAATATACCCGCCCCAATAGATGATTTTGTTACAAAAGGGGTTCTTAGCGGAGTTCAATACAAAATCTTGTTCCCATTTTCCCATATACAATCCTGTGTAAGAAGGACTGAAGCATGCTCCCATAGCACAGCCTTTAGCCTGTTGGAATAGGCGATCCTGAAAGATAAAGATGTTATTATTCAGAGTCCATCTTGTAAGTTTAAGCAGGAAATTTGCAGGAGGAAAATTTATTTGGGATTTTTCATTTAAGAAATATTCCAGTGCTGCTAGACCCTCTTCATGTATAATAGAGGTGTATAGTGACTCTACATCCATGCTCACCAATAGAGCATCTTCTCCCACTTTACCTAGTTGTTCAACTAAATTCAAGACAGCTGTGGTGTCCAGTATAAACGCTGGAAGTGAGGGTAAAATAGGTTTCATAAAATAATCTATAAATTTGGAAACAGGTTCTGTAAGACTGCCTGTACCCGAGATAACCGGTCTCCCTGGGGGAGTTTCCATGTTTTTGTGTATCTTCGGTAACAACTAAAAAGAGGCCAGTCTAGGATGTTCATTGAAGAGAAATTTACATTCGTTATCAGAAATCCAATTATTATCTCTTGCTTCAGTCAAAATAGTTTTTAGTTCATTCTTCAATTTTTCTGTGGGGTTATACTTTAACACTTTATAATATTCTGGATCATTAAGTTGTCTATTAGCTTCCTCAATGTATTTCTCTTTTCCCCAGACCACAACTGCTCCTCCCTTGTCAGCCTTTTTGATAACCAAATCTTCATCATTCACCATTTTTTTCCAATGCCTCACGTTCATGCTTAGACAAATTGTGGTGTTTAAACCTTGCCTCCCTCTGTTTATACAGTTTTTCAACTTCAAAGTATTCAAGGTAATCAATTGTAAGACTACTTTTGTAATATACAAACTGGAATGCCCTCTGTGTGATGTGTTTTATGTTGGCAGAACCAAACGACGATTACAAGACAGAATTTCTGAACATAAATATGCAATCAGAACAGAAAATGATAACTACCCAATGGCTCGCCACTTCAGAGACAAACACAACAGCGATCCCTCCATCCTTAGGGCTGTAGGTATTGATCATATACCTTACACCTTAAGGGCAGGTGATAGGCAAAAACAACTCAACCAACGGGAAAGTTTCTGGATATTTAAGCTAAAAGCAACACAATATCCAGGACTCAACGAAGATTTAGAATATCATCATTTTCTGTAAGAATTGTTGAAATTAGAGATGCTGGTGTATAGGCTTGTAACTCTTTGATAACTTTGTGTTTATGATAGATGTGCTGATGTATATGCTTGTGACCCTTTGGTGACTATTTGGTCATGATAATTTTTGTTTTCCATCCTGAAGTTTATTTCTTTGGCTGCGAGGCCCCCTCCTGTTGAACTTCAGATATAGCCACCTTTGTTTGTTTTTCCTTGTGCATTGATGAGCTGAGTGCCAGCACCTGCTACCAGTCACACAGGTTTCTTTTAATTGTTTGCTTCTTTACTATTCAGGTCACACTCCCCGACGAAGGCTCCTAGCTGAAACGCGTTGGAGCACTTTTTACCTCTTTAGCCATGTAATTTAATAAAGGCTTTTTAATACTTTTTCTAAAATCAAGATGAGTGCCTTGGTATTTTTTCCTTTTGTTTCTCATGGACACAGCCCTTAACCAAAGAGCACCATCGTAAAAAAGAAGAAAACAAGATAAACAGTTCCAGGCAGCACTCCTACCTTCTGGCTTTTTTTTTTTTTTTTTTTTTTTTTAACTTTGATCAGTATTTGATACAATTTGAGACTCATTTCAGCCACAAGAGGTCAGGAGTTGACGGGTCTCATATATTAATGTCACAACCTGCACTCTTTTGTCAAAGTATAAGCACATCTGTCATTTCAGGTGTTGAGTGTGAATGTCAGCTGAATTTAGCCTACATTGGTAGATAGATATAGATGAAAAGATGTAATGAGGTAATTAATAATAGATTGCACTTAATCTGTATTTTTATATTATTTATTTGTAAACAGGTTATAGTATGGTGCTATCCATATCCCCACCACTTGACGTGCTGCTGTGCTGTGCTACAGCGGATTCAAGTACTGGAATTTGTAATTTACATGACAATGTCTGAAGGCAACACAGGCTGTGTGTGTTTAATGTTTAATGCCAAATCTATTTAGAATATTATCCTGTTTTCATTGTCCAGACGTTAAAGTTTTTGTACTCAGGCAAATGCGCAGTCACATTTCTGTGCTCCAGCCAGTAACCTGCTTTGCGGCTCCTTTAAATTGAGAAGCTTAATCGAGCATTCACATATGGCCAAAATTACCTGGACACCCATTCTAATTATTTGGTTAAGTCACCGAAGTCTTAGTTTAGCCATCTAATGCTTGCATTCTAGCAGCAATAATACTCGTGGCAGTTTTTGTGGTATTAGCAGTAAAAGTACTGATGTTCTTGTAATAGAGTCAATAACACTGGTATCAGTACAGAGTTAACAGTAGAGTTAGTACTAGTAATGCATGACAAAACCCTCCTGGAATTGTTGCAACAAAAACAGGACATCATTTACAGCAAGGTCACAGTAAATACTGTCTAATGATAGATGTGATGATAAGTGGACGGCCAGGCACAGGAGGTTTGCTGACTCTCTGGAAACAGGCCAGTATCAAGACAGAAGAAATTATGTTTATGTGAAGGTAAAACTGTTGCATTTACCTTGTTTGATATCTTCCAAACTGAGAAGTGTCCTGTGCAGTACAATACAGAAAATCACTTACTGAAGGTTTTTTTTTTTTTAGAGCACATCATTTAACAATAAGAAAGTTCATTTAGATGTTTGTTTGTTTTTTCTTAAATAAAATATGAATGACTTGTGAATGGTTTTGGTGTTTCTGTTGGCACAGTGACCTTGGCAACCTGCCTCAACCCAAATGATTTGTCTCATTCTTCTTAAGTCAACTAGATTGACCTGTGCCTTGTTTTTCCTCCTCTGTCCATCTCTCCAACAGCCTTGTGCGACGAGGCTGCGAAGGAGCTGGAGAGAGCAGGAGAGACTCCGCCACAGCCACCCGCCTCTGGCGCACGGCGTGAAGGGAGGGCGGAGCAGAGAGACATCTCACGCTCTGCCGCGGTTACTTTAATGTGCATGTAACACTCTACCAAGTGGGCAGGCCCTTCATGTCTGCTTGGGTTCCGTGTGCTAATCAGGTTGAAGTGAGAAGTAGGATGGTGTAACAATTTTCCATACAGAGCAGAGCTGTAACTCCTCACAGGTAAAGCGCCATGCTTAGCTGCACCACCGGGTATAGTGTACTTAGTGTCAATTCCACCACCACACACATAAAATAATAGCTATCTTTTCAAGTCTTACTGGACAAATAAATAATATGAAATAATGTTCTAAATAATATCTCTTTCTTCTGTATTAGAAAATCCAACTTTGAGCTCCCCGGCACCTTTATTAGGCATGGAATCATATGTGCCAGCTTTGCACACACACGGTGCACATCAATTTATAAACACCCCCCAGACGCACCGGACAGGACGTGGAAAGTGAACATGTCCGGGCAAAAGAGGACGTTTGGTCAGCCTATGCTACCCCCTCTCCCCTTGGATCTCCGCAAGGGATGTGAGGACTCTAAAACTTCACCAGAGCCTCCCTCAGCATATAAGTGAGTAGATAATGGCTGAACGGTGAATGACTGTCAGACACACAGACCTGCAGCCCGCATCCACAGAGCCGACGAGAGACACGGCTGGTCACTCTCTTTATGGAGAAAATAAGGAAACACAGGCAGAGGGCAGATTCTCTGCAGATACAGACACCGCCATACACTGCTCATGGGTCATATGTAATGACTGAGAGGCATTACTTTAAGTCTATTTATTGTTGTTGTTTTTTAAATCCTGCATAGTCTGCCTGTAAGTAAATGATTTTTACACTTCTTCCATCACTGGATAAAGCACTTAAAAAGGCACGTAACATAACATTTTCTCCCTAGCATCATTGAAATGATAATATACCTGCTTGCAACACACAAGCAGTGTGAGCACCAATCCACTGTTTTTCTTTACAGAGTTTTACCTGCCATTGAAAAAATTTAAACATGGCAACAAAATGTTTACATTTTCTGAAAAAAAAACCCCAAAACAAATTCCTGCATTTTCAGTAAACCACATGCTTCCACAATACCTCACAATCAAATATGTGTTCAATATTAAAACAAATCAACTGCCACTCTGTAAACATTTCTTTGCTTTGGATTAATTTTATTTGGTATGAAAAGAGTTGAAAGGCAGCAGATTATTCTTCGTTCCTGGATGCTGCATGTAACGACAAGTACAAGTTTCTCTGAGCCCGCTGTGCAGTCAGTGAGCGGGGAGTTCAGAGATGGTCAGCCTGCATCATCAGTGTTTTGCAGACGGCTCTGTGTGCTCTCCTGTCAGCGTCCTGTCCTCCTTCAGTGTGGCCTCAGTGAACTCCTGCTTCACCCTCTGCAGCAGCTCTGGACGCAGCAGCACATCCAGGGCCGTCATGGCCAGAGCCTTGGCAGTCCTCAGGGTGTAGAACTGAGCTCTGTAATCACCTGAAACAGAGTCAGAAAACACATATATTATGTAATGCTTGCATATGACTAGCAGAGCTGTTCAAGTGCAGTCGGGGGAAAAAGCTACAAAGCTCTTTGTAGACTGACACAATACAAGGATGAGAAACTTCTCAGCTCTACTCACCAATTTGGTGTCAGCCTACACTCTTCCAAATAATCCAGCTACATAATTATCCATTGATTAAATTCAATATGATCCTTCTAAAGCTCCTCCTTAAACCAGCTTGGTGCCGCCAGTGTATAGTCAGGGCCAATTGAAAGCAATGTAAGATTAACTGCCAATGTGTAGGCTTTGTTTCGCTTTGTCCCGACCCACTGGCAAGCCAATTACGCTACTGGACCAAAGCACCTTTGGGAGAAAAAGCATGTGCAGCAACTCGTTAAAGGTTAAAGCACATGGCTGCAAGTAGTGACACTTTCCTCTTAAGGAAGTGACAGCAACAGTGAGTGAAAAACAAATCCAATTTATTTAGTAGCTGAGTGGGTCTACATGTCGATGGTTAATTAACTATATGTTACTGTGTATGCTTGTGTGGTTTCTGTGCATGAGCCTGAACCTTTTTACTACATTTCAATATTATTGATTATTACTTTACAGTGCATAGCATGGTGTGTATCGTTAGTGATAAATTGATCAGGAGAGGTGTTGACACCCATATATTAGATATGATCAATATATCCTTATTAACAGGCTATGTACCACAGTCTTTTAAGGTAGCTGTAATTAAACCTCTACTAAAAAAGCCCACCCTGGATCCAGAGGTGTTAGCCAACTATAGACCAATATCTAATCTTACCTTTATGTCAAAGATCCTTGAGAAAGTAGTCGCAGACCAGCTGTGTGATTTTCTCCATGATAATAATTTATTTGAGGAATTACAGTCAGGATTTAGAGCGCATCATAGCACTGAGACAGCTCTAGTTAAAATTACAAATGACCTTCTGATTGCTTCAGACAAAGGACTCGTCTCTGTACTTGTTTTATTAGATCTTAGTGCAGAGTTTGACACTGTTGACCATGAAATTCTGTTACAGAGACTGGAACACTTAATTGGCCTAAAAGGTTCTGCACTAAGCTGGTTTAAATCTTATTTATCTGATCATTTTCAATTTGTTGACGTTCATAATGAATCATCCGTACGTACTAAAGTTTGTTTTGGAGTTCCACAAGGTTCTGTGCTTGGACCAATCCTATTTATTCTATATATGCTTCCTTTAGGTAACATCATTAGAAATCACTCTATAAATTTCCATTGTTATGCAGATGATACACAGCTGTATTTATCGATGAAGCCAGAAGAAAGTGATCAATTAACTAAACTTCATAATTGTCTTAAAGACATAAAAACCTGGATGAGCAACAATTTCCCGATGTTAAATTCAGACAAAACTGAATTTATTGTTCTTGGCCCCAAACAACTCAGAGACTCTTTATCTGATGACATAGTTTCTCTCGATGGCGTTGCTCTGGCCTCTACCACTACCGTAAGAAACCTCGGAGTAACATTTGATCAAGATTTGTCTTTTAATTCTCATTTAAAACAAACCTCACGGACTGCATTTTTTCATCTGCGTAATATTGCAAAAATTAGGCCTATCTTGACCCAAAAAGATGCAGAAAAATTGGTCCACGCTTTTGTTACCTCAAGGCTGGATTACTGTAACTCTCTATTATCAGGTAGCTCTAGTAAATCATTAAAAACTCTTTAGCTAATTCAGAATGCAGCAGCACGTGTACTAACAGGAACTAAGAAACGTAGTCCCTAAAGTCTCCAAAAGTAGATCAGGAGCCAGAGCCTTCAGCTATCAGGCCCCTCTCCTGTGGAATCATCTTCCTGCTACGGTCCGGGAGGCAGACACTGTCTCCACATTTAAGACTAGACTTAAGACTTTCCTCTTTGATAAAGCTTATAGTTAGGGCTGGCTCAGGCTTGCCTTGTACCAGCCCCTAGTTAGGCTGACTTTGGCCTAGTCTACCGGAGGACCACCTATAATGCACCGGGCACCTTGTCTCTCTCTCTCTCTCGTATCCTATTACTGTATCTTGTTTACTCGGCCATTCTGGATGTCACTAACTCGGCTTCTTCTCCGGAGCCTTTGTGCTCCACTGTCTCTCAGGTTAACTCGTATTGCAGTGGTGCCTGGATAGTGTGACGTGTGTGGTTGTGCTGCTGCCGTGGTCCTGCCAGATGCCTCCTGCTGCTGCTGCTGCCATCATTAATCATTAGTCATACTTCTACTGTTATTATACACATATGACATTATCACACATGTATACTGCCTGATACTAATATATACTTTCAACATATTGTACCACAGTAGCCAGAACTATAACGACAGTATTATTACTTTCATGAATGTTGTTGTAAGCTACTGTCATTACCGAGGATGTCATACAGATTACTGTATTGTGTCATACAGATTACTGTTAATTTGTTATGCTGATCTGTTCTGTACGACATCTACTGCACGTCTGTCCGTCCTGGAAGAGGGATCCCTCCTCAGTTGCTCTTCCTGACGTTTCTACCATTTTTTTTTTCCCCGGTAAAGGGTTTTTTTTGGGGAGTTTTTCCTGATCCGCTTGAGGGTCTAAAGGACAGAGGGATGTCGTATGCTGTAAAGCCCTGTGAGGCAAATTGTATTTGTGATATTGGGCTTTATAAATAAAATTGAAAATAAATAAAATTGAATTGAATTGAAATGAAATTGAATTGTTGTTTCAGTGTATGGATAGCAGTCACTTAAGTTTCAGCACCATGCTTATTGGGTATGATAGTTTTTAAAGGATTCAAATTTCAAATAACTCATTAGACATCTATATGTGCTTAAAACAGCTGCTGAAATTAGCAAGGATTCGCCTGCTCTATCCACTACGCCACCAACATCCCTTTGAAAGAGATTCTGCTTGCTAAATTTCACATGCCGCTTCTCTCTCCTTGGCAGCTTTAGCAGTGTTATTTTTTTAAACTATTATGCTCATATTCGCTGTAGGCATTCACGAGCACCTCCAATTCCACAGATGTAAAATAAGTTGATCGCTTTTTCTCTCCGGTTGCCATGGTGAATCGAGGTACCAGGGCTCCATTGATGATGGCTTTTTATTGTGGTTGTGCACGTGCACGTGGAATACCCCTCTGGGGTCCATTCCAGAAAGCAGGTTTAACAAACTCTGAGTCTAATCCTGAACTCTGAGGTGTTACTGACCAATTAATCAGCTATTGGTTTTTCCTGCTCCAAACTATCGTTATTCTATCAGCCATTACAAATTCTCTATCGGTCGACCTCTAACAGTTATACTGTCTGCTGGTGCCCGTCACTGAAAACTTTATTTACAAAGCACTGCTTGAACAAATGCATTGTGATTAGTGGCTACTTTATATTTAAAGGGTCATTCCAGTTTGTTACATTTTGGTAGTTTTCTCAAAATGTTAGCTATTACTTGTCTGAAAAGGGCTGCTGAAAGGTGTCAGGTTATCATGGCTGCAGCTGCATGAATACAGTTGGAGGTTACCAGTCAGCTGGTAGCCAAGCAGCTGATTAATGAGCCTTTGATGGTGAAGTGTGAATTTAGCAGCTGATGTAACTGTAATTTCAGTACTTTGCGTCTTTTACTGCACAAACGCTGGACAAAACTATAAGATCTAAGTTGTGATACACCCAAACAATAAAGTTTCATCTGCTTAACATACCAGAGGCCACAGTGTATTCCGCTGTGTGGCACAGTGCCTTGGAACCAATGTAGAAGTATGGATGGATACCAGGAACTACAAACGACACGTTGCCAAAGTCTGTGGAGCCTGTAGGCATAAAAAAATGAATCACAAATATGGGGTTGTATTACACAGCAGAGAGTGTACAGATAGGAAACAGCCTCAAAATTGCTATAGCTAAACCCACCAGACTCCATTTAATTTAAGTAGTAGTTTTATTGTCATAAACACCCATATCTGTCCTCTCACCAGAAGCATTGTTGAGGACTTCTTCATCTGTGGTGAATTCCATCCCCAGAGCTTTCCCATTGTTCTCATACAAATCTTCCAGTGTTGTATTTCGCAATAAGTTCTCAAAAGCATTTCTTGCATACTCCACTTCAACCTGAGGAGGAAAGTAAGGCGACACATTGATGGCAGGACTTCAAGAGAAATTAGTCAACTCACTTGGTAATTAAAATATCACGTGTTATTGTTACCTCACAGCCAGTGGCCACAGCAGCTGATCTAAAACACATCTCAGCTTTTGCCTTCAGGACAGAAAGCTCAGCACGTGAGGGGGTTCTCAGGTAGTACTCCAGCTCAGTGTAGGCAGGGATGATGTTTGGCCTCTCTCCACCATGCTTTATGATACCTGCACAACACAACATGATTTAATGAGAGCTAACTAAACTCCTCACAACAACACATGAGTATAGAGGTCCATCAGTTGTTTACCATGAACTCTCCAGTCTGGCTTCATCTGCTGTCTGAGCACAGACAGGTTGTTGTAGCACAGCACCGCTGCATCCAACGCATTGATTCCCTCCCAGGGGTAGGCTGAGGCATGAGACGCCTTACCTCGATACTTTATAGTTACACTGAAAAACACAAGACAAAACACTTCAGTCTCTCTGCCTCTCAATCAGGAAGTTCAACATTGTGAGAAAGGGCATTTGGCTTTGGTAAGGTAAGGTCTACTCTCTACCATTTGGCTTTTTTTTGTCACCAAGATTGATAATTGTTCAACTTTAGGTGAAAGACTGCACTTGTCACTGTCACTCTTTACCCAGCCACCCAGTCACAGTGGAGGAGGGGTGGGACAAATGGCCTACAACAAAAACCAACCATCTCATGTTAGATGTACAAGTGCTGAACAACAAGAAATATGTTAATACACTTAAGACTGTATTCATTCCTCACCAACAAGATCTCATGAAGCCACCCAGACCTGTACTTCGTGTTTATCATCAGGGATTAATACAATTTACATAAAAAGTAATTAAATTTTTTTTTTTATAAAGAAGCATATGTTTAAGTGCTTGTGATTTATTGTTTTAGCTTTTGGTGGAATTTTAACTAGTTCTGATATCGACTGCTACTTGTAAATCTCTGGTATTGTGACAGGCCTAAGCCCCACATAAGACAACACTTACTAATAAGGTAGCAACAGCTGTTCCTTGAAAACTTACTCATGTTCAGCCACATGTGGGAGATATGGAGCGTCATCCCCCAGGGGGTGGGCCATGAACACCACATCCATGTTTTCAAAGGCTCCCTCCCTTATCAAGTCTATTTTACCTCCACCAGCCTCCTCGGCTGGAGTCCCCAACACTGTCACCTGTGGAGAGATTTATCATTGCTACCAAGAAGGATTGCATCTTTAACATAACGTACCTCTGTAAGGCAATGTATTAAACGTACACAAAACTCAAAATCATTAAACTTGTGTTTAATTATATTGTATATTTAAGTGTTAATTATATTGTATATTTTGTCATGCATCAGCTCTTAGAAATATCATCAAGAGTTGCTCCTCAAGTATGTTCTTTCTTAACCTACAAATACTTTTCTTTATCTTTTTGTATTTAAAACAGACTTCAAACACCGGTTGACCTTTTGACATAAATGATTTGAATTCATGAAACAAATCAAATCAAACATATATCTGTGTCATCATTTTTATCTTTTGACCATTCAAGAAGCATCAACGTCATTCATTTGAGATAAATCAGAGTGAGTTTCCAATGTGCACCTGTAGTTTCACCAATATGACAGGTGGGGAGGAAATTGTGACAGGATGCTCTGGTGTGGGGAGGGGTATCTGTCAGCAAAATGCTATTTTCTGGGTGATTTTCATCATGATAAGGCTCAATAAATACAAAAAAATCTTAAATTGTCACACAGTGTTTAAGGTCTCACCAAATATCAAGTTATTCCACCTAAAGTTAGAAACTTTACAAGTTCAGAAGTCACGTTACTCTGCCACACATGACAGATCAGTCAAAATATGGAGAATAGCTACATGTAAGTGTTTTGAAATAACAGTTATATCATATTCATTAACATTTGACATAAAATGCTTCAAGTGTATTAAAAGTGCCTGCTGTTCAGGATACCATAAGTTCAAAACAGCATCTGTACATGTCTCTTGGTGGTTCATTCATGATTTCTCTCAGTTGATTGGTCAAAAAAGGCATAACTCAAACAGTCAATCGAACCCAAACCAAGGCGCTCTGTACATGCTCCACAGTTTCAACCCCAGGCTTTGATCCAGAAGTTGAATAGCATAAAATGGGTGAGAGAAGAATAAGCCTGTAGAAAAAACATGATGAAATCTACATCCAGAGCTGTGCATTTTTGGACAGACAAGGAGACACAGCTCATGTCAGTACCAGTTTGCCACTAGGTAACTGTAGCTACGTTGTTTGACAGTTGTGCGTTCTGTGACGTAATAGGTCAACCAGAAAAAGGGCCAGTACTAACAAGCTGGGGGGGGGGGGGGGGGGGGGGGCATATTGCCATAGCCTGGTTCCAGACCATAGACCCCGCCCACTCAACTGAGTAGGCTTGTCTCACTGGTCTGGTATACTTCATTGAATTTGCGATTTATCTCGTCCAAACGATGGACGGACCAATGAACGCCAGGGGTCTGGCGATTAGCCAATCAGCGCCATGCTGATGTCAAGCTGTACGCCGGTGGGTAACTGGTGAGGATAGCAACAATGGCGACCGCTGCAGATCCTACAGACCACATTAACGATGCTATCAAGGTATTTCGCCACTACTCGCGTTAATGGAGGACCAAATTAAGGAAGCTGCTAAACTGGATTTAATGGCGATGCAGCTGGACGTGCACGACGACGGAGACATTTTAAACGGGCAATGCTCGCTTGTTTTCGGCACCCCCGAGGCATGGATACTAATGACGTCAGATTCTGGGTGAGTCGTTGATCTCTACTGATTGGTTAGGGAAAAAAATCAAATTCCCTCCACCTTGTAAATCGCCTTCAATGGAGGCGATGTCAGACTGAAGGTTCTGCCAGCTTTAGTCTGACACTCAGGCTAATATTGCCATGTATTGTGGCGGAGTAGGACATAGTCAATAAATCGATTCCCCTCCCGTGCTTATATACTGAGACAAGGACAGTAGTTAGTGAGGGCCTCATGAAGCATTTTCTTTATTTTCTGAGCAAACTAGATCATACCTGTCAAGTTGAGTAGTATCATGATACCACGGCAAAAATGAGGCAGATGTGCCTTTTGTCATTTATAAAAGATAATACATCAATGATATTTCAATGGAATAAATTACTTATTGACTTATTCATACTTCAAAAACAGCATCAGTAAGTGATTAACATAGGGGGGATTGAAATAAAAAAATAGAATAAAAATCAACCAGCTACCCTCCTCCCCTGACAAGTCCCTCCATAAGTAAAGAACAGTCCCTAAAGTGCGGTGAGGTTTGTGGACCATTACCTGCCACAAGAGAGAAATGTGAAAGGCTCGTTTCTCCTCTGACACGCCACATACCTGTGTGCCGCCACAGCTCGGGTGTCCAGGTACTACTGGGCAGTCATGACACCAATAAAAGAAGAAATATACTGGATCTGGAGTTGGACTTCTGTGTCGCTGGTAAGCTGTTATCTTGCGCCGCAGAGCACTATGAGCCTCCGCCATAACGTTATTCCTCTCTGTGATCCCCGTTCAACCCACAACCTCCAGGATTAGCCGTTCCTTTCTGCTGCTGGTTGAAACGTGGTAATACGGGCGCCCCAGTGCCCACTCCACTAACTTGACGTGGAAATGAGCGGTAGTCGAGAAAACTGGCGAGTTTTGTTTTGTTTGTTTTTTGGACGAGCGCCCTCACATAGATTGCGCCCTGGGCGGTTGCCCACATTTCCCATAGCAAAACCCGTCCCTGGGTGTACAGGAAATCTAAAATAACCACTTGTCAACCAGACCCGCTGTCGACACTAACCTCATGACAACTGCCACCCAGGCTACTGCAGGTGGCAGTTCTCGTGAGGCTAGTGACAGAGTTCAGTTTGAGGAGGCAGAGGAATGTTTTTTATGTTTTACGGTAGTTTCCCGGCCAAAACAGGAGACTTGGCAGGTATGAGTGGGAGCATTATTTGATAGGGTGTTACTGGACTATCAAAATATGCTACCCCTGAAATATTGATTAAAAATGTTAAAATGACATGTCTAAATATGCTGCCATTAATCCTACAATGGCAGTGAAGTGATTAGTAGTCTTACATGAATGCATTGAGTAGTGGGAGCATTATTTGATAGGGTGGTATTTTACAAGGGATTGTAAAATATGGTAGTTTCCTGGCCAAAACGGGAGACTTGACAGGTATGCACTAGATTGCGCTTTTTGGTAAACAAAAGCTTGAAAGCACGCTGAATTGCTATTCTTTGAGCCTCTCTCTTTAAACCAAGAGCAGTGGGCTCAAAAAATAAAGACATTGCTTCATGAGGCTTTGGCCATCACTACTACTATTTGGCCATTTAATTAGACTACTGTCAGTAGTCCAATTAAATGGCCTAGTACTTAACTGTGCATGTAAACCTACTGAGTGAGTTTACATTAGGACCGAGCTGTGCTGAGCGTGACAACCGGCCCCGTCCTCCCGTACTACTCCACAGGTCACACATGTAGTCCTACCTGCACCTGGACAGGAAGCTGATCGTGCGTGTTTTCCAGCACAGCTTTGAGCCCCAGAGCCGCAGCAGCTCCAACCTCAGCTATCAGGTTGTGTCCACACGCGTGACCAATACCAGGCAGGGCGTCGTACTCACACAGGAAACCCACGTTGACCACGTCGCCCCGCTCGCTGCCTCCACTTCTCCAAGTGGCTCGAAATGCAGTGTGCAGTTTGAAGTGAGCGTCC
Source organism: Epinephelus awoara (assembly GCA_035609425.1). Taxonomy (NCBI): domain Eukaryota; kingdom Metazoa; phylum Chordata; class Actinopteri; order Perciformes; family Serranidae; genus Epinephelus; species Epinephelus awoara. Next base: position 6,692,853 of record CM069305.1, read on the forward strand.
ACCTTCCAGCCTTTTTCCTGACTGAAAAACGCTACCAGTCTGTCATGAGACTTGCTTTCCTCATAAGCCAGCTCCGGACAGCTCCATATGTCCTGACTGAGGCTGTGGAGCTTTGCTTCGGCTTCGTCTATACAGCAGCCAGCTGTGTGTTTCAGCTGCAGCAGCAGCTCTGCTCCCTCACTCATCTTGCTCACTTTACAGGAACTTATATTGTCAAGTATCATTAACTGCCCCCAATAGTATGATAGTATGTCTCTGCAGCCCCGGAGACTGCAGATTAAGACCCGCAGTTCTGGACCCCTTGTTTTTCGCGAGTGTCCCCTACTAGACGGCTGTATAACTGCAACTAAATCAGCGTCTCACCCATACGTACAAAAATAAGCTTTGACGTCACACGGAGGCCACTTGGAGGGCGGAGGGAAAGTGGGCGGAGGGGGAGTGAAAGAGGTAAATGGAACACACCTGCCCTCGTTCACTCACAGGGCAGACAATGATGGATCAACCACATGTTGTTGGAGTAGCGCTATACTGCCTATTCCAAATCACACAAAATATACAGAGACTCATGTCATTAAGACGGAGACGTATTCTGCGCTTGATGGCAATACGACGGTACCTGGTAATTTTCAGAATTATTAGTTTTGTTTCAAATTTTATTTGGGCAATTCATTATTTATTTATGTATTTGTCTTTACCATATAATTTGTAGACAGTTTTGTTGTTTAAATACATTTAACCTGCTTTAAGTTTAGTTGACATTAGTTTTAATTTTAGATTGTTTTTTCCTGATTATTAGGCCTGTTACCACCACCATCCTCCTCCTCCTCCTCATTGTCTTTATGGCCTTAATTGTTAAAGATTGTGGTTCAGACAACAATACAAACACAACACTTAAAGTCATGTAGGATAGACGTTACAAGGATCAATGTTTAAAGCAAAGAACAGATCATTACCAGAACATTTACAAAACTTATTTAAATTGGAGCAAGGGGGCAACAGACTGAAGCTTGATTTTAAACATTCATTTGCAAGGCTAAGCTTAAAACAAATGTGTATTTTTGTTGCAGGTGTAAAACTATGGCATTCATAAAGCAAGGAATTGAAAAGTTGTACAAGTATGTCTCAGTTTAAGAAAATGTTTAAAAAAGACGAGATAAGCATCTACAAAAAAGGAGAAAGAGAAAAAGAAAAAGAAGGGGGAAAAAGAAAAGATAGATAGACAAGTGGTGTCTACTGCTAATTTGTTTGTTTTCTTGTCACTACTATGTTTCATCATTCTTAATATTTTGAAACAGAGTACAATATTGGTGTTGATATTAAGCCAATGTAATTATAACAACAGAGAGGGGCAGTTACTATAAGGTTTCTTCATTATGCTCCTTTTTATTTATGGTGACAATGTGTACATTATGTAAATATGTGCAACCATGTGAGAATGTATACCATGAATTGAATAGATCAGAATGAATGCCATAACTGCCACGGACAGTCTAATTGCACAATTATCCGACCCGTGCGGGCTCCTTAAATTCATTTTGTTCTTCTTTGGCGGTGAATAGACAGCAGCCAACGGTGTTTGAGGTTCATTATCGCCACCGCATGGCGTGCACCACTGCAATGCATTGTGGGTGTTATACAGCTCTGGAGTGACCATCGTTGTTGACTCAATCACTCAGCCCTCAAGGGTCGATCTCACAAAGTTCACTTCAGCTGTTTAGAGAAATGGAACAGCCCTTAAGATGGAGGCGGGGATTCCCCCGAGGGCAAGTGCTGAGGGCAAGTGAGCGAGGGCGACTCAAACCGTTTTTGGAACGCAGCTAAACCGTTTTTGGAACGCAGCTCCGGTCTCACCCAAACGCCGCTGTTCTTCTTCTTCTTCTTTTTTTAATGGCGGGTCGCAAACAACTTTTAGGTGCATACCATCACCTACTGTACAAGAGTGTGTGTCATCATGTCACTTACCTATTTTTATATTTTAGCTGCCAGCCCTGTGTCCCTTGAGCAGCGCCCTCCTCCCCTTCCTTATCTCTTCTCCCTCTCCTTCTGTTCCCAGAATTCCATTTAGGCCCGACTCCCTACCTGCCTCTTTAATTTTTTCTTCAAATCTTTTCCTTTTTATTTCATACTTAATACATTGAAGCAACACATGTTCTACATTTTCCTTTACTCTGCACATATCACACAAATCATCTATCCTTTTCCCCAGTAACCACATGGTGTCATTCAGTCCGGTGTGTCCTACTCTAATGTGAAATGTCTAACGTGAAATGAGGATTTCCTCCCTCCTGTTCCTCTCTCTGTAGATCTTAGTTATTACTGACTTTTGTATTTTATGAAATCCTCTTCCTCTCTGATCCTCATCCCACTTTTCCTGCCATTTTTCCATTCCTTTTTTCTTGATTATTGTTTTTCCTTCTCCTTTACCTAGCTGAATAGGTATTGTAATTTCTTTTCTTAGTGATGCTTTTGCTAACTTGTCAGCCGTCTCATTCCCTTTCACCCCCTCGTGTGCTGGTACCCAGCAGAACTGTACATCCACACCACCCCGGTGAAGCCTTAATAGGCTATGTTGTAGTTCTATTAGTAAATCTTCTCTGTCTGATTTAGTTGACTGTATACTATCTAAAGTTGCTGCTGAATCTGTGCACACGACCACCCGATCTGGTCTGACCTCCTCCACCCACTGCAGGCATACAATGACAGCCACCACCTCTGCTGTGTAAACTGACAGTTGATTTGAAATTCTCTTAGAGATATATATATTGGATTCTGGAATGAAAACACCAATACCCACACACTCATGTTCATTTTTAGAGCCATCTGTGAATATTTTCAGGTATCTATAATATTTTTGTCTCAGAAATACATTTGTTTTAACTCCAGTTTCTGTCAAGCGCCATTCTCTTTTCTTTTCTAGAATGCTCATGTCAACTTTTGTTTCTGGGTACAGCCATGGAGGAACATTACTTGTAGGATTAGCTTTTGTAAACTCCAATGTTCTCCATGCCAAACTGTTTCACCTTATCTCCTATCTCCCATCCAAAGCCTCTTCTCTGAAATGTAGAGTATTCCCAACACGGTTTTAATGTATTAGGTGAGGGGTTTTCATCACCATTTCCTTATTTAAACTCCGATACTTTCTGCAGTGGTTGACCATACAGTGTTAAGTTATTAACATACACTGTTAAGTTATTATTAACCTTTCGTTTATTTGTTACTATCATGTAGCAGGATTTACTGACTGAAAGTTTGAACCCCCACTCATATGACCACCTCTCCACTTCCTGTATAGCGCTTGCAATACTCCTGATAACATACGTCACATTTCTGCTTCTCATCCATATGGTACCATCATCCGCATAAAGGGCTGAGTTAATACTCCCATTTAGTTTTGAAAAAATGTCATTAATCATGATATTAAACAAAAGTGGACTAATGGCACTTCCCTGGGGAATACAATTTTCTACCTCTAAATCTTGAGATAATGCTGTTCCTACTTTAACTTTGATTTTTCTGCCTGTTAAGAAATTCATTATCCAATTAAAGACTCTTCCACCAATACCCATTTGATTTAGTTTTATAAGAAGGCCATCTCTCCACATTGAGTCATAAGCCTTCTCAATGTCAAAAAACACAATAACCATTACCTCTTTCATTTTAAAAGTCTTTTCAATTTCATTGCTCACTCTTACTAAGGCATCCACTGTTGAGCGCCCTTTTCTGAAACCACACTGATTATTATTTAGCAGCCCTTTCTGCTCCAGAAAAAAACGCTAATCTATTTACAATGACTTTCTCCATCCATTTGCAAACGTGAGATGTTAACACAATAGGTCTGTAATTGTTTGGGTTTCCAGGATCTTTCCAGGTGCTGAATGGCAGTATTACTGCCTCCTTCCAGCTCCTGGGTATCTGTCCCTCTCTCCATATTTTATTAAAAAGATTCAATATTATCTGTAACGTTACTTCAGGAAGCTGTTGGAGCATTGCATAACAAATCTGATCCTGTCCTGGAGCCGTATTTCCTGTGCTTTGTAAGGCTGTTTTAAGTTCTTTCATTGTGAAACACCACTGTTTGAAATAAGTTACACTTTTAATGCTTTATAACAATTTACAATTTTAAAATTTTATTACACCCGAATAAAAATACCAAGATTTAATTGCTGATTTATGCCTGGGTGCTGCTCTGCATTATTATTGTTTGCTGGTTGTTTTGTATGGTTTGATCCAACTATTTTAGTTGTTTATTTCTTAATATTCATCAGACTGCTCTGACTGGCACGCCAAAAACTTGCACTGCATTGATCAAACCCACTACAACATATAATAGGAAATGTCTGGTCTCGGGTGTCCAGTCCTCACTTTTGTTGTAGGAATTTGAAACAAAGGCTGTGAAATACTGAAATGGTTTTAAATGTTTTATTGTGTGCAGTGGTTACATCACACATCAGGGAGATGTGCAGAGAAAAAAAAGAAATCAAACATATCACAAAACTGAAAACAGAAACACTTAAAAAGAAAAATTAAATACCTATCACATTACCTACCATTTGAATAGAGCCACTTCCTTCCTTGTTGTGCATTTCTCCAGTAGGGGCAAGGTTTTCCCTTTCTGGATTGTTATGTGCACCTTAAAAAGATAGTGCCTCGTTAGTCAAAGTTAATATTTTTCAACCGTTTTACACACATAAACAAGGCCAAAGCCTAATAATAGACAAAAATACAATTCTGATCTTCTGCGCTGGATGAGCTTAATTTCTGTCCACAAAATCTCTAAATATATATGCTATAGAGTAATATCAATGTAGTGATATAAACACACGTGATATATAATATTATGAATAACAAAGGAAAAACGTGTGTGTAGGTGTATTACATGATACACATGAATACAAAATTAACTTTTAGTATAAAGTACACTAATTGCCAATATGTAAACAGTTTCATGCTTGTATGAAACATAAGCCTAAACATGTTTTTCTCATATCATCCACTTCATTGCTTTAATCATTTATTCATGTTTAATTTAAAGGATATGCTAAAATTATTTGTCATCGGCTTCGGTTTCATGAAACAAAATGTGCAGGTCAAACAGTTCAATGCTAACAAGCTAAACTATTACCTACTACTTTAACCCATATTTGACGTGCCTTTCAGACTATCGTGGTAAAGACGGTCATATCATTTTACAAATAATGTGATTCACATTCAATACTCACACTTGGATCGTTGTCGTCCATATTCAATAGTTGTAATAGTATGTTGGCTTCCAATGAAATGGAGGGCGCTGTCGCGAAATACAAGGGGTCTAAAACTGCAGGTCCAGATCTGCAGGTCTGAATCTGCAGTCTCCGGGTGTGCAGACACACCCTCCTCATTAACTGTGGTACTTTCTTTCTTTTTTGAGTGTTAATGGCGGTTGGCAAACCAGCATTCAAGCGCATTACCACCACTGAGCCTACTGGACTGGAGTGTGCAGCAGTAGATTGGTTAGAAACAAACAAAACAAAAGACAGAGGCTAAATTCTCTATTATTCCTGTTATTCTTAGATAATTAAACAAAAACTTGTGTATATTCCTTGATGTCCGCCCAAGTATATCCCCTAATGTAATACTGCACTGTTAGTCCTGTTATTAACTGCCTTCTTTCTTCTTCATACCTGTTGCTGTCTATTAGTACATGTTTGACTCTTTACAGTTCGTTACAATTTCAGTATAGTCCAGTAGGATGCTTCCCTATTCTATTGAGAGTGTCATTTACAAATCACATTTACAAATGATCTAAACTACACATTATCTTGACTTTGCGTGTGAGGTACTCTGTGCAAAAGCCTTACAGCTGTACCTACATGTCCAGTGAAGGTTACAGACATCAGCCACTATCACACCCCATTCTGCCAATAACTATAGTTTATATAAAGTTCTACCAGCGCAGATTCATTGGCCACAGCAATGAATCAGTCGACTTCTAGTACAGTATCTACACAGTATGTGTAGTGTGAGCAGCATGTTATACATATGCTTGCACTCAAAAGTCTGACACTGAAAAAGGGTCTCACCTTCTCCTACCTACTCTGTTTATGTTAATTTAAATTGTAATGTTTGTTTCAGAAAAGTGTCAAAATTTTGTTGCTGTGTTTAAATTTTTTTCACTGGCAGGTAAAACTGTAAAGAAAAACACAGTGGATCGGTGCCCACACTGCTTGTGTGTTGCAGGCAGGTATATTATTTTTCCATGTTGGCGCAGTATTGGTGATTTGGTCTATGGTTGTCTACGGTGCGGGAGATAACCATAGAGGAAGTGAAACCTAGAATCAGAATAGTCACTTTTATGACTCTTACTAACACTGCACTCACTTTTATGGTGAATTGAATAGTGAAAGTATCCCTCATTTCACTGGGAACTCCCTTAAAGACCTCCTAGTTGAGAACCACTGCACCAGGTGACCCTATTATAATATTACAATCGACTGTGGGTATCAAAAAAAAGCTTAAGAGGAAGAAAAAACAGAGGAGACTGACAACAGCAGCGGTTGACTCAGGCTGTCTGACGGGCAGGGGCAAACAAAATAACAAGGAATGGCCAAAACTCCAATAATAAGACCGAAGGTATAATAAACCAAAAAATGATCTATTAAGAAGAACACTTAAAACGTTCAAATGTAACCACTAAGATAGCAATCAGCACATAGCAAACAGTAGATGCTGAATAATTACACTCCAGTTACCAAATGATGATCTCTCTCATCACAACTGTATCTTAACAGACTTTTTATATCATGGCCCCATCATTAATCCTCTTTTTTTCATCAGCGGATAGAGGATGTTGTTTTTGTTATTTACAATAAAAATGATTTTACTAAGCTCTCAGTTTTTGTCCACCATGTGTGCTGCTTTGGCTTTGTCTAAAATTTGACATAAGCCACAACAGATGTCACAGCAGACATTACATTAGATAAAAGCAACAGATGATGCATTTCAAAACCAAACTTCAAAGCCTGTTGATCCAACAGACTTCGTCTGACTCAAACATATCCGGTGTTCTGCTGACCTGCATCACAGTGATGGTATTTGTCATTTTTAGTAAGACATTTTGTTTTCGCAGTAAACAGGCTGGGAAGAACTACTGTAAGAAAAAACATTTTAATCAAGAATTCTGCACACTGACTCAGCACAGAGTCAATACATGATTTAATATGTCACTATGTTGATGAGAGGAGTTAGAGGAGGTGGAGATGTGAAAGTAAAAAAAGCTCCAGTTCCATATGAGAATGACACTGATGTCCACGACTGCTACCGAATGTAACTCGGAGCATATCTAGAAAAAAGGTCAATCGATCAAACAATCACATTAAACCACAACACCCTGAAGATTTAACTTAAAAAAATAAACAAAAAACAGGATTTACAGCACAAACTGCTGCTGTTTAAACACAAACTCAACTTGATTCTGTTGATTAATAATTACCAAACTTTTCACTGTAACCAACACAATATCTGAGCCACATAAAAGATCCTTTGATAAAAACAGATGCTACAGGTTTGTCCATCTGTTACCTTGTGTCAAATGAAGAGCTGTGCAACACACTACACCTTGAGTGATAAACCATCTACAGAACATGTTTTTTCAGATACAGATTACAGCACCATCGCCAGAAAAAATATTCCCATTGTCTGCAAACCACGGAAATGTGACAATGCACGTTATTACGTAGCAGATACGTTTCAACAGCACTGCGGTTAACATGTGGTAGGTTTAGGCACAAAAGCCACTTGGTTATGGATAGGAAAAGATCATGTTTTGGCTTAAAATACTCTCTTTTGGGGGCACAATCCCCAGCAATGTCTCTTTTAAAGACAAACTGCTTTTTGCGCCACCACCCCCGCTGGAAAAACAGTAATGGGTCGGAACAGAAAACCTAAGCCTCACTAAATTACAGCCGGTTTTGGTTTGGTGACTAAAAAGGTGCTGGAAAAAAAGTGACAGGTTGCTAAAAACATCCATACTTGGTGGCTTAAAAGCCTCTGGAAAAACAAGACAAGTTGCTAAAGACGCCCACGTTTGATGGCTTAAACGACTCTGGAAAAACAACAAAAAAAAAGAAGACTTTTGGTAGCCAAAAAGCTGCTAGAAAAACAATGCCAGATTCCTAAAAAAAACAAAAAAACACGTTCAGTGGCTAAAAAACAGTTGGGTTGTTGGTTGGTCTCCAACAGTGCTCTGCAGCTTGGCAGGCATCTTGCCCAGGTGTCACACCATCTATCATCCCCTCCACCAACCAATGACAAAGTAATGTTATATACTATGTCACTTTAAAAACGCTCATATGATAACATAATCATGGTTTGCAGAATTGTACAATGGCACCATTATCTTCTGGCGACTGGGCTGCAGTTTTTTGAAATATTTTATGCCTTCAAGTTTCACCATAGGTGTCAATTCAGCTTAACTGTTTAATAATTAATTGTTCTGCACACATTACAGATATTCATAAATATAAATCACATTGGAAATCTCCTTAGAATGAATGAAGTGACTTCCTGAGACTGCAGCTTTCTTTAGTCCTGTCCCTGCACACTACAGGTCCTCTCTAGTTCAAAAAGCTGCAATCTCTTACACACTGTAGTTCTGTTCAGTTGGCCCAGACCAAAGAATATCAATGATACATTGTTGTCTCTTAGTTTTGGTCCGCAAACATGAACTCACTTGGACTGACAGGTAAGTCACTGACTACAGTCACACAACAAGCTTTAGTGCTCAATTCAGATTCATTGCTCAGATCCAATTTTCTTGTTTGGCTGTTGTACTAATGAAACACACGTTGGAGCTGTTTCACATCTTGATCATTGCACCATCCAGTAAAGTTGTTCCACACTGATACCGGCATCGGACATGCTTCTAATGCTGCTTAAAATGCTAGGATTGCAATGCACCGATCCGATACCACGTAATTTATTAAAATTTAGGTGGAATAAAGTGACATTTTTCCCAAAAATCAATTGTTGTTCTTCGCCGCTTTGAAACAGTAGCCTACACAAGTTGCGCTGTGCTGCTAATGGCAAGTACTGTTTTTGAGCGACGACAAATTGATTTACAGTAAATAGTTTGTTAGCCAGAAGCAAAATGTCAAATTCGATAATAAATTCTATGTTTGTATTTGTTCATGTTTTACAAAGGCCATGCCATTCAACAATAATAGCAATTATTTACACCCATACAGGGTTAGCGGTATGCAGCAGTCATTTTTATTTTTTATTATTTTTTAATTCACTGATATTGAAATGGTATTTGGTATCGTCCCATACACAAGTTCAGGTATAGGTTCAGGTATAGTAATCAGTATTCAGAAGAAAATAATGGTATCAGAACATCTCTGCCACAGGCAACAATATGATTTCCTGTAAAAGCATCTCTCCATTTGTTGAGCTGCTGTCGTCATGTGTCTTGGAAATGCTCACACAGTCCTTGCACACTAGACCTACTGCTTTGCGCTTGCCAGTGCCCTTGTTGATTAAACAGGGCCCTGCAAAAGTGAACCTGTCCTTCCATATATAAAAAAACTGCACATAAACCAATACCAGAAAAGTTCCCCCTCAGAATTTACTGAAGCATTGCCTTCTGTTTGTCTCAAGCCCTTGATTGAAGAATTTATTGAGCTCTGAACCAGTTGAGAAACTTCTAACCAATAACTGGTAACAACCTCTTAAATTCAAACTTTTCAGACAAAGTGGCACTGTGACAAAACATTTGACGCCCCAAAAGTACACATCATGGTAAACAATATGTATCAAGATGAAGCCACATTGGATAACATTGTGCTTTATTTGGCAGACTAAAGTTTCAGCTGTATGTGGTCCTGTAAGACTGTTGCAGGTCCCTGAGGTTCTGTCCTGTCAAAAGTTTGCAGAGACCTGAGGACAGAGGGGAAGTTGAATGTGCTTGGGGGTTCAGGTCTGCCTGAAGACCTCTACTATACACTGGTCTTTCTTTGGATTGGACTGTTCCATCTTCCATCTTTCAAATTTGAAGACACAAAAGCCTGAATCTGCAAGCTGAGTGCCCAAGTCTCCACTCAAGTACATCAGTTACACACTCTGACAAGCAGGGAGGCAGAAGAAATTTCTGCCAGAAGTGTGCACACCTCTGGTTTGAGTCCCATCTGTGTTACGAGTAGATAGACCAGTAGATGATGTTGAAGAGGATGTAAGATCCGGGAAAGATGACCCGGGAGTATTTGTCTATTGCATGCGTGTCAATCCAGACGTTGTTGTAGGCGCCAGAGCCGACATGGCCAGTGACCTGGTCGGTCTCCATCGCCAGCTGCACCAGCATCCTCTCCCGCTTTACCCCATTCTCTTCTGGCATGCCGTAGTTCCCTGTTGTGTTGGCATCCACCTCACTGTAGCTGGCTGACATCATGCCAGGATGGGCCATACCACAGGTACATGGCAGCTGCAAGCAGACGAAAAGTACTTAATGGCTTTACAAAACACTACATGTTCACAAAAAAACGTTTGTTATGCTCATCAACTTCTAAATCCAGAAACTTATTGAAACTAGAATTACCGCCCTGTGGTTGTATGCCTCCGTGCACACGTTTCTCTTACAGTTTACATCCATGTCTGTGAAAACATGGATGCTTTGCACCCATTTTCACCCTGACAGCACAGGAGATCTATACAATCAGCACAGTTTCAAGGTGGACACCCACAATTAGTGTCACCAATTCAGTATCTAACCAAATATTTTCCCCTCTGCTCCCGACATATGACCCACGGGCTGAAAAGCTTTTTTCAGAACATGATGATGTCACAGTGAAGCTGACCTTTGACTTTTTGGATATAAAAAGTCATCACTTCATTATTTTATCCTATTCGATATTTGTGTGAAGTTTTGTCATGATTTGCATGTGTAATTCTTGAATTATGGCCAGAAACATATTTGTGTGGTCAGACTGACCTTGACCTTTGACCACCAAATTCTAATCAGCTTGTTCTTCAGTTCAAGTGGACGTTCGTGTTGAACTTGGAAAAATTCCCTCATGGTGCCCTTGAGATATTGTGTTCACAAGAATGAGACAGATGAGGTCACATAGTCCTTGACCTTTGACTACAAAAATCAAGTTGGTTCATGAGTCCAAGTGAAAGTTTGTGCCAAATTTAAAAAAAAATCCATCAAGCTGTTCTTGAGAGTTTATGTTCATGAAAATGAGACAGATGCAAGGTCACAGTGACCTTGATCTTTGACCACCAAAATCTGAACAGTTCATCCTTGAATTCAAGGCATTCTTGAGATAACGAGTTCGTGAGTACAAGAGAATAAGAAAGACAACGTCACAGTGACCTTGACCTTTGACCACTGAAAACGAATTAGTTCATTGTTGAGCCTCTGGAGACAGCTATTGCCGGCACAGAAGCATAAAAATATATGTTGCTTTTAACTGATGACTTTAGTAAATGCACATGTGCCTCTTGGCATCTGTAGCATGGAGATGAGTGACTGGTACTAACCCCCTCCCGGAGTGCCCTTTCCTTGCGTTCTTGCAGAGTAGACAGGTAGTTGACTGCAGCGTACTCTAACACGGACAGGAACACAAAGACAAAACTGACCCACAGGTAAATGTCCACAGCTTTGATGTAAGAGACCCTGGGCATGGAGGCATTGACTCCCGTGATGATGGTGGACATGGTGAGCACCGTAGTTATACCTAAAGAAGGACAACAGCTTCAGAGCAAGTGAAACCAGTCGAACATATTATGTTACAGTTATAGTGATAAACATAAAGGGCATTTGTCTGAGAAAATTATTACTATTTTGCCCTGTTTATGACCAGGCTGCTTACACTTATTTGCTCAGAATACAATTGTGATGTCAGGTATGTGCCAGTATTAACTCACACAAAGTGCTGAAGAAAAAATATGTTCAGAACTTGACTCAACAAAATATCAAGTTAAATAGTCACCTATAACTGCCATTTGATTATGGAAGCTGTGGGCTGCCAACATTAAAGTCACAATGAAGAAGGAGATGAAGTGTGTTTAATGGAGCTTTACTTGATATTCAGAGCACCACCCTTTAGCATCCGTATGAGACACACTGGGCTGTATCATTAGCAGATGCTCTAAGCAACTGATGGGTCAAACCAGCACAGGACTTTCACCCAGGAGACTGGTGGTCGTGTCTCGTGTGAAACCAAAAGTCAACGTTGACTTAAATTAACTTTGTAACGTAACGTGTAATATGACGTAATGTCAACAAACGTGCTTATATCAATCCAAATCCTAATCTTGTTTTTTAAACCTAATCAGGTATTTTTGTTGCCTAAACTTAACAAAGTAAGCCAAAAACAAGGTAAGTTATTTTGAAGTTTATTTTGAAAAGACACTCTATGTAAATAACATGCGAAAACTGTACTTTCCTGAGAAAATGGCAGTGTATTTAGGGTATATTGTATTTTGCACGTAACAGCATAAACTGATCAACACCGTTCCTGTTAAAAACTCATGCTATAGGGGTACCTAGAGTGTAACATTTTAATATGTAGGATTTTTTATTTTTATTTTGATACAAAATGTCTTTTGAGACACAATTACAAATTACAATTACAATACAAGATCGTTCAGATCAGATAGAACTAAGCAAGCGATCACTTAACTGACCAGCGCACCAGTTCTCTAGCAATGGCTAAGCCCTCTTACCTAGTGGCACTCTAGCAGGGACGGCCCTGCGGTCGATCCAGAAGGACACCCAGGACAGCATGACCATCAGAGTGGCTGGGAAGTAGGTCTGCAGCAGAAAAAAGAAGACGTGCCGCCGCAGAGTGAAGTTGATGTACAGACGGTTGTACCAGCCTGGGGACGAGATGATGTTAGACGTCACATAGACCTCAGATATTAGATATGTAGATCTAAATCAACAGACAGCCCTGCACTTTCTGTCAGTACCTGTGCTGCTGTAGAAGGCCAGCTTGGTGGTGGTGTGAAATTCCTGGATGAGGAACTGTGAGAGAGAAATTCTTTCGTCTGTGTTTAACGACCTGTTTCCTTCCTTCCAGTACAGCATTAGGTCATCATCTGTATAAGCATCTGGAGAGATAAAGAGCATAAACTAAGTATCTGCGGCACAAATTCTGTTTTCCCCCAAATAAAACAATAACAACCGAGTGAAGACTGTAAAGTGCAATAAGAACATCCTCCACAGCCTCTGGTCTTATATAATAAGTATCATTTCCTTTAAGGTTCTGTATGTAGCTTTCAGAAAATCCCTCTTTTTAGTGACACCTCTCTCTGAGGCCATTAAGTGAACAAAAAAATACAATGCTGGCCTTGTTATTAAGCCATACTGTGTCCCTGCACTGGAGAATTTTGTTTCTGGTATACTTAACCTACTGTATTAGTGATGATGAAACTGTAACAGCAGAGAAGAAGAAAAGTTTGATCACATCCATCACTTACAGCTCTCTATCTCCAAAGAGCAAGTCTGTGTATCGAGAGGGAAGCGACTCAGGTCCATGCTGCACATGGCTGTGACTGTCACCCTGCAATGACAAAAAAATATTACCAAATGAATAATTATTTCAGTTACACTCTTGGCATGTGAGCATAGCTAGTTATGCTTGTTTGTGTCTGTTGAGAAACACTGTAAATAGTGGCCACTGACTTTTCATTATAGTTCCATAATGCATGTGTAACCTTTAGCAAAGCATTAACCTTCCATATTCACAAACAAATACTGAGTGGGTCAGGGGTTTCAGCAGAGATTTGGTTTCCAGCACAGAGATGATAAATGAAAATACATAATCCAGCTCATAGGACGAGAGGAGGCTACACGGTCTGCAGGCGAGATCTACAAACTGTCATCCTCACTTGCCAATCTGCCTTAGTCTGGAAAATCTCCAACCAGCACCAACCCCACACAGATTAACCCAGGCCATGTGATGAGTATGCTTATATCTCCCACTTACCATCAACTACTCTTCCCTCATGAACACTGAAGACATTCACCAGGTAAGAAAATATCATTATGCTCCTACTATCAGTCACATATATTTTAAATCACCCTTTAGCCCCAACATTCAGATATTTCCAAATAAATAGTGAATGCTGGTGAATGATGTCACCAGCATTGGTTTGTTCCAGTCCGTCAGGAAGGCTGTACTATGCTTGTGTGGGCACAGGAGGCAGATGACCAGCTGTTAATCTCTGCCCCGCTCTGTAATGTGGATTACAAAATCAACTATCTTGGCTCTGAGCCTCCTCTCGCTCGCCAAAATTACAAGGTCTTGCTCAGCAGTATTAGCGGTCCTAATTGGCAGAACGTTATCCCCTTAAATACACATCTTGTAGTGCGGCAGCTGGTGCCACTTTGTCTTGGCAGGACAGCCGACGGCAATCACATCCCTGAACACCCACTAACATCCTAACCTGCCCCACTTAATAAGTATTACATGAACTCTACGTATCTAGTACTACAGAATACAGTGGAATAAAATTTAAAATGTGAAACTGTTTTGTTAATGTTTGTATCAAGTTTTTTTTCAGGTAACACTTGATGTCGTACACAGAGTTTTGAGTAGAGATCATGGAAGACTAAGGCAAGCACATATGCACTAAGTGACAGCATAAATGGCTTTTGAAGTGTCCCAGTAAGACATGACAGTGTGACTGACATGAACAACGTAGGACAGTGAAGCTGAAGCAGCTAAATGGAATTCAGCCATCATTCAATCATTTACACTTGTGATTTTCCTACTGTGACATTTAAAAATGTCTTCTGTGAAAATGTCTTTTGAATAAAAACCATGTGTCTACAGCTCCATTTAGACTGGATTTATGTCACGGGTTGGATGATTTCAGTATAACCTGCAGTTCAGTGATTTTAATCCCATTTGGAGCACATATGTCAGATTTTTTTTTTTTTTTACCCCAGATATAACCTCAGCCCTGCAGCATTTGTTTTGTGACAGTGGGAGGTACTGCTCAGTTCAGTCCAGAGATATGTTTTTTTTTAAAAAAGTATATCTCTAAGTTTTAATAAAGAAAGCACACAATGTTGATTTTTATCAGCTAAGTGTATGACAGTTGAAGTAGAAAAGGATTTTACTAAACAAAGACATGCAGGTTAAGTTAAATGGTGATTCCAAATTGGCCGTAGGTGTGACTGTAAGTGGTTTTCTGTCTCTATGTGTCAGCCCTGTGATAATCTGGTGACCTGTCCAGGGTCAACCCTGCCTCTCGTCCAATTTCAGCTGTGATAGGCTTCATAGTTCCAGTAGTAATAGTCACACATCACTTTTGGAGACAGCAAATAATTGTATTTCGGAAAAAAAAGAACTATTCCTTCAAACTGCTGCTGAGTTAAAGGAACAAAAGCTCCTTGCTCCATAGAGCAGCTTCATTGGACTTGTACAGCCACACGTCTGAGCCACCAGAACCAAAGTTAAAATCAGAGCCAGAGGACACTGATGTGCCCAAAAATCAACCTAGTTCTTCTGAGTCTGCATAAGAGTGGTAATTTTAATTTATTTTGTTCAAACAACAACAAAATGCAACGCCGCTATTTCATATATAGTTTAGAGGCGTTGCTCCATTGATCCAAGTTCTAAACTGACAGTTAATTAAGTTAATTAAATGGCTATCACTGTGCTTTTTCAGGGGGTGTTGCCCCACAAGGTGATTTAATGTAAATTAAATGTGTATAATAATAAAGATTCAGCAAAAATAAATGTGTTTGGGAAGCACTGAGTGTACGAATGGATTAAAAAAAACTTGGATTATACTAAACACAGTCTGCCTTTAACTCCAATTCATCAAGAGTTTTTGGATTCTCCGTTCACTGTGGATGCATGCAAGAAAAGCAAACCAACTGAACGTAACATGGGGTGAGTAACTAATATACAAATAATAATTTTGTGGGTGAAGTATTCCTTTAACCACTGCTAGTTGTTTCATACGCGTCAAGTGTTGGGGGGGGATTACCGGAGGCTGTAGAGGACTTTGCCATCTGGGTAAACTCGCAGCATGACGTTTTCAGTGGTGGTGTCATGGGTGAAGGACCTCTTAGAGTGGACAAAAAACATGTCAGGTACCCAGATTTTCTTCACCAGACGGCCATCGAAGGTCATGCTTAGGTTGTTGTTGCTTTTGAAGGACAGACGTTCATCTTTCCAATAGTGCCTCAGATACAGGGTCATAGTAAAGTCCTTAAACAAGAAGATACGTGTCTGTTACATTATTATCTCAACTAACAACATACATGCATTTTCTTACTTATAGTTTGGTCCAGACATACCATATCGACCTCTGAAATAGCATCCAAACTTTCAACCTGAACATCCACTCCGACAGGGACTGCAGGCCCTAAGAAATATGCAGCAGTTTACAAAGATGCGTTAACCTGTAAGTTACTGTAGGCTTAACATGTTAAAATACATCAGAGGACAGTAGGAGTGCAGATGTAGCCCAGGTGCCTTATTCTGAACTGTCAGGATTATCTTGTTTATTTGAAGGGTTGTGACTCCTTTTTAGGCTAACCCTTTTGCTTCAAACAATGACTTCTGCTCTCTTTCATCCAAATCCCCATCAAAGCAGTTGGGTGCAGATTTCCAAAACAATGGCACAGAGCCAATGGAGTGAGCAAGTGAGTACTCTAATCCTAATTGACATTATAGTGCATGCTGGGTTTTTCCATCTTTTTCCTTTTTTTAACAGGGCTTCAGTTTTTAAAAATAGAAAAATCAAAAATCCAGATGCATTCTTTGAAATCTCCTGATGAATTAGCCTAGGGCTATTGTTAGTGCGACCATTTACACTCAGGGTCAAAATCCTGCTTGTGCTTCCATCTAGTGCAACAAGTCCATTAACCCACATGACCAAATAGGTCCACAGGAGCATTTCCTAAATTAGCGCACGTACCAGTGGATAAAAGAATAGCTTGTTAAGTTCAAGTTTTAAACCAATGGTTAATAATGTTCTACAGTAGCAGCTGCACTGAAACTCCTTGATTACTGTAGGTTTAGAAAAAAGACAATGGTTTAATTTAAAGGGTAAGGGTTAAGGATTTGACATGCAGTATGCCTCTCTGAGAGGCATTTTATTTTGAGCATACTGAAGCCTTAATCCCAAGTCATTTTTGTGTCCAAACCTAACCAAACCTTAACTATTGATGCAGCATAGAGGTTTGTGTTTGCTATTAACTTACTCTGCACACACCTGTCTCATGAAGCATTGATGTACATCAGGGTAAGGGAACAACTCTCCTAGTCATGTATAATGTATACCTAATCACTAGAGTGCAGAAAGACTCCAAAACAAAGCTTTTTTTTTTATCAGCATCTTGTTAAATTTTCACCTCTGCTTTTTTATTCTGGGTAGGTAGCGTGCACATGGCTCATCTGTGCTGAAAATGGCCACTTAGGGATTTATGTTGGGGGCTGGTGAGAGCAGTGAGATTCACACAGCCTAAGAAACCTCCTGAGACTAATAAGATGCGATCTAGTAACAGTGAAGACCAATCAAAGTCTGCCATTAAGCGAATAAATGCTTTCCAAGCACTCCATATGAGATTTCAGACCTCTGGGGGAAATGGTAGTGTGAGGCTTTAAAAAGCACACAGATTCTGGCTCTGAGCACTGCGGATGTGGCAGATTGAGATTGGAGTTGGAACCTAAAGCTACATACTATAGCTGCTTGATAATTAATCAGTGGCCCACAGCAGCAAGGCTCAGACATACAGTAATCCTACTGTGTTATGTCATCACTACAAGCCAGGGCTGGATGCTCCCACCTCACACATTTAGATGAGTGTATAGATAAGATGATGGTGCCATGTCATTCCATAATGCTGAAGCCCCAAAGGTCTGAAAAATGTCCCACTGGACTGAACGCCAATGTGCCCAATAGGATGGTGTCCCCAAAACAACTAGCAAATCAGAGGCCAACTAGGGCGGGGCATGCCTTTGCCTAAGACAGTGCAGTGAAGGAGAAAATAAGTCATCGCTCTCCATTGACTTTGTATCGCATGAAGGGGCCTCCTTTTCATTTACGTCTGCTAGCAAACAGCACAGATAAGCCTAAAAGCTGCTTTGTGGTGGGATGCACTACCAACGTGCTAAAGAACTCATTACTAAGAGCTTTTAGGGTATAAGATGTGAGACATCAGCAGGAATGTTTTGGAAAACCGTAGGATCCTGACACTCAGCATGTTTATGTGCAGCAAGCATTTTGCTAATATTGGCCATCCAAACTGTAGAGGTTGCAGCTAACTAAGCTTTGTAATGCCTGTTATGCCGGCGTGGTTTTCACAGTATGAGGTGTTGCGCTTTGTCTCTAATGGAAAGGTCCAATGATGTCATTCTCTATTATACTTAGGCATTTGCTTCTGTTTGGGACAGTGTGTAGTGTATTTTTGGAGAAAAGGCCCATACTTCAGAACAATGCACGTTTGTTTTTAGAATTTGCTGTTGGACAAATGGGCTTTTGTTTCAATCCCAGCTATTTATGAAATTAAAAGTATCTTTTGACTCTTACGTTGGACAGTCGTTACATTTTGGTTGGAACGAAAATCGGGTTGGGTTGGTTTTAAATGCCTAACAACATTAAAACTTCAGCTTGTATAGACGTTAACATTATGACATTTTGCAGATGTTGGGTTTTGCTCTCCATACCTCGTGACTTAATGTCCTTATTCTACGTCAAGATGACGTTGGCATGAGATGTTTGAAAGAAGTTGGATTTTGGTTGCTTAAGATCACAACTAAAAACCAATAAAATATCATTGTCATCTGTTGTCGATATACTTTGTCAAATTTACATTGCCATTAGACATCCTGATATTGAATTTAGGTCCCCAATGTCACAGCCTAAATTCAACCAAATATTAGTGTCTAACAATGTTTGTGGCC
The DNA here is from genome assembly GCA_035609425.1 of Epinephelus awoara. Taxonomy (NCBI): domain Eukaryota; kingdom Metazoa; phylum Chordata; class Actinopteri; order Perciformes; family Serranidae; genus Epinephelus; species Epinephelus awoara. Next base: position 6,711,755 of record CM069305.1, read on the forward strand.
AACTGAGAATGGGACATTTTTCGGCTACTGGGGCTTCGAAGTCATGAGCCGTCAGAACAATGGGCAGCCCCTCACATGATGTGGGTTGGGGTTTAGAATAAAGTCTAAAAGAACACTTGATGTGGCTAATGAGTTAATCAAAACTGAAGCATATCTGGCTGAATGCATGACAAGTGATTAACTCTGCTTCGTTTAGTTCAGAAAGATGAACCTCCTTACCTCCAAATCCTGGTCGCATTGTAAAGTCGTGGTCGTCTATCCTCAGCAGCTGCTCTGACTTTGTATTCCAGGCTTTAGTTATATCTGGACTTCTTTTAATCATGGGGCTGAAGGAAATGTTTTGGAAAACAACAATTAGTTAACCCCTGAACAGCTGCATCAGAAGTTTTAGGTCACTAAGAAAGATGAACAATTCAAGCATATTATTCAGTTCACTTTTTGCACTTAACATTTGCCATGACATTCCGATAATGTGCACCAAGTTTGTTCTATCAACCCTTTTGTAGAGCACCGAAGGAAACCTTTCATGCTATTTCTCTCAAATTGATCCAGTCTTTACAAAATATTGCACATACTGTATGCTTATCAATGTATCCTCATACAATGGTTTGTATGATATCCTACGAAAACAGACACACGTCTGATATCTAACAAATTAGTGCCCCACAAATAGCATTACATTCTTATATTAAAGTTAGGTATTTAAGGTAAAGTTACTTACTTAATGTAAAGTTATAGAGTTTAGATTGAGGCAAAGTAAAGTGACTGTGGTTAGGGTTAGGAAAAGAAACACGTTAACCAAATAGAACACATTTAACTTACTGAAAAACATATTGGTTGAGCTCAGGCATCTACATAATATTATATTTATATATTTTAACAACATGTGACACATGGGATGTGTCCACTCTGTTAAGGACATAGACATACCATTTTAAATGTGTTTTTACTGCATGACTCCTTTTGAAATTATATTTTTAAAGAAAGTGTATGTCCCTCTCTTTAGTCAGATAGTTTATTTTACAATCAAGTTATTTTAAATAAGCTTTTATTTAGGAAAAAAAAGTGCGTATTATGATCATGGAACATATTCCTCCAGTTAATTTCATAAGAAAAGTGAATTATTATGCAAATTACTAAAAATTTCTAGCATGTACAATCAAACCCCTCCATATCATTATGTCACTACAAATACATAGTTAAAATATTTTTATTTCATGAAACTATGATGGAAAAATATCAACATAACAGAGTGGACAGTATTATAACAGAGTGGACGAAACACAGCCAATGATGAAACCTGCATGTGATTAAATGCATTTTGCAGGCATATTTCATAGAGCACATTTGCACAGGAAGGACAGAGGGAGGAAGGATGGAAGGAATAAAGAACGGAACAGAGGGAGGGAAAGAAGCAAGGAAGGACAGAGGGAGGAAGGATGGAGGGAACAAAGGAAGGAATGTAGGGAGGGAAAGAGGGAAGGAAAGAATCGGGAGGGAAGGAAGGAGGAAAGAAGCAAGGAAGCGTGAAAGGAAGGAACAGAGGGAGGGAAAGAAAGAAGGAAAGAATGAGGAAGGAAGGAAGGAAGGTAGGAAGGAAGGAAAAGAAATTAAAACACCTTTTCCCCCAGGGTCTCAGGAGGTTAAATATCTATATGTCAACAATACATTCAGTATGTCCACTCTGTTAAGTTGGTGTCCACCATGTTACTTGAATAAGGATAACAGAGCGGACACTAACAGAGTGGACATTTTGAGCTAAAGTTAGCCCTCATTCTGGCTATGCTAGCATAATAGCTAATGTGACTTTATATACTTGATGAGAAATCTATAATTTTACACAAAAACCTTTTGAAATGATTCAATTTTTTGTACTTTTATTAGTTATTTTCTAGATTGAATTTGAATGAACCGCACTGGGGACATAGCAAAATTCCATAACAACCTTTTAACAAAAGTAAATTCAATTTAAAAAATAGAATTTGGGAGCCTGTACCGTTGAATTTATAATAGATGACAATTGATAATACACAAAAAAACAAGCTGAATAAGTATTTGTCCAACTTTAGTGAAAATACAGCTTAATTTATACTGGGGACACAAATGGCACCCTATAAAAAAAATGACCCTCCTGTGTTTTGTGTAACATCCATCACCCCAATTTGCCTGCTTCAGGGACCACTTCCTTGTTTAGTCCCATCGGTGCCCATTGGTCACATAATCGCAGTCTTCCCCAATACGTGGGTTATAAATGAATTACTGGCTTTCAAAGGACATGTATGAATTTTGATGTATTACTTTTCATAGGAAATCATATGACAGTGCATCAGTCGCTCTGTGTTATGTTGAATTTGTGAAGAAAGTTTTTTCTCACATGCCTCATAGTGAACAAAGTGATTGATTTGTCTATAAAACCAACCCAAACCTTAAAGCCTGACTCGCATCCTTTAATATCTTGTTTTAAGATTTTTTTATAAGGATGCTTTATATTTAGAATAGTTACCCATAGACCTAAAAATGCATGTAATTTACTTAAAGAAGTGTTGTTATACAATCAAACTTGGCCCAGTTGTTGATGTTTGAACATTTCGATGGCTGCTTGCAGCTATTTCTACTGATGTGTCTCCCAAGCTTCTTCCAAATCGCTTGTGTGCTATTTAGCAACTGTTCTTGAGGTTTCCTGATAATAAGCTTTTCTAGGTTGTATACTCCTAACTGTGTCCCACTACTTTGATTTTGTGCAATGTAGCTTCCTGACATCGTATTGAGTTTATGCAGCACAGACGAATAATCTTGTGAATTTCCTAATTCTCAGGGATAAGAATGGATTATATTGGGCTTAATAAAAGCAGCCCATCCTCCTCACTAGATACTGCAAACAATAGAGTGATTAAAATGTTGACCATGTGCCTCTAAGTCCATGCTGATTTAATCTCCACAATAAAATCCTTCTTTCGAGCTCTTGTTATCGTTCTAATTGGACTAAAAAAAAACAAACCTAAAAACAAAACAAAACCACATGCATCATACCTGCCAGTCTTGCGACCGGAAGCTTCTGTTAGAGGTATTTCTCTTTTTGACCTGAAAGACGGAAAAACATTACGTGACTTTATGCAAGTATTATGCAATTTCTAGGAGCATAGCAGGCTCAGTAAACTTGAAAGTAACAGAATTAAGATTTTGGAAGTCTGTGACATCATGGTATCATTCTTATTCATTATATAAACAGCTGTAAAACATACTCACAATGAAAGAGGGAAAATCTAGTGCTATACCCAGAATCAAGTTTAAAATAGGAAAGAAGATAATCTAGGCTCTCTTCCCAGATGTCTATAGGATATTAGATAACATAACTAGCACCACTGTTCTGATTTCATAACCATACACACGCACACACATTCCATGAGATGCTGAGTTATCACGCCCCTCCAATGAGCAACCTCAGGCAGTTCCTGATCAGCATACAGTCTCCCAAAGAACAGAGAGCAACTGCTGACTAAACTACTAAACTAATCTCCTCATCAATGTTGATTGAATTTACTATTGAAAGAAGTATTTTGACCTTCTCACCTCTACTCCAAGGCAAAAACACCCACAAAATTGCAAAAAAACTGTATATTTTTTCTTGAACCCAAAAGTAGTCCTGGCTGACTGAGGTCATTTCTGTCCCTCATTTTTGCAGTGACAATTTACACCCAAGAAGCAACATCCGAGGCTGGAAAAAGAAGCCAATGCAGAAGTGCCAAAAACTGCAGTTCATGACTGGCCACTTAAGGCTTGCTCCAAAACAGAGCCAATCCCATGGCCTCCCATGTTAACATGCCCAACTTTATGGCATAATTGACTTTTGTTAAGCCCCGCCCCTTTGTGATGGTCCGTCAAGTTGTCGGAGCTAGCATGGAGCCCACACTGTCACTAACTTTAATCCCTTAAGAAAAGTTATGAAATTTTTAGAACAACATAGAAAGTGATTTGAGAGAGAAGCAGGCAGAGAAGTCTAAAATATGTGTTTGAAGGATATGTCAAACTCACTCAGCAGCAAAACAAGTTAAAAAGATGAAGACAGGTAGAAGCTAAAGCCTAACATACAGATGACAATGTAAAAGTGAACCACCACATCAATGGTGATCAAGACTGAACACAATGAAAATAAAGGGACACAGTGTGTACAGATGAACGTTTTTTGGCTTTTGGCTGCAAATATCAAACTAATAATATGGCTTGCTGTGGGGTAAGTTGTACTAACCATCCAAAAAGTTTTGGTGAGTTAGCTCGTTAACTAGCTAATTAACAAGCTCATGAGTTAGCTTTGGGTCAGCCCAACAGTGCTAATGGGAGTGCATTCTAGCCACAGTTATTAAACCAGCATGCACCAAAGAATTTAGTGTGTTAATAAAGTACTTTTGAACAAAAGGTGTCTCTGTGGGGTTGGAAAATAATGATGTTAAAAAAATACTGACATTAAACTGGCCACAGTAATACTAATGTTATGTTAATGAGACTTGGCTAAATACAAGGCAGAGCCGAGTACCCATTGGCTGCTGAGCTGCTTCACCTGTGCATTGGACGGTGCCTCCAGCTTAGTTTCATCCCTGACACCGGGTACTGCCTTGGTATAGCCAACCTCAACCCAAAACACATTTTAAATAAATGAATTAGGAAATAAAGATAGCTGATATTTTGGTACTCAGTGGTGTGGTTGTCATTCTTCAATCTAGTAGCAGAGTTTAACGGGTTTAAAGTTAAGTTACTTTCACTGCTACCCATGGTGAAAAAACTCCTGACCAAAATGTATTGCATAATGTTACACCTGCATTTCAGGAGGAGGAGTGCAGCATAATGTTTATGAAAAATACTGTAATAAAGTGCTGTTTAAAGTTCTAAGTTGTCAATATCATTGTGTAAAGAAATAAGCTTGGTGGTCTATAAGAGTAGCATATAGCCTGGCATCTTAGCCTTAGTCAGTTTCATAACGTCAAGCTTGGTGGCCGCATTTCAGCAACCAGGCTTCATTCTGCCTGCATTTTTGGAGTAGTTGGGAGTTAGGGATCACCCACTACCCATAATGATGGCCGGGAGCCTCCCACTAAGCATCAAAAAGGCTCTTCAGAACCTTAAGGGTAATGTCACAAAGACTATGTCCATTATTTATTAAGTCTATGATTCACACCTACTGAAAGATGTTGCATTAGAGCCATGAAGGCCTATTACAGGGAAAGATTAACTCTTTTGAACCAGGAAGTCAGATCACTCTTTTCTTAGCAGTGATAATACTTTTACCTCAACTCATCAGCATGGACACGGTGAAACTGAGGAATGATTAAGTGTGTGACTGAGGACAGAGCAGGGAGAGGTCAAAAAGCCAATGAGCTGTCAGGGCACCGTCTGGTCGCTTCCTGGCATTTGACCCTAAAACCAAGCTGACTTGAGGATACTGGGTGATCAGTCATGCATTTTCACTCAGTCACTTAATAAAGCTCAAGGAAAAATATTTGTAGTTCATGGGTCTGACCCCAGCGACCTCCCTGAACAGGTAAATAAGGAACAGTCTTTTACAGGTGTGTGGTTAAGGTCACAAAGAAGATCAAGTTCAAAGATGGCTCAAATTTGTTTAAAGTCCCTTGATCCCCATATCGCAGCTGGAGTGATCCCATTTTAAGATGGTCTCTAGTTTTGTATTAATTCTACATCATACATGTCCTACTTAACATGATGCTGGCTTACTCTTCTAAGCTTTATCCTGATCAGCTGCTTTATGTTCTAAAATTAGAATGTTGTGAGTTTTGCTGTTGTTTTAAAGGCTAATTTGGTCAATATTAAAATTTAATATTTCATGTTTATACTGAACTTATCTTACACATGCACTAACTGTAACGTCTGATAGACTGACACCTGCCAAACCCAAATAAGTCAGCACAATAATCGCAAATAAGTTTCCTGTTTGCGGTTGCTGTAACATGGCTCTACACAGAGTACCCCACTCTGTAGTGTTTTCATGGGAGTTCCATAACATTCTGTTTCTGGACAAAAACCAAAGACTTGGGATCTATCACCTTTTGGGAGTCGTGGCACCCCTTATCTGTTCTTCACCCAGGCTAAAGCAGCTGGTTGGAAAGAGGCGTCTGAGGTAAAGTTCTCTCATCTGTCCAAGCTTCTCTTTAGACCACTGCTTCAACAGTTTCTTGACTGTTGTGTCATTCTCAGCTAATTTCATCTGAGCTAGCTTCATCATTCTTATGTGCCAGCTCTGCTTTTAAATGCTCTGATTCATAAATGGCACAAACACAAATTCCTCATCATCAGGAGCCTCTGGTACATTTTATCCCAGAGCCACTGGCACCAAAACCCTTAAATATCAAATAAACTGCTACTTTGCACTAAACCTGACCCCAAGGTAATTATGTTACTGTGACCTGTTTAAAATACAACGCAACAGAAGCACAAGTAGAGAAGAGTCTCAAACAATCTGAATATAAAACAACAGTGAAACAGCTTAAAGGAGTGATTTTCTGTCTCTGGTGGATGGATGTAATGCAAACAACTTTAATTTAAATGTTTTCAAAACCAAGGAATTAGACGTAGACTTTCACAGGACCTGTGGGGATAACGCACCCTTGGCCATCAACAAAGTTCTACACATAGACAGCACGTCAAAGACAGCACACCGACTTTTCTTTTTATAACATTTGAAAAATGTATCCATATCCAGGTTAAGTCTGGTGCAGTGGAGAGCATCCTTATGAATGCAATAACTAAGTGGTTTGCCAACATTCCAGCTGAGGGCATGAAGACATCTGGACAAAGTGGTGCATACTGCATCTAGAATTACTTTATGTAATCTCCCACCCCCAGCAGAAATCTATAAGGCTAGACTACTACTACTTTAATTTCCTTCCGTCTCACAAAAGATTAAGAAGCATTAGGACCACAGCATCCAGGTTCCAAAACAATGCATATCCTGAAGCTGTTTGCCTCCTCCTCCTTCCTTACTACATGGCAGTACTGTACATTTCTGCAAACCATCAATGTTACATTTGTACATTATCATGTAGCAGAAATGTTGAAACTTTTCATTTCTTTACATTTAAACAATGCTGTAATTACCGTGTGGTTAGGCTTAGACACAAAGAAAAAAAACACTTGGTTATAGTTAGGAAAAGATCATATTTTGTCTTTTTTTGTATTTGTCATATTTGGTCTTGGAGGCACAATCACCACTGGAAAAATAGCGATGTCTCTGCAAAAACCAACCGCTTTTCATGGCACTATCCCCAGTGTAAATATAGATACTGGTTACTAAAAAGCACCCATGTTTGGTAGCTAAAAAGCTGCTGAAAAAACAATGACAGGTCAATAAAAAACACCCACGTTTGGAGGCTAAAAAGCTGTGGAAACACAGTGATGTCAACCGGTTTGGTTGTTGGTCTTGAACAGTGGTCTGCAGCTTGACTGGCAGTGTCACATCATCCACCATCCCTTCTTCCTACAATGACAATGTCAGCTCATATACTATACGTCACTTTAGTAGCGTTGATACGGTATGGTAAAAAACGTACAATGCTTACTCATTCCTATGGAGACTGGACTGCTTTATCTTTATGGGTTATTTGATGCTGCTGCTAATTTCATTACAGGTGCCAGTGTTCTACCTATGGACCTTTCATGTGTTAGATGTTATTTTACCCACCTGTTTTTGCTTGAATGATTATTTTATGGATATGCATATCACCTATCTGTGTTTGAGTTTAAGTGGCTTCACTATTTTTGTCTTTCTCTGTCTTTGTTAAAGTAAGCTCACTATGACAAATTCCAATCAGTTATGTTGATATGGAAATAAAGTAAGCCTATTAAATTTTGAATCTTGTGTCATAAATTTGACCTGACTCAGTCGTCAGTGGGAAAAAGCCACCAGCTAGAGAGGTCCAGGAACACGACATGATTCTCATCCCACCACCTACATGATTGTAAACATGTAGTGAATCATTGGAATATTAGGCTTCTTGTGCATTTTAGTACAGTCTGTAAATAGCTATTATTATTTAAAACCACACTTATTCTGTACTGATTACAATCAGTCAATAAATAAATCTTTCATTAACCCCATAGATGTCTGTGTGAAAATTACATATATATGTATATTGAAAATGTATGACTTTCAATGGACTTTTACGGCTTACTGTACAACAGTACAATAGTACAATAGTAAGTGCTGCCATATGCTTAAAACATAGCCTAGCTAGCTATAGGCTACACATAACCTGTTTCAGAAAGATAATAAAACCAAATCGTATCATTTCTAAATGTGAATCCTCACATTAACTTGAAAGGTCCAGATAGTGGAAAAATGTCTTGTTATCTGACATTACTCACCATTTCCTCAGTTGAAAATCATGTATGCAAGCGCAACTTTCAAAGCCACGTGTAAAAAGATTTATTAGATTTTATTACAAACCTACTTTATTACTGAAAAATACAGGGTTCTCCTGGCTGTACACAAATTAGACATATTCTTGTTATGCGACAGTTAAAAAAATATGCAAGAAAATTTTCCGTAGACATATAGTTATTTACATATAAATATCTATTTTGAAATTTAAATTTGCTCTGCACCAAGCCCTGTTAGCCACCATGAGCCAGTGCTCATACCAGTACAAGCAAGGCTGTAGCAGCGAACCCCCTGACTGTATTAAATTGGATAAGTGTATGTTTTTTGTTAACAAATTCTGTTTTTTCATGTGTAAGAGGAAGGAGTGTTATTGAGAGCCATTGAAGTCAGGGGTTCATTTACACGAGATTATCATAATCATAACAAGCCTTGCAATCTTTTACTGATGCCATTTTGTTCTTGATACAGTTTTATTTTGAAGTATGGCAACAGTTTGGCATCTCTGCGTTTTCTGACATGTAGGTCTGCTTTGATTTGGTAAAACTGATTTAAAGATATGGATTGGATTAAATTGCTGCATTTAAAAGACAGCACTCTGTGTAGGCTGCATCAGAGGATTTTTTCATGTGCCAGAGCATTAGATTGCTGCATAGAGCAGCAAGAGTAAAGGCTTTAGGTTGAGTCACTGTTGTGGTACATTATTGCAGTGACGGAAGCACAACACAATTTATTATGGTTGGGGGGCAAGGGAAGTCAATTCTCAGTTATATCCATTCAACTAAGCTTCTCAAATCTCAAACAGTATTATTTGACAGATGCACAGCATGCAGACTGTATAACATGTTTTACATTTCAGCTTTACTAAAAATGACATTTAATTGCTGGCCCTTCTTCCGCCTAGCTGACCTTTCCCAAAGCCACAACAATAGCAATAATTCAGAAAGCACATTAACACACTCAGATTACAGGTTACGTAATCAGAGTAAGTGATTTTTCCAACCTGGCACACGTCACCTTTTGATGCTGTCAGCTAAAAACAGAGAGCTTTGATTAGCGAGCATGTAGGAGGGCTCTGTCCTCACTCGACATCCCAGCGAATAAAAGAGACCAACACAAGCAGGTCAAGTCTGCCCTGTCACTAAAGTGGTGTCCAAAAACTAGTGATGGCCTCATGATGCCTCATGAAGCATTTTCTTTATTTTCTGAGCCCACTAGATGGTGCACTAGATTACTTCTTTTTCAGTGACTCTACACGTCAAACCATGATGTCCTAGGCACTCCTCCAGCATCCGTTTCAGATGTTCAGGGACTGTGCATCAATTTACACTCCTTACATGCATAAACTACCCCTTTTCACAGGAGATGTATAGTTTCTGCTTGTTAAATGCATGCAGCCGTTTTCTTAAAATTGGGTTTAGGCAACAAAATACATGGTTAGCTTTAGCAAAAACATCACGGTTTAGCATAAAAATAAGTATGTTTGTTCCTAATGCAACGTTACATCACATGACATACAGCACTAGCAATCACTAGCAATAATAAACTGAGTTTTGCTTTCACACGTGAGCAAATAGAGTCCTCCTGGGTAAAAGTCCAGATTTGTTTGACCTAACCACACCTGCCGGCTGCTGACTTTCTCGCTCTTTATACTACAGTAGTTGCTCAAAAGGCTTTTAAAAATGCAGCGGCCTGGTGCGTCTCGTGCCACTGCTAACGGCTGTCTCTGAGCTTCAGTCTGTGACCCCGAGGGCTACTGACCAAGCGTCAGTATTTGAGATGGGAGTGAGACCAGGTTGTAACTGGTGTCATTGTTCTTTTACTGAAAGCTGTGTATCTTTCATGTGGCACAGTTCTTTTTAAAAAGCAGAGATATGTGATCTAAACAACAGCAGGATCCCTGAAATCATATTTTTTGTTCATGTTTTTACATGTTGGAACAATTCAATAATAGATCAGAACTGGAATTTGGAGTGCAGAAGAGGTCAACTGTTGTTATGAAGATCAGCATCAACTCCTCTGCAAGATCAACCCAATTGCCAAAGTAAAAGCTGGTATTGTATGTTCTGCAAACCACTGATATGTTGAACAAACACATTCTCACTTTGAGCTCTTCACATATCGATGCTTGGTCATGGACTTTCCATGTCGAGATATGATGTGCAAGGTACCCTGGGTGTGTTAGTTGTTGTGTTTTGGGTTGCCTTCTTAACTTCAGTCTGTTACATGCATTGTATATTTTCAAAATACATTTCCGCTTTCACAGGTAATGTACAGTTTGCATTCAGTCTCTTTCAAAATAAACATGTTACGTTGGTACAAGACTGCAAATTGCTGTTTTTTTTCATCAACAACAAACACAAGTGGTTACATTTTGCCTACAAACACATGTGGTTGGGTTTAGGAAAAAAGAACAGGGTTGAGCTTTACAATCATACGGCAAGCAAACACCAGCCTCTCCGGGTAAAAGTCATGGTTGTTTGACCCATCTACCACCCCTCCTGCCGCCTGCCACAGTCAGACTTTCAGCATCTTAACGCCAGAAGTCACTTGCCATATATTATTATGGAGCAGATACATTTACATGCAATGGTTAACGTGTGGTGTGGCTTAGGCTCAAAAAACACTTGGTTAGGGTTAGGGTAAAATCAGATTTTTGCTTTAAATACCTGGTTTGATCACCACGATCACAGCTGAAAGTGTCCCAAACTATCATCAAAAATGACCTATTATTGGTCTGCTGCTTTCGTCTATATGTCTCATCATCCACCATCCCTTCATCCTGCTGATGAGAAACTCAGCTCATATTATATACATATACATATATTCTGAAATACATCTTAAGTATGAAATTTACAAATCTAACATATCTGTGGTTTGCAATGCCAACATTTGATTGTGGCGACTAGGCTGATTCTGGCTTTCAAAGTAAATATTCTGCCACTCATTACTTGCTGACAGAAGCTTTTTGGGACAATCAAATTGATGCTTTCCCTAAATCAGAATGAATAATAAAATTATATCATCATGACAAAAGCCAGAGCGACAGAAGAGGGAAAATCCTTTTACTTCCTTACAACCAAATGTGACAGTGTCATGTGCTAATTTCATAACTGAGCTCCATGGTGAAAAAAGACTAATCTGAACAATAAACAATAAAGAGAGCTAACTTTTGTATAACAGACACATTTTTGACGAAATTAATCTCAACTCAAATGTCTCTATACGTAGCTTTCATCTCATGGTCTAGTTGTGTTAAGATTATTCTGTTAAACTATTATTTCCATTCGCTCCAACCTTTCACGCTCAAATGAAAACACTAAAGGATTTCAGGCTCCATAAGGACATTTGTGCACAAACTCAAATTAGCAGTGACATGATAAAGGATATGAAATATGTGAGATGGTGTAAAGGCAGGCATTCATGAGAGGCTTACACAGCAACAGACCTCAGACAGCTTCTCATGTTGTTTTAATGAATGATAATAAGCATATCTAAGATAAGTTGGTAGAACCAAAGAAAACTGGAGCATCTAAAATTTGAACTCCACACCAACTGAGCAATCTCAATCTGCTGATGAGGACCATGTGAAGCAATGGAAAGATCCTGAAATAGCCTGTAAGTGGACCTTGAGTTGAGATTTTTTTATCAACTGCTGCTTACAGGGTTTAGAAATAACTATCAAACTCATCACTTTGATCTGGAATAGACTCATGTTTATCTTGTAGTTTTTCCAGGATTAGGGCCACATGGGAATTTGAGTTCAAAGTTATGAAAACAAAGTAAAAATCTGAATTCTGACATTATAGCAAGACTTCGTCCACAAAATGATCATTTGTATATCAGTTAGTCATGCCATCTTACCTTGAATTTGTGAAGAAAATTCTGTTTTTCTCACGTCTCTACAAAAAACAGTGAACTATTGAATTATTGATTGTTTGATACGGTGCGATGTTTAAGAACAGCAAAACTGTTTACAAACTCTTAAACTTTCACAAAAACCTTACTTTTTAAAACTGAACTGCAAGTGAAACTTACACTCTCTTCCAAGCCAGAAGTGCAAAGTCATGTGTTTGGGAAGATGTGAGAAAAACACATTTTTCTTCACGAATTCAAGGTAACACAGAAAGACTAACTGATTTACACATGGTCATTTTGTAGGTGAAGTATTCCTTTGAGGTCAAGCTGATACATTTTTTACATTTGGCCCCAATCCTCCTCCATACAATTCAGTGTCTTCAATGAAGATGTATTTTCTTGGAGCTGCTGGATTGATCTGCCACTTGGCATGCATGCAGGATATTTAACTTGTTTCAACAAAAGTGTAAAATTTAAGTTTTTACACAGACTTCATTGAATTAAAATGACTAATTTCAGTCATCCAATCCTCTGCTGTATTTCCATCAGAATGATGAATTGATGAACTGACCTGACGAGTCGGTATGGCTGCAGCATTTGTCCTTTGGCACGCGTCTGCCCGGACACACCGACCATCCAGACCAGCAGGTTGAGCAACACCACATCCGTGTGCATGGTGTCCAGCGTCCCGGCCCTCTCCAAAAGTCTCAAAACTGCAGGTTACTCCCGCAACTTTTCCCGCACAGGACGCGCATTCCGCACTCGCTTCGCGCCGCAAACATAGTGAGAATCTATACATGGATGTCATAGTATTAAACCTCACAGAGGAGGAGGAGGAGGAGGAGGAGGGGGGAAGCAGTTCCGCCTAAACCTACAAATCCTCCGCGTGAGATAGCTCGGATTTGTTCTGCCGGTGGAGAGTGAGCAGGAGCGCACAGCACGGTTTTTCCGCCTGGTGAGAGCGGAATGCTTCACCTTCACATGCACAGGTAAAATGTGACAGCTGTGCAGGTCACAGGTCTGCAGGATCTCATCTGCATAACCTATTTTCCACTCATGGAGACAAAAATGATGAATGAATAGAAGTGGGTGAGGAAGGCAATCTCCAACGCAACATATGGGATTTTTTAAATTCGCCTTTTCCACGTTTTAGGCAGATGGATCCTTTTGAATCGTGACAATGTGTTTCATTTGGTTATTGAATTTTACAGACTTGATATAATTGCAGTGATGGCATATAATCTGAAACATACCACAGTGCATCAGGGCCATTGTAGGTATAGTGTATAGATTTGAAAAGCACATTACCAATTACAAATATTGTATAGTAAGTTATGTAACAGTCTCATAATCCAGGGTGAGTCTCCATGTGCACTGTAACCTTCCCTGGGTCATAAAGCCAGAGGCTGACTGCAGGCATGTCACTGGGGTTTTCATATACTGTACAGCACAGGTGCTGAAGCGAAAAACAAGCGGGCATCTCCCTCATTATTATTATATTTAAATATATACGTTGTTTTTTTAAAAGTAACCTACTGTAGCACATCTGTTACTTACATATTTCTTTATTTCAATACCCACACACTCGTACATACGTATAATACAGATTTCTACAAAATTATTAACACACAAAGATGACTTTTCTTAGCATTCATTATTTCTTCATGGCTTATATATAACAGGCAACGATAAACAAAGCAATGCCACATCATGCATACTTTAGTGGTCTATGAAATAAATAACCATTCAGATCAACAAATCTTTACATAAAATAAGTTCAGTTGCACAACTCGCTCAATAGTTCATATGCTATCCTATGAACTGATGTCCCATGAATACGGTTAAAGTTATGGAGTTTACATTTGGCAGCAAACTTAATGTGGTTAGGTTTAGGAAGAAGAAACATGGTTGGGCCTGTTTAGGTTAAGGTGACTAAAGTTACTGTGGTATGTTAGGGAAAAGAGACATGGCGAGGATGTACCTTAAAATGACCTTAAGGGACCACTTGCTTCTTTACTTTACTTACCTTCAGTGCATTTGCAACAGTGATATTTTTCATCCTCCTTTTCATCCTCTTTCTTAGCCTAACTAAGAAATCACATCAAAATTTCTCAGTTGAAAGTCAATATTGTGAATCCCAGTGAAATATGGCCTAAATGTGGACGATCAATCAACATTTTCAAAAAGTGGGTGAAAAAACGTTCACTTTTGAACCTTCTCTGAACGTCTTTGCACCTTCACCATTTTAAATGCCTTTTAAACCTTAAAATGCTCACTGTAATATTTAACAGTAAAAGTGGTTCTGGCTTTAGGATGACAACTATAACAGCATACAAGTTACATACTTAGTCATACAAACACAGCTTTCATTTAAAAGATAAAGAAGACCATAAGACACATGCTACAACTTGTATTTCTAAAGCAACGATTTAAATATCACATGAAAATGCTCATTAAGTACAATTACAATAAAATAGATTAATACATAATTGATGCAGGGTCCCTCTGGTTTTTGCTCTCTGGTTGGAGGAAGAAGATTGATATGGTGGAAACCTGTAAATAAAACGGGAATTAAAAAGAAATATATTTTCACTGACAAAAGGGTGAATGTCCATCAAGGGTTTGATACATAACTTTGAGCATAACTGTCATTTCTGTAATTGAGGTATGAAATGCACAACTAAAGATAAGACATTATTATATTACACAGTACCATTCTCAATATTGTTTGTATGTGAAAATGAAATTTTACAGGCTACAGCCACAGTCTATAAAGCCAATCACATGGGCAAACCAATATTACACACACACATACACAGTGCAAATAGTGTGGCAGCATGTTTATTTTTACTGTTGGTCCACACCGCAGCATGCTACAAGCTAGCATGCTAACAACACAAAAGCAGCCTAGGCCGCATCGTGAGCGGCATAAAATTAAACAAATTGAAGCAAATGTCTGGTTTGCTTTATTAAAATAACGTAGCACAGGTACTTACAAAGTATGTAGGTAGTGTGAAGACACACTTACACTCTAATCAGTATCGTCTCTCTTTTGACCTACAAGTTATCAAAATACTGTAAGTTTGAGACGTTGATGAGGTAACCACATTGTAACTGGTTGAAAAGAGGGTGAAAAGAAGTCTTAGATGTTCAGATCGAATATCAACCACTTTTCAACTAGACATCAACATTGAAATCCCAGTTGATGCTCACTGGGTACTTTTTACTTCTACTTCACTGCATCTCAGGCTAAAATTTTGAACTGAGTGCTGTGTTAGAGGCTTTTAGTCCCTGAGATCAACTTGATTTGATTTCCCTGGTAAAATGGATAATTTCATGAATTCTGCATACAAACAACAACAGCCTTCTGGGCAAAATAAAATAGCTGGCTTTTAAAGCTGCACTCCAGCAATTTAATATTGCACTTTTACAAAGTTGTGGGACTCACAGCAGATAGACTGACTGAAAGAATTGTCAAAATCAGTGCAAGAAAGGCCGAAATATCCCAACTTTTAGCCTCTAACATCAAGCTCTAAAACACTGTGTCACAGTGTGCACTTTCAACCTGCCGTACTTGCAATTCTCTCAGTCCACCCAGTTAATTCCCACCCGTCTCGCTTCTCCACCACCTGCCAGCCTATGACCTGCCCACACATCTAGGCACCCACCTCATCAAACTAACCCCACTCATAGTGGCTCATTACTTCCTGCCTCTCATTGCCAGATTGTTCTATGCCATATCCATGCAAGACTTTCCAGTGTATTTCCGCAGACTGCCTTGCCTTGACTTTCTTGCTTCGCTTGCCACCAATCTTCTACCTCACAGCACACACACTATGGAAATGTTTTGATGTTTTGTGTCAAGCAGACGCTAGTGACTCGCCTGCTCTCAGCTTCGGCATTCCATGCTGAGAGTTTTGGATTGAACTTGTGCTTCGGGAGGCTCAGACTCAAGCTGTTGACTCTCCGTGTTTCACCTGCCTGCTCATTCTGCGTTTGATAAAATGGTCCATTAAAGGTCATTATACACCATCCTGCCTGCCTGAGGTGCTGCTTTAGAGTACAATACCCACCCGTCACACTGTATTCCATATTTCCCATAATGCAATTCAATAGTATCTCTCCATTAGACCCCCCCATGTTCGGTTCCTCTTTTAAACTCCGCACACCCACTTTGTAAGGCAGATTTTCTGTTACAAAAGTGTCCTCTCAACCATGATGACATCACTGGAGATTACACCTCAGACTTAAAAATCCCTGGATCTTGACGTGTAAAATTGGTTTCTTTTAACAGTAACAGCCAGGCCCTGCATGTGATATAGTATGTGCTCATATTCAGTCTGTAATGTTTCATACTCACTGTTTTTGCTGTTTGAACACCTTCAGTATGCTGTGTTTTCCGTAGTGATCCTGTGCATATTACGGAGCACTGTAGTGTTGACAGTATTAATGTCGACAAGGGCAGCAGAAGTTGATGAGCTCTGCTGTGTTGCTAGATATTCTGTCTATAGGATTATCCAAAGGCACGCTCTCATTTTCCTTTGCTGTCTAAGATTATGTTTGATCCTTTTATATTGTTTTGATACATTGTTAAATAACAACATGGCAACAGGAAATGCACGACAGCAGGGCAGTCATCTGTGTGTGCAGACAGTCAGTCCAATCAGAGCTCAGAGGGGAGCTTCTGTCTGTGGCAACACAACACGGCCTGAATCCGTTTACACGTGCTGATCCATCACACTTCTAATGATGAGGGCTGAGGAGTAGGAGTGTTGGACAGACATGACAACATACAAAAGATTTTGTAATTATAAGCGATTTATCAGTAGCGGGGTTCTTGGGAGCATGACTCTCTGCTTGTGAGATATACTGAACAGTATCTTGTGTGCAAAGGTCATGCTCATGCTCATATTTACACTTACGGACAATTTAGGGTCACCAATTAACCTGCGTGTCTGTGGACTGTGGGAGGAAGCTGGAGCACCTGGAGAAAACTCACGCAGACACAGCAAGAACATGCAAACTCTGCAGAAAAGGGCTCCTCCACCCAGGAAGGGTTCCCTAACCAGGAACCCTCTTGCTGTGAGTAGACAATGCAAACCACTGCACCAACAGTCTGATGTTCATATAGCAAAGTAATAGCACCTGAGGCTACTGAGACAGAAACCCTGTACTCCACACTAAACTGACAAATAAGAGTGAAGGAGATCCTATCACTAAATAAAAAGTCCAAATAAAAGCTGAGGTGTCCTGATCAAGGACACTTTACAGGACAGAAACACAAACTTGCGGTCAGACTCCCTACTTTGTATGTAAGATGTGCAACCCATGCCTCACCACAGGAAACCAAATAATCCAAATCTAAATCAGCTTACTACTTAATTAAATGTGTTACCTGTGTGGCAACTGAATCTTCTGAATTTTCAGAGATCTACCCAAACAATTCAAACCAACAGACTGTGTTGAAAATCAAGATATTCACATTTTTTTGTCATTTATGAGGCAGTGGCATGAGGTAGTTACCACAGCCCCGGGTGCACACCAGGGTGATGGGCCCTAGTGCAGACTAGTAAGTAATTATAAGGTGCACACACACCACTGGCAACTGCTTATAAAAAGGAAAAAGGATAATTTAGGGAGCTTTGTTACCTTTTTAGTCCTGTTTTTTTTCTTACTTGTTCTTTCTTATTGCCACTTTTACTTTTAAAAAATTAAATTGCTTGCTGGACTTCCAGTGGTGCAGGTCTTGACAGATTGTGCATCTTAACTTGTGACCGTATTGTATTGTCTTGTCACATGATCAAATAGAGACTTGGCATGAGGCAACATCAACATACATGTGTTACACAACAATAAACACTGCATACCTGTATATGACAAAAATTTCAAAGATATTTCTCAACACAGTGCTGGAGGAATTACAAAACTAGATCTCATGTCCCTGTCACAGTCTCTAATGTCATGGACCTCACCTGTGATGAAATCACAGCAGTCATGCAAAGATTTGGTTTGTCACACAAAGCTTCTCTGTCCAAGGTGTCACATAATACAGTAAGCCTAATCGACCGCCAAATGATTTTGATAATTTAGTTGTTTGTTTTGCTCCCTGTGATGAGGTGTTTTTAATTACAGTATTTTATTTGAAGCTGTGTGTAATGTTGTTGGTTTCATGAACTGAAAACAATGCATGAATTTGTCACCTACTCTCAAAGCCTGGCTTTTTGTTTAGAGCAATGCATCTGAACAAAGGAAAAGAAAAATTACAACACATCAGTGTATGTAACTGGAGTTTGCTCTTTATCTACAAACTCACCAAGGGACTTGACTGCAGTGTGGTAGTATAGCACCACCTACTGAGAAACATCATCACAGGTGAATAAAAGTCAACAATGAAAAGAATTTGAAGGCGAATAACAACAAAGCAGAAGAAGAGCTACAGGAAAGCAAAAAAGATTCATTTAAGTTTGTATACATTTTACATCGCTTTTAGTTCAGTACAATGCAGTGAAGTAAAAGTTTTGAGTACACCACACACAAAATAAATGTGTCACACCACCCTTGTTTTACAGGAATTGTACCCCAGTTTAATTCTACATAATTCTATGTCGTATGAACATAAAGAATACATGACTACACATTTTACAACATTGTTTAAATTTTATTTAACTACAAAAATATGTTGAGGCAAGCTTAGATTATTCAATTGCTACAAAAAGGCAAAGAGAAGAATACTGAATCAGGAAGTGCTCTTTATTTCACCTCAGCACAACTTTATGTCAGACACTCTAATATCCATATAGACCCATACGGATTCAGCCTCGACACGCTACAATATGTTAAGTGCACAATGATAGTGTTGTTTATTGGCCTTAAACTAATCATGTGGGGTCGGCTTTATACATTTTTCTAACATAACCCAAAACTCAAAAATTGCTGGCATTTGTGTGTAAATTTTGTGTCATGGATGGAGTGGAATAAATGATAAGAGCGGGCAGCTATCAGTGGCCCCACTCTGCCACTCATGAAATATTGCACAGATGTTATTTGTTAATTACATAACTACATGTTAAAAAATGTACCCTCTTTGTTTCTTCAGTCACACGTTTGTATTTTGGGACTGTACCTGCTAATGTTAGTTTTGCAGTTTTTCTGAATATAGTCCTCCTCAGTAGATGTTAAATGACTCTGAGCACCTCTGTTTCTTCTCTGTGCAAGCTTAAAATCTTTTGAGACAATTAAGCAATCTACATCTCCCAATGAAGATGGTGTGATATGGCTGAGAGTTGAGTTGAGATATTTTTGTTGACAAACTTTTAGTTGGTCTTTATTCTGTTGTGGTGTCTGTTAAGAACAAGTGTCTTAATGTGAATGCCTTAGTATGATTTCTTTCCCATGATTTCCCAACTTTTCTGTCACAGACGTTAAAGCTGTGCAGTGAATCTAATTTGTAATTTTTTATCGGTATGGAGACTGCAGCTGGTTGGCATCAAGGGTTGGTTGGCTCACAAATATTTTCTGGCCCATTGAAGGTCACAAAAACAAAAATGTAACATTAAAATGTTTGCTTTCTTGACCTCCACTCATCTCTTATTTTAAAATGCTAATACTATAATGAAGACACTATGTTTTTGAGGTTACCATTTCAATTTTATGGTATCGAAAGTTAGAAATACTTCTGGCTAACAGATCTGAAAGTCTGTGACAACATAGCTTCATTCCATAGTTGGGTCAAATGTGAGCATGACTGATTGGGACATTGATTTGGGGCTTGCAACATTAACACTTGAGTAAGACATTAAAAACTATTTTGAACAATTAAAAACAGTTCATATTGTTGTTAAAAGCTTCAATAGGTAACTTTTTCGGCAAATACGACAAAAAGATATTTTTTAAACTGTCACTGTATCTTGACAGCAGTCCATGAGACACTTAGTGGCATTAACAAAAATCACAATGACAACCAATCAGAGCTGAGGATTCTCTAACACAGCCGTCAATCATGTCAATCACTGCTCGTGATATTTAGAATATTCTAACATAACGTAAAACTTAAATTATTAGCCTGGGCTATTATTTGCTTAAATCACTGAAATCAACAGGCCGATTTTGCACAGGCGTCTAGATGGGACAGGCCTGTGATTCCTCAGCAAAGATCTGAAAACACAATCAAATTGTTTATTAAAATCACTATGAGTGTTTTGTTTACAAATATAGGCTTCAGTTAATATGTCAATTGTGAGTCATTTATTTGATCTATCTCCAACATACAGCACATCAGATAGTGAATTACAGCACTCAAGGATTATGGTACCTGACATACTGACACAACACCATTTTATCATGTTAAAACAATAATCACAACTTGGATAAATCTTTATGAAAAACCCTTAGGGACTAAAGGAATATGAATAACTTACAGGGTTACTTCTATATAAAAATGAACTGTTTGGCATTCAGACCAGGCGTCTAATAGAGACAGGCGTTTATTTGTCAAAATGTGAAGCCTCACTGGACTAGAAAAAAGGGACAAGGCGTTTAATTGGAACTTAGCTTTTAATGGAAGTTTTATGGTAAATTAAGCCCTGAGAAATACAGCAAAAAGCTTAAAATGTCTCTAATCAACCCCAGTCTTCTTAAATTATATATTTTTCTTCTTTAATTACTATTATTATCATTATTATTATTGATATTATTATCATTAGTAGTAGTATTAGTAGTAGTATTATTAGTGGTAATAGTAGTAGTAGTAAGTTTATTTGTGTACTAACCTGAGCATGCAAATTGGTAGAAAAAAATCAATCGATAAAAAAATTATTTAAGAAAATCTGACCATGTTGGTTTAATGGGTCTTGGGGGGGGGGAAATCCCTCTATAATCCATATAACCAGTAGAGGGCAGCAAATACTAAACCCTGATAAAACCATACTAGAGTCATGATATTGAGAGTGGAAGTCTGCCATCTTCGGAAAAACAAACAAACAGATAAACAAGACAAAACAACCATACAAACAAACAAACAAAGAAAAACATACATATTAAGAGCCCAAATCATGTGAGCCAGACAAAGTGCCATTTTTAATACAATGAATAAATAAATACTCATTTCTAAAAATGTTTGGCAGATATATGCTGCGTTTGTTACCTTCAGGTCAAGACTTATTTACTGTAAATCCCATAGCACTGACTAATAATTATCATAAAAAGTGTGTGCCAGTTTCTCTTCGCAGCTGACAGATTTACCCGTGTCACTCACACACACACACACACACACACACACACACACACACACACACACACACACACACACACACGCACACACACAAACACGAGCAGAATTAATCTGGATTTGGTGGGTGGAAGATTGCTGCACTTGATGGAGAGCCAACCTCATGACATTACATAAAGCTTTTCCTCCCATCTCCCTTCATTAGAGGTTAATCTATACACACACACACACACACACACACACACACACACACACACACACACACACACACACACACACACAAACCAACTGTCAGATGATCATATGGCCCAGACGTGTCAAAATCGAATACTATAATTTTTAAGCAGTGTTGCAGTGTGCTAACTCATTATCACACACTATGAGAGGCGTTTTAAGTCGGTATTCATACTTTGAATAGTTTGAGAGATGATGAAAGGAGCTGGCAGAGCTGCAGAGAGAGCGGAGTCTCTACTGTGAATGTGACGCATAAAATTGAGGGATAAGCCAATAAAAACAAGTTGGATTAAATGTAACATTTAAGGGAGTTTCACTTTTCTCCCTTTTATTTGGACCAAAAGCTGTGTTAAGTAACGTTGCTGCAGGGTGCTCTGATTATTATGGATTTTAAAAGACTGATATTTATACCAATATTCATAAATGTTTACAAAAATATTTGCAAAAAAACACAAGTATTAAGGATTTTAACTATAATTCCTATAAAGGGGTTGCCAATGCCCCTGGATTCACTAACATATTCCATTAATCGATGATTAAAATCTGAGTAAATAAAAAATCCTAAAATAATAATAGTTCAACATTTTGGGAAATGTGCGTAGTGAGCACAGGTGAGCACCAAACCTGGTAACCTCACCAAAATGACAGGACTGTTGAGGTTGTAGGAAGCTGTGCACCTAGCTGTTGTTTGTCAAGAAATAGTTCCACCTTGAAACTCCTTCTTGTACCACAAACGGTTGTTTTTACATTTCTGTTTGTGTACAGATTAAACATATGAGAAGATGTTAATTAATGAGCTTTAGAGGCACTGGTGTGAAAGATGTATATTTGAACTTAAGACGGTCAGGGCAGCTGCTTCCCCCTGCTTCTAGCCTTTATGCTAAGCTAAGCTAACCACATCCTGACGCTAACTCTGCATTAAACACTGAATACCAAAAAAGCCAGCTGCATGCTACTGTAATTACATAATTGAGGCTGCCACATGGACCCAGCATGTGCCTCTTGAAATTTTGAAAAACGAAGCCGACTCAGAAGTGCCAAAAACTGCAGTTCCTCCAATGACCACTTGAGGCTAACCCCAAAAGCCAGTCAGTCCACAGACCCCTATGTTAAAATGCCCAGTGTTACAGCAGAAATAAACATGTTCAAAGCCTGGTACGAAAAACAGTTTGGTCTCTCTACCTAATTTCCCTGTTCATGACGCGAGTGTATGTATTTTTATATAAGTCATCTGTTTACATTTTATTTAGGGCTTAATGTAAATTATAATTAGGGCGTGGCAGTGACAGACTGTCTGCTAGAAGTCACTCCAGTTTATGAGTCAGATTAACCCCTCACTCCTCCACAGCTCCACCCTCTAATCTAAATATGGTCTCTTGTGGCTCCAAAAATCCAAGATGGCGCCAGCCAAAATGCTAAAGTTGAGGCTTCAAAACTGAAGTCCTCAAACCAGTGGGCGACATCATGTTAGCTACATCCGTTATTTTGTACAGTCTATGATTCATCCGCACCTCCGCACCCTCTGGAGACACCCAAAGTGTATACCATTTGATACCAATGGCGCAGTTTGTTACGTGTTATCTTTTGTCATAGAGTCTTATTTCCTGTGTGCTACTCCTTACCGATGATTGGCTCATTGGTCTGTGGGAACCCAACACAGTCACATCCTTTTCAGCCTCCTTTCAGATCATGAACATAATAATAAAGACTAGATGAACATAAAAGAAGGTAGAAAACTGTATGCGTGCTGTATAATGACGGCATGAAGCCACTCTAAATGCTTCAACCAAGAACCATCACTTTCTGCTTTCTTACCCTGCAGCAACCTTCACTACTGCGTAAATGGCAACTATCACATGGACAAGAGCTTGGCTCGTGCCAGTATGTACACATAAATAGCTGTAGATACTATGACATACCCACAGGAGATTGCACACTGAGTACTTTTAAGCCTTTTAAGGCAGGATGATGCACTGTACATATTGATCAGGGAAACTCTAGAGCACACTGAGCTCTTAGATTAAGCTCTGTTAAACTGTATTGACAGTAACTCAAACAACTACATATAATGTGACTATCATCAATCACAAGGCATTATCACTGACTCTTTCCAGCAGCAGCAGCTCACTGTGGCACTGACTATGCAAAATGTTTCAAAACTCTCACATGATCAACCAAACATGGAAATTCTCTACATCTGTAGCTTCCATGCCACGTAAAGAAACAGAACATAGAGGGAAAGAGCTGTCACCTGATTTTTATGCTTCTGTGCTGATGATAGCTGTGGCCGGAGGCATTATGTTCCTGGGTTGTCCATCAGCCACACCCACTCGGATTCCACGATGAACTAATTCGATTTTGGTGGTCAAAGGTCAAAGGGTCAAGATCACTGTGATCTTGTCTGTCTCAATCTCGTAAACGAGACATCTCAAGAACACCGTCAGGGACTTTTAAAATTTTTTTGGCATAAACACCCACCTCAACTGATAAACTGATTAGACTTTGGTGGTCACAGTTCTCCTTGACCTCATAAAACGCATATTTGGCCACAACTCAAGAATTCATATGGCAACTATGACATAATTTCAAACAAAAGTCTAATAGAATAATGTGAAGTGATGACAATATATATCCAAAAGGCCAAAGGTCAGCTCACTGTGACATCATAATGTTCTGAAATAACACTTTTCTGGCCATTTTCTCAGGAACAGAAGGGGAAACAGAGGGGGAGATGCTGAATTGGTGACACTCATCTTGGAGGGGGGGGGGGGGGGGGGGGGGGGGGGGGGTCAATTTTAATCTACACCTTTTGTGACCCAACCCTTCAGGGGATCTCCTTTCTCCCCTCATGAGAAATTTTCAGAAGCTCAACAGCTGAACTGACCATTTTAGAGCATTCTTGAGGGGGAAAAAAATCAGTGGCAGTGGTACTCTTCAGTTTTGATGACTGAGTGCCACTTAGGGGAGCCAGCATGTGATTGAGGGCTGTACAGGACAAGTGCACGCACTATGACATTTTTATGACCTTTTTTTATGACATACTAACATTTCACAAAAACTATACAGTCGACAGTGAAACAGCCTACATAACACTCATATTACATTCTAGTTTTCCACTTTTTTATACATTTTAAAGTAATGAAATAGTGACAGTACAGTGTCAGACACTGATAGTACCTGCACACAGCAATTGAGCAATGGCTTCTGCTGAGATACAGCAACACCACTTGCACAAAACACGTGATGAATTGCAGTGCATCATAATACTACAACCAGTAGTAATAATAATGACAATTTTTAAAATGTACTTATTATAATTACATTTGCTATGATTATTTCAGATGGTGCTGTGTGTTTTTGAGTATATTTCAATATATATATAATAATTACTGCCTTGGTGAATTGCATGTTTGCACCTTGCTGTGTGTGCTCCCTCTGAATTTGAAATTGAAACAGGCTGCTAAACTGTTGAATAATTCTCTCTGAGTCAAATCATTTCAGATCAATTTCCCTTCCCTCCTTTGCTCAAGCGTCTAATCAGTTTGCTCACAACACTGATGAGATGCGTAAAGTCCTTTGGGTAATGTGTGTGCAAACATGCATGTTTGTCAACACACTTCACACATTATAAAGGGAACTACGAGGTCAACGTGGGGCCCTGCAGGCTAATGTACATTTCTACGGTTGTTCGCTGCCATTTTACATCCATATTTCCTGTCATTCCTCACTGTCTAGAAAAGCAGAAGTAATAAAGAGATGAAGGAAACAGTTGATGTTGGTGGTGGGTGCAAATTTCTCAGGATTTGGCAGTTTACTTGTTTATGTTGTAACTTGTCAGCATTAATGTGACATTAATTTGATGATGCTCGACTAAGACGTTGCCATGACAGTTGAGTTCTTAGATCAGGACATTTCTTGTGAATGTGTCAGAGGCATTCACTCAAATTAGCAGCATGAGATGGATTCAGAGTGAGTGAGCGCTTTAACAGTACTTAACAGGCCTGCTGTTTGGTTGTGCCATTGAGATGACTCATTTCCCTCTGTTGCACGGGCGAAGGCAGGTCCCCATAGAAATGGAGGTCAATTCAAATTTGAGGTTAGTAAACCTCTGCTGTACTTAAGTGTTCTTGAGCGAGACTGTTGTGTCTGTATTCATTATATATGACATACTAATAAACATCCATCCATCCATTTTCAACCGCTTATCCGAAGCCAGGTCATGGGGGTAGCAGGCTTAAGTATTTTCAGATGCCCCTCACAAGCAACACTTTCCAGCTCCTCCTGGGGGATCCCAAAGCGTTCCCAGGTCAGATAAAATATGCAATCCCTCCAGCATGTATTGGGTCTGCCCCCAAGCCTCCCACCAGTTGGACGTGCCTCCTGTAACACCTTCAACGGGAGGTGCCCAGGAGGCATACTGATCAGATGCCGCAACCACCTCAACTGACCCCTTTCAACACGAAGAAGCAGCGGCTCTACTTCAAGCTCCCTCCAGATGTCCGTGCTCATTACCCTATCTCCAAGGACGCATTCACAGTGACGCTATTTGGTCCGCTTTAAACGAACCCTGGTCCGCTTCCATAGATAGTTTGGTTCATTTGGAGTTGCGTGAACGCTCATTTGAACTCTCGTGCGGACCAAACGAGTGATCCCTTGTCCACTTGAAAACTGGGGGTCTTGGTTCACTTGCCAGTCAACCCTTGTGCAATTTGTTTACAGTGGGAAATGCAAACAGACTATCCAGCAAACCAAAGAGAGGAAGAAAACCAAAGAGAGGAAGTGATGTAGAGTGCAGTGCATTTAGGGTAGAAAGAAATCAAAGCCAACCGGAAGAAGCAAAGTTAAAAAAAAAGCTCATACTGGGTAGCTTCTTGTGAAAAAAACAATTAGGTTTGAAACCTGAAGACTGCATAAATTTGGTGTTCCTCCATTGTTTTTGTGGTGACCAAACCAGCTGAAGGGGATGGATGGAGCTGTTGTAACTGCGTGATGTTGTCCAGGCGGTTTGGTCCACTTTAAAAAGTGCAGTATGAAAGTGAACCGAACCAAATGAAGGTGTGAAATTTCTCAGCATTCTCCTCCCAATCAAACTGAGTCACCCGGACTATCCTGGTGTAAATGTGCCCTAAGGTTAAGCCCAGCCACCCTTCTGAGGAAACTCATTTAGGCTGCTTGTATCTGCGACCTGATTCTTTTGGTCATTACCGAAAGCTCATGACCATAGGTGAGATGGTTGTGGCATCTGATTGGTATGCCTCCTGTAGAAGGTGTTACAGGCACATCCAGCTGGTGGGAGGCCCAGGGCTGACCCACAACATGCTGGAGGGATTACATATCTCATCTGGCCTGAGAACACTTTGGGATCCCCCAGGAGCTGGAAAGTGTTGCTGGGGAGAGGTGCCGTAACACCTAAAACCTGGAAATGAGTTAGCATTTTAGTACTCCTGGTTCCCTCATGTAAAAGTAAATGGATTATTGAATTGTTTTTTTGTTAGATGCCTGAAATATGGTCTGTGGTTAACACAAGCTTAAGAGATTTTGGAATGTCATCACACCAAACACGGCTTTACAGCCTTGTTGTGGTGGCGACCTTAAGTCATGCAGCTGTGGTGTAGTTTGTTTAAAGCCTATGGCGATTGCATTGAGGCTTCACAAATCATAAAAGATGTGTTAATTTATGAAGATTATCCTGCTGAACAAAACTTGTAAGTATCATGAACTTTTGTTCGCCACAGAGCTTATTTTCTGTCATTATCCAAAATCCAGTGGAAAAATCCTGTTGGCTTTTTGATGGGGGAACTAGGGTGACGCTAACTTCCATGTTGGCCTACAGTAAAACATCATCCCTGGAGTACTCTGTGTGTGTTAATGTTGTTGTTCGGCTGGGTAAAGCACATATGACCCCTTGCCCCCATACATGACCACATGTTATCAGTGGCAGATGATCCACACTTAGAGTAGGTCATGTAGTGACACGCTGTGCAAGTTATATCTGATGAAGACTGTAAGATGCAGCTGAAAGCTCTGTGGCCCTTAAGTTGACATCATTTTGTCATACATACCATTCCAAGGGCCAAGCATAAGCTCCTATGCTCAGGACAAAAGAGATATATTTTTCAGAGATTTACTATGTGTTTTTCCAAGATTGGCCTGAAGCTGTTGTTTACAGTTTTGAAGTTTTTAACAGCTCCTTTATTTCCTCTGAGCATCGCATTGTTGGATGACTTTTTTTCTCATAATATTTAAACATTTTTCTCTTCAGGTTATGATTTAATTTAATTTCGACTTTTTCTGCTAATGTAGTGACTTCTTAAATCCAACATTTTTCAGATCATCATAATTGCTTTTTCTCAAAACAATTTTGACTCACTTATCTCTGTTTTTTCCCTAAGAGAGAATAAAGGAATTTACTGCTTTTATTGTTGACAATTGAAACCTATTTTTTAACAATGTTAGAGAATGGGGAATCAATTCAGCTGCATTACACCTGCTTTATAATACAGGGTGTATTGTGGCTGGCACACAGAGCACCAGAGGCTTTATGGATGCACATCATGCAGCAGAAGCAAAGTCATGCTGATAAGAGGACAAAGGTCACTGGTCTATATGGCATGTTCATGACTCCTGTGGGTTTTGACATTGCAGGAGTGTGTTTTTAATGCCCTTGGCATCTGTATATGACTAGAGCAATTGACTGTAAGGGTTGAAGTGCGGGGGCATACATGCAGAATAACTGGATTGCACTTGATGTGGTGCGACATGAGTCAGTGGTCAAGCATCCCTTTGTTGCTTTGCAATGTGATCTTGAGATTTGACGTTTATTTTGCACAGTGGTTGGTTGGAAATGATGATGTAGAGTGCTTTGCAGTCAAGGACTCGGCTATAGTGAGATGCTGGCCTGTCCAGCTGTTTCAGCAATGTTGAATATAATAAAAATGTATTCATAGACAATGGACAAGTAGGTCTGTGCCAAAGGAATGTTTCTCTTTTCTGTGTCACCCTTAGGGAAAAGTAAAATTCTTTGCTTTTTAATATGCAGGTCTAATGCTCTTACCTTATAAACAAAAAACCCACAATGCCTATGTGCAGCCCCTCATCATAGGATTCAGATATCCTCATGTGACAAATACCTTATTTGGATGAGTGATGAAGCTCAACTCAATGGCCAGGAAATATTGGCTTTGTGCATTGCTGCAAACCACAGATATGTTACATTTGTATGTTATTCTGTAGCAGATACGTCAAAACTTCACATTTCAATAACTGTGGTTGAGATGTGGTTAGGTTTTGGCAGTAGTTATGGTTAGGAAAAGATTATGTTTTGCATTAAATTACCTGCTTTTGGTGGCACAATCCCAGCTGGAAAAGCAGCGATGTCTCTGTAAAAAGCAATTGCTTTTTGTGTCACTATCCCTGGTGGAAGAGGGATAGCACCAGGTGACAGGTCAGGTCACCAAAAAACAACCAACTTTGGAAGCTAAAAAAGCTGCTAGAAGAATAGTGAGGGGGGTTGCTAAAACACAACTGGCTCTGTTTGTTTGTCTAGAACAGTGGTGGCGTCTTGCCTTGATGTCACATCATCCCCTAGAACTTCACATGACAAAGTAAGCTCATATACTATGTCACTTAGAAACATGGATAGGGTACAAATGAAACGTACAAATGTAACATATTCGTGGTATGCAGAAACGTAGAATGCCAACGTTTACTTCATGCAACTGAAACATTAGGCTGCACCTCTGGCCTGGTGGGTGAACATGCGGAGGACTTAGTTGCGACAGAATGGCGGTTATTACACACTAATAATTGTTTTGATATTTTATCGGGGCACTTAAGGGAAAAGCGCCTTAACAGACTAGAGTGTTGACAAGAGATGAAACTGTCCAAGCCTACTTTGGATGTATTAAGACCTAGATACCGGACGCTGAGGTGACGCTGGTGCAGTCCAATCAGAATAGCACCCTTGGTCTAAACACCTAAAAAACCCACTCAATATGAGTTCCCAGTCAGCCCACAGACTTAACATTGTGATGCTATCACAGATTTTTAAATCCCTTTTCTCAAAGGTTTTACAAATGTAAAACCAACAGAAATAAAAAATGTATAATTTTACGTGATTTTACAGATGTGTCTTTCATCATTGTGGTCTATAGGAAAATTGGTTCTTGGGCTGCAGGGGATTTTTTTGCCGCAGTACTGTGAGTGGCCACTGGGAAAAATTAGAAGCAAGGTTCCTGGTGACCTTGTCCAAACCTCACTGTTGACCCCTTTTTAGTCACGAGTCAACTCACATGACTGATGTCAACCACGATCTTTCCCTAATCATGTAGTTTTGTTACCTAAACTGACCCTTTTGTCACTTCTGTGGCAGGAAATGACACAATGGTCACCGCGACACCCAAACAAATGGTTGCTTGCCATGGAAGTAAAACGAACAAAAAGAAGTCTGTGGAACTCCCAGCAAGAGGAAAGTTTGGTGGAGCTGTGGCAGCAGAAGCATTGTTTATTTGATGTTTCCTCCAGCTGCTATCATCACCGCGAGAAAAAGGACGCTGCATGGAAGGAAATTGCGGAGGAACTGCAAGTTCCAGGGCTGCATCCCAAGTCCCTTATTTTATACTGCTAACTCCTAACTCCTGACTTGAACCAGAAGTCGTTCGAGGTCCACCATCTTTTAGTCCGTCTCATGTCTCTTATTCTTGCCAGTAAGGAGTTAGCGTTAGGAGTTAGGAGGGATCTGTTAGGTGCCACGAGTAAGGTAACAGGAGAGGTTCCTAACAGGAAGTCTTTTTCAGCTTGAGGCCCTGACGTATAAATACCCACCCCCTACGTCTGGCTCATTTGAATGAGATGGCGGAGAAACAGCGCAAGTGTACCTGTTACATGCATTCTTTGCAATGAAACGCTGTAATTCACATGACTATGTGACTACAAAGAGTAACGTTAATGATATTTCCTGCAAGACTGTCATGTTGTAATAAAGTTTATTTCATTCACAACCTGTTGCGTTGTTCAGCGGACTGTCTGTGATGTGTGGCTGTGAAATGTGTAGCTGCTCATGTCCAGAACCACACGTGTTGATATAACACCAGGCACACACACACACAAACACACAAACACATTTTCCTATCATTAATTGTCCTGCATGTCATGTGGGTGGAATAATGTTTAAATAGCCTGTAGGTAATATTAATTATTAATATTAATTAATATTATTCCTTTCATTATTGTTGTTGTAAGCTACTGTCATTACCGTCTGTCCTCTCTCTCTCTCTCTCTCTCTCTCTCTCTCTCTCTCTCTCTCTCTCTCTCTTTCTGTCTCATTGTGTCATACAGATTACTGTTAATTCATTGTGTTGATCTGTTCTGTACGACATCTATTGCACGTCTGTCCGTCCTGGAAGAGGGATCCCTCCTCAGTTGCTCTTCCTGAGCTTTCTACCGTTTTTTTTCCCTGTTAAAGGGTTTTTTGTGGAGTTTCTCCTGATCAGCTGTGAGGGTCCAAAGGACAGAGGGATGTCGTATGCTGTAAAGCCCTGTGAGGCAAATTGTGATTTGTGATATTGGGCTTTATAAATAAAACTGAATTGATTGAGGCAGACTGACAGGTCTGATATGTCTTATTCATTCAGCAGCTGACTTGTTGAATGATGGCGAGTGGATTTAATAACAGTGATAATAATGATAATGATGCTCATCACAGTGGCAGGCCTACAGACCGTTCTTTAATTGCGACAAACTTCGGCAAATGACTCAATAACAATGGTAATATATGCAAAAGTGTGTGACCAAAGTCATGACGGCGGTGGGTGGGGGTCACGGCTCTGATCAGCGAATATAATGTGACTTGGGATGTACGCCAAACGCTGGCTCCGTTATGCAGCAGATCCAGCTGTGCCGCCCATAGGTGCCATGGTAGAAAAGGACGTCGCTTTACGTGACGCTTCAAAGTAAGGCCGTCTCATGTCTGTTATCAGCAATCCTCGCTCCTCACTCCTAACTCCTGACTCCTTAAATGTTTTCCTAAGTGGGAGGGACTAAACAGTTAGATAAGGTGGCTAGATAAGGTGATCTTATAAGATTGCTAAAATCGCACAGTGTATAGAGGGGTTGCACATAAATGAGCTCTTGATCTTGTTGCAATACTCAAATTGTTGAAAGACATTGTGAAACCCTGAACATAACAACCCTTGAGTTTTATCTTGGCACCCCTAATGGGACCCAACTTAAAATTAAATAGGCTTAAATGCATTTAGTGTGAAAGTTCATTCTTATTCATAGAAATAATAGCAGTTTTACTACCATTATTTGATGCATTAAAAGAGCTACAGATAGTATCAGGCCTTTGAATATTTGCCAAATAAAAAACCTCTTTCAAGTATGTTACGTACAATCTAATGAGGAAATAGTGGGGAACAGTAGGACACTACATCCAAAATTACATCTAAAATTGCAAAATTGGCTTTGCATTCAATCTGACAACAGTATTTCATTTCTAAGATACAAGATACTAATTTTATACCTGTGTGTTTAGTCCTGCCTGGAGGAATCCTGTGGAATTAGCTTCTGTCATGAACAGATCAAGATCAAAGTAACCCCCCATTAACCTCCAAAAAGCTTTCAAAGCATCTGAAAATCTCTGTGAAATCTCCGTAAAATAACCTGCCTCTGTAAGTCCCAGATTTCTGTGTATTGCTTCATCCCTGAAACTGACATTTACTCGACATTTCAGCCTTTGAATAACTTTTGCATTAATGTTAAGGGGAAAAAGAAAGTGAGAAAGAGACAGTTATTTTTTTGTGTTATATTCAAACCTGTGGGACATTTGAAGGCAGGAAGAGGAGGACAGGATGATGGCAGTTAGGTCTAAACGTAAAGATAGATCAATAAAGGGAAACGACATATATGAGTTTTTACCTTTGATGGCATTGACAGTGGTGGAGAAAAGTGTCAGCAGTGTCTCATGGTGGAGCGGTTGAAAAAAAACCTGGGAGACGTCAAAGCTTTGTCAAAGTCACATGAAGCAGAGCAACGATAACTGTCGGCACTTTGACTCTGTAAAAATAACATGCAGGGAACATGAAAAAATAGTTAGGGCATGGAATATTTTTTTTTTTTCTCTCTTCAGCTGATGACACCTGGTTGTATTCCAGCTTTCCTCAGTGCTCAGGCATATAAGATTTTTCTGGACAAAAATAAAATGTGTGCAGAATATAGCACCAACTCTGCCATTTAAGCTGCTCGTGATCTGGAGACATGACATGTATATTTAGAATATAAACATAATCCATACAGAGAGCTGGTTTGAGGTTTGAGAGCAGTAACCGTGGAGATGCATAGATAAGTTATTATCATTTTAGAGAAAAAACATGTAAGCTACACATAATGTATGCTGGGAAGTTTGATGATACAGTGTTTTTAATTTCATGAATGAGAGCCGCGGTATAGGCAGAAAAAAAACCCTCTTGCAGCTCTTCTCTCTTTGTCCTAGACCCCTCCCACCAAACGAGCATATGCACACGCTTCATACTGTAACTGTTTGTAAAGAGGCACAGGAAGCACATCATGATGTAGTTTCATTTTCACTGGAAGTTTTTTTTTTTTTTTTTTTTTATCTCTGGGCTACTGTACTTAAAAAGGTATCTTAAAACATACTTTTTGGCACCTGCAGTAGAGGTGCTCCACGTACGCTCGATGTGTGTGTTGTCTTGACATGTATTTGTTTCTGTGTTGTTTCGTTGACTACTGGCTATGGAACTAATTGCCCCTAGGGGATATTAAAGATTCTTGAACTCGGAACTTGAACTTGAACTCTCCGCGCTATTCTCAAGCCCGCATAGAGCAGACTTGTAATGAAGGTATAAACGGCAAATGTAGTGAAGTGACAAGTAGATTACTGGCTTAAAAAAGTCTCAAGAGTAGAAGAACATTTTTGAAAAAAGAACTTAAAAGTACACCCTCCTTTAAAAAAAAATTCTTTTTACTCACATGTATCACTTGTACAGGTTACTATCCACCTCTGCAAGCTGGCCACCCCCTGGTCACGCTGTGGACCGATACCATGGGAGGAAAGCAAGCAGCAGCTCAGGAGACGGACCTTTGGTTGGGACTGTAGTGGCTCCTGGCTTCAATGCAGGGGACACGTCCTTCTCAGTATTTAGAAGAAGTGCATTTGTCATCCCCCAATTTAAACATGAAAATAGCAAAAGACTTTTATTTTGACAAAAGTTAAGACATTTACATCATAAACTGATGCAGAAAAGGCGCACATTGGTGTATATTAATTTGATGTCCCAAATTGTCTTGTGGAGGACCCCCAAGCCCCCTATTTCATGTGTGTCCCCCTCAGTGTTGAAATGAATTCTACACCCTTGCAAGCAATTAATTGCCGGCAAACTAACATGATATTCCCTAACTAATGTTACGTTAGCAAGTGCCAGTTGGAAAAAAATATACCAAAGATAGTTTTGTTCAAGTACTAAAACTATGTGGTTAACAAAAACAAATAAACAAACAAACAAAAATTGCAGTCTGCAGGACAAGTCAAAATTTACGGACAGAGATACAACAACTTTCAACTTTGCTCTACATTTGAAGTTGCACAAAGAATGGTAAGTAGACGTTAATATTTACATACCAATCTAATGAAGGTAGTATGACCTAATTGCGGTACTGGTTAATTGCTATGAAAGTGCAATGTCAGCACTACTTTTGACTGAGTTCAGTCACACCTGTTTTAACAAACTTGTTTGAAAAAATAAAAACGAAGTCTAAAAAGCATTCATCATTTTAATTAATATATCATTACTCTGTTGTTGAACGGCTATTTCATTTGAGTTGCATTATTGACACAAATAAAATATCTGGGTCCAAATAACATGCAAATAAAACCATATATAAGATAATCTCATTAGTATGGACATTAAAAGGTAAAACAGCTAACAACATAGAATCCCATCATTCAGTAGAGGCCTGCTGGGGGTCAAGTACTGCAAGATATACTCAAAAATAAAAGTTTACAACTTGGGACTAGACTTGGAACTTGTCAGTCTTGACTTGGAATTTGACTCAGGACTTAAGTGCAAACACTAGAGATTTACTTGTGACTTGCAAAACTGGGACTTGGTCCCACTTCTGTTTCATATAATATTTCTTTATCCTATAATGAAACATATGGTTTTAAATATTGGGTACTTGAATCGATCTGAATCTGAATTTATGAACTATAAAATGATTTTACAAAAACTGACACATAGCCTTGATGGTTTTCAAAGTAAATAATGTCAGTGCTCTAGATTTAGTTTTCAACATCAGGTATTTAGCAGTGATTATTTTTTATATTCATGCATTCTATTTCTTACAACATTCAAATATGTATGTTCATTTGCTGTCATAGAGACATTGCCATGCCAAGTTATACCGGTAAAAATAAAGTTTATTGTAATAACACGCCTGCGCTGCCTCACGTGTCCACAGAGGAAGAAGAAATCCAGCCAATGGGAGGCCAGTAGTCATCCACTTCCTGTTTACGTTTCCACAAATGACGTCACGCGGATAACATTTAACAAACAGTTTCGAAACCGAAACAGTAGATAACTTGAGAAACAACTCTTCAGTATTCGTGTGACGGCTGGATTCAAACATCTTTCATCTTACCTACACACGGGAGCACCGGGGAGAGTGGACGACCCACGGTTACAGCTGTCCTGCTCGTATTTGTTGACCGCTCAGCTAGCCGGGCTGCTAAGTGTAGCTAGCGTTAAGTAGGTAGCTGGGAGCTAGCTTGCGAGTTAGCAAGAGAAACTCAACAACACTTCATCTCTAGAACAGAGTACTCAGCGTCTGTCAGTATGGAGAATAAATATAACCTCAAGAGTCCAGGTAAGCTCACTTAATTTTGTTGCTTCTCTGTTCTGCAGCTGTTAGCGAGTTTGCTAATATCACCGACACAGTTTAAACGCTCCAATTCACTGCTGACATTTCTTAATTAACGTACAATAACTAGCTAATTGTGAACAAACTCCGTCAAAATAATTCACTATAATGATACGAGCCGAATAATAAATGTAAGGAGTCTTTCTCAGTGTTTGTGTTCGCCGTATTGTGCAAGTGTGAACTCCAAATGGACACTTTGTTTTTGCACTGTTAGTAATAAGAACAAAATCAGATTCATTCAGTTTCTTTATGAATTGCATTGTATTTGCATAACGTTAGCTCTCTTCCTGGGCTGACAGAGTACGTGGTGCTCGGTTGTGTAACGTTACTCTTAGTTTAGGACACGTCTGCATTTGTAGCTACAGTCATGATCATTTATAAACAGTGTTTTACTGGGTTGTATTAAAACACAACAGAAGCCAGGGGTTTGTACACAGCAGATGACCCAGGTTGGGTCAGTGGCGTGATTGTAGTGATTTGCAAGGATGTTTACAGGAAGATCTACAGCAGGTGGGTTATTTGCCTCGCAATAAATGAGTCACATGAGTCACAGGCAAAATGAAAACCCAATGATTCACAGAAACATCCTGTTTCTTGATTTTTCCATCAACAAATATGAAGCCACTGTTGGCCCTTGGTAACGTAATGGATACAGCATGGCAATAACACCTGTGACTTTGCAAGGATGTGGCATGTGGAGGATTTGGCCTGAAGATCAGACTCTATATGATAAAAGTACTTTTGGTTTCATGCTGTTATGTGAGTACTTGGACACTGTTTCACAGCAGTGGGCTATCTCAAAAAGTCAACCTTTATTAATGTCATAAACACAACACATTGGCACCTATTAGGGCTGGGCTATATATCATTACTTGATTGCTATCCTGATAAATGACTAAATATTATCATTGATTACAGATATCGTAATATCTTTAGTTTTGTTTTTTCCTAGTTGCAAGGGCTGCATTACAGCAAAGCAAGGTTGGATATTAGTGCCAGCCAACAGCCAAATGCTGGTAAAATATTCAAGGGGCTGCTAGATTTGCTTCACTCACCAGCCAAAAATAACGGCAATCTTCTGACTGGTTGGTAGATTTTGGAAAACATAAAATAAAACAATTTATGTCACTATCTTATACTTTAAAGAATTCTGGATAATCCTGGTTTGAGAAACCCTATTATCTTACCTGGAGTACTGCAACAGAAACTGTGAGACTGTGCAGCATGTAAACACCCCTCTCAGGTTTCTGATGGCTGTATATTATGTGTTCAGGTATTATGTCAGCTGTTCAGTAAAACAAAAGTATGATGATTAACGATATAATCATGATCTGGTAGTGCAGAAAATACATTTTGTTGTCACTCCCCCTTTCAGTTTCTGATGAGCAGATGACGAGAGCATAATCAAGCAGAAAAATAGACTGGCATCATCTTAAACTGCTGAGGTCACTCAGGTGAAATAGAAATGACAGAGAGCAGCTGCTAAGAAATCAAAGACACACCTGAATCCACACAATACACTGCAAAATCTATTGTACTAATACTGCTAGAGTCATGTAGGGAGCTGAATAACCAGATTTCACAGTGTGAATGTCATGTGCTGATATTAAAACCAGGATACCATTATAGCTAAAAGTATAGATACTTAATCAATTAAGTCCGTTTTACATGGGACTGCCATTACCTGAGGATGTTTAGTAATCTGTAGTAATTGCAGAGGTCATCTGTGATCTCATTCCCGTGTGTGAATCTGCCACGTTTGTACTTTGTGAACTAGAAATTCCCCCGCAAGTTATCAACCATGTATCGCCAAACAGGGAAGTCATGTAATAATATTAGACCTGTGCGAATCAGCATCTCTGTGATGTGGGGTGGTATTTAGTTTTTTTTGTTCCTTTTCTCTGGGCCCCGTTCCTGCCTCATCCCCTGTCAAGAACTATGAATTATGAAGGCTGCATTGGCAATTATAAACCAAGGTTTTGATAGCATTTTGGGTGCAGGAGGCTCATCTTGCTACACAGCTGAGCATCCATTCGCATTTCTGAATGACACGAGGTACCCTAGTAATACTTGTCCCATGTGAATAGGGCTCAGGTTGATCAACAGAAAAATAATCAGCCACTATTTTGATAATAGATTTTTTGGCAAAAATAGTGAATCAGTGCATCACATTCTTCCAGCTAATGGCAGGATCTGATGCTTCTGTTTGTCAAATAAAATACTAAATGGAATACCTCTGGGTTTTGGACTTTTGATCAAGACATTTGAAGACATCACACTGGGCTCTGTAAAGTTGTAACTAGCATTTTTTCAACTGTTTTTTTGACATTTGAAATGATTTAACTCATCAAAAAAATCAGCAGATTAAATGATTATGAAAATAATTGTTCGTCGCAATAAATACTAGTGCACAAGTAATCCTGTAATAAATATGCATATGACTTTGTTGTTAACATTTGGACATGTGAATGATCTGTTTTCAGTGTGTGTGTGTGTGTGTGTGTGTGTGTGTGTGTGTGTGTGTAAATGTGTCTTTGCACTTGGCCAGGAACTCGATGACGAACATGGTGTGCCACACATGTTTGACTGTCCAATTAATTTTTCCCCTCCCACATCTTTGTTCTATAAGGTCGAGCAGAGTTTTACGCATGTAGGGCAAAATGTTCCACACATGCAGGAGCTATCAGACTGTGTATTTTATGACATAGACTGAAACTGAGAGGTTCAATGGTCAGCTGACACAAAAATAGAGAAAAAATGTCCAGATAACATAATGAAAGCATTGAGTTCATGCCACGTATTACAAAGTCCTCACTGGAGTGTCATGGAAACTTCATATTTACTCTACGGGTGTACAACTCCTGCTCCAAGGACAGGCACACTCATATACATGTACAAAACACACATGCAGGTGCTCAGTACTGAGAGGCATGCACAATTTGCTTAGAGCCATTAAATTGGAACTGTTGTGTTCAGTTTTAGTTTTAATACTCAGTTTCAGAATGACTGTATCATAGAGATGATCTTAGTGGAGTTTCTGTTTAATGTACATGTTAAGCAACTGTGGAACAGTTCCTCACTGACCATAAAACACAGTCAAATAATACTCAACAGAATGAGTGAAATAGTAACACTTACATACACACATATATAAGATGGAATATTAAATATTATGGCTGCAACTAATGATAGGACCCTTTTTGATCTGATATTTTATTATATCAATGAATCACTTAGTCCACATAATGTCA
Organism: Epinephelus awoara; assembly: GCA_035609425.1. Classification (NCBI taxonomy): domain Eukaryota; kingdom Metazoa; phylum Chordata; class Actinopteri; order Perciformes; family Serranidae; genus Epinephelus; species Epinephelus awoara. Next base: position 6,750,642 of record CM069305.1, read on the forward strand.
AAAAAATGTGAAGAGTGGCCATCACAATAAACCAGAACCCCAAAGTGACATCTTCAAATAGATTGTTAATGTGTCTAAAATCTGAAGACAAAGAAAAGTGGCAGATACACACATTTCAAAACACTGAACCAGTGAATTGTAATTTTTTTAAAAAACTATTTAAATAATTGATCAATCATCAAAAAATTGCTGATATCTTTTGAGTTGATTATTAATTTCAGCTCTATTAAATATGTCAGTGACTTAGATAGCCTCATAAATAGAAATACAGCCGTGATGATGCCTTATTGAAGTGGTCTCAGTGGGTTTAGAGGAGTGGAAGTTTGAAGAGATCGTTCCTCTTCCTTTTTACTACTACCTGCTTCCCAACATTACCAGTGGTTTGTGTGTTGAATCATTACTTACAGTTCAGTTAATAGGTTAGTGTATTAATGTATTTGTCAAGTTACACAAATAACAACATGTTTAAGCTGAACAGTTTGTATTTATAGTAGCGGTGTTTCCCGCAGAAACAGAATCTGTAGGGGGGTCTGCAAAGTTTACGTTTTTTTTTTGTGTCTGTGTGTGTCCCGCTGTAACATTCTGCATCCCCTGTCTAAATTTGGAGGTTTTAGCTGGTCCATGAAGGCGGGACTCTTTGTGAGTTTATTTTGTCGCAGTACCACTTTATGGAGTTTAAGTTGCAGGGTTGATATTTGAATTGTAGATACGATTATAGCTGATCAGATCAGATTGATGAATGGGAGGAGCAGCTGCTGCAGAGGTGAGTGAAAGCAAACGTTTAGAGCCAGCAGAAGAACTGGTTCATATTCAGTTTCACTACTCCTTCTGTGCCCAGACTATGCTCTTAGTTTCCAGAGTGTGGTGCAATGAATAACCAAACAGTATCAACAGCACACGTAATGACATACTCCAGCTCCAAAAATAGAAAATAGGTAGCCCTTTTTACGCTGCCTGTTTATGGGTGGGATATTGCGTCTTTATTCTGCCTTGCTATTCTGTATGGAAGGTATGATTGTGGAATTGGGTTGACAGAGTTGTCTTGCCTCTAAGCGGGGAGCGTAATTGGCACCAAAACAAGGTTCATAAAAAAGGGACAGCCAACAGGACAGGATCATGGGCAGCACAGGTGTGATGTTTTGATGCCTTGTTATGTGTGCAACGCACTGCGGGAGATTTTAAAAGTAGAAAGTGAGAAAGTAGAAAGTGACCAGACACTGTCAAGTTAAGGGTGGAAGATTAAAATTGTTCTGTGGTAGAAGACATTCTGTTAAACTAAGCTGGTACCCTCATGGTTATGCATGTGTGCCTTTAGATAAATTGTGATAGTCAGTAACAGAGTTATCTTTTATAAATGTTTGTTTGTCGTTCTGTATGCGTTGAACGCTTTGTATTTGTCCAGCTCATCCTATGGTAGCCTGAACAGATGGAAGGTTCCACTCAAGTGAGGCCAAGAAGGACCAGACACTGGTCTATTGGTAATAGGAGTGTCCGCCCCACTTTACGTCAATATCAAGTGATCTTTTTTTCATTTTCCATGTTCATTTTTCACTTGTGTCAAGGCCACCTTCTTTTGCAAGTGCTCCTGCCGACCTATCTACTTCCTCAGCAGTGCTTTATATGGGAAGGAGGTGCTACATTGGATTGTAAATAATTTTTCTTATCGTTAAAAAAGCTTATTTCTTTCTTTTATCTTAAATTTAAAGTTTTACTGAGGTGTTCAAGGAGAGTTTGTAAGACTATCTGCTATGTTTTTCAGATGAGGGAATAGGATTAGAAATATCAAGGCTCAGTGCTCTTGTGAAATACATTTAGTCTTTTTGGAGTTAAGAACAAGTGTCAAATCAGTAAGAGAGGGAGGAGGTCAGCAAAAGCAGACTGTAACTTGGAGCCTGCCTGGGCCTGTATTTACCACGCTTCTTAACAATTACACTTAAGAGTGCTCTCAAGAGCCAATGTAACAGTAAAAAAAGAAAAAAGAAAAAAAAAAGAAAGAGTCAGAGCCTGATTATCCAAACTCATAGATGCAAGTAAAATTCTGCTACCACTAAAACAATGATGAAGAATGGAAAAAGTGTTACAACATCCTATTACATTTGTGTTTGGAGATAACAGCCATTTGTTAACATAAGCTAAGTTCACACTACATGACTTTCAAAGTCATCAGGTGGCTGTTCTGTTCACATTAGGATTGGGTATGAGTACCTGAGTACTTAGACTTTTATTTAACTTTAGACATCACTATTTGGTCAACATATAGAGTACTCACCGCTGCCCCTCCCACATGCGAACATGACTTTTGTATACATTTTGTAGTGTTTAAACTGGGTGAAATCTTATTACATTGTAAAGCTGTACATTGTGCATCACTTCGCTTAGTGCTTGAGTTGAACTGTTTAGGTATCAGTGAGAGTTTGTTAAGGCCATTTAACAGCTTGGTGTTGTGTGCCACTGCTGCGGTATTAGCTTGTGCTAACCAGGCAGATGTTTAACTGACCAGCAGGACACCGGGTCAGAGATGGTTCTTATGTCCTGTCTCTAGCCTGACAAAAAGTTTGCTGGTTTTAACCTTTAATTTATGGTATAATTGAATTGAATTGAATCAAATTAATTGAAGCCTGGTTGTTCAAGAAATTAATTTCACATTACAGAAGTTGCTTAAAATGCCTATCTGTAGTTCACTCTACACAACTCACTGGAGTTTTGAAGTCGTTGTCGTTTTCACACTACATGGTTGACCAGTGACAGGGTGTCACACACTTTAAGATCTTTCACTATAGGAGGAATCCCCAAAAGTATGTGATGTGATGTACGGTCAGGGGGATGCTTACTAGAGAGTATTAAAGTCAAAAAGTGAGAATGCAGTGTTCCGGCAAAGTTACTAGGCCAAAAACATAACCAAAACAATGCATGCAATACCCCACCTTCCATCCTCTCTTCCCTTCTCTCTGTCACTTTCTCTCTCTCCTCTCAAACACACACACACACACACACACACACACACACACACACACACTCCTTGGAAAGCACCACAGAGCCACCTGTCTCCATCCATCTGCAACCTGTGTCTTGTGCTCTCATTGGCTGCACCTCACAGACCGAGTACCAACAGGTTCAGATATTTAGAACGCTAGATATCTGGGGAGCTTGTGCAAGCCTCGATCTCTTGGTTCTTGTCTTTGAACAGTTCACACATAGTGCTCGAGCACTGATTTGTGAGTGCCGAGCCAACTCATTTTTGCCTCTGATCTGGGGTTTTTGTTGGCTTGCAGAAAATGAGGGCTAAACTCGTGTAGTGTCACCTAGACAATAGGCTCAATTATACAAAGTGCTTCTGATAATGTATTTTTCATGAAGACCATTGCTAGTCCAGTCATTTCAGGATATGTCTTAGATGGTGCACTCTCACCTCTGTGACCCTCAGATTGATCTACAAAGTGTGCCGTACAACGTTGGTAATTTTGATTCCACTATAGCTTAGGTGAAAATAATAACTTGCAAAAAAAATTGCAACAGTACACCAGATGGCTTATATAACTCCATTTTCACTGACCCCTTGTCACATTGTGGCAGAAAGGTTTCTGCCTGGACACCTTCAGTTAGCCTGCAGGGAAACACTTGTCAGCATTCCTCCCTTAAACCATGGATATGTGTTGCAGGAAATGTAGCTTGAAGCTGTTAGCACCTATGAGGTCCATTTAGCAATACTTAGAATGTTAACAGCCTAGAGTAAAAAACAGACAAAAAAAAAAAAAACAGGCTGGAGTAGGAAATTTTCTTAATTATTGTACACTGATGCTGCACCCTTAGCAGAAAACTTTGAGTTTGCCAGCTGTTTGCATTTTGAGTCTTGGCTGGCCTTTTTTGTCTGTGCTAATCCCCGATGATCAAATCAAAAATTATATTTTTGATTTTAATGGCTGCTATTAATGAACTGTGGAGTGTGTAAAATTTACTATACCCCAGCCCTTTCTTACTGTACCTTTATCGTATCGACCGTTACCTCTAAATGCAGAAACTGACTGAAAGAGCTGGATTAGCTCTCTTCTGTACTCCTGGCTTTTTGTGGTGCAGTGGAAGCAGCAAGTAATAAAAGTGCTAAAAGTTTGGAGGAGTCTTTTCCCTCCCTTTCCTGTGCTCTGTGCCTATCACATCTGTGGAGTTGGCTTGTTATTATGCAATAGTGTCTCCGCTCTCCCCTCTGGCCCAACTCTGAATCATTCCCAGTGGCAAACACTCAAAATATATGTTACATAAGATGATTTGGCGTACAAGGATTATCAGCCTCTCGCCTTGGGCCAGTGACCGGACCTCTGCAAACTCAACAGAGGCCAGAGGCAAAGGCCTGGGAAAGGGCTTTTCCTTGTCATCTCTGCTTACTGTTACCGGAAGGAAGAGCCAAAAATGGGCATGGGATATGGAGCACTGGAGTGCCTTTCACAGTGCATCCAGGCACTTGCAGGGACTGTGGTATTAAGAGGATGCTGTGCTGAGACCAGGAATGCCTCCCTCTCCCCTGCCCTCTTCCAGCACAGCATCCCTTGAAATAAAATCATTAGAGCTTTATCTCAGTAGGTGTGCACTCCTGTGAAAACGATCTTTGGTGTAAGGTCGTCATAAAACTCTGAACTGAACTGTCTGAAGTCAGTCTTTTTCTTGTCTTGACGTTCCAGTAAAATCAAACATATTTAATATTATCATAAGTTTTTAGTCTTGGTTCCTGCAGATACTAAAGTTCAATGACCTAAACATGGTCAACAACCAATAGCGGCACTCTTCCACAGCACCAAATAGGAAGAAGCATACTGGACAGATAGTCAGTTCGAAGGGGACTGCGGGGAGTCTCGGTTCTCCTGTAATGAGGAAAAGCAGAAGAAATTGGTGAAGATGTAGAGTGAACAAGGGTAGATGTTTAATTAATTTTTAAATGCTTCATCTCCTATTCCCCATGGTCTCCTCCTGCTGAAATATCACAGCTAATCAGCAGAGCAAGTTCAGGCAAGAAAATCCAAATTGTAAGGTGAACACAAAAACAGCTAATCATTATAGATTATATTGATGCCAAACTGACAAGGATACTGTTGACATGTGATGCCTTTCCTCTTGTGTTTCTAGAGTTATGTGTTTTTGCAAATATGTAAGGAATTTTTGATATGTCATATTTCTTAAAGGGAGTTTGGTGTAATATTTTCCACCAGGAGCAAGGTGGGAAATAATCTTGAAAGGAATCTAGTTGTAGTCTTGCAAATAGTGACCTTGCAAGATCCCCAGTCTTTGTAAAAGTCTTTTTAAAGTCTTCTTGTGTATGGTAGGCATTACTTGTAAGACGGGAAGCAGCCACAAAAGGGCACAGCCACTCATGTAGGATTACTGCTCTGAACAGATTCTGTAAATATCTCACCTGAGCTGCTGTGGCTAGAGCCCTGCTGAAGAGACACTGCCCTCTGTTTTCTACAGGGCAGGTTCAAGAGGACGGAGGCACTGCTTGTCCTCATCACATTACCAGTTGGAAGTTTTCCCAAATCATAAAAAACTGTCCCCTTATTCTGACCTCTTCACCAGTGTATGGATACATGTTTTTCTTGTTTTTGCAGAGAAGACCAAACTGAAATGTGTAACAATGTAGCACTGGTGGAGTCTGTTTTCTTACTTTTCACTGCAGTGTTGCTTAGGAGACATAATGTCAGACTTCTTGTGGTGATTTATCAAGGATATAGCAATGATCCATATCATCCATGCACTGTTTAAAACACCCCCACAAGAAGTACTACAAAATGTCTATTTTTTAAAGGTAAACTTAGCTTATTGTTTTCCGGTTTTTTTTGGTGTGTGTGTATGTGTGTGTTTGCAGCTGTTTCATATCTTGTTTCATCATATATGCTCACCTTGATCAGCTTCGTTGTCCCGTTTTGAAGCTGTCCATTCTGTGCATGTACATTTAGAGAAACAAAAATTCCCAGTTGTTGTGGCGACTCATCTGAATTAACATAGCTCAAATTATATAAGTAAAGCAGTGTGTTTTGCACTATTTTCGTCAGAATAGCATAATTCATAACTATTGATACAATCCTAGTATTAAAAAAAGATACTTAGTACCTCTTTCAATACCATGGCAAAAGAAAATAAAGTCCCAGGTTCATTGTTTTTTTTTCTATGATCAATAATCTGCACACAGTGCTGGTACAGAAAAAGACACTGAACACACACCAATATGTTTGTGACTTCAACACATGTAGTGTAGTAATTTTCATTTATTGTGCAAATTAGAAAAAGCATGTTGGACAATTCTGATTCTGATTCTCATTCATTTTAAAGCCAATGTTGGTCGATGCCGATGATGTACTGATATTCATCCCTGATTTTATGGTTTTAAATAAGTGGTATGGAAAAAGTATAAAAGTATCAATACTTTTTTCCCAGTCCTCTTTTACCCTCTGTGAAACAATCAAGGACAGCTTCATTATACATGCTAGAGCAAACCACACGGCCAATCCATCTAAGAACAATGTCTTCAAAGCTGGACGATGCTGTAACAAGCCAGCATTGACAACAAAGGATGTGTCTACATGATTGATTATTCAATCAAGGGCTGCATAGCCTTATTCCCCTAACTATTAGGATGATACCAACTGCAACTACTTTATCAGATGCCAAGTACACTTCAGTGAAGGTAACTCTCCTGAGAGGCCTGACTTCTTGTGATGGTGGAAAGCACACATTTGTATTGTGCTCACACCTGTTTGATTAATATTAAGCTATCAAGTGAAAAATATGGTTATCAAGTGCAACCATTTTCAATATCCCCCCCTTCCCCGACCCTCACGCACAAACAGGAGCAAAAATTAAGACACTTTTTCTCTCTGGAGACGAACGAGTCACACAGCGAGACAGAAGCCTTACTGACACAGCAGCCATGCTCTGCTCTTACTTAAATAGGACACTTGTAAAATGGCCAGCTGAAACAAAGTTTTTAAAATGACACAATTTGGGAACTTCAAACTGAATTTGTCCTAAAAAGTCACTGTAGCAGATAATTGTAATTGATTTTACTGGTATTTGATGATTGATGTCAGTTTTGGACCCAGTATAATGCTTCTTGTTCCAAAGGATAATTCCAGTTTTTTACAACTTGGGTCTTGTAGTTGTAGTTTTGGCTATCGTTTCAATTGGTTATGATAACATTGGGTGCAGACTAATTGTAAGAACCACTGGCAGGAAATAAACCAGCACCCCTGCTGTCCTCCAAGAATGAAAAATAATCACACTTTGCTTGATTTGGGAGTGATGAGTGCAGCTAACTCCCAGGACTGTGTAAGCAGTTGGTACGTGCTGATGACTACTGCAACATAATCACTGTGAAAATCCCATCAAGTTGTTGTCTGGCTGCTGTCTGGTTTAGTTGATAAATGACATTCCCCCTTCTTTGGGTGCAAATCTACAGTCAGTGCCAAAGATGAGTTTGAGGTCATTTAGAAACAGTGTCTCCATTACATAGTTTGGTTCATCAGAGAGCACTGACATGTTTATTTTTCAACAGTAAAATGTCCTACCTATTACATAACTTCTTCACAGTTCTTTAAAGGTCCAGCGTTTTGAGTTTAGGGGGATATATTGGGAGAAATGGAAATATAATATTCATAACTATGTTTTCATTAGTGTATTATCATCTGAAAATGAGAATCGTGTTTTGCCACCGTAAAATTTGATTTGATTTATATTTGATTTGATTTTGCTGTATTGTTAGAAAAAAATCTGAAATTTGGTCTCACGTCCCAGGACTTCAACTTTTTCACACAAATTCAAAACAACATTTCACCAAACAACAAAACCATAAACAAATGCCACAAATCACATCAGACAAAAAAGTGGATGCAGTGCAACATTTTAATCATTCCCTGTTATCTTCAGGGTTTGACCCAGGTACATCAAGGCTACTTAGAAGTCATATGATGTGAGTTGACAGACTGAGGAATAAACGTGTTCCTGAACCTGTTCAATAGAGCCAGGGACACTACATTTCTTGTGTGATGACAAAAGCCGATATTCTTCAAATAAAGTTTGAGAGGGGTCGGACGTAATATTACCTTCCAGAGACGACACTCTTTTAAAGCTACTCTTACCTTTCTTGCATTTCACACAGCACTTAGAAAAAATTTGAATGGAGCGAGTGTAACGTTACAACCAAGACAGTCAAACGCAACCCCAGAGTTTTTAAAAGGGGGCAGAGATGTTACGCGAGCGGTTACGTCAGTTGGAGGCTTCCACGTGGGAAAGACAGACAGGACGCTTGGCCAGTGATTGGTCGGAGTTTTTTTAGAACCATATGAGAATGGTATAATTATGAGTTTGTATCGCTGGTGGAATTCACTTTAATTTTAGTGTGCCATCAGCTTTTTTATAGTATTTTAACCCAAACAAAGAAAAGCGTCACATTTCCAGAAAGGTAAGTGTTGCTTTAATAAACGAATGACTGAACAAATGAATAAGAATGAGCCGTTTATATCTACTTACGGAGCGAGTCCTCTTTCACAGAGTTTGCCCTGTTGTTTCTACAGTGGCTCAGAATGGGCAAACTAAACACTGGCTCTAGAGAGGGCCATTCGCATTTTAGCTTTTTGCATTTTAGCGTAAGCCACCATAATTCTCCTACATGCTTGTTTGTTGTAATCCGCAACGTCACTGCTAGATGCCAGATTCACGCGTGGTCTGTCCTATCTAATAAAGGCATAAAAAGCCATTTTAAAAAAAAAAACAAAACTTTTTTTAAACTCACAAATACCAATATCGGTATCTGCCTCAGAAATCCATATTCAGCAAGGCTCTACTTTTGTGAACACACTATTCTCATAACTACCAAAACTACAGAAGTAAGTAGTAATTGTCCTTTAGAATATGTTAATAAATATACAGTGTACTATGAAGATGAATGGCTGGGTAGAAAGACTGATGGACAGATAACTTGCACATGGTTGGACATCAGATATTGCCTTTTGAGATTTGGTTTTGACACCAGGATATCTTGTCCATGACCCAAGGTGTCCCAGGCTGAGTGTGAGCTGCCACTGGCCTTGCCATCAAAGCTTAAACTGCCTGCAGCCATCCCAGAAGATACTGGTTGATGAGGCTCTGAGCAGACTCTTTAAAGTGGTTCATCTCTCATTCTGAAGTGCCTGTCCAACCCTGATAGCCTATCACACCTCTGAGGGTTCCTGATTCCACTCTGCAGGGCATTGATGGATTCCCCAAGTGGAAAATCATGACTAACTGGTGGCCTGGAAGATTGAAAGTTTTAACCTGAATAGCTTTTAGCTATAGCTCTCTCAGTCTCACCATTCCTCCTCACTGCCCCACATAAAAGTTTCATTCTTTGTGACCTTTGCCACCAGTATTTTCTAGAATGTTGGGTTTAGTAAAACTTTCTTAAAGAAAATATAGCACTTACTTTTGTGTTATCAAGTAATTAAAAAAAATACAGTGTTCAGACACTAACATGATCTCACAGATATTCTTTAAATGACAACAACCTGTTAACACGACATTACATAGTGGTGGCATGTAATGTGCTAAATTATGTGGTGACAGTACGGCTGGGTTTAGGCACCAAAAGCACTTGGTTAGGTTTATGAAAGGACCAAAGTCCATCCTAAAGTAATGCAAGTAAATCATGATATGTGAGTTAACTATGTAAAGGACGTAAAGCTTGAAAATGTCAACGTTGACATCCTGGTTCACACAGGACATGAACAGAGGTCTCCTGGGTGAAAGTTCTATGATTGTTTGACCCATTCACCACCCTGACCTCCTCCCTATGCGGACACTCTTGCTCTTTATACTAAATATGGGGTCGTTGAACCAGGGAATGCAGGTGTCCACCACGACAAAGGATCCTAATTGACTTTCTGTTGGCATTATTTCCATGGTACTGGCATAATTTTAATAAATTGCTTGTAGGTTTGGTGCCAAACTTAGTACTTAAGGGTACCGATTGTATTACGTCAGTACTACCCAATACCAATACACGTTAAATCCATCACTGCCAAATATTGGTACGTGAGTGCACATCTGTGTGCGAGTGCCAGGTTTAGACAAAAGGTGGAAGTCCTATGAAGCACCCCGATGCTTGGAAGCCAGCTGGGGAACTCTGAGGTTGTCAATGGAGCCCCACAGAGCCTCTGGGTTCAACTTCAGACAGGAGGTAGAAGCACTTCAAAGCCATGGAGCTCTGCAGCCACTCTGTCAGCTTCCCAGCAAGCAGAAATTATAGCTGATCTGCTGCGTTAGTTTCGGCAACTGGTCTGTTTGTCTTTTCTGTATTATTTTAGTAATACCATAGTATCACTGCTAGTATCACACACACACACACACACACACAGATAGATGGACAGAGACAAAAGATTAGCTATACGTATGTGTGATAAGAAAAGAGCAGAGAAACAGAAGCTTGTTAAAAAATGAAATTATTGTTATTGCAGAGAAAGTAAAGTACCGTAAGAAAAAGGTACTGTCGGGTACTGGTACCGAAATCCAGGTACTGAAACTGGCACCAGTATTGGTTTAAATGTGAACGGCATCCAACCCTAATAACATGCCAGCACCATGTACTTGGCTGTTAAGAGGTTGTAATCATTTCACATATTTCTGTGAGATTCGGTTTCACACAGGATCAGATAAGCAGCATATGTTCATACAGTATGGAGAAAGAGAAATGTAGAAAGGAAGATGGTAGTTTAGAACTGCTCACAGTGAGGCTCTGGAGTCAGTCTTGTCCGCTCTGTCAGTCCTCCTCCACACAGCTCTAATGTGCAGCTGCTGCTGTGAAAATGAGGCCCAGCACTACTAACTTGCACCAAGGTCTGCTGGGTAGTTGTTGAAGAGACTACTACTTTCTGTGCTGTCAGGACAACTTAGGCCAATCATTCAGCTTTTTATATCGACATCACAATTTCGGAGAGTGTGATCATCAAATTGCAATAGCGGCAATTTAATCATACTTGATTAAGAATGTCTTAACAGCTTGTAGGCAGAAGCTTGAGTTGGAAACTGTCAGCAGATTGTAGAGAAAGGAATTCTTTGAATTATTGGGATATTATGCCCTTCTGCATGCTTGTGTCAGTACTATTTTGTGAAAAATACTAACAAAGTGCAGGGCTGTCCTCAAGAATTTGGTTATAGTCACCTCTAGGGATGGGTACCGAACCCCAGTATTGAACGAGCCCCGCGGCTACATTCTTCAAGACCGCAGTATTGATAAGCTCTGACCTTAACGGTTCTGCTATCGGTACTGGAGCAGTCGCATTTTTTTTTTTTTTTTACACGATAAACGTTATCTTGCACATGTATCTCACCAACTCCGTCAATTATCTGTCATTGTATCATAATTTTCGCTATTCTCCCTGAAGACGAGAGATCTGTCTCGGTCACTCTGGCTGCCTGCTGTGTGTGTGTGGAGAGGGGGGGGGGGGGGGGGCTGTTGTTCCAGTGACACACGCACACAAGACAGCGCATACACCAACTCAAGCTCCTAGCCTACCTTTAGATAGATAACGATGGAGAGAGCCAAACGGTCAAAAGTGTGGCTTTACATTACAAGAGTTGATGCAGACACAGCGTGTTGTCACAAGTGTGACAAATGTTTTGCGTGTAAGGGCGGCAACACTAGTAATTTGTCAAAACACCTTGCGAAAGTGCATCATAGTCAGACAGAAAGATGTACAGGGTTTGACTGCCCTAGCACAGCTAGTTCATCTACATCCAGTTCAGGTATGTAACATTATGCTAGCAGCCACCACGTGGAGTTAATAACCATTAGCTATTTTGCAAACCTATTTACTAAATAGGGTTTCCGGCAAAAGATAACGACTTACCGGCAACGGAGAAGCACGGCTCCAATATTTTCCTCTTTGTTGGTGTCATGACTGTCAGACGGTCAGAAGTACCTGAACAGCCGAGCCGTGGCATCACACAGGTGTGTGACGTGTCAGAGGAGAAACGAGCCATTCACATTTCTCTTTGTGTTTTTTTAAAATTTATTTATTTTATTTTGATCGCCCCTATGTTAATCACTTATCGATGCTGTTTTTGAAGTATGAATAAGTCACTAAGTAATTATTCCATTGAAATATCATTGATGTAAGCTATTATAGAAAAGTGATTTATCTTTTTATAAATGACAAAAAGCACATCGGCCTCATTTTTGCTGTGGTATCCTGATACTACTCAGATCCATGATACTTTAACTGTTAAAATCTTAACGATACCCATCCCTAGTCACCTCTCTGTCTGATCGCAACCGATGCCAACAACACTGATACAATCCCTGCTGGTCAGGATCTAATTTTAAACTTCCTTCAATCTGATTCTGTCAGGTAAAATGTGTGTCCATCTGATTATCAATCTTCAGCCCAGTGTGTGACAGGCATGGTTGGGATTAGTTCTTCCTCCCACATGCTTACTTGGCTGTGACTGATGGAGCTGTTTGTTTCTGCTTCTTCCAACGTGTAAAACAGTGCAACCTGCTGCTCTGATTAATTACCACAAAGTAAACGCACAGTGTGATTGATCAATCATTATCATCTACGCGACTCAATCAGACAGACCCGGACACCCCCAGGAGCGGCCTGTTCGCTATGTTCTGCAAGCTCTGTTAGCTTTTTTGTCTATTAAACTCACAGCATGTCAAGAAAGGTAATATTTCTAGAAAAGAAAAATATAACTGTACAACTTCTGAAATCAAGTTTCTTTCACTGAACTAAGACTAGTTTAATTGCCTTGTTAAAGCTGGGGTAGGCAGAAATCTGGAAAAGGCAAAGTAGAATTCGAAAAACATTATACCCTCCTACTGCTCTCTTTTCCAAGTCCCTCCCCTCAAACGACCATGGGCATATGCTCGCATTTCATACAACCTGGTGTTTCCCATACACTGATTTTTTAAATCCCATTTCATTGTAGAACTGCACACAGTGCATCCCCCAGTCCCACCTTACCCTTCTCTCTTTTTCCTCTTGTTTGTCAGACCACAAACGAGACATTAATCAACTAGCTAGACATCCCACAGTTGTTCTTTATCGCTCTACTCCGCTGTGGACTGCTTCTCCGGAAGGAATGCTGGCTCTAGCTTGGGAGACCGACCTTTCCTGGGCGCATGCAGTGGCTGGCATTTCACCAGCGTAAACCACTATCCAGTGTTGGCTACATAAACCTGAACTTGAAGCCGCAGCAGCTGTGAGCCTTTGGCTCTGGTTACCACAACTCTGAACTATTAGCCAAATGTTCTCTCCATCTCTTAAAGTCTTCGCTGGTATTGACATGTTTTATTTCATTTATTGTCATTCTCTCTTTTAGACTCTATTTGTCACAAGTCTGTCTTCCTTTTTGGGTTGTTTTGCAGTGTAGGCAGTTGTTGGCAATGCTGGAATAGTAACTTTTACATCAAGTATCTCCACCATTGAATTGGACTTTCACAGAAGGAACGTGCATCTGCATTTATAAAACAGCCAATAGGAACACCTTCTGTCTGAATTCACCTGTGATTGGCCAAAGTCCTCCGCTATGAGCTTGAATCTCTAAAGCCTGAAAACAAATCTGGCTTTCTCTCAGTCCACCTGAATTCCAACCTTTAATGGAAATTATATTACATACAGGGGAATTTGGTCAATTTGTAGCCATTCCGGCAGCATGGCTCTAGGACTGGAAATGTCAGTCTGTTGATTGGTCATTCAATCAAACACTTTGGTCTAGCCTGAAATATCATATATAGTATATATCTAGTATTTGAAAGATTGCCATGGTATTTGGTTCAGACATTCATTGCGCTGAGAGGATGAGTCCTACAGACTTTGGTGATCCTGTGACTTTTCCACTAACGCCACCTTGAGCTTGACATTTAGTATTTTTATTGATATATCTCAACCACTATTAGAGATGGACTGAAAAAAGTTTTGATCCAATACAAAACTTTCTTTGATCATGTAGCCTGATGTTACACTACAGTTCTTTGGTTTATCAGTGAAGTATATAAACTACATTGCAGATTAAAATCTCTGCCAACAGTGATAAACATTTTGACAGCTGACTAACATGAATGGTCCAACAAGGGTTGAATGCACATTGCCAGGTCTGTGTTATATTTGTCGGGTGTGTGAAATGTCTATCCTCCTCACTGCACTGCATATTTTTAAACTATAATAATCTGGTCATTGGTCAAATTGGAAATAAGATATTAAAAAGAATTCTCTGTCCACAAGTCTTGTATTTAACGGCCACACAGACCACCACCATCTCCAGTCACCTGTAGTTGTGTGAAACTTTTGACTCTACCTTCTAGTCCCATCTATTGGCCGTATCTATGCTAACATAAAGGATGCCTTGAAGTATGAGAGCAGTGGCGTTCACAATGTTTGAAATGGATGTATCCATTATTGTAAGTAAAGGGAGCATAAATGCACCCTTAATCTTGTTTTAGGAGCCATAAAACCACATTTACTTTGAAGTTGACTTTTCCGAGTGCTTTGAACCCTGGGAGGACCTCAACAACAAGCTCTATGTTATGTTATCTGATTCTATTCATTTAAGAACAAGATATGTTTTAATTACAGAAATATTTTGTTCTCAGATCGTCCAACCTTGAACAGTGTGTTAGATTTTGGGGGGTTTAGTGGTATCTAGTGATGAGGATTGCAGATTGCAACTTGCAACTTGAAACTTCTGGTTAGAATTCCTTCAATGTTCATTGCACAGGAGGTTTTTACCAAAGCGGAGTTATCCGCAGAGGTCTTTTCCTCTCCAAAACAAATAAGGCAGGTGATTGAAAAAACAAAACAAAAACCAAAAACTGACTGAAGCAGGTTCACATTACAAATCAGTATTTCTCCTATGCTGTTTGGCATGTTGCAGACAGGCTGCTAGCCCAGCACCTGCTAACGTGCGTTCACCTTTTTTCTCTGAGGAGCTGAATTATTGGCAGAGGTCTCTTCTTTAAAATAAGTGGTTTAAACTGGTAAAAACACTTAAACACAAGTTAACCCTTTATGACCTACCATAGAACAAGTCCGCCAGAGCATATCTTTACAATTTTACCTGCTGTAGGGCCATTTTTTTGGAGTATTTTGATATACTATACATCAATACAACCCTTAAATCCCAATTTTAATAATATGTGTGGATACATGTCCATACTAATGAAAGAAATTGCTAAAAAGTGCAATAAACCACAAAAAAATCGTTTTTGTTTTTACACATATTTTTCTAAATACAGAAATATCATGGCTGTGTCTCTCAAAATTGTAAATGTAAAAAAGGTGCACAAAATCCTTTCAAACCACAGAAAATTTATTTTGAGTGTTTTCATAACTTAGTTTTTGAGATACACTCATGTTTATAAAATGTGACAAAAAAAAAAGCAAAAATACAACATGTACATCAAAATAAACTATTTACAATAGAACAACCAAAGTTCCAAGTTCAAAGTCAACATTACTTTTCAGTAGCACCAGCTGTGATAGGTCTTGTGACAGTTCCCGTCCACGATGAGCAATATTTTTGCTGCGTTTTTATGGCAGCCTGGTGAAAGTACATCCTGAACAGCTCAGATGGAGAGGTATTGTCCACATACTGTGATAGAGGTGGCTGCACACCTGGCCTCCTTTTGGTCATAGGGGATGTGGCAAGATGTCAGTTCTCCTTTTCGGTTTCGGTTGCTGGAGACCGACTCCTTCCTCCCCCTCTGCCTCCCTCTCGGGTGCAGGGCGAGGAGACCCCCACTTCCTCCTCCTCATCATCATCGTCAACTCTGCACACAGTTGTTACACAGTGTGTTAGATGTGTTCAACATGAGAGTAATACAAAAATGCTTTCAGTTGTGTTACATATATATTTTCTTTACTTTACTCTAACTCAAAAACAAACAATATTTCATGAATATATACATACACGTCATAGGAGGGATCTCTCCCTTGGATGAGGTCGGCTTCATCTCCACTGTCGGCAGATTCGGACCAGATGAGTGGGTTGAATCTTCATCCGACGCTGTAATTAGCTTGAAAGCTTTGCGCCGGGAGAAAAGCTGTTTCGCGCATCTGGGTTGTTTCGGTTCCATAAATATATGTGTGCGAGTGTGTGGTGAATGTCTGGTGTGTGTGTGTGTGTGTGTGTGTGTGTGTGTGTGTGTGTGTGTGCGTGTGCGTGTGTGTCGTGAGTATCTGTGTGTGTGTGTCTAAGTGTTCTTGTGAAAGAGTAAAATACTAAACTAGAGTGAGAGCGAGTGTGTGACTGCAAGCTGAGAGAAATACATACCGCGGAAGAAATAAAGTTCGTCTGTCTGATCATTTCTGTGTCTTCTTTGACCTGTCTGTTTCTCCCAAACCACCGGCTGGTCCTGCAGTTGTTCAGAGGAGACACATAAATAACAGCACAGGTGCTCTGTTCATAGAAATGATAAACTTTGAAAATGCCTCATGTTCTAATGTTGATGATTTGTTGAACTCTGTTACTTGGAGTGTTTCGAATGTTCTGGACACCATTGCCCCTGTGAAGGTTAAAATGGTTAAAAATAAGCAGAAGGTGCCATGGAGGAATGACGATTGGTCAGGGCACAGAAAAGGGAGTGCCGGAGGGCCGAGTGGAAATGGCGCAAGTCAAAGCTTCATGTTCATTATGAAATTTATAAAGAAAAGTTGTACGTGTTCAACCAGATCTTACGTAGAACAAGGGAGAGGTACTTTTCTGAAATTATTGGAAACTGTGGTAACAACTCGCGTGTCTTATTTGCAACAGTGAACAGATTAACAAACCCTCCAGCTCAACTGCCGTTGGAACTGATCTCCACATCTAAGTGTAATGAGTTTGCAGTATTCTTTTGCGACAAGGTTCAGACCATTAAAAATGCCATCAATTCCACAACACCAATAACAACCCTGCAGCCACCTAGACACTTAGAGCTGACTCATTTTGCACCTGTAACTGACAAAACTGTCCAAGAGATCATCACCAGTCTGAGTTCATCTACATGCTGCCTCGATGTGTTACCCACTAGATTTCTAAAGTCTGTGCTGAGCAGTTTGTTACCACCACTCGCTCACATAGTTAACATGTCACTACAATCTGGAACATTCCCAAAGGCCTTGAAAACTGCAGTCATAAAGCCTCTCCTAAAGAAGAGCAGTCTTGATGCCACAATACTTAACAACTACCATCCCATTTCAAATCTGCCGTTTTTAGGCAAAGTCCTTGAGAAAGTTGTTTACCAACAGCTTAATGACTTTCTCCTAATGAACAACTCCTTTGATGTTTTCCAGTCAGGTTTTAGACCCCACCACAGCACTGAGACCGCTCTTATTAAGGTGACAAATGACATCTGCCTGAACACTGATGTAGGCAAAGTCTCAGTTTTAGTCCTGCTAGATCTGAGTGCTACTTTTGACACTGTCGATCATGAGATCCTTTTACAGAGACTAGAGGACTGGGTGGGCATCTCTGGCACTGCCCTAAATTGGTTGAAGTCCTATCTAGAAGACAGGAAGTACTTTGTTGAAATTTGTAACTGTGTCTCAGACCACATGGCCTTGACCTGTGGGGTGCCCCAAGGGTCAATCCTGGGACCCCTTCTGTTCAATCTCTACATGCTGCCTTTAGGCCAGTTAATACAAAGTAATAATGTGTCCTACCACAATTATGCAGACGACACTCAGATCTATGTCTCACTGACAGCAGGGGAATATGGACCAGTGGATTCACTGTCACTGCATCCAACAGGTCAGTGCGTGGATGCAAAACAACTTTCTCCAGCTAAATTCAGACAAGACTGAAGTCATCGTATTTGGTCCACAGAAACAAAGAGAAAGTGTCAGCAGTCACCTCCAGTCTCTCTCTCTAAAACCTACAAATCAGGTTAGAAATCTCGGGGTAATAATGGACTCAGACTTGAACTTTAACAGCCACATCAAATCAATAACATCAGCAGCCTTTTACCATCTAAAAAACATTGCCAAAATCAAAGGTATAGTGTCTAAACCTGACTTGGAGAGACTTATCCATGCATTAGTAGGTTAGACTACTGTAACGGCCTGCTCACTGGCCTCTCCAAACGGGCCGCAAGACAGCTGCAGTACATCCAGAATGCTGCTGCTCAGGTCCTGACCAGAACCAGGAAGCACGAGCACATTAGTCCTGTGCTCAGGTCTCTACACTGGCTTCCTGTGGCTCAGAGAATAGACTTTAAAGCAGCTCTGCTTGTGTACAAGTCTCTCCACGGCCTAGCACCAAAGTACATCTCTGACATGTTAGTGCCATATGAACCATCTCGGACTCTGAGGACCTCAGGGACCGGCCTCCTGCTGGTGCCCAGAGTCAGGACTAAACATGGGGAATCAGGGTTCCAGTTTTATGCAGCTAAAATCTGGAACAGTCTTTATGAAGATGTGAGACAGGCCTCTACTCTGACAATGTTCAAATCTAGGCTCAAAACAGCTCTATTTCACTGTGCATATGACTGAAAGGATCTTATCTGCACTCTTCTCTTTTAAAGTTCATTTTATAATGATTATTTATGTTTTTATTTTGTATTGTGATTTTAATGCATTTTCTTCTTCTGTAAAGCACTTTGAATTACTTTGTGTACGAATTGTGTTCTACAAATAAACGTACCTTGCCTTGCCTAATTTCCCGGGAAATGACGTCACTCCTTGTTGCTGGGGGTAGTGTCGCGAGAAAGACATGCAAGAAAATCACGTGACAGTTCATGCTCACAATGTGATGACGTTTAGTCCAACATAGGATACCTGCGATCATGATTATAATATTTTTGTTCTTAGCGCTTTTTACTGTTTTTCTACAAACCTATCAGTGCAAGGAAACAGCACTCTGGGACATGATGAATGCATGGTAAGTTAGAGTAACTCCTCCGGTTTTAAATGCAAAAAGAATTATTATGTTGCAATTCTACTGGCATTTAAAAATCAATATGCAAATGAGATCGCGGGCACTCCCGCCAGTATTAAAGGGTTAAAAAAATCTGTGTTTTTGCAGACGCTTTTGTCGCAGAGTGGCTGTCAACTATGGTAGCTGACGCAAAAACCCGAAAACACGATTGGCCCAATCGAGAGCCATTCTTTGGTTTGGTCATTCTGGTCTACCATAGAAACATGGCGGTACAACACGAGAACCCACTCCCTATGTATATATATATATGACTCATTCTAAGGTAACCAAAACACAACAATTCTTATTTTCAGGTGATTATACGCCAAAAAAAACCATACTTACTATATTCCATTTCTATTAATATATCCCCCGAAATCCTACAAACATGACCTTTAAGAAAGGGGAGTTATTTAGGAGTTAAGCTTGAAAAGTTGGGATGTTTTGCTAAGGTCTACAAAAATAAGCAAAATGCTGCTGCGACGTCCTAGACTCCCAGTGCACACACACATTATTACGTATTAATTGTTTTTGTACAGCCAAAGCCCTTCACTAAATTGAAGCATTTGTTGTTCTGACGAAAAATCCGTAGAGTGCTGTGGCCTAGTTAGCATCCATAATACCACCTACTGTTGCATCAACATAGAACATTTAGTTAAGACGGAAATGTTTTCAAGCTGGAAGGGATTTAAGGTCATAAATAAACTCTGGAAAACATGTAGGAACCCCACAATAAAAGAAATACACCTACAACGACTAAGACAGAACACACAGACAGGGATTAGACCTCCACAGCTCTCACTTTCCTCTTCACACTCTCAGCAATGCAACACATGTCCTCCAGTCTTTCCTTCAGTCCTTCTCCATCTTGCTTTGCATTGACAGCGCAGTCACAACAGACATCAGACCAGCATATCAATCAGCATTTTCAAAGTTTCCCTCCTGGGTCTACAATTGTGGATTGACATTTTCCTCTCCAGTCACAACAACAGTGCAGCTCTGCAGCTCTTGTTGTACGTTAGAAACTCATTTCAAGAGATAGCTCACGTCACCTTCTCCCAGCTGATTCCTCCCCTCTCCTCTTTTCATTCTAATTACTGTCAAAAATCTTCTCTTTCGCTCTTTCTTTCGCTCTCTCTCCTTGGTTATTATTTTTTTTACCGAGCACTGCTCTCCTCTTCTCTCTTGCATAACAACTCTGTGGTCTCAGGAACATCTTTGAGGACACTTTGTTCTGATCCTTGCACTCCCAGGTACCAGCTGCTTGTACTTTTGGCATTACATCAACTCTAAGGATGACGATGCTGTGTTTGTGCCAAACATGAAAGGTACCCGTCTCCTTATCAATGCTCAAGGTTCGTCTGCACACAGCGTAGTTGGTTGATGTCCTGGTTTATTGTCCAACCTTCAGAGAATTCTTCTTGCTTTTATCTTTCCTTTTTCCTCAGCATGAAAAACAGCATCACATAGGGTAGAGACTGAGCTAGATAATCAAAAATGAAGCTTTTTTGGGGGGGTTGGTATTTTGAATAACTGCTTTATTGTTATTTCATTATACCAAGTTTTCAAAATAGCGTGAACATTCAAAGACCTTTCAACAGACTGTAGAATAATTCAGGCCCTTAAAATTGGATTAGCGTGTGCGCCTCAATATAAACAATGTGCAGCTGGTTGCTGACTTTGATTTGATATTGATATTGTGATACAAAATTAGATAGCAGAAGAAGAAATGGATAATATGCAAATGTCTTAATCATATCTTTTGCTGACTTATAAAACTGAATAATAATGTGATGCAGTTGTCTGTTCTTATCAAACTGTTGTTGCAGGGTAAAGTAAAAACACGAGTCCCTCTGTCTTTTCATCAGGAAAAGAAACACAAAATCTGATAATATTAAACTAGACCTGCACGAAGGTCTGCAAATCAGGACCAATGTCGGGTGGAACTGTTACCGTAATCAGATTATATCAGTAATGCAGTATTGTAATGTGTTGCTGTTCTAAATTTAGTAATTACTAACAGTTTATAATGATTTTACTTGGGTTAAATAAGTTCTTTAATTATCTGTATAATGGGTGGATAGAAAAAAATATTACACATGCAGACAACAGCGACAACGCCCAGTGTGCCTGTTGAGGGGCATACTTGTGCTGTCTTCAAGGCAGTGTTAATTTTGACAGGTATTTTAGATTTAGTCTTTAGGTGAAAATGTTAATTAGTTTTAGTCCCCTTTATCCTTCATAGTTTTAGTCTAGTTTTGGTCGACAAAAATTCAAAAACGTTTTAGTTGATGAAAATTTTAAACATTTTAGCCAACTTATAGTCATTATGTTTTCTATGTTTATGGGGTGATTTATGAGCACACACTCACTGATCATCATTTGAAAAGCTCAACATCTTTATTTATGCTCTCAATAACTTTGACACCACAAATAACTAATCTGGGACAACTAGGATTTGTCCCTAGGTTCATTGTAAACTGACTAATCGATCACACTGTAAAGTAGAGAAATAACTTAATTAAAGCCTGAATTCTTTCTTAATCTGCAACGTGTCAGTCTGGAGGTTAAAACATATGTCTCACAGAGTTGAGAGATTAAAACTAAACTTATATCTCAATCGGAGAAAACTGATCTGAGTTCAGACTGTTTATTTCAACCCATAAACCTTCTCCAGTCTGGACTGAGTAGAGTCCTGCAGGAATCAGCTGTAAAGTCCGGCGACCAGTGTCTGCTTGCTCTGCTTATGTTCAGTGACTAGCAAAACATCCTGGCACCGAATATTTACTGGAGTTTGCCAGCCTGTCCCTTAGGAAGCATTTGAAGATAATTGCAACCATGACTGTTGTGCGCTTTCAATGTCCAACAGTCCACCCTTAACATTATCATTATATCTCAACTCGTCAATGAAAATGAAACATCAATTTTGTCATAGTTTCTATTATCAAGATCTATTTTTAGCGTGTCATTGTCCTGTTTTGTCATGGAAAAAAGTTTGTTGATGTAAAATTTTCGTTGTAGTTTTTGTTAATAATAATACTCCATTAATTTTAAGGAACAGGTTATCTGACAAATGATTTGAGGATCTCCTCCCCATGAGGTAACCGCTGATTTATTTATTTTCTTTTAAATTCTGTCATCATCTAATGGTGAAAGGACGGCTTGACTATCGTATAATTTTTTAGGCCCATTGGTATATCATTTTGACGCAATTAATATTTGTTTCTATGAGGTGCTAGCAGGGCCAAACTTTTATATATTGATATACTTTCATCTGAAGGCAGTTATTGCCTAATGGGAATGTAATGTAACCGGTAGTGTAATGAATTACTTTCTACAGGGAGTAATCAAGTGAAGTTATGCATTATGCTTTTTAAAAAAAGTGACAAGTAATATGTAATTTATTGTTTTTTTTGAGTAATGACCCCAACACTGCTCAGGACTGTTGGAAACACTCTCTGACATAGGGTTGTGTTGTGATGGCTGGTTTTATGTTGATCTGGTGTATAATTGACAAAATACCCTATGATGCCAATGTGAACAAATCCATTATCTTTTGTCCTTTTTTATATCAGCAGAGCAACAGCAATGTAGAAAACATTCAGTAAGCAGGCCTCTCATTTTCAGCCATTGCTGACCATGTCGGTGAAGATTCTCAGTCATCCAGGTCATGATAATCATAAGCGCTATATCATAGGCAACTAGACTTGCCTGCGTTTCTTGAATATGTTTCGCCTCTCAACCAAGAAGCTTCTTCGGTTCTAAATGACTGTTATGGAGTTGCAGGCTTTAAGCCCTACGTGGGAGTGAAACCTTACAGAGTTTTTGGGAAATGACTTTCATCTTGCGACACTACTAGACTGTGCAGTACACAATGAAAAGGACAGGAACTTAAACATTGAGGTGTACAGAAAACCCACACACAGACCAATACCTACTATTCGACTCTCACCACCCACTGGAGCACAAGTTGGGAGTCATCAGGACACTGAATCATTGGGCCAAAAACGTTACCACTTGGACAGAGGGGAAGGTGAATGAACAGAGACACATCAGGGAAGCACTTAAAACCTGTGACTACTCAGGATTTTTAACAAACACCACATCCCTGTGAACTTTAGACTCGGTAACCCCAACGACTCTGTAAGTGCTCACACCCACACACTGGTTAGTGTGCTCACTGCAAGCTGGTGTCTGAACCTTTTTTTTTTTCAAAAGAAACTTAATATTTCATGTCAAATAACACGCTATAATTGCTAAAGGACTGTTTTTGTGTCTGTGGTTCAGCAAGACCAATAGAGTGAAACTCCTAGTTTAATTTCAAGCTTCTCAACTAGAGATGCATGATATTGGATTTTGGACTGATATGCCAATATCTTTCTGTTAATTTTGGTCTACTGCCGATGCGGATACTGACATATACCCATATTTTATTCCACCAAATTGCAGAGAACATCAAGTCTCTCCTGTAATGGAATTTATATACTCTCATTGTTATTGCCCACTGGCAGATACAGACATGAAATATAATGCTTTTCAAAATGTACACATTCACTGGGAAAATAAAGAAAACTACCTCAGCTGGTCACATGTAAAATGTGCCATGTTTATTTTTTTGTAACATTTTCAAACAAAACTGGAAATTCGTCCTACTTTAGCAGGGTTGGATGATTCTTTCCCTGAGGTAATGTTGACAACACAGCCAAAACCTGGACAAATCTCGACTAATTTAAGTTGCATAATTCAACAGACATTGCCTGTCATATCAGCACAGACATTCATTTTATGCTGATGCTAATATTTTTTTAAAGCCTTTATCTGTCGATACCAATGACTAGTTGACACTATTCTGCATCCCTATTTTCAGCTTAATATGCATTGAGAGAATTGAGTATTTGGAGCAACCAGCCAATTGATTCGATAAGGAATGTAAAAGGATCTGGATTTGATTAACATTTTCAGTCCTCAGTTGGAATGAAATAAAATGCTAATTGACCCCAGATCTATTCTGATAGCACCAGTAGTGATCCAGATATTGTTTTTGGTATTTAGGTATACCGTCTAAACTATTGTGGTTTTTAATTCTCTTGAGTACCCTGAAAAGAATGAGACAACATCTTTCAGGAGATGCTGACTTCCTTTGAAGGGAGGGTGTACGCTGTTCTGGTGACTGTCAGTAAATCTTAAAAAGTCTGTTGGTTTGAAGTTTTAAGTCAGTTTAGGTTTGTACACACAGCAGCTGATGGACACAAAAGCTGATAACACTTACATAGATCACACTTGCAACCTTCTGGTTGTGGGTTAGTCTTTTCAACAAGTAGCCTCCCCTACCCTGGCCTACAGCTGGCTCAGCATTTGTGAATTGAAATGTTATGTTGGTACTCGTGACGGATGGAGCTCCCACTGTGGAGCACTGTAGCAGCATGTTCAGCTGTTCACAGATCACTGCACAGTTAAGCTTCCTGTCTGTTATTTAATTTGTTGGCTCTTATGTGCGGTGCCGCATGGGCAAACAGCTTTGTCGTATTTTGGGTTTCTGTTGAGGCTTAACATTTTCGGAAAACTCTACAGATTGTCATTGATGAAGGTGGAATTATGTATGCATCCATGAGAGCAGAGATGACACTAGAGGATGGAATCAGACCCACAACAATCAAGGCATATGCCATTATGTTCAAGCAGAGCATCCCACAAGCAGATTGTTTGATCATCCTGATGAAAATGTAGCTCAGCTCAGGTACCCTTTGTTTTGTAGTTGTCTTTCAGTGAAATGGACATCTCTGTCAGCTGTTAGATGTATACGAGTTTTGCATTTAAGACTGATGGCAGAAGTCGTGGCTCCTTTCCTGTTATAAAACATTTTCAAGAGTGGGATGATCAGTTAATTTGTTTGTGTTATGGTGTGACTTTGGTGTTATAAAGGGTGAGGTTGGATTCACTAAAGTCACACAATAACACAAACTAAATACCGACTGGCAGCAGTAGACCAACAGCTCCAGTGTTCAGCAAGGTGAAATTATTGTTTTTCTTAATGAAGTCTGGCTTTGAAAAGAGCATAGATAAGTTTCACTTCAGTTCAATGCCCCTTTAGAAAGAGCTATCTGTTTGGGAAGTATTCAGCACACAACTTGATATAAGAGACTTGGATTATACTGCATATGTTGTCTAAGAATTTGTAAATGGATGTTTGACTGCTTTTATGCCAATCCATCAAGAAGAGTTTTTTGAAGATCCATGGTTTCTGTACGAATTCAACGTAACATGCAGTGAGCAATTGATATTCAAATGGTCATTTGAAGAGTGTAGTATCTTGGAAAAATTTCTAAATATGTAATTTTGATGGACTGAGATGAGTCTTTAGGGGTTAAATAAATCCCAGGAGAGGGAGTTCAATAGTTTGAACTTGAGTAAGACTGCAAGCACTGCATGACCCCCTGCACTCTGGTGTAAACAGAACAAGGCAGGGGAAGCCTTGTAAACATACACACACATACAGACTCTTCCCCTGTTCTCCTTGTGTGTCCAATGTGAGATTACTGTGGTTGGTTCACATCTTCACTGAAGAGTGTCTGTCCTCAGGCAGAATCAGAAAGAACACGTGCCCTGAAAGCCGCGTGGTGTCAGGCCATCTCTCTGCTCCACTGCTTCACTCAGCCCTGCAGCCCGCATATCCTCTCAGCTCGCCTTGCCTTCATCCCTGTTATTTGCCCTCCCACCCATCCTCGCTGCTGCCCTTCGTCTTCTTCTCCCGTGTTCATTTCACAGTCTCCATTTCCAGCTCAACACCCTAGCAGGATGCACTCGATTGGATTCCAAGCCAATTTTGCCTCCATGAATACCTCTTAGTTACGCTTTCCTTTTCACAATTACTTTCCGATTTTCAGCCCCATGCTGTTTCGTCTTGCAGCCGGCTGATAGTTGATAGCTGAAGCTTTTGTAGCAGCCCATGAGAGGGCAAAAGCAAGCAAATTGACCTTGCTGTCCGATAAGTCAAAAACGCCTGAACTTGCGATGAGCACTTTGTTAACATGAGGCTGAGACTGTGACATCACTCCTGTTGTTGTGACTCATGACCTTGTGTTAAAACATGACTGGATGTTCAACCCAAGGCATTGCCTTGGGTTTACCTCCTGTACTCTGACTGGTGTAGCTGCAGCCTGGTAGTCAGCGTTACATCAAGGAGCCTCTCTGTGTCCTTTACTGCCAGAGCAGTGATTAAACCCCCCCTACCATCATCATCACAATCATCATCATCTGGACTTGTGTAACCATCCTTCCAAGAGTGATGAGGTAGTTTGTATTCAGATTAACACAGCGGGCCTGAGTGTGTTGTTGGCTGGGTCATGTCACAAGGGTTAATGCCAGCAGATGTTTCTCGCTGTCTCATTTTGAGAGCATGTTGTGTCTGCTCATAAACTCACAGAATGCTGCCATGGGTAGAGATTGACCCCTTAAACACAACTTTAAAAAAACAAACTTGTTTACTTTATTTCTGCCTTGAGTGAAAAGTTCAGCTGTGTTTGTAGCATGCAGCAGGATCATGACTCCCGCTGTCATCTGCTAGTCATCTGCTCATCCTCAATAAGCAACTCATAAGCAGTCTTTTAATTTGACTACCATGGGTTCAGCTCTGACATGTGTGCACATGCTCACAAAATGTACTTACACCATGAAAGGGTGATATTCATCCTGACCAAAATGATCACAGTTATCAGTATTATCACGGTATTGTTAAAGTTACACTATGCAGGATTGTTAGTTACTCTTTGTAAACATGTTCGTCAGCAAGAGTGAAAGGAAAAGCCAACCCCAGATTCACTCGTTTAACATTTGCCTCGCTATATTTGTGTTTTTTCTGCAATGTCTCTCTTGGATACCTGCTGCTTATGGTCTGGCACCTGGTTGCTACCTTTTTAATAAAGCCCCGACCTCACCTGAGCGCTGTGGGGGTACACGCCCATAAACATCCCAAACACAGAAGTCTCTGCAGATAAATACACCACAGCACACTGACAGTGGGCCATAACTGACTCGATGACAAGCTTTTATTTAATGTGCGTATTGCTACTCTAGTTCGGAAGCTTATAGTGAAGATTGGCTTTTATTTTGGAAATAAGTCTTGTTTTGCTCTCCATGCGAAGAAAAAACTTGTGGAAGCTCCTTTTCTGTCTGATTGATGATGGTGACATATTGTGTAATGCATTCAACCTCCTCCATTATATGTAGCCTTGATTCACTGTGTTATGCATCTCTAAGTTTTATTACAAATGTAAAGTCACTTATTCATCACTCCATTCTTTATGATTTGGCGGGCCTTCTCTAGTAATTGGTTAGGAAATATTGAATCCCCCTCCCCCACAGGAATCAGTCAGACTGAAGATTGAAATGTTGTGTAAAGTGTTGAAAATTCTGTCTGATATCAGGCGAGGATTTATCAGTACAACAACACAGTCATGTCTTAAATAATTCTAATAATTTCTGTGTAGCTGATCTTTAATTCTGAGTTATGTTACCATTAATAAAGCTCAGCACTTTGTTTAGACGCCTCACATTAAAAGCCCGAAGGAGTCTCTGTTGTTGTATTAATGGAATTAAAGCTGTGGATACATTATTCTGAATTAAATGAGACAACAGATAAATATGGATTAAGTGTTGAGTTTGCATGAACAGCAAATTCAAACAAAAAATAAACTTAGGGAGGCCTCTCGCTAAAACAAACTGTGAAGGCGTAGTGGGAGACTGTCTTATTGAATAGTTTTGGAGAAACAGAAGTGCCAAAGGTGGTTTTAAACCAAGATTTTTGGATTGCACATTTGAAGGAGCCTTTTTACCCTAGCTGTCTGAATGAGTGTGACAGTCAGTGTGATTTTTAGCAGAGACTTGCCAGTACATGGAGCCCTGTCCCTCTGCATATTCTTCTCATCTGTCTATCTGTGTTAACGTCCTGTTACACAGGGGAGCAGCACATTTTCAACCCTCAGCTTCTGGAAATTAGGAATGTTGGCCAGTAAAACTGCTGCAGACTTTTGGGTGTAATTATAGGGTTTCTCATACAAGACATTGCAGTGGATATTGAAAATGTAAGCTGTAATGATCATAAAGAAGATGTGAGCCCTGTTTTAACCTGAAGCGGCTAACCTAATTTTTCTTGTGTCTTTGTTTCCATTGAATGACCAGCGGTAAAGAGGCTGATGAAAGAGGCTGCTGAACTGAGGGACCCCACAGAGCACTACCACGCCCAGCCACTGGAAGTAAGTTCACCACAGAACAACACCGTGCTGTACAACCTTTATAGTGTCAGCATTTATATTACCTTTGTTAAAAATCACCACAACAGCCCTTTCCCATCCTGTAAAGTCCAACAGAGAATGCAAGAAGTAGGCTTTTTTTAATTAGGGAAATTCTGGTTTCATACAACTTCTGTCTGCAATAATTACACTGTATTCACCAAAGTAATTAGATGTGGGACCTTGGTGGCATGACAAAATAAAATTCAGGTAGGTTAAGAAACACGAGCAGTCCACTCAGTTTTGACCTCCAAATAAAATGGTTTAGGTAATTGTGCAGTGGACGTGAAGCTCTGGTGCCAGTTGGCAATTGCACAGGCTGTTTGATTCCAAGTTCCTACAAGCATCCTTGAGCTGAACCACATATTGCTCCTGATGTGTGAAGGAAAAAATTCTGGCCTCTAAAGTTTACCCCCAGAGCCCACCTGCGTCCAAACAGGCCGGCCCCCTCCTGTCAACAACTGTCAAAGGAATTTACAAAAATGTTTGAGAATTATTTTTTAAAAATGATAGGATGCACATCATGATATAATTTATTTACTAAGGCCAATTTTGGTGTAAAATAAAACAGATGTTTAAAAAAATCTTTGCTGGTCCATAATTTTCTTTGTTATATATGTCAGAGCCAGTCAGGAAGATTTAGAAGGCAACAGCGAGGTCCATGAGGATGAAACAGGCCTACCTTATTTTAAAGGCAGTGATTGACACGAAGAATAGGCTACAGATGAGAGAGAGACCCCAGTAGTGTTAGCAACAGATGAGAGAGAGACCTATGTGCGCTTCGCAGCTTCAGCGACAGGTAAAGTAGAGACCAACAGCCTCACCATCAGGTGAAACAGAACCCGGGATCCCGACCCCAAACAGTTTCAGAATCAGGTGAGGGAGAGCCTGGTGTGCCTCCAACAGTTTCACAGTGGTTGTGACATTTATGGTATGTAATGTTAAAAAGCTCCAATAGTTACAGTAATTTGTGCACGGCGTCTAAAGTGGTCTGTTAAATTTAGTTATGTGTTTAAAATGATGAGTATCCTCAGTACAAAAGATGTTAGAATTCACCTGCTCTCTGTGACCCACTCAAGGTTAGCACGGAGCAGGGCAGGATTGAAAACCTAAGGACATTCAGTCAAAAAATGCTTTTTTCCAGTCGTGTGTAAAGCATTTCTGAGTAGTGTCTTATCCTGGAAATAACAGCACACAGTATGATACAGTACAATCTAAGCCATGAAGTGAGTGCTGTGCCAAAAGCTTGTAAATAAAGGTTGAGAAAACAGGGGGGTTAAAGTTCAGTTGTAGATATTCATAATTTAAGATTATAGTGAATTGTTCAAAGAAATAGAATTTTACTTTCTGTGTTGGTTGGATACTGGCCAACTGGAATAACTGCTCACCATTATCACAACATGCAGCTGCAGGCTGTGTGGCTCCACTGGACTCGTCACTGTCAGTGTTTTCACCTCAGACAGGCATTTGAAGTCACAGGTTTGGTGTCTCCTGTTGAACATGTTAGCTTTATGTGACATTTCTCTCTTTTTGCAGGATAACCTCTTTGAATGGCACTTCTCCGTACGCGGGCCACCAGATTCTGATTTCGACGGTGGGGTTTACCACGGCAGGATCGTGCTTCCCCCAGAGTACCCGATGAAGCCCCCCAGCATCATCCTCCTCACGGTGAGACGCAGACAAAGGCCACCTCTCTATCGCATCCGATTATTCTCCCACCGAAGCGGAACAGGAAGCCGTCAAATCAGATGATCAAAGAGTGGAAAATGGACAGCATGTCATTTAACCCTCAGCCATTCTGATGGCAACACACGTAGTGACAGTTGTCAGATCAAAGCCTCAGCTGTCATCACACTGTCAGAGGGAATTGCTCTGGTTTTGTGAAAATATGAGACTGTCTTATTATATTCAGACAGCTGTGTGACACCTGCACTAATATCAGGCTGATAAAAGCCAGAGTACTCTGAATTGTTTTGACAGACACTTTTTCATGGTGTCCAGCCACTTTTCGTTTTTTTTTTTAACAATTTATCTATTTCAGTTTGCATTCATTGTTTGAAAACTCATACTTTTGCCAAATAGCAGCCTACGTTTCCTGCTTCCAAACTCTCAACTGTGTCAAACTTCCATCTCTGTCTCCTTGTCATAACTTTTGAGAATGCATGTTTTATTAATTTATCTCCACCCACATGCTCACCTCCACCTTCTTTTTATTGCCTTCCCTGCCAGCCGAATGGAAGATTTGAAGTTGGGAAGAAAATTTGCCTGAGCATCTCTGGCCACCATCCAGAGACCTGGCAGCCCTCTTGGAGCAGTAAGTAACCTCAACCTGCCCTGAGTTTGTCTAATTAGTTATTTCTCCAACTATGAGTCACTGTTTTGGTGTAGTCCGAAGAGTCTGGAAACCTATTAAGAATGAGCCATCATTTGTAGAGCCTGAAAATGTTATCAATCACAGGAATTTGCATCAGAATTATGGAAAAATATTGATGTTCTGTTCGTAGGTGTACATGCACAGTTATTCTTCTGAATGACAGTGACACTGCTGTCCATTATTATCATGAATCGCATTACCATAATTCTCTAATAACAGCTGGTATTCAGATAATGACAGGGTTCTTCAATAATAGTGGGAGGTGTGGTCAGCACAGACAAATAAAGGTCAGATGCTAATCAAAGCAGAGTAAAATAACATTGAGTTGGGTGCAATTATCGGCACTCTAATGGCTCACATGGTACATTCAGCATAATGCACATTTTCACAGCACTACTTCCATCAGTACAATAACAGAGGCATGCTACAATGACCACTCTGCTGGACACTGAAGTAAATGGAAGTGACTGAAAGGGGCTCCCTGAAAACATTTGGATTGAGCATCTATTGAAGGAAGATACTACATTGGTATCAGAATACAGTTACAGTACAATACAGTTGTTGCGCATGATTATTCCATCTAAATGTCAATACATTCTAACACTGTTAAGTTGAACATATTTCCCAGTATATGATGGTCAATTTGAGAATTTATCAGCAGTCAGGAAAAAGTCATTTGAAAATCTGCAGGAAGGTTTTGTCATGGTTTCAGCCATGCCAGCAGTACTAGGAGCAAAAATCTAAGGGGGTATCTTTGTGAATCATGATTATAAAAAACAGTCATGGTTTTGCGAGCAAATCCAAAAAACAGATGAGACTGCCCATAAAGAGGGTTGTATGCCTCTGCATAAATTCAACGCCATACCTACACTATGGCCTGACCTCGTAGCACCTCCCTAGAAAAGTAACTACAAGTCAAGGCAACACAGGCCTCCTGTTTATTTTTGTAAACTGAAAACTAAGCTTTTATTTACCTTTATTTCACAAATGAGAAACAATAAAGTGTGAAGACATTGAAGCCTCCACAAAATAGCATTTGGAGTCTTGTGTGTGATTTATCCCGGCTTCATATGAGTACATGAAGTCCACTAGCTGCGTGACAAATTTATGCACTTTATGCAAATGTTACTGGCTTATGCTAATAACGTTAGCATGTTGTATATGTGGGGAAAATGTGTCTAGTACAAAACCATTGTTTTATCTGTGAACCTTGGGAGTTATAATGACAATGAATTTTGTAACGTTACCCTCGTTAAATACTGTTGTTGTTCCTGGCTTCAAATGAGTAGTGGAAAGCTAGTTTCTGCGATGGTAATGTCATAGGCTTATGCTAATAACATCATCATGTCATATCTGTGGGGACAATGTGTTTAGTAAAAGACAATTGTTTAATTGGTGTACCTTGTGAGTTATGATGGAGCTACATAAGCAACATTACCCTTGTTAAATGTTGCTTTTGTTCCTGGCTTCATGTGAGTGGAGGATAACTATGCCAGCTGCTAGGCTAATTTATTTATGCAATGTAAAATGCCACAGGCTGATATTAATAAGGTTAGCGTGTTGTATTTGTGGGTAAAACCTCTCTAGAAAAAGACAAGTGTTTTGTAGATTAACCTTTTGAGTTATAATGGAGCCGATTTTTTTTTTCTGTAGCTAAATATTGGTGATTAAGCCATAGTTTTTGTGTTTTAGTTGAATCAATCAGTCTTTACAACACTTTACAGAAACTCAAACCAGTAACACAGAAACCCCACAGCCAGCTAGTGTTTTCAAGGTGTAATTGCAGAGCGACACAGATCCACCACTGCACATGTTTAAATGGTCCACTTCTGTGGGCTACACACAACTGTACATCAGTCTTTAGGTAAACAGCCCTCTGTGTGATGCGAGACGGAAGGGTGAAATACCATGTTATTAGGGAGTCCTGTGACTAAAGATGATTAGTGAGTACAGAGATACACAAAAGGATAAGCTCAGAGTAGCAGAGTTGTTGTACTGATTGTATAAGTGCTGTTGAAATGTACGTTATGATAGCTTTGTATTTAGAGAAACCAGTGCAGACAGCAAATTATAAATCAGGAGCTGTTTAAAAAAAAAGAGAGACTTCTCACTAAAATATTAAATGATATATTTATAAAACAGGGAACTAAATAAAGCATGTTTCAAGTAAAGGCCTGTCTGCAGTTGATGTAAACACAGGCCCTGCTCTCTGACAGTTTGACAAGTATCACACTTTTAAAAAGGGAGTTGTTCTGTACTCCTTGGTTGGAATGAAAACCTTCAGACTTAAGGCCCACGTGATAGTCTGTAACTGCAGCACAACATGGATCAGCTAAAATCTTCAACTTCTGTTAGTAAGGTGAAAATGTGTGAAAACACCAAAAAACAGTCACTGAACCAATACAAATTATGTTGATTTTCTGAAGATTTTGGCTCTGATTTTAGGGTTGTATATTGTATATGTATATATTGTATATGCAAAGCAATCAATACATATTGAGTGCCTGATCAAGATAAACCTCTTCATCTGCAGCAGGGCAGATTCTCCTACCTCCCAGAGTCATAACTAATAATTTCTTTCTACTGAGAACTCATTTTAGTTCTCTGCTGGCGATCCGTCCTTTTGCTGAGCTCTGCTTTCTTCTTTCTTCCCTAGCACTTTATCAGAGGAAACTCAGTAGGAGACAGTGCACTTTCCTCAAAGCATTTTCTCCTACTGGTTTCCTCCCATTACACAAAAAGTTTTAAATCAATAACAGAATAAAGACAAAGGTTGCTCTTAACCGACTCATGCAAGTCACATGGCTGGCCATGCCTTAGAGATTTGGCTTCCCCTGCTGGGTTCTTAAAGTGCTGTGTAAAAGTTGCATCTCATCCTTTTTGGAATGACCGCAGGAAGCCTGGCTGGATAATTGCACTGAGCTCTGCACGTCACAGGCAGGCCAGCTGCAGGGATTCCAGGGCTACGCTCACTATTGTTGGCTGCCGCTTTAGCTCATATGCTACGCCTACATATTTAATAAAATGTGGCTAAGTAATTCAAACATTCCCTCTGATGTCACTTTGAAGAAGATTTTACATATTCCAGTTTATTTAGTTCCATTTATGAATATATATATACTTATTTATGAATATGTTTTCTCAGGCTGTTTTCCTGGTTTGTTTGTATCTGAAAATATGAATTGCAGTATTTTAACATTCAGTCCACAATGAGTTTTGCCTTGCATCTTTTTAGTTACATTCACATAAATTGTCTAATAGGAGGAATGGCGAGTATACACACACATACACAGATCCATTTATCTTTTTCCGAACCGAAGAAGACTCAAAAGTTGGAAAGTTTCAGCTGGAAAGACTCGTCCTAACAGACTTACTGCTGTTATCAAAGTAAAATGTTCTGCTACTTCTTACTGTCTTGATTGAGGAATGCTCACTTAACTTCACTGATGGAAATGAGTTACTTTATGCTCTCACTTTGATTTTACTGGTTACTTAATTTAAATGACACTGAGTGAAGTCTCATTTATATAATGGGTTTTTCTATCAGACCACACTGCCCCTACGTAACATGGCAAGGTGTGTAGAGCACTGATATTCACAGTCCATCAGCTCAGTTTTAAAAGGGGATATGTTGTTGAAAAGCAACTGTCACACCAAACAGGGGGTATTTGCAGCAGATATAAATTGGTAGTGTAGATGCTTCAGTTGTATAAGTTATAAGTATTTTACTGTGAAAGACTTGTTAAAGGTAAAATACATTATTTGTAATGAAAAAGAATCAATTCAAATGCTCCATAGTTCAGTTTAAATGCTACCATATTATGTCTAATTTGGCATTATAATGGTGATGTGAGTGTGTACGTGCTTCTCATATGAATTCTAATAAGGTCATTCCATTATAATTGTAACTTTCCATAATTAAATGGAGAAGTGATGAGCTGGAACAACTAAAATGTGCTCATGCTAATGGCAAATGAGTGCTCTTACATGGACATAAAAGTCCTTACCAGGAGGTTAGAAACAGGTTTTTGAGCATCCTGGTTATGTGTTTGCGCATGTAAACATTATATGAATGAGCTCTTATCCCCGTCTTTATAAACCTGAATATGCTACCTGGGGTATTCTGATTCTGTGGCATATAAAAACCTTCCTGTAAAAAGGTGCTTCCTTACATTGAGTCACATTGTCTCAATTTGTTCTGTTACATTCAATACAGAAATGATAGCCTGAGATGTTAGTGAATCAAAGACACACCTGATCTAAACAGTGCACTCTATGTCACTGACTAATAGGCTCGGGCAGTGTCTTATTTGTAATACCTTCATACCTTCCTGTAATTTCACTAGGGTACATGGTATATGACAGAGTTGTATCACATTAGATGAGTTTGCTACTTCCCCCAAGTTCTCTCACCTTTTACGGTATAATAAATACACCATGGAAACTCACAAAATGTTAAGAGAGGTATATTTTACACCCTTTTTTCCTTATTGAACAGAGGAATACAACAATACTTCTTTTGAATTCAAGTTTCTCTCCCTCACCAAACTCCGACTAGCCTTATTGCCGTTTTAGCTCACGGTTAAACATACTTCATTCAAACTCGACAGAAACAAATTCACCTAACTGTCTTAGTTAATCTTGTGGACTCTCAGTCCATGTGTCCGATTAAAACAATTTAAACTGCGATAATGTGAGTGGAAAGTAAGGTACAAGGAGAAAATGGGTTGTATTTAGTCCCTTAATTAAACATTGGTGTTGTTTGGGCGTAAACAACCTATCAGAGTGTCATCTCCAACTCCCTTCAAAAGCCAGGTATGCCTGCAAATGACCCTCTGCTATTTCCATGGTGGATTCTGCAAATTGGAGAAGCAAGCAATTTCCTGCTGAGAGTAATGCAGAAAGAGCAGTGACATCACTGTAGCAAAAATCATGGGACATTTACCTAGCAAACTAAAAACTGTAGTTATGAACTTGACAGAAGAAACAGAACTAAACTTTTAGCTTCTGAAATAATCAGTGAAGTTACACTGTTACCCGTGCATCCCTGTGTGTGTGTAACAAGCAGAGCGTAGGCAAGTTATGAACCTGTCTATGTAGGTGCATCTTACTATCTGATTGATGCACACTTAAAATAGCAGGAAAATCATTCTGACTTTAGACTAGGTTTTTTTTGTTGGTCAGTGGCGCGATCACTTTCTGCTGCCTCCACATAGCAATATGCCAACAATGCGCCTGACCATGTCATTCTAAGATGTACATGCCCATCAGAGCAGGATGCAGCCTATTTGCTATTTATACATCCTGGGCTCTGGCTTTCAAAATCAGCTGCGTTGGTCTGACAACCTAACAATGACAGTTGCACCCCTTTGCACTGGGTATAAGATAGGGTCCCATTAGTGACAAAAACAGTTGAAACATGCAACAAAAAAACAGAACTATCCGAAACCTGGGTGTTGTTACAATCATATATACAGGAAGCCAACCAGTTCCATGTAAAAATAATGAAAAAAAAAAAAGGAAAAAAAAATCAACTGTCATGCAGATGTAATACTAATAATTCACTGAGTGCAGTTTGAATGGACTTAACAAAAATGTGATCCACAGTTGCTTTAAGTGTATGTTGCCATGAAGCTGTTGCCATGTGGGACATCACTTCTGTGTGACTGAACAGGAAACAAAAATCAAACACAGAGCAAATAAAATAAAAGCTAAAAAGGGAATTTGAATAATTAACCCAAATGGTGCTGTGTCTAAAGGGCTGTGGCACTCACACATGGAATAATAGTGTACATGTAATGTTGTCAGTGTTTGGTAGTTATTATGATAAAATCCAATGTGGATAACCTTTAAAGTAGGCTTAGACAGTCACATATAATGGGCTTCCAGATGCTTCATTCAGTATATTGGATAGACTGGAGCACAGACGAACACAGCCAGTCATAACATAGACAAACAAACCCTTGACCCTGACCATATTGTAAAACGTGTCCTGTGCCAGCTGGAGAATGTGTGAGTACAGACACATGGTGGATGTCCTCACATAGGCCAGGGTAAATCCAGGCTTATGCCCACAAAACAAAGCATCATTCCCACTTATGTAACATGGGCACTGAACATGACGACATGTGCAGCCTGTCGTGTAATTTAACCTTCTCCCTTTTAACTGGGAATGTTGAACGTGCTGTGATTTTAATTTTTCTCACCTCCTCTTTGTTTTCTCTCCTCTTGTCTGTTTCTTTTCCAGTCCGAACCGCTCTAATAGCCATAATCGGATTCATGCCAACAAAAGGAGAGGGAGCAATAGGATCTCTTGATTATACTCCAGAAGAGAGGAGGGCTCTTGCCAAAAAGTAAGATTTGGTGGATGAAAATCTTTCCAATGTTTACCCTCTGCAGAGCATGTGTTGTGTGTGCGCTGCTATGGATAGAGAATGACAATGAGGTGAGTGTGGAGAGTGGTGTGGAACAATGTGTATTGTATAGCTGATCTTCCATGTTGGATTAGCAATCACACAGATAGAGGATATGTATAATGTTGTTATTCTATGTATAATTCCGTCACATGGATTGTCTATGTTGTAATTTTACTATGTCGGTCTATTAAATACACACAACGTCAGTCTGTTCAGGGAGAGGGATCCTTGCTCAGTCACTCGTTTCTTCCATTCTTCCTTGTTAAGGTTTTTTTTTGGGGGGGGGGGTTGTCGGAGTTTTTTCTTATCTAGAGCGAGGGTCTGAGGACAGAGGGTTTTGTATGCTGTACAGATTGTTATGCCTCGTGATGCAAATTTTTGATTCGTGATATACAAATAAAATTGACTTGATTAGGATCAGTGCTCACATACATACATCATTCTGGTTGGATGACATTAGAGAGTAACTGGTATTTTTAAACCTGGACCCTATCGTGAAAGAGGCTGCTGTGTAACCACTTTGGGTAAAAAAAATGTGCCTTCAATTTAGATCCACTAAGAATGCTTGTTTATTGTTACTATAAGTCCCTGAAAACATTATCAGAGAAAGGATCTTGACAGAGACACAACTTTTATTCTAAGATTTTTTTGGGGGAGCTTTTTGACCTTTATTTGATAGGACAGTGGTAGCGCGAAAGGGGGAGAGAGACTTGTTGCAAAGGGCCGCAGGTTGGACACAGCCCTTGTACATGGGTCACCCACTCTACCAGGTGAGCTACTTGGCACTCCAGAGACAAACCTTTTTGTTAAAGAGTAGGATTATTTTTGTTTAACCAGAAACAGCCCCAAATCCCTGTCGCCACAGTCACCAGACTTCATTGAAATAAACAGGAATCTTATCATCATAAAACACAATTCATTAGGTCATTCATTAGGTATGAAATCCGAGATGTCCATTTCAAATGTTAACGTCACACGGCAAGAGTTACTTTAAAAGTAATAAAAGTACGTTACTGCATTACTTATTATTACAAAAAAGTAACCAGTTACTTT
This sequence comes from Epinephelus awoara, assembly GCA_035609425.1. Classification (NCBI taxonomy): domain Eukaryota; kingdom Metazoa; phylum Chordata; class Actinopteri; order Perciformes; family Serranidae; genus Epinephelus; species Epinephelus awoara. The sequence continues at coordinate 6,788,684 of CM069305.1, forward strand.
ACTGCGTTACTCCCTGAGTAAAGTAACTCAGTTACTTTAAAAGTACTTCCAACGTTACTCCCTGAGAAAAGTAACTCAAGCACTTTTAAAGTACTTTTGAGTATTCTACATTTCCTATTGGGCAATGGACCACAGGGCGCTAAGCCTACATTTTTTGTATCCAAAATTAAAGTTATGGACCACTTGCCCTTCACTGAGATCCAATTCTCCCATCACAGCCGTCACTTTGACCAGTAGAAACACAGAACCATCTGCTGCCGTAGACAACTGTATGACAACAGCCCCCCAGCATTTTTAATATTTCCTCTAGGGATGTTAGCACACAGAGTAAAAGGGGGAAATGATGGTGTGAAACAACAGAGGCACTTTGTAAACCCGCTGAGTTAACCTTACTGTCATTAGCATCAAGCTAGCAAACAATGGTACATCCTCACGGTCGGACATAAAGTAATAACATTAACAAATAGTGGCAGGACTTTTTCTCACCACAACTGCAGAGGCTCCCAACTTCATTTGAAACAAACTACATTATAGACGGTCTGTTATTTATTAATCCCTCTGTGTGTTTATATATTTACTTTTTTTCCGCTCCGTTGTCTTTGTATAGTTAACATATCGCACCGTCATTTCAAACTCAAGACTTTTCAAATTCACGTTTCAAATTAAAAGCCCCTTATAACCCTCCAATGGAATCCCTCCATTTTCTAAATAGGCTCTTATTCTGAAACATTTGTCAGAACTTCCTGTGGAAGATACAGTAGCTTGATAGTTTACGTATGGCGCTTCAAATGTAGCTCCTGCCATCTGCTGACGCTTTTAGGTGACTACAACAACATGTCGGCTGGCACATGAACACACACAGTGACTCAAATAATAGTGAAAGTAATAAAAATAGGACAAGAATAACCCGATGACATCACACACGCCGTGAAAGACGACCGGGGATAATTGGTGAGTACCAGCGTGTGGCGTGTACCAGGCATAATGCAAGTCCTGAGTCTGAAATACTGTATGTCTGTCAGCGAGTCCTCCTCCACCTATTTAGACTCCACCATAGACAACTGCAGCATTTATCTGACCACGTAGCGAGCCACAAGCTCCATGGCTTCTTTCAGACTGATAGGTTTAGCGTTATCTCCGTTATTAGAACCAAATGACAGCTGTTGCTGTTTCGTAGCTGAAGGACCAGCGTTCTAAAAGTAACGGGAGTAACTGATGTCTTGTTTGAAAATGTACTCAAGTATTTGATTACTCAAAGAGCAAACTAACGTGTTAGGTTACTCGTTACTGCACAAAGTAATCAAAGTACTCTAACATGTTACTTTGTAACGCGTTATACCCAACTCTGCTGCCGTCATACTTCCGTGTGTCTTTTATGATAACATCGGTACAGTCAATAAGCAGCACTAGTGGGCAGTGTCAGAAGTTTAACACAACAAACGAGGCAACTGTGGAGGAGGTTATAATACTGTACCTTTAAATGGAGGCAGCGCTGTAGATGGCAGAGGTCTGTTTGGCCATTATACACACCCCGACAGCGCTCCGTTCTGCTATTATATAAATGACTTTGTTTTCTTCTCAAGTTGTATCTTGCTTGAACAAGGCTACACTATCTCGACAATCACTGGTTGTACTGCTCTGTTTCGTCCGTATCCCTAAGCTTTCAGAAAACACACACAAATATGGACAAAATTAACGCAGAGTATGGACAGAAGGCTCCATCCGTCCCTGTCTTCATATCTCACATTGGGCCTCATTCACAAACAGTGCCTACGCACAAATCTGTGCTTTAACTGTGCGTACGATCGTTTGACACACAAATCCGGGATTCATCAATATTTTCTTACCCGAATTTGTTCTTACTCTGCGAACAAATTTAGAACTGCCTCAGACACACGACGCACAAATGCGAAGGATGGCCGAACTGACTTAGAAAATGCAAACACATGCCTTTTAAGTACATGCAGAGTCCTCAAAACCACATCCATTAAAAAGAGATTTAATTAACATTTTTTAAAATCAATTATTTACTAATATATTGGCCAAATGTGTTAAATAACCATGAAATTGACACACGTTCACCCTCATCATTGTGACAATTAAAATATTAACAACAACATGAACAGAAAAACTATCACTCCATCAGTGTGCAGATGATCTGTAATGCCGACTGTCATATCCTTAAGGCTGTGGCCCGCTGGCCAGGAGGCACCTACGAATCATTTATTTTGCAAAACAGTACAGTGGGAATGCGTTTGGAGGCAGGGTCTGTGAGAAGTGGATGGCTTGTTGGTGAGCATCTTTTGTTCTAGTCTTTTATTTCAATTGTTTTTAGTTAGTATTTTTAGTAGGTCTCTATTCCGTTAATGCTAAAATGTTATATTGTTTGGGTGACCGGGGATATGGACTTAAAACATGGCTGATGAGACCATACGCAAACCCTGAAACCCCTCAAGAGGTGCACTATAATAACTTACATGCCCACACACGCGCCATAACAGAGTGCACTTTTGGCGTGCTTAAGGGCCGTTGGATGTGTTTGGATCCAGCCAGTGGCAAACTACTTTATACCCCTGAGATGGTGTGCAAGATCATCCTGGCATGCTGTGTCCTCCACAATCTTGCAATGACCCATGGCATTCCTGTAAGACCCGGCGCCATCGCTTCTAACAAACTCTGAAATTTACTACTTCTCTCCTCGCGTAACTGCTTCCTTCATTCATGAATCAACTCTAGGCAAGTGGTTTCCTTATATGGAGAAATGGGGGCATGGTAGTATGCTAATCACAAATTGCGAGCATGCACCTGTCAATTTAGAATGATTCTGATTCACACACATAGGCAAAGTGGTGAGAACAAAATTGGCCGGTGCGCAGGTGTCATGAATCCCACAGTGATTTTGCGTATGCACTTATTTTGTGCGCAAAGTAAGAACATTTCTACGCACATATTAGTGAGTGAGGCCCATTGAGCATAAATGAGCCCTAATTTGTGAAATTATGCTGGCTGTCCACATTGTTTTCCCCTGCTGCTTCTCTGATGTCGGGCCTCCTTCTTGTTCCTCTTCCGATATTTTCACATCTAACTGGGTAAATTACAGGTCTCTTTCAACCAAATCAGAGCTGGGGATGGTTGGAATAGTGAAAAGACAAACCAAGATGTTTTTTGTGAGTTTTATTTGGTTTCTGTCAACTTTGAATAAAGTGTGTTTTATGATGATAAAATTGCTGATTATTTAAATGAGGTCTGGTGGGTTTGGCGATAGGGATTTTCGGGCTGTTTCTGGTTTAACAAAAAGCATCTAACTCTTAAGCAAAATGGTCTGTCTTAGTGGGGATCCTTTTCATAATGTTGTCAGACTGTCTGAAAATGTTAGTGTCAAAAACAAACACTGGTAGTGGACGTAAACTGACCGAGCAAATACACCTCTAATTGTTACATTAAAACTTAATGTGTGGCTGCTGGCTGCAGCCCTCTCGCTCAATACTTGACCAGTTTCAAAAGAGTGTTGTTCCCATTCGTCAGTTAGACACAAAAATGTGGGAAAATAGGGTCCACGCTGAAAAATCCCGCAATTAATCTTTAACACAGTAAACTCTGTACGTGCATGTAATGTAATCAGCACCTGAGCCCCGGTGGACATGCCTCCCACTAATAACTCCCAAGTCACAATGGGAGGGAAGCATGCCCAAGCCAGTCCTGGTATTGCAAGATGACAAATCCATTATCACCAAAATACCCAGTCTCTGGAGGGAGCATGAGTGGGCACGTTGCTCTTCATTTCACACTGCATTTCCCTCAGAGGAAACAGTACAAAGCCAGGGAAGGAGAGGATCCAGCTTAAGTCGCTCTTCTATTAGCAGATGAGACGGGGGTCTTGATCAGCCGGCTGTTTCATTAGCACATTGAGATGAGATAGACAGGAAGACGCACTTTGCTATAAATACAAGGCTGCTTATCTCCCTGATGGAAACCTTTTTTTTTTTTTTTCTTTCAGTCCAAGGCTGAGGCAGCGTTTTTCTTTTTGGTTTTTCATCTCCTGTTTCTGTGCCCATGGTGATTGTGAGAGCTGTCAGTCAGAAACGGGCCTCTGCCCAGCAGGATATTTTTGTCGAAAATTTTCAGAGTATGCCGAGTTTGTGACTGACAGGTAAACTGCCAAAGATGTTGGCCAGTGTGTGACGTGGCAGGACAAACACAGGGGGACATGTGGAGGTCTAGGGAGTCTCAGAAATGAATATGAAAAATGTCAGTCATTTCTGGCAACTGAGTGCACAGTCCAAATACAGGAGACATGCTGTCATTGCATATATTGTGCTTTTAAAAGTTATTCACATTGTAAGGATATAGTGGCCTAACTGATGGTCATGTTGGGGGGAGGGCTTTATTAAATTCTTTGCTGGGGCGAAGTTGTCTAATTAACTGACAGATTACTTCTCTTCATTTGTCTCAATAAGAATAGTTTGAGTTGAATTAAATCAAACACATTTATACACTTGTTTTCAGCTGCTGATAACTGGTGACAGGCCTTGCAGAATAATGTGTTTCCTCCGTCTGTATAGTGATTTCATCCAGATTGCTCCAAATCTTCAGATCGATCCCACAGAGCAGTGCACATATAGTATATATTTAATGATAACATCTGCTCTTAATTAATTCAAAGTCAGTGGTTGCATTAGTGTTTCTTAATGCTCAGATAAGCAGGGCTCCATTAAGTGTGTGTCAACTTGAAACTGTTATCCAACTGAAGTTGTGATATCACAGTAGGCCACGACTGTGGGAAAGCAAACGAAAAAACAGCTGACACGACCACAGCAATGACTCCATTCATCCATTTCCATCCGCTCATCCAGCGCTGGGTCAAAGGGGCAGCAGGCTGAGCAAGGTAGTCCAGACGTCCCTCTCCCCAGCAATGATTTCCAGCACTTCCTGGGAGATCATGAGGTATTCCCAGGCCAGACGAGATAAATATTCCCTCCAGCGTGTTCTGGGTCTACCCCTGGGGCTTCTTCCCTGTTGGACATGCCTGTAAAATCTCAAAGGGGAGGCGCACAGGAGGCATCCTGATTAAATGCCCGAACCACCTCAACTGGCCCCTTTCGACACAAAGGAGCAGTAACCCTTCTCCAAGTTCCCTCCGGATGTCTCGGCTCCTCACCCTATCTCTAAGGCTGAGCCCAGCCACTCTCTGGAGGAAACTAAATTCAGCTGCTTATATCTTTTGGTCACTTCCCAAAGCTCATGACCATAGGAGAGGGTCAGTACATAGATAGACCACTAAATCAAGAGCTTTGCCTTCCGGCTCAGCGTCTTCTTTACCACGATGGTCTGGCGCAACACTTGCATCACTGCTGATGCACATCACACCACCTGTCCATTTCACACTCCATTTTACCCTCATGTTTTACCCTGGGGAGGGGCAACACTAAGAGCGATTCAATAAACCCTAATGAACTCAGCAAAATGAGCTGGAGTACTTTGCCCAGTTTGAGGAAACCGCTTCCCCACTTTGGAGTCAGACCAGTGAGAGAACTCATTGGTGAGTGTCTAGTGGCTGGTCCTTGGGCTATGTGGCGCGCTCAGGCTCAGCCCAAATAAAAAACATGGAGCTGGGGCAACCTCTAGCCCCATAGAGGCTGAGTCCTTGCAGAATACTGGCTTTGATTCCAACCCACAGCCCTTTGCTGCATGTCATTCCTCCTCTCTCTCCCACCTTCCTCGTATATCAACAGCTGTCCTATCAATAAAGGCAAAAAAAAAAGCCCCAGAATAATCTTTCAAAACAACAACATGAAGCAGCCACCCTGTAGGCCCACCACCCACAGGGACAGGCATCAGGGTTGGGTGCATGGTCTGCCATAGAGCAGAAAGAGGCAGGGCCCCAGGTGTGCTGACCCCTGGCATGACACAGCAGTGGCTGATTTAATTAAATGTTCCCCCTGGCTGGGCTAATCTCTCTGTGGTTAGCATGTCAGCAGAAGTGTACGTGCTAAAGCATTTCAATAATAAAAATCATCAAGTTCTTTCAGTCCCTTTTAGTATGAAGTGAATCCTCCTCTTCTTGGGGTGCGATCCATGGAATTTGAGAGCTACAAGTTTGCAGGCCTTAATCACCAACCACCAGTCGCAGTCCACAGGTGTTTGTGCTGTTACACTCACTAACAAAGGCTGTGTAGTGGATGCAGCAGCAGCAGCAGCTTCAATCCTCCTCCTTGACACATAAAAGTTATCTTGATGTTGCGCTTCTGTGCATAAAGCGCAAACGATTACACAGCCTGTGGAGCCATTGATAAAAATGGAAGAGCCAGATGTGTGATATGGGTAACTGAAAGACACGCTGAAACACCTGTGTGTCGCAGAGAGGGGCAGGCTCGGAAGTCTCAGCGAAAATCAGATGACAGCAAACTGTGTCTTGTAAGGCTTATAATATTTACTTTAAATGGAAAGGTGTATAATGCTTTTGTATTCACCCCCACCCACACAGTTATTGAATTATTTAAGGTACAATGCAGTAGGCATTTTCTTCTACCCCTGGGCCATGGTGCCAACATTTTCTCCTGTGCTATTTACACAGCATCAAATTGTGTAAATACTTCTCTGGTCATAGACTCCCATAAGTTGCCTTTGGTGGGCCGGGGGGGACAGTTGTCACAGCATGTATGAATATTTGACAACTCAACAAATAAGTTGGACAAAATGCAAAAAAGCCTACTCCTAGCCACCGGGGCATGTTTTCCCCTTTTATTTTTTAATTTCACGGGCTTTTTTAAAAGTTTGAAGGACGTGTTTTTCAAAGTTGTTCTGTTTTGGCTCGAGTAGAAAGTGTGTGTGATCTAGCATTTTGGAAAAATCCTGACAGCCCAGTATGTTTTCTGGATATTGCTAAATTTTAATTCTTAAACGGTCGTAGAACATGCAAAGGATCACTTTGGTGTGGGCAAATCCCCACAGGTATTGGTAAGATGTTGAAATTCAATCCAGGAAGTCCAGTTTTCCTAATCGCTGCATGAGTCGGATACGTTTTAGAAGTCAGATACATCATCCACTTTGACCATTGTCAAGCAATGTGCATTTGCGCGTAATTGAATGGCCAGTGCATAATTTTGCAGCAAATGTTAAAGGGAAAGCTCAGCCGAAATCAAAAATACATTTTGTTTCTCTTACCTGTTGTGCTATTTATTAATCTAGACCATTGGTGTGAGTTACCGAGTGTTGGAGTTAGGGGTGGGCGATGTATCAAAAATCCCTGATGTATTGCAGCTTGTTCCTTGTTGGATTTGTAAATTGATGATATCTTGAACATCGCCTATAAAGTTCTCTCCCTTTCAAGGACACACACACACACACACACACAGAAAGAAAGGCTCACAAACATAATACTTAAAAACACACACTGCCCAGCCTGATCACTTTCTCCTTAGCGATAGTGTATGCAGGGCTCCACACTGCTACTATTTAGTTGAATTTTGCAACCACAGAGCACCAGTGCGACTTGCAAATATTGTTAATCTATGAACTGGAGGGCTGTAAGTTTGTTTCCAGCTCACAGTGAATAAATCAGCACCTATAATGGCCCCATGGTAACTTAACTTTATGAAATTAATGATAGTGTGAGCTAACAAAGCATGTTTTTGTACCTGTAGGGCTTCAGATCATGACATTTTAGTTGCATTTTGCGACCGTGGAGCACCAGTGTGAGTTGAAAATACTAATAATAAATGAACTGGAGAACTGTTAGTGTATTTCCAGCTCACAGTGAATAAATCCTCACGTTCAAAAATGCAGCAGCTCTTGACTGTAAGCTTCAAGTTCACAGCAAAAACATGAACATTTTCAGCCTTAGAGGAGCTGGTTGTTTCAAAATAAGAGCATCAGTGGTTCCACTTTGATTTATTTAATTATGATAGTCCTTTGTTAAACTTTATTATAACTGTATTTAATTTACCTTCATTATGACATCAATTGTTAAAATTAACTTTATTGTAACTCTAGATCATTTAATCATTTTGCATTTTATTACTTTACAGTAGTAGAGGTATAGAGATAAATATTATATTGCGGTACAGTCTAAAGATATCGCAGTCGTTATTTTAAGCCATATCACCCAGCCATGGTTTGAGATATCGGCCATAGAGATATCTGCCTTCTCTAAATATAATGGAACTAGATTTAAAAAAAACCTCAACAGTGCAGGAAGTCATGGATCTACTGCTAGCTTAAAGAGCATCACTGAACTAGCTATTGCTACAGCTCAGCTGAGGAGGACGCCATTAATTTTTCCATCTCGTTCTGTCACAAGCTCGAGCCTTATGTCTGTGAGAATATGCACCCTTCTTTCTGCACAATGATATCGTTAGTTAGTGTAGTTCAGCGGAGAGAAAATAGTTCCTCCATGAAACTGCTCACAAGAAGGTCTGCAGATTGTCTTGAGCAACCAGGTCATGATTTCTAGAAAGAGACATTGCTGTGTTGAGTTTTTCAAATGTATTTTTGTGGCACATTGAACACCACAAGCCGCGTGCCATCCAGCTGCATTATATTGGAGATAATGCAGACATCTCTATGGCCAATATCTTCAACACTGTGCAACTCCCACCAAATCAATCTAAAGAGATAAATCGCACGACAAGTAAGAGGAAAAATATGTGTTTTAGAGTTTTGCTTAAACTGTCCCTTTAAGCTCTCAGTACACTTCAAATGAACTGTAGTGTATGTCATGTCATGACCATGTCCAAAGGCAGAGATGTTCTAAATTGCCCTTCTTAAAGGCTGGGCCAACAGCCAGCCATTATCACCTCCTTCTGGCTGTGTCTTACTGTCTCCCAGTCTCTCTCCAAGAACTCTATGTTTTTCTACGTATCACTGAAATTTTAATTTGATGGGTCACACAATGGCACACACTATTTGACAGCCTCTTCTCAAAAGTGTTAGTCGTGCTGCACACACACAAAACGCAACAGAAGTAGTGAAAGATAAATAAAAAAAACAAGAGGGAACACATGACTTTCTGCTTGTGAAATTTACAGAAATTGTAAGACATAACCCCCCCAACTTCCACCAGTGGAAAGGGAGTTTCAGATGCTTTCAGACCATAAGACAAGCTCTTTGTTTGAAGTATATGGTGCCTTAAAACCTTCCTTCCACTAAATGTTTCCTCCTATTGTGAAATGAAATTGCAAGGACAACATTTCTGTTCCAATGACTGACAAAAAATCTCAAATGTGCTGCTGTCCTCTCAGTATGTGTCTCAGACTTTACTAACCAAATCTCCAGTTCTGGCATTTCTCTTTAAGCTCAGATGTGTTCTTGATGATCAGCACTTATGCCTAAAAGGATTCAAACAGTCATTCATGTGAGCAACTATAAACCAACCACAGAGCCTGTCTGCATGGCGTCCGCATTTGCAGACATCGGGCTGCCTGTTTAAGCTGTCATAGTCCAGTGACATGATGACTGGAGGCGTAAGAGAACATTCTCTGTGCCTTGCAAAATGTATGATGCCTAATAAGCCCGGCTTCTTCCCCAGCTAAATCTTAACTTCACTTGAATAGAATCCAATTTCCGTTTAGCTCCAGAGGAAGACACTGATTTGGATCATTTAATACCATAATGTATCCAAATCTATCCATGTCACCTTTAGCCTGAGGTGCACCACGGTGATGATGTGGTGCTCCTCAGAGCATGATTCATCCCTCCTCTTCACAGCTGTAACATCAGCCCATTAGCTGATGCAAGGGACGATTAGCTTTCCTAAGACAAATCCACAGAAACCTCCTTTGATGTGTTGCATTTTTATGTTTTTTTCCACATCACTGCACTAAGCGGCTGTGTTGATCCTTCTCCTAGCAATATTGCGCTGAACCCCGCTGTCAGGACTGAGATGAAGGCGTAAAGGTGCACGCAACAGCCTGAGCTCTTCGTAGAGACCTGGCATGTGAATGTGCCACAGGTGGTGAAGGCAAAAACAAACCTGTCAGCTGAGGATATACTGCAAGGCAGCCAACAATACAGACAGCCAATGCCATAAACACATAGTGATACACACACATATGCACACAGCTTTTGAAGTTTGATTTTCTGCCAGGTTGTTGACAGGATTCATACACAGGACTGAAAAGTATGGGCAGTTCAATCTAAAATTCTTTACAACTTTATAATCAAGGTGCCAAATTACTATTGGCCGAGCACCAGATGACAGTACATTTTTCTTTGGCAGACAAATCAATGTGCCGCCCACTGGACAGGCTTCTAACTTTGAAATGCCTCATTCAGAGCTCTTTGTCTGGCTTCTCTTTGTTCATGTTAAGAACGGCTCACTCTGACCATCAGCCAACACATCTGAACTGTGGCATCAAACACTCGGTTGATTGGCTACCTCGTACACTACTCCACAATAATTCTCTGGTTGTTTATGTTTGCAGTGTGAGGACGTTTTTCGGCAGCCATCACCTCTTCACGGGGCTGTTTGACACCTAGGACTTGATATTAGGGTTAGAGGGAGGAGGGTTAGTGACCATTGATACAATTTTCAATACCACAGAAAAAATTAACATTCAGCATTCAAAATTGTATTCAGTTTTATAACATGACAATGACAACTCTTCTTGATTAGTAGCAGAGACCAGCAGATTAACTCTAGTAAACATTAACAGTAAGAGAGAGCAAGAAAGCATAGCTGACAGTAGTGTATTGATACTGCGGAAACTGAGTATTAAGAGAGTTTAAAATTTTCAGAATCAATATGTATCAATAAATATTTTTGACAACACTAGAATTGGGTTTAGATTGAGGGGTAATTCAGGTTCATTACATTTTGGGTTTAGCCATTTTAACTGTGATTTAAAAAATAATAATAAAAAAACGTATTGACAAAAGTATTGAGATGTTAGCTTGGTTCGACATTTGTGGATCATTGCCCACACGTCTGAATTGTTCAGTGATTCAAATAGATCTGACGTTGTGCTCGCTTGCGTCTTTTCCACCAGTTGGAGAAACCCTCGACCAATAAGAGCTTTGTATTGTAAATAAACTTGGGGCGTCATCTTCCTACACAGCTACCTAGCTACATTGACCAAGCAGTTCAGGCTTTTTGTAAGTCAAGTTACAGAAATTACAACTCTTTAAATCTAAATCCCATTATTTCTTTGATTGCCATATTAGGTTAACTTCTCCTAGCAGCTCATACCACGGCTTTTATTTCAACTGAAAATTATGTCTGCAGGACAGACAGGGACTGAAAATACCACCCACCAAGGGCCAAATGCTTTTACATTTCCCTTTCAGCGTGTAAATTTGAGAAAGCTATCCACCACTCTAGAGAGTAAATGTCATACCAAATGTCAAATGCCATCAGCTACTCTGCTGAAGTAACTTGCCACCAGTGTGCTGCTAGCCACTGCTGAGGTGTGTTTAGACCAAAAGCAAAACAAATTTTTGCCTAATGTGAATTCAGCCACTGGAGTGCCAGCTGTGCTAACAATTGTGCTATCTAACTGGGGAAGGCAGCTAACACTAACATTAGTGCTAACTTTGTCTAAAGTCAAGTACAAATGATAAATGGAGTCAAGTAACAAATACATATTTTCAGAACTTACCATGTGGTGCTATGACTTTGCTCACTTTTCTTCAAGTTCTAAAATGTCCTGTTCCTGGTGCGAATGTCGAGTCATAAAGCTTCGGGTGCCGACAAACAGCAACAAAATGTTTGACCCCCAGTTGTGATTCTCAGTGATGTCAGAGGAATCTCAATGTCCGCAGGCTTTTAGCCACAGCATCACCTGCAAATTTTTTGCTCAAGTTGAAAGCAATTCATCTTGCATAGACGCATAATATTTGCATTGCCTGGCACAAATCCGTGTCTATTTGCATCTTAGCATTGATTTACCATGTAACCCTGTAGAGTGAAAAATTGAAAGCATCTTCAGGATAGTCAGTCCTTTGAGGATGTTGAGATGTTGCAGTCACAACAATAAATGCAATCCCTGGGAATTGTACATAACCCTACTTTTTTTTCTAATCACCAAAACTTAGCAGCAAATTTGACTATTTAAAACAGGTAAAATCTTATTTCATTGTAGAGTTGCGTGCAGCCTATTGGTTCGCTCAGCCCCTCCTTGCCCTGCTCTCTCTCATCATGAGACTCATCATGAGACTCCTGCTGCAGGAGTGTGAGCTGGCACCTGGGATAGAGTCACACGCCCAGTGACAGGGCTAACAGTTAGCATCACACAGCTAATGTTACCCAAAATTAGCTGTTGATAGGTTTAGGCTATTATGTGGCAATATTTACAAGAAGTAATCAAACCTGTAATACGAAAGCCTACCAATGACAAAGAGAGCATATCACATACGAAATAAAGTGTTGTGATAAAATGGATGTTTGGAGATAAAGGAGTTGTAAGAGGCTGGCTGTAGTATGATGCAGAGGTTGTGGTGTTTAGTTTAAGTTGGTAAAATGAGTTATCTGTCTGTCTGAACTGTTCTTAAGCAAATGTAAATGTGACACAAAAAGGCCATTTATTATGTTGTCCAGTGAAAAAATATGCTTGAATGCATGGCCGGTGGATTTTTCATCTACCAATTCCCTTTCGAATTTCGAACACTTGAGACAGATACATAACTCACTACAGATTGGTTAGGGCAACAGCAAGAAATTGGCTAACAGGAACACAATGTCAGGCTGAATAAATGGTGGTAAGCAAAATGTCAGTTTACTGTGATAATTAGTCCATTGACATTTAAAAAATACAGCAACAATGCTTAAAGGAAGTGTGACGGCGCAAGACACGAGCAGTCAGATGATCAGACAGGTTGTGAACGAACCCCGAAGTCAATTTTAGCCCAGCTTATTTGGAAGAGAAAAAGGCAAATGGGAAAATTATGATCCAGCAGTCCAGTGCTGCTGGTTTTTGTCCTTCTTACTTTAAGTCATGGTAATTTCACACTCACTGAGATGTGCAGACTCTGCTCAACAACATATACAGTATATTGGGGCAAGCAAGAAACAGTGATGCCTGCATTGTAGCTTGTTTGGTTAGCCAGCAAGTTGCCCTGGAAGTTGACTGTTCTGCTGTTAGCTGCAGTAGCTAATTCAAAGGACTAATTCCTGTGTTTAAATTCAGTTGGACTCAGAAACAAGCATTTAAATTTATTTGTGTATACTTCAATATATGTTTTGTCACTGGAATCACATTTCCCACATCTCTTTAACAGAGGTGTTGAGAGAAAAGGTAGCATGAAAGAACACGTTCATGAGAATAAGACAAAGGAAAAATAGCAGGATTTTCCTTTAAGCATGTAGCTGTGACATTATGTATTTAAGATAAGGCTTTGCAGCTAATGCATTACATCAGTTTTGATCCGTACTCTGGATGAATTTCAAACCTAATTCCGCTTCATGATGAATTACAACCATGAGGCACCGTATAATTGCATACAGGTAGCGTGACATATATCAGTGAAAAATGTAATTATTGTACAAGCTTGCTGGTAAAAAAGTCTTGGCAGGTTAATTTTTCAGTTAACTTGGCAGTTTAATCTGATGTAGTGTGACAAGTGAGCCAGAACATTAATATTGGACCTGTTCATAATTAACAGGTCATTTATTTTGTTGCTGAAGCACTGTCATTGTACTCACAGTAATATTTTCATTTGTGAGGCACTTTGTTCACATATAGAGTGGAGGGACTGAGTTATTTATCAAATGGCCTCATACTGTCACAAGCCAAAAAAAAAAGTCTTAATACCTTTAAAATGTCATGTACAGAGGATGGAGTATTCTTCACTCGCTGTATGTCTTATTTTAAGTGTGCATCACTCCTACAAACGGGTCGGGCTGGTTTTGTTGAGGTGAAAACAACTATGTACAAAAATGAAAATAAAAAAATCTTTTGATAAAACCCATAAAACCCACATTATTGAAGTAGAGGAAAGTTAGGCTAGGCCCGTGGCCATTGGGCAGCTTGTAGTAAGCAAGCTTCCAGCAGGTCTGCACCAGAAGAGTTTATAAAAAGTAAGTTTGACAGACTCAGACTTTCTTTGCCTTAGCTGGCATGACAAAGCCTAAAGCTCCAGTCAGTGATAACGGGTGTCAACATGGTGGTTATCAACCCAGGCTTTCTTCCTTAGGCTCTGTGCACATTTCCTTAAAAAGGGTTTGGTGCATCATTTGACTGCACTACCACGTGAAAATGCATCAATCATATCCCGCCTTCTTGTTCCCAGGACAAATATGAAACAATAAAATGGCAAAAAGCAACGCTAGTGTAGAAAATAAATGGTAAATGGACCTGCATTTGTATTGCGCCTTTCTTGTCATCTAGTGACCACTCAAAGCGCTTTTTACACTACGGGTCACGTTCACCCATTCACACACACATTCATACACTGGTGGCCGAGGCTACCATACAGGGTGCCACCTGCTACTGAGTTTTAACACACTCACACACCGATGGAACAGCCATCAGGAGCAATTTGGGGTTCAGTATCTTGCTCAAGGATACTTAGACATGCAGCCTGGAGGATCACTGATCCACTGATCTTTCGATTGGTGGATGACCCGCTCTACCTTTGAGCCACAGCCGCCCAAGAAAGGCAAGAAAGAAATGCTGGCAGAAAATTGCTAATCATGTAAATTTCATAAACTGAAAAAAATAATAGACATAGCTACCGTGATGTCACTCATTGGCTTGTGAACCTTGAGAGCCAGCAGTGACCTTAACTGGATGAGAGGTTAGAACTATGGATGAGCGAGGTGTGGATCTGACTGAGTCATTCAAAGCAGCCTGCCCTTAAACATGCATAACTTTAAGCCTTAATAAAATGTAAACGGTTGAGTTATATAAAAATTCTCCCTCTGTATAATTGTCATGCATGGAGAAATTAGTTTTAGAGACCAGCACTGTTCGTTTGTACCAGGCTGTAAACACATTTATTTCTGCTGTAAAATTGGGCATTTTAACATGTCTGACAATGTCCCATAATGAAGGATGCTTGGAAATCACGTGTTTTTGGCCAAATCAAAGAGACATGAATAGTATTAATTGAATACTGTGTTAGACGTCAACAGACTAATCAATTTTCCAGTCAGTTTTCTTTTAGCTGTAATATACCAGCTGTGTCAAAGACACTTCAGCAAGTCAGCATGAAGCATAACAGCACAATTCAAACCACAATGTAACTACGACATCCTATAAGCATCCGGCCCTTGCGTTAAAACAAGAAGCTCCTCCTACAGACAAACCAAGGTTAGTCTGCAACCAATTAAGACAATCAAATAATTTGATGAAAAACTATTTATAAACATTGTCCTAATTGTTCTAACATTTAAATATTAAAGGGAGCATTTACTGATTTTCAACCATGTTAACCATGTTCAAGTATAAATAAACTGATAATAATAATAAACTTCCCTCCATCTCCAGTACCCAGATCTCCCTGCTCATTCATCAACTGGATGACGGGTTTTGCTTTACAGTGCCGCGCAGTGCATTGTGGTAATTGTATGTTGTTGTTTTTTACCTCTTGAGCAAAAGCCAATGCCACAGCCTGCCTTTCTCTGTTCTCTTTGGTCATATAGCACCAGTTTCTAAAGTATTTCCTACTACATTGACAGCCCAGTTTTATGAAAAGACAGACATCTTTCCAGCACTGAAATGGTTTTTTAATGATACAAGGGTACTTAAAAAAGACTTTAAAACAATCAAAAGCCCATGATATGCTTTACTCAGAATGGTGCAGTCTAAGTTCCCTCTGCTATGAAGCCCATTGGGAGCTTTCAGTTCCTGTTGGCAGTTTGGACCAAGGACCAACAGGTAATATGAATGAGAGCTCATCCAACGAACATTTGGTTGATTGAAGTTGCACATGAATGAATTAAACTGAATGGAATGTAATCATAAAGTAATTAGGTAGTTAATGTCATCAAGAATATTGATATTATGCACACTGAGATGACCAGAAATTACTTACGTTGGAGCACCTTGATTGCCTTAAGGGTGCAGGGCATGCCACATAACTGTAACTCTCTATAACCCCTCTCTCTCCCCCCTGTTTCCAGTTTCCCTCTTCTCTGTCAACTATCCAAAAATGGTGATAATGCCAAAAACATAATCACTCACTACAGATCCATTTTGCCTACTGGATGGATTAAGAAAAAGCACCATGACTTGTAGAATGAGAGGTACTCTTGCAGTGGGAGGACCTGACCCTGTATAATCTGTTCTCTGGCAGGTCTCAGGACTTCTGCTGTGAAGCGTGTGGCTGCTCCATGCGCTCTGCCCTCCTGGCTCTGACCCCAAACAGCAACCCCAGTGCGGAGGACTACAAGGCTAAAGAGCTGGCGCAGCAAATCAACTTCAAGGTACAAACACTGGCGGTTAGAAGAGTCCCGTTTGATGTTAGGGCTGGACATTAAACCATTTTAAATCTTTTACCCGTTTTAATTTACTCATATCACAATTCCCGATAAATTCCCTGAATACTGTGTCATTATTTAAGAATACTTAAGTCTCAGATAGTGTCCAAGGCTTTTATTAACCCTTAGCAGCTCAGGTGATTATGCACTATTAGTGTTTGTGCCAACTGCACAGTTTTCCTTGATTCATTTAGGAGCTTGTCAGTCAGTAGCATGACTTGTGATTGCTCAGTATTTAGATTTCTCTCGCATCAACAACTACAGCCACGTGTGTTGATCATTAAATTGGCAGATACAGTCCAATAGTCCAGTTATCCCAGTGTGCCCATCACAAAGTTTAGCTGCAAAACTTTTGAAGCTGTCAAACTCAATAAAGCGCTTTCTGAAACACCAGTCATGCTTGAAGCTTTGGACGTCATCAGTCATGTTGTATGCTTCATTTGAGACAAGCTCCGACACAATGTGTTGAAATGGTGCGCTTCACAGGAGTGAAAGAAGCTTCGGAGCTTCTGTATCATTGGTCAGTCTCTACTACCCTGTATCAAAAAACAGGGCTGCAGTGTGAGCGTACAAACTAGTAGAAACCTGAAGAATATGAAAGAATGTGTTGCCATGTTTACTGTATTTAATGTGATTCTCTTCTAATGTGTAATTTTTCTTTTACAGCCATGGCAGTGTACATGCACGGGTTGCACTAAAAGGTCTTGCAGTTGCTTTTGTCTGAGATTAGTGGTCATAGGCAGGTGTGTCATGTTACATGCTACTTCTGGATATTTAAAGAACAAATATTACTCCACAGAATATTGCAGATTAACCCTAACCCTAACAATCAGGCACATTGACAGTACATGGTTCAGCCATATACTAGATGTTTTCCAAGGCAAGTCCGTGTTTTCGTCCACTCTAAAGATTCAGGTTAATGAAACTCAACACTTCCTGCACACGTTTCACATTAAAAGTTTTCCAGCAGTTCATAGCGAATAATCCTTCCCTTTGCTGATATGCTCTTACTGTAACATGGCAACGAGCCCTGTCATAATCACCACTGTGCTGTAGAGTGAGGCTCAAACCCGACCCAAGTGGCAGAGAGTAGTGATCGAGCCGGACTCAGCTTCGACAGGCGTTCTGTTTTTTATCCCTTTCCTGAACCTGCGCGAGCCAGAGAGTTCATGCGTTGTCACGTAACAAATCCCACCACTGAACAGGAAGTAGCCCAATACAGACAGAAGGTCTGTCTCTTTTTTTTTTTTACACTGTATTTTCACTAAAAGAACTCAAAGCATCATGTCCAGTAGGCTGAACCTGAACTGAACCTGGACATTGTTTGTAAAGATTTGTCCAAACCTGACCTGGCCCATTGAGCAATGGGCTAGGGTCAGGCATCCACTCTCTACTGCTGCTCTCAGTTTCTCTTAATAACAGGAATACTCAGCCTAAAGTTCATACTTCACTTTGGAAACAGCAGTCAAGAAAATAATCAGCCACAAGGTCCAGCTGTTCTGGGAATTTCCATCATATCACATGGTCTTCATCAGCAGATGGAGTTTGCCCAGTTGTCATGGCAGAGTGATTGTTAATATTTCCATTTTTTTCTGAGCGCTCTGAGAACTTCTAGCCATGTTGGCAAATTCTTGGGAACAGCAGTTGATAAAATGAACTTTGAGGTCCATTTAGTGGCAATTCCAAAATACTTATACAAAATATACTAGATAATAACACTTGATAAATACTATTAATGCTAGTGCCGTCCTCCGATTTATCCAGAAACATCTATTTAGCTGTTTTTTGATTGTTGTTAAGCCACTGTTAGTAAAACATTGACACTTCCTGTATAGATGTTTTAAATTAAGTCTTGTAGCAGCTCAGAAGGCATTATCCTGCTCCTGTTACACATTTCATATGCGAAACATATGCAGGAAGTGTAAAGCTGTTACAAGCCTTTTCTCTGTTGTTATTTGATATTTGGCAATTACTGTATTACTGACTTTTATTTATGATTGCAATAATAGCACTGACAGCTAATCAGTTAAATTAATCTATCAGCGCACAGTCCAGTCCAGAGTGTTTAATTAGAAATTAATAAGCACAAACCCTGACAGAGTGAGCCACAAGTGAGCCACCAGGCAAGAGAAAATATCATGCACTGCTTTGGCTACAAAATAATTATTTGTTTATTAGTTATTGTTGAAGTAGATGTGACAGATTATGATAAAATACTGTACATTTGGGTCCACATTGTCCAGCCCTGTAACATGTGCCAAGGAACAGTGTAGATAACTGCTGCTCCCTGTGTGTTACTGCAGGCAGAGTCCAGTTTATCCAGACAGGCAAGTGAGAGCGGAGGTGCAGAAAGCGAGCCTTCCACGCTCACCGAGGGAGACACCTCCACGTCTGCCAGCCAGGAAGCTTCTGAGGCGCCCCAGGCAGAGCAGGTAGGTGTTATACTGCCACACTGGGGTTACACAGGACAGCACACAACCTGCCTGCAGCCAGCCAACTACCTACAGAACTCACCATGGTTTTACATATTTTTGTGATATAACCTACAGATTAACATAACAGGCAACCATTTCATTAGGCACACTGTGTTAAGATGGCTTTACTGTCCTTCAGTCAACCGCTGGTTTCAGTCAGTATTTTATGAAAATGCATATTGCATATTCTAGAAAGATAGAGCATTCATCACAGTGAACACTTAGTCAC
This sequence comes from Epinephelus awoara, assembly GCA_035609425.1. Taxonomy (NCBI): domain Eukaryota; kingdom Metazoa; phylum Chordata; class Actinopteri; order Perciformes; family Serranidae; genus Epinephelus; species Epinephelus awoara. The sequence goes on from CM069305.1 coordinate 6,807,801, forward strand.
CTTTATTATTATTATTATTATTATTATTATTATTATACATTTATGTTGTATAATGCAGCTGAGGACAGTTGAGTGTGTCCACTCTGTTGGATTAATCATCTCAAGCATGTCTCAAGCCTCCCTGGCATACAGTATAATGGTGTGCTGTATTGAGCCGGTCACTGCGCTGCACGAAGAGTAGTTGTTGCCAGGGTGACAACTAATAGTGATCCAAATAAACAAACTCTCCAAAATCCTGGAAAGGAGCCTAAAAACATATTTAATTCTGGTTCATTACTAATTGGGTCTTATGTTTATAGTGTTGTCCATCATGACTAATTGTTAGGATGACATTGTATTTAGCGAGTTAATTGCTGAGAACTGTGAGGTCAGCAAGGTCACTTTTACCACCAATTAAAATGCTTTAGGTAATTGGGATTAACTGTTGGCTTGATTTTCACCTGTTTGATTATGATTCCTGACCCGCTGGAAGTTTTATGCCTCCGCATCAGAGATAGCCATAGCTCAAGGCATTATGTTTTCAGGTTGTCTCTCCGTCCGTTCGTCTATCCGTCGATACGCCTTGAGGGAATTTCTATAAATTTGGCACAAACATCGCATGGACTCAATGATGAACTGTTTAGATTTTGGTCCCTCTCATTCTCACGAATCCAATATCTCCAGAACACCTTCAGGGATTTTTTTCAAATTTGATACAAATGTCCACTCGGACTGAAGAATAAACTGAATAGAAAGTTGTGGTCAAAGGTCAAGGTCACTGTGACCTCACAAAACACGTTTTTGTCCAGAACTCAAGAATTCGTGCAAAAATTATGACAAAACGTCACACAAATGTTTAATTCAATGTAATGATGGAGTGATGACATTTTGTATCCAAAAGGTCAAAGGTCAACTTCACTGTGATAGAATAATGTTCAGCAAATACACTATTCTGGCCATTACTCAACGTCATATCTCAGAAACAGAAGGGGAGACATTTGGTCAGATACTGAATTGGTGACACTAATCTTGGGTGTCTATCTTGAAACTGTGCTGATTGTAGAGATCTCCCGTGCTACCGGGAGGAAGATGTGTGTGAAGCATCCACGTTTTCACAGACATGGATCTAAACTGTAATGGAAAATTGACTGGTGCACGGAGGCATATAACTGCCGGGTGGTATTTTTAGTTGACTTTGCATCTTTTCTGTAATTGCATGTTTCCTGTTATTGTACTGGTTTTGGCTTTCTGCCTCACATTTTTTCATTTGCAGCACGTTTCTGTTCTTGTATTTGTTTTGGATTCTCATATGTGTTTTTGAGCTGGCGTCGTTTCTGAAGGTGCAGCATGTTTCTCCTAATGGAAATGTAATGCGTTTGCCCTTGTCAGCCATACTTCAGAAATTACTTCAGCTGTGACTGAGCTGTAGCACAACCTGAATGAAATGAAGACGATGATATATAGAAGATTAGAATAGAAGATTCTCACATTTTGCTTTGATGAGTCAAAATCCCACTGTATCCCCTGTTGCATTTATCCTTAGTAAAACCTGGACTTTAATGTTAGTCCATTTGACTGTGTTTTCGTCATTCCTTGTGTTTTATCGGTGCAGCATTGGCTCATGTGTTCGACCAACCACTGTACACCCCTGTCTTCTCAAGTTTCTTTTAGTGCTAGGAAAATATCTATTCTGAAATAGGAGCTATAAAAACACCCTCAAAACAGCATTCTAATAACTACCATTGTTCTGTGTTTTTGCAGTGCAGACACAATAAAAAGGGGGTTTGTAGAATTCCTCCAGTCAGATCCAAAAAATGAAAAACCTACCATCTTCTTAAATTCCTTGTGTCTTTTCACATTGCAACAGCAATACATATAGTGAATTTTCTATTCTGCTTTTCTAAAAAATTAAATACCCGTCAAGATGTTTTGTCGACATGATGCAAACCCCATATAAAAACCCAATACTGCTATACATCCAGCCTGCTCACTGATTGGCAGTATTGCTAACAGTAGCCAATACAGCCATACAGAGATATTAAAGGGATAATGTTTTTGTCATCTGATGGCACATTGTACCACCAATATACTTAACAGCAGCATGGAGTTCAAGAACAACAAGAAAGTCTTACTCTAGCTGCATTTCAATGATTTACCTTCTCACCTTGCTGCAGTGATGTAGCAGTGTACTCCAGGTGTGTTATGACATCACTGTTGGGTGCAACACACTGTGAAACGCTGCTTTTCAGCCTGGGTTAAGTTACTCTTTAAGTTGCTTTTATTTCATTCTCACTCATGAAAAACATGCACGAAAAAAACCCTGCAGCTGATGTTTAGATCAGTGGGTGCCAAGAGGAAGATTTATCATATCCTTGTCCGTTTATCGTGCATTTTTGATTACATTTCCCCACACTAATTTAAAAAATAAAAATAAAAATCAGCAACATTGACATTTATTACATTTCATGTCATGTTTTCAAATATATCAAAACAGAAGAAAAAAGCCAAAAATATCAAAGTCAGTGTATTAATAACTCTGTTTAATATGCAGTTTTGCTGCAGCTGAAGACATGAAAGTCTTTACAGTTGGTTGTCATAGTAACACAACAAGCTTTGTGGCTCAGGAGTCTAAACAGTCTGACAGGACTGAATCTGAGCTGACCAACAAAATGAAAAATATTCTGAGTAGAGCAACAGATGTCCATCATTGTGTGATAGTGAATTCACTGTGGTATTGCATATTCCCAGCATCATGTGTATGATCTGACTCTCTCATCCGTGGTATACATGAGAAGACAGGAGAGCGCCTGTCAGTGGAGCCTGCAGGTTGTGCTCACACCCCAAACAGCAGGCTCACATGTCCCAATCAGATGCCTGCAATGTTTTTTTGTTCTGTTTGTTTGGCCTTGTCCTCTTGAAAGGAATACTTCACACATAAAGTGATCATTTGTATTTCAGTTACTTCCTTAGGGCTACTGTGTATCATGAAGAAAACTTTGTTTTTCTCACATTTCTCGATGCTGAAAAAAGAATCCAAAAACAAACAAGTTCTTGATTAATTAGTCATAGAGCTACATGTTCAACAACAGCAAAACTATATCCAGCATCTGCTCACAAACTCTGACACATCTTGTGCAGTATAATCCAAGTGGAAAGTGAAACTCAAAGTCTCCATAAAATGAAAAATGTGGTTTTAATCCTGTGTCCCTGTGTGATTTGATCATGTATTTCTTGCATCTCCAAAAATTCATCCACTTGGTGAGACTTTCAGTGACTAGCAACCACACCGGTCATATAAAACCACACTTTGCGGTTTGTGGGTTGTAGCACAACAACAGTTGTAGTAGCTAGCTAGCAGAGCAATTTGGAGATAGATAGGGAAGAAATGTGTGTTTGGATATTAGCGGGAAAAACCTTTATTTTAATTTCCAAAACAATGTTGCCGAGGTCTAATTCATCTGTCTTTCCCTTGTACTTCTCCTGATCTAATGGTGAGGGAGGTGTGTGGAGAGCCAAAAGTCCACTGTGGCTCTGGCACTTGATAAAGTCTAAGCCTGTAACTACTCAAATTTTCCGCCTCACTGGGATAGGGACGTACAATATTGGATTTTTTGCCGATCTGCCGATTGGCTGATACATGTATCAATAAATTCATTTTCTCCCCACCTAATTTTAGTGATCATGTTTGTAGTAGTAGATCTGTAGTGGAATTAACATCATATTATGCATGCATACTCTTATCATGATGGTCCATCAACAGATGGAGACATGAAATACAATGCTTTTCAATGTATGTAATATTCATTCATTGTGCAAATTTAAAAAAAGCATGTTGGCCGAGTCTTATAGTTCATTTTAAAGCCAACATCTGCAGATGCAAATGGTGTGCAGATATATATGCATCCCTACACTTGGAAATACGTTGCAGTAGAGAAGCTATAATTATGCTGTATTCAACCCCAGACTCCATTGACAAAAACAGTAATTGTACCTCACTGAACACTGGAGCTGCTGGTCTGCCGCTGTCCCATTCAGAGCATTTGTTTGTGCTATTGTGTAACTTTGGTATTTTAAAAAGGGTTATTTCGAGTTCAGAAAAGTCACACAATGACACAACACAGCGCCGATCAATGCTGCAGTAGACCAGAAGCTCCCATGTGCAGTGAGGAAAAATTACTGTTTTTGTCAATGGAGTCTGGAGAGAGCAAGGATAAGTGGCACTTTCTGTTCAGTTCCCTGTCAGAAAGGGCTGTCTGTTTGGGAAGTACTGAATATATGATTGTATTACTGAGACTTAGATTATACTGCTCGAGCTGTCTGAGAGTTTGTAAAAGGATGTTTTGATATAATTGCAATAGTTAAACACAGACCCCTATAACTTTAATTCATTAAGAATTTTTAGAAAAATAATTTTTTTCATGAAACTGACATAACATGGGGTGAGCAATAGCTTTACAAATTTATTAATTTGTTTGTGACGTATTCCTCTAAATACAAGCTAATACAAGCTAATACAAATACAAGCGAATTTGAATCTAGAAGAAAATGAAATAAATCCATGTAAAATATTTGTGTCTTTAATTATAGCTGTTTGTTTCAAGTTTCAAGCTATTCTAGGTGAATGTCAGTTTGGCTCATTGTTTATAGTTTCCTCAGTATTCAGTCAGTGTACATGTCAGTGGTGCCGGTGCGTGACATTTTTTTGGCTTCCAAAGGGCTATGTGACAGAAAAGTTTAAAGTTGACTTCAAGGGAGTGTTGTGTGCATACTGGAAATATGGCATGTCTTGCATGTCTCCATTTTTCTCTAGTCTGTCAAGGATCCCACTTGTGGAGATGTTGTTGTGCTCTACCCCTACAATAGATCTCTGCCTGTGTGACACATAAACAATTGCTGTAGAAAAAAAGCTGCACTTTGACTCTGTGGGACCAACACAAAAGCCTGATGTTTACTTGTGATGTATTACATCACTAAAGACTTTAAAAATGTACCACTACACTATAAATCTTATTCGCTGGCATGCAACAGTTAATACTAAGGATTATTTAGGCTTTGCTTTTTCCTTCTCCTGATGTTTGGTGTAATTAAAAACCTGACCTGTCTTCAGAATGCTGTGGTTTGTCTTTCAGTCCATTTAAGCTCAAAGTATTGGACAGAGCAGTGGGTGTTCTGAAGCTCCACAGTGTGCAATCAATAGGATTATGGTGCTGTCTGTATGCAGCCTATTGTGGATCATTCACAGTGTCCCTTTTAATTGGTGGCACGCTTCATCACCTGCTGACATCCCATGAGCTCCAAATTATTTTGAATATAAATGGAAGGAAATGACTGTGCATGCTGACTTTGCAGCAGCTCCAGCTGCTGTATTGGTCGTATTGAGTAACTGTAGTGAAATCAAGCAGTTAGATATCAGTGCTTTCTCTTAACATCAGTGTCCTGTGGTAGCTTGAAGCCTGTGGTTGTGTGGCTTTTTTTTCACCGGTTCAGATGATATGGACAAGCTTTGTTGCCTAAGAGGATTGATTTTGGTGCCAGCTGCTACGCACAGAACCGGTCTGAAGGAGCAGAGGAGGGTCAACTTAGATTACTGTTTCTGAGTTTGCATGAACTGAGGAGGGCCGTGTCAAAAATAGGACTCGCCATCTGCCGCTGAAGTTGGTGGGACAAGAGTTAAAACTCGTCTGGCCCACCCGAATCCCAAACTGCTTTGCTGCTGCTCACAGTACAGAGGGATGTAGTAGAACAGCACAGCCTCTGCACAGTCTCTGCAGGCTCCCTCCAGACAGTCTCTAATTGGGTGAAATGTAAATTTTCTGTGTAAAAGCTGAGTCCATCAGCGCTGCTGATTGGTTAGTCATCCCCAGCACAGCCTCCCATCCTCCAGAGAGGACTCCTTCTATCTGCACTGATCTCTTTAAAACTTTAAATGACCAGGAGCATCATAAAGTTATCTTTAACTAACTCTAAGATTAAGTATGCTGAAAATGGGGTTAGGTTTTGATGTGCTGATCCAGGCTGATGGATAACTTAGTATTACTGTGCGGTAGCATCAGGGCCTGGACACATGCCACATTTATTGTGCCCTCAAATCCATCGTTGTAAAACGTAGACACGAGACAGGCATGCCCAAAAGTGAGAGGACAGCTTCACGGCGAGCAAGTGTTGCCTGTTTTTCAGGGTGCAACAGCTGCACCCCGAGATAAACATATTTCCACTTTTGGAGCGCAGCAGCACATACCACATGTCATATGACGAGGAACAACCCATAACAGCCTACGGGCATTTCTTCCTTTCATCCTTAAATATTAGTCAATGATAAATATGGAGAAAATTTTTATTCTTTATGATCTGTCCAAAGGAAAATATTTGAATACACAAACCACTAAAAACATCAGCTCAGCTCAGGATTTCTGGTCAGCAGACTATGATACGGTGCTGGTTATGGTCGCTTAGCAACGTCAGGCACAACCTGCCTCCGCGCCCTTGAAAGTTGGCACAGATTTGGCACAAGAGAAGAACTCAGCGTTCAACCTCTCAGTTCCCTGGAGGTAAAGACAAAGCATGTGTCCCAGCCCTAAAAAGAGAGCATCTCAATGCTGGATTCATGATGTCAATATTGTCATGTGCATTTTCTTAACTCTTCTGTTTTCATTCTATAGAAGGAATATGGATTGATGATGAGTGATTTTTTTTTTTTTCAAATAGTTGCTCATATACTAGCTTTTAACCTGCAGTCATTTGCAAGCTGTTGGCTGTGCCGATGATCACATCATTACTTTATGAAGATGACATTGTCTGACAGAATCAACATAAATACAGATTAATGACAGCAGCTGTACTGTGTGATTAGCTAGATTGACATTTAAAATGAGTGATCACAGGAGGCAACTAAAGGTTGTGTTGACCTTACTGCTACACAGCTCCCAACCCTCAGCGGACAGGTCTGTCATCATTTTGCGAAAGCTCTCGCTTTGGGGTGAGAAAATGTCAGCCTAATGAAGACAGAGGACTGGAACCAAGGGGGAAAATACGCATTTATAGATTTTATTGGCTTAATATAAACATGTGCTACTATTAGTCAATGGGCTACAGATAAAAGAAGAGGTAGAATTAAACCAAGTAAATAACAGCCCTGTAGTGTTTGTTGCACACATCTAAATGAGCTGCAAATGTGTTTTTATGTCTGGCAAAACAACTCTATAAACTGATGGAAACTGCATTATATATACACTGTATGTGTCTGCTGGAAAACAGGTAAGAGAGAGAGAGATTAGCCTTCATTGTCTCCCTTTGGAGAACTTTGTCTTGGACATTTTAGAGAGCACAGGCAACACACACTGGCACACATGTACAATCAAACTACAATTAACATACAGTATCACTCCCAGATCCATACACCTCAAGAGCGTTGCGCAATGCCTGAGACCCAAGTGTTCACTCCTCTTTTCCTTCTGCTTTAACAACAAACAAACTCTCCTCTGGTCTCTCTTTCGGATCTACAATCAAGCTGTTCCATCAAGCGCTCCCCCTAGGGGCCTAGAGAACTTGCTTGTGTTGATCAAGGCTATTCATTGAAGGCTGGAACATGGTCTCTGACCCGATGGGAGCTATGGAGTATGACGCATGTGCAATGTCACCGATGTCACTGGAGGTGTGATGTTGGAGGCTTACAGCAGACGGCACCTGAAATAAAGGGAAGGTGTCTGCTCTGATGTTTTTTGGGTGTTCTCAGCCTGACAAAACTTTTTGGGTACACTCAAATGGATGTTGGCTGCTACGTTTTTCACACAGAAAGTGTTTGTTTATGGTCTTTTATTAAAAACCTTTTCAATAGCTGCAGAATCATAATTCAACCCATATCTTTATTTTTTGTGTGGTATATATTTCAGCTCAAGATCAACTGCAGAAGCCTCCGTAAAACGAATCAGTCATCCCCAAGTTCTATGTTAATGCATCAGCTTTTGAGCCTTTCAGTAGGTGCTGACCACTGTGCATGTGCTGTACCTCAAGGACATTACATCATATGATGCCGTATCTTCTCCTTTAACCTCTTTGGTGTTGACTGGATATGCAACATTTGTTTATGGATTTGTGTGGGTTTTTTTAGGCCTCCGCACTGGCAATATCCGTGGCCAGAGGTATTATGTTTTCAGGTTATCCATCTGTCATCTCATGAACGCAATATCTCAAGAACGCCTTGAGGGGATTTCTGAGCTGATTGAATTTGGTGGTCAAAGGTCAAGGTCACTGTGAGTTTGTCTGTGTCTTTCTTGTGAATACGATATCTCAGGGACACTGTGAGGGAAAATCTTCAAATTTGGCAAAAACGCCAAGGTGGGACGTCCACAGTCAATAAAAACTGATGGGATTTTGGTGGTCAAAGGTCAAGGTCAGTGTGACCCTGCATCCGTCTTACGTTCATAAATACAATATCTCAAGAATGCCTTGAGGGAATTTCTCCAAATTTGACACTAACGTCCACTTGTAATGAAGAATAAACTGATTAGAATTTGGTGGTTGAAGGTCAAAGGTCAAGGTCAGTGGCACCTCACAAAACATGTTTTTGTCAAAAACTCAAGAATTCTAGCTATTGTGACAAAACCTCACACAAATATCTAATATAATAAATGATGACATTTTATATCCAAAAGGTCAAAGGTCAACTGTACCATGATGTCATTCTGTTCTGCAAAAACACTTTTCTGACCATCACTCAGTGTCATATCTCAGGAACAGAAGGGGAGACATTTGGTCAGATACTGAATTGGTGACACTAAACTTGGGTGTTGACCTTGAAACTGTGCTGATAATATAGATCTTCTGTGCTGCCGGGAGGAAGATGCGTGTGAAGCATCCATGTTTTCACAGACATGGTTGTAAACTGTATTAGAAAATGGTGCACAGAGGCATATAACTGCTGGGTGGTATTTTTAGTTGACTTTGCATCTTTTCTGTAATTGCATGTTTGCTTGTACTGGTTTTGGCTTTCTGCCACACATTTTTTCATTTGCAGCACATTTCTGTTCTTGTATGTGCTTTGGATTCTCATATGTGTTTTCAAGCTGACATCGTTTCTGAAGCTGCAGCATGTTTTTCCTAATGGAAATGTAAGGTATTTGCCCTTGTCAGGCATACTTTAGAACCGTAATGGAGCTGTGACCGAGCTGTAGCACAACCTGAATGAAATGAAGCCAGATGGAGTTGGCATAATCGATTAATGAAGTAAATGTTTCACCTCTAATGACTTGTTTTGTCTCAATGCCATCTTTTACCACAGGCTGAGGCATCTCCAGCCACAGGGATAGAGGGTCCCCAACCCGCCGCGACCCCAAGCACTGGTCGCCCACTCAGCCCCCGGCAGCGTCGCGCCCAGCAGCACAGCCAGCAGGGCCAGAGAGACGGCAGAGATCCAGCCAGCAGGCCAGCCTTCGCCCCGGCTCCTCGCCAGCCTCTGGATGAAAGCCATGCAGGCTCGGCGGTCCTCATTGTGGTGCTCACTCTGGCCCTGGCGGCGCTCATCTTCCGCAGGATCTACCTGGCTAATGAATACAAGTTTGACTATGAGCTGTGACCACACACTTGGCTGCCCCCACTCCTTTCTCACCCTCAAGTCAACCCCTCCTGCTACCACCCTAACAGAACTATGGCCAGCTGACGTGGAGCCAGAACCCGCGGTGGTGGCTGACACTGACTTTCTGCCCTCCCTGCTCATCAGCAGAGGGCTCGGTCTCCGCTGAGGGGGAACTTTCATTCCTGCAGAGAAGGAGCTCCACTTAACACAACACCCCCAGGGTGTCTTTTAATCAATGTGAATTTTACTCTCAAGAGTGTCATGCATTTTTAAAAACGGGAAGCTTTGTTGTGTAGCCACACACACCACATGTACCCCTCCATATAATTGTTCTATCCTAGGGCTGCCGCTTGTTCCCTTTATTTAATTAAAACTGTATTACGATATGTTAAAAAGGTTTTGGGGGATTTTTGTCTCAAAGTAATGAATTAATCAGCAATCAATCCATCAGTTTTATTTGTCACATGTAGTCATATAAGGTACAAGTCCAGTGAAATGTAATCCCACCAGTTCCTTCGGTTGTGCATTAAAAAGATTTTACATAGAGTAGGAATCGTAATAAGTATGTGTTTGATTGGGGGTGGGGCATTGACCACTCTTTGCAGGGCCTTGCGGTCCTGTCCAGTGCTATTTCAGTACCGGGCAGTAATGTTCCCTGTTAGGACGCTTTCACTGACACAGGAGTGGAAACTTCTCAAATCCTGCAATTCCCTCAGGCGTCTGCGGTGAAACAGTCTCTGCCTTGCCTTTCCCACCTCTTGAGTCAGTATGCAGCACCCAGGTCAGGTAGAATGGAATCATCTACATAGAGTGTAAGTGCTATAATGACTTTTTATTTATGAGCTTTACCTTTCCATTTGCTGAAGACAGTTGCACCATGCAGGGCTCGATTTTAATGGTGCAAGCTAACAGCTGCTGTGTGGGCGTCTTCGAGTGTGCGAGTTGTTGTGGTTCCTTTGGGTGTGGTTGGTTAACACATTCTCACTCTCAGCATGTTAATACCAGCACTTCAGTATGTATCAAACCATGACACTACGTATGCTTATAGCGTCAGTTTTGAATATTCAGGGACAGCATGTCAGTTTCTGCAAAAGAAATTCAGCGAATGTAGGTTTATTTTGTTAGATCAAGGCAGTGGTCAGCAACCTTATCCATCAAAAGAGCCATTGTTGACAAAAAATAATTAAAAAATAAAATTAAAATAAAATCTGCTCGGAGCTGCGAAACATATTTGAGCCTTCAGTAACATGGCATTCTAAATTAACCAATCAACAATCAAAATAGGTCAAAATGAGCACTCAAAAATATGGAGATGGCTCCTCTGCAGTGGCTATTTATGATTATTTGGCACTTTAACATTGCAGCATTGGTTGTGAAAGCAAACACATCTGTCCACTCACTATTAAATTCTTTACTTTAACCTGAAACCTTTATTCATATGGATTAGGAATCCAGTGCTAGCCTGGCAAGGGAGACTCAAGACTAGCCACAGCTGATGAAGTTTGGCTAAATTTAGGAGAAAAGGTACTAGGCCGTAGACGTGTGACGCACATTTTAGTTGGCAAAATGTTAATTTTTTTTTTTTTAATTCAGTACTTAGTTTACACATTTTTACAATTGGAGAATGTTAAATTTTCTTTAGGCCTACAACAGTTATAAATAAAAATTGTGTTGTTGAAAAAAAAAAATCAATAACTGTTATTAATTTTCGTGTGTGTGTTTGTTTTTGTGTGCGTTGTTTTTTTGTTAAAGCCACAGAGAGCCACTGGAGAGGGGCTAAAGAGCCTCATATGGCTCCGGAGCCGCAGGTTCTGTACCCTGGGTTGAGGCAACATAAGCAAGTGCTTAGATTTTGAAAAAAAGATGAAGTTTGGGTTAAAATAAATAGCTTAGGTTTCTTACAAATGCAACGTTAGACATTTCACGCGGGACAGGAACAGTGGTCTCCAAGGTGGTCTCCCATCTCCAAGGTGGTCTCCCATCCTGACTTTCTTGCTCTGTACACCACAGCCATTGCTCAAAGCGTCAAATAATGACAAGATCCAGTGTGTCTTATAAAGATGCTAAAGTGTGCCTGGGTGTCTTGGTATGTTACACTAAGAGCAACTGGCCAAGCGTCAGTATTTTACATGTTGAGAGTGAGAAAGGGTTAGGGGTTAAGGGTAGGTTGGTACTTGAGTCTTAAATCTCCTGTATCTCACGTTGTAAATGGATCATATTGTAGTAAATATGAAACCCTAACATTGTGCATTTTAAGAATAAAACATGAAATGCCGCTGTTGTTAAAATAGTTGGAATGGAGCCAGTGATGTAGGGGAGGATTGATTCGTCCTGGTAATCTGCTGTCTCCCACAAACAGGCAGGATGTTGGGTTATAACTGACCTGTCTGATGTGTGTAGAGGTGTGTGTGGCAGCACCATTCAAATCAGAATTACCAGCATATATGTCCTTCTGCTTTCAGACGGCTGCAGGGATTTAGTGAACTAAAGGAGAAGCTTTCCATACAGTATAAAGCAGCTGTGGGCCACAGATGCTCTAAGAATCACTGGTATTCATTTAAAGATCAGCGCAGACTGTTACTCCGTGTTCTGTGACCATTGTAATGTGCGCTGCAGGGATGTTATCACACTTTCTACAAGTGAGAAGTCTGGAACATGCCTGGAAGTCACAATTTCTGACACAGACCATCAGAAAATGTGACTCCACTGTAGCAAGGAATAAAAATCTTCATCCAAATATTGTCAGGCACTTGGCCTCTCTCTCACCTTTTTATATAAACTGACCAACTGAACTGCCAAGGGTCGTTAGAAGCACAACAATAAGAAGGTCACTGTTTCTGACATTCGCCATGAGGAAATGTGAGTCTACTGTACCTGCATCAAATATTGTCAGGTACTTGGATACAGCATTCTTTCGACCCCTTTAGACCCTGAATAACTTTAACATAATTTAATGATAAAAGCTACTTTTAAAGTGTGACAGCATCCTTACAACAGCACTTCCTGCAGTCATACAATGAAGGGGGAATTCCACCTACACATCACGTCTGTTTTCAGTACTACTGCATATATAAAAAATGTATAAAGTCTTTTGTGTCTCCAGAGGGAGCTGTGTGAAGGCGCATGAGTCAGCTTCAGTCGGGGATGAAGACAACAAGTTTGAAAATGAAAAGAATCTGGGGGTGTGGAGTTTAAAAGATGTGATCCCACCAGACCTTTGTAGCCCGCTGCTCAAACCTCTGCTGCAGGCCAGAGGCTCCAGTTAGTGAAATCAAAGACCTGTGTTGCAAACTGAACAGGCATTTTCAACCTGTGGCCATCCACAATGATATGAATTGATATGAAGGAAAAAAACAAAACATGTCAATTATGTTTTTTGGTTTTGCCTCAAATAATAATGAGCAACTTGGAGTAAAATTAGTATCTGTTACCATGGCATTACTTGTGCTTTCCCAAATAAGACATTAGGATTCAGATACATCCCTGTGTGCTACATTAGGCACACGACTGAAACCTTTGGAAGTTGAGTTACATCATGGATAGTGTAGGCATCAGGTGTTGTTGAGGATGAACAACGTCTGGAATAAAAAAAGACAATGATTCTGCTGCATCAATTAAAACCCTGTTTGTGTTTTAATTGTGAGTCTCACAATACTAAATCAGTATGTTTTAAGGTGGTCACAGAATGTGTTGTAACACCTGCTATAATCACACTAAACATTAATTTTAAAGGTAATTGAAATGCATATATTGGTTGGAGACATAGATTGTATATTAAAGATGGACGACATTACAGCTCCCCAAAATTGAAGCCAAAACATCCTGATCGCTCCCTGGTGGCTTGCTGCAGTGTAGGTTGTAAACCCCGCCCCCTCCATATTAGCAGATGGGACGTGAGCCGAATGAAAAAAGTCAGTGTGCAAGTCAAATAAATTTTTCCCAGTGATGGTTTTTGATGGTTAATGTATGTTCAAGTGTTTGTTTTTCCATTTAAGTTTGGTTTTAATTAGTTAGTTGATGCTATAAAAAGGGGCTTTGATGTCATAATTGACAGCTGTGTGCGTGTCACTCGATGTGCTGGCTATCAGTGGTGCTCCTCGTGACTGGTCGGACAGGTGGTTAGGCATTTAAATCCCTGGAGACTGCCACTGCACAGAGTCTGGCGTCAAATGACGTCACCAGCGCAAGATAGCAATAGCTATATTTGGGATATTTTGGCTTCATTTTTGTACAGTCGGTGAAAGTGGAAAAATGTTATCTATCTTAATTTACAGCCATTGGTTTAAGTATTTCTTTAAAAATGTTTATTAACAAGTTTAAAACTTGTTTCATAATTGTTTGAAATCTGCCATATTTAGTTTGCTTTTGTTGACAAAATAACCAAAGTGCCAGCTGTTGTTAGGGCATCAAATGGCTGTTATCAGTGGACGTAGGCATCACAGATATAGGTTAGAAGCCTACCACACAAACAAACACAGGACTGTTAACCAGGAGAGCAGGGTTTGTGTCCCATGTAAAACCAAAAGACAGCGCTGACTTATTTTAATCAGAGTTGGTTGTTTTAACTGATGTAGGCTACCATATCTTTAAATCTAACCACAACGTATTTGAGCCTAACTGTAAGAAAAGTTTAAGTGAAACCTTATAAAACTGCAACGTTCCACAATGTTGGATATGCAAACGACCATTTATTGGGCTGATAATAACCTAATAGCAGGTGTGGCGGCTCCTTCAAACACTTATCTATGAGGCTAAAAACCACAGATAATAGCCATTTAACGGGCAGATGACATCTGAATTGGTTGCACCTGCCAGCATAGTGTCTTTGCTCTAGACACAGGCATGGTGCTGAGAAATCTACTGTATTCTCAGTGCGACTCCCAACACTCATTTTCCATCAAAATACCAACTACCTGCTTTGTGCTCCCTCATTTGAATGAAACTGCCACCTGCGTTTGGCACCGTACCAAAAGCAAAAAGAGAATCTCAAGGTCAGAAAAAAATGCCAAACTTTTGGAACACTGTTTACGCATTTTGCTGTGCCGTGTAGAGCCCACCGTGTAATAATTCCCAGCAGTTCTGTGAAGGGAATGAGTTCACTGCTCTGAGGTCAGCTAAATACAACATGTTTACTGAAGCACAGCATGAGGGCAGAGAGCTTTGAACTGTTCTCACCACTGCAATGTTTACTGGTGAGATAATTTTAGGGATTATTTGCACCAGTAAACATGACACGGGTCTTCAGAAAACACCTACAGGTCCAGCCAACTGTGTATTTACTTTCAACACAAGTATGATTCATTGGATTCTTAATCTGATTCTGCTTTCCCACCTACAACAGATTTTCTCATTTGAATCAGGGAGTCATCTTTCTGTGGTCACTCTAATCCCATTCATTTGTATCTTTCCTCCCTCACTGCCTCTCTCCCTGCCTCCCCTTCTGTTTCATGATATTCACACCACGTCCCTGTGCATTAATCTCTTGTTTGGCTTGCATTCTCTAAAGCTGTATGCAAACAGTGATTTTTTTTCTCCCAGCTTGTATAAATAGACCCAAACACTGTCTAACGTTTACCCTCTTTGAGTAGGGGTTTAACACTCTGATGAGACTCGCAGGAACTGGGAAGCAATTTAAATGAATTCTGTGCACATCGTAGCTGACGGCTTTTTGACATGTACAACAACTTGGCAGCATACAAATAGCACAGGTGTTGTAGCAGTCTACCTGTTGAGGGGAACAATTCTGTGACAGTAGTTTTTTCTCTTTGTTTTGAGCAACATCTTCTACCTGCATGTGTCCAGGTATTACTTGAAGGCAGCAGGGATTCTCTAAGAATAGCCATATTCTCAGAATCTCGCTATAGCTGCCTCTTCAGTTATTGTGCCCAAGGCTGGTATACTGGGATATAAGAAGAAGAAAAATAAACCGCTTGAATGAAAAAGAAAACTGTGTTTGCCATGTGTCAGGTTTTATAATGTCTTTCTCAGACGTACACATCCCACAGGGAATATGTAGCATTGCTGTTAGCTTTAAATACTCCTGATGATGGATCAGGTAATTTCCAGGTCCTAATGTGTGGTGAAGACATTTTGCTACCCTTGTCATCTCGCATTTTCTATTATACGCAGCTGTGAATAATCACAACCACTTATTCAGTGATTATGGCAGATTTCAGAGGCAAGATGTCTGACTATCTATAGCTTCTGTGAAGCATAGGAAATTAGCTGTGTATTTCTGAAATGGTCAGCTGGACAAGACTATTTATTCTTTCTTTCACGTGTCAGTAGAAAGTGAATTTGATTTATGTTTTTCAGCTCATTCTCACCGCACTCTTAAGTGCAGATTTTTAGAAGCTGATGTTTAAAAAAGACTAAGAGTCTACAGCCGTGCTTGTGGCTCTGTGGGGCTGAATTTTGGCACATTGGAGCTTTGAGTTTAACGACACTGATGCTATGCCGTTATATTCTCATTCCCAACTCGTCAAATACCTACTTTTGGTCAGTGCCCCTATGCATCACACTATGACGCTCTGGGTACCCCCTCTCGAGCTTGAGATGTTCAGGGACGGCGTTTTAGTTTCCATTCATTACACATGCATACAGTCTTCTCAAGATATACTTCTGTTTTCACATGGAATGTTCAATTTCCAACCGTAACATGCCTCCAGTCTCTTTCCAAGATAAACTTACATTAATGCAAAGTCATGGCTAGATGATAACTCTATTTACTAAACTCTGGTGAACCATTTAAAATGTTTTTGTCTCAGTGTTTAATCTTTTCACAACAATAGGTCCAGTTAGGTTTAGGTAGAAAATTAGGTTTAAGACCCAGTTAGAGATACAGAAAGATAATGGTTTGGGTTAAAATAATTGAATCATGGAACATGAATTCTCTGGGCAGTTATTGCGAATCTGTAATTACAATCTAGACACGACCCAAAACTACTTGGTTAGGTTTAGAATAAAAGTAGTAGTTTAGGTTGAGGTTAATTATGCTTATTACTGACATAACCTAACCTAACCTAACCTAACCTAACATATGTCACATGACATACATCAAGTACATTGGGTTAAAATAATAAAAACATGGAACATGACTTCTCATGGGAGTTTTCCTGAATCTGCCATCTGCAATTGCGGAGTTACTATCTAGACACGAGCCAAATCTACTTGGTTTGGTTTAAATTAAACGTGTTATTATTATTATTTATTTTTATTTTAGTTTATTTGTAAAGGGACCATGTACAATATTCAACATAAATGTTGCCATTAGATGTATTGCACCAGATTTAGCTTAAAGCTAATTTGCATTGGCAGTTCCTTCATGCTTTAGGTTAAAATAAGCATGTTTGTAATGTAACATAACATGACAACGTAATTAAATGCCACACCACATAACATCCTGTAATGTGTGTAAAGTGACATACAGTACATCATGTATCTAACTGGAGATACCACATTACGTCATTAAAATAACTCAGTGTTGACTTTTGATTTCACACAGGACAAAAACAGCAGTCTCCAAGCATCGCTATTTGACAAGTTATGATTAAGAACCCCCTGGCTAAGCAGGTGTAATGCTTATCATTTTAACCATCTTGTGTGTTAGCACGCTATCATTTCTTCATTAGCACTGACCATAAAGTACAGCAGAGGTTCATTGGAATGTCTTTAGATTTGCAGATATATGGTCATAAATTAAAGTTTTGGTCGATAGTGACAAAATTTTGACCTCTTGTAAAGGGGACATTTCTACGCCAAATTTAATGTCAATCCATGTGGTGGATGAAACAACTAACAGGCCAACATTATCATGCTGCTGGCATGATTGACCCTGAGTTGCTGAAACCTAACAGGCAAGTAAACCTCCCCTTACCTTCTGCCTTATAAACACATTAAAGATTTGGTCATAACTGAGTTAAATCATAAGGCTGACATTTTTATGTTATCGTCAACAAATCTCATAAAAACAAAGTAGCATCAACTAAACAAGTTGTAATTGTTTATAGCCGTATCAATTTGACTAATATGCGATTTGGTGTGTTTAAACCACAGTTGTGGATTTTAGACTTGAGATTAGGATTCGGGTCAGAATAACTCATAAAATTAGGACCAGAATTTTTTCCTCATTTCGATTTCAGATCACGTCAAATGCGTCCATTTACATAGAGTCAAGTCTCAAGTGAACCAAGTCTTGCAGCGGTAAGACCAACTCAAGACTCAAATTTTGACCTGATAATAATCTGAAAAAGCAATACAGCAACAGTCAGGCCTTCTATTGAAATATTCTATAGCTGTATTATTTCAGTGTTAGGTATTGAAATGATTCCAGCAATGTGAAAAAAAAAAGAAGAATGCATTTTTCTAAAATATAAAGTTGAAACTTTGCTAGAACTCCACTCTGACTTGTTTGAGTGAATTTAGAATTTTTTCTGTTAACTTGAGACATAATTTGGAACTCTTCCAGTAGACTGGAGACTTCAGACTTGATTCAGCCTTGTATTTGACTGCCTTGAGACTTGATTTGGGCTCACTTTTGATACCTCTGTGCCAACGACAGTCATTGCTGGAGGCATTATGTTTTCAGGTTATTCATCTGTTCCACTGTACCCCCATACATCCTTATATCCATCTGGATCTTGTGAATGCGGTATCTCAAGAAGCCGTTAAAGGAATTTCTTCAAATTTGGCACAAATGTCTACTGTGACTAAAGGATGAACTGACTAGACTTTAGAGGTCAAAGTCACTGTCACCTTGCATCCATCTCATTGGTGAAGGTGGTATCTCAAGAAGGCCTTTGTGGTCAAAGTCACAAAACGTCAAAGATCAGCTTCACTGTGACATAACAGTGTTCTGCAAAAACAGTATTATGGCCGTTATGTAATGTCATAACTCAGGAACAGAACGGGAGACATTTGTTGAGAATTGGTGACACTAATCTTGGGTGTCCACCTTGAAACTGTGCTGATTGTAAAGATCTTCCATGCTCTGGGTTGAAAATGTGTGTGAAGCATTCACATTCTGCCTTCAAATACACTTATTATCTTTTGCTAAATTTCTTCAAAGTCTTCACTACATATATTATATGAGTCTGGACAGACACGGATGTAAACTATAACTTGACTGGTTGGCAAAGGCACACAACCGTGAGGCAGTAATTCTGGTGAATTTACTTTCGACTTGACTCAGAATTGTTTACATTTACTTGAGATTTGACTTGGACTTGCTTTGACGAACATGAAACTTGATTTTGACTTGATGATAAGGACTTTGGACTTGCTTTAAGGAGACTTGAAACTTCATTCACACTTTTTTTTGATCGACTTGAGACTTGACTTGCACCTGCCCTGAAAGACAGCTCTGGGTTAAGCTACATTTAATATATATTCATCTATAAATTAACTAGGGGATGAGATCAAACAGACAAGAAAAGCTGGAGCTAAAGAAACCTATTTTCTTTGTAGATACATCGCTTTCGCCTGTACATTCCCTGAAGATTGTCTGAAGGCAGGCAGAATATACAGTAGTGCCTGCATTTTTTATGACTCATATGTCTGAGACTGTAAATGTAGGTGAAAAAGAGGAAGAAGAACATATACTTTATTAATCCCCAAGGGGATATTCATTGTTTTGTACTCTGTTGTCATAGACACACAGACCCAAAATACACACACGTGTACAAACACGACCTATACATGCATTAAATGGAGAGATATGAGAGTGAGGGGGCTGCCTTAGAAAGGCATCCTGAGCTGTTGGGGGTTCAGTGTTTTGCTCATGGGCACCTCAGCAGTGCCCACATTCCATGCTTTGTCCATATGTGGGACTTAAACCAAGTGACCTTTCAGTTCCCAAGCCAAGTCCCCATGGGCTGGGCTAAGGTAGTAAAGGGAGTGAAATCCTTTACACAGTTGCTCAACCAGCCCCAAAATATCCACATCATATTTTTCCACCTTTCCTTGTTGCTTAAATAATCAGTGTTCATCTGGCTGGACACAGTTGTCCAGAAAACATGGTTGTGACTAGATAATACTTTTTAATCTCTTGAGATCAAAAACAGTTCAAGTGTGGGAACAGAATGTTCCTCAGCATCCACACAGGCTAAAGATGAGAGCTCATGTGAGGAGACAGAGCTGACACCACGGTCATTGTAATTCTCTGATTGGGGGCAAGGGTCAAGAAGAAAACCATCAGAAGTCATTATCTTTAAAACAAAGATGTTGGAGAGATGCTGATTTCTGTTCCCTCCTAAGTGTGGGCAGTGAAGTGAAATGGTGCAGTCCACAGCTGCAGGCATTCTTTGTCCTCCGACAGTACACAGAGGAAAGTGGATTTGGCAAATTTTGAAGGAATGTAAAAAAGATTAATCCTAAGTAAAGTGAGTGATGTGGGATGTAAGAAATGCAGCCCAATCGGGTGAGTTATTGTAATTCCACTGGTTACTAATGCTGGAAAACTTTCCCATCCAGGCTTCAGGCGGTTGGAGCGAAGAGAAGCCCCGAGAGGGAGACAGATGTGGACATCCAAGGCTTACGTCAGTTTAAGAGGATGCCTTTACACTGTCCTACACTGCAAAAAATATCATCAGAGCAAACCGTGCGTGCAGCAACTATGGAGTGATCAAATCCTGGAGAAATTACAGAATTATAAACTTTTCCACTTCTATACGCAGTTTCTTTGTCAATAATATTAAATCAAGTGATGCGTCTTAAGTCCTTTGAACAGTGTTCTGGATGGTCCTCTAAATATAAGAAAACAAGTAACGCTGCAGCAGGAGTATGTTGCATCTTGCTCCCACTTGTCTTTCTCTTGCTTTCTTGTTTCCCTGCCTCCTCACAGCGGTGTCTCTACCTCTAAACGACTCGTCAGGGGGGACATGTTTTTTGTTGTGTTTTTTTGCAGCGCGCTGCATGTGGTGCTGATGCTGCGCGCTCCTGAGCCAGAAAAAGCCCCTCTGGAGGCTGGAGACCAATCAGAGCGCTTATCAGACTTCAGCATCCCGTCTCTCTCTGCAAAGCAGCCGGCGCACTTGTTCGCCACAGTCCCTCGACTCTCACACTCTTCTTCCTCCTCCTGCCTCTGAAAGGAAGATG
Organism: Epinephelus awoara; assembly: GCA_035609425.1. Lineage (NCBI taxonomy): Eukaryota > Metazoa > Chordata > Actinopteri > Perciformes > Serranidae > Epinephelus > Epinephelus awoara. The sequence goes on from CM069305.1 coordinate 6,828,445, forward strand.
GTACCGTGCACAGAGCGTCCTGCACGCGAACCCAAGGCGTCACTCATCGACTCGCTGCGGGACTTTTAAACTCACCATGCCGTGTTACACCAGGTTTCTCTTTTTACTTTTGTGTTTGATCCTCCTCGGGGAGTGCAGGAAACACAAAAGTAGGAAAAAGCGGTGGTCCGCGCCGGTGGAGACTCACAAGCCAGGCACGTAAGTACTGAAAAGCTTTCTTTATTTTATTTTAAAATGAACTTTGACCTCGAGAGATCATTATAGGACACATTTCCACGAGGAGAGCGGGGAACATCACACGCGCTTTCTCCATCGTACCTCTAAAAACTCACATTTATGCACAACTCTGTGCAATACACCAATTAACACTTACATCTTATATATCACACTTATCTGACAGCAGAGGCCAGTTAAGATTTAGAAGGCAGCAGCTTCCCCCTCCACTTAATTTCCAAGAACATCCAGAATGTCAACATGTGCATGCAATCTGCGCATGGCTCCGACTTGATATCAATTACCTGCCTAAATCATTCTTCAGTGAGGTGATAACTAAAACCACCCGTCACACCGCAGGCACACCTCTATTATATGGTTTAATTGTCTGAAGCAAACGGTGAGCGCCGACCCGCTGTCCTTCACTGCGCGTAAAAACTTGTGCGTTTGTTCGCAGCTGCAGAGAAAAATCCTTCCCTGGAGATACAGTATTTTTTTTTGCATGTTTAGCTATTTGATTGCCTTGAGGGGTAACAGGAGGGACTCCAAACAGAGAAACTGAAACGTGGAGGGATTTCAGGAAGGCTATTCTCTTTAAGCCTGTTGTTTGGCTGCTGTTTTTTTCCCCTGACTGTCACACTTCTGTCATTTTCAAACAGGATCACACATCCCCCAGCCGCAGCTGCAGTTTCTGTTCTCATGTAGCCTAACATGCATGAATTTATAGCTCTGGTTAAACATGGATTTGATGTATTTGCATAGTGAACTGTAGCAGTAGTGCTTTATTCCATTTTTCAAAAATAGGGCCCTGCATAGTAGGACTGCAAATTTTGTCACCATTTTATCTTCCTATTATTTTCTCCTGTCATCTGTTTTGTCTAAAAGTTGGTCTTTGACTTTCCCACAGCCCGAGATGACCTTTTCAAATTGTATGTTGTGTCAAACTAGCAGTCCACAGTTTACTGTCATAGGAAGAAGACTCAGAAAGCCAGCAAATGTTTGTTTGAAAAGAAGCAGAGAGTCTTTGGCCTCATTTCTAAGAAAATAAGATTAATCAAAGAAGTCACAGTTGTCGCTGATTATCTGTTAATTGGTTAATCAACTAATTGTTTCAGCACTCCTTCAGAGACAATCCAGCACAAATTGTGACTCCCCTCAGGATCAGGCTGAGCGTGTGGGGGTCTAAATCTGAGCCAAATGTTATTTTTACTGCAAAACCAACTGGTTTTAAAATGAACTTTGCTACATGTAGATTTACAGAATGGCTATCACCTACAATTATAATCACAGAAAGAATTTTCATTCAACCTGGTAGCCTGCTCAGTGTTTCTCGTATTAGGAAGTACAAAGTCATAAACAGTATGAAACACAATACTGTGTTTTAAGTCAAATTCTGTGACAAAATACATAAATCAGAGAGCTTCACTTCTGTAATTAAGGGCCTCTGCATAGCTATAGATAGCTGTATAGATGTGCAAAATTATAGGTCTGTTGATAGTCATTGTGCTGTCTATTGTCATCAAATCTCATGTGCAGACCAGAACCAACAATGAATGCATCCTACTGCCAAAGCCTGATCCTCTGTGCCATAGAGCTTCATTGTTGTCTAAACATAATTAAATCAACCAGTCACCAGAATAAATGTTGGCATGGTATATTTCTGCAAACCATGGGTATGTTACATTTGTACATTTTATATGTAGTGGATATGCTAAAACTATATTTTTTTTTATGTTTCAATTTTATGTTATGGCAACGCTGTGATTAATGTGTGGTTAGGTTTAACCATAAAAACAAGTTGGCCAAGGTGAGGAAAAGATGATGTTTTGGCTTAAAACAGCCACTTCTCTCATATCAAACACTGCTGAACATGTCCTGAACTGTTGTTAAAAAAATACTCGGTTTTGTCACTACAAACAAGGCTGGACATGTCCCAAACTGTCATTTAAATACACCTGCTTTTGTTGCTAGAAACACAGCTCAGCATGTCCCAAACTGTCATTTAAATACACCTGCTTTTGTTGCTAGAAACACAGCTCAGCATGTCCCAAACTGTCATTTAAATACACCTGCTTTTGTTGCTATAAACACAACTCAACATGTCCCAAACTGTCATTTAAATACACCCGCTTTTGTTGCTAGAAACACAACTCAACATGTCCCAAACTGTCATTTAAAAACGCCTTCTTTTGTTGCTAGAAACACAGCTGCATATGTCCTAAACTGTTGATAAAAAAATACCCAGTTTTGTCACTACAAACAAGGCTGGACATATCCCAAACTGTCCTTTAAATCAACTGCTTTTGCAGCTACAAATACAGCTGGTCATGTCCTTGACTCTCATTAAAACACACCTGCACATGTCCTAAACTGTAATTAAAAAACACCCGCTTTTGTTGCTGTGAACATGACTGGATATGTTCGAAACTGTTGTTAGAAATACTCACTTTTTAATCACCAAAAGTACAGCAGGGCGTGTCCTGGAGTGTCATTAGAAAAACACTCACTTTTGTCTCTACAGACACAGCTGGACATGTCCTAAAATGTTGTTACTGTTGCCACTTGCTTTTGTTGGTCTCAGGCAGTAGTCTGCTTCCGTCTGTTGCTTGGCAGTCATTTTGTCTACATGTCAGACCATCCACTGTCCTTTCCTCCTCCAAATGAAGAAAGCAGCTCATAAACATGTAAACTGAACTATGCCACTTCAAAAATCTTGATTTGCTTCGTATGAAACGTATACATTTAACATATGGTGGTTTGCAGAGATGTACAATGCCAACATTTTTTTTGGTGACTAGGCTGGTTAGAAACACATCAATGAGCTGCACTGTTTCACTGGATGATATGTTCCCCCATTACCATGAACTCACATGTCGGAGTAATTTGATAAAACCCACAATGACCAAGCTTTAATAGCACCTCTCCTCTCTGTCTGCTTGTTGCCAGTCCTCTGTCCAAGAAGGTTGCAGATGGAACCAAAACCCGAAAGGTGAAGACCAGCCACCTTCTTCGCATAGATGAGCATGACTTCACCATGAGGCCCGCCTTCGCAGGTAAGCTCTGTGATCTGTAGGAGACATGTCGCTGCTTGTTGACGGTGATCATGTTGGTGACAAAGTGTTGTTGTGTCTTTAAAGAAGTGTGTTTTATGAGTGATGCCACACACCAACAGGATTAGATTGGGTTCACCTGAGTGTGAAGTGAATGTTGATGCCACGCTGACTGAGAAAGCAGCAGCAGGTTTATTTTTCCCTACTTCCTCTCTTCCATCCAATTGCCAAACCTAAAGAGGACAGAAATAGGCGAGATGTGGAGCTCACAGCCCCGAGCGAAAGAAAACAGAAAGAAACACAGAAACCTCAACGGCTTCTCTTACACTGTAAATACATTGTGACATAGAGCTGAACAAGAGGTCATGCTTTAGAAAACCTGGAAGAATACCCTCTGAGGCCATTGTTCGTCACTTCCAACTGTTAATATCATCCAGCACTGACACTGATCAGTCGTCTCTTTGTCATAAGTCATTAAGAGCGTCATGTGTGTTCTTGTTTTACACCTTCAATGTCAGGACAATGGCACTGCTGCTGGGATTTGGGGAAGCAATTAAAAATAAGAAGCTGATTTGCTGAACTAAAGAGTCCCATTCTCTGGTATTTGGCATAAACGGCTCCTGTTTAAGCACAGGAGGAGGTGGTGAGCTAAATGAAACGTCCCACAGTGAATTTCATGCTCCTCTGGGACCACAGTTGCAGCCACAGATGGGAGCGTGGATCCCACTGAGTGAGGACCACTTTTTTTGTCTTGAGTCTGTCAGCTTTTGTTTGCCAGTGTAGGCAGCTTCAGCAGCAGCAGCAGCAGCAGCAGCAGAAGAAGAAGAAGAATGTGATCGTCTTATTCAAACATCATCAAAAGCTGACTTGTGTAAGCACCCCGCTGCTGCCTGTGAGACTGCCACGCGTTCATTTGGCTGACGAAAAAGTGTGTGTGCAGCAGCTGCTGTGGTTCCTTCTGGCTTCAAAAGGAGCGACTGCAGTGTTACTAATGAAAGCCTCTTACACGGCTGCTTCCTGTTTTGCTGGGGGAACGTTATCGAGAACAGCGCTGTAACGTGCCAATAGGGATGTCAGTGTAGGGATGGGAGAAAATTCCTGAGTCACAATCAGACAAATCCTGACTGTGGAGCGTTTTATTGTCCACATGTACACAATAAACAGCTTTGTTGTGATGCCATATCCCAAAGAACAAAGATATGGAAAAGAGAAATGGTAATTGTTTGGTTGAGATTCTTCTGCTTCTGCAGTATGCCTCAGAGAGCAGCGGCGGGTGAGGTTCGTATTATCAATAGTGTGCAGGTGGAGCTGTGAATGTGGATAAGGTTTCTGTTATCCTAATTGGAGCACCTGCATTGCTGCCATTGGGCGGTCCCCTACTGTGGCCCGACAAATCAAACACATCCAGGGAGCTGAGGGGAAGAAGATGTTTATTTGGATGGAATATTTGTCATCACATCCAGTTGTGATTTCCTAGGTACATCTATTTATGGAGCTCCTCCTTCCTGTCTGCCGGGTTTAAAAAACATCTGATGGGATGGATAGACCTGTCATGCATTAGTCACATTTGCATTAAAGAGACAGCACGTTTTCTCCTCATTTCACCCAGTCTGAAGAAGCCCTCCACCACCAAATGCATCCTTTCACTTGGATCTCTTTCCAGCCCTAGCAGTATAGTGTCTAATGCTATCTAATCTAGCCAGGGTAAACCAACAGTGGATTTACAGTTGCTAATCCATGAAAAGAGGAGCAGTCCAGCATCATTAGGTGGAATGGATAGGGTGCTTTTTTTTCTCCCCCTAGTCTAGACACATCTGTAGAAATTAGATTACGTCACTGAGTAGATGAACAAATGAGACTCCTGCAAAGTGCAGCTGTGAGCTGAGGTATTTGACTTCTGTAAAAGCTGTCAGTGAGTAATTCACAAGATGAACTTGTTTTTCAGGATCAGCTGTGTTTGTTAAAGGACAAAAAAGGAGGAAATAACACATTCTTCCTCATACAAATAAAAGGTTAAATCAATAAAAAAAGAAACAGCTCAGTCGCCAAAAGAAAATGTTGGCTTTGTACGTTGCTGCAAACCACAAAAACCATACATTTGTACGTTTCATACACATCATATCAGGCTTCAAAAGTGATTTTTTTAGGGACTATCACTGTGTTCTGTGCAGATTATCATCCCCCAAATGTAAGTGTTTTTTGGCAACTCATGGCTAGTCCTCAAACATGTTGCATGGTTTTTAGCAATCCATTACTGTTTTTCCAGGTGGCTTTTATTCCTCAAAGGTGGGTGTTTTTAGGGACCTATGGCTATGTTTTTTTGTTGTTTTGTTTTTTGCAGTTTTGCACCCTTTAAACATGTTTTAGTGACCTATGGCTGTTTTTCTAGCAGCTTTTCGACCCCAAAATGCTGGTGCATTTTAGGGACCAGTCGCTTTGTTTCCTGCAGCTTTTCAGCCAGCTGTTTTATAAAGATCAATCTCTGTTTTTCCAGCGGCTTTTTAGCTGCGAAACTCGAGTGTTTTTAGTGACCCATGGCTGTTTTCCAGATGCTTTTTAGTCCCTAAACATGGGTGTTATTTAGCAACTTATCACTGTTTTTCCAGCGGATTTTTACTCCTCAAACAGGAGTGTTGTGTAAGTACCTGTCACTGTTTTTACAGCTGCTTTTTAGTCCCCAAAAGTGGGTGTTTTTTAAGGGCCCATTAGTATGTTTTTCCTAGTTGTGTAGTCCCCAAACTTAAGTGTTTCGTAACAACCTGTGACTGTTTTTTCATTGACTTTTTAGCCCACAAATGGTGAGAGTTTTTTAGGGACACAACGCTCTTTTCTACAGCTTTTTATCCCTCAAATGTGGGTTTTTTGTGTCTGTTTTTGTTGTTGTTTTGTAAAGATTCAAGAGTCAATTATTTATTGCCAGTCAACCTTTACAATTGATTTGGAATTTGTTCCAATGCACTACACAGCAAAACATAAAATCACCTGGCTCCTGAGTGTCTACAAAAACACACTGTCACAACTACAGTACAGGAACAATACAACAAATACAGCAGCGCAACCATAAGTCTCATGGCCTTGACAAGTTAAAGTGCATGTGCTTATTTATACAACCAGTGAAGCATTTAGGAAACGGAATGCTTCAGGATAAGTGCTACTGTGAAAGTGAAATGTTCTGGGCTTCATACTGCGTAGTCTTTTACCTGAAGAATGTAGAGTGAGTGGAGGGTTTCTGGGGTGTGAGGAGTCCGTTAAAATTTTCAAACCTTTCCGCTGAATGTGGATGTGGTACAGATCAGAAATGTGGTAAGTACACAGCCAATTATTTCTGAAGCTCTCCGCACGACTCTGTCAATCATTTTTTCCTTGTGGGCTGTAGAATTGCTGTACCATACATTTACTGAGAAGGTGAGCACACTTTATAATACTACTTTGTAGAACAGCAAGCCAAGACTTTAAGTACGCAGTATTTTTAGAGGGCACTACATAGAGCATAAATTTACTTCTCAAACAGTAAATACGATGCATTATATAGTCGATAGGAGAGTAATTACAGACACAGCCATTTTCTCACTTCCTGTGGTGGAATCTACCCATGCAGATAGATTTTGGATTTATGTGTTCAGGTTCAGAGATATCTGTCTCTGAGATTTATGAGCTCTGTACTTAACATACAGACGTGAGATTGATATCGATCTTCTAATATCACGCACATAAACACATTTCCCAAAATACTGATCTATCGCTTTGAAGGCTGGAGCAGTTTTTCAAATAATATTTTAGGGCATTTGATGCCTTTATTAGATAGTGGCCATAGAGATGACAGGAAATTAAGCAACAAAGGTTCAGGGTCAGATGCAAACCGGGGACACTGCTTTCACGTATCCAGCCAGGCTACCAAGGCTCTTTTATTGCCCCATATTCCAGCAGCATTGTGCAATATTTATACACATAAATAAAATAAATATGCATATAAAACCAAACCCACTGTGTCTGCATGGCTAGAATGCCCTTCAACCCTGGACCTCAAGGTGATCCAGGACCCTTGAGGTTGAAAGTGCCAGGTTCCCTGTGTCAGTCTGTTTGTGGTCATACATCAAATATTCAGTTGAACTGTTTGTCAGATTACAACAGAGGTCCCCCAACCACGGATGTTGCCGCTCTTGGACAGTGCCGAAGGTGCTATCAGGGCACCCCAAGTTTGTTTTATCCCGCCATATTCCTGCATCATTCTGCTATACTTACACGTACTGCATGTTAGATACTGCAGTTTTGGTATGTTTGTGTTTGTATATGTATCCATAACATTCTTTATTGAGAAACAGTAAAATAACATTTTTTTAGTTTTATCAACTGTAACTGAACACGACTCCTATACAGCTGAAAGCAAAATGAAACAATAAAATAAAGCAGATATCTGACAGTAGAAACGGGGACACAGGAGAGAAACTGAACCATTCCGTTAGCAGCTCCAAATGCACTGAGAGCTGATCACAGAGAGACTTTAAAAAATGTCTCTCTCTCTCTGGGCTCCTGCATAGACGTTAGTTAAGTGTGGCAACACATGCTTGTTTAAGGGAGGGGGTAAAGGGGTCGTCAGGAGTTGACGTCGGCAAGACGTCACTGCTACCCGCTTGGGGGTAGTCGGGTGCACATTTAGTCTGATTCTGGAGATGGTCTATCTCAGAACATTAAAAGTGACAATGGAAAAGCCATGTTGGTGGCCAAGTCGACATCTTGAACTATGTCACATTCTTCTAGCCATTCCTGAGCAGGATTTTGGGGGGGTGCACTGCCATTGAGGAGTGCTGTTGATGGAGGGGGTGTATGTGGTCTGCAACAGTGTTTGGGAGGATGGTGTGTGTCAACTGGCATTCACATAGATGTCACTTGTAGCCCTCAGTAGCACTTCTGTGTGCTATACATATATATATATATATATATATATATATATATATATATATATATATATATATATATATAGATAGATAGATAGATAGATAGATATCTATATATAGATATATATTAGGGCTGAGTAACAACAGGTTAGAAAAGTGCAACAACATCTTTTGTCGACACCAGATATCAAACAACACTGTATTATATTAAGCTGCTGTGAGCTGTAAATTTACCACTTCTAAGGAGAATGCAGCAGATAACGTTACCTTAGAGCCTGACCGGGCAAAGCCTCTCCTCTTCTGGGCAGCTGCCTCCATGTTTGCAGCAGCCTGTACCAAAGAGTGGCATGAAAGTGGAGAGCACTCACCCTGCAGCTAAATCTGGGGACTGAAATTTCTCCAGAAGTACACTAGTGACTAGAAAAAAAAAAAATCAACTTCAAGAAATCTCAGTTGACTGAGGGGGTCTCCGTCTGATGATTCAAATCCCCACCTTTCAGGGGGCTGCTCTACCATAAACTATATCAGTGCTGTCATGATACTGGAATTCCTAACTTTAATACAGTAACTTTAAAATCTCAGTATTTCATACCATTTTTAATACCACAGAAAAAAAATTAAATTGAGGGCATATACAGTAATACAATACAAGTCTTTCTTTCTTGGGTAGTAGCAGAGAGCAGCAGAATGACTGTAGTAAACATTAACAGTAAGAGAAGGCGTGAAAGTGCAGCTGGCAACGGTGTATTGATACTGCGGAAAATTAGTATTGAAACTATTTGAATATTCATATGTATCATACATTATATTACATGTACTATTTTCGACAACACTACATGAAATATTCATGAATATACATAAATCATTGATCAAATTACCGCAAACTAATTTCACACACTGCAAACTTCCAGCATAGGGGCACTGTTTAGGGAAATGTGTTATTAATTGTCAGAAAATGATGATGAAGCTGCAGAATGTAGTCTGCTGTAGGGGTGAGTAATTAATTGAATCATATATTTAAAGACCATTGTGGCTTCCGATGATTATAAAAACAACATAACTGAGATGAAACAATTATTATAAGTATTATAAATCTAGTGCACCATTTTCTTTTCAGCGGTGGGCTTTCACCCCTCCCTAGAAGCCTAAGCTTACTCTCAGACAGGCTGTGGGCTGTATACTTCACAAGGCTGTGCATCTGTAAAATTATACCTAAATTTCAAGAAAATCCACTTTTAAAAAGACAAGTTTTACTGTGCTCTGGTTGACCTTTCATCCCTTGTAGGCTGAATCCTGGGTTTGGTTGTAACCCATGGCCCTTTGCTGCATGCCTTTCCCTCTCTCTCTTTCCCTTTTTCTTTCTATTTGTACAACCAAATAAAGTCAACAAAAAGGCTACATGCTAACGTCAGGGAAATGTGATCATGGTTGTAGATGTTAATTTCTCTTTGATTTCAGATCATATTCTGGCTGTAACATGTCCACTTGTGTTTAGAAGCTTTTATCTGTGATTTTTAATGGGAAAGGGTGCCGCTATAGTGATACCTGGGCTGCAAGTCCACTACTACATGTAGCCACGTGCTAACACCAGGGAAACATGAATCTCAGCTGCTGATGTTAATTTCTCTTTGCTTTCAGATTAGATTCCTGCTTGAACATGTCCAGTTGTGTTTAGAAGCTTTTATCAGTGATTTTTATTGGGAAAAGGTGCAGCTATACATAGTGATACCCAGGTTCACTGCTGCATGTAGCCACATGCTAACATCAGGGAATCATGGAATCTCTGCAGATGATGTTATTTTCTCCCAGATTTTGGATCTTATTCCGCGCCCCTTTCCTATATATTTGCACTCCCAAATAAAGGCAAAATAAGCCCGAAACATAAAACTGAAGAAAAAAAAAAGTTTTTATGAATGCATGACGTTTCCAAGGTCAGTGGGTAGTTGTGTTAAATAACCGTAATTATTATCGTGATTGCCACAATCAAGCAGCTTGTTGTGCCCTGTACATAATAAGCACTGAAAGGGGACCAGCTGCACATGTAATGTGATAGGGGGAAACAGAGGTGCCCACAGCTCGTTTTTTCCTCACGTGTCTAATGGATGGATCCAGCCCTGCCAGAGGGAAACTGGCCCTTTCTTTCTTTCTTTCTTTCTTTCTTTCTTTCTTTCTTTCTTTCTTTCTTTCTTTCTTTGCTAGATGCCTGCTCAGAAAGATTAGCATGGAGCAGTAAAACAGGATTAAAAACTCAGAAAATGTCTCCACAAGTGAAATATTCCCCTGTTGCCTAATTTTAGGTTTTAGACTTTAATATGCCTGAACATTTGCTGGTGCACATCAAAATTAAAGTCCCTCCCCAACACTGACACCCTGTATTTCTTAGATTAATTATCATTATGTAGTCTACAAGTTTAGCTTTCTTAATTAGAGACATTATGAATTTTCATCCACAGGGAGAAATGAGAGTCTATATAAACAGTGACTGAAATAATTAGCCTGATAAAAAATTCAGTAGCTGGATAAATCCCCACATGTAGCTAATAAAATGTTTGCTTTTATGCCACGTTGTGAATGCATATGGATTATGTGCTTTTGTTTTCGCCTCTATGCTTTGACGATAATTCCATCTTAAAGAGTAAGACGTGGTATTAAATGGAGCTGTTGGGGTTTAGTGGAGCCCTCAGGAAAGCAGAACCGTGAAACGATCAATATGCCCGTTTTGCGTGCGGCGAGTGCCCATAAACAGGCTGTTTTGCATTTTAACTTTGACTTATAGTGTTTGCTCCTCTGCGATGTTGATCCTCAGTGTTGTGGTGTTCATGTTTGTGAGCACACTCTTGCTTCATGCCCCATTTGAAAACAGGCCACACAGAAGTGCTACTGAGGGCTATAAGGGCCAACAGGAATTATGATGTGGAGCATCGCTATGACGCATTCATGGGTCTCATCTGATAATCAGTGACGTGGAATAATTCGCTGATGCTGTCAGCTCAAAATAGCAAACGGAAATCTTCTGGCAAAACCACACGCAGGACATTTCATCTGTGCCTGATTGTCCGGCCTGAACGGACACAAACCTCACTTTCTCAGCCTTGATCTGGAGCCAATATTTTAAACATTGAAACTTAGAAAACATTCTGCCATACCCTGTAACTTACACAGCAGTCCTCTGGACAGATCATTTTTACTGCTCCTGTGTCCTTGCAGTGCAGTTCAGCTCAGAATTGGTTCTGGCTGTGGCCTCCTGTGACCCAGCTGCAGAGAGAGCTGAGATGGAGCCAAATCACAGAGCCATCCCACTCTGAGAATCACCGCTGGTCCAAGCTTTTTTTTCTCAGCAGGTGTCTGGTGTTACGTCCACCGAGGCAACGTGTCAACAGGAGCTCAGGCTCTGCTGAGTCTGGCACGTGATATATGGCATATGGTGCGAGTAAGAGTAGGGAGGACAGCTGGAGCCGGGCACGAGTTGATAGCCCCCCTTCCAGGTAGCAGCTTTGCAGTGCCACCAGTTATGTAAGGCTGGCACCCTTACTGCTGCTTAGATTAACAATACTACATCAGCCAATGTGCCATCTGTCATATATGCCATATACAATATTACAAAGTTGGATGTTCATATCAAATGTGGCTGGAGTTTCAAATAATGGGGTAAACATCTGTAATTTTATAGTCCCGCGAGGATTTCACAGGTTGTTGGGGGTAATTGTTGCAGCCTGAAATGTCTGATTACACAGAAGCTTTGCAGTGCATGTTTTTATGGTTTTAGGCAGTTTTCATTGATTTATTTGCGAATGAATATTGCAAAAATATTTGCCCTTTTTTGTATAATTAATTAAAAACTGAAGGCAAGTTGTTCATGAATAAAATCGCACTGTTCTGAGTGTTAGAAGTACCCTACCAAAATAGCTAATTAAAGATTTCACACCATGTTTTAACATTTTATTTGAGACTCTTTATACCTGAATTATTTTCTCTAACCCACACACATGCACACACAGGCACAGTTTGTGATGCAAACAGGCCAGCACGCCTCCATCACTCCAGCTACACTAATTTTACCACTAGCCATGCATATTTAATGTCACTTTGAAAAACTCATTTTGATTCTTTCAGTCTGTGCAAGAGATCTTGATGCATCAGCTCTGTCATGGTGATTTGTTTTGTCTGTTTTTCACACGTTTCAATCATTCTCCGAGTGTTTTTTGCCGTAGAAAATTGTTTGCCAATTGATAACTTTCATTTGTTTTCCACCACAATGTTAAATGCAGTGCAGTGCCCCCTGCTTTCATGCAGAACATTGGGGAATTGCTTTGCAGCAGTAATTTTTGTTGGTAAATGTGAGATGTTTGTGTCACACGTCTGCATCTTCACAACCTGAGACAAGATTGGTCTAGTTGGCTGAAAAAAAAATGTTGATTGGACACAATTGCAAGGTTTTGCAGACTTCATGGGGATTGGTTGAATTTGCATTAATTGCTGTGATTGCTGGGAGATGCTGCTCAAAGTAATCTCTGTGGGCAAACGTCGCAGGCTTCATACCATTCTGAATACTCTGCTTTCCAATAGAAACAGCTTTCGAGCCAAGCTGACATCAACTGATTTCTTTAGATAAGGCATGCCTCTGCAAGTGTTTACATTACATAGTCTGCACTGCTACATGTAGCTACATGCTAACATCAGGGAAACATGTAATTTCGGGTTGCTGATGTTATTAACTCCTTCCTGATTTCATATCATATTCCATCTGGAACATGTATGGTTGTGAAGATTTTGGTGTAGAAGCTTTTATTGGGGATTTTTCACAGTAAAAAATGCTGCTGCAATAATGGTGCAGATATGGAAGGCTTGGACACTTTGATCAATGAAAGCAGACTGGGCGCTAAAATGGAGCATTTCAGACAGATGGTGAATCCAGGTGACCCAGCACAGACAGTTGGAGGAAAATAAAGTGTTTTTTGGACATTAAAGCATGTAAACATGTTTTAACGGTGACCCAAATAGAACAGTATGAACTTAAAAAAAAATAGCATGATAGGCCCCCTTTCATACACAAGTCAAACAAGGCTGTGTGGTTTTGTTACGCCATTGATGATGGGGATAGGATATTCTTCCATATCACCTTAAATACCCCACTGGGGACTTATACACATATCAAAAATTATGAGAATACTGTGTGAGTTTTCATGTGAAATGACTGAAGTTATTGGTCATGGCTTAGCAGCATACGAGCTGATGACAGATCATCACAACACCTGCATCTGAACTGACATCATACTTCTATTAAAATCAAGCAACATTTTTGTATATCTAATTTCGGTCACTTGATCAGAGACAGAAAACAGTACGAAACCTTTGAACAATGTAAATTCTGACAACAGAAATGCGGCCACTTGTAGTGATGAACCTACAGAGAGTATCACCTGAATGTGCGGCTGGCCTCCTCTTGGCACAGAGCTTTGTAGTGACTTCCAGCTCATCGTTTAGATATCCAGCTGCAACTCTATTGTTTTGGTTCACTTTCATCTCTCTCATAGAATCTTTTAAAGCTTTTAAGCTTACAGAGAAAAAGTTGTAAAACCCCACTGTACACTATCTGCTCAGCACCAAACAGTAGACAGACAGAGTGAGAGACTAGCCAGTGAACCAATACGTTCTCACTTCCACCCAGTGCACATTGACAAAAATACAAAAGAAAATCTTAAGTATTCATGTAATTGAATAGTTTTTTATACACTATTTATAGTTTATGTTGAGTAACCATATATTTTATGTTTTAAAACGTATTTTGTTATAGATTGCTACTGCCTATTTTACCAAAAAGAAAAGAGAAAAGAAAACCATAATGGAGATAGGTTTGCCTTTTCAAAGGCGTGTGAATCACATTACACCATTTTGAATTAATTGTAAGGTTGTCTCTAAACATAGGCATATTTCTAAGGTGGCAATCTAAATTACACACAAGGGCCAGTTTTCTTCCTAACATATGATTTGAGGATCACTCTATACGGGCCCCCTCACCACATGGACCCCAGTGCAACTGCCCCACCTGCACTGTCTTTATTAAGGCCCCTGCTTCAAACTCATCAAATACAGCAGCTTGGTCAGCGGCCCTACATTTAAATCTATGATCCTCTAGATACCCCTGTAGCGCCAGTTTAGGACATTTCAGTTTCCACTTGTTACATGCATGTAGTGTTTTCAAAGTAAACTTCCGTGTTCACACTAAACATAGGCTTCAGCACCAAAATGTCTGGGTAGGGTTTAGGGAAAGACCATGGGGTCAAATTTAATTGACATTTGTGTACACAAACAGCGGTTTCCTGGGTGAAAGTCCAATGTTAGATTGACCCATCCATCCATCCCACTTCTCCTTCTGCAGAGTTTCTCATTTGAAGACAGAACACAAAGCAAGTTTTCACCACATTTTATCACACAAATTTCACAGATGGAGTGTTTCAACAGTTCATGTTTATTTGTCTCAGCCAGTGTACCTGCTCTACTTTAGCTATAGCTTGCTGTGTGTGTGTGTGTGTGTGTATGTGTGTGTGTGTGTGTGTGTGTGTGTGTGTGTGTGTGTGTGTGTGTGTGTGTGTGTGTGAATGACAGCTCAGACTCTGTGTGATCCTAGACCTTACCATGAACTCTGGGCTAATTCCTTCTGTTATTTCCCTCCACTCTCTCTTGTCTCCATGGGTTTATGAAGTGAAGTCATAAAACCTCTGGATAAATGATAAGCACGCATATCTTGCTCAAGTGGAAACATTTTCAACTTAGTGCAGGCAGTTCTTTGCCTCAATTTCATGTCAAACTTGTGGCTATTTATGTTTGTTGCAAAACGTCATTACATTACAGAAGGTTCATCCTCTGGGAAATATGTGGTCAATAACTTTCATGGCAGTCTGACCCTCAGATTTTCATATGTCACAAGTCAACATGTTCTTGTATGTAAATAAGAAAATTGTGTAAGGTATTCCAGAACATACCTAATTATCATTATAAAAACAAGTATTTTCTGATCTCTTGCCTCCATGGTTAATGTTTGGTTGACTTTAGGCAACTGTAAGTCCCTGGTTAAGGTTAGCGATAATGATTTTAGGAAATCAACATCGCCTGTTGGTAGTGGACAGTTCTGGAGTGCGTGATTTAAGTCCAGTCCCATTTAGTTCCAGTGGAGAAAGCAGTGTGTTCTCTATGTAACAAAGCTGAAAGTAACTGTTGTGTACAGGAGTGGTGGAGGTTAGGGTGGTGTACGGACTTATAACACTTAAGCGTTTTATAACCTGAGTTTGTGCCCAATCATAATCCAGTTGTTTATGTCCCCTCTTTTTTTTAACTCCATACAACCCCTAAACCTATACCCACCTATACCCATAAGGTATACAATGCAGGAATTATTGCTTACTGTTTCTAAACACAATATTCAAACTTTCCCCTCCTCCCTACACTGCTTTTATGCCCACTGTAACCTACTGTACAATTGCAGAAATGTTACATTTGTTGTAACAGAAAAAACAATACTTTAACAAGCTAGCTAAGCTAACCATTGGCACTGAATTGAAACAGTCAAACTCCACTTTGATCTTCATTACCATCTTCTGCCTTGCTATATTTTCATCTTTTTTCAGTGCTGTGTCCACAGATTTCATCGCTTGGATGCATGCTGCTACTACCTAGTCACTACCTTTTTATAAAGTCATGACCTTACCTGCAGGCTGTGACCATAATAAAATCTAGACAGAAGGCAGAGTCTCTGCAGACAAATACACCGTCACACACTTCTAGTGGGTCATAAGAAATCATTAGGAGGAATTACTTTTGTATGAGTCTCGACCAGGGGTGCTGACAGTTTTGAGTGCCAGTTTAGGGGGCTAGCATATGATTGAGGGCCACACAGGAAAAGCACAGTTGAGAGCTGTTCACTGAAATCATTACTGTAGTTAACAACACTAGCAATGATGACAGATCATAATTCCTGCAACACTTGATAAGTACCACTTGTTGACCTGCAATCAGTAGCTTTCAACAAGTTGTCATTTCTAATGCTTAGGGGAGTGCAATATGATGCAGTCACCTAGTAGTGTTTAAAATGTAAGCTATCAAAAGTGGAAGAAATTAAATGGGCTGCAAATTAATTTTTTAGAAAAGCACGCATTTTGAGCAACCATGGTCTATACGTTGTTTTTAAGGAAAACCCTGCATAGTATACCTTTAAGTTCATTTGCCATAACCAGAATCTGTTCCCAAAACCATACTGTAGTTAGCATGTGCAGATATTGTCAGAAAATATGGTTTTTAAAGGTTTGGCATTAGACATTAAAAGCATTGCCATTTCATTTAATTAATGCATTCATTTAATTAATCTGGGCTTTACAGACTATCAGCATTCTGTCAGTAGGTTTGATGAACCCACTCTGTGGATCTATGAATTCAGGGTGTCGGTGGCTTAGTGGTTAGAGCAGGCGCCCCTATGTACTCCTTGCTGCAGTGGCTGCGGGTTCACTTCCAGCCTGTGGCCCTTTGATGCCTATCGTTCCCTCTCTCTCCCCCCTCACGCTACGCTGTCCTATCATTAAAGGCAAGAAAAGCCCAAAAAAACAATCTTTAAAAAAAAAAATAAAAATCATTGGAATTCAACTGTTTGTCCTCTTTCCCCATTAGTATGGCATGCATCTTTGTATATAACAGTTTGGCATGGAGACCTGTATTAGGGATGTTCTTATTCTTTAAGTCTTGGTTCCAAGTCTGCACTTTGATGTAACTTCAAAAGAAGCTGAGCTGGGCCTGACATAGTTTGTATGTACAGTACAGTGAGGCACGCTCTAATGTGTTTGATATTTATCTGCAGGTCCAGCTGTCCCTGTTGGAGTGGATGTTCAGGTGGAGAGCTTGGACAGCATATCAGAGGTAGACATGGTAAGTGGCTTTAGTGTGTAACGGTACACACAGTATGCGTATGGGGGGAGGGGGAGATGTATAACAAATAACGTAGTAGCTGTAATGTGACTGCAAGAAGTCGGCTGCAGATACTGAAAATAACTCATGATGATAGACTCAGTTTGAACCTAATATTCAATCAGGGACCAACACAAACTTAGAGTAATGAGATTATAGAAGAAGTAGAATGTCATTATTAATGCTGCTTTTCCAGTGGATTATGTTACTGATGGCAAATGTATCCAGTAAATCTGTGTCAGATTCAGTTTGTAGCCGTGGAAGTTGCTGACTTAAACAAATGAGCTCATACTGCTTCAACACATGGAGAAGAAGCTGCTCTCCTCAGACAAAGCAGCTAATGAGGCGGGAACATTCTTCATTAACGGCACGGACACACGAGCACAACAGTGACTAAGACTGTGGGAACACTCGTCTTCTCAATCCAACTTTTTTGATTGGACACGCCAGATTAGAGCTCAAATATAGTTTAAAATGATCAGTTGCCTTTTATCAGATACTATCTGTGTTCTGCTGCTGGCATTAGAGGGATTCTGCGCTTTGAACTGAGAGATGAATGTCTCCTTTTAGTTATCGTCATTTAGCTGTTTTTTTTTTTTCATTTGGATAATCAGAATCAGATTATGAAAACTCAATGGCAGGAATTGTTTATTTTGCTCAAAGTCAGACGGAATGCATGTTGAGTAATGTAATTAAATCAACCTTCTGTTCTGGAACCATAAATTGGATCTAAAACTGTCGTCCTGGTGTTGTGTAAGCTCCTGTTTGCAAGGACGACCAAGGATTACATTTAATTTGGATCCCAGCATTCTGTATTTAATTGTTTTGGAGCAGAGGGGGGGAAAAATGAATGATTGCAGACGACGGCTGCTCTTAATGACATTATGTCATATCACAAAGCTGCAGGATGTTAAAAAGTTACACAGCAAACGAGCTGTTTCATTAGAGGTAAAAGGGTTTAGCAAAGATGAGATTTTAAAGGATATAGATGTATTATTCGAGACTTTTCTCACTGTCAGCATATCTCATGAAAAGACCCAAACCAACCATGTGTCAGCCTGTCTCTCAGTTCTTTCTGCCCATAAGTTCAAATCAAAAACATTTAAAAACAAGTCACAAATACATAGTTTCAAACAGTGGTGCCCCCTAGAAATGTTTCATAGGGGTGGCCGGATTAGGTCACTGAAGATTTTGGGGCCTGTTTTAATGTGTTACTTATCATGAGAGGTGAGTCATTGTTGTACAGCTTTATTTGAAGGATTAGCTTGATTGGGGGGCAGCAAATTTAGCCTAAAGTGGGATGTATAGTTCTATGTAGAATAGATGCCGTATCTATGGCGTAGAGCCTACGCTGTTCCCTACGTCATAGTCTGATGTGCACCTCCCCAGAAATGTAAATACATGTCGCAGCGACACAGACCTCCTGTCAATTTTTGTCAGCTGAAACCATTTCCCTCAGTGGAAACAAAGCTTTGATTTACTTTAATTTCATAGAAGAGAATAAAACCCCCACAAAATAGCATTTTAAGTCTTAAGTGTGATTTTTCCTGGCTTCATATGAGAAGAGGAAATCTCCGCTTGTCGCTAGGCTAATTTTTACTGTGTAAAATGCCATAGGCTTGTTCTAATAACGTTAGCATGTTGTATTTGTTTGGAAAATGTGTTTAGTATAAGACAGTTGTTTTGCTTGTGAACCTTGTGAGTTGTAATGGAGCCGAATTTCGTAACGTTAGTTACAAAATTTCACTAAATGTTGCTGTTGTCCCTGGCTTCATATGAGTAGAGGAAAAGTCTGCTAGCCACTTAGCTAATTCATACAATGTAAAATATCATAGGCTTGTGCTAATAACATTAGCATGTTGTATTTGTGGGGAAAATGTGTCCAGCAAGACAAATGCTTTGTCTGTGAATCCTGCAAGTTATCCTGCGATTTGTGTGTTTGAACTTGTTTCTATTAATCCTAAATTAGCTGGCCTTTGAAGTTCTTCGCAAACTTTACTCAAACAGGAGGAGAGGGCAGGGCTCACTCACTTCCAACTCACTGCCAAGGGCCTTAACATGGAGAGGACCCCCCAGCAGCCAGGGTTTTATATCTGTAATTTAAATGTATTAAAAGTATGATGGCTTTTTTCTACCTTTGTCTTATGCCCAAGTCACGATAGAGACCTTAACAAACACGGGGGGAGTAATGTTCCATAACATCTGTCCAAGCCAACTTCATAATAAAAATGTCAGACAGTAATTATACAGTGTGTTGGGAGACGAGGGCTAAAATGTGCTGAGATTTCAGAGCGTGCAGACTGAAGCATATCCCAGATGGCTGAGTAATACAAATGTTGGTATAAACAGTTCATTGCTAATAATCCTGATATCATTACATAAACATGTGTTAGGTCGCTGATTCAGTTATTTGTACATGTGTGAGAATGGATGTAATAAAAGGCAAAGGGAAGTTTTAATGCTGCTGAAACACAGTGCCTATTTTGTGCTGTTTGTGAAGACTACTTTCAGCTCCACCGGTGGTGTGTGTAATTGAGTTGAAATAAACTAGTGTGTTTTCATGGTAATGAAGGAACATGTCACCCAGTGCAACAGTGGCTCACTGATGTGTTTTCAATAGTTTTTAGACCACAGTGGATCTTTATGGCACAAAGGAATACGATTAGTCAGGCTCTCAGGGGCGGAGCAAGACATTGTAAACAAAACCTAAGGGGGTCTGGGGGCATGCTTAACAGGGAGATTTTTTCCCCCATTTATGACAGCTATATGATCTAATTTTCAAGCTATTTGAGATGCCAGATGTTTAAAACTCTATGTATATATTCTCTAACTGTCTTCATCGTTCTGAAACCAGAACACAACACATATTAAAGGTATCCTATGCAGAACTGTCAGGTACTGTTTGTAAACACACTCACCAGTGAAAAAGTAAAAGCCAACCCCTGATTCATTCTCATTTTGCGTTTCTACTCACTTTATTTGCGTTTCTCGGTGCTGTGTTCCTTGGATGCCTGCTGCTTTCATTGTGCCATATGGTCCCTACCTTTTTATAAAGTCCTGACCTTGCCTGAGAGCTTTTGGGGTACACACCAGTAAACATCCTGAACACACAAAAAAGAAATCTCTACAGAAAAATACACTGCCGCACACTTCACAAGCAACGCCTTCTCATCACAACTTGCCAAATATTGGCACTTTGTCAGTGGATTTTTACACCTAAATATGATGCGCTAGCTAACCTCCTGCATCTGTTGTTAAAAATTCTGGGACGGCGTGTCAGTTTACACTTGTTGCATACGTTGTATTTTTTAACTTATACTTCTGTTTTCACAGGAAATGTACAGTGTTTGATCATTAGATGTGTTTAGTCTTTTCAAAATAAACTTCCAACAATGGTAAGACACCTTGTTTTTATGTTCATTCTTTGTGCAACTAAAGCATGTGGTTAGGTTTAGGTAGCAAAAGCATGGGGCTTGGTTTTAAACTCACACAGTAACTGAGCGGTGGGCACTTGGGTGAAAGTCCGTGGTTTGTTGGACTCATCCACCTGCAATCCCGCCTGCCCCACATGGACTGTCCAGCTACATATTATGTTCTCACCAGCGCCTTTTTAAACTGACAGGGTCTAGCGGTGTTACACACTGACGCCGTGAAAGGTGCCTTTGGCATCAGTGTCTGACACCAAAGTCACTGACAAAGCGGCAGTGTTTGACAAATTAGGAATAAGAACAGGCTGTAACAAGTAATGACAGATAGAGATTTCTTTTGTGTGAGTGTACACATTGGGGGTTTTTTTGGTTTGTTTTTTGGAAAATCCTGCATAGTCTATCTTTAAGGATGACAACTGTTCATACCACCACCTGAAAAAAGCAAAAGATTGTCTGATGTTGCTATTTTTAAGCTATGTAACAGTTGGTAGCATCAGAACTTGGCATGAACAGCATTACTTATATTGAAAGCTATTTTTGTTATGCTATGCTGGAGAAGAGTTCACAGTATGAATGTTGATCTGACAAATCTACATTTGAGTCCATGCCATACTAATCTGGGCTGCTCAAACTGCAAATGAAGGATCCTCAACAATGCCAAATAAATGTGAAACAACATAAACATTTGTCCAACAGAAGAACATTTACTGAATTATATTACATTTCGTAAGGGAATAGCATAGTGGTATAAACATCAAACATCAACAAAGTTAAAGGTCTTTTAGAAACCCTAAAGATTCAGAGCTTTTGAAAAATATTCTGGGCTGGAGCCTCAAACACCACCCTTTCTCTCCAACTCTGCCACAAGTAGAGAGGAGTCATAAAGTCATAGCACTGACTCTGTAATGACATTTACACAGCAATAACTATCTAGAGTTTGCTAACATTAGCTGCCATAATGATAGCAAAGCAGAACCTCTGACTGTACTGCAACTTTTGCTAATTAAACTCTTTGTTTAGTGGCAATGATGAGGTAATTATGAATGCAGTGCAGTCACACAGTGATATCTATCTAAAGATTGCTTGTCATTAGGTGTGGGGGGAAAATTGATACAGCATAGTACTGCGATATTTTTGCGTGGCAATATTGTATCGATACACAGACGCCAATGATTTTTTCTTTTTTATTCTATAAATAATTAGTAATGCAAATACAAATTAAACTTGTGGTATCCTATTAGAATGATACAATGAATTGCTTATTCAGTCCATTAGATGCATTTTGAAATGAAAATGATTGAAATCATATGAGCAGACTGACAACGTTATCTCATTAGATGAAACAGATTTGGTAATTTTTTTATTTTGGGGATAAAAGTTGCAGTTGAAAAAAAGGTAATAAATCACAATAGATTGTATTAAATGTTATTGCAATACTCAACATATCACAAAACTATAAAAACTGTAATAATTGTGACCAAAGCATCGTGATAATATCATATCGTGGATTTCCACCCTTACTTGGTTTTAGTAAATATTAGCCACCATCCTGTGTTTCATCGCTTTTTGTTGCAGCCAAATATTTTGCAGCGTCCGACGTTAAGGTTTTTTCCTACTTGCAAGTACTTCTCAAATCTACTTGCCCCATCTAAATTCTTACTTGCCCTGCCTAAGAGGTTCTTTTTCTGGCTGTGTGGTGCATATTTTCGCTCATGACTTATATCTTACGTCAGCAGAGATGATCAGCCAATGGAGGCAGCAGCACATAAAAAAGCAGCACACTGCAACTGGCCCCTCGGATGTGAAACAGGAGAGGAAATGCACGTTTACAGGCCTGGAATTAAGTCATTTTTAGGGCAAGGCCACTTTGGCCTTTGATAAATACAAATTTATTGGGGCATCACGGCCAAAATGTGGGGCACCAAGACCAAAACCAATGGTGCAATAACAATATGTGCTAACTACATTGAATGAAGACGAAACAGTATATGTGTTGAAAAACAGTACTGAGTTTAATAAAACTGGGTGTGCATGACTGGGGATACATCTCGTTTCTTGTTTTGATTCATCTCCCTTATTTTTTAAGTCTTTGAAATCTCTTTATTCTTTTGTTATCTCCTAGTTATTAAGAAATTATTATTAGAAGAAGATTCTTTATTGTCCTTTCTCAGCACATTACATACATTGAAACGAAATTTGACCTCTGCATTTGACCCATCCTACTGTATACACTGGGAGCAGTGGGCAGCCGCAGTGCAGCGTCCGGGGACCAACTTCAGTTCTTTTGCCAATGCAAGTGGTCAGGCTCACTGACAGTGTATTCACCTAACATAGCCTACATATCTTTAATTATATAATTATTTATATGTCTCTATGTATATTTTACATAAATCCCCAATATTTAATTTGCTTTAAAAAAATCCTCTTCCTTCATTTAATTTTACAATGTTTATTGGATTGTATTATATGTATTAATTCTCTACAGGATCTTGTATGTTCTTTAATGTGTGTTCAATTTATTAAAAGAAAAAAACAAAAAAACGTTTTGGTGAACCCTGCAGCAAAGTGAACCCTCTTCCTCAGAGAGGATCTTTGCCTCCCATTTTGTTCCTGGTGGCAGAGCAGAGTGAACCGTCTTTCTTCTCAGAGGACCTTTGTCCCATGAGAGCAGGCAGCATGCTCTCCGTGTCCGCATTTAAAACAACTTTAGCTGGCGATTTGACAGTCACTAGAAGCACATTATGACCCTTTGTAAAAGTTTCTGTGTGGTACCTGTGTTGTACATGAGCTAACGTTAGCGGGTAAGGACAGAGGCTGTCCGGTACGTGTGTGTGTCCGAGTTGGTGCTGCTTGCCCGATGGGGCATGTCTGCGCAGGGTCTGCTGGCCCGCCAGCTATTTTTACTTGCCCCGGGTATTCGGGCAACAGTTAATGTTGGACCCTGTTTTGTGTCAATTATGAGATCATGGTAAATGCCAAAATATAGCACAAGTAGAGAAGAGTCAGAACGCATTCACACTGCAATTTCTGTCTAAATTTGCAAGCATGTATTAGCCATCATAACTATGGTTATACTAGATCATTAAAGGTTGTAGCATCAAATCCCATGAGTGAGGCACCCAGTGACTTGATCAAAGGTGCCTCTCATTGCTAATAAGTTCAACTTTTTATTTGTAAGAGACAGGATGAGCTACATCCTCTTTCTAAACTTACATGGTACCACTTTTAAAAATTCATATTTTACAATGGTTGAAATCGTTGTGATATAACAGCGAATAAGCTGGCAGTTAGATATACGTTCAAGGATGCTTTGGTTAGATTACAACACTTAAAAACATCTCTCATTAGTAAACACATTACAGTTGGTGTTCACCGGAGACATTCAGACATGCCCCTGAACTCAATTTACGCAACATCAAAGGTTCTTTTATGGTGGGTGCCAAGAGTACAATGTGTTGCTGCAGCCATTATTCCAAACTGATCTGGTCTTATGTAATGCCATGAGGAGAGTGGGATAGGGGATGATCTCTGGAGTGGGGGGGTGGGGGGGGAGTATTGCAGACACGGGACTACTCCTGTCTGCATAGCAACAGGGGAAAGGAGGCGAGAAGACAAGGGTAATCTAGGACCACTGGAAGCTGTGGTCTGCTTAGTAAACATATGTTCAGCACTTCTCTGGACCATGTATGTTTAGTCATAAGCAATCCATATAATCCAGCAGCTGCGGGTCGTAGCGCTGTAATCCCCAGAGAAATTCAATAAACCAGAGGCAGCGAGCAAGTAGAGTCCTCGTAGTGAGACTTAATCCCGAGGCTGTTTCTGTTTCACTCACCCCTCCCCCGCTCCCTCAGGACTTCACCATGACCCTGTATCTGAGGCACTACTGGAAGGACGAGCGACTGGCCTTCCCCAGCGCCACCAACAAGAGCATGACCTTTGACGGGCGCCTGGTGAAGAAGATCTGGGTGCCTGATGTGTTTTTTGTCCACTCCAAGAGGTCTTTCATCCATGATACCACAACTGACAACATCATGCTGCGGGTCTTCCCTGACGGTCATGTCCTGTACAGCCTGAGGTGAGGACACACACACACACACACACACACACACACACACACACACACACACACACACACACACACACACACAAACACACACACACACAAACACACACACACACACAGATATCTGCCAATCTGCCATCACAGGGTTTATTCACACCGACTAAATGAGACTTGGCAGGCCTTGTTGCAGCATGCATAGTGCTGGTAACATTTACACTCTGCTTTTTTTCCCCAGGGTTACAGTCACTGCTGCGTGCAACATGGATTTCAGTCGTTTCCCATTGGACTCGCAGACATGCACGCTGGAGCTGGAGAGCTGTAAGTATTCATATGCTCCTGACACTTCACTCTATTGTTAAAAAGACAGCGGGAATAAAGCGCTGCTAATTATTAAAGGCCCAAAGCATTTTTGCAGCATGTTGCCTCAATTAGCACCACACTGACAAAAAAACACTGAATTGTTAGACATTACTGTTTTATTACTTTAAACTGTTATTTATCAGGAAGAGGTTGGTGCAGCAGGGGCAGAGTCAGATGTAGTGAATATTCGAGGCTCAGCCCAAAACCTAGGGGGGTCTGGGGACATGCTACCCCAGGAAAGTACAGTGTGTGTTTTCATAAGCTCTTTTTAAACAGAAATTGCACTATAGAGCTGCTATGAAGTCCCTTTCACAGAACCATCACAGAAGAAAAAGAGCTGGATGGGCGTGACATGTAACACAACAGCATCAGCCTCTTCTGTGACATAAAACATATGTGTCAGCAGCACATTATAAACAATAACTACAGCATAACATGGCAATAACAATCATTACCTCTCTGTCTTATGTGCCGGCTGATCTTGTCCTCTGCTCGGAGGGTAAGAAGCTCCCGGACCTTATTGTTTTCCAGTTTGTTAACATTTTTGGCCATTTTTCTTCTTCTTTATGTTAGCTGCTAACTACTACTAACTGCTTTTTAAGTTTCCTGCTGTGGGCTGTGCGCATAACATGTTGTCAGATTGTAGCACCCCTGCAGCCCATGATCCCATCCCACCGCCTGTCCCGTATATACAGACCTCATTTTGGTGCTGTAACTACCGCCGATGCTGCCTTAAAGGCGAAGCAACTCTGCCCCCCATTCTGCAGTTGTACCTTTTATAGACAACGGCAGGGCGAGAAATTTCTGCCTCAGAGAGGCAGTGTAAAAGGGGCTATAGTAATAAAATAACATTACACCCACTGCAACAGTGTGGCTCATTGCTTGTTTTTTTTAATAGTTTTTGGACAACACTGGCTCTCAGTGGCACAGAGAAAGAAGTTATAATAGACTTTCAGGGGTGGAGCAAGATGTTGTAAACATTCGGGACATGGCCCAAAGCCCAAACCAAGGGGTTGTCTGGGGGCATGCTTTCTCAGGATTTTTTTTTTTTTTTTTTGCCATTTACAGCAGCTATATTCACTCTTTTTCAAGCCATTTGAGATAATGAATGCTTAAAAGTCTGTACATCATTTGGGAAAAAATATTCCGGAGAGCCTCCATCCTATTTTGTATCTAACTGTTCTTCAATCTTCATCATTCTAAACCATAACACAACAGATGTTAAGGATGACTAATTCTAACTCTTACCACCTAAAATGAGACAAAAATTGTCCTAAATTACTTTTTTTTTTAAACTCACATATCACAGGCAGGGTTGGAATTTGGCATAAACAGCATCCCTAATAGTGAAACTACAAAACTTTCGCTCCATTGACCTGCCTCTTCGGACAGATTAGACCAGGGGAAATGATACAAAGTTCAAGGTATTTTAAAGGTCTAGTGTGTAGGATTTAGTAGCATCAAGCTTACTTACTTCTTACTTCATCTGCCAAGTGTGTAAGGGAGCTAGAATAGCTAATGGGAAAGCTTCAGAATGCAAATGACCTTTTCTAGAGCCAATGTATTATTTGTCCATTCTGGCCTTCTGTAGAAACAACATGGTGGAGTCTGTGGAAGTA
The DNA here is from genome assembly GCA_035609425.1 of Epinephelus awoara. Taxonomy (NCBI): domain Eukaryota; kingdom Metazoa; phylum Chordata; class Actinopteri; order Perciformes; family Serranidae; genus Epinephelus; species Epinephelus awoara. The sequence continues at coordinate 6,855,025 of CM069305.1, forward strand.
TGTAGATATAAACGTTTAATTCCAAGGTAACAAAAACCCAAAAGTAGTTGTTTTCAGGGGGTTATAAACTAATATGAATAAGCAGGCCTACAACTAATACTAAGGCATAGTCATGAATATTATATACCATTTCTGCCAATTGATGCCCTTAAATCCTACAAACTGGACCTAAAAACCTAAAAGATTCAAAGCCTCTGAGAAAACATTCAATGTAGGAGCCGTGGAAGTCCCACCCCCTGCTCTGCTTCTGTGGTGCAGAACAACAGTGGATGTAAACTGCAGTGTTTTCATGCATTGATGCCATTGGTTATGGGAAATTCTACCAACCTTTATCCATCCAGCTACTGCGGCTGATACTGGAATGAGTACTCTATACTTAAACTGATGTTTTCTGTCCTGCAGACGCTTACACAGATGAAGACCTGATGCTGTATTGGAAAAGTGGTGATGAGTCCCTGAGCACAGATGACAGGATTTCTCTGTCTCAGTTCCTCATCCAGAAGTTTCACACTACCTCCAGACTGGCTTTCTATAGCAGCACAGGTAGACTGGCAAAACAAGTTTTACTTTGAAACTTTCTGAAAGACTATTACTCACTGGCCAAAAGTGGTGATTGCTCCTGGGGGCTTCAAAAATGAGTTTGACATAATTTGATTAACTAATTACTAGAAACTGAAATGGAAAGGACCTTAATGTGACTCCTCAGTTTGCACCTAATTTGGAGTCTGTGTATTGTCGTGGGGGCCTGTGTCAAAATCTACTTTTAATACCATTAATATTTCAATTGACATTATGCTTACGCGGTGCATATTCCTAAACAAGTATCAACTTATAATCAAGTTGGAGAACACATGGGGAATCAGTAGGGGCCCTCAATTCACTTTTTATCCTAAGGTCTTCTGACAGGTTAATCAGACCCTGATATTGCAGACTCTGAAGTAACCCATTGCCTGAGCTGGACCTCAATGAGGTGAGCCAAAGAACCACAAGCAAAACATTAAATATTCATTTCTTTAACATCACCTGCCCTCCTTTGCATGCTTATGTTTCATGGCACTCCTTTGCATTGTGCAAGAATATTCAATTTACATATAGTTATAAATAATTTAATGTTTTTCTTTCAAGTTTAGCCAACAATGCAATATTTCCTGTTCCTATTTGTTCCAAAGAACATCACTATGTCTTGACTTGACCACCACTCAGAACTCAATCTCCAATCAGTTTGAGCATATCCTTGTCTCTGACTCGAGCAGCCCTAACTACCACCTCAGTGAAGACACCTGACAGTTGGAGTGTCTTCACTTTTCTGCCACAGTGTAAGGACTGCTCCACCATTTTGAATGAGCTCAAGTAGTATTAAGTTCCTCTTGGGTTTGAAATCCTTGCTATCGACACTTAAGGTCCATTGAAGCTGAAACTTTGAAAAAAGGTCAAACAAATGCAACCTAACAAGGATTTTTTTTTCTAAACAGCCTTCATCCTTGATTTTTGTATTGATGGTGTTTTTTCACTGTAGACACTGGCAACAATAGGAAAAGCCAAGGCGTACAAAATATTATAAATGGTGGCTGAATTTAATTTAGATGCATCACCTTCAGAGTGCTGGTGTTGTGTCATGCTTTCCTAGGATACCTGAATAGAATGTAGCCATCATTAATGTCATTAGCAACACCTATGCTTTGTCTAGCCTACTGTGATGTCAAAATGTCCACTGTAAAGGGACAATAATAGCCTGAAATTGTCAAGGACAAGGATAGGGCCAAAACAAAACATTTGCTGCATCTTTACATCATGTAGAGTTCAACTTTGGTGAACTTCAAGCAGCAAAGTCACAGCCTCAGCCAATAGCAAAGAAGTATGTGTGGAGACACACTGATTGTTGTGGGTGTCTAACCAGCTGATACTGTATGATATGGACCATTAAAAATACCAACTGCCCCTCATGAAAGATGCTGCCTGGCTAGCAGGGAGTTTGGAGACAGGCATGAAATGTAAGAAAATGGAAAATGTACCAATAACATTGTTTTTTGTAGTATTTATTAGCAAGTTAGCTATCATTTCTTTGTCAGCTAGCAAGCTACCTTTTTGTGTGTCACATCCAGCATGGCCCCCATTCATCACGAATATCTGCTTAGCAGGTGCTGGTCACCTGCAATTATCTTCATACAACGGTTTGTATGAGCACCTGTAATTTAGCACCCCATGAATGATGTTATGTACTTAATGTTAAGTTACGGAGGTTATATTTAGAAAAGTAAAGTTACTGTGGTTAAGTTTAGGAAAAGACAATGCTTGATCCAAAGGTTGCACAGTTAAAATTACCAGGAGCTTTTAATACAGTGTGTGCAGATCTCCTGTCTGATTCTTGCCTAGGTTTACACCAAAAGCGTCATGAGCATCATAAGCGGCTGGCAGCCATTCATTTTCAATGTACACTTGCTACGAAGGGCGTCTGGAGCATCAGCAGCAGCGAGCAGCGCAATGTCAGTGCACTGTGAAGTTGAAAGAAGCTCAACTTTATGCAAATGAGCAGCGACGCCGATGAAACAGCAGCGAGCAGCAGCCAATTGCAGACTGTGAATATTCTCAAGGAGGGACAGTGAAAGAAAGAAAGAAAGAAAGAAAGAGATCTTCTGCAGCGCAGCTTGAAAGCCCCGCCCCTTGGCAGCCTTCTGCAAACCCTGCCAGAGCTGCCAGCCTGCCAGCGACAGCTGTCGCTCATGACGCTTTTGGTGTGAATGCACAGTTACAGGACCACTCCTGTCAGTGCATTGGTCGCATGATCCTAGTTCTTCCAAAAACGTGGACTACATACAATTTTGGTACATTACTTTTCATCAGAAAATGCACAAACAGTGCATGAGAATAGCCTGTCACCTGCCTGCATTCAGTCATGCGTGACCTTGCCCTTAGTCTGGCACCTCTCAATTAACACAATGAGATAGACCTACAACCAATCATAGCAATAAAATGTGACGTAGCACTGAGCGACCAAAAAAATGTAAACCAACCAAAAACCAACCAACCTCCAAGGTGAAAAAATGAAGCCAGTGCTGGAAGTGCCAAAAACTGTAGTTTATTGGATGGCCACTTGAGGCTGGCTCCAAAACAGAGTAAATCCCCACCATGTTAAAAATGACCAACTTTACAGCAGAAATAAACATGTCTACAGCTGGGTACCTGTAAAGCTAATTTCAACATTCATGACAAGTGCAAGTGGTGTGGATTATTTTATAACTCATCTGTTAACATTTTATTAAGACCCAAAGTTACACATACTTAAAGACGGGGCCACTCAAGTGAAAGGCCGTCTGAGGCGTCGCTACAGTCTATGAGTCAGATCCACCCTTGCTCCTTCACAGCTCCAGCCTCTTGTCTAAATATGGTCACATCTTGCTCCAAAAAACATCAAGATGTCCACGGCTGAAATGCTGAACTCGAGGGGAGCTGGGCGAAACTTAAGTCCACAAACCAGTGGGTGACGTCACGGAAGCTACATCCATTATTAATACAGTCTATAATGTAAACAGGATATAGTGTGCGGAGGTGAGCTTTGATGGAGTAGCAGCAATATTTCTGTAAACAAGTTCTGCAGTTTTTGCCATCAGAACTTGAAAGGACTACTTCAGCATAAAGTTCCACATCAGCTGCAGCCATCTTGGTTGTTTTCACAAAATGCCCCAATAGCACTCTTCTTTACTAAGCTAGGTTTACGCTCAGTGTATTGCCCCCAGGGTGAGGGTGCACGAACCAAAAATAATGTCATCACACATTTTGTGTAAAGTTTAAAGGCTCCATAAGTTGTTAGTCATCATCTCAAACATGCCCCATATTACTTAAATAGCTATGATTGGCTTTTCCAGGCCAGCAGGAAAACTGCTCGAACAGGAGGAAGACCAGAAACTTCTGCTCGACCAAATAAAACATGAGCTTACAGATTGGTCTGGTTCCCGGCTATGACAATAGCTTAGTTTACTGATAGGACAATGGGCAGCACAATTGTTGCACACAGATAATTTTTGGCTTCAAACAGAGTATTAAAGGTTTAATATCTATAGATAATTCAAATGTCAAATAAAATGTGACAATCCTAGCCCCCACTACAACAAATATGTGTAATGTAGATAAATGTCTTTTTAACCGAACATTTGCAGAGAGACACAATGTCCTGGTCACTCCCAGCAATCTGAAGACTACACTGACAACAGTTAGCAAAGGTAGAAAATAGTTTTACTAAAAGTAGGACATTAGTCAGTGTAAAAGCTGGAAGCTGTAACTGAGTGCAGCTGTCAGTTAAAGCTCTGAAAATAATTGTTTGGCTTGGCTCAATGAGGTTTTACTCAACCAATGAGATTAGCACTGTATCCAGAGAAAAGCTGTTCCTCTGAGAAATGTTTTTGTGACTGAGGAAGTCGACCACTGATGTAAAAAAACACACCACTGGGCTATTTTAAAATATTTCTTATATTTCCCTCACATTGTTATTCTACCATTACCTTGCAGTGCTCTGCTGTCATAATGTAGCTATCCAATGCAGTTATCTCTTGTATTCAGCTGTTGTTTTGTTTGTTCATTGGTTTGTTTGGTTTAATACGCTCATCCAGATTTTTATCATGTCTGTGCAGATTAGTTAATTTCACCTGGCTCTGTATTTATTGTGGCATTTTAGCACATCATTTCTGTTCCCAGACACATAAAACAATTTGCAAACAGTCACTGTATTTTACCTCTTCCCTGTCCCCAGGCTGGTACAACCGTCTGTACATCAACTTCACTCTGCGGCGGCACATCTTTTTTTTCCTGCTGCAGACCTACTTCCCAGCTACTCTTATGGTCATGCTGTCCTGGGTGTCCTTCTGGATCGACCGCAGGGCCGTCCCTGCTAGAGTCTCATTAGGTAAGAAGATATGCAACACAGTGACCATCCTGCCTGTTCAAATTTAATATGTGTCCACAGCACATCACTGTGACCTGAGAGCATAACCCAGTTAGCACAGGAGACCCCCAGAGGGAATCAGACTGTTCAAGGAAAGTTCAACATTTTTAGACCAGTTGCCAGAAGAAAATGTTGGCATTGTATGTTTCTGCAAGCCACAGATAAATTACATTTGCACGTTAAAATTACATTTGCACATTTCACACTTATCATAATAAATGTTTTAAAATGACATAGTATATATGCTGACTTTGTCACTGGGAGGTGGTGGGGACAGTGGATAGTGAGTCAACTAGGCAAGATGCCTGCCAAGCAGCTCGTTGCTGTGTTTTTAACAGCTTTTTAGGTACCAAAGATGGGTGCTTTGTAGCAACCTGACACTGTTGTTTCAGTAGCAATAGTGCCATGAAAAGCAGTTGTTTTTTACTGAGACATCACTTTGTTTCCAGTGGAAACAGTGCCACAAACAGCAGTTGTTTTTTACTGAAACATTGCTGTGTTTCAAGTGTGAATAGTGCCAGGAACAGAGGTTGTTTTATCCCAAGGTATGGCTACATTTTCAGCAGGGGTAGTGGCATAAAAAGCATTTTTTTAGTTAGCTGCATTTTTGCAGTTATAGTGGCATGAAAAGTTCCTGTTTTTCACTTAGACATCGCTGCATTTCCAGTGCGAATACTGCCAGAAAAAGTTTTTTTAATTCAGATATCTGTGTTTCCAGCAGGACAGTGGTACAAAAAACTATATTTTTTACGAGACATCAATGCTTTTCCAGTGGGGATTGTGTCACTTAAAGCATATGTTTATGCTCAATTAGAGTTGACTCTGATGAAGATGCAGTTGGCATCGAAACGTTAGTCTTTAATAAATTCTTCACAAGTGATCTGAGTGCTCCAGTGCTTTTCCTTTGGATTCCTCCACGGGGCTATGTTAATCTAGACAAACAAATCAATTCAACACAAAAGGACATTTAAAAACTGTTAAAACAATGATGAACTGATTCAACAATATTAATTTAAAAGTTATGGTGATTTGAGATCCAATTAATCAAAATCTTAATGTATGTATGTAACCTCAATAATGTGTAAGTGTAACATATCCATGGTTTGCAGACAATCAATTTTAACATTTTTTTCTGACAATTTGAATCTTTCTTGCTTTCTTTTGTCTTTTTGTTGTCTTTCTGAAATTAGAGGATCAATGTCAATCTCATGTCTGCATTAAGTATAGAGCTGGGGTCAAGACGTAGTTAGTCTCGCTTAGCGTAATGCATGGAAGCAGGGCTTAACAGATGGCATAGAAATTTAAAAAAACATCTTAAAACACCTCTACAGCTAATCAAAACATTAAAGGACAGAGCATGCTTCTGCTCTCTTTCCACTCACTGAAACCACTCAGTCCAGAGAGCCACAGACATGTGAGAGCACACAGAGCTTGGTGACTGTCTTCTAGGTTGAGGAGTTTAGGAAAGTTTGACCCAAAAGACACTAAATTGGTGGCTAGGTGCATTTTGTTGTGATAGTCACTAAGGGGATCTTAAAAATTAGCAAGAAAGTCATAAAGTTGGCAACACTGAGGGTGTAACTCCCTTTAGAACCATAAACTGCTGTATTATATTTCTCTTTATGTATGGATTAAACAACAAGAGACAATCAGCAGCCAGATAGAAACATGAATGAGCTGTGAATGTGTGTAGCTAACAGCCAATATCTGATCCCCAATGTTTGTCTCGGGACCTTCTTCTCCCATCTTTCCCCAATTTCCAGTCTCTGCCCTACAAGTTTCAAAGCTGTCTCTGCACTGGGCAGACAGAGATCACATGGATATAAATTTCCTCATATTTAACACAAGGTTGTATGTTCTGTGTACTTCAGGTATAACCACAGTACTCACCATGTCTACCATCATCACTGGAGTCAACGCCTCCATGCCCAGGGTCTCCTACATCAAAGCTGTGGACATTTACCTCTGGGTCAGTTTTGTCTTTGTCTTCCTGTCTGTGCTTGAATACGCTGCCGTCAACTACCTGACAACGGTGAGGGATGGTAAAGACCGCAAGCTCCGAGAAAAAGTCAGGGAACAGGTACAGAAACCTTTTCAGAAAGGCTGTCCATTCATTCATCAATGGTGCTTTTCATTTCTTACTCAGTCTTTATTCCTTTCCTCTCTTTTGCCCAGTCCCAGACACTCCCTTGCACCTGCGGCATGTCCCACACCAGGACCATGATGCTGGATGGAACATACAGTGAGGCGGACGCCAACAGCCTGGCAGGCTACACAAGGGCCTCCATGGCGACTGAGGATGCGTCAGAAAAACAGGAGCGAATGGTGGTGCATCTCTCCCTGGACAACGAGCCCACAGGGACCAAAAAGAAGGGCATCCGCGGCTTCCGGATTATCCAGAACACCCATGCCATTGACACCTACTCTCGCATGATCTTCCCTGGCGCATATATCCTGTTTAACCTGATCTACTGGTGTGTGTACTGCTGAGTGTGTGCATTTTAGCCTAAACTGTAGCAGTGAAAGAAAAAAACTGCTAAATCTTTTCATTGACCTGAGAAGAGAGATACAGTTTTTTCCATCCTGCATCTGCATGTAGGGGTGGACCAAGTTTGGCAGGATAACTAAAGAATATCAGATGCTTCTGGGTGTGAATATCTCCAAATCTGGCTCACATGTCACCACTGGACTGGACCACTTATACAGCTTCTCCTCCTTTACATAATTATATCACAAGTTTATCACCCTGATCATACTCCAGCAACCTCATGGGGCTGGTTGCACACGTTTTGCTTCCAGACTAGTCTAATGCCAGTTGTACAAATATAAAAACAGACATGTTTTAAACCTAAGAAGGTATCCACCATACCCAAGGCTATGGCAACAATATCAGTGTTGACTCAGCAGCTCTGCCTAGTAATAAAAGGCCCACCCCAAAACAAAGGTGATTGCCTACCAGATATCATGATTTTTTTATGCTTTTGTAGTCAACCTCTTGTTTTTTGAAAATTATTTCAACATCATTTTTGTGTTAAAGGGAACCTATTATGCTTTTCCTGGCATATACATATATATATTGTATATATATATATATATATATATATATATATATATTTACTTTGGAGAAGAGCTGAGGTCAGCTCGTGATGGGTTACTTTATATGGTCATCTGCTTCAGGCACGCTATTGCAATTGTTAACATTACCTTGCCTACACTGTTACATGTAGATATATGCTAACATCAGGGGTGTTGTAAATTCTCCCTGATTTCGGATCATATTCCTGCTGGAATATGTCCTGGATCTTTAGAAGTTATGTTGGTGATTCTTCACAGTAGAAAGTGCTGTCATACGCTGTTACAGTGATTTCCTGGCTGAAGTACACTGCTACATGTAGCTACATGCTAATGTCATGAAACGTAATTTTGGTTGTCTGTGTTGTGACTTTTTCGCCCCGATTTTGGTACATATTCCTGCTGGAACATGTCTAGTTTTTTGAAATTTTGATTTAGAAGCTTTAATTGGTGATTTTTCATGGTAGAAAATGCCATTCTACTTTTGTTACACTGATTCTCCGGCTGCAGATACGCTGCTACATGTAGCTATACGCAGATGTCAAAGAAAAATGTAATCTTGGTTGCTGCTGTTGTTAATTTCTCCTCAATTTTGGATCATTTTCGCAGCAGAGACCATGGATGTATAAAGAGAACTGGATACAGCATTGGAGGCAGGGTCCTGTTTATTCCTATGGAATTTGATCAGTGGTGTGTCATGCCAAACACAGTATGAAAATACCCAGATCTTCTGCAGCTAGGGGCCAAGTGAGACTTTTACCTGCTGAGTGACTAACTTCTGGTTTAGTGCTCCACTAACTTTAATGAGTGTAAAACAATTAAATCGTGTGGCTCATGTAGACTTACAAAATGTAATTGGACTGACTGGATGACTTCCTAATAGTGAAACAAGTCATTTTGCAATGGTTGTGGAGCTCAGATAAATGTATCCACTGATTTACATGTCTCTTTCCTGATGTAAACAGTGTTTACCGGGGGCTTGACAGAGATGTCAAGACATGGAAGACCCAGAAATGCTGACCAATCAGAGCAATTTGGGCTTTTTAAGGAGGTGAACTTAAAGAGAGAGTCACTATAATGAATTGTTTCAAACAGAGGGTGAATACAGGTGTTCCTGCATAGACAGTACGAGGAAAACACTGTCAGCTCATTGGATTTTTCAGCTCATTGATGACAGTTTCTACTACCATCATGACTCCGCGGCGGATCCGGAGCCTTTGCTGATGGTGTTGAAGCCCTCCTTGGCGATGGCCTGGGCCAGGACTGGCCTGTTTTTTTTTGCACATTAAAGCATGTAAACATGTCCCAGTAGAAATCAAAAATACAAGTATAAACCTGAACATGAGCATGAAAGGTCCCTATTAACTTCAGCGTTAACACTATTTTCCCATGCCTTTTCACTGAAATATGTTTCTCAGCTACACTCGTTCTAGTTCAGATTAATGTTTTTGCAACATTTTTCATGATGTGAAGGAATTTGCTGATTTAAGAGTTGTTCTTTCTCTAAGTCTTACAATATCCTGAACAGCTGCGCCCATCTCATCCACACTGGCTGTCACTGTTTTTCATGATTGTATCTAGGTAGCTAGCTATGTAGGAAGATTCCCGTTCTTAATCCCACCCACAGAACTCAGAATGAGCAATTGTTTCGTCAACAGGGGAAACAGCTGTCAATGAGCACAACACTAGATCTATTTGTTTTGCTAAAAACAATAGAGAAGTGGGCGGTAATTCACAGTTCTGGAACAATGCTACATTGATCTTCACAGCAAGCTGAACACAAGCCATGGACATCTTGCCACCTTATAAAGTTGATTTTGGCTGACAGCTGCCTATTTACATATCCAGCAGAAATGGAGCAACATCATTCATGTGGTTTTTGGCAACACAGCGTATGTTTTAATCTCTTTATATCTCTGAAAAAGGAGAAAAATATCTGTTTCATGAAGTGTCATTAATACATTGATTGGCAGAGCTTTCAGATTGTTAAGAAAGCTTTGCACATCTGAAGAACATATATATCCATCTCAAGTTGGACTCTCAGATCTGAGCCATATTCAAATCTTTGTGCAACCAGCCCCCGCCCAGACTTCCCTAAATACCACTCTCTCCTCTGAAGCTCTCTATCTTCATGATCAAACTGTCAAACTAATAAGAGCAGATAATTTGGCTGCTATTGCCTCTGTAACCTTTGGATCTGACTGAGTCACATAACTAAATGTGTCCAGAGCAGATGGCTAATGAGGCAGTAAGTGAGCTAAATACCAGGCTTTCTTCCCTTAATGGCGCTCCTACTACAGCGACAACATTTCAGTTAAAGTGACAGTAAATGCTGCTGCCCTGTATTACCCATGGACTACTGTATTAACCAGACTGAAGCAACCCATAAAGCCTGGACTAAACAGGATGATGCTATTGTATGGGTTTCAAAGCACCACACACCATTGTTGCTGAGCAAAGTCTTTATTTATTTATGTATTTAAAGTTCATTCACTGGGATTTTAATTTATTTTGATTTGTTTGACTTCTTCATTTATTTATTTTTAGTGCAGCAATGGATCCATGTGCCATTATACCTTAAGTTGGCAAAGATGCACGAAACAGGGCTTGTACAGAAACTGCTTGATGCATGCTGCAGATACTGTATCTTTCTAGATGTATATTTCTCAGAAAGGACTTAACAACATGGAAAGCTTTATCAGTGATGTAACCAACTTGAACCGCCTTAAGTGAACATTTTTTTTATACACCAACAGGATTTAATGGCTGAATCTTTTTTTCATTTGTTTGTTTCAGTACTGTGAGTGACTGCATAGTTATTTTTGGGTCTCTCAAAGCAGAATAGCATCCATTCCAGCATTTAATCATGGTGGTAAATAGTAACGAAGCTACAGTAGAAGCTATTCCTCCGCTGGCTATCCTGTGATGTGTGATTTCAATCATCACAAGTGCTGCAGTTTCATTCCACAATACTGGTTTACAAGTTAGTGTTGTAAAAGCAGATTCTACCTTTAAAAATGCCCACTTTTTAAAGGAAGTTTGACATTTTGGGAAATGAGCTTATTGACTTTGCTAAGAGTTAGATGAGAAAATGTATTCTCAGTTTCATCTCATCTTCTAACCACTTCATCCTCCACCCTGGACAGGTTGCCAGACTATTGCAGGGCTGACACATAGAGACAAACAACCATTCACTCTCACATTCACACCTATGGACAATTTAGAGTTATCAGTTAACCTAGTCCCCAAACTGCATGTCTTTGGACTGTGTGAGGAAGCCGGAGTGCCCGGAGAGAACCCACGCTGACACGGGGAGAACATGCAAACTCCACACAGAAGGGCTCCCACACCCGGGATCCAACCGGCAACCCTCTTGCTGTGAGGCAACAGTGCTAACCACCACACCACCGTGCCGCCCTATCAGTTTCATGTATTTGCATTATATACTGCCTTCAAAGGGGTTGTATTTACCGTGTTAATAACAAGAGTCCATAAGATCACTCCTCTCTTGTAGTATTCACAACCTCGGAAGTGGAAATCAAAGCTCAGAGTTCACAAATTGTGACATGTTTGCTTACATTGTCAGAAATGGCAGTTCATTTTTCCGTGGATGGTATGTTAATATTTGTTTTTGTATGAGGAAAAGGTTAATACTCCTAATGGCCTCATCTAGTCATGGATGTGTATAGAAAACTGGATTCAGCGTTGGAGGTGGAGCCCTGTTCATTCCTATGAAAGTTGTTCAATGGTGCATGAAGCCAAAAAAGTTTGCACTACCAAGCCCATAGAACAAGCACAATAGTGGCTAACTTCTAATTTAGCCCTCCACTAATTTCAGCCAGTATATACAATTTAACTGTACAGCTCTTCTAGACTTTCAAAATGTTATTAGACCAAATGGATCAAATCCCACTAGTGAAACAAGTCATGCCAGGGTAGTGATGCTCAGAAAAATGTATCCTCTGATTTACAGATGTCTCTTTAATAATGTCTGATGCCCAATGTGTATCATACCGCCATAAAAAGATGCCTCTGTATGTCAGTATGTGACGCCAAAATCATCAACAAAGCAGCTGTTTTTGACATGTTAGGAGTGAGAGTAGGCTGATGATTGTGGGCCATAGGTGTATAAAAGAAATGGATGCAGTGTTGGAGGCAGTTCATTTCTATGTAAGCTACTCAGTGGTGCATGAAGTCAAAAACGCTTGTCTTCCTGGGTATAAAATTATCCAGATCTGCTGCATCCTGGAACCAATAGTGCAAGCTCACTGGAGACTGCACTCACGATTTAGCGCTCCTCTAACTGGGATCGGGGTAAGATTATTTAATTGTGCAGCTCTTTTAGACTTTCAAAATGTTATCAGACTGAAATGATTAAATCCTAAAAGTGAAACAAACAAGTCATTTTGCGTGGGTAATAGCACTCAAAAAATGTATCCACTGATTTACAGACATCTCTTTCACAATGGAAGTCAATGGGAAAAAGTCTTTTAGGCCCAAAAGCATCATGTAACGGTCCCAGAAGTTGTAGTTACACAGTTTGGCCACTATGAAAATAAGCTTCAAAGCCTGGCACACTTCCTGTGGGCCTGTATCTTTTTCTTTGTCAGTCTGCCTTTGCATCCTGCATAGTTTTCCCTGCTTGCTAACTTGCTAAATTGTTAGCCTCGGTGTCTTCGAGACGCCAGTGTTGTCATTGCCTAGCAGCGATATTCTTATGACTTACCCAATTGAAGTGTACACTACTGTGTAAGAAAGAAAAATGGAAGAGACAGCCTGTCCATCTGGTTTAATTGATTTAATTAAGCTTGACATTGTGTTCATATGCTGCTTCTGTTTAGGAGGGGGGTTTCTTTAATTAGTTTTACCCTAACCAATCAGAAGTGAACCAGCCAAGGAAAGCAGAGAACAACAGCAGAGTTATTACACTTGGCAAACAAATGTGAGGTTATTCACAGGTCAGGAACCGAACTAGGCTGACTGTGCCAAGCTGGTCTAATCACCTCTTGGCTCTGCAGTACTATTGCACAGATATGAGAGCCATATTGATCTTCTCATCTAACTATCAGCAAGACAGTGAAAAGGAGCATTTCGAAAAATGTCAAACTGCTCTTTAAAAGCCATGGTCTCACCCTTATTTATTATCTTTTCTGTAACTAGTAATGCGCTTTAGCTTCATGGCAGCAATCATTTGCCAAAATTAAATTTGATTTTTATTTATTTATTTGTTTTAATGGTGCATATCATTTGGAATGAAACATAATTACAGCAAGTCCGATGGTTTGTCTGAACAAAACCAAAACAAGAAAGACAAGCACGCTTGCAGATCCATCAGCTTCCAAACCAACATCACTTCTACCTTCATCTTCAGAAAATGTTCAGAATGTAATGCTTTCAGAGCAAATTTCATAAATAAAGACTTTCTTTCACACATTGAAATGTGTCCTGATTTACAGCTTTGAAGATACAGAATATCTGACCACCTACAGAATTCAAGGGAGCTGTATGTGATACTCAGAGCCTATCTGTGATTCTGGGGCATGGATGTGTGAAGAAAAGTGGATACAGTGAAAGTTGCTCAGTGGTGCAGGAAGCCAAAAAAGTTCTTCCTCCTGGGTGTAGAATTATCCACATCTTCTGCATTGTGGGGCCCATGGAGCATGTGCACTACAGACTGCGCCAGCTAGTGGCTAACTTCCAGTTAAGCCCTCCGCTAAAATAAATGGGGGGACAAAATAATGGGTCCTCTAGACTTTTGAAATGTTACTGAACTGAATGTAAATAATAATAATAATAATAATAATAATACACAGATTTACAGGCATCTCTTTCACACTGTAAGTCTGTGAGAAAGTCTTTTTGGGCCCGGACGTTGTGATTCCACGGTATGGCCATTACATCAACTTGACTTCAAAGCCCAGCACTGCATATAGGTAGTCTGCACACAGTTCTTAGAGTGCAGGTAACCAAGGCAGTGGCTAGCAGCCAAGTGGTAGTCTTCGGGGCTGAAAAATGAAACACTGAAGTGCCAAAAACTGCAGTTCCTTGAATAGCCACTTGAGGCTGGCTCCAGAGGCCAGTCAATCCCTGTAGACCGACATGTTAAAATCCCCAATTTAACAGCAGAAATTAACATGTTTACATGGTAAACTGCACAGGGAGTGAATTATTTTTTACTCACTAGTTTCGATTTTATTAAGTCTTAAATTACCATATATTTATGAGCAGGACAGTTTAAGTGACAGACTGTCTCCTGATAGTGTCCTCAGCTTCTCAGTCTGATCCATCCATTGCTCCTCCACACTGCCAGCCTCTTGTCCAGATATAGTCACTTCTGGCTAAAAAAAAATGGCCGAAATGCCAAACTTGAGGCTTCAGTTGCTACATCCATTATCTTTACTATGCTAGCAGCTAACGGTGCTAACTCAATAAACAATGATAACAATGGCAACAGTGCTGACAGAGCTAATATCTTTACCTGAGGGAAAACAAAGGGTGGGCGCTACACTTCTGTGACAAAGCTGTCCAGAATTCAGTGATATCCACCTCATGAGCACAGTGCAAAGTGGCAGTGATGGGCTGCCAGTGGGATACACACACACACAGACTTATATACAATTACATGAATGCACTACCGGACCGTCAACCATAACATTGGACAGATTACAACACACATAAAGAGGGCGTGACTTCATTCTCGGCTTAGGATGCCTATACTTCACTATATCTTGACATAGCAAATAGCTGTTTGCTGCTATATTAAATTTCTGAATGTCGTATACAGTTTCTTTAAATATCTGAGACCACAATGCTGTCAAGCTCCTTCACTCTGGTTTCTAATGACAGCAATGGCTAAGAAGCAGCTTTACTGAAACCAGTCATAACTTCCAAGAATAATGTATCAGACACAATCTTCCTGTATGACGCACATCTGTCTTTAATCCAGATTTTAGAGAGTACTCTGGGCACATCTAATCCCCAAATAAACAAATCACGTCAGATTTGCCTATGCTACCACTACTTAAAAACACACTGCTGCAGTAAGGCAACTGATCCCACACTCTCGTCTGTGTTGTTTATTAATGCATCTGCTGCTTTAAGGTAATACACTGACTCATGCTCTAATATGTCTGGCTGTGGTTTATACCCACTGGCAGATCCTTGAGGACTTATTGTCCTAAAAGGACGTCTGCGCTGTGCCTTGTAATATGTTGCGTCTGGGATAATGAATAAACATTTACACACATTTCTTTGAAAAGCCAAAAAAAGGAAACATGGTATAAATAGTTTAACAAATCCCTGTGTGTGCAAAGCCGATGCCTCTGGGTAGTTTGGTTGGATTTCAACAGGAAGGAAAGGGATCAGATTTGAACTGAGCATGACCCAGAATTAGGGGTTTTGGACAGTTTTTTTTTTCCTCTCATTTTTTTAAAATCATTACTCAGTAGACATTAAAAAACGCCTGGGTTACAGAGGTAACAACCCTTATTTGATGCCCTGACCTTAACCCTGATCAACAGGGTAACTCAAGTGGAATGTTATGTTGTGTCAGTAAAAAATGACAACTGTGAACAGCTTTGCTGCTTGCATCATTGCTTTGGGACTGGGAATATGTGAGAAAATTAATTTCAGTTAACTGTCCCTTACCCATCTAGTAGGTACACAAAACCAATGAGAGTGATAATCAACTGTATTAAATATTTTAGGACCACTGATGGGCCCAGAATGCTGCTTTCAGCAGAAATGTGTTGCATAGGGTGAAAACACCAAATCAGCAATGTGTCAGCTTGCCAAAAGACAAGAGTCTGTGGAAACCCACTACTGATATGATAGAGGTTCCATCTTGAGCACTGCTGCATAGAAACACACTGGAAATATGCGGTAACGTATTATTTGACCAGTACATCCCTTCTTTTCAACTAATTGTTTACTGTAAAATAAGTCAGAGTGTCCTAGTAATCATGACATGGATGTTGACGTGCTTAGGCTCAGTGTTAATTATGGTAACATTCTCTCAAATGTTTTTTTGCTAATTAAAAGCAAAAGTCAACAAAGGACTCAGTACACAACTAATTTTAAGAAAGAGTTCAACAAAGAACATATACACTTGTTTGCTTGCTTTCTGAAATGAGGAGTGCAATACCAATCTCACCTCTGTCTGTTAAAGCTGTATTAATGGATTTTTTGGCCACTTTGGCAAAGCAGCTAACACATCTGACATATTATCACCTTTAAAAATGATAATGTGACAGTACCAGAGACTGTATTATTAAGATGGACAACATGACTGCTCCATGGATGTATAAAGAGAACTGGATGCAGCATTGAACGAGGTACCCCATTCATTCCTTTGAGACAGGGCCGTGCCTGACCAATTTGGCACCCTAGGCAAAATATTTGTTGGCGCCCCCCTGGCTCATGGTTCGGTTCAAACCTTGGTTTTCAAAAACTAGTGAAGAAACATTTCAAAAACTTCCTGAAAAAATGTCTGGATTTTATTAATAATTAAATAAATGTTGCATTGCAATAAAGAACATGAACATTACTAATGTTATATTAACTTACAGTTCAGAAGAAGCAGACGTAGCAGAACGGATCCAAAGACCTCTCGGTACAAATATGTGGGCAAACAAGTCCAAAAGTGGTCCGAACAACTCTAACTCATCATGTTATATTAGCTTGTGTCTGTATTAACATAGCTGGAAACTTAACATGTGCAGAGTCATTAACTCATGCTGTTAGTAGGCACGGTTAGGGGCCGTGGTGAAATTGGTGCTGCCAGAGAGGCAGAAGGATTCCAGGCAGGCAGAAATTGAAATTAGAAATATTATTTCATTATTATTTAAAGACGTATGGCTATATGTACTGTTGTTGTTTTGTAGTGTATTCTTGTCTAATTTTTTAATAGAATGGGGGAAAAAAACAAAAAAACACCTCTCTCCCTGGCGCACTCTGGCATGCTGGCCCTCTAGCATTTGCCTAACCTGCGGCACGGCCCTGCTTTGAGAGTTGCTCAGTGGCGCTCGAAGGCAAAATGGTTTAACTGCTGCATGTAAATTTACCCAGATGATCCGAGGATTATCAGCACTACTTCCACACTGTGTGTCCCATAGATCATGTGCACTAAAGACTTAAGGCGGCCAAGCATAACCAAGCAGCTGACTTGAGGCTAAAATAATTTAATCATGTGGCTCTTCTAGATTTATAAAATGTTATCAGACCAAATGGATCAAATCCTGGTTGAAAAACGAGTCATTTCGCGAGGGTTGTGAGGCTAAAAAAAAAAAATGTATCCACTGATTTACAGACATCTTTTCACAAAATAAGTTAATGGGAAAAAGTGATGATGCCTGGACATTGTATTTCCACTGTTTGGCCTCTACGAAAACTGGCTTCATAGCCTGGCGCTTATCCTAACAGGATAAGTGGTTATGAAAAATGAATGAATGAATAAAAACACTGACTAGTGCAGCTTTAAGTACGAAGCTTGATTGTAGCATGGTTTGCCTAGCGTAGAGTAGAGACTGAAAGCAGGGGGAAACAGCTAACCCTGGCTCTGTGAAAGTCAAAGAAACATGCATCTACCAACACCTCTAAAGCTCACTGATTAAAGCATTGCATCTCACTTGTTTTATCTGTACACCAACAAAAATGTAAAAATGTCAATGTCTGGTTTTAGGGGGAGTTAATGTATGTGCTGGAACTATTTCTTGCGAAATATCACTCTTGTCCTCATAGTGAGGTTGTCAAGTTTGGTACTATTGTCCAGGTGTGGAGACCAAAACCAAAATCTGTGCTCACTGATCACATCTGATGATACGCTTTAGCCAGAGCTGCTGTACAGAAATACTGAGTGGATGGACAAACTGTTGTTTTTCAAGAAATAGTCCTAACACAGCTGGAGCTCCCCCCAAAATCACAAGTTGTCTATTGGTTTTCGTACCTATGTTAAGATTAAACAAATAAGTTATGACTTGATAATTAGTGAGCTATGGAGGTGGATTTTTGAACTTCGGACAAAACCAGCTTTTTCCCTCTACTTCCAGTCATCAGGCCAAGCTAGGTAACGCATCCTAGCTCCACCTCTGTACTTAATACATAGACATGAGACCAATCGGTAGCACTTTATAATAATTTACACTATAAAGCATTAGTTAAGCATTAGTAAATGTTTTATTCATCATGAACTCATCATTTGTAAAGCATTATTCATATGTTAATAATCATTAGTAAACACAGTTATAAATGTTGAAAATACACCTTATTAAGCAGTAGTAAAGCATAACTAGAATTCTTAATTCATCATGAAATTATCATTTGTAAAGCATTATTCATACATTACTAACTATTAGTAAACACAGTTATAAATGTTTGAACTATATACTATTCATGATTACTTAAGCGTTAGTAAATTCGTAATTCATCATGAATTCATGATTTGTATAGCATTGATGATACATTACTAAGCATTAGTAAACACAGTTATGAACGTTTTATTGTACCTCAATAACCTAATCCTTAAGTGATTAATACTTGTATGCTCATACTTTGTAAACGATAGATTTCCCATTTATAAATAAAGTGCCACATCAATTACAAACGAGCTAGTTATGAGTCGTTAATGGTCCTTAATATATAATATATATATATATATATATTTGGAAGGTCTAAGGATAGACCATATACAAACCATTTATATGTACATTTATACGCACATTTGTTCATGGTTAGCGGGTGTGCTTATACATGTTTTATAAACACTTATTAATACTCAATTAATGATTTATTAAGGCAGTTACTACTCATTAGTTAAGTATTTTCCGTGAGCCCATCTAAAGTGAGGACTATCTATGCCTTATGAAGCATTTATAAATGAGATAGAAGCAGTAATGTAGAAAATAACATTATTTATTTGAACAAGGGCTGACAGAACATTGCAGTTTAATAAAATAATACTTCTTACACGGCATGAAAAAACTAAACACTCTGCAATCGTATAAATGTAAATCCAAATAACAAAATATTTATGTACTTGTATGAACGTAAAAATAAATAAAATCTGCAATCTTACAATGCAAAATGTAAACATGGCTGTATAAAGTGAAACAGTGCCAAATACAAATTAAATGTTTCATCAAGTCTTTACAAAATAATACAAAATGTGTCAGTGTCAAAACTTTACATACAATTTCAAAATTGTCAGTTTTTAAGTTGCTTGATTCTATTTATTTAATCAGACATCCCCCTTCCTATACAAACCCATTGCAACTTCAAACTCCATTTTAACGATTCATCGAAAACACCTGTCCTTGGTTCTGGGGAGTCATACTGCACTCCTAATAAGAGAACACAGTCCCCTCACATATTAGGAGGGCAGTATGAGTCCTGATGAAACATTTAATTTGTATTTGGCACTGTTTCACTTTATACAGCCATGTTTACATTTTGTATTGTAAGATTGCAGATTTTATTTATTTTTACGTTCATACAAGTACATAAATATTTTGTTATTTGGATTTACATTTATACGATTGCAGAGTGTTTAGTTTTTTCATGCCGTGTAAGAAGTATTATTTTATTAAACTGCAATGTTCTGTCAGCCCTTTTTTGAAATAAATAATGTTATTTTCTACATTACTGCTTCTATCTCATTTATAAATGCTTCATAAGGCATAGATAGTCCTCACTTTAGATGGGCTCACGGAAAATACTTAACTAATGAGTAGTAACTGCCTTAATAAATCATTAATTGAGTATTAATAAGTGTTTATAAAACATGTATAAGCACACCCGCTAACCATGAACAAATGTGCGTATAAATGTACATATAAATGGTTTGTATATGGTCTATCCTTAGACCTTCCAAATATATATATATATATATATATTATATATTAAGGACCATTAACGACTCATAACTAGCTCGTTTGTAATTGATGTGGCACTTTATTTATAAATGGGAAATCTATCGTTTACAAAGTATGAGCATACAAGTATTAATCACTTAAGGATTAGGTTATTGAGGTACAATAAAACGTTCATAACTGTGTTTACTAATGCTTAGTAATGTATCATCAATGCTATACAAATCATGAATTCATGATGAATTACGAATTTACTAACGCTTAAGTAATCATGAATAGTATATAGTTCAAACATTTATAACTGTGTTTACTAATAGTTAGTAATGTATGAATAATGCTTTACAAATGATAATTTCATGATGAATTAAGAATTCTAGTTATGCTTTACTACTGCTTAATAAGGTGTATTTTCAACATTTATAACTGTGTTTACTAATGATTATTAACATATGAATAATGCTTTACAAATGATGATTTCATGATGAATAAAACATTTACTAATGCTTAACTAATGCTTTATAGTGTATAGTTATTATAAAGTGCTACCGACCAATCTTCTCGTTTCACTCTGAAGTGACTTAGTATATTTCCCCAAAAACTGAAGCATTCTTTAAGCAATAATATAATAATATATTCTGTAAATATAACTGTGGAAGTCTAAAGGGGACATGAGAGGAGGCTTAGAAACAGCTTTGGTTTGTATGCTTCAAAAGGACCCTCGTGTATCCAGCTGTTAGGGTCAGATCTTTTTCACAGCCTGTTAGACAAATAAAAAAGCTAATGGTGCACAGTGGGAAGTAGCCTGACTTTACTGAACAGAACGACACTTCAATTATGGGTAGAGTCCAAGAGTTTACTCTGCTCTCAGCTGGAGTTTGTCAGGGATACAAACTGCCAGAACTGAGGACGTGCAGCTTTGAAGACACTGAGCAAATCAAGTCCTGCTGCTGCTTAAATCTACTGAGACTATTCCTCTCGTGGCCTCAGAACCTTGATTATATTCATAATTCTATCCTCGCTTGCACTGAAAACTTGCTCTGTGAATACAAGCCATCTCTGCAGCCAGCATGTTCTTAAATGTGGATATGCAGACTGATCACAGCTTGATTTAGTTTTGTGCTTGCTCAGTAGTTTTGTTGCTAATGAACTTCCCTACTTTGCCTTCATCATGCTGGTGAAAGAGGTTGGTTTCTGTAATTTGGTCATTAGTCATGTCACTCCCTGCTATTTCAATAAGGAGAGATCGATTCCCTCCATGCCCTTGCCCCCAAGGGGTTATCAGACCTGCTCCCCTATATCCTGTCCCGGAATCTGTGGTCCTACATGGGTCTGCTCACCAGCCCCCGTTCCAGCCTTTTGAGGACAGAGCCTTCAGTGTGAAAGCCCCCTCCCTTTGGAAATCTCTTTCCTGGAAGAAATCAATAATGCTGCATCTATGAACCGCTTCAAAAAACTACTTACAACTGTTGTTATTATTAATTGGAAGTTTATAAGAATATTGACTGAGAGATCAGTGAGATCAGTTCTTATTAAACATTTGTGAAAGCTTCAAATTCACTTCATCACTCCACAAAAACAGTGAGGCAAAAATGTTAGCGAACAGTTGCTGATTTACACCTTCAACAGGTATGGAGCAGCATTAGCATTTATGTAGTTTCTGTACACAAGATGAATCTAAACTTTGTTTTGATCTCCACAGGGAGACCTGAGAAAAATAAGATTGTGCTCGACAGGTAGTGTGCAGTTGGTTAATTGGAGCTTCTTCACAGAAAACAGCTGCTTGCTGCTGCTGGAAATGGGGTCGATGACAGAGGTAAAGTTGAACGAACATACCAAAGTTGCCAGGCAAAACAATGAGCTGCAAGACTACTAAAATGTTCCATAGAGCTGAGAAGAACTGCAGGGTTGGTGATAATCCTCTCCAATTCAGTTCATTCATTCATTTTCCATAACCACTGATCCTGTTAGGGGTCATGGAGGGGCTGGAGTCTATCCCAGCTGGCACTGAGCAAGAGGTGGGGTACACCCAGGACAGGTCGCCAGACTGTCAAAGGGCTAACACATAGAGACAGACAACCATTCACACTCACATTTACACCTAGGGGCAATTTATAGTCACCAATTAACCTGCATGTCACAGGACTGTGGGAGGAAGCTGGAGTACCCGGAGAAGACCCACACTGACAGTGTCAGCCACTGTCACTGGCGCTCAGGGGGATGGGATGCAAACTCCACTCAAACCAGGAACCCTCTTGCTGTGAGGCAACAATGCTAACCACTGCACCACTGTGCCTCCAATTTATACAACAATGTCACTGGCCCATGCCCTCCAGAGCAATTGGTGTGCATATGATCAAAATCACCATTTAAAAAATGGTAATGTTGTTCTGATCTAACAACACTATGGTTTAGATTTGGTTAGGTTTCGGCACAAAAATAACCTGCGGTACTGTAAGGGAAACATCATGGTTACAACCAGAAAACAGCTACAATCATGGTTAAAGAAACTGTTGGTTGGATACAGGAAACCAACGGCTCCCATTTTTATGTTCACTGTTTTGTTGACCCATTCTTCCATCCCAACCTCATCCATCTGTGGATTTTGTCGCTGTTTAATTAAGTCACAGTTCAGTGTCCAATGTAACAAATTTCCCCAGAAAATGAAAAAAAAAACAACCTTTTATTCCATAATTCTGATGATTCATTATGCACAATATGTACAACAGTGAAGTTTCCCTTCTAATTGGTTGTTTTCCTTTAGTCACTGATGTGTAATGTTGATATACAAAACTCTACAAAATATACTGCAGGAGTATTGCTGCTTCCATGAAAGGAGAAAGCTGTTCTTTTTTGTCACAAGCTCATAAGTTTCTTTCACTAAGATTTTTTTTGGAGTATCCATAAGAGGCTAAGGCGGGTGAGGAGTGCATCCCATTATGCAATGTGCCTTACCCACTTGAATTTCAGCAGATCACAATGCACTTAAGCGGTCACATGTCTCGAAAACAATAACATTTTGTTAAATACGCTCACATCACAGGCGACCCCTGCATAAACTTTTACTGGCCCTGGACCATTGATTATGTTGGACCCTGCCTTTGTTTTTCACATATAGACATAATTCTTGCAGCCGTTAGAAGGCTTCTCACTTAAGGGTAAACATATGTTATTTGGGGGCCACTTGTTTATACATCTTATGCTGCCTTTTTTACGCCGTTTTAATAAAGGAGGGGTCACAGATCATCATATAGGAGTCAGTAGACGACCACAGAGAGATTAAAGAGGACATTCACATCTGCAATCAGAGACCATCTCTTACAAATAAACCAGAAGTTACGATCAACCCAACTCCCTCATGACCACAGCTCCAGAGTTAGATGAAGTGCTGCCAGTTTCATAAACTCCATCCATCAATGGCTGTGACAGCTGCATTTACTAATCATTCAGTTTCATATTGTTTTATGTATAACCACCGTAAATCTATTTGCTAAACACATGGCATTCAATGTGAGCAGGAAGTTCTCTAACAGGTCAGATGAGTGACACTGCATCAACTCATATCTGATGCCCACAGTGTTAAATGCTATGTGGCAATCTGCTGACATCTGCTGGTTTTACTGAGGCACTGAGGTACATCCTACTGTGAAAGCTGTTTATCTATATCATCATATGTAATAACTTGCTACCCTGAAATTCACATGATCGAATATAGTATTATAGAGACAGAACTCTTGTGATGCTATCTCTTTAGGACATGGTGACATAAGTGATGTTCACACATCCAGGTTCAATAGTTTGGATGGAAAATGTGAAAAAAAAATTCTGTGAGTCAGTCACTATTTCACTGTCAGTAGAAACAACTCAGAAAAGGTCTTCTGATCTTTGTCATTTACAACTCAATGTTCTCATCTCCACGTAGTGAGCCTTTTAGATAACGGATAAAATAATCTCAACACTGAGTCGACTTGCTCGCTTTCAGCTGTATTCCATCAGCAGATTGAATTTGCTTAATATCCATGAAATTATGTATGTAAACGGTTTGTTTGAAAGAATGTTGTGTAATAATATAACATCTTCTAATTAAACCATTAGACTATCAATATCTTGATCAAACCTGTTTGATCATATTCTGTATATCATTTACATAACCAGATGAAATTTCCTACCCTGGGCAACTTTGTCATTTCTGTTTTTCTCCAAAACAGCATTTTCTTGACATTCCACTTAATGGTTTAAAAATTGTACAAAAGAAATCTATTGTCAGTGAGAAAAGAAAGCGTGTATCTTAAGATGGAATGCCATGGTTGACTGCAGAAATACATTTCTGTAGCATTATACAGACAGGCTGTGTCTGAGCGTGTGCCGATGTGTGACGCACAAAGCATAATGGGAAAAAAGCTGTCACTCCGCATCAGGCGTCCAATCATTTACTGTTGCATGTGCTGAAAACATTGTTTAGGAGAAGATGCAGTCGACTGATGCAATAAAAACAAACAGCAGTTTATCTATCAGCGGAAAGGCTCTAGTCGGCACTTTAAAATGATCCAGAATGTCAGATTATGAGTTGTATCTTTGGGGTTGTGTACTCCAAAAGAAAATCAGAGTAGTGGGTAGAAAAATAATTTTGTGACTGAAGAGTTGCCAGTTTGGATTCCAGTGTTTCTGTTCAGAAAAGTAAGTCAGTGACTCAGTTGCTATTCATCTCACATCATTAACATATTGCCCTTTGGCAAATGTGTTGAGCCAACATTTCTGGAATAAATAAAGGTCAAAGACAATTTTACAAAATAAAAAATAAAAATGCTAGAGGGGCCCTAATTTGGCTGTTCTGCATATTAATTTTGTATTTTCAATCTTATCCTTTGCTATATGACTGTGATCCACTTTTAAGCTTGGATGCTCATGTTCCATCACCACCGCATGGACAATTTATGAAGTGGAATGTATTTATCTACAGCTTACCCACCATCTATGGCAGAGCTGTCTGAGGTAAACATCCTAAGTAAATGTCTTCAGAGTTAGGTGCAGTTAGTGCAGTGTAGTGTAAGTAATATCAGGATTAAATTCATGGACATTTGGAGTTGAAAATACCCACATGCTGTGCAGGACAAAGTGCCCAAAGCCTTTACTTGATTAAAAGTAGCAACCATTAATAATAAAGGTCCTACATTTTAAATATTAGACGGACGTAGATCCATCTAATACTATAAATGTAGGACCTTTATTACCTTTACCCATCTATGTCCCAACCTTCACCTATGGTGAAACTCTGGGTAGTGACCGAAAGAATGAGATCGCGGATACAAATGAGTTTCCTCCGTGGGGTGGCTGGGTTCAGCCTTAGAGACAGGGTGAGGAGCTTGGACATCCAGAGGGAGCTCGGAGTAGATCCGCTGCTCCTTCGTATCGAAAGGGGTCACTTGAGGTGGTTCGGGCACCTCTTGCTGAAGGTATTTCGGGCATGTCCCACTGGTTGGAGACCCCAGGACAGACCCAGAACACGCTGGAGGGATTACATATCTCATCTGGCCTTGGAACGCCTTAGGGTCCCCCAGGAGGAGCTGGAAAGCGTTGCTGGGGAGAGGGATGTCAGAGATTTCCCTCTGATATGTAGTGCAGAAGAAAAGCTTCCAATTGAAGGGAAATCAAGCCAGTGCTTATTGTTCAATGACAAAAAAACATTGAGTATATGCTCTTACTGTGTTTCATTCATTTAGTATTGAGGCAGAGGTCTTGAGTCTACTGCCAGACCAAAATTATTTTAAGATATTTGCACCAATCTTGATAATACAGTTTTACACTGAGCAGAAATACAGTTGTACCTTGCAATCATACACTGCATGATATTAAATATTGGTAAAATAATAACAAAATATGTCCATTTGATTCACATGACCTCAGTCAATGAAGAGGAATAGTTGTATGTTTTTTTTAATTTGCTGCAAATGTAATCTACATGCATGCCTCAAAATATGGTAGCATCCACATAAATTCCTAAATATGTGGAACAAGCAGCTTGTTTAACTTGGGTGTTATTGACAAGTGAAGGAAAAGAAACTCATTTGCTTTGTGCAAGACAGACGAGATCATTCCATCTAAAAATATTTTATTGGTGTTATTCACTTATCTGACCACACGATGGCACTATGTGGTTACCAAACTTCATCCAGCTGAGGATATACTCTGTATGATCCCAAGTGAAGTCAGGTAATTTACAACTTTGTGAATTCTGTTGTGCACTTGTTTCTCATGATTGCATCAGAAACACTGTTCCACTTATTTAGCTGAAGTATGTCATAGTTTGCACACTATCAGGTAAACAAATGTCTGGTGGGCATTGACAAACAGACTTGTTAAAATCTGCTGTCTTGATAACATGCTGCAGCTCAAAGAGAAAATACAGCTGTCAGATTTATGGGTGCTCTCATGCAGACATAACTGGCCCTAGGCAACAGCAAACTGAGGAGGAGGTTAACTTTTTCAGCTATTTAAAAAAAATTGCACTTTGAATCATAGTTCAACTGTGTATTTAACCTTTAAACTTTTATTAGTCATTCACTTTTATGTTGTGCAAATTTCAAATGTTTCGGGGATTATCTTCTAAAGCTGCACAAATCGATATGTTGATATCGCTAATGGATGAAATGGTTGGACATAATAGGAAAGGTGTCACTTGCAGTGATTAACCCACAGAGGATTATCCCCAACTCTGCTGTTCACTCAAATCTAAGGAGCAATTCATGGCTGTCTGGTCCATAAACTCAAACTCAAACTCAACTCTCATCGACCAAGTTTCCAGCTTTTCTTCAGTGAAAAAGCTGTGACAAACCCACGGCAAACAAAGGTAGCAACTAGCCGAGCTTAAGGATTGAGGGTTTAGGGGTGTTTAACAGCTAAAGAGACAGATATTTCCACCAGGAGCTGGCGGAGAGCAAAACAGAGCTAAAAGAGAGTGAATATTGGGCTTACATTCTTCAGGTGCACACAAACACAACTACGACCTAGAGACCATCTTGCAATAGGATCGCTCCAGCAGAGATACTGCTGCAACTTAAACCAAATGTGGAACAGGGGCAGGGTCATAAATATAGAGAGTGCAATGCAGTGGGGCCCTTGCAAGTGATACACCTTTGAAATATACCTGTGTTCAAAAATAAACAATATAAAAGAATATTATCAATTTTAAAGCAGTGCTATTTGTTATACATGTCCCTAGAAAGGCAAACCCATCTGCATCATGGTTTTCTTTTCTTTTCTTTTCTTTTTTTAAATAATCTGTGGCTATCTGAAACAAGTTGTAAGCTTTTTCTATTTGAGCTATAAAATCTATAAATAAACTATAAAAACGATTAATTTCTTACTTTCTGTGATATTTTTGTCAGATATGCAATGATGATTGCTGGGTAATATGTATGTTGAGGTTGTCCAATGTCAAGTCTTTATTTGTGCACTAGTGACTTCATTACGCCACTGGTCAGGGGCATACAGGGTTTGGGGGGGCAATGGCCCCCTTCCATGCTACCTACTCCCTATTTCCCTTGCTAGGAACCAACCTGTTTTCAAACATGTTGATCTCAATCACACACCTGTAAAGTTTCATCAGTCAGGGGTGTAAATTTGGGGGAGCAATGGCCCCCTGCCTGATTCCTTACCCTCTACTTCCAGTGCCCTTGTTCAGACCACACCCATCTTCAAACTCCTCGCATTACCTCAATATCAGTATTGTTGCGATATTGTAGGGTACACTATTGGTGCTTTTATGAAATATTCACACAATAAGATTTTTGATGATTGGTCATCATCAGTAATGTGGATATAACAGAACATCTACAACACTGTGGTAAGTTCAGAAAATTATATCACTTTACTGTAATGGTGCCTTTTAAATCAGGAAAAGACAACACTTGTGGAATTATGATATCCAAACTCTAAGCCAATATTTAGTCTCATATCACAATATCGGTATAATATCAATATATTACCCAGTCCTATACATAGCTGTAAAGTTTGTGACATGATTTTCTTTATGTAACCAAATTAATTTCTTCAGTGTTTTAGTAATTTTAACAACAGTTGATTTTTGCATGTTTGCAAGTGACAAAGCTAATTTGGAAGCTGCTTACCAATAGGAAAAACATCTTAACTTAAATTCCCTTTGGTTGGTTGTGTTTGGTCCACATTTCAGTATCCAGCATTCCTAATTCCGCTTGCTTTCACATCCAGTGTCACGTGACTTCAGAGTATAGTAAATAATAAACCTCAGCCTTGTTTGAATTGTTAGTGTGAGAGAAAACTGCTAACAAACAATGACAATATTCAACTGTTTGCCTTCCTCATGTTTCAAGCTTTATCTAAACTTGTGAGAGAGTGCTGTTGACCAACAGTATAGATAGCACCATGTATCAAATTCCAGAGAGGTTGAAGGTATTTAGTCTTAAGGCAAAAGTTTCCTCTGACAAAACTCAAGAGTCAAAGCAGAAGATTATGAGGTAATGTAGGATCAGATTTTTGCTCTAGAATTTCAGACGAGAGAAATGACAATGTCTTTAGTGCTTTTGGTGAGTAGCTCCGCGCTGCGCATCAAAGGTCAGGGCCTGTGAAGTGGGCAAGAAAAGCACATTTACCTCAGCAAGGTTAGTGTGACTGAACTAAAGCCTCTGACATCAGCTGACAAATCACTCGGGGCTTCATGTCGGCACTCCAGGTTGAAAGATTTCACTGGTCAGGTTTCAGTGGTCTTTGCTCTAAAATCTGTGGGAGTGAATCACACAGACACTCTGCTCCTCCTCTTTCTCCTCCTCCTCCTCCTCCTCATTGCATTTCTTTTTTTTTCTTGCCATATCTTTCCACTGTGATTTTGCATGTTTGAAACAGACATGGGCAGCTGTGCAGTAGAAAAGGACTGTGTGCCACCTTCCTGCTACCTTACAGCACAGCCGCCAGAAGAAAATGTTGGCATTGTACATTTCTGCAAACCACAAATATGTTACATGTATACATTTCATATGTATTACATCAATGTTTCTAAAGTCTTTGTCCTCAAAAGGTGGAGGGGATGGCGGATGGCGTGTCACAGAGGCGAGCCGCTGCCAAGCTGCAAACCACTGCAGACCATGGTTCAAGATGAACAAAGTGCAAAGTGATTGTTTTTTAGTGACTCGTCACTGTGTTTTTAGCAGCTTTTGAGCCAACAAATGTGGGTGTTTTGCATCAAACCATTATTTTGTTTCCACAAGGGATAGTGCCTTGAAAAACAGTTAATTTTTACGAAGACATTGCTGTATTTCCAGCCGGATTGGTGCCAGCAAAAGTGGGTATTTTAAGCCAAACCATGATCTTTTCCTAACCATAACCACATGTTTTATGTGCCTAAACCTAACCACATGGTAACCACAGCAATGTTGAAACTTAAAGACATTAAATTTCAACAAATCTGTTAAATATATCTATTTTCAGAACCCCACATCCTTCACATGTGCCTGTCTTTCAATCTTTGCTTTATCTTCTCACCATGAAAACAACACTGGGGAAGCACTTTGTATGTGTGAGGCTGAGCTCTATGTATTGTGAATAGTTCAGAAGAAGCCCTTAGGTTAGTGCAGCACAATTTGGATCAGCTCCCATTCCTCTGACTCAGTGGATGTTTCTATAAAGCTGAAGAAAGTGTGTTGATATCAGCAGAAGGATCGCTAGAGATTCATGAACTAACACTTTCACTGCACACAATCCACACTTCTCCAATATCTAGCTCAGTTCTTTGGAAATATTGTCTTAGGTTGACAGCATGTGAAGACGAGCACAAAGAGAAGAAGAATGACACATCTAGGCTGCTGCAGACACACCCTTTTTCTCAGGAAGGGGGCCCCTCTCTGGTCTTCCTGGCTTGGGGGCCAGTGCTGTAGATGGAGGATGGGCAAGACAGAGGGACTTTGAATTAGGGAGATCTTTTACAATTACAATATCTGACAATATCTCAGAAGTACTACCAAAAAATGATATGCATCCATTGTTTGAAAAATTCAAATGATTGACAGCAGCAAGTTTAAAGAAATTCTGGTGCTTAAAAGAGAAAGATACTCTTTTAGATACTGATGGAAACACTCTGAAAACAGCAGAATTCAGAGTACCAATAGTGCAGGAATTTGGCATGAACAGCATTATAATTTTGAAACCTATTTTTGTTAAATTATGCTGGAGTACAGTGCACAGAATGAATACTTATATGACAAATCTGCAACATCTGTATCCACTGAATTAGTTTTCTGTCAGGAATAACATAGAATAAACAACATGGGTATATATTATTATCTAAATGACACAGAGTTGAAGATATTAAAAAAAAAAATAAACAGCTTAAAGGATAACTTTGTATTTTTCAACCTGGGCCCTATTTCCCCATGTGTATGTGTGTGTATGATGTTGTATGTTTCGGGATTGGATGTCTTCTCTTCTTTGGCTGGCAGTAGTCATCTTGGGAGAAGTGAGCACTGCAGACCCGATGGTCTGCAAGGCGCAGTGTCTGGACACGAGTGTTAGCATCCATTTGTAGCACAAATAGCCACAACTTCAGCATCTCGCCGTCCGACAAAGGCAACCTATGAAAGCTGTATGGGGTGTTGCGAGACATCCTGTTCTTGAAATTCGGATAAGCACAAACATGAACCATTGTTTTCAGTCGATGCAGTAAAACTCTCAACTGTACTCCGGGACAACCAGCGCCACTCTGAGCGGCGCTCAGACAAGAATCATCGCGAGATGACATCACACAGCCCAGAGGTGAGGGAAGCGCTTAGTATGCTATTTACAGAGATAGCACTGGCGATCTGAAGCGGTCAGTGGCGAAAAAAGCACTTTTAATGCACAAACTTATACAGGACGCATTTGCCCCCTTTACCGTTTTAGCTTGTTTCGCGGCTGCCGGCTGCATCCGCCTCCCTCAATACTGAACCAATTTTAAAACGAGTTGTACCTATGAATCATACGCACACATACACATGGGGAAATAGGGCCCAGGTTGAAAAATACCAAAGTTGCCCTTTAAGATTTGGGGCTTTTGAGAAAACTTTTCGGGCTTGAGCCCCAGAGGCCACCCCTGCTCCACCTCTGCCACTGGCCTTAAAAACAGTCTAACCTTTGCTGGACCAGAGTCCATTCTGAATGCTTTTCATCCAGTAGTACCTGGAGAGGGTTGTACGGTCATTAGTTTCTTATTGTGCTAACTTCTTTGCAATGGAATGAATGTAGATTTGCCTTCAAGTCTTATATTGGGATTTGCTGCAGTTTCTAGTGGTCTCTGAGACAGATATTCAAAGGCGAGTACTGCTGTCTTTTTTGGAAATAGATTTGTGTGGAAGCCATTTTAAAGTCACAAGCGTTTTTGCAGCTCAGATCATACCATACTTTTACAAATTAAAAGTACAATAAAGTATGGTATGAGCCTGTAATACAATATCAGCATGCAGTGTTAAAAAGTTAGTTTAGTATTGCACCAATTTAACACATCAAGATAAGTTTACCGGTCACAAAGAGTATGCCTCAGCCAGTCTGTAGCTCTGGGGGAGCTTGTAAATAGTCTGGGAAAATAACCTAAATGATGTCATCAGGTTATCAGGGGGTTATCTGAGCTTGGGCAGGGAGACTACAAATTTGAAAAGTATAGGTTATAAACTAAAGGCGGGGAGTTAAGATATGAGCTTTGTCCAAATTTTACACCACAGACTAATTCTAAGGTTTTGAGTCTACAGGGTGCTCTGGAAAAGTGAAGAAAAGAACTCAAGTACCAGTATTCAGATAAATCATAAATGGCTGGGTGGCTACAGAAAACAAATGGGAAAAATACATATGGCTCAACACTTTTGGAAAAATCTTAAGCTATCGCTTTTTTAAAAAGTTGAATCAGCTGTGACATGCCAAAGTTGCATTTTGATTGACACTTGTTGGCACATGTAACATAATTGCCTTTTAGTAGAAAGAGATAAATGCACCTTGATTTTTTTTATATAACTGCTAAATATTTTTAATAATTACTATGACATTCTGTGGGAATGGTTGGATCCAGTATTTTTTTTTACCTTAACCCACAGGCATAGATGGATTACTGAATGGGCCCAGGGGCCCAAAGTGTCAGGGGGGCACCCCTAGTCTCCACCTGCAAAATGTTACTCAAATTAACACGTACTGATCAGGTAGAGACTCAAAATGACCAAAAAAGAGACAAAAAGACCACAAAGTCATTCAAAGGAACCGCAGAGAGACACAAAATAACTATGGAGAGGGGCAAAACAACCACTAAAGCCCTTTTTACACAGAGATAAAGCTACAAGGCTGCTACTAAGTCCCTTTTTCATGCTGCCTTAACACAGAACGAAACAATGGCGACATCATGCTGCTCCAGTGTGTGATTTTAGACAGAATGCTGGCATCATGGAATCGAAAAGGGCTTGACGGGTGTGAAATGTAACCCAACAGCATCTGCCTCTAATGTGACATATAACATATGCGTCTGCAGCGGTTTCTAAACAATAACAATGGCAATAACACTCATTTACCATCCTTGTTATATAGCAGCTGATCTTGCTGTCTGCACAGAAGGTAAGGAGACCTTACAGTTTTCCCAATTTGTGCACATTTTTAGCCCACGTTTTTCTTTGAGTCAGCTGCTAACTGCTACAAAAATATTTTTTGTGTCTCCTTTGTGGGTTGGACACATAAGGCATTGTCCAAACGTCACACCTGCGCCACCAATGATCCCGTCCTGCTAGCTATCCCTCTAATAAAGACCTTTTTCAGTGCTGTTACTGCCTCTGATGGCAGTTTCAAGGTGAGTCAACTCTAGCCCCTTTTACACGGCCAGATTTTTGGTGAATGCTGGGCCATTATACTGGCAAGCTGCAAGCGTTTAGACACACAGAGCCAGATTGGCTAGTTGATCCGAGGTACCCAATTTTCTCGCGAATGAAGAGGCCATTAACCGTCAAATGACAGGACGGTGATGGACGGGCCGACTTAGGAGGGAATTATTGAAGGACTGACCAGCTTCCCTTGGAGCAAGGGTGTTTACGTCACACACTGAGTTTCATGTTTCACGCCCCGCATTGCCCCAAAAAAGGCGCATTCTGTATGAACAAAAATAGGCAGGCAGCATTTTGCTGCTCTCCCCGATTTTGTTTTTATACTGCCAATGCTGAAAGAAGACTGATTGGGCTTTCCTGCAAATTTGCACAATTCCTATTTAAAAAGGACCTCTGTCCCCCCATTCTGCGTTTGTACCTTTTATACAGAACAACGAGGCAGTACAACAGTGTGCAATTCCTGCCTTGAAAAGGCAGTGTAAAAGGGGCTAGTTAGAGACACTAAAATGTCCATAAAAAAGTTTCAAAATGATCCCAAAGAGTAACAAAATGACTACAAAGAGATGCAAAACAACAAGAAAAAAGAGGCAAAACCACCACAAAGCCTGTGTCTTGCTCCTTAGAGAGGTGGTGGGGCCTTTTGCATATCTGTGCCCAGGGGCCCATTGTGTTATAATCAGCCCATGCCTGTAGGGACTAAAAGTTAGACTTATCATTAAGTGCGCTGCATCAATTTTAACTATTCTTTTTTAAAATCTTTCTCTTCCAGGTTTCCAGTTTTCATGTAAGTGCAATATTAAATCACTGGCATCATTCTAATGGTTCAAATCAAATGTGAGCTACACTTTGTTGATTGCTTTTGTGTTGGCCCACGTTTTATTATGTTTAAAAGACAACGTTTGTGGTTTATATAGCACTCCACTATGATTTCATTAGGCTTTAAAAGGAAAACTTGTGTCACCTGTCTAATGGCTGGTAAATCACACTGCTTGTAGAGTACTGGAGAAACTGGACCTTTATTTGGGGCAAGTTGTTCCTCGGCGCTGCTGCCAAGGGTCAAACGGGGGGAATGTTTTTGAACCGGAATCCATTCATTTGAGGTGAAAGTTGGACTGTAGTTGTGCTGTGTCGTCTTCCTGTCGTTTCAGCGTATTGACAGAGTCTGTCAGCGGCTCTGTTGACATGCAAATTGGACAGAGAGGGAGGCGGCAGCAGCAGCAGCGGCGGCGGCGGCGGCGGCGGGGAGGGCGACAGAAGCGACCGTGTGTTTTCACTTTGTGGTTCCCTCTCTGACAACGTGCGCTCACGAGACCGTCGGAACCAACTAACACCGTCTCCGTCCGAACAGACACCTGTGTGACTTTATCTCTTCCAGGTGAGTCTCTTTTATCAATGCTGCTCATTTTTCGTGTTCTCCTCTGAAATATCAGGGTTTACACGGCTTGTTTTTCTACTGCGTAACGTTACAGTGAGAGGAGGTGACGAGCTCTGTGCTGGGACTCTGCTGACTTGAATTACAGTCCGACCTCGACAGAAATCACTGCAATATTTACACAATGTAAGCTAGTTAGATCCCACAGTAACTTTTATTTAACTTTAAGCTTCATATTAGCTTGTTCTGGTAAATTTACTGCGAACTTATCGTAAATGTTTTTGTTATTATAGTCGCTAAACCACTGTTTCTGAAGTGCCTCGTCGTAACCCCTTTACTCCAAGTTAACATAAAAACGTTTATATAGCCTAAACTTTACAGCCTGGCTGTAGTTAAATGCTAAGCTTATAGTTAGTCACTTCTCTTCACTTAAGGCATTTCTTTTAAACTTGCGGTGGGCGTCTCTGTGACCTATACGGTTAGAAAACCCTGTAATCCTTATTGGGTTTGTCATACCTGTTACATTATGTTGTCATGTTTTAGGCAAGGTAAGGCAAATATCATACCCAAAGGCAACCCAGAGCGCTTTACAGCTTACACTGGTAAAAGCACAAGATACAAATGATAAAAATCATAAAAGCAAGCAATCAAGGGCACATAGAATAGGAACAACAGGCAAAAGCCTACAGAGGAAAAACCCACAAAAACACACAACAGAACTATCAAAAGTCCATAGAATGAAAAACAAACAAACAAACAAACAAAAAACTGATTTAAAGAGAATTAATCAAAAGCACTGGGGAAAAGATGGGTCTTCAGCTTGGATTTTAAAGTGCTCCCCACTGTCTTGTGTCTTAGCTTTCCTGGCAATTTGCTCTACATTTTGGCAGCAAAGAACCTAAAAGAACCTTCACCATGTGTAGTTTTTACTGTGGGAATAACCAGTAATCCAGAACCTGAGAGATCTGTGAGGTTTATACAGGGTCAGGAGATCTGATAAGTATTTTGGATCCAAACCAGTTAGTGAATTATGGTCAAGCAATAGAATTTTGATGTTGATTTTGTAAGAAACTGGTGGCCAGTGTAGTGATATGAGAACTGGAGTTACATGCTGAGCCTTTCTGGTCCTTGTTACAACCCTGGCAGTTGCATCCTGGATCAACTGAAGCTTTCTAATTGCTATCTCAGGCAGACCTGTGAACGGTCCATTGCTATAGTCCAGTCTGCTAGTGATGAAAGCGTGTTCAAGTTCTCAAGTTCCCTAGATAAAGGTTAGACATCAAGTCATTGAATCTTTTGATATTTTAAAGATGGCAGAAGGCTGATTTTGTGAATAATATAATGTGACTACTGAAATGAAGGTCTGTATCCAGGTTAAGATAAGATTTAGTTAAAATCTGAGTTGACATGCCTTCTCAGACATCACTGAAGGAATCTACTTTATTTAAGTGTAAGTGCAGCTCACTATTTAATACCCTTGCCAAGACATCCCCTCTGTTATCTCATTATAGTAACATAATTCCCCAGTAGGGAAATGCTGATGTTACAGCATAATATTCTTACAAAATGCATCACTCTGATGGGCTCAGTACAACCAAGTTTATATGAAAGATGCCTGAAAACAAGATGAAATGAAACAATTAAAAATGAATCAGGACACTGGGTGCTGTATCTGATGTAAATTAGGCTACAACTTCTGAAAAAATAAAAATGTGAAATGAAATAGGCTTAAGTGAAATCTCCTCTGCAGCGTGCAACTTAGCCTCAGGCTTAACCTAAATATTTAAGTCTACAAGGGTTCAAATTGAGGGTATTTAGCAGTTTAAGATATGAGCTCATTAGGGAAGGCCAGTCAGTAATGTGCTATAATGATAATACTTCAGCACAATTCAGCAACCTACACCCAGAGGACATAAGAAGTGGTTGTTATGAGCTCGTAGTAACCTTGATGAAGTGCACTTTAATTTGAATGGGATTTGTTTATGAGGCTTTAGTGTCTTCAGTGTCAGGGGAGGTCAGGGAGCCTGAAGGGATATCCACAAAAATGGGGGAATCTTTTCTTGTTAGATTGAGTTCCTCCACCAGAAATGAACCAAGTAAGATAATGCAAAACTTCAGTTTTCACCTTGTTTTCTGACTCCTATAATATCGACTGACAAAAAAAGCCTCCTTGCCTGGTAAATGCCCGTATCTTTCAACATCTTCTCTGTTGTTAATTCGGAGTATTTAAACTTGTCTGAATTAAGGGTACACCATAAAGTGACTTCTGTGAAGCATTGTCTTCAAGAGTGGATCCTGATTTGTAGCAGTGCACCAGTAAAGGGAGGAAAGAGGACTTCTAGAGTTTACAGTGTACAAGTTTACAATGTAATATGAACGATGTTGGTCTCAAATTCAGTCCAAACTGGATCTGCAGAGGATTTTTCTTCTTCTTTTTTTTTTAAGGAAATGCACTTTACGCATTAGAAATTATTCATATTGCAAATACAAATTAAACTTGGTAGCCTACTCGAATAATATAATCAATTGTGTCAGATGAACAGACTGAAAATTTATCTAATTAGATAAAGCAGATGTTGACAAAGTTTTCCTTTGGCACATAACTTACAGTTGAAAAAAAGGTAACATATCATAACATATTTAAAATCACAATAATATTGTATCATGACTTAAGTATCGTAATAATATGGTATCGTGGATGTGGTGATTCCCACCCCTACAAAGTTCCTCCAGAGTCTACTTTATAGGCTAACATACAACTGTTATAGACTTACATCCAAACACATGTATAAAGTCTTCTACTTTGTACAACTCTTCAGAGGAGAAACACTCATGCAGAGTAAATTAATTTTGATATGTAGAGAAAGTCACTGTAGTGCCCCTTTTAAAGCAGAGCTACCACAATGTAAAGGGTATGACATGAACTAATTACCTGCATACAACTCTAGTCAGTAACCTACTCAGTGCATGGAGCACCAGTTTAATTTAATTAGTCATATTGCCTTCAAGACTCATAGTACATAATTGACTTACAGAAGTAGGCATATAAGCATTTATTAAATTTTACAAACTGCATAGTAATGTATAGTTTGGTTCTGAACTATACATAACAGTGAAACAGCGACAGAACTTACTGCAGTGACAGAAGTGGCTCTGTGAAATGATGACGTTAGGCCCAGGTGTCAAAAAGCTATTGAATTCATGTGAGATTAAGTTACACTGATGATTCATTCATTTTCCCGGATTCCTAGTCATCCAGCTTTGCTGTTTTGTAAAAGCTGGTTTACAGTTTCCAAATCTGTGATTTGATACAAGCCAGAATAAATGCCTTCCATGGACTGAGACCATTTTACAAATACCTGTTTTTATAAAAAAACCTATAAAAACTCTGGACAGTATGAATCGCAGATGGAAGCTTTGAACCTGAATACAGCGACATGTAGTCTTGCTGTGTGTGCTCAGTGTGAAGAACTTGAATGCACCCACGCTGCCTTACCGTCTGTCCGTCTGCTCACGTCCCCAGGGAGCTGATTAGCACGGCACAGTGCTGACGAGGTCAGAGGTCACCAGGTGTATAATGGGCATATAATAAGCCTTAATGGGACACAGGGTGGAGGGGAGGGGGTATTTTTCAGGCTCCAGAAACTAGACACTGTATGAGAGACAATTATTAGATTTGTCTGTCAGATGGTGAGATGATGCCTATTGTGAGCATTTCTTGTCAAGTGCAAGTAAACAGATCTGCTAATTCCCATGATGCTTTGTGAGTGAAAATCAATGTGAATAATGTCACATTAGTTTTTGCAGCGCCTTTTACCATTATTCTATATTAAATTATGATATTAATGCTGTGTTTTAAGGAGATGATATCACTGTGGAATGAGATTTACACATTAGAATTTTAAACCCAGCCCCAGGTGGTACTATAATAGGATAGATCCTGGGATTAGCACACTGTTTGTCATAGCACTGCTTCCTAGTGAGGCACTGGAGGTGCAAGTGAATAGCTCTGTGGCATTAGAAAAGGAGCTTTCTTTGGTCTTTAGCCTTGAAGGGGCTCTAAATCCCACTTAACCCTTTATCGGTAGCTTGAAACAATAAACTCTAGGGCCATGCACAAACCCTCGCTCTTTCTCAGACACTGCATCTGCTGTCATTAAGTTCTCCCCGAGCAGAGGATTTAAGAAGTGGGGGAAATGTTGGTGTATGGTCGCTTTTTTTCAGGAGCAATGTGAAAAGAGACAAAAGGCTGGTGCAGCGGGATAGAGCCAGTACTTTATGTGTGTGTGTGTGTGTGTGTGTGTGTATGGGGGGGGTGTTGTGCTCTGCCCCACAGCTGACACTCAGCTCTCTCCAGCTGGAGATGAGGCACCATGGCCAGCTACATCTCCTCCTGCTTTGGTGTATGTGTGTGTAGCAGGTGAATGCTTTCTTTCTGTCTGTGGGAGCCATTGTAGATGTACATGAAATAATAACTCCAGTTTATTTCTACTTGGATGTTATTTTCATCGTTTTGGTCATCATATTTATTAGTTTATTAGTTCCTAACTTAACAATGAACTTGTCAAGTTCATTGTTAATTAAGATCTGAGAACACAGCAACAGTAGGTTACACCCACACTAATAC
Organism: Epinephelus awoara; assembly: GCA_035609425.1. Lineage (NCBI taxonomy): Eukaryota > Metazoa > Chordata > Actinopteri > Perciformes > Serranidae > Epinephelus > Epinephelus awoara. The sequence continues at coordinate 6,893,747 of CM069305.1, forward strand.
ATTTTCGCTTTTAAACTCATCACCCTGCCTACGTTTACACATGAAATCCACACTACTTTGACATTTTGGAACCATTAAAAACAGAGACTTTTGAAAACGCTGTTGACCCTGTTTGTGTTTGAAAACTCCAGGGTTGCATTTTAGTCTGGACAGGCAAAAAACAGAAACAAAATGATGGCACATAGACCCACGTTTACTTCCTGATTGGTTCTTATCATTCATGACAGGTCATGTTAAAACATTATAACTTGGCCTACAAACATTTTATGATTTCATCCTTCTTGTGTGGCTACCCCTTTCCAATTGCCATGGCGATGGATAATACTCCTGGTACCGCTCTAATATGTCAACATATTTGCTTGCAGTGACTCCCAACTTATTTTCTGCGGCTTTGACTGTTATATTTGTGTTACTCTCAATATGGTTCCACCTCATTGTTGGGCAAAGCAGAGACTTGTCTGGTCTTACTTTTCCACATCTCTGTAACCAAGCAACCAGCTGCACAGTAGTCAATCTGCTTCCTGTTTACACCAGCACGTGCATGCCCAGCATACGTGAATGGTCATATGATATGTGTTTGTTCAGGTCTGTTATGCGTTTTCATGTAGCCTAACAAAAAGCCAGAAGGGGACAGAACATGGTAGTCAGAAAGATTGTCTTTCTGATTATTATTATATAGTTGTTGTTGTTGGGTTTTTTTTAACAAAAATCTTTATGTAATTACTGGAAAATAAGAGGTTGCAAACCAAAAAGGTTACGATCCACTACTTCAAACCACTGTATTTGGAGGTAAAACTAGCAGGAGGGACACTTAACATGCAAACAATAATCCTTATTGCACAGGAAACTAGGGGTGGGGGAAAAAATGATACTGCATAGTATTGTAATTTGTTTGTTTGGCAATATGGTTTTGTCACACAGTGCAAAGTATTAATTTTTTAAATTATAAAAATTACTAATACCACAAATACAAATTAAACTTTAGGTAGCCTAATAGAAAACATAATCAATTACATCTTCAGTCCACATGATACATTTTGATGCTGCAAAACAATGGCTGAAGTGAGATGACTTTGTCTCATTAGATAGATTATATATTGACAAAGTTTCCCTTGGGGACAGTTGAGTAAAGGCAACATATTTAAAATTGCAATAATATTGCATTGAGACTGAACTATTGGGATGATATTGTATCGTGGATCTTCTGGTGATTCCCACCCCTACAGGAAACTGTAAATCCACTACAGTAAGTACAGTACAGGAACACTCTGTAAACGACAATGAATGTTTACAACAGACTGTTTAAGTATTAATTTTACCATTTTACTTTTGTTCTCTCCTCCAGATAAGTTTGACTAACCTGACCTGTCTAACTGGTCAACAGGTGGTTTATTTTTATACCATTGGTCTTCTTTTTAGCACAGGTCAATGATACTATTACCAATATTACTGTGATTAATTATTCATATCAGTATATTATTATACAAATGAATGATTTCCAAATCTACAGAAATAAAATCCCAATTGTAATAAACTAATTATACTTAAATAAAATGGGAGGGACCATGTAAGATTGTAACGACCACATGTGGTGTCACGGTGTTGTTGTGGTAATGCATTTGTGAGACCATGGCTGGTGAACTCATTGTAAGATACCACTGAAAGGGTAGAGGCATCCTTCTGAAGAGCACAAGGGGCTTTTTCTGCTCAGTGCTCCTGGACAATGAAGAAGGGCCCAGGAGGTGATTATGGCTACCAGACTGGCAAGGGTCTTCCAACTCTGAGGCATCTGGGAGGGTCTTCTTCTTTGTTGTGCAGCTGCATCCTTAAATCCAGTCACACTGCAACACATGCATATTTAACCAAGTGGTTCTTGTACTTAGTACTATTTAAAAAATAGTATTTGTAGTGATGCTTAGATATTTAGCATCTCTGGTTGTACATAACATAAAATCTAAGACCAAAGGCAGCGAGTAAATAAAGTACATGTGATACATTTGAGTTTGTACTTCTTTAGTAATGGAAAATTTAGATTCTGTCTTAATTCTTGACCCAAACGTAGAGTCAAAGGCAAGTTCAGTTAAATTACTGGATTGAATCAGTATTTGACTTTACAGAAAATCTGCAGATAATTTGCCATTGGAACTCAGTCATCATGCTGGCCTAGGGATTAAGAGGATTACCAGGTCACTGCAACGTCCCTGTTAATTATTCAGTTAGAGACCTTTGTAGGATATCATCCCTCACATTTCCTGTCTATCTCTACATGCTATCAGAAGTAAAGGTATTGATATCACAATATAAAAAGACACGCTTAATGTCATAATAGAAGATTTTTGGCTGGACTGCAGCAAAGTATGGGCCAGTGCTATATATGTGAATGTCTGTCCCTTGGTGAGTCACTGAGTGAGTGAATGAGTGATGAAGTTAAACAATTGTTTGGTCAAGTTGGAGCTTCCTCATATGCCTTCATTCTTTTGAAATGAATAGGCATGACATTGTTTGTTACACTATCCACAAAGCTCAACTTAATAAGCCTCATTTGAGAAATTTCTTCAAATTAGGCACAAACGTCAACTGTGACTCAAGGATGAACTGATTGGAATTTGGTGATCAAAGGTCAAGGTTACTGTGACCCCATCTGTTGGATTGTCGTGAACATGATATCTCAAGAACAGCTTGAGGAAATTTCTTTAAATTTAGCACAAACTACCACTTGAACTCAACGATGAACTGATTTGATTTTGGTGATCAAAGGTCAAGGTCACTGTGACCCGACAAAACATGTTTTTGCCATAACCTAAGAACTCATACACTAAATTTCATGTCAGTATTCCAGACAAATGTCTACCAGGATAAAATGATGAAGTGACGACATTTTATATCCAAAAGGTCAACGATCAATGTCACTATGACATCATAGTGTTCCACAATTCAGTGTCATATCTCAGGAACAGAAGGGGGGGAGGCATTTGGTCAGATACTGAATCCGTGACACTAATCCTGAATGACTGTATAGATCGCCTGTGTCCCCTCTCTAAATTCAGAGTTTTTTTCTCAGCTGCATTTTTTGACTTGTTGGGTGGATAACTGATTTGTTGATCCATTCAGAGCTGATCACATCAGGATGGATGGATGAGAGGAGCAGCTGCTAGAGTGATTGCAAACTCTGAGACCCAGCAGAATGAATGAAAGTTTCACTAAATGAGACTGCGCTCTGACAGTGTGGTCGATGAATAACCAAACAGTATATTCCAATAGCACTTGTGGCAGCTAGCAACAAATAAATGAATGTGTGGGACACCCTGATGTGTGTTAAGCACCATGTATTTACAGACATGAATGTAACCTGTAAGTGCAGCTTGACTGGTTCATGGAGGCATACAACTGTGAAGCGATAATTCGAGTTTCTGGTATAAATTTGTATTTTCCTGTATCAATTTATCAAACCTGTGGTGTTTCAATAATATTTGTAGGTTGTTGACAGTTTAATGCACTTTATAAGAGTAGCGTACTGTGTGGTCACACCCCATTTCGGCGCGTTTTTTCATACGTATCTAACTTAATCAGAAAAATCTGAACGTTTTGTCTTTGCTGACCTCCAGTGGTTTAAGCTCTCACTTTACTGTAGTGTTGTATGAGTGTACTCCATGGAGGGCCTGCTGATGGGCTGATTTTCATTTGGCCCTGCCAGCTTGCCACTTGTTACGCAGCTGCAAGGGTGGAGAAACCTGGATATGTGTAGCAGGCATATGAGGCAGGAGGTTATGATATTGAGTCTGTTTCAGCTGACAATCAGTCAGCAGCAGGTGGCAGAGATGCTGTGATGAACTTTAATCTCTTTCATGGTTTTTAAATGTTGGCAGAGACAGTGCAGGACCTTTTCAAGTAAGGATTGTTAAGGATGCTGTTGATCTAGAAGGTATTTTGACTTTGTGCCACACAGAGCAATCAATTCAAGTTGGCAAAAATGACGTGCTGATTTGCATGCCAGATGAAAGGAAACCACGCCCAATTCAATTTGTATCTGATACAGGTCATGTAAACAGCATATACTGTTTGGATATTCTGAATTAGCCATGTTTTTTTTTTGCCAGTAGCATTTTCTGATAAAGACATGGGTACATTAGTCAGGTTTAAGGAGGCTTCCGTATACAGTGCAGTCAGAATATGCATCTCATTTGGGGGTTTTCCATAGTTTGCAACACATGGCTTCTTATCTGTTTTAGATGCATGCCCACATTTCTGGTTGAAAGGAGAAACATACCTATTTGAAGCATTGTGAAAGACTTGGATATCAACAGCTTTTTGGATATGCCCAAATATTGCAATGTCAATCTTTTCAAGAAGTTGGCAGTGGTTGTTGAAGGGATGAAAGAGGCAGGCTGTGTACGCATCATCGAGCATGTCTGCCACAGGTGGAAAACTTTGAAAGAATCCAATTTTAACGCAAAGAAGCAAAATGGCACCACAGCTCCAGCTGTTCTACTTTTCCATGTTTTGATGTAAATGAAAGGACATCATAAGGCATGTTAGTCGAAGTATACACAGCTGCATGTAAACATGAATATTAGTGGAATATTAATTTTCATCAGTCATGTTAACAGCTTAGTAGGAATATAGTCTTTTTTCAGAATAAAAACAGCAGTAAAATACAGCTTTTCAATCTGGTGTTAAATTACTCTTTTTGATGTTGTCTTTTTAGTTATTGCGAGAAAAATGTTCCATTTCAAAAAAGTTTTTAGTTGAGTTACTGTCGACTTTTTCAGTGTGACTGCAAAGACGAACTGTAGGCTATCCTCTGTTGGTCTTTGCAGTAGCTTTCTACTGATGGAAAATCCCAAAAACACAGAGTGACTTCTGAAACTTGGCTCTCTCTGTCCTCTTGCTGGTATTGCACAGGAGTTTTGATAAGATGTTCTTATTGTATATCAGGAACACGTAAACATCACTGTCCTGTAGACGCATCATCACCCAGACCATGAGACTAGTCTGAGTTCCCCTGTGAGCTTTTTGCTTTGCAAGGCCAGTTTTACAGCATTTTCACATCATTTGTTAGTATAAAATCAAGAGTGACACAAGTTTCATGCCTGTCTCTTAGCTATCAAGGTTGCATTCAAAATGTTGACGTGTTACTGGTTTGTTGTGGTCTTTTCCTTTTTGTAAAAAATAAACCATTAATGGGACTATTAACCCTGTTTTTTCAAGTCATTAGAATGCCCTCTGACTTACTAAAAGGCATGACATGTTGTTATTTTTAGTCTTATGTTAAGGTTGACCTCTGTACTATATATTTAGATGGCTTTCACATCTGGCTCAGCTGTCACATGGATGACAGAAGGTTTATTTCCAGCAGTGACCTGAGGATTAACCAGCAGTGTGTCAGCCTGCCATTTCTCTGCACTAAATGCCTTGGCAGTGATTAAACAGATAATATAGCTGTAAATATTTGTCCTGTATTCTCGGGGGGTATTTATGGCCCATTTTGTTCATAAATGCTTCAGTCAGCACAGAATCTCTCTGCTCCACGGCTGCAGTGAGCTACACTGAAACAGATCTTGGGATTAGCGAGTGGGTCAAAGTATTGTTTTAATCTGATTTTGGCTCTCTGTCCCTGACTCGTGCAGGAAAGACAGATGGCTGAGTTTTGAGTGAAATCCGAGAGTGAAAGGAGGGGCTGAGGGGGGCCTTCCATTCCGAACACTTGTTTCACATACACATCATATAGTCATGTCACAGATCCCACGAGGGAAAAATACTCCTGCTGGGAAAAATAGCTGCACACTTAAGAGCAGTCGAGGGGAAGCAGCAGTTTGTACCTCTGTTCCTGTGTTGTTGGTCTGTCTGCTGTCAGATTCACTAGTTTTGTTTTCAGTGATGTGATGAAAGAAAACACCAGCATATTCTGAGGGTGGATTTTAAAACTGTAGTCTGATTTTTAGCACTGTGTTGCCCAGGGCCTGTAATTATTAAACATCTCAGAGTCCCTCTTAGGAATTACATGTTTTGTCCAACCAATTAGGAATCCTGCTGAAAGTGATGCCTTTTATGTAGCTTATTAAACTGGCTTTCTGCAAGGCACAAAACTACTTCTATGAGAAAGTGTTGCTGTTTTACGACTCTCAAGGTAGAAATTATAATGATGTTGTGTTGTAGATTTCTTACTGTTTTACCTGTTGTCTTAAATATTAGAGTATGTTAGTATTGTATGTATGTGATTCTGAGAAGTGCTTGTAGGTTTTATGTGTATAGGCACATAATTTGGGTAACTTACTAGAGTTATATGTATGCAAAAATGTGATTACAAAGTCAGTTTAAACTCATTGACATTTACGATTGGGCCATTTAGATAATAATGTTGAATATCACATTAACAATATTCTTTATGATTCATAAACAGATACTAAAGTGTACTAAGTTGTGCCTTTCTGCTGCTTCTAATACATAATTCTAAAATCCAACAAATTTCTCGAATGAAATATAAAAATAAATCTTTTTTTATTGAACAAATTGGACTGAACAGGAAGGTGAATGATTACGATGATGCTAAAAAAAAAATCGATATAATGTGCAGCCCAAATTTAAACTGTAAATGATAATTGACAAGACTCACATTGCATAAAAAAGTAATGTAGTCTATATGGAAATTAGCATACTATGATTCAGTTGTGTGAAATGATCAGCATCAGCAGATCTCTCATTCATTCCCATTGTTTAACAGCCTATAGTGCCACATCTTGCACATATCACACCAGCACACTCAGTGATGATGTTGAAACTTCTCTTACTGACTGTAGTCTAATCTTCTCTGCCATTGTCCACTTCCACTTACAACTGCACCCGTTGCATGTTCCCTACATGCAAGGAATATTCTGTATTGTCACCAGTCTTGAGAAATGCACCATGACAATATGAACACAATGTTTATTTCAAATGTAATATCTCCTTTATTATTCAAAAAGGAACAAAAGACTATTTGTGATTTTACCTTTAGTAATTACATTGAGATAAGCTTCATTATTCTGGTGACAATCAGCCAGGGGGGATTGTTAGTTGGTCCTCACTGAGCCTCATTTTGTTTCACACAATCATCATTGCTACACAGCTGCATTTTCCCCATTCCAAAATAGTTTTAACATTGTGATGATATTAGTTACTAAGGAGAAATCCTGTGTTTTTTGGCATCATGCACAAAGTTAGTCTCAAAAATTATCTTTTGATAAGCTTACTGTAAAACAGTGTTCCCAAGTCATCTCTCTCCAATCAGTGTCTCTCCTGACACCATCTCTGGGAAACTCCAAACAGTTTAGGAAACCTCTTAGGTTCTGTTACATTTTGACAGAGGATTGATTTCCTAAGTTAAGAGAAGTTGATGAAATGTAGGTCTTGTGTTGTTGTTTTTTGCTAAAAAATGCGTCAATCGGAGTATTTTTGATCAGTTAGGAGTGATTTCTTACTCTAATATGCTTAATGAAAATGGGCCAAGATCAGATTTTTTTAACTCTCCTGTTGAGCAGAGGCAGTAAGCCGCCCAGATCTTGACACATTTCATCTCATCATCTAATCACTGCACTCTTTATTCTTTATTCTATTTAATATCCAGCATTTTCTGTATGAAATAGCACCTCTGCTCCTTTTCTTGGAAAAGCAATGTTTTATTTCACAAAAGCATTATGTCTTAAAAGTTTTATGTTTGCAGGCTTAGCTGGTGTTTGTTTTAGGCAACATCCACCTCTGCTGTAAATCCCTGCCCCACCCTGCTTTGTGACTGGATGTAATTACTTGCTGCGGCTGAATATGTCAGCAGTGTCGAAACAGTCCATTTAATTGAGAGATTCTGCCGCGGTTTATAGTAAAAGTTTATAGTAATACAGTGAAGTCCTAAATAATAATATTGAATACAATATGTGCAACCTGGTTAATGTAAAGTTAGTGGAAGGAAAAAGTTAGTTTTGGTAGAGGCAGGTGGTGTATAAATCTGAGTGAGGTACCTTGTATAGACGCCCCCATATGTTAATACTGATATGTATAGTGTAGCAGCTACAGCCAGCAAATGTGACAGTGCAGATGTTTGTTCGTTTCCATGCGTGTGACAGACTGACATCCAGACTTGTGCTTGTAAAGAACATTGAATTGCCTTGTGTATGAATGGTGCTATGTAAATAAAATTGCCTTGCCTTGCCTTTCCTTGACAGGAACGCCAGTTGCTTCTGGTATTTTCCTTTATGTCATCTCTGCTCATGTCTCTTTATATTCATCAGCTCTTTACATTCATACAGCTCAGCATGATCACACTTATTTTTTTTTTGCACAAACTGAAATATTTTCAGCATGAGTTGACAAGTCTTTGCCTGATTTAAGGACACATAGAATCCATTCTGTGCGTCATCCTTCGACTTTTATGAATTTGCACTGCCTGTAATTTTTTGCTTCACATTCAGTCTGATCACAGCTGACACTAATGATTATTTTTATTATAAAAATCGATTATCCTTTGGTCTATATATGATGAATGTTAAAAATTTCCCAGAGTCCAACGCCACTAGCTTTGTCTAACTTAAAATTATAACATTAAAGTAAACCAGCAAAAAAGCAGCAAATCCTCACATTTACAGGATAAATTGAAGCCCTTAGTGGGCTATGCACATACTCATAGAACTAGATTTACATCCTTGTAACTTATATTTCCTTTGCTAAGAGTGAAAAGCTTTGCAAGGAAAAACATGTTTACAGTTAGTTAGTTAAGGATCAGTGAAGGTACAGTATATGTGTGTTAAAAGCTCCTGCAGAGCACCATGGGACTGCATAGTAAGACAGGCGTACTTTATGGGGCTGTGAGTGCTCATAAACAGTGAGAAGAGATGACCCACATAATAGAGAATGTACCGCAGGCAGTGTTGTAGCTCAGAATGCTGAAGTTAATTTTAGTGCATTCATGCCATGCTTCATTACACAAAGGTAATACAGATTTAGTTTTTAACATTTCCACCCTCAGAGTGCATGTTAGAATGTGAATGTTAAGATTTGTATCAAGCTGGATCTGTAGGCTGTGACCTCCTGTAGGCTTTTCATTGTTGGGTGTCTGAGAACATGTAATGATCTTCTCGAATGACATTTTTACATTTCAATAAACTGTTTTTAGAGCTGGTGTTTGAAGTGTGCACTATGCTTAATTTTTCATGACTAGTGAAAACATGCTGTAATGAAAGAAGCTCAGGCTTGTTTCTGGGAAGTTGAGTACTTAAAAGTGTGCAAGCCTAATTTGAGTGTTATTTATGCTCCATGAATAGTATTTCTGCATAATATAATTGAGCAATTGAATAAAGCTCAGATTTTGTCCCCAAAAGTTACCAACTAGGCTTTTTTTTCCCCACACAAAATATGACCTTTTATTTAGTGCTGATTACCTGTCAAAGTGGGTGGTAGAGTAGACAAATTCTCCCACCCTCCCTTCAGCTAATCATTTGTAGACCGTAATCCAAAACCCATTATCACAAGCCAACTTTTTAGAGGGAGTAACTAACGGAAAGCAGAAAAAATGCAACACAGCATTCCTTTCCTGACATGCCGACTAAATGACGTTTGTGCACTTTTTAAGGTATTTTTGGGGTCAGTGAATGGGTCACATCACTTCCTTGTTGGCCAGATCTGTAATCCTCACAGCCACTGAAACTTTAATGAATGCTTTTTTTGGTGGGTTTTGAATGGGCTGCTGTTAGATATGTTGACAGGTGGGCACTAGCAGTCACATTCCTGACATACTTTGGATATCAACTGCTGCACGGGGTCTTAAAGGATGCGCAGTTGCCTTCTCACTTATCAGTCATGGTGCCAGTGTTGACAGCTACCAAGTGACACTGACTTCAGTGCTGCATTGTGAGCATAAAGAAGAAAACACATGAGGTGTGTGATGGACTCAGCGTTACTCATCAGCTAAACACTGTTTTGAAAGGTGTAATTCAGGGCTGTCAGTATTTGATTTAGCTGGCACACCTGCTGTGGAAAACTGCTGAAACTTCATCTCAACATAGAGTCTGTTTATATTGTGTCACTCTTAATATTACATAATGTGTAATAACATTTACAGACAGTTGCTATACCTAGAGGAATTGATTATTGTAGTAGATAATATTCCATGGGTTAGAAATTTTTGTGAAGAATTACAACTTAATTAGTTGTTACATGCTTACAACTTTGAGTCTGTTCCAACCTGGTATTATCATGTGTCCAGGGTGATCTGATCACAAATGGACAGCTCTAAAGTCTGTCTGTTTACACCTGGCATTATAATGCATCTTGAGTGACTATTTGTAATCAGATCTCACTTCTCCATTCCATAAGCAAAATAAACATGTACATAGTTTTTGTAAAGATCAAATGTGTTGTTGCGTTTTCCTCAAGGGGAAGGACTGCAGGGAATTGTACAGTATTTACGATACATTGATTTTTTAATTTATTATTATTATTATTTTTAGCCAGAGGCAGTTGCTGAGAGTCTATCCACACCAGGCCCCAAGGAATTGTGCTGGGCATTGAGGCCAATTTTCATAGTGGCCGAACAGTGTTATTACACTGTCACGTCATGCCCTGTGGCCCAAAAAATTTTGTTCCCATTTCTTAACATGGGGAAAGAGATGTCTGTGAATCAGTGGATACATTTTTTTGATCATCACAACCCCCATGAAATGACATATTTAGAAGAGCGGCACAATTGAATCATTTTATTCTCATTTAAGTTAGTGGATAGCTCAACCAGAATTAGCGGCTCAACCAGCAGTAGTCTTCTGTGCGCCTATTCTGTGGGCCATGCAATGCAGAAGCAGTGCTGATTATCAGGGTAATTTTATGTGCGGAATTTGTTTTTTTGGTGTTCATGCACCACTGAGCAGCTTTCACAGGAATAGACTGGGCCCCACCTGCAGCGCTGTATAGAGCTCTCTTTGTACATCCATTGCCCATGTACACAGTGACAGGGCTAACTTTTAGCATCACACAGCTAACATTACCTAATGATTATTAATGGGTTTCATTGAAGAGTCAAGCCTTTTTGGTGTAGGTGTGAGTTTGTGTCCATTTATCAGCTGCTGCTGTGTTAGCTCCTGCTAACCTTGCAGACATTGAACTGGCCGTTCGCCAGCAGGAGGGCAGCTCTGGGGACTGTCGGTTTGTGCTGCGTCTAACCTGTTTAACAGCAGTACAGAAAGTGTTCTTTTCTGGCGGTGAGTTGTATAAGCAAGGACGTCAGCTAAGTAGGCGGCACCTCAGTGTGACCCAGGAAGCATTGGTGCACACGCTGCTGAAAGAAAGTGGCCGTATGTGGCCCTGACCAACTTAGAAATGTGGTCTGAGCAATCAGATCTCAAGAAGCATTAAGGAGGTTTTTGGTGCTCCTACACTTGTACTAAAGTCTGCTAAATTCAAATTCACGTCCTTGGAACTTTGAGCCTTCTGATGCCAATTTTAACTCAGGAGTATTGCTTACATTAGAAGCTCAGTCAGGCTCAGGTTATTGCACTACAACAAAACCTGCTACACCTGTGTGACAAGACTGCTCTTCCTGAGATGAGCTTGGACACTGATTGATCATCTCATGCTCAATTAGGCATTATTTTCATAAACTAAATACACGTTCAAAATCAAAGTTTGTAACAAGTTAACATTTGTGGTGCTGCAACAAAAGATTGTTGCCGTTAATCTGCCAGTTATCATCTTTATTGATTGATTAATGTGGTCTGAAAATGTCATCAGTTTCTCTATAAAATTACAAGTTTGCAGATCTGAATGTGACATGTTTATGGTACCTGTTTTATCACACCAGTCCAAAACCCAAAGACTTAATTTATAACATATAACAGAAAGAGGCAGAAAATCTGTCTGCCTGTGAGCTTTGGGATGCATCAAACATTTAAACAGTCCTAAAATAGTTTACCAGTACACTAACTTTGTCTGTGCAGAAATAAAAGTGAACTCCCTTTTAGTGATCATAAATGACATAGTCCTGAGCAGATAAACCTTGTCCATTCTTGTTAATATAATTATATCATTGCCAGTCTAGTGTATGAGTGCACTAATTTGGTTCTGGGAAACAGTGGTTCTCCACCCACTGATGCTTTATTTATTTCTTCTTTTTTTAGATTTCTTGCATCCTCCAAAAACAAGAAATGTTTGCTTCTTGCCTGTGATTTGTGAATGAGTCAGGAAGGTCAGAGCAGGTACGTCTCTGAGGTTATCAAGTGGGCACCTCCCATCACAGCTGTTTCTCTGTATGAAGCCCATCACGGCTCCAACAGACTGAACAGCAAGATCCGACATGTCAGATGCCAGAGGAGCTGCTCTGACCCAAACATCAGGAACCTCCCCTGGTTCACTGAACCACGTGCAACAAACTGAGGAAGCTTACATGCACACTATATGCATTATGCGTATGTCTTTATTCACTCAGAGAAAAAACAGCATGTGTATACATTCAGTAAACCCTCAGTAACACTAGCGAGTGTAGCATAGAAGTGCTAACTTAGTGACAAAGTTTGGTGCATACCTCCTTCAAAACTCTCTGGGCAAGGAGTCTCGCGTCACTAGAGCACAATGTTTAACCATGACATGCTTGAAATCTACAAAACCAGCCTGAAAATGAAGACAATCTGCAACTACTGAATAAGTCCACAGAGCATAGTATTGATTGTCTGAACTGGCAGATGCAACACTATGATTTGCCAGTCTGCGTTTGAGGGTGGGACTAAGCGAAGGGTCGATTATACTGTCTTAACCCACATAAAGTTTTCAGTAGTCATTAGTTTAATGTCCACACAGTTTAATATGCAGCGGCATATTAAACTTGGGTACTTGGGTTTGGCCACGTTGTTGATCTAGTTTGCTGTTTTTGTTAAGTAGCGGTCTGTTAGTCACTCACTGTACAGCAAGAAATGACACTTCAAAATGAAAGCTCTGAGCCTGAAATTCACTGTACTTCAGAATAAAGTCTGTTCTTTACAAACTTGACACATTCAAGAGTCACTTGCGGTCCAATCAGAATGGATTGCAACCCACTTTTGGGCGCGACCGACCACCTGGGAACCACTGTCACCGTGTCGCTTTAGTCCAGCTGTCCTACCATGAGAACTAACTCTCTGGTTTTACATGATAAGTGGGACTGTCACTTAATGCAGTGTGTCTAAAAGGTGAAGTTGTTAAAAGTAAGAAGTTGTTTTTATTTGTTGTCGACATTTAAAATCTGTTACATTAGAAATTGTGATTTACAACTGTAGGGATTTTAATTGACAAAGAAATGCAACAGCAAGCGCTGGGACACATTCCAGTGAGGTCAGACTGAGCAACCAGGCTGTTGACCCCACACTGACACAGACTTTTCCCTGGAGGGAAGGGTGATAAAAAGACATGAGGGCCCTGGGTGTGGACAGGTCACCCTGTCCTCTTTGTAAAGAAACTCTGTTAAACACTCCAGGCTTTAATCAGGGTTCCAGTGTCAAAAATAAAATTAGCCTGCTACACACAAGCCAAGTTGTCATCCAAATGTAGTGCTCAAATTAACCAATTTTTTTTTTAGAAAAATAGCTAAACAAGACGTGAATTAATGTGTATTTCAATCCATGGTACTTTACTAAAATGACAAATTAAACAGTTGAGTTCCCATTATTTATATTATTGTGTTATTTGTAGAGCTGCAACGACTAATTGACTAATTGTTCAGTTGTCAACTGACATTTATGCAAATATCAATGGGATTAATGTTGTTTGTAGGCGTCTCACTTTTAGACAGTCAATAAATCTGTCAAACTACAAATTCCAAGTATTTGGTTAATGTGAATGGCAAACCTCAGGCTTTAAGCAGCTCTGAATACTGTTTCTACCCTTTCTAACCTCTTTTACTACTTTCAAGATAAGCTAAGGTCAGCTCGTGATGGATTTCTTTATATGGTCATCTGATCCAGGCAGGCTACTGCAAGTGTTTACATTGCATAGCCTACACTGCAACATGTAGCTACATGCTAACATTAGGGAAACATGTATTCTTTGTTGCTGATGTCATCAATGTCTCCCTGATTTTGGATCATACTCCTTCTGGAACATGTCCAGTTGTGTTTAGAGGCTTTTATTGGGGATTTGTCATTGTAGAAAAACTTGCTATTCTCTGTTACAGTCATTCCCCAGCATGAATTTTGTTTTCCTAGTATGTTGTAGGCCTGACCTTCCCTACTCTCTGCCTCTGATTGGTTTACCCTGACATCCTTATCAATCCTGCTTCTTTAGCTTAAAGGCTCTCTAAGTCTTAATAAGCTTGAAATGTTTTTTTCATATACAGCAAACATTTCCTCTGATTATGCTGTGAAAAAGTCTGGTCTCTGTAGACAGCCCAGGCTCCGCAAATGGCAACAAAAACACTTCACTTCTGTTTACGTTCAACAATGTTATCAGACACAATGGAGCTAGCACGCCTTTTAGCCTCATTGTAGCCTGTAGCTCTAACTGCCTCTCTGGGCACCGCGTTCACGTGTGCACGAGACCGTGAGACACGGGCACCACGTTCATGTGTGTGTGCTTGCTTTCGCTGGTCTCGCACTGGCTGGTTGATGCAGCCTGGACCTAAATGTTTTTGTTGCCATTTGCGGAGCCTGGGCTGCCCACAGAGACCGGACTTTTTCACAGCATATTCAGAGGAGAGTAGCTAGCGGATCGTGAGGAGGTGTTTGCTGTAGTGACAAAAACTTTTCAAGCTTAGGAAGACTTAGAGAGCCTTTAAACCAACTCAACCAACGCAGGGACCTCTGGCCATAACTCAAGAATTTATAAGCGTTTATAATGTTTCCCACAAATATCTCATAGGATATAATGATGAACTGATGACATTTTATATCCCAAAGGTCAAAGGTCAATCTCACTGTGACATCATAATTATTTGCATAAAACACTTCTGGCCATTTTTCAACATCATATCTCAGGAACAGGAGGGGGGACTTTTGGTCAGTAATGAATTGGAGACTTTACTCTTGAAACTGTGCTGATTGTACAGATCTTTTGTTTTGCTGAGTTGAAGATGGGTGTGAAGCATCCATGTTTACACAGACATGGATGTAAACTGTAAGAGAAACTTGATTGGTGCATGGAGACATACAACCACATGGCGGTAATTCTACTTCCAGTATTATAAAACTACAAATGGGCCCATTTGACCTCCAGAGTTTGACCAACTCTGGCTCAAACACTGCATACAATGTAAAATATTACATATAGTCCTACTGCTATTGTATTTTACTCTTCTTTTTCATTTGGCTCATTGTTTCTAACATTTCAAAACAAAATGCTTTCCATCTCCTCTATTGATAGCCCTCTTTTTCAAAGTTGGCAGCAACACAGACATGAAGTGATGTGTCTGCATTAGAAGGCGGCTGTTTTTCAGGAGCGAGCAGGTTAATAAGTATTCTCCAGGGCCTCCTCCCTGGGCCATGTGAAAAGCAAGGGGCTTGGCATTTCTTGTTCTTGAACTGAGTCCTGAGTTCCAAAACTTTGCACAAAAGCCCCGTTGCCTAGCTGCGTGTGAGAAGCCTCGCTGTGACTGCCAGGCCTGCTTTGTGTGTGTGGGTCTCTGACTGAACTGGATCTTCTGGAGAATCAACTGGAATGCAGTTGGGGAGAGAAATCCCCCCTTCGCTTAATCTTATTCAGTTTTCCCTGGCAGGAGGGAGCCATTCAGATGTTACCATAGTGCATTAGCACCCTTTTCAGCTCAAGCGAATTGACCTCCGATAGTGAGGTTTGTCATGCATTCTTTGGCATTCCACTTTGTGTGGTCTGATTTTACATTTCTGGAATGTTTCAAGGATATTTGTTGCACTGCAGAATCAATCCGTCCGGCCTTTCCTGTTTGATCTAGCATCACTCATTTTCCCTGATGCTCAATAAGCTTAGTACTGTATAATGCTGTTTATTGCAGTTTTGAACATTTCTTCAGCTCTGGTTTTAATTCATTGGGGATTTGTGTAAGACGTGTGATACTCTTCTGTTTTAAAATTGGAACTGTGTCCAGCAGAAATGATGTGGCCAAGAAACTGTATTGCACAGCCATTTTATAGTTTAGTCGGTATGAAAGGCTAATGTCTTGGAAATAATCTATTTCTCTCTCTGGGTTTAGCCATGTATGCCCACGGCGCTGTGTTTTGTTGATGTCATCTGTACCATGTTCTCTCATTCTGCGCTGTGTTTCCGGTAATGAAACACACAGTCATTAGAGGGACTGTCATCACAGATTAGACTCCAGGGATCAGATGGGACATGCCTCTTCCTCTGCACAGTGGAGCTACACAATCGGTGTTGAGTTGAAAATGCTGTTTTCACTTTCTCTTGCATCCTGTGTTGGTCTCAGGTTACCAGTTAGGCTTTGTAATGTTCTTGTGGAAACAAATGACTACAAAATGCTAATCCTTTTCTCAGCTCATACTGCTTTTATAATGTTAGCATCACTTGTCATGCAAACTTATTCATTTGTTCAGGCGCAGGGGAGTTGACAGCAATAAAAGAGAAAACATTTAGTCCTATTATACTGTGCTATTATTGCTTGTTTGTTTCCTCATATTATGTTACAGCCTACAGTGAAAGAAAGCTGAAAAGATGATGCCACAGCCAGGCTAGCTTCTGTTCAACCAGCATCTGTAACTCACTACAATCTGTCAATGAGCTGGTTCTTTCAGCTGTCTGTCTAAGAAGTGAAGCATGCTCTCTGTGATTACTGTCCATGCTAAGATAAATAAGTATTGACCTTGCACATTTGGACCCTTGCAATTGTAACAAAGTCAAACAATGATTTTGTTAAGATTCCATAACTACAGCCCCAGATGTGTTTCCAGTACAGCATGGTAGATACCAGAGGTCATCCCAACTGTTTATCACCGGTCCAACTTTAAAATCCGTTGTCTCATAACTTGACTGGCCTCAGTCCTTCAAGCTCATGACTTTTACCCACAGTGATTTTGCAAATTGAATAATAAAATGGTAAATTAAAAATCGCAGCAAGTCCTAGTCCAAGTCATATCAACAGCATTTGTCTATACCTTTCAAAACTGTTCAACAAATGTCTTTAAAATTTTTTTGATGTGTGATGTGACAACCAGGGGTGGGCAATTTGGCCCTAAAACAATATTACGATATTTCAGGGTATTTTTCGATAACGATATCCTGACAATATGACAAATTAGTAAAAAAAAAAATATATATATATAATTTATTTAAGAACATAGAATTGCAACAAAATAAGTGATGCAGTTTTACATTTCAACCTAACAGTTTGCCTTCAAATATTCAGTAAAAAATAAAATTACACCAAATTACACATTTAAACAGTTCCCAGATACAAAAAAATGTGCTCTGGGATCTGTATATATAAATCAACATGTGATTTCCTCTTAATCCTAAATGGCTGAGTTATTTTTTTTTTCACCTGGACCTTTATGCTCTGCCATTTCTCCTCTAGTCATCACGCTGTAACCTGAGAGAGCCTGTTATGCTACAGTAACTACTGCACACTCACATAAATGTAGTTTTTGTCAAGCTGTGAGTGTCACGTAGGTTTACATTACCAAAGGTTTATGACAAAATCACTTGACGTCACCATCATGTGCACATGGTAAGAGAGAGGAGAGGGAGAGGAGCTGCTGAATGAGTTCCCTCTGAGCGGTAGGTCGCTAAAAGAGTCTGAGAAGTCCAGGGTTGTTCATAAAACTATTTATTTCACACTACTGAAGCTGCATCTCTTTTTGGAACAAGTGCGTAGTCACTAATAATTTTGCTTTCAGCTATGCTTGTTGTTACCTTGCGTAACAGTATGATGTCAATGTGTCAACACCTCGAGTATCATGATATGAATTTTTTATATCATATTAAAATTTATACCAGTATTATTGTAAATGATATGATACGGTACACCCCTATTGACAATTAGAGCTGCACAGTTAATCGAAATATTATCAAAATCGCAGTAAGGCCAAGTGCAATATCCAAATTGCAGGGGGTGCAATTTAGGTATTGCACTTGGCCATATTGCAATTTTGATAATATTTTGATTAACTGTGCAGCCCTAGTAGTACTACAGAGATGCATGACCTAAAAATCTTATTGTGAAAGTAAGGGAACTTGCTTGTTTGGTGCAGACCCTAGTAAAACTAACATCATCATTTTAACATTTTTTCAATGAATATGAAATGCAAAAATGACCATTTCCACTAAAATTGTGACTCATAACGCAATTGCGATATCTGTAAGTAATTGCTTAGGTTAGGATTAAGGTTTGGTAAGGTTAAGGCACAAAAACAACTTGGTGAGAGAAAGAGCAGGGTTGTGGTTTGGGATACAGTAATAATGTAGGCTAATTCTTTTTATAAGGACAGTTTTATGAATTGAAATATTAAATAAATAATATTACATAGTTGGAAAAAAAAGTTAAACTTAACTTTAACTTAGCTCTGTGTGTAACCAGTTTCTCCAGAATTGTTAGGATTGAATGTAGTAGGGGTGGGATGTGATTTATTTCAGCTTCCAAAAGGGGGGACACCAGAATAATTTGAGAACCACTGGTGTAGAGACAGTCATGCAGCCCCACTGAGGTTCACAGAGGGGATCGGAGGCACATGCAGGGATCTGTTTAATAATCTGACCCGGGCATCATACTCACACATTAATCCAGTTAATTTAGGGCAACAATTGGATGAACACGAGACTGTGAGAACCTTGGCTGAAGCCTTACTGTGGGACACAGAAGGAGCCTGCTGTGGCTGGGATGAAAGGCCTTGTGGCAGAAAAGCTGAAAATAGTGCATCTCTGCATTCTCTTGTTACTTTCATTCAGAGAACCACCACATTAAGACAGCAAATCAACACAGAGGGCATGAGGCTGCTCCTTGCAAAACCATGTGCAAGAGTCTAGAAGTATGGGAAAGACAAGAGTAATCTCAATTCTATAAAAATATTAAATCCCAAGTAAATAATTGCACACTTAAAAAAATTTAAAAAACCAGTGTGTTTACAAAATGAAATGTGAAAAAGTCCAAGGGAGTTTATTTTCTTTGTACTGTATAGGAACAGAATTAGAAGTACTTGATGGAACCTGTTGAAGTCTATAAACCGACCTTTGATGTGTTGCTGTTGGATAGAGCTTGTTATTTTGTTGTGTATTTAGCACTTAAAGGAACAAAGAGACTGTGTGGAAAATTTAACCTCAAACTCAACACTTTAAGTTCTTCCCTCTCTGTGTGTGTGCTGTAGTCTGCTGTAGTGTGTGTTTCTGGTGTGGAGCTCAGTAAGCATGGATTACGCTGACCCCAGTTCCAGTTTTACAGCCAATAAACACCTCTTGGATCATTAAAGCAAATTTTCGAGCAGAATACGCAGTTTATAGAAGGACAACAACCTGTAGTGTATGCCCACATAATTAGGAGTTTTGACAGCATAAATAACATGTAATAGAGGCTCTTTAATCACAGAGTCTTCATGTCAGGACACGCTTAGAACGTCTGTTTTCACTCCAATTATTACCTGCTCATTTTATGACTCTGGATTGATAAGTGACAGTAAAAGAATTTGACATGAAAGAAGCCCACTGAGCCAGACTGAAAGTATTTATGATACTCCAGAGTTGACAGAATTTTCCATCTGTGTCCTATAAATGTCATCTGTTGGTGTCTTTATAGATAAATATGTTGAGACTTAATGAGAGACAGCGTGCATGGAATAAGCAGGTTAAGCCTCTTAAATAATGCTGATTTTGTAATTCCAATGTGTTTTTTTAATAAACAAAGTTATGTTTACATTCCAGGGATGGACTGGAAATAAAATAACAATAGTAACAATAATAAACAAATTTAAGGAAAAATTAGCCCACCGTTGACCCATTAGCCCATGTCACACTTTACGAGAATTCTTAATTGTCTAGAGGACAAACTCTAGGAACACAACCAATCCAATCCAATCTAATCCAATCCAATCCATTTATTTATAAAGCACAATTTGAATAAACACGAAGGTTTCCAAAGTGCTGTACAGTAAAATAAACACAATAAAACATAATAAAAATACAAAATACTACATACAATCAACAACCTGCGTGGTGTTAAAAGCTAAAGAAAAGAGGTGCGTTTTAAGAAGAGTTTTAAACTTAGACAGTGAGGAGGCCTGTCTAATGTGCAGCAACAGTTCATTCCACAATTTTGGAGCTGCAACCGAAAACGCTCTGTCCCCTCTGAGCTTCAGCCTAGTTTTGTGAACCCTCAGGAGCAGCTGGTCAGCTGACCTGAGAGATCGGCTGGGTGTGTAGGGGTATAGAAGCTCAGAGAGGTACGCTGGGGCAAGACCATTTAGAGATTTAAAAGCAAATAAAAGAATTTTAAAATAAATTCTAAAATGGACGGGTAGCCAGTGGAGCTAAGCTAAAATCGGTGAAATGTGCTCAACAACTCCCTTCCCTTGCTGTAATTTCTTAATTTGTGAACTTAAACTGTGAACTGAGCTAAGCAGGCACACAAAATAACAAATTTGCAGTGAACTCACCAAAACTTTGCTGCATACATGCTTTTTGCCTCTCTGTTACAACTAAACAGCCTTAAACTAACTGCGGATATTGGAAGATTTGTGTTCTTTTTTTACATATGAAGTTTTAAAGTTTAAATGGGGCTCAGCAGCATTCATGTATTATAGTGTAAAATGTGAAGTCGCTAATGATGGATCAGAAATGTGCCAACACATCTTTTACCAACGCTAGTTATCAAACAAAGGCCAGAGACTGTGTTATATTAAATATCTGTGAGCTATTAATTCGCCACTTCCAAGCAGAAGAGAGAAGATAATGTTATCTTGGAGCCTTAGGGTGGAAAGTTTCTCCTCCTCTGGACAGCTGCATCATGTCAGTCATGCGTGAAAACAGAGAATCCAAAAAAAAAAAAAATCTTCATGAATTGAAGTAAATGGGGACTGCGTTTAACAACGGGAGAACCGTATCTGTTTAATGTACACAACTCGTGCTGTATAATCAAAGTCTCATTTATCCAGTAACATGCTCAGTTCTTCCTAGACACAGGCATTTTAGCTAAAACCTAACTATTTAAAACACTTCTATCTACACGTAGCGCACCCTTGAGACTGAGACTACACAAGACTGTTTGTGGACTACTAATATGTTTTAGCGAAATTGCATGTATCTGGGAAGTTGTGTGAGAATTTGTTAACAGATGTTTTGATGTAATTTTGTTGTTCATGACGAACTTTCACCTATTTTGGATTCTCTGTTCACTATCTAGACATGCAATAAAAACAGTTTTCTTTATGAATTCAAGGTAACTCGAGATCAGTAATGGTTATGCAAATTGTCATTTTGCAGGTGAAGTATTTCATTAATATTGTTGTTGATACTTGTTGGCTGAAGGTGGCTGTTTAAGGACACTCAGACTAATGTGCTGTTGGACTCTTTGCTCTCTAAATGTTTTATTGCTTGGATTATAATTGAAACTGAGGTAGGAAAGTGTCACAGAAACTTAAATCTGCATCATCAAGATAAAAGTTTGATTGATTTTTTTCTCTGGCAGCCAGTGTGTTTTTACAAATTTTCACATCTCAGGTTTCAGCTGAGGGCCATATTTTGAAGGTTACACATAATGCCGGCAGTCATTGACAGTACACTGACGCAAACCGGAAGATAACAGGATTCCTTTTGGAAACTTGTAAAATGCCTAATTTAGCAGGAATGCACTCCAGTGTATGACAACTCAATGACTGTCTGTCAGTGTATTTAATAGTGATGAGAATTCAGATGAGACACTTGAGGCATGGCAGCCCTTTTCCTTTAGTCACCCTAGCTTCCTGTGGTTAGACCAAAACCACATAAGTGTGTCACGGAGAAACTCATTAAACCACAGAAGTGTGTCTGTGCTGTTTGCGGTTATGACTGTGTTGCAATTTTTTAATGTCTCATTGTGTTTTGGCTTGTTCAAAGTACAGCATGCACTCAGTCTCTGACCAAATTTGACCCCTCTTTTTTGCTCTCATTGGGGATTATTTCTGTAGAGCTCACATGATCCCACAAGGACTGTACATTGGTTTAACAACCTGGACAGTAGGGATGTCGGTCCACTCTGCCCATTCCTCCCTGTTTTCCTGTTTGCCAGCCTTATGAGCGGAGCACATGCTGACTTGTTTTCACTCCATGTGTTTCCTGTTCTCTTCCCAGCAGAGAGGAGAGGATGAAGGGGAGGGGTCCTGACAGTTTGTGGAGTTTGTAGCAACAGAAGAAACAGCAGCACTGGCAGCCTCTGCAGCTCCTGTTTGACACCCCTGTCTACAGCAGAGCTCACCATGAGTTAGAGAGCACAGGAGACTGTCGCCACAGCTGTCTTCTTCACCATCTGGAGTACCGTGTCTGACCTCGACAGCAGCATCACTTGCCCTGCTTCATGAGCCAGCAGGATGCGGCTGAGGTCCTCGCACTCTCCGAGCGCCTCCTTATAGCTTCACACAAGGGGCAAGCCGACAATGTGGTCCAGCTCATCAACAAGGGCGCAAAAGTAGCTGTCACCAAGGTGAGTGAGTCTGGTAATTACACTGATGATGAGGATAGATACTTTGGTACTACTTTGGTTTATGATTGTGTCTCCCTACCAGTGGGGTAGTGCTAGGTGGTCTATCAAGTTGGTTGACCAACAGTCAAAAGACTGTTAGACATGCTGTGTGTTTGATGAATTTTTTTTTTCAAAAAATCAATCAATTATCAAAAGGATTGCAATTTAAATTTTGTTATTTCACAAAGTGATTATTAGACTATTGTTTCAGTTGTAGTTTGTGCTGGTGGACAAGGTATCTTAAAAGACTACTGGCTAGATTTTGCTGTTGGTTAATTTTATTTTATTTTTGCGCTTTTAGCACCACAACTGTCAACAACGCTATTTCCTGATCTGTATAATTGATGTACAGGATCATTTAGTAACCATGGTTACACACATGCATGTTAGCATGCAAGTGCAAAATATCTCGCTGATACATCAGAAAGTGAGA
Source organism: Epinephelus awoara (assembly GCA_035609425.1). NCBI lineage: Eukaryota > Metazoa > Chordata > Actinopteri > Perciformes > Serranidae > Epinephelus > Epinephelus awoara. Next base: position 6,916,789 of record CM069305.1, read on the forward strand.
AAGACATGTGTTGAGCATGTGTCCTTCTCTCTGCCCTTAAGCAGTTACCTATTAAAGGTGTGTAAAATGAATGAAACATAGCACAGTCACACAGTCAGTAACTATCCCCCAACAGTATCACAGTACATGACACCTCTTTTATTGTCCTGTTTCTACCTGTCCAATTATAGCCTCAGCTAATGACTAGCTGTCAGTCATCAGGGTGGGTCTGTTTAGTGCTGGTGAAGCAGGATGACATCACCACAATTGTCCAATGACTTATGTACCTGTCAGTTCATATGATTTTATGAGTTTACTTGTCTTGTTTGTCCTTTTTCTGGACCAACTGAACTGACCCACAGCAAAAGCAACCAAAACAGGGAAATCTGATAACTGGCTGGCCCAAATCAGCTCACAAGCTTTTTATTCCCTGTGAGCGGCCTGTATTATAGTGTCTGCGTCTTTTGGGTGTCATTTTACTCCCATTGTGTCACTGAGCTGTGTGACTCATTGATGTAGTCTAGTGAAAATTGCCTTAGTCTGTGTTTTTTAGGGTGGCTGAGTAGCTAGTCACACTGGCTTGTCACTGCAAAGTTGTGAGCTTCCAAAAATCACTTTATCATTTGCTGCTGTTTGTGAGTAGGATAATAGATCTGCTCAGTCATTTTGACATGAATCAATTTGAATAACATATCCAACAACTCTTTCCATGGGCTCATCTGCAGCTCTTAAATCAATTAGACACCAAACAGAGCATGAAAGCATTAGCAGTACTGGAGCCGCTAACATATGAACACAACCCTCATGTTTGTCATGTTTCAAATGTATACTAATAAAGATAAATCCAGCAGCTTCATATTCAGTCAGAGGAATGATGCACAGCCAGTGTTTTCACCTCACTGAAGTATTTTGAGACTGCAGCCTGCTGCAGGCTTTCTCAGTGAGATCATGGTTTTGGTGAAGTGTGCTCCTGTGTGGGTGTCACACAGTGATATGCTCAGACATCTTCTCTTCATTAAACTCTGTGTGCATGTGTGATCTTGAGGTGATGGGATATCAAGATGTTGCTGTTGGATCTTTGCTCTAATTAGTGTTCCTTTCCAAAAATATGGCTTTATTTCTGTTCTGTTCAGTTTTTGGTTAAAATGGTTTGCAGTTTCAGACTGTTGGGCTAATGCCATTTAGTTACTTGATCTTCAGTACCAAAGCAATACTTTTTTGAGCTTTCAACTATAACCTGACCAATACTGTGTTTTTAAGGCAGAAACTAGTATAAATATTTGGGAACTTAAAGTGGAATTATACAATGTTTTTGCTTTAAGTTATCATTATGAAGTATATGTTGGTTGCACAATGTAATGACTATAGAATAATGACATTATTAGCGTTTAAATTAGTTGCCTATTAGCCTCGCTGTCACTGTGTAATTCTGTCTGCCACCAGGTACCATCCTTCGGGAAATTAAGGTTCGATGGCACAAAGGAAGTGCATCAACCATTGTGCAATCGAAACAGGAAGAAGATAGCTCTTCCCCTGTTTTCAAACAGTATCAATGGAAGTTTTTTGCAGTTACTATCCCCAGTTGCGGAAATGGCAGGTGGTGAAACATCTTAAGTAACTTTGGAAACTGTGGCAGTTGCTAGGCTTGGAAAAACAGAAAGCAATCCAGTTGTCTATGTCATAACATTTACATAAAAATTTTATGCCTCAGTTAGGGCGGCATACTTTCTTTGAGTTGTCCGTCTTTCCATTCATGTGTATTGCATCTGTACCGCCATTTACCTGTCTGTATGTCTGTTCACCTTTCCCATTCTAGTGAGCAGGATATGTCAAGAACAAGATTAGCATTTGGTGGTTAAAGGTCAAGGCCACTGTGACCTCACAAAACATGTATTGCCATGACTTCAAGAATTGATATGCTAATAATGACAACATTTCACACAAATGTCTAATAGGATAAAAGTGTTGACACTTTATATCCAAAAGGTAGGTCAAAGGTCAGCTTCACTATACATCAAAATGTTCCTCAAAAACACTTTTCTGGTCATTATGCGTCAAAGCTCAGGAACACAAGGGGAGACATTTGGTCAGATCCCTAAAAAACTTTGATTTCCTCCTTCTCAGTGTCAGACCAAATGACTTGACTTAAGATCCCCATACTGTATGATGTACGTTCGTAGATCCTTAATATCAAAATACAAACAGTTTCATCAGATGACAGTGAATTAAACTTTGATTCAGGCAAGTGTAAATTGACCCAGCATACATTTTCCATGCTGAGTAACCTTCAGCAGAAGTTCACAGAGTGTTGTATGCACCCAGATGTTTAACAGTAACAGCTGAGCTGCTGCATGGACAGATGGAACACACTTCCACCGCTTTCTGTTCAGGAGCCACACACACACACACACATACAGTGACAAAGAGTCCTCTGAGGCCTTGCTTTATTCTTTCATCCCAGCTCTCACACCGCCTGTCAAGTTGTCCATTCTAGAATAACACATACCCAGCTTACTATAATGGTGGCAGATTTACCACCCTGTTTACTATTCCATTTTGCCATCTGAAATGACAATTGTAGCTAGATATTCAATGTTAACTGTGAGAAATGGTCAAAGGCTCTGTCTCTGGCTGACATTTTTTCAAATAAGAACCAATATGCACTTGCTGGCTGCACACATGCTGAAAAACTGAGGCTAAAGCTACATGTTTGTATAAAAGTCAACATCCTTACAGCTTCATGTTCCATGTGACGTAGAACATGGGCATGGGAAAAAAAGAAACATTACTGTTCTTGTTTGGCAGGGTAAAGCTTGTCAGCCAGTTCTTCATTCTATCATTATCAGAAAAACATGTCTGCATCGATAAAAGGAGTTGATAAGTTCAGAGGCATGCGATTCTGATAGATCAGACAATTTGGAACCAGTTCTCAACTGAACTGGATCTCGATTCTCAACCTTAATTATTCGTAGGTTCAAGCACTACGTTTTACTTTTTCTTACTTACTTATACTTTTCATGACTCAGTGTGCATCAGTTTCATTGGACAGATCGATACTGCTCCATTACTACTCCATTTTTCCCCACACCTAAGTTTAGTAATCATCAAGTCTCTTCTGTAGTAGAATTAACATTGTATTATGCATGCACACTCTTATCCCAATAGCACACCAGCAGATGGTTGACATGAAATAGAATGCTTTTCAGTGTGTGCAATATGTATTCATTGTGAAAAATAAGCAAAAGCATGTTGGCTGATTCTCATAGTTCATTTTAAAGCTGATATTGGCCAGTAGTGATGACAGACCGATATTATTGTGCACCCCTTATTTGTAGTGATAGAAACAGCCTGTGTCTGTTTAAAAGAAAGGGGTTAGCCCATTCTGAAGACATTCAGGTTATCAAGGCACATGTAGGTCGAGCTTGTACATCTTCACACTGTTCATCCTTACAGTTTGAAATATAATCCTCCTTATGAGGTACTGGCATTTCACTCCATCATCAATAAAGATACAACAGGTCTTTTGTGCTGCAGGTTTCCTGGATTTGGGAAATGACTTAAAGTTTTGATGTTAAGAAGCAAAATGTTTCAGGCACACATATAAATTCACTGGTTTGTTGGGACTGTTAAAAGTATTTTCACTGTCAGAAACCTGAAATGAAAGGAGAGCGCATGCAAAGCCAGTGCTGAGTATTATTCATGTGTGAATGCTTTATCCTCAGAGATTTTGTCGTGTATCATGTGCTTTGTGTTTTCTGTTGTGACATCCCAAACCAATTTTCCATGGGAACATCATGGCATCATATTGTAACAGCTACAACAATATTACATGTGCTGCTGCTCGCTCTGATGATTTTGTTTGGACCAGCTGTATTTGGGTATTTTGGCAGCGTGCCGTTATGAAAACTTAATCCGGGATAAAGGGGGCAGAGTTTCATATGCAACATTCCTCTGCTCAGGAAAAGGAATTTAGGAATAGTTTTTAGAGGGCTAATATGATAAATGGATTGAGACTGAAAAAACATAAAACTAATAAAAAGAGAGAAAAAAAAGGCAGAAAGAATGAAGCAGGGGGTTGATGAGGTTGGTAATAAAAATGAAGATATGAGGAGGAGGAGAGTGGGGAGATGATGCTTTAGAGTCCAGTGCCTGAATGCTTCTGGGTTTACAACCTAGAGAAGTCAGAGGCCAACAGTGTCAACTGCTCAATGACAGAAGCTTGATTAGGAATGAACAAAAACAAATGAAAAACACTTCATTTTAACATTTCAACAATAATGCTCATATATGCCTATAAACATCGAGCATGAAGCATCATTCTTAACCTTGCAAACTGTTGTGTGACAAACAAATCTAAACTCAAGGTCCACTTACTTTCACCTGCATCTCATGGTCTTTATCAGCAGATAGATAGTGTCATCATGCTGCTCCAGTGTGTAATTTTAGACAGCATACCGGCATAGTGAAAGCAAAAGAGGCTGCGCTTTATGAACAATAACAACAACATAGCATGGCAATAACAATTATTTACCATCCGTTATATGATGGCTGATCTCGTCTTCTGCTTGGTGGGTAACAAGCTCCTGGACCTTACCGTTTTTGTTTTTTTTAATTTGTGCACATTTTTAGTTGCTGTTATTAGTTGCTAACTGCTGCAGTGTAAAAGGGTCTAAGTAGAGACAAGCTGGTTAACATAGTGAAACATTACAATTACAACAATAACACTCATTATGTGGACATAAACATAACTCCAAATGATTGATAATGTTTCTGTGGCTGCTGCATGTGTTTGGCAACTGTCAATCTCTGAACCCAGAGGCTTTCAGTCTGACAACATTAAGCCTCTGGAGGTGTGGCCAGTATTGTGGGGCTTCCAGTGTAATCTGCAGATATCCAGGCTTAGACTTGCTCCTCAGTGCACTGGCCATCTCGGCTCATCTCTATAAGCAGAAATCTACATAAGAACGCAGATAAGTTAAATGATAATAATAGTAATAATAATAAAAAGCTAAATAGTTGTCACACAATTGCTGATGGGTTCTGAGATTGCATTGTGCCCAACGTGGTGTGCCTCTTTTGCTCTCCATGAACTGTTTGCCTGCTGCTCAAATGTGATTGGTCAGTATTTCTCGGACTACAAATGGACTGTAGACAGAAGCCAGAATGCTTCTGATACCAAAGACTTGTCCTTTTGCCTACAGATTCTGTATACATATGTACATATCTGAAGAGTTGATGCAACTGTTTGCTTAAACGTTTGTCTCATCAACCTACAAGTGATATTATGTCAGTGTTGTGTTTTGGCTTGTTTGCACTGCCCCTAAAATAAGATTATTGCAAGTTGTTTATACCAAACCTAAATTGCATCAACTGTCTGTGGACACAGCTACTTTGGAAGACTTAAGCCTAATTGTTGTGTTGTGTAAACATCTGAGGCCTCATGTTAGCTTCTACCTTTTGTTGAGGACTTTGGATTTTGTCCTCCAATACTTTCATTAAAAGTGCTTTAGGAGGGATCCCTTTGCAGCCATTATGGACAAGAGGAATGATAACAATGACCAATAACATTTTCAATGTACATATGGACATGTCTGTATTTGGAAAAATGTGAACCCACCCTTCAGTGCTTTCCAATTCTAAAGCCATACTTGCGGTTTGTCTCTGGAGTGCTAACACAGCCTCCATACAGCTTAGAAGTTAAAGGAATTTTTTCTGGTGTCCAGGTTGGAGGAAATGTAAGGTGACCAAGCTGTTAGAGTACTTCCACAGCCTGAATGGACATGAAACTCTCCTGTTACAATCATCCATACCAAAGACCACCTGACACCGAAGGAATATCTGGTGCTTTAATATTATTATTATTACTAGGAGAGGTCAGTGCGGTCTCGAATGTGTCTGGGGAGAGAATTCCAGAGGGAGAGAATTCCAGAGGGAGGGGGCAGCTATGGAGAAGGCTCTGTTGCCCCAGGTCCGGTGCTTGGTCCTAAGTGGTGTAGTCAGGAGGTTGGCATCAGAGGAGCAAAGGCTGTGGGAAGGAGTGTTGTGGTAGAGCAGGTCACTGTGGTAGGAGGGGGCCTGGTTATTGAGGGATTTATAAGTGAGAAAAAGGACATTGAATTGGATGCGTTGGGGATAGGGAGCCAGTGGAGGTTCTGAAGGACAGGGGTGATGTGATGGCGGGAATGGGTGAGCAGACGGGCAGCAGAGTTCTGGATGTATTGAAGTTTATTCAGGACTTTTGATGGTGTACCACAAAGAATGCTATTACAGTAGTCAATTCTAAATGTGATGATGGCATGGATGAGACTTTCGGTAGCAGAGGGAGAGAGTGATGGGCATATACAAGCCACGTTTTTTAGGTGGAAGAAGAGAGTACTGGTGATTTGATTTCCAAAGGAGAAGTTGCGGATGTGTGGGGAGGAATGCAGAGTGGAATTATCAATGGTGAGGCATTGTGAGGGATTTGAGACCAATGATGATCATGTCAGAAATTTCACCGTTCAGTTTGAGGAAGTTGTCTTACATTTGTCTTGTTTCAGTGGTGATGGATCCAGTGGAGAAGGAGAGCTGGATGTCATTGGCGTAGCAATGGAAGTTGAGGCCATGGCTGTAAATGATGTTTGCAGGGGGGAACATGTAAAGGATGAACAGAAAAGGACCAAGCAGTGAACCCTGGAGGACACCTTGGGACAGAGGATCAACCAAGGGCAGTTGTTAATACTGATTAGGGCTGTCAACAAATATTCTAAATTTGAATTTGAAAAAAAAAAAGGACCTTCGAATGTGAAAAATCATATTCGATTGTGGAGAAAAAGAATAGACCAGACGCCAAAACGATCGCTGCAGGGCGCGAGCCAGCCACGGAGCTGCGCGGCACAGCCGGCATGGATGACACAATTGGTTAACATGGGCACCGAAAGGAAACTGACTTTGCTTCGAGGCGCTTCGAGGCTATTTGCAGCGCTTCCGCGGGCGGTGTGGCCTGACGGGTCAGAGAGGGGGGGCGAGCGAGAGGTCCGCGGTCGTTTATAACGTAATGTTATAGATAATGTTTTAATGTGTAGGTATGTAAATGTTTTCAATGACGTTTATGTTGAAATAAAAATACCTACAAGGGCTTTAAGGTGAGAGGCAACAGCACGTTCCAGTATTTTTGACAGAAAGGGGAGATTTGAGATGGGTCGGAAATTACTTAATGATGAGATAAAAAGACAAAGGTGCAAGCCTTTTGGCAAAGAACTGAAGGAGAGTTTACTCTGATTTACTCTAATTAGCCTTTGTAGGTCAGTGTGTTTCAGTTAACTTTAGGACTTGGATGAATATGGTAATTATGTGGTGTGTTTTTGTTCTGAGTTGCAAAGATGAAGAAATCTGAGTTTGCTACAACTCTGATTTTCACCGCTGACTAGCTAGAACATTTGCAAAGGCAAAGGCTCAGTGGAACTTCAGTATTAAGAGCCATCTGAGGGCAAAAAACACAGTTTCCCAAAAAACAAAGTTTCAATATTGATGAATATTGAGGGTATTCTTTAAGGGGGCCTGTGGACTGTTCTTGTAAACAAACAAAAACTACAGGCTATTTACATTCAGTAGAACTCAACAAAACACATTGTGCGTGTCCTGGAGTAACAAATGTGTTGAATGCATTTCCTTCCCTCATAAAACATTTGCGAGGCCGATTACTGAAGCACTTTAAATCCAGCATTGTTTACATCAATGTTTACTAGCTAGCAAAGACTTCTGGTCTCTGTTAAGCAGAAGAATTGAGTTTGGATTATTTCCACAACACTAAGAGCATTAAGATATAAGATAAGATTTGGTGAGATAAACCTTATTGATTGATTGAAAAAAAAACTATACAAGAGCATTTAGAGACAAAATTACAAGGCAAAGTGACACCCAACATACCGACTGCCACTGAAAAACCAACCCACAGAGCCACAAACAGACCCTCAGTCAGTCTGGAGACAACAGAGGCTCCCTGCTGGCCTGACGCCAACTGTTTACCTGAGCTTGGCTGGTGGCTTCCCTCCAAGCCTTGCCCAGTGTAACTCAATCTGAGGACCACATAAATACAGAGCAGAGCCGAGCCGCACCCAAACAAAGCACCTCCAAAGAACCTCCAAACGCCGAGATAATACCTGGGGTGTAATGCGGATTGTGCTGTTGTGTGGGAATACATACCTGATGTGTAATTAAACTGTATTTACTCAGTAAAAATAACAGATTAACAGGGATCACCTGGATCTTGTGTTTGAAGTTTGAATGGTTACCTACATGCTGACATCCTGCTCTGTCATTCTTCTTAATGCATTTCATTATGTTGGATGTAATGTTCAGGATGTGTTGAGAGCTTTTAACCTATTATCTCCTGGCTACTGTAAGAAGGAATTTCCCGCTGTTGATGTTCATTATGTCACATCACCATCCTACGAAGCCTCGCTGCATTCCGATGGTAATTGCATTGCTGATGCGTTTCCTATTACAGCAGGATGTTAATGTCAGTTTAATGTATATAATCAGTAACTATTAAGCACCAATTTATGTACTTAAAAACATTTTTTCATCTCTCTTTTCTGACTCATTAAAGATTTTTAAATACAGGCAGCATATTTAATTTTACTCAAGATGACATTGCATATGAAATGTCTTCTTATATTTAGTATTTTGAAGCATATATAATGTTGGCTACAACTGATGGGCAGTCATGCAGAGGAATTAATCATGGTGTGCATGAAGCTGTGATGATTGATGTGATGCAGCTATGACACATAATCTTTAGAAGCCTGCTGTTGGCTGATCCTGTGTTCGAGGAAGGGCATTATGGGTAGAAAGGGTTAGACCTGCAACAAATGATTGTTCTATTCTCCAATAATTTGCAGATTTCTTGAGTAAATGATAATCACTTACTATCTATAAAATGTCTGAAAATGTTGAAAAATGCCCATTACAGTGTCCCAGTGCCCGAGGTGACTTCTTCAGATATCCGACAGACCAATATTCACTTGATTTAAAACATAGTAAAAATAGATAATCGCTCAAAGTGAAATTACAATTGTTTCTCTTGTATTTGGATGGAAGCAGAACTCTCTGACATGGACAAATAAAACTGAAACCATTTGACAGCATACCATCAGAGTTTAAGATCCAGTGTGTAGGATTTAAGGGAATAGATATCGGCACAAATAGAATGTATTGTAAGTTTGTTTTCTTTAGTGTATGATCACTTGAAACAAGAAATCATTGTATTTCCGGTACCTTAGAATGAGCTGTTTTTAGCTACATAGCAGGTCCTTGTTTGTGGAGATTGCCATGTTGCACTTCTATGTTTCTACAGTAGCCCAGAATGGACAAACGAAACACTGGCTCCAGACAGAGTGATTCACATTTTTGCGTTTTTATGTTAACCACCGCATCTGCAAACAGCAGCAACGGAGTTACACTGGTTTGTAACTGCTTTATTTAGTGTTTTTCACTGGTTTAAATTGTCAGGTCTGGTTTTCTTTGGAGAGGAAGAGACCTGCGGATAAGTTGACTCCCACTAAAAACCTCCTGAACGTCTGGATCTTAAGTTATTGGAGAAAACAGATGAGCACATATTTGGAGGTGGTGGCCAAACAGCATCGAAAAACATTGATATGTAATGTGCAACTGCTTTATTCAGTGTTGCCAAACAGCGTCAGAGAAACACTGATTTTTAATGTGAAACCGCTTTTTTTCAGTATTTTTACCAGTTTTAATCACATGGTCCATTTGTTTTGGAGAAGAAGAGACCTCTCTGGATAATTCAGCTCACAGTAAAAACCTCCTGAACAATGAACACTGAAAGAATTCTAGCCAGGAGAAGTTTCAGCTGGTTGCAATGCACAGCTTGATGCCACCAAATCCCCCCAAATCTTACACATTTCACCTTTAAGCAAAGATGAAATGTCTTTCTTTGCTTTTTTTTTTTTTTTTTTTTTTTTTTTATAAATGAGGTGATCCTTTAAACCTCCCAAAAGTTAAGTAACCTTTTTGCATCAGGGCCCGCCCACACATCCTCATATTGGCAGGATGCAACGTTTATCCTCTACTCAGCTAACATGAACAGCTGTGCAGACTGCACTATTCTCTTAAAGCATGGATTAAGTATTTGTTTGTTTTGTGTTGGCTCATTACTGAGAAGGATTGTATCCCGTAGCAGATTGTCTTCAGTTATACCACCAGCTATGACCACGGTTACTGACTCTGCAGAAATATCTGACTCACTGGACCATGAGTCTGTGTGTGGGACAGCAGAGGTGTTTTTTTTTAATCTTGACTTCTGCTGGGAGTTTGCGTGCTTGTGTTATGTGCACTCCGGTGTTTTGTTCACTGGGCTGAGTTGTGTGTGTTTTGTGTCCACAGTATGGCAGAAGCCCCCTGCACTTGGCTGCCTACAAAGGCCACATTGAGGTTGTCCGTATCCTGCTCAAAGCTGGCTGCGACCTGGACATCCAAGACGATGTGAGTAGATTCATCTGTCTATCAGCAGCGTCGCCCATGCTTCCACTTTTCATCTACTTCCAGCTCCCGCACTGCAGTCCTGATTGGTGGTTACCAGTGGAGTGCTTATCTTTTTGCTAATAGTTCTTTTTTACTGGAAAGATTTTTTAATCATTAGGCTTTCTTTTAACTCAAAGATAACTGTAGTGTAATGACCTCTAGTGGCCTTGAATGGGACCCTCTGGACTGCCCCCTTGTGGGTTTGCCCTTAGAATGCAAGTCCCCCTTTCCCACTGATAGTGATAACCCAGATCTCTGGCGTTGCCAAATTCACTCTCTGTGGTCAATGAGCTCCGCAACAGGCTGCAGTACGTTCTCCAGGACTGGAGGGAGCAGGAGGGAACAGGAGGAGGAGGAGGAGGAGGAGAGAAGACAGTGGAGGAGGGCTGGGAAAGAGCCTGGAGGATCAGGGAGAGTGAAGGAGGTTAGCCAAAACTGCTCCTACTGAGCCAGCAGAAATCTGTCCCCCCTTCCTTCCTTCCCTGAACAAACTCCTCTCCTCCTCCACTGCTGCTGCTGCTGCTGCTGCTGCGCTCGGCTCAGTTCTTATCTTCTCCCTCCTCTTGCTCCTCCAACTCTCATGGAATTCATTGCTCTATCTTCCAGCGCTTTCATGTCAAACCTGGCCTCTAAATGTCATTCACCACTAATCTGCTCTGTGTACAGAATTCCACTTATGGCTGAGCATATATGTGTGCTTCTCCTTCTTTCCTGGGTCTGTATGTCACTGCTGCTGTCATGTGGTTATACAAACCACTCTGGGCTCTAACAAGCAAATAGAGCTATTAGAGATTACCTGCTGTGGTTTGTATACCTACTATATTCGGATCATATTAACATCATCACTGCTAGAATCAGTAATAACTCTGCTGAGCTCAGGGATACATGGTGTACTTATCAAAAATCAGCTTACAAACCTTCAGCACTTAAAGGGATAGTTTGTTCTTTGGGAATTTTGTACTACTTTGAATATATGTTGAATTGTGAGATTAGCTTCTTATAGAACAGCTATTGATGGTAATGGGATGAAGTAGTAGCTCTGCTCAGTGGAGGGATGGTTTAATATTTTATACTCTCTAGCTTATTATTAATGTTCTTTGATCTCATTATTTGGAACTGATACTGATGGTTGGATGATATTAATTAGTCGGTAAAATTATAGACTTCGTAAATGTGTCAAGTTGCATTTATTTTGAGCAGGCCCACTGTTGGTTCCAAGCAAAGCAAGGCTAATTTCACTGGTTATACCTTTAAACTGAATCCAGAGACATGAAGGAAAGGCTTCAATAGTTTGTTCTAACCTAATGAAATAAAGAAAAACAACAACAACAACAACAACAACAACAAACTGAACTAAATTCCCAATAAACAAACTGTCTCTTTAAAGGAATAGTTCAACATTTTGGAAAATACATCTGTTTGCTTTGTTTCCAAAAGTGTGATTAGCAGATAAAAGTAAAGCTGAGTTTTGTTATATATGAAGTTGGGTCCAGGACCTGTTTAGCTTAGCTTAGCATAAAAACTGGAGGCAGGGGGAAACAGATAGCCTTACTTGCAGATTCGCTAATAAATTGCGCTTAAGGGAGCCACAGCGTGCTGACCCTTCTTCCTGTTTTATTGCTTTCTTTTAAAATTCCCACACCTGCCTTGCAAAGTTTTTGGATTTGCACAACTACTATGATGTTTTTTGAAACACTTTTCTTGCATTTCCTTTAGCTGATTTTCTGAAAACTCTTTGACCTACATTTGGTTGGAAACTTGACCACTGATTTCTATTTTTAATGTCAGAAAGAGCAAATAAGAAAACAAGAGTATTTCCCAAAATGTTGTCTGGCTTTAATTGTAAATTGAGACTTTGTAAAGCTGTGTATTTTTAAAGCTGGCCTACTTGTACTGTTGACTTCTTTAAAATATAGTAATTTAGCTAAACCAAATTAAAACGCACGCACTGACAGAAAAATGGGAGCCGTTAATGTGTTTGGCCGCTCAAAGTAAGTAGGAATAACCCAAATTGCCCCCAAAGTAAACTATTCTTTCAAAAGAGTGTTACCTCTTATAAGTGAGAGCTTTTTTTTTAACTTAAAGTCAGTTAATTATGAAAATAATACAGTTTTGAATAAGAAGATATATGGATCTTCATGGCATGAAAATGAGCCAGCGGAAGCATAAAGTCAAGTAAAACACCAAATTGGGGCTCTAAGATTTTCACATGATGGAATAGATTTTCTATGGATGGATGCAGGTTTTCTTGCCCTGTTGCTGAGTGTTTCTCGTCAAAATTTGTAGTCAGTGTTGTGTGTGTCTCTCTCAGGGAGAGCAGACGGCGTTACAGCGGGCTGCCGTGGTGGGAAACAGCGACGTCATCAGCGCTCTCATCCAGGAAGGGTGTGCACTGGACAGACAAGACAAGGTGCAGACACACACACACACACACACACACACACACTCTAATGGCACTTCTTTAACAGTCAGTTGGAGAAAGGGGGAATTTCAAAGCCATCATAATGACTGCATTAAAGCATCTGATAATCATAGAGAAACCAGTGTGCCTGTAATCTGCTTAGCCTCATTCCCTCGTTAAAGGCAGAGTAGTGTGTTTACACTCACGGTGGAAAGAGAATTGAAACAAAACTCTGTTGAGATGCAGTGCATTAATGGTCTATTTTAGATACTTACTGGTGTACAAAATCCAGCCAGTATTACCATGCATGATTTAATAAAGCCCTTTCACCATAAATCCTTTACAGCTGGCTGATATTATATGAATGTTCAGTCTGTCTTATCATACATTATCCCAACATAATATTTATCATACTCCCACATAGGTCTGTAAAACGTGGAGATTGATTGTAGGAATAACGGACTGTTTGTTGTCATGAGGTCTGTAGTTTGACTCGGCCACGGGGACAGTGAGAAACTCCATGTTGCATACTACACAGAAACTCAGCAAGTCTTTGTTAATTAAAAAGTGTCACATTTGAGGATGGGTTTGAGTATTCATTGACAGGCGTCACAAAGGGTATTGAGTTGAGGTGAACCATGCAGTGTAAATGAGACATAATTGTTCATGGCTTACCTAAATTGTAGAGTTAGGAAGGAAGAGGATCTTGATAAATGAAAGTATCTTGAAGATTTGTGCTAGCATAAAGTGAAGTGCATCAGTGTGGATGTTGTTAATGTGGCTTTTCGTCCTTTTCCTTTCAGGATGGCAACACAGCTCTCCATGAGGTGTCCTGGCACGGTTTCAGCCAGTCTGTCAAACTACTGGTGAAGGCTGGAGCCAATGCTCACGCTAAAAACAAGGTGATTCTGCATTGGACTCAACCACAGCACTAAAACGTGTTTGTTTAAACTGTATTCCAATAATCATTCATTCAGTGGTGATGCTTCTGTTATTTTTGCGAGAAGTTCACTAGGCCATTGTGCTATACAGCTAAAACTATTCAGAATAAGTCATTTAAAGCAAGACTATGTAAATTTTAAAAGTAGAAATCAGATCAGTTTGCTGCAGTAGCACGGTTATCAGAAGAAGGGTGTAGTACCAAAGTATCCCAACACTGTGAACCTGAATAAGATAATAAGAATACATTATAAATGACATGTTTGACAGCAAAAAACACTCTGTTTACAGGCAGGAAACACAGCTCTCCACCTTGCGTGTCAGAACGGTCACGCTCAAAGCTCCAAGATTCTGCTCCTGGGAGGCTCCAGGCCTGACAGTAAGAACCATGTAAGTCTCCAGCAGGGCTCCGGTGGGTGCTGCTGCTGGAAGCACCTGCCACAGTTAATGAGACAGATGCAGAAACAGCCATCAGTTATTCAGATCAGTCTGTCTCCTGTGAATCTGTTGATACTAGAAAATTACCTAGGAGCACCAGTGTCCCTGTCTCAGACAGTTACAGTGACAACTACACTCAGAGAAAAAATGCATGTGATGCAAAATAGCATTATTTGTTAAATGCATGTCCTCAAATTAACAAATTTGCAACCTGTCCACTGTGTACCCTCCCTCTTGACTTCTCTCTCACTTGCTCACATTTACCAGCTTTCTATAATCACTATGGAACTTCCATTAAAGCTGCAATATTAGTTACTTTTATATTAACCAGAGAAAACAAGACTGTGTATAATGTGAAAGGTGTCGCTCATAATGTCAAATCCAAACTCTGCAGTCCCCGTCAGTCCTACAGAGCTTTTATGCCTCCTTAACCCTATTTCCACCAAGCAGTTTGGTATGGTTCAGTTCAGTTTGGTACGCTTTTTTTCGGTTTCCACTGTGAAAAGTTGTGGATGGTATCAATGGAACCATTTTTTACCATCCCCATTTTTGGTCACCCCTATGTAGGGGTACCTTGTGCACAGATCTGGTACTACGTAAAAGGTGGAGCTAGAAACACTGCAGTCTGCTGACTGGTCAGTTGCTGACTTGCACAAGGCTGAGTTTTTGCTGGTTTTGATACTTATGTCTTATGTTATACCAGAAGCGTTTGTTGGAAACAGGGCTTTTGAGCTTGAAGTTCTAGCTAAAAAATTCTAAAAGAGTAATGAGGGAGATTAGAGCAGATCTGAAGGCAGTCAGTGCTGGACCTAGACTGGTGGACAGATATATGACTCCATCGCTCCTTGTCTGCTAGATTTGTAAATAGGTAACTGCTTGCATTTACCCTACCAAACTATATATGTCAGATAATGTGTTTGCAGCTTGTTGAGCTGGCCCCAGCTAGCCAAAAAATCAATCAGTGCCGCTTTAAGTATGAAGTTTCCCTAAACAAGTGGGACTTTTAGCTGTCTGGCTCCTTTGATTGATTATTGGTGTTACATCCAGTAAGTGAACTTACTAATTCCTCAATTTTAGATCCTTCTTGTTTTTATACTTCACCTCTCACTGTTTTTTTCATTACCTAGTCTCCCTCTGTTTTTTTTCTTTACTGTTCCTTCATGCAAAATGCTCTTTGAAAACAAACTTGTATCTTGACTTCTTCTTCACCCACTCACATTTACCGGCTTTCTATTATCCAGCGGCTTTGAAATCCAGGATGACTGCTCTCTCTCTGCAGTGCACTGCCGTCACAGTGCTGTTTACATGGCACAGTAGTCGCTTAATTATGAAACACTACATGGTACATTTGCACTTCAAACGTAATCTGCAGCCTCATGGGGGAAACTGTTGTTAGTCAGCACGACACAAATGCAGGAGGAAGTTGGCGGTGATGTGTTTGAACAGCAGCTGTCCTCAGATGCTCTCTGAGAACTGATTGTTAAAACTTTGCTTGTGCTAACTCTCTCAGACAGTCACCGGAAGAACCCTGTGGTTCGGTTAAAGTTGGCATAATTGAAATAATTTGGCTTATTAGTGTTAAGTTATAAATACATTAATCTCAAGGATTTTGGGCTGAAACTAACAAGTGTTGCAGATGCTGGTCGATCTATCAGTTATGCTCTTATCTTTTTTATTCATTAAATGTTCATAATGATATACTCCCACTGCAATAGCCCAGCAACTTACTTTCAGGTTATGTTGTCTGACCAGGCCATGCAATCCATATACAGTATTTTCAAATTAAATTGGCATGAAAAAAGAGAGAAGCATCTGACTTTTTTCACAATATGTATTTGATTTAAATAATCAGTTATCTATGGAAACTTAGTGTGGCTGTGCTAGCAATTACTTCTTTAATGATGTTATCTCTAAATCAAAAGTTGTTTCATTATCTCAAGAAAACAAACCTTGTTTTATTGAAGCATCATGATAAATAACTTGTTATCTAAAGAAAACAACAGATTGTTGTATATCCTCATCTCGAGAAAACAGTCTTTGTTAGCTCAAGACAACGAGATAATCAACCCATTGTAACGAGAAAACAAAAGGTTGTTTGCTTTTATTGGACTACTTATAATGATTATCAGAGATCAATATTTCCATGTCAGCCTGCATAGATGGCGTCTTGACAACTGTAGAAACAAATTCAAGCTGAAAATGTCAGATCACCGAGTAGACTACCAATTACAAAGCGCATCAGACTGTAGGCTACAATCAAGGTCTGTCACAGGCAGAAATTGTATTGTGTCTTTCTGTTAGAGATATCATTCAGATCGGTCATCATCATTTAAGGAGACTGGCTGGAAGAAGGCTGAAATCAGCCTCAGACTCTGAAGGAATCTCAACCAACATTAGCTCTCTCGCTAAGTAAACATCCACGAGGCAAAATGTGCTGCTAATGTCAATGCGCAGCCTAGATACCTGTCTTAGATCCACTGCAGCAAAAGAGCAGCTAAAAAACTCATCTGCACATGTCGACACTGGTCAGTTAAGATGCTAAATGGTGCTTTAATCATCAGCACTAGTGCTAACAAAACACTGTTTTTTAGCTGGTAGGCTACAGTTACCAGTAAGACTTGTTTTATTTTGTCATTGTGTGTCTTGATGCCCCTGTAAGCTGAGCTGTCAATCAGACATGTACACTGGCCGTCTGTCTCAGTGGCTTGTAGGATGAAGGAGAACTTCTAATCTATACCCAAAGAGTCTTTTCACTAAATAAAAATTCTAACTGACATGTTTTTTTAGCTGCAAAACAAATTGACAAATTTTAGTTGGACTGTAATGCCTAAAATGACTAATAACTAGCGCAGTGCTTTCCTTTCCAGCGCCTTTTAAAATAAACAGCCTAAAGTACTAAAATCTATTTCTAACTAAAATTTAGTTTTTTGATGTTGTGCTTCTTTGAAGTGTCATGAATGCCTCATTTTGAAATGGAATTGCTAATCACTAAATATGTGTTTCAGGCGGGGGATACGTGCCTGCATGTGGCGGCACGCTACAACCACGTGGCTGTGATACGCATCCTGCTGGGAGCCTTTTGCTCTGTGTCAGAGAAGAACCTGGTGAGTTACTGACTTGACACAAAATGATCACAAACCACCAGCTAGATACCTGCTGCATATCCTGTCAGGGGGTTTTTGCACAGCACCTGTCACTTTGGCATGAGAGCATTGATCGGAAATTTGTTGCCAATGTTAAAATCAGTTATCTGGCTTGTAAAAGTGACTGTTGTTTTTTTTAAATTCACAATTTCTGTCCAGTTTCCCTTGTTAGCTGACTCATCAGATCATATTCTTTTTAAATATTTTTTGTTAGATCTAATCTGTTATCATGCAATGTAGATTGTTCATACAAGCATTAGATGCCTAGAAGTTTTGCATAAATTAAGGCTCCACTCTCACACCACCGTATTTTCTTCTGTGTGTATGTGTGTGTGCATGTGTGTGCATGTGTGTGCGTGTGTGCGTGCAGGCTGGGGACACACCGCTACACGTGGCTGCTGCTCTGAATCATAAGAAGACAGTACGTCTGTTGCTGGAGGCAGGGGCAGACAGCCACATCTGCAACAATGTGAGTGCCTGCAGCCTCTTTCTACATCATTAATGCTCAGAAGAAGTGTTTGTGCACTCTGCCTTTCTTCATCTTCAAGTCAGCACACATTTCTCTTGTGGTACCAATCTGCTGTTGAGAGATTCCTCCAGCAGCACATTGTCCCTGCCTCCTGAAATCTATTTAAAGCTGCACTCAGCAACTTTACTCATTGGCAGAAGCAAAGGATGTTCCTAACACATCATTTCTCTGACGTTTAAACGGACATCTAAACTTAAAACGGCCCTGTGTGTGTGTTAAGTCTTGTCTATCACAGTTTTACTGGCAGTTGACATAAAAGTGATAATCATATTGTGACCAAGTCTCCACAGATAGAATGAATATGAACCCACTGCTAATAAGGGCTGTATAACAGAGAGGATGTATTACATGTACATGTTGAGCATTATGTATTTCCAAAGCACTAATCCCATCACTAACAACAATAGAGACATGTAATAAACTGAATACTGAATTTTCTGAGAACAGGTAAACACAAAGGATGTGTTGTGTCAGCATTAATTGATTTAGGGATAAAGGCTGTTTCATTCATTATTAAACCAGGTAAAAGTCTCACTGAAATTACCCGAACACGTAAAGCACATGGCATACAGTATCTAACTTCTTCAGCCATTGGTCAGGTGCATTCAAAAAGAGCTGATCACCGTAGTGCAATAAAGGTAAAACAGTTGGAATTTAATTGAAGTTTCAGTTTGTTTTCGGTGTGGGGTTTGAATGAAGTTTGAATTTCTGATCAATAGTGACAAAAGACCTAATTTGTAAACAAAGGCCCCAGTCTCTGTGTGTTTGAGTCATGTTATGACCGTCCTTGATCAGCTTTGTGTGTGTGTGTGTGTGTGTGTTTCTGCAGGCAGGTCAAACAGCTTTGGACCAGGCCAGAGAGCACAACAACCCAGATGTGGCTCTTCTACTGACCAAAGCTCCCCAGGTAAAACCAGTCTCACCAGTCCAGAGAGCTGTGAACAAAACTCATACTGAGATAGACATTTTTGCATTCATACTACACAACATCCCAAGACTGTTTTTATGCCTTTGCGCCAGCGACAGCTGTTGACAGAGGCACTATGTTTATGGGTTGTCCATCTGTCCCATTGTCCCTCTCATCCTTGGGAACACAATATCTCAAGAACACCATAAGGGAATTTCCTTCAAATTTGGCAAAAATGTCCACTATGACGTGACAATGAACTCTTTAGTTTTTGGTGGTCATAGGTCAAAGGCCAAGGTCACTGTGACCTTGTTTGTCTCATTCTTGTAAACGCAATATCTCAAAAACACCTTTATGGAATTTCTTCCACTTTGACAAAAGGTTGACTTGGACTTGAGGATAAACTGATTGGACTTTGTTGGTCAGAGGTCAAAGTCAAGCTCACCATGACCTTGCATCCATCTCATTCTAGTGAATGGAAAATCTCAAGAACAGCTTGAGGGAATTTCTTTAAATTTGAGGCGAACATCCACCTGGACTGAAGAATAAACTGATTAGAATTTTGTGGTTGAAGGTCAAAGCTCAAAGGTCAGTGTGACCTCAAAAAATATGTTTTTGGCCATAACTCAAGAATTCATAAGCTAATTATGACAAAACGTCATACAAATGTCTGATAGGATAAAACAATTATGACATTTTATATCCCAAAAGTCCAAGATCAGCTTCACTGTGACATCATAATGTTCTGCATAAAATACTTTTCTGGCCATTACTCAACGCCATATCTCAGGAACAGAAGGGGAAATATTTTGTCAGATACTTAATTACTGACACTCATCTTGGGTGTCCCCCTTAAAAACTGTGCTGATTGTATATATATCTTCTATGCTGTCAGGGGGGAGAAGATGTGTGTAAAGCATCCATGTTTTCATAAACATGGATGTAAACTGTAGGAGAAAGTTGACTGGTGATTACAGATTCTAAAGATTTCATGATCAGGTGTTTTTTATCCTCTCAGATTGATTCATGGTTCTTTCTGGATCTGGAAAGGAGCTAAAAGCATTTTCCATGCAAGTGTAGCTGTTCTCAGCACAGAAGAGTTTAGACCACCTCATTCACCAAGACATATCACTTAGATGATCTAATCATTAGAGAAAGCTTAGCTAGACTGTTGGAATCTGTAACGCTCCTTTTCTCACAGTTTTTATTTTAAAAAGATTGTAGAATTACAGTAAAGATGTTTGTAAAAGAATAAAAAATAATAAGTGATCAAAAGTAAAATACAGATATGAAAAATAATACTGTCAACTGCATCAAGCCTTAGGGACATCCAATCTTCTTTTTAAAAACCAACAGCTTCTTGTTGAAACCTGTAAAAACCAAACAGTGAGCTCTAGTTATTTATGACCTCAGGTGTACATAAAACAGATACATGTTTAGTGCCTCTGGGATTAATGGTCTGCTTTCATATTTAATTTATTAAACTCACATAATGATTTAAGTTGTGATCTGTGTGTGTGCGTGTGTGTGTGTGTGTGTGTGTGTGTGTGTGTGTTCAGGTGCAGAGTTTTGTGCGGGGCAGGAGTGTGAGGAAGAGGAGAGACAAGCTGAAGGCAGAGGGCAGAGCTCAGTCTGTTCCCAGAGATGAGATGCTGCCCTGTAAGGTAAAAACTAGATTGCTGTGTCACAGCAATCGTAAATTGTAAAAATTTTAGGTAAAAGCATACATCATGAGATACTTGTGAGTTAGGAGGAAGGGAACAACTGAAGAAAGTCAGTATGGATGACATTGGTAATGTCATATAGGATTAATGCAGTGGTGCTGTTTTGTAAAAAGGGTGAAAAAACTTGTGTTAATCGTCAATATACGTATGTATATTTTAAAATGACTCATAAACCTTCAAATAAGGGTTTTGACTACATCCAGTTTTGTCCTCGCTCTATACTTCTCCGTAAGCAGCTAAGAGGTTGGAAAAATCATTTTATCTCACACTGTCTGGCTATATGCCATGTACACCAAGTGAGATTTCCAGAACCAAGCTTTATGCTTTCTTTAATTAAATGGCTACGCTATTCATCAAATGGAAATATTTTGGCAAAACTGGAAACACATTTCCAAATTTTGCATCTCCATTAGAATTTTACAGTCAAGGGTTTGAAAAGTTTGACTGTATAGCACATGTTTGTATTGACCTACGTTTTGGTGGTCTGTGGTTGAAGAGGTTAAACACAGAGTAAATAATGATGGAAAAATCAGCAGGGTATTAGTGATTTTAATAAATTCACTTATGTGAATGTATGAAACATTTAGAAACAAGCCACAATAACAGTGTCCACTAGACTCCTTCATAAGGAGGAATCTATTGGACATTAATTTCCAGTTAAGTGCTCTACCATACCTGTATTTTCCCTGTCCCCTGCAGGACAGTGCTTCTGCTGCAGATGACACCCAGAGCAGTGACCGAGCTGTCTGCAGACACGCTGAGGTGACCGAGTCAAACACCAGGAGGGGAAAGAACAGGAAGCAGAAAGACAAAGTAGGTCCCTGAAGCCATCTCAGTTAGATAAACACACTCTAATCCACACTGGTGTTCATTCAGGAATAGAGAAACAACTAACTGTTGTTAGTCAAGGTTGTGCACAGGGGAAGACAATTAGTGGCACCCTCCCTAAATTGCTATTTAAGATGTACAAGATGGAATAACCTCAGGTGCTGTTGATGTTTCAGCCGTCTTTGTCCGACCCCCTCCGCCGCAAAGAGACCAGGCACAGCGAAGGCTTTCACAAGAAGAAGTGCAAACTGCGAGGAGCTCCTCTCCATGCATCCGTCCCTCCACATAACTATAAAGCCTATCAGCTGTACACTCTGTACCGCGGCAAGGATGGCAAGATCATGCAGGTAAGGGCACCAACACTCCAGACATTATTTTTCATGTAATTATGTGTTCTATGAACTCATTGTCAATGTCATGTCCTTATAAATTCCCATTCCCCTCCTCCCACGTGCTGCTCCTACAGAGAAACATCCTAAAATACATTTTGTATGAACCTGAGCTACATTTAGTGCTGCCCCTTTTTGTCATTTCAATTCAAAGTCTCACTGCAGCCCCACAGTAAATATGGACAAGCACTTTCTAACAATGACATAAAAAGTTTGTTTAAAAGACTACACAGCTGGAGTTTGTTTTGGACACGTTCACTGTTGGTGCTGCTCTGTTGATGTTTGCGATGTGTTGCAGGCTCCTCTAAACGGCTGCCGCTGTGAACCTCTCATCAGTAAACTGGAGAACCAGCTGGAGGCCACAAAGGAGGAGATGAAGACTGAAATCCACACTGTTCAAGATCTGATGAACAGCAAGATGGGCCAACTAGACCGCAAGAACAAACACCAGGTAACAAACACATGCTACCACAACATATAAGTTAACTTTTTTATTTTTTGTTTTGGTTAAAACACATACACATACAAGCAGAGCAAAGTTTGTGGATCACACAGGGTCTATTTTTGTCAGAACAGCTTGCATCTCCGGAATGTGAAATACTTCTAAAGTTAGTTAGGCATACAGTTTGTTAGGCGCTTTATTGTTCATGTCGTACAACATTGTCTTTGGCTTCATCATTCAGTGTTTAAAACAACACAAGACAATTGATGCTGAAAGTAGCGGAAATATTCCACGGTGAATGCAGAATCCAAAAAAATTTAAAATTCTTGATGAACTGGATGAAGAGTTTATAAACATCTGTTTAAATGACTTTACAATATTGTAAATTCTGTATGTCTACTTCCACTTGGAACTGTGGCAGAACCACTGCAGTGCTATGCAGCAGCATCCAGTGGACAAAGTTTTGTGTTGTTTTTGGTTATAGCACCTGAGCACAGGAAATGATATCATTCTGCAGTAGCTGTCAAATGAATCTAAAGAAGTAAAGTTGTTGAGTTGAAAAATCCAGCTCCATACAGTCTGAATCTGAGCAGAAACGCAAGTCTTCTCACTGTATCGCTGTTTATCTGCTAACTATCTGAACATATACAGCATGGCTCTAACATAGCGGGGGTTAGGGGTTCCATTCCCATGTAGGTGACCAGGTGGAACACTACAGTAACAGGGCTTTGCGTCATTTTCCCCTGGAGCCACCTTGTGCGTAATACATGCACAAGGTACAAAGCCTCTATCATTGATGCATGTACTCTGAGCACCACTGCTGCCTGACAAAATACAATAGTGGATGTAGTCAGGAATGCATAATCACCACGATCAGAGCAACAACAGAATCAGGTATGTAGGCCCAAAGGTAAACACAAGAGAGGAACATTGGAAGTTAAGAAATTCTTTGACCAAGGAACTGCAAGACAAAAAGATGTTTACTCTACAGCTGACTGACAAAACACTGTGTGCTGTAATGAGGCATGAGTCATAATCATGCAACTGGTAGTTCAGTATAAGGCACAGATGTCATCAAGCATTCTGTGTATTATAGTTGAATTATTATTCCCAAACCATGGGCATCAGTCTGCTTCTATAACAGACTCCATCTGGCTGCAGGGATTTGTTCCCATTCAGCCGCAGGAGCATTAGTGAGGTCCAACACTGGTGCTGGGTGATGAGGTCTGGCTCTCAGTCAGTGTTCCAGATCATCCCAAAGGTGTAAAGGTAAGAAACAGGGTCAACCTCAACGGCTGAAAAGTAAAGCTAATGCGGAAGTGCCAAAAACTGCAGTTTCTTGAGTGGCCACTTGAGGCTGGCTCCAGGAGCTCATAGACCCCCATGTTAAAATGCCCAACCTAACAGCAGAAATCAACATGTGTACAGCCCGGTACAAAAAAGTTGTGGTCTCTGTCGCTCACTTCTGGCTCTAAAAATCCAAGATGGCGATGGTCAAAATGCCAAAAACCAGAGTCCACAAACCAGTGGGTGAACTTATGGTGGCTACATCCACTATTTTATACAGTGTATGGGCAGTGGTCTGTGCAGGCACCTTCCATACCAAACTGGGAAAGCCATTTCTGTATGGAGCTGGCTACAGTGTGTGTATAAGTGCATGTTGAAACAGGAAAGGGACAAACACAAACTGTTGACAGAGAGTTGGAAAAACACCATTGTCTGAAAAAGTGGAATAAAAATACAGTACAATCATAGGAAATATGAACAACTTCAAAGTTCCTCTCCTGGCATTGATTAAACCCCTAAAAATTACTGCTTATTGTTTTCCGTGAAAAAAAATCCCTTCATGCTTTAAAATAGCTTTGAAGTAACCACACCTTTGCCTTATTTAGTATGTGCGGATCTGTAAATATGCAAACAAGCTCCTTAGCAACTGGCCTGCAGCTCCTGCTCACCTTCACTCTGCTCATTAAACACACAAACCTCTGCTTGTAAACAGTAACGGATAACATGAGCTTTCAGCTTGACTACATTGCCAAACGGCTAATAATGTGTTTCTGATGTTCGATAAACCTTGATCCCAATCGCCAGCTCTGAGAATTTGTAGTGAAAGGGAATCTTGCTGTCACAAAGCCACACTTTGCTTTTCCTTATTTTGCCAGTGTTATGGAAAGCCCTGCTTTTCATGTTGAGAGGATTGGATTTTTAGGTTTGTGACAGAACAACCCCAGGAAGTCTGAATCTGCGTTCTTGAAACCATCATTAGTACACTGCACCTCCAAGTGGGAAATGGTCAGCCATGGCATTGATTGCTTATTTCGCTTGATGTTTTATTGTGTATCATACAAAAAATATATGGACATGTTAAAAAGGATAAAAACTTGAAATTCACTGGAAAGGGTCTTAAAGACAGAAAAGCCTCTCAGCTACTGTTACTCCTCCTGACATATTTCTGGTTGCACTCTTGATGTGTGTGACTTTTTGGTTTTGCCATCAGATGCGAGCTCTGGATAAGATGACAGTGGAGAGAGTGTCCGCAGAGAGGAGCGAGTGTCTGCAGAGGATCGAGCAACGGGCTCTGCAGGAGAGGCTGGAAGCAGAGAAGAGACAGGTAACAACTTACAGCCATCACAGGCTCTGCAGCTGATGAGGTCATCACTGAGGCGTTGGGACAGACAGATCTATATCTCGTGTTTACTGCTACATCAAATAAGACAAGTAGAAATTCAAGTAACTAAAGTAGAGCCTATATGTTGTCATCAGGGCTGAAGGTTGCTGTTTATGTTGGATAAAAATAACCTGGTATTTGTAAAGCTGCTCAGAGTAAAATTTAGGTTTTACATGTGCCAAAGTTCAAAATAATTTTTTAGCAGCAACTTCACACAACTTCTAATACTGCTGATAGCGAACATTAAGGAGTAAAATAAAGCAGATATCTAAAGCAAAAACAGAACGCAGGAGAGAAACTAAACTCCAAACCACAGAGATTTCGTCAGAATCTACAAAAGTACTGAGAGCTGGACACAGAGACTTTTAAAAATGCCCTTCTCTCTGCTCTGCTGCAAACAGAGATGGATGTTTCCTTCTTCAACTCACTGTAGATTTTTATGAATAACATCCCAAATGGTGTAACTGATAAAGTCAACATATTAAGGGATAAGCTTTACCCAAACATTTAAACTTAAACTTTTGTCAGCAATTGTTCCTCCCAATAAATGTGACGTAAACCAATGTAACCTCTTGTGTGTGGTTGTATCTGCTCTTCAAGCAGGCGTCCCTGGTCAGTGAGCTGAAGAGCTGGTGTCTGTCCAAACTGCAGAACATAGATCTTCACTTCACAGGAGAGCCCGGCAGCACCAAGCTGCAGCGCTCCTCCTCTGCTGCAGAGGGCTTGAATGAAGCTGATGGAGCCGGGCTCACTGTGCTGCCCTCTGGCCAGGAAGGCAGCTCCCAGTGCCTGGATCTCCACAACAGCCCTGCCCTCCTGGACTCCAGTCGGGGCGAGGCCAGTGTGGCAGAGGGCAGCTCAGCAAACCACTACTTTGTGGTTCATGTGGAGAGCTCTCCAGGTAACAACTCAGCAAACAGCTCAAACAACCAAATGTGTCAGTGTGGACATTTTCATCAAACAGAGACACTGAGTCATCAAATATTTATTTATCTCATCTGTTTTCAGCTTATTTCAAACAGTAGCGGTCCAGGCTGCAAATTCATGCTAAAATAGACAGCAATTATCCCAGGGTTTGGCAACCTTTACTATTGAAAGAGCCATTTTTGGCCATTAAATAATAATCTATCTGGAGCAAAACTTAGTTGAGCGTATTAATGAAGGTAATAGCCTGTTAAACCTAAATTAGCCGACTATCAACATTACTAATAGGTCAAAATGAACATTCAGTAAACTGTTTAACCACAAAGTGGCTGATCTGCAGTGTAGTGGGTTATTTATGAATTTTTATTTATTGTATATAACTTATATTCAACCGGGTAAGTCCCTTTGAGATCAACAATCTCTTTTACAAGGGAGACCTGGCCGAGACAGCAGCATACAAAAAAGTTACAGCCAAACAAGAGCACAATGAGAAGCAAAGAAAAACAGTAACATAGAAGCTACAGTCAGACCTCTGTTCAAAGTACAAATGTATAAAGGGAGTCCGCACCTGTTTACTAGATGTTGTTTATCTATTAAAGTCACCACTGACAGATATTTTTTAGGTTATGCTGGCAATTGATATATAATGTGTAAGAGACAGTATTAGCATTAGATTTATTACTGAAAATCATCCATGATTAAATCAGAATCTAAATCAGACTGATTACATTCACAGTACAGCATTTAATGCTGACATACATGCTTCACAAGAGCAACATGTCTATATATTATATTATATTACAGTGCTGTGCTGTATTCAGATTCATGTTCCTGGCAACAGTGCCCCCTCCTGGGCCTCCAAACTGGCACAAAGTCCCACACACTGTCTTCAGTCAAAACAACTGCAGATAATTGTTGACCAACAGCTACTGTGTGCCTGCAGAGATTATTCACATTTAACTGATAAGTCCACCAAAAAACAAGCAAACATAAAGCTATATATATGAGGATTTTTTTTAAATTATCTGACAGATGCAAAGAAACAACTTTGCAAATATAGTAAACAAATGCAGATTAGTTTTGTTGTTTTGAGTTTGACCCCCTTGCAATTTCCCGAGTTAACATGTTATTCTGACCTGGAACCTGCTGCACTGGATAAAAACGATGCTCTGAGCTGTAACCTATGAGACCACATTTCTCCTCTCAGGATGATAGTTCTGCAGGCGTATGTAATTACCATTGCATGACGATAGGTTCACTATTTCTGTCATGACCTTAACATGGAAGGAATAACATTGCTGCGGGAGAAAAACACTGAGTTCTGACTCAGTCTGTGCACAGCAGCTTGTTCATGATTCAGAGTTATTGCATGCTAATAAGCAGGACTGTTTGAATAATAAATATTTGCTGTGTAGTGGTGAGTGTGTAATTGAATGTGCTCATTGAATCTCTAATTAACAGATGGTGATAAAGCTCATAATGCTGAAGTCACCTCTCCTGCAGCAGCCAAAAGCCCGCTGTCATCTGTCCAGGTGGTTCGGCCGAAGGAGCGTCCTGTGATGTGTGCCGACACCCAAAGGAAGAACCAGGAGCCGCAGGAGGTGGCAGAGCACAGGGCGAAGGGGGAAAGGAATTACAGAGCCAGCAGCCTGTCTCCGGCCACAGAGCGCCGCTGCAGCAGCAGGACTGAAGCCGGGCTCAGAGACAGGGAGCGAGGGCGGGACAGAGGGAAGCACCACAAGAAGCATTCCCAGGGCAGGACTAAGTCCAGAGGGGCCACAGGGGTCCGGACTCTGGAGGTCTTTGGAGAGCAGCCCAGCGAACCCTCCTTTGCTCAGGAGAGGGACAACATGCACGCTCTGGAGGTGACGCAGTACTTCTTTGAGGCGGTGTCCACGCAGATGGAGCGCTGGTATGAGAGGAAAGTGCAGGAGGCTCGCTGGCAGGCCGATCAGAGGGCTCAGGCCGACAGAGCCGCTCTGATCGAGAGGATCACTTACCTGGAGGACGAGCTGCGCATGCTGAGGACTAACAGACGTGAAGACTGCTAACACGCACCTCATCTGTCACTACCAGAGGGTTTACCTTTCAACAGCCTCAGCATGATCTGGATTTATGATCCATAAATGACAAACAGACATTGTGTTCCTGGACACCACAGCTGTACTTAGGAGATAACTGAATTCATTATGTCATTAAGCTGTGGGGCCTGGAGCCACTAAATCATATCATAATGGAATACTAAAAACGCTCCACATTCAAATTCCTGTGCTGTTGGTTGTCACGGTAACATTGTACTGATCTGTTGAGAGGTGTTCATACACTTCTGTAGAAATAAGGGCAGCTGTTGTGCACTGTGTTGTAAATAAAGCAGTAGATATAAAGCTAGGTGTCAAAACACTGATCTAATGTGCCGTTTATGGGATAGATTAACCACATCACATTAAACATCAACAACACTGTGCAGTGTGCTCACACGTTGTAAGGCCAACCATTCTCTAGATCTTGATTTGTGTACCACCATGAGCATTCTGTCACTAACGACAGGTGTAGCTGATCTGCACACTGGCATCATTGGATCATAGTGAAGTTGTGTGGATGGAGGGAATTACAGTACAATAAGCTTTTTGTTGGTGTCTGCATGCTGAGATCAGCCCTGTGACGTTAGAGGAGCAACCTTCTGCTTACTTATGAGAATGTAGCTAAACTCACACTGTATATAACCCCTGAAGTTTTTTTTAAATCAGTATCAGTAGCTGAAGCATTTTCTTTCTTTTCTGAGCCCACTAGATGGCGCTTTATGTTCAACAAAAGGTTGAAAGCACACTGAATTGCTATTCTTTGAGCCTCTCTCTTTAAACCAGGAGCGCCATCTAGTGGGCTCAGAAAAGAAAGAAAAAGCTTCATGAGGCTTCATTCGGCTGTCGCTAGTGTTTACAGTCCACTGAAATGGACAGTAAGGTGGTGCAACACTTGCAGACCGGCTTTTTGTTCTCCGCTACAGTCCACACTGGAGCTGCAGCACTTATGTGATTAATCAGCTAGTCGACAGAAAATTAATCAGAACCTTGATAATCAAGTAACTGTTATAGTCTGTTTTTAAATCGAAACAAAGTGAAGCCTGATGCAGCTTCTCTAATGTGAGGCTTTTCTGCTTAACAGACTAAACCACTGATCAGTAACAGTAATCATTAGTTGCAGCCCTGATCAACACCAAACAAACCATGTCATGACCCTGAACAGCATATACTACATATAATCATGTCTTCCAGTAAGCTAACGCACTGCCAATAAAGTAAAGAACAGTCCTGGTGAATTGTGTCAAGTTGCATGAAGAAAGCTCAGAGTTGTGTTACAGTATTACTGTCTGCTGTATGTTTAATGTAGTGACTGTGTGCTCATACATGTTGGTTAGTTTTATGGATAACTCTGTGGATATGAATAATGCACTCTGTGTGATGACAGAAAACATATTTTGTATTAAAAAAATGATTATCTTGAATCTGTCAGTGGATTTATTAGTTTCTCTTTAATACATTCAATATACACACATATATATATAAATACACAGCACAAACTTAAGTCTGGCAGATGGGCTCAGTTAGCTCACAGGTTCATCAGTTTCCACCATCGTGGAACATAAATCCTCAGCACTGTATGCAGAAGAGCAGCTCAGGAGGTTTTACAGGTTGATGGCTTCAGGTCCGTTCCATTAATCCATCCTCAAAAACAGCGTCCAGACAAAAATTAGTTTCAATACATTCTGCAAGAGTCACTCACAATGACTCGACCCTGATCAGAGGGTTCCTGTCAACACCCACAGAGTCTCCTCAGAGAGCACAGCAGCTCAGTGTTTAACTCTTGGCCAACGCCAGAGACTTCTGCAGCTCCTCTAGATGGTTGTTAGCTTGTGTGATCATCATACGGATGGCATCCTGAATGAAAAATGATAAGAAACACAACATTAATAAACAGAGCAGGGGAAGCTGGGAAAATAAGTACAATGTCTCTACATAAGTTCCATTTAAGAAGTCCACATATTTAATTTAAATCACAAATTAAATTAGTTCTCAACCAGTCTTTGAAGCCATTGGCTATCTCTGACGATGACGAGCCTTTGGGGACAACAGCCAGTATTTCAGGGGTCCAGGGTGCAAGGTTTTTGAAACTAACCAATCCAAGCAATGAAGGCAACAAGTACTAGCCAATAAAAGAGAGAGAACGATGTGTCATGCCTTTTCAGGGGGAAAAAAACAGTCTGGCTTCAAGCTAGTCAGCAGATATCCAAATCGAGACCTCCTCTTCAGTGCATCAATCATTGTTTACAGTTCAATTATCAACTTGAGAAAGGTTCAGACAACATTTCTGCTGATATCTATACACAGATATCTGCACACGAATGCTGATGAATTTGAAAAATAGCTTATAAAAAGCTTAATTGTCATTAGACAATAGCTGATGAGTTCTGACACTGCATTTTGGCCAATGTGTTCCACCTCTTTTGCCCTCTACAAAGACTGTTTACCTGCAGGCGAACGAGGCTCAAAGGTGATTAAAGACTACTGCGTTGTGCGAGCGCTGGAGAAAGGCCTGACTGAATCCATCATAATTCTGCACTGAGGTAAATAATGATTGTTTTTATTTCTTTGAACTAATCAGAATGATCTTGGACTCTTGCGAACTGTGTCAGGAGGGGCCTTGTTTTAGTGGACAGGTGAGCACTGGTGTTAAAATGATTCCCCGCAAAAGAAAGCGCCGCACAAAACATTAAAAGTCGTTTAAGCGTGTAGGTTCCTAGCCCAGAAGTTGTGGCCATACAAGACTAGTAGCAAGGATGATTGAAATGGTAACTCGCAGGAAGTCAGTGACCAATAACAGCCTTTATATCCACAGTCTACATCCTGCGAGCCAGACTAACTTACACCCAATTATTAGTCATTGAAACAATTACTATGTATCAGAATCAATACCCTTTCACCACGATCTTTCTGGATGAGAAGCAAAACCTCTTTAACACATCTATGGCAAGGTTTAACATGGCACTTTCAAAAATCCTGATTAACATACTGCTGTTCTGAGTATGTCGTCAGCTCTCGAATCCCAGCTTCCCTTAGAGCAATTCAAGGCAATCTAACTATGTGGTTGAAAGGCAAAAGCAATCGTATTATCTCTTTACCTGGTTTGTGGCGTTCTTATTCCTCTTGAACTCGTCTCTTGCCCAGTCCGTGAGGTACTTCCTGTCTGCCTCACTTGGTACCAGCCGTATGGTCCTCAGCATGTTTCTGTAGATCCCCAAAACCCTCTGTCTCTGTAAAAACTGATAAAGAGTCAGCAGGTTAGACTCAACATGACAGTGTAAAAAAACACATTTTATTTATTAATGGTTTAATGTTTAGACAAAGAATATTTAGTTTAAAGTGACATTACTGATGACTCCAAATACGCCTGATCATGAGGAGAATATTCACATCAATTACATACAACAGCCATCAACATGAACCCAAACAAATCCAAAGTCATTGTCATAGGCCCAGACACCACACACAATCACATCTCACCACAACTTGGCTTATTCTCCACCAGCATCCCCCCTAGCTGCAGAAAACCTGGTGTCATTTTTGACAGTAATCTCAACTTTAATCAGCATGTTAACACAACTGTCCAGTCTTGTTTCATCCAACTATGCAGAATCTCCAAAATCCAGTCCTTTCTGTCTCCCAAGAACCTGGAATTGTCATTCATGCATTCATCACACCCCGTTTGGATTACTGTAACTCACTCTACTCCTGTATAAGTAAACATAATCTTTCCAGACTTCAGCTTATTCAAAATTCTGCCGCCAGACTCCTCACTAATTCAAACTAAAGAGTACACATAACCCCGATTTTAGCTTCATTACACTGGGTACCTGTGCGTTTTAGAATTGATTTTAAGATTTTAATGATCACTTTTAACGGATGGGACTGGCACCTGAGTACATCAAAGACTGCTTAGTCCCATATGAGCCAAGGTGTAGCCTGAGATCCTCTGGTGGGTCCCTATTAGAGATTCCAAGATCTGGATTGAAAACCAAGGGCGACCAGGCCTTTGCTATCAGGGCCCCGTCGCTCTGGAACGACCTGCCGGAGGAGATGAGGTGAGCCACATCTCTGTCCTTTTAAATCTCTTTTAAAAACACACTTTTTTTTTAAATGTGCTTTTACTTAATTGCTGTTGTCATCTAATAATGTACTCTAACAATGTCTAATGTTTTCTATTTTCTAATGTTTTGTTGTGTTTTATGTTATTATAATGTTTTTATATTATTGTCATTTTATTGGATTCTGCCTTTTCGTTCTGCTGTTGTAAAGCACCTTGTAACTTTGTTGGAAAGGTGCTATACAAATAAATCTTCTTATTATTATTATTATCAACTCCATCTCCACTACACCTTTCATACCTACTGTACACATCACTCTCTCCTATCATGGTAACTAGACTATATTTATCACAAGTGTCTCATATGATGAAAAGCAGGGCTTATTAAGAAAGGTATGACTTGAGTGAGCCAAGAATAACCAGAATATTGCAATATCATTTTACCTTGTTTAGAGCAAAGATTCATTCACCAGTAGAAATGACCTCTGTGGTGTCCAGTGCATTTAAAGGTCCAGTGCACTGACTAAACTAACATTCATGATGGCAATTATGACATAATGATGTATGTTGTAACTTTGTCTGGAGAATTTGTTTCTCTACTAACGTTACGCACACATTTTATAACACACACACACACAGTTTCTGCCAGTAAACAGCGGACAACTTCACTGTACACCAGACAGAGCTGCAAATGGACAAAAGTCTCCCTTGAATTGTATAAAAAAAGATATGACACAAAAACAGAGCCTTCAAAACTCTAAATATGTAACAGTTAGCTAACAGCGCTACACAGATGGAGCGTTAGCCAACAAGCTAACACCGCTAGCATGATACCGTGTGGTTACTATAGTCAACCAGTCCAGCTGTTAGTGATACACACTGTCCTTCTAGTGTTGTATGTATTTACCTGTTTTAAAGAAAGAGCGGCAGCTGGTAACTTTGACACTGTCATCTCTGACAGCCTGGCGAGGACACGACTTGGCTCAGGAACCTCAAAGCGGATGTTGTGGTGACGTTCTTAGCGGCTCCTCCGGTGTTTGTCTCCCTCTGGTGGCGCGGAGGACAGCAGCCTCAACGACAGCATGTGAAAGACCTCTTTCACAGGCACCCTTTTGGTGTAGCTTAAAAAATGAATTAATGAATAATTAATAACATTAAAGGAATAACGTTACTTTACCCCTCTACAGAACATTCTATATAAATTACTCACCCTGTAAAGAAAACCTTGTTTTCCTTGCACGCCTCCACGCTCAACAAATAATCTAAAAATTGATTAAGTTATTGATGAATTGCAATAAAAGGGGTCCATGTTCCACAACGGCAAAATAATATGAACTATAATACTAATACTAATAATAATACTCTTCTCTGGATCCACTGTAGCTTCCTATTGGTCAGCTGCAGAAACATTTTGGGGAAATGCTTAAATGGCTTGGTTAAAAACAACAGACAGCAGTAGGTCAGCAGCTTCAGTGTTCAGCGAGGTAAAATTACTGTTTTTGTTAATGGAGTCCGACCTTCAGTCCAGTTCCTGGTTGCACAGGGCTGTTTGTTTGGGAAATATTGAGCATGTGGCTGCATAAATGAGACTTGGATTGTACTGCATGAGTTGTGAGTGAGTTTTTAAACATGTGCTTTGATATAGTTTTGCTGTTGTTGGTTGTGGAGCCCTTTCACTTCAAGATTTCCTTCATGAATTCAACAGAACATGGGTTTGAGTAATTGATATGCAGATGATCATCTGGGGGCGAAGTTTTCTTTTAATAACAAAGATAATATATGACAATAACAAAATGTTTCTCTGAAAAGATGAGCACAGACAGACAGACAACCTTGTAAACGGTTTATTGTCAGAACCATTCTTGTCATGATTCAACAGATGGATGCAACGGAGAAACAACCTCCTACATATGACCAATGTCTGCTTACATGTCAGTCCACGTTACAAAACACTGAGGTGATAATAATCATGTCACCAACACTTACTCCTACAGGACACCGTGATGAGCTCCGAGCTCTCCGTTAGCAGAAGTCACACAGTATGGATGGAGGATCAACACAGTAGATAAAATGAATTGTACCAGAGCGTTCCTCAAAACTGGAATCTGCAGTCTCTGTGCTTCAAAGTGTGGAGATCTGAATTTCTAAAAAATCCTGACAGAGCTGTGATCACACCTCCGATCCATCACCCCCACAGCTGATGTGAAGTGGGATACTCTTCTCCTCTCCAAGGCACATTTTAGAGTTCCTTCAAATGTCATCCATGACCACACCAACATGCTACTGTAGGTCACGAAGTTATAAAATGTTTTTTTAAAACACAATCCAACATCTCTCCTCCGTCGGCTCTGTACATCGGTGGCTGTGTTCACACTGACACTGAATGACTTGATGAGCTTGGTAACACTGACTAAAACACCCACACAAACAGGATTTCAGGGTGACTGTACAAGGGGGACAGAGGTATTTACTGACTCTTCACTGAGGTGTTTCACACGAAAGGGAATCACATTTTTGTTTATCTTTTCATCTCAGACGTGCAAGTTAAAGCAATCCTCATTACATTACAAAAGAAACTAAGAATTCCCCTGATAACAAAGACAAACAGCAAAGGTTGCTATCAAACTCTACTCAGATCTACAGTAAATAAGAAAATAAAGGCACATGTACAGCGGCAAATCCGTCTTTTTTTTTTTTTTGAGTCTTTAATTTGAGTTGTGGCTGAGAGGCGAGCAGCAGAGTGGCGTTGTGCAGTTGGTTGCTGCCCACTTCTCCCTTCCTGTCAAAGATGGCTTCTCATTGGTCTACTGGTCGGCTGCCGTCACAAGTTCAAACCACTGCCTGAGTGCATCGCTCAGGGTCTCCGGCAAGGCGTTGACGTCTCGCAGGATGACGTAGAAGGGGAAGGGGAACTCTTCCATGTAGGAGCGGATCTCTGGCAGCTCTCCCGGCCCTTTGAATATGGGCACCTTGATGTCGAGGACGGAGTCCTGCAGCAAAGCACCAGAGTTTAGTCACACTTTGTGTCTGGAGATTAAGAAAACAAAAATGTAAAATCCTCCTTCTTCACTTACCCGAGAGTTGGGGTTGTCGAGCACCACGAAGATGATGAACACATTTGCGCTGCGTGCCGCTCGCGCAGCTGCCATCACCCGCTCCTTCCCCTCTAGGAACAACCCTCTGCCGTCAGACACAATGACCAGCAGCTGGGCCGTCTCTGAGGAGGTGATAGGTCAAAGGTCAGAGAGCAACAGCGGAGGGTCATGTGATATTATGCGCCTAGCCATGGAGTTCAAATAGATTTGTTAGCGTGAGTCACATTTTTACACTGCTGACACTGATGTGGAGAATTAGTTTTCCATGGCACAGATGATACTCTATCTAGTCTCATTTTGTGTTTACAGGCCGCACACAGCTGCTGGCTGAGCTCCTTTATGATGCCGCCTCTCTGCCCGCACCATGAAATGACATGTTAGCTCCACCCGGGGTTTCAGAGCTTTGACAAAGACTTGTTTTTGCCTCAGAGCACCTGGCTCAGATCCTGGGACTTCTTTGTCTCTTGGTGCCACACTAA
Source organism: Epinephelus awoara (assembly GCA_035609425.1). NCBI lineage: Eukaryota > Metazoa > Chordata > Actinopteri > Perciformes > Serranidae > Epinephelus > Epinephelus awoara. The sequence continues at coordinate 6,952,336 of CM069305.1, forward strand.
GGCTCAGTTGTTGGATATCTGATACAGTCTGGGCACCGACTCATTTACTCAGTGGCGCACAGATCAAGCAGGAAGCAACATCACTTGTATAGCAGTCACACTAAGTGGCAAATACAAAACCATCAAACCACTAGACTTGAAACTTAGGCCTGGTTACTGATCATCAATACTTTTTGAACATTAACCACAGTGTTTCTATAACAATTGGTGAAAACTGCACTGAAAGTTTGCCCTGAACACTTTACTGTCTGAACTACACTGACAAGATGACACATGAAAGCAGATGCATTTGAGTCTTTTGGCTTATGTGGTAGAAAACTGTGTTTAAGCTCAACAAAGTAAAGTGTCAAAACAGGATCTGAAGGTACTGAAGTGGTATTACCACCTAAACTTTTGTACTGTATCAGCACACTTAACAAAAAATGGAAACCTTTTGGAACAGTCTCCCCAGTCAGAGCAGAGATTTACCAGGTCTCACACTAGTTCAGTGTATTCATTGCCATGTAGCACTGTCCCATCATGTTTTCCTATTTAAGCTGCACAAGCTTTTGATGGCAGTGACAACAAATATAACTTTGATTACTCAGAGTTCCACAGAAAACAGTAAACTGCACAGCACAGGATTTTGGAGCTGACTCTGTGTGACACTTCAATAGGCAGTATGAGTCATTACCCGAGTTTAGAGATCCAGGAATCTGCTGTCGTGCTGCTAGAAACATCTTGGTTGAGGTTTCTAAAAACTACAGAGGAGAGGCATGAAGAGAAGAGTCAGTCTGACAGGAGGAGATGCATCATACACGATACACAGATCATTATAACATCAAACTCACATCACAAACTAAGAGAAAGGGAAACACAATGTTTACGGAGAACATTTTACCTGTGCTATTCTGGTCTTCTTCTGCTGGAACTGACAGAGTCTGAGAATCCGAGCCCCCGACTCATCGTTGAACTGATGCTGGAAGGGGTGGAGCAGCTGCACCTGCTCGCCAAAGCTGGACACGAGAGCAGGTGTTGATTGTTAGCTTCACAATAAATACATGTAAACACTGTCTGACATCACAAGCATTTGATTTCAACTTTTTGTTTGAATGTTTATTTTGTTTTCACGTTTAGATATTTGTTACATGGCTTCATAACTTCATCTGCACATTACGTTCTTTTCAATCTTTATTGTATCACACTGTACCTGCATCACCTTACCTGCACACAGACACCTGTCCCACCTCCAGCAGAGTGAGAGCGTTGATGATCACTGAGAGAGATTCAAACGCCAGCTGCACCACACACACACACACACACACACACACACACACACACACACACACACACACACACACACACACACGACACATTTTAAATTCAGCCAGTTGTCATTCTGACTGTAAACATGTCACATTAGGAGCCATACAAGCAGCATGTGAGGTAGCATGTAACAGCTCTCTTACCTGTTTGGAGTGGTTGTCCACCATGCTGGACGAGTCATCCACAGCCAGACAGATCTGGTACTCTCTCTTGCTGGGCTTGGTCCTCCTCAGCCAGATCTTGTCTTTACGGAACTGACTGGCGATGTAGGGGATCACCTTCCTCATGTTGAGACGCTTTCCTGTGCGGTAATCGCCTCTGTAGAGCAGTGTGACATCACACATACATGTAATAACACTGTTATTGTGTGCATGCATCTCTTTGTTATAACACAGCATTAGCAACCGTACACAATGAGCCTCTAAGTTTCATCACACAAGATAATATCAGGGGAAAACAAGGAGGACCAGTAACTTAACACAAGGTTTATGGGAACAATAACTGTGTCTAAAATGTGTCTCGGCCACATTACATAATAAAATCCATGATAACACTTAAGGCAGTGAGTGTGTTGGTCCTCACTTGAGTTTGGCGGCCTGCGTGGGCTCCAGGATGAGACGGAGCTGCTCACACAGCTGCTGAGACAGAGCTGAGGTCAGAGTCTGGTACTGGTGCCACATGGAAGCTGCTGCACTCTCCTGGAACACACACAAGAACACATTGGTCACAGGTTACAACCTGGGCTTCATACACGCAGAACTACATAGACCCTGGATATGGCTCATGTCGTCACGACACATATTTGACATATTTTAGACCAGTGTTTCCAAAACAGGTTGACGCACCCCTACACCTTTAAAAAATGCAACATAGCATATTTGTAACCCATTAATGACATCAAGTTTAATCATGCACAATCTGAACACACACGTTACTAAATATTCAAGCATAGCATGGAAGCTGACCACTCATATATTTTCTGGAAATGTCCAAAGATCAGGCTACACTGGGAAAATATTAATGCGGCTATAATGAGAGTCATTTGGAACTGAACTCGTGGGTCAGCCTCACCTCCTCCTGAGTTCCTGGAGCCAGTTTGTGCCAGGCCTCCAGCTGCAGCTCCATCTCCCTCCTGATCTCCTCAGGGTCTCTCTCTGCTTTCTGCACACACACACACACACACACACACACACACACACACACACACAAACACACACACACAAACACACACACACACACACACACACACACACACACACACACACACACACACACAGCTTATTTGATTATTTTACTATAACAATACAGTCCTGAGACACAACAATGTTTGTGTATGACAGAGAAGTAATAAGAAAAGAATAAAAGTTTACTTCTCTACCTGCATAGTGTCCAACAGCAGCTCAGGGACTGTGTGAATAGTGGAGTCTGTACGTCTGTCTGCTTGCTCTCCTTCTCTGGGATTGTGTCGGTCCTTCCACTGCTCCTCATCCCCCTCCTCCCCCTCCCTCTGCACCTCCATCTCTCCACTGTCTACACCTACACAGGAGGAAGAGGAGCATGAGGTCAGGAGATGTGCACATTTTACAAAACTAGAAATTCTGTGTGCTTTTTTCAAATGCTGTCTGTAAAATAATTGTGTAATTTAAGAACATAAACATAAACACACCAAGATGCTAATAAGTTATTGAAGTCCAAATGGGCAGAAGAAGTAGAAATGACCTTACCTTTCTGGGAGGCCTTGGCAGAGTCCAGCTGCTCAGGTTTCAGCTCCTGGACCTCAGCAGCCTGGAGGTCGTCTTCCTGCTTCTCCATTTCCATGGCGACATCCTCATCGTTCTGATCTTCTTCCTGCTCCCGATGAGTTCCTGCTGCTTTCTGCTGGTCTGCACTGGCAACATCTGGAAATGCCAAGACCAGCAGAGAACAGTGAACATGATTACCGTATATCCACTTTTTAAATAAGTGATCAGATGTTGGAGAACATCACAGAACTGTTATTAAACACACACTTTCTATTCCCATGGAGTGTTTGGTGTGTATGAGGGTGATCACTGACCGTATGTCTGAGTGTCATAAGCTGTCTCTCCCTGTTTGATGTGCTCGTACAGGTCAGACTCCTGCTGGGCATTGCTCTGCCTGCTGTCCTCAGTGCGATCCTTACTGCTCTCCACTGTACGCAGGCGCTTATTAACACGTTCATTGTAGTCGCCTGTTGACCGCTCGTTGTCTGCCTGTCCCGGTTTTCTCTTAAAGCTCTGGAACAGCACAGTAAATGTAAAACACTGTGATGCGTTTAACTATAAACCAAAAGGAAGGCAGATTCTCTCTCTGAGAGGCCAGTCGTACCTGAGTCTTGTTCTGCGTCTGTGTCTGTGAAGCCATTCTCGCTGTCAGCTTTGACTGGTGGCCCTCTGATTGGCTGGCATCAGCAGCTCCACTGCCGTGCTCCTAACAAACCAGAAAAGGCTAATGTTTAAGACTTGATCTCCTTCAGGGACCACTTCAGTGTGGATGAGCTAAAAACATAACAAATCCCCAATGAATATGTTGTCACAGTATCAGTGGTAACCACTGTATGAGTGCAGTGCAAAACAGCAGTGATAAGCTACCCTGTGAGACACACAGAGGGACTCGGCGGCACTAACATGCATGCAGCTGAGATTACAACACACACACTTCATTCTCTGCTCAGGATGCCGTTACTCCACATATCTTTACATAGCAAACAACTGTTTGCTGCTATAATAATGTTCTGAATGATGAATACAGCTCCTTTAATCCCATATGAGGTGCTGAGTGACAGTGAGGTTTACCTCTTTAGCTTGGTCTCTCTCTGATGCCTCTCCTGCCAGCTCCACAGCTGTATCGCTCTGAACGTTCTCCTCTCCAGTCTGACCGTCTGTGTTATGCTCCTTTCTCTCAGCTGACTCAGGCTGCTCCTCATCCTCACCTGCTCCTTCCTCCTCTTCCTCCTGTAAGCATAAGTCCCAACAGTGACACACAGAACAAAACAGTGTGTGGGTACAGTAGTACAGCAGTTCTTTGACATACACACCTTTGGTGTCTGTCCTTTGTCATTTGGAATAGTCAAATTTTCGTCTTTTCCTGCCTCCTGTCCTCTTTCCTCCTTCTCCTCCTCTTTATCTTTCTCAGCAGTCTCTTCATCTCCCTCTGCTTTCTCTCCTGCTCCCTCCTCCTCCTCCTCTTCAGACTTAGGCTCCTGACCATTCTCCTCTCCAGACTGCTCCATCTGGTCCTCCTCCATCTCCTCTGCTCCATCATCATCATCCCCATCTTTTTGTTCATCCTCCTTTTCATCCAGGGCCATGTCTTTCTCATCAATATCGAATGGGTTCTCCTCTGAAGAGGGGGGAAAACCACAAGAGTTCACTGAGCTGATTTAAATACCAAAACAAACACCGTGTCATGACCTTCATTTGAACAAGGAACTGTATTTCACAGTGTTAAAGGGACTACATTGACTGATTGTTGATTAACAGAAATATAATTGATATTTTAATGCAATTTTCATATTTGATAAATGCCGACTAAAAAACTTTCTCTGGTTCCAGCGTTTTAAATGTGAGGAGTTGTGAGGAAGATAAGGTGATATCTTGATATTGCAATGTGTTTTTTTTGGCCGACAGTTCACCACCCAAATCAAAACTACAAATTTTTCTTCTTACCTGTAGTAAATGTTATCAGTCTAGATTGTTTTGTTGTCAGCTGCAGAGTGTTGAAGATATCTGCCATAGAGATGCCTGCCTTATCTCCGATATAATGGAGCTAGATGGCACTCAGCGTGTGGTGCTCAAAGTGCCAACAAAGTACATTTGCAGCAGCAATGTCTCTTTCCAGAAATCATGACCTGGTTACTCAAGATAATCCACAGACCTTGTTGTGAGCGGTTTCATGAAGGAACTATTTTCTTTTTTTAAAACTACACCCGCCAACTGTATCACAGAAGGAAGGAAGCGTCTATCTACTGCTAGCTCACCTAGTACAACTGAGCTGTCTAACATTATAGCTCAGCTGAGGAGGATGCCATTAATGTTTGCACAAGCCTTTTGTCTAGATACACGCTTCCTTCAGTAATATGTTGGCAGGTGTAGTTCAGTAGAAAGAAAATAATTTCTACATCAAACTGCTCCAGGTCATGGTTTCTAGAAAGAGACATAGCTGTTGAGTTTTATACATATTTTTTTTGGCACTTTGAGCACCAAAAGCTGAGTGCCATCTAGTTCCATTATATTGGAGAGAAGGCAGACATCTCTATGGCTGATCTCCAACACTCTGCAACTCACGCCAAAACAATCTAGACTGATAAATAGCACGGGTAAAAGAAAAATGTGTATTTTCGATTTTAGGGTAAGCTGTCCCTATAAGAAATAATGCAAGAATATTAAATAAAACAATCAATAACAAAATAACGGTCCTTGCAAAAGTGCAAAATGCACTGTAGAGACCAGTTGAGAATGCCAGTTAACTGTATTCTCTCATCTGGTCACAGCTTAACTTTAATACTTATTTCTGACTATATGCTCATTTGACATTCAACTTGAATTCCTTCAATTTACTGCCAGTGTCATGTGAGGTCATGTGTCTACTGCAAATGCTCTGGGGAAACTTGTACAAAAGAATCTATGTTCATTAACCAAAACAAAATTGTGCTCATATGCACTTTACTTATCCCATAACAGTTTAACGGTTTCTGTTTAAGGACAGTAACACCAGGCTTTGTATATACAGGTCTCACCGTCGCCCTCGCCCTCGCCCTCTCCATCGCCTCCAGCCTCCTCATCCTGGTCCAGGTTGAGATCCTCAGGCAGATCCATGGCCTCAGGCTCAGGTCTCTTGTCCTGCTGACCGTGGTAGGGGTCCACTTCATTCTCATCAAACTCCCGCTGGTAAACAGCAAGAGGATGGATCAGATACAACAAAGCCATGCAATAACATATCTGTAAACATCTCACACTCATCTTGGATGAAATGTTAAAGTACAAAATGTAAAAAGTATGGTAAGGATGGTTACTGACTGCTGCAGTTCAATGACTGAGTGCAGGGAGGGGTGTCTGGGAATTTCTTCACTTGTTAATTAAAAGATTACCTCATCTCCCTGTTCATTGATTTTCTCTTTCTCCTCCACGTCCATCTGTTCGTCTTTGTCCTGGTTTTTCTTGTCTTTGTTGGGGTCTGCAGCATCCAAGTTGTCATCTTTAGCAACTAACTCTGATTCACCCTAGAAAAAAATCCATGGTTGACAGGAAATTACGGCACATTAACAAAAGTATCAATACATGTAAATTGCTCCTCTATATATTCTTTTTCAAACTTTGTATGTTTTTCAATGTTCTCTTCATAATTCTTTGATAATCTGTGTTCTGTACCTCGTCCATGCCTTGGCCAGACTCTTCCTCCTTGTCACTCCCTTCCTTGTCATCATCATCCTCATCATCCCCCCACATTCTCTCATCCAGAGTGTCCGTCTGTCCTTCACCCAGGTCACCCATCTTTTTATCCAGCTCCTCATTCTCCTCTTTGTCCGACTCATCATCTTCACCTGCAAATGATTTCAAGAAAAAAAAATGTGATCAGCAGTGACTCTGGGAGACGTTTCTAGATAAATTCGCTCAAATTAATTCAAAGTTATTTTAGGTTTTTACTCTTTCTGTCTGACTATATCCATCAACTGGAAGTCAAGAGATAAAACCTCAAAACAAGTGGGCTACAAAAGGGTTAGTTACCTGGTTCATTCTCATCCCCATCATGCATTTGGCCATCAAAGTCCTCTGACATCTCGATAGCATTGTCCTCTGCCTTAATATTCCCTTTATCCTGCTGTTCTTCCTTTTCTTCACCCTCCTGCAAAGTGTCCTCCACCTGCAGGAAGAAGAATACAGAGATAGCTTGATGAGACATTTTGCTAGTGATTATTGGCATTACTTGTAAAGAATGTACAAGTGTAATTACCTGATCTTCATTCTCAATCTTGTCGCTCACGTCTTTGTTGCCATCGCCCTCTCCTATACCGCCGCCCTCATAGTCGTGAAACTCTGTGGCACCTTCTCCATCTCCACCGGCCATCAGCTCCTGAGGCAGACAGAAACCCTGGCAGGGAGACCACAACAAAAATATAGTTACTGCTGCAAGTTGAACTGAATAACCTAATAATGGCTATATTACTTTAATTAAAAAAATGAAAGGAGGCTGAGTAACTCTTGTCTGTACCTTCTGGGCGAGCTCAGTGAAGATGCTGGCCAGTACAGACAGCAGCTTGCCCGTGCTTCTGTGTGCTCCCAGTGATACAGCCATGTAGTAACGCACTAGGTCAGAGTAAATCCCCAGCAGAGGCTCCAGATGCACCAGCATCCTGCACGCTCTGTCCACCTCCTAAACACACAAACACACACACAAAACAGCAACATGGACAGATGCTGATGACAATGCATGACTGTAAATTCCAGCACTGTGGATTAGTTAAGATAAGAATGAATATAAAGAATAGGGTCATGTTAATAGCCACTGAATAAGTAATAGCCATGGTCATAAAGTCTGTTTTAATGGATGATGTCATGATGATGTTGGTACCTGCAGCTGTGGTGGCTGACAGGAGTCTCTGTGTGTCCTTAGGCGGCTCAGCAGCCTCTCCAGCCCGGCAGTAACATCTCCCACACACAGAGCCTCCACCTCAGCTGCCAGCTCCTCCTCCAGGAGTCGAGTCAGGTGACCGGGCTTCAGAAGGTCCTCCACAGGCTCTTCATCCTCCTCCTCCTCCCCTTTTTCAGCACCTTCTGAAACATCACATAACAGCATGTAGACAACCATTAATGCTGTAAGGAAAAAAACACAACATTCTAACATGTCAGCTTTTTTTGAACAGACAGTGCCTGTCCATATTCCACTTTGTCATTTGTTATGATTTCTCAACAACTTCAAGGTTTTAGATCTTAGAAAACACTGCTGACTTCATCATCCTCACCTCCCCTGACGTCTCCAGGCTGCTCTGTTTGTTGCTCTCTCTCTCTTCTCTTCACAAGTGTCTGGACAACACACAGCACTGTGTTGATGTTTGTCTCCAGCTCAGCAGAGAACTCAGTACAGAAGGCAGGCTGGTGATCTGTTTGGGGAAATACGTAGAGGCACTGTAAAACCAAGGTACTAAATATGATTTAAATCCCAGTGCTGAACTTAACTAGCAGCAGACGCTACTTCATTACCCTCCTTAGTCTGTCATCATGTCTGTCAGCACCATGTCTGTTAGTAATATTTGAAGGAATGACAGTGTCAGGCTTATTGGTCAGTGCATTCACCTGAGGTCTGGTGCCCCAGAGAGAGCAGCTGAGTCTTCCAGGTGGTGAACTCTGTGATGTTAGCTTCCACCTGTCCTCTGACATACTGCAGGCTCTGGGTGATGGCCGGCTGGCTGTCTGTGCTGCCAACACAAACAGCTGGGGTGAAGAGTTGCTCCATGCTGCGCATCTGAGCCACCACAGCTCCCAGCTGGTCGAAGGCCGAACAGCATGTGACAAAATGGTTCCTGTGGACAGTAATGGTGTTGTTGAAAATGTTTTTGTCTTTTGTTACTGCTGCATCAGATTTGAAATAAAAGCTTGAGTGATTTTGTTTTACCATGTGTGGAGTACTCTCTCCGATGTCTGCTGTACTATGTTGTCCAGCTCCACCTTCAGGCTCTGAGTCTGCTTCAACATTGCATTCATGCTCTGGTTCAGCTGGCACCAGGCAGAGTCTCCCCTCCGCATCAGACAGCCGGGGGGTTGCCGCTGTGCTGCCAGCGGGGACGGGCACCTTAGGGTGTGCTGCCTGCAGCTGCTTGTCTCCTCCTTCTGCTGGAGGTCCTCGGGGCAGCACTGCAGCAGCCAGGCCAGCTGCTGAAGGAGGGTGGTGCACTGGGCGACCAGTGCCTGGCCTCTGCTGACCCAGTCCTGGAGAGAGGCCTGGGGTGGGAGTGTGCAGCCTGGGTCCTCACTGTGGCTCTGGAGCTGGGCCTTGACGCCCTGTATGCTGTCTGTTAGCGTCCTGAGAGCGTTTATGAGACAAGAAGAGACAATAGGTCAAGCTGCAGTAATAAACAGCACAGAAACACACAAGTATTTTTCCAGTCTGTTGTTGTAGCTGCATTTCCTTTTCTCTGTGTTAATTTCCATCCTATTCTGCTTACAAAACTTGTAGCTTGTGACTTTGTGGTGACCCACAATTTTCCCTGTTGGGACGTAAGCTACGTAATGTAGCAAAGACAGTGACAGGTTCACCTACACTTGACCGATCTGTACGCAGTTTGACTGACATCAAACACAGCCCCATGATGACTGCCTTTGCTGCTTCCTTCACAGCCACTGGATCAAAACCAGACTTTAAATAAGCCTGTGTTCTGCAGTGCTTTGACTTCTGACAACTAGAGCCAATTAAAAGCCAATATATGGGAGGTTTCCCCAATGGAATCAATAATTAAAATGTAACAGTATTACAATAGTATTGTCTTGCAATTTTAATTAGATGCCAACATTACATCAGAGGTATTTATATTACCATTTCATACCAAATGTAAAAAGGTAATTTCCTCTGGGGATGAGGGCACATGTCCCTTCTATGTTTCAAAATCCTGTTTTTGAGTTTGTTTTACTCTTTAAACATCAACCTCTTGTCCAACTTCTAAAATCCAGATGTTTTCATTTTCAGTTAAAGCTAAAATTACCACCTTGACTCTGTGCGCCTCAACCAGTCAAGTTACAGGTTACATCCATGTCTGTCCAGAGTCAGACTCATATGTAACAGTAGACAATGCTTTAAATGTGGATGTTCTGGATATGAATGCAAAGAAACTACAAATTCTAAAACATGGATACCTCACATGCATCTTCCCCCAGCAGCACACAAATACAAAAAGGTAGTTGTCCATCTATACAATCAGCACAGTTTCAAGATGAACACCCAAGATTAGTGTTACAATCATCCACCTCTTCAATCTGATACCACAGCTACATCCCTGTTCCATACTGTGTCTTGTAGACAGAGTGGTGAGGCAGCAGACTGACCTGAGATGGATCCACTGCTCAGTGAGCTTGGTCAGTCGTTGTTTCTGTTTGAGGAGCAGCTTGAAAAGGTGAGAAGAGAAACCTCTGCAGCGCTCGATGTTGCCCAGACCCAGCTCCTACAACCAAACAGAAACATACACATCAATCAATCAATTCAATCAATTTTATTTATAAAGCCCAATATGACAAATACAATTTGCCTCACAGGGCTTCACAGCATACGACATCCCTCTGTCCTTTAGACCCTCACAGCGGATACACAGATACTTCAGATAACAGGGCCAAAATACACAGACACACACTAAAAAAAACTGCAGATGCTTAGATTTGCTCTTCAGCTGTAATCCCTAGCCCTCTTCATCCTTTCAGACAGAGAGCTGACAGAGTAGGAAATGCTACAAGTTGTTATGTTGACGATCAGTGCGTGTGTGTCTAACCTTGGCAGCGTGCTGGAGAGCAGTCAGCAGGGCTGTTCTCCTGGCCCAGGAACGGTAGAAGTATTTCTGACATCCATCCCACGCTGTCAGCAACTCTGTAAACAACCTACAACACCAAGAATGGAGAGACCATGGCTTTCAGAATACATACTTTAGAGTTGGGAGCTCACCACTTAGGACTTACTAATTATTAAACCTGGTTTCAAAGTAACATTAGTAATTAATTAAAGTTTTGCTGAACAGTGGTCATTGTAATCTCACAGTGTGGTAGTGGTAAATCAACAACAATGATCTGAGGTTAGCTAAAATTAGCCACCTTAATGGCCATAATACACCAAGGCTGCAGTTCCAAAACCCCTGACTGTATTGAACTGAGACGTATGTTTAAATAAATAAAACTTATTACGGTGAATGCTAAAATGAAGTTAAACAGTAGCACAAGCAAACTGGCTCAGCATTATCGAAACAATATCATGCTAAAGTTTGCTAATGTTAGCTTGCATTAGCCTCCTAGGCAAACCGCACCAAATAAAAAAAAATTAAACTGAGCGTTGCAAAAGAATTCACTGTTTCATTTTGCAACTCTGGGACAATGATAAATGTTAAAACATGGCTTAGCAGCACAAAAAGAGAAGAGTCATGAACTTAGTAAACTGACTCTATTACTAAAGTTTTCATCTTCAAAGCCAAACCCCACTGACAAAAACAGTAGTAACACAAGAGCTGCTGGTCTACTGCTGCCTCAATCAGTTCTTAGATCGTGCGACTTTGGTGAATCCCAACTAGCCCTTTAATACACCAAAGTCACACAATACCAAACCAACGAACTGATCGAGGCAGTGGTAGACCAGCAGCTCCTGTGTTACTACTGTTTTGTCTGTGGAGTCTGAAGAGAGCACAGGTAAGCTTAACTTTTAGCTCAGTTTCACATTGGAAAGGACTGTCTTTAAGGGAAGTACTGAGCATACGACTAGATCAATGAGACTTGGATTATACTGCATGCGTTGTATGAGAGTTTATAAACAGATGTTCAGATTAGTTTTGCTATTGTTAAATGCGGAGCCCCATGACCTCAATTCATAAAGACTTTGGTCCATTTTTGGATTCTTGTTTCAGTGGATGCATGTGAGAAAAACAGTTTTCTTCACAAATTCAACATAACACAGGGTGAGTAACTGATTAACAAATGATCATTTCATGGGTGAAGTATTCGTTTGATAAACACAATCCACCAAACACTACTTGTTTACTTTTAAAAGCTACATAATGTCTCTATCAGCTGGGTTGTTAAATGATATTATCAAATATACCACACAGCAGGCATTCTTAAACAAAACATCGCCTGGGAGTAGCTAACAAAAATGAATTCAATGTTAGTGCATCTATGATCAGGTTGTATTTACATGTTCTCAGCCTGCTCCTTGTTCCTGACAGCAGAAAGAGCAGTGCTCATCTCCAGCGGCTGCATACAGAGGGTTTTCTCGGGGTCAACTGTCCTGTTCCACGTCAGGCCTTTACGGTACGACAGACCTAAATGGGAAAATGATATACAGAGATGTTTGAAGATCTGAGCTTTAAATTAGTATGTCCATCCATCCGTCCATTTTCATCTGCTTATTTGGGGCTGGGTCATAGGGGCAGAAGACCAAGCAAAGCTCCCAGACCATCCCTCTCCCCAGCAACGCTTTCCAGCTCCTCCTGGGGGAGGAACCCCAAGGCGTTCCCGGGCCAGATGACACCAGTAAATCAGAGAGAAAACTCACCTATTTCTGTGAGCATCTTGAACAGGTCTGACAGAGCTCTCTGCTTCTGCTGCAGGATGTGCTTGACTTCAGCTTTCTGCTTTTCTTTCTCTGCTGATGTGTCGACGGAGAGGCTCTGCAGGTCCCGCAGGTTGCTGATGACCTCGCCTGAAAAGAAGAAAAAGAACGATGCATTAACACTGGCGGATTTGCAACAAATCCAGAAGCAGTTTGTAAGGTAATGATGAATGCCTGATGTCTGTGGGCTAGGTAAAAATACAAACAAACAACAAACAAATCTCTTCCTCACAACAACTACAATCAAAGTGCTGCTGACCAATGCTTACACTTACTTAATATACTAGGTCAGCAATGCAGCAGTAGACCAGAGGCTACCTTGTTCAGCGTCAAAGATTAATGTTTTGTCAATGGAGTCTGTTTTTTTTTTATTGCAATAATTTGAGATATTTGTCTATATTAAAGTTGTGAGCCAACAGACCAATTAATGTAAAATTTAAATGATCCTGAGGGTGGCGCCAAAGGAAAGGCCATGGGGTCATTCTAGTCAAAAGGGTTTATCCTCTTGAATGTGCTCAAAATGTCAGCCTGTCCATTAGACTTTGATGTTTATTGGATACAAGTAAGATTCTTTTTTTTTTTTAGGCTTCAAGTAAGATTCTTACCAGTGAAGTAGTCAAGGTCTTCAGCCAGCTCAGGCGCTGGGTTTTTCTTCTGCAGCTGGATGCAGAGTTTCTTCATCTTCCTGGTCAGCACAGGCAGACGACCCTGGAGAGACGACGCTTCAACTCCTTCATCTGGGCCCTCAAACTGAAACACACAATATAACAAAGGTTACTCACTCAGTATTTATTACCATAAAGCGCATGCTAATAGCTGATAAATATGATGATAACATAATAAACAGAGAAGAGATTATTCACTTGAGAAAATTACTTATGATAAAAGCATAAGTACCTGCAGATCTCGGCCCTTCCCAGGCAGGGTGCTCCTCAGTGCCTTGTGAACTCGATGGATGGGTGTGTCCTCTGGGTTGGTGTCCACACTGTCCAAACTGGCGCTGCTTCCCTGTTCCACCAGAGCGGGAACACTTGGACCATTCAGAGCCTCCCCAAACTTCTTGACAAACTTGAAGAGAGTCCTGAGAGGAATTATAGGCAGGACAATGTTGGTGGCATGGCAACTGTCTGTCCTGTCCGAAAATAAATATCAACAGCATAGTACAAATACAACATGGTGATATTTTACCGATGTGTTTTCTCCACCGACTGTTTGATGGACCAGAAACTGACATCGTTCCACTTAGAGATCTTGACAAAGTCCTGAGGATAACAATTCACAGTAAATCTTCAGAATGAGCATTCACAGTCTTGCTCTGACATGTATGGACAAGGTTCCATGAAAAAGCACACTAATATAAACCTTGAGCTCCTTCTCGATGGGCTGTCTGAGCTGATTGATTCTGGCCTGGATGCACTCGGAGAACTGGCTGTAGTATTTGTGCAGGTTCCATAAAAGACTGGACAATGACTCTGTAAAATAAGCAAAGAGTTAACATGTCATCCCCCAGAAATTCAGTCGAAATCCAATCAGTGATGTTTGAAACAGTATGATGCATGACATATGGACAAAAGACAAAGAGGGTTGACACTGTCTGGACAACAGATCAATAAATCTGTCAATATACATGCGACCAGTCAGGATTTAATTAGTTGACAATTTGCTGTTCCTTTTCGAGAATAAATGTTGGATACTGCGGAGGACTGTTCGTGTAACATACTTTTAAGCTGCAAAAAATAATAAATATATCAAAATCATCAATTTGTGCATGCCTTACTGTAATCAAAACATGATGTCATTATTCAGTGATCAATAGGTCAAATGAGGAAAGGACATGTTTATTATTGTAACATCCTACCAAGCCTGGGGCGTCGGTGGTTTAGTGGATAGAGCAGACACCCCATGTACAAGGCTGTTGCTGCAGCGGCCCGGGTTCAACTCCAGCCTGTGGCCCTTTGCTGTATTTCATTTCCCCTATCTCTCTCTCCCCCCTTCACACTTATCTGTCCTATCTATAAAGGCAAAAATGCCCTCCCCCCACCAAAAAAAAACCTTTAAAAAGAAAGCCTATCTTTTAGATGTCTTTCCTCACATTTTAAAATAATGTAAAGTAATACAGTTTCTAAGAAATAGTCACACACTATGCAAAAGTGTGTGAAGAAAGTTTTGCACTTGTTCCCATGGGGCGCTTCACCACTGACTCTCACTGTTGGATCTTTTTACCAGTTGCTTGTAGTGTAATGCATCTCACTGTTTTCTTAGACCTTTTAATAATTGCACCTCTCCTTATTTGTACTGCAACTGCTCCACAACAATTTCCCTCAAGATAAATTAAGTGTGATCTTATCGTACGTAGGTGATATACAAGAGTGCCACAGAATGAGGATTTGGGATTATGTGCCCCCATCGTCTACAGTGTCTTTAGGTTAAATAAGGATTACTTCTCAGCCAGCATGGAGAAGAGGGATGACTGCAGTGAAGAACCAAAAAATGTGTACTCAGTAGAGTGCAGATTATCGCCAGGTCTGGCATTTGAATAGTGAACAGGGAGTACAGTGCAGGCTGTGTGTCCAGCTTGTATGCATGACAATAGTAGAACAAAAAGGAGTTGAATCTCATTCCGGGCTCCCTTACAAACAAGATGGTGGCAACGATAATAACAACATTCACCATTAATCTGCAGATGTTACAATTCAAAATGAGATCAAACTTTTCTATGGATTTCATTTTTTGGGCCAAGACAAAGACAACAAGAGCTGCAGCAGGCGGCAAGGCTTTTTCTTTTTAGCCAAGCTGATTCTCGGAAATGCCTTTTGCTATGTGACTGGCATTTGTTGAAGACTTGTGGCCCCCACTGGTCGGTTAAGATGTGTGAGAAGTCAGCAGTCAATGACGATATAGAACAGTCAATAAAACAGGTTTTCAACAACTGTGAATCACTGCAACCATGAGAGATCCTTGAGCATACGGTCATAGATGTGCACACAAAATATTAGGCTGATTGGTCCAGTAGTTTGTGACATCAGCTGCAGACAGACAGATATACACATGCACACACACCCAACAGATCACATAATCCCCTCTAGGCTTACAACTAGCAGAGATAGTAACTCTTGAATACACTGGGCATGTGGGTAATGTATTCAGATAGCCCCGTATGCCTTGTATCGAGAAGTGATGTCTGACCTTGTCCAGGCTGGCTGGGGACCAGCAGGAGGTGGCAGTGGAAGCTTAGCAGCATGGCCAGGCGGGTGTGGAACTCTCCAAGGGTGGAGCCCTCAATGAAGGCCTGGAGGGTGGATGACACTGAGGACAGGGAGAGGCGCTCCACTTCTTCACCTGGAGAGGATGATAACAGAGAGAAAAACAGTCTTAGCAGTCATGGCATTTGTATGGTGTATTCCTTTTTTTCTGATATGCGCTTGTTTCACCCTGCCTGTGCCCTTTTTTGATATAGTTTCATGATTCATTCTGTTGTAGCAGTGAGCTTCTTCTGGTGGATGGATTTCATTCATCATTACTATTTGTTTCCATTTACAGAGACATGCAGAGATTGATAAGCAAGTAGAAAGTGCTGATTTAGTCAGATTTATGGTTTTGATTTCATAATTCTTTTTTAACTTCCCCCAAAAAGGCACATTGCAGAGGGAGTTATCACTCAGCCAGTTATAACAATAATGATTAGTTAATTAATTCTGTCAAAAAACAACTATAATTTTACACATTTGTACCATCAGCTGGTATTACCAGAATCAAAAAGCGCTCGGGAGCCAGTGCGTATGTACCTGCATTAGCACCCGTCCTCTGTTCCTCCAGATATCTCTCCACTAGCTGGTAGATAGAAAACCAGTGTTTGGTTGATTTCTCAGTGTGCCGCTTCACTGCGTTGTCCAGACTGCTTGACCAGCAACTGCATGTACCACACAAGAGTGACAGGATAGGACACATTGGTTGAGGACTCCGGTTCCAGTTTTAATCTCTTTTATCTACTATCTAAAAACAATTAAAATGTGACATAAGATGATTTAAGCCCTCTGTAACTTACGTGAGCTCCAGTTTGCGCCACTGGATAATGAGCTGGGTGACTGGTTCCAGTTCGTTCCGCAGAGAGACTGAGCGGCTGGCGTTGTTCTCCCAGTCCTGATGAGACCAACAGAGGTGAACACAAATAAAACAGAGTTCACCTCTGTGCAACACACTAACATTTGCCAAAGTATAATGTGCCGATTTCTGATATTTTTACCTGATAAATGATGATAGCTATTGACAATTTCACTGATTTATTTTCTAGTTGATAAAATGTGTCACCATATTGTGGAACTCGCCTGTGCTTTGCTGAGTAGGATCTCCAGACCGTTGAGGAACTTGGCCAGTGGACTGGCCAGGCTGAAAGCCATGATCCTCTCCACCACCACAGTCAACTGCAAAACAAAGCACACAGACAGGAGAACATATCATAGCAACCAAGATTAAACTTTTACAACTCATATGAAGAGTCTGTACTACAGCAACAGGTATATTCAGAGCAGATTACCTACATTGTCTATAGGCCACAGAACCAGCACTTACTTTAACCGCTTCTCTAATTTGGTATAATTGACAATTCTGGATGGACATTGTGGGTTATGGTAAATGATTTATATTTTGAGCTTCTTATCAGTAAATTAATTTATATTTATGACACAAGATACCACAGTTTTTTACATATTCATATCTAGGAACTAAAACATTCATGATCACTTTTGGCAGATATTAATACTTTTTCATTTTAATCACAACTTGCTGTGCTTTCTGTAGATGCAGATGTCTTAAAAAAAAGAAAGAAAAAGAAGTATAGCTCTATTAGTACCAGTCCGGATAAATTACAGCAAACTGCGAACAAATGTCCAATTACTACAGGAAACTAATGCAAATTAAAACATTTCTTAAGCCTCTGATTTTTTGGGTTCTAATGATGAACACCCAGAGAATTATCATTCAGCCCTTCCAGTGTTTCCACCAGCAGCAGGCAGCTGTTTCAGTGAAAACATCAGGCTCTGATGTGGAGTGCATTGCTAGCTCGGCGGTTGGCGCACATGCCACACAACCACCCTCATAAACCTTATTTATGATACATGTGAAACCCCTCACCCCATTTCCAGTCTGCCTCTACACTGTCATCTGTCAAATAAAGGCAAAAATGCCAAAAAACAAATAAAAAGAAAAATAAATATACACACCCTGCCCAACATCAAACAGCAGTCAGAGGCAGTTAGAGACCAGCTGGTAAACAGAGTGGAGCAATTAGCAGCTAAAGAGACAGATAATTCCCTCAGGAGTTTGTTGAAAATAAAACAGAGCTAAAAAAGGAGGATAGAATTGGATTTACATTTGATTTAATTGACTCATTCAGGATTGAAGAGTTATTGCCAAATCAAGCCAGTAGTGAACGACTCTGGGCGGATGTAGCTCAGTCCATAGGGACTTGGCTTGAGAACCAGAGGATCAAGTCCTCATATAGATAAAGTATGGAATGTGGACTGGTAGCTGGAGACGTGCCAGTTTGCCTCCTGGGCACTGTGGAGGTGCCCTTGAGCAAAGCACTAACCCCCCAACTGCTTGGGGCACCTGTCAAAGGCAGCCCCCTCACACTGACATCTCTCCATTTAATGCATGTATAGGTCCTGTCTGTGCATGTGTGTTTATTTTGGGCATGTGTGTATATGAGAACAGACTAAAAAAACCCCACCAATTTCCCCTGGGATTAATGAAGTATATCTTGTTCTTCTCCTCCTATAGTGGTTAAAATGAATGCAAACTATCAACTTAATGTGTAATGTATGGGGCACCAGTCCCAAGATTCCTCGAACATTTTAAGCAAGCATTTTTGTAGTAATCATACAAATGTAAAGCTCTTATGATGTAATTTTATGTCAGGACTCGATTAAATGTTAAAAAAGTTAAATAACCAGGAAAAAATGCCTGTTTTTGGATACTCCAGTGAATTGTATCACACTGATGCAGAAATCTTATAAATCCAATACTGCTATAAAGCAATTGTGGCCTCATACAATCAGAGATATTAAAAGGGAGAGCTACCTTGGCATACCATGACCTCACCTTAAATATCAGCATATTACCCTATCCTTTTGGTGAAGAGACTGGAGAATATGCCACAGGTTTGATAGTGGAAATTGTCAAAGTATTACTATCTATAGACCTTGCTTCCTGTTACATTCCTTGCGTCAAAACACTGAATCTTTACATGTTAGCAAATGGCGGGCCTTAATGTAAAAAGATAACTGACCTGTACAAGAGCTGGGTGCTCTGGCCAGTCCTGTAGTCTTTGCTTCACTGCCACACCCAGCTGCTCCAGGACAGGAAGACAGAGGCGGGCCTCGCTCATGTTGGGCTGCTGGTAGAAGTCATAGGGTCCTTCTGAGGTGACAGATAGACCATCAGGACCCCCTGAGCCCTGCACCGTGTTCTGGAGGAGGGCAGAAAGCAGCAGTTCACTGCCTGTGAGCTGCTGGTCAAGTTCAGCATCTGAGGGGGAAACACATAATGCACTTTCAATGAGAAAGCAATAGTTATTTCACAAGAGTACATTTCTGCTTTGCTGTTAGAAAATGATAAAATTACAATAAACAAGGACACTGACCAATCAGATGATAGAAGCGAGACATCACAGGGGAAGCAATCTGATAGGAGGAGACCAGAGCTCTGATGTGTTCTCTGCTGTGGTTGGCTGGGACTGTGCTCTTGTACCAAAGTGATTGGGTGTAACCCAGACAGAGGCGCTGATGAACCTGAACCACTGTGTTCATGGCAGCTGGAGACAAGAAGCTGCTCTCACTGGACTCCTCCTGGGCTTTCTCTTCCTCCTCCTTGACTCCGGAGTCTGCTGGACCCTCAAGACTCGGCTGGGATGTGATGTCTGCAAAGTCCTAAAGAAGTATGGACAGAGATACTTCATAGCCTTGTTTCCACCAAGCAGTCAAGTACAGTTTTGTTCATTACACATTAGATTGGTTATTTTTGCATTTCCATGGCCAAAAGTTGTGGATGTTACCAAGAGAACTGCTCCATTCCATCTCATTTTTAGTTACCCCTATGTTAAGGTACATAGCACACTGGTCCGATACTAGAAGGTGGAGCGAGAGACACTGAAGTCCTTCGATTTGTCAGGGGGGAATAGACACTCTTGCCTAACAAGGACTTAAAATACAAACAGATCCAGAGTTTATGCACATGACTGTATGGGTTTCGTACGAGCTCTATGGGTTCAACAGATACTGTACTTAAAAGTGTTTCATGGAAATTAGGCTTTACATGTTGAATGTTGAATATTATTTTGGCACTGCAACTCAGCCAGTTGGAAATTTCACATCTGAGGAGTGGCTGCCTACTTGAGATACCATGTCTATCATCAGGACAAACAGAGTCCATGTGAATACCTTGTTGAACTGAGGGAACTGGCGTCTGAAGTCCCTCTCCTCCTGCTCATCCTCAGTCAGTCCTGAGCCGTGTAGTCGACTGCGGCTGCGGTAAAGACTGGCCTCCATCTGCTCTCGCTCTCTCCTTCGTCGCTCCTGTTCATCCCACTCGTTCACCAGAGCCTGAGGAGCACAGCGATTTTAATTTGAATGTTAGACAATAAATCTTGTTGAATAAAGTCAAATATTAACCCATAAATCAACAGATCTTGGTGTGAACTAAAGCTCTGACCTGACAGATGTGTCTGAAGAGGCTGCGTGCCTCGTGGCTGAACTCTCCTGTGGACAGAGTGTGGCACTGCACATACAGCAGAGCATTCAGGAGCAGCGTGGAGGACTGGGGGACCACATGCTCTGTGTCCTGCTGCTGAGGCAGGAGCTTCACCAGGCAGCGCAGAATGTCCATGCACGCTTTGGAGCAGAGGAAGTCTGCCCGAGCCAGGTAGGATGGAAGGCTGGGGGACAAGGAGGGGAAGGCCAACAGGCAGGACACCAGCTTAGGCAGACCTGGTACAGGTGTGAGTGAGGCAGCCAACTGGGAGGCCACCAGCCTCATGCCGTGCCGGAGCTGGAGAATACCAGACCGCACCGGCCCAACCACATCAGGGTACAGGGGGTAATCCTCCAGCAGTCTCTGGCAGAAGCGCTGCTGGGAGTTCTGCCACACAGCCTCCTCCCTCAGCAGGCCCTGGATTGCTGACCTTGACTTGGAGGAGGAGGAGCTCTGCAGGGCTTTCAGCAGGTGGGACAGCAGGTCTTCCACAGCGGATGCCTGGCCGATGCTGCAGAGATAGTGCTGCAGCTCCTGGAAGAGGCGACCATACTGCGGTTCATGAGGGCGACAGGCCTGCTTCCTGGAGAGCTCAGCTATCTGCTCCTTCACCTGCTGCATACGGATCCAAAGGTACCTACAACAAGTCACATACAAGTGGTTAAAGGATGTTTCAGAGGTCTGTCTTAATACACTGCTTACATGCAATACACACACTGAAAGAACTGTGGGTCACTGTAATCATTCCTCCTCTCCATAGTGGCTGTAAAGACTGGCTTAACTTTAACTTTAGTTAAACTTCAAAAGACATTTTGGTATAGAAAGAGGACTGTCAATTTTGGTAACCATTTTTATATTAGTCACACAAAGAAGAGAGCTCAGTTACTGTTCTTCATAAAACTAGTGTTAATCATCAAAAGATTGCTGAAGCTAAACGCATTTTAGCCTTCAAGCTAATAATGCTTACAGAGTTAGCCGATAAAAGTTAGCTGCAGCTAGGTAACTAGTGGTCACACTGGTGCTCAGTGTTTCGCTACTGGTATTTTCAGGTAAGCTAACTAACTGCACAGTCCTAACATTTGTCCTGTTCCCATTCTATGTTAGACCGATGACTATGTATAACAATGGACGACATGACATCTCTCCAAAAGTGGCACCAAAACATCTCCATCGCCCCCGCTGGTGGCTGGCTGCAGTATAGGTCGGAAACCCTGCCCCCTCTTTTTTAGCGGATGGTACACCAATAGAGCAGCGTCCCCTTCATGATCAAAGTGACAAGTAGTAATGTTCAGTTGTGGAAGACAAGAGGATCACAGAGAGTTCCTAACATATTTCTATGATCATGCAGTAGTGTATATGTTTTGTCTCTTCCACAACTGAACATTGCAACTTGTCGCTTTGATCGTGAAGGGGACACTACTCTATAGAGTATGGCTTAAATAAAGTAAGAACCCAGGTATATTCAGTATACAGTATATAGTTTAGAGAATATTACAGATGCAAGACAAAACTGTCATAAAGGTGAGAAAAATACAATGAACTATCTGTCTGCTACTTCAGCACCATGGACAGTGCCATGGATGTATCAGTACTACTGCTACTTCTATCTACTTGTATTTCAGAGCTATGAGTGGGGCCAAAGATGTGATCATTCAGTAGTGTCTATGCTGCCGAAAACACCCCCCCAGACCAAGCAATTTCTGTAAAAAAAAAAAAATCTAGAGGAGACATGACGACAGTTATGTCGAGCAACAATGTTCTATGGACGGTGTACATGGGTGTATGTGTTGGTTGGTGGTGTGTTGGCAGTGGGTGGTCTCATTGGGCCCATCCTCTGTTAAAAATTGGTCATATTAACACTTAAACTATGGTCATTTTGAGTTGTATTCTGTCAAAAGTTCTCAGTTGAAAAAAATCTCACAATGCGACCTTGCAGCTGCTTCTGACCTAATCTCTCAAAACAGATTCTGCAGATTCTCCAGATTGCTTCTGACCTGATTCGAGGATGCTGGAAGCCATCAGTGGTGCTGCTCTCCTCCAGCTCTGCTCCGGTCATCAGCTGAGATGATAGGCTGCGTGCTTTCCACTCCTCCTGCAGCAGAGCCAGCTGCAACAGACACAGAATGACAAGCCAATCCCATCATCAGGCATAAGTATTTCTAGCTTTAACCACCTTCTAGTGATCATCTTCCTCCATGTATCACATAAACTTCTAAAGAAATATTTAGTACTGGAGTTCACAGTGTCTGAAGACAGTTTCTGCTGGGTGCATTTATACAAAAGAAGAGGGTAATCAAAGGCAATAGATTAATATTGTTTTTCAGACTATATGAAATCAACTATGTGCCTTGGATTAATTAATAGCTTCTGGTGTCCAGATTTTTTAAATGTATATATATTTTAATGTCTCAACATTAAAAACCAAAAAACAAACAGTTACTGACTTCCTGCTGTGCATAGTTGAGTTTGTAGGCCCTCTTTACAGCCGGGTCAAAGATGGTCTGTGGTGTCCACACTTTGATCTGCAACAGGCCCATGTTGACCCAGAACACTCCGGAGCGGGCCAGCAGGTTGGAGCCTTGGACTTTGCTTTGGACGTACTGCTGCAGGCAGGTGATAGAGGCCTCCACCAGGCCATCAGGGAGCAGACTGGGAGGCAGGAAGTCCCTGAAGACAGTCTGGATCTCCTGGGAAGCTATCAGTGGGTCAGCATCCTCCACCAGGCTTTCACAGCTCTCCATGTAGCCCTCCTGCAGGCTGGGAGGCAGCAGGTCAGCCATGCTCTGAAGCTGGCGACGCAGGACCGCTCCCTGGAGCCTGAAGTCTGTGCCCCTGAGGAGGTGTGGGGTGATTAGTAAATCCAAAAATGATAAATGCTCGAAGAACATCTTTAATGTCTTAATCTACCTGAACTCAGCCAGTGCAGGGATGGCCATGTTGTCCCACAACACTGCAGTCACATCCTGCAGCTGCTGGATCCTCTCCTTCCACTCCCCCAGGGTGACATGGGAGAGGGAAAGGAGGGCCGCCCCCGATGGTTCCCATCGACCTCCAGTCTCACTGCTGCATAGCACTCCCAGCATGCAACATGACCACACTGCTTTGCTCAGCAAGGCTGGTCCCTAAAAACAACAGACATGTATTAATCCAGCAGGCAATCACTCTGATAATCAAAGCGGACTGATTATAAACAATGACATCACTGAGACATGTTAAGGGTCAATACCATGGTGTCTGCTCCATGATGCAGCTTTGGAGCTGCCTGGGGCTTGGGATTCAGTGGGTCCCATTTGAGCCAGAGGTCGGGGTCTGAGGTCACACTGCTGGTCCACAGGGCAGCCAGAGCCTCTGATAGAAGCTCACACCACACAAACTGAAGCTCCTCAGCCGGCTGGAGAGGAGTCATGGAGAATCATGAACAACATTCTTTGCTTGTTTTTCTTTAGCTTTTTTTTCTCCAGGCAATTTATCAGATAGTAAACAGTGTAGAGTTGTCAGGAAATCAAAAGGGAGACAGGAGGATACAAACCAGGGAAGCTGTCATCACATGGTTAGATTCTAATGACAACCACACCAGAAGACTTTGAAAAGACTTTTAAAATAGTAAAGTCCGACATCTTCTCATATCTAAAGACAATGTGTTTTAGTCACTCACTGTAAGATGGCGTGTTTTTCTAACACAAAAAAATAACCAATTAAAAACTGAACTATTCAAAATATCTATGCAAATAATGCATTTTCAAAGTTTAACTGCTGGACACAGGATGTGTCCTACCTCAGTGAAAAGTCTCTTCTCAGTGTTTGAAACCTTGAGGCTTCAGGTTTCCCACTTGTGTAACATACATACTGGAACACAAACTCTGCACACACACCACTGTGTGACACAACATCCAAGGAAAGTAACAATAAGCAAAACAGTTTTTTGAATGGAGGGGACTTTTATATTGTTACTGAAACCTTATTGCACTGACCCTGTCACTGCTGAGCAGGAACCACAGCGGCTGCAGCTGACTGACATTCATTGGTGTGGACTGGAGGCAGTAGCGCAGATGTCTGGAGAGTTCTCTACGTAAGCTGTCCTCAGCCTCCTGGTCACTGAAAATCAACAGGAAGGGTTCACTACACAGCCCATCAATTGTTTTAAGATAAGTTTCCACAAGTACTTTTGCTTTGCTGAGGAGGAAATAAGAGTTTTACCCGGGAGAGAGAGCCAGGTGAAGCAGGTCAGTGCTGAGTCGCAGCTGGTTGAGTACAGCCAGTTCCTCCATCAGGGGCCAGAGCTGAGCCCTGCGGCTGAGCTGCTGCAGCTCCTCTCTGGCCAGGTGGACTCTGTCTCCTGGCTCCTCATCCTCAGACAAGGAGCAAACCTCCAGCAGCCCTCTGGAGCTCATCTGACGCTGCTGCTGCTCCACACTTGACACCAACCTCTCCAACACTCCTGATGGGAAAATGTAGCATGACATTCACATATTGACCCTTTTATATCACACTGGAGTTTTCCCTGAGAGGTGACACAAGATAAAATGCTCACTGCCCCGAAGGATTTAGCTACTGTTAAATTGCTGAATCTGACTTGGAACACATGTAAGAGCAAATCCTCTAAGGAAGGATGTAGAATATCCAAAACAGAAAAGGCTTGTCTTTGCATTAATGAACTCAGTAAACTTCATAACCACCCACTGTATTTTCAGAGTTCTTTTTTAAAGTGCAACGGTTTGGCCTGATGGTGGCACTAAAGAATATATCAGTGAGTCACAAAACAGGATTCACACTATGGGGATCACAGTGAAGTTCTAAAATAATGAAGGTGCTAGACAACAGACAATGTGTCACCCACATGATTAGAAGTCTCTACCAGAAACAGTTGAGATATGCTGTTCTGGACTCAGGAGAAACAAAGATTTGCCAACCAAGCCACTGATCAGCATCACCATTCTGAGGCCCTGTGGCCACCACGGAAATACAGGTATACAGGTAAAAGGTCATTTTGTAACACAATCTCACCGGACTTCTGTGGATCCAGCTGGTTGTTTGCCAGCAGAACAAGGCCCCAGGCTTCCAGCAGACTCTCTTTGATGTCCAGCCCGAGCCCAGCACCCTGAAGTCGGACTAGCTCCTGCCTCAAAGGACCTGTGGTGCCATCCAGCCTCAGGTCGCTTACATCCAGGGCTTTACTCAGGAGCTTGAGCCGAGATGCACACTCAGCAACTGACTCCAACTAGAAGGGAAGATGGATATGGTTTGTGAGGTAATTCAGATAATCCTCAGATAAACTGTCAAACATACTAAACTGGCTTTCAAATACTTTTTTTATTTGGTTGGATAGCCATATTAGACAAGAAAAAACATAGGAAAGACAGTAATTATAAAAATAACTACTGATGATTAGTAAATATCTGCAAAGCCTAGATCTGACAGTGAAGTTGAGCTGATGAAGTGTCTCCTCACCTTGAATGGTAGAGCTTTCCCCAGGGTTTTCTGGATGCCTTTCAGAGCTGTGGCCACAGACACCGGGGTGGATAGAACAGTCTGGATGGCTGCTGAGACTGCCTGGAGTTCCTGGTAACCTCTGAAATACAGCATAGTCATAAGTGGAAATATATTAACTGTGGACACTGGGAAAAAATAAATAAAATCCTGTAACACAACTGTAACTACGACGGTGTGTTCAGGCCATTGTAGGTACAAAAAAATAAATAAATAAATTTGGAG
Source organism: Epinephelus awoara (assembly GCA_035609425.1). Lineage (NCBI taxonomy): Eukaryota > Metazoa > Chordata > Actinopteri > Perciformes > Serranidae > Epinephelus > Epinephelus awoara. The sequence continues at coordinate 6,978,409 of CM069305.1, forward strand.
CTGGGTGAGAGGTAATATTGCAAGAATTTTTTTTCCAAGATTTAAGAAATTTAGGAGAAAAAACCTCAAATACTCTTTTAGACTATAAAGTCATACATTTTCAAGAAAAAACTCTCTAAGCTTGTGATGTTTGTAAGAGTCTAAAGTCTTTTTTTTCTCATAAATTTACTACTTCAATCTCAGAAAATATCCAATTATTTTTCTGAATGTTATGACTTTAACCCGAGAAATTCAGAGTTTTTTACCTAACCTCCCAGCTCTGTTTTTTTTTTTTTTTAAACTTACGACAGTTCTAATACACTGTTCAATGTAACGCATAAGGAATACAAAATACAAACATGTAAGTAAAACAGGGGGGGCAATCACCAGTCATTCTATCTATGTAATGATGCAAGGGAAAATAAATAAAACATTTACAATAAAATGTCATATTATGTAGTGTAAAGCATTGTTTACTCTAATGTGGCATCAGTGTCTCCCAGCAGCAGTTGGGGCAGTCGGAGGATGAGGTGTTTCTGCACCCACTGCCAGTGCAGAGACAGCACAGAGATGCCCTGAGAGTCAGCTGGCAGTGTGCTGCAGACATCCCAGAAACGGTCAAGCCACTGCAGCAGCTGTAGGATCTAAACAAGGCAGAACGACATGAGTAAGGAGACCAGAGCAAGGTAAAGTTTGAACTAAATAGAATGTTAAAGGCAGCTGTTTATAGGAGCCCATAGCTGCTGATTGCTGGGCGAAGGTTTTAGGAATCTGAATATTTATAAAGCTTTGAAATTTGCAATACCCAGCATTTCCTAACGATGGTTGAACAAGCCAGAGCCCTAACAGCCTATTTAAGGTCTGAGACCCTGGTAAAAGTTGTCGGAGAGCTCAAATGTCTTGGGGTGCCCAAACTTTTGCAGGGTGCTCATTTCCTTTTGTTTCACTCTAACATTGTACAAAAAACAAAAATAATACAATAATACACATCTTACTTAAAATGTTCAAAAGCATGTTTCATCTTTAATTTAATACCTTTTAGAGGTAGATCAGCTCATCTTCTCCTTAGCTATTCACAGTAAACAAAAATGTGACCAGGGATGCCCAAACCTTTCCATGCCACTGTACATGACCAAATGGGCAGGTTCTAAATATGTCTGAACTGTTTTCGCTGACCAGACCTTTTATAGTTTCCTTGCCAGCTGACAGTAAGTTAACAAGGACCAAAGCTGTTACCCAAGCAACAGAACAGAAATGAAACGGTAATTACACAGTAATAAAGCAAGTGTTTTCTGACCTCAAACATGATGTGGTCTGAGATGTAGGGCTGTCCACTCTGCACAGCCTGCAGGGTGAATGAGTCCCACAGTTCAAAGAAGGTCCGCAGGTGCATAAGCACCGGGTGAGGCAAGTGACCAATATCCACAGTCCCTGTGAGGGGAGGAAAACACATACTGCATTAAGTCCATCAGAGTTACATTCACATTATGCATGTTGTGTGGCTCAATAGGAAGACATTTTGATTCTGTGACTATAACTCAGTTCTTTTTACTGGTGGGTGTTAGGTATTAAGAATTGTGATATTGCACAAGTAATGCTTCTATCAGTTCACTGATTATCCAGAGGGTGCTGTGTGTACCTTTGCTGAAGGCCGTGGCTATTTTCAGGGCACAGTTGTGAGCAGACAGGTTGATAGCACAGGTGCAGATGACAGACCTCTCCTCTCTGTCCATCATCAGAACAATCCTAACAAACGCACAGACAAATCACTTTGTTTGGACAAAGAACAAATATCAAAGTTTTTTATTTCAACCATTTCAGAAAAAAAGTCAACATAATTTTATACATTTTCAGACATTTCAGAACATTTCCAATGCTAATTATTAGCACTTTATTGTGTGTTTCGCTTGATTTGTTGTACATACGTTCATATGTACATATTTTAGAAAGAGACTTTTTCCTTGAGCAGTGTATGTGCCTCAGCCAAAACTCTGCACATGGGAGAAGGATAAAGTTGACAAACCATCTCCTACTGTACCTGTTGGCGACTGCATTCAGCGCCTCCAGAAACTCCATGTATCTTTCCTCATCCTCAAAGTTGCACTTGTTAGCTAAAATATCCAGGTACTGCTTGTTCCATCGCATGTCCACCAGAATCCTGTATTCATCTGTAACAGACAGTGGTTAATAGTCCCTGAAGGTGGCAGCGGTGTGTAGTAACATTAGGTCAAAAGTCTGATAGAAAGACAGAGAATGCACTGAACTGAAATCATCATCAGCTTTGCTGTGAATTGTGGAAAAAATCATGGCTACTGCTTATAAGACACAGAATATCTTTCATATGTGATGTGATGATAATTCCCTAACACATCACGGCTAACACAACATGAACACTAACCCACAGCGCTAGGAAGGACTTGGTGTTTTCATACTGTTCTCCAAAGCCCTAAGTTGCATTGAATTTCTTCTTTAAGCCATAAATTCCACATTGTGAATTGAATCATATCGGCATATCAGTCATATGTGTGAGCCAATTCATGAAATACCTTCACTCGCACTGAGCAATGCTTTACCTTGATGACTGTATTAACTTAGAATTCTAATTCTCATCTCAAATTTCTGCCAAGTCCCATCATGATTCAATACTATAGTGTTTCTTTGGACAACGTAATGATATTTGCTGATATTGCAAGTCTGGCATGATACAATTTTAATTGGAATCCATTCATAGGCCTGCAATTAACATGAGATGACATCAGTAAATATCCTTATTGTCTTTTTCTTGGCTACTTGTCTGCCTGCAGCTAAGCAGCTGGCACGTTCTAATGTTTAGGAAGGAGGTGTGCTTGGACAGAAAGGGTGAATCAGATTTGCCATGAGAATTTCACAATAAGGGCATATCTAAAAGATGGCAGAATGTATTGATATTTTTACTATGTTTTTATTACCAAAATCAAAGACAACCAAAGAGTTTACCTATGCTGTGAGGCTGGAGCAGTTCTGCCAGTGACTTGCCCTTAGCAGTGAGTTTACCACCAAACACAGCCTTCAGAGCCCTGTTTCCTGCTTCCACTTGGACCAGAGCTGGATCTGGAAGAGTTAAGAACCACACTGATTCAGGATCCAAAGTGCTGGATAATACTGGACAATACTGAATACAGGAAACACAGACAGAGGTTTTGAATATTGACAAAAATGTGTATATTGAATTCTTGTCAAGGTACTATACTACACAAATAACTTCATTTAGAAGAGCATGGAAACACTGTACTTCTAAGTCTGAAATGTTGGGGTGCTGTGTGTAGAGTACACCAACCAGGGGCATATTTGTAGCTCTTCCCCAGGTGTGAGAGCCAGCTGCTGCGGAGGATCCAGTCCCCATGAGAGGCTCTCTCTGTGACCAGTCTCACTGCTGTGGGGATCAGCCTCAGAGCGTCTCCATCCGCTAGATCCACCACTCCTCCAGAGAACACCAGGCCTTCATGGACATTGCTGCTCTGCAACGCCCTCTGCAGGTCACTCAAACTCAGCGGACGACTCCTGTGGACAACACAATTTGTGTAAATATATCTTAAAGTATCAAACTTTACGACTTATTAATACCTGTTAGGAGTTCCATTTTAACTGTCATTTAAACTTTTTTTCAGTAATGCTGGTTCAACTGCCACTTCAGGTGCTTTCAGTATTTCAACTGAATCTTTTTCTATATAGAGGGGGTACATCCAGGATATGTTTATCAACATTCACGAATTTTACTTTTTTGCTGCAGACTCCTGTGATTGTATTATCCTTACCGTTTGCCTTGCAGGCTGAGAGTGTTCAGGCAAAATGAAAGGACCTGTCCATCTCGGAGGACAGCGGAGAAGCAGGAATCCTCTGTGGAGAGGAGGGCGGAGGGGAAGCCGTCAGGCCAGACTCCAGCACACAGCAGCCCATTGCCCCAGTCCTCTGTGTCCAGAATGGCCAAGTGCTGCTCTATCACCTGTTGGGCTTGCTGGAAGAAAAACAATGCACTAATGTTTATTCATCCTCTGGGGAGCACGAATGTTCTCACTAGTTGTCTTTAGGGTGGAAGAGAGGTCAGAAACATTTGATTTAATGGATTTATCACTTTTCCCTTTTTACTCTGTGAGGTAACATCCCTAGAGGAAATATCAAATAGGCTGGGGTACAGTTGTCCACGGCAGCAGATCGCTTTGCGTTTCTATCAGTCAAACTGACAACTGTGACGGGAAACGTGAACGACAAAAAGAAAATCAAACATGCTAGACTTCGGCTGTGACGACGGCTGTTGTCTACTATGGCACACTACACGAGATATAACAATGGACTAGTGTGCACCATACAACGCTGCGCTGGGCTGTAATTGGGCTGATATCGTGCAATGTGAAACCAGCATAGGAAATTCTTAAAATCTATTCTACACCACACATAGATCCAGTGAATGGAAGTAAGGGTATGAGGTTATGTGTTGTCCTTTTTTATAGCCTTTGTTTAGAGTTAGCATTTTGTATAAACTGGATACAAGCAACTCATTCGTGGCTGTGAGCTGAAAATAATTTAATAATTTATAGGAGAAAAGATGAAAGCATGGTAAATCTGACAGTTAAAGATGATTTATTTTTGGCTTAAGTCCTAAGCTGGAGAAGGCATGATTAAAAAACCCACTATAGATTGTGCACACTGTCCTTTACATTGAATAATAGATAACTCAAAGACAGTGACAACATATGGGCTACATTAAAGCTATCATTGTGAGTAACAGGGATTTTGTGTCTAAATGTCTGATACAATTTTTAATACAATTTTTGAAACTGGTCTGGTATTGACTGAGAGGGCTGCAGTGACTAAACAGGCTGCAATGTAACCAATCGGGACGTTTGCACTGGAAAATCATGTCCACTTAAAGTGCTTGTTTTGCAACTGACAGGCTCAAACATTCATTTTAAGTGTCTAGTAATATTAGGGAAAGGATTCAATGATGAACCAAGACTTTTTTTGTTGTTTGTTTCATTTAGTTTCTGTTGACTTTGAATGAAGTGTGTTTTACAATGATAAAATTACTATTAAATGTAGTGTGGTATGATTGAGCCTGTCAGTGGCAAACCAGCACTTAAACATACAGTGCTGGTGCAAACATGTTCGGTGTGGTTACATTGTAGCCTTTTCCACAGCTGCCGGCTACAGTGCTCTTGCTTAACACTAGACCAAATTGTTGTCATTATTCATTTAGACACAAAAACATGGGAAACAGGGTCCACATTAAAAAAGTACTGAATTTACCCTTAAATGTACAATCTCTGTAAATATCTGAGCAGGTGGAAAAGAGGTCCCTCCATTAAGAAATGAAGGTGAGACAGGAGAAATATTACAGTTTGGGAATGAGAAGGGGACATTAATACCTTTTGGCTGGCACTGGTACGTTGGCAGAGTGAGTAGGCCTCTCCACAGGCATGTTGCAGGGTGCTTGGTAAATCAACACCTCGCTGCAACTGGCAGGACAGCAGGGTGGCAGCATGGAGGAGAGAGGCCACTGACGAGGCAGGTGAATCTGAAAGGTAAAAGACCATTTTTTTACACTGCAGACAGATTGACTGGCTGGCAGTATATCTCATTGTTGTCATTTTTCAGTGCTTACCCCAAATGGCAGATTTGATGCTTTTATGTATTTCAATCAGCAGATCACACACACAGTCCCCGGTCACCCCTGCAGTGTGAAGCAGGGTCTTCAGGTCCTGTGTGTCCCAGCAGACCCCCTCATGTTCCCCTGGGATGTAAACCTCCACCCCTCTGTTCCTCATGGCTCTGGAGAGCTCCCCATGTACAGGGTCCATGGTCAGGAACAACCTGAACAGCCCCACACATCAGCTGAGCATGGACTTCTTTAATGATGTCAACAAAAACTAGACAAACTCCAATACTGCATACTACCTGAAGTTAGGATGTGGGCTGATTTTGGGGGTCTTTCCGTCTATGACGCCACGTTCATTGATGGTGAGAGATCCACCTGGCTCCAGCAGAGCGTTGAGGCGATCCAGGACCGAGGCACTAAACACATAGTACATGGTCAGTGCAATTTGCCAAATATTTTGAATTTATTTATTTTTTTCAGACTCGTTGATCTCCAGACATTTCTTTTCATCTACAACTCATACATACTCACTTCTCATTTCAAATGCTATCTCAAACAGTTTTGGGACTATAATTGATTAAATTCTTAAATTCAGACATGCATAATTTTTGTTACTTTCTTTTTAACAAACTTACTTTTCTAGCTATGGCCTTTTGTTTTGCTTTTTAAAAGCCAGTCTCAAAATCAGACATTTTCCCAAACATATCTACACTCTGGCCCTCAGCTTTTATGATGTGTAGGGCTGCAACCTCAGTTATTTCCATTATCGATTAATCTGCCTGTTATTTTCTAAATTAATTGTTTTATCAATAAAATGTTAGGAAATAGTGTTTAATGTACAACTACTACTAATAATAATGTAATTTTCCAGAGCCCAACATGATGTCTTTAAATGTTATGTTTTATCTGACCAACTGTGCAAAAATCCAAAGCTAATCAGTTCATTTTCATGTGAGACAAAGAAAAACACAGAATTCTGACACCAGCCAATATTTGGCTTTTTTTCTTAAAAATTACTACTATTATTCTTTCAGTGATCAGAATAGTTGCCAGTTAATTTTCCATTAATTGACTAATCGTTGCAGCTCTAATGATGTGTGTGGTCTTTGAAGCCTTTTAAACAATGATCCCTCTGCGAAACCCAGCCTAGTGGCGAGGCCATTATTTCCAATTCCCATGTGTAAAATGTTATTTTACAAATAGATCACCAAGCAAACACACACAGAACACTGCACTTTTCCTCACTTGCAGAAGTTGACGTTGTCCATGAGCAGCCAGTCCCCAGCCTGCAGGGCCTGGACCAGCATACCATCCAACCATTCGAAGCCTCCGTTAGTCCAGCCGTCCTCCAGCTGAGCAAGACGCTCCTTCAGCAGCGTGAAGTCCATCTGCAGTTTTGACATGTCTGCAGGACAAACACAAGCATGTTACAGCACTGGGAATTCCTCTACATTCTTTTAAGACAAATTGAAAAAAAAAAAAAAAAAAAAATTATATCAAGCAGCAATCCATTACCAGTGAACACTTTGAGCTTGGTGTTGAGTTTCTGCAGGAGGAGGATGATGACCTCCAGCTTGTTCAGTGCCTCTGAGTTGATGGTCCCCCCAGTTCTCTGCAGTCCTTCCTCCTTCAGCCATTGGCAGAACAGACCCCACGTCTGCAACAGGAACTCTGTGTCCTGGATGCCAACATCCAGCGACATCAGGCCTCGCCTTATTACCATGGCAACTATGTAGTCCACACTCTCCAGGACTTGTTGCCATGGCCGCATGATGTCAACCTGGAATGAAGAAAAGAGTGTAGAGTGATGTAGACTGATGTTTCCAAACAAGGAAAGAGGCAAAATAAGAACCCTGAGTTCCTGGTTACCTGTTCGAAGCCTCCCAGTAGCTCGGTGGTGTCCATGGCACTGTTCATGGCCATGACCCTGAGCCGGTGTCCTGTCAGCAGAGCCAGCAGTCTCACCAGGCTGGTCTTTCCGCTAGCTGTGGGGCCGACCAGTATGGTCATCCAGCCCATCTCCACACACTTCATCAGGGATTCCAGGGGCCGCAGTGCCTGGTGTGTGATGGACAGTGGGGGATCCAGGGCCACAGGGGCTCCGCCACTGCGCTGCAGGACGGAGAAGCCCACCTACAGGCGCAATCCATGGGAGAAGAGATCCTTAACTTTGTCTGAACTATTTAAAACATTTGCTGCTAAAAAAACAGGGAGCTTTGGTTGTTTTAACAAACCTGTAGGTTGAGTGGAGTAATGTGGAACTGTCTGGAGCCGCTGTAAGGCTCAGAGTCCTCCCCAAACACTTTCCTGAATACGGAGAGAACCTGTGTGGGACAAGAGGGGGTTCACAGACTGAACAGCAGGAAAAAGGCTTTCCAAACGGGTATGTAACATCCTAAAGAAAACTGAGGCTGGCCATTGAATGCAGACAAATGAGAGTATTTTATATGTTCAATATGTGCACAAATACAGGCACATAATAGCAAGAATACCACAAAAGGGCCGTCATTTTTTCTCTTTGTGTGAGTCCACTAATGAGCGGTTGCATAAATGGTAAATGGACTGAACTTGTATAGCGCCTTGCTAGTCTTCTGACTGTGGTCTTTGTTTTCATTTTTTTTTTATATACAAGGGTAACTTATTCCTCAGCGAGCACAATTCAGCAACACAGGCTCAAGAGTGTTGGACATGCATGTGTTTGCCCTCCCCAACAGAGGCAGTTTTTGAGACACTCTGAGACTCTGTTATTATAAATATTAGGTACTGAGCTGACTTATTATTGTACAACTCTGTCCTTCAAGGATATCCACACAAGCTGTTCAAACTGATTGTTGCTGACCGTTTGAACTAACATGGTTTTGTGGGTTTTAGTTTGCATCTTTTGACTCTGAATGATTTACAGTGGTAAAATTGGTGTTTCTTTAAATGTCTGGTGGCTTTGGCGACTGTGATTCTGGGGCTGTTTCTAGTTTAACAAATACAATCTTATCCTTTAACAAAAGGTCCATTTCTGTAGGGATCCTTCCCATGAACTGTCTGACATTTGGAATAACAATCTGAGCCTGTCAGAAACAAAACCAAGCACTATTAGTGGATGTAAAATTAACAGAGTGGTTACATTGCAGGCTGTTTTGCTGCTGCTGGCTGCAGTGGTCTTGCTCAATACTGAATCAGTTTAAATAAATGTTCCTTTTAGTCACTTAAACACAAAAAATGTGGGAAACTAGGGTCCAACTTGAAAAAACCTAAGTTACACTTACTTACAGTACAACAGACATCAATCCTTTGAATATGATTCCTTGAAAACCTAATTAAACTTAAACAGACTGATTTAACTTTAATTGATTTCATTCATTGACATACTGATAAAGTTTCTTGTGGACCCTCAAGTAAAAGCAAAGTTGGTCAACATAGTATACCTGAGCCTTGTCAGCCTCCGTTCTCATCCTGTCAGCGTACACCAGGGCTACATGTTGGCCTGGGTTGAAAAATCCTGGGGACTGGTCAGCCTGCATCAGCTGACACCAGCGGAACATGTCCCTCAGGTTGAACTCCCAGGGACTTCCTTTCTGACCCCACTGCCGCTCCACACACACCTCCTGGACAAGCTGTTGGAGGCAGAAAAAAAACTTTTAAATGTCTTTCAATTCACTGAACATGTGAAGCACTGCCTAATGCTAGACTTGCTAACAGGTTGTATCTTCATTTGGAGCAGCAGAGTCAGGCTCTCATTCAGCAGTCATACAAGAGTGAATAAAGAGAATCTTACCCGGTTACTGAATTCCACCATTTTAGCAATGATTTCCTTATCAATACTGGAGAAAATTGAGTCTCCTATGAACTCCATGTCTTTGCTCGTGAGCTGGTCCACAAACACCTGAGAACACAGGAGGAAGTCAGATTTCATGAAAGTAATTACTTTGCTCCGTGACAAGATTCTAGTGTTTTCTCTTTTCAGTTTGCTTTTTAGGGAGTCGGGCAGGTCGACAGTACCAATGGTGCAAAAGAGAAACCACTGTGACACAGTCTATGGGCTCAAGGTTTTGCGCTTGTGTTATGATATTCAGAGTCATTTAAAAACCCTGGGGTTGTCTGTCAGCCATTGTGAACGTTTGACTTGAATTTCTCATCCATTTTTTCACAGTTGTACAAAACATAGACCACAACAGGCTTTGCAATCATCCTGAAGATCAGACCACAAACTCAAAATTGCATTGACCCTTACTTAAGGGTTACTTGCTTCTTTGGAATACACTTAGTGGCATGGGGCCAAAGCCAAACACTGTTCATCTGTACACACTGCGATTCCACACAGCTGGTTGAATATTGGCAAAGTTTCACTTTATAGTCACTGTCTTCTGTGGTGATCACCAGTGTTGTGGTGGTTCACTTTTACACTGTGATCTGTAGCCTATAGTTCGGCTTTAGCCTCTAACTATCTCTTTTAACCTGCTTTTGCTGCTGAGTGTGTTTGACATCCTGAATCTATCCTTCAAGCACATTTTGTAGACCCCTCAGGCAGCTCCTCTTTGGAATCACCGTCTCATTTTTCCAAAAATATGATAATATTTCTTCAGTGTTACAGTGTCGGCTCCATGCTGAATTCGACAGCTTAGTATGACCAATTATGTATCTGACCAAATATTTCCCCTTCTGTTCCTGAGATATGATGTTGAGTAATGGCCAGAAAAGTGTTTTATGCACAACATTATGATGTCACTCGAGGTTGACCTTTGACCTTTTGGATATAAAATGTCATCATGTCATTACTTTATCCTATTAGACATTTGTGTTAAGTTTTGTGACAATTAGATTATGAATTCTTGAGTTATGCCCAAAAACATATTTTTGGTGAAAAAATATTAAAAAAACATAAAGTCTATAAAAGACTGTATAATCATCTCCACTCTGTCCTACCTGAGTGAATCTGTTGAGGAAGGATTTGGGCAGTCCCTTACGCCCACCACCTTGAGTGAAGGGGTTCTGGCAGCCAAAGATCTTTGTCTTCTCCTGCTGAACCTGGAAGCTCATCCCCAGTTCAGGAATATAAATCTCTGCTCTGTGATCAAAGCAGGCGTTCAGACCCTCCAACACCGACTGAGAGGCCAGGTTCAACTGTAAACACAAGAAACACGGCAAATTAGTTTAATGTCACAGATTATACCAACATCATCAAATTACAATTTGTTTTAAGGAGGTCTGCAACCAAAACAAGCTTCGAGCCACAAAAGCTGGTGTACATAACTGTAAACTGTCTGAAAGGCGGTCCTTACCTCGTCCAAAACCACCCAGTGGCCTGCCTTCAAAGCAGCCAACAGGGGGCCATCGCGCCATGCAAACTCTCCTCCCTTTCCTCCCTCCACAGGGAGATCTGTTCCAAACAAATCAGTCACATCCTGCCAAGAGTACACACCATCAGCATCATAGCCAGGTACTGTTTTAAATTCAATCAGGAGCACATTCATATAAAGCATTATTAACATAAAAGGCTCACCGTTTGCTCTGACAGGTTGATTCTGACCAGATGGTTCCCAGAGGCTTTTGCCAGTGCTGCCACCAGACTGGTCTTCCCGACGCCAGGTGAGCCTTCCAGCAGCACAGGGCGCTGCAGCTTTAGTGCCCGCAGAAGCCTCTGGGCGTTCACTGCCGTAGTGCCCGCTTTCATGGCGTAGTCGGACAGGTTACGGCTCTCAGTCTGAGGCCCTGGGTGGACATAGAGAGGATCAACCCGTTCGAATGGAGAAGTTTGCAATAACCAGGGCTTTATTTTTCTTTTAATATAGTTTCACTTTTTGATATCAACATGCTCAGATATTGGGCTGAAAAACTTTTTTTTAAAGCATACCACAAGTTACCTAATACACAGACATGAGATTGATATTGATCTTCTCATTTGACTCTTTGCAAGAACACAAGTATTTTTTACCAAAATGTTTAACTATTAATATATTGAGCAGGACATGCAAGCAGGTATAGTGGGACCCAAGGGGCCAACGCAACTCAGAACCAAATGGGCACTAACTTGGGATGACAGGGAAGCCAAGAGCATTGCTAAATATGACAAATGATTTAACAACAGGTTTGTTAAGTAGGCTCAGGTCTACCAAGAACATGTGAAATAGCACCAGATGAAAGCATGAGACCATAGAAAACAAAGTGATGTTGTACATGAAAGAAAAGGTTCTAGGACAATATGAACACTTCATGTCACCACTACCTTGGCCAAAATAATTGTTTGTCATGATATTATCCTGATAATCATCAAAATATACTTAAAACTCTTAAAATGGCACTACAACATACTGGAATCACTTTACCTTACATTTTGTTAACTGTTTTATTGCATCACAGATGGGACACACATCTTTTGGAGTGAAAAACAAACAATCGATTGAAGGTTGGTGCACCATATTAAGCATATGTTGGAGAATTATTATCATGAAAAGTAGAAAACATCAAAGTACAGCGATAAAAAAACTGTTACTGTTTTTTGACAATGAAGTCTCAAAGAACAGTTTAGTCCCTGTGTGTCAAAAAAACTCAAAGGTTTGCAACACTGAGTTTTGCATATTTCATTAAAATTGTGAAAACATTTTAAAGGCAAATGTGGCTGGGCATACAGCAGAGGATGCAGCTCCATTAAAGGAACTGGATCAAATAAAGCATTTGAACAAAAACACGAGAAGTAGATTATATAGGATATGAACTCACTATCTTGTAAATCTGTTAGAAATCAACAAGGTTCATACCTAAAGCAATGTAGAAAGGGTCAATGCCGAAGAAGTCTTCGCCCCACTGTGGTTCCCGTGGCAGGCTGCTGTCATAGACTCTCAGGGCGTCCAGCATTTCTTGATCCAACTCGGTCATCTTGCTCAGACGCTGTTGCAGGTAGCCCAAGCACAGCCGGCGTGCCAGGAGGGCACTGTCTGCACAGGACACTGTGGTTCCTGCAAGAAAAGAGAGGCTCAGATCACATTACTTAAGCACCTCCTTTAGGAGACAAATTCTTAGTGAACTTGAAAGAAGCCATCAGCTTACCAGAGCCAATGCCGTCTATGTAGACCAGACATGCAGCGTGGATAAAAGCGGTGACAGTGTCCAGTCTGAGGTCCCACTCTGCTTCTTCTTCATCTTCCAGGGCTCCCATGGTCATGAAGCCATCTTCGTCCCGCTCACAAACAGCATTGAGGAAGTTAACCCAAGACAGGATGTCTCTGACGCTCAGGATGCAGCGGCGGCCGAAGTCCTGCTGGGTCAGCCACTCGATGAAGTCAAGCATCAGCTCTGCAATATCACCCCCTGCGTTTGAGATCAAACAAACCATGTCACTTTATTAGAATTTTACTTACAGTACTTACAGCTGACATGATTCTAAAGTATCAACAATCATCATGTAACGATTATGTAATACTGGTTATGTACAAGTTACCAGGGGTCAAATTGTCTCAAAACAGTGTACCCAATCTGCCCAGCAACCAAACAAAAGATATTTTCCAGCATTAGTCTCTGAGCTAGTTTACCATCGAGCGACAGGCCTGAGCGCAGGTTGTGCTGGATGATCTGAACCAGGTCACTGCGGCTGTTGCTCTGAGGACACCAGATCTCTGTGAAACGGTTCCTGAGGGCAGGCGAGAGCTGTCCAAACACACACAAGCACAAAAGTCAGACTCTACCTACACACAGTTCTGGTTGGTGACTCTTCAAACACATTCATACATTTTAAAAAGCACATTATGGGTTACAAATAAATACAACACAGTCTTTTTGAAAAAGTCATCAAGTCAGACTTTGGTCACTTGTGCACATGGGAGAACTTTTTCTTGTAGGCTTCCTCCAAGAAAGTCCCTTCCGACAGAAAGCTATACATTTTAACCAAAACCACAACTTTTTTCCTAACCTTAACCAAGAGATCCCTTTCTGGTAGAAAGCCCTCGAGGAAAATTTCTCCCAATTGCGTCACTTATGAAGCTGTTTTTGTAAGCTTCATCGTAACGGTACGTTCAAACCAGAAGCTTCGAAAGAGGCAAAGTCTGTCGCAAGAAGTACGAAATATTTGTGGCAGCTTTGGTCCCTGTAGTCACTCATCACGTGAATCATTGAACGTTCGATTGTGCTTGTCAATTTAAAGGAGCCGCAAAGCATAGTTGCTGCTTGCTGCTGTCCAGTCAAAAAGCTCATAGTTGGCCTACAGAAAGTTATGTTTGGTTAATGAAAACAGAAAATGTATGTCATCCCATTCAAAACAAGCTAGGAAGACTTGCATGCTATGTCGCAACATTAGCCTACAATTCTCTCCTCTATTACTAACATTACACACTTTAAAACTCATCAGACCAACTAACTACCTCCGCGACACGGTCCCAAGCCTCATTCTTTTTATTTTGGTCTCTGTAACCGCACAGCGACACATTATAAAGGACTGAGTGGGCACAAATGCAAGTGATCAACTTCTTGATATCCATTGTTGGAACAAGTGTACTGTAGGAACCAATGTTACATGGCTTGTTCTCTGGGACCCGCTTCATCAAAGCATGTTAGCATTCTGATGGTTGCCGCCGAACCGCGTCAGAGCTCATTACCATAAAGTTAAACGAGTTTTAACTCCCCTCTGGACCGCTCCAGTTGCTTTGGTCGCCCAAGACGCACGGCTGACGACCAGGTCGCCCAAGTCGCCGGGCTCTCATTGAAAATGAATGAATTCCGCCGTTTTGGAAGCTCTGGTTGCTGTTGGTGTGAACGTACAGTAAGATCCACCGACAACACAGAGGAAACATCCTCTTTATTAATCTACCTCCTTCTTGCCAAAGTCTCCTCCAGGATTCATGGTGGCAACCAGACGGAATCCTGCAGCTGCTCTGATCAGCTCCACATCGTCATTGTCCCCGCTGCCCTTCTCTGCCAGCACAAGGGACTTCTCTGTCTCTAGAACACTGACAAAAACACAACACACTGTTATTCACCTGTATGTGGTTGTAAAAAGAGCAACTTGTCATGTTTATGTTGGATTTTGTGGCTCAAAATACATTAAGTGTTGTAAAAGTGCAATCCTTTGCAGATATGTCTTAGTAACTTTCATCAAGACATGCACTGAAAACTTAAAAAAGGGCAGAGAAGGTTGGTTTGTGGCATGAAATGTCAAGTTGAAGCAAATGCATATTTCTGTGGGCAAAATGTTAACATATGCATATTTGCCTGACAGATGAACACAGGTAATCTGTATTGATGGCCTCACATAAATCTCCCTTTTAATAACAAAGAGGAATCCTCAAGGTTCCGTGCCTAAATTCAACGACACTTTTACTCTAGCACAAGACCTATAACATCCACTTTTATGCAGATGATACTATCTTATATAAATATGGCTCTTCTCCACTTCAACCTTCTATCAAGATTTCAGACATCTCTGCAGAACCTCAAACTTGTTCTGAATGCTAACAAGACAAAGTGTGTTTTAATTTCAAGAACTCATACTTCATCTTCCTGCCACACATACACATAATGATACTCAAAGTGAATTTGTAAATATCTGGGATTTTGGGTAGACAGCTCTCTGACTTATAAACCTCATTCTGAAGAACTGGCTCACAGAATGTAAAGATACAAATGTGTTTCTTGTACTAGACTAAAGCAGGTTTTTCTTATGAGGGCCAATCGACCATCATGTCTGAGATGTATGACTGTGAACATATTCCTTATTCTCATCCTGCTTGCTCTACCTTAACACAACCCTGTGCTCTGTGTTTCATCACAGGAGAGAAATATCCCACTGTGTAATATATCAAACTGTAGACTGGTCCTCACTGGCTACAAGAAAACAACTATACACTATCACTTCTGTTTATAAATGCCTTCTACTAAAGCTGTATAACACATCTCTGCTCTAAATCTAAAGTACTGTTCAGCAGAGCATGACTCTCTCACAGCAGTGTGACTGTGTGTTTCAAAAGGGATCCTGATCAAGAGGAGATGACCTAAAAGTTAGAACATTAGCATCCAATACGTGTATTTTGTGGTCGGAAATGCAGTCCTGACAAAGCCTTACATTTGCACTTATATATTTTAATACGGTTATGAAATGTTAATTCTGTTAGGATTTTCTCATATGCAAATGTGCCAAAAAAATGTGTGTCTGTGAGTGTGTACCTGTTGAGTCTCTCCAGCACTGAGTCGTCTGCAAGGGAGATCTCATCCATGAGAAACACTCCTCCCTCCTTCATGGCCAGCACCAAGGGACCATCATGCCACTGAAACAGCCTGCTGTCCTCACCATCAGTCTACACACACACACACACACACACACACACACACAGCAAGGGAGTTTGGGTGACATTGCTACGGCTACCAGATAGAGAGTATACATACATGATACTCTTGTTCTGAGCAAGTGGTGAGACAAAAATGCAAGTGGAAATCAAAATGTAATGCAATGCAATAAATGATTTATCTATACAAAACTGACATAATTTTTTTCACTAACATGAAAATACGTTTCAGGAATAACAGGATGGCTGATGTCATCTTTGATTTAGTTATGCATCTTGCTCACTTAAAAAAAACAACTGTGGGTTACACTCTGCCCCTCTAACTTTCTATTTTGCCTACAGTTTTTACAATTTCTCATTAGTACCTGATGTGTGTGTCTGACGGGTCGCAGGCCTCCCAGAAAGTCAGATGTCTCCATGTGTAGGTGACAGTTGACAGAGAAAAACTTCTGTCCGGTCAAAGCAGCAAACAGCTGGCAGATTGTAGTTTTTCCACAGCTGGTGAGAGAGCAGGAAAAAGAGCTTAGCATGAGTCAATAACAGCACATGCTGCAGGTTGTCCAGGTGAAACCTAAGTTAAATGCTTAGATCAGTATATCTACATGCTAACAAATGTAAAAACATTAACTATGTTCAGGTTTAGCATATAAGCATGACAACATTTGCTGATGTGCAAAAAAATTACAGCCGAGGCTGCTGGGAAGGTTTTTGGATTTACAGGTATTTGGTCATTTGGTATGACTTCATGGAGGTACTAGGGGAAAGATCAGTGGATGATCCTCGTGTAAGAACCATGCATGTACAACCATTATTGCCATCCCTACAGCAATGCTGCTTTCTTGGCTTTAAGTTTCACGTTATTTAAGTTTTAAGTTCTTTATTATCATACGCACAACAATTACAGTGGTTGTTGGCAATGAAAATCTTGAATCTCAGGTTTCCTCCAACAATGCTAATTACATGTATGTCTGAAAAGAGGAGAAAATAACAAAAGTAACAGAAAAATAACAATCTAAGACATAAAATAGTTCAAGTCAAAATATAAAAAGAGTTATAAAATGTTATATAAATAAAATAAAATATATTAAGAAATCAATTTGAATGTTATGGTAGACAGTAACTGCAAATGAATAAACTAAAGACAAACACAATGATATACAAATGAATACAGAGGTGTCAACAGAGACAGTAAGTCAAGTAATGACAGAATTTATATATTTATAAAATGACATTATATGGGCTGGAACGCATGCTGTGTCTTCGACTACCTAAAAAATATGAGGTTGGGTGCCACTCTTGTCCCCCTATGATCGGCACAGAAGCACTGCATCATAGCCTTTTTACTAGAAATCCCAAGTTCAGAGTTCTTCCAGGTGTTGTTTTTCAAGTTTGTATGAGTCCTAAAACCTTGTCCATGGTACAGGTGTAAATCTGTCGGTACTGTATCACTGTACTAAAATGATCAACAAGTCTTCCACATTTATCATAGACTGATCTTTGCGGAAGAAAGGGAAGATATCTACCAGCTGTGACTGGTTGTCCCTCATCAATGTTCCAAAAGTTGAACTTTGTTTATCTCAGTGCGCAGCTCTCGTGCCCTGACAAACAGGCACTTAGAAAAGCCTGTGTGCTGCAACAAATTCAGCATGTGCACGCACCCTTATCGTGAAGTGACGTGTCAAGTGATGAGCTCAAGAGTTCAAAAGTCTAAACGTCTGTGAGACGAAGCTGTCAAAATCACCTTGTCCATTTTCCTCTAATCTTAAAGACAGAATGATCTGTCTGGCAGATTTGAATCTTACCCAGTGTCTCCCACAAGCAGGACAGACTCCCCAAATCGAAGCGCCCTTCCTACCAGCACAGCTAGTCTTCTCATGCCGTGTGTCCACACCACATGGCGAAACTCTTCTGGGACTCCAGCGATGCTGTCGATGAAGGGACCTGCCAATCAGAGCATCAAGATAGCATGATAATGCGTTCAAATGTTGATTCTGCAATGTGCTGTGCATGTTGTGAACGCCATATGGTCATTACTATCATCGGGCATCGCTCCTTAAAACCATGAGATAGATATTTTGCCCCGATTAAAATAACTCAGTAGAGCCACTTTGGATTTGAAAACTACAACAGTTAATTCAGATAAAAATAGAATTACTGCCTTACAAACCAGTCAAGTTGCAGTTGCAGTTTACATCCATGTCTAACCAGACTCATATGCAGCAATGACAGCAGACAATGCTTCAAATATGGAAATTGCTGCAAAGAAATTACATATTCAGGGCTTGACGCTAACTTTTTTCCCAAGGAGCACATGGGCTCCTGAGTTGAAAAAGTAAGGAGTGCACAAAGAACTTTAGGGGCACAATGTAAATTGATCAAATAATGTGTTTTCTGTAATAAATGTGATGCAAATAGATATTTACAAGCAAAATTATTTAATGAATTTGTATACAAAATGTACAGAAAGGTAAAATCATCAAGTTCTGAAAAACTATTGCAATTTAATTTTGTCTTTAATGTAATTATCTTATATGATTATCTTATATAATGTTATTACTATCCTAAAACATTCTCCAGGTCCTCTGAAACTCTGCAGGACTTATTTCCACCCTGCCCAGCAGCGATACCGTGGCGAACGGTCACTAACTGCGGGGAGAACGGAGCAGGCTTCCACGGAGGTCCGCCGCTTTTCCCGGTCCCTCTTCTCCGCCACACTTTGAGTCATTCCCATCCAGCTGACAGTCTGGCCATGAAGAACGGTCCCTAACTGCGGGGAGAACGGAGCAGGATTCCCCGGAGGATCCGCCGCTTTTCCCGGTCCCTTGTCTCCGCCACACTTTGACTTATTTCCACCCAGCCAACAGCCTGGCCGTGGAGAACGGTCCCTAACTGTGGGGAGAACGGAGCAGGCTTCCCCGGAGGTCCGCCGCTTAACCCGGTCCGTCTCCGCCACACTTTGACTTATTCCACGCTACCGACAGTGGAACTTATATTCATTGTGCCAACAGTGGCTTGGAAAACCGCCCATAACCGTGTCACACGGGAAAGAGGGAAGGCGGCTGGAGTTCCTCCAACATTTGCGGTTATATTATCATATTTTTTTACTGACAAAAATATAGGCTGCTTCGGCTGATTTTTTTATGCACACATGTGCCCCTAAATATTTTCTACAGTTCGCACACATCTATTTTTAGTCGCAAATGCGAGTGAAACGCTCGCACTGTTGAGCGCTGATATTCTAAAATGTGGATGCTTCACACACATCTTCAACTCAGCAGCACAGAATATCGACCAATCAGCACAGTTTCAAGGTGGACACCCAAGATTAGTGTTACCAATTCAGTATCTAACCAAATGTCTCCCTTTCTGCTCCTAAGATAGGTTGTTGAATAATGGCTAGAAAAGTGTTGAACATTATGATGTTACAGTGGAGCTGACCTTCGACGTTTTGCAAATAAAGTGTCATCACAAGATTGTTTTATCCTATTAGACATTTGTATTTTTTGAGGTCACAGTGACCTTGACCTTTGACCACCAAAATATAATAAGTTCATCATTAAATCTAAGTGGACATTTGCGCCAAATTCGAAGATATTCCCAGAATATGTTTTTAAGATATTGCGTTCACCAGAATAAGACAGACAAGGTCTTAGTGGTCTTGACCACCAAAATCTAATCAGTTCATCCTTGTACGTTTGTGCCAAATTTGGAGAAATTCCCTTGAGGCAATGTTGCTTATGAGAATGGGTTAGACGATTGGAAGGACAACTTGAAAACATAATGGTTCCAGCCACAGCTATCATCAGTGCTGTGACTTAAAAAAAACTGTATTATTTCACCAAACTTAGAGTATTCCAGGACATAAACTCGAGCTGTTATTGCAATGCAATGCAACAGAGTGAGGTGACCCTGGATCAGTATGTGGTAGTCAAGTGTTATTCTGTTCCACTTACTGAACTGGCTGGTGACCTGTTTCTGAGAAAACAGGTTTTCAGGGTTCACCGTCCTCTTGAAGTGCTTCTCCAGGATGGACAGGATGGTGGCCTCTTCCTCTGGCTTCCTCACACGGCCTGCCAGCAGCATGTACCCTGATGAAGAAAACCACAGTGTTATCTAAAGTTTCAGTGCAACACTTGGTGACTTAACAGACACATCTGTTGAGCCTCACCATCATCAGCCAAATGCTGCTGCCAGTCCTGAGCAGCGTCTGTCTGCTCCTCTAGCCTGTAGCGATCTGCCCAGCGGAAGAGATCTCTGAGGGTGATGAAGCCATGTTTCCCCGCAAATACAGAAGATCCCCTGCGCAAGGACTGATGGTGGGAAAACACAATTCACGAAGTTAGGCTCACCCAAAACAGGTGGGTAATACCAAGAGATATGCAGGATACACAGAAAGTACTAAAACAACATACAACATTACAGTTACCTGAAGGTCTTGCATGACCTTGACCAGCTTGGTGCAGTAGGATGGAGGCAGGCTGCACCTCTGGTGGAGGATGGTCTCCAGCTCTCCACTGGGCAGCTCATCAAAGTGCAGCTCAACAAAACGGTTCCTGAAAGCCCTGGAGAGCACCTGGAGATCAGTCGGTAAAGATTACTCAACTTGTTTTTACATTTAGTTTGACAGGTAGCAGGGGAGTATGTTTATCAGTTTCGCCTAGATAATAGATCAAATGCAACTCAAGACAACATTACCATAACGTTTATGAAGCTTAGCATGTTCAGTTTTTGATTAGTCAGAGACCTTTCCTCATTCTATGCAAGGAAACTACAACAGAGGGAAGGGCATTACATCAGTGACAGCATTTGAATTTTGGGTTGGAACCAGACTTTGGTGCCACTTCTATTGAAGTTAATGGGGCGGGTGTGACAAGTCCCACTGTGACCCAACTATAACTAAAAAATGCTTTCAACAAATACAAAAACACACATTACCTAAAGTTGATTGATGAATTTGATCTAAATAGGTGCATTTGTTTTCCTAGCTTCTTAATCTGAAGGTAACCTCACTGCAATCATGCCATCAGACAAATCTCTCTCAGACTCAATGAACTGTATACCTTTCTACCACCGTAGAGACCAGGGGGATTCTGGGTAGCAAACAGCAAGAATCTGGGGTGAGCCTTGATGACTTCCTGTGTCTCAGCCACAAAGAGCTCCCTGTTGTCGTCGAGTAGTCTGTTGAGAGCCTCCAGGACATCAGTGGGGGCGAGGTTAAGCTCATCCAGGATGATCCAGTAGCCTTTCCTCATGGCATCTATCAGAACGCCTGCAGCAGATAAACAAGCAAGTGACATTAAGTAGAGCTTAGATTCTCTGCCCGAGCCCGAACCCGATCCGGTTCCTCATAATAGACCTAGGCTATGGAACCAACTACTTATCACACCTGGGGGGGCCGGTATATGACAGCAAAAAGACGGGGACCTCGACAAGACGAGAGTCAGCCTTCAATGTCCACGTTCATATCCTTAAAAAAAATGTCGGGTTTAAACCGGGCTCAGGCTCATAATAACAGTTAGGGACGGGCCGGGACGGGCTTGGACAGAAAATGCACAGGCTCGGGTGGGGTTGGGCTGGATTTTTTGGGCCAGATCTAAGCTCTTCTCTGAAGGGGTGGCTAAGAGTTCAATGAAACAGTTTTTTCTTAATAATGATCAAAAATTTAATTTCTAAGCTTTGTTGCTGTGCCAGGGATTAAAAAAAGTTTTTCTTCATCGGTTTAAATATTCTGGTTGTTACTCTGGATGCTGCTTTGATTTGACCTAAATCACATTTCACTGAGACGTAGACATTTCAGATACTGTATAATGGCCTAATAAATGTGAACCTCATTGTTTTTCAAGAAGGGTTAGCGAGCGTATTCGTACCCTCTTTGAACACCAGCTTGCCCCTGTCGTCTGATGAGTAGCAGCCGATGTACTCCTGGATGTCAGTGTGCTCATGGTTGTTGATTCTCACACACTGGTTCCCCGTGGCTGCAGCCAGCCAGCGGATCAAGCTGGTCTTCCCCACAGACGTCTCACCCTGGATCAGCACCGGGTGAGTCCTGTCAGGCCGAAACATTAAGAAGGAGAGAGTGATGGAAGGGCAAACTCGTCATGAACTTAATGTAGAGTGATGTTGTGCCAAATAAACCTAAAGGGCTGTTGAGTGGTGAGGAGGGACGGCTGAGTCATACAGCAGCCATTCTTGACAATATTAAAACAGAACATCGTTGTTTATTGTCTTCATACATGACAGGCAATGGCTGTTTCAACATTCCACATTTCTTCCCTTACTGTTTATGACAAGATGATTACACATATTGAGTAAATAATTCATGCCTTGGATCTTCACTATCAATATTGTTACATTAACACCTCATATTAACAACACAATCAAGCTATGAAGCTTTAACTGAAGAAAGTTTTGTTTTTGACTGATATTTTCTTTAGGTTTCAGATCAGTCATTTTGACTAATGCTTTTCATGCTCCTCTGCTGAGTAACAGACTACAAGATGTGTATACAACAATGTAAATTTAGTGCAGTATATGGCATGTCAACATACTTTTGTGTACATGTGGTCTCAGACTACTTTGCATGATTTGGACCCATTAGTGCTGCACCATGCAATAATATTTTGTCAGCTCCCATTTAACACCTTTGGGATGAACATGAACACCAACTGTGAGCTAGGCCTTCTCACCCAGCATTAATGTTGGACCTCAGTAATAGGGTTTGGTGACTGAATGAAAATACTGGCTATCAGTGTTTGGCTGAATATATCGCAGGTAGCCATGGAACAATTTAAAAATTTCAAGTTACATTTATCCTGGCCAAAAGGAGTGTTGTTGGCCAAAAGGAGTGTTGTTAAGATAATCATTAAAATATGCTTACACATCTTTTTTTAGTAAACATTATTTTTTAGTGAAAACAAATCTTAAAAGCCAGGCTTTTCAACAAAAATGGTATTGTATCTTTCAGTATGAAAAATGCCAACCTTAGGATCTAGATCTAGATTAAGATCTTTTGTGTTTTTTGAAGTTGGTGCATATGCAGCCTGATTTTGCAGAGCCTGTTTTCTTGTTGGTTTCCCAGCAGTTTTTCTCAGCAGTTGTTTTTTGGGGCAGTTTTTGTAATTTCACTTTTATATTTTTAATGACCTGCCTCCAAAGAACACATCAAACAACACCTCTCCCAGCTGAAACTAGTTGTTGAGGTGGAGAATGGGGCTGATGGTGGCCAATTAGAAATTTTCAGCATGTCACCCAACCCTACTTAGTTATGCTCCAAAAACCTTCACCAGTATTTGGTTAGGAGTTCAGCTGTCCTTAACAAAAGCCACACGGGGGCATAAAAGCTGATCACTTCCTGCCCAGCACATCACTGACTGCAGGGGAATTCAGCCCCACCACATTTTGTGCTGATGCAATCTTTCCTAAAGGGCCAGAGTTAACTCTGACAAAATAAACATCTGGACATTTGGAGATGAATCAATTGATTTGAGGGGAAATCGTAGGGGGGGGGGGGCTGGGAACAGTTTTCCTACCCTGCAGATACCACTCTGGCGAGGTCGCGGAGGTTGAGTTTGACTGATGGGGTGAGAATGTAGCTGGGGTCCAGAGCTGGTTCCATCTCCCCCTGGGACACCCAGTAGCCCTCCACTTCCACACAGGGCCGGCCTGAGGGCGCCGGGATGGGCTGCAGGAAACATAACAAAAGGCTTTTTCAATTGTCCAAAAATATTCTAGTGTACAAACACAGCAACATTTAAAATGCAGCTATTTATCTAAAAGTTTCTGTTTCTAAGGAATCCAAGAACCTGTGCCAGACAAACCCTAAACAGTAACAGGTTTCTTTTTAAACCTTTAGTCAAGTAAATAAGGTCTATAATAATAGCACAAACAAATACAGTTGGGTTGCTAATAAAGGCCAGTTAAAAAACAGTGTGAATACCTGGGACAGGCATGTGCAAAATTCAGCATCATGAACAACAGAGTGTGTCATCCTCTGCTGCTCTGAGTTTCTTTTTACAGAAATAAGGTTTTCTTCACTAATTCTTCTCAGTTGATTATTCTTTGTTGTTGTTGTTATTTAAGTGCTGTTCAGCTGCTGTTAATTGAAAGCAACACTTCCTGCAGGTGTTTCACATTTAAAGCCTGCCTGTTGTGCAAGTTTCTGTAACAATGGCTTAACAGTGATCAAAAAAACTTATATATAATGATCCAAAACCATCCAAAACTCTGCCAAGTCGATCTGCTGAAAGATTGTAACTAACTTGACCAATGGACCTCACTACAAGCTTATTGGCTGTTGAAACAGATGATGTATTTTACATTCTAAAACCAGCCAGTGGCAACTTGACAAGCTGAGTCACAGGTGACACCATTAGCAGCTTGAGTTGAGCTGAGACTGGCCAGTTCACACCACTGCAGCGTAAAATGGTTTTGTCTTGTTGCACATCTTTGGTCTGAACTGCAGCTTAATATAGGCAAAAGAAACGCACAGGGTCAGCATCTCTCTGCAGCTGAGGTAAATACAGTAAGCTACTTGAGAATTTGCACTTATTGTTACTGGTTCCATTCTGTGACATCTAACAGTCTTTGCTATTGGTTAACCCCGTCGAGGGGAGTCGCCGCCCAATCAGGAGGTAGTAACCAAACACTATAAAACACTAGCCTACCTGCTGCTCATCTCCATTTTTTACTCAGCCACCTTGAGCACAGACACAACATTGGGCGAAACATCCACTGCTGTATTTTACAGTCAGGTGTGTTTTAAGTTTAAATGCAGATTATCTACACATTCATTGGCACACATTCAAAATTTACCATGAAAAAATTTAAAAGGAAAAAGGTAGATCTTAGAGGGTCTTACTTGTTTGAGACACTTGGCGTTTCCTGTCAGGATGTGCTGACACACCAGTTTCTGGACCAGAGGGTGGGAACTTCTGTCCAGCTGAGTCAGGAAGCTCAGACAGAAACCCTGCAACCATCAATCAGAGAGACTGTCAACATGGAATACATGCAGGTGATGGGGATGCAAACTACAAACTCCAAAACACTGAAATGATCTGGACTTCCTTCAGCATCCACAAATATCAACCCCTAGGTAAAACAAAAAGTGTCACTGAGCCAAAACTGCTGGTATGTCTCACATCACTGTCAGTAAATGAAAAAAATATTTTTCCATTTTGGATTTTAGTGAACTGACTGACACATTTAAGAGATGATTTCAGTCCTGCCTCCTACCTCGTAGAGTGAACGCTGCACACTGAGACAGGGGTTTGCAGCCACGTACTTCAGTGCCCTGCACAGAGTACGCAAGCTGTAGTGGGGTCTGTGGCCTGTCCCATCCACCAGATGTGAATTGGCCTCCTTTCGGACTGCCAGGTAAAAACTGCACACAAACACAATTAAGGAGTAAATCAGCTTGAGTCTACTGAAGAGAGAGGAGGGAGTGAGGTTGAGGTTTGAGCAGGGTTGGTAAGAAGAGGATTGGCATGTGCTATTTTAATTAATTATCTAAGTGTCCCCAAAAACCTATACCAAGGAACATTTTCCAGGCCCTCTTGGCTGAAAGAGAGATAGAGCAGGGAGCCTATGTGTATGGTTTGGAATTAGGGTGCATATTAAACCAGCTGGACCGAGGTTGTCAGGCAAAGGACCATTATCATGTTCTCCTAATACTGTCTAACAAAAGACCTCTGGAGCAACGGTTGCTGGAAACAGCAGCTGGTTTAACAGTGGTAAACTGATTTACCCTGCTGGAAGATTATGTAAAGACTAACCCTATGATGCCATTGATGACACTTCTTTGTGGATTCAGGAACTTGAGGTAGTCTGAAACCAGAATCCGCAGGTCGCCCTCATTCTCCAGCTCCTCCACATACAGCTCAGTAAACCTGGAGACAAACACAAACACACACAACTGCAGGTTTACGAAACATGTGGCACCATATCACTGTTAGACTGACTGTGGAAGCAACAACTATGGCAATCACTGCTGATGATGACATTATCCCCTGATAAGTACAATTTATCATTCTTAGCATTTTAGAATTAAGTTTTGTCTTGGATGTAACTAATAAAGGGAAAAATGTAACAACGCTGTGCTT
This sequence comes from Epinephelus awoara, assembly GCA_035609425.1. Classification (NCBI taxonomy): domain Eukaryota; kingdom Metazoa; phylum Chordata; class Actinopteri; order Perciformes; family Serranidae; genus Epinephelus; species Epinephelus awoara. The sequence goes on from CM069305.1 coordinate 7,004,379, forward strand.
AGGTATTTCTTTAACATCTTAAACTGTAAAATAATAGCTCAGTCTAGCAAGAAGAGTTTTACTTTGCCTTTGCCTCTGCACACTCTCACCTGTTCCTGAGGCCAAGAGGCAGGTTTCTCTTCCCCACATCAGTAGCTGGGTTCATGCAGGCAAAGAGCCGGAAGTCTGGGTGGCGGACCAGTGGCTCTGTGATCAGAAAACATAACAAGATTAGCAACAATCCCAGGAATATAAAGAAGGAAACAATGCAAAATGGCAAAATACATTTGATTGAAATGACAATGACACAAATCTAGATCTATAGGTGAGATCTTTTTAATGTCACATGGTCAAAAAGTTTTCAAAGTATTAAGTTTAGCAGAACTACATAGTTAATGACTGACTAATCACTAATAAAAGGTTAACAACTGGACTTGATTATGTTTTGAAAAGGGAGTAAGTGAACAATAAACTTGCCAAAAAGAACGGAGCTGTTGCCGGGTTAATGTGTTCTGACAGCCAGCATCTGTGCACTTCGAAAAATCATTCATGGGTAGGAAACAGCACTGCTACACAATCACAAATGGATAGTGTGTGTTTGGCATGAGACTGACATGATGGAGCAATCTAGCTCTGTCATATCAGTCTTATCTCCCTGTTGAACTTTCATTCACATCATATCAATATTATAAGCTCTTCATCCTACTATTAAATGGAGAAATCTCTGCCCCTCCATCCGTCCATCCGTCCGTCTGTCTGTCATCATCCGTTTTCCTCCTCACTGCTTTGACCTTTTTCTCTGAACTTGCACATAGGCTTTCATCTTGGTCATGTGCAGATAGCCACTATGCCGTTTTAGCATTTTTCCACATTTCTACTGTTTATATTTGCGTTTCTGTTCACTACCCATTCATACTGTGAGCACCATTAGCAGTGCAAGCTGTGCATGCACGCTGGGACCACAGTTTGGCTGGGAAGCCTTCATCTCCAACACTTGCGGATCGAAACCTGTATGTATGTACCTGTGTGCCCGCGCACGGCCCCACGCACGCGCATGCTTTCGTGCCGTCAGCCAAAACTATGCTCCATGTATTTTGCCATAAAGAATGTTTCTAAATACAGTGTGCATTGTTTGTCTTACATTAATATTTATTACACAGTGCATTTACAATGCTCTGATTTTGCGTCTCCTCTAATATACTGTTTTTGATTTCTTATTCCTCTATACATAACACATCCCCGGGTATGGACTAGTCTTAATAATTCTGAATCACGACTTCTAGTATTTGGTTCAAGTAACTCCTGAAAAATAAGAAGCTACACCTGTTATTTCTATGTGTCAGGCCTGTATTTAATCAACAGTTCATGACTTCTGCTGCTCATCTTAATTTAGGGTTTATAAACATGCTGTGAGCATTATTTAGACTGCAACTACAAACAGTGTTTTACCAACAAAAAGTACAGAGCTCAAATAAAATGATCTATGAATTTAAATTATTTTTAACTCTGACTACAAACCGGAATCTACATGTATTCTATAAGGGGTTCTGATATGGATTTGATAAGTAAATACAGACTTGATACTGGATTAAGACTGAATAAAATGCTGTTAAAACCCAACACTGTGGGTCACAGCAGTCCTCACCAGTGTCTCCACGGTCAAGCAGCACCAGAGAGCCGGCGCTGCCCTCCAGCAGTCCACTCAAACACTCTAGGGTCTCGGCTGCTGCCAGGTTGATCTCATCCAGCAGGATCCAGTGACCCTTCTTTACTGCCTGGGCTAATGTTCCCTACAGAGGAGCACAAAGAGGTCAGAGCTGCTTCACCAATGCTGTACATCCCTGTACATTCACTTTTTGGTGGAGTTTCACCAAGATGAGTGGAAGGATATCTTTGCATTGGTTAGATGAAGGGGCGTTTACCACAGTTCATTTACGAATACTACCCACACTGTTTAGATAGAAAGCTGGTTGAAAATCGTCAAATGTATTTTTAGGTATTTACCTCCACAAAAGCGAAGACCATGGCCGCCTCACAGGCTCGGATCTGCTGCTGAGTCTGGTTCAGCTTGGCAGCCAGCGCCTCCCACCGCTCCTGCAGCAACGCAGCTGCACAAACACACAAAGAATATCAGTCTTTTATTGTTCTACAGAAGCTAGTATAATAACCAATATCATTTTATTCTTTCTTGTACACTACCATTTGATTTCTCCTGCAGTTCCTTGGTGAGAGCAGACTTGCATACGTGGTCCATGAGTTTCAGCAGATCCTGCCAGCGCTTCCCCCTGAAGCAGGTCTGCACATGACCCAGGAAGGTCAGGTTCTGCTTCCTCGAGTATGTCTGGGAGAACAGGTCCTCAAAGGCCTCCCGCAAAGGGAGTAAGATCTGCTTGTGGTCTACTGGCTTGTACCTGCATCAAACAGAACATTTTTCACTGGAGTTTTGCTCTGAAACTAAACTTCTGCCATCGACCAGCAGTGACACAGAACCACTATTCTGTAATCTGGAAAATGCTGGAGTTGGGAGATGTATATTATCAAGGCGACTGGTGTTTGGACACAGGAGACGTGACCAGGGTCTGCAACGTACACACACAGTTATGTTTAGATTAACTGGCAAAATCACAAAAGGACTGCATGGGTTTTGTGGACACTAAACCTGTATGAGTAAAACAAAAACAAACCCTGTTATTCTCAAAGTACCTGCAAAGGGCAAAATGCACCCCTAATTTTACTGCCTAACAAATAGCGTCTCTGTGCATCTGTGCAAATAAACAGTCCAATTCATGAAGATCAGCATAAATAGCCACACGTAGTAACAGTAAAATTAATGGTGCCTATATAAAATTGAGCATGTTTGTGTTGTTAAATTAGTAGCATATCTTTTGTGAATCAGATCTTAAGACGGGGCAGATACAGTGGCAGTTGCATGTGATCCGCAATTCACAGTGCTATCAGCAACCGCAATTTATTCTTAGTGAATTTGCCCCTCAGGGTTTTTCAGCCAAACATTTTGTATATTCTTAAGATCTAACAAAAAAAATTTGAATGAATTTTTGTCATCTGACAGAAAATGGCAAAAAGTAAATAATGAAAGAGTAGTGTAAAACCGAGGGGCCTGCATACATTACCCATTTATGAGAGATAAGGTCTAATGCAGATGTAGCTGGTACTGGTGTATTGATACTGACACCGTTTCAAATATTCAAAATGAATATGTATAGATAAACTGATATGTTTGACAAAGCTATGCTGTACCTTTTTGCAGTGTGCAGAAAGGTTCTGATCTTTTGGAGGGATTAGATACAGTGCATGCAGAGTGTTACATGTTTCTCCTGGCTATAACTGGTTGCTAAACTCTACAATGGTGCAAGGAAAAAACACTCACCACAACCACAGACCCTGACTTGAAAGGATGTAATCAGTGGCTTGCTTGTATAATTCTCTTGACTGTTTGTCTACATATTTTTTAAACCTTTGTTTGAATGTGATGCCATTTTGGTAGATTTGTCCTTTTGTAAAAGGATTAGGCTGTTGCAGAACAAACAGTTTTTATCCATTGAAATGACAGATGGTATTTGATATTTACAAGATATCAAATTTAGGAGTGATAGAAAAGGTTATGTTTATGTTATTAAAAGTATGCTATGTAGGGTTTTCCTAAAAAGCACAGTGCATAGGTAAGGTCAGAAACAGGTAGCAGTCAGATGACAGAGTGTAACAAGCACGTATTCAAGAGGAAGCCACAAAAAAATTTGGTAACAGTGCAAAAAAAATGCAGATATAGTAAGGCAGGACACCAAGCAGACAAAGCTGGTTCCAAACTGAGAGTGAATGTGGGGTTGGCTTCCATTTTCATTTTTGCTGGCAATATTAACAAACAGTATTCCTTTAAAGTACAATTTGTGTGTCACCTACCCTCCAAGCAGGTCTGCGGTGTCACTCTGCTGGTTCATGTTCACAACCCGCAACCTGTGACCTGGATTGAACACACAGCAGTGAATATTTGAATCAGGAAAGATGACAAATCATATGTATTCATTTGCGTAATGCTTTTTAATCACAACCACAATATATATTTATCAGGAGAACTTTGACGTTCAGGACACTTCAGCGTGTGAACAGGAGAAGCCAGTCTTGCAGGTGTTGGACCACTTACTCTACCTGCTGAGCCACAGTCAAGCTGTGTTCCTGAGCTCACCTGTGACTCTGGCCAAGTGCTGTATGGCTGAAGTCTTTCCAGTTCCTGTCTCTCCAACCAGGAGAACAGGCTCCCCTTTGGCTACACACACTGCCAGCTGTTCCAGCAGCACAGCAGACGGACGTGTGGCAGCAAATGTCTGGTTGTCCCTGTTCATGGAAATAAGGAACACATTTCAAGGTTACACATTCAGTTTTATGCTTTGTATGTAGATAATGATGTCATAGTCTGCCCCCCTCAACCATAAAATACTTTTTACTTGAACATGCTTGAATGTTAAAATTCTTTGGAAAGTCAGTCTCAACTATGCCCACTATGTTATCAATTGGTAATGTGTTTCCTATTTTTACCAAATTTAGATCAACATGTAGAGATCTGTAGATTTCTATGGAAGCTGAGAGGGGCCATGTGCTACAATTATTGTTTTCTGGAGGTCATTGGCATAACGTTCTATCTATCTACACACCTACTGTGAAGGGGTTTTAAATGTAACTGCTTAGAAGATATAAAAGAAATAGTGACTCTTTATTATATTAAATTTTCATAAGGTATCACTCACATATTACAGTTGTCTTTAAGAGTAGCGACCGATTCCTGTGCTAATTCTCACTAATTACTGATACCGATACAGATATGTATTTGAATCAACATATCTGAGATAAACTAATATTAACATTTGTTGGTCGAGCTTTGTAGTTTTTCAAAGTTGTGAACACTACATGCATTACTATACTGGGGTGGAGGTACACATCTCAAAGACAGATATCTCAAAACATGGACACACACAACCTAAACTATCTGCATGGCTATTTACCACTAAAGGTAAATGAGAAAATGTGTTGTCTTGTAATGTGGTTGAATCGACCCTTTTAAAACCTAATAATGTAACTTTTGTGGAACAGTGTTGAATTAAGTCAGAAGCAACAATTAATATACTGTACATATATATATATATATATATATACATATACATACATATATAAAATGGTTAATGTTTAAATTAAGTGTAACAGGAGCACAAGTATTTATGAAAAGTTAGCTAAAATTAGCCAACAAAAATGCACTTTAAAACTTAACAGCAATGTCTCTTTCCAGAAATCATGACCCGGTTACTCTGTCTTAGTCATAGTCACGTAGAGGTGCTCTTTGGACACTTCCGGTAGGTAGGATCAACTTGCAGAACATAAAAATGTCATCTGCACTTAGAATGTTGATTATGATATCGTACTGCATGATGTGCAGACCGGACATGACAATCCATACACACTGAAAGTCAGGGTGTTGGAAGTTGTGGAAAAGGACATCAAAGGAGGCGACCACCTTAAAAGACTACTCCAACGAGAGACCTTTTGGAGTAGTCTAACTGAAAGCAACAGAATATCTCGATCTCAATAATGATATATTTACTTTTTCCTTCTCTGTAAGACATTAATTCATGAAAAGTTTGTAGCCAATATGTGCTTGTTGTCATGAGTAGAAAATGTAGAGCAGATGGAAATTTGATGATTTTATTATATGTACATACAAAAAGGATTAGAAATGTAATTTCGGTTTTTCTAGGATCACTGCTTCTCCCCTCCCTCTCATCTATCTCGCTTTCTTATAATAACAATCGACAGACCTTGTTGTGAGCAGTTTCATGTAGCAACTATTTTATTTCTACTGAAATACACCCGCCAATCATGACTGTGCAGAGGGAACCATGTAGCTACTGCTAGCTCACTTAGCACCACTGAGCTGTCATGAGCACAAACCTCTCATCTATAAGAAGCCACACATTTCCTTCTGTGCAGTGATACGGTTGTCGGGTGTAGTTCCTACATGAAACTGCTCACAGCAAGGTCTGTGGATTATCTTGAGTAACCGCGTCATGTTTATCTTCTGTCAATAGTTACAGCTCACTTCAGAAACAACTGAAACGGTGAGCTAGAAAATGTGAATACCAAAAAAAGATCAAAATCAATGTGCTTTATTATTACACCCTAAGATTATTTTTTTATTTGGCACATTGCTGACACTCAGTATTTGTATGCTACTGTATAAAGTCACACTTGCCTCGTTTGTCAGACTAAACTCTAACACCCATTCATATTGGCTTCCCTGAGAAAAGAATCAATGTGAATATTTGGACATGTCCTGATGGCCGGGCTATTAGACAGCATTGTTTACCATAATGTAGTTTAAAATCAATTCTATGTTGATTCAATTAAGCAGCAGGGGATCTATTTGTGTTTCAGTAGGTGAATGTTGGCACAGCAACTAGCTACTGCATATATGGTGTAAACAGAGGTCAAAGGGGGCAGGACAAAACAGGATGTCCCACTTACACACTCAGCTGCACTGCTTCAGTCTGCTTTCGACTCAGAGTCACTCTGCCAACTGAGGCCTCCAGCTCAGTCAGCGAGATGCCAGGCTGGTACATCTGGCAGAAGTGCAGGGCCTGGACACAAACAGTCGCAATAAATAAAATCATAATATGAATGTAGATTATGAAGAAATAGGACAGACTTTTTTCATACTTATTACAGCAATTCAGAAATGACAAGGTGCTGACATTTTCTTCAGGTATAGAATCACATTAATGTCCCAAATAATATTTTCTTATTTTGAATCACATAGGGGTGCTTCACATGTCCCCACCACACTTAATTTTGCCAAAACAGGCTTATCAGGTACCTTCTCTTTGGAGATGTTGAGCTTGCTTCCAATGACTTCGGCCATTCGCAGTCGACTTTCCGGTCGACATAGCATGGCTGTAAAGCAGTCCAGAGCCTGACAAAGAGAGGAACCCCAAAAAAGCACCAGTCAATAAAAAATACACATCCTGAATCACCTGTACTTGTTCAGTTTTTACCAAGCAGCAACCTCCAGGGGTGAAAAATGAACCCAACACAGAAGTGCCCCAAACTGCACTTGCAATTCCTCTAATGGCCACTTGAGGCTGACCCCAAAACTAAGTCTATCCCCAAAGGCACAAGAAATAAACATATTTACAGTGTGGTAATGAAAAAATGGTTTGGGTCTCTACAGCCAGTTTCATGGTCATGACAACCGCTTGAGTTTCATTAAGGTTTAAAATTAAGCATTATTGGGGGTGTGGCCAGTTTGAGTTACAGGCTGTCTGCAATGCGTGACAAAAGGTAATTGGTCAGATCCATCCCACCCCCCTCCCCGGCTCTACACTCACATCCTGATATCGTCACCTTAGGTCACTTCAGGCTTCAAAAAACCCCATGAGATGCCAACAGCCAAAATGCTCATCTCTGAGGCTTCAAAACAGGATTATTTGTGCTTACTTCATGAAAAAAAAAATCAAACTCACTAACCTCTTGGAAGACATGTTGTGCTGTGGCTGATGAGGTGCTGTCAAAGTTAACACTGATCCGTTCACACCATTTCAGCAGGTCCCTGTAGAATCATAAAATAAAAAGACATATTAAGAAAACAGCATAAAAAGACAGCCTAACAGTTGTATGCCTCTGCGTACCCATCAAGTTGCAGTTACAGTTTACGTCCATGTGACTGAAAACATATATGTTTCCAAAACATCTTCCCTCTGGCAGCACAGAAGATCAATAGAATCACCACAGTTCTGTCCCTAAGTTACGATAATAAGTAATGGTCAGAAAAGTGTTTTTGCATAACATTATGATGTCACAGTGAAGCTGACCTTGACTTTTGGATATAAAATGGCTGCTGTGGCTCAGGAGGTTGAGCAAGTCATCCACTAACCGGCTGTTGGTGGTTCAATCCCTGGCTTCTCCAGTCCACATGTCATATCACTGGCCAAAATATTGAACCCCAAATTGCTCCTAACTGCTGTGTGATTGTGTATGAATGTTTTAGTAGCAGGTAGCACTTTGTAATAGTAGCATCGGCCACCAGTGTGTGAATGTGTGTGTGAATGGGTGAGTAATTTTAAATCGTTTTGAGTGTTTGAACGACTAGAAAAGCATTATACAAGAGCAGGTCCATTTACCATTTACCACTCTATCACATTTGTGATAAGTAGCATAATAATTATTTTTGTCATAAGTAGCATAATAATTCTAGAGTTATGGTCAAAACATGTTTTGTGAGGTCACAGTGACCTTGACCTTTTACCTTCAACCACCAAATTCGAATCAGATCATTCTTAAATCTAAGTGAAAGTTTGGGCCAAATTTGAATAAATTCCCTCAAGGCCTTCTTGGGTATTGCTAGACGAGAATGAGACCAACACAAAGTCACAGTGACCTTGACCATTGACCATTAAATTAAGTTTATCCCTGGGTCCAAGTAGACATTTGTGCCATTGTGACCTTGACCTTTGTCTTCCAAATTCTAACCAGTTCGTCCTTCATTCAAAGTGGAGTTTGTGCCAAAAAATTCCCTCAAGGCGTTCTTGAGATATCTTGTTTACAAGGTTGAGACGGAAGAGGTCAGAGTAACATTGGCCTTCAAAAATCTTCACGAGAATGAGACGAATGGACAGTAGAATGGACGGACAACCTGAAAATACAATGCCTCCAGCCACAGCTATTGCCAGTGCAGAGGCATAAAAATGACTAAAGTATGTTTTTAAGAAATCTGGATGTCAAAGAGACAGTGTTTAAGAGAGAAAGATCTCAGATATTACACACTGTTTCTGGTGATAAAGAAGACAGAGAAAGACAAAGAAAGACAAGACAAAGAAATTCTGCATGACTGAAGACTGCTGGAACAAACAACAACAACAGCAACAAATCTCCATGCACACTGCATTGGATTAAGGGAATATTTAATGACCCTGGAAGGGAAAGCTGGTATTGGTAGCTTTGGCTAATAGTATTAAGTAGTGACAGGTAAATCAATAAATAAGCATAAATTGGCACGAATGAGGGCCTTCTTCAATAGTATGAACCTTTATGACCGAGACCAACACAAATGAGCTTTGCAGGCCTAGCTATAAAGTTAATTACATTGATCCATGACAAGCATATGTACTATTGAAGTGTAGAGCATGGAAACTGCAAACACATTGATTATATGGCCGTATCTTGACCTGCGTATGCATCACACTGAAAGCGTACAGAAACTTCAAGAAGCACCAGGGCAGATGAGTAATGTCTCTACTTGTTGAGGTGTTTATAAACCTGGTACATGATGAGAACACCTTGGTTTGACCTGAGGAATCTCTGACTGCAGCCCATTGTACAGAGGACAGTCCAATCAATAATCTATTGAACACAGCAGCAGCTTGTGGAAAGCTAATTAAAGGCTGTCGCTGCAGACTGGTTTTCATTGGGGGGAATCTGACAGATGTAAAGGGGACTAGAGCTTTCTATGTTTGCCCCTACTGATGATGACTGTCACGACAAAGTGCCGCTGTGTGGGACTTACGATGAGAAGCCAGACAGACACTGTGTATGTAAACAGCACATGGTCCTTTATGTCCTGTATTTCTATCTGTGTAAATAGCTCAAGAAAAGTGATGATGTCATATAGGGCTTGGCGATATATATCGACTAAGTACAATATATATATATAGTCCTGCTACTCTGTTTAACCTATCTGTTAATTAGTCTACAGTGTGACATCAGTCTATAAATCACACGTGCTATGCTAAATCAGTATGTGAGATGAATAAAATGACCGCAGTAGCACATGGGCAATCCAGCGCTGTGCTGCATGTGTGGGAGACAGAGCTGCTTGATTGTGTCAGGTGAGAGTTTGTTTGCTAGTTTGTGTGTGAGGTGAATCATAGCGCATCACCATTCTTCTTGGTAATTGTAGTCTTATGTGTCAGATCAAGACAGCACCGGGATGCAGCCGAAAGAAAATGCAGCTGAAGGAAAATTCAGCAACAACACAGAAATTTCATATACAGGACATATATAACGCGGACAAAGTGTCTTTCACTCCTTCCCTTCCTTGGCTTCTCTGTTGATGCTATGTGCATTAATAAAATTAATAGGCTAAATAAATAAAAATATTTATATATTTTTTCCAGTACTAGATCCATCTGCAATGCCATTGATGCCATGAATTCTTGATGAACTGGAGTAAAAGGAGACTGCACTTAACGATAGCTAAATTATATCAAAACGTCAATTTAAAAACATACAACTCTTGCAGTATAATCCAAGTCTCATTTATCAAGGCCTTTTTTCAGTACTTCCCAAACATATGAATTTTTGATAAAAACATTACTATTTAAAACACTTTCACATTACGTGGAGCACACCTGGTCAACATACATTGGGTAAATGAGACTTAGATTATACTGCACGAGTTGTGTTTGATATAGTTTCGCTGCTGTGAAGCGCGACCCCCCGATGCCTTCAATTCATCAAGAATTTTCTCTGTTTTTAGATTCTTTGTTTACCGTGGAAGCATTTGAGAAATACAAAATCTTCATCTCAATTCAACATAACATGGAGAGAGAACTGATGTAAAAATGGTAATTTTATGGGTGAAGTATTCCTTTAAACTCTTGGCCACCGAGGCACCCCTACTGCATTTAATGTTTAAGCTGATATATCTAATTAGGAAATACTGAGTTAAATTATAATTAGAAATCGTTTTTTTAAATTCAATTACCAGACAAAGGCAAGTAAAGGGAGCATAGAGAAAGTACTGAGCTGAGCCTCACCTCAGTGACAGCGCTCTCCCCTCCAGCGGTGTGCTTTTGTCCTCAGACTTATGCTGTTGGCTGTTGTCGGAGGTTTGGTGGCTGCTTGTGTCCTGGTCTGAGTGTCTCTCCCCAGTCAGCTGGCAGTAGATATCCAGGAGACGATCTGACACCACCGTCAGCTTGGGATACCTGCTAATGAGCACCTACATATAGAGACAGACGGTAAGCTTACAATACATGAGGGAAATTCAAGAAGATTTTTGTAGGAATACTTTACACAGAGAAGGAAACTGTGAGAAAACTTAAGACATATTTACAATTACATATTGACCAGAAATATTATGTCGTGTTTGCGATTACTCCAGCTAATTAGACCTGGGTGGAGCTATGCAAGGAATTACATGAGGTCATCAAACTCTATGTACTCATATGCATGATAAGAGGGTAAGTTGTCCTGCCCTAACAGGTTCAACCAAACCAACACAAGGCTGACAAAGATGTTGATCAACATGCCCACACAGTCCTGAGGAGTGGGCTAATAGGGCAGTGTAAGTGAAAACACTGCGTGGGTAGACTACAGGTGTGTGGTGGCTTTAAAGCCAACAACACTCACCTTTTTCAGCTCCTCTCGTGTCATGTTACCCATCTGCAGCTTGGTCCAGTACTTGTCCAGCAGCGCTGCGTGAGAGTTCTGTGGTTTGTGCCAACTGCCACCACTGTAGTACATCCTGCAATACACATTTACACTCATGTCATATCATGCCCACTTGCCACATGCAGTGACTGGATAGGTATGCGGAGGCGTCAAAGTAGGTTGGGTTCAAATTTTCCCAAATTCTCATTTTTGACTGATTACACAGCTACTGTACAGCTATATGCAGTTGTTCCCAAATATATGACCCGATGGGCCTCATGCAAGGACATTTTCATATCCTTATTATCCTAAACCTCTCAAACAAGTGTGTATGAGCAAGTTGGATTCACCAACTTTATAAAATGCACAGATTGGCTGAAAGCTGCCTATTTCTACTTGATGAATGCCTGTTCATGAGCAGGTGCATGTTTGAGAGATTAAATCCTTTGGTTAATTTATGCCCCCCGACTGGTAGCTAAGGCTACCTGTTCTGCTCCATTTGTGGGGAGGTTTCATTCCTGTTAATGTTAACAGAAAGAGTAAACAGAAAACTTGCAGAGCTCTAAGTCCTGCTGTCAGGAATCATCAGGATAAAACAGAACAAATTTGGTATCAATACTCCTGGTCAAACATTACTCCAATACAAGTGAAAGTTGCTAAATTAAATTATTACTTGAGTTGAAGTACTGGAGTACTTGCTTTTAAAACACTTAAGTATTTTAAGTACTTTTTTATATCTCAACACATTGTTGTAAATTGTCACAATACATTTACAGAACCTAATGACTCTAAAACAACCCACTGAATGCACTGACTTGCTTGCAGAACCTGTAGAATGAAAAGCTTGTTGAATATGCTGCAAAGCCTATAGAAATGCCCACAGAAACACAAACTGACCAACATCTCAAAACTTAAAAACATGGACTTGAGGTATGGCCATGGGTGACCTGGTAGGGAATCTTCATCTCCATCTGCTGCCATAGCCATAGTAACACCGCATAACCAAATACAACTACCTGCTGATGATCCCCCCCTCTCTACCCGTCTCCATTAATGTGATGCCCAATCCGAGTAGTGCATGTGCGATGTAGAGGAACGGGAACAGTACTTTGACAAAAAAAAGCCACAGGCAGAACTGCATGATCATGGACTTTTGCATTTTAGGAAAGAAAAAAAAATCATTTGCTGACTTCAAAGCAAATTTAACGTATAACAATAGCCTTCATAGAAATTAAAATGTAGTGGAGTCAAAAGTACAATATTTGTCTTTCAAATGTAGTGGAGTCCAAATAATAAGTTTGCAAAAAAAAATACTCAAGTGAAGTACAGATACTCAAAAACTGTACTTAGGTAAAGTAATTAAGTAAATGTACTATGTCACTGTCCACCAGACCAAGAGAGCTTTGTGCAATGGATGAACTTGTACAACCGTCTCAATTATTCTTAAACTATTGGTTTAGTCTAAGCAGCCAAGAGAAGACTACTTGGCTTTAAACCTGCTTTTGGCTGTGGCCAAGAATAGGTATGTTCAGTCACAGTTTTACTTTTAGACAAGGTCTGACAAGTTGTTGTACATCCTACATTGTATGAGGTTTACTGAGACCTTAACAATGCAAGATCAGTGAGGTCAACTGCAGGCTGTCCCCATGTATTTGTAATTGGGATGTGAGTCTTAGTACCCTACACATCAATAACCTCTTGACATGTTCAAACTGTAAGACACATCTAAATAATGACAGATAATCATGTAACCACTACAAGCTGCTGTTCCATAAGTACACTTAGAATGTAATGACGTTCTTACCGTCTTGTTGCAAAGAACTGAAATCCAGGAGCCACATCAATGCAATCTTCTCGTCCTGGAATCATCAGTTTTTTATTCTCCATCAAAGGCAGGAGGACGGATACCTATAAAACGAACACTTTAGTCCAGTTGTGGGTTGTTGCAAAGACATATTAACAACAAACAGGTCTAACACAAAGCTGTTTATTAAGAATCTAAACTGAGAATCTAGTTGTAACTGACCACATCCAGAGGTGCGTGGTCAATGTCTTCCAGGAGGATCCACTGGCCTTTAGATACAGCCTGTGTCAACGTTCCTGGCTGCCACACAAACTTCCCTGGTATATCAGTACAACGGTACATCCCAAGCAGCATCTGTGAAACAAAAACCACATTTAGAAATTGTTAGCCTCCCTTCTTACATCCATTGAGTTATAAAGGGACACTCCAGTGATTTAATATTTGAATTTCAATCAAGTTGAGAGACAGACAAGGGACGTATTTAACCCAAAGAAACCCAGAGGACCACCAGCAGTCTGGTCAACATGACTGTCTTTTAGAGACTATAGTGGGCTGAGTTCTGAAGCTAGAGAGTACATCTGAAGGAATTAATCGGTACCAACAATATCATGCTAGCTTGTCGGGTATAAATAATGTAAAGGCAAAACTTTGGCAAGGGAAAAACTGGCATGGCCAATTCTACAGGGTTCTGTTGACCTCTCATCTTAAGATATCTGAATGAAAATGGGTTCTGTGGGTACCTACAGGTGTCCCCTTTACAGACATGCCCACTTAATGCTAGTCCCATGCAGTTTTGGGCAAAAACCATGCAATTTTTTCCTCATACATTACAAATGTGTTATTTTTGCCTATCTATATTACTGCATACTTGAGTCCCTAAAGAGAATTGGAAATGCATAAATTGGGCATGACTGAAAGCTGAGACTCATTCAATATGCCAATTGTGTTCACGTGTGATGCGGTAAGCCAACATAGTAGCCACTTGCTCGTAGTGAGGCCACTTGGCTTTCATATGTATAATGACAGTAAGGGGTTTTTTCAGCAGTTTCTAGAACAGAAGAGATGGGGCTTGCCACGTGTTGAAAAATGCCGTTCTTAAAGAAATATCCAAATGTCAAATATTTTTGATACCAAATCACAGCATGGGTTTTCTGTGGTGTTCCTCAAGGTCATGGTGTGTATTTTGGAGGGATGCCTACATGTAGGTGCCTGACCAAAAAACAATGCTTGTTACAGTTATGACTTGAAAAATCTGACATCAATCTTTAGGTTCCCAGCTGTCAGATGATGTATATGATGTAGCCAGGCTGACTGAGAATCAAAGCTCTATTGAGCCTTGTATTCCTTTAACCCTTAGCAGTAATGATTTTATGAGCTTCTTTAATGACAAAATTCTAGCTATTAGAGGCAAAATTCATGACGACCTGTCCTCAGATAGTACCTATCTAACCTCAAACACAGCTGTAACACCTAATATTTATTTAGATTCCTTCTCCCCAATTTCTCTTCAAGAATTGACCGCAGTGATTTCATCATCTAAATCATCAATGTGTCTCTTAGACCCCATCCCAACTAGGCTACTCAAGGAGGTCTTACCTTTAGTTAACACCCATATATTAGACATGATCAATATATCCTTATTAACAGGCTATGTACCACAGTCTTTTAAGGTAGCTGTAATTAAACCTCTACTAAAAAAGCCCACCCTGGATCCAGAGGTGTTAGCCAACTATAGACCAATATCTAATCTTACCTTTATGTCAAAGATCCTTGAGAAAGTAGTCGCAGACCAGCTGTGTGATTTTCTCCAGGATAATAATTTATTTGAGGAATTACAGTCAGGATTTAGAGCGCATCATAGCACTGAGACAGCTCTAGTGAAAATTACAAATGACCTTCTGATTGCTTCAGACAAAGGACTCGTCTCTGTACTTGTTTTATTAGATCTTAGTGCAGCGTTTGACACTGTTGACCATGAAATTCTGTTACAGAGACTGGAACACTTAATTGGCCTAAAAGGTTCTGCACTAAGCTGGTTTAAATCTTATTTATCTGATCGTTTTCAATTTGTTGACGTTCATAATGAATCATCCGTACGTACTAAAGTTTGTTTTGGAGTTCCGCAAGGTTCTGTGCTTGGACCAATCCTATTTATTCTATATATGCTTCCTTTAGGTAACATCATTAGAAATCACTCTATAAATTTCCATTGTTATGCGGATGATACACAGTTGTATTTATCGATGAAGCCAGAAGAAAGGGATCAATTAACTAAACTTCATAATTGTCTTAAAGACATAAAAACCTGGATGAGCACCAATTTCCTGATGTTAAATTCAAACAAAACTGAAGTTATTGTTCTTGGCCCCAAACAACTCAGAGACTCTTTATCTGATGACATAGTTTCTCTCGATGGCATTGCTCTGGCCTCTACCACTACCGTAAGAAACCTCGGAGTAACATTTGATCAAGATCTGTCTTTCAATTCTCATTTAAAACAAACCTCACGGACTGCATTTTTTCATCTGCGTAATATTGCAAAAATTAGGCCTATCTTGACCCAAAAAGATGCAGAAAAATTGGTCCACGCTTTTGTTACCTCAAGGCTGGATTACTGTAACTCTCTACTATCAGGTAGCTCTAGTAAATCATTAAAAACTCTTCAGCTAATTCAGAATGCAGCAGCACGTGTACTAACAGGAACTAAGAAACGAGATCATATTTCTCCTGTTTTAGCTTCTCTGCACTGGCTCCCTGTAAAATCCAGAATTGAATTTAAAATCCTACTGTTAACTTATAAAGCTCTAAATGGTCAAGCTCCATCATATCTTAGAGAGCTCATAGTGCCTTATTATCCCACCAGAACTCTGCGCTCTGAGAACGCAGGGTAACTCGTGGTCCCTAAAGTCTCCAAAAGTAGATCAGGAGCCAGAGCCTTCAGCTATCAGGCTCCTCTCCTGTGGAATCATCTTCCTGTTACGGTCCGGGAGGCAGACACCGTCTCCACATTTAAGGCTAGACTTAAGACTTTCCTCTTTGATAAAGCTTATAGTTAGGGCTGGCTCGGGCTTGCCTTGTACCAGCCCCTAGTTAGGCTGACTTAGGCCTAGTCTACCGGAGGACCACCTTTAATGCACCGGGCACCTTCTCTCTCTCTCTCTCTCTCCCTCTCTCTCTCTCTCTCTCTCTCCCTCTCTCTCCCGTATCTTATTACTGTATCTATTTTACTCGGCCATTCTGGATGTCACTAACTCGGTTTCTTCTCCGGAGCCATTGTGCTCCACTGTCTCTCAGGTTAACTCGTATTGCAGCGGTGCCTGGATAGTGTGACGTGTGTGGTTGTGCTGCTGCCGTGGTCCTGCCAGATGCCTGCTACTGCTGCTGCTGCTGCTGCTGCCATCATTAATCATTAGTCATACTTCTACTGCTATTATAGACATATGATATTATCATACATGTAGACTGCCTGATACTAATATATACTTTCAACATATTGTACCACAGTAGCCAGAACTATAACGACAGTATTATTACTTTCATGAATGTTGTTGTAAGCTACTGTCATTACCGAGGATGTCATACAGATTACTGTATTGTGTCATACAGATTACTGTTAATTTGTTATGCTGATCTGTTCTGTACGACATCTACTGCACGTCTGTCCGTCCTGGAAGAGGGATCCCTCCTCAGTTGCTCTTCCTGAGGTTTCTACCATTTTTTTCCCCCGGTAAAGGGTTTTTTTTGGGGAGTTTTTCCTTATCCGCTGTGAGGGTCTAAAGGACAGAGGGATGTCGTATGCTCTAAAGCCCTGTGAGGCAAATTGTATTTGTGATATTGGGCTTTATAAATAAAATTGATTGATTGATTGATATACTGTTGCCCTGCTATCTCACCCAAAACATCCCAAGCATATGGTCCAAACATCAAAATACTGGATCCTACAGTTCCCATAATGCAAGTACATAGTTTCCCTGCCTCTTACATGCCCACTTCTTTCAATCCTTATGTTTCTAGTTTGTAAAGCTGGATTTCTGTTAAAAATGTTAGGCCACGGGGCGTCGGTGGCTTAGTGGTAGAGCAGACGCCCCATGTACAAGGCTGTTGCCGCAGCGGCCCGGGTCGACTCCAGCCTCTGGCCACTTTGCTGCATGTCAGTCTCTCTCTCTCTCTCTCTCTCTCTCTCCCCTTCACACTTGTCTGTCCTATCCATTAAAGGCTAAAAATGCCCCCCCAAAATTTTTTTTTAAAAAAAGAAGAAAATGTTAGGCCTATGTAGCCAGCCTCACTAAACTGAATTTATGTGTTAAATTAGTGGAATATGTTTAGTTTGATTCCATGCACCCTTACCTTGCTGTCAGTTTGATCTCCAAGCTGGACCTTTAGGATCTCTGTAGCTTTCGTATGTCCTGTGACAGCAGCCATAAACTCAACCAGGGCAGTTTTACCGCATCCAATGGGCCCCTCAAGCAGCACAGGCTTCTGGGAAGCCACAGCCAACGCCAGTCTTCTCAGATTACGGCAGGTTGAGTCTACCAGCACAAGATCTTTCTGGCCCCTCTGCAAATTAAGATTAACATTAGGACCAAAACAATCAACAGCAGATCATTTTATGTAACAAACCAAAGGGTACATACCTGTTCGGCCTGTCTCGGAACTATCCTGGGTAGGACAACACCGCAGACTGCCACCACATTCTGGGACAGATCCTCTGACACCACCTGGCCCCTGGTAAACTTGTTAGCTTTCTCCTGGCGCCACATCACAGAGCCCTGATTGGCTAACACCAGGGCTTTTTCCACCTCCAGCTGCTGAGTTTCTTCCAAAGCTCTAAAGACGGAACAAATGGAAAGTTATGACACTGGCATGATACTTTTATACTTTTATTCAAGGGCAATTTTGAGGGCAGTGCTTAAAATTGAGTTTTTTTAGACAATATTATTAGTACTAATACTTAAGTAAGGATTCAGAATACTTCTTCCATTACCAATTGAAACTAAAAATGTTCAATAATAGTCTGCCCTAAATACAGCAGTAGATAATGCAAGGAAAAAAACAAGCTACATACTTAATTTTCATGTGCAGGATCTCATCACTGGAGAGCACCTTCCTCAGAAAGATGGTTTTCTGATTATCCGTCATGTGGGAGACCAACGCTAAACACTGGGCGGTGTATCTGTTGGAGACAATGAGAAAATACTGTACATTTAATTCTTTAGGCAAATAAATAGAGAACAAAAGAATGCAATAATGTTGTTTAAAGGCTGAAGAAAGGTATTCAACAGTATTGACAGTGTTGTAACACCAAGACAGTAATGGAAGAAAAAGAACTGAGGGTCTTAACTAAAAACTGTAGAAAAATATGAAGACATTTTGATGTCATCAAAAGTTTTCTGAAGGGATATTTTGCAGAATGGATATTGGTTTACAGCTCATTACCATCTTGGGAATTTATGAAAACCAGAAAATCAGAACAAATATCTGTATGTTAGTAATCAATCATCATCCATGTCTTGTCATCATCCCACGACTTAACTTGACTTAAAGTGGAAACAGACACCTTTTCAAACCCCCAACCCCCCAGAATTTCCAAGTGGTATTAATGCCGACAAATAGATCACTTTCCGTTTTTCTAAGAGCCTCAAATTACCACAGAACACCACCATCCACCATTTCTGCTACTAGGGATTGCAAATGCAAAGAAATTACATTGATACACTATGGTTACTGTGGGTAGCTATCGGGGAAAACAAAAGTGCTATTCTCTTCCTGTTTTGGTTGCACAATTGTGAACACTATAGCCAATGAATTGTGAAATCAAATTGTTTTTCATAATGATAAGTTAAAGCAAAACACTTTAACACTTCACGAAATTAGTCACCTCTTGTATTGAATGTGTCAATAAAACTTTATTTCCTAGCATGCCATCACAGTGAACAAAGAATACAAAAACAGAGTACAATCTCAATGAATGGATGTCAAAACCAAGTTTCACTTTTAGTTCAGTTTCCTGTCAGAAAAGGGCTGTCTGTTTGGGAAGTATTAAACATATGACTGGTTAAATGACATATGGATTCACAGATATAGCCTACTCTGTTCAAGGTGTGCATCAGCCTTTACAGACTTTTGGATTTATAAACGTAAGTTACCGTCTGGCTGTCAGCTTTGTGGGTTTTTTTTTTTTAGTAATTAATTTTACACTCTACATCTTTTTTGCTCTTAATTCTTTTATTGTATCCTTTATTGTGTTTTATATTTCATTGCTATGTAAAGCACTTTGAATTGCCCTGGTGTATGAAATGTGCTATAAAACTGCCTTGTCTTGCCTTTTACTGATACTTTCAGGTTGTTAGCTTGTAAGCCAACGTAACTATTCTACCTGGCTAGCCATCCAGCAACATATTGTTCTTCAAACATCTACAATATACACCGCCAAACTAAACAAATCAAATGTAGCATTACTCTTAGCTAATAGACATTTTTTTAATATTAATATCAGTTACTTTTTCAAATAAGCCCGTTATATATTATGCTAGCCACCCTTCACGTTAGCTTAATTCTGCTTTTGCTACATTAACGCGATGTCGGCAAAACAGGGACAATGAGACAATTAACCTGGGTTAAATATTCCAGGACAGTTTAGCCTTAACATAATATAAATACTCTAATATTTTTTTTATCATTGCACATTATGTAGCTGTTTGTTGTTTGAAACCAAACACAAAAAAGTGTATAACGTTAGCTTAAGCGAGAAGGATAACTTTTGACCTTGGAGAAAATGTATGTAATGTTATAGCTCCTTTTTAGTTAGCTGAACTTTAGTTAGGATTTGGTTTGATGAGTTTATTTTTCAGTGATGGTGGCTTTTCAGCCATTTTGGCTAAATATGTTTAGCACGCTTCAGTAGTTCTTTTAGCCAAGTGGAATAGATTATACGTTAGCTGTCAGAAATGCTCGGTTTCTCCAAATCTGAATTACAGCAAGTAAATTTAGCAGCTACTTCTAATTACAGTCTGACCAAAACGACTTGTAGTCAGCATTATAATGAATATTTTCATGTTTTGAACCAGAAAGACATACCTGCTACAGATAGTTACTTAGGTTTTTTTTCCAAGTATAGACTTTTTTTTAGATTAATGGACAAATTTCCCTCACCTTCATGGCTGCCATTCATCTCAGCACAGTAAGAAAATGCTGTAGTTGTTTTACATTGTGACTGGTCACAGTAGGACAAGCACAGGTGTACTGATATCATTAACGGCATTAATGGCTCTGTTCTAAATAAATGTGACAGTCAGCCAGCATGAACATGACCAGGACCCTAAAAATTAAGCAACTAAATTAAATCCAGCCATCATTTATTTTAATATTTACATACATTTTTTTTTTTTTTTTTTTTAATATCGTGACATACCAAAATGTCTTTTGTAAAAAAAGGCCCACCGTGGAAATGTGAACCTTGTTCGAGGAAAATAATCACAGTGAATATCAAGCCAAAGCTAGATTATCATTTTGTACATGACTGATTTGAAAAATGTACATTATCAAAAAAAATGGGAATAATTGCTTTGACAGCAATAAAAGCACACTTAATGTTCTGTACTGCCTTTTAAGCAAGTTTCAAGTATCTGCAAGTCTACTTTCAAAATTTAACAAAATGAGAAAACAAAAATGGTTGACAAGAAAGCAGTAAAATTACATTTAAAAATCCATACAAGGATGGTATGCTTTGAAAAGACATACAGTTAGGCCTCCATCACACAGAAAGCGCTGTGCAGGGTGCAAACACGAGGCGCACTGCACTGCCTTTTTTTAAAAAAAAACTGAATGCCACAGTAATTAGTGGCTGGTTACTAAAACGGACAGACAGAGGGTACTTGCTCTAGCTCTGGTTGAGGGTGAGAGGCTGTCAGCAAATAGTTTGTTGGGCAAAGGAAAATGGAAATCTGTGTGGGAACACAATACCCTAAAAAAGAGGGTGGATCACCAGAAGTACCACTGGTTGGTCCAGGAGCTTCCCCTCCATGATGGCCATTTCCAGGCAAATTTTAGCCCACTACTTTACTACATACGTTACTGGACTGACCTACACCCGCAAAGACATCAAACATACTCTTTTTGGATTCCCACATTTGATACCATTTGTGTTTAAGGACTTGTTATCCTACATCTCCCATGATGCCTCTATGAGTCTAAAGAGGAATTAGGCACATACCCTCGAACCATGATGTCGCTGGTGAGCAGCTGTGAAACACAGGGACTCCAGTCCCAGAGCATTCGAAACTTGGCACAGTCACTCTGGAGGAAACGCAGGGTGGCACCCATGAGGTCACGCAGCTTCATCCTCCTGGGGCCATAGTGAACAGCCGATGACTCTTCACTGGTGAAAAAGAGTCTCTGAAACACTGGAGGGGCATCACTGAAATACCTCGTAGCAAACCTTAACGGAGAATAGAAGATAATTAGTTAGGGTGGATTTATGTGTATTGTCACCTTACGTTTCTGTCAGATGGCCTGTTCTGACAGGGAAGTCTTAACGGCTGTAGTTCACTATCTATACTCTTGTCAAAGCCACCAGACTCCATTGACATAAACACTAATTTTAGGTCTCTAAACATGAGAGTTGCTGGTCTAGTGCTGCCTCAGTCAGTTTGCTTTTTGTTATTTTGTGACTTTGGTGAATCTACACAAACCCTTTCAAGCACTAAATCACACAATAAAACAAACAATCTAACCAGTCGAGGTAGTGGTAGACCAGCAGCCCCTGTGTTCAGTGATGTTCCCTGTTTTTCTCCAAGGAGTCTGGCTTTAAGGAAACCAATGCAACAGCTTCAGTTCCCCATTAGAAATGCTGCTTATGTGATCTCTTTTTTTTTTTAGTTGTTTTCATTGCAGATATTAAACTGCAGTCATGGAAGGCTTATGGAGAAGCTTTGTATGAGGTGACTACTGAGAGTTTGCCCAATTTTGATCAAAGCATGGGAGCTGCATTCAAGGCTGTATTACCAATTGGGCAAAGTGGGCAACTGCAGCAAGACCCCCAGACCCCTAAGAGCCCCAGTATGCACTGTGTTCGGTTTATACTACAAAATCATGATCTCAACTTAAGAGTAGGGGAGGGGGGAATAATGAATACAGCTTAGTATCACAATTTTTAGAATGGCAATATTGTATTGATACTTGAACGCCAAGTATCAATATTTTATTGTATCAGTTATTAATAAATATTATACAAAAATTTGACTTTTGACAGCCCGCTAGAACAATAAAAGCAATCACTTTCTCAGTCCACTAGATAAATTCCGCTGCAATAAAAAAGATTAAATTGAGATAAACAGACTGAAAACTTTATCTTATGAGATAAAAGATGTTGACATTTTTTTTCTTTTTGGAAGATAATTTACAGTTGAAGAAAATTTAATTAATCGCAGTATACTGTGATATATGTTATTGCAATACTGAACATGTCAAAATGTTTAAAAGTGGAATGATAATATTCTGGGGCCTCTGGTGATTCCCAACCCCAGTGTGTCCAACCCCAACCCTTGGACACTTTGTGGACACCACAGCTGTCTGCTGTTTTGCACATACAATTACTTGCACTAGATGTGCTCCCTTTATCCACTGCTCATTTTCATTCACTGCTGTTCATTATTATTATTATTATTATTATTATCATTATTATTATTATTACTGTTATTTGTTGCTCTTTCTTGTATTTTTGTACTTATTTTGCATGGCTAGTTTTTTAAAGGATAACTTTGGTATTTTTCAACCTGGGCCCTATTTCCCCATGTGTATGTGTGTGTATGATTCATAGGTACAACTCGTTTTAAAATTGGTTCAGTATTGAGGGAGGCGGATGTAACCGGGAGCCGCGAAACAAGCTAAAACGGTAACGGGGACAAATGTGTCCCGTATAAGTTTGCGCATTAAAAGTGCTTACTTTCGCCACTGACCGGTTCAGATCGCCAGTGCTATCTCTGGCAATAGCATACTAAGCGTTTCCCTGACCCTTCACCTCCTCCCGGCTGTGATGTCATCTCGCGAGAGCTTTGCTTGTTGCCGGAAAAAAACAGGGTACAATATATACGAGGGCAAAGTATGCAACAGTAAATGTGCGTCTCGGAGACTTTTAATGCGCAAACTTATACAGGACGCATTTGCCCCCGTATCTACCTCGCGGCTGCCGCTTCCCTCATACTGAACCAATTTTAAAACGAGTTGTACCTATGAATCATACGCACACATACACATGGGGAAATAGGGCCCAGGTTGAAAAATACTGAAGTTATCCTTTAAGTTTTAAGTTTTTAAGTTTAATTTTTGAAATCTTTAATCTGACTCTTTCCCCTTGAATTGCTCAATTAAGGGATCAATAAAGGTGTATCTTATCTTATCTTACACAATAGACAAGGGTCTTGCGGTTCAAAAGTTTTACAAATACACAAGACTGTGTGTCAATCACATGTCAGTGTGTCAAGTACAGAGCTTGTGTCACAGTATGATAAGCCTACCTGAGCATAAAGACTGGAAGCAGGAAGAAACAGCTAGCCTGACTTTGTCCAAAATTCATTGTGTGTCATTTGTTTAATTCATACACAAACTGAGATCTAATAACACCAATTTGAGGTTTTAGGGGGAGTAACATGCTGGCCAGATAGCTGATGAACACATTTTAATTTTGTTGTGAATTTATTTCCCAAATATTGAACTGTAACTTTAATCTTGACGCTCTGTGCTAAAACATGTTGTAAAACCATTGTTACTTAAATTACATTGTGCTAACAGGATGCAAGATAATCTGTTTAAACTGTGTACATGACAGCAACACAATACATGGAAGATGTGCTGGTGGTAGAAGGTGTCAACAGGGGCCCACACCTAACTTTTGCCCAAGAGCCCCCAACTGAGTAAATCCAGCCATGTGTCCTGATGCAGCACCAGCATCTTTAGAGGACAAGGTGACGAGAGAGGACATTCCCTATGCTCACTGTGAAAAGAATAGATTCCACTTACGCCTGTGCATCAGGACTGATGCAGAGGAGTTTGCTGAGGGCCACACACAGGCGCTCATGGAGGTCATGGTTGATCCTGCCACCAGCTTTGACCCTCTCTGCATTACGCTCCAACAGGTCCAAAACCAGTGGCCGCAGGTGTCGGGCAATCAGCAGAGTATAATCCTTCTCCAACAGCAGCTGAGCCACACACTCCAGAATACACTGCCTGTCCTGCTGACTCCATATCTGAGGACAGATCAAATGGGAAAGGTCCACGTTTGAAATATTGATTAGGTGACATAACAGTCACACATGAATTAATATTTCTTAAAAAATGTTTACATTCTATGGATTAACAAGGCAACACAATAGCTTTAATGACACAAAATACACGATAATTATGCGATCTGTATAGTGATTACTGACATGTGATGGGAGGGCACTGCATGCTGCACACAGGACACGTTTGAGCCACAGTGTGAAAATAAGACAATCCAAGCACATTGTTTTACTCTGTAATAGCCAGGAATGAACGTGACTTACCTGTTTTGACAGATATTGGTTCAGCTCGTTGTGACTTTTGTCAACATGTCTGGATATGGTGCCCAGTGATGACAGGCTCAATTCTAAATTTTCCATCGTATCATTTGTCGCCTCTGGAGAAGCGATCTACAGCCAAAACACGCTCGCGCGCTCTATGAACAGATATCCTGATTTACTGTTATCAAACCAAACTGTGAGGCTCATCACGCGCCTGTATGTCCTGGGTTGTATCACAACACACATGCACGTTCTCGTCACTGGTGTTAAAATCCTGTCCACATGTGAGTGAAGCACAAATCCTTCCGGGTCGGATTCCCGACTGCTTTGTTGTCGCGCGGTGATGACGCGCCGGACAGCGACGCGGTGCAACTCTCTCCGCCAGAGGAGCAACTTTTGCTCGAGCTAACAGCCATTTCTGCTGCTATTTAACGCTTTCATTTGTGTCAGTTGGCTGTGAGGGAGTGTGAACCCCTGGAGAAGACCGTGAGTCGCTGAACAGTTGGTCTCTTTTCGGGTTTCTATCGTGTTTTAAGAATATTTCTTGGAACCGAGGAGCAGCGAGAGCACATCTACAGCAGTGACAGACCGCGGGAAAATGTCGTTACTTCCTGTGCAATGAAGTCTTGGCGCGACATTACAGTTGTAAACAACAGGAGGACGCTCAACAATACGCAAACAAGTAGGTCAAACAATTCATAGTTAGCCTACTATTATATACTTTTTATTAACGTCTGGCTGGTGTATAGGGTTCACACTAGCATCCTTTACTTACCCACTGAGCACCTTCTCCGCTTATCACGTTCAGTCTTAGATAATACATTGGAAGTAGTGAACTTGTACATGCAGCCAAGGGTAGTTTAGCTTCACTGACCCTTGTCGTTTGTTAATTAACAACTATCAAATACACAGCACTATATAAAGAATGCCCTTAATTTCATCTTCTGTGTTTGCTGATTCAAGCGCAAGTTTCAGGAGAACTTATAGTCATGTGAGGTGTAACGTTAGTTAACGTTAAGCGTTGAGAACAGGGGGACAGTAGCCATAGTAATGTTAATGTTAGCTTCACCCTGAGCTAAGAGTGTTACTTTTTACATTCAGACCAGAGGCAGAAAGTTGAAAATAAAGCAATATTCGGCCAGAACGGTTATTATTAACATAAAACACCACAGCATACCAACGTTATCTCTTATTTTGTTTCTTTCAGTCCAGCTCTTTTGTCGAAATACGTTGTTCTTTGCTGTCGTATCTGCACAGTAGTGAACAAAAGAGGTTTAGCTAGAGCACTCATGCTAAAAGCACAGCGACTAGCCCCAGTTAGTTCACTACAGCACCTAAAGCGTGTTAATCTTATACTTCAGCACAATGATAATTGTATATAATCTGTAGAGCTGGGAAATGTGGATTAATGCTGTACATAGTTGTAGTCATAGAAAATGTGAATAAATCCATTGAGACACTGTGACGGTATGAGAGTTTCACTGTATGATAACATCTCAGAAAATATAGCTGTTTCACGGTATTAGGGTATTATAGAATAAATTTCAGTTACAGTTTATGGTTGATCAAATGATTTATTACTACAATTGAAACTTGAAACCATTTTAAAAAGTATGTGAGTGTGTGTAACAAAGTCTTCCTATTGGAAATTGCTAAAATAAATGTGAGATTCCCTGTCCAGTTGCGCTATTTTCAGTACCTTCGATAAGTAAATGTACACAGTATAACCATCAATATTCATAGCTTGGTATACCCTGGAAACATTATACCACTGCAATCCTACTAAGTGGTAGAACAGCCAAACAGAAATATCTATTTTTGACAAATCCAGCTAATTTAATACCAAATCAAGGTACTAATTGGTGTAAAATCCATATAGAAATCCAGAATCACTAGTTCTGCTCATTGGTTTGCAGCACTGCCTACAATTACCAGCGACAATAAAGAGATAATAAAGAGATGTTTTAGTGTCATTTTAAGAGTTGAAAGCATATTTTAATGATTATCCTACAGTATTATCTGTGATGTAGACTGCAGTAGGGTACTTTAACTGGTCTTAAAGATGTATTCCTGTGAATTCATATTGCATCTCCATTAGGCTGAGTGACACACAAGAGACAGATTCATAAAAGAGGTCAAAAAAGAAGTCCTATCCCTACATTGCACAATCAGTGGCATATTTCTGTCTGGCTTGCTGACTCCCTAAAATTTCACAACTCCAGTTTGTCAACCAAGCCTTCCTTTTGTTAGAAATGTATAATAGACTGTGTAGTAGTGCCAGTGACTAGTGGACTGACCTTTGTGACCTTAAGTGTGTTTTGGCTGGTATTTGTAGACTGGTAATTAGTATTGATTTTCCATAGGCATTGTAATCAGGAACAGCTTTAGAAACTGAACCACAGAGATACCTGGAAGGATGGACAACATTGACACCAATGCTTCTGGTCGTAAGTGAAAACATTACATTTATACACAGTTACATTTAGATTTATTGAGTTTGTTTTTTGTTGTTGTTTTTTTTGTATTATTTGGGATTCTGGTTCGTGAGAAGGTTATTTTTAGCATATAGTATATAGCAGTGATATTCAGCTTATGCCTCATGGGCCAAAAAATTGCACACGATGCAGTGCTGAGTGCCAGGGGAGGATTCCCTTGACCTCTGACAGTGGTCTGGGCTAAACCTCAAATGTCCTCAGATCCTAAAAACGCTCCTATGTACACCTGACCTGACCTATGTAGGTCTGTCATTTTGCAAAAGTGGCCCCTAAGCAAAGCAAGTTTGGTATCCCTGATATAGTGTTGACATCTGTACCCGTGGCCCCAGAGGTGACTTCACTTCAAGTCTCAGTCACAGAATGATTTCATACATGAAACTGAAATTCATCATAGAAATAAAACATTCAAATTGTTAAAGAAGATGAAGATAGTCTCCCAAAATATACTTAAAGATCCAGTGTGTAGGATTTACTGGGATATAATGGCAGAAATAGTATATAATATTCATAATTAGGTTTTCATTAGTGTATATTCCCCTCAAACAAAGAATCGTTGTGTTTTCTTTACCTTAGAATGAATTGTTTATATCCACACATGGAGCAGGTCCTCCTCCACAGAGTCTTCAGTGTTGTTTCTGTAGTAGCCCAGAATGGACAAACCGAACTCTGGTTCACGTTTTTGCGTCAGCCACCGTAGTTCTCGTATGCGCGTGACACATGGGAGAGGTTTCAGTGGTTGCAACATGCAACTTCACCATTACATGCATGCTACTAAATCCTACATGGGTTTTTAAATGTATGGAGTGGAGAATTTTTTTGCCAGTAAATATAGACACATTTCGGTCAAGACTTAAGGTAAAAGAGGGAGTGTTTATAGCTGTACATAACTAATGACATACTTTTATAATAAATCTATAATATCCACAGCTCTGGTACCCGAGGTCAGCGAAGATTCTGTGGATATCTATGATGACCTGGAAGTCAGCAGCAATGCAGGTAAGAATCCTTATAGGAAATGTTTAAGACTTACATGTAAAAAAGGGGTTGATTAAGTTGTACACATCTGATGATATACATATATGTGTTTAATGCTCACAGCCTTGGTACCTGCTGTCAATGAAGATTCTGTGGATATCTATGAAGGCCTAGATATGAGTATTAGAAGCAATGCAGGTAAAAGTCTTTTTTGAAATAGTTTCACTTCAGTCTGTTGTTGCACAATATCATTACTACTAATATAACTGTTTTCTTGTGCAGGGAATATAGTCCAGCATTGAAACTTCATAACTTCGATTTATTTGTTTTATTTTGATTTATTACAGAGAAGTCCTCTTCAAAGACCTCTGAGGTGAAAGAGTCAATGGATCTTTACGAAGAAATTGTCATGGAGGAACAGCAGACCAGAGAGGCATCGTACACAGAGGTGAGCTGCCATGTGCTTCATACATCCTTTCTCTCTGTTAACCTGTTACAACAGGCCTTTCATACTGAAGGTGAGGCTCGAGATACAACAGTGTTTACTGTTGGTGTGCAGAACACACCTGTTTTGGCTTGGCTCTGAAGCATGGATCCCAATGTGGATTTTTTTTGTGCAGGAATTAGCACCTCTGGTGTTTTCCATTAAGGTTAATGTTTTTTTTGTTGTTGTTTTTTTTAATGAAATCATATCACATTTTAGGATGTTAGCTTTCATTTATTTTAGACAAGATGGGCCATGAAACACTTTTGAAATTATTAATATTTAATGGTTTAAATTCACATATTTTTTGGTCTCAAATGTCCTTGAAAGGGGACATAGACTGCATGTTGTTGCATCATACCAAATAGCATTAACACAGGCTGAGCTTACTAGTTGTGCCTGAGCTCTCAACTGCATGTCAGGCTCTTCATCTTCAGATGGAGCTGGCTCAGATGTCTTCACTTAAATTAAGTTTCACTATTAGGTCACTGGTGGTCCTGTATGAGGGAGTAAGTATAACCTCTGTCTTAGTTGGCATTCAGACAGGAAACAGCCTTTTGTTCCAATGGAAGTAGCTGTGTTGGTGGGTGCGTGTCGTTCCAAGTACCACTGACGCTGTTAAATGAAATCCAGGATTTCCAGTTTGAGTAACAGATCCATAAATTTAAGGCTTACTACTTTACAAAAAGCTGCACAGTGGTTTATATTATCAGTCTTTTATCCATTCAATGTGACAATTGTGTGGTAAACCAGAGAAATACAGTCCTCTACCAGTAATTGGCCAACACAGCACCTTACTGGATGGCATTGCATTGGTAGTTAGTTGAGCCCTCTGCATCATAATTCATGACCCGTGCTGAGCCATTTTATGAGGGGCTGCGTTTTTGCAGATGCAAACCTAGTGTTGCAGGGACCAGCGGTATTGTTTGGTTTAAGTGATGACTCAGATCTGGAGTGAAAAGCAGCAACAATAGTTTCCCTCTGACCAACTATCTGGTGTTAATTGTCAAGTACAGAGTTAACCTTTGTTCATTATTCAGCGTCACACACCACATTTGTGTGTTAAAGGAGTATAACAATTGCATAATGCTTTGATGGAGCCTTTGCAGAGATCACCATGCAGAGTGTTGCTGTCAGTTGGCCAACTATCTCACAGTCCTTTTCTTTTGCAGTTGAAATCCAGGTTCCAAGCAGCTCAAACCCTCATTAAAGAGTTGCACAGGAGATTGGAGCAGATGGAGATACAGGTTTGTTTGTTTGTTTTTTTTCCTTTTTTTTCTCCTGATACTCTATTTTAGTACTTGTTTACCAACTGTCATTTCCCATATTGGCTATAAATTTATTTCTTGGAGAATCATTATCTGAAGCTTTACAGAGAGTTTTGGTAAGTCGGCAGGAATATTGACCAGCAACAAGCCTCGAAATGTGTTGTCAGGGCAAAACATATCTATTTCAAAAATGGAAAATGAGTAGAAACTAGGTCTTAAAGAGAGCATGTCTGCCCATTCTGAGTTTAAGATTTTTGGGGGGCAGTGTATGCAGGTAAATTAATCTGCTTATTTTAATTATTTTATTTCAACAATTGATCATTACAATTACATTGTGTTTTAGAAGTAGCAAGTCATCACACAGTGAGAAGAAAATAAATCATGTACAGAAATAAAAAATGTTGATACTGAATCACCACCCCTTTAGGGATTAAGGTGCGTCTTCCTCAAGTTGGGGTCCTCTACCAGAGGGTTCGGATTTTGAGGGTTCTGCGTTACACATCCACTTGCATTGGTGTGTTTTCTGGGAACTGAAAACATTGTCTTTGTGAACACGGAAGGCCACAACTGTAACAAAAGTTTTGTTGTGATATATATTTGAAATAATGATATGAGGCCCCTGCTTAAACTGATTGTGGAATAGGCTGATGAGGAGCCCTGGACATTCCAGTAAAATGGTTGTCAAAACCAACCACTAGAGATTCAACAGCACTAACATTGTTCTCTCTTTCTCTCCGTCTCTCTTTCTCTGAAAATAGAATACAGGGTTGAACACTGAGAATTGCCATCTCAAAAAGAACATCTCTGCACTTCTACAAACAGCGAGACAGGAGGTGACACGCAAAGATGCTGAGATCCAGAGGTTGAACCTACAGTAAGTGTTTTTTAAATGAACTAGTGACTGATCTGTTATCTGTTTACCAATAACCTATAGGGTTGTAGGTTAATGTAATGCATAAAGTACTCCATAATGAGATAATCTAACAATTCCAAGTAGGAGCTGCTTGTTATGTTCATGATTAATCAGTTGTAAAATTTGTTTTCTCCAGGTCAGAAAGAGGTCGCCATCACCACCAATCTCACATTAGTAATTTACGGGACCAAAATCCCTCCAGTCGAACCTCCATGACTAGGCCACCCCCTCCGCCGCCTCCTCCACCTCCTCCACCATCCAGTCCTCCTCCCCCTCCTCCACCTCCTCCGCCTTCACTTCCCAGGGACGATCACCCTTCAAGGGATACTCCTCAACCCTCAAGGAAAGAAAGCAGTAGTTCCACCTATCAGCCCAGCGGATCCAACAGGAAATCCAGCAGAAGTTTATCAACCCGACATAGTGAGTCCGACAAACACAAGTCCAAGCACAGAGAGGAAAAATGTCAAAGTCAAAAACTATCTGAATCAGATAGGAGACATAGAAGTGGTTCAGACCCCAGCAAGGACTGTCACGCCCCTGAGAGGAACAGGTCTCACAAAGCAGACAAAGAGACAGGATGGAGATATGACTCCAGATCATGTAAAAGCAGGAACTACTTAAATGTTGAGGGGCACCACAGATCAAATGGAGCTAAAAGCCCTCCCCCGGAGATTTCACATAGTGCAGTTTCCTCTGATGACAAGAAAGGGCGAAGCCGTGACAGAAGACAAGATACAGTCAAAACGTCCACATCAGACTCCGAGCATAGTGCAGCTCACAGCTCTAAAGAGGGCCACAACCGAGATCATAGAAAAATTAAGACCAGTGACAGACATGCCAGAAATTCAGACCCCAAAGACCAGAAAAAGCCCTCTTCAAATCAACATGCTGAGCGCTGCAGGGAGCTCTCCAAAGTGAGGGGAGGGGATAGACTATCAAAGGATTATCAAAGGAAGGAGGAGAGACGACGTGAAGATGAAACCAGCAGAAAGCACAGGAGGAGTGCTCCATCAGAGACGAGCAGAGAACGTGAGAAAGCAAGATCAAAAGAATCAGACCAAGATAAAGATGTCAGCAGTAAGGAAAGACAAGAAAAGACACACAAGGCCTTAAAAAGTTCATCCGAAGAACCACATATCGGTGAGAAAAACTCTGTGGAGGAAAGTAGTCCAAATAGGAAACTGTGTTTCATGGAAACATTGAATCTAACACTTTCACCTATAAAGAAGCCAGGGTTGCTCGTCAGTGCCTGCCAGGCAGATGTCACGCCAGTGGACGAGGTAGCTGAGAATGGACCAGATGATGACAGTTCACAGCTTAACATTGAAGACATATGTGTAATTGATGAAGTAAACAGCAGTGAATTAGAAGCAGGGTTAAAAGAGCAATCTTTAGATCTTCCCGAAACTCCAAGCTCTGAAAAAACACATGAGAGGTGTGATGATGCAATAGACGTCCAGGAAACAGACAAAAAGCAGAGTGAAACTCCTGCAACTGACAAGCAACCTGAAGACAATTCAGTCCAAACTACCTCAGTGTATAGCCAACACCCAGATACTGCAGAGACCCAGGTGGCTGAATATCTCGCATTAACATCACCAGAGATGAGTTCTCCAAAAGCAACAGACAATTCTAGAAATCATGAGAACCAAACTACGCTGGCCTCAGACAGCCAGGTAGTTAATTGTGGACCTCTGGAAGCTAGAGCTGGTGACAGTGACACGTCTGGAAACATTTCTGAGCAACATAAAGACAATTCCTCACAAAAAGTAACTCCTGTAAAAAGGACTGATCAATCTGTTGCTGTTACAGACCCTGATGCACTTGTTTCAAGCATAAAACCGACTTTAAGAAGTCCTAAAACTGCAGAACAGAAAAGCCACTCTGTGGATTCAGTCGATGAAGCTGCTTCAACCTCACAAGAAAATCCTGTAGCTGAAGATGTCCCTGACAAGGCCAGCCAAGAAATACAGCAAATTTCTCCCACTGTTCTACCTCAGGACGGTCAACAAGGTCTCGTTGCTTCTACTTCCATTCCCAAGAAAGATGATTGTCATATGCAGGATGGTCCTAAAGATGCAGATGCTGTATCCAGTACAATAAGCCTAGAATCACTTCCACAAGAAGGGCTGAGTCTCTATGATGCTATTTGCATGTTGGCACAGACGAATGATGACACCAACGACAGCAGTAGCACCGCAGCCGAGCCAAGCTCTTCCACCGGCTGTATCGCCGTGTCCAAAGTCAGCAGTACGACAGAGGACACGGTACTGCCAGAGAAGTACAGTGACCTCATTCACACACCAAAGAAGAGCTTCAGTCCTGGGAAGAGTCATGGAAATAATGTTGAGCCTTCCAGTTCTGTGCCCTTACTCCATGATGAGGACTCCATGATGCACACACTGAACAACCTGAAGAGAATCCCTGATGCCATTAGCCCTCTGAGGAGCCCAATAAAGATAACCAAGAGAAGTCATCTCCATGTTCAATGCAAGCCGGGTCATGTCAAGAGTCTTCAGAAAGGTAAGGTTGACCCGATAAAAGCAAGTAATGTCACATTAAATCTTACATACATCCAGAAAATTAGAATGGCTGCGGCAGACATTTTATTAGGTCTGTTACCTTGTGGTCACAACTGTCTCCACATCAACCGTTTTTGCTATATGGATCTGTGCAGATATTCATAGATGGCAGTAACAATACTGTGTCCCATTCAACAATATGTGAACTTTTGATGTAAAACAGTAGGGATGAGCAAGATACATGTATGAAATGTGTATCTGGTACAGATAATGCACTCTTAAAAAGCATCATGTGTGTAAGAGGTGTCAATATCCATGCTCCTGATGAACCAAAACAAAACATCAAAATGCGTGTTTCATATAGGCCAGGCAGTCAGACACACACACACACACACACACACACACACACACACACACACACACACACACACACAATGGCTCCTGTTACACATGTAACTGCTGCATATCTGCTGTCACCTGGCTGTCATACACACACGCAGTCTTGCCATCATCACAGGCAGCCATTGGGTAACAGTGCAACTCTTAATGTTTTTATCTACACCGATTATGGTTATGTTTTCCTCTATTGGCTCACTCCTACCTCTGTTTGTAGAAAATATCCAAAGCCAGCTGAGTTAGTTGGAGAACTTTGCTCGTACAAAGTTTGAGGCTGCTACCTCAGTTAAAAAGCCAGCAGTGTGCTTTTGAGACAAATATAGTCACAAGGCTGAATGCATATCCATGTTGGATCACCCACACAGGCTATGTCTGCATAATCACCCAGCTTCACACCATCTGTTCATTTAAAGAATAAAAGTATAGCTGGAATAACGATATAACACACACATTTGCTTAATATACAACATTGGGCCTTTTTTTATATGACTAGCCTGCCGCTTTTTTCTTTAGCTCATAAAAATAAAAAGATAAAATAATGATAATAATATTGTAATGAATATTGCAAATTTTGGCATTATTTTATGTAGCCTTTTATATTGAGCTTGTACATAGACAGAGAGAGAGAGGGAAGGAGTACAGTCAAACACGTGGGCTGTCTGTCTCTCTCACACAGACACACACAAACACACATACACCTAATAATTATTAAACATTTTTTATAGTGTATAAAAACATACAAGCAAAAATAAGTTTTCTGAGAACTCTTGTTGGTACTTTTACTTAGTAGTTACTGCATGCCCATATCGAAGCTTATTCACAAGTTTATTTTCATGTTTTGTTCATTAAATGGTTATCTTACTCAAATACATAAATGTGAAGCTATTAAACAATAGAAACTTTAATTAAAACACCTGTTAACAAAGGTCCTGTATTCTTGTCATTAAAAATGTTCTGAAGCTCAATTCTGAGGCTGATCTGTTAATAGCTTTCCAATGAATAATAAAGAAAGCAATTTTTCATCAACCCATATCCATTTCAGGCTTAAAACACAAACTTCCAGCTCAAACCACACTCACGCCAGAGTACGGATATGGATACAGATAATTCAGTTGGTTGAACAGATACAGATAATGGTGTACTCGCTCATCCCTATTGAACAGGGTTGATTCACATTTGTATATTTATATATGTTGTCTTTTACAAAGCAACATAAAAAAAATGTGATTGCTCTGTGAAATGCAGACTGACGTCCAAATTGAGTACTCAAGTACTCATGCACATCCCTAGTTTTCATGGAATACTCCTTTCTTTAAAGGCTGAGACAAAATTATGTCTGATGAAACCGACTTGGATAGATCAGGCAGTAATGGAGCTTGTTGCCCCAAGATAATAACACATTTAAGTTGTGATCACATAAAAACAACATAGCCTAAACGTAGGCTATAGCCTTACCTAATACACTGCAGAAGAGATGTGGCAGACTTGAAATTTTCTTGTCACGGTAAGGCTGCTATAAGGAATTTTTAAAAGACGGCAAATCATCTTATCAGACCCTTATCTGTGATTTCTATCTATGTTGTCACATCCAAAATCTTTCCACACATTGCTTCTTAGAAGATTGGGTGTCAAGATTATTTATTAAGTGTACATTGTGCCCGTTGCACAGCCTGTTGCACTTTGACACTATGGTAGTTTGAATTTTTTAACAAAAAGTCACAGTCTCAATTTTGATTATTGTAGCAGCAGGGAGCAAGATTAGTTTTGGGATATTGGCTCAGCTATGACAGGGCACCTTTTTCAGGTTCAGGACAAGGATATGGTTCAGTGTTTAATGGAATGCGATGGCTAGTTCCAAACACACATATCTCTCCTGAGGTGACCCACACACAACAGCCAAACTAAATTTGCTGAATCTGCTGATGTATGTGAAGTCAACAAAGTTTTATTCATTTTCTATGGAGAACAGGAGATCCAGCCACAGGCTGCACATCAATATGGCATTGATGTGCACATTCACAGTATTTGAATTTGCATAATCATTACTTTACCTTTATGTAAATGTGGTCCGTCCATTGCAACGTGAAATTTGGCTTAAACTGTTAAACTAGGCAGCACAAACTATTGGCTTCTTACATGGCAGTAATGGTTAATCATGTTACATTAAGAGTATCGCATCTCATGAATAGAAGACACAGATCTT
The DNA here is from genome assembly GCA_035609425.1 of Epinephelus awoara. Lineage (NCBI taxonomy): Eukaryota > Metazoa > Chordata > Actinopteri > Perciformes > Serranidae > Epinephelus > Epinephelus awoara. The sequence continues at coordinate 7,040,385 of CM069305.1, forward strand.
TCACAAGATAGGGACCTTGTAATCATGAGATATTTGAAGTGTAATTATGAGGTGCTAAATGTCTGTATAAATATCTTTGCTTTTTCTCTCCTTTACAGATTTCTCTAGCACAGCTGTTGATGCCAACTCAAAGAAGTTAGATATAAACAAAGAAAACAAATATCCAGGTTCTCCTGCAAACCATGACACACAGAACTTGGTGGACAAGGTATCCGACCTGCCTTCAAGTGACACTGATCTGGAGGAAGGGGAAATTTTAAGCGAAAGTGATGAGGCAGCTACAGGCTCATCTCTTCCTGCCAACAAGAAGGCAAAGTTAGCACGACCAGTCAGAAATAAACAGAGTCCTAAGTCTGTGTTGAAGAGGAAATCTGAAGAAAGGTCCACTGCATCAAAAGAAACTATTAAAACAGCATGTGTATCAACACGAAGCCCAAAAAGTCGTTTCAAAACAGTCTGTCCCGCGGCAACCAAAGCTTCTTTTTCCACCATAGAGGAAGTAATGGAGACATTCAAGGTGGTTCGTACTGAGATCCGAAGAAAGTACATGAAGCTCCATAAAACGTTTCCCAAGAAGAGCTTCCATGGTATGATGGACAATTTCCAGGAGTCTTTTTTAGAATTCGTGGATGGTGCTCATTTTGGTCAAATATGCAGTCAGGCAGGGGAGCTTAAATCCAAGCTGAAGAAAATGATTGCATCTGTGTTTAGCAAAGTAACAAATAATGGTATTGTGAAACGCATCTTTGAACAGCAAGCGGTCGATCTGAAGCAAAGGTTGTGGGATTTTGTAGATGTCCAAGTTAACTACTTGTTCAAGGACATTTACATGACGCTTAAGAGCCTTTGCAAACCAGCAAGAACTCTGGCTGAGGACAGTAGGCCCAAGGAAAATGAGAAAGTATCTAGACAGTCTCCTGTAAAGAAGCCACAGTGTCAACAAAAGGAAGTACAATTGTCTCAGATGAGCTTGAATCAGAAAAAGCCATGCGCTGTGGTGCCTTACAAAACAGGCCTTGGAAGCAGAGGAAAAGATATCAGAATCACACATGTGGAAAAAGACAGTAATGTTGACCCGCATCCAACGAATGGCCCAAATACCAAAACTGTGGCCAACTTCCTTCCTCCAAAAGATGTTCCTTCAACTCCAGAGAAGAGTAATGTTTCTTCTTTGGTTATCTCACAAAATGGCTCTTTGCTTGACAGAACAGACTTTGAGCTTCTCACAGAACAACAAGCCTCCAGTTTAACATTCAACCTGGTAAGAGACACTCAAATGGGAGAAATCTTCAAGTGTCTCCTGCAAGGGTCTGACTTACTAGAAACCAGCACCGTCACTGGAGACAACACACCCTGGCCCCTCGGTACACCAAGGAAGGATGGAGAGAGACTCATCAGCATCACCACTCCAATTAAATTTGACTCTCCATCTAAATTGCTCTCCCCGACGAAATTTGATAGTCCCTCAAAACTAATAGCAACATGGTCTAGCATTTCACCTCGCAAGATGTCGTCTCCACGACCCAAAGCTCAGATCCAGCTGAATCCAGCTTTGTTTGATGAAAGTTGCCTGTTAGAAGTGCCGTCAGAGAATAGGTCACAGAGGTCATATTCCATTTTAGCCGAAGATCTGGCAGTCTCCCTCACCATTCCATCACCTCTTAAGTCCGACAGCCACCTCAGCTTCCTGCAGCCGCCGAGCATGCACCTCGTATCCACTCCAGACAGCGTCATCAGCGCTCACATAAGTGAGGACGCGCTACTGGATGGGGAAGACGCTTCAGAGCAGGACATCCACCTGGCCCTCGACACCGACAACTCCAGCTGTGGCTCCAGCACCAGCAGTGAAGTACTCGCCACACCTTTCGTGTTCAAGCCCAACCTGCCTATGCAGGCACTAGTGATGGAGAGGTCAAATGATCACTTCATTGTAAAGATTCGTCCGGCAGCCACAGGCGCAGATACCACGCTCACTGCTGATGATAGCTTAAGTCAGACACTAACAGAAGAAGATCAGCAACGTGTAGAAGATGGTGTGGAAACTAAAGATGGTCAAGCAAAAGCTGTTTTGTCGGACAAGTCACCGAACAGTACGCCTTCCAATGCTGTACCCTCAAACGCAGTACCATTAGAGAACAGTCTGTCTGGGATCTGCAATTCTGCAGATGTTCATGTCACTCAAGATGAGAGCTTAACATCTCACAAAAAACAAGATTTGTCAACTCAGCAAAATACCTCAAAAGTTAGTTTTTCTGAGAATTCACAGAAACTGTCAGAGTCTCTGAAAAAGCATCCTAAAACTATCCCTTCGGACAACAATCTGCACAACAATGCTCAAAGCTCTGATCATGCCTTTGGAAATATCAGTCAGCCAACCAGCAGAGAAGATATCACAGTCACTGCTGTTGAGCATGTAAGTCAAACATACCACAGAAAAGAGGACATGACAAGTCAAAGTCCTTCAAAATCTCAAAAGTCTCCGAAGAGGATCGGTTGCTTTGAAACTGTACTGTCAGATATTAGTCCACATCACCCTGCTAAAGGCTCAGAAACTGATCAAACTAGCAAAGTGTTAACATCACATGTTTCAGACGGCGGGAGAGATGAAATGGAGGCGGCGGAGTCAGAGAGAAGTCTCGTCATTGCAGAGGACATAAGCAGCACACCAGAGAAAGACCAAAGGGATTGTGAGAAAGGTGGAAAACGGAAGAAGAAGAAGCACCACCATGAGAAATCAAAAGCTAAGCGGTTCAGAAAGGAGGAAGAGGAAGAGGAGAGGACAGAAGAGATGATGTCCAACTGCAAGGCAGACGATGATGTATCTAAATCTCTGTCCCCCACCAACCTCTATGCCAAGAATGTCATCAGGAAGAAGGGCGAGGTGGTGCTAGCCTGGACCAGGTCAGTAGTTTGTTTGCTTTGTCTAATCTCGCAATATTTCAGTGTGTTTGGAAATGATACTAATCATAAGCCTTTTCTGCTCAAAATATTAATATAGTATCTCCTGTTCCTTCTTGTAAACATTTTATGTTTACATACAATGTTTCTTGTAAACGTACAATGTTTACACGAAGGACTGAAGGACTTTATTGTCCAAGTGCTTAACTTTGGTTACCAGGTCATGAAGAGGTTCATATGCTTTGACCAAAATGTTGGGAACTTTTTCAGAAAATCTTTTTTTTTGTTTGATTGACACGGGAATGTGGATATCAATCTAATGTCTGCGTGTTAAGCACAGAGCAGGGGCCTGTATCATGACGCAGGATTAGTCTTAGCGAGGTGACTTCAAAGTTAACCCTGAGTTTTCGGTCTCACGAAGCCGGTTCAGTTCTTAGCGGGGTAGATCACCATGGTAACTTACTCTGAACGGCTGTCCTGCTCCAGAGCAGGGTAAGTTCAGGGTTGAATCTGATCCTATAAAAAGCACCACCCACTGGCCAATCAGCTGTTAGGAAAAAATGACAGAAATGCAGCCCAGTCATGACGGGAAGTTGAATTAATTTGATTGATTTTGATTTGAAAGTTTATTTTGAACATTAAAAAAGAAAAGAAAGCAACAACAACATACAGTGAAAAGACTGTTCAAAAAGGAGTGGAAAGAAGTCGAAATTTCATCCCACCCCTTCATAAGAAAGAAACTGATTATTTGCGGACACTTAATAGCACCATTAATTAGTGCCAACATTTTGTTTTGTTGGAGGAAATGATCCCTGTTAAAGATAATGGGCCTAATTAACAGCTTTTCTGCTGGAAATGTGGAAAGTAGCCTATCATGTCTACACTTCATGGTGTTTGAGGGATTTTCCTTTTTGTTTTTTAAAGAGGGAGACTAGGTATATTGTTGCGCAGCCGTTAATTTCTAACACAGCTCAATATCAGGATTTTATTCAGACTATCAATTTGGTGTTGATATGATTTAATTGTGGCGTCAGCTTTAAGCGTTATTGTAGCATATATAACGTTATGACAAAGAAGACCATTTTATCAGACGCACTGATGTTAGACAATAATTGTAATACACACAATTCATCTGCGCAGCATTGATTTCATGGGATTCAAGGGTGTGATCAGTGTCAGACGTACAGGTACAGGTACTGTAGCTACTTGAACCAGTGATGAGTAATTTAACCTACACATAATTTAATTTGCTCCCTTGTTTAGTCTTGATTTTTCCCTCTCTCCTCCTCTATTTCTTCTTTCCTTACCCGTTTTTTTTTCTTCTCTATTATGTGATTTCATTGATGTTTTGATAGGGGAATTTCTTTGATAAGCTTTTAGTGGCTTCTAACCTCTCCGGCACTTTTCTTTTTTTAACATTTAACATTATGTGCACAGAAACTAATCTAAACTAAAACTAAACATTATTCATTCTGTTATGCGTTGCAACACGTTTCCTCCTCCTGCAGCTGCCACTGTGTTGGCCTTTTCTGTAATCTTGCTTTTCTCCTCCTCATATTTTAGTAGAATTAATCTCTGATCCTCACAAGAATTTTTTTTCCCCTCACATACGGCACTCTGTGAGGACGCTCAGTGAGGACGATCAGTGACACTGCGCTTCTCTCATGATTGTGATTGGTCCGCTGCGTGCACATTCACGGCTCTTGATAAAGCAAGCCTGGGTTGAGTTACTGAGTTGATATCCAGCGTTGTGATACCGATTATCCTGATTGCCATTGTTAGGCTTAGTCAACCCAGGATAGGTCTGGGTAACCCAGGAAAGGTTGATCTCGCTTCATGATTCAGGCCCCTGGAGTCAGGATATTGTTAGCCTAGTTTAGCATAAACTAAGGGGAAATGGTTTGCCTGACTCTGTCAAAAGCTGGAAAAAAATACAGCTATCAACTCCTCTGAAGCACACTAATATCTTATTGGTTTAATCTGTACACAAGTAATATGTAAACAACAATTTGTAGCACAGTCGCAATGGTACCAAACCTGGCAATCCTAGTTTAGGTCTTCCCCTGCTTCCAGTGTTTTTGCCAAACTAGGTAAATGCCTTTTGGTTTCCAACCTCGCAGCTACCCATAACTCACACTACACAATTTATAACTTTGGTATTGGACCCTATCGTTTTTGTGTCTAAGTGATAAATGGAGACAAGCATTTTTTAAAGTGGTACAGTACGAAGCGATAGGGCTGCAGCCAACAGCAGTGAAACAGTCTGCAATGTAATGTTAATGGGCAAGTGTGCATCATTAGTTTACATCCACTTAAGTGCTTGGTTTTGCCACTGATAGGCTCAGATTCGATTCCCTACAGAGAAGGACATTTTTGTTAAAGAATAAAATCCTTTCTGTTTAACTAGAAACAGCCTTGAAATCACTATCATCAAACCCACCAGACTCCATTTAAATAAACATTAATTTTATCATCATAAAATACACTTCATTCAAAGTCATCAGAAGCAAAATAAAACTCACAAAACCCGTCTTTGTTCTCTTTCCACCGTTTCAAGGATCACCAACTCTGGTTTGGTTGAAAATAAACTGTTAATTCACTTACTAATGTGAAAATATGCTGGCTCTAAACGCCTAAATTATGAGAAGTTATTAGTAACTGTCACTGAAATTAAATCTCTATTGGCAATCTTTGATTTTCTTTCACATTTGTGTAGGGGGCAGTGTAAAAACAGTGAATGGTGATGGTAGTAGCAGAAACACAATTTGATTGTCATGAAAAACAGTGTCCTTGAAAATCACTCCAGCTCATTTCCTGCATTCTTCTTTTTTTAGAGATGAAGATAGAGCTATTCTGATTGAACTGAAGACGAAAGGTGCCTCACGTGAGACTTTCTCTGCCTTGGCAGAGAAACTTAATAAGCCATCAGGACAGGTAAGATCATCTTTTTTCTTTTATGTTACAGTAATGTGGTATGACCTGATACAGGCTGTGATGAAGGAGCATACAGTAGCTGATAACTCTTTTCTTTTTACAGATTGCTCAGAGATTTCATCAGCTCATGAAGCTTTTTAAGAAGCAGGAGAAGATGGACACTTGATCCCCCTGATGGTGTTATTTCTAGTCATTTCTAATCCCATACTGTGGCAGCAACACAGGTATGAGGGCCATGTCCATGCAACATGGTGCTGGAACACGTGAAAAGGGGACGGCATAACAAGTCCTCTCGCGGTCACAGGATTGATCCCCACATAGGCTACTCTGTCTAGCCTGCATACTCCCACTGTCAGCTGACTACAGACATGAGCATCAGTTCCAGCCAAGCTTTGATTTTCAGAGGCAGGCTGTAAATCCAGTCTCTGTCCATGAATGTGTTTTATCCTGGGTACTGAACCGGACCTGTTCATGGTGTTGGAAAAGAATTAGAAATGTGAAAAATGATGATTTAATAATGACTCCTCCTCAACACATCTGAAAAGACAGATCGATGTGAACGGTTGGTAAAAATACAGTTAACATCAGTGTTTTTGTTTTTCATGCACTTTTTGGTTTTTAAGAATCCTCACTGCAGTCACCACTTGAGTATCTGTTTTGGATAGGGTGGGTGGTCCCGTCAGAGCATAGAACAGACCTCAGTGCACCATCTTTACATGCTGTCTTCCTCTGCCTTTGCAGGGTTAGCAGACATGATATATTGCAAAGATAGTGGTCTCAACTTGTCCCCAAGTTCATTTTATGTCAAGTCCTGGGTTTGTTTTTCTCAAGACATTTGAGAAGAACTGCCTTTAGACTAAGATAGTTCCAGTGCAAGCAGACTCAAATGTTTCTCAATCAAGTGACATTCTTAGCTCCTACAACTTGAAGCATCACCCATCAGTAGGCCAGGAGCTATGGGACTGATTGGGCCTTTTTAGTATAACTCTGACATTTTGGATCTTATTTTAATGATTGTATTTTGGGGGAAGGAGTGCTTTAAGTGTTTGAAGGTTTTTGAAATGTTTACATGTCCAATTTATGTACAGGACAGTACATTTATCTCTGTTAATACAAACAAAACCTTTTATCTATGGGCCTAAACGACTTTTTGTTTGATTCATTCTATCACTTGTTAACAGAATGGAATGCAATATTGTGAATATTGTGTGTAGTTCTTTACTGTAAATAAAGTTTTATTTATTTAGGATTGTGTCTGTTTGGAATTTGCGTAAAGCAATTGCTGTAAATTGTTAGAATAAAGCAGTTGGTGCCAGGGGAAGATAATCTGTTAGGTAGCACCAAAATACTGTACCGCCATGACACAAATCATTAATTCATGAAGTGAGCCACAGAGTATGAAAATTGAGGCCAGTGCCTAGAGCAGGGGTCGGCAACAGAATTTACAACCAGATGTTACAGAAATCCCTCACACACGAAGAAAATGCAGGTAATCTGGACAATTAGTGTTTATTGCTAAAATTATTTCGTAAAATAATTGAGAATAGGGGTTCCTAGTAGCTCAGTAGGTGGGCGTCCCATGTACAAAGGCCATGTTCTTTCCGACGTGTCCGTGGGTTGAATTCCAGCCTGTGGCCCTTTGCTGCATGTCATCCCCCCTCTCTTCCCCCTTCACACTTAATCTGTCCTGTCAAATAAATGCAAAAGCCAAAAAAAGACACAAAATAAGATGCTTATGCAATTCTTTACAAACGATACAACATCAGCGTAGCAGCATATCATCATACATGTTAAGTTTTGCCATCCTGCCATTCCATTGGACTTTTTATTTTTCCCATGCCATTCAGAAAATGTTCCATCTGCTGTCTACCATCTGCTTGATCCCTTTTGAATGCAGCATTACCTCCCCTTTTGCTCCCACTGCCTTTCATTTTATACATCCATGGCCTCTCCTCTATGCTGTGCACAAGCACAAATGCTGCCTGTTGCTGATTGGCTGGAGCAGTGGTGTGTGGCCCAGTCCTGGCCACTTTGTTTTCCATCTACAGAGCCTGGGCTGTGTATGAACACTGTTGAACATGGCCAGCCAGCAGATTGTTAGGAGAAATTCCCTGAATCAACAAAAAGTGTATTAGATTAAAATCTGTGCTGACATCTTTAACTACACACTGCTGTTTTGTATGGTTACAAGATGAAAACCACTGGTTAGCCTTGACAATGCAATCTATTTTATGAACTCATGTAGTTTTAATTTAGTAAAGTACCTTAAAATTGTACTCAAATAGGACTGTAGCACTCGTTAGTTAATCTTCACTGCATCCTACCCAGTGGTGTAGTGGTAGTTGATGAGGTGGCTGTACTACCAGGTTGATGGGTGGGTTATTGAGGAGGAAGTGAGTATACTCTTCTGTATATTCCAATGGCTTTTTGGTTGATAGGTGGGTATGCTGTCAAAAGCCAGAAAAAGAGGTGTGTACACCCCGTATACCTGTGAATACCCTTCACTACAGCACTGATCCTACCCATACCAGACAGCTGTATAATGAGGAAATAAGAACTCAGATTTTTTTTTTTGAAGTAAAAGTAGCAATACCACAGTGTATAAATCCAGTTACAAGTAATAGTCCTGCATTTAAAATTGCTTGCTTAAGTAAAACACAAAAGTGTCAGCAACAAAATATACTTGAAGTATCAAACATAAAAATACTCATTTATCCAGTTGTATGCTCAATACTTCCCAAAGAGCCCTCTGCTCTCTTTAAAGCCAGACCGCTTTGACAGAAACTGTCATTTTACCTCGCTGAACATGGGAGCTGCTTGTCTACTGTTGTCAGTTTCTTTGGTGTTTGTTCGGATTCACCAAAGTTGCAGCTGGTAAGGTGGCGTTTACATAGTGTTAGGTGGCTTAGCCTATGATAATATATCAATTTATTAGTTGAATCTGCAAAGTAACTAGTAGCTAAAATTGTCAGATACATGGAGGGCAGTAAAAAGTACAGTAGCTACTTCCCTCTGAGATGTAGTGGGGTAGAGGTAGAAAGTAGCAACAAATAGAAATACTCACGTACAGTACAATTACCATAACATTGTACCTCAAGGAACAGTGTGTAAGATTTAGAGGGATTTAGTGGCATCTAGTGGATTGCAGATTGCAACCAGCTGAAACTTCTCCCGGTTAGAATTCCTTCAGTGTTTATTGTTCAGGGTTTTTTTTTTTTTTACCAGGAGTTGAATCATCCACAGAGGTCTACTACTCTCCAAATCTAGGTGATAGAAACCAGAAGAAACACTGAATAAAATAGTTCCATGTTACAAATCAGTATTTCTCCAGTACTGTTTGGCATGTCACAGACAGGCCACTAGTCCAGCACTTGCTAATGTGAGCTCACCTATTTTCTCTGATAATATTATGCAGGCTCACTTTATTTTTGAACTAGTTGCTCAGAAAGTCTTTGACAGGAGCTGAATTGTCTGCAGAGGTCTCTTTGTTCCAAAACAAACAGACAAAAACACTGAATAAAGCAGTTTAATGTTACAAATCAGTGAAAAAAAACAACGGTGAAACAAGTGAACAAGTGAAAATGTGAATGGACCTGTCTGGAGCCAGTGTTTGGTTTGTCCACTATGGGCTACTTTGGAAACATGGAAACATAGCAGTGCAACATGGCGATTTCTGTAAACAAGGATTCGCTCCCTATGTAGATATAAACAACTCATTCTGAGGTAACAAAAACACAATTCTTTTTTCAGGTGATTATACACCAAAGAAAACATACTTATATTCTTTGCCATTTCTGTCAATATATCCCCCTAAATGCTGCACACTGGACCTTTAATTGCTGCATTTGAGTTAAATGTACTTAGTTACATTTAACCGCTGTGGTTAAACATGTGAAAGCCATCGGCATCAATGTGCTGTTATATCATGGATTTGCTTCCATTCAGTCAAAAGTGCATTAGTGAGGTCCAGCACTGATATTGGGTGATAAGGTCTGGTTCCAGTTAAGGTCATGGCTCTCTGCAGCCCAGTTAAGTTGGCCCACACCAAACTGGGATAACCATGTCCTTACAGAGCTGGCTTTGTGACAAAATGGTTGAAAGCACACTGTTGAAATGCTATTGTACTTTGTAAGCAAGAAAGTTGAACACATTGTTCATGCCATGTATTGACATCTGAGTTGGTGCTATTTTCAGTGTACTGTCCTGTTAAAAGTGTCAGGGTAAAACTAACCTCAGGGCATTATAGTGCCATGTGGTGGATCAATGGCCTCACACTGGAGTCCTAGTTTGCAACAGCATTGAAATAGTGTCAGCTACAGTGCACAGTGGGGTCTCGTCTGTCTTCGAGGGACGACAAATGAGCCCCGATGCCTCTGCAAATGAATCTGCTCTCTTATAATGGCTTCATGCTGAAGCACATGAGACAAGGACCCTAGAAAACCTGTAAGTAAAACCCTGATTTATTGAATTTCTCTTTCCATGTGATGAAAAACCTACAAACTACTTCTGTTTTCTGTTCTTTATTCATTGACAGATAATAATATGACAGAAGATGGGGGATTGGAACTTATTAGGGAGTATTTTAGAAGAGGTCCACATTCATTCCACCATAGTGGGAAAGATCTGGCTCACCATCCTCTTCATTTTCCGCATGCTTGTGCTCGGCGTTGCGGCTGAGGACGTCTGGGACGATGAGCAGAGCGAATTTGTCTGCAACACGGAGCAACCCGGCTGTAAGAATGTCTGCTATGACCAGGCTTTTCCCATCTCCCTCATCCGCTACTGGGTGCTGCAGATCATCTTTGTATCCTCTCCGTCTCTGGTCTACATGGGGCACGCGTTGTACCGTTTGAGGACCCTTGAGAAGGAGAGGCACAGGAAGAAAGCCTGTCTGAAAGCTGAGCTGGAGGGGACAGACCCCGTCCAGGAGGACCATAAGAGAATTGAGCGAGAGCTGAGGAAACTAGATGAACAGAAGAGAGTAAGGAAAGCTCCCCTTCGAGGCTCATTGCTGCGCACATATGTTTTCCATATCTTAACCAGATCTGTGGTGGAGGTGGGTTTTATTATAGGTCAGTGTGCCCTGTACGGCATCGGACTGTCTCCTCTGTACAAATGTGAGAGGTTGCCTTGCCCCAATAGTGTTGACTGTTTTGTGTCACGGCCAACAGAGAAAAACATTTTCATGGTTTTCATGCTGGTGATCGCTGGCGTTTCTTTGTTCCTCAACCTCCTGGAGATTTTCCATCTGGGGGTGAAGAAGATCAAACAAAGCTTGTATGGATACAAATATGGAGATGATGACAGTGTGTGCAGGTCAAAGAAAAACTCCATGGTGCAGCAGGTTTGTGTGCTCACAAACTCCTCACCACAGAGGTTGATGCAGCTCACACAGATGGCTCATAGGGAATCTCTGCCTTTGAATTTGGCCCCAGCAGCCCCTCAGAATAAAGAGGTGTCCAACAGCTCCACCCAGCAGCCCATACAAACATACCTGCAGAGTCAGGCTGACATGCAGCAGCTGGGGGTTGTCATGGAGCGGCGCTACACTCTGGAAAACAGAAAGCCCTCCTGCAGCAGTGATGAGTCAAATGAACCTCATGTTTCAGGCCAGCCCCAGTACGCAGGACCTCGGCCCACACTCATGGCCGGCCACATGGAGATCCCTGCTGCCCTGAGGAACCCGCAGAGGAAGCAGAGCAGAGTGAGTGCCTGTAAGGAGCTCAGTGACATGAGCGATTCTCCGGAGAGCGACCACTACCCCTCAGCCAGGAAGTGCAGTTTTATGTCCCGAGGACTATCAGAGGGCAAGCTGGCCGATCTGTCTGACAGCACAGATTCTCAGAGTGGAGCAGATGTCGAGGCCCAGCACCTCAACCAAATAGAGAGTCCAGTGGTGACCCCACCGCCTCCAGCCAGCGGGAGAAGGATGTCCATGGTGAGAACAGAAAATGGTCATCCAGTTTTATCTGAATGACCATTTTTATGTAGTTTTATCTTCCCTAAAGCAACAATTGTATGATAGTAAAAAGAGCAACTGAAGTAGCACAGTTCATTTAAAGTGTAACTTAACACAAGGCTGAAAAACACTGAAAAACAGTGTTTCAGGTATTGGAGATTCAAAACACCCAAATAAAGCCAAATCAAACAAAGAAATAAAGTGAATATAATCACACATACACATGTATTCTCTTTTTATATGTGGCCGCCATGCTCCTGTCAGTGACACTATGCTCTTTCCCTGGGCTGTCTCCATTATAACAGAGAAAAAGCCCCTTTGAACCTTCTAATGAAATCCAATAACAGTGCCTTGCATTTACAAGTGGTATTGGTAGGTCTATGCTGCCCTCTGCTGGACAGCACTGAAACATAATACACCTCCGTTTTTTGAACAAGTAATTCGCCAATTCATGTCACAATGAATATCTGCTTTCAGTTATTAGTGACAGAGGCTAAATTATTAGCCTTTTCACACATTTTTTTTTTAAATTTATGTCTGACACAATAAAGTCACATATAAAAAGGAAGCTTACAACAATGTGTTTTGTATTTAATTAGATTTAGTTTGATTTATTTCTGTTTATATATTTTAAAACTTTCATATTCATCGCCCTCTCTGGTTGAAAGCTTTAAATCTGTTTGATTGGCGTGGTCAGAAGTGTGCTCTATTGCACCTGTAACAACAACCACTAGTGATGTCCCAGTGTATCAACAAACTTCGGAGTACAACCTTCAGATCCTTATCTGCTGTTAAATTGCTCCTTAAAAGGATCTCTTATGCTTTTTCTTGTTTTCTTTCATGTAACTATGTCAGATGTTCATATTAAAATGCAGCCAAAGTTTCACGTAAAGAGGTAAATGTATGTAAAAAATATTCCCCGTGAGAAAAACCTCAGGCTTCAGACCGCTCTGTTTCCAACATTTTTCTGCATTCACTCTAAGCTGTCAGTTAATCATGGATTTCTTATATGGTCATCTGCTCAAGGCATGCTACTGCTAGCGTTTACATCATGTAACCTACACTGCTACATGTAGCTACATGCTAACGCCAGGGAAACATGTAATCATGGTTGCCATGGTTACTTTCTCTCTGATTTTATGCCATATTCCTGCTGGAACGTGCGATTGTGAAGATTTTGGTTTGGATCTGGTTTAAAAGGAAGGAGGACTCATGACAACTGTAGCCATCTCCAGTCATGTTTTTGGAGGAAAAGGCACCAGGCCAGACATATGACGCACATTGTTGTTGACAAAAAGTTAGGAGTATAGGCTATGCATTTTTACAGTTGAAGAATGTAAGAATCATTTTAGGCCGACAACAATAAATGAAAATTGAAATGTTAAAAAAACCCTAACAGTTATTTTTTTCCACATTTTTTTCTGTCAAAGCCACAGGGAGCCACTAGAGAGGGGCCAAATAGCCGCAGGTTGCCTTCCCCTGGTTTAGAGGATTTTATGGGTGGTTTTTCACTTTAGAAAATGCTGCTTTACTACATTACAGTAATTTCCTGACTGCAACTATACTGCTACATGCTAACATCAGGGAAACATAGAGGTAATCTTTGTTGCTAATTGTGTTACTTTCTTCCCAATTTTAAGTCATATTCCTGCTGGAACATAGCTGGTTATGAAGCTTTTGGTGATTTTTCATCCTAGAAAGTGCTACTATACTCTGTGACAGTCATTCCCTGGCTGCAATACGCTGCTACATGTAGCTACATGCTAACATCAGGAAAACATGTAATCTTGGTTGCTGATGTTGTTGATTTCTTCCTGATTTTAGACCAAATTCCTTCTGGAACATATCCAGATGTAAATATTTTTTTATTTGTGATTTTTTACGGCATTACGGTCATTCCCCTGGCTGCAATAATAATGTAGAGAAGTCATGTGTGCAGATACGGAAGAGCCAGAAACACTGACCAGTCAGACAAACCGTAGACGTTTGCGTAGAGGCAAAATCTCAAAAACTGGAAATCTCTTCATTGATCTAGTCTCTGCTCTGTTTAAATTTAAATAATCTGTTTCAGTAGAACTCTGTAGGTGTGGTTTAATCAGATTTGATTGACAGTGCTCTGGCAATATGAGCAGCAACCCATTACATTTCATTCCATTTATTTAGCTGAAGCTTTGATGCAACGCGACTTACACCATGTCGATATAACACCTATAATATCGATATAACGAGTCGATATATAGTCGATATAATGTGCAAGACTCAAGCAAGGGCATCAGCATCGTCAAAAATGCCTAACCTCACATCCGTCAGCACATTCTGATAGCAATATTGCTAAATGCTGATAAGTGCATGCACTAAGTGACATTATTTGTTTTAAACTGAGCCCCAAGCAAGAGGAGTCCAGACAAAACAAAACTGCTAAAATCTGTAATGTAATATTACCAGAATTGTTGCTACTTTTTTGTTCATATAACCTGTTTTTTGTTTTTTTTCGAAATTGGAAATGAAAGAAATTTATAAGGGAAACATTGTGAAGAAAATCAGAAATGTAAGGAAAATGGGAAATACTCTTAAAAGTAACTTACAGCTGGACTGAAGAGCAGTGTTTTCTTACTGGTGCGGTAAAAAGTGTGCTTTGTTGCACCTGTAACCACACCCACCAGTGATGTCATATCCTGCCTCACCTTAAAGTACGCTTCTGTGTCATTAGCATGGTGAAAAGTTAAGGTCAGAAAAACAAGCTTTTCAGGAGCTGCAAAGAGAAATGTGTTTGTGTCTTTTATTTGAATATTAATCATGCATTGTCCACACATCTTTCTTTTTTTCAGAGCATGATTCTGGAGCTGTCTTCAATCATGAAAAAGTAAATTGAAAATGACTGTTTTGTGACCAAGACAGAGGCATATGGAAGTTTAAATGAGACTGAGGGATCCTGATCTGAAGGAAATCCAATCCTTTCTCTCAACTGCAACTTTGTGTGTTCACAGTATGTTTATACATTATGTATTGTGCATGAGCAAGAGCTTCAGTTAAAGCCTGTTAACATTTCACAAACAAAATAGTATGAATAATTTGCTTCATGTACTATGTAAATGATATCTCCAGCTTTGATTACTTTTATATTAATAGTTTGCAAGCCACTTGCTAAATCATATATGAATCAAAATTATATTTGGCTAAAAGCATAATGTGACTGCTCATATAATGAGACCAAAAGCCTATTGCAAAAATATTTGACTCAAGATTGTAATTTAAGATTGTGCAACCACATAAAAAAAACATTAAAAACAAAAAGAGGAAACTCTCTTATCAAGTGTTAATGATTTATCATACAGAATGAGCTGGAAGAAAAAGGGCTCTTCAAATTCAGCTTTTTTTCTGACTGAAAGTAATGTAATATTTTATGAATATATCTAACAAATTCAAGCTTTTATTGTTAATATTTCTGTTGTCCTGTTCTTTTTGTTTGTTTTCTATTAAATATATTTCCCTCTTCAACAGAAGCAAACTGTTTTGTCTGAGTGGTATGTAGTTCAGTCTAGAAAGACCCTGTGTCCTCATATGAGGGCATCAGATTTTGGGTTGACTTGACCTTATACTTCATTCTACTTAACTTAAACCTGTTGTCCTTATTCGTGCCATCTAGTAGTAGTAAGCACACAATAGACTAATCCATGTAAAAACAAGATGGCAGCCATTTCTGACAAACATCTTGTGCATATTCATGATCCATTGAGCATAAACTTGTCTGACAGTGATAACCCCATGGCCTTTCTCCTGGGTCAAAAAGTCTACCCGTATACTTATACATGAGCATTACTGGAAAAAAATATAGCAGACTGCGTGTACCAAAGGTGTGGACTCGAGTCACAAATTTGATGACTTAAGACTCGACAAAATCAAAAAGACTAGTCAGACAAGTCAACTTGAACTTTAACACCCATGATTTGTGACTTCACTTGAACTTGAGCCTTTTGACTCACTTAAATTACTTGAACCCTTCTGACAAGCCAAAAGATAAAAACTATGTTATTTAAAAAGTGTGCCCACATCTGTTCATTTCAAGAATCAACTAGCCTAACATTGATGCTATTTAGTTCCAAGAAGTCGACACTCAGTTCCTCAAATCCACTTTGTTTGAACCAGTCCAATGGAATCCAGTCAAGCTGCACTGGAAAACAATGACGAACTAACTTTACGTTGACATGTCAGTTGTAAAAATATGATACCAACCATAGCTCTTACAAAAGTTTTGGTTGGTACCAAAATGGCCCCTCTTCATTCCAACGGAGTTGCTTGCCTGGCCCATATGCCAAAAAAAACCAAGTTCCTAGCGTCTGGGTTTACTTCCACAGTATACTACGCAGTATTGTTTCTCCTGCTGGCCCAACCCGGGAGTTCCATCTTGGCTCATAGACTTCACATTGTGTAGATGTCGCAGCTTTATTTATTTATTTTTTTTCTCAGCTCCAAGAAAGTTTTAGAAACATTAACCCTCCATGGATAAAAAAAATTGTAATAAAAAGAGTCTAACTGAACTTGTTTTAGTTCAAGGTGTCAACAATTTAACAGACATCTATTTATAAATGTGGTCTGTGAAGAAAATGTTAATTTTTTTTTTGCTGCAATACCATGAGTGACCACCGACGGAAATGGGCCTCAAGGCTGAGGGGCAATCACCGTGGCCTGACGGAAACGCAACAACGGCAGCCCACAAACCCATGGGTGACATCATGGTAGCTAAGTTGATTATTTTTCTACAGTCTATGCTTCCAACATTTGAAGTTGCACAAAGAAAAGTCAGTTTCTCATCTCGAAGTCAATGGATTTTTTGAATAGGTTTTTGTGAGATGCCTAATTAAAGTCCACAGTTAACACAAGTTTAAGAGATTTTCATGTTTTGTTCTTCAACATTAAATATGTCAGTAAATACCCTGCTCATGAAGCTCTTAGGGCCTGTGTTCACAAGTGTCTTTGTCTTAAGCAGAGAAGTGGTCGCAGGGCGCTGGGGAGCACCTCATCTCACCACATGGGTATGTTTCTATGACAACAATGTTTTGACACTCACATTAGCCAAGTAACTAAGGTGATGCTACATTAACAGAAGGTTGACTACACAGTTAACAACAAGCTTACAAAGAGAACAGTGATAAAAAAAAACACTTACCAGCAATATCCAGTGTCCTCTGGACAATTTGCTCTCATACATGGGCTTTTCTATCTCTGAGACAGCTTGACAGTAGCCTAGCTACAGGAGTAGCAGTAACATCACTGGCGCCTTTCTAAAAAGTTCAAAGATGTTCAACCAAAAGCACCGAGAGTGGCCGCACAAAACAGGTGAAGTGCTCTAAAAAAAACAATGCTGGGAGTGATGCTTTTTCTCTAGGCATCTCAATATGCTCTCTCATCACTGGGAACAATTGAAAAAAGATGCACCGAAGACAAACACCACACTATATCAACACAGGCTGTTATGTGTCTTAAAAAAGGTGGTTGCTAACAAGTAGCTAAACAGCTTTACAGTCTCGTGTAATGGGGATATTAAGTCTTGTGACTGTGGTTTAGTTTGTTCATAGCCTGACAGTTTTTTACTTCTGGCGACAGCATTTAGGCTTGGAATATGATAAACAGGTGTTTATTTATAAAGATTATTAGAACTTATTTTCTGCAATATTCCTAAATCCAATGGAAAAGACAGGTGTGCGGTTTGTTCTGCTGCCTTCAAGTGGCCAAACAGATAAGTTACTACAGTTTTGACACTGACCAACATTTTGTCGTGCTTTTGCAAAAACCTCCACAAAACACAAAACATGATATGCATGTTTCTTTATTTCATAAAGAGAAATGGTGTCTAGACAAAAGAGTCATTTATATAACACTAGCAATTGAAATGAATGAAAATGGGGTTTGCACAATACCGTATTTACAATGGTTATTAAGTCATTTTAATTAATTAGGGTCATGTAGCATTTAAAAATTATAAAGGTAAGAACTCTTAGTAGAGAATAAGCAAATAACAGCAAATTGACAATATTAACACAAAACAGTCATCTAGAAAAATGAAAGAAAAAAACAACAACTTGAACTACAAGCTTAAGAGCTATTACATTAAAAATGATGCACCAAAATCTACTAATACAATAATCCATATAATCTGTGTAAAAAGCATGTAGAAAAAACACCTGATGCAGTTTGCTGATACAGTCATTGACCAGTTATGAGAGGTATGAAGGATTTCACAGGTAGATAAGTGTGAGAAAGTCCGCACTGGTGACTCAGGGATGGGGGCCCAGACCCCTGCATACACTCACTTCACTTGAATGTGAACTATGGCCTCTGCAAGTTCTAAGGCAAATATCGGAGGTGCATTTGTATCCATGTAATGCTGACCTATCCCAAAAGTTGGATTAAAGACAAGGTGAGGAAACTTTGTCTCTACACAACACCAAGAACCAGTCCAATTGAACCAAGCTATTTTTACATGGCAAAAATTGATCAAACATGACATGACACCTATTTGTAAACATTTTCCATTTCTATATTTACTCGATGATCTCAGCCTGCGCGTTCAACCAGGAAACCAGATTTTTTTTTTTTTTTTTCCAATAAAGTTGAGCAATCTGTGAGAAAGGCATGTTTTTGTTCATATTCTTTTATAGAACAACCTTTGGAGTTGAAAAGCCAGTGTTTGTTTCAGAGAAGCAGCAACAAAAAAATGTTTCAACTAAACAAGACAAATACACAGCAAAAGGGTACGAGCATTCGGTTACAGCAACAGCAATCTGCTGTAATGTCCATAACCAAAAAAAGTAGCCTGGAGGACTCCTCGTGTCTAAGTATCAAATTCTTGAATTCATTTTAGGTGTTCATGATTATAGTTACTGTTACAAATATTTTAAAGCTGCATTAATAAATAAGCAACAATGGATCATGTGACTGTGTGTAATGTGAAAGGAAGTGCCCTCAGTGACAAACTACCCAGCTGGCCACCAACGTCCTTAGACGTCAATATTTGGTTAAATTTAGGGTGTGATGTCGGGTGGCAAAAAATGCATTGTCAGGACAACATCTAATTCCAAAATCAATTTGACGTAGAATACTGACGACAGATAATGTTGATATTTTGTTGGTTTTAAGTTGTGTTGTTAAGTAACCAAAATCCAACATCTTCCAAACATCTCATGACACAGGCATTGTTCATATGTTTTCCTACAAAAACCAAAATTAGTACATATCTCACGTACTCTAAAGCCAATAATTTGTGCGCAATCCACGTATTTGGAATGGCTGTGATCTCATGACCATATTGTGACCAGAGTAAAGGAAGAAGCTGTCCAAAAGACACCAGCCTTTCCCCTGGAACTTTCCCCAGGAGGCTGGTGTTTGGAACATGTACACTCAGAGTGAAATTTGAGTCTTCCTCACCCTTTTTTTTTCCTCCGACACCTAGCCACATAACTTTACATGTCTAAACCTAACCTCCACAACTTTTCTCTAAGTTAGTAATTTTACGTTAAGTACATAAGGTCATTCATGGGGCGCAAATACATGAGGATACACTGAATGCAAACATCATCTTAAAGTAGAATAATGACATTTACTCATAGGGTATGTTGTTGTATAATGTTAACGTCCACACAACATGCAATTCTAACGTCAGTAGACGTTTAAGATATTGTATCCGAACCCGAATTTCATCTCAACCAAAACTGAATGTCTGATGTAAGGTTCCAACATTTTTCTGACATCATATTGACGTCTGGTACCAGCTGGGTAGCAAACAATTATCTCCAACTCTGCTTTTAAGAGTTTTTCTTTTTATCCTCTTTTAGCTCATTAGTTTGGTCTTCCAACCAGCAAATGCTCTTATCAATCTTGTTTCCAGCAGCAGCAGGCGGCTGTTTTTCACCAAAAAGTTTTGAAAATCTCATTGTGCCTACCTGCCAAGCACCAAAAGGCACAGATCCAAAATGAAATACTAGCTGGTGAAGATGGTGGAGCATTTAGCAGCTAATGGGAGAGATTTTAATCTCAGGAGCTGGTGGAAACCAAAAACAGAGCTAAAAGAGAGTAAATATTTGACTTACATTCATCAGGTGGACACAAATACCACTGCAAATGAGTGGAAATGTTGCTCTGTGTCTGCTCGATGTGTAAGTAGGCAACTCCTTGCTAAATTGTTAGTCATTCCAACTTTACAATATGTCAATTTTGTGATTGTTCTGCTGCCCCCAAGTGGCCAAAATCAATTAATGCAGCTTTAAATAAATAACATTTTAAGGGACATTTTGTTTGATTTTCAAAAAAGCAAGTAAAAAATAATCAGTTTCAGAGTGATATAGAGAGCAAGTTCAAATGCTTGGCACCCTGAGACACTAAGGGGTCAATTCACCAAAATGACAAAAACATAACAAAACAAAACAAAAAAACTATTTCTCACTTTCCTCCGGTGGAACCTAGCCATGCATAGTTTTGGTTTTATTCACCAAAGTTTTGAGATTGTCTGAAATAAAATACTGTTCACAGCAACATGATTATCCAAAGTAACAGGACACTACTTCTGCAAAGAAATGTTGCGCTTTTTCAATGATGTGAGCACCACAAAGGAAATTCCTCCACTGGATCAGGCAGAAATCTCAATAGACAGATATCCCAAAACCTGGATCGATACTTCAAAACCAATAAAAACCTAAACTATCAGCATGACTAGATGCCACAGACATATGTGAGAATTTTATATAAATATTTTTAAGTGACCCCTTAAACAACAGTGGAAATGTTGCAGATGCTGACATTGACTCATCTCACCATTGAAGCTGAGGATGCCTGTTACTGGACTTTGACCAAATAGTCAGTGTCGGAGCATGCAGCAAGAGCTGAAGAGCTTAGATGTCTAGACAAAAAGCTTTCTGACTGGAGAGAGAACTTCAGGAGCCTCTGTTTTATGTATCATCTCTTCATCTTAGCTCTATGGTAATCTAGGGATTTGTTAAGTTGAATCACAAACATTCAACAGGTATAAAAGAACTTCTGCTATGCAAAAAACAATAATGTGATCAATGTAGTATTAATAGGAAATCTGAGGAGACACCCAGGGGTCTTTGTTACAATAGTTTTGCGACAACACAAACTTCACAAATTCATTTTCTCCAAACAGAAAGACAAAGTCAGAGTCGATGCTCCCCATTGCAACACTGGGCTTCTTCAATTTAAGATTGAGCAAAAAGTACTTGAATAGAAAATGAGTTGCATAATGTTTGCAGAAAAGAAGCTTCTGTAACGTAGATAGTTCCACCTTAGTTTTTCTGGCTTGAACCTGGTAGAAACTCCACATGGGTAAAATACTGTTAAATATGCATAAAAGAATGAAAAGAGCACAAATAGGATAAAGGGCTGAACAAACACGAGAAACCACACCAGTCGATGAAGAACCACCACTGCTCCGCACTCAGGCTGTGCCACAATGTGTGTACTGTGTGTGTATTGTATGAATATATGTGTTTGTGTGCATGTGTTTGTGCATGTATGGGTCTATGCACCTGTCTTTTTAAGAATTTAAAGACAGGTTTAATAAAATACACTTACTCTGTTTGGCTGTATAACAGGATCAGTCTCACACAAGAGATCATAGTTTAAACTACATCTAAAATTTACATCAGTTAAAGTCAGGGGGGGGAACTATGAAGCATTTTCATCCAAACTTTAAAGCCCAAATCCCAGATTTATTTGGCAAAAAATAGGTTTTTAAGGAACTAAATGTTTGCGGCTTTAAAAAATCTTGAGTAATAAGACACAGTGTGTCTCAGTACCCAGTTGGGTGGCTATGTCAGGCCTCTTTCAGACTGCACACCCAAATCAGTTTGTTGGCATATCCACATTGTGTCCAGATTGATTTCATCATGTCTGGACGACAAAATACAACTTGAAATGCATGTCAGTTTTTGCAGAATGGATCCAAACTACACACAGAGGTGGTCTGTAATGTGAGTCCAATTAGATTTCTACAGGTGCATCCCAGTCAGATTTTCCACGTCCATGGGCCCATAAAGCAAGCGCACTAGCACTGTCTTTCATCCTGCCTTTCACTTTATAAGTCTACAGGAAAGTCTTTTTGGGACTAATTACATCACGTGACCTGGAAGTTGTAAATCCACGATTTGGCCACTATGTCAAATTGGCTTCAAAGCTCACCACTGTTCCTGGGGCTTGGGCATCAACAGCATAGCTATGCAGTCACTGACGCCTCTGTCATTACCACAGCAACCAATGCAGACAGGTTGGTGATGTCTAAACATGCAAATCCAATTTGATCACTTGCAAGAAACAGTATGGACTAATTAGAGAAACAAATCTGATTTGCCTGCAGTCTGAAAATAGCCTGAGTAGCACCACCATTTGAACTGCAATGTATGAGTATATGAGGTCTACAGTCCATATTTTGAGTACATTTCTATTTACCACAGTCCTTTCTATTAGAATTTGAACCCTTTGTAATTTTAACAAAGGCTGTCCATGATCCACACAACAAATTTACTTCTTTTAACCCAAAGCAAGATCTTTTTCTAAACCATACCAAGTTTCCTTACCTAAACCTTATTGCAATGTCTCACAACATTAACCATGTGTTACAATGTGTGTCACACAGAGACACAGGGTGCCCTGTGTGTCGCTATCAGATGCTGAAGGCCATGACAAAGCACAGGTATTTGACGACCTGGGAATGAGAATGGCTTGGATTACTTTGAAAATATGATGTCATTAAAAAGAACTGGACTTGGAGCAGTAGTTAATTTCCAGTATAGAGGCTAGCAGAACTACAGCTAGCCTAGAGGTGACATCAGCTCCAGCTATGTATTAAGCTAACAGGGACTGCCATTTGGGATTGGGGCTTTATTGAGCAATGAACAAAGCTTCACATTCCAATTGGATTCAACCTCTGTGCCAGAGTACGGCCCTGCTCATACCGAGAGCCTGCCTCTAGTGAGGGCTGACATAATTCAGCTTGTCTTGCCTGTTTATACATAGAATTTTTTTTAAAAATGTCATTTTAAAAGCAGACTGCTCCAGCAGAGAACTCACGAGGCAAACAGAAGCTAGACAAACTAAGCCTATAGCTATAGGCAGCATGCATGCACATCACAAAGGAGGATGTTCAAACAAATGCACAATTAGGGCAAACATGTTACTATCTTATATGATTGTTACTCAATCATTTGGACAACACATACACTGCTTTCACATCAAATGAAATCTGAATTAGCTTATTCAATTCCTAAAGAAATACATAAGGTGTGAACACTCTTATACTAAAACGTTAGCTTCTTTTTATGTTTCAGATACGTCGTCTTTATAGAGATATTTTTGAATTGTATATTTATATGATCATATCAACAAGATGTTTCCTCTTGAAGTGCCAATTTAAGTGCTCCAGAATCAGACTTTTAAGGGCTCTGAAACAAAGACAAAGACCCTTACTGAAGTGCTAAATGGCTCTGAGCGCTTGGGGCCTGGAACAAAGTGCCTGATTTAAGTCAATAGTTTTTTCTTTTTGTCAATAGGTGTTTCATTCAGCATCAATTTGAAAAAAATGAAAGTATCTGTCTTAGATGTTGGCTTTTCTGCTGTCTTCGAACATCAAACGGCAACACTGAAGAAATCCAAAGCGAGAGTGTACACAAATAGCATCTTCAAATACTGATAAGAAATAAGATTTACCTCCAAAAAACACAAGGCAGAACTTTTTTTTTTCACATTTAAAGAGGAGTCAAAGTTGGAGAGGAGCTGGCCTGAGCCTCGCGTTAAAAACTCGAATGTCTAACTTTTATACATGCATGGGGCTCAAAATTTGACATGTGTGTTGACACGTGTGTCTGTATGTACTGTGTGTGTGTGTGTGTGTCTACATGTGTTATCGAGCTGATTTCCTGAGTTTAAGAACACCCACCGTGACGGGGAGCATTCGTTAGGCAGGACAGGAAACAGCAAAGCAAAGATTTTTCCCTTAGCAAAAAGGTGCTTGATATAACCCCGGTGAAAAAAGAAACATCTAAGCCTCTACCTGTACAAAATCACTGTTACAGTCATCATGCTCCATACTATGTACATTTCTGCCAAACAAGCACTTGAAAGTCACCGTTACAACATCCAAATACAATGGTATTGCTGATGAGTGGGAAATAAAAATAGCCATTTAACCGCCTGCGAAAAAAACCCTTTTTCTTTCCTTTCAATTCAGTGCTGAGGAAGGCAAAGGAGGAATGTTTTCGGTTACAGCCTGTACAAAGTTCTCCTGTACAGAAATACAAATGCCAGACGCTTTGAAGACATTTTTGCATATGAACATTTTACAGTCTAACTGCATCGCAACTTCCTCGTGTACAGAAGCTGTATTCTCATTTTCCATGAATTAGGTTGAACATTCAGAGGATTTTTTTTCTTTTTCCTGAGTTTGAATTGCCGTGACGAAAAGGGCCACTGAGATATAGCGAGAGAAGAACCACAGACGGAGAGAAAGAGAGAAAAAGAGCAAGACAGGAAGAGGTAGAGAAGATTGATAGAGACAGAGTGGGAAAAAAAAAGAGAAGAGCAAATGTGAAAGGCAGGAACAGAGATACTGTTGGTACACAGAGAGACAAAGAGAGCTGCTGTTTAGGTCCGATGAGGTTCAACTTTGAGTTGTGATGTGTGACACATGAAGAACAGAGTCTCCACTGTAGAGGTTGCTGTCGGGGCGGGTATAGCACCATTGTAAGGGTTTGGTGAGAAGTTCCCACTCTGTCATGGTAAGAGGAGAATACCTGGAGAACAGTATTGCTGCTGTTAAGACAACTTTAGTGTCAACCGTTCCAAAAAAAAAAAAAAGACAGCACAAAAAGACATAAATACAAACAAAGCTTGTTTTTCAGTGAACACTGGCAGAGGCTGACCGTCTCAGCAACCCCGAGAGAGGGTTTGTCAGAAGAGTAAAATTAAATAATAAAAAAAACATCCAAAAACAACAACACAGAGAACCACCACTACTTAGTACAGTCCTTCCTTGGCTGCTCGTCAGTTGTACATTTGTCAGTCATTTCCTGGCAAAAATCCACCGTTACCGTCTGGTTGGATTTTTCCACAGACAGCCCTGACTGTGTGTACAAGCTGGCGTCTCGGCCGTCCGTATCTTTGTCTGCCCCGTTCCTGATGGCCAAGTCGGGCTCGCTCTCTGAGGGCCCGGGCGACCCATGGAAGCTGGGCTCCGGCGTGGCCGAGCCCGAGTGGGCGGTGAGGTCGATGCTGGTGGTGGTGTTGGTGGCGGGGCTGGGGGCAGGCTTGGGCTCGTGGGCAGAGTTGATGCTGGCAGTGGAGTTGGCGGGCCGCAGCACGGGGCAGTAGTGGTGTAAAGACTGGACCTGCTCGGGGCTCAGCTGGACATCCCTGCACACCTCCTGGGACAGGCAGGAGAAGTTCTCCCACAGCTCGCCCATGCAAGCCTTCAGCTGGTTCCTCTCTGTCAGCAGCTTCTCCTTCTCACACACCTACACACACACACACACACACACACCCCCAATATGAGTTTCAGTTCATTCCATAATACTTTGATGTATAATATTGTTGTAGTTTGTACTTAATGCCATCAGAGGTGGACAAAGCAAGAAAAAACCTGCTTCTATGGGCACCAGACTATCGTTTGTAAGGGTAACTTTTGTATTATCCATCCTGGACTCAGTATTCTCTCGTTTTTGTGTCTATGTGACTAATGGGAACAACAATTTTTGAAATCAGTCCAGCATTAAGTGAGAGGGCTGCAGCTGCAAAACAGGCTGCAATGTAATGTTAATGGGCAATTGTGCATGCCCACTTAAAGTTCTTGTTTTTGCCACTGATCAGATTGTTGTTGTGTCTGACAACATCATGACAAGGATCCCTGCAGATAGAGACCTTTTTGTTACATAGTTAGATCCTTTTTGCTTAACCAGAAACAGCCATTAAATCGCCATCACCAAACCTACCAGACTCCATTTAAATAACCAGTAGCCTAATTTTGGCATGTATAGAACCAGAATTTTTTCATATCTAACTGGGTGAATGAAGGCTTTATTTCAACCAGACTTGAGTTGGTGATTGTTGGAACAGTGGAAAGACAAAGCAAGATGGCTTTTATGTGTTTTATTTTGTTGCTGTCTGACCTGGAACACCTGTATTCACACTCACTGTCTGAAATGCTCTATTTTGGTTTGTATAAATAAAACTGAATTGAATTGAATTACTACAGTGAAAAATCACAGATAAAGGCTTTTTAAGTAAAATTTTCACAACTGCGCATGTTCAAGCAGGAGTATGATGTTAAATTGGGGTTGAATTTAAGAACAGCAACCATGAATACATGTTGCCCTTACATTAGCATATAGCTACATGTAGCAGTGTCCGCGACCAAGATTACATAATATAACACCATTTAGCAATGCTATATGTATATGTGACAGAAAATAAAGAAAAGCATAACGGGTCCCCTTTAATAAAGACAGGTCTCATTAATAGGTAACTGTTGGTGACAGCAAGTATTGGTGGAAAACAGTCAACTCACCAGTTTTCTGATCTCACACTCCAGATTCAGGATGCAGTCGAGCTTTCTCTTGCGGCAGCGTTGCGCCGCGATGCGGTTCTTACTCCGCCGCCTCACGTCATGGATAAACTCGAGCTGCTCCGAGGTCAGTTTGTGCATTTTCACCAACATTTGGAAGTCGTTCCGTGGAAGATTTGTGATTTGATCTACAGGGAAAGGCAGCTTCACCTTGAACAGGAAGAAAAAGACCAGACATTATGTATAAGACAGATGCAGTTTATTCATTGTTGAGCATTAATGAACAAGGACAGAAATTGCCTATAATGTACAAAAACTAAGTTCATCTTTCTTTTGTATGAAGTGTGAAGTGTGTCACTGGAATCATTATAGACTTCTGGCAGTGTTCAGTCCATGAATGCATCTGAATTTAAGAAAGCAGCTATAATTTGGTTAATAAATCAAGGATGCAATATTGACCTCAAAGTAAGGAAAATCATAACATTTGCCAACCTGTCAATATAAAAGCAGGAAAAAGATGAGATGAACTGTGAAATGGGATCAAATGGAATCACATGGAAGCAAAAAAACTAAAATGTTTACAATTATTTTGTCTTATTAGACCTCTGCTCAGGTTGAAATAAGAAATACAGATCGTAGCTATAGAAGCTGTCGCTCCATAACAAGTGAAACAAAACCAACAGGAGAGTGAATAAAATGTTACTTAACCACACTTCGCCCACGCAGACCTGATGAAAGATTATACCAGTTAAAATAATTTAAATAATTGTATAGAGCATTGGCTTGAAGTTTAATCTATTCTTTTTTTCTTTTTTATAAATTCACAATCTGAGGAACAACTTAACACCCCATCTGCCTTTGTGCCGCCTTCACATAGTAGCTGCTCCCCTGTTATTTACTTAGGAGTGTGTTTGGGACTGTTTCAGGTTTTAACAGCCTCAGGAGGAGGTTGCATTATAGAAATGCACAGAAATTGCACATCGTGGGTTTTCCAGAGGGGATTCTGATATGTTTTTTTTTAGAGCCAATATCTTTTAAAGTTACCTTAATTGCACAGGATTTGGTGTTCCTCCAGTTATATAACTGGTAGTGTGGAGAGGGCTTTGAAACAACTCAACAATACATTTAACTGGGGTGTCGGTAGCGTAGTGGATAGTGTCAGTGCCCCATGTATAGAGGCGATGCCTCGCTGCAGCAGTCGCAGGTTCAACTCTGGCTTGCAACCCTTCGCTGCATGTCAACCCCCACTCTCTCTCTCTTTCTCTCTCCCTCTCTCTCTCGCCCCATTTCACTCTGTCCTGTTCATTAAAGGCAAAAAAACCCAAACAAAAAAACAATACATTTAACTAACTTCGTTTGCAGCATTCTTTTGTTATGTATCTTGATGAGGGGTGTGGACCATAGTGAAACAAAAATGATGCTGCCTTGAACTTTGGGATAGAATAGTGTTGCAGGGATGACGTTTTATTGTTGACCAACCTGTAAGTTAGCATCGCGCTAGTTCCCTCGACAAAAAGCCAAAGGGATTCATCCACTCGATTTTGCAGTTTTGAAGCGTAAATCAATGTGTAGAAGTAAAACGCTGAGAAACTATGAACAAACTACTACGCTTGTTGTTTGGCATGATGACTTTGACTGAATTTACATCTTAATTTCAAAAGAAACAACAACAACAACAAAAACATCTTTGTACTGTCTGCTTCCCTTGCATAAAATGGCTTGCTCCTTTTTATTAATTAATTAATTTATTTATTTTTACATTCACCCCGTGTCAGCGTGGGT
Source organism: Epinephelus awoara (assembly GCA_035609425.1). Classification (NCBI taxonomy): domain Eukaryota; kingdom Metazoa; phylum Chordata; class Actinopteri; order Perciformes; family Serranidae; genus Epinephelus; species Epinephelus awoara. The sequence continues at coordinate 7,068,521 of CM069305.1, forward strand.
TTTCTCAGGGTGCTCCGGCTTCCTCCCACAGTAAAAAAAAAAGCAGATTAGGTTATTTGGTGACTCTAAATTGTCCGTAGTTGTGAATATGAGCATGAATGGTCTCTATGTGTGCCCTGCGATAGTCTGGCAATCTGTCCAGGGTGTACCCTGCCTCTCGCCCACTGTCAGCCTAGATAGGCTCCAGATCCCCCACGACCCCTAATAGGATAAGCAATTACTGAAAATGAATGAATAAATAATTTATTAATTGATTTTAATTAAACAGTTAAGAAGTCTATTTTTATTTTTGTAGCGCACACTGGACTCCATACCTTGTGAGCCACAGTCACTTTTACATGATTAACATCTATATTCTATGTAACAAACACTGATAAGAACATTTCTAACTTGTCTGCTTTGTTTTCATAAAAGCTAAAACATTAAAAAAAAAACCATTTATCTATTTATGAACTGATTTTAATTAAACACCTTTTAAGTCAGTATTTTTGTGCACACTGGATTCCATGCTTTTTAAAGTGCAGTCACTTTTATGTGATTCACATTTCATTGTCAATACAAACAACAATAATATCTCTAACTTCTCTATTTAGCTTAATAACATCTCCTGTGTGATTCAACCAAGTAGGTTAGTAAAGTATTCTGGCTAAATTCACCAGGTACAAAGAGGACAATTTACAAGGTGAGTCAATGCATCACATGCCTACTAACTATGGGACAGTTACTACATTTGACCACAAGATGGCAAAAGAGTACTGCCTCACATGCCTCACAGAGCAGGACTCGGTGAGCCTTCATCTCTCTCCGCCTTATATTTAACATGTAGCACATTCTCGAGCAGAGGGGGAAAAGGTGATCCAAGAAAAGAGCCCCTCTCCATCTGTCCCCTAGCGCCTGGAAAGATGCCAGCGTGACAGATTGAGGGGGGCAGTGACTTGTCAACCTGATCCAAATCAGTGTCAGGTGAATTCTGAGGGCATGAATATCTGCAGCAGTCTTCCCAAGGCTGCAGAACAAAAGAATTAGTGGAATAAATGCAGCACTGATTTGGCGGCTTGAACCAAAATCAGAAAGCCGTGTGGTATTTCTTCGCTGATATGACAACATATCAGGGTTGTATGTGTTTATTCTCTTTTTTCTCAGTTTGGAGAGCAACAATAAGTCGGCCTCTCTCTCCCTCAGGTGATGGCAAACCTTATGATAAGCACATCATAAGCAGATCCACCCCAGCGGTATCTGTGTGCACCAGGGATCTGTAGCTTTAGGCAGCGAGTGAAGCAGTGGAGGCACAACAAAGAGCCAGAGGAAGACAGCCGGAGTGCTTGGCAGAGATGAGACGAGCTGCAGCTCTCTTTCTCCTCTCCCTTTCCCTTTCCCTTCCCCGTGGTTGCCTCTGAGGAGCGCAGGAAGTCAAACAAAGGAGGAAGAGACGAGAAAGACGAGAAAGAGGAGCAAGCGATGCGACTCCCACTGTACCTGGCTGTTCGAGCCTGGCCAGATGCTCCCCGGAGACCGCTCAGATGACTACAGGCACAGGCTGCAGCAGAGGTGGCTGAGCTCTGTTTCTCCACCAGACGGTACACAGCGGTGGCTGAGGCGTCACCTGGTGTAAACGTCGTGCTCAGGGGGATAAAGCAAGGTGCCTACTCATGACAGAATCGAAATTACTCCTCAGTGAAGAGCAAATCTAGATGTCAATCTATCCCTGAGAGGGAAAATGGCTTGAGTTTCCTCATTAGAAGTGCAGCCCTCTGAGCCGCCAGGAGCCCTATTTCTCATCTCAGCTCGACATCTGCATGCAGACACATGAATAAATAATGACCCGAGCTTTCAAGGCCACACTCGGCTCTCGATACTTTGCCAGGGCATGACAACTCCAGCCTCAAAGAGAGGCGTGGGGAAAGCTATAAAACATCAGTACGAGCTGCTGGCTTCATCCAAAGCAGAGGGGAAGACAACTCTGTGATTAGATAGCTTAGCACTTACAGAGGTGAGCTTTCCCTCTACAGCGTCTGAGGGTAAAACCCAGCTAGGAAAAACAAGGGGAAGGAGACGCTGTGACCTTGTGATGGTTTCTTTCTCCCCCTCATCCACCAGTCACCGGTACGCAGGGGATGGCTAAATTTAGCTGCTTCACCGCGAGACCCAGTTCAGCAGCGAGGCTGTGATGACAGAGTACACTTCAGCGGTGGTCATAAATTCACACCCAACTGTTCTGGATTTACATTTCTCTCTCGCTTCTCTTCATTCTTCCTCCCGACCCTCAGTCACTCTCTTTGTCTGGGTCATTATGCTGCAAATGGGGTATAGAGCGAAAAGTAGGGCTCATCTGATAACAGGAGCAGCGCTGCACTGGGCCTCAGCCCCGTCACCGTGCACTATTAAAAAATAATGGATGCTTCAAAGTCTCAAATTCAGGCTCAAAATACTACTTATGTGGGGCAAGTGAAACATTCAGTCAAAGGGCCGAGATGATCATTTTCACCTGCTGATGTTTTGTTCATTCAATTCATGTTCTCTTTAAGCTTGGGTCTTACTTTCATCAACTGTGGATAAATTCTGTCTGATCTTCTGAATGCTCGTCTTCTTTGTCCTAATAGACTTCTTTTTAGCAACCTTGTGTACGATTCTAATATCATTGGTGGACTGAACGGTAAAAATGCTACCAAATACGAAACAAACGAACAAACAAAAACAAAAAACAGTAGAATTAACTTTTTAAAAGGAGCAGCCTTGCCGTTTCAACTTCTCTTTTTTTAAAATAAATACGCTACGTCTGTCCCACACCGCAAATTGATGTTTTTTTCCTTCAACAACAAACACGTGGTTATGATGTGCCAACACATGCACATGGTTTGGTTTAGTCAACAAAAGCACGTGGTTGGGTTTAGGAGAAAAGAACAGGGTCTGGCTTTAAAATCTTACGGAAAGCAAACACTGGCTTCCCGGGTGAAAGGCGTAACTTTCCTTATTATCCCGCTGTGTTTACCCCTGACGCCACCGGATGCCATTAAACAATAACGGCGCCTGGCCATGTATCATGCCAACGTAAAAGGACAGCTTTTTTCATCAGTGTCTGATGCTGGATATCACTGACCGATGGCTGGTGCTCGACAACTTTGGAGTGAGACCGGGGTGACTACTCAGTAAATGGGTAGGTTACCAAAGAGGAAGTAGGTATACTCTCCAACATATTCCAGTGGCTTTTGGGCTAATAGGTGTATATACTGTAAACGGCCAGAAGAAGAGGTGGGTATACCCATGTATATCCTCCACCAGTGGTTAGTAACAAACACAATTATTTTTAGCCAAACCATGTTTCTTTTTCTAAAACTAAACAAGGAGTTTTAACTGCAACCATTTCACAACATTAACCATGTATTAAAAACTACCAACAGTCATATATGAGACATTCTATTGTCCGCAGGTAGGGGTGCTAATTTTGAAAACACTACACTACAGGTTGAATAAGACGTTTGGGACATACAACCTATGTGATAATATGAGTTGGAGGACTTGTTGAAGATATCGCTCAGTATCAATCTCATGTCTGTGCCAGTACAGAGCTCATGTGGTTAGTCTGGCTTGGTGTAAAGACTGGGAAGAGACAGCTAACCTGGCTCTATTTAAAGTAGAAGAAAGCTTACCAGCACCTCTAAAGCTCACTGATTACCAAATCTAATTTGTTTAACCCTGCTCGAGGCACTGCACAAAAGTACTGAGCGGATGAATGTTTGTCAAGAAATAGTTCCAGCACGATTGTCTTTGAATTAAACAAACAAGACAAAATGTTTTAATTGGTGAGCTTGAGAAGTGTCCCGCGACCTATCAGTTGGGAACCACTGCTTTAGACAGAACCAGGCTAGTTGTTTCCTACTGGTTCCAGTTTCACTGAGTGCCATCTAGTTCCATTATACTGGAGAGAAGGCAGACAACTCTGCAGCTGATATCTTCAACACTCGGCAACTCACACCAAAACAATCTAGATTGATAGAAGCACTACAGTTAAGAGAAAGAATATGTATTTTTGATTTTGGGGTGAACTGTCCCGTTAACCCACATATATAAGACAGATATCAGTCTTCATCTCACCCTCAGAAAGAAAACAAATGAATCTATTTCTGTGCCTTTAAAACCACATGTAAGTAATTTATGCTGCATGTTAGTAAAATAATCTACTCCAATTCTGTCAGCTTTTTTACTTTTTACTTGAATAGTAGATGTGAGGACTGATTATTAAGGAAGGATGTTTTTGCAGTGTGTGCGTGAGGCAGGGCAGCTGGCAGCCTGCAGCAGCTTGAGACGTGACGTGAGTTGTAGCAGGGAGGAAAGGTTCAATGGATGACTGGGAGGGGGCACTGTGCTCTGCCCTCACCTGAAGTCTCTTGACCTGCTCTCAAGCTTTAACACTCTCTTTATTCCCACAAAAGCACTTTCACACAGGCCCTGGGGCTATCAAAGCTGATATTCCCTCTGACAGTTTGCTATAAAAACTGAGGGTATTTTCTCAAATGATCGCTGCTTGACACCTCTGGCTCTGCTCTGTGTAGTACCTGTCCCTTATCTCATCCAAACTAAAATGAGATCTTATCTTGTAATGTGAGGTTTAGAATTCTGCACATTTGTGTTTCATGCTATCTCTGTAATTAACCCTGTTACACTTCACATGCATGTTAACGGGATTAAAAAGAATCATCACACACTCATGTCCTGACTCAGATCTTGATGAAGATAATGTGGAAAGGTGCAGCAGTAACTGCTCTGTCCCGGGGGTTAAAACAATAATTTGCAACACTTTTTCACAAATTAATGACTGTTAATAATATCAACCTGTTCTAGGTTCATAAAAAGCTTTATTTATGTAAGATGCATTTAGTGTCATATAGAGATTTGCTTGGAAAATCATCTGATGCTTGTTACTTTGCTGGCACCAGCAACTGCAGTGTGTTTGGAATACACACAAGGAGAAAATGTGTAGTTAATTAGAACAGAGTGTCAAACTTCATAAACAGAAAATCTCCAAAAGCAACACAACACCAAACTTGTAGTACTGGACACACTGTTTGATTGCCAAGTTATTTCTGGGAATTTGAGTGCAAAAACATTGCAGCGCTAGCTGCCAGGCTGCAACGACGTAGCCAAGATCAACACAACAAGAATTTCGCAGATTACCACTGCATGGATGCTAAATGTCACCGTTCTTCCAGGACTACCACAGGATGGAAGGCCCTGCGTAAGGAATAGAGTTGTTTCTGTGCCCCAGCTGGCCCTGAGGGCCCACATTCTACTGTATGCTGTAACCCAGCTGGAGCAGCATCCTGGGGATCTCCTCTCCATCCTGATCACACACACACACACACACACACACACACACACACACACACACACACACACACACACACACACACACACACACACTATCCTCTTCTCTGCAGAAGCTACAAATAAGAGCACAAAAAATATCTCCTGTTTGGTCTCTATATTTGTCCCACTCAACTCAGCGCTCTGGAGCAATGCAGCGTATGCTCCAGGGGCGATTTGGGGGGTAATGAAGAGGCACTGTATCTCATTACCTTGATACTACATTTTTTTGTAAATGCATCAAGCTAGATAAATATAGATTTCAAAGTAAAATGCTTGGGTAAACAGCACTGCTCTTGCTCAATTTGAACAAGTCTCCCTCGGTGTACTCCGTAGGCTATAAAATAAGGCTTTTTTTGTTACCATAAGAACATTTTTATATGCAACGCCCTTGTTAAATACAGATTTAAGAGAGAAATGAATGGGCAAACATTCCTCTGATGTTAGTCTGAAGAAATCTCCTTTCACTTATCACAGAGTGTGCAGACAAGACTCCCTTGCTTTTTCATTTTTAGACTTTAACAGCCACTGTTCCCAAATCTGCTCCCATTCAGGCACACTTATCATCACACGTTTGATGCCATGTGTTTGCATTCCATTACATCATTTCTAAAACACTGTATTAGTATGCTATACACAAGAGCTATAATCACCAAGAACACCTATTTTCTAGCTAACTCTGATTATTTTTGTCACATTTCTTCAATAAATGACCCATAGTGTCCAGGGATGAAAGGGGAACATCACTTGAAAAAAGGCAGCAGTTAGTAGATTTCATCTGACATCTTATGCAGCCATTATTATCACTATTGCATGTGAGTAAAACCAGTAGGCTAAACATCTCCACAGCTAACATTATGAATGGCAGATTGGACTCAGACCACAGCCACATCATATCTAGAGTAGAGCAAAGGTTCTCTGGCATAGTGCAATGGTAGCAGAACTGATATTAAGGTCTGTGCACTTCCTGTCACACGTTCTTTCTATTTCATGTTTTGCCTGATAACAAAAAAACAAACAAACAATGTGCTGATGTATCAGGACTACTTCCTCATTCCTCCCACTCGCTCTGAGATCAATACTTTCACCGCTGTGGCCAGACGATACGCTAGAATGAGCTCAACGCCTACACTGCAACTGGGAGCTCTGAGAAACGCAAAGAGAGAAGGAGACAGACTGAGGTACAGTACGAATGCTGTGTAGAGATGCAGGATACATTCTCAATTGAGGTGCTGCTGGTTTCCTCACTGACTTTAGACTTGTCATATGGTTCTGCTGGGAAGCCATGGCAAAAGAGCTTAGAAATTAATTTCAATATAGGTTGAATAGTTAATGTCATCATTGCTTATAAGTAGTAAGTCAGCAGTATACATTACTGCTGTCATAACAAGTAGAGTCTACTCAGAGCTTGATCTAAACCACAGTGGCACAATACAGTCCCCTCAATGAGTTTCACTTGGGTCCAACTTTGGGTCTAACTTTTCATTTGTAAGAGAGGAATGTGTTTATCTTCTTTCAAACATTTCTGTGTATCTCTTTTAAGCAGACTTTGAGCTGTCTGCTGCGTGAAGCTGCTGATGGTTCTCAGATGTGGCTCACATGAACGCAACAGCCCATAACCACAGAGCAGGAGCTGCCCAGAGACCTCAAGTGACTCTGGCTACCTTGAATGACTAGGCTTTGGTCGAACTGCCCTGCACTTTAACGACTTCCTTCCTCATTGGGATTCACTGTGTCCAGTCTGCAGTCCAGGGCAGCAGCTATTTTTACCAAAGCTGCTTTCCCCCTCTGCCATTTACTCTGCAAACACAGCGAGGCCAGCCTTCTCCATGTTTGTTTGTACGAACGGATTACAGAGAGGGGTGGTAGGAAAAATGAGTGGCCCAGGAAGCATGAGGTAGCAATTCTTCACCACATAAAGGCCAAGGGAGAGTAACCTAACACTGAGCTTCACTATGTAACTACCTCTCTGTGACCTCCACTATAACGCTGGTGCAATAAACTGTAGAACAGACAGACCTGGGAAACATTCATTCATGAAGGATCTTATCAACAGCCTGTGATAGTGAGTGGAAAGCTGGCAGATAACCCTGTGTAAGTCAACAGAGATTTGACAGAGGATATTGTGTGGAGTAATGGAGCGCCAACAATGGCTGACACATACATATATAAACACAGTCATACCCACACAAAGAAATGACAAAGGGAACTGAAATGTCTCCCAGTCATTTTTTGGGCTGCTCTCTCGCTTGATAGCTCAGCGCTGTATATCAATCCCACATAATTTACAGTGGCACATTCGGCAGGCCCTTCAAAGGCCCATAAATCTAATGGCGATGAGTGTTGTGTGCCACGCCATAAAGGTAATGATTACACATTACCGCTGAGCCTCTTTATCTTGCAGCTCTGTTTGTGCAACTGAATTCTTTCCACGGAAAAGCACAATCCCGTCATGTAGCTCCAACCCTTGCAACACACGACTTGCTCTTTGAATCTGATCGCCATGGCAACGCACCACTTTCTATCTCTCTCCATTTCTGTGCACTTAGAGCAGCCCCTATCCACTGAGCTTATCAAAAATTATTCTGCCTGCACATCAAGCAAACGTCGCTGAATGCAACATCACAAGAGTGGAGATGGGCTGGTGGTAACGAGGAGCCTCATGGAGCCAAAAGGTCACAAGTTCAAGCTCTGCAGAAGCCAACATGTGATGTCACGGTCTAAAGACAGACATATGACAATGCTAGTGTCACGTGAAAACCTCATAACTGATTGTAGCATGTATAATTTACTGTAATAGCGTTTCAAATCCCAACCAGGGACACAAAAAGAGCTCCTTTTTCTAGAATTTGAGATACATTTATGGAGATACAAGGTTTTCACCTGACAGCAACGGCAGGGAAACGCCTGAGATGTGGAGGGACATTTTAATCACTAAAATGAGCAAACAGCAGCGCTGCAAGGAAGCAAAGCTATTCTTTGCAAATTGATTTTAATGCCTTCCGCTTCCCCTCACGTGGGAAATCTGCTCATTTTGATATTATTACACCTGCGCTGTGCTCCATGTGTGAATTAGAGGGTCCCTCACTGATCTTTACCTGGTAAACAACAACAGTCGTCTAGTCTGCAGCTTGGAGGACGTCTGCCCAGGTGGATTAGGGGAGGATGATTACAGGATTGGCTATTCATCCTTGTCAGCACTGTAGAGCTGCGCTGCAGTCCCGTCATGAGACCAAGCTGAACCTCCCGCCCACTCACATTCAACTCACTGCAACCGCCAGCCATAAAAACTTTATGGCCGTAGCACATCACTGCTGTAATGTGTTGGTTGTAATCCCTTTGCAATGCACCGCACACCTTCACCGCTAATTGTCCATAGATCAGGAATGTCAGAAGTCGGCGAGGCCTCACTGAGAATTAGCATATGCATATTTATAGAGGCGGATTATAGATGTCAGTGTTTCTGCTGGAATAAAATGAGCTAGTTAGGCTGGCACTGGCAGGGAGACAGATAGAGCCAGAGGGAATCACTTCAGAGGGCAGTTCTACCCTGGGAGAATCCTGAGCCTTCAATTGCCTGCAGTGCTTTTCATACATACATACACGCGACTCTCAGCTAAGATGATGAACCAGTCACAGTCTTTAAAACAGCACCACAGCCTCCTGCATTTTGACTGTCCTGGTGCAGTTGGGCTCACATATTCAGACTCATTACACAGATCTCCAGCAGTGCATAAAGCAGATTAATAATATCAAAGCACATCTGTGCCCTTTGGTGATGCTGTAAATCTTGTACTGAACACTCCTGCTTCAATTACATGATGATTTAATGACTGCTAATGCAGACCTGGAGAGCGGGGCACTGCAATATAATTAGCCATGGCGGAATTGAATGTAATGGCTACATTGTGTGTTACATGCTAAAGACAGTGTTTTACACTCACCTCTGGCCCTCGCTCCTGTACATGGCAGGACTCGCTGTCTCCCTCTGAGAAGGAGCCTGACTCGTCGCTGGAGTTGGTGCCATAGGACTGCTCACATTTGATCTTGGGCCGCACCTGGTTAAAAAGGGGATCCCCGCCCACACTTTGCTCCTGCTGGTCCACATTGAGGCAGCGTGCCACGTTGGAGCATGGAGAGGAGGAGAACTCAAACTGGGGCAGGCTGCAGGGAGATCCTCCGCTGCCGTCCTCCGCATATGAGTATGAAGAGCAGGAGCTGGAAGTCCTGGTGCGTGTCTCACAAGGCGGCGAGCGCGGGCACACTTTGATTGGCACTGGGCAGCTGGTGTTGGGTCGTGGGCGGCACAGGAGTGGGGGCTCAGTGGAGGTGGTGCTGGGAGAATAGGTCTGGGAGGTGGGAAGGGACTGGCTGGCTCCAGCCCACAGGCTCTTTGGCATGTGCTCAGAGAGCTCCATCTCCAAAGAGTTCCCACCAGGGTAGGAATGTGCTGGGGTTCCCAGACGGTTGCAGGCCCCTGAGGAAAATATGACACTACGGCGATCTAGCTCAACTTCCTGTTTGCAGACCCCATCACAGGAAGCGGACTTGAGGGACAACCCTGCAGGGAAACCGTCCACGTCCTTTGGGGATGTAACAGACAGACCCAGCTCCCCAGTGAAAGGCCTGAAGTCTTTTTTATGATCTCCCTGAGAGTTTCCTTTGTCCTGGGGGCAGACAAGTCTGTTGGCGAATAGCTGCTGTGATGTGTTGGGCAGACTGGGGAGGTCCACCCCTTTCTTGAAGAAGGCTCGGAGGCAAGAAGGGGACTTGGTTCTCTTGGTTCTTTCCACAGACATGGGGTTATCCATCTCCATGGCTGTCACACTGTCCTTATCCCTGACGTCCTGCTCGTCTCCTGACAGGCACAATGAGACGGCCTCTTCCTCTGCCTGTGGTTCAACTTTGATCTGTGCCAAAGGCAGCCTGCCCTGACCTGGCACTGCCCCGCTAACGCTGCTCTCCTTTAATGTGCTTGGAAAACCTGAGGTACTGGTGTGTGAGGAGGTGTCATTATTGTGCTTGTTGCAAGCCCACTGGTATTTCCTGTACTTGGGGCATCGCGGCAGGTCTGATGCTCCGTGCCGATCAAAGTCCAGCCGGCCATCTGCGAAGTTACTGGGCATAGCCATTGATAGCCGATCATCGTCAGGGTGTCCGAAGGAGGTGAGGGCGTCAGCACGCCGTCGCGCCTTCGGGGAAGTGGGCCTTTCCGCCTCTGACTGCATGCTCTCATCCTCTGAGTTGTTCACCTCTGCCGCCACCTTGTGGCAGAGCAGCAAGCCATCCTCCTCGCTGCGCAGCTGAGCTTCCAGGAAGCGAAAGCATGAGTCCTCGAGGTTGTGCATGCGCAAGAATTCGGCACAGCGGATGACCTCCTGGATGTTTTCTCTGCTGAGTAACAGCTTAGCAGTGTAGGCAAACTGCAACAATGGAGCGAATCCCCTGGCAGTGACCTGCAAAAAAACAGGGAAATTGCCAGCATTACCATCAGCACAGCCATTGTTCAGAGCACTTGGAGTGTGGTGAGACAACCCGACAGCTCCAACGACCATAAACAAACACTGTAAAGTACCGGTTAATCTTTTTATCAGGTCAGCACTGAACATTCTATACAGCAGTAAATAAGATCTGGTGCTCGGGGGATGTTGGCAGGTTGTGTGACCAGCCTCATGTTCATAATAACAACCTGTGGGACATTCCAGCAGTCTACCACTGTCTGCTCTGTGGTCATATCATTGGTTTTGCCCACACCCACTCCAGTCACTGCTTTGCACTTGCAAAACCCTTACTTAGGGCAAGACATTGAAGTATGAGTGCTGCTTTATATTCACTCAGTTACATGTTGGTGGCAGGAATCTGTGTCTGCCGTAAGTACATTGCTGGAGGGCCAAGTGGTGATAATTCTTAAAAAAAGAAACAGCAAAGACCTTTTGTGTAGGGTGGGGTTTTGAGCTGAGGTTTGGCGTCAGTTCCAAGAGGTTTGACACTAATACCATGCTAACACTTTTTGATGGTTGATATTTTGCTACTTAGGCTATCTGACATCAGAAACACATCTTTAATTTACCAAGGAAAGCCAAAGTTAGATATTGTTTTTTAACTCAGAAGCTACATGTTTTTCAGACTGAGGACAAACTTTTTCATAGTTCTAACAACCTAGTTCTAAGAGCCCCCTTTTTGTTGTGCCCATACCGCAAGAATTTGGAATCACGGTTCTCAGAACGTCGTTTTGAGGAACATTTTTGGCTCCTATTTTTGAATAGATAGTCTCCCAGCACAAGAGGAACCATGAGTGATGGAAGTGTACAGTAACTGATCCAAATGTCATAAGTGTCCGTTGACTGGTCAAACAAAACAAATGCAATACTGGTTAAATTGGAGCGGATGCAAACAGAAAAAAAGCCCACAAAGGTTCGGAACTGTACGGTCCGAAAACGCCTTTTAATTGAAGAATAAGTGAACAGGATTATGAATCAAATTACACATTCACTGCCAGCATTTGACACTTGGCGGTAAACTGCTGGTGCTGTGAAGAAAATATTGAGGTTTGATACCCAGCCCCTATTATACTTCAGAACTTCAGTTTAAACCAGACGTGTAGACTCAAGTCATGACTCAAGTCATATGACTTGAACTCAAGTCACAGGTTTGACGACTTTAGATTCGACTTGAAAAAATCAAAAAACGACTTGCAACTCATCTTGGACTTTAACATCAGTGACTCATGACTTCACTTGTACTTGAGGCTTTTGACCTTTTGGAGTTTTACGTTCACAACATTGACATACATGTGTCCAGCAGTACACTGTTCTGTAAGTGCCTTGATCAGGACACGGCCCCACAGCCTCACTTTCTGTCAGTGGCCCTGCATCCTCAGGTCAAGTGCCTGTAAAGCCTAATGGTTTGTAAGACTACGGCTTATCCCTGTTGTGGCCATGTGGCGAGGGATGATAGAGGGAAGCCTTCCATTTAGACTTAATGCCAGATAATTAGGTAAACTCCTGAGCCTGCAGAAGTCCAGGCCGCCCTCTGCTGCTGTTGTCACAGAGCACACAGACGAGAGAAAAGAGCCAGAGGAGCCGGCTTTAATGCGAGGCTCGTCTGCTGTTTGGAGATCAGCATGAGGGTTCACACTAGGTTGCATTCATCACTTTACTCGGGCTCTAGCATCCAACCCCTGCTGCTTTATCCTGGTTATTCTCTGGTGACAAACACATTACTGTTAGGTGCTCGGGGGAATGCAATCAAACCACACACAGAAAAGGTGTGAGCACAATTGCAGTGTGTTCACTTTGAATTGGAGACAGTATTGTTTGCTCTACAAAGCACCTTTTCAGAGGCTGAGTGATGTAAAGTTTTTCTTACAAGACTTAACAGAGGCTACAATGTGGTTTTAATGAGCCCACTGTTTACTGATTGTTTTGCTGCCTTTGTTGGGGGAAACAAGAAGATGAATTACCCTAGGTGCAACGGTACACACTGTGTGAGCGCTGCAGCAGTTCCAGCGGTCTCTACCAGACACCCCACTAGTAAAATCTTTAGTAATCAAGCTTCAAAAAACAACTAAGCAGTATGCATGAGGAAACACAAATATGTCAGTCAAAAATAGCTTGAGGTCATCAGAGTGAGTCTAAGAATGTATTAAATCATCTGGTTTTGTGGATTTTCAGGAAAATGAATAAGCATGTGCATTAGGTTGCTGCTTTTCCTTTTTTCAAAGGTTTAAACCTAGAAGAGCCAACGTTTAATTGACTTCTTCCTTGTTGACTTCCAAACTTTCTATGTGAAATTAGAGATCATACATGCTCGAGGCTCAGAGCTCAACAGCACAATGGAGGATGTGTCTGTGCCAATTTGAATGAAACATGACCCCAAAATACAGATGGGGATTACGTGATTAAAGAACAGATATGAGAATTGCAGCTTCAAACTGTAAAACATCCAACTTGACTTTCAGCCAAACTGATCTGTAAGGTAATGTGTCAGAACAACTGTACTGAACTGAGGCTGGCTTTAGACTGTGTGTTAGATGATACTACCTGTGATAAGATAAAGATATTCCCTTATTTGTGTTTTGATGTTGGTAACCCGTCGCTCCAAAATCTTCCATAGGTCTAAATCTGTGTTGAGATCTGGTGACTGAGGGCCATCGCAAATGATTTAAATGTATCCTATTAGGACGTATGGTTTTGTTTTCAAGAGGGTCACATAAATGATGTTACCTGTCTAACTTATTCATTCCACTGTTCATTTGTTGTGTTGTTCCTCCATTACACATTGTTCTCTTCCATGAACCAGTGTTGCTTATTAGAAGCCACTAAATCTATGATTCCCTCTTGAAGAGCTATAAATAAACGTGTTTCTTACTGTAATCACAGCAATGTGAAGTGAGCCGCTTCTTCTTGACAGCAACAGCTGTCAAATCTCTCAGTATTTATTTCAAGTGGCCCATGACAGCCTTGAAATATGGGTTTAGAAGTCACTACTTATGGCCTTATTATCTACATTTACTTATTTCACACTGTAGTGGTGACCACTTTTAATAATCCATGCTATAAAAAGACATGTAAATTTACACTTGAATAATTAGATGTGTTTGGTCTCATTTTGGGTTTAAAACTTTATTCTCATATTCATTTCATCTGCTGTATTTCTTATTTGCAGTGTTATGACTACAGACAGACAAATGTTTATGATGCACATCATACCAGCACCAGTCATAACAGATGTGTGATATGCTAAATACACATCTGTTTGCATACAGTGTACAATGTGTGATGGGACTGATATAAACACTTAATATAAGATATTTCTGTATTTTTGGATCTGCCGGGTGCACTGCAGTTGAACCTCCATCCATCTTGTGTTAACCCAGCACATCCACAGACCGCAGTCTCCTATGTAGCATGCGTCTGGTCTAAAGCACCTTGCAGTGAGCTCTGGCGAACAGACAGTCCAACAGCACCAGGCATATCAGTCATTGTTAAGAGGAAGCTGCTGACTCCATATCTGTGAGGGGGGATGGTGTGTATGAGTGTGTGTGTGTGTGTGTGTATGTGTGTGTATGTGTGTTCTTGTGCTGGGGTAAATGGGTGGGTGGGAGTGTGTGTGTGTGTGTGTGTCTGAGTGTGACGGATTGGGGGGAGGGTAGAGGCTTTAACTGGACTATCCCCTCTACTGATGAGCGCAGCACATCCACTACACTACTGCTGCAGCACTGCTCAGGAACATACACACACACACACACACACACACACACACACACACACACACACACACACACACACACACACACACACACACACACACACATTTCTACACGTGAATTCATTGAGTATCATGCTCTTTTTCACTGTAAATGATATGATGATCAACTGCAAGTGCCTTTCAGGCTGCTGACTGGTCTTTTATCTTCCAAATCATGTTTCTAGTTTAATGATCTTAATGATAATAATTCAATCATTTTATTTCTGCATTAAAGGGGTACCCCAGAGATCTACTTTTGCACATCCATAAAACTGGAAGACTTCCGGGACTCATTAGAAAAAGAATGGGCAAAATCTGTGCAGCAGAGGCTGTAGCCCTTTTTACACAAAGATTGCGCTACAGAGACACTATGAAGTCCCATCTTTATGCCACCTTTGCCTATTTACACAGAATCATACAACAGCACCATTATGTGTATCATTTTAGAAAGCATGCTGGCATTGTGAAATCAAAAGAAGCACAATGGGCATGACATGTAACCAAACAGCGTCAGCCTCTATTGCGACCTATAACATATGCGTCAACAGCAATTTATAAACAATAACAATGGCATAACATGGCAATGACAGTTATTTACCATCTCTGTTATATGGCGGCTGATCTTGTTCTTTGCTCAGAGGTTAAGGAGCTCCCAGACGTCATTGTTTTGTTTGTTTTTTTCCAATTTGCATTTTTGTGTGCTGTTCTTCTTCTTTGAGTTAGCTACTAACTGCTATCAGCTACTTTTGAAATCTTCCACTGTGGGTCACACGTATAACACCTCATCAAAACATCACACCCTTGTCGGCCATGATCCCATCCTGCTGGCTACAGACATTGTTTCGGCACTGTTACTACCTCGGATGCCAGCTTCAAGGGGTTCCCTTAAAAGATGATTTTCCTAAGAGGATATAAAGTGAACAATGCCTTTGCATCCCTGTAACTCTGTAGCTACTGTACTTTACTTCGGGCATTCCTCTTTAAACAGCCTACAAAAGGTGTGCTATAATCCCACACATGTATATTCACTGTAGGTGATGCACATAAAACTGATCTAAAATTCTTTCAACTTCAGACTTGAAAAATTCTAACTTATCCTGAGGCTTTAATTCATGATGGTATGGAGACAAGGTGAAAAAGGAGAGAGAGATGGGTGCAAAAAGAAATGTAGTCTCCTGGCTGAGTTCTGAGCTGTCTCACACTTACATGTACACACACACACACACTCGATAAACAGACTGTACAAACAGACCAGCAGTAAGTTTGCGTCAATAACACGAGGTGAGAATTTGCCTCACAGTCTGTCTGAACACCTTCACAGTGCCATTTTATAAAAAAAATGTACTCTGACTGAGCAATAACATATCAACATGCATCATTTTTTAGCAGCCATAAAAAATGAGACATATTTGTAAATAATTAATATGTTGTATTATTTACTAATGAAAATTAGGTCTATATATCCAGTGCAATATATTTTATGTGGAACAAAAGTTACTGCAAACATCTATTTGAATGTTATCACTCAGTTGAATGAGCGTTATCAGTGGTTATCAGCCTCATAAATATGGGTAGGAGGGGGCACCAACTAGTAGGTTCAAAAGGCTGTTATTAGGGCATTAAATAGTTATTATAAGTTGTACATGGGAGCAGTTTTTATAGGTTTCACTTTATGTTTTTTTTAGGTTCAGGCTCCAAGACTATGGGGTTGGGCATAGAAAAAAAGGTTGTTGATGGATGATGAACTTAGGTTGGTCAGCTAAAAACAGCGACTTCTGGTTTCACATGGGCCACAAACCCCAGTTTCCTGGGTGAAAGTCCTGTTTTTTGTTCCACCACCCTATACTCCTCTGTACGCAGACTTTGTCACTCTTTATAGTAATGTAATGTCACCTGGCACTCTCCTTTGCTCCAGCCATATTTACTATGGCCTCTAATGGTTAAAGAAACAGGGCAATTTAATGAGCTGATATTGACCTTCTGAACCTACTCGCTTATTATTGGTGATAATGAACATGTCATCTTTTAATCAACTTAGATAAAACTATAAAGTTATTCATGTTTACCCTCATACCATGTTTCATTTTGTGAAATTGTAGTTTTTAACAGCACAGAGTTTATCACCCATACTTGAGAATTGGGACAATACATTTCCTACTAAATAAGCCTTAATATTATAACTTATAGACACACTAATTCCATTTTTGGGGTGTCACATTATTTTTAGAATATTTATATATATGAAATACATAGGATTTGTAAAATATTTTGATCTGCTTTCATTTTTTAACTTCTAAACTTGTGCTGTGTCAGAAAACAGCCTTGTCCCAGACAAGAATTAACAACTTCAAACAATTAAAAAATGTGTTAAAAGCCTTCAAAATCTAAATCTAACAGTAGGTACTGACATCATTGGTGTGAACATGTACTGCTATAATCATCTTTGTTTTAAACTGTATTGTTTTTGTGAAAATGTTGGCCCTCTAAAGATGTGTCCCAGATTTTTGTCAACTCTGTCAGATTTCTACAAAAACATCATTTAATCAGGCATAAAGGGGTTAGCTATATCACAAGAACTCCTGTCTCACTTCCTGGTTTCCAAAAAGGCGGGATTGCTCCTCAAGAACTGGCAAGCTTTCTATTTTTTGATTTATTCATTAAATGATATTGCTATCAGACGTGTCAACATTAGGAGAACTCTAAGCCACCTTGAAAAATAAAATGGTCACTCAACATGACTGCAATAAAATTAATAAATATCTCACTTTTTGTCAACTCTGCAAGACGTCAACTCCATCAGATCTTACCTCTGGCATCCATTATGTATGTTCTTCGAGAAAAAATTAGATAACTGGGAGATTGGCCCATTACAAGATTTAATAGTCAAGACTGGTGTTTTAAAACATGATTTTCCAGCCTAACTGAAGAGTAAAATCAACCCCCCTCCTCCAAAAAGGTTTTCTCACAATTCTCAAGAAACCCTGACAGCTCCTTTCTTGCCATTAATTGTCTTCTTAGTTAATATGACTTCTGTATTGATATAGATGCAATGCATTTGATTTGTGTGTTGACGTATAATTTCAGATATTTTATTCACATACACAGCACACACAAAAAGAACAAAATACAAACCCTCCAGCAGCCTGAGCAAGTGTGCACTCAAATAACTGCCAGCGGCGTCTCTTCATGCACACACACGCAAATACACATACGGTGTTAGCTGCTGTAGATCGGGCCATGCCAACTGTAATGGTGAGGCAGTGGTAGCTTAAATGAGGCTGGCCGGCTGCATCCAGGGCTGCTGATAAACAGCAAAGCTGCTGGAGGAAAAGTGCTGAGCGTACCAGGGATCTATTTTCAGCTAGTATCAGCAGCTGCTGCCTGCGGGAGCGCATCTTTATGTGTGCCCTGCACCATATGTGATTACTCCACTGTTACAACCAGCACAGCAGCCTAATGAAGGAAAGCGTAACGAGAGCGACACAGGATGGAGGGAGGGAAGGAGGGGGGTGGGGGGTAAACACTGAGGGAGGATGGACAGAGCACAGAGGAAAATGAAAGAGGAAGGGAGACAGTCACAGCGTAGGGAAACTGTTAAAGCAAGAAGGGGAGGACGGGGAGGATACACAGAGTGTTTCCTGGTCATTAGCTGACTGCCATGACGTCTGAAGCATTTCAGCTGTCCGCAGCACTTAGTGTATGAGTTAAGACAAAGACACAAATTTATCAATGTGACAGATTGGGGCCATTTTAGGCTAACAGAGCTCTGCTCTGCGTCTGGAGTGGACAGGCGATACAATTACAGGGCAGGAAATTATAGGCAGCGGCCAATCACAGACCCGGACAGTTCGCATGACATTTTTAGGAAGCCTGCCAAATCTCCTTTCATAAACAGGCTGAGCAATACTACACCGCCCTCCCCTTTCCTCCCTCAATCACTCTCCCTGTTCCCTCACCCAGCGCTCCTCTCTTACATCGGCCTTTCGCCTCCGTAGAAGAGAAGGCTAATTTATGCAAATGTGCTCCAGTGAATTCCTGCATGTCATGCATGCTAATGAGGACATGGCATGGCATGACAATGGAGTGCAAGGGAAAACACTCCATCTCCATTGGAGAGCAGCCGACGCTTCAACATCAGATCTGCTGAGTAACCTGACATTAACCTCCGTGTTCGCAGACAAACAATAAGGAGCCTGAGTCACAGCACTAATGGAAATGGAACAGGCGCAGCACTGTACCCTGTCATGACGCCATTGTGGGTTAAGCTGTTATGCTGGAGGAGATGACAGGAAATGTGCAGGGACAAAGGCTTGGCGCAGAACATAAAAGCTCTCGAGCCAAAGGAAAGTCTTTTATAAAGACAGCTGGAGCAGACGTACAGTAACTATCTATCCTTAAAAATACATTACACTGAGAAATGGATGACACACTGTATCATTACCGGCTAAAAGTCAAGTAGAACCTGTTATGACAAGCTACATGCAGAACATTAGAAATCTACTCTGTGTAGGTAAAGTGCTTTTTTATTAATAACTTTTTTACTATTCATAACCACTTTTAGCTGAGATTTTGCACCTTCACTTAATTTACAAATCAAATCTTTGCAATGATTTACAAAACACACAATGGTATCTAAGATTATTTGATTGGTTTTCCAAGCAGCCATTCTCTCCTCTCATTACTGTATGGTATTAAACTGAACTGTCTCAACTGACTCAAAATTTCTTTCAAGATCAATCACAGTGAACGTATCTGCTTTTGTTGTTGCCAAAGTCTTATTAGTGCAACAATGTATCTTAGACCAATCAGACAAGTTCACTGTGATAGATCACCTGTACATATCTGTATTTTAAAAATCTGCAGACTGTGGTATGAAATGAACTGAAATCAGCGGCTGCCTGAATGTAAGGACAAACTGTTAAATGTAGGAGTATGGTAGCTTATGCTCTCGATTGACATTTCACCTCGCTAAATTTGCCTTTTTTGCTGCACTGTGTCTCTTGGATACCTGCTGCTTATGGTCTGGCACCAAGTCGCTACCTTTTAATAAAGCCCCAACCTCACCTGAGGGCTGTGGGGGTACCCACCTATAAACATCCCGAACACAGGAAACAAAAGGAAAATAAGAAAATCCCGGCAGAGGACAGAGTCTCTGCGGATAAATATACCACCACACAAAGAGATGAGGTCATGGGTGGTGATTCAGAGAGATCATTTCCATATGAGTCTATACATTGTTTCTGAAGAATATATAATATGTAACTGCTGGTGCCTCACATCCATTACACAAACAGTTTGACCTGCTCCAGTTTGGGTGTGGATTTAGGGGCCCAAGAACCAGTTGGAACATATATAAAAAGTCTTTTATTCCTTATGCCATACAGGCAATGAACACATAGTGACTGTATCAGGGAACACTACTATTTTTATAACTTGTGCTCTCTTTTAATGTTTATATTACTTCATGCTCCTCCCTGCCTATTTACATTATTGTATTATATATTTTATTAAACTGTACATTTTAATGGTGTATTGTGTTATGTGTCTGTATGTACCATTGATGTTTGGAAAGAAGCCAAACACAAATTTCAATTAAGGGGGGCAGTAAAGTTATCTGTCTATCAAAATCTTGCATTTTTTATCTTTCACTAAAAAAATACATAACTAAAAATCAAAACAATATAATGGCAAACAACATATTTTAACACAAACACTGTGAATAAAAATGTTTGGCCCCTCAGATTTGTTTATTAAGTGCAGATGCAGGATAATTTACATCTTAACTATCTTAATCTAAGATGTCAGTAATTTTAAAAAAAAGTTTTAGTCATTAAAATTATTTATGAATAAACCCTAACCCCAATACACCAAATTTAATACAAGGTCAAAATACAATGAATGCAGCCAGAGTATCTTTGATGAGACAATATCAGCCTGATGTTAAAAGACTGAGGCTCTAGTATTTAAGTCCAGTTCAGTAAAGGTGATGAATGTGTACTGTAAAGCTGCATTTCCACCAAACCTTTATAGTGTAGTACCCTTAGAACCCATACAAACCCATAGTTGTCACCTCGTAATAGCCCGTAACACACACAATGGAGGACATTGAATGTTTCATGTTCTTTCTTCTCAGTATGTGGCTGTTTATTACAAGAAGGGGACAAGTTTTGTTTGAGAAAAGGCTGCAGGCAGCAAAGAAAAATACTGCTGGAAAATAAACAAGAGAATTTAGAAAATGCTACAGTGCTGCTTCATTGTCAGCAAAACAAGTGTGTCTCTGTTGAACAATCAACGTTTCTAGCCTCATCTTCGGTACTGGACCAGTGTGCTTTAGGTATCGGACGGGTACCAAAAATCGGAACGAATGGAGTAGTTTTCTTGGTACCATCCACAACTTCTGAGGCAAAAATAATGGTTCTAATGTGTGACAGTCTGAACCGAACCAGACTGCTTTGTGGAAATGAGGCTTAGGGTTTGGTACACATTTGAATCGGAATTAACAGTTAAAAAATGTCACTGAGCGCAGTGAATACACTTCCACTGTTCTGTTGAGCAAATTGTAAACGTAAGGAAAGTGTCATAGTCAGTGACAGCAGAAGCTCAGACATTCCTGGCGCTGAGCTGTGGGTAAGTAAACCTCCCCCTGACAGTGGATTAAATCAGATAGTGTACGTCCTAATCCTCTCCCAGTGCAGCTTATTGTACAGGCCAGACACTGGGGAGGACATGACCTCACCTCCACACTGTATAAGACACATGAAGATTGTGTTCGGGCTGTTTGTTTCCGACCAAATATCAGCTCAGTGTCTTTAATTTGTTTTGTCCAACATGCTTCCATAGCAGGTTTCCAGCCCAGGCTGATGAAAGTCTGTGTATTCCTTTCATTAAGGGTGATATTTGCTGCTTAACTGTGCCGGGTTTGGAGGTTAAATACGGGGAGCATAAACATGGGGATCACACTGCAGGCTGTCACCCGGCAGGCTGGCTGCTCAAGGTGCTCCTCTGCCCAGCCTCTCACACTCAGACAAAGACCCCGCATCTTCTCTGTCAGTTCACGACATGAGATGTGTCCTTGTGTTGGCAGAGAAAGAGATCCCCCCTGCTGGACCGAGGGGGTTGGGTGTTAGTGCTGGTATTACCACCGTGGCGTATCACTCCTCTCTCCTCTCTCCAACGCTTCCTCTTCATCTTCCACCACCCAACCCCCCATCTTTAAGGAAGGCATGGCTCTGTCCCTGGCTCCTACCATCTGTCTAATAGGCTGTATTTCTGTAATAGTGTCCTGGCCAGGCACTCGGTGTGGGGCCAGTCTGTGTGAGGCCCCCTCAGATTAGCCGGCATTTTGCAGGTCGAGCACCGATCAACGGCTTCACCTGAGGTGGTGGATGGATGTCACTCATCAACCCTCGTAAACCACCACAAGAGCATTACATCTGCCTGTGTCTGGTCTAGCTCAAGCTCGCTCCTTATCTCTGAGCAGCAAGAGTTTTTAGTTACCTGACAAGCAGCATTGCTTGACGTCCAGTACTCTCGCAGCAAAATAGGACTTTTGGCAATGGCTTCCAAAATTACCTTTATGGGTGTTTTTGCCTTTTTGGGGCTAAGATCTGGTTAAATTTAGATAGCTAGAACTGCTGGGTTGACGTTAGGGCAAATCATGGTCATTGTTTTAAGAGACCAGTGTTGTCAGCTGTGTCTTAGTCTGGTGCTTAGGCGACTTAACCATTTACCCTGGGGTTTTTGTACTGCTGCAAAAGCGTCATGCTACTTTGACTTTGCTTCCAAGAGAGTACATTCATTATTCACACCGCAGCAAGAGGTTGCTAGTCAGGTAAATGTAAACATATGTCCTTTGCACTTGCAAGAGCAACCAGTGCTGTCATTTTTTAATGAGACCCAAACCATTGTATCTGGGTAACTACCGGCTAAGTTGCCGTTTCATTTGTTTATTTAAAATTTATGATCCCCAGAGGATGATTCCTTGGGATTTTGGTGAGCCTTTCCTTTTCTTTAAACCACTCTTTGCCCTCAATCGGGGCTGTAGCACTCGAGTCCAGTCTCAAGATCACTTCTCTAAAGGAATTTTTCTTGGTTTCGTACCTTGTTGGACTCGTAATTGTCTTGGACTTGGGCTACTTCAATCAGCTTTGTCTTCAGTCTCTCATCAATCACTACTGTGTTTTACAAAAGCACAATGCACTAGCTCGGCTAATAGCAAATTGTTACTATCATGTATCGCAGCAACGACGAAAAGCACTCAATGCATCAACGTATATGTTGATGGTATTTAGCTTATTTTGGCACAAATGTCAAAATTTGGCAAATACTTGTTAACTTTGCTGCTAGCTGAGACAAAGCAGCCTGTCCTCCCTCTACCAGTTATACCTGCAAGTGGTGAATCACCTGTTCAGCATTCTTTTCAAACTTCACTCAGTATTGTGATGTCAGGAATATTATTTATCTTATTGACATTTTAGATTTGTTTCCGGGGAGATGTTATTGTGTTTCTACAGTATGTATATACATAGATCAATTCTGTCCATGCTAACTCATTAATCACTATGTTAGCATTGGGAAGACACTATTGCCTGGTCTTGAACAGGCCTTGAGTTGCTCTGGACTTGATCTTGACTTTGTTGGACTGCCTTTGGATTTGGTCTTGACTTGGACTTGACTGGACCTGGTATTGAACTTTACTTGAACTTGGTCTTGACAACAACCCTGCCCTTGACTACCACTTTGATCTATAATGAGATATTACCAGATCTATGGGCAGATTACTGTCAATTTTCTGAGCAAATCCACCATCCCCAGTGGATGGTTGTGCTAAGAAAACTAAATATTGGTCACTCTGCTACTTTCTCTTTTGTGACACCATCATTTTAACC
This sequence comes from Epinephelus awoara, assembly GCA_035609425.1. Classification (NCBI taxonomy): domain Eukaryota; kingdom Metazoa; phylum Chordata; class Actinopteri; order Perciformes; family Serranidae; genus Epinephelus; species Epinephelus awoara. The sequence continues at coordinate 7,092,019 of CM069305.1, forward strand.
TTTGCACATGAGACATGTCGTACTTTTAAATTCAGGTTGCCATGAAATCTGCAGAGTACATTCATGCAGTCTAGGGAATAATTTTATATCCTTCTCTAACGCATTTTTGTCTTGGATCTCTGCATTGACCTCCCTTGACCAGTCTGCCCAAACCCCAACAATCTAACCTTGGATGCATAACCCTAGCTGGGTTTGCCTACAACATCCCACTGTCTCCTGGATTCTGCTTCTCTCATCTCTATCCTCCAGGGACACTTTGTGGTTTGATGGCTTTTCCTGGCTGAAACTGGGGTTCCATATAACACATCCTGAGTGTGTATGAAACTTTGCTAATATCACAAAGTCTGCCCCAATACATTTTTGATTCAATTCAGGGACTGCGATCAATATGAGACAATACCAATAAAAATCCTGACTGTCTATTTCTTGGCTACTTGCCAAGTCATCAAAATTGTGTGGTGTAAAGAGCACTTCAGACTCTCAGTCTTGTTAAACTAAATCACAGCAAATCCTTTGCGACACCACAGGTGGATCCACTCTCCTTTTAAAAAGCGGGTGCAGATTTGTGTGTGTGTGTGTGTGTTATTTCTTTCGAGATGAAAAATGTGCTGTGTTCCCTGGCTCATGACTAAGGAAAGAACTGACAAACAGGAGGTGGTTTGAGGTCTGTAAACCAGCGCTCTGCTGAATCACAGTGCTGCCCTCTCCTTTTTTTCCAGAATAAAACTCGGGGAGAGCGAAAATGGTAGCACTGATGCTCCGCCACATTGTGGAGTCCTCAAATGTCCCCACACTGGTCTGTAATCAATCATTCCAGCCAGTCAGCGCACTCCCAACCTGGATATCAGATCTGCAAACAAGTGGACAGTGCAGCAGACAGTCATTGGAATGTCTCTCTGACTGTTTATTTGATTGATTCAAGTAAACACAGTTATTCACTGATGTAATTACTACAATAAATGAGGTTTCTACTCCAATTTAGGAATGATGTTCCATGAGGATGACGGAGAACAAAGGACACATGCTGCTCTAATAACTTGCTGACAGCAGTCGGCTGTAATCATGGCAGTGAGGATTGAGTCACAGCACTGTGTACAGTTCCACTATATGGAGGTCATTTCTGTTTGTCACAGTGATGACTGCTCCTCTCCAGTGGAGGGCTCTCTCTAAAATTCTTCTCCCTAGCTCGTATTTGTGGCACGCTGATTCTTATGAATCCCCCTTTGTTCTTACACTCACAAGAAATATGATGTAGAGAAAAACTGTGCGTGTGTGAGTGCGTGTGTGTGTGTGTGTGTGTGTCTGTGTGTGTGAAGCCTTCTTCGCCCAACACGGACGTCGTGCTCTTCTGTTCCTTCCCCCTGCCGGCTGGCCCGGAGGACAGCATCGCTGAGATAAAGCAGGATTGTTTTGTTCCCATGATGTGATGGCCAACAAAGCCCCTTGATGAAACTGGCTGCCCCTCTGCAAGCCCACAATCACATTAGATATAGATGATGTCACTCAGCCGCGCCAGCCCCGGCTATTCCAGGGGCGGCGGGGCCATGAGGGAGGAGTAATGAAGGATGTGGGGGAGGTGGTCTTTGTTTCACATTTCATCCGCACCAACCTCCCCCCCTTTCCCCCCAGTGGAAGCCGAGGCCTTTTTAATTTGCCCTTTTTTCTTTACACATAGGTGGCAGCCTTCAGTAGCTGCAGAAGGAATACACTCCATGACCTGAGCCACAGCTCAAGGCTGCTTCTCTGAGCTGACACAGACCAGTGGGGGCTGAGCAGACCCAGCCCTCCCTGCAATCATCAGAGAGAAGACAACATTCAGACATGAGGCAGGGATGCGTCAGCATGCTTTAGTCACTGACCGTAAAGCAAACGGTGACACAGACCTTAAAATCTTGACTGGCCACATCAGTGAAGTGACATTCCTCCATGCTGTGGCTGGGAATTGTCTAGACAGTTACATAGAGATGTACAACCTGCTGAACTGGGTGGAATAATGCAATTTAAGGGAGAATTTCACCTTGAATAGATTACCATGGTCAAAAGCCGAGGCATTAATAAAGTGACTTGTTTTTCTAAGACAATCTGTTGTTACTCTCACAATATACAGCTGTTAAAATGAGCTCACACCCGCAGCTACAACACTTAAATGTTTCTTACATGACTGCATCAGTAATAAGGAACAAATATACTGTATTATACAACACTCTGGAAGAGGACATTCTACATAATAATTACTTTTACTTTTGGTAAAGCACATTTTTTCTGATAATGCTTATGTACTTACTGATTACTAATTAAGATTTTGAATGCATGACTTTTACTTGTTACTAGGACTGGGCAATATATCGATATTATATTAGTATCACGATAAAAGACTATATTATATTGATCACCTGCCAGAATAAAATGTTGGCATTGTATGTTCCTGCAAAGTACAAATGTGTTACATTCAAATGTTTCAAATGCATCATATTAATGTTTCTAAAGTGACGTAGTGTATGAGCTGACTTTGTCATCAGACAGTGGGGGAGATGGTGGATGGCGTGCCACATAGGTGAGATGCCTGCCAAGCTGCAGTTAATAAACAACAACACCGGTTGTGTGTTTCCAGTGGCTTCTTAGACTCTAAACATGGGTGTTTTGTAGCAACCTGTCTGGGTTTTTCTAGCAGCTTTTTAGGCTCCAGATGTGGGTGTTCTGTAGCGACCTGTTGGTGTGATTCCATTGGCTTTTTAGGCTCCAAATGTAGTTGTTTTGTAGTAACCTATTGGTGGGGATAGTTTCTTGCCCAGACTTCACAGCTTTTTCAGTCGGGGTTGTGCCCCCAAAACTGTGTATTTTAAGCCAAAACAAAATCATATTTTCTAAACCATAACCAAGTGGCTTTTAGGCCTAAATCTAACCACATATTAACCACGGCGTTAAAGTTAAAATGTATCCGCTAAATAATTACATGCCAGTGTAACGTACTGTGGCATACAATGCCAGTATTTTTTCTGGGGTTTGGGTTGTTTACGGGCTACATTACAGTAAGGTGATGTAATTTTGTGAACACACCAGTTTGCTCTAGCTGTTCTATTATTTGCCTTTACCTTCTCTGTCATTATAGCCACATTACTGATGATTCTTCATCAAAAATCTCCTTATGTAAATGGTTTCTGAAAGCACCAATATTGTCACAATATCATTATCGAGGTATTTGAAGATTTTCCACATCTCGCTGATCGCCACTTATTACTAAGGAGTTTTGAATTTGTAATATTACCACTTCACTCAACTGACAATTAATTCCTTTTAATTTAAGACGTCACTTTGGGTCCTGTGGAATTGCCTTATTTACTGTTTTCTGACACTGACACTGATTAGATTAGCGATAGTGAAAATAACTGTGTTCTGAAATGTAGAATAAAGCTATATTCAACTATATACTCAAACTATATTCATTCTAAGTTGTTTTGCCATTTAAATAGAATGATACCAAAATATGTGAAATGTTGTCAAACTCAACAGGGATGGACAAAGGGAAAAAGGCTTGCTTAAAACCTCAACGGGAGTAACTCTGTCTCTGGCACATTAAAGAAACAGCCATTGAAAGATGTTACTTTCCACACTCCATCTCACACCTGAAACACACAGCAGCTCATGCATTATTCATGCACGCAGTGAGTGAATGAAAGAGATGCTGCTTTGAGCATCCAGGAGCCGTTCCCTGCAGTGCTTCTTTGAGTTAAGGAGAGAGGAAAAAAGCCCCTGATGCTCATTTTACATAAGACGACAATCTGACGGTGACTTCTTTTTCAATGAGCGCAGTGACAAAGTCGTTTGACAGGCGCTTCTTTATTAATGCACGCTGGCCCCAGCGAGCAGCCACAACTCCACAGCACATGCGGGATGTGCCCCACTTTTCACAGCAGCACATGTATGTACGTGTATGTGTGAGTGTGGCTGTGTGACATCAATACGTCAGAGGGGTACTTTCATCATGTGTTCAGTGGAAGAGCTCCGAAGGGGATCGGTTGAAAGTGACAGTGTGAGAGCTGAGGTGAGCAAGAGTGAGGAGTGTTTCTAAACCTGATGAGCGCTGAGCCCGAGGTGGCGTTAATCTCGCCACGAAATGCTACCTCGGTGGCGGTGGCAGCTGACAGGTGCTAATTGGCAATCGCAGCCTTATAGGCTCAATAATGCACTTTCTCACACCCTTCACTGAGTCTTTATCCTCGAGCAAACAGCACTGACATAGTATCTAATGATAGAATAGCGCACTGTAGTAGAAAACGAACCAAAAATAACTTAAAACATCAACAGTGAAATTAAAGTTGGAGGGTAATAATATATGAACGAGTACATGCATCTATGCTCCATCCTCAGCTGTCCTTTGGCTCATTACCAATATTTCCACAATATTGTGAGTGAGTCTGTAAATATATTTAAAAGTTACAGATGTAGTCTGTATTTGTGGGAACGACCACAAAATGTCACATCCTTTTATGCCGAAGGGGAGAACAAAGCATTTGCTACCATGTACACAGTTGCTGTGTGGCTTGTCTGCGATCTCATAATCGACCCTGACATGTTTACTCCTCTTGGTGTGTTTGCAAAAAGTCAGTGTGAACAGGAACTGAACCAAAACTAAAATGCAACAGTGTATCATTTTTTTTCCCTCTGGTGCGACCAAGTGAACCCAGCTCCAGGTGTGAAAGCACCCTCGGTGACTTGGTCCAGTACTGAGCGTGAGCAGCAGGCTTAAGACTCGGGGCATTTTTGCACCGTAAATATCCGTCTACTAAAAGTGATGCTTTTGTCACTGACAGGCTCAGACTATTACTGTAAGTGTCTGACAAGATTATTGTAATGAACCGAACAGAGATACAACTTTTTGTTAAAGACAAAGATCATCCCCACCAGACTTTTATCATCATAAAACACACTTCATTCAGAGTCAGCAGAAACAAAATAAAACCCACAAAAACATCTTCCTCTTCAACCTTCTACTGTTCCAACAATCACCAACTCTGGTTTGGTTAAAATGAACCCTTACTTTACCCGGTTAGATGTGAAAATATGCTGGCTCTGCACATGCTAAAATTACTGTTTATTTAACTTGAGTCTGGTTGGTTTGGCGATGGCGATTTCAGGGCTGTTTCCGGGTAAACAAAAAGGATCTGATGCTTCATCCAAACTGTGTTAGATTGTTTAGCCACTAGTGAAAAAGTTGCAAGCCTAAAAGGACCTGTAGTTCATGAGGTTTACTCATACTGTCTCGTAAAGTGCATAGATTCACTAACACATGCTAGTCTATTACATGACAGCGTTATTGACGGTAGGGTACAGATATTCAGCTAAGTTAAATTAATTATAATTATAGTAATAGTGTCTCTTATGTGAGTATAACCACTGTGTTTCCTCAGCATTTACCATGTGCCTTTGTGCAGTAAACCACTACTGTGCCCCCTTTAATGGAGATTATTTTTTATTGTAAACTATTTAGAATTATTCTTACCTAGGGATGTTATATGCTGTAAAGCCCTGTGAGGCAAATTGTGATTTGCGATATTGGGCTTTATAAATAAAACTGATCGATTGATTGATTGATTGATTATATCGTTTTTCTTTAATTGTATATCTGTATCCTTTATTACGTTTTATTGCTCTGTAAAGCACTTTGAATTGCCCTGGTGTATGAAATGTGTGGAGTGAGCTACAGAGCTGCTGGTCACAGCTAAAAAGAGCAGATGGAGTTAAGGTGAGATTTTTGGAAACTGCATGGTGCCAGTGGGAAACCCACACAGGTGATATTATCACTCGTATGTTTAGATTTATGTTTCTCAAAATAATTTATTATAAAATCATAATGTTTCTAAATCAAAAGTAACCTTCTTAACACTATTTGATCTGTATTGGATACATTTACCACAAAATGCCCTGTCAGATCTGAAGCTTACTGGGCAAGTTTTTAGATGACAAAAAGACATTTTAAAAGATGACTCATAACAATACTGCATTCTGTGGTGACAATAAAAATTGGCAGTCACATTACCTATTAGCTAATGCGCCAACTGTGCTACTAACGTTAGCCGGGGCTTGCAAGCTCAGTTCGAGTGTTGGGACTTTGGTCAATCAGAGAATAAAAAAGAGTGAAAACAGAGGTGTGTTGTGCTTGTGTCCTGTATTGTGTTTTTGCAATAAGCAGTTTTCTAATAAAAAGTGAGTGAAATAAGCAATGACACACATCACGGTGCAAAATTGTTTTTCTTTGTCCTGTCTGTCTGTTCGTCTCTAATAATGATATACAACAGTCCTTATTAATAAGACTCATGATCAGTCATTTCGGAGAGCTCTCTCTGACACTAGAGAGGATAAATATTCTCATAAGGTGCAGCAGAACTTGCTGTCAGTCACCAGAATTTGATTTCCCCTGTGGGTCCACGTAATGCTTATGATGCAGGATGACAGTCACCAAAATTGTCTTGCAAATGAATTTACAGTCTGTCTGTGTGACTTCATGTTTACTCCTCTTGGAGCTTTTGTAAAAAGTCAGTGTGAATAAGAAACCGCACCAGAACACAATGAAAACAATGTAGTTTTTTTCCTCCCATTGTCCGGTCCAGATAAACTGAATTACAGATGTGCAAGACTCTGAAGACATTTAAAATGTTTTTCTATCAAATGAATATGAAAAATACAGTACAAGATCACAGCAGGAGCAACAAACTAGTGTTGGGTATAACAGTGGGTTGTGGATCTGAGATGACTGCTCTGATCATGGAGTTTGACAAAGTCACTGTAATGACATTAGAACACAGGCGACAGCAGATATACTATCTGAGCTGTGGCCAAGTGTGTGTTGATTCATGTGATTCTACTTTTATAAGACAACTGGTAATAAGCTTTTTTTCCTTTTTTTCTAGAGAAGGTGGAGGATGGATAGACAGGCTACATTCACATTGATACATTTTTATTTTCGAACAGCATTTTGACATGAAAACTATCTCTGTACACACCATTACGATTTAATCTCAGTCCATACTAACATGCCTGAAAATGCATATCAAATGACCATTAATGTACTCTGGGCATGTGCATGCCGTTGTAAACAGGAAGCAGATTGTCTACTCTGCATTTGTTTGCTTAGTTACTCTGGACTTTTTATACATGGAAGAAGACAAGTAATGGCAAAATGTAAGACCAGAGATTTCTCTGCTTGGACTGAAAGTAGTATGTATAATGTGGTCCAGGCAGCAGAAAACATTAGTTGGGAGCAAATATGATGACAAATTAGAGCAGTACCAGGAGCAGCACAATAGGTTTGTAGGCTATAATGTTTTGGTTTGACGCATTGTGACTAATAGGATCCAATCAGGAAGCGAACGTGGGTGTCTGTGTCACCGTCCAGACCAAAAGACAAACCTGGAATTTTCAAACTAAAATGAGATCAACAGTATTTTCAAAGGTCTTTGTTTTAGGGGTCTGGAAATGCCAGATTGGTGTGGATGCTTGTAAATGTGGCAAAAGTTGTGTGTTTTAAAATGAAAACATAGTAGAGTGGATGGAGCCGTAGTCCAGTGGTCACACATTACTGTGTGTGGCTATGGATGCTGAGGAAGGTGCAGAGACCCTAGTTAGTTTTGCTTTTGTGCTGGTGTCAGTAGGGAGTTTCAGTGTTGCATTGTCTAAAAGTCAATAGCATTTCCAGCCCTGCAAGAGAAATCTGTCAGGGAAACAGCGTGTTTGATGGACATACCTCTTCCGGGAGGCTAACGACCAAGCCATTCTCTGCCTGGCCCACCAGCGCCTGGAGGAAATACTCGCTGCAGGCGGCCAGCACGGACCGGTGCCCTCGGAACTCCTTGCCCTCCACCAGGACAGTCACATCGCACAGGATATCCTGCTTCCGCTGGTCGTTGAGGCAGAGGAGGATATTGGTACAATGAACTGTCGACTCATACACATACATGGGGGCTTCAGGCTTCTCATCCACGGACATTCCGCTCACGCCCTGGAAATAGAAGCAAAACAGAGGGGGGTCAGCTTACAGCCGAGCCCAGCGAGCGCATACCGCAGGGCTGACATCAGCCCCGGCGGTCTGCTGCAGCCAGCCTCATGATTCAACACATACAAGCCTGACTGACTGCGGCTCTGTGCTTCACGTGCTTACCCCCCCTTTTAACATTTAAAAGCCAGTAAAATGTTGTTGTGGATGCCCCTGCTCAGTGTGGTTTTACACGAGATATCTGTACATAAATCACAAAAAAGTGTCTTCGAAAGTAATCCACACATTTCCACTTACACACGTCCCACTTCACATTCAAATAACATGCACAGAAAAAGGTAATCACATCAACAACAAAACACAAACAGATCACTGTTTATTTGAAAGTCAATTACATTTAAATTAAAGGTAGCTGAGAGAGTCGAGGGTAAACTACTGTTTCTGTTCTTTTTGCTCTAGAGATCCACATGTGTTTGTAATCTAAGGAGGACTCACTGTAAAGGTATGCTGAGCAGCTTGGACACACTCAGCAAGAGAACATCAGCTGAAAAACGATGAGACTATAAGTGCAAAAGCAGCTTCGTCACAGGATAAGAACCCAAATGACCGCAGAGAGGTTGTTTTGTAGCCACAAGAGTGGAAAGAACTACTCTGCAGCTTCAAAAGACAAACAGCTGTTTTACCAGCAACTTTTAAAAACCTTATCAAGTCTGCCCAACAATAAAGTTGTATCCACACTATGAGCGACAACAGCTACAAGATCACCTGTTAATGGCTGGGAATGTCATGTGATTGTGTGCTACTTAGAACAAAGTACCTCAAGTGTACATTATCTAAAGTTTATAAAAATATGGTTTTGATCAATGTCTGAGCCCCATTTTAACATCACATTTCCCTGCCCAGTGGCATCCTCTTGTGCAGAGCTATACACAAAAAGCTTGCATAGCATCAGCTAACTTAGCTAAATAGCACAGTGCTGTAGCTATAAACCAAAAACAGACTGGTTGAAACTTCACAACTTCATTAGAGCACTGAAAAAAGTTGACATCAGCTGAACTTTCATTTATCATGCCCGTGTTGTAGCAATAAGTGTCAAAGAAGCTGTGGTTCAGAGTCTGTGGCGAGATTGTCTGCACACGGCTCTCAACATGGCTGAGCCGGCAGCTAACAATTTGTTTGCTAACAATTTAGCAATAATTTAGCCTAGTTTTACACATTATCTAATCACATTCTTGGTATGAAATCAATGTTGAAACAGCTGATTATTATTTTGATCTTAAAACCATGTGTTTAATGCTGTTTTTTTAGCCATGTTACAACCGTAGCTCATGCTTTTATAATTTAGGCTCACATGTGCTTCAGTTGTAACATCCCATGGTGTCCCCTGTAGGTTTAATTCTTCACAATTTGTTTTCCCTATTGAAACCTTTAAGTGATTTATGATAGTAGACACATTTAAGTTGTTTGCCTAAAGTCCACTTGCCATTAGCCCAAGTCAAAAAACAGACATGAGATTGTCCCAGGCCCCCAGGCCCTCAGGGACATCAGGACAATCATCCACTGAGCCCAGCTGGTAATCTGTCCTGGAATTTACAGGAACACTTGTAAGAACAGCTTCAGGAAGCTGAAGGGACACTGTCATCTTTGAGCATTACCCTCTGCATTGAAGGAATATTATCAAACTAAAAAAAATGTGTTTTGATCTTCTTTGGCTCCAGCTTTGTTCCCTGGCTGGAGTCACGGTAAGTCAGCGTAACTCCACACTTCCATCAAAACACAAACCCCAAGAAGCTGAGCTCTGGGAACATAACAACACGTGCCCCTGGTTTTGCTGCCAAACGTTCCATCCCGCTCGCCCTGTGATGACAGACGCGGAGCTATCTTCCCTCAGAGAACCCACCAGACACTAACACACACACAGACACATAACTTAATCAAAGGGCCTTTATATTAGAGAGTCCTCAGTGCCAAGATGCCCCTCTGCTATATGTGGGCTTGTGGTCGCAAGTTTGAAATGAACTCTACTACTCTCTGTCATCTGCTGACACAACAGCACACAGATTGAAGTTGACATTTGTCAGATCTGCTGTTCTGGACCCCTCGTGTCTGATAGTTCTGTGTGAGGATTCAAACTCAATGACCCTAAGTAAGAGTCGAATTATGAACTTGAGTTAATGAGTGCTATTTCATTAAATAAAACTACATTTTCTGTCAAAATGAATGCCTTGACGTGAGGTGACTTTGTCCTTTTGTCCTAGTTTTGCACAGTGCTCCAAATTAAATTTCCTCAGAAAAGTTCCCATCGGTGTTTCTTTTTTTTTTTCTTTTTTTTTTTTTTAAAGTTGGTTAGCAAGCTATCAGACAAATGTAGACGTCTAGAAAATGTGATTACACACAGAAAATGTCCTCATTCACGGAACCTTTCTAATTAAATTTCTCCTTGTTATGAAATGCTTGGTGTTTACATGTTGTATAACTTGCTGCATTTGATTGACAGCTCATGGGTCACTGGGGCTCTTTATTTATGGAAATGTTTATGGAATTATATTTTTGCTAACCTGATGTGTTCTTTTAACTGACAATTTTTTTCTATATGAATAAGAAACTTGGTTATTTTTTCATTGCTAACACTTGAAAGTTAAATGTAATGTTCCCTTAACAAAAGAAGCTCTCTGACTCATACTTTTATGTATGAAAAGTGCTTAGCAAGTAGAGAAGTGTTACTGCAATGAGGAAGGGCCGCTAACATCTCTTAGGTAAATAAAGACCTAAACACTCACACTACACACACTGACTACATTCACATGCACACTAATATTCCACTTTTAATTTACAATATTTCAAATTTGGTACAAGTCATGTAAACAGCATAGTGCTATTCTTTTTGGATATTCCAAATTAGGCCTTATTCTGAATGCAGCATTTTCTGATTAAAAGCTGTTTTTCACTGGTGCTATATAAAAATGCGCTATGAGGAAAAAAGACTTGAATATCAGCATGTTTTTGACAAAATGCTAAGCAAGTATCTCCAAGCCATATTCTTAAAGAAGGTGGTTGAAAGAATGCCAGAAAGAGACTGTGTTTGCAAGGTCAAAGGAAATATTGTAAAATCCAATTTTGATACAAAGTAACAAAATGGCACGAGCAGGTCCAGCCGTTCCACTTTTCCATATTTTTAGGTGATAAATGACACGTTATGACACGTTAATCGTAGTATGCTTGGCTGCAGGTAAATGGGAATATGAAAACAGCTTGGTCAGAATATTTTCTTTTTCGCAGTAAGGGCAAAACCTGGAATATTTTGTGCATGTAAACACAGTCAATGATAAGTGCCAAAGCAGAATCCACTCTAAATCTAACTTTTCCATCATCCAGGATTTTCAGAGTTTGTGTATCTGGTAATTCCCCACACACTCAAGGCCCCAGGAAAGGCGGTGTGCGTGTGGAATGGTGAGAGTATCGCTACTACTACTGCAAGTGTGAAAATGGAGTTTGAGAGGCATCTTCACCTTGCAAATAGAACTAGCTCCCATCTTGTGGGAGCGTATCACGCAGTGGAAATGCAGTGAGGGAGAGTTCTCAACACTGACGCTGATAAGCTGAGAATCTGATTGCTGGCTGTGGTTACATGAGAAAACAGTTTTCTTTCTGAAGGCAATCAGTCCAGTTGACAATTCCCACACAAACATATCAGAGTGCTGAATGATATCATTGGATAAGGCGTTCTGATGTGCTACAGTTAGCAATCATGCCACTCCAACCTCTCTCGCCTCTGAAAAACCTGAATCAAATCTTTCACACTGTCATTGCATATCTGCTACTGCTGCTTGCATCCTGAGGCAGCATTTCTATCAGGATGCAGAGAAGCTGTTGTACATAACAGCTAAATAAATGTAATGTAAATGTAATGTGACAAGGTCGGAGTCTTCATAGAATTTAAAGTTACTCAGCATTTCAACCCAATTGCCAGCAAAAATGTTGGCATTGTACATTCCCGCAAACCACTGTCGCAGATATATTGAAACTTAACATTTCAACAATCCTGTGGTTATCGTGAGGTTAGGTTTACCCACAAAAACCAATGCAATGGATCATGTTTTAACTCAAAATACCTGATTTTGTGGACATAATCCCCTCTGTCTTTGTAAACGACTGCTTTTGGTGCTACTATCCCAGCAGCAAATGCAGTGATGTCTGTCTAAAAACAACCACTTTTCATGACACTATCTCCACTGGAAAAACAGCAATGGGTTGCTAAAACACACCTACGTTTGGGGGCTAAAAAGCCACAGGACAAAGAGCCACAGGTCCCTTCAAAACACCCACAGTCTTGGGCTGTAAAGCCACTGGAGACACAGCAATGACTCGCTAAAAAAGAACCAGTTTTGTTGTTTGTTGGTCACACACCATCCTCTCCACCTCCTGACAAAGTCAGCTTATATACTACATCACTTTAGAAATGCTTATGTGATACGGATAAAACATAAAAATGAAACACATTCATGCTTTGCAGAAAAGTACAGTCACATTTTCTCCTGGTGACTGGGATTATGGCATTTACATGGCAACTTTATAATAAAATGGGGTTTGTAAGATTTAAGTGTGGAATAAAGCCTGCATGTAAATACATAGTTTCTTAATTCCATGACAGAGCAGCTTGTTGGACTTAATGCTGAGATGAACAGTATTGCACAGATATGGCATCCCTTACAACTTCCCTAAAATACATTCAATTCTTGTTTCATTAAACTGTGCAAAAAAAGTAGGTTTCATCATTATTCAACTGGTGATCTATTACAGATTGCACTAATTCATTCCACTTGAGCTGTGTAGGAATTTAAGGCCTTGAATGAGGCTATCTTAAAACGAAATCAGTTTTTGCAGTTAGAGTCTGGAAAACAGCTGGACAGCATTCACTTAATCAGCTGGGCTGGAAGCTCATTCAAGCCAACCAGTGTTTTAGTTGATGATGTAACCTGTCCCCTTTAAAACCTTCGAAGGTAATGACCATCTATATGAATTTAGGCCATGCACTGCAGACGAAATATGCAAATGACTTGCTGACTGCGTGACATATTTTTGACCTCAGGTTTATGAAGAAACTGATTGTAAGTGACAGTTGAGAGCATTTACAGAACAACAAGCGTCTTTGAAAACCAGAAGCAAAGACTAATCACGGCCCAATGAGTGGTGCTTTTGTCCAATCAGGTTCAAGAGAGGATCATGCTGATGTCATCAACATAGGGGAGCACTTGTCAATCATCTACAGCCTACTAGAAATGACGTCTGACACAAGCAAATGCGTACCAAGCCTAGACCACAATGAGGGAAGTGAAAATCGTGGGCTGGCTTTGAGAGGCCACACTGAGCCATAAATTGAATTAAAGTCTTTTAACATCAGGCCCATTTGTAGATTGAGTTGTTTACCTGTGACTGAGTTGCAGAGCAGTCTACTGCTTCAACAGGCAGTCTGCTGTGGGGGCTGTTGTGGAACATCTATGTCAGTCCAGACTTTCCTGTGGTTCTGGCTGCTCTAACTGTTGTATAGTTTGCTTATTTCCACCAAACATTTCTCAGTTGGCTTCCTATGATAATGACCTGTCTTCCAAGAATAATGTTTCCAGATGCGGTTGCGAGCTTCGGAGCAATCCAAACATGCTATTTCTACCATGGAATGCACATTCGCTTCACTTGGACTTCAGATGGTGTGTTGCAGTGGGAGGAAAATGCAAGGGTGACACAATACACAAATACACACATACAGTGCAAGCATATTCATACACGCACATGCACTCGTACAGACAGACACATAGCCAGACAAACACACCACAAAATAGCAGGTTGTGGCAGAATTCTGATTAGAAGTGCTGATGGATGCAGAAGATTTCTTATGTTTTTTTCTTGTTTTTGACTTCCAGGGTCAGTTGTTGACGGCAGCTCTTTCTGCCACACTAATGCTGATGACGCCAACCTTCTCGGTGAGTTGCTAACATTCCTGTGTAGATCAAAAGCACAGCGTGATGGTGATGAGTGTGCTCCAGCAGCGGTCAGAGCCAGCTTCAGGGTTTACTGCTGGCTGCTCCTGGAGCGAGCCTGCTGTTCTAAGGGGGGGGGGGGGGGGGCTGATGAAGCCTAATGTGGCTGGAGAGCCGTTAACTCTGCATTACCCATTATAGCAATTATGCTTGTGGAGCTATGGCACACCGCTTAAAGCGCATGTACGGACAATGCCACACACTGGCGTACCGTACAGAAGGTGCATAAGAGGGAGCTGAAGGTAACATCCTGTACTGAACAATGCTTTCATTATGTCCACCTGTCACAGCCTTCACATGTGAATAAAGGGTCTGTACTGACTGTACCTTATTGTAACTGTTGTCCTTGCTCAGATGGATAGCTCACATGTTTTTAAAGTGTAAGGTTATACATTGCAGTCACACAGGTTGATTCTTTGGTTCACAGTATTAACATTTACTTTGCTGACTCTTTGTAGTTAGTTCGTTTAGTTCAACAAAAGTCATGTTCTCACTGCAGAAATATTCCCTCTCTGGAGCTTACTCAGACATCAGACATCTAAATGAAGTTAACTAGTTAACTTAGGTTCGGGAGCAGGGTCACGCCTCAACCACACCTCTAATCACCTGACAAGTCTATTTATACCAGGCCAACCCATCCAGTCCTGTTTGTCTCAGATCTCTCATCCCGCCCACCCTTTCCCCTTCTCTCCATCATCTCCACTACTCCTCTCATCCCTTCCAATTCCATCTAGTGCATATCTCTCCCATGTCTCATTCTAGGTCGGTCAGGGGGTCCATAATCAGCTCGGGCAGGAAAAGCCGAGACGGAACCCCCACACTGAGTCTCCTTCTGCCCAGCGTCCAGCGTACCCTCAGGACCAGCCTAGCTGACGACATCCTCCATCCATCTTTGCCCCTCCCCTCTACATCCACTCACCATCAACATCACCTGATACCTCAGAACATTCATTAAAATGTTTAACTTCATATCGTTGTGGCGTGATCCTTGCTAGTGAATAGACATCTATTCCAACTGTTTCATCATCTGCTATCCAAATCTTACATTTTTAATAATCTAAAGTTTACTTTAGAATTACTTTCAGACACAGATCAGACGATCAATATCAGTCCCATATCTTTGTGCTAAAGAGGTTATCTGCATTCAGGTTGTATAAGGTACCTATCTGTAGTATTCCCTAAAGCAGATGGCAGTCAACACACCCCAAGTTTGGAAAAACCGTTGCTCCCTTCAAAGCACCAGACTCCCTTGACAAAAAGAGTGTTTTAAGGAGTTGCTGGTCCTACCGCCGCATCTATAAGTTTGTCTGTTTGTGTCATTGTGTGACTTTGGTGACTCCGACTAACCCTTTTAAACACATAAGTCACACAATATCACAAACCAATTAATGGATCAAGGCTGTGTTAGAACAGGAATGTAAAATTACTGTTCCTGTCAATGGAATCTGGTGGCTTTTAAGAGGGTATAGATAACAGTGTCTGTAACCTGACAAAAAGCGCTATCTGACAGCATGGTAAAGCAGTCTATTCCGAATAAAGCGAACTCTTCAACTGATATTGATTTTTTTTTCGGTGGCTAAAATACGTTTTGCTGCTGCCTCTGCACATGGCTTAGCCTCCATGTTGGTAGTCCTGCCTGGATAGCAAAGGAATGGCCTTCCGCGCTCTGCCTCTGATTGGTTTACTCTGACATTCTTACCCTGACCCTAACCAATTCCACTCCTCTTGCCTAAACCTAACCAATCAAACCAACAAAGACAACGAGGACTAGCCAATCATAGGGAGAATATGGACCATCCTCTATTGTGGGTAATGGACATGTACCTTACACAACACTATTTCAAGAAAACTCTGTAACACACAAGGTTGATATCAATGAAACATTTCCCACAGCACAAGACAACATTTTTAAACTACTTGTTTTTTTTCCATAGTCCAAAACCCAAAGATATTTAATTTACAAATTGAATTGAAACAGCAAATCATCATATCTGAGAAGCTGGATCAAGCCAGTGTTTTGGATTTTTGCTTTATAAATCACTTCCATCATCTGAATTATTGTCAGTGAATGTTATGTTGACTATTTGAGTAACTGATTAATTGTTTCAGCGCTAAAAAGCGAGAGCTATTTCCGAATGTGTAACAGTGAATTTAAAATATTTCCACAGGTTTTTTGTCACATTAATCTATCTGCAACATCAGCTACACCACTAATTGTGAGCCATGTTTTCACCTTCTTTGTCGGTGATTAGCAGATCACAGGTGTCACTGATTATCACCATGGTAACACAGCTGAGATACCCTAGGGGTTTGGTCAGATAACTTTCCCCACTAGAGTTAGTCAATCTTTAATTTTTATGCACGGTTAAAAGCAGAACAGACTGGACTAAGCAAACACTTGCAGAGTTAAGAGCACATTTACATAGCCAATCAGTGAACTGAATAGCAGGATGTTTGAGTCAGCTTTGGCCTGACTGTATCATATGATGTGGTCTTAGTTTGGGGACTTCAAGTAGGAGGGGTGGGAGGGTGGGGTGGTAAAGTGTGACAATGTGTCATAATGTGCTCTGTGATGTGTGTCCTCTCTCTCTCTCTTCCTCTGCAGGGTGTGTGGAAGGAAGAGGCGGCACTGGGTCATAATGGAATGAAATATATAAAGGAGTAAGGGAGGGCGGACTGACTCCGGGGGCTGAACTGAGCCCCCGGTGGCAGAGTCATGATTGCTCCTATCATAAAAAACATCTTTCACGATTCAGGAAGCTAACATATCTTCAGCACATTCCTCTGAGACGCCCCTCTGTACTTTTCTGTTTACATCTACAGCACAATAATAGGCAAAAAAGCAATGCAAGGTCTTTTTCCTATGGTTTAATTCTCTTATTTCCCCAGTGTGAGGGCTTCCTGCTTTCTCTGTGCTTCAGGCAAACAGGTATTAAGCACCTCTGCAAGTAACAGGCATACATTTTCATGTGCGTGTCTAATAGTAAATGAGCTCCTCTTAGCAGGGGTTGCCACTTTAGCATGTTGAATAACATGTTGACTGTATTCAAGCCGCAGCAGACAAAACCACTGGACTCTAATAGATCATTCGGTTTGACCGACTCTGTCAAAGCAGTGTCAGGATGCTTTCAAGAACAGCCTTGAAATTCAAAAGCATGGAGGAAGTGGACACAAGCTGTATATGACTGCGCTCCACAAGATGAGTGCCATCTAGTTTCATTATACTGGAGAGAATGCAGATTTTTCTACGGCTGATATCTCCATCACTCAGCAACTCAAACCAAAACAATCTAGACTGATAAATGGCACTACAGGTGAGAGGGAAAATATGGATTTTTAGGGTGAACTGCCCCTTTAAGTCTATAAAATGCTGTCGTGTCGATAATCACAATGCATCTTCAGAAGCTTTCCTAGCAAGTCGACACAGATATTGTTTTCACTCGTTGATATATTAACATATTGGTAATGTTTTCCATCATTTCCTGACAGATTAGTGCCTCAAACAGGGGGACAATGAATCAGCATGCAGCAGAATGAGGCCCTGAGGCACATTCATAAACACCGGTAGCAAGTGATGAACGAAATCACAGACAGGAGGTCTAAAGCACAGCTAACTGTAAGGCAATAATTTTAACACCACTTCAGTTATTGGGATAAATCTGTCAAATGCAACATCTACATGGCCTGATTGTGACAAACCACAAAAGCACCCTGTGGATCCTTGTAACAAACAAGGTTAGTCCCTGCTGCTGCTGCTCCAGTCTAATAACATTATCCACCGAGGCAGTACAGTCAGGGGGAAACTACCGTGAACACTGTGTCACTGTGCACAATTAGGGGGAAGGACTCCTGCCAGGTGACTGTAATTACACTGAGGATGAACATGGTTTTAATTGGTATTATCAAATTAGGCCACGGCAACAAATGCCCTTAGAGCAGTACAAGGCGACAAATGTCAACATGGGTGGTGATGATGATGATGGGTAGGTAAATGGAAGCCCTAATCTGTAGTGGATATTACCACGCAAAGTTCAAATGAAAACCACTTACAGGTCTGCTTTATGACAGTGTTTGCAAGCAAAATCAATGCAAGCAGAAGCCTTTTCAACCACAAAATACAAACTATAATGAACTGTCTTTGAATGCAACACGCAAATGATATTTTTGGAGAGGTTTCATTTCCTCAAGTGAAACTATCTGCTTCCCCATACCCTCAGATTAGTTTTTGTGGCAGTGTTAGTCAGTGTGATGACATCCATCCATCAGTGTGTCTGAGAGTTTTTATACTTTTGTCAAAGATTTTGCCTCATTGCTATGAAATGTGTTGCACAGTGGCTGGTGGGAAGTGCAAAAGATAGCAAGAGATATAAAGAAGATGCTCAGTTATGGATTAAATAAAGCAAATATTTGGCATCGGATTTATGTCCAAAATTTGAAAGAACCAAATTTGTTCAGTGAAGATAAGTGATCAAATTTGTAGGTCACATTCTTGCCCAGGTGTGCTACTGCTAATGGAGAGTGTTTTAAATAGTAAGGTTTTGGCAAAAATACATGTGTTTAGAAAAAAACTGAATATAAACTAGATGAATGACACTTGAAACTGCACGAATGTTGTGAGAGTTTGTAAACAGATGCTTTGATATAGTTTTGCTATTGTTTAATACGGACCCCATTTACTCCATGGATTCTTTGTTTTCCATTGAGGCATGCAAGAAAAATGAAGTTTTCTTCACTAACTCAACTGAACATGTAATGTGTAATTGATATACAAATGATCATTTTGTGGGTGAAGTGTTACTTTAACCCTGCACCTGTCTTTAAAAATTCTTGCTACCAGTTTGTATTGCAGGCTTTCTCTTATGAATGCATAGTCTGCAATCACTACATGTGAAATTCATGAGATTTACAAGGTTGAAACAACATTACAGTTCATGCTCAAGATGCTCCCAGGATCTTGAGACATGCGCATATCTAGACATACAGTACATCATACATCTAAAGCCCCGTAGGTGGTCTCCTTTAATATTTATCAAACTGTGACGTTAATCATACCCAGAATGGCGCTTCGCTGCAGGACGAACTGCAGCGATCATCAGAAACATGTTAATGGTCCATTACGAGCATCAATAGGGATATCAGGCACGGGGATTGATTAAACTGGGATTAGTCTATCTGGGCCATAATAGAGAATGTTAATGAGGATGGGGCTCCTAACTTTTATCAAATGTCTCCCTGGCTATTCGGCTATTACACCCCTCTCTGTTTCTCTCATTCTTTTACTTCACACTCTTTAAGGTCTAAATGTAAAATTAAATCATGCAGAATTGGCTGTGTAAAAACTCTAAGTCTGATACAAGGTTTTCGCTTCACAAATGATCTTTTTCACTGTTATGTTGTAACCTCAGAAGATTGTCTATGGGTTGACCTCTGTGGCTTATGACACCGTTGCAAAATCCATTGAATACTAATAAATGTG
The DNA here is from genome assembly GCA_035609425.1 of Epinephelus awoara. NCBI lineage: Eukaryota > Metazoa > Chordata > Actinopteri > Perciformes > Serranidae > Epinephelus > Epinephelus awoara. Next base: position 7,111,520 of record CM069305.1, read on the forward strand.
CACTGTCATCAAGACTGAAACAAGGCGGCTTTGGTTAGTTCCTGAAAAATGACACTTCCGTATTACTCAATGTGTTTTTTATCTGCACCTGTTGATATCGCGGACAAAAAGCATGCTGTTCAGGCTCTATCATAAGCCTAAAGAACAGCATCAATTCAGCAGAAACACTTCCACCTCTCTGCCAGCTTTCAGCCAACACTGTTAAAATCGCACATACATTTTTTTCTGAAGGAGGTGCCATTCTTAGTAAGAGGAAGGAAGGCTGATGTGTCTCTGAATTGCAACAAGCAAACTGTAACTTAGGAAGTAACCGAGTAATGAGTTGAAAATCTGAAGTGGTTAAAAACATTAAAAAGGAGAACTAATCTGTCGGGTGTGATTTTTCCACGTGCTTTAACACACTACAGCTTTCAACAAGATTCTTCACACGTTGAAGAAAAAAAGATGAATGCAAATGTTCATGTAGATAAGGGACATCCTCGGTGTTTGGTGTTTAAACAAGAAACAAAACATCCTTTAAGTAAATTCCTCTGCTTAAAGGAATAATGAAATCTCAAAATGATCATTTGTACATAAGTACACACCCCATGTTATGCTGAATTCATGAATAAAACTTTGTTTTTCTAGCATGCTTCCATGGTGAACAGAGAATCCAAAATGGCGAGCATTCTTGATTAATTGAAGTCACAGAGAATGGAACGGAACGGAACGGAGAGCTGGGGCTAGCTGGGAGCAGCTAGCGGAGCATTAGTCGCAGCATGATGGAGGGACGCACAGCCAGTTAGCCTCTGCTAGTCTCTGAGCTAGCCCCGGCTCTCCGCTTGGATCCAACCGGAGCACCGAGCCCTGGTTTGTTATTCAGGTTAAAGTGGGAAGAAGCAGCGGGTTTATCAGGCAGCTGAGTGAAGTGGAGCCTGCGGAGGAAACAACGGGACCATCTGAACGTAATAGTCTGTGGAGGTGCTGCGGTGCTCGGCTGCACAGATGGGTAACACCTCGGCTGTCAGGATGTACCACTCTCACTCCACTCTCTCTCACGCAGGCTCAGAACGCACGTGCCACTTGGCCGTCGAATGTAGTCTGTGTAGTGTGTTCAAATGCAACTGACACAGGGCGACGTGAGGCAGCGTGAGTCAACGTGAGGCGACGTGAGGTGACGTGAGGCGACGTAGACAACCCAATAGTTGGCTTTCGTCGCCGCTAGTTCTTTGATGTAGGTTTGGTGTGTCCGCACCTTGTGTGTGTTTGAAAAATACTGAGCCTATGACTGGATAGAATTGGATTAAACTGAACGAGTTGTGTGAGTGTTTTTAAACAGATGTTTTGATATAGGTTATTGAAAGTGGACCCAATGACTTCAATTCACAAAGAATGTTTGCTTTTTTGGATTCTCCGTTCACCCTTACGACGTAAGAAAAACAAGTTTTCCTCACAAACTCAAGGTCACACTGGATGAGTAACTAATATACAAATGATTATTTTGTGGATGAAGTATTCCTTTAAAAAAAAGATGGTTGCATTGTGGGAAATGTGTTGCTTTTGGATGTTAACCTATAAATATGTGCTCAATCGACTTCACTAAACAAATTTGGTACTGACAAACTTGAGACCTAAATCTGACTCCACATATTTGTTTTTTCATCCATTACTGAAAGCTAGTTCAAGGCATTTTGCTTTTCTCTTGATATCTTTTCCGCTTCTCACTGGCCATTGCGTACATTGTACAAATTTGATGACAACATCTTCGACCAAAGTTTTAATTTCATGTCATGTCAATTCATTAAGAATATTCGCTTTTTTGGATTGTTTGTTCACCATGGAGGCATGTAAGAAAAAACACAGGATGAATAATTGGTACAGTATACAAATGGTCATTTTGTGGTTGCAGTGTTCTTTCAAGATTGTAAGGCAAGATAAAGCTGAGCAGTTTTTTGGGGCTTTCCACTCCGACCACAGAAACAATCATTGGAGACTGGCTCCTCATCCTCCACACTGCTGATAAAGTAAACAACCCTCCAGAAGGTCACTGGGTTGCTGATATTGATCCTGAGATAATAAATGCAAGACAGCCACATCTGAGACACGCTACTGATGCTCACCAGGCTCTGCTGATTACATATGGAGGAATGTGGACGCATAATGACACTGTTTGAATTACTTTACATGCAATTAAGTCCAAAAAATAGGTCCTCTCATGAACAACACATTTAAAAAAAATCTATTATAAGCAGACAAGGTCCCTTACACTAAATGTGTGCAAGATGTGACAGGTATAGTTTTTACAATAGACGATGTTAAGAAAAGTTCAAGGTAAAACCTCACAAAGAGGGCACAGTCATCTCAGGCTAAGGCTGGAGTTATTATGCTCAATAGATGGATCAAGTGCTTTTCGCTCCAGATAGAAATCAATACTGTCTCCCTGCGCTTCGATCAGGGGACTGAGCAAACACAACACAGCATCAATTTCTGAGCAAAAAAGCTCACCGAGATGAGGTATTCGCACACAAGATTCCACTGGACTCTAGAAATGTTGGATCTAATTTAAATGTCTGACCTGAGAAGGGACCTTCTGAGTCCCTTCATGTGATGTCCTTAGCAACACCCAGGTCTAGTGTGGTCATGTGACTGGGGTAACCCAGGTTAGGTTGAGTCCCCTGGGTGCTGCCGAGCTGCTGACCATCCTGTGCTGCTCTTGCTGCTGACACTGATGAATGGGACTGGCTGTGAGAGTGAGCGAGCAAGCGTCTGTCTGCACAGAATGCACTTGGACCACTGCACAAACCTGCATCTATCTGCAATCGGGCTAATTAACACCAGAGCTACTTCATCTCCCAGCGATAGAAAGGTCCAGGCAGTGACCTCAACCGCGTGAATCAATACTCAAACCACCGCCAAGATTTACCCTTTAAAAGAAACAATTAGTGAGGAGCACAAGCTGCATGGAAACCATCTAAGACAGCTGGATTACAGACTAAGAAAGACATGATCAGGGCAGCTAACATCTGCATCAAAAATGCATTGAGGCGTGTGTCTTTGACATGAAAAAAAACAAGACTATAGGGTGAAAGCTTCAGTTTTCAGTTCAGGTTTTCTAAGCAACGCTATGTATGCAATCAAGGAATTATTTGCATCACTCAAATGCAATGAAAGCAGTTCCACTGAAGCTACCTGTTGCATAGAACCATACTTGACTCTCAGATCACAAGAATCTTTCCCATCTATTCAAAGTCGCAGAAATAGAAGAAGAATTAAGCCTTGAAAGTGTCAGCTGCTAGCTGACGTTGGCATTACCTCAAAAAGGCATCAGCACCGATCCAGTCATCTTGTTATTCCAGTATTTGCTCTGACAACTTTCTAATGTCTCTCACTATATGTTACCGACAGTATCTGAGCCTATCGGTGTCTGTGGGTGGTGAGTATGACTGAGCAAGTGAGGTATGTGTGAGTGTGAGTGTGATAGTTGTGTATGTGTTTGTGCGATGGCATGCCAGAGTATTTTTGGGCCCTGCCTGCTTAAATGCAGCTTGCATGAATCATGACTTCCCACATAGTAGGTCAGTGAGCGGGGTGAGTCATATTGCTGTCTTATATGGTAACACGCTGCACATGTGATAGAAACACTGGGGTTATCTATAGACTGGGCTTGCTGTTTCAAATGTCTGTGGCAGAGTTGCTGTGTCTAAGCTCTGTCTTGGTCTTCAGATGATATTAGAACACATTATTCTTTGTTTAATCTTCTAATTGCTATGTCTGGCAACAAATATCTTTGTTATTTATGAATTTGATTTCCAGATTTGAACAGTTTGCCAAACATTGTGGTGTGACTCAACATGACTCAGACCTGTTTTGGTTTTCATTTCACTCAGCTTCAGCCTTAAAGGGAACCTTTTATAACTTTCCTTATTGTCTAGCATATCTATAATGTTACAATGGTTGGATGGTTGCATTAAATGTGGCAAGTTTTCAATAATAAGATAAACATATTTGAAAGTAATCCCGGTGGACACAAATCATTCAGACCGTTCTGAATACTCTGTTTTCAATGTTTTTTCGTCTTTCTTTCAAGCTGATGTCAGCTTGTGACGGATTTATTTATATGGTCATCTGCACTAGAAACACTACTGCAAGTGTTATGTACATTATGTAGCCAGCACTGCTATGTGTAGCCACATGCTAACGGCAAGAAAACATATAATCTTGATTGCTGACGTTAATTTCTTCTAAGTTTTGGATCACATTTTTATCAGAACATGTCGGTTGTAAAGACTTTAGTTTAGAAACTTTTATTGGGGATATTTCAAGGTAGAAATAGCCACTATACTCCATGAACCTGAAAACGAGGTTCCCTTTAAATGCAAATACCACAGCAGCCATACATTACTGTAAGACATGCACAAGAGTCATAACATATAACAAATATAAGCTTTAACAGAATCAAGAAAGAATAGCGGATGCTTGTTGCATTTCCTACCTCATGCTTGATATTCGCACCAACGATGACAAGGTATACCTACACACACAGTAATCTGTGTAAACCTCTTCCTGTGCAATTGGCTGAATCAACAAGGAAACAAGTGTGGTGCTTGCAGACACCTCAGTCTGCAAGTACAGAAAACCACCTCATGATGGAAGCGAAACACCCCAAAACCATCACTGCCAAGAGGGAAAGCAGGCTTTGAGGGACTGGATTAGGATATGTGGTCCTTTTTTTCCAACAGCAGCCAGAGAAGGAGCAGATCTTGTGCTAATTAGGCCAGTGATTGGCAGGCCAAGGGGCTGCTAGCATGAGTGTGCCCAAGACTGGATTATGTTCTGCATTATTAATGGGGAAAAGGATGGAGTGAAGAGTGGGGGGCAGGGTTGAGGTAGAAGCCTTTATTCGAAACAATAAATTCAGCGCGTGCATGAAGTTGAAATTCAACTGTCAATTTTGACAAAAAGCTCAAGCTCAGAGCGCTCATGGAAAAAAAGGCAAGTGGAAAGTCTCCCCACAGGAAAGAGTTGACACAGAGGCATCGCCCACGTCAAAACCTTCAAAAGCCACGTCTGTACGCATGTATGTGAGTGTGGGTGTGTGTGTGTGTGTGTGTGTGCGCACAAAGCCAAGAGTGTGTGTGTGATCATGTGTGTATGTGTGAGTGGGCTGGAGGGTACAACTCTGTTGATATGGCAAAGAAAAGCACTTATTCACACATTGCTCTTGCATGTGCGACATCTCAAGTTTTAAGTATACATGCAAGAGCTGTTGTTGTTGTAGCAACATGCATAACCGGAGCAATGGTAGAAATATCCAGCTGAGATCAAAGGGCCGCAAAGCAAGGCTATGAGGAGATGAAAGACAACATCTACTGATGTGACTGATTGCAATACACCGTTGAAAAGCACAAAAGAGATATCCAACATATCTAAAAAAATTCAGGGCTTGAGCTGGACGCCATGCAGGCGCCTTTTTCTGAAATTTCTGCAGTTCCTCTTATGGCCACTTGAGGCTGGCTCCGAAACAGAGTCAATTCCCATAGACCCCCATGTTAAAACTACCAGCTTTACAGCAGAAATACACATGTTTACAGCCTGGTACAAAAAACAATTTTGGTCTCTATAGCTAGTTTCCACATTCATAACAACTGTACGGCAGCAAATTTTTTTATAACTCACCCATTTACATTTCATAAGCCCTTAAGTTATGCATGATTAAGGGTGGGGTCGCTCAAGTTACAGGCTGTCTGTGACACGTAGCTACAGTCTGATTTAATGAGCCATTCGCAGTTTCACTGTACAGGCCGTGTGTACTTAGACTTGCATGGCTTAATCTTTGAGACAAGCATATGCTACTGGCAGGATCAACCAGGTAGCCCCCTCTCTCGGCGGGGGGAGTCAGCAAACCAATGGGTTGCATCATGGAAGCAACGTCCATTATTTATATAAACAATAAAAAAATAAAACAATATTAGTAAACAGTAGAAAGTATCACGGTGGTCAGTGTTACTTCTTTTATATACCTATTACTTATTCAGTCTCACTTCAAACTTGGTGCTGACTAATTTCGAAGGATGTTAGAGCGCTGCTTGGACAAAGACAGACGGAATTTGTGGCTATTTCTGACACCGTCAGAATTTTATCTCAGATATTCTTTGGTCGCAAGACATTGTCAACGGCCATCCTTGAACCTGTCTCACAGTGAGACGTAAAACCACCATTTTAGAGCCACGACCAAAGATATCGCCACGTTTCTCCCACGATGGGCATCTTTTGTCTGGGACAGCCCAAAATCGCACAGTGTATACTGGCCATATGATCAAGTCAAGGAGGCGTGGCCTTACCGACGGTTACACCTGAAAAGGGGCAAAAATTAGTGTGTCCACACGGATTTTATGTTTCCATCACTGCTGATCGGAGCTGGAGTCACTAAATACCGGTGAGTACTGCAGAGTCATTTGTTCCATAAATGAATGCCGATTGTAACCTTTCCCACTGATGACAAAAGCCAGATGTTAGTGGGTGTTAGTGGGGTTTTTGTCCAATGGGAAACAGGCTTTAATGAGCAGCTGTGGTGAAAAACACTAAAAGAGACTAAAAGAGATTACACAGTTTTTCCACACCACATTATGACAATTTGGATCTCTCCAGGTATTATACACATTTACACACTGACTGGAGACCTCAGATAGTTACATTAGGACCCAACTGGGCTGACCCTGCCTGATTTCTGTTTCCGGTCACGTCAGATCGCTTCAGAACCTGAACCTGACAGTGTGTTTTCTGTTTAATTTAGTAACAGTGTAGTATTGTATTGTATTTGCTGAGAAAAACTGACCCATTGTTACACAAGAATACCTAAAGATAATATTCTATAATTAATTTTCAGAGGACTGCCATGCATGAAAACTCCAAATAAATTTGTGCTTATATTTTTATCCTATGACTAGTTGTGACTGTGATCCTGAGTGTTAACAGAGTGACAGTCTGAGGCAACTGTGTTTGCAGACTTTCACCTCACTGGTTTGCCTACTCAGAGATAATCAGTCAGGTCACATTAAAACCTATATGTCATTCAGGCAGAGCATGTCTAGGGATCTGCGGAACAGCCGTTGCTGTCAGTGTGAGGGCCATGAGGGAGAAGGAGAGGCTGCAACACATTCACATGTTCCAACCCTTGAAGCTAAGCTGCAAGCTCACTCACATTACCCAGCCGGGGAATGGCCATACCGGGTTAGATGACCCACTGGCAGCAGCAGTCACACAGTAAGAGGGAGTTAATTTAGGAAATGATGTGAGGGTGAAAATATACGCACACACGAGGAAGGGGACTGGACTATGTGACCAACTGGTGTACTACAAAGAAGTGTGCATACACATACATTTTGCAACATCATGTAATTAAATAACAAGCACTCTGACATCCAGCTTCACTGCTGTATGAATAATATGTTTCAAAGAATAAATGACTCAAAAAGAATCATGTGACAATACTTGTCATGTGATCATCATGTGAAATGATTAACTTAGGCTAGTGACACAAGTTTAGGTCAGGTTAAAGGAGACCCACTATACTTTTCCTTATTTTCAGTCATAGATCATTTTAAGATGCCGCATGTTCATATTAAATGTTGCCAAAGTTTCAAATGATGAGGTTTGCTGCAAGCTGACATCAGCTTGTGACAGATTTCTATAGTCTTCTGCTACTATTGTTTGCATTACATAGCCTAAACTGCTACATATTTCTACATGCTAATTTCAAGGAATGTAATTTTGCTTGCCAAAGTTGCTCATTTACCTCTAATTCCAGATTATATTTCTGTTGAAAATGTCCGGTTGTAAAGATTCTGGTAAAGAAGTTGTCATTGGAGATTTTTACTGGTAGAAAGTACATGTAGCTACATGCTAACATCTGGGAAATATGTAGATAATCTTGGTTGCAGAAACATGTTTGCTGCTATGCTCCGTTACAGTTATGCACCAACTGCAGGTACACTGCTACATGTAGCTACATGCTAACATCAGGGACACATGTAATCTTGGTTGCTGATGTTGTTCATTTCTCCCTGATTTCAGATCATATTACTGCTGGAACATGTGATTTTGGTTTAGAAGCTTTTATTGGTGATTTTTCACAGTAGAAAGTGGCACTATGCTCCATTACAGGTGCTAAAATCGAGCGTTTCAGGCAGAGGAGTGACTACAGGTGTTCCAGCATAGACAGTAAAATGCTTTTTGAACACTGAACCATGTAAATGTGTAACAGTAGAAGCCCAAAACACAGATATGAGCTTGAAAATGAACATAATAGGTCCCCTTCAAAGAAATGAAGAAAAGTCAAATATGAACTCACAGTCTAACTCAAACAAATGACAAAAGGTGAAATTTTCAATAGCAAAAAATGTGTATGAGAAGAACACAAGTGTTGCAGGACAGGAAGCTTGGTCTCCGCTGTCAAAGTTTTGTGCCTTGTGCACCACCCACTCCCACCTCCACCTTAAGAATTCTCTGCTGCATAGTGTCAGACATTTTAGATTGAAAGTGAAAGTAATTCAAGTTTCCTCCCAAAAGAAATTGCCATAGATAAATAAATAAAAATAGTACAAGAACATATTTACTGGGAGATACTGTTAAGCCACCAGGTATCAAGAGTTGGCACAGACTGCTTGAGCAGACTGCTACAGTAGTCTTGCTTCCTTAATCTTTGATCAAATATTTCCGCATGTTTGGATGAAGTCTAAATACGTGCTGACAAGTTTTCTTGTTAAATGAAAAACGAAGTTGCGAAAGACATGTTTACATTCTTCAAAAGAGTATCATTTTGGTTTTATCATAGCACCAAAACTCAAGTATGAAATTGGCACCTGTATCAGAAAATCACGGTGTAGGAAAATATAGCCAGTACTTTGCAGGTTGAGCATGAAAGGTCATTCTTGAACTTTGAAACAGTAGTTTGACCAAAAAAAAAAAAATCTAAACTAAACTCTACTTACTAGCTTTATTTTCAGTTTGCTTTATTTTTCATCATATAACTGGTAGGAGTGTGAGAAATTATAGATATGTTTGAGCATTGAGGTATTATATTTTGTGATACCCTACCCTATTGATACAACGTTAAAAAACATGGTATCGATTTCAGTTAATGGTTTACATGCAAAGATTCATGGTAGTGGTTCATTTTGTGGTGTTTCTAAACCCCAGACCACCACGAGTTCCTTCAATGTTGTAATCCGTCTTCAGCTATTGGACTCTTCCGCACAAAGAATTCAGGCCTATGAAACAGTTAGAGTCATAAAGGGCATGCCACTAGCATTGAGTTTGCCAACGATCACCTTGCTTACAGCACTGTAGGTGTTGAAATGTAACCCCCGTATGGTGATATGTATTGTATTACCAGATTCTTGCCAATACACAGCCCTAATAACTCAACTAATCTTCATCTCCATGACAACAAAGGAAACTCCATCTGCTGAAGCGAAATGAAGAAGCTCCGCAAAAAGCTAGTGAATGAACCTTGAGATATTTTTTGTCAAAATATTGCACTCTAAGATTCCTCATAACATTTGCGCGGCTTACTGAAAAACATAACACGAACATTGCAAAATTGCTTTTGAAAAAGCAAGAATTATTACAAGAGTTGTTTCAATACCAGTATCAGAATTGCCTCTGATACTGCCCGTAGAAAACTCACACAAACTGTCTAACTTGCAGAAATTATGATTTTAATGTGATGTTTTGGTAACTAGACCTTCGTGTGTGGGAGTTCTTCTACAAGTTGTGCTCTAATCGTCCCTCTTCCACACATCTATTTGGAAATGGATGTACAAAGTATTCTTTTGCTCCAATATTGCCTAAAATGTCAGATAGGGTATTGGAGAATATGTGAGTCTGTGCACTAATCCAATACCAGGATTTCTAAATAAACTTTAATGTAGTTTTATACCTGAATAAAACAGTAGTTTTTTTGAAAATCAATTCTTTTTCACTGCTCTAACAGTAGCCTACATAGCAAGTTTTGCTGTGCAGCCACTGGCAACTACTGCTTTAGAGTGATGAAGAAAAATTTATTTCTGGTAAGTAGTGTACGTTCAGCTGATGTTCAGCTGATACAAGTTCCAGTGTTGGGATTGGTATATGGAAGGATAAACTGGTATTATAACATCTCTAGTTGTCTCACAAGACTCTTAGTGACAACTGAGATGAATTAATGTGTAGTGCACCTACTCTTAATACCAGGTTTATCTGCCAGAGACCAGGTGAGTTTGAGAGTTGAACGTCTGCAGCGTTACAAGAGAATACAGTTTGATAATGGTGTCAGTGTAATGACAGTATCAATGACCCCAGTTCACACTACCTCTGTAGCTGCTTCTGCTTGTCTTTCTCTCCATTGTCAGTGATTTCTGTAACCACTGTCCTCATTTCACAGCGTTTGGTGAAGCACTGCTGTCTGAACCACGTGCAAGAGTTTGCAGGTTTTATATGAAGCAATCATGAGTCAGCTGATTTCAATGATTTGAATGCAGGTACTGTACAAAAGTACTGTTGGCCTGACAAGACTGAGAACCACAAAATAATATCACAAAGGTTGTCACAAATCCAGCACTGTGTCATTTAAACATGCAGACTGTAAGCTCTCCTGACTGACGTAATTAATTATGTACATATATGACACTATCTACTGTAAAGCGTCAGTGCAGAGCATGTATGATAGGTCAGTCAGAGCTGTCAAAGCACGCCAACATAAGCCCTGACTGCCTCAAATCGAGTACGAGGGCACAGACTGAAAGGTTATGGTTTCAAGTGTGCGCAGAAGTGACACACAGTGCGGTTTAGTGGCTTTTGGGCAGAAGTATTGATGACTCAACTTGAGAAGAGAAAGCAGTGCTTATTTATTGGACCCAATCGCACGCCCAGGCATCACAAGTCACAGTGGAAATATTTGCAGGGAGGAGGAACTGCATCACCAGTGAACAGCGTGTCAAATGCTTTTTGCCGTTGTTTGGTTTTGATCACTTGTTTCCAAGTGTAAAAACACAGACTGGGTCATAAATACAGTCCTAAATTCAAGATACAAATTCTTTTAAAACGCTGAGCCAGTCCGTCTGGTAGCGTTTAAGTAGTGTTAATTCCACAACCTGCAACATCAACTTATTTTCTGTCATACTCTGGCAGAGGAAAAAAGCAGAGGGCTCCCGAGTGATGTTTGGATCCAACCTATGATTTATTTACACATGGGTGGGCCAGCTGTGTCATGCAACCATTAGAGCAATCTGTTAAACACAGCGTTGCAATCTGACTATTAATGTGTGCTGTGTACTTTCACATTATGACAGTAGAGTGAAGACTCCCTGACTGCTACACAGTGCTGGAACTAGCAGATTCAGCGCTAATGAGTGCATGACTTTTTAATTTATGGCCAAAATCATATTTTGTGAGGTCACCGTGACCTTGACCTTTGACCTTTAACCACCAAATTCTTATCATTACATTCTTGAGTCAAGGTGGACATTTGTGCCAATCTAAGGAAATTCCCTCAAGGTGTTCACTAGAAAGATTTGGACACAAGACCTTTGACCACCACAATCTAATCAGTTGATTGTCGAGTTCAAGAGGACGTTTGTGCCAAATTTAAAGACATTTCCTTGAGGTCTTCTTGAAATATGGGACAGATGAGGTCACAGTAACATTGACCTTTGACCTCTGGGGGCTTGGCACCTTCCCTCTGGTTGGTGCCCTGGGTAGCTGCCTATGTTGCCATGGGAAGATCACTCTTGCTGCTGCACCGTTACACACAAACACATACCAGTGAACGGCCACTGCTCAAATAACTCAGTCACAGTCTTGTCACAGTCGCTCAATACTGAGTGATCAATATTTATCTCTGGGATTACAATGGATTTCTTCTTGATTAAAACACTGAAATTTAACAAGTCCAAGGAGAACGAGCCCTGAGTGTAAAAGCAGGCGGGTGTTTTTCGAGTCCAGAACCTGAACTCACACCAACACTGTGCACCCCTAACCACAGCTTGGCAAAGTGCAGACACTGATGGTATACGTATACGGCGGACGATTGATTTTTCCATCACGGCTGGAAATGACTAATCCAATAATCGGTTGAAAGCACCATATCTATAGGCAGCACACAGCCAGCTGGAGCTGGGCTATTTGTTTTCACGTATTGATCCTCTGCTGATGTGATTTATTTTTTTCTCACACTTAAAAAAGGAGCAATGACTTAAACAGAAACACTCAACGTACTCTTTTTCAAATATCTGATTCATCATCCATGCAGTCAACCCTTCTAAGTGACTGCAGGAAAGCCTGTGTTTGCCATTTGTTAGTGTCATTACAGCTGTGAGCAGCACAACTGATGAATATGATGCCAAATTGAATGTTCATATCTCCGTCTATCCACTTCCTTATAAAGATAAATACACAAACTGATATTAAAAGCAAAGATATGACAGGAGCCATTTAGTATTTGCCTGCTGGAAGTCCTTTCCTGCGTGTAAATTTCCCTTTCAGAGCAAACATGAAAAGAGTGACTGAGGGAAATTTTTCTGCCCTGTTTTTTCACCAGTCAATCAAAGGGGAATTAATGTTACTCATATGCAAATGTTTTGTTTTTTTAGTGTGAGTGGTTCAGATTGGGAACCAATTTTCCCTCACTGTCAGAGAGGTGTTCTGTTTTCCCTTTAAGGCTGCATTAAACTAAATATTTTACATATTGACTTTGGATCAAATGACTGTGTAATGTAAAACAGTTGCTCTGAGTGACAAACCTACAAACCTACTTTCATGTCATGAAATTATGAGCAGTCAAGTGGGAAATGCTGAGTCAGAGATTTCAAGAATTTTCCAAGTTACAACTTCTCCAAACTGGCACAAGAACCAGAAAGGTTTGGAACCCCAGATGACTAAGGTTGATTAAATTCTGCACAAAAAGAAATTATTAATTTCACATCTTTACTGGCCAGACATCGCCCACTCCTACAGTGGAAAAAAATACTAACCCTCCAATTTGAAAAAATTAAGGATACGTCTCAGAGTTGGTTTGTTAAATTCTTATGTGTATGTACAGGGTACTTTTCATTCTGAATGAGCCAGTGTGGATGCTGGTGTGTCCCAAAAAAACACACCAAAAAAGTGTAGCAAAAAAAAGATGGTTACAGCTACAAGAAAAAATAAATTACAGATTAATTTAAAAAACTACTGCAACAAGACTATGTTGAAACCTAGTGTGTGGCTGCGGTGTGTGTGCTCAATGTGCTAAACTGTAGCCAAATTATTACACAGATGGTCAATGGTGGAGTCAATCATTTTAATTATATTAAATGTTCATTTGCAATTTTCTGTACTGTAATTTTGGTTCTCAATATATCCTCATACAACCATTTGTATAATATCCTATGAAAATCCTCACACAATGGTTCATCTGATATCCTACAAATTGGTGCCCCACCAGTGATGTTATGTACTTAACGTAAAGCTTAGGTTTAGGCAAGTAAAGTCACTATGGTTAGGTTTTGGAAAAGAAACATCGTGATGATGTATCTTAAAATGACTCAAAGTTCTCTCAAAGGTTCTGCACCCCATTCTCCTGGGGGAAGTCCCGGGGGAAAGTCCTGTGTTTTGTGACATCCACCACCCCAGCCTTCCCTCTTATGAGATGCTTCCCACTTTATTTTAACTGCCATCAGCACATCGGTCATGTGGTCACAGCCTTCCAAAATGCGTGGGTTATTTACTGACTCATGATTAGGTAGGATATATACACATTTTGGAGGATTAGTTTTCATAGGCAAACGTACAAACAGTGCATGAGAACACCCTGTTGCTTTTACAGACCAGTGAAATGAAAGATACATTTTCCAAGTTTTAATCCTGTGTTGCTGTGGCTGAAGTCTTATTGTTGTATCTCTCCCTTATCCTCCTTTTAATCTAAAGGTGGCCAAAGGTGTGTGTGGGGCTGACAGTCCACTGTAGCTCCACATCGTGCTAAACTCGGAGCCCACCCCTTTTTAACAGTCCAATCAAACTCAAAGGATTTGATGTAAATCCCTATTGTGACTGTATGCCGCTCAAATATACCATTTCACTGGGAAATATGTCACAGTGCAGAAGCTAAAAAGACACCCTAATGATCCATTACTCTCAGACAAAGGCCAGTGCATGACCTTGTGGCGTAACCCATACATTGCCATGGCTGTAAAAACAAATGGTACATTATAAATCAGATAAGAATTGCATTAAACATTCATATTCTTTAAGCTCCATTCAGTCATTAATGAACATAGTGTCAGATTAATTGATAATGAAAATAATCATTAGTTAAAGACCTAATTTAGTGCAACAGCTGTTTCTGCCAGAGACACATTGCTCTCTGTGTGCTGCAGAATTGCTGCAGGAAAAACCTACATGACTACTTTCATAGCACTTTACACTGTTCAGTTGAACAGGTAGAAATTCTCAGTGCCCCAAAGGTCACCCTCCTGTGCCGCTCTCACTCAGCCTGAAGCCAAGTGCAGAGCAAATATTGCAGTGACTGATGGAGGAGGCCAGCGTTCCTCTCAGATCAGCCCTGTGGAAACCTCCGGGGAAAAAAACGCAGACGCAAGCTGCTGCTATTTGCGGATGAGAGACGGCGTTGGCTGAAATGACACGTTGGTTGATGGTCTGCGGGAGGACATTGGCTTTTCTAGTGGCACACAGTTCTTGGAAGGCATGATAGATGCACATCTCCTCTCAGCGTCCTAAGCGTTTTTGCTCGTCTGTGGCTGCGCAGCTGCCACACAGTGGACGCGGCCTGCTAGAATGCCACTCTTAAGCTCAAAACAGAGCTAAATGGCCCTTCTTTATCCTGCCGCTGTTTCCTGACCGAGGTCAGCCTCTCTGCACACCGCAAATTACTCCCTGAAACGCTGGCAGACAGGGCTGTGGAGAAATAGCCATTTGTGTGTTTATAGTTCAGACTGTGCACTAAGTCCCCTATCGTAAGAGGCTATTTTTAGTTGTCTAATCCTTCAATGGATTCATAATGGCCAAAACTGGCCGGATGACAAAAATAAAAAAAAGCTTCATGTTAAAGAGTACACTAGGTTTATGTCTCATCTGTCATTATTTTGCCCTTTAAATTTCCATTATGAAAAAACAAATTTCTGCGTCATGCAGTCTGGGTTATGAAAACTGATACATATACACATCAGCCTTATTATAGAACATGAGGGCATTTCTGGGACAGCGAGCATGTTGATTATGTATGATGAATCAGAGCTAATAGGAGCGGCATTTCAGCCATGAGTGTTAAAACAACAGGTTCTTCACAGAGAGTGTCTGATTAATCTCCTTCAGAAGCGCTGGACGTCTCTCACACAGACCCTGGACATTCTGCTCAGCTAAGCATTAACTGTGCAGCTAATCTGCTGAGGTGGGTGGGGACAAACATGACCACACACAGACTGCATGAACTCCCCCCTCAGGCTTTTATCAGGAACAAACTCTTTCAACTGTCTAGAAACCTGCAGACATTAATATGAAGAGGCTGGGTATGGCCTCGACCTCTTGCCCTTTAATAGCTGTAAAGCATCACCCTGGGACGTGGGACCTGTTTTCCCGTCTGTTATCTATCACTCCTGGGATGCACTGCTGTTTCGCCGCTGGGCACTCCAAAAATCCACAACAACAAAACATGGTGATGTTGTTTTTGACATATTTGTATATGGTGAACAGTACAATTTTTCAATTGAATTGTTTTTGTTCTTTAAAGTATTTTTTCCTGCATAAATTCACAAATGCTCTCCAGGTATTGGTATGAAGTTAATCACAATATTAAGTATCAGTGGGGTCAGATTTTGATTACCTTTAAAGGATAAGTCTGGCTTATTACAACGTAGTTTTTGTTATGATTTCTATTGAAGGCAGTTGCTCAAACAACGGCAGCACAACAAAGTCAAGAAACAGGAAGTTGCAAACAAGCCAGCAGTTTATTCAGACGATCAAAGCCACTTTGTGTGGTCAAACTAAAAGTGAGTGTACCTGAAATGTCAGCAATGTGCACTAAACTACTGCAAGTTTAGTCCCAGGTAGCCAAAATAATCTGCCCCAGCACTGGCCAAAACTCGGCCTGCCAGAAGATAAGTTTGGCCGCGTTCAGTTGCTGTACTCAGCTGAAACTCTGAATGAATGATCCACCAGAATCAGGTCAAATAAACTGGCCAGATTCCAGCTAATGACACTGCCATCGCTGGGCCATTATCAAAAATGACTTGGCCCAGCATCGGCACAAACTTGGCACGCTGGGAGAAATAAGACAGGCTGTGTCCAGATGCCTTACTCAGATGAATCAGGCCAAATAAGCCGACTCAAATTTTTGCTGCAGAAACTACCACTGCTGGGCCATTATCAAAAATAGCCACGCCCAGAATCAGCCCAAACTTGGCAAGCCGGAAGAAATCAGTCGGGTTGCATCCAGATGCTGGACTTGGCTGAGACTCGGGATGAATGACTCACAGAATCAGGCCAATTAAAGTGGCCCGATACTGGCTGCCATCACTGGGCCGTTATCAGAACAGTCCTGACCCAGCATCAGCCCAAGTCAGGACCCTAGAAGAAATAAGTTGGGCTGCAGCTATTACGAAACCTAGATGAGACTTGGGATGAAATGATGCCCCAGAATCGCTGCCAACATTACCTGGCCCAAACCCTAAATCCCAGAGGAAATAAGTTGGGCCGTGTCCAGTTGCCTGCCTTGGCTGAAACTTGGGATAAATGATGCCCCAATATTGAGTTTATAATCTGGTCCAATTCTGGCTGCTAACATCGCCATGCAGGCAAGCAAGGTCTAAATAACTTCATCCTGAAGCAATAGTGAAGATCTGTTTGACCAAAAATTGACCAGTACAGTCAGAAAGTAGAACAGCTCTGACAATAAGGGCTAAGTCTTAGCAGATGAATGAACAGACTTGTGAACACGTACAGCAGAAGAAGTGATGTGGAGCCTTTCTGAACTCTCCACACTACAGTGAGACAAAAGCACACACTTAGGGATGATCTGATAGCAGGTGATTTATTTTCCAGGAGTTGATGAATGGGTGCTGTTCCACTTGTCAGAAATAGGTATTCAACCCTAACCAGCTGCTCTCTCTGCCCTCCGTCCATTGTGAAAGTCCTACACACGTCCCACTTCCCTGTGTGTGGCCCAGTTTGCTGCTCAATATGTTCTAATGTAAAGCCAGTCATCGACTCACAGCCAACAGGAGCTCAATAACACTGTGGACACACATGCCTGCCTCAGCCTCTGTAGAGTGTGTGAATGTTATCTATCCCCTGAGTAAACTTCTCATTATGGCAGAGGCATTGTTCAGGATCCATCAGGAACCAGCCTCAAAGTATACGCAAGTGTTGAATTCACTATACCAGAATTCTAACTTTTAAACATCTTCTAAATCTGAGTAGTGCTGCTTACTAAAGCCAACAGGAAAATTCATCAAGAAATGTATGACCACAGCTTACTTGGACTGTCTTTTATTTGTTTGGGGGGTTGGTTTGTCTGTTGTGACTCTGTTTTTCTCAGCGTAGCAAGCAAAACATTTCCACATTTGGCTTTTGGCAGCTAGTTGGCAAACTGGTTTGGGTGGAACTGAAGTCACTTCAGGGCAAGGTGGACTGTTGTCCACACTGGATGTGACCATATTCTCTGCTTTTTGTTGAATATTGCATCAAGTCGAGTGTGAATATGTTATTCAGTCTCAAACGTTAGCCTGAATCTGGTTATGACACAGGCTTTGTAATAAAACATAACATCATTACAGAGATGCAGAGGCGACGTGAGACTTGCACTTGAGGTGCGAAATTGAAGACTTGCAACTTACTTCAGACTCATCTGCTGTGAGACAATTGTGACTCAAGACTGACTGCAAATACTTTTTTTTTTTTAACTTGTAAGTAAAAAACAAAACTAGAGACTTGACTTGTACTTGTGCTCTGAGACTTGAGACTTGACTTGGACTTGCCTCTGAAGCCTAGAGACTTGTCTTATACTTGTGCTCAGAGACTTGAAACTTGACTAGAGACTTGACTTGGACTTGCCCCCAGAGGCTGGAGACATAACTTGGACTTGCCCTCAGAGAGTAGAGACTTTCCTGAACTTGTCCAGAGAAATGAGACTTGACTTAGACTTGCCCAGTGAAATTAAAGACTTGACTTGGACTTAGCTTCAGATACTCTAGACTTAAACTGGACTTGTCCAGAGACTTGAGACTTGACTTGGACTTGCCCCAGGGATTAGAGACTTGACTTGGGCTTGTCCTCAGAGACTCCAGACTTGACTTGGACTCACTCTGAGACAGTAGACAGCTCTGTATTAGTGTAAATCTATTGTCTGTCCTCCACACTATAAATGTCAAAGTGCTCTGTAGTAATAAAGTTTTTGCCCATATTACTTTCCAGAAATCGCGAGCTCATTATTATCATAAACAAAAAACGTTTTGCAATATAACCAGATAACATACATCAAAAATACATGTGGAGTTTGTAGTACAACCACAACAAGTTCCAGATTTGTCCTGTTGAACATTGAACAAATGTCTAAAAGACTGAGCTTTAGTACTTCATGTCCTGATTTATTATGCACTGATTATGAAATACTGCAGTTGTGACAGCTCCACATTCCTGAGAGCGTTTTGGGGCAGTGTCTCAGGTATTTCAGTCCCTGCTCACAAGCTTCAGCATGAGCACAGTTTACTAGCGTGGCTCAGCAGTGCCGCTGGTCCTCCCTCGCCTCATTTGGTGAACTCATAAAAGCCCCAGCCCAGACTTCACCTGTCAGGGCAGCAGCTCCCAGTGAGTCATGGTCCATTCATCAGCCCTCCACTGACTGAAGGTTATTTGAGGGAAGAGCTGACGTCTTTGTATTTTCCCAAAGACACATTGTGAGCATTTCACTCCTTTGTTTGTGATCTAGGAATCCACGCTCACACTGGGTAATGTGAACACTGCCGACACGATGTCATTTGGTGGCATATGCAACAAGCTGACTTATTCTGAACTCTTTCACATCCTGTGTGACTGTCGTAATCTTGTTTCTAGCAGTTGCTCGGGCTCGTCACAACAAACTCTCATCGGCGAGGTGACGGGAGTGACGGGGGTGGGAGTGGTGGGAGGGGTGGGAGGGGTGGGGGCTGGGGGTGGAAAGGGCAACAGAGGAGACTCGTAAACAGCTCACAAAGCACCGGGGTTGCCGCAGGACATGCATCCCCTCCCATTCTTCCACAGACACTCACACACAGACGCACAAAGTGGAGGTGGAGGCGGTGGGGGCGGTTTGGACTCTATTTCACTTCCCCATTCCCACAGATACAGAGAGGGCCACACACATTATTGCACCCCATGTGAAATGTCCATAATGTGCAGGAGGATTACTCAGTATGACTAAACAGGTCTGTTCTGCGTTACAGAGACCTGTCAGACTTGTTTGCATTGTTTGATTTTTTACATGTCTAAACAATAACTGCAAAAAAGATCTCATCAAGTCATTGTTGTCTTACTAAGCCCAAACATTTGCATCATACTGTACTACAGATGGTGTTTACGGAAATGTTTGAGTTGTAGAGATGTACTGACTTTATGGTGCTTTATCCCATGGGTGCAATATTTCCTCCCCTTTTTATTACTTCTGCGATGTGTTTCCAATATTTGGACTTCCTGATTCATTCTCAGTTTTTTTATATGTTCTATCAGAGGAAGTACAACACTAAACTGTATGTCCTGTGCAGTATCGTAGTTATGTCCATACTGGAGGGGCAGGCAGTAAGGGTGTGGAGGTCAGGCTGGTGTGACACATCTAAATTTCTTGCAAGAGAATGCAGTTCTTGTCCTGTCACACACCTACAAATAACGTCTGCCTTTGTATAAAAAGGAAGCACAATCTTTCTCTAACTTTAAACAAGTGTTTTAGTTTTTTTTAACCTTGACCATAAACCAGAGTTTGTGTGTCATAACCACAGTGGCCGCCAATGCACATTTGGTTCCTTCATTACACTACGCTTGAATGAGCACACTGTCAGTAAGGCACATTTATGAAACATCAGAATTCCTCTTTTATATTTATTTTATGGTGCTGTGAAAGTATCAATTGGATTTATGTTTCTCACCAAAAGCTACATTTTACAAGATAACATTGAACACATCATGAGAATGTTATAATTTATCTTTGCCCAGTACTCAATCCAACCTCTGTGAGCTGTTGGTTGCGACCACAGCTCCTTAGAGGTAACGATAAGCAGCTCTCATCCTGCTGATTTCATTTTCACTTTCAGTACTTGTGTTACATTAATTATCAGTATTTCCTCATTACATTAGTAATCCACACGGCATTATATGTCCCCCAAATGATAACTTGCTGTTTCACATAAATCGTATATAAATGTCATTCTACAGGACACATGACGGCTATATAATGTCATTATGAGCTCTGAGATTCATTTTGGCCAATCATAGCAGCAAAAGCACAGGTGTCATTAGAAACATTAACAATGGCTACATTCCATCATGCAGGTTTCCTTAATGGCTTGACTTACTGGAATGGATCTATCATTAATGTTAGTAGCTCCACATGTGCTTTTCCTGCTGTGAAAAAAAAGGTCTGTTAAAGGGTGACTGTGGTCTTTTTCAACCTGGATCCTATTTTCTAATGCTTTTGTGAGTAAGTGACTAATGGAGACAACAATTTCTGAAATTGGCCCAGTATTGAGTGAGATCGCTGTGTCCAGCAGCCACGCTACAGGCTGCAATGAAACATTTATGGGCAATTGTACACCGCTGATTTACATCCACTTAAAGTCCGTGTAAAGCAAATTCTGCTATTTTCTTCTAAACACATTAAATAGGTCATAAAAGTACTCCTCAAAATGTGTAAAAAAGCCTTTCAACCATTTACAGTTGATTTGTGGAGCTAGGCTCCACAAACTGTGTTTCTAGGTTTCAATTTTCTGGATTTAGTGGGCGGGCCTTAAATCATAGCCGCATTACGTAACGGAGCTATCCCTGCTACAAACACGCCCCCTGAGGCTGTAGCAGTATAAATACACACTCTTGTACAGTAGGTGGCGGGATGCAGTGGATGTCTTAGTTACAACATGATTGAGCTAGCAAAGCAGTTTTGTGTTGCTATGTGTGGTATTTATTAAGTTTTGGGAAATATTGCTGTGATGTGACAAACTTATAACAGACATTTTTTGCTGCTTTACATGGACTTTAACACTAAAAGTGCTTGTTTTTGCCACCAACCGGTTCAGATTGTCTAAGTGTCTGGAAAGGATCCTTACAGAGAAAGACCTTTTTGTGAAGAGTAAGATTGTTTTTTGTTTAACCAGAAGCAGCTCTGAAATCACTATCGCCAAACCCACCAAACTCCATTTAAATAAACAGTAATTTTGTCATCATATAACACATTATATTGAAAGTCAACAGAAACAAAATAAAAGTCACAAAAACTGTCTTAGTTCCTTTTTCCACTGTTTCAAACATTCACCAGCTCTGGTTTGGTCAGAATAAACCTTAATTCACCCGGTTAGATGTGAAAATATGCTGGCTCTATACACACTAAAATTACTGTTTATTTAAATGGAGTCTGGTGGGTTTGATGATAGCGAGTTCTGGGCTGTTTCTGGTTGAAAAAATGTCTATATCTGCAGAGATCCTTTCCATAATGGTATCAGACACTAAATATAAACAAAAACAAACACTTTAAGTGGACGTACATTAACGGAGCAAACATGCCCTGAGTGGTTACATTGCAGCCTGTTTCACAGATGCTAGCTGCTGCTCTCTCGCTCAGTGCTGAACCAGTTTAGAAAATTGTTGTCCCCATAAGTCACTTAGACACAAATACATGGGAAAATAGGGTCCAGGTTGAAAAATACTTAAGTTACCCTTTAAAGAACAGCGGAGCCTTTCATTATTTGTATTGGAAACAAGTTAAATTCATTCACCCTTCCTCGCTGATCTTTTTAGAGAAAATAGGAGCTCCAGGACTCATTAAATAGCAATAAATAAATAAATAAAAAATGATTGGTTAAAATGTTGTGTTTTTTTAAATGCAGGTAGCAGTAAAAAAAGGTTGCAACTAGATCAGTGAGGCTGAAAGATGTAAAGTACAACCAATGAGTATTTCTTTACACTGGTATGAATTTAAATCATTCCCAGTTTCCTTTAAAGGCTTCCAGTAAAATCCTCAAAAGACTTCTTTGCCTTCTATGAGTGCTGACTGGTGACAGGATTAACACTTTCATAAATGCATGACTTGTCATGAATCAATAAACAAATCTATATTTCATGAATTTAACTTCCAAATGTTCAAATGAATAATTCACAAAGTAAACCAGATGTACAGCCATTTCTTGGAACAGCCACGGTAATGGGATCACCTACTTTCAGAGACGTATCTCCGGGGCGACTCCAGCTCTTTTCACATTTGTAATCTGATTACATAATTTTATGAATACAGTACAAGACGCTTGCAGTGGCGCTGTCTTTCACTCCTGCGCGCGCACACACACACACACACACACACAGAAGAATGCTCTGAAGTCTGAAACTTTTTTTCAACCTGTGCCTCTGAGTCATAATATGAAGGAGGAAGCCAGGAATGAGTCAGAGAATGTTCCACAAGCCTAATAGTACATCTCAGTGCTGCATGAATGACTCTCAGGCACTGTTTGTCTCTTGACACAATAAATAAGTCTGTAGTGATGAGACTGAGCTTGCTGTCTGGTGTCTGGTGACATGTTTTTCCTCAATAAAAACTACTAGGGATAAACACTGATCTTTTGTTTATAAGGAAAAAGAGGTTTCCTGAGGTGAACCGGTTTTCCAGTCTGTGTGACAACATCATCCATTAAGTGCAAAAACTTGAAATCCAAAGCACATGCATTGTGTGTGGTAACGCAACACCGTTCTGCACAAAAAAATCTGCAAAATACATATACGGCCCTCTCCACAGCCGCTCTTTGAAATTCCACTCCACGCCACAAATTAATTGGCTTTGCAGATGAAAGAGACGTGCATTGTTAAGTGTTAAGTGCTGAATTGAGAGGCTTAGCGGAGCAGCGTCACATCAAAGCTAGGCCAATTACATCGGGTATCCCTGCACCATTGAGAGGAGCGAGGCTTGCCTTGGGGGGGGGAGAGATCCTGGGTAGTTATCAATTCAAGCTTTGACTCAAGTCTGTCAGAAGACCGTGTGTCTGTCCCGCTCACACTCCACCTTACACATGAGGAAGCCTATTGTTCAGCACCAACTGGATTTATGAGTCATTTACACCCTCGCTAATAATTTCAACTGAGCTGTAATATTCAGACTACACAGGCTACTCTTTGACTTCACATATCGAGGTTTATTTCTGCCTCCGGACCAGCTATCAGACCAGTCTTCAAAACCCCACATTACATACATGGACAACGGCTCAAAAATACACTATTAGTGCACTGACAGACACTATGGCTAGGCACCTAGAACACTTGTTCAGAGTTAGAGAAAGATTGTGGTCACGGTTTCCAAGACGCAAACATTAGCTGCTGGATTGTACCAGAACACTATACTTTCCCCTACACTTCATATACAGCACACGACTTCCTGCACAGGCACCCAACATCAGAGCTGGATGTAAATTGTGCTCTGCAGCCAATGGTGCCTTAATACAAGGGCTTACTGGGGCTTAAGTCCCGGGGCCCGGGCCTCTAGGGGCCTCACGAGACATGAGCTTATTAAAAAAATGTTTAAATATGTATGTTATAAATAATAATATTGTATATTTACACACGGCCATGTACAGTATTAGGTGAGGGAAGTCACCGAGGTTTCCCATGCATAGCTTCAATGTGTGAATCTGTGTTTTAACTGCTCAAATCACAAATCAGGTAGCCATAGCATTGTGAGCAGGCTGTGTGCTGAGGACAACTGCAGGGGAAGCACCCATAGTGGATGGGATTTTTTCAGGTTTTTTATTGAATAGACTGATCTTCCCATGTTGCAACTGTGCACACAGCTCTTTTTGGCTGATAACCTAACCATGTCTTTGCTTATTGTTGACATACTGTCTTCTATTGATGATGTCCATATTCTGCTTACTGATAGACAGGCACTCCATTTACTCTTTGTTGGTGTCGGTTGATGGAGGGTCTGAATTCATGTTGCCATGGCCAAGGGCCCAAAGTAATGCCAAGACCCCCATGACTGTACCTGTTCTGGACCACCAAATCAAAGCTGCAATTAGAGGATGTTTGAGATTTTGTCTCATAAATGATTTAAATGCTCAGCTGATTATCAATCAAATCAAATCACTGTTTGATCGAGGGATTAATTCAGTGTTTCTGAACAAAATAAACCTGTTTTGTTCCCAAAGACAGAATCATTTTGATGCAAATCATGATGCCAAAAATGAACAAAATTACCATGCTTATGATTTTACTCATAATCCTGAATCCCTAATTCAGTGTGACAGGTATTCTGTTTCCCGTCAAAACACTGGCCCACCAGCAGGTGACACATAATGAATCACCACATCACAGCTATCCAAACAAACAAAGAGAGTGTGTGATGACAGCACTCAGGAGAACGTCCCTCTAACTCAATATACTGCAGAAAATGTGCACATCAGTGCAAAACTGAAGTTCTTACAGAGACACAAGAGGCTTCATCAGCAGATCAGCAAATTAAGTGCTTTAATTGCAGTGGGGATACTTAAACTGCTGCTTCCCTTTCTCCTGAGTTTAAGCTGTTTGAAGCAGCATCAAGACAGCACCAGCTCAAGCATTCAGCTAAAGAGATGACCAGCAGTACTGGCAGCGGCTTGGCTCACTCGTGCCTACTGTCTCTTTCCTTGCAGAGAGACGAATGAGGACTCCTATCATTTCTACCTATTCTGCTGCTGAATGAACCACAGGGGAACTGCAGCCATTCATCAAGCTGCTGGGCAGCTCCTGGAAGAGCCCCACTGTTTGAAGCAGTGCCAACTTGGTTGGGCTATTTAGTGCGCAGTGGGTGCAGGGAAACATAGTAACATGGAATTGTACAGAATCAGGAATTCTATTGCAGCTATTTGAAAAGACAGATCTCTGCACTGCATATATTGTTTAAGGAATCCAAACTAAACACCAAATGCATGGCTTGAATTTTGCTTTTGGGGTCTGCTGCACAAATGTTTCCATACAGATCACGGAAACATAAAAAAAATATTGCCATTAAAGAGCATTTGCTTCTTTGAATTTTTACTCTGACATGCTACTTTTCAAAAAATAGTGAAAACCAGTATTTTCAACAAGACTAAACAGTCATGCTAGCTGCTCTGTGAGGCTATACTTAGGCACATGGGTGCTTTGCTGAATGGTAACATCAACACAACATATTAACATGCTAGTAATGTTCACCATGTACACCATCTTAGTTTAGCATATTAGTATGCTAGTATTAGCTAATCAGCACCAAACATGGCATTAGTTTTGCAGGTATTAAGTAATGAACCAAACTGAAATGTTGACCTCATGGTGGTGGGAAAGGTTAGATGATCACCTAAGTCATTACAATTTGTCTTGAAATGTACATGCATGTCTGTACAAGAGTTCATGTTTATAACAAGAGTTTATATTTCACTCAAAACAAAATATGTCAACCTCATGGTGGCACTAGACACATTGGAATACAAATTCTGTGCCAATCCATTATGTAGAAGTTGACATATCTCACAGAAATGAGTAAATAACAGAGAAAACCTTGACCTTCAGGTGATCACTCATGTTATTAAGATTTGCTGTGGGGATTCCAAATATGTAAACCAAATTTCACGGCAGTCCATTGTAGCAGAAAGGGAAACTTAAACTTTGTTCAACTGGGATAAACCTACGCTACACCGTCATGTATTTGACAAGACACATCACTTAAAATAAAAAGTGGTAACCTAATGGTGGTGCTATGGAAAAGTCTTTAACCCAGGAGACCTAAACCTAACCTCCGAAACTTTATGTTAATTATGTAACTTAACATTAAGGATGTGACATCATGTGTGGGGTGTTAATTCGTTAGATATCATACAAACTGTTGTATGAGAATACGTTGAGGTATTTGCCATATGTAGTGTATTATAGGCACATATTTCATGTAACATACGTAACATGACATATGTCATGTTAAATGTGTCATACTGACCTAGTAACAAACATACTACTTTTAGCCACACCAGAATATTTTTTTCTGAACCTAACCAAGTGCTTATGTTGGGTAAACCTAACGCAAAAAACCCTGAAAACTAAGTATACTTACGTCAAAAGTTTCATTTAAAAAGAGACTGTATGCATGCTATGAGTGGAAATGCCATCAAGCATCTAAAAAAGACGCTGTAGGGGTACCTAGAGCATCATAGTTTGACGCGTAGGGCCACTGAACAAATATTGATATTTCATCAGTTAGGAGTAAGAATGTGTTGCCAAAGTTGGTACAATTCTTCCTCTGGGGACCATGCATGTCTCTAAAAGATTTCTTCCGAATCCATCCAATATTTGTAAAGATCAAAGTGGTAGAGCGAGCACTACACTGACTGGCCCACTGTCTTTCAATTCATAGAGCCCAGCTGCAAGCATGGCTGAAAAGTATAAATTCATTTAAGAGCAAAATCTATTTTTGAAGATGATCACACAATTTATGGTTATCCCTCATGAATTGTGGAAATAGAACAGAATATCTCCATCCCTCTGTTAATGAGTTGATTTGGTTTATAAGTACAGGTGTAATTTTTTTTCTTTCATCAAGTTGTGCATGTTTCATTTTGTAACCTAACACTTGCACACTTCCCCAGTGGGAAAATGAAAGCCGTTGTAAAATCATCAGGCATCAGTGAAACTCTAACCTTCCATGAGGAAGACCACTCAATCACCCACATGAATCATCTCAGTGGAACCTCAGTGATTTATTTCACAATCCAATAAAAACGCTGGGTGCAAGAGAGATGGAATGGAGGGTGGAGGTGGGGGATGGCTGTCAATGTCGCAAACCACCAAGACATCGCCCTATTTAACTGCCGATCGACCAGGTCTCCTCATACTCTGTTGGCCAGCAGGTAGAGTCCCCGCTGATGATGAGGTGGCTGTGTATGGGAGGCCCAACAATGCACAGAGGCGGTAGGCTGAAGGAACCCATCAATGAGTTCCTTTCTCCCTGGGGAGCCACTGTTTACTCAGCACAGTGCGAGCTGGAGAGCAGCACAATGGTGTTGCTGGGCCTCTGCGCCTAATATTGATGTCATACTACTCATCTCCACATTATCCCTGCTATTGATTAGTCTGATCTCAGCCCGGAGTGCTGGGGAGCAACAACAAACAGAGCTCTTTTTTCTCTCTTCTCTTTTCCCGTCTCATCCCACTGACTCCCACACACTCCGAGAGAAACCGATTCTTTTTCCCAGCCTTCTCCCTGAATCCCCTACACCCTCCGTTCATGGTTTATCGATCAGAGCCGCATCAATACAGCTAGGATTGTAAAGTCCTGAAGTGCACAATCACACAGAATGAGTAGCAGCTTTTCATCCCTCGTGGCTAAATTGGTTTTGCAGCAAAACGATCATTAAGAAGACACGGCTTGGTGTTCACAAAGCAACTGCTTTCACTCAGCATCGCCATTCGTTTACTGAAAACAGAGTAGACCGCTCAACATTGTAAATGTTAACTGCATCTGCATTGACTCAACTTGTGTCAGATCTGATGATTTGTTACAGACGTGTAACTTTGTGCAGAGAAACTTTGCTGTCTCATCGTGCTAGCAGCTTACAATTACTCACAGAGAACCCTCGGCTGCCAGGAGCTTTACAGTAAGTGGAAAATGTGAATCACCCACTGTAACGCTTCAACCCAGAAAAAAAATAAGTGGAAATGTAGGCTGGGCCCGCTACCCCTCATTGTTTCCACACAGGGAAATGTACATGGGTTTAACATTCATAAAATCAGACTGTATCACATCCCTGACTGCAGAATATCTGCCTCCGCTGAGCAGGGAAGTGGGCAGAACACTATTTTGATCTAATGCATGATGAGTAAGTGTATGGCATTTAGTCAAAACATACAAAACAACACACATTAACGTTAATGCTCCGCACTGCAGAACACTAAAATCACCGAAGTAGTTGCTAAGATCTACTGCCAAGTCTGACGGGGTTAAGAATCAAAAGGGGTCTAATGATCTGAGCCGTGTATCCAAATTATTTAAACTACGTCGTCATGGCTCTGTGTGCTGCCATTGAGGGCATTTTAATATGCAGGACTGCTTTATGGCTGAATAAGATTTACAGAAGTGTAGCACCAATGTGATAAAGCATCCTAATTTGTCAGGCAATTAGTGTATTGGATTAGACAGTCCAATCTAAATACATCTATAATTGCTTCTCAGTTGAGTGTCCAAAAATATACTGTATCATGATATATAAATGGATATTGCAATATAAAATTACATATACTGTAGAAGAGGCCTGTGTCATACCACCCATTAGCACACTGTGAAAATAAAACACAATTCTAAGCATGAACTGGAATGTGGAATTGCTACAAAATAACAACAACAGACTTTTACACAACGCCAGCATGGCGAGTGCAACTGGTAATTCAGATAACCCAACTACTGGTGCCGTTGCAGCCAGTTTATATGAACATTTGAAGGAGTTTCATGAACAAATCAGTTCAGATTCCAACAGAAAAATCTCATATTTTTATGCAAATTGTGCCCGCCAGGTCTGAAAAGACAAGTCAGAGCATCAGCTACAGTGGCAACACACAGTTGCACTGTTGTAGCATTCGACCAGTCTTAAGAAATATCTCAGAGTGAATAATGACCACCAAAAACAAAAGGGAATAAATGGATGTAATCTGTGAGTTTTGAAATAAAAAAAGTGGAAACTATGAACATGAGGTAGTTTATTTTAATCAGTGTGAACTGAACTTTGAGCTCGCTCTTGTCAAGTGTGACTGTGCAAAACAAATGACATCACTGAGCTGTACCTCTACATGACCGTGGACTCCAGGTGGGAGCAGCAGTGGCACTTTTCACTGTGTGACACAGGAACACAGCCCTGGCTCTTCCTGTGCTCTACTGGCCCTCTGCCTGGACTCTGCCACTCATTCGTGTTTCCTTTCATCCTCGCCTCTGACATCCGCGCTGCCCGCAGGGCCTCGGCCCGCTGTCTCACTCCGGCTCAGTCTATCTAAGGTTTCACGTGAAGCAAGGTGTAGTAGGAGGATAATTTGTCCTCTGATGTCTGGCGGGTCACAGTATCTCCCAGAGCTAAAAATACACCCCTCGTGTGTCCGCCTTCATACGTGTGCAGAGGGAAGCCCGTGGAGGGCCGGCGGAAGTTTACAACCAGATTATTGATGACGGAAAAACAAATTAGAGGCATCTCTGAGCAGCCTGGGGAAACAACATACCCCACAGTGTGCCAGTGTAGCTGTCATGTTGATGGCTCACTTGGAGAGTTCCTTAAGCGGTTTTCTCTTTCAGATCACGCCTTCATCTGGGCTGATATTTGAGGATTTTTAAGTGTAAAATGGCAGGATGTGATCACTCATATCAAGCAGATGTATTCCACGCACACACAGTGTTGCCTTGTCGCCTTAAATATACACCTGGTTAATTATTCACAGCCCTGAGGGGCTGCAGTCTAGCAGGGTAGCTGCCTGCGTAAGGACCTGTCTTTCCTGATTGCATCTCTCAAGATTTCGTTATTCTGGGCACAGAGTCAACGATAGGCGCGTCATCAGAATTTTTTTGGTTTCTAGGAAAGGGAGGGGAGGAAGGGGTCATACAGCAGTTAAACTGACAAACCTGGCTGAGAGAGCAGCTAGGTGAACGAAGCCTCTGAGTGTGAGCGGCAGGGTAAAGGCCGGCCTGTGAGGCTTGCTGGAAACAGATGTCAAACAGGAACTTGTGTGTTTAACGTCTCCTCTGCAACAAGCTTCCTGGAGACACAATCTGCCTCGGCTGGGGCCGGTAAACTGCTGCCTCATACTTTACCTCGGTCAGCCTGTGACCTACTTTTTGCTGGGATGTGGAGAGTCAAAACAAAACGTACAAAAAACAAAAGGCGCACCCGCTCGCTGGTTGATTTGGAAAGAAGGCTTTGTGGAGTGTCTTGAGGGAGTGTTGGGACAGCGTCTGTCTTCTCTAGCTGCTTCCTACACATGGGCAAAAACACAGGCCTAGCTCAAATGTCATTCAAGGAAAATGTGTGGAAAGATCTTCAGCAGCCACAAAAAGAAGCATTTTTAACATGACCACAGGCAACAGTAGTAACTTTTCTTTATAGAAAAAGAACAGGCCAAGCCACCATGAATGAGCCGAGAGGAAAAGGGTGCACCTGCACAAACAGAAACTGCGTAACAATATAGATCACACTGTTTGACTGACAGCTGATCTCCGAGGTGTGAAAACACCACAGCAACAAACCAAAACCATACTCGTATATTAGGTTAAACAGAGAAGTAGTGCTGCAGGGTTGATTAAAAATCTGTTCAATTGTTTCAGTATTGGTTTCACTGGAGATGCAGAAAAATCTGCTGCATATTCAAGACCAAAGTACAGTCATGTGAGAGATGTTCATTTCCTTCTCAACACTAAAGGCTCAGACTGAAATAATAAGTGAATTTCTTGACTACTCACCAACTTGTTTTTTCATTTTCAAATTCATACTCGTATTTTGGGTTTCTCCTACACCATGTTTACAGGCTTCAATGAAAAAAAACAACAACAACCTTATTTTCCTCATACTTTCTGTGCTGATACACCTGTATTCACCCCTCCACCTGAGATGTTCTGAGAGTGGTCAGTGTTTCCAGGCAGTCCGTATCTCTGCATCTCTGCACTGTCACTGCACCTGGGGAATAACTGTAACAGAGTGTAGCTGCACTCTCTACCGTTAAAAAGACACAAATAAAACCATTTAAACCAAAACATGAGACATTACCGTCAGAAACATGATCCAAAACGGAGGAAAAATTATCAACTGAGACTACAGGCTTCTCTGTTAGCATGTCGCTACATGTAGCAGTTTACTTGCAGTGGTGATTGACTGTAATGGAGAATAGCAGCACCTTCTACTGTGAAAAATCACCTATAAAAGCTTCTAAAACAAAATCTTCACAGCCAGACATGTTCCAGCAGGAATATGATATGAAACTGGGGAGAAATTAACAACATTAGCAACCAAGATTACAGGATCCCTGATGTTAGTATGTAGCTACATGTAGCAGTGTACTTATGGCCAGGAATTTTATTTTTACAAATTTGCTGCTTTTCTCTGTCTCATGGAAATCCCCTAAACATGACAACTGATAAGTGAAGAACAACAAAAAAACCTGCTGTTTTTGAGTTATCCCTTGTACCATCTACAAAAATATGAAGCGATAAACCTCATCAAAGTGCGTCAAACCAACTATGTCATATTTAACTCTATCTCAACAGGGTAAAAATGTGCATTACACAAGCTGGAAATAGCTCGGAGTTTGCACCTCTACCAAGGTTGTACAATAATCTTAAAGTGCTCTTTAATAAATGAAAATGTTTCTGGATTAGAAACAAAAACACATAGTGACAGGCAATTATGGAATACATAAAATGGATTTGTCTGAGTAAATACTTAATGACTAATTTGCAAAAATGCATTTGGATCCACTTATTTCTTGCTCTTTGTTTTTAACTAAATTTCACTTAAATCTGTTAACTTTTCTCTTCTTTTAGATATCCTGCTGACTGACCAACTAAGGGACAAAGATTAAGATCATTTCCTGGAAGTAGGGAAACACGGACGGTGCACATGTTAGGGTACAGAGGCTGCTGCTCTAATGTGTCAGCAGGTGACATGGATCAGTCCAGCAGCCGGATAAAGGTGATAAAGTGAGCAGGAACGGCACCCTGCTGAACACATCCACGCTGGCTACTGCTGACGTGAGAACATCATGTTCTTTGCTGTCTTCTGACTGTTCATTCAATAGCCACAGCCAAGTGATCCTCCCGTAGAACACACACACACACATGCACACACACACACACACACACAACATCAGACGACCAAAACACCCATCTAAAAAAAACTATGCTATTAACTTTTCTGTCTTCATGAAATATTGTCTGTTTGCACTTTCGTTCAAAAATCCATTCTATCTTCCAGTACTAGAATAAATGACGTGTCTAGCTGTCATTTTTGTGCAAAGCGCCAGCGTCTGCCATGCTGAATTCAGAGTAAGTGCATTGACATTTCCCAGCGATGGTAATTGACATGCGGAGAATATCACTGACAGGACAGCGGCGGATTCCCACAGAGTCATGGATTATTGTTCTCTCATCAGATCAGTGGTCAGAGAGGAAGACTCAGATGGCTATTAATCATTACACCTCCTCTCATGATACGTCTCTCAGGCTGAGGACTGACTTTCACCAGATCCTGCCTCCGTCAGCAGACATGAGTTTGTATGCTGCTATAAATTAGGGATACTCAACTTGCTTTGCCCAGAGGCCATTTTTGCAAAATGACAGGAGGCCAGGGGCCACTTAATAAACAAACAGTAATGATATTAAAGAGAAAGATTTTCAACCTTTAAACATTCGCAGTCCTCACTCATCTTTGTCAAGAGGGAAATACAGTCGCAACGGCCTCGCACAGGTCAAGTGTACACTGGGGCGTATGTAGAATTTGAGGACATCTGGGACTTAGCCTTGGCATCTGATAGTTTAGAGTGCTTGGAGAACAGCGGTGAGAGGATGGACTATCAGTGTGAAGAAATAAAGGAGAGACACAACAGGTGAATAAGGTAAAACTTATCGCCTATAGATATCACCATGAAACTTCTCTCGTCGATTACTTACATTAAGACAATCATTTTTGGTATTACAAGTTTTCTGTTCAAATATGCAGATGATTCCAGAACAGAAACCTGGGCAGTGAATAAAGCCAGATTCAACATTTTTGTTTCATGCTGCTGACTCAATAAAGTCAAATGTTTTACAGAGGTACTTTTGGAGATTTCTTTTTATCACTCCATAAATCAAAAAATACTGTCAACAGCCAATGAAAAAAAATCAATTTTCACCATGTTTTTAGGAATAAGATGTAACATAATCAGGCTATGAAATATAGCCCTCTGTGAAAACGTTCAAATTATAGACAAGAATAAAACAGGAAAGTTTGGTGCCGTAAGTGCTCTGAAGTGGAAATTTTTGGCTCAGAGTCTGAGAAAAGAATACAATTTGAGAAAAAGATATGTAGCGTGAAATGCCATATATTTATATAAAAAAAAAATAAGACACACAGATGAATAGGGTAAAACGTTTAACTGAAACTTCCCCCTTTAATACTTACATGAAGACAATTATTCTTTGTATTACAAGTTTTCTGAACTTGTATGTTGAAATATGCAAATGAGACATTATCCAATTAAAAATGCACTTTTTGGATACATTTCCAGAATGGAAATCAAAATTATAATAAATACTTAATGTGCATTTTGGATATTTGCCTTTTACTAGTCAAATCCAAAGGAGTAGATTACAGGGAGGATGCAGGGGTTATGCCCCTCTCAATATTTTGAACATTTGCATTTGTCCCCCCCTCAATAACAACATAAAAGTACAAAGGACTTTTATTTTGATCAAAATAATTGATGCAGAAAAGAAACAATTTGGTGCAGAAATGTAACCAAAATTGCGTTACAGTGTGTGTTCAAAATGTTCTTACAGAGGAATCCTGTATGTAGAAACAAAATCTATGCCCTAGGTCAAGTCTGTCCCCTGCTTACGACTAGTGGAGTTCCAAAGACTTCTTTTTTTTCCTATTTCATGAAGTCCGATAGCATCCAAGCATAGTTTAAAAATAACAAGGCATTAGGTTCCATTTAATTTCTGAATTTCTGAGAATGCAGGGAATGATACTGCTGGCCCTCTGTACTCCACACACTGCCCAGCTTGACTCACATTCCCACTGACATTTGTTTTATTACTCATCATGAGCTTATGACCTCAACGTTTGTGGCCGGAGGGTGAGCAATAGGGTGGCGGGGGTCAGGTGGGGGTTGATTAGGTCGCTCGGTGCATGGTCGAAGACGGTGGCCTATGAGAAGCTGAGACGAGGACTGCCTGTCAATAAGGGCATGGAAGGGGAGGGGCGAGCAAACGAGGAGCATTAGGGTAGGTTAAAGAACAAAACAGAGAGGAAAGTGGGAGGGAGAGGTGGGACAGACGGGCCATGGTGGAAGTGGCTGACTAAGGCAGGGTTCACCGAGTTCAGCTAGTAAATAAGTGACTGACTCCTCCAAGCACATTCCAAGGCTCCACCTCACCCTCCCGCCCAGCGTCTTCTCGGGGGGATTCCTGGGGTTTCTGGGGCTGCTCTCTACTCCGTGTGTCAACATTTCCAGACTGCGCTGCCAGCAGTGAGGGGGGGCTGCTGCGTGGCTCATTCACTTTTAGCGGGTTTGCTGCACATGAAGAGGGGAAGGTCCACATACCGCCTGCCCCCCCCCCTTCATCCCCTAACAAAAACATCCTGAGGGTCCCAGTCAATCGGCTTGCCGCGGTAAATGATCCAGCTCCACCAGAAACCTCACACACGGCTGGAAAAAACACTGACTTTCTCACTCCCATTCATGCAACACACAAAAATATTTCTCCCAGCCAAACATGGCTGTCAGTCGTATATGCAGATTAATACACCCCTGAAGCAATGCAGAATCTGGCCGCGGCACCATCTGCCTCGGCTTTTGCTAATCACCTCAGCCAGATGGGTTAGCAGATCTTTAGGAAGCTTGTTTTCCTGCTCAATAAAAAATGTGCCATATCAGGCCATAGCACAGAAATCAGCACTGCTTTTTCTTTCAAATCTAAAAAGGAATATTACACTCAATGCCTTTGAGCGATCCCAGGTGACAGGCTACAAGATTGCTGAGCGTTTCAGGTTTGAGAGCCGACAAAATACCAGAGGGAAATGTCTGTGAAGGGCAAAAAGGTATTATGACGGTTAACGAGGAAAAAAAAATCATATTCAGAGCGGCCTGTTCAGAAGGTAGGGCTGAGTTAATGACATACACATATACACAGCTTGACAATTCAATGAGCGTTCTGAATCAGCAGCACTTTCTCACTGAAATTTGAGTCTCAGCACATCTGCTCTTTATGAAGTCCTCATCTTATTTGGATTTTTTGCCACATCAGGAAAAAAAACAACGTGTGGTTCTTTAGCTCTGTAGTGCAAATCATTTCATTTTTCCAATCAAATTGACGCTCTGCATTGGCGCACTCCGCCTGAGTCAATGAAATGAAGCTTTTTAATTTGATTTCTCCTGTATAATAATAGACAAGGTGAGAATTCGGAGGCACCGGAGCTTTGCTGGTGGTAGGTTTGCAGGTTTCAGCCTGTTTATTGACGATTTCAAACCTCAGCCGACAGCAGCTGGGTTGTTTTTACATCCCTGCGTGGAAGACAGGCTATAGGTCGGACATTCCTGAGCCGAGGCCTGAAATCCTGAGAACAGCGCCTGAAGTAAACTAGCTCCGAGACAATGGCGAGAGGTTGAAGGTGAGGAGAGTGGGGCCTTTGCAGCTACTAATATATTCCAAGGAGATTTCTAAAGTGCTCTGCCGCCAATTGCCCCACATAATGGTTTCCATGGAGATGGGTCCTCGGATCCAGGGCTGCCGTACAGAAATGAACCAGCAGAACAATGACCCCAACTTCCACCACGTTACAGAACATTTTTCAGCCGCCTCCTTTTTTACGTTCTGTGTCAGAAGGTAAGTAAACTCTGATTTACAGAAAAGAGAATCCGCTTTTGTCTGTTGTTCCGTTTCCATCTCTGCTGTTCCCATGGTCCATGGATACAGCCTCAAACTTCCTAAAGCTTTTTTTTTTTTTTTTTCGCTAGAGGCATCCTTTCAGCCTTTGGTCTTGAGAACACAGTAGGAATTTGCATGCATCAATAGTCTGGAAGAAAACAACATCCTTAACAGAATCCACAAGTCTGGGGACCCACATCCCTTTGGAGGGGTCAATTCAACTTTGGCCACAGTAAAATAATTGGAAAATTTGCATTATTGATTTGAAGCAGCGCTCTAGTACCTACTCTGGTCTCTTATGAGCTACTTATGAAGCCTTTTTTCATCTTTTTGCAATTTTTCATTTTTCACAGTTAATTAACATTAAACCAGACAATCCACAATGCAGTTCAACAGAAAGAGAACAAAGGGATGGAAAGAATCACACTCTTTGGAGAAAATAGCTTAGCGAGCAGAGCGAGTGTGTAATGTCAAGCTGAAAGAGAGAACCATGGGTAAGCTCTGAGCGCCATACTGACCACAGGCATAGCTTTGGCCCCCATGCCACCCGTTATGACTTCCTTGGTTGAAGGCTCTTTGAGCAGTGCTGACAGCTGGGGGTGACATCCCACTTAAAGAGTGCTGGTCACAGGCAACAAAGGCTAGATGCAACACGTCAAACACCAGGACTACAATAAATCTAGTCAAGGCTCAAGAGTTGCTCTAAAATGAGACATCAATCATTTGGGAAAGGTTCCCCCTATCCATCCACACCAATGGTAACTATAATGATGTGTGTACATACCAGGTTGTTTTCACGCACTGCTACCAATAAAAACAATACACCACAATTTGCATCTATACCACCTAATCATGAGCCAGTCATCTTTGTATAATCCATGTTAATGCATAGAGAGGCATGTTGGGGTGGTGAATGGGCCACAAAACACAGACCTTTCCAATATAGAGTTATTTTAAGGTTTGTCACCACTATGTTTCTTTTCCTAAACCTAACTTACATCAACCTAGAGATGCCCAACCATGTTTCTTTTCCAAGACTTAACTAAAGTAATTTAAATTGTCTAACCCTAACCCTACTTGCCCAAACTTAACCTATGTAACTTTACTTGCCTAACCCGTCTATGAAGACAAATTTTAGTCATACCTTTTGAGGCAGTATCAATTTGGTGGCATCCTGGGCCTCAAAGAGGACATGACAGGGACAAAATGAACTTCAAATATTGCATAAGCGCCAAAGACCCTTTGTCAGTATGTCTCAGGTAAAATTACGTTTTTTTATGTGTAATTAACAGCTTAATATTATGTTACATATGCATTTTACAAGACATCACCCGCATATTCGAATGGATTTTGACTGGCTGTCAGTGTTTCTATCGTTCATTAAATCACTCTGAAAGTGATCCTAATGATATTGTTTGCCACCGTCATTGTTGTTAGTTGTGATGTGGACTTATCCAACCACTTGAGTTAGACCAATTTTTAATGTTGATACACAGCCATAAAGATGCAGTCTTTGCCCTCAACTTGGGTGGACAAGCCTCTGTTGGAGCAAGTTCATGGAGGCCACTGATTTTAGACATCAGGTTTACTCATCATGGTTGGTACAACTAAGCTTGCGAAAACAGTTGTGTAATGACTTCCTTGGCTCTGGAGGAGCTTTGTCAAGTCTGACCCCTGATGATGTAATAGCAATGTCATCACGGTTATCTGAGCTTGGCTCAAGACTTCAGATTTATAGCAGAATGTCTGCGTTACAAACTGCGGTCAGAGTTCAAATGAGGTGGACCTTTACTAGGCGGGTGGGGGGTGACGGGGGTGACGGGGGTTCTAAGTACTGTACCAATAAGTAACAAGGTTGTGTGGGTGAGGCTAGGAGCAAGGTGCGATATTGACTACTTCCAAAACTATTTGGGAGACAACTGTAGCTGGAGAGCTAACCACACATACAGATACAATTAGTGGTAGTAGCAGCCTATTCAGTGCAATGAGAATCGCTTGCCTGGACATACGCTTAAAAAGTTCTAGGTTCTGGGTTTATGTTCTTGGGGTATGTGGCCCACTGAACATGTGAAGTAGTTATTTCTCCCCCTGGCCCTGCCCAGGAGTCCCCGCCCACAACATAGACTTTACACTATGATAATGTCATGGATTTTTAAATCACTTTTCTTGGTTTAAAAAAAGTTTTAAAAAATACAAGACCTCCATCGATAAAAACTTCATAACAGATAGGTCTACAACTGACCATGTTTGCAGAGGTATCCAACCAACAGTTTTACAGAAGTCTCTTTTATAATGGGAAAAAATGCTTTATGGGCCAGAGGATATAAAAATGGGAAAAAATTGGAAGCACAGCTGAGCTGCGTATCCAGTTCTCTAGTGCGCCCATGCTCTTGCCTCTCATGAAGCTGTAACGATGTGTTGCTAACTGCCAGTTGGTAAGCTAGATAGTTTGACTCCTGTTTCCTGGCTGTCTGCAAACATGTCTACTTTATAGAGTAGTTTATACTCCAGCCAAGCAGGGTTAAATATTGGTGGCTGGTGCAACACAGCTAATAGGCTGTGATAGCTTTGGACTCTCAATATATACACCTTTAAACATCACTGGGTAACTCAGCTGACACAATGGGCACTTTTACAGTTCACACTGGAGCTCTATTGTAATGTAATGAGATATTATACATCAAAATTGTGGTCTAGATATTTTTTTCTTTGTGTAAATTGTCACATGGAGCATCTCCTCCCCTCCCCCATGAACATACATAGCAGTATGGAAGCGTATACATCCCAGAGACAAAAGTCACACATGCACAGACGGAGAATATACAGCCTCTTGACAGCTCTAACGGGAGTGGGAAGACAGGCTATAATGGAATCTAAATAACACTTGTGCAGGGCTCATTAAAGTTGCCCCTTGTGTTGGTCATTAACTCTCCTCTTCTGTGACCTTCATCGCTCAAGGTGGGGTAAAAGGGGCTGCCACTGCAGTGTACAGCCTTGTTTCCAACATGCTTAGAAACACCCCGCATAGACAGACTCTACTGATTTATGCCCTGCGAGAGTGTTGCTGCTTTTTATAGGCTATAAAACTTATTAACCCGCTCAATGTCCTCTAAACAGTTTAATTCCACAGTGGAAAATATCTGCCATGTAAAAAAAACACTGGGGTTTGTTCTTGCAAAGCTAATACTGCTGTCAAGGAAGAAAGTTAATGCGAAGTTGAAATCAATTTTCTCTTCTTAGAGTGGATTTTACACCCAGGCAGCACTCACTGGGTATCACTGCCACTGGCTACCAGCCATCGAGTTAACGCTGAACCTGATAGTAGCATTCTGTGCCGGTCCAACTCCAAAATTAGCTCAGATTCAATTATTGATGCAAGATAGGCATGCTTTCTCTCTCTGTCTTTAGTTGCACAACAACACTAAGAGTCTACAGCCACACTAGCACCTCAGTAATTAGACACATTTGTGCTTTGAGCTACTTTGAATACTAATGTCTGCATGCTAACATGCAATGCTAACACACTGATGTTAAGTGTGTAACGTTTATCATTTTCACCATCTTAGTTTTGAATGTTAGCATGCTAACATTTACTTATTAGCAGTAAATACAAAGAACAGCTGAGGCTAATAGGAAAGCTAACTCTATGCCTTCATCAACCAGCTAAGTTGCAGTTTGTATCAATGTCTGTTCAGACTCATCAGCCATGACAGTTGACAGTGCTTCAATGTTGCTGAAAAGAGGCTACAAATTCTAAAACGAGGATGCTTCACACACATCTTCAACATGGCAGCACAGAAGATCTATACAATCAGCACAGGTTCAAGGTGGACACTCATGGTTAGTGTCACCAGTTCAGTATCTCACCAAATGTCTCCCCTTCTGATCCTGAGATAGGATGTTTAGTAATGTCGAGGTAAGGGTTTTCCCAGAACATTATGATGTTAAAGTGAAGCTGACTTTTGACCTTTAGGATATAAAGAGTCATTTTTGTAAAATTTTGTCATAATTAGTGCATGAATTCTTGGGTTATGGCCCAAACCATGTTTTGTGAGGTCACAGTGACATTGAACTTTGACATTTGTGCCAAATTTGAGGAAATTCCATCAAGGTGTATT
Source organism: Epinephelus awoara (assembly GCA_035609425.1). Lineage (NCBI taxonomy): Eukaryota > Metazoa > Chordata > Actinopteri > Perciformes > Serranidae > Epinephelus > Epinephelus awoara. Next base: position 7,151,468 of record CM069305.1, read on the forward strand.
TAAGATATTCAGTTTACAAGAATAATACGGACAACCCAAAAACACAATGCCTCAGGCCATGGCTTCTGCCAGCATGGAAGCATAAAAGAAAATCTGACCTGATGATGGTGTTCAATCAGAAGTCAAGGCTTCCCCAAAATTATAACAAACCATTCTGTGGACGACATGAATGTCTGAATCACATTATGTCAATTCATCCAATGATTGCTGAAACACTTTATTTATAGCAAAAGTCAGAATCACGGATATCTAAAATTTCCTAATCCAAAAATTCTTTGGATATTTCAAGACCAAAGTGGCGGACAGATTGACCAACATTGCCATGCCCTGAGTCACTGCCAGTGTGGCTAAAACCAAAAGAAAATAAAAGGAAAAAGAAAACTGACAGTCACAAAACCATAATCATACATTCTTTTTATCCTGATACTGAAATATATGTGAAGGCTGCGCCAATCAACACACAGCCTCAATCTATGTGAGAACTGCAGGGTAGCTGTTAGGGACTGGGTGAGTTGATTAATCAATTAGCAATAGAATGAAAAATATTTGACAACTATAGCTTTTTCCTGAGCTTTCAACTGTAAGAATAAGCCTTCACTATTTTGATAATCCACTAATTATCATATTATTATCATATATTATATTATATATTATTATATTATATTCATAGATTAAATGATAAACGACAAGATTCACCAATTAATAAATGATGAGTCAACAGTATCTACTTAGTCAGGTAAGAAATCTTTCATTTTCTAAAGCTGATACGGAACATGTGATGCATAGAGAGATTCTTTCAGGTGTGAAGCTCCAGCAGTCTATCACCTCTGAGCACCTTAAGGCAACTACTCATACTGTATCACTGCGATGCTAAATACAAGACTGGCATGCTAAATCCAGACCTCCCTGCAGGGCAATTCACTCAAAACATGCATCTGTGAGAGGAGCTAGTCCAGCCGTATGAAGACAGCACGAGGAAAAACGAGTTCAAACAGCATTCAGGGGATGGAAAAATAATCCAGTGTGATCATGCAGATTAGAAGGTCAAACTTAGACTTAAACTTGCCTCCTTCAGTGTTTTTTATTCGCCTGTGGTGGGTTTGTCTACTAAAAAGTTCCTGCTTGTCCGGAGTGTGACAGTGGTCCTGGGACGAGCTGGCAAGCTCGACATCCCTCCCCCCACAGGCAACACCGCCAGTGTATTAAAATAAATCTGTGCACACGTCCCACCCCAACATGCTTGCTAGACATTACCTTATACAAGGCTAGCACCAGCGCGTTCTGCTGTCTGCTGGCCTGTGAGCAGATTTTAGCTCCCCTGCCGCCCCCGGCCTTAACCCCACCCGACTCGTTTACCCCGCAGCCCCCCTCTTCACCTTCAGCCCCCACCTCCCCTGTGTTTCTGTGTACATGATCTCACATGACTCAACAAAACCCCGGGCCTGGAGCAGGGCTGTCCGGAGCGTTTTTTTTTCCCAAGAGGGGAGGAGAAGATTGACTTTGTGGAAGGGACCTGGAGCGCTGCCCTCGACTTGGCTCAAATTGCCCCACTTGTCAGGCCTGATGGATTTTGGCTAAAAATAAAAGCAAAAAAGGGGCCCTTGACAGGCGGATTAATGAACTCAGCGGTGCTCCTCCTGCTAACCGAGCTGCCACATTGTGCAGCGTCTCTGATGAAAAACAAGGATGGCGTGCACGGCCCAGAGAACGCTGCGTTTCACAAACAAAACATCCCCTTTTCCATGTGCAGCGGGGGAGATTCAGTGAAGGAGTAGAGCAAATGCAAGATGAGCCAAGTGAGTGGGAATTCCTGCGCTCCCCCCCTCCTCCCTGTTACCCCACCCTACGCACATTCCCCCGCCACATTCATAGCAGCAAAAAATCTGAGCAAAACAGAGCAGCAGCAGGAGCAGACTGGATAGGATGATCATAACCCAACCCAAACAAATACAGCAGCAGACAAGCCTGTGGGCTTTTACCTCAAGGAGATTAAGTCTCGTCCTGATCACTGACGACTAGACCTCAAAACTCAACAAATGGCACGTTTCAAATGTCTGAATGATTTTATTCATTTGGTAAATGTTTATCTGCCCTTCACTCTCTAGCAGAGATGGGACCAAGTCATTGTTTTGTCTTGGTATTCAAGTTGCAAGTCAAATCCCAAGTCAAGACAGGCACTTTTTTTTCTATTAATTTGTCTGCTTAATGTTTTAGTCTAGTTCACCCTTTTGTCTTGTACTGTGTTGTATGTGTCCTTCTGTTGAACACTTGTATTGCACTATGAACAATTAAAAAAAAAGACAATCCAAAGTAAAGTCTCAAGTCAACACAAGCAAGTGCCAAGTTAAGTCACAAGTCAAGACAGGCAATTCCCCAGTTAAGTCGTACGTTAAGACAGAGAGGTCGTCAGTCAAGTCTGTAATTTTCAGCCCACATGTTATTTGTCTTTTGTTGACCACTGCAGAGCTTAGTTTTTGCAGTTATCTTTGGTATAATTTTCAGTCTCTCAATTTCTTAACGGTTCTCTCCGGCTGGCCGTCTGGATGCTGTTTGTTTTGTTCAAACAAAGTGGATCATCTGGGAAATGAGGTGTAGACTTGCTGGCAGTAAACAGCATTAATGTTAGCCGATTCAGGAAATAAAGGGAAATGAATTGATTTGTGGCGCGGATTAAAAATAACATGCTTTTTAATCTTTTGACTTGTGGGAAGGTATCAAGTATTTTCAAGTCACAAGTTATTAATGTTGAAGTCCAAGTGGAGTTGCAATTTTTTTTTTTTTCCAAGTCAAGTCTGAAGTCATCAAATTTGTGATTTGAGTCTGACTCGAGTCCAAGTCATGTGACTTGAGTTCACACCTCTGCTTTTTAGCTTTTTGAACCTTGGGCTGCTTTTGCTTGGTTTTCATTTTCTTCATTTACAGGCTTACATTAGGCTACAGTTACGTTTTAGCTAGGCATGTCATACACTGTTATTTACAGAATAAATTAAGACACCCACAAACAACATCAGTGTGTGGGTGGTACTACACATGTTCTAAAACACTAATTATGAAAGAAAACTGTTGGGATATTCAGCATGTATGTTCTGAAGGTGTTCTTTAGGGTTAGGGGGCTGCTCACTGCAGAATATAAATGAAATACTAAAACTACAAACGAACAGACCATCACTCGTTCACAGACTGACCCGGGTGCAAGGCTCCTTTAAATATCCCTTTACTGTTCACCATATGTGAAGCTCATACGAGATCTGCACGGGTGTTCCAGACTACCATCTGGATCCTATCACAGACCGCAAATACAGATGTAGTGAAAGCGCTTGGTAGCAGCGTGGACCGCCCAGCCTAATGAATGGGAAGAGCACATTTTCAACCTCTGCAACAGGTCAGTGGCAGGCGTGGGCTTCACCTCCCCTCACACACACACACACACACACACACACACACACACACACACACACACACACACACACACACGAAGCAAGGGGGAAGATCAATTGTCGGGGAGAGGATCCGCCTCACCTCGCCTCCCACGCTACCCGAGAGTGTCCTGAAATATCCCTCCTCACCGAACAAAGGAACAAAATGGCAAGAGGTGATACGTGATACAGCAGGGTTAAAAATAGACTCACCACTGACGTATAGGGCAGCGTTTCGTGACCTCTGCGTAGCGCTCTTGGTTTACACCCTGAGTAGTTGTGGCTCCTACGACCCAGCTCAAGTTTGAATTAAATTTAAAAAAACAAAATAAGGATAGGCTTTCTTGCACCATTTATAGATTCAAAAATAGGACCAGGAACCCTCATTTCTATTACTATTTTATATGGAACATGAGAACAGCGAGAATCAAACATTCTCACGCATGTCAAAGCAAAGAACGTCCTGTTTAGGGGATTCAAAGGGTCTCATGGTATGTGAAGCATAAATGATCTGCCTGAGAAGAAGGAGAAGTCCACCTTTTCAGAGACGGATATTTCTTTTGTTTTGATGTCACAGCACATGGCATACTATCAGCAAAACATTACATCATGCAGGAAAAATCCACGAGAAGAACTGCAAGCTTTTCCAACCGTGGTTTTCGTTGCACATCAATCAAAGCTCAGTGAGAAAAGAAAGGAATTAAAGGGAGAGAAGTCCTGAAAGCCACTTGTTTTCTTGCAAAGTGTGAACAGGCTGCTCGACTGAGGGGATCAGACATCTGAATCGGGCTCTGGAGGTGGTCTTTGCTCAAGGTCAGGCGAAAAAATGAAAAATGCCTCAATAAGGAAGGAAATTAGCATAAAACAAGGTGTTGCTTTTGATTTGAAAACTTGTAAACCTGTCTTTTTTTCTCCGTCACATTCCTTTTCACACTGTACAATACTTTCAAACACAAGCACATTAGTGACTAAAGGACTTTGTAAATCAAAGTCTGCTGAAAAGCAGCAATTATTCATACAGACTTGATTGATTCAAAGACATTCCTGGGGTATAAAGGGAATAATTTCTCCCACTCTGTGTCAGAAGTGCATGCAACATGCCTTGGAGTGACAGGAACAATGGCTTCTTTCACTGCCTTCGCTAGGCTGGAGATGGGGAGGTGCATCATGGGAAGCAGACAGGCAGACAGGCTCGTACAGTTGAGCGCAGATACTTCAGAGAGGCCTCACACAAACCCCGGCAACAAGCAATGGCACTTAAACTTCCAGATATGGGCCATGTGTGAATGGTGTGCTTGGATTACTCCTTCACTGCTCAAACACTCAGGCTGGATCAGAGGGCAGCCAGTTCACAGACCCCTTACAACTGCTGGCTTTATGTAGGAAGAAATGAAGTATGACAAGTGTGATGGGATGTTTTCACTCGTTTCTGATGTGCAAGCACTTCTCTGAAAGATGGACTGCTTTTGTATTTCATATTTTTACAGTTCTGTCTTATTTCAAGATGTTGAACTAACAATACTACGGTTGTTAGTTTCCACACATTTCATAGAAGAAAAAAAATGCTCAGGGGCATAGAGCTTTGAAAAGAATGTTTTACAAGATCTTTAGAAGGGAGGACCTGCAGAAAATGAACTTAAGTCAGTGCCTTAGGATATATCCTTAAACAAATAGGAGTACATTTTAAGAATAGGGAATCCAAGGAGTATGGGAAAATAATGAGTACGGAACTCTAAACTAGACTTTGAAGGGTTAGTTCAGAATCACAAAATTCACACAAAATCACACAAAAACTAACTAATTGAGGCAGCTGTAGACCAAAAACTCCTGTGTTCTATGAGGTAAAATTACTGCTATTGCCTTTGGTGTCTGGTGGCCGTATATAGAGCATAGATAACAGCTTCCATTCCCCTTGAAAAGGGCTTTCGACAGCAAGGTAAAATGTAATAAATAAAAAAGCCACCAGACTACATTGACAAAAAAAGTCATTTTAGCTTGCTGAAGACGGGAGTTGCTGGTCTACCGCTGCCTTGATTCAGTTAGTTTCTTTGTGTTATTGTGTGACTGGGATTTAAAAGGGTTTGTCTGGATTCACTAAAGTCACACAATAACACAAAGCAACTAACTGATCAAGGCAGCGGTAGACTATATAAATCTAAGCTATTATTATTTTTTGTAAAGCGTCCTTGGGTGTTTCGAAAGGCGCTATATAAATCTAAGCTATTATTATTATTATAGACCAGTAGCTTGTGGGTTCTTCAAAATTAAATCACTGTTTTTCCCAATGAAGTCTGGCTTTGACAAGGGTGATGCAACAGCTTCATTTCTGTTGGAAATTGATGTCTGACAGCAAGATAAAGCAATAAGAATATTCTAAACATGACATACACTTAAACTGATATTGATGTTTTAAGTGGCTAAAAACCATTTTGCCCGCGTCCACCTCAGTGCATTGCTTAGCATCTGTGGCAGTACTCCTGCCTGCTTCTCCAAACTGAGGGTGTGCTGACCAGCATCCACTGTATGTAATACAGTAACTGTGGATAAGTACCTCATACTATCCCTATCCCTTTAAAGTCTGCATTTTGTTGCACAACATCCTCAACACAAGTGTCTTGTGAATGCTATTTGGAGAGAGAAAAAAACCTTTGGATACTTGGAATACTTTTTTAAATTATTTTTTCATATTTGCCTTGGACGGTAAAAGAACTTTGGATTTACAATTTCTTTTGGCATGTTCGTCTCCCCCTCCAGGTTTACTCCTTTTTCTCCTGGGTTTTGCCTGACATTGTTTTAACAGCCACACAAGATTCAGTTGGCCTGAGCAAGAACAGGAAACAGGAAGTCATTCAGGATTTAAGCTTCCTGTTTGAGACATTTCTTACACCCCTAGGTAGAATAGTTAAGAAATACTAAACAACCTAAAGAGACTGCATTAAAATGTCCGTGCCACCTTGTTAAGATGTTCCAGTGGGTCTTACTGGTAAACTAAAATACTTATTTAAAGGAATACTTTACCTCCCAAATGACCATTTCAATATAAATCACTCAACCCAAGTTACTTGAAATTTGTGCAAAAATTTGTGCAGTTTTTCTTACATGCCTCCACAAAGACTCCAAAAACAGGGAATATTATTGATGAATTAAAGTAATAAGGGGCCGAGTGCAACGACAGCAAAACCATATCAAAACATCTGTCTCTCACACGTCTTGTGCAGTATAATCCAAATCTCATTTATCCAGTTGTATGCTCAGTACTTCCCAAACAGACAGCCATTTCTGACGAGGAACTGAATTGAAAGTAAAATGTATCTATGCTCTCTTCAAAGCCAGACTTCACTGGAAAAAAAAAGAAGAAAAAACACAGTAATTTTACATTGCTTAACATGGGAGCTGCTGGTCTACTGCTGCCTCCATCAGTTTGTCTGTTTAACTTTTAGTGTAGTACCCCGTCAGAAAGGACCATCTGTTTGGGAAGTACTGAGTATATGACGGGATAAATGAGACTTGGATTATACTGAACGAGTTGTGTGAAAGTTTATAAACAGGTGTTTTAATATGTTTAGTATTATTAAATGTGGACCCCTATGGCTTCAAATTATCTGAACTTTTCTCTGATATTGGATTCATTCATAGTGGAGACATGGGAGAATGCTAGATTTTCTTCACAAATTCAACGTAGCATGGGATGAGTGACTGACATACAAAAAACAATCTGGGTAATGAAGTATAGCTTTAATTAAGTGAATTCTCCTGTGACCTCAGCAACCTGTGTGTTGTGGACAAAGACAAACCGTCTTTAGTGCTCACAAAAACAAATACTGCACCATTTCAATTACAGTACTGATGTCATCAGTCAGCATCACACCAGTGGGGCAGCTCAGAGGTAGAGCGGGTCGTCCACCAATCGAAAGATCAGCGGTTCGATCCTGGGCTCCTTCAGGCTGCATGTCTAAGTATCCTTGAGCAAGAACCCCAAATTGCTCCCGATGGCTGTTCCATCGGTGTGTGTGTGTGTAAAACTGAGTAGCAGGTTTCACCTTGTATGGTAGCCTCGGCCACCAGTGTATTAATGTGTGTGTGAATGGGTGAACGTGACTTGTAGTGTAAAAAGCGCTTTGAGTGGTCACTAGATGACTACAAATGCAGGTCCATTTACCTTTAAACCAACTTAAGATCACCATAGTTAATCCTTCTTTCAGGTAATTACAATGTTAGCCAATTGAGAACATTAAGGAAATATACACTGACCTCTCAGCAAAAGTGCATTATGATTTCAGTTGGGTCAGATATATGTTTTATACTATGGGAGGCCCAGGAGTCATAGGCCAGAGCAGCACGCCACAGCCACCAACAGTCTCCACGTTGAGCTGGTCTGAGGGCGCGAGACACAGATGCCAGCCCTCCACGTGGTCTGGGCTTAGTCCGCTGACAACTTGAACTCTTACTACAGCAGCTTTAACCCCACTATATACGCTAAGCCACAAACTCTGGCTATGAGACTAACAGCTCCAGCACAAAGAACGCCTTTGTGTTTGCTGCTAGACTCTTCAGAAAATCAGGGATAAGCGTTCTGACTTTATATACACGTGAGAGCTGCCATAAAGAGATCTGTGAGCAGCATGTCACTTCAGAGTTATAGTTTCCCTTTTAACAAGCGTACATTCAATGGGATATTTGACCAGGATTTAATACTAGGAGGAAAGGGCTGAACATATGGGTTTTCTTAATTTCTTTTGCGAGTTTTATTGGCCAAAAGACTTGTTAAAAGATTTACATTAGCACAGGAGAGAAGAGTTGGATCAATTATCATTGAATATTAAGTCTACTACAGCTGCTATTCTAGCACCTGCAAAGGAAGTCAGAGAGGGAAGCTTTATTTCCTTTGCAACAGTTGGTTATAAATGGAAATGTGCAAAATTTATTAGTTTCAAAGTGTGTGGTTTTCTCATGTTGTTTGAGAGCGCACGTTAATATTATCAGTCTTTATGAGCATTCAAATTATCGGTTTTAATGGAGAATTTATCATTCTTAGACTGCAAATTTTTGTTTCTTAAAAACAGAAATGAATCCATAAATTATTCAAAGCCAAATAAATACATACGTCTTGTTGCTGCTGGGATTATAAATTATATATTGAAAAAATAAGGGTAGAAAAATTAAAGCAATCAGACTACAGCAGCGTCTGAATTTCTGTTTGTGTTTGTAACTGTGACAAATGTTTGCCTCGGCTTCACACACTCTAACCACAACAGGAAAAAATAAAAAAACAGCCTTCCTGCCAACAGAAAATAATGTTTTGACATTTAAAAACAAAAAGTGAAGTGTAAAGAGTGCTCATGCTACTTACAGACTCGTCCTTCATCTTGTGATGGTGATTAGTGATCATTTATCCACGAGTAGCGTCTATGGTCACACTGACACATCACTATCAGACAGAAAGATGCAACGTCAGGTGCATGATTGGCAGGTCGGTGCTAGGGGAGGGCGTCTCTGCAGCGCAAAGACAGACCCTCCTATCATCCACAATTACTCATGCAATCTGCAACCGCAGTCGTAAAGATTCCAAATTCATTTGTCTCAGCACCTATTCGAAAACTTGTAATTCTTCAGAATTCTTATTAATTTTATGCCAAGACAGGGAGGAACTGCATATGTATGATAGTGTTTAGTTTTTAACTTAAATTGAATACCTTGAAAAATACCCACATTTGATACAATGTTCAATACCACAGGGATAAATTAACATTGACAGAAGAATATTAACATTTTTCATTAAAAAAAAATAATATAACACAGCTAAAACATGACAATGCTGACCTTTCTTTTTCGGTTAGTAGCAGAGAGCAGCAGTTTCAAGTGCTCAAAGTATGTATTAATAAACTAATATATTTGACAAAACTAATGTGCGAGGGCATTATGTGAAGCAGTGGAGAGCAAACTAAAACAGTACTTTACTCTCTTGGAATTAAGATTTAAAGAACATGAAAAAAAACCCAAAATAAGTGTACATTGATGTGAATGTTTCTGCCTTAAAGTTTCAAGTTTACTTGTTTCAGAAATTTTCGAGAATCCAGAATCAGGAATAAAGGAAAGAGGAAAAATAATAGACAGAAGAGAACGTATTTGATTTCACAACATTGCTGTTCCTCGACATTCAAGTTAATTAACCTTCCAAGACAAGAGACCAGTGGCTTTTCTTACACTGATTTACTTTAAGGTAGAGTTGCTATGATTAATTGATTAATTGACTAGCTGTCCATTGTAAACTAACAACAGCTAATTTGACAATCCGTTAATCTGTTTGGGTAATCTTTTTAGAAGTAAACTTAAAATTTGTTGGCTGTGATAAACAGACATTTGAGGACGTTATCTTGGCCTTTGGGAAACACTGGTGGACATTTTCTAACATTTGAGAGACCAAACAAGTAATCGATTAACTGAATAAAAAAAAAAAAAACGACAGAAGTGAAAATAATTGTTAGTTGCAGCCCTACTTTTAGGCCATAACCATTCAAGTTCATTTTTCATGTTATTTTCATGTTGCTAGACAAAACATTTTGGCAAATTCTATTTTGAGTTTAATTTTTGTGTATTTAATTAAATCCAATATTTTATAATGCAATAATCGTAACCGGGGCTACAATATGTATGACTCATTACTGACTTTTTATATGACCTATTAACTTTTGAAGTCCAAGAACATTTATTTCCCCATCTCCATGGTAACAAAGTCTACCCACTTAATTTCCAGCCACGTGCTTTACCTAAATGCTTCACATCACTGTATCTGAAAGTTATGTTTGCTTCATAATATCCCCCTCTTAGTAGTGCTCAGAAAAGTAACTGAATTCACAGAAAAGGCCCAAAATGAATAAAAATATCAACTTTATTAAAAGAGGCTTTGCTGTTTTTCTCAGGTTCAGTTTTCTTTATCCCCTGTTAAAAGGTTTTTTGGAGAGTTTTTCCCTATCTGCTGCAAGGGGCCTAAGGACAGAGAGATGTCGTATGCTGTAAAGCCCTATGAGGCAAATTGTGATTTGTGATATTGGGCTTTATAAATAAAAAAAAAACAAAAAAAATGAAATTATACCAATAGCCTGCCTCTAAATGTTTGTGCAGTTGGCTGGAAAATAAGCAGTTAAAAGAGCACTTGATAGAAATTACAATGGCGATTTCTCATTTAAAAAAAAGACTCTGCTGTTAGCTACTAGGTGGAGTGGAGTATTTCTAAGATCAAGAATGAACACTCAATTAATGTGCTTGTTTAAAAAAGATAGATTGATAAGTAATTTTATACATTAATTTCTGCAGCCACAGATCAGATTTAGTTTTGAATTCTAAAATGTGGCTGGACAGAGGAGCCAGAGTCACATCACAGTTATCAGAGCAGTTTAAACCACAGACAGTTCAGGGTGATTTAGTCGTGACTATACAGAAGTGAGAGCTAACGGCGCTGCGTCTGTGTGTGCTGGTGGTTAAAATAATCCTTCACTTTCACATCTGAAATCAGCTGTGAAATCTGCTTTTTCTCCTTCTCTTCTTATTCTGCCACCAGTGTCGACTGATAGCAATCACACAGCTCGACCTGAGCGTGCTCGCAGCTGCACGTTTGTGACACAGATATCACAATGGTTACATCGGCCTGCTGATGAATCACATTTTGGAAAAGCTGCAGAGCACAGTGTGATGGATTAGCCTGTTTGTGGTCTGTCAGTGCGCTCTTGGAGGAGCAGATGACTGTGATAGTCGCCTTAAAATGCAGCATAAATGTTCCTCTTGTACATCATCCTGGAGGAATATACATCACAGTGTTCAAACAGACTCGGCTATCAGAATCAGACTGAGCAGCACTTGCTAAGCATGATGAGAACCAATTTGCTTCCTCCCCTCCAGACACAATCCCTGAGTGAGATGAAAGGGAAGCTGTGCTACTGTAATCCATCTAAATGGCCGGCTCCTACATCCTCTCATGCAGCCATGACTATTGATCTCCACTCTCAATAACTCTCCCTGTGTCCGCCTTTGTTTCCCAGTCTTTCTTCTTCTCCACCATTTAAAGAAAAACCTCTAGAACTGGACTTTAAACATGTGAAACATTTTTATCCCAGTGAAATAAAATCATGCTCTTGTTAATTTTTCTGTTTTGTCTTAAAACCTAAAGACTTCATTGGTATGGACCAAAATGTGTCTGTGGTACAGTATCAAAAACTGTCCGGTATTGAAAGCTAGCATTGAACGTGTGATCAGATCAACTCGTGTTTAGGCAACATTTAACATTCTTTAGTTGAAGAATATTTTGGTATTTTTCAACCTGATTTCCCACGTTTTTGTGTCTAAGTGATGAATAGAGACAACAGTTTTTTTTAACTGCTCCAGTATCAAGCGAACGGGCTGCAGCTGGCAACGTTGAAACAGGCTGCAATGTCATATTCAAGGCAATAAAACGTACCATCATTGTTCGTCCACTGAAAGTTTTTGCCACTGACAGGCTCCAATTATTTTGAAGGATCCCTACAGAGAAATAAAATGTTTTCCTTTACCTTTGTTTTGATCTGGTCTGTTTGTTATTGTCTTCCTGCAACAACTTAACTCAATTAGACTTAATTAGACACAATAACAACCAGACCGGATCAAGCGAAAGGTAAAGAAAAATGTTTTTTGTCATTTTCAGACACTTATAATAAATAACAAGGGGAGCTTGTCAGTGGCAAAAAGAAGCATTTTTAGTGGGCGTACACTGATGGTGTGAACATTCCTTCAACAACAAAAGCATGTGGTTAAGTTTTGCCGACATGCACGTGGTTGGGTTTCGGAAAAAAAACACAAGGTTTGGCTTCACAATCCTACAGGAAGCGAACACAGGCATCCTGGGTGAAAGTCAGTGGTTGTTGGACTTCCGCTGCCTTAATGTTCGTTGTTATCTCACTGCCCTTGATGCTGCCAGGTGCCGTTAAACACTAACGGTGACCAGCCACGCATCATGCCAACGTGAAAGAATGGCTTTCATCGGTGTATGGCGCCAGACATCACTGACCTGTCTCCAGGTAACCCTTTAAATGATAAAAATGATTTGTAGATGGTCAGGACTCTACACTGGAATACAAAATCATATAAGAGGCTATTTCTATGACTGTGAAGTTCATTCTTAACCTCGGAAATAATAGTCTGACCAAATAACCTTAACTCAAGCTCCACTTACTAGCTTTTTCTATCACATCTCATGGTCTTCATCATCAGTAGGAGATATAAGGAAGTGGTTGAAAACTACTGAAAAAAGTTTGTAGGTGTACCTTGAGAAAATCTTTTGTCAGAAGATATATCTCTGTTTATCTCTTAAGTTGCACATAACAGCAATTTCTCAGCTCATTGTTCAATACTACAGTATCAATCTCGAAACCCGTCCGCTTTCAATCTGACTATGATAAAGCCTCTTGGGGTGAGGGTCATTTTTCCGGGCTTATCCGTTGTAGCCAGCAAACATCCGAGCCAAGACTTCCTCTGCTGTGCACCAGTCATTTCTGCTTATCTCTGTAAAAAGAATATCTGCACATGAATGCAAAAAAGCTAATATAAAGCTAATTCCTCAGATGATAGCCAGTGGGTTTCAAGATTGCATTTCAGTCAATGGGTTCTGTCTCCCCACAGTGAGGGTTTACTTGCCATTCAAATTTGATTGATCAATACTAGTTGTACTACAAACGGACTACAAACAGAATCTAGACCACTTCCGATACCAAAATTTTGTTCCTTCCCCTACAGATTCTGCATATATATGCAGATATCCATTTATAAAGATTACTGTACTATAAACACACTTAAAATGAACAAATAAATAACTCTGACATTCCTCACCATCTAAATGAATTCTATTTAATTGCACAACCACTGTCTAAAAAATTCTGAGACCCCATCTCGTCAAACTCTGTTGAGGCGTGCTTTCTCTTTAAATAGCAGCACAGGATGGACTCACAAACAACACAAATGCTTTTGTCTTTGATAACGGAGTATCTTTGTTAAGCCTGTCTAAGAAGTAAACTTTATTTACAAATGTAATTCTCTTTGCTCTTCAACTATCTAAAAGCTACATTTAGATGGAGAAATAATGTCCACTTTTAAACTGTTAGTTTCTTTCTCATCACAAACGCTTAGCATGTAGACGTAGAGAATGAAACTAAAATATATTAAGTAACTAATAGAGTTCTGTCTAACAGTAGGAAAAAAAACCTTATTTCCTTCAAAATAAGGTAACAAAAATATATGGTATTGGTAGAAAGATAAAATAGTGAGTAAATAAAAGGTTTAAAAGTCAGAGGCAGGTTTGTTCTGACACGCTTGGCTGACAGATCTTGTGACTCAGTATCAACAGTGAACTGTCCACAACTCTGCCTTTTTGACCTTTCACCATCTGTCCTGAATGACACGGCCCAGCCAATAGTCTGCATAGGGCAGCATGTGATCGCTGCAGGTACACAACAAGAGTCTACTTACTCACCGCAGGCCAGAGGGAGACACAAATGGACACCCATAGAACTGACCATGAACTTAGATCACACCCACTGTTGGTTTCCTGTGTTGTCTGGGGGTTCATTAGGGTCATTTGGGTTCATACTTCTTGACTTCACTTAAAAGGGCTTCAACCGATTGTGACCTTTTTTGCTGTCATTTACCTCTTCAGGATGTCACACCATCAAAAACACCTTTTATTATTTGAGGTCTTGCATGATAAGCAACTGCTGGCTATCAGATGTCAGCATCTGTCTTCTGACGCCTGAAAAACCTTTTGCTCTGGCGTCGTTTCCTGTCCTTCTAAATCCTAAGTATAATCATCAGATTTGTAACTTTGCTGCTGATTACTCATCATTAATAATTTGTAATTTTCTGATATGAAGCATTTTCATTAAAGTGTTCATAATGAAAAAGCAAAAAGAACACAAGGTAAAGAATTGAAAACTTTATCTTAAAAAAAAAAGTAGCTCCCGTGTTTTTCTTACATAATTATTCAGTTCAATGTAATATGCTACTTCATCTCAGAGATAACATTCTCAGGTATTTCTGTAGCACATGATTTACATCTTGTGCAAACTTCCAAAACTTACTTTTACTAAAATGTGATCTCCACGGTGCTGTTAGCAGCTTTTTAATCTCAATGCTTGGGCTAACAGCCTCTTACCTTTACAGTATTAATACTAATAAAGCCTGTTCAATCTGCTTTCGTCATATGAATAGTCTGTATGCCATAGTGTAGTATGCCATAAAAAAACATATAAAAAGTCAGAGTAAATTGTATCATAATAAACACACATGAAAGTCTGAGTATAGTATATCACAAAATAAATCATGTAAAAGTACTTAATACATAGTACTGCGTGCTATAAAAAAGCAGATAAAAAGTCATCGTATAGTATGCCAAAATAGGATATAAATTAATGTAGTGTGAAATGAGTTTCACACTGAAGGCTGGAGCATGCTTCTACAGACTTCATGTAGGAAAACATGCACAGAAATGGCAGCATTTGGGTGTTTTTTTTTCCTGTTCAGAACACACCTCCCAAAGGACTTGGATTAACCAGCCAACTTGAGTATTTGTATGTGTAGGCTATCTCTGGATATCCATAATTCCAGCATAAAATCCTAATTATACTTTCTGAATGCACATATCTGCAGGGGTCCGCATGAAATGAATTTTCACGTGGGCGAAAGCATGTATGATATGTACTTGACAAATGTGTGAAAACGTCATGCAGACACACACTATAGTAAAAACACAACTGTGTGCCAGTCTGTTTTGAACTGTATCCAGCCCATTAGTCATTCCATGCTACTTCAGAGTACAATTTCAACTAAATGTTCACATTGTTAAAGATACCAACAATTTCAGCTTTAAAGGGATAGTTCAGAAATTTTGCAGTGATGTTGTGTGAGGTTCTTTAGAATTGGTCTCCGTCTGACTTTAAAGCTCTCATAAGTACAAGGATGAATGAATCGGTTGGTTCTTGTCATTGTGCGTAGTAGTTCTAATATCTCTACATGTTACTGTATGTCTTGTGCTTTTTATTGTGTGGTTGTCTGGCTGTAACTTTTATGCATGTTGCTGTCTTGGCCAGGTCTCCCCTGTAAAAGAGATTGTTGATCTCAATGGTACTTAGCTGGTTAAATATGGGTTAACTAAAAAATGACTAAATAACTCATCCATAGCCAGTGTACATATATTATACAGAGGACGTTGGTCAGCACGGTCCCAGTTCAGAGAAGCAGGCAGGACCAACACGGAAGTGTACGCTGTATCTAGAATATTTTCACCACTTTACCTTGCCATTAGACAGCAATTTCAAAAGGAAAAACTCCATTGAGAAAAACAGTAATTTAACATTACTGAATATAGAAGCTACTGGTCTACCGCTGTCTCGATCAGTTAGTTAGTTTGTGTTATTGTGTGACTTAAGCATTTAAAAGGAGTTAGTTTGGATTCACCAAAGCCACACAATAACAGCTCCTGTATTCAGTAAACTAAAATTACTGTTTTTCTAAATGGAATCTGGTGGCTTTGATGAGAACATAGATAGGGAATCAGATCAGGCTGTCTGCTTCAAGGTAAAACAGTGAATTTAGCATGTAAATGTTTTTCATTTTTTAAGGTGGGCCTTTTTGTAAGTCACTAAAATACTTCATTTTTAAACCCATCACAGAACATTGCTTACCTTCCTAAGCAGTACTCCTGCCTGCTTCTCTGAACTGGAGAAACCCCGTACTGTATGCAATACATTAACTGAGGACAGCCCCACTGCAAAAGATCCAAACTATCCCTCGAACTATTGTGATGTTTTTATACAGGAAAATAAGGATGTATTGTTCTGGCTGATGGGTGGGCATGTAATCTGTTTACCACTGATACTGAATGTCTGGATCCACATCGCACCCCCAGCAATCATCACCGACTGCTCGAACCATTGGTGGTGAATATTCCAAAGCATCATCACTGAACAGAACCTGAGAATCAATCAATGTTACCAGGCTTTCTGGCAACAACTGAAATATCCACAAACCAATAATCAGTCTGTGGATGCACCTAACAAACCAAAATGAGGTTGACATGGAAGGATTTAATTGGTGTGCCACCCAAGTTTGAATGGCATCGTTCCCACTGACAACCAACAGCAGTGTATGACTGCACTGCTGCAAACATGCCCCGAGAAGACCCGTGATCGTTATGTTTTTATAGGCTCATTCACTTGAAATTACAGGATGAAATCAGCATAAACCTGGCTGACAAGTATCCACGCACACATTACTCCCCCACAGGAAGGGCTGTATACATGGATTTAACCCAACACATCAACTTTCATGTTTTCCATTCCACATCTGTGAGCAACAAATGGAAAACCCATTGAAGTAAACGTCATGCTCTCTGTTTTAATGCTCTCATTTCACAGTTTTTCACTGTAGAATTAATATTCTTTTTATTGCTCTTTTTCCTGTGCCACAATTAGAAAAATAAAAGCATCATAAGGAAAAGTACGAGGCGCAGTGGGACACTCAAGTACACAGACAGGATCTCCACCTATGGATGCCTGCTGTGAAATGGCAGGAAGCCACCGCTGGCAAATCCTGCTGATCTCGTTGTAAGCTTACTGTTTTACAGTATAGCACGGGGGCTCGGTGCAGGAAGTGGGCACATTACTGCTCTTCCACGCCCACAACCCTTCCTCCTCCCCTCCCACCCACTACACCAACCCCCCTCCCAACCACCTGTGCTGGTCTCACAGGATGTCCCCCCTCGTCTCCTCCCTCACACACAACTCCTTTACAGCTGCACTTCTTTACCAAACCGCACACTGAGCATGCTTTGTTGTTTTACACTCCACTGCGTCAACAACGTCACTGAAGATATGATTGGGTTTACTGTAAACTGCCTCAAAAGTCATGAAGTCGTTAAGAGGGAGGGTCCCCCCCTCCCAAAAGCAAGACGAAAAATTCTCATGGTATCAAGCCATGCAGATAGTGTTGGTTGGAATGACTTTCTACAGAAAAGTTTATGAGTATTATTATAATCATAATAATGAAAAACATTTGCTGATGGTTGTTAAAATCTTGAAGGTCTTAATTCAAAACTATTACAACGATAAGCTGAAAACAATTATATGATGGACTTCAAGGTTCAACTGGAAAATTTCAACGACTACAGTATTTGCAAGCTGCTGATGGTACCTGTCAGAAGTGATGTGATGTGAAGCAATGTGAGAGATAGTTAAGAGTCATGTGCAAATTATATCTGACGAATTAGCACCCAACGAATGACGTTACGTAATTGAGGTAAAGTTACTTTGGTTAAATTTAGGCAAAGAAACATGGTAGTGGGTCTTTGGGTATATTCGCGTAAAGTTACGTACGTTAGATTTAGGAAAATAAACATAGTTATGATATACCTTAAAATAACTCAGAAGTCACACCAATCCGAACAGCAGAAAGTCCTGTGCTGTTTGAACCATCCACCATGCTAACCTGCCTCCTTAACAGACTTGAGCATCAATCACATGATCACAAATGGAATATACACAAATTACAGGCTCACTATTGCGTTGGTTACATACCAATTGTGGTGCATTGGTTTTTTTTTTAAAAAGAATACCACAAACAGCGCATTAGAACAGCCTGTGTACATTTAGCTGAACTCTCAGTCTCCTTGCATATAGGGGGGAAAACAATGCATGCTGTAACAGATGCAATTATACATTACATAATATAACACTTTGACTTAGAAACATA
The DNA here is from genome assembly GCA_035609425.1 of Epinephelus awoara. NCBI lineage: Eukaryota > Metazoa > Chordata > Actinopteri > Perciformes > Serranidae > Epinephelus > Epinephelus awoara. The sequence goes on from CM069305.1 coordinate 7,169,650, forward strand.
TCTAAATATACTATTCATTAGCTTAATTCTATTCTACATATCTAGGAGGAGGGTGGAAATTTGTGAATTCCGAGTTGTCTGGATCACAGCAAAAGTCCTGTGTTTGTTTGACCTTCTATACTCCATCGCCTAGCACATAGGTCATGTGATCACAGCCTCCTCTCTAACAATTATGCGGGTGATATGCACATAACAGCGCATTACTTTTTGCACGTGTAAGTACGAGCAGAGAATGACAAAAGCCTGCAACACTTAATTGGTCTTTTTGAAGAGCAAATCCATAGAGTCCATTCTGTCATTTCTAACATCAAAATGATACAGAGTGCTGTTTTTTTCTCTTGAAGAAACAGAGGCACTTTGGGCCAAGTGTGTGATATTGATAAGCGGAAAGAATTGTATTCTGTAGTTTGTCCAACTTACAGAATTCACACTAATTAGTGACAGCTGAGAAAGTTTGCTGGCAACAGTTGACAGTTCATTGAAACTATGTCTCTTGTGATTTGACAACTGTTCACTCAAATCACTCAGCTGTACCTGCATTGCATTGGGGTTTAGGCAGAAATCAGAGACAGGTATCTCAAAACCAGGACAGATAAAATCAAAAGTATCTGCATGCAGAGATTCCATGAGGGTTAAGTGAAGAAATGTGTTTTGTTGTACTTTGAGTGAACTGTCTTACAGATGGATGTTGCGCAGTCAAGTTCATGATCTTATGTTATCGTCAAGTTCGCCATTGTGCAGCAATAATGATGAACGTGAAGGAGCATTTCTCATGTCATCTCTTGCGTGAGCTCACAAAACAAACAATAGATGGTATTGTTGTGAGTATTGAGTGATCAATAGTTATTCCCTGACATTTGTTTACTCCGACCTCAGAGAAGCATGCCTATTATTTTCTATTTATACAGCGTTCATCAGCCACAGATGTCAGAGCTCCATGTTAACATGCCTCACAGGCACAATGGGAGTGTGTTGTTTTTGCAGGGTGTCTCTGATGTGCAAAGCAGTACAAATAAATCCATCTAGGGAGGAATTCTGACCTCTGCCACAGTCTGTGTCACCTCCAAGTTCACAGCGATCGCTGAGCGGCTCTGGTGCTGGACAGACAGCAACGTCCTGCCACGAGGGTCATCCGAGCTCCCTCCCCTCCTTCACTAAAACAATGATCTCACTCCCCAGACCAGGAATCCGCTGATTGTTTGAAATACCTTCCACTATGCTTGACTGAGCGCCACCTCTTTTTCCCATCTACCCGGAGGACGGCGAGAGAGGTGGGGGAAAACAAAACGACCTTGGCAGGAAACGTCTAGCCCTCTAGTGAGATGGGAACTAGCTGCATTTGTAACTCAGTAAGGCTCATCGGAAAACACAGAGAATGACTTTTGGCAGGGAAGTGAGGAATTTGAGAATGACGCTGAAGGTAAGATGTGAAAAAAATATGTGCCCGGCCGATACAGGTCATTTAGGCCAATATACCTTGATAGTAATAAAGATTCATAAACAATGTTGTCTGATATTCTTCTTTTTTATGTAACACTACATAATGTAAACAATTTGTGATAAAAAATATAATTCACAGTTGAACAATAATTTTATTATTGGAGATGACATGATGATGGTAAAAACCATTCAAATTAAAACTGATTTTAACTCATAATTATATTTAAAAAGCAACACTTTTTGGACTGAAAGTAAAGGAACTGATTATCGATAACAGTCAAGTATTAGAGGCTGGCATTAATTAATTTGTAATCTTGCAACATACCCTCATACAACCATGTGATATCCTACAACGTCATGTACTTAACATAGACTTACAAACTTAGTATAAAGTTATGGAGGTTTAGGAAAACAAAGATGGTGAGGGTATATCTTAAAATGATTTAAAGTCCACTCAGAGTTGACATGGTTACGCCGGTCTCTTTGGGGAAATCCTGGGGTAGAACTCCATGTTTTGTGACCCAGCGTTGACGCCAGCATCTTTTTCCGATTGTTCCCAATGAGGAGAGAGTGCCGAGCCCAGCGTCTTTCTTTAAAAAAAAAAAAAAAATCCGGCATTTTGCTTTTCCGAAAGGCACTGGAGTTATAACTGCGACTCCTTTAGCTACCGACTACCCTGAAACTCTCACAACAAAGACAGAAAAGTCCATTTGTGGGAGCAGATCAGCCAGACCCTGAATGTTGCAGGTAAGTCTTGTGCTTTTATCACCATACACGTTTGCAAACATGTTGTTAGCTGTATAGTCAACCCACTGTTAATGTAGCATTACGTTAGCTACATAGCTAACATAATTTAAGAGTTTACAGATTTTAAAGTGGAAACAAACACAGCAGAATCATTTTCCATTTTCCTCAGAGCGTGGCAACATCCTCAGTTTCCAGTTACTTTAGTTGTTCCATCGTCCACCACTTCCCCTACTGAGGATTTACATTAATACTTTTTGGTAACTGGTGCTATCATCTTCCTATTTTAGTTGTGCACTGGTTGATGCACTTCCTCTTCGCGCCAACCGTTGCCTTCGTTTTCCCGGGAGATCGTAGCCATAGTGAAAGTGAGGCTTATAGGGAACCAATCTAAATGCTGATTGTGTCATTATTCTATGGCCATTACAATGTGCAATCAACATTTACTTCATAATGATAAGTTAAAGCAAAAAAAATATACAAAAATCCAGCATGTACACCATTACCAATATATTTTTTTTATATTTAAATGTCGGCAGGAAGTGTTGACTCTTACTGGTCGGGCTCTAGAAAACAATACCTGGACTCTGAGTTTGTTCTTAGAGGAAAAGACTGATTGGACAGAGTATTACTCCAGTGTGTATTCAGATGACAGAATTCCATTGAGCTGAGCTCACAAGTGGCCTTAAATGAACTTTGGTACAGGTATTTATCACAGTAGCTGTGACACCCAGTCCTTCGTGCTGCTGTCTGAGTGTAAACACAAACCATAAACACTCACCCAAAACACCCAGTGGTGACTGTAGTATTCACACACTTTCTAATGTAGAAAATAGTGAGGATTACAGCAACTGGCAGGCTTTTCGTTGTTGCAGTGTGCACTTCAACGTCAGTAAACAGAACAAAAGGGTGTCACAGAAGGATATGACCTCAAACTTCAGACGAGGAAGCACACAGCAGCATTCTTCTGCCTGTGCAGGACGGGGGAGAACCGTGCCACGAACACACTTTTCATTCTAACATCATTTATACCGATGTCTTTATATATTTAGAAACACAAATGTTGGTGACAACAACTATTGCCTGCATTCCATCAGATACTGATGTGTTTACAGACGTGTTACGCATGGCGTTATCTGGCTAAAAACAGAAGAAGCACAAATTAGTATGTGTTGTAACAGTTTGAAAAAAAAAAACTTTTAGTAAAAGTAACTCTGAGATACTGCAAAAAATGTAATCTATAACTTTACCACAGAGTGGTAAGCAGCAGCTGCCTTGAAACAATTTTACTTTACACCCGCGTGTGTGAACTTAAAACTCTTTGTGCAAGCCTGTTCACACTACTGCAGCTTCTTAGTTCTGGTGAAACTTGTATCATTTCTATATTTATTTCTTTTTAATTTGTTATTTCATAGATTTTTAATTACTTATGTTTTCTTTTCCTCTATGTATCTGTACTTATTCCTGTTCTTGTGCTGCTACAACACCAGAATTTCCCCTCTGGGATTAAAAAAAAAGGCTTATCTTAGTATATTTATTTTTACTTTACTTCACTCTTAGTATATGTGGAGATTAATTATTTTTGAAGTCAAGTTATTTTACTAGGTTGGAAAATTGATTTAATTCTTATATTTCTCTTAATTAAGCTTTTGATTTTGTCTTTATTAATACTTTTCTTATTCTCTATGAATAACATAAGTAATATGACAATTATGCAACCGTGGTGAAGGTATACACTCTCTTATATTTATTTAAGTATTGTGATTTATCTTATTATATCTCTGATAAAAAAGTTACTGACACAAAATTAGTATTATCATAAAGGAAATCCTTTTTTTGAATACATCTATAGGTAATAGAGAGGTGAAATCCTTCCCCTTCCAGTGGACCACCATGGGACCTTATCTCGAAGAAAAATATGTATTGTAGTGAACTGCGAGAGACAAATAATTTTTTGTTCCCGTTAAAATTTTGCCATTAATTTCACATACCATGATTGTCAATTTAGAAGATAATTCTGCACGTCAAAAAAGTCACCGTTTGTTGTAAAACCGTTGAAGTATAAGACTGTGTAAATACATAATTGAAACATCTAAGTGACATCATAGCTTTCTTCTTCGCTGAAACTACAATGCCTACGTGTTTTTTATAGTGGGATGTACTCTTGAGCAATGGCTCTTCCTCGTTCTTTTGCTTCTCAGATGATAACAAGACCAGAAGTCGACATCAAGTACGATTACATTATATTTGTGAATGGAACATATTTAATGTTCTGGAGCTTTCAATCATATCAAATGATCTCCATCTGCAAATAAAGATTGTGTGATGTGATCGAAAGCTCCAGAACAGCTACTAAATGGACCTTCAGCCAGAAATATACTCCGCACAACAACAATTCTGATTTTTCTGTTATTTCCACAAGAATGATGCATTACAAAGAGCACTGTAACAAATGAAAAGACTCAGACTAACACTGTATGTGTGAGGTATAAGGTGGACAGAGTGAAGCGGTGGTGTAGCAGTGGCTGTTCTCTGGTCAGTGAGGGCTTCCACTTTATGTGTGAGTCAGCAGCTGCACAGAGAAAACTGCTGACAGACAAGAGAAGGACTTTAAATTGGAACTACTACTGTGCGCTTCGCAGGGGGACACTGAGGAGAGCTGCAAGCACCAGAGGAGGCCGGACCCTAGAGACACACACGGTTTACACTGCATCATTTTCACAGCAAACTGCTCTAATTTGATATGGTATGCATATCATTTCTATGGAGGCAGCAGGGGGGGTGGGCACTGGGGACCACACAGACAACAGTGTTTACTATGAATAACCTCAGCAACCCGAAGAAAATCCAACATGAATATATGGAGGAGCTGGCCCAGCTCCATGCCGTGGTAATGGCTCTGTTACTGTTACCAAGGTGAATATCTAGACACAACCAAAGCACTTGATGTGACTCTCTGGCCGCCATTTTCCCAGTGGGCTCAGCGGGGAGAACTGTAGCACACATGTCAGTCATTGTGTGATACTTGGAATATAAAAGAAAGACCACACACAAGTCAGTAGAATTTAAAGCAACATGCAAAAGCTTCATCATCAAAGCACTAGTTTGAATATGGAGGCGTGTGTTTCATACAAGGCTGTGTGCGTCTGTGTGTGTGTGTGTGTGTGTGTGTGTGTGTGTGTGTGTGTGTTCAGGAGTGAAACAACCGTAACACATACTCAAGTTTCATAGCTATTTTTATCAAGATAGGTGTCCCAGTGGCAATTTCACAACCAAACTGTCCAACTGACAACAGAAAAAGTGACAGGTAATTGGGGCCACATGAATAACAAGTATTTCAGCTCTTAAATTAATTCTGAAAACAAAAGTATACGAGTACACTGAGTACAAAATGAGAAATATGAGAATTGAGACTGACATCCAGTGTCAGGGGCTCACAAAACTACAACAACATCACAATGCAATGCCCAGCATTTTACAGACATAAAAAGTAATGTTGAGTGTCTCTGCTGCTTTCAGTGATTGTGTAAAATGATGATAAGTGTCCAGAACTAAACTATTGAGTGTCTGTTATATAAGGAGGAGTGAGTGACTGAACAAGGGAGTGATGTAAGACTTGGAGTGTGCCGATATAATGGCATTGATGATAGCCGTGCTATTTAAAAATGAAATATTGATATCATGTTAATAATACACATATGATAATATCGTGTAAATAATGCAGCGCCTTTTGAATAATTTCTGTTTCTTTCCGTTCTTGCTTTGTCTCCCTCCCTCAACGCCATCTGGTTGCCTTTTTGCTATCCATAAAGTGTGATTGCTCTTTATGTACTCTTTTGAACAGTTACTGTTATGGACACTTTCTTAACCTCCCTGGACCCTTAATATGAGTGTAATTCATTGGCTAAAGAAAGAGATAAAACACACAGCAAGAAAGATAAACATGAATTTGCCTGATAGCATTATTGTTATTCATTTTTTCAAATTTTCTATAGATATCGCGATAACATTGGGATCACGCTAGCCCTATTTCAGACATAACAAAAAAAACGAACATTTTCTTTTTCGCAGGATTTAAAAAAAATTCTGATTTAATTCTGAAATTCAAAAATTATGAGAAGAAACAGAGAAATATCAATTTAATTTGAGAATTTTATAACCATAGCAAGAATTCTAGGAATTGAGATTCGTCAGAATTCCCAAAAAACGAAGAAAAAAAGAACAAATAAATCTTGGATTTCAGGTTCAGTTTTCAAAATTCTAAAACTTAAATCTAAGCTCAAATAAAAAATATATGTCTTAAAAGTTTTGAAAATGATTCAAAATGTTGATCTTTTTCTTAGAATTCATTTTCTGAATTTGGGAGAAAATCGGGGCCATGTGAACAAAACTGAGTTTCTCTGAATAAATACATGACCAAATAACAAGTTTTTTTATTTGTTTTTTTATAATTAGAAGATTTAAGTGAAAAAAACATGGTAAAATGAAAACAAAAATGATGAATGAATGAATTGAATTTACATTTATCGAATTACGCATTTAAGTTTAACTAAGAGCTCTGAGGTCAGACTTTCATCATAATTTTGACACTTACATAACAAATTCTAAACAGTGTTTTATTTTTCTGATGAAACCGGGGGAGTATTGAGGCTACGTGAGTAAAACTTCAATTACAATTTTATAAATGAATAAATCATGAGAAGAAAATGAGAGGTCTTAATTTGATTGAATTGTGAAAAGATACATTTGAGAATTCCAAGCCTTTTTTTAAATTTCAGAATTCCCAGAATCATGTCCGAAACCCAAAATTTGGAGTTCAATTGTGAATTTAAGTCAATTCTGGGATTAAATCTGACATTAAAATTCAAAAACAATTCAGAATCCAATTCAGAAACTGAAATCATGTTTTTTTTCTTCCAAGTGCTTTTTGATTCAATGGAAGATATAGGCCACGTTAAGAACATTGCACTGAAATATCAAATTAATTCATGTTTTTTTAAAGAGAATTCTGAGATTTAAGTAAAATTGTGAGAATTTTCAAAATCCCGTCAGAAATCTCTGAAAGATTTGTAGATTTAAACAATGCCCAGTAGGGCTGGGCAATAGATAGAAATTATATCAATATTATGATATGAGATTAGATATTGTCTAAAATTTTGGATAACTTAATATCGTAAGTGTTGTCTTTTCCTGGTTATAAAAGCTGAATTACAGTTAAGTGCTGTAATTTCCTGAACTGACCAGACTGTTCTAGCTGTTCTATTATTTGCTTTTACCCACATTATATCCACATTACTGATCATTATTTATCAGAAAATCTCATTGTGTAAATGTTTTGTGAAAACACCAGTAGTTAACCCTACAATATTGTTGCATTATCGATATCAAGGTATTTGATCAAGAATACCATGACATTTTGTTTTTTTTGTTAGAATGAAGTCAGTGTCAAAAGAGGCAAAAAAGAATTCCTATACTTAATCCTCAGGACTTTAATTTCTGATATTAAACTCAGAATTGACTTTAGTCCCAGACGCTCAGTGGCTACAGACTTCAGCAATGCTCTACACTGCCTTGCCAGTAGTAGTAGTAGTAGTGCTGCGCTAATCCAATACAAACAGGTCATTACACTGCACTAAATGTTTTCTCTCCATTCACTGAACGCCACTTTACACACAGCTCATTCTTCTAAACTGCTTCAATAACTACTAAACCTCCTGCCCTCCCTCTTCCACTCTTCCACTGTTTTATTTTCCAAAGCTATTAGGACCAGATGTGCATCATTTCATTAGCTCAATATGTTTTGCACAGTTGTAAACTTATGGATGACCACAGGATGGGTTACTAAAGAGGATTAACTCAAGAGTTTATAAGGCGAAGCTTTCAGCTCGAGGCAGCGGGAGAAGTCTGTGAGATCATCAAATAGCTTTGACGCAACCATCAGGATGATTTACGTGTCTTGATAATTTCTAACAGGCAACACAAGGAGAAAAAAAAAACACTCAAACCAAAACAGAACAATCAGGAATCTGCCTGTGGTGTTTTAGATTCTGATAGCTTCTTGGCAAGTGCCTCAGCAAACACACAGACAGGCACTGACTCTGCAACCGCAGACTGATGGCAGCTGGGTCTGCCGGGATAATGCAAGCTGATTTCACATGGTGAGCAATAGTGCCAGTGCACGTCGCTGCCGTGAACGGTGGGAGAGGAGGAATGAGCAGCCATGATATGACGGAGAGAAGAAGGGATCACAAAAGAGAGAGAGGGGAAACAATAGCCCTTGGTGTAAAGTGCAGGATCTTAGATTTCTCCCAGCAGTGCTGTTCCATCGACGCCTCACACTGGCAGCAGCCCAGTCAAACATGCCTTTGTGCTGACGTGGGAGAGCTATGGGAACATGTTTTTTTTTTCTTTCTTTTTTTTCTGGCCAAGGCACTGACTTGGGATGTTGAGCTGAGCTGGTGGGGGTTACTCAAATATCCTCAGTGATGCAAACGATCCTTTAATGATGCGGAGAGAAATAAAATCTATGTGAGAGACGGGGATTTGCAGCTTTTTGTTCCTTTCTTTAAGAGGGAGCTGCTTTTCTTTAAAACCGCACTCTGTATACGATTCATAGGAAGCAAAAAGGATGCTGCTTTAGCACCTTAGGGGGTTGCAGGGATCTGGAGAAATCCATCTGCGATCTCATAGATCACTCCATCACATCCTACTCCAACTGCAATTTCATGAATCATTAACCCATAAGTGCTTGGTTACTTTTGAACACAAGCAGCTTCTTTTGTCATCACCATTTTAATTAGCTTGATAGGAACTTCAGCAACATAAAGCATGATTACTACAGGCTCGGCGGAAAGCTGGAGGAGCTAGACCAGGATGGAAAGCATAGAGGCGGCAGGGTGGGGGTGGGGGTGGGGGGGGGCAGGGTCACACGGAGGGATCCTGTTGCCGTGTGGGATTTCAGCTGTGGCTTGGAACCCTGAGGGACTCATTATGTCGAGATCCCCAAAACAGCCTCGCTCAGACTGAGAGATGTTCCCAAGCCAAGCTCAACTTGAGAGACGTTGTCCTTGTTATATAATAACAAGATAATGACATATCTGTTTTTAAAGGACATGGTTTATTTATTTTGATGCACTTGCAGTTGTGACAGAACGTTGGGGCCAAACAAAACAGAGGAGGAGGAAGCTTAAAAATGTTCAAGTGTTTTGTGCATCATTTTCATTGTTATTAATTGTGGATGCTTAGGAAAAAAAACGTTTTAGAGATGTGTTGTCTGTGAACACACAGAATAAGCTTGTAGCTCCCATTTTGGACATTGAGGGGTTTTGGAGGGTTTAGCCAAGGCCGTAACCAGGGAGCCAAAAAATCAAGTAAGAAGATACAACAAATTAGAAAATGTTTATCCCTCCAAGTTGTTGGTCATTCCATTTTATGATGCAGCAATGTTTATTTCCAGTGTATTGTCTGCTGTTTACGAGGAGCCTGTGATGTCACAGCTGCTCTGCCTTCAACAGGCCACGACTAAATACAGGCTTTTAATATAATATCTCATATTTGCTCTCAAGAATTCTTTCTTTTTCTTTCTTTCTTTCTTTCTTTCTTTCTTTCTTTCTTTTTATTGCCTGGTCATAATGCTATGTGGGGTGGACAGTGGGGGTATATGATGCCATCAGTATCTTTTATGCCCTAACAAAGGCCTTGACCCCATCAAACATCAATAAAGTGACTTTTACGTTGCCACATTTACAGTAAAGGAAGGGGTGGAAGAGAGGGGGAATTAAAAAAAAAGGTGATGCAATAACTGGGCAATAATTCAATAGTATGTTTACTGGCATTCAGTAAATGTATATTGTGATAACATACTCATATCATGCTATCATTTTATAGCATTATTTTTGGCAATCTGATTGTTTTTTTAAGGTCGTTTTGAATGGATGTAGCATGATATAATGTGTGTCAATGGCGGAAAAATATTCTTATTCAAATTTTGAAATTGATGTCGCCTATACCTAATGTGATGATAGTATTGGTTGGATTATTTTGTGTACACCTACTCAGAAGTATTGTTATTTAGCCAAAAGCAAACTAAATGTGGGATCAAAAATGACTGGATGTCAATGGACAGGTATGGTATGAGCTGAGGAGCCTACAAAAACCCCACGGCATGCAGTTTCTTTACAGATTCAGACAAAATCAGAGGTTCCCAGCAAAACAAAAAACAAGCAAACGCACACACAAAGCTACAACAATTGAAGTCTTATTCCACATAAGCACAGACTAAAAACACTGCACAAATGCTCTAGTCCGTGAACACATCTCAACATAAACTTGACTGACGCTTGCTGAGAAATACGTCTCGATCACTAACCTGTTAAACTGACTGATGTTAAAATACTTGAAATAAATTATTTGTTTTATCCTCACGATCTACTGAGGAAAATTTGGCACCAAGGTCAAAATGTCATGTGCCACGTAATCCTTCTCTTTCTTGATGAACAAAGAAAACACTGAACGGTGATGCAGAGATATACTGTAAATATCACAGGATACATCCGATGATAATATAAGCGGAGGAAATAACGCGCTGGCAGATATGATGAAGTGGCATTTAAGCCTGACTGAGTCACTGTGGGGTTTACAGTTTTGGACACCCCTCCTCCCCCCCCTCTCCTACAATAAGCAGGGGATTGCCATGCATGGGAAAAGAAAGGCAGCGGGGCTACTGTACAGAACAAAAGGCCCCCTGCGTAAAACTGCGCATGAGTGCTGCCGCTATATGCACGTGTTGTGAAAGCAGAGCGATGCCAGTTTTCATTTCAGCCCCCTTTAAAATGTCAACGGTTAGACTTTACTACGACACACGCATAGCCTCTCAGCACGCGCTCAAAATAACCTGCAGCACAGATTTACGAGATCTAATAACTACAATGTGAGAATTCCATAAGAATAATGGCAGAAAACGGCGACACATGATGTGAGGAATGGTTACGGATGGACGGTGATGCTGCGATCCCCCCCCTCAGTGCCATCATCGCGTTGCATCAGCACAAACAGACAAAGAGGTTGTGATGCCGTGGATGTCACCGCTCCCTCAAAATGCTGTATCACCGCGTTAATGGCAGCATCACTCCACTCCCTTATGATTCCAGGCACCTCGTCGCAAACACGTGGCCATCAAACAATAGTATCCCTAATTAAACACATTCAAAGCTTGTTATTTTTGCCACGGACGCAGCACTCACTGGACACTGTGGACACATGCGTCCTTTAATTCCACGAGAAACTCAAGAAAGCAAATGTGAAAAGAAAGCTGAGATGATTTATTCCAATTGTAAATGCTTTCAGTCATACAGCTCATACAGTCACATGAAATATCAAATGGACATCTTGAACACGTCAATGGGCCATACACGCATGAAGCATCAAACTGTTTTTTCTAAGGGATTTTTTTAACCAAAACGGGGTTTTCCCACAAAAAATCCTCTTTTATTTATCACATCAACTTATCGCCGACTTGCATCACAGCATATATCACCACTCCACCGCTGACTCCTACATAATAAGACTGACAGGGACTGACTAAGCCACTGCTGCAGCACCCGATCCACATGACAATGCAGGACCGCGCGTAAAAGCGCAGCTGTTTTGATACAGTGAAAACTTGGTTTTAGAAAATTCACCAAACGTTTTCTTTAATGTGGGGCGTGCTGATGAGAGTATGGCTCGCCCCCGATGTTTTTGAACATAAGGGGTTAATGATAATGAAAATATGGGTTCTTAAACGACACCGTCGAGCGATTGAGATGATTCCATTGGCTGTCGGAGCGAATATGGCTCGTCCTTACACAGCAAATATTTGGATGATTTTTTTTTTAATGTGGATTAATGAGCAGGTGTCACAATGTATTATTTCAGTTAGGAGAGTGTGGGAAATGTTTAAGTGCACAGCACAGTAAACATAATATAAAGACGATGATAAAATAATTAAAAATAGCTGCAAATTAATTTGATGAATGCACATGTAATGAATGAGGGAGGCGTTTAATGACGCTGCAAGTGACAGCGTCTTCTTTTATGGAGTATTTTTTTCCTGGTAGAAGCAGCGGCATGCCTGACCCTCCTCTGGGATCACCAACGCATCTACTTTTGCACACAAAAAACACAGAGAAAAGGGGGGAGCGCACACGGCGTATTGACTCAAAGCATAACAGGATGTGGTACAGAGTTTGTGTTTCACTCCCGAACCCGCGTTCACACCCCAACACATTACACCCTTTAATATTCGCACCACCGCCGAGCTTTCAAGAGTCATGCATGCGGTTTTTCTTTTTTTTTTCTCTCTTTTTTTCTATAAGTGACTTTGTTTTCCATAGATCACAGTGAGGACTCTCCCGGCTCAAGCCCACCGTTGCGACACTTATGCAAGTTTGCAACTCGGGTTATGAGAGCAAATCAACAATAGGCTGAGATTTGACAAACACAGCGAGGTGAGAGAGGGAGAAAACGTGCATGGCAGCTCACCTTTTACTTTCTATTCTCCTCGTATTCCAGCCCTTTCGTCCGTTTCCCACATTAAGTTCTCTCACATGATGACTCGCTTTGTCGTTTCCTCAAAGCCTCCCGGCTGCAGATAGGTGACTTCTTCTCCCGCCGCTGCAACTCGCTTATTTCTCACTTAACAGAAAAACAACGTCTGTGTGTGACTCTACGGTCTGTTGTTGCCGCTCCGTGCGTGCGTGTGTGTGTGTGTGTGTGCGTACGACTGCGCGCGCGCGTGAGTGTGTATGTGTGCGTGGTGATCCAGCGCGGCGTGCCGCTCCGTCTCCGCTGTTTGTTACACTCGACTGGAACGCCTACTCTCAGTCGCTACATTGTTGACATTCGGCCGCTGACGTCACTCTATCCCCTCATTCACAACATCGTTAGCGCCGCGCCGCTTTGCGTTGGTTGCAGCGGGAAGCGCGCGCGTACTCAGCGGATCGTGCGCAGAGGGGCTTGGAGAATCGCACTACTGGCTGCTCGCTCAAATCCCTCCCCTCGCGCTCGCTGGTTCGGCGGCCTCGCGCCCCCCCTCCTCCTTCCCTCCTCCTCCTCCTCCTCCTCCTCTCGGTGCACACAGCGGGAATGTGACGGTGAAAGATGACACAAGACATTTTTCACGAGCTGCAGACGCAAACGTCAAGACCACTTAGTCCAGTGTTTACCTATTGTTTTAGTCAAACCACCTCAAAACTCCAAAAAATGGGGTTGCGTTTCATTTCTATTTCATATGTCCTTACATGTTTTTTTTTATTGTATGTATTCATATATTGTATATTTTTTATATTGTATGTATTCATATATATATATATATATATATATATATATATATATATATATATATACATTCTCTTGAAAATCTTATATTGAATCAGCTTTGATCTGGCATCTCTCTTACAAAAGTACTCCAGACACTGTCCTCAAAAAAGTCTTCTTCTCACACTATTTTTAACCCTTCAGTGCTTACACTATATTTGCATTTGAAGGTACTCATAAATCAAAAACTTGCTGTATGTGGCAAGTCAGTCAGTGAACAAAACAACATTTCTACTGAAGAAAGGCGGATCACTGACATAAAACTATCCCAGTTCAAAAGGAAAATGCTTGAAACACATTGAATTGAATTGGGACATCATGTTTATTTTCTATGAATGTTTTAAATGCCTGGTTTTGTGCAGGATGATTTCACTAAACTCAAAAACGAACCTGTCAGACACAATAATCACTTCGAACCCAACTGCCCTCACATTTGTTTTCAGGTGCTGAATCAAAAAACTCAAACTAAAGGCACGAGTCGGACAAAATACGCTTTTTAACTCATTGACACATCACTCAAAAATGTCATTGAAGGCATGCCCTCATTTACAATGATGTTGAGAATACAATTTAGACTAAATAAAACAGAAACTGATTGAGAAACATACAAACAACAACAGTTTAAAACAGTTACATTCAAGAATGTAGTACTTGCATACAGCACAACAACTACACGCAGTTTTGGACCTTAATCAACTTCCCTTACTTAATATTCATTGAAATACAGAGGACCATCTCTTTGGAACAACCTGCTTCCATCTCTACAATCATCATCTACATTATCATTATTCAAAAAACATCTTAAAAGAAAGACCCTTAACCTTCATTGATTCATTTATAATGCCTTTCTAACCTCTCATGCACAATGTTTTAACTTTTAATTTATTTTTCCCATTGTTTTCAACACATGTACATGCAAATAACTAAGCTAAACTAAACTATATGGGACCAGCACATTAAAGAAGTGATAGGCTACAGTATATGAAGGCATGTTTCCATTTAGGGCTTTAAATAAACCAATAGAGACCAATGTCTATAATACGCCTTACTATAAGAGATGGCCACCAAGCCTTCCATACAAGATGCGATGATAAGTAGAGTAATGGTTGGAGGTAATAAATCTTGGGGCGGAGTGATATACTGAATCTCGGGGTTAAAGAGTGGAGACAGAGGAGTGTCTGTAGATGACATCACTGCAATTCAAGACTGACAAGTTGATGGATTTAGTTCTCTGCTTTCTACTGAGCATCGGAAAACAACTGTGTGTGTATATCCAACGTTTTTGTTATAGCTTGCTGACAAGTGTGTCTGCATTCAGAACTTTCAAATTAAAAAGTGCATCTTGAAATTTATCAAAGGCTTGTTGGAGGATGTCAATGACCGAGTGTGCAGTACCAGCAAAGCAATACAGAACTGTATCATCCACATAAAGATGGGCATACAAATTTGTTATAAAGGATGTAATATCCATCCATTTTCTAACCGCTTATCCATTGGGCCAGAGGCAGGGTACACCCTGGACAGGTCGCCAGACTATCGCAGGGCTGACACATAGAGACAGACAACCATTCACACTTACATTCAAACCCACGAACAATTTAGAGTTGGACAAAATATTCCCCTATCCCCAATCTGCATGTCTTTGGACTGTGGGAGGAAGCCGGAGTATCGGTAGAGAACCCACGCTGACTTAGGGACAACATGCAAACTCCACACAGAAGGGCTCCCACACCTGGGATCAAACCAGGAACCCTCTTGCTGTGAGGCAACAGTGCTAACCACCACACCACCGTGCCGTAGGATATAATATTGTCAATATAAATTGTTAAAAAAACAGGACCTAGGATTGAACAGATGATTCACTGATGATGCAGATTGGCCTGATGAAGTCATTAGCTTGTGCTAATTTGATTAAATCAAATTTTGTTCAGGAATATGTGAGTACAATTACACCAAAAACAATACAGGTCTTAAAATAAAGATTTGACACAGGGATTCTTGATCTCCTCAGCTGATGTTATACTTAAGTGGTACAAATTTGCACTTATTGAATTTACCGAACCTAACAGACATACAGTACACCTTGGACATTTGGTGCCCCGAGGGGCTTGAGGCTGCCAGCCCAGTCACCAGAAGAAAATGTTAGCATTGTACGTTTTTGCAAACCAGGAATATGTTAAATTTGAACATTTAAAACCTATCATATCAAGTTACTAAAGTGACGAGGTATAAGATCATCGATCATCATCGAGAGGTGAAGGGGTGATGGATGCATGTCACCTAGAGGAGATGGCTGTCAAGGCCCTAGACAACAAAATCAGTTGTTTTTTAGTGGGTCATTGCTGTGCTTCCAGAGACTTCATAGTCACCAAATGTGGGTGTTTTCTAGTGACCCGTCGCTGTTTTTGAGTCACAAAAAGCGGCTGTGTCTTTTACCGAGACACTGTTGCTTTTCCCATGGCGATTGTGCCCCACAAACCAGGTATTTCAAGACAAAACACAAACTTTACGAAACCATAAGCAAGTGGTGACTGTGCATAAACCTAACCACACATTAACCTCAGCGATGTTGAAATGTAAACTTTCAACACATCCTCTATGTTATAATGTACAAATGTAACTTTCTGTGGTTTGCGGCACCATATATTTTACCCACATTTTTTCTGGTGAATGGGTTGGAGGCTGTCAGACATTTACCTGCTTTGTACAGTTGGTAATTCAGCCATGATGCGATAAGCAGTCACGTATTGTTTGCCTGTAAAGGGTTATGGTACATGTCCATAGCGGTGTATTCGAAAGCGAGGAGCATCCCAGCATTGTAAAGCATAATACATTTTAAAAGGACATCATGCACAATAAATCCATTTCCCTATGTTTTGGGGTACTTATGGTGATATGAATGCAAAGGTTACTATAAACTATGAGTAGTGAGTTCCCCAGTTACATTACAAGGTTCTATAGAAATGTTATGATGTTATAATGTTATAATATTGTAAGATGGAGGGTCAAACTAAGTGATTGTATTTGGTGAGAAAACCAGTTACATAGGAGTTTATTCTAAGTTTTCAAAAGTGAAAACAGACCAGGACAAACAAACAGAAATGCAAATGCATGATGCTAAATAAGCGGAGCAAGGCGGTGGGAGGAAGGTAAGCTGGAGAGCGCTGTTCGGCTTAAACATCAGCCATGTGAGGGAGGCAGGGTTTTTGTTCTGGAAGGAGCTCACATCCTATTTGGACAAGCAAACACTCACTGGAGATGTTTTAATTTCTAATGTAAAAACTACCCCTGGGGAGTTTGCATGTAATTATGAATTATCACAGTACAGCAGACAGCCCCTTCTTCATAGCAGCCGTCACTTTTCACCGGATATTCCATGAGTGGCATTCAAAGAGCAGCTCCCTGTGCTACTGCATGCATTAAACTGGCGATTTGAGATGGTGCTGCTGCTGACATCAAAAACAACACCACCAACAGGCGTTTGTTATTGGCGTGGAGAAGGCATCAAAGTGAGAGACATTCAGAAAAAGGACAGAGAAGTGTGCATGCTGTGTGCAAAGGGAGATGATGGTGCCATTTTATGATGATGAGCATACTTCAAAATAAAGTACAATGTCAAAAATGAGTCTGAAAATGTCATTGTAATTAAATTGCTATCTTTAATGCACAGGAATTCTTTATTAAATAAACACCTGTGACGATGAACCTTAAACTCCATACTCTACACCAGTGGCTCCTGACTGATGAGTTGTGGTCCAAAAGTGGGTTGTGGGTCCATTGTCAGTGGCCCGCAAGTGACTCGCAAATGTGTTGAGTTTGTAAAAAACACACTTTATTTTAAAGCACAGTGACTTTCTGACACAGAGCTTTTAATTTGAGGTGCCATTTTCTGCTACCCTGGAAATCCAGAGTTCTCGCAAGAGCACAATTTGAATTTGCTCAGCAAGTCACTTTGGCAATCAGTAATGATGCTCATTACCCATGCTGTTGGAGCCGAGCTGCACCAATCACATCGGCGTATCTGATATAGGCGGGCCAGAGACGAGCTAAACAGATGACGACAGCGCTGTGACGACGAAGTCCGGAATCAGTCAGTAAATATTGCAAGATGGCTACGGATGAACACCAGTTGTTTGAAACGGCTTTGGCCACTACAATGAACGAGTTAGACTTGACTTTTTCTCTAAAAGTGCAACAGAAGACGGCACTCGCATCTTTCCTTTCTGCTGTTTTGCCGAGCGGACACGGCAAGAGTCTAATCTACCAGTTAGCTCCGCTGATAGCTAAGCGTATACGTCACCCCAAGTACTGCTCTGATTGGTCGTAGTGTTATCCAGTTGCGTGCAGTGATATTTTCAAATGCATGTTTGGTGCTGCCCCTGGAGTTGGGCCATTTGCATTACTCATAGCCAGACCCTAAATCTTTCTAGATTTGGGTCTGGATTTTCCAGGCTAATTTTCTGCTGTAGAGTGACTGAATACCAGACAGCTTCTTAACAGAGACAGCAAACTAGTTGACGGCATGGCCAAACGCAAGTATGATGCTGAATTATGTTAAACTGTGTGGACCTTGAACTAATGACTATGGAGAGATCTGGAACCCGGGGCTGGACCAGTTGGGACACCATGACTAAGTGACTCTCGCTACTCCATACTCTATGCAACACCATAATCTACGCTACATACTCTGTGCTACTCAGTACTCCACGTATTGCATTTTTACGTATTCTACTCCATACTCACCATTACACCGTGCGTCACTCCATGCGTCACTCTGTGGTTCAAATTATTGACATTACTAGCCGTGTTCCCATAAATGTATTTTCAGGTGTACTTGAAAGTGTTGCATTAGAAATGCAGTATGGCAATGGGCAAGTTTGATAAAGTACTTCCTTTAGGGTCTTTCCAAATATTGAGTATCACTGCTATAAACGAACAACACCATGCTGTGGATGACTTAACGTCACTATCACAAGGCTGAAAAGCTGTTTTCGGGAACGTTGCAGTGTGATGACGCTCTGTAGTCTCATTTATCCACCTGTTTGCAGCTGTCTTTTTCAAGACACATAAAGGCTTTAAAAATCACATAATGTTGGGTTATTTACCAACATATTTTATGTCATAGAACAAAACATGAAATTCTCTTAACCTTAATTCAGGCATGTAACTAAAATCTCATTCAAAAAACCTACTGACTTAAAGACAAGGGAAGTGGAAGTGCTAATATGCTTACACATTTCCAGGTTTTAGGACTCATTCCTGCACCACCTTATGCCAGACAATAGCAGTTCTGCACAATGCCCATTCTCTTGTCACTATGGCACAGTTTTTAGGACACACACAGCTTTCATCACCAGTGTAGCCTAACAGTGGAACACAAAATGGGGGGAAAATGCTTTTTGCTCAGTATAGGTTATACAGCATGATCTTTCTGTTCAGAAGTGAAACATCAGTCGCTTATCACTCACAGCTGGTTTCCACAAATATGTCCAGAAATATTTTTTACGCTTTTCTTGAAAACTTAGGTTTAGTGAAGAGAATTTACATTTCAGATGGACTTTAAACATGTCACTTCTCGACAGGCCCTGTAAACATAACAGGCAGAGGAGCCATTTGCTTAATCCAAATGATACTTTTTTTATGCGCAAAGTCAGCTTACCTCTAAGAACTCAGATGATAGGCACAGATTTCATTGCAGCCTGCACATACTGCCATTTGAAATCATTATGCGTTACTTACAATTTAAAAGTTAAATGTGAGAGAAGAAAATCAGAGGTTCCCTGAAATAAGAAGCTAAATAAAAAAAGTACAGCACCGAGGGAGAATTGCAATCTGTCATGGGCTGATTTTTGGGGTCCAGAGAAACACTTTGACAATCCAGCAGCTAATCCCCTAGATTAGTGAAGGTATTCATATTCATATTCATCCACGCAGAAACCGCAGAGACATCTGGGGGTTTTTAATTCTGAAGCCTGAAGTGGAGCTGCAAAGCTGGGCCGGGGGCCTTCAGCAGGCAGGAGCGGCCCCGTGTCTAAAGCGGCTGGGAGACGAGCCTCGACTCCTTTGTCTCAGCGCAGTGCATTCACAGTCAACATTTTGCTCATGCTCCCAATGCACTAAATGCATGAGGAGAATTTAATTACAGAGTATAGACTCCCTGAGCACACACACATGCATAGACACTCAGTAAGCAATGACATTCCTGCACTCGATGACCTTTCCTCGAGGCCTTTTCAAGAAAGACGGCTGACTGAAGTTGGGTGGCGGAGAAGGGGGGAAGGCGTGGAGCATGAATGGGGTGTTGGTGGAGGTGGAGGGGTGCTGAAAGAGTCTACAGAGCGATGGTATTGGCCTAGGCTCCCCGCCCAGCACCCATACTGTGGACAAACACTGTGTTCTTATGTCAGGAAGTCTAATTAGACTTAATAAAAGCAGCATGTGAAACGTCTGCCATTCCTCCATGACAGAAAGAGGAAGCTCCACGTAGAGGGGGGCCCGGTCTGTGTGGAAACTCTGAAACCCTCAGCTTAAGGACGAGGCAGTGCTGGTGATTGTGCAACATAAGTGGAATGTTTTTGTTTGGTTGATAGTTGTCAGAAGAAAATGCGTCCTGTCATGCACGTGTCACTGAGAAGCAACCGATGGTAGCCATAGCATGTCCATGTCAACAGGTGTTACTCTTTAACCATGCAGGCACATTGTCCTAGTCCTGCGCTCAGACACAATATGACCAACACGGTTTGCAGCAGGACAGGAGACAGAGTGAGGCAGTTTCTAATGACACTGTTAGTTACAAATACAATCCAGTTCTTTTTGTATCACAGCCACTGTGTGATGAACCACTATATACAGTTTTTTTCTATGTACAGTCTATACTTCTCTATGAAATATGATTATATTGTGAGGTAAATGGCAACCCAGTCGCCAGAATAAAAGTTGGCATTGTACATTTATGTAAACCATGGATATGTGACATCTGTAGTGGATATGTTGAAACTTTACAGTACGTACCTTTACATTTCAGCAACGCTGTGGTCAGGGTGTAAGTATAGACAGTGCGGTTGCACTGGGGCTTGTGAGGTGGGGGGCCTCCAACAATGTGTTGGGTGGAAAATGGGCCCTTCTGAGTTATTGCCACCTTGAAAATATGCCTGTGTTCAAAGAAGAACTCCCATTAAATTAGAAACAGTACCATTTGCTATATATGAAACTGAAAAAGGCAAACCCATCCCCATCATGTATTTTTTTCTTTTAGTGTAAAATATTTAATAGTATCTGTAACAAAATTAAATGCTTATTCCAAATAAACAAATTTTTAAATTTAGTTATTCATTTTTCATTTCCTTTGGTATTTTTTATACAGATATGCAGCGATGATTGCTGGGTAACATGTATGTTAATGTTATCCAATGTCAAGTCTCTGATCATGTGACGAGACAATATATGCACAATAGCGCACACTATTGGGCCCGTCACAATAGCGTGCACCGGGGCCTGTCGTAACTACCTTACACCACTGTCTGTAATTAACATGTAGTGATGCACAAAATCCACCTGGTTATACTTAGGAAAACGTCATGTGTCAACCCTGATGCCCGAAGAAAATGTTGGCATTATATGTTTCTGCAAACCAAAGATCCGTTATGTGCTTCATACATATCATATCAATGTTTCTAAAGTGACGCAGTATATTAGCTTACTTTGTCAGGGGATGGTGGCATGTAACCAAGGTGATTTGCCTGCTAAGCTACAGACCACTGCACACCACTGTTTGAGAGCAAAAAGAGGTTGGTTATTTGTCACCTGCCGCTGTGTTTCGAGCAGGTACGGTGGTAGGAAAAGCAATTCCTTTTTACAAAGACATCTTTTCCTAACCATCACCAAGAGATTGAACGTATCAGCTTCATTATAACATGTAATGTACTTGTTGTTGCACGTTTTATGGGTGATATACATCTTACAATAAAATAATTATATAATTCTCAAAATATTTAAAGCAACACAATGGAGTTTTTGAGCCCTCAAAATATAGATCCTTGTGATGGTACATCAACTCACAATAGGTTGGATGACACCTCCGTCATTGCTTGAGAGCATCTGTTTCACCTGCACTGGCACTATGCAGTTTCAGGGTTCGGGTAGGAACCCGGACACAAAAAAGACAACAAACTTTGGCTGCTTTACAGCATACGTCATATCTACTTCTTCTCTTTAGAATAGAGTAGCCGAACCAAGGTGAATGAAGTTAGACGTGGTTGTCATGGCTGAAGCGACAAAGAAAAGGAAGAAGGTGAAGGTGAAGGTGTTGTCCGAGGAGACAAAGAAAAGAAAACAGGAGAGCGATAAAACAAGAGCTGGAACAAGGATTAATATTGGCCCGGCTTTCACATGCTGGCGAGAGCTGAAAGAAAAGGAGGGATGCCCGACCGATGGTGACCTGGCGCTGTTACTGCTGTTACCCTCTACTGAGGAGACTCACTGTCTGCAGGTCGGCTGCCTCAGGTACATGTTCAGATCAAGTGTTAGCCTATATACAGACAACTTTCATTTAGTTTGTCTTTAACACTCTGCTGTTAGCACCGCGAGCGCGATGTGCTTGTGTCGACCGCGATCGTAAATCATGATAGCAGTGAATGAGAGACTGCAGACAGAACAGACTGAAATATGGCTTTCTACATGCTGATCACATGTATTGATAAAGTATTGGCTTGGCTGGCAGAGGTTTTATCGCACTTACTTACAGTAACAAGCGTAGTTGTTGTCAACTAGAGTAATCTTGAAGTTATATCCCTTCATCTGCACCACGGTCTCTCTGCTGTTGTCTTACTTCACTCTGTTGAGTTTGTATGTGTGTGTGTGTGTGTGTGTGTGTGTGTGCACGCAAGCTGTGAGGTCAGCCCTGACATGCAGAGAGCAACTCATTTCTGAGTTTCAAAAATAAATAAATAAATAAATAAAGCAGTCGGCCTAATCATGTATGTTCAAAATGCTATAAGGCTGCTTTACTTGTTCTGAAGACATGGTGATCGCACATTACACAGCCTGCTTCAGGAAGTTCACCGGTATCATTGGTGTGTCAACAAATGCACGCACCCCGTGAGGCAAAAAGCGCAATCCTCCATTGTGTTGCTTTAATATTCTAAAATTACTTTTGATAATTACCTGTAAGTAAAGTGAATATCAGATACTTCAAGACAATTACTGAAGTAATATTCTTAGGGATGCACAATATTACTGGCATATCATCAGTATCAGTCGATATTGGCTTTAGAATGAACTGAATCGGAATCAGAATCAGCCAACATGCTTTTTCTTATTTTGCACAATGAATGAATATACATACATTGTAACATACATACATAAGTACATTGCTAAATATTCTAATAGGCGACTTGAACTTCTATCAAAGTCATTAACTGGTAAGATATCTGTACTTTTTCTTAGGTATGGCTTTCAAGTATTGCTTGCTCTTCCTGATGTCCCTATGTCTGTGGAATGTTTGCTTATGAAAAGCAAGGGTCTAAGAGGTGTTGTATGCTGCCAAAGGCAAATTTGCAATGTGAAAAGAAATCTGACTTGAGAAACCGTGCATTAACCTCAATGAGAATGTTTCTTTTCATGTCAAATACCAACATATTTTACATTTGTGTGAATAAATGATGGTTAAAGCGAGACAGCTTAAACACTTTGAAAAGGTGAAGGATTCACCCTGGTTACACATGAAGACAATTGCAACCTTGGATTTATTGTATGAAAGTCAGATATGCTACATGACGGGCACATTATGTCCTGTATTAGCACTAAATGTTGGCCTTGGACGTAAATTGTGAAATGTGTAATTTTTTAATATGGAATAGAAGTTCCTAGAATGGACTGATAGAGTATACTTTGTGCTTCAGCTAGGATTCAGTAGTAGAAGAGATTTGTTTCCTCTCATGCAGAGATATAACTCTTTGATGCTGCACCACTGGGACACAGTTGAGTCACAAAGTCAGGTTAATCAGAACGGCCATTTAGGAGAGATTAGATGAAACACAGTCTCTATAACACTAGTTTTTGTACTCATGTTAACACAAACACACCAGTAGCAACACTATTACAGCTGACAGTTTTTAACTAGCCTGCATACAGCAGTTTAATTGAATTCCTGAAATTCAGTTATGGCTTTTGGTTTTGGTTTGCCACCCAAAGATTTTCAGCTGTCCATCCCAATGAAAAATCTCTGAGGGCACCACTGCAACACACATATAAACTGTGGCTGTATTTAGTTTCCCTTCTGCACAGAGAAGGCTCATTATTAAAGCGCCCATGAGAGCCATTTGCAACATGTTGTAAAACTACAATGTATGACAGGTTTAAATTATTCCTTTTCTTTATCCAACCATTTGGGGATTTCACTCGGCTTTTCATTCAATAACAGCAGCACAGTTTATATCCAGAGCAGATCAGTAAATATGCACTGTGAGCAAAACAGGCACATGTATAATCCTGCATCTTCTCAAAGCTGTGACTCATAGGAAAAGTGTTCAAAGGCAAATCCAAAACCATGAAAAAAAAAAGCCCTGCTCAGAACGAGAGACACATCGGTCAAAGAGTCATCACTTCGAGAGCGAGGATGACTCATTTCCAAGTGATTCATCAGGGTTTGCGGTCCCGCAGATAGACCCGCCAGCCAAGAAGAACTTCCATGAATTCGCTGGCTAAGGAGAGCAGCAAGTCCAGGCAGCGGCACAAAGACGTAAATGCAGTACTGTTGTCAGCCAGCAAGCCGGCATGTGACCCAAAGCCAAATGCCTTTGATTACATCAATTACTGTGAGTCTGACGCTGCCTCAGGGAACGTTCTAACCGCCATTCATAACAGCGGCTGCCACAGACCGACATATCAGGCTCAGGTTACCTTCAGGACAGCTCCTCATTCCTCGAAAAAAAAAACCCATACAAACACACACAATGTCATGTATGAAAGACAACACACAAGATATGTAAATCCACAACAGACAGTCAGGAACACAAGTGACTCTCTCTCAACTCTCAACTCTCAACTCTGATTAACCTGTTTCCTATAGTGTTTAATACATTTCTGAATCTTGTTCTAACATGTCACTGGAATTACAGTATGTGATGCTTATATGCTGATGCTTATTCAAACGCATGATGCAACTGCAAATGCAAGATGCAAACAGAAATGCACATTGTACAGGTTGGTCCTTTCTATACTTACGTGCTTTTTACACTTGTTTAGTTTACTCCTGTCTTCTGTCTGTCTTCTCCTGCTCCAACATGCATTTTTAAGGAAAAGTTAGAGGAATACATTAAAGGGAAAAAAGTGTATTTTATTTAACTTCATTTGTGTGTTTGAGTTGTTTTTTTTAGGCATTTTTAATCTTGGAAGTTGACACGGCGTCCCACAGTGTCAACAACCAACGCACCTAGGGTACCTTGCACATTGTATGAAGGGGTGGAAAGTCCATGACCAGACATCTATGTGACGAGGTCGGGGTGGGAATGTACTGATGGGTCACAAAAATGCGGACTCTCCCCCAGGACTGTCCCCTGGAGACACATGTTCTGAACCATCATTTTAAGGTACATCCTCACCGTGTTTCTTTCCTTAACCTAGCCTCCATAACTTTACATTCAGGATGTAACATCATTCATGGGACACTAATTCGTAGGATAGGTCATGTGAACATTTTCACAGTATATCATGGGAACTGTTCTCAGAGGATACATAGGGAAATTACATTTTGGGTTCCCTGCATTTTATACTTAATTTTGCTTAACTTAGACATGTTGTCCTCATTCGTGGACACTTTTATGTGCCATCTAGTGGTAGCAAGATCACAATACACAAATCCATGTAAAAACATGAAGGCGGCCACCTCTGCAAAGTCAGTGTAGAGCCGATCCCGACACAAAAATGGATGAAATGCAAAACCTGATTTAATTTTATGATTGAAACTTGTCTATTTACGCTCAATAACATCTGCAATTTGACCAATTTTAGCAATAATAAATCAAAGACACTGTTAATTAGGAAGGGCTCATTTTAGGACATTGAGACTTAATTACTGGCTTATAGCAACATGGAGCAAGGAAAATTCATCCAAAGTTACCATACAAACAAATCACAAGCTTTTTTAGAAATGTTGTACTATTTGCAATTTTGTATTGTAAAGCAATGTTCAGGCAGTTTTGAACCGCTTAAGACTTGAACAGTGACCCCTAACCCCTGGCGTTACAGAACATTGAACAAATGTTGCATTGTTTGTCATTTTGTTTCTGCACAGTTTTCTGGCACTGAAATAACCAGTTTTATACTTTATTACACATTTGTGACTATTAAAGATAAACCCAATGTCCCCACATGAAGACATCATTAAAAAAAACCACCAAGCCACAAGACAATGCTTAGTTTGTTTATATTTATCAGGGGGGAAATGGGCAAAATTTGGTGCATAAAAATTCACCAGAATGCAAGACATTAACTGTTTTCTGGCAGAGGACCCCCAAACCATATGTGTCCCTTGGCTGCATCGTTCCATCAAATGGACATTTCCCCAGAATTCATTTGGTATCTTTGGAAACTTTCAGTACTCCACAAGAATTAAAAATCAAGTTCTGTGGTTTGAACAAAGTTTGACAACCTGACTTTGTAAAGACTGACTCATCTGTGGGTCACTGAGGCTAAAGAGTTTAACCCTTTCCGGTATTCTTTCTTTGTGTGGCGATGAGAGAGGACAGCAAACAAAGGATTTCATTATGCACCGCAGCTTGTTTTCTGTGTATACGACAATAAAGCTTTGAATGCTGAGTGTCTGTGGCTGCATCAGCCACTCAAGTGGAATTATTGGATATGTTTTATGCATCATTGTAGACATTTGGTGTCTGTGGAAACTTTGCAAACTTGAGTACATTTCTGTACAAAAGTTCTGAACAGTGCTTGAGTGCACAACACACTGTATGTTTGCAGTAATGAACCCACTGCTGGGTATGACGGGGTCAGTGAGGTTAACAGACAGAAAATAGTGGAATGTTGCAGAAGAACCCAGCTGCAGGAACCCACCTCCCAGTGTGTGTTCTCTGAGGAACTACTGGTTGGCTGGCTGAGTGGAAGGCACTGTAGGGTCAATCCCTGCCTCCGGCTTACCACAGGATCTATCTGACAGACTGAGCTAGTTTGCAGCTCTCTCCATACCTTAGAGATTAAAAGGTAAAAGCCTGAACCTCCACAGATGACAGGTTGTCATTGTGTGTTTGTCATGTGTGTACGAGTGTGCGTGGCAGGCATGTACGTGGGCGGTGAGCTGGAGAGTTGCATGGGTGGAAAGCCAGTTTCTTGGCGCATAAACACGACCATCATAGTTTTGGCTTACAAACCAGAAGTACAACTGTCCAGTGAGGAGGGTGTTGTTTACGCACTGAGAATCTGAGCTCGCAGATTAAACCTCGGAAGGGAATCTGAGTTCATCTAAACAAACAAATACATAATCTAAAGGTGGACATGATGTCATGACATTCAAGATACAAGAGTTTCAGATGCTGATCTGATGTTTTTCAGACTGTTAAACAGTCCGCAGCCAACGTCTGTATGTTCTCACCACGCCTGTGAAACCTGGCTCGTGCACATCCTGCTAATACCACAAAATTTTGTATCACAAACAACAAAAGGTGACAGTGCAAAAACAGCAACAAACTAGTCATACAAATAGCTTAAATGTTCTTTGTTCAGGAAAGAAACTCCATGTTGCTGTTGATATTTTTTGACACATTATTTTTCAATGTTGTGAGCACCACAACTAAAATGTATTTACCTTCATTATATTGAAGGTAGAAATCTCAGAGACCGATATCTCAAAACCTTTTTTTTTTTTTTTGCAATGTGGGTGAACTAACCCTTTAAGCTTTAAAACGTTAATGCTATGTACCGGGACACTGCTAATGCTGCTTGCCGTGCTGCTAACAAATCAGTCTCCAGCGTGCCGCTGTCCAGCCGCTGGATGAGTCAGGTGACCGGTGCAGAGAGAGGAAGAGAAGTGTGAGAGGTGGAAGAGTAAATGTATCGTGCTAATGTTTGCACTGTTACCAAAACAAACACGGCGGCAGCGGCTGGACAGCGGCTGGATAGCAGCACGCTGGAGACTGATTTGTTTGCTCGGCAAACGGCTGCCGGCTGCCGAGGCCGTGACTGTTGGAGCAAGTCCGGCTTCTCTGCTGCCGCTGCTGCCGAGAGGAGCCAACTGCTAATGCTATGTACCGGGACACTGCTAATGCTGCTTGTTGTGCTGCTAACGATTGTTTCTCCAAAAAAAATCAGTCGGGTCGATGACCCACCTGCACATGGGCTACAATGTATGATCGCAAATGAATAACAGTTGAAAGTATTCGAAATATCCATCCCTGTCTAGCTATGATGCTAGTTAGCCAACTTTGGCTAAAGCTTACCTGTCGAGGAGAAGAGTAGCCACTTCGTCATCTGATTTTAAATTCTTCTCCGCTTTCAACCGTCTCCACTGTTCAAAGGCATCTCCTATGTAGACCCTCGCTTTGCTTCGAATTTTGTCTTGGCGTTTTTGGGACTCGTAACGAGGTCTTTTGGGTTTGGTCAGGTCATCAGACATGACGCCAAAGCCACCTGTCACGACGGAATAATATGCAACTGGGTGGTGTCAGTTTGTAACGTGGGCAGATGGAATCTGTCTGATACACCACTGGTTGGCCAGACGGCACCTGTCACAGCAGTATGATATGGACATGCAGCGTCAGTTCAAAATGCGGCTGGACGACTCCTGTCGTAGTAGTATGATACGTCGATGGATAGCGTTAGTTTAAAAGGCTGTTCTTAACAATGTTTTATAAGAAGCTGGAAAGTTCCTGTAGGGCGGGTGGGATGGGCGGTGGAATGGTCCCACACACCCTGGACTTTCACCTTAAACTAAACCATGATGTTACCACATGCTTTTATTGCCTAAACCTAACCATGTACTTTGATTTGTTTTACCAGTGTGGTAAGGTTATTTTGAAAAAGATTCATTGAACAAGTAGGAACTGTACATGTCATGTGACAGTAGAAGTGTATTTTAAAAAGACGCAATTTAACAACACATTTAACAGGTGGAAATTGACAAAACATACGAGGGTACCTAGCAAGTAACGGCACTGACACAGTGGCAATATTTGACGAGTAGGGATGAGACTGTGTTGTACAGACACAGCTGAACATGTCCCGAACTGCTGTTAAAAAACGCCCTGGTTTGGTCACTACAAACTTGGTCAGAAATATCCCAAACTTTCATTTAGAAACACCTGGTTGCTACAAATGTTGCTACAAACACGGCAGGACATGTCCCCAACTGTAATTAACAGACACCCAATTTAGTCGCTACAAACATAGCTGGACATGTCCTGAACTGTTGCTAAAAACATCCGGGTCGGTCACTACAAACATGGTTGAAGATATTCCGCACTTTCATTAAGAAACACCCATCAGTCGCTACAAACAAAGCTGGACATGTCCCAAACTATTGTTAAGAAACACCCACTTTTGTTGGTCTCAAACAGTGGTCTGCTGCTTGGCAGCCATTTTGCCTATATGTCATGCCATCTACCATCCTCTCCTTGTCCTGATGAGAAACTCAGCTCATATAGATGCAACGTGAAATATGTCATACATATATGCAAATGTACAAAACGTACAGTTGTAACATGTCCATAATTTGCATAAATGTACCATGCCAACATTTTATTCTGACCACTGGGGTGCATTTACACACATTTCCTCACATTTTAATCTATATGAAACACATTAAAATGCATAAATGTAATAAATAAGGGTTTAGTGTCTAGCAGTCTAATCCCAACAACTGCAGCTCCTCTATCATTGGGAGCGCAGGTAGTAAATTTAGACCTGTGTCTGACTCTCTTACTCAGTCCAGTAAACAGAAGCTTACAGTCTGCCATCTCAGGAGGCTGTTTACATGGGAAGTGGACCTGGATCTAACTAAGCTGCTTGTCCTGAAGTCTAAACAGGTGAAATCCTTTAAGACGGCCCAATCATTGGGTGACAGTTCCCTGTCTGTCACCACTCTGGCTCAGGCTGTTAGCTGAGCAGAGTAAACAAACAGGAGTGAATTGGGTGTGAGAGATGAGTCATCAGTTCTGGGCTCGCTGTGCCTCTCTGTGCGCTCTGCGTGCCTCAGTCTGCTGAACATCCGCTCCCCTGAAGGCCCTCGTCACCACAGGCATACTTCAGCAATTACCTTCTCGCCCACACGCTGTCAGTCACATGGGCCGTAATAACAGGCTGTCGCACTGTCCCACTCCAGACTCACCCACCAGCACTCTCCAGCTTACACACACACACACCCTGAATCTGATTACAGGGGCTACACACAGTGATATCAGGTTTTATTACATTTAACATATTTTAGTCAGGCTGTCTTCCATTACTGACAACATAGAACCCCCCACCTTTTTTTGTAAAACACACAAACAAAAAACAAACCAAAGCAACAGCAAAAATCAAATTAAAACTATTGATTATTTCTTTGATTAAAATTTTTGTCAGTTGAATATTCAAAGTCTAAACTAGTTCTCAACATGGAGGCGGCAGAAGCAGCAGCTAGCAGCTAATGGTGCTAACAGCACAATCAGTGCAACAGTGCTGAAGTGTTTACATGGGGGAGAGGTGAAGGGTGGGTGCTATGCTCCCACAACGCCGCTGTTTCACTACTGTGAGTTGGGAGAGCGTTATCAGCGTTAACTGCCGTATGAGCTCAGTGCACAACGTCAGGAATAGCTAACCAGTGCGATACACACACAGGGACTCACATGTACCACCACATAAGCTACATGTGGCCGGACCACCTACCAGAACAAAGAGAAGAGAAGATCAGATCACAACAGGGGAGCATAACTTTATTCTCTGCTCAGGATGCGTTAATCCACCATATCTCTACATAGCAAATAGTTGATTGCTGCTGTATTAATGCTCTGAATTTCATATAGCTCCTTTAAAGATGCAATAACCTTTTTTTAATAAACTTTTTTTAATAAACATTTCAGATTACACATGATTATGTGTAATATGAAATGTATCACTGGCAGAGAATTATCAACAACTCTGCAGTTTTCTCAGCTCCACTGAGCTTTTCAGCCCATTTTTATTGTGTATCATTGTTGTTTCCATTTGCAAACTCTGCTCTCATCATGCTTGTTCCAAGCAGCTGGCAGCTGTTCTCAGTGTAAAAGTTCTGATATACCCACTGTACAATACCTGCCCAGCAGCAAACAGCAGACAGACACAGTTGCATGTTCTCCCTGTGTCTGCATGGGATTTCTCTGGGTACTCCGGCTTCCTCCCACAGTCCTACAGGTTAGGTTAGTTGGTAACTCTAAATTATCCGTAGGTGTGTGAATGGTTGTGTGTCTGTTGCCTGTCCAGGGTGTACTCTGCCTCTCGCCCACTGTCAGCTGGGATAGGTTCTTCTCTTAAGGTATTTCTAAAATCCTCAGACTCTTCTATCCATCTGGAGCAGCAACAAAACAATCAGTCCCCTACACAATTAGTTTTAAGCTGTTACCCAAGTTGTGACTTTCCCAGTTCCAGATGGAAACAGACGGGGTGTTATATTTGTCTACATTAATGCTCCCCCACTTCTTTTATATATTTAAACTCAACAATGCTTTTATGTTTTTTTCTTAAATGTGGGTGTAATGATAATACATGCTAGGCTCAAAGTAGGGTGCATTTACATTGATGCTGAATCTGACCACATGTGACCTTTTTTTTGCCCCACATATGTTACTCTGTTTGTTTTAATCAAATGGCAGGGTAAACAGAAAAAAACCCCACACTGACTGACATTTTCAGCTCTGATTTGGGCCACTTGCATATGCATATACACTTGCTGTTAAATCTGATTCAGCCTACAGTGTGGCTGATATGTGGGAGTGCAGCCTTATAGTTCACTTCACTCCAAGGTGACATCAGCATTTAGAATTGATTCACCTCCATTCCTGTGCATTAGCATCCTGGGTGTGTTGAATGGTCATCTCACAAAAAACATGAAATTCTCTAGTCGATCAGAAACAAGCATGAATGCATTAAAAGCGCTCAGTGTGAATGGGGGCCTGTTATTATGCAAACAGAATGCACATATTACGCCTCCAGACCTGCAAACCTCAAGCCAAATGAGCAGCTAAATAAAGCCCTCTTGACATTTGACTGTTTATTTGTTCTTTTCCCAGACCTCTGCTTGTGGAAAACTGTGCGGGTTGATGCAGGCTTTGTGTTTACATGGCAAGAAACGGGCTTGCTCTTGGTTTGAACTCCACAGCACGCCTCCCACAGTCAGTTTCACCTTCTGCTGAGAAGATGCTGCAGTAATGTCATTAATATAGGCCTCAGTGGAGAATGTTAGTAACATCATAGCATCGGTACAGCTTCAGAGGATTTCCATACCAGATAAAAGTCTAGCTGACACACACTTATGCACGTATTGCTGACATAAAGTGTCTGACAGCAAAACGTGGCTACACAAGGTGTAAGGAAGCTGCTGATGCAGTGAACAATATGCAATTTCTTTTCTTTATTAGCTGCTCTCATCACATCCTACTCATTCTCTCCTAATCCTGAGGGCATCTGGGAGAAACATGTTCATCCCACCGTGACACACAGATGTCTCACCTCTTACTCATGCAGTGCTCTCCAGCATGAGGCAGCAGCACGCTGTCTGCTGAGGTCAGCTGTTCGACATGCAACACATCACAGGCAGGTGTTACACTGAGGGAACAAATATAAATACTATAAGACAAATCAGAAACTTCAAAAGGTTCAGTTTTCATAGGATTGTATACGTTCCAACAAGCATAAAACCTACTCTACTCTTCAACTATACCTCAGCACACTTTCAGCAATAAATGTCATTCATACTTTACATGAGGCCTCAAACACTGAAATTATACGTTTTTCTATTCAGATATTTAATATGTTGTATGTGCTGAGCCCTGTGCCAGCACTACCATCTAGTGGACATTTTTGGTAGTGTAGATTTTCTTCAGTTCCGTTTTCCTGAAGATTCACTTTCCATCCTCCATGTTGTATTTCAGTTTCCAGTGTTCCCTTTACGTCCAAGACTGGAGTAGATATGGCTGTAAGCACAAGTAAAAAATTTTGTCCAATTTTTTTTTCTTTTTTTTTTGAGAGTAAATACTTCTGTGACAGGAAAAATTTTGCTACGTTGTCTGATAAATGTACTTTACACATGCTGGTCATTTGCGCCACATTTCCACATTTCCCTGATGCTGTCAGGCGCCATAACACACTGATGCTGCCGGACCACTGATGTGAATGGACAGTTTCCTTCGTCGATCCCTGACGTGGAATTCACGTTTTTCAACACTTCAATTCATTTAATCTCTTTTACTTCAACTGACTCTCCATATCCTTTCAGTACATTCACTTCAGCTGACACTCACACTTCTTTCAGGTTTTGGCCTTGGAGCGGCTGTTGGACGGCTGTCAACTAGTGGGTTGTCAACTAATCTGAAGATCAGTGGTTCAATTCCCAGTTCCTCCCATCCGAGGCAAGATACTGAACCCCAAATTGCACCCAGTGCTATGGTGTGTAGAGTGTGTGAATGGTTACTGAGTAGCAAGTGGTGCCATATATGGCCACCAGTGAGTGTGAATATGACATGCAGTGTGAAAGCACTTTAAGTGGTCAGAAGACTATAAATACACATACATATAGAAGTGTAGTCTATTGACCATTTTACCATTTACTTAGACTAACTTCACCTGCACTGTCACCTCAGCCACTTCCAGTGTTTGTATTTCTGCCCTGTGTCCTAGAAAATATGATTATATACAAGTATTTTGAAACAGCAAGTGTGTTTTTGAAGAAAACATAAGTCACAAAAAGGTTGACACTGAAAGTATCAGCAAAATGTTCACTGACAACATATTTCATTTGTTTTCCACCCAAATAGCAATCTTGCAATACACCAGCCACTCTTAGTGACTACACTATTTTTGAATTTGGTACTTTTTAAATATCATTTAACTGAAATCATGATCTTTTGCTAACCTTAACCAAAGTGCTTTTGTTGCCTAAACCTAACCACAGACAGGACTGTGGACGTGAACCCCAGATTCTAATGTCACACATGTATGTCTGCCATCCACTCCAACCAACTCCTTGCAAATTCAGTGTGGTAGATAAATGTAGTGTTTCATTAACTCAAAGCAACATTGTCTCTGAACATAATCCAGACAGCGGTTACACTGTTACCACAGCGTAATTATGGATGCAATTTAGTGATACATAAATGTAATTTCTAGGAGACAGGGTTGTGTTTTTCATCTGGCTCTTTAACTGCTTTCGACACTTTTGCTTCAACTGTCACTTCAGCTTCCGTTAGTGCTTTAAAATCTGCCAGTTCATTTATATCAGTGCCTCTGGTTCAACTGATACTTCAGTGCGTCAGTACAAAAAGTCCAACATTTTCAGACACTTGAACTTTTTCAAATATTTCCATATCAGTTTTAAGGCCTAAGGGAATTTTCCCTTGCCATTTCAAGTTGCGAGGTTTAGAGTCTGGGCCTTGGTAAGTGGGTGGTGGCCCCTGTCACCCTCTACTCTCCACACAGCTTGTGGAGTGGAAATTCAATTCTGAGTCGTACCTGGTGTCTTTCAGCAGGCTGCACAGAGAGCTTCGACCTCTCTCACCTTCTGCTACAGCCAAATCACAGGAGAGTTCATTCAGACTCTCCTCAGACTACTGATATGCCAGGTCGATAAAAATGAAAAAAAAGAAAAAGAAAAAGGAAAAAAAAACATTAAAAAAA
The DNA here is from genome assembly GCA_035609425.1 of Epinephelus awoara. Taxonomy (NCBI): domain Eukaryota; kingdom Metazoa; phylum Chordata; class Actinopteri; order Perciformes; family Serranidae; genus Epinephelus; species Epinephelus awoara. The sequence continues at coordinate 7,204,042 of CM069305.1, forward strand.
TACATTTGTTGAAGCATTTGCTCCCAATTTTACATCAGAAAAGGAGCAGCTGCTCACACTCTCCCTCCCCTCACCCTCATTAGTGCCCCTCTAAATAGACCCACGGTGAAATTATGAATGGAGAATGACGGAGTTCAGCGCTGTTCCAAATAACAAATTAATTCATGATCCCAATTAGCATACTTACACTGTAACTGTAGCTAAAATGCAATGTGTAATTACATAATGCATGAGGCAGAGTAAACAAAGAATTTGATGTTAGAGCGTGGGGCTCTCTGCTCCTCCAACATATTTGACTCTGCAGAGGAGACCTCGTCGAGTTCCTAAATAATCGCCTGCAGCCACTTTGAAGACCGACCAGGGATTCGAGCAGATTAATGGAATCCTAACTGGCACACGGCGCAATTTATAGACCAACATGCAAGATATTATGACCCAAATTTTGTCCATTATTAAAAACTGCAACATCTCTCTCTGCCACTGCTAGCCTATTTATGTCACCCAGTTTCCATGGCTACCATGCCATAGATAAAATCTAAAGCACACACAGGTTTTTCAAGTGCAACATCAACTTTCCCTTCCAAAGAGGGAAGGGGGATGACATTACAACCCTGCATTCATTAATGCACTTGAACAAAGGCAAATTAAAAGATTTATAGAAGGGAGTAAAGCATACATACCCTGACAGCTTTTGCGAGGATGCCTTGCCAAATGGTTGCAAGGTTAAGGCTCCAGTGCTGCTAATGTACTTTTGAGTAAAATACATTAAACCAGGTTTTGGTTAAGGGTACTAAATCACAATACTTACTAGTACTGACCAAAATGTCTCTGTAGCCCAGAGTATCACAAAAATCTGTCAAGTACTGAACCCTGTTCTGGATGATTTGGTCATGGATCAAACAGAATTCATACCCAGTAGATATTCTACCTTTACTTTAAGACTTTAATGTTATAGACACAAAAAAGAAAGGAAATTAAGACCTAGTCATTCTTGGGCTCGATGCTGAAAAAGCATTCGACCAGACTGAATGATCGCATTACTTGAGGTCTTGGACATAACTTTCTAGCATGAATCAAACTCCTCCATAAGAACCTAACACCACAAATTCTAACAACCCAGAAACTATCTCCTCTATTTAGACTGTTTAATGGAAAACAACACAAGGCTGTCCTCTGTCTGTGTTAACATCTGTGCTAGGGATGCATGATAATATCAACATATCAGCTGTATCAGCCAACATGCTAATAATATTGGTACGTCACCAGAATCGGCCAATATCGGTTTTAAAATGAACAATCAGTATCAGCCAACATGTTTTTTCTTATTTTGCACAATGAATGAATATTACATATACTGAAAAGCATTTTATTTCATGTCTCCATCTGCTAGTGGGCCATCATGAAAAGAGTATTCATGCATAATATGATGCTGATTCCACGACAGAGGGAACTTGATGATCACTAAAATTAGATGGGGAAAAAAGTGGATATATTGATATCAGTATCAGTTATCAGCCAAATAAGTTGTCTATTGGCATATCTGGTATGGGCAAAAAAAAATCCAGAGTATTCAATTAGACCCTCAATCTATGGCGACGATACCAAAGACATACAAAATATCATTACATGCAGATGATATTCTTCTTTATATAATGAAAGCACAAACTAGTATATCAGCAATTTTGGAAATGATTTATCTATTTGTTACATTTTCAGGATATCAATTGGAATAAAAGCATATTGATGCCAGTCAATTCTACCTCTCCATAAACCTTAGCAGACAGAAAAATATACTTATCTTGGGACTGTGATTACAAGATACCACTCCTCTCTTCTGCAGGCCAACCTCCACTCCCTAGTGCATACATTAAAAGGTAAAGTTTAATTTTGGAAAGCTCCCTTCCTGGCAGAGTGAGCTCCATAAAGATGATATTATACCTCAAATATTATACCTAATTCAAAATATCCCTACTTTCCTGGATCATTTGGTCACACCGTTCCAGAACTAATTGATTATTTTACCAATTTTAGGCTGGAAATTTAAACTTGGAAATTGTAAATCTAAAATTGAAAGTGAAAGTGTGAGCAGCGAGCACACGTTTTATTTAGACAAATTTCTTGTATGGCTTGTTGTGTTTAGAAAACATTTAACACTTGACAACTTCCTTAACAAAACCCGGCTATTGTTTGGCAGTGGTATTGGGAAAATTCAAAGGATTACCCAGCCCGACTCTGCACAAAGGAATTTAAAGAAGCAAATCCTAAGCAGTCCTAGAAATGTGCATTGGAGTTTCATTATTCCTTGTGAAAATAAAAGCTTACATACACAGTCAAACCCCCGCAAATGGATAGTAGCCTTCCTTCCTCGGTCAAACACACAAACAGACCATCGCCCTCGATTTCCTACCAGCCCACAGCGGGCCAAACACTTTATGTCCTTCTGAGAACAAAAGAGCACAGGACAAAGCTGGCAACAATACACTGTCTTCCTCGTTTCCACCAGTTCAGTGAGGGCAAGCAGGAGCACATGCACAATACCTGGCTGGACAGGGAAGATGACATCATTTCTCCACAATGAAATGACTCATTGTTCCCCATTTAGCTATCAACTTCAAACACAGACAGTAAAATGAAACAGAAGCCTTTGTCAGCAGAATGCTGAGAGAATTTCAACCTGAAATGTAAACCAGAAGCCTGAGCTCAAACAGGTCATATTCAGGAACCTCCCTATTAAAAGCCATACACGACTTATGTTACTGAATCTATTTTTATTTGAGATAAATCAGCTCAGTTAAAAAGAGCGGTTGTTCACACAATCAATAAAGTAGGTCAGGCTCGGCTGTGTAGCATGACATAATAAGGATTCACTTTGATCCTGGCCACTGATACACTGAAGATGTATGCTTCTTTGTCTGTGAAAAACAGCTCCAGCTCCACTGCTCTGTGTTCACGATGAAGACTGGATGTTCAGCACCACCTGCTGGCTGAGTGGAGACACTGCGGGAGGGACAGGTGGAGTTTGCACTGCACTGTCTTCCTCATGCAGGTCTTCAGGTTCTTGCAGGTTTTCCAGGCTAATAATCTCCAAGACAGTGAGTTGGTTGATTTGCATAGCGTGCTGTTTAAGTTTTTTTTTCCACTCCTCTCTTGATAATTCAAAGTTCCCCTCACTTTCCCACTGTTCTTTTATGTATTACATGTTCACCCCACTTGAGTCTTGGAGACCCTTATGTAATCTAGATATTGTTTTATGATCTGGTTCTGCTTTATATGCTGGGACAAAAACTTTAGTATTTGTCCTCCGCATGCAGCTCTACTATAATCAGCATGGTGTTTTCATCTTTAAGCTTGTAGGTGCATCTAACAAATGAATTATTATTCTTTCATCTGAACATTCAACACAAAATGTCTTGTTTTGTCATACTGATGATCCAAAGGCCATCCTTAATTCATTTGTACCAATATAAATCCATGCAGCAGCTCCTCATATCTTAGACACTAGAACCACTGAATGTCTGATAGTTTTGCTCAGTAAATTGCTACATGATTTATTGTTTAGTTTGAAGCACAAAAGTCAGACAATTTCTTACGGAACTGGCTTTGTGCACTGGGGGGCGCTGTAATGTTGAAACAGGAAGTAACCAAATACAAAATTGGAAGCACACAACTGTCTAAATTTTAGACTCTCAAACACATTAAAGGGACAGTTCACCTCCAAAATCAAAAATGTAAAATTTTCCTCTTGTAAGTAGAGTTATTTATCAGTCTATGTTGTTTTGGTGTCAGCTGCGGAGTGTTGGAAATATTGGCTGTAGAGATGTCTGTCTTCTCTCCAATAAAAAGATGGCACTCGGCTTGTGGTGCTCAAAGCGCCGAAAAGAAATACACCTGAAAAACTGCCTCATTGTGAGCAGTTTCATGGAGGAACTATTTTCTTTCTACCGAACTACACCCACCAACTCTTATCACCCCGCAGAAGGAAGTGTGCATCTACTACTGGCTCACCTGGCACCACTGAGCTAGCTAACATACAGCTCAGCCAAGGAGGATGCCATGTTTAAATCTCATGCTGTCACAAACATGAACCTCTCACCCATGAGTAGATGCACGCTTCTTATCCGCTGTGAGGGTCTAAGGACAGAGGGATGTCGTATGCTGTAAAGCCCTGTGAGGCAAATTGTATTTGTGATATTGGGCTTTATAAATAAAATTGATTGATTGATTGATTCCTTCTTTGCAGTGAGTGAAAACAAACCCTGCCCTCATTTGACAGTACTGTCCGTGGTGGAAATGCTAAACAGACCTAGGGTCTAGGTACCCATGTGTGAAGGGTTACTTTTGGTTCCAGAAGTACCATACCGAAGGTGTTTGGTGGAAATGGGGCTAATCTGTACTCATGTTCACTTCTCTCATCGGAATGAATGGAGACAGGACAGCTGCTAGTCTCCTGAAGGCAATATTATCTCAATTTATCAGCAGCCTCTGGCATAATGCAATTTTTCTTTATTCACCATGGAGGCATGCGAGAGAAGTTTTCCTACTAAATTCAATGTAACACAGGGTGAGTATCTGATATACACACACAAACATGTGGGGATGGGGTATTTCTTTAAGAAGCACAAAACATGTTCTTAGGTGGCACTTGAATCCATCACATGGCCTTAGAGAAAACTGATATTAGGAAACTGCCACAAGGATACTTCAAATGCATCGGACACAAACACCCAGGCATGAAGTGCATCTTTTCACCATTCAGTTTATTTCATAATGCCTTGCCCACGGTCATATACTGTTCCTCAGTTCCCAATAACTTAGAAAACACTTCATAAACAGTGTGGTACATGTGGTAAAATCCTTCGTGAACAGAAAACTCATGAGGAGAACCGGCAAAGATTCACTCCCATACAGTAACACATTTTAAAGTAAGACTCATCAAGTCTTGTACTTTTAAAACCAGGATTGCTTAAATGAGAAATAAAATTTGTACATGATCAGACAAAACAAAGTGATTGTGCAAAAGTATTTGAGGGAAATGAAAACCAATGACCAAGGAAAAAAAACTAGATATATCACATTCTTTTAGAGTACATGTCATGTTTTGGATGTAAAGCTGGTGGGAAACATTTACATTATCAGCTTAGCTTCTCACTCTGTTCAGGAAAGAATTTCATTCAATGTCCATTACATTAAAAATATCTTCTTTTTTTGAGCTTTTATCCCCACTAAATGTCACATAAAACAAGCACTTAAAATGCAGGCAACTTCTAAGGCAACATGTGAACTAAAAACAAACTAGATACTGTATAGGGAGGTATAGGCTCCTCTATTTGTCCGCAAGAGCATTCCCAGATCAGATAAAATATGTCCTAATGCAAAAATGACACGAGAGCTATCATACAAAGTGAACTACTGAATAGAAAAGACAAAAACATCTACACGCAAAAACAATACTGAAGTCAAAATAAAAAGGGAATCCACAGCTCCCTGTATTTGCTCTGGAAGCTAGGTGAGTATTTTGTTTTAAGATGAGGAGGAGCAGATTATTGATGCTGCATCCAGGTTCACACAAACCCCCAAGCTATTTGTTTATCTGTGATGTCTGACATGACGCACACCCCTCTCTGAACTGAAGACATCAAATGCCTTGAAGAAGTAAACTGGTGGTCTGTGGAAGGGCTCAAAGGGAGAGGTTAGGGATATAAATTACGTTGATTTAAGGGGGTGTGTGGTTTGCATAACAGGGATTCCACGCGCGCACTGTTTCAAGCATCCTCATTGATCTCAAAATTCTGCATACGATTCACACTTTTTGCTGAAAAGCCTTTGTCTTGGTTTTCACATTCTGGAGGACGGTGTAGGCTGTCACCTGCTGAGGAGTGGACACACACTGACCAGGCAGCCCAGACGCCCTGAGAGCAAGAAACACACGACCCACACTCATCGGCCTGCCGTCACACTCAGAAGACAAGCGGCCACTGAAGTACAAGGTCCACCCCTGAGCACAGCAGCAGGGTCTGGGGTGATCCAGATAGGGTGCAGTGATTGTTTGGTCTGTGCTCACAGAATACACTGTGACGATGTGCAAATGTATGTACAGAGGACGTCGTCTTCCTGCTGGACAGAAGGGTCTACAACGCAACATGCAGGACACAGTAGAATGCAGGTCTCTTTACAAAGCTGGACTGGGAACAGTGTGTGTGTGTTCAGAGCACGAGAGCGGGTAGTGTTATAGTGTCGGGGGGGTGGGGGGGGTGGGGAGTGGGCTGGGAGGGGATGGAAGCAGTTCATAATGTCTCTGTCTCATCACGACGTGCCCTGTCTCTTCTGTTGCTGGACCCTGATCAGCTCCAGCTGTTTTTTGCACTTCTGGTAGTATGTGGACAGACTCTTGTTCTCCTCCAGCAGCTTTTTGTGCTCCTGCACCAGACGGGACGTGTTCTGCTGGTCCTTCTCATCTTGGTCCAGTTCAGCGATGAGCTCCTTCCTGCACACAAGATATGAAGCAACATTAACTCTCAGAGCAGAGGCTGCTCTTGCTTTGTTTACACCTGTGTCACAGACTTATGGTGTTGTTACTACTGGGCAGCACAGTGATGCAGTGGTTAGTACTGTTGCCTCACAGCAAGAGGGTTCTGGGCAGAGTCCTGCATCAGATCAGGTACCTGATGGGTAACACAGAAAACGCTGTGCAACGGGTAACAAAAAAAATAAATAAAAATAAAATAAATAAATAAATAATAATAATAATAATTATATACTATATATTATATAAATATATATAAATGGGTATGGGCGAAAACAAAAACTTATTTTTTAATTTTCAGAATATAACAAATGAAAAAGATGTGTAGTATATGTGTAATATTTTAAAATCTAAATCACTATTATCAAGCTGCAATTCATTTATTTTTAAAGTCAATAACACAAGTTGAACCTTTGACCCTGTTGTCACTTTTAACACCAGCTATGGAACACTGCAGCCAGAGGATGAGGTGTCAGTCTACATCCGAGTTCAGGACACAGCCAATGAGAAACATTTTGAGGTTTTACGGTTGTGGAAGGAACGTGCTAAAATGTTTCCTAACCTGGGAGTGAGTGAGCAGAATGTTTTCGCCATTTCAGCATTGAGCACAGTCAGTGAAAGAGACTTTTCCTCTGCTGGATTAGCAATTTAAAGAACGGAGAACCCAGCTTAATGTGAGTGTTTGTCGCCTGTGTATGTTTAATCATTGGTGCCGGTCAGATCGCGGGACTTTTATTAACAGGTATGGGTGGGTGCGGCTTTGACTGAGACATAATGACGGGTAACAGGTTGGTTTTAGTACTGAGCTTTACGGGTATGGGTGGGTGTGGGTCTTCATACATGGACCTGTGCAGGACTCTAGCTCCAGGGTCAGCATTTATTTTATCTTATTATTTCATTTATCTGTTGGAGACAATTTAATTTAATCTAAGTATCGTGATGCTATCGTATTGTGGGGCCTCTGGTGATTCCCACCCCTGGTAAATGGTGACTTAAAACTCCCTGTAAGTGTGAGTATGTAATGGTTGTCTGTCTCTATGTGTCAGCCAAGTGATGGTCTGGCGACTCACTTTAACTCATTTGAAGTAATCTTCGATATTATTCTGTGTATATATTTATCACAAAATGCATTCTTAACCAAGCCATGATTGCACAATTAAATGTTTGTTATTCTATATGTTAAGAAACTTTTTTTCTAAAGTTTATCTAGTAAGTCGTCTGGTTTCTTCAGGGTTCAGTCATAATACTCTTCAGTCTGGCAGCATTATCAAATTCTACATGTTATTAATACTGATAGTGATGAATCTGGAAGAAGTTATCGAGATCATGTTTCTTGCCTGCCTCAAAATGCCTTTAGTCAAAAACAGTTGTTCTAATATGCTGGTCTTCTGCAGCTTAGGACAGCTGGACCAGCTAAACTTGGGTCATTGCCTTTGGTTGGCCAGAGAAGCCAGGATTGGGATGATGTGACGTGATGTCGTCTGTTAAAACCAGTGAGCAGCTGCATTCTGAACTAGTTTACACATTAAAATGTCTTTATCATATGAAGTCACCTTGGTATGGCCCTGTTTATTCTGCTGCACCAAACTACATCCTTTCTAAGCATGAAGCTGAAATCTCATTTGATGAAAACTGGATGCTCTGTGCGGTGAGACATACTTTCTCTGGATCAGCAGGGCGATCTCTGTTTGCACTTTCAGGTATTCTTGGGCCATCTTGCAGTGCTGCTCAAACACGGCCATGGACTCTTTGGAGTTGGGACAGGGAGCGAGAGGCTGGAAATAAACACACGTTGTTACTTTTAATTGACTCCAGAACAATCTGCTCATGAATTACTGAAGACTGTGTTTCTATCAGCTCTAAGTATAGTCCAAACAGATATTAATACACCAAACATCTCACTGATGCTGCCAAAGTGTATTTATATTCACTTTTCACATAGTGAATAATGAAGTCATTTTATAATGTCCTTCAATTCATATATGAGAGGAAAGAGGTGGGCTGCAACACCACCATAACATGGCTGAATCTTATTCAGTGCAGCTTCTATCTGACAATATTCACACTAACAACAAATGAGTTATAGGTAGTGCTGTCTGCTGGAGGCTGAGTGGATGGTGCACCTGCAGCTGGTGATCCAGGGTGAGATAAGCCATGGGAATGGAGTTGTCTGAGCCGTTGGTGTCTGAGAAAGAGAAGAAAGAGAATGCAAGGGTGGTTTGTTTTCTCTATGACCGCAATGGAACAGTGTAGTAAAATTCAGCCTTCGCTTATTGCATTCATCATCTCAGAAAGTTAATAAACTGCATGCTAGAAAGATGGCTTTCATACCAAATCTGTTTGGGACAGTTCAAAGGACTCTGGTGTGTTTGCCCATTTGGCTCGGTTCATTTAAGTTGGTGTGAAGTTGTCAGTGGCATTGTGGCATGGACCAAACAAACGTACCAAGTCTGCCTGACAAAGTGGGTCTTTTAGATGCTCAGAGTCAAGTTAAAGGAATACTTCATCCCACCCATGAATAATTTGTATATCAATTACTCAGCCTGTGTAACCTTGAATTCACTGAGAAAATTTTGTTTTCTTGCATGCTTCCGGAGAACAAAGAATCCAAAAACGCTGATGAATTGAAGTCATAAGGGTCCATGTTTTTAACAACAGCACAACTTTATCAAAAGATGTTTACAATCACTAAAACACCTCTTGCAGTATAATCCAAAGCTCATTTATCCAGTCGTATGCTCAGTACTTCCCAAACACGTGCATTTTCACTTAAACCTTAGTATTAAAAACTGAACTGAATGTGAAACTTACCTATGTTCTCTTCAAAGCCAGACTCCTTTGACAAAATGAGTCCTTTGACCTTGCTACACATGGGAGCTGCTGATCTAACCACAGTTTTGATCAGGCAGTTTGTGTTATTGTGTGACTTGATGTTTGAAAGGGTTTGTTTAGATTTACCAAAGTCACAAACTAACACAAAAAAACAAACAAACTAATCAATCGAGGTAGTGGCAGAAGAGTTGCTCCTGTGTTCAGCAAAGTAAAATTACTATTTTGTGAATGGAGTGTAGCTTTGAAGAAGCATAGAGAAGTTTAACTTTCAGCTTAATTCCATGTTGGAAAGGGCTGTTTCTTTGGGAAGTACTGAGCATACGACTGGATAAATAAGACTTGGTATTGCTGTTGTTAAGCGTGGACAATTCATTAAGAATTTCTCGGTTTTTGGATTCTTCGTTCACTGAAAGCGTGGGAGAAAATCAAACTATTCTTCATGAATTCAATGTAAAATGGAGTAAGTAACTGATATACAAATGATAATTTAGCGGGTTAAATATTCCTTTAACATACAGGTCATGTGTTTGTGAAACGTGACAGGTTTCTGATACATTTTTCTTTTTGTTTTACTTGAGCTTATACTGTTTGTGTCTTCTTAGGCATCAAGTCAAATTTCCTCAGACCTTCATGTGTACTTTGATTAAGTACTAAGCTGTAAATAAAGTTTTGTCTGGTCACTTTACAGGCCTCATTGTGAGAAAGGGGAAAGCACTTACTGTAGACATATTCAATTTGTTTGTTTTTTTAAAGGTACAATTGCAAAATGTTATCTTTCATTCTACTGTGATTGTGTTGTGAAGCTGACTCCGGTGAAAGAGCTGTCATGAGTACCTGTGGGGTCATCAGGGGAAAAATAACCTCTGCCGCTTGTCTTATCAGGTGGCATCATCCTCACACTAGGACTGGAGGACCGGCTGCTGTTTCTGCTCCCCTGCAAGACGACAAAAACACAGTCAATCATGTGGAAAGCCAGTCACACCTCCTGACTTTTAAGGCTGGCAAAAAGTGTTGTGGACCACCAGAAAAAAAAATAAAAAAATGAATGCAACAAAAACAATCTGCTTATCATGTACATTTGGAGGAACATGCAAGATGAAGTTTACTGAAGAAAATCCATTTTTTACTTTTTTAACATGTGGTTTTGTTCACTTGTAAGCTGGTGCAAAGTGCCTGCATGACATACTTCAGTCTATCAAAGTAATGTTGCTGGAGACAGACAGCTAACAATGTCACTCCAGGAAACAGTGCTGGAAATGAGTCAGTGCGGTTTTATGTCTGTAAATGGTCCTGAGCCATTTCACCAATATATACATCATCTCTCTCTCTTTTAATAGCTTTTTAATAGGCTGAGGTACCACTTTTGAAATGAATCATCAACTTTCATTACATAGTTGACTGCTGAGTGACACTGCCACGCACTGCAAGCGAGTGCATTGATCTAAAGTTCCTCGTTTAGCATTTATTTTTTGAGTGACTGCCATCTGAATGCAGTTCATTGGATAATTTGAATTCTCTGAAGTCAGGGGGAATTTTCAGTTCTGATTGGGTGGCAGCTGTGGATTAATTCTTAGTAACAGTAAGGTATAACCTCAACACCTCTGATGCTGGTGTTTGTAGGGTTAAGGGCAGGGGCGGAGTTATTTATGGCACTGAAATAAAGCCCTTACATGCTTTGCAATGAATTAACATTTAGCCAAATTTAATTCAATAAAAATAAAAACTGTGACTCAAGAAAAAAAATCTGTTAAAATAATGAGATTCCAAACTATGAACATTAGTCGAAAACTATTATTATTATTATTATTTTTTGTATGCGGTGGTATGACAACACATAGTATGAACTCTGAGGTTAATCCAATGTTACCAGCATACAATGTTTCAGAGTGTCTCCAGAGATCCCAATATGGGAACAGAATCAAAATGTTAACAAAGTAAATTCACACAAACACAACTCTCTGATCAATGGCACTGTCACACCACTGGGAATCCCACAGGCAGCACGGCACAATTTATCTTCTTTAGCAACAGTATTTCTGTACAAAGTCTTCACAGTGAACTCTAAATGACCTTTTGACTGCACAGAGCTGTGGGTGTACTACCAAACAAATGGAGACAAATGTTTGGGAAAGCAGGAGGAGAAATGCTCCGAGCTAGGGAGCTTATTTGAAGCAGTGTGTGTTTGAGGAGGGAGCATGTGGCTGTTCCTACACTGATATCTTCCTGGAGCTGACATATCAAACACATGTCATATTCCATGACCTTTTCTCCCAAAGGATTTCTCTCTTTTGACAAAGAATGCATCACATGAAAGATGGAATCAGTCAAACATCCACGAGGCTTCACATGAGGAAAGGAGCGATGAGACTGGCAAACAGAGAAATAAACTCCTCTGGTTGGGTTCTGCTGGAGTTCAACTCTTCATTCTGAATTACATAAAGTTTTGTAAAATATTTGTGCATCAGTAACCTTACATTCAACCTGAAATCATTAGCCAGCTTTTAACCATGGGCGTAGCTTCCATGTTAAAAAATTAAGTCCAACTGAAATCACCTTTTTGGAGTGGGCAGGCCCGCGACCACTAACATGTTTAACTGACTGCTGAACTGGTAAGAGCACTGAAAGACATTGTAAACAAAGTTCTGCTGTTCACATTTGTTTAACAACTAAGGACAGACACAATTTTGTCAGTTGTGGTAGGGTGAACAACAAGGACCACAATATTGAGCATCCAAACTAATCTATGTTGATATGTTGACCATTTTTGAGCTACACAAATGTGCTACAACTGATTAGCAAATATTGCTGGATGATATGTTAAAATCTTCCAGCCAACCACTGTCAACTGCCTTTATTCACGCAGGTTTATATGTGGCAAATGCATGGGGCGGAGGAGTCCTGATTCCCCATGTGCATTTTTCATTTTAATTGCATTTCTATTTAATTGTATTTTGCCATCTTTGCAAACATGTAGTGCTGAACAGCTGTCTGACACTATTTGAAAAAGAGCCACATGGTGTGAGATGAGGAACGCCTCAGCTTGCAGCCTCGAATTGACCAAGCAGGGTGGGATAATGTAGCTATGCTATTAAAATGTTCAGGGTGTGTACTAGGTCATGCATTCACCATGTTTCATTTATAGTCATAGTGAGCAAGTTTGCTGTGTGCAATTTGAATTTATGTTAGACTCTGAAATACAACACCAGCTATCTCAGACCAATTTCAACTCCCCGTCCCAACAGTGACTCGAACCACCAATGAATAAAACTCCACAGACCGTCCTTCATTTACTCCTCGTGTCTGTCTGCCTGTGTCTTACCTGGCTGGACTCTGTGCCGATGCCTGGCAGATCCTGCACGGATCGACGTCTCTGAGGCTCACATGAAGCTGTGGATAAGGGATGGACAGACAGAGGACAAAGAATGAGACCTGGGCAGAGTTTGCATATATGGAGGGAGATTGGCGCCCGTGTTTGCCTGTGGGATATCCAGGCTCACAGAGCGACATGGGGACAGCTGCACTGATTTAACCCTCTATGATGTCCTGGCCTGTCAACATGTGCTTGTGACATGGCTAGAACGTGACCACAGCGCTAAAAGTGCCCAGCCCCACTGACAGCACACAACAAACATACACACACCTCACCGTAAACCAAATCTATCCACAAGAGCAGCTGGGCCTGCTAATGTGATTGGATGGCAGTGGCTGGCTGCTTTGGGTTAGGGACAGTGAGGTGAGGTGAGGTCTCAGACAAGGCCAAAAGAACTACTGGCTACTGCATTCTATCTCACAAATCAACACCAAAACATATAAATATATACATATAAGTGAGTGTAACTGAAGGGATTCATTCCAACAATATACATACAGTAAATAATAGGTTTTAAATATTTTTCTTATAATAAATAAAGAGTTTCCTTTGCTCCAAAAATATTACATTTCAAATTTCTATATATTTTCTAATCCTGAATATTATGATAATAACATGATTTTAAGGGCTGTACTGAATGTAATTTTTTCCATTCGAAGCTTCTTTGAGGTTTTGAATGAATTTTCTTTGAACTAGTCAATACAGCCCTAAAACAAAGCCCTTTAACTATAACCCCGCTACACGGTGTCACTCCAAAATCAACTCAAACATACAGCATTACTTAGTAAATCTGGTATGTCAAGAGTTAATGAGGCCTTTTTCTAACTTCGTGGCCATGCACCCTTGAATTTGATGGTGTATTTTTTTTTTCAATGTACAGTATATAATTGTTTAACTGAAGCCCAAACACAAAAATCAATAAAGTAAACATTCCCAATTTTCACATGAGGCCAATATGTGTGTTTACATGGGATTGTGTATTGGGACTGCACCTTTGTTTCTACAGTGTGTGCATTTCCAAAACTTTACAGGACATGGTATGGATCAAGTCACTTACTCACACTTCAAAACAAATACAACTGACTGGGTTTTTCTGCTCTACACTGACAAGACACAACACACAAGGACACACATAAACAATATATAATATAATAATATAATAAAATATAAAACAACACTATGGATCTTCACCTTCTGTACCCTCTGTTGTTGTTATATACTAAGCTGAACTTTCTGCTGCTACCGTAATGTGTCATTAAACTAAATCAAGTTTTAACATTTTCATAATTCAGCTTTTACGATTGGATACATGCAATTTTGAAAGTGACAATTAAGTGACAAATTTGGATGCCAAGTCTGGATTTGCAGTTGCATTTTTATCAATTGTTGCTTGATGGCAGGGGTGTAATGATACAGTTATTCAGCAATCATCATCCAGTACGGGATGTTTTGTTCAGTATGTGATTTTCTTCAATTCAGTGCACTGAATTAGCCTGTGAAATCTCCCTTATGTACTGTATTTTAGCCTATGTTAAGCATGTGAGGATCATCAATAGTAAAGAATGAGGACTAGTTGGAAAGCTCTGGCAGTGGGACAGGATACAGGCATTATGTATAAACTGATAAGTACACTTGACATAATGTGCCTTCGTGGTGTCGTAGTGTTGGTCAGCTAGATTGTTCACTGCCATTAACTGTTGTATAATTCAATTCTTTCTAACATTGTCTAATTTGTATTTTTTGCTTCACTTAAATACTTAAAATGTTGAAAAACTGTTGATAAGTTATGATTCACAAAACTAAAAGAAAAAAACCAAGGAGTCTTGACTAAATATGACAGTAACCGTTGAACTGAATGTGAAATAATAATAATTTTTGGACAAATCATCTATCTTTATTATTCCAACATTGCAGGTAAGTATAAAAGTAAGCAATATATATGCGGTTCTGTGAGGAGGTGGGTTTAATGCAGGGATATGGTTATTAGAGTGAGTTAGGTTAAGCTACATTTTGCAAACAGGTAAGTGCAAGTATGAAGTGTAAGGGCAGTATTAGGTTCAGTGGTACGTTTATCTGCAATATAGGAAATGTGAACTTTGATGCCATGTTCACACTGGATGCGGAAGCGCCCTGATATATCGAATGATGCGCAGCTGCTCCTCAGCAGTCGCCTGGTCGTTCACACCAGAAGCACATTTCTCAGCGAATCTGCTCTCCTGTTCTTTGCTGATCACATGTAGAGCTCTGTCTCTGTCTGCTTGTGTGTCTGTGTGTCCCCTCGTCTCTCCTGCTCTATGTTTAATATGCGACAGCATGGGATGCATATTTTGTCATTTATCATAATCACATAATTTATATCATATCTATTATAGCCTTTATATTATTCATAATATTATCAATATACATATCAATATTGTCAGTGTGTTTTCCTGACAGATTTCAATTAAATTTGAAGGATTTAATATATTATTTTGTTTTTGAGGTAATACAACCATAGCAACAACGAATCCAAAGAGTACACCATATATACAAGTCTTTTGTTACTGATGTCTGTATTGTCATTATTTTTGTTATTATTATCTATTCTGGTCCATATGCCAATGCATGTGTCTGCTTTTTCAGTAAGGCCAGATGAAAACACCAGATACTCTTCAGGAAATACCCGGCTGGGAGCACTTGAGAGCACTTTTGAGGAGCAGCATTTTTTCAGCTGAGACACTTGAGGCTGAGCCACGCAGGGAGAGAGGAGGGAGCCACCGGTCTGTGTGGGTTCATTAGAGGAAACGTAATATTATACGTACAGTATATTTACAGATTTCTTCTCCACTGTTGTTGCTGCTCAGCTTGCACGTGTAAGATGTGACCATTTGTCTTTGTGGTATTTGTCCCTCCTCCACTGTGATTGAACAGTCGAAGTGACAGTGAGGTGTGCAGTGTTTTTACCCAAAGTTAAACATTCTTCAGCAGTCCCCCTCCAGCTGCTGACATTTGTAGCGCAGCGGAAATAGCGCTCCTATTGCGTAGAATTTAAAAAATATGCTGGATCCAGAAGAAAACGCTTTGGTGGACACGGCCCCTAAGAATTATAGCCAATGAGCTGCCATTTACCATGGCCATTTACCATGGCCATTACCATTACCATTACCAAACTGAATTTTTCTGTATACAGTTACACCCCCACTCACTGGCCACCAAGGATTTCTGTGCTGGGGAGAAGGCCTAATGTCCAGGTGTGCACATGCAATCATGAGTACCCTACCTTCAGTAACATGCATCACCTGACTCCCTTAGTCACTGGATTAAATTAGCCACATTCATTGTGTCTCACACGACTCCAAAATAGAAGCCTTTTCTGACATCCAGAGCTGTCCCCATTCCTCTCATCCGTATCTCTGCTTGTAATAATAGCTTTGACCCTCAATGTGAAAGAAATTAATCAAAATGACTTTTTCAAAGTTAATGGATGTAAAGAGAGCAAAAGGGGGAGAAAAAAATTAGCCATGCTTTCTCTAAGTCCTCTATGCATGAAAGGCAAGGACAAGCTGAAACGTAGAGAACTGGTGCACTGACTGTACTCCCGCTACCCATGATCTGCTGCAGCCAAGCCAGAGAGATGACAGAGAGGACAGGGCCATGAGTTAGAAGACTTATCTCATACGTGTCACCTGATCTGATGCAATAAACTGATTGGTGACCTGACGTCAGCTAAAAATGTGTCGTTATTGACACAAGTCCTAGAGAGTCTCATAAACATCTGAGGAAACTTGATTTTGGGTGTGAAAGGTGACACAAGATGAGAATATTAACTCATGTTCTGCTTCTGCCGACTAAAAAAATAACAGAGACATAAGGCAACTCTGATGTGTGTAACTCCAGGACCAGCTCAATTATTTACTCTTTTTAAGAAAGAGACTGCCCTGAGACATGCAACTCATTTAATATAAATGAGCACTTTGTAGCATCATATGGAGCGACACACAGGAGAGGGCCATGTCAGAGCACAGCAACCCAAGGCAGGCAAGCCAAGCCAGCTCCACCCGGTCACCAGGAAACCCAGTGATACCTGTGACGACGATCTTGGGGACATCCAGAATGGTGCCGAATGATGCCGTTTTACGGTGGCCTCGTTTATACTGCGGACGTGCTGCGAAAACACACACATACACACACACACGTACAGCTGCGAACACAACAAGCATGCGGACTAAGACAGACTGGGGGCCCACAGCTGGACTGGAACTGTGGGCCACACACATGCAGAGCATAAAGTATACGTGCAAGGGCAGCATGCACTCCGTGCATTCCATACGCTGTGGAGTGGTACTGACGTAGACTGCTGACGGCCACGGCACTGATTTTTTTCAGCACAAACAACAGCAGGCATTCAGCGCTAGTGCTGTTTGGACTAAAGTTCAACAAGGCAATCTGAGGACAGAGGGTGTTGATGTTTGAATTACAGTTACATCTAAGTCTGAAAAGAGCAAAACCTAAAACCTTGACATACTCTCTATGCTTAAATCAAATCAAAAGTCTACACGAGAAGCCCCTGAGATTTAATTTCACCACAACAGTACTGGTAAGTGTTGACTGCTTTCTGTCAGAGCCTTTTAAGTAGGGGAGATGTTTGACAGCTGGGTCTGACGGGCCTTAGTCTTCAGGGACATGTGGATGTGTTTATATGAGGAATCAATATTCACCTCGAAGTGATGAAAGCACATAAAAACAGAACCTGACTCGAGTGTCTGGGGAGGAGTTTCTTGTGGACTTGAAGAGGCCTCATTCCAACAAGACTCGCTTGACAATAACACTGCATGCCTTTCCTGCGCAACTTTTCTTTTAAAATAAAGTTCAAAATTTCATAAGAGCATGCCAATTTGCCTTGATAAGCTCCTCTTCCTGCTTGCATGTGATGTTTTATGTTATCTAATGTCCGGCATTACCTGCAGGTGCAAATGGCATCTTGGGCTCCAGCTCCGACAGGTCAGCACTCATTCTTTTACTGTCAGATGATGCCAGGCACTGTGTTCGTGCAGGCAGACTCTCAACACTTCCCCCCCTGGACAGAGGGAGAGTCCTCAATGGGTCTGCCTGAGAGAATGAAATAAAACTTTTACTACAGAAGCTTATTTTGACAAAATTTGTTTTCTCCTGGAACTAAATCTATAACTCTTATCACTGATAAAATTTCAGTGAACTGGTTTACCTTTGGCTTGAAGTAAGGGGCAAACTGAGGCGTAATCTTGATAGTGTCGTTGCTCCCTTGAGAATCACTGTGCTCCATGTTTGCGTCGCTTTTGTTGCTTGTGCTGGTGCCAGTGTAGTCCACATATGAACCTGTTATTCCCCAGGATACAGGACAGGAGAGAGGTTTTATAGTTTTTACAAGCTCTTGAGACAAGTATAAATAAAATGTACAGCATAATCAGTTATGGCTGTGGGGGGGGGGGGGGGGGGGGGGGGGTATATAGCAACCCTAACCTATGTAAAGAACATACAAATGTTTATGACATATTTTTCTCATGTTCTAAGGTATGTATCATTCAAGAAAAGGTAATTGTTACTTCTTTTGTTATTTTTCATAGAATGGGCAGGGCATGCCCTCTGGACTTCCATAGTTAGCCCTATGCTAACTTAAATGGTGATAAAAGAATTCATCAATCATGTGGCTCTTCTAGATTTTTCAAATGTTATCCTACCAAACTGGTCAAATTCTGATAGTGAAACGAGTCATTTCCTGGGCCTTATGATACTCAAACAATTTATTCACCATTTCACTGCTGCAACAGAAGCAACGGAGTAGGCTCCAGCGGAACCTATGATGTAAGCACAAGTTTACCTAAATTGATTGTGACAAGCCAGTGAGCCTGAGGACAAAATAACATGAATCCAAAGAGCTCTCCTGGTTATAATACTTTTGCTATCTAGACAAAGGATTACCAGCAGTAAAGGAAGCTAAACATAAATGAGTGAAACATAATCAGGGTTTGTTTTTCTTGCCTGACGTTTTTCAAACGTATCAGATTCAAACATACATGATGGCGAACAAAAAGTAACATTGACACACATATTAGAGCTAATTGTGAAATTCCATATGTTTTCCAGGTTTTCCATGACAGTGGGACCCCTGCTGGTGTATTTCCTTACATTCTTCTGTGATGCTGACTATTTGACACTCATGCATTAAATGCTGGATACTGCCTTAACATGAACATCCTGTGCTGGGAGTTGAAGTGTGAGGATGACTCTTGTACCTGTACTAGTTGCAGAGTTGCTCTGACCCTCATCTGAATACTGGTAAGGATATTGCAGGGGTTCATCAAATCCTGGGAAGTACTGCCAGAAGATTAAAAAAAAAAACAGAAGAAGCATGTAAAAAGCATAGCGTCAATTATGACTTTGACTCTTGGGGATGCACAACCTGATTGCCTCAAAGTGACCCAAAAACCACATCTATTACCCCTTCTCATTGTGTATTAAAAAGTGAGGTTGACTTCACTATAATAACTAATAATAACTTCTGTTCAGCTGTTGTGGTGTGACTGACTGCAAATGAACTAAGCACACTTTACACATACTTTTTTTGGTTGGCTTATGCTGGCATGAAAACTGTTATTTTAAATGTGGTGTGGACCAAATAATTGAGCAGAGATTGTTTGAAATGGTGAGTTTGGTCTGGATGTAATTGGACTCTGGTGTAGGTTATTTGTAGTGCAAAAGAAAAGCAGGCCAACCCCAGGATTTTGACAGAAGACATGCAATTTTAGCTTAAATTTAAAGGCTAAACTGCTATTAAATCAATCTGCAGACAGTTAAATGTAAAGAAAACAATCTTCTGTCTGCTCTATGCAATAATACAAGGTAATTTTCTAACAGAGGTAATATGTTTGCATGTGACCTTGGGGATTTTCCCCTGGTGCACTAGAAAAGAGTCAAAACAGAAACACTGCTCAAGACACCACTTTTGTACTTTTTCTCATTATTTATGACTCTATCTTGCAAAAAAAACAACAACATGTGGAGCCAGGCTGCATTTCTATGACAATACAACGCAGGTTCAGCAAACATTCCTCCCGAGCTGTATAATGAGTTAAAAATGTAGGTAATGCCTGAAATTCATTTTTCAAAATGGGAGGCGAATTCCCTCCTCATATGCTTCACATACAAGAGATTTTATACACAGTATTTAAAGAAAAAAATTTGCCTCACTTTTTCCAGCTGCAAAATTACAGTGATGTTCTGATCAATTCATCAATAATTATAAATCAATGGTTCAGTAGTCTTTATAATATTCTGAAATAGGCCATTCTCCATAATGAGTACTCCTACTTTTTAATCCTTTGAGTATAATCTGAGGCTAATAGCTTTGTACTTTTACTTGAGTATGTTTCATTTCGACCTTTACTACTTTTACTTCAGTGAAAGATCTCCCTATTCTTTCTTTTGATGTCTCCCTCTTCTCTCTTGTCTCTATGCTCTATTCTTTCCATGCAATATGAGAAACACCATTTGAATGGTGATTTAAAATTGATGTTTTGTAAAATCAGCTGGGAACAGGTACAGCACCGGACATTTTACAAATCAAGCAACTCAGTTTGCCATTGTTCAGTTTGTCAACAGCTAGCCTGACACGTGTCTTTGGACTGCTGCTCTGCTTTAGTAACGTCACTGTTGCCTGTCTGAGCAGCCTGGGGTTTAACGTTAATGTTGACAAAACTGGCAGTGCCATTTGCGCTAGTCCTTTCAGGTTCTGGTGCTTTTATTCTGGGTGAAAATCTATGCTAAGCTACCAAGGGACGCTGCAACAGCAGAAGGGGCTCGTAGCCTTGTAGAGAGAAGGATATATAGCAGCCAGGTGTGTTGTCCGGTGGAAGAAGTTGGTCTGTTTGTTGCGGCAATCAGGCCAGTCAGCCCGCAGACTGCGTTCCACACTGATGCAAATGTTGAGATGTCAGATTTGCCAGAATCAATGTGCAATACCCACACTCCTAGACTGAGATTCAGGCCCTGTCATCAATTCCATATCTTTTAAATTGTTAACTCTCCTTATATGACTGCACACTCTGTTGCCAGTTTATTAAGTATACCAAGCTAAAACTAATGTCGTCTAATGCAAAAGTCCTGCAACAAATCTTCCGTTCATCAAGGTTCTAATGGTCACTTATTGTTGAAACTGAGGCTCATTGATTCTACTGTACGGTCACTTTGGTGGATGTAGTTTGTAGTGCTGTTAAATTGAACTGCATTATACTGACAGGTGTTTCTATTACCTTGTCCACCCTATTTTTATCAATGAGGGTGGGCCACATAACAGAAACGCCTCTCTGTGTAAGGCGATACAGTGTATAATGTCTGAAGCATTAAAACTTTATCTATGGCATTCATATCCTGGCTCTCTCTTTACAAGGACCATTTCGTGTTACCTTCTGCTCTGTGTGATTGAACTCTGTGGTCAGGTTTATTGATTCATTCACTCCAGTTTAATGAAAGCCTTGTAGATGGAGTAAGCAGTGTGTGAGGACAGATTTACCTTCATTAGATGAGTCATGATCTTCACTATCTCCTCCATGGAAGGCCGCTGAGAGGGGTCTTTAGACCAGCAGCGAGTCATCAGACTCTCAATGGGCTTGGGCAAATTTTTGATTAAAGGAGGTCTTGTGCCTGAATGTGTTAAAAAAAAAAAGAAGTTAGAATTACTCACACGCAGTCAAAAGAACTGATAGCTTTTGGCATCACACCAGACAAGCAAAGAAATATTGCGGATTTATGCTTAATCCCCCGTTTCCTTCTGTGCCAACCACTAATGACTCAGGCAGGCACATCCAGTGGTGAAAAATATTTAACTCGTCCCCAGGTATTATTAGTGTCCCATTAGTATTCTCCTCCATCCATCTCTGGATTAGAGTAAACTGCAGGGAGTGCTGCACAGGTGAACATGCACTCTTGTGCCAGGCTCTTTACTTTCACAGTCTCCCAGCAGGCCTTGTTGGGGAGGCACGTCTGAGGACTCAGAGCGGCTGACAGCTGGACATGGCCTTTGCATCCTCCACACACATACAGACACACAGACACAGACACACACACACACACACACACACACACACACACACACACACACACACACACACACACACACACACACACACACGTGACTCACCGTTGTGCACGGCCCACATAATGCGAAAAGCTGGTCCTCCAATTTCATCAAAGGGCTTCCTGCGAGTGATCACCTCCCAGAGAATGATCCCCCAGCTGAACACATCACACTTCTCGCTGTAATTGCTGCCTGCGAGTACAGAAGAACCCACAGCAATACTTAGGTCCTTTTCAAACAGGGAAAATGGGCTCCGTTTGACATCGCTGACTGACTGATAAAGCTAATTCTCTGTGGCACGTTTGAGATGAGAGCGAGGATGAGCCTGAGAAAGCGCAGCAGCTTTTATGTCATCTCTGCTTTCAGCGGGGGGAGGGGGAGGAAAATAAGGGAGCAATTTTTGCCAAGGAACAGCTCCTGTGTTGCTTAATTACTGAGCCTATTATTGCAGAATTAAAGTGCACATCACACACCTATTTTAAAGTTGCTGCGCTGCTCACACTGATGCAAATTAGTTATTAAGAGTTCACAGAGAGGGCAAAAGTGAAATTTAATTGCACTGGAGTCTTGTAACTAGCCTCCAAAAACAAGATAATGACTAGGGCTAAATTCATCTTTCCTCCTGACCCCCTCGCCAAGAACATGTCTCATCATGTAGAAATACATTAGGCCCCTGGCTGAATGAGAACACAAATTCTACACCGTCGTCTCCCGGGGGAAATAAAGCCACCAGCATCACTCCATTCATCTTCACACTTTTCTTGGGAGACTACCATCAATAAAGCAGTAGAGTAAGGCTGCTGATGATGAATCAAGAATTAATGGCTTCATGCTGGGAGCGCTAAGCTGCCATTAAGGTGAAAGGTGACAAAACAAATGCCGCATTTTTCACTGCATGGTACAGTACAGCTCAACCCACCTTGACTCGTTTTGGATAGTACCTGGTTCTGTTTTTTGGTACCACCTTGGTCAAAGTTTGTACTTTTACTGTTATTGCTTTTATGTTTAACATCAACCTGCCAATGGGACTAGGGACGGAAATTAGCCATTTGGCTATAATCCCACATATTTACATGTAAATGTCCATTAATATGCACTGTTCCCATTTTTAAAAATAAAAAAATCTGAAGAAAAAAGTTCTAAGTGAGTAGAGCTGATACTAAAAGGTGGAGTTAGAACACTGCAGACCACTAATGAGTCAGAGAGAATCGTCACTCATTCGCTCAACCCAGATTTAAAAAAAATAAAATAAAAGCAGCCTACAAAACTACGCCATACACGATGTGCACTTTGCCTTACAATCGACAAAGTGCCTTTACCATTCAAGTAGAGGCTGAGATCAACCGCCATTTAACAGTAAATGATTATTGTTGCCATGTTAAAGCCATGTTATTGTTTTAAAAGCCAACACGTATATGTGTCATGCTGGTATGTTACATGTTAAACTCATCACTGCTCTTTTGAGAGCAACGTTATGCCACTGTTTAGTTCTGTGTAAAAAAGCAAAGCCAGCGTTATGGATAGTTGTTGTTGGGGCAGTAAAAAGGGCTACAGACTAGTCAGTGAATGCAAGTGTTGGTTAAGCGGGCAGTAGTGCAGTTTTATTGGAAAAGTGTGTATGTGTATGTGTGTGAAAGTGAGACAGAGAGAGAAATAGAGCGTCTCTAAATACAAGAGTTGGTCATATGTTGGAGTATGTGTGTTAGTGTGTGTGTTAGTGTGTGTGTGTGTGTACACACACACATGCTTGGGTTGGTGTCACAAGTGTTGGTTATATGCAGGGGGATCCAGATATTAAACTGTGGTGGACAAGTAATAATTCAACCTGTGTTTTACATCATATAATGACAAGATAAAATCTTTGACTAAAACGACAAAATTACTGTTTTCTTTCTTTTTTTTCTTTAATTGACTGAAATGGCCTGATGGCCTATGGCCTGATGACTAAAAAAAGCATAAAATGTTAGTCAACTAAAACCAGACTATTCAAACTCAGAGCAAGTTGACTAAATATGATAAAAACTAACAAGGACATTGGACTGGGATTACGATAAAATAAAACAAAAATAGCTTCCAAAATAAACAGTAATGTGAAAGCAGTCGCTCGCGACGCCTACTCTGAGGAGGAATTACCAACAGTGGAAAGCAAAACAGAAGAAAGAACCTGGTACCAAAAGTGAGTCTAGGTGAGCTGAACCATGCAGTTGAAATGCCGCAAAAGGTGGGTGCAAGAACGAATACATATAACAGGGTGATCTGGTTACACTGAAGCGTGTTGATTATGTGAGCATTTGTACAAATCACACAGTAACTGGATACATATGAACACTTTTTAGTTAAAAAACAAGTGACAGGGCCCGTATCCAAAGCTCTTCAACTACTTGGAATGCCACTCATACTTGCCTTCAAATACCTCTGGGGCCATCCATGCTGCACTTCCTTTGTTGTTGGTCATGTGGGTCTGAATGTCGCATGCTGTTCCAAAGTCACATATCTTCAGCACAGTGCCGCCTGCCACTAGAAGCAGACTGAAACACAGAAAGCAAGAAATATATCTCATAAGACACTGAAAATGCTTTGATCCTGAAATGATCAATAATAATCAATAATCAATCATTTCTTCACATTTCAACACTTTCTTTTCTTGTTTGAGTAGAAAAAGAGCCCTGTGACCAGCTACAGGTTAACACAGTGGATACTAATATCTTTGACTTGTGGCCCTTTTAATAGTCTTGTAAACCCACAGATTTAACTGTGGACTCCTTGGAGGGGGTTTGCCCCCGGATTGGGAAGCAATAAAGAAATAAAAATTGAAGTGAGATTCCAGAGACAATAGCGATCACATAAGTTCTACTGTGACACTGCATCAAATAAAAGCTTAACAGTTTAATTTAAGTACTTCAAAGTGCACAATATTTCAGTGTATTGACACAATCTCAACACTGGAAATAGAAGGGTAAGTCTGGCCATTTCTGCGGAGCATCATTATAAACAGCATGGAAATAAATTCCTTGAACAATAAGTCAAAATTGACAACTTATCAAAATGTATGAGCTTGTTATTCCAAGAAACTCCACAACAGTACTCTAGGAAACAGACCAGCTGGTCATTCCCAGACAGTCCTGCCACTTCCTAGTAGAGTAACACCTCTGAGATCCAAACATCCTTCAGTAACACTATGTCACTGGGTGTTCAAACTGATAACACAGCAAAGCATAAAAAAACGCAAAGGGCTGCGTTGGTGGCTGTGTGTTATTTTGGACACTTTCCAGACAATGGAGTACAATCCACCAAGTCCAGTTTGAGAAGCAGATCCATCCATCAGATGCCAGAACACTGCACAGCACTTTGGAACACTATGAGAAACGATTTCACAACTAACTCTGGAATTATCTCAACACCAACGATGCTCTGCAGTAGCAGTGCAGGGTGAGTGTTGTTGGACAGATAATCTCGGTCTGAACCAGCTTTAACATGTATCTGTCAATATGAAACATATAAAAATGGAAAAGGGAGTCCAGAGGCTTTGCTTAAAAAACTGCTGTGTTATCAAAGCCACTAGCGCAGAACTGTGTAGTTTCTCATACATGCAAAATTTTCCACCTCTGCCAACACGATTTTTGCAACCAAATAGGATAAAATCTGACCAAATGTCTCCCCTTCTGTTTCTGAGTTATGATGTTGAGTAATGGCCAGAAACGGCGTTTTTGCAGAAGATTATGATGTCACAGTGAAGTTGACTTTGTGGATATAAAATGTCATCACGTCATCATTATATCCTTTAAGAAATTTGAGTCAAATTTTGTCATAGTTAGCTTATGAATTCTTGAGTTTTGACCAAAAACATATTTTGTGAGGTCACAGTGACCTTGACCTTTGAATGCAAAGATCTACTAAGGCCATCCTTGAGTCCGAGTGGACGTTGCTCTAATTTGTGCCAAATTAGATTAAATTCCCTCAAGGCATTCTTAAGAGAACGGGGCAGATGAGAGATCACAGTGACCTTTGACCACCAAGATCTAATTCGTTCATCTCTAAGCTCAAGAGAATGTTTGTGCCAAATTGGGAATTCATCTTAAGGTGCACTTCAGATATTGTGTTCAGTAAATTGGTTTGGACGGATGGATAGACAAGACATCAAAACATAATGTCTCCAACCATGGCTGTTGCTGAGGTGGAAGCATAATAAAAAGTGGTCTTGCTAATCTGGTCTTGTACTAAAACAAGGAAAGCGTGGCGGCTGCAGTTACAACACATAAACACATAACAAATAAACATGGAAACACACTTCACTAAAGAGACTGAGACAGATGTTCAAACCTCTGCACACCTGACCACACCTGTTAAGACACAATAACCCTGCATACCTGCAATACTGTGTGACTCTGGAAAAACCTGTTCACGTCTGGCTCACAATATCAAGGTTAACATCTGACCAATTTGAATTTACAGCACTTGTTCAACAACATGAACTTAATCACAAAAATTAAAGGAAACCACCAGGCACTTTGTTGGCACAGTGAAACAGGAGAGTGTGAGGTGAGGAGGAGCATACTTGGGTGGCTTGAGGTCCCTGTGAATGAGAGCCTTTGGTTTCATGCCATGGAGATAGGCCACGCCCTGGGAACACTGAAAACACCAGCTCATGGCATGGGAAGCAGTGTAATAGGGGAGGGGTTCAGCACCATGCAGCACTGTGGACAAGAGAGCACAGTCACAACCACCACCACAGACAATAAACCTACAGTGGAAGCAGAGAGTACTGCTTCATGACACTGTCGTACACACATCCACAACCACTTACAGCCACCTCACACACTGGACTAACACCCTTTCCTTATAATTTCAACAAGTTAATTCCAGGAGGAAAAACTGACAATACATTGTTCAAAAACAGTATTCACAACTCAACTGAATGACATCAAAGTTAGGGTGCCATAGTGTAGCACCCAGGAGTAACTTTGATAGAGATTCAGTATCCAGGGAGGAGAGGTAATTGTGAAGTGTAAAGCACAGCACAGAGTCCCATATTGTGGGGTTTAATCCTGGAAAAACAGAAACTTGCCAATCTGAACCTCTTGGGAATGAAAGCTGTTCTAAACATGAATGTGTTGGGAGAACAGATAAAAGGCTTATACACAGCATGAAACACTTGTGCATATATTAATTACCTGCAGGGATTCTTATAGAACTGAGAAGCCTCTAAGTGCATGTATAAACACCACAGTTTTAATGAATAATTCCAGTTTATTCACACTTTGTCCTTATTTTGTAGTTTTGGCCATCATTTCAATCACACTGTCTTTTGGACCTGCTGAGATCTGGGACCCCTTTTACACCTTGCGTTAAAATGCGTCTTCTATTTAGAGATCGTCCAGACTTAGTTTTCTTTGTTACGTACATCAGAGCCATTCAGGCAGATTTAGAAGGCAATAGCGAGGTCAACAAGAATGACACAGGCAAACAAGATTGTAAAGATAGTGATTGACAATTAAGAGTACATCACAGCTGAGGGAGACACTGCAGTAGTGTTAGCATTAAATGAGAGAGAGACCACCTTCAGTGTCAGAGGAGGCATAGCTGTTGCTACCTCGCTGGTTTGGAACAGTCACACACAATGACATATTCTCACCCACATAATTAGTCTATGTAGATTGAAAACTCAACTGCATTTACGCTCGTGTTCAATGTGATCACAATGCATTACTGACCATCTCAGGAGGTGGAACCTCTGATCTGATCAGAATCCATCCTAAATGTGTTTGGGTGCATTAACATCTGTACTTTAATGTGGTTAAGCTCTATCCAATTGTAATCCTATCAACCAAAAAGCATTTTAATGCAAGGTGTTAGGGGGATCTGGGAATACAGCAACATCACTACAACAAAGTCCAATGTGGAAAGAAACACTATAAGCTGCAGATCAGACAGGTTGTAAACAAACCAACAGTTTATCCAGCACATCTAAAATCACTGTATTTGGAGGTCCCGAACGGGCAAAAATGTCAACAACAATCCCTAACTGTACAAAAAAAATGAGGAGGCAACTGCTGTATGTGCAGTTGGTCAAAGTTAAAGGAGCTCTGTCTGTCTGTCTGTAGGCTATGGTGCATGTTTATTACAAAAAAGTTGGATATTCAGTTTACCATTCGCATTCATCTTTCTTCAAAATAAGTTTAACATGGGGATTGTCTAAAACCTGTCGATCGTCTGACTGCTCATAATTCTTGACCCTGTGGGACTTCATTTTAGTAATATTTCCACATTCTCAGATCTTAACAATTGACTATGGAAATACAATCTTTTTATTACCCATAGTAATAATGGTCAAAGCAATAAAAACAAAACTCAAAATGCAATAAAACTAATTATCCTTTAACTGGAAACAGTAAAGTTCCAACTATATTCTATGAAGTGTGAGTAATAAAATTGATTATGCTGTGCCTTGTGTGGTCAGCTTTAGTGGTCCATATCCGCAAAGTCAGACTTCTCTTTCAGCAGTGTTTTCCCTACTTATTAAACATAAGGTTACACTCTTGAGGCCATATTTAGACAAGGTCTACAATGCTGAATTTTGCTGGAACATTGGCAGATTATTATTCATGAGACATAGCATTACTATTTTCTAAATTCATTTGGATATTTACTGCAGGGACAAATAAGGCTGTGCTGCATGTCACTGTGCAGAGACTATAAAGGAATCGGACAAATGACTGAACATGCAAACACTGGGAGGGTCAACTGAACAGGGCTGCTTCTCATGTCTGTGCAAGGCTGTGCTCATTTCGCTACTAGCAAAGCAGAGGAAATGCCGTCATCACTAATACAACAGTATTGTTCTCTCGTGCAACATGTAGACTCACCATTGTACAATGACCCGCCTTCAGCATATTCCATCACAAGGCAGACCTCAAGAAGATAGAAAATCATCATAAACTCACAGATTCAATCAGACAGACATTTAAAGCATAAAAGTCCAGTGATGCTCAACTCCTGCCCACAGGCCAAATCCAGCCCACAGTAGGGTACCTGGTGGCCTGATGACAATTTTCTAATTTATAATAAAAATGAACTGATTCACACTGGGATTTTTTGTACTATTAACGTAAATAAGGTGTCAGAGTGCATTAAAAGCATCAAAAAACAGTGAATGTCCTCAAATCCTATGAACATCCGTGTGCAACTGACCTGTGCAGGGCTGCTCTGACTGTAGTTGCCTCTTGGCAAAGATGAGTGAGGACAGCAAATATTGAAAGGTTGCAAACAGGCAATTCATTAATTATATATTCTAACAATTATTATCAATTTTCATTTATCAACTGGTCCCTGGTCTGATGTCATTTTGTAAAAGTGGCCCCCAGGTAAAACAAGATGAGTATCCCTATACAAGGATATATGGAGACACACAATTACTGGTTGAATCATCAATATGGCTGTGTAGTTAAAGGTCCATTGTGTAAGATTTAGGGGAATTAAGTGGCATCTAGCAATGTGGATTGCAGACTGCAACCAGCTGGAACTTCTGTGGGGTTGCATTCCTTTGATGTTCATTGTTCAGCTGGTTTTTACCAAGAGCTGAATTAGCCTCAGAGGTCTCTTCCTCTCCAAAGCAAACAGACCCATTGATTTAAACCGCTAAAAACACTGAATAAAGCAGCATCACTTTTCAAATCAGTTCAATTTTACAATGCTCTTGTCTCAGGGGGGCTGATGCAAAAACATGAATGGCCCTATTGAGAGCCATGTGTTTGGTTTGACCATTCTGGGGTGCAGTACAAACATGGTGGTGCAACAATGTGATCTCCATAGACAACGACCTGCTACCCATGTAGATATAAATGGCTCATTTTAAGGTAAGGAAAGCGCTATGGTTCTTATTTGCAAGTGACAATACACTAAAAAAAACATACTTGTTATATTAGATTCCACTTCTTCCAATATAGCCCCCTAGATCCTACACACTGGACTTTTAAGAGAACATAACATATAATAATATTCAAGTTTACTTACTGGATTATTGCAAGAGCCATACAACTTCACAATGTTGTGGTGATTCACACGTGAAAGCTGCCGGAGCTGGGGAAAGAGAGGAAACGTTACAATTCCATCCACATACATACTATTCAACCCTTTCGATACACAAATATTTATAACCCTGCGTGTCACTACTACTACTGATGGCACTGATATGATGTGAAACAAATTCAACTCTAACAATAGCTAGATTTTGACAGGGCATGTCAGCTAAACATGCTGTGGCAGTGAAAACTCCAGTTAAGACAATCACAACCTACCTCAACAATAAAGGCTTTCCTCTCAGATTCACTCTCAATGGTCTTGATTGCAACATCTTTGCCTTTCCATTTGGCTTTGCAAACAACACCAAAGGCTCCTCTCCCCACCACCTACAAATGGACAGATCACAGGAAAGTTACTCCTACTTGTAATCATCTGCACCTTGTCTTCTGAACATCCATGTAGAGCATCAAGTCTTGTCAGTGTCATGGACATGAACAGACCACAAAAATAAACACAACCCACCTCCTCAACCTCAATATCCTCATAGTTGATTTCCTCAAATGGATATCCAGGAGGTGTTTCAAGTATATCAGCGGATGGTAACGTTAGAGACATTACTAGCTAACGTCAGCTAGTAACTTACTGAAAAGAGACAGAAAAAACCCATAAATGTCAACGTCTTAACACAGTTTAACTGAGCACAGAGATGCGCAGACTTGCTTCGAGACATGTATCACAATGGCACACTTGCATGACGGACGTGTTAGCCAGGGCATTGTTGAATATCATAATAAATACGTTAGCTGCTTAAAAAAGGAGCTGCATGGTAAGTTACACATCGTTTCCCGAACTGTCAATCAAGATTCAGCGGCTTAATGTTAGCCTCCTGTCAGCTGGTATGATGCAGTCAACCAACTGGCTAACCGCGTAGCTTAACTAGCATATCGGACTGTAGCTGCCACAGATAAACTGTCACTGAAATGTCATACTCCTTAAAAGTTAGCTTTCGGTATATGTAATTCAGTACTACAGTATCACCATAGACGGGTGCTGACAATAATATAACATTAGCATACAACAAAAACAAGCTACTGAAGGCCTACAGTGTATTAGCTAGCCAGCTTGCGTTAGCTGGCTGGCCTGGTTGCTAACGCTAGCTACTGGGACTTATTAGCTTTAACAATCCAACCCTTCGCAGTTGTCTTGTCACCAGCGCCGGCTCTCTGGACATGGGGATATTTTCTGCTATTAATGTACGGAAAACCGAGGAATAACGTCCATTTTTAAAAATAGTCTTTCTCTATCCACTTCACAGCCACACATAACTTTTTCACAACTCGTCTAGCTGGCTTGCTAGGAGTGTATTTTTATTCTTCGCAGGAGCAGCTCCATCAGGAAGTGTGTGCGCACTGCAATTGTGTCCCCTGCACACAGAACAGCAGACCTCATTCCAACCTATGAAAAAGAACAGGCTCTCTTTAATGTTGTAATTTTTTGAGATGGAGCTAATATTGAATATTACATATAATTAACTGAACTAATTTCTATGTTGCTGAATAATTTAAACTATAACAAAGCCTCATATTTTATGAGACACTCATTTATTTTGTATGAAAACCTAGTTTATTTGACTACTGGGCCGAGCAACTTATTTAGTTGTCAGTAAAATGTAGTAAAATTGAAACTGCAGTATTTACCGAAACGTAGTGGAGCTGAGTAGTTAACTAAATGTGGTCCAGTTACTACTTTGACTACAATTTGCAGTAGTTGGGTAGCAATTTAAATCTCAGTATTTTTAGTAGTCAATTACACAAGTTACTAATTTTAGCTTACTAGCTCTGTCTAAGTGTGTGCGCACTGCAATTGTGTCCCCTGCACATTGAACAGCAGACCTCATTTCAATTTTTAAAAAAAGGAAAATGGAAAAAAAAAGGTTCTCGTCAAACTTTTTGAGGTGGAGCTAATATTAACTACTATGAATTTAACTAATTTATATATTGATGGATAATTTAAACTATAACAAAGCATCATATTTTATGAGACAGTCATTTATTTTGTATGAGACACAGTTTGTGGGCCTAGCTACTTATTTAGCTGTCAGAAAAATGTGTTGATAAAAATGACAGCATTTCCCGCTGAAATGTAGTGGAGTTGAAGTATAAACTAACTACTGTTGCAGAGTAGTAAACGACTTGAAGTTTAATGACTACTTTATCCACAGTTTGCAGTAGTTGTTTAGCATTTTAACTACATTCAAATCTCAGTATCTTTAGTGTTTATTCACATAGGCTACTACTGCGATTGAATACTATGAATAGAGTGCCCCAGAAACAATGTTAGTTTGCTACTAGCTTTGTCTAAGGGTGGTTAACTGGATAAGATTGGCACTCCTTGAATATTTTGAAAAGATAAGTGAGTGTTTGTTTGCCATACATGTTCGCATAGAGTGCTTGCTCTGCCAAGACAATAAAACTGGCCGGGTAACTTAATCATCCCATGTGTCGCTGCCACCATCTGCTGGCTAATGTTAAACTGAGAGAAGGATCATGTTAATTATTAATGTCAGCTTAAGGCAGGTTATAGGTTTATGAAATGCAGGAATAAATCAGAAAACCCGAAAATGAGTTAGCATTTTAGCACTCTGGATTCGCTCACCTCAAAGTCAGTGACTTTTTTTAATGTGTCTTTGGTTAGATGCCTGAAATTGGGTTTGTGGTTAACACAAATTTAAGAGGCTTTTGTGTTTCATTCTACCAAATAAAATACATTTTTAAGCTTTTATGTCCTAAGAAAGGCAGTTGCTAACAAGTGGCTAAATACAGAACGTCATCCTGTTGAACACGGCTTTACTGCTTTGTTGTTGTAGGGATGTTAAATGTAGTGTAGTTCATTAATAGCCCTGCATTAGCTTTAATTTCTGTCAATTACATTTAGGCTTGGAAAATCAAAAAAGTGCTGTTCATTTGTGAGGATCATCTTGCTGAATAAAACATTTAAGCGTCATAAACATTTATTCGCCACAGATCTTATTTTCTGCAATAATACAAAATCCAATGGAAAAATCCCATTGGCTTTTTGATGAGGGAACCAGGGTCAGGCAAACAACCATGTCAGCCTACAGAAAAACGTCATTCCTGGAGCACCTAATTCCATAAAAGTTTAGCATTTTCCCTGAATCCACCTCAACAATTTCTCCCTATTCTCTTCTTAAAACACATCCTTGGACTGCCTACTGTAAGTGGCCTGCCCTAGTCCCTAATAAAACACACCTACACTGGGCCACTCAGTGTCCGCTCAGTTGTACCTTGGTGTAACAATATGAAATTCCAGACTCAGATTGTTATAATTTCCAGTGATGTAGTTCTAGTGTAGTCAAACTAACTTTTAAAAACAGTTATACTTTGACAAGCTATACCTTTTTGAGGATAAGATGTAGTTAAACTACTTTTCATTGCAAAGTAGCTAGTAATTTGGTAAAGTACAGTTTTAATGTAGCTTCCCTCAACACCAAGAGCAACACAAAATGAAAATGGTCAAGTAAAGTACAAGAACCTCAAAATTGCTTAAGTAGCCTACAGTATTTGAAGAAATGGATTACGATGTCAAGTCAATGTAATCCATCGAAATCCAATATTTTTATTCAAATCAGAGTCCAATTTGTTTCACAAAATATTCTTAACTCAAGGTTCACTTAGCTTTTTCAGTATATTTCAACCGCATCCCACAGGCTTCCTCAGGATGGAGTTGACATACAGTTGGAAGCTCTGGAAAAAAAGCTAGTTATTATTGTCAAGCTACTGTTTCCAAGGTAAAAAATGTACTTTCACTCTCAGCAATAGTGTTTGAGTGAGCATATCTTTTAACATCCTACTTGCAGAAAGTTCAGCCAAATTCAAAATGTTGAAAGAAAAGACAAAAAAAAGTTGCCTTATAAATTAATAATTTATGATTTATTCAAACATAATTAACAAAATAAAAAAAGAGTTGCTTGGTTGGCTTGGTTCTGCTCCCCAAGTTGCCCCCCTTCAGATGACAGTGAAGCCCCTGAAAAAGGGTAAAAGTTGCATTGACATTAATGTAAGGAAAATAAGTATTTCTGAAACGCTGCTCACATGTTGATGCATCAATATTGTAATACATAGGCTGATAATATAACATTGACAGGGGCCATTCTGCTGCCTAATGAGTACTTTACTTTTGAGACTTTGAATACTAAAAGATCCAAATACTTCTTTGCCGCTCTTTGATTCCATTCTAGTTATTTTTTGTTTCCACTAATTGGTACCATGGTCTGTCCATTTTGCCACTGTGCTGCTCCTAATCCTCCAGGGGAAGATATCCTTTTGAATTTCTCCCTTTGTTTTTCTCATTTTGTTTTCCATATGTGCTCAGATTTTTTACTGTAGCCCACCCCGGCTGGCTCATCTAGAATAGTTCCATGTCTCAGTGGTAAATATGTGATAAAGGCTAATAAACTTGACTTTTTAATTGACATTTGACTTTGTGTGAAATAGAACTTGTTGGTTCGGAGCACCTCTGTCAATCTGTCTCTACGGACTCTGAGTTCAGTGAAAGTTCTGCTGACCTTTGATGTAACAATTTAGCCTCGCAAGCAAGACCCTCCTTGATCAGACAAGTAACACTTATGTAATGTCAAAATTACATTTGTGAGGAGGGATGTTATATAAACACAGCACTTGATGAATGCTAATTACATGCTCCACTCACAGGGAGTAATAAAGCTAGTTCCCAATGGAGGCTTTCCAAACCACTAGGCAAGCACAACTCATACTAATGAGCATGAACTAATTTGTTGTGATATTGAACAGAGGGTTGTTAATAGCAGGAGCCATCCCTCTCCCCTGAAATAATTATTCTAATCGCTCATTTCAAAGGTGATTAAAATGCTCTCACCTGGCAGTTTTTCCGGGACTACCTGCACAGGCATATGGTTTGGGACCTGCGGTCAACAGGAAGTTGCATGTTTGTTTACTCTCTTAGCTGCCTGAAATCTTTGAAGGGCCAGACCTGGTAGACTGCTGTCCTTCTGGACAGGTGACTTTCACTGCTTGCAAAGAAGGCATCCTTGCAGCTGTGTGGCATCATCATGCAGCAACATGAGGATATTGAGTAATATGCTGCAATACCAAAGTGACATTCACCAGCTGGGGATGGAATTTAATGTGATCTGTGAGAGGACAAAATACAGCTGTCATCAGGTCCGTACAATCCATTCAGGAGATCCTGACATTGAACGCACAGTGGTTACAGTTATAAGTCCATTTCCAGGCTGGCTTTTCTAGTCAAAGTCTTAGAAAAAAAGAGGTTGCCAAACAGCCTACAGTTGTCTTAGATAAGCACAATATTCTTTGAGTGTCAGTTTGGTTTCTGCTGATGCTGTTCGATCATAGGACAAGCACTTCGGTGAGTATACTGATGACTTGTATCTCTGAGTCAGCCCTTGAGTGGTTCTCCACCTACCTCTCTGTCAGGAGCTGGTGTTCAGTCACTGTTGATAACTATGCCCCCTCATCTTTCAGATGTATCTTCTCCAAGACTGTGGGTCAAATGCTTAAGTCAAGTTTTCAAGCTGCGTATACTAAAAGAAACATTGTCTCTGGCTGGCAATATTGTGTCCAATCCCTCTTTGTTTGAAGAATATCAACTCTTGCCATCACGCAGAAAATTTAGAGTCCCACAGACTTGACTGAACAGGTTAAGGAAAAACCACAAAGTACTACTATGGCTTCTAAAGAGCCTCAGTGTACATAGGTTGAACACTGCATGTGATAGGAATTACTAATTTGTTGCGCTGCATCCACTTTTCGTAATGCCTGGTGTAATTCTTTCAGCATTTCTATAGTTCTGTTTAGTTAAATGCTGTTTTGTAATATTGGATCTAGGTGTACCTATGTGAAACAGTTGTTGCCCTGGGATACAAGAACAATTGCTGAATGTTTTATGATAATAAAGTGAAAACAAATCAAAGATGATCAGGCAGCTGCCTTCATTAGCAGCCCAGTGGCCAGAGGCAAATGTTGGCATTGTACGTTTTTGCGAAGAACAGACATTATATGTGTATGTATCATACTTATCATTAACATATCGATGTTTCTAAAGTGACATAGTAGGCTATATGAGCTGAATTTGTCATTGCTGTGTTTCCAGCGGCTTTTTAAGCCACCAGTCTTTTGTATTTTTTTTTAGCAACCTGTCACTGTTTTTCCACCAGGGGTAGTACCACAAAAAGCAGTTGTTTTGTACCAAAACATTGCTATGTTTCCTGCCAGGACAGTGCCATTAAAAGCAGTTGTTTTTTTATTGAGATATAGCTTCATTTACTGTTGGGATAGTGCCATGAAAAGCAGTTGGTTTTTTTACCGGAACATTGCTGAGTTGCCGGCCTGGGACATTGTCATGAAAAGCTGTTGTTTTTTGCTGAGACATTGCTGCGTTTCTTGCCTGGATATTGCCATTAAAGGTGGTTGTTTTTTTACAGAGACTGCTGCATTTCCTGACTAGGACAGCACAACCAAAAGCGCTGTTCTCTTTACTAAGACACTGTTGCATCAATTGTGCCACCAAAACCATGTTATGTAAGCCCAAACCATGATCTTTTCCTAACCATAACCAAGTGAGTTTTGTGCATGAAAGACTTAAGATGTTTCACCCCTTTATAAAATCAACTCAAGATATACCTTTTTATGTCTTTCATTCATCTTTATTTTATTTTCTATCAATATTTTTGAAAGTGCTCTCATGTCTATATTTTATGTAAGTTGCTTTGACTTGAAATACATTGTGACAGCTGCTCCAAAAAGGTGTGACACAAATAAATGTACTCCTTTCTAGAAATCCTTGTTTTCTTTTGTCTCATGCACAGTAGGAGTCAGTGTGTTATGTGTTATTATGGCCACAGGGTGTTGCTGTTGCACTTCCCACAGCTGGCCTCTCCTTCAGATGAGTCTGATAGTGATCAATCACAGTTCCCTCTTTTTCTCCACTTATATAAGACCAGTATATTTCATCTGTTTGCGCGCCACTATACACAGGAATTTCTCACAATTAGAATGCATTCATTTATATTCTTATGTCAGCATCAGCACTCTCCTACGCGGGAAATAATCTGTTCCCTCCGTTAAGTCGTATGATTGATTATGGTTCAGTCGTGCAGCTGATGAACATTTGTCTTGTGTTTATGGCTTTTAAGTGCCACGAGCGCTCCAGGTCGGCGTTATGGATATCTCCGTCCCCGATAAGACTTACATTGTTTAATTAGAGTGGAGGCAAAAAAAAAGGCCACTGTTGGCAAATATTCACCCAAATCATTTTCTATAAGTGGAGCAACTCCCACCGCTGCACCCCACTGACAAGTAAACACTGTAGACGCTGGGGACCGCTGCAAAGTCATTTTGCAAAATCATTTTAACTTTATCTAAATGCTCCGTTCACTTGCGCTGAATTTATTTGACAGATGAAATACATCACCTGAAAAATAATCCCATAGGCTAATTAGTATTAGTCTGAGGGACTGTTTCTGCAGCGTGCACACGGCTGAATACCCAATAGAGTCACAGTGCGAATCAAAGAGCTACACCTGAAAGAGTGGCTTAAATCCTATAGAAGGCTCTGCAAAGACTGTAGCAATGGGACTATTACAGCCAAGGCATGTTCAAAGCCCAGGTAGAAATGAATGCATTATTTGCCTCTCTGTTCTCACTTGAAGAGCTGCTTTGAATCAGGTTGCCTCCCCAACCTCCCTTTCCCTCCTGTTCACCAAGTGACAAAGCAGCTCCAGTCCATCACAGTTGGTGGTGGCTGCACCAGTGTATGGACTGACTGCTCAGCGGGGATGTGGGGGGTACAGGCAGAGTGACCTTTCTGCATTCTCCCACCAAGACTGGGTTGCATCAGAGTTGATAAGTGGCCTTGAGAGGAAGGTACGAGGGCCCACGCTGCTGTTTCACGCAGCCTTTCCCTCCCATCCCTTGTTTCTCCTGTGGGATAATTTATCCACTCAGGCGTATCAGAGGGGAGTGGCTGACCTTTTCATTTTGAACACTAATGCTACCTTTTGGGTGATTTTAAGAGCAGGAGTTAGTGTGTTGCACAAGACACCCGCCTGCTGGATTAGCCTCTGACAAGCCCAGAGTTATAATAAAAGTAGTGATATTTTCACCCTTTTTTTAATGAGGTAAAAATATTACTCTCGGTTGCCCTCCACTTTTATTATTTTCTACCACGTAATTTACTTTTATTAAAAAAAGATAAAAGTCTTAAGGCAAACTATGCTTATTTTCAACGTCACATATTTCATGTTTTCTCTTTCTCTCTTTAAATCATGTTGAGGCTGAATTTATCCTCTGAAGATTATGGAACCTTTTTTTGTTGTTGTTGTACTTTTTAACAATATAAGAGGGGAGACATTGTATCACACACACCCACAAATGTCAATCGTAGAATTCTGGTACAGTTAGAAATCACACAATAATGTCCAATACCTATTTACACCAACTTACACCAGTAAAAATGTATGACTGAGTATGAGTATATATATATAATACTATCAACAAATAAAATGATTTAAAATGTGTTATCAATAAAATAACTAAAACTAAAACTAAAACTTAAATAGAAAGCATAAATTATATTCGAAATGTTTGTATAATTTGTAAGAAAATACTATTATTAATATGAATTCTTTATAAGCAATACTTTGACCTTCTTTTCAAAAAGTCTGTGATTATTGATTTATTTTATACCTACAGCAGGGGTGCACTTCACTGGAGGAAAACAGGGGGCATGTTTCCTGCACTTTTTTTTTTTTTTTTCAGATGGCAGTATTGGACCCCTCCACACTATTTGCAATCCAAAAAAATACATTAAATGCTATATTAAAAAAAAGGTATGGAGGTTTTCCCACAACAAACCTTATTTAATTAATCTACTGATTAGTGCCCCACAAATTAATTGACATAAGGTTACAGAGATAAGGGTTGGGAGAGCAAACATGGTAAGAACGTACCTTTTTTTTAAAGATATTTTTTGGGGCATTTATAGCCTTTAATCAATAGGACAGACAAGTGTGAAAGGGGGGAGAGAGAGACAGGGGTGACATGCAGCAAAGGGCCACAGGCTGGACTCGAACCCGGGCCGCTGCGGCAACAGCCTTGTACATGGGGCGCCTGCTCTACCACTAAGCCACTGACGCCCCGGTAAGAACGTACCTTAAAATGACTCAAAGTTCAGTGCGCCGGTGGCTTAGTGGTAGAGCAGTTACCCCATGTACAAGGCTGTTGCTGCAGCGGCCTGGGTTCTACTCCAGCCTGTGGCCCTTTGCTGCATGTCACTCCCTCTCTCTCTACCCCCTTCACACTTGTCTGTCCTATACATTAAAGGGTATAAACCCCCCAAAATATCTTAAAAAAAATGACTCAAAGTTCACTCAAAATTCACATTGTTCTGAACATCATTCTCCTAGGGAAGGTCCCAGGGGAAAGTCCTGTGTTTTGTGACCCATCCACCACCCCGACCTGCCCCCTACTACTACTACTACTACTACTACTACTACTACTACTACTAATAATAATAATAATAATAACAATAAACTTTATTTATATAGCACCTTTCAAAGGACAGTTACAAAGTGCACAATAAAACTAAACACAATTAAAACACAAGGACCGCTTTGGTTTTTCTTTCCCCAGCAGTGCATTAGTCACGTGACCAAAATATGTGGGTAATGTATGACTCACTGGCTCAAAATTATATGGGAATTTGTGTTCGAATTTGGTGCATTACTTTCCATAGGAAAATGTATGAACAGTGCGTAAGAACAGCCAGGGAGGATGGAATGGTGTTTGTATCTTATTAGTTGTAGTCTATTACATGGATAATGAATAACTCAAAAACTATAAAGAATTTAGAGATATGCATAAAATCATCAAAGGTGGAAACAGTATCCTTTATAATGAAGCTAAAAGTGTCAGGTCTGAACACTGGGATGAGATACAATATGAAATCTTGAGCTCCATAGGGTTTGATGTGGTAAAAAATGCTGTTTTTTATCAATCTCCAAAAGTATAAAAGAGTTTTAATAAACAGCAAATTTTGCACACTTTGTTACATATTGAGATAAAAAAGCTTATTACTTCTCACTTTACACATGTTGCTTTATTGTGCCACCGTTATTGTTTTTGAGCAAAGATTCTTGATTAATGTAGTAACCTGAACCAACATACCATACTGTATTACCATAGGCTTTAGTTTGTCATAAATACATATTTGATATTCATATTGCTTTGAGGTTTAGGGCAGATATTAGGGCACTATTATTGCAAATTTGAACAAAATGTTAGCAATTAGTGAGACATTATGTAAGATTCTGCACTTTTTCACCTATGGGGTCAGTCAAGATATTGATCAATTTCATCACTTTTTGCCATACAAGATTTTTGTAAAGATTATCCATTTTGCGAAGGGGGCATATCAAAATTATGAAAAAGCATGGTCAGGTTTTGTTCTGCTTTGGGTTAGGGTATCTGAAAACTCTACCTTTAAAATAAAGAGGCATCTTATTCCAATTCCTGGCACTGTAGCACTTTAAAGAATAGGGAGGCCTACCCGTGCTGTATCTTTGTTGTCATGAACATGAAATACTACCCTGAGCTGTAGGCTACTCAACAGCCATCAGAGATAACCCTCATATGCCACTTGAAGGGCAGGCCAGTCCAATCACAGAGCTTCAAACACACATGGGGTCAAATCTGAATGATTGAAGACAAGTCAATAACTATTTTCTAATGTTCTCTACATTATGTGATTACTGAAAATAAAGCATATAATGTGTTTGGGTCTTGTTTACTACTTAATGATAATTCTTATTTTTGAATTACAGCAATAGGCCCACTGTGTAAAACTGTCAGGTTTTCATGCGTCTATGATCCTCCTCTGTCACTGCTCAGAGCAGAGAAATGGGCGCCAATCAGGCTAGCCTTAAGTTTGCCTCAATTTTAAATAATGGAGAAACAAATAAGCTGTAACACAGCATGAGGTAAGTGAGGAAAAGAAAAAGCTCAGATTCTGCCGTCCTTGTCAGAGCTGTGCCATGACCTGCGCTATTTCCCCGTCAGACAGTAAGTGGATGGATATGGATGCTAATTCAGCCCCAAATCAACCTGCCAGCGGCCACTTTTCTCTGATGCTTGACTTGATGAAGTAGCCTACTGGGCATAAAGTTAAACCTCAGTGACTTATTCCCCAACATGAATGGTATCCTACAGGCCTTGGCCAGCACACACAACAATCTAAAGCTACAGTGACATCACACTGTTAATCAGATCAAGCCTGTCATCAGAACATCAGTGTTGACACAGACTGAACTATCTTAAGACTTCACTGAAACAGAACAGAATGAACTGGACAATAGTGAAAACAATTCACTGTGCTGACATGCAGTCATCACAGTTATTCCATTTACATCTTATTCCATTCTGGTACCTGTTTTGTGCTGCTGTTTCTGCAGTTCTGCAGGAGTGGATGTGCTTCTGCAGGTGTGTATGAGTGTATGTTGTTATTTGAATGTTGTGCCATGTTGTTTTCCTATTGTGTCCTGTGGGCTTGTTGATTTCTTTGTCTGTATTTTGTGGTCCAAGTATCTGTACCTGGGTTATATTGTGAACTACAACTGAAACTTAAACTGTAATAAGTAGTGAAAAATATTGTTGTAAACTGACACTAAATAAAAATGATCCCTACTAATACTAAACTGAAACACTGCTTGGTTAAGAAATGGATAACTATAGTATAGTCTTATAAAATGAAATAACAAAAACATGATTTAAATATTGTCGTGGATAAAATGCAATTTAAAACGTCACAATGTTAACGTCCTCACAATGTGAAATTCATTAGACATTTAGAATATCTTAAAACTGATTTTCATTCCTTAAATACAAACTTTCCCCAACCTGTACCATACCTTAGTTGCCCTGTGCAGATATTCAAGAAAGACAGAATTTAAAAAAAGGCTGGCAGTAGGCAGTGACATGGCTTTCACTGGACTTGTTTTGAGGTTTTGCAGAATTGTCCTAAATCAGTGTTTTTTTTCTGACAATCATGGCCACAGGAAGGTGGATGCTCAGGGCACCATAGCAACCCTATTGACATGGGTTAGAACAACACAGTCAATACCTGGCTATTTTACCAGAACTCATGGGGTCATGAACATTTGTTTTAAATTTTGAACAGCATATAATAACATGAGATGGGATTTTCTCCAGATTCTTCTGCTTCCTCCAACAGTCTAAATACATGTGGGTTCAGTTCACTGGTGACTGTAAACTTGTGAATGTGAACTTGAATGGTTGTCTGTCTCTATGTGCCAACCCTGTGACTGTCCAGCAATCTGTCTGCCTATCGCCCAATGTCAGGATGATTTTTCCGGGGCGATTTTGTCAAGACAATTTTGTCAGTGCGACATTGGGTGAGACATTGATACCTAACATGATAAAATGAGCTAATTTAATTAATTCCTCCCATCTGATGTGACAACGTCATCAGGTCAAAGTGCAACTGTCAGGGTTGCCTCATGGGGTAGCTAAACTTGGAGAAAGATTTGCAGCAGTGAGAGCTAATCAATAGCTTGGACAGGCTGAGAAAGACCAGAAAATCGTTAGGACAGTTTTGGAGCTGCTTTTCAGATCCATATGTGGCAAGTGGAGGATGGGGATGAGTGTGTTGCCGAATAACACCACCTGAACGCCACCTAAAGGTCACACAGGTTCGGATCACCACTGGGCAGGAGACGGTGTTCAAGGTATAAAAATATCCTTTATTACACAAATTATTATTAAAAAGTCTCAGAATTACCAGTCTGTACCACAACGAAATACTGGGCCAAAAGGGGAATGGACAGGGCTGGAAACCATTGAGGGAGGAGAAAAAAAAACTAAACTATTACCCGTGACACTGCACACATGCACGCTGAGGACACACACACACACACACACACACACACACCAAAAACAATAAAGTAATATGGAAAATAACAAAAACAAAAAAGGAATTAAATCTTCAAATAACAAAAACAATGAGAAATACAAAAGAAATCTGACTGAAATTAATCAATGTTTAAATTAATTAATCAGACATATTAATCATGAATCAACAAAATCAACAGCAGGACCCCAGGAGACCGGTTAGGCCACCAGCTCAGTGATGAGCAAGCGTCTGTTAGTGTTATGTGTTGAGGGTTCTGGCCCCCACTTAACCCAGAAAAACCAAAACAACAAAATAATCAAATGTTAAATGACACTAAAATAGCAGAACCAAAAACAATGCCAAAACAATACAGCCAAACCAATAAAGCCAAAACAGTAGCGTCATCCGGGGAGCCGTGGCGATGAATTAATATTTAAATGGACCTCACCAGTGCAGTGTCACAGCAGGCCAAGCAGTGGAGTTATTTCCACGGCTTCTGCCTGATCCAACTGTGGCACAGAATATTAACAATTAGCCAGGAGTGGAGCAACAAGTGAGAAGGAAAAGAGAGTGGACAATGCCGACTTACC
This sequence comes from Epinephelus awoara, assembly GCA_035609425.1. Taxonomy (NCBI): domain Eukaryota; kingdom Metazoa; phylum Chordata; class Actinopteri; order Perciformes; family Serranidae; genus Epinephelus; species Epinephelus awoara. The sequence continues at coordinate 7,247,448 of CM069305.1, forward strand.
ACAAGGAGGCACAAAGATGATGGACATTTGGATGAGAGCCAGCAGTAACACAAGTGGTTCGACGCAAAGACTGTTGACTTGGCTGGTCAGCTGGAGACAAAGAGAGGGCTGGCTGTGATGAACCCCCATGATCCAAGGGCCTTGCTGAACTGGACACGGCCAGGGGCGGTGCCACGGCCTGGGCAGAAGCAGCATCAGGAATTACCACAAGCTGCGGCACAGCAGGTGGCGGCACAGAGGTCTCAGACACTATAAGCCAAAGGTCACTGCTGGAGGAGTCATTAACAGAGGCTACCAAAGGAGGCAAAGATGGTGAAGATGGCACCGGGGGTAGAAAAGCTATGGCCTCAGGCTCGACGACAGCCTTCAACATGTCTCGGTGCACATTACGAGTTCTATCTAGATCATCCACAGGCGTCACTGTGTGAACTGCTCCCTCACCAGCTGGAGCCCTCACAATTTGGTGGACCACGGAGCTCCAGAGGTCTTGGATCTTGTGTTGGCCTCTGACACCATGGTCCCTCAGGTACACCAACTGGCCCACCGGCAGAGGTGCATCCCGGACATGCTGATCATGTCTCTCTTTGCATCGGCCAGCTGCAGCCAACAGTCGCCCACAAGCACCCTCAAAAGCAACTCTAAGTCTGGCTCGAAGTTCAGCAACCCAGTCCTGTACTTCACCAGGCACTGGATCCTGAACACAACCAAGAAGGAAGTCAACGGGGAGACGAGGCGCCTGCCAAAACATCAAGAAAAACGGTGACTCGCCGGTGCTCTGATGTGGCGTGGTGTTATAGCAAAAGAGCACCTGTGGCAGACAAGAAGCCCAGTCCCGTTTCCGGGAGGCTGGCAAAGTACGCAGAAGGTTATGGAGGGTTCGGTTAAACCTTTCGCATTGACCATTACCTGCCGTATGCTAGGGGTTAGTACAGGACTTGGCAACACCATACAAAGCACAGAGCTGGTAGATCAAGGAACTCTCAAAACTCCTGCCTTGGTCTGTGCAGACGACTTGGAACACCAAACTTGTAGAACCATTTAGCAACCAAAACCTGGGCCACCGCTGAGGCCTGTTGGTCCCAGGTGGGGACAGCCATTGTAAATTTACTAAACACATCAGTCAAAACCAAAACATTTTCAAGCCCATTACGAAAGGGCTCAAGCAGCGTGAAATCAAGGGCCAAGATCTTATGACTATGTGGAACCTGCCCCGAGTCCTTGGCGACTTGGCAACGCCCGCGCCACTGGACCCAGTTCTTAATATATGATGACATCCCTGGCCAGTAGCAACGTTGCCGGACCAACTCGGTGGTCCTCTTTATGCCCTGGTGATCATGCTCCTGATGGAGCTGACGCAGCATTTCTTGCTTGAGCACAGCAGGCAAGATAAGTTGAAGAAACTCTTCTCCGCCGTCCGAATGAAAGACCTGGCGGAAAAGCACGCCATCTTCTTCAACCAGGCGGTCCCATTGGCGCAAAAGTGTAACGGCAGGCTTGGAAAGCTGCTGCCTCTCAGCTGAGGTGGGAAGGGACCCACAATGCCAAAAAACCAACACCTTCTTCAGCAGAGGGTCGTCCTCCTGCATGCAGCGAAGATCAGACGCAGAGTGGGATGGAAGAATGGAAACCAAAGACTGAATGGCAGACACAACAGGACCCGGATGTGAATTTTGCTGAATGTCGTTAGGGACCAAAATGCCAGGCAACGGTGGAGGGGCCAAATGGGGGCCAGATACATACTGTCATGACGGTGCATTGGCGTTCCTGTTGCCGCGCCCAGAACGATATTTAATTTCAAGATCGAAAGCAGCAAGTTCGGCAGCCCACCTATACTATGCAGCTCCAAGTTTAGCAGATTGGAGGTGACTCAATGGGTTATTGTCTGTGTACACGGCGCACTTGTGCCCCCACAAATATATATACTGATGCAAGGGTTTGGCCAGCTTGGCAAAAGTAGTAGCTGGCAAAAACCCAAAAAGGAACGCAGCTCTGAGATGTGACAGGGGCGCTGCCAACTAGCCATGACCTCAATTTTCTTGGGGTCTGTAGAAACTCCGTGGCTCAAAATGACATGTCCCAAGTATGACACCTGCTGCTGGAAAAACGCACACTTCTCCACTTTGGCTTTAAGGCCTTCTCTCTGGAGCCGACCAAGCACCATCTCTGGCCACTGCAGATGTTGCTCAGCAGAAGATGAAAAGACAATGATGTTGTCGAGGTAAAGCAGCAGGGACTGACCCTGCTGATCGCCAAACATCCGCTGCATCAGCCGCTGAAAGGTGCTCGGGCCGTTGCAGAGTCCGAAGGGCATCCTGTTGAATTCAAAAAGACCAAAGGGGGTGCAAAAGGCAGTCTTGGAATGGTCCTGCTCAGCCACTGGCACCTGATTATACCTGCCGGCCAGGTCGATGGTAGAGAACCAGCGGGCCCCTGAAAGGGCATCCAAACTTTCTTCAATGGGAGGCAGTGGAAAGGCATCCTTTCTGGTCTTGCTGTTGAGGAGGCGGTAGTCCACACACAGCCGCAAGCCACCGTCCTTCTTCCTCACCAAAACAATGGGGGATGCGTACGGACTGCTGCTCTCACGGATGACTTGTGACTCAAGGAGCTCATTAATATGCGCCTTCACTGCATCGTACTCTGGGGGAGGGATGCAGTGATACCTCTGCCGGACAGGGATGTTGTCGAGCAGAGGTATATCGTGTGAAATGAGGTTGGTGCACCCCAAATCCCCATCATGAGCTGCAAAGACCGAGCTATACCTGTCCAACAAGGACCTCACACTGGCCTGTTCCTGCTCTGTTAAGGCAGACGGATCCAGTGACCCTATCCTGTTGAGGGCTGAGGGGGTGGCTGCCTGGGAGGACACCGTGGCCACAGATGACCCCACCTCAGTCACCCCTGCAGGCAAGCTGACAACCTGAGCAGCATTCAAGACACCAAGACTAGTCCGAGGGTAAAGGAGGACCTCCGCTTCCCCGACATTGACAGCTGGAACACACATTGTACCACAAACAACCTTTAACAGGCACGAGGAAGCCAACAGCCCAGCTGGCAACCCCGACTCAGGAGGCTCAAACAAAACACTCTGACCAGTAAACTGTTCTGAACAGGTGCCAGTAACCAGCTTCATCACCCCACCGGGTATGAGCACCACCCGCCTGCCTCGGACCCTCACGGCACCCGTGAGGCTCGGAATGCCTTGGACTGGTGGCACTTCTGGAGGGCGGCCACAACTGGACCAGGCGCCCCTGACACAGAGGGCGACTCAAACAGGGAAGACCCAAACACATCAAAGAGCTCTTGATAACATCTGCGGATGACATTCATCCCCAGGATTCCAGGGACAGAAGATGAAGCACCAGGGGGGGCTTACACGACAAGGATCCCACAGCAGGGCATTACCTTGCCACACAGTTCCACATCAAGCTCCAAATAACCAATGTATTGGATGGCTAAGCCATTAGCCGCACGCAGCTGTAACCACTGACAAGAACGAAGGCGATCATGGCCCCAAGGTTTAAACTGAGCCAGAAAGAGACTTTCAGTAATGGTGGACACCATGGAACCAATATCCACCAAGCACTAAACACTACTCCCCCCAGTGGACACATTAATTTTTGGGCAAGGAGCAATCAACTCGGCAGCTGCACCTGGACGTGAGCCTGTGGACTCCCCAACTGAGCTTAAATTGAAGCCAGTGACTGAGTTGTCAGGCCCACGGGAAGGAGCCCGCTCACCGTCACACTCACGAGCAAAATGGCCAGGCTGTCTGCACCTCATACAAATGATGGGGCCAGAGCGGGCCGTGAGGGGTGCACAAAGAACCTACAGTCTGGGCAAGTTGGTTCAGCTGCTCCTGTTAAAGCTTTAAGAGATCCATTACTTCACTCAATCCTGGCTATTGAGGGGCGACCTGAGGGGCCTGTACTCCATACTGGAGGCCATAGGCTGTTGGCAGCGAAGAACTACAACCCCTAGTGCCACCTGGAAGACCTTCTCTCTCCCACCTAATTGCTTGGCCACACAGCTCCAGCAGGGTGATCATAAGTTGGTGATGAATTAGCTGCTTGAGCTCCTGACGGAAAGAGCTGTCAAGAACATGCTCAATGAACTGATCTCGGAGAAGAACATCAGCGTTAGGCATCCCATCAGGCGCATGCTGCTCAACCTGCGCCATCAAAGCCATAAGAGCCAATGAGAACTCCTGCAGCGTATCATCTTTCTGTTGGTGTCGAGAAATGAAAGCCTGCTGTAGGGTGACATATGACCGACTGCACCCATACAGCTCCTGTAAGATGACACGAACTCGGGCTGGATCTCTCCGTACGTCACCGGAGCGAAACTTGATCTCCTCCTTTGCCTCTCCCTCCAAATGATCGAAAATGAACAACGCTTGCTCTGCAGCAGGAAGATGGCGAGCACGCACACACGCCTGTACTTCTTCCACCCACTCAACGATACCCATACCAGTCTTACCATTAAACATGGGACACTTGCGGTCTCTGGGGATCACTACCAACCGCTCTGTAACAGCGCAGAGAAAATGTATCTGAGTTTCTGAGAAATGTATGATTTTTTTTTCAACCAATTTTATTTTACTTACTTTACCTTACTTATTATTTTACCATCTAGCTATGATCAGTGGTCATATTGAGTGAAATGTTTTCTAAATAATGTCATAGTCTATCTCAAAAAGACATCATTGCCTTTTTCCAAAAATCACAATCCCCCTCCTTTTTGATGGATGTGGTCTCTTCCGCCCTTGTGGTGCGTTCGATTGCACTCAGAACTCGGAACTTTCCGACCTCCGATCAGAAAAGTGCTTTCTCCCTCTCCCTCAAGTAGCTAATATACTTCCCCATGAGTACTTTTTGATGCTCGAAAGACATCCAAACAAACATCACCTTACTGTGGCCGGCCATGTTTTCCGATATTGCGCAATTAAACGCATTTACCTCGGAAGTCGGAATTTCCAACCCGGATCTTTCCAAGTTCCGAGTGCAAACAAACGCAGCATCACAGTCTGTGCTTGGGGAGGGGAGCTGTCCGAGAACCTTCAATGGAAATGTGGGAGCAGTCAGTGTAACATTAAACGGTGAGTAGAGAGAGAAATCCTCTTTCAAACATATGAAATAAGTTTATGGCCACTATTTGAAGAGCATCTACCTTGTTGTTCGACGTCGTTAGCCAAGAGCCACGTTAGTTAGCTAGTTAGCTAATGCTAGAAGAAGGTTCTGTTCTACTGTCACTTCCTAGACCACACAAACATATGTTTTGTTTCTGTAACCTAAATATTCTTGTTATAATGGCCCAAATGCATTATGATACTGACAGACTGTGTGTGTCTTGACATAATTCCAGACCAGACCACCAAGCCATGCAATGTTTTTCAAAATTATCATTTAAATATTTTTAATTTGTATATAAATGATTTCATTAGAATTGTATTACCAAGTAAAGCAAATTGTATTATTGGTATCATTATAATAAAAACCTATGGGTCTTTGTTTTAGCCTTGTGTCAGTCTGTTTTACTGGGTTTGCTACAGCTGCTCTACAACCTTCTCCTAGCCATTAGCTTTACTACAGGCTCTCATGACCCACCACCACCATCTCTCCATTACCACTGATAATTATATCATATTGATCTAGTTTATTATGTTGATCAAGTGTTTGTCATTTTGATGTGCTGTGCTTCCCTATCTGGATAAGGACAAAATATGAATATAATATTATATGAATATAATATTGAATACGGTACCTAAAATTCTCACAGATCAATGCTCCCTGCTATTTTAATGGGTATATCCTTTGTTCTGTTGGCAGTGGGACTACTTCGAGGGCCAGTAGATGGCGCTAGAGCCCCATGTTCAAAATCTGCACTGGACGCTTGTTGTCAACGTCATCACGTTTTAAGAATGCAACGGACAAGTCCTTGGCTTGTTTGCAGTGAGGCAGAGAGCCACACAGTACAACCCTAACATTTACATGAGGTTCACAGACAATTTTGTGTGTTTTCTGCAGTAAACACAGGTTCTCCTTCATCTCAGGCCCATTTAGTGGCCGTAACTTGCATAAAATGCATAAATGGTAATTTAGCATTATTTATTAGGATTTAGGATTTTCCTCTTAGTTGTGATCACACACGGCAACAGAGCAACCATCTTGATAATAAACTATCTTTGGCCGATCATGTGACCGCTCAAAGCTTTCCCATTGGATTTTAGCCACCCGGGTCTCCCATTGGACAGCCGATCTTACCTGCTTGACATCTAGGCTTCTCTAGGGGGGTCGGCTTTCAGTTTGGGCCCAATCCAACCTCAAGGCATTGTGCAGCAAGGGCCCAAAATAAGTGATTTGAGGGCATCCCCCCAAAAAATTTGTGCGCGCTCATAGCGCACGAACCCAATCCACTGTGCCCTCTCACATTTTGGGGTTGCATGACGCCCCTGAGAGTGCTCACATTCTTTGGACTAATGGGACCACCAATGTAAGTATATCTGAGCAGTTTTCCTGTGGCTGTTTTCCATGGTTAAAAACATCTGTACGTTATTACGTAGTGGATATATTAACCTGGTTAATGCATGCTGAGGCTTAGGCACAGAAACCACTTGGTTAGGCTTAAGAAAAGTTCATGTTTTGACATAATTGCATAAATGCAATATTTTTCAGCCAGTAATCTACTTTTTACTTCACTACATTTGCCATCCAAACAAAAAGCACAGAGCCACCAGCCTCTGACCTCATGACAGCCGCAGCTAACGGGGAATTAAACCAGATGAGTGAGGTAAGCTTGCCAGTATTAATGTCAATGTTACCAGTGAGCTAACGTTAGACTGCTAGTCCACAGCCGATGTTTGCATTTACAGTGAGTGAGCTGATGATAGCATTATGGTATCAGAGTCAAAACTCTGCGAAAAATCATGTTGCTAACAATAACCACTTACCAACTTAGTGACTCCTTTTCATCCCCAGTGGGACTTAAGGCTGCAATGAGATCTGTCCATCCCATTTTGCCCTTGGCAACATGCTGCTCTCAGGCCTTCAGGAAGTGCGTGGGGCTTTGGCTTTTGTAGTGGCCAGACAGTGGTATTGCAATTTCTATGGTCTGTCACATGATGCCATAGGGCCCACAAAGACCTACGTTGGGAAACAGAGACGTCTATAAATCAGCGGATAACTTTTTTTAATGTCACAATTCTTGCGAAATGACTTGTTTCACCATCAAGATTTAATCTATTCAGTCCAATTACATTTAGAAAGTCTAAAAGAGCCCCAAGAATAAATCATTATATCCTCATCATATCCCCCCACGTTACGGGAAGGCTATACTGGCTGCTGTAAGTCTCTAGTGTGTGCAACGTTAATCTTTGACATTATGATAAGGAGGAGAAGATAGAAGAACTGGAGAGAGAGTGGGAGAATATTCAACTCAGTTGTATAGGCTATCTTTATTGGTTTGATTAGCCAACCTGCTCATCAAATAAGTTCTGTTTTTTAAAATTATTTTGCAACAGCTGGCATGGAAAGAGTAACTTGTACTTTGAGTAATTTCTTAACCAGGTACTTTTTACTTTTACTTAAGTAGGCAGTGTTGCCAACTCCTCAGTCAGGAGAGTAGTTATTGTCTGTCCTAAAAGTCGCTAGGAGTTGCTACATGATGGCCATGTGCATGTAATTGTAATGGACGCTGTAAGAGAGAGGAATAACGTCGTGGGAGAGACAAAAAGTGAAGAAAAAAAACCCTGAATATGTTTAGAAACAAATGAACTTACTTTCAGTGATTTATTTTAGACAAAGAAAATTGACCATAACCCAGGGTGGGATCAGCCAGTGGTGGCTTCGCACATTCATGATTGATTTGCAGTCTGGACGAGGAGGGGTGAACATCTCCTGCTCTGACTGCAGTTGGGAGGGACTGCTGCGCTCGGACTGGGCCACCTGTGAGTGCTTTGGGGTGGGGTAGGGGCGCACGGCAGCACCTGCTGCTCGTTGAGAAGAGTAAGAATGATATGTGTATAAACATCAGAGTCTCAAAAAGTCTCCAATAACACCATAAAAAGTTGCTAGATTTGTCACTAGTTGCTTTATTGAAAGAGTCCCTAGAGGGGTCTGAATACTCGCTAAATATAGCGACAGTGTCGCTAAGTTGGCAACACTATAAGTAGGTTTCTCAAATGGTAATTTTCGCTTTTACTTGAGTCATTTTTATGGGGGTAATTGGACTACTTTGGCACAGATTGTCAGTACTTTACCTACCGCTGGCGAAAATATGTTCCCTCGCCCATGCTGGCAATAAGGTCATTTCATAGTGACTAACTCTGGGAGATTTGTCATTTATCTTTAAATATTTCCCCAGACCTTTAAACCATGCACAATTTAGTGGCTGAAAAACCAAAAACAGTTAACGTCCTTCATCAATTATATTCTAGCCAAACATTCTAGTTCTGTCAGTCACTTTCCCCTGGGTCTATCCTGCAATGCTTTCTCTGCCCAGACTGCTTTCTAAAAAACATCCGAGATAACTAACAGAGGGTTTTTTGAATGTCTAGCATTGAGCTTTATATGTTTCTGAAGCTGAAATATGTGACCACATTGAGCATAACCAGCCATCAGCCAGTTCTTCCTTGAAAGGCTTTGTTTGTTTTTTTTTTTTTACATTTAGCTCAGTGCACCAGTATATATTTTCCAAGCGAATCAATCATATTTAAACAAATTGCAAAACTGTTGGATAGTATCTAGAGTTGTAGATTAGTTCTCCAAAGAGCTCCCATGGGATCCATCTCGGTAAACACTACATTTCATCCGGAGCCACCAGCTTGACAGGCCTGTCTGCGGATTTGTTTTGGCTTTGGAGTATATGATTATGGAAACAAATCACTGGTACACAGTGGTTCAAAGCTGAAGCGGTTTTACACTCATTTAGAGGCTTGGTGTTTTTATTGGAAACATAAGAGGTTATCACAGGGCTCGTATAGCCCGTGACATCATCTCAAAGAATGTCTGGTAGCCAAGTCTTGAAATGAAGTTAGGACTGCTCCCACAGAGTTCCTGATAAATACTCATTTATCAAACCTCTTTCACCTGGCTGTGTCCTCGACAGTGCTTCCAAAAGGGCGTGTTGAAAGATAAGATTTTTTTTCCCCCAGCTTTTTTGTAGTTTGCAGACTTTACACATACAGCTGCTTTCCACATCAGAGACAAGTTAATACAATCAGTTATTCCTGGCATCTTCTCCTTTGGTACTCCGACAGCTCACCCAGTCAAGAGTCTGCAGCTGTGATAAAGACAGAGCCTTTTGCCAAAGAAGCGGCCAGTGCAGCAGCACATCAGTGCTGTGCATCAAAACGCCTGGAGGAGTGGGATAAGGTAATGTCCGTACCCCTGAGCGGGTGGACAGTATCAAGGCGAGAACACAGAGGAGCAGAGTGTGGCAGTCTCCAGAGGGGGGTCAGAAGGGGATCAAGGGCGTTCTTGTTATTTGTGATTATTCCTCCTAGTGTCTGCTGGACTGCTTTTGAAAGTGATAAGAAACAGCAAGAAAAAGTGGACAGCTTTTTAGAGCCACTCCTCAACTCAGAAGCCCCATATGAAATTGTTACAGTGTGAGGAACTAATTTCTTTTCAGTGGCACTGGGTCATCAGGTGTGCAACCTCTCAGGGATTTGGGGGGATTATGGCCAGTGGCCACCCCTTAGCCCCATCTCTCTGCCTGACCGCAGACTTTCACTCAAGCATCTCTGCAACACCAGGGAGTGTTTATGTGACAGGTATACAGGAGAAAGTTGTTGGAGTACTTTTAAGACTTGTAAGGACATTTAGTTTAATGTATTCACAAGAATTACACACAATCAGCATTTCAGTCTTTCTAGTAAGCTAATTAAGCAACACTGGAGGTTTATGTTGTGGTCATCACTGTTAATTATTGAAATAAGGCAAGTATGGATCACTACAAGCTTATGTCTAACTACAAGTGGGTCTGATTTGCTGATAAAAGGTCCACGGAACAAGACTTTACATACAGTTTAAGGAAGTTAACTATAAAACACCAAAGGTGCTTTTTGGTCAAGAGGAAAAAAAGAAAAACATCCAACATTCTGTTCTTATGCACTGTTCGTACGAATACCCATTAAAAATAATGCACCAGAGTTTGTATATAACCCACATAATAATGAAGGCTGCAATCACATGAACAATAAGCTGACAGGAGTAAAGAAGGAAATAGTATAAAGAGCGGAATTCCGTGTAAGGGGGCAGGTTGGGGTGGTGGATGGATCAAACAAACACAGGACTTTTCTATAGGATAACACTCAGAATGTTTACATGCACAGTTAAGTCAGGCTACAGTTGTAGCTCGAGTAGCCCAAATAATTGGACTACTGTTCTTGTGCCAGTATACAAGCATGGGAGGGGAATCAATTTATTGACAGAGGCATGTCTGACTTCCCCTTTCAGCTTGTTAGTACTGGACCTTTTTACGGTTGACCTATTACATCACAGACCAAACAATCGATAAACAAGTTCTCTGTGGTTAGCTAGCAGCAAACTGGTACCATGGTGGACAAATTATCAGCTCTGTATATTTTGTACATGCTGACACAGCATTAACTGTGTGTCCTTGTCCATTCAAAAATGCACAGCTCTGGATGTAGATTTTGCCATATTGTTACCTTCTTCTTCTGTTACCCATTAAATGCTATTCGACTTCTGGGTCAAAGCCCGGGGCGAAAACTATGAGCATGCGCAGAGTGCCTTGGCCAGTTTGGGTCCGATTGACTGTACATACGCAGGAATAATTCGACTCCTTATTGCATTATCTGGGTGGGTTAGTTCGACCTTGAGAATTTTAGTATGATTTCAGTCAGACTAGCATGTTTACATTTATTTTATAAGTCCGGTTTTAATCGGACTTACACAATAAATTGATTTTCTCTAATGTCATGTGCCGTCTGAGTGATTGTGTAGCTTTTGAAACCAAGTGAAATTTGATTTATTTTAAGATACATTTTCACCACGTTTATTTTCCAGAACCTAACCTACATAACCTAAATTACCTAAACCTAACCTATGTAACTTTACGTTACGTATGTAACTTGACGTAAAATATGTAACGTTCGTTTCCTAAACCTATCAAACTTTCTTTGCCTGAACCTAACCTACGTAATTTTGTGTTAAGACTGTAACTTAATGTACAATAAGTATGTAAGGTGATGACACCATTTGCAAGTTTTAAGATTTTTTGTGTTAAAATTAGGTGCCGGCACCGATGTCAATGGAAAGTCAATTACAAACAGTCACAATTTTAAACACCTGGTTAATGTTGTTTGCAGTTTGGTTAGGGTTAGGGGTTAGATTGAGTAAAAGATTCTGGTTTTGGTTCAAATTAATGCTTATGTCATTACATCACGAAATGTTACGTAAAGTAGTTACATATTTACGTAAAGTACGTTTTAAAGTTAAAACAACTCAACATTGACTTTTGGTTTCACAAGGTACATGAATAGTAGTCTTGATGGTGAAAGTCTTCTATTTAGCTGACTCTGTCAACCAACCCAGCCTCCTCCATGCACGGACTTTCTCACTCTTTGTACTACCCATTGCATAATATTTCACAGGGAATTTGTGTGTACCACAACAGAGGATACCGATTGACTTTCCCTTGGCATTGTTTCTGTGGTGTCAGCATGCAAATCTGAACACATTACACACCACCAACAAGTAATGTGGTGTTTAATAACTTTACATTTGCAGAAACTGTCACTGTATTCTGAAAGTAGATTAGACAGATAGTCTGTTAAAAAAACTCCCTGCTTTTCTTCGTACTGTTTCAAACAGCATTTGCAAAATCCACCGAGCCACCGAGCCAAGGAGTTGCTCCAACTGGTGGGTGGTGTTTTGTTTCAGCTTGACTGTTTCGAACACGGCAGCCAGGTCACAAACTTGTCATTTTACAGCTGGAGAGTACATTAAAACATGTTTCTGAAAACATGTGAAGCAAGAAAAAGGTAACGCAGTCACAGAATATTGATTCATATGTGCGCGCTGACTAGTGTGACAGTGCAGTCCACGAGCAGTGATTGACAAGGCCGACGGCTGCGATTGGTTGTTTTCGTTGATGTGCAGTTATAACATTGAAGCATTACAAGACAATAGATAAGGCAGAGGAATGTACCTTTTTTCACAGATTATCTTTGTCATTTAGTGCTGTGTTAATGTAGTGACAGTTTAAGCAAATATGAAGAAAAAATTCTCTTTGTAAGTTACCAACTACAGCTTTTAGAAGTCGTACTTATTTCACATATTTCTGTGAGACCAGGCTGTACAATTTTGTTGTGCATCTCTTATTACAGTCAATATAAATTCAATTTCAATTAAGTTCAAAATGGATGTGAAATGTAAGTGCAGTCCGTTGAAAATATTAACACTAAACACTTTATGAGCATCACTTCTCTCAACTTCCTAAATAACAATTACCATCTCATTTGCTGACATGAATTCAAATGAAATGTGGGGTTACACTGCACAGACATCAGAGTGACTGAGGGGTTTGGAGTGTTTCCAGAGCTCCGTGGCCCAGCATTTATCTCCACATGGCTCCTTTGCAGCAGAGGAGACTTGTGGCAGCTGCTTATTTTGCCCCTACCTTGGCATGGCTGATGAACTGTGACAGCTGATGTCTGAACAACCAGTCAAAGAAACTGCCTGTAATGAGGAGTCTGCTGCTTGAGAGACAGATGCCATCATATTTCAGATAAAGTTATTCCCCTGCTCTGCCGGGGCAGTACCGGCTCTGGCAGGCTCAATGTGCCGGTGGCTGTCACGTGGTAGGTTATTCTGAGATCACTCTCTGTCTGCGCAGAGGGGGGAGAAGCAAATATCTTGGCCCCTACCTACATGTGTGAAAATGCGGCTCTACACATATAGCTTCATAGAAAATGCAGAATCTGGCCTTCAGTGTCGCTTTGGCCAGCTGCCTGTGGATGAAACAGGCCAAAGCGAGCTTCAAAGCCAGATTGTGTTGATTTAGACAACAATAGGAATCGGTCTTGGCTGGGGTTGTTTTTGGAGTCCTAATTGAAAAGCTACATTTCCCACTGGTTTGAAGGTTACTCAGCTATGTTTAAGCTAGCATGACTAACATCTTTAATTAGTACATCATTAATATATCCATCTGTATAAATCCCATAAATAAGCAAGTTTTCTGTAGTTGGAGAGACTCTCCATACTCATGCCAAATCTGTATTTTTGTACATTGAAATGTAAGCAAACACCATTTGTATCACAGTTAGCTAATGTGTTCCAAGTTTTGCAATGGCTGATTCAAACACACAGCTTCTGAACAACACTCCACAGCAGACTTGTCACTGCTACAGATGGCAGGACTTGCATACAGTTACAATTAATAGGGTTTAAAAGGGTACTTCAGCTATTTGGTATTGCACTTCCATAAAGTTAGGGAACTCATGAGAGACAGATTAAAAAACAAAAAAAGTATCATCAAAATTGATGCAGCAGAGGCTGAGGCTCTGTCTACATGTATACAGACATTTTGGAAAGCAGGTATTTTCCTCTATGTGCTGGCATCTTGTCCACACTAAATGGGGGTTTTGGAATCATCCCTAGTCGAACCGGCAGATGGTGAGACAATTTTCAGAGTAAGATTGTTGTCAGTGAGGAGTGGAGGGAAAACTTGCACGTCCAGAGTGACACTTGAATCTATGAGGGTGCTCCTTCCTCCTTATATTGAAGGGGAATCAATGGTGATATGATCTCCAGTAGGTGCTTTGCAAAAGGTAATGTTAGCGTGCGCTCTTTACTACCTTTTTGACAGGGAAAGACAGCTAACGCCAGTGAGCTGTTTTTTCCATTCTAGTGTGGAGAGAGTTATTTTGTGAAATGAAGGTCATGTGGACGGAATGTTTTTTTAAAACGGGACAAATATCCTCATGAACTTTGTCCTAACAGCACTGGCAGAAAGTCACTAAGCACATTACTCACGTACTGTTTATTACTCCCCTAGTGTCAACCTATCCCAGCTGACACTAGGGGAGAGGCGAGGTACACCCTGGACAGGTCGGCAGACTATCACAGGGCTGACACATAAAGACATTTTAAAGACAAACCATTCACGCTCACAGTCACACCTCTAGTCAATTTAGAGTCAGCAATTAACCTGATGTGCATGTTTGGATTGTGAGAAAAAGCCGGAACCCACACTGACACAGGGAAAACCCACACTGACACAGGGAGAACACACGCTGACACTCCACACATAAGGGCTCCCCGACCCGTTCCTGATTATAACCAGAAACCCTGGCTGTGAACCAGGAACCCTCTTTCTGTGAGGCAACGATACTAACCACTGCACCCCCATGCCTGCATTATTATGGTATACTTGTGACCCATCATAAAAAAGCAGCAAGGGAGCTTTAGTCATGTTTCACATGCCCATGAATTCCACTGAACAGACATTCCCCCAATAAATTCCACTATACAACTATGATTTCTTGTAAACTGTGCAAGACCTAAAGAGGTAAAATTATTTGATAAAAAAAAAAGCACTAATATGAGGCACAGGAAGATTTCCTAAATTAGCGCCCTTACTGATTAGATTAGGCCTTGACACATTATGTACTTAACATAACATGATGTACTTTACATAACAATACGTACTTAATGTATCATGATGACTTGATATTACATGACAAAGTGATATTTAGTGACCATCTCACATTAAGTATGTAACCTACATAACATAAAATAAGTCAGTGTTGGCTTTTGGTGTCATGCGGGACGATCTTCATCCTAGGTCACTTGACTTCCGTCTTTGCTCCCATCATAACTACTACAGCCACTAGAGGTTGCTGCCTGCACTAATTTAGTACTGTCACTTAAGTATTAAGTGTCAATTAAGTATTTTTACATTTTTGTTATGATACTTTCAGTTCAATAATGCATCTGACTACTTCCACCTCTAACAGTGGTCCTAATACTCTGTCATAAAAAAAAAGGTACATCAGAGACAGACCATATACATCATTCCAGTCTCACATGCTTGCCGGTAAAGCACCAAATGGCCTTGTTCTACAGTAAATTCAAGCCAACAAGACCTCTCGGGTCATTCGGCATTGAGGATCAACGCAGGATCTAGTCTCTTACACAGATGCTGATGACGTCAGCACGCTGGCTGACTCTGTCGTCTGTGGACTTTCCTATAGGAAAGTTGTAATAGAACTAGCGCTGGCTTCCAGCGGCAGTGATGTGATTAGATCCAAATCCATGTACTTGCGTACTTCCTCGACCAACGGCAGCAAATTCCCTGAATTGTTGTCCATAGTACAACAGAAAAGGAGCTGTTCAGTGCATCGCAAGAAGAGATTAAAATAGATATGATTTCATTTGATTCAGCTATATTGCAGAGCTGCAACGTCCACAAAATTGGAGAAATTAAAGATTTACAGCAGACATTTACGTGCCGTACCTATGGCAATGCCGTCACGTGGTCTATATCAATGAATTAGTGCCCCAGGAATGACATTACAAACTTAATATCAAGTTACGTACATAATATAAAGTTACATAGGTTAGGTTTAGGCAGCTTCAGTTACTTTGGTTGGGTTTAGGAAAAGAAACATGGTGATGATGTGTCTTAAAATAACTAAAAGTTCATTTAGTTTTACACAGTTCCAAACATCAGTCTCATGGGGGAAAGTCCTGCGTTGTTTGACCCATCCACCACCCCAACCTGCTTCCTTACATGAACTTGTGGTCTTCATACCAATTCCTTCCATCAGCATACTGGTCACATGGTCAGAACCTTCCAAAATACATTGGTTATACACAAATTACTTGCTCATGATTATACGGGATGTGTTTGGATTTTGGTGCATTTCATAGGTGTACAAATAGTACATAAGAACAGCCTGCTATATTACCGTTGTATAACGTGGTTACAAAACATTACATTGCTTTTTTCACATAATTTTACAATTTTGTGTTAAAGTACTTATGGCAAAAACAACAGTACAGAAGAATATACTCAAATGCAGATTAATAGAATCAAGACCTTAAAAACTTTTTATATTTTCTCTCAATAACTAAAATAATATCTTCATCACTGAATTGTTTCTGTGTGTTTGTGTGCTTGTTGTTACAGAACAGTTGAAAAACTCTACAGTATTTCCCCTACATCTCTTTTTCCTTTTAAATTTTTCACATAAAGCACATTGTTTCCCCCGTGTATGAAATGTGCTTCAAGGCCTAGAGAAGAAATCCTGTACCTCCAAGCCAACCGACTTGTTTAACCTTTTTACCCCATTGCTGCCCCTAGTGACAGTTAGAGCAGCCTAATCTTTACAGTTCAACTGCATGTTTTAAAACCATCTTTTCTTCCAACGTAAGGTGTCAAAGGTAACTTTCAATGTCATGTGTAAAATGTAGTGTGTGTGAATGTGATGGGAGTCACCTCCTCTTGTGTGGTAGTGAGCTGAAACGTCGGGTCAGGTCCACTTAGAGGCAAATTTATAGTGACGTTTGAAATTAATAAAGGAAATTGAGATTCATTTATACATGCCGGCCTCAGCAGGCACATCAGCAAAACTGTCAAGCAGAGGTCACATATATCCACGCTTCCTATGGAGGAGGCCCCAAGCCAAGTAGAAAATTGCTTATTTTCCAGCTTCAACAGGATGTAGTCTTCTCTGTGGCCAGCAGCAGACATCTATTCCTATGTAAAAGCAATAGATCAGCGCTTTTAACTGAGCTTGTCAGAGCTTGCTTCTGTGGAGTTTAGTGAAAGAGCTGATATGCTACAGCTAAACATAGAAACATCACTCTGATAGCCCACAGGACATCAATCAAACATCACTCTGCTATGCCAGCTAAAATATGTTGTTTTTCACAGATATCCTCAGTTCTGAGTGTAATTTATTCTCTATAGACTGTATTGTGTTGTCTCTTTTCAAAATGTGCATTTCCTGCTTGCTGTTTGTTTTCAGTCCTTAATCAGGGCTAACTCATTCCTATCTGGTCCAAAACCTGTTTCATTAACAAAAGATTTATTAAAGGGACAGCTTAGCCCCAAATCAGAAATACATACGTTTCCTCTTATCTGTAGTGCTATTTATTAGTCTAGATTGGTTTAGTGAGTTGTAGCGTGTTGGAGATATCGACTGTAGAGATGTCTGCCTTCCCTACAATATAATGAAACTAGACGGCACTCGGTTCGTGGTGCTCGGAAAAAAACTCAACAGCAATGTCTCTTAACAGAAATCATGGCTTCCTGATTACTCAAGGTAATCCACAGACCTTGTTAAGCAGTTTCAAGTAGGAACTATTTTCTTTCTACCAAACTACACCCACCAACTGTATCACTCCGCAGAAGGAAGCGTGCATCTACTGCCAGCTCACCTAGCACTACTGAGCTAGCTAACATTGCAGCTCAGCTGAGGCCATTAATGCTTAAATCAATGGTATGTCACAAGCACAAGCCTCTCGTCCCTGTTGCCCATCTTTTGCACACAAAAGTACAGGTCAGTTTTCTATTTCCAGGTCTTCAAAGTAACTCATTAAGGTTTGGTCATGTCATAGCAACTAATTCAGCTTATGGTTAGAGAAGGATTGTAACTATGCTTGAATTAGAAAAGATGTTAAATGTGAAAGGCCGCCATGCTTTTTACTTCTCTATGGCATTTTATTCATGCAGCTCACTCTATATTCTCCTCACAGATACACCTAATTCAGTCAGTGCGACTATTTTTCTTTGTATGGTCACTTTCATACTTATATTCATTCAGTGAAGTCTCACTTTCTCTATGCTTACCATTCAAATCATTCAACCAATCTCTTTTTTATCAAGGCCTCGTCTGTACCAATCCCACTGTCTATTGAATATGCACCCTATATGCTCATTGTCATTGTGTTTAGTGCACTGCAGCATTTATCTCACTCATCACAGTTTTCCAGGACTTCATTTTTTACCGGAGTACTGTACTGTACATTGTTGACTGGCTGCAGTTGAATTTTAAAGCAGTTACTTTGACAAACAATACAACACTGAGAGGAGTAACAATGTCATTTGATTTTATTCCTGGTGAAGCCGCTAGTTATTGGGTAAATTACAGATTTTGAAGTCATTTCCTCAACACCAACAATCCACCCCATCCTCCCTGTGAGCTCAAAGAGGCTTAATTTGCTCTCCAGAGTGGCTCCCTCTTGGGTTCATGGACACAACTATCATTGTTTCTTATCCACATCTCAGTTTGGTGCCACAGTCAGTCTCATATGATTACACGGATTAAACACAGAACTCCTTCAACCCAACTCAATGTATATTTTATGCTCCACAGGAAGAACATAACTCAGTTAGAGTTTTCCTTTGTATGCCCCCCCCCCCCCCCCAATGTTCGAGTCAGCATTTTCATTCTGCTTTTTCATTTCCTGCATGTCTCGCTATAGTATGAAAAATGAAATGAAAAGTTTTGCCTTGCTTTACCTGAATTCCGCACAGCTTTAATCGAATTTTTCATTTCATCAGATTCAATCACATAACCGAAGCTGGTGGGCAACTTTAAAGTGATCTGTAGAACATGGGCGACTGCATATATCAAAGATATTCTTACTTGTTTTCATAAGTTGAATAAGCGGCTCAATAAAGCTGTTTTATTGTATTATTGGAAATATTAATCTACTCTGCAACAATGGGAGTTGCAGACGCTGTACAAAAAAGGCAGGTTTGCAATGTGAACATTATGGTGCTGACCTTCACTCACACAGGCATTTTTCAGAGATGTTTCTTTTTACATGTAAGGTCTGATCTGACTAAAACTGGTTGATTATAGGTATGTGAAGTGGAGATTACAGAAATTTGTAAGCTGCTTTCACAAGTTCAGTTTTTCTCAATTTGTCTGCCCATTGAAATACTAAACAAGTCATCTGAGCTGATGTTATTAGAGCTTTGAAACATAATTAAATCTTTGTTGAAGTGACATTTCACTTTGAAGCTACATTTGGTGTAATTTTGTTCATAGTTAGTAGCTAACATCGCCTGACTCAAGTGCAGGTGGACCTAACAGCCCTGGGCCTACCCACTTGCTCAACTGGCCCATACTACATGACTGAAAAAACATATATTTCCATAACTTTTATTTTGTAATTATTAAAATTAACAAAACATAGAAAACAATGGGCACCTCAAATTTGTTCTTAAGAAAGGTCCTAAGGTAAGGTAAGACTACATCAGATTCAGGTGTTCACACTTGTTCTTTTCTACTTCCACAAGAAACTGATATTAACTCATGATATATTTCTATATATGGTCATCTGATCCAGGCATGCTTCAGCAAGGGTTTACATTATGTAGCCTACACAGGTACATGTTGCTACATGCTAACATCAGGGAAACATGTAATCGTGGTTGTTGATGTTGTTCATTTCTCCCTGACTTTAGCTCATTTTCTTGTTGGAACATTTTGTTTTAGAAGCATTTATAGAGGATTTTTAATGGCAGAAAGTTACATGCTGTTCCCCTGGCTGCTACTGCTGCATGTAGCTACATGCTAGCAACAGGAAAACAAGTATTCTTGGTTGCAGATGTTAATTTCTCCCCAATGTCAGATCATATTCCCACTGGAACAGGTCCACTTGGAAAGATTTTGGTTTGGAAATTTTTATTGGTGATTTTTCATGGTAAGAAGTGCTGCTCCTTTATAGTCATGGCCAGTTTAGAAAGTACACTGCTACATGTAGCTATGTGCAAACATCAGGGAAACATTTAATCTTGGTTGCTGATGTTGTTAATTTCTCCATGGTTTCGGATTATATCCCTGCTGGAACATGTCTGGTTGTGACAATCTCGGTTTTTAAGCTTTAATGGGAATTTTACACAGTAGAAACAACCCGGTCTCACTCCTGAATGTTGAAATCCGGTGCTTGGGCAGTGACCTCTGGCTTCAGACACTGACAAAAAAGTTGTCTTTCATGTCGGCATGATACGTGACTGGTTGCTGTTATAGTTCAATGGTACTTGTGGGCGTCAGGGGTATACGTGGCGCGACAACAAACAACCATCATCTCATGATTTCCCAGTGACCTAACATAAATCCCTTTGTTTGCCAGATGACAGATACTGGATAAGCATACTGGCACCCTCTCACTCCACTGTGGCATCCTAATGTATTGTTGTAAACCATAGCCACTGGAGCTTGACACACTGTATAGAATATATTCAGGGTCCCAAGGCACACAGTATATCTATCAATCACCTGTCACTCAAAATTCAACACATTTGCACATAGTTTGCCCGAGCCCAATTCACAGCTAGCTGGGTCCAATTATCCCCTCCTGCATGAGCGTTTGCTGGGTGCAGCACCCTCCCAGGCCGCTTGCGCTTTCAAAGAGCTGAGAGAGTGGGCGTGCACAGGAAATATTTCCTCTAATTATTCCAGGGCTTTGTGTCAAGGAACATAGAGCACATAGATCAGTGTTTTCTGAACGCCACATATGCGTAAGCTGACGTGCCTCAGTGCTTGTGTTTTCTCTGAAGGCGGAGGGCTTCAGATTTGCCTATTAAAATGGCAGGATCTCAACGGGGCCTTCTGTCACCAGGGCCAAGAATGGAAGTTAGCATATTGTGTCAGCGTGCGCATTTACTTGATAACATGATCATGAGTGCAGATAGGTATGACCAGCAAGTGCTTATCTCGATGCGAAACATGCCATACCCACAGCCAGTCACATCTCTGCTGTGTATGACTATAATAAACATCATATCACTGGAAAAAAAGAATTGTGATTCTTTCACTGATAAGCAATAGCAGGGATGTCCCACTGGTGCTGTTGCAGGCTGCGAACCTGAGCGAAGACTTTGAACCTCAGACTCACTTCATTTATCTCGCCGCTTCACACTGTGAATGTATTACTCGCAGGTTAAACTAAATCAAGCTCTCCTTGTGATGTTCCATGTCTTCAGATTGTATTTAACTGTGTGGTCCCTCATGGATAAATGCACAGAGCGTGTAACAAACACCGACTGACTCACAAGGAACTGATTGTCATTGCCAATGTCATTGAAGACACTCATCCGAAGCGTTCTTGGTGACGGGTTAGGTGTGCCCACAGAATGACATATGCTGTTATTAGGATTTTAACCACTTCTGACATTCTATCAAAAGCTAACAACCCTGAGTTGCTTTTGAACAGGAGAAAATGCATTAGCAGGAGCCAGGATGAGCCAGGAGGCGAGATAAAATCAGAGCATCTTCCTGTTTGTATGAAAAGAATCGCTTTCTTGTGGCCGAGATGGAAACTCAAACGAAGGATAAGATAAAATAACTGAGAGCACTGCTGTTTAAATTGTTGTAACAAAATAATAATCCATCCTTTGTTTTGCCTTTCAGCTGGCAGAAACGGTATCAAGAAAGGAGACGGGGCGACTTTGTTTGTAACGTTTCAAATTTCACAGTGTGAAGAGACTTTTCATTATGCAGGTACAAAGGCAGCTGAAAGGAGAGCATCGGAGATGGAGACAGAGTGTTCCATCCACTCCTCTGGTATCGGGACATGAAAGGAACACAAACATGACCTCAGATTCACTTGAAACGGCCCTATGATGCGACCTGCATGCAATGTCATGCTCAAAATCCATTTTCATTTTAATGAGAATATCAGTGAGTGACAGCTCGGAGGAAGCCCTCCTGTAGCTCGCATTTTGGGGTAATCTTTTGGCTGTATTGTAGAGGGCAATCAAGAATGAGCATCTCTTTTTACTCATAAATGGAGTAAGTGGAAATGATATTACAGGGAAGCAAATCCTCATGAATAATATCATATTTAGTCCTTATCAGTTCCTGTTGTCAGTGATATTGAATTCTTTAAAGATGGATGATGTTTCATGAAGATGTCGGACGGATTCCGAATATTAACACTAAGTTTTATATGTAATCTGGGAGAGTAATTGCAGTTTAGAAACTTTTATCAAAGGACTGTTTCCCCAAATGACCATTTGTATATCAGTTACTCACCCTGTGTTATGTTGAATTTGTGAAAAAAATATTTTTATGCATTTCTCTGGTAAATGCAAAATTCAAAAACGCCAATTACCCAGACATTCACATAGAGGCACACATGTAAAGTTTATGGAGATATACAATTACTAATTTTATGGGGTCTAACAGAAAAGTAATCGAGTAGTGTAACAAATTACTGTTGGCAGGGAGTAATAAGTAAAGTAATATTACCCTTGAAAACAGAAACGAATAATGAGTAATATATTACACATTAGAGTAATGAGCCCAACACTGGTTGTGATTCACTAAAGTCATACGATAACACAAACTATTGATTGAAGCAGTGGCAGCTCCTATGTTTAGCGAAGTAAAATATTTGCCTTTGTTATGGAGTCTGTCTTTGAATAAAACACAGATAAGGGTCACTTTCAGTTCAGTTTGAAAAAAAACAACTAAGGTTTTAGTGAAAGACTTTGGAAAGCACTGAGCAATAAAACTTGTATTATACTGCATGAGTTATGTGAGAGGTTGTAAACAGATGTTTTGATGTAGTTTTCCTGTTCTTAAACATGGACCCCTATGACTTCAATTCATCAAGAAAGTTCCCCGCTTTTGGATCCTTTATTCACCATGGAGGCATGTGAGAAAAACCATGTTTTCTGTACAATTTTAACATAACACAGGATGAGTAACTGATTTTCAGGTGAACATTTTGTGGATGAAGTATTCCTTTAAGGGTGAGTTTTTACAATAATTGATTTTTTGATTTTTACCCCAGGCCCCAGCATGTTAATCCGGCCCTGTCAATGTGACATATTAAGCGAATCAAATCATATGGAATATTGGGGGAAAAATGTAAAAAGCAAAATAGAAAAAAAACAACTGGGTGCAGTTCTTTTTTTTTTTTTACTTTCTAGGAATACCAGAAGGACAAAAGAGTGCTGATGATGTCTGCAGTTGGAGCAGACGAGTCCTCGCTCTCCCAGCAGTAATGATGATGGCGTATACAGTATGCAGGCTTGTAATTAGGAACAGTGTCTGGGTCGTGCCAGACTGCGGCAGTGCACTGCACTGAACTGAGCATCATTAACAGCTCACTCATCCCCTGTTTAAACCAAATGGCGATTGAGAGTATCGGGCATATGTGGTAATTAGGCAATTTCTAACACATATTAGGAATTAATTGCCATTTGATATGTAAGGGTAGAGTGTTAAGGAGGAGGGATGTTCCCGTGATGCCCCCAGCTTATTGGCATTGATTACCACAGTGATTTAGCTGATGGAGATGGCTCAACCTCTGTCTTCACCACTTTTTATAGAGAGTGTTTTGCTGCTTGATTATAGTGATGTTTCCCAGCTCAATGTGGAAGATATTTCAAGTGAACTTCTGTTGAAATCCAAATACAATACAGCATATCAAATCCATTCTTGGGATGTACTCGCTGTGGTAGCTGCAATGGCGAGCTGTGCTGCACATACCAGAACTTGCCTGAAGGCCTTTTCAGTGTTTGGTTTCTCATCCAGGCTGCTGCATATGCCCGAGTATGAATTCCAGGAAATGTGTGATGCGTTAATTTTATCCTCCCTCAATGCTTTTACAAGCCGGCATGATTCATCTCGCACCTGCTACCCGACTGCTTCAGTTTTTACACTTTGCCCACACTAGACGCAAGCGCAGCTCTGCTTATTGGTGCCAGTGATGACCACGGAAGTTTGAGAAAAACAGCAGAACAGAAAGTTCGCTAGTTTTTGCTGGTGCAAATCCTGCCCAAAAAGTGGAGTTTTAAAGTAGACAGATTTGTGCTTCTTCTTCTTACTGGTGGTCAGCCATGAGGAGGCCTTGAACCACTGAAATCCAGCTCATCCTGATATGAAGAACTCATTTGAGGAGACATGTTGTTCAGGCCCTGCTGTGTTCAAGTATTTCCACTAAGCCCTTTGACACAGTCATCTAGCTGAGAGCTGGTAGACTTCCACTTCTTCAGCTGTAAAGACTGTCGTCTCACTCCTCAGCACTGCAGAAATGGGAGCTTGTGTGGAGGATATGAGACGCAGAAGAGAGAAGAAATATTTAGTCTCAGCTTGCTAGTTCACCCAATGCGGATCAAGCAAGGCAATTTTGGAGTAAATAATACCATTTCCTCCCCCCGGGCAATCAAAACACTATCTCTGTGAAAAATAACATGGGCACACACCAGATGATTGCCCGTTTTTTTCTGTCGGAAATCTACTCACCCAACTTTGGTGGCAGTGGCAGACTCTGACAAAGTTTCTCCCTACATCCATTTTCCAGCAAACAACTGGAAAGGAGTTGTTTTTAGATGAGATGCTCAAAAGGGAATGCTTCAGTGCTGCAGTGTGGATCTTTGAAGAGGCAATACTTTTTGCGATATGAGTTTGAATTTGAAATTTATTAAAAGTTCCTCGACTGACATTGATTAAACCCCTAAAAGCTCATCTCTTTTCATCAAATTATATATTCATAGATTTTATTTTCCATGAAAAAAAAAATCCCTGCATCCCTTAAAATGGCTTAGAAGTAACCTACACCTTTGTCTCCTTTAGTATGAGCACATTTATGAATATGTTAATTAGCCCTACAGCTCAGCCGCTCACCTGCAACTTCAGCATAGCTACTCACCTTCACTCTGCTCATCAAACACACAAACCGCTGGTTGTAAACAGTAATAGATAATATGAGCCTTCAGCTTTCAAATAGCCAATAATGTTAAAAATGAATGAGTCAATGAGAATGTGTGTGGCGGGGTATAAGCACATACAGCGAGTAGCAGCGACCCACTGTCCGACAGCGGCACACAGTTAGCATGGAAACAGAGGGCTCAGCAGGGACGGAGTACCTACCGCAGCAACCGAACATGCCGTCTGTGGTCATTTTGACTTAACCACAAGCCGAATGGCTGTAGAAACAGGCGACAAGCTTTACATTCTAAAACCAGCCGCCGGCAATTTCAGTTGGAATTGCTGGTGACATCATCAGCTGACTCACGTCGGGTGCTGACTGGCCAGGTCACACTGCTGTAACTATGGAATGCAGCGGCATATATGGCATTGCATCATGTTTTCTCCATTTTACGGGCACCCATTAGTCCACCGGATCATGTTTTCTCCACTGGGAGGTCACCCTAGGGAAGGCACTTTATAGCACGGGTCAATAGACATGGGGGCAAGGGGTAAATTTGGAATACAGGACTTTTTTTTTGATGATTATTTTGACATTGTGGCATTACTAGTTCTTTAATTAAGGGTCTAACTAATTCCACTGGTTTGTGTTGAATAACAGAGAAATACAAAATGAAAAGGAAGCAAAATAAATAAAAAAGTGAAAGCTATCTTACCTACATATCTGACAAAGTATGAATATTTAGATTTGAGATCAAAAATGGACTGGAGTATGCAACTGTTTTCCAAGGTTTAGTCTTGTGTACTTTAAGCATCACTTAAGGGATTATTTATGGTGGTAATTCACGAGTTTTACAAGGCATTAGCAGAGCAGCTGGGACTTGAAAGACAGAAAGAAACATGGGCCTCTTCTTGGAAAATTGGAACTTTCAACATAATTACATAGTGTTTTGACAGGAACGAGAGGAAAAGAGGGCACAGATAGTGTTCGTCATTCCGCCGTGAGAGCGGGGAGCGACGCTGTAGAGAGTGCCATGCTTCATGCAGCTGGAGCAGATGCCGCTGTTGTGAATAGAACAGGATCCACGGGTGATCCTGCGAGACTGATTAGACTTCCTCCATCTTCCCCAAATGAATTCACAGTGATTGAGTACGAGGCGACAGCACTCCTCTCCTTGTCGCTGTCACTCCTTATTGCCCTACCTTGTACCATCCAGCTCAGTCTGGGAGCCTTCCATTGCAAATACTGAAGGACGTCATTGCAGAGGAGAGAGCTGAAGGGCCCTGTCCTGCTGTATGACCAGCTGCATCACTCACAAGTGGACCACAGCAGTAGACTTCCAGTAATGAAGTGTCTAGATCTTTAAAAATGTAATTTTTTTGTATTAAACTTATAGACATGTTTGTGATATGTTGTTCTTATATTGGCTTTGTATTAAAAGACATAATATATACCTAATGACTCTTTCATCTTGTTCAACTGTTCCTCATACCATACCATACCATACCATAGCATAGCATACCATAGCATAGCATACAATAGGCCACACTTGTTGTACAATTATTGAATTATGATATTATTATCATAAAAATAATTATTTTTATTGGTTTCATGGGACATTTAATGGGTAGTTAACCGTAAGCTACAGCTCAAAATAAGTAGTCTCCTGATGCCACATGACCTAAACACATTAAAGCCATGATACATTCTTGCAAGCTAAATATTTCTCTTAAAGCCCCCAGTGACACTAAATGAATGGGCTGAAAGCAACACATAGGCTGCTCCAGTTTCCACTGGGATTGTGTTATTTTTCTCCAAAAGGTGCTCTTATCACATAGAAATTTTACACATGGGCTTTGAAGCTGCATTAATTGATTTTTTGACCACTTGGGTACATCAGACCAAGCTGAAAACATATTCTTGTATTTACTTAAAGGTATACTATACAGGGAAATAAAATGTATAGACTCATACTAAAGTAATCCCTCTCAATCATTACTTATGACCTACCAGAAGTGTGTGGTGGTGTATTTCTCCACAGAGACCCTGCTCTCTGCCTGTATTGTCTTATTTTTCTCTTACTTTGCTGTGGTTGGGACATTTATAAGCGTGTAGCTCCCAGTTAATGACTCTGCAGGTGAGGTTTGGACTTTGTAAAAGGGAAGCACTCACATAGTAGCAGCAAAGAATCAAAAGGACGGTACAGAAATCGCAGACACAGTGCCAAAAATACCCTGCAAATATAAAGCGCCAAGCGGACAAAGCAAAATGAGGGTGAATCAGGTTGGCTTTTACTTAAACTTTCAGTGGTGAGCACGAAAGGAGGGGGTAGGGATGAAGAGCAATGTGAAGGTGGCCTGTTTTCTGCTGGACAGGTAGGTGTCGGTGGTTTACTTAGTTAGCTTGCTAAAGTATCGTCTTTTCCATTAAAACAAATTGCTTGCGGTGTTTGTTCAAGCAGTGTAGGCAGGAGGAGCCAATTCCTGTGTAGTATCTTACTATCTTATTAAATAATGACGAAAACTCTGTCTGTGTATGTGTCTGTGTGTCTGTTCCATGTTTTTCCTCCTCACTGACTTGGTCAATCCATGTGAAATTTGGCACAGTGGTAGAGGGTCATAGGAGGATGCGAATGAAGCAATATTACATCAATTGGCCAAAGGGGGGCGCTATAGCAACTGATTGAAATTGCAAACTTTGAATGGGCATATCTCATGCCCCGTATGTCGTAGAGACATGAAACTTTGCACAGAGATGCCTCTCCTCATGAGGAACAAATTTGCCTCAGAACCCATAACTTCTGGTTATATAGATTTTCTGCCATTTTGAATTTAAATCAATGTCTTCCTAGGAAGTTTGACCGATCTGCATGAAACTCTGTGAACATAATCTAGGGACCAATATCTAAAGTTCCCTCTTGGCAAAAGTTGGAAAACTTACTAAAACTGAGCTTCTATAAGGCAATGAATATTGCGGAGGGCGTGGCTCATCACATAAAGGTGTATAACATCTCAAGGGTTTCACCGATCACCATGCAACTTTGTAGGCATATGACCACACATAATCTGAGGGGAACCCTCCATTATTGACCCCATCAAACAAAATGGGGGCGCTAGAGAGCTAATTTCTTATCTAGGCCTAACAGCCATATCAGTTTTTACTAAACTTGGTAGATATGTAGAACAGGACGCCTCAAGGTGACTGGAGAAATGTAACTCTTATTCAATCAATCAATTCAATCAATTTTATTTATAAAGCCCAATATCACAAATACAATTTGCCTCACAGGGCTTTACAGCATACGACATCCCTCTGTCCTTTAGACCCTCACAGCGGATAAGGAAAAACTCCCCAAAAAAAACCCTTTACCGGGGGAAAAAAATGGTAGAAACCTCAGGAAGAGCAACTGAGGAGGGATCCCTCTTCCAGGACGGACAGACGTGCAGTAGATGTCGTACAGAACAGATCAGCATAACAAATTAACAGTAATCTGTATGACACAATACAGTAATCTGTATGACATCCTCGGTAATGACAGTAGCTTACAACAACATTCATGAAAGTAATAATACTGTCGTTATAGTTCTGGCTACTGTGGTACAATATGTTGAAAGTATATATTAGTATCAGGCAGTATACATGTATGATAATATCATATGTCTATAATAGCAGTAGAAGTATGACTAATGATTAATGATGGCAGCAGCAGCAGCAGGCATCTGGCAGGACCACGGCAGCAGCACAACCACACACGTCACACTATCCAGGCACCGCTGCAATACGAGTTAACCTGAGAGACAGTGGAGCACAAAGGCTCCGGAGAAGAAACCGAGTTAGTGACATCCAGAATGGCCGAGTAAAATAGATACAGTAATAGGATACGAGAGAGAGAGGGAGAGAGAGAGAGCGAGAGCGAGAGAGAGAGAGAGAGAAGGTGCCCGGTGCATTAAAGGTGGTCCTCCGGTAGACTAGGCCTAAGTCAGCCTAACTAGGGGCTGGTACAAGGCAAGCCCGAGCCAGCCCTAACTATAAGCTTTATCAAAGAGGAAAGTCTTAAGTCTAGCCTTAAATGTGGAGACGGTGTCTGCCTCCCGGACCGTAACAGGAAGATGATTCCACAGGAGAGGAGCCTGATAGCTGAAGCTTATTGGCAACTGGGTGGCGCTATAACAACAGAAAAATGCTTAAAAATGGCTAAAATGTGTCCAATCGCTGTGGCTCCCCCTGTGGCTGAATGTTTGTTTGTTTTTTCTAATTTTTGGAATGACTAAGTCATGGTATGGTATGCTGTACATAATCACAGAAACAGTCAGTGTGTCACTCTGTCCGTCCCACATTTTTCAAAAACTCTGTCTGAATACATTGCTCTTCTTAATGGGTTCAGTTGACTATTTAATCTGCAATTTCCTATGACCTGTATCCCAAATACACACCATGTGAAGCTGTGCGTGGGCAAATGTGCACTCAGTGGGTATGGACTAGTAATTTTAACTCACCATTTGGGGTGTTGTCTGTGTCTATCTTGTGAATGTAAGATAAATAAGATAAATAAGAAAAAGTAAGATAAATATTTCTTCTTTTAGCTTTGCTCCACCAACTAATCAGAAAAATATCTGCTTTTTAAATGCACCACTATGTACACCAGCTAGTCTCAAAGCAAATGCCCAACTTTACAACAGAAATAATCATGTTTGCAGCCTGGTACAAAAAACAGTTTCAATCTCTACAGCTAATTTTCCTCTTCATGACAAGTACACAGGGAGTAAATCTTTATATAACTCACACATTTACATTTTATTAAGGCTTAATGTTACACATAATAAAGTCAGGTCTTACTTCGAAGTTGTTGAATACCGGTGCCTTGGCTGTGACTTGCAGTGTCAGAAACCAAGGAAAAAAGTGGTCCTTTAACACCGGTTGTCGTTACAGTTCCTCGGCTGACTCAGGGGGAAACGTGGTGGTACAAGGACATGAGACAGTGTGTTGATGTTAAATTTCCTGTGAAAGTGAAAGTGTATCTTGAAAGAACGCAATATATGTAACAGGCAGAACTTGACACGGCGGCCCAGAACATACACACCCAGGGTACCTTGCACGTGGTATGTGGAAGTCCATTACCAAGCACATCATAATGCGATGAGGTCGGAGTGAGAATGTGTTGGTTAAACAGAGCTTTTTGGCTAAAAAATAAAAACAAAACTTCAGCTGGAAACCAGGGCAACAAGTTTGAGGGCCAGAAAACTAAAGCAATAGAAGCTAAAGGTATGAGAAACTAAAATAGCTGAGAGGAACTGCAGGTTTATTGTATTAGCCCTTCCCTTTCATATTACATACTGTTACATACTACTCCATTGTCAATAACCTAGCTTCAAGGGCTCATTTATGCTGAATGGTAGATAACATATATGGACACAGACAGAGCCCCTCTGTCCGTACTCTATGTTGATCTTGTGCTACATTATTTTATGGATGGACATGGAAGGTCACTGTACATAGCCAAGATCAAGAAGTGAATTCACATACGAATGGATCAGACACTGTTTGTCAATATTTAGGCTCATATATGGCACCACTAACATTATGTTTGGACTAATCCAATATTGCCTCCAGTATTGTTGGGTGCTCCTACTGTAAGTCAGCCAGAGAAACATTACTGATTGTTCTAATATCAATCAGCATTTCCTTTCTAGCTCAATGCTGTTTGGTTTGACCAAAAATTCAATTTCACAAAATTCACTTCAAAGAAACACAAGATCCAATATCCAAAATCCACATTTAAAAAAAATAAATTATATTTATATATTTTTTTATTATGAATTGCAGCTTTCAAAGGGAAATTCTTAAGGCCTGGTCACACTAAAAAGTGGTACATCAAAGCTAACGACAAAAAGCTCCATTTACTTAAAAGACGTATTTGTACCACTGTCTCCTGTCTCATGACTGGCTGCAAACCATTGTTTTTTGTGGAGCAGCTGATAATATGACAGAGGCTGTTAAATAAAACAGAACTCAGCAAGTGAGCTACAGTCTGAACTCTACGGCTCCCATCACTGTCACAATAACTCACTATTGGTTAACAGTACAAATTTCCAAGACAAATTTTTCTGCAAATGAATCCACTTATCACTGACTCCATTGGCATTAATTGAAATTGCAGTGAAATTTTTGCCATTTTAAATGCTGCTGTGTCTGGACCTTAAAGCAAATGAGCAAAAAAGAATATCTCACAGTCATTAACGCATTATATACAATATCAAAAAGTCAAAGACAATATTTCAAATGGAGTGAGCGATAATACCACTTCTAAGCTCAGCTACTTCTGGGGCAAAAGAATTTTCAACAATGTCCCATCAAATCCTTCAAAAAGGCATAAAATGTTAATGAATGTCAGTGAAAAACCTGTGTTTCAGTTCATCATTTGCAACAACAGCCTTCAACAACCCATATGGGTTACACAGTATGATACTAACAGTGAATCATAAAAAGCTAGAGAGCGAAAGTACAGAATACATCTAAGTTTCTTTCTTTCTTCTTTTTTCTCACCAAATATGGGGTACTTGAAACATCTGTGAAAGTCCTTGACAGTTTTTTTTTGTTTCTTGCAGCTCTTCTTCTTTTGATTTGAGGTATACACAAGGCTCTGAGGTCACCTTTGTGTTTTGTGAGAGATGTTGAGAAGGGAGGAGGAGGAGGAGGCACTCACAGTGAATAGCTGCTGGCAGCTCTTCATTTGAAACTATTTAATTCACTGGGAGGTGAGTGAACTGCTCAGGAGAACAAGGGAAGACATCGGAGACACAGACAGTACTGTAGACAGCCAACATATAGTGAAGCCACAATGATTCACTGGGGGAATCAGCAAATGAGGACAGGCTGGAGTAATTTGATGGTAATAGTTGTACAAGATGTAGGCACTGGATTGATTAAATCCACTGAGGCCTACGGTTTTATTAAATCTCATAGTAGAGATGATAATAGTGATAATGAACTAAGATTCTTACATCTCAGTACACTTCCACAAATGTATATCTCTATAAAGTGACTGAATTGTGACACTAACGGCGCGAAACAAGCTGGAGCACTCCCCATAGGATTTTGTTGTTACTCTATTTATTAATAGTATTTATATGTTTGTTTTATTGATTGTCCTCTTTCTTGCTTGACGTCATTGTAAATGAGGGCTTTGCCCTCAATGATTTTTGAGTTTAAATAAAGACAAATATAATATTAGAGTGATCAACCAATTTTGCATTACAACAGAACATTTTGACAGTTTAAACCCAATACAAGTCAAGTCTTAAGTCAACTGAGACAAGTCTCTAATCAAGTCTCAAATCAGTCAAGTTCAAGCTACATTTTGTGTCTGTTGAGACAAATCGAAGTCATGTCTTTAGTCAATCAAGACAAGGTAAAAAAAAAGCCTCAGTCAATTGACAGAAGCTTAAGTCAAGTCTTAAGTCAATCAGAATAATTTCAAATCAAATCAAAACAAGTTCCTGTCAAGTCTCAAGTTACTTACAACAAGATCAACGTGGTAGACAATAGCCAAAGTCAAGGAGGCTGAAGTCTGAGTGGGGTGGGCGGCAGGGGTGGTGGATGGTGGAAGAATCATGATTGGGCATTGTCACGTTACACATGAAGTTACATAGGTTTGTTTTGGGAAAGTAAGATTCAGTACATAAGGTTTAGGAAAGTAATGTTTTGTAGGTTAGGGTTAGAAAAAGAATCGTGTTTGGGATTTGTCACATCACAAACTTAACATGAAGTTACATAGGTTTGGTTAGGGAAAGTGAAGTTACACAGGTTAGGTTTAGGCAAATAATGTTACATAGGTTAGGTTTAGAAAAAAAAATCATGGTTGGGCGTCATCATGTTATGCACTTAATGTAAAGCTACGTAGATTTGGTAAAGTAAAGTCATGTTTTGTAGGTAAGGTTTAGGAAAATACCGTCACGTAGGTTAAGCTATGAAAAAGAATCATGATTGGGCGTTGTAACATTAACGTAAAGTTATGTAGGTTTGGTTTGGGAAAGTAAAGATCCGTAGATTAGTTTTAGGAAAAGAAACATGGCTGGGCATTATCATGTTATGTACTCAATGTAAAGTGAAAACCTACCTTAAAATAACTGAAAGTTCACTTGGTTTCACAGGGAACAAGAACACTGGTCTCCTTGGGGAAAGTTGTGTGTTTGTTTGACCAACCCATCACCCCAGCCTGCGTCCTTGCATGAGCTTTCACTTCACTTAATAAGACTGCCTTTTTCACTCCTGTCAGCACACTGATCATGTGATTGCAAACTTCTGGATTACGTGGGTTATATACAAATTACTGGATGGTGATTGCATCAATCCATCCCCCTATGTCTTGGGGTGTCTTAACCATTTCCATTAATTTCAATAGTTGTTGTCATGTCCACGCTTCACTGCTGCAATTTAATACCCTCAAAGGAATCAATAAAGTTGTTTTAACACCCTTTTAAATGCTCCTCTCATGTCAAACGTGTTATGAGATGCAATCCTACAAGTGCCCACATTTCACCTGTTATCTAGTTTTGTCAATCGTACTTGCAGCAGCTATACCAAGTGTTAGCATTGTAATCATGTCCCAGATTGCATTACATGTAGTGTGACTCGCAGCTACATAAGCCACATTTTTACACATTTCCTCACTCCACTAGGTTTATCAATGTTTGTCACAAAGCTGTTTCCTTCCAATGGTGGATGCTGCATTGCTGATATTAACTTTATTTACATACTGCGTGCTTATCAGTAGTATGCAGACACATTTTTAAAAAGTGCTTGATTCTACATTAATCCACTGACTTATCTTGACTGTGGGACAGCGTTATAAAAATATCTTCCGTTTTTAAAAGGAAAGTTCCTACTTAAGGTAAAGTGTGCCCACAGGCATGTAACAGTGTGGAAGTCAAAGCTGTTTCCTCTGCTAATTCTAGTCAAATGTGGGTACTGTACATTTCTCTGTAAAACAGTGCTATTTAAAATTCCACCCACTGTTCATTTTAGTAGTTAACATCACCATCCTTGCAGTTAAAAAAAGCATTATCCTTTAGCTCTGACTCTCTTGATATGTTCACTGGAGTTAGCTGTTATTGTGGACAGCCAGAGGTTAGTGCTGCTGGATGTTCTGGCCACATTTCCTTCTATAGGTTCCTGTTTTGGATTTAATCATATTGGGATAGAGGCTTAAAGATTAAATATGAAGTCAGCCCTGCCCAACGTCCTTATGTGTAAATACAAGATAAGGGCTTTCACCGCAGGACATCTCGGGCATCCATATACTGTCCTCACAAACTCACACACACACACACACACACACACACACACACACACACACACACGCTCACACACATTCCAAGAAGCTCATGCAACTGGGCTCACTGGCAGCACGCTGCACTAGTGTCTCTCATGGCACATTCCTAGGGGTTTGTGCGAACAATTGGTGAACACTTCCTCCATATAGTGGGGGTAGTAAAACTCAAAGTGTTCTGTGTTGCAAAGACAAGCATCAAAGCCAGACTAGCAGCAGCAACATGTATCATTTGAAGTGAACCAAATTCCTGACAGGGATCCTGAGGATTTTCTGTTTGTTTATTGAGACTGAATGGGGAGGTTAACAACAAGGAAGGAGTGCAGAGGAGGAGCGAAAAAAGGCTCTTTGCCTCATGTTATTTCAAGATTCGCCTAGGCAATTACAAAAAGCCATTTAAATGCTAACAAGCAAGATGGGCAAAATGAAACAGGACTTAAAAGACTAAACCTCCAAATAATCCCTGTGATCAAACAGGAGGGAGGACACAGTCGAGTCAAACTAAACAAAGAGGCACACACAAAAAACATTTCAAATGACTACAGATGTCTTCAGAGGTTTTTGACACTGGTAGTTTCATCTGGGAGTAAAAAGGGTCTCACAGATGATTCAATTTGATGTAGCAGCCACAGTGTATCCTGTTGAAATGCCAAAGCAAGACTCTGAAGCCCTTCCTCCTCTGTCCATCAGCTGTGTGTTTGAGTCATGTAAGATTTATTGCTACTCAGAGGCTAATACATGCTGGTCAGTGCTGAGGTAATGCTGTACGTGATTTCTACAGTGAAGAAACATTAAAGGAATACTTCACCCAGAAAATGATCAATTGTATGTAAATTACTCACCCTGTGTTAACTTGAATTTGTAAAGAAAACATTGTTTGTCGTGCATTGCTCCACAGTGAACGAAGAATCCAAACATTGATAAAATTCTTAAAGAATTGAAGTCATAGGGGTCCACATTTGACAACAACAAAACTATATCAAAACATCTGCTTAAAAACTCTCACATAGCTTGTGCAGCATAATCCCAGTTGATTGATTCCTAATCAATCAACAGGGACCAACATACTTGCCTGAATGTAACGTGATGTTTAAGTCCACACTGATGCATAGCCAGGGCAATACAATTGTTTAGCTGGAGTTTTAAGAGCAGAGCATAGCAAAGTAAAAACAAAGTATGATGTTGGATGATATTCTCATTGGCTTTATTTGTATTTCAACCGAGAAACCAGATGCCAGACGAAGACGGTAGATTCCAAGGTCTGGACACAGGCAACAGCTGTACTACCCGCATGCTGAAGTGTTTTAAATATTAAGGTTTTAATGAAAATACATGTGTTCAGGAAATACTTAGCATATGACTGGATAATGAAAGTTGGATCATACTGCAGAGTTGTGTGGGAGTTTGTTAACAGATGTTTTGATAAGGTTTTGCTATCATTGAATGTGGCTTCCTTTTACTTGAATTCATCAAACATTTTCTGTGTTTTTGGATTCTTCATTCACTGTGGAAGCACGTGAGAAAAACAAAGTGTTTTTCATAAATTTAATGTACCACAGGGTGTTCATTTTGTGTCTGCAGTATTCATTTAATGTTGCACAGTCAGTATTCACATTACACTTGTGTAACTTACTTCCTTGTGTTACTTTATTAGCTGACTTTTCTTCCTGAAAAGCAGTGAATGTGGGATATGACGTGGTGAAGATAAACATTAGACCTTGATTTATTCTATTAGAAAGGGGAGAAAAATTAACTTGTGGGTGGGGGTGATTAGTTTATCCCCCTTCCTTTTAGACACCTGCAAAAGATATTTTAGCATTTGATATAAAATCGTTTGCTCTTAAGCTTCTGCATAACACTTTAAATATGCAATATTACCTAAGATGACAGTAAACTGATGCTTTTGGGATTTATTGAGTATTTGCTTTGACAGCTGTTTCTCATTAAGTGTTTTGCACTGATTAATTGGGAAGCTGAATAAAAGGTGTTGCTGGGAATTGTGTTCTGAGGTGAACAAAGGTGTAAAGCAAGAGCCATTTAATTAAATATTGAACAGTCTCAGATGGATGTCTATGTTGGTGACCCAAACTGCAAGCAATGCTAATTAAAATTTCTCTTCTGTCAGGGGACCCACTGCAGATCCTCCCTTAGCTTGCTCACCTGCAAAAAGCATTAATTCCAGCAGATAAACATGAAAGAGTCCTATTTAGAAGCTATTTGGAAGAACAGAGCTTTGTACACTTTGTGCTGATGATAGGGGCATTTTTTCACATGAATGGGAAATATCTCACTTCTCAAATAACAGTTGATGTTATGGTCAAATATCAAATAATAGCAGAGTCACGAACAATTAAGGACCGGTTAATATGAGGACCAGGCAAAAAACACAGAGCAGGTAGCTGCTACATAGCTGTGCTCTAATAGATCACGTGGTAAATTCAGTATGATGTCCATTTCCACAGCACCAATTCAATCAGGACAGCAAATGAGGCGTGTTATATTCACCACTTTGCTGCTCTGACTTTCTATTGTTAACACAATACTGTTTTTTTTCAGTAATTCAAGTCTTCCACTCATATGGAGGGCTGCCCATTGTTCCGACAGCCCAAATTTCCGAAGCCCCATGAGTCAGAAATATGCCCTGTTGGAACAAAAGCCCATTTCTCCGACAGCCCGTTATTCCAAAAACAAACATCCGAAAATACACACTCTTGCAGTTAGGTAACCCAACTGCAAGACAGAAATGTTTCCATTGTATCATTTCATTACAACATAGGTAATTTGCAGCTGTCAAAAACACTGTGGTAAAAGTGCAGTTAGGTTTAGACACGACAAAACATGAGATATGGAAAAGATCATGTTTTGGTGTAAAATACCTATATTTGGTGACACTACAGTTGTTAGAAAAGCAGACACTTGTCGGTGTAAAACTCAAGTGCGACTGGGAAACTGAAACTAACTTCAGGGAGTGTGAATTTTTTAAGCAGCAGCCTCCAGGGCTGAAAAATTAAGCCAATATTGAAGTGCCAAAAACTGCAGTTCCTTAAATGGCCACTTGGGGCTGGCTCCAGAAGCCATTCAATCCCCACAG
Source organism: Epinephelus awoara (assembly GCA_035609425.1). Taxonomy (NCBI): domain Eukaryota; kingdom Metazoa; phylum Chordata; class Actinopteri; order Perciformes; family Serranidae; genus Epinephelus; species Epinephelus awoara. The sequence continues at coordinate 7,284,514 of CM069305.1, forward strand.
ACCCTCCCACATTAAAATGCCTAACTTTACTGTAGAAATAAACAGCCTGTTTACAGCCTAGAAAAAATGGTGCTGGTCTCTATAGCGATTTCAACATTCATGACAACTGTATGGAGGTGAATTTTTACATAAATCACCTGTTTAAATTTGATAAAGGCTTAGCTTCTCAGTGGGATCTACCCCTCACTCCTCAAGAGCCCCAGCCTCTTACCCATTTATGGTCTCTTCTGGCGACAACCAAAATGCCAGACGTGAGGCTTCGAAACGGGAGTCCGTAAACCAATGGGTGGCATCCATAGACTGGAAAAATAATGGATGTAGCCAAAGTGACATCGCCCACTGGTTTGTGGACTCCCATTTTGAAGCCTCGAGTTAGTAGCATTTTTGGCTGTTGCCATCTTGGTTTGCTGGAGCCAGAAGTGACCATATATGGACGGGAGGGTGGAGCTGTGGAGGAGTGAGGGGTGGATCTGACTGAGACCAAGAACACTATTGGCAGACAACCTGTCACTCAAGTGGCCACACCCTTAAATATACATGACTTTGGGCCATGATAAAACATAAATGGGTGAGTTATACAAAAATTTCAGTTGTTATGAGTGTTGAAATTAGCTATGGAGACCAAAACCATGTTTTGTACCAGGCTATAAACATCATTACTGACCAGCTTCTGGAGGCATTTGAGTGGCTCTGCATTAGCTTCATTTTTCAGCTTTGTAGGTTGCTGCTTGTTGACATCATGGTAGCTATGTCCAGTATTTTTACAGTCTATGATTTTTTCAGTGAAATGGGACTTTGGGGAAATCAGTGTTTGTTTGGTGGGAGAAATGGGCTTTTGATTTAATGGGACATTTTCATACTAATGGAGCTTCAGAATTTAGGGCCATTTGAACAATGGCGTGGCATCGTCGCATGCTGGCCTTACAAGTTAAGTTATCTTAAATAAAACTCAACAATTCTTATAGAAGTTTCATAATAAAAGCCTAACAGGGATTTTAACAGAGGTTCCTAAGACTCTAACATGAGTCTATTTAATAAAGTTCTCTGCAGGTGTACTAAATAAAGGCCATAAATTGAAACATTCCGTGTAGTGACATTGACAACCTTAGTCTCATAAATGACCTGACACAAGACTCTGCTTCAACATGTACTGTATAATCAGCTATAGCTAATAATGACTTTTTAATTGAATATCTCGGGATTCTTTTTTCGCCCAGATTACTGGGTACAACTCTCTGTTTTTCAAATCCACAAAAAAAAGAACAAAGACGTCTTTCTACTGTCAAAAACAGGAACACTGTGTGCGGTAAAGCCTCCACAGGCAAGGTAATAAAGATGTCTGCTGAGAGCTCAAACTCTGAGAGTCTGGAGGAAAAAGTCTGGAATTTTATTTTTGACTCTGCAGAGCCAAAGTGACAACCTGTGTCTAGCTGAAAAAATAATGAGCCAGGAAAGCTCGCTCATCACTTTAGGAACAGCGTTTCTTTGTGATTAGACAGGAGCGCAGTCCGGCCCTTCCACGCTCCCCGGGCCGGAGCACTGTTGTTTCTAGAGAACTCGGAAAGTTGCTCAATCATGGCCCACCCCTGGGAGAGCAGTCAGGTACTTCACCTTATGAATGCACCGCTGCAGCAGTCACTTGCCGGCTGAATGCGTCTGCAGAAAGCTTGAGCGGCATGCAGCTGTATAAAGAGAATGATGAGACAGAGTTCCTGTCATGGTTGGAAGTCAGCGGCTGTGACCCCTGTGTAATAACTTCAGTTGTGGAGCCTTTTCTCTTTCCTGTGACCTGTGTGTAAATACGGCAGAGGAAAATGAATGTGAAGAAATAGCAATTATCAAGCACCTGTGAGTGCTCTCTATTTTCCTGGATGAGCACACAGCCTTATGTGGCAAGTAAACTGAATCAAATAAGATTTCTCCTTTTTGCCACTAGCTAAAATATTTCTATTGGAATTGGAGGTGAATAAAATAGGCATGTGTATAATCCTCTCCGAAAGGATTGCAGAGGAGTAAACCTGCCCGGCAGAAGCAAATTAAGATGTCAGCAGCAGTGTGTGGAAGTGCACACAGTCTCATGAGCTCAGATGTTAGACTATTTTTGAAAGAAGCGGACGAGGAATATGACCTCAATCACCACTGCAATTCCCTTATTAAATCAAACTCAGCAACAGCAACACCGGTCCCATTAATGGCACATTGGCTTTTACATGGATTCCCTATCAGATTTAACAAATTCAATTTACATCATGCTGTGTGATGGAGGCTGGGCTCATTTTGGATCATGCGGTGTTGATGCTCAACTTGATGCTCAAATAATAATGTCACTTTGCGGATTCGTTACATTTCTCCAGACTGTGCTCTGAGCAGAGGTCTTCATGGGTTCACTCCGCTTCTAGTAAGACCCAAACCAGTACCTGAGTTGGTCCAGGTCTGAGTTATATTCGGTCCAGTCTTAACCCTCTGCAACCATTTCACCTGACAGGAATGTAGATAGTGGATAATTCTGCAAAACAGTAGTCTTACATCCAGTGCCAATATTTTCAAATTTTTGCTGACAATATGTGACCTGATGGATCATTTTCAGTTACATTGACCCTTGAGAGGAGAGGAGATTCTTAGCTTTATAATGATATCACTGTTGTTGTTGTTGTACTCCGGATATTAAGCAAACTACGTCACATTACATAATGACTGTCAGCGAGCCATGATTTTGAGTCAAAGGCTTTAAAAGTCTGCAATACATTTTCTGCAAACAATCATTAAAGAGCCCATTTCCCTTGGGACTGGGAGTGCATGCTGTACTCAGGGCATGTCCAGGGATGGAAACCACACTGAAAGGCTTGAGGACAATTTTATTTTGTAGACAGCAAGGTAATGAAAACAGGCAAACCCAACAACACCATGGATGACGGTCCATTTGATAACTGAAGTTGGCATACAGTTAGCAACGTATTTCACATGACAATATTTACAAATTAGATTCATTTAAAAAACAGTTTGAATTCTTTGGATTTGACCATTAAGGACTAAAGGAATATAACTTTGTGACCACTTCAAAGGTTGTTTACAATGCTGGTAAATATAAATGATTCATACTTCAATGGTCATGGTTTCATAAAACAAACTGAACGATTGAATATTACGATTTTAATAATAAACATTTGTGATGCGCGATGCTAGGTTGCATAGGCTTAGCTCAAGCTAATGCAAGTGGGTCACCGATAGCCCCCTGGTGGATTTTAAGAAGTTTTAATATACAATTCTTAAAAACCAAGACTTTGTTATTTGAATTAAGATGAAAATCCACTGCCGGCCTTGTTACTGTAAGCCTTTCATTCATAAAATTCAGGTGGACACAGAGGGAGTGAAAGAGAGTGGTGCTGAGTGCGGTTGATGAGTCTCTGTTGCTAGCTTGTCATCATGCATTTACAGGCTGTGAAAATCTAATCTGTCTCATTTTGATAAGAAGACTTTTATATTCTGAAAGACTTTGTAAAAATCAAACAAACATCAATGATGACACAGATCAAGATATTGAAATAACTCCACATTTATCGAGACATCTGAGTAATTTTTATAAGGCATCATTAAGAGGTTTAAGGGAGCATTTTCAAAATCTATATGGAAATGCATTGTCCATGCCAAAATGAAAAACAATCAACTGCCCAATCACAACTATGGGCTGGAGCCATGGGCGGAGCTTACCACCACAAATGTACAGAGCTACAAAGTTGTCCACCATGGTACCGGTTTGCCGCTAGCTAACTGTCGCTAACTAGTTTGGGGATTGTTTGGTCTGTGATGTAATAAGTGCAATACTAACAAGCTGAAAGGGGGCATATCGCCACCTATAGTAGCAGAGTTGGACATACTTAAGTCAAATACTAGTATACTTGTATGCTAGGACAAGGACAGTAGTACAATTAAATGGCCTAGTCAAACTATAACTGTAGCTCGACTTACCTGTGCATGTAAACGTACTGAGTGGTCGCTTGATTATCCCTGGTAATGTGACCCTCACCTTGAAGGTCATACTGGTCTGACTGTCCTTGGGTCTCTTTCAGATTTTTTTTTTTTTTTTTTAAATAACAATTAATATATGCATTTAGGGTTTGGGTAGGTTTTCCACAGGTCAGTGTCAGTCCAGAATCTGGACTCTTGAAGCCCTGTAGTCCAGAGAGCTCAGTCATTGTATCTGTATCTGCTGAAACAGAAACATGAATTGTACTTGTATTCAATAAACCCATAAATGGGCATGATTTAATTACACTGATTGTGGAGTCTGTTATTAATCAGAGTCATTGTTTTGAATTGCCTGTTATAATAATTTAGTATAACAACAATACAATAACAGCTGGCTGCTACACAGCAACATTTTAACACAAGCAGCTGTCACATTCAGGTTCTCTCTCTTTCTTTCCGTGTTTGCTTTTTCTTTGTCTTCTTGGTTGGTTCTAACATAATAAAGCTTGTGTTCAGAGGTAACTGAAATTTCATAGAGTGCACCATGAGCTCTGACTTTTCAAATGAGTTCACACTTTCAATGCATTAGCATACAATGATAATAATAAAAGATTTTCTCCTGTAATGGATAGCCAAGGTCAAGCAATCTTCAAGTCTCAGCAGGTTGTTCTTGATTGTGAACTGACATGAACTGAGAATAATACATTCAGCAATCTGCAACACTACTTTATTCTCTGGATAATCATGTTGATTAAAGCAGCAACAATCACTATTTTTATGATAACGATGTATCAAAGGACAGTGTGAAAGCAATGTTACAATTTAAAAGGGGTCATTGGTCAATCTACAGAGAATTATCAGCTGAATCTGCAGCTCCCCTCAGTTTTACAGAGCTTTTAAGTGACTTTCAGCTCATTGTTTAGCCATCCAACCCACAACTTTACTGTTTTATTCACTCTCATGGCTCTCACAGTGTCATGCGCAGCAGCATGCAGCTGTTTTCAAAGAAAGAGCTCTGAAAACCCACTGCACACTACCTGCTCAGCAGCAGACAGACACCTAAGAGACGAGATGGTGACTGCAGGTTTAAAGGCTACCTGGTTTGTAAAGCCAACACAAGCTTTGTCTTTAAAAGGCATAGATCAACCCAGCTTAGCTAACTTAGGCTAGGGAAACAGATGGCCTGGCTATGTGAAAGTTCAAAAGTACAACTACCAACAGCTCTGAAGCTTACTAATTAACCTGATTTATCTTATTTGTTTACACTTTACACAAGGAGGTAAGTAAAAACAACTATTATTATATGAGAAGTTGGATTATGGGACTATTTCTTACAAGACAACAGCGTATTCATCTGCTTCTGAGCTCAGGTTTGGGGAATGGTCTCAGGTACAGGTGTGAAGGTAGCACACCTAGCAACCTTTTTGTAAAGACAAACTACAAGAAGCTGCACTCCAGCATACATCTCCCCCGAAAACCACAAATGGTGTTTTTTATGTGGTGTTTGTATATAGACTTGATAACCAAGACAAACTGTTCTCATTCCCGTGTTGTCAAATACCAACACACAGGGCAGCCTTTCGTTCTGAAATGGTCACTTTTAGTTTAAAGCAACAAAACCACCTGGTTAGGTTTAGAAAAAAGTTCATATTTTGGATTAATGTACCTACATTTGTTACATAATGTGTTTACCAGAAAAAAATAAATTTCACGTGGGTGAAATCAACAGCTTGGGGACTGTACGTAAATACATAATGCTAAGTCAAAAAAACAATGACTTTTGTTTAACATGGGACACAAACTGTGGCCTCCAAGGTGAAAGTCTTGTTTTATTTGACCTGTCCATCTCCTCTTCCTTCCACCCTCCATGCTTTCTCGCTCTTTATGCTAAATCAGTTGCTCTCACTGCCAAATATTGATAAGCAAAAGTTCCTTCCCCTCCCCATCACTAACAGTCCCACTAAGAGTCCCATCATCTGCTGGTTTGACCCGCCTTGATCCAAAACTAATGATTCTAGTGGACTGTCAATCCTGTACGTTGAGGTGGAGCAAAAACACTGGATGCCGCGGATGTCTCAGTTCATCCGCGAAGTGGTGAGTTTAGGTGTGAAGTCATCATTAGACCAAGCAGTGCATGCAACTCTCCGTTTTACACATCCACAAACCAGAACAAACAGTAAACGGAGTTTGATAAATCTTCACCTCAGAGGGTGTTTTAAAAAATATCAGTTTTAGTGACCTAAAACTCTGCATGCATGTGGACGAGATGCCCAAATGTAGAGGGGAAAATATCTGTTTACAAAAATATCTGGATATGTAAGGCCGTAAAGATGCTAAAGGGTGCCTTTGGCAAAGCATTGGTGTTTGACATCCTGGGCTTGAGAATGGACTAAATGAAATACATTTTAGTTAGTGACCTTTAGAGATATTAGTAGGTGTATTTCTGAATTGGACAGTTTCCACTTTCCTGTTTCTTCCAGTGTTCATACTAAGCTAGTCTAAACACATCCAGCTCTGTATTAAACAAACCTGAAACTGATATTGACCTTGTCAAAGAAAAAGAATGAGCAGATTTCTGTTTTATTTTTTACGGTCCCTCAAGATAAAAAAAAAAAAACATGTTGTGGTGTGTATAGCTATGAATTTTGGTAAACATATTAAAAGTATCTGGATTTTAAAAAAGTTGTGCTTTGCTGATTATTCCAACTCTGAAACATCCCCACAGTTGAACCCCCACTTTGTCCCGAAGATGAACTCTTATCCAACCACCTACTATCTTCTACATCTAGTTTTCCCACTTCTGTCTCAGCTGAAACTCAGTCCTTTTTTTTCTTTTCTAAAATCACTCGATAATAACTTGAGTATCAGCATTGGACTATTCAAATCAAGTGTGACCCAGATTCCACTGGGCTGTATTTTACCTCCTGCACAGTGTAGTATTAGATAACAGATAATGAAATGCTTCTTTTTTTGTGTTTGCTCTGAAATGTTATGTAAAAGCCCCACGGGATACCTCCTCACGCCTGGACAAATGTATTTATTTCTCCACTTTTAGAGGTTTTATCGTTGTGTTTTTACTGTTGTGTCATTATCAGTTGGCTTCAATGTTTTATCACTGAACTACATCCATACAGGACATGGATTTGTCTTGCCTGGGAGCTTATTAATTCAGTGGAGGTCTAATACATGGCAGGGTAGGCAGCGCCTGTAGAGCCTGCTGACAGGAAGACAGAGTTTTCAGATTCTTGTGAGAGAGACAGGCTGCCATTCAGAAGTCACCTCCAATAAAAGGAGTGCCGTATGCAGAGAATGGGCCATCAACCACTGCAGTGCGTCTCTCTCTGGAGGGCAGTTTCACCACTGTCAGGTCTTTATATATGGACTCTAATGTGCTCTGCAAAATGCGACACTTCCACTGAAGATTCGTCAGGGATCACAACAAAACTAACTGCTCTTTCATGCTAATGTTTTTGCACATTAGTGATGTATTGGGCGATGATGGTAAGATGATTTGGCATTCTCCTCCGCAGAAGCAGGTTACACGCCGCTGATGAGCGCTTGAAAAGACACGTCAGTCAAACGTTTCAAAACAGCAATCCGTCGTCATCTCAAGTATTTTGTTTACTTGTCAAGACGGCACACACGAGCTGGCGTGTAAAATTTTCAGTGATGACAGGGAAGTTTTAACAGGCAAGTCAATGTCAGTGTGCCTGTTATCAAATGACAGGAGAGGATGAATGTTTTCTTTGGGAAGAGTGATTGACGAACAACAGTCACCTTTTTGTAAAAGAAGATAGAAAATGTTGCGAGTGTCGGGCTTTGCAGTGAAACGTAAAAAACATTTCTTGTGTCCACAGCTGCTGTGGTGTGTAGATGTATTCTCACTGCAGGATTTGCCACCTGCTGGGAATCACACGGTCACACCATATGTTGAAAAGAACCTGTTGAACTACTGCAGCTATCAAGCAGCAAATAGGAAACATGTTGATTGCAAGACTGAAAATCAGGCTGTGTTCACACCACAGGCCTCCGTGCTCAGCTGCTGCTTCTCGTATTAGATTTTTTTTTTTTTTTTGACGGATGTTAACATATATCCTCAGTTGTGACCCCTTTCTCCAACTGACACTGATGCTGTCAGTTTTACAAACCTCCCACGATCATGTCTATATATAAAGTGACCCCACATGGGTTCCAAACATTACAGATGACAAATGATGTAATATATAAGAGAACCAAGAGGTAGGAAGTACAAACAGTGGGCAATAGTTAGGACTAAAGCTGCAACTCATGATTGTTTTCAGTATCAATTATTGTTATTATGAATCCTGATTATTCTGTCATGACTAATTAGCTGATTTTTGGGTCAGTAAAGTCATAAAATACCAGTAAGAAATGACCATCGCAGGGCAGAACCCAAAATGCACTGTTTATTCTGCCCCTGGGCCAACCTGTTCTTTTCTGAAGTTGTCATATACCGCCTCTTGGTCAATGATTTTCCCGTCAGACACTGACAAGAAAAGCCATCCTTTCATATGATACACTGCTAGGTGGTGTCAGTTTATACTGCCACCGGTAATGATGTAATTTAAGGAGCTGGAACGTCCCTACAGTGGGGGTGGGAGGGGTGGTGGATGGGTCTGACAAACACTGGAGCCCAGCATGGCCACCTTTATACAATCTCTGGACCCCCTCGTGAAAATAACTGAAAATAACTCTAGGCCTCTGTGTGACAATTTTAGGTGATTGTTCTGTTTCAATGGCCATGTTTCCATCAGCCTGTTTAGATGCGCATCTAGAAGTATCGCATCAGAAAATTATGATGGAATCGCCAAAATTCAAATTAAAATCCTCTGTTTCGCACAAACTAAAATATGCTCACTTTAGCCGGGTTTTGGTTGATTCGAAAAAATGTTGATTCACAAAACAGGGGATGGAAACAGTTATGTTCGAATTAAGTTTGACGTAGCGCACCTCTCTCCATGGTGATATCCACACTCCGGGTCAGGAAGGCGGTAATGCATTTACAAGCTGGTTGCCAACCGCCAGAAAACGTAGAAGAAGACGAATGCGAGACTTGTTTTGTTTCCAGTTCTGTGGAAAACTCTTGCGAGTTTGTAGTTTTCACGAGAGTCCGTATGTTTAATGGAAACACACAGGATTTGTATTTCTTTTAATGCGCATTTCCCAATGATTCAAATCACTTTTGGATGGAAACATAGCTCCTGTGTTCTCATCCCAACTTGTCAAATATTATTGCTTTGTCAGTGGACCTCTACATCTAAATTCAACGCGCACCGTAACATCTTTCATCTGTTGTTGACATTCTAGGATGCCCTGGGAATTTACACCTGTTGCATGGAGGGTTTTTTAAAAATACACTTCAGTCTTCACAGTAACTGTGCAGTTTCTGCTCGTTGGATGTCTTTTTCAAAATGAAGTTCATTGAATTTGGCTCAGTTGTACCAACACAACAGCTAACGTAACTAACAAGTGTAGTGAGCAGGTAGCGAGAGTGTGTACATAATAACTGTGTTTGGGGCCGTTAAGCCCAGGTTAGACCAGTGATTCGTGACCAGACAAAACCGTTTCAGAACGTTGCAGAGAAAAGTTGCAGTGGTGTGACCTGGCTGGTCTGAGCTCAACTCAAGTTGGCTGATGGTGTCACCTGCAACTCAGCTGGTCAAATTGCCAGCAGCTGGTTTTAGAACGTACAGAACGTCACCTGTTTCTACAGCCAGTCGGCTTGTAGTGAGTTGCTGCATAGAGATGTTTTACCGTCTGATCTAAAACTGCAGAACCGCGCATTGCAAGTAGGTGCCTGTTTCAACTTGTCTACTCATGAATCTTTGGTCTGAACTGGGCTTTATATTAGACCCTCTAAGTGACGTAGGCACTAAAAAAATCTGAATGTGAACAAGTGGTCAGCGATAGACGCATGGTAGACACAGGCGTGAACTGAAATATTTTTCAGTTGTTCACGTTTTGATCACTGAAACCATGTTTATACCCAGTACAAACTGTCTCAAATATTAATAGTATTGTAATGAGTCTATGCACAACAAATAATTAGTACAATTAACTGTTAAATAAGGAACCAGAGTATATCAGTGTGTGACTCCTAATATAGCCTTCTATCACAGTATAATGAAATTCCTGAAATATTTTTATGGCTTTTGGTTTGGGTGTGTCACCCTAAGAGATTAAGTGGCCCCATCTGGTCAACCCTATAAAATTTTCTGATGGCACTACTGGTGTATTATGACTACATACTTGCTCCATACCAGGACTTTAAAAACAAAGTATGTTTGATGCAGTTTTTCACAGCAGATCTTCTGACTGAAAGAACAGTTGTAACTAATAGCACTCATAACGACTCTGCCCAATTAAATGTCCAGTAAGCCAAATCATTAAGCCAGCCAACCTGGGCTTTCCCTTCACTTTCTGCCCACTGTAGAAAGACACTCTTCTAGGTAAAAACAATGAAGTTCGCATGTTTTCCACTTCATGAATAAGCTTGGAACAAAACAAATTTCCCCTCAGAGATGATATAATCAAAGTTGAAAGTTGGAGAGAATCAAACCTCCTTTGAGTCTGGTAATCCATCACAGTGCCTGCTTCTTCTATGGTCAAAATTATGTATTCTCCTAAGTGTGCTGTTGTAAGTGCGGATGTGTGCACAGATTTGGAAAGTTGGCAGTAATAATGATGTTGACCGTTATTGATTATTGATCTCAAGCGTTAGGACCCCGGGCAGGAGGAATCCTGTAACAGGTGCAACATGAAAATAAGACTCCTCTCTTCCCAGCTCCACAGAAGCATCAACAAGGATTAGAGCTATCAAATTATTTATTTCTCACAAGTTAATGGGATACTTTGGCTTCATGGTGGGCTAGCAGCAAAGTAACAACAAAAATTGAACTCAATTTAATCAACCTAACCTTATTTACTGAAAAAAAAAATCTCTACCTACTCCTAAAACAGGAGAGAAGAGATTAAACAAAGAGCCACCCACCTCTATAATCCCAGGGCTGTTAAGGATACTTGCATGATACTAATACAATGATTTATAGAAGTGTAGACCATAGCATGCTGCCTGGCTGGCTGAAAGAGGAGAACCCAAAGGAACGGGGTGGCCTTTAAACCCGTGGCTGTCAGGCTGGCACTAAACAGCTTCATCTATACACTCATTCAGGTTCACAAGAGAGAGAAAGATCCACTAGCACAAAGTTGTTGGTTAAAAACTAATGATATACAATTATACCAAACAAAATGAGAAAGAAAGTTTAAGATTCTATATACTCATTTTAATACCATTATAATTATATTTATAATTATGAATGTAAACCAACCAGTGGCTGTCTGGAAGGCAGACAAAACATAATATAAGTCACACAATAACACAAAAAAACTACAGATTGAGGCAGTCGTAAACCAGCAACTCTTTTGTTCAACAAATTAAAATTACTGTTTTTGTCAGTGGCGTCTGGAACATAGATTAAGTTTCACTTTCTGCTTTCTGTCCATTCCCCCGTAGGAAAGGGCCAGCCTGTTCTCATTCTGAACTCATCAAATACCACCGCTTGGTCAGTGATTTCGGCGTCAAACACAGACACCGAAAGCTATCTTTCACGCTGGTATTATATGCCGCCGGTTAGCCAGACAGCTCCTGTCACGGCAGTATAATACATGGAGGGCGTCAGTTAATAACATGGCTGGACAGCACCTGTTGTGGCTGTATGAAATGCTGCTGGATGGTGTCACTTTGAATGCTGTCGGTATCGATGTGATATAAGGAGCTGTAAAGTCCTTGTAGGGCAGGTGGAAGGGGTGGGTGAATGGGTGCAACACATCCGGGACTTTCACCCAGTAGCCGTATGAATGCTGAGCCAAACCATTATGTTTTTTTTTTCTAAATCTAACCATGTGCTTTTGTTGCACAAGGAAGTAAATATAAATACGAGGTATTTTACCAGTGTTGTAAGCTTATTATGAAAAGACTGCATGCATGTAATAATTGGATAATTGAAACTATTAAAAATGAGCCGGCTTATTCGCTATTATTTGCTGTTGTTAAACATGGACCCCAGTGACTTCAATTCATCAAGAATTTTCTCTGTTTTTGGATCCTTTGTTCACCATGGAGGCATGAGAGATAAACAACATTTTTCTCACAATTTCAGCGTAACATGGGGTGAGTAACTGATATACAAATGGTCATTATGGGGTTGAAGTATTTCTTTAAAGATTCACATCCAAGATAGGCTACAAGCTTGGGGATCACTTTTTATAGTACCTTTTATATCCATATCAAAGATGACAAAATGTGACTCTATGCAGCTTTTTGCTGTTTATACTGATACTATTTCTTTTTTTTTCTTCTTCTGATGTTCACCTCCCACATTGTTCTTCTATATTATACTGTCATATCCACACCTCATATACATCTGTTCAGTATCTTTCATGATGTTATCAGTTCACTTTATCTATCTTTTAATCTGCCATTGTCAAACTGCATGTTCCGGCAGGAGGCAGCCTGCCCTCATTGTGTCACACTGTCAAAAAAAAAAAGATTTTGAAACTAAATGAAATGAAAGTTATCCTGTAGTTGCGTTTTGCTTAGCTATCATTTTTAAAGTGGTAAGATATTCCAGGGCTGCTCCCAAGGTAGCAGGAGGAAATGTGTTTCTCTGTTTGTTGCACTCATCACTTTGTATTCCCCTGAGAGTTTTTAGCACATCACACTTCACCTGATTACTACGTGCAGGCAACATCTGAAAGCAATTGGTACTAATTATGGGTATCATTTATCACTTGACATGTCTTATGATAATAACGTTTGATCATTTAAATCCAACCATAGTAAATCCCACCCTAAAAGCCTAATTTCCCAGCTGCCTTGAATGTAAAATCATTATAATTGCATCTCTTTCATAAAGTATGATTAAAGATGGACATGTGGACATACACCCATTGACAGATCCAGATATTTGGTTTTGATCAGCCTTTCATGACTTCAGTAGCGTAGCAGCGGCACACATCGGAAGAGACAAACACAGTGGCAGATTTATATTAGGTCTGGTTTTAGCTGGAGGGTCCAAATGGTAATCAATGAACAAAACAAACTAGTGTTTACACTGCCCACTCGTCTGGGTGAATCTTTCAATAGTACACTTCAGGAACAACAATTGATTTATTTAGATTAATTAACTGCCTGAGCACTTCTCAAAGTTAAAACTCAGTTGCTCTCTTTATTGAGAACTGTCTGTTATCACTGTTGTCATAGTCAGGCTTCACATCTGGGAGGCCAAATTATCATGCTGTGTAATGAACGCAGAAAAGAACTGTGTGAGCACTTTAATGTCTGGCATTTTGGCTATCGCCATCTTGGATTTTCAGAGCCAAAAGTGGTCATATTTGGATGAGAGGATGAAGTGGTGGAGGAGCGAGGAGTGGATTGGACTCATGAACTATGGTGACGGCTTGCAGACAACCTGTCTCAAACTGGCCATGCCCTGCGTAACCTTGAGCTTTAAAGGAGCTCTTCCTCTTCAAAACAAATGGATCAGGTGATTTAAACCACTAAAAACACAAAATAAAGCAGTGTCATGTTACAGATCAATGTGCAGTGTTGTTTGGATCATCGTGGAAGGGCCAATGCAAAAACAAGCCCTATCTAGAGCTAAGAGCCCTTTTTGCAGAAAGCATTATTATGTAGTCCCTTCATTATGGTGCCTTTGCTTTTTTTATTCAGAGCCAAACAGCCCAGTGTGTGACTTAGGAACAATGCTGCAGTTTCAGAAACAAAGGAGCAAAAATGGGGATGACGTCCCTGTTATATGCCGGTTGATCTTGTCCTCTACTAGGAGGATAAGAAGCTGCCAGACTTCATTGTCTCCCCAATTTGACTTATTAGGCTGCTGTTCTTCTTCCTCGAGTTAGCTGCTAACTGCTCCTAGCAGCCGAAATCTCCTATTAGTGGGTAGCACACATGGCACATCATCAAAATGTCACACCTGCCATGTCGATGGTCCCATACTGCTGGCTGTGCCTTTTACACAGTTGCTGATTTCACTATTCTTGTCATGAATGTTGAAATTAGCTTTTAAGACCCAAACTGTTTTTTGTACTAAGCTGTAAACATGTTTATTTATGCTGTTAAGTTGGACATTTTAACACGGGGGCCTATGAGGATTGACTCACCTTTGGAGCCAGCCTCAAGTGGCCATTCAAGGAACTGCAGTTTTTGGGACTTCTGCATTGGCTCTTTTTTTTTTTTCCAGCCAAGAAGGTAACAACACAATGCAACCATGCACTACTGCAGTGGCTTCCAAACATTTCAAGTACTTTTGTTTTGTGAAATATTACAAATCATTCAGGAAAAAAAGAAAATCAACAGGTTTAGACCATCACTGCCCTGCAGATTAGAAGATGCATATTGAACTTTAAGAGAGAGATTTAAAGGAAATTAAGTAGCCTATGCTGAATGGTAAACTGTATTAATTATATTTTGTTCAAAAGTAAAATTAGTCACCTTTTAGTTTTACGAGGAATAAATTATCCTTTTTTTTGTGTCTAGTTTTACTTTAGCTCTCATAGCTGCTTTGAAGGACAGGTTCACATTCTCAAAAGTCTGTACTGTTGTATTTTTAGCACACATGGAACAACATTAGCATTTCTTAGGGGGAAATGTATGAATCCACTCTATTTTAGCTCTGTTTTGGTCTCCACCACCTCCTGAGGAAGGTATCTGTCCCTTCAGCAGCTAAATACTCATTAATGTTCACCAGTTTAGGTTTACGCGTAGTTTAGGTGGCACGCCATAACCATCCTCTCCACCTCCTGATGACAAGGTCAGCTCATACACTATGTCACTTTAGGAATGTTGATATAATATGTACGACACACACAAATATAATGTATCGGTGGTTTGCAGAAACGTGCAATGCTCTTCTGGTGACTGGGCAAGTTAAAACCTTAAAACATAATTTCATACTCTTATAATAATTCTAATAAATATTAAGAACAACAACAACAACAACAAAAAGTGGGAATGGGGGGGTACAAGTCCTATTCAAAGTTCAAAATGGTATTTTTGTCCCTGTCACTTTTAAAGTGTCAATATTCTTATTAAAGTCTCTTTTGACATTGTGTTCTTGCTGTTCTGCCACCACAGTCCACATGAAAGAAGACCTGAGGTTATAAAAATGTTGATACACTCACCTGAGAAGCCTTCAGTTATTACTGTGTACTGAGAACATGGAGCTTAACAAGCAGCAGCCGGTGCCCACACAACGATTTTGTAGTTCTGCCTCTCAGGCAGCAGTTAGGGCTTTTTGCAGCTGGAAAAGAATACCTGCAGGCGGCACTCAGAGCAGAATAAATGCATGAAACTGTCAACTTTTTGGTTAATATTTTAATTTACAGTTTAAATTCTCCTGAAAAGACATTTGAGCATTTGAGCATCAGGCAAAGATGAGGAAACCGCTGTACTCTATGAAGGAAACTAAAAATGATTTAGGATTAGATAAGTATCCCAACATTAAAGATTTAATAAAGCTAAAGCAGGAGATTAAACATACAAAATACAACTGCAGCTTGACCAGTGGGTGAAATAAACAGAAGTGTTCCCTGGGTGTGGATATCAGTAAGAGCTTCCTCATACAAAAGTGGATGTCCATAGCACCTTGACAGACATTGATACAGATATTGTAAAAAAGGAGCAGCTCAGAAATGTCCCATCAGATAATTCCTCTGTAGGAAATGAGGGAAAACAGGGTCTCTGTTGTTCTGGACTGGACTGAATCTTTCAGCCCTAATGCCTGCACACTACCTGCATAATTCACATCACAGCCCAGTTTATGTGGAGTTTATGAGTTTATGTTCAATGTCTTCGCCCGAAATCTGCTTCCCAAAAGAGCTTTGTATGCCTCCTCTGAAGTGAAGGGAGAATCTCACACTCGTTTTGTGCAGACACGCACACACACCGAAGAACTTCCTCTTCCCCTCTCTCGTCCCCCCACACTCTTTCTCTTCTTGCCTCTGGCTGTACTCCAGAAGCCAAAGCTGGACCTCAGTATTTCATGGTGAGGTTCGCCAGGATGTCAGGCTGGATAAATGTGCAAAGTGTCTGTATTGGTTGTGACAGTCAGCAGGGATTCCGATAGTGATTGTAAGAGAGCGCACAAGTAGAGGACAAAATCATTATGTCACTAATTACTGCTGCATGTTCTAGGGGTTTTTGCATTGCTGCAATGGGGTCTCAGGCCTACTCCACACATACATGGGTATTTTTGAAAACAGGGATTTCCTGTCCAGCACTCTGTTCGTCCAAATGAAAAAAAAAAGCAAAAAGACAATTGAAGCACTATTGAGAGCATGCCAAATTACCTAACAGTAACCCTGTTGGCCAATCAAGCAAATAGAACCGTTCATAAATCAAATCTAGGAATTACTCAATGTTCATAACCTTCAGGCTTTGGACTATATAAAGCAGAGATGGGAGAAGGATATTGTAGATATTGTACAGCTATGTATTCATCTTCTCTTTGTCTGCGATACATTCAGTTTAGGATTGTGGACCCACTCCACAGGTCCAGAGCTAGGTTGGCTAAGATTGGCAGTGATATTGATCGTACGTGATGTGAACAGTCCTCGACCACTTTTTGTCACATGTTCTGGCCAGGTCCAAAACCATTTCATTTCTGCGATTTCATATTTAAAACTTTTTCAACAATGTTTGTATGGCTAATTGCCCCATCTATGTCCATGGCAATTAGGGTGACCATATTTTGATTTCCAATAAAGAGGACACTCGGCCCGGCCACAAGATAGCCTACTTATGATACTTGCAGTTTACTCAAAGATGCCTTATAATTTTAATATATTTAACATTTATATGTATGGATAGAATATTCAGTTATATTACAAAATAATATCTCTCAAAGACAGAAATTCAGATAGGCCCCTATAGATAGGACACACACACACACACACTAGAGTGTGGCTACCTGATCCCAGCCCGACGGGTCCCGGCGGTAGGCCTACCTGACGGGTTGGGTGTATAAATGTATTTAGTATTCGGGCTCAGGTCGGATTCGGTCAGCTTTCAGTGAAAATGTAGTGTAAAAATATTGTCTGTCCTGTTTATTGCTTGGGGACTGTCATTTACGTGACAACACCTGAACAGAACACACACACATTGGCTGTTTGTTTCTACCTCTCCCCTTGCTGGAACCCTCTTCGCGGAGCATCCACAGCGCACGCCCAGCCTGTTAAATAGCCTGTTACCATAACAACTGTGTGACACAAACTCAGTGCTTTAGTAATTAAATAATGTCGGGCTCGGTTCGGTTTCAGACATAACAAAACAGTCGGGTTCGGACAGAAATATGCGGCCCGTGCCGCACTCTAACCCCCAATTTCCACCAGATGCATGTTGGTTGCGTCTCCGCTCCGGCACGGCAGCGGAGCCAATTAGATTCACTTCTAGTCAATGTGTGTGTTTCCACCGGCTGCAGCTGTGCTGCGTTCCGGCTCCGTCTCAGCTCCGGCACCCCAGAGCCCTCCGCAACAGATACGCAGGACTTTTGCCGGACGCAGGAGCACAACGCAGAAATTCAGCACAGAGCAGATCGTGTGGGGCAGGAAGTCGTGCACAGAAACACAATAAAACATCCGCTTAATTTTCAAAATAAAATACACAGTGTTCACGGCAGATCATATTTCCCTGCATTACACCTTGAAAACTACATAATGGGCAGAGGCAGGCCTGAAGTCAACAGGTCAGAGGTTTTCAGACATCATTTCACCCCGTTGACACCGTGGACGAGGAGATATTCATCATGGCAGTGCACCGAGATGTCTTCTGGCGGAGCTGCACCGCTCCGCACAGCAAATGCAGCCGGTGGGTACTGACGGATGGTGGAGCACGCAGCGGATAACCAGCGCTGCTGTTCCGCAACGGACACGCATCCAGTGGAAATCCGGAACACACACACAAGGAAAACCGGACATTTCAGGACGTGAAAAGTGGACATGTCCGGGCAAGAGAGGATGTTTGGTCAGCCTACAATATGTCAACATCAAACAGGTCTAACTATAAACTGAATAATAATCATGCAACCTAGATGCCTAAAAATCACTTATCAAACTAATTTTGCCAAATTGCTGAGTGCAAAGACACTGATCCCTGTGGCAGCACTACTTTAATTATTGTGTGCTGATTGGATGCACCTTGTCACTGCATTTTTGCTTTTTGTGTTTTTTGTTTTCAACCATAGAGTGTATGAAAGTAGTAACTGTTGCCACTGACTGACTGACTCCTCAATCAGATCAGTAAACTCTCTGTTGGTACTGTCTCCAGAGCTGCTCTCCTCCTGTTAAGCATCTGCCTGGTTAGCACAAGCTAATACAGCAGCAGCAGCTAACATCCAAAGTCACACGGACACAAAGGCTCGACTCTGTCGGAACACCTGTTACAACAATTAGGAAACGTTAGCTGTGTGCTGCGAACAGTTAGCCCTGTCACTGTGTGTGTTCAGACGGACTGTTTAAGGGGAACTACACAAGGGCCAACAGCAGGTGAGAACATTTTTTTTTTAGATGTGCAGTATATTTGCGATATTTTGTCTTCTAAATTACTATTATCAAGCCGCAATTCCTTTTATTTCGAAAGTCAAGGACACAAGTTGAACCTTTGACTCATTTTGACTCCAGCCATGAAACTTTGCAGCTCCAGGATGACGTGGCAGCAGTTCAAGACACCCAAGGAGGATCCTTTTGAGGTTTTATGGTGACGGAAGGAGCATGCTAAAATGTTTCCTAACCTGGCAGTGATTGCACAGAATGTTTTCACCATCCTGGAATCGAGGGCAGCCAGTGAAAACAAACTTTTCCTTTGTTTCCTCTGTTTCCTGGTTCAGAGCTCACACTACATCCCATACAGTCTGTGGGGGTTGGATCGAGCACAGCATATTTGATGGAGCTGACAGTAAGGCTTGCCAAGGTGTCACTGAAACGTTTGAGAGTAGTGTTATATTACACATTTAGATTATAGGTATTGAATGCACTCTATAGGTGTTGGTATCACTTTAAGGGTATTGGTATTATCATTATTTAAATGATACCTTGCCTAAGGTGTGATTAAGAACCTGAGGATACCTCTGTGGTAGCAACTTGTCAGTCACAAGGTAGCCATGCCCTAAAGCAAACCCTGCTTTACTGTCTATTCTACTCTAAATGGGACCATCATTTACAAAGTTGAACATAATGCTGTATTGAAGAAAACTTCAAACTAGCGATTGAGATCATGAACTCATTAGGGAAATGTTTACTGAGATAATAAATTAAGTGAGAAATAGGGTCATTTTCTCATTGACAATACAATCTGACTTCTTTTTGCGACCAGTGGAGTCGCCCCCTGCTGGACATTAGCAAGAATGCAGGTTTAAGGCACTTCTGCACTAGCTTCACTTTTCAGACCCTGATATTACCCGCTGATTTAAACCCTGTTTTAAAGTGACTGCTCATTTAGGCTGTTAGCAGGGCATTCAACCATTAGTCTTGTTTTTTTATAGTGTTTTGGTTGGGTCTGGCGTGTGCTATAGAAAACTGAAGGAAACAGTAAACATTTTCACAGCCTCAGTTTATGCTTTGCAGTTTCATTATCGGTGACACTAAAGCTTTTGTGGCCTTTCTTCAATACAGAGCACTGCAGACTGGAGCCAAAATGTGATGAGGCAATCTCATCTGCAGGCATCGTTGTCCCCATTAACTGTCTCTAAGAAATATCTTCCTGATCACATCTAAGCAACAGCGGTGGCATTACATGGTCATTTGAAAAGATGCAGGGGGGCAAAATATTCAATTGGCTGTCTGCAGGCGACTGATGCTGCTGATTTCTGTAAACACAAATGGCAAGAGATTGAGTTGTTCCAATGAAAGATGGCGGGGAAGACCCCAGGAAGTTATTGTCAGGGGGGCAAATTAATAACGGATTGTGGTGTGACCTTGACAAGTGGCTCTCATTTGGAAGCCAGAATACTGGAGAGCCTGCTGTGGCTATTCTGCACAGTTCAGGTTATTCAAACCACCGTTTCTCCATACTGGAAATAATTGAAAGGGGAATCTTGACTGCATGGGGCTCACTGGCTGCCCAGAAAGTGAAATTGACAGAAGCGATTATTTCAAAAAAAGAGAGAGGATCTCATGTAGCCACATATACTCTCTTATGTATATTACCTATTTTATCTTAACAAAGGCCCGAAGCCAAGAATCCTTGAGCTGCTGAGCTCAATTTAATCTACAACTCTTCTGGAGCACCCAAAGACATTATATCGTATAATATTTGGGAAGTTCCCTGCACAATACTCCATGCAGTTATTACTCTGTTAACCATGGGTCCTGCCATATTAAAGGTATTTTTTTTTACTTCGTGCGCTCACTGTATGCTTGCACACACTCTGTGGGACTAATGTATGTTTAAATGGACTAAATGATGGATTGAGTGTTTCACAAGGCATGTCGATGACTTTAATGATACAGATATGGTCCAAGTGTGAAGTATCTCTTACTGAAGAGAGCTACATATGGGCAACTTCTCTGAGAGGAGTGCACTCAGCAAAATTAGCTTTCCTGTTTCGCAGGATTAAAGTGAGACACCTCCAAGTAGTTCCATCACATCATTCATCCAATAAACTGTCTCCTTTTACAACTTTTACAACTAATCCTTCGTGTTACTCTGTCTTATAGGGGCACTAATGTTTGTCCATGGTAGTACACCTGACTTTTTCCCCAAAAGTGATGATCAATCATCAGTCTGCTGAATCTTGAAGTATTTTCGTGCACTTCACAGACTGTATAATCTCTTGAACTAATAACCGCAGAGGAAACCTTGTGAGGAGCCTGTCAGGCAGCAGCGGTTTAACAGTTAGAGAGGCAGAGTTGTAACTGAAAGGTTTCAGATTCAAATCCTGTTTAGGGAAATCTGGGTGAGAGAGTGAGTATGCCTCCAAGCAAACCTCCAAATCCTCAAGTGTTGCTGTGGAGCTGGTCATGGAGGTCAACTTTAAACTCTCTGATTCTACAAAAGTCTACGAACTCTTTGAAACATAAGTGCTGCAGTAGTATTCAGTAGGTAAGTCTTTTTCTCTCCCACATAATTGTAAGCCAGTTATTCGTGTGTAACCCATGTAATGGGGAATGCTGCGATCATGTGCAAATAAATGAGCCCTTAGAGTGTCTATTAGTACCAAAGAACATACTAGTGTTTCACTTGGACAGTAACATGATGCCCAAGAGTACTGATGTTAACATACGTATAACTTCAAGCCAGTATACCAGGTACTGATAAGTTTATCCATATAACCTACATTTTTCTTGAACTCTTTGTGATTATCAATATTAATAACCAGAATGAGAACAAGAACACTTCACTGATATCTAAAGCTTCAGATAATTAAGTTTTTGGTTGCAGATTATCTCCCTGTGGGTTTGTCACTTTGAGTGACACCTGTAAAATATTGATTGATGCAATTTTGATAAATAAGTGATTTTCACCTTAAATGCTGTGTCATTAAGTGTTATGCTAACATGAAATGCTGTAGTCTGGGGCTACAGCTTTCTCTCCAGCCATTGCAAGGCCCCCACACACTGCCAGGTACCCCACAACAGCGGAGAAGGGCCTGCTGAACACTATCCAACCCCCGCTGACTCCCCTCAAGCCCCCACTAGAGCATTCTTGCCGGACTGATGGATGCATAACACGGGCTGCACAGAGACCACGGCCTCTAGTTTCGCAGACCGGGCGAGGTGGAGGTGCAGTGCACCTGCGCTTCACCAACTGGGTGTGGCCAGGCGGATTTTACAAGTTTGGCACACCGTGCGCGCTGGCGCAGCTACTCCTCTTTCCCACCTCCGTCCCTCCTACCGGCGCAAGTCGGAAAGAGGGAGGAGAGAAGGCATGGAGTGGGTTTTACACACATCACACCAATCAAATGAGCCCCTCTCCTCGCCCATAAATGCGCTGCATGAAGACGTAATGAGAGTTTACTCAATTCGCCATGGCAGAAGAGAGCAGCAGCGTCAGACGACCAAACTTCTCCCAGGAGGAAACTGATGTTTTGGTCCGGGAGGTCCAAGCTGGCAGTGTCCGAATATACGGAACTGCGAGCAGACCTCCACGGGCTGATGATGCAAAGGTAGCCTGGGAGGAGGTCACCACAATTGTAAATCAATGTTGCGTTTCTCTCATGCACGCTTGCACTCTCTCTTTCTCTCTCGCAGTCTCACTCTGTTTGTTTTCTTTTGACTTTCCTAAGATGACAGATGCTGAATATATACTCCCTATCTGATGCTGTGGCTGTTTGTGGTTGGCTGAGAGGGATGTGAACTCATTAGTTTGCAGCTGTGTTAATCAAATCAGGTTGGGTTTCCATTACGCGTGCCAAACGTGCCAAACGTGCCAAACGGTGTCAATCCCCTTTGATCTGACATCAGATGTGACGGGACAGTCGATATAGAGATACATTTATGTGCTGATTGCAGATAGTTGCATTGAATAGTGGTGTTTGTGGGTATTTATTGCATCGTTAATGTGCCTGACATTCTGGAAACCTGCCTGTGAGGTTTTGGTGACGTGTGCACACAGTCTGCCGGTTAGCCAAAATTCCCTTACACTGGCTGTGCTCCGCCTGTGCTGACAGTTGACCTGGTTTCAGCTGGCGAGCTTTTAGCGCACCTTCAGCGAAGCCTTTTGGCACGAAACTGTCACTGCGCCAAGCTGGATCTGTCGACACCTCCCCCTGCTGCGCCGTCACACCCATCTCAGCGCACCTCGGTCTGCCAAACTACCAAACTGAGCGCGCCTCGGGTTGCGCTGCTCGAAACTAGCTCTGCGTGGGGTTCGCCACCCTGCACCGCGCCGGGAAACTAGAACCCCATGTGGCCACCAGCAGCCGCCCCCACTCATGCAGGCCCGACAGGGTCCCAAATTTATCCCTGAAAACACAGCATCTTAACCTACAAAAGTAGTGTTTGGTATGTTACCCTGCATGCTTTAATTTATTCATTAATTTGAAAAGGTAAAACCAAATGCCTAAAAAAAAGTATTTTCAAAGAATGCCTTAAAAAACAAATTAGGAGACTTTAAAACATACACAACTTTTTCCTCACTTGAAAGACCCACACAAATACATAAATGATCAATTTAAGGAGTTATTAACATTGGGTTTTCATATTAAGGAGTCTGAAATCTTTTCAGGTGCAAATGACAAATACTTTTAAGGAATTATCATTCAGTAATCACATATTCAATGATTTCCCCCAGAATGAACTTTAATTAATGGATAAATAAATGATTTTTGATAGTTTTTTAATGGGTTCTCTGCTCAGTTTAAGTGTTTTTTCACGCTCAAAATGCCTTGAAATAGACTAAATGACATTCTATGTATCCATTATTTAGACCTTAAAGGGACTTTAATTTTTCAATTAATTTGCAAATTCAGGGTTTCACCCCAAATTTGGGGTTGATTGATCGATAAATGAATGAATTGCAATATAATGTAATATTTTTAATGGAAAATATCCAAATATTCATTTTTAACGGGTAAAAACACACTAAAATGTATCAAATAGCATGAAAACCTCCATCCCCATCCCTGGCTGGCGATGGAGGAACCACTGTAATGCTGTGAAACAGAAGCTGTCAGGGGAAAGTGCTCTTATGGGGTTTCACCCACACCAGATGAAGTTGTAAATCTACTGCAGTGGGTGACTGACACATCAGAATGAAGGCAGCACCAATTACACCAGGGAGAGCTGGGACGGTTCTCTCAGGGCATGTCTCGTTATTTCCACCCCGGCAAAAAAAAGAAAAAGGCAGATAAATAAATAATGAATAAAGAAATTATATTGTCAACTGTTCAGGTCCTTGCTGGGTAAGCAGAAATTCTTTGCAGTTCTTTAGTTACTATGGGACTGGAGAGACACACACAATTTTCATTCAGTAAGACATGCAGGAGAAAATGTGCCCCTACTCATTATATATCCAGTTACATCATTTGCACTGTTTTCTATTGTGCCACTTAAATATTGAGACATGTTGAAGTACTGCCTGTAGTCCTGTACTCTGATGGGTTAATTGTTCCTGTTGGCAGGCCTGCCATCAGGAACAGTCAAAAGGTAGCGATGACCCTGACCCAAGGGAAAATGCAAATTAACCCTTAAATGTAATCAAACAGAACTAATAATGGTCCATTGTGTAGGGTTAAGGAGGATATATTGGCAAAAATGTAATAAAATATTCATAACTATGTTATCATTAGTTTATAATCACTTGAAAATCCGAATCATTGTGTTTTCATTACCTCAGAATGAGCTGTTTATGTCTACATACAGAGCGGGTCCTCTTCCACGGAGTCTGCCATGCTGACTCTACAGTAGCCCCGAATGCACGAACCAAAAATCTTTTGTTATCATAAAAACACATTTTGACTGATCAACTTTTCTTTTTTCTTTTTTTTTTTTCGTTAGAGGGTTTTTTTGGGGGAGTTTTTCCTTTCAGCTGTGAGGGTCCAAAGGACAGAGGGATGTTGTATGCTCTAAAGACCTGTGAGGCAAATTGTGATTTGTGATATTGGGCTTATAAATAAAATTGATTGATTGACTAATACCCCATACCTCACAGGTATTATAAAAATTTCACAATAACTGCAGCCTGTCAGGCATGTGCCGCTAATGTAAAGGTGTTATGCAAACTACAGTCTAATTAACTAAAGGCTAGCCCACACTGACCGAGTTTTCACATCTTAACAAACAAAATGTGAGAAATACAAACATGTAGTGATACATTTCAACAGCTTTGTTTTAACAGGGTGTGGAAATCAATGATTTTGCCAAAACAGCACACCACACAAGAACAGATTCCATTCACAAACAACCAGTCTGAACTGTACAAGCCAGAAATCTCACAAATCTCTCCCATGATTTAAGAGTAAACACACATGGTGGACAACTGGTAGGAAGAACAAGTTGTTAGTTTTGCACTTCTTTTACAGAAATTCCACAAAGAAAAATAAAGGATATGGATAAAGCCATGGCGACGGCGTGAACATGGACTGTACATGTTGACGCGTGAGCTTGAGGTGGGTAAATTTTCAATCACAATGGATATTGCAATAATATTCACTGAGACCCACGGGACCACCAGCAATCCTTAGTTGTCCTTTGGGGTTCCTCCCTCACAACAAGATATCAGATCATAAATACTGAGCGTTTAATATTTGCGATATGAAAGTGGTGCAGCCAGGATGCACTTTGGAGCAGACCAGGGGATGTAAAAATCACACTTAACATACCTCACACCACAGGAAAATCTGTTGATTATTTTAGAGCCATCAAAAAATGTGTACCATAAGTCAAAATGTCTCACCAAAAAGGGGCATTTTTATCTCCTTGTTTTGTTTTAAAGTAAAAGGAGAAATATAACTGTCACAGTCTTAAGTGCAACACACACCGCCACCATACGCCGCGCGTCAAAACGCCCGCCTCCATTATATTCTATGAACAAACCCACACGCGCCGCACCACTCTGCTTCAGCCCACTGCTCTATTTGCAGTGCGGCCGGTGCTGCGAGAAAAGCCTTTAATGTAAGTCTCGGCTGCCGTAGTATCAACTCATGGCTAAAAAAGTTAGCTTAAAGGCTAAAAAAAGCATTAGCTAAACGTTTTAAGGTTCTCAATTGTGGGTTTCATTTGCAGCTTTCAAAGGGGTATCTTGATGCTAAGTTTTTAAAATTTTTAATAAAACGATTTTGATAAGAACCTCACCCGTGAAATCCAAGTTATTGTTGCCTCAAAGTTTTTCCTCTTTTTCATCTGTTACTAGCAGTTGGCCACCGTTGGCAACTAGTGTAGGTACAGCCACCCAGCGGGCTGGGATGGGAAATACACTTTAGTGTCGACGGTTTATTCAAGAGAGATATTTTTCTCTGTGTTTAGAAATACTGACTTGACCTTTTGTACTTTAATCATCACGAATAGATGCATACATATCAGAGTACAGCCTGGATTACTCTATAACACTTGATTTAGAAATGGTTGTTAGAGACGCCATCTCTGTGACTACTAGGCTAATGGCCAAGAGCTTATTTGAAATAACCCATGTTTGGTATTAGAGCTAAGGCTGGGTGGTGGTGGTGGTGCTAGAGTGGGTGTGGATGAGGGGCACAATTTGAAAAAAGTTTGTCTCCCTGTCCATAATTCACCTCATCATTATTTCAAATTGACAACATGTACAGTCTCCACTTTGTGAGGCTGATATGACCCCATGTGAATTTTTCCATAGTCTTATAAGATAGCATGAGCATAAGATGGGACTCACTGTCAGACATGCAAATATCTGTCAAACATAACCCAAGCATGCTGTATACACTGTATATGCTCTCCTGACATGTTTTCACTGCTGTCACATCCACCTACCTCATGTATATAAGTAACCTGTTACATTAATCATACATATTTATTCCAGCATCCGGTGCACTCTGCAGCATTGGACTGTTGTCTCACTATTTACAATTTTTGTGTTTATACATATATATATATAGCTCCTATTTTCCATGTGGTTTAAGTTAAAGAACTAGGACTTTTTTTTAATGTGCTTAATATTTCTCTTAAATTTTGGTCACAGATTTGTTAAGATTTGGGTTAGTGAGCCCTTCTCCCTTTTTAAAGATAATCTATCTATATGCTGTTTATTCCCCAAGTTTTTAGGGCGTGTATTATCGGCATTCTGATTGGAGGAATGTCCACCAACTGAACGTTTATTGATCCCATTGGCTGTGAATACATTCACAACCTTTGTTATTCTACAGCGATTTTTTAAAATTTCTATTATTATTATTATTATATATTCTGCCCTCTTTTTTTGTCAATTAACTTTAGCAGTATTTTCCATCTGTCATATACTACTAAAGCTGTTACCACTAATACTACTGTTGCTACTTTTGGGATTATGAATGTTAAATACATACTGTAATGTAGTGTAATATTATACACACACAGTGCTCCGTACTTGTAGTAAATGTAGTATGCAGCATTCAAGCCAGCATTGCAGTGTAGTGTCAAGCTAGTATTAGTATCATTCAACTTTTCACTGACATTTATACTAATTAGACCCCTTTCAACCTTTTCAGCTATTCCTATCACTTTACCTTCTTCTTATACATTTATGCCAGAATTGCAGTTTAGCCTCAGCTTTTCAAAAACCCTTAAAATATCATTCATACATCAATGGCATTATTCAGCCTTTAAAGCCAGCATCGCAGTGTAGCGTCAGCTATTCAGCATGCAGCATTCATACCTGCACTTTCCTCAAAAATTGCATTCTCTAGTTATTATCATTCTGCCCACTTTTTGTGATTCAACTCCTTCCAAATTTTCAGTGTAGAAACGTCATTCAAACATCAAAATACTCAGCTTACCTAGGGCGTGGTTGCTTAGACTTTTCTCATTCATACCTGTCATGCTTTCAGAAATATTCAATGTTTTTCAGGAAATGTTCCCTAGTCAAGTGAATGGACGGAATGTTCAAATCTGACACAAATCCAATTTTATCAAGCATTTTCAACTCCTTTCTATCTATTTATACATTCATGTAGAAGCTTTATTCAAACTGTTCAAAATTTGCATACATTCTGGGTATGATTCATGGTAATAACGCCCTCCTCAGGTTTTTACATTGGTTCCTATGGGATGGAATGTTCACAGCTAGAGTGTGACATTACAGCCAGAGTGTGGAGCTGCTATAAAATTGTATCTATACATAGTAGTCAGTACCTTGTGAAGCCTTGTCTCTGTTTTAAGCTGTGTGTTGACATCTGTGTATGCACATTGAGAGCCACAGAAAAGGTCAGATTTCTTGTATGTGCACACATACTTGGCCAAGAGAGCCGATTTTGATTCTGATTCTGAAATGTTATAACTTTTAATGACCAATCTCATCTTGTCCTTCAAAAGAAGGAGGAAATGATCTGTAATGTGAAAACATTTCACAACTAGAATTCTTTTCCAGTTTGAAACAACAAAAACCCTTAATTTCCATCTTCATGTAGTGATGATGAGTTTAGTTGCTGCACACTGGTAAATGCAATTCAGCAGCTTCCCTATGGGGGGCACAATGTGAACAAGCAAGATTAGGAGAGAATAAACAACAGAGCTGGGAGATAAAAGAGGACTACAGTGCGTGCAAGTCTAACTCTACCTCAGACTCACCTCTCTGTTGATTTATCCTTACAGTCAGAGGTGTGACGTGAGCAGTGGTGCTGGTGAATAGCAGGTGTCAGTCTGTGGACCAGGATCAGGACCAGGCCACATCTCTTTACATGTCAGAGGAAAAATAGACGGCAGTGGTAGGTGCTAACAGAGATATTGTATTTCTGTCTGTGAGTTTTGTACACTATAGTTTGTGTTCCATACACACGATAAGGCCAAAACTATGTGGACGGGTTTTTTTGCCTACTTGCCTCTGTTTTTTTATGGTTCGGGCCAGGCCCTGTACCTTTAATGAGGAGAAATCTTTATGCTACAGCATACAATTAAATTCAAGACGTGTGCTTTCCATCCATTTGGCAAATGCCTCCTGCTGTGTCAGGACTCCAGCTCTATAGAGATATGTTTCCCCCAGTTTGCTGTGGCAGAACTTGCCTGAGTCGTGACCTCAACTCCATTCAACACCTTTGGGATGAATTGGAACACTGACTGTGAGCGGCCGACCTGACTAAGGCCCCGATCACAAAGAATCATTCTGCAGGTTGCTGTGTCCTTTTTTGAGTTGTTGCTAGGCAACCACCAAATCCACCTGTCCTTAGCTTGACCGCTATATTGCTGTGAAGTAAACTCACAGATCTGTACCTTAAAATCTGCATAAAAATTTGGACAGCCCGTGAGCACTTGGGGACTGGACACAGGAACAGAGACACAGAGATCTGTGTGGGAACAGGCAACCCTTAGAAAGAGGAGAAATCACAGGGAGTACCACCAGCTGGGCCATGAGCTTCACCTGAATGATGGCTGGGTCAAAGCTTATTTTAGGATGAGTCAGAGACAGTTTGACATTCTGCTGTCAATCATCAGGCTTTATTACATGTGGTAAAATGCTAGAAAGTAGTTGAGGCTACTGTTTGTTCAGATATGTCTTGCAGCTTGCCTAGGAGGGTGATGATGAAAGTGAGCTAATGTTAGTTAGTTGTCAACCTGTCAATTAATTGTGGGCTATAAATATAAATTTTCTCACCCAACAACGATGATCAATTGACTTATGGCTAAGCCCCGCCCTCAAACGCGATGAGCCCATTACAGTGCGTATAGCCATTCCCATACACTCGGACATTCTCTGCCTGGACGTCCATTGAAATGCATTACAGAAAGCCAGTTTCATTCGGTTTTATGAGCTTTTTCTGAGATTTAAAGTTTAAAATGGTCAAACAGTGTGCATGGGGTACGTGCAACTCCAACACAAGGTATCCTGAGAAGCTGGGCAATGGGGTGCATTTTTTACCCTTTCCTAAACCACATCTCAACCGAGAAAAGTGTCTCCTTTGGATGAAGTTGTGTGGTAGAACATCAACTTGACGTGAATAAAATTAACAAGGATGTCTACATCTGTTCTAAGGTAAGTCAACATTGTGTTTGAGGCAACATATTGACACTTTGCTGGAATGAAATATAAAGTTATCTTTAACATCTCTAGCTAACGCTAGCTAAAGTTAGCCTAACGTTAGCTCCTAGCTGTGTTCTTCATCATGTCACCTCTTTTGCTGGGAGTTCATTGGCCTATTTTGTTCTAGTTTTTGTACGTTGGCTATCGTACATCATTGTTAGCTGTCTAGTTAAACTGAGTCCATGAATGCCGATCCTCTATCTTGTTGTCTTTGATGGTGAAGGAGATGCGGTTTATCACGCTTACACTGGGACCTTTGGCTTTTTGGCTTGTAATTTAAGCTCTTCATCGACCTTATCAACAATAAAATGATGAATATATCCCTCCAATGCGTAGTTTAGGCCCTTTTGGTTACTTCTCAATGACATCTGATTGTTATGTCTCCAAAAATCATCAATTGTGTCCTGCGAAATGCAGACACCTGCCATAGCACCGGTCACTGAATGTTGATATTTTGTCTGACATTTTGCCTAAATCTGCAGCACTATTCAGCCCCCTTACCAACAACATAACATGACATGGTCTTAGGTTGACTAGTTTCTTAAGAAACTACTACCTTTGCAGTAGCTGAAAGAACAACCTGATGTCACTCCAAAGTCGGTGAAATCCAGCGCTTGGTCAGTGACTTCCAGCAGCAGACACTGACGAAAAAAGTCATCCTTTCATGTTGGCATGATAACGTTGCTGTTCAATGGTGCCTGGCGGCTTCAAGGGGAAAAGGCAGGCAGGAGGGGTGGTGTATGGGTCCAACAAACACCAACTTTCACCCAGGAGGCTGATGTTTGCTTCCCGTAAGATTGTAATGGCAAACACAGTTCTTTTGTCCTAAACCCAGCCACCTGTTTTTGTTGCCCAATGTGCATTTGTTGTTGAAGGAAAAAACGTCAATATGTGGTTTTATTTTGAAAGAGACTGTATGCAAACTGTACATTTCTTGTGAAAACAGAAATGTATTTGAAAACAGACAATGCACATAACAGGCAGAAGTTGACATGGAATCCTAGAACGTTAACAACCAATGCATCCAGGGTACCTCGCATGTCGTATGTCGATGTGGAAAGTCTGTGATCAAATGTCGATATGTGACAAGTGAGAACAACAAACGCACCACAGCCTCTTAGAGACAGTAATGTTGGCCTCCAATTATTTTTGGTTATTTTCACAATGGGGTGGTCTAGTGAGGGGCCAGTAATTATATCACAGTGAACACGCCCCCCTGCCCAAGCCACTCCACAGGGCACCACTGATTCTGTGGCCTCA
Organism: Epinephelus awoara; assembly: GCA_035609425.1. Classification (NCBI taxonomy): domain Eukaryota; kingdom Metazoa; phylum Chordata; class Actinopteri; order Perciformes; family Serranidae; genus Epinephelus; species Epinephelus awoara. Next base: position 7,315,454 of record CM069305.1, read on the forward strand.
TATTCAAATTATTTACTCTAGTCTCACATGTACAGATTACTATATCGATATGGATGTAAGGTTCAGTTATCCACATAGTTTGGGCCATGTAGTGTCTATAATGAATGTGCATAAACTGTGTAAATATTTGTGTATATTTGCTTCAATGTGTATATTTTTGCAGGGTAAGTGTAGTTTGTGTTATGTTTGCATACTGTACAGATGAGCCCATACAGTATGTGCATTTGTGTTTGTGTCTATATTCATCTATGTCCATGGCCACTCTCAGGTTTGTATGTCTGGTATTTTCATGGTGTTGTAGGTTTGCAGATATGTGCCTTTGCACACGTCACTGTGTGCATGTGTTTGTGTGTGTCAAATGGTGTGAGTAACAGAGGGGAGAGCTCAGCCACTCGAGGTTGATTATGATATACATCTGTGTCCAACCTGGGCTCATAACCCCTGTCACTTTACAACATGACATCATGAATAAACAATCTCAGACCTAAAAAGCTGCACCGACTGCAGCTGTTGAAGAATGGCCTCCTTTCAGATTAATGACTGCATTGGTCTAATCAGATGAAAAAAGGGCTGCCTAGGGCAGGGAAATGACTGTCCATTTTCACAGGTAATTTGCTTAATGCTCCCTTATTAAGATCACCGTTGTGATGCTACTGCGCAGCGGCCAACCGACAGCCACATCGGGTTTGCTCATGAAATACAGCTTCATCTGCTTTCCTCTGGGGCGCAATTCCTAGTTATTATATTTCACCCCAAATCACTTGTAATTATCACAGATTTAAGTGTTGTCGCCACAATTAGCCTGCCCCTGCATCAAATAAACCCCACTGGCCCATGTGCATGGAGTAAACATCTCTGCTCAAAAGTGCAGTTTCTAAAATGTTGTGATCTCTGCTCGCTCTTTATACATTCGGAGCACCACGCCAATCAAGCCCAGCATCAAGGGGCTGCAGTTTAGCTGCTCAACAAGCAGTGGCAGTGCTGTACACCTATAGGCACCGACTCTTGCCCTGTCGCTGGTGGGAACGTGCGTCCTCAGCGGGGAAAGTCTCCTTCCTGCTGCTGAAATGTGACTTAGGGGGACAGGCTGCTAGCCAGGAGAATCTGGGGCAACAGTGTGTCGCCAGTGCAGAGCAGAGAGGCCTCACCTCCAGCGAAGGCCATCAGACTCCACACATTATCAGCTATTATGAGTCTAGACGGTGGTAACAAATATTAAAGAGGACAATGAAGTAATAGAAATATTTCAGTGTTTGGGCCAGGACTGTCTGGAGGGGAGTTGAATGGGCTGTTTTGACTCCCTAGTTTATTTCATGGGAGTCACTGATTCACCAAGGCCACTCTGAATACTGTAAACCTATTCAGTGTTAAAAATATTAATGATATGAGAGCTGATATTAGACATACTATGTTAGACATGGAGGGAATTTTATTTAGTTTTCCAGGGTTCCCACACATTTTCATGGGTAAAATTTCATGGGTTTTTTCGTCACTGTCTGAGGCTGGAAGTCACTGATTTTGATGACTTCCGAGTGAGACAGGGTTGGTTGATTAGCTACTGCACTTCACTCAGTAAATATTAAGCATCAATATTCAACAAAGCCATAGTGGGCTATAAATAGTATTTTCTATTTGAAAATGTAGATGATGCAGGACAATCACTGCTCCACCCAGCTTGGTCTTAGCAAGGTGCTAAAAACATAAATAAGTCCAAAGTGGTAGAAAAGACTTCCTCACACTTACATCTATGCAGTGTTTTAATTTATTAAGGGAGGATGGTAGAGGGAGCACTGGGGTGTCAGGTGTGGTTATGTGGTAATGGCAAATGGTTTACATGGCTCACAGGTCAGGTGGCCCTTCAGCAGTATTTTGCTTAGGGCCCCAGGCAAGTCAGGACTGGCTCTGACTCAGATAAAGGTGGAATGATAATTGGCCAGAAAACAACTGTAGAGCAAAAACAGGAACCTCATGGTTGCCTTCAACAAAGGAGTAAAACTGAATGAACCAAATTTCAATTTACTGGACAGAAATCAAACAGAGTTGTTTCTCTGTATAAACAAGCTGGGAATCACTCATCCACCTCTCTGTGGACTGATCACATTTACATAGAAAGTTTCAGGAGGCCTACTTTTCCTTGCACTGCCAGATATTCAAGGCACAAATGTCATAATAACAGCAGACAGCCGTATGAATTTTGAGGAGAGGTTACTTTATTGAATTTACAACTTCAGGCTCCCCAGATTAAGCAGATAGCGAGGCTTGCAGGCGGGCTAAACCAGGATGAAACAGACGAGGTGTAGTGATGTATTTGTATTCACAGGGCCCTGCTCAGGTGTTCAGAGAGCTACAGTAAAGCCTGTCAGATCAGCGTTGGCACTGGAGAAAGGACAAATGTTTTGTCAGGATATAGAATTCCATTGGACCTCCTTCGGCACAGAAAGCCATTTAAACCCCAATTTCAGCGCTCACAAACAAGGGCAGAAGGTATCTGGCACAGCGAATGAGATTTCAACGCAGCAATAATACTGTACAATATATAGAATCTCTACTGCATCTCTGAGTGTAAATCTCAGTGTAATGAGATAGGAAATCTTATCATCTGCATCTAACGTAGGCGCAAACAAATAAAAACGGTCCCTGTTATAGGCTGGATTTCAAACCTGTGAATCATCATCCAAATTTCTGATTTGTTTAACAATTCCAACTGGTCAGTGTTGTGCTTAGTGATGGCTGTCTCCCTCAGTTGGAAAAGCAATTAACCTAGAATGAGGACATCATCTATCCAAAATAGTTACATCCATGAATTAGCAACAGATGTATTGCCAGAAAAAATTATATCAGCCGTGGATGAGATTGACAAAAGCACAAATTGTCATTAATCAACTTGAACTGGAATTATGCCTAATGAAGATACCTGTGTAAGTGTCTGTGAACCTTTGCATCACTGGGTGATGGTGACGTCAATTTATGTATTGAATAACATGCAAGAAAACATTCTTCCAGAAAAATTGCTGGTGGCTGCTGGCGGTAGACTGCACAGTGAATTCAATGCATTCTCTCTGTCTATAGCTGCTAACTGTTAACTAGTAAAGATGAAAAGGCAGCAAAACACCCTTTCATTTTATAGTTGTAGGTGACTAATGCCAGGTTCAGAGTACAGATATGAGTCCGATTATAGCCCGATGCAGCATTGTGTGGTGTCAGCTCGGATCGTGAGTTTCGTATTTGATAATCCATCCTTTTATCTCGTGCAGTGTCGTAGTAGATGACAACTAACACCTTGTCTGGTATGCGTCTTGACATCATGACAGAAAGTCAGGCATGTTTGATTTTCATTTTGTCATTCACAACTTCTCCCGACTCTTTGACCAATAGAAACACAGAGTGATAAGCTGCCGTGGAAAACTGTATGTCAGCAAACCCCAGCCTTTTTGGTATTTCCTCAATGGACCTCCACATGAGGAAAAAAGAAAGAAAAAATGGCGTGAAACAGCAGAGGCACTTAAGCAACCTGGGTACTGCCATTAGCATCAGGCTAGCAAAGAATGTTCTGCACTGTTACCTGCAGGGAAATATCCAAAATGCTAGCCTGACCAATGTCATTGGGTCATTTAACCAAATCATTTTGACATGTTTTGTAATTTGAGGTGTTCTCTGTTTTTTTTTTTTTTTCCTTTTTTCTGTGAGGCGCAATTTAAAATTCATTCAAATTTAAAATTTCTGCGAGATCTAGTTTGAAATCATTTTTATAATCATTTAGGTTTAGGATTTAGATCAAATATCAGGTCAGATGCATCAACCACCATATCACATTAGCAAGCCAACACTAACTTTATTAGACATTTAGTCCACTAACAGTTCCTACTGGCAGTTACTAGGTTGAAACATTTACTCATAATTCTATGTAATAAAGCTTGCGTCGTGTAATCTGTTTTAATGATGCATAAATCTCTGCTTAATGTTATAACCAGGCTGAGTCTAAATGTAGGAACAGCTGGTGCTGCAGGCTCCAGCTCCTCTCTGCAGTTTACATAAATAAAGGCCAAACTATTTACTTGTTTCACAGTGATTCTCGAAAAAGAGAACAAGTTCACACTAACACCCTGAGGAGGTTAAAGACACCTGAAATTTTCACCACAGCTCGACACCCTTACTGTGGCGGGCCGTCACAATCCCCCCCGTCTCGTTTTTTGAAAATATCCTGCGAGGCCGGCCTCATTTCACTTTGATAGAAATGAAGTCGGGAAGCAGAGCCGTTCAATTACGCAGCTCGGGCCCACCAGGTGAGAAGTGACAACACATCCGACATTCGCACACGCCTGCAGAGACGGAGCAGACTGGAAGGAAGAAGGGGAGGAGGAGTGAGAGGGGGAGAGAGACAGGAACAGAGAGCAGGAAGGGGTGAGAGGGAAGCGACAGAGACAAAGCGCGTCCACGACATACAGTGTATAATGAGTGCTTTGCAGAATGGTTGGCCGACAAGCCCCAGAGTGGAGATAATTATGGCATGGCAGCAGCAATGAATCTCTGCAGAATGAACAGATCTACTATTCCCCTCTCTATTTGTCTTTGGCCCTGTGAAGCTTTACGGTCTGTGGCCTGACCTAAAGATTATCTCTCAACACTTGCCTCAACTGTGATACAGCAGTTTCCCTACAAAAGGCACATTTGTAAACCTTTACAATACACATCTCTGCCTTTTGAACTTATCGATTCAATAAAAGCAAGTTGAAAAGGTGAGGGGTTTCTGGCAGCAGTGGTGTTTTTGGGATGTGTCACCTTCTGGAATGTGGATTTTCTGATGGACGGGTGATTTTAACAGAACAGGCTCACTCAGCCACAAGGTAGTGTATGCACATCCAGGGTGGTCAGAGTGAGCACAGTCACCAGACAACAGGGCATTTTGTAGGTAATTTACACCACTAAAGGTACACGTCACCCCACAAAATGACTTTTTGCATATTGATTACTCACCGTGTGATACATTGAATTGGGTATAGAAAATTTGGTTTTCTCACATAGCTTCCAGTGAATGAAGAATCCAAAAATATTGTTGCCAGGCAGCTTCAGGGGGACACGAGGCAGGACATCAAAGTTAACGGTGCTTGAGTCTAAGTAGGGTGGGTGGGATAGGTGGTGGATGGGTCCAACAACCACCGACTTTCACACAGAATGTTGGTGTTCGCTTCCCCTGTGATTGTAAAGCTAAACCCTGTACTAAACCTAGTGCTTTCGTTGCCTCAACCCCACCACGTGCGTTTGTTGCTGAAGGAAAATAAACATCAATTCGCGTAACAGGCTGAAGTTGACACAGCATTCCACAATGTCAACCCACGCACCCAGAGTACATTGCGCCTCATATGTCGATATGGAAAGTCCATGACCAAACGCTGATATGTGACAAGGTCAGATTGAGACCGTGTAGCTGTTTTTGGATTCTTTGTTCACTGTGGAGGCATATGGAAAAAAAAGTTTTTCTTCAAGAAATCAGTGTAACACGAGGTGAGTAAGTCATATACAAATGATCATTTTGTGGGTGAAGTATCACTTGAAGGTTAATTTGCTGCAAGTGATAAAATAATCTGCTGAAAAGTTGGCCATTTAAACCAGTGAAAGACACAAACTTGTAGTCTGCTTACCTTGGACTGATTCTGTTGTTAAGAAAATCAAAAGTTGATTTAACGCATACTTTTATGTAACATAATTTTCTAGATTGACCCTGGGGAGGGTTTCAAGTCATTCTAAATCAAAAGGCTAAAGTCCAAATGAAGTCACAAGTCACTGGCGTTGAAGTGCAAGTTGTTTTTGATTTTGTCAAGTCAAATCTAAAATCATCAGATTCGCAACTTAAAGCAACACTTATCTGGAAATTTTATGCTTTTCTTTGTTTAGGTTAAAATGCTATTAATTGCTCTAATGTAACATAGTCTATAACGTTATATATGACAACACAGCATCCGGTTGCTTACGGATAGCCTACTGTAGCCTAACGTTGCCTGAGCCTCAGTATTATCTTCCTTGTTTGTTTCCAGTCACCAGTACTATCTAACGTTAGCGGTTACGTTATATTATAAAACTCATCAGTCGTCACTGACCCCGGATAAGTTTCAAAACTCAGGGGTTGCGTTTGACTGTGCAGGACAAGCCAAGTTCCAGTTTGCTAATGGCTAACGTTATCTTCCTTGTGCATTTCCACTTACTAGTAACGTTAACGCTACTATCTAATGTTAGCACTGTTACCTTATTCTAAAACTCGGGCGGCACGGTGGTGTGGTGGTTAGCACTGTCGCCTCACAGCAAGAGGGTTCCCGGAGGGAGGTGGAGCTGCAGAAAGAGGGGGATGGGACTTTGGAGGGAGGCGGGAGTTGTGGATGTTAAAAGTGTTGTGTGAAATGCAAGAAAGGTAAGAGTAGCTTTAAGTCTGACACAAGTCTAAGTTATGACTGTGGTCCACAGCTTTTTTCCATCTTAACTTGTGTTCCAAAAATATATTTTTCATTGCTTTCAGGGCTTGTTGTTGTTTACTTTACATGAGTATTTGATTGCACTCTATTGCTTTACATGTATGTCTTGAATACTGTCGTAAATGTCGTACATTTTTACATTATTGAAGTAATTGATGGTCGGGCTCAACCTGGGTTAAACACCCCAGATATTACAAGATGTTATGCCATAACTGCGCTCAATAAATCTTTTGTTCGGAGCATCTATTCCGTGTACAGGCGCCTTTTTCTTGATATTGTTGGGGGTTACTCACATGCAGAAATGCCCAAATCCAAACACACAAAAAGAGAGGCACACACAGACCTCCCCATACACACACCCATCTACCCATACAAGAACACACACACACACGCAGTGTTGGAAATGGCTCAGACTTCCTGGGGGACTCAGCTTGCTACCATTACGCCGCCAGAAATGAATCATCTGCTATTGATTTCTGCACACTCTCCTCCACCAGCGTATTCATCACAGCTCGATTTCAGAATCTTTCCCTTTTTCCAACCATTTCCATAAAAGCCTTTTGATTGATCCTCGAATTGCGCCAGACTCGGGTGTTTTACTCCTGTTTGGTTTCCAGGCGGTAGCAGGATTTGTCCCTTGATTATTTACAGGGTGAACAGGCCTTTGGCGCTGATTAATTTCCACCTAATTGTAACCTGTGTGCGCTGTATTGATTTTAGAGACATGACTTCCCCCAGAGCTGCGAATTAATAATATTGCAAAGACAAACGTGTCTAAAACTTTAACCTAACCCTTAAAATTGATGACTATTATAGAAAACAATCATTTCTTTGCAGGTAAATATTGCTTTTCTGACAAAACTGGCCCTCAGCCCCCACATTTGACAATAACAAATACATTTCAGGAAGCATTGAACACCACATCACCTTATTTTTACCTGAGTGCATACACTATAAATATTGATTTGCCTCCGGCTGGCCTGCTTAGGAGGTGAAGAAGAGAAATACTATTTAACACAGCTGCTGTACTTATCAAAGGAGGACATTTGAGCTTATAAATTATTATGCTTGTTCAAACACAGATGGTGCTCCGCTTTAACATGAACAGTGACCGTTGTGTGTAACATCTAATAGGCTTACCATAGCTGGTAGTCATGTGGAGGTGGGTATTAATTTTATTTTGCATTCAATTTAAAAATCAGAGGTTGGATATTCACAGCTGGTGGGTGATAATTATAACCTTTGTGCATTACAGTGGTCCAATTCACAAAACCCACAAATGAAACATAAAGGGTCTGTGAAACTAAATTACACATTCTATAACACTTCATTCTCCATATAACAGCTCAATGAAATCTAGCAATTTATTAATCCATGTTTTTTATTTATTATCCATAAAGTTGGTGAAGATGCAGGAGGTGAATATAAAAAAAGAATGATCAAAATCAAAGCAGCTCCTTATGGGGCAAGCTCCGAAAGTACTGAATCCTGCATTCCTCAGAAATTACATTTAAAGTTATATTTGAATTTGGCAATCTTTGGCCTGTTTCTCTCATGTTTTGGTCATGTCCAAGTCTGGAAAATGATTGGAAAGATATTTTTTAACACATCCTCAGACATTAATGGGATACAGTTCAGGCCAGATAAATTCACAGCAACATTTGGCGCTACTGCTCCAACACTACAGCGCCCGACTTGCGATTGCATTTCTCACTCTTCTAGCTAGGTGCTCCATAGCACTTAATTGGAAATCTTCTACTCCTCCTGTGTGAGTGTGTGTCACTATATTAAATTAGAAAAATGAGATGTGCAATTAGAGGCTACTCTAATAGGTTTTCTAAGATATGGGGGCCTCTGCTTTCTTACCTGTGAAAATACAACTCAATCATACCTGACTGAGGCTATGACTTCATTTCAATCGGGAGAGACTTGTTTTGAGAGAAAAACTATTTATTTGCATGTGCATATAAGTATGAGAAATGTGAAAAGTAGATTAGTGAATGCCCCCTGTGGAGTCTAGACGCTGGTGGTGGTGATGAGATGAGATGAAGAGGGAGCTGAGGATCTGGATGTGAGGAGCCATGGGCTTTTGATGTGCTTGTCCTAGGTTGTGGATAAGGTGACTGGAGGTGAATGGGGTGGAGGAGGGCGTGACGATTGCACCTAAAATGACAGCTGACAGGAGCAGACAGGAAAACAGAGTTAAAGTTTGGCAGCAGCAACATGAATGTCTGAAGGAGAATGTGTCAAAGTTTGACTGGCTAACCAGGAGACGGAACACCTCAGCTGTCGGGAACTGCCCATTGGTCCAACAGCCCATTGTTCCGACAGCCCATTGTTCCGACCATATTAACCCGTTGTTCCGAAGTCCCGTTGTTCTGAAATCATCATGATGGCCTGTGGTTAAGGTCTGGTTAGGTTTAGGCACAAAAACCACTTGGTTAGGGTCAGGAAAAGATCATGGTGTGGGTTAAAATGAAAAAGAAAGTGCCGCCACATAAGCCGTGAGCCTGCTTTGCCTCAAGCCTTTCCCAGCTAACCCAGAGCCAGTCGCGGCGCACCATACAACCACCGCGAACCGTTCAGCACCACGGACAGTCGGACTAATGGGATGCCGAACTAATGGGCTGTTGGACCAATGACATGGACCCTCAGCTGTCAGCCGATTGGAGGAAGCGGTTGGAGTGGGGATAGAGAGAATTGTGAATGAATATAGCATAAAATAAGTCTTTCTGATTGAAATATCCACTCAACAATGAACTGATTAGATTTTGGTGGTTAAAGGTCAAGGTCACTGTGACCTTGTCTGTCTTATTCTTGTGAACGCAAAATCTCAAGAACACCTTAGGGACCTTTTTCAAATTTGGCACAAACGTGCCCCTGGACTCAAGGATGAACTAATAAATTTTGGATGTGGAAGATCAAGGTCACTGTGACCTTGTGTCCATCTCATTCTTGGGGACATGATAGCTCAAGAAGGCCTTCAAGAAATTTCCTCAAATTTGGCACAAACGTCCACTTGGACTCAAAAAAATAGCTGATTAGAATATGGTGGTTGGCAGTTTGCTTATTCAGGTAGCTTATCTTACTTCACCTTAACCACTGACAGCAGCCGAAGTCAAAGTTACCAAGTCTATTTATGATCATGTGCATAGATTACAAACAATAAACAGATGTTGTAAAAAATTGTATTTGTATTTAAATACGTAGATAAGAATGTTGATTTAAAAAAAAAGACACCTTAAATTGCCATCATAAGAAAAGTGTCTGTCTTTGTCATTCAAAAAGAAAACTGGAAGACCTAGGACTGCAGATATGCAAGCTGTTGGTCTGAATCAATCATGAAACAAAGCAGCGTTTGCCTATTATTTTCACACTACTTTTACTCAGCACTTGTTGGTCTTCAGTTGCTTCATTCTAGATGGCCTTGTCATTTTGAAAATAGATGTATTTTGGAATGATCAGATAAAATAGAGAGCCTTCTGTGTGCCCTCTTGACTTTAGTTGTTTGCTTGCTTTCCTCACTTCCATTTCCTTCTTGTGCACTGATTAGCATAAGATGAACGACCAATCCGAGTGATTCGTCTTACCAATTGGCTCTGCTGCCGATTCAACATGTTGAATTGGCTGAAAAACAGTCAGCAAGGGCCAACTAGTGCCAACTGTGCGGGACACACAGCAAAAACTAGGGCAACAGACGCTCACAGACGGCCCAACATTGACCTATGGCTGACCGTCGGCTTGGTGTGTCATGACCCTTAGAGTTTGTTTGGGCTATACGCAGCCAGAAAAGTATCTGTAGACAATACTCAGGGTTAAGAAAAACCCTTGTCAGTCTTTTCCTGGATAAACAAATCTTTAGTCTGGTTTACAATGTCTACTTATGACGTTCTTCTAAAAACCCTCGTGTGTTATGTGCTTGACGAATATAAATGTAAGAAATGCAGGAAACCAAATTTACAACCTTAAGAAGTTTTGAATGTTGTACCTAATTCTATTTTCATAATTATAGATATGTTCCATGTAACGCTGTGTCATGTCATGCACACTGTAGGCTGCAGTGTTGACCTGACACCACATTACTGCATCTCAAGAAGCCAAGAGTTGAGAAATCTTTCCAGGGAACTGTTCCATTGCATTTCCTTTCAATCAAGTGGGAGTTTCCTACATTCCAACATGCCTGGAATGTAACATTTATTACTGCTGAGGGCCGGTGGGTGTACACTGACCCCAGTGGTAATTATACTGATAGGCAGGTATAGTACTGAGAAATAGCCCAAGAAAGTAAGGCTGGGGAGCTGTCTTTGATACTAATGTTGTTCTTTTTTGCAGTACATGTATTCACTATGTTGCTCTACTAACAAACACCTTTCCTTTCACATTTTGGAGGTGGTTCAACTGACTAATTGGGCCCATTTTCCACTGACATGTGTGTTCCTGTTAATTCCCTGTGCGAAGGTAACCAGAGCATTGCTGTGCCTGTGGAGGTGACTTGATGCAGCATCAGGAGCTGATCAGGGGGCCGACTAGAGGACCACTGTGGGTCCCATTGTGAGGATTAATGGGAAGCATGCTGTTTCTCACCTGGAATTAACATAGCCGCAACTGCATAGCAGGGAATTGGCGACGGCAGGCCTTGATGTAGCAGAACAGGAACTGTCAGAGGTGCAGGACACCCCACAAGAGATCACCGCAACGCTAGAAATCTTTATGAGATTCCACTGCCTGAATGGAAAACCCTGAAAATGTGTGGAAATCTTGTTTTCCATGTCAATCATCCTCCATGTTCATTTCAGCGTGAGGCCATTGTTTGCCACGTTGTGAGCCAGACAGCAGTCAGACTTTAACAAAGTGAGGATGAGATCAAATATACACAGCAGGTAAAGAGATCAAAGCATGAGGTTACTGCACAGCGTCTTATGTGCAGGACTTGACTTCACAGAAAGCACGCTCTTTCCATGAAACCAACCACATGCTGACAAGTAAATGGACACCAGCTATTCAAATGCACTTTTTCAAGGTGGTGATGGATGAATTCTTTTTATCATCCTTCACCTGTCACTTCCCATCATGGGCACACACTCCTTTGAGGGTTTAGGGGAGCTTGTCTGGGATTTTCCATATAGAGTGGAACAATCATAAGCTACCCTACGAGCTCCTTTCCTGCTAAGAAGCAGCACAAACACAGTTTAGATCAGTGATTCCCAATAAGTGGCTGAGTTGGGGATGGGGCTGAGGTAGCCTCTGGGGCTCCTGCCCCAAATGTTTTCTCAAAAGCCCCAAATATTTTAAGGTTTCCTTCAACCTTCCTTCATACCTTCCACTTTGTATCATTTCCTCTTTATCTCTTAGACTGGATGAACAAATCAGTGGAGCAAAAGCTCTATTACTACGCAATTAGTAATGCTGTTTAAGCCAAATTCCTTCCCTCATGTTTAACTTAAAAATAGTAACATCAGACAATGAGTGTGTTTAGATGGACAGTTTAATTCCCTTTTCATACGGAATGAAAGTTCATTCCTATTAAAAGTGATCTTGTAAACACCTAATTCAGAATGAAAATGGTCAATGCAATTGAAAATTCAATCCAATGTAAGAGGCTGGAATATTCCGTTTCTAATTCCGAATGAAAGAATTTCTCGCACTTGTATACACTCATTCCTCTTTAAGTTCATTCCGGTCTTTCTGTGCATGCTTGTTTCCTTGCCTTTCTGATGCGATGACGTATATAGCGCGCGTGACAAGATGGCAGCACGGTCTTCTATCTCCCTTCTTCGACCTTCTACCTCCCTTCTCCTCCTCAACAGACAAAGCATTAGCAGAACAAGGTTGTTGTCGTACTGCTGCTTCAATATAAGCAAAACAAGCCCCAAAAAAGGCACTAAGAACGACGTCGTCAAGCATCTTGTTATCCGGAACGAGGACTACAATGTTTTCTTCCAGTAAACGTAAACACGTAACATCCGCCCCGCCCCCTATCCAATGAGAAACCTTCCCTGCCCCAAACCTTGCACGGACCTGAATACAGGCAATTAAAAGGCGATTAAACTGTATGAATGTATAGAAAAATGCTCATGTAATGACAGTGGGTAGGAGACTGAATGTGGAAAATCAAAGAGATATTGTTGAAATTGCACTTGTTCTTCAAAAGACATCTCAGGCTGTTCATCATCTGTTGTGTAAATGGATGGACATTTTCAGAACGTACTTGCACTCCTTTACACTAAAATCTTTGGAGGTGTTGTCGTCTAGACGTTATTATACCCACTTTAGATCAAATTGGGTGGTTGTGGCTCATGAAGCAAAGTGGGCTTGACCTCTCTTACATAGCTAAAAGTAGCCTTATAGACAGTTTACAGTTAGCTTAAGTAATGAATTAACAGTTGAAATAGATAGACTAGTCACTCTATGAAAACATGATTCATTTATGTAGTGTAACAGTATCCACTTTCACAGCATTTAATAGTGTTAAATAACATCCAGTTTATAATCAGTTCAAATAGGCCCATTTGTATCATGACTGGTGGCCTCTGTGAAGGGTAACATTGTGTGACAGGTCTGCAGGGGTACGTCTGAGAAAAAGGTTGGTAACCACTGGTCTAGATGACTCTACAACAGCTGTGCTGATGGATGACCTTTCTTTGAACCCTCACTGTTTGTCTCACAGCTGATTAGAGAGACTTGCATATCTGAAAGACTATTTATTCCCCCTCTCGTTTCATCTCCATCTGAAGTTTCCTGACATGCCGACGGGGATGTGAATCAATGTGAGATCTGGGGGAGAGTATTACTGTGATAAGTTTATTCCAAAGACATGAAAGGGAATGCCATAATAAGCCGTCTGCCCCAAAGTATTTTAGACTGCGAGAGCGTGTGAGAATTTTAATCACACAGCTGTCTTCTCTTGTAGACTCGGCTCCCGCCAACAGATGACATCTTTTGCGTGACAAATGAGAACTTCATGGCATATCTAGGTTTCATTTGGAGTCAGACGTGCATTTTGAAAGAGGAACAATGAATATTTAGCCACAACTCATCGTGTCTCTCCGTGTAACAGATAAACGTCTAAGAATACAATTTCATCCGGAGCATGATGTCGACAGGCAGTAAGTGGGTTGTTTCGCGTGCAGCTGTAGCAGGAGGAATTCATCGGTTCAGTGTATGCGCTCTTGTCAAGCGTGACAACAGCCCCTCTCCGACAACGTGTTATAAGGCAAGTGTGAGGGCGACCCAGCAGGAGAACTTTTCCCTGGCGTGTAACATGCTTTTCACATTTCTTCACACTCTGAAAGAAAAAACATGAAGAACTGAACAATATGGATGTACACACCATATTCTATACATGTCAGAGAGATGTGTGACAAAGGAGATGGCTGAATGAAGCCGTGTGGTCAAACATACTTTAAATGATCTTTAGGGGAGATAGGGCCAATTCTTGTCCATGCAGGGCAGCACTGCATTGAGAAGCAAGATACTGAATGATTTAAATGTTATACTAATAGTCAGCTCCAGCTCAGTATCCAGCAGTTCAAGGACGTTTAAGTTGCAATGGACCGTATGATTGGCAAATTGACTTCACTTTTAAATACTGTCTGACAAAGACACTGGTGTCATATTTACAAAGGAGTCAAAAATGAAAAGAGGTCCACACACAGTCATAGACACAACTAATCTGTTGCTTACTTATGACAAACAGCAAAGGATTCAATATACAAAATGTTCACTACATATGTTTACATGCACACAATGAACCAGGTCAGAGACATTATGTTACACAGATAATCAGACATTGCCTTATTATACAGTGTAGTAACCTGATTAATGATACAACCGATTCCTCTGATTTCTGCTTTGGTTTTGTTTTTTGGAGCATTTGAACTGACAGTACTGTGAGAGGTCAGAAGCACATTTTTTCCTTACAGCTTGAACGTGTCAGAATTTTACAAATTGTTGACATTCAGAGGTGGGAACTGACTTTTAAAGTGTTACAGAGTTTCACATTCAGCTGTAGTCCGGCAGATCGTGGCTGGGGTGTGACTTTTTAAAAGTTTTTTCTTGTTTTTTGCACATGATGTGTTGAATGACCCTAAGAACTTTAAAATTTTGATGACAGTGTCTGTTTTTACAGTTTCTGGCTGTGACAAATGATGTCGTTTAAATTTTGTTTGATTAAAAAAGAAAACATGTCTTTTAAACCCACTGGTGGATTTGAGGGTTCGGAGGTATTTAAGATAAATATAAAATACAACCATTTAATGTTGTGTGTCCCTCCCCTAAGACAAAATCAATTAAAAAAAAAAAACCATATGCCCCTTTCCCTTTGTGCTTAAAAAATTATTTGACGTGCCTCCCCACTTTTGAACCTCCCAATTCCCCCTCATAAATAACACTCATTTATGAAGTCAGTTATTTTGAATACAAGAGTGCGTCACTGTGTGTAATTGTGTCTCTTTTAATCCTGAGGCTCTGCTTCAATCACAGAAAAAACTCTCCCTGTCAGAAGTCTTTGTCCTGCATATTGCGTATACTTAGAAAGACAATTAGAAACCCATTTACACAAATCAAATTCATCCAGAATGAATCAAGTTGGGTAAATCAGTAATTCCCTACCCTTACTATGAAAACAGGATTGTTCAGTGAAGTGATTTTTAAGGCCCAGACACACCGAACCAACTCAGAGAACTAAGGGCGATGAAGGCAATGTTGAAAGAACAGAGCATATTTACTGTGCGTCAGTGAACAAAAACACAAACCATCACAAAACATTGCTGCGTAAGAGCTCAATGGGGGAACAAAACAAAAATCTTACAAGTTTGGTCTCACTCCCTCTTCAACAAACCATTGCATTCAACAATTTTCTGCCGAGACCTGAAATAATCTTTGTAATAACTAACAAACTAAAGATCGTAGACACTGGACAAAGATTCTGAAAATGAAATGAACATTTTTTACTTTGAATGTTAAGAAAACAAATTTAAATACCGACGGCTTCTTAAAATATTGCATTTTTAGCTGACAATAAAACTTAAGTTGTCTTTTTTTGTTTGTTCCTCCAGAAAGACACTTGGCAGTCAAATGATGTGGACACAGACCATCAGAAAAGAATAGACCAAAGAAAAAACATGAGCATCTCACAATTCTAGAGCTGTTATTGTGAAACAAAGACATTTTGTGCTGAGGAATAACATAGTTATTACACATAGTGATGTGACTGGGTTGTGTCAGCTGCTAATGGAGCTCTTAGGTCACAGGAGTCATGATAATGCGTCTTGCTGTGGATACAGAGACTGTCCTCATGCTGCTGGCTGCTGTGTTGGTTTCCCATACTGTGAGCAGAGTTTCTGTACAAATTCATGTAGACAGCCTCACATTAACTCAATACTCTGTTTCAGGGCTTTAGCATTCCTGGATCAGAGCTAATGTTACTCTGATGCTAATATCAATAGCTACGTGCTAACGGTGCAGCTGCTGTGTTTGGTGGTGAGAGAAAACAAAACGGGGAAGACAAACAGATAATTACTCCCCCTGGCCTCCATCTCTGTGCTCACCACTGGTATTAAGTTGAAGATAGTGGTGAACAGAAGATATTCCCAGTGCATGCTACAGTTGTGTCTTTCTGACGGTTTCTCTTGAAGGTAATCCAAAACACCCTCATGCTGGAGGGTGTTCACTGCTGGCATCAAAATAAAGTTCGAAGTTCAGATCCAAAACTTGGAACATAGTCTGGTATGAACCTACCACATAACTTTCTGAACATAAATATTGGTATTCAGCTTGCAGGCAATGTTTTTTGGGGCTTCATAGGAAAGGTTATTCGGTATGATCTGGCTATTCATAACACTGTGGTCTGACAGAATGAATAACCGTTAGAATTTGAATCCCTCATCTTGTTGTGTGGTCTATCTTGTAGCATTTTCCCCCAGATTTTCAATGCCTTTGGTTCCTTCAGTGCCAAAACCTTCACATTATTTAACTATATTTAGTCTTCATACAGACATATTTTCTTAGACACAAAGAGAAAATGCCACTGCAGACTTATTTAATAAAAAGCATCTCAACTTCTTTCAGAAATTTTCTAAAGAAACTTAAAAGGGAAATTGTTCTGAAATGTCCAGCAAAATGCATGTGCATGTTTGGTATGTGATTTGGTTGGTGGGGCTTGGCGGACTGATACGAGGCAGATGAGAGTAAAGGTGGATTTATACTTGTTCGTCAGCTCTATGCAGAACCTACGCTGTAGCCTACACACGTGGCCTATGCTGCTGTGAGCATTTATACTTGTGCAGTGGTGTGTCTTTGTCACTCTGCAGCCAATCACAGCAGACAGATGTCTTTCCTTTCTTTCATGAAAATCTGTCTGAGGTAAATATGGAAAAGTTGATCATTCTAGCGCAGAGCTGCCAGAGCTTTACATCTGTCCCATCGACGGTAGGCCCACACACTTATAAACAGCGCCTGGACGAAGATCAGCTCTACACTTAAGATTTCTGGTAAATAGGCTATAATACGGTGCATGGTAAGGTTGTTTAGCAACCTCAGATGCAACCTGCTGCTCCGCTCTTGAAAGCTGGCTCAAAAAAGTTGCAAAAGTAGCGTTCAGCGCGCAACCTCACATTTTCCAGGCGGTTAAAGATGCAGCATGTGTACGGCCCCTAAATCCTACTTAAGGCAGAAGGTTTATATCGCCTATGTGTGGCGACTGGCAAGTGTTACTCTGTGTACGTTGTGTGGCGAGTGTTACTCTGTGTACATGGAAGTGCCGCCGGCTTATTAGTTGTAATAAGGCATTATCCGCTGGGAGGCGACAGAAGTTATGCACTGTAGCGTTGACAAATATTGCTGTAAATGTGATAAAATGTGACATCACAACACTTTTTTAAACATTGTTTGAAGCTAAATGTGGCAAAATGTTGATGTTATTTTCAGCGTGAGCCACTTTACAAACGGCACCCCATATACTCGTGGTCCTTTTTGGTGCTGTTTTTGTATCAGGCAGTGATGTTCCCCATCAGGACGCTCTTGATGGTGCAGGAGTAGCAATTCCTCAGTATTTGAGGAGATACCTGTAATTTCCTCAGGTTTCTTGGGCAAAAACTGTCTCTGCTGATCCTTTCTCACCACTGAGTCAGCATGCAGCACCCAGGTCAGGCCCTCCATAAAATGGACATCAAGATTCTTAAAACTGTCCACCCCATCCAGAGGACCTGCTGATATTAAGGGGATGTAGTTCCTGCTTTTTCTTACAGTCCACTATCATCTCCTTAGCTTTTCTGACATTTACAACTAGGTTGTTGTCCTGACACCAGCAGAATCGAGAAAAGCACTTCTCTGATTTAGTTTTCATATATCAACTTTTCCACCTTTTTTTGGGGCAATATTTAGACTTTTATTCAAATTCTCAGGCATTTCCATTCCGTTGCCTTTGATTTTTAATGCGCTAAAATGCACATAGAAACAAGTGGATGGTAATATACATTATATGTGACGTTTTTCTCAATGAACCTCGAGTTTCTCTCTGTCTCCGCCCTCTCTCGGAGCCACACACTCCATTTGATTTCCTCATTCATTCAGTCAGCAGGCGAGTTTTGGCGTAGCCTAGTTCTGCCGTCTGTCATTTAAATCAATCATTAAAAAAGTCAGTATATTAGAAGTCCATTAGGCACAGTAGGTGGAGACTTTTTTCACTAACATGGCATGTCCTTTTGATAACGATCCCGTGGATGAAGGTGCAGCATTACTGCGCAGAGAAGTAAATATTCGTCGGGAGATGGTTATAGATGCATAGATGTTCTAGCATTTCCACACAATTATCTTTTTGAGCTGTACCATTTCACGTCACAGTCCATCATCTACACACACAACCTAATCCGTCCTTACATTTGCAACATTACCAATCGTAGTCATGCTCTCATCCCAACAGATATTGTGTGTTGCGCTGCGTTTCTTTGCAGATGGAAGTTTTTTGTACAATGTCGGAGATGCTGCAGCACTTGAGTAAGGCAACTGTATGCAGGGCGGTCAGAAAAGTGTGCTCGTTTTACGGGCATCTGCCTTCTTTCTGTTGGCGGAGTAAAAGTCTGTGTTAGTTTAAATAGGCTTAATTATTTAACAGAACATGATATATAGATGAAAAGACATTTATGTGTGTGAAAACAGCATTATGTTGGGGATAAAACAACTGCACAGTCAAACAGCCACTTAATATTAACTTTACAATGTAAAACGTGATCAAAATGAGGTACCCCATGAGATTATGTCGAGGTCTTTACCTGTTTGAACAATGTTTTTGTATTTCATCCTAAACTGCTGTCAAGTGTGCTTCTATTAATAGGCTACCATTCAAGCAGTTTTCCCCTGTAATATTATTGTGATTTCAAAGGACTACATTTAAACTTACGCATTGACCTGAGCAGCAATGTTCTCCCACGCCGTCTCCCTCTCTTGTGCAGCTGCAGCGGTGTTGCACTTCTTTTTGAAAAGTATGAGCGCATTAAGATTTCTAATTCTAGCGGGGTGAAAAACGCAGCCCTCCTCTTCCCCGTTGCCATGGTGACTTGTTGTGGTGCACGCGCTTAACTCCAGGTGAAACTACTCTGAGTTGATTAAACTGATTCAAATCAGCTGTTCTGGAACCGGAAACTCAGAGTTTCCTATCTCAGAGTAGATCAACTCAGAGTTCAGGATTAGACTCAGAGTTTGTTGAACCTGCTTTGTGAAATGGATCCCTGGTCGACTAGTCTATTATTTGGTCGCTATGCTCTCATCCGACCAAATTCTCATTAGTCGAATAATCGCCGTGTTACTTTCATAAGGAGAAAAGTGCTACATCAACAGCTTTCCAGGATTAATCCATTATTTCCTGCTGCGGGGGGACAGGCTAAGTTACCTGTGAAAAAGGGGGTGTTTTCAAAACACCCCCCGCTGTTGACAGAAAGTTGAACTTGCCCACCGTCACGCTCAGCATCACGGTGACGCAGACCTCCTGTCAGTTTCTGTATACTGACACCATTTCCCTCAGTGTAAACGGAGCTTGTATTTACTCGTATTTCACAGAAACAAGAAAACAGAAAACAATAAATTGTGAAGACAGTAAAGCCTCTACTAAAATAGCATTTTAAGTCTTGTGTGTGATTTATCCTTCAGGGATTTATACTTGCTTCATATGTCTCATGCCGACAAATGAGCCCTCCTTTTCCCTGTACTCAGAGGATGCACCATATCCCAAGATTCTTTGCGTGCCTTTGTTCAACCCGGATCTTTTTGATGATGGCGGCAAACTCAAACAGCGGCACCGGCACCGAATACACTTTTAAATGTAAGTAACGGATTTTTACTTAACGCCAGAAGTTCAAGGGGCCTTAAATCCTCGAAATGGCTGTTAAAATATGTGACATTAGTAATGCTAACACGTAGCCACCGGAATGTAGAGCCAGCTCCGCGATGTAATGTTAGCTTAACGTTAAGGCTAACGTTAACCTGTTGATAGGAGGAGCTCAGTTAGCCTTTAAAAGTAACGGTAACGGTTAAAGCCTTAAACCCCTTCACTTTCATTTGTTTAAAAGCTCGGAGGGTGACTCGTTATATCTTATTGTAACTGTGGAGATGTTGCAGGCTGTTTATACTTCACATCAGGTGCATAAACGCACCGCAGTGAACAAATATAAAGTTAATGTGCCTTGTTTTGTTTTTTTTCTTTGTTTCTTTATCACTGCATGAATCCCATTCCAAAGAGCATCTCAACCATACCTCTTTTTGAGTCCATGAAAACAGTCCTTTTCAAGACTTTTTTAATAAATACAGAAAATTGCTGCTGTTGTGATTGATTTCCTCTGCCTTAGGAATGCAAAGATCCAGGGACAGGGCAGGGGGTCGGCGGGAAGCCCACTGCTGCCACCTGGCTCTGGTTTGTCCTCATGGATGAGGTTTTAGGACATTGCCCCTCCTGTCCTAACTGCCTCCATTCCTGAGGACACACCAGGGCCAGGTGCTGCAGTGGGTGAGCAGCATGAGGAGGAGGATGAGGAGGATGAGGAGAGGCAGCCAGGGCCAGCGACAGGAGGGACAAGAAAGAGAAGAAGAGAAAGAGAGGATGAATTGTTGGAGCTTATGAGAGAAGACATGCAGTTGCAGGGGGAGGCCGAGGAGAGGAGGGAAAGAGAGAGCCGGGAGAGAATGGAAAGACTTTTTAATTTACTAGAGATGATGGTTGAGAGGCGGTGATTTTTTTTTTTTTTTTCCTGTTCAATTAAGTTTTATGTGTTGCTGTTTCTTGTTTTCAAATGTTAATTTAAAATGTTGTATATAGTTATAGTTTTTAATTAAAAATATTATATAGTTGTTCCATTATCTTTTTCAAATGTTGTATATAGTTAAATTAAAGTCTTGTAATCATTATCCGTTCCATTTCTTATTTACAACTAGAGTAAACTTTTGAACTACTTTTCAGTGACAACACAATTTTTTTTTCTCATAACTATTTACAAAGATACAATCTGAACATTTTTAGCTAATTACAAGTAGGCATTCTTAACATGTACAACTATTTACAAATGATCAGCAGAAAATTATGAAACACATTACTAACCTAACCGTTTAAAAGAGAGGCAAGAATAAAACAAACAAAATACTACTGCACAACTTTTTAAACATCCCACCACAAACTACTTCAACAAACAAAACTGTTTACAAAACACTTTAAATAGGAATAGCTTTAAAATTATTTTACTTGCCCTCTAAAGGTAATCATGGTCAAGGACACCCTCCTCCAGGGCAGACACCTCGGCAGACAGCTGGTTCCGCCACGGAGCACCACTGACTGCTCCAACCCGTTCTCCCCCTCATCCTCCGGCATGTCATCCTGCACTTCATCCTCTGGGGCCATGATGTCACCAGCACCCAGGCAGATGTGCAGGACGGCACATGCTGTTAATGACCTGAAGAAAAGAAGAAAAAAAAAGATTAATTTAATGTAATTGTAATTTAATTGTAATTGATTTACTGGTATTCACCATTTAACAATAATTCTGTTGTGTAATGACATACCTGAGGCACAAAGGTGTGGTGCACCTCCAGCGCTTGGAGGAAGATGGCCCTAAACCTCGTCTTCATCATCCCAAAGGCACGCTCTATGATGGAGCGTGCCCTGGAATGATGGGGGAGTGGATGTTGGAGGTACGGGTACCCACCGTCTGCCAAGATGAAGTACCCTGGAGGAGGGTAGATGGCACGCCTGTACAGTGGGCTGTGCCGGAGTACCCTGGAGTCGTGCACCGACCCCAGCCAGCCCACGTACGTGTCGATGAAGCGGCCCTGATGGTCACAAACTGCTTGCAGGATTATAAATGCAAACAGTTTGTGATTTCTATAGCACTGACCATCAGGGCCACTTGGTGGCTTGATCCTGATATGGCAGCCGTCGATTGCTTTATAAGCCCCTTCATGCATTTAAATTAAAATTCAAGCACTTTTCAGACCTTGAAAACACAGCATTAAAATTACAGCCTTTTCAAAGATTTTAAGCACCTGTACGAACCCTGTATCAAGTGAAATGGTTAAATGACATGAACCATATATGTCAATCTATAGTTTATATGGCTAGCGTTTGTCACTTAACGGTATCGTTTATTAACGGGTATATTAATTACCACGAACTATGCTAGCTATGTATGAACATTAATGTGGGTTAAAATAACAGGTTTAACGTTACCTCTCCACGGCTCTCTCCCAGATAAACGAGCCGCCGGTGTCGCTGTCGCCAGAGCCACCTCTCCTCTTCCTCTAACAAAAAATATGTTAAAAAACCCCAATTCAAAACCTATGACTCCATCATTGTCGTCTGTTATGTTTTTGTGTTGTCTGTTATGTCGTATGCCTCAGAATTGAGCTTCAGATCATTTTTGATCACAAGACTAAGAAACTGAACACAGCTACCCAAATGAGTACTGATACGGACACATTTTACTCGTATAATACACATACTTGTAACAAGTACATTGTCTGTACTGGATACTCATTTCATTCGAGAATTTGGCTCAACCTCACAATTAACCCACTATTGTTCGTACACAACCTTAACTTTGGCCATGGCACATCTGAAAACAATCAGATGAATCACAGTTGTGTAAGGACAGTATTATAATAAAATGTCCTGATGGTAGGATCATCAGATAAGAAATTTCTCTCTTGTTAGTTATTGATGAGGAGGTTCCCTGTCTTGCACTCTGTAAGATAAAACACAATGGATGCTTTGTCAGTGGGGTCAATTGGCTATTCTGCCAGATGGGAGTTTGTTCATAGAATAATGGTAGTCAGTGTTACCACATATGAAACAGTATCTGTTTTCATAATAAGTATATCAGGTAAGAACTACATAAAATGGGAATATCACACTCACCATCATGCACACATCACTCTGTAATTTATGAACTAGTCTCTTGGCCATAATTACGCCTAAGGAGATATTGGTACATCTTTATTTACAAAGCCATTCTGGGTAAACTCACTCTATATCTGTGTAACCTCCTGTCCCTCACCAGCAGCTGTTTTGATTCTCGCTCCAGTAGGAGGGGGCTCTACTAGATAACCAGCTTTTTTTCCTATTTTGCACCCTGGTCATGGAATAACCTTCAGAACACACTCCAGCTCCATAATTTTGTCTCAATGTGAGAGTTCAAAGCTCTGATAAAAAACAGTGTAACCAAAGTCTACTATTGCTATTCCTAAACTGGACTTTGAATTATATATCTGTTTTTAACATGCTCTGTTTTTAATTGTCGCTTGTCTGTTTTTGACATGCTGTATTTTATCATTTTTGTAACCTTGTAATGGTGTGCTATCTTAGCCAGGTCTATCTTAAAAAACAGATTTTAATCTCAAGGGACTTACTGGATAAATGTTTTTGTTCAACATTACATACAACATACTGCACTGTTAAAGGTTCAGTTTGTAGGATTGAGGCGTTACATTTGCAGAAATTGAATATAATAGTAAGTATGATTTCTGTATGGTGTTTTTGTTAACTTCTAATTAGTCTTTTATATCTACATAGGGAGTGGGTCCTCATCTACAGGGGTTGCTACATTGCACCGCCATGTTTCTATAGTAGCCCAGAACAGACGAACCAAACACTGGCTCTAGATCGGGCCATTTGCGTTTTTGTGGCCACTGTGGTTAGCAGCATCTCAAGCGATGAGAGCAGTGGAAAAAAGGTTTCTGCTGGTTGCAATCTGCAGCCCTCACAGCTAGATGCTACTAAATCCCTAGACCCAAGCTTTTGTTTGGTATGCATTTTTATTTTCTCCAAGCTATTTGGGATCAGTACGGTCTGATAAGTATAAAAAAACTAAGCATTGTCTTTGAACAGGAAGTAGTTTTTTAATTAAATGATGTACTCACATGAGGACATTTTCTTTTTCTTTTTTTGTGTGTAACAAGGTATAAAACAGTTTATTTCAATGCCTGAACGTTGTTGTGCAAAAACATTTGTTTGATGTTTTGTAACTCTATTGGTTAGAGGTCACTATCAAGTCTAAAACTGTTCAAACTGTTCATGTCAGTGCCTGAACATGACTGTTCAACTAGGATTTGTTCATTAAGTAACTCTGTATGAATTTTTCTTGCTCCATCCTCAAAGAAAGTCCTTTTTTGCCTGTAAGAACTTTCTGTCACACCTAATTGGCTGACGTGAAATGCTGTAATAATTCACTGATTTAGTCCTAGTGTCTTCAAAGAAGATGATAATAAAGTCCCAATGTCCTCAAAGTAGTATTTCTTAATTACCACCATCTTGGTACCTTGTTGCCATTGCTAAATTTGGTCTAATGTGTATACCATATCCCACTACAAACTTTAATAAGCACAATTAAACAAGTTTCAATCATAAAATGTGATCAGGTTTTGTTCCTTGCTCACTTTTGTGTCAAGATCAGCTACAGACTGACTTGGCAGAGACGGTTGCCATCTTGTTTTTACATGTATTAGTGTATTGTGCTTTTGCTACTATTTAATGGCACAAAAAAGTGTCCACTAGGGAGGACAACAGGTCTAAGTCAAGCAGAATGGAGTATAAGGTGCAGCAAAGCCAAAATGTGATGTTCTCATGTGAGGTCGGCGGGTCTCAGGAGGACATAGTGATAACAGCCTTATTTAGTTTGGATGACTTATAGAGAAAGTAGTAAAAGGCAACAAATTTTATTACTGGGTTAAGTCACTAGTTCATCTGTCATTGTGGACTATAGCACTGTTGCCCACAGGGAAAGGTTTCTATCTGAAAATCATGTATATTTCACTGATGACATGTTAAGTTTTTATTGTAATTTAACATTCATGCATACTATTGCTTTGGCAGAAATCCCACTACAGTAGTGACTGGCTTTTGTATTGCTTTGACCCAGTGTCTATGATGAACACAACACTTTCCCGACCGACAGACCACTTCTGAGGACGCTGATAAAGATAAATAACTTCCATTCAGTAAAATTTCCTGCATCATTAAACATGGCAAACCTATTAGTTCGGAGAGGTTTGGAGGAGAATCCCACAAGAGATCAACTAAATCAGATCTACTGCAGTAATCATAAAAAGAGGGATAGCTACGCCTTGCCAGCCCGACGGCATCAAAGGGGATATAGGGAACTTAACATGGCTCTTTGTGCATGAATAAACAGGATGATGGTTCACTCTAGGTACAGATAAAAGCAGCTCTCAAGTGCTGCCCTTTATTTTGACTTTCATTTTCGCCGTCACGAGTCGGTTCACTTAATGCCCATAACCTTTGCGGCTTTGAACATTGTCTGATTCTGCGTTACCTTTCCCCATTAAAATAACATAAAAACCTCTAGTACAATACATTAACAATACAGGATTCAAAAGGGGCAATCATAGCTAGTTTTGTCTGCTCCTGTGATGCTAATTGGTGCCTTTTGTGACTCAGGAGGCAGACAATGTGACCCCGGAGGTAAAATCATTGTTCATTTTTACAAGAGATTAACATTTGGCAGAGGAAGGGAAATAAGTTTGCTACAGGCTATTCCCTTTTCTTTTAACACACCCTATCTATATATTATCATGTAGTTATCTCCCTGGATTACAGGGTGAGGAGCCACAAAGAGAATAACCAAAATCATGAATGAAGACCTGATCCTGGACGTTCTGGCATCGCCGACTTTTTAATCTTCAGAGTGGACATTTGGTAGTTGTAATGTGAATTTTTGGGTCTGAGGACTACCTGTGCGTTGGGAGAGTGAGGGCTTTGGTTCGAATAAGAGCGCCCGCATAGCCAGACGTGCAGCAGCATACCTTTTGTTGTGAGTATATATTGACATTTCACACTCCAGTAAATGAGCAGGTCCTGGCCCTTGGCCCTTGATGTGGGTGCGGTGCCACAGAGCAAATTGAAGGCAGCTCACGGGAGAAGACAGGAAATAGACATAGCCCTTTCTCCCGGGCTGTTTGTTTTCCTCAGGGGCCAATAGAGTCAGTGGCTCAACATAGTATGCATGTTACATAGTCATTTCTTATATGTCTGATAAGCTATACGTTATTATATCACTTACAACTGTATCTATCTGCTCCACCTCCCTGTTCATGGTGCACAGTCAAAAACAATACAAGCTGTAAATTGAAGCATCACCCCAACCTTTCTCCAAACACACACACAAACAGATACACCGCAGCCTTATCTTCCATCAGGGTTGTGGACTGACAGCTTTTCATTTGGACCGTCCTTGTGGTAAACAGGTACTTTTCAGAAAGGCATTAGAACAAGTTTATTGATCGTCCAATCCACTCACAGCTTATTTGGTTGGCAGTGGTGGTATACCTCAAATCAGCATACCTTCACTAGCACAGACAAGAGTGGCTTCAGGGGAAGTGTGTGTGTGTGTGTGTGTGTGTGTGTGTGAGGGGGGGGGAGTGGGAGTAAGGGCAAGTAGGTCAGAGATGCTCTGAGTTTGCTTCACTGCCTACAACTTTAATTAGGTTAAAAAGAACGTTTGTAAAACTTAATTTACGAAATGATGGACACTGTCGGAGATAAACACCAATTCTATTTCAAAGAAAATTGCTGGGTGGAGTTAAGGAGGAAATGTTCTCCAAGTTAAAGCCTGGCCATAAAGCTCAGCATAAGTTCAATCAGGAATACGTTCTTTGTGCTATATCCCTTCACTGTTGTCTCTGTTATCCCAGTCCCACCACTTCCTCCAGTCAGCTGATCATGAGCGTTCTCTCTCCCAGTTAGCCGATCAAACCTTCAGCCATTCATGTTGCTACCACCAAACTATACATTTGCTCTCCTCTCTGCTCCTTACAGCTGTCATTTTAGGCAGAACTGTCGCACCCTCCTTGCCCAATGCTTTGTTACACCCCTCAGTGTCTCATAGCGACACACAGGGAACCCTTTAGTAAGTTTTGAATGAAATGGAATTTTATTGACAGTGTGTTTGTTTGGTTGTGAAATGCTTGTGATCAGATGGCAGCACTGCGATGTCCACTCTATATTAAAAGACTAGTATTATTTGATGCCCAGTTTTTAATTGAAAAAAAAAAACAAGAAGATGTTTATGCCATGTATGTATATCTACATGACAGTTATTACATGTAGTTTTTGTGTGAGCTAAAAATCTTTATCCAACCCAATTTACTATACTTAAAATAAATAATAATTATAATAATTTACACCATTCCATTCAAAATGGGCCTGTGACTCACTTTTGGACTGCAACCCACCAGTTGGGAATCGCTGGTATAAAGGGTGACAGTCCATAACTCAACAAGTTGTGGTGGATGAGGGGTTCAAGCACAGAGCCCTTTGAGCCCTGTGTGGGTTGATTTTAGTTTATTATCTGGTCATGTTAACATTGCATTTTGATGTTGCTAGGAGGACTTGCAGCTGAAGGGCAGGTAACATCACAGATGTCAGCACAACTTTTATTTTGGAACTTTTTTAAAACCATAACGGGACATCTTGGTTGGATGTTCAAACAACAGTCATTCGTCTCAGTGTTTGCTGGGACCCTCCAACCTCCTGTCTTACTCTCTATTTCAGGATTCATTGAATTGTGTAATTACACTCATAAGTCCAAGGAGAAGCTGTGCTAAACTTGCCATTCAATTTTAGTCACATTAATGGGGCGGCTGTGGGGAGGAAATGTCTGTTAGGGTCCAGCAAGACAGTTTTGTCATCCCAGATTCTTAGTCATTAAGGTCATGGTAATCCTAAATGCTACATGGTAGGCAACTGGACTTGCTTGAGTTTCTTTAAACCATCACTGTCGGAGATGGACGGACCATTGTCAAACAGAGGAGGCCGTCTATGAAACCACTTATCACCCACCTATAATGCAGTCTGAAGATCCCTCCCCAGACAGCTTAACACCTATTCACACCTGTACCCACCTAACCCTAACGAAACACATGATGGCCAGGTGGGTCAATGACTGTAATGTGACCTTCTCGACTCTGAAATTCAGAGCTCACATGTGACCTCAATACCTCTGTTTATTAAAACAAAAAACAGCACTTTAAAGTACATTCCAGAAAAGTGGAAACTGAACATTGCAAAATAGTTAGAATAATATCCTTGGCATAAAATAAACGGACCAACATTTAAACATAAAGTGCCCTTTCTACCATAAATGGTTTTGAAAAACAAAACACAGAAACAAAAATGATCCATCAACTGATGACAGCCCCTCCTATTCTACCATTGTCCTGAGCAAAAAACCTTTGCAAAATAGGCCATAACAGTTTGATCAACATCTTAATGTGACTTAACAGTAACAACCAACCCATTGGCCGGGCATCACAATACTTCTTCTCCTCCTATTTCTCACTCTCTCTCAGCCAGTTGCTGAGACAAACAAGAATGTTGACATTTTCAGAGCTGAGGGCTGCCCTCGTCTTTTCAACTATGTTACCTGCAAGTGAGAAAAGTCTCTCACAAGGGACAGACGTGGCAGGGCTAGCCAGATACTTGTAGGCCAGGACAGGCAGTTGTGGATGGGCCCCTGCATGAGTTGACCACCACTGCAGTGGACAGTCTGTCTCGCTGATGGTGGGTTCTGCTCTGTAGAGGCCCAAGGTCCTGTTAGGCCCCACATCATCATCTGAATCAGAGTCTCTTCTTCTTGGCTGGCTCCTCTGTGAGCTCTGGAGTAGCACTTTTGGATTCTGTTTTGCAGCAGTGCCTCAAGGCTGGTCCACACCCCTTCTCGCTCTCCTTTGGGTAGACACTTTTAAGTCCTTAAAGCGTGGGTCGAGTACTGTAGCCAGCTTGAGCCAATCTTGGTTGAGTGTTGCTTGACGTTGGGATAGATCCTTTGAGAAGGCAGTCTTGAACCTCACCATGTAGGCTGGGTCCTCATCAGAGACCTCCATGGTGCGGTCCAGGTGGCGGAGAGCAGGTAACACCACAGAACATGAGACATAAGTCTCACCTCCAAGAAGCTCAGGCACATATCTGCAGTGGATAGTTAAGGAAAGGATTATTTGTATTACTGTACAAATTCAATTAAATAAAATGATTTTTCCTTTTTAAAATCTTAATCTTAAAAATAATAGTCAATTCAAAAATCTTTTAAAAGGAAAAGATGCCAACTAGTGATAAATCATATTGATCAAACAGTTCATGGTGTAGGTGGGTTTTTCGCAAGCCTCTGTAGTTTGTCCCACTGCATTGTAGTCAGCATGGTTAGTTAGTGCTTCTGCTTGCAAAGAGTAGCCTTCACAGCCTCTTGGTTCTTCAGGAGATGAGAGATCATGTACAGCGTCATATTCCACCTTGTGGAAACGTCCTGTATAAGTGGCTCTCTTTTTGCCCAAGTGCTGTTTGCTCCTGGTGTAGTTCCTCTGTATTAGCAGGGCTGTGTTTAAAATGACCCACTATTTTGCGACATTTGGCCAGCATGTCATTAAACCCACTGTCACCAAGGCAAACAGTGATGGTTCTCAGCAAAATGTGAGCAACACACGGCATATGCACAAATGGGAGCTGTCTAGCTGCAGCAATCATGGTTCGGGCGCTGTCTGTTCCAATTGTGGTGACCTTTTGTTGAACTCTCCAGGCCTCTGCCACAGAGAGAAACTGCTCCGCGCAGTTTTCAGCATAGTGAAATTGTCTTTCTGCATGGCAGTTCATAAGTTGGGTCAGACAGCACTATCTGTAGCACTGCTTCTAGCCCCTGATCTTCTACCACAGAGAGTGGTCAACAGTCCATTGTAATCCATTTTGCCAGTGAGTTTGTTAGTCTGTCAGTCGTGGACTTACTCATTTTGGCTCTGAACCCTGTCATCTTGTCGAGTGTGGATTGGCGACATTGCCTGCTCGAACTAGGAGTGTTGTCTGTGCTAGCTGCAACATGTTTGGCATTGAGGTGGTAGCGGAGGCTGGAAGAGCTCCGGTGATAGGCAAATTCTTTCTTGCACAATTTGCACACGGTTGTACTTTTATCCAGGTTTCCACCCGGTAGTTTTTTAAAACTAAAATTTCCGCCCAGCGAACCCAGCAACAACTTCTCATCGGTTTCGGTTTCCATTGTTGTCTCTCGTGTTGTGTCCTGTGCATCAGTATTACAGGTATACTGGGAACTCGTGCAAAGAGAAACGTTCCGCCCTGTTTGGAGTGCAAAAATAAATTGCAATTAAATGCATTGTTTTTTTGTCGCGTTATTTTTTCTGTAATTAATTAATCGTAATTAACAGGATAAAGTCCCAGCCCTAGTTTGAATGCTAGAATATTTTGTATTGGCTCACTTCAAATGCACAAATAACTCATGTCATGTGCGTTCAGTTGCTTAATTGATGAATGACCTTCCACCTGTACGTCCCCTGCGTCCTATGTCCCTGGAGGATCTCAATGCTATTTGGCTATGGTGCAAATTGGTTGCTGAAGTTGAGATTTTTCATCTCTCGCAAATAAGCATATGATGCAAAATCGCACTATTCGCTTTGCACTGCTTAAGTCGTGTATTTCACACCCTTCGCATTGCATCTATCGCGTTCATTGCGCCACCTTACAGGAATCCACATCTAATGGCGTGCTTATATTGAGTTTACCTGTAATTCACTCTTGCTAAATGTTTTTTTTTTTGTGCTTGGTGATTCATAAGGGTTCACACCCCTTGGGGATAAAAGCCTGCAACTCCCCACCAGTCAGTTAGAACTAAAAAGCCTCTTGGAATGGAGGTGAAACGTCTTCAAGAAACTCAAGCCAGTACAGTTGCCTGTGATATAGCACTTAGGATTTTTTTTAACATATCCATAAGAGCTGTGAAAACATTAGCTATTGCGGATGCTGGCATGGCTAGCACTTTGACAAGAGCTAAACTACCAGATGACCTTGACACAGACAGCTCTGCACAGCTCTGTGAAAATAACAGGAGACTTAATTAGAAATGTGAAAATAAGAATGATTGCTTGTGAATTCAGACCAACTGAAAAAGAATAGCATATATGTATAGTATATATATTTTATTGTGATTGGCCACTGGCCTGTGTGGGTCCAGCTGACGCCAAAATGTTGACAACACATAATCAGTGAATTAGAAAAAGCAGGTCGAAGCTCATCCAAGATAGTGAGTCAAGATTATGACAGAGCCTCTGTCGTGTCTGGCAAGCATGGTAGTGTTCAGAGGATCTTGAACAGAAACTTGACAGAGAAATACCATACGTGCATTGCCTCAATCACCAGCCGCGTCTTGTACATTCCCTGCCAGCAGAACAAATGGTAGGGGATTTTTTTTCTCAGTGTTTGCAATGTACAACTGTACAGCTTTTTCAGGAAACCTCCAATCACTGTACATTGCAAGGGTGAGGGCCTTTAGGGTTTGCTTGATAAAAGATAGACTGGTCATGTCCCCACTGTGTCGGTTGTCATTGCATCTTTTAAAGACCTCATCTCACTTCTGACAGAGTTTGACATTGTGCGAGCCCTTGGCCTTGAAATAAGGATGGAGGCAGCTGGGCTGCTGAGAGAATTGTCTGAGCTAAGCTTTATGTTTACAGCACATTTTTTGTGCACAAGATTTTCCTCGCTACTCCATCCTCCTAACAAGCAACTCTGAAGAAGAGCTACAGCAGTTATGGGAATATAGTCGCCGATGCCACAGTGGTCCCTGCACCAAAATGGAGATGAACAGAAAACAGGAAGGCATGCTGGACGGTTGCTTTGAAAAAAGTTGTGGTTCCAGCCATTGAGGTTGAACTCCAATGAGATTATTTCTTTCTCCAGAGCCAGAAAGTTCTGCCTCCAAGAAATGTTGTGTAACTAAAAGACCAATCTGCTGACACACACACACACACACACACACACACACACACACACACACACACACACACACACACACACACACACACACACAAACAAACAAACAAACTGTTGTGGTTGCTGGCGACTAAGATGATGTATGGGATCTATGAACCAACACATCAGAACAAACAGATACTGACAAGGGCGTAGTACAGCCAAAATTTTTGAGGGGGCACAAATTGATACAAACGTCCACAACATAAATCACTAGAGAATACAGACAAATAAAAACATATACAGTAAGAGAGGGACTTTCCACTAAAGGCACCTAAAAACATGAAGACAGGGGAGATTTATTTCTCCGGTTTGATCATCAAAACACTGTCTGTCAAATATCACTTATCTATAAGGCACAGTCCCATCACTTTTAATGTCCATGACTGAGACTAAAACACTTGGATGCCAAAGCTCCCAGACGCTGGTGTTTTTGTCTCAGCATTGGAGGTAGCCCGAGGTGCTAATGGAGCTGTGTCTCATCCCTGACAGACTGTGACGGCTTCTGTTAGGCAGTGCTTTTCCAAGAAGGGAAAAAAAAGTTTGCAGACTTTGACAGTGCTCTGGCCATTTTGACAGGCAGCACCTCTGTCCTTGTGAGGACGCCATTCATGCATTTAGGTAGGGACGGCTCTGGCTGATGCAGTGTCTGGCCAGGTCTTTATTGTCTCACTTTATTAAATTAGCTGTCAATAAGTTGACAAGACTGAGGTGGCATAATGCCTTGGAATGAACTGGAGAGCCACTGAGTGAGGGTTTCTTAAAATGCTGCTCTGTCTCCCACATGCTGTTTTTTACATATTGCATTGGGTTTTGATGTTGTACTCTTACAAGCATCTATTGTATCCGCTACAGAAAGTTAAAGGGTAACTACAAGGGTAAAATAAGGTGTAAAACAAATGCTCTTTTTCTTGGCTTTGCACATAATTTCTTTGGGTTTTGATAACACTGTGTTCATTGAAGTCATGGTTGAAATCTGGTTACATTGCCAATGGATGTCAGATGGGGTAAGACACAGGTTGTTGTAAAAAACTGTTTTTCCAGATTATACAAACCAACTCATTTGGAGGGGCTCCTGTGTCTCAGAAGCAAAGGATGGAATACTGTGATGTTGCTATAGAGCTAAAGAGTTTGCAGAGGAAGGAGTTTGGGGTGGATGCATTGACAATTCCATGGTAGGAAATTACCTGGATCATCAGCATTGTGGGGTTCATAGAGCAAGTGCACTAGAGACTGCTAAGCTGCTAATGTCCGGTTTAATGCTCTGCTTGACTTTCGAAATGTTATTGGACTGAATGGATCATATTCTGATAAAGGAATGAGTCACTATGCAGGGGGTCTGATGCTCAAAAAAAAAGTTTTCCACTGATTTACAAACATCTTTTTCACAATGTTAGTCAACATAATTCCTAGCTCCTATGATACCTTGCGTGATGGGTGCAATTTCTGGCACTGAACCAAACTGGCATTTTCCAATGGACACAGCGCCAATGATGGTATGCTACCTCGCTTTCCTAGAGTGACTGGGAAGTAAAACATGTGGACATAGCTGTCAAGTCTCCCGTTTTGGCTGGGAAGCTACCGTATTTTACCCCTCCTTCCCGCCGTCCTCCCGTGTTAGTATTTTCCCGTAAATCACCTGTATTATAATAAAATTAAAAAAAATAAATAAATAAAATTAAGATTATCAATTAGGACTAATTAGCATTAAGCTACTCAGTCAATGTGACTGACTAGCTTAATGCTACCATCTCTACAGTAGTGCCCTTCCAAATAAGGTGGATAAGGAACAGTCTTTTTGGGCTCTATGGCATCCAACACATTCTCACTCCGATCAAAATGGCGCCAGTTTATTTAAAGTAAAATTGCTTGTGGAGCAGTAAAGCCAAAAACTTTATTTTCGTTCTTCTGCATTGTGTGGCCCATAGACATTACATTGAGATGATGTCATGCAAATAGAAAATTGCTTTTCTAGGTCCTGCATGGTTAAAAAAAAATCACAATTTAAACACTGATTACTGACTTTGTCTGTTAAAAGTTTTGCAAGTCTCTTTTTTAATGATGGTCTATGGGGAAAATGCTTTTTGGGGCTCAGACTGTTGGGTAAACTGTGCCCAGCTGGTACCTTCAGCCTGGAGTTTAACTACCACCACTGGTTCTGCTAGTGTGATGACTTTTTCTCACATATACCCACCTGACTGTAACTGACTGATTGATGTGCTGTCCCATTTTGTAAAGTTTTTTTTGCCCCCATTGCAACTTTGCTTAAGTATTAACTGCAAAGTAATGCATGTGAACAATCAATCAATCATTGTCACCAGCTGAGCAGAACCAGATTTCAGTGCCTTTCACCCTGTGATCAGTTACTCTTTGACTGCCCAAACATTTGCCTTATTGAATTTATATAGACTTTGCTGTGTGGTGGAGAGCTTTTTGTCCATCTAATAAAAATGCATAACATTTGCATAAAACTTTCTTCTGACATTAGCAGGGGGCAGTCTTCATTCAGGTCAGGTGTCGCTATAAACTGTGGGAAGCCCCGACAGTAAAATTGTTTAATATTCATTGTGACTGTTAAAGACAGAAATACAGAATGATGGCAATTAAAATATGGAACAAATCCCAGAAACGCCATGCTGTGGTATGACTGTATGACTTTGGATGTGAACCGCAATTTAGTAAATTCACTCTGTAGGATGTGAACCTATAAATTATTTCATAAATCGGTGATGCCCCCGAAGGGATTCCCATGAAAAAAAATCCCCTCAAAAATCCTCATCTTCATCATTCATATTTTTCTCCAGTAACTTGACTCCTTAAAGGCTTATGAGGATATTTCCATTTTTATTTAATGTAAATCAATTTGTTGTTTTCCCTTTCATTTTTCTTCATTCTAGAGCTGCAGTCTGCTGTCTTCTTTCTTGTTTCACAGGCACTCTTTTCTTCTGATCTTTATTTTCTATTGGAAACAGATTAAAGAAAATGTGTGTTTTCTTTTTTTCTTGTCTTTGTCTCTCTCTTGTTTTTTGGCTTTGATTATATCATATTAATATATTGATTAGTTGATAGTCAAAGTGATGATCAAAGGGATATGAAAGAAAATAAACACATTTAAAAGTTGATGTTTTCGGTTCTTTCTAAAGATACTTTTAACCCATGTTTCTAAAAATCCTTTAAATGAAACAGTCTGAGATAGTGCTTTGACCGGGCCCAAAAAAAGTGAGACAGAAGTAACATTTTGGATGGAATTAAAATTCTGGTCTGCAATATTTTAAATGTCTAATGATGTTACAATTTCTCTGTTGTGTGGATGTTAACATTATGATGTTTACAGATGTTGGGTTTTGTTCTCCATACCTTGTTGTCTACATCAAGATGAAGTTTTGGTCTTTAAACAACACATCTAAATCAATGTTATTTGTCAACATTGATTTAGATGTTGGCAAATAACATTGATTTAGATGTGTTGTTTAAAGACCAAAACTTTATCTTGATGTAGACAACACATCTAAATCAATGTTATTTGTCAACAGTATTCTATGGTAAAATAATGCTGGCATTTGATGTTGTCCTGACATAGAATTTTGGTCACCTGATGTCACAACCTAAATTCAATCTAATGTCAACATCTAACAACATTGGTGACCAGCTGGGTGGCCAAGCCCACCCGAGCCTAAGCCTTGGCAGCAGT
The DNA here is from genome assembly GCA_035609425.1 of Epinephelus awoara. NCBI lineage: Eukaryota > Metazoa > Chordata > Actinopteri > Perciformes > Serranidae > Epinephelus > Epinephelus awoara. Next base: position 7,350,906 of record CM069305.1, read on the forward strand.
TTTGGGCCTGAGCAGGATTAAGAATTTCCACTATTGAAACAAATGTAATAACCTGATAGATATCAGTTATATTTTCCTTTCTTTCTCTCCTTAAAAATGTGTAATTATTTTGAGTTATTAATAGGATGCCTGATTAATATTCAGTTGTCATAGTTAAGTTCATATTACATGGAGGTGAATTAGAATTAAATAAGCTAAAATGCATAAATAAGTTATAGTTAAAAATATGTGCCTTAAAATATATTTCATTGTTTGTTCAGTGTTTTAAAAGGCTAAAAAGTCATTTTGGTTATGTTTGAGGAGTAATGACCCCAGAGAAAGTGGTACTTCCGGTTCACCTGCGGGAGAAGAAGGAAGCGCGCTGCTGACGAGCAGAGAGGTCAATGGCGTGGCGCAGAGATTCAGGGCCATGTGAGACTGGACACAGACTACATTATGTTTATCACTTTTATTCCCTAAGGTTGGACTGAGAACAGTTGCCAGATACCTCGCGCTTAAGTGAGTGAGTCAGAGTGTTTGCTGCAAGACCGCATGTGGTTTCTTCGCTGCAAATTGAGTTAGCCAAGTTAGCTTAGCCACCGCCATTTCGGGAGAGTCTCTACTCGCATTTTCCCCAATATGTATGTATGTCGGAAGAGATCGCAGGACTTGCGGAGCTTCAGTGGACATCGCGGGTGTGTGTCGGGTGTCGTGGATGGACTTCTCTTGCTGCTGGGTGAGGCTGAGGACTGCGCTGCTCATAGCTGCTGTGCCACAACAGTCAGAGAGACACAGGAGGGATTTTCCTCGCGGTAGGAGTTGTTCCCATTGGCCATATGGAGGTACTGTTGCCCTGTTTCTTCATGAGCTCCAACTTTAAAGCGCGCCAACAAAACCAAATGCAAACTTGCTGAAAAAAACAAAGAACAAAAACAAAGAGTGCACTCAAAAAGGTTGAACAGACTAAAGATCACCTGGGGTATTGTCTTTTAGTATTCTATTATTAAAGGGTTTCCGTGATTTTGTGCATTTGAAATGTGTTTATATATCTCTAACAAAAAGGCAATTACCTTTGGCAAAGGCAATCTAATTAATAATTAATAATAATAATAATTATAAGAGTCATAGCTTACCCTAGATAGTTTATTTACATGGTGATGTCTCTTTCATCATATGATAACCGATTTGAGTTTAAAGGGGTTTAATACTTTATTTGGCAAAACATAAAGCCCATTATAGGTGTAATGTGCTTCCAATCCACTAGGTGGCGATAATGCTATATTAACCACCAATACACACTAGGTTACACAAGAAGAAGAAGAAGAAGAATCAATCAATCAATCAATCAATCAATTTTATTTATAAAGCCCAATATCACAAATACAATTTGCCTCACAGGGCTTTACAGCATACGACATCCCTCTGTCCTTTAGACCCTCACAGCGGATAAGGAAAAACTCCCCAAAAAAAACCCTTTACCGGGGGAAAAAAATGGTAGAAACCTCAGGAAGAGCAACTGAGGAGGGATCCCTCTTCCAGGACGGACAGACGTGCAGTAGATGTCGTACAGAACAGATCAGCATAACAAATTAACAGTAATCTGTATGACACAATACAGTAATCTGTATGACATCCTCGGTAATGACAGTAGCTTACAACAACATTCATGAAAGTAATAATACTGTCGTTATAGTTCTGGCTACTGTGGTACAATATGTTGAAAGTATATATTAGTATCAGGCAGTCTACATGTATGATAATATCATATGTCTATAATAGCAGTAGAAGTATGACTAATGATTAATGATGGCAGCAGCAGCAGCAGGAGGCATCTGGCAGGACCACGGCAGCAGCACAACCACACACGTCACACTATCCAGGCACCGCTGCAATACGAGTTAACCTGAGAGACAGTGGAGCACAAAGGCTCCGGAGAAGAAACCGAGTTAGTGACATCCAGAATGGCCGAGTAAAATAGATACAGTAATAGGATACGAGAGAGAGAGAGAGAGCGAGAGAGAGAGAGAGAGAGAGAGAGAGAGAGAGAGAGAGAGAGAGAGAGAGAGAGAGAAGGTGCCCGGTGCATTAAAGGTGGTCCTCCGGTAGACTAGGCCTAAGTCAGCCTAACTAGGGGCTGGTACAAGGCAAGCCTGAGCCAGCCCTAACTATAAGCTTTATCAAAGAGGAAAGTCTTAAGTCTAGCCTTAAATGTGGAGACGGTGTCTGCCTCCCGGACCGTAACAGGAAGATGATTCCACAGGAGAGGAGCCTGATAGCTGAAGGCTCTGGCTCCTGATCTACTTTTGGAGACTTTAGGGACCACGAGTAACCCTGCGTTCTCAGAGCAGAGAAGAAGACGCAGAAGGCCACTTCAGAGATATTGGATAAAGGAGATACCCCACCGTAGGCTTATCCAATGTTAAGAAAACGGTTACTCTTCCTGTCTCCTAAGTGGGCGTGGTTAGCGCTCCCTCCAATCAGAGCCTGTTCTCCCTCCCCTTGTAAGCTAACTGTGATTTTGCGCCTGATTTTACTGCCTGTTTATCAAGATCACGAGCTCTCGCGTGAACTTGTTTTGTGAGACGGACAGGGCTCAAACAAATTAACTTTGTCTTGATCTGTGCGGATGAAAAATGCAGCTTTAGTGTCAGAATGTTGGTAAGATGTGTGGCTTGTGGAAAATGAACCCAATATTTACTTTAGTGACTATAGGGCAAAAGAATTGACCATAAATTGTGATCACATTCATTTTCCTCATTGACAACAATACATTCAGAGCTGCCGCAAGTCTCCTACAGGGGCGTGGCGCTGACATCACTGAATCAGGAAGTGAGCTGAGTGGGGTATCTTGCTTTATCCAATATCTCTGGCCACTTCTCTCGCAGCAGCAGCAGACAGCTGAGCGGACCTGCGGAGTCCGCAGTCCACGGAGCCTCTGAGACAAACTAAACAAAACACTTGTAGGCTCCTCCACTTAATTTAAAAACATACATAAACCTTATTAAGTTGTCATAATGCATGTTACAATGCAAGACAATTTGAATATAGTCCCTTGACACGCTGCTGATGTGAAAAGCCCCATGTGTAGCAATATGGTATGTTATAGCGTTTGTAATGTGTTTGTGCCTGCTGGACGTCGATTGGTATGGCATCGGCAATCCGACCTTGCTTGGGCTTGACACAGGAGGCCCCAGATGTCCCCGTCGTGTCTTTTATTGCAAGGCACTGTTCATACAGTACTCAGTAGTGTTGTCACGGTACCAAAATTGGGACCCACGGTATGATACAGTGAAAGTATCACGGTTCTGAGTAGTATCACGATACCACAGCAAAAATGAGGCAGATGTGCCTTTTGTCATTTATAGAAAGATAAATCACTTTTCTATAATACATCACTGATATTTCAATGTAATAAATTACTTACTGACTTATTCATACTTCAAAAACAGCATCAATAAGTGATTAACATAGGGGCGATGAAAAGAAATTAAATAAATAAAATAAAAAACAACCAACCACCCTCCTCCTCTGACAAGTAAAGAACAATCCCTGAAGTATGGTGAGGTTTGTGGAACGGCTCGTTTTTCCTCGCTGGCGCTCATGACGCTTTTGGTGTGAATGCACAGTGACATGTCACATACCTGTGTGCCACCATGGCTCGGCTGTTCAGGTACTACTGGGCAGTCATGACACCAACTTATTCACCTGGAGCCGGGCTTCTCGGTTGCCGGTAGCCTTGTGTTACCAGGCTCTTCACGTACGGCGAAACGCCGGTAAACCACGTTATCTTGCGGCGGCCATAGCGCTCCACCGTATTCCCGTCTGTGACCCCCGTTCAGCCCACAACCGGTAGGATTCACCTTCCGTTTCTGCTGCTGGTTGAAATCTGTACTCACACAGCGTGCTGAATGATTTATTTTGCTCAAACAAAATTATTTTCAGTCGCAAATGTGTTGTGTGTACTAGCAAGTTGCTAGCAGCAGCAGCACGTCTCCCTCGCTCAAGGTGTTTGTGATTGGCTGGCTTTGCTGTCGATCCAAGGCAAGCAGGAAATGAGGTTTGTGATTGGCTGGCCTTAGCTGTTCATTTAGGGCAAGCGTAAAAAGGATGTTTGTGATTGGCTGAGCTGTACATACAGGTCAAGCTGGGGGAACTCACGGGGAAATTATATCGTCAATACCGTTGCCTTTTGGGATTCTAATATCTTGCATGTTCATATCTCGGTATAGATACGATAACGATATATCGTTCAGCCCTACTGGGAGGCAGGCCCAATCAGGTTCAGGCAGAATAATAAATGTCATGCAGGGCTCAACAATAAGGATTGCCTGATTTCCACCACACACACAGGTGAGCACGCTAGAGCGGCTCGGGCTGCATAAACCTGACCCGAGCCCGGTGCAGTTTTTCAGCTGACAAAGTTATTGTTATGGAAAGTGTGAAAATAACCATGAAAAGACTGCTGTTACGCACAGACAAACCGCTGCTCGCACATCAGCGCAGCACGGCACTCGGTGCTGAGCTTGTGTTGCATTCAGGCGTTGTCACGTAAATAACAACTTCCAGCACTTAAATAGGTCATAGCACAAAACAGCAGCATGTCAGGTGACTTTTTACTTTAATTATGTTCAATAAAATTGTGTTTTCCCAAATCTTGAGACACCTCCTATGTAAGCTAGACGGACATTTCACCTGCTCATTACTGTGCACACATGTACTGTATGTACTTAGTCCTAAAGAGCCCTTCTGGTGCCAGTATACATAGAAACATCCCAGCAGGCTGTGCTTTGGCATGTGAAAATTATTTTTCATGCATGTGCTTCACCTCTGCAGCTACAGCTCCATCCTAGGGGAAACACTGCTGTGTGCGTTTTGTGCAGCAGGTGGATGTGGTAGTCTACTGGTAGAGTAGAGAGAGAGCTAAGTAGCGTTGAAGTAGAGTAGAGCAGGGCAGAGAGATGGAAGCAAAATATATTAAACCCGGTGTTAATACAGCAGAACTGGAGAGAGGGGTGAAAAATAAATAGAGGTGGGCATGGCTCAAGTAGGGCGCAAAATTATATTCAGAGAATGATTGACAAAGATTGCCGCTGCCCTGACACTGTCATTTTTGTGTAGGAATAAAGCTACAATACATGACATATGTTGTTTTAATTAATAAATACAGTGTGAATAAAGATTACGTAACATAAAAATAACTGCAGTCTTTGTTATTTGATAGCCACTTAAATTAAACAATTTTTATAGGGCAAGTAAAAACTGACTTCGGGCAAGTAGATCTCTGACCAACTTGCCCGACTGGGCAAGTGAAAAAATACCTTAGCGTTGAACCCTGTCATAAATGAGACGGAAAACTGCTTATGATTGCTTGTGACTGAGGCCAGAACCTGTGATGTTGGGTCACAAGTAGACACCTGGTGTCAAGGAAACTAAGAAGGCTGGATACCAATAGTTTAAAGAACAAAGAACTATTCCAATGGCCAATAACTGACAGGAACATTGACATGTCTGCGGCTGTGGCTCAGGAGGTGGCACCTTGTGCAGTAGGCCCCTATGTATGTGTGTGAATGGGTAAATGTGGCATGTGTCTAAAAGTGCTTTGAGTGCCCAGGAGACTAGAAAGGGATTAAACAACTGCAAGCCCATTTACCATTCATGTTAAACTCTTTAAAAACAAACCTCCTGCAGCTGTTGTTGCATGATTCTGTCTAAACAGATATAAATAAGAGCCATGACAGCTAAAGCATTCATTCTTTTAGCAGCAAAAAGATTCCGTCTCCCCCATTATCATGTCATGACCTTACTTTACATGCTATGCTGTGCAAATGGGGTATTTAACCGTAATTACGCCAGCATTTCCTTATAATGGCCGCAGGAGATTGCTGTTTGGGTATATCCTGGGTATATTGATCTGAACCATAATAGCCAGAATATCCATTCTTTTTGCTGCAAAAGCTCAGGCTTCCATGCTATCATGTCATAACTTAATGTTACCTTACCTTATGTTAAGTGCAAACATAGTAGTTTGACATAATTGCAGTGGAATTAATTCGGGAATTTTCCTGTAATGGTCATGCAAGTTATTTGTTTGTATAATCCCTTATAGATCAATCTGAAATAAAAACCATAATAGCAGAAAGCTAAGGCTTCTGTCTTCCCTGTCATCATGTCATTACCTTTTATTACCTTACCTTACGTGCCATGCAAATGTAGTATTTTGCTATAATTACGCCAGAATTTCCCTCAGAATTTCCCTGCTATGGCTGCGGAAGATTTTTGTTTGCATAATCTTATATATATGTATATCTAAAATAAAAACCATAATAGCTACAACATTTATTCAGTTTGCTATTACTGTCCGATGGCTGCTGTTGACTGGCAATGAGGATGTCAGCTGACCAACACTCGCTACCCGGTCCCTGGTTGCGGCGATTTGCAAAGCTGGCCTGCTAGGAGCTAACTAGCAGCCAGTACAGTACAGTCCTCTCTCGTCTAGCTAACATTTAGCTGTGTTACTTACTGATCCATTAGAAAGAAAGCTAGCTGGACATGGGTTTTGAAGCCTATTTGGTCACAGAGCTCCCTCCATCTCTTGAACGCCTGACTGAGGTTTACTCTTGTTTTTCCTCTTCTTTTATCACTCTCCTTTTTGTGCATCCTCGCCTCCTCAGACAGTTTCCAAACTTTGTCCGTCTGCCATTGTGCTCCTGACTCAACTATCTCATGTCCCACTCTTCACAAGGACCAGCTCCAGTCCCTGATTGGCTGACCGATCAGTTTTGCAAATGGCGCGTTTCCTGTCAACAAGCAGATTTTTCCCATGAAATTTCACCCCCGGTGGCAGAAGCTTATTACAAAGATTGCACAGCCACGAAGTAACCTATGTAAACGCTGACAGTCTGATTTTACTGTGGCCACTACCCTGTGCAACCCATATTATTTTCATAATGATATTGTTAGGAAAAAATGCTATCTGTTGCCTCTTTAATGTTTCTAGCTTCCATGTCATCACATTGTATGCTTATAATGACATCACTGCACTACATGTGGTGCAAACACACGTGGTGGCACCACAGGGCTGAATGATGAAACAATGACAATGCCTTTGTATTCTACTCATTAAAAATGATCATATTTCAAAAACTGAATAATGTACATAGGTCAAATAACTTACTAAGTGTTAAGAGATATTTTGTTTCGGTTCATACATTTAGAAATCAATAGATCAGATTAATGTTTTGGTTTTATGTTGTAAAATCTGATTAAAATATGTCTGATTTTGTCATTATTTTCTGTGACATAATTTCAGTAATTTTTTATCAATTATTATGGTTTACTGACTTACAAAGCCTTTTAGCTTATGTTGTGCAGATCTTAGGGATGTAAAACATTTGAAGATCACACACACAATAAGCAAAAATACCAGTGTAGGACCTGGCAGACCATTTCTATTACAGAGTTTAAAGGGTTAAAATAAATCAAACAAATGTATACTGAGCATGTATTTTATCAGAAATAAGAAGGAAAAAAATCAATGGCATTCTTTTCAAAAGGAATTATAGATCAGAACATGATCTGTGCAAACCAGAAATTTCAGTATCCAGCCCAGTAATCACCGAGTCATTGGAATTAATCTAAAATCCTATCAAACTCCTGCAGATATATTGCAGTCATTTTGTGTTATAGAGCAATAAAAATCTTCCTTATTGCTCTTTTAAGTGTTAACAGTCATGATTGGAGCAATTTTGAACAGAGTGACAGAATAAATTGTCTCTTAAATTGTGGGCTTAATACAGTGAGCCTTCTCGTTGACAGAGGAACTTATCATTCCAGCGCTGGAAGTGTTCCAAAATCGTTGTATCATTTACATAAAGCTGTGCAGGTTTATAAAGCCGGGACCATCAGTGACAGATTCATACATGCGGGAGGTCGGGGGACACAGTGTCATAGACGAGAGAGAAGCATCTGTGGACGAGAGACACTTAATGTTTTTTCTCTGCAGGAAAGAACATTTTTATTAAAGTGGAGGTAGCACAAATCTATCTGGCTGCTGAAAGCTACACATAAACCCTCTGCAAGCCTGCACTTCTACTTCACTCTGTTTAGGGTAACAGCAAAATCGACTGCTGAATCACTCCTAGTTAAGTGATGGCCTTAGGCGACTTCCCCGATAATCCTCAACTTCCACTGACCTGCGCTCTGCCTATCAACAAGTTTCCAATGTCTGCGAGTGCTTTCAAACTGAGCTGGACACGCAATTATTCTTCAAAATTGGAGACTTTCTTCATCCTGAGAGCTCCCGCGTTCACCATATCCACCCAGGAAAGAAAGGTAATAACGTGGGCTGGTCCGAGGGGAGAGAGCCAACCGGTTATAGCCACTCCCTCCTTCCCTTAGCTCAACCTCGCTACCTCACTTACCTACTGTACAAGCCAACCATAGCTCACCAATGACATTTTAGAGCAATATCTGTTTGGGGATCTGAAAATCCCTCATATGTAATTGTGAAACATCCAGCAACAAGCCTTGTGCAATATTACTTTTTGTTGTCATCAGGGTCTGATATGATAAAAATGAGATCATGCTAAGGAGAGTAATGGAGTCCCCTCCCTAGATTAATTTCCTGTAACTTGTTAATTAATGTGGCTTTACTAATAAACTTTTTCCTTTGGCTGCCTTCCCAAACAGCGTTGACCACAATCAGTCAGAGGAATGCATTACCACAACACAGGTTGGCAGTCATTCATTAGTCACTAATCACTGTGAGTAATACGGCTGTGGAGGCCCTCCATTATGAGAATATAAATCTCCTATATTAATACGGTGCAGCAAAATGGCTTATTGCCTAACTGAAAGGTCAGCTTGGAGTCAAAGTCACATCCACTAACCCCTGAGTGAACAATTAGATCTGAACATTAGCATAATACAAAATATATTGGAGGATAGCAGCAGGCTACAACTCTGACATCTCAGATTGTGCTCTGACAAGACCTCTTCCACATGTGAACAGTAGCCTTTAACACGTAGACTTCTGCATAAACTAAAGGTACATTCAAAGTAAAAACTCAATAGCTGTTTGTTTTGTGTTGTCTAGGGAGGATGATGCTCTTTCTTTGAGGGCTTACAGAAATAACTAAGATCAGAATCAGCTTTATTGGCCAAGTAAGGGTGTTCAAGTACAGAGAATTTGACTGTGTTTTTTCTTACTCTTAATCAGTGTCTTATACTTACTTATAAGATAAATGTAAACATGTTAGTCCAACTGAAATTGTACTAAATTGAATTTTCTAAAAGTTGGACTGACACACCCAGATAATGCAATTGTGAGGTGAATTACTCCCGCATCAGATCGACTCCTACTGTCAATCTGATCCAAACTGGCCGAGGCGCTCAGCACATGCTCCACGGTGTCCGCCCCGGGTTCTGACCTGGAAGTTGAATAGCATTAAATGCGCAACAGGAGAAAAAGCCGGTAACAACATGGTGAAATCTACATGCAAAGCCGTGCATTTCTGGACAGAAAAAAATGTACATAGCCGTAAAGTTGTCAACCATAGTACCACTTTGCCGCTAGCTAACCGTACCTAACCTGTTCGTCAATTGTTTGGTCTGTGACGAAATAGGTCAACTGGAAAAGGGTCTAATGCTAACAGGCTGAAAGGGTATCGCCACCTATTATAGTGGAGTCAGACATACTTCGGTCAATAAATCGATTCCCCTACTGTGCTTGTATACTGGGACAAGGACAGTAGTCAATTAAATGGCCTCGTCGAGCTATAACTGTAGCTTGACTTAACTGTGCATGTAAACGTGCATGTTAAATGATTTTGTTAACATGCACAACATACTTATGTTTTTCCCTTATCCAAAAAAAGACTGTGTTCCTACTAAACTGTTGGCTAGTTGGTTTGTGTACAAAGTATCTATGACAATGCACAGAGCTGATTGTAAACAGGCAAGAGACCACGTGTTGCAAACTGTGTTAAAACCCCCATTAAGATGCATACTAATGTGCTGTACACATGTCCAAAGAACGCTATTAAAACCCGAATAATATCTGCTTATCCTGCATGTCTTAATCACAAAATGAGAAATTTGGAAAACGGCCTAATTTGGAGTAGTTACATGACACATGCTATTTACATGAACTGTATTAAATTCAGAATATTGTCATATTTGGAATAATTGTGGAAGACCCACCCAAAATAGCCATATTGGCTAAAAAGAGATTATTTTTCTCCAAAATACAACCTATGTGGTTGTATTTTGGATACTACATGTAGCAGCACTTACAACCCATATTTATGATTATTGTTAGATGGCGGCCTCTATTGGCTGTTGTAATTATGATGGGAGCAAAGGACAAAATCAGACAATATATCATAAACAAAGTCCGCTTAGGTTGAGAGAGAGGGGATTTGAATGGGTCAAACAGTCATAGGACTTTAATCCAGGAGACATAAGGTCAACATTAGGTTATTTAAACAACATAACATATGATAGTATGTCATGTGATGTATGTGATGTGTGAAGTGAGATCAATCACATAGGTTACGTCACTAACAAAAGTTTTTATTCTAAGCCTAGCCATGATCTTTTTCTAAACCTAACCGCATAGTTTTGGTGCATCTGTGACCATTTCACAAAGTTAACCACATTTGAAACTGCTATCTTTAACAGGAATATGCTAGCTCTCGTCCACCGGTAGGGGTGCTAATTTAGTAAACACTCCTGTGGATTGTGTCCAGAGGGTTGAAATATAGGTGAGAGCTGGGTCAGTTGGGACATTTTTGTATCGACTCAAAATAATCTTCCTCTACTTGGAACAGTAATAAAAATAATTTGATCCTTGAACAAATAAGTGTTAACTTTATAAGTTGTAAGCAGAGCCCAATCCAAACACGAAAGGCAAGATTTTGGTAAATGTAGGAGGAGATAATTGTCCTGAAATTCTGCCTCCCTGAGACTTAAGATAATGACGGTAACATTACAGTTAATCAGAAGAGGTGCACTTGGTTCATTCAGTCAGTAATAATTAGGCTAGCAACTTTAGCTACAGAGATGAAGATCATACTTGAACTAGCAGCCAGTCATTTTTCTAAATTTCCTACAGGTAAGCTGAGTATAATGAACACCCAGATAACAGTAGTATGTTTTAGCAGAACCTTAGTGTGTAACTGTGACACTCAGAGCCATTGACTTTGACCGTGATTAAGAGAGTCTGTGTGTTTCGCGGGTCGTGGAGGGTGCCGCTAGAAATAGCTTCGGTAGCTAAGTGCATTGCTAATGACGTTCTGTGTGAGTTAAAGTGAGTGAAATGTGTGTGAAGATGCATATGGTTGAGATACAAGAGTGACAGTAAATTGTGTGAAGCAGGATGAGCAGAGTGAATGTGTTAGGAGCATCGATGAGCTGTGTGTTATGTTGAGCAGGCTAATGGATATAGGCTGCGTCATGTTCATGCTAACTCCTGCTGATTTGCTAACACCATAGCCTGACTTCATTCCTCTCAATCATTAAGATTAAATGTGTTTATGGGTTTAATTCTGAGCCTTTCAGAGGGATGGGCTGACATTTCTGATGGTGTCAGATGGACTGCAGAAGACGACCATGTAGCCATGCAGGTAAACAAAATAAACTCCCCAGAGAGGAATTAAAAAGCTACAGTGTATGTTTAGCAATTGCGACAGTGAAAGTTTTTTTCTTCTGTATTTCAGACAGTCCCAGGTCAGCATCTGAAGCAGTTCCTGGATGAAGTGGGACCTTTTCCCGGAAACGCCTTCCCTGGTGTAAAACTCAACAGGAAACAAGTGGATGATGATGACTTCCACACAGTGAAAGATAAACTAATCAGTGGCTTCTGTGACAACCTCACCATGCGGTTTGGCAACCTTGATGAGGGTGTCTTGAAGGCCGCTACAACCATGTTTGACCTAAGCAACTGGCCTGAAGACATCACTGACCTGGCCACCTTTGGCCTGGCCGATGTTAAGACTTTTGTCACTGACTTTCAGAAAACTGATGGGTTATAGGGAGCTTTGTGGAACACTGTATTCATGAACAGTCAATCTAAGTAACAAAACTTTTGAAAAAGCCAAATGAACTCAGATCTTTTTTTAGAACTCAAATATTAGGGTTTCCCATCCTTTTTCCTGTTTTTGACAATCGTGGTTGCATTAAAAATCAATATGAAAAGGAAATATGTCCTTATGTTGTATTTTCACCACCGTTGGTAGGCTGAATTCTCATCATGAGTGAATTAAGCAGCTAACTCTGAATCAATCTGCTCAAATTTTTAAGCTCAAATAATTCATGTTTGTCTTACTATGCCATTTTGAGGAAATGAGATTCCCATGATCCTTTGCTAAAGAAAATAATAACATTGGAGTGAAAAGAACGCATCAGAATTCTTTAATGTTGAAATAATAATTGATGTCTGGATGTTGCAATAGGTGCATAATTAATAGAATTATTAACTTCAGTGAGTGCATAATAAAGAGTCTATAAATGTCAACAAGACACTGTTCCCACTTTAGATCCGGTAGCTGCAAGGGACCATTATTTACTATTAATAAGTGCATAATTAAGCATTTATTATCCATAATATTGCATTTATATTAACTTCTTATAGTCTCATTAATGTTAATAAACGTATTAATTTCATCTTATAGTGTCTTAGTCCCAGTAGCAAATTTTGTAGTCCCCAGGACGTTGGGACACTGTTAGTTTTGAGCCCTGAGAGCATATTAATAATTCATTAACCTTTATACGACACTGTTTAGCTCCAGTGGCTGCAAAGGATCATTATTAACTATTAATGACACCTTATTAATTTAATCTGATAGGGTCTTATAGTGTCTTATAAACCAGTAATAAATGTGGTCATTGTTCTACAATTAACCCTTATAAATTACAATTAATGTAAATAGACATCTTATTAATATTTAGTATAGGTTTATAAACTGTTACCAAAATTTCTATTGAGTGCTTATAATGCTCCTATAACCAATAATAACCCAGACAGTTATGTTGTAATAAACAATTAGTCTGGTCTTATTAATGTTAATAAGCATCTTATACCGTCTTTTAAGTGCTCATTAACTTAATTTGTGCTTATTAAGCATTAACTTATTACAGTACCTTAATACGAAGTGTCACCAAAAATTAAAATTGTATTTCATAAATGCTATAATATAGAATTTGGCTGTCTTCATTTCAGTGGCATCCATCAGCTCAGTGTGGTTACCGTAGGCTACATGTAGCTTATTGTTTTATGTAGGCTATTAAGTTTGTTTAATTTTACGCAAAAAGTCAATAACAACAACTTGAGAGTTGAGAGAAAAAAAAAGTAAAATGGTTCTCTGCACATTCAAAATATGCCCAGGGGTTGAAATGTATGATGCAGAGTGCAAAGGATGCTGGAATAAATATGGAATTAAGGTTGCATACACATTGTTAAAAAACAATGTGTATAGAAATATACAATTTACTGGTACAGGACGGCACAGTGGATGTTTAATGTTGCAGGGTTATTTACACTATATGACTAGGGTTGGGTTGGTTCTCGGTAATACCAGTTTGGTTCGATACTCCATCTTGGACCGTTTTTTTTTTTTTTTTTGTGGACCACATACGTCATTTTACAGCCTGTGTCTGCCTCTTCGCCAAGCGCACAGCGAGCAGGAGAGAGGGGTGGGGGTGGGGACTAACGGCAGGACCACACTGCCTGCGAAGCACAGTGCACCAAAATTCTTGCGCGAGCCGGAGCACTTTAGTTCACATCAAACGCGCATTTCTCCACGCCGGTCGACAAGCGGTTCTGCTCCCAGCTGTTGTCTCCATCACATCTGGGGCTGTTTTTCCATCATGGGTAACGGCCCGGCTTGACACATTCACTCGCGGCTCGTGCAGAAAATAGACCAGACGCCGAAACGATCGCTGCAGGGCCGGCCATGGAGCTGCGCGACTGTGAGCTAGGAGGTCTGAGTGCGCATGCGTTGAGGCCTCTGCTGTAGCCTGGAGTTTAACAGTGACGGGGAGTCAATAATGGCGGACAATTTAGTCTCAAAGAAATCAAAGAATGCGCCAATATGGCGACACTTTGGCTTTGAGACAGACGAAGGAGGCAACCCTTGTTTGCACTGCGAATTTATTTGTAAGGAATAAAAGAAACAATGTATTACTGTCACTCTGTTGCCCTATGGTAGTTTTTTTTTAATTTAAACGAGTCAATTGCACCCCCAAGTGGCAAAAATCTGGTATTACTGACTTGATGCGGTTTTTCACAAAAACCTGACCGGTTATTTTTTTTCTCATACCGACCCAACTTTATATATGACTGATGTTAACTGTTCATCAGAGTCAAACTGTTCCTGTTTAAGATTATTCCGGAGTAAGGTGTTCTGTAGCACCAACCAGATGTACATAATAAAGAAGTCATGATTATTCATTTGTTTTGTAGCAGCTGATTGACAGTTAAAGGAAAAGTATGGTTAATTACAAGTTGTATTACTGTAGCTCTAGCTATTGTTTCTAGGAGCAGGAATCAAGAAAATTACTACCTTTAATGCCTTGCTGAAGGTAGACATGATGGCTATTCTTAGAGGATAATTGTAGTTTATTCCAGTTGTGGTCCTACTTTCATGCTTTTTCCCATGATGTCTATCAGTTATGATAACAGTGTATTCATCAAAGTAATTGCTGGGATCTTTGAATGTGATGACAGCACTAAAAATAGGTCCATCAGAGCAAGAGACATGAGCAGTCAGACAAACAGGTTATAATCAAGCCTGCAGATTAACTATCACTTCATATTACACAGCAAAATCATTAGTGTGCATGACTACATTAAGTATAGGTCACAGTGGGTTTCAACTGTGATTGATGTTTGCAATGGATAGTTTAAATGACAGTTTTACTCCTCAATTTTCCTTTTCTCCAAAATCTGACTGGCTAATCTGTTTCATGACCCAACTGACCTTTTTTTAATGATCTTGCAGTTTTCCAAGATCTCAGAAATTACCTTGGTGAACAGTGTTATCGTAACTGAGAGGACCAATACCAAGAGCTATCAAAATAAAATCCAGGTTGTAATAAACCTGAGTCTCGTTTAAACAAGAATGACTCAAAAGAAATTGTATCACTGAAAAAGACAGTATTGTTCCATCTATCAGGATTCTAAATCATCCAAGACATGGTAATTAATCTACCCAACTTCCCAGGGAAGAGTTTGGGTGGCCAATACCATAGACTATTTGCATTCTATTTCCTTCAACAGCCATAGCTGGTTTCCTTAACCATGACATGATCCTCTCCAACAAGGCCTCCATACTAAAAGGCAGTGCATGTTGCTTTTAAAATCAAACATAATAAATATTTCTGATTAGGGCTGGGTGTATACTCAATACCCTTAAGGTATCATCCAAATAACCCAGAACCAAGTAGTTGTACAACTTCTTCAGTCAAATTTTGTACCAGAATCTAGAACCAAAAAAAAGACTATTGTTATGTTTTTTTTTTTGCTTACAACCAATTACCACAAGCACTCTTCCATTCAGTACCAGAGCAGCTACAACCCATACATTCTGTAGTGTGGGTAAGTCCAGCATGGAGTTGACAAAACGTTCAAAAACATGGCTAGACATGGCAAGTTCTCTGTTTGTATCTCTATGACTTTAAGGGTACTGGTATTGGTATTGCAACTTCTCAAATGATACCCAGCCATATTTCTTATCCAATTCTGATTGAAATTCTGGTTCTGACAAAAGCTTGACATTCATCATTGCCTTCCCAAACTGTTTTAAATCTGATGGGTTACTTGCCAAATCAGCTCCATATCATAAGTGGTATGGGTAGTATGTGTATATGAACTGTTCTAAACTTCCCTCCATCGTCCCTGTACCCAGATTTCCCTGTTCACTTTTTTTGGTCAAATCCGTTGGAGGTGGATTTTTGTTAGCTTTAAGGCTGGTGCTCAAACTACTGATTGTACTTCCACATTTTCATATGCTCGCCACCATGGATAAAAAGAGTATAGAGGTGGATCAAGAGAAAGAGCTGACCCTCTCTCTCAATTTAAAAATCAGACCAAACTCAGATCAGTCTGTAAAACTAGGCTGTGCTGATTAAATATGAACCAAAATTCTGTTACTGTATTGCCTCTTGCTCACATAAAATGGCTTCAGAAACATATTTAAGTGGACTGTTTTACTGTATTTTGAGATAATTTTGTTACTAGCCAGCTGCCATATTGTTCTCTGTGTCAGGACAGTCATTCTCACATTACTTCACCCACCAATGAGAGTGTTTATTGGTCCGGTGCGGTGCATATTCTAACAGCTGTAGGTTTCTACTTCTTGAGCAAAAGCAAATAGAGCGCTTCTAGGGATGATGTTTTCTGCAGGCCAACGTGGAAGTTGGCGTTGATCTAGTCCCCTCGTTAATAAGCCTTGGATTTTTCTATTGGATTTTGGATTTTTGGCAAATATAGGTTTGTGATAGTTAGACCTTTTGTTCAGCACAATAATATTCACAAATGAACTCCACTCCCATGATTTTTGAAGCCTAAATGCAATCGCCAGCAGTAAAATGCTAGCGTTAGGCTTTAAACAAACTATGCTATGGTCGCATGACTTAAAAGTCTTAAGTTTGTGTTAACCGCAAACCTTATTTCAGGCAGCTAACCAACAACTCTCCTACTTTAATTCCTGTGGCGCTCTATGTCAAACCCCCTTTTCTCTGTGTTTTCTTGTCATGTAGCACCAATTTCAAAAAACTACCTATGCAGATTTCAAAAAACTACCTATACAGTCTAGTTTTCATGGTTAAAAGGACAGCTCAGGAGTGTTATGACCATAGTTCAAACTAAAGAAAGTGTTGATTTAAAAAAGCATGAAATAAGCCAGTGGTCCCCCGTGTCAGAGTCCCACTTTGTTGCCCTGTCCACCCTAAAGTCCTCCTCCTCCTTATATTTACAAGGTTTTGTGGCTGTATAACAACTTCACAATACTTCAGCCTTTGCTTCTGACAGCCAGGTATAGTCATAATTCTCATAGTTGCCAGAAGACCTTACTCAACCAAACAGTGCTTTCAGGCACATCCCACGTTCTAACTGCAATATGCTCTGTGTATATTCACAACTGCTCTAACTTGTTTATTCTTTTCCAAATAACACATACACATAACACATTAAGGTTAGGACTATTCCTGTTTTTGCTTTGTGTAGTAGTTATTATTCTACCCTGCAGGTCATTATTGCACAGAAAATGTGTTTTTATTGACTCAGATACATGTGAAGGTGTTCAATCATCTCTATCATCGAGGTTATATTTGCAAGCTGAGTTTAAGATTTGCTTTCTCACTGTCTTTTCCTCATATTTCATTGTTAGATCACCTTGTGTTTTGGAAGAATTGTATCAGTACTTTTCTTCCACTTCTTAAATGCTAATCTAAGTGTATGTTTTACAGTTTAAAATATCCTCTAACCATTAGACTTGAAGCTAACATGATGTATTTCAGATCCAGTTAACATTTATCCTGCCTGAAATCTCTCTGTGTATCTGCTTTATTACTATGATGTTATCGTAAAACACTGCTGATAACCCAAGGCTTTCTTGTAAAAAATATGGATATTAAATAGCATGTGTACACACTGATAGCAGTGTCAGAATGACAGTTTCTGTTTAATGCTTAGCCTAAAGAGCTGTTTCTGTCTTTCACATTTAATGACATTTCTTATCCAACACCTCTATATTGCACATTTAATACCTTTTTATGCATTATGTAATGAATGCATTTGAATGTATTTGTATTCGTGTAGAGACTCGGATGGTATATGTGTCACATGATTGGAGTTGTGTACGGCTGCATGTCTACTTTCCCTTTGCCAGATAAAGGAGGTGACCTTGACCCTGACCTTGAGAGAGGGCTGTGATGTCTCAACATCACACTTTGTGGCTGTGTGGCCATAATGGACCATTGGAACTCTCACTGCCAATGATCAAAAAATAATGATGAAAATGATTGATGATTGATCAAATGAGTGGTTATTGATAAAATACTGAGCACTCCCAATCATTATTTTTTTAGAAGAGAACAATGAGGAAAGGCTCTGGTTTCCTATTATTGTGCCTCTGAGCCAGCAATAGCTGTGGCTGGAGGCATTATGTTTTTGGGTTGTCTGTCCCATTCTTGTGAACACGATGTCTGAAGGGAATTTCTTCAAATTTGGCACAAACGTCCACTTGGACTTAGAAATGAACTGATTAGATTCTGATGGTCAAAGGTCAAGGTGAATGTGACCTTAATTCTGCTCTTGAATACGCTATCTCAAGAACTCCTTGAGGCAATTTCTTCAAATTTGGCAAAACAAAAGAAATTTACTTGGACTGATTACAATGTAGTGGTCAAAGGCCAAGGTCACTGTGACCCAGTCTGTTGCATTTTTCTTAACATGATATCTCAAGAACACCTTGAGGAATTTCTTCAAATTGACACGAACATCCATTTGGACTTAATGATGACCTGACTAGATTTTGAAAGTCAAAAGTCAAGGTCACTGGGACCTTGCATCCGTCTCATTCTTGTAAACGCTTGTCTCAAGAAGGCCTTGAGATAGATTTCTTTTCTCAAATTTGGTACAAACATCCACTTTGACTCAAGAATGAACTGATTAAACTTTTTTTTGTTTTTGTTCAAAGGTTAAAGGTCAAGGTCAGGCAAGACATACTTAAAGCTTTTTTATATGCTAAATATGAACAAATTTGATGTGAGTGATGACATTTTATATCCCAAAGGTCAACATCACTGTGATATCATAATGTTTTGCAAAAACATGTTTCTGGCCATTACTCAATGTCATATCATACAAACAGAAGGTGAGACACTTAGTCAGATGCCAAATTGATGTTTGTGAAGCATCTATGTTTTTGCAGACATGGATATAAACTGTAAGTGCATCTTGACTTGTTCGCAAAGGCACACAAAAGGCTGTGATTCTAGGTTCTGTTTACTAACTTTAGATTTAGATGCTTTCAGCTAGCTATTCATTGTGCTTGCATTCTGTCATTGTCTCCTTATGAAATGATTTTATTGTTGCTCATGGAGTTTTCCTTTCATACATCAGATTTTCAAGGGCATGCTCACTACTCCTGGTCAATATCACTCAATCAATCAATCAGTCAATTTTATTTATAAAGCCCAATATCACAAATCACAATTTGCCTCAGGGCTTTACAGCATACGACATCCCTCTGTCCTTTGGACCCTCACAGCGGAATAAGGAAAAACTCCCCCCAAAAAAACCCGGTAGAAACCTCAGGAAGAGCAACTGAGGAGGGATCCCTCTTCCAGGATGGACAGACGTGCAGTAGATGTCGTACAGAACAGATCAGCATAATAAATTAACAGTAATCCGTATGACACAATGAGACAGAAAGAGAGACAGAGACAGAGAGAAATTTTCTGCATCTTTTCGGGTCAGGATAGGCCTAATTTTCGCAATATTACGCAGATGAAAAAATGCAGTCCGTGAGGTTTGTTTTAAATGAGAATTAAAAGACAAATTTTGATCAAATGTTACTCCGAGGTTTCTTACGGTAGTGGTAGAGGCCAGAGCAATGCCATCTAGAGAAACTATGTCATCAGATAAAGAGTCTCTGAGTTGTTTGGGGCCAAGAACAATAACTTCAGTTTTGTCTGAATTTAACATCAGGAAATTGGTGCTCATCCAGGTTTTTCTGTCTTTAAGGCAGTTATGGAGTTTAGTTAATTGATTACTTTCTTCTGGCTTCATCGATAAATACAACTGTGTATCATCCGCATAACAATGGAAATTTATAGAGTGATTTCTAATGATGTTGCCTAAAGGAAGCATATATAGAATAAATAGGATTGGTCTGAGCACAGAACCTTGCGGAACTCCAAAACAAACTTTAGTACGTACGGATGATTCATTATGAACGTCGACAAACTGAAAACGATAAGATAAATAAGATTTAAACCAGCTTAGTGCAGAACCTTTTAGGCCAATTAAGTGTTCCAGTCTCTGTATCAGAATTTGATGGTCAACAGTGTCAAACGCTGCACTAAGATCTAATAAAACAAGTACAGAGACGAGTCCTTTGTCTGAAGCAATCAGAAGGTCATTTGTAATTTGAACTAGTGCTGTCTTAGTGCTATGATGCTCACTCAGCAACAGTTAATATACTAGATGTTTATCAGATAGTGCTGTCTTAAAATTTAAGGAAATGATTACTCCGTTGTTAAATTCAATACCAAGTCCTTCAGTAACAGAGGTGTCCCGTGCTGACTTTAACCTCTCCCGAACTGATAATTTTGTTGATAGCGCTGTAGGCTCGCTGCAAACAACACTCGACTCTGTAGCTCCTCTTAAAAAGAGGTTAACAAAGCAAAGAAAGTTCGCTCCTTGGTATAACTCTCAAACCCATGAGTTAAAACAAATATTGCGAAAGTTTGAAAGGAATTGGCGATTAACCAAACTGGAAGAATCTCGTTTAATCTGGGCAGACAGTCTCAAAACTTATAAGAGGGGCCTCCGCAATGCCAGAGCAAACTATTACTCAGCTTTAATAGAAGAAAACAAAAATAACCCCAGGTTTCTTTTTAGCACTGTAGCCAGGCTGACTGAGAGTCAAAGCTCTATTGAGCCTTGTATTCCTTTAGCCCCCCAGCAGTAATGATTTTATGAGCTTTTTTAATGACAAAATTCTAACTATTAGAGGCAAAATTCATGACCTCCTGTCCTCAGATAGTACCTATCTAACCTCAAACACACCTCTAAGACCCATTACTAAAGAATTTCATGTATTTGAATTTTATATTTTGTGGAAGAAAATATAAACTACAACAATAACACAGCTGTTGTGCATATTTTTAAAAATATATTTGGGCATATAAATATATCTTAGCCTTGAGCTATTGAGTTTTTCATAGTTTTTCATAGCTGCTGCACCATCTTCCATGGTGCAGCACTACTGGCTCTTAAAGCCACAAGTGTCAAGATGGTGCCCAATTCTTTTCAATTTACCTTGCACACTGGGTGCTTCCCATAGTGATACCATTAAAAATTAGCATGGTAATTTGGTGCAGTTGGGGTGGCCAACCAGATTTCCAGCCCAGGCTGCTCCCTGAACACACCCCTGCTCTCTGTCCCTCACATCAGTGGTTGATGAGGCTTGTGCACATTTTGTGCATTGTATTATGTCTCTTTATCATTTTCCATAAAGTTAATTTGACTCCTTTTGCCTTAGGAATTTAATTGAACTTAAAGACTGTAATATTGTAATTTTATGAGTCATAGTTTTGCTCAGGTGGAGTTGAAGTGTGACTGAAGTTTCAAAACCAAGGTCACTACCTTATCATTTCTTTTCTTGATGAGACAGAGGGCCTCTGGAGGTCAGTCCCAGAGCTGACTGTTTAATGAGCTACTGCCTTAGTAAATCAGGTGCTGAATACATGCACATTTTGGCCTCAAATTTATAGAGAACTGTGGTGTTCATCCCATATTATAGGAAGAAGGTTGTCTAGTTAGAGGTAGCTGTATATCTGACCTTATTTACTCTTGTCATATTATATGTCTTGTATCCAAATAAAAAGATTTAAGACACTTTCATTTAAAGTCTGCAAAGAAATACATATCACATGTACACATTTCTGCTGTGTTGGTCAGATCACAAATGGGATTACAATCCGTCTTTGTTTTCTCAGTTACATGTAAATCAGGGTCAGCCCTCCTCTAGTCGAGAAGGAGGTGACAGTGCATCTGAAGCCATTTTGTAACTGACAAAAACACCAGAAGAGGAAGAATTTATGCACTTTTCCAGTAAACTTACAACAATAACTGTTAAGCTAGCGCTCGCTTACAACTATGCAGAGTAAAAAGAGAACTATTTGGAGTAGAGTGTATTTAGCTGTGTATGTTTGTCGAAAACAACCTCTAAGGCTGCCTTTACACTACCATGTCTTGATGCCCAAGTCCGATTTGTTGCCTATATCCGATTTCTCCTGACTGCTGTTTACATGTTCTATTCACCTTATTTTTCACGGAGACACGGAGCAAAACAGAACGCAGCCAGCTTCCGTTTTTTGTGCGACACTTCCGGTCCAGCACTCTTGACCACTGTGTAAATGTCCCACGGTATTTGCTACAGTGACATTATTGCATGCATGGAAATGTTTACAATACTGAAAGCAAACTTTAAATATTTGAAGTTAATCGTTAAAGAATAAATCAACTGGAAAGCTGGTGCTGCTCCACATAATTTAAAAGGTAACTTAGCCTACACAGAGCAGTGGAAATGTCCGTGCAGATGCAGACGGGTTACGCTGGACGCTCAGGTAGAGAGGCTGTGTAACCCCGTGTGTTTTTTCGCTGATTCGGTTCTGCAGGGCCGAGCCGAGAGCATACCTGTCATGTCTCCCATTTTGGCCAAAAAACTACCATATTTTACCCCTCTTTCCCGCCGTCCTCCCGTATTAGTATTTCCCCATAAATCTCCCGTATTATAATATAATTAAAAAAACAAAAAAAACAAAACATTCCTCTGCCTCTCCAAACCGAACTCTGTCACTAGCCTCACGAGAACTGTCGCGAGGCTAGTGGGTAAATGCACGAAAAAAAACAATCATCACATATCTCCTCTGATAATGGTTTATTCATTTAAAAACACATTGTGCTCATTTAGCACACTATTTCATGTAGTGTAGAGGGTCGCATAGGGGAGCGTAGTGCGACAAAAATAGAAGGGCCGTGTAAAATAGAGAGTTGTCACCCGACAGACGGTGGTTGTTGCGCCACTCCCGTTGCCGGTGCAACTGCTGTAATTGATTAACAGGGGCGAGCTGCTACGGGACTCGCGCTGCAGACACATCGCGTCGCTTCCGATGCCGGTGTTCAGCCACTGTAATTGATTGACGGGGGCGAGCTGCTACGGGACTCGCGCTGCAGACACATCGCGCCGCTTCCGATGCCGGTGTTCAGCCACTGTAATTGATTGACGGGGGCGAGCTGCTACGGGACTCGCGTTGCAGACACATCGCGCCGCTTCCTTTGCCGGTGTTCAGCCACTGTAATTGATTGATGGGGGCGAGCTGCTACGGGACTCGCGCTGCAGTTAACACTACTAACAGCGTGAGTTAATGTCTCTGCACATATTGAGCTTCCAGCTATGTTAATACAGACACAAGCTAATATAACATGATGAGTTAGAGTTGTTCGGACCACTTTTGGTCTTGTTTGCCCACATATTTGTACCGAGAGGTCTTTCGATCCGTTCTGCTACTTCTTCTGGCGGACCAGGTGCGTTAAGTGCGTCTTTACGATGCATCCCGCCACCTATTGCACCAGAATTGTAACGACAAGCTACATTCACAGACAGTGAGTCCCATTATAATGTGTTTATAAGCCAGGTCGGACAGGTAGTGCCAAAAGCAGAAAAATCTATATGTGGCGGAGATAATTTATTTGTGGCGCACCACCACAGACAAATGAATGTATGGGAAACACTGCGCTGTCATCGCATTAGTCATGACGTACGATGTGGATTGCCAGGAAATATCAGATCTGTCTGTTTAGATTACAGACCTACTGGCAGATGTCTGATTTATATCCAATATATTTCCACATATGAAGGAGGCCTGAATCTGATCTGACAATATCCAATATCATGCGTTTTTTTCCTTTTTACACGTTCATGTTACAGATCCAATCTGTGCCACCTGAGAGGAAAAAATCGGAATTGGGTCACTTGAACCATGTAGTGTAAAGTAGGCTTAAGAGTTTCAGTTCTTCTTGAAAGCAATGCCTTTGGTGAATTTATACATCAGATATCTCAAGAACTACAAGGTGACTCAGTGTAAATAGCATCTCCCTCATGTGTCCAAATGTGGTGATTATAAATGACCAAACTGTTAAAAATAAGAGCAATGCTTCGTCCTATGTCCAAAATACACCCCCACATGGGACAGAACTAAAGTAGGGGGTGCTCTCATTGCTAAATATACATAACATTTAGATTTTCGAGTTTCACTTTATTTTCCTGATACTGCAATATTTACATTCTGTTTGAAATGCTCCATTTAAGTCTCTTATAGCCCCCACAACCGAAAAAGCCCAGTCTGCTCTGACGGGTCATCATTTCTTGGACTTCTGTACAACAAAACACGCTCTAGCAGGAATATAAGCCTAAAGTGGGGGGAAATTAACAGCAGTAGCAACCACGATTACATGTTTCCAAGCATGCAGCTACATGTAGCAGTGTACTTGTGTCTGGGGACTGAGTGTAACAGAGCATAGCTGCAGTTTCTACTCTGAGAAATCACCAATAAAAGCTCCTAAATCAAAATCTTTACAACTTGTGGAAAAATTAACCAAGAGTACATGATTTCCTGACATTAGCATGTAGCTACATATCACTTTTTAGCCGAGGTAATGTAAACCCTTGCAGTAGTCATATGAAAAAAAAAAAAAGTCACGATGTGACATCAGATTGTCTAGAAAGTAACTTAAGCTAATAACATTAGCCCACCTCCACTCATTTGCTTCAGGTAAATCTACTCTTGGAACAGTAGTTTTCTTTTGGAAAATATGCTCTGGATTTCTTCTCCTCTTTCACATGTAGTAGATATCCTGGTGGTCACTGCAGACCCGCTGGTCTGTAAGCACAGTGTATGGACAGGGGGCTTGGGATCCATTTGTAGGACAACTAGCTAAAAATTTACCATGTCCATATCTGACAAAGACAGACTATGACAGCTGCTTGAAGTGTAACTTTTGTCGGCACAGGTCGGAAATGCACAAACACACATTTTTCCTCTGTGGACAAAGGGTCACAGGGTCCCTCCTCTGCCTTTTTTTCCACTCTCTCCTTGTCTTAATCTGTATACTCCGGCTAACATAAGGTCAGTTTCAAAAGTCTCATCCACATGATTGAAATCGGGTAAATAATCATCCATGAGACTTAAGTTCTTTTAGATAACATTAAACTAACACTACTCTGGTTGTTATACTCCCCCCAAATCCCATACACATTTCCAGTGTTGTTTTCCTGCAACAAAAGACATCTTGTGACATCTCTTGATATTTCATACAAATAACACAGACCAGATCAAGACATTTAAAATAACAACTTTTAATGGACATATAATGACGATGTTCAATTGCGCCATCTGCCTCCATTGCAGCTTGTTCTGTGGCCGCTGCACACTCCTCAATACTGGACAAATTCCAAAAATTGTTTTTGACCAATTTTAACTGGGAAATAGGGTCCATTTTGAAAAATGCCTAAGTTATCCTTTTACTGTTTAAAAATGGGAAATGTTGAATGAAGGATTTGCCATTTCTTGTAGTCCATTTCAGTCCATTTCTCCAGTTTTATGTCTGCAGAGGAGAAAGAGAGATAGCAATGATGGGAGAGAGAAGTGATGACATGTGACAGGGGTTGATAGAGGCAAACCCATAATGTTACAATGACACTGTGTGCAGTGTCACCTGCTGGGCCACCAGGACGCCCAGACTAAATTAATCTTTAGTCAAATTAACCTCCTCTTTTTGTTGCTAAATCACTTCCACTATGAAGCCTATTCACAGACATCTGTGTGATTCATCAACAAAAATGACCTCCTGCCATTTCATTTAGTTCCCCCTGTTGTTGGCCATTTTCCAACAAAAACAAGACTTTCTTCTATTTCACATGTGACTGTAAGCCGATTACTAGTTCCTGAGCTGAAGGTGGCCTCCCTGCTTTCTGCACAGAACAGTGGGAGATGATAGATATGACAGAGCGAGATTAGGGGATTATGGTTTCTAGTGGATGAAACAATCATTAAATATTAGCATCTGTCAATGTTTTTGGGGAATTGGAGAAAGGCAAGTTACAGATCAGACAAAGAATGGTCAGCTGGATACTGTGTACTCTGCTGCTAGCTTTACTTTTCTACCATAAGATGACAATACAACTGCAAGCAGGTGGTGTCACCAACTGAGCTGTTCAATAATTCTGTGGCAATCAGCCAGAGGCATGAATTTCCTGCTCACTTTTGTCATAATAAAACCTTTGTCTATTTGATCTGCAGTGTTATTAGTATGCACTGATGCAGCAGGAAATACTCATCTGAAATCTTGGAAGCAGAAATACCTCTTGCAGCCGGGGTATTCAGTTGGTAAGGGTACTTCAGGCCCAGTGCAGAAACCTGACTTTATGGATGATGTGATTACATTGTTATTCAGCCTGAGACAGGAATCTTCAAAGGGAATGTTCAAAGCTCCGAGGTTATCACAAAGTAACCTCTAAGACTAAACAGCCATTGGTCAGTGGGAATTTGTTTTGAAGTTAACAGTTTCATGTTTAGCTTTCCCCAGCTGTAAAACAGCTTTATACGAACCAATCTGTTATCACATAGGTATGTCCACTGACCACATGGCATGGAATACAAAATACAAACAGTCACAGGTTTTTTAACACATGGTTAATACATGGTTAATGCAACACATTCTTCTATCCAACCCGTCAAATACCTGCATTTGGTCATTTACCTTACATGCAAATATGATGTGCTAGGTACCCCTTTCTGCATCAAATATGGATGCCAAGGGACTACTGCGTCAATTTATGCTCATTAGGCCTACATGCATCGTATCTCTTTACAAAACAAACTTCTGTTGTCACAGGAAATACAGTTTCTGCTTGTTAAATGCATACAGACTTTTTAAAAATAAACTTGCCAAATTTGAAAAAAACTTACTTAAAAACTTAGTGTACTTGGTCTACAACAGTCCGTGAAGTGCATCAAGAGGCATTCACATGAATGCCAGGACTAAAGCTGTCCCAGCAGAACATTAATGTTACAAGATAATCAGTGTTATGCATTTCACCTGACAGTGGTTTTAATGTTTGGGGTGATCGGTGGGTATTTCCTCTGTGTTTCTTTTAATTCTGTGTAGTTATTTGATAAAAACAGTTATTTCCTGCAGGAAGAAATGTAAGATTTCTCTGCACTGACAACACATCCTACGTTTACCTGACATTTTCATGTGGGGATTCCACCTAGTGTGCGTGGTTCAATATCTTGTTGGGTGGCAGAAAGAAATATATAGAATATGTCACTTCAACACTATTGTATGGATGCACCTGCTGGTGGGCCACATTCACAACATACATGCATGGAAAGGATGGTAGAGATGTAAAAGATTCCCACATTTATTGCAAGTGTCTCTCTAGCGGTCAAATCAAGACAGTTTTATAGATAATAATACTGTGAGTCGTTAATATAGCTCTGTTTTCATTAAGTTTGAATTTAATTACCTTGAACATTCACATTTGTTTGCTTTACAGGCACTTCCCTACTATTAAGTGCTGCAGTTGGATATATTGGCGCTTTCACAAAAAATCCTCAGCATAATTACGACTTGGATCTTGACACTAATTGTATTAGAAATGAGCCAGATTTACTTTGAAATGCTCAACATCTCAATGACTCTAATTAAGCATTAAAGTAGTTGACAGTATACTTTATCTTTATATTGGTCTTACAATCAATACAGGCACAAATTAAATGTATATTTTTTTTTTTTACATATACAGGCTTAGATAGTAAAACTTCCCAATGAATCAGCCTTTAATAAATAAAGCACTTACTAATTAAGAGCCCCATTAGGATCTGAAAGCTTGCCAATTAATAGGTCCTTCCTTAAGTACAAAGATTTAAGTCTTTGGTAAAATACTGAGCAGTCAGCACAGGAGGCAACTGTCAGCTCACGGCAGAGAAAATACAAGATGTCATTGCACTGAGTAATTAAACCCCGTCTGAGAGGGACATTTCCAAAAAAAATTTCAAGTATCTGAACAATGCAGGTTGCACATCAAAAGAAGGATTTAAGTACCATATGGAGCAGGGCTTGACGTTAACTATTTTCCCAAGGAGCACATGTGCTCCTAAGTTGAAAAAGTAAGGCGCGCGCGAAGAACTTTAGGGGCACAATGTAAATTGAGTTTTGAAAAAGTATCGCAATTTAATTTTGTCTTTAATGTTATTATCTTATATATATTATATTTGCAATATGATTATCTTATATAATGTTATTACTATCCTAAAACATTCTCCGGGTCCTCTGAAACTCAGCAGGACTTATTTCCACCCTGCCCAGCAGCGGTACCGTGGCGAACGGTCCCTAACTGCGGGGAGAACGGAGCAGGATTCCCCCGGAGGTCCGCCGCTTTTTCCCGGTCCCTCTTCTCCGCCACACTTTGACACCTGGGGCAAGATACAAAACACATTTTTCAGATTCACAACTATATGTGTGGGCACAAAGACATAAATACGAAGCTTTTTCAGACTTGAGTAACTTTTATATAGTTCAAAAAGCCTAGTTCTAAAACCTGCCTTTTTGTTGTATCTGCATCGCAAGAACTATACTATGAGTAATTGCAGTTCTTAGAATGCTGTTTTGAGGTGCTTTTTTTCAGCTCCTGTTTCAGAGTAGGTACTCTCCCAGCACAAGAGGAACCGTTAGTGACGTACGTGTGTGATGATTGGTCCAGCGATGTAAGGGTAAGATGACTGGTTGAAAGCAGTCAATGCATTACCAGCAATCTGTATTTTAGTTGTGTAAACACTAACAGACAACACAAAACACAAACAATAGCTCATAATGCAAAAAATGGCAACTAAACGGACAAATGGACTGATGGTGAAGTGCTGGCTTTACTGAGCATATCTGTAATGGTGGAAATATAGCGGGATTTTGACTCGTCAAAGCAAAAGTGACATTGCTATATCAACTGCTTGTTGGCGTACAGTATGTCACTGCAGCGTGATGGGGAACAGAAAAAAAAGAAGCCCTTTAAGGTATCAAAGTCTTGGGGGAGCTACCTAGTGGCAAATTTGTGAATCCTAGAATGGTAAAGAACGTCATGAAAATCTCAACTAGATCTCAACTTGCATGAATGATTCAAAGACACAAATATCAATCGCATTGCATCATTCAAGTCCATTGGATCGCCCACCACAAATTCGCGTCTCTTTGCATCTTTGCATTGCCCTTGTATGTAATCTCGTCATGCAAAATACTTGCATTGTTTTTGGTGCAAACACACCTTTGCATTGCCCCTTGGCTGTTCTAAAATCACTGTAAACCCCAGCCTGTTGTTGCTTATTAAATAATTATATAATGACAGGTGGACAGATAGGTAGCAGTCGGTTTTGGATGAGGGTTTTTTTTTAACTGATGAAAGGATAAGAGGAGGTAGAGAAAACCATAAGAGGGAGAAGGAGATATCTGAAAACCTCACAATAACATGATAGCTGCAACATGGTGGTAGCAGTGCCAGTGTTAAAGAGCTCAATGAAGCAAATCAAACATAATGCTGTGAAAAACCCAGCTCCCGGGGCCACAGACCCCTCTGATCCATACTGTTATCAAATATTCTTTTGTCCAGCTGCTGTTTACAAGGCCTGAGTGCATGAAACACTTATTTGAGTTAAGTGTCTCATCATTCCACTTCAGTGAGCACCTCTGCTCAAAGCGTAGGTCAATGTCACTGAATTCAGTGAAACTTTATTTGTTGCCAAGCACTTCTGTATTGACAATCTCCCTTGTATCTCTTGTAGTACACTTTGCCAAGGTTGCATTGTATCTGCTGTCGAATGACAAATAGCCAGGGCTGCTCTTAGCTTCACCCCCTCCAGGGTGAACCGGCTCTTTGCTTTGAACAAACAGGGACTTTGTGTTAAATTATGAGGATACAGAATACGGGCAAAGAAAACACATCGGATCAACACGCTGCTACCAGACCAGACATACTTCCCTACTCCTTTAGGTAACTATTACTTAAAAGAAAAAAAAAAGAAACACTACAGCAACTGGCAGTGCCAAAGCAGCCGGGTGGAGCAGAAGATAAAAGATGCATGCCTCTGTCTGGCGGGCTAACAAGCAAAGGCAACGCTCACCTGGGTATATAAAAAAGTAAATTATTGAATACAAGATTGCGCGACGTGACTGAGCAAACAAATATCAGATAATCATTGCTGCTCTGAGGACACCAGAGTCAACAAACTCATGTCAATTATTGCTGGCATGAGATTCAGCAGAACAGAACAGAACAGAAGTGATAGTTTGGCGTATTGTCAGGGGTAAATCACGCCGCCTCATAATTGCTGGTGGTATGAGCTCTAATATTTTTTAACCAGGCTGTTTTTTAATCATAAAACCACAAATAAATCATGAGGATCATAATTGAATCTCTCATACTTTATGTCATTACTGTTATTGGTGATGTGGATAATCAACCTGCTGCCCCACAGTGGTTGTTAGTCTAAATTTGGAGGGGAAAATTGGAAAATATGCCATTCACAGAGTGAAATGCTTATTTTTTTTGTCATCACGTGTTGAGAGATTTCAGGATAGGGGTGGATTATCTCTGCACCACACTGGTGGCATCACGTGTGGGGAGTAGTTGAGCTAACGTCCCAGGGCTGCAACATGAGAAAGACCCTTAATATGCTATTTATTGTGTTTAGTCCTGTCCTGCAATAGGATCTGATAAAAATAGTGTGTTGCCAGACACAATAATTGTGCTGATGCTGATAATTGGAACTCTAGAAAAGCTTTCAGGCAATAATGTCTTTCCAAACAGTGAAATTAGCCTTTTATGTCCACTGGATGTGGCTGTGCTGAATTGTGGCTCCATTGTTGCTGCTGGAGATAATCTGCAGCCATTTTGTGTCAATGTGCCAGTGGCCGTTTCTAAAATGCATCACTATTCCCTCATTTGTATTTCCCTGTAGCGGAATCTATTGAGGTACCCAATTAGTTGTAACACACTCAAATCAATGATGTGAATTCGGACACTAATCACAGTAATGGGCTTGAGAAACATAAATGTTTATGTTCCTCCAGCCCAATACCATTGCTAGAGCAACGAGTGGCAGCTGACATTAGCTGATATTAGCTTAGCAAACAATATAATATAATCTTTCAAACAACGATAAGCAATCAAGCAGCAACCTCAGGGGCGGACAAATGAAGCCAAAAACTGCAGTTTTTTTTTAATGGCCACTTGAGGCTGGCACCAGCAAGTCAGTCCCCATAGACTCCCATGTTAAAATGCCCAACTTTACATCAGAAATAAACATGTTTACAGCCTGGTACAATCCACCGTTTTCATCTCCATAGCTAATTTTCCTCTTTATCACAGCTGTACGTGGAGTGAATTTTTATATAACTCACCTGTTGAAACTGTATTATGGCTAAAAGTTTCATATAATAGGGCAGGCTGCTTTTAGCGACAGGCACCACCCTGTCGCCCAAATATAGCCACTTCTGGCGCCAAGAAAACAAGATGACACCGGCTGAAATGCTGAACTTGAAGCTTCAGAACAGGAGTCCACAAACCAGTATGTGACGTCACACTCGCTTTGTCCATTATTTGTAAAATCTATGTAACAGAGAACCCTGCAAGAGCCAGCTAAAACAAATTTCGCTAGCTATTTGACATTCATTTGCTTACAAGATGCTTTCTTGGTGAGTGTTAATAATGTTAATGGATTTTCTGTTCCTAAGAAATGCCCACAGGCGTGCTTCTGCTCATTGTACAAGACTGCAGTTTGGCCTTTTAGCCCCATGTACTGGGTGATGAATGGTTGTATATCTGTATATTACTAACGAAGGTAAGCAACATTCATCACTGCTACTGACAGCTGTATTCTTGACGGTGACAAATTTGTAATACGTTGTGGTATAGTTTTGATATTGTAATATTCACCATATATTACAGTGCTTTGTGAGAAATAAGTGCCAAAATTTGACTTATATTTTGGACAGTATGGAAAAAAGGATGACCACATAATAGTACCCTAAACCATAAATAGTGATCTATTTAGGAAGCACAAGTGATTATGAATCAGTTTTATCTGCTTTGGTGTAAATGAAAGTGACAACAGGTGCAATGGAGAGGCAAAAGCAAGACAACCCCAAAATGGGAATGGTTTTACATGTGGTGGCCACAGACAGTTGCTCTCTCCTCATCCTTCCTGACTGATTCTTCTCTTGTTTTGTGTTCTGCTGGTGTCTTTGTCACTGCTGGTAGCATGAGGCAGTTCCTATAGCCCAATCAGGTTGCACAGGTAGTCCAGGATGGCACATCTATACGTGTGGTCCCAAGAAAATTAGCCGTGTCTCCCAGCAGTCTCAAGAGCATGTAGGAGATAACAGGAGACCCACCATTACACAAGGAGAGCCGGACAGGGCTGTAGAAGGGCATCAACCCAGCAGCAGGACCGGTATCTACTCCTTTGTGCAAGGAGGAACAGGAGGAGCACTGCCAGAGCCTGACAAAATGATCTCCAGCAGACTACTGGTGTGCATGTTTGTCACCAAACCGTCAGAAACAGACTTCATGAAAGTGGCATGAGGGCCCACCGTCCTTTAGTGGGACCTGTGCTCACAATCCAGCACCATGCAGCTCGATTGCCATTCACAGCAGAACACCAGAATGGCAGGATCACCATTGGTGCCTCGTTCTCTTCACAGATGAGAGCAGGTTCACACTGAGCACCTGTGACAGGCTTGAAAGAGTCTAGAGACATTGTGGTGAATGTTATGCTGCCTGTAACATCATCCAGCATGACTGGTTTGGCGGTGGGTCAGTGAAAATTTGGGGAGGCATATTCTTGGAGGGTCACACAGACCTCTATGTCATAGCCAACAGTACCCTGACTGCTGTTAGGTACCGGGAGGAATTCCTCAGAGGGACTGTCAGACCTAACCCAGGTCTGACTGGCCCTTTCGTTCCCCTGGCCTCAATCTAACTGAGCACCTATGAGACATTATGTATCAGTGCATCCAATGCCACCAAGTACCGCCACAGACGGTCCAAGAGCTCACTAATGCCCTGATCATGGTCTGGGAGGAGATCCCCTAGTACACTATCCACCGACTCATCAGGAGCATGCCCAGATGTTGTCGGGGGTGCATACAGGCAAACTATATTTGCTCCACTTTTTCTTACACACTTACCAATCAAGGCTGCAGTACACCAGCAACTCAGTGTTCTGCTCAGTAAAAAGACTGTTCTTGTTGATGTAGTCTGGTGGCTTTGATATTCGCATAAAGCGGTGGAAATATTCTAAATATAGTATACAATTAAACTGATATTGATTTTTTTTTCGTGCCTCTTTTTAGGTCGCTAAACACCACGCAAGGTGCATTTGCTCATTGCTGTTTTATTTTATGTCATGATGCGAGGATTTTCAACCTGAAAGTTATTGTAAATAAACACTGTGATTCAGTCTATAGGATGAATGTGACAGGAGAGACACATAATAAAGGGTTAACCAGTCAGAGATAACTACAGACCATCAGCCCCCACTGGCACAGCAAATGTTGAGGAACACCCAGGACAACTCCAGATTCAGCACCCTGGACAGCAGCCATGACACTAAGACCTAAACAACCATGAAGGAGATAATATTCTACAGTGCTCTCGCTCAAAGCAAGCCTCTAATATAAACTCTGTAGTATCAGCTGCTGCACTTGCTTCAGCAGGACATCTTACATGATGAATAATATTCACACCATGATAGCAGCATTAGTAGCAGGGAACGTCTGGAAAATCAGCCTATTTGGTTTTTTTCCCCGTAAGTTACAACCAGCAGAGAAGCTAATGTTGACTTTATTCTGTCTGCTCAGTGATTACTATCATCACTGTACTTTAGAAAAAAGCTCATTTAGTCACAGATTTAAATTATCTGTAATGCCCTGTGAATACAAAGACAACAAAAGCTCCCTTGAAACGGCAAGATTTGGCAGATGTTTGTAGAAAACACATTATGGCTGAAAAGGGATCAGTTTATCCCGAGACCATAAAACTTTGATGTTGCCGCCGTAAACCTCCAGTATTTGGTATCACCCGTTTCTGCTGAACCTTGACTTTTTTCCCTGGGAATCTGCAAAGCTGCTTGGCGCATCTTGAGAGTGCATGAATGGATGCTGGAGCAATTAAAAACTGCGAGATGAAATCATCCCCGCTCAAATGTTCTGCTCTATTCCCTTGTCAAGGAAACACGGCCTCTTCACAGTAATCCAGCGTTAATAGGACGGGTTCAACCGGAGTGTCAAGAGCAGCCAAAAGCTGGGGATTTTCAGAGCTGTCTGACAACTAACCCACTTCCAAAAACCACTCCATGAGCATTGGGATAATGAAGCTTATACACCAGCCAGAAAGTATGGTGCTGTAGCAGAGTGAACAAAACAAATAAATACACTTCTTGCTATGTTATAATTAGTGCTCGGGGTTCATGGAAAGTGTTTTTTTATGTACACAAGCGTTGGATACGGGAATACACTGGAATACACTGTGTAGGACAAGTTGTTTGTGTCTTCGCCTTGGAGTTAGACTGTTTGTGTGTCAGTGTGTATGTGTGTCTCTGTGTGATAGCATGATCGCCCTGTGACGGGAACATTAAAGCACAATTTCTGCTGCATGGAGACTGTTAATGAAACAACTGCAACATTGTGTTAGGTTAAATCAATGTAGGCTAATAAGTCCCTCTACATTGGTGTAAAATGTCATTAGAACTAAGTGTGCTATACATGGTTGTACAATGTTAATATGTTGAGCAATATATTTTGAAAGTAACATTAACAATAATATTGGCCATGGTTTAAATAACCCATCAAAATGAGAAGAACACATTGGATATCTTTTATTTTGTAATTATTTTCTTGATGATAATTACTAATTATTGTATTATCTGATTCATTGTAAAAACCTATGATTATGATCTATTTAATTTTATTGTTATATATTTTGTTTCTAAGTATTTATTTACAGCTCAAAGTCTTGTCAAAGACAAAATGTCACAACCTTAAATTTGCATTTGCCTTATTAAAAGCCCGTTAATTGACAAATAAGTTTGTGTTTTCTCAATTCAATCCATTGTGTTTTATAGTATTGGGAAAAGAAGGATGTGGAAATGACAAAAATAATGGACATAGAGCAGTTTAGAAAAAAACAACAACTTTTGTTTGGCTCATTGTTTTGTAGACTGTGACACTTCATAGTGCATGATGTGTAAACCATTATTCATTTCAAAATGTATTTGAGGTCAGTTTAACACATGGTTTGGCTGGTTTTACCCAACCTGTTCTCATTCCGAAGTTGTCAAATACCGTCAGTTAGTCATGGATTTCAGCATCAGACACTGACACAAAAAGGCATCCTTTTGCAGCTGAATAACAATGTACTTTAAAGGGCTGGGAAGTCCTGAACGGGCAGGCTGCACCACACATCATACTTTTTCACACAATGCATGCAATAGGTGTAAATTGACACAGCATCCTGGAACGTCAACAATTCCACTAATTCCCTATCAATTCATTATTGTGTAGGTCATACATATTTAAACAGACTTGTCTAAGTAGGCTAACTGCATATTAGACACACAGCATTTTAGGCAGGACAATGACATACATGCTGTATGACTTCTGCCAGTAGCTCAGCTTTTTTATTTTTGTTTTGTTTATTTTAACAGAAATCCTGTCATATACTGTATACCCCAAAGAAATGTCAAGAAGGTATGAAGGTGCGAAAAAACAAGATACCACCCAAGCCTAGTGTAGATAACAATATAACTGTGTTAAACAAAGACAAGCTTGCTATTCAGAAATGAATATTTCTGAAATTGCTAAACATTCACCATCATCATTCAAAGAGCATTGAGGCTTTGTAAACAACTTGAAGTCTCTTCTCTACATCCCCTGCAATCCAAAACCTTTTGTCCCAACCTGTTTCTTTGTGCAGTGGAGGAGGTTAAATCATTGTCGAGAAACTTATCATGAAAAAAGAGGAGAGCAACACGATACTGACTGCAGGCAGGCAGCAGGAAACAAAGAGAATACAAATACAAACAAAGCTATGGACTCCCAGGTCTCACTCACTGAGCGCAGGAGGAGGTATGTTTGGAACTGTCACTTATTTCTGCTTTTCTGAGAAAATGTTGCACTGGGCTTGTGTAAAAATAGGGGGATCAAGTAGTGGGGCTGGATGTAGTTCTATGATATTTTTGAAAACCAGATTGAAAATGATCATTAATGCCGTAAGATATTTTGCAGTTGTGCAGCTTTTCATAGACAGGTTTTTTTAAGCACTAAGAAAAGTGAGGCTGTCATTAATGCAGGCCCTTAGTTAATGCTGAGAGGTCAACATCATTCATCTTGTAATGGCTGGAGAAGTGGCCCTCGAAAGGCTGTGAAAGAATTGTATCTGGCCACAAAAGAGAGGAAATTGGCATTTTACGGTCTCACAAACAAAGCAAAATCCTGGTTACATAATGACTAAGAAATGGCAATGAAAAGCAGAGGCATCAAAGATTATGGGAAGAGACGATGCAGACGATGACCCTGTCAGGGGCAGTGGAGAAGCAAATTTTGCTTCTGTTTTCAGAGACAACTCCTTAAACATGATCATAATGACAACTTGGAACCTTGATGAACTTGTTGATTGTAATAAAATAAAAATACTCCTTTATGATTCGGCGATCAGTACTTGAAGGACACGTCCAGGTGCCATGGAGAAAAAGAAGACACAAAACTTATCCCCCAAATTATTATATGAACAAACAGTAATGCTATTACATGTTCAAAGCAACCTGGTCTCCTTGTGGTGGAATTTTTCTTTGCTCAGACAACTGCCATAATATAAAGAGAAAGAATGTCCACGTAGGTAAGCTGGGTCAAACAAACTCTGGACTTTCACCCTGAAGTCAGCTGTTCATTTCCGATGTAAAACCAAAAGTCAGTCATGTTATTCTAATAACAACGTAGTGTGCCAGTATGTGAAGCATACTACGCTAGTGACATATGTCACTTACATTACATTACATTAGTAACAAACATAGACAAACCAAACCGCGTATTTTAGTTTAAGTTTATTACCTACATTCTAAGTCTATTTTGAAAAGACACTGAATGCATTTAACAAGGAGAAACTGCACATTTCCTGCCAAAACATAGGTTTATTTTAAAAAGACACAATACATGTGTCAAGCACAAATTGTCACACTGTCCCTGAGCCTCAAAATTGACACTGGGGGCATACCAGAGTGTCATAGCTTGACGTATAGGGCCACTGACCAAGCATTGGTATCTGACGAGCTGGGAGTAAGAATGTGTTGCCTTAAAATCATATGATTTAAGTCCCTGCTGATTTGGCGACACCCACTGGTGGTAATGGCAAGTGTGTTAAACTACATGTCCCAGAATTCTGGGACAGCTACTTTTAAGGTATACAACAAAAGAGAGAGTGGTATCTGTTTTACAGTGCAGCCAAACAAACTCAGGCGGTTTTCATAAAGCCTTTTTTTTTATCATGCCTTGAGCAGCTATGCTCTGATAACATTCTGTGCTGTGCATCTCACACAAAAGTAGGACGCAGTGATAGCAGTCGGCAAGTTTACTGGTTGAAGGTGTGCAGCCTTTAATCCACTGTCAAAGTAGTTTAAAATGACTGCTGCTGTCTTGTTTTGTAGACTGGTTTTGATGAGCAATCACAGGCAGCACTAACTCTTTGATAAATACATTGTATTTCCTACAGTGGGTGGGTTTAGAAATTTTTGAAAGGACGAACCAGACTGGAGAATGGTTTTAAAGGAGGGGGACACATTTATAAAATGAGAAAAAATGTGTTGAGACCATCATTCAGCGCCCTAGTTCTTGGCAATAGTAAACAAATTTAAGTAGACACAAACATGTAAAAGGCCCACTTTCCCTGCTTTCCCTGCTACATAGGAGCAAGACACACAGACTGACTCTTTGTGGTCATTTTGCATCTCTTTGTAGTTGTTTTGCAGTTTTCTAATGTCATTTAGTTTCTGAGTGATCGTTTTATTTTTCTTTGCAGTTGTTTGATTGACATTCCAACAATAATAGTTAGCATACATTTCATATAGAGGTTCTAGTCTCGCCCATTCAATAATCCTTCCAATATAATTTCAGATAGGGACTATGCCACCCTGGCCACCCCTTTGGCTTCCTGTGACTGCTTCACAATAACAGCTAATCCATTTTTTGCCAGTTTAATACTTTGAAAAGGAAGAATCAACAACATAAATCATTTTGTCTGTATGAGCAGTAACTTAATCCAGCCCTGATACAGCTGTAGAATAGTGAAAAGTAAACAGTGAAGCTGATATCAATCATATCAAATTACATACAGTAACACTGGATTACATGCTGCATCGTTTCATGTCAGTCCCTTGTGGGTTTAAAGGCAATTTAGTGCTCGAATGGTGGACTCCACCACTAGCGATGAAAACTACAATATAGGTCATTACTGAATAATTCAAATACACTGAAAGGCTAATGCTGAAAAAATGCCAAATATAAATACTATCAAAATACTATTAAAAGAATGGAAATCATAACTGTAAGGGATATCAAAGTTAATACGCAGGCTGTTAAAAGGACTGAATTTGAGCTTTATGCATTTATCTCTTCACTTGTAAATCCAGGTGGTTCATTGGGTTACACACTGCAACTATGGTGTAGGACCAATGTAATGAACGCCATAATGTTAAAAAATATCAGTATAAAAGAATTAATTCAGTATTTGCTGGCACCTCCATACCAATATACTGCTGCTAGCCTGCTGCTGACACAAATTACTAATTTACAGACATTAAGTCATTAGAGAACACAAATTAAAAAATTAGAGAGCATGATTCCCTTAAATCTAGGGCAAACATTAAAAAAAAGAAAAAAAATCACTCCAGATTCTGCCAGGCTACAGACATCTTTTCCCACAAGCTATAAAACACTGCCTTTTATAAACAGGTGAGAACCAACATTTGCTCAACAACACTTAGAGCAGGCTGGATTCTGTCACTGAACATAGCTTTTTCTGTTCTAACCGCACTTCACCTCATGCCTTCATAAGCTTCTGCTGTTAAATGTGACATCTGATTAACTTGTAACATTTCTCCACTGTGAGCAACGTCACTTCAAGACACCAGAGTGAAGTAAAGGACAGCCCTGTCCATCCACCCCAAGCTATTCCAGACACAACAATTAAGGTTGTGGAATTAATCAGTGTATAGGCAGCAGGGTACTTTTGATAATTTGTGTATGAGGGGGCACCAGTAGAATATTCAGTAAAATAAATTAACACTATTTGACCTCAATCTTCTTAACTTCTCTTGAGTTAGGAAACACTTTAATCACTTCAATTAATTGGTTTCCAACTATGTTCATAATGAGAAGAATGTAGAGGCTTAATAGAGTGATGGGCTTGAATAGGGCCAGTTCCAACAGGGTTTGAGCTTTACATGGCCCGCAGACAGGGGGGCAGTCTGTCCTGACCAGCCCATTGATTGCCTTACAGATAGTGCTCTTTGATGTGCTTTTACAGAAATACTTCATACAACTGATGTATCTGGCATTCCTTGGCCTTTGATACATTTTTCTTCATGATTCTGTTAGTGTCGCATTATTAGAAATAATTTTTAGAAAAAGTTTTAAATTGATTACTCCTTGTGCCCTGCTCATTTATTACAGTCCAAGGAGAAGACTTAAAGGCCCAGACACACCAAACCAATATCGAAGACCTTGCAGCAACAAAGTTGACCGTTGACTCACATGGCCTGTGTTTGGGTCCAAGAAGTTGAAAACACAGTGCAAGGACTACAGCTGAGACACCTAACGAATACATTCTGTGCCTGCATGAGTGGAAATAACTCTCCATACCAGCTGGAGGAAGGCAAGCACAAAACTTAAATTTTTTGGCAAGGCTAAAGTTTTTTGCTTGCCCTTCTCACTTCCATTTCTCTTGTCATGCACAGATTTGCTCAAGCTTAACAGCTTATCAGTGTGATTTCTCTAAACGACAAGCTCTATTGTTGAATTAACATGCTCAGTTGGCCAAAGAGCAGACAACAAGGGCCAAATGGTGCCAACAGTGCAGGACACACCTCAAAAACTAGGGCCACAAGTCATACAACAGTTTGTGTATCAAAATACCAACCTGGTCAGACACAGAGGAAAAAAGGACAATTACTAAGGAGTCCGCTCCACACACAGTAGCCTATCTGGTCGGAGAGCGTGCGCTGTAGCCTACATCACCTACATCACCTGCGGTGGGATGTAGACAACGACCAGAATGAATGAAGTAAACTCAGAGGGAGTAAAAAGGTTTGCAGTTGATGAAAAAAGATTCAAGATCAGGAGAGCAGTACTGCTGGATCACTGTCACGTCATTACACCAGCCACTGTTAGTGTAAAAACAGATACCTCCACCTTTAGTTTTGCCGGAAAGTTCGTGTTACGATCCGCTCAAGAGTTGGAAGCCTGCCAGCTGCAGCGCAGAGTCTGGTATCGATCCACACAGCCACGTCTCCGTGAAGCACAAAAACGCAGGTGTAGAAAAGTATCTGTTTTTCACCATCAGTAGCTGAAGTTCATCCAGTTTACTGGCCAGTGAACGCACGTTGGAGAGAAATATACCTGCATGGCAGCAGTGTGCGGTGTCCGCATTGGCGGAGACGCACAAGCGCACCGGCACGTTTCCCCCTCCTCTGGTGTTTCATTGTACGAGCAAAGGTGAGGGGACCTTTGGCCAAAAAGCCCAATAAATCCACTGAAGGCTCGAGAAAAGTGGGATAAAAATCCGCTGGAGTTGTTCCACTGACAAAAAAAGCCTTACAGGTCACTGGCCCGAGCGGGCCTGTGACCTGTAAGTCAACTCGCCCGACATACTTTTTGATTGGCCCCGGGCCATCGGGCCATGGGTTATGTCGAACCCTGCATGTAACAGGTGGAACCTGACACGGTGTCCTTGGATGTCAACAACCAACACACCCAGGGTGCCTTGCACATCATGTCTGGAAGTGGAAAGTCCATGTCCAAACGTCGATATGTGACCAGGTCGGAGTGGGAATGTGTTAGAAAATGCACGTTCAACAGTTTGTTTAACATCTAATGAATTAGCACCTAAAGAGTGAATGATGTTACATTTTTAATGGTAACAGTAGCCAGAACAATTACGATAATATTATTACTTTCATGAATGTTGTTGTAAGCTACTACAGATTACTGTCATTTTATTATGCTGATCTGTTCTGTACGACATCTACTGCACGTCTGTGTGTCCTGGAAGAGGGATCCCTCCTCAGTTGCTCTTCCTGAGCTTTCTACCGTTTTTTTTTTCCCTGTTTAAGGGTTTTTTTGGGGGAGTTTTTCCTTATTCGCTGTGAGGGTCCAAAGGACAGAGGGATGTCGTATGCTGTAAAGCCCTGTGAGGCAAATTGTGATTTGTGATATTGGGCTTTATAAATAAAATTGATTGATTGATTGACTACGGTGCGTTAGGCCTAGGAAAAGAAA
Source organism: Epinephelus awoara (assembly GCA_035609425.1). NCBI lineage: Eukaryota > Metazoa > Chordata > Actinopteri > Perciformes > Serranidae > Epinephelus > Epinephelus awoara. The sequence continues at coordinate 7,392,274 of CM069305.1, forward strand.
CATGGTGATGATGTACTTTAAATAACTCAAAGTTCACTTGGTTTCACACGCTTCAAGATACTGGTCTCCTTGGGGGAAGTCCTGTGTTGTTTGATCCATCCACCACCCCAAGCTGCCTATTACCTTCTTTACTCCCATCAGTGCATTGGTCATGTGATCCTAGCCTTGTTTAAATTAGTGGTTTATGACTACGTGAGTTTCATACAAATTGAGGTGCATTATATATCTATCTATATATATATATATATATATATATATGTATTGTGGTGCATTACTTTTTGTAGGTATACATAATCCTGGCCACTGATGAGCTCGATGGCTTGACTGATGTGTTAGTTACAGTTATGTCACTGCAGAACAATTGCTGATTGGAATGTTTTGTAACATTCATTTGTCATGCAACTTGGGATTTAAAATTATGAAAACACTGACTTTCAGGGCTCTGTTTTCATGCAGGCACTCATTTTTCTGATGTCCTTTCATGCTGGTTTGATATTTTGGTGATTTTGCTGAGGGTATGCCTTCAACAATTCAGTGGCACGCTGCAATTTTGTTGCCAAGAGTGGCTGCATTTCGTGCTGTCTGCCTGCTCAGAGCAGGTCAACAGCACAGTGCACACAGCACATCCATGTTCTGACACTTTCATCACTTTAATTGGTGGAGGTGCACCTACATAAACCTCTCCAAAATGACAAAAACCCCACTTTTCGAGCAGTCAAGTGCTCCTCTGCTGCGCTGCATGCCCTCATGTCATCATTCCGGCATGGGGCAACAAGGATGAGGACCCAAAAGCCTGCACTTACATGGAGCAGAGAGAGTTAAGGGCAAATTATAAATTCCATGTCTGCATAGCCAAACAAGTCCTCCAAATTAAATGACAAGATATGATGTATTATTTTTCTGTGCCCTCCAAACTGTTACACATCACTGTTACTTTGTCAAGGTCATCATAGTTACAATAAAAACACCTGATTAAGGTTTATAAATGGTTAACTGGTTGAGTGAACAGCAGTCTCCCATGTTAAAATGTGATTTTTTTATTGTTGCTCTAATATCACCTGACTTCCTTCTTTGATTATAAGAACTACTGCCACTACAGGGCATGTTCACTAAAGTAAAAACAGAGTATGTCATTTTAGATCCCTTGCTGAAAACACAAATTTTACCTTTGTTTTGGGAGGACAGTCCTGAATAGCAATGAGGGTCTGTGCGATGTAAATTTTTTTCACACTGGCCCATGACCGTGTCCAGATGAGCCTGAGTGGACTGTCCATGTGCACTCCAAAATGCACATTACATATACATACATGTATGTGGACACACATTGTAGCATGAACAGAACTGCATCCAGGTTGGCAAGATGGAGACAATAAAAACAAATGTGATGGAGCTAATGGTCTTAATATGCTTCAAAGAAACTCAGTCTTACACAGCCCGTTCTTGTGCACTGTTTGTATGTATACCTACAAATAGCAATACACCAGAATTTGTATATAACCCACGTATTCAGGAAGGTTGCGATCATATGACCAATGCACTGATGGAAGTAAAGAAGTATAAAGAGAAAAAACTCTGCGGAGGCAGGTTGGTGTAGTGGATGGGCCAAATATAAACAGGACTTTCCCCCAGGAGAATGGTGATTGTCCCCCGTGTAAAACCAAATGAACAAACGAACCATGTTTCTTTCCCTGAACCTAACATCTGTAGCTTTACTGTCCTAAACCTTACCTACATAAGTCTACGTGCTTAAATCTAACCTGTAACTTTACATGAAGTAAACCTAACCTACGTAACTGACCTTGCCTACACCTAACATAGATGACTTTATGTGCCTAAGTCTAATCCTGTGTAACTTTACCTGCCTAAACCTAACCTTTATCTCAAAGTTTATCTCAAGTAGGTACGTAACTTTACATTTAGTGTGCAACCATGTTTCTTTTCTTAAACCCAACCAAGGTAACTTAACTCACCTAGCCCTAACCTACAAAACTTGGCGTTAAAGCTGCCCTGTGGAGTTTTGCCCATTTGCGCCATCTGCTGTGTTTTTCCGAGTACTGCAACAATAACAGTCAGTGTGCGCTGTTCGATGACAATATGAGTGACGCTCCCGCACTGCACAAAGCTAAATGACACACCTATTTATACACCTATTTGTGCCGTGGCCGTGCTGCTCTATCTGATTTTACACACAGGCTCGGCTCCTTTCAAAGACTCCTTGCGAAGCACTCCTCCGGGGTTTTTTCGGACCTAATTGTATTGCGGAGTTTTGCACAGCAGCGACCGGATCTTTGCTCTCAAACAAAAAAATGTGATGGCACAACAGTCTCCTTCAGTGCATTATTCTATGCTTTCTTTTGATTTTCACATTGGCTAGTCGTCTGTTTAATTTGTCTTCTGATTAAATCAGAACCGTTGAAACAAGTTGTAGGAAGCCTCTCGAATATTCGAATATCCGAATATTTGGGTACAGCCCTACTTTTTTCCTTATCCAAGCATCGCAGAGGTTGGGGAGGACCAGCGGGACCAGCTCCAGAGGCTTCAGAAGCTTTCCTGGGCCGTTTCTTTGGGTTTCCAGACATCTTTCAGTAGCTCCTCTGCTAGCCTCGCCATCTCTGACATTTCCAACTGCGCATGCGCTCTTTGAACTCTACGTCAAATGTGTCATTTCCTGTGCAACAGTGCGGGAATGTTGCTCCTGAGAGGCAATAGCCCTTCTAAGCAAACCAGAGACGTTCAATGATCATCCTAATAACTCGTTTGGCAGTGGCTGTAATGTAACGGACATTGGTTTATGTAAAAACTTCACAGGGCAGCTTTAAGTGTGTAATTTTACGTAAACTATGTAATGTAACAACGCCATTTGTGGGGCACTAATTAGTTAGATACTATACAAACTTTTGTATGTGCATTTTTGTAAAATAACCTATAGGAACTGTTATATGCGGATATGTTGTACTACAATGAATCTACAGGCAAAAGTGTAATACTGTTCCAAAGGCCACATTTGGAGCAAAAAGCTTAAGAGAGAAGCTCAAACCCTTTACTGTTTACACCAGGCATGGCCAATCACTGTGTAAAATGGGCATGATTGTAATGATGATTGTAATGTATTGATTGACACAGCCTTCTCTTGATTCTACCATCAAGGTTTAAGATGTTGTTAGAGGGTCTGACAAGCTATTCATTTCAAGTATACTGAGGCTTTAAGGCAGGAAGCAGGTAAACAGATACAGATGCAGAAAAGAATGGCTTAATCCAACATTGATGATCTGGTAGAAGCACTGGGGTTTGAGCGAAGGTAGGGTGCAGCTCTGCTGCCACCGACTGTGAGCTCACTGCTGTCTGTGGTACTGTGTTGTGTATCTGTACTGTGGGGCTACATGACGAAACAAGGGATATGTGGGATTTATTGAAGGATGGGTTGCAGGTAAGCATGGAGATCAGATGACCGGAAAAAGTACAAATAAACTAAGAACAAGTGGTGGATACATTTTGTATGATGTGGTCCTACAGAGAAAAGCACTGTGACACTTGTACTTTCCACAAAATGTACAAAAACCTGAGCTAACATGATACAATTGTCTGCACTTTGCTTCCCCCACCTTGATTTGAAAAAAATAGAGCCTTTAACGTCTCTGTAAATTACTTACATACAGCACTGATTTTTTTATGGACATACAAATGTACTGCAAAGTTCACACAGTTTCAAAATTGAAAAACCAATATTCCTCTCCACAAGGACTACAAACTAATGGAAGGTCTACCGCATCCTGACTTGTGACTTCTTGAAATTATTTTCATGAGAATTAATACTCTCTTGCAACTGCAGCCTATATTAACACTGATGGAGATGAAATGTGGTGAGTGGTCCCATTTCATTAAGTATTTCTGCTTTACTGATTACTACAGCGCTCCCCAAAAGAGAGAAAAAAGCAATCATCATCCTGGGTATATCCAATGTTTCACGGGCAAAGTTGGCACTCCAGTGTAGTTAGAAGTAGTTTGGCCTCAGACCATCGACTGCTCCGCTCCTTTATTGATGAAAGGATGATCTGGGGGGTTCTATGCTATCTGTAGCCTACCTGGCTGATTGATTTACTTGGATTTCCTCGAAGACAACGATCAATGTCTGCTCCTGATGGTTCAGAGATTACACAGGTGTAATAGAGACACCACTCATTTTCAACTTTTCTCCAGACTTGGAAATGATGTGGATCAACATTTCTTTCGTGTTTAAATCCGAGTTAGGGGAAAAGGCAGGCTTTAAAAATGGGTGGATTGAAGATTTACTATATTTCTGTCCAGGAAATGATGATGTGGTAATGGTTCATGAACTCATAAAAAGATACAGCTCTTTCTGCTGTTTTACAGGGACAAACTTTCACTGGCAAAAAAAAAAAAGGAAAATCAGGGTGTTCGTGTCCACTGTTCAACCTTGAGCTAATGGAAGCTAATGCACACTATTTTAGCCTCTCACAGTAAAACCACAGCGTCCCTTTTAACACTCCCACCTTGACTGGCGGAGCCAAACGTTCTCGATGACGACACTTTCGTACTCTGGCTGACTTGTGGAATCCCACTAAGCCTAACGACCTTTGATACCATTTGAAAGATAATCCTCTTTCACAACATCTTCATGAAAACTGCCGTTGTGCAGATCAGTTTCCAATTAAGAGGGTAAAAATAGAAGCAGACACATCTATTTTACTGGGAGCACATTACTCATTCAAATTTTAAATCCTATCCCCCTGTCAGCTTCTTCGACAGAGCCTTGCTTTGGCAAAGAAATGACACCACAGATCTAGACGCAAAACTGTTTGGGATTAACAGAGAAGAATGACTCAGGTAAGGCTTGCAGCTTGTATTAGACATCTTGAAAAAAAAATTACAGCACTTTTTTCAGTGAACAGTTTTCAGACATTGCTCATAATTCCATTTTTCACTCCTACAAGGCCCCTCGCCTTGTTTAAACACAGTTCAGAGAGCCTTGACGGCAGGGATACCCATAAGAGATGGCATGTCAGGGTGAGGAATAGGCTAACTAATGAGGACTCTCATAATCCTTTAGCTCGAGCCTAATGGGGCATTTAAAGGAAGACAATGCATCTTCTGGCACATAACCCCACTCTTCCTTACACTCTCATTTGTAGGAAATCATGTTTCAAGGGGAGCACAATTAGCTAACGCAGTGATAAAGAGCCACAGAGCATTTCTTTCTTTTTTTTAAACTAAAATAATATCGCACTTCAGAGCATGCATTAATCAGTAATGCCACTACATTATAATACTCACAGGCATAATTCACTCATTTGAATCCATTATTACCATTTGGTATGGTGATGGAAAGTGCTACATCTCAGGTGTGTACAATTCACATTTTTCTTCAGATAATTCTTCATGAATTGCATTAATTGTCAGGGAATTTGGTTAATGCAACTTTAATGAAATCATTTGTTTCTCTTCACCACAACAGGCTCAAATCTGCACTGTGATATGATTGATAATAAGCTGCAATTGCGGCTGAGAATAATCGTAGCCCATCCGTCATGCCTTTTGGGCTCGGAGCTGAGGTCCTGCTTCCTGGCTACGGGCCCGGAGTGAAACGATCCGCTTTCACCCCGGGGAAATGTTGCAGTCACAAGGCTGGGATCTCCCAACTCCTCGGCTAACGCCCCCCTGCTGTTCACTGTCTTCCTATTATAATACTATGACCTCATCCCTGGTAGATCCATGTGCCTGCCCCCTGTGTGTCCCGTCGATGAATATGTATGCCACTGAATAATAACAGGAAAATCTTTGTCAAATCGCAGCTGGCTGTCTCGACTGTGGCGCCTGCATAAAAACCCAAACTGCACCCTTCCCTTTCTTTGTCCTATTATTCTTTTTGTTAAAGGCTAATCCTCTCGCAGTAAAGTCATAAAAAATCCCCTGGATCAAGTATTTGTAGACCAAGGTGACCAGGCTTTTGCAGCTCCGGTACCGTGCAATTGATTTTACATGTCATATTGCCCTACCATTGGAAAAGTCATTTGTAATAATTGTTTGAGTCCTTAAAACACCATTTATGAAATAGCACCTGGGGTCTTAGACGTGGCATTATTTTATATACTAGGCTGTTAATAACACGAATACATTTGCAAAGCCCGCTGTATTTAAGCTTTATAGAAGTCGAATGATGTGCGTCATGACAAAGGCATGCCACATACACCTAATAGCCCTCTGCAATTTTCCATAAAGTGTGACCAACATAACAGGTTATATATATTCCTCCTGCCTCGAGCTATCTTTCAGAATAATGAGACCAGTGGTATTTCACTTTACTTAAAGGTCAAAGTAGTTTAATTTAGACATTTCTCTCTAACGTGAGTTAGTTGGAGAAAATGAATCCAACAGATACTGTATGTGTTTCCACCCACATGAATCCCCTATGCATTATTGCATCTGGACATTCACCTGAGTGGGCAGTTGAGCAACATTTTGGCAACCTTTTGCTCTAAATGAGTGCTTGTTAACACAGGAAGAGCAGTGAGGGAGGTAAGGTGTTTGGTGAAGGAGATGGTTGAACCCGGTGAGGGCTGTCTGTCCAGCACACTGGCCTAGAAAGGGAATATTTCACCTGCATGTGGCTCAAACAGAATTCAGCATGACCTTTTCTTATGTAACAGTTCTGGTTTATTACACTTTTTTGTTGTTCTGGCCATCACTTAAATTGCTTATCAAGTTACTGTGAGATCTGGAAACGTGGCAACAAAGTTTAATGAGACAAGAAAGACAAGAGGTCAGACAATCACACAGGTTGTACACAAGCCAACAATTCAGTGTGTCCTTTTACAACAGTTTGGATGATATCTTACTAAAATGCACATTCAACAGTTCATCTAATGAAGTAGCGCCCCACAAATGACATTAGCCCACATACTTAATGTTAAGTTACATGCTTAAAGTAAAGTTATTTGGGTAAAGTTACTTAAGTTCGGTTTGAAAAGAAACATAGTTGGGTGTCTGAAGGCAAGCAAAGTAAACTTGCTTTTAGATCCCACTGCATGGCATATTCTAAAATAACATATCCTCATACAACAGTTCATACAGTATCTATCTTAGTATCTTACAAACAATGGTAGCCTATTAATGATATCTAGCAAATTAGCACCCCATGAAATGTCATGTTATCTACTCAACCTAAAGTTACGTACTGAACTTAAACACAGTGATGACTTACCTTTATTAACACAACTAAAGGTCACTTAGGATTTGTAACCTATCTACTAAACAAACTCCCTCCACGGAGTGTTGCCCTGTATACTATTTCCTTCTTTATTCCCGTCTGCACATTGGTTGTGATTGCAGCCTTCCCGATTACGTGATTGAGACAACAGCCTGAACAATTTATCCACATTATAAAAAAACACTTCATTTGGAGGGAAAGCCAAATGTGAGTCATCACAACTCTATTAGCTTTAGCACAGCAATAAAAACACATTAACCTGCTTCTCTGAGGACCACACTCATTACTCTGCCAGGGCTCTTAGGACATCTGGATCTGGTCTATTAATGTCATACCATAGCCCTCAAAGACCTGAGAACCTGACCATATGGGTGAGGAAGTTCATTTATACTTGTCACTGGTGTCAGGCTTGTGAATTTGATTTTATAGTTCATAGTTAGACTTAATCGGCAAGCATCACTGCTGCACCAGACAGATGCATTGTACATTATTAGATTTTTAGAGTATCATGCTATAATTATATCCCTGACAGTAACTGTGCTTATATTCTTCCTCTTGCTTGGTGATATGATGTGATGGTGGACTATGTGTGAATATCCTATTTTGCCTTGTCTCACTACTGAGTTGGAGACTATGCCATGTAATCGTAATGTTTGTTATTTAATTCACAGTGCTGAAGAAAAATGTTGGCAGTGAGTAGAAGGTTTGCAGTGGCGATAGCTTCATGTGTTTTTAGTATCTGCAGGTTACCGAGCCCTTCTTCAACTTACTGTTGTCTTTCACTATAACTTTATTAGAAACACAATCAGCCCAAGCTGGCAATCACAGATCCCTTGGTCTCTATGTCGTATCTCTAGCTACTGTGGTTTCACTGTGAAGTTACATGATGTATATTTCAGAGCTGCTAAGGCGTTCATCTGTAGCATAGCCTAAGGCCTAACTTTGAGCCTGTATTTCGTGAAATACATTTATTCACTTCCTTAAAGGAGCACCATTCAAGATTCACATTGTATCTGTGATTCACAGGCTGATTCAGACTGACTGCACACACTTGTCAACATGGAGTTGGCTGAGCTGGTGGCTAGCAGCAAACAGCACAAACAGTGTAATCAGTGCTAACAACCTCAGCAGTACTGACAGACCTAACGGTGTTAACCAGAAGGTGGGCACTACGCTTGTGATGATCCTGATATCAGCGGTAACTACCATAGCAGCGCAGCATAGAGCACTGGTCCCCAACCTGGGGGTGTGAAAAGCTTAATAGCTCCCAAGCTTAAAGGCCCTCTTGATTTTAACTTTTTTTTTTTTTTTAATTTACAGCAGACTTATCTGACGACAAGCCAGAGCCTTCACTCTCTGCTAAACAGCCTCATCCTTCACATGTGCATAGTTAAACAACTAGGGAGCTAACAGAACCATGGCCAAGCATCAGAGAGGAGAAAAATGAATTTGTCAAGAAAAGCCTATTAAGTATGTATAACTGTAGAAAATATTTTCAAAAATAGACTACAAAGACAGAAAATTGTATTAAAAATTCCAAAAAAAAAAAAAAAAAAAAAGATCCTTATCTCTGATGTAATATTCACAGGAAATAATCAGCACTAATCAGAACTTCAACCATTTTCAAAATTCTTATCTTTTATTCCTATGGTCTAAAGACATTGGTTAACGTGAACAACTCTCCCAAACCCAAAAACTAAAGTGCTAAAACTCAAACTTATCACTGGGTCATAAGTCTGGAGCTGTTCCATAGACGATGAATTGAAAAAGATGTTCTAGATGACACTGAGAGCACCGAGGGGAATGTTGTGAGTATATGGGTACATTTTCTGTTTGAGAACTGAGAATACTGCAATAGAACAAAGCTAATTTAGGTACAAAAAAGAAAACAAATACTCTATGGGTCCACAAAATCAGGCTCCCATTCACTGTCTATGTAGCAGCTCCAGGCTTTTACTTCTTTATGACATCACAAGTTTGAGACTTACCTCTCTGGTGTCTGGCTTTAAGAAAGAGTAGCTCATGTTCACAAATATTGATTGAATTGTCCTAGCCAGGGAAATAACATATTGGAATTCTTAATTTAGGTGTTGTCCCTCTTTAAAGAAAAAGTTGGGAAGTACTGGTGTAGAGCAGCCACAATGAGCCAGCCAGTGGGATACACACTGGGACTCACGTGCTTGCCCAGCCATACCGTCAACCACAACAACCCGCTGAGAAGATTGCATTACAACACACAGAGGCAACATACATGCATGGCAAACAGTTGTTTGCTGCTCTATTAATGCAGAACACAGAACCTTTATCTCTTAGATTTGGATAAGAAGACTGACTCTCATATCTTTCCAAAATCTTTCCAAATACATTTTAAACTGGAGCTTCTCGTCCCTGTGAGGGTTGCAAGGCAACTAGCAGAGACCAGCTGTTTTCTCCTGCACCCAGTCTTCATGCTAACATAAGCTAACAAAACATACGATAAGATAGCATCACCTGGCACAAGCTCCTGACATGACAGAAGTATGAACCCTCTCATCTAACTCTTGGCAGGGAAGTGTATTCTCCCGAAATGTTAAACCATCTCTTTTAGCTGTAGCCCAAAACACACATCAGGAAGTTGGTCCGTAAACTGTGATGGATGTTTACACAGAGAGTTTGGGGAATCATTTTCTGGTTCTCCTTCATTTCTCTTCCAAATAAGTTTGACTAATGTGTTGGCATTTTTACAATCAGTCTGATCGTTGGACCACTCATACTTGTTGGAACTATATTTAGCGATGTTGCTGTGTTCCCAGATCTCAGCAGTTACTTTGGAGAATACAGAGTCGCCATGAAATCGATGGCCCAAGTTATGAAAATAAATGAGTAAAGGCAACGTTATTATGACTGACAGGAAAATAAGAACAGATTTTGTGAAAAAAATAATGGAATAATCCTTTGACTGTCCCATCATTATCTGTCAAACCTTGGAAAACCCCTCGCTCCGAACATGCATCCCAGTAATGGAGCCTCCTTAAATTCAGTTGTTTTTCTTCTGCTGATTTGTGAAAAGCGCCAGCTGGGAGACACCCAGGGATAACTACTGCTGCTGTCTGTGTCACAGCACCATGGTGATAAGGAAAAAAAAAAGTCTTGATACTCGCTCTCACCTTCATGTAGCGCCTCTGGAGAGGGTGATTAAGGCAGCCTCCAAACTGGCTGAGTTTTGTATGGCTGGAACATCAGCCAACAGGCTTGATGAGAGAAGGGGCCAGCAGGTCCATGGCTGCGTGGATATTGTGTCTTCATTATAATCCACACAGGGCTCGGGGGGCAGCATTGTTTAGGGAGGCAGCATGCGTCTCTCAAGGCTAATCTGCCGAAGCGCCAGCAGGAGCTGACCGTCTGGGCAGCACGTCTATACATTCTGCTGTTACATGCCAGCCTTCTTCAGTGGGGTGGAGATGAGGAGACATTGATAATACAACTAAAAAGAAACCAAAATCCACCTCTTGGGATTGCAAATGTTCTTTGAAACATACAGTTAGTGACCTGGAGGATGAAGTTGGGATGCTGCTTAACACATCACAGCTCATCGTTTCTAAGCTCTCAGCAAGCCGGCTACTAATTAAAGTCTTAATATCGGGAGTCACTCAACATCTTGGTGAAAGGTGTATTTTGTTTGTATTTGCAAGAGTACACTGTTTGGGAACAGTGCTTGTTAAAAATGTATGAGGATTTAATGGATGCAGTATGCTGCTGTCCTGCCCATGCAGTGATGACAGTGCATATTTCCTCTGAAATAAACTTTCAAAGTTGATTAGTGCGTAGAAAGAAGCTGTGTTTTTTTGTGGAGTATGTAGTGCTTCAGAGGAGTCTTGATAAGACTGGAACAGAGAGCGAAAAGCCCTGGGCCACAGTACGTTTTCAATGATGCAATTAACTATCCCTTAATTCATGTATATCTCATGACTGGAGAAGCCATCCAGGTCAATTATAGCCACCGGCCAGCAAGAACCAGCTTAAGTGGGGTTGCGCATTTCTGTCCTTTAGTTGGCGTTTTACAGTGCAATTATGATGAATCAAATGAAACACTGAATGACACTCAGCTATATTTGTCTTAAGTGCCTGACGTTCAGAAGTCAATCAAATCTTTTCTTAATTGCATAGACGATATTACTGTATGGATGCCTTGAAGCTTCCTGCAGTTGGATAGAGATACTCTCTATAGCTCATAGTATGCAGATACCCAAAATCCCAGTCTCCCATTCTGTTATAGGAGCATTAGTGAGGTCTATAATACCTAATAAGGTCTGGCTCACAGTTGGCTCTTCAGTTCATCCCAAAGGTGCTGGATGGGGTTAAGGTAAAAGACTAAAGACCTTTATGCACCACCGTTGAGACTAATAAACACTGAAATACTCACCCACTCATATTTCACATTAAAGCTATTCATACCGGCAGTCATACGAATTTACGAGAGCTGAAAAACTTTTCCAATAAAAGGTTTTGATGGGAACAGACTGGCAGGCAGCAATGCAAATTTGCGACAACTAATGGGATCGTATCAACCCAGAGCAAAGTCTCATAAAGTTAGTTGTTGTATAGCCTAGAGGTGGGACCAAGTTATTATTTTGCAAGTCAGTCTTAAGTAGGGTGACCATATTTTGATTTCCAAAAAAGAGGACACTCAGCCCAGCCACGAGATAGCCTACTTAAATGATACTCTCAGTTTACTCAAAGATGCTTTATAATTTTAATATGTTTAAAGTTTATATGTATGGATAGGGCCATGACAACACCTGAACAGAACACACACACATTGGCTGTTTGTTTCTACCTCTCCCCTCGCTGGAAGTCTCGGACCTCCGGCTTGATTATACACTGAAAATAAAATAAAAGAGGGAGACAGGTTTTTCCTATTTTATCTTATTTTGTTATATTTCTCCCTCTCCCCTCGTTGGAAGCCTCGGACCTCCTGCCGCCCGCTCCCGGCTCAAACACGGAGGTCTCCCTCTCCGCGGAGCACCCACAGCGCACGCCCAGCCTGTTAAATAGCTTGTAACCGTAACAACTGTGCGACACAAACTCAGTGCTTTAATCATTAAATAATGTCGGACTCGGTTCGGTTTCGGACATAACAAAACAGAATGACTGTCGGGTTCGGATAGAAATATGCGGCCTGTGCCGCACTCTAACACACACACACACACACACACACAGGAAAACCAGACATTATCATCAATTTATAAAAACCCAGATGCCCCGGACAGGATGTCAAAAGTGGACATGTCCGGGCAAAAGAGGACGTTTGGTCAGCCTAGTCTTAAGTCGTTGATCTCAAGTCCCAAGTCAAGGTCGAGGTCAGGTCTCCAAGTCCTAATTCATCTCATATTGGAAACATGTCTATAAATTTATCTTCCCACTTGGGGTATCAAGTATTTTCAAGTCAAAAGGCTCAAGTCCAAGTGACGTCACGAGTCATTGGTGTTAAAGCCTAAGTCCAGCTCAGCAGCAGTCATGCGACTCAAGTCCGCATCTCTGGCCTAAGCTTCTATAAGCTAATTTATTGAGTTTCCTCTTAGCGAAATGCTCTCTGGTAAGCAGTTTGCAGTTTATGTCTAGGGCTTTTAATGTGAAAGCTGGGGACAGAAGTAATGGATCTGATATTTGTTATTTGTTGCTATTACTTTATACTGGATTGAAACTTATGGTATCACCGACCCTTATTGTATACCATGGACAACAAAAAAGAGATAACACTGCATACTGACTTATTAACCAGGAAAACTGAAGACAATGTCAGAGATTTTCTTGTGATCTTAGTTTGAAGAATCATATTTGTAGCATTTGGAAATCTGCTGAATTTTACCACCTGGACAACATACCTACCTCTGCTGCTGGAATATTATTACCCAAACCACAATCAGGGACCAGTTCTTAAATCTCTGCAGTGGTAACCACTGTCCTCAGGATTGATTTTAACATTGTTCTTTTTGTATTTAAATGTTTCAGTAGCTTTACCCCTGTCTTGTGACTTTGTCACTAGCCATTCCTACGATTTGGTTAAAGAATAGGGGCTCAGCTTTCAGATATTATGGTCCTGGACTGTGAAGTTAACACTGTTCTCCCATGAAGCATCAGTTGTTTCAACATATACCCAATTTTACATTTAAAGGACAAAGCCCTGTAGGGGCTGTAGGAATTACGCCTCTTGTCTGCCAAAAGCAAGATCCTGAAATAGCATAACTCCTCCCACACACTTCCGTTACACACCACAGCAATGACGGATCAGAAAACTTTTGTTGTTGCAACAGTGATTTGTAACAGTTTGGACAGATAAATGGTGTCCTGCTGATAAAGATGTTAAAACTAAAAATGCTATTTGTGCCATTCTGGAGGCAAATTGTAAGCATTGTATTGTGTTGTTTAATTTGGATGAACTCCGTCCAACACAACCTTAAAACTAGTCAATGACATTGAGGTTTTGATGAGTAAGTTGTTACATTACAGCATTGTACAGGTGAAAAGATGCACAACGTTTGTTGTATCTTTATTTCACTGATACAGTAATGCATGTGATATTTATAGTTCATTAATGCAGTAATTCATATAGTTAAAAATGTACAGTTAAAAAGGGGTTAAAATATTACAAAGAAGTCATTAATTTCATTTGGTGTTTTGGGTTAAAGATTATGAACAGTCTTATACAGACCGCAAGGTGGCAGTAGTGTTCTACACTAGAGTTACAAGTAGGAAAAAAGGGAAGTAAACAGAAGAGAAGAAGCTGTTAGCAGACACCACAGACACGTTACATGAAACAATGAATGTCGAGCATGTTTCCCTGTAACGCTGCAGTTTGTTCAGTAAAATGTTGAACGAAGAACATGGGCGTCCGGTCATCTTTTCGTAGAAGTTACAGCTAAGTCTCCACAACGTTGCCATCATTACATTTATTTACAACAATGAGACATTTCCCATAATTTAATCAAATTTGTTATTTTTCAGCATGCACAATGAAAAGACTAAGAAATATTCAGAACAGGCTATGTTAAACCACAAAATATAATCAGACTCAGTGATGCAGCTCACCAGGTTTCATGATATCACACAGCATGGTTAAGGGGGAGGATGATGAGAGAGAAGTAATAGGCGAATCTCATATTTCTCACAATTTACACTGACTTTCCCTCTCAGTCACAGACAGCAGCCCACCTCCTATATAAGCAGTAATAACCTTGAACATATCTTCTGCTTTATTAATACAGCTCAGTCAGGACCGAGCTTATTTGAGGCCAAGCCAGCGACTGATTAGCTTGTCAGGGAACCTCAGCTCAGCAGCCGCGGCATGTGGGAACTTTAAAGTCATACAGTATGTATGCTCACACTGAACAGAATATGGCTCCTGTATATTTCATCAAATGTCAAACAACTCCTGGACCTTCAGTCTCATTAATGGAGCATGTTTGAGTTTATTGTTGTTGGTCAGCTGCTGAATTGTTATTTTGTGCAACATTTTGATCAAGAGAAAGATATATCTGTCCGCCAGATAATTGTGAAATTTAAATATTCATAGTTCTCAAAGGATGAATCTTGAAGTTTTTTTGTGACCTTCTCACTTTTGCTATTTCAACACCATCTGGCCAGGTTTTCTACACGAGAAATAGCAAAGCTTAATGTGTAGATTGTTATGAAATGTACTGGGTACATTCAGACTCCCCAGAGATATGATGTGAAAATGTTGGTGTATGGAGAAGAGCCAGAGTTTTATGACACAGCCCTGAGGAGCACCAGTGCTTAAGGTTAAAGGGCAAGATAAAAAAATCACAGTAAATCACTGTCTCCTTTCCTACAGGTAGCTCCAGGTGCAGTGGCACACTGTATGCCGGGCCTCTTGTCCTTTTCTTTTCAGCCTATTTCATTCCCAGGTTGCCAAATTCAAAGGAAAGTCAACAGTGACAATACTTGAGACTGAGAGCAACTGACGTAGTATAAAGAGTGAGAAAGAGTGCATCGGGTGGGAGGTGATCATAGTTCATGTCCCATGTGAAACCAAAAATCAAGACTGCTTAATTTACTGACATAATCACTGACATCATGTCATTGCTAGATGACAACTTTAAACCCAAAACATCATCTATTTTTAAACCAAACCAAGTAGTTTTGTTGCTTTAACTTAACTGCAACCATATTACAGAATGAATCATATGTTTCAATGTCCTTTAGCTGTATGTCACATAGAGATACTAAAGGTGCCTGGTGTGTCACTATGAGATGCACAGGGCATGGGTCGGTGCATGGGTTGGATTTATCAATGGTCGGAGTTCTCCAGCTGTTGCAATACATGGCGAAGACCAGGGCTGATTGCATCCTCAGCAGATAGTTCCTTAGTTAGAACACTGGGCATACTGGCGTCAATGCCTGGTGATGGAGGAAATATTTTTTTTAAAAAACAGCTTTGATTATTGGTTGCAAATTGTCAGTGAACAGCAGTTTCCTTTGTCAGAGCCACACAAGTTGTTGACCCATCAACCACCCTGACATCTTCATATTGCTGTTATGAGGCCTTAACAATGTCACACAACTTCTATTTCTGCTCCTAAAAGATAAAAGTTATATTACACACAACCACTCGAGTTTGCTTATCAAACAAACACAAGTTGTATTTAGGCATTTGAAAACAGAATGCTGACATTTTTTTGGAAGGACAGTCTCACCATTTTGTTTATACTTAATTATTCAGTTGATATTATGTATGTGTTAGCCATTTTCTGCTTGGGATGGGGGTTTCCATGGTGTTGATATCTTTTTCAGTGAAGTGGTTAGCAACTAGCAGTTGCTAGGGGCAGTTTCCCTAAAGTCATACTATGCAGGATTTTAGACATATATTAAAGTAATCCCTCTCAACCATCACCTATGACCCACTAGAAGTGTGTGGCAGTGTATTTATCTGCAGAGACCCTGACTTCTTCTTATTTTCTCCTTATTTTGCAAAGTTTAGCATGATTATGGGTTGCAACCTACGGGCAGTGCCCCCAGCCAATAACATGTAGGTGAGGTCAGAATTTTATTAAAAGGTAGCAATCAGGTAGTAGCAGCCTGCATCCAAGAGGAGCTATGAGAATTACAGACACCGTGCTAAAAACTGCAAATTCAGCGAGGCAAGCAAACAATGCTCGTTTGTAAAGAAGAGTGTTACTGGGGTTTGCTCTCAAAAATCTGAGATGTGAAGAGCATTTAAAAGTCTAGAATCTCAGGCTAAAATGTCAGCAGTGCACAGAACAACAACAACAACGACAACAACAACAACAAGGGCTAGCAGACCATTTTCTTCATCTCAATACTGACAATAGAAGCTGTTATATCTGTCCCAGCTGGCGTTGTCCCCAAGGTGATGTGAAGCCTTGACTCTCTATCCTCCTCTGTTAAGCCTACCCTGTCTAATCTAGGCATTTCTTTAGACAAGTCTTGACCGGCAGGGTTATTGCCTGGTTTACTCCTGTTTCAACCCTGCTAAATTCAGGTTTGTTGTGTCACCAGTTGAGTTTGTGATGATTACTCATACATTAATTGATTAATCATTTCATATCACATGAAATGATCAAAGATACAACTCCAAAAAATGCAATCCGATCATCTCCTTCAACTTGTGCATTGCAATTTAGTCATTTCTTGTCTCTTCTTACATTGTAGGTATCTGTTTTATAATTGTCCATGTTTCCAGATTGGCCGCAGTGCATATATTTATGGCATCCTGGATGGTTCTGGTTATCCGGACATCAACTGTGGTGACCTAGAACATGCTCTGTCTCTCGCTCTCCTAACCCCTAACCCTTCCTTTCAAATTTAGAATCTAGCTCGATATTCTTGTGATCACATTTAGAGCCTTGCATGGTCAGGCACCAGCCGCCATTTAAGAGCCACTAAAGCCCTTTATCACCGCTAGGAATCTGAGGTCCTCTGATCAGATTTTGTTGGTTGTTCGTTGCTCCAGGCTCAAGACAAAAGGAGACTGCCCTTTTGAAGTTGTAGCTCCATAACTCTGAAACTCTCCCACTACACTAAAGATCTGTAGACACTGTGGACACTTTTAAAAAGAAGCTCATCCCATCTCTTTAGACTTGCTTTTATGTTTTTCAGCTTGATGTCTACCGTCGATGTCTGCTACTATGTCTTTTGTTTGAAAGGGTTGCGAAACAATTTATGACATCTGCTCTCAAAAGGTGCTTTATAAATTCAGGTATTATCATTAATATGTTATATGCAGACTGTGACAAAAATTGCAGATCACCTTCATGCTCTCAAGGAACTTATTTCAATGGAGTGTCCAAACAGTCTTTTCCCTCACCTTTGAGTGTAACTATTCTGACCAGCTCTAAACACCTTTGTCTTTAGACATGTTCAGATGGCCTTCCATACAACCTAGTATGTGTTTTTTGACATACATTACATGTCAACCATGCTTTAATGTGGCAAACAATATTTTTTTTCCACAATACTGTATGTAGTTTAGCAGTACAATTTTTCTAGATATGACCAATTTTCCTTTCCAGTGGGCCTGTGAAGGTTTGGAAAACGTAACCTTGTGGCTTGAACAGCTCCGGCCCTCTGAGGAGCAGAGGGGCTGATCAGGTGTGTCACACTGACAGCACAGTGTGAGTTGCTACCACTGCTGCCCTTTATTAGTGATAACTTGAAATAGAGCAGCACTGAAATCATGTCGGTGCTGACCTTCACCTTGACCAGAAATGCACACAGGATGTTATTAACTCCTTGAGGAAGAGGGATGGTGCTTTGTGGCTATGTTGTGGCACAGAGCTCATCACAGGTGAAATATTTCCCTCAGCAAAATTGCCATACTTAACTGAGAATATGAGGATGTTCTGCTTTCTATATGGAAGTCGGAGCTGCCGCCTTTTTGCGATGATGATGGCGATAACAATGTGGGTGAGGTAGGAGGGGAAGTGGGGCCATGAGCTGTAAATAAAGGAAGGACATGAGGCTGCAGAATATAGATGAGGTGGTAAACAGTTGTTGGGTCTGCCTGTAATGACAGTTTGTCATCATTTCAATAGGTGCAGCTGAAACCACATGCAGCTAAAATGACAAATTCTACTTTGAGTCTTGAAATTGGTCTGACTGAATGGCAGGGAAAGCGGTCGTCCCGAGCCGAGGGCTGAGGATGTGGATCTTAAACTGTATCAAAGAGCGAGGGGGCTCCTGGAAAATCTCTCACCGAGCCAGAGAAAATTAACCTGCAAGAGTCCAGTCCCCATTACTGCATCACTGGCAGAGGGTCACCATCTGGCAGAGATCTATTGCACAATTACCTGAGGCACTACAGTGACTGTCTGCAAAATAAAAGCCCTCAGATGGAATCATAGAGGAGCAGCTGAATTCTATAACCAGGAGCCGGCCTGAAGATACAGATGTACTCTCGCTTTTTTGAAAGCACCAATTTTAGTGCCATCTTGCAGCATCAGAGCAATTGCTTGCCTCACTGTTGCTTCATTGTTGTTTGGAATTGAATTACTTGTGATACATCTTGTGTTTACACATTTAACTTTTACTTGTTGGCAATTTCATTTTTACCTGGAAACACTTTAAAAAAAAAAAAGACCTTCCTGAAGAAAATAGGTGTGATTACTGTGTAAATTGATGCCAACTGGCTTGATTTTTAATGACTTCATAATCACATTTAAACAGAGGTTGTGTTAGAAATTCTTGTTGTCTTTTGTCACAGACTGGTTGTACAAATTCTTACACAATCTGATATTACATCATTTCAATTTTAGCTGTCACTGCTTGATAACTGTTATCAGTATTACCTGCCTGTCCTTCATCCTCTGCCACATCAATCTGCCTTTTTTCTATTTTTTGGGCTAATCTTCTGTAACCTTGGTAATCAGCAGCAAATGTTCAACCTTTTGGCCTTGCAGGTATTGCTACACATGATTTCTGTAATTTCTTACTATTCAAAAAAGGTAAAATCTTACTTTATTGTAAAGCTGCGTGCAGCGTATTGATTCAGTGGGCCCGTCTTAGCCCTGTTCATGCTCTGTTTATCATGGGACTGCTGCAGGACTGTGAGCTCTGTGCCAGGAATTTTGTGAGTGTCCGTCCGCACACAAGGTGACAGGGCTAACTGTTAGCAACCACACAAAGTTATTACTACTTTTACTGAAATATCTGTACCTGTTCCACCACTGCATTAGCTTAAATCATGTGTGGACACCCTTAATAAAAGTTGATTTCTCATCTGAGGTGCCAATTTCCAGAGCTATGACTCTCCAGATAATATCTTATCTGCCATGGTCTTTATAATGTCGGGGCTGTGGATCATTTAGTTTGGGATATTTGTCAACATCAACAAGTCCCTCCTCATCCATTCTTTGCCACACACACAGCAACAGAGTTCTCCTCGCATCAGTGGTGAGGAGGGGAGTCGAGCTGCTACGGGAGCTGGTATGTACAAGCAGAGAGTGAGTGGAGGTAAAGTACAGTGCAGTACGAAGGACAGTGGTGTGAAATGCCATATGGCGGCACATCCAAGAGCTCCGACATGCATCTAGCCGCCGCTGTTGGGGGATTGCATGTTGAAAATAATTGCCATGCATTTTTTTCATGCGCGCAATTCACTGCTGGTATGTTTTAGCCTTTAGCTTGTGCTAACCGGGCAGACTTTGAACTCACCAGCCCTACTGTCTTCACCTCTTATCAGTGCTATCACAATTATTGGGCTTTTTAAAGACACTCTGGACACTCAGCTGCTGACCTCTGCATGAAAACTCATTGACCTTGATGTATTCACTAAGTTACAGATGTAATGTGAGTGATTGGGCCTCCACATTGGCTTTGATGAATCACATAACTTACAGGCTAATAATAACTTTTACACAATGGTACAAAGTGTTATTATGTTTTTCTGTACAGGTTAACAGTGTGCAATGCCTAACATTTGGAAACTGAGTTATAAATACAAGGCTTGGATTTTAATGCGTGATACAGGTCTAATTAATAATAACTCAAAAACTGTATCATCATAATGACCTCATGTTAAGGTTAATGGTGTGCAATTCTGAACTTTTAGACATATAAGTGGAGTTTGTGCTGTATACAGTGGCTGAGATGTAAATACAATTGATGTCTTTGGGATGTTTTGAATCATCAGCTTGTCACTATAGCAGTGTGGTCCTACATAAACACACAATAGTCAGTTGGAACAGTTAAGGTTATTTCTGTCTGTGCTGTTTTATCTGTGCTCTTTATTATCTCATTATCATGACATGCAGTTTAAGAGTTATGGACAGTGTTTTAAAACACACTCTCCCACTCTATAACTCAGCCATTATATTAAGGTCAATGAGTTTTTGTATTATTATAAAGTCATTCAAAAATAATGCTAATCAGCAGCAATGTGCACAGCAGTCACTTGTATTGTCTTCAGGAGATGCTTCTCTGGTTAAATATGTAAATTTATGGAAATATTAGAAATGCAGGAAACAGCATAAAATTAGGCACACAATAATACATGAAGAGTATGTGTAGCACAAAATAGTTACAGGTGAGAAAAGCCATGGAAGAATGATAATTGCTGTAAGCACATAATTGCCTCTGCAGTAGTACCAGATGAAAACTAAAGTAAATGAAAATGTAAATGAAAGTAAAAATTGACAACTATTTAGGAAGTTTAAAAGACTACATAGTAAAAGACAAGGTTTCAACAACAGCACACATTCAGGGTCATAAATTAGGCGAAAGTGGAGCTGGAGATGCTGTCAAAAGGTCTGAAAGACAAAGTTTTCTCCAAAGTAAACCTCTCTGAGGGAACACGACAGTTCTTTATGCCTCACTGGTAAGCCAGATTTGCCAAGTACGTCAGGCTGGAAATTTGTGGTCTGAAACCTTATCCTCTGCAATCTGTGTCAGTCAAATCCATTTGACAAGTGGCATTTGAGACAGAGGGCTTATTTCTTCGTTTTGCAATCACAATCACAAAACAGTTTTGTCTGGAAGGAAATGGTTTCTGGGGAGCAAGGTGGGAAAACAATATGGCTGTGCCAACTGACAAGTCTTTATCTGATGTCTGTCAAAATGTTTTGCAGCTGAAACACGACCAAATGCAACGTGTCATCGCATAATGTTCTCGCTGACAAGTTGTT
This sequence comes from Epinephelus awoara, assembly GCA_035609425.1. Lineage (NCBI taxonomy): Eukaryota > Metazoa > Chordata > Actinopteri > Perciformes > Serranidae > Epinephelus > Epinephelus awoara. Next base: position 7,413,637 of record CM069305.1, read on the forward strand.
GATTGGAAATATCAAGCAGATGAAGACTGGAAGAGGGCAAAGTAGATTAGATTTGAACAAATTATAACTTACTTTCCAACTGTTCTGAATTCAAACACGGAGTTTCAACATATAAGAAGACAAATATGCAATAAACTGTACAAATTATAAATAGATAAGAGATAAGACTTTACTGATCCCTGACAGGACATCACACGTTCCAGCAGCACAGAGACGTGCTGAGAAGTTAGAAAACAGATGCAGCACTATTTGAATGAAGTAAATATATAAAAAAAAAGATCAAATGAGAGATTAAAAAATAAAATTAGATATTATATATACTGCATTTATATATTTGTTACATATACATGTATGTGTAACATATGTGTCATTATTGTCTTAGCCCTTACTGCAGCAGCTCTGAGGACTCCCACTTTCAGGTAAGGCTGATGTTGAGCCAACGACTCTTAACCCTAATGTACCTCTCTTTGATTCATTGGGTTAATTGAAAAATGTCTTCTGAAACACCTCAGTGTTTTTGTGTGGGATAGGCTCTGCATCACAAGGAGTCTAGTTATGAACTAAAACATACAATGAGATGAAAAAACAAAGATTAAAAACAGTAACCCAGTGGCCCTTCGCTTTAAAAGATAACACTCCAGATAACCCTCCAGCATCAGTTTTGGATTTGTCAATTACTCGCTTCTTACATGCTACAGTATCTTTCAAAATAAACTACCATGATGACAGGAAGTGTAGATTTCACCACCAAAACTACTTTAGGTTCAGGCAATAAAGTGGCTTTGCCACAAAAACTACTCAAGGTTTAGGCAACAAGATGGTTCTGCACAAAACTACTACAATTTTAGGTTGAGGCAACAAGATGGTTTCACCACAAAAGTACCCTAGCTTTAAGCAAATGGCAACAAAACCAATTAGTTAGATTTAGAAATACAATCATGGTTTGCTTTAGAATCATTTTGTTTTTACAGTAACTTATTGAGTGTGCCACTTGACAACTATGTCAAGTGATGACTATGTCACATGGCATAGTCTACTCCACTTCAGACATCTACAGATGCCAGGGCCAGGCCAGGGCCAGGTCATCTACAGATGCCAGGGCCAGGCTGCCATATTTGACGTCCTGGAAATAAGAACAGGTTGGTACTACAAAAATATAGTCTCTATCCCAGTAAGAAAGAGTAAACACTCTTGCTATAATGCTGTACTAACTTTGAACCTTTTGTAATCAATTGATGGTTTTATACTAACTGGTGTAATGTTTCATAATGATGTCATTGGGCAAAGACAACAGATGGCACACAGAGAACAGAGCCAATTACGGAGAGACAGGGACAGTCAAACAGAGACAGAGTCTCAGGTAAGTTCATTGAGCTTTTGTTCATCAGTATTATGAAAGAAAGAGTCCTCTCTTATTTGGACTTTTAAAAAGTAAAGGCAATTGTCTGTTTAGTTCCAACCCTTGAGTTAATTGCCTGCCAATTATCCAGTATACAGTGTGTAGCAGTAATTAAGTTTTCCTCTATTTAGATTTAATATGTTTTACAAGTTCCTCTCCTGGCATTGATTAAAGCCCTAAATCTCATCTCTGTTCATTAAGAGTACACATTAGAAGTTTTTTTTTTTTTTTTTTTTCATTAAAACCATCCTGTCATGCCTTAAAATTACTTAAATATAATGCAAATTAGTCCCTGCCTCTATTGCCTTAGCTTAACTGTACTTTGTGTTTACTGCTAATATTAGCATGCCAACACACTAAACTAAGATGAAAATGGTATACACTGGTAGTGGGAGTAGAGGGTCCACAGAGGCCAAAAAACAGCTTTCTTTATGTTTCAGCAATGCCGTTGTTGACGTGGTTAGATTTTGGCACATAAACTACTTGGTTATGGTGAGGAAAATATCATGTTTTGGCTTAAAATACGCAGTTTGGGGGCATAACTTCCCATTGGAAAAGCAGCGATGTCTCAGTAAAAAACAACACTGCTTTTTGTGGCACTATACTTGCTGGAAAAACTGCATATTTTAAGCCAAAACATGATATTTTCCTTAAAAAAGCTGCTGGAAAAAGAGCCATGGGTGCCAAAAAAAACACCTAGGTTTGGGGATGAAAAGCTACAAGGAAAAGATCCATGGAGTCCTTAAAGGGGAACTAATGTTTTTTTCAACCTGAGCCTTATTTTCCTATCTACTTTCGTGTAAATGAGTAATAGGATGTTCAATATTTGACATTTCTCCAGTACGAAGCTAGGGCTGTCCTGCCTGCAGCCTGTGAGCGCGCTATATTAAATAATAGGGAACTGGGACAGCGTCAAACAACGTCAAAATATGTCCACTAAAAGTGCATTTTTTTACACACATAGGCTCAGATTGTTAGTATAATTATCCGACAACATAACGTAAAGGAGAAATGAACGTCTGTGTTTACCTTTAGCTTGATTCGGACATGTTCCTCTGCCTGTTGCAATTTTAGTATATGTGGTACCGAAGTAACACTGCTCCCTCTCTCTCCTCGTCCGCTCTTCAGTTTCAATGAGCTCTGTGTTCATGTACATCCGTATACTCCGTGTTCATATAATTATGGTCCTTCCAGATCCAGTTGGTCAAAATCGGTTAAAAATTCGGACATGTTTGTTGTGGCAAGTGAAAACACTGAGAGTGAAAGTCTGGCTCTGAAATCTCACTTCTCACGAGATTTGAGTTGTTGCAGGAAGTTGCAGTAGTTCAAGTTTGGGGGATAAAAAGCCATTGGAAAAAAATCGCAGGTCCCTAAAAAATTCAAGTTTGGGAGCTAAAAAGTCATTGGAAAATGAGCCACAAGTCCCTAAAAAGCTGTCAGGTTTGGGGGATAAAAAATGCTTGAAACACGGCAATGACCCACTAAATCACAACTGCGTTTGTTGTTTGTTGCCAAACAGTGCTTTGCTGAAACGCCTATATTTTCTTGCAATTGGGTTGTTTTTGGGCCTAGGCTGCCAAAAACATTAAGATTTTTGCCAGGGCCCCCCCAACAGCTTAATTCCCCTGTGCCTTCACACTTCCTCAAATAATTAATAAAACTACGAAAGATGAAAAAAATGACCAAACTGAAAAAAATTAATCAGTGTTTGGTGACACAGGTCACCAGTGTTGACTCACTGGAGGAACAGGGAAAATGCATTGAGAGGTAGCAGTAAGCCACGAGTTAACATATCCCCTCCCTCTTAAAGGCTTGAAGCTCAAACTGTGGAACCCACACTGTAGCATATAGAAAATAAACCTTATTGAAACTAAGCTTTTAATGTCCTCTTCAGCCACTTCAAAGCTGATTAATGCAAATTGATGGGTTTAATACCATACTTAAAACCACAGCTAAATCCCTATGCATGGCGTTTATGAATCACAATGCTCATAGTCTCTGAATTTAAAGCCTTTCATTCTATATGAGCTTTATATCCATGCTAGGTACAATCAAAGGTGATTATTTCATCTAAAGTGGAACTGCTTTACACGTCTTGAAATAACCATTCATGAAATGATATTCCATTAAGAGTATAAATTTAATGCCCACAATCATTTCATCAGAGCAGATGACGCATTTATCAAGCAGTGGATATCTCATTTTGAAATGAAGCTCTTCATTTCATGCCTATTCTTCTAAATCTTTCTTCTGTATGACAGAGCCCAAGCTGCTACAAAAATGTAACTGATATTCAAGGTTTATTTTCATTTCTTAGCCTGTCATTTATTTTAACCTGTTTCTGTGATTGTTTGAGGAATCAGCTCCTAAAGTCATCGTGCTCACTGATGACCCACAGCTCAGAGCTTTGATCAGAGTACAAGAAGTCCTTCTAGACTCATATTTACTAGTGTATGAAGCCACAGTGTCTGCTGATTTTAAACATTAAAGCTGTAGTTGGTAATTTTTATAAAAATAACTTTTTGTCATATTTACTGAAACTGTCACTATAGCCACACTGAAGTATGTGACACAGCACGTAATAGGGCATTAACAGAAAAGTCGATTTGTCGATGCGTTGACGTCAGTGGCACAAGTCGACGCCCCCCGGGAGGAGTCGACAAGTCGTGTGTTTTTTCCCTCTCTCTCTCTCTGTGTGCTTATGCTGATACTTTATCCTTGACTAAGTGAACATACTCGGGCGCACTATAAGCGGAGCAGACTCCGCGAGGAATGTCCGCAGTCATTTGGGCTTTCATAGTCGAGCGCATTTCCGCGTTAGTTTCCTGTAAAAATGTCATGAAAAATCCACCGATGTGAAAAATACATGCGGAGTCCGCTCCGCTTATAGTACGCCCGAGTATGTTCGGGCCTTGATCTTTGCACACACAGGGCCTGTGGACGTTCGCAGAGTCCATTCCGCATACGTTCCGCCCGAGTATGGTCGGGCCTTCACAGACACAAATCACATGTGTGGAGATACTTCACTTTCCTCCGCTGTGTCAATGTGATGACGTCATCAAATGACTTGTCGACTCGAAAGTCGTTAATGTGCTAGCACGTAATTTGTGAAAAAAATAATCTTCTGCCTCCTCGTTGCGCTCTTAATGGCATTTACAAGAATCTACCATAGGTGAACGAAAACAGCCAATCAGAGTCAAGGAGTCTCTAACGCAGCTGTTAATCATTCAGTCACTGCTCGTGAACTGCAGTCAAACTGTCAATCTAGGCAGCGCTGATCAAATATGAATCAAGATTCTGTTACTGCATCGCCTATTTCTTCCCTTAGCTGTTTTAAGAAACATATTTTAGAGTGCTGTTTAGCTGCCATGTGACTGCCATAACAGTCGAGCCTCGACGAAGCAAACGTTCTCATTTTACAGTTAAACAGTATGCATGGCCATGATATTTTGTACAGGTATTCATGGTCCCCAGAAGAAGAATCCTACTGATTTTGGTGATCCTCTGACTTTTCCTCAAGCACCACCAAAAGGTTAACCTTTAAAGGGAAAGTTCCGTTTTTTACAACCTGGACCTTATTTCTGGCATTAAATACTGTTGTTTACTCACCCAGATAAGTTTGGTGTTATCTGGAGTCCTTCGGAAGATATTTACATCCGCAAGAGCCGCGTACATCCATATAATGGGAATGATCAGGGCACCGACAATGAAACTCTAAATAACACATTACCTGCCATGGAACTCGTCCATTTCACCAATGTGTTTTTATGAATCGCTAGAGTTGCTTGTCATCATCATCCGGGTCATTTATACTGACCTACTAACCTCTGACCTGGATGTTGTCATCCAGGTGTGCGCACCGCCGCACACCCGCAGTGCGGCTTTGTTTACAACTGGAATTTGCTACTGTAAGTTTTTTGAAACATGGCTGAATATTTGTCAGATTTTGAGGTTGTGGATGACGACTTTGAGTATGATGGATGTCCTTACCGTTTTGAGCCAGAGTATACGGATGAGGAGCTCTTTGAAAGGAGGATGCGGAGGCAGAGAGAGGAACAGCTGGCCAGAGAACAACAAACCACTGCACGTCCCAGAATAGATGCTAACTGGTGGTGTTCTTGTGGACAGTGTTCCACTATGCCAACAGAGGAGGAATGCCTTTGTTGCTCCGAGTGGGATTTGAGGCCAGGAGATAACGTCTGGATGTCTCCAGAAATGACTGTCTCACAACAGAGGACTTCACTTCTATATTCTGATATCAGCAAAAAACGTGCATTGGCATCGGATCAGACTGCATGGAAAAATGCCGATCCCAGAACTCCGATCCAGTTTTTCATAATTCCGATCCAGGTTTTCCGGCCAGCCCAGCGCTCCGCGATTCAAGCAGTCCATTCCAGTGATCCGCTCCAGCACTAACTATCAATCCACCAGGCCAGCATGCAGACACACACGGAGGGAAAGGTAGGAAGGGTAGCAGTCAAGTTAGTTAACTGACTATTTGTTTTCTGCTCTGGTGTTTTGAGAGTGATATTTTTATTTGGTTTACACTCTTACTGTGCGTTCACACCAAACGCGAATGAAGCGAATTACTCGTGCGTAATGCGAGTAACGCGCCGCCCGTAACGCCCGAGTTTCGACGCCTGACCATTTTGTTAATTCGCGTCATCCGCGCGAGTAGCGGGGAAGCCGGCGGCTATGCTAACTGGAGCTAAGCTAGCGCTAACGTTCGTAGTACAACCATTCTGCAAACTAATTACAGACACATATTTACAGAACTTACCAAGTAGACCAGTCTCCTCGGCGTCTTTCACCCAAGCCTGCTCCTTTTTGTTGCGGTCTCTGTAGAGTAGACACGTAGTATCATATAGCTCCGGGTAGCCACTGACGACCATGGCAGAGATAACCACCATCGCTGCTTTGTACCTGCTCTTGAAGTCCCAAATGCCTCGGAGGGCCAAACGCCGTCGTTTTTGGGTTCACCCGATCCCGCAGAAGCACATCCAACTCGGCGAGTTTCACCACCTCCTCCAGGAACTCCGTCTGGATGATAGCCGCTTTCAGCGGTACTTCAGGCTGACTGGGGACCAGTTTGAGGACCTGTTGGCGAGGGCTGGTGCCAGGATCTCCCGGCAGGACACCAGCTACAGGCGCTACATTTCAGCTGCGGAGTGTCTGTCCATCTGTCTCCGGTGAGTAGCAGTTTATTGTTGTGTCAACAACTGGATGTCAACCATGACGTCGGGAGAATCTCAACGCTGATTGGCTTTCGCGGCTATGACTCACGCGAATTCGCCTCAAAAGTTCAATATTTTCAACTCGAGCGATGAGGCGTTGGACGCGAATTTCGCGTCTATCGCGCCGCGTCTATCGCGTCCATCGCGCCGCGCTAAACGCGTCCATCGCGCCGCGCTAAACGCGTCCATCGCGCCGCCCGGCGCGAATTCGCGTCTAATCGCGTCTTTGCATTGACTTTGTATGTAATCTTGACGCGCGAATTGGCGAATTCGCGTTTGGTGTGAACGCACCTTTAAGGTTTAATTAAAGAGCACTGATGGCATTGTTTTGGGCACAATTAGTTTAATTGGAGCCATGGATGGACTATTGCTTGTTTAAACAGTTGTACAATATTGTGTGTGGTTTTTTGTCCCCTCTGTTGGTCCCAGGAAACAGCAGCACCAGACTGGCACTGACACTACTAAAATAACTGAAAAGGAATGGCTGCATTGTTTGTTAAAGGGATACGCCAACATTTTTTTTGTTTGCTTGTCTTGCCTCACTCCCGAGTCCATGACAAGCAGGTAGATACCATTCTTTCGGCTATACGTGCAGTAACAAGGGAGAGCCGGGCAGAGCTCGCCCACCGTTAGCTTAGCTCAATGGGTAGTGTTAGCCTGCCTCTGCCTGCAGTCATCAGATAAACTCTTTAGCAACTCTAAACGGTCCTTTGTGCTTGTTGTGACTCGTTTTTACCGCGTTATGTTACGTTATCTATTTTTAGACTAAGATTAGCACTTTATGTAAGTTTTGAAAGAAGTACATAGGAAACTAAACCGCAGTTTTATCCCTTGTATCCCTTTAAATGTCAACAATATCTTGTGGTGTTAATCTATTTTTTTTATTTATTAGGGGGGCAAAGCACAAGTGTGTGCAGTCTTGCTGCTTTTTTAACTTCAATGACATTGTAAAGATTTCTTGTGTTGATTTATTTTCTATTTATTAAAGGATATCTTCGGAATTTTTCAACCTGGGCCCTATTTCCCCATGTGTATGCGTGCGTGTGATTCATAGGTACAACTCGTTTTAAAATTGGTTCAGTATTGAGGGAGGCGGATGCAGCCGGCGCAGCAAACCAGCTAAAAGTGTCTGCATGCTGGCCTGGTAGATTGATAGTAAGTGCTGGAGCGGATCACTGGAATGGACTGCTTGAATTGCGGAGTGCTGGGCTGGCCGGAAAACCGACTGGATCGGAGTTCTTGGATCGGCATTTTTCCATGCAGTCCGATCTGATGCCAATGCACGTGTTTTTGCAATATCGGCAGCCGATACCAATCCGAATATCGGATCGGGACATCCCTAATTTTCACTTTGAAAGCCATTCTGAGTATTGTTATTTTTTATGTTAGAACAACAGTGCTGTGCATTACAGTTTGCCATCAGGGGCCACCAGTAATAAAAATGTTTTAATCTTACACGAGGGCTTTAATATTTGTTTTTAAAAGAGATTAAACTTGTCAATCATGTGCAATTAAACTAGAGAGTAAAAGTATATCACTACTACTTGTGGCTGACGCTTAGAAAATAATAGATTGTTGTAAAAATAATGACATTTCCTTCCAATATAACTTATCCACTGCCAGATCATAATTTGTTCCCCATATGTTCTTTTCTATTCTTGGAGTCTGCGATAATTTTCACATGGCCAGTTCTCTAATGGACCAATGGCTCTATGATGGAGCTGGCTGTGGTTGCTGGGAGATTTGTGATGCACCTCAAATCCTCAGTGAAAGGAGTGCTGATTGAGAAGCTTTTTTATCTGAAGGCGGAGGGAAATGGTTATTTGCTAAAGTAATATTTTCCATTAATAACACCTCTCTTGAATATGGATCCTGCTTGTTTTGCTTCATTTTTCCTGATGAAATTCATACAGGTTAAAATGGAGTGTGCTCTGCGACTCACAGTACAGTAACACAGAACAGGTCCCAGTTTCCCAGCAGTTGGGAGTTGAAGTGGCACTGCTTTCTGAGGAAACAGTGGAGCATGAAAAGCTCTCTCCCCAGGCTACGGGCACACAAGAAAGTCAGAGAGGACGAGTGTGTTCTGTCTGGCCACATGGTGCCACAGAAGAGGCGTCTTCTTTGAGGGAGTTGGGTCAGCATGTGGAACAAACTCACAGCGAAGAGCTCCTGAGCATTACTGCAACAGGCAAGCCACAACAAGACTGGCAGGGTGTTCGCTCTGCACACTGATCAACAGGAGATTTGATTGCACAGAGTCATTTCTCGCCACGTTTTGCTGAAGCCAAGTTTACTATGAGGAGGATGTTTCCCTCTAAACAGAAGGGACAGTGGAGGAGCAGGTTGCACCTGCAGATTTCTGGGACCGCTGTTACACAAAGTGGACTTGTATAAACTCTTACTAGCTTGTCTTTCTGTTGGGACTGACAATGCAATTGAAAAGATCATGTTTCGAATGAGAGTGAGCATTTTATTCAATGTAGTACAGGTCTGCATGTCATCGCAGCCATGTTCTGATCAGGTTACCCGCCATAAACAAAAAGTCAATGCTTTTGCTGTTTTCTCAAATGCCCACACTCACTTGGAGCTGCAGTAAATCCTGCCCCTTGTGTGCAGTTTGTCAAGATGGTTTGTTGGTCGTCAAAGGTGCCAATCAGCATGTCAAAATTCACTTAACTTGAACTTGACGAGGAAGATTTGTGTGAAATAACGTCATCCCCCTAAGTAAATCTGCTGACTATGTCAATATCAGTAAAATGAATAGATTTATTTGCACTCTTTTAAATGCTGCTGTGACCAGTCCTTTGGCAGACACATAGACAACATGAAATAAACGCACAAACACCAGTCAACAGTGGACAACAATGTGACACCAAAGTTATTTATTTCTTTTAATATATAGATTATTTGTATATTAAGACATAAGTGTCATAATCTCATTCGATGAACAGAATGTTGATACTGGAGAATTCTGCCATGCCCTAAATGATGTTGATTGTCAGTAGTGTTAAAGCCAGTACATGCAACACCAACTGACAGTGGCATAAGGTAGTTACAAGAGGCCCCAGTACTCGCATTATGATGGGCCCTAAAGTATACCAATTACTAGTTAGGAAGCCCACAGACACCAACCCATTCTCATTCCCAGATCACCCTCTGATTAATGTTGCAAAACTGTCATGGTTAGGTTGAGAAAAAGGTCATATATTGGCTTAAAATAAGTATATTTGGCACAAAAGTTGATGTAAATTATGTCATGTTATGTTAAAACAATGCAACTGTTGGTTTTACACGGATCATGATTGCAATCTTGTAGGGCAACATGGATTTTGTTTGAGCCATCCACCTCCGCTCCTTTTCACCCTACATAGACTCTCTCGCTCTTTAGACTATGCCACTTGCTCTTAGCGTCAAGATTTGCTGCAAATGGGTTGCTAAAGGGTGCCTTTGGCGTCGATATTGCACATTGGGTGCTGCTCAACAACCTGGGAATACGAACGGGATGAGCACAACGCTTGCTACTGTATCAGGTATCATCTCATCACAACAAATAGAGACTTGACTTCAGACATCAACATGCACATTGCCGTCACTGCAAACTCTGAATCCATCGCAATGGTTCAGCATATTTACTTATATATAAACGAAAGTCAGAAACAGAAATTCACCTCCTCCGCCCAAATCAAACCGGAACGCCAAAAAATCAGGGGTCTGTCCCCAGAGGCTGTATCGCCATCTGCCGGAAGTCGGACGCCGAACACAGCAAATGGGTTCCGAGAATGCATACCTGTATATAACAAAAATACCAATTTCCTCCAAAGCAATTTTTTTTAAAGTTCATTTAAAGGTTTTGTAGTTTATGTGGATTAAGCATAGATTGTTATAGATTGCTGTTGAGTGAAAATGAAACCACAATGGAGATGGGTTTGCCTTTTTGAGGGCACATAGCAAATGGCACTGTTTTTAAGTCAGAAAGTTTTTCTTTGAACACAGGCATTTTTCCAGTGTGGCAAACTGAATTAATTTCAAGGACTCATTCTCTGCCCATCATACTGTCAGAGGGCCCACTCTTTCAATGTCCCCCCACCCACCCCATGGGCTGCACTGCCTGCACTGTCTATATATACGCCCCTGCTGAAAATGTCTAATGTGCATGAAAACACTTGCGCACACTACTTTTGGACACCAGCTCCTTTCCTTTTCCTTTCTGCAAAGGCATTATGTACATATTGAGTAATACTATACATGATGCAATGCCAGCATTATATGACTGACTTCTCGTCTGTCACCAACCAATGAAAATACCTTTTTCACAGCAGACATTTTGACTTGTCAAACACAGGTGTAAGCAATAACATCATTAAGTGCTCCTGTGCATTGCTGCATTGCATCATTTATGTTGCTACTAACAGGCCATAAAGACACAGGTTAGGTTAGTAAGCTTGAATCAGAAAGCAAAAATGCATATTGTTGCACAAGATGGACAGAAAAACTGGTGATTCCAAATAAACAGACTTCTTAGGAGTCCTCTGTTTACCAGCTGTGATTTGGTTGAAAATACAAAATACAAAAATGCACCAAATTAAACTTTTCCATTATGGCTTGGACTGTGTGATCACACCCCGCTGCCAGAGCTCTCAAAGTAAGAAACACGAGGGAATCAGCCGAAGAGAGAAAGTTTTCTCCTGATTGGCAGGGTACAAGCTTCTGAGTCATACCCATGATACATTTCAATTGGATTAGCCCACAGTACCTCCACCACTCTCCTCATGAGATGTATTGTTGGGCAGGATTCAACACTATTGCACCTGAGTGTTTGCAGGTGATACAATATTCCATAAATGATGCAAATATAGACGCATTAGAGAAATTCCATTAATCCGTGTTTCCTTTTTGTTTGGTTCTTCCACTTTCCTGTGTGTGTGTGTGTGTAGAGGGGACAGAGCTCAGTGGAGTTTGTCTGGGAAATAGATATCATGTCTGTTCGTTCCTCGAAGGCAGGGTTTTTCACTAAACCTGACGACTCGCTATCTGGGTCATGTTGGTGATTAATGAGGAAAGCCACAGTACGTTCTCACATATCCACACAAAATTACTGTTGTTCATATCTGCACACATCAAAATGTCTACAGGCATTACAACACTTCTCCAGTCAGTATAAACAGGCGTGTACGATTGCCTTTAGATTGATTTTATTGTAGATCTTTACTCCTGCCTAGATGTTCGACACCACCTATTCCAGGCATCAAGTGTGAGCAATCGCTACATTTTTTACTTTCTTCTTTTTTTGTGAGGAGTCTTAGGGCACATTTTACTCTTGGTTCACATACACAATCTCCTCAGTTATGGGACAGTGGACACCGAAGGCTTTTGGGCTCAAACATCCCTTCATCCATGACCTGAGAACAATCCTCCCCTCACCACCTCGACCCAGCAGACAGTGAGCAGGGCAGTCCAGCCATGCAGTGCTTACTGTGCTCCAAGGCTTCTAATGTGCTCAATGATTTCCCCTGAACTGGCTTGCCAACATGAGACCAGGTTACTCTCTAGATCAACCTCTCCTCATTGAAATGGAAACATCACATTTTTAAATTCAGTTTGGAATAGTTTTGGAGTCACTTGCTGTTAAAACCCACATCACAGTCTTTTTGTAATGCTGTAGAACACACTTTGTTTTTGCCCATAATTTGCTTTGTCCCTTTGTTTTATATCCACGCTGGGAACAAAGGACTGTATAATAATTCAAATAGTTTTTGAAGTCCATCCATCCAGCCAAACCAACAATGACTGAGTCCTGCTAACATACTGTGTGTGTATCAAAGCCTGGAATATCTTCTTCCTCTGTGCCATAGAGCTCCATTTTTGTCCAAAAACACATCAATGAACCACACTATTGCACTGAGTGACATGTTCTCTTATTACCATGAACACACACTGTGGTTTATTTTGACTTAATCCCACATACACAGTCCTGCTGCCATATATACTCTCCAGAGCTAAATGTGGAATAATCCACTGCTCAAAATTGCCCCCAACAAATGCACTATTTCCCCCCTTTTGAGCAACATTTCATATAAACTACAGTGGCCTGATGTTTAAGGATATTACTAAGCCTTCTTTAGAAAATAAACTTTCAGTCATCTTCTATGTGCTCCGGACATGCCTTATAACAGTGGAAAGTGCTACGTCTGCTACACGTCTCAAAAAGCTAACCTTGCAAGAACATTCCTGAACCTACGTCCTGTATGTGACAGATGCAAATAGACCCTAGTGATCATCCAGCATGGGTTGTAATATTGCTATAAACCCGCCCCGCTGTGGTCATCTTTTTTTGACACCATTTCCTAGACATATGGCTCAAATATGCCATCTCCTAAAATTGTTATCATGGTATATTCTCAGTTACAAATGATTCCACTATCCCTGAGCTCTTACAGAAGGTCATGGCTTTTCTTCCCTAATAGGTAGACACTTGAGTTTTTTTAAATGGGAGGATGTAACCCCCCTATCACACAGCCAAATGATTACAGATGTGATCGGGAACATAAAGCTAGAAAAAATCAGACGCACTTTTAACAGCTCCTTTAAGATATTTTATAAAGCCTGGGACCTATTAATAAACTATGTGAAAACCTCTATAGGTGGTCTGTCCTGTATATGTTTAAACACACTATGATGTATTTTTATCATGTTTTTGTTTGTTTGTTTATTGTCTGTTTTGTTATCTCTACATTCCCCTTTCTCTTCCTTCTATTTTTCTTAATATGCCTGAACACATTTGTACCTTGCAAAGGTTAATATCTGTGTGATAAATGGAAAAATCGGTGGTAAAAATAGATTCAAACGAGATCTAAATAAAGTTTAACATACAACAAAAACTGTCTGCTTGGCTAAGTATCATTAAGTGAGACTTTTTTTTTTTTTTTTCATGATTTAGTTTAACAGACCTTTCAAAGTCCCCCCTCCAGACTTGTTTAAAAGTATGTAAAATATGCTGCTATGAGATTTTGTGTATATATATATATATATATATATATGACATCCAGCAAAGGGGCGCTATGATAGATATTTTGTTTAACGTGGTTTTCCCCACATAAGAAGTAAGCAATTTAAGATTTGGCTTCCACCCTGCCCACCTACACTGCTTGCAGGGAGCTGACCGGTGAAAGAGCATTGCACATAAAGATGGCTACTGTTAGCATTAGAGGAAACATCCCAAGAATTCAGCCATCCATGGTAAATGGACTGCGCTTGTATAGCGCCTTTCTAATCTTCCAACCACTCAAAGCACTTTTTACACTACAAGTCACATTCATATACTGGTTGCCGAGGCTACCATACAAGGTGCCACCTGCTACTCCCTTTTAACACACTCACACACCGATGGAAGAGCAATTTGGGGTTCAGTGGCTTGCCCAAGGACACTTGCTGGGGACTAAATCTCTGATTTTCCGATTAATGAACGACACTCTACCTCCTGAGCCACAGCCACATGTTTGAGGTTCAGTCAGATCCAGACTGAGATGACGGGTATACTGTGCACCAAAACAAGCAACTAGCAGACGTATCAGAATAGTATGTTTAGTTAGCATGTTTGATTTCTTTTTGTTGTTTGTCAGCTTGTAGGCTAACAATACATCTGCTAATATCTGCTATGATGGGGTTGTTAGTTGGGTTGATAGTTGAAGGAAGCTGAAGGGTCAGGTTTACATATAAAAACTACACACTCAACTGTGTTTGCTATCAAGAATTTAACTATGCTAACGCTTCGTACTGAAAAGTCCACTCTGGGCTGGATGTTTCAGGTTTCTTTGCAAGTGTTGTGTCAAAGTCTGTATTTGTTTCCCTTATTAGACGGCAGTTGGCCTTTGTATTAGTGACGTACCTAATCTGGCTTGGCTGGCATGTGTTTAAATCTCAGATTTTAGGAAAGTGCACAGACATTGCTCCCTTCCCTCCATTTCTGGTCATTTACAGTTTACCCACCTATTAACCAAAAAAGCCATTGTAATATATAGCAGACTATATCCATGTCCCCCCCAGTAACCTACCCATCTACCTAGTAGTGCACCCACCTCATTAACTTACCACTACACCACTGTATAAAACATGTAGTCCTCTATATGTTATAGCATGAGCCAAGTAAAGTCGCTACACACGGCGTTGGCTTCGGGTGGATTTTATACGTACTTGCGCAATGCACCTCACAGTCAGTGATCAGTTTTAACGACCTCTCTCTCAATGACGACATCATACACCACACTGTCACAAAGCGAAGCGACAAAGAATGCCAATGACTTCTGAATGAGTCATGTCAGCAGTGCTCTTTCACCACCATGTCACCCTTAATAAGCCTCTCTGCCCGGCCTCGCCAGTGATGTGAGCAACTGTCACAGTGTTGACAACATGCAAAACTGCAGAAAAGTGTCAGGAAACAAATTCAATTTATGCGTTCTTGGAGTTATCATTATGCATGAAGAGAGATGGCGCCTTGGCTCTATAAGAGCTTATGTAGCAGTGAGAGCGATCCAAGCAGAGAGAAGAGGAGCAAAGTTCCTGTGCTGCTGCTGCATGACAACTATATCCCTCCAGGCCATATTCCTATATGTTAACATGTCATTGCGAGGCACTGCTGGGATGACACAGTCGGGGAGGTATACATATTTGATGACCTCTGAGTCGGAGTTCAGTGGATGATCAAAGTAAAGTGAAAGGATTTGCAGCCCATTAGGAGAAGAAATATTAGAAAATACAGATGGGGTAATAGCTCCATGCTTAGTTTTCATGATTCAGGCTTTCTGAAGTGCAACAAAGAGCAGTCGGTTAAAAAAAAAGTCATATTCTTTTTGATAGTGCACTTTCCTGAGCCTCGGGGCCATCACGGTGTTATGACTGTTGCAAATACATTTGACATTTCCACCAGTGTAATAAAAGTGTGCAAAGGATGAAGGGGACTACTGACATTTATGGTAATAAAAAGAGTAGTGGGCAGTGCTCTGTATGTGTTTGACCTCATCTCGGGAAAGGGAGTTGACTATGCATTGCTTTTTGAAGTGGCCAGGTAAATGAAAGGCAACTGGTAAAACAATAAGGTAGAAAGGTGCTATGAGACTGGGACGCGCCGTGTTTGAGGTTGAGAGAAGGGAACAAAAGAATGACATTCTGCTAGTCGCAAACACACAAAAAAAGACATTTGTAATCCCTCCTATCACCAACAGGATGAAAAAGTATATCAGGGAGCATGCATGACCTGCCTCACAAGGTAGAGGGCTTTCAGCATGTCCTTCAAGACTTCAAGGCACAACACAGCAAAGAGCTCATGTCAGATCCACTCTTACACAGACGAAACTCTGCATCCTGACATAGCTACCAAATTACAAGGAAATTTTGGTTTCTCAGAATTTTATTCAGTCATTACTATAGTTTCTAAAAACACAGTGTTCACTAGTCTGGACAATTGCGTTCAACTACAATTTTTTTTTTAAATATACAATACCTACATTTTTATCAGTTCAGTTGCCAGAAGAAAATGTTGGCATCGTACATTTCTACAAAATACAGATACGTAATTTTTTTAAATTTCATTCCTATCATATTGTTTCTAAAGTGACATACTATATATAAGCTGACTTTGTCAAAGGGTGATGGAGGGGATTGTGGATGGTGGTGAGATAGCTGCAAAGCTGCAGGCCATTGTAGACCACTGTTCGAGATCAACAAACAACAAAACCGGTTGTTTTTTAGCAAACCGTTCTTTCAGCAGCTTTTTAGCCACCAAACATTGATGATTTTAGCAACTAGCTGCAGCATTTTGAGCTAGGATAGAGCTTTTCAGGATTGCATTTCCTGCAGCTTTTTAGTTACCAAAACTGGCTATTTTAAGCCAAAACATGATCTTTTCCTAACCATTTTTTTTTTTGCCTAAACCTAATCACACATTAACCACAGCATCATTGAAATGTAATGTTTCAGTGTATCTGCTACATTGTAATGTGCAAATTAAATGAATCTGTGGTCTACATCCAATCAGACTCTGTTGTAATAATGTTGCTGTTCTCAGAGATCTCAGCAGTTACTTGGGGAGTAAAGTGGTATCAATACTCAACCTTATTGCCATTACATTTTTTACACCCAGTTTAAACACTATACCAATTTTGCTTTCTACAGTATCGGCGTATGGTAAATATGGAATAATTCTTTATTTTTTTCAAAAGATATTTTTCTGGAAATTTCCGCCTTCATAGATAAGACAGCCAAGCATGAAGGACGGAGAGAGAGAGGGGTAATGACATGCAACAAAGGGCCACAGGCTGGAGTCGAACCCAGGCTGCCATGGCAACAGCCCTGTGCACAGGGCGCCCGCTCCACCCACCAAGCCACCGACGCCCCAACTATGGAATGATTTAAGTGAAATTCATACTTCACGTCTGCAAGGTAGGGCTGGTTGACATGGTGGAAAATCAAATATCACAATATTTTTGGTATCGCTATTGTAATGATATTGTAGGATGAACTATTAGTGCTTTTACAAAACATTAACACAACTGATAAATAATCGTCATCCATCAATCCATTTTCAACTGCTTATGCGAAGCCAGGCTGCAGGGGCAGCATGCTGAGCAAAGTATTGCAGATATCCCTCTCCTCAGCAATGCTTTCTAGCTCCTCCTGCTGAAAACAAGGGGTTCCCGGGCCAGACAAGATATATATCCCTCAAGCGTGTTCTCGGTCTGCTCTGGGGATGTCAAAATGCTGAGAAGTTTGATGAGAGGTGCTCAGGAGGCATCCTGATCAGATGCCTGAGCCACCTCCACTGCCCCCCTTTGACGCAAAGGAGCAGCGGCTGTACTCCAAGTTCTCTGATTCCTTACCTAAAGCTGAGCCCAGCCACCCTCATTTCAGCCACTTGTAGCTGCGATTTTTTACCCAGAGCTCATGACCATAGATGAGGGTTGGGACGTAGGTGTGCTGGTGAGCTTTGCCTTCTGACGCAGCGCCTGCATCACCGCAGATGCTGCACCAAACATCCATCTCATACTCCACTCTACCCTCACTTGAACTCCTTTGCTTGGGGCAGTAACTCACTCCCAATCAGACCAAATAATTACCAGTAATGCGGATATAATGGCTAAGTGGGTAAAGGCAAATAAGAGAACATGAAGAACAGTCTGGTAAGTTACAAAATGACATCACTTCACTGTAATGCAGCCTTTAAAACCAAGAAACGACAACACTTACCATATTTCAATATCTAAAAGTGATAGACAATATTCAGTCTCATATGACGAGCCCTAATACGAGGATCCACTTTGGTCCGACGTAAATTTAATCATCCGCCCATGTCTACAAGGATCCATGCAGACTGTGTGGATGTCCGTGTATAGCCCAAAATTTGGGACCGTATGGACTAGCAAGCACACCAACTGCACATGCTTCACTTCATTGATGCTTCTCATCTCTTGCACCAACATACTGTATTCCCTGTCTCTGATCCTAGTCTTACTAAGCTGTTGCACATCATATTTCCTCTTTGTGTTTTTCTTGTTCAAAACTACAAAAATAAGACTCAAATTCTTGTGAGCCTGAATTTTACATTAAGTTTCTAAAAAAAAAATGCAAAATAAAAAAATCTTGGAAAATGTTTCAAAGTCTGCTTGTAAATATTTGAAGGTACTGTATGCCTCTGTATATTGTTTTGTTTTGCTAACATTCGCTGAGACTGAACTGATACTTCTTTCTCTATTGTCCCAGTAATGTCTGAGACAACTGGAGGAAAATGATTGATCTGCAGAGCTGCGCACTTCTGAAGGTGAAACGGCACAAAAAAGGAGTGTAGGACCTGCTTGTTGTTAATAAACATGAGCTGGTATTGGCAGGCCTTCGAAAAACGATTCAAAATGGCTCATTTTTTGTCATTGTAAATGTTCACTTTCTTCCCCATCTGTGGATGATTCAAAAGCCTATTCAAGAGAGGCATGTTGCAGGGGATGCTGGTGAACTATGCACAATAATAGACAGAATCAAGGCTAATTCAGATCCAGCAGACAGCCTGTGTGAGCGGTGGAGCTCTGATGTAACTTTCTCTTTCTTACAGGCTCTTAACTGCATCTTATACTAAAAAGATGTACTCAGAGATGTGTTAGTGCAGCACACACTACTCAAGGTCCTCAAGGAGAAATTGTTATTGCTATACGCACTATGGAATCATCTGATAGACTAGATAAAGACTGATTTATCCCGCGGGCCCTCCCCTTTCCTTTGACTCCAGCAGAACAATCACAGTAATTCTTCTGGATGTCCAGACTGTCACTTCTGTAATCAGGGCCTGCCACACTCCAGAGTGAGGAGCCCACTCTTTTGGAACATTCCACATTCAAGGTCCATTAGCTCCGAGCGGCTGCAGTGCTTCACTCTACTATAACATGTCCTTGAAAGAAAACGGCTGGAGAACCATGAAATGTTGGTCACTTATTGGTGGGTATCTAGATTGGGCCCTCCTTGAGACAGAGGTAGGTATTACCACATTATGACTGATGCCATTAATCTCACCCAAGCCCTGGAATGTGACGCGAGGCCCTCATGAACACTGAAGTGAAACATTCATTTGGTGTTTGAGCGGTAACTAGGTTAAATGGGCCTGGTGGCGTTAATGGAGCCATCACTGCGGCAGTGAGGCATAACTCGGAGCTCTTGCAGAAATTATCTGCAAACCCTTGAAAATGAAATGTGGTCTCTGTAGAATGTGGTTTATCTCCACTTGTTAAAAAAAAAGTTAGATCCAGGTTAATGCCATGCATTACTGACTCTAAGGTGAAAGGAAAAATCCACCTGCGGATACTCTCACACTGTTAGATATCATCAATTTGTGATGTTCAGTATGTCCCAGGAGTGATGAAGTGTTGTAATTTACTTTTTTTGGTGGTACCGTGTTCCCTCAAGCTGCCTCATCTACTTCTACTTCAAGTAGCGATTTCCTGCATTTCCCAGAATGGCTTTTGACGATCCCCAGAGAAGAGGCTTGTCTGTGCTGCGTCTGTGTAGGTGGAGAGAAACAGTGCAGTATGATTTTCCAGCTGAGGAAAAGTCAGACTGGTGACAGAAGAAGTTACTGTGTCTGCTATCAGAAGTCAAACACCAAAACCTCACGTTCCATTGACGGTTGAGTGGTAACAAAGTCCACTGTGGCTGCACTCAAGGTCATGTCTGATCATCTGGTTGTCTTGCAGGAGAAAGAGAAAAAGGCACCAAAAAACAAGACAATGGGTAGTGGAATACAAATTTTATGGAAGCAAATAGCTGACAATTTTTTTTTTGAAATTTTAACAGCCACTGAATACTTGATATTGAAACACCACTGAATTCATAGCACTGAGATATCTAACTAATTTAGCAACTCATTTACTTAATCTGAATACACCTCTTTGAAATTCTAATATGAAATTCCTGATGTGCAGTTTCAATCAATACATTCTTTTAAATATTCACAAATTCAGATCCAAATATTCAAGTTTAATCATTTCAAATTGACTCAGGTTGCTTAAATTCCATCAGTCAAATTCAGATCTAAAAATTTTATTTGATAAAATAAAATAGAACATCATCATATCGTTATTCAAAACATTAATGCTTGATTGCTTATCCTTTCCTGATGTTGCTATTTGAACTTTTTCAACTTGCATTTTTAGATCTGAATTTGACCGATGGAATTTAAGCAAACTAAATCTATTTTTTTTAAATTATGAAACCTGAATTTTTGGATCTGAATTTGTGAACATTGAAAAACAAAATTAAATGTAGCTTTTGAAATTGCAAATCAAGAATTTCACAACATAATTTCAAAGAGGTAAAATTAGAATAAATAAATACAAGTACATGGTTTTGAAAGTTAAATATTTCTATGCTATGAATTCAATGGTCTTTAAATTTCAATTTTAAGTATTTAGTGACTGTTAAAACTCAAATATTCATGTCTCTTACTTGCTTCCATAATATTTGCATTTCATAGCCCATTGTCTTGTTTGTCGATGTATTTTTCTTTCTCCTGATAATTTATTGATTTATTTATCTTAACTATGAAACTTTAAGTTTTGGATCTGAATTTGTGTATGTTGAAAAAAATAAATTAAATTTCAGCTTTTGAAGTTAAAAAAACAGACATTTTATATTTTATTTCAAACAGGTGTATTCAGAAAAAATACATGTACATGTTTTTTAAAACAAAGTCTTTCAAGTATATGAATTCAGTGGTGTTTTAATTTCAATAGTGTGTCTGTTAAAATTTGAAACACTATTGTCTCTTATTTGCTTCCATTAAACACATGTTCAACGGTTCAGTTACAAAGATAAAGTGCCTTAAAGTTAATGATAACTTCAGATTAATGGTGACACTGGATTTTGCAAGAGACAGAAAAGCTCTTTTTGTTGGCTGGCCAAAGGAACTTTACCATAATATAATAGGGATTAACATTACATGTAACAAAATAAGGCCAAATAGGGGCAATGCATCAAATAAAAAGTTAATTTATTTTTTGAAGGATAAGGCTGGCATTATTTCATATTTTGTTTGTTGTCAAGAAATTCAATGAAAAGACCAAAGCTGGCAATGTGTGATTTCTTGAAAGGCCTCTGTGTGCTGCACATGGTAACTGCTGCCCAAAATGCTGCTCATTTTCTAATAAATGCAGATTCTTATTTGCTATATTACAAAAAAGCTGAATGTATTTGAAGTACCTGTTCATTCTTAGTTTTGATATGAAAATGATGAATTTAAGGTAAAAATAGCCCAACCACAAAATGTCACAGACATTTCTTTCCTAATCTCATTTTACATATTCATTTTCTTTCTTTAGAGATTGAGATAAGGAGATTGAAATTAGTATTCTGTCTGTGTGCTAAGTACAGAGAAATGTCATCCGCCAATGATTTGTTCAAAAGAAGTAATCTTTTGGCCGAATGAACTGAAGTGGATCACTTCCTGAAACGATCCGTTCATTTCTCAGATCAGTTGAGCTCTCGGTCAGCTGTGAGTGAATGTGCAGGGACTCACTGAGTGAGTGAATCTCACCACCTTTCTTATTTATTACATGTGCTGAAACCTGCCATATTAAAATATGGGTGGCTGAGCCTGAGACAGTCTCACATCCTTTCACTGCAAAGGAACAGTGCATGCTCAGTGATTTGTTCACTGAATATACTACGGTGAGCAAGCCACTCAGTTGCTGAAGCCTGCTCCTCTTCCTCCCCCTCCCTCTCATGTCTTAAAGTCTTAAAGTAGGAAACAGACTAAGTACCAAATTTAATAATTAGGTGTTGAGAAAATATGTCCTATATAATAAGGTATGACCCCAGTATTCAACTATATTGTCTATATTAAGACTAGAAGCAGAGGGAAACACCTAGCCTGGCTCAAATTCTAAAATACACCAACCAACACCTCTGATGGTCCTATGTTGTATCTTGTGGGTGCTACCCGTACATAAATAGAAATGTAAAAACAACCAGTAACATGCTGGAAGTCATTTTTCTGGTTCCAGTCTTAAAGCTAAGTTAGGCTAACAATGTCCTGACTACAGCTCCATACTGGACTGAAAGACAGAAACAAGACTGGTGAACTGTTATATGTACTTTTCTTTTTGAGCACTGATAAAACTAACAAGATATAGCATTGATGTTGGTTTAGAGTATTTAAATTTTTAAAAAGTCAAACTTGCTGATTTTCCCTTATGCTAAGCTAGGCTAATTGTCACCTGGCTCTAACTATCCAGTGATCCTGGAGGGAATAGCACTTGGGCAGTGTCACTGACAAACAGGGCGGAACAGATGCAGATATCAGATCCAGAATCAACAAGACAAGGGTTTCATTCATCCAGCTGAAGAATATTGGCAGCCCCAAAAAAAGTCAGCCAGCAGACAAAGCTCAGACTCTTCAGCTCTAACATTAAGCCTATACTACAGGTCAGAGATGGAGGACAACCAAGATTAGGACAAAGGTACAAACATCCACTGGCCAGAGCCTCATCAGTCTCAATCTCTGGCAGAAAACATGCCAGCAACTTGTGGAAAAAGAGATCAAGAAATAAAGATGGGGATAGATCGGCCACAACCTACTGAAACCCAGTGGTAGCATCACCAGGCTGCCCCTTGGATGAAACCCAAAAGGAACAAGAAAAAGAGGCTAGTCTAAGAACACCTGGTGCAGGAACCTCAAGACTGACATCAAGCAAAATGGGCTGACATGAAGACAAGAAAGCCCAGGACAGAAGACTCTGGCAAACTGGTCAACGGTCTATACTCCATATAAGAAAAGCAACAGGCGTAAGTAAGCCCAGTTCTTCACAGACAGAAAATTGGTATCACCCTTTTTATCCAGTGTTTGGAAAAGAATTGAACAAGTATACTTTTCAAAATGTTGAACTAATTCTTTAAGATTTAGTTTCAGAACTAAGCTAAGCTGTGTCTGAATCTATGAGCCACATGTACCAATCTGCCACAAAATCTAAACCACCTGCCTTCTATTGTGTAGGTCGCCCTTGATCCATTGAGGCATGGACTCAACAAGACCTCTGAAGGTGTTCTGTGGTGTCTTGGTACCAGATCCTTTAAGTCCTTTAAAATGTGACTCAGGGCCTCCATTGATCTGACTCGTTTTTCTAGCACATACCACGGATGCTCGATCGCATTGAGATCTAGGGAATTTGGAGGCCAAGTTAACACCTTCAACTCTTTGTCATGTTTCTCAAACCATTCGTGAACAATTATGCACACACTGCCTCCGCTGATTTGCCTTCTTCCCATAGTCCACTCTGGTGCCATCTCTTCCCCATGATGTAAAAGAAAGATTAATCAGACCAGCCCACGTTCTTCCATTGCTCCATTGTCCAGTTCTGATGCTCATATGCCTGTTATAGGTGCTTTCGGTGGTGGACATGGGTCCGCAATAACAATCTGACCAGTGTTCTGGTGTTCTGATACCAGCACATTTTCAGCAATTTTTGCAACTAGCTCTTCTGTGGGATCAGACCAGACGAGCTGGCCTGAGCTCCCCATGCGCATCAGTGAGCCTTGGATGCCCATGACCCTGTCTCCAGTTCACCAGTTGTCCTTCCTTGGACCACTCCTGATAGTTATTACTGCGTACCTGCAAAACCCCAAAAGAAATGTTGTTTTGGAGAGCCATCACAATTTGACCCTTGTCAAGGTCACTCAGATCCTTATGCTTTCCCATTTTTCTTGTTTCCAACAAATCAACTCCACAACTGTCTGCTCACGGCCGCCTTATATATCCCACCCCTTGACAGGTGCCATTGTAACAAGATAATCAATGTTATTCACTTCACCTGTCAGTGGTTTTAATGTTTTTTTCATAGCTGTACTCACAGCAGAAGTGATATTTACTGAATATTTGTCCATCTTAGTTATCGATGACAGAAATATTAGCATTCATCATAGGTGGCAGAGCAATGTGAGCATGATTAACTGATTTTCACATTTTGCCAAGCTTCTTACACTTTGTAATCTGCTTTAGGAGTTATTTTTTAATAAATACATAAAGCTCAACTTTCAATAGTGATGTGTGTAGAAATAAATAAGCTATTCCATTGCAAACCCAGCGAAACTTACTCGGAGGGATAGGAGTTTGTCTGGGCGTGATGACTCAGTACAGAGTTGATAAATAATGCCAGCAGCAGTGGGTGAAAAAGCTGCATCTTGCATGGGCTCATACATTATACATTAGGAGTCAGATTCTGCAGTTTTAACTTACTTCACTCTTGAAAACACAAAGTGATTGACATGAAAACTGAATATAGACATAGGTGCTTGGGCCATAAAAGAAATAATTTCAAGTTAAACAAACAAAAAAAACAACAACAACAAAAGAAAAACACCCTGACCAGCCTTTACCTCACTCGACATGCAGCCTGCCAGGCAGCATTAGCAAATTATATTAAGGCATAACTGTGAGGTCAGAGCCTGAAAAGCACTACTATTATCTGATTATTCAATTATATCATCATCCTTTCAGCTGAGCTCGCGTAAAAAAAAAAGTAGACAGAAAAAAATCAGACTGGTCCTTTAATAATTGCCAGCAGCTGGCCAAGCTGACAGAGACAACTGCAATGAGTGGCACTTAAGAACTGACAGAAGCAATTTGCTGTGTAAATGATAGACTTGCTCATGTTTTAATCAGCATAAAATATTTATTGGTCACATGAATACTTGGATCTCCTTTCCCCTGGATACACTTTGCATGCTCTTTCACAGTTAAGACCTGAAGCCTTAAATGGCTTTCATGACCTATTTATTTCACTTTTCTCTGCCACAAAATGGCTCTTGCAATGCTCTTGCCATGGCATACTGACTGATAAACATGTTTTATGTCAGTAAAAGTGGTTAAGGTTATAAGCAAAACACCATGGGCAAAATATCACTTTTATCTATTTTAATAGTTGTAGTAATTTTGTATTTTTTTTCTGCATAACAAAATGAATATTTAAAAAAAATACAGCAATTTAAAGGGACAGTTCACCCCAACATCAAAAATATAGTTTCATGTTTCATGTAGGAACTATTTCCCCCACGCCACCAGTAGCTGTGGACCGAAGCATTATGGGTTGACTTTAACAGGAGGATGAAACGACTAGATTTGGTGGTCAAGGGTTGAGGGTCAAGGCCGCTGTGACCTAGCATCCATCTCATTCTCGTCGGAGCGATATCTCAAGAACAGCATGAGGTTATTTCTTGAAATTTGGCACAAACGTTCACTTGGACTCAATAATGAACTGATTTGTTTTTTGTTGTCATAGGTCAAAGGTCTTTGTGGCCTTGTATCTGTCTTATTCGCTTGAACACGATATCTCAAGAACACCTCAAGGGAATTTCTTTAAATTCCCTTGAGGTGTTCTCTCCTCAGCATCCACTTGGATTGAACAATAAACTGATTTGATTGTTGTGGTCGAAAGTCAAAGGTCAAGGTCAATGTGACCTCACAAAATGTGTTTTTGGCCATAACTCAAGAATTTATAGGCTTATTATAACATAACTTCCCACAAATGTCTAATAGGATAAAAAGGTCAAAGGTCAACTTCACTGTGACATCATAATGTTCTGCATAAAATACTTTTCTGGCTATTATTCAACATTATATCTCAGGAACAGAAGGCGAGACATTTGGTCAGCTACTTAACTGGTGACACTAATCTTGGGTGTCTACGTTAAAACTGTGCTGACTGTGTAGCTCTTATGTGCTGTCGGGGAGTTAATGTGTATGAATCATCCATGTTTTCACAGACATGAATGTAAACCATAAGAGAAACATGACTGGTGCATGAAGGCATACAACCGTGGGCAGTAGTTCTAGTTTTGTTTTTGTTTTTTCACTCAGCACCACATGCTGAGTGCCTTCTAGTGTCATTATATTAAAGAGAAGGCAGACATCTCTACTGCCTGTCTCTCCAACACACATCAACTATGCATTTTTGATTTTGGAAATTAAATACACATTATGTAAACAGATACATTTCTATACTATATACAAACACGCCTACATCATACATGTACACAAATATACATAAAAACAATGGCCTCTTCTAAAAATTCAAAGATTAACAACAAGACCAAGAGTTTACAGCCATGCCAGCAGCTCTGTGAGGCTGTACTTAGGAATACCATGCTTTGAAGTAAATGCTAACATCAGCATGCTAACATACTCACAGTGGCAATGCTAAAATGCTGATGCTTAGCGATGTTTACCATTTTATATCATCTTAGTTTTGACCTGAGGAAAGGTCAAAGGGTCAAATTTCATCCTATACACACTGTGAATACCAAATTTCATGACAATCCAAATGTTAGCAACTACTTCTACAGTATATCTTCAACTGTCAAGGAAGCCATCCATATACGCAATCTATATAATTACACATCTGGTAACCATGGTAACACACATTTTCATCAGATTGTGAGTAGTGGACTTTTCCTTGATCCATGAGAAGGTGAATTGTAGAGACCGCACAGTAACAGCCGTCCCTTATGAATTCTTCATAAGCTTTTTGTTGCACCAGAGAATACAAATAACCACTAACACATCCGTGTCAGTAAAGTGCAGCATGAAAATATCAACACAGGTCTTTTTTTAAGTGTTTGAAGAACAAAACAGCTGTTTCTTTTCTGGTAAAGTCAGTCTTCAGCACATACTACAGTTGACCCCAGCAGTCTGTCAGTAAATACACACACAGCATCATGATGTAAGTAGGGTAAGAATTGCGGCTGTTGCTCTGACACTTAGCGTCTGACTTGCTTATCTGCAGTTGAGAATGGGTCCAGCTAAAGTAGAACTTGAAGCTGCTCACTAAACTGGACCTGACTGCTCTGTCAAAAAGCAGAGGTTAGCTGAATCACAGCTGAACTGCAGCTAAACTGGGCGTGCGAACCACCCACCACACGTGTGTCAGAGCACCTCAACATCATGTGGTGCACTGGTGTCTGTGGCCTACCAACATAGTGCAATAGAATTGTCACTTTTTTGCTTTATCTGTGTTGCTGCACTGTTACTGGTGTTACTGTGTATGCATTGGAACATTACAATGTTTCACTGTTACTCACTGTGCCCCATAGTTGTATAATTAATCAATACAAGTGAATGAAAGTGACGTGTGCAGGATCATCATCATTCTTAGAGAATTTAGTTCCTTTAGCAAGTGGTTTCAGACTCAACCTCTGGTGCAGTTTAACCAGACCCAAGGCCTAAAACTATGACACTCTGGGTATCAGTTCGCTTTAGCATCAGTGTCTTGTCAAAATAAACATGTTCACAAGAAATGTAGGTTTCTGCGCGGGGCAGGAATTTCACGAGGGCCATGGTTCTCGTGCCCTCCTCATTTGGCCCTGTGCCCTTGAATAAAATATCTGCCCTAAGGCCACAGTGGCCTTGATGCCCTGCCCGCACTGCCCCAGGTGATTTTGCGGTTTTCTCCTCTGCCTCTTTCTTGTCAACACGGCTTTGACACCTGTGTCTTTTGAGAAAAAAAATGCAATGACATTCTGGACTCTTATTGAGAAACATCAAATGAGACGATGCGTACATCACCAGTGGGTGACTTCACTGAACAGTGAAGCGCTCGGACGGGCTGTAACGACAGTTTGACACCAATCTATCACCGGCCAACCAGGAGACTTCATCAAACGCCCGGGCAGAGATTGGCATTGAGACCCAGTATTAAACAACCCAAGGCAAGTTTAAGCAACACCGTAATAACACTAAGCTCCGCCATTATCAGCGTAACTTTTTAAAGTTTCGGTTTCATGCGCATCATTGTGCAGCGGTAGGGCTGCAGTGCAGATGAAAAGAATATAACTTCAAGATGACTCTAGTTAACGACAGCTACACTTGTTACTGTGAGTAAGTGCGATAAAACCTCTGCCAGCCAAGCCAATACTTTATCAATACATGTGATCAGCATGTAGAAAGCCATATTTCAGTCTGCTCTGTCCACAGTCCCTCATTCTCCGCTATTGTGATTTACGATCGTGGTCGACACAAGCACATCGCGCTCGCGGTGCTAACAGCAGAGTGTTAAAGACAAACTAAATGAAAGCTGTCTGTGTGTAGGCTAACACTTGATCTGAACATGTACCTGAGGCAGCCGACCTGCAGACAGTGAGTCTCCTAAGTAGAGGAGGGACAGAGAGCAGGATGAATGACTGATACTGATGTTTGCAATAAAGCAATAAGCAATAAACATAAGGTAGTCTGTATCCAGTCTCACATGGCTCTGAATCTCTGCGCCGCACGCCACTGACCTCTCTGCTCGTCAGCAGCGCGCAGATGAACCGGAAGTACCACTTTGTCTGGGGTCATTACTCCTCAAACATAACCAAAATGACTTTTTAGCCTTTTAAAACACTGAACAAACGATGAAATATCTTTTAAGGCACATATTTTTAACGATAACATATTTATGCATTTTAGCTTATTTAATTCTAATTCACCTCCGTGTAATATGAACTTAACTATGACAACTGAATATTAATCAGGCATCCTATTAATAACTCAAAATAATTACACATTTTTAAGGAGAGAACGAAAGGAAAATAGAACTGATATCTATCAGGTTATTACACTGATATGATTTTTTTTTCATCAAATATATAATGGGGTGAAACTGATAACATGGTATCTTAACATCACAACCTTTACCATAAAAGGACAATCATCCATTTGGTTGAGCATGGCTTTAGACAGTAAAAAAAAAAATCATACTTCCAAAGTTATCACAACACAAGAACAGGCACTTAGTACAAGGTCAGTAGAAGCGGGGGTCTGCCACACCAGGCAGGACCCCAGGTACAGGCTGTGCAAACATGCTCCTGAGACAGTTCAGCACATAATACCAGGGTGCAAGATGCATAGTGTACTGTATGGGTTGGAAGTCCCAAGGCCAGAATGAAAGGGTTGAAAGTGGAGCTAGAAAAGATGTGTGGAGTAAAGGCAACAGTGGTGCCAGTGGTAATCAGAGCACTCGGGGCTGTGACCCCCAAACTGGGAGAGTGTCTCCAGCAGACCCTGACAATTCCAGGCCTCTGGTAGAGGACCTGAGCTTGAGGAAGACGCGCCATTTCTTTTTTTATTTCCTTTTTTAAAAAGGCTCAACATTAGCTTAGCTTCACTACCTTTACCATACAAGGACAAATGAATGTGTTTACAAATATATATAGTATGTATTAAACCTTTATTATTAACCTTTCTGTTTAAGAAATACCCCTACCTTTGAAATTCCCACCACACAGTGCCCTCATATCTGGAATGACATATTTTGGGATTAACTACCTGTAGGAGGCAAACTTTAAAGACATCCTATTTAAGGACACAGCAGCATCTAATGGAATTTTATAGCATAACACACCTAAACTGAAGATAGCTCAATCAATCAGGTTGAATTAAGTTCAACACATTTTTCATGAAGATATATCGACTCAAAATGTGCTCTATGAAATGGTTGAGTAGAACATTATGCTATAAGTATTTTTTTTTATCTACTATAGTGGACAGTCTCACTATACAGTTTTCATATTAGCTCATGCCCACATGGAAATAGCGTTAATTAGGTTGGCATGATCTCTGGTTTCATTAGAAAGTCACAGTGGACGTCTCCATCAGAGCTGTCAGTTGATGCAGGTCCATCCCTCCCCCCTCCCCCCCTTTACCCCCTGTGTAACCTGTCCTCCTGCCAGGTCTCTGTCAGTCCCCAGATATTGCAAGTGTTTCATCAGAGTGGTCAGCTCAGTGTCTCTAATCCCCGCAGTGAGTGGGAGAAGCTAACGGAGCTAACTCTGTGATCCAGGATTACTGTAGGGTATAGGCATTGCAGCCTCCCTCTAAGCCCTGATCCCCTCCTCTCCTCAGCACAGTGCCTGGCCCTGTCACTCCGAGTCTGCTGCTGGTCAGCCTGCACAGGTAATCACCCGTGGACAGCAAAGTGATGTTGCTAAGCTCGCTGATCGTGCAACCAGGTGAAAGTGTAGAGAGAGGATTCACACTGTGGCTGCATTCACATCTTTATATGCTGGATTTATCAAACAGATCTGACTTTAACTAAGTAACTCACCTTGATAACAATCAGCTGCTGCTGTCAAACTGATTTTAGAGCCACTCCCCAGTAGGGACGTAACAGCCCCACTTCTTCTTACAGTCATAATTCAGTCAAATCTTACAGACATACTCACTGTATCGGAACATACAAATGAAAGCAATATTTCCAATGACTACCTACAATAATCATCCTTAAATCCACCTAAAAATCCGGTAGAAAGTATTTCTTATCTGTTCACATCTTGTCTCATAATCATCAGATTCAGCTGTCTTCTTCAGCATCAGCAGTGATCCAGGGATAGCTGTCAGTACCCTCATGGTAACATGTAATTTATAATTTACTGGTAACAAAAATGACACATTCAAATGTCTCGTTTCATCCAACCAGCAATTTAAAAAGATTTTCAGTTGACTATCATGTAGTCAAAACATCTTCACAATGTAGCTGGAGCCAGCAAATAAAAATAACTTTATGATTAACAATGATGACTACTTGATTATCAAAATAGTTGGCGATTAATTTTCTGTTTCTTCTGCCATGTCCTGTTTTGATTCTACCCAGGGACCTCTGTTGCATATCATACGCCTTTTTCTCCGTCCGTGTGTTACGCAGAATTCATGAAGAAAACTGTTTATCTTGCATGCCTCCACAGTGAACAAGGAATCCAAAAAATGAGAAAATCCTTGATGAATTAAAATAAAAGGGGTCCATGTTTAACAACAGCAAAACCCTATCAAAGCATCCGTTAACAATATCTCACACAACTTGTACTTTTTGAGCTTAATCTACGCTCCATTCAAAGTTAGGTACTTTAACAAAACCAGTGATTTACCTCTCTGAACACTGGAGCTGCTGGTCTACCACTGCCTTGTTTGTGTTATTGTGTGACTTTGGTGAATCAGAAGTAACCTTTAAAAACACCAGAGTCACATGATAACAAAACTTACTAACTAATGGAGGCAGCGGTAGACCAGCTGCTTTCGGTTTGCAGCTCCACAGTTTTGGTTGCATTGTGGGTAATAAAGTCACTCAGGGTGCAAACTTTTTCTTTTTACTTTTAGTAGGTACTGCAGCTACCCTTAAAAAGTTTGTACCGTTGCATGCAGTATACACAGAATCAGGACATACTGCTGTCTCATCACATCACGCCCCAAACTTTGACCCTCTTGCTTTCACATCTGTTACTTTGAAGATGAAACAAACGGCACTTACCGAGTTTGCCAGAGACGGAGATCAACCCAGAGAACTCTGCTGCTGTTACTTTGCAATCTATGTAGTTTAACTTAAAAGTTATGGCTGCATAGATTGTAGATTCTAATATATTTCATTTGTGGTATATCTGCAGTTTTCCTTTATTGTTATTTTTATAGTTATGTCCTGTTGTTGTTTATAATATTTCTGATTATTTTTGCTCACTCAGTTAATATTCCTATTATTACTGGTCGACTGGTCATTAGTTACTTGAATGTGCTGTCATCTATCACTGCAGTTTCTGATAGCTGTCAATCAGCTGTCATCTGTTTGCGGCTCAGTCAAGAGGATTGTGGTTCAGGATACCCACAGAATCATGCTGGCTCACATACTGCAAAATTAGATTGATGTACAGCAGTAGGACATCCTGGTATTTTGGCATATTGCATTTGACCTACTATGTATTGGGACATACTAAATCTTTTTCTTGCATACTATATAATATGATATAATGGGTATAGGAATGCACAACAAGTTTTGACAAGGAAGAAGAATGTGTGGAAAAACCAACACTATCTCTGGTTCTAGTGCATTGATCTTAATACCGTTTCTTTAAACCGTCTTTTTTGTGTCAATGTTACAGGATTGCAATGCTAAGATCAGCCCTGCGCTCAGGATTTCTGGTAAGTAAGCGATGATACTGTGCTTGTTATGGCTGCTTAGCAACTTCAGATGCAACCTGTCTCCGTCCTTTGGAAAGCTGGCATAGAGTAGGCACAAGACTCACACATGGGGCCCGACCTTGCATTATTCAGGCGGTTAAAGACACGACACATGCATGGCCCCTTATGGGAGAGCAATGTTAAATCAGTGGAGTTCTCTTTTAAGTTAAGGATCTGAATATTTATTCCAACACACTAGATGGTGACCTTCAGCTCTCCACACAGAAAAATTAAACCCACGCCTTCAACTGTTTTCTATAGGGTCATTTGAGACCTTCAGGATGCCAATTCCATTGTTGAGCTGTGATCATTCAGTGCTTGTGGCAAGCTGTTGTGATAAGGCCAGACCTTCATCAACTGTCACCTCTATCTTTTCCTCTGCGTTTTGACTGGCTGCTCTGGCCGTCTATCATGGTGTCAAAACAGCTAAATCTTGTAGTGGGTAGATAACATCAACCTACTTGAATTATTGAGGAAGAGTGCCACACCACACATCTACCCATTTACTCTGTTTGTCCTATAGTTTGCTTGAACTTGCCTTCTAGTTTCAGTCAATGATAGACAGCAGATACAGTATATGTTTTGTGATTCAACATTTTTCATCTAAGAAATATCTGAAAACCTGGACAATTAAAACTAAAATCATAACGACGATGAATACCTTTAATACATGCAATTAAATATTATGGCACCCTTGTTATATAAAAACAATAAAATCCCAGTGTTGATTATCATGTTTTAAGTTTATTAAAATTTCTAACATGCATGTTAATGAGCTGAGGAAATTGTACAATTCCTGCATGGATAAAACTGCTCCAGAACACATTAGAACAAAGAAATAACTGTGTTTCTTCCCTAAAAGATTCAAAGCACTTCTTCCACTACTGTAAGATACATCATCTGTAATGTGAGCACAATAATGTACTGCAATCTGGTGCACAAACCTGGAGCGAATTTTGGCTCAGGTGTGGAGGACTACTATTATTGTACATTAGGGGAACAAAATGTTCACAGTGGAACGATTATATTTTTGCTTACAAGCACTGCGCAAACATCAAACATTACCAAACGGAGGGCAAAGTGAAGCTCATGGCTAATTAGCTCACCAGTCTTACTTTTCTGTAGTATTTAACTTATTTTCATTACTCTTCCATATCACCTGTCTGCATTATTTTATCTAGATGACATAATAAGATATTGCAGGAGTAACATTTCTAATGAATGCATTACACATGCAATAAGAACACTCAACCGTGTGGCCATGAATACATTGATTTTAATAATGAGATTGAGCCTTTAATAGTCTATTTGTAAATGAGGAACATGTTAGTTTGTTAGATTTGCTGTCTCTTGGGTTTCCAGGCAGTACATGATGAAATGGCCTTGCTGTGTGATGTGCCCTGCCTAGTGGCCGAGTGTGTTATATATGTTTTTAAAAGCTCAAAATTAAGAATGAGGTGGGTGAGAAATGAGGAACTTGCAGGATAAGGAGACCTGTGCTGTGAAATGACTGCTATTCTCAGAATAGCCATCCTGGTCTCAGGGAGAATTTGTTTGCATTTACATTTCTACAAATTATAAAAACATTGCATTTTTATGTTTCATATGTATTATATCAACTAAAGCATTCTCGGAACCCATCAGCTGTATTCGGCGTCTGACTTGCGGCAGATGGCGATACAGCCTCTGGGGTCAGACCCCTGATTTTTTGGCATTCCGGTTTGATTTGGGCGAAGGAGGCGAAATTCCGTTTCCGACTTCTGTTTATATATAAGTAAATATGCTGAACCATTGCGATGGATTCAGAGTTTGCAGTGACGCCAATTATGTTCCGCCTCGTTAGTTCACCGCACCGCATTTAACCTGTTAACAACTGCAGCCGGCTCAAACGTGATTGGTCAATATCACGCGGACTACAAACAGCCTACAACCGGAAACCAGGGCTCTTCCGCTCTTCTTCCGGAGACAAGATCTCCGGGGTTTGCCTACAGACTCTACATTCACTGAATGTAGAGTTGGTGATTTTTGGTAACCCACTGCTGTTTATCCAACTGGGACAGTGCCACAAAAATTGGTTGTCTTTTACAGAGACATCACTGCTTTTTCTGCAGGGATAGTGCTGCGAAAAATGGTTGCTTTTTACAAAGACATTGCTGAGTCTCCAGGCAGGATGGTGCCACCAAGACATCACTGCATTTCAAGCCACGATAGTGGTTCTTTTAATTAAGACATTGCTGTGGTTTGAGCTCAGATAATGCTATGAAAAACAGTCTTTTTTGAGCAAGACATCATTGCATTTCCTGCCGGGATTGTGCCACAAAAATGATTGGGTTTTTTTTATGGAGACATTGCTGCACTTCAAGCTGAGAAAATGCCATGGAAACCAATGCGTTTGAACCAAGACACCACTACATTTCCTGTTATGTTTGTGCCACGAAAAGTGATTTTTACTGGGACATTGCTACATTTCTTGCTGGAATAGTGCCAAAAAAGGTGGTTGTTTTTAACTAAGACATTGCTGGGTCTCCAGCCAGGATAGTGCCACAAAAAGCAGTTATTTTTTAGCAAGACATTGCTGTACTTCCTCCCAGAATGGTGCCATGAAAGGTGGTTGTTTTTACCAAGACATCAGATTTCCCCAGCTGTGACTGTGCCACAAAAACTGTTTACTTTAAGCCAAAACATGATCTTTTCCTACCATAACCGAGCCGGGTTTTTTTTGCCTAAACCTAAC
This sequence comes from Epinephelus awoara, assembly GCA_035609425.1. Classification (NCBI taxonomy): domain Eukaryota; kingdom Metazoa; phylum Chordata; class Actinopteri; order Perciformes; family Serranidae; genus Epinephelus; species Epinephelus awoara. The sequence goes on from CM069305.1 coordinate 7,448,505, forward strand.
CACACATTAACCACAACACTGTTAAAACATACGGTTTCAACGTATCCTCTACATAATAATTATAACAAATGCAACCTATTCACAGTTTGCAGAAATTTACAATGCCAACATAATTTGTGGCAACTGGGTTGGAATTGCAGATGAACAGCTCAGGTTCTGTTAAAGTGCACATGACACTGAAACAAATCAAAATCTTTGTTGTGGAGATAAGTGAAGGAGAAAGAGAACAAAGTGGGTGTAACGCTGCGCACTGTATTTTCTCTTCCCTGTACTGACTGGGGGCGCAGCGCACTTTACAGCTTCATCATGTGATAGTAAAATAATTGTCTGCAGCTGTTGAGACCTCTCATTCATGTGTTTTTTAAACATGCACTCACTTTGTATAATGTTAACGCATTTGCCCTGTTTCATGCAAAATGCGGACAGAGAGCTGTTGGAATAACAGCACCAGTTTGAGGTGAGGTAATCGAATGGAAACTGCAGCACGGGCACCTCAGATACTTTTTTCCCATGGGGCCGCACAGAGCATTTTCCCCCAGTCTAGAAATGGAAACATCCCCTCAGACTCCTGGGAAGCACATCTGAAATTCATCCATCAGTTCTCTCTGGTGTATATAAATACCCATGTGGAGCAGTCACACACAGGTTTGTCCTATAATATGGGGCTCACACAGATGGGAATGGATGGGCATGATTCAAGTAGGTGGTAAAGTGCTGCAAGCAAAAAGCGCATCGCTCTGTTTTCAGGCCTATTTCCCCAAATAAAAGCAATCAGCGAAAATATTAAGCTTGCTGATCCACATTTAGGGAGCGGGAAGCTGTCTCCCAACATGGCCTTCTTGTAAAGAGGTCTACAGTAGAGGGATGAATCACACAGGCAGACATGCTGGCCTGCTTTAGATGCTTCAGGAAGCAGGTTTTCTCTAAAGGTTCTCTCTGTGAAAGTGATACTTTGACATTTTAGATTTATTTTCCTTCACCAGGCGTTTGTAACAGGATGGGAAAAACATTAGTCTGCCTCCCTGAATGGGGAAGACAAACAATGTTAACAATTCGCTTTTAGCGTAGCTCTGAGGCATATACACCAAACTTTTTCAAAAAATGACAAGAGCTAAGAAAAGAAACGTATCAGAGTAAATATCAAAATGTCAAGGTCTCCAGTTATTTGCTGCATTTTAAGTTGTTTAACCTTTTACTGCTGTGAATGTATAAAAAAAGCCCCAGACAGACATTTGAAACAAATCAACGGGTCTGATTGGTAATTTTGCGACAAATGTATAAAAGGATGAATAGCTTTAGGAAATGCCAGATGTATTTTTTTTTTTTGCTGTTAAAACATTTACATTCCAAGCATCCGCAGAGTTTGGAAACACATGGATGTAATATCTGAGATCACCAGAGGTTTCTGAAGGAATGCTTTGTAGCCTGCCATTTGTATTTACTACTCTCTGCCATATTTGTCACTTATTAAAATCAGAAAACTGTGATGGGAGCAAGCTGCAACCATTTTACTGGTTGTGATAGGCTGAGGCACATGTCAGTTAAGCAAATACACCCAACACACACTTCTCTTTAACTCTCAATATCTTGTTATGTCTGCGTAGCTGTGTCCAAAACTCTCAAATTTCTGATGCTGTTTCCCCCTGCTTCCACTCTTCATGCTAAGCTAGGCTAACCAATCCTAACCCCAGCTCAATACTAAGAGTGGCGCTGATTACACATCTCACTGTTGGAGATAAAGTGAAAACACAATCCATTTAGAAGACTAAATTACTATTTCAACAGCACAGTGCAACGTTTGTTTATGTTCAGTCACAAGAAACACTTTTGTTTAATATACCCTGTTTTCCCACCACAGCGACTGCTGGAAATGCCCCAGTGTCTCGATAAAAACACCTGGACGTGGTACAACAATCGCTGGTGGAAATGTTGCAATATCTCACTAAACAACACCCAGTTTTGGTACAAAAATCATGGCTGGAAAAGCTGGGATGTCTCGCTAAACGTGTGGGTTTGTTCAGGCACAAAAACTACTTCGGTTTAAAATACAATGCTTTGTCGTCACAATCACTGCTGGAAATGCACCAATGTCTCGCTAACAAATACCTGGTTTTGGTGCCACAATCATGGCTGGAAATGCTCCAATGTCTTGCTAAAAAAACAGTTTTGCAACAATTGCGGCTGGAAATGCTAGGATGTCTCACTAAAAACGTTTTGTTGCACCAATCACTGGAAATGACTGAATGTTTTGTAGAGGTCAGCTGGTCATCCTGAGGTCTGTCTTTCAGCAGGAGTGGGAGGGCAGAGATTTGAAGCTCAGGTCATATTTCAAAACACCAATGATGATGTCCAGAGGTCTTGTACTGTCCTAAACAAACAGCTGCGGCTGCTTTATTTAAAACCATAATGATAGCATGTAATGCTGTGTATATGGTTCATGTCAAAAGCTCTCATACCAGCAGACAGTTTCATTTTCTTTTTATCTACTGTTATTAAGAAGCAGAATTAGTGCGGAGGCATGAATGTTGAGAGATGGTTAATGGTTCCATGCAAGATTTAGTGTTCTTAAGGTTCTTCAAGTAGTTTACGCTGTTGGCAATTATGTCAGCATAAATCAACCCTTTCATTGCCTAGGAAAAAAAAGGCACTTAGCAGATTTATGGCATCATAATCTGGGGTCTTCGTTCTCCCACTCCCCCTCCCCCAGGGGCCATGTAAATCTGCAAAAGTTGAACGCTGCAGGCAGCATCAGATGGTTTAGTGGAAGGGAAACCTCAAAATTGCACGCACATACATTCGCACACTACTCATATGCATGCAAATCCAGCTGTTGTGAAGTTTTGCATGTGGAAACGGGGCAAACACACAACAGTGACAGTGTAGTGTGCCCAGAAATAAAACCTGACTTTGATCCATGCCACACCATCATGCACGCTAGCTGGGACAATGATTCACTGTGCATTGCATGAACATGGATAACATGAAATAATTATATAACTCAGTCATGCTACATCATCATCATTCTCAGCTGCAGAGAACTTTGCTGACATATGGTCATCTTTATCAACTGCAAACAAATTTTGCCAAAAGAATGGATTATAGTCAGATTATTTTTAATTTTACTGTACTTGCTTCACTCTTTTGCAATTATTATCTGTTTATATATTGAGTTTTACTATTACTCCTACAACAGTAACCAATGCAGTGCCAACGTTTGTATGTTTCTACAAACCACAGAAATGTTGAATTTGTACGTTTTATATGTTTAATTTCATAGAGTTAGGAAAAGATCATGTTTCAGCCTAAACTACCCAATTTGTTTGCCACAAACACAGCTGGAAATGTCCCGACATCTCATTTATATCTACCTGGATTGGTCATCACAAACAGCGCTGGAAATGCCCTGATGTCTCTTTGAAAAATACCCTGTTTGGTTGCCATAAACATGTCCATCAATGTATCTTCTCAAAAATACCCAAGTTTGTTGCCACAAACATGGCTGAAAATTTCCCAATGTATTGTCAAAAAAATACTGGTTTGTTTGTCACAAACACGGCTGGAAGTATCCCAGTTTTGTAGTATCTTCTTGGTACATCTCAGGATGTCATTGTGAACTATCTACTGTACCAGTCTGACCTCGCAGACCTCAGTCTCCACTGGATATGTTCACTATTAAAATAGACAATGTCCTCTCATAGTGGGAAAATGTATTTCCATCAGCAAATAATTCAATCTGCATCCATCACTGTACCGATGTATTACATTATAAAGCCAACCATGAGCCATGGTAATTGTTGTCTGGACTCAGCTGTACTGTAGCTCTCAGCATCCCTCACACACTCACACACACACACACACACACATACACAGCCCTCTATTTTACTGCAAGGTCACAGCGCAGGACAAACCAAGGTCCATTAACAAAGTTCAATTTTCACTTGCCAGACAGCAAAGTGTTGAACATCATGCAGGCAGTGTCTTTCCTCCCAAAATGTATTAGCAAAATCAAGAGCTGTAAAATAGCTTACAGCAGGCATCCAGGCATGTTTATTGTTGATCGGCACTGCCAAGCACTACAGAGAGATATATTATGAGCCTGTCAAAACACTCTCACTTCATAGTCCCAGACTATGTCTACAAGCTTGAGTGACTTTAACATCAAATGTCTGGCAATCGTCAAATAAAGAGGTGAGGGACACTGTGGGTGTGTTTACACAAGACATGACCTCTGGGGATGAACCACTGAAGTAGATGATTTTCTCAGGGTTTTATTTTCTAACTTAAGCACATTTCTAACACGCTACCCACATTCACATCAAACTGTATGGTGGAATGTCTGCGTTTAACCTTTTCTTTAGAAACGCTTTACACCTCAAACTGTTGCTTTGAGTTCACTCATAAAAACTGGGGCAACATGTTTTATTCACTGGGTATTCAGAGTGAGGCTAAATCAATAAAACAGACTGTAAGACAAGAAATTGAGCAAAGCCTATGGGGAGAAGCTAAGAAAATAAACCAACAAGGTAGCACACTTGATTAAACTGACTAACCTTGAAGGGTAAGTTTGGTATGTTTTTTTTTGGTCTGGTATTGAGATGGACCATTGCTGCCAGCAGTGGCAAAACAGGCTGCAGTGTAACCACTCTGGGCATGTCCCATCATCAATAAATGTCCACTGAAAAGTCTTTGTTTTTGCTACTGACAGGCTCAGAATATTATTCAAAGTGTCTGATAATTTATGGGAAGGACCCCGACAGGGATAGACATTTTAGTTAAAGAGTAAGATCCTTTTTGTTTAACCAGATATGGCCTCGAAATCGCCATCGCCAAACCAACCAGACTGCATTTAAATAAGCAGTAATTTTAGCGTGTATAGAGCCGAGATATTTTCACTTGTTACTCGGTTAACTAAAGGTTCATTTCAACCAAACCAGAGTTGGTGAATGTTGGAACAGTGGAAAGATGAACCACAATGGTTTTTGTTTGGTTAATTTGGTTTCTGTCGACTCTGAATGAAGATAAAATTACTGTTTATGTTAATGGATACTTAAAATAACAATCTGAGCCTTACATTAGCAAAAACAAGCTCTTTAAGTGGACGTAAACTGACAATGCAAACATGACACTACATACACTGCAGCCTGTTTCACAGTGGCTATCTTGTTCTCATAAGTCCTTTAGAGGCAAAAATAAACCATGATATTCTAAATTTCACCAGCTCTTCTTTTCTGGGTTTTGGGTCAAATCTACTTTGAATAATTAGTTAGCATTAAACCAATTCCTATTTTAACAAATAAATAAAATTCAAACAGTAATGTAATATTCAATCACTTATTTAATCTTTAATAACCCAATACATTGCCTCAGCTTGTTAGTTTAACTCACTGTCACTATATCAGTAACAAGCAATTTCTTTTGAGACTGGAGAAACACTCACAGAGGACAAAATAGCCAGAGCACTAAGAGAGATGACATCATCCATGATAAAATGGCTAGTGCCTTAAAAACAAAGATCTGGGGTAAATGCAGCCTCATAGGGCCCCCTTCCCCTTATAAAAGTCCTGTTGTGATGCTTGTACAAGTGTGATCTTTCATTGGGACATTTTACAATATTACAGAACATTATTTCAGACGTTTTAGGACTTCATTATAAAGTGGGTATAAGACAATAGTGAGAAGCTATCTTGCTCTGAGAATGGATGACTAAACTATATGTATTTCATAATAAAATAAGGCTGAATAGGACCTTATTGGCAGAACGCAACAGAAACAGCTGCTTTCCCTCTAACTGTCCTCTTTCCCACTCCTGTCTGTCCTATCTCTTTTGGTATCCTAATTTTACTTTTTTTTCCAATGACACAGTTGCTTGGAAGATATCCTGCAGTTCCCAGCATCAGCATAATTACCACATTTGAGACAAACTAGTTTTGTCCACCCTAATTCCATAGAGTTCTTTTCAGAGGGGCTGGAGAGGCTAAAAGACTAGAATTTAGATAAAAGAAATAGTCTGTGAAGTTATTTATTCAGTCAACGGTAATATGTCTTAAAAATGCAATTGACATAAAATTGCACATAAAAACAGACTTAATTCCAGGCTTTTCAAGGGTCCCTCCCAAGTTGGAGAGAAACAAAAAGAAAAGTGCACTCACTGCACACCAGGCGGCCGTATTGCAGCCAGATTGCAGCCACTCTAGACAATACACACAGCACAGCAACTGTGCCTGGCGGAACTGTTCCTCCCGCCTCTCTTACAGTCAAGATTCCTTATTTTCTTTGGATATTTTTTGTCATATGCGATGATTATTTCTGGGTAATAGGTATGTTGGTGTTGTATAATATCAAGTATTCATTTGATCATGTGACGAAATGACATTACATTGTAACTAGTTTAGACACATAAACAGAAACTGGTGTGCACTGGGGCCTGTTGTAACTACCTTTTGCCACTGATCATGACTGAGGGGAGGTTAACAAAATTGAAATTTTTTCATTTCAAATCGTGTCTAAGTTCCGAGGATCATAACATTTCTGGTATGGAATTAATCAGCTGATGCTCTGGTTCAAAACAAGACCAAACTTTTTTATAGATGTCAGTTTTTGAGCCGAGCTGTACATGCCGGAAATGCCTTGCTAAGTGATTTTATTGAAGACTTGCCAGCTGGTTAAGAGGAGTGAGGAGTTAGCAGTCAGTGTCATTATAAAACAGTCAAAATAGGTTTCTCAGCATTTGTGAATCACCAAAACCAAGACAGGTATAAGATATATTATATTATATTATATTATATTATATTATATTATATTATATTATATTATATTATATTATATTGCTTACCACCACGACATACTTCTCTTTATTTTAAACTCTTTAACCAGCAGCACATGTTGGATGATGGTTGGTAAAGGTTTAACAGTAAAACACACATACAGTCCACAGATTGGTAGGGACCATGTGCCGGAGACAATGCTGCCCCCAGGTGCACACACACACACACACACACACACACACACACACACACACACACACACGCAAGCTCATCTGCATTTTACCGACAACACAGTGATAACCTAGTCGACTCACAGCGACACAGTTCCCTAACACATCAGCCACAGAGCCAGTTTTCCATAGGCATGTGTCTGAGTGAAAGATTAATCAAAGCAGTTACACACTGATTTATATTTAATACGCGTATCCGTAATGCTGCACTTTAAACAGACTGTTTTACTCGTGTGGATACACTTGCATGTCTACTTGTGTATCCTAGATCTGTGCGTGGCGTGCAGAGAAATATACCAAACACTTTGATACACGCTCCTGAGATGCTCGCAGCTGTTGTGTTCACAGCAGGAGGAGTTCAGTGAGCAGTAAACAGTGCATTTTAGAGTTGATTTAACACTAAATATTGAGCTGTCTTTAGCTTTTTCAGGATCTGGTGATGTGTCTGTCAGTTATAAATATTAGGAGGGCATTTTTTTATATTTCATTGAGGAGGTTACAAGCCTGGGCCCTGGGTACTTACTTGGTATTCAGTCCAGAATTCATATCGGTGGCGTCATTGTTCGACCAAACTCTCTTTTCTTTATCCTGTTTTCATATCTTACCACATTGAACCAAACAGTGTGTGGGTGATTTTCCATCTTTACGTGACATGTTAGGAAAACTTTACCAGCAAGGTCTTTGAAGACACGGTGTAGAGATCCAGTTTGCTGTCTATGCATATGCAAGCAAAGGAGCCAACACTGCAAGCCCCTCATTTGAACACATGCATAATTGAAGTGAGGCTTTTCTTTTCATATGCTGCTGTTTGTTCCGCGGTGCAGAAGGAAGCCCGCCAGCACCGGCACAGCTGTCTGTCTCAGGTGGGTTTTTTTTTTCGTGGGGTGACCTCACTGACTCATCAGAAGCTCAGAATAGCTGCTCCTATACACAGTAGCGATGTGATGGTAATGTGCCTTTGACAAATTCAGTGTTAAGATGTTTGAAAAGTCTGCTGTAAAATTACGGCTGTGTTGCCTGCACCTCAATACCTCAACAGCAATAAAGTGTGTTATGATGCATTGCCATACCATATTTAATTAAAAGGTTTATATCACCAGCGGGGAGCGAATATGCTTTTTTATGACATGTGGCTATACAATAATCATAAAGCTGTCTAGATTTAATTCCCAGTAATAACACTGCATGACATGCCTGAGGAAACTGATGTTGAGAAACTGACATTTGCAAGGAAAGCACGCTGAAATACGTTACTGATGCTTTTATTTTGCTGATGTTGGCTTTGGGAAAAATGCTCGGTCATAAAATCTGCTTCAACAGCAATACATCAAATGGTGCGTCACAATGCAAGCACTCACTGACGATCCAAACTGACAAATGGTAATGATCCTGTCATTTTTATAATGACACATGTCACCACGACTCCTACACCCTGACCTACAGAGGAGATGTAGTCTAGATACAGTTAAGTCTCACAAGCTACTTTGGTGAAGTGCTGCTATATGACGATAATGGCTGTCATTATCATCTCACTTATATCATTATTATCCCATAACCCTCACATCATTGACTCCACAAGTCTCTGTCTAGCCGCCAGCTTTGGAAATCACATGGACTCTCTGTCTCTTTTTAATCTTTATCTGTCTTGTGTTTTATCTACCTATACTGCACAGCAGGGATGTTCAACTGTTCTGTTCAGGGGGCCACATTTTCAGAAAGCTAAGGACCCAGGGGCCGAATATTACCCTGAGCTTCTCCAAGCTTCTCATCATGTCACAACACGCCACCACCTTGCCAAAACTTTTATACCTGTTGCATGCATTGTTTGTTTTTTGAAATACATTTTCATTTTCACAGGAAATGTACAGTCAGGAAGTTTACAGTTCTCTTTTAAAACTGACGCTCTACATTGGTAGAACACTATGAACTGATGTTTTTTTTCCTTCAACAACAAATGCACATGGTTACGTTTAGCCATCACACAAATGTGGTTGGGTTTAGGAAAGAAAAACAGGGTTTGGCTTCACAATCTTACGGGAAGCAAACACTGACCTCCCGGTTGAAAGTCGATGGTTGTTGGACCCATCCTCCAAACCTCCAGCTCACTCTACTGGGACTTCCACCCTTCGTTGTTGTCCCACCGCGTTTCCCTCGGATGTTGCCAGGCAACCATAAACAATAACAGCAAACAGCATCTGTGTCTGACGCCAGAAGTCACTGACTGAGTGCCGGATTTAGATGACCTCGGAGTGAGACTGGGTTGGATCACAGCCTTGTATATGTTGGTTACACACATATTACTGGCTCAGGAATTTTGTTGCATTACATTTCTTAGGAAAATGTATGAACGGTGCATGAGAACAGCCTGCACACATAATAAGTTCAGGAGCTGTAAAAAAAAAAGTGAACATATAACAATAATTTCTGTTTTTACAGTTTCTAGTTATGATAAATGGTGTAATTTTGGTAATTTAAAAAAAAAAAAAGAAAACATGACTTTCAAACAACTGTTGTGGGGCTCAGAGGCAATTAAATCTAGTACACAGAAGCACTTTTCTGCTGATTTTTTGTGGCAAAATGTCCATTAGTTACACCATTTTCATCTTCTACAGGTTTTAAATTTTATTCATTTGTAAACTGAACTGATTGGCGTGCCAGTCTGGCTTGTTTGATGGGCCAGAGTCGGCCCTTTGGGCCACCAGTTGAATATTATTCACTCACATTCTCTCTAGATATCTCTAGATAGACAGATAGATCACAAGAGAGACAAAAAGTAGAAAGAAAGATGGGGTCCATATATAGGCCTGAGGCTGTGGCAGTCTGCTGGAAAACTGTGGATTGCTCACTTCACATTTGGCAGTGAGTTGGTGCCCCCAGTGAAGGAGTTCAAATACCTTGGGGTCTTGTTCATGAGTCAGGGTGGGATGACGACTGAGATCAACAGGCAGATGGGTGCAACATCAGCAGGAATGTGGATGCTGTGGCAGACCTAAAGGCAAAGTCCTTGATTTAGTGGTCGATTTATTTTCCAACTCTGATCTATGGTCCTGAGCTTTGCATTGCAACTGAAAGAAAGAGGTATCACTGATATTAGTTTCCTTGGCAGGGTGTCTTGGCTCACCCTTAGAGGTAGGGTGAAGAGCCATCCGAAAAGAGCTTGTAGTAGAACGGCTTCTCCTTTGTATCTAAAAAGGTTCTTTGATGTTTTTATTCAGGTTGAGTCTTACTGGGCTACACGGGTCCATCCCCAGCCTGGATCCAGACGGGTGCCCCAGTTTCCAACAAGTCCTTGTTCTTAAATGACAAAATAGGTTGCTTGTCAGTTTTTTTTCCCAAAAGCAGCTCATTTGTGCTTTTTCTTCTCTGTTACCTTTATAATTAAGACATCATAATAGATCACATGTAACACTAACCCCGGTCCTTAACTTTAAAGGGACAGTTCACCCTAAAATCAAAATTACATATTTGTCCTCTTACTTGTAGTGCTATTTGTCAGTCTAGATTGTTTTAGTGTGAGTTCCCGAGTGTTCAACATATTAGCCATAGAGATGTGTGCCTTCTCTCCAATATAATGGAACTAGATGGCACTCGGCCTGTGGTGCTTAAAGCGCCAAAAAATACATTTGAGAAACAATACAGCAATGGCAGACATCTCTACAGCCGATATCTTTACCACACTGCAACCCATGGTAAAACAGTTTTGATTAAAAAGTAGCACTAAAGGCAAAGGCTCATTTAAACTCCCTTTGTGTATAAAAATAGATATATTAATTTCAACGATGTGGCCACCATTGCCCTCATACTTCCATGCGTCCTTTATGTTGTCATGGGTACATCCAATAAATGGCACTAGAACAACAAACATGGGGGGGCAGTGGAGGAGATCCTAATGATGTACCTTTTAGCAAATGCTGGTGGTCTGTGAGGCCATTAAATATATTTTGATATGTGGGCTGATAATTCTTTTCGCTATATTTCCTGACTCATTCCATTCTGACATGTCTTCTTGTGTCCTATGGTTGTAGCTCACTTGAGAAATCATGAGGCAGTTTAGCATAACTTACTTATGCTCAACTGCCTCATGATTTCTGGTGGTGCTGCTCTGTTTTTTCCAAATCTGTAATCTTTCAGAAAATGTGCACAAATATAGAGAAAATGAATGCGGAGTACGGACTGAAGGCTCCATCCATGTTTGTGTACTTAAAATGAGTCCTTAGAAGAAAAATATGTATTTTGGATTTTGTGGAGAACTGTCACTTTAAGGTTAAGGAAAGATGGTGATCAGGGTTAGGGTTACAGTAGAGGTTAAAGATGCATTTCTTATTCTCAAAAGAGTTTACTCTTTTTCACCCCTCAGTGTTGTTAGATTGCTCTTCACCTGGCCTCTTGCCTTGGACCTTTTTGTCCTGAGGAACTATGGCCCCAACAGCGCTGCCAGTGTCACATGCACATTATACATAAAGTATCTGGTATTTTTCAGAGACTATAAATCATTTTACACATTGAAGCTCATCCAGCCTGAGTACTCTGAAAGACCAATAAGTGAGAAGCCTGCATATTTACCCTAAAGCAGTAGCATAACTAAAACTGGATGGTGCTAAAAGTATAATTATGTGCTTTAAGTGGCTGATTCTTTGACCACTTGTAGCTAGGAGGTACTCTATTGCATGTTGTCTTTGAGCCAGAGGGCACATCCATAATTAAAATCCTTGAAACCACCAGGGAAATAACTCCGCTGAGAGTGATGAAGCTCTAACAGGTATGCACAAGTTTACATTTTAAAAGGGAGTATGTGTTCATAAGTCATTTTTATTTGAACTAACCATTTTTGTAAACAAACGCATGAGGGGTAAGACTCTCCACAGCTCAAGCACCATGTCTTCCCCTCTTTATATCTATCTCGACTTGTGAAAAACAATGTTGTTTAGTATTTATAGCGTGTCTCAAAATGCCTTTTAATATATTCATCCTGCAGCATATTCTTGCTACTCAAAGAGCCTATCTAATTAATGCAAATTTCCCCTATCTGAAGCCGAGTTGCCAGAAAGTTGAAAAAGTCAGCTTAGTTGTGATACAATCAGCTTTGCTTTAGGATATATGCGTAGGATGCACAACAAGCTGAAACTCTCTAAACACAGACATGAGTTGCTCTGCGCGAGTGGATCTCTTTGAAAACATTTCATGTGTAATGAGTGCCATACTGTATGCTAATATCAAAGATAATTTGCTCTGGAAATAGGCATCTGTTTCACAAACAAGTGAGGAGAGACACCAGTGTGCACATATGTTGGTGTTTTTCCAGAGATACAGAGTATGTAGATTGTACAGAATATGTATTTATGTCAGAAAACATCAAAACTGCACCATCAATATTATTCATGTCAACAATGAGTCAGATGACTGTGTAATGTGAAAGGCAGTGGTAGTGATGCGCCCACAGAGAAGATATCTCTTAGCCGTTCCTGTGAGTTGCAGCCTCTTTTAGCTTTTGGTTCATCCAGCAGCAGGAAGCTGATTTATTTTATTTTTTTAAAAGCAGGCTCTGATAAAGCCACCATACACCTGCTCAGCACCAACAGCGGACAAAGTTAGAGATTAGCTGGCAAACATAATGAAGCATTTAGCTGGACATTGACCAGGTGGCCACAAACATGCCGCCAAATGAATGCAAATGCTTTGTGCTAATTTTGAGGTTCTTGAGTACACAACTGGTGACTCTGACCAGTTGGTGTCCTGTGAGGAGCTACTGGCAGGTAAGCATGGTTAGGTGTGTATGAGTCATGACGTAGAGAGATGACTGTTCAAAACAACAATGGTGGCTCCTAAAAATCGGTTAGCGTAGATGCTGGAATAGCATTAGCTTCATTAGAACTTGCGAGTATTTCTTCATTGAAAGAAGAGCAAAGAAAAGCACTGAAGGCTTTTCTCAATGGAAAAGATGTCTTCCATTTTCTCCCAGCTGGCTTCAGCAAGACTCTGATTAACACAATAGCTCTGCTGGTAGGTTTGTTGATCTGACTGATTGAAGTTAGCCCATGATAGACATTGTTAGCTACCAATAGCTATCATGAAAAAAAACAAAAGTGCTATCCTAAAAGTGCTTTTGTTTTGGCGAGGCAGTGGTTGACGCACTTCCTGTGCACCGTAAATGAAGCCTACAGTGTCCAGAGAGATCGTACCCAGTGGCAGAAAGAATTGCATAATAAAAGTGAGGCTTATAGGGAACTAGTTTAAATGCAGATGGTGTCATTATTCTACAGCCATTACATTCTGCAATCAGCATTTACTCCATAATGCTAAGTTAAAGCAAACAGCTTGTCTTTTTCCACTTTAAGTACTGGATCTGAATGCATCTCGTACCACTGACTATAACAAAACCTGTGCTCGACCTGCTGTATCTTCATACTTCATTCTTGGAAAGAGATAAAATAAGTGTATTACTTCAAAATGTTGAACCCTTGCTTTCATGAGTTTTTTTTTATCACTCATATCTTGCTCAATTCATGATATTTCAAGAGATCAGGGCTGTGGGGAAAAAAAAATGACTTACTGCTGCAGTGCAAGCTTGCAGCATGTTGTTTGAAATTTATCCAGGCAACAAAAGGTTTCCATTATTCTAACCTGAAAGCTTCCAGTGAGTGGGTACCCAATCACTTAGCATGTTAAAAAAGATGGAGGTTCCTGTAATTTGTGGGCGTCTGGTCTCCTGAGCAGGTCCCCAGTCAGGCCAGACTGAAAACACCTCAGGGTGATGGCGGTAAACAGTGTTGTCGTGGTGAGTTCCACTTGACCGATTCCTCACAAATACTTCTCTGACTCTGGAGTTTTCCTCTCTTATTTGTAGCTCAGCCAATTCTGCGGTGGATAGGTATTATGTGTTATCCAGGGACCACTGATAGCAGTTGTGGCTTCAATTCCTTTCTCAGACTGAAGGTATTTGACTGAGAGATTACTTTGATAAGCAACAGGCCTAAGTGTTGATGGTCAGACTGTCACTCTGTAAGTGATGGCTTGTATCTGCCAAAAAGCTTTTATGATTGTTCCTGTAGGCTCTCTTGTCATCATTGTCACCAAAGTTGCCTGCTGCTGTCTACATACTTCTTTCAATACTGTTGCTCTCCTCAGTCAGTTATAAACCAAAATAGTGTCTGATTGTTGCATTTGAGCAAATCAGATACCACCAGTGGTCTTGAATGGTTGTTCTTCACTGATTCTTCATCAGAGGCCTGAGGGAATCTTGGCGTTATGAAAATTATCCTCCATGAGCCCATTTTCATTTTTATTAGAAATGAGCTAACATTAGCACACGATTGAAACTGAAGTTTAAAGTATTCTCTTCAAGTTCAAGTTAAGGTTGCACATTTTCGGCCAATTTGACAAATTATTTATTTTCACATGACTGTGATGGCTGTTTTATTTACTTCATTTTTAAACCAGTACAACAGATGTGTCACCTGTTCTTACTTTACAAAGCTTGTAGTTAGTGCTCTTGTTGTGCTGGACTGCATTATAATGAAATGTGTTTCAAACAGTGCTGATGTCGTTACTCAACAAAGTAATGTTTTAATAACTTATGGGCGGCATTTAATGAGTCGGTCACACTCAAACAAACTCAATGGAGGTGCTCGCTCACCAACCATGATTTTATAGTACTCTATAGCATAGTCGTACTTTGTACTTATCCAGCATATTTTATGTGTTTTTATGTCTCAGCACTGGTAACAGCTGTGGCAGGAGGCATTATGTTTTCAGGTTGTCAATTTGTCCATCTCATTCTCATGAACACCATATCTCAAGAACACCTTAATAGAATTTCTTGAAATTTGGCATCCACTTGGACAAAACAATGTACTGATTAAATTTGGTGGTGAAAGGTCATGGTCACCGTGACCTCATCACTCATTCTCTGAAGGTAATATCTCAAGAAGGCCTCAAAGGAATTTCTTTATATTTGGCACAAACGTCCACTTGGACTCAACAATGAATGGGTTAGATTTGGTGGTCAAAGGTCAAAAGTCAAGGTCACTGTGACCTTGTCCATCTCATTTTTGTGAATGCAATATCTTAAGTATATGTTGGGGAATTGTCTTTATAATTGGCAAAATATCCACTTGGACTCAACAATAAACTAGATGGATTTGGCGGCCAAATGTCAAAAGTCAAGGTCACTGTCATCTCATCTGTCCCATTCTCAGGGACCGATAACTCAAGAACACCTTCAGGGAATTTCTTCAAATTGATACATTTTTAGTGGTCATAGGTCAAAGGTCAAGGTCGCTGTGGCCTCATCCATCTAATTCTCGCTAAGACGATATCTCCTCAAAGGAGTGCCCCTTCTCCTGTAGATGTAAGTGGACAGCTGAGTCTTGACCCGAGGAGCTGGCTCTCCTGTGCTGTGCCATGTGCTTGTGGAGTGGTTGTTTTGTCTCCCAAATGTATAAATCTGTGCATTCCTGGCTGCACTGAACTGCATTCTCTACAAAAGCAAGTCCAGTTGCCTACGATATATCACTTACGATTACCATGACCTGGATGACTGAGAATCTTCACGGACACCTTATGAGGAGGATCCCTCAAATCACTTTGTCTGACAACCTGTTCATCCTCTGAGATAGCACAAGGCTGCCCAGGTTAAAAAGCCTCTCTATGAGAGCACCGGATGGCATCGCTGTTGTCGGTTCTGTGATGCAAGTAACAACATAATTGTTTGATTAGTAACTGTAATCTGATTACTAATTTTAGAACAGAATGCATTACATTACTACATGACAGACAAATGTAAAGCGATTAGTGTTACTCACAACACTTTCAGATATTTTACCCCCCTCATAGAAAGCATCAGGTCTGCTATATTTGTTCTCTTTAAATATAAACTTTTTTTTTTACTCTTTTCCTTTGCCTTTTTCTTTTTTTTACCCAGCCGAGGGCTGCCCCCAGACTCAGGAAGGCTCACAACAACTTACCTGTCAGAACAGTTTCTCAGCAACCAACAGCCAGAAGCAGTAACTTCCAAGAGTCTTGTCATCACAGTAAGGTTGCCAGGTTTGGTATTGCCATACCTGTACACAGACCAAAACCTGTGCCCATAGACTGTATTTGGCAACCCATGCTGCTGCTAAATATACTGCACAGAAGTGCTGGGCTGATGGATAAATTGTGGTATGTCAAAAAAATAGTTCCACACATGCCTGTTCTTTGTCCTCCTTTCAAAACAAGTCTGGTCCCTCTACAATTTTTACTGCAATGCATGATCATCTCTAAATCATTGTCACTTCTGATGGTAAATGCTGCTCATTCTGTAGTGTAACAGTGGTCCTGTTTTAATAATGGGCCCCCAGACACTCTTCTTTTAGACAAACATGTCAGTGAGCAACATTACAAATGAGCTGATTGAAACACAGTCTGTACATGAATGTGTAAAGACTGAGGACTGCAGGCCAGAGGGTGGAGTTACAAATCAATACAGAGCCTGGAGAAACTGGGAAATCTTTGAAAGACACAACTGATACAAGGCAGCCTGCACGCACACACACACACACACACACACACACACACACACACACACACACACACACACACACACACACACACACACACACACACACACAGGTATATTAAATTACCATTGTATTCTATTTCTAAGTGATCCCATTATTCCTCAGCCTCAGAACAATTACATCCAGTGAATGCATTCAAAGACTCAAATGAAGTGTAACAGGAGATCAGAAACACTTTCTGCTTGTCTCTCAGGGCTGGAGAATGGCTCCCTGTAAAACACCTTCAATCACTCAGCTGCTCCCTCCACTCATAACCGCCGGACTGAGAGTGAGGAATACATCTTAAAGCTCAGGCGTTTTGTCTCACCTACGCCAAGGGAAGCTCTGATCAGTCATAACGCTGCGGTTTGATTTTCCAGCTGCGACTCCACGCTTGTTTTCCTCTTGTCTTCAGGCGCCCGTGTTTATGATGAAATAGCGTGAAAGGCATAATGTGTTTGTTTCTCATTAGCATGTGCTCCTTTCAATATTTTGCCACTCTCCTGGTGTATAGTAATGACTGATCATTTACAAACACACTTTTTCCTTCACATTTATTGCATCTAGACAAACTGTGAATGAAAATTGACTTCATAAGATGTGGTGGGAGGAAACATCTCTCAGTGGGATCAGTGTGCATTTCCTGGAGGTGCAAATTTAATTATTTGAAATGTAGACTGCTTCTAAGTGACGTGTATATGAAAATGCAAAACATTATGTGGTTACATAACTCTCAAAACAGGAAATGACAGTGAGAACTGTATTTTTCTTTTCCTTATTAGGAAATTCACTTACTCTTAAATGGGCCATGGTGAGCGTGGGCCTACCTAATTCGAGCTTAGACCCAATCAATCACAGAGCTTCAAACAAACTGAGTGAATGAGTACCAGTCAGTGTCTAATTTCTAATGTTCTTAACATTATTTGACTACATAGGAGTCATTAGAATATACACTGGAGGAAAACACTCTTCCCCTCAATATTCATGAAACGCTCAAAATGTCCTCCCCATTATCTTGATAAAAAGTATGAAGAATTGCTATTTATACAAAAGGCAGCCATGCAATGGATCATCTTTAGCAAATCTTATCATAATCATATATAAACAAATTAGCATTATTATTGTTATTGGTTTTAGTGTTTTGGTGTATTTCAGTTCTGCATGTGGTGTGTGCAAGTGGCGTTGCCGTACCTCAGCAAAAGCTGAGCTCAACTGCTGTGAATAGGTTCAATCAATGTCAAACACTGTACTGTCACTTTCCCAAACACATGCATTTTTACCAAAACCTCAAACAGTGTAGAGGCACTACTCCTGTGTGCCTGGGACTAAAAAAAAGTATTTTGTTAAAAGTAATAAAATCATGCTAAAAAAGAGATATTATTTAGGGATCTGATGTTTAAAAGGCCAAAAAACACAAAGTAGAAGCAGGAAGGGCTAATGTTGTTCACACACTCAACTCACTACTTTGTTAAGTATAGGCCTACTGGTTAATTTCATTTGCAGGCAACCACACCCCAAACAATCTATACCCACATTTTAATCTACACTCGCAGTTTGTTTGATTCCTAATCTTTTTATTTACTTTTAGTCATACACTGTTTAAATGGAGTGCTCACATTTTCACATTGTAGGGTTAGAATGAGTCATTTTCTGTTATATTAATAATTTTTGTCCTTCTTTGTTTGAGGTACTGTGCTGATGCGGGGTCTCCTCCTAGAGTAGACAAAGGTACAGCCAAGGGCAGAGAGCTGCTAAATCCTGTGGCCAGCTCATCAGGCAAAACCACACTGCCATGTCAGAGGGGGGATTTGGGTTTAGTTAGTTTTTTCCTGTGTGTCAGTTCTAGTTGAACATTCATTTTGTTTTCCTCTTTTTGTTATAGATGGTTTGGCTAAGCCACTATATATGTTGCCTCATGTTTCATTTTGGTAGGTCAGTTTCTTCAGTTACCATCTATTTTTGTTGACCTCTTTTAGGCCGAGTTACTAAGTTCTTGGTTTGTATTGTTTTTGCATCTTTTGGGTAAATAAAACCCCCACCTTTTCAAACAAACTCCTGTCTTCTTCATAGCCTCACTGCTTGGTCCCTGACAGCAAGATTATAAATAAGGGCAGGAGGTAAGAAGGGTTTTGGAGGGACTTTTTTTTTTTTCTTTTTTTTTTTAGAGACTGACCAATTCTAGAACAAGTTAACATTGTCCACAGAGCCCAAGATGTAAGTCCTGCTGGCACACTTAAGCTCAGTGTGCAGGCTGAGAAGTGTACTGAAATGGCCAACTCCGCAACAGAGAGTGGGGATAGGGCCCAATATTAAAAACGGATTTTCCACAGTTCCTAATCACGTCAAAAAGGAGGTTAAAATAGTTTTTGGTGTGCTCAGATCTCTGATGGATTGTGTCCATGGGTGAATTATGAGACACTGGGCCGCTAGGCACTGACATTCAGGAGGCCACACTTTTTCAATTTTGTATCAAAATTATTGAGAGGTATTAGTAGGGACGTGTCCCTATCAAATTCTATGCCTTTGTTGACAGTATGTTGTTATGTGGTCAGTGTGCCAGGCTGACCTACTCTTCAGTACCAACATGTTGCAACAGCTGCATGCTTTGTCTGGCTAAAATGCTCTTGGTGGATCTTCCAACGGTGACTTCTACTTTCAGTCAGCTGCCTCTGCATTCACTAAGGTGAACACATGTTTTTGAATAATCCCTGTCACAGATGTGACTGCTGAATGCGTATCCTCCAAGATCAAAATTATAGGTTTCAAGTAACTCTCCAAAAGAAAACATCAACAACCAGAACATAGAGTTGAGTGTGTGCAGTACGTGGTGTGTAAAAAATATGCAGACTATCTTTTTGCAGTAATGAGTTTGAGTTGCACCTGCTGTGGTGTTGCTTATAGAGCTATGCATTGTCTGCCTTTGTGATGCTTTATCCAGCTGTTAATTGTATAGGAAGCAGCAGGCGTTTCATGTAGCTTAATAATGCTTGTTGCACCCATGGTGTCCATAGCCCTCGAACACTGTCAGTCATTTTTGTTTTGTGTAAGTGTGTGAGTTGTATATAGTAATTATTATAGGGACATATATATATATATATATATATATATATATATATATATATCCAACAATGCTATTACAAAATGTCTTAAAGAAAAACATGCAGTAAGTAGTTCCCAGAGTGTGTATACAAAGTGCTCAGTTCATCATGGTGATTTTACTGTTTGAAATGTATTGAGCAACCTGTTAAGGATGCACAATGTGTCTGAATGATTTAGACAACGTTGTGAATTTTTGTCATCATTTGTCATCTTGTGATTCTTGCCTGTCTCCTGAGACTCGGGTTGCATTTTGATATAATACTTAAGGAATTATCTTAAACATATTGTTGTTATAATGGTACATTTTAAAGCTTTTCTTTTATATGCATTTCCTGTTAAATTGGTCCTGTTTTCATGTGCATCACATTTACTCTAGTCCAGTAGGAGTATGTGTGAGTATGTGCATTAGGGGTGTAATGGTAGGTGTACTGCCCTGAAGCGTGTGGTAGAGAATGTTCTGTTCAGTCAAAATCATCTATTTATGTGAACTACTCAGACATGGAACACACATATTAAAAAGTTATAACGAATACTGTATAGTGTTTATCACTGTGTACATGTGCCCACACATGCATATTATGCTGTAAATTACATTGTAGAGTATACCAAATTGAAGCATATGGTCAAAGTGTTGTTGTTTCTTTGCATTTTCGTCAGTCCATTGTGCCTGCCCTGTATAAGCAACTGCAAGCTACACTTAAGACATTATCAACAGGTCAGAGTCTTAAGATAGAGCATTACAGTTGTGACATTTGTGTTGTTGTTTTTTTCCTTATTGACAGTATGCCAGTATTTGAGTGCCTTAAAGGTCCACTATACAAGATTTAGGGGGATTTAGTGGCATCTAGTGGGGAGGACTGCAGATTGCAACCAGCTAAAACTGTAGAGGTCTCCTCCTCTCCAAAACAAATAGACCAGGTGATTAAAATAGGTAAAACACAGATAAAAACAGCAGTTCTATGTTACAAATCATTTTCTCCTGAGCTGTTTAGCATATTGCAGACGATTGCTGTCTCAGCACCTGCAAATGGCTGCTCACCTATTTTCTTTGATAACTTAATGTGCAACCAAACTATGTACAGAATTTACAGAATATATATGGGATATGGAGGATATACTGTGTATAAAAATGAGCAGACCTTATACAGTACGTACAGCATGTTATGTACCATTACAGTAATGAGATTATAGTCACTGATGCAATTGAAGTAAACATAGATTCCTCATATACTGCTCTGTTTGGCTTCTCAGTAATAGCTAATGCTTCATGGTCCATGTGTAATAGCAGTGCAACAGCCATCATGGATATATTTACAGAATTTCCCCATTGGGTATCAATAAAGGTTTATCTTTCTTTCAAACAGCAAGCTGTTTGACAACAGAGTCCAGAGATGCTTTTCCTGAGCAATTTTTGAAAAATAAATCAGTCACAGCACATTCATCACAGTATCAGAGTGTGTGATTAGAAGAGAGTTTACAGTGGTAATCCTCCAGAAGGCTGCCCTTTCTACTGCCTGAGCGCTACAAGAGGCAGCTGCTGTGGGTGCTTCTTTTAAACAGGGCAGCTGCCAGGAGCCCCACTGCTCTGACCATCTGCAGAGCTGCTCCTCTCCAGCCCACTACCCACCCTCACCATGCTCGCCCCACTCCACATTAAGGAGCAGGGGACTGTACGCGTCCTATAGAGGCTTTGCAAATGTGCCACAAATCTCCTAGCAACTACAGCTGGTGACATGGAAAGGGTTCACTCGTGAAGTGGCTGTGTGCAAGAGATGGCTCTAACAATGTGACTTCAAAAGAAAGAGGCCTATAAAAGTTGGTGATGCTGTGGGTGTAGATCAATCTAACAGTGTTTTGCTCTAAGTTAGAAGAGAAAAAACCCCCCATCAGAATTTCCACATCTGCCATGGCATTGCATTGTGTATCATACTAGACCTATTTCACCAGTTACAGTTAATACTTGCATCTAATTTGGTTATGTGAATAATTAATATTTGATTCAATTGGGGAATCCAGCAAAGAAATTATGATCAAGACTATGTTTTGTTATCAGACCTTTAGTAATGTGTGTATTGCCCGCCCCGCCGGACATCATCCTCAACCTCATCACGGAGGCAAACAAACCCAGATTAAGGGGAACAGCGGAGCTACAGCCTAGCATCATTAAGCTGCTCCAATTAAAAAAACATTATAACTAAATATAAACATAATTAAATAAAATACTGCTCCTCTTTTTGCTAATGTGTCCCTTTGCATTTTTGTGGCTTGTTTTAGCATCCCCAGTTTTCATTGCTTTTATATGCACGATGGCAAAGGAACCCTGTTTAAGAGGAACAGTGGAGCTACAACCCAACATCATTATGCTGCTTTGATTAATGAAAGAATTCAAATACATGTGATATTGTTCTTTTCTTGACAAATGTGTCCCTTTACATGATGTCTTGTTTTTGTATTTTGTGGTACCTAAGACTGGGGGGGGGGGGGTCAATTTTTTTTTTTTTTCTATCTACACCTTCTGCAAGCCAAAGGGGATTCTCCCCAGGTTAAGTATTTGCTGAGGTATTCTGAGTTTTAATGACTAAGAGCCATTTTAGGGAGCCAGTATATGAGTGAGGGTCACAAAGGAAAAGTGCTCAAACTAACTTTGGTATGACCCACAATACTCGTACACCAAACAAAAACTATGACAGTCAACAGTGATATATATATATGTAACATTCATAAAACATTATAGCTTTCCACTTTTTAATACATTTGAAAGTAATAAGAGACACCACAGTGATTTCTGTTGGGGACGGTGGATGTCTCCCTTATTTTTGAAAAACCTATTTTTGTACTTTTACTTCTTACAGTTTCAGTTTGATTCAGTCTCGGAAAAAAAACAAAAAACACTAAACCAGTTCAGCCTTCAAAATCCAGATGGGATAAGCTCTGACTTTATTAAAATGTTAAAATGACTAACTGAGTCACCTTCAGGTATTACCAGGTGCTTACACCATTTAAGCCATACAAGCAGTAGTGAGTGACTTTCCACCTTTTTTGCCCCCGGATTTTGACTTTCAGGTAACATACAAACTGCCCTACCTTACGTTCTATCCTGAAGGTCATTGGGACTGTATGCAGCTTGTGAGGAAGACTGCAGGCACTGCTCAGGGCTGAAAACTGCCATTATTTACAGACAATTCTTCTAAAAAGACACAAGAACTGATCAATAATCAAAGATAATTAAGTAAGAGGCAGAGATGTTTGTACTAATAAAATAAACAAAATGTGATTGAGTTTTAAGATTCATCGTTGACATAATGAGATTCCTCGAGTAAGTAAAGTAAGGAATAGGTGATTTTGTTATTATTATATGGTATGATACCATTATAATGAATAGCATAATAAGCAATGCAATCACAGTTCATTATTTGCTTGATGCCACAAATTTGAAGAACCTCTGATTTCATTGTTATTCTTAATCAAGACTCTAATTATTATGCAATGTAATGGCTTCCATGCATGTCTCTCCCTCCAGTCCTTGTATTGCTTCAGTGATGGTGTTGTTTTGTTTATTAAATAACATTCAATAAAAAAGCATGATAACTACACTGAAAATAGGGTCAGATAGGTAAAAAGAGTAAAAGATTTAGAGGTGTGTGTAGAGGTATGTAACAAAATACAAAATGATATCCACAATTTATAAGAAGAATTACGGCACAGAAAGATACAGTGTCAAAAATAAACCTTAAGTTAATGTTAGAATTTTGTTCAACTTGTAATTATGTTACAGCCTCTTAAAGGTCCCCTGTGTAAGATTTGGGGGGATTTTGTGGCATCTAGTGGTGAGGAATGCAAATTGCAAGCAGCTGAAACTTCTCCCTGTTAGAATTCCTTCAGCGTCCATTGTTCAGAAGGTTTTTATTAAGCTGAATTATCCACAGAGGTCTCTTCCTCTCCAAAACAAACAGACCAGGGGCCTCATGTACAAAGGGTGCGTACGCACAAAAACATGGTGTACGTCCTTTTCCATGGCAAAGTTCAGATGTATCAAGAGTGAAATGACTGGGGGAAACTGTTATAATAAATAAATGTGAAAACATTTAGTCCTCAGAGTGATGTGCACATCAGAGACACATGAACAATTAACACTGATGAACAATTAACACACCCACGTGCCTGCAATTAGATGAGTGGATATAAAAGCATGCGCAAAGTGGTGCAGAAGATGCTGTTAACAATTGCTGCTTTAGCAGTATTAAGACACTGTAAATGGTGCAATACAAAGAGAGCGTGTGTTCAGGGACAGATGGCACTGGCATTGTGACAACTGGCTCATCAGCTGCTTTAGGTTCCCGAGGGCAATCCTCCTGGAACCGTGCGCCTTGTTGCGCGACACTGCGAAGAGCCATCCGCTGCCTGTATCTATACAGGTGCTAATGGACGGAATTATCCGCATATCAGCCAGGTATATCAAATTCCCAAATGCAGCTGAACAAGCCAACATTAAAGCGCAATTTGCATCGAGAGCCGGTTTTCCTAATGTAATCGGAGCTATCGACTGCACACTTTTCTATAAAAGCGCCTTCATGGGATGAATTTGTTTATGTCAACAGGAAGCATTTTCATTCTATCAAATATGTGATGCGCAAATGCAATTAACCAACATTGTGGCGAGGTGGCCCGGTTCAATGCACGATTCATATGTTCTGAGTAACAGCATAGTTGGGTACAGAATACAAGCAGGAACTGTGCGCAATGGGTGGCTTCTTGGTGAGTAAATAATTTATTTGTTTAACTGTCCTAATATTAATCCCCCTGATGCGCACTGAGCATGTGTGCCCCCAAATATTATCCTGTCTTCACAGCATCAGTACTAGTCAGTGGTTAAAGTTAGTGACTTGCTGTTTTTTGCTGGTTAAACTACAGCTTCAGAGATTTCTAACAAGCCCCTGATTGTCTCTGTGTGTAAAATACTCATGTCCTGTTAATAAACCCGCGTAACGTGTGAAATTTCTTAATCAGCCTCACCTTTTCCCCGGCGCACTTCTGCATTCATTTACAACAATAGTGTGTGATCCATGTAAGTGGTGTATAAAATTAACAAATGGAAACTGTAAATCCAGTTCACATAATTATTTGTCTGCTTTCAATTGACCCCAGGCGACTCTCTGTTCAAACAGAGTGAGCTCCTCCTCTCCTGTCCCCCCGCCTCCTCTTGCGTTTTGTATTGATGCTGGAGCACAGCGTACCAAAAAGTACATTTTCGTGCGCCTCCACTTCAGTGAGTAGCGTCTCCAATTCGCATTCTGTGAGGTTTTTCTTTTTTCCTGTCTTACTCATTCTTTTGTTTTAGTGTTCTGATCGTGCAGACAGGGGAATCTCAGGTGCAGGGTTCATTTAAATGGGGGCGTGGACAGGGACGGGTCGGGTACTCCAACATGTGCGCTCAATTCCACGTAGATTGGGATGTACAAAGGAAATGTACTTGGATTCATGCCCACGCACAGATTCATACATC
Organism: Epinephelus awoara; assembly: GCA_035609425.1. Classification (NCBI taxonomy): domain Eukaryota; kingdom Metazoa; phylum Chordata; class Actinopteri; order Perciformes; family Serranidae; genus Epinephelus; species Epinephelus awoara. The sequence continues at coordinate 7,473,637 of CM069305.1, forward strand.
TGCATGTTGTCTGGATTTAAGCGTATGCCATGTTTCAGGAGGAAATCCACGCAAGTCTTTGTACATGAGGGCCCAGGTGATTAAAATTGGTAAGAATACTGATTAAATCAGTTTCAAGATGTTGTCTGGCATGTCAGAGACAGGCCAAAAGCCTGGCATATGCTAATCTGTGCTCCCCTTTTTCGTCTGATAAATTAAAATCCAGACATATGGGAGGTTTTATTGGGAGCCGAATTATCGACAGAGGTTTCTTCCTCTTCAAAACATACAGACCTGGGGCCTCATGTACAAAGTCTTGCGTGGATTTCCTACTGAAACATGCCGTACGCTTAAATCCAGAAAACGTTGTACGCACAAAACCATCCAGATGTCAATAAATCCCCCTTTGAATGATTCAAAGTACACTGTATATAGAGGGTACTGTCGCACTTTAAAGGTGTTAGAAATGTTAAAAAATAATGAGGTTACACAGAATTCTGACATCACCAAACATCAAACAATGATAACAACATGACCAAACAAGCCAAATACCAAACCAAAAGGGATTCTGCCAACACTTAAGAAGAACTGGAACAGAAACATGAGTTCCAGCTCAAATGCTGGGGAATAAAAGCCACCCTAAGAGGTCACTGAGGCCAGTCCAGCAGCTCAGTGCTCTATTCTTAACTGATGAGACAGAGAACATGATGGTGCTGCTCTTCGTTGATGAACAATTACTTATATATAATTAAGGGGCCTTAATGTTAAATGTTTAATGAGAGCGCAGTGTGCAGGGGAGTAGTGTCGATGGACTGTCACGGAACACCTCTCCTGGTGGCTCCGTTGTGCTGCTCAGCTCTGCACTCGTAATACATACGTAATGGCCTCAAGCGTTCCACCAAGGACTGGAGCAACACTCCCCTGAGACTGTGCTCACTGGGAAGCATGCATCATTATGTTGTAAGATTCTCACGTTCATTGGAGTTCATTACCTTGTTTGTGTGTATGTCATGTTAATTTTAAATATATATATCCTGTGAGTTAAAAGCCTTAATAATCATGTTAAGCACCTGATACAGTATGTAGAGGTGGGTAAAGAACTGTAGTTCATTGTGGTATTGTTATTTTAAAAAAGACATACCTTATTAATCTCTGAGGGGAAATTCAACTTTTTCACTCTGTTGTCATACACACAGGCTGGAAATAAACACACATGCACAAACAGGACCTATACATGCATTAAATGGAGAGATGTCAGAGCGAGGGGGCTGCTTTTGACAGGTGCCTCAAGCGGTTGGGGGTTTGGTACCTTGCTCAAGGGCATCTCAGGGGGCGAAATGGCACCTCTGCAACCACCAGTCCATCCTCAATGCTTGGCTCGTAACTATATAGTACACCTATCAAATATACACATATACATTATACAGTACATATATATATAACAGAATGGCTAAAAGTGGCAGGGCTAAGATGAAGAGCTGGTGATAATCTTCTGTGGGTTTGCCACCATTAGATTGGCTGCTTGGCTTGACTTGTTTGATTCTGCATGTCAGTCAAATGCATCAGGGATTTTTTTACTTAAATTACTCAGATTTGGGGGCACAATCTAAGCTGGAATAGCCACTGTGTTTCCGTAAAAACAACCACTTTTTGTGGCACTCTTCCTGGTGGAAACACAGTGACAAGGCATAAAAAAACAGCCATGGTTGGTGCCTAAAAAGCTGCCTGGAAAACACAACCGGTTTTGTTTAATTGGTTTCAATCACTGGCTCTGCAGCTTGGCAAGTATCTCGCCTGGGTGTCACACCAGCCAGATGACATAGTCAGCTCATATATTAAGCCACTTAAGAAACACTGATACGATACATATGAAACAAGCAGATGTCATGTTGACATTTAAGGTGTTTTGACTGATTCACAACATCACCTCATGCGTTCCACCTTAAAAGTTGCCAGTAGCTGCCAGTGGCTGCCAGTAGCCATTCAGCAGCACAGTGAATTAAATTATTTACATGCATATGGTATATGCATCACTCTTCTGACTGTTTGATTTGAGTTATGAGCAGAGCAACCTGCTAGGAGGCTGTCGCGCATGCCTGGTCAGGCATTGCCCGTCTTCAGAGATAGATAGATATTTAATAGTCCATCTGGAAATTCATCATGTACCTTACAGGAATTATCAAATGAATAATTGTCCGTCTTGGATGCGACTTGGTACAACTTAGCGTGGTTTGACTCGACATGACCAAAAGAACGAGTGGAAAAGCCCTATATATGCAACATGCAAACAATTTTATTATGAAAATATCAATTAGTGCAGCTTTATCTACATGTGGTGTGTACATGTTGAATGTCATACTTGAGTTGGATCATCAGTCAAGCCTCTGCATGACAAAATAGCATTATATTGAAGGAGTATGGTCTTTTGTTTGAGAGTCAGTGCAGTGCAGAAATTGTAAAGATTCTGTTAAAAAATGCACTTTTGAACCAAAACTCTCCCCTGGATAATAGATTCATTCTGTGCCCCTGCAGCAATGACCACCATTTCCCAGCCTAATCACACACATGCATACACACAGCCACACACACACATAACACACTGGGGAACCCCAGTCGAGACACAGCCTGGTTTTAAAATTCCATTGATTCAGGTCAAAGTGTGTATGCAGCATACAGGGCAGAAACAGGAAAGGGGATTGCATCAGCTGCTCAGTCTTTCTCTGCCTCACTACCATCATCCCAGATGCCCACACTGCTGTTTTAAGAAAAGAAAGTCTTACTTGAGTTTGAACAGGCGAGCTGGAAACCTAAACAATACACTACTGAGTGTATAATTCACTGTATCCAGCAGGCATCTATCCTATTTAAGCCACAGCTCTGGGCCTCCTACTATTGGACGTTAATCGCTTAATCTTCGCGTCACTTCCAGTGCCACTTCTCTCAATTATTCCCAGGATGCTCCACTTGCCATACAGGGTGCCAGCTATTTTTATGCCGCAGCCTGCCAGCCTTTTGTGCGCATTCTGGAGCTATCAACAATGAGAGTTGACAGGGAAGTGAAAAAACAGGCTATTGATTCAACCTATCTCTTACGCCTTTTCAATTGCCTTTAAGTACTGGTGGCGCCTGTGAGGGTCTGGACTTGATCAGGGAATCACTTAATTCCAGACAGCAGCCATTGTGTAATGTTAGAAAAAAAGGATGCCTCTTCTAAAGGAATAAAAAACCAACAAAGGTGGAAACTTAGCTGCTCTGAGTAATCATCTCAGAATTCTTTTCTAAATAAACTGTAGCCAAGATACATAAGAACCTTTCTTTGTTATGAAACAGCAATTACATCCCATTAGTGTCAAGTGTAGACACCGTCACTCTAACGTATGCTCACATTACTGTCTACACTTTGAAGTGTATGCATTAGAATGTATAACACCAGGGTACCCTCAAATAATGACAACTTCATGACAGCCTTTCAGTGATGTCCAAGAGAAAATCTCCATATCATAGCATGTTTACTGTAAAATGTTTTCTGTAAATAAGCAATGGCAATTAGTCATGGCTATGTGATAGATAGTCAGAATGTCAAGGTCACTGTGACCTTGCATTTGTCTCCTTCGCGTGAATGTGATTTCCCAAAAAGGCCTTGAAGGAATTTCTTCAAATTTGGCACGAATGTCCACTTGGACTCAACAATTAAAAAAATTGCTTTTAGTGGTTAAAGGTCAAAGTGACTGTGACCTTGTGCTCGTTTTATTCTTGTAAATGTAATATCTCAAGAATGCCTTGAGGGAATTTCCTCAGCTTTGGCACAGACCATGAACAATATCTCACATAAATGTCTATTAGGATAAAATAATAATGTAATGACATTTTATATCCAAAAGGTGAAAGGTCAGCTTCACTGTGACATCATAGTGCCAACACCATCATCGTGCCAACACCATAACTCAGGAACAGAAGGGGAGACATTTGGTCAGATACTGTCCTGGTGACACTAATATTAGGTGCCCACCTTGAAACTGTGCTGATTTTATAGATCTTTTGTGCTGCCAGGAGGAAGATGTGTGTGAAGCATCTATGTTTAAGAATATGTCGCTTCTTTGCAGCAACATCCATATTTGAAGCATTGTCTACTGTCATGGATGCATGAGTCTTGACAGACATGGATGTAAACTATAACTGCAACTTCACTGGTTTGAGGCATAAAATCATGAGGCAGTAGTTCTAGTTTATATTAAATTTTATCTTCACACATGGCCCAAAATAAACAACCGCCAATAATAAAATAATAAAGTATTTTTTTCTCGACTCCACTTCACCCAAAATAACTTAAGTCTCAGCACTGGAAAAGTTTTTATTTTGTTCTCTCTCTTTCTTTGTTTGCTCCAAGTTCGCAGGTCAACAGGATGCACCTATTCATAGTAATTATAACCTCCATATATGATGGTCACTTGCTATTCATGAGGGGGGATGTATAGTAATTGCTGACTAGCAGCAGCGTGCTGTCAATGGTGTGTAGGTCAACCATTCTTAAGACTGTGTTGGACGACACCTCAACTATGGACATACTGGCAAATGACCAGCACTTCATTTTTGAGTTGGTGGATAAAGCTCTGCAAAAGTCTTCAGCAAACCCACACTTGTGCTTTTTTGTGATGCTCAGTAGGTTGGGGCAGAAGTATCCGATGGACATAGTGTTGGGTGAGCACGAGGATGTGAAGGTGGTGCACACCATGTCTGTCCATGCAGCCTGCAACATAACACCCGGTGACACCGATTACATCCTGATGTGCTCCCGCACTAGGCTACAGGACTTATGCAGGCTTCACGGAAACTTGTTCAGCTGTCTGGGCATGCATGAGACAATCAATTTCCAGAGCAATCTCGAAATCATTGGACTTCGCAAGACAGGTGCAACCTTTCTGCGTGCCCAGGACCATTATGGTCCTGCAGCTCTACGCAGACTGGTCCCACATGCACCTGAAGTGCACTTCCATGCACCCAGTGTCTGGGACCACCATCACTGCAGGCCTGTCCCACCCAAATTTCCATGGTGCCATGATGCAGCATGCCAGGACATATCTGGAGCACATGGAGGACCTGATAAGGGCGAAAGGTGCCCTTTCCGATATCACTGAAGGAAGGGCAGGTGGCACTTTTTGGTGGAAGCGAAGGTGTCCCTGAGGTCCTGCGTCCCTCAGGGTTCTTCAGACCCCCCAAAATATGGCAGTGGTGCTTCCCTTTGCCTTTTGTGGTGAAGTGACACCACAGTGGGATGTGGTCCAGGTGCTGCAAGTGGTGCTGCAGTACATGTTAGAAGCATTGGTGTGGCTCTTCCAGGAGCATGCTGGGAAGGAGGGGTAGGATGCCAGCTAGCAGATGCACCGGCTGAGCTGGCTTTGGAAGAGATCTCCTTTGGCCACCCACTCTCTAACTGCGACTCGCAGCTGAGCACAGCCCTGTGCACCAGTACCACCAGGAAAACATCCTTGACACACTGGAGAGGCTTCATTGGCCTGTCGCTGAACACTCCAGTGCCACAGCTTGGGTGATGCTGCCTCCTTTCTCCAACTGGACTAGGGACCACCTCCAAGTGTAGAGGATAGGGAGGAACTTGCCTCTCTGTGAGACCCACTCTGCAGACTGAAAAACTTACATCGGATTCATGAACTCTGCAGAAAAGCCGGATTTGATCCGCTCCAGGTTCCTGCTGTATCTCAGGGAACGCCTCTCAATTTCTGTAGCCACATCTGCAGCCACAGCCCCAGTTCCTGGATGGAGGGTGATATGCTTTGAGAGTACAACTCCACAAATGCAGGAAATCCCACGTCAGACCTTTAGGGTAAGCGAAAGATGGTGGTTTGTTTAAAGGATATTTGGGACATTTTACCAATGGTTTCTATCAGTTGTGATAACACTGTACTCACCAACTGAATATTTCTTTATTACACAGGAAAAGTGCATGTCTACAGTAAGTACCGGAGGTCAGCATTGAACAGAGATGTCTGAATACAGCACGCCTTGAATCTCCTCCAAATATAATTGACTAATGTGGTTTGATCTGATTGTCTGACTGCTCAGGTATTTTTTATATACTTTTTTTTTTCTCAATGGGAGCAATGACTACCCAAACAATGTTGGCAAAACCTTGGGTTGACAAAATAATCTTTGAGGTGAAGTGTGTAAGATCTTGGTGTTGTCTAGCAGTGAGTTGCAGACTTTAACCAGCTTCAGCTCAAAACTTCTCTTGATTAGAATTTCTTACTGGGAGCAGAATTATCCTCAGAGGTCTTCTCGTCTCCAAAACAAATGGACCCTGGGATGAAAACCTATGAAGACACTGAATAAAGCAGTTTCATGTCGCAAATCAGTGTAACACTGATGCTGCTCTTTGTAGATGGGCTTCTAACTACAGTGGCAGATCTGAATCTGAATGGCCATATCTGGGGCAAGTGTTTGGTTTGTCTGTCCATTTCTGCCAAAATATCCTCCTAAATTGGACATTGGACCTTTAACCCAAGGCCCACTTAGTAGAATTTTCTGGAACTCTCAACCACATCTCACAGTCCTTATGGGCGGATAGAGTCTGGGCTGTGATCAACAGCTGAAAGCCCAGTAAAGTACAGTAATAAAGTATTAATATTTTCCTTTGGCAGTGAACAGTTTGGGGATTCAGCCTTTCCACATTATGTAGAGGATTTTTTTTCCTGTTTCTTACAAAATGTTTTTGCTGATGTGGATTAAAATTAGTTGCATGTGAGCAACATTTTTAGCAGACAGAGCCGGTGAAGTATTGATTTACAGAGACACAAAGTGCAGCTCCTGTAGATGGCAGTGTGAGAGATTGTTGTGCTAAAGGCTCCTGTGTAGGCTTCTGAATTGCACTGATCCCTCAAACAAAGCCTTCCATCAAGTGGGAACCAGATAGCCGTGTGGGATTTTCATTAATGCTGCTTACCATCTTAAACCCTCCGCTGTCCCTTTGAACACACCCTCCATCCTGTGCTGCGTCAGGCCTCCGCTCTCCCCTCGGCCCTCTTAATGACTCGGACTTTTATTACCTGGGCTGATGGGACATCCATAAAGAGACGCTCTGCCAGCAAGATGGCAAACACGTTTCCCGCTCAGTCCTCATGTGTCTTCTTGAGAGCAGCTTAAAGAGTAATAGAGCTTCTGGGATCCCTCTCTGTTCACCGAGGGGACACCGTCTGGCATCCTCTGGCTGGTTGTGGGGAATGCTCGGTGTGTCAGGTTCATTGATGGCAGCCTATTATATTGGTTTCCTGCAACAGAGCCACATGAACATCTGTGCATGTCATTTTCAATGACCCACCTCAGGGCCACGGTACCATTACAGGAAGCTCTCAGGGATCAGAGGCTGTCTTTGGCGGTACCAGCAGTTGGGTTCCACACAATGACTCCCGCAGGGTGGAGAGTCACGGCTCTGATACATGTGACTATGCAGAAGGAAAGTTTCTGGTACTGTACTTTGTGTTGCCTTTCCTTTTTTTTTTTAAGTGTTTACGACTGTGGTGGTGGAGTGAAAACGATGGGATCAGAGGGAATTGACAGATGTGGCAAGCTGTAACAAGGTGACCAATGCAATGTTTCAGGATGTAAAAAGCTTCTTGAATTTTTCCCAGGATCTATACCTCATTGGCAAATTAAGAAAGTGCAAACATGCCGCGCAGGCGAGCATGCACTTCGAATCGCAGGGAGAGAAGCAAAGAGGGAGCAGATTGCCTGTATTCAGATCCGTGCCGTGCTTGTCACAGTCGTGATGACAAACAGGCTGTAAGAGAGCGCCTCGCACTCATTTGTCAAACTTGCTCTGACATCAAGAATGCTTTGGCTTTCAGGGCTGATAAGAGCTGCAGTGTAATCCGTCTTCAAGTCAGTTCAAGAATACAATGGGCGACTGTATGCTTTTCATCACCTTGAATGGATGGATGATAAAGGATAAAAAATACTGTATGTTCAAAAGCTTAGTGCTTTTCTCTCTAGCCATTCATTCACTATGTCATATAAAGTATAATAGTTTTGAGTAAAATCATTAATAAATCTCTTTATAGTACAACTCATTTGAGGGACTTAACTAGCTTTGTGTCATAATGATGTGGGTAGTATGTGTAAATGAACCAGGACAGACAGGGGCAGATTATCAGACAATGCACCCCTGGGCAAAGCCCCCCACGCACACACACACAAACACACAGGAGCAAGACAAGCACTGTACAGTTTTTTAGCCTTGTTTTGTGTCATTGTTTTGCACCTTTTTGTAGTTGTAATGTACCCTTTTGTGGTTTTTATCTCTTTGTAGTTCTGTAATTTACAGTATGTGTTGGTCATTTTGAATCTCTTCCTGGTCAGTTCATGTTAACTTGACTGACATTTTGTGAGAGCACCGACCCTCTCTATATCTCAAACTCAGATCAAACGCCAATCAAACTGTGAAAGTAAGAAGTGCAAAAAAATATGCACCAAGATTCTGTTAAATGTGGCTTTTCTTGCTAAAAATGTTTTTAGAAACATATTTTAGTCGACTGTTTAACTGTTATTCTAGATCATTTGTTACCAGCTGGCTGCCATGAGTTCCTCTATCCTAAATGTTTATTGATCTATTGTGGCGCAGTGCATTCTGGTAGTTGTAGGTATTCTACCTCTCGAGCAAAAGCAAATGCCTCAGCCCCTTTTCTCTGTTTCTTCTCTGGTCATGTAGGACCAGTTTCAAAAGTATCGATTCACTGACCAAACATTGGTATCAGGCCTTGTAGACTGCCATCCACTTATCAGCAAATAAGATGAAGTTTGCCGATGGCAGTGGCTGTGTTTGTCTGTTGTATCACATCCATTTTGCAAAGCAGGGATCCAGACTAACAGCCACAAACTCAAATTATAAAGCTGGTACAAGAGGAATAGAGTTACTGTTTTGCAAATGGGCTTGATCTAACTGTTGTGTGAAGTGATGGCGAATAGTAGCCAGCATCCTGGAGACAATAGAAAACATGTTTGGGACAAACAAAAATCTTGCCTGGGATGCCGTCGAGACCAAAGGCCCAGTAAACTTACTACTGATGCATAGGCTATGAACCCTACTGTTTGCCTGACAATGCTGCACTGTGAATAACAAATCCATGTTGACATCAACAGGAGGAGAGATACTTAATGTTAGCTGTTAGCAGCCGGTGGCCACAACTAACTAATATCTCACAAAAGTTGCACTGAGTTACATTATCATATGTTCAAGCTCTATTCAGTAAAAGTGTGTATTGGGTGAAGATAAGTTATAACACTCGCATAATGTATTCAGTGTGATCTTGAAATGTAGCTTTTGGCTACATACAGCTGTTTGAAGGAGACATTATTGATGTTTTCACAGTACTGTATATAGAAATTAGAGAGGGAATTATGATGAATCGTGTATATAGTAAAAGCGGTTTTGAAGCAGATTTGAAAGATGTTTTCATGTGAAATGTTATATTAAATGTTTTATAAATTTGCATGGTTGAATTTGTGCTCATTCAAAGGAAGTGTAGTAAAGGGCGTAATTACTTTAAAACAGTTCAGCTAATTAGTGTGTATATAGTGTAGATGTCTTTGTTTCTTGGCACAAAAGGGGGAAAAAATACAAACACAAAATAAACAGCAATATAAAAACAATATGTACTGGTATCAGCTATCGGCCAATGGCCAAATTGTTATTTTAAACATCGGAATCAGCCCAGAATTTCAATGTAAATGCAACCCTTCCCTCTACTGTATAAATAGCCCCATGGATGGATCTTTAATGCACATAAATCCTCCATACAGATAAACTATTGACAAATATGTCTTTTAGAATTCAGGTTGCCAAAAAACAAAAAAAAACCAAACATATATCAGATATATCTGTTGTTCGATGTAATGTCTCACCATTCTAAATAAATAAATAAATAAATAGAACTGAGAACCAGGTGTGAGCCACTTCACTTGAATTATAATAGAATAATTCACTGCACTGTGAATTATGCTGTCGATACACATCTGTTTTGTGCTGAGTCTTTGCTGTTTTATTGTTGTAATGAAAGTAAAACTTTGTCACGTTTTATACAAAGTGCGGAAGAAAAAAAAAGTTGCCGTCTGCATACTAAACACCATCTTTCATATTTCCAGACAGATGTCAAATAGCTTTACTTAACTCGTTATCTGTTAGCTGTCTGGGCCTGCAGTCATCAACTGTCATCAGTCAAATGGCCTCTGCTGCGCTCTTGTTGAACCTGCTCACCTTTCCCCCTGTCAAACACACTGTTGGACAGAACAATCACAACACTACATTCTCAGAAGCTCGCTGATGGGGAACTGAAAATGTACAGCTTGTCTAAAGGGAGAACTGCAATATTTTGTATGCAAAGGGTATTTTTGGTGATGCAACTGGCCTGTTAAGGTGGGTTCAGATAGAATATGGAGCACACTCTTGCTTCATTGTATACATAGGAATTTGGCTACTAAATTGCTGCAGTATATTTTCTCCATCACAAACAGCAAATGATCTTCCAGCTGTATGCTACAACTAGTACCCCTTTATCTGTCTTCTGTTTCACTTTTCCCTTGATTGTTCATACACTGGAGTCATAAGCCTCAGCAGAAGGGCAAAAGTTGGGGGGGGGGGGGGGGGGGGCATGGTCCCTTGGTTGTTGTTTTCCCCCCATTTACCGCAGCTATATGCACTATTTTCCAAGCCATGTGAGTCAGTAGAATGCCTTAAAGTCTGTTTGCCAAGGAAAAAAATTCAGCCTGTAAAGCCCACATCCTGCTTGTTCATCTGTCTTCAGACTCATTTTTCCTCCTAACACCTAAAGAGAGCCAAAAAATATCCAGTGCTAATTTGTTTTTAATAGAAAGGGTTGGAATTGGTGATTGGTCTTGGTAATTTGGTAAATACCATTACTAAACTTGAAACCTATTTTCTTTATACTGTGCTGGGGTAGAATTCACAATGGATGTTAAGCTGATAAATCTGACATCTGATCTGAATCTATGTGGTAATAATCGGTTTGTATAATGTCTAACCAACTAGTGCCTCACAGATGAGATTACATACTTAACATAAAGTTACGGAGGTTAGGTTTAGGCAAGTAATTTTACCTTGGTTAGGTTTAGAAAAAGAAACATGGTGACACAGTACCTTAAAATGACTCAACATTTTCTTGGTTTCACACGCTTCTCAACACCAGTGTCCTGGAGTTAAGTCCAGTGTTTTGTGACCCATCCTCCACCCTAACTTACCTCCTTATGGGGACTACTTCTTTCTTCACTTCAGCCAGCACATTGGTCACGTGATCGCAGGGTTCCCAAATATGTGGGTTATACTGAAATTACTGTCTCATGATTATGTGGGCCAACAGAAGAACATTCACATTGTTATCTTTTTAAGGGAAGAGCAGGGTAGGATTAAAAAAACAAAAAAACAAGGGTAAATATCTGAATAACACATTTAGGAATCTAAAAGGTTCAATGCTTTTGAGAAAAGAAAATATAATGCCATGACATTTACATTTCAATATTTTTTTTGTAACATATTCTCATTGAATGGTTTGTATGATATCCTACAAAGAAATGCATGCACAATAGCTCGTATGATATCCCACAAATGTGCGCTCTACAAATGATGTTATGTCCTTGATGTACAGTCATGTTATTAACGTAAAGTTACTGTGGTTAGGTTGAAGATACAGTAATAAACACAGTGAGGACATACCTCAAAATGACTCAAAGTTCACACAGATCAGAACACTTGACTTCACTGGAAAGTACCGCATGAAGGTCCTTTTTTTCGTTGTTGGTTTCTTCTTACAAGTGCTTGAGACTGAGTCACATGATCGCAGTCTTTTAATATATGTGCAAAAAATGTCTGAATTTGGGTGCATTGCTTTTCTTAAATTTACTCATCCTGTCAATATTGCCTAGAATTCTAATTTGTCATACTGCAGTCTGCTCTGCTCCTAAAAGCACAACAAAACCAGTATGTTGGTATGATTTTTTAGGGAAAATTGAAGCCCCCTTCTCTACAGAAACTGGTTAAAGTGCACACAATAACAGGATGCAGATAGAAAGGGACTGTAACGAGATGGCAATTCTGTCTGATATCAGGGGCCATGCAACCTCCTCTCTACCATGGAGACCTGGGAAAGGACAGACTACACAAGCAGAGAAGAGACTAAACTCAAGGTAAGTTTTGATCTGATGATGAAGGGTCAAAAAGGTCCCTGAAATCAGTAAGAATCCTCCTCTGAAGACTCCATTATCCATGAAAAACTGTAATGGCCAATTGACCAGTTGTCTAGTTGACGACATATGATGCAAAGGACCAAAGTTTGTGTATTAGAAAGTTGAACTGACCTCAGAAATGAATGTTTCTAATTGACACTTTATCATTCCAGTAAAAAAAATTTGAATGTGCTATCAATCTGCTTGGCATATGCTGAGCAACAAAGCTGCTCCGAGCAAATATCTTTGTTCTAAAAAACATAATGTACTATATGAAATTCAGTCCTTGTGTTTTTATCTTCAAACTTTACAGTATGCTGCCACATAGCAAAGAGGCAGTTGGGGATAGGGGAGTAGTCCACATATGAGGGAAGGCAGCAAAACCTAAATCCTCTATGGCCTTTGGAGCTTCCTGTTTGATGCCAAAGGAAAAAAAAAAATGATGACTGTATTATGCATCTCCTGCTCAGCCCAGGGCAGAGTTGCAGGTGCTGTTAGGAAGCATCCCTCCGGCTCGGGCCCTGGGAGAGACGCGGTGGGAGAGCTTCCCAGTTTGCTACAATCAATCAGACATTCTGCTGGCTGATGCATTATTAAGTTTCCAGGGAACTATAAAGTTAGATGACCTTCTGCGCATCCTGCAATCCCTCGCTTTTAGAGTCCACAGGGCTGTTTTAGCTACAGTCTAACACAATAGCACAAAAAAGACCTTAAAAGAAAATTTGAATTCTTTAAAGTCAAAGAAAAGTTTCTTTTTTAAAAAAAAGGATCTATAGTTTTTCATTATTCAACAGCCCAAAGGGTAACACGATTAAATGAAAGAAATGATAAAATGGCAGAATGTTACAGCTTGATAAAAAAAGGTCCTTTAGAGCAATGAATTAGCTTTGAAGTGCAATATACAGCAGGCATTTGATTTGTGTCAATCGCATCAGCTAACCAAAAAGAAATACTTAATATTTTACTCATCATGTTCTATTAGTAGCTCTAAAGTGTTCATGCCTTTCAGAAAGTTGTAAAACTTGTTATAATAAAAGTTGTTAGAATCTCTTTTGCAGTGCAGCACATCTGCTTTTAGGATTGAATGTGCACACTAATAAGCAACACATTCTTATCCCAAATGATGACACATTGCTGCTTTGCCAGTGGACTTTCATGTCTACTATATGGACTTTCCCGCTCCTTATATTGCATTGTATTTCAAAATGATGCCATTCTGTGGCGTATCATACTACCACAACAGGTGCCATCCTGCTGACTGGCGGTGTTTCATAACACAGCAAAGACTTCTGTGGTCAGGCTCCCTTGGCACATCTACGGCACACTTGGACACGGGGTGGGATCCGAAAGAAGACATTATTAAAAGTAGGTGCTTTAAAAGCTGTGATAGTCATGGCTTACATTCAGTACTTTTGCCCCATTTATTAGTTTACTGACAGTTTGAAAACACTGCAGAGAGTTTTCCTCAGAGGAAACTTGCTCTTGTCTGGCACATGGGATGGATATTTATTAAACTTTAGTTTGTGTTGATCTTCTGACACCGATAGGGCCGTTAATTTAAGAAACGCTGCCGTAGAGGGTGGAAACAAACAACCTATGTGGCCGTATGGGTTGGACAGTAAAGTTACATTCTTTGTCCAAAGTCCACACTACTCACTTATTCTATGCAGGTTTTGAGTAGGGATGCACCGAAATGAAAATTTGGGGCTGAAGCCGAAGCCAAATAATATTAAACGCTTGGCCGAATACCTGGTACCGAATACCAAATATCGTTTAGTTTTTCATTCGTTTTTACAGATGGACGCCCTCCAAATTAGTATTGTCACGGTACCAAAATTGGGACCCACTGTACGATACCAATGAAAATAAAACAGTTCTGAGTAGTATCAGGATACCACAGCAAAAATGAGGCAAATGTGCCTTTTGTCATTTATAAAAAGATAAATCACTTTTCTATAATACATCAATGATATTTCAGTGGAATAAATTACTTATTGACTTATTCATACTTCAAAAACAGCATCAATAAGTGATGAACATAGGGAGGATTGAAATAAAAAAATAGAATAAAAATCAACCAGCCACCCTCCTCCCCTGACAAGTCCCTTCATAAGTAAAGAACAGTCCCTTCATAAGTAAAGAACAGTCCCTTCATAAGTAAAGAACAGTCCCTAAAGTGCGGTGAGGTTTGTGGACAGTTACCTGCCACCGAGACAGACGTGAACGGCTCGTTTCTCCTCTGACACGCCACATACCTGTGTTCGGCTGGCTCAGCTGTTCAGGTACTACTGGGCAGTCATGACGGCAAGAAGAGGATATTATTGGAGCCGACTTCTCCGTCGCTGGTAAGCCGATGGCCGCCGTATTTGACAGCAATACATTACTGTCTGTGTCTGTGACCCCTGTTCAACCGGTGGGATTCGCCTATTGTTTCTGCTGGTGGTTGAAATCTGTACTCACACAGCGTGCTGAATGATTTAAGCCTGTTTTGCTCGCTCAAAACTATTTTTAGTTGCAAATGCGAGTGTGGTGGTGTGGTCCAAACTCGCCATGCTGCAAACCATAAAACACGAAAAACCCTTATTTAAATAGGGTGTCTCCAACATGTTTGCACCTGTTGCCATTTGTGCAAGCACTCTTAGTAAATCACCCACAAACCGCGGTTCAGCCCCACAAGCAAACTTCTAGATTGCGCAGGCTAATTAGTACATGCAAATTGGGATCTTAGTAGATCCCAATTTGCCCAAAGTGTTTTGTTTTGGGATTTTTTCATCCCCTTCTTCCTCCTCTAAGGAAGAAGGGGTGTAATCTGTACTGCAAATATTGTCATTATTTATTTATTTTAATGCATTGTATAATTTATTGCACGATGTATCACTGGGTGACACACCTACACACGTTATTTACAGTATGTTTGTCAAAAATGTTTTGTCATCGTCACGTAGGCTATATAACATGGGTTGAATGTATGAAATGCCATGATGACAATAAAATAAAGTATAAAAAAAAATAAGTGACACAGATTTGGTTAGGAAAAATGATAAAAGCAATGCCAATAAGGCATAATATAGCCTATAATAATAATAATAAGGCAAGAGTACTCATGCTGTAGTAGTACTATGTTGTTGGTTTTTAAATAAACTTGTGACCTATAACCTTTCACATCAGCATCACTCACCTCACCAGCTTTACATTACTGGACGCTCAAAGACAAAGAGAAACGAATTAATAACTTACAAAAGCAAACAGCAACATGAGAAAACAGTGTAAACTGAATGTGGCACTTTGTCTAGAACAGTGTGTGGTCAAAGTGCTAATAAGTGAAATTAAACTATGTTGCATGTTTTTTAAGTGACTGCTAATTGAAGTTAACTGAACATGTGGTGATTGTGTGAATCAGTCAACCTTTTGTGTGACTGTGGGCAGGGCCATCACACTACTTTCAGCGCATTGGTCATGTGATCTCTGCCTTCTCAATTATGTGGGTTATACACAAATTACTGGCTCATGGTTACATGAGTTACATATGAATTGTAGTGCATTACTTTTTGTAGGTATACATATAAACAGTGCATAAGAACGGCCTGGAGCTGCAGGCTGTCCTCCGCCATATGATGAGAGCAAAGGAGGAAGTTAGGTCATGTTGTATAAAGAGCAACAGAGTCTGCTCAGGGTGGAGACTTGAGTAGTGATGGATGGGTCAAACCAAAACCAGGACTTTGACCCAGGAGATCACGGCTCATGTCCGATGAAAAATTAAAAGTCAGATTTGAGTTATTTTAAGTTACATTAGGTCGTAACGTAATGACGCCCATCCATGATTGCTTCCTAAACCCAACTGGTTGGGGCGCTGTTTCATGAGGTATCAGACAATCCATTTGCATTACTTTTCATCACAAGCTTTTGTTTGAGGATGCATTGATCTGTGACCAGCCAACAATAGGTACTGATCATACTTGACAAGGTTGGGCTATAGCAGCAAAAAGACAAAGGGTGCATTTTATTTTGTATGGATTCAATTTTTCATTTGAAAATAAGAGTCTCTTATTTGTTTCAGGGGTTACATAATAATAAATTCTCCAAGCCCAGCATTTTAACCATTCTTCACTGACACGAAAGCAGTGAGACTTTCCTCCAACAGGAAGAAAACTGGCTACAAAAAATGGAGGAAACTCTGAACTGTAATTGCAGGGAAGAGTGAACAAGGCTTCTTAACACTGCTTTCAGCACCACCTTTGCACTGCAAATTTACTGTAAGTGGCAGACTGTTTGTTTCTACAGCGGGTGAGAAAAGATGTGGATTTAAGAGATATTTCCTAAAATCTTTTGTTGACTCAGGGATCCATGCAATTATTTGTGTAAACAAGGGGATCCCGTCCCCTTACATCTCCCACTGCACTGCCTCCTGGGTAAAAGAAAAGTTGGCTAGTGTTTGGCTCAGTTAGTAAATGTGACACAATAGTTTTACCAAGACACCCTAACAGCAGATAAATTGTATCTCCACTTGACTTATGCTCAGATATTCCAGCTCATTTTCCAACATTTTTTTCCAGACATCATTACATCTTCATGCATTTATACTGACATAAAAACACTGTCTGGATGGATGTCACAGAGCCACTTTCTTCCCCAATGCAGAGTGAGGAAAATTTTCTGAGTGAGACATCATGCTAACCCTGAGAGGAATAATTTATTGATGTACGTCAAGCCAAGAGAGGGAAGAGGGTATGTGGGCTCAGTTGTAAGACCGGCTGAAAAGACAAAAGGAATCCTTGATGAAGTTCCTTTGAAGTGCCTTTTCCAGAAGTCCTTGGAAATACATATTGATGAAGTCCAAATTGTCTGGCCTGGAGGGAGAAGGCAGTCGACTGCTTTGCATTGCGCCATAAATATTCACTAGAGAAGAGGACATGGCTCATTTCTATGCGTGACTAGAATTATTACATTAAAATGATTGGCTCAGAAAAGGGATAACTGGAGATGAAGGGAGAGACCAGTGCCATCAGGAGGGATCATTTCCTTTAACACCAAAAGGTGCTCTTGTCACTCCAGAAAACATTTGTTCCAGTGCTCAAATTCACAGTTCCAGCCATCAATGCATTATTAATGTGAATGCCTGAAGGCAGAAACTTTCCATGTGTACTAAACAAAGTTATCTGTAAAACCTACACTGAATGGAGAAAGTAGTATGTCATTATACAGTAGAATATCAACAAGACACATGGACAAATTAGTGTTTAGTAAATGCCTATCTTTGTTCTGACCAGAGACTGTATCAAATAATGGATATAGCCAACTTGACGTCATTCAGTGATTTGTGAACTCCAACTCTGAAGCATGAATTGACATTTTGGCCATCGCCATCTTGAATTTTTGGAGCCATAAGTGAGCATATTTCGATGAGAGGGTGGAGCTAACCCTAGTTTTTAGATGCTAGTTTGGTTAGCATGATGCATTTACAGCTATGGCTAACCGTTCTAATGCTAACTTTTGCCAGCAAAAAATAGGCTTAAAACCATTAAAAAAGGTAACTTCCCAGAAAAACTGAACATCCTACTCTTTAGAGGATCTTTTAGTACTCTGCAGAAAGGCAAAGTAAGCAAATAGCTTGTGATCAAAGTGGACCACTTAGCAGCATAAGGGTCAGATTTTTTTTCAGGAGTTGGTGGAGACCAAAATCGAGCTAAAATATTGGCCACTTCTCCAAGTGAATGCTAATGTTGCTCCATCTCCTGGATCTATCTATCCGCTGGATTTGAATAACTAGCTGTTTTCTAAGACATTCACCCACTACACTCATTCAACAACATTCAAAGATGATATTACCTCTAATGTTGTGTTTTCACCTTGTTCTCCTGCCCCATGTGGCTAAAAGATGCAGTGAAGCTGTGATTGTTGTAAATCGTGTAGTAAATTCCCATAGCACAGTTATCTGTAACTCAAGTGTTTCAGAATCCGTTAGTCTCAATGGTCACTTACCTTCATCACATAGTTCCAAGTGCTGTACATCTTAGCTGAGAGCTCCAATGCTTCTAAGAAATCAAAGACGTACTACACTCTTTATTGGGCCAATTTTACCTTCAGACATGCAATCCATTTTGAATCCGTCCGTTTATTATCTTGTTTGCCATCCCCTTCTAAATAATCATACATACTGAACAGAGGTGGGAATAGCAGCACAGCTTTCAGAGCAAAGTAATTACTTCAGTCCCTGTGGCGCCTCTTGATCTAAATCACAAGCAAATGTCACATTTTGAAACATCTAAGAGGCACCCAGCAAAACATCCTGCCTACACAACATGGAATCTTTTGGGACACAGTCGTATGAGTGACAACTATGATCATGCTAGCGACTCCTGTTGCGATTCCGCATGCTTACTGGTGTTTCAACACCTGTGATGGGATGCAGCATCTTTGAGATGCTCACCATGATTTTTCCTTTCTCTAACTTTCATCATAAAATGGCAGGAATGACACAAGAAAATCTGTTATTTTTAATCTATGTCACAGTAATTGGAGTAGTTCTTACTTCATTTGTTTTACAAAAGATACAGTATATCCACAAAGACACTAGTGGATTGATGGAAAATAATCAAATTGGTGTAATGTGGAACATATCATTCAAAGAATATATGCAAATCCAAAGAGCTTTCATTAAAAAAAAAAAAAAAAAAAAAAGTATTTACCCATACAGCTAACTCAGATACCACTGAGATCATTTACACTAATTCCTGTAACTGTAACTGTCAACAAGGCAGCTTTTTTTTTTTTTTTTGTGGTTATGGTAGTCATTTCATACATGAGGGAAGCAATGGGGTTTTATGTGCCATGATAATTTAGCATTGAGTTCAAGTTAATTTATTTATATGGAGCCTTTTATCAAAGGCGAGTCCCAAAGGACTTAGCAGGGACATCCTTCTCATGTCATATTCTGTGGGAGCCTGAAATGTGAACATTTTATTAGCGTTTCATAATATACCGTGCTATTTGCCTCTGTTTGGAGTGGGGTTAACGGATAATGATAGACATGCAAATACTTATCCATATGCAAATTGTGTAAGCTAGAGGAATAAGGTGAGCCCCTGCGATGGACTTGTTTGACATGACAGACAATTGCTGTACTGTTCTATTACAAGAAGGTTGACTCAGCTTTTATAGTTCAAACTGAATATTAAATTCTACCATTATTTACCCTTATCTTTTCTCTATGCAGTATCGTCAAACCTCACTGGTTTATGAGAACATGACTTCAACCATCAAGTTTGGCTTTTTACATGAAGCTGTTGGAGCAACGGAAATCTGCATATAGGTAATGAGGTGGAACACGGGTGGGTGGATCAAATTAAACTTGATTTGAGCAGATTGTCAAAGGACCTGCCAATCAAGGTCCACAAATCCCAAATTGTACTTGTAAGCCTTAATATCTTCTTAATGGAAGAACCGTTTTCAAAGTGGCCACCAAGACACATATTAGAAGAATTGCTTTAGCTTCATTAGCTTTATTAGCTTTGACAGCATAATGTCTTTTGGACTTTAATTTGTATTTGCAGAGAGAGGTTGACACCCTCTGAATAGGTCTCGACTGGTGTCAGAGATTTGCTGGGTACTGAATCTTAATTTGTATAACAACCCTGGTCTTTTTTTTTTTTTAGTTTTAGTTTGTGTTTCTTAATGTCTATCAGTAATAATACCAATTATACTTAACAACATTATTCTTACATTATTTGCTGAAATCTGGATGAGTGGATAAGTGACATGACTAAAAGGAAACATGACAGGTAGGAACCCCAAAGGGGCAAGAAGATGATCAAACAGGTTTTGAACAAAACCCCAGATTAGTTGTTTGGGAGAAAAAATAACTGTAAAGGGTAAAAATATTACCCTAACTGTCAAATGTAAATGGGAGATTGTCACTAAAATTCTGATTAAATTGTTCAGATCATTTTGTTAAATTGGTATCTTGGCACTTGCAGCAATGCTGCTGTGTTCACAGAGCTCTTACTTTGGTTAAGTACACAGCTATCGTGGCCACAACTATCAAAATAGGACTCAGATAACCAGATTTATCCATTAACACATGATTAATGGATGCTATTAAGAGTCAAAGTCTTGATGTTATGGGGCAGCCACCCTTTCTGCCAATGATTTAGGGCACACTTTTGGCTACTTCCCTGCACTTGTTCAGGCCTCCTTTATTTCACTACATCATAGTAACCACGTTCTCACTCCCAACTTGTCAAATATGGTTCAGGTTATGTGGCCCTACGCGTGAAACTATAAGGCCCTCGGTACCCCTCTAGCCACAGTTTGGGACAGTAAGTCAATTTCTGGTTACATGCATAGTGTCTTTTCGAAATAAACTTCTGTGTTCACAGAAAATGTAGGTTTCCTCACCAAAAGTACTTCAGGTATAGGCAACAAAAGTACTTCATTTTAAAAAAAGATTACATTTTTTTCCATTCAGCATCAAAGAGTGGATGCACAGACTAAAATTAGGTACAGCAAAGAGAATCAACATGTCCCACCTCAAAATCATAGCTGTCAAGTCTCCCGTTCTCCCGTATTATAATATAATTAAAAAAAAAACATTCCTCTGCCTCTCCAAACTGAACTCTGTCACTAGCCTCGTGTCAACTGCCACCTGCAGTAGCCTGGGTGGCAGTTGTTGCGAGGTTAGTGTCGACAGCGGGTCTGGTTGACAAGTGGTTATTTTAGATTTCCTGTACACCCAGGGACGGGTTTTGCTATGGGCAATGTGGGCGACAGCCCAGGGCGCAATCTAAAAAACAAACAAAAAAAAAAACAAAAAACTTGCCAGTTTTCTAGACTACAGCTCATTTCCACGTCAAGTTAGTGGAGTATTTTTAGTAACTATTATCACGTTTCAACCAGCAGCAGAAAGGAAAGAAGAATCCTGGCAGTTGTGGGTTGAATGGGGGTCACAGCCAGGAATACGGCAGAGGCTCACAGTGCTCTGCAGCGCAAGATAACGGCTTACCAGCGACACAGAAGTCCAACTCCAGGTCCAGTAATTTCCTCTTTCGTTGGTGTCATGACTGCCCAGTAGTACCTGGACACCCGAGCTGTGGCGGCACACAGGTATGTGGCGTGTCAGAGGAGAAACGAGCCTTTCACATTTCTCTCTTGTGGCAGGTAACGGCCCACAAACCTCACCGCACTTTAGGGACTGTTCTTTACTTATGAAGGGACTGTTCTTTACTTGTCAGGGGAGGAGGGTAGCTGGTTGATTTTTATTCTATTTTTTTTTATTTCAATCCTCCCTATGTTAATCACTTACTGATGCTGTTTTTGAAGTATGAATAAGTCAATAAGTAATTTATTCCATTGAAATATCATTGATGTATTATAGAAAAGTGATTTATTTTTTTATAAATATAAAGAGATGGGGGCTCGCGGCGGGCGCCGAAAAATTTCCCTTATTTTCCAATTCAGTGATTCATTGGGAAGTGCAAACAAGTGAGCAAGGGGTGAGGAGCCTGCAGAACTAGTGAGGGGCAGGTGAAGAGTGGCAGGTGTTAGAGTGAGGCAGACAAGACTGGAGGGAAGACACGGCAAAGTGTGAAATGAAACCACACGACACAAATGGAGAATATAACAAAATAAAACAGGAAACATAAGTAACTGAATAAATGCAACAAAGAAAACCCCAAACCGAGAAAACAAAATCCCCATAATAATGCAATACGAGTAAGGCAGATTATACAATTTCCATTGGCAATAAGTTACATTTATGTACAAATTAATTTAAATGATTTCAATGACATCCCCACACAACACTTCCATGTCCACAGGATGCACTCGTTTCTAATATTTTTTCAAACTT
This sequence comes from Epinephelus awoara, assembly GCA_035609425.1. Classification (NCBI taxonomy): domain Eukaryota; kingdom Metazoa; phylum Chordata; class Actinopteri; order Perciformes; family Serranidae; genus Epinephelus; species Epinephelus awoara. The sequence goes on from CM069305.1 coordinate 7,495,703, forward strand.
TCTAGCTGTGATCTGCGCTTTCTTAAAATATCTTCTGTCATAGGCTAGATTTTTTTTTTAAAGCTGGAAAATAGAGCCAAGAGGAGGTACAGAAATCCAGTGTTCTCCAATTAAGTGGGAAGAATCTATTAATATACTAATTCAACGGAAAGATGTATTTAATGTTATTAAAATCACTACCTTAGATGTATCCAATAGCATAATAGAACTACAGATACTACACATCTTTACCCACTAAAAAGTTGCTATCTATTTTGGGCCTTGAACAAACTTGTTTAGCTTTTGCAATGACGAAGAGGAAATAATCCTGTATTTAATGTAGTATTGTCCCGTCATTTTGGTATAAAGTTCAAAGGTGGATAATGATCTACAATGACAAATATACCATTAACTCACAAATGGTAATGTAATATTGTTTGGCAAAGCATTTATAATAAAAACAGAAATTAACCACACATCTTAATATTTCAGAATTTAAAACTTATCCTAAAACACACTAGATGATAAAAAGATTAACATCTAAAACAAAACTACAAACCTTTTCATTCATGAAGGGATGGGAACAATTAAGCCTTGGGAAAGGATGGAAATAGACCACATTATGCTGATGAAGAATTATTTAACATATATTTATATGAATATTACATTACTGTTGCAATCATTATAACTATTGATATTTATTTATTTATAATAATAAATTATTTACCTGAACTTTTGTGCTGTTACTTGTTCTGCCCACCTACCTCTGTACTTACTCCTATTTAATGCAAATCTGTGTGTATATGTATGCCTGTGGGTTGGTGTGAATATGTATTTGCCTGTTTCATGTATTACATCATTTGTGGAGATGTGTGTGGGTGTGTGTATGCAAAGTATAAGTGATGGTATTTGTTTAGGGGAGTTAGCTAACATGCTAATAGTAAGTCTGATTTTGTTGCCAGAGGGAGGCTTAACCATGGCTATGTGACCCCCAGATATGTATGTGTATACTGTGCTGTGTGTTGCTACATGTTGTGTATCATATTTGTCTTAATAAAGAAAACAAAAAAAGAAGGAAGACCTTCCAAGCTGTCCAATTAGGAGGCAGGTTGGGGTGGACTGGTCACAAAACACAGGACTTTCCCCCAGGAGACAGGTGTTCAGAACCGTGTAAACTTAGACTAAACCTTGAGTCATTTTAAGGTATGTCCTCACCACATTTCTAACTCTAGTGAGTTTGTTTGTCTAAACCTAACCTTTATAACTTTATGTTAATTACATAACTTAATGTTAAGGTCATGATGTCATTCGTGGGGTGCTAATTTGTAGGACATCATAGGAACTGTTGTTTCTACATTCTCGTAGGATATCATACAAATCATTGTATAAGGTTACGTTATTCTGGAACAGAACAAGAAAGATTCAGTTTCACGTTCATGTGGGGAAAAAAAGAAAATGTCTCCAAGGTCAAAACACCAATGTTTTACTGCAACATCTTGCATCAAACACTGGATTACACTAACCCACAATACAAAACAACCTCATCTTGGTGGCCTGCTGCGTCATGTGCTGTGTTAATATATACAATGTAATTTAGGTGTTCTCAGGAGAAATGGACAGATTTAATAAAGCTAGATGCTGTTGCTCAGTCAGCCAAAGAACAACAAAACAGACACTAAGCCAATCAGAGCGCTGTTGGCCATTTCTTCAGGCGTGTAGCCCCTTTGTGTGTCCATGTGTGGGGGTGTGGGTACATACATCCCACTGCGCCTATGTGAATACGTGGCTCCGCTGTGCTCTGTTCTTGATTAATATGCAAAGCACATGTAGCAGAAACAAACTCTCGCTTTTCTCCGCCTCTATTGCCCCCCCTCCCCCCCAAGCACTTATCACATTTAACATTGAATAACCATTCAAATAACGTCTGTTGAGGAATCATCCTGCATAAAGCACCATCTGTGCCACGTTGCCCATCTTTTCATTGCTGATGTAAACAGAGGAACACTAGATCACAGGCAAAATAACACACACAAAAAAGCTTACATGTGCAAAACGGGTCAGCTGTAATCAGTAATCAATTCTCCCTCTGTAGAACCAAAGCTATGCCATGGGGGGAATATTTGCTGAATAATTTGCAAACATCAGTAAAGGCAGTGGGAGAGTCTGGGCGGGGGCTGATTGGAGAGGTGACATTGCTGATTAAAACAGCACTGGCTGATGGAGCTTGGGCTATATGTGATAGGTCACACCTCATCCCTTTTTACTGAACCAGGAAATAAGAGAGAGCCCAATGTCGTTAAAAAAAAAAAAAAGCAAAAAAAGTGCCAGGATTCACAGGAACATCTTTAACCTGTCTCCTCGGCTATCAAATTAGCACTTTGCCTTCCTCATCCTCCACTCGTCGTATTTAAATGTATTCAAATGAGCGGGAAAAGGCCGATGCAGGGTGGGACTCTGGCAAAGTAATCAGCAGATCCATGATAATGAGATATTAGCGGTGCAGCTCTCATGTCTCTGGCAGTGTGAACCCAGCTCCAGCTCAGACCCCCACGCCTCCGCCGAGCTATGATTAGCACCAGCGAGTTGCACCACCAGCACATATATTGATTAGAAGTGTAATGTGGATGGAACACAGGCCTTTTCATGTTTTAGTAAGCAGAGAAACCACACGAATTCTGTAAAGACATCAACAATGCATACAGTTGCCTTTGTCGCACTGGTTTCAATGGCAGGGACTTGATAAATAGTGTCTTGGTTCCACATATAAAGTTTTCATGAAGCCAATATGTGATGTGCGTAGATATTTAATGATGGGGATGAATAATTTAGGAGCTCCATCATGTTAGAACCCTCTGGGCGGCAGGTAAGGGAAGTTCACTGTAGGTTTGAGGTGAGGGTTCAGTCACAATTGATTTATCAAATTAAATCCAAATAAATTCACAACAAGACCTTGGGTAAATGATAATGAATAGATTTTATAACTCGTTGGAACCTTTTTGTAGAGGATAAATCTTCAATTTTCAATGAAAATGTAGCTATTACAACCAATTTAAGCCCTTATTATTGAGACAAATCTTCATACAAGGACTCGTATGATATCTAACAACAACGAATTACGTCCTGTTGTTACATTCTGTAAAGTTACACACTTAGCATAAAATTATGTAGGTTAGGTCTGGGCAAATAAGTGTAACGCAACTGACCCTGAGTTCTTTCTTTTCCTCTTTAACTATTGTTCTCAGGACTTACTGTGTTTTGTTGTTTTTCCTTGCGCCCTAAATAAACCAGTGAGTAATTGTAACTTATTTACAGAAACTTTATATTACATGTACTTCCCCTTTAAATTCACTTGTAACTTAATACTAACCTGTCCCTGTTTCCCTCGCAGGTACTTCAACCCTCTTAGGTAAATGCAGATTTTCCCAAAAGTAATATTCCCTTATCCTCAAGTACGTTTCATAAACGCCTCAACTTAGCAGGTAAGTGATTATACCATTAACACACACTGGAATTCATATAATGCAGTGGCATGTACTTGAAAGTTTGAAATAAAATACAAATAGTTTTGTGTTTCCTTTCTTCTTTTAACAAAAAAGGTTTCTTTAAGTTCCTGACTATAGCAGTCCTGTAAACACTCTCACACTGTCATGAGCTGCCAACTGTCTGAAAAAAGCTGAAAAAAAGGTAAATAACCTGTCCATTACCATGAAAATGGGTATAAATGACACAGATTAACACACTTAAATAACCATAACAAAGTAACTGATATGTGGGCCCACACACTATAGTCACCCATTAATCTAAGCCGGCAATATTAACTAATACCAAAAACAGGCCTTTAAAACAGGATTTATTCTGCGTTAGGGCGTAGGCTCTATGTCAATGTAGAACCTACAGCGTAACCTAGGCTTTAGCCTGACGTGCCCCACCTTAGAGATATAACTACATCTTGTAATGACTCAGAGCTCCTGTCTAGTTTTGTAAGCTGAAAACCATATTTGCTTTTATTACACAGGTAAGAAACAATAACTTGTGAAGACAGTTAAGTCTCCACAAAATAGCATTTTAAGTCTTCTGTGTGATTTATCATGGCTATCGCTATTCTCTAGGCTAATATACACGATTTAAAATGAGTTTTGTGCTAATAATGTTAGCATGTTATATTTGTGTGGAAAACGTTTGCAGTAGGTGAACCTTGTAAATTGTAATAGAACCGAATTTTGTAATGGTACTTTTGTTAAATGTTGTTGTTGTCCCTGGCTTCCTATGACTAGAGGGAAAGTCTGCTGGCCACGAGGCTAATTTATACAATGTAAAATGCCATAGGCTTGTGCTAATAAAATTAGCATGTTGTATTTGTGGGGAAAATGTTCTCAGCCAAAGATGTGTGTTGTCTGCGAATGCTGCAAGTTATAGTGAAGCCAATTTGTGTACTTGTGTTTGAAATTGTCTCTATTAAGCCATGTTTAATGTGTGTTTTGGGTGTGTTTTAAATCAAATAATCTTAACTGCACTTTATTGAAACCCTGCTGCCAATCAGTATTTTGGAGGTGTAACTGCAGAGTGACACAGACACACCATTGCACAAGCATAAATGCTCATAACGGCATAGACCACATGCAAAGGCTACAGCAGGATTGTACATCGGCCTTTATGCAGAGCCCACACTGTTTGCTGGACACATTTTCCCCACAAAAACAACATGCTAATGTCTGACAACAGCAACATTTAACAAAGGTAACGTTACAAAATCGGCTCCATTACAACTCACAAGGTTCAACGACAAAACATGTTTTCCAAACAAATCTAACCTGCTAACGTAATTAGGTGAACTGCCTGATTGATGCGTGATCACCATGGTGATGACCTTTTTTAACCATTCAAATGGCTGGATTGTCCCCCTGTCACATGCTAACTGCGTGATCAACGCAATACATCACATCAAGGTAAATTAAGTTTCATTTGTGCAATTTCCAGTTAGTTACTTTTGAACATTATTAATCACAGTAAAACAAACATTACATATAAAACATATTTACAAAAAATAAACCAAAAGTATTATTTATTCAAACACACATTTTCCCAGTGGGTTATGTAAGGTTACATAGGTTAGGTTTAGAAAAACAAACATGGTGACAACATAACTTAAAATAAATCAGAGTCCACTTGGTTTCACATGGTTTCAAATGCTGGTTTCCTGTGGGAATGTCCTGTGCTTTGTGACCCATCCACCACCCCAACCCGCTTTCTTAAACAGAATTTTGCTCTTTTCGCTCTTCTACTTCCTTCTTTAATCCCATCAGCGAGTTGGTCACATGATTTTACCCTCCTTGATTACATGGGTTATACACAAATTACTGACTCATGATAACGTGTGTTGTATATGAATTGTGGTGCATTACTTTTCGTAGGTATACGTACAAACAGTGCATGAGAACAGCCTGATTATAATGCTGATGGATAAATGAAAGAATTATCTGCAGTTAGGGAATTTCATTTGCGATTTTTATCAGACAGCATCTGCAAAAATAAATTAAATTGAATCACTGAATAATTGAAAGGTGATACTCTCCTGTGATATAAATTTAAATCACCTGGAATTCAGTTTTTTTTATAGACCTTACTTTTACATTTTATTAATACTTGGAGGAGGTTTGCTTGCTCCAGTTAAAAACTTGAGGCAATTCTTAATGAAGTGTTATAACAAAAAAAATGGAAGCCAATAGCATTAGGTAGACCAGGTATCAGCCAGACATTATCGACCCATATTTAATATAGTTTTGATAGTCACTGTCATTATACAATACAATTTGTCAGCAGCTTGCCATTATCTTATGTGATGCAGACAGGTGGATGATCACGTCAGTATCCCAAGGAATTACACTGGTACTAGATGATACTGCACTGCACGATTTACGTCCAGTGCCATTACCGTAATTGGTGGAGAAGCAGCATTGCCAGATGGGAAATGTTTAACAAGATTGGGTCAGATGTCTTTGAAATATAGTCAGTTACTGAATCCAGATGATGTGGCATTTTTCTGAATTAGTAACATAATCTATTGAATAACAGGTGGAAAAAAGTAATCTAATCTAAATAGCTACTTTTGGATTACTTTAAAGTCAAAGATTGAATATATTGCAGTTTACACTTAAAAATGGACAAAATCACAAAAAATGAGACCCACGGTCATTCATTTTCTCTTTAATCACCTCAAAACATTTTCAATACATATAAAAGTTGGTCAAATAAACATATGATGAAATTGCCATATTTTAAAGACGTATCAAAAGTTATCAAGTAATTCTTGATGACATAACTATAACATCATATCACTTTCTTCCAAATGTAATCTGGGCTCATGATGGTTCCCTACTCTTGTAATCCAATTACGCAATCCCGTTTACACGCAGTTATTTACTCAGAGGTAGCGGACTTGAGTCACATGACTTGACTTGAGTCAGAATCGAGGACTTGTGTTTGAGGACTTGAGACCAGTGTGACTTATATTGATAAAAGACTTAAATTTGACTTAGTATTCATGGCTTGAGATTTGAGTTAGACCTTAGACAGATAACTCAAAAGAACTTGACTTATTTGATAATTATTTACATTTTTCCAGACACTGAGAAGTTACATTTTGATTTTGAAACATGATTGGGTGATTTCTAGTGCCATGCACCCAAACAACAGATGAGGACGCAGCAGGCCAGCAGAGGTCAAAGCAGAAATAATACAAATTGGAATCAAGGATTGTGTTGTCAATGAGAACAGTGGTATGCAAGCTATACAGCTCAAAAATCAGTGACAGGACCACCACAACATCCAACTTCATCTGTAACTACAAAAACCACAAAGAAAGTAATTTGATAGTTTCTTTTTAGCCAATCTAGTAGCTTGTTGGCTGGTCAAACACTAGCTAGAAATGCAAACATTTGACCACATCGCTGGCATATTATATGATTTGACTTGTGACTGGCTTGACCAGAGCAATGACTTGACTTGCCTTGCTTGACATGCAGGGACTCGAATTGACTTACTTGATTCTCACCACAGAAACCTGGGTCTTGAGACTTGCTTGTAACTTGCTCATGTGTGACTTACTCTCACCCTCTGCTTTTACTACCCAACCCTAAGCGAGAGATCTCGCAAGACAGCCGGACACTGAATGAAGACAGAGCAGCAAACAGTGGTGGGAGCGCGTCCACTGAAGGCATGGGTCTACGGTGCATTTTTCTCACTCGCATTTTCCCCTAAAAATATAACGCTAATAAAATGTACACATGTTTATTAAATGCACGTCAGTTTCACAGAGAAGGTTACGAAATACCACTAAGCATCAGCACACTGCTAACTGTCGCCTCAGTTTGTGCCTCATACAGATGTGCTGGTATAGTTAACTTAGCGTTATCAAGCGTGATAAAAGATGACAGAGAGGCGACGTTGTGCAAATAAACCAAAGATTTATTAATTTTCTGTAGCAGTAAACACATGGGCCGATATGTGTTAACTAACTATGCTAAAGCTTTACAAGCTATTCAGGGCTGCCGACGATAACATTAACATGACAAACAGCAAGGCTAACGTTACGGCTAACAAGCTAACACACTGGCACTCCTCAGACACTCACACTCACACACACACACACACACACACACACACACACACACACACACACACACACACACCGGACAGCCTCTCAGTCCTTCCTTATCCGCTAACATTAGCTCATGAAAGTCCCTATAGAGTGGGCAGGAGGGGTGTTGGATGGGTTCTGGACTTTGACCCGGGGGTCTGGTGTTCGCTTCCCTTATGAACGCTGAGCCAAACCATGTTGATTTTTTCTGAAGCAAACCATGTACATTTGTTGTCTAAACCTAACTATGTGGTTTTGTTGCACACGGAAATATATGTAAATAGGGGGTGTTTTGCTGACCAAATTATTATTAATTTCTATTAATTTCTATTTCTAATTTTTTTCTTTAATTTTTTTTTAATGGGACATTTCCTGTAAAAACGGAGATGTTTTGAAAAGACACAATACATGTAACAAGCACAGATTAACATGTCAACAACAAACACACCCAAAATACCTAGTGCATCATATGCACTGTCAAGTACGAGTTGGGATTGAGAGTATGTTGTTCTCTCACTGTAACTATATGGTTTTCTCCTATCCTAAGCAAATTATTGCAACTTGGTTGTTATGTTGAGACACTGTACTGTGGAACGAAATCATTAGGAAAAATACATATGTATGCATTGGATGTTCGTCACTGAACCCAATCCATTATTTTACAGATTCGTCCATTCTCAACCTTCAGCCTGGCAGTAGGGCTAAAATAATCCATAATGTGAGAACAGCACAGAGTCAGTTAAACAGAGAGGGCAAAAACACTAACTACTGTTTGCACTGTACATAGACCCAGCCCATCAGAAATTGGTTAATGCGTAGGATGTTAAAATTTCAACTTTTGCTTACATGCCTATCTGTGTCCCATCTAGCAGCCACCTGCTGTGAAGGACTGGAGGCAAGTAGGCTGAACATGTGCCTCGTCTGCAAAGAATCACCTTAAATTTATTGTGTGCACCTGCCCACACTTCAAAACTAAAACACGGCCATGCCATGAAGTCTGGGGTAGTGATGTTCTTAGAATTCCTGTGAGAGAAGCCTTGTTTTCCTGGTTGCATTTGAGGGAGCCTTTACAATACAAAAGGTCTTGATTACCCGTTAAGATGAATTCCAGAAACAGGAACCGTGTAATCATATGAAGATGGCAAATGAAGAATAAATATCTGGAGTCAGAGCAGAAGACAGCCCATCTTAAGTAAAAAAGCTCCTAACACTGAAATGCAATGGATCACTGCTTGAATAAAAATGAGGAGATTTGAGAGCTCAGTGACTGACAGGAAGATATCTGAAGAGACTTTTAGAGACTGAATAAGTTTAATGTAGAACAACTTGTGGTGACTAATGACCCTTCGACCAGTGCTCTTAAATAATTAAGGGTTTGAACCTCTCACAAGCAGAATAAGAAACATGGGTCTGGCCTTGGATAGAGGTATGATCGAGATTCAAAGTTCTCACTGAAGGGATGAAATTAATGCTTAATATTTCCTACTGGTCAATAATGTTGTAGCTTGGAACTTAGATTTGTAGATATCCACTATGTGTTCTTGAGGTTGGGAATCTGGGGTTTTTAGAGGTTGACCCCTACTAGGGACAAAAAGTTACAACATCCTGAGCTTGGATGCATTGACTAAGGGTAAAGCCTACTCCACACGTACACAGGTATATTTAGGAGATATGTGTTAAGGCCTTTGTCCACAAGCAGACTGTGTTTTAGGTCACTCAAAGCTACTCTTACCTTTCTTGCATTTCACACAGCACTTAGAAAAAATTTGAACATCCACAACTCCCGCCTCCCTCCAAAGTCCCATCCCCCTCCTCCTGCAACTCCCGCCTCCCTCCAAAGGCCTACTACCCCCTCCTCCATTACGTCCTCATGACGTCTATGATAGACGTAGGCGTTGATATGGTAACATTAGATACACAGAAGAGGAGGGCGAGTGTAACGTTACAAATGCAACCCCGGAGTTTAAAAACTCAACCGGAGTCAGTGATGACTGATAAGTTTTAGAATAAGGTTACAGTGCTAACGTTAGATAGTAGCGCTCACGTTACTAGTAAGTGGAAAAGCACAAAGAAGATAACGTTAATGTTTCAGAGGCTACACTACAGTAGGCTAACATTAGCAACTGGATGCTGGGTTGTCATATAACATTATGAACTGAACCAGAGAAAGGAGATACCCCACCATCCCTCCAATTTAGAGCTTGTTCTCCCTCAAAGTTAACTTTGTCTTGATCTGTGCGGATGAAAAATGCAGCTTTAGTGTCAGAATGTTGGTAAGATGTGTGGCTTGTGGAAAATGAACCCAATATTTACTTTTTATGCGCAGCCCAAAAAACGAACTGACATTTCGCGTACCCCAAGCAAAGATAAACAAAACATTAAAAAACAATTTGTGTCACTTACAAGAAAGAACATATAGTGCAATAGTAAGATGAAAAGGGTCAACAATTCACAGTCAAAAACTCCACATCCTGGGAGCAGAACTGGGAGATCCTCTTCACATCACAGCACCATGAATTGTTTGTGTATACACCATGGAGCTTACCAGATGATGCAGCTTCTCTGTCTGCTCTGTGTAGTGCAGGGCTTGACGCTAACTTTTTTCCCAAGGAGCACATGTGCTCCTGAGTTGAAGAAGTAAGGAGCGCACAAAGAACTTTAGGGGCACAATGTAAATTGATCAAATAATGTGTTAAACGTAATAAACGTGATGCAAATAGATATTTACAAGCAAAATTATTTAATGAATTTGTATACAAAATGTACAGAAAGGTAAAATCATCAACCTTTGAAAATGTATTGCAATTTAATTTTGTCTTTAATGTCATTATCTTATGTATATTATCTTTGCAATATGATTATCTTATATAATGTTATTACTATCCTAAAACATTCTCATTCAGGTCCTCTGAAGCTCTGCAGGACTTAAAACCTCTTTCACACAGAGCTTTCATGGTGCCCACCACGGGGTAGGGCGCAGAGGACAGGATTTGGGGGAGTGCAGGCTCGTTCAGGAGCAACAGCTCCATGGTGACCGCTTCCGGGTCTACTTCAGGCTCTTCTCTGCTATTGGACGTGCGGCGCCGAGGTGTCGTCACAGCGCGCAAACGCCGCGACATGCGCCCTCTTGCCCACCGCTCAGATTGGCGGCAGAGCGGTGCGCTATTGCGCCGAGGTAGCACATACGCAATGAATGGGGCTCGTCAGCGGAGGTCTGCGCTTTGCGTGCTCTGTGTGAAAAGGGCTTTATTTCCACACTGCCCAACAGCGGTACCATGGCGAACGGTCCCTAAAGGCCTCTACACATGATCAGCTGTAAAACCGCTTTGCGCTGGCTGTCCCATTGTTTGTCTATGGAGAGGGCAGCAACGCTTGACAAAGCGGCACCGCTACCCTTGGCGTCGCGCACCGCTCTGATTTTCTGCCCGAGCGCTGCGCTCAGAGTTGAAATTATTTGAACTATGGGGAGAATGGAGCAGGCTTCCCCAGAGATCCGCCGCTTAACCCGGTCCGTCTCCTCCACACTTTGACTTATTTCCACGCTGCCGACAGTGGGACTTATATTCATTGTGCCGACAGTGGCTTGGAAAACCGCCCATAACCGTGTAACACGGGGAAGAGGGAAGGCGGCTGGAGTTCCTCCAACATTTGCGGTTAGATTACCATATTTTTTTATTGACAAAAATATAGGCTGCTTCGGCTGATTTTTGTATGCACACATGTGCCCCTAAATATTTTTTACAGTTTGCACACACCTATTTTTAGTCGCAAATGCGAGTGAAACGCTCGCACTGTCGAGCCCTGTAGTGTTAGCCTCCTTAGCTCAACACTGACATCTTATATGTTACCAATCATGCTCAGTGAACACAAGGACACAGCAGTCCCTCACTCCTCAGTGAGTGGATCTCCATTGTCGGATGTAATTCATTAAGTGTCCAGCGAGCGGACGTTCGCCAGAAGGCCGCTGGGAACAGCTGGTTTGATGGGGGTTAGCTGTTAGCATAGAGGTAACCCCTCCATGCCTCCCCCGCTTCCGCGTCCTGTCACAGCGCTGCCGGCTTCTCCCCTTCGGGAGAGCTCCAGACGAAACCATGGTCATCTCAGGTTACTAGTTTATATCCAATCACTACATTCGGTCTGAATGCAGTGATTGGTCGGAGTTTTCTTAGTACCATATGAGAATGGTATAATTATGAGTTTTCATCGCTGATGGAATTCGCTTACATTTAAGTGTGCTATCAGCTTATTCATAGCATTTTAACCTAAACAAAGAAAGGTAAGTGTTGCTTTAAAATAGACTTTTTGTAAAACTTCTTCCTGGCTGATTTTCAGAAACCTTATTGCTGACATGTTGATGAGGGAAAACAGCTTGTTTTCAGCTTGTAACATCAGAGTGTGCACCATTATCTCCTCTGTGAGTTGTCACAAATGAGGCTACACTTCATGCAATAGCAAACATGGCCAAACAGTGCTGACTCTTATCTGTACAAATGTACAAAGTCTTGTTAGAAAGATAAAGTGCTTTATTGAGAACTAAGGAGGGAAAAACCCTTTTTCAGAAATACCCTTGTATGTTTGGACTAAGCCAGGGGTCTGCATCCTTTATTATAAACAGAGACATTTTTGGCCAAAACCCCCCCCCAAAAAACTGGATGGAGCGACAAAGTATATTTCAGCCTTATAATGAAGATATCTAAATTCGTATATCAACATTAACAACAGCTCTAAATATGCATACATTAATATTTTACCACAAGGTGGCTTCTCTGCAGTGGGCTATTCGTGATTATTTGCTACTTAAACAAATCTGTCCACACACTGTTAAATTCTCTGTTTTTGTTTTTTAGTTAGTTAGACCCAAGACGAGTCACCGCCATTGAGGCTTGGCAAAATTTAATGGAAAAGGTGCCAGGGCGTAGACATGATGCACATTTTAGTTGATGACATTTTTTTTTAAATCAGTGTATAGGCTATAAATGTTTATAATTGGAGAATGTAAAATCACTTTAGGCCAAGAACAATGATGTATGGAAATTAAAATGTTAAATAATTATTTATTTCCTTTTTTTTCCTGGACAAGCCCACAGGAATAATAATTATAATGATAATAATAATAATAATGAACTTTATTTATATAGCACCATTCAAAACAAGGTTACAAAGTGCTGTTCAACTAAACTAAACACAATTAAAACGCAAGAAGAATAAAACAAAGAACTTGTCATAAAATGTCATCTAGTAAAAGATCAAATAAGGCCAAAGTTAAAATCAAGATAATAAATGGTCATCAAAATCTGGAAGATAGCAATAAAATAGACAGACGGCTCCGATAAAGTCAGGATATGCTTTACAATAAACATATGTTTTTAGGAGAGACATAACAAAGCCAGTGACTCAGACAGCCTTATTCCAGAGCCTCGGGGCCCTGATTGCAAAAGTTCTGGAGCTAGGCCATGAGGATCCTTAAAAGTAATTAATACAATTTTAAAATCGGTCCTAAAACAAACTGGGAGCCAATGAAAACGGCTAAAACTGGTGTGATGTGGTCGTGCTTCTTGGTTTTGGTGAAAACCACATACAAAGAGAGTCAACACAAAAAAAGACTAGCGCTTAAACTCGCACGAGTAAAATGACACGAAAACTCACATTGTGTTTGGTGTGAAGACAGCATAAAGCAGCTGATTTTTGATTTGTGAACCCAAATCCTGACACATTCAGCTGATGCTTGGGTAGTGTGAAAAAACTGACCTGCTACTTAAATAGAGGTTTGTCAGACTGCTGTAAAGGAAAGGCTTTGACTTTGTTCCAGCTCTGTTAGTCCTTCTCACTGTACATGTTATAAACCCTGAGGTCCCAAGCAGCAGATGTCAGTCTACACAACATAACAGTTCCACTTTTGATGCAGACAGGAAGTAAAAGACAAAATAACGGATGCTAATTCTAAATCACTGGCCCACCCCTTTAAAGCTTTGTGCCATTAGGGTTCTATAAAGCACCAAAAGATATAAACAGTCTTTAGGTTCCTCCCTGCTTCTGGTGTATTCCGAGGCAGCTGTGTGCCATAAGGGAATTCCTGGACCCTGATTTAAGCTGGGGCTCTGACTGATCTCTTTATCAACTGTGAGGGATGGGCTAAGAGACGGCTGACATGCTATCTCACATCTGGAGGGCAGACCATGGGGGAGAGCAATCGTCCTTTACCTCAAATCTCAGCAACCTCACAAATAGCTGCTCAGACCTGATCTGTAATTAATTTATAATTACACTTAATTACATCTTGCATCTTACTCAATTTATAAATAATTTACAAGAGCTTTTCTAGAGCTTAGTAATTTGGTTATTGATTTTTGGAAACTTTACTCTTATATTTGTTGAAGTATATGTTTGCTCACAGAAAAAAACAACAACAACACATTTTTGCATTTGTGATTTTACTGTGCTTCCTGATCTCAGCACTTAACTTTTATGGTATTCTATATTTTCTTCTATTGTCATCAAACCCTATGTTCACACCCATCCTGTATAATGTGTACATGTATACAGCATCTGTCTATTTATTCTTGGCCACCGACGACGTCAAAGTCATCTCTGTCATCAGCAACACATATTTTCAGTCTTTGATGTACAAAGGCATTGTTCTGTGCATATAGGGAGAGGGTGGACTGCATCCACCCCCTCAAAACCCTAAAAGAATCCCTTCCTCTCTCACATCACCATGTCACAGTAGTCATAAGCAATTGAAGAATTTCAAATTCTATGTTATGGCTGCCAGGAGGGGTTTCAACACCATCAAAGCTGATGCATGCTATTGTCCTCCTTCTTACACTTCACACTGCGTCTGCTGCAAATAAACTCAGCCTCAATTTTTCCTTCTTTAGTGTCAGCTCACCATCCTCTGGTGAAGATGATTTTGCTGCACATATAACTGATTTATAGAATAATCATGACATGAAATAACAGAATGCTACACACGCTGAGCAGATAGTCAGAATTGAACGTTTAGGTTAAAAATTTAAGAAATCACAAACAAACAGTTAAAATGATGTATATATATTTTTTTTTACCTATGCATGTTAGACACATTCTTATTTCCAACTTGTCAAACACAGCAGCTTGGTCAGTGGCCCCTCACTTCAGGCTATGATGCTCTAGTGAGGCTGTAGCCATGGATTCAACATTGGGAGGGGGACCAAATGTGACGGGTGTCACCATTATATTATATAATTTATTATAATCAAGTGCATCTTTACAGTATACTATACAACTATGCAATAACGGAAGCTACTAATGTGTACAGATGCAGGGCGATATACACAGCATCTACACAGACAATGAATGGTTAAAGATGTTCTAGACAACACATTCTCACTCCAACCTCGTCACATTTCCATGTTTAGCCATGGACTTTCCACGTCGAGATTTGACAAACAAGGTACCCTTGGTGCGTTGGTTGTCGATGTTCTGAGACGTCATTTCAACTTCAGCTTGTTACATGCATTGCCTGTTTTCAAAATACACTTCTGTTTTAACAGGAAATGCACAGATTGCATTCTGTCCCTCACTAAATAAACGCACTACCTTAATACAAAGGTGTAAATTGACTTTTTTTTTTTCTCTTTAAGAACAAACGCACGTTTACCTTTAACCAGCACATGCATGGTTGGGTTTGGTTTTATAATCACATGGGAAGCGAACATCGGCCACCTGGGTGAACGCTTTTTTTGATCCATCCACCACCACTTCCACACACCCTACTCAGACTTTTTGCCCCCTTAACTTATGTGGTTGTCCGGACGCATTTCTCCCTGACGCCGCCAGGTGGTGTTACAGAATAACAACAACTGACTGCGTATCATGCCGACATGAAAAAACAACTTTTTTTGTTGCAGTCTGATACCTGAGGTCACTGCCCAGGCGCGAGTATTTGACAAATTGAGTGAGACCGGGTTGTTCTAGATGACACTGAGAGCACCCAGGGGAATGTTCTGAGTCTATGGGTAAATCTCCTATTTCACACTGTAATTGAATGAAGGTCATTTTGGATATAAAAAAACCCAAAATAAATATATAATATAACTTAGCTATGATAGCTAACAAAAGTGATGGTTGAGGTATTTCGCATGACACATATGTGATGTTAAATAAGTAGTTAATAAAACTCATTTGGTGTGACCTCTGGCTCACCTGGTATACACACACCTGTCTTGTCCATCTTCAGATGCATTATCAATAGAGGCAAAAGCACCTAAAACAATTAGCTAAAAAAAACACCTCAGTGTTTGACACAAACATTGGTCTCCTTTGTGGAAGCCCTGTGTTTGTTTGACCCATCCACCACCCCTTCCCTCCTACCTACCCCTACTTTTGCTCTTTATACTACATCATTGCCATGGATGGGTTTACATTGGTGTTACTTGAAAGCCTGGTACCAGCGCCAATGGCCACTGACCAAGCTGTTGTATTTGACGTGCTGGGAATAAGAACAAACATATTTTGACATGTTATTTGCACAGCATAGGCACTGCTGAGCTTGACAACGAGAAAACCATGTGGCAACATCAAGTCTCTGTATTTTGATAGCTGGAAACAATCGAGAAACATATTCCACCACTACAAAACCTCTTTTACAAATGATCTAAATTCCATGACATGATTATGTGATTATATAGGAGTTAGGTTTAATTTACAGTGGCGTGTAAACAAATAGCTCAACCACGGCTGTATGTGTAGCTCCTGCTCCCTACCTGGCTGAGTATAATTGAAGAGGATCATTGAAGCTTGTAATGCAATAATGATAACTGATTGTATCGTTGCTATCCAGTTGTGATACATGAGCAGCTCTAATGCGACACCTTGATGATCAGTTAGAGGAGCAGTGGAGCTCTGTGCGGCTCATCCTGCATTGTCCAAAGGGACCCGACATGATAGAGAGCGTAATAGCTCCGACCGGCTTCTCCACCCCGAAGAGGTGAGGGGAGAAGACACTAAATCATGTTTCCTTCCTCCTCGCCTCTCCTGTTCATTTAGAAGCAGAGACTAATTTATTCAGCCTCTCTGCGGGTCTTTCTGCTTTTCTCTTCTTGTTTCACTTCTCACCGATGAAAGCGCAGAGAGCTCCATCCGTTTAAGGAAACATACGCAGCAATAAATCCTTGCTTGGCATCTATGAGGGCTTTCTCAAGACAACACTGGAGCCTCATCAGAACACACCTGCCCTTGCAAATGTTAAGGCAGATTTCAACTCGGCAGTGTTGTATGGGTAGGAACATGTGCTGATATGGGAGTACATGAGTGTACGGTATGTGGGTGGGAATTTGCATCTCCAAGCACAAGCTGTTACAATGGGGTATTTTGTGCAGAGCAAGCCTTCATTGCCCAAAACAGCTGTTTGTGGTCCATTGCCTATTGTCAAACACATTCAGTGATACATGATTTTAATCTCATTGTCCCTGTGTGGAAGGACTAAAGAGCTGTGTGTGTTTACACTACCAGGGCTGGCATGAATCTCAGTGTATGCATTGCATGCCTTTTCTCCCCTGGTCGGCTTATTACCTTTTTCTTTAGCAACATCGAGCTCTAATGTTTGCTATGTGGATTTATCACTGATTATGTTATTCATCTGATTCCAAAACTTCACTTCTAGAACTCATATCAGTACTGCTTCCTGATAAATCACCTTTTATAAAGAATTTATTTTAGTGTTTTTAGTTTGCACTAAAAACCATGTTTTCCTACAAAAAGTAATTCACAATGTTGGGCAAGTTTCTCTCAAAATGTAACACATTACGTAATACTAGTTACCTTCATTTGAAAGTAATGCGTTACTTTAAATATAACTCTGTGTAGAGTAATAGTTATAATTACACTACTTTTGTGTTGCTTTATATATTTATTAGCATTTATTTATATAAACAAATATTGAGGTTAACACAAAAAATGGAATGGCATACGAGTCAGTGACTATGACGAGTGCAAATTGATGCACTGGAGCTGGAGGACTCACCTGCCAATTCCCGATGTGACTGTCAGCTACTGCAGCACTGAAGAGAGAGAGATGCATAACAGGACGGTGTGCCAGCTTTGTTCTGTAGTTGTAGGGGATGTGAATGGAAACACACCCAACATATACCAACATCACCCAGATGTGTTGTTGATTGGAACGAGGAAAAAAGAAACCGGAGGCCAGCTACTCATACCCGCTGCTTTCAGACAGCCCTAGGATGCAAAAGCAGACACACTGTAGACTTTGCAGGTATATTAATGGAAACACACTTTACATGATAATGCACAGTAGGCTATAGCATGACGCAGATCCCCGGCAGCACCCTTCTTGTAGTGTGTGTATAATGACATGACAAAACACAACAACCTTCGGATTATATTTTTTCTGGTGGTGCACTGACCCCCAACACTGGTAATTTGTATATTTGTGTAAGGCTCAGATCATGTGACAATTGTGCTGATGGTCCTAAAGAAGGAAGCGGTCCCTTAAGGTGGCAGGCTGGGGGGTTGGTCGGTTACAAAACACAGGACTTTCCCCAGGAGACTGGTGTTCGGTATGTGTGAACTTTGAGAGAACTTTGAGTTATTTTATGGTACATCGTCACCATGTTCCACAGTAACTTTCTTGCCTTAACCTAACCTCTGTAACTGTACATTAAGTAGGTCACTTTACGTTACATACTTAATTTCATATATGGGGTGCAAATCTGTAGGATATTATGAGCCATTGTGCGTGCACATTTGCGCAGAACATCATAAGCACCGGTGTATGAGGATACATTGGCAAGTCCCTGAAAATTAGTTATAACCGTAAAACTTCAAATATGACAAATAAACACCTGTCTAAATGCAACACCTGGTCTGGTTGCCAAGCAGCTGATTTGTTTTTTTATAGAAGTTCCCCAGATGTATAAAGCCAGGTTCTTGGCTACCTCAAATTATTTGTCCAATCCTCGATCCTGTAAGTTATTCATATTCCTTTAGTCCGTAAGGGTCCTCAGATCAAAAGAATCAAAAGTTTTTTTCATGAAAATTAATCCAAGTTGTGAGTATTGCTTTAACAGGATTGTGTCGGTGTGTTGGGTGCCGTAATTCACTATCTGATGCGCTGTCTGCAGGAGCTAGATCAAATGAATGACTCATAATTGATATATTATCTGAAGCCTAATTTTATACAAGTATATTCATACTAGTGCAGCCACACCCACTAGAAGAACACTTCTCAAAGTATCACAAATACAAAAATTCTTTCTAACTTGCAGCCATTTATTTCCAATACAGATGACCACATACTCCTGCCAACCTGATATGGGAAAGAGACTTATCTTCACCCTCAGATACCAACCTCTGGACACAAGCCTGTGAAAATATATTTGAAATGACAAAGAACACAAATCTACGTCTGAGTAGAAAATCTTCCAGAGAACACTCATTACTCAATACAAAATGCACAGAGCAGATAAATGTTCGCACAATCTTCTCCTATGTTAAACTTCCACCAAAGCACACATTAGGTGCTAGGGGTGTAATGGTACACAAAATTCATGGTTTGGTTCGGTATAATAAAGTGGTGTCACAGTTTGGTACATTTTTGATACAGCAAAAAAGTAGAAATGCAAAAGAAATCTACTTGACTTTTGAAATATTAAATGAATAAAAACAGATTTGTGTGTGTGTGTGTGTGTGTGTGTGTGCGGAGCAGCAATTATATCCCTGAAATGGGCTTGTTAAAGTCTGGGTAAAGCAGAATCTGTAATTTCTCTTCTTCTTCTTTTACTTTTTGAAAAACACATTTTCGACATCTTCTCCTACACCATAGGTCCAATATTGGACCAAGCTAATCAAATGTCATTAAAAGCTTGTTGATATCTCATTGTGTTTTAAAGATATTGACCAATGAGCTTTAGAGAGGGTGTGGCTCAGCACATAAATAGACCTAACTCCATAACCGTTGAACCCGTCATCACGAAACTTGTCCACATAAATAATTGAATCAAACCCTGAAAGTTTCATTCAAATCGATCAATAGGGGGCACTAAAATGTGCTTAGTTTATATCTCATAATCAGCAATAGATATTTGTGCAGAATTTGATTTTCACTATCTAGGGTCATGTCTCAGTTGATGCACAAAATTTGGAAACCTTAAAAAATCATCACTATGTGCTACAGAGCTGAAATTCAGTGGATCAAGTTCAAGATCAAGATCAAGTTCAGTGGATATGCTGAATTTTTTTCAGCATATCCACTGAACTGCAACCTATAGTCTGTCAATATATTTCTAAGAATGTGTAAAGCTGATGAACATCTATATGTCCAAATCCTCAGTCAAATGCAACCAAAATTCACGCAGACATTCTTTTGATATTAGACACGTTTCAAATGGTGTTCAGATCAGTTTAACAATTAGCTAATTGTTGTTTTTTGAACTGTACGCACATTTTCTATTTCATCTCATTTATATCCAAATGTCACCAAAATATGTGACAATATATCTGAAATCAGCAGAATGATGTGAGATTTTTTATTAGATTTTTATCATCAGCGCTTTAACTGTAATTGATATCTCATTAGGTTTTGAAGATATTGACTTCACTTTAGAGGGGGCGTGGCTCAGCACATAAGTCCACAACCTTTGGGCAAATCATCATAAACCTTACTAACAGTGTCTCAAGACGTACCAGGGACACATCTTGCAAGTTCACATTTAAATTGACCACTAGGGGGCATGGGATAACACAAATCAGAAATTGATTGTCTAATCATTACAAAGTGTGCAGGGTATCTTAAATAATAATGATGAACCATGTGTTAAACAGTTTTGAAATTGGTCAATAGGAGGCGCCATCACTTACAAACAAGTGCAGTGACCTTTCACAAAATGTGACCATAAATCAACGACGGGTTATTTAAACATTACCAAGCTCTGTGGACTTTTTTTAACTAAGCCATCAGAGCATGTCCCCGAAATGTTTCTGCAGCTGACCGATAGGAAAGGACAGTGCATCCAAAGAAAAGCATAGAGATTTGGACGTTAATTAATGAGCGTCTTATTGTTATAAATCCTGTTGTTTATCCTTAATGCATGCATCCCACACTGTCAAAGGTCTTGATCCTACCCAGCTTTCAAGTTTTAATGGTCCATGCTGGCCTGAACCCCCTGGAATTGTCGCTTGCCGCTATATTTATTATAATTATTATCATTATTAATACCCTATTTTTTGTAGCCTTCTTTTCGCTGTCTCTCTCTCCCCTTTATATCCTTAAACACACAACTCCCATACACACACATACACCTACTCACAAGTGTATTGCTATAAGAAAATCTAAATCCATCTTTTCAATGTTACTCAGGTAGCTCCTGTTAATTACTTAAGCTTATCTGTGTTTCTGTCCTTTTTGTTGTTGTTTTTTCTCTCTCTTGCCTTGTCATGTCTCATGTGTCTTCCTTTTAATCACTTGTCTTGTGCGATTAATAAACAATTCTGATAAAATAATAGGGTTCCTATAATAATACACATCGGTAGCTTTAAATGAAAAGTTGATAGGAAATTAGAATTAGAGGTCAATGATTCACCGGAGGAGCGTTGCACATGAATTAAAGACATAAAAAGATAAGTTAAGGGTCATGCTGGAAGAGTCATGCTTTCTACAACCTGGCAACCCCAAAGTTGCTGTTATTAATGCAGTGTTAATTTTTGAAGCTATTTTATATTTAGACTTAGTCTTTAGATAAAATTGCTTTTGAGTTTCAGTCGCATTTTAGTAATTTGTATCTTTCACAGTTTTAGTCTACTTTTAGCCCATGACAACTTTCAACATTTTAGTTGAAAAGCAAAGAGAGGATTTCCGCACACTTACATCTGTGCAATACTTCACTTTAATGTGAGCTTTCGATCTAGAAGACCTTCATCAGAGCATGTGATCTGGACTTTTTTGTTTCCAGCACCTTAACCAAGTCTGATCCAGGTTGAGCAGTGGTCCGTCTGCAGTTTCAACGTTTTAGGTAATGAAAATTCCTGACATTTTAGTCAACTGTTAGTCATTACTTTTAGTCAAGATTATTATTATTATTTTTTTTTTTTCAATTTAAACTAATTCAATGAGACTTATATGGGCATCAGAAGTTGGAATCAAGCTGGCAGGTTGTATCAAAACAGTTTTTGACAGCTTAAAGGATGATTTACGAGCACAAACTTACTGATCATCATTTGATTGGGTCAAATCACTATTGGTGGACTTAAAACCTTTGACACCACAAATAATTTGAGACAACTAGAATTAGTACTCAGGTTCACGGTAAACACTGACTTATCAATCTCAATGTTAAGAAACAGAATCAAACTTTATTCTTGAATTCTTTCTCAGTCTTTATCATGTAAACGTATGTCCTCTCACAAAGTCTATGATTAAAACTGGACTTTCAGCTGTGACAGAGAAGTGAGTTCAGACCGTTTATTTACAGCACAGCTATACTCATAAACCTTCTCAAAACAGTCAAGATCTGAGTGGAGTCTTGTGGGAAACAGATGTGAAGACCAGCGGCCGGTGGCTACTTGCTCTGCTGCCATTCATCGGCTAGTTAGCAGCTAGCTGCTAACTGCAACCAACAGACTCCACAAATCCATTCAACACATCCCCTTTCCACAGGCAGACAGACACCCATGGGCGGCTTATTTGCTGCAGCATTACGGCTTACAGCTTGCACCAGTGGCAGGTTTGTTTGCAGGTTATGGTGCTGACTATTTAGTGGAGCTTACAGCCAGTCAGCAATCTGATCTCATACCGCCCATACAGCATTAGAAAAAAATTGCAAGCACTGCTGTTGCTGGCTGATCTGTTCTCCACTCCTCACATTTTGAATGTCTGATAGTCCCCCAGTGAGGACTGTCCTCCAGGACTTTAACCTAGACTCGCATGTCCTGGCAGGACCAGGAACTGGTGGGTCCACGGCATTAACTTTCCAGGGAGCCACACACAGAGGCCACACGTTGCGCAGATTCACCCCGCGCCAGCGGGGATGAGGAGAGCAGGGGCCGTGGGGCTAGAACACCTCATCCGGGCCGATGACAGGTACCAGCCAGGCGTCGACAGGGTCCAGCGAGTGCTGAGAAATAAAGAGGCGAGGCAACGCTCCATACTCAGTCCAAGAAGCCGTGGAAGTGCTCGCCAAACAGGCCTTCAGCCTTACCAGCCGACCGCTGCGTTTACCCCAGTGGCGGTGGTGCTTAAGCTGGAGAGGTGGAGCTGGGGCGCGACAGAGGTGAGCTGGGATCCCCGATAGGAGATCCCCGGGGGCAAAGTTTTCCTGTCTTGTTGTTTCATTCATCCCCAAAACAAACACATGCACAAGCCAGGTAAGCGTCTTTACGACAATACGCGCTAGAGCTCATGGGAAATGTAGGCTTCATTCCGGCAAAACACTACCACTTTTGTCCACAGGGTCCCCAAAATCAACTCAAAATGAAAGTTCCTTGTAGGCACTTTAAGGTTGTAACATCATTTGTGGGGTGCTAATTATTATTGATTACTATTATTAGTTACTAATTATCATCATCATCATTACAACTCACAAATCCATTATAAAGGGTGTCTTATTAGAAAGTCCCTAATACTTTTGGTTACTCAAACTATTTGCTACCAGTCCTGTACAGTCCTCTATCAGCTGTCAGTATGCCAGTAACACACATTTAGTGTAAGGGCATCACATCAGTACTCTTCTCCAGACCTAATACTCTGTGTATTATTACATTTTCGCATGCAGGCCTGATCAACGTCCTCAGAAATCCACTATGGAACAGTAAAAAGATTTTATTTCTTTATGTACTACAATATAATACAATCAAAACATGTTGTATTTTGCAAATGATGCTTCACAAATATGCTGAAAGAGCTAAAAAAAAAAAGTATGACTTGGCTCATTTAATAGCTCTGAATCGTGCAAAAGCTGTGGTTGCTTCAGTCTTGAGGGAGTATAGGATTACACCGTCAAACAGAATCCTCAAGTCTGATAGATCATATCTCATCCCAAATGTAACAGGTTTTGGCAGGGCAGATTTTTTCTTCTTGTTTACATCTTGGATGCAAATCAGATAGTGATCTCCAACATTAAATGATTGAACTGAAACGGCTATCACCACAAAAAAAAAAAAAAAAAAAAAAAGTGCACAGCCCTTGAGGCAGCTGGTTATGATTACACTAGTTGTTTCGCTATCATTTGATCATGCCAAGACAAACTGGCACGTCTGGTGGTCCAAATGTCAAATTTGCTGGCCCTAAAAACTGACAAGTTGGAATGTGTCTCAGAATGGTCAGGTTGGGCACAGTTAATGTAAAAGGTGCATATGAGCCATATGTAAACAAGCCAACATTCCAGGCAGATTATTTAAACTTCTTTATTGAAAGAACCTGAAAGTGAGTGCACACAAAATAATCACCTACATTCTCTCTTCCATATAAATCTGGCTTACTTGGGGTTTTGTTTATGACCCGTATGACTGTCTTATTGTTTGTGCTTGTCACTCCATTGGACTTAAATAAAATGTATGATAAAATGTAGCATAAACAAAATCCAGTGTTTTAAAGGATAGAGGATATGCCAGGTAGACATCACACGCACGTAAAAGAATAGTTTGAAGCAAGATTATCACAGGCTGAGAGATTTTCCAGGGAAAGTGCAGATGCCATGAAGTCACATCTCAGAAGACATAAACTGCTGGCTGTGTGCAGCAGAGAGCTAAGCCACCTTTACCTTGACAGAGGCATGAGCATTTGTCATGCAGATTATGTGGTGCTATTGTTTATGGTTCATTGATTTTTACAGTGTTTGTGTTCATTTGCATTCTGCATCCCTAATTTGATGCAAAGTACGGTGTACTGGGAGGGTAGGCATGGCAAAATGCATGCACTGATATAAAATTAAATCAAACAGCAAACAGCATCAAACAACTTGTTTAAGAAATTCAAAGTTTGATCTAGTCTAATTACATTTACCATTTAAGACACTGTATGGGTTTTAGCAATTTCAAATTATATTAAGGGCATAGGTTCTTTTCTTTAAAACCACACAATTTCAGAGAAGATTTGTGCAGTCTTTGTGTTATTATTCATCCTTTCATTAAATTGTTAGATAGGCCTTACTGGTTCTGCTGTATAGCAAAGTCATACATTTCCAAAGTCTACCCATATGAGGGTTGGTACAGCAACAGCTCACCGAGCTTCTCAAAGATTATTTAGAAAAAGGCAAAGACAGGCTGTTTTACTTCAAACCAATAACATGGCGGAATTCTAACACTAAAGTAAATAACTCAACAATAGGGATATTATCAGCCTATTGAATGGCTGTTATCTGCGGTTAGATGGCTAATAGATAGTGACTAGGGGCCTGCTTCATCTACTGGTAGATTCAGAATACTGTTATCAGCCCATTCAATGGCCATTACCAGTTTGTTAAGATTTACTTTTACTTAAATTAGTTTTAGCTGCCAAAATGACATAGTTAGGTTTAGAAGATGATAATGGTTGAAAATATTTCACATGGGACACAAACCAAGGTCTCCAGGTTGAAAGTCCTGTGGTTGGCTAATGCACCACCACTCCCTCCCATCCTATGTTGGAGAAAGTCCAGTGAAGCGCCTTTTGTGGCACCAAGTCTAAGTTCCTGATAATGGCTTTCTCAGTGTAAGTAGGTATGGCAGGTGTAGCGGTTCTGTATTGTCTGTCTTGCGCTGTGTGACTAACCAGACAAAGAACGTCTCTCTTTGGCTCCAACCAGTTGTTTATTCTGATAACGACAGAAGCACATTGGATCTTGCAGTAACTGTGGTGGTAAAAAGCTTCATAAATTGCTAAAAGACAGAAAGAAAGAAATCATTCAGCTAACAGTCAGTGAGCAGGTTACATGGGATATTTCTTCAGAGGCTACATCTAAGCTAGCAAGTCACAATGTGGTGAGCCCAACAAATTATGTCACTGCAAAAAAAAAAACAGCATTATATAAAGAAGTCCCTTTTTATTAGCATTATGACATGTAAATAGAAATTTAACAATTCAACAAAAATGCAGTATTTTCAGCATCTGAAGAGAGCTTATTAGAAATGTGACTTACCAGGGGGACAGCATACTGCAGACTGGCAATGATAAGCGAGATGCCCCACTTAAGTTAGCAGGGAGTAACCTTTGTGAACACCCTGCCTTTCTGCAGCGACCTTACAGGAGGCATGCACTGAAAACTGAGCACCAGTCCCAGTGGAAAACTAATATTAGATGAAGATAAACAGTACTGATAGAAATAAAATAATTTAAGTCACATAATTAGCGGTAATGACAACAATTGGCAAGTAATGGCAAGTGGGACCATTAACCCTGCTACACAGGCCCCTACTAACCCATACTTATAATGCTTTTTAAATCCCAATAGCTCATTTTTCACTTTGCTACAGTATTGATATAAAACCAAATATGTCCAAATATAGTTGCCATTGATTATGCACAGCTAATGGATTTTGGTCTCTCAAATATCCAAAAAAATATAGCATTGCCATGAAAGATTGTACAGACATCCATGACTGATGAGGTAGATTATTTCAGACCAGAGACTGCCATACCAAAATATTTAGGATTTGGTTTTAATGCAGAGCATAAAATATATTTTGATTCAACTGAGGAGCAACAAAAGTTTAAACATTAATTCAAATGAAACCATATTGAACTAACAGCAATAATGTAATTAAATAATTGATTAATGTGATCAATCAATTAAACAAATAAGAAAACCAAACAATGGGAGGACCCTGCTGCACCATGAGGGAGGCTGGGGTGGGGCTATGCAATGAACAATTTAAAAAACAAATAAATCACAAATTATGTAGGAACACTACACAAAAATTAGATCAAATTAAAGCGCAACACTTAAAAAGTATGGCCTGATAAATTAAAGGCACAACAAAATCAACTAATTGTGGTAAGGCTGAATTGTGGTTGGCTCCTCTATTTAGGTGTTGGTCTCCAAAATAATAAAAAGCAAATTAATATAACAGAAAAAAACTTCACACACATTTTGATAAATATATAATGTTCAAACAAATGATATACCTTGTAAAACAAGAATAAAGTCGTTCTTCTCAGTCAGAGGCTTGCAGATGATTGGATTCTAAATTTACAAGGAACTGAGTTAACTTTTGATTAAAATCAATAAAATCTGATTTATAAAAAATTGCATTATTTAGCATACCTTACTTCTTGGCTGGCGTGCTTCGGCAATGACTCCAAGGTTTTATTTCAAACAGACTGACCCCAGTCAAACATTTGTACCCATTATTTTAAAAGGATCTTTATCTCAATGAACTAACAACTATTTTCTTTCTTAACAATCATGGTTTTAAAGTGTGTTCTATTAAATAAAAGGCCTTCCAATTAAGCAGCAAACAATCGCAGGCCTCAGCACTTCTCTCAGGTGTGTGTCAGTGCAGCCAGAAAAACCCAGGTGAGTTCCCCACCCCTTTTCATAGGCTCTGCCAACCTGCTTGGGTCCTAGTGCTGGGCCTGTTGCCCTTCCCTGCTACAACTATGTATTTATCAACTAACCTGTGAGTACCAACTGCATGCTAATTAGAAGTTAGCTTTGTCCATTGGTGTGACGATGGCTGTGAAACATACCAGTGTTGTTAAGTTAAAACCAAGTGTCTCCAACTTTAAACTTTTTACAGACCCTAAGAAATGTAGTCTTGATTTTAAATGCAAATAAACTGGCCTGTTTTCAGCTATCAATAGGAGACAGAAGAATGACTGAAGGACAGGGAGCAATCTGAATATCTGGCGCTGCTAATGTTGGCTGCCTTTTCTAGTCATGTCCTCCAATGGAAATGTGTTCCTGAATGTGAAAGACTTTTATTTGAAATCCAGTTAGCTTGAAGAATATGAATGTTGAATGAGATATGGGATACAAGAAATCTATATCATCTACAATATGTTAATTCCTAATAAGAGATTTGTTTGAATAAGGCACTTTTTTCAGATTTGGGAAAAGGAGAATATCCAAAGCGTTCATTAAGTCCTATCTCTTTTTAAACTACGATTTCAGAGCTGGCTCACTAAAAGTAATGACACCGGGAGAATATAATGGACTTTTAAGTGGTCTGGACATTCAGACTGAACTGGACCTCGGCTTTAATTTTACAGTACGAAATGACATAGCAGAGATGGGTTAGCAGTGAAGAGAGATTTTCACAGCTTAATGGCCCTCTATAAATAGAAGAATTACCAAGCAGACACCAGACAAATCACTACTGCAGCCATAAGCTTACTATATCTAAGCTCTCCCAGGGGACCAGTGAATAATGATTATGAAAATTGGCCTAATTGTCTTGATACTGGAATGTCTTATAAGGTTCACAGGACTACAAACAAACTGGTTAACGCAGTCCCCGGAGGCTCTCAGGTAAAATCCAGACTGCTGAGTTTACGGAGGAAAATCTATTGAATAAACTCAACAGGAACGTGGCATTCACATAAAAAGAGAGCTGAGAGCTACATGTGTGTGCCAGGTGCACTCACTGATTCATTGCTGGATACACTGATGTATTCAAGGTTCACTACACAATCATTTTAACCTCAGACAAATCCTCGCCCCCTTTAAGACAACGTGATTTCACAAAAATGTCTGAACAACTTACTTTTACTTTTATTGAGGTATTTTGATTTATTTTTTGTAAATATGTTTCAGATTTCCTGTTTATGCAATAGTGATCTGTGATGTTTAAAAGTTAATTTAAGTTAAGAAAAGAGGACAAAAAATTTAATCCGATATATACATAACAGGAAGGTGTATAAATGAAACTTAATTAACCTTGATGTGAAGTATTCTGTTGATCATGCATGGAACAATCCAGGCATTTGACTGCTTCAGAAAGGTGATCATGTATGGAGCTTTATCCCTATCTTTATTCAAGAGAATGGTCTATTAGTTTGAGAGCATTATTTACTGATTTCACGTTCAAAAACCCTGCCCTCGCACTCAAATAGCCTCTGCTTGCACTTGGATCTACTCTGTTTCTGCTCAAACTGTTTCTGTGCGCTCGCGGAATTTCTGCTCTCGGATTTCTGCCCTGCGCTTGGATTTTTTTGTGTAACAACCCTGTCAAAATCCCCCAGCCAATAGAATGCCAGATGAAATAATCCCTGCCTCGCAGCACACACGCCAGGAACTCACAAGCTACTTTGTATTTACACTGATCTGCAGCTGTGTAACTTCGTCCAGTTCGGCTGATGAAACGTTGGCAAACCTGCATGTTGGCACGGCCAGATTCAAACACACCTGGAGGTCTGTACAGAAGAGTCCTGGCTTTCCTTTTTACTCGTCCTCTCCTGACGACCACTCGTAATTTAATTCAATTTAATTAATTCTTGGTGTAACGCTATAGTGTCAGTTTGCGTCAATGTAGCGAGTGTGACAGTTGGTTAATTAACGGTTGTATTTATATTTATAACAGCTGTGAGCGAGTGATTTTACTGTAACATGTCCCAGTGATGTTATACGCTATATCAGTACTCACGGAATGCCTCTCGTCCAATCAAATTACTCGTTCGGAACTAACTGTTGTAGATATGTGTATCACTTTTAGTCTAGCGGGCAGCCCGCTAGACTAAAACATCGCTTCAGGTTAAAGTGGGAAGAAGCAGCGGGTTTATCGCAGCTGAGTGAAGCTGGGTGAAGTGGAGGCTGCGGAGGAAATACCGGAATGGGTTGATGTCCGGAGCTTGAGCGGCCCGCGAGCCAGGCGGGCAGCCTGGCGAACTCTAGCCAACCCAACTAGTGCTAACACCGGGAGCTAACGCTAACGTTCCTACTCTTCTCCGTGAGTGAGAGCGATGTTTTAGCCTAGCAGGCAGCCCGTGAGCCACGCGGGCAGCCTGGCGGACTCTAGCCGACCCGGCTAGTACTAACACCGGGAGCTAACGCTAACGTTCCTCCTCTTCTCTGAGTGAGAGCGATGCTTTAGCCTAGCAGGCAGCTGGCTCGCGGGCTGCCCACTAGTTTGGTCCTGTCTATCAAGAAAACAGTGGAACTTTAACTTTAAATCACCGTAGGCCTCGATGCTGCTCTGATGGTCCTGCAGCGCACTCACTCACCTCAGCTTATTTGGATCGAGCAACTGGGTGATTTATTCATGCGTAGTAATGATTATGCTTACTGATTAAACGCATGCGTCATTTTCAATTTTTTTAACAGAAATTAGGCTGATGTTTGTATCAAAATAGGCTATATATCACGAATTACTGGAAAACAAATACATTCTATGTCAAATCAAGATGTTCAGCAGCAGTGAGCACCCCCATATAGTCAGAATGGACCCACAAATGTCATTATGTACTCAACATAAAGTTACGTAGTTCAGGTTGAGTAGTTATGTAGGTTAGGGTTAGGAGAAAAAAAACATGGTTATAACATAAAAATGACGTAGCGTTCACTTGGATTAGATGGTTCTGAATACCACTCTCCTGGGGGAAAGTCCTGTGTTTTGTCATCCATGTACCTCCCTAACCTTGCTATTTTCATGCACTCCTCTCTTTACTGGATTCAGTGCATAGGTCACATGACTGCAGCCTTCCCAGTTATGTGGGATAAATATGTGGAGTATTACCTTTTTTTTAGTTTTGGTTTCACATAGGACCGAACTATAAAAGTCTGGTGTTTGTTTGACCCATTCAACACCCTGACCTCATCCCGACATGGACTCTCTTGCTCTTTATACTTCCTTTGGGGCTGAACATTCACCACTGCCCATTATGTGATATCGGTGCACCAAGGAATTTGTGTGTCCAACACAACGAACAATCCTAATTGACTTTCCATTGGCATCATAATTTTAACACATTTCATGCCACCACCATATAATGCAGTGTTAAGAGGTTGTGGTTACTTCACATATTTTTGTGAGACTGGGTTGCTTGAAGACCATCATTATGCTGCTTTTGACACAATATGTTGAGGAAAATTCACCAACATGTAAAGTTTGGAAGCTGTGCAATGTCAGCAGCATCAGGAGCTGATCTCTCCTCCGAGCCCAAAAGACAGATGTTGATGGGGGTGAGGCAGAGCACAGACCATTGCATTCAGAAGCCTGCTGGGTGAGCTGGACAGAGAGGAAATAAGCCATCAACTTTCACTTTTGCTTGCAGGTTGCCTGTGTGCCGAACACTCCCCAGAACCACCTCCTCCCACTCCCTCTCACTGAACACACTGTACGTCCAGACCCCATCTGGTGCCCGACGGCTGATTCTTCACATCCTGCTGCATTGTCTCCCTTTGGCCAGAGAAACAAACAGTGTTCTCCCACGGGAGTACTTTCCCTGCTTGGATCAAGACCAACCCAAATGAAAATAAAATAGAACACAACAATGCATCCAGCTCAGAAGCTATAGCTATTCCTCCAACACATACCATCTCCGCATCTAAAGCATCGATGCACACACATTGTGTTTTTGGAGTGGAAACTATACCATTTCTGCTTTTATGTCCCTGTTGAGGTTTGAACTTATGGTTGCCAGCTAATGCATAGTTTATGATCTTAAGGGGAAGGAGCCGAGCCTGAGGGGCTGGGAGGATCATCTGCCCAGACATGGGTCACCTTAAATCCTCAGGTCAGCATGTTTATTTCTCCCAAGGTGCCTATCATGATTTTACACACTCCTATCTTGTGAGGTTATTACACTAGCTACATGAGAATGGTGGGATTACGCCAGGACATAGGTCCTATAACTGACTGCACTGCACAAAAAATATGCTAATCAACTGTCTTAAAGCCACACTTCCAAGTATGTTATTGGGATGAGGTACATGCATGTTCACTTTGATGAACAATGATCTGTAGGCCCAATGTTCTGTCTTTTATAAGATCATTTCAGATTTCAGAAATCAAAGCTGCATCATTGGATTTTATGTCCACTTCAGGACAGAAAATGTGCAGTATCCAACATCTGAAATAATGTTAGATTACTCAGTTATTATGGTGAGTGTGTTAGCAGTTGCCACTTCACACATCCAGCAGTTGTGTTTCTGGCAAATTTAAGAATTTATATCTGATATTCACTCTTCTTTTAGATCTTTGTTTGATCCTTACTAACTACTAAGGACAGTACCCTGCTTTAAATGTTCCACTTTCTTTACAAGCTAGTTGCTAACAGCAGTTTGGTGCTGGGCCAGTAGCATACAGCTGGTTTATGAAAACAGCTGCCTGCTGCTGCTGGGAACCAGGTTGAAAAGAGCAGAGTTTCAAAAACAAAACAAAGAGTTAAAAGAGGCTTGAAAGCTCCAACAAGCTGCTTTGTTACCCACCCTTGAACACTACAGTTTTTATGCCGCTGCCCCGGCAACAGCCTTGTGAAAGAATATCTTACTTGGTGCAAAGTATTTGAGATGTCTCATTTGGTACAAACATCCATTTGAACTCAAGAAAGAACTGATTAGATTTTTGGTGGTTGGACTTAAAGGGGAAGTTCACCCCAGAAGCTTCCCGTTGTGCTATTTATCAGTCTATATTGTTTTGTTGTGAGTTGCTGAGTGTTGGTGAAAACAGCAGTATCAGTTAGCTATAAACTAATCTCCAGGAGGAGATGCACACTTCCTTGTGTGCAGTGATATGATTGGCAGGCACAGCACCGTAGAAATAAAATGCACATATCGCACATGTATGAATGGGTATATACAGTACTGACACGCACACGCACACAGACACAGACACACACACAATCACACACACACACAATCACACACACACACACACACACACACACACACACACACACACACACACACACACACGTATACACTCACTCATTTTATCATCATTTTGAACCCCAGACTTCATAGCTCTCCATGCATAAGCTGATTATTTTTTTAAATGAGCTAATGGATTTTGTTGAAAGGAAATCCTATCACCACACTCAGGAGATTGTACATCGTTGGATGTCAGTCATTCTTAATCTCGATTTGTACAGATTTGTGTTCAGTTCACAGCATATCATTTGTGCAGTCTGGCTTTCACATATTCTACGTATTCATATAAACATTTCACATAATGAAAACATTTTTTCTCTCTCTAATACACCTATATCATTTCAGGTTTGGAGAAGCTGGCCAGTAATGGTAATGTTCTTGACACTGAGGTCAAACACGACATAGGCCTACCCAATTCCTGCTGACACTCCTGCCTTTTCAGTCCTATAAAGACTAGATTGCTCTGTGTGTGTGTGTGTGTGTGTGTGTGTGTGTGTGTGTGTGTGTGTTATATTTTCTCTGTGTCGTTTGTGTACTCTCATACCTTATTTCTGACAGTTCCCTGCTACTTGACTCCCCACATCTTCAGTGCCATTAGGTCAGACACCCCCTTGGGTGTTTGCCAGCTGACAGTGGCGGGGCCCCCGAGTCAAAGCGAGGTCGCATCACCGGTGGAGAGGCTGGTAAGGGGGCCTCTGGTCTTCCGCACTGACACTGAATAATTGAGTGGGACTGACTGTGGCTACCTGCGCCACAATCACCACTCCACCAGCAAGGGCCCATAGGCACACTTCAGTTCTCGGGAAAAAGAAGCTAAAAACATTGCTCTCTCTTCAAAGGCACACATGTACTGTACTACTTTGATGTGTTTATTTGGAGGGGGTGTGCAGGTTTACCTTGGGCTGAAGAGGATGAGAAATTGAGAGAGAGAGAGGGAAAAAAGGAGGGACAGAGACATGCCATGTTGACAACTTTCTTACCCCTCCACTCAAGGCCAGTGGGATGGATTTGCTGAGTGGTTTAAAACCTTTGAAATTAATATAATTCTAAACAAATTCAGTCTGTGAGAAGTGGCAAATAGCTTAAGGGATTAGAATGTTTTAATTTGTAAAACAAATGGCTGGAACCAGATACAGAAGCTGCATGAATTGCCTTCTCAATCCACAACTGCCTCAATTTGCAAATGAAAATGGCTTTATAGAAGGTTATATGGGGTTCACTCTAGTCGAACTGGAGAGAAAACTCTTTATTCACAAGTTCTAAGGTGATGAACAGAACTTGTTAGCCTGAATAGTAAAATATTTATCAGCAAGACTTTCTTCACTAGAGAAATGACTGCATTGCTAGTTTGGTCAAATGCCTAAAACTAACTATGTGCATGACTAAGACCTATTCCACACATATGAGAGTATTTCTGAAAATGGAATTTTATTTCTACTTCATTCTAAAAAAAGTTCTTGTTCTTCCACACAAGCACTTCTAAAAAAATCTCACTTTCGGTTTCCTTGTCTTGAAGTCAGTGGGTTTTTTAAATGGATTTTTGGTTAGATGCATACAATGAGGTCTGTGGTTTACACAACCTTGTTTTGTTCCACAACATAAAACACATCAGTAAATTGTCAACTCATGAATTTTGAAGCTTTTATGTGTCATGATGGTTGCTAACAAGTGGCTTAATGAGACTAAAGAATGTCAACATGCCAACCATTACAGCCTCATTGAGGTGGCAACCTTTGTGGAATTCGTTAGTAACCTAACATTAGCTTTTTACTTCTCGCGATTGCATTTACTTTTTAAAAAAAAATGTAATGTGATGTGATGTGTTCATTTGTGAAGCTTTGCGAAGACAAAGACTATTATCCAAAATCCAATGGAAAAAATCCCATTTTTGAAAAGGGATCCAAGGCAATGTTAACCTCCATGTTGGCTCATCCTTGCACCTTGATTCAAGTGCTGTCAAGAGTTTGCCAAGCCAAAAGGTGGCAATTTTGTCTGAACCCGAAGCCATGCAAAGAAGAAGATGTTGACCAATCATTAGCCTGAATAAGGGTTATTCGAGGAAGGCTACCTGGAGCAGTGACCTCAGTTACACATTCTGACGGTTCTGTTCTTCAATATAGCAGAAGAGAAACTTTACATTTATGTGTTAACATGTAAAAAGTCCAGATGACAAGGTTAGAACTGGCACAGTTCTTGTCATGTCTGAAAAATGCACACAGTGTTGCCTCAACGCCAGCGTCAAAGCCAATACTCCCTGTCAACACATCAACACTGAAAATGGAGTTTCAAAAAATCTTCACCCTGGAAGGAAGTCCATTTTCACTCGTTTTGACTTAAAATGCAGTTTGCATGTGGACAAAAGGTCTAAACACAGAGAAAAAGCTATGCTATTGTCTCTAAGAAGCAATGAGAGAAGTACATAGTCTTAACACTGCCAAGCCTCATAAAGTTTCAAATTAACTAGTTCATACAACATATCATCTGACCACGTCTCAAAGCCGGTGTATATACCTGTTCTGAGGCAATGAAATGTACAAATGAGCATCCATTCATGCATACTTTCAGACAGTCTCTCCTCAGAGACATTTGTAGTGTTGCACTCTGCTGCACTTTTTTTTTTTTTTACACACACACACAACCTAATGAAAGTAGTTGTTGGAAGAACGAAAAAAGAGAGTCTAAGAGAGAAGTTCAAACTCCTACACTGACCAAGCTACAACCTCTGGGGCTGAAAAATGAAACCTAACCGTATAAAATCTATGACTCTAACACCTCCATACACCTGCAGAAAGGGGGCGTCATTGATTTTGTCATCATAAAGGGGATTTTAGACTCTATTAGATGATCCAACAAGCTCTTTGATGGGAGCAGACTGAGGCTTTCAAACTCTTGTCTGCGTAGGACTTGTCATTGCTTTCCACTGCTAACCCACTGTAGCTGGTGCTGTGAGGCAATTTGCCGCAATACATAGGACGGCCACTGTAGAAAAAGGAAGTAGGAAAAGCTGTCCATGACTTTTTGGGTTTTTTGTTAAAACTTGTGTGTATTTTCTGCATGGCACCATTGTAAAGCACATCTTGTTTTCTATTTGTCTCCTCATTCTG
Organism: Epinephelus awoara; assembly: GCA_035609425.1. Classification (NCBI taxonomy): domain Eukaryota; kingdom Metazoa; phylum Chordata; class Actinopteri; order Perciformes; family Serranidae; genus Epinephelus; species Epinephelus awoara. The sequence goes on from CM069305.1 coordinate 7,531,198, forward strand.
CCAGAATCTATAATACTTATTGGATCAGTCCCATAGGTTGCCCTGGTCCCACAGACTGACAGAATGTGATGTTTCACATTTTGAAAGTTATGCACGGACCACAAGTATGTAACTCAAGAGGCTTGCGGGTGCACACATGTGTTGATGGCCCACCCGAGAAGCCAACTAGGTCTCATTCCCAACTTGTCAAATACCAATGCTTGGTAAGTGGCCCAATGGCGTCAAAGGCACTCTTTTGCAGCACTGGTTAGGACCAAATATGACTACTCCTTAAATATTACTGTGGCAGATTAGCTATCAAAAAATGTGACCATTTTCACACTGGACGTGGAAGCACAGCAATACATCAGCTGGCATGCGAGCAGTCGCCTGGCCGTTCACACCAGAAGTGTATTTCTCAGTGCCGCTCAACAAGCGATTCTTCTCCTCTGCTCTTTTCTAATCACATGTAGAGCTCTGCCTCTGTCTGCTTGTGTGAGTGTCTGCTCATCTCTTTCATTGTCTGTTTAATTAATGGCTGTATCAAGAGAACTGGATACAGTGTTGGAGGTGGAGTGCTATTCATTTCTATGACAGCTGCTCAGTAGGACATGAGGCCAGAAAATGTGCGTAAAAAGGTGTAAAACTACCCAGATCTTCATCATTGGATCCACAAAGCAAGTGCATAAGGGGCTTTACCAGCTGAGTGGCTAACTTCTGCCAGCCAAGTGGCTAACTTTCATTATAACCCTCCACTAACTTCAGTGGGGATAAAATGATTTAATCATGCGGCACTTTTCTAAATGTTATCTGACCAAATGGATTAAATATAGTAAAATTATAATAATTAATAATTAAAAAAAGTTATTTCATGGGGATTGTGACATTAAAAAGATGTATGATTTACAGACATCTCTTGCCCAGTTTAAGCTTATGTGAAAATCTCTTTTTGGGCCCAATGACATCAGACCTAGAGGTTGTAGTTTAACAGTTTGGCCACTACGTCGAATTGGCTTCAAAATCTGGCTCACTTCCTAAGGGCCTGGTTTGGACACAACTGACAAAGATGTGGAATAAGTAAGCACAGTATACAATTTCTAAAAATTACAAATTCATATCATATCCTATATATCCTACATATCGTTCATAATAGATTTTAAGTGTGTTTTCTTGTCAGATTTGCCTGCAGCACACAGAAAAAATAAGACTAGATGCCAATATTATTGCTACAGATTGTGAGCAAGCATGTCCAGTGCGAACAGCCCAATTGGTTTACGTAGTTGTCAAAAGGAAGCGGGCAGTGCTCCACTGAAAATTGACATGTTTTGTATTGCCATTGTGAACTCTGTGTTAGACATGGAGGACCGTGGTCTGCCTTCTGTCTCTTACCTACAGTCTGGAGGTATCAATTAGCTTTAGCTTAAAAGTGCTTGTCATCTTATCAGTCAGCATCACCAACCACTCCTTTTACACCTTTCTGATATCAGATTCAGATTGTCTGTGTCAGGCAATTTTTGTAACTTTCTGAAACCATGAATATAACAAGCATGGTCACTTCACCAGCTGATGCTACTTCTATCAGTTTTCATGTGTACAACAAAGTTCAATGTCACAAATTTCTATGGAGAAAAAATGGTCAATCATTTTTTATGATTCATCGTGTTTTGCCACTCTCAATGACAGCAGCCTTTTCAGCCAGCCTCTGAGTGTGGTCATTCAGATGTGGCCAGATGACACTTTATATTAACCAGCATGCTTCTAAAATACCCTCGCCTTGAGTCTGGAACCACAACCACCATTGTTCCTTAGCCAAGTATGTGCCTAAAACTTTATCACAGCATTATATTAGGCATGTTTGCAATGCCAAACTTTGATAACTGCCTTTTGGAAAGAACTGACAAATAATAGCATCCTGCCAATAGAGGTGCCAGAACAAAAAATGCTCATATGGTTTGATTTTGGAGCCAATGTTAAACAACAGCATATTTTGTCTATTAGTTTGGGGTACTTGTTGCCACTGAATGCTTCCGCAGGACACATGATGTTGAAGGTCACCTTTATTTTCAGTCAGGATGGGAAGATGTCTCTGATAATCATAGTAGCATGTTATCAGATGGGGCGAAGCAATTCAGATCTAATCAGCACGTCGTGATAATGTTTTTCCCTCTGACATAAGGTAAGACAAAGGAGCCCAGGTGATTCAGATGAGCTTTTTTCTTTAGTCAATCTCCCGTGGCAAAATGGAATCTCACATGAATTCACACGGAAACTTTAAGATTAATGTGACTCCCCCTGCAAGAGACAGAACACTGGTACCGCTCTCTGCTGCTGTCAAGAATCTGTTTATGGTCGCATAGTTTTTTGTTGTATTTGTTGCTGATGACTTCAGCAGCAGAGTAGGGTAATAATATTTGAGGAAGAGCAGAGCCTTCATTCCTTTTGTGTGCAGATGAAGACCAGTGGCCTCATGTCACCCTCTCAAGTCCTTAATCCTCACCTCTTATTATTCACTCTGTCTGGGAGGTTCAAGCTATCTTTCATTTAGCTCACTTTTTTCCTCATACTGCTGCAGTGAACCCAGCGATCAATTTTTCACAGCTTTCTTATTGACAATACTTAACGCCACCGTTCAGGTCCCTGTCTATGTTCTATGAGACCGGGGTGTTGAGGATTATATGAAGAATGTGAGAGAGACATTTTTATTTTTTAGAAGAAAAGATTACAAGCTGCCAATAGAACAACAGGCTGATAGAAATCAATCATTTATGTGGGGCAATGGACAATGTGGCATCTGTGTCATTTAATTCAGTGTACTTCTACCAAACTGTACACGTTCATCCTGAGCCCTTCGCCAAATAAACATACACTCACTGGCCACTTTATTAGGTACACCTGTTCAACTGATCCAAAATGCATTAAGTTAATCGGCCAATCATGTAGCAGCAACTCAGTGTGTTTAGGCATGTAGACATGGTCAAGATGACCTGCTGAAGTTCAAACTGATGGTTGTTGGTGCCAGAGGGGCTGGTGTGAGTATTTCAGAAACTGCTGATCTACTGTGGTTGGAATGGAAGATTTGCATCATAGACGCGCAGCCAACAAATCTGCAGCAAACGCATGATGCTATCATGCATTACACTGAAACTGCTTTTAGCCAAAGAAAAATCCCAGTGGCTAGAGTTCACAGTGAGGTCTTTGGATCCCAATTAATAGGGATACATTTTCTGGAAAGAGCTGCTGTTAAATATTTTAATTGTCATATTTCAATGATGTGAGCACCAAGAATAAAATTGCATTTATTTCTACTGTATTAGGATGGAGGAAGAAATCTGAAAAACAAAAATAGGTATTGATTTTGGCTTTTATCTCTACCAGGCTTAAGCCTGGAGGGGATCATACCTTTGGTCTGGTGTGTACATGTGTGAGTGTGTGTATCTGTCTGTCCACAACTAATCTCACACTACTGGACCAATTAGCCTAATATATATATTTTTTGCACATTAATAACTGTATACTCAGTGATCTCTCCTGGTTACTCCTGTTGTATTGTCTGTTTTATGCTGTCACTTACTGCTGACTCCTCACTCCTCTTAAGCCGCAGGTAGGGGATGCAAGTTTTCCGGAAATCGGCTTGGCTAAAAACAACATGCCTTACTGTACCCCGCAGGCCCGTCTTGGCCTTTGTCACAGCTCAAAAACTAACATCCATGGAAAATTGGGTCTCATTTTAAACCGCAGCATCTGAAGAATAATTTCATGTCTTAAGATCTGCTTAATTAGGCAAAATATGAAATAAATAAATCAGCCGTTTTTGTTATCTTTACTACCATCAAAGGGAGCCTAGATTGACAATTCCTGCAGGCACAGCTGCCCTTTCTGATAGGTAAGTGAGTAAGTAAGTCAGCTATGTAGCTGAATGTTTGTTTTTTGTCTATTTATATTATGTTTATTGTTGTTATTTTCTACTTTGTTGTGCTGTAGCCTACAGACAAAGGAAATATTGTTAAAAGTCCAGTTATGAATAACATGGATGAAAGATTTGTGGCTGTGTTTTAGCTACTAAAAATGCATTCGTCCTCATAATTACATCATATCTCAGTTATAGTGTATTCAAATACAGTGCCTGTTTTTGTGGAAAACTAGAATTGTCACAATGTCCTCGGATGGCCTGGTGGAGATCTGTACTGAGTGCACTTTTCTGTTTGTTTTTTTTTTGCCACTGGGGGGCAGTAGAGTAGGTAGTAGTAGGTGTAAGCGCAACATATGACATATTTCCACCTCATAAAGTCATGCTTGTATGCTAGCCAATAATTACTCATCCAACATACACAGAGCAACATTTTTTGGAGCTGTGTTTCTGGACAACTGATAAATCTTCACATAAATCTATTAAATAATCATCCGTTCAATTATTAAAAGCCTTTTAATATAACCTTTTTCTAGTGACAGTTATGTGGCATCAGTGTTGTGTGGGTAACCCAACTTTCTCGCTGGCCATATACCAAGGTATAATTGAATTATTCTTGGTTTCCTTCTGTTTTTTTAATTGCTGTGGATGGATGAATGGGGTTGGGGGCCACTGGAATGAAAATGACACTCTAGTTGCAGATGGATTATTAACCTCAGGGTGTAACACTATTACATCAATTACATCAGCCACGATGGGAATTTTAGGTGAGTATTATGTACCCCCTACTCCACTGTGTTCACGTGTGTGGAAAAAAAATATTGCTTTATCACATTACTCACACTTTGACTCGAAGCGCTGGAAAATGACACAGTATCCTCTGCAATGTGACAGCATAAAATGGTTTCCATTGTGCTGAGGTCCACAGCAGAAACAATAACAAAGGAATGCAGACGGACACTTTAACCATGCACAGTCCTCACAGTGTGTAAGTGACAGTGGAGAAGGGAGACGTCTTTCTTTGTGTCTCTATATGCGGCTTCAAGTCGGGATCACATTCCCAACCCAGAGTCTTTAATGTAACTCTCCCTGCTACCTTATACAGCGCGGTCATCATAACTTACCAAGAGGGAGCTATCCATTGTATTTCATTATACGGGCATATCCTGATGAATGTATCATGTACTTTACCGTATAATATATGGAAATATATCTTTTTCTATTATAATTCATTAAATCTTCGATCTGCTCCATCGCTACTTTGGGATTTATTCTGAAACAAAGGCGATTTCACTTTTAAAGTTTGCCACATTTTAAGTGGACTGTCTCGGTAAATAGATCACACCTTTTTTAATCCACCAAGGAGTCCGACTAAGGAGTCTGGCGGGCGGGCAGGAATGCTGACAAGAGCGTGGAAAATCCCTTGACATCTTATTTTAGGCGGAGTAACCCCAGTGGAGCCCACAGCAGGCCAGAACTGTAGAGCCCTGGGGGCAGAGGGCCCGGTGATGAGGCCCCAGTGGTGGCTGATGTGTCCACATTTCCAGACGCACTCATCTCCCCAGCAGTATCTGTCTCTGTAGACTCTCAGGCCGGGTGCTCTCTGAGCAATCAGAGGATTAAAATAATTGGGTGTGGAGTGAAACAGTACACTGCATGAGAGCAGGAAGGGCGTGCTGGGTCTAATTAGGAGATACTTGAAGGGGATTCGCTGCGCATTCCGGCCATATCCACATAAGCAAACACACACCACTCAGGCACACACGCTGGCCGGTGCCTGGAGACACTGACGTGATGTGTAAGTGCTGACCACAAGATCCTTCATAATTGTCATTAATTTGATGTGCTGTGGGCTCAAAATAATCTCCATCCTGCACTGCCATTCAGAGAGGATGCGGGAGTCCCATTGCCCCCGTGTTTGGGTAAAGTAATTAAAATTGCTTCATATGGTGCGACTTTAATTCCTGCCGGTTTCTAACAAATATCAAACACCAGTTTGATTCCAATCATATCCACTTGCGAGAGATGTCCCTATGGCTGTTTTACAGCAGTAATCAAAACTAATTTGCATGATGTGCTAGAGCATCTCTATCACTTTAGAGAAATATGTTTGAAATCATGCACATACTGTGAAGAGGAGTAACACTCAGGAGTTCTTGTTATGTTTTTGAGAGCAGACAATTCTGTTTTCCCAGTGTGTCTTCATTATATCCCATGTTTTCCAAAAGCACAAATCATTCTGCTTAATAAAGAAAATACAAGAGAGAGGCCTGTATAATGTAAGCCCAGGAATTTTCCTGTAAATGATACAATGACGTTATTATTTATGTAATACAGTGTTGTCTAATTGACATAAAACCCCCCAAAAAAGATCAAAACCAACAATATGTCTGTCCGTCTCTCAATACTTCCCATCCTCCCTTCTCTGTCAGTGGTGCTCAAACACAAACACATTGTTTCTACTTAAGATGTTAATCTTTAGAAACAGGTTGTGAATGTATCCTTCCTATGTTTCCCAGCAACAAGAAGTCTTTCACTGTAACATTTTGAGTGGGAGTGGGAGTGGGTTATATTGTATAGGTTGACATCTGCTGCTGGTGACCACTTTACCCCTGCATTTAGCAAATATTTACCAATGGCACAATCTAACAAATGTTAAGGACTGCCATAGCTGAAGGCAAAATTATTTTGTGGAAGTTTAACACAATTTGATCACTATTAGTGATCTTTTGTCCTCCCACACAGCTCTGATAAGTTCATGGTTTTATATATATATATATATAAAATTTATGTATATATCCATCCCTTCATCCAAAGCTCAGTGTACAACTGTAGATTATTCTTCTTGTAATGTAGTTATACTGTTGTATGGGCATATTGACTTTTTTTTTTTAAAATCAAACCGAACTAGTTAAAAGTAAACCCATAGGTAACTGTGTCAAGCATAGTCTTTTTGTATGAAATCTGTGTGGTGTGGTGGTGTCAGGCCATTGAATCTCATATCACCTTGTCCTCATTCCAAAATCATAAAAGACAATCGCTTTGTTAATGATTTTGGCATCAGACACTGGTGCAAAAAGGCACCTTACAAGGCAGTTTGACACACCATCAGGCAGCATTATGATACACCGCTGGTAACAACATAATATAGGGAGCCGGAAAGTCTCCACAGAGTGTGCGAGAGGGGAGGTGGATGGGTCCAATAAACCCCGGACTTTCACCTGGGAGCCCTCTGTTCACTTCCTGTGTCAAATTAAGCCAAACCATGATGTTTTTTCTGAAACCTAACCACATGCTTTTGTTGCACTAGGAAATAGACATAAAAAGGAGGTGTTTCACCATGGTTGTGAGTTTATTTTGAAAAAGACTGTTCACACCTAAAGAGCAGACACTGTACATGTTCTATGAAAATGGAAGTGTATTTTGATGAGACACAATGCATGAAACAAACTGACATGCCCTCCTTTAACGTCAACACCAGAAACGGTTACCCACTGCAAAATATTTAGACGTGAAAGGCCACTGACAAAGTGGCAGTATTTAACGAGTTGGGGTGAGAATGTGTTGCTTATAAATGTAGATGTGTTAGCTCAACAGAGGTGAGACCAAGTTTTGCAACTCACAAGTAAGTTTCAAGTCTGTGCACTCAAGTACCACGTCAAGAGAGGCAAGTCCCAAGTCAAGTTCAAAGTCAAGACCGACAAGTCCCAAGTCAAGTCCAAAGTCCTGACCTAGGAGTTTCAAGTCCTAATCAAGTCATATTACGCTCTTCACCAAATGTAACGTCATCTTATCAACAGAGCAATAATAAATAAAATTTACTAAAATTATAAATGCTTTTTAATTATATCTATTTGTTGAAACAAGTTTGTTGGAAGTTGTTGCATTTCTGTCTGCAATTCCTTTTTTGTTGACCAGTTTAACAAAAATAGGTGCCACTGCTGGGAATGAATAGCATTAATGTTAATAAATTTAGCAAATAAAGGGAAATGTATTGATTCATGGCACACTTCCTAATAATTATACTTGTTAATCTTTGGGCTTTGGGGAAGGTATCAAGTATTTTAAAGTCAAAAGGCTCAAGTCCAAGTGAACAGAATGCCTTTATTGTCATTACATGCCATTAATGTTAAATTCCAAGTTAAGCTGCAAGTCTTTTTTGATTTTGTGAAGTCGAGTCTAAAGTCATCAAATTTGTGACTCGTGTCTGACTCAAGTCCAAGCCCTGTGACTGGAGTCCACTCCTCTTGTCCCCAACTCTCTGAGATTTATATTAGGTTATGGGACTCAATTAGGAACAAGACAGCTGTGTGTACTATAGCTGGTGATAGTGACTTAAGTTAAAATTTAAATGCAGATCTGGGAATCACCTACCACTAGAACAAGCAGACACTAAAATATGACATACAAATTACGTATCAAAATATGTTAGATATATAAGGTCATACAGAAGATTGATTTATACTGTGTATGTAACTCCACAGAAGCTGAATAAAATGAATCCTAATATGTCAGACCTATGTTGGCATGGCTGTGGAGAGAAAAGATCTTTAATATACATTATGGCACTGCACAGAAATGAGACAATTCTGGGAAGGAGTCCAAATTTGTTGTGTTAAATATTAGATGTAGATGTATGACTATGGCTAGAAGTGTGCCTGTCGGGATTCAAAATGGATGGACTGAAACCTGCCTGACGACACTGGCATTCCTCTCTGAGAAAAGACTCATTCTTATGAAGTGAAATATAAGGAAACCAAACTGTTTTTGTTTGAATGACTGGCTAAAGGACTTTGTAGAACTGATAATGGTGGGATGTGCAGTCTCAGCTCTGCAGGGGCTTTGCAGAGATAATGACTTAGATGGATGTTGGACACTAACAAAAAAAAAATATGAACAAGAGACATTTAGTTTAAGAAGTGTTTTGAATACTCAAGATATAAAGCCAGCACAGTAGGAACCTCAGTTATCATAAGTAGAATGAAGAAGTCCATCCAAGAAAGTTTGGTGATGGAATGACCCCCTAAATGAGTATATCATCTTAACATCTTTTTGTCTCTGGTGCAGTGTTATTGTGCTGTGAATTTATGTTGTTTGTATTTGGCATTTGTTCTCTTTATCGTCCGTAATCAAAATATTTTAAAAAATGAATCAAAGATGCAGAAACGGAGCAAAGAAAAAAGGGCAGGCCACATAAGGTCAATACTTTCATATGTTCTAAAGAGGCTCAGCAATTTCTTACAACTGCTGCAAAATGTAGTTACATTACATAGACCTGCAAAATTGTGTGTTTGTTGGGAAATATTTTTAGCAGTGGATTTATACACATGGTGCTATTGCAGCGTTGGGTTGTAATGGGTTACAAGTAACATTCACAAGTTTAAATAGGAGATTTTTAAAGGATGTTTTAAGAAGTACTTTTTAAGTTCCTTTTTTTACTTTCTACTTCTACTCTTTACTCAGGTATATCTTTGAGCTGGTAATCTATTTTTTACTTCAATACGTTTGCCATTTAAACTTTTGTTACAATTAGCCTGTCTGCTGCAGATGCAGAGGACGGAGCAAAACCACAACTAAATGTGTTTTAAGGTGTTTTTTATACTACAGTTGTCTAGGGAGTAAAGAAAAACACCCTCAGGATGTTACAATGAACAGCAATGACAATGAAACTGGTTACACACATACACGGCACAGAGCCGCCAGCCTCTGACCTCATGACAGCCACAGCTAATGGGGAAGCAACCCCAGTCAGTGAGGTGAGCTTGATAATATTAAAGTTAACATGACCAGTTAGCTAACATCAGACTGTTCAATTTTAATGATAACGTTACAGTTAACAAGTCAGTACATGATGTTTGCATTTACAATGAGTGAGCTGAAGATACCGTTATATTAACTATGAGGAGTCAAAACTCTGCGACAAATCATGTTACTAATATTAACCACTTACTGACTCCTCTTCATCCCCTGTGGGACTTATGCGATGAGATCTCTGCATTGCATTCTGTCCTTGGCAACCTGCTGCTCCGCCCCCATGACTAGCTTTTTGGGGGCCTATGAAAAATCTTGTTTTGCCATACTATCGCTCATGAATACACACCACTGTGCCTACGGCCTCGTTCCTATGACCAAATCACAGCCGTGACGATATACGAGTATAACATCACTCCCTCTCGTGTGATATTGCTTAAATAAAACATATGTGATCAGGAAAAATATATGGCTTATAAAAGCACATTTTCTGTCAAGAAATCATCTGAATACAGCTGCCTTGATACTTTTATATGAAACATGCAAGAGTTTGCCGAGGACTTCAAACGTTTTGTTTTCACCAATGGAAGCCTTATCTTAAACTGTGCTTTGGCTTGAAGCAGACCTCAGCCTGAGTGAATAACCTTAAAGTGGTTTTTGCACTGGGAAGGGTACGCACGCATGCAATCGCTTACCCTGAAAGAACCAAGCACAGGGACTGATTGCTCTCTTCTCGACTCAGTGAGAGGCCCTGCATTAGTCTACAGCATTTGTGTAAGGAGAGACCCTGGTAAATTAATTTACCTCATTTAACCATCAGATGTCAGCAACTAGCTGGCAAGTTTCACAGAGAAAAAAAAGGCCTTTGAGTGTGTTTGTTTGTGGGTGTGACTTTGGGGACAGAGACCAAAGTCAAGAACAGTCCATTGGGAATAGCGAAAGTCATGTCCCCAATTCAGAAAGAAGCTCATTTTTGGGTCAGTGGTTAAGGTTAGAGCTAGGCTAAGGCTGGGGTAAGGCCAAGGTTAGGGGTAGAGTTAGGGTTAGTCTCCAGGAAATGAATGTAAGTCTAATTTCCCCAAAAGTGACCTGAATAAGCATGCGCGCATGTGTGTGTGTTGGGTTTAATGTCCTAAAAGTAATAAAGGTGGTTATCTTAGAACCATGACCACGATTGTTCCCAACTGATACAAAGCTTTATATAGTTTTTATTTTTATCCTATTTTTAACTAATCCTCGGCAGATCAGCGCACAAACTCTAACTTTGACTGGGGGAAAGCTTTCTAATTCTTATTTGTTGGTGTTTCAGACAGGGTTAAACAACTCCACAAGCACTTCACCTAAAGCATACTGAGGCCTTTAGGGAGGAGGCTGAGTTGGCTGGTTGGGCATGCAAAGTATAAGACTTTAATACCATAAACTATTCTTCACTTCTAACCCCTTATAAATATTCACTCATTTCCCAAACTTGAACAAAGTTGTGCCTAATCTTTTCCAATCCTTGGCAGATCAGGCTAAAAATGTTTGACTTTAACATAGTAGAATGGTATTTACATCATCTCTCTTGCCAGCTGTCAACAACGTTTTCTTTTAGCCATGACAATTATCTTTTTTTTTTTTTTTTTGTAACAAGTACTTTCTGTGCCTGGCAAAAGAGTTTTTAGACACTATTAGACAATCCAACATGCACTTTATTTTGACAATATACTTTGCAGGATTTTCCTAAAAAACAACAACACACAGACTCATGCTGAATTAATCACTCTCAAACATCATGTGTGACTCACTAGAAGTGCGTGACAGTTTATTTTCAGCAGAGACTCTGCCCTCTGCCTTTTTTTTTTTTCTTTACTGAGGCCAAGAGAGGCTTAAAATTTGTGTTACTGTATTTTGCCTTTATCTGTGTTTATCTTTACCTGACCTTAACCAAGGATATTTCTGTTTCTGCAGATCAGCACCTGCACTAGCCCAACCTTACCAAAACTACAATAAGGCTTGAGCGGTATCCAATTTTTCATAGCTTGATATCTCTTTGACTATTCATGGTGATAGGGTATATGACTGTATTTCTGTAAAAATCAACAACAACCACCTACTTCTTACAATCATCTATTAATTACACCTGTTGAACTATAAGCTATAACTATAAGCTGAACTATAGGCTACAGGCCGCAGTGTAAAAGTAAACTACCACATCATTGGTGATCACGACAGAAGACAATGAATATAAAGGGAAACTTTTCCAATATTCAACCAGCTGTGTGTCATTACACTCTGTGCAGATTAACAGTGTTTGGCTTCACCGCCAGCACCTGGACCTCCGCTGCTGGATGGGCAGGAGCTCTGGGAGAAGCCAAACAACATTCATCTGGGCACACTGCGATAATACACAGCCTGTTGAATATCAGCAAAGTTCCCCAGCTTCCTTTCACTGCTTCCCTTAGAGCAGGGTAGGTCTTTGTTCCCTGTAATAATCATTTAAAAGCAATAGCAGCATGTGAATACATTCAGTAGGCTATAGCTGCAATGGCTAGCGAGCTAACCCTACACTTTTATGGGTCTGTTTTGGAACAGAGAAGAAATGTATGTCTCCTTCCAACCTCTCCAGGTAAGTATCATTAATACACAACAAAATCCCCCAAACCAGCCTGAAAATGAAGGAAATATGAAAGCGTTGCATGAGAGTCTATGGAATACAGCTATGTAGTGGTTGGACCCTTGATGAAGCTAGCTGATGCAACACTATGATTGGCCAGTCTTTGTTTGAGGAGTGGGAATTAGCAAAGGGTCAGTTGCCTTGTTAACATCCTAAAACACACTTCATTCATTCATTCATTGATTTTCACAGGGGACTGGAGCCTATCCCTGCTGACATTGGGCAAGAGGCAGGCACACCCTGGACAGGCCGCCAGACTATCACAGGGCTGACGCTCAGAGACAGACAACCACTGACACTCACAGTGACACCTTAGTGACAATTTAGATTCACCAATTAACCTGCATGTCTTTGGTCTGTGGGAGGAAGCTGGAGTACCTGCTGAAAACCCACGCTAGAACATACAAACTAGCACAGAAAAAAGTTAAACCCTGGGGTTTAAACCCTCCATCCTGGATCTGAACCAGGAACCTTCTTGCTGTGAGGTAACAACGCTAACCACTGCACCATTGTGCCACCTCACTTCATTCAGAAACAAAATAAAACTCATTAAAACCATCTTGATTTGTCTTCACACTGTTCCAACACTCACTTTCCCTGGTTCTGTGAAAATATGCTGTTTTCCCCCGATGTCTCTCCAGTTTTAGTCCCTTAACGTTGTCCCCAGGACTCACAGTTGATCTAAACCATCAGTTTCTTGTTTCACCCATAGAGACTGACCCCTGCTGGTATGTACAGTGCACGACATCAGGAAGAGGAGCAGCTGTATTTTTGACTTTATCATAAATCATACCGTCTGGATCTCTAAAGGCACTGATATACTGTAATACCATGATATCACCCAAGCCTAGTTCTGGTCTCTCCATCACTTGAACCAAGTAGTTTTTGTGCCTAAATGAAATCTCAGCATATCAGCATACAGTGTGTTACTTGGACATGGATGATTACTGCTCACCAGTAGTCGACATTGTTGACCATGATTGTCCCTTAACCATATCGATTTGTAAACCCAAAGGAACAAGGTTTGTAGAAGCTGTTAGATTTTCTGATATGCACTTTAAGCATACCAAGGCTTTTACTTGTGAAAGTGAATGTTTCTGTTTCTGTTTTTGTGTTTTTCTGGCTTTGAACAAAAACACCCCTTAGGAAAAGCAGGTCAGCAGCATGAGAGAATTCTTAAAGATTTCCTATGACATATCATGCCCTCTGTCTTCTCTCTCCAACCATGAGGAGTCCTGCAGGGATGGAGTAATTGATTGTGCTGCTTGATGGGCGATAATATCTCGTTATGGCCATATGCATGGAGAGTCCCCCCAGTATTCTGTGCTCCCCTTGCCTCCGTGCCCTTGATAAAGTCTGCTCTGCATTATCTTCACTGGGAGCTAACGGAGCGGCCGGGGCCTTATCTCCAATGACCTCACAGACCAGGCATTAATCACCAACTGCAAAGAAAGAAATTAGCCTCAGAGCAATCTCCACACAATCTCTAAATGATTAACTCTCAGCCCACTCACTTCTGACATTGCAGCACAATGCCATACCATTCTGAAGAAAATACCCTGCATGCTTTAAAAGGAGGAAGTGTGGCCAGACACACATGACATCATAATTAGCTGCATTTGCGAGCAGTTAAGAGGATGCTGCCACTTATGCTGCTACGCCTTTGCTGCCGTTCTGATTGTTGCTGTGTTTATGAGGAAGATACAATTAGCTATACATAATGAAACCGATTTGGCAAATCATTTAGCACACTGTTTAGTACAGTGTTAATGAAATTACACTTCCCACATCCTTATCCTTTCTTCCATTAATGAAATATAACACAATTCATTATCTAATGAATATGTATGTCCAAGGGTTTGTTGTGTAGAGACAACAATTATGTCCATTAAAGAATGAGGCAATTAATAGGATAGTTTGGAGTGCATCTGTGTAACTGCTCCCGACAACCAATTTGTATGGAGAGTGGTAGTTTTATCAGGGCACAACAAAAGGTGTATGTTTAGGAGCAGGCAATTAGAGCTCAGAGAGGAGGCCTGAGGAGGGAGGATAAAGAAATCAAGCACGCCTTTTCAGCCGCAATGGAAATCAAGCCTTTGAACGCGGCATTCAAACAGTTCCTCCACCCACCCGACTGAGCAGAAGAAGAGTGATTATTTAACATAGGCGACCCATCTCTCCAGTGAGCTCATTTGCCTAACCCCCACCACTCCCGCCCGTCTCCCTGGGCAGACCCTCTCGGCTGGAGCTTGTCTTGGGCACGGCTTGGCTCCCGGCTGGACGCAGAAGCCCATGATGGATGCTCAAAGAGTTGACCCCCTGACCGATGAGCCAACGGGCAAACAACACAGCGTCTAAAGTTCTCTGCCAAGTAGAATATTGATTTCATGTTCCATGCACTTTGGACACCGGCAACTCTAAACTCCCCCCCCTCCTCATCTGTCTTATATTGGAAGAAATTCAATAGATTTTAGTTGCGCGCTTTGCATTGTTGCTAAGGAGACGACATTGTGGAGCCTGCAGTTTCGGAGGAGCAGCTAAACAATTCAGATAGGACAGCGCAGACTCCCACACACAGCTGTTGCTCAGGGAAAACGTGGTACATGCAAGGTGAATCTATAGCAGCAGCTTTTGAAGCAGCAGGAAACAAATCAGCTGACCTGCCGTGTCCCTTGTGGATCTTGTTCAAGGCTTCGTACCTCGTACTACTTCTCTCTTGAAAAATGGAAATGGGAGAAGCCAGCAAAGCATCTTTTCCATCAAGCTTTTAGCAGGAGTGTGGATTTATTTCAACTTAACACTGTTCTGCTGGGAAGCATAATTATATATCATTCTGTCATTATAGCTCAAGAGACTCTATTTAGTCCTGTCAGTGTGTCTGAGTACCTGCTGTACTGCAGATATGTATGTGTATATCTGATGACTAATCATAAAGAGTGAAATTATATTAAGAGGTTGAATCTAACCTTGCATTAATGAAAATGGGCATTACAACTGATGTTTTTCAAGAGGACAAATCACCACGGCATTGCAGAAATACTGTTGGTAGTTCACTTCAATCCACTTCAATCTTTAGCACCTTGGTCCACTTCCCTTCAAAACTTGCATCCCTTTGTTCTAGAATCACAACTCTCGCAACTATAGTGTGAGTAGTGGACTAATCACTTTAATGATAGCTTGCTGGTAGTTCAACTACATTCATATTTTCATAGTTATTTAAGTTAAAGTATGTTTATGCCATTTTTTGTGTGTGAAGTTAACTACTGAAACTACAAACAATGACCATATATGGAAAATAATGTTTTTTATTGTTAGTTAACCATTGCCTCTCTACTGTAACTGAACCCCCTTCAACCAATCCCGCCCTTTCTCAGGGATATTTGAGGAGGACTGGTTGTCAGTTTACCTGTGAACATTTTTTGGCTACAGTTTTTAATGTTCTGAATGTAAATTTGTAAAACTAAACTTTGATACATTAGGTGTCATTTAGTCAGAGAATTTGTTGCATGTTATTTTAGAAGTTACCAGATTAACTGAGTGATCCCCCTACCACTGACATTGTACAAGACCAAAGTTAAAATTTATTCACTCTCCTGTGAATAGTGGGGTTTTTTTTTCAATGAGCAACTAGACTGTGACCACTTTTTGCAGTAAACTCAATTTAATGGAATGTTTTTTGCTGATCTATGACTTTTTTAAAAATTATATTTTGTGATGATTAAATATCACATACATGTTGTCAATTTGATCTTTTTTCCCCTTACAATGCAGTCTGAACAACCTTTTTAAGAAGTAGCCTCAGTTCACTAAACTAGACTTCTTCCAAGGGTAGCTTTGCTGTAGTTCAAAATCTTCAAATGTGAAGTAATTGGTAGCTCGCTAAGCTATTCTTTCAAAGCAGCTTTCCCATTTTGGCTTTATACTGTTTATATATATTGTTTGTGGTTCCAGATACTGTTAATGATTCCTTGCAATCAGTATTAATAATGTTATACCAAGTAATCACAGGAAAACAAATTCATAAAGCAAGGTACTTTGTTTCATCATTTGAAAGTCATTTTTTTATATATATTTCAGGAAAAAACAACGGCAAACAAAAAAAATCATTATCAAACACCTGATTGGTTTTACAGATGTGTGAAATATAAATATGAAATGTCTCTAAACTGATACAGTACAAATGCTTGGTTTGTGTCTGTATGTTGTCAGCGGTGTCCTCAGGTCAGAAGTGTCAGTCATGTTCAGGAATAATTTTTTTAATATTTTGTCCAGCAAACTGGAAACCTCACAATTTAGTGGTAACACTAATCTCACATTAATCTTATTTCTGTATGTACCCTTTGTTAACACCTTACTGTGAAAACCGGATGCAGTCACATTTGTATCCACCCATTAACTTCACCAACCAGCTAGCTCTTCCTGTCAACTTGATCTGGGCCATGAGTGTCAGTATATGGGTGCATGACAGTTGTAGCATCAGCTGATTTGACGCATGTGACAGCTGGCTTGACCGCAGTTATTTTTAGAACATGCCCTGCAGGAGACCATGTGCCAGTTTTGCAGTTATTTAGTCATCAACCAAAGTACTTGACCCAATAATGGTGCTTAACTTAAGTCAGGGAACCACTGAAGTGATTACTGGTCATCCAAAGGGGCACATGAACATGGACCAAATATCATGGCAATCCATCCACCAGTTGTTAAAGGGATAGTGCACCCAAAAATGAAAATTCAGCCATTATCTACTCACCCATATGCCGAGGGAGGCTCAGGTGAAGTTTTAGAGTCCTCACAACACTTGCGGAGATCCAAGGGGAGAGGGGGTAGCAACACGACTCCACCTAATGGAGGCTTACGGCACCCCTGATTAAAACCTCCAAGAACACAGAATTGAAACCACAAAATCTCCATACTGCTCATCCGTAGTGATCCAAGTGTGCTGTAGCCCCGACATAAAAAGTTGTTTGGAAAAACGCTCTAACTGCTTCTCTGTATGGCGCGTACACGTGTGCGCGCTTGCGCGGGGACGTAAGACATGGGAACAACGTTCATGTGTTTTCACGTGCTTTCGCTGGTCTCGCGCACAAGCACCTTTTTATGTCAGGTCCTCAGGACACTTGGATCACTGCGGCAGTATGGAATTATTTTGTGGTTTCAATTATGTGTTTTTGGATGTTTGAATCTGGGGCGCCCAGCCTCCAGCTGACACTGCCCCAATCCGCCTGCCAATCTCCCGCTCCATCCTACCCTCACTCATGAACAAGATCCCGAGATACTTAAACTCCTCCACCTGAGGAAGGACCTCCCCCCCGACCTGGAGTGGGCAATCCACCCTTTTCCGGCTGAGGACCATGGCCTCAGCCTTGGAGGTGCTGATTCTCATCCCAGCCGCTTCACACTCGGCTGCGAACCGTCCCAGCAAGAGCTGGAGGTCACTGTTCGATGGGGCTAGGAGGACCACGTCATCCGCAAAAAGCAGGGACGAGATCCTCCTGTCACCGAACCTGACACCCTCCACCACTCGGCTGCGCCTAGAAATTCTGTCCATGAAAATTATGAACAGAACCGGTGACAAAGGGCAGCCCTGGTGGAGACCAACTCTCACGTGTGGTTGGGTATACAAACCCCTCGGGAACAGGTCCGACTTATTGCCGGCCATGCGAACCAGACTCATGCTCCTTCGGTACAGGTACTGGATGGCCCTTAGCAAGGGGCCACCCACCCCATACTCCCGGAGCACCCCCCACAGGATGCCCCTGGGGACACGGTCGTAAGCCTTCTCCAAATCCACAAAACACATGTGGACTGGTTGGGCAAACTCCCATGCCCCCTCCAGCACCCTGGCGAGGGTAAAGAGCTGGTCCACGGTTCCGCGTCCAGGATGAAAACCACATTGCTCCTCCTCAATCTGAGGTTCAACTATCAACCAGACCCTCTTCTCCAGCACCCTGGAGTAGACCTTACCAGGTAGGCTGAGGAGTGTGATCCCCCTGTAGTTGGAACACACCCTCTGGTCCCCCTTCTTCCAAATGGGGACCACCACCCCGGTCTGGCACTCCAGAGGCACTGCCCCCGATGTCCACACAATGTTGCAGAGGCGTGTCAGCCAGGACAGCCCTACAACATCCACAGCCTTGAGATATCCAGGACGAATCTCATCCACCCCCAGGGCTCCGCTGCCTCGGAGTTGTTTCACTACCTTGGCAACTTCTACCCCAGAAATTGGACGACTTGCCCCGGATACCCCCGTCTCTGCTTCCTCACTGGAATACGTGCTGGTGGGATTGAGGAGCTCCTCAAGCTATTCCTTCCACCGCCCGACAATGTCCTCAGTTGACGTCAGCAGCTCCCTGCCCCCACTGTAAACAGTGTGAGCAAGTTGTCGCCTTCCCTCCTGAGGTGCCGGACGATTTGCCAGAACCTCTTTGGAGCCGATCGATAGTCTTCCTCCATGGCCTCACCGCACTCCTCCCATGCCCGAGTGGTGTCCACCAGCGGGTTCGGGGATTACCGCCGCGACTGGCCCCAGCAGCCTTGCGGCCACAGCTCGCAGCCACTGCCTCAACAATGGCAGAGCGGAACAAGGCCCATTCGGACTCAGTGTCCCCCTTTGCCCTCGGGACGCGGTCGAAGCTCTCCCGGAGGTGGGAATTGAAGATCATCTGGACAGGTTCTTCCACCAGGCATTCCCAGCAGACCCTCTCTGTTCGTTTGGGTCTGCCAGGTCTGCGCAGCATCTTCCCCCGCCATCTGATCCAACTCACCACCAGGTGGTGATCAGTTGACAGCTCTGCTCCTCTCTTCACCCAAGTGTCCAAAACATATGGCCGCAGGTCAGATGATACGATTACAAAGTCAATCATTGACCTGCGACCTAGGCTGTCCTGGTGCACCGATGGACATCCTTATGTTTGAACATGGTGTTAGTTATGGCCAAACTGCGACCCGCACAGAAGTCCAATAACTGAACACCACTCGGGTTCAGATTGGGCAGGCCATTCCTCCCAATCATGCCCCTCCAGGTCCCGCTGTCATTGCCCACGTGAGCGTTGAAGTCCCCCAGCAGAATAATGGAGTCCCCGGTTGGGGCACTGTCCAGCACCCGTCCCAGGGACTCCAACAAGGGCGGGTACTCTGAACTGCTGTTTGGCGCATAAGCGCAGACAACAGTCAGGACCCGTTCCCCATCCCGAAGGCACAGGGAAGCAACCCTTTGGTTTACCGGGGTAAACCCCAACGTACAGGCAGAGAGTCTGGGGGCTATCAAAAAGCCCACCCTGTCCCTCCGCCTCTCACCCAGTGCAACTCCAGCGAAGGAGAGAGTCCAACCCCTCTTAAGGACTTGGGTTCCAGAGCCGGAATTATGTGTCGAGGTGAGGCCAACTATATCTAGCCGGTAGCGCTCAACCTCTTCCACAAGCTCCAGCTCCTTCCCCGCCAGAGAGGTGACATTCCATGTCCCAAGAGCCAACTTCTGTAGCCGAGGATCGGACTTGGTCCGCTGCCCAATCCACAAAGCACCAAACCCTTCTGGATCCCTCTGCCGGTGGTGGGCCTGCAGGGGGAGGAGCTCATGTAGCTGGTTCGGGCTGGTCCCGGCCGGGCCCCACGGGCAAAAGCCCGGCCACCAGGCGCTTGCCCAGAGGCCCCAACCCCAGGCCTGGCTTTGTTCTTCTCCATCATGAAGGGTGTTTTGAAAAGAAAAGTCGTGCCAGGGAAAAAATCAAAGTCAGTACAATTTATCAACTGGGAACCATGAAGGCCTGTACAACTAGTAGTTGTTGAGAAATTTCTGTCTGTACCAAAGTAGTGGACCGACCGAAAGACCAACATTGCCATTAACAGAGCCCCCACCAGTGTGCCACTTAAAGGACACATTATTTCCTGCACTGGCACTGAATGTTGACCCTGCACGCGAATCATGCACTTCAGAATCATATGGACAGTATAGCCATAATTCCCGAGACACTGAGCTGACTGCAAGAGTGCAACCTGCTCCTTCTGGTGATAGCTGTATTTTTGATCTTGCTGGGTTTATAACATCAGATCTTCCTGTATAAGCATCAAATTAAGCAGTATCTCATATATTCATACAGGATAAGCACCCACAAATCCACTTTGAATAGAAGAGGCTCTTTGTAATTCAAGATTTTGCCCCATGAAATCTCGTAATCGCTGACTTTCTTCAGTGTCAAAAGTAATGCAGAACATTGCTGCTTGTATATCTATGGTTACAGTGCAAACATGAACTGATAGTGTGACTATTCACAGTGCAATTTCCCCAAAATGCACAGTACATTTTCACTCTGACCTCACTGCATACCACCACTTGGTTGTGGACTTTCCAGGTCTACATATGACATGCAAGGTACCCTGGGTGCATCTGTTGTTGATGTTCTGGGATGCCGTGTCAACTTCTGCCTGTTACACGCATTGTGTCTTCTCAAAATACACTTGTGTTTTCACAGGAAATGTACAATTTGCATACAGTCTCTCTCAATCTCTCATCAGTACAACACCATTAATTGATGTCTTTGCCCTTTAACAATAAAGGCGTGTGGTTGGGTA
Source organism: Epinephelus awoara (assembly GCA_035609425.1). Classification (NCBI taxonomy): domain Eukaryota; kingdom Metazoa; phylum Chordata; class Actinopteri; order Perciformes; family Serranidae; genus Epinephelus; species Epinephelus awoara. The sequence goes on from CM069305.1 coordinate 7,552,059, forward strand.
TACAAAAAAATTACAGGGTTTGGCTTTACATTCATAGGTGAACACCAGTCTTAGACTTTTCTCCCCCTTAAAGCCGCTACAAGGAACTTGTAACTGGATATGCAAAAGTCTCGTTTCTGCTGATGTCTATGCGTGACCCACAACAGCAAACGAGACCATCGGTGTGAAGATAAGCTATTTCTATATAGTATATATCCATACCTTTAGGAAACTGTCTCAGGGTCTTCCCCAGGTCGCTTCCAGGACGAAACGTTTTACGGCACTCAGACGGCACACGTCATCTTACCTAGCTGCTTACATTTAAAGTGACTCTTATAAATAGTCGCTATTCCTCCTCCTCGACCCGACGTCCGCAGGGAGTTAAAACAGCAGCAATTATCGGGTAAAAGTTCTGTGAAAGCACTGGACTCACCAACAGTCAGCCACGTCTCAGTCACACAGAGAAAATCCAATCCTCAGGAAATCCTTCAGGATAAACGTTTTGTTTGCTAGCGATCTAGCATTTACCAGCCCAATCCTGACAGAAGCCGGTGGGTCCACGGCATTAGCTGTCCGGGGAGCCACACACAGAGGCCGCAGGTTGCATAGATTCACCCCGCGTCAGCGGGGACAAGGAGAGCAGGGGCCGTGGGGTTTGGAACACCTCATCCGGGCTGACGACAGGTACCAGCCAGGCGTCGACAGGGTCCAGGAGTGCCGAGAAATAAAGAGGCGCTGCGTTTACCCTGGCGGCGGTGGCACTTACGCCAGAGAGGTGGAGCTGGGGCACAGCAGTGGTGAGCTGGGATCCCTGATAGGAGCAGGGGCAAAGTTTTCCCGTCTTGTTGTTTCATTCATCCCCAAAACAAATACATGCGTGAGCCAGGTAAGCGTCTTTAGGACAATACGCGCAAGAGCTCATGGGAAATGTAGGCTTCATCCCAGCAAAACACTACCGCTTTTGTCCACAGGGTCACCAAAATCAACTCAAAATGAAAGTTCCTTGTAGGGGCTTTAAGTTATGTTGTTGTCCTATCGCGTTTCCCCCTGTCACTATTTAGCACAGTCACAAAATGACGTTGCCCAGATTCATATCATGCAAACGTGAGGGATCTTTTTTTGTCTGTGTCTGATGAGGAATTCGCTGCCCAAGCACTGAATGACTTTGGAGTGAGACTGGGTTGAAATATCCGTCATCTAGGCTAAAGGCTAAACAAAGCTCAGGTGTTGCTAACAACTAACTTATTGACACCATGGCAACATGGGCAAACTATGAGACAATGGGTCTCTGTTCACAGATATGTTAAAGGAGCGAGATACACAGGCTTTGTGGTAGTTTTTGCCTCTTTTCAAAAATGTTGTTTGTTTTGCATTTCTTTGTAGTTTTCATCTTTTTGTGGTTTTGTTTCTCTTTGTGGTAATTTTGTGTCTCTTGAAAATAGATTTGTGTATGTTTTGGTCTTTTTGTATCTCTTTGCAGTTCCTTTGCATGTCATTGTGGTTTCTTCCTGTTGAGTACATCTAGGTGACATTATGCAGGCTAAGGCCAGGTGTGGGGGGTACACTTTAGGGCCCACGGTCTAGTCCGCATTGACCCGTTTAGTAATCCATCTTAACATTATACTTTCTATTTGCATCATCCAAAGCATGGTGGGGACTAGAGGTGTCCAGAGATGTTACTATCTGTCTCTGTTTTTGTTCAGCCAACAAAATTATCTGTCGCCATCTCCATATTCGAACAGAGGTCCATCAGTGGGCGTGGTTAATACTGGAAGTCATATTAAATTGGTAAATGTTGTATTTTCTACCCTAACATTAATTGGCAATGAAATATATTTCCACATCCTCTTACTGCACTCTCTCTCTGTTATTTTCTTTTAAATAAACTAAAACTAAGTCAGTCAATATTAAGTAAATAATCTAATAAATACTATGAAATTAATAAAAATGGCTATGAAATAACTCCTGAAAAAAAGGAAATATATAAATAAATCAGTAAGGCTGTCAAAATAACACATTAATTTTGTGTAATTAATCACAGAAGAATTAATGCATTAAATAAATTAACACTGGTCAATCATTATCCAGCAGCTTTACTCCCACACATCTGCCAATTCTCATTAGAATTGAATTTTTAAAAAATACTTTCACATCAAAAGTTGATGTATGCGATTAATTTAGATTAATTAATCACAGAGCATTTTTTTTAATTAGATTAATTTTTTAAATCATTTGACAGCCCTTGTAATTATAAATCTATAAATGTGTCAAAATAGTTTAATTCATAAATAAGGGGCTTGTTCTAAGGACTATTTTTATTTACATTTCAGGGGACGTTTACGTTGTTAGCCCAAATGATTTCATTTATTTTACAATTTAACATTTATTTATTTCAGGGGATCTCTATTTCTAATGCTACATTTATTTCATAGTTCTTTTTATTTCCATTTGATTTAATAACCATAAAATAAGTCTTAGTGTGTTAGTGGATGCTAGTTAAAAAAAACAACTCCTTAAACCTGTGGCTCATACATACAGCATGTTAAATCTTAAACTGATGAATATTGACTGGATGATATGAATCGATTTTAAAAATCAAAATGGCTGACACACAGACAGACATCCGTAGTGGAAACTGTACTTTCAAAGCTCAAAACATTTATCTCAATCAGAAACAAGAGGAAAAACAGAAAAAAAAATCAGCTGCTTTTTGATGGGTTTTTTTTTTATTTTATTTTTTTTTAATTTTACACTAAATTACATTACAATAATAAGAATTGTTTGATCATGTGTAGTGCCACTCACAGGCCAAATAATGACAAATCTGAGTTATTTACTAAAGTTTTCCTAAAAAACAAAACCAAAACAAAACCCAGCTAAGCTATGCAGTGTCTATGCCTGTAAATAAAGCGAGTGAGAGAAACAACACCCTGGGATTCAAAGGGTTAAAGGATACGTGTTTGCAGAAGAGAGGCTGAATGCAGGGGAGTGCTCTTAAGTATTTCCATTGGCTGTCCACACATTTGGACAGTAGCATTCAGCACAGTACTCTTCACTGTGGTCCCTGTAGGACTGCAGTGAGAGGATTGTTGTGATGGTGAAAGAGCAGTGCAGCTCGGGGGCAGATGCAGTTTGACTTCGCCTCTCAGTCATGGCTCACATTCATCATGAGCCAGTGTCTGGCTCTGGCGCTCTCCTCCAGAGAGCCAGAGGGGGGAAATGCTGCGTGCCAGCCTTCCTTTTTGCCACGGCAGATGCCCTGAACTCAGGGTCCCCAGCAGGGCCGGTGTCACGCAGACCTGACTCTCCATCCATCAAGCACCGCTTCAACAACACGCACCCTCACAACAGCCATGTGATCCATTTGTTGCCTGCAGATAACATGCCTGAAAGATTGGCTTTTGGTAGTTCTATTTAAAACATGATTCATGGCAAAAGATGTTTTCTTGTATACATTGAGCTTGTTGAAGTCCTATAAATATATATTTTTTCAAGAATCAGATGCTCCAAAGGGAGTCTAGCCTTTAACCCAGCAGTGTTTGAGCCATATTGTACCAAGTAAAGAGACCCTTCTCCCTCACAGTGTTAGCACCATTCTCTGCTCAATAACCCTGGCCATAAAAAAAACTATGTGGCTGCTTTGTTACCACCAGGGGGCCATTTCCTACATTTATATATAATTATCCCAATCAAGCAATTAACAAATTACTGTCACAGTTATACTGCCATGGCAACAGCAGTAGAGATGCACTAAGACATTATCTGTAGCATATCTGTTCAACCAACAAAAAATGATCTGTCTCTATATATAGATAGAAGACCTGGAGTGGACATGGTTCACACAACATGTCACATTAAATCAAGTAAATGTAATGTATTTTCTCACCTAATATTCATTGGCAATGCAGCTGTTGGGTCTTCAAAGCTTTGAATTGATTTAAAATTGGCATATAATTGGCACAGTGATGCAGTAGTTCATATTGTTGCCTCATAGCAAGAGGGTTCCTGGTTCGAGCCAAGGGGTGGGGGGTTCGACCCTTGGGGTGACAGAGCTCTTCTGTGGAGTCTGCATGTTCTCCCTGTGTCAGAGTGGATTTTCTCCAGGTGCTCCGGCCTCCTCCCACAGTCCAAAGACATGCAGATTATCTGGTGACTCTAAAACTGGCCGTAGGAGTGAATGTGAGTGTGAATGGTTGTCTGTCTCTATGTGTCTATGTGATAGTCTAGTGGCCGGTCCAGGGTGTACCCTGCCTCTCACCCCCTTGCAACCCCTAACATAATAAGTGAATATGGAAAACGAATGAATGTATATGATTAATTAGCCTATGAAATATATTTCCCCATCTTCATATTGTACTTTCCTTCTCTCTTTAGATTTATGTTGTATAAATTGTCTGAAACCCCATTACCACCACTTTAACTACGGGATACTGGTAATCAGAGACTGAAAAAAAAATGTTTAATTCTGTTTTGCATTGTAAATAGAAAATATTTACAGTAAAGATATATAGAAAATATATCCTTCAGACATAGTAGCATTACAGAAAATATTATGGCTCTGACAGGCGGGTCGAAAATTGGCAAAGCAGAGTTGGAGTTATTATTAATCATTTACAATGGATTGCGTGCAATAGCCCCTCTTACTCTCTCAGACACACACCTTGGAGAGTGCCGGAGCACTGTAGCACTCTTGTCATAGTCCTCCATCTCTGTCCTCAGTCCTGGCAAATTCCCCACTATAATATAGAGAAGCAATCGCTTCATAATGTTTGTAAATGAAATGATTAGTTAGTGAAATCAAAGTCCTATGTTACAAAAAGTATGGGCATTTTATTTTGTGGTCATCCACATGTATATGAATCAGTTTGAGGAGACAAAATGGTTAAAAAACAGACATGCCGATTATGATTTCTTTCCCCTGATAGTTTCAGGAGAATGAATATCTGTTTCCACTACATTATCTGTGCTTTCCTGATTAATGATATGATATGCTTCGTTATTTGGATGTTGTGTATGTTACTGAGGGATGAACTCAAATATTTGGATTCAAGTACATCCCGAAATAGCAGTTTAACAAAAACTTAAATAAATGCATGTTGTATTATTAATGCACCCTGTTGTCATTTTGTTGTCTTGAAAGAAACCCGAGAGGTTTATGATAAAGTATCTCCATTGTTACAACAAACAGCAGTGTCTTTCACTGCCTTATCTTCCTTTTATACCGAGTCCTCTTTTTAGGAGAGTATTGACCTTAAAAATAGATTCAGTATTTCTGCGTCTACCTGAAAATCTTGCAGAAAAGCTGTTTTTCATTCTTGAGTGGTGCCTGTGCTCTTCCACTCAGGTTTTGCACAGCCTTTACCAAAAGGTAGACAGGCTGTATGTTCTCAAAGGACACTGTTTAAAGAGACCTAATTGGGGATATCAAAGTAGGGAGGGACAAAAACAAGAATTTCTGAGAGGAACATATTTCCATTTGAAATTACCTTTAGTGACTTACAAAAGGTATGTTTGGAAAAGAATGGTCAATACCAAAGTAGGCAGGTGAAGGTTCAAAACACCGGATACATTTCCCACAATGCAATTTGATTAGACATTCCCAGTCTGATAAACAGCCACGTCTATTAAACTCCACAGGCAGATTTTCTGGTAGCAGTATTAGTGTCAAACAAACACACACACAGCTGTTTTTACAGGTAAACATCCTTTGACAAGTGCTCCTTTTAGTATTCATTTAAAGTAACATATCAATTTTTTTTTTTGGTTCATTGGTGTTTAGTATGCACATAATGTGAGGTAACAAAACTCGTGTCACCCAAGGCCCCAGACCCTCAGGGGGGCTGAAGGCTCCACATTCACTCACACAATTAGCTTGAGGTAACTTAATTAATTGTAAATGCATTTGTTAATTGTGTATGCACCACAAGAACACCTTTCAAACTGAGATGATACAGGAACCCCAAGGCAACACCTATACTCCCACCCAATCTTGAGGCCTCACCCTGTCGAGCAGTGGTTCCCAAACCCCATTCAAAATATTTTTTCAGTGGTAACACACAGTGAATAAACATTAAGGTGACTGTGATTGTCTGAGTTGACAGTTTACAGCTGTCAACGACTGCATCGAAAACAGGAATGTTAAATATATGAAAATGTGGTTAATCAATCTTACATTTACGTTTTTTTTTAAAATTGAACTTTAACATTTATTTTAGAAATTATGGATGACAACAAGGTGACGAAAACATAATTTTTCCACCTCTGAAACATTGGTAAGGTAAGACCATTTCCCAATGAAATTTATGCAGAGAAATTGATTCATGCCATTACTTCAAGCCACTTTGTCTACTGTGACACACTTTTTACTGGCCTCCCAGAAAACACCACTTAGAGATTTCAGCTCATTCAAAACTCTGCAGCTCAGCTACTGACTAGAGCCAAGAGGAGAGAGCATGTCAGGCCAGTCTGAGCTGCTCTGTACTGGTTGTTACATTTAGAACTGATTTTAAGCTCCTCCTCCTTTTATACAAAGCCCTACATGAGCTGGGACCGAGCTGCATCACTAAATCCCCTGTTGACTATTTGCCTTGGGGAACACTGCAATCATCTGCTGCTGGTTTACTGGAGGTTCCCAGCAACGGCTGGAAGATCAGGGATGCAGCCTTAGTCAATTATGCCTCAAAGCTATGGAACACACTACCTATAGATATCAGGGAAGCAATCTCTCTAAATATTTTTAAAAGAAAGCTAAAAATATATCTGTTTACTTTAGCCTATAGTTAGCTCTGACTTTCCTCATACAGGCCTGAAATTCTTTCTTTTTACGCTTCACTTTTTATTTCATCTCATGATTTCATTTGAAGATTTATGGTTTTGAATCAGTGAATCAATGCTTTAAAGTTTTCTTCACATTGAGTTGCCTTGTTTGTCAGTTTTATGTCCTGTTGGGGGTCGCGGGGGGGCTGGAGCCTATCCCAGCTGACATTGGGCGAGAGGTGGGGTACACCCTGGACAGGTCGCCAGACTATCACAGGGCTGACACGTAGAGACAGACCAGCATCCATGCTAAGATTCACACCTACGGGCAATTTAGAGTCACCAATTAACCTAACCAGCATGTCTTGGGACTGTGGGAGGAAGACGGGAGGACCTGGAGAAAACCCACAGTGACACGGGGAGAACATGCAAACTCCGCAGAGAAGGACCCCCCCACCCCAGGGTTAGAACTAGGAATCCTCTTGCTGTGAGGTGACAATGCTAACCACTGCGCCACTGTGCTGCTAATTATAATTGTGCTTAATAAAGTCATTACAAACTACTTATCACTAGCTAATAGGGGTGGGGTGTGGCACCCAGGTCTCAGGTTGAAATTATTTTTCTTTTCGTTAAACTCGATTAAATCAGAATTATTCATATTAATAGACACACTGTGCAGTAAAAATGTGTTGGTCAAGGAGTTTATGCAAGGGGGCACCAGGGACATTTTGCTCAGGGCCCCAGAAAGGCATGGGCTGGCCCTGCTAAAGGAACACCTTCCATGTAAATGCCTTGGATTCTCCCAGAACCATTTTAGTAGTGTTGCACCTTCTGGAGCTGGATTAAAGTCCGGTCTCAGGCAGCAGAGATGTTCATTAGTCTATTGTGGATCTTGTCCCTCTCAGTTCTACCAATTGCATCCATCAGCTGAAGCCATGGCAGTCCAGCTGGCACAAAAGCAAACCAATTTGCAGATTTTAAAGATTTCCATGACTTCCAGCGAGATAATGATTTGGAACAAAATTGTGCAAACCAATCTGTCCTGCAATGCAATTATTCATTTTTTCTAAACAGTTATGAAAATATTTTTTTTTTTCAATTGTGGCCCAACAACAGCGAGCCCGTGCTTTGCTTTCTAACAGTGAGTCTACCACACAGGCCGTATCTACTTCAGCGTTTTCTTAGAAGCAGTCTCATAGCTGTTCTCCACCCCCTCCCGCCCACCAGCAGTTTTAGCTCTGCTCTAAATAAAAATGGATATATTAGGAGTGGCAGTGTGTCTAGGTCCAGGTCATTGGCGTACCAACACTAGCACGGCGGTGAACAATCTGACACCCTGCAGGAGTTTTACACATTTGATTTACATTTATTGATTACTCTGACGTAGGCCATTAATCACGTGGAAGGCTGACCTTTTTCCCCTCCGAACAACTGGAGCCAGCTCTTCATTTCCAACGCTGAGCTCAGGAAGATACGTTACAACACTTAAAGGCCTGATCTCTGACACGCATTATTCTGCTGAATGTGAGAAAATGCCATAAGGAAGGCTTATTCCACTTCAGGAAGATCCATTGCCATGAGAGAAAGCTTGATCAAAATACACCTAGGGATTTTTTTCCCACAATAATCATGTGCTGTTGATCTTTTTAATGCTCTGAAAACACAGACAAAACTATATCTCACATTGGGTTGTTTTCCTCCTTCTTGGCACATGTAAATGTATGCAGACAGAAGGATAAACAGACAGGGGAAATCATTGTTGACCCAAATCTGAACATGTGTTTAGTATTTCTAACCATTTGTCATGTCAATTTATATTTACAGTCTTTGGCTGCATAATATTTACCATATGTGGTGCCCATATAGCATGACCTAAATTCCATCATGTATGTGGAATATCATTAGATCACTGTATTGTTTATGATCTGTGTAAAAATACATACGATATGACAGCAAACTCCCAATGTTAACATCTTTACACCCCAGTTTTTATCCTGTTTATGTTAGTATGTTCACAACAATCTATGTTTTGATTGAGGCATTATAAAATATCTGAAACATTAACATGCTGTTTTCCATTAACTGTTGGTTTTATCATGTCTTTGCTCAATGCACACACTGTATTACTTTGTGTTTTTATGCAAATGTTGTCAATTTAAAATGACAAACCAATGGGTGAAGTCCATAGACTGTATTAGAGTAATGGACATATGACATCACCCATTAATTTGTGGACTCTAAGCAGCAACCTTGGGGCTGAAAAATAAAGCAAATGCAGAGATGCAAAATAAGTACAGTTCCTTGAATGGCCACTTGAGGCTGGCTTCAAAAGCAAGTCAGTCCCTAGTGACACCAATGTTAAAATTCCCAAATTTGAAGCACAAAAATACACAAATACCACAAAAAATAGTTTTGGTCTCTGTAGCTAATTTTGACATTCATGACAACTGTAAGGGAGGGGAACCTTAATATAAATACCCCATTTACTTTTTATTAAGGCTTTAACTTACGCATATTACAAAGTTATGTGGGTCTTCACCCTTCATAATGGGAGTCCACCTATGGGTGACTTCACAGTGCTACATCCATTATTTTTTGTCTATGGTGTACTCCTATTTGAAGCCATCAGTTTGGCATTTTGGCCATTGCCATCATTATTTTTGGAGCCAAACACTACCATATTTGGACAATAAGGTGGAGCTGGGCAGGAGTGGGGAGTTTATCTGACTCAAGGACTGAGGTGATGCCTGGTAGACAGCGTATCACTCAAATCAGCCTTGCCCCTAATTATGCCTAACTTTAAGCGATAATTTTTTGGGGGCGCTAACCACACGTTTAGCTGTGTTGCTCATTCCTTACAAGTGATACCTTGTTGTAAAGGTGACTAATCAGGCTTTCCAATGATATATGATAGAAAACCAATTAGTATTATTAAAGGGGAGAAATAATTGACTGAAATAATGTTTCCAAACTTTTTTTGAGGAGTTTATGATGAGGTTGAAGTGAGGATGTGTTGTATATTTACATTAATTAATTTGGTGGACTATTTTGTCCAAGTAACTGTAGGCTGTAGGCTGCAAGTGCGTTTATATAGTTTATATAGTTGCTTGATTATGGACTTTCCATAAGACATGAAAGGTCGCCTGAGTGTGTCTGTTGTTGACGTTCTGGGACACCATGTCAATTTCAGCCTGTTACATGCACTATGTTTTTTTTCAAAATACACCTCCTTTTCATAGGAAATGTACAGTTTGCATACAGTCTCTAATAAAATGCGCTACATACGTACAACACTGCAAATTTTTCCCTTCAACACCAAATGCACATGGTTAGGTTTAGACAACAAAAGCATATGCTTAGGTTTAGAAAAAAAAAATCCAGGGTTTGGCCTTTATGGGAGGTGAAGGTCAGTGGTTGTTGGACCCATCCACCACGCCTCTCACCTGCCTACTCAGACTTTTCACCCCCTTAAGTTACACTGCTGTCCCTCTTCACTTCCCCATGATGCCATCAGGCACTCAGCCATGTATCATGCCAATGAGAAAGGACTGCCTCTGTCAATGACGTCTGACTTGGAAGTCACTGCCCAAGCACCGGAATTTGATGACTTCAGAATGATCTCGCGTTGAAATCTAACTAAAGGTCTGAATTCTGTCTTAAAGTCCAGTAAAAAAAAAACAACCAAAAAAATCCTGGTGGGGAAATGCTTCATCATTTATATAACCCTTTAAAAATGGACCTTCTACCATGTATACCTATGTGTTGTACTGTTGTGTCTGCATTCTTGTAGGATTTTGAGGATAATACAAAATGAAAGAAATGAAAAATGTCACTGACTGTAAAGCCTCATCAGCTCTTAAAACACCAAAGAAAAGCCTGAGACTGGAAATCACTTTGATTCCTCTGTGTGCTCTGTCTCCACCCCAGGCTGCACCTCCGGAATGAAGACAATGAGAATAATCTCTGTGAAGCATTTCTTAATTTGTTTAAATATTTCAGTGCGTGCATCCCATCAGGAACTCGACACGCTGTGGTAAAATGAAAGGCAAACACTAAACACTTCCATATGATCAATAGATCAAACCATTTCACCTCTGTAATGCTGCAAAATTATTCTCACATACACTTTGATTGGCTACTTCCTTAAAGCTGATAAAGTGCTTCCTCTCTTGCCCCTCCTGAGATCTCACAGACATATGGTCATTTAAACTTGTTATCCTACTTATCCAATTCAGCCTACAATGGAAATTCTCAACATGACATACCTGGCTTTTGTTTCTGTCTGTGTGTAGAAACTCTGGAGAGATGCAACAGTTGTCCCTTTTTGACTGGCTATATTTGGAAATGCGTATTCCAGCCATATGCCTCTCGTACAGCTGTTTACTGTATCATTTACTAAGATGCACACTTGTCATCCTGAGTGCTTTCTTCTGTTTATAAAGTCTATTTGTGGAGCATCTTTACCTTCAAGGTTTGCTGCTGCCTCTTTCTTTTCCTTCCTCTCCTTTCTCTCTGGAGCCCCTTTGCGTGCCTCCATCTTGTTTTTCAGACAAAGCTCCTTTTATCCCTGCTCTGTCTGGTGCCCACCTGTTGGCTCTGCTTTCCATCACCCAGCCTGCAGTCAGGAGACACCGGTGGCTCTGGGCCGCCCCACTGTGTCTTTGATCACTCATGTGACCTGCAGCAGACGTGCACTCGCCTCAGGGAGAGGGAAGCATGAGGCAACCCCACATCCACAGCGGAGGCGTGAGGGAAGATTCTTATTCCCCTGCAGGCTTTATCAAAACGCCCGGCCGTCCACCATGAGGTTACAATGCCTGGCCTCTATGAAATGGCCCACCATGGCAAGGAACCAAGCGCATAACTCAGAAACTCACCGCTGGGAAATGAGATGCCTCCGGTGGGTGACCTGTTGTGAGTGGCGACGCTTCATATAGCGAGCTCTCGGCTGACACTGTGGGCTGCGTGGTGCCATTCAACTGCCTTTTACTGGGGAGAAATGACAAATGATGGAGTGTGATATGGGGAGATTTGTGGACAGCTGGCATACAAACTTGCAAAGCCTGGAGGAGATGGATGACACATGGTGGAGTACAGTACATTTACTCCTCCACAAGCCATTGGCTTTAACAGACCGTGCAATGTGAAATGTCTAATAGTGAGGAAAATCACATCTCACATTATTCACAATTTTATGGGTGTGCTCGTTCCCAAATGGGAGGATGACATAAAAGTCCATGACTGCTCTGCTTTCCAGTCCAAGACTTCACTTTCTTTTTCAAAGCCATTACGTGGGTGACGTGGGCAGATTTATTATGTGGCGTTCATTGGAAAATATGAGCTCTATTTCAACTTAATTGAGACGGCAGATATGTAAGCTTGCTTAAATTACACCTCCACAAAGGTGAGCACGCTAAATCAAAAGCGGTCATTAAAATCACTTTACTACTACTTTTGCCTTCTTACTTTACTTGCAATCTTTTACTAAATTAGAGCTGCATATGGAAGACCATGAGACAACAGCAACACCCATGTGGAGACCCGTCTTAATATTTTCTAAAGGCAAGTGGCTAATTAAGACATCCACAGAGCAGCATTTCTCAAATGATGAGTCAGGATCCAGGGGGTCACCAGCTTGTTTCTTTGTGTCTCTGGGTGATTACCATTATTTTTTAATAAGACTGGGTCTCAGGGGGACATTACCTTTATTGTATCCAGACCCAACACTGTCAGTTAAACAGGTTTTATGTTATGCTCGAAGTCAGCCGGTACTCACCGTTATACACAGTACCACTGCTTGTACGTTTTACTCTTTGGTGCACCATGACTGGTTTTGTGCACTTCTCACAAGCTGATGGTACTTTTTTTCAATGGGCGATTCATATAAATAATCTGCATTACCCAGGGGGCTGTTAGGACAAATTGTTTGCGAAAAACCATCAAGAGTAGGACGGCTTACAAGGAGCTGTGTCGACATCCAGCCAGTTGTCATTCATGTGACTGTATGCACTCAGATTAAGAGTGTTGTTTTTGATTGGTTCTCTTGTTTGAATTTGCACTGCCTCTCATCTACCAATCAGATCAGTGCAACCAAATCAATGCAACCAGCCGACCACACCAAGGCTGCAAAAATGCCAAAAATGTTAGCAAATGTAAGTTACATTACTTTGAAGTATTTAAAATAGTTTCATTACTTATTACATTTTTAACAGGTTAATTAGTAATCAAGTAGCGTACGGTAGTTGTGACGGGCCCCAGTACACAATGGTACATGCCATTGACTATTCAAAAGTAACCCTCCCAACATAAATGGTGTCTTTTGTGTCAATATCAGACACTGAGGGGTTTGACTGAGTGTTGGTATTGGAATTTAGGTATACATTCGTAATTTAAATTTAAATATACAAACACAACATTAGGTGGACAAATAACTTTTAAGTAAACCTGTAAGAAAACATTCAGTATTTTTCTTGCACATTCCCTGTAGTTTGTTTAAGGAAGTATTTGCATTTTTAAAACTGTATATGGTGTATGGTCTACACCAATTTTGCAGGAAAAATAATCTACCTAAGAGAACTAAAATAAAGGCATTACAGCCTTTTCACCTTAATCACAGTCTGCCATCTAACCTAAAAACTTTCATCTAAAATTCAGTGTTTGTGTAGTTCCTTCCCTGTATTATCACTACTGTATTTTACAGTCTGCATACAACATTGCTTTGAAGAAACATTGTGGAAAGAAGACTACAGTAATTTAGGAGAATTGGCCGTGTTGCTGTTTGAGAGCAGACAAGTAAAAAAGCAATTAAAATGCACTCATTAGGAGTCAGAATTTAAATAATGATGAAACCAAACCAAAGCTCTATTCATAATTCATCACATATTATAATGTCTTTATTAAGGCAGAATTTCAAAGTGGATATTTCAAACCAAAGCACACTTACTGTATGTGTTCTGGCTACAAAGCCTTCAAAAGACTGTTAACCATAACACCCAGTACCACACATAATGCGTGTCGCATTTTTAAAGGACTCCCATTGTTACAAGCAGACAATACAGACTGCTCACACTGGAAGAGGAGAGGAGGAGTGCCTTGGCAGTCTTTCTTTGAGAAGTCTTTGCAGAAGTCGGATGACATTTATTCCATCTAACACTGGTAGGATGCTGTGATAAAATGTGCCAAACTGTTGTTTGCGTCCTTTCAAAAGATTCTTGTTTGTGTGTTGCTGTTTTTTTTTCTTCTTTCATTCCTTTTACAAGGACTTTGAAATGTGCCGCAACTTTAGTGGGAGGTGATGGTGAGTATTGGACAAGGCCAACTTCTATATTCTTACAAATGTGGATCTGGAAAAGAAAAGTTCAGCACAATGCCACTTTGTGTCTGAGAAAAGTAGAGTCTGTTAAAAGGAGACACTTCATAGAACAAAGTGTGTGAGGAATTATGGGTAATTCATTGTTTCATCACATGATAAATGGGATAATATGAACCAACATGCCAAACAGCATCAAAGAAACACTGATTTGTAATGTGAAATTGCTGTTTTGTTTTCTTTTTTTGCTGAATGTTTTTACCAGTTTAAATCACCTGGTCTGTTTGTTTTAGAGAGGAAGAAGAGACTCATGGTTAAACCTTCTGAATGTTTGGTTAAAAAATAAGTTGAGCAGACATTAAATTTATCAGAGAAAATAGGTGAGCACACTTTAGCAGGTGCTTGGTGAGCGGCCGTCTGTGATGTGCCCAACAGTGTAGGAGAAACACATTTGTAATATGAAAAAAGCTTTATTAGGTGTTTTTAGCAGTTTAAATCACGGGGTCCGACTGATTTGGAGGAGGAGACCTCTGCGGATAATTTGGCTCCCTCTAAAGCTGTATCTTAAGTTATCAGAGAAAAAAGGTAAACACACATTAGCAGGTGCTGGGCTAACAACCTGTCACCAACATGCCGAACAGCACCCGAGAAACACTGATTTGGGACAGGAAATGGCCTTATTCAGTGTTTTTTACTGGTTAAATCACCAGTTACATTTCTTTTGGAGAGCAGACCTCTGTGGAAAATTTCGCTCTTGGTAAAAAACCTCCTGAATGTCTGGATCAGAAATAAAACTAGCTCTACTATGAGTTACCAGGAGAAATAGGTGAGCACACAATAGCAGGTTCTGGGCTAGCAGCCTGTCTGTGACCTACCAAACAAGCTCCGGAAGAGACCTCTGGGGATAATTTGGCTCCTGATAAAACCCTACCAAACAAAGAACATTGAAGAAATTCTAACCAAGAGAAGTTTCAGCTGGTTGCAATGTTCAGTCCTCACTGCTTGATGCCACTAAATCTTACACACTGAACCTTTAAAAAAAAAAGGATTAGTAGTGCTACATGAAAATGGGATGAGTGTAAACCTGTCGATGGCGCTCCCTCCTGATAGCGTAGCCTCCCCTCCGTACTGCTAGGTTAAAGATCAAAGGAAGTGGGAAGTGTCGCTCAGCAGTTCCTCTCCCATCAGCCATTGGGAGAAACGTGTGTGTAACGGACAGCTCAAGACTTGCTCCGCTGGATCTCCCGTGATGAATTATTCAGCTGCTCCGATGTGGTGACAAAACGCACGGTGTCAGAAAACCAGACACGACTTCATCAGCAAAATGCTTGAGCTCTTTCACGCCCCTCCTCCACCTCCTCCTTCTCCCGCTTCTCTACCAGTCCCCCCCCCCCCCCCCCCCCTGCAGTAATTTCATTTTCACCTCCGCTCAGGATCCCGTGAGTGAAAGTGCTGGTTCTGGGCGGGCGGACGGAGGAGGCCAACTAGGCTGGGTGTCCCTTTGTCCTTGCTGGCTGTGGAGCCTCAGACCATCCATCTCTGTCAGAGGCAAGCATCTCAAGAACCCTCTCTCCCCTTCTCCCCCTCCGCTCACTCCGGAGGCCCCGTCTCACAGGCACGTCAGTGCTAAATGGAGCCTTTACACAGTATTGACTGGCCCCACAAGTCTCTCCACTGGCCATGCTGGGCAGATTGGGAAGCAGCCTATCATATTTTTCCTCTCCTGCTTCCCATGTTGGATCGTACACTCAGCAGGTGAAAGGAGGGATGATTACAAAAGCTGGAGGAGGCTGTGATGAAAATAAAATGGGGCTCTGTCTCGCGGTGTGACACTGGCGATGGCTTTGCGGCGGGTGAAGCGCATACGTTTGCACACACTGCTGTCACCTTGTGTGTCTGTGAGTCAATTATCAAGGCATTGAACCAGTGTGACAATGTCTCTCCGCTCCTCAATATTGCTTCAAGAGCACACAATGCTGCTGGCAAGTGGATCCATAGCCGACAAGGACAAAAGACTTTAAAAGCGTTTAGGCAATACTCTGTTGTTTTTGGAAATAAGTTATTGTAACTGACCTTTAATAACCTAAGGTGCAAAGAGAACTAGATTCATTTATATACTGTAATAATGATATTAGTATCATGTACATTTTTAACACTATTTCCACCAGTACAACAGAAAAGGGAATCTTTGCCAATATTTTAAACAGCTCTGTGTCACAGCAGGGTGGGCAGTTTGCACAGATGAAAAGTTTTGCCAATGGGGGTCCTCAGGTTTTGCCTCATCAGGTGGACTTTTGCTGGTGGATAAGTGTTATTCATTAGATGTTAGTGCCCATGTGGCAACAATGAAGAGCTGGTAGGAAATTGGCATAATTAGCCATAATCAATGAATTTTTTTTTTTATAAGCCTTGATCTCAATTAGTGATCACATTGATTTACATTAAATGCTAACATTAATATTACCTTATGTTGGTGCACTCCATGGTCTGGGTGCTCAGCTCGGATGCTTTCTGTTGAGATGCTGAAGTACTGACGATGTGCTATTGTGGTAGGCAATATACTCTTTTTGTTCCAGCTTAACATGATTCCGAATGTCAGCTTCTCTGGCCTGTCTCTCCTCGCCCGCCCTCGTTATTTTTTTCTGTCTGCCGTTATTTTGCAGTCTGTGCTACCAAATCACATCTTCAACTTTGATCGTGGATGTATGATTTTCAGATGTCATTTTTTATGTCACACATCCATAACGTAACACGTTGTGCCACAGTGATAAGCATCTGAGCAAAACACAGCACACTAAATATAGTTAAAACGATTGAACTAATTCAGATGATTTTTCAGTAATAAAGTTATGCCGGGTTTAGACTACACAACAAGTTTGTTTGTTCCGACAGTCACTATGTCAGATTAAAGGATTGTAGAGTCATAAAATCATACTGTGACTTGGCCGCCAGACATGGCAGACTACACAATGGTCCACGATTAATCATCCCTGTACATCTTTAATGACGTTTGTGATGTCATCAGAATATTCTTTTCCTATTTACTACTTTTTTCAGTAACGGTGGGTGGTTATGTGCCAGCCGAAATGTTGTAGTAACACAAAAAGCGCCACCAGATGTGATTAGCTACATTTGAAGTATATGTACAGGTTCCTGCCAATATTTCACAATAAAAGCCTTTTAGAAAATGAAGGGATTCTCTCAACCACAGTTATAAGTGGCTTTTAATTTGAAACAGATAAAAGAAGTGTTGAGTTAGAAATGATGGCCTGATGCATGAACTTTATCAAGGCAAACAGGAGTGGATTAAATGTAAAAACAGAAAAATACAGAGGGAATAAAAAAAAAAAAGGCCCATTTATAATGTAGTCTGTTTCACATGAAGTTGGTGCCCTCTGAATTTGTGGTGAATAAAGGCCAAGCCACCAATTGTGAATTTTATGAAGAAATAATATTCTTTGCTTGATGTTCATGTCCCTAGACGAAATATCATAAAGGGTGGGTGATGATGTCATACAGTTGTCTATGTCAGCAGATTGTTCTGTGTTCTTATTGGTCAAAGTGACGGCTGTGTCCGGAGAAGTCATGGAAAACAAAAAGAAAATCAAACATGCTAGACTTTCTGTCAGGACTTCATGACACATCCCAGATGTGGTGTCGGTTGTTGTCTCCTATGACACACTACACAAGATAAAATGATGGATTTTCATGCACACCATCCCAGCCGACAATGTACGATGGCCATGTTGGGCTATTGCTGGACTGATATAGTGTAGTCTGAATCCTGCATTACTTGAGTTTCTGGAGGTATCCTGTCAGTCTTTGTCACGTGATATCACCTCTCTCCTCTGACTTCCCTTTTTTTGACAGAAATATTATTATAATTCACTATTAAGTATTTTTCACTAATGTTGAATTTAACTGGCTACCACTGAGATTCAACATTCAACCTACACAATTGTTTGATATTAAAAGTCACCCAGCAGCTGAATGAGCATAGTCCCCTACTTTTTCTGCAAAGAGTGGGAAATCTGCAGGAAGTATATATTGACAGTAACTTAATAGGGAAAAAATATATCTGTTTTCAATTTAATTATTCAATTTTATTGTATTTATTATTTCTCTGCAAAGCACCTTGGCTGACATTTGCTGTTTTTAGATGTGCTCTATGAATAAATTGACTTGAATTAACAGAGGTGATGCAACTGAAATGACTACTGAAAGAAATTAGTATTCATGTTAAAAAGAGAAACTTGGTGTTAAGTTTAACGCGACATTGGTGTTGTGATGATGTAATTATTGCTGTGGAAATGTATTGAACATATGCACATATGTATTGTACATTGTAATGTACCGTACATACAAAGCTACAGGCATCAGGCTTTTTCATGCTGGCTTTTATTTATCTGAGT
Source organism: Epinephelus awoara (assembly GCA_035609425.1). Classification (NCBI taxonomy): domain Eukaryota; kingdom Metazoa; phylum Chordata; class Actinopteri; order Perciformes; family Serranidae; genus Epinephelus; species Epinephelus awoara. Next base: position 7,570,515 of record CM069305.1, read on the forward strand.
AAACAGTGAGTTCTTAATTTATTCACCTGGGAGTTCAGAGATGACCCTATTTCTGTTTAACCATTCGTCAAGGCTAGTCTCATTTAGGTAATATGTAATGCTGTAGACAAAGCAATAATAATACTAACAATAAGCTATTGCAATTATATTAACACAGATAATAGTCAGCCTTTTCCACATTATTTGGACATTTGATTAAAAGCTCAGAATCAGGTTTATTGCCCAATTAGTATTCACCTACAAATAATTTGCTTTTGTGTATTGGTGCATAACATGAACATAGAGAAAATGAAATGAAAACAAGTATTGCAAATAAAGAACAGAAGAAAATTCTGATAAAATATTAAACACTATAAAAATTTGTACAATATATCTAAATAAAAATGAAAGAGCAGTGCAGTTTTTAGAAGTGGTAGTTTCTCCAAGGAATGAGCAGAGGTTCACAGTTCAAAGTATAAATAAAAGTATTAAAAAAAAAAGGCAATGTACAGTGTACAAAGATATAGTTCCAAAGATGTGCGTTTATGTAGTGCATACAGATAAATAGATGTGAAGCTGTCAATATAACCAGTGGTGTCTGTGGGGGGGAATGAGAGGCTGTGGTGTTCCTAATGACATTAATGATCGCTCTGAGTCCCAGTGAGTCATGACAGTGTGACAGTGATCAGCATGAACAATACCAGGACCCTGAAAGTGAAGCAGTTAAATGGAATTTAGCCATCATCTAATTTTTTCATTTGACGGGTGCTTGTCTTACTGTGACATGTTAAAATGTCTTCTGTGAAACTAAAAAGGCCAAAAGTGACAAAGGTCTGTGATTCCATTTATCCTAAATTTAAAAGTTTATGATAAATTAAGTCTTTTGCCAAATTTACAATTCAGTCAGACAGCTCACGTTTTAAATCTTAACTTCAACAGCAGAACATAGCTAGAATTTGGAGCCTAGACTCTGGCCTCATCGCTTCCCGCATTTATGTTTACATGAGATATTGGGCTTGCCAAGGGCACCAAATGTGCTCAGGTCACCACTAACCGACACTGTAAGTTAATTTTGAAAAAACAGGATGCATGTAACAAGCATAAATGGAGACAACATCCTGGTGCCACAACAACAAATGCAGGAGGATACCTAGCACATGATACATAGACGTGAACTGAACTGACTAAGCGGCGTATGTGTCTAGTTGGGAAGAGAAAGGCTTGGTAACTCTGGAGAAAGATAGATGATTGTTGAGTCTCATCTCAGGTCGTTAAATACTGACGCTTTGGGCTGGTACTTAGGCTTGTCACGAATAACAAATTTTGCTGGGCAATTAATTGCGTCAGAAATTATTGCGATAAGCGATAATATTGCATAATATTGTGCTTTTAAGACAATTTTTATTATTGTTGTAATTTTGCTGGTTTTAGACCATGTTTTAAACTTATATAATGATAATAAAGGCATAGTAATGCAAGTATACCCTTTTAAAGAGAAATAAACACTTATTTAACAAGAATATTAAGGGATGCAAAAAAGACAATTTACATATCCGAAATAACACCTAAAAATATCGAAATAAATAAATAGTCAGTCTCTCACTCTCAGGTGTGCAGTTAAGTTGGTCGTATTCGCTTTTTTTGTTGAGGTGGTTTTAGAGCAAACCCGGCACACCGGCTTGTCCAAATTACTGGGCTCCCCTCTGTCATTTGGTTTAAATCCAAAACACTCCCACACAGGGGCCGTGGCATTTCGTTTAGGAACAAGTTCCCTGTCTTTCTCTTACGTTCAACTGTTTTTTTCTCTTTCTCCACCTCGTCTCCCCCTCACGAAGATCGCACTGTGTGTGTCTAGGCTAATCTAGGCTCAAAACAGCTCTATTTCACTGTGCATATGACTGAAAGGATCTTATCTGCACTCTTCTCTTTTAAAGTTCATTTTATAATGATTATTTATGTTTTTATTTTGTATTGTGATTTTAATGCATTTTCTTCTTCTGTAAAGCACTTTGAATTACTTTGTGTACGAATTGTGCTCTACAAATAAACTTGCCTTGCCTTGCCTTGCCTTGTGCGTGTGTGTGTGTGCAGCCCATAGCACCGCCTCCCCGACAGAGACAAAGACACCCGGTGACAAGAGCTTTCCCTCCGTTCATTACGCTAATGAACCAACTCACCTGGCTGCCAGACGATGCACGGCAGTGAACGCTCTTGTCGTCCAGTCTCTTTGGTGGAGAGAGACGAGGAAAACAAACACGCATGAATATGGCAATGAATCGCCCCCGAAAAGTTACCACCTCCCTTTTAATTTACCATGCAATTAACCGACTTATGGCATATCGCGACAGGCCTACTGGTACTTTGGTCTGACGATCAACCCAAAGCATCAGTATTTGATGAATATTTAGCATTTGAATCAACTATTCTTTCCTCAAGAGAACCTTTAAAAAGAGAAATTTCTACTTTTAGTTCCAACTCTCAGTTAAGCTCTAAAAAGGCTGGAGCCTACACTTCCCATAATGCAACTCAATTGCAACTTTCTAACTCTGCACCTCCAGTTTGTAACACAGACTGCCTGTAAAGAATGTGAGTAGTAACTGAGTAGACCTTGGGTAGATTAGTAATATACTTTGAAAAAAGGGAAATCTAATAAAACTGGAGATAGTTACTTTGTCTTTTTTTTTTGCACTCAATTATTTCCATAATTAACTATTATAATAATGAAGTATAACAGTAGCTAACACAATTTCAGTGCAAGCAGCTGTCAGAATCACATTGTGCTTTTCATCACATCCAGATTTTCTTATTGTGTGTCCTGTTCAGCAGCCACATCTCATATCTTGGCACATTAAAATTCAGAAATAGGCTTATTAAAGGAGTCCATGCAATAATAAAACTGACAAAAATAAACCAAATAAATTTGTTATAATCTATAAACACATTTCAGGGCTCTGGGTTTTTCATATTTTCTCTCTATACTGAAAAGAATGGAAAACAATGGCTGCCTGAAGGAGGATAAAAACACATCTACAGCAGATGTTTGACAGTCATCTAAAAAATAATATTTGTAGGGATATACATGCAAACAACTGGTATGTGTACTTCCTGCGTGTCCATTCCTGCTGGTTCACCGGGGATATCCTCCGTCCTCCATCCCTCTCCCCCCATGTCTCTCTCCTGGAGCTCCATCTGTAAGTCCTCTGTCATGAAAGCTAAAGTCCCTCTATTTCCCAAAGGGAGCGGGAATCAAAACCTGCCATTCGTATTCCCAGCACAGACCTGCATCCATCAATCATCTCATCTAACACTGGCTGAGGCTCAAAAGGAGCTATTCTCTTTCTGGAGTCCCTCTACATGTATTGAAGGGACGTGTCTTAGAACAAAAGGCGAGGAGTGCCAATAAATCCCCTAAGATTGAATGACATTAAGCTGTTAGAAGGAAATGGATCCGGCATCAGGGGCACTTTGAAAACTTCTGCCCCAACTTACAGAATTATAAATGAAGATATGTGCCTTAAATACTGGCTTGTGTAATGGCAGAGGCATACTGTGTTGATGTTACAGTGCATGTTAGCTGGAGGGAGCAGTATGGAGGAGGGTGTGAGAAGAATGATGAATGTTGCGGAATGCTTTCAAGATCAGTGTGCGCTCTAACAATATGACAGCCTCTCATTACTGCAGAGGGATATCACATGTTTGGACCATTTGAGAGCTTCAAGTGGAGTCCTGCTGTTCAGTCATGTTTAAAAGAAAAATGTTTAGTTCATCTTTTCACTGGTTTGTTGTGTGGTTTTCATTTTAGAAATATATGAATATAATATAACACCCTGGCTAACAGAATGACACTATGTGGGTGTGTGCCTGGAAATGTGACTCCAAAGTGCAGAAGAACATAAAGAAGTTTAGCCCCTGCAATCAGGGCCGGAATAACATATGAGACCTGGGGGTTAAACCTCTGAGTCCCCATTAAAATAATAATTTGTCAGAGTTTGTGTTAATTAGATACCTAATAAATAAAATAGATGTAATATGTGACACTCCTATAAGAGACTGATAGTTGATTGCTTAATATTATAGTGTGTAATGGACCAGTAGCTACGGCTGCTAGAGCAGAGTGAAATGCTTAAATGAGACTCAATGACAAAAGGTTTGGTTTAGAATATGCTGGCTTCTTATTGCAAAGTAAAGAAAAAAAACCCATACAAAATAAATATTGATACCACTTACAGTGACAATAGTAACACAAGTTGTGCTAAACCACATTTGAAATCAAATTAGCAATTAGTCTAAGTTCAAATTCAAACTGAAATTGGTTCACCCTTTAAACCAAATACACAGTAATTAACCTTCAATTCACAGTTCCTTTCTGATCAGATTCAATTCAAACACAGTTCACAGTACACAATCATTGCTCTACTTACATTCAGGGGGGGATTTAGCTATTCTGGGGCCCTCCACATCCTTTTATTGTTGTGGTGCTGAAATAGATAACACACAAAACAACAACAGGTTAATTATACAGACATATACATTTTAACATAATATACACATATTATTTTTACCAGCAGGCTCTCTGATAGAATGTTTAGGATGGGTCAAATAAAGAGAATTGATTTCAATAGATAAGTTGTACTTTCATGACTTACCTCTATCTGATTTACCTTTACACAGCTCAAATATGGGCAGCAGTAGCAAGCAGGTTCAGCCAGTACATGCTCTATGTTGTGGTGCTGAAATGAGAAGATAACACACAAAACAACAACAACAGGTCAATTATACAGATACATACATTTTAACAGAATACACATGTATTATTTTTTACCTTTTGTCCCTCTCTCTTTCTGTCCCTTTTTCTCATTGTCTTTCTCTCCCTTTTTCTTGTTGTCTTCCTCTCCTTTTTTCTTTTTCACTTCCTGTCCCTTTTTGTCATTGTCTTTCTCCCTTTTTTCATACTTCTGTCATTTTACTCATTGTCTCCCTCTCCCTTTTTTCTTCTTCTGTCCCTTTTTCTCATTGTCTTCCTCTCCTTTTCTCTTTTTTTTTCCCTTTTTCCTCAACCTTAAAACAGCTACAGCAGTAAATTATAACACACATTAAAGCAATTTTAATACAAAGCTATAACACTGACAGGGGTCATCTTAATGCAGAGTGAGTAGCTGTTAATAATTTACTTACATGCTTTGTAATGTTTAGAATACATGACGTAAAGTAATAATTTTTAATATAGAAAAAATTTACCCTTTGGACAGTTTTGATAACGTTACTCACTGGTTTTTCATCTCGATCTCCACATGACGGACCCTCCTGAACAGATGTCGACGTAGTTGCTGCCAGTTGATTGTTGCTGGTGGTGACGGTGAAAATACTAGTGACTTTTGTGAATTTTGCTCCGCTGGGGTAACTTCTTTTCATTTCTCTCAACTTCGTTGTTGTTGTTGTTGTCTTCTTTTCTCCTCTTCTCTGCACCAAGCCGTTTGTTTTGCTGGTGTCTTCCTGAATCCTTTCGGCACATGTGCAGTAAGATGGACTAGTCCAACGTAGTGGGGATTGAAGGGGGGGGCCCCGAGACACACGTAATACAATACGCATTCTGCTGGCATTGAATTAAATAATGTGCGCAAATAAGAAAAAACTCTATTAACAATAAATGTATGAGGAGTTTTATGGGGCCCTCAGAAACTTGAAGCCCCAGGCAACCGCCTAGTTTTGCCTAATGGTAAGTCCACTTCTGCTTACAACTACCACTCTGCTGGAAAATATCCTGCCACTCAGTCATCAGTTCCCTGAGATGAAAAGGTGAGGGTTTTTTTTAAATTCAGTACAAAGTCCACAAGAATAGTTTAAAAATAAAAGTAAAATGTGAGTTCAAGTCCACAGTTCAAGGCGGAATCTGTGTGTGTGTGTGTGTGTGTGTGTGTTGGGGTGAAAAGGGGGCATGTTGAGTATGAGTGTGAGTGTTGCAGTTGGCCTACCACACCACCGAGTGCTGTAGAAACAGGATGCGTTCAGTGGCCACGGCAGTATCTAGGTCCTGTTGGGAAGGCTCCCCATCAGCATCAAAGATATAAACAAAATAAAACAAACAACAACAACAAAAAAAAACTGACCTGTCAACAGTTTTTCTTTAACTAGTGTTTCCCTGTCAAAAGTACTTTTCTCCCTTTTTTTCAAATCACACATTCCATCAATATCAACCTTTAAATACAGAATAACACAATATGTAGGCTTTACACCGTACTACTTAAGTAACCAAAATATACACTCACACGTGCAGAAAAATATTTCTTTCATCCATTTTATAACCAAAATGTATATCAAAACACTTTTTCCTCTACAAAATATCTTCTCCCAGCTTACAATAAACAATAAGTGCATAAAATGACTCAATGAGGTTCAAATTAAATAAAATTTCTCATAAAAATAAAATAATTCTTACCAATCTCTCTTACCGGGCTGGGCGCTTTCACATGAAATGGCGGCGCTGATTTAGTTCGCAGCGTCAGAGTCGGAGTGATACAGGCGAAGTGTGTGCGGGAAGGTCACGGACATCAAAGGGTCCACCGCTGCTGGAGCTAACAGCTATTAGCATGAGGCTACTAGCGCTGGAGCTAGCTACTGTGCTAATTCGCTTTTCTCTCTACATGTACTCCACAAGCTCTTCATACATCTCGGCATACAGCTTATATTATAATGGTTAAGTTTTAGTTTTATCAACTTTCTCAGTCTTCTCACTAACCCTTTTAGCAGCGCTCCGCACAATGTCATCCCTGTCTCATCGCACACTCTGAGGAAGAAAGAGGAAGAATACACACACCCTCCCAAGATGGGAGCAGGGGGGTGGGACAGATGGGGTCAGATAATTGCTGATTGGCCCAAGGTATCCCGTCAATCTCTAGTGATGTGTTCAATGGATATTTAATGCTCTGTTATTTAAACAACTCTTATGTTGTCTTGAATTAAATAATATTGCAGTACTCTTATACTTAGGTTTGTTTGTCTATTTTGTTCTGTGAGTCGCTACCATGTGGGTTACATAGACAACACAAACTGAACTTAATTCAGTCCAATTCAACTTTATTTATAAAGCCCAATATTGCAAATCACAATTTGCCTCAGAGGGCTTTACAGTATACAACATCCCTCTGTCCTTTGGACCCTTACAGCGGATAAGGAAAAAATTTACAGTGATCTGAATGAAAAAAATGATACATAAAGAGAGGGAGGGACAGAGAGAGATGCAGGGCAGACAGTAACGACAATAGCTACAATAATATAATAATAATTTTAGTAACAATAAAGAATTTTGGTAGTATATATGTTATATGTATATACTAATATATAATAGTATATGCTTGTGATAATAACATGTGTTTATGTGTATAATAATAATAGAAGTATGTCTAATAATAACCGCTCTGGCCCCATTGATACATTTGACTATGGTCACTGGAGTCTCTTTAACGTTAAACTTCACGTAACTTAACGTGGGGAAAAATGGTTAGAAACATGAATGGGTTGGTGGTGAACCATTGGCTTCAGCTTAGCACTACAGTTTAGCCTCCCAGCTGCACGGGGGCTGCCAGTGGCCTGCTAGCAGAAGCTATGCTATGTAGCTCCACGCCAGCTACTGGGGGTTGGCTAACTACCACCATTCTACAACTTAGAATGCAGAACCTGCCATGTATAATATTATGCTTTTGTTCAACTAATTCAAAAGTCTATCAAATTACCAAAAACTAAATGACATGCAGTGAACTTGTGCCTTTTGGCTAACTTTGGCTAAGGCTAGAGGTCGGTTGCCTGTTTTGCACAGCTGGTAAATCAGCATTGCCTGGAACTGCAATGAGTCACGCCAGACGCAGGGTAAACATTTATTCTGAAAGAAGAAGTTGGGTTTTTTTTAAAAAATCACCTGATGCTCTGGCTTTCTGGTGTCAATAGCTAACTCAACAGGCCCAGATCAGAAAATATCTCACCACTGTATTATAAATCACTGCAATGTATAAAAATCACAAAATCTAATAAAAATCACAGCATTGTATAAAATCACAGCATCAAATAAAAAGCAGAGCATCTCATAGAAATCGCAGCATTGCATAAATTCACAGAACTGTAGAAAAATCAAAGCATAGAACAACACATAGAAGCAAGAACTGTGTTAGGCTATAAAAGTCCTCTGTGCCACAGAAGAAGATATGATTATGTACATTTAAAAGCCACTGAAAGTCCAATATTGTTTAAAATTTCTTATATATGAATATTTAAGAACATTTACACACTCAAAACTGATTTTGTTTGACAAAGTGGCAGATCAGTGCTTATCTGGCCCTGCCTGGCTATCACAAAAAGTTTCTCTGCAAAATTTCAGTTACGTTTGATGTCAGTTGTTGATTCATTTTTGATATCCTCATATATTGTCACCTCTATTCATGGATTTAAAACTGGAGGATGTAAATCTTTACAAACAGCTCACAGATATATAGAGTGTAATTTAAACGCTCAGTCATGTCCTAAAACAACTGGTAACTGTAGTAACTATAGCAAACATTAGGTCAGATATGCACTCTAAAATCTCCTTCATGCTTTGAGAGATGGTCCTGTGATAAGGTCTTTATAGAAAGAGTCCCTCCACCATATACGTACAACAGGGTATTGTATTTGGAAGATGGGCTCTAGTAGGTGAAGTTTAGTACGTGATTTTTCTGTCTCTATACTTGGGCTGATTTAGAGAGCAGTTTTTTATTGATAGGCCTTGTGGCAGTGATCAGGATGTTCTTTTTTAGTAGAGTTCAGAAACAGCAGTGCAGCAGGGAAACATTGCTTGGCTTTATTTATAACGACAACTTCATATTGCATAATGCTACTGAAAAAGCTTGAAGAAGGAAAAAAAAAATAGTTAAAGCCAGTAAATGATCTCCATGACAACTGAGCACCTCCATCTACAAGGGAACAATTAAGCACGAAAGACCATTCTTGACCTCAGAATCACTGTGATCACTGCGGGATCACTGTGACAAACTAATCTCAACCCAAAGTCCACTGGCTGGCTTTCTTGCAGCCTTATTACACCCACTTGCCAGTGAGAGGACCTTGTTCTCAGATTATTTTGTCACACATACTAATCCCAGTATAAGATTATTTTGTTACAAATATTATCAGCTAGGAAACGGCAACTGATTGCTAAAGAACACCCAGAGTTAACCAGCAGAAGACGCAGACTTAACAGACCTAAAAGACTTAAAAGACTGAATTTCCCCCTTGGGGATTAATAAAGTACATAAAATTAAATTAAATGAAATACCCATGTTCATCAGCACAAAAGCCACTGGAAAAGTGGTGACATGTCACTAAAATACAGCAATGTTCAACCTTACAAAAGCGGTGACAGGTTACTGAAAACACCCACATTTTGTGGCACAAAAGCCCCTAGAAAACAATGATGGGTTGCTAAGAAACACCCATGTTAAACCAACAAAAGAAGCTGGAAAAGCAGTGATGGGTTGCTAATAGGGGTGAGTACGTGTATAAAAATCTCTAAACGTTTAGAGTGGGTAATTTTTTTCATGTAAACGTGTACACGGGTTTCACCACTGGGTGGTGCTATGGCATTATACCAGTAAAGCCCCAGTTATCTGAATACCGACTGAACGGGCCATTTAACCAACGCGCCGTTTTAATAGAAAGGAGCTCGTAGGCTACTGCCCTGTTGCCAAACCCAGTCTCACACCATTTCTTGTCATATTCACAGTAGTTACCAGCCAGCCCTTCGCTTTAAGACAGAAAGTAAAGTGCCGTAGAGTGTACATACGGGAATGCACTGTGAAAAAAGTACTGTTCATACTACGGGTGGTTGCAGTCTGTTTACTGTGTTTAGTTACAGCATAGTCTCTGTGAGAAGGCCCTGCGTTATGTTATATTATGTTTTCCTGCTGGAAGCGTAGCAACAGGTCACAAGACACACCCATGTTCCTAAGCACAAAAGCTGCTGGAAAAGCAGCAACAGGTCCCTAAAAACACTTATGTTTAACTATACAAAAGCAGCTGGAAAAGCAGCGACAGGTCACTGGGAAACACCCATGCTCAACTGTAAGAAAGCTACTGGAAAAGCAGTGAAGGGTCACAAAAAGCACCTATATTTAGAGGCACAAAAGTTGCTAGAAAAGCAGTGATAGGTCACTATAAAACACCCATGCTCAACATTACATAAGACACTGGAAAAGTAGTGATGGGCTGCTAAATAAACCCACAGTCTGTTGCACAAAAGCTGCTGGAACAGTGGCAACGGGTCTGAAAAAAGATCCATGTTCGTCAGCACAAATGCCGCCAGAAAAGGGGTGACAGGTCACTTAAAAACACCCATGTTCAACCATACCAAAGCTGCTGAGAAAGCGGCAACTGATTGCTAAAAAACACCTACGTTCAACTAACAAAAGAGGCTGGAAAATCAGTGACACAAATAAAACACATTCTGTGGCACAAAAGTCACTGGACAAGTGGTGATGGGTTGCAAAGAAACACCCACATTTAAAAAGCCACTGGAAAGGTATAGATGGGTAATAATACAAAAAAAAAAAAAAAAATACACCCATGTCTGGCGACACAAAGGCTGCTGGAAATGCAGCCACCACCAGCAAAAAATACCCAGTATGGTTTGTTTGTTTGACCAGCAGTCTGCAGTGGTCTGTAGCTTGGCGTGCGTCTTGCCTTGGTTTCATACCATCCACTTTAGAAAAGCTGTAACATGTAACATTTTTATTTCAGGTTTAGGTAACTTATCAATGGAAAAAGACATGGAGGCTATCTGAAAAAAAAAAATGTGTGTCCAGTTTTTGATAAACAGATTCGTGCTGAATAATAATCACTGTGATAATGATGATATGAAAAGTTAATTTTTGTGCAGATTTATCAGTTCAATTATTATTTAATCAACTTTGATTTTATCGTTGAGTTTCCACCCTCATATATCAGAGACTTTACAAGAAGCAGCATGCAGAGCAGCGTTATCACTCCATCACTGACCTCTGTGACTGCAGATAGACACAAATAATGCTCAGAATGAGGAAGGAGGCACTGCCTTTGTTTCAGTAGTGTGAAGTGGCAAGTGAAGAGCTTGTTGGCCATGAGCTGAAATACATTCAGACTGAGAATATTCAGCATGTCAGCAGACACCAAAGCAGAGCACGGAGGCCACCGCCCTCCTTCAGCTCACCTCGAGGGGAGAGAGACGCAGAGAGCTGTCAATGAGTGAATGGTGTCCTTTGCCTCTGCAGTAGCTATTTTACGACCACGCTGACAGTTTGACTGCTTCTCTCATCCCCTCCTGTATCCAGCCTTTCTTGTTGTCTTTAATCAGCGGCCCCCCGGTGCTGTCGGAGATGCTGCCAGGACGCCTCACGCTCTGAGCAGCACTACAGAGGCCACTCTTGGCAATGACCTCCGTCTCATCCCCTCACGAAAAACCACAGCCTTTCATTGTGCTCTCTGAAGCTCCACAGCTTGTTAGCACCACATGGCTAACAACGCACAACGTAGTGACAAAACACCCTTCTCTGCAACACAATGCTGATCACATTCAATACCTCGAGAGATAGCGAGTGCTCCATGCTTTTTCGCTTTGATGGCCATCTTAATTAGTGCTTATTTGAGCGAAAACAGGGCTGTTGCTGGAGCAGTCCTGATAACCAGCCCACAGTGCTGGTGAAGCAAACTGAATCGCACGCTTGTTTTTGAAGGGAAATGGGATTCTTTTTTTTGTGAATCTTACTAAAAGTGTAATGAAAAACATTGTGAACACTGAAATTCAGTCTAACGTTTTTACTATTTACTAGTTGAGTTATTATTTTACCAATTTAGACTATACTTTTACTGTACTGTGGGCTTTTGGGCTTTAAAGGGGAACTAATGTTTTTTTTTTCAACCTGAGCCTTATTTTCCAATCTACTTTTGTCTAAATGAGTGATGTTCAATATTTGACATTTCTCCAGTACGAAGATAGGGCTGTCCTGCCTGCAGCCTGTGAGCGCGTGCTATATTAAATAATAGGGAACTCAGACAGCATCAAACAACGTCAAAATACGTCCACTAAAAGTGCATTTTTTCCACACAGATAGGGTCGGATTGTTAGTATAATTATCTGACAACGTAATGGAAAGGAGAAATGAATGTCTGTGTTTACCTTTAGCTGGATTAGGACATGTTCCTCTGCCTGTTGCAATTTTAGTCTGTGTGCTACAGAAGTAGCACTGCTCCTGCTCTCTTCTTGTCCGCTCTTCAGTGTCAATGAGCTCTGTGTTCATGTACGTCCGTGTACTAGAATTCTTGGAATTGACTCTGGACTTCTCAGACTTGACTTGGGACTTGACACAAGACTTGATGTGCTACTTGACGCAGGACTTGACTTGAGTTAGCATACGGTTTGTAGGGGTTGACTTAGACTTGTCATGATATGAGACATGAGAATTCTTGGGCTTGACTTGGACTCCACTCTGGACTTGTCACGCTTGACTTGTGACATGACGCAGGACTTGATGGTCATGATTTGGGGCAGGACTCAAGACTAAATAGTGAAGACTTGAGACTCACTTGTGACTTAAAAACAATAATCGATCCCAACTTTGCAAACAGTCCCTATGAAAACTACTGAAAGTGTGTTTTATGGAAATATGCAGAGTATTGAGGACACTTTTAAGTGTCATTTTTCAGCACTGTGGGCGCCAAAAACAAAATCACCACCAGTGTTTTGAGGTGGAGGCATAAATCTCAGAGGCAGATAGCTCAGAATCTGGGCACATAAACCAAAACTATCTCTGTGCCTAGATAGCACTAAAGTATGAAAATATGTGATTTTTGTAAGGTGGGTAAAGTGACCCTTTAAATTATTATCTGGCCTGGCATTTGATTAAAAACTCCCCATTGCTCATTTTAGAAGCATAATCCTTCCTGTGTTGCCACGATAAACATCTCATGCCGGTCCAGAAAATTACTATGCCAGATCAGTGTCTTTTTTTAAACTATCTACACACAGTAGATACTGTAATTAGTCAGGCCCGGTGGCAAACTGGCCATCTGGAGTAGTGGGAGTTTTCCCGGTGGGCAGGTCGACCTGTGGGCCCGCGATGAGTCCAGCAACACCAATGAGATAAAAACAGTCCCATGCTGTTTGCAGTGGGCTGGCCAGCCGGCTTCATAGAGATATGCGTGTGTGCGGGTCAAAAGTTTATTACATCTCATGAGTCTATCTTTATTTCATATGCTGGGCCATTAACAGGCAGATAATAGCTGTGTTGTGCATTAACTGCAGCTGAACTGACCTAACAAATGAACTTGGAAATGCAGGTAAACAAAAAAGAAGTGAGGCTGATGGAGTAATTGAAGACAAGCTTCAGGGCAGAAGAGACCAAGTGGCCCAGATTGATCAACTTAATTTGTCCGATCACAACTGATGATGCTCCATGTGTTAGTAATGTCAACAACAGTGTGTGGCTGCATTGGAATTTTGCACTGGGATTTTATTTGATTGTGACGTTAAAGAGAGGGGACATTTGCACGAGCATAGTCACGTCGACAACAGAGTGCAGAAGTATACAATCAGGATGGATTTATCAAACACACACAAAAAAATTAGTGACAGTTGTAATCATGTCATTTGTCGTGTTATGACTTTGTGTTTCTTAATTGTAGGAAAACTGTTTCTTAGTAATGAGTAAAGGCTTTGGATGATGATGATGATGATGATGATGATGATGATATTGAATGCTACTGGCAACTTTGAGCTGCGAATTGAAGCCTGCTGGAGCATCCTTAATGGCTTAAGATGAGATTTTATAGAAACTAGAATTATTGCCTCATAGTTGTATGCTTTTGTGAGCCAGTCAAGTTGCACTTATAGTTCACATCCATGTCTGTGAAAACGAAGATGCTTCACACACATCAGTTCAGTATCTGACCAAATATTGAGTAATGGCCAGAAAAGGTTTTGTGCATAACATTATGATGTCACAGTGAATTTAACCTTTGACCCTTTGGATGTAAAATGTCACAACTACATCATTATATCTTATTAGACATTTGTGTGAAATTTTGTCATAATAAGAATATAAATTCTTGAGTTATAGCCAAAAAAATAGATTTTGTGAGGTCACAGTGACCTTGACCTTTGACTTTCAACCCCGAAATTCTAATGAGTTCATCATTGAGTGGACGTTTGTACGAAATTCTAAGGAATTTCCCCAAAGTGTTCTCGATGTATCATGTTCACACCCTGACCTTTGACCACCAAAATCTCATTAGTTCATAACTGAGCCCAAGTGAGCATTTGTGCCAAATTTAAGGAAATTCCCTCAAAGTCTTCTCTAGATATCACATTCATGAGAATGGGACGGATGCAAGGTCACTGTGATCTTGACCTTTGACCACCAAAATGTAATCAGTTCATCACCGAGTACAAGTGGATGTTTGTACCAAATTTGAAGGAATTTCCCAGAGTTGTTCTTGAGATATCAGGTTCATGAGAATGAGACAGATGCAAGGTCATACTGACCTTGACCTTTACCCCTCAACCACCGAATTCTAATCACTTCATTGTTGAATTTAGGTGAAAGTTTGTGCCAAATTTGAAAAAAACAAACAAACAAACAAAAAACACCTCAAGGTGTTGTAAGGATATTGTGTCCAAAAGAATGACAGATGAGGTCACAGTGACCTTGACCTTTGACCTATGACCACCAAAATCAGTTTGACGTTAAGTCCATGTGGATGTTTCTAACAAATTTAAAGAAATAACTTAAAATTCCGGCCACAGCTATTGCAAGCATGGCATAAAAAAGTCAGTTAACAGTGTAGACTAAGTGCAGTATTGTGATTCTAGCTTTTGCCATCAAGATACCACAGCACACATATAAACTTAGTCCCCACTACCTTGTATGAAAATGCATTTTGGGTGACTGGATCACAATTGGCTTCACCACATGAGGACGCATTGAGGACAGACTGTGATCCAATCAGCCAAATCGCCTCTAGAGGTGATCAGGCATGCACTGTGACTTCATTGAACACAAGTGTAAATGCAATTGTGTTTTCAGTCCACACACAACAACTATGTGGGCGGAATTGTAAGTGATAACTCAAGACAGGAACGCATCACTATCACAATTTCACATGCACTTATTCCTGTACGCCCTTATAAGACCATTATTGTCAGAGATCATTTTTTCCACACCTACACTACAATCTGGAACAATATCCCGTAATACATTAGAGCAATAACCTTTATTACACATCTCAAACAAACATATAAACACTATTTGATGGTAGGACATACCTGCAACTACTGATTTAAATCTCATATACCATCTTGCTCACTCCACTGAAGTCCTCTGCTCTGTAATGTATATGCACTGTAGGTGCTTATGTTTTGTTGTTGTCTTGTCTCTGTCGATTGTTTTATTTTATTCTGTAATATGATTTTGTGCTGCTGAACAAGAAAAAATAAAATGAAAATACATGATTGCGGGTGATTGTTCCAAACCAGCAAGGTAGAGGTGGCTCGACCTAACCTGACCCTGAAGCTGTGAGGTACATGGTGATCTCTCGCTATCATCTGACGCTAACACCACTGCAGTGTCTCCCTCATGTAATGAACTCTTTCTGTCAACCACTGTCTTAACAATCAAGTAGGCCTGTTTCATCTTCATCTACCTTGCTGTTACCTTCTAATGTAAATTTTCTTGACTGGCTCTGACATGTATAACAAGGAAAACAATAGCTCAGCAATGATTTTTACCAGCCACACGGTTGCCACAGTTGGTATTGTTTCCACCTCATGTGTCTGTGTTTGTGTGTCATCATGGTAAAAATGTGTTCCTGGTGACAACAATTGTAGCGGGCACTACCATAGAAATTTTATATGTCTGTCTGTCTGTCTGTCTGTGGACAGATTTTGTCAATGCAACATTGCAATGGTATAAGATAGAGTCACGAAACCTCAGGTGTGTAGTTGAGATCAGAATGAAGGCTGAGTTCGGAGATAAGCGTGGTCCGAGCAAGTGGAACTCAAGTGGGGAGGAAAGGAAGTAGGCCCCCCATTTGATGCCCCTGGCCTAAGGAGGCATTACAGATGTATAGTTGAGTAGTTTTTGTTGAAGTTTTTAAGTCAGTATAGTCCCCCCGTAAATGTTCTGTGTAATTGTAATATTTTATAAAAGTTTTTCTTATTAAATTGGTCTGTGAAAAGAACACAAGTGAATCCTGGCAATTTGTGGCTAAACAAATGATGGAGAGAGGCTATAACCATTAAGCAAAAATAAGTTATATTGACATTAAGTGTTACTTACAAAGCTGCATTGTGTGGTGTCTGTATATTTTTTCTTTTTTTGTCCATTTTTCGTTCATTGTCTAAGTTTTGTCCTCTTGTGTGGCTTTTTCTTGTAAGGCTACAACAGATGATGCCAGTGCCACGTCCCATTTATTCTTTTATATTCAGCTGAAAGTTGGATACATTTAATTTCCCATCATAAAGGACTACATGCTGTTTCAAAGCTGCTTCAACACCGCAAGAAATGAAATTATAGTGAATAAATACTGAGTACTTCATAGCACTGGTTATCAAAGCTCATTACTGAAATGTGTCCATAAGTTTAAATTGTTGAAAGTTGGTATTAAATGCTTGGTCATATTCTTGACTTTAAATCAGGAAATTGTTTTAACTTCAGACATTATTCTATTAAGGCAAAGCTTTTTTATGAAATTCACTGATAAGTTTGATTTTTTTAATTAATAAAAATAGGTTATATAAGGACTTATATTTAGCCTGAGAACCACATGAATTTGCGATGTTTTAGTTGCTCTGGCTGATGAAGCTGGTCCCCTTCCTGATCAAACAGGTTTCCAGCCAGCCCACTTGGGCAAATCTCAACAGTTAATCTTATAGGGGGTGTGTAACGGATGATAACTGAACACTTGCGGAGCCTTTGAGCTTTACCGAAATGTGTGATGATGTCATTTTTGCGCAACCTTGCACTGGGGACTCGATTGCAAGCTTAACTAAGTACAGAGGAGCTCTGTTGAGACATTTTCAAAAACAGCACCGATGATTGCAGCTGATGTGGAATTTTCAATCAAACCCACTGTCATGTCAAATGGTACCACTCGTTCACTGACATATTGATGCTACAGTTTCACAGCTCATCTCTGCATACTGTAGTCTTTCTACATTTGTCCGCTGCCCAGTGCTATGTCACGTTTCATCACTCTGATTGGTTGGAGGTCTATCCAATCGAATCCAGACGAATCTTGGTCTACGTCTGTTGATAACACCCCTTGGGAATTGAAAATGATGGGTACAGAGGACTGAAGACTGACTTGCATTTACAGTTTGGTCTGGCGAATTTAGGATCGGTTCGACTAAACAAAATTACTGCAAAGGCCCTAGAGATATGTCAAGCTGATCCTAAGTGTTTGGTATTGGGGTTGACCGGGATATATTCTGGTGGATCAGCATCAACTAAAGCTGATGCCAATTCAGATTTCTTACTCTACTGTGTTTTGGCCACCCCAGCCTTCTCGTCTATTTGGGTGCGAGTGACTCAGAGTTCAGACACCTAAAATGCACGTAATCACTAAACTCTGATGCTAACAAAACTGTTATATCCTCTCTCTTTCTCATTATCTAACAGCACTTTTGTGGATGTCAGGTCATATTAGCTGTCACTAATAAATGTTGATTCTGTGACTAACTTGAATACAGGCCAAAATGAAACTAGTGTGTGGTGAAAATAATGTCCGTAGCTGGTGTGTGTACTCTGCCAGAGATTGTGAGGAAACTCCAATGTCTCAACCAACATTTATATGTGGGGCCCATGTGGGTAGTAAACAGACTAAAAAGGGCATAGTTGGCTTTACCCGGTGGACCCCACAGGATGCCCATTTTTGGCCCATACCCACTGGTACCCAGGTAGCCCTAGCATAACCATGTGGGGCCCAGTGGGGTGAAACCATCGATAAGGGCAATTGGTACAGGCCCAATATGGATCCTATGGACAGTCCTCATGCAAATGCTGGCTGGGGTATAACATCACAGAAAAATTGCAAGTAGACTGAAAGTTGAGTCTCATTCTCCCGTTAAACTTTATTTATATCATGTGAATAATGGAAGCTTATAAAAAATGGTTTTAAAATAGGGCCTTCAATTGCAAAAACAAGTTTGTAAAAAATAGGGTGTGTTAGATTTAGTGGTGGATCTACAGCTGCCGCTTCAATGTGTCTCTTAGTACAGCATATAGATGTCAGCAGTTGAGAGATCGATTGGGGTCAGGTCCAAAAAACATGATCAGGACATCCCTGATAGGCACTGATATCCATACCTGGTGCCATGCCATTCTTCTGCTGGCAGTGCCAATAGAAGCGCATCTGAAAATTTTTCCACACCAAAATATTCCATTTTGATTGCAAATTTGTTAAAATCCAAGTTAGCGAGCACTTCTCCTTTTCTAAGATAATCCATCCACCTGACAGGTGTGGCATGTCAACATGCCGATTAAACAGCCTTGTTACCACACAGGTGTGCCTTGGGATGGTCACAATAAAAAGCCACTCTTAAAGATGACACAAGTTTACAGGGAGTGTGTTACTGGCATGCTGACTGTAAGAATGTCCACCAGAGCTGTTGCCCATGAATTGAATGTTCATTCGACCACCACAAGCCCTCTCCAATGGTGTTTCCATGAAATTGGCAGTACATCCAACCAGCCTCACAACCACAGATCACGTGTAACCACACCAGCCCAGGACCTCCATATCAAGCATCTTCACCTGCAAAATAATTTGAGAGCTGCCACCCAGACAGCTAATGCAATAACTGGTTTTAATTTCAGAAACCATCTCAGAGAAGTTCATGTACCTGCTCGTTGTCCTCACCAGGGTCTTGATCTGACAGCAGTTCATCATTGTTACCGACTTCAGTGGGCATTTTTGCTCACTGTCGACGACATCTTAGACTTTGGAGATTCACAGATGAATCCTAGTTTTTACACTGAAGAGGGAAGATGGCACACTGTATGTATGGCATTGTGCAGGTGAGCGGTTTGCTAATGCAAACTCACTCCATGGTGGCGGTGGGCCTATTGTACGGCCTGGCATATGCTACAGACAACAAAAACAGGTGCATTTTATTGATGGCAGTTTGAACACACAGAGATACTGTGATAAGATCCTAAGACCCACTGCCATGATCCTCACAGTATGTTGCAGCATAAAAATGCATGGCCGGTCCTGAGGTGTGTTGGATGTACTGCCAAATTCAAGGAAACAATATTGGAGATGTCTTATGGCCGTCAAATGATCATGCAGTTCAAGGGCAACAGCTCTGGTGGACTTTCCTGCAGTCAGCATGCTTATGGCACTTTCCTTCAAAACTTGAGTCATTGTAGTTTTATATGGCAACAAATGTGACCAACTTTAGCAACAGTAACAAGCTAAGACGCTGTTAATTAGGAAGTACTCGTCTTAAGACTTTATTGTTTTCTCGTTGGGAACATCGGAACTTTATTATCATCTCATTTGAGGATGTGGGGATTTTTTTATCATCTCATTTGAGGATGTTGGGACTTTATCGTCTCTTTTGAGGACGCTGGAACTTTATTATCATCAGACTGCCTCTACAGACAAAAGGACATTTCTTGCTTGGAGTATGGACCAGAAAAATTCATATAGAGTTTCTAAATGAACAAATGGCAAGACTTTTAGATTTGTCGCATCATTTATTATTTAGTTTTTGCACAGTATCAATGTTCAGGCATTGAAATAAACAGTTTTAGACTTGAACAGTGAGCCCTAACCCACAGAGTTATAAAACATTGAACAAATGTTATAACATTAACAGCTGTATACTTTATAACACACCTGTACCTATTAAGAATAAACCCAACATGCTCATATGAGGACATCATTTTTTTTTTTTTTTCCAAAAATTACTTCCTGTTGGTAGACAATGTATAGTTTTTATACTCATCAGGTCATATTGATCCCAAAAAGCTAGGAGACATTGAAAAAGCTCAGGGTTTCTTGAGTTAATTTGATGTTGTTTTTAATTTTACAATTATAAATCAGTGGTGCAAGTGTTAGATTCTATTTAAAACAACAAGGAAAAGAGCTAAGTATTGAAATCCTTTTGGGAGCTACTTGCTGTGCAAATCTATTTGTTTCTACTGTTACATTCAATAAAAACCTCAGAAAATCTTTGCCTCCCAATGTTGCAACATTCTATTTGGTGTGTGTTTTCAGGAGCTGATTGGGAGATTAGCAGCAACGTGTCACATTTGGTCTTTTTTTCTTCTAAACTACCAAACTGAAATGTTATCTTTGTGTGCAAAGACAAATCGGAAATCTTTTGTGTTGTTTTGGCATCAACAGAAAACATCTAGAAAGACTGGTAGAGAAAGGACTGGACATTTAGAGCTCCACTTCCAAACTGTGGGATTTTTGTAGTGCAGTTCTGCAAGAGCAGGCTGAGTGATATGAATAAATAATGGTCCTGCTGGTGCCAACAGCAGGCATTTCTTAATTTGAAGGGGTTTCTAAGCCCCCTGTTCACTGCGGTTCAGTAGATTTTTAAGATCACACCATGAAAATATGAAAGTGGCAGATGAATCTACTTGCATTTCCCTGTCTTGAATTATATGTAGCACAGGAGCAGAAAGCACCACTTGGATTCTGTCTGTCTGCTCCCACCCCCCCTCTTTCTTTTTTTTTCTCCCCTTGCTCCCTATCTGAATTACAATTTTTCCCCTTGGAACATTCCTCTGGTACAGAAATGAAGACATCTTGAGCTCAACTTCAAACACACTCCTCAGTAAACAGCCACTGTGGAGAAACTGTTTCATCTGTGCCTCTGGGATATTATTAAGCCTCTCTGGTAGCTCAGACTGCAGAGGAGTACAGGATAAGAGCTAGCTCCTGTCTTTCCACCTCCCGTCCCAGTGACAACCTGGCAACCTGCTTTTGGATAACCACACTGTCAAGACAGACATGCTAAAAAAAAACACCTCACCCCAAAATTTAATAAAAAAAAGAAGAAAGAGTTTCCAATTATTTGCTCCATCTAACTTCATAATTACCCCATGGTGGTGTGTCTGAACTGCACAGATTTTGGGATCACCTGGGCAAGTCTGTGGCTCTGACCTCTCCTTCACCCCTGTCGCCAATAAGAGCTGCACAAGCCGTGACAGCCATTAAAATCATCACAATTGCCCCATTCATGACTAACCGCTGCTGTTCTTCTTCCTCACTCAGGTTCAGTGGTCAGTTTCACATTCCTGATGAAGTAATGCAGGAGGGATGTTGAATTTGAATGATGGCAATAACTCATAATAAACATTTTCATCTGCATGTAATGTTCTGAGTATATGCAAGGGGCATGCACTTTCTAAACCTTCTGTATTTATATATACATAAAGGCTCTGTTGAAATTAGTTTGACTCAGTCCACTGAACAAATATTCCATTGTTTCAGTTCAAAACCAAAGAAAATGTGAATTACAATATATAATCCATAACCACTCACAACTCTCAGTTTACATCCAGTGTGTTTTCTAGATATTCTTGTATCGACATTTACTGCACTTATTCTTATGAATGTATTCATGCCACATATTTAATTATTCTCTTACGTATATCTCCATCACTTTTTAGGGCCATAATTAGTTTAAAAAAAATCTTCACATCTTGCACTATGAAATGTCAACTAACAAATGAGAATGCTTTGAGAAAGGATTATTTGCACAATAACAAAACATACAATGTAAATATAAAAGAAACAAATGGGCATTTCCCAGAAAAAGTAACGTAAGAAAAAAAAAAAAAAAGAAATCACCCCTGGCCCACTGATTCTAAAATGACCCAAAACTCGCCTGCATTAATCAGTTACTCTGACAAATTCTTGATTCTTTCTAGCCTGAGTGTCAGACTGAAGCTCCCAGAACCTTCAGTCTGACATCGCCTCCATTGAAGGCGATTTACAAGGGGGAGGGAATTTGATTTTTCCCTAACCAATCAGTAGAGATCAACGACTCACCCAAAATCTGACGTCATTAGTATCCATGCCTCGGGGTTGCTGAAAACAAGCGAGCATTGCCCGTTTAAAATGTCTCCGTTGTCGTGCACGTCCAGCTGCATCGCCATTAAATCCAGTTTAGCAGCTCTCTTAATTTGGTCCTCCATTAACGCGAGTAGTGGCAAAATACCTCGATAGCATCGTTAATGTGGTCTGTAGGATCTGCAGCGGTCGCCATTAGCATGGCGCTGATTGGCTAATCGCTAGACCCGCCCCCACCCCCAGCGTTCATTGGTCCGTCCATCGTTTGGATGAGATAAATCGTAAATTCATCGCAGTATGCCAGACCAGAGATGCAAGCCTACTCAGTTGAGTGGGCGGGGTCTATGGTCTGGAACCAGGCTAGATTCTTTCTTATTGTAGGAGTTTTCCATGCTCTCTTGGTTAACATAACACACCTATAAACACCTATGACCTAGCTAGCGAGCTAGCTAACCCAGGGGTTTATAAATTAAATAAAAGGAATTACTGTGTCATTGAAGTGTATAGGTAAAACATGCACATTTTACTTTACTTGATAACTTGAACATGTTAAAACATGTAAAGATGCCGGATTGTACCTTGACGCTAATTTCCATCCGTCACATTTACATAAAAACAAATTAAGACAGTACAACATTTCACAGTAATTCAACATTTTAAGTGGTTACTTCCCCCAAACAATAGAGAACGGAGGAATAAATCATGCCAACATGTGCTGAATTTTGTGTTAACCTTTACATAAAGACTTTTCCACCATAAATTGGATCATAAAAATTCACTAAAATGCAGGAAATTAAGTGTCTGACACTCAAAAAGTCCTGGCTGTAGTTATTATGACAGGAAAAAAGGAGAAAGTTGTGCATTATGCTATGAAGAGTGACAAATTCTGCTGAGGATGGGAGGGAGATGAGGTGGATAGGTAAAAAAAAAAAGAAGCAAAGGACTTTAAACCAGGAGACCACTGTTTGTTTCCTGTGTGAAAACAAAAGCTGAGTTATTTTAACAACGTAATGTAGTATTTTGAAATGTGAATTATGTCATTTGATGTACATGACATATGATGACATATGCAGTGTTGTGCTAGCTACTGAAAAATAGTAACTAGTTACTGTCACTAGTTACTGAGAAAAGTAACTTTTTAGATACTACTGAGAAACCTAATCTTGCCATAATATGCTTATTTAGTTCAATGATTTTCAGAAAAAAAAGTTTAATGTGTACTTAATGTTTTTATGCTTATATGGTTTTTAATTACATGCTCAAACAACAACAACAAATACTGTCAAACTGACAAAATTACTGTCAGATAAGGGTCATGTGACATAAGAATTTTGAGTCTGGTGTACTCAAAACTTTTATATGACTGTATTGTACTAAACTAAAAGTTTTGAGTGCAAACTGTTTCCAAAAAATATTTTAAGTTAAGTGGGTGAATTGGGGTTCACAGTGTGATAAATCTAAGGCTGCAGGAGCATGTGTTTGATCAAAATTTGGTCAGAATCTGATATATCTTTAAAGTTTTCATTTTTACTATTAAGCCATACTGATATGTTATATTTCTATATTATATATTAGGTGTGCAATATACATATGTGGGATAGGCTGCAGTTTAAACACAATGAATGGCCATTTTTCAAGTGTTCATGCAGTGTCACAATGTAAAGGGTTCATCCTCTGAAAAGCATGAATATGCTCTATTTCATAGCTGTCTGCCCACTTGACTTGTTTTCAGAGACATGTTGACCTGTTGCTGATGCTAGAGAAAAGGTCTTTCTCTGTCTCATTTTTGATCTGAAGTGTTCAGATATTCCAACAGTGTAAGGGCCGCTCTTTTCTATTGGAGATATTTTTCTTCCTCTCTGCAGTTCCCGGCATACTGAATCAGTATATTCTTTGTGATGAGACAAACAGCTCATCTATAAATGATTCAAAGCGTGATGTGGCACCTAAGTGGGTTGATCTACCTTTCAGTACCTTGGTGTATTGTACCGAAACCATTATGGCAGCATTTGGGTGAAGTACGGGAAAGAAAAAGAGAATGCTAAAGATATTTATCGCTGCAGGTATTTATTTTCACACTGTCTGCCTGTAAATCAGGACTTGAAAAGCAATTCGGAGAACCGGTTAATAATAGCTGGTGAAAATGGAAAATGCACCGAGCGTGACCAATGTGATTTTGAGACTTACCAACACATACAGTATGGGTCTACATGACAAATTATTTATCTAGGAACATAGAACATAAATCCTCTAGTTGTTCCAATATTAGCAATTCTGCGTGAAGACTCCCTGCTGCACTGCATTAGGCACTGTACCTGACTCTGGACATCTTCATTAGGAGCTGATTGCCATTATTAGCTGTGATATTGATGCCTGTGCTGCTGTCAATCAGCTCTCAGTGTTGATGTATCTGAGTGTGCCTGTTCTGCTCATCCCTAACAACCACACCATTGATTGTAGCTGCTTGCTATTCATTAGATTAATGAGTGGGAACAGGAGACAGCGAGTGGGAGGCATGGTGGAGTTGGTGAGAGGCGCCCTAACCTAGACACACGCTGCATAATGTATTCCCTTTAACACATCTGTGAATGTGGTCATGTTTGCAGTGCAACAGATGCCACTCTCTCAGTCCTCCTGTCAGTAGAAGATCTTCATTAAGAGTTTCAAAGGCGGGCCCCTCTGGCGAAGCACAAACAGCCAGCAGCAGTAACGGAGGCACTTCAGCAGTGTGGATAAAACAAGATAACCCCTCGTTCTCTAGCATCATATTAGCATATCCTCTATTATTCATGCGGTCCCCGGTTCAGAAATTGCCCCTTTTAAATTGTTTTAGGGAAGGAATGTGTCCTGTGCAGGTACGTGAACTCGCTGAATAAAATATTTTTCCTAGTTCCAGGGGAAACATTGGATTGTTTCATGTACAGAGGTTTTTATGGGAAAAATGGATTGAAAATAAGGAATATATTCAAAGAACCAAATCTGTTCTTGTGATATGTAAAATACCCGTCTTCAAATGCGGTGATGCTGAAGGAAATCCTGCCTATACAGAGAAAGCATAGGAATCAATGGTTCCCTCGAGAATATACTTTAGACTTTGCATCTTCCTATACATGAGGGTGTATCCATGTGTGTTATGTTAGCTGAAAAAAAGAGAGGGCAAGGCTACTTTGAAGTGGGGAAGAGTAGGTCTTGAGCGGAACAATACTAAAGGGTTGCAACCCCTATAGCCCCTATATGAAATGTTTATTGTTTTATAAGGAAAAGTTGGATGAAACCATTTAATTATTCTTTCCAGTAGTGAAGCTACAAATGAAGTTTGTCCCAAAGGCGACACTAGAAGGACGGCTATGTGATAACAAGGCATAAAGAGGTTAATACACTGTGGGGTATGAATTTGATCAATCTTGATGACAAATTGAATTTTGTCCTGCGGGTGGTGCACAAGGCAAGTTCATAGTACAATAAGGTTTGTCCTCTGGGAAGCATGAATATGCTTTATCTTCCCATTTATTGTTGATATTTCTTGTGTGTCAGTGAGCATAGGGTCACCAAAATTGTCATAATTTGTCAAGTGGTGCAGTCTATTATAGTGGGTTTATATCTCTCCAGCTACCAGTCCAGGCTCTATGTTTGGCCTGGATGAGGACTTGAACTGATGACCCTCCAGTTCCTACAGAGCTAGGGATTTGCCACCTGCCACCCAAGGCCACAAGCATCACCTTTCTCAGACACATATACCCTTTTTTTCACCAAACTTTGTGCATACATGCAGGTTTTTTGAACTTCTCACCCAATGCTTTTTTTTCCTGGTGTGTTACGTCCAAAGTTAACAGGGTTAGTTAACAGAAGAAAGCTGAGGAGGCCATTCATTTTCTCTTTCAAACTAATATGGAAAGATGTTGGTGAGCTGCTCAGAGACCAGTGGACTTTGTGGATGAGGTGACAAAGACTCACAGAAGTTAGTGACAGTAGTGCCGTGAAAATTTGCGTGTCCAACCTCATCATAGCTGGAGCCGATGAATGCCTGTGACTACCTGGCATTTGTCCCAGGAATGAATGCAGAGTGTAACCTTTTCCTCTAGAGACAAAATCGAGATGTAAGTGTTTTTTTGTCCAGTGGGAAAGGGGCTGTACAGTACATGTCTTTAATAGCCAGGACATTTACAGCCAAAGAGATTTAAATGTTTTGGACTGTTTTTGCAGTCGTTCATCAGTTCATACTGTATTTTAGGTTCACATTGTTATGTAACTAACCACCTCTTTTTTTGTTTTCAAGGAAATAGGCTCTATAGGATTATGAGCTGATATTGTATTGAATTCAAATATTGCTCATGTCATGTATATACTATGATCATGTGTTGCATATGCTTGAGTACATAAAGTTCTTGTAATAACATCATATCAACTGCCTTGAGATTGAGATATCAAAAATCATACGTGCGTATGGTATGCAAATTCATCAGTCGATCCTTTTTCTGCTCATCTAAAACTTATTTTCTGTCTTACTTAACTTTTTAGGGCACCAACAATGTGTGGACTTTGAGAAAATCAACGTTTTGCAAGACTAGCAACTGCAATTGCAGATTAATGGTATGAAATAATAGAACGGTGCAGATGGCCCACAATTATGTTTATGATCGGAGGCATGTTCCCAACAGGTAGTATGGTGTTTAGCCTAGGCTCTATGCTGTCTCCTGTTATGTAGACAACGACGTGGTGTTGTGGGGTGAGGAGGAAGGAGGACGACAAGAAATTCTCCGCATGTTCTGTAATGTTTGTACAGTTTGCCGTCACATCCATTGACCCCATGTTTGTGAGTACAAATCGGTACTCACAAGCCTGCAACGTCGTACCAGTCATTTAGAACTGCAGAAGGTTCTTGGACGAGAGGCAATACATCTTCAAGAAACCCAAGCAAGTCCAGTTGCCTACGATATAGCACTTATGATCACATGTCCAGGGTTATACAATTTTCATTTCAAGTGTATATTCCACAAAATCCACCATACAGCGTTACATGTACATGTTCACAACAGCATCTACACTACAGTTTGCCCCTCGTTATTTACTCACTCACTACTCTTCAGCTTGCAACATCTCCAGGAGCAGCATTTCCCATGCAAAACCAGACATCACACATCTTAACAGGGTTCACATGAGCAGCTAAAGAAATCCTCCAGTCCAGCACTGATTTTGTTCTTTAGTCCAAGGACTGAGGGGAAAGCCTTTTAGTGCAAGAGCACTTGCTGAATGAATTCATAGTGGTATCTCAGCTCTGTGGGGTAAACCATGCTCAGTGCATAGATGACTCCCAGCATCATTGCATAAGCTTGGGTTACAGCTTCAGTGATGTCCAGGATGATTACTCCCTCAACAAACAACACAGATATGTCAGCTGTGTTTTTCCAGCATACATCCGGTGTCTGCCTGACACACATGCACACAAACACATACAACTCTCCAGCGAAGCAGCAATTTTGCCACAGTTACCTCTTTGCTTTACTACCATTAACTTACTGTATTTTGTCAATTAATGGCCCATAGTAGTGGCATTTAAAGGGCAATATTAAATATTAAAAACTAAAGAATTCTGTTTTACTTCACGGTCAGATAGGGGCAACTAACCTGCCTAATGTTTTCTGATTATATTGCCCTGTCACAGCATAGTGCACCAAGTGTGTTCTACGCACTTCATTTGACACTATACAACATGACTGGTGTGTTTAGACACACAGTTGTGATGTAGGCTCTGTCAGACACAAAGCTAAAGTTCTTTCTGCTGCTCTGTGGCTGTAGAGATCCAAAGTAGAAACTGACAGAGGACTACAGCTGTCGAAGTGCTGTCAGCATACCGCTTTTTACATTCAGCTGAATGTGAGGTTGCATCCAGTTTGTTTTCTTTTTGGGTTAGTGTTCATCTAATTCACATTGTGAAAGTCATTTTTTCCACCTCGTAGTAACTGTAAGCAAGTGACATTTGATTTCAAACAGGGATGCACCTATTGTGAAATTATGGGCCGATACTGATACCAATGTTTAAAATAGCAATTATGACACATTACATTATACAAAGTAAAATGCCATAGGCCTGTGCTAATAACATTAGCATGTTGTATTTGTGAGGAAAACGTGTTTAGTATAAGGCAGTTGTTTTGTCGGTGAACCATGTGAGCTGTAATGGAGCCGAATTTTGTAAAGTTACCTTTGTTACGCCACAAAGGCGTAATGAGAGTTTACCATGGCAGAAGAGAGCAGCAGTGTCAGACGGCCAAACTTCTCCCAGGAGGAAACTGATGTTTTGGTCTGGGAGATCCAAGCTCGCAGTGACCTCCACGGATTTGATGACGTGTACGCACTGTCCGCCGGTCAGCCAGACTTCCATTACACTGGCTTCGCTCCGCCTGTGCTGACAGTAGACCTGGTTTCAGCTGGTGAGCTTTTAGCACACCTTCGGCGAAGCCTTTTGGCAGGAAACTGTGACTGCGCCAAGCTGGATCTGTCGACACCTCCCCCTGCTGCGCCGCCACACCCATCTCAGCGCACCTCGGTCTGCCAAATTACCAAACTGAGCGCGCCTCGGGTTGCGCTGCTCAAAACTAGCTCTGTGCAGGGTTCGCCACCCTGCGTCGCGCCGGGAAACTAGAGGCCTATGTCTCTTCTCATCTAAAGTGGAATTTCACTCAGATAAGAACCTTCCTAAGTAAGAACGACTACTCGACTGCAGCCTGGTCCTCTTTGCTCCCCTTGTCTTTTGTCACACCATATGCATTTGCTTTCTGTGCCTTTTGCTGGAGTCCCTCTCTTGTTCCTCGATTATTGGCTTGTCCACCTTTTGGAATTAGCATCATTTCATTAAAGCTTACATTTTGTTGTCTAAACCTGGCTGTGTGGTGTACAACCTGTTGTAACACAATGACTTTATCACACATACTGTGAATGGATTGCCCTCCTTAACTTCAGCATGTTAGTGAATTGTGATTGAATTTTCATAGCACTATGTTTACTTTTACTCATCCAGGGAAGTTTCACTGCGAGCATTGCTCTCTTCTTCACAGTTCACACCTGGAAGCATCTTGTACAACCTCAGTCTGAACTGCTAGCCACTGAGGATTAAGTGCCTTGCTCAAGGCAGGTGCTGCTCTTTCACTTTACCCACCTGGGGATTCAGTTGGCACCTTTCCAGTCACCAGCCTGCGTTTCTAACCTGTATGCCACTATTGCCTCGTTAATATCATCAGATTTCCTTAGAAATGTGTCATGCACCTTGCAAATAATCCAGGCTGTTCTTGAGGCAAAATGGGGCTCTTTGGCTTTAAACTCTATGGCAACTGGATTTCCCTGCACCACCTCTGTTCTTCTGTTTTTGACATCTTCTCTCTTACACATGGTGCACTGTTTCTTTGTCTGACATCATTTAATAGTACAAGTCTTACATATTCTAGGCTTTCATGTGTTTCGCCAGCAGTGTTAAGGACAATCATTGACTTCAGCCTTTTTCAGGTTCTGAATTCATACCTACATTTATTTTCAAAGCATTTACAGTCACGTCTGGACAGTCAAGGTTTTCTATCTTTGTCCTGTAACTGGCGATTTTATATTTTCAGCTAGTCATCCAGCCATAGTGGCAGATGGTTGTTTTTTGATGAATGCCCCTGCTACGTCATCTATTTGGTAATTTTGTGCATATGCCATACTTGAAAATGTCCTTGGCTAGCTTCAACTCTGGCGTAATCTTCAGTCGAATGCCAGTTTCTCCAAAGCGCTAATTTTCACGTTGAAGCTGCACCTCTACATTGTATGGAAAGTGAGGAATGAGGAATTTGTGGAAGAATGATGGTGTTATCAGAGTCTCTTAAGGATGATGAGGACACCAAGGACACACTGGGAGATGTTAGGCTTTTCACCGGTGCTCCAGATGACCAGGAAGTGCTATGAGCCTTCTGTATTGAAGAAAATGAACTCACACTCAAGTGATTTTTCATGTATACCAACTTGATTGTTCTTGTAATGTAATAAAGTCAGTATCTAGGAACTGAATACTAAGTACATCAATTCCATCAATTTCAATAACTTGCACCTTCAGATGCTTTGCCATTCTTCAGTCTAAAGGAGACAAAATAAAATGTTGGTGACCATGACCATTAAACATTTGTATGTCATTTACCCAAATCAATTACTTTGGTAAATCCAAACTAAGAGCAGCTTTTGTTTTCAGTGAGGTAAGATTACTGTTTTTGTTAATGGTGTCTGGCTTTGAAGAGAGCATAGATTAAGTTTCACTTAATCGTGAAGGGCTGTCTGTCTGTGAAGTACTGAGCATAAGTGGATTGATGCGACTTAGATGATCAGTGCTACCGGATTGGTGGGTCACGGTCCAAAAGTGGATCACAAGTGGGACGCAAGTGACTCGCAAACACGTCAAGTTTGTTAAAAACACATTTTATTTCAAAGTACAGTGAATTTCCCCACACAAAGTTTTATTTTGAAGTGCCATTTCCTGCCATAGAGTGAGTAAATCATGGACAGCGACTTGACAGAGACAGAAAACTAGCTTGGTGACATGGCCAAACGCAAGTATGATGCTGAATGTATTAAATTGTGTGGACTTTGAACTAATGACTATGGAGAAATCTGGACCCTTTGGCTGACCAATTGGGAAACAATGACTTTGACCATACAATACGAGTTGTGTGAGTCATTTGAGAAAACCATTTTTTTCACGATTCACAATAACAAGGGGTGAGAAATTCATAAACAAACGGTCATTTGGTGGATGAAGTATTCCATTAAATCAATATTTGCTACTGCTGTTATGCAAGTTTAAAACTTATTAGTATAACAAAGAGAATAAGAACATATTGCTTCACAACTTTTAATCTGATAATACATCATTTGACTTTCATAGCATCACTCAGCATCAGCATCATCAGTCTTTACACTGCCACATAAACTAAACAAACAACAAAAAGACAAAATGGAGAAATCAAACATTAGCCATGCACTGTTGGGCAAACAAAATCTAACTAGTTTCCCTCGAGTTTCTGGTGGGCACGAGAAGTATCTCCAGTCAGCAAAACTCTGATGTGATGGTCTGGTGCACAAGGAAACTACCCAATGTCCATTGCATTTCTATCCACAGCATGCCAAGCAGTATCATTTGTGTTCATCAGTGAGTTGGTTGATATGTTTTCCTGGTGTATTTCGCACTCTCAGGACTGTAAAAGCATAATGCTGTCTTGCCAGTTTCTACCACAAAGAGTTTCATGTGCACACAATAGCTTTCTGGTGCACATCCGATTGCTACTATCTGGTGTGCACTAGAAAGTTTATTGTACCAGTGAGATCCATTTAGATGCACATCAGAGACAGCTCATTTGGCTTTATGGGATCTTTACATTTCTGAGCTCATTGATTGTTTATTATTGTCCATTACTCTTATCTATGCTGAACTTCTAGTCAAACAGAAATAATATAAAAATTAATAGCGCAACATTTTTCATTGATCTCACAAATCATCTAAGTATCAGGAGTTAGTGTCAAGTGCTTCCTAATCCACACAGCATTTCAGATTTATGTAGCGATTGTATCAGCCGTATCCTCAGCAGTAAGGAATGCAATCAAAGAAATGTACATACACTGATATGTGCAAGAAAAGTTATGTAACAAGGGCGTAAATTATAAATATTTCACTGGAAACTCCGGGAATGTATGACACATTAAAACTTGATGATATATAACATGCAGTTATATGTGAGGATGGATTTTTCCTTTTAAGTTCTGTGCCAGGCAGCTGTCCTCCAACCAGTGTTACCTCATTCCTCCTTTAGTACTCTTTGGCCGTGTCAGACCACCACTAATCTGTCTGCTCAATTAGTCAGCACCATCCTTCGCTTTGATGGCTGGGGCTCTGCCAAGCCTAATTATATAAGCTTCATTTTTGAGGCTTATGTCAAAGAGCTTGTCATTTTTTTTTTTTTTTTTTTTTGCACTTTGCTCGGGGAACAATTTCATCATGCTTTCAGGGAGGACATCCTGCGAATATCCAACTATTACTGGACTAATATAAAGATGAAAGGACAAGAACAAACCAGCGCATTGATTTCTTCGTAGGTGACTGCAGATTATGGGACTTGCAGCGTTAGTTGACTGGTTGAACTTTATTTGCCTCCGCGTTTATTCTAGGTCACACTGAATAAGAGCTTCGGCTAAATGCACATACTCAGAATTTAAATAGCTTCCCCTCCTACAGACAGCTTATGGCTCACAGTTATGTAACAGGGTTTAAGAGGTCTGTAGGAAAATTTGTCTTATTTGAGAGCACACTTATCATTTTGGCTCCTTCGCTGAAAAACATAGCTGTCTATCATCAGTGGCAGAACCAGGCAGTTTTCAGTGGGGTGTCCAGGCTGGGACCAGTGGCACACAAAACATGATTGTGAAGAACGTGTTATCTTAAGTGTCTATAAAACATAACTTTCCATTGGGATTCAGAAAGTGGTGGGATAGATTGAATAATAACCCAACATGGACTCACAAGTGTCCAACATGCAAGGCCAGTCCTATTTTTGCAAAAGGTGTCTGTGAGTGAGTGATGAAGTTACACCATTGGTGTAAGTGCGACCCTTCTAGCGACTCTTTTTCAAAAAAGCGACTAGCAACAAATCTAGTGACTTTTTCTGGTGTTATAGGAGACTTTTGGAGACTCTGATGTTAAAGCACGTGTCATTCTTACTCTTCTCAACGAGCAGTGGGTGCTGCTGTGCATAGGCGTCATTTAGGTATGGCGAGTTATGGCAGCTGCCATACCTTGGATTCAGGAGAAAAAAAAAGAGAGAGGTTCTGTAGTCATCTTACTCGAGGCGCACTGGCTGGTTGTTTTCATTGTATTGCACTTAAATAGGTCAATAATATGCTCATCAGTGAATACGAGTGTTATTGAATCAAATTGTTCGCCACTTCGTTCCTCCTCGAGTTATGAGTTATGTGAGTTACCGTATATTTCCAAATAGTCGCCTGGTGGCAAATAGCCACCGGGCACCTAATAACCGCTGGGGGTTTGACTCTATTTTGCGTATTAAACGCGGTCCGATTAAACGCGCGGGCAATTATTTCCTCATTCATTGCCTCATGGCCAGAGTTGGGTATAACGCGTTACAAAGTAACGCGATACAAAGTAACGTGTTAGAGTACTTTGATTACTTTAAGTACATTTTCAAAGAAGACATCAGTTACTTCCGTTACTTTTAGAATGCTGGTCCTTCAGCTCCGAAACAGCAACGGCTGTCGTTTGGTTCTAATAACGGAGATAACGCTAAACCTATCAGTCTGAAAGAAGCCACGGAGCTTGTGGCTCGCTACGTGGTCAGATAAATGCTGCAGTTGTCTATGGTGGAGTCTAAATAGGTGGAGTAGGACTCACTGACAGACATATTTCAGACTCAGGACTTGCATTATGCCTGGCACACGCTACACGCTGGTACTCACCAATTATCCCGGTCGTCTTTCACGGCATGTGTGATGTCATCGGGTTATTCTTGTCCTATTTTTATTACTTTGACTATTATTTGAGTCACTGTGTGTGTTCATGTGCCAGCCGACATGTTGTTGTAGTCACCTAAAAGCGTCAGCAGATGGCAGGAGGTACATCTGAAACGCCATATGTGAACTATCAAGCTACTGTATCTTCCACAGGAAGTTCTGACAAATGTTTCAGAATAAAAGCATATTTAGAAAATGGAGGGATTCTCTCAGCCGAGGTTATAAGGGGCTTTTAATTTGAAACAAGTGTTGAGTTTGAAATGACAGTATGATATGTTAACTTTACAAAGACAACGGAGCTGATAAAAAGTAAACATATAAACACACACAGGGATTAATAAATAACAGACCGTCTATAATGTAGTTTGTTTCAAATGAAGCTGGGAGCCTCTGCAGTTGTGGTGAGTAAAAGCCCCGCCGCTATTTGTTAATGTTATTACTTTATGTCTGACCATGAGGATGTACCATTGTTTGCTAGCTTGATGCTAATGACAATAACATTAACTCAGCGGGTTGACAAAGTGCCTCTGCTGTTTCACACCATCATTTCCCCCTTTTACTTTGTGTGCTAACATCCCTAGAGGAAATATTAAAAATGCTGGGGTGTTGTTGTCATACAGTTGTCTACGGCAGCAGATGGTTCTGTGTTTCTACTGGTCAAAGTGACGGCTGTGATGGGAGAATTGGATCTCAGTGAAGGGCAAGTGGTCCATAACTTTAATTCTGGAGACAAACATGTAGGCTTAGCGCCCTGTGGTCCATTGCCCAATAGGAAATGTAGAATACTCAAAAGTACTTTAAAAGTGCTTGAGTGACTTTTCTCAGGGAGTAACGCAGTAAAGTAACTGGTTACTTTTTTTTTTTTAAAGTAACACAGTAACGTACTTTGATTACTTTTAAAGTAACCCTTACCCAACTCTGCTCATGGCTGTCCCTCCTTCAGGGACTGTTTGCGCTTTTATGCATGGGTCAGTGGTGAAGTGGTGCACATGACTCGTGGTACGGACGGACGGACAGAGAGTCACGTAGGTAATACATTTGGCTACATCTTTCCCACATGAAATATCCGTGATCGCCTTGACCAGCTTGCGTAAAAGCGCATACAATTCTGTGTCGCCGGTGATCTCCGATGAAAATCACTGACATGCATGGGGAATACAGCTTCTGCTCGCCATAGCTTAATGTCAGGACTCAGAATTTGGGATGGCAGACCGTCGGAATGGCAATATTTCGGTGTGGCGGCCTGTAACTGTTGGTTAAATGGCCCGTTTGGTTGGTATTCGGATAACGGGATTTACTGGTATAATGCAATAGCACCACCCAGCGGTGAAACCTGTGTACATGAAAAAATGACCCACTCGAAACGTTTAGAGATTTTTGTACACAAACTCACCCCTACATTATACAGTATTTTTGCACTAAGAAACATACTGGACAGGAACTGTAACCAAAAACCAAAAACGGCCTGGTGCAGGTTGGTACAAAAAAAAAAAAAAAAAAAGCCTTGAGCAAATAGCCGACTCGTTCTTTTCAAAACCTTTTCTTTTCTTTTTTGTAATTAATTTATTTTCTTTATTTTCTGTGAAGTTAAACACATGACTAATGATAGCCTAATTAAACATCCGCTCGCTGTCCGTGGTGCTGAAATATGAGCTGAAATAGGTCTGATGTTTTCACTGCTCTCACCAAGTCGTGCATTACATGCAGACATGAGGTATTATGAATGTGAGAAACAGCTTCATGTCCTTTGAAACAGTTTTCAATAGCACAGTATGTACTTCTGACAAGTCAAAGACCAAAGTGAAGTTTTATATAAGTTCATATTTTTGAAACTCCATCATCATGTAGCTCTGTGACATCATGTCATATTGCCATACCTTAGCTTTTGCTGAAACGATGCCCCTGCTGCCGTGGGCCCCTCCCCTGTCCCAAAGTCTTCCCTCCCAGCTGCAGTCACAGCAAGGGATGTTAACCCCTCCACGTCCAGACTGCAAGTGAAGTGGAGCAGCCGCTGGCTGATCCCCACCTGGCTGAAAGTCAGGACAGGATGTAAATGTAAAATTTTCTTTGTCTAAAATAAATCACTGAAAGGAAGTTCATTTGTATTGTATTGTAAACATATTCAGGGTGTTTTTTAATTGGTTTTTGTCTCTCCCACGACGTTATTCCTCTCCTACAGTGTCCATTACAGTTACATGCTTATGGCCAATTATGCAAAATAGGTGATGACGTCATTTAGCGACTTCTAATGACTTTTAGGACAGCCACTACTTTTCTCACTGTTGGCAACAGTGGGCTCAGACAACCATGGACATTGACAGTCCTGCGTTTCTGTATTCCTCATTTTCTGTAACCAATGTAGCACGATAGCATGGTAGAAGTGGAAAGCTAAGCAGCTAACTAGCTAGCTACTACATCACAGTAAAATTTAACAACTTAATGCTTTATTCACATTTTCTTGTCAAAGCACAGGAAAGCACATGCTATCATAGAAAAGTGACAACATTGTTCGGCTCATGTTTTGTAACCACTGTAATGTTAGCATAAAAGCATAGTGGAATTAGCAAGCTAGCTAGCTAACTAGCCAGATGTGGTCAAAATAGCTGTTTTGGATTGAGGAAAGAGAGGATCAACCTTTAAAATGTATGAGAAATATTATGGACAGTACACAGCCACAGTTATTCAGAGAAAGTGGAAATAACAAGTCAGCCAATTAATTAGATTGGTCGACTAATTGGCGTCAACTGAACAGTTCACAAACTCTAGATATTGGCGGAACTTGGCTCTATTTGTGGGCAATAGCTGTGCAGCCTCCACCAGTCATGTGGTGGTGTGCATCCCTAAGGGGCTGAGGAGGGCTGGGTTGTGTTAAACAGTCAGTGGGTACAGCACCAGAGAAATCTGGTCCCTTGTGCTGCGGGTCTGTCTAAGATATTGTTCTTCACTTTGATGATGTATTAACATGAATTTTTGTGCTGGACAGCAACTGTAGAGCAAAGTCCATGACTGAGAAGGCTATATGCTGACAATTTTTGTATCGGAGTAAAAGCCTTTTAGTGTTTCATTTAAAGTTCTCTTTAAAGTAGTATGCTATGCACACTTTCAGACCTTAACCACAGGGCATCATAATGATTTCGGAACAATGGGACATCGGAACAATGGCTTTAATATGGTCGGAACAACGGGATGTCGGACCAATGGGCAGACCCCTTATTGTTTGCAGTACCAAATCATTACAGACCCAACAAACATTCCTGACGGCTTCTATTCAACACCAGTATTGGTACTTAGTCCAAAAAACATGTATAACATACATCTGTATAAGGCAGCTGTGTTCACCGCAGCCAGCTCAGGCTCCTTGTTGTCCCCAGTCACCATGTCAAAGGTTGAGAAGTTTGTGGTGTAGCTTCTGCTACATCACAAAGATGGCGACTGTTGAGGGTGAGAAGTGACCATTATTCCACACTCAGTCTTTGGACTGTTTTGATTGTGCCAGTAGTACACTGCATTTTCCTGTACTATGCAGTAAGAACACACTTAGCGCACTTGTGCACTCAAAATATTAAGTGTTTAGTATAGAAGTATGTCATCTGTGACACACTGCACGTCATCGTTTCTTATTCCTGCAGGTAGAGTTACAAATAAGCTTTCACTTTAAGTACAAAGTACAAGTGTCCCCATGCTACATAGTATTACTAATATTCTGAAAGCTGCTCAGCTTATGGTGCTCAACAGCAGTATGAGCTCATTTTCTATCACTGTATCATCAGGGATACAGAGACACAGACAGATACATATTTAAAAGGAATTTTAACGCTCCATCTCTAGATGTAGCTCTGTAGCTTTTTTCACCTGTTGTGTCCTGGGAAAGGCGTGTCTGGACTGGTCTGGCTCTTGATTTGGAAATGTCTGTCAAAAAAAGAAAGATATGTAAGAAACTTAAATTATGCTACAGCAAGACCAACCATTAAGTAAAACTATTTTCCTCAATCCTCCTCTAATGGATGATCTGGGCCTTTCAGTCTGCTTAGAAAAGTAACTGTGGCTGTTCACCTTACTCTGCTCTGATAGAGTTATTGTTTATATGAGATAATTTCAAGCAGAGTGGTATGAATAAGACCTATTCAGGAATTATAAGGCTATGTGTAAACATTGCCACTGTACCAGAGTAGGCAAAAGTGAAGTACAACTCAAGTCTGTGTGTGAAAGAGTTGGTATACCTCCAGGTGCACTCGAGCCAGTGCTCACTGGGGGCTTCTCTATCTTGCTCTCTGAGTCTGTCTGTTCTTCTCCATCTCACCCTGTTTGTCACTCTCCTGTGCCTCTGCTGGCTTCCTCTTCTTGCTTTTACTGAAGAAGAATACTATATTTGCCGTCTTTCTCTTCATTTTTATGTAAAAATGCACCTATGTAAAATGCAGAATTGATCAACTTTACCATCTTTTAAACAAGTCCTTGCAAAGTTAACTAAAAAAGGCTTTTTGAGATGCCTGCTCAAGTTATCAAATCATGACAGATGTCTCTGTAGAAGAAGCAAACTAATTATGAATTGTTTCAATGTAGCTTATCTAATCAAGTTACTGTAGCAATAGGTTAAATCTTGCAGCAAATGAATGCGTCCTTTAGCAGAGATTAGAGTGTCTCTGCCAACTTTTTTTTTTTAATTATCTAAAAACAAGCCCCTGCTAGGAAGCTAGGGAGAAACTGGTGAATTACTATTTGAAATAATCTGGATGCACTAACAAAAGTCACAGTAATAACATTAACACTGTGTCTGCATGTGCTTGAACAAAAATCTTGTCTGAATTTTCCTGATAAAAATATTCAAAATATCATTCACTTGAGCTGGTATGACTCAAAATGTAACAGTGTTTGTTGTGCCCCCTAAACAGTTTACTTACTGGAGATGACTTTACCGTAGGTTTTTGCATGATGCCTAAAAAAGTTATCTAATGCTAATTGTTTGTTAGCTTTTCCTCCTGACATGACATTCGGATGGTAAAACAAGTCATTTCACTGGGGTTATCACACTCAAAACAATGTATCCATTGATTTACAGATGTCTCTTTCACGATGTATGTCAATGGGAAATGGTCTTTTTGGGCCCAATGTGCTTTTTGTAATATCATGTTTAGCTTTTATGTAAAATTGGCTTCAAAGCCTGGTGCTACTGTGTGTGCAACTAAAATGCATCCTAGTTGTGTTGTGGCTGCACAGAAATGGTTCAACCTCTAAGAAAAAATAAAAATTATTCTGGCCAAGAAAAAATTCTCCAAAAGACTGTTACGACTGTGATGGCTAATATGGTGGCCAGGCTTCCTCAGTAGCCACGGTCACTCCTTACCACCCTGCTATTCCGAGATTGTCTATCATGCTGGGCGACATTTTTTCAAACTGAGGACTAACTAGAGTAGCATGGACTCTGCTAGCTACTGTAACAGCAACAAAATTACTGGTCATATTTAAATGAATACATTTCTAGTTTGGGATCTAGTTCAAGAACATCAGCGAACATTCGTAAAACGTATTGACTACAAGTGTGCATTTCAAAAAGTATCTGTATTAAGGTTAGGTTCGGTTCTTTAATGTCTCCATGGGGATAATTGTTTTCACACATCATCAGTCAGGTTGGTTTCAGGGCAGCATACACAACAGATAACAGACTGTCTTCCCACATATTCCCCAGATAACGCACACAAATGTTCATAGTTCATCTAATAACTTTTGTAATCCCCTAACTTGTCCTGTATTGCCATCACAAGGTTGACATTTACGGTTTTGTGTGAAATCTTTCAACTGCTGGCTTGCTATGAAATTTGGTAGACATTCATGTTTCCCATATTATAAATTGGAGTAATGTTGTTGATCCCCTGGATTTTCCATCAAGCATTTTTTTTTTTGCCCATGGATATCTGAAGGAACTTTTTTAGGCTGGAGTCTGGGTTTACCTGCCCTTTTCCTCCTTCAAAACCAAAAAATGGCATAATTTTAGAAAAGGCACTATCTTGCTAAGAGTTAATTAAGAAGATTGATATCAGTCTCGTGACTGTACTGTGATGTAATTATGTAGCTGGAGCCAGAAGCCGCTTATCTTAGCTTAGCTTAGCTTAGCAAAGTGGAGAAACAGCTAGCCTGGCTCTATCTAAAGGTAGGTAGCAGCAAATCTATGGCTCAAGTAAATCAAGGAAATAGTCCAGCACATAACCCACAGTAAAACAGCAAATTCTCATTTTTACACTTTGGGATTTGTATGGATTAAACAGATATAATGTGTTAATCAGAGAGCTTTGAGGCAGATTTTGGTTGCTTTTAGACTGAGCATATTTTCAAAAATGTTGAACTACCTTCAGTGCCATCTTAATGAAAATAAAAACCATGATACAAGTTATAAGAAGTGAAATGGAAAGCTTGAGTTCTTGTTAAAAATGACAGTTGACGTTAGATTTTTGGAGGGAAGTTAGGGGTCTTTCCCACTTACTCCAATGTAAAAGTATTTGGTGCCAACATAATGACGATATAGGCTGTGGTAGGGTACTTTCGTGCTGGACTCAGCGCTTGTGCTGACATTTGTGGTTGGAATACACTGCAAACTGTTCGTCAAAGGATCAGCCATCACTGATCTAACGGTAAGGACAACATGCTGCTCCGTTTTAGGTTGGGATGTATTCGACTGGCTGAGTTTCCTGCTCCTCAGCGCAGGAAAACCAAAAAAGGTTATGGATTCCTTTTCCATCAGATGAAATTTATATGAAAGTCAATGGTGGTTTGACTTGTGGTTTGGGATGCCTTTCAGCGGCAGTGTGTGTGCATATGAGGTCAGCCATGGTGGACGCAGATTGGGTAAAGCATCTTTATGTTCCATGTGACGCTGTATGTGTTTTTCCGAGCTTGCTGCACTTGAAATCACTTTGAAGCAGAGTGACTATTGGCAGCATCATGCATCATCGTGACTGACATGAGTGCCCGCAAATCAAACTGTGGGAACGTGTGGGTCTCTGGGTGTCCTTTCAAATTATATTGTTTCAGTCTTGCTTTCACTGCACTCAGTCTAGAGAGGACATGCCAAAGCGACATTCAAAGAACATAGTGAAACTTATTGCTTGTGATCAGAATTAACAATTAAAAGTATTAAAGGTCAGGAAAAGAAAACTTTTCAATTGAAAGTGAGAACAAACTGTGTTTACACCAGTATTTATTAATAAAACTTTAACTTCTACTGTTCCAAAAAATAAAGTAAAGTTCAGGCACTCCTGTGATATTTGGTATTCTTACACCCCTGATTGTAAGGTATCGTGAAATGTAATGCTGACACAGCACAGCGTGTTTCAAGGTTGTGCAGAAGCACTCCCACCACAGTTTATATTCCGGGAGAAGACAGTGAGAGTGATATTGATTTGACTTGGGAGGGGAGCAGGGAGGTAGCAGGCTGAGAAAAGTGAGCACACAGAGGTGGAGAGGTGCTCAGCTGGTGATGCACCCAAACAGGAAGCCCAGTGATTGGATAAGTGGATGTGATCAACATTCCTGCTGTGGAGCCTAAAATCGTTTTGAAGTGCTCTGCATTAAAGTTGTCCAAGTAAGTAGATAAAAAGAATTCGAAAATATCTTATTTTGTACCTTTACAAGACATGGGCTTTATTTAAGTGTCAGACCTTGTGTTAGCACATGTGGTCCAGCTTTTCCCTTCCTGCCTCTGCTTTCTTATTGCTTTGTTGTTGATATAAAGCTTTTCTCTAAGCGTCAGGTGAGTTAAAGGCTGTCACTCCCCAATGGAAACACTTGATTGACTAGGCTTTGAGTGTGCCAAGCTCAATTACATTATAGAAAGTATAGTAGCAGTATGGAGCAATGTCTTAATGAGCTGTTCACCATTTTATTTTATTATGTCACGTACATGCATGAATACCAGATGCATATTTTTAAAGAAAGAAAATAACAAAATACTAAGCACTCCGCATCAGGTTTTAATATGAAATATATTTAATGTGGTATAGTCTTTTGCTCATGACCCTGGTATTCAAGCAGGACACCAGGAGGAGGCAGGGAGGTCAGGTTGTAGGCTTGAACAATGTGTCTCCTGGGATAAACGGGAGGGTTGGCAGTTCCCACCAACTATCTGAAGATACTATAATTTCACTGTAACTACTATTCACACTGATTTTTTCTGAATTTGACTGTTTTTACAATGAGACTCGTATGTATAGCAAGTGACCACAGGGGCACCAAGACCCTATTTGCTTGGCAGCACAGTAAGGGGTGCATTAGACCCTTCATTGGTGCTTACCCTTTTTTGTCTTATTTGTACTGTGGCCTGAGAATCAAACTCAGAACGTAGAATTTTGGACTCATGAACTCAGTCTTTTTTTGTCATTTTCAGAGACAAAGTAGAATCTTGGTGCCTTTTTTTCTTTGTGAGTTCACCCGTACAACTCATCTGGCTGTGTGCATTGCATATTATGGCCATTGACATACTATACCTAGGTGGAGATTTACAAATAGCCCTCAGTAAAACACTTAAAAGTTGAAGGGGTTTCTGTTGGT
Organism: Epinephelus awoara; assembly: GCA_035609425.1. Lineage (NCBI taxonomy): Eukaryota > Metazoa > Chordata > Actinopteri > Perciformes > Serranidae > Epinephelus > Epinephelus awoara. The sequence continues at coordinate 7,612,659 of CM069305.1, forward strand.
AAGAGCACTTGAGCTCCCCATGGGTACTGCAGCTCTTTGAGAACACCTTTCTCACTCAGACTCAGCAGGAAGGCTGTCGGCTCTCACATTCTCGCCCCCCTCCTCTCTCTGCACTGTGTACTCACACAGTTCTTTTAAATACATAGATCACCAGCATGATATGGGTTTTATTAAATGGGTATCTGAGTTCCAAAATGTGGATATGTTATGTTTCTCAAGGAGAGTTGGCCTGTATTTGCTGACATTGCCTCTCCTTGCCTGTAACAAGGGGGAGGAGTATGGCCCAGTTCTTCCATCCAGCCACTAAATAGAAATGATTAGAAAAACATGCACTGCCAGACCAGTTAATAACTTCTACATTGTTGATATAATGCATTATAATAATATCATGAATAAAACAAACAAATTATGGTCAAACATAATTAATCAAGAATACAAATGATGTTTTGCTATTAACATATATAGCTTGGTAAAAGCCAAAATTAGCGGGGTCATAGTCCTCAGTCAGGTAACAGTATACAGCCGAGGAGTACATTTACATTCAACACCACGCATCATCTTTGAACAGAGACACACGGCCTCCCTCAGTAAAGAGTGCTGTAAGTTCAATTCAGGATTCCAAACTCCCGAGTACAGGAGGATGCAGTATGCTTAATTTGCAAGTGGGACAAAAGTTTTCTTGCTGACATCACCTGGCGAGGCCACTCCAACATAAAATAATCTCAACTCAAGCGTCGACCTAACAAGCTTTTCTGAGGGCGTTCAACCGTACTGACCATGAAATGCAGTCCTCACTTTAATCACAAAACGTAATAGACTGTACACCACACTTATCTTGTTCAATTGAATTTATATAAATGTTTTTTGTAAGAGTGGTAAGCTCTATATGTTAAAGAGGCCAAAAGTACACAGAGGCCACAGCTGTAAAATGTTGACTGCCCTTACAATATCAACAGTACTGTAACTTAAGTCAAACTAAGTAAATATTAGATTTCAGCTCTCAAAAGAAATGGTGTCTTATGTGTAAAATGCTATAGAGACACCAGTAAATTACTAAGAGGCTGCTGAGATAAGACTGTTCGTTGGAGTTATGTCAATTGAGCGGTCAATCATCTCAGGAGCTGGAGACATGACCACCACATCTTGCCAGAGAGCAGTTCTTATAATGTCTCCATAAATGTCAGAACACATTTTCAAGAAAGTGTTGTTTTGATAAATCAACCACATATTCAGAATCTAAACAGTTTCTTTTAAAATCTCTTGCCTGGAAAAATCTCCTAACTTAATTTAGTGACTTAGTAACAGCTGTAGAATTATTACTATATTAGTTAGGAGTCTGGCTCATTTCCTTCTAGCCTTCTGGTTGTTAAATACCTCTGCTTTGTCACACCCCTCGGGGTGTGGTACCAAAGCTGAAGACACGCTTTGGCATCTCGATGCAACACACTGGTCTTAAATTAGTTTCAATGTAAACCCATCTGCAACACCATTTGACACTGACAGCAACCGATGTAGGATAAAGACCAAGAAGGGGGAAGAAACACAGACTTTTAACCAAGAGTCTGCTGTTTATGTGTTAAGTGAAGGCAATGCCGTTTTGACGTAAACTATGATTTTTTTTTTCTTTACCTTACCAAGTAGCTTTGTTGCCTAAACTTAACCGAGACCATCTGACAACTTTTACCATGTGTTGCTGATGAAGATTCTCAGTCATCCAAGTCATGGTAACCGTAAGTGCTATATGTCTCAGCCTCTTGGATGAGAGCTGAAACGTCTTTAAGAAACTACAGTAAGTCCAGTTGCCAACGATATTGCACCTAAGTTTTACCACGTGTTACAAGATCTTTCACCAAGGAGATGGCTATACGTCACAAAGGGATGTGAAAGGGTGATTCTCATAGACACACCAAAGGGTGTCTTTGGTTTCATAGGCACAAGAAAGTGGCTGTATTTGGTGACCTTGGATGAGAACACGTTGGCCCTCCACCACTGCTACTGATTGATGCAGAATGCAGGCTGGGCTACCTTTCTGTCCCAGGTTGACACCCATCCCACAAAATCTCCCGTGTAACGCAACATTTAAAGCACATCAGTGTTATATGCAGTCCATGTGGTCAATGACAGGTTGTAAATATGCAAGGTATTTCTACATAAAACATCATAAACTGGCCAACACAATACTACATTTTTGTATCATAGAAAAATCTTATTTCAATGTAGGTTACTCTAGTTGCTGAAATGCTGTATATATGATTTTCTTTCTGTTATATGGGCACAGATGAAATCCAATGCTCCCTGAATCAGCTGGGGCTTAGTTAAGCAAAATACGTTCATGTTCACAAATTCCCAGATGCTCTGTACATTCAGATATCCCTGAATTTTAGCACAGCAGCAGCAGGAGCAGCATCCTGTTTGGAGTGCTGCTTTAAGTGTGATGTCAGATAATGAGAAGATTAATCATCTGCTGGAAAGAGCAGGCCCACTGTGCCTGTCTCTGGAGGAAGTGGAGCTGCAGTGGTCTATAAAGAGAACGCTGGAGTCTACAGGGGGCTCTGCGCTCTCTGTACTCTCCCTGTGTATGTGGCTGGAGACTGGGAAAGAGATACTTCTCCATCCAGGCCTTGCAACAAAAGAGTCCTGAGACCCGGCCACCACTCAAAGGCGTGTTGAGAGAAACCAATATCATTACTGGCAATGCAAGAGTATGTGCGTTGAAAAGGCCAGCCAGTGAATGGAGCCCGATGGGTTTTCACTGAGGTCAAGAGGGGCAGCGCTGTAACTACGCTGGCAGACTGCAGATGGTGGCGTCTCTTTGTTTTAGCCAGACTCTCATAACATCGTGTGAATGAAGGTTCTCTTCTCTACAAAGCTGTTCACTTACATGAATACCTGGCTGGGAATAGCCTTGTTTGAAAGCAGTCTATTTACAGTGTTATATTCCCACAGAAAGTGTTTCATGACTTTGGATGTTAACAGTGTATCAACGAGGGACAATGAAAAATTGTTGGATTATAACCAGTAAAATATGTCTGAAAAAGACAGTTTGCACCAGGGTTAGATGATGTGTTGGTTTGATAAATTTGGGGTTAAAAAAGAAACAAACATAATTCTGGGTGAAAAACAAAACAAAGCAAAATAAAAAACAACATAATACAATGATCAGATATAATTGTAATAAGATGAATTTGATTTAATCAGACCACACAAATTCAGCAACTCAAATCTGAGACTGTGATCATTCACATCAACCAATCACAGCTTTGTAGGCCTAATTATAAATGAAGACGACTACTTCCTACATCACACCGAATAGCAAAATAAAAATGTTCACAATACTAAATCAGACACAACTGTGTAGGTTGACCTACAGATATAACTCTTTAAATCAACACGTCTTTGATGTGTAAATTGTTAAGGGACCCGGCCCCAAACAAGTTCATTGCTTTTTTATTTAGGCTTTTTCCATCCCATCATCTAATGGTTCTGGACAAAGCACAAAAGTGTTTGCATGAAGATCTAATTGAGGCAGCTTTGATCATTTTCTGTGGTTGTTAGGGGCAAAACACCACAACAAGCCTCATGAAACTGATATGGCTAACATGTTAATAAACCCTTGCATATTTACACATCGAGCAGACATGGACATATTTCAGCATGCATTTGGAGTTTCTGTCTTTAAAGGTCCTTTACGCAACATTCAGAGCAATAATGATGCAGCAATCCACTCTGTGCTATGTAAACATATGATAAGCAGTGAGTGATATTGCACTACCTCTATGTGCTGTAATCCAAGCTTCTTTGTTGTGGTAGCTGCCACGACTACTTGAGCACTGCCAAAAGTGCAGACCAGCACTTATAATGGTTGTCTAGATGACTATTTAGTGAAAACTCTTGTGTACAGAGGGTTTATTTGAGCTGTTTTCTGAAAACAGCTGTCTACAGTTGCTGTAAATAAGGTTAATAAGAATGGTGAGAACCAGAACAGTCTGGTCTATTATCCATTTTCCACCAACATAGAAGGGGTAGGTTTTCAACTAGAAATAAATTGATTCAAAAGCTGAAAAGTTGGTTCCCAGGTTGAATAGAGAGGGTAGAGTCTTGCATGTAATAGGTTTCTTCTATGCATTTTTTTTTATCATAATTAGTTGTACCATGCTTGTTTTTTGGATAAAAACAAATATCTGCAGAAACAGCAGGGTTCATTTTGACAGGTCTCAGTCTTGAGATGAAAATGCTCATTAGTTTTAATGACATTTCAGTCATTTCTATCCTTCATAGTTTTAGTCTAGTTTTGAAAATACAAAACATTTTAGTCAACTAACTAGTGAGGCTATTTTATGTATCAGAAGTTAGAATCAAGATGACAGGCTGTATAAAAATGTCTCTAAAGTTTTGTTACATCGACAAAAAAATTCCCAACACTTACAAACTGTCATTTCTCTCTAACACTTTGGCACCACAAATAACTAATCTGAAATAACTAGCACGGGTTCATTGTAAACTCTGACTTATCAGTCTCACTGCAGAGAAACAACTTCAGTAATATGTAGGGTGCCGTTTGTAAAGTGTCTCATGCTGAAAATAACATCAACTTTTTGCCACATTTAGCTTCAAACAATGTTTAAAAAAGTGTTGTGAATTTTTTAACGTCTTTTTTAAACATTGTTTGAAGCTAAATGTGGCAAAAAGTTGATGTTATTTTCAGCATGAGACACTTTACAAACGGCACCCCATACAGTAAAACCTGAACTCGTTATTAATCTGCAACATGTTAGTCTGGAGGTTAAAACTCATGTCTCACAGACTTGGTGATGAAAACTAAACTTTTATCTCTGTCAGAGAAAACTGATCTAAGTTCAGATTCTTTACTTACAACACAGCTACACTCACAGATAACTGGGCCTCCTACCTGCCTGTTAAACAACATTAAGCCATTTGAAGATAATTACAAGTACGGCTGTTTTCGGCCTTCAGTGTCTGATAGTCCACCGCTAACATTTTCATCTCGTCTCATCAACAAAAATGAAACATAGATTTTTTTTCTTAGTTTTTATTATCAAGATCTATTTTTAGCTAGTCATCCTCCCATTTTCGTCATGGAAAAAAATTGGAAAAAATGAAAAAAAAAAAAAAAAATCTAAAATGAAATAAAAAAATGAAGAAAAACTTTTGTCATAGTTTTCGTCCACAGAAGCTCTCAGGTAATCAATGTGATCCAACATCTTGCTACTACTGTTTACTTCTGCTGTGCAACACCCTCCAGCCTCCTCCTGCTAGAAAGCATCAAAGTTCCAAGAATCCTGAATGGAACTGGTTCAAACATCAGATCAAATCTGGTGGGAAATGGCTATATGCGTGACCCCTTTCTTATATCACACAGTCATTTGATACATAGGTCATACAAAATTATTATTATTATTATTATTATTAACATTGGTTCAAAATATTATCTGTCTATGACTTGACTAAAACATATCTTTGGTTGGGAAGAAATGTGGGTTTCTCATATCAAAGAAACTAACACAAAGTGTTATCTAGGGGGCACTGCCAGCATATTCAGCGGATCATAATCAGCGAGTAAGTCCTGACTCCTCATCCTGATTTGAAGAGCAGCCCTCACACCTCACGACTGTCAACCCTAACGATCGCACAGTCGCTGTTCTATTACTGCACTCAAACAAACAGGTTACAACAGCAAATGCACTGTGAGTCACACAAAGTCTCTGGCAGTGGCACAGACAGAACTTTCTTTTGAAATGAAGATCAAAGCTGCGTCGGCAGCGTCGGGGCCTGGCGGTGCACAGAATATTCATGAATGCGAGACATCTGTCAGCTACTAGACAGCGTTGCGGGCGGGGAGGGAGGGAGGTGACATTTGTCTCCCAACAATGAGGGATGGGCTTCAAATAGGGAAGTAAGTAAACACCCCAAGAGAAAATGCATGGGTGCTTTAAGTTGGCTCAGAGGGTGTTTTGTCTTATCAGGAGTTGAAAACAAAAAAAGGGGCTGCGAGGCTTCCGTGTTCTAGCTCCTATGTGTTCTATGAATCATGACAGTTTTGCATAATACCTATTTCACTGTGTGATTGTATCATTATTTATATGACCTCTTTTTTCTAAAATGCTCATCTCCCTGAGTCTGCAGAACACTGTCCTTCCTCTAGGCACTGTGAGTTAAAATTAAAGTCACGAGCAATGTCATCACAGATTTAATTTTCATATTAATAAAGACCTTTTGCATGGCGTCCTCAGCTGTGCCTCGCTTTGTAGCCTGGAATGGGGGTGAACAGCGGAGGAGATGGGGGAAATAACAGCAAGGATCACACGCTCCGGTTACCATGGTACTTTGGTCTGAGGTTCCAGGGCTGTAATTTATTGTGGAGGGTGGTCGGCGGCAGCGATGATGCTACAAAGTGAAACATGCACCTGCTGGGAGGCTGGTAGTCTGGGGACGCCAGGAGGTCTGGAGAGGTCACATCTGGAGCAGTATGACATCCAGCACTGACCAGCCTATTCCAAACACCTGTGATGGTATGAAAAGAAAAATGTCTGCAAAGTGGAGCCGTATTTTTTGGAATAATGGGAGCCACCATGCTATTTTTTATCCTCAGTAAGCATGAGCTGGTTGTCAGTGATCATTATATACCTTCTGCACACCCAGGGCTAAAATGTAGAAGACATCATATCTATACCCAATTTCTAACAGAGCAGAAGCAGAATCCTTGATTTTAACACAAAGAACTGCACTGTTCTAGGGGTAGTCAGAAGCGGATCTTCTTATACCACCCAGAGGTGGGGATGGGGCACCAAAATTACCCCCCACCTCCTTCAAAATTGAACAGTGGGGTAATGGAGTGAAGTATATATGGAGAGCACAATAGTAAGAGAAAACGAAAAGGCAAAAGCCATCTGGGGCCCATTACACAAACAAGAAGACGAAATTTGCACATTTCCAAATTTGCAAATTTGCAAATGAAGCTTGGCTAGGGGGCCAAAGGTGCTTGGTCCAGAGCTGGGTGTAGTCACTGAGAAAAAGTTGCGTCACCGCCTTAAATAATTATGTGAAAGCAACTACTGATGATAATTCCCGCACTAATCAACATTTTTAGCAACAGATCAAATGTGTTATGTGCATAAGGTCGATTGAAAACAACAACAACAACAAAAAAACCCAGCAAATTATTGCCTAAATAGTCTCCCGGGAGAAACAGGTTTCCACTTTTTTGTTACCTGTTTTTTAGGATCCTAATGATCATGCTGCCAGAGTCCATCAATGGTCCATAGGGGTCATTTGGTGGGCATCTTCAATTGATGTCCACATTAGTTGCACCAGGAATCAAATGGAAAGCTCACTGATATGGTACAACTCTGTACTGGTGAAAAACAGGCAAACAACAAATTTTAAGGTTCATACCAATAAAATTTTGCTATTTTGTTTCACAATAGTTTCCTGCAATAGCTAAATGAAACTAGTTCTTTCTCTTATCAGTCCTTCACCGGCTGTTTCTGGGAATGTTGGGGCCTTTTAAATTGTCAAATTTGCAATAAAGTAGTAGTAATTGGACAAAATTGCAAGGTTGCGCGCAATGCATAGGATTGGCTGAATTTCAATCAATCAATCAATCAACCAATCAACCAACCAATCAACCAATCAATGAATCAGTAATTTATTTGTCACATGGAATTGTACAAGGTAAAACTCTAGTGAATTTCTTTGCCTCTTCTAATTTAGCATGTTTCCGAATGGTTCTATTAATCCATGGTTTCTGGTTGTGGAATGATTTACCTGTCCACACATCCTGACCCCAACAAATACGTGTTAACTGTTGGGACTTTCTTTTATCAACTTCAAGGTCACTGAAGGGAAACACCACCTAAATTAAGAATTCCTTTATGTCATTTGGATGGTAGCCTAGGAAAAGTTCAATCAATATTTGTTCAGTCGGTGTTTGTGAACACTGTCTACTCTCTCTCAAAGCCAGAAACCACAGGAGCCGGTTGCACCACCTCTCACTAAGTGTTTACTAACCTTAGTAAAAGTGTAAGTGTTTACTAAATCAAGATTTAGTCATTACTAAATTAAAATGGGTTGCACCAGTTTTACTAGGAATCACGTAGAGCTAGTAATTACTAAGTGTTTACTAAATATTTACACCTACCCTAAGGGTTGTGTAACTGTTACCTAGTTACCTAGTTTGCCGACACAGGATCAAAACCAACTGAAGAAAACAGCAACTATGGCTCATTTAGAGAGGCTTGCTCTACAAAAACAGAGAACCTGCCATTAGGAAAAGGGTTTTGAGAGACCGAATCCACCCTTTGGATGTGTACGATGACTTTGATATTTACTGTCGCGACCAGATAATGCGGATCACGGACATGGTGGCTCCGACAATTGTTTTGCGTTGTTACTCTACCTAACGTTAGGCTCCCAGATAGAAACTGACTTAACGTTAAAACCCATTTGACACTAATTCAACATTGAATCAAAATGCTATCTGGGCGAATGTTATGCATCCCAAAACGACAACGCTACACAGTTTGTATGATACACATCGTTTACGGTAGGCTACGTACCGACTGAAGAGACTGTGGAGTATCTTGCCCGGCTGCGCCCAGCTGTTCCTGTGTACATTCTGCTCCACACGCTGATTGGGTAGCCAAGTTGTTGTCGTCACGTCATGCGACTAGTAACCACTTACGCATCTACTAGATACGGGATTGCGTAAACCGGTCTGGTGCAACCGAAATTAGTAAACAACTAGTTGCAAACTAGCTAGTAATTCCTAAGGGTTTAGTAGTGGTTTAGTAATTACTAAATCCTGAATTTAGTAGAGAGATATGCCAGACTGGTGCAACCCCACCCAGAGGAGTAAGTCTCAAACTTATGATGTCATAGGGTATAACCTCTGGAGCTGCTTCATCGACAATGAATGGGAGCCTGATTTTGTGGACCCACAGAATATTTTTTATACCCAAATGAGAGTTTTAATTTATTTTAGTTTTTCCAATTCTGAAACAGAAAATGTACACATATAGTCAGAATATTACCCTTGGTGCTCTCAGTGTCATCAAGAACATCTTTCCCAGTTTCATGTCTGAGGTACAGCTCCAGACTTTATATGCCATGACATCCCAAATTAAAGTTTAAGCACTGTAGTTTTTAAATTTAGGGATGAACTGTTCATGTTTACTTATATGTTTGGATTGTCTTAGACCATAGGAATACCATATATGAATTTTGATAATGAGGTTACTTCCACCTTAAGTGGATGAGGTCTGTGGTCTGTCTCCACGTCTTCTTTGGCCTCCCTCTCTTCCTCTTGCCGCCCTCAGGCACCTAGTCCATTGCCACACTCGCTGGTCTCTCTCTTGGCAGTTGGAGTACGTGTCCAGCCATTCTTCTTCTCCTGTCAGAGACCATGTCAGATAGTAGCGTCACCCCTGCCCTTCTCATCACCTCATCGTTAGTGATGTGGTCTCGCCATGAGATCCTCAAGATGGTGCTGAGGCATCGTCAGTGGAAGACATCCAACATGTTGGTAATACTGGCAGTCCTCATTCATGTCTCGCTTGCGTAGGTTGCTGTTGGAATGACCACTGACATATATAGGCATAGCTTGATTGCTGTAGTGATAGCTTTGGATGACCATATGTTGTGGAGCCATTGGAACACTCCTGCAGCTTTGCCGATTGTCGTTCGTACGTCTTTTGCCACATCTCCTGTACTCGAGATGTTACTGCCAAGATATGTGAAGTTCTTGATGTACTCAGTGTCATACTTGCCTAGAGTGAGTGGTGGGTGATGTTGATCCTGTCTGACGATCATGGCCTTGGTCTTGTTGTGACTGATCCGTAGACCAACCTTTGCTCCATGCTCTTGGAGATTGCTGGTCATCACGTGGGTATGACTGATCAGAGCCAGGTCATCCGCAAAGTCCAGATCATGCAGTCTGCCCTGTCCCCACTTAATGCCAAAGTTCGTCCCGACGAGGGTCTTCCTCATCACAAAATCAATAACAATAAGGAAGAGCAAGGGTGACAGGATGCACTGACAGAACAAGTGGAGTTACAGTACAGGGCCCTGAAGATGTTCATGTATTTGGACGGCACGCCATACAGCTGGACAATCTGCCACAATGATTCCCGGTGGATGCTGTCGAAAGCTTTCTTGAAATTGATATAATTGATTATGAGGGGTGTCTGCAGTTCTCGGCACTGTTCTATGATGTTGCGAAGAGTGAAGATCTGTTCAGAGCAGGACCTTCCCTTCCGGAAACCAGCTTGCTATTCCCTTAGGATATTATCCACCTTGGTTTTAGGCGTTGGAGCAGAACACTGCAGAATACCTTGCCAGGGATAGACAGCAGTGTGATGCCCCGCCAGTTGTTGCAGTCCCCGAGGTTTCCCTTCTTGGGCAGTGTCACAATGACCCCAAATCTCCAATTGGCAGGAACATCTTCAGCATGCCAAATCAGGTTAAACAAGTGGGTGAGGCTCTCCACAATGACCTCCTGGCCATGCTTCAACAACTCGGCAGATACTTCATTGAGTCCCAGCACCTTGTTGTTCTTGAAGCTCTTGATTGGTCTGGCAACCTCGGTCCCCGATATCTCATCTGGGGTAACATTCAGGGTTGGAGCTGGTGGTTCCTGGTCAAGACTGAAGAGCGTGGGAGGTGTTGGCTGGTTAAGAACCTCTCTGAAGTGTTCCATCCACCTTGCTCTTCGTCGCTCAGGAGTGCCCTGCCATCCTTGCCTCTGATTGGCACACCGGAGCTGCTCCTAGAGCTGGTTATCTCTCGCATGATCCTGTACAGCGTCCTCATATTGTTCTTCTCTGCTGCCTCCTGTGCCTCCCTTGCTATTGCTTTTCCTTGCTTTCCAACCGGAGCTAATAGGAGAGTTCATATGGGACATATATTCATCGTGTACAGAAAGACAACTCTGCTAAATAAGATTGTTCTGTGTTTGCTGGATGTGTAAATAGGCAAAGGTTTGCAAATACATATTGACTGAATCTAACATATCCTGCTGCCGTAAATACTCATAAGAGCACTGAATGTGGATCAATCCATCACAGAAAATAGTCCCCAACAAATGCACTATTTTCTCCTATTTAAGAAGCTACAGTGACCAGCTGTTTTAAGAAATGACTGAGCTTTTTTTTTTAATATAAAATAAAACTATATATTTGTTTTTTTGTCCCCATTAGGAATGAATGGGCTTTGAGCTGTGTGTTGCTTCTTTTCATTGAATTTGTTAACCATAGGAAATGCTGAATAATACCAGCCTTATCCTTTAATATGTAGATTATTTTCTCAGCAAAAATTAATTAATGAATAGATCAAACTGCCACTTGGAATAAAGCTCCTCATATTGTGCCACATGGCAGAGTCGAGCCCAGCTCCAGGATGTTCTGTCTGTGTCTCTCTTGTTGCATGAACTCCCTGTGTTGTTTTGCAGTTGTTGACGTGCGCCTTTGACGTCGTTTCACGTTTCCTGTCAGGGTAATTGATGGTGACAGTGTCAAGAGACTCAAGACCAAACAAAATCATATCACAGCGAAATAGGAGTTGCCAAACTGCCTTGTCATGGTATGAATATTTCATAGACGGATACAAACAGCATGACATGGGGGTACACAATACTCCTGTTACTTTTCCACAAGTTAATTAGTCTCACTGAGCAATTAGAATTTCTGATTAGGTAAACAATAACCATGAAATGAGTTTCCCAAAACCTTTGCATCCCCAACATATGTGTCTCCGCTGAGAAAAAACAGAATGAATTGTTTATGCTTTGCATCCATATAATGGCCTCAAGTGGGTCATGTTTAGCTTCCTCAGCCAGTATAAGCAAACACTGTTCATACTAATGTAGCAGAAGAAGTGCAGGGGTGATGATGAGGAGAGATGCAATCAGCTCTCTCCTCGTGGCGGGATGGCTTCATTTAAACGCAATCCAACAAAACACACAGTGGCTAATTACCACCACATTCACTCATGCATCCATCTACTTAGACAACATCTCTGCAGCTAAGGGGTCATTGCAGTGGTGTTTGAGTACTGTATAACACAAGGGCTGTGACTTTTTTTTTTATCTTTGGGTTTTTTGTTTTTTTGTAATGTTAAAAGACTGCATTATCCATGAGCATTGGTGCCTTGTGTAATTCTAGATACTGATCTGGCTAGCATGTGCATTTGCTATGAAGCGAGTGAAATAAAGACACATCTTATTTTTAATACTATCTTTCTTTTTTAAAGGGGACTTTTTATACTCATTTTCAGTTTCATACATGTATTTTGGGTTTCTGCTAGAACATATTTTCATGGTTTGATGTTCAAAAAACACACTTGCTTTTCCCTCCTTGTCAAAAACAAACACTTTGTCAATGGACCCTGTCAAAATATGATGTGCGGTGTACGCTACAGTTTTGGACATTCCGGGATGGCATGTCATTTTACGCTTGTCACATGTGTTGTATCTTTTCAACATACACTTCCATTTTCACAAGAAATTAAGTGAAAACAGTCATCGAGATTAACTTACAACATAGTTCAAACACTTCATTTTCTTGGTTAATTTCCGTAGGTTTAGGCAAAAAAGTCTGTGGTTAGGTCAAGAAAAAAAATATGGGTTGGCTTGAAATATGTATGGTTGTGTATGTAACGTCACGTGACAAACATCATATAAGATACGTCGCTAAGGTAGCATGCTACACATGCTAGCACACTACTAACAACGCCTGACTTTTGGTTTTGCACAGGAAACAAACAGTGGGTTCTGGGTGAAAGTCCGGAGTCTGTTTGACCCATCCACCTACCCTCCCGCTTTCCCCATGTAGACTTTCTGTAGTGCCCTACTGATTTTAGTTCATACTGTAGTATTTGGATATTTGTAATGTAGTTCTATCCTTGCGCTGATTTTGTGAAAAATTACCTCATTTATTACTTATCTCTTTTGATTTCTGCATTAATATGGAAAAATGTGTATTTTTGTTGAGGTTTGTTTTTTTGTTTTGTTTATTTGGAGGTGTTCAAATATCCCACATTTAGAGCAGACCTTGAACTTCTCATTGTTTGGGCTATTCACCGGTATTGCGGTATATGAAAAATTCATATCATAACGAAAATAAATACCGGTTTTCGGTACGAACCGGTATACCACCCAGCCCTAAACTGAACCTCATTTACTTTAATGAAAAAGTATTCATTTGAATGGAACCATAAGCCAAAATTCTTTAAACTTATTTTTTGTTACTATGGAATGCACTTTTTCAGTTTGTTTACATAGACAAGTCTAACTTGTTCAGTGCAATCATTTTCTATATATATGTATTTTTTTGAACTTCTGGAATGAACTTTTTCAGTTTGTGTTCCCGATGCATGTATTTGCATCAGTTCAAGGGGCCTTTACTTTTATATCAGTAAGTAATGCACCTTATTTAAATTGATGTTCATTTGAGATATCAAATAGTTTTTTTGTTTGATATCTTTTCGAAAATGTTTGAGATGCTTGCCAATAGTTTTTCATTGGAAAAAATAAATCTATCTTCATTTAAAGGGTCAAAACTGTTTTGGTTTTGTTCATAGTATTGATGTCATGATCTTAGGTATATGTGTGTAAATATATATATATATATATATATATATATATATACATACACACTGTATATGAACACTTGCAGTAGTGTGCCTGGAACAGATGACCACATAAAGAAATCTGTCACCAGCTGATCTCAGCTTGTCTAGAAAGTAGAAAAATCATTGGAAACAGGTTATTCAGAATATTTTTTTGGCCACAGGGATTAATTTTACATACGTTTACCTCATTATTTGAAAATTTGGCTACGTTTTATATGAGCATCCGAAATTGTCACCCTATAAATATGAAAGAGAACAAGAAAAAGCAATAATGGGTCCACTTTAATGCAGAAGGCATAGTGATGAGGTAATGTATCTATTTGTGTCTAAGATTAATAACTCTACTATGATGATGGTAAAAAAAGGAAACTTTGAAGACCTCATTCACCGATAGGTTACATGTAAGCCTACAACCAACAGATACTTTGTAGTAGTAATTTTGTCAAGAAAGCTGAGGTTATTAATATTCCCTTGTCATTTCACAAGCCAACAGCAAGATACAGCTCGGTAGCAAGGCCAGCCTAAAATGTTAAGCTATAAGCAGTTGTATTACAGTCATGTCCATTGTGACCTCGCAATGTATTTCATGAATAAAATAGACACATTACATAATATATTTATGAGAGACAGAGGGCCAATTCAGGATTGTTTTTGAATCCTTTCAAATCCCGCAATTCTCTCCATCTTTTGAATGACCGTTCAAGGTTGACTTGTGTTTTCATCCATGCTCTATCACTGTCCTTTCAGCTTCATTCCGAATGAGGGTTTACATGGGAGATCAGTTTAATCGCCTTTTAATTGCCTTTGTTTGGGTCCACGCAAGGTTTGGGGCAGGGAAGGTTTCTCATTGGATAGGGGGCGGGGCGGATGTTACGTGTTTACGTTTACCGGAAGAAAACACTGTAGTCCTCGTTCCGGATAACAAGATGCTTGACGACGCTGTTCTTAGTGCCTTTTTCGGACTTCTTTTGCTTATATTCTTGAAGCAGCAGTACGACAACAACCTTGTTCTGCTAATGCTTTGTCTGTTGAGGAGGAGAAGGGAGGTAGAAGGTCGAAGAAGGGAGATAGAAGACCGTGCTGCCATCTTGTCACGCACGCTATATATGTTATCGCGCCGGAAAGGCAAGGAAACAAGCATGCACAGAAAGACTGGAATGAACTTAAAGAGGAATGAGTGTATACAAGTGCGAGAAATTCTTTCATTCGGAATTAGAAACGGAATATTCCAGCCTCTTACATTGGATTGAATTTTCAATTGCATTGACCATTTTCATTCTGAATATGGTGTTTACAAGATCACTTTTAATAGGAATGAACTTTCATTCCGTATGAAAAGGGAATTAAACTGTCCATGTAAACACACTCCTGTTCTCACTGACGGTCTGGTTTGCTTGTAGGTAATATAGAGGCATTAGTATTAAATTAAGACTGTTTCATATTCAGGTAAAAAATCCTTGTAGTTGCTTCAATATTGAGAGGAAAGATCACGAAAAAAAGTTTAGAACAAAAAATGCTATTCATTTTTACAAGCTAGGTGGGAGTTCAATATATGTAAGTATCTTTATCAAGAACGCCTCACAGGAATTGCTTCAATTTTGGCACAAATGTCCACTTGGACTCAATGATGAACTGATTACTCTTTGGTGGTCAAAGGTCAAGGTCACTGTGAGCTTGTCCGTCTCATTCTCATGAACGTGATATCTCAAGAACACCTTGAGGGAATTTCTTCAAATCAGCACAAATGTCCACTTGGACTGATGAATAAAATTATTAAAATTTGGTGGTCAAAGGTCAGTGACCTCACAAAATATATATTAGGCCATAACTCAAGAATTCATACACTAATCACGACAAAACTTCACACAAATGTCTTAAAAGATAAAATAACCAAGTGCTAACATTTTATAACTAAAAGGTCAAAGGTCAACTTCACTCTGACATCATAGTTTGCTTAAAACACTTTTCTGGCCATTATTCAATGCCGTAACTCAGGAACAGAAAGGGAGACATTTGGTCAGATACTGAATTGGTGACACTTATGTTGGATGCCCACATTGAAGCTGTGCTAATTGTATAGATCTTCTGCGCTGTCGGCGGGGCAATGGGTGTTAAGCATCGATATTTTCACAGAAATGGATGTAAGCTGTAAAAGAAACTTGACTGATGCATAGAGGCAGACAACCGCAGGGAGTATTTAGGACTAAAATCAAAGTACAGCTGAAGCTTATGGGTATTTAGTCTTAATCCCCTTTCAGACATGCACCCCTTTACTTTTAGGTAATGGCGATTAAACATATTGGTGCCATCTGAAACAGCACCCTGGTCACTTTTATGTAGAAGTCACAAAGGCAATCTTACCAGGTTGGACCCAGTAACATTTCTGTATCGCTTTCACCATGGCATAAGTTTAAATTGAATGCCATCAGATTAACATAAAGGTAACAGCAGCACAGGGTAAACGATGCAGACAAAGTGAGAGCTTCATGCAGGGGTGGCCAACCCGCGGCTCGCAAGCCGCATGTGGCTCTTTGCCTATCAGTGTGCAGCTCTTCGATCCATTAATTAAAACCATCGGCATTGTTATGAGTGCGTATGGCCCTTTAAGAAATGTAACAGGCTTAAGTGGAGTGAGTGAGAGAGAGAGGAGTGCGCACGGGCAGGTGAGAGGGTGTGGAGTTTGGGAGGAATGCAGGACTGCAGCGTGGTGGTGATATCGCACAACAAAAAATGTCAGGGAAGAAATGCGTGTCTTTGTGTGTGTGTGTGTGCATGTGTGGAGAGAGTATGAGAGAGGGAGAGGCTGTGTGTGGATGTGTGTGGAGTAGTGCTGCACGGTATACTGGTAACACCGGTAGACCGCAGTAGGCTGCTACTTAAACACCATGGTACATGACATGGTGCCACTACTGTGGGATAAGTTTAAAGTCCAATCAAAGGAGGGTGAGTGTCCATGCGCTGGCCAATAACAGCCATAGTGCTCTGCGGCGCAAGATAATGGCTTACCGGTGACGGAGAAGCCCGGCTCCAATATTTTTCTCTTTGTTGGTGTCATGACTGTCCAGAAGTACCTGAACAGGTAGAAAAGTGATTTATCTTATTATAAATGACAAAAGGCACATCTGCCTCATTTTTGCTGTGGTATCCTGATACTACTCAGAACCGTGATACTTTCACTGGTATCGTACCGTGGGTCCCAATTTTGGTACTGTGACAACACTAATCTGGAGGGGGTTCATCTGCAAAAACTAAGGAAAAACTAAACAACGATATTCGGTATTCGGTACTCGGTATTCGGCCAAGCGATTAATATTATTCAGCTTCGGCCCCAAATTTTCATTTCGGTGCATCCCTAACAAAGCAACAAAATGCATTCAAATGAATAAATTCATTAGGACCCATAAATGGTTTAACAAAGTTGAATTCAATAGTTGTAAAGACATTTGAGTCGGGACCAAAGATACACATAGAGTCCACCATTTGCTAAAGCCCGGGGAGAAAAGGGTTCATCTTCTGAGAAGTATATATATATATATATATATATATATATATATATATATATATATACATATATATATGCTCAACTTATCCTCATACAATGGTTCGTATGATAACTTCCGAATTACTGTCCTTACCTGTTAGGTTAGGTTCAGGAAAACAGTCATGGCTGGGCGTGACATGATGTGTCAACATGACGTTACATACGTATGTAACTTAAAATAATTCAGCATCCATTTGGTTCATCAGACACGAACCCTGGCCACCTGGTTAAAAGTCTTTGCTCTTTATATTACCTCACCTGAATTCCTTCTTTGCTCCCATCATATGACGGAGGACAGTCTGCAGCACATAGATCAAATGATCACAGGTACCTGGCTCACAATTACAGGTGTTATATAAGTTATAGTGCTACAGTTACCTTCTGTAGGTGTAGATACAAACAGTGAAAACAGTCTAATATGCATTGTGAATTCTGCAGCTTGTCAGGATCTTCTCTAGGATCGAGTTTAAAGTTTGACCTGATGTTGGGTCCAGAGGGAACATCACATAAGACCATGAACAACTATAAACACATTTTGTTGTGAGGTAGAACATAAATGTTTAAGTATCTTGGTTTGGTCTAACTGCAGAATAGAGGGACAAACAAATGGTATGACCAACCCTGTCTCAGTTTTTGTCGTTAAAACTTGGCACTTAGTTATGGACTTCCAGCGTCAGACACAGACGAAAAAGCCGTCCTTTCACCTCAGCATAGTACGCTGCTGGTCACCGTTATTGTTTAACAGCGCCTGGTGGCATCAGGGGAAAACACTGTGGGACAACAATGAAAATTAAAGCAGCAGAAGTTCGAGTAGGATGGGTGGGAATGCTTTCACCCAGCATGCCAGTGTTCCCTTCCCATATGATTGTAAAGCCAAACCTTGTTCTTTTTTCCTAATCTCAACCACATGGTTTAGTTGTCTAAACCCAACCATGGGTGTTGGCCAAACGTAACCATGTGCGTTTGTTGATGAAGGAAGAAAGGTCAATTTGCGGTGTTGCACTGATGCAGTACCTTTATTTTGAAAGAGACTGTATGCAAACTGTACATTTCCTGTGTAAACAGAATAGTTTTTTGAAAACAGACAATACATGTAACAGGCTGAAGGTGACACGGCATCCCAGAATGTCAACAACCAACGCACCCAGGGTACCTTGCACTTCATATGTGGATGTTAAAAGTCCATGACCAAACGTTGATATGTGACAATGTCAGAGTGAGAAAGCGAAGACATCACCATTCTTGGGTCTCACTGGTCACAGGGCAGAAATTTGCAAGACAATCAGAAAACATTTAATAGAAATTTGAAAGATTTATCTCAATAAATAAGTCCTAAATGCCTGGCTATTTCGAAACAAAGAATAATGGATTTTCTTTTAATTAACACTGTAATTATAAATTAATGATACATTATAAGTAATTTGATTTCTTTGTAAGACACCATGGATAATATTAAACTGAAAATCTGATGTATTCATCATATTGTAATTACTCTGTCATCTGGTTGACAGTGTTTTTGAAAAAACTGACAAAAAAGCCCACATATACTGCAATGAAAGGGTGCAGTACAAATATAGAAGTTATCTATTCAGGCGGAGGATAACATTGTGGTTCACTCCTTCTATAAGAAGGCCTTCAATAGGAAAAGCCAAAGCTGGCACTCTTTCTGTGGAAGCTCAGAGGCTTCAACAATTGCAAAAGAATGCTTAAGATGTTGTACCAGTCCGTGGTTACCAGTGCTGTATTTTATGCTGTCGTATACTGGGGACGGAGCCTGAAGCTTTGTTTATACTAGCGCGAGACAACGTGGCGTAGGCCACCATAGGCGAGGCACAGCTTATGAGCGTGCATAGAGACGTTTATGTTCAGTGCTTTTCATTGCAATATTCTCTGACAGGAAAGCGTACATTCAAAAGATTCTGTGGATAAGCAAGAAGTCAACGAATGTTACTAGATGAATGCTACCAGAAAAATAGGTTATGTGGTAACAGTAGTACAGCAATCTTTCAGGTTCTTCCACACCATGCAGCAAAAAGCCTTCTCTTTCCCCGGTGTGGTGGCTATTTCTGTTTTCATAATGTTAGGCCATTGGCCTGTCCCTGTGGTCTCGCAATGAAGAGACGTAGAGATGTATTTACAGGCAAACTTGCTTGGCCAGTCTTTCCTCCAAGGAGTCCATGTTAAACTGGAAAGTGCAGCGTACACGGTTTGTGTACATCCTGATCAGATGCCCGAATAACCTCAGCTGACCCCTTTTGATGCAGAGAAGCAGTAGCTCTACTCCCAGCTCCCTCCTGATGTCCATGCTTCTCACCGTATCTCCAAGGCTGAGTCACCCTATGGACGCTTTTATCCGCGATCTCATTCTTTCAGTCACTGCCCAGAGCTCATGAGCATAGATGAGGGTTGGGACATAGATGGACCAGAAAGTCGAAAGCTTTACCTTCCAACTCAACTCTCTCTTCACCATGACAGTCCGGCGCAGCGCCCGCATCACTACAGACACCACACCAAACCGCTTATCCATCTTGCACTCCAATCTACCCTCACTCGTGAACAGATTTGTTCTTCTCTGATATTTCTAAATGTCTTTGTTGTCTCCTATGATTGTATTTTGCTTGAACTACACTGTCCCCATGATCTCTGGTGGTATTGCTCTGTTTTATCCATATCTGAAGCTTTCAGAAAACGTGCAGAAATACAGACAAAATGAATGCAGTGTATGGACTGAAGGCTCCATCCATGCCCATATACATACCTAACTTTGGGCATAAATGAGCCCCAACAATACCTCCAACTCTCTTTGCAACATGCTGGTTGAGAAGTGTCCACATCCAAAGATTGATGTTCCACCGAGCAGCACAAAAGCTTATTCTTGCTGGTGGCCATTAAACTGTTGAACTCATCCCCACTCTGTCCCATTCTGGATACTAGTGGATTGTGAGTCTGTTGAGGTCTCACTGGACTTGCTAAATGGGCTGACAATTATGTTTCTGTAACTTCTGGCAAAGTTTTCGTTCTTTTTACACACCTGTTCAAGTTCACACTTGCATGCATACACACTCACTGAAGGGGATACTTTTTTACTTATTTTTTAACATAGCACTTGTACTTGACATTTGTTTTTGCACTATGCTTTGCACCGTGTAGTTAGTTCGTGCACTGCTGCTGTTACATGCAGATTTATTCCTCTATTCTCAAAGATTTTGTTGTTTAAAATTTTATATGCAAAGCACACATTTGAGTACAATTTAAAATTCAAAATTCTCCAAAGATGATATTTCTCCTGTACCCTGCAGTGATGATATTAGATTCAGTTCGTTTTTATCCAGATTATGTATGGCCCCTTTGCACAAAAACTCAAGTGGTTTAATAGTGTATTTTCTGCAGCTTGACCCCACAATGTAACACAGTAGGACATATGGGAAAAGATCATAGTATGCATGAGAATGCTGGCTGCATGCATAGAAAGACTTATTTTGTCTACTTGGTTTTAAGAACTAATAGCAAGATCCTCTCTCTGTGACCACTCAGAGTATAACTCCAGTCTAATTAACACTGAACTACACAGGAAGATGGTGTCGAAGTACATCCACCTTCTCCCGCCCACCTCCTAAACTCCCATTTAAACACTGGACATCGCAGTGTGAATTCTAACAAGAAGAAGAAAGCTGTCTCTTTAATGCCATGGCAGCGCTTTCCTCTGGTGTTCCTGCTTCTTATTTCCTTATTGGACTGATGTATATGCATGAGGAAGCACTGCATCAACCTCAGTGGCAAAATTACCCATAGAGGACTAAGGTCTGATATGACAGGTCACCCATCACATTTGTATTCATGAGCAGTTAAATGAATGAATTGATGAATAAATGCATGACAAGAATCCGCTAAATTGTTGCGTAAATGTCAAAGGATGCGTGATCTGCTGAAGCTTTGTGATTTCAATTCGCAAGAGAGGGAGCCGGCTGATTGGCTGCGGAACGGCGTAAATGGAAAACAACTATGTCTTCAATAGAAAAATGCATCGAGCCACCGAGCTCCAACTGTGATGAAGATATTATTAGTTGGTTTTGAAACGTGCATGTTGAATGTAAAGAGCGTGAAAGGGCCTTTGGAGCAGACTTCTGAGGGATCCTACCGCAGCCGACTGTCTGGAGAGCAGCGTGATATTGTACACAGACTTTGCTGTTATTCAGTGTGTTATCTCCCTATTTAGTCCTTTGTGTCTGCTAGGATGGAGACATAAGGGCTGTGTGGAACATCCAAAAGCAATCTGTTTTAACAAGATGGCTCAGTTTGTATACACGCTTATCACCGAGCCAGGCAGCAGGACCAGGGTTTGACTGTTATTATTCATGATACAAGATGCCTTTGATCTGGGCTCTGGCGCTGCGCAGAACCCAGCATAACCTTCTTGCAGCAGTTTTTTTTCCTCCCAGAAACACATCATGCGCACCCATGTTGCCAAGGCCACTTCTGCTGTGTTGACGTCCAACCAAATGTCATCCCTTTTTTGCAGGCAGAAATCATTTTCAAAGTGACAGTTTTCATTATTTAAAGGAAGAAAAAACATGGCTATTTTTTTTTTTTGCATACATCAGAAATGTTCCTTTAGCCTGCAAGGGTCTGAGTACGTGGGTCGGGTACATGTTGGATTGACAGCTGAGCTGGCACAGGGACACAATTTAAACAAACTTATACAGACAGACAGAGCGCTGGTAGCAGTGGTATTAAATAATAAGCTCATGCATTACTCCCCCATTACCAGCCCGTCACACCAGACAAATGGAAAATGAGCTGTTTTCAGCTATTTTTGTGTGACATATTTGTTGCAGCTGTCTGTAATATGACACAATAAACAAACAAACAGTGTATATCCTTTTAATTAGCTACATTGATTGTAATTAGCATTATTTCTTGTTAGAATTTACAAGGGCTTAGGAGTAAAAACTGTTTGTGTCTGCTTCTGAATTGTAATAACTTGTTTGCAGTCACATGACTGTAGACCCTTTTAGGGCCGACGTCACAATGACATCATGTTATTAGCTGGAGGGAAATCACACATCGCCATCACAGGGCTGTAGGCTACATAGGAGTCTAAAGATATTGTCATGTTGTGTTATTGGGAGCCAGGATAGAAGGAGTCATGGCTCAAAACTTCAATTTTATCGCCTAGCAGCAAGACAACTATGGTTAAATTTAATAGGATGAAAGGACTGGACGGAGGTGGTCTTATAAAATGCTCTCATGTAGCGCACTTCACATTGGGTTAGGTATTAAGTATTTCCTGTTATGGGGATGAATAACGTTATGTGTATTAAGGGTTATCATGTCCATCTAATCAGAAATTGGGGAGGTATTAAGAGGAATATTGTATTTCTCCGTAATGTTAGCTTCGATAGAAAAACAATCTGGAGGAAACTGTTCAAGTGCCATCCTCTTTTGTAAGATTAGCATAGTTTTCAGCCACAAAGCTGACCATTCCTCCTTCAGCAATCCTGTCAAATCATCCATCCACTGTATGAGAGCATACAGGTCACAGGTCAGCAAGTCTGGTCCAGTTGATCAGTGTTTACTTTTTCAAGTAACACTAGCGGTCCTAGAGAGTGAGTGACCTGACATGATGTATTTTTAAATTCAGTCTGACGCTCTCTCCCACAACCTGATTTGCCCAGTGGACACAGTGCAAATGACCCCATCCTTCAGACCTCCAACAGTTTTTAACAGTACACAGTAAGCCGATGAAAGTGCATAGAGTCTAGTGGACTATAACTATTTTGTGTGTGATTGGGTCCACACTGAAAATACTGCAGTCTTGTTTTTTTGCTGGGTGAACTAATGTGCTTAGCTATTACTGTCTTTTATATTTCAACTCTGTACATGGTTGCACTGCTGTGAGGCTAATGTTACTTGCTAACTGTTAAAAAAACAGGGTTGTGGCTAAAAACCACAGAGAAGTTGTTACAGCACATTGTAATTGCATCCAACCTGAGGAATGTTCAACCTACACATTCTCACTCCGACCTTGCCACTTATCACGTTTGGTCACTTTTTCCACATCGAGTTAAGATGTGCAAGGTACCCTTGGGTGTCTTGGTAATTGACGTTCTGGGATGCTATATCAACTTTATCCTTTTACGTGCATTTTCTTTACTTCTTCTCTTTACATCCTACTGTCTTCAGGACTTAACATGGCCAGTGTTTTTCCCCATTTGATCAGTTGGAACAGCCGTAAATGGTCCAAATTACAGGCATTTGTGCAGTGTTGGTAGTCTTTGCCTCCAGTTGCCTGCTCTCCATTTGGACACTGCACTGTGGAATGACATCATGCAAATAAACTACTGTGACAGGTTTCTTATTTCTCTTGAAACAAAATCCAGTATTACTACTAATACAACTGACAGGTGATTTGAAATTAATTATATGCTCTTCAGTAGTCTTTTTCAGAAAAAACAAAACAAAACAAAGAGCCTTCTGGATACAAATAATGAAAATAGAAAATGAAGATACATGCGTAACACAACAAAAAAAGCTCATTAAGGTCTTTCAAATGGTTTGACTACAAAGCAAGCATGGGGGAAACCATCTATGACTAAAGCTTTAACACCAATTCGAAGTTGGAATAACAAGTGGTTTTTCCTTTGTTTTATATTTTGCCAATGTTGCGTGAATGCAGCATATACAGTATATGTGACACTTCAAAAAGAGGGGGACACGTCCCCCCCCCAGTGAAAATCACACCGTGAGCACCAGAAATTTCTGATACCTTAGACTTTATTTTCAAGAGGCTAGCATGAAAGACTTTTTAGACCCAAACACTTGTAATCATTTAGTGCGAACAATATAGGAATCTCTAACTGAATTTCACATTTGCTGGTTAAGTTGTTCCAAGTGCTAAAGCTACAGTATTTAGCTAATTGCACATGCACCTTTCCCCATTGGATATTTGTTAAGTAGTTTGTTCCTCAGGCCAATGAGTATGTCCACGCTTGAAGGAGATATTAGTCAGAAATGTACACATGGTGCAGTTGAGAGTCTGTGTTGTGTCACAGCTGCAGTAACACTTTATTCAATGGGCCAGTCATTTTCTAATAATGTTGGAAGTGTCCTGGCAAAAGCACACTCATTTGTTTCCAATAATGAGGAAAACAAAAGAAGACATTCCAAGACAGTTATTTTAGTTAGAATTGAGCTAGCTAAGATAATTGAATCACTGAATAGAGACACAGCTGTGTCCTGGGTGAATCAAGTTGTAACACAAGGTTAATGTTTTTGAAGTGGTTGCAGTTTTGGATAACAACAGTAACTGGTTAGGTTTAGAGAGACGATGACAGTTTGGGTTAAAGTACAATTGTTACTTGGTCACAGTTAGACATAATGTGATGTTAATATGTGAGGTAAGAACGTAACGTTTTATTAAAAAAAAAAGTAGTGATGGCTAAATGAAGCCTCATGAAGCATTTTCTGTATTTTCTAAGCCCACTATATGGCACTCTTGGTTTAAAGAGAGAGGCTCAAAGAATAGCAATCAGTGGCTGTCAACCTTCTGTTGAACAAAAAGTGCCATCTAGTGAGCTCAGAAAATTAAGGAAATGCTTAATGGGGCTTCATTTGGCCATCAAAAAGTCAGCGTTGGAAAGTCAAAGTCTGAGGTCATGGTTCTCTGCCACAAAACAGTGCACTGCCCCAAGCAAAGGAGTTCAAATATTTTGGGGTTTTGTTCACGAGTGAGGGTAGATTGGAGCGTGAGATGGATAGGTGGTTTGGTGCAGCATCTGCAGTAATGCAGGCACTGTGCCAGACTCTTATGGTGAAGGGAGCTGAGCCAGAAGGAAAAGCTTTTTATCTACTGGACCATCTATGTCCCAATCCTCACCTATGGCCATGAGCTTTGGGTAGTGACAGAAAGAATGAGATTGTGGAAACAAGAGGCCGAAATGAGTTTCCTCAGAAGGGTGGCTGGGCTCAGTCTTAGAGACAGAATAAGGAGCTCAGACATCTGGAGGGAGCTCAGAGTAGAGCCGCTGCTCCTTTGCATTGAGGGGGGCCAATTGAGGTGGTTCGGGCATGTGATCAGGAAGCCTCCTGGATGTCTCCCATTAGAGTTGCTCCAGGCACGTCTAACTGGTAGAAGGCCCCAGGGCAGACCCAGAGCACACTGTTGGAACTACATTTCTAGCCTGGGAATGCTGTGGGATACCCCAGGAGTAGTAAAAATGCATTGCTGTAGAGAGACATCTAGACTACTTTGTTCAGCCCGCTGTCCCGTGACCTGGCCCCAGATAAGCGGATGAAAATGGGTGGATGGATGGAAGTCAAAGTTGACTTTTGCTTTCACAGGGGACACAAATAGGCGTCTTCGAGGTGAAAGTCCCATGTCCCATCAACCACAACAATCTCCTCCCACAATGGTCCTGCCTGATGCCTCCTATCATGACAGCAGCACAACCACACACGTCACACTAACAAGGCACTGCTGCGATATAAGTTAACCTGCGAGACAGTGGAGCACAAAGGCTCCGGAGAACAAGCCGAGTTAGTGACATGCAGTACGGCTAAGTTAGCAAGATGCAGTGTTAGTATGAGAGAGAGAGAGAGAGAGAGAGAGAGAGAGAGAGAGAGAGAGAGCACTTGACATTCAGCAGGCTACCTCCCTGATCTTCTAAAATTAATCAACCTCCTTGGTTCAGCTTTTGTTTGTTTGGATTTTGCCACAATAAAAAGTCATTTTTAAGATAATTAATGTTGCGTTGGTGTCAGTATAAGGCTTGCAGTGTGGGAATAAAAGTGAAATCTGTATGATTTAATCATATTTTTAGCTGAGCCCTGGAAACATAGATTAAACAGCTCCCAGATAATTTAGGAGGTATTGCCAAACATTTGCCAAAGTCCTGATATGAGGATCCTGTTGTTAGAGGAGGGGCTGAGGGCTGGAATGTCCACAGACTGATAAAAGTGACTGCTGTACTATAGCATTCTCCCATGTCCTCTAATTGGTCATGGCAGACAGGCCAGGCTGCTTGTGTGTGTGTGTGTGTGTGTGTGTGTGTGTGTGTGTGTGTGTCTGTATATGTGTGGGTCTACAGAGCTCTTCAATCAATAGCAATTACGAAGACACATAGCTGATTGCTGACCTCAGTCACTGGCAGAGTGCGTGTCGATGTGTGTCATGTTTCTCCCCGGGTCAACACACCATCACGGTTTGTTCAGTCCAGGCTTGAATGGCGCTGGGATCAGTGATAAAGGTAGAGCTTGTCTCAGCAGTTCAACAGAGCTTTACAGATTAGCATCAGATGGGGATGAAAAATTCATTCAAACAGCTCCTCGGTACACATTGTGTTTAGTAAACAGGGAGAACAGACAGCGCCTTGGTGGTGCTGTGTTATGCTGCACTGTGCAGATGCTCATTTGTTGAAATAAAGCAGATTAGTCCATTAGTGAGACTGGCAACATGCACACAGACTGCCGGGGTGGCAAAACAGCAGTGGATCTGAAATGCTGGATCAATCAAATGGAATTACAGTGATGATCTGCAGTATTGTAACATCAATACATGTCCATTATGCTACAATCTAATGCGGATTGATACACAATAATTAACCAATAGTAAGTTAATGGATGCATTTCAACACCGCTGGCTAGTTGTGTAACTTAAGACTAATGTGAAACTCCAAATTAAGTTTTAAGGTACCCTGAGGAGTTTTCATGGGAACAAACATAAATTAGCTTGTGTTCAGCAATATTCACTAAGGCTTGGTCAACAAATCTTCAGAATGCATTTTCTACCTTGTAAAACTTTTGCAAAACCATTGACAAAGTTGTTTGCAACTGCATTTGTATCATCACTTTATTTGTAGACCTGCAGTCCACAAAGGAATATTATTAGAATTATTAGTAAAGAAGACAGATACTGCATACGTCATTAAAAATTATTCTCAAAATAAACAATTGTGGACGAGAGTTGCCACAACACTATTGTGTGAGGGTGGTGGAAATAAACAAAACAAAAGTGTTACAATCGGGGATGTGCATTCACCCATTTGTGGTATCAGAAGTGATGACAGAAGGCCATACGTTCAGTGCCCCATACCACAATAAGATTCAGTGTCCCTACGCAGAATAGGAAAGAGGGGACAGCAGCTGCCTGCCAAAACCCACATACAACATCTCGTCATTCCCAGGTCATCTTATACTGACGCTTTGTCATGCCGCCTCATTAGCATCTTTTCAGACATCTTTTTTCTAAAAAGTGACTTATTTAGACCATCAGGAGCAGCAGCTAAAACAGTTAGGGCAAATCTAAAAAAAATCCATTTACTGCGAACAGCTAAACAAGTTAAGGATGACCTGCTTTCCAAAAGGGAAAAAGTTGAAGATGACACATTTCTTGAATATTTTAAGCAAGATAACTTTTTTTAATTAAATCTTGCACAGTTTAAAAATAACAAAAAAGGAAAAAAACCTCAAGTAAAAGTTTGGGCACCTTGCATGGTCAGTACGTAATAGCTACCCCTCTGGCAAGTATCACAGCTTCTAAATGATTTTTATTTAAGAGTCATTCATTTCTTGTTTGGTAGATTTTCACCCATTCGTCCTGCAAAAGGCTTCTAGCTCTGTGAGATTCTTGAGCCGCCTTGCATTGACTGCTCTTTTGAGGTCTATCCACAGATTTTTAATGATGTTTAGGTCAGGGGACTGTGAGGGCCATGGCAAAACCTTCAGCTTGAGGTAATCCACTGTGGGTTTTAGGGTGTGTTTAGAATCATTGTCTTGTCATAGAAGTCAGGCTTGTTTAGATTTTCCTTTGCAAACTTCTGACATTGAAATTTGTAAGGAGGACACAGGAAAGGTTCTCCTCTGATGACCATGAAGGTCAATTTTGTACAGGTGTCACTGCACAGCAGAACAGTGCACCACCACTCCAGAGTCTGATAAATCTTCCTGCAGGTCTTTTGCAGTCAAACAGGGGTCTAATTTGCCAGTTATTTAATAGTCAGTGTCTTATTATGAACATAAAAAATCAAAGACAGAGAGCTGTAAACTGTTTGACTGCTTTTTTACTGTAAATTTCTTCTGCTTAAAAACAAAATAAATTATGGATTTAGACTTTAAAAGTTTACAAATTATTCTGTGGCACTCATGCCTTTTATATAAATAACATCAATAAATCATTGCTATACATCATGTCAAGTGTTTCTTGTTTCTTTGTACACCATACAGATGTTGAAAAAAGAATGCATGTGTTCAGGGATGCATGAAGCTTGCTACAGGAGTAGAACTATATACAGTGATGAAAGCTGGAGTCATAGTGCTGGCAAGAACCTTCAATCTATTTTCACTCCTGAGTACCAGTATGTATTTGCTATGGTGTCATTTTTGTCATTATCAATGCCAAATACATAAATATTAGAATCCTACATAGAAGTTAAAACTCAGAATATACAAATGTATCCTAACCTGGGTAAAACACTTGACCATGCTTTAAAGTTTAAGATTGGACGTGGAGTATAAATGCCTTTCTTACAACACTGTAGACTTCATGAAAGGGCTCATTTGTCACCACATGATGTGTCACAATAGTTTCATAGGCACAGCATGTGTTCATTTTTTACTCTTTACATGTCTGTAAAATTCTATACTGTTCAAAAGAAGCCTGGTTTTCATTTTTATAGGTTGGATTGCCATAAAGTTTTGCACATTCATGGTTCCCACAGGATGAATCCTAATGACAGTTGATCCCCTGACTTTTCCTCACTTTTCATTTATCCAGTAAAATATCTTAATATATAGACGGATCACCAAAGAGTTCTTTAATAATCATTCAAAAACAGAGTGTAAAAACTATTTTGTGATGTCAAGAGGGGTATAACTGTTGTTATAACTGTTGCTAGGCAACTCATGAAGCCAACCCAAGAAACAGTCTAGCATACAACCCTCTGTTAAAACCACGACTATTTCTTGGACATTGTTCTAACAGAAACAATCTGGCTATTTCCTTTTGTCACATGTCCAAGATGGAGAACTGTTTCTTTAAAAATAAAGAAGTATGACCGTTAACATACGTGAGAAAAATACCTCTGCTTAACAGAATTAATTTCTAACACACAACATCTGGTCTGGACAACACAAACCTACTGTAGATAAGTTAGTCAAAATATATCAATGACACCTGTATGTTGTTCTATGCTCTGCCATATTGAAATTAATGGGTGACAGGAGTGGATTTTCACTCTTGTCCCATTCCACTAAGAATCAGAATCAGAAATACTTAACTGGTCCCCGGGGGTAACTGTGGACGTCAAAACTTAAACAATTCATTCATGCATTCATTTTCTGTGACTGCTTATCCTGTGAGGGGTCCAGCTGACATAGGAGGCAGGGTACACCCTGGACAGGTCGCCAGACTATCACATGGCTAACGCATAGAGACATACAACCATTCATGCTTACATTCACACATATGGCCAATTTGGGCCAATTTACCCAGACAAAACCCACGTTGACACAGGGAGTACATGCAAACTCTGCATAGAGGGACCCACCACCACCCCGGGGTTCAAACCCCCCAGTCTGAGACCCAGGAGGGCTCCTGGTTTCTCGTAAAGAAATAAGTGTTTATTTATATTAGAACTGTATAGTTGTATAAAAAAATCATATTGTTAAATTGGTTACTGTGTGGAAGGAAATACTTGAAGTAGGCTTGGCTACAGTTTGCCTACCAGTTGTATGACGTGTGTTTGATATTCTTAATGTAAACTTCAGTGGATATTTTTATAACGTATTTGTTTGTTTTTAGTACATTTTTCATTTGATATATTGAGAGCAATTCATATATTTAAACTGTTTACTTTTGTGAGGAAATCTACTTGAAGCTGTCTACAGTAGGCTATGCCTATCAGTAAAAGGCGCTGTATGTAAGAATATGGCCAAAACAGTTACTGCATTCAAATTCGAGGTTGCTGGACAGCGGCACGCTGGACACTGATTTGTTTGCCCACGGGCGGCTGCCGTAGCAGGGCCGTGTCGCCGCCTCCTTGATCTTCGGTTTTCCAGCGGACCGTTTGAGCAAGTCCGGCTTCTCTGCTACTAACGCTGCTGGCGGGATACAGCTGAGGAGGAGCCGGCTGCTAATGCTATGTTCAAAGCATAAACATGATTTGCGGACCGTAAATTTTTTTTTAAATGCAAATATTCTGGCTGTACTATTGTTGTCGGTGAGATCAGTATGTTATATGAACATTATTCCCTAGTCTCTGTGACATATTAGGATGATTTTACATCTATTTGATTTAGATTTCTTACATATAGCTCCTTTAACTTGTGAAGTCCTTGCACTACAAAGATTATTATTATTATTTATCATTATTATTGTTGTACATTGCTTGAAAAGTATAGCTTTATTTTAGATTTTTTTTTTGGTTCTAAACCATCTATTGTGTTCTGGTGTTCCATTGTATAATACTGAATTTGTTTGTGTTTGTTACGTTGTCCCACAATGCAGTGTAGTGTAGATAAGTGTAGAATGTTTTATAATAATGAATTATTCTATTAAGTGTCAATTTCATTCATTTAACATATTCAATGTTGAATTTCATTACATACAGTTCCATTAAGGGGGTTGTCCAAGCAATTTGACATATTTGAGCGTTTTCTAAAAAAGTAATGCTGTAGTTACTTTTCCAGGTAATAAGTTACTTTTATAGTGCAGTAGCTCAGTTACTAACTCAGTTACTTTTTGGGGAAAGTAACAAGTAACTATAACTAATTACTTTTTAAAAGTAACATTCCCAACACTGCAAATAACAAGCACTTAGTCCATTAGCTCGATGCTAAAAAATAATGGGAATTACTGTTAACACGCTAATGGAAATTAGCATCTCTATAGTGATAATGTTATCTTAACAAACGATCCATTTTATTTCACATGCTTAACATAAAATGATGTGCACCCAAACTTACAGGCATACATTTCCTATGCTCTGTGGAAATTAACTATGAGCTGCTGTCTTCACATTGTTAGCTCAATATCAATCCCGTTGAATTTTTTCCTGTCCCATCCCTGTCACATCATGAATAGTGAAGTTGACTCCCATCCCACAGGAATACCACAGGAATAAAAAAGACAGCCTTCTAATTAAAACACAGAGTATGTGATCACTAGAGTTTGTATGAGTATTAACCATTGACTGAAATAAGCCAGTACCAAGTAGTATTGAAACTTTTCCAGCCAAATAATACCTGCATTCCATCCTTTTTGTACTCACGTCTAGAAAAAAAATACTATTTGTATGTTTTGCCTGCAGTCAATTACCACTTGAGCTCTCAATCTCAACCCAGGCCCGATGGGTCTGGTAAAGACAGGTCGGGCCAGGTTCAGGCACTGATTTGCCAGGTTGGGTAGGGCTCAGACTGTGATTTATTTATTTATTTTAAATAATCAAAATTTTAAAAAATCATCAAAAGTGAGCACTCTGCGAGCAGCTCCCTCTCCTTCTTGAGAGGAAGCAGCCACACTCCATGCTGGACTCACTGTCCTTCCTCCGGCCGGAGCAGGGAGCTTCTCTGGCGGGGAAATACAGCGTGGAGAGACGGTGATCCACCAAGATGTTTCATTTTCCATTGGAGATGTACGTGGCTTGCGTCCCCATGCAGCCGGTGTGTCCCGGGCATTAGAAGCCAACTAGTGATTTTTTTGGGGAGTTGATCGGACTCAGGCTCAGTATTCTATGTGATGATCTCTGACAGGCCGGTTACGCGCTTCAGCTAACACAGGTTGGTTCAGTTGGGGTTGTAATTTTTTTGGCCTGTTGAAAACTCTAATCACAGCATGCATTAATGCAATGTTGGCTGGCTACAGCAGCAGCTACAACTACTCTACTGTTGAGTCTGATGAAAGTAAATGCAAAAGAATAATTTCAAATAAGCATCACCTGCTAAGACCAAGTGCCATGAAAACTGTCGATCTGTGCAGTCACATCTTTACTAGATGGTGGCAGTAATGGGATTTTTCTCCCCTTTAAACTCTAAGGCAGAAATGGCCTCAAGATGAAGACTTAAACTAATTTTGAACTGTTAAAATACATAAAATGTGCAAAGGATATAAAATTTCATTGCAGGTTTTACAGGCTGTTTTTATGTAGCTGTGGTCAGGGAGGGACCTCCATCATTTTGGTGTGTGGATGACATTTACTGGTCGATAGCCGATCTTAATAAAAGTCCTGTATTGACAAACCAATTTATCAGCCTGGATCACATAAGCTGCAGCATTTTGACTGTTTATTTTTGGTGTGTATCGTCCCAGGCTTTGTGTAAAGCCTGGACACTCATGGTAAATACTGCAGCCCGGACCTCACACAGCTGCCTCAGATGTGGTCAGTCGGTGTATGTGTACGTGTGTGTAGGTGACCGGGGTTTTTCTTGAGTGTGTTGCAGTAGCACATTGTTAAGCCCTGGAGAGACACACAACCTGCTATGCATCAGTCCCAACCCCCCTCAGCTGTCTCTCTTCAGCCTTAGTGGACATGGCAGCCTGCTCACAAGCATTTTCCTCCATGGGGACGTTTACCCCCCACCACACACACACACACAAATTCACACACATTCCCCACAGCACTCTCCCCGCCCTGGCTCGGATCAAAGCCATCCACACAGTAAATAAACATATCAAAATGGCCAACAAAAGAGACGGTAACTGCTGTGGAAAAAAAAGAAAAAGGAAAAACTTGAGGAACAACAAAGTGAAGGCTCTTGGCTATCGGATCACAGGCGGGGAGAATCTGATGGGCGCGGTGTGAAGATGTGAAGGTAAACATGCAAGGAGAGGCTTCTGTACTGAAGGCCGCCAACAATGATGTCATCTAGACGAGCGAGCACACACCGGAGAATAAAATATATGATGCAAAATATTGATGTATGGGAGCCTGCTTTGAAATGCACCCTGAAGTCAACTACAAAGGAGCTTGTAGTGCGAAATCAGCAGGAAGATTTGATGGACAGGTAGGTAAGGGCCGGGTGGTATATACAGACATCTGTTATCAGAGAAAGTCATATATCTCTGACAGACAGTATCTCTCTTCTGTTGAATACATTTATATTTATAGACCTGAATTAAAGGAGTACTTCAAGAGAAACGCTCTCTTTCAGAGAGAGTGGGATTAGACAATTTAAATCAATCTTATGTCTGTGTGTGAAGCACAGAGCTGGAATCAGGACATGGTTAGCCCGTGTTAGCAGAGACAGCTAAGAAACAGCTAGTGGCACCTTGGATTTACCTAATTAATGTCTGTATTTTTAATTCAGAACTTCCAAAACCATTTCAACTGGATGTGGGGGGAACTTAAATCGGGGATAGGTGGGTCCTAACCAGTTATTTTATGACAGACACTGACATGGGTTATTCAGAAGTTGCTATTTTTATTATTTATTAGAAAACTAATTACAGAACAATCTTAAAATTCAACTGTATTCCATTTCAAGAGAGACAAGTGAGTGTATAAGTACAAGTATAGATCTATCTATCCATCTGTCCATCCATCCATCCATCCATCCATCCATCCATCCACAGTTAGTGCTTGTTCGTCTAGAAGACATATCTGTTGTTTTTTTCCACAAATTCAATATAAAGTGAAATGAGTAATTGATATACAAATGCTCATTTGGGTGGTGAAGTATTCCTTCAAGTACACCTAACCACAGGGTCCATGTCATTGGTCCGACAGCCCATTAGTTCGACATCCCGTTAGTCCAACTGTCCGCGGTTCTGAACGGCTCACGGCGGGCGTATGGTGCGCCGCGACTGGCTCTGGGTCAGCTGGGGAAGGCTTGAGGTGGAGCAGGCTCACGGCTTATGTGTTTGTCACTTTCTTTTTCATTTTAACCCACACCATGATCTTTTCCTGACCCTAACCAAGTGGCTTTTGAGCCTAAACCTAACCAGACCTTAACCACAGTCTCTGTACTTGTTTTATTAGATCTTAGTGCAGCGTTTGACACTGTTGACCATGAAATTCTGTTACAGAGACTGGAACACTTAATTGGCCTAAAAGGTTCTGCACTAAGCTGGTTTAAATCTTATTTATCTGATCGTTTTCATTTTGTTGACGTTCATAATGAATCATCCGTACGTACTAAAGTTTGTTTTGGAGTTCCGCAAGGTTCTGTGCTTGGACCAATCCTATTTATTCTATATATGCTTCCTTTAGGTAACATCATTAGAAATCACTCTATAAATTTCCATTGTTATGCGGATGATACACAGTTGTATTTATCGATGAAGCCAGAAGAAAGGGATCAATTAACTAAACTTCATAATTGTCTTAAAGACATAAAAACCTGGATGAGCACCAATTTCCTGATGTTAAATTCAAACAAAACTGAAGTTATTGTTCTTGGCCCCAAACAACTCAGAGACTCTTTATCTGATGACATAGTTTCTCTCGATGGCATTGCTCTGGCCTCTACCACTACCGTAAGAAACCTCGGAGTAACATTTGATCAAGATCTGTCTTTCAATTCTCATTTAAAACAAACCTCACGGACTGCATTTTTTCATCTGCGTAATATTGCAAAAATTAGGCCTATCTTGACCCAAAAAGATGCAGAAAAATTGGTCCACGCTTTTGTTACCTCAAGGCTGGATTACTGTAACTCCCTACTATCAGGTAGCTCTAGTAAATCATTAAAAACTCTTCAGCTAATTCAGAATGCAGCAGCACGTGTACTAACAGGAACTAAGAAACGAGATCATATTTCTCCTGTTTTAGCTTCTCTGCACTGGCTCCCTGTAAAATCCAGAATTGAATTTAAAATCCTACTGTTAACTTATAAAGCTCTAAATGGTCAAGCTCCGTCATATCTTAGAGAGCTCATAGTGCCTTATTATCCCACCAGAACTCTGCGCTCTGAGAACGCAGGGTTACTCGTGGTCCCTAAAGTCTCCAAAAGTAGATCAGGAGCCAGAGCCTTCAGCTATCAGGCTCCTCTCCTGTGGAATCATCTTCCTGTTACGGTCCGGGAGGCAGACACCGTCTCCACATTTAAGGCTAGACTTAAGACTTTCCTCTTTGATAAAGCTTATAGTTAGGGCTGGCTCGGGCTTGCCTTGTACCAGCCCCTAGTTAGGCTGACTTAGGCCTAGTCAACCGGACGACCACCTTTAATGCACCGGGCACCTTCTCTCTCTCTCTCTCTCTCTCTCTCTCTCGCTCTCGCTCTCTCTCTCTCCCTCTCTCTCTCGTATCCTATTACTGTATCTATTTTACTCGGCCATTCTGGATGTCACTAACTCGGTTTCTTCTCCGGAGCCTTTGTGCTCCACTGTCTCTCAGGTTAACTCGTATTGCAGCGGTGCCTGGATAGTGTGACGTGTGTGGTTGTGCTGCTGCCGTGGTCCTGCCAGATGCCTCCTGCTGCTGCTGCTGCCATCATTAATCATTAGTCATACTTCTACTGCTATTATAGACATATGATATTATCATACATGTAGACTGCCTGATACTAATATATACTTTCAACATATTGTACCACAGTAGCCAGAACTATAACGACAGTATTATTACTTTCATGAATGTTGTTGTAAGCTACTGTCATTACCGAGGATGTCATACAGATTACTGTATTGTGTCATACAGATTACTGTTAATTTGTTATGCTGATCTGTTCTGTACGACATCTACTGCACGTCTGTCCATCCTGGAAGAGGGATCCCTCCTCAGTTGCTCTTCCTGAGGTTTCTACCATTTTTTTCCCCCGGTAAAGGGTTTTTTTTGGGGAGTTTTTCCTTATCCGCTGTGAGGGTCTAAAGGACAGAGGGATGTCGTATGCTGTAAAGCCCTGTGAGGCAAATTGTATTTGTGATATTGGGCTTTATAAATAAAATTGATTGATTGATTGATCATGATGATTTCGGAACAACAGGACTTCGGAACAATGGGTTTAATATGGTCGGACCAATGGGCTGTCGGACCAATGGGCAGTTCCCCTAACCACATACCTATCAACTGTTACAGCGAAACACTACAACTTCTATGGTTTTATTTTGAGCCAGGCTGTAACTCTATGAAAACTATACAAACCTGGAAGATTCCTGTGAGACAGAGACTTGCGCCAAATACAAGCTGGCATAATCTTATGTGCCTATCACGTTTGTATTCTGAGAAGCATGTTAACTTTAATCCCACTGTTCAGAGCATGCCAACTGACTTAGGTAAACCCTGTTCTGTTTGAGAGTTTTACACTGCCAAGGCTGACTCAGTGTTGTTTGCTTGCCAGATCACTTGAGGATGATATAATATGGGTCCACTGCACAGTATACCATGGCCTGATCACTATTCTAAATGATGTACCACATAGAGCTCTATTACATGTTGCTTTTTAATTACATGATCTTGTGATGCCAATAACGTGGAATCCCACCTTTCATCATAACATAAATGAATCATAGTTACTGGGAGAGGTAATGACTTTAAATAGAGGATCCACAATTTCTGTGTTCAGCGTTGTATTTCACTATGAAGGCAAATCAATTCATGACCAGAATTTATTAATGGGGTGTAATTATACATGGTTTTTCTGCCTGGTTCCTGCAGATTGCCAAATACTGAAACAAAGTGGTTCAACTAAGCAGGATAGAATACTTGTAGATGTATAATATTTATAAGGGGGACAAAACAATCCACAGTGATGTTTAAGAACTAAAGCGCTGCATGTGGTTGTCCAAGCCTTCAAAATTCCATCAGCCTGATCTATTGTTCCGGGTATCGTGTTGGCTTTCTTTTTAATATGCCAATGAAATGTGGTTGATTCAATTCAGACACGGCCCCATGCCGAGCCCGTGGCAAAGACCAGGGGCTGCTTTAATAGTTTCTGACAGGGAAATCAAAGATCAAGATGGAGTGCTGTACTAAATGGTAGGTCTTTATAATTACAGGGCAGGTGGGCTTCAGCCAGGCAGAAATAGGGGCTCGACTCATGGCTGTGCAGGATTTGGCTTAATAATTAATGAAGCAGAACCTGCTCCCTGCAGAGGAGGGAGACTAGCTGTTAGAAAATGCATTTCACTTCTGATGAAATACCACCCAGGTTAAAAGACATATTTCTGTCTGCCACATGCGAGAACCCCCTTCAACACTGAAAATGATCAGTCCACAGTGGTACCCCCAGAAATTCTTCATAGCGGTGGCCAGATGGGGCAACAGAAAATCTTGGGATGTCACACCAAAACCAAAAGACATAACTGATTTTCAGAAATTCCATTATGCTGTTAAACACAAGTCTAGGGAAGTCTCGTAGGTACCCACAGTACCTATTTTCATAAACATATCTTGAGGTGAGAGTTAAGGGGACCCCTTTGACAATCACCTTGCCAGTTATTCTCTTGCCAAAATGTCGCATTTTTTTAAAAAAAATATATTGGAATACAGCTTGAGCATATTTTTAATAAATTGCACTGTATGTACATTAAACAGCCGAGTAAACATTAAACATAATGTCACTGACATTTTGAACAACTATTTTTAGCGAGCCCTGCCATTGTGATTCTTAAATTAAACACTAGATGTTGCTACTTTGCCTACAATGATTGATTAGGCTATTAGTTGATAAAAATATTTTTTCAGTACACATGGCAGTGAACCTGAAAAGACAGAAGACAGAGAAAACAGAGTATAGCAACTATGAAAACCTACTGTTGACATTGCCTCACGTCGCCTGTGTCTCTGCCAAAAAGTTGCACATTAACATGCCGCAAGACTACAGTCAGTCAACCAGCATGTACGTTCTGCAGCAGATGGCGTCAGTAATCATCATTCAAAAAGGGAAACTGGTAGACTGTCCTGATGCTGCTTAGCTAGTTAGCACATTAACAACACAATGTTGAAAGAACAGAGCATATTTACCATGCGCCAGAGAACAATAACGCAAACCATCACGTAACGTTTCTGCTAAAGAGCTCAATGGCTAAAGAAAAATAATCTTACCTTATGTAGCAAGTTTCTTTTTAAAAAAAAAAAAATTCCTCACTTCCGTTTTTTTCCTGTACTGAGCTGAATTGCCAGTCAGAGTGATATCACTCGCTGACGGATTCCACTGTCAATGACATCAATTCAACATGCTGACTTAGCCAAAAAGGGGGCCAACAAGGGGCAACAATGAATGCGGGACATGTTGCATTGACTAGGGTCACAGACGCCCTCCGATGGTCCAACTTTGGCCAGCTGCTGACTGTTGGCTTGGTGTGTCAGGGCTTTTAAAGGCAGTAATATCGGCCTCCAATTATTTTCGCTAGTGGGGACCATTGGAGGGGCCAGCAATTTTATCATCAGGGTTGTCATGCCCCCCGGTCCACCCTTGGGGGCACCACTGCTCTCCCAGATTACTGAAAGGCTTCGTTAGTGTGAAATATACCTAAAAAATAAAAAGGAGCTTTTCACCTGCAGCAATCAATTAAAACTCACCACCGGTGCCATTAATAAACTGAGCTACAGCTCTGTTTTTATTGCTCCTACTAGGACACTTGCATCACAGAGAAGGAAAGTTCAATGGTTTAACTTGTGGTATATTTCTATGAAATTCCTGCACTGTGACAAATTAAAACAACAGCGGCTGAAATATAGCCAATAAAATTTGCCTCATTTTGCTATGAAATTAGAGGAAAACCTTTCTCTTTGGGTAAATACTGAGCAATAAAAGCAGGAAATAACCAACTCATGTCAGAGCAATTTCCTCCTGCGGGCTCTTTGAAGCGTGGGGCTTGTTGTGACACAAGAGGAAATACCACATCTGTCCTTTGTGGGAAGCTGGAATCCACCATTAGACTCATATGTAGCATGACAAATCATGCTGTTGCTCAACCTGTGTTAGACCGAAGGATAAAAGCCGACTGTGTGTTTTCAATTAAAATGATGCAAATAGAGCTTGATATGTGCTGCGCATATGTATCCGCTTCAGGTCAACTATCCCGAGCGGCTTTATTTTCAATTACATTATGTAATGAATCCATCAAGTGAAGTCGGACAAATTAATAAGAGCAAAACTGTGGAGCGTTTGTGACTGCAAATTCAAACTGAGAGTGGCATGTGGTGCCTTGTGTCTGATACTCTGCATCACTGTGACAGCAACACACAAAAAAGTTTTCTTTTTCAGCGTTGCACATAGTTCATAGGATCTGTTAAGTGCGAATGTGTTGTACATTTTGAACTTTTTAATTTTTGTTTCACACATCAGGGATTGTGTAGAGATGAGGAAATGCATAGCACCAAGTCCACTTTTCAGAAGAAGTTCCAGAACAGAGCTGTCAATTATTGACACATCAAAATATGAAGAGTATTATGTATATTAAGGGTAAATTAAAGAGTAAAAAAATTACAGTTGAAAGGGTAAATCTCTACTATGAATCTACAAACATGGTGAGGTACAGAAATTAAAATCAATAAAAATCTGTAATGAACATATTTGAAATAATGTTTTGTTATCCCAGTGTGCTGTGTGTACATGATAATCAAGTTTCGATTTGATCATTTTCTGAGTGTGATGTATTATATACATTATACTTAATGTACAGCTTATCAGTGCATATGTATGCAAATGCAATATGCATCTCTTGCATACAATATGTGTATGTATGCTTGAGTATGCATGTGCGTGCATGTGCTGTACATTATGTATGTGTGTATAAATGAACTGGATGCATAAATGCATGCATACATATACCTGTTTATGTTTGAAAATGCATTTTTTTCGGGGATGCTCAATGTTTTTTTTCAGTTTGTACTGATAATTAATAATTACTTCATAACCTGTCGTTCCTGCAAACCTGAGGGGGGAAAAGGCTAGGAGACAGTGAGCAAAGATGGATGATTTAATACTCTCCGACCCAACCAACTCTAACTGACGTCATGATTGTGTGAGCATGTGCATGCATGTACAGTATGTACGCGTGCATAATATTAAAAGAAATGTTAAAAATGTATAATTTATGTTACATGTATAATATGTGCGTGTGCATATATGCAAGTGTATGTATGTATATAAATTTATGAGATAAAGCTGATGAATTAATTAATGAGTATCAGAGAAAGGGTATGAAACAAGGGTATACTTCCTCCTACATGTAAGATTTCATGTATGTTGTTTATAAGAATCTATTTGTTGAGTTTGTCACATAGGTTATAGTTCATTTAATTTATTGTTATTTTGTTTTGTTTTAATCTTAAAGAAAGAACGGTTGTGTCTCTGCAAATGTCTTCAAATATTTGCACGTATTTAGCTCACATGCATGTTTGTGTATTACAGACCCTTTTAGGGCCGACGTCACAATGACGTCTTCTTAATAGCTGGGGGCAAAACACAACTCTCCACCACAGGGCTGTAGGCTACATAGGCTTCTCAAAATGTTGTCTTGTTGTATTATTGGGAGCTAGGGATGCACCGAATATTCGGTAACCGAATATATTCGGCTGAATATTGCAAAAAAACACACATTTAGTATTTGGTGGAATACTAGGCCGAATAATAGCTGCGTATTTTGATAATGCAATCAAACAGCGTGCGGTGATGGATGGAGTACCATGTCGGCAGTGTGGCGATATTTTACTCCGTCCGAGTCGTTCACATTACTCTTTGGGACTGTTCTTTACTTATGAAGGGACTTGTCAGGGGAGGAGGGTGGCTGGTTGATTTATTTCATTTATTTATTTTATTTTGATCCCCCTTATGTTAATCACTTATAGATGCTGTTTTTGAAGTATGAATAAGTCAATAAGTAATTTATTCCATTGAAATATCATTGATGTATTATAGAAAAGTGATTTATCTTTTTATAAATGACAAAAGGCACATCTGCCTCATTTTCACTGTGGTATCCTGATACTACTCAGAACCGTGATACTTTCATTGGTATCGTACGTTGAGTCCCAATTTTGGTACCGTGACAACACTAATCTGGAGGGGCTTCATCTGCAAAAACGAATGAAAAACTAAAAAAACGGTATTCGGTACACGGTATTCGGCCAAGTGTTTAATATTATTCGGCTTCGGCTTCAGCCTTCGGCTTCATTTCGGTGCATCCCTATTGGGAGCCAGAATAAGTAAGTAATCATTTTTTATCACATACCAGCCACCACTGCCCGTCAATAAAAACAATGACAACTATTAAATGTGATAAAACAAAAGCACTGGACAGAGGCAATCATCAAAAATGCTCACATGTGCAGCGCACACTTCATATCAGGTTAGGGAAAAAGTATTTCCTGTTGTAGGGATGAATAACGTGTATTAAAGGTTATCATGTCTACGTAATCAGATATTGGGGACAGTTAACAGTTTCTGTCACTCCAACTGCCTTTCTCTTTTCCCACGGCCTTTCCCCTGTCCTGTGCACGAGCACAAATGCTTCCTGTTGCTATGACTACATCAGCGTTGTGAAGCTCGGTCCATGCCAGTTTGTTTGTGTACCCTTTACAGGGCCAGGGCTGTGTATGAACACCAGATGTTTTTTTTAGCTCATACAAAAAGACAGTTATGTTACCATGACAATGTATTCACTGATTCTGACAGAAAGTGTATTGAACGAGAATCACAGACTCCACCTCTAAAGTACATCAAAAATATTCCCGAACATAGTTTGGTTTTTATAGAGCATTTTTCCTAAGAATTCCAATTTAAAGCTTGGAAATTATTTGTCAGATTAGGCATGCCATTGTATTTTATGTGTATTATATGTATATTATATACAAGTAACAAGTAAGGGCGGCAGTAGTTCAGTCCATAGGGATTTAGGTTGGGAACCGGAGGGTCGCTTGTTCAAGTCCCCGTCCGGACCAAAATATGAAGCCTGGTAGCTGGAGAGGTGCCAGTTCACCTCCTGAGCACTGCCGAGGTGCCCTTGAGCAAAGCACCAAACCCCCCCATGGCTCGCAGCGCCAGTCATGGGCAGCCCTACTCTGACATCTCTCCACTTAGTGCATGTATAGGTCCTGTTTGTGCATGTGTGTGTGACCTGTGTGTGACAAAACTAAAGTGCAACAGAGCTAACTGTTCGAATCCCATGGCTAACATTGTTATTAACAGGATTAACATATCAACTGTGTAAAGATGGACGACATGACAGCTCCCAAAAGCTCATTCCACAACATCTCAATTGCCTCCTGGTGGCTGGCTGCAGTACCGGTCATAAACCCCACCCCTTCTATGTTAGCAGATGGGACATGGGCCACAATAGAAATAAAAGCTGGTAGTACACATCAAATA
Organism: Epinephelus awoara; assembly: GCA_035609425.1. Classification (NCBI taxonomy): domain Eukaryota; kingdom Metazoa; phylum Chordata; class Actinopteri; order Perciformes; family Serranidae; genus Epinephelus; species Epinephelus awoara. The sequence goes on from CM069305.1 coordinate 7,655,089, forward strand.
AATTTTTCCCAAAGAATGTTCCTGTCATTTTAGTTAGTTTTTATCACACTGCTGTATGTTCAAGTGTTTCTTTTTCAGATAATTTGGTTTTAATCAGTTATTTGATGCTATAAAAAGAGCGGTAAACATCATGCTTGACAGCTGTGTGTGCCAGTCATTGTGCTCACAATCAAAGGTACTGCTCAGAATTAGTTGGACTGGTGTATGGGCAGGAATACGATGCAGCGGAGATCGCTGCTGTGCAGATTCTGGCTCCAAATGACATCACCAGCGCAAGATGGCAGCGTCCATATTTTGGATATTTTGACTTCATTTTTGCACAATGGGGAGAAGTGTTTATCTTTATGTACAGTCTAAGGTTCAAATAAACACAGGACTTTCACACAGAAGACCAGTGTTGGTGTCCTGGGTAAAAATAATTCTCTATGTTGAGGTTTTTTAAAATATGTTACATAGTTAACGTCATGTGAAATACATATCTTATGTGACGCACTTGTTAATTTACTTGAGTAAAGTACTGTAAAAAAAAAAAAAAAACCCTACTTATTCTTACCCCAACCATGATCGTTTTTCTTAACATAATCAAGTATTTTAATTGTCTAAATCGATGTAGTTTTGCTGAAAAATAACTTACATTTCCTGTAAACATGGAAGTTAATTTAAAAAAGAAACTACGCATGAGCTGATTGACACGCCCTCCAAGATCGTCCAAAACTGACACTAAAGGATTACCTAGCCAAGACTGAAGCACAGGGCCCTGCTCTGAGTTTTGAGGGAAAACATTTTGGTTTTACCACAACCTGCCCTACATTTTACACGGTATGAAAAAGCATCTCCATTAATTCACATATACACTTCCACAGGAATTTTCTTGAATGATGTTTGATACTTCTCTGTACAAAAATGATGTAGTACAGTGGTTCCCAGTTGGTGGGTCGCAGTACAAAATGGCTTGCGGGTCAGAAATATAAGCAATATTTTGTGACATCACAACTAGTTTGGGAGCCAATCACTGGTCGATGACTTTAATCTGTATGAATGGACTTTTTTAATGAAATAGGAGACATCTTGTGTCAAGCTAAACTTTAGAAAAGAAAAATATTAACATTTTTATAGTCTGAATTTTTTTGATGAAGAAGTCAATGTCATTTTAAGACTTTTAATTGGTAATATCAGACATATGGGACACATATTATTATTCTAGAGTATTTTCATGTCCTCACACGTCTGGAGGAGGGTGTTCAAAAACCAAGAAAATGCTCATTTATCAGGATGTTCTCAATACTTGTTGAATCGCTTCCCCGGAGACACATCTTCCATTTGGGCATGTTCACCTGACCTGCTATGCACTGACTAATAAACTCTAACTTACCCTGGTAATTAACTGAATTAATAAATTTGAATTAATTAGAAGTGTGCCGATTAAACGCCGACTCTGTCTGTGTGTTTCCTTCAGTATAAATCCTACAAAATGGCACTGCCCTTTCTGTGGTTTGTAAAACTTTATACATTTTGTTTAATATATATTATGGGAAACTATGAGCCTTAAAAGAAAGTGTTAGTATGTTACCACACATAATTTTTTAGTCAATTTCTCCATACATTCTTGTTACAAATGGGGTTGTTTTTTGTTCCGAGATATATCACTGGACTGGTGATAGCAATCACCATCTTTCATCTCTTGTTGATTTGCATTGTTTTTGTATATTTGTTATATGTTTCTGTGCTGATCCTCAAAACCCTCCTACCCCTGCTGTGGAGCACCATGTTCATGTAGCTGCTTCAAGTCTGACAAGGAGCAGGTTTCTGAGTCAAACGGGGTTAACGTCTGGCCAGACAGCAGATAGGCGGCCACACACAGGTTGGTTTGACCCCTGATCTCTTAGCTTTATGTCCAGAATCAGGGCAGCGAGTCAGCTTTTTGCCAATTCCTGGGAAGTGGAGGAAACATTGACCCAGCATCTTTGGGATGGATTTTCTTCTCGGTGCTGAGCTGCAGCTTCCTGACTGATTACTGCGATGTGAAGTAAAGCAGACCAACCTTCCTCTCAAACGTAAACACATATGGAGTGGATTTGTATCATGAACGCACGCATTCTTTGCTGCTTAACTGTTTCGGAGACAGCATTATCTCAAATTCTCCACCGATACAGTATTTATGTCTGGCGTGTCGAAGCCGCCGAGGAGCCAATGAAATGACAAAATACTTCAAACAGCTTCTGTCCCGCAAGTGGCTACAGCAAACAGGCCGGCTGCCTCAGTGGCCGCTTATTGCGTGCCATTTTAAGAAAGAGGCCATTACATCTTCACCTGTGGGCCGCGGGGAGAGCGGGGGGATGAGGAGTGATGTGGCTGTCTGCTCTGTCAGCAGACCGCTTCCTGTTTGTCTCACATGCGCCGTCCGCTGAGAACAGCACACGATTTACTCTCTCTCAAGCTGAGGTGTCCATTTATCTCAAGGAGAGATGTCAAAGGTGTGACAGATGAGAAGAGGGCCGAATATTTCCTTTAGCTGATGCCCAGTCAGCCGCCGCATACACCCACTGTTCTGTTCACAGCCTCAGTGTTCCCAGTCTGTTGTGAGTTTCTGTGAGTCAATGAGATTGTCAAGCGTGGTGTTATTAGTTTTAAGGTGTTAGTGCAGAGGAATAAAGGCAGGTTATTTTTCTAGTCCTTGAGTGTTGCATCTGTTCCTTGATGGTGTCGGAGGATATTTGTTTCATTAATACATAATTCCATGTCTGCACATTTTATCCAACATGCAACTAGATTATATATATATATATATATATATATATATATATATATATATATATATATATATGTATAGTAAATCAACACTTTGTTTCTTATCATTGTCGCCCAGAGAGGATAGGAGACAATGCTTTACTTCTACAGTTTACCTTGCTGTTGTTGGGGTGAAAGATAACTGTCATGTTAAGTGTAGAATCCTCTCTGTGAGTTTAACAAAGTGTTAAGCAGTGTTTCGGTGTCTGAAAAGACTCTAAACACATTAATGTGTTAGTCTTCGTTTTTCATTGTCTCATCAGTACCTTAAACACGATAGCCCCACCTACACATGCAGCCCCCTCACCTGTTTTAAAGCAGGAATGTCTGAATTCCAGGTTGACGGAATCACGACTTCAGGGGGCGTACCATTGTTCCCAGGGCAGAGTCCTGCATGGATCTGGGTGCTTCCTCCTCAGGCTCCACTTCACTCAGCTGCCCGACAGATCCGCTGCTTCTTTCCACTTGAACCTGAATAACAAACGTGGGCTAGCTGGGAGTGGCTAGCGGAGCATTAGCCCGCAGCATGATGGGAGGAAAGCACAGCCTGGTAGCCTCCGCTAGCCTCCGAGCAAGTCCTGACTCTCTGTTTTGATGTAAGAGCCATGTACAGAGGCATTGCCTCGCTGTAGCGGTCACGGGTTAATCTTGGAGAAAAAAAAATTGTTCTCATTTTTAAAATGCTTTATTTAATATCTGACACCCTTGATCTGACCCACATGCTCATTTTTATTTTACTCGCAACCAAACCCAGGAGAAAATCTTCTGCTTGTCGTCTTCACTGATCTTGCCAGCAAGCTTTTCATCCTCCACAGTTGACTTCATGTTGAAAGCATACAACTCTAGGTTGTTCTTAGCAGACACCTTGTCAAGCTGAACGTTGTCTTCAGCCTTGTACTTCTCAGCTCCCTGGACCAGGCGTTCAATGTCCTCCTTGCTGAGACGACCCTTGTCATTGGTGATGGTGATCTTGTTCTCCTTGCCAGTGCTGTTGTCTACAGCAGAGACAAAGTACTTCACCTTTTTTACAGTTCACTCATGAGTCGATGAGTCCTGCACCAGGAAAGGTCAGATTAGGGTTAGGGTTCTCTAGCAACTAACTATTGCCATCACCAAACAGGTTAGGATTAGGCAAGAGGTCTCCCCTTGGGTACCTGCCTTTCCCCAGGGTCCTGTGTACCCTAGGTCAATATTCTGTTAATGTACATTTATCTTCCCTTTGTGACCTGGTCAAATCAGATCCATTTCAAGTACAGATATTTCATAAATACCTAACCTGACCCTGGACCTCTTTCCTTATCTTAACCTCTTTGGAGATGGCAGTAGTTGGTTGTTAGAGCTCCCTTACCCATATCTGACCTTTGATCTCTATTCTAATTTTGCCCCATTTCTAGGTGGCAACACTTAACTACTATTGGTTTCCCTACCCTAAAATGTCTGATAATTAATTATAATAAAAATAGTAACTATTATGTTGACTAAGACCTGTGCCCGTGCAATTTCATGACTCTCAGAGTTATGATTATAGTCCCCTAACCAAACCCTAGCGCATGTCATATTAAGCGAATACAAAGCTGGAGAAAATATTTTTCAGGTTCCCATTATGTGCTATATAAAGCTGGAGGAGATAGGACTCTGGAAGCATAGGAGTAGCCCCCTCTAAATGCCTGACAATGTCGCTCTGTCCTGGTTAATAAGTAACTGTTAGCTGATAAGTGCACCATAACAACCTCACAGGGTCATTATATGTCAGATATTGCATTCCCAGATCAATATGCTGCCCCCAAGTGGCCATGAATCAATTAATGCAGCTTCAAACTTGCTAGTTAGAGCAACATCATGTAGAACTAAGATGTCTAGTTGCCGTTTTTTGTTATTGACTCTCTGACGTGTTTGCTCTCTGAACTTAGCATAATTAAAAAACTCTTAATACCAATTAGAGTTGTAGTTATATAACCTCTCTAAGACAGAGTTCCTCTTGCAACAAAGGTGGTGTCATTGGTTGATTTATAACTTGATGGATGGAGCAGAAACTTCTGGTTTCTGGCTTAGTTCTGTTGCCAACTTGGCAAAAATAATTCCTAAATGTATTAGCCTTTTGAGATCCAAAAAGCAGCAACTGTGCCCTACATTTGGCACACAGATCAGATAATATATAGTTTCTTCAGTCTTCTCCAGTGCCAAAAATAATTGATTAATTGATTAGTTAATGTAATGAGCAATAATTGTTTAATCACTGGGATTCATCAAGATTCTTTAATCTGATGTGTTTTTTTTAATCTGTGTTAGATCACTGTGAACTGAATATCTTTTCAAAGCAAAGGTGACATCCCCTTGGAGGACATCACATAGTGTATCAAAATAGCTATGGGCAAATATTTACATGCATTTTACAGACTAAATGATATCTATGAAATGAAAATGAAAAATGCTGAGTAGTTGCAGGACTTGCCTTCTCCCCCCAAAAGCCTTCTTTTTATGTAAAACAGTGTGTGGCATAACTTGCAGAATCTTTGTGAGCAACAAATTGCTACATGCCTTTGAAGACCATTGACAATATCATCATCATACTACAATAGAGCCCAAGGGAAAAAGCTAGAGCTAGGGTAAAACTCGAAACTCAACTAATCCACTGACCACTAATATCATGAGGAGTTATTGACTTGGAAAACCCTCCACCCAGAGAGATTTAACTTCTATGATGCAATATTTCCACAGCTCACCCCTGCCCTTCATAAATGTTCAAAAACTGTTCAAAACGGCAATCTACAAAAAGCATATATGAAATCAAAGAGAAATCAACTCTCCAAACATGAATAAATGCAATGTTTTCCCAACAGCATATGCTCCAGAGACCAAATCCTAATATTAAAGTACATTTTTGTTTGAACTCAGGCATGATTCCATATGGTTAAGTGCAGAAAAGGCAATGAGATATCATTAAAATATGAGACTTTATGTGCTCTTCATGTAGCATTGGATGACTCAGCAAATATGTCATTATATCGCTCCAAAAGGCTGTAACCAGAGAACCAAGGCTGTAATCTGTGATTTCAGAAAAACCTAATGCTCACTTTGGACCTGCTTCACTGACATGAACTGCGCACGGATTGTTCTTTAAACCATGCAAAACAAATCGTGTTCGCTGTCTTTTCCAATGTATTTACTGTCCTGCTTTATTTTGATATGACATGCTGAGAAAGATTAAAGGACAAATCCTGTCTCTTGTTGTAGCAATGGAGAACAGATAAAATACTTCCTAAACTGTCCCAAAGAAGGGTAAGAAGAAGAGAAATTTGGCTCTTTGGCTCGGGCAACATCATTCTGGTATCTGCATATTAAAGCTGCATTAACCAATTTTTGGCCACTTGGGGGCAGAATTCCATAACAAGCTTAAAATCATTTTGTCACCTAAGCTATTTTTCAGATGATAGCTAAAAGTGTCTGTTCGCATTCAACAAGTTTGTTGGCGTCAATGATACACTCAAGGTGTTTTTGTGAGTAACACTGACTTAATCATAATTTGTTTGTTGATAAGAAAACTCCACAGGGAGCCTGTCTGTACAGGTTTGAGTCAAGATTCACATTTGTTGAAAGGACATTGATCAGGACATTTGCTGAAATTCTGCCAAGTTGTAGCTTAATGGTAAATGATAAATATGGACAACAGAGTTTTGTTGTTGGCTTATAGGGCTGGTACCCACTTTGCTGTTGTCCAGTCAAAAGCAGATCTTTTCTTCCTCTTCCACTGTGTTGATTACAATACAGTGTCACCACATCATTAAATACCACAATTACCAATACAAATGACAGAAATTCACCAAGTGCAGTGCTTGTTAGAAGAGTTTTGTTGGGAGCTAGACGCTGGATGAAATCTGTCAGGGGCGGCCGACTCGTGATTCTATGCAGGAAAAAACCTGGACAATCTGTCTTTTTAATAACTAATATAAAGGATCTTGCACTTGAAACCCACTGGAAATGATGGTGACAGTTGCAGAAAAGTAACAGGGGGATCAGCCCAAACATAAGACATGTCTTTGCACCGGTCAGCATGCTCTTTTTTAATTAGCATGTAGCTCTGTCTCTGCTTGTGTCTCTTGCTCTCTGTTTAGACACAATTTACAAATATGTGGAATACATAAGCATGGGATGCATATTTTATAACGCATAAAAATCTGATCATTCAGATGGTACAACTGTATCTAGTACATCCTTTATACAGTGATGTAATGGAGGGTATACACAGGTATACAGGGTATACATACAGTATACCCACCTATCTGCCAAAAGCTATTGTAATAATTAAGAGAGTATGCCCACTTCCTCCTCTGTAACCTATACAGCAGTTTGTCATAATGCATTATCTGTGTGTTTTCTTGCCAGATTAGTTTGTGGCTCGCAGGAGAAATAGACCAGATGCCAAAGCTACTGCTGTAGATTGCGAGCTGGCCGTGGAGCTTGGTGCCTTGGCGCATCCAGGGTGCCAGGAAGCGTGTCGGGCTTTAAAACCCATTTTTGTAGTGGGCAAACTGTATCATTACAACATCACGTGATTCCCTATGGCCCAAAAATACTTACACGGCAGAAGAGATGTCTGTAAATCCAGTGATAAATAGGCGTTATGTTTTCAGGTTGTCCCTAAGTATGTACGTTCCCTGCCTCAAGGGAATTTACATACTTGTCCACTTGGACTCAACTATGAACTGCTTCGTTTTTGGTGGTCATAGTTGAAAGGTCAAGGTCACTGTGACCTCATCTGTCTCATTTTCATGATATCTCAAGAATGCATTGAAGGAATTTCTTCAGGTTTGACAAACATTCACTTGGACTCAACAATGAACTGATTTGATTTTGGTGGTCAAAGGTCGAGGTCAGTGTGACCTCACAAAATTTGTTTTTGACTGTGACATCATCATGTTCTGCAAAAACACTCCTCTCACTGTTATTCAGTGTCATAACTCAGGAACAGAAGGGGACATACTTGGTGAGATACTGTATTGGTGACACTCATCTTGGGTGTCCATCTTAAAACTGTGCTGATTGTATAGATCTGTGCTGCTGGGGGGAAGATGTATGTGAAGCGTCCATGTTTTCACAGACATGGACGTAAATGTAAATAGTTTGAGTGTCACAACCCCTGTGAATTGAATCATTTCACTCTCAGGATTTGATCCATTCGGTTTGGATCCAAGTTAACTGAGTTAAGCTGGAAGTAGCTGCTCAGCCACTGTAAGTTTCCTATGTGCCTGCTCTATGGGCCACACAGTGCGGAACCAATGCCGATCATCTGGGTAATTTTATAGACAGCAGTTGAACTTCTCTGGCTTCCTGCACCACTGAGTAACTTTCATAGGATTGAACGGGGCCTCACCTCCAGTGCTACATCCAGTTCTCTTTATAAATCCATGGGTGTATCCAGTGTGAACAGCCAAAGTGACTAACATGGATGCCAAAAAGTGGCAAGAAGCACTCCATGGAAAATCGACATTAGACGGACTCGGACATGTACAGAACTTGGTATTCTCCTACTCTGCTCCCTGAACTTGGAACACCCTACAGCAAGAAGTGAAGCTGTCCAGTATGATTCCCTTAGAGACATTTAAACTTTAAAGAAACCGAGAGAGTCAGTGGAGGTTTGTTCTTGTATATAGTTTTTAAACCACCACTTTGGGCCTTTTTTCACTTATTTTATTTTATTTTTTTTATTAATTTCCTGTTTGTCTGTAACTTTGTGTATGCTGTTCTGCCTTGACCAGATCTCTCTTAAGAATAAGATCCAGTGTCTCAATGAGAGTACTTGCTTAAATAAAGATTAAATATCAAATAATTTGAAAAAGACAGGACAGACCGGAATCTTAAGGCCTCATGGGTCCAAAATGTGAATTGAAACTAAATCAATGCCACTGCAGAGAAGCCATCAAAACGCTTCTAAGAACAAAACAAATCAAAATCAATGAAAACAAATCAAATACAAACTCTGACCTAAAAATACACACATAAAATATCTAAGTAGGCAAAGTTCCCTTAGGCAAGGTTTTCACCGGTGTAGCAGCCATAACTCAGTGCAGATGAAAAGTTCTGCAGACTCAAAGTTCTGCAGTGAAGCTGCTTTAGTAATGATCTGAAAAAATCAATTTTGTCCCATTTTCAAAGCCTCAGTCTTTATGACGGCAGTATTACCTCATAACAAACGTCACCCATCGATCATCTCCTTTGGATTTTTTTGCAGAATGGTATGATGGTGAGTAGAGTTTAGGTATAAACAGGTATTGAAATAAATATGCAGAAGCAGTTGTCCCTGCTTTTAGCTGCTAAAGGCATTCAGCAGGTGGTGCAGTGTGTATAGTTTGTCTGTTTTCCTGAACAATAATATGACAAGTATATATCAGCAGGGGGTTGCTGACTGCTAGTAAGTAAAACAAAGTAAACACAGCGCATTCGCTCCAGGGAGTTCTGCATCCGGCCAAGGCTGTATTTTTTTCCTCATCTGAAGTTGCTGATCAATACTAGTAACTCAGCATCTGCACCGGTGCCAGAAATGTCAGGTGCTGAGATTTCTGCCTTTCAGAACTCACTGTCCAGCCGGAGTTCTGTTGCACTAAAAACTCCCGTTTCAAACGCTTACCCTATACCCACCGATCTGTACTCAATCTGCTCAGTGAAGGATGACATATACAAGATGTTTCTCTTTCCCAAATGAGATGTCTGTAGAGGATTCCCCACAGCCTTGCACAGAACACAAGTAACCAGTGTGTGATGGATTCTGGGACCCTGATAACCAGCCAAGCCTTCCAATTTCAGCTAAAAGACATCCCTTAGCCACCTATGAGCTGCCTCCTACATCAGGAGTTGGATAAAGAACACAGCCAACTGAAGACTAGACTGAAGCTGCGCCTCCTCCCCGGGTGAGATGGTCCTGCCTCACAGAGATCAAAACTAATGGTGTGTTCAGGTGCAGAAGCTATCACCAGGAAGTTTTAGAAGTTTGGCAATATGAACAACTGACAAATACTGAGGCTGTAGCACAGATTTGTCCCTCCAAGTTTTTGCAGGCTGTTTTTGTGATTGTTGCGACCTGAAACTTTCATGGCAGCTTTTCGAAAAAAATTATAAGACTAATTCTAAAAAGTCGAATTTATGATGTCGTGATTGGACAAAATTGCAAGGAAGCACGCAGTTTATGGAGACTGGCTGAAATTAACTGTCGTGATCACAGGGCGTAATCCTGGAGGGACTGTCAGGTGTTAAAGTGGTTTGACCGTATTAACTGTAAACCCTGTAAACAGAATTAACAATTAGGCTTCTAGCAAAAACAAACTGGAATTTATGTGAGGAGAAAGCTATGATGTTACTCTACCTTTTCACTTTGACCATTAACAGCTAGAAACAGTAGTCTTAAAAACTTTTTTAAGCATACTGAGGTCTTCACTTTACAAGGCAAGGCAAATACACAGAAGATACCAGTCTACAAACACAAGTTGTGCATTGTGGTGAAGAGGGACCATGGTTATTTGGAAAAAAAAAAGAAACCGTTAAGAAGCACATCAAACAGAATACCCTATAAGCTGTAGGAACAACATCTGCAACACCTCCATCCCCTATGGCCACAAGGGTTGTTTATTCCCCTCTAACATGACCCACAAGAGTGTTTCCTAAATTAGCGCCCCTATCTGAGGTAGACATTCTCACTGCTAAACTGACAAACAAATCTGAATATTAACGGTTGCAGTTATAAACACATGGTTAACATTAGGTTTAGGCAACAAAACTACTTCTAGACCTGTTAGGTCTAGAAAAAAACCCAACTTGGTTTAGGTTAAAGGTCCAGCGCATAGGTTTTAGTGGCATCAAGTGGAGAGGTTGCAGAACTAAAACTTCTCCCATGTGCCAAGCATGTCGGTCAACTATGGTGGCCCCCACAAAAGCACAAATGGCTTTATCCAAAGCCAGCGTTTGGTTTGTCTATTCTGGACTCTGTGGAAGAGGACCTGCTCCTTCTGTAGATATAAATGGCTCATTGTAGGGTAACCAAAACACAACACACTATTCCTATTTTCAGGTGATTATTAACTAATGAAAACAGTTATTCTTCCAATAGATGCCCCTAAATCATACATACTGGACCTTTAGAATAACTGTTTGTTACATTACTTAGGTTCTGTACATAAATGATCTTACATCATTTACATTAAATATGTGCCAAAAGTTACATAAAAGTAAGTCACCATTGACTTTTGGTTTCACATGGGACTTGAACAGCAGACGCCTAGATCAAAGTCCTGTGTTTGTTTGACCTATCCATCCAACCTGACCTATGCAGACTTTGTCATTTACTATACATCACCTGACTTCCACCTTTCCTCCTGACATTATTACTGCTTATTACTACTACTATTGGGTCATTTTTGGGGAAGACAGTCCCTGTAATACTGCACTCCAGGGCAGTCTTTGAGGAATTATACTATTAATGACATTTTTTTAGTTTGAAGATCCTGACAGCTGCTATTTTTTGACAATACTAGAGATATCTGGGTTAAGTTTTTATTTATTTTTCCCCAGATGCCCCATCCCTTAATATTGAGGGCTGACAGACCTTATTTTTTATGAGCTACTTGGCTGAAATACTGAGGGATCTGGCTCAGAAGTTCAGAGAATGTAACTCCTGAAAGTGCTGTGAAGCCATCAGCTATAGAGAAGACATCTTACTCTGCTGGAGTTATGGGAACTAGTGAAACACTATAATTGTACAGTGATGTGGAATTTCTTTCCTCACTAAAGCTCTTTGGCAGAAAACAGAGACTGGATGCAGAGAGCAGTTACAACAAACAAATTTTGTTTTGGCGTGACTTCAAGTTACTTCCAGAAATGACTTTAATAAACAACCGCTTTCATGACCTGCTGCTGGTGACATTTGTCATTTTAACCGGTGAAAGTGACGGCCACTGCCAACTAACAATGAGAAACTGCTACCTGAATGTTTTGTGCACTGCTCTACTCTAATCTGGAGTTTTCTAAACCTGTGTATTTTGCCAGCTTCAGTGTCTGAAGGTAGAATTGGCTCAAAGCTATAAAACTGTGTTTACAGCAGTGGTGTTGTGGTAGTTGATGTGGTGGGTGTACTACTAGGTAGACAGATAGATTACTGAGGAGGAAGTGGGTATACTCTCCTTTATATTCCAATGGCTTTTTGGCTGATAAGTGGATACACTGTGAACAGCCATAAAAAGACGTGGGTATTTCCAGGGATGGGTAGTATTTATATTACTTTTATTTAAAATACGTATTTCAATTACATTTGAGTATTTTGTAAATTGTATTTGATAAGGCAGATAAAACGCAAATGTAATTTGTAACAGAATACTTTTGAGTGGAGTAATTTTGTATTTAAAATACTCAAAATACTTTCTCCACCAATCAAAACAAAAATAGGCTACCCATTCTTATAATATTGAATGTAACAATATTTTTTACAGTTTTTTTATATATATATATATATATATATATATATATTTATCTATGTATATGTTGTTGTTTTTTAACTTGGGCCATTCAGTGACCTAGTGGTCTGTTTTACTGGACTGTGCATAACATAGGAAATTGTATGTTGTTGTGGTTGATGCTTGGGATGAGTATGCTACAAATGAGTTGCCTCACGTGGGATCAATAAAGTTGTCTGAATCTAAATCTGAATCAATAAATAATATTTTTAGGTAGCCTACATGTCCCTAGCTTTTTTTCTCTTTAAAAGTTGAACACAGGGCTCCAAAGGCTCCAAGTTAGACAGCAAACGAGTTAACCAGTGTTGAGCAAAGCCAGCAATCATTGCTAACATGCTAATAACGCTAGCATGCTGTTCTGTTTCAAACCTGAATACTCTGCTATACCAAACTGTGAGAAAACAAGCACACATTTGCAATAGCTGCAACCAAATTTGCTACTATTACACCATTAATGGGTGAATCATGGTTGTTCTTTCTGGCAGAGTTACTTGTGGTCTCTAATTGCAGCATGTAAATTTTGAGCATTTTTGATCAAGGGCTTTTTGAGTTATTCACGAAAAGCTTTGTGGACCGACCAACCAACCAACAGAGTGAGCTGTGGGTCGCTGCTAAAAAGAAAAAGAAAAAGATATTTTCTGTATTGAATACATGTATTTTATTTTGATACATTTATTTGAGGGGTATTTTGTAGTTTGTATCAAAATATATTTTTATGTATTTTTGCCCATCTCTGGGTATATCCTGTCAACCTGTGTATACCCTCCACTACACCACTGGTTCACAGTTTCTGTTATTGGTTATGTGCATTATAATCCACTGGCTTAAACAAATAAAAGATTTTTTGTGTGGCTATTTCAGCTTATAAAATAATTCCACATCAAATCAGACAGGTAAGAAAATCTGTGTTGTAATGCTTTCAGTGAGCTCCATTCTTCCTACATGTTTAACATCACAGATTTTGCCAGTGGTGTTCAACCTGCTGAGTGTGCTGCAAAAAAAAAAAAAAAAAAAAAAAAATCACTGTATTACAATGATAACTTGATTATATCCACATTAAATGTATGCTGTCCTTATTGCAGGTGTTATGTAAAGACCTTAACAAGGTTATGTTATTCATATAGGCTGAAATGGAGTGTTTATAATCAGATTAACACTCCATGATTACCTGTCAATCTTTTAAATTACTGTGGCATGTACACGAGGTGGACAGAATATTTGACCACCTGTACATTTTAATGCAATAATGTAATACCCTTGCAACAAATGTAGTGCTCATAGTATTCAGATCACATTTCATGTCACAGTATTAAATATGATCTACGACACTGGAAGCATTCAGGAATTTTTTGTTTGAAATCTCATCTGCCTTGTGTGCGAGTGTGTGTGTGTGTGTGTGTGTGTGTGTGTGTGAGTGAGGCTGAAAAAAAGCTGTACACTTACATTTTGAATATAATATCAGCTGACTGCTGTTGGTTATATATAGGGTGCCGTTTGTGTGTGGCTTGTGCTGAAAATAACATCAACATTTTGCCACATTTAGCTTCAAACAATGTTTAAAAAAGTGTTGTGAAATTTTTAACGTCACCTTTTACCACATTTACAGCAATATTTGCTAACTTAGAAATATATTTAATAGTTAAATCTAAATATTAAATGTGGCACCTAAATGTTAAATGTTAAATCTAAATCTAAATGCTAAATCTAAATCTAAATGTTAAATGTTAAATCTAAATGTTCTGGGTGAAACTAAATATTTAGCTAATATGCAAATTCACACTGCCGGTCACCGGAAGTATCAAAATAAAAGCTTGAGATGGTCAGACTGTGTTTATAGAATCAAATGACGAATTAAAACCAACTTATCGGGAGAAATGAACACTTGAACATACATTAGCGTGATAATAACTACTTAAAATAACAAAAAACATGTTTGGAGAAAGTTTATTAGACGTGTACTTTGAGTTGTTAGTTAAATCTAAATATTAAATGTGGCACATAAATTTTAAATCTAAATATTAAATCTAAATCTAAATATTAAATCTAAATGGTAAATTTCCTGTATAGTTCCTGCAGAGTATATATATATAGTATATATATATGTGCTATATATATAGCTCAGTGGGCCTGTCATACATATCTATACATATATATATATATATATATACATAGATATGTATGACAGGCCAGCTGTGCTCAGATCAGGTCTAATCAGGCAACATAAGTAAAAACCCCTGTGTGGGTATTATTCTCCCATGAGGCAGGACTTACTTTAAAACTCTTAAGGTTCTTACACTGCCAGTGTTATTTCCTCCATGTCAATACTTGTGAAGCAAACCGTAGGAAAGCATTGGAGCACAAAAGAGTGTCAAATCTGTGGTGGAGCTCTCTGTGAACAAATGCAGTGGTCTCACTGACTACGTTTACATTCACAAACCATTCCATTTTATTGCAATTGTTCCAAAAAAGACAGTATTCCTACTAAGCTACTCACATGGCTAATGAAAATAATAATTCCACTAATATTCCCATTAACATGCAGCTGTATATTACAGTTAACGTGTCTTACATTTCTTTATCACATCAGAATATGGAAAAGTGGACCAGCTGGAGAAATGTGGGCTTTTGTTTTGGGCCTGCATCTCTGCCCCAGCCTTGCAAACTGCGAGTTGGTGTAAGTACAATGCACACAGCTGAATGCAAACAGGCAAGATGCCACGTGTTGCAAACTGCTGTAAACCCCCCCAGTTGAGACACATATTCCAAATGTGCTGTTTCCATTTCAAAACATTGTCTCTACAACTTGAACAATATCAGCATATTCTACATCTTAATTGGAGAATGCTGCATTCAGAATAAGATCTAATTCAGAATACCCAACAGAGTATGCTGTTTATATGAGCCGTATCAAATTCCTAATATTGTCATATTTGAAATAATAGTGCAATATCAATTTGCATGTAAACATAACCACCAAAATCAATAATCTTTTTTGGCACATAATAATTGTCTGTTTTAAGACTCAGCTACAGCACAAAAGAGTAACCACTTATCACCAACCAGAGTCTCAATGAATCATTCTCCCACTCTGATAAACACCACCAACCAAATCATGCTGATAACGTAACCCAGCCTCTGACCCTGACTTACCCTCTTCAGAAATGCGAGAATGAATATGTAAATGAAAACAAAAATCCGCATCTAAGCTGTGTTTCTCTAAATTTGTCCTGCACTTATTCAGACTCCTGCTTTGACTTTCCTTGTCAGTTTGTGTCGCCTGTTTTTTTCTAAAGCACTTAATGACACCCCTGCATATTGAAATGCTCCGTATAAATAATCTTGACTTGACAGAACCCTGACTTAGCCTTTTTTTTTTAAAAACCGCAGCATTACAGATGGATGCCTGCCGACTGAACATTGAGGAACTGTTTGCCATCTCTCTCACTGACACAAATGGCTTTAAAAGTTTGTTGCCAAATACACCTTGTACATGATTAACTATCTTTGCTGTATTAAAACACACTCGCGTAGCCATCTGCCAAGTACGATTGTGTTCAACCACCGAAACCATTTCATGAGAAAACTCATTTTCAGCCTCTTAATTATTTTTCATTACAGTGGCGCTGAGGAGTAGATTGGAATAGGACAGTAATTGCCCGGCCTGAGCGGCGAAACAATCCTGATGCATCAGGCTAGATGAAGTGTGACAGGGAGACATCTCGCCACTGTCCAGAGCCCATTAGCCTGTTTCCTCCTTTCTGATCGTCTAAAAACCCCCTCGGATTGTGGTCAGTGCAAGGTCAGCGCAGCGGCCTTTTAGGGAGGCAAAGTGCCGGCGGCAATCTGCGCAAGATGTTGATAACCTTGTCGCCAGCATTGCAACTGTTCTTAAGCGTGTCCGATTGTGAGTGGCTGTCACATTGCGGTGCACTTTACCATTCTCCTGGAGCTGCCACTGGAACTAAAGGGGGGCAGCTCCTGCGGGTTTAAGAAGGATGTGTTCAGCACAGCTTGTGAGGCTGCTGTTAGGATTATCTTTTCCCCCCCCTCCATCTGTGCTGTGATAGAAAAGCTTCTCCAAATGTACTATCGTGAGCAGTGCTGCCAATCAATACAGCCAGAGAGGTAAAAAAAAGGGTTCTCTCCTGTTAATTCGTCTCCAGTCCCCCTGCCTGCTTCAAAATCTGGGTTTATCCTCCCTGCGTTGGTTAGTTTCATGTGTAGAAATAAAAACTCACTTTGTTACCGAGGACTCGGCATACAAATGTTCAGACAGTGCCATGCAGAATGAATGCAGCGTAATCTGATATGTCTGTGTTTGTCTTTTAAATGAGACGATGTAACTTTGCTGAACAGCAGATATTGTAGCCACAGGTGTCAATTACAGGATAATGATGCATTAAATGTCCCATGATTCTCTTGAGTCAGTTGCTCCAAAGACATCATCATTAGGCGACATGACTGAGAGCGAGTGGAATGTAACCACAATGAAAAATCAACAAACATCTGCTAAGGTAAAGTGTTCTTGTTACCAGCAGCAACAGTGCGGCTGGTATTGTTTTCAGCTCGTGAGACCGTGTGTGTGTGTGTGTGTGTGTGTGTGTGTGTGTGTGTGTGTGTGTGTGTGTGTGTGTCATGATGGAACAGTGTTTTCCCAGAGACACCTACTGTAGTGGAAACTACCACAGAAGCCGTTTTGAGTACTTTGCCAGGTGTTTATATGTCTCTCTGTCTGTCTGGATAGATTTTTGTCAACACAATAGCATCACAACTGTGAAACTTTACAGGTGTGTAGTTGAGATCAAAATGAAGGCTGAGTTCGCAAATCAGTGTGGTCCAAACAAGGGGGCTGGAAGTAGAGTGAAAGGAAGTAGGGAAGGGGCCATTGCCCCATCCTCCACACAGTCAACACCCCTGGCCCACATTTGTTTCAAGTCATGGATTGTGGCTGGTGTGATCCCATTACAAGATGGTGTCTAGTTTTACATTTGTGAAGAAACACTCAACTAAACGAAGTGTAAAAGTACTGAAATATTTTTAGTAGTCAATAAGTGTAAAATAAAATAAATGTAAAAAAAAAAAAAAAAAAATCTTTAAGTAATGGACAGAGACCACTGTATGCCTCAAAGGTACGTCAGGTGAGGGAGAGCCTGGGATCCTGACCCCCGCAGCTACAGCATCAGGTGAGAGAGTGACATGGTGCACCCTGCAGCTTCGGCGTCAGGTGAGAGAGACAGCAGGCACTGCAGCTTCAGCTTCAGCTTCAGGTGAGGAAGAGCCTGGTGTGACCCTGTCAGCTTGATAGTGATTGTAGCACTTTAAAGTTTGTAAATTTAAAAAGCTCTGGCAATTAATCAATACAGTAATCTGTGTCTAGTGCTCTAAAGTGGTCTGGTGGTCTTGGTTGTGCATTTGATATGATACATGGCCTCACTAAAAAATGTTAAAATTCACCTGCTATGTGCTGCCGGAAAGAGCCTTGCTCAGGTCAGGGGCAATGTTTTTGTGAAACAGTACTGCTCATAACCAAGACCGAAATGGCTCTGTCTGTCATTAAACCCTTTAATAACACTGGTTTACATTAGCTGTGATGCTAAAAGTTATCCCTGTCACTGTGTGTGACTCTGTGAAAGGCGCGAGTGGGGCAAGAAGGGGCTAAGCAGATCAATACACTGCAATGATATGGGATGTTACCCGTTCTAAATAGTCAAAGTTTCGGTAAAGGTGCAGTGATTGAACAAAATCACAAGGTTGCACAGACTTCACAGGGATTGGCTGAATTTGCAATTTGAATTGTTGCAATGGCAACATTGTGAAATCCTGGAGGAACTGAGCAGTTCTGAAGTCTGCAAATTGACTCAGTAATGTTATACAGCAACATCTGTTTAAACTTGCAGTTTACATTAGCCAGCATTAGCTGCTGGTTATACCAGACCAAGTAGGGCTGTAGCAATGGAATTGAAATTAGCAAAAGTGTATTTTTACAAACCGCATCAGCAAGGCTGGTATTTATATTCACCTTGTGAGCACGTCCTCATGGCAAAATGTGGTCCTGGAGATGCCTATTGTGGCAGGAAGTAGCATGGAAGCTGTTTTCAGTACTTTGCCAGGTGTCTGTCTGTGGACAGATTATGTCACCATGACAGCATCACAACCATGCAAGATGCAGTCACAAACCTTTACACAGGTGTGTAATTGAGATTGCAATAAAGGACAAGTTTGTAGGTGGGTGCAGTTCAAGCAAGGGTGCCAGAAGTAGTTTGGTAGGATGTAGGGAAAGGGCCATTGCCCCTCCATTTCAAGCCCCTGGTTCATGAAACTTCAAAATTGTGTAATTGAAATCCAATTGAAGGCAAAGTTCAAAATTAAGTGTGGTCCAACCAATAGCACCAAATGTAGGGGGTTAGAATCTAGGGAAGGGCACATTGCAAAAAATGGATGTCTACAATCTTTGTTTGGCGTCTGGGTTGATGCATCTCTCATGCATCATCTTTTAAAATTCACATATAGCTGATGATCTGATCTTTTGTTGGCAATCTCTGAAAACTGTTGGCGAGTGAAAACTCAGGGCTGAAATTGTGTAGCATAAACTTGAACAACAACATCAAACAAATTTGGCTATTTTTATATATGTAATTATTTTTAAATTGTGAACTTGCGAAATAGGATGCCTGGGCAACCCTATTGCCAGACAAAAATTGAAATTGAAAAATTGAATTAATATTCAATAATAAAGTATATAAAATGAAAAAAACAAAAAAAAACACATTTATATTGGATAATTCATTAAATCCCTGGATAACATTACACAACTTTTTTAAGAGCCTAAGTATGTTCTGTTTTTATGGTTTTGCGACTGTTTTATTGCTGGTGAAAATTAGCTTTAGCAAAAGGATGATCACAGTTAACCATGAAGTGCAATGCATTGTACAAATCGAGCTAGCAGCTAGCATTGGCGTTATCTCCACCCTCTTGTCCAAAAATGGGAGTCCACAAACCAATGGGGGACATCACTGTGGCTATATCTATTATTTATACTGTCTATGGTTAACACTTGGTTAAGGCTGGTTAACTTTGAAGATCATTACTTTAAGTAGGAGGTAAGTAGGGCAAAGTTTAACTGCAGGCCTGTGAGCTGTGAACTCCAACTTCTTGCATGAAAGTCTGGAGCCCTGCATTACCATCCACCAGCCTTCACACCCTTCTGCCTCGCTATAAAGGACATAAATATTGGATGTTATTGTAAGGCCCCTAATCGTCCAATATGAACTTCATTCCTAAGATACTGGGCTGGTTTCTATTTGTGTCTGATGCACCTGAAAAAGAAAGCAAACAGAGAAACATTCCATTCATCAAGTGTTTCGTCAGATAGCTCTCCCCACAATGAAAAGCAAACAGGTATGGCTTTTGTTTTAATGGACTTTCCAGGCAAGTGACTGGAAAAGGCCTCAGGCTTTGACAGAGAGTGTGCGGTGGCCTCACTGAGTGGTCTACGGCTTGTTTTGTCTTGGAAGATTCTGCAGCCCCAGCCAGTCTTTCACACATGAGTGGACAATGGCCATGAAAGTAAAAACAAATTGTTCAGCCGCACCTGAGTGCCTGGACAGCAAGGGAGATCCTGCATGTCTTCATTCTTCACCTTAACCCAGTTGTATCAAGGTCAGCCTTTGCACTGTAAAACAAGGACACACAGGTTTTTTCCTCGGGGCGACGCAGCAGCAGCTCTGCCCGAATGCTGCTCCGGCAGTTTCTTGCATCAGACAATTCAATAAAAGCTCAATAAAGATGTGGTGTCCTCCGATAGTGCAGTCAGGGTCTTTATTATGAGGATGATGGGAGAGGAAAGAGTACTGAGAGCAGTGTTCAGTGGAGCAGTTTACATGAGGCCAACACATAACAGAGACAACTCGTGAAACTGATCCAGTGGCCTGTTTTAAACTTGTGGCCTCAAAGCCGGATCATATTGCCTTTGCCCTGAAATGCAATATTTTTTTTCTGTGCATTAAAACAAGAACAGATTGATGGAGGATTTATGATACCCTTTTTAGTAGTGGTGAATGTGATCAATCATGAGGCATCACTCTTTTTTCTCATGAATCTGTGGCCAAACTGAAGCCTTCTCAAGTCTTAAAAGGATGAGAAAACATGAAAAGCAGTTCTGGTTAGTGTAATTTAAAGACTGCGTCTGAACCTCTCATTACAGGTACCACTAAGATGATGAAATACAATCCAGGAAGTCCAGTCTGAATAAAACATCAATGGGTTTGAGGAATGCACAGCAGTTTATGAGGCAAGATTGTACCCTGGCAAGTTGTTTTAGTAGCAATCATCTTCTCCTAAATCTTGACAGTCTCCAGATAAATAGGACATGGGTCACGCTGTTCAAGGTCATCTACCAGGAATGAGAACTTGGCCATAACAGAACATTGTCATGTTTAACATTCCTGCCAGAGTTTTTTGGGTCTGAGTCCCTTGGTGTGCCAGTGTAGTGCTTCCACTGAAATGAGTAAAGATGGTTTCTGGACGCAATGCTGACATTGATCTGAAGGACTGATGTGTTAATAGAACTGGGTACCCCTCAAGTATAAAAGTAAGGGTTCCCTATTTTTAGATAGAACATGCATATTAAAGCTCATAGAGTGTGCATTTTAGACCTTTTCCTTTGGCTGAGCTGACTGAGAGCATGCATTTTGCCGGGCTCATACTACAAAATATCAGCGTGATAATGGTGTGACCCTATAGACATGGAGTGTCGTGATGAAAACAAGCACTTGGCATAACAATAACTGATACTGTTTATGTAATGTGTACAAGTGGAGGTCATTCAATACAGTCTCCCACCACAAATACTAGCATGTCAGCATTTTTCTCGCCTGGTTTGACAACTTCTATGGTGTGACGTTTGCTCATAGGAGCGCAGGGAACTCTCCCAACTGTAAACACAGCAAAAAGAAATAAGGACAATGCTGTCGATGTTGTCAGTCTGTTATGGCACCTTCTTTCCAATTACATCCCTTTGTTTCATAAGTTGTTAAAGACGAGCTCCATGAAGAATTTATGACCCTAAAATGACACAGTGACCAACTCCAAAAACAAACATATAGTGTGGTCTTATCTGAGAATCAGAGTTCTTTGCTGTCAGCTAACTAACCTCACCATGGCTCTGTGTTCAGCCTCTAAAGAATCAGCATCGGTTGATGCACATCGTGCCGATGCAAGGGCCGGCCATGGGAGCGGAGCTGAGGGCTCTCCGTGGAGAGGGAGAGCCGAGCCTCGGGGGTATGTGCAGGGCCGTGAGGGAGAGCTGAGGCTCCCAGAGAGGGAGAAATAGAACCAAGTAGGATAAAATACTCACATGTTCGTCTGGTAGGAGGGGCTCAGGGCGGAGACGAACGAAACCTAACTCAGATGAGACTCAAAAATCAACCATTTCCAGGCTTTCTACCTACTGCAGCTTTAAGTCTTGTGTTTTCTTTATCCTGGCGTCATATGAGCAGAGGAAATCTTCGCTAGTCATATTTTTACAATGTAAAATCCCATAGGCCTATGCTAATAACATTAGCATGCTGTATTTGATTGGAAAACATGTTTAGTATAAGACAGTTGTTTTGTTGATGAGCCTGGTGAGCTGTAATGGAGCCAATTTTTGTTGACGTTACCTTTGTTAAATGTTGCTGTTGTCTCAGCAATTTTCTGCTATGACTTTTTTCAACTCGAAGCACTCAGGGCACCCCTGCAAAAATGCGAGGTGCTCAGCAGTGCAAAAGCAGTGAGCAAAATGCTTCACTTTCATAGAAAGCAATCCCAAAAAGCCGCCTCAGGCTACTAAAATGTGCCCTCGTCTGATCTGACCTTACTGACAAAGCTTTAGCTTTTCATGGCCTATAAATTTTATTCAACCTAATGGCTTAAATTTTACAAAGAGTCAGTTTCTTTTATAATGAATGTATCCTGGCAAATGTTTTTGGGAAGCAGAGATCTACAGTGCAGACTGTTGCCAATGTACCAAAAATGCTTTACAGCCCAGAGCTGTTCCAGAGGGCTTGGTCTGAATGTAGCCTTAATGTCAAACGCCCATAACTTGGCCTAGACAGTATACGACACAGTAAACCAAAAAACTGACTGTCACTTACAATTCTGTTTTTACAGGTTTGCCCATAAAGTGGCTAAAATGTAATGTCTGTCCTGAGGATGATGATAGAGGAACAGCCACAGGACCAATAAATTCTCCTCGAGAGCATGACCAGTCTGTCTACTGTACGTTATACCTGGTACAAAATTGACATTTTGGTGCAAATTTTTTTAAATTAATAAAATAAATTGAAACAGCTTTTAGACACCTAATTACCTTTTATTCATGCAGATTGTCAGAGCAGATTTTGCTTTTCTTAATTCATTGCTCTGACACACGCATACCTGAAATCAAATGGGTTATATTCACCCAAAACAATAAGAGCCCTGTCAATTGTTCTGTATAAAACATTATGTTTTTCAGATCTTTTATTTCATCTAATTTCATCATGAAGATGGATTTCTTGTACAAGTGGGTTCTATTACATTATATATTCTGCCTTTGTGTACAGCGAATAACTGAATATTCAGGCAGATAAATGAACAACAAAACAATTCATTCTTCCTTAAGCTTCCATCACTGAGAAAGGTGCTGTATTCAATTTGCAGCTGTACAATATTCAGCAAACTAAATGGATGATTTAAAGTTTAAAACAAAAATGTGCTTTGTTGAAAGTCATTTATGTCCATTTAGATACTGCGAATAATACACAGAGGAAATGCATTATTCTCCTGGCAGAAAATGGCCCTGTTGTTAGAGGAAAAACCCTTCTGTTAGAATGAATGGAGCTATTTTTATCAGCTTCTATCTGTAGAGGATGGTGGGAGGGTGAAAAAAAACTTTTCTTGCTCAAGAGCTGGGAGTATTGTCTAAGGGACAGCTGATCTGTATGCTTTAGCGCCAAGAGAAGCCACTTACTCCATCATCGCAGAAATCCCTGCAGTACAGCCTTCCCTTGTACATTTACAGGCCTGAGTTCAGCCTGAATCCCACCTGTCAAGACAGAGAGCTAAACATGTCCATCTTACTCCATTTGGCAGAAAAAACACAGAGGGAAAAGCTGGAGAGGTGTGCTTCTCTATCTCCACTTTCACGTTTTTTTCTTCATTGTGCTGTAATCACAGGGGCGAGTGGGTTGCATATTTATAAATCATTTATTGGGGAGCTAATGCATTGCACTTGGAGGAAGAGTGCCCACTTTGGCTGTAATTATTCTGGCAGGAGATACTGTGTGGTTTCACATGGGAAGTCCCTTTCTGTCTTTGCCTGACTGTACATAAATACTGTTGAAGTTTTAGAAAACAGAGCGCATATTTATAAGCAGACATACTATAATGGATGATCCTGATCATTATGTTTTATAATTTTCAAATACAGTTTTTGGTAAATGCAAAATTTTTTATTGAAGTGTATAAAGAAGACAAACCAGTTCAGTCAAGAAATGTTTCTTGACACACCATGAATATGTTACATTTGTGCATTTCAACATCTCTTAAGTGACATAGTATATGAGCTGACTTCATCATTGGGAGCTGGAGGGGATGTTGGACCCAGGCAAGACGCCTAGTGCAGACCACTGTCCAAGACTATAGACTGTATATAAAGACTGTATATAAAGATGGACGACATCTCTCCACTTGTCTCTCCACAGTCAGCGATATGGCCACTGCCCATCTTGTTCTGGTGAAGTCATTCGGAGCCACAGTCTACGCCGTTGCAATCTCAAGTTTCCCACCCATACACCCTTCCACTTGCAAGCAGTGTCACTGAATTCAAGCCCACAGAATGGTTCACACGGTTGTCAATCATGTTGCAAAATCCCTGTTTTATAGCATTAAATAACTATTTAAAACTGAACAGAAAAAAGTATAGCTACCTTAAATGACAGAAACCATCTTTGGGAAGAAAAAAAGTTATATGATGCGTACTTGGCCAATGTCCCATCCATTAACATGGAGGGGGTGGGCTTTATGACCTGTACTGCTGCCAGTCACCAGGAGGCAATCGAGATGTTCCAGCTTCACTTTTGGGGAGCTGATTATGTCGTCCATCTTTATATACAGTCTATGTTTGAAACCAGCAAACCACTAAACTTCCCAGCAGCATTTTAGCTACTAAACATGAGTGGTTTTTCTCGCGACCCGTAGCTGTTTTTTTCACTGGAGATGTGGAGAGTGCCATGAAAAGCAGTTCTTTCACTATGACTTTGTTGCATTTCCTGTCGAGATAGTTCCAGGAAGAGTGGTTGTTTTATTTTGTCATCTGTTCAGGACCTTTGAAAAGAAATGTGGTTGGGTGTCTTTAGGTTTCAGAAAGTGAAGTAATGAAGATTAGGTTTTGGAAAAGAAACACGGGGATGATGTACCTTAGACTTGGTTCAGGATGTTCTCATGCACTGTTCGTACATTTTCCTACAAAAAAATATTGCACCAAAATATACATAACCCATGTAATGATGAGCCAGTAATTTGTGTATCACCTACGTATTTTGGAAGGCTGGAATCACATGACCAATGCACTGATGGGAGTAAAGAAGGAAGCGGTCCTGAGTGGTTCAGTTAGGAGGCAAGTTGGGGCAGTGGATGGATCATAAAACAGGACTTACCCCTGGACTTGTTCGGAACTGTGTGAACTTCAATTCATTTTAAGGTATGTCCTCACCATGTCTCTTTTCCTAAACCTAAATACTTGCTTACACCTAACCTCCATAACTCTATGTTAATAACATTACTCTTCAAGGACGTAACGTCATTACCAGGCCTCTAATTCAAAGGATATCATACAAACCACTGTATGAGGACACATTGCTTGGTTTCACACGGTCCCAAACACCAGTCTCCTGGGGAAAAGTCCTGTGTTTGTTTGACCCATCTACCGCCCCAACCTGCCTCCTTACACAGATTCCCGGCCTTTATGGCTCCTCCTTTGCATTAGAACAGCGTGCCATTATATCCCAATCTGAGATTTAGGCTTTTTCTAAAAATATCTGGAGAATGTCCTGATTTGTCTTCTGTGTCTGATGATTGCAGACTCCAGTACCTCTTCACAGACAAAGTGTTTCACCTGGCTCAGTTTGTGTTAAATGCCTACCAACAGCGCAGGAGTGCGCCTTATATTTGATGTGTTAAAGGCACAGTCTGAGCTTCAGAAGTGCTTAAGTTAGGTTTTATAGCAGTAATGTCTAAGGAGCAGGATTATGTTCATACCTGCTTTGACATTGTTTGATTTTGTTTGACAAGCAGGGAGGTGTATTATATTTGTTCTTTTGCTCTCATTGTGTTAGTGCTCTAGTTTTTGATATGTTTGTAGAGTCTTGTAAGCCCATGCGGGGTTAGTACCTTTTGGTGCATGACACTTTGAAAAATAAATTAGCTTACCTTACATTACCTAGAAAGGTTCCTGTGACTGAGCCGTAGATATTTTTTAAAAAAATAAATCAATGCAGATGTGATATGCAGGAGTTCTTTTTTTTCCCCTTTGGAGGCTGGTATGATCATTAAACATGCCACTTTCAGCTGCCTCTCAGTCTGATGTCGCAATAGGAAACAAACTGTCAGTGTTTGTTACATCAGTCATAACAATAGTGTCAATGGTGAAAATAGCGTAATTCCATTAAATCTTGAAAAAATACATAATTAGGTCTTTAGGTTTCAGTAAGTAAAGTCACATAGGTTAGGTTTAGGAAAAGAAACATGGTGATGATGTAACTCAAAATAACTAGTTCACATAGTTCAGGCTGTTCTTATGTACTGTTCATATGTTTTTCTGCTTAAAGTAACGCAACAAAATCTGTACATATCCCACATAATGATGAGCCAGTAATTTGTGTATAACCGATGTATTTTAGAAGGCTGGCGTCACATGACCAATACTCTGATGGTAGTAAAGTACAGCGCTGGGGGTAACATGTTACAAAAGTAAGGCATTACAATAATATATTACTTTTTAGCGGTAAGTAATATAACGCATTAGCAACAGGATTACGGGTAATGTTATTATATTTAAAATGTCACTTAATGCATTATAACCTGAAATAAACTGTTAATTATTTTCATGTTCATTTAACCAAACTGATTCACACCTGAGCCAGTAATGCTTGTATAACCCACACATTTTGGAAGGGTGTGATTGCTGACCAATGCACTAAGGAGAGTAAAGAAATAAGTGGTCCTGAGCGGTCTAGTTAGGAGTTAGGTTGAGGTGATGGAGGAGTCACAAAACACAGGACTTTACCCCGGAGACCGATGTTCAAAAGCCCCCTATCATTTTGTGAAAGTGGTCCTCAGGCAAAGCAAGTTGAGTATCCCTGTCCTAAACCTAGTCTCTGTCATTTTATGTTAATCACATAACTTTTTGTTAAGAACGTAGCGTCATCCATCAGGTGCTATTTGTTATGCAAATTAACTGTACTGTATTCATTTTCGTAGGAGAGCATTTAAACCCTTCTATGATACAATGAGTTATTTTGTGCTTTATCATGAGTAATGATCATTTTTCTTATGGTTGGGTCTTTTGCATATTTTAACTTGAACTTGTATTTATTTAAGCTATTAATAGATTACTTTTTTTCTCATCTTGTATGTAAAAAATATATTTATTATTTATTATTGTTTGTTTATTCTGTCTTAAACTGTTTAAATGTATTTGCCAGCAGAACCCTGTGTCTGTCATGAACCTCAAACATGAGAACAGATTAATGTACCTTATTAAGAAACTTCAGGATAGATTACTTTTGTCCCACCCCCTGTAGCTACAGTGAGTTCCTGCAGATTTTCACAGATGAGCTGTAACAGTGGTAACATTGCAGGACTTTTGATGCAATGTTTGCTGGAGTCTCTACGGAGAAAATTCTACAGCAACTGAGTCATGCGCTGCTGGAGATTTCACTGTGATCACTAAGATGAGATGTCTCAACGGTTCCTGACCATCCCTGTCACGACAACAACTTCCTAGTGTGCAGTGTGAGAGGCCCAGAATCCCTAAACTGCTCTGGTGGTTTTTATCATCCTGTCCCCTCTGAATCATATCACCTTGCCCGTACCTTCTCCTCTACTCAATCCAATATGCTGTTATCTAGATATAAAAAAACATCCTTACCTCACTACTTCGCTCACATTTCTCTTATCTGTTCCTCTAGCACTTCTGATTCTGGAGTAACAGGAATGTTGTTGGAGTCTTACAGCTCTGACCCTTGTACCCTCCTGAAATGGCTTGGATAGAGACTAAAGAGAGGGAGCTATGTCTATCAAACATGAATGCTTCTGGCTTGATTTGGATGAAACTGGGATAATTGCCTCCAGTAAAGCCAAATCTATTATATTATGGAGTAAAGAGCTTAAAGGGCTGGTGATTTAGAACTTCCATTTAGTTATGGGGTTCAAAAGATTCAAATTTAAAAAAGAATGGTCAACTGTGACACATCAGGGGGCTGAGAAATCGTCATTCTCAGTACCTAGTATGGGTCAACCTTCAAACACCATGGACGCTACATTTCCCAGAATGAAGTGGTCTATACTACTTTTTTCCCATAGGAGCCACACTGGTAGGACAGTCAGTAGGAGAGACAGTTTTGCTGTGACACCCCAAAACCCTGCAATTATGGGTGCATGATTTGGAAATGGCAGCTGGAGTTACTTGAATTTATGCATGAATGCAGAGTCTGTAGGCAACAATTTAAGATTTTGGTACCCAAAGCATTCCTAGTTTCTGATGTAGTGTGGGTGGTATTGACCAATCAGCAAGTAACAGTCAGTGTGGAGAGCAAAAGAGATGGAACATGAATCTCAAAACTTACTGGCTGTCGTCTGCTAGTTTTTTTTATTTAACTATCTGCATTCCTATGCAGATATCTGTTTATAGAGACAGAGATTAGCTGGTATGACTAGTACGTGGAGGAAGTCTAGGCCCGGATATGCCACATAGCCAATATGTTGTCCATTGTCACCCTTTATTTTCTCCACGTGCCACACTGCCTTGTTCTCTCCACCTGGTTTGCAAATTTATTTCACTTGAAATTGATCCACATTCACTATTCACTTGCACTACACATTAGCTAGCATTGGATAAATAGCAGAACTGAAAGTGTTACTACACGCGTGAAGAGTAGCAATATTTAGGAATTTAGTACATGCCATAACATACTACTACTACTACTTATAATAATAATAATATTAATGATAATATTAATACATTATACTTACATAGCGCTTTTCATGCCACTCAAAGATGCTTTACAAATTCAGGGACGTACAAAAAAAACAAAAAAACAGACAAGCAAGAGAACAAATACGGGATGAGGAGAAGAATCTTTCAGTGATTGTAAGCAGCATTGAACAGGTGAGTCTTGAGTGATTTTTTTTTGAATATGGAGAAAGAGGGGGAGTCCTGTGGTGGGGGGTGGGGTCAGTGTGAGAAACATAACTGTGCACATTCACTGTCACTGAGCAGCATACCCTGGAAGTAAACCTGTAAAGTACAATCTTTTTATTGCCATTGCCACTTTGCTTCAGTGGTCTTTTCTCTCTCCACAGTGGCTTGGTCTTGTGCTTGCCGAGTGTCCACTACAGTGTCGGAGAGCAATAATAACTCCTTCACAGACTAGAGTGTGATTCATGTGAGCATATAACCGATAATGTTGTGGATGGTACGCACACACCAGCAGATGCGATGACTGCAATGACGGTTTCCACATGGAGGATGCTGAGAACTTCGTGCTTAATGCTTCATGCTTCATGCTTCATTCACCCCTGAAGCATCTCTTTAGGCTTTAAATCTATTTTTTTTTTTAACTAACACACATAACAAGTGTCAAGTAACTACTTGGGCTTTGACAAACAAAAGTGCTTCAGATTAATGCTTTTGTAGATGCTAACGACAGGAAAGAAGCTGCTATACTGTTGCTAACCTGTGTTCTGCTCCACTGCCAATGTAGACAGGGTCCAGGGTGAGATGGCCTCCTGACTTCAGTGACTTAACTTGTATAAGCTCCACAAGGTTTTGGTGCCTGAATGCCTGTCGCTGGATTTCAAAAAAGAAATGCTAAGTTTGTTTGTGGTGCAACATTTTCAGCATAGCCTCATATTCAGCAGTGATGCAATGAAGACCAGTGAGTGAGTAATGTAAATTCACAATTTGAGATGACAGAGAACAGCGAGCTGAATAATCCCACACCGAGCATTTCATGGATGACCTTTCCAGTCTTCAGCATGAGCGGCAGTGATGTGAAAGGCAGATGGGAGGGAGAGTGATAGGGGTTCGGGAGGGGGTGAGGAGTGCCCTGTGGCTTCTGCTCCTGTTAGGGCACTACCAAACTCCATCGGCTTTTTAATATATCACAAGAGGTGCGTTTAATTTGATAATGATCACATCAATATGTGTCAGCGAGTCCCTGTCACTGAAATCAGGGTTGCCAATGAATTCTTCAGCCGAGCTTTGAAAAGGTCTGTCGTTGAGAGCCGGCCAGCTGGATGGAAATCAGAACTGGGAGGAGAAGTTAAGCTTCTCTGCAGGACTCTCTGCACAGAGCGGGAGTTAATCTTGATAAATGCCGGACGTCAATATGAAAATGCCAAAAGTGTATTCAAGATAAGAAGCAATGCGAGCCACATTCTAGGCCTCAGACTTTGTGCTTCTTTTCCCTCTTTTTCTGCTGACTTAGAATCCTTGAGAAGCTTTTCTTTCAAAGGTGTTATCTTTTTTTTTCCACCTTAGACCTTGAAAATCTTCTCCTCCAGTGAGTACGGAAAACAAAGACATGTCCATACAGTAAAATAAGGTTGTCTGGCTTCAGAGACTTTGACAAGGTGACTCATAAAGGGGTGTTACAGAAAGAGAGCAAGACACGCTGGGAGAGTCTGGAAACTCCATCCCCCTTTGCTCTGGCGCTGATGGATGTGCCGTGGTGGACCATCCGTCTGTGATGCAACCTCGTAAAGATGTCATTTACCCAAATCAAAGACAAAAAGGACTCTGTTTTACTTACCGGTAGTCTGAAAGGTCTTTGCGAGTGCACGTCTGTCAAGAACTCACAAAAAAGGGCAACAGATAGAGAGATCACGAGCGAAGTGAAAATCACTCACTCACCAGGAGTTGTTTTTGAACAGCCGTTAAACGATGCCTTCCTGGGAGTTTTCTCCCCCCACCCCAAAGTCTCTCATTATGTCCTGTAGAGTCTTTTATGATCTCAGGCATGTTTCCCATGATGCCCCATCTGTCTGTCCCGCTGTGACTGAGGGCCCGGCCTCCTCTCATTCCTGTCGGACAGCTCCATCACTCACCTATCGCTATCTCTACATCAAAACAATGCTGTGCCAGAGTGAATTAGTATGTCCTTCACCTTGGGTGGAACCCTGTCATTACTTTACCTAGACTGAAGACAAGAAGATATGATTTAGCACATGTTACAGGAAGTGCAACATTGGTATGTCCTCAAAAGCTGCAGGCACTGGGATGTGAGGGGTTTATAGGGGTCTGGCTGTGATTCTTGGCTCTCAAGAGATCAGTTCTGCACAAATGTATTAATATGTCTCGATAGCATGAGTTTGGACATATGCACTGTGCTTTAAAGCTATCTTTAAGTGACACCTAGCCTCATATACAAACTGCAACAGCTGTTATAGATGGTCATTTTCAGTGTCCTCAATTACCATGTCTTTGTATAGCACTAAATGTTGCACCGACAGCATTATAAGGTCAACTAGAGTTTATGTAAAGTGATCGCAATCATTGTTGGGTAAAGTTCAGCAGTCTTGCAAATTTTGCTCAAATGAGTAAAAACTCTAAAGAACAGATTATGTCTAGTGGACGCAATGTGGAGATTACGTTGCTCCGCAGTGAGAGGATTATGTGACAATGGAAAGCATTGGACTTCCGTTTTAAGTGTATGCAATCTTAACTTAAAGTAGCTCTCTTATCTCTTATCTTAAAAGTTTTTCACATGACTTAGGAATTAAAAAGACTTTGTCCACTGGAGTTTTATTTTAAAAACATGACATAATAAGTCAGTGGCAGTAAAACAGATGGTATTTATCTGTCTTGTGTGTGTCTACACTAGGAAACGGCCAGTAGTGGATGCTATGTTGCTAACGTAATCCATGTCCAGGTTTCTGTGTGGCTGTTTTAAAGCTTCTATTTGGATTTAATACTGATGTATTTAGTAAAAATGAATACTGCATTACAAGACACATCTATAAAAGTTGCTCACTGAGCACATACGCCAGAACATGGTAGAATGTGTGCAGCCTACTGCACTTTTGGGCCCATAAAACACGCTCAGTAGACTCCCTCTCCACCCGGAGGATAGCGATGCATATCCTAGGGGGACCTACCTACCTACATAGGCCCTGATCACACAGATTGCGTTTTGCAGGTTGTAAAATGGGGGGCACACCGAACTGCCTTTTTTTTTTTTTTTTTTTTTTTTTTTAAATTTAAAAGCCACCATTAAAAAAATGCTTGCTGCACATTTTTATTGTTGCCAGGCAACCACTTTATCACCCTAACCATCCTGTGTAATCAATCCACTTTTTTTTTAAATTTTATTTTATGTATTTCACAGTAGTTAGTAGCTGGTTACTGAAATGGACAGGCAGAGGGTACTTGCTCTCGCTCTGGTTGAGGGTGAGAGGCTGTCAGCAAACAGGCTGTTGAGCACATGGAAACGAAGATCTGTGTGGGCACATGAGACCCTAAACAAGAGGGTGGACTGACTGGTGGAGTTCCACCAGTTGGTCCAGGAGCTTTGCCTCGATGATGGCCATTTCTAGGCATATCTTAGGATGGCTCGGGGGCAGTTTGACAGCCTGCTGTCTATCGTGGGGCATAGCATAACAAAAATGAAAACCAACAACAGCAGGTCCATTGGTCCTGCCAAGCAACTGAGCACCATGAGTTTCTCCTCCATTGTTTACCAACTATAAACTTGTTGTTTTGACCACCACAGACCCTCTTAAATTTATCTGAATGGACAATGGTAAAAAAGCATAGGGCACTTTTCTGCTATGAGTTAAAGGTTTTCCGACTCAAGGAGTTCAAAACACACTGGCAAAAATGCCAGGCACCTTGAGCATAGAAACACGAGGCGCATAGAAACACGAGGCGCATAGCAAAGCAAAAATAGCAAGCAAAAAAGGATTACAAAAAGCTGTCTCCAGCTGCTAAAATGCTTTCTGTGTGATCAAGGCCCTTGTCTCCCTCTAATTGGCTCGTACTTACTGCTTTAGTTGGTTGGGTTGGTTAGGTTTAGGCATGAAGAGTGACATTGGTTAGAATATCAGGATGATCTAATCAGAGGCAGAGTAAGGATTAGGCCCATTTTAGTCAATGACTGGTGCCATAAAGATTAAGTTTTAAGGAGAGATGAGAAAAGTAAGAAACAACAACCAGTGTGATTGGTTGGAACAACAAACAATTTTGGCTAAAAATACACTTTGTAGCTACAAACACAGTTGAAAATGTTGTGACAGGTTCAAAAAATATGCTTTTCATAGGTCTCAAAAAGTAGCATTGCATCATAATGTCAGCAGTGGTGGGTGGAGTACTGAAAATTTAGTAAGAAAAGGCACGGTTACTCCCGTAAAAATTACTATGTTAAAATAAAAAATAAAAAACTACTCAAGTAAATAAGAAAAGTATCTGATGAATAAATTAATCTAAGTACAAGTTACTCTCCAAGGATAGAAATTTAAATAAATAAATTTCATCACTACCCCTCTTTTCCTAATCATAACATCAAAGATCAATGTTGTGCATGAAAAGTGAACATAGCTAACATTACCTAGTGGACTACATGTTCACCTGCACTATGTGCAACTCTAGTGCTTGTGGAGATGAGAAAAGGAGTTTTTACAAGTACAGATCTCAGTTGTTTTTTTGAGAGACACAGTGAGCACTTTCTTAGATTTCAGTATTAAAAGTGTGGCCAGATGTTGGATTGTCGCTGGAAGCTGACTCTTGTTCTCAGTGTTGCTATGTCATCGTCACATCATGGTTAAAGACAGGTGGTGCTTCTTTTTCTTCCAGGCTGCTGCAGCAGAGGAGCACCTTGCGTGCTTCTCCTGCTTCTCTCAATACCCGCATTTGGAGCAGACTGGATGTAACAAATGTATAAACAACAAAGGTAGTGAAGTAAAAAATACATTACTTGAGTAAAGAGCGGAAGTACAGTTTTTAAAAAAAGAGCATGAAAAGTGGGCTACTCTGTTTTT
Organism: Epinephelus awoara; assembly: GCA_035609425.1. Taxonomy (NCBI): domain Eukaryota; kingdom Metazoa; phylum Chordata; class Actinopteri; order Perciformes; family Serranidae; genus Epinephelus; species Epinephelus awoara. The sequence continues at coordinate 7,688,649 of CM069305.1, forward strand.
TTATTTAACTACTCTTTTACTCTTGTGTGTTTCTTGTAATACACTGTTACCCTTCCCTGGGCCTCAGAATAGCGTCGAGCCTGGATAAACAGACATAAGGATACCAGGTAAACACATCGATGTATTCTCTAGGGGATGACGCTGAAGAGAAAGTCAATGTGAGTGCACAAAATTACATGCAAGAGTAAGAACAAGAGCAAGGGTGGATGTTTGAATAGCAACAAAATAAAGGGCCAGGAGAAAGTGCTGAATCATTTAGTACTGTTGTCTACTGCACATTCAGATATCTCAGAAGAGAACTGATCAGAGTGTTGTTGGCTTGAGAAAACTCTCATGCTACTGTCTTGCAGTCATGTTCTCTCCCTGGCCCCATAACCAAAACTCTGTCAGCTGTGTTCATTGGAGCACCTGGCCAAGCTGTAAGCAAGTGCTAGCGGATAGTGGGTTAGCTTCCTGCTAGTGATGTGACGTGCGCAAACGAGCCAAATCTTTGAACCGGCTCTTTGAAGTGAACGAGTGAGCGGCTGCACTGATTTTCTCCCTCACAAACTAGTCTCTCTCAACTTGTTCCGGATCAAATAATCTGAAATTAATGGATACAGAGTAAATTGAAGCAAAAAAACAAAAGAAATTAGGAACTGGCTCGTTCACTCTAAAGAGCCGGTTCACTCGTACACTTCAAAGAGCTGATTCAAAGGCTCTGCTCATTCGCGAATGTCACATCACTAATGAACAGCAATTCTAAACAGAGCTGCAAGTGGTATTATGGCAGGCAACGATAAGATGAAGCTGTATGCTTTGATTTTTGCCTTCAGTTATCTCTTGCCATTTGGCCAGCTCATAGACGCATCAGGTCATGCATCTGGTGGATCAGGTGGGTAGCCATCAGATGACCTCCAAAAAAGGTTTTATTTTGTATTTATTTTATCCTCAAATTCAGTTCTTGGCAACAACAAAGACAAAGTCAGATTGCAGGTTTTGGATAATAAATATATTAAACTAAAAATTCAGTCATTAACTGAGGAGAAGTGCTGCTCATTGTTTTTGAGCATAACCAAAACTAAATTACATTTCCTGAATTGATGGCGCGGTGGTGCAGTGTTTAGCAATGTTGCGTCACAGCAAGAGGGTTCCTAGTTTAAACCCAGGTTGGGGGGTTCAAACCCAGGGTGGGGGAGCCCTTCTGTGCGGAGTTTGCATCTTCTCCCCGTGTCAGCGTGGGTTTTCTCCTGGCACTCCAGCTTCCTCCCACAGTCCAAAGACATGCAGGTTAAGTTAAGTGTGAATATGAGTGTGAATGTTTGTCTGTCTCTGTGTGTCAGCCCTGCGATAGTCTAGCACCCAACATCAGCAGAATAAGCGCTTACAGAAAATGAATGAATGTAAAAAATGGCCCAAGATGATCACTTTTAACCAACCAAGTTTTTTCACTTTTAACCAAATGATGTTGATAAGTCTGGACATGGAATGAATATGGAATTAATATAAATCATTGAAAGTTTTGGAATTTTGTTGTGCGTTTTGAAATTGTACAATGTAATGTAACGTAACCGCAAATGTATTTTCTGTAGCTGTCGACATACCGTTGCTCTAATATGCATCGATGTGTGACATTTTGTTTGCCATATCAGACTTTAGTTGTATCCGAAACAGCATACTAACGTACTACATACTACATCAGTATGTCATTCCAGCAGACAGTATGCAGTATACAGCCAAGTATCCCAGAATGCATTTCGCACCAGCCGATAGCGAAAGCATTGAGTTCAAAGCAGGCTAAAAGCTGTTTTAATTTCTGCTGTAGCGCGTTAATATGTCACTTTATTAAGTTTTAATATTTTTTCAGACTTAAAAGTAACTGTCTAGATCCCCAACATGTGGTCAGTTTATCCAAATAACGCCTGTTTGGAAATTTGCTCCAACGTCTTCAAGGAGAAAGCAGTTAAGTCTCGTTAAGTCAGCTAGGTATCAAAGATTTGGCATGACGCTTAATAAAATAATATCACACGCACAGTACAGTATGGGATGATAATAACATCTCCGCGGTATACCCGGCTTGATCACTTTTGTTATGACAATTGACTGGTCAATCGAACAGTAGGCGAGGTAGACTGGTCTGATGCATACTGTGGAATTTTTCCAAATCAGTACGACATCAGGTATTTTTTGCATACTGCAGATTTTGCTTTTGTTTGCACACTGCATGCTACATACTACATTTTGGCAATATCAGTACATACTTCTAGTATGTTATGTGGTTTCGGACACATCCATTGATTCATTTTTTCCCCACGTTCCCTCTCACTCTTCATGTATGCCAGCTAGCTGATCTTATGTTTGTGTAGAGTTGGAATCTGGTATGTGTGAAAGACACCCAGCAAGTGGGGCAAGAAAAAAATATATATGATGGGTTCTTGAAAAATCATGGAAAAGTTTTGAATTTCTGTCCATGAAAATATGAGGGAGCCCTGTATACACGTGTGACTGGGTCACAATAACGTAACAATTTTGGTGCGTTACTTTTTGTAGGACACCTTATGTTGGTCTTGGGGCTGGGGTCTGTCTTGAAAATCAGACCTGTGCAGGACTCTGATGTTAAATGTAATATAATTTGCAATATGTAAACCATAAGTCATTGTGTACTCTGGTATTTTTTATTAAGGCCCTTGGAATTGGCTCCATTACTCAGCCATGGCGGCTGACACTTTGGTTCTGAGAGCATTTAGATACTTGCGTATTTGGTTATTGAGACAAGGCGTTTTTTTCCTCATTAACATGAAAACTTAATAAAATATGCATGTGTGTAGATGCTCACAGAATGCATACACATACACATATAAAAGAAGTACATATACCATTCCCTCACATTCCCTCCTCGACAATTCTGCTTTGACGACCTTGCTGCCGAACACAAACTGCTTTAAAAGCTTTTGCTGCTGAGCAAAGAGAGCAGTGTGTCCTGTGTGATACGGATCGATAGCGGGCCCCGGTGAAGTGCGCCTCCTTTATAGCCGCTGAACCTGAGCTAGAAGGGTTAAAGGAACGAGGGAGGGCAAGGGCAGGCGTGGATGCAGACAGAATGCCTGATGAGAAGGAGAAGCACGGCACAGACGCAGGATAAAGAAAGGCCCAAGGATGGGCCCAAGAAGGCAGCAGACAGTCTGTGCCCTCAAAGCTGTGCAACAAAAAAAGAGAAACATATCAAAACAGTCCATGAGAAAGATGGCAGCCAATAAAGACAGATAGCGTCCAAGGAAATACCGAGGATGGTTTTAAAGGGAAATAGGAAATGGTAGGCTGACAGAAGGCAAGGGAGGAGAAATGAAACAGGAGCTGCATTAACATTTCTGCTGGGTTTGTTTTGGAAAATAGGCAAGGCCTTTCATACAGTACTTAAAAGAGGAAGTGGGACTGCCTGGCTGGTGTAGAGACATACCTCTGAAGTCAACAGAACAAAATGAGCACAAGGAAAAGAATCAAAACTAGAAATAAATAAAGCACGGCACATTTGTTGCTAAAGATTAATTGGAGTGAAAGAGACAGAATACATGCTCTTTGTAAAACTGTGCAAAAAACAACTGTGAAACCACCGAACCACGGGCAGCAGTGATCTATGGATAAAAATACTGCACCCAATCTAGCCTCCATGTGTTCTAAAAGCCCCGCTGAGGTCAGTTTACAAGTCTTAAATGTGTTTTCATATGGTCAACCATGATGGAAAGCCAGGCCCATGACATTTTGGGTCACTTGTGGGTGTTGTGTCAGGAAGAGCCAAGAACCGCGCGGCTGTGACCGGTAGATGGAAAAGCTGAATCAGTGCTTGGGGAAGAGAGGGAGGTAATTGGCCTGCAGCTGACGTTCACGTTATGCTGTTTGCGTGCTTCTCCACAGAAGACAACGGACATTACCGGAGGCAACACATGCCTATAAATAAGACAGGAAGAACAGAAGGTAATATTGACAAGGGAAGAGGCAGTGTAAGAGTCCATTAGTCTTATAAAAAATGAAGGCAGGCGTTAGTGGTCAGGCTGAGAAAACAACCCAGAAGTTGAACAATCAGAGAGTGTTATTGTGAAGACAATGCACGCAAAGTCAGTGACCTGGACTGAAACCCCCAAACTTCTGCTCTTTTCTTGGGAGTTGTTAATGGAAAAAAGAGCAGCTGAGATGCATTCACCAAACGCAATACTCCTCACTATATCCATTCTCTTTATTTGAAAGGCTCAAGTTGGAAACACATTTCTGAAAGAGTGTTTTATTTTCCTGCGGGTAACCTCTAAGGAAGTTATATTTGGCACAAAGGTTACATCGCAATTCACTCATTGCATATGGAGGATCACAACGTTAGCGTTGCAATTTAGCTATCATTATAATCAATCATCCAGATGCTCCAAATTGCCAAATGAGACCTTTTGCAATGTGATCAGTGCTATTTGTCAAAGGACATGAAGGGTATGAATGTGGTGGTTGATGAGCGTCTGGTCACATCTAACTCAAAGGAAGACTGAGTAGTCCCCTGAATGCTCAAAAGAAGGCCGTTTATGTCGTGCAGTGCCTCCAAGTCTCAGCACAAGCCACTTTTAATTTACCCCAAATAAACAGTTCTCTTCAAAATGTTTTACTGATAGCTGCAGATTAAAAGAACAGCCTCTCAGATCTCAGAGATGTGGTTTTTAAGTGGAATTTGTGGTAGTTGAAAGCACAGATGTACTGTACTGAATGAAATGAAGGCTGTCTTGGAAACATACTGTACTGACATATTAAAGGGTTTAAGAGATAGTTTGAGTGTGTATCTTTTTAACGTATCCTCATTCAACGGTTTGCAAAAATGCACACAGAACAGTTTGTATGAATGAGCGCCCTACATGTGACATTGCATACTTAACGCTGAGTCACACACTTAGGCCTCTAATTTCCCGGCGCGGCGCAGGGTAGCGAAACCCACGCAGAGCTAGTTTTGAGCAGCGCAACCTGAGGCGTGCTCAGTTTGGTAGTTTGGCAGACCGAGGTGCGCTGAGATGGGTGTGGCGGCGCAGCAGGGGGAGGTGTCGACAGATCCAGCTTGGCGCAGTGACAGTTTCGTGCCAAAAGGCTTCGCCGAAGGTGCGCTAAAAGCTCGCCAGCTGAAACCAGGTCTACTGTCAGCACAGGCAGAGCGCAGCCGGTGGAAGTGGAAGTTTGGCTGACCGGCAGACAGTGCGCACACGTCACCAAAACCTCACAGGCAGGTTTCCAGAATGTCAGGCACATTAACAATGCAATAAATACCCACAAACACCACTATTCAATGCAACTATCTGCAATCAGCACATAAATGTATCTCTGTATCGACTGTCCCGTCACATCTGATGTCAGATCAAAGGGGATTGGCACCGTTTGGCATGTTTGGCACGCGTAATGGAAACCCAACCTGATCTGATTAACACAGCTGCAAACTAATGAGTTCACATCCCTCTCAGCCAACCACAAGCAGCCACAGCATCAGATAGAGAGTATATATTCAGCATCTGTCATCTTAGGAAAGTCAAAAGAAAAGAAACAGAGTGAGACTGCGAGAGAGAAAGAGAAAGCGTGCGCGCACGAGAGAAACGCAACATTGATTTACAATTGTGCTGACCTCCTCCCAGGCTACCTTTGCATCATCAGCCCGTGGAGGTCTGCTCGCAGTTCTGTATATTCGGACACTGCGAGCTTGGACCTCCCGGACCAAAACATCAGTTTCCTCCTGGGAGAAGTTTGGCCGTCTGGCGCTGCTGCTCTCTTCTGCCATGGCGAATTGAGTAAACTCTCATTACGTCTTCATGCAGCGCATTTATGGGCGAGGAGAGGGGCTCATTTGATTGGTGTGATGTGTGTAAAACCCACTCCATGCCCTCTCTCCTCCCTCTTTCCGACTTGCACAGGTAGGATGGACGGAGGTGGGAAAGAGGAGTAGCTGTGCCAGCGCGCACGGTGTGCCAAACTTGCAAAATCCACCTGGCTACACCCAGTTGGCGAAGTGCAGGTGCGAAACTAGAGGCCTTAGAGTAAAGTTACTGTGGTTAGGTTTAGGCAAGTAAAGTTACTGTGGTTAGGGTTAGGAAACGAAATTTGGTGATGACGGATCTTAAAGGTGGAGTTTTTGTCAAAGTCAGTGACTCCATTCTCACAGTCTGCTAGCTGTATTTTCTGTGAGCACAGAAAATAATCTGGTGTTCAAACATAACCCTGGCTCTGTAAATGGGATACAAACAAAGTGGCTCGGACCGAGCCACAAAACACTATTGCAGCTGTAGCAACGGGAAGGGTTCATGCTCATGCATGGCACAGGGCAAGGACCGCGGGAAAAGAGAAAGGCAGCTGGAGCAGGTGGAATGGTAAATCTGGCAGCACATGCTGAGGTGCTGAAATCTACAGTGAATTATCAAGGAGGAGAGATGGCTGAGAAACAGCCACAGAGTAGAAGGTCAGGCAAACAGAAAATAAAAAGGTTGGAATATGAAAGATCAGGCCAGGGCGAACAGTTGCTTTAACGTCAGTGAGGATTTTCAACAGTGGAGAGACCTTCGAGAGTTGAAAGGCATGAAGATGGAGGTTGCTCTGTTTCTCCTAGGAAGGTGGGTAACATTAGTTTTGCTGTTTCACAGAACTAATACGTAGGTCAGCTGTGTGTATCGTTGTCTGGAGCTGGTGTTCTGGAAACCGTCTCGTCCTCTTTGCATATCAGATTTGCGGCAGCAACTATAGTAACATATGCTAATGCTAATGCTAACCCAAAGCCTAACTAATGTTTGACAATCACTTGCGGAGGTATTTACTCTGTACATCGAACAACGTTTGCAAAGGATTTTAAAGCAACAGAGACCTAAAACCATAAGTTATCTAGTGCAGTAGACTCATTTGGATTAATGCAGGTAACGTTACCTTCCTCATTAGTTGCCCGACAAACCCACATCTCCAACCCCTACCTCTTCTTCTGCTAGCAACTCTCCCACTTTCCATCCTCACCCACGAGCACCGGAGCCACACCATTATAGTAGTAAAAAATGAAAACAGTGTGGTGGCCAGCAGAAGTGCTTTTTCTAACCAGCAACAGAAAGTTGCCGATTGGGCCAGGCGAAGACAGGGCAGTTCAAGATCAGATCCCCACTGCTGGGATTTGCTTTGGCTGAATTTGAGTTGCTACAGCGGCTAACTATAAGTCCATACCCAGCCGGCTCACCTGTTGTCACTGATGTTGCCTTGTCGATGAGTTTGGGTGGAAGACATACTGAAGGAGCATGTGTGTTTGCTTAGGTTTTGAGTTTGATTATCAACAGTGTTTCTCCAGAATCAGACTCCACCTTTAGATTGAGTCGAAGTTCAAACAGTTCTCAACAACGGTCTCCTGGGGAAAGTCCCAGAAGAAAGTCCAGCATTTGTAAACTTTCCACCAACCCACACCCCATCCTTAAAAGCGTGCTCCCATCAGCACATTGGTCATCTATTCACAGCCTTCCAAAATACGTGGGTTAAATACAAATTACTGGGTCATAATAACGTGGGATACGCACTAACTTTGGTGCATTAGTACTAAATGAATGTTAGGGTTTCCCTGGCACCTTCAAGGGGGGCAGAGGGGAAGATGGCCCTCCTGATACAATTGCTGCCGCCCCCTTGGGCTAAAATACATGGATGTTGATATTGCTATCTTCAAGAGGCTATGTCATTTTAAGGCTAACGAGATAGTGTTATCATTTTAAACATGGCAACCTAAGGTGTCCATTGCTCCCTCCATGTTCTGGAGGGGGCACTGCTATGGACAGTGTTTCCTTGCTAAGCTGTGGTGTAGAGACACTTCCTTGTGGTTGCATATAGGTTTGTTGTTGGGACTGAACACTTGCTGCAAAACAATACATCCTACCTCAGCTTACAATAAAGACTGGAAACAGGGAAACAGCCAGCTTGGCCCTGTCCAACACCTCTATAATTTACTGATTAACACTTTGAATCTTGTTTGTTTGATACATCCAAAAAAAACTAAGGTGCAAAAATGACAAATAATTGATGACTAACTGAAAACAAATAATCCTAACTATCTGTTGGCTGGGAGCTGTTGCCAACCAACAGGTCATGTCAATCGGCAGAAAGTCCAGAAAGTTACTTCTCACAGCCAAGAAATAATTGTTTATTGTTAAAAAAAGAGAAAATCAAGTAAAATATTAAATGCCACACTTCTCCAGAGCAAAATTAGACCTACTGTGTGTATTACTTTCTGTGATTTTAAATTACATGCAAATTTTTCATTCTTCAAATTGCATTATTTGTAAAAGCGGCTCAGACTGCTGAAGCTTCATAAACTTTGGCTGAACATGCTGAAGGCTGAAGAATGTATTTTTGCACAGAATGAGGACTTTGAATTTTGACCCCTCTCTTTTACTGTGTGGTTGCATGTTGCAGCGAGTATGGAGAGGAGGACTGATTAAAGAAACCAATCATTCTTATAATGTATAAGACATAGGAGTATTATATTTAAATAGACCTGAAAAAATCCAAACATATCCTATAACTGACATTCATTGAGTTAAAACTGAAGTGTTACCATATAAAATGATTCGATACTTAGATTTCCTTTTAATAAGCAGCCAACAGTTATGGACACAGAGGAGAGAGCAGTCAAACGACTGGACATCTGGACCACTATGGGTTTTCCTGGCAGGACAGGTGACTGTGGGAGGACACGGAGCCAAACAAGACACTGACTGGCCAGATCTGTAGGAGGATAGGGAACTAGTCCTGGAGCTTACAACAGGGCATTATTGAATAAATATAAGTAAAACAAAACAAAGAATCGACCGTTATGCTAGCTAGCAATTCTGCTTTCACATGTTGTTGTGTATATCGCAATAAACTGTGTGCATGAATGATCAAATGAGGTGTAAAATAATACTGGTTGTCATAATAAAAATAAATAAATAAAGGGACATTGTGTAACATTTTCAGTTGTTTATTGGCAAAAATTGATGTCTGCATTCATAAATATGTCATCACTGGTGTACTATTACCTCCACCAATAATCTGACTTATTCTCGTAAAAGGAGAATTTCGGATTTGTTTGTATATTGTGCGGGTAAGTCGTCTGTGGGGTTCCATTACGTTTCGCCATCTTGAGAATACATCCACCAGCAAGGGACATACAGCACCGCCTTCAGCTTTTTCGTTGAGAGCCAGGCCAGCACTGCGAGACTGAGGAGCCGAAGGAGAGGAGCAAGAGGCGCTTCGCTACTACCCTGGCAAATTTGAAACTAAGTCCCACTCTTTGAGCATAATGCAGGATCATGCATATGCAGCATCATGGGAGACGGAATCCTTGTCGCCAAGAAACGAAAAAAAGGGAATAGAAAAGGCAGCGAATTAAAAAAACGAAGGCCCACATCGGGGTAGCCTTTCCCAGGTAGAGAGATCTGCAGAGGGAGAATGGTAATGCAATCACAGGCCAGCGCCGCTGTTGGCTGTTAGCCGCTGTTAGCGGCCAGTCGCTAACAGCCTCATCCCTCTCCTCACATCACTGTGCCGCTGTTAGCTGCTGTTAGCCGCTGTTAGCGCTGGCAATTGCGTGCAGTGATATTTTCAAATGCATACTTGGTGCTGCCCCTGGAGTTGGGCCATTTGCATTACTCATAGCCAGACCCTAAATCTTTCTAGATTTGGGTCTGGATTTCCAGGCTATGCAAACTGTACATTTCCTGTGAAAATGGAAGAATATTTCAAAAAGAGACAGCAGAGTGCTTTCGGAGACATAGGCTTTTGATCCAATGGAACATTTTTGGACTAATGGGTTTTCGGAATTCAGGGCATCGAAATAATGGCACGGCACAAGAAAGGGATCTCTTAAAGTTATCTCTGTGTTCAAGTAAAGTCTCTCTCTAGATGTAATGTGCAAACATGAAATCAGTCAAAAGAGGAAGAAGTCATTTTTCTCAAAATTATTTAAAGCAAAAATAAATTATTTACAGTTTGTTTAGTTATATTTGTATTTAACAAAATCATATCATACCTCTGCTCTTATATTTTCCATTTGTTATGGTTACGGTATGGTGTGTTTAATGCTCCACCCTTCCATTATCCATCTATTTGCTCTGTGGTGCTGGTCATTCCCTGTAGCTAATGCACCAAATGCCATATTGTATTAAACCAATATCTGCCATAATTATATCACACAGTTTCCCATTGCTTTGGGAATGTGAGTTGGTGGTTTTAGAGAAATCTGATAAAACCACACATTCAGAACTGTAATAAATGTATCCACCACTGCACGCTCACATTACAGCTGCACACGTGGTGGAGTAACTGGACAATGTCATGCAAGCAACAGGCTGACGGCTTGTAATTGAATGTCTCTTTCATTTGTACAGAGTTTGCCGCTGGCACATTTACAGTATATGGTCACTGCATATATTGTGTGTGTATTCTGTGCATGCTAAAAATCCCCAGCAGGTGTTCCATTCTTCACACCTGCCTGTTTATTGTAATTTATGACAATGAGGGGAAAAACCACAGGATTCAGTTGGAGAGCCAGAGTCGAGCAGCTTGTCAGTGTTTGCTAATAGAGACAAGAGATTTATAAAGAAACGTGAGCTTGTACTGCAAATGATAACATGTCCAGTTATCGCAGGACAAATTGAATGCAGGCTTCCCAGACTCAATCTGCTTACTTAGTGTTTGCTTTTGTGTGTCTTGGCAGAATGCGAGACGGTTGCACAATTGTGTGGCTGGAGTGAAAGCGAGCAGGCTGGTTTTTCCACACAGGCACCAAATGGACTCAGGCAGTTCTGATATCATGTGAACAGTCAACTTCCATTTCTGTACAACTTCTTAATATGTTATTTTTCTTCATTTCTATTTTTGGCTGACGCATGTACATCCAGATGCAAACGTGAGTAATGATTGTTTATTTGTGGAGCTAAAGGAAGTGGTTAATTATGCTGTCAGCTTCTTCCTACAAAAAATTGATGAACTGCGTCTGTGTCTTGATGTAGTGCTGAGAAATAAAACCCCAGTTAATCATAAACCAAGTGGTGTGTTCAGAATCTGTCTGCCCACAGACTCACATTTGCTGCTGTTAAAAACTAATATACAGTTTAGAGAAACTGTGAATGTGCTACATTTAATGCTCTTATGGACTGTTCATTATTTATGAGGGGGGTGCAAAATGGGGGAGGCATGCTAAATAATTTTTGAAGCACTGGGGAGGGACCTAAGTTTTTTATTTTGGCTTAGGGGAAGGGCACACAACTTTAAATGGTTGTATTTTGTATTTATCATAAATATCCTCCGAATCCCAAAACTCGTCAGCAGTTCTGTTTTTAAAAATCACCAAAATCACACCAGTTATTATAGCCAGAAAATGTAAAAACTTGTGTGATGATATTATTTATAAGGAAGATTTGCATTTTTCTCAAGAAATAAGCTTTGTTTTGGTGATAACGCTCTATCCTGTGCTGTTTGCTCATTGCATTGACAAGATATAGAAGATATGTAGAAGAAAAAGAAAAGATTAGGTAGAAAGGGTCATACATTCCCATAGGGAGGCTAAAGGAAGAATATACTGCATGTAACTTCAGGTACGGTCAAGATGAAAAAAAAATGTATTTAGTTTAATACTCAAAAACTTCACTGATTTGCTTTGTCATATAATGTAGCAACTTTCACTAGATTTGACTTAGTAACCAAGGGGCAACATCCAGGGCTAAATAATGAAGTCAACACAAAGTGCCAAAAACTGCAGTTCCTTCAATGGCCACTTGAGGCTGCCCCCAAAAGCAAACTGAATCCTTATAGACCTCCCATGTTAATGCTCAACATTACAGCAGAAATAAAATATAAACATGATTACATGATGATTGATTAATCATCTCTACGTACTCAAGTGTGTTTTGGAGTTCCACAAGGTTCTGTGCTCGGACCAATTCTATTCACTCTATATTCATTAGTAATCACTCTGTAAATTTCCATTGTTATGCGGATGATACACAGTTGTATTTATCGATAAAGCCAGAAGGATGGATCAATTAACTTAACTTCAAAAATGCCTTAAAGACATAAAAACCTGGATGAGCTCCAATTTCCTTCCTGTTAAATTCAGACAAAACTCACTCACATTTCTCCTGTTTTAGCTTCTCTGCACTGGCTCCCTGTAAAATCCAAAATAAAATTTAAAATCCTACTCCTAACTTACAAAGCTCTAAATGGTCAAGCTCCATCATATCTTAGAGAGCTCATAGTGCCATATTATCCTACTAGAACACTGCGCCCTGAGAACGCAGGGTTACTCGTGGTCCCTAAAGTCTCCAAAAGTAGATCAGGAGCCAGAGCCTTCAGCTATCAGGCTCCTCTTCTGTGGAATCATCTTCCTGTTTCCGTCTGGGAGGCAGACACTGTCTCCACATTTAAGACCTGACTTAAGACTTTCCTCTTTAACAAAGCTTATAGTTAGGGCTGGCTCAGGCTTGCCTTGGACCAGCCCCTAGTTAGGCTGACTTAGGCCTAGTCTACCGGGGGACCACCTTTAATACACTGAGCACCTTCTCTCCCTCTCTCTCTCTCAGATTATCTTGAGTGACCAGGTCTTGATTTCTGGATAGAGACATTGCTGTTGAGTTTTTCAGATGTATTTTTTTTTGAGTGCCATCTAGTTCTATCATACCCAAGGGAAGGCAGACATCTCTTCGTCGATATCTCCAACACTCTGTAACTCAGACCAAAACAGTCTAGATTGATAAACGTCATTGCAGGTAAGAGGAAAAGTGTGTATTTTTTATTTTGGGGTGAGCTGTCCCTTTAAGTTTTATGTTATTAAGTTCTTCAGTATACACAGTACACAAAGTTTACAGTTTATTGTGTCTTAGTCTTCTCTGTTCCTGACACTTCCGTTCCACAGTCTATAAAACAGACTTCATATAAATGTTTTGAAATTAGATGTAGATTATTTTCACATTGATGAGACAAACGAGTCACCTTTTGCTTGACTTCAATGGTATGATGTTACTGATGCAAATCAGCACGTGATTTAATGATGATGAGATTTTTTGAACAGACTTTAGCTGCTTTCCATTAGAAATTGTCACTAACAATACATTCATATTGCACACAGACAAGATGCATTTGAGGAAATATGGGCCCCCTTGGTGCACGTCTTGTTTTGAAGTAGAAAAATACAGGAATTACACTGGCGGGAATGGATAATTCTGATCTCTAAGAACTAAATTGTGTCTGAGAGAGATTTGTATGTAGTTTCCACCCCTGGGGTAAACATGGATTATTGTAATTAAAGAGAGGCATTGTGTACAACTTTGTTTTAAGTCCCCAAGAAATGAGAAATACATTTTCCCAGTTTTAATCCTGTTTCTCTGTAAATTGATCATTTATCTCTTGCTATATGCCAGATATAGTATCTAAACAAATCAGTATTCTTACATCAAAATTCCTGTTGTTTCTTTCTCTTTAAAACAAGGTAAAACAGTTTCAAATGTTTGATGACTCATCCTGCACTCAGAGGTGTTTACAAAAGTTCATCTAATCCAATGAGACTGTAGTCGAATAGCTAGCCACATTGGTCATACAAAACTACTCTTCACTGCTTGTGGGCCAAGTAGTTAAAAGAACAATATGGAGAGAAATAAATGAATATTAGGATACCAGTGTTGTCATTTCCAAAACAATGTGGTGGAGGTCTTATTCGTTCATCTCTCCCTTGTCCTCCTCCTGATCTAACTGTCAGGGAGGAGTGTGTTGAGCCAACAGTTCACTGTAGCTCCATGTCATACTAAACTCTAAGCGCGCCCACTTTTGAGTGGTCCAATCAAATGTGAAGGATTTGATTTAAACCCCTCTTGTAACTGTACACCGTTCAAATATTCACTGGAATAAACGTCACAGTACAGAGGCTACAGACACTCTAACGTTTGTCACTGGGACTTTAAAGACAGTCTACAGTGTCATTTGACATCAGCTGTCGTCTCCATTATTACATGAATGCACCTTTTGTCCTCTGAATCAGGTTCAGTATGTGCATGCATAATTTCCTGTGAATTCCTTGTGTGTGAGGGTATGCAATATGAATACATAGAGGGATAAACTACTATATGGGGAACCCAATACAGGATTCAAATGTATTGAACGGTTAAATTAAAACAAAATGCCAGCCAACACTGCTGATTGAAAATAATGGCCTAAAAAAAGAGGGAAAAGCCTACTGATTGTTTATTTGATTGATTGCATGAGTTCTTTCTTGACCTTGGAAATGGTATTTTGAACAAATAATCTTCTGATCTAACTTACTTACTAGATTTTTCCACTAGCTTTCACTGCTGCATCTTTATCCAGAAACTGAGTTAACTCTGTCCTTGAATAAAGACAGTGGAATGTGCTGAAAAAGCTAAAACTTGAGTCAAGAATATTACATTTAATGCAATTCACATACTTCCACAGAAAATATTTAGCAAAGTGCAACTTTTCTTAACAAGACCCAAGTGCAGAGAACAAACCATGTGTGTAATTTCAAACTTCAAAAACTTTATATAGATCTTTGCCAAGATTAAACAAACAAACAAACAAAAAGAGAAACTATTGCCAGAATGGGCAGCAAAAACACACTGGACTGGCCACAGACACCAGGCAACTGAACTAACAAAAACACAACACAAAACACTCTTAAAAAGGTAGCTTGGCAACCAGTATCTACAGTACTTTATATATAATTAGCTTAACATGGGAGGCAAATGATGAGGCTGATCAGTCAAAGAAAAGCATTGGCCATCAGTCCTGGCCAGCAGGATTCCAGCATGCTGGCACAAATGTCGAGGAAAACCAAGGACGGCTCCAGAATCAGCACACTAGACGGTGGTCATGGCACAGAAGTTCATATTTTAACAGATAATGGCTTAAAATGTGATCATTTATTAAAATCAATATCAAACCAATATCATTTATTAAAACCATTATGGGCGGCATAGTGGCGCAGTTGTCAGCATTGTGACCTCACAGCAGGAGGGTTCCTGGCCAAAGGGTGTCTTCGATGTCGGTATCACAAGCCGAGGAGTGTGACCACCTGGTAATGAGAAACAGGTTGAGAAAGCCTAGTTGTTTACAGTGACAATGAAGCTCTGCTACTGTCAACATACACTGTAAACCCCAATTCGCTTACTCAACTTAATTTGTTTTGGAAACAGCTTACAATCAAAACTTTTACAGTAACTTAAAAGTTTTGAGTACAACAGACACAAAACAAATGTATCACAGGGCCCTTGTCTGACAGGAAGTTCATATCAGTTAAACATAACTTTATACTGTTGTTTGAGCATTTCACTCTACACCACATGAACATAAAAACATAGAGTATACATTTTACAACATTTTGTTTTTATTTAATTGAATTATAACAATATATTGTGGCGCGCTCAGGTTTCTCAATTGCTAAATTAAGGCAAAGACATGAATTCTGAATGAGGAAATGCTCTTTCTTTTACCTCAGCACAACTTTATGTTAAACACACCAATATCCACACAGGCAAGATGTCACTAACTGTGTATACGACTTAACTCGTGGTGTAGAATGTATTTTTACCACAACCCATTAGAACCAACTCAAAACTTTTGTTGTTAACATAGAAAAATTATGTCAAACTCACAAGGGATGAGTTTTTGTGTCAAGTAAACATAAATGTTATACGTCATTTTGACAGTCCTCATAGAACGCTTTGTATGATATACTACGGCAATGCACACACAACAGTTTTTATGATATTCTATGGATAAGGGCCCCCTTAACATACAGTTACATAATTGAAATAAGGTAATGGAGGTTGGGCTTTGGCGAGTGAAGTTACCGTGTTTAGGTTTTGGAAGAGAAACACGTACCTTGCGAACAAGTACGTACCTTAAATGACTCAAAATTCCGAACATGATTCTTCAGGGGAAAGTCCTACAGAAAAGTTTGCGTTGTTGGATCGGTCACATTTGTGACCCCTCAGTGCAATGGTCATGAATTTAGCTGCACTGCTTTTTGTGAGAAAATGTACAAACAGTTTATGAGAACAACCTGCTACATTACATCACCTGATTGATATTAAGTCTACAGCAGGGCTGTTCATGTTTATGTGCTGATGTTCATAGTCTTGTTAACGTGTTGCAGTATGTGTTGGTTGTATCATGTCATGTGTGTCAATATACAGCAGTAAACGTTTTAATAGGCAATATAAGTCATAATCAATTCAGTCTTAACATTGCTTAAAAGGGCATGAGCATGGCTTTTCTCCCAGCACATTAAAAATCGGAGATGCATTAAATTCGTTTTACAGTCATTTTTATGTAGCTGTGGTCTGAGAGGCACCTCTATTACATCAGAAGAGGAAGAGACACAACTAGCTGATATGTGATATTCAATCATTACACCAGTCCAATATATGAGTCTGATCCTGTTATCTCTTCAGCATTTTTCATCATGGTTTTTCCCTCCAGTAAATTAATGTAATGCTCCTGGACCATGCGCCTGCTCTGCCTCATCCAGAAAGAGTAATGAAGCGGCATGAAAACCACACATCACTCATCAGCACAGAAATCCACACATGTATTTCCAGCTAAACAGTTCCTTATCTCCAAAGAAACACCTTATTCTACCCTTTTGTTTTTGCTTTTCCATTACTCTCACCCGGTGCACAGACTAACATTCAGCTTTTGCACCAGAAACTAATATTTTAGCTCCTGCAGCACAAACATTATCTTGATACATCCCCCATTCCGCAGAACACATACCATTGTTCACGGTGCCCTTTTGTGGACCTTGAAATTTTGGCTCAAAGTCAAGTCTGGCTGTGTGTGACCAGCATAATAC
Organism: Epinephelus awoara; assembly: GCA_035609425.1. NCBI lineage: Eukaryota > Metazoa > Chordata > Actinopteri > Perciformes > Serranidae > Epinephelus > Epinephelus awoara. The sequence goes on from CM069305.1 coordinate 7,705,498, forward strand.
CAGAGGACTGCTTTGCTTATTTATTCTATTTCCAACAGGTAAGCATCTAATACCTCCTGCCTAGCTGTAATTAATATCATAGCAGTTGAAGGTGAAGCAGTTATGGAGTGTCTTTTTCTTTTTCTCTCTGCGTAGCATTCAGCTTTGCCTACTCTGTGCTTTCCACCGGCTTCATCTTCCCCATGCAATCTGACAGTATTGGTAATTGTGCATTATAAGGCTTTGGCACCGGTTGCTGTTTAGTATACAGGAGCTATAGCGAGGAGCTGATACTCCTTAATGCCTCTGCTATTAAGAACCAAATCACATTGCAAACACTTCATTAAACAGCCTGAGGCGCTGTCATTGTTTAATGACATATCGATGAGTGTGTTCAGTGGACAACAGCCGCAACAGCACTCTCTCTTTTTTTGCCTGTGCTCCCCGGGGTTGTCATCTGTCACTCCATCTCCTGCTAATCGATGTCTCTGGAGAATGCTGCGGTAGCCCCACTGGTGACAAGGTGCATTAAAAATGTAGCGCTGTTATCTCTGCTGGGCTATTCATTAATTTTGCATGGTTTGGAGAACGAAAGGGAGCGATCCACAGCGCTTATTGTCCTCTGTAAACAGGAACTGTAGTCTGGTCATCAGATATTTTGACACAAAGAACTTAAAGCACCACTATTAACATGGAAAATGGATTAAATGACTTCATGAAAAGTTAAAGGTGTGAGCATACTGGAGAATCAATGGCTGTATATAAAGATGGACGATATGCCAACTCCCCAAAAGTCAAAACATCTTGATTGCCCCCTGGTGGCTGGCTGCAGTACGGGTCATAAACCCCACCCCTCCATGTTAGCAGATGGGACATGGGCCAAAAAACATTTTCCCAGCGATGGTTTCTGTTTCTTATCATCAAGTTTGGTTTTAATTAGTTTTTTGATGCAATAAAAAGGGGGTATGGTGTTATGATTGACAGCTCTGTGTATCAATTGGTGTGCTTGCAATCAGTGGCGCTGTTTGCAGTTGAGTCGGCCATCTGTATGGGTGGGAACTCCATACTCGATGCAGTGTTATAGGCAGGGCCATGATTATTCCTATGAGTGTTGCTCAGTGGTCAATGAAGCCAAAAAAGTTTGCAGCTTCTAGATTATGGGCCCATAGACACTCTTCCGGCTGAGTGGCTAACCTTAGGTTTAACCCTATGCTAACGGGGAGTTTGTATGGTTTGAATGGGGATAAAATGAATGAATATTTAGGTAGCGTAGCTATTTTTAATATTTCCAGGAATTAGCGATAGCCATAAATACATATTACACCACAAAATAATGAGTGCATATATTCTCTACCTTTCTTAACACTTTACATTCTTGGATACAAAATAGTTTCAGTGTGTTGAACTACTTCTACTGAGCAACTGCTCTAGCTTAAAGGGACAGTTCACCCTCAAATCAAAACTCTGCCTTTTCTCCAATATAAGGAACTGGATGGCACTCTGCTTGTGTTGCTCAAAGCTAAAAAAAAAATTATTTGAAAAAAATCAACAGCAACTTCTCTTTCCAGAAACCATAACTGAAGATAATCCAGATAATGTTGTAAGCAGTTTCATGTTCTATGCACCATTTTCTTTCTAACAAACTACAACCTCAGAGCGTCACCAATGTAGAGGGAAGCGTGCATCTACTGCGAGCTCACCTAGCACCACTGAGCTAGCTAATGTTACAGCTCATTAATGTTTACACCTGCTGTCATCAGCACAGGTCGCTCGTCCATTAGTCGATGCATGCTTCCTTCTGCGCAATGATAAGGTTGGCGAGTGTAGCTCAGTCGAAAGAAAATAGTTCCTACATGAAACTGTTCACACCAAGGTCTGTGAATTATCTTGACTAGCCAGGTCATGATTTCTTGTGGAGTTTTTCAAATGTATGTTTTTGGCGCTTTGAGCAACGCAAGACGCAAGTGCCATCTTGTTCTCTTATACTGGAGAGAAGGCAGACATCTCTATGGGTGATATCTCCAACATTCGGCAACTCACACCAAAACAATCTAGACTGATAAATAGCACCACAGGTAAGAGGATGATGGGGAAAAATAATATCGGTTTGGGGGTGAACTGTCCCTTTAACCACTGCCAATTAATGGAATCTTGTAGTTTCACTAGCTTCGGTTTTTAAGTAGGTCCCTGAACCCTGGATATCAAACCCATATTGTATCTTGAACCTTTCTTGTACAACTCAGCTGTCTCAGCCATATGGAGTAGCTTTTGTTGTCAGTGTGCTATGATTTTATGGACCAAGATATGGGGTGAAACGGTCACGAAAACTGAAAGCTTTAGGGAATTTCACATATCCAAAAACCAGCAACAGCCTCAGGCAGACAAAATAGGTGTACCAATTCATCACTAACCCTATTGTTCCATTCACCATCTGTCAAGATTATGCTAGCACAGACATGCAGGACAGGCCATCCAGGGGAAAGGATGTCTTGTCACTACCTTCACTGTAGCTGCCCGTCTCTCTAAAAGCCTGTATCATTTAACATGTTTGGGCTAAGAGTTCAAAACAACACTAATGGCCTCTCTGAGATCTGGAGAAACTTCCTGAGGGGGGTATCTGTTACACCCATCAGCAGCACCGCCCTCAGAGGCGTCACACTTCACATTATTTTGATGCTGCATAAATCTCCATAGCTGGCTCTGACAAAGGCCAGTGGGTGATCTCGTGGAGGTCGAGAGGGTCACACACACTGGCTTTTGAAGGCGGGCCTGTGCAAGATGTCATACTAGAATTCCTCTCCTTTTAGCTCACACCATGACTCTGGATGAACTTCCTGGTAGAGGGGTCATGACTTATTTTCTCTTTAAGTAAACATAACGGTAATAAATGCCAGGAAATCTGAATATTATTTTTGAAACCTGACCAACTCTGTTTTCATATTTGTTGCTGTTATTTTATATGCTGGGACTAATTTAAATGATTACATGTCTAATTGTGTTTTATGGTAAGATATTTGAAAAGAGGCCTCTTGCAAATGACACTGCTTGTACTGTGTGTTGTGTCTGCAGGCGGGAGCTGTCACATGTGCTTGGCCAGACCCCAGAACAGCCTCAGCACTCCTTTCAGACTCCCACCTGTGCCCCGGTCACACACAATGTGGGGAACATCATTAACACCCCCAGTATTCCATCAGGCCCTCTGCCTGAATGGCTATTCGAGTGAAGGCCCACACGCTGCACACGCTGCCGCCAGTGAAGACAGAAAGCAACAAAGCTGTCCTCATAAAACATGATGCTGGTATCACTGTGAAGGTAAACAACAGTCAGAGCATGTTTTCTTGTAGGAAATGTTAAATCAGGCATTGGGTACCACACCTGCAGAGTACGAGAAATTGTGTCAAGTGTAGCAGCATTGGTGTCAGATGTCTTTATAAGAAGCTGGAGTAAATTCAAAGAAACAAGGAGCGTGATGGCAGGTAGGTTTTTCTGGGCAGGGGAAAAAATAACAAGGCCCCATACCTTGACAACAAACAAGTAATTTGTCATTGCCATACAAACCCACCTGTATGAGCATTTTTTATGTGGTGCTAACAAGTCTTCCAAATTAAACAACAAAATGCATTGGTTGTTTAGGGCCTTCAGAATGACACATAGACCTCCTTTACACCTTGCTTCAAAATGCATTTTAGGTGTTCGGATTGCAATGAGATGATCATATTAAACTACTAGTGTAAGTGCACTTAAAAACATTGAGGACAGATTGTGATCCGATCAGCCACTGGCGGTGGCTAGGGACACATTGTAACAACATTGAACACAATTTTAAATGCAATTGTATTTTCAGTTTTTCTTTTCTTTTTTTTTTAATCATACACGGCTTTTCCAAACCAGTGAGATAGGAGCCACTGGGGACTGCCCATTGTTCCGATGGCCCAAAAGACCAATTTCTTCCCATTCTCATTTCTCAGGCAGCCCATTATTTCAAAAACAAAAACGCCCGCGATGGGTGGGTCAGACACCTCTACGAAACACAACAAACAGGTCAGTAAAAACACCTGGGATTGGTGGCTCGAACAGTGCTGGGAGGCTGAAATTATCAGCAGGGGGTGTGTTTTCGGAAACAGAGTAATGGGCGGGGGATTGGGATTACAGCCTGTCGGATAAATAGGCTTTTGTTCTATGGGACATTTTTTGGACTAATGGGGCTTAAGAAATTAGAACAATGGCAATGGCTGCCATTAGCCAGTTAGCGGGCTAAGCTACTAGCCAAAAAAAACAAACAAAAAAAAAAACCCAGCAAGAAAGCTTATGGACATCCCAAGTCGTCATATTTCTACATATTTCATGCTAGGTATACTGCATCTGCTGGTGACATTCTTGGATAACACAACTGACGTCAGGACATCAACAAAAGCACATGCTTAGTTTTTGACAACGAAAGCATGTGGTAAGATTTAGAAAAAACAAACAAACATCACAACACTGATGTTTTCAAGGTGTAGTGCAGGGAAATATGATCCTCCGTGAACACTGTGTATTTTATTTTGAAAATTAACCATATGTTTTATTTTGTTTCTGTCCACGACTTCCTGCCCCGCACAATCTGCTCTGTGCTGAATTGCTGCATTGTGCTCCGGTGTCCGGCAAAAATAGAAGTCCTGCGTATCTGTTCCAGAGGGCTCCGGAGCGCCGCAGCTGAGAAGGAGCCAGATGGCAGCACAGCCGCAGCCGGGGGAAGCACACACATTGACTAGAACTGAAACGTATCGGCTCCGCTGTTGTTCCGGAGCGCAGATGCAACCAACACACATCTGGTGGAATGTGGGGGTAAGATGGCATGCTGTGATCAGATCCCAATGTGGACATCTGAGACACATTAATACCAGGTGTATATGTAATCAGGTTAAATCATATAGGTACAATCTGGATGCAAGGTATACAGGAGGTCATAGAAGCCTTTTCTGATCTGATACCTCTGTCAGCAGGATGACATCATCTGTGCATTGAAAACGGTGAGAAATCATTATTGAAAAATAAATTTGATGTATGACAACACTCTGGTAAGACTTTGGTTAGTTTTAGGCACAAAAATGAAATACTAGTAGTTAGGTTCAGTGAAAAATCACGGTTTCGGCCCCAATTCAATTGTGTAATTCTATAAGCAGGCTGTTCTCATGCACTGTTCGTACGTTTTCCTATGAAAAGTAATGCACCAAAGTTTGTACATATCCCATATATTTGGGAAGGCTGCGATCATTTGACCAATGAGCTGGTTAAGTAGGAAGCGGCCCTGTAAAGAGGATAATTGGGCCGGTGGATGAGACACAAAACATGGGACGTTCCCCCAGGAGACCGGTGTTAGGAACTGTGTGAACTTTGAGTTATTTTAAGGTACGTCCTCACCATGTTTCTTTTGCTCAACCTAACCACACAGTAACTTTACTTGCCTAAGCCTTACCTCCATAACTTAACATTAATTACAAAACTTTACGTTACGGATGTGACATCAATCGTGGGGAGCTAATTCAGAGGCTATCATACAAATCGTTTTGTGAGGATACATTGCTATAAGCCATGCATCACTTGGAAATCATAGTTAAAAACAAATGAGGGACAAGGGGTCAGGGGTTTTTCACTGTGTAGCACAGAGGGCTCACGTTCACTAATTTGGCTCATCGCTTTTCTCTGGTTTAAGGAGTGCTTCTAAAATCAGCCATAGTCTGTGCTTGGAAAATCCTTTTTTTTGCATGTCTTTCTACGCCATATGGTCAAAAGGCCTGTTGTTTACAACATGTACAAGAAATCTGATTCCTATTTTTTTTTGTAATTCTCCCTCATCCATTAGTCTCTGAAAAATGTTCAACTTGGTCAAAAACTAGGCAAAAAAAGTTTGGCCACAAAATGTGTTTGAATTTTTAGTTTTTTTTCTAAAACTGTCACAGATGAATGCATAACTTGAGGCTACTATTAACACATGCTAAACAAAGATAAAACCTTCTTCTTTTGATCTCTTTGAGGGTTTTCTAATTAATTTCACACACAGCCCATTAATATTCTTTTCACAATGGGGGAGTGGGAATTAATAAAGTTATATTTGTATCTTTGTAGATTAATGGTGCACTGGTGAGTCTTCCACCATAATTGCAGCCAGTTTTTTTTTTTTTTTTTTTACCTCAGTGTGTCAACTGTGGCACAAATAGTGGGACTGACATGCAATGCAATCTGGGAGAGCATGATGGAAATCCACATGCTGTGTCCCACTGTAGAGATGTTGACGAACACTAGCCCCTACCGGCCCCAGGTCACATTATTTTAACTACAAGGGCACTTTCTCTTTTGTATTACTTGCCCTAGTGGATGCCAATTACAGGTATCTTGCTATTAATGTTGGAGGTTTTGGCAGCAATAGTGATGGAGGCATCATTGCCAAGTCCCACCTTGGCAAAGCCCTTCAGTCAGGTGACCTTCATATCTCACCTCCCTCCTCTCTTCCTTCTGCACCTGAACTGGGATCAGTACCTTATGTCTTGGCTAACAAGGCCTTTCCAATGATTCGGGCTGCCACCTTCATACAAGTCTTCAACCACCGGCTGCTCTCAGGAGCCTGTCGGGTTGTGGACAAATTCTTTTGGCGTCTTCACCCAACACTGCAGGGTCGACAGCCAAAGCCTGCAAGTCTACACTGATGTTTCTGACACCACTGTGAGGGCCACCTGCATACTGTCCGACTTCCTCCACAGTGCAGAGGGGAGTCAACGTCTTGACAGCAGTGAGCCAGTTGAAGATAATGGCCTGGGGAGCGTTCTAGCAGGACAGGACATTGTCAGTGGTCCTGCGAAGTTCTGCCAGTATTTCACCTCCGGGCAAGAGCCTCAGCAGTATGACCAGGTCCCCCGTGGCTTTTCTGTGTAAAATTTTTATATGTCCATGTAAACACTATACAGCCCTATATCTATAGAGAATATTTCATTCAATTAATAACTGCAGAGACAAAACAAAAGAGCATAGGAAAAGGTACAAAAAGAAGGAGAGCTTGTCATATGAAATATATTCCAGTGGTATGTGGTAGAAAAACAACAAAGCAAATAGTTCCAGGCGTACAAGGCGTGCAGCGTGAGTTTAAAGGTGCTATATTATCATGTATTATTTTTGCTCTGTGCCTTATGTAGCACTTAAATGGATTCATTACATAATGAGAGCTCCCTCCTCTCTCTTTTCCTCATATTTGTGTTTCTGAGATTCTTCATAGCTTTTTCACCTCCTCAACTACAACAAATAGGAACAGTAACTATACTACAGCTAAACACACTCAGGACACATTTCAGGATATAGCTGTCTGTGTCGGCAGTGGTATGATAGTAGCTACTAGAAAATGTGATGTCCCTGTTATTATTTGGGGCGGCAGTAGTTCAGTCTATATGGACTTGGGTTGGGAACCGGAGGGTTGCCTATTCGAGTCCCCGTCCGGACCAAATATGGAGCACGGACTGGTAGCTGGAGAGGTGCCAGTCACCTCCTGGGCACTGCTGAGGTGCCCTTGAGCAAGGCACCGAACCCTCCAACCATTCGGGGCGCCAGAACAAGGCAGCCCCCTCTTGACATCTCTCCACTTTGTGCATGTATAGGTCCTGTTTGTGCATGTGTGTGTCTTTCGGATCTGTGTGTTAATGACAAAAGAGTGAAAAATTGAATTAACTGGATTGGAATTGGATTAATAAAGTATATAGAATAAAAAAAAAAAAAAAAAAAATCTGATTCACCACAAAGACGCTGTATGCAACATGGTATCGGTGCCATGCTATTTTAATCACACATGCACCTCCAACTGTGTTAAATTAAGTGGTTGTTCAAGTTGTCTCAAGTATTCATTCTGAAACATGTTTAATTACATTCTCTTTAATCAATTAGTCTCGGAATCAGTCCATGAATTAGCCTCAAGGGCCATCACCAGGGAACAAGAACAAGTCATTATACATGACCAACGCTGGACCATTGATTTGCTGCTTAAGTGATGCATTCTTAAATGGTATCTGAATAAGGATTTGCTATTGGATTGACATATAAGGGTCAGCCATTCCAATGATTTATATGGCACAATAGACTTTGGGCAAGGTAACATGATTTGGCCGTAAACATGCTTTTCTGGTAAAATGACTGTGAAAGTTATTGCATTTGGTAACTTGACAGCATAAAAAAACTCGGCAAAATAAATGCAATTGTTACAGGATATGACTGTGCTCAAGGCAAGTCTTTTGTCTACTGGTAACCCTAAGAGTGTATGAATGATGCTATCAGTGTTCTTTCTTATGGAGCAATGCAGGACTAGCATAACTGCTCTGTTCTGAGCAATTTGTAGTTTTTTCAGTACACCTTTTGAAGCTGAGGACCACACCAGTGAACAATAGTCAAGGTGGATTAACAGCAAAGATTTAACTACCTGTCCCAGAATGTGTCTTAAAACATAAGGAAGCCATTTTCTTGCTGTGGAGATGCCATGACCCATTTTCCAAGCAATTGTGTTCTACCCATGACAGACTATTATTAAATCCAATAATTTAACCTAATCCACCTGTTGTATAGGTCCACCAGCCAAATACAGACTCAGCATGGGCCTAGATGACAGTTAATAACTAGATCCCAGAATGATGATTTCTGTTAAGCACAACAGTCTGCGAAATTAAAATAATCAGACGATCTAACATGCTAAATGTTTTTTTGGGTGATGTTCCAGTGTTGTGTGAAAGACTGCTCCCAGTTGATTTATTCCCCCTACATAAATCTGAACCAAACCTTATCCCTAACCAACCAGACAGGATATACTGATGAGGTTTCAATTGGGTTTGTTGTGATTTCAACACAGCATCAGCAATGCAAGTGCAACTGGCAATTCAGACAACACAACTATGGGTAAGGTTACTGCTGAAGCCATTTCATATGAACATTTGAAGAACTCATATGAGCAAATCAGAAACAATAATCTCACATTTAAATGCAAATTGTGCCCACCAGGTCTGAACAGACAAGCCCCAATGTCAGTGACATCGGCAACGAATTTGAAACAATAGATTAAAAAAAAAAAAAAAGATTGTGCTCACAGTTTACAAGGAAACTTTTAATGTCAGGAAAATAGTACCATGCCATTTCAAAGATGACCCATAATTCCAAAGGTTCCTCAGTCTGAAAATATCTCATTTGGACTGAAAGCCCATTTGTACAATAGCCAGCCATCCTGACAACAAACATGCATTACTCTGAAGGGACATTTTTCTGAAAAATAAGCTACACACTCTCCAAAGAGATGCACATGTCTAAATAGTCATTATACCTTTCCGGACGTTTCAGGACCTGGCCTACTCTGCCACTGGATGACTTACCCTGATTCCCTAACCAATCTCTCTCTTCATGCCTAAAACTAACTTACCCAACCAATGAAGGGTAGTCCTAGCCAATCAGAGGTAGAGTAATACAGTAGTGGTAGAGTGATAGAGTAGTGTAAGAGCAGGGCAGATCATGCCTTTACCATAGTGGAAAGGTTTGATGTCTTTCTGCATCAGCCATGTGCTTCTGTTTGGGAGAATGTTATTGGAGAAACAGTCCTTCAGAGCAATGGCCATTTGTTTTTCTAGGTAACGGATTGTTGGAAAAAAACTGTTTTTGGACTACTCGGGCTTCGGAATTATGGGCCACCAGAACAATGGGCAATCTCCGTGACAAGACAGAAGGCAAAACGCAGTCTTTGGTGACAAACATTTAATAGCGTAGCATTCCATATTGAAACCTAAGCAGCTGCACTGCAACAATTTGTAACATTGACACCAAATCCGGACAATTACAGACTCCAAGAGCAACAAGTTCCTCTAATGCCACCTTCTTCACAGGCATTCAACTGTTAGTCAGGAGTTGATCCATCATAGACTAGTTTTCATACTAATAGAGACCTTGATAGATAAAAATGCTATGAAAATATAATAATACGACACACAAGGTCTGCTGAATTATCTTGCCCTTTCCTCAGGATTTTAAGACTGTAATATCAGACTAAACAGAGTAATTTTTCGCCTCACTGGACTCTTTTAGCAGGTCATGTTTATTCAGGTCAAACAAAGTCTGAACTATAAATGCTAGTTGCAACTAGCTCGCAATGTAGGCAGCTCTATGGCTGATCTCAGAATTCACCACAGACTCCAGTTGTTTCTCTGATTGTCCTCCAGTTTCTCTTTTGTCTCTTGTTTCTGTGTGCAAACCACACAGTCTCACAATATACTTCCTTGGCTCAAGCTGAAACATTTTTAATTTGCCTGGATGCATCTTTCTGTCCAGCAATGAGAGCTCGTGTATCTATTCAGGAGTTCTGGAGTCTGGAGTTGAAATTCACTAAAAAAAGAGGTAAATCATTAACTGCAAGCAAAACTGGGCCCAAAAGAAAATGGAAATGACTGCACTTAATGGAAAATAACTACTGCTTAGTATTTTAGAGTGCATCATTCTTTGCTTAAGGGTGCCTTAGTGAAGGTGCCCTTAAGCAAGGCACTTAACCTCCACCTGCTTTGCTGAATGTGTTTGGCCATCATCAGCAGGAAACTGTGATTGCATTCTGCACCTCCCCAGTGTGAATGTGTGTAAGTGTTTGAATGTGAAGCAGGACATTACTAAAAAGAGTGGACATGCTCAGCACATCTTCCTGGCTAAATAAAGTGAAAGACATAAAGCCTGGAGGTGAATTCTAATTCTAATTAATTTCTAGAAGCATGAATACTCCCAATGCTCAGAGTTTTAAGTTGTTTATTTTCTGTCTATGGAAATGTTAAAGTGTGTCCTTAAAGATTCTCTTTGACCTGAGTATGGAAAATATGCTGTTTGGTGTAGTGATGGGGCGTCATGACTCAGAGTGATGTCTGTTTTGCTTTAATGCCAACAAAAAATATGAACGTATGTCAGCTCTTGACAGTCTGAAAATGCATGTAAAAGTCATGGTTATCTGACATTCTCTGGTGGTCCTTCATATCAGAGGTTTATCAATCAATTTCAGAGTGAAAACACATCTTCATTTCACTGTAGCCAAAGTTGAACAAAGCCAGGAGAGGGGCATTAGTGTTGCATCAGGGATCGGAGAGAAAGGAGAGATGTCTCTGCAGGGCATGTTCTGTGTGTTGCCGCGCATCTTCTTTCACTCGGATTGTTTGAAACAAAGCATTTGCGAGGCTTGTAGACAGTGGCACATTTCTGATTAATGTTTCCCTCTGTTTTGCATCTATAAATTATTAGGGATGACACCGGCTTTGGGAAAGCAAGGCTCCCAACAGATGAGGCTTACAGTATGGATTTATCCCACACCAATACAAGTCTCATAGCCAGTGTTCAGATCCCCAGCATGCATTATTATTCATGAATCCTTCTTCCTCAGTGTCTTCTCCCCTGTCTGCCCCATTCACTCTCCTGCTCAGGAAGCACACAGACCATACTACACAAGCCTTATGGAACATGGATTAATGCAGTGGCTCAGAAACCAACGTGGTCTGGTTGCTAAAACACAAAAAGGACAAAACTAGGGTGGAGATTATACAAATGAAAACACTCACATCCAAACTAAGACATACATTTGTAAGAGTTGACTGTAAAAGAATTTACACCAGAGACTTAACAGGACAGTTCTCAGCATGCAACCACAAGACTGAAAATAAATATATACTACTCCATACCCATTGGTAGCTTTGTCACCTTCTACCTATGCCAATCCTCAATGCTTATGTGCAGTTTCACATAGATTGACCACGTCAGTGAGTAGAAAAACGTGGGACAGACAGAATGACTGACAGGGTCACTGAGTCATGACTGAGTCATGCCAAAAATAAGAAAAAAAACAACCCAAAACATTTGTCCACAGGGGGAGCCACAGCGATCGTTAGCATTTTAGCCATTTTTAAGCATTTTTTCTGTTGTTATAGCGCCACCCAGTTGCCAATTAGAGTTAAATTTCTCCAGTCACCAGTTAGGCCTAAATAAGAAATTGGCTCTTTAGCGCCCCCACTTTGTTTGATGGGGTCAATAATGGAGGGGTCCCCTCAGATTATGTGTGGTCATATGCCTACAAAGTTGCGTGGTGATCGGTGGAACCCTTGAGATGTTATACACCTTTATGTGATGAGCCACGCCCTCCGCAATATTCAATGCCTTATAGAAGCTCAGTTTTAGTAAGTTTTTTAACTTTTGCCAAGAGGGAACTTTAGATATAGAGATAGATTATGTTCACAGAGTTTCATGCAGATCGGTCAAACTTCCTAGGAAGACATTGATTTAAATTCAAAATGGCAGAAAATCTATATAACCAGAAGTTATGGGTTCTGAGGCAAATGTGTTCCTCATGAGGAGAGGCATCTCTGTGCAAAGTGTCATGTCTCTACGACATACAGGGCATGAGATATGCCCATTCAAAGTTTGCAATTTCAATCAGTTGCTATAGCGCCTCCCTTTGGCCAACTGATGTAATATTGCTTCATTCACATCCTTCCATGACCCTCTACCACTGTGCCAAATTTCACATGGATTGACCGAGTCAGTGAGGAGATTTCAACAGATATTTCATCATTGTATAGTAAGATAAATGTTGCTTTTTTAAATATTTAAATTCTTTCTACATATTCGACATAGGTTACTTTAATTGCATTTGTCATATTGAAACGTGAGACCAAGGAGCCGTTATAATGTAATATTTTACTATTGAAGAAATTATAGAGTCTGCTCCTGCACATGAACAAATGAGGCGGTTATGACTGCCTTCACTGAACAACAGTAGTTAAAATGTTGTAAAAACTTGATTGGAATTGTCAAAACCAATGAGAGGTTTCAGTAGTCAGATCAGTCTCAATAGTGAAAACACGCAGAAGGATTTCTAAATGTATTTTATGATTTTGCGTATACATGGCCCTTACATTTCCAAGATTTCAAGATTCCAAGTCATAAATTTCTGGGGGAATAAAAGCTCAGATATCGTCTAATTGTGTAAATTTCCCAAAAGAAAAAAAAATCTCACAAATTTACTACCAGAAGATCAGGTGATGTAGTATAAAGAGTGACAAAGACCACATAGGGAGGAAGTTGTGGTGCATGAATAGGTCAAGCACTGGACTTTCACTCAGGAGACTGGAGTCTGTGTCCCATATGAGTCAATGTTGGCTTACTTCTTTTAGATGCACTTGACCAACACATTCTCACTCTGACCTTGTCACATATCGACGTTAAGTCATGGGCTTTCCACGTCCAGATTTAACATGCAAGGTACCCTGGGTGCGTTGGTTGTTGACATTCTGGGACACCATGTCAAGTACTGCCTGTTACATTCATTGTCTGTTTTGTTTTCACAGGAACTGTGCAATTTGAGTCTCTTTCAAAATAATTTGGCTTTATAATGTTACATGAAGGGAACACCAGCCTTCCAGGTGAAAGTCACTGGTTTTTGTACCCATCCACTACCCTGCCGGCCTAGCCTACTCAGACTTCCACCGCCTTAACTTTAGTTTCTGTCAAGAAGCATGACGTGATTAGCATTCAACTGACGTCATATTTCTGACAAATGTTAAATAGTCCCTCTCCTTTTAGCTCTGATTTGGGGGGCTTTGAGTTTGAACATGCTGTGCTTTAGCCAATCACAATGGAGGGGGCGTGGCCGAGACGTGCAGGTGTCCCCAGGAAATGTGTACCTACAGAAACAGCAGGCTCTGCGTCCATAGCGACAGCTCCACCCAAAACGCCGTCTCGTCAACGTGAAAAAAAATTTTTTTCCAGCGGATGTCTTAGTTACAACATGATTGAGCTAACTGGAGTAGTTTCATGTCGTATCCGACAACAGGAGGCTTTTAACAGATGACGTCCTGATGTTAGCTTTGCTAACTGTCCCTGTCAGCTGCAGCCACTGATGCTTTCTAGACATCGTGATTTCCCATCACTGAATAAATACCACACATAGCAACACAAAACTGCTCTGCTAGCTCAATCATGTTGTAACTAAGATATCTGCTGGAAAAAAATATTTTATTCACGGACCGTTTATTGAGTTATTACCTTCTCTTTATACAGTCTATGGTTATTACAGACACCGCTAACGGGTAACGTTAACATCTAACGGTTAGCCCAGCTAATCTACAATAACCATATTATTAATTACAAAACGTGCACACAGAAATAGTAATGTTTGTTCAGTCATTGTGTTTATAGACTTTACAAACATCAGACTAGTCTACACGGTGATATAGTGAGTATTTTTAAACAATATGGCAATTCCCTGGGGGCACGGCCAGAAGTGAAGGCATGAGCGATCGCCAAGGCCCCTGCACTTCCGTTAGTCAAAAAACTCTGCACTGTGCCTCCAGAGGTAAAGGAAGAAAAAAAAAAAAGTTTTTTTTTTTGTTTGTTTGTTTTACCGATGGATTTCCAGATTGCTGACCAAGTGCCAGGTTTCAAAGACTTCAGAGTGAGACCGGTTTGATTTCACTTATTATTTTCACTTTTTAGGATGTATAAAGCTGTTGAGTGAACCTATTCATGTAAGTACGCCTATTCATGTTAAAGTCATATAGCAACATTGCCAAAATGCCCAGAGAGACATCGTGCTAATGGCCAGGGAATATCCTGGATGTTGGCACAACCTTTATTTTGAAACTATTTTTGAACCATAACATTCAAACAACATCTCAGTGTTTGCTGTGTTCTTTACTGGTGGAATGAGGTTGATCCAACCTCAAAAGTGAAGCGATGTGGTTCCTATACAAAAAATAAACTATTTTTCATTTAGTTTAGTTTTTTCTTGTTAATTTGTGACTTTATTAACTCAGAAAGTATTCAAGTTTTTTTCTCGTATATCTGTTTTTTCTCATAAATTTACATTAATCTCAAAATATGACCCTCTACCCCCGCCAATAATGGCCCAAATGTGCCATATTACAAATAATTTCTGTATATTAATGCAAAAAAGAAAAATACAATTAGAAATTAGGTCCACGAACGTATTTGTGATGCACACACAAATATTTCTCTTTGTAAGTAAATGTTATAGAAATCAATAACTGTATTTTCAAAGTATTTGCATTTTTTATTAAAACATATTTGGATGTTGTTACATTTGTATACAAACTTTTGAACCTGCTTTTATAAACTGTTGGTCATGCATGAACTATGCTGCATTTGTGTGTAGGTTGTCCCCTGTCATGGCTCCACTTACAAATGCATTTTTTTTTAACAACAGGGTATATCAGTAACCTATCAGATGTGTCTTTTTCAGCCAGCCATGTAAGAGTAGATTCAAGGATATGATTTTATGTGATCACATGGTGTTACACCTGTGCAGTCTGCAATTATGAACAGTAGAGTGGACATCAGACTAAGTACAGCCACCTGCCCGCAGGTCAATCTTGACGTAGTGTCTGGTAGTGGCACTTCATGTTCCATGTTAATGTTCAGTGCCACGTGGCCAGCCAATTCATCCGTACTGTGTCAGTATGAAAGTTGCAGATTCTGGCTGTGCAGAAAGGCTCATTAAGACATGCGGTGTGAGTTATATTATTCAACATCAGTTAAAATCACACAGTGTTACTATTATTCTGTTTCAGTACTCACCATAATCCTGTAAAACCAATTTTTATTTGACTGAACTTTACCAAACCAAATAAATCTAGGCAAGTAAATATGACTTATTTTTGTAAAGCTTATTTGTACATTTTTGGGAACTGACAAATGATCAATTTTTCATTTTAGTTTGGGGACTTATTGTTTATTCCTACTGTAACAAGCCTGCTGAGTTTTGTCTAAACCATTAGAGAAACAACAGGCCGCAGGGAGTGTTGTGATATGTTCATGCAGTCTTGGGAAATTCTTAAATATGCTGCTGTGATTTCTAATCTCTCTCTATCTATGCTTCAGCAGGCATTTCCCTTTGAAGAAACAGGTAGATGACAAACTGAAACATATAATTACAGTACATATCATTACGGATACGTTGACATATCTCAGTAAAGCCTCTTATTTGTTTTGATCACACTCAAGAAAGAGAGATAGGCTATACTCTGCTGAGAGTGCACTTTCTCATCCTGCAAAGTCAGGAAGTTCTTAAAGAGACTTCTTTGATCATTGTCACACCACAAAAATGTATCATGTTGAGGAATTTAAAATGCTGCCCTATAGCACTGCCCTCCCATCAAGTGTGCCATAGGAGAAGAATCCAAAGCTTTAAACATCATGCCTAAAGAGTCAAACACTATGAAACCTTTACTATAGTAAAGATGCCAAAGATGCCAAATGTAGACCCAACAGTTTGTATGATATAATACGAATTACTACTCCATGAATGAAGTTACATCCTTAAGGTACAGTTACATAATTAATGTAAAAATACAGAGCTTAGGTTCAGGCAAATAAAGTTAATATGATGAGGTTTTGGAAAATAAACATGGTGAGGACGTTACTTAAATGACTCAAAGTTCACAAAGTTATGAATACACATCTCAAGGGGAAAGAAGAGGAAAGACTGCTTACAAGATTGCTTGGGACTGCTTCCTTGTTAACTTCTGTCAGTGCATTGGTGGCATGATCGCAACCTTTCAAAATAGGTGGGATATATATGAATTTGGGTGAATTGTTTTTCATAGGAAAACAAATTACAAATCTGTGTGCATCTTTACCTTTGCATTGACTCTAATTTTCCTTTCATGTTCAATCTGCACACCTGGGTGTACCTTTGCATTTCCTAGGACAGTAAAGAAATGGCCCGCCTTACTCTGCCGCACTCTGCCTTTGATTGGCTTACCCTGACATTCTTATCCTAACCAATCCTACACCTCTTGCATAAACATAACAAATCCAACCAATGACAGCACCAAGTACTAGCCAGTCATAGCGAGAGTAGAGCGGATCATTCCATCTCTGTCCTAGGAAATGTGGATTTGCCACCAGAGCATTAACAGATTGCAGTGAATTATGATGAACATATTTTGGGTGCCCAGATGAAGGTGACTAATGCTTGAATTCTTTATATTATGTTATATTCTTTAATATTCTGGAGACAGCATGGAATACCTGGATGTAGCACCTCTGTGGCATTCTGGAAGAATGAAATCGAGTTTTTACAGGCCTGTGTCTTGATAGCAGGGCCTTGCCAGAGTTAATTTGATATTATCTTATTTAATTTGAATTGCAAATGAAAATGTGACAAAAAGTATAATATAAAACTACAATCTTCATATTTATTTATTTGCCATTTTTTGAAACGGGGCCCGCGGAACAGAAAAACTTAATTCACTGCAGCAAAAACAAAAAATGTTAGTTTGAATAGAGACAGCAGACTGGGACCATAATGTACGAAGGCCAACAAGAGCAAACATGCTACAATGGCCCCAAACATTTCTGTTGGTTGCTGCAGATTCCAAAACAATGCCAATTCAGAATCAGAATCCAAAACAAGTACAACAACGAAAAAGTAGTGCAAATAAAAAATGTGCTGCTAAAAGCTTGAACAATGCACTGACAATAAACACACTGCAAATATACCAAAACCCAATAGCATAATGCTGGATATCCAGTCAACACAAGTTGGGGGGGTAGCTAAGTGAAAAAGCTTTATTTTGCTAGCAAAAGCATGGCGCTAATGCTAGTATTAGGGGGCAATATTGCTAGCTGCGTCTGTTGCTCTTAAATAATATTGTAAAAGACTGAGGCCAAATGAAAAAGATGTATACTTACCTTATGTTGCCTTTTTACTCAACGGATATATAAAGAGACCTGGAAACAGCACTGAAGGCAGCCACCTGTTCATTCCTATGACAGTTACTTAGTGGCCCTGAAGCCAAAAAAGCTCTTTTTCTGCAGTATGACCTCACATTGTGGGATCAAATCCTGATGGTGAAATTAATCATTTTGCAGGTGGTGTGACGCTCAAAAAAATGTATCCACTGATTTACAGTCATCTCTTTCCTAGTGTAAGTCTATTTGAAAAGTCTTTTAGGATGCAGTAGCATCAAGGGATGGACCCAGACGTGTAATTCCACCTTTGCCACGATGTTAAATTAGCTTCACAGCCTGGCTCTGTTCCTGGGGGCCTGCTTTACTCCCATTTTCTTCCTACTTTAAAAACAAAAACACTCTTTTCTGGTCTCTCTCTTGGGTCAAAAATCAAGCTATTCACTTAACGCTCCCCCTAGAGGCCCGGAGAACTTTCATTGTGTTGACTAGATATACAGCATTTTTCTGTTGCATTTGTTTTTGTCTCTTTTGGTCTTTGAATTGTATTTACAGTGAGTTTGATTTGACTTTCTGCATGCTTTTTATTTATTTGCAGCATGTTTCCGTTAATGTATTTGCATGGATTTTTAGTATGTGATTTTGACTTGGAGTCCTTTCTGAAGCTACAGCACGTTTCTTGAGCCATTGTAGCGCATATGCCCTTGTCGGCCACCATAAGAATCACTTGAATGTATAATTCACACACAAGAATGTAGTCTGTAATACCTATATATTGTTGCCTTCGGCACCACCCTTATGGCAGAAACAGTGAAGTCTTGACCACAAAGGATTTCATTAGCAAAACCATCAGTTCTCTGTTCATTTCATTCAATACTTTCCAACTCTTGTATTGTTGTGTGCCAGGAAAATTGCAAGCTGTTGGAGGACCTAGCTGGGTGGTAGAGCTCCAGTCCTGTTTATGCATGAAAACCCACACACAAACACACTGAGGCCTTTCGAGAGGTCACATGGGTTGAGGTTTGGCCAAAATGGAAGTCAGTTATTATTGCAGTGTTTTATAGCAATGCCTTATTTATGTGCTGAGGATTGCACTGTGCCATGAATATGAAGCAGCTATAGTCTGATAAATGTGGGTTATATGGAGCTGGAGGATGTAGTTATAGCTGAACTCAAGGTCAGTGGCGGCTTGCTGATTGCACCGCAATTCTACAGAAACCTCTCTGATGAAACAAACAAACAAACAAAGGAAAAAAAAACGAAATAAAAAGGGCAAGGAGTACCTGGAAGACCCAACCTCAGCCACAGGAGGTTCCTCGAAGGCTTCCAACACTTGACTTCTCTACATGACGGGGTAAACTCTTTTATAGGGCATCAGAGAGAGTGTAATGGTCAATATGGCTGTGCTGCTTCTGCCTTTAAAAGATTCAGTGGTGTGTTGAGGTGCAATTTTAATCAGATTTTTAATTAAATTTTGCCTCGTTGAAAATCTCTCCGGGAAATAGATAAGCATCTATTGAACAGTAAAGAAACAAACCTCATTGTAGATCTGTGTTGCAGTGCATCAAGTGAACACATGGGCTGAATTAGTGGACGTGCAGATATTTTGTGGATCAATATTTGCTGGTCCCCTGTGCTGTCCACGGGCAGAAAAATGTAGCTGAAGGCTGTATTTTATTCAGGGGCCCTCAGGTCTCTGCTTAACCGATGATTACCATTTTAACTAGTCCTCACAGGACACAGCGCAATCAATAGAAAAAGACATTGCTTTCAGAGAGAGTATGGATTGTGTTACATAATGGGGGACAAGCTGTATCACGGCACTAACATGCAGGATTACACATCAGACTGTAATGTGACAGAAGGCAACATGTTAAAAGAAGCTAATACCAGAGGCTCATTATTGGCATTAGACATGCATGTGATCCACTTCACAAAGACAAACTCAATATTCAGTCTTGTATGCTCATCTGATATGCATGTCTGCCTCTTCATATTGGTGTCGCTCCAATTACCTTAAGATGAGTCTTGACAAGTCTGCCCCGGCGCAAATTATGCCCTGCTATTGATCCCACTGTCACCATCAACAACAAACTGACCTCCTCACTGAACTGTCAGGACTCTCAGTGTGAACCCACATCATCATTAGGCTGTCTTTTTAAAGTACACAGATATACTGCCAAAACCTGCCAGTAAAATGAATATTTACACTGTTGCATTGTGCCTTGTAAGGTCATTACATGAAGCAGCTTTCTGCACACATTGTTATTTCACAAATATAACTTTATGCAGATTCACATCAAAAGTTATTGAACATTTTTGTAAAAGGTTTACTCAGTGGTGCAGTGGAGGGTATACACAGGTATATATATATATATATTTACAGTATACCCCCCTATCAGCCAAAAAGCCACTGGAATATAGAAGAATATACCCACTCCCGCCATGGTAACCATTTACCAAGTGGTAAACCCATCTCATTAACTACAAAATTGGGTATACAATGCAGGATACCCCTTAAAAACAATGTGAAGGCTAGTACAAAAGTTATTTCTCACAACCATCACATATGACCCACTACAAGTGTGTGGTGGTGTCTTTGCCTGTATTTTCATCTTGTTTTGCTGTATTGGGGACATTAATGTGCATGCAGCCAGTAGCCAATAACAACGCAGTGAGGTCAGGACTTTATATAAAGGTAGCCATCAGGTAGTACCAGCACTCATTTAGGGGAAACTACAAAAATCGCAGATACAGCACAAAAAAAAAAATGCAAATATAGCGGACAAAGCTCCAAAACGAGATTGAATCTGGGGCTGACTTCAACATTCATTTTTGCTGGTGAGCACAGAAGGAGAGGATGAAGAGTGACACTCTGACAGGTAGGAAACGGTGATTAGCTTAGTTAGCTTGCTTAAGTAACCAGCATTCGCCCTGTTGACTGCCATTGGCACATCAGCTAATAAAAAGTCATTCACTGATGGCAGCGGCTGATGTTTTTCTGTTGGGTCACATCTATTTTGCACAGGCTTAAAGCAAGGCTTGAGGCTAACATTGTCCTGAGGACAATAGAGAGTGTAGGACATTGTCGGGATGAAATAAACGCATCAGAGGATGTACCCTGTTGTTTCCCTAATAAATGCCACAATGTGAGCAATAAATAAAAACAAAAACAAATAAACAACAACAACAAAAGCATGGGTATCGGCTTTTGGCCAAATTATTATTTTAAACATTTTTTTTGTTGTTGTTGTTGTTTTCTTCACTTAGTCATTAATGGCTACTAAACTCTAAAACCACACACTATAAACGGACAAGAAGAAACTTCCTAGCCTAGCTAAAGGCAACAAACAACCCATAATTCATTACTCTCTCTTCATCAATGAAATATTTCATTTACCTTAAGTTAAGGACTCACAAGAAATCTGATGTCCTTTGTCAATGTAGCGACAACTTGCTGAGCATGTGTGTGTGTTTCTAACCTCTGGAAATAATTTTCATATAAGGCCCTACACAATCATTCTCATATTGTTCAATGAGCAGCTCCACTGCAGGAACTGAGGATTGATATGCTCAAGGGCACCTTCAATCACCTCCCCCACCACACTACCATCTACTTAGAAGGTTAAAATACTGTAGCTTCACTTAGTAAAAAGTAAAATGCAAATGACTGAT
The DNA here is from genome assembly GCA_035609425.1 of Epinephelus awoara. Taxonomy (NCBI): domain Eukaryota; kingdom Metazoa; phylum Chordata; class Actinopteri; order Perciformes; family Serranidae; genus Epinephelus; species Epinephelus awoara. The sequence continues at coordinate 7,726,876 of CM069305.1, forward strand.
GCGATCCATAACTCTTATTTTAGGTACACTTTTACAGATGAGGAAATAAAACAACACTGTAATATCCAGAGTTAATACCCGTCCATTCTTGGAGACAATCAATCTCAAAGTCCGCCTGCATTGAAATTTGGCTGTGTGATCATTTGCAAATAATAATCATCAGTGGCTTTATTTTACTCATGCTCAGGTTTTAATTAAATAACACTGTGGTATTAATTATATCCTACTCCCTGGTTGAATCAGATTATTGCATCTCTTCGTGCGTGCGTGTCCTGGAAATGTAACACTCCTCAGACTGCAGGGTCACAGATGAACTGCCAAACTTCCACCTTGATCCGTCTGAGTGTGTTTACTCTCTAAAGGCCACTTCCTGTCATAGAGGATGTAATTTGTTTTGAAATCTCACTCACACGAAAAAGCAAAATGAATAACATCCAGACTTACAGAGACTCTGTGCTGATAGGAACAGATATTGTGCCACAGTGCATGTTGTATCTTTGTAAGTTTATCTCAAGAATAAAACAGTGTGAGGGTCTAAGGTAAAGCGTCTGTAACAGACAATACTGAAAAGTCCTTTCATCCGAAATATGGCATGGGAATATGAACAGAACAATCAAACCACCACATGTCTGGTGTTCATTTGAAACATTAAACCTCTGGACACTGAAGCTGACCAAAACTGATTGGACTGATTGGAAAAGAGCATGAATTGCTTTTTCCCCCTTTCTTCTTCCAACTTTTTTTTCTCAGCTCTGCACTGAAAAGAGGGTCCTCAACTCAAGTTGTGGTGGAGTGGTGAGTTTTTTTGAGGATGATTAATGAAGGCTCCTGCCCACAAAAACCAGAAGTGTTCTTTCTCATCAGACAAGCGATGCTGATTAAGCTGCTGAAGTGTTCTCTGATTACCAGCTCACCTCTCATTCCTGCGTTTTTATTTTCCTGGGGTTTTATGGCCCTGTGTGTGTCTATGTAGTCATGTCGATTCAGTGGTAATGTGATGAGCTGTGTTTTTCATAGGTGGGATAGGCAGTTCCTCGCTCTCAGCCCCACCTGTCCATTAGTTCTACATGACTGAGTCTGCTTCAGCTTTCATCACTGTGATATCCACGCAGAGACCAGGCCTGAGTTTGATGTGTGCCACTATCTTGGGCTATTCAACCCTCTGGCAACTGGACTTTCTGCAGTCCACTCATCAAATACTGGCTCTCTATTGCACCAGAGCTGCTCCAGACACATACTGCTGCTAAGATGATTTGCCAATACTGGCTTTTTATTAAACAGTGAATCATGCATCCTTGGCAAGATGGTGGCTCCCTCCTCAACAGACCCACATAAAAAGTATTTACAATGAAATTTTGTTTGCTTTACTTTTCATTTTTGACCTGCAAAGACAAAGGATGCCAATGTTTGTCCGTCCATTCGTCCCGCTGTCTGACCAAACACTTTTGTTCAAAAGATTACTTGTCATCTACTGGCCAGAATGCAGATGAGTTTGGTTTGGATATTCATGGTCCCTGGAGGATGACTTCTTGTGAGTCTGTCATTAATGTGGTAAGATCTAAGATCAAATACCAGGTCAAAATTTCCACAGAAATTTGATTAAAGTATGTTGGAAACTAAAGCTTCAGACTAAAGTTTCATGAAATAAGTCATGGTTATTTATGGTACCCAGAGGATAATTCCAATTGTTTGTGGATGACAAAAAGAAAAAGGGATCTTGGGATCACCCAAAAACAGTATCTCTACATAAGAAATTTTTAAAATCTAATGAGCCAGGCTATTCTCATGCACTGTTCATACAGTTACAAACAAAGCCCCACAATTAATATATATCCCTGTACTCATGAGCCAGTAATTTGTGTACAACCTACTTGCAATCATGTGACCAATGGGCTGCTGAGAGTAAAGAAGGAATTAGTCTGTATGAAGAGGCAGGTTACAGTGGTGGATGGGTCACAAAACATAGGACTTTCCACTGGGAGAACTGTGTGAAACTGTTTCTTTTCCCAAATCTAACCTATGCAATTTTTCATTAGCTACATAACTTAATGTTAAGTATAAGTACATAATGTCTTCTGTGGGGAGCCTATTCGTAACATGTGATACAAACAGTTGTAAGAAGATACATTGAATGGATATGGTATTACTATTAAGAAAACTTGTGACTGAACCTTTTCCATTTTATGCAACAAGTCCTCAAACCTATGGGAGTGATTCCTAAATTAGTGCCTCTACCAGTTTTGTAATGTTTGGGAAAAGAATCTTGGTTGGGCGTTGTCACTGTATGTACTTAATGTGACACTACATACTTAAACATAACATTACCTGGTGTGAAGTGCATAACCTGGAGTTTCATATGCGCGTAAGTTAAAATAGCTCAGCGCTGACTTTCAAATTCACATGGGACACAATCAGAAATCCTGTTTTTTTTTACTTATCCATCCAACCCAACCTTCTCCCTTCACAAATTTTGTTGCTCTTTATGCTACTTCACTTGCGTCATCACTGCTATGGTCACTAGAGGCTGCTTCTAACACTGAACATAAATATTGGCCGTAATAACCTGCTTGTACAAACAACCTATGGTGGATGGATTGTTCATTTTATGCTGTGCATAGATTAGGGTCCTGACATGAGCATGTGATGCAACAATTGCTCATTTTATGGCTTCTAGTGTGTCATGGTGGAGGACAACCAATGCAGCACCTGAGACAACTCACAACGTCTGAATTTTTTTTTTGCCTTCTGTTGTCTAAGTTAGACTGCTTCTACAATGTGGTCAATAACAGTGATCCATATGAGCACTAAGTACCTTTGGATTAAAATGTTCACATGGTCTTTTTCTTTCTACATGGGCCCCGATCTTAAGTGACCAACGTCGCACTAGGCTTAGGCGGTATCTAATTTTTCATACCGTCATACCCTGCTGAAATTTACTGGGGTATACGGAATATAACGGTATGAGTGTGTGGCACTACCCCCACACCCCCAAATTCCACAGAAGCGAAATAAAACTCACTCAAACCATTTCGGTTACTCTTGTTACTCTTCCAGTTAATTAGTCCACTGTTCCAACAATGACCAACTCACTGAATTAGATGTAAAAAAAAAACCAAAACATGCTGTTTTTCCCCAGGGTCACTCTCTGCCGTCACTGGAGACTGACCTCTGGTGGCACGTGAGGGGCACTATATACAGTGAGCTTAATAGAATGATGAGGGCCTGTATTTATGACGATATTAAAAATCATACCGTCAGGATTTCTAAATAGCCTGGTATACCATAACAACGTGATTCCACCCAAGCCAACGTGGTGCTGCCAAATTTGAGATCTGAACCTGACGTAAGATTCAAAGCTATATTTTCGCTTTTTATTCTTTTTCTTTCCTTTATTGACTGTTTGCTTGCTGGGCTACTGCAAAGCATTGGCTATACTCTGTCTCTTACCTTTCACATATATGACAATAAAGGACGCACAGTCAAAGGAAGAAACCTCTACTTTGTTGGGACCCATCAGGTTCTGGTCAAGCAGCAGAACTGTAACTCAGAACAAACCTTCTAATATAATGCCCTAAAGACATGACCCCAGAAAATAGACTGAATGAATTCACAAAACAGACACCATCAGCTGTCTGTTTCTATTTCCAAAGTCAAAATGACCCTTCAAGCTCAACTTGTGTTTTTAGACTTAACTACTTTTTGCAAATTTGCCAGTAAGAAAGTTTTTTCTGCCCATCATTTTGTGGGGTGTAATGATCTTTGCAGCTTCTCGGGGCCTCGTGCACAGGTCCAGAGTATCTCAGAGTTTCCCCACCAATTATTAATCAGGCTGGGTCATACTGAATTAAAGACCTTTCAGAAATTTCCTGAGCCTGGTCTTTGTTTGATACCTTTACTTTGCTGTAATGTTCTTTCAGAATCTGTCCAGGCTGACAAGAATATAACTGCTTTTATTTTGTAATGTCCTTGGAATGAGAATGTTTGAATTCAAATATTTTCTATACTGGCACAAAATGCTGACTGTCAGCAGCTTGAAGCCAAAAATATATTGGTACTGGCTTTCACATACCCAGTTTGGCCGAACCTTTTAACACCCTTTGGAACTCTTACAATATTGAACTGGTGTTTCAGGTTTGTAAGACAGAAAGAAACCAGCTGAATTTTAAAATGAGCCAGCACCAAATATGATTGGCATTCCAATAGCGTACCCAGAACAAGCTAAAATGCAAAGAAGAGAAACAAAATGCATGAGAATTGATGTTAAAAAGTACAAGCAGAACAGCAACAACATAAATATGCACTCAGGTTAAAAAGACTTCACAGTAAATATACTTAAAAATAAAATGTAATGACACCCTGCCAACCCTCGTTCAACTTGTCTAGAGTCCAAGCTTTCGCAGTGGTCAGTCTAAATTGCAACTGAAGAGACAGTGGAGCTGAGCTGCAGTATGCACATGCATAAAGTGTCACTGGAGTCTCCTGAGGGCTCTCCAAAGTGTTTATACCGCACACATAATTCATATTTGTTTACCCACTTATGTGGTCCTAGTGGGAAATGATGATCACTCAAAGCAGTATTAGCACGTCAAATATTGTACCAAATTTTACAGGACCACTCCGGGACTCAGTTTGCCGAGCAAAACAAAGAGTCACTATTGATTGTTCTCATGTTTGACCAAACAGCTGCTCTGCACCGGTGTCAATCAGTTTATTATTGTAAACACAGCTCTCCAACACGTTTGCCAGGTAAATAGCAGGCTTCTCCTGAGTGCTTCACATGTAGCCTCATTTAAATAGACTTTGTCCCTTGATCTTTCTTTTTAGTTTGATGATGGCAGCAAATGTTTGAATGTGTTTTTTTATGTAAATTAATTCTTTGTGTGATCTGTACACACAACACCTCAACTGAAGTAATCTGAAGTGGGGCTTAAAGCTGCATTAATACTGTTTTTTTTTTTTTTTTTTTAATTTTTACAAGTACTTTTGGCCAATTGAGGGAAGAGCTCCACTACAAACTGAAAATCACACTGATATATTTTGGCAATTTAAGTTAATATGGTCAATGTGCCTAGTTACATATACCTATTTATTTTATTACATATCCAGCACACATGAAGCATGACGTGATTAGCATTCAACTGACGTCATATTTCTGACAAATGTTAAATAGTCACTCTCGTTTTAGCTCTGATTTGGGGGGCTTTGAGTTTGAACGATGCTGCACTTTAGCCAATCACAATGGAGGGGGCGGGGCAGAGACGTGCAGGTGTCCCCAGGAAATGTATGCCTACAGAAAGAGCAAGCTCCGTGCCCATGGCGACCACTCCACCCAAAACGCCGTCTCGTCATAGTTACAACATGATTGAGCTAACTGGAGTAATTTCATGTCGTATCCATCAACAGGAGGCTTTTAACAGATGACGTCCACATCGTGATTTCCCAAAACTGAATAAAAACCACACATAGCAATACAAAACTGCTTTGCTAGCTCAACCATGTTGTAACTAAGATATCCGCTGGAAAAAATATTTTTATATTTTCACGGACCATTTATTGAGTTACTGAGTTACTACAGGCACCGCTAACGGGGCTAACAGCTAAGGTTAAAAAAAAAAAAACAGGCGTATAATGTGTTGAGAACATTCAAGAAAGGAGGACTTGGTACAATATGATTTGTCTCTCTATGATGATGGGCTTCTGCCATGCCTTACTCTGTCACCCAGCAACTTAGCAAGTAGCTATGGCAATGACTGCCCATTGCTCTCATGGCTTAAAAATACTAACCCCCAATAGACCAAAAAATGTCCCATTGGACTCTGTTTGTCCAACAGCCTGCTATTAGCACATGGCTAATTATGCAGAATGACTTCATCGGACCCTCTTACTATGGCAACCCACCCTACTCTGTCCCTGGCTGGCTAGTGTTCATTGCCATCATTTGTTGGTTAGGTTTACACATGAGGAGTAAGATCGGTTAAGGGAAAAAAATATTAGAGTAGGCCAATGAGAGGCAGAGTAGGGTGGGTCATGCTCGCACCATGGTAGAGAGGTCATGATAGTCAAAAGGTCAGAAGGTCCAAATTTTCAAATGATCATTTTGTGGATGAAGTATTCATTTAGGAAACCACTGATTCATAATCACATACTTTTTCCTTTGACTTTGAGTAGGCACCGCAGCTTTACTTAAAAGCATGTACTGTTGCATGCAGTATGCACACAACTGGGACATACTACTTCCTCATAACATTACGCCCTCAAACTTTGACCCCCTTATTCATAAATCCATTACTATGGTGATGGAACTCCATTCACCAAGCTTGCCAGAAACGGAGGTCAACCCGGAGAGCTCTGATGTTGTTATTTTTCCATACGTAATAACAGCATACATTGTAGATTCTAACATATTATATTCACAATAGTAAAATTACAGAGGCTATACATTTCTCTGTTATTTAATACTTATGCCCTTTTGTTTTTGGTTAAATTTGTGATTGTTTTATTCAATTAAACAATTAATATTCCTACTATTACTATTTGACTGGTCACCAGTCACTTGAATGCACCATCATCCATCATTGCGACTTCTGAGCTGTCAAACTTTCGTCTGTCGTATGTGACGTATCGTCTACTGTGCCATGGATTGTGGGTCAGAATAGCCAAAAAAGCTTGCAGGCGTGCATACAGCAAAATCCGACTGGATGTAGTAGAACATCCTGGTATTTTTGGCATACTACGTTTGACATACTATGTATTGGGATTTACTAAATCTTGGTAGTATGGGTATCGGAATGCACAGACTCTTTTGAGGGGCAGTGATGATGGCCACAAACTGACAAACAGCAAAATATAGCCAGCCAGACATACTGAATTCTTGTTATATTTAATTCAATGATGGATAATTAACATGAAGATGAAAAAAATGGTAATTGTGGAGGAATACATATGTGGTCAACCATAAATATGACTTAAAGATTAGTGTCTGGCATCACAGGTCCTAGACTGTGTCTCCCTGCCAAAGTCACTGTGCAGATAATTTGTCTGAGCCTCCTGGATATGCAGTTGAAGTGTGAAAACAGGATGGAAAGAACATGCTGTGCATCACGACAGTCGACGGGATGAACACTGTATAGAGGCTGTGAGGCAGAAAGGCTGGCCATGCTTGAATTATTTCGGTCACAATCTGCATTTGGCAGTCACAAATGCAATAGGAAGACCAGAACACCTGAGCAAGGCCAGCAGACTGAACTTCAACTTTCATAACACAACTTAGAGTGGTGGTGAAATATTCCTCATTATTAACTGTCAAAGAAAATGCAATGAAATATTTGGGATGAAGGAGGTTAAGTGCTCCTTGAAGGCCCTTTATTCAGTCACATTTGTTCTGTTCCGTACATTGTATAAGCCCATGATTGTTTTTAGCCTTTATTCGTCGTCGCCAGGAGCAACGTGCTGGGACACCAAGCAAAAAAACAGCACAGCAACTTTTGGAACAAGCCCCAGTTATGTAAAGAGTTTTGGATGAGCGCCTCCATCGACACCTCAGTCAAGCTGGCAGCACATACGGTGGCTGTGCTCGAGTGGGTCAACAGTACATCCCGGTGAAGCCAGTCTCTGACTTCACAGATATACTGTCTCCAGAAAAATCTGTCACCGCTTCCTCAGGCAGACCTGTGCTACAGCTGCTGATGAAAGACCTACCGGCCCCGTCTCGGGATGACACTGATTTAACGAGCAGCATCAAATGAAAAAGTGCAGGATTGGATGACAAATAGAAAGGTATCAAAGGAGTAAATCTATTAGTGAAGGCCTCTGCCCTTGAGCCCAGACACACACACTGCCCGCTGAATGCATGCGGCCTTTAAGTTCCCATTGCCCAAAATAGATCTCTCTTCACAGTGCTGCTCTGATGAAGGCTGTGGATGATTACAGCAGGTTGTCTGGTAGAAAAAGTTCGAATTATTTCAAAGACTTACTTGCCTTGCTAGCAGCAAGGCGTATGAATGGCAGGTTTGGCCTGTCCTTTGGTCCTCTGTTGACAGCGGCCTTGTTTACACACGGTATTATCATGCATCTTGGGTGTTTCGATCAGAAGTGGATAACTTTAAGTACAGTTATGAATTAGGGATGTGCGAGCACACCATTATCTGTATCTGTTCAACTAACTAAATTATCTGGATGGGTACTTAGAATGTGCAGGGTTTAAAATTTAAGTGGGTTGAACGCTCTGACACTTTGAACAAGAGCTCTCTCGTTTTAGTGTCGCGCATCTTATTAGATTTATGAACACACCCAATGTAAAAAAACAACAAAGACGTTTCACTTGAGAAGGAAGCACTGCAGTTTTGAGTAACGGCCTGATCACTGGTCCCAACCTGGAGATACAACCTGAAAATGAGCCGCATATAATTTGAATGTTGATTAAATTACATGTATGTATCTGGCACATTAGAATGATGAACATTAAAGTTGAACTGGGATATAATACAGCTAGGTTATTAATGCAGAAAAGACTCACCACTCTGTAGGCCTTATTGAACTACAAAAACACACCGTCCACTCATGAGTAATGTGTGCGTTGCTTCTTTCACCTCACAGCATACAGCTTTATCATTAATTAGGTGCAGCTGATATGATCTGCCGCTGGCTAAAACTGAGAAGCCTGCTGACCTGAATGTTTTGCACATTGCTTAAATAAAACAGTGAGAAGAGACAAAAGATTTGATAAGAGATTCATTAACCTTGAAGCTCAGCAAATCCACATATATTATCAACTTGGAATGCAATCAAAAATGGAACCAGCTATTGGTAGCCAACCCTACAGGCCAGGATCCCTATAAATAAGGTTCAGATTGGGTGACGCTGGATTTAAATCCAGTGCCAACTTTCAGTCCCAACACAGGTCAAAGAATGGTCTTTATGTAGCAAAAAAAATGTGTTGTGCATCTGACTTTAATGTGCGAGACTAGAACATGTGTGCAATCACAATCCAACAGTTAATGATTTTTTGTTGCCTAATATCAACCATACCTCGACTATTGTTGATTTGCCATATCCATCCATCCATCCATCCATTTTCAGCTGCTTATCTGAAGCCGGGTCGCAGAGGCAACAGGCCCCAGCAACAATTTCCAGCTCCTCATGGGGGGTGTTCCCTAACCAGACAAGATATATAAACTCTCCAGCGTGTTCTGGGTCTGCCCCTGGGGCCTCATGTCAGTTCTATGTGCCCGGATCACCTGGAAGTGCCCAGGAGGCATCCTGATCAGATACCCAAACCACCTCAACTGACCCCTTTCGACGTGCAGTAGCACAGGCTATATTCCGAGCTCCATATCCTATCTCTAAGGCTGAACCCAGCCACCCTACAGAGTAAACTCGTTTCGACCTCTTGTATCTGCAGCCTCATTCTTTTGGTCATTACCCATAGCTCATGACCATAGGTGAGGGTTGGGACGTAGATGGGCAAGTAAATCAAAAGCTTTGCCTCCCGGCTCAGCTCTCTCTCTTCACCACAATGTTCCAGCACAGTGCAGCATCGCTGCAGATGCCACGCCAAACCGCCAATCCATCTTACGTTCTATTCTATCCTCACTTGTGAGCAAGACCCCAAGATACCTGAATTCCCTCACTTGGGGCTGTAATGCACTCCCAACCCAGCAGGTTCGATCCACTGTTTTCCCACCATGGCCTCAGACTTGTTGGTACTGAACCTCATCCCAACTGCTTCACACAGCAAGGGACAACCCTGGCAGAGGTCAACGCCCACTGAAAACGTGCTTGACTTCGTGCCATGTATGTTGACACAGCTCTTTCTTTGGTTATACAAGAAGTGGAGAGCTCATAGCAGCCCACAAGACACTCTGTGTGACATAGTCTTAAAACCTCTATAAGTCCAGTAAGCACATGTAGACTGGATGGGCAAACTCTCACTACATCTCCAGCAGCCCTAAAGAGATAAAGAGCTGCTCCACTGTTCTGCAACCAGGACGGAATCCCCATCGCTCCTCCTGAGTCCGAGGTTCGACTATTGGTCCAAGCCTCCTTTCCAGCATCCTGGAATAAACTTTCTCAGGAAGGCTGAACAGTGTGATACCCCTATAACAGGAGCACACGCTATAACCATATTTCCCTAACCATAACCATACCATAGATTTAATTGGTTATTGACAAACATTGTCATTCAATTATTTGTAATCTGAGGTTTGGCAGAATTGTCCAGTATCCCCATTCTTTCTGTTGATATGTTCAATTATGGCCAACTTTTTAGTAATTTTAAGCTTTGTAGCTCTGAATACCCATAGCCTCCCAAATATGTTATTTCCTGTAGCACCACAATCACACCAATAATTTTCACTTCCACACACTCCATCTGGCAATTTACTGAACACATTGGCTTTCCACAGAAGATGAATCCCTTTCACTTTGAAGATTAGTTGGATTTCAATGACCACTTGGCAATTCCATAGGACAAATTTTAAATTTTTACCACAGTTACAAATAAGACTGAGGTGTTTTCAACCTTTACATATTATTATTTGTAGTAACTGTCAGCTCAGTCTTGCAGATACTACAGTATTAAAATGATTGATTGTAGAGTAGCAAACAAGGAAATCAAAGGAGAATCATATTTCAACTCAGTGAGGATAATTAAATGTTTTGCAGCCAAAAATATGTCCTGAAACTCAATTATTTTCAGCCCCTACTTTGAATGAAACTGAAAAATTCGTGAAGATTCTGAGAAGAAGTTCTAAAGAACTACATTAAGCTCAGCAACAACAAGACTAAAAACATGAAGACTAATCAAGTCTTCACACTAATCGAAAGAATAATCAAGAACCGCAGAATGATTAAATACTGATGAGACACCAAAATTCAACATTTTGCTGCTGTGCTTACTGATTGTACATGTAGGCAAAATAATAAAACTATGACAGGGATACACATCCTTAAAGACACCATGCAAGATACAAATATAAAAAAAAAGAACTGGAATCTAATTGGCAGAGTAACACTAGACAGCATATAATTTATATGATCAGATAATATATGCAATTAAGCCTTATACTGAACTGCTGCTTCAATACCTGGTATTGCTGCAGTCACATTAAGATATTACTGTGCTTGCCATATACAGTACATGTAATTTGATAACCTCTGTGAGACAGGTTCAGGACATTTTAGCGGTGACTTCCTCTGACCAACTTGACACTTAAACCAGTGACTCCCATGCTGTAAATGTATAGTAAAAGCAATAGCAGAAATATGGATTGAAATGTAGGTATGTGGTACAAAACCTTCCAGTTTGGCCTGATTTATGTTTAAACATTGGTCACGGTTTGCCTAGTTTGCATTCTGACAGATTAGAAACACAAAGTTCTTAACCCCAGCTCCTACTTATCCTGAGTGCTAAAAGGTCTGCTTGATGTACCTCCAATCCACTGCTTTTCCTTGCTGTCTTGATACTGCTTCAGTGCAACTTGAGGGCTCAATCTAAATGTCTACAGACTTGCTGATTGAGTCTTCCAGTCTACAGTCAAATGTACTGTGACGGGTCTGAAGTGCCAATCATCATCACATCGAGTCTGCTCGATGAAATGAGCTATGAGACCAGACCAGTATCACCAGGAATTCAATCAGACTGCAAAATTGTGCCTCATGTGATTTAAGTCTGATGCCAGCGTGAATCCAGTGCCAGTGCAGGACGTCAGGTTAGTAGATGAGTAAGGAGCAAGTCTGACATTCCAAAGGGAGACCAGAGTTGATGAAAACCTATAAGATTGGTAAAATATCACAGACTGTAGGAGACTTAAGACAGCGATTGGCTTTCGTATTTATGCCGTACCTAGTCTATCTTGCCCAGCCTCGTCTAAATCTCAGATTTTAGGAAATTACACAGTTACATTGCCCCGTTTTCTAAAGGAATGCGAAAGCACCTCTGGCACAGAAGTCAGTATGGTCAAGGTCAGATATTTTAGGGAACACAAGCATGAGAAAAACTTATGAGTGAAAGGGGACTTTAACCTTGTGCATGCCATAGTTGCCACATGTTTGTAGACCAACACTGTTGGAAGAAAACAACTTTCCAGGTTTTGCAGTTCCAATGTGGGAAAGCCACCTGCTAAGCGTGGAAGCTACTGGGTAAATGCTAACCATTTTCTTATTACAAGCTGACATGATAGCAATTCATGGGGCAGTTTTGTTCAGTATCAAGGTTCATATTTATCAGAGATTTAAAGAAAAATCTAAGAAAAATATGGTACATTTGTGTGAGGTATCTAAATTGTTATTTTTTTTAAATCACTAAATCCTTTTATACGTAACTGTAACTCCTTTTTCTTGACAAACGCTCATACATCACTTCATAACCATTGCTTTTTTTCTTGTATCCTGAACCTCTCAATCTAAAGTACCTTGTCAAGCATAACATTAGAATACAAAAAATACGCCACAATTCATTTGTCAAATGTCACCAGTTTCAAGCCATTTATTCCCATCAGTGACATACCCGGAAACAGGCCATCAAGTATATTTGAGTGTGCGCCTGGAGCCATGCCGGGCTCAGATGTAATTCTACTTTGTTGGATATACAGTAGAGTATTTAGTGCAGTAAAAGAGACATGTTCATAGAAAATCAAGCTGACATGTTGACTTCCTCTCCAGGGCCTCAGAGACTGGTGGCCTTTTGATCTTTACATCTGCTACAGTAATAGTGAAGCACATGTAGTTCACACTGATCTCATGTTGACGATTCTCCAGAGTGTACAGCTCCATCAAGGTGCACAACGGGGAAGCACTGCAATCTACCAGGTATGATGTAAGCATAGCATACTAGGTGTAATATGGGTGAAATACAAGTCAGAAGTTCAGTCACAAAAAATACAGCTTAAAATTTCAAATAATCAACATGGAATAAAGTGATCCATATTTGTAACAAACATAATTCTTCTGTTGATGTTAAATGGCAGAGATGACAATGGGGTTTCCCTCAGCTCTATGGAGCCTTTTGGCCTCTTTTAGCTCATTGTTTTGCTGTTCCAGCCAACAAACTACACTCTCATCAACCTTGTTGAAGTGAAAAAGCTCTGATAAAGCTGTATACTACTTGCCCTCCACCACACATACCAAGAAAGTCACTACCTGGTGAACATCACAACAGTCTTATGCTTTAAAAAAAGACAGTCATGTATCATGCCATCAATCAATGGAATAGCTGCTCCCGTCAATCCTAGAGCAAATCCCCATCAGACATCATTTAAGAATGCATTACTTAAGCAGCTGATCAATGATCTAGCATTGGTCATGTATAATGTCTTGTTCTTTTTCCCTGGTGATGGCCCTTGAGGTTAATTTCTGGATTGATTCCAAGACTAATTGATTAAAGAGAATGTAATTGAATGTGTATCATCATGGATACTAGAGAGAACTCTAACAAACGCTTGATTTAACACAATTGGAGGTGCACATGTGATGAAAATAGCATAGTACTGATGGGATGTTGTACAAAGCTTGTGTGTGATAAATCTGATGTACTGGATTTTGGACCCAAAGAAAGAAGACTAGCTGATGCCATTGACATCAGCTAAGGAGGATCCTTTTAAATGAATACGCAAAGTAGAGCAAGAATCAGACATTTTTCTTGGCGGAGACCAAAGCGCTACAAGAAGAGTAAATATTGGATTTATATTCATCTGGTGGACACAAGATGAGTCCAAAGGAATAGTAATGTTGCTCTATGTCAGCTGGATGTGTAAAGAGACAACTGTTTGCTAACATGTTCATCTTCCCAACTTTAAAAGGGAATAATATTGTATAAAGACAATATTAACCTCAATCACAAGTGGCTAAAAATTCTGATTAAGCATCTTTGATTAACAATAGTATTCAAAGGTTCATAAACTTTACTCTTTTGCTAAGCTTGTAATTCTTAAGCCAGTCATGCAGTGCCTGATCGTAAGCAATGCATATGCATCCAATGGTTCTTACCAAGTCTAGCAAATTGGCACCTCTGGAATGGCATTGTCACATTATGTATTTTGCATGAATTTATGACTTAATTTTGAGTTATGTAGCTTAGGGTTAGGATAAGGGACATGACTGGGTGTTGTCATGTTGCGTACTTAACGTAAAATTACGTACCTAATATAAAGTTCCAAAGCTAAGGGTTAGGAAAAGAATCATGGTTGGGTGTTGTCATGTTACGTATTTAACTCAAAGTTACGTACTTAATGCACTTACTTATCCTTTTGCACTGTGGGTCAGTTCAGAGTGAAACGATTCTCTGTATGTTTCTTACATAACTGTAGAATTGACAATAAAGCCTCTTGAATCTTGACTCAAAGTTACATACAATATCTTGTTTGATGACTAACAAATTGTTGCCTGAATGGGAATGGCATTGTCACATTACATACGTAGTGTAACGTTATGTACTTTAGGCAAAGTTGCATAGGTTAGGTTTAGGAAAAGAAACATTGTTGGGGTTCGTCACGCTACATACCTAACGTAAAGTTACGTACTCAATGCAAAGTTACGTAGGTTAGGTCTAGGCAAGTAAAGAAACATGGAGAAAAAGTATCTTGAAATAATGCAAAGTTCGCTTAGTTTCATACAGGACATGGTCGCCATTCTCCTCACAGAAAGTCCTTTGCTTGTTTAACTCATTTGCCATCAAGCTATCACCTTACACAGAGTTTTGCTCTCTATACTACTTCCTTCTCCTATCAGCACATTGGTCATGTGATTGCAACCGTCCCAATTCCAGTGCATTGCTTTTCATAGGTATGTGGAACCAAGATCAGAATCAGAAATACCTAATTGATCCCCGGGGGGAAATTGTGTGGGTAAATAGGTATGAACAGTGCATGAGAACAGCGTGTTGTCTGCTATATAGAGAAAACTAATTGTTTTATCTTTGCTAAAAATGTAGAGATACTCACGTTTTAGTACCCAGGTCAATAATAGATATTCATCTACTTCAGAAAGTTCACTGAAAACCTCAAGAACCTGTTCCAGCTTTTCAGAAACAGAAAACCCCCTAGAGTCCCAGTGCTAGTGGAACAAGGGTTAGCTTTGAAAGAAAAAGGTATTATGGCTCTAACAGTCATGATGTTCCTTGTTCTGTAGGTCAAATGACAGCACTTCCCCTGAGACTCAGAGGTGGTTTACACACCTGGGCTACGACATAAAACATCGCTGTCTAGCAGTTCTGCTAGCTGTCAGACAAGCACTGTAGAGACCCTCAAGTAAACATTGCCCAGGAGATCCTCCTTCAAAGTGTTTGTGCTTACAGTGTACTGTATATATGACCAAAGTCTGCAAGGGCTCAGTCTGTCCAGAGCACCCAAAGTCCAGAGGGTGGACGTTTGGATTCAGCATTAGAGCAAAGCCTGGGATCACTGAGCTACAATGCGTAACCGTCACTATCTCCTGTCTCAGCTGGTGCTGCATCAGGCATCAAAGCCCTGAAGGAATAGTACAGGAACTGATATAACCACTTGTACCTCATGCTGCTCTGCAGCACCGTCTCACCCACTGCGCAGTGAGTTTCATTCAGCTGCAGCCGTAACCTCCTGTCGACCCCGCTCTCTCTCCTCCTACTCTCCCATTGCACTATATGCTCTGACTGCTTGCATGCCAATCTCTCAGAATGATTCAAGGATGATGGATCATTTTCCTGCCAAAAAAGTGTTCAGGCTCCATACAAATGGAAGGAGATCCACCTTCACTTATGTGGGCGGAGAGGGAGAGAGAGAAACAGAAACCCTGGCAAGGAAATACTTACTGTATTCAATTAGATTGTTCATGACAGGCATTTCAGTTCCTGAAACTCACATATGAATAGTTTGGGCTAGAGATGAAGCAGGATGTTTTTGGCACATAATGCACTCACCTCTCACTGTACGTGTCCAATTTGTTCTTCATGGACTGGACTACCAGACTATTCTTCACAATGTAAAGGTTGTCCTCATGACATGATATTAAATATTGTATTTATTAGTATTCAATGTGGACAGTTCTCTTATCAAAGAGAGCCGTTGGTAAATCAAAACCTGTGAAGTTTGTATTAGTTAAAACGTGTCTCTGAAGGATTCCGGCATGACAAGTAAAATAGCAAGAGATCAAGTCCTAATGGCTTATCTGGACACGGGCCAATATCAAATTGCATGAATTTCTAATGTGCCAGATATGTCTCACCTACCTTTATTGTGAGGTTCTCACATAAAGGACGGTATGAACAGCTTACTGATATATGTTTTAGTCGGGATTAATTTAAAGAATAGAGCCCTAATCAGACAGAGCGCACTTTGCAGGCTGCAGAACATGAGGCAAGCTGTCTTTTGTTTAAGCCTGCTAGAATCAGTGAGCAGGTTTTTCAGGTCTTTTTATCAAATTGTTGCTAAGCAACCAGTGAACGCAACTGTACGCTAACTATTAGTTAACTAATTGTACAGTTTAAATGGCTGGAAATAACTCACTAGAAATCTCAGGCACTGGATAATTTAGCCTCCAGGCCTGCTGTCTTTTGTTTGCGTCATTGCATGGTTGGTAAAATCATAGGCTACAGCTCACACCAAATTTGCAACATTCAATCATGCCTAGGCATAAGAAAGAACTGCAGCACTCTGTATCAGTGGCAATCTTTTGGGATCTGCGTGGAGGCAGTGCTCAAATCCCTTTTTTTAAGGTTGTTTTTGATTTACAAAACATAAGCCATTTTAAGCTGGGGTGGGCAGTTTAATTTTGGGGTCATTGTGCAAAACCTCATCATAAACTTTGAGCATATTGTGATTCAAGTAGACAAAGAGAACACTAGACTTCTGTACCTAGAGTTCTCTTGGCTGTTTTCAGGCTTTGAAAATCTTGCCTTTGACAGGAAACTTCAGGGAGAGGGCATTGCTATTGGCTGTCCCATAAAGTCCCTTCTGAGAGCGCCTGAGTCAATGGCGGACAATCCTGCAGAGAAAGTTGCTATTTCACCACCACCAGCAACTGCCTAAACTGCAGAGCGACCCAAAAAGAAGACACTTATAAAAAAGTCTTCAAGAGAGTCTGACAGTAAATGAAAAAAAAAAACATGTCAATATCTGCATAGCACTTCAGAGAATGAGAGAAAATGTTGCTAATAGTTTAGCCTTCTGCTAACTGGAGCTGAAGGCTTATAGAGTGCCCCAGGAATAAGTTATAAAACCTGGAAATGATTTAGCATTATAGCACTCCCAGATCCCTTGTCTCTGGGTCAATGGGTTTTTTGAACGGGTTTTTGGTTAGATGCCTGAAATAATGTCTGTGGTTAACACAAGCTTAAAGGGATAGTGCACCCAAAAATGAAAATTCAGCCATTATCTACTCACCCATATGCCGATGGAGGCTCAGGTGAAGTTTTAGAGATCCAAGGGGAGAGTGGGTAGCAACGCAGCTCCACCTAATGGAGGCTGATGGTGCCCCAGATTCAAACATCCAAAAACACATAATCTAAACCACAAAATATCTCCATACTGCTCGTCCACAGTGATCCAAGTGTTCTGAAGCTCCAACATAAAATGTTGTTTGGAAAAACGTCATTTAACTGTCTTTCTGTGGACGTTTGAATCTGGGGCGCCGTCAGCCTGCATTAGGTGGAGTTGTGCTGCTATCTCCTCTCCCCTGGGACCTCCGCAAAGGATGTGAGGGCTCTAAAACTTCACCTGAGCCTCCATCGGCATATGGGTGAGTAGATAATGGCTGAATTTTCACCCCCCCAATAAAGCAAAACTGCACATTTCAGAGTGGCCTTTCATTATGGCCAGCCTAAGGCACACCTGTGCAATAATCATGCTGTCTAATCAGCATCTTGATATGTCATACCTGTGAGGTGGGACGGATTATCAGATTTGTGAACAATATTTGTGAGAAATGGTCTTTTGTGTGATTAGAAAAAGTTTTAGATCTTTGAGTTCAGCTCATGAAAAATGGAAGCAAAAACAAAAGTGTTGCGTTTATATTTTTGTTCAGTATATGTTCCCCCCTGTGTTGCAGAACATAGGCTTGAAAAGTCATAAAAGTGGTGTTCATTTGTGAAAATTATCTTGCAGAAGAAAAATTTGTAAGCATCACAAACGTTTGTTTGTCACAGAGACAATTTTTGTCGAATAATCCAAAATCCAATGGAACAATCCTCTAAGCTGTGTGACAAGAAAACCAGGCTAACTTCCACATCGACCCTCAGAAAAATGTGATACATGAAGCACTCTACAGCTGCTGCTCAGGTTCACAGTATGTAGCTAACATTAGCTAGGGCCTTGATATACAGTGTGTCCTTGGCCTCACTCCCCGCCACCACAGATCACAGTCAGTGGCTGCAGCTATCTGAATCCAGCAAGTGCAAACCCCAGCTCAGGAGGACTGGACAGCTCCTTATTGTTGTTGTTTTTTTGGCCTTATCCAGGTTTTTGTCTATCTCCACTTTAAAAAAGTAATCAAGTTACTCAAAAGAAATTACATCAGTGGAAACTAAAGTGTTGGCTACAGTCTGTGTGATGGTCTAAGTATTCCTATTCATTGTTATAGAACTACGAGGGTAATTATCGCTCACTGTACAGGAAATCTATTGGTGGGGCAGGTAGTAGGCCAAAGTTGGGAAATCAGTCTGTCGGCTGTGACTGATGTATAATATGAACAGTTTGTGCTAGTTTTTTGTTTGTTTGTTTTTTTGAGGGGCGGTGGTCTCCCTTATAAATTCAACTTATCTGAGGGTTTGCTTTAAACCTGTGTTACTGTCAGACTGCTCATGATTATGGTCTGGTTCAGCCTATTTTTACATTGTCTCTATATTCTGAGATCACAGCAATTACTTTGGTGGGTACGGTGTTACCATAACCACTAGAAACAATGGCTCTGTTAACGAAAATAAAACTTGTAATAAACCGTAGTTTTCCTTTAACAGTGCAGGCTAGAAGGAGAATAACCAGTCCCTGAGCAACCCTGATCGTCATTTCTAACTGATCTAGTGGGCCATTAGGAGACAAGTCAGCAGGGTGGAGTGCAAGGAGCATCATTCCATTAGAAGTTAGCTCTTAAAACAGCCCATTGGTATGCAGGAGGTGCACTGCTGCACCTTTGCTGAACACAGAGTCATTCTGCTTCATTTAAGCAAGTTTGATCCAGTGATTCTTTTTTCTGCCTCACATTGTGAAATTAATAATTAATATGTAATACTCTTCTGATTCACTTATCAATTTTAAAGCACAAACAGAATCTAGAATGGGCTCTTGCTGCCAGCTTTTACCCCTGAGGACACAGCCAGACGAGTGGAAAGTAATGAGAGAAACCAAGCAGTAATGTCCCTGAAATGATTTCATACAAACAAAGTTGAGATGACTCTCTCATGTTCAGAGCTGAGAGGAGCATGCCGTTCCAAGAAATCCGAAAGAAGGATGGACTGTTAATTATTTCCAAAACAAATTGGCATGTAAATGCAGCATATTGCCTGCAGTACAGTATATTACAAAGATGTCCATAGAGGATGACGATGATTTTGTTAAATTACATAATTGTTCACCCACACAAGTACTTTTTTGTAATGACAATTACTGTAGGTGCAAGGAAAATAAATAAAATTCCTCGGGGCATTTAAAGGATAAATGAGTGTCTTAAAACCTGGATCTTATTGTCATAGTTTCAGCCAATCACATATTGTCAGTTTTTTCCAGAGTAGAAATACTCATCCCCCACAGTGGGTGGCAAAACTGGGCTGTAAAAACTAGAAAATGATTTGAGATTCGAGATTAAGATATTTATTCCTTTCTTCTGCCATTAAAACCAGTCAGAATTGGTGTCCCCTTCTAACCATTATCACTGATTTTCAGGCCATTAGGGGGCAGTACAATAGGCTGTATACACAATACCGACACATTATAACCTGATGTTGCTTTAACAGTTGGCTATGTACACATCAACATTAGCATTCATTTGGCATCATGTTTGTGTCCACCTGATTAATGAAATCAAACTCTCCTAAAGGGGACAGTTTGGACATTTTGAAGTGGGGTTGCATTAGTAACTTACCCATAGTCAGTGTATCACATACAGTAGATGTAAGTTGGCATGCCCTCAGTTTGGAGAAAAACTGATGTACTGCTGTGGAGGGGTCAGCAACAAAATGTACTTTAGATTTCTAAAAAAGTCCTACCTAAAAAAAAATTCAGTATTGGTTTGAGAGTACACTTTCTTGAGAGTACTGTGATTGCTTTACCTTCTTGTCAAACAGCACTTTCCAATGGGAAAATGAAGCCATTTTATTGCTCTGTGTAAAGCCAGATGATGGCTGCTAAACTCCCCCCTACATTCAACATCTAGTTGCTCACTAGGAAGCTCTGATGGAATGAGTCAGGTTCTTTGTGGGTTCATCCAGCCCATTCTCATTTTTCTTGGCTATATCGCCTTGACATGTGAAACTGAAGCTGAAGGCATCCTTTGGCGTCCTTGTGACATGTATGGGACTTTCAGCTAACTCAAGTGTAAATCCATTCATGGCAAAATTGCATGTAAAGAGCTACTGATGTAGTGTAAAGAACAAGAAGCTCTGCATAGGGTAGATGGGAACGATGGTGGAGGGGTCAAACAAATACAGGACTGTCACCCAAGACACTGCTGTTTGTGTCCTGTGAAAAACCAAGAGTCAACATTGTTTAATGTAGCATTATGTAACTTACAAAGGGATAGGACGTACTTATGCCACTTACATGATGTATGGTGTTGTTTTCTAAATCTAGCAGAGTAGTTTTTTTTGCCTGAACCTGGCCATGACTTCAAGCAAATCGGCTACACGTTAGAACATTGGTCACACAAAGATGCTAAAGGATGCCTTGTGTGTCAGTATGAGACATCAAGCAGGTGTGGCAAAGCCCCAGTATTATACAACCTGGGAATGAGAACTGGTTGGTTCATCAGTGACATTTTTCACATTATTTTTTAAATAACTATATTGATTGGTGCAGCATTAAAACTAAAAAGGAAACAAAAGCAAGAGCTCTATTTTAATCAAAGGTGCAACCACAAAACATTACATTAGTTTGCATCAGCAACAATACTCAGGTAGGCTGGGGTGTTTAAATGATGCTCAGTTGGTACTAAGGGGCCCAAAGTGTGCCAAGAAAATATCCCCCGCACCATTACACCACCACCACCAGCAGCCTGAACTCTTGATACAAGGCAGGATGGATCCATGCTTGCATGTTGTTTACACCAAATTCTGACCCTACCATCTGAATGTCACAGCAGAAATCATTTTTCCAATCTTATGTTGTCCAATCTTGGTGAGCCCGTGCAAATTGTAGTCTCAATTTCCTGTTGTTAGCTGACAGGAGTGGCACCCGGTGTGGTCTTCTGCCACTGTAGCCCATTTGCTTCAAGGTTCGACGTGTTGTTAGTTCAGACATGGTCTTCTCCATACCTCGGTTGTAATGATTGGTTATTTGAGTTGCTGTTGCCTTTCTTTCATCTTGAACCAGTCTGGGTCATTTTCCTCTGACCTCTGGCATTTTAACCCAGAGAACTGCTGATCACTGGATACTTTCTCTTTTTTTGGACCATCCTCTGTAAATCCTAGAGGTGGATGCTCGTAAAAATCCCAGCAGATCAGCAATTTCTGAAATACCAACAACCAAGCCAGATTCAAAGTCACTTAAATTTCTTCCCCATTCGGATGCTTGGTTTGAACTTCAGCAGTTGACCATGTCTACATAACTAAACCCATTGAGTTGCTGCCACATGATTAGTTGTTTGCATTAACGGGCAGTTGAACATGTGTACCCAATAAAGTGGCCGGTGAACATGGACAGCAAAACGAGACAAATAAAGGTATAACATAGACAGAACTCTAACATACATTGCATGAACGAATAGGTGTTATAAATATTATATAATAATAATATAATATATAAATATTATATAAATATATGTAAAAAGCACCAACAGCCAACAATAAAAATAAAAAAGAAATAAAATGTCCATGTAGTCAAGTCTTTTGTAGGCTGTAAACTATATAGTTAGTGGGAAGAAATAAATACTCAATGGATATACATGGACTGCATAATTGTGTACAGTGCCTGCATGTGTACATTTTTTATATACTGTGCAGCATGCTGGGTGTTTTGCAGGAAGTTTTCCTTTTACAGTGTTTCTCATATTTAATGAAGAATGTTGTCCCAACCTTTTCCTTTTCCTGTTAACACCATGGCACACATCATAGCAAAACAGGAAACACAACATCAGTGGGACACATTAGCAGGAGGTTGCTTCTTCCTGAATTAAGAGAATGGACTCTAAAGTACGAACAATGGTAAAATTATTGTATATAAAATTGGAATTGCTGTCGATTTACTCATTATAATGATGGAATCTTTTAATACTTCTTGTCTTCATCTAAAGTACCCCATTCAGCAAGAGCCCAGTGTGTGTATTTCGTGTGTGTGTGTGCGTGTGTGTGTGTGTGTGTTTGGTTGAGGGCAGGGGGTGGCAGTATTCAAGTAATGGATGGGTGACAATGGCTAAGCGCACATTTGAACATGTAATTTCATCAGTCACAGAGCTGAGCGGAATCCTCAGCTTCTGCACACAGTCACACTCACAGTCACAGTCACACTCACACTCACACACACACACAGTGAAGAGGCGGAGCCAGGCTCCAGTGTGCAGCCTCCCAGGAGGTCTGCACTGCACACACCGTGTCAAACCACTGGAAAATCACACTACAGCCTGTCATTCGCCAAGCGACCGATGCCACTTCATTTATATACACGCTTTCTGACAGCCTAATTAGAGCAGGGCTCTATAATTGTCCCTAATTGTCAGTGTGTGACAGATCAGGCAGGAAATCCAAAGCGCACAATGAAATCATACTCTCAAAGTAATGGTAACAACCCCCCTCCGTAAACCTCCCCCCCAAAAAATTTCGATAAGGCAGATGGATGTTCTCATTGCTTCAAAGCCAGTATATGGCGCAGATTTCTGTTGTTTTATTTTAGAATTCTCATGTTTTGCTTGTTTGCCTCATCATATTTTCAGTGGCCTTATTCATCATTAAATGTTTTTTTTCTCCATATATATACATATATACATTTATATATATATATATATATATATACATATAAAAATATATAACGTATTGATATTTGACAACCTGGGAATGAGACCAGGTTGGTTAAACATAGGCCTTTCCCCTAGTAGACTGCTGTTTGTGTCTTATGTGAAACCAAAAGTAGAGGATTAATTATTTTAACTATGTAAAGTAGTAGCCCCATGTCATATTAAATTACATAACAAAGTACTTATTTTAACTCAACCCAGAAACACACACTGTACCTAAGTGTCCAAAAGTGGGGCTAAAGGGGTACTTTGAGCCTCACAGTTTGACGTGTAAGGCCACTGAACAAGTGTCAATATATGATGAGTTTGGAGTAAGACTGTGTTGTATTTTCAGATTTTTACCAGCCCTAGCTGTCCCCTAATGCCTCTTCTTTTAATGAGTCCTCCAAACACAATGATGGCCCAATAACGGTGTCTGACTGTACTAATGAGTTTGTCTGAGCGTTGTTTATTACTGTACACTCTAATCCCAACCTCTCACTGTAATAGGAGAGAGAGAGGCCCACTGTTCATTCAAAAAAAGGGCAAGTCATCCGATTAACAAAATGGCCGTACACAGTAATAACTCAACCGATGGGAGATCCTAGTGTACAAAACAATGGCAGTGCACCAGGAGTGACCCATGAATAAAAGTATTACTCAATTAAGGCATAATGGTCACATCCCCAAAACCATCACTGCCATTCAGCTGAGCTAAAACTGGAGGCATTGGGCTAAATCCTATTAGCTTCTGTTCAATGCTAATCCATGAAACCAATAAGCAGCTATTAAAAGTTCAAAAATTCATCGGCCTGAAAAAGATGCATCAATAACAGGATTACTGATTATAAAACCAGCCCTGTCTGACATGTTCACAGACAGTATGAAGCATTTCCAGACAGAATATGCGTGGTCAAATGTTGGACAAATGCAGTGTTGTACAGTGTGAGAAATGCACATGAAATTAGTATTTATGATGAATGAGAGGATATTAGCTTAAAGCAAAACCTCATCCAAAATGTCCATTTATATATCAATTGCCATGGTGTGGATTGAGTCACACGGCTTGGACTCAGGTCAGACTCGAGTCACTAATATGATAACTTAAGACTCGAACTGGATAACTCAAAAAGACTTGCAACCCAACTTGGATTTAACTATCAATGACTTGTGACTTCACTTGGTCTTGAGTTGAAAATATTTGATACCTTCCCCCAAACCTAAAGATTAAAGATATGTCACTTAAAAAGTGTGCCCTGAATTAATTAATTTCCATTCATTTCCTGAGTCATCTAATATTAATGCTTTCATTCGCAGCAGGTCCACAATTAATTCCTCGAATCCACTTTGTTTGGATCGCAGAAGCCAATCAAATTGCAGGAGAGAACTATGAAAAACTAACATTGGAAAAAATGTTACCAAAGCTAATTTAAATCGCATACAAAAACTACTCAGTGGTCAAGAAAAAAAGAATTGCAAAATGCAAAATGTGCAGGTCAAAAAGTATAAACAAAGAAAGTGCAATTTCCAAATATCTTGTTTCAACAAATAAGTGCAAATTACAAAAAGCATTCATAATTTTTAATAAAGTAATATATTATTACTCATTATTACATTTGCTGAAGAATGCATATTGACCTGTTTAGGACTCAAAAATCAAAGTTTAGGACTTGGGGCCCATCAGTCTTGACTTGGGACTTGAGTGTAAAGACTTGGGCCTTACTCGTGACTTGCAAAATAATAACTTGGTCCCATCTCTACCGATTACTCACCATGTGTTATCTTGAACTTTAATCTGATTTCTAGACAGTTCCAAACAATATGAATATTACTCATCACTGGATTTATTGTTGTGTTTCAAAACCTTTTTTTTTCAAGTTTATTTCAAGTTTATAGGGTTTGGAAGTAGTTCAGAATGCAATAAATGCATGCCTTATTATTTTAGTATTAGTATTACATACTTTATTTAATTTACTTTAAAGATAGGGCATTAGCACCCACCACCGCTAACAGTTCTGTCTGACTTTATATTATTAGTAGTAGTTTTTCTTCATTGAGAAATGCTTATTTCAGTTTGTCCATTGCAGGCTGCCGTATCTCAAACATATGTTAAAGATCGGGCCATCAGTGGTACTCCTGACTTGTGTCATGTGACCTCACACAAAAATCAAAGTTTCTTCCTGGTTATTGCATCAACAACAGCCCTACAGCATAAAGATTAATGAGTGATTCTTAACAGCTCTTTAATCCACGACAGTTAGTAGGTAGCCTATAGGTATCTGCTCCATCTGTAGTCTCTAATTGGAGTGATGATGTGCACTGTCAATTACACACGGCAGATGGTTAAATTATTTTTGCAACAAGCACCAGACTGTTGCAATATAACCACAGAAACCTCTTTGATCATGTGCACATCGGAGTTATCTGCTATGATTAATTATTCCATACATTTAATACTATACATCAATACTGACACAGTTTCAAGAGAAATTGTGGATCACGTCTCACTCTTTTCTTAGTAAAAGTCCCTTAAGAATGTTTGTTCCTGTCAGTCTTCACCCGGAGTCTGGGAACAATGGGTGCACACGTCATCTTCTTTTTAAACCTGCAATAACTGATGTTTTTGGCCACTTGGGGGCAGTGGAAACAAGTAGTGGATACAACGCTGACATATTGTTACCTATGAAGTTGACTTCATTGATTGAATGATTTTCGTGTTGTGCACACACAAAGTGGCTTCCCTCATGGGTTAACAAGACGCCAACAGTTCAGTTGCAGTGCAAATGTTTTATTACATTTCATTTCATTACAAAATTGCAGGTCATTTCCAGCTTGACAAATAAAATCTGCTACAAAAAGGTTCCCTTTCTGTTTTTCATAGTCATCCATACAAAAGAAAACAACATAAACTGAGGTCATTTTACTAAAAAGCACGTCCCTTATGCCCTCATAAACAAGACAGTAAAACAAAAAATGGACCTCGTTCTCAATTTCACCTCACACACACAGCCAACAAAGTCTGTCCTCCTCTGGAGTGGAATTAAACCTACCGGTCTCGAGGGCTTATGGTTTGTTTCTGAGTGCACATAGGATTCTTTGTCTTTTGTTAAATTGTACTTCACATGAAGAACTACACTGTAGAGATTCTTTATGAGACAATAAATTAGTCATTTTTGTTTATATATTAACAGACTATTTTTCTGTCTAATTCAGAAACATTTTGTCCTAATCTCCTACATATCACCAAGTAACCTGTTCTGCAAAATCAATGATAAATTGCTCAAATACAATTTTTAACTCATTAGCCCAGAAGTGACCTTGCAAACTGTCCCACATTCTAGAGTGGAGGATTTACTTGAGGTGCAAATTGCCTGAAGACTCATAATATGATATTATCACAATACTTAGGTCACGATACGATATTATTGTGAAATGCTGAGTATATCGATACAATATATTATAATATATTGTGATATATTATCTTTTTTCCCAACTGTAAATGATTTCCCCAAAGGAAAACTTCTGCAGTGTTTGCTCCGGTGTAACTTTCGTGCACTGCTGTAGTTTGGACAGTGGCGGTTCTAGCCTAAATGGCGCCCTGGGCGACACCCCCCTGTACCCCGCATTTTCCTGACCGAACCGACCCGAGTCCGCCACAGTTTGTTACCTTACATAGTTATTGTTATGGACAGTGTGTAACACGCTGCACGCACAGCAGCGCAGCACAGCACTGTACACACAGTGTATGGAGCGGAGCCTGTGTTGAGTTCAGGTGTTGTCACGTAAATATCAAATTCCAGCACTTAAATAGGCCTTAGCACAACACAGCAGTATGTCAAGTGGGCCAAACCTGCTCCTGCCGCCCCCCACACGTCGTGACAAAGTGCCACCCTGGACAAACGCCCATTCGGCCCATATCAGGATCCATTACTGGATGTTGATATGGTTAACATGTTAAACAGGTACTTATTTATTCATCCAGCAATTCTGGAACAACATTATCATTCATTTGGAGTGCTGTCTGTGTCCACCTAATGAATGTAAATCCAACATTAGCTGCGGCCAGAGAGGGACGCTATGAGAGCAGTGAGAGTGAACCAAACAATAAAGTTATGGACCGGACAGCTAAACAACGAGCTGAACGGCACTATAAAGCTCCGTAGAGCTGAGCGGAGCTGCAGATTGACCTGATTATTAACAACGGCTCATCAAGAGAACCCCTTTTCAAATTGTCACATTGCACATTATCATTTCATACATAAATATCTATTATAGCTGCTTTAACAAGTCTGGTCAAAGTGCTGCCTAGAGCTCTGCATTTTAATTAGAACACAGGGAGGTTTGTAGCTACAATGTGACAGAGACTGTTAGTTATTTTCTATGGTGGTGTTCTCAGAAAACAAACAAGTGTTATTTTTATAATACCAATTTATTTATGGATAATTAACAAGATCCTGTCGATGTGGCAATATGAAGATTAAAGAGGCAGCAATTTCTTTCCCAGGTTGTGAGCTATTTTATTTGCAAAAGTCAAATGATTGAATTAGACTTTAAAAATAATTCTACAGAAAAAAAGCAGCATGCAAAAAACTAGACTGCATTTTGAATTCTACTTTTATTTTATTATCAGCTGCAGCTGGGTATTATTGTCTGACTTGTTCAATGACAAATGAACTTACAGTATACAGCAAGAAAACATGGAGATCGCTGGCTCTTCATCACGCCACAAATTAATTCAGCTAAGAAAAAGTCACCATTTGCTCTTGGCGGTATATTTAAGCAGCTACCATATTTGTATCTGTGGATGTTTAACACAATTTCCCATAATTACCAAAAGTGTGTTTGGCTGAATAGTCACATCCACACAATAACTCACCAGATGTGTGGAGGTGTGAAAGGAGGCAGGGTTTAAACGTCTCTCATGTCGCTTTTTATTTATTCTTTGCTCAGCTACTTTTAGAACTGAGTACAACACCAGGACGGCTTTTAAGGAGTGACTGTCTGAAAGTGTGTGTCATTATCCCCATTTGTATAATTCATTGTGTCCAGGCTACAAAGATGTGCAAAAGACACAAAAGAGTTTTGGGAGAGTGACTGGGGAGGCAGTGGGATGCAAGAGACTTTAACAGCAAGCTTTTTGCCCAACAACTGAAAAGGACAGGATGAAACCCGGGCCTTCAAACACCTACATCTTTTAAAGCATACTGACACCTTAAAGGAATACTTCACCCCATAAATGACAATTTATATTTAAGTTACATATCCTGTGTTAGTTTGATTTCCTGAATAAAACTATTTTTTCTCATATGTCTCCACGGTTTATGAAGAATCCAAAGATGGATGACATTTTTGATTAATTGGGGTCCACATTCAACAGCAGCAAAATAATATCAAAACATCTGTTTACCAATTCTCACACATGTTGGGCAGTACTATCCAAGTCTCATTTATCCAGTCATATGCTTAGATCTTCCCAAACAGACAGCCCTTTCAGAGAAGGAACTGAAACAAAAGTGACACTTATCCTTCCTCTCTGCAAAGCCAGACTCCATTGACAAAAACAGTAATTTTACCTCACTGCACATGGGAGCTACTACTACTACTGCATCGATCTGTGGTGTGGTTGTGTTATTGCGTGACTTTGCTGAACTCGAAATAACCCCTGAAAACACCAAAGTCACACAATAGCAAAAACAAACGAACCACGTGAGGCAGCAGTAGATCAGCAGCTCCCATGTGCAGTGAGGTAAAATTACTGTTTTTGTCAATGGAGTCTGGCATTGAAGAGAGCGTAGATTAGTTTCACTTTCTGTTTGGTTCCCCGTCAGAAAAAGTTAGTAAGTGCTAAACATACAGCTGCATAAATGAGACTTGGGGCATACCGCACAAGTTGTGTGAGAGTTGGTAAACAGATGTTTTGATATAATTTTGCTGTTATTAAACCCGGACCCCTTTGACCTCAATACATCAGAAACTCATCCGTTATGGATTCTTTGTTCGCTGTGGAGTCATGCAAGAAAAACAAGCTTTTTTATGCAAATTCAATGTGACACTGGAGGAGTAATTGATATACAAATGGTAATTTTATGGGTGAAGTGTTCCTTTAAGGGTGATAAAGGTGCCCCTGTAAAGTTACTGTTGAGAAACAAAAGAACTAGTGATGACACCCATTCTGGACTTTAAAGGGCTTTCAATGCCATTACAGCACCATATAATTAGGAATTTGTTCGTTCACAGGTCCCTCTGAGACACATGTACCTGCGCCCATTTCCCAGAGGGGTCAGAGCGACCTTCCACTTACGGAACGGTCAGTCCGCCCAGCAGGGCACCCTGCTACCTGCTACCCTACATACTGGAAATGTATGATAAGTCTGCACCATTTAGAGTCTTCTTCCGTGATGCATCAGAGGTGAGGCGACTGTGATGTTCATCTCTAGAGGCGGCTGAATCCGTGTGCCAGGGAGCAAAGTGATAATTCACTTCAGAAGCCATTTTAGCACATACTACATTACTAGGCTGAAAAGATTGCTATGTCCGTCTTTGGGTCCAATGCACCTAGACAATTACAAAAGTAAGCCATGCATATCAGTCATGCGCTGGCTTGAAATAAAGCCCAGCCATCACTTCTCACATAATGCACCCATATAACCTTGTTTGGGAAATTGGACACTGTGGCAGTTATTTATTACTCATCACCTCTAACTCATTATAGACTGGTGTCACCTTTCATTTATAAAAATCTCCATATTCTATTTCACTTCATAACACAATGATGAGTCTGGGCAGGGTGGTCTGTGATTGCATTTATATTCCAACCTAAAAAACAACAACCAAAAACTCGTTTCTGTCTACTTATTTCCGTTTTCCGCGGCATGTTAGCAGTAATGAAGCATGAATATCCAGCAGAACAAGGAAGCAAGCTCCCACTGATTATCACAATGTTCTTCTAAAGAAATGGACCGTATTAAAATGTAGAACCTTCTGCATTTGCTTCGTGGACCTCTATTATACAGGACAAGGTGCTTCTGAGCTCAGCCCAAAGTAGCAACAAGTTACTGGCCCCTATTTAAATTAAGTGCAAACTGGTAGTTCTTGGGTGTATGCACTGTGTGTGTCTATTTTGGTGCAGCTGCACAAAATGCAAAGGGGCTGGATGGAGTTTAATTCAGATCTGAGGGTGCGGTGATCAATGCATACACTCTGCACCAGTTACATAAACTGGTCTCATCACACTTAAACAAATAATCACAATGTGACATGATGACAGCAGTTCATAAAATGAAGAAACAGCCTCTCGCCAGAACAATCATGTTGTGTGGATGGTGCAGAGCAACACTGTGAACACACAGCACCACGAATCTGCAGCTACAGCCAGATGATGTGGGATTTTACTTTGCGTGTGCAATAACAACAGATTTTTTATTTATTTATCTATTTCAGTCATAAATGGTTACGTCATATTGTAAAATGTGAGACAACACCATTTGCACTATTATTTATTTAAATAGTAAAACATGAAATGTGACTTTTGCTAAAAAGAAAGTCAAAAGTAGGTAATAAGTAAGCAGTAATCTGACATCTCCTGCATAAAGAACAGACTTATAACTAAAAAGTCTGCATCAAGGTGAGTGTGGTTTTATTTAAGCATTATTCCATCACTGATGTGCAAATGCCACATATATTTGCCATTGTTGATGAATTGAAGTGACTCTTCACAAAGAATCTAAGGCTCACCTCCACCAAAATAATGGCAGGATAGTACCACAAAAAAAGGTTGTTTATTATCCAGACATTGCTGCATTTCCTGTGGGGATAGTTTCACAAAAAGTAGTTGTATTTTCAGCCAGGATTGTGCCATCAAGATATTTTTAAACCAAAATGTATTTTAGTAAACATAACCAAGTGGTTTTTGTGCCTACAGCTAACCACGTGTAACTGCAAAAACTTTTTTTTTCTTCATTTTTTCTGGTACTTGTGTTTTTGTGCTGCTATAATTCAATGAACGTCCTTCCTGTACACTGAGCACTTAGCACTGGGCACCAGAATACCGCACAGGCAAGCAAAGCAAATTTCAAGGCCAGTAAAACACAAACCATTGGAGGGCTGTTTGCAAGTTGTTTTCTTTTTAAATGAACCAATCCAACAGTTACACCCCCTTCAAGCAGTGACTGTCCAAGTTTTCTAAGGTGAGAAAGTAGGAGGGTTTTTCAGCTTCTCTCTCAAACTTTGTTTATTAGTTATTTTGTTACTTGTTTGAGCAACTGAGTGAGACCCCATGAATATCTTCAGGGAGAGATAGTCGGTAAGAGAGCACCATTATCCCCAGTTGTACAATTCATCTTGTGAAGACTATGAAGATCCACAAAATGCACAAAGTCCTTGTAAAGGGGTCAGGGAAGCAGTTGGATGCAGCCAGGAGGAGGCATTGATTTCAGGCCTCTTATTCAGCCTTTGAGTCTGTCCACTGAGAAGAGGAAGAAACCCTTTAAACGTGGTCGGACAACATGTCATGCAAATTTGCTTGTTTCAAGCATAGTAAACCCCTAAGGTTTTGGCCAACAAGTTCTTATATCTAAATGAAAAGTTAGTCATTAGTCAGTGCCTTCCAGTGACTAATGACTAACTTTGACTGTTTACAAGAACTATTTAAACTACTTTTTTCTGAAATCAACAAGATCATTAGCAGTAACTAAAAATGTCCTAATCTGCCACTGGTATTGGAAATACAGACTTTGGGGAAACTTATTAGCTTTTTGCAGAAAGTTAGATGCTAAGATCAATACAATTCTCATGTCTACTGTGGGTATGAAGCTAATGCTAGGCTTAGCTTAGCTTATCTTAGCTTAGCATAAATATTGGAAACAGGTCAAATCTGCTTATATACACCTTTATAAAGCTCACTAAGCAATATTTCATATCTTGTTTGTTGAATTCACACTGAAACTAAAGAGTAAAAATGAGAATTCATCGTTATTATAGATTTATTATAAAGGCCAGGGTAACGTCCCAGCCATGGTTCAAATTTTTACTGTAAAAAGCCAGCAAACTCTGATCAGATTTTCTGAATGTTTCAAATGAAAAACACATTTTTCATGCAAATCCATACAAATTTCCTGTAAAGTCATGTAGCACCAAATATCAGCATAAATATACTGTATGCCATGTCTAAAATATGTGATTCTGATTGATGGTGTGTGATACTGATAATGGCATACGTAGAGTAGATTTCCATTTGAACAGAAAAGAGCACAGTAAAAAAGATCACACATTCTCAGTGGAAACAGCATGTTTCTGGCCTTGTCTCGTCACCTCAGGGCGGCGTCTCTCCCTGGACAGAACTGGGCCGCGTTTCACAACTGAAGGCAAACAGAAGGCATCCCCCAGGTTCAAAGACCTCGGAGCAGTCAATGAGAGCCTCACTACAGCCTAATGAGGATTAATACCTTACACAGAGGAGGCACATGGCAAAAATATCAGGCCCCATGGGATATGGACTAAATATGACAGGCCCAAAGACTTTTCGTCCCTCAAGGATCATATAGAGGAGATCTCAAAGGTTTGCCGATTGAGGAAGTGTGCTGGAGGAGACAAAAGTGGAAATAGCATTTTTTTACCTATAGCAACCCACTAATACTACAGTAATAACTGCTAACTAAAAGTTGTTATTCAACATCTTGAAATGAACCTATTCTTACTCTTAAATGCTCTTAAAACCAAACATGCAGTGCAACTGAATAAGTTGCCTAACCTTCTGTTCTAAGCTTTGATACATTTTACTTTGTCTCTTTTATTGTCCATTAGTGTTTTGTTGGTAATTTATCTTTAAATTCGTTTTCATATTGTGGCTTATCTGACTTTCAATGTAACGTATATATGTGCCTTCAAAAAAAAGAAAAGAAAAGAAAAATAAACACTTAGAAAACCAATGCATTTCAGAATCAGAAGATGATTTTCAAAGACACCTTTTTTTTCTTTCAGTACTTAAAAATATTTGGTCATTTTTATTTAAGTTATCTTAATAATATTAACTGCTATTTGTGTAACACAACCAAGTTACAAAGTGCTTCATGGAAGAAAAAGAAGAATAACATAGACTAGAACAGAACCAGAACAATAACATAGAATATAACCACTGAGACTTCCCACATAAAAAAAAGAGGAAGAAAAAAGAAGACAAAAATTAAAAACAGACAGGTATGGAAGCATCTGAGAGGCAAGTAAAAAAAATTGCTTTCGCTCCTATATGAGCCAGGATTTTTTTTAATCTAAAAAAAAAAAAAATTAACAATTAATTCAATTTAATTTTATTTTATTTTAGATTTTGATTAGTATCATATCTTAAGTGTCTGTTGTTGTAATACTTATTTTGGACTCAAGAGTCTGAAGGTCATCACTGCCTCAAATGCCAAATACAACTAAAAGGATTTACAATAGAAATACATGGCAGAATGTTAAATAACTTGCCTAGTGCATTAAAACTCACCTGGAAGAAAACATGAATGATGTAAGTGCTATTCAGAACATCAGCTAGTGGTGCACTATAGCCTCTTGTGGCTGAAATGACTTTTACAACAACAAACACCTAGAGGGTGGAAAAAAATCACCTGCCAAAACTTTTCATTTGTTTTCACGGGTGGGAAAAAAAAGTATTTTTGCAAAATGATCTTGACAAAACCTTTTGTTTTCCATCTGTTCATTTTTTTTTCTCATTTGCCTCTCAGGGCTTCTGTAGAAGGGCACAGAAATTTGCAAAGTTTCCAAAAATTAGTTTTTAGTAAAGATTTAAAGGATGTAAGGGTAATTTTCTTTTGAGGGTTTGGAGGCCTAGGTAAGGTTAGGTAAGGTAAACTTGACAATACACAAACAGTATTAGTAGGAGTTGTTGCATGTGTGTGGGACACAGAAGCCCACAAATGTATGCTTAAGCCAGACCATACAATCCTTTCCTAGAGGGAACTTACTTCCAAGTTTCCCTCACATTCGCCTCTAGTCTCCCTAAAGCTTGCGCAGGTCGGGAGTCCGAGCAGCCCTGTTGCTGGGTGTCCCCTCCAGCTGGCTGGGGCCAAACAGATGGCTCCAGAGGAGGCCGTTTGCAAAACAACATCACATGGCAAAAGAAACTGGCCGTGACAAAGCCTGAAAATAAATACACTGACCGGTGGAAGGACATTGCCTTGGTTACATGTGTGTGATTTGGCCTGGCCGTTGGCAGTCTTGCTCTGGCGCTCATTTACGCAGCTGGACGACTCTAGAGGACACCAGGACCGGTGCTGTGGTCAGCCAAAGCTTCGACCCGGCGGCCCTGCCTGCGCTCCCCGCTGACTCAACTGCACTGCGCTCCTTGTGCACCGCCACTCTCTCTGCTTGCAGTCTAGGCAGCACTCCAAGAGATGTCGGTGTTGCAGCGGAGCGTAGCCTCTCAAACAAACAATACTGTAAATGTAGGTGTAAACAATGACAAGGCCAGATACAGCGGTCCAACACTGCTGTGATTCTTTACCTGTATTTACACGAGCTAGGTCTGCTGAGCACAAAGTTCTGCTTTTTTCCTCTCTCACACTCACTTTCTAGTACACAATTACACCAGGGAGCTGCCTGCTATAGCCACTGTTTTATAGTTTCCCTATTTTGCAGTTTTCACCGCAGCAGTTGGAGGATTATTGTCTTGTTATAAGGAAGAACTCTGTCACTTCCCAGATTGTGATCCTGGGGAACCAAACCAGCAATCGTTTGATCAGATACTACATAATCTCCGAGCTTCTGTTGCTTTAGGAAATTAAAATTGATGCATTATACAGCAATTCTCCTATAAGCTTTTTCTGGCAGACAAATATTACTCTAGCGAATGCAAATAACACTTGGGGTACACAGTCTGCCATCAGAGAATGTTCGAAGGTAAACTTTTCCAATCAGAGGCAGACAGGTGAAACAATGAGCCCTCCTGACTGATGGAAACGTGGCGCCGCGACGTTAGCGCAGCTGTCATAAACACTGTTGTGTATTAATCGTGTTTCCGTCACACGCGAGTTAATTACAACCACCCCGGATGAGGCTGCGGGGTCCACTCCCCTTTCCTCTCTTTGTGTCACATTTAATTTCATTTCACCAAACATTTAAATAGGTGCCGCGCTTGTTGTCTTTGCAGCTTTGGATCACTGTCATTCTGCCAAACGAGCACAACAAATGCACTCTCCTCCCAGTCCCGTCCAGCCCAAGCTGTGTTTCACATCGACACAAACTCAATTATTGTCAGTAATTACAAGTATCTTGGGGTGTTTGAGTGGAGGCTGAATTACAAAAGCTGCAAAACATGGATTAAATTGCTTGAGCTCGTGATGGGAGGAGAGGGGGCCGTTAAACTGTCTCTCACATTCAATTGGCCTAATGTCTCTAAAGCTAGTAGTGTGGCCGGTAGTTGGTGGTTTATTGGAAGTGTCTTTGTGGTCAGCTTGAACAAATATCTCTTAGCCTTCTCACCCAAGAAAAGCCAGTGTGGGTGAGACGAGCTGCCTGCTTCAGCTTCATGCACATACAGGGAACAAGATGTCCACTCTTTGTTCTTTCAGACTGAGCCCTGGCACACTTCAGTAATACTTAATTTATTTATATAGCACAGCAGTGCAACAATATAAATTATAAAGTGCTTCACAACAAGATTAAAGTTATTAGTACCTTATAGGTCCCGTGTGTAGGATTTAGTGGGATATATCAGCAGAAATGGAAAATAAGTGAGCATAGCGTTAGTTCAGGCAGGACACGGTGTTAAGCTCAGCTCACATCCCAGCTACATCAGCTGATCTCAAACAGCCCAACCATCTGATGGATCTGCTGATTGGTGGAAGGGAGTTAGCTGAAAGATCACATGATTCCTTTCTAGGCAACCTCCATTTCATGTTTCATCTGATTTATCAATGTCATTTCTGTTTGTCACTGATGCT
Organism: Epinephelus awoara; assembly: GCA_035609425.1. Classification (NCBI taxonomy): domain Eukaryota; kingdom Metazoa; phylum Chordata; class Actinopteri; order Perciformes; family Serranidae; genus Epinephelus; species Epinephelus awoara. The sequence goes on from CM069305.1 coordinate 7,762,917, forward strand.
CTGGGGGTCTTTGCTGCTGCTCTCCCTGCTTTAGACTTTCTATGTAAGCGCATGGAAGGGCAGGGAGGTTTACTCTCACTGCCTTAGGCTTTCCACATAGGTGTGTGGAAGGGCGGAGAGGTGTGCTCTCTCTGCCTTAGGTTTTCTACATAGGCCTTGGAAAGGCAGAGAGGCCCCAGAATAGAGCCATACCACCAAATATAATACTGCAAATGGAAATAAAGTTTTCTTTGACTAAAGCGGTCTTGACTGAAGTTTATTTTCTTTAGGGTATAATAATAATAATAACCAAATACTGGCCACAGATAGGGCCATTCATGTTTTCGCATCAGCCACTGTAGTTAGCAGCCCTTTTGGATGAGAGCATTGGAGAAACACTGGATAAAGCAGTACCACGTTAAAGAAATCGGTGCTTTATTTTTAACTGTCTGTTTGTTTTGGAGAGAAAGAGACCTCCTGGTAAAAACCTCCTAAATGTTTGGATTTTAAATAATCAGGCAAAATAGGTGAGCACACATTAGCAGGTGCTAGACTTGTGGCCTGTCTCCAAAATGCCAAACAGTCTTGAAGAAACTCTGATTTGCGATACGAAACTGCTTTAGTTTGTGTTTTTCCTGGTTTTAATCACCTGCTCTGGTGGTTTTGGAGAAGAAGAGACCTAAAGGGATACTAACCAGGAAAAGTTTCAGCTGTTGAAATCTGCAATCATCACTGCTAGATGCCAGTAAATCCCCCTCAATATTACACACCGTTCCTTTAAGCGCTCAGTCTTATCAGGTCTGCAAGGATGTTAATTATATGAACGTCAAACGTCACTCATTTACAACAATGTTTGCTGCTAGACATAGTACAACAGAGCTATGGGTCGGATTGAGACTCTCTGGAAGTCCACAGAAAGTGCAAACATGCCTGTAGGTCCCGGGAAGTCCGGACATTTAGATTCAACCATAGTGGCTAAAGTTTAGAAAGTTTTCTTCACTCTCTTTGACAGAGGTCTGGACCAAATAAGTAGATGAAAATTAGTATTGTGCTGGTTGGATTGTTACTTTTGTTGCTTCTCCTGGTCATACAATCATAAGAAAGCTCTTATTCATTACAGGCTCCCATTTTGAGAGCAATGATGTCTTACTGACCCATTTTTTCTATGGAGGATGACAAGCAAAACTGCCTAAACATTTGCATTCAAAGAAATGTGCTGCAGGGTGTAGGGTGTAAACATGGCAGCAAGTTTTGTGGCACACTTCCCTTGCCGTATCAGAGAAAGGAGCTGTCGTTATATTTGGCAGCCATGAAGAAAAGCAAAATGAATCCCATTTTACGTTGCTTATGTATTTATATCATTTTTATTTGATTTGTACTGCTGTTTACCAGAGTTTTGGTAGCATATATTATCCTTATAAGCTGCTCGTTTTTGCAACAGTTCGCGTTTCACTTTACTATAAAATAAACAGGATTACCGTTTTAGACTCCTCTCCACTCCTCACTAGTCCTCACTAGCACTCAGTGTGGCGGACCTTCCATGTGAACGTGGAAATGAAAGTGGAAATGGGAAGGTAGAGGGTGTTTTTTTTTAAGCAGGAAGAAAAGTGGAGACAACATTTAAAGGTACTACATTCATGTTAACGCAGCTGTGTGGAACTTCACGTTTTTGTTGATTATAGTGCCCCCTTTGGTCGAAGCGGTATGACACCCACAGCCTGGTGTTGTAAAATTCTGACTGCAACCGGCATTCGGCTTCATTTGAAAAATTTCGACTGCAACCGGCAATTACCGCATGCATTTGTTTTGGAGAGCGAGAGGAAAATCATAAATGTTCTGGTGTAGCTCTGAATTTCTTATAAACTGAGGACAACTGCCTGCTGTATATTTGTGTTCATGGTCACAGTTACAGATATTTTGTGGCATTTGTTGTAACGTTACTAGACAAAAGCGGTTCACATCAGCTAACGTTACATTTAGTTTGCTTATAACTTCCATGTCGTCATATATTGAAGTAAAACAACGTCTAACAAGTTGCGGTATATTCTCTAAATAAAAGCAAAAATCACATACCTGTTGACTAGGAAAAGGGCCAACTCGGGATCAATTTTAAAACCTTTCAAATCTCTCAGCTCTCTCCACTTGGTGAATGCCCGACCGAGGTTTACACGTGTTTGGGCTTGAGCCCTATCAATGTCCCGTTTAGCCTTCTTCTGTTCTTTTTCTTTTAGATGGTGCTCCTTCTTTATCCGCCATGACATCGAAAGTACAACCAAGTCCTTATAGATACATCTGGTAAAACTGTTAGGTGTTATGTGTTCAGCAATGCCCGTTGCGTACTGCACACTGTAAACACGGCTCCTTCTTCTTCTGTTGTTTAATGGCTGCGGGCCGCTGCAGGCGTGCAGACTTAACTTCCGCCTCCAGGTGCCGTATTCTGGTTTTCTGACTTCCGCTGTGTGTCCGACCCGAGCTAGGCTACGCTAAATAGCCATATAGAGAAAGGCTTTTTTGTCACTGTCGGGTTCAAATAAATATGCGGATCTTCAAGGGGGGTTGATACGAACTAGGGGCAGTTTTATAAATGGTAAAAAGTTCCACACAGCTGCTTTAACATTTGGCCGTAGTCTTTTACAATATTATAAAAGAGAAGCAGATTTACATAGCTCCCCCTACAGGCCTAAAAACTTATGTTGTGTTGACTAGATATGCAGCGTTTCTCTTTTGTATTTGTTTTTTGGGGGTTTGTGTGTTTTTAGCTTTGTAACATTTCTGTATTTGCAGCATGTTTGCTGTCGATGTATTTGTTTTGGCTTTCTGCAGCATGTTTTTTTTTATATTGTGTTTTTCTTTCTGTTTTTGAAATGACCTTCTTTCTGAGGCTGCAGGACATTTCTTCTAATAGCAATGTTTCTGGCCATTGCTGCACCTTTGCCCTTGTTGGTCACTATAGTTTTATTAGTGGCGCAACAAAGTGCAAACAGGTGGGGTAGCATGTGCCTTGGAGGAAAATGGGTCTGAAGAATGGCGTTGAGAATAAGCATTTCAGACTACTGTCTGTTTCTGGAGCAACTTCACTGTGCTGATTTATTTACAAGATCAAATTAAATACTTACCTCGTGCAGCAATGGAATAATACTTAAAATGTAGATTAACTGTTTTGATTAAACACTCCCCAACAAGGAGATGTGTTTAAATTACCAAAAATGAACATTTAATGTGTTTACAGCAGGAATGTTTGTAAATCAGCCTGCATTTATCTATACATTAATATGAGTGATTGTTGTTCACAGCAGCTTTAAACTGCGTGTACACCCTATACAGATGTGTACCTTCATTAAGTCACATGCAAATGACACCAGATTGCTACAGAATAACCACACACACCTCCACACACATCAGCGTGATCGATTATAACTCTGTATTCTGCCTGTTTGTGCAGGAGACAGAGCTCATTAATCCTGTGTGTCACAGCCTCCTTTCCAACTTTCTTTTTAGCAAAAGTGGTTTCATTAGCGCACTGATGTTAAATGCATTGCAAGCCGACACTGCTGTTGTATCAATTAAGATAACATTTTTGACATGAGATCAGAAGTACAAACAAAACACCACTGGATGTGATCACATAAACAGCTTCGCCAACAATTTCTTTTATTCATTTCTATCATCATCATTGTACTAATTAACAGTAAAAACCAACACCATCTGCCTCTGCCTGCACATTTGTGGTGCTGTATGTTCACCTGTCGCGCTGCACCTTCCACACAATAATATGATGATTTCACAGAGAAACATTAGTAGCTCTGCATCTTCTTTATTTCTTTGAATGATCGGGATGCAAGCTGTTCTCCATAGGTAATTTGGTAATTATTGACTGTTTCCCTGAATATGAGATTTTTTCCTATTTGTTGTTCAGGCTGTTGTAACTCTTAGCTTTGAACTTTTTCAATGTGTATTTTGGGGATATTTTAATTAGTGTTTGCTGCTAAACTTTGTTTCAATCATCCAAAGACTGTGTATTACCAATTTCATCACACTGTTATCTTTGAGCTCATAAATGATCAACAAGATAAAAGCCTAATTTTTACTGTAATGCATAGGGAAAAACACAATGCAGTCCCAGAATAAATGTTGGCATTTATGCTACTGACACATTCATTACATTTGTACGTTATTATACATGATACATTAAAACTTTCAGTATCTTTACATTTCGACAACAGTGTGGTTAATATGGGGTTAGGTTTAGGCACAAAAACACTTGGTCATGGTTAGGGTTAGGGAAAAGATCATGTTTTTGCTTAAAATTCCTGCTTTTGATGCCACCACCCCCCCAGGAAGTGCAAAACAACTGCTCTTCATGGCATTATCCCAGCAGGAAATGCAGCAGTAGTAAAAAGCTACCTCAATTCATGGCACTATCACGGCTAAAAACACAGTAATGTGTTAGAAAAAAACAACCAGTTTTCATAGCACTATCCTGGCAGGGAATACAGCCGTATGTCGTCAAAAAGCAATTACTTTTTGTGGCACTACCCCAGCAGAAAACGCAGCAATGTCTCAGTGAAAAACTGAACTGCTATTCATGTTACTATCCCAGCTTAAAACACAGTGATGTGTCGGGGAAAAAACAACCACTTTTCGTGGCACTATCCTGGCAGGAAAGGCAGCAGTTTCTCTGTAAAAAACAACTGCTATGCCTGGCACTATCTCGGCAGGAAATGCAACCAAATGTCAGTAAAAAACAACTGCATTTCATGGCACTATCCCAGCAGTTAATGCAGCAATGTCTTGGAAAATAACTACCTCTATTCATGGCATGATCCCAGCTGAAACACAGTAATGTGTCAGAAAAAACTGCTTGTCTTGACACTGTCTCCGCAGGAAATACAGCCAATTCTTGGTAACAAAAAAAAAAAAAAAAGAAACTACCTCTATTTATGGCACTATAATGGTTAAAAACAAAGTGATGTATAAGAAAAAACAACCACTTTTTGTGCACTATCCCGGCAAGAAACACAGCAATATCTCAATGATTAAACAACCACTATTCATTGCACTATCCCAGCTGAAAACACAGAGATATGTCAGAAAAACAACCACTTTTAGTGGTACTATCTTGGCAGGAAATGCAACCGTATGTCAGTAAAAAAAAACTGTTATTCCTGGCACAGTCCTGACTGGAAATGCAACTATTGTTAGGTTTAAAAAAATAAAGGGAAAAAAATGCTTTTTGTGGCACTATCCTGGCAGGACTCACAGCAAGGGGTCACTAAAAACACCCACATTTCATGGCTATAAAGCCACTGGAAGTACAGCAATGACTTGCTAAATAACAACCAGTGTTGTTGTTTGTTGGTCATAAAAAGTCTGCAGTGGTTTGTAGCTTAGCAGGCGTCTTGCATGAGTCACACCATCCACCTTCCCCTTCGCCTCCTGATGACAAAGTCAGCACATTGACTATATCACTTTAGAAATGTTGATATGATAAATATAAAATACAAATGTAACATATCCACATGGCCGGATTACCCAATGGGCTTTATACGCAGATTTTTTTAATTTTTTTTTTACCTGAATAGAATGATTTAAAGAGGCAACAGATAGGATTTGGTTTTTCACTGTCCGATGGCTGCTGTTGACTGGCAATGAGGATGTCGCCAACCATCACTCGCTACCCGGTCGCGGCGATTTGCAAAGCTGGCCTGCTAGGAGCTAACTAGCAGCCAGTACAGTACAGTCCTCTCTCGTCTAGCTAACATTTAGCTGTGTTACTTACTGATCCATTAGAAAGAAAGCTAGCTGGACATGGGTTTTGAAGCCTCTTTGGTCACGGAGCTCCCTCCATCTCTTGAACGCCTGACTGAGGTTTACTCTTGTTTTTCCTCTTCTTTTATCACTCTCCTTTTTGCTCTTCTTTGCCTCCTCAGACAGAGGAGCTCGTTTTCTTTTGGGAGGCCGTTTTTCACTTATCTCCAAACTTTGTCCGTCTGCCATTGTGCTCGCGACTCAACTATCTCATGTCCAACTCTTCACAAGGACCAGCTCCAGTCCCTGATTGGCTGACCGACCAGTTTGGCAATACATGGCGCGTTTCCTGCCGTTAAGCAGATTTTTTCCGCGAAAATTCATCCCCGGTGGCAGAAGCTTATTGCAAAGATTGCAAAGCCACTAAGTAACCTATGTAAACGCTAATAGTCTGATTTTACTGTGGCCACTACCCACATTATTTTCATAATAATAATGTAATGTAATGATGCCACAGGAAGCCCGCCACAACCTGTAGCTAGCTGCAGTCACAGAAGGGCAGCTCTCAGTGGATGTACGAAGTGTCGGACCCAGTGTTGTGGGGTGAAGTGAGTGAAAACGCGCGAGCTGTTCTCATTGATCGTGGACCTGCGGCCTTCCATAACTGCACGAGCAGATACCCAGCATCAACTCGTGATGGCGGCTTGGGTGTTAAAGTGCGCTCCTTCATTAATGATCCGCTGTACAGCTGTCTACAAAAGGAGAAAAGGTTTCCCGTGACTGGATCACCTATTCATCATCCACAGGTCATATGTTTTGCTTTGCTTGCATGGTTTTTTTAATGAAGAAAACCCAGTTTGTTAGTGGCTACTGTGACTGGACACACCGAACGTCTGCTGGATCACGAGAAAAGCACACAGCACTGTAGCTGCATGCTGTGGCCGTTATTTACTTCCTAAGTGAAAGAGGGTCGCCTTTCCGTGGCGATGATGAAGTTCTTGGATCACCACACATCACCTGTAGCCGTGCGTGCCTGTGTGTGTATGTATGTGTGTGTGAAGACAACCTACATTACCTTCATTTTGTATTTCTATTCAATATCAGAGTAAGGCTTTTAGTCAAGTTGACCAGTGCTGTTTTGTATCCTTTTTTTATTACCAGTAAATGAGATAATAAAGAAGGAGCAGTCAGAAAAAGAGAGACAGCCCTCAGCGAGCCAAAGACAGGACACAAAGAGCATCTGGAGACATGTATGTGGGTTTGTGTGTGAATTATGGAAGATTCTGAATCCACAATCTGGACTTGTGGAGGTGAAGCAGTTTGTGTTTGCAAATGCTAATGAGTAACAAAAAAAGCTGGTTTCTCGATATTGTTGCTTGGCGAGGAAAGCGTTGTTGCAATTATGTGTAAATCCTGTATGATGGAGGATATCTGCAGGTGTCGATTTTGTCCTTCTTTGTGATCATGTACAGTAGGCTGTACCCTGTCAGTGTAAATCCTGTATACGTTACAGGTGTTTCCAACAAATAACAGTCCATAATACAAAACCTTGTTTGTGTGTGTGTGTGTGTGTGTGTGTGTGTATATTTGGGAGGCCCTCCAAGAGTTTGTGCCCAGGGATCCCTGCCCTCTTAATCTGGGCCTGCATATCCATGGTTTGCAGAGACAGGAAATACTAACATTTTCTTCCGGTGACTGGACTGGCAAATTATCAGTGAGGAGGTGGATAAGGAGAGTCTGGGCTGTCAGAACAGTCAGAGTCAGTGCTTACAATAAAACAGTTAATAGTGCTGTTGCTTTGTGTGTAATCCATGTATTGTTTTTGCTCTGCTTATCTCTTCCCTCCGTTGTCTAATGGTGTCACATAATGACATATGCAATTGCTAAAGCAAAACACGTGTCCCCTCCTATAAAAGGCTGGACTTCACCCGGATATTTTAAAATCTTCAGATTGAAAAGTTAAGATAAAATAGCAAGCATACACCTGTAGCTACAAAGCAGGACTTTAAAGTGTAAGACTTTTATTACATATTGCACTTTCACTTTCTGCAGAAATATTTGCTTATCTGAATATATCAGTTTAACAGCTTTTTTATTGCTACATCAAAGACGACGGAGGAAATGTTCAAAACGCCTTGTGTGAAAAACAGGTTACAATTAGGTCAGGGTGCTGAAATTGCAGAGATGTGGAATAAAAAACCCTGAGGGTGTGTTTTCTTTTGAGACTGCTGCACCGCACCACTTCTAAAGCGGAGCCTCCTCTGTTAGGAAATTGGAATAGCTAATATAATAATACAGTATAATAATGATTTATAGTCTAATTCAAAGAGGAGGTTTAGCTCCTCTAATAGCCCTTTTTGGTTTGTGAACAAAGTTAAATTCATTAAAAATAACTGAACATGCCACAAAAGATTTACTGTAATGCACTTTCAGTCAAATGTGCAATCAAGCAGAACGAAGAAGTGCTGCATAAAGTGTGCCCTTGAGTGTATTAAATTCACATTACAGTACAAACCATTCATTCTGAAGTGGTCAGGGTGTGTGTCCTGTATACTGTCAGCCACCCCTGGCTCATGAGTCTTATCATCACATCTGCCTGTCAAGCCAAAACATGCACGAGTCACTTCCTCAGAGGCGGGTATAAACACCTCTGAGCTGACAGACCTCGGCTTCATTTACAAACTCTTCACTCCTTCTCTGCAGCTCTCCTCCTGCAGCAGGAAGCAGCTTCCAGAGGAAGAGCTTTTTAATGTGAGAGACACATGCTGACTGTCCCGAGAGAGCACTGTAATCTGATTTGAATTCAGCCGGCGGGGTTATTATCTCACGTTAAGCAGCCAGGGACTCCAGAGGAACTCCATGTACTCAGCATGTACAGTAGCTATATGACAGCATGTATAAACACATGCACATACTATATGTGTAGACATATACTATATGCATACATGGTTCCTCTCTCTCTCTTAAATTCAAACTCAAGTTTACAACACTGGACCTACTTAGGTTCAGTATTGTCAAAGCAGGCTGTCATGAGTATGTGATAACTCTTGACAGGCATGAAACATTTTTTGTTGAAGCTATTTCAGAGAGAATTAAACAGAAAGTTCTTAAGTCAAAGTCCAACAACTAGCTTCTTATCAAGCATCATTCAACACATCCTCATACAACAGTTCATACGATATCTTACAAAGTAGCACCCCTACCTATCAGGTTAGGTTTAGGAGAAAAAACATGGTCAGATTTTGTCAGGTTACATAACATGTGACAAGGTGACGTTACTTACCTAGGTAACTTTGAAGTAAGTCAATACTGACTTTTGTTCTCACACTGGACACCAGCCCAGGTTGACTTTTTGTGGAACCCATCCAACACCCTAACATTTATCCCTACCTGAACTTTGTCGCTCTTTATGCTGCGTCACCTGACTTCCTCCTTCACTTTCATCATATGACAGAGGACAGCCTGCAGTGCAGAGATCACAGCCTCCTGGCTCACGAATACATTAATTATAATGCATTACTATTCAGTGAATGAGAACATCCTGCATCATTAGCAATGAGTTGGCCCTCTTGTCATAGAAAGTTGGGCAACTAACCTCCCAAAGAGGGGCAGCTTCTCTGATGCCCCAGACCTTCTTACTTTATGGCAATAAATGTGCACAGTTAAGGCTCTATCGATTTAAATGGTAAGGGTCATTTATATTATGTCTTAAATCTGGTGTTTTAATATTTCTAGTGCTGAGTGCTTTTTTTTTGGTAATGATCATAATCAAAAACTGACATTACATATCTGGCCAGATTCACAATTTTGTTTACTTATCATTAGATAGATTATTTGACAGACTTATGATCAGGTAAAAATACATTTAAAACTCCACCTACTTCCTCACCAATTAAAATCTCAGTTGTTCAATTTTGTCTGGTTTTTTTTTTTTTTTTTTTACCTTTGAATAGAGCTAGGCTAAGTGTTTCTCCTTGTTTTCAATCTTCGTGTTAAGGTGCGGACACACCAAACCGACATCAAAGAACTAGCGGCGATGAAAGCCAACCGTCTACGTCGCCTCACGTTGCCCTGTGTCAGTTGCATTTGAACATTACACGGACTACCACCGACGGCCAAGTGGCACGTACGTTCTGCGCCTGCGTAAGAGAGAGCAGAGTAAGAGAGTGGTACATCCTATCAGCCGAAGTGTTACCCATCTGTGCAGCCGATCACCGCAGCACCTACATGGACTATTACATCCAGACGGTCCTGGTGTTTCCTCCACAGGCTCCACTTCACTCAGCTGCCTGATAAACCTGCTGCTTCTTCCCACTTTAACCTGAATAACAAACCAGGGCTCGGTGCTCCGGTTGGATCCAAGCGGAGAGCCGTGGCTAGCTCAGAGACTAGCAGAGGCTAACTGGCTGTGCTTCCCTCCGGTCGTGCTTCGGGTAACGCTCTCCTAGCCTCCCAGCTAGCTCCGGTTTGTTATTCAGGTTAAAGTGTGAAGAAGCAGTGGATCTGTGGGCGGCTAAGTGAAGTGGAGCCTGAGGAGGAAGCACCGGTTAGTCCCGGTTTCACTACAGGCAAATTCACTCTCTACAGGGGCGAGGAAATAAAACCTGAACAGCCAATCAGAGTGATCTTTCTCACCGACAAGCTCCGCCGCCGATTTAACATGCTCAATCGGCCCGAAAAGCCACCGACGGCAACGCCCAAGTGCAAATGGTGCGGGCACACCGCAAAAACTAGGGCGACAGACGCTCACAGACGGCCCGACTTTGGTCGACGGCCAACTGTTGGCTTGGTGTGTCAGGGCCAGCTTGCTAGCTGGCTAAGCTAAGCTAAGCAGTTGACGGGCTATAGCCATAGACTGTAATAAAATAATTGACATAGCCACTGTTACTCCACCTACTGGTTTGTGAACTCCCATTTTAAAGCTTCAGGCTTGGAATTTTGGCCATCGCCATCTTGGATTTTGGAGCCAGATGTGATCATATATGGATGAGAGGGCTTGGTTAGCACGCTTTGGTTGGCTTGGTTTACAGCTATACTTAATTGTGATAATCTAATTCTAATTTTTGCAAATTAACAATGGGCATGAACCCATTAAAACAAAATGTTATGTTGCTTAGATCATCCAACTCCTTAAAGGGTCTTTTAGTAAGAGCAAACACTGAACATGACTTTTTCAGATGACCAAAACATTGCAATTAATTTTCATGAACTATAGTGACATGGTTACATTGCCTGACCAGCAGTGTCGCCACGGCAGTGACAGGCTTCACCCAGCTGTCACTCAAAGTGGCCATGCCCTTAATTATACGTAACTTTAAGTCAGTTCATCATTTTTTTTGTACCAGGCTGTAAAATATTTATTTCTGCTGTAAAGTTGGGCATCATAAACTGGGGCTCTATGGGGATTGACTCACTTTTGGAGCAAGCCTCATGTGGCCATTAGAGGAACTGCAGTATTGGCAATTCCACTTTTTCATAGCATCATAGGTTGCTGCTTGGTTGTAGCTTTATATCTACCATACTGAATGGTATTTATTTTTACATTTCAATAAATTGTATTGTGTTATACTGAGGGGTGATTCTAATATTTACTCAGTGATATAAATGGGTGTGGTCATTTGCAAGTGACAGCTCTGGCTGTCACTGGCTACTGATTGACAATATCCTGCAAACTCAGTTTTATTCAGTAAACATGGAGGCTCTGTTAAAACTTAATGTTTTATTGACAGTTGAGGAAATATGTTGATTTAAGAGTTATTTCCGTAGACTGACTTACAACAACTTCTACAGTTGCATCCATCTCATCCACAATTGTTGCTATTTCTTTTTAATGAATGTAATCATGTAACCAGGTATCTATAAAGAAAGATGATGACCATGTTATTATTTCTGCTCGCAAAGCTTGACTGTTTCTCCAAATGGCAGAAATAGTCGTTTATAATAGTCATTGTATTTTAGTCCACTTTAATTCTATATTCACAGGTTTCAGTCGATATTCCCAAAGTTTTACACAGTATTCTCAAGGTTTTATTCCATATTTTCAGCTCAATTTTCTCACCATTTGTTTTGCCCAAAAGGCATACCATATACTGTACATACAGCACTGAGCCTGCTGCTGTATCTGCCTGCAGTATCTCACAACTATCTCGCTGCAGAGGCACGTCCTGCTGTACACAGATTCCAGAGGCAACAGCAGTGTTGTAGACAAACCGCAGCAGGAGCTACACAGAGGCCTGACCCACTTTTAGAGCTGACTAGGAGTGAAGTGTTTGCTCCTCAGCTGGGAGGGAAGGAGGGGTGCTGGGGTGCTGGACAAACATCTTCTGTAGCTCACCTACATTACCTAAGGTCAGAACCCCACACACACACACACACACACACACACACACACACATAGACTCAGATCTCAGCACAGCATGGAAAACGTCATGGTGTCAGGTAGAGTGACGGACGCACCGCCAGGCAAGGCAGCGCGCTCTTTGAAGGGCCATCACTGTCATAGCCTTTCTCACTATTACTGAGCTAATCATTTAGCCTGTCCACTGCCCAGCGGTCGCCTGTGTTGTTCATCACATTAGCACTTTTTTTCCCCTCTCCCTCTTTTCTTCCCCCCTTTTTTTCTTTTCTCCTCTCTTCAGCTGGGCATTAAAGAGCTTTGTCCACAAAATAAGAATTGTGATAATTAATGGCACAACATGTTTCTCATTTAAAATCTAATCTAAAGGAGGTGGACACAAATTATCCAGCCTAATTGAAAAGCTAAAAGCAATAAAACAGCTCTCTGCAACCTTAATGTGATTCTTGAATGGGTGGGGAATGAAGTAAGGGCCTTGGAGTTGGGTAATATCAATGGTGGTAATGTGGTTTTAGTAACCTTCATCTTTGCGCTGCTTGTCTGCACAAAGCTCCTGAATCACCGTCTGTGGACACATTGTCGGAGAGCAAAATTGCGAGTGAGCATTGTGCTGTCCTGTCAGAATAATTAGCAGTGTTTCTAATAAGGATGACTAATAAAACTAGAAAACAATAGATATTCTGAAGAAAATTGATGTGTTCTCAAACCGACAATTTGCAGTTGTGACATTTGAAATAGCTGAAATGCTGAAAGTTGAAGAAACAGTTGAAAAACAAATAGTGAAAATTAGTTTAAATGGAAGTGCCAAACGAAGTTGAGGTTTACGATTAACTGTAAGCACTGAATGAAGTGTAAGTGGGAATTGCGTGAGTGTTGAGAGACCTTGAAGTATCAATTGAAGTTTAAGCACTGAAAAGAGTTGAAATTGTCCAAAGTGTGGAACTGTGTTTAACTGTGAGTGCTGAAAGGTTCTGAAATGTCACTTAAAGGGTAAGAGATGAAAGCAGTGGTACTGTCAGTTTACATGTAAGTGCTGAAACGGGTTAATTGTTCAGCTGAAGAATAACCATAGACTAAAATATGATAGATGTAGTTACCTTAATGTCATCTATTGGTTGGTGGACTGCTTCAATCTGACATTTTAGCCGTTGCCATCTTGAATTTTCAGAGCCAGAAGTCACCATATTTGGATGAGAAGATAGAGCTTACACTAATGCTAGCAGCTACCTTCAGTAGCACAGTGCGTTTACAGCTATGGCTAACTATGAGAAAGCAAATGTTAATTTTTACTAGCAAAAAGCAGGCTCAAAACCACTAAAACAAAACATAGGCCTATTTTCTGGAAATACTGACCAAATTCTAAACATGACTTTTTTAGCAGACCAAAATGTTACAATAAGTTAAGCCTTAATAACATTTAAACAGGTGAGATACAAAAATTCATCTCCCATACAGTTTTCATAAATTGGGATTTTTTGTGTGGGTGTGTGTGTGTGTGTGTGTGTGTGTGTGTGTATGTGTGTGCGTGCGTGTGCGTGTGTGTGTGTGTGTGTGTACCAGGCTGTGATGTTCACAGCCTGGTACACACACACCCACACAAAAAATCCCAATTTATGAAAACTGTATGGGAGATGAATTTTTGTATCTCACCTGTTTAAATGTGTGTGTGTGTGTGTGTGTGTGTGTGTGTGTGTGTGTGTGTGTGTGTGTGTGTGTGCGTGCGTGTGCGTGTGTGCGTGTGTGTGTGTGTGTGTGTACCAGGCTGTGAACATGTTTGCCATGGCTGTACAGTTGAGCATTTTAACATGGAGCTCTAAGGCGATTACTCGCTTTTGGAGCAAGCCCCAAGTGGCCATTCAAAGAACTGCAGTTTTTGGCACTACCGCAAATTTTTAAAGTAATAAAAATTTAGATCTAAATTTCAAGTGCTGGACATTGAATGCTCAGGAAGAAGCTTGTATGTGGATGTAAAGCAGGGATTACTCAAATTACAATTTCCAGTGTCGAGAAATATCCATCATGGTTAAGAGATCCATCTCCACAACAACTGAGTGAACTTCATTCATTCACTGATGGTGACCTCATGCTACGGTTGAGATTGTTGGAAAAGCTAATATGTTGGAAGCATCTAACTCTGGGGCTGAAAAATGAAGCCAACACTGAAGTAAAAAGAAACTGCAATTCCAAAAAAGGCCACCTAAGGCTGGCTCCAGAAGTGAGTCAGTCCCCATAGACCCCAATGTTAGAATGAATTACGCATAAGAAAGAGGATGGCCACTCTGACTGACAGACTGTCGGCAAGTTGTCACCACAGCCTATGAGTCAGAACCAGCCTTTAGTCCAAATGTGGTCAATTCTAGCTCCAAAATTTTAAAATGGCAACAATCAAAATGCCAATCAATAGTCTTCAGAGCAGAAGTCCACAAACCAGTAGGTGACATCATGGTGGCTACGTCCATACAGTCTATGATTATAATTATTGTTTCATTAAACTAGTTTTATGGAGATTTTGTTTTACAGATCTCTTTTTGTTCTTCTGGGCTGTTGAAAGAAGGATGAGAGGAAAAACTTGTTAGTGATGACTGCCTTTGATTCTGGATCGTCTCATTTCACCCAAAACTAAACTAACATGAATAAGTTTCACTCGTTGGCTCCCTTCCAGACTTAACATTTTTGAAATCAGCTATTCCAAAGTAATTAATGATGAAACAACACGTTAACAGAACATAACTGAGCATGGATGGTGGTAAACTGAATTTTAATAGAATGTGGTTTTGCTTGAACAGAGCTGCAGAGCTTTTAATCATTGCCAAATCTCTAGGCAGACACACAAGATTCTCATGGAAAAACAAAAAAAAGCAGAGGAGGGGGCCACATTTTGATCTCCTGGAGAGGCCTGGATGCTGGGACACAAGGATCTGACCCTCACCATTCTGCACCTCCATAATTCCATTGAGACCCACAAAATGTGTCTCTCACAGCCGGCCGTTCTCAGACGTGTTCAGACAGTGGATAGAAAGAGAAATCTACAGGCTAATTATCCCTGACCTGGGTGGATTTGGAGGACCTGCCAGGCATCTTCTGATTGGTCTCCCCACCAGTTGTCAAGACCGGGATTAGTGAGGACAGCGAGGGAGGTGGACAAACCCCTGCGGTGAGCCAGTTTAGACCTCCACCCCACCCGACAAGAGCACCAATAGGCCTCTTTATCAGGGTGCAGATGGAAGTGCCTGCAGAGAGGGCCGAGTGTGGTATGTGGCTCCCCATTATGCTTGTCTTTTGTTAAAAGATGGCACTAGTGGGGAGAGTGAAGGGGGATTTCATCTTTTTCTGAGGCAGCCTTGCATGCCTCAGAGTAGAGTGTGATCTAATACTAACTCCAGCTGAGTGTTTGATACCAGAGGCCTTCAAAGGTCCAAAATACTACCTGTGACTTATCTAAGATAGTTTTCATCCAGTTTTGGATCTGAGTGGACCTGACAGCAACTAAACCTGAGCCTGTACAAACACAAAGAAGAATGTATCAACTTTGAAAAGGTTCATGGTGAATTTTACAGCCCAAACTTTAATTTCTTCTCTTTTTTTAAGAGGGGAGTCTAAGATTGTCCACACCAACATGTTGATGTAGACTTGTTTTTGAAGATGGCGTGTTGGTATTTTGCTATTTTCGTATGTACGTACCTATATTCTTAGCTGTTGAGAGGGCCCAGTTTGATTTTGAGATAATTGCAGTTTATTCCAATTTGGGTCTGATTTTCATTAGTTTTAGTGCCATCCAAAGTTGTTAAAATCAAGGAATGTTAACATATACTGCAGTGTTATAGTATTCCTGATAGTTCTTGGTCTGGAGAGGGCCCCCTGAACCTTTAGGCCCCTTGGCCAATGCCAGTCAATTAAGTAATCATTCCATGGGCTGAGTGAACAAATTTCAGACTGTCAGACTTTGTCGTAGGGATGCTGCCATATTCCCAGATCCCAGAAATAACCCTCCACTGTGTCCCTGGGCAAAACTAGCGGATTACGAATTCTTCCTGTCATAATAATGGTGTATTTCACCTGACCGAGCAAAGGCTTCAAGCATTCTTCCACACTATGCATTCAAACAACTTTACTGATTCGTGGCATGGTGTTCCCGGTCAAAATTGACCATCCACATGGGGAAAAAATTTGAGACTATATTACTTTCAACCAGAAGATGAGGACCTTGCCGTATACTTCCCATTTGACACCAAAGGTTCATTGTTTCCATGTAACTTCCATTTCTATGTCACATTATATCAATGGGATGTAACGCAATTCACATACATTTGTTGCGCACTGACACCACATAAGAAATGTAGTTATTATGGACTTATTTTAACCCAAAATATGACCAAGTAGTTTTCTTGCCTAAACTTAACCACAACTGATTGCAACATGAACCAGGTGTTACAATGTGCATCTCATAAAGACACTAAATGGTGCTCTGTATGTCACTGTGGGACACACAATACCTTTACGTGCAGCTTGAGAAAATCTAATTATTGGCTTAGTCCGAATGAAATCATACTTTTAAATGCATGTAAACAGCTTGGTCTGACTGAAATTGGATTATCCGTACCTTGACTAACATACCTAGATAATTCGATTGAAAATCGATCTATTGCTGCATGTATCCACTTAGTTCGACTGGAGTCGGACTCGGCGTTCTGCGCGAGCACCGCTTTTTCTTTTGCAGGCTTTCACCCAAAAGAAGAAAGAGATGACATTGTAGCAGTGCAGTAACTCCCGGAAAAACAAACAAACAAACACCATGGCGACCACAAAGCAGGAGACGCACTTCTGAACGGACGAGGAAACTACATTTCTGCTCTGACAGCCAGAGGAGCTAAACATTTTGAAGTTTATGGATGGTAGGAAAACGCGAAATGCAGATTTATTTTAAAAGGTTTCTGAACAACAACTGGAACTAGTTCAATACACACTATATTAAAAAGGACCCAGCGTCGCTATCGAGGCAGAGTCAGACGTACTTGTTCAGAAATTCAGTTTTCTCTTCTGAATGTATACTCAGACAAGACGAGAAGTCCAACTTGACTGAGCTATGAGCTTAGCTCGACTACTGCGTGCACGTGAACACACTGACAGAGGGGCATGGCAAAGCATAGTTTTTTGACAACCTGGCACTGAGAACGGGTTGGAATCACACCTTTCAACCAAAACAATGTAAGGTTTCTTATGGAAACATATCTTTTTCCCGTGCTTATGTGCCCCCCATACTCATTAACCCAAATTTGTGTTCATGTTGTTACAATCTGTCTTTAGGCTTAAGTCCACTGTATATTTCCTTTAAGTTCATTCAGAAAAAAGTTTCTTTCTGAATGAAACCACATCCTGTCAGTTCTGATCAGAAACAGATGTCAATTATGGGAGCCAGCAAATGGGACCATTATATTTTTTAGACGATATCAAAGCGGTATCCTGACTAAACAGTCTCTGATAATCCCTCAATATGTTTTCGTCTGGTTTCAGCCATAGTCTAAATAACACCACCACCACCAAACAAGGTAACACTTTAAAATAAGGGACACAAAAACCGAGTAGTTACCAAGGAACTAAAGAAGAATAAATGAGTTATTACCATTAGTTACCAAACAGTTCTTGAGTAACTCCCAATCAAATATCACACAGTAGCTAATCATTAGTTAATAATTAATGAATTATGAATGACTTAGGAAACTTATGAGGAACGAATGAGGAACTAATGGTTAGTTAACTGTCAGTTCTTAAGTAACTTCAAATGTGATAAAGTAACTAATCATTACTAAATAGTTAGTTAATAGATAATACCAGAGGGAATCACTCGTTTTTTGTATACCTTACTGTAAAGTGTTACTGAAAACAAGGAATGAACACAATAAGAGTGTTAAGTACATCAGATTTCACATACCAGCTAGGAATAGTGGGCACAACTACAAAAATTAGACTCTGGAAATTTTCTAAAACATTTAAATACTTAAAATATTTACTTATTTAGTCTTCCTATAAGTTAGTCATATCAAAACATCAAAATTTATAATTGGAATTGAACAGTTTGTTCACTGGCCAATTAAAACCGGAAAAAAAACTTTCACATTGAAAGGAAATTAGTGTTTGTATTTATACAAACTTGAGACAAAGATAAATGGACCCTTTGGACTGTTTGGGTCATGTCAGGTGCTCAGGTTTTCAAAGGGCTTTGGACCCTGCAAGTACACAGAGGCACTGGCCAGCCTCCATTAGTAGACCTCCCATCGCAGTCTACAGAGCTCCTCAGAGCCCTAGCAGGGTAATGAGCGCGGTCCTCAGAGTAGCAGGTTAATGTGTTTTTATTGCCGTGGTGAAGCTAATAGAGTTGTGATGACTCCACACCTGCCACAGGCAGACGTGGGGGAAAGGGAAAAAAAAGCCACCGTGAAGTCTCCCACAAGGCCCAGGGCTGTCTGTGGGCAAGAGTGCAGTTGACAGATAAAGCATTTGACAGTGACACATTGCTGTGGGATGGCAACAAAAATGACTAGAATTTTAAAACACACATTGTCTCTTCTCACTACCCTCTCCTCCCTCTCTCTGTCCCCTCCATGCTACTATCTTCCAGTTGTTGCTGCTCTTGCTTGAATTCTGCATAAATAAGTGGAGAAGAGAGGAAATTGCATAGAGACACAGACATTAAGGGTCTGTCTTTGTGAATTATTCCATCCTTATTTCCTCTCACAGACATAATTTGGCTGATTTTCTTTTCACGGATGACTACTTTTCACTCATCCACCCTCCATAAATTCTCCAATTATTGATCATTACATTACCCTAGAATGCTCTTCATTAAGGTTATATCCTATTGTTAAAAATAATCTCAACACCACCGGCAACAAAGTAATACCACAAATTAAAAGACCCACATTAGCGATATGGCGTCATTCTATTCCAGACAGTCGCAGTGAGGGTTAGGAAGGTTGCTTTCACAGTGTCATCTGCTACACAACACTGAACACCTGCTCCAAATGATACTTGGTAATGGGATGGACTAGAGAACTAAGACTCCATTGTAATCTCATTACTTTCTGTTTCTGTTGGACCACTTCTGTTCCAAAATCCATCGATATGCAGTTAAAGCCACATTCAATTCTAATTTACAGGCCTTACTGTGGAGCGTATTAACACATTCTACGACCACTATCAACTATTAGCCTATTTCAAGATGGCCCACTTACCATTTTTTCAATTAGATCACTAAGTGTGCCCATACAGGACAGCAGGCAAATACCCTCCAGCCAAAACACAACATGCAAATCTTCACTGTTGTTATCATGCCTTTGTTAAAGGAGTACATGTGTCTGACAGGAATCACAAATATCTAAGAGACAGCTTTTCAAACTTAAATTCTATAATCATCACTGGGGCTGGGTATCTGTACTCAATACCTTTTCAGGTATCGACCAATATAACCCAGGACCAAGTAGTTTCAAAACTACTGCAGTGAAACAATACCTGCATTCAATACTCATTGTCCCCAGATCTTGGAAAAATTACTGTTTGTATGGTTTTGCTCGCAGCCAATCACCGCAAGCATTCTTCATTTAATGTGTGATTGGCCGAAAACTGTAACTACCATCACAGCTACAACCCCATACATTCTGTGGTGTGGTGAGGTCGAGCACAGTGTGTTTGACAGAGTGGACAGTTCAGCTAAGGTGCCACTAAAATGTTCAAAAATATGGCTATACTAGGCTACACACCAGTGGTTTCTGATGCCGTTTATGCAAATTCTTCCATTCATATAGTGGGTATCACCTGAAGTACTTGATAACAATACAGCTGTAAGGGCACTGGTGTTGGTACTAGTATCGTCATGTCAAGTTTAATGTGCGTATATGAACAGTTTTTGTGCATGTCCTAGAGAAATTGGAGGCACTGGAGGCTTGGTCATGCGGTGACTAATCTTATTGTAGCTTATGTAGAGGCAGATAATATCATATCATTTCATACTAAAGGTGAAAATAAGGTCAGTTACACAAGGTTCAGTAAGCAGCTAGTCAAATATCAGATTTGGCAGCAAAAAGGATCCATAAGAGGTGTTTTGATAATTTGAGTAGTTTGTGCGTAAGTCAAGCCTTGGGAGGTTAAATGAGGGAGAACATTCTGGGTTAGGGTGACCTGACCGTTGGGACGGATGTGCCAAGTTTCGCAATAGAAACGGTTGTTTTTGCCAGAAAGACAAAGAAAATAGAATGTATTGAGGCACGAACCTCAGCTCTAGGAATAAGTAGGAAACCAGGAGAACTTTGGATTCCCAGAAAACACGACCCAATCGCGCACGCACGCACACACACACACACACACACACACACAAACGAACAAGCAAACGCCAGTATAAAGCACTTCAAGGGTGATTGTTCAGGGCTGTTACGCTGTTTCTAACTTATTTGCTGTGTAGACTAGTATACTGTTGTATGCTAAAGTTCTGCAATTAAAGTAACCCCGTTGGCTGTAACTTTTCTCCATGGTTCTCCGAGTCTCTTCATTTCAGTGTTTGCTGAAGTTGAGCATTTTCCTTACACTTACAAGCATGCCAGCTAACAAGGAGCATGCTGGTGGTAGCTGGAAACATGCTTGCAGTAGCAAGAAACAATAGGTTGCTAATTGGCAGTTGGTTGGCAGTGGCTAACGGGACAATAACACAAATAAGTCAAGATCAACTCTTGTCCCCTGTAAACCATGCACGTTTTTTGGAGCAGTTTAATGTTCACTGCAAACCCACAGTAACAATGCAAAGCTTTGAAGTCAATTTTATATAGTAGCCAGACATGAAGGTAAAACGTCCAGGTCATCACGTGAAGGCATGGGGCCAAAAAAGATTTTTTCCCATAGACTTACATTGATTTTACAGACATTTTCTGAGCCTCACAACCCCTGTAAAATTACTTGTTGCACTCCCGGGATTTCATCCATTCAGCATGATAAAATTTCAAAAGTTTAGAAAAGCTGCACGGTTGAACCATTCTGTCCACATTCAAGTTAGCGGAGGGCTAAACCACAAGCCTCCATAAGTCTGTAGAGAGCTCATTCTGCTGGCCCCAAGATGCAGACGATAATGGTAATTTTTTTTACTGCAGAAATTGAGCTTTTTTGGCATAAAGCCCTACTCAGCAACTTTCATAGGAATGAACAGGGCCTCCAATGTTGCAGTTATCTTTATAATTCCATGGCATACTGTCTGTTCTGGATCCCCTCACTGTCAAAGGTCAAGATGGTTTGCTATTAGCTCAACATTACCAGATCAACTCGCAAATGTGAATCAGTCTGGAACGTTTCAGTTCATTTTCAATTTCCAAGGGCTGTTATCAACAAGTTATCAGTATGTGATGTAGCACTCAGCCACCTCACATGGCCAATCACAGCACAGGATAACAGGACTTGGAGCAAAGAAGGTGGGATAAAAGCATGGATGTAGGCTATTATGTGATCTGGATACTGGATCCCAAGATGGTCCCTATTCAGTCCAATGACAAATGCTCACCTGGCACATACAGGTGGTACATGGTCTGAGAGGTTTAGGGACCCCTGATGTAGCACATTTCAAACAGAGGCAATTACATAGAGCAGATAAAAAAAGAGCACAATGGCTAAATTATATAAGCATTATATCAAATTATATAAGCAGTAAGAAACTATTCACTTACTATTGGCTCTATTCTTACAGTTTTTCTCATGTTCTCCTCTGCTCTTATTCTACCCAGGCTCCTGAGGCGGAGGCTACAGAGGTGGATGAATGAGGGGATCACGGTGATGTCATCCCTTTTTTGATTGCCACCTTTTGTGTCATAAATATCAGTTCAGTATTCAGGTTTGAGTTGATACCTTTGACCAAAAAAATCCATCCTCAAGCCAACAAGATTAAGATATTTTTGCCTTCCTCAGTGGATGGATGGTTGGTGATGTCACTCATTTGCTTGATTGCAACCTTTTGTGTAATAAAAGCTGGTTAAAATACATGAAAAAGTGCTTGCCCTGTTTTTCTTTTCATAATGATAATATTTAATGGTTTTTCACCACCGCACTGAAAATGATATTCATCATCATTGGGTTGGGAACCGGAGGGTCGCCTGTCGAGTCCCCGTCCAGACCAAATATGGAGCATGGACTGGTGGCTGGAGAGGAGAGCCCCCTCACTCTGACATCTCTCCACTTTGTGCATGTATAGGTCCTGTTTGTGCATGTGTGTGTCTTTCAGACCTGCGTGTTAATGACAAAGAGTGAAAAAATTGAATTTCCCTTCAGGGGGATTAATAAAGCATATAAAAATAAATAAAACTACAGAACCTGTTTGACTCAGCAATGTTTTGTAAGTTTGAGCCATGTATTTATTAAGGTCTGAAATAAAACAAGATGAGAACTTAAATATTCCCTGCACTTTCTGTGATGTAGTATGCTAGCTTATCGTAGGAAGTAATTTGAAATGACTCTTCACATTAAGGTAGTAGCCTAGTGAGAACAGGGTGTTGGGCGAATCACTTCTTTTTTATCTTTTTCATCAAACCGCAGTTTTTGCAAGTTCCCGCTATTTTTGCAAGTTACAAGGAGATGATAATACTTATATAATACTATAATACTAATACTGATACTACTCTTTTTGGTTTTAGCAAAAGTCTTGTTGCTGACTTTTTGCCCTCTCCCTGCTTTGTGTACTTTGACATCAGGTACTGCAGTCCTACATTTCCCAGAATGACTCCTGACAGCACCCACAGGCACATTCTTTGATCTACTGGAGACAGGAGCTTAGTAAGTTTTACCAGTTAAACAAAGTCAGAGAGGAGAGAACAATGCCTGGAAGTGTTGTTGATAAAATCAAACAGCCTAGCTGTTTGTAAAAGCAGCACAATGTTTCGGGTTGGAATTTCCCTTTAACTCCAGCAGTGTGCAGGTGCCTGTGTAAAATAGAAGTTAGCTGTCAGATTAGTATTAATTCCATTTTAGCCCTGCTAAATAAGCACTGTATGACAAATCACTCAACAGTTGCATGACAGGGTTAGTTTGACACGGCACCAAAGCAATGTGAGTTTTGAGTAAAAAAAGTTTCTCTTGCCAAAATGTAATCAGTTTGGAATTTATTTAATCCCCAATTCATAGGGCGAATAGTAATATGTCTTTTCCTTAATCATTGTGTCTCCAGCAGAGTTCAATAGCATGCTACATTCCTCCTCCCGACGGCTCAGCCTGTGTGCACAGAAAAGCCTTTCATTCCCCGTCACATCACTCTGACAACAGTATAAAATGCATGGAACATCTAAGCACAGCCCAGCAGCCCTACACAGTGTTGGTTCAGCCCCAACAATAATCCACCTCAGATCCTCCTAATTCTGTTAAAACAACAGATCAGGGCAGCCACGTCTGACGGGAAGATTTCAACAGCTTATCTTCCACCTTTCCAGCGATAGATGAAATATATTCTTCTCCATTCTGGATTGTTTGATTATGTACTGTACGTCTGTGTGTGCATACTCATGTATAGAGTCTGCAAGTTCTGCGTACATGCTGTTCAAGTTAGAGTGAGAAACCATCATTTTTATGCCTCCACGATGGCGACAGTCGCAGCCGGAGGCATTATGTCTCCGGGTTGTCCACCTCTATGTAGGTCTGTCCCTCTGTCCATCCATCCAATTTTCCTGGATGCGATATCTCAAGAATAGGGGGGGATTTCTTAAACTTTGGCATGAATGTCTACTTGGACTTGAGGATGAACTGATTAGATTTTGGTGGTCAAAGATCAAGGTTACAGTGACCTCAGGTCCGTCTCATTCTCGTGAATGCAATATCTCAAGAAGGCCTTGAGGAAACTCCCTTACATTTGGCACAAACACCCACTTGGACTCAGCAACTAAGTGATTAAATTCTGGTGGTCAAAGGTCAAAGTCACTGTACCTCACGCCTGTCTCATTCTCCTTAACAGGATATCTCATAAGGCCTTGAGGGGATTTCCTCAAGTCTGGCACAAACATCCACTTGGACTCTGGGGATGTCCACAATTAGTCGACTACACCGTTGCTACCCTTGCTAGTTGGCGCCAGAATTACTAGTCTGTTAAACCTATTTATTAAGATATACAGAGGAAAACAGGAGGAGTTTGGATCGGCATGCGAGACTAACCAGCTCTGATCATCAAGAGCTTTCTCCCTCTCTCTTTCACACACACAAACACACACGTGGCTCTAAGACTCAATGTATGGAGCTGCATGAATAATACTGGCACAAGTCCAGAGCTGTTTGCTCACGTTCAACATGGAATGCATGTCCGAGCCTCACACACACTCATGTCGGCTCGATGTCTTCTTGCTAGATTGAACCTTATAGACACTGAAATTTTTCTGAGCGCATCTGAGGTGGATCTGGTTAGGAGTAGCATATCAAAGTATAAAGTATGTAATTACCTGTTGCCAGTAGGTGGCACTATAAATGATATTTATTTTAGCTTTAACTAAATGTTGCCATTTAGACGTCTTCAGTTTAGGACCCTTAGCAAATATGAAGATTGGGGGAGATTTGACCATGTACGGTCGCCTTATAAACAACTTCCTGTTTCATGGCGAAACATGGATGTCCCTCCCTGGCCACACCGTTTGACGAAAACTCAACTTTTCATCCCTACAGTCTTTAGATGGCCTGGATAAAAAAATAAAATGCTTGGGCCCAGCTTCATTTTTATGCTAACCCATCCTTCAAAACCTTCTCTGTCTACAGGATCAGTTAAATGATGTTCAGTGGGATCTGCAGCTTTCTTTGATACTGATCTGCAGAATCTGAGTGAATCCGACATTGCAGCAGACCACCTTGACTTCTGTGCAACTCCCCTAAACACACACGCACACACTTACACCTGCCTGTGTTGCAGTTATGAAATCAGCTCAGCTTAACCTGCAAGTGCCCTGTTGGTTTGACAGATTGCATTCATATTTTGAATCAAAGCTCCCTGCATCCTGGCTCATCTCCCCCCGGTGGAAGCATTTTTATTGTCTGTATTCAGTCACGGAGGATCCTGGATCCTGGATCCTCTCCATGCTGTTTCCATCATGCCCTGCCTTCATAAGCTGGGCCTCAGTGCTGAATAGCACCCCATTGAACATACTGTGGTCAGACAGAAAAGCTGGCCATTTATCTGTGTTTGCCCTGAAATCCAGTACTGTTCAGAACCCCCCCTTCCTCTCCTCTGAAAGTGGGATTATTTCTCCTAAGGGGCCGCTAAGTCTCTAAACCCCAATTACTGTGCTACCATTTGATTTATGGGTTTATTTTTAATGACACATTAAAATGCAATTAGCATCTGTATCCAGAACAAACTGTGTGCATCCAATGCAGGACTTTCAGAGAAAAAAAATGACATGGATTCCCTTTCACTACATCCACAACAGACTCTCTGGCACACTAGCCCCGCAGTATTTTAGCACTTACTTTAGCTGAAACAGCTCTGCCTTTAATGGTAGTCTATTAAAGCCACATATATTGACTTCTTTAACAGTATAGTAGAGGCGTTCTTCAGATGAGAGTACCTCCAGACTGCTACCTAAAAAAGAAATCAAGTGTAATTTACTTGGCCAACATTCCTCTATTTCTTTGTTTTTCTCTTGCTTTACTTTCCTCAGTAACACACCCACACCTAAAACCTGGAATCAATCAAACACACACAGGTACCCCCACACACACTGTGTACACATTTAAGTTGTAGTAATGCAGCTGTGTTGGCAAATAAATCCTCAGTGATTTTTTTAAAAACATACTGTGATCCAGTCTGACATAGATGCGGCGACTTCTCCAACCTCCCTGACCTCAGGAACTGTCACTGGATTTAATATGCCTGAAAAACCTCTCAGTCAATACTGCGACTGACCTACACAGCACAGCACAAGACAGTGTGCTTTAGAAAGTCAGCTTTAGACACGGCGAAAGGCAGAAATAGCAGTGAGATCAGCAGCTTGCATTCCTGCATGCTGTGCTGCATGCTGATTGAGCTGCCAGTATTGTATTCTCATAAAAAATGGATTGGCTTTACACAGGCCAGCAGACAGACTATCTTTGATAATCCTCCCCTCCCCTGGTTGAAGAGCAGTTTTATGGGTGTGTTGCTAGTGCTTTGATATGTGGGCTAATTAACTAACTTGAGCTAGTATAACTAGCTTACATCATGTTAGCTGTGTATGACTGCAAAAGTTAAGGTACGTGGGACTTAAAAATCAGTCTCCTGGGTGAAAGTCCTGTGTTTATTTGACCCTTCCACCACTGCTCTGTCAGACACAGAACTTTCACCAAAGACACTTTCTCTGTCTTTGTTACGTCATTGCTAGGTTTACACTGGGGTTAGTTGAAAGCCTAGTACATCTCATACAGTTTCTAAAGGGTGCCTTGTACGTTGGTATCCCAGACTGTATATAAAGATGGACAGTGCGTCTCCAATTACCCCCACTGTGCAAAATGAAGCCAAATTATGCCAGATATGCCTGCTGCCATGTTGCGCTGGTGATGTCATTTGGAGCCAAAGTCTGCGCAGTAGCGATCTCCACAGTGTCAAGTTCCCACTCATACAACCAATTGTTATTAGTGCTATTGATCATGCAGCACACAGATAAGCACACACACAGCTGTCAATCATGATGTCAAACCTTACAGGGACCTTTTATAGGATCAAATGACTAGTTAAAACAACACTTATCAAACCTTTCAAGCTTTTTTATTATTATTGCCACTGAATGAAATGATGTTCAGTCCTGAGAATGAGGTACCTGGGGAGGAGTAAACAGTATGATACCAAGAAAATAGAAAGAAGCTTGGAGAACAATTGTGACTTACTAGTGCTAGCATCTCCCTGGCTTGCTAGTTTGCCAGCTGTAAATCACTAGTAACAGTAGTTCCCCCAGCCAGGCCTGAGAGCAGATGCTATACGTCACCAAACCTCTATTGTCATTTTTGTGAAGACATGCAAGTGAACTTTCCTGTGCCACTTTCTAGTAAGACCAGGCCTTAACACTGCAGAAATAAGGACAGAGAAAGATGGGACCCCCAGGCTCTTGGGTCTAAGATGTGGTGGAAGTTTTCATTTGTTGCATCAGCGGCTCTGCTAGCATGATGCTTGTTATGTAGCAGAGAGGGCAAGCGGTGCCAGCAGATACAATGTTGAAGCCCTATCAGCTGTGATCATCAGACAGTGGTGGCTGAAAATGCGGATGCCATCTTAATTAAGGATGAGTTTTTCACAAAGGTGTTACCTAACTGAAAAAGATACAATCAGGTGTGGGGACATATAAATCATGTTCAAACTGCCTCAATGGCTGGAAGCCACTATCAGTCATATTAAACTGTAAATCACTTTTTGGGCAGCCTGTAAATGCTGGTAAAGACAACTGCCAACAATAACTTCATCTGGATTCAGCCAGGCCATGCTACATTACTTCAATGTAAAAATATGCAGCTTTCTTGCCGAACAAGCTCTTGATTTGGGTCAACATAAGGGTTGGGATCTGTCTTTGTGCTGAACTTAAACCAAGAGAGTTTAGCTTACAATCTCAAAGCTTCATTGTATTTTTATATAACAGATCTGGGCAAAGACTGGCCAGTAATGGCAATTCAGAAACTATATGTAACCTACAAAAGAATTCAAGTTACTTGAAGAAATTAGGGGGGGAAATGGCATTCACATCCAGCTGGTCATAAAAAGTAAATGCACAGAATGCATTTTAATGTGAAAGCAGTCAAAGGCCTTTACTGTGAAACCACAAGTGCTGACAATGACTGTATTTCTAACAGTGGATATAAACTTTTCCTCCTGTCTGAAGCTTTCTGAAACTTGGGTGGAATGCATTCATCTTTGGTGAAACCATGTGCGTACCCTCTATAACACAGTACAGGAAAGTGGGAGGCAGGAATGGAGTAATGGGTGAAGCATCACAGAGGTAGCTGGTTAAACGGACAAAGGTTTCTCATGTTTTGCTCTTTCACAGCCTGCGTACCCTCTGAGGAATGATCCAAATCTGCAGTCATGGTGAAAGGTAAAAATTGATGTAGAGTCTATCTTTTGATCGGGCATTCTGAGCCATGTTCTCTTTGAGTCTTTTCTACATGCTCACAGTGTTCATCGATACTGGTCCCAGTCGACACCTTAAGATGTAAACCTCCTGTTGAGATCAGTTGGTTGTTTTTATCTATGTAAAGTATCTCCTGTCTCGCATCACAGCACTGAACACAAGCTTGCAGTTTTAACTTGGTAGAAGGAACATTTCTGCCCTGTTATGCTGTCTAAGAAAAACAGTTCATGGGGGGAAAAATCCTCCAAGAACAATCTTTTTTACTAAAAGACCTTTCCAAGTGCACAAAGATTTTTTGAATATCTGAACAAAACTTACTTAATGCAAGTCAGCAATTAAAATACCATATCTAAATCATAGGGAAATACGGGAAATCAGTGTTCAACCCCTCAGTTACTGATTATGTGGAGGATGAAGTTACCAAATGTCTCCACTGATTTGTTATGCTCCTCTGAACTGCGAAGAGCACATGGCCGCACCAATATCAGGTGAACACATCATATCATCAAAATGAAGCGTGTCAATCCTAAATGACTCTTACAAAATAGCATTATGGGTCACTATTAAAGGTATAATTCAGCTCATGACCTTTAGCTAGGATCTGAGGGCATGACAGGGTACTATGCCCCCATGTTCCCCAGATCAGTCTCCTCTTAATATGACACATTAAGGAGACCTTTCAAAGGGTTTTATGTTCTCAGCTATGATTTTTTCACTTGGTCAAATGTTTAGTATATGTACCCTTGGTCAATATGTTTAAATCACCCACCTACAGTTTAAAACCTACACCCTAAAATTACAGGCGAGACAACTTTCTTGACTTTAGACATGGCTATCACTGCAATGGCTGAAAGGTTTTGCTTTGAAACATCCATACACCTTCATTCGTTTACAGTTTGAATCGCAAAGACAGCCCTTGCCAATCTCCGACAACATTAGATCATGTTGAGTGATGCACATGCACAAAACTCAACACAAGGCTAGACCAACTCAAAACAGAAGGGCGGCAACAGAGCACCTTTGAAAGGATGTAGCTCTGGAACAATTCAATGTCATTTCACAAGATTCAACTCAACTTTAAAACCATAATTGGAAATTCTATGTAGGACTCTGAGAGCATAGACCTTGGGAATAAAGGACTCTACAAACACAGGGATGGCCCTCAATTGGAAGTGGTTAAAGGGATAGTGCACCCAAAAATGAAAATTCAGCAATTAGCTACTCAGCCATATGCCGAGGGAGGCTCAGGTGAAGTTTTAGAGTCCTCACATCCCTTGCAGAGATTCATGGGGAGAGGGGGTAGCAACACAACTCCACCTAATGGAGGCTGACGGCGCCCCAGATTCACTTCCAAAAACACATAATTGAAACCACAGAATATTTCCATACTGCTCGTCTGCAGTGATCCAAGTGTCCTGAAGCCCCGACATAAAAAGTTGTTCTCTGTTTTTAGCCTCACTGTAGCCTGTAGCTCTAACTGCCTCTCTGTACACCGCATTCACCCGAGACCGTGAGACATGGGCACAGCATTCATGTGTGTTCTCGCGCTTTCACTGGTGTCGTGTGCAAGCACGCACACGTGGACACGGTGTTTTTGTGTCGGGGCTTCAGGACACTTGGATCACTACAGACGAGCAGTATGGAGGTATTTCTTGTCTATTTGCACAATTGTTCTGTGATGTATGTTTGGGAAGTGTCTTGTGACTTTGTTTGTAATGTAACTTAATGTTGGAGGAGCCAAAGACAATTTTCTACTAAGGTGGACAATAAAGTTAATCTAATCTAATCTAATCTATTTTGTGGTTTCAATTATGTGTTCTTGGACATTTGATCTGGGGCAGTGTTGTGTTGCCACCCCATCTCCCCTTGGATCTCCGCAAGTGTTGTGAAGAATCTAAAACTTCACCTGAGCCTCCCTCGGCATATGGGTGAGTAGATAATGGCTGAATTTTCATTTTTGGGTGGACTATCCCTTTAAGGCCCTCCTGGGCTGGCTTGGGTACAAAAAACAAGTCTTACCGTCTGTTGCAGGCCACATTTTGGCATCTGTCATGGCTCAAAAACTAACATCCATTATAAAGTCTGGTCTTACTTTGCACCGGAGCATCTGCAGATCAAATCCATACCCAATATGTAATGACATGTAAGGACAGAGGGATGTCGTATGATGTAAAGCCCCGTGAGGCATATTGTGATATGTGATATTGGGCTTTGATTGATTGATATACTAAAGGCAAGCACAATATGAGATTAATTAGTCCCCATTTTTGTTATTTGTACCACCATCTTGACCAAAAGGGAGCTGAGAGGTACAATTCCACCAGGCAAAGCTGCAACCCAATATGATTTGCTACCACATTTTAGGCTACCGCACCAGGAGCGTTTCAGAAGCAGAGGGTTTTATATATCCAATTTTGTAGACTTTTTCCATGATATTTGTATTTCTACCCTAAGTAAGTGAGCGTGCTATGTCATTAAATGGTTTCTTCATCTGTTTTAATGATGTTTATTGTTCCCTTTTATTTTTTTGTGCTCCAGCCTACAAAGTTAATACCGTTAAAAGTCCTCTTATGAATGACATGGATCAAAGATCTGTGGTTATCAACAAGACATGTACCCTCATAATTATATTGTATCTACATTTCACAAACAGTGCCTAATAGCAGGAAAAATCAATGTGCACTGCAGCTCTGTCAAAAATAGACATGCTGCTGCGCATCTGCTGGAATTACAAGAATTGTCCAGAGTGGCCGCGATCAGCCTGAGCGGCACCCTGCGGAGATCTGCATTCTACTGAGTGCACTAATCTAGTTTTGTACTTTGTTTCTGTGCTAAGTAACATTAAGGATATTGTTGAAAGAATATTTTAGTATGGTAGTATGTAATGGTCGAAAACACTTTAGAAACCAGTGACCTTTCATTTGACTTCTCTATAAAAATACCAGGGAAAAGAAAATATCACTTTACAAAGTCAAAGGTCTTCTGAGACTCCAAAAAGAAATGATCAGTCACATCAAGCAGTGAGTCAGTTAGCAGGCCAAGTGATGCTTTAGCAGCAGAATTATCTGTAAATGTCAGTATTCATGCAAATTCCCACCCTACTCATAAAACACAATGCTAGTAGCTACAGTACCGTGAGTAAAGTGCAAACTGCACTAATTTTTACTGAAGGACTCCAGGGAGACACTTGGAGACCTGAACCCATGACTTATATGTTGCAGTCTTACTTTCTGGGATCAAATCCAACAAAAAAAGCTGCAATGACAAGAACAGATTTCTTTCACAGTCCCTTGAAACGTGTGGTTTCTGTGGAGTCTACCTGCACCGTGAAGCTCATGCTGTCAAAAGAGACATATAGTGTAGTTTTATATGTAAAGGGGAAAATTACAGTGGTCATGTTAAACAAATCAGAAGCAGCAAGGAGAAATGACCTGGGTGAATGTGTGGGAGATCAAGAGGATCCTCACCACAGCTGAGTTAGTGTGTGGTGACAGCTCGAGTGAGTGGACTGACCTGCTACAAGACAGCAGCGTCAGCGGAAATGACAAGAATACAATTGATCTTGGCTCCGCCGTTGGAGCGACCTTGTATATAAAGTCTGACAAAGGGTCAACGGCTTCTTCCAGAGAGGGGCGTTTCTGCTCTCAGCTCCAGACTTTAAGAAAAAAAAAAAAAAAAGTAAATGCCACATTGGATTGAAGATGACACAGCTATCACCGCAGGCGTTTCCTCTAAAAGAGAAGCTCTTCATGCAAGTCCCAAATCCCCCTGTGCTACTATTAAGCAATTAACGCAGGTGGAACATATGGGTGCTGCAGACTAACGTAATCACTTATGCAAATGTACAAAATAAAATTCGGAGGATTAATTGCAGCGCGAGCACGTGCTGTGAGAGATGTCACGATTATCTCATGTACAGATGGAGATCAAGACGATGTTCTCATCTGGCATGCCTGTCTCACAGTTTACATGTTTAGTCTCCCTTTGGAAAACTTGCTGGCTTTACATGTGTGATCACAGTTAATCTGTATGTGAGTACAATCATTATTATGTTAATAATAGTAAATGTTATTTGTCTAGCACTTTTCAAAACAAGGTTATAAAACAAAAAGTAATAAAGCAGGACATTTATTGCCAAGTTTAGGACCCCTACCGAAAAATCACTTTTTCCAAACAGAATACCCCGCCAGTTATTAGGATGGTCAGTTCAGATGTTATAGCTAAATTAATGATCAAAGAAAATTAAGATTTCCCTGTCAATATAAAGATAATATTTGAGACATTTTTACCTGATTATGTTGTTGTTTGTCTTCCATCGACCCTCAGCTGCGAAGCCATATGAGGAGTAATATTTGGAGTCTTTGGTCAGAGACTCCTATCAATCATACAAATTACCCCTCACCTTGCAATATTTATGATAATGCAACCAATGACACGGCGTTAATTGCATCCATTCCTCACCTCTTCTGATGGCCTGACACACAGATCAGGAAGAAGCCAGTTTCCTCTCGCTGCTGCCTCACACTCAATCCATCATCTTTTATCCTTTGTGTGTGATGAATGCTACGTTTATGGGGCATTATTTCAGTTGTGTGTACCCCCCCTGCCATCCCAGTTCAGCTGTTCATATGAAATTTGAATTTTGTTTGGTAAACAGATATAAATAGCAACTGTTGTGTTCAAATGCTACTGTTTTGCATCAGACAAATTTGTTTTGGAAGGATACAGTGCTGCCTGGATTGGTTTTTCTTTAGAATCTTCATTTTGTACGCACCTGCAGTAGTATTAAGGGTAAAGTCAGGTTAATAAAGGCACTAATAATAAGAATGGATGTGAATGTGGCTCTGAGGTTTTTATCAAAGTTCTGAGAATTGCAATTAAAAAAGGTAAAAGTCAATTAAATGCCAAAAATGGGGTGGGGAAGGGGGCACCAAAGGTAAAGAGAGAGGCGCATGTATTAAAAAACTCACTCAGTGAAGTAGCTTTACTATTGATTCATGTAGCATGAAAAAATCAGACACAAAGATTCAATCTACCCTTTTAACATGTACATGGTATTCTGGGGAAAGCCTACATGCTTGTTACTACAATGTTACATGTAGTGACCAACCACATAAATATGGATAAAATTGTTAGAAATCTACTGAAATGAAAACAAAAAGAAAACCTAACTGGAACTGGAAGGAAAGTCTGCTGCTAGTAGAGAAGGTACATCAGAGATTATGTGCTGTAGCCTATGTACAAGTGCAGACAAAAAAGCACAAAGGGGGGTCCCAAAAAAATTGGTGTAACATCCAATCACAAGTGCGTCTGAAAGAACAACAGCTATTTTAAAACCAACCTTACTTTGATTACCTCACTATCCTGTTAAATAACCATGATCTCTTACGTGTCCTCATAAAACGGTCTGTATGATATCCTACCAATTAGCATAGAGTTTCTCTGGTTAAGTTAGGAAAAGACACACGGTGAGGACGCCTTAAAGTGGGTCAAAGTTCACATGGTTCTGAATGCCAGTCTCCTGGGGAAAGTCCTGTGTGAAGTTAAAATTACTCAACGCTTGCACACAAACAGTCAAAGGGTCTAAGTCCTATATTTGTTTGACCCATCCACCACCCTGGCCTTCTCCCTTTGTGAACATCTCACTGTCTTTTATGTAATGTCCAGGGAATTCATGTATCCGGGGCCTCCCTAGTGTAGTGATTAGAGCATTTGTCTTCCATGCGGATGTCCAGGGTTAAGAATCATTAAGAAGCATTTTCCCACTACCGAATCAAACCGGATCAGATTCCTCCCGAATTGTAGACGGGAGGTCTCATATTATGTAAAAAGGGATTCATTCCAGGGAATTTGTGTGTCCATAATGGAAAAGGATTAAAGTGACCTTTTATTGGCATTGTTGCCATCGTGCCGGCACTTAGTGACACACACAAAGTGACGACACCGCAAAATGCAGTGTTAAGAGGCCACGGTCATTTAACACATTCCTGTGAGACCAGGCTGGTAAAATGGGGACCAAAAGCCCATTTGTCCGACAGCCCTTTTCATGGAAAACAAATACCCATTGCTTCGAAAATACACACTATCCTAAAAAGATCATTGAACCTTTGCGAGTGTTAGTTAGGGTTAGGGTAAGAATATCAGGATAAGCCAATCAGGGGCAGAGTAACATAACATATTCTAATCATGACAAACAATCATCCTGCACTCTCATAAATTTTCCGAGCTGACTAAAATTTTAAGAGCATTTTTAGGTCAAAGAAAAGGTGATAAAAAGCTTTTATCCTTGAGTTTCTGAGTAGGAGTCAAAGTGAAGTACATTTACTTTTACATTCAACATTTCACTTTGCAATTTCCTTAATACTTGGAACACCAGTCTTGCAGACAAATACATAACACCCCAACTTTTCACAACCTGATTCAAACTGCACAATGCTACTTCCTGGATTAGCCCTGTTTTTCATCTGAAATCGTTACTCTAAAGCGGGGGTCTTCAACAGGGTATTTGTGACCCCTTGGGGGTCCTCAGAGTTACTGTAGGAGGGCCTCCAAATTATTGTTTGATAAATTTACGGTACACAACATTAATGACAAGCTAACTGTTACCCATGAATCCTTGACCAATCATGATGGCTAGCTTATCCTAAATCACTGTGCAGCACCTATCCATAACAGCAAGGTGAGCTAGTTTGCTAACAGTTACATACTATTGAAACATATTGGTCAGTTGGCTATGGTATTATTCCAAGTGTACAGAGATTGTTATGAGCCTTTTTTAAGCAAGAGACTCTGACACATCGTCCACCTCAGAAACTACCTACAAAAGTGCAGTAGGTGAAGCTAACAGACCTAGCCATGCTACAACTTAGAAGCTATGGGCAAGTGCAAAAAGACCCAAAAAGAAAGAAAGACCCAGTCCAGACAAAGAAGACCCAAAGATATTCAGACAATTATCTCAAGTACAACTCAGTTTTATACAATATATGTAGTATGGGCTCCCTGATCTCTTTCAACTAAGGGGTCCTTGGCCTGAAAAACATTGAAGACCCTTGCTCTCAAGTACTTCATATAAAAGTAAGGCTTATACAGCAGGATTAGGGAAGAAATTACAGAGATCCTAGAAGAATTATAAATAAATAAATAAATAAAAACTGGCAAAATAAAGTTTACTCATTAAAAAATTTCATTAATTTTCCACTTTAAAACATTTTTCCCCTTTTCAACATATAAAAGCCAAGGACTTGGATTTATGAGCTTTTCACAGGCATCAAAGCCTTATTCTCAAAGAACATTTCAACACCGATGTCACCAACATTTGGTGCGAGATAGCAGGTGGAAGAAATCACTGGTTTTGTGACGGTCAAACTGGGGTGAGGCTTGCTGGAAGACAGCCACTAATCCAGTCATTTCATGCTTTAAAATCACTCCACATGGATATCCCGGGTATAAAACTGAAATGAATTATTGCCTGTCTTGCAGTAATGTTGACTGAGTCTTTATATATAGGAAGGAAGAGAGCAAAACTTCTGCTTCCCGAGTCCACTCACTAAACATCAGCAGAACAGCACTTTAATCTTCAGGCAATCATTTTATCATGCATTTAGTTGACCTTTCCCATAAATCACAGCTGAGTGATCTGATCGAACTCTGCAGGATGTGGAAAAGTTTGCGGTATAATGCAGAGTATCCTTTTTGTGTTGGAAGGCATCTCAGTGCTGGCTGCTGCGTGGTCTTTGCTCAGTTTCCCTGCAGATGTGCGCTGCAGCTGACAGCTGCGTCAGTGGCTGAAATAGAATGAGCAATTGCAGGCAAACATTCCTTGTTAACAATTACAGTTGAATAGCGAGCTCAAGGTTAATTTGCTAATCAGTGAATCTGCAGTAATGGTAGCTGCAATAAATTATGACAAAGGGAGACATTTATCATTGAATCAAGAGAAAAGGATGTTTCCAGCTGAAAGTTGAAAGGATGTAAAAGTGAATTCTTTGAAATTGATCACAAGACATTGAAAAGAACATGGGATGTCTGATGTGAAGACAACTGACTTTCCTTTCCTCAGGAGAAACTTTCCAAATGTATCAAACATAGTTACAATTCTTAAGGTCAAACAAATGGCAACAAAGTACACCCTTGTCGAACTCCAACCCTGCAACCCTACTCCTACAACCCTGACTCCTTGCCCTGTTTTTTGTTCCAGGAAAATAACCCTGCTGGAAACACAATCGGAAAGTTACAGGGTATATTAGCCACCTCACAGTCTTCTGGGATATACTGTATATATGATCTCTGTAAACTTAATCGATCCTCAAGAAGATGGAGAATTTTATCTTCACCCTCTGTGCACGCATGGTCAGTCAGCAGGTGCACAGTTAGTGGATCTACTCTGTTATAGTGGTAAAGATAGTGTATTTAAGTAATTTATTGTAAGGCGCCAGTGTAACTTCCCTGCAGTTGTTGCGAAACAGCATACACAGGGTCTCGCTTGCTTAAACACTCTCTGTAACAAGGTCACAAGTGCTCCATACCAATAAGATCTTGACATCATTACAAGCACAGTTAAGAAACTACCTACTGTATGTATGTACTGTATGTAATCATATACAGTACATCTAAATAGAGAGAAAGATGTATAGATATAAATTAATTTGTCACATTAAATCACAAGATACAATTCCAGTGAAATCTATCCCCGTCAGTTTCTTAAATTGTGAATAATAATGAACAAACACATGTATGTTTGGGAAGTCTTACGAGTCATTTATACTTCCTTTACGAACGAAAATAGATACATCCGTTTCCGATGTAAACGCCACTGCCCTCAAACTTCCATGCGTCCCATATATTTGCATAGATATAGCCAATAGATGGCACTAAAGGGCAGAGTCAAAAGTTTCACACAGCAACAAATGACTCAATGGGGGAGAAAGTCGTAATATTGTACCTTTAAATGGAGGCAACATTGTAGATGGTGGTGGTCTGTGCGGCCACATGACGTTACATCCCGGCTTGGACGGAGAATTCTTTTCACTATATTATCAATTTGTTCTGTTCCACCATTATTTAAATTTCTTCATCATCGTGTACGGTCTTATCTCACTTGAACTACGCTACACTGCCTCCATGAACTCTGTAAACTTGCAGGAAACGTGCTCAAATACGGACAAAATGAATGCAGAGTATGGACAGAAGGTGCTGTCTGTCTCTGTATTTAGTATTGACCACAAATGAGCCCTTAGGTAGTGTCTGTATTTGGGATAGAAATCCTTTTAGCCTATGGGTAGACGCTCTGTCTGAACCTCTCTGTGTGGCCTGGTGTATTAGGTACCTTCTACCTGACCTCAGTAGGGAGAAAAGGCAGTTATCTGGCTGGTTGATAACTGCCTAGCCTAGCCTTATTCTTACAGTGCTTGGTGTAGACATCCTTTAGGCAAGGTAGAGCAGCGGACCACTCTTAACAGGGCATTGCAGTCCTGTTCGGTGCTGTTCCCATATCAGGCTGCGATGTTCCCCAACAGGACGCTCTCAGTGGTATCCCTCAATTTGAGGGGAGATCTGAAATTTCCACAGGCATCTAAGGTACAACAGTCTCTGCCTTGCCCTCCTCACCACTGAGTCATAATGCATTGCTCAGGTCAGATGATACAGACAGTACTCCAAGGTACTTGAACCTCTCCACCCTCTCCACCAAGGGTATGTTTATATTAACAGGGGTGTAGTTTCTCAGCTGCTTCTTCCCAAGGTCCACTATCATTTCTTAAGTTCTGCTGACAGTCATAAGTAAGTGGTTGCCCTGAAACCAGTGGGTCAGGCTCTCTACTTCCTTCAGGTAGGCCTATTGTGTGTGTTTATATATGCCATTAAGAAAACTTGGGAGTAACAAAAAATAGATATAAAATATAACACCTTATACAATGGTTATAATTTGGCACGACAACATGCACTACATCTGGCTCCTCTTGGAATTACGGAGTGATATATGTACATACCAGACACAACATTGACATTGAATGATTCTGCAAAACTCCAGCTTATGTCTGATATCAAAATCCAACCTGTTCTTATCCCAACTCTTCAAATACCAACACTTTGTCAGTGTCAAAATATGACAAGCTAGGTACTGCACACTCTTGCATCAGTATTGGACATTCATGGATGAGATCTCAATTGACGCTTGTTACATGCATTGTGTCTTTTTTTTTTTTTTTTAAAACTAACTACATAGGTAAAACATTTTGTTTTAATGTGTATTTCCTTAAGTTTAGGCAACAAAAGTCCATGGTTAGGTTTAGAAAAAAACATCATGCTTTGGCTAAAAATAAGTACGGCTGTTACAAAAGCAATGTCACATCATGTGACATTGGTCATGTTACAAATGTCTCAAATGTCCCTAGTGCTACACAAACACATTCTCGCTCTTTATTCTACGGTAGTTGTCAGAAATTGCTGCTGCCTGGTGTACCACCATTCATGTCTTGGCGTTGCTATGTCTGATGCCAACATCAACTTACGAATTGATGTAATTTGACCAGGTCAGTTGTTGTCGTTGGTGTCAGGAATAGCCACTGGCTGGTATGTATTATTCCACTGTGAAAGGTGCTTCTCTGCATCATATCTGACACTCACTGAAATCACTGACAAAGCAGAGGTAATACAGTGAGAATGGGCTGCAAAAGCCAACCTTTTTTTAAATAATATCTTTCAATAATATCTGTGTATGGTTACTACAGGAAACTTCATGGTTATGGCCAACAAACTAAGGTTAAGATGTGGTTACGATAAGGCCAATAAAACACTTAGGTCTAGAAAAGATAGTGGTTTGATTTTCAAACAGAACATTAAACCTGAATTGTGAATTATTCTGAATAGTGAATTCGAACTATGGTTTCCCGTACACTAATTCCTGCATTGACACTGACTTTGTTTACATGCACACCATATTCAAATTAAGGTCCATATTCTGGTTAAGGTAATATTCCGAATAAGGTGTTTATATGTGCTGCAGCAACTGGAATATTCCGTTTACATGTTAATTGACATATTCCCGTTCTAACTGTGTAATTCACTGTGTGGGCATTGGGGGCGCTGTACTGTCACCTGGTGAGTTCAGGTATTTTAGGATGTGACCTCACTATGGTCATCAGGTGTTTGGCCTGGAAGGGCAAATGGTTTTTGACCGCAATGGCGTGGACCGCTACAGTTTTGTTTGTTTGTTTTGTACTGAGTGTCAAATGTGGATGTAACAGATGGACTTTGCCATGCACACGCAAAATAAATGTTAGGTGATGCAACGCAAGAAGCTTCATGGACTCTGATTCAACATTTGGATAACAAAGGTAGCGTAGCGTGTCCAGCAACAGGCGCGTCAACACTGGTCAAATACCTCAGTAGCTAGTAATAGACTTAGATCCTTTAACACCCGTGTTTTGGCATATTCCAGAAAAGACCCCGGGCTACTGGCTTACCAGAAACGCTCTGATTTAATGCAACACTCAACCTGCGGGGGGCAGCCTATAGGTGAATCGCTGATGGTCTGCTGGAATTACAGCAGAAGAAGAAAAACAAGAAGAAGAAGAAGAAGTTGTGTATACAATGAACAGAAGCTGTAATGTTTGTTTCCGACATACCCCTATGTTACTTACCCCTACTTGCGCTTTTGCACCACAACTTAAGCACAACACTCCTGCTGATCCATTTTGTCCTCAACAATGGAAGACGAGAGTGAGAAGAAAAGGCGAACAGGTGTATGGACGTTTCCTTCCAGCTTATGCCTGTCACACCAGCCAGAGCCTCCCGCCGTCCGTGGATCAAGGTACGAAGCCAGTTCTGCTGTTCTCCCTGCTTGCCATAACCATAACAACACCGACAACCCAGGATTTCTTGCGAATCGAGCATGTGCAGATGTTTCAATGCCCAGGCATTTTCCGATTAAGGTGTAATACATGTCACAATATTCTGGTTAAAACAGGCATATGCCAGGGGTCTTATTCGGAATATTCTCCAACCGGAATATGACCTTAATCGGGCTATGCACGTGTTTACAT
The DNA here is from genome assembly GCA_035609425.1 of Epinephelus awoara. Taxonomy (NCBI): domain Eukaryota; kingdom Metazoa; phylum Chordata; class Actinopteri; order Perciformes; family Serranidae; genus Epinephelus; species Epinephelus awoara. Next base: position 7,803,125 of record CM069305.1, read on the forward strand.
GACTCACCTAATGCAGAAATATGGTGTGCATGTAAACGTACTCACTGAGTGTTGGCACTGGGTGTACATTGTGCAGAATTGCCCAATATAACTGTAATTCCCAGAGATACTGAGCTGATACGTGCCACACATCAGCAGAAGCACATTACTTAACCTGCACCTTTGCCACACAAGCCACCTGATCCAAATCAAAACAGAGCTGCCTGTTTATCTGGCCCTGAGACTGACTATGACCCTTTAGCACCGTGTACCACACTTTATGCACAAACATTCTCTCAAACCTAGTTTACATTCAATATACCACATCAAGGTCATTAGGGGACATGTAGGCTATACATCATAGCTGGTGGCTGTGAGCACTTATTCAAAGGGAGAGCAAGGCACTCAAGAGTGGCCTGCTTTTCCAGCATGAGCCTCCTTAGCTGCTCTTTTACTATATTAGCTCAGCTCTGAGCGACAGCTCTGCTCTCAACTGCTCAAGTAAACACCTTCCCGAGCAGTTTTGTCGATCTGAAGGGCATGCCAAAGTGAACACTTCTGCCCCAACGTGTGATCCAAAATCTGAGAGTGCAGGGCACTTTTTTTCTTTTTTTTTCCGCAGCCTTTTCCATTAGACCCATGGGGTGAACACCATGCTTAGATCAATACAGGCCCCATTAGGGACCCCTATTGGGTCTGGCTTCTGAGCATCGACCCGCCCACCCTGGTCGGTGGCGAGACCCTACAGGACCCACCGGCTGCTGCGGCACTCGTCCATCGAGCTGCAGCTCCTAAAGGTGCATGACGCGCATTTACCATCCTCTCATGCATTCTAGCTGAGCACTGTTATTATTACAGTCATTACTGGATACTGTGCGAGGCGCGTTTATCAGCTGTGTTTATCGAAATCAAGCTTCCTGTGAGAGGACAGCCAAGCAGCTGTTTGCCAGTAGGGCCAGACCATTATACATTCAGTGTAAGAGTCGCAATGAATTGTGGCTGATTTCAGAGGCTTTCGAATGTTATCTGCAAATGTGTTTGTGCAAAATAAAGCAGGGAAGGGACAGATGTTAACAATTGCTGTTCGTTTTATGAAATTCTGCAGATCTGCACAGTCTAATCATTCCTAAAGGAATGGCATATCACGCACGTTATATATCAGTTTGTAAGTAATCTCCTGGCAGTGCTTCCACTACAGCGACTGCATAAATACTCATCTATTATTTTGTTTGCCCGTCTCCACTCACCCAAGCCTTTGGGATCCTCCATCTATTCATTCGCCATGAATAATGTGGCACATCTCATGTCAGATGGAAAGATAATAGTGTCACAATGCTGGCCCCACATCTCCCGCTCAGCACAATTTACAATAGGCCATTCTGTGATTTCCCCGCCACTTCATGCCTCACATTGCTGCCCAGTGAGAGGGTGATTTGCAGAGAAGCACGTCCTGACCTTACACAGGCATACACCCACAAATCACTCTTGTTCACCTCTGACTGCTGGGATGCTACTGATCAGTCTTGATTGGACTGGTTTGTTCACTTACTGTGGCTCTGCTGATACAGCCATGCCTTAAGGGAGAATCACTGGTTGTTTAGTACATACAGTGTTAGTGAACTTTGCTCTTGAAGAACCAGTTGTTTAGACTGTTATGCAATGAAAACTTTGTAATACATTAGACATACATTAAAAAGATAACATCTGAAAATCAATACTGCATGAATCATACTGGACTCAACCCTTGGCCCTCATTATCTTTTTGAGTTCTTCTTATATATCTGTTTGAAGCAACCTCCTGGCCATTGTCACAATCAGATCAAAGAACAAAGGCGGTCATCCTTCCAAATGCCTTGTGTCTTGAGCATGGATGGTCGTTCTTGACCTTCAGATCAGTGTGTGTTGCGTAATATATTAAAACAATGCAGTCAGTCACATCTCTTGTGTTTTTTTAGCAGTAAATGGAAGCATATGATAACAACGAAGAGGGAGGAGGATAGAGCCGGGTTGTCAGCCTGTTCTCATTTCAAACTCGTCGTATACTGTTGCTTCATTAGTGATACGGGCGTTAAATACTGAAGCACAAAAGGCACCTTTTGCTCTAGGGTGGGCAGGAGGGGAGGTGGATGGGTCCAACAAACTTTCGCCTGTGAGCCTGCAGTTCACTTTCCGTGTGAATGTTGAGCCAAACCATGATGTCTTCCTCTGAACTTTAACATGTTCTTTTGTTTATTTTGAAAAAGACGGTATGCATCAAACAAGAAAAAAAGTGCATTGTCAAAGTGACGACATTTGAAGAGTTTGGAAGAGAACGTGTTGGTGTTGCTTAGCTCCCCCAAAAGAGACCTGAGATCCCCCAGAAATGTCAAAATTTTAAATTGGGGAGGGAGGTCTTTGTAAGTTTAAATGTGTGTGTGCAGGCCTGGTCAGTGTGTCTGAGTTTGCAATATGCCTAACATGACTGATCTGGACATGTGCAGGGTGTTTTTTAATGTATCATTGCTGATGGGCTGCTGTTACATGTTGTTTCATATGCCTACAGTATGCGTAATACAAATACAGCATATCATATTGCCGTGACAGGTGGCGTCCAGCTGCATTATTAACCGACGCCGCCTGTCAGCCAGTCATACGCGGCAGGTGCTGCTCAGCCAACCAGTAGCGCACCATAAGGTTCCGACGGCCATGTTAAAACGTACTCCACCCCGCAGCATATTATACCGTTTGTTGTGTTGGTTTCTAACACCAACATCACTGACCAAGAGTCACTATTTGACGACTTTGAAATGAGAACAGGATGAAAGTTCTTTAGCAAACATAGAAGTCACAGCTGGAGGATCCACCATGAGCATATTAGTTTAGTATTTTTTATTTTAGATCTACCCAACACCTGTTCTCCAGGCAATATCATGGATTTGTTTGATTAGGCCACTTTACATGCTCACAGGATGCTGTATGTGAACATTAACACTGAGCAGCTCGGGAGCTCAGCTCTCCAAGACACACCAGCAGTTCTTATCTGCTGCAGCCGCTGATGTATCTCTTTTGTTTTAATCCATTGCCACATAGTTTATCAGGACTTTTTCCTTTAGGTTTTAGTCTGTAACACATGTAGTTATGAAGTAACTGACCAAAGTAAAATACTAAGGATAAAGAAATATTTAAGTACAAGTAGTGAGAGTAAATGCATTCCGTTACTTTGAACCCTGACAACCTCCAGCTGGAGCATACCTCCTGCCAGCTCATGCAGTTCAGCAGCCTCTCTCTGGTCATGTCTGCCAAACATTAAAACTGAGTATCCTCTCTGTCTGTCAGCGAGCAGTGGCCGTCCTGATGGTCACACACCTTTCTGAAGCAGGTTTCTCCTTTATGTTAGCCACTAAAATAATACAGGGTATAAAGACAGATTTTTACTGTACCATGATGTTAATGTAAATACAGGTTATTATGACCAGTAACTGGAGTGATTACTTGACCAGGTCTGACTTGTTAACATGTTTAGATGTTAATACTCAGTATTTCCTCTGAAATACTCCTGTGTGGTGAAAATGTGACTTTCATAATTAGTTTCTGTCTGTTCCAGGCAGCCTAGCCTGTGACGCAGAGACCTAACAGTGCTGTTGCAGATGAAGAGGCTTTTTACAAATCCCATTCAGCCCACTTTAAGTTTGAATCAGACCAAACACACGGCACTTGTAATTAGAGTGAATATCAACACAAACTATTCAGTTTTTTCCAAATGTCACTGCATTATTGCCACCCAAGTGAATCTGTTGAACTTTTCCAAAAATCACTCCGTGGTATTACAAAAGTCATTCAGTGCGATCATCAACAAAGGGCTCCTCTGCGAGCAGCTGGGGGAGTTGAAGATGGCAACAGTTACTGAAGATTTCTGTTTATTTGTACCTGCTGATAATACAGCAAGACTATCACCGTTTCAAACAGGGATTACTAAGATCAAGTCTGCTACAGAGGAGGCAACAGTATATACACTGGTATCTGTAGGGGCGGCCCAAGGGCAAAATGAACAGTTGGGCCACTTTTAACCCACATTTCTTCCACTTTCTGTAAAATGCATGTGCATGTTTTTTTTGTTTTTTTTATGATGGTATACTACCCAACCCCAGATTTCCTGTGCTGTAGTTGGATTAAATTAGCAACATATTAGCATAAAACCAACTAAACTAATGAAGGTCTTAATACTGAATTTTGACACAGGAAGCCAGAAAGGGCAATGGGCTGCAATAAGGACACAACCTTAGTGGCACCTATTCTACCAGATGAGCTAGTGGGCACCTGGATACTGACACGTAATTAATAACATTAGCACAAACCAGTTGAGACAAAAAAAGGCCTGGGATTTCAATGGTTCTGGGGCAGATACCTGCTTTTCCCAGTTGGTAATTCAGCCTTGGCAGCAAGACACATTACTCACTAATCATATTCCTCCAAGTGCAGTTTTTGTATTTTTTTTTGTTTTGTTTTTGCATATCCTTTCATTTGCACACTTTTTTTAAAAAATATTTTTTTATTATTATTATATTGTTGTTGTTTTTTGCTTTTACACTTAATTCACATTTACCGAGGGAAAATCAAATAAGAAAGACACTGCATGAGAAAAAGAATAGAAATGAGCCCAAAACAATACAAAATAAAACAAACAGTAAACAAAAAAGAAGGAAAAGAAAGATGCACGGGTGATATTCAGATTGATATGTAACACACATTCGATCATGTACAGACAATGTCCCAGCCCCAGTGGTCTTCTAGGACCTTAACAGAGCTTTTTAAAGGCCAGTTTAGGCCAATGTGTCATTACAAGACAAAACCATTTTAGAACATTGCAGAGAAAAGCTGCAGCTGTGTGGACTGGCCGTCTGAGCTGGCTGATGGTGTCACCTGTAACTCAGCTGGTCAAATCGGTGGTTGCTGGTTTAAGAACGTAAAGCACTTCACCTGCTTTATCAGCCAATCGGCTTGTAGTGAAGTCTACTGGTGAAGTCAAAATGACTGCAGACACATTCTCAGTGACGAATGAAACTGATTAATTAATGATTAACCTGATCAATCAGTGCTGGCTGCTTATAGTCCATCTGATGCTCATTTTGTTTCTGTTTTTCACCATTTCATCACCACAACAAATGCAGCTGTAGCCAGTATCTCACTGTCACTATCCTCATTCATATTTTAAGAAGCTGCAAATTATATTCAGCCACAAAATAATAATGAAAAACTGGAACTCAGAACAAAATACAGAGTTGTTGCATAGCGATAATAAAAATCTCATCCACCATTCTAACCAGAGTGTTTTAACAGCTGGAGCAGTCCTAGAGCAAGTGGGATAAAGAACCTTGGTTGCCACAATTGTGCCAGCAGATCCATTTCAGATTTTCCCTGTATATGTGATCATTTGTGTTGAAATTTACTTTGTAGTTATTATGCTATTCTGTAAAAGTGTACTTCAGCTGCTACCTGTGTTTATTTTCCATGCCATATTAAATATAGCTGAAAGGGATGGGTCAGGCAGTTCGGTTTAGCTCTTTAGAAAGTATCGCAAGGTCATAAAGTGACGAAGCAGCTTTCTGAATTAGTTATTAGTAACTTTCAGACACATTATCCAACTTCCACCTCTTCTTCCCCTCTCTCCATCTCTCTCTGCCCTTCTCTCTCACACAACAAGCAGCTTTATTATAAACGCTGCTGCACTCAGGCTTTCAGTTATTCAGTTTTTGACCAGGAAAATCATACTTAAATCTCTCCGGTCATAATGTCCAATAAAAACATTTCCCTTTGCAAATATGTTGGCCTAACACTGCATCCTAACGACAAGCAAGCCTCTCTCTGTTCAAACTGAATACGAAAAATATGCACTTCTGTAACGTCATTTAAACAAACCACTGACCCGGTCAGCTCTGCTCTCGTGACCAACCCGCATAGGATATCAGCTGTGTACTCGTCTTATATCAAGATGTAACCACTTAAAAGATAAGTGAGTACTTGCTGTCTTCCTACTTTTTAAACAGAAACTACACATTTTATATTGTGATATTTACCGGAAAGTACATACAACGTAGCCAACAGCAACTAGATGATTACCAGGAACTGGCACTTTAATTTCCCCCAGTTGGATCAACAGTGTCCATCTTATCTTATTTTATCCTAAACCATCAATTTTACACTATTATTCTGAGAAATTTAAGAGCTAAAAATAAAAAAAAATTATAACAATGTAAAAGAACTCACGTACAAAAATAACCCTCCCTGTGTATTAAAGCGTATAAATAACCATTTAAATTGTATGGTCTGGAATAAATATTGCTGTACTAGTAGTGATAAATGATTTGGTTTTATTTTATCAAACATAAGATACATAAGATACATTAAAAAAATATATACATACAAAATCTACTGTACATGCAATGATGGGAAAAAAGGAATACACTCAAACAATGAGCTAAAAATAGCACGGCAGTAACACAAACAAGAGCTCTGCATGTAATTAAAACCTGACTGGATAAATATACTGATTTACATATCAGTTCTGGTCTTGATTATTATTGAATTTATACCGTAATAAGATTTCCATGTAGTGCATTAGTTTATGTGGTGGATTGTTTTAATGAGCCTCTCCCAAGCTGGAAACAGAGCTGAGCTCCTCTCAGCAAGCAGCGAGCTAATGGCAGCAGCACCATCACTCATTCTGCTCCACTGTGTCTTTGAAGAAACCATTGTATCTGCCAAATCCATCAACCTTTCCCACAGAGGCATTTGCCAGCCTGTGAAACTGATCATCTACCTTGGGGATTGCAGACCATAGTGGGGGGAGCCATATTTTACTGCCTCCTTAAATACTTACTGCAGGAAGGTGCCACGGGCCTGGCCATAAAAAGGAACCCCATGAATCCAAGGCAGCCGGGCTACTCTCAATCAGCCCAGAGCATCCTGAGACACTCTGAATACAGACATGTGATGAATCGGACTGTAGCTGCAACACTTCATCACGATGAAATTTAGTTTCAGGAAGTAAAGCAGAGTGGTGGATGTAGCTTTCTTCAAGGCAAGGCGGTCAGATTTGCATTAGAAACACATTATCCTTTAACTTGCCAGGAATAAATGATTGTAATCAACTTGTGTTGTACTTATGCTATCCTTCATGAATAACAATATCTACTCTCGGCAAGTTTCCCCCCAGGTGAAGTTATTTTAGTCTATTTATGATAAACAGATGACTTTACATTTACTATTAACACTCATTTCATTCAGAGTCTAAACTCCCTTTTGGTCTACTGTTGCTTGGACGATATGATACTTGATCTCTGATCTCGTGTTCCTTTACCTTGTTTAGTGAGACACTGGTATGACATGGTATAGGTAGGTCATTTGAATACAACTCTAATAACATAAAGCATTTTGATTTGTTCTGAAACCTGTTTTAATAAGTTGTGGGAATTGCAGTGCCAGAGGGTGTCAGCATAGTCAAATGGTGTCAAACTAAAGCCAGAGCAGGAATCTCAACTCAGTATATCTGTGAGTTATATCCACATTGGACGATTCTGCACCTCATGATCAGGGGCGTAGGGTATACACATTTATATGGAGTATATCCACCTCTTTGTCTAGCCTATTACAGAATACCCACCTATCAGCAAAAAAAGCCATTGGAATCAACACATTCTCACTCCAACCCTCACTTCCTTTTGTTGCCTAAACCTAACCATGTGTTTTAGTTGTTAAAGGAGAAAAAAAATGTCAATTTGCAGTGTTGTACCGTCGTAGTGTGTGTAATTTGAAAGAGACTGTATGTAAATGTTAAATTTCCTGTGAAAATTAAATTATATTTTGAATTTTAGATCAGACCAAAAAAATGAATCACCAAATATTTTGGTCTCGCTTGCCTCTCAGGCTTCTGTAGTTTTGCCACTACATGGTTATGCAGATATTGTTAAAGGCAAAAATCTTCTCAGTAAATGCAATAACACATGACTGAACATAAATACTGGTTTTGACATCCTTGTCTTGCAATGTTGTTAAGATTTAATAAAGGTGCACTACCTAGCAGGGCTGCTTTTTTGGACGAGAATTTTCTCTTTTAGTACTTTCGGTACTGATTAAAGTACAACCTGAATAATAGTATTACTGCTTGACCTTTCTTAACCAAAAGTTTTGGATATATATTCTTGATTCAAGATTTTAAAAGAACGGTCTCATATTTGCGTTAAATTTGTCCTTGATACCGCTCCTCCTCCACCCTTACACAACAGAGGTGAATGGAACTCACTGTGGGCAGTATTTCTATTGAAGAAAATACAGACAGCGCAGCCTGTAGATTACCCATTCACCTCCATTGTTATGAGCACTGAATTGAAAAAAATATTGAAGTTGGATCATTTTAAATGCTTTTTCAATACTGTGAGAAACACAAAGGAAATTCTGTTCACCCCCGTCTCTGAAGAAATCTCAGAGACAGATACATATCTGTCTAGAATAAATAAATCATAAATACATTTGCACAGATAGATACCACTAGGTAAGAGAAAAAAATCTATACATTTTTTGGTAATCAGGGTGAACAGAGCCTTTAAATGGACGAGGAAGAGAGAGGCTGCAGTGTATTTTGGGAAGAGAGCAGTTCACCAAAATGATGTTCCAAAACACAATAAAAACCTAACCTTAATATCATTCTCGGAACCCATCAGCTGTATTCGGCGTCTGACTTCCGGCAGATGGCGATACAGCCTCTGGGGTCAGACCCCTGATTTTTTGGCATTCCGGTTTGATTTGGGCGAAGGAGGCGAATTTCCATTTCCGACTTCCATTTATATATAAGTAAATATGCTGAACCATTGCGATGGATTCAGAGTTTGCAGTGACGCCAATTATGTTCCGCCTCATTAATTCACTGCACAGACCGTTTAACCTGTTAACAACTGCAGCCGGCTCAAACGTGATCGGTCAATATCACGCAGACTACAAACAGCCTATAACCGGAAACCAGTGCTCCTCCGCTCTTCTTCGAGAGGCAAGATCTCCGGGGTTTGCCTACAGACTCTACATTCACTGAATGTAGAGTCTGTTTATAGAGACTACCCTAATATTAATACACACCATCCCAAATATGCTGACAATGTTTTTAACGGAATTTATGATTCAGCCTACTCCACACCAAAGTTCCTAGCCATGTGTAATAACAGGCCTATCTGTGCAGTGAGACATTTCCCTATGATAATAAACCTGATAAGGAGGAAAAAAATATTTTGATTGTCCTTTGATTAAGAGGAAGAAGAAGATATACTTAATTAATCCCTGAGGGAAAATTCTATTTTTTTCTCACTCTGTTGTCATAAACACACAGGCCTGAAATTTGCACACATGCATAAACAGGACCTATACATGCACTAACTGGAGAGATGTCAGAGCAAGGCGGCTGCCTTAGACAGGTGCCCTGAGCAGATGGGGATTCGGTGCCTTGCTCAAGGGCACCTTGACAGTGCCCAGGAGGCGAATTGGCACCTCTCCAGCCACCAGTCCACACTCCGTATTTGGTCAGGACAGGGACTTGAACCAGCAACCCTCTGGTTTGCAGGCCCAGGCCAAGACTGAGCTACTGTCACCCCCAGAAATTAAGGGCCGCTGCGACAAGAACAGCTACTGAGCTTGAGCTACTGAGTCCCCCCTTGATTGAGCTTTGATGGATCATAGGACTCATGATGGCTGCTTATCCAAATCATTTCAATGTATGAAGTCAACCCAACTCGGTGGGTCAGGTTGTGCCCAGTCGATTCAGATTCAGGAGAGTTAAGATTTTCAGAGATGAAAAATATAAAAAAAATCATGACTTCATCTTGAATAACACTATTTATTGTGTTTCCCTCCACAAAGCATTTTATACAAAATGTGATCACCAAGCTCCTCTCAGATGATTCTATGTGAAGATGAAACACCACTGCTTTATATTTATTCTTATATTTTTCTTAAAACTGGAGTTGCTGTTCAGATGCCCTTGTAACTGTCACTCAGGGTTCTTAATTACCTCCGCCATAATTGTTTATCCTGATTTGTCGATCCAGAGAGGCTTCAGAGGAATGAGAGTACTTTGTGCTAAAAATATGATGTTTACCCTCCTAATGATGAAACCAGAGAGAAGATTAAACCGAGAGACGATGTTTGATTTTCAGATTATTTTGTTGACATCTGACACATGGAGCCTGAGTAGCTTTTTACTCAGGATTACACACAACATTAAAGGAGAAATCAAGGCAAAGTTCTGCTGTTTTCCCGAATCAGAAAGCACCTCATCATCTTCAGTGCTGCAGGCAGTGAATCTGAACAGTTCTGATGGTGGGTAGCTGGGCTGTGGAGGGGGGACGGTGACAATTGGGATGTGAAGGCCCTTACTGTGATGAAGTGTGATGATACTGATGCATTAGTTATTGTTTAAGCACTGTGCTTGGATTTAAAATCAAACAGTAAGTGTAAGATTAAATCCCTCATTAAATGAAAAATACATTCTTCCATCCTGTGTTCCTTTGTTAACTGATTATTTCTCTCCTGTTATGAGTCAAACATATAGTATTTTTTTTCACACCCCTGTTGCTGTGCCCTCTTCCTGTAATACCAGACTTCAAATGTTTGATGACTCATCCTGCACTCAGAGGCTTTTATAAAAGTTCATTCAATCAAATAAGACTTTGGGCGACTAGCTTGCTGCAGCCTATAAAACCGTATTTCACCATTTGTGGGTTGTAGATGCTTACAGAGCAATATGGAGAGAGAGATAGGAAGAGATGTGTGTTTGGACATCAGCGAGCAAAAACATGTTTTTATTTCCTAAACAATGTGACCAGGATCTAATTCATTCATTTTAGGGTTGCCCCTGACTAAGAATTTTCTTAACTGACCACTAGTTGTCATTTAGGGCCATTAGTCAACTAGTCACCTGCATGTTTACGATATAAATTTAGATATTAAATTCTAAATTTTGGGCGGGGCAACACCAGCTGCTGTTTTTTAACTGGCGACTGCAACTTTCTGACATCTGTCCATTAACATAACTTCTTTTATTGATGATGAATCTATTGAATTTTTATTTTCATTTTATTTTGAACCTATCATACTTTTACGGTGACTTTTAAGTCTGTGGACCTGAAGTAAGACTGTACAAACAAAATAAACTAATTATGTATTTATTCAAATGCTGTTATTAGATCAGTTTTCCTGGGTTGAGGTCAGCCTGTAACAAATGGGAGCCCACACTAGTACAAGGCTGTGACCAGCAGTAGCTCATGCATTAGGCATCTCAGAAAAAGAGAAAAACTATCTCTAGACAAAGTTGAAAATAAAGCTGTCAGTGCACATCAGGACAGATTATGCAGGTTTGGGATTGTCCCCAGTAACTGTATTGCTGAGTTTGTTAGCAAGAAGAAAATAGCAATGCTTAACTGTGTGGAAGTTACACTTTATATTAGATTTATTTGTGTTTATACTTTAGGCCTATATTTTAACCTTGCAATGTTTGTCTTAGATTCTCATTTTGCTCTAACTTGCATGTTGTTTTAATACATATTTAATGAGCATTGTTGGAGAGAACCTTAGATCCAAGATTTTCATTGCCAACAACTGCTTCTTTGTAACTGTTGTGCATGAGATAATATAGAAGTTAAATGTGTGTGTGGTGTTGTTTTGGCGTATAATAATGCGTATGACATGCAGTTCATTTGTTCATTACTCTTTTATGTTGTATTATTGTGAAAACAGCCCTTCAAACTGCAGCCATATGACAGTCTACCCTGCAGCTTGGACTTGAACTAGCAATGTGTTATATTGCGGTATGTATGCCCATTAAAGGGGACTGAATTTGCTCATTTTGAGGTTGGCTGCATGTTGTGGTGGAAACCCAAAGTACATGTTAATATGCTGTAATGTTCAAAAGACCCGAAATCTTGGAGAAATTGACAACATGTGACTAACGTTAAATGTTTCACTGACGTTAGCATGTAGCTAGACGTAGCTGTGTACTTGCAGCTGGGAGATGACTGTATGGCAGCACTTTCTCCCTTTCAGAATCAACAATAAAAGCTTTAAAACACTAATTCAAAAACAGGCAGAAATTGATACAGTCTGCAACTAAGGTTCTGTGTCTTCCTGACATTAGCATGTAGCTACATGTAGTTGGCTAGTGTAAGCTACATAATGTAAACACTTGCAATAACGTGCCTGGAGCAGCTGACCATTTAAAGAAATCCATAGGTAGAATAGACTGTAGAAAAAAACAATAAATTACCTTTACATATGTTTACCTCATTATTTGAAACTTTGGCTACATTTAACATGAACGTCTATAATTGTAACATTTATATGATGGAAATAAAGGAAACACATAAAAGACAGGGCCTTGCGCCCAACCTACATGTAGGATCAATGTCCTGCAGGGAGCTTTGTTGAGAAACGGGGAGGGAGTATGTTTTCTTCAAATTTAAAACAGACAAAATATATCACAAACTGTATTTACAACTTGGTCTGATAAACAACAACACTTTGGAATTAGAAACTTTCGACAATATCCACAACATAATGAGAATGGATTGATGCTCTCTCCTTACAGGCAAGTCAATGGCTAAACTTTTGATGAAGCACCCACACCTTTTTAGGATACAGGGCCCCTTTCCCCAGAAATCACCTCTATTTTTCTTCAAGACAAGAGCAACAGATTAGGCGTGAAAAGTCTACTTTGTTGCATCTGTAAATACCACATTATATTTCCCCAAAGGACACACCTGAATTGTGAAAAGCAAAAGCCTTTGTTTTCTAAATGGGTCATGATCTGTTTTCCCTGTGGAGTCCAACAGGTAAACCATTAGTCAGGCCTGCACGTTCCTCCTAATCAATTTACACAGTTTAAAACCATTCATCTCCATATCCCAGTTTGACTTCTATATTAGATGCAAAATGTCAGATACTGTAATAATGGTGAAGCGGGGCTCAGGATTATTGCAGAAACGCCAAATACAAATGATTTCTTTCCCTGTTATCTTCCTCTGGCAGTCTGCCAGGTTCCACTGTTTTTCTGTGGCAGTACATCAGTGTATTGGAGAGATGTAGATGAAGACATTTTGTACTCTCATATACAAAGATCCAATACATGATCCATTACAGAGCACTGATAAGCTAACAATTGTATTGGAAACAATTGTGATATTTATCAGAAATAAACTAAAGCTGCGTTTATACTTCAGTGTTGAGGGATTCTGCCATACCTGTAATGGCTGCATAGGCTCCGTATCTACGCAATAGCTGGTGTGCACCTCTACAAAAGCAAGAGCTGTTACAGGTCAGCTTGGACTGCTTGTGTTATTTCTAAAAAGTTCCTGATGCTGGAGGACATAGTTGATAGTGATGTCAACATGAACCAAGTTGGAAAATATATATTTTTTTCTTTTTCAGAAACACATCTAGGAAAGGCATCACTGCACTTCTGTTTTCTCCAACCCCTGCTCTCTGTCACAATGAATGAAACCTGCCAAGTCACCAAAGGAAAATGTTGGCACTGAATGTCTATCCTGATCTCGTAATTATGAGAAAAGATCTCATAATTTAAAAAAAATTAGACACCTTATCTCGTAATTACGAGATCCTGATCTCGTAATGAGAATGAAGTCGAATTATGAGATTAAAGTCGTTATTTAATGAGAGTGAAGTCATAATATCACGAGAATAAAGTCGTAGTTTTTTTAAGGAAATTACCAACAACAAACAGAATGTCAGATTGTCTTTCATGCCGTTGTAAGTAGCCTACTTTTATGCCAACATTTATTTTGGTAACTGAGCTGATTAAACAAACACAGTGCCTGCACTGAATACTTTTATATTACCTAATGACACAAAGTAGACTTTATCACTATCATTCCCACAGTTGCTGTTGGGAGTACAGTTAAAGCATCATTTGGCCCAATAACGTACAACTGAGTGAAATCCAACAATGAATTCAAAACCTGAATCGTAGGTGTTTATGGCAGGACATGCACTAACAATAAATCCGGCTTAATATCAGTCAGTATGTAAGTATGGCCAGGCCAGCCATAGAAACTATGACGAGGGGGACAACATTTTCCAAATTGGACTCCTCATCCACACCCACTCCTCCACCATCACCACCACTACCCACTCTTACCTCTAATACCAATACAGGCTATTTCATATAAGCTCTTGGCCATTAGCCTTGTAGTTACAGTGATGGAGACTCTAACATCCATTTCCAAATCCAGCATTATAGAGACCCATCCAGGCCATGCCCCTCTGCCACATTCAGCTCCTTCACATTTTTTTCTTGGTCAGAAATTTGGCCATTTTCTCTGTGTTTTTTTGTTGTGTTGTGCCCCCGAAAAAATGGTGCAGTTGAAACTGCATTATTTTCACAGTAACTGCAGGGGCTGGGATTTTAGATGACAAATTAAAATGTGATTTAATGATAACAATACATTTAGTTATCATGGAAATACATATAACTTGTATTGACAACAGAGTTGGGTAAGGGTAACTTTTAAAGTAATCAAAGTACTTTACTGCATTACTTATTTTAAAAGTAACCAGTTTCTTTACTGCGTTACTCCCTGAGAAAAGTAACTCAAATACTTTTAAAGTACTTTTGAGTATTCTACATTTCCTATTGGGCAATGGACCACAGGGTGCTAAGCCTACATGTTTGTCTCCAGAATGAAAGTTATGGACCACTTGCCCTTCACTGAGATCCAATTCTCCCATCACAGCCGTCACGTTGACCAGTAGAAACACAGAACCATCTGCTGCCGTAGACAACTGTATGACAACAGCCCCCCAGCATTTTTAATATTTCCTCTAGGGATGTTAGCACACAGAGTAAAAGGGGGAAATGATGGTGTGAAACAGCAGAGGCACTTTGTCAACCCGCTGAGTTAATGTTACTGTCATTAGCATCAAGCTAGCAAACAATGGTACATCCTCACGGTCGGACATAAAGTAATAACATTAACAAATAGCGGCGGGGCTTTTACTCACCACAACTGCAGAGGCTCCCAACTTCATTTGAAACAAACTACATTGTAGACGGTCCGTTATTTATTAATCCCTCTGTGTGTTTATATATTTACTTTTTTTCCGCTCCCGTTGTCTTCATAAAGTTAACACATTGTTCCGTCATTTCAAACTCAACACTTTCTGAATTTATTTCAAATTAAAAGCCCTTTATAACCTCAGCTGAGAGAATCCCTTCATTTTCTAAATATGCTTTTATTGTGAAACATTTGTCAGAACTTCCTGTGGAAGATACAGTAGCTTGAATGTTTATGTACAATACTTCAAATGAAGCTCCTGCCACCTGCTGACGCGTTTAGGTGACTACAACATGTCAGCTGGCACATGAACAGACACAGTTCTGGCAGTGACTCAAATAATAGTAAAAGTAATAAAAACAGGACAAGAATAACCTGAAGACATCACACACGTTGTGAAAGACGACCGGGATAATTGGTGAGTACCAGCGTGTAGCGTGTCATGTCTGTCGGCCAAGTCAAGGCACAATTTTATGACTCCACAATTGTGTAATGTGACATAGTGACTTTCAGAACGGGCAGAAAAGTCGTGTAGCGTGTACCAGGCATAATGCAAGTCCTGAGTCTGACCTGTCTGTCAGCGAGTCCTACTCCACCTTCTTTTAGACTCCACCTTAGACAATGGCAGCATTTCTTCTACCACGTAGCGAGCCACAAGCTCCGTGGCTTCTTTCGGACTGATAGGTTTAACGTTATCTCCGTTATTATAACCAAATGACAGCCGTTGCTGTTTCGGAGCTGAAGGACCAGCGCTCTAAAAGTAAAGGAAGTAACTGATGGCTTGTTTGAAAATGTACTCAAGTATTTGATTACTCAAACAGCAAACTAACACGTTAGGTTACTCGTTACTGCAAAAAGTAATCAAAGTACTCTAATGCGCACACCCAATGGTAGGGCTGAATATGGCTGATTTATCTGAGTTGTTAAAATGCATATTGATAAAAATGGAAATATCAATGTAACTTGTATATTATTGGGTTTTCCCAGCACTTCAACAGCAATCCAAATGTAGTGACTCCGAGGTAGCATGACTCTTACTGCAGGTAAGCTGCATGTTATGACATGCTGAACCTGAAGCAATAAGTGAAAGGCCACCACTTTTAAGTAGTAGAGAAGACACATTTCTGTCAGATCATATCCTGACAGTGTGAAAACAGAAGAGCTGGGGAGAAAAAAACAATACAAAAACCTCTTTGTACTGAACCTGCTTGGAACATCACTAAAATATTTATGATCAGCATTGCTCTGTGTAGCTGTCTCACTACCTGCCAAGGTGTGCAGGTGTTCATCCCTCAGAAAAAAACATTTAACACTCATGGCCTTGGATGAATCACAGGCCTTTGTCTCTTAAAATGCATTTAACACAATTTAGTCAGCCATCTCATATGAAGTGCATTATTATGTGAATGTAGCAAAAACAATAACTTCTCCTCCAGGCAAACATTGAGTATGTCTCCATCCCTCTGGTTTATGCACTTACTCATTTTAAGTATCAGAAAATCAAAGTGAAGATTGGAGGAAAAAGTCGTAAAATCGCTTAAAGAGCATTACACTGGTTTGAAAAGTGAGTGTATCAATCAAAGAACATACACCGTATGAAATAATGGAGGTAGCCACTGGGACATCATCGATTTGTCTGTGGACCATTTTTGAAGCCTTGAGTGTGTGGTGTTGGCTGTTGCCAGAACTGACCATATTTAGAAGAAAGGTTGGAGATAACCCTAATGCTAGCCGCTAGCTTGGTAGCACGGTTCATTTGCAGCTATGGTTAACTGTAGGAATGGTAATGATAATGCTAATTTTTGCTAGCAAAAAAACAGGATTAAAACCATAAAAACAAACTTCACTTACCAGAAAAACTGAACATTTGACTCCTCAGAGAGTGTTTTAGTACAAACGATGAACAAGTCTTTTTTTGGCAACCAAAACTTTACTATTAATTTATATGATCTGAAAACACTGAAATAGAAACAACTATGGTTACATCTATCTTTGTTGAATCTAGGGTTATGCCATTGTTACGTTACCTGACCAACGTTGCTGTGGTGATGGCACCTTGTCAACAAACAGCACCCACATGGCACTTAAGGCGACAACACATTTGATTATGGATAATTTCCCTGTACAGTTGTCCTTAAGGAGAAAATTAGCTATAGACTAGTCCATACCCACTGAGTGCACAGTTGCCCACACACAGTTTCACATGGTGTGTGTTTGGGATACAGGTCATAGAAAATTGCAGATTAAATAGTCAACTGAACCCATTAAGAAGAGCAATGTATTCAGACAGAGTTTTTGTGAATTTGATAGTACGATTACTTTATTGAAAGTACAGTAGTACCATTACCAATAGTGGGATAGTTAGTCGGCTAAAACTGTACTTTAGTAGTTGAGGTAGCACGTTGAAAGGCAGATAGTTTATATGTTGTATTGACTTAAAAGTGGGGCACATTGGTAGAATTACTGACTGAGTGACAGAGTGACACACTGACAGTTTCCATGATTATGTACAGCATACCATAACATGACTTAGTCACACCAAAAATTAGAAATAAAGAAAAAAACATCCAGCCACAGCTGGTCACATTTTGGCCATTTTTAAGCATTTTTCTGTTGTTATAGCGCCACCCAGTTGCCAATTGGAGTTAAATTTCTCCAGTCACCTTGAGGTGTCCTGTTCTACATATCTATCGATATGCCGGTTAGGCCTAGATAAGAAATTAGCTCTCTAGCGCCCCCATTTTGTTTGATGGGGTCAATAATGGAGGGGTCCCCTCAGATTATGTGTGGTCATATGCCTACAAAGTTGCGTGGTGATCGGTGAAACCCTTGAGATGTTATACACCTTTATGTGATGAGCCACGCCCTCCACAATATTCATTGCCTTATAGAAGCTCAGTTTTAGTAAGTTTTCCAACTTACAGTTTTCATCATTATATAGTAACTTACCCTCGGAGACTGTATCTTGGACAAAATGCAGTGTAACAAGACAAAGTGCATAATCCATGATGTGTGTACAGTGCATGACTCTAGTGGCAGACACAAACATTATATCTGTGTGGGGTGATAAGGAAACTTATGGTCTGACTGGAGCTCTTTTAACTTTCTAAACTTGTTGTGTCCTTTTCGTCTGCAGTGGTTTAATGGCATTGACAGGATAGCATCATGGAAAAGTATATCAATGTGCATTTTTATTTGCAGATTTTCTAAAGATTGAATGAACTTGAATGAAAACTACAGAAGTAAACAAGGTCCTTCTTAGCTTTCTACCAAAATAATAATCCTTTTGAAAACTGTTGAAATTCTGTTCTGTTGATTATCAAGCATGACAGGGACCCTGTTCCTGAAAATAGATTTTAGTGTCCATTAATTTAAATGTCATGGGTAATATAGGTGAACTAACCCTTTAAGTCTCTGGGCTCCCAAGCTGTGACTTCTATAGTGAGTCTTATTTGGTCACAGATTGAGAGTACCTCATTTAATTATGGACTTTTAAGATAAGTATCCATCTTTAGATTTTAAAGCCAGGCCCTAAGACAAAGCGCCAGTTTCCTCCTGCACTTTCAGACTTTAACTGCAGTGCTTCTGCAGATGATCTAACCATTTCAACGGGAAATGACTGAGCAGTTCAAGTTAATGGGAAACGAGGAGTAGCCAGAGAGAAATACATGGAAGGATTCCAAATTCATGGGAAAACCAAACTCACAGAGACAGTCGAGCAGAATTGGAGACAGCATGTTGAGCCACTACCGGACTTACCAGAATAAATACTAAAAACTGGTGAAAGACGTGATCGGGGGAGATCCATTCAAGCTCCTTCAAAGAACTGGAATTTCTGGAAGATTAAAGTACAAAACAGGAAAGTTTGGAGAACTGTTTGGACAGTTCTGGCGGTCTTATCATGTATGCATGTACAAACAAGCTTGCAAGCATGTACACACGGTCTCACAAGCACATACACACACAAACCTTAATGGCGCCTGGAAGTGTATTCCAGGAGAAGAGCAATAACGGAAAATACACTGTATCAGGATTAGTGTTCATTTTGTTCACAATAACTGGGATGAAATATATCTGTTAACAGTGTTTGTCTTTATTATGAACAAAATTTTCACAAAAAGAAATCATTAATGAAACAAAAAAATAAAAATAGGAGAAAAAATTCATGTGAATCCATGAACCATGCATGCTTGGGTTATGCCTCCACTAGCCAGCCCAGTATTCTTAGTAATTATGTCCACACTGCAGCTCACATATTATGTCCATTCCCAGCGTTCAGTGTTAATGCGGGAAGTGTTGGAGGCTTTATGTAGTGAGGTACAAAGGAGGGTGTGGAGGTGGACGTGGTGTGAATGGCTGTGGATGTGTCAGACTTCCAGGCAGAAGACTGTAATTGAGCCTTGGCCTTTTGTTGTGGTTAACTGTAACCGCAATCTCCCCTGGTCATAACCCTAACCCTACCCCTAACCATCCATACAGTATGCACTGGGTGTATTTTTCTTACAAATGTGTGTTTCTTTCCTCATAACACATTTGTAAAGCACATGTTTTGAGGATTTAAAATTCTTCAATACTTCTTTGCCTTTGTTGGCACTAGTGATAAGAAGAATGGCTCCTTTAAGTAACCTGGTTCTTATCGTTCACCCACCACTAGCAAACCAACTCATGAATGACTATTTTGGTTCACCTAACCCCCGCTGTGAGTACATGGCATTCCACAAGCTGTTTTGCTTTTCAATAGTCTATTAACACATGTCACAATCACATGAACACAAGCAAAATAGCTGTCATCAACAGAACATACCTTTTGCTTTTTCAGTCTGAATAGACTTGCGTTCTTTGATTCACGACTCGATCTTCAGCTCACTGGGTGTGCTTTGTGCCACTGTTGCTGAGCAGCGGCTCTCACTTGTTCTTCAGCTCGGGGGGTGCATGTTCAATGTGCAGGCTGTTCTCACAAATTTTTTGTGTGTAGGAAAAGCAATGTGCAAAAATTTGTACATATCCCATGTATTTTAAAAGGCTGCAATCATGTGACCAATGCACTGATGGGAATGAACAAGGAAGCAGTCCAAAAAATGACCTTTTGCCTGGGACTTTCCCCTGAAGTCTAACGTTCAGATCTGTGTAATTTTTTAGTGAACTTTGAGTGATTATAAGCTGATCCTCATCATGTATCTTTTCCTAAACCTAACCTCAGTAACTTTACTTGCCTAAACCTAACCCCCATATTTTTACGTTAATTACGTAGTTGTGTGTTAAAGACGTGACGGCATTCGTGGGACACAAATTTGTAGCATAGCCTAGCATACAAACTGTTCTATGAGAATATGTTGCAATAAGAGTCATGGCTGAATGACAGTGGTGCTGGAACAGCGGCTCTCTAAAGTTCACCTGACTCTTATGCGCAATTGTGCAGGTTACGTAGGGTAATTTAGGTTTAGGCAAAGAATTGCTCTGTGTTGTGACATTGTGTGACGTTAATTGATTCCATGGCCTTAAAAGTGCGTAATGTGACGTTACATATGTACCTAACTTAAAGTAACTCAGTGTTGACTACTGTTGTCATACAGGATATGAACAGCTGGGTCACAGTCCTGTTTGTTTGACCTATTTATCCACCCTAACCTCTTTGCTATTCTGTTCTTCCTAGGATGGCAAAAGCATGGCCCTACTCTCCCTCTGACTGGCAGGTGCCATACAGTCATTGGCTAGTACTCGTTGCCTTTGTTGGTTGGATTATTTAGTTTCAAGCAAGAGGTGTGAGATTGGTTAGAGATGAGTAAGAATATCAGGGTAAGCCAATCAGAATATAATCAGTAAGGCAGAGTAGGGTGGGCCAGGTGCTTGCCGTCCTAGGGAAAAAAACCCAAAAACTTGCGATAGTCTCCCTATGCAGAATTTGTTGCTCTTTATACTGTGTCGCCTTACCCATTTGCCCCCGTCGTAATTACTCCGGCCACTAGAGGGCGCCACCTATGCTGAATATTAATATGGGCTGGAATAAGCTGCAATTTAAGTGATTGTTCAGTCTCAAAGATTTAAACTAAGGGACAAAATAGTTTGAGATCCATTTTGAGCTGGTGAAAAATGGGAAAATCCAGAAATTAAACATCTCCCATATCTGCTGAAATGTGATCCCTTCATGTTGACACGCTTGGCTCCTGGCCTGTAAGACACTAGTGTCTCCACTAGTCTGTTTAAAAGCAAACATAATGTTAAATTCATTACATTGTTATATTGCTTATTACTAATGCAATATAAGTTGGATTTAGCACTGCAACACTTTTAATTTGCCAGAACATGTTATACTGTTAAATGCCGGTTTAGCCGGTTTGCATAAAATCAGACCAGTTTAAGCTCATACACTGGATCAGACTGGCAAAACTAGACTCGACTAGAAATCAACCCAACTCCGATAGATCAAATTATTGACTGAAGAAAGATTATTATGTCAAGTGTTTACATCTAGACTAAAATATCCACATTTTCATTCAACATTAACTCCAAATAAGAAAGATGTAGCTAATGGCAGATCTTTCTATAGGTGACATATGCAGCCATCTAGGGCGCCAACTGGAGGGGGCACCAAAATCCCCGCTTATTAGAGCAGCAGAGTAAGAGATGATGAAAAGACAAAAGCCATGAAAAAAGAAGTTGAAATATTCAAAGTCACACATGCCATATTTTTTTGTTATTTATAATTACTGTTTGTTAGCTAAAGTTGTTTATTTGTCTTGATTTCTAATTGTTGTTCTTCCTAATAAATACAATAAATATAAAAGATAATATCGGATAATCGGTCCAGCAATGGCTGCAGTTTACTAATGACCAAAACTCACATGAACTTCTGATATCAAGATTATAAATCTAAAAATAGCTGATAAAATGAACACTCCACTGTATGAAAATGAGTAAGGACGACAATGACAAAAAACACTGCAAAGGACACCCAAAACTTCTATAGAGATTGTATTATATTTCCAAAAATATATGTACAGTCTATTACAAAGGTTACAAAGCAAAAAGAATTGTCTATGTAACAAGAAATCGTCTAATTAAATGATCTTACAGTTCTGCTGTTGGGGAAAATACTTTTGACCAGTGAATATTCTGAATACTTTCATCACAGAAAAATAAATAATAAATTGACATTTTGTATTACTGTACAACAACCTAAAATCAAAACAAAGTAAAGATGGAAATCCTATCAGCTGTCTTTGGTCCTAAATGAAAAATTATGTACAACTGAAATCTTGTGGGTGACAATAATTCATCTGCGAGATAGAAAAATATAGTGCATTTTCAATGTATTCAGAGCTCTCTACTGAGTAATATGTGTAAAAAACAATATAAATAAAATGTACAAGTTTTACAATTAGAACATATACAAAGATTCCCTCAAAGTCTCGTCTCTCTCTGACACAATCAACAGTGCTGCACTCTTTGGAATTATCCACCACCTCGCCAAAGCGGTGAAACTAATTTCCAACTGCTGAACCACAAGATTTGAAAAATAACGTCATACTCTATCTGCTATTCCTGATTCCAACCAACCCTCTACATCTTGCATGTTTTTTTTCCTTTTTAAATTTTATACTCTTTTTATATTTTTGCTGAAACAGAGCCACAACAAATCTTTTCTTGTCCAGAGTTAAGCAACCTGAAGTTTAAATGTGGATGAAACAAGCTGAAACAGACAGTAAAGTGACTTTTGATGGTGAAGGTTACAGGTGATTTGGACGCTGAATCTATTGTATCCTGGCCGTAATCTCAATTTGGCTCAAACGGCTGTTTCCCCAGCACAGGAAAAAAGGGGACTGAGGCATTCTACCCTGGGGTGTGAGGGGCCTCCAGGGGCCCTGGTTTTAAAATCAGAGCAGGGGGGTGGAGGGGGTGAGAGAGAGTGCTGCCTGTGAACTGGGGAGTTTTGTGCTGACTGAATGACTTTATGCCGGTATTCAATTCAAAGGTCTGGCCAAGGCCCAATTGCTGAGCTCTGCTGTATGGATAAAGGGAGGGTGTGTGTGACACAGGGGCTCAGAGCTGGTCAGGGCTAATTCCTGGTGTCTCCTCACAAAGGTGAGTCCCACAGTGAAAATGGATCAATGCACGCATCCAAGCTAAGCCGAATCATTCTGAAAACACATGTAAAAACGACATGCATCCACACAAGCTTGTTCAGGTAATTTTTGTTAACGTCTCTGTCCTTACAAAGTACTTACAGGAAAACAGGAAATGGAGTCTTCTTTCGGTGATTACTCACCCTGTGATACCCTGAATTCATGGAGAAAACTTTGATTTTCATGCATGTCTCCACTGTGAATGGAGAATCCAAATAGAAAATATTGGAAAAGTGAATGGGGGCCGCCTTTAAAAACAGCAAAACTATATCAAAACATTCATTTACAAACTCTAACAAAACTCATGCAGTATAATCCAAGTTTTCCAATCCAATATTTATGTAGTCATATGCT
The DNA here is from genome assembly GCA_035609425.1 of Epinephelus awoara. Classification (NCBI taxonomy): domain Eukaryota; kingdom Metazoa; phylum Chordata; class Actinopteri; order Perciformes; family Serranidae; genus Epinephelus; species Epinephelus awoara. The sequence continues at coordinate 7,826,664 of CM069305.1, forward strand.
CAGTACTTTGTTGTCCCTAAAACATTACTTTAAATAAACAGTTTCAGGCACGGATGAGTAGCGCACCTCGGCAAGCGCGTGCCTTTGAATGCTGCTTGTGCATTTCATTGAAAAGAGTTTGTAAACAGATGTTTTGAATAAAGTCACAGTTTTGCTGTTGTAAAAACACGGCCCCCATTTACTTCAATTGATCAAGAATTTTCTTTGTTTTTGGATTCTTCGTTCATTGTGGAGGCATGCCAGGAAAACAACATTTTCTCCGCTAATTTAGGGTAACATAGGGTGAGTAATTGACATACAAAAGATCATTTTGGGGATTGAGTGTTCCTTTAATACAGCCAAAGTCAACAGCTAGTCCTCTTTCAGTTTTTTTCTGTTCCTGTTGTCAGACAATGCAACTTATTTTAATTAGTAATTAAATTGCAGCTCATCACTACCTGCAAAACAGTCATTATAAAGGCAACTGTGCCGATGAAATCTAGAGCTCAATTAATTAATTGATGAATTAATCAATAGAAAATATACAAGCGACTAACAGTATGAATTATTCTTTGGACAAAAAAATTCAAAGGTTGAATGTCCACATTGCTGGATTTTGCAGTCCTCTACGTTAGTTAACTGAATATCTCTGGATTTCAGACAGTTAGTTGGACAAAACAAGGCATCTGAGGATGTAAACCGGGCATTCACAAAATGTGATGGAAGAGGACTTGATAATGAAAACAGTTGTTAATTTCATCCTCAGTCATTTTTGAATGATCAGGAAAAATAAACAGAGAGAATGTGAACACCTGTAATGTGTATTCAGCTACACTAACATTTAAAATCCTTGATCCCAGAGAGGATTTTGCATGAGGTCAAGCCCAGTATGTTTAACTGTGCAGACTATGTGTGCAGACAGGATGTACCCGAACACATCCCCCCTTTGCAGTTGTGAATGTCTGCTGCCTACATCCGTTTTAGGATTAAAGCTACCCTCTTTACAGGTGACAGACTTTCCTCAATAGTGTCTAGGCAGGCTTACATTGTCCTTGTTTCCCGTCCCTTTCAGATTTATCCACCCCGGAGAGCCTTTTCTAAAGGCTCCACACCAGATGAGTCTGGACATAGGGCCAAGACGGAGAGAAAAAGATGTTTTCAAATGTGGCCGGCTTAACGTGGATGCAGTTTGAGAGATAATGGAGAGAAGGAACAAAGCTAGTAATGGTTTTACAGCTTGTCAGTGAGCCCAAGGTTGATGATTCCTGATGCTTTTTTTCTTTGCATTTGAGACGAAAACAGTTGAAAGACTGTAGCTTTGAAAATATAGATTTATCTCAGGTTACAGCAGCAGTAAAAGATATGGTTGTAATGGTTTTCCCCTACGAACAGCGCTCCTCTACATGACAGCTGAATAACTGCATTTTCTTATCAAAGAATACTGCACTAAAACATACTCAACATGGAAACTTTTTTTTTTTCTTTTTTCTTTTTTTTTGCATTTGAAGTGGAGACAGATGGCACCGAATAGGTTGATTGGCTTTTAGCACGTCTTCTGCAAAGCCCCCTCGTCTCTGTTCTCCATACAAAGCCGTATGGAAGAAAAGAGGAGCAATCTTAAGAGACACTTTAATGCATGTTCCGTCACATCTACGCCTGTGAAGGGATGAGCGGCGGAGACGCATGAATAAACAAGGGGAGCTGCATGGCTGCCTACAGAGCCGGGACGGTGGGATTTAACAGCACGATCTGCGTCTGACTCGAGCTCCAGCGTTTGGTCCTGTGTTTTCAGACCCCGAACCCTGAAGGGGCTCTTTGATTTCTGGACGGCGCGTCGGGTGTCGGAAGATGATGTCAGCGTGGCTAATTGGCACCTTTCTAGTGTTTCGAATGGCGCCTCTTTCATCTCCGCAGCCACTCAGTTTAACATTTCCATGCCATGTTAGATTCCCATCAAACGTTTAGCATATCATAGCGGCAAAAATATGACATGATTATTTCATTTGATGACTTGGCACGGCAGTTTTTCCGAGCGCTTTTCAAAACCGTTTTTAGGTCAAAGAGGTACATTCCTTTTTCATTTCCCGGCGGTGACTGAATCGTTCCAAAGGGTTTGTCTCAGCACAGCACACACATGCGATAAAACCTAGCACCTTAAGAATCTCAGGTGAGGACCATTTCTACCTGGTTATTATTGCTCTGTTAAGTCCGTCTCTTCTCCGCCGACTGTGTCACTCGTGGCATTAAACCGTGCACTTGATTTTACCAGTTCAAGTTCCAGATAAAAAGACATCACACTACAAGGAAAACAAACAAATAGGGAGCTTGTCCACCCTTTAAATGAACGCAGAAAGCATTGCCATTGAAGTGCCTAAAATAGTGGCAATACTAAACACATTTTAAGGCAGTATTACATCTCAGATCCACCCTTAAAAAATTGTATTTGCAGCTGAAAACAAAAACAAACACTGTGTGCAACATTTTAGGCAAAATGATGGCAAAACAATTTGCGGTGGCTTCAATTTCATCTTTCAACAGTGCTGCAACATTCTACTCAATAACCCAATAACTGTTCTGCGTCTCCTGTAGTGAACACTAAGACAAAGGATATTGCTACTCTGATATAAAAGTCTTTTGATTCGAAGAACAATTCGCCTCCTGCATCTCCTCAGTGTTGCACTCTTCAGAAAATTCCTTAATATAAAAAAAAAGGTTGAAACCACATCACTCCCGTAGGTCGCAAACAAGCACGTGAGGATTTTCACTTCAACAGCACATGAAGGAAAACACTGCAAACAGTTCACACAGTCCAGCATGTGTCAGCACAAAAAGTACCTTTGAGCCTAAAAAGTTCCCTCCGCGTTTGGATAAAAGAGAGTTTACCCTGTTGTCAAGTCCAAGTAGAAGAGGGAAAAAAAACTGCTGCATGGGCCACAACATGTCACTGTGGCGGACAGGAAGAAAATTAACAAATTAGAAAAAAAAGGAACAAGTGAAACCGCCGCAAGTAGACAGGTTTTGTTCTTTTTAAAGGAAATCCATAGCTGTGGTGTGCACTTTAAATCATTCATTAAGTTAAAGAAACTCCTGTTCAATGCGCCTTTTGATATGTGGTTGAGTTCATAAGCGCTTCTATAAAATCAAAACAAAAAAAGAAGAAGAAGAAGAAAAAAGTAAGTCATCTCGTCCAGGTAGTTTCTTTTTTTGTTGCTGTTTTTTTGCCCTTTTCCTCTCTTTAGTGCCCTTTGAAGAGGCGGACCACAATCCTTCACTGAGGAACAAAGGAATGATTTCACTCCAAACACAGCCGGAAGAGTCAGACATAACAGACGTCCGTTTACTTTGACGATTATCCCGGTTACGTCCCAGGCACTGCTCCGGATAAGTTCTGTTTTTGTGTTTTTTTGCCCTGCCCGATGCGGCCCGTCGCGGTTCGTCACACCTGGACGCCCGTGCCGTGGAGATGCAGCATCTGGGCTCTCATAGTCTGTATGCTGCTCATGATCTTTTTCTGATGGCCCACCAGCGTGATCCCCAAGCTCATCACGTCCCTGCAAGACAGGACAACACATCAATCAATTCACCGGACCACAGTGAGGGGGCAAAACAAGTGCGATTTACAGCCTCAGCTTTTTCATTATTGGGAGTAAAGGGTAGAAAAGAGGCAGCTAAACACAACAGCACACTTGTTTATGAATCTCATCAATGTCAAGGATGATGTAGCAAAAAAAGTATGAGATGAAGTTTTCTTGGGAGGTGTTTTTGGAAAGTTTATTCAAACTCCTGTGCACTTTACGCGGATGTGGAGACGAATGTTGACTTCTGATGGTCACTGGAAGTTTTGAGTAACAACTCAAGGGCAAGCCACAGTCTGGGCTGAGGCTCATATTCAGCTGCTCTCAACTAGTAAGAATGCAATAAACAGCGAAGAGTTCACTTAAGTTTAAGATGAGGACACACTACATTAGAATGTCTGAATTAATGTATTCACAGATCTTAGTTTACAGTGCCTAAATCCCACACGTGACATGAAATGCTTATTTGCATTATCCTGTTAACATGAACAAGTGCACAGGAGTTCTCAGCTACAGTAACTGTACTTGCTGTAGTTATGTCAAAAGAAAATGATGGTATAGTACAGAACAGCAATGGAGTCATGTCATTTCTGTTTTTTTAAAACTGTAACACTGTTCTTATAATCAATTTTAATAATTTCTGCTTTGCTGTTTTTTTTATTTGTGTTAAATTAGGCTTCCACTACTACAACATCAAACTCAATTATTTGTGCAGATGTTCACTTAAAGCCAAAGCCCTTTGAGCCCATAGAAAGCTTTTAATGCGAAACGTGTATGAGTTTCACTGAGGGGAGCAGAAAAGACTGGAAATACTTAGTGTATGAACCTGTTTCTTTCTGATCTAAGGACAAAGTCAGAACAAGAGAGCAGCTAATGGAATTAGTATGCACATAATATCTATAAACAGACATCTGCATATGTATGCTGATCTGTAGGTAATGGGGCAAGATTTAGGTATCGGAATGGTTCTGCTTTGTAGTCCAAGCAGTAGAGACTCAATAGCAATGTTTGTTTCCAATAACCTCTGGGTAGAAGACCCCTGCTTCACAAACAACAAATGAAATGGGGCAGAGCAAAAATAGACAGGAAGTTTGTATTGCTGCAACGTGTAGTTACATTTTGGGGGCGGTCAGGTTATGATGTAGGGTACGGCGTCGATTCAGTGCACAAGTATAAATCCCGCTTTACCCTTCTGTCAGACAGCCTTTTCTGACAGGGAACTGGAGCCATTATTTCAAAGCCACCAGACTCCATTGACAAAAACTCATTTCGTATATATGTTTTGCAGAACACAGAAGCTGAAAATGACGACAGATTTCACATATTTACGCAATTAAAATCATTTGCTGGTTATCTTCCCGGAAATGACCGATGTTGTCAGCTTGACGTCATAGTGACACTGTCTGTTGACCAATAATGTTTCATTGGCAAGCAAAAAGTCTGTGGAGAGAAAGAGTCAGAATGCATTGGCAGAACGCGATCCTGGAACCCATCTGCTACTGTCTGATGACAATCTAGTTCTTCATAAGAAATTAGTCAAAATGACTGTTGCACCGAGGACAAAATCTTGGCCCAGATATCTGCTGGCTACACTGGATCTGAGATTGGTGTTTGAATGTACATTTGACGCTCTGTACAGTATTTGAAAAACGTATAGTACGTTAGAGAAACCTCATGGGATGGCAGTCTACCAAAACTCTGCCTGAATGCTTAGGAGTGGATTTGTTTACTCAGAGTGGGGTAGAAGGAAGTGGAGTGTAGGTGAGATCACAGCCTGAATGTGGCCGGTATTAATGTTCTCTACTGATGCTTAACCACTTGAGGGCTTCATATCTACTTACTCGATTGACATCCTGGCCACAGATTCCAGGGAACTGTAGCCAGCTGCTGTGAAGTTGTCTCTGTATCGCTCCATCTTGATGGCTTCCAGCCACTCTCCCACTGAGCGGAAAGCGGTGAAGTCTGGTGTGCTCTGATCTAACAGTGGACTAATTGGTCTGCGGGATGAGCACAGAATGATGTTTATGTCTTATGTGAAAAGGAAGCGTTCCGCTGAAAACACAATCAAGCAGGAGACGAGACAAAGCGACGACCAAAGGCGTCCAGCGGTGCAGTAAATTGCAAGTAGGGGAAAAAAAACTAGCTGATTGGAGGCTTCAATCAATAAGAAATTCACAAACAGATGCAGCATGTCAGTTTTCTGCTTCTGAAAATTATTTTTAGTCAATAACTCTTAAATCTGAATGCATTCGCCACATAAAGACCCCATATAATAAAGTGCTTTTTAACCAGCTGTAACCTCTCGATCTCACCTCGGGAAAGTATGTTCTCACTGCAAATAGAGTGAATCTGACAAACGTCACAGTGAGGTCTGGAGTTCCCACTGCACTTTAAAGTACCAGGAACTCATTACAGAGATTGATTTAAAAGCCCTGCTATTGACCATAAAGCCATGGAAGCTGCTTTGGGGTATCGATCTCTTGGGATTTATCTTTCATCTGTGAACTACAGAGGCTAAATCATCCACTGGACACTTTGGATCATCCGCTAATGCACCAAAAATAAAAGTTCAAATTCTTTATTGTACCAAGCCACATTTTAAAATGATTCATTTGGGGTTTTATTTCCTCACCTTGTACATGTTCCAACTGGGGTTTTCAACGTGTTAGGGTTGCGGATCATCTTATCAAGGATGCCGACTATCTGATCGAATTTGGGACGTTCAGCTCTGTCTTTCTGCCAGCAGTCCAGCATTAGCTGATGCAGGCCAGGTGGACAGTCCATTGGGGCTGGAAGACGGTAGCCCTCCTCTATCGCCTTTATGACCTGGAGAATGCAAAACAGATGGGAGTCATTAGTATCAGCATTTAGTATCACCCTAACCCTAAACCCTTTGATATCACCCTAACCCTTACGTCTGTAGTATCACTCTAAATGTTAACTTTTTACTATGAAGTCTTAAAGGAATACTTTAAACCAAAATGATCATTAGTTTATCAATAGCTCACCTCGAGTTACTTTACATTTGTGAAGAAAACTATGGTTTTCTCGCATGCCTCAACAGTGAATGAAGAACCCAAACAAATGAGAAAATTCATGATGAATTAAAGTTAATGGGGGCCATGTTTAACAACAGCACAACTATGTCAAAACAGCTTTCTCACATGGCTCTTGCAGTATAATCGATTTTTCGATTTTCAAAGAATTCCACAAAAAGAGTCCAACACATGGCAAGTAGTGCACCTGAGCAACAGCCCGCATTTGAGCCCATTCATTGAACTGAAATCCCGCCCACCAGCTTGTTATTTAGCCAGGAGTTCTTCTGTCACTCATCCACGCCTGTCGCTTCCTGGCCAATGAATGCGCTGGGAGGTGGGATTTCAGTGGAAGCAAGGGCAGAGTTCGAATGCATGCACTTGTTCAGGCGTACTATACCCATGTGTGCACGAGACCTTTTGGACGTGTTTTAAGTAGTAAGGTCTTCGTGAAAATGCATGTGTTTGGTAAGTACTAAGCATAAGACTTGACACAAGTTGTGTGAGAGTTTGATATTGGAGGCTTTTATATAGTTTTGCTGTGTTAAACGTGGACCCCATTTACTTCAACTCATCAAGAATTTTCTACGTTTCTGGATTATTTGTTTACCGCTGAGGCATGAGAGAAAAACAAAATTATTCTTCACAAATTCAACATAATACAGGATGAGTAATTGCTATACAAATTATCATTTTGGGGGTGAAGTGTTCCTTTAATATCACTCTAACCCTCAATTCCCTGACACTGTGTTTCATTTCTACCAGTTATGGCAACATTTAATTCAACAGTTTGATTGCTGACATCCAGGGGCACAATGTTTGACACAACAATGGTGTCATGGAAGGAGGTTTCCAGAGCTATCTGACAACCATTTCAGACGGAGAATAATGGTAGCTTCACTTAGCATTTGCATTAATTTTCACTTTTACCTAAATGTTTAAGATTATATATTTGAATTATGGACTGAAGGCCTGGATGTTGGCTTTGGTTTTAGTTTGATGTGCTTAGTTGTAAACCTTTTGTCTAATTAGTCCAAACGTCACCACCTCAGCAGTGAAGTTGGTGAGCAAAATATTGTAAGTCATAGCTGACCAAAATAAAGAATGTAAGATCCAGCATGTCATAAATGTAGGAACCTGAATTTGATGGTCATATAAAAAAAAACTGTGTGATTTATTCAGCTCAGGCACGTTACCAAAATCAGACCTTTTAACTCATTTACTGATTCTGAAAAGGTTACTTTTATTTTGCCTTGGCTTGATTATCCTAGCTCTCCTCTCGCTGGGTGCAGTCGGAAAACAATCTCCTGCCTTCAGTTATTGCTAAACGCTGTAGCTGGGCTTTTGACCAACTCTTTTGGAGACGGAATCATATTACACCTGCCCTTGTCTCTCTTTACTGGCTGACTGCAAGTTTTAGAATTGATTTCAACATTTCGCTGATAACCTTTGCGGCACCACAAGGTCAAGGTTACACTGTAGGTATTTAGCACGTTATATGCCACAGTGCAGACTCACATCCCTGAGTTTAATTTCCCACGTTGCTCATGTGTGTAAACAAAAGGCTATATTTATACAGCTCTGATAAATAATAGAAAAGATCTTTCCACTGAGTCTTTAAACCTAATCTATTGTCACTCTGCATCATGCATGCAGTTAAGCACAGAGTTCATTAAAAGTCAATGCGGTGAGAACAGTAGGTGCAGTGGGCACTTTGATTTGAGCCCCTAGCTCCCCGTCCTTTATTGTGTGGATAAGGAGCTGTGTACGTTTCTGCATATATTCATCAGCTATTTCTGTCAGGACCGCTCAGACAAGAATGAGTCATGGAGGGAAAAGGTGTCAAAACACTGCAACTGTTGGGAAAAATGCAAATAACGTTCTTCCTGCATCCCCGGAGGATGTTTGCTGACATCTTGACAAAGTGCAAAAATTTCTGACATTGATGTCTGTCAAGTAGCAGAGCGTCAAAACACCACATACGCCGCTTTAATGCCCGGCCATCTTGTTTAGCATTTCTAACATCTGATTGTTCAATCAGCATGCCTCTGCTTTGGAGCGCCGAAGAATCTTAATAATGTTTAGGCCTGATGCTGTGGGTGCTAAACGCCAGACGCCATATAGGAATCTTAAGGCCAGAACTAACTTGCCTTCTACCATCAATCAAAATGTGCCAAGTGTCCGACAATAAGAACAGCTTCAAGTGGTCTGACGCAGTTGGACTCCCTCAGTGGGAGTTGGCGGGGAAGCAGGCGACGGCACTCAGAGAACTGCGGGTGAGTCAATCATTATAGCAATTTGTGACATTTTGCAAAAAAAAAAAAAAAAAAAAAAAAAAAAGAAGTGTGGGACATAAAAAAAGTAAATGTGTTCTTTGAGGAGGAAAAGTCTGGGCAATGTCAGGAGTCAGGTCTTACGGTTGACTTGATGTTGAAGCACCTTAAAGATACATTCTCTGATCAAATTACAGCACCTAATAGAACCCTGAAATCTCCAAACTCCCCTTCCAACTCTAGTGCACTGAGTTTCACAACATCAGCAGTCAGGTGGGAGAAGGTTCTGCGACTCTGAAGCTGTGTGTATTTTTACTTTTTTTTCAGTCTCTAAGAGCTGCAGTGCTGGAGCAAAATATCTTGTTTTGACTGTGTTGTGCTTGACTGGGGTTTGAATTCATTTAATTTTATAGTGACTCATATTTAAAAGAGAACTACACCCATTTTGCATACATGTTATTCCTATGGTCTGAGACTGTCCAAAAAATATTAGGAGACATGAACTCTCCCCCAAATCCAGAAACTAGAGTGCAGAAAATTAAATTTGTGATGTCATCAAGTATAAAGTCTGGAGCTAATTTATAGACAGTTAATTGGGAGAGATGTTCTAGATGACACTGAGAGCACACAGGGGAATGTTGTGAGTATATGGGTACATTTTCTGTTTCACAAGAACACTGCAGCAGAATAAGACTCATTTGGGTATTGAAAAAAACAAACAAAAAAACATTATATGGGTCCACAAAATCAGGCTCCTATTCATTGTCGAAGGAGAAGCTCCAAACTTGATGCTTTAAACTTGATGATGAAGTTTGAGACTTCCGTCTCTGGTTTCTGGCTTTGTCAGAGTGAGAGAGAGTTTCCATTTCCTGCTACACTGTAGCAGATATAGCACACACAAAGATGTCTGAACGAATTTCTTTCAACTTCAAGATTTTGATACACTCTCCGACCAGATTAAAATGCAACATGTACTTGAAGAAAACAGAATCAGTAAAAGTTTTGTTCCTTACAATCAATGTACTCCTTTAAATTAAGACTTCATATTCTTCTCTTTAAGAGAAAAGGACAACCAGCCTATCTGAAGTACAACAAAACAAATGTATAAATACATAACTCATTAAAACAGAATTGTTATGGAGCTTTACGACTGTTCCTATGCCATGGAAGTAACATACTAGAATTCCTCTTTAAATAATACTTACTAAAGTATAACCTTGGGATACAGTTACAACATAATGTTGACTAATATTTAGGTTTCGCAAATATCTGATATAAATGTCGTTATGTTCTATGTACAACAAGAGAGATGTAAACACATTCCCTCTCTTGCAGTAAGTGAGTGTAATGGGGCCTTTCCATGTTTCGTTAAAGGGTGTCAAAACATCTATAAAAGATACAATTAAAGAAGTACTCCATTAGTGTGTGTTGCACCCCATAAAGTTGGGGGTTTGCAAGAGACAGATGCAAAAATAAAAAGGATCAAAGCAGCAGAAGCTGAGGTATCCTGACTTTTACAGACAAACATGGATCCTACATTTCCCATAATGCAACCAATAATTTTCTGATTGGTAAATGACATATCCTTCAATCACCACACCTTCACAGTTTGTAACGCAGTCTTTCTTGTAAAAATTGTGCTGTCTTTAGGTCTAAGCTAAGATAACCTTTATGACATCATCGGTGCTATTTCCTCAGTTGACACCACAGAACACATTATGCATATGTTTTTAAAGGTTACATATAGTAATGACCATCAGACATGAACTAATGTTGATGTCTAAAATCGGTGAAGTGCCCCTTTTACATCGTCTACTGAATGTCTTTACATCCTTGACTTTTATGTCTACAACAAACCAATGAGTGCAATGCAAACCACCACCAAATATGCCTGAGCTGCTCGCTGTGTAATTGGTTCAACACTGCTACTCACACTGGTTCCCATTACCATAAGTAATTATAAAACTTTTAAAGACATTTGAATCAAAAGCAGTCTGCATGACAAGTGTTTTCCACTCCTGTTATTTATATTAATACCAGCATCAATCCATGTTCTCGGGACTTCATTTTTATGCGTGTCCCATTTCAGGACTGTTTCTCCTTCAAATGGATTCAGACTGCATGATTATAGCAAGACTTCTTGAACTAATTAAGCCCAAGGTTACCGTCCCCGCCGAGCTGCTCTCATGAGGGTCCCACAAGAAAGCCTCAAAGAAGAATCACAAACTGGAATTTTTGTCTGTGATTTTCTCTTTCTTAGTGGGATGACTTCATTAAGGATAATTAGGGATGAATCTGGGGGAAAACCCTGCCCCCTCTCAGATGATGGTTACTCACATAGTCCCAGATAGGAAGTAGTGCATAACCTCCACTGTACTAACACTCGTGTATACTAGCTTGTTATTTGTGAGAAATACATTATAATTTATGAACTCATCCAAAAAAGGTCACTAAATAGTAAAACTACAAGTTCTCTGAGCTCAAGGCAACATCAACAAAATGACTCGTCTTTTACTTATTTTGTGGTGATATTGGTGAAGTGCCCCTTTAAAATGAAAGCTTCTTCTTAAAGATTATGATCTACGGTTATGAGGTCATACATCAACAGAATGACAAACATACAGTTTTAGTGAATGAATGACTTGATATATGTGGTGGTAACTTACGTCTTGATTGGACATATCCCAGTAGGGCCGTTCCCCATAGGACATGACCTCCCACATGACAATGCCATAACTCCACACGTCACTTGCAGAGGTGAATTTACGATACTGTATGGCTTCTGGGGCGGTCCATCGGACGGGTATTTTGCCGCCCTGTTCAGTAAAATGCAGGTCAGTGGCTGGAGTAAAGATCAAATTCATTACATCCTGCATCTTCCCCTAAAACATCAATTAGAGAAAATTTTACAGTTACACACATGGTCTAAACACAGAGACATAACTTTCCCACAAACTTAAAGCCAAAATACTGGAACTACTTTCTAATTAGGCATTTTTTGTGGGTTTACCAGATGTAACAATGACTCTGTCAACAGTTAGTTAATCATTTATTATTTCTTTATAAATTAATTATTGCTCATTAATAAGAACAGCAAGGTTGTGTAATATCTCATTAGTGTGTCTTGTTGCTGGGCTGCAGAGCATCTACACCAAAGTTTAGTCAACAGCATTTTTACTATTAAAACTACCGACATGATGTAAAGGGGACCTATCATGCTCATTTTCAAGTTCATACTTGTATTTTATGGTTCTACTAGAACATGCTGAAATGTTCAAACTAGAAATACCGCTATGCAGTTGTATGCCTCCCTGAACCACACAAGTTGTGCTGAGTAATGGCCAGAAAAGTGGTTATGTAGAACATTATGATGTCACAGTGAAGTTGTGTTTTGTCTTTTTGGATAGAAACCATCACCTCTTCATCATTTTATCCTATTTTACATTTGAGTGAAATTTGATCATAATCAGCATATAAATTATTGAGTTATGTCCAAAAACATGTTTTGTGAGGTCACACTGACCTAGACCTTTGATCACCAAATTCTATTCAGTTCATCATTGAGTCCAAGCGGACATTTGTGTCAAATTTGAAAGAATTCCTTTGCGGTGTTGTTGAGATATCATGGTCGTAAGCATGAGACAGACAAGGTTACAATGATCTTGACCTTTGACATTCTTGAGTTTAAGCGGGTGTTTGGGCCAAATAAAAGAAAATTCTCTTGTGTTCTTGAAATGTAGCACTCATGAGAATGAGACAGATGCAAGGTCACAGTGATCTTGACCTATGACTGCCAAATTTCTAATCAGTTCATCCTTCAGTTCAAGTGGACATTTGTGCCAAATATAGAAGGAAGAAGAAAGAAAATACCTCAAGGCATTCTTGAGATAGTGTTTGCAAGAACTGGAGAGATGAAAACCCAAAAGCATAATGCCTCTGGCCAGGACTATTACTGCATTTTCCACCATGAAAAATCCCCAATATAGGCTTCACAACAGGACATGTTCCAACACGAATATGATATAAAATTGTGAGGAAATCAACACCATCAGCAATCAAGATTACATGTTTCCCTGACATAGGCATGTAACTATATGTAGCAGTGTATGAATGTAAACACTTGCAGTAGAGTGCCTGGAGCAGATGACCATATAAAGAAATTTGTCACAAACTGACATTGGCTCGTCTCAAAAGTAGATCAAAATGCTGTCAACAGAGTATTGAGAATGGTCTGGAGCCTGAGGTTCTTGCTTACAGGGCTTCAGTCACATACGTCTGCCTCATTATTTGAAACTTTGGCGAAGTTTTTTTTGAACACCTAACACTGTACCATTATATACTGTATGATAGAAAATATGGAAAAGCATAAAAGGTCCCCTTTATCTTTTATATATGCAGACTTAATGGATTATTAGATAGTAGGAAGCTCATGGCCTTTCATGAATGGCTTTATTTGCATTCATTTTTATTAGGAGTGCATTGAAATGTTGACATTAAACTTTAGTGAAAAAACGCTGTCACAGCCCAAAGAGACTTTTGTGCTTCTTTTGTTCGGTCAGCAGTCTAAAACTCAAAATGAGTTAATTTAGAATTATATAAAACAATGAAGCAAATCCTCACAGTTGAGAAGCAAGAACCTGTTAATTGGTTGGCCTTTTTGCCTGAAAAATGGTTTATAATCAATTGAAAATAGTTGGTGATTAATTTGTTTGGCCATTGACATATCACTTTACTGACTAATTGTTTCCTCACTAAATATTAAACTTATTTCTTTCTATTTCCTGATTCCTAGTGTCCTTGTCTCTTTTAGAAGACTTTTAAAACATCATAATTAATTCAATAAACTGACAGTGAAAACACATGATAATTAAGCCAAAACATTTCCCAACCTGGCAACCCAAAAGTTGTTCTTATTAATGGTTTATAACCGATGAATAAATGATTGTTTAACTATAAATATGGGATTAGTTACAACTTCTGGATGCTTTCTAAAGGGGGCATTGTTAGAAAGTTGTATGGAAACATAGCTTGCTTTGCATATTAAAAATGGTGCAGACTACTTGGGCGTGCACCAGCACTTCTGCTCCATTTTCATGCACCGGCTGTGACTTGATTAGAGGATTCAGACAGGGCTCTGGGTAGGGAGAGCAAGCGCTTTAATTGACTCACAGTTGTTGTGTAGACAGCCTCGGGATCGTCGTCGATCACCCTTGACAGGCCGAAGTCAGACACTTTACATACGAGATTGCTGTTGACAAGGATGTTTCGTGCGGCCAGATCTCGATGGACATATCCCATATCGGAGAGATATCTCATTCCTGCCGCGATGCCCCGCAGCATCCCCACCAACTGGATGACTGTGAACTGACCGTCGTGTTTCTGCGCGGCACAGAGAAACACAGGCAGGTCAGCCATCTTCACTGACCATGAGGGAAATGTAGGTCACAGCACTGCAGCAGCTCTAGCACAAGATTTATGATATTTATGCGATGCACAGATCCTCCTGCAGACTGCCTGCTCTCTGGGACACTTTCTAGCAAATGCAAAAGAAAAGTTACAAAAGATGCTGCTCTGAGCCTCCTGCGCTCCGAAGGTGATACTCACCCTGAGGAAACCATCTAATGAGCCGTTCTCCATGTACTCGATGACAATCATCACCGGTTTACCTGCAGAACAAAAAGATGGACAATAAAGAAGATGATTAATTGATACCTGAATTTGTTTGCTTACAAAATACTTTGCAATAAACAACTATGCCGAAACTGCTTCCAAGTTATTTTTAGCCGTGTGTTTCATTGGCTTTTAATTAAAAGTTACCATCTGCTCCTTTTATTACAGTGTCTAAATGAGAAAATGTTAAACAAGGACTGTGGCTAATTTAATCAGATATAATGTCACTCTAAATACGGCACTTTTACCTCCCCAAAGCTAAATATACTTTTATACATACGAGCTTACATGATTTTTAAAGGGACAGTACACCCCAAAATCAAGAAATACAGCTTTTTCCTCTGAGCTGTGGTGCTACTTGTCAGTCTGCATTGTTTTGGTGAGTTGCTGAGTGTTGGAGATTCTGCAGAGATGTCTGCCTGCTCTTGAATATAATGGAACTAGATGGCACTCGGCTTGTGGTGCTCAAAGTAATACATTTAAAAACTCAACAGCAATGTCTCTTTCCAGAAATCATGACCCAGTTACTCAAGATAATCCACAGACCTTGGTGTGAGCAGTTACATGGAGGAACTATTTTCCTTCTACTGAACTACACCCACCAACCATATCACTGTGCAGAAGGAAGCATGCATCTACTCATGGACAAGAGGCCCCTTCTTATAACAGCTCCGTGGAAGAAGACACACGCTTCCCTTCTGTGCTGTGATACAGTTGGCGGGTGTAGTATGGTAGAGAGTAGAGAAAAAGGAAGACATTGCTGTTGAGCAGTGGCGGAGCTCACAATGGTCCACTCAACCATCCCACCCCCTAAAAGAAAAGAAAAAACTGACATAAAAAGACAAACATAGGGAAAGTGGTGGAATGGAGTGAATATGGAGTAATGTTCACACTGGGCGCAAATAAAACTATTCATGTAAGTGAATTACATGTCAAGTCAATGTAAAGACACGATTAGACGCAATCCAGGGGCACAGTACAAAAACAAGAAGAAGACTGAATTTGCAAGTTCTCACATACCGTACTCTCTTACTGACTGTTATTATTGTTATTGTTAGCCAAGTTGTTTATTTTATGTTGATTTCTCATAATACTAGTACAACTACTACTGCTATTACTACTACTACCACTACTAGTAATAACAATACTTTTTTGGGATGGTGGTCAGGGGGCTCCAGAGAAAGCTTGCCCTGCGCACTAAATGTGCCAGGTCCAGCACTGCTGTTGAGTTTTTCAAATGCATTTTTCAGCACCACAAGCTGAGTGCCATCTAGTTTCATTATATTCAAGAAAAGGCAGACATCACTATATCATGCATCGCGATACCTCTTTATCCAGACATAAACAGCACTATAGGTAAGAGGAAAAAGTGTATTTTTGATTTTGGGTTGAACTTTCCCTTTAAACTCTCATGCTGTCAAATTGATCCTACTTTATTTATCATTGTATGTGTGATTACCTCTTGTTACGACTCCCTCCAGATGAACAACATTCGGATGGTCAAACTGTCCCATAATACTGGCCTCGCACAGGAAGTCCCTCCTCTG
This sequence comes from Epinephelus awoara, assembly GCA_035609425.1. NCBI lineage: Eukaryota > Metazoa > Chordata > Actinopteri > Perciformes > Serranidae > Epinephelus > Epinephelus awoara. The sequence continues at coordinate 7,842,743 of CM069305.1, forward strand.
CTTCTCTGTGTAGCCCACTTTTAATGTTTTGATGGCAACCGACACGTCCCGCTTTCCGGGGAGCTTGAGCCGGCCGCTGCACACCTCCCCAAACTCTCCTGTGTGGGATGAGACCATTCATGAGTGAGGTGTGGGTAGGTAAAAAAAAATCAAGCACTTCACAATGACAAATTTATTAGTGTATTTTGAGACAAAGCAGCTGTGCAGTGGTGGAATACAAATTGGAGTGCGACATCTTGTTATACTCAGGGGAGTGTAACCAAGACCTATAATAAGACATGCTAGAGATGCATAGATACTGTCATTGACCGCCTCTGTAAAACCCATGTGGCAGCAATTTCTCAGCTGTGGGAATCACTGTGACTGCCTCTTCCAGATGCAGCCCACACATTAATTGCAATGAACTTTTTTCCCTCTTTGCAATTGCGCTATCAATATATAATGCATAAAGCTGTGTCAAGGTGTAAATATTTGGCTGTCAGTGTGATATATGAGAGCACGGAGTGACTAAACAGCAATAGCTGAGAGAATCGGGATGGGCTCACCTGCTCCAATAACTCGTTCAATTTTAATGCAGGAGGCGTCCAGCTCCTTGGCAAATTGATGGACAGCCCTGTTTGGGTCCTCGTAGGTTTCAGGGTCAATGTAGGTTTTGGTGCCTGGAAATTTGACTGTAGAAAGGTAAGAGGATTACTGTTATGATTAAATATGCACGCTACGCACCAGCGGGCACTTGACAGGCAAACGATTACTAAGACCAGTGGTTCAGAGGGAATTGCTGAACAGTCAGCGGCTGGTGTCAAAAAGGTTTTCAGCGCAGGAAAATTCATCACAAATGGCAAGCAAAGATTTGAGTAACCCGCGCCTGGTGCTTTCATGAGGCTGTCGGTTACCTTTCACCTCCCTGCAGCTGAGACTATCTCACTGAAAAATAACCTGCCTCACCGGCTATGTTGCTTCATGCTCTCATCATGCTTGGTGGTTTATTCACATGTGATACCACTGTATGTTCAACCCAGCTGACAGAATAAAATGTGCGCCATGTGACCCAACCAGGTAGGATTATTTTTACAACAGTTTAGTTCAGCAGTTTAGCCTTTTTTGCAGCTATAAAAGTAGGTCTTTTTTAACGATAGGCATGGACAGATAGACATGTCCAGCTGTATTTGTGCCAACTAAACCGGGTATTTTTTAACGACAGTTCAGGGTATGTCCAGCCTTTGTTTTGTAGTGACAAAAGCCAGTATTTTTTTTTTCAACAATACCGTATTTGTAGCAACCAAACTGGGTATTTTTTTAACTACAATTTGGAACATTTAAGCCAATTTTTCTAAACCCTAACCAAGTGGTTTTTGTGCCTAAACCCAACCACACGTTAACCACCATAAAACTGAAAACTGAACTGTAAAGAAACATAAAGTTTCAACATATCTGCTACATAAATGCACAGAGTGAAAAATGTGGTATCTTTGCGGAAATACAATGCCGACATTCATTCTGGTGATTGGTTTGGTGCAGTTGTTCCCCTAAATTTTCAAAATCCAACAGCAAGGGGGCATTTCTCACGGAAGCAAGAAAATCATCTGAATTTTTAAAGCAGGACAAACCAACCCCTCCAATTAAAAAAAATGTTGAAATCTTAATTCAACTTTATAGCCTTGAAATATTTCACTTTAAAAACAATCTATTTGGATTTTGTGGTTAAAATTTTCCTTAACTTCAAATTCTGCAATGACATGATCTTTTTAGCAGGAATGCAGATAGAAGATTCAAGCGTCCAGTGTTTGCAATCACTCAACTTGTCTCTCTTGGGTGATATGACTGACAGTCTGATTTTACATAAGTGCGATCAGTTGTGTTCATGCTTGATTGCCTGTCCCAGGGCTAATGTTCAATATTCATTTTGATTTTGGGGGATTTAACCAATCCCATTTTAATCCTGTTTCTTTTTATTCCTTGGTGTTAATTTATACCTCATAAGTGACCGAATGTATGTGAAGAATTTGAATAAAGTTGAAACCACATAGGTTTAGATGAATGATTTTCAAAGTAAAATACTTGAATGCTATTTAGTTGCTCAAATTTATATAGCATTTATTTTTGTCCAGCTTTTTTCTCTTTATGGACACTACTCAGGGCTGAAAATAAGTTATTTTTCAGAACCTTCATTTTAATTTACAAATAACAATATGTAATATTCTTTTAAAAAAATAGCTAAAACTGAACATAACAAAGACAAAGTAGAAAAGGACACTGCTGCAATATTTTTTTCCAGTAACACTGATAAGAGAAGGGTTCATGAATATCCATGGTGTGAGAGTGGAAGCAGTTTGTAGAAAATAAGGAGAACAAACAAGGTTAGAGAAAGGCCAGCGATGGGGTAGGGGGTTAACATTTTATACAGTGCTCCAAATTAACAGCAAATTACAGTATTATGCACTATTAAGTGCAGACACCACTCACGGGGGCGATTACACTATGCATTTTAAACTCCTCTGATAACAATATAACCTGTCAACTTTAAATTTTAATGAGCTACTACAGCCATAATACACTGGATAAACGCTGGACCAAAACAACGGAACAGAACTGCGAGCTCATCCAGCCTGAGAGACACTTATTCTCTGTAGGGGGGGGGGGGCAATGTGGCCAATCCAACAGCATAAATACAACAAAATGCATTGTGCTCCGGCGAGGGGGCGCCGGCAGCTGAGATTTCCCTCCACTTGCTCCCATAATTGCTTCGTCCATCCGAGATGTCAGCGGATCTGATAGGAGATGTCTTATCACGACTTCCTCGACGCTACATGGCAGACAAATTGGGTCTACATGTTGAATTTGCGCTATCTAGCTTCTGTCGCCCTGGCAGCCTCTCGTCATTTGATATTGCATGGCGGATCCCTCCATTAAGCTCGACACAAGCCTTGTTTGTGTTTTCTCCTAGTATTCTTCAGTAGGTGGGACCTGTAAGCTGCTGAGGTGGATCTGTCAGACACTTAGCAGGAGCCAACCTGGGCTCGCCGGCACTGCCTCTGCCGTAGCCGTGCACTGTGCGACACCCCTGACCCTTTGTTTCCAAATCAGCAGTTTGCCTACAGCGTGGATCATTACGGCTGCACTCAGGGAAGCTGTCTGCAGCTGTATCTCCAGGGGCATCATTAGGGGTGGTGTATCAGTGTTAGGAAAAAAAAAAAGCGCTCTTACTGATAGAAGGCGCCTCGAAGCAGCCCCTTCGACAGAGCAAACTGTGTGTACACCAGAAACTCTGTCGCTCAGTGAAACCATCTTTTTTTTAAGGAACACTCCTTCCTCCTGGGTCAACCCCTTCTCCCTCCCTGACAGCTGTCACATTCATGCGTTTGTAGTTTCCTAACTTCTTCATCTCCACAGACTGAGTCTAGCCAATCAGCAGCAGATGTTAGCCTGATTGTGCCCGGCTTTAACTCAAATCAAATGAACTGGGATCAAAGAGTCACGTCTGTGGGTGCTAATGGGTTTTAAGGCACCCTCCCTGCTCAGTATGCAGTGATTGAGATGTCTCCGACTACGTGTCTGTGTGTGTGTGTGTGTGTGTGTGTACATACATATATACTTTATGTGTGCGTTAAGGCTGACGAATGCAGGCACTCACACTGGAAGTAGAGTTCCTCGTCTCCCTCCTGATCAGCTTTGCTGTACCCGCAGTGCCTGCACGGGGGGAGAGGAAGAGAGTGGCAGAATCAACTGATTGTGCAGAGGAAATAAACGCCCTAAATTGCAAGAATTCTAATGCGGCAACTAATGCCGTGCATGACAAATCTCCTAAGAAAGAAACCCAGCTGAGCAGCAGGAGCAGTGAACCTAACAGCATACAGCCTGGGAAAAGCAGCTCGACTATCTCATCATGTAACATATCAAATAATACATGCAGGCTAAAGGACTGTTCAACATGTCATGTAATATTAATTTGTAATATTAACGTGTTGAAGGTTGCCTCAAGCAGGTGATTTGCTGCACAAAGTTGGTCTTTGAGCAGGAGCTGAAAAAAACCTGAAATGACGTGGGAAGGTGAAATAAGGCACAAATGATGGACATGCACTTACTGTTGATGATGTTACACATGAGTGCAGCGTCTCCACTGTTCATACTAGAACACTGCCTCTATTTACGGGCCTTAACTGAAGTTTTACAGTAAGCTACTTAGAAATGCTATCAATGAATATTTGCTGTTTTGTGCCTGTGTGGCCACAGGTTTTTATCAAATCGTGGGCTTCTGTATAACATCGGATAAAGAAAAGTGGAGCACTTGGAAGTGCATTTAACTCCCACCGCTTAATAAATGGTACATTAGATGAGCAACTGCATTAGGAAAAATCTGTTTGCTTGATACAGAGTCAAAGACATAATTCTATGCGCTTTGAAACTTAAGGAGAAAAGTCAACCATGACTCCCAAAGGTGCATCTAAGCACAGGGTTTATAATTCTATTACAGCTAACTGCAAGTTGAAGCTAATGACTGCCATACAAACCTGATAGAAAAACACCATTTTTCAGAAGCACAGTTGAAATAATTGAAAGTGATGGCCATAACATAAAACAATAGGGCCTTAGTTTTACCCAGGACTCCTGTGTTTCAGTGTTGAGGATCGCTGAGGGTATCATTAAAAAGAAAACTTTGAAATGGGACGGTGTGTTTGGGTTCCGTTTGCATCACTTAGGTGATGGAAACAGGAAGGGTAATGTTAACATGGAGTCAGTGAGTTGGGCTTTTGATGAAACTCCACCTTGAAAACTCATGGTTTACACCGTGCTTTGCATGGTCTGCATACAAACAGTTTTTACTTTTACTGAAGGAAAAGTCTAAATCCGATGGTTGTACGGAAAGATCTGAAGTTATAAAGTGCATCTTTTGTTCACATGATTTCTTCTCAGATTTATGGATCTTTGTCTCCAGCTGACATTGGACATAATGCTGAAACCACTGGGGTGTTGCAGAGGCGGGACCAGGTCATGTGATGCAAGTCACAAATAAGTCTCAAGTTTTTGCACTCAAGTCAAGTTCAGACAAACAAGTCAAGTCCCAGGTCAAGACGGTCAAGTTCCAAGTCAAGTCCCAAGTCAACACAGACAAGTCCTTGGTCAAGACTGGCAAGTCCCAAGTCAAGACTGGCAAGTCCCCGTTAAAGTCCCAAGTCAAGACAGGCAAGTCTCAAGGTATGTCCAAAGTCAAGACAGACAAGTCCTATGACAAGTTCCAAGTCAACACAAGCAAGTCCCAAGTAAAGACGGACAAGTCCTAGGTCAAGACAGGCAAGTCCCAAGTCAAGACAGGCAAGTGAGGTCACCAGTCATTAGTTTTTAAATCTATGTCGATTTGCAGGTCTTTTTTTGATTTTGTAAAGTCAGATATAAAGTCAAATTTCCTCAAGTTGAACTCGAGTCCAAGTCATGTGACTCGAGTCCACACCTCTGTGACATCAGCTTGACTAACTCATGACTAGCAGAAGAAGAGGGGGACTTAAAATATGTTGCCAGGGAAAGCTAATTCTGTTAAACCCACCATTAAAAGCAAGTTCTGATGAAATGCCGTTCATGCAGATGAAAACACAGATGAAGTATGTGAGGTAATGGTGATTATGACAATGGGCTGGGAGCTTTGCGATGGTGGTAAAAAAAAAAAAAAAAAGAAAATCTGTGCCATACTTCATCCTGCCCTCAGGATCTCTCACACACATAGGAATGCAGAGCCAAAGCTTTCTCGCTCTGGAGTACTTGTCTCATAATGGCTCTGCAAAAAATAGCTTAAAAATTTTGTTGGGGGCTGGGGGGGTGGGGGAGGGAAAAAAAATGATGCATCACAACCCATTAGCACAGCATGCCACGAGATGATGGGTGCACGTGTGTGTGCGTGTGACGACTCCACAGGCGTGGAGGCCTGTGAGTGACAGAAAGGCTAATTGACAAGCGCAGACTCACAGGAGCGGAGAGTCAATGGGGCCCGCGAGAGCGTACCTTCTCCCGATGATGAAGCCGAACACCATGAACACCAGGATGATGGTCCCCGCCACGGCCACCACCGCTATGATGATGACGGGGTTCTGCTCGCTGGAGACAATCGCGGCTGATGAGACGGACACACACATAAACACACACACGGACAGACATGCAGAAAAGACAGAAACGCTCAGTGTGAACTTCAGCACATCAAAGACTACAATCTGCAGGACATAATTGAGCCCAATGAGAGGCGTGGAGATTGATAACCCCCCTCCTTCCTCTCCTTCCCTCCGAGAGAGTGGAGGAGGGACGCTTCTATTTTTGAGCCGCCCTTATACACACGGCTCTACTGTTTCAGAAAGTGGGCTTAATAGTCCCAGACGGCGACGGCAATGCCCTTCATCTCAAACAAAGACACATTCAGGTTGGATTGTTTCCCATTCAGAGCTCCCACAGTGCTCAGACTGTTTGCGTTGACAAACTGCCGATTGCTCCGAAGAATGACTTGCCGTAGCATCGTATAAAGTCAACGCGAGTGGTGTACGAGGGGGAAAATTCATGCATTTTAAATCAAGTGGATCTGCGCTGTATAAATACTTGGAAAGAGAATGATTTTTTTTTTTTTTTTTTTTGTGTGGCCTGTCTGTCTGAGGGGGCTGAAAAATGTGGCGACATTCGATCAGCTGTTCCTCAAGCTTCAATATCTCACCAACTGTCTATTTTGGGAGGAATTAAGAGCACTCAGCTGTCATATTACACACTTGCAGGTTTCCCTCTTGAGGCTGACACAGAGGAGGCTAGTGGTCCACTGTGCTGGTCAAGGACACTTTGACTGGACTGCAAACTTCTAACCTTGTCGCAGGACACGCTCTGCATGTGGTATGAGTAATTAATGTGTCCTTTTATGCAGAGATGTTGGATGTTAAGGTGGGTGGGGGCGTTTGGGCAGGCAGGTTGGATGCTGGGGCTCGAAACGAAAGAGAAATGAATGAAACAGCGGCTAATGGAGGTTTTCACAGATTTTAAGAGGGCACACCATGTCCTGACCTCAACACAAAGACATGAGAAACTATTTTCATCTCACTCTGGGAAACAAAGCTAATAAGTGTTTTCCCTGACATGCTGATATTTCTTTAATGTAGCATATTATTACCAAACACTTTTATAATGGAATCCTTATTTAAAAGGTATATCAGAAAAAAATGCCACTAACAGATATTTTGGTTTAATTTATTTAGGTTTAGAATTTTAATCTTTGGACAGAAACTTTTGCCTGACCTCATGTATATCCATGTCAAAGGGGACTTAATGTGCTAATTTATAGTTGATAGTTATATTTTGGGTTTCTACTAAAACATATTTACAGGTTTGATGTTCAAAAAACACTTTATTCTCCCCATACTGTCTGTGCTGGAATATCTGAATTCACCTTCTGTCCAAGATGCTTCATTTTAGTGCCTGTCTCTTTAAGCCCCCCCTCCCAAGAAAGAGTATAGCAGCACTATATACTATAAAACCAATCACCAATAAATGTTTCTAAACCCAAAGCTTCACAAATGTTTATATTGCAGGAGGAATATTATTCAAAATCGAGGAAAAAATGAACAACATCTGGAACCAAGATTACAAGTTTACCTGATGTTAGCATGTAGCTACATGTAGCAATGTACTTGCAGCAGAGAAATGAATGTAACAGAGTACAGCAGCACTTTCTATTGTGAAAATTCATGAATAAAGGCTGTTAAACCAAAATATTCACAACCTGACATGTTCCAGAAGAAATATAATCCGAAATCACGGAGAAATTAACATCGCCAGCCATGATTACATGTTTCTCAGATGTTGGCATGTAGCTACATGTAGCAGTGTACTTACAGCACAGGAATGACTGTAACACAATATAGCGGTACTTTCTGCCCTTAAAAATAACCAATAAAAGCTTCTAAACCAAAACCCTAACAATCAGACATGTTCTAGCAGGAATATAATCTGAAAACAAGGAGAAATTAACAACATCGCCAGACATGTTTACATGTTTCCCTGATGTTAGCATGTGGATACATGTATCAGTGTACATACGTAAGGACTGCAATATAATGGCACTTTTTACTCTGAAAAATCACTTAAAAAAAGATTCCAAACCAAAATCCTAACAATCGGACAAGTTCCAGTAGGAATATGTCTCAAACATCGGCAGGTTCACCAGATGTTAGCATTTAGCTACATGTAGCAGTGTATGTAATGTAAACACTTGCAGTAGCATGCCTGGAGCAGATGACCATATAAAGAAATCTGTCACAAGCTCATCACAGCTTCAAGGGGAAAGGAAAACAGTGGGAAACAGAGTATTCAGAATGATCTGAAGCCTCAGAGATTACTTTTAAGTATATTTACCTCATTATTTGAAAAAATCAGCCATATTCAATACAAACATCCGACACTGTATCATTATAGGAAATATAGAAAAAAAATATAGGTCCCCTTTTGCAACATCTTATAGTGCTAGACATTTTAATCCCCTACACGAACTCTTACAGCAGCATCTCTCACCAAAACTCCCAATAACACACTGTGACACTCAGGGCAAAGCTAATGTAACTGATTAGATTTAAATGAGTTTATCCTCATGACGCTACAGTAGCTTGTCCTTGTGCTTAGTGATTTTTCCCATGACGTGTTGTCAGCATAAAGTCAGAGCAATTTCTGTTTGCTTTGCTTGAAAGCAAATAATTTCCCTGGGCTATTACTACTAGCTGGAAACATTAACAGGTTGTGCATAAATTTAGAGTTGAAAGCCTGTGTTTTAAAATGGTGCGCTGATATTACTGCCGTGGTCAAACTCTCCCTCTGTTAGGTGCTTGGCATCGGTGCATTTGGAGACGTACTAATGTTCTCTGTGGGCTTTTCATTCAAAAGGTGATCAGACAGGTGCAAGGAAAGTGGGAATGAACGCTGCAGAGGTGAAACGTTATCAAATGAAAAGCAGCACAGACTGTTGCAATGATACATTCCTCACTTAATGCCAAACCAACCTACAGCTTTTTTCCCACTTTCACTTGAGTACAGATTTTCACTGTATACACACTACACCCACTGAAAATGTATAAACAGGCACTCAAATATTCAAATTAGTAAAATGGCAATGAGATAGAATGAAGTATAAAATGGTAGGACTAAAGAAGGAAGAACAAAGAAAACTATAATATATTATAGAAGACAGATATACACACACACAAGATATGTGCAGTATGTGCAAAATTTAATTATTTTTTTTGTTTTTAATGAAAACGTTCTTGACAAAAATCCTGGCTATTTAACATTAACGTTTAAGACAACCCCTAACTTCAACAATTTCCCCTCTAGAATCAAGTCTTTAAACGACAAGGATCAGTATTTTTCAACCTTGACCCTATTTTTCATGTTTTCTGTGTCTACGTCATTAATGGAGTTTTTATCAAGCCGACAGCGGCGGTGCAGGCTGCAATGGAAATCTGACACTGACAGTATGCGTCCACTAAAGGTGCTTGTCTTTGGCACCGACAGGTTCAAATTCTTACTGTGTCTGACAACATTATTGAAAGGATCCCTACAGAGATAAACCTTTTTATTATAGAGTAAGATTCTCTTTGTTTAATAGAAAAAATGGCTATCACCAAACCCACCAGACTCCATTTAAATAAAGTGAGTGTAAAACCCACTTCAATTTAAAGTCAACAGAAACAAAATGAATCACAAAAAACATCTTTGTTTGTATTTTCACTGTTCAACTCTGGTTTGGTTGAGAAAAAAAAAAAAAACTTAATTCACCAAGTTACATATGGAAAAATGCTGTCTCTATACATGTTAAAATTAATATTTTTTTAAATGGAGTCTGGCTGTTTATGGTTAAACAAAAAGGATCCTACTCTTCAACAAAAAGGTAAACCTTTGCAGAGATCCTTTCTATAATGATGTAACACATTTAACAACATCTGAGCCCGTCAGTGGCAAATACCAGAACTGTTAGTGAACATAAATTGACAGTGCACAATTGCCCCAAGTGGTTATATTGCAGCCCATTTTGCTGCTGCCGGCTGCAGCTCTCTCGCTCCGTACTGGACCAATTTAAAAAACTTAATGTCTCCAGTAGTCACTTAAACACAGAAACATGAGAAAATGGAGCCCAATTTGAAAAATACCTAAGATACCCTTTAAAGTGTCAGGCCTAACACCACATTCCACCACAAATATAGTGAAAGTGGTGAAAAGTCATTGAGGATAATTCAGACACTGAATATCTAAATATTAAACTTCAAACTACCTACAAATATTACTGCATAAATTGCTTCTTGCATCTGCTCAGGGCTGTTTTCTTTTAATTTCTGGATAATGTATTCATATTAATTTAAAAACATATAATGGCACAAGTAAAGCAGTATTAATTGTGAAAGTGTGTGTTCTTGCATTGGAAGCCTGTTCATAAATCTTACCTGTGGCCTCTTCCTTGGTGGTTATCTCTAGTCTGGGGCCGTAGGTGCCGTATCCTGCCTCTGTGAAGGCCCTGATCTGGAACACGTAGGCCGTGCTGGGCTTCAGGTTGTTCACTGTGGCAGATGTGGACTTGGACCTCACCGTGGAGTAGACCCGGTCCTTCTGATCCTTTACAAAGAACAAATCATGTTTTATTCAAAAATGAAATGGTCACCATTGGGGCGAAATAAAAGAACATCCAACTGCTGTGTGAAAGCCTGATTTATAACTGAGTCCCCTGAAGTGTCGTTATCTTGCTTCGGAAATACTGCAGATATACTTCAGAGGATGTAATTACCTGCACTTGTAAAAGTGACTTAACAATGGTTCATCCAACTGGATACACAGTGTGGAAAATTTGGATGAAACTATTTAAATTTAGTAGTCATTTTACTAATATTCAGAATATATTATAATACTTTATTTACCTCAGCTGCAGAGATAACCAGACCTTCATTTAAAACAGGCTGTCATTACAGACATGCCTCTATTTATAGTATCCCCTATTTTTATAAGTACAGTTCTCTCTGCACAGAGCCTCCCTGTTTTCTGATCAGCTCCTGTTTTAGTTTGCTGTTGATGCGCCCTCAACACTTCCCCCATGTTTACCTGTTTTCTTGATACATTCAGTATAATGTACATTCCCATAGCACTAATTCCATCACTACAATGAACATGTCATAGTCACCTCTGCTGCTCTGGCTTTCTGTCTCCTTCAACATACTGTTCCTATTCACAGTTTAACTCCAGTTGATTCACCATTATTCTCACTGTGAATTTAACTTGCTGCACAGATGTTTCACATTAAAAGCCTTGCAGGGTTTTAAAGGCTAAAATCCCGTCCTTCCATTCAACAGATGACACTTGAGTTGAAAGTGTTGCGTTATGCTGATAGTATTCAATATTTCTGTTAAGAAAACAAACTCAAAACGAAATACAATTAGTGCTGTGAAATGTGCCTTTTCCTGAAAGTATAACTTATTAATGCTGCATTCACAGGGAATCAGGCAGACGGTATATGATAGATGGACTTCTGGACGATACAGGAAAAATAAATACGACGGGATGGCAGGACAGCAAAATGAAAGACCCATGACAATATGTTGCTATGGTGTTGTATTGTTTACAAAGAATGGGATGAAATATATTTAATAAAAAATATTTTGCAAACATTCTAATATTGCATGTAGCTATAAAATGCAGCTCCCTCTTAATATTCTACTGGAAACTTAAATTTAATGTTAAATTCTCTCCAAAATGAGCTCCCTCCAAAACTTAAGGTCATTCTTTCAGTTTCAACAGAAAGGGTGTTGTTGCAACAAAATTACTGGCTTGGGGTTGTTCAGATCACTTATGTTTTTCCAGCTGTAATTTCCTTTGTGGAGGACGGCAAAAAGCACTGGATAACAATGCTGTCTACTGATACTGTTGCCAGTGTTCTCTGCTGGCCTCGCCTAACTTTATCTTTCGGCTCTCATCCACTAAAATGATCCGATTTGCCATCTATTGTAAACTTGACTACGTTGAGACCTCAAAAATAAGGAGGATTTCAAAACCAAAGAGGGAGGTCTGGGGGTCTTTACTCCACAATAAAATCAGAGTCTCAGAGACTTCCTGCATTTTAGTGACTTTTAAAGAATGAAAATCCTAAATCCACCGCATTAGCATTTTAATTTTTTAGTTTTTCGTTCAGGACCCTGGCATTCCAGCAGAGTAACACGAGGAGGGATGGAGGCCAGGCTGTAGACTTGTCTCGCGCCGGGAACCCTGTCCTCCCTAGCCCACACAGCTCTCGGTCCCGTATGCCAAAGCAAAGTAGGATGTGAGGCTCATGGTCTCTAGAAAACTGCTCTGCAACAGGGGAGGGCAAGGTGGGTCCTCCCCAACCTCAACCTCAACCCCTCAAACCCCAGCTAAAGTATCCGTCGGACTTGTGCACGCGTAACATGGTTAGCACAGAGACACGGTGGCCACCGGCAGCCACGCCAGACTCATGCAGGCCAAACAGGTGCCGTTCTCCAACCCCTCCGGAGGACAAGGAAAGAGGAAGAGCAGGAGAAGCGTCAAGAAGCAAGAGTACACTAGAGTCATAGGGTTTATACATGCTGTGTGATTAAGAAATGGAAAAAAGTCTTAAAAACTGGGAGAAATGAGGGAAGATTCTGACCGTGGGAAGAAAACCGGGAGAATACGATGAAACAGGGATGTCCCGGAAAAACTGTCTGCCTGATTCCATGTGAAGGCAGCATAAGCAATAGTCCAGCAACTTTCAGTTTCCTTTCTAAATACCAGTTTTTATTTGAGAATTAACAGAATTAAAGCTTGAAAATAATGTTTTGTAAACATTTTTCTCTTATGCTTTAAAGTGATCTTTATACCCAGCGTATATTAGAGAATGTGATGATCTTACCATGAGGCAGCCTGCCACATAGACAACATCAACACATATATAAATATCTTCTTCATCAACAAATCTATTTGGATGCACAGGCTGCACGCATTGTATACTTTGTTGTTGATCTGTAAATGTTTTGCTCGGCAAAAGCCCAAATGGAATGCCAGGGTCTGTTAGGGGTGTAGTTGTTGTTTCCAATTTTCCACTTTTACAGCTGGGCAGACCACAGCCACAGTACGTGACATAGGAGACTGATTCGTCAGTGTTCTGTGCGAGGCTGCGGCCAGCAGGACTGGCATCAGAGCTGTGCTACCCTGCCTTTGATTCACTGGGTTAAATTCGCTCCATTAAACCTTGCTGTAAAAAGCTGATGTGTTCAGACTTGAAACACAGGGAAGCAGCGGTATAATCTACGTGGAAGGGGAACGGAGATAATAGTGACAGATTACTAATTCTGGCAGTGCAGCAGCCGCGGATTGTGTGTGTGCTAACATGTGCGTGGGGGCGGTTGTGAAGGACTACAGCCTGATTAAAATCTTATGAGCATCTCATTCATTATTGCAATTATGAGACAAAGAAGGTACTTGCAGAATCTTGTGAATTCCACTCACAGCAGCATGCACGCAGAATACAAAATGAAGAGTCGGCAAAAGTGAATGTGAAGGGAGAGCTGGAGGGAAGAGGGTTCCAGAAAGAGACAAGGACGCAAACAAATTGACTGTGAAACTCACTTTTTCGTAGTATTTGATTTCATATTCCGTGATGACGCCGTTGGGTTGCTGGGGCTCCTGCCAGGAGAGCTGGATGCTGCGCTGCTGCACCTTCTCCTTGATGACCTCGCTGACCTGGGACGGAGCTGTTTAGACAAGAACATGTCAATAAGCTGAGGGCAAACCAACTCTGCACGCACACGCATAAAGCCAGCCACAAATCAGCTGCACCACTCCTCCAGCAACACCCAGCGGCCCTGGTCTAAATGTTTACACCTCCTGATCGAAATTTCAATTGCACTGCAAACAGTGGAAGAAAGCGTAACCGCAGCCGGTGGAGAACTGCAACATGTAGATTATGAATGACAATTCAGCTCAATTCATTCCAACATTTCCAGCGGAACAAGCAGGCACTTACTACGCCTGTTTTCAGAACTGTTGAGAGATCCTCTTAGAGGGAGAGGGGTGTACCTGTAACCTTGTGACACCAGTCTTATGCACACCAATTATCTCTGGCTCTTTGCATGACTCATTTTAAGTGTCTGGCTGCCTGGATTAACTGCTGCCACATTTAGATTGCTAAACAGCACCCACACATGCACAGTGCTATTTTTAGGTGTCAATACCCAAAGGTAAATGATGGTAACAACCTTGTGAAGTTGGAACTTAAGCCTACATGTGTGTCATGTAATGTCTGAGCATACAGTTCTATCATCTACTGTTATGCTACCAAATGCAACAATTAGCACTGCTACTGCAAAACACGTACTGTACAACTACTGTTACTACTGCTATCACTGATGTAGCACCAACTACTGCTAGTGCTGCTTTAATAGCCACTGCTACTGCATCCAAAATTAAAAGTAAATGCAAAGATATGACAAAGAAGACTGCTATACAGGACCTAATATTAAATATCATTTAATAGTGTCTCAAATTGTGTACTCCACTACACACCAACTTGTTGTCACCTTCTGCCTTTTTTTTTTTTTTTATTTATTGCCTTTTTACAGATTTCTGTCAAGCCCAGCTTTAGGAAGACGAAATTAAAACTGCATTAATAGGTTTATCTTAGATTAATTGTTTTAATTAAAGCAATAAAATTGAACCAAAATGGGAAAGGTGACACCCAGTAAAAAAAAGCTGCTAAAAATGCAGAGCTGAGGGGAACTACAGAGTCAGTAATAATTCTCTGAGTTCCAAGTGACCATTTTTTTCTTATTACATCGTCGCTGCATCCATTGTTATTGAAAAATCAACGAGTGCCGCATTAAAGTCCTACTTTCTGCAACTAGTCTGGTTTAAAATGTGGTAAAATCTGCACTGGGAGGAGGCCAGGTCAAACAAACACAGGACTTTCACCCAGGAGACAACTATTTGTTTTTCATGCTAAAGCAAATTATTTTAACGTAATGTTACGTAAGTTATTTAAGTACGTAACGCACTGACATCGCATCTTGTCACATATTTATGGCATGCTATTTTACGTCTAAACCCGTAACAAACATACTTATTTTGAACCAAACATAATCTTTTTTCCAAACCTAATCAAGCAGTTTTGTTGCCTAAACCCTAACCATATCAGTTTCACAACGTTTAACGTCGTGTTACAGCGTCATCAGTATTTGATGACCTGGGAATAAGAATGGGTTGATACTAGGGATACAAGAACAGTACATAAATCTGGATGATCAACAATCCAATATTACTGAAAACATTGATACATATCATCATTTTAAAGATACAGCATATTTTTAAATTCCTATCATATGTCTGTGTCATCATATCCTTGAAATGCACCTCACTGCACCAGGCAGACAATGACACACAGCCATGAAAGAGATGAGGATATTTACTGATATCATCTAATATCGACCACATGCCCTGAATTTAATCAAATCAAAATCATGTTGTGGGAGACCTTGTGATATGATCAAATACTGTATCAGTGTCCAAAGAATCTATATAATATCATATTGTGATGAAACCTGTGATATACACCTCTATTCAAGACACACTCCTCCCGAGAAAGTTTGTGAAACAAGTCGACTTTTATGAGAAACAAGGTTAAAATATTCCTCTTGCACTGGCGTACGTCTCCCTTCTCCCTTCAGAAGTTTTGTTTTGTTGCAGTCTATCACTGCTGCTACTGGTTCTGCAGCTGTGCCTTCTGTTTCTGGTTCAACTTCCATTACCTTTACATCATCATCATCACCGCCTTGATTATAATCACCGTCATGTTTACAGCACTTTTCCTAAAGACCCCAGTGAGAAAAAATGAAGGAAAGCTTTTTGGGTTACTAAACCTCACCCCAAGGAGATGATGCTTTCAAAAAAAATCTGCTTATCTGCACTCTAAACAGCCCAAAGATCCTTTCTGTAAACATTCTGTGAAATCTTGATGACTCATGCTGCTCTTGGGGCAAAACATATTAATTAACACGTCTTAGCACGTTTGAAAAGGCGTCGTGGGGACGATGTGAACTCCAAAGTAAAAGCCACTTGTCAGGAGCTGTACTTTGATTTCTGTTTCCTGGGTCTTTCGCGGATCAGAAGAGTGCTTTTAAAATGAAAGGAAAGCTTTTGAAAGATGAATTTACACCAAAAAATTCTTAAATGACAGTATGATGATATGTATTTAGTTGATCGTCTCATTTTGAGCAATTTACAAATGATACAGCAGCACAAGCTTATATTTCTCTACTGACATTTGGCAGTGTTGTTCCTATGCTACAAAATCTGCTAACTGTACAGTCTCAACCACCACTCAATGACACAGATATTCTATATTTTTCAGTATTGAACAGCAACCAACAAGAGACAAAAATAGTCTTTCCCTGGACGAGCAGAAGCTGCTGAAGTGCTGAAGTGTCAGTGGCATGCTCAGTGACCCAGTGGGAGCAGACCTCTGTAGCCTTAATGCAGCCTGACCCCAGCTTGTTTTAAGATGACCTGCCACTAATGACTCCGGCTGGATTAAAACCTCATTAGGCCTCATCGGCATTCCTGACAGTAACGTTCACGACAGCGGACACCCGAGACCTTGTCAAAAACCTGCTGTTGTGACATGTCCCCTCATAATCCACCCAAAACACAGGAACAATGTATCCTTTCTCAGAGCAGTCGGCCGGTCAAAGGGACGATTGAGTTTTCTCTCTCGAGTCACAACAAGCAGTTAGTGCAGCTTAACTTCATCCAATTTGGCTGCTTTCTCTGCCCCCATCCAGGCGGCGTCCTTGAAATATGGACCGTTCTCCTCCCGGTTACTAAATCTGGTTTGGGTTTATGGGCACTAAATGATGCTTCTTGTCTGTGTTTACTGCTTTAATCTGACATTTGCTTTCATCCCCTGCAGATGTCTTTTTCTACCCTGCATGCGCATAGAAACACTACTTCAGGATATATATGTACACTGTTGGGAACTCTTGGACTTGAACGCTGTTGAACAAATGGATACATTTGCTTTCATATCAGCTCAATGGTCTGTCTCTACGCTTATGACCTGAACTGGGAGAGTGTTTTTATCTTTTGTCATCCTAAATGTGAGACTAAATTCATTGCAACATTGTTTTGATTTAAAGTAAGTCAGTATTTTTGTGTTAACCTGATGGCTAGAGATTATACAACATGCAGCATCAAAGACAAATTTCCTTCAGGACCATAAATCTATATTTTTTTGTTGTCTGTCTGACATGCTCTGGGACTCTTTAAAATCAATCAACTAAAAAAGGACCATTGTTTTTAGGAAAGGAGTACAAAAACAAACATTGATCCAAACCCAACTTTTAACTGTATTCTGTTATTGCTTACTACCATAGACACAACTAGAGCCCCTTTCCCACTGTACCAAAAAAATCCACTAAATCCCACTAAAATCTGTCTTTTGTCTTTAGTGGGACAGATCACAATCAGCATGTGTTCCTGGGACAAATGACCCTGTAGCAGTTACTGGTATTTATCGGCTCCAGTTCTGATCGGCAGCAGTGGAAACATGACACCTGCGCAGACACGCTAATTTACGCCCCTTTCTGGCATGACCATTGTCAACTTATAACACGTTATACAACACGTTATCTCAGCTGTCTCTATCCACTAACAGATATAAAAAAGTAACCACTGTGACATTTTCACCGGCCTCTATGCTGCTTTCTACTCTTTGCCAACTCTTTTTTCCAATGCCTTAGTGACATTGATTGGGAAACGCCAACTTATTTCTGGCAGTTGTTCCAGCATTTTAAAAACCCGCATAATTATGCACACTAATACTGGTAGAAAAGGGCTTATACTGTAGATTTGTTCATGTTGCCAATACATACACTCATTTTTGGTCTTGCCTGCTTCCTTTAGCCTTTAACTATTCGAAACAAGTTTGAAATGTCATACATGTCTTAATCAAAAACACAGGACTACTTATCATGGACACAAAATATATTACAACAATACAGTACTATAAAGTTAAAGGCGCACTCCAGCAATTTAGTACTGAGGCTCCATGGAGATGGGGGACTCACAAGAGACTTTTAAAAACAAGAATGGTCAAAATCGATACAGTAAAAGCAGAGAAAAGACTATTTTAAGTCCATATTACAAGGCAGGTTCCAAAAACACTTTTGTCACTGCTATTCCCATGATACACCTCAGCAGTGTGTTGGTGCTACAGTGTGTTTCATTGATTTTCACGGAACAAAAATAGCTTGATTTGAATTTACTTAACTACACGGTGTGGAAATTGTTTACGTGATCAGGTTAAGTAAATCCACTTAAAATGAACACCATTATAACAATGAAACAAGCTTCGTAAAACAAAATCTAGTTGTTGTCACACTCACGTAAGTCAAGTTATGTTGCAGCTACAAAATATAATTTAGTTGGTCTTACTGAATACAGTTGACTAGTGGAGGTCCAACTGTTAAGTTACATTTATATAAATGAGTTAAGTCAGCATAATCAAATGTCTTTATGTTAAACAACACAGTAATGTAAGGCAAAGGAAACTACATTTTGTTGCATTTATGTTGGTCATTTTAGTTAAGTGGACATTGAACATTTAATTAAATCCAAGTTGACATGATACTGTTGGAATAGTCACACTGGTCGCACATAAGTCAGTTAATGCCATCATATTAGTATTATAAAATGATATCTCACACAACTTTGGTGGAAATGTTGACAAAACTGGATTAAGTAAATTCAACAAATGTATTTTTTGAGTGTATGGCTAAATAAAATTTAAAAAAAAGCCAGATCCCACACTTCCCATGATGCAACGTGTTATTGGCTTTTTAAATATCTAAACTTTTTGTCCCAAGTATGGTTGAAGCCCTAACCATGCTGGAGCCTACGCTTTCCATAATGCAACTTGGCCATGTCAATGGTCAGACTAGGGTCTCAAAACTCAAGACTGGTTCTTGTTGCGAAGTCATACTTAGTTTTGATCTTTTATGGCTTCAACTTTGGTCTTTACTTTCTAAAAAAATAAGAGCTTTGAAACATCACACATGTGCATCTGATTTTTTTGTGTACCACTGTATTAATAAAAAAAAGATGCTCTTGCTGACAGAGGAAGTAAATCCTCATTTCAAAAAACCACACACTTGTCAGAGATACATGCTTTTCAGGCGGCAGCTGGGATGTTGCCTGAGCCACAGAGCCAGTGCGAGGCATGGTGAGCTACTTTCCCACACAGCTTCTTCTCCCTCCAGAGTGTGACGCAGGCTCAGGCACCACATCTGCCCCATTTACCCCTCTTTGGCCCACGGCTGTAGTAGCAATGACTCAGCCCGGCCCGGCCCCGCCCCATCCTTCCCTCCCTTACCCCTCCACGGGTGACAGAGAGCCGGGGCCCTGTGTTTCCACAGAGATCATGAGATCAGTGAGCAGTATTAGCAAACGCGGTGTTTCGCGGACTAAAAGGTGAGCATTCCAGGAAGGTGATTTTCGGAATAGAAAAGCGGTCATTTTCAATTTCTCAGGGCTGTGAATGAAGACCAGATTTGAGCGCTAATTCTTAGAAAAACCTGCTGCTCTGGCTCTCTCTGTCTCCCCCGCCGATCACCCAGGCGGTGCTGTGTGACAGCCATTAATGACTGACTTGATATCATGGAGACCAGAACCAGTCAGCCACTCTCAGACTTTTAACATACCTGAGGGGCTTAGCAAGGCGGAAAATTGTATAATTGTTATGCCGCTCTTAAAGAGACTGTTTGGGAAGGCATTTGTGCATTCATTTTGCAATATTAGAAAATGTGTTAGTGACCCCGAACACCTTCCCCTGTAAAGCTAACTGATCCAGAAGCCAGTCGCCACCGTGCTCTGCATTCAAATATGTTATGAATACATTAGACAGTGCGTTTTAATATCCTCTTCTTTCACTCAGTCGTCTGATTCCGACTCGGAGGCGAACAGCAGAGCGGAGGTAGTTCATTACATAAGCGTCTTTCTCTGCCTGCGTGCTTGCCTCATGGACCGTACCAATGCTATAAGCTCATATATTAATTACTGCTGTTTTCAAGATGCAATCGTTTGTCTTTACGCCTACGGCACCATCATTGTTGAGGTGCACAAGATTGCTGGCGTTTAATGGTGTTTTAAAGGTTTTTAATCTGAACAGGAGATTATAATGTCTCCTTGAGAAAATAATAATAAAAAAGGAATCCTTTGGGCCCAATGTGGACACACAAACAAACGTAAAGCACAGCTTCCTCACAATTCAAAGAGTGGAAATGAAATGTGTGTGACCAAAGAAACTGATTGTACTGTTTTCATTTAGTAATTGAGCTTTTCATGCAAGAACTGACATAATGTGTTGGATAAAAATAAGTGCGACACATTAACAAAAGTCCTTTCATCATCTTAAAGAGATAGTTCAGATTTTTTTGAAGTGGGGCTGTGTGAGGGGATTATCGATCGTCAATGAATTACATACAGTAGATGTCGCTTGACATGCCCCCAGTTTGGAGAAGCAGCAGGAGTGCCAACACAAAAGCTGAGCAATGTACTGCTGTGGATGGGGTCAGCAGCAAAATGCATTTTAGCCACCTAAAGATGTCTATAATATTTTAAGTGTATGCTATATTGAGAATAGATTTCATTGCTCTACCTTTTTATCTGACGGGAAAGCCATTAGCGGCTTCTGTTCCCATCTATGCTCTCGTCAAAGCCACCAGAATCCATTGAAAAAAATACTAATTTTGGCTCACTGAACACAGGAGCTGCTGGTCGTTAGTTTGTGTTATTGTGTGATTTTGGTGAATCTGAACTAACCATTTTAAAAACCAAAGACACATAAGACAAACTAACTAACTGGTTGAAGCAGCAGTAGACCAGCAGCTCCTGTGTTCAGCGATGATAATCACTTTTTTACTCAATGAAGTCTGGCTTTGAAGAGAGCAATAAAACGGCTTCAGTTCAGCATAGGAAATTGCTGTCTGATGGCAAGGTAAAGCAGTGAAAATGAATTTTTTTAGGTAACTAAAAGACTTTTTTTTCACAGCAGTATATTGCTTAGCTTCTGTGTTGGACTCCAGCCTGCTTCTCCAAATCGGGGGTATTACAATGTATGTAATACACTGGCTATGGATAAGTACCTAATACAACCCCACTTCAAAAGATCTGAACTATCCCTTTAAGGCTGTATAGTTTTATTTTAAGGACCTGTGTTAACATACTTAAACCCTGCTTTGCCAGCTGGCCCTGCTCTCCATCATATCAAGTATTTCACACATCAACAGCAATTGATGCATTTAACACACTGTATAGCCCTATTCCGTTTCCTCTTTCATCACTGCAGAGCTGAATATTTACAGTTCAGGGGAGTCTGTCTGTTAGACTGAAGCCTTTTAAATGCATCATCACCAGCAGCCTGTGAAACAAAAGCCTGGCGACAGTTTGGTTTGGCTGGGTTGACACTAACGAGGTATGACATAATCAAGATTACTTGGAGTTGATGTTGTGACTCCCATAACCGAGCAGAGAGAGACTGCTCTTAAATGTTGGCATCTCGGGAGAAATGGACATTTAAGGAGTAGTCTCTGCATGGTAGTCTAAAAATGGTGATTGTTGTGGGTAAAAATAGTTCTCCTTGAGGGGATTACAAGACATGAAGTTAAAGGTGCACTCCAGCTATTTAGTATTGCACTACCATAAAGTTGGCAGACTCACAAGAGACAGATTTAAAAAATGAATGGTCAAATTTGAAGCAGCAGAGTCTGCCATACGCTGACATTTAAGCCCTAGCATAAGCCCAGCTCTAAAAAATACCATCTCCCACATTTCCCACAATAAAAGTCGGTAGTGTCTAAGATTAATAGGTCAGGGGGCAGATAAGGCCTTTTAAAATACCCTGAGATATTTGAGATATCCTGACTTTTAGTCCCCAGCATGGAGCAGGCTCCAAAACTACTGGATCCTCCGTTTCCCATAATGCAACCAATAGCACTGTTTGTTGATTGATAGGGCGTTGCATTTGAAATGGGAAGTCAAAACTTCAGAGTTCCCAGTAATTTCAACTGAAACGCCCTCTGAAGCCATAATGTCGAAACAACTTCACCAACCTCATTCCCAAAATAAAAGATGGCTGCTCCATCATAATGAAAGTTGTCGTCATATTGTTTAATCGCACGTATGTCTGTGACTCAGTAAATCAATCATGGCTAACAATGGCTAACCTGGCTGGAGCTGGTATTGTCTTGCTTTTCTGCCTTGCTGTACTGTTATGCGGTCAACTTGGTCGTGCGGTCCCAGGTGCAACTTCTGACTTCTAGGGTAAACGGAACACAGAATAGCCTACCTGGTTAATGCACTGTTTGTAACCTGGGCTTTCTGTAAATTGCAGTCTCCAAGCTTGATCCAAGATAATCCTTATGATATCATCAGGGGTTATTTTCTCAGACTTGAAAAGACATGACAAAGCTCCTCCAGAGCCACAGAAGTAAAGTAAACTGACTTTTGTGTGTTTGTAAAATTGGGATTGCCCTTTAAGGTCAGCGTGAGGCAGTTTGGTTAAGTTTTGCTCATGGTTAAATGAAAACCACTTTAGCTGAAAATAAAGACTTCACTCAAGCTGAGAAAAGTTGCTTGCATGAGTTGAGAATTATACGTGGGTCGCTGGATTTGAAAGCAAATGTATCTGAACAGTCCGCCCCCCCTCTCTGACCTCCACACCCTTACTCTCCACCACTGTTTCAGTGTCAAACTGCTGTCTGCTCATGGTCCTCTCCTCTCCATGTAATGCACTCCTGATGAGGAGCGTTTGTCTCCCCCTGCATCGAGGATGCAATTTGCATTTTGAGACAGCAAGCTCACTCCACAAAATTTCATGCGACCCCAGCTGGTTTTTACAGCTGGAACGCCTGTGTGTGTTTGTGCGTGGGTGTGTAGCTGTTTACTTGCCTGTGTGAACCAAGTAGAAAGTGTATGTGTGTGGGTGGATGTTATCTGCCCCCAGCTACTCTCCACCTGTCTGTGGAGTTGGCCAGACTTAAACTAGCTTGCAGCTAAGCTCTGAAGGCCATTCATCCACTCAGTGGGCAGCGTACCTTGAGTATTCTTGAATTAAATACAGAATTCCCTTTAGTATCCGTGAGCACTGGACGCACGCTAACTGAGTCACAGAGGAAAGGATGGAGGACAATAATAGACCCGGGCTCTGATGAATGTGAGGGGAACTGTCAGGATTGGTGTGACAAGTCTCTTGCTCTTGGGCTACAGAGGCAGTGTCCCGCCGGTGGCACTGAGACTCTGCACGGCATTGCGTTTCACCAGCCGGTGCCATCCAGTGACATGTCACCTCTGCTTAGACCCAAACAGGGAGAAAAAGAGAGGACTGATGCAGTCAGCAGCACTTTCATTTTGCCACATGATCATGGATTTAACTTGCACGTGCACAACATCCAATAGTAGAATGGTTTAAAGAATTTCAAGGCCTCATCAAAAATTGAAATCATAGTTCTGTCAGGAAGTGTCTGTGTATGCAATGCTAAAGGTGCTGCTCATAGTGACAAATATCACATGACTATTTCTAGCCTCTTTTAGCTCATTGCATTTGGTTTTCTGGTTCACAAACTCTGCTCTCACAACCTGTTCTCATCATCAGGGCGTCAATTACAGCAGCGTGGTTGGTGGTCTGTGGCATGGTGGCGATGCACAAGACACCCTTTAGTGCATGTGTGTGGCTTCTTCTTTTACAGTAGCAAAGAAGACTTGATTTCTGGGAAAACTGCTGTTTTATCTGGGTGTAACTACTCTGATACGACTAAATACAAGGTATTTAGTCAGTGCATTAACTTGCGCACTTGCCGGTCCATGATTCAGCATTTTAGGCAGCACCACATGCATTTTTACAATGCTGGTGCTGATATCGGAGCAACTCCTAAAAAGAGCGTGAAAGTCTCCATAGGGCAGGAGTGGTAGTGGATGGGTCAAACAAACACAAGACTTTCACCCAGGTTACTCCTGTTTGTGTCTTGTGTTACCTCACCAAGTAGTTTTTATTGACAAAATCTAAAGTAGCTATCAAAACCTACCTTTACTGTAAACACAGACGTTTATTTTGAAAGGACACTGTAGCATATAAAAGGTGGAAATTGACACGTCGTTGCTGAGCGCCCAAAACTGACGACATAGGGCTACCTAGAGCGTCAAAGCATAGGGCCACTGACCACCTGTCGTACTTGTAGACCTGGGAATTACAATGGATTAGTCCCAACCCCATCTTATTCCCAGGTCTTCAAATAACGATGCTTTGTCACACCCCTCTGTGTGTCATAGTGTGGCACAGGACACCCTTTAGCATCTCTTTGTGACTCACAGCTGAGACACATTGTGACACGTAATGATCACAACTGTAATGTGAAACAATTGCTGTTAGGTCCAGGCCACAAAATTACTTGGTTAAGTTTTAAAAAAAAGATACAAGATTTGGGTTTTCGGTTATGTAATGGTAACATAATGCAAATTACGTCATGTGACGTTATAACAATGTGACTTTTTGTTTCACACAAACTACAGTATCCTTGAGAAAGTCTTCTTTTCTCTGACATATCCATCGTCCCTTGCTCCCACCCTACGTGGACGTTCCAGCTCTTTATACTACATCAGTCGCTCAAAGCATCAAGTATTGCGGCTGGTGGGTTTACACTTAGCTAAAAGCCCGGCACATCTCATAAAGATGCTAAAGAATGCCGTTTGGGGGGCTTGACAAACATGACAACCTGGGAAATGGGCTATTGGTTGTCATCAAAATCTTCCCATTATCAGCAGGCAGCTCTGATAAACCCATGACTTTTTTGTGTCGCTTCACTTCTTAAACCAAACCTACACTCTTGTATGTATCTACTGTACACTATCCAATCTGATCAATCCAATTGCTTTACAAGCTCTCCATTAGCAAGATCATGTGAATTTTGGCAAGACATAGCTAAAGCTGCAGCATGTCCTCCCATCAAAGGCTAACTGTATCATCTCTGGAACAATTTGATAGCCTGACAATTCCTATTCACCACCAATACTTCAGGTGGAGGCGCATGAAATACCCTTGAACCAAGTGTGTTTGAAAATAGCGTTTTAAAGAGTCTGGCAGAGGACGGAGTGCTCGCTGCATAACAATGCCGGTCGAGGCAGGGACACCTTTAGTGACCATGCGGGGAGGTCAAAGGCGGCTCCGTTTGAAAGCAATTAGCTAGGCCTGATTTGAAGGAGACCTAGGCTGGGTCTTTCATGTTCTATAGGGCTGACAGCTCCAGAGGTGATGGGATGATTATTAATACATTTCTGATGCTTTCACCACTGACAGCTCAACACAGCCGTCAAAGTTCCCCTCATTATTTCCCAGTTCAAGGACCCTACTATCACACATTCACATCAACTCTCTAGATCAACAGAGAGGTATCAGATCCAATTCTCTTTGTCTCAGAGCTGTTTTTCTTAAGTCTAATAGTCACATGCTTATCAACTGATGTTGTCTGGCCGTAAAGGCAATGCATCAGATGTCAATGAGAATTTCTTTCTCCAGCTAATAGAATCCCTCCTTGAATTTTCCCTGCGCTCAAGCAAGTAAATGTTTTTTGGTGTGTGATTTGCTGAGTGCATCACCCATACCTAACAGCTTAAGTATAGCCCTGCGTGCTGCCGTGAAGCCAGGAGTCAGAATCACAGTGGAGGGTCAGTGGGGGAAATTGCATTCATGCTAAACTGACATGCACACACAAGGCACACTGTGCATGATTGCCCCTCCAATGCCTCCTGACAAGGAGTTCATTTTAACCCGCAGTGGTGCTCCACACCAGGCGCTCTGGTATAATATCAAAATGCCATTCAGTAGTGTAACAGATGCAGAAATGATTGGTCAGCTTTGTTACATAATTGTTAAGCCAGCAGGGACCCCGCTTATTGAAGAAGCACTCAGCTTTCCTGTGTCAGTGTCCAAATTAGGGAGCAGGGCTGGCAGCCTATCATCAGCCACTCTTAGCACACTCCCTGATTTTTGCAGCTAGAATGGGGTCTGCAATCGCCATATTTATTTTCCCTCATGTAGGGCAAGAATAGAGCCATCTCAACTCTATCGTACCGTGGCCGGCATTTACATAATCATATACTAGTAATGGTGAAATGATGGCCCTGTTCACTGATCCTGTCACATATATATTTATGTATATATATATATATATATATATATATATATATATATACGTCAATAAAATAAAAACATAAATAAAAATGGCTATGAAATGAATCCTGAAATAAATGTTTCGAACCAGGAATCCTCTTGCTGTGAAGCATTGCCCGTAGGTGTGAATGTGAATGTGAATGGTTGTCTGTCTCTATGTGTCAGCCCTGTGATAGCCTGGCGACCTGTCCAGGGTGTTACCCTGCCTCTCGTCTCGTAGACCGCACAGCAAATTATCTAACAAATAAATACCTAGTGTCAAATGGTAACTTCCCTCAAATCATCCAATGGGACAACAATGATATTGGGGTCCTCTAGTGGTGAAGACAGTTAAAAATACTGTATATTTCCAGTGATATAAAGTGCAGAGAAATTTGACAATGCAAAAGGGCTGATCACTATCCCAGAGAGACTCATTTAGATTTGAAGGCTGGAGTAAAATTCTGAGCTGCACAGGGACATATATAGTAAAACTCCTCTCTAGCTTTATTGCCAATTGCAAATGTAGGTTTCCTCTTTTCACAATTTCAGACAGATAACATATAATATAAGCGGTGAAGCAAATATGATCAGAAGCAATCAGCAGAGGCGTATTTTAATATTGCCAGGTGTGAACTGTAATTTCCTCATCTGCCTCGCAGAATCCAGGTCATGTTTTAGAAAGTCATAATGATTAGCTGGACAGATGGGAAACAGCAATATGACTCAGAGGACAATGACACGGAACATAAATTAAATGTGTACTGCAGCTTGATTGTGCCAAAACCCGTGTATTTACCACAGACATAAAACTGAGCCTCTTGATTTAAAATCCTTAACCGTTCACATAAGAAACACGGGGCCCAGTTGTTTGTAATGAACGTCTCGGGCTGCCAAATAAGAACATTTGTTGACTTTTTCTGGCAATTGTAATTATAGTGACAATACACAGCAGGCCAGCATGTGTGTGCAGGATGTAACGTGATGTGAGGTGGCGTGGTGAGACAGAGCTTTGAGGTGCGGGCTTGTTTCAGGGAGGTCGCTGGAAATAAATGACAGGGTCAGAAACAGAGGGAAAAGCTCTGCGAGTTTGTAAATAAACCTTGGTTTTGTTCACCGACCGTTTTCCATCTGAACCCACTTAATCAGAGTAAATCCCCGAGAACTGCCTGGCTGCGTGATGCACAGCCTGATATCCTCATTCTTAATTGCTGAATTTCCTGAGATCTGCAGAATTCATTGCCCAGACGGTCTGATGAAGTCATAAAAACACGCCATGCTTGTCCATATCCCTTTTGATGCTGAGCCGTGTTATAATGATGCTATCTCACTCCGGCTCGGCACATGGACTGTCGCAGAGAATACGCTGTGAAACAAACAGGCACAGGCCAGATGAGAAATGAAAGCCACTAGTACTTGTTATAATGTACACGCTTGGCTTTGCTTATCCGCTGCTTGCTGACCTTTCTGCAACAAGCAGCTGCAAGGCATGTCTTTTCAAATACATGACCGGGCTAAGCAGAGATATGCGTTTGCATACGCGGTGGCTTTATCATTTATCTTAATAAAACAAAGACTGTGGAGTGAAAAGGCACAGAGCCGATTATGGCGAGAGCCCGGCGCGGCGACTGTGGATATTTACAGGAGCTGCTAAGCAGCCAAACGGCCTTCCACCTCTTTGCTTCCCTTAAATGTCAAAGCACAGCCTGAGGGCCCCGCGCTCCAATCTGAAACCCTGATTGGACATCTGAGCTCTACGGGGATTGATAAGTGAGATAATTCACAAAATGCACTGTGCTGCAGACTGATGGTGCACACCAGGTCAGAATCCTGAGGCACTGCTATTATTTTGAGGTTTCAACCCCTATAGTCGCACTTATCTGTGGCTTCACACAGAGGCAGCTGCTCCTAACGCTGCTCTCTTTCCCTTATTATCGGCGAATAAATCTAACGTTCAGCATTAGAAATATTCAAATTTCAAATCCACCACCGCCTTTTTGCAGAATGTGGGGACATATGATCGCTGAGGGCTGGCATCATAAACATCCATTTATTATAGAAATACCTCTGTCATCAGGAAGATGATCATATTAATCAGTGCTCATATGCTCTTTAATCACAGTCTTGGAGTGGCTCCATCCCAGGGAAATCATATCCACGGCCCCTCCAGCCGCCTCTGCAATTTTCTACAGAGCAGTCCAACACAGTGCTGATTGCCAACAGATCTAGGCCAGGCCTGCAGCTCTCCAAGACACCATGCAGTTAAATCAGATCAGAGCCTGAGACAGGTCCGGCAAGCACTGAAAATGACCCCGCTCATACTGCTGTGGACAGTTGTGCGAGGTGCAGAGTGTGCTCCCCCGGTGCTGCACTCAGTTGCTGAGCACCTTGAATCTGTCAACAAGTTCTGCTGGAAGAAGTGACAGCCACATGTTCCAAGTTTGGTTATTTCAGCACCGGGCTGCTGTTTTGATATTTCGTTTTGCAAGAAGACAGAAAACAATACGCTGCACAGAAAAGTGGGACAAATCTGCAAGAGTGAGAATACATCTCACTCTAGGGGATCCCCTTTATATCAGAAAATACAACAGTTGGAGACAACAGCACCCAACAAAATCTGTTAACCTTTTAAACCCCACTGACCCCTCAATGCAAATTAATGCTGTGAGGTCCAGCTTTGTTCACACCTGCAAACCATCATCAAAACAGTTGGCAGACTTCCAAAAATACTGAAAGTGCATCTCCTTATCATAGACAGTTCATGACCCACAATTGTTGGAACAAAACATATTCACCCAGTGGCTCATTACCTCTCAACAGAAGTATGTTTGAAATCTCTTCCTCTTCAATTAACTTGCTGATTTTATCAAACTGCAAAAGTAGTAGCACAAACATAGATACAAAACAAACAGCTGTCAGGATATACTCTATATACTGATCTGAAATGCTGCGCAGCCATCTAATTTCTGTCAAATAACACTCATCAGAGGTTTCGAGCGCACCTTCCAGGACACATGAAACAAGCAGTGCAATACGTCAACTTGTGCTCTGGGACGTTGCATTTTTGCTATTGCCTAACATTTTGTAGACCAAATAAAGATCTGAGTAATCAGGAAAATAAGCCTTATTATCAATAACAAAAGTAATTGTTGAGTGCAACTTGACATATTAAATGATTTGTGCTTGGGAGGAAAGGGGGCCAATAGAGGATCTCAGTGGGTTTACCTGGCCTTTGGTGCAACCATAAAACATGCACAACCCAATCACCAAAATAAATGTTGGTATTGCATGTTTCTGCAAACAGCAGACGTCATTATGTTGCAGATACATTGAAACTTTTTGTTTCAACAACACTGTTGTTAACGTGTTAACTGCTTTATCCTGGCAGAAACACAACCGCTTTTTTATCTCACTATCTTGCAGGAAACGCAGCAATGTCTCAGTAAAAAAAAACAAAAAAACATTTGTCAACACTTTCCCTGGTGAAAAAAACAATGACGAATTGCTAAGAAACACCCACATTTGGTGCAACACCTTCTCACTCACATATCGACGTTTGGTCATGGACTTTCCATGTCCACATATGACGTGCAAGGTACCCTGAGTGCGCTGGTTGTTGACACTCAGGGATGCCGTGTCAACTTCAGCCTGTCACATGCATTGTCTGTTTTTGTTCTTACAGGAAGTGAACACCGGCCTCCTGCCTCCTGAGTGAAAGTCTGTGGCGGGTGGAAACACCCACTATCATTCCCACCCTCTGCCTTAACTGTCATTGTTTTCCTGAACATACATTCAGGGACATCATGCTGTCACACACTGTACAATACACTTTTATAAAATGCCCTGAAGATACCTCAAGGTTAATTAAAATACACTTAAAATATGGATAATTAGCCTCCTGATGCCCTTGTGATTCTGATGTCTCTATCTTAAAGGTATTAAATCTTAGGTCACATTCACGCACAGGTATACACACTGACTTTTTTTTCAAATCCCACACTGATCCAATAAACGCCAGCTTCAAAGCTCGCAGCACCCAATTCTGCCTGGGAAAACAGAAACTGGAGGGTGATGATGCCCGGGAAGTATAGAACTGCACACTCGGTTTGAGTCAACCGAGTGAATCTGCAGGAAATGGAGCGCTGCGTAGCCAGAGTAAATGCACCTGGTGATAAGGGATAAGACTGGAACGCCCAGCCGACTCAGCAGCAGCCCTGTAATCAAGGGGACGACCTGATGCTGGCAGCCGCGCTCGTGATGAGTAACCCCCCCCGGCCAGACACTCCAGACAGGCCTCCAGCCAGACGGCATGTGGGAGAAGAAGGAGAAAAAAAAAAAAAAAGAAATTGCACAAAAGCCTACTTAGTGGCTGACTGTAGTTTTGGGGATTGGCATTTTTTGTGTCTGTCATCAGCGGTGAGCTTTTCTATCACTCATCTGTCTGCTATGAGCTCACTTGATGTCTTCTTTATGCGCAGACAAAGAGCAAATGACAGGACGTGAAGAGAACCAGACGGCAGCGCACGCACGCTCATAACTGGGTGTGTCGATCCACACTCGCTGAAAACACACGCCGAGCATATTTGTCCTGGAGGAATGCTTTACAGTACCATAGCTCATGTGTATCACTGCGTGGAAAGTGTTGATCCTTTCAGCGATTGACCTCCTGAGCCACATCTTTTCTTCTTTATGTTCTGTTAACTTATGGAAGCAGCTAACTGATTATGATTAATGAGCTCTTAGCAAAGACAGAGACAAGCAGTGACTCGATCTCTGTGGGGCTTATGAAAATCATGGGATTTTTGAAGAAAAAAAAAAAGAATAAAGAAAAGATCTCGTGCTTTTGAAACAATTTCAGAGTTGGTTTGCCACAACTCACTGCTTGTAACAATCTGTTTGGATCAAATTCATAACTATGATTTATTATCAAGTGTCACGTAAAATCTGTTTGCAGTGCTAAAAAGCAGCAGAGTCTAACAAGAGCTGATTATTCCCAGACTCGGGACAACACAGCCTGCCCTCTAAGCCTCCGAACAGTTTTCAGCTGAAACTGCGCTGAGTGATCGGCTGCTTGTAGAGACAAAGCCAGCTCTCAGGTTGCCCGGCTGAACTCGCCACGGATCGGCCCCCGGCTCCCTCTGCCCTACAAAGGCACATCCACTGTCCTTTGTCCCACCTACCCCCCTCCACAACCTCCAGTCAACACTGGCTTCCAGGGTAAGTGACTGGCTGTAATCGCCGGGCATAGAGTCAGATTCACTGCATGGAGAGACGCCCAGTAATGCTGTAACACCTGCTAGATAAACAACAGGGCTCCCACAGAAAGCAGGGCCCAAATCCTCTTTCCTATTGTTTTCTGGGGGAAGAGGATCATAATGATGCCAGGGTTTAGCAATGACCAAATATGACCTTTGACCGAGGACAGAGAGAGATGGGAGGTCTCGCTGAGGTAGGAGATGCTGCTGTGCTTGTTCCGAGTTTAAGGGATAATCTGCCCTAAAGCATCTGCAAAGTCAGAAAAAAGATTTCAGAGAAGTGCCTTGCTTTACTGCAACACTTGATTACTAACTTGCCCGTAGGCTCAAAAAGCCCAAGGTCAACTGTTATTTGGTGTTTGATTAACTACAAACTTGATAGGATTTTCATTACAACTGACATACATAAAATCTAGATCTTTAAGGCAGCTTTATTAGCTAAATTTGTAGCCCTGTCTTAAAGTGAGACCCTGTGTCAAAGTCAAGTTTAAAGGCCTTAAAGGGGAACTAATACGCTCGTTTTCAGCTTCATACATATGATGTGGGTTCTACTAGAACATGTTACGTGTTTTTATGGTCAAAAAAATCTTTATTTTCCTAATACTCTCTGTGCTGAAACACCTGCATTCCCAGTCTGCCGCTGCAACCATGTATGGCAGCAAAATCCCTGATAAAAGCTTTGAAATCGTCACATCTGGACATGTTCCGGCAAGAATATGAGCCGAAATCAGGGAGAAATTAACGTCATCTGCAACCAATACATTATATGCTTCCCTGATGTTACCATGTCGCTACATGTAGCAGTGTACTTGCAGCTGGAGGAATGTCTGTAACAGAAAACAGCATCAATTTCTCCCATGAAAAATCATCAATAAAACTTTCCAAACCAAAATCTTCATAACTGGACATGTTGCAGCAGGAATATGTTGCAAAACTGGGGAGATGTTAACAACATCAGCAACCAGTATGACATGTTTCTCTGACGTTAGCAGGTAGCTACGTGTAGCAGTGTACTCGCGGCTGGGGAATGACCACAGCAGGGAATAGCAGCACTTTATACTGTGAAAAATCACCAGTAAAAGCTTTTAAATATAAATCTAGCTACATGTAGCAGTAAAACACTTGCAGTAGGGTGGCGGGAGGACATAACCATATATTGAAATCTGTAATGAGATGACATCAGCTTGTCTCAAAAGTAGATAAAAAATGCTGGAAACAGTGTTCAGAATGGACTGAGGCCTAATTTTTTTGCTCAAGTCAATATTACCCAATACTGATGATGTGCCAATATTATAATGCATCCCTAAAAATAGGGAAAAGCATAATAGGTCCAATTTAATGGTTTTAGCTCAGGTTACATTGTGCTGATCAGGGTTCGCTGATAAGTATTACATCTTCACTCACAGTATTGCTTATATAACATCTAAATTGGTCCTGTGACTAATGATTATTTTCATTACCACTTAATCTTTTGGTTGTGTTTTCAACTTATCAATTAAATTCATTATTAGACAAAATATCCATAATTGCCCATCGCAATTTCCATGAGCCAAAGCTGACGTCTTCACATATTTTATTTTATTCAACAAACATTCCAAACATGTCCAATTTATAATGATATTTAAAAAAAAATCTCTGCAAGCGTATGTTTTATTTGCTCTGGCAGATACACCTGGCTCCCCTCCCGTTCAAGCAGATTTCCAGCCGACCTGGCTGGACCCGATCAGGCCAGTCGTAACCATTTATCTAAACCCGGGCGTGTTCCCGACGATGACTGAAAACGTGCAGAGCCTTCAAGCTTCACACAGAATATGAAATGTTGTACTTTTGGCAATGTTGCGCAGGGGATGGTGAGCATGAACTTAACTTTGTGAAGGGGAGCACTGTTGAGGCATTTTTGAAAACAAGCAAGATGCTGCAGTTTATGTGGAACTTTTTGTTCAAGTGCTATTTTATATTCTGATGGCAAAACTCAGAGATATTGATGCTACGCCATCACGACTCATCTAAGCACGCTGTTAACATTTGTCCATCTCTCAGTGTACATCACATGTGCCGTCACTCTGACTGGTTGTAGGTTCACCAATCCAGTTGTCCACTAACGCTGCTTGGAGATCATTTGTGAATTGGTGTGGCAATGCATGGCTGGTAAAAAAGACAAAAGCAGCTTTTCTGCCAGTGTCTCGTGAAAACCATGTATCTCCAAAGACATTAATTTGACAGAAATCTGATGGTTATTCCAACAGAGTGAACATAATATCAGCCAAAAAATGTTTCAGTGATCTAAAAGATGTTTTGACAGCTGCCTGTTTACACAAATGCTCAACAGTCACACGGGAAGATAACCAATCACAGGAGAGACAGAGAATCTTCAGCCGCAGAAGCAGACTAGAATCCTTTGTAGCCACAAGTCTATTTCAGTCAGGGTTGTGACTTTCACTTTTTCTCTCACAGTTGCTCTCTCCACCTGTGCATAAAACCCACAGCTGACATCAATAAGTTCACGCCACCTCTGAGTGGGCTGTCAAAGTCTGGGAATTGTAGGAAATCTCTCACTTACGGCAGGTTGGGGAAAAAGTTTGGATATCGAAAAAATGAATTACAATATTTCAGTGATGTATTGGACACCACAGCTTGACGATGCAACAGAGCATGTCATTTCCCTTTAAAGCTTATGTTTAAATTCATAAATCTTAGCAGAAATGTTTATTTAGAAAAACACCTGCAGCTTCTTCGAATGATTTAGTTATTTTTTTGCGAAATGATCTGCCGTCTGTGAAAAAAATCTGTGAAGTTCATGGCAGTGAGTGTGAGTGTTGTGCGAACAAAGCTTCATTCTTCAACAGTCTGAGCCCTGGCTCACTATCATTATAATGATGTCATTATTGCGAGATAATTAGCCTTGAAAATGTATCTTGGGAAACAATCTCATAGCTTCTACTTTCTCCATCCAGCAAAGTGTCTCTGTTTTTCTGCCAACTATATATTGGACTTGATAATGACTCTTTTCTTCTTTGGCTGGTTACAGAAATTTACTTCACAATATCCACCGTGATCACTTTGCCTTAGTGCGGGTAATACGAATAACAGACACTCTAATGAGATGTCAGAGATCATCAGTGAAGCCGGGGAGAAAATAACGGTGATATTGAGAAGGACTTCAAAACACTACTATGAGCCGAGCAACATAATACACCCAGCGTGCTCAAGGTGGCACCTCCTGGCATTAAGCAATCCAGAAAGGTAGTTTTTGTAACAGCTCTATTAGCCGTATAATGTTTTCTCATTTTGGCTGTTTCATGGCTTTGTGGTGAGCTTATGGAGAGCTGCTTAAAACGACAGAAGCGAGGAACAGTCACATAAAACTGCGGGCTGAGCAGATGAATCGCTCTCCCCACTGGGTAAAAAAGAAGCCTGTGGAAAGCACTGTACCTCCTTGAAGTCGGCAGACTGATTAAAGTTTGCAGATTGGCCAGACAAAAAGAAAAAAAACTCAATCTGTATTTAACTGCATTTTTTTTTCTCTAGCTGAGAATCATATTTCTATTTTCTTTAAGAGGAGAAGAGAAGCAGGTACAGCAAAGGGAAGCTGTCAAAGCAGTTCTTTGCGAAGGAGACGGAATAAAAAAAAAGGAATAAAAAGCCCGCTGCAAATACCTTGCTCTGGTCAAATAAATTCTCAGCCTCCAAATGGAAATAATCAGCAGTCAATGCCTTGAACACATTGTGTTGTCTCCTAAAATGCCCGGCCTAACGCAACTGCCATTAGTCACACAGGGACAATTAAAAAAAGCTGCCCCAGCCTGTCCTTTGTAAATCTGTCTGAATTGCCTTAATCCTTCATTATTAAACTCAAGAATAGTTGGTGGGACCATTCATATCTATATAGCCGGCTGCTCTGCTCCGCGCCGCAGCCGAGCAGAGCTGTGTGGATTCAGGCTCAGAAAGCAGCAGCAGGGGGTAGGGTGGGAGGGGGCTGGCTGTTTGTGATGCAGATTCCCCACTAGAAGAGGACCACCAGCAGTGTGGAGCACAAACACACACACATACACACTCATACAGTATGTTGGTTTGTCAGTATATCAGGCTCAGCCTGGTCTTGTAGTAGAAGTCATACATCAGCCAGTCAGTAAATGTCCCCCGCTGATGTGATGGAAGGAGGTTTAGGATTTTACTCAGTGCTGTGAGGAGGTGTCAATCTGCCTCAGCTGGCATTAACAAGCAGATGGAGGAATTGAATTCATATTGGTGTTAATCAGGGCTGGGTATCAAGCCTCAGTACTTTTTTCGGACAGACCTAAATATGTCTGTAGCTCCGAGCACTGCAGTCAAGTACTGGAATTTGATAACAAATGCCTGGTTAGATTTATGATTATACTATATTCTCTGAGTGTGTAATTCCTTGTCAAAATAATTACTTTGTCAAATTTAGACTACTTAATCTAGGCAAAGTTATTTTGCTATTGTTTGATGATGATGTAGCCTCTGGGGGCAACGGCCAATATTTCAGGGGTTCCAGAGTAGCCAGTAGACAGAGTAGCCAAAAGGCTTCATCTCCCATGAGCCCGTCATTGTTTACAGCTCAATTGGCAACTTGAGACAGGTCCAGACAACATTTTCTTTAATCTCTTTAAACAGATATTTGCATATTAATGCAAATAAATTAGAAAAACGTAATAAAAAGCCAAATCGTTTTCAGACCATAGCCGATGTGTTCCAAGATTGCATTTGCAAACAGAAACCACAACGCTTCCGATATCAAAATCTTGTCGCGTTGCCCACAGATTCTGCATATATATGTAGATATCTGTTTATACAGATTAAACATGTAACGTATTAAATGCTTGTGTGACTGTGCCTTTAAAGGCCCAGACACACCAAATCAACTTCAAAGAACCAGCGCCGATGAAAGCTAACAGTTGCGTTGCCTCATGATGTGTCAAAAAGTTGCACATGGGCACACCACGACGACCACAGACGATGGCCAACCAGCACATATGTTCTGCTCCTGAGTGAGTGGAAATAACTCTCCACACCAGCAGATGGCGGTAGTCTGTATTCGTCATTCAAAAAGGAAAAGTGGAGGACCATCTTGACACTAGTTAGCCAGTTAGCACATTAACAACACAATCCAATGTTGAAAGAACAGATCATATTTACTGTGCGCCAGTGAACAACAACACAAACCATCGCAAACTAAAGAGCTCAATGGCTAAAGAGGATAATCATAGACTTGTGAATACAGTATGCACTTACAGAATGAAGGGAAAATAGCACGATTCTTCTTTTCAGTGGTGTAGTGGAGGGTATCCGCAGGTATACAGGGTATCCACACCTTTTTTCTTGGCACCTTTTTACAGTATACCCACCTATCAGCCAATGAGCCATTGTAACATATAGGAAAGTGAACCTATTTTCTCCTCAGTAACTAACCCATCTACCTAGTAGTACACCCACCTGATCATCTACCACTACACCACTGCTTATTGTCATTCAATTTAAACTGAACCCTGACAAGCCTCACTTACCCAACCTAACTTTATTCTCCTTAAGGTAATCTCACCTTAAAATTGAGTTTCAGAATACTTTGGCAGCTATCTTAATATCATTGGACAAAAGTTGTAATTTGTGGGGAAAAAAAAAAAAGTTTTGACAGGATAAGACATAAAAATGTCAAAGTTTCCACATGATACTTTGGGGCTAATGGCTGTGAGCGTACGGTTTCTTTCCTAACAAAGTCCAAATAGGATAACAGCACCATGTGAAATTGGGCCAAAGCAGCTTAAAGTTGCGTACCAAAGCAAGTGACAGAGTGCCTGCAAATTGAGAGATGAAGCCCGACATCCTGATTAAGGCCTGCAAGGTGTCACATCATTGTCAGCCTTTGTGTATTGGTCGCAGGATTTGCCACTACTGTAATTGGTGATTTCTGTCTGATAGGCGGCGAGGGAGACAAGGCTTAAGACTTAGTGGGAGGGCCCTGGCAAGAGTTTGCTTTTCAGGGTGCTGAGCTTCTCCCAAACCCCATCCCAATTACCCCGGGAACAATGACAGACAGCGGCTTTTGCCTCTTTGTGTCAGACGTCCGGTATGTTTACGTAGCGTATCTCCAATCCACTTTGTCACCAGTTAATTGGAGAGCGGTGAGTTATTCTAATGCAAATGCCAGACGTGTTCACACAGTTTAAAGCAGGCTACCTTCAGTTATCTTGAGGTGACAAAATAACAAAAAGCGTGTTGGCAGTCTGGGGGAGAAGCCTTCCCCTCTTGCAGCACTCCATGCATATGCTTACAGTGTGTGTGGGGGGCACTGACTTTACAGTAAGCAGCCGTCTCCAGTGGCTGTCAGATGCTGCACACTTTGGACTTCCAGACTGAATTCATCTTGTGTTATCAACTGCGATTTAATTTCAGCCAGAAAGCCGAGGATGTTATCTGTAATATGTCAGATTAACAAGCCCATACAGCTGAAATACATCCAGTCAATGCATTAAGTCACTGAATCTCGCAAGCTAGATGTAATTTAATTTTGCGCAGTAGACAAAATCAAATAACGTCATGACATTAATAAGTGATTATCTCTCTTCCCGGGCACTCGAGGAGTGTTTTTACAAAAATCCAAACCTGCTGAAAACACAGGGGTCTCCTGCAGGCCTTTAATTTCATCTCCCATCTAAATGTCTACTGCCAAAGTATACTGGTCTTAACACATTGTGACATACTTCTTGGCAGCGTTCGACGGCGAGCTCACCAGCGTGATAGGGAGATGATTTGGGAGGAATTTACAAATTTAATTAGCTCGGTCTCTAAGGATACAAGCTCTTCCAACTTTCATTTAGATGTAATCTTTCTTCTGAGAATACATTTCAGCACGCAGTTCTCACAGAAGAATAGCTACTCCCGGTCTCAATGCTTCATGACATGCAGTAGACACTGGCTGCTTAGTTCCACAAACTGTAATGAAATCAAATCAGTGACAATAACACACTCTCAGGATTGAAACACAGCAAAAAATGTGGATGAATTAGGGGTGTAACTCAATTGTGGGGACATAATTTGGTGGAATTTTTTGACACCTGCAGCTTGTTTATGTAATGCATTCAGATGACGCCCTGGCATGATGGTATATTTTTCTGTTGGTCAGAGACAACTGGCCAAAGAGACTGCCAATGAAATACTCTGGAAATTATACAGTGCAAGGAAATGTTTCAGTTTGGGCTGTGGTCAACCGCAGAAAATCTTGATCGGCTAAAATTCTGTCAACCCTTCCACCAATTGATTGTTCGGTGGGAGGAAAGAAAAAAACCCTGCAGATCAATGTTATCACTAGATAACCTAAATCAGCCACAGATTGCTGATTGTATCTACCTGGTAGTACTGTGTGTCCACAAAAGTGTTTTTTCTTTCCAAAGGCATTGCAGCGGGACCTGGAAGCACCGCATATTTACAGTATGCTATGAACGCCAACAGCGTGATGCGACGCTTAGCATCTGTTCAGTGCTGAGTGCTGCACAATTGGCTTTTTTTTCTGTTTTTGGGTCGCAGAGAGTTGAAAAATGTTCAACACTGGTTCAAACGCCGGGCTCGCCACTGTTACCTATTCACCTGCCATCCGATTACAGAGGAGGAGGGGTAGAAACAGGACCATGGTGCAATAGCTGCCATGACTGCGGGCGCCACTGCTCCCTACGTGCTTCAGCCTTCCTTTCTACCTTGTGCCAACATTTTTATGTCTGTGGTTATTCCGCATCATAGCAACCATACGTAACCAAAGCATCTCAGCTGAAAAAATACTCTGCCTCCAAAGCCTCGAGTGCGCCCAGCTGGGTGTTTTCAGAGGAGTGCCTGTGTTTTTCAGTTGGGAAAAAACCCTCTGGTGGACATGCAGCCTCTTGTGACAGTTACACCAGCACCAAGTTTGGTCGGACATGAGGATATCGACCAACTGAACAGAAGGTGTCGGCCATAGTTTCAGTGATCCAAAATAAAACTTTAACAACAGATTTTGGTGTCAAAAATGATCTCTTTTGCACTAACATTCTATTTTACAGATTAAAAACTTCATATTTATCATAATAACCTGAATAGATCACACTGCAACAATATAGTACAGTTCATTAAGCGCTCTGTTAAATGTAGGAAGTCTTTGAGCAAGGTAAAAGTAGACAAAAGGAGAAGAGTGTGCACCAAATAACGAGCAACTCAACTACACAAGCTGCAGAGATGGAAATTTAGAAAATGATCCAAGGATTTTTTTCTCTATGTGATATCAACAACTATTCTGTTTCTTAAGAACAGTTTTTCCCCGACAGCCACTTGCCTGTAAGCTGTTCCTCTTAGGGTGACTGATAGATTTCCAGCTAAAATGTGTTGTACTCTAACATTTAGTCAACAATCTCTAAAATCACAAGGTTAAATGGGCAATCATTTTCTCCCAGCAAGACTGGCAATGCTTCAGTCAGACCCAAACACTTCCCACTAACTCTTTGTCCCAGCTGTCCAAGGATGCAGCAGAATGAGCAGAGAGGACGGACGGGTGAAGGAGATCATCTGATACAAAGGGACTGAGAGACTTTGCAAAAGCTCTTGGCCGTGTTTCCTTGTCACAGCATCCCTCACGCCCTCACTAACTTCCTCTGGCCCAGATGTGAAGCCCATCTGCTCCGCAGCCAATACCAGCGTCCTTTCGGATCTTCGGCTGCCATAATCTTTTTACTGTTGTTTTATACCAAATAATTAAAAGCAGCCTACCAGATGGCTGTCATACGCTCGCTCCGCTTTGATAACAAAAAGGTTTTGGTACAACGCTGGTTTAAAGCGGTAGAAGTACAGCTGAGGACGCTAGCAGGTGTGCAGGACTAAACCAAGTCTTGATCAGGCCCTGAAAGAATTTGAGGCAACAGCTTTTGAGGGTCAAAAGGTTGTCCGTAATTGCCAGCGGCCTGTTTGAGTGGAGGCAAATGGACTTTCTGGAAAAAAAATTCCCCCCTTCCTTTCTCCAAAGCCAAAGTGGTCTGCCACAAACTCATTATGATTTCCAAGTGTGATGATCTGAATAAAAGGGGAGGGGGGTGAAGCAGGGGGTTGAAGACATAATTAGTTTTCCTCACTGCAGGAGACAGTATGCTGATGAGACAATGAAAGACGGAAAAAAAAGCCGAGCTGTCAATCTCCCTGGATTCTTTCATCTCACAAAGCACCAGTGAGTAATGCTCACAGACCCCAAAAAAAATCCCCACACACCCTGCAACCGCAATGCACGACTGTGTTACGCAACGTAAACCTCTGCCAATTCTACAACCATAAACCATTTCAAAGACTCTGGGAAGGAAGAAAAACAAACACTTTAAAAGAGGGTGCTGTCTAGAAAACATAATCCAGGTCATGTTCAGTCCAAGTGCTAGAAATGAATAAAAATGCTCAACACTGAGAATATATCTAACGCCAGGGTCCATCTTTATCAAAGTTCTGATAACCCCAACCTTCAAGAATGCTTTGAAAGCCAACTTATGAGTACAAAGTACACCAAATGTGACGAATAAGAACATTAATCAAGCAACTTACTCCACTTTTAAAGGAGTAACCTTTGAGAGCAGCTTTTAAGTGATCACATGATTTATCACATGTACTGTGCTCGGCACGGTAGTAGCCAATCAGACGCAAGGATGTAATCTGCCTTATTGTTCATCCTGACAGTTTCTCTGTGATATATTGTTCTTGTTCTTTAAAAGCTACTATAATTTAAAAATGTATCTTATCTGTGAGAAAAAAATGAATTAGCTTCTGTAACAAATAACACATGGTAAGCAAAAATGTCCCGCTCTGAATCGTACATTTCTTCAGATAATATGTTGCTCAGGGGCGTAATTTACAGGGGCAACACAGGGGGCATGTCCCCTGCACTTTTTCAGAAGACGGTATTAGACGTCTCTTTTTTTCACCGTGCAAAAACTAATTTTATCTTGAAAAGAAAGAAAGAAAGAGAGATAAAGGTATGGCAGTTGAAATGGTGTTTGTACCTCAATGTTGCAGGAAAATACACAGAGAATGAATAGAGAGTATGGAAATCATGACATTACCTTGAAAACTAAAAAGAATTTTAAAAATCTGTATAAAATCTTCAAAGCGGAGCTTGGAGTGTCTACTTTGAACATCGTGAGAGGAGGTACATTTTGAAACCTTGAGCTCTGTAGAGTTTATGGAGTGAAGTAAGTTGCTTGATTAATGTTCTTACTCTTCACATTTGTACTCATAAGTTGGCTTTCTTGAAGGTTGGGGTTATCAGAACTTTGACAAAGATGGACCCTGGACTTAGATATATTCTCAGTGTTGAGCATCTTTATTCATTTCTAGCACTTGGACTGAACATGACCTGGATGATGTTTGCTCTTTAGAAGTATGAAGGAGATATAATTTTGCATACTCTGTTACATATTAATATGAGAAATGCATTTTACTCCTCACTTAACACATTTATTGCACCACCTTCATTGATTTTGGGCAAAGGTTTTTAATTAATGTGATGGCCTGAACTGTGCCAGTATACCAGCCTATGACAACTTTGCATTAATCAGCCTCTAGACTTAAGTTCTGTAATAAATACATATTTTGATATTCATATTGCTAGGGCAGATATAAGGGCACTATAGTGAATTTTAGCCAGGCTGCTGCTGGTGTCAGTCAGATTCTGTTATTTTGATTAACTGCAAAATAATTTGGGAATAAGCAAAATAAAGGACACTAACTGAAATGATAGGATTCTTAAAGTGGGAGCTACATTATTACCTGTGTCAAGCGCAACGAGCAAACTTTGCCTACTCACACATGTATCAGATATGGAGCAAAATTAGCATACAGCAGGTAGGCGTAGCAAGTTTCTGGCTACCCGACAAATGTAAGGTACATATTCACTTGTTCTGTTGTGGTCTCCACCAACTCCTGAGAGATGTCTGGCTTCTTGGGTGCTACATGTTCCACTTTTTTCACCCGCTTGTTGCTAACTTTGTCTGTGTACTACTGTGGCTTTATGGATTTATTGATTAACACTGCTTTAAATGTAAGAATTTTCTTTAATTCAACAACATGTAATGAATATGATGAGTGATTTTTACTTCATCTTTCACTTACTTTTAAATGTTTCTTTGATAGGCACAGGCTCAGGCAGATGCGCTGTTCTCCTGTGTGTGTGAGAGATGAAATGTTCTCACTCCAGCTAGCATGCTAACACTCTGAGCTACGACCAGTCCGTCTGCACCACCAGACAAAATACCATCGCCTGCAGGAAACAGTGATCAAAGTTTAGCTAT
Source organism: Epinephelus awoara (assembly GCA_035609425.1). Lineage (NCBI taxonomy): Eukaryota > Metazoa > Chordata > Actinopteri > Perciformes > Serranidae > Epinephelus > Epinephelus awoara. Next base: position 7,885,537 of record CM069305.1, read on the forward strand.
TGACTGGGGATTGCTTTTGTGTGTGTGTTTATGTGTGTCTGTGTGTGTATTTTGTCCAGTAGGGGGAATTCACTGCTATTGGGCACCTACGGCATGCAACCCTGCTTGGCTTTTATTACCCTTGGAAGTCCTTTTAACTCCTTCGGCAGGAAATGAAACACTCGAATGGCTCTATTGCAAAGTGCCGGAGCCATTTGCAGCCAGGGCCGTGACATTCCCGAGCATGTGTTCCATATAAAGAGAGGCGCTGGGAGTCACAGGTGCATGCTGACAGGGTGTGTGTGGTATGTGTGTGTATGTGTGTGTGCTTGATTGAATGTATATGAGAGTGGAGAGGGAGTGCAAGCAAGTGAGTAGATAAAGAGAGAGAAGCAAAGAAAGTATTTTGGTGTTTACTGAGGCCTTACAGTCACCCGTGGGCAGTAAACGGAGAGCTGCTGCATTCCGGAGCCAAAGCCAGCTGCCTTCACTGACCGGTCAACGCTTGAAAACACACAGGGCAACTTTAAATATGGACACTGAAGTTCACTTTTCACTTCCAACTTTTCAGGAAGGACAACAAGGATGTTGACTGCTGATTTTAAGTTGTGGTGTCTTTATTTCTGTTTTTTCTTTTGATTTGCTGACAAAGCTAGCTAACAAACTAACATCAGCCACCAGAGGATAAATAAGGCTGTAGCAACAAAAAAAACCCAAGCCACTGAATTGAACAATGGTGATTTTATTTCTTTTATTTATATGTGAATTAACAAGAGTATTTTTTTTTCTTTCAGAAGTTAAAAAGTGTTGCTTTAATGTCAATAAACACCAATAATGGCTGCCTTCACTGAACAGTTAATAAACACACAGGGCAACTTTAGCTTAGATACATATATATGTTTAAGTTCACTTTTCAGTTTTAACTGCTGATTTTGACTCATGGTGTTTTTATTTCAGTTTTTGTTGCTTTTATGTCAATTAACAAGCCCATTCCTAGTGCTGTGTGTATGTGTGTGTGTGTATGTATGTGTGTATGTGTGTGTGTGTGTGTGTTTTCAGCAAAAGAAAACTTTCAGTTTCATCAACTGGATTCCAAACTCCTTCATTATTGTTATCAGATTTTGCAGAGAGAAAAAAATCATCAACATTTAAAGAAAGATGATGAATAATTGGGTGCATTGCTCTGCTACAATGTGGACTTTGTTGCTTAACTTGAAAACACTGTGTGCTCTGAGTGCTTCGTAATGCTGCTAAATATGTATATTCTCATCGCAGCTCTTTTGTTCTGCAGGTCACACTGTTATTTGTCCCACGCTTCATCTGCCGCACCAGACTGACTACCTTAATTAGCGGCACTCACTGAGAGACATTAATAAGTGTCCAACAAACCTGAGATGGAATATATTAGAGTTCCATTTTCGTCGACAGTGACATTTCTCATCAACTACCCCTCAGGTCTGTAATTTCACTGAGCGAATACTCTGCGCCCGTGATCTGTCACCCTGTGGTGGTGGCTGCGCCATGGAGACGGCTCAGGCGCTCGCACCATAATCTGGTCATGCACTGTAACTTATACATGGGAAATGCAATCCAATTTAGACAGGCACATGTACGTGTGTGTTGCTCTTCGCTGAGGCTTCTTCACAAAGCAAGCTCATGTAAATACATTAAAGGGATGTTTTACCCAAAGTACACAAAAATATATTGTTTGCATTATTTGTCATATGTCAGATAAGATATATGTCTACTTCCACCCCGCACAATACAGGTGAGGGTTGGGTAGACTTTGGTACCTAATTTTGGGAATTAGTCTGTGCCACAAATCCTTGACACCCCGGCCATGCTCCCGTGTCTTGCTTGCCACCTGCTGATTAAAGTGAAAGGGGTTAGCCTCCCTTAAGGTGGACTGTTAAGGTGGATAAGCTGCACTCAGTGTAGTGACTATTTCAGTCGTCCCCAAACAGATAATGGAGAAATGTCTTGCTAAGTCTCCTGTGTTAGAGAGACAATTATTGATCCCCTCTTCAAGTTTACTTTGCTGTCATGGGTAGGGTAGTTTGGTAGGTGTCATTTATTATGTGATTTTGTTTGAATTCATATAATGTATTTAAAGGTCCAGCGTGTAAGATTTAGAGGGGTGTAGCGGCATCTAGTGGTGAGGATTGCAGATTGCAACCAGCTGAAACTTCCCCCATTTAGAATTCCTTCCATGTGCAATTATCTGCTGAGGTCTCTTTCTCTCTAAAATAAACGGACCTGGTGTTTTAAATTGGTAAAGACATGGAATAAAGTTCAAAAAGATGCTCCGCGACAAAAGGCAGTTAAATACAGTAGCTGATGCAAAAATGTGAATGGCCCTGTCTGGAGCCAGTGTTTGGTTTGTCTGTTCTGGGCTTTTATAGAAATATGGCAGTGCAACATGGCAGACTCCATGGACAATGACCCGCCCCCCATTTAAAAAAAAAAAAATCCATTCTAAGGTTAAAAAATATATATTTTCAGGTGATTACACACTAAAGACACTTTGCAATATAAGAAATCACATACATCAAACCTGAACAACAACCTTATCTATCTACATGGCTTATTTTGCAATTTGGGCAAACTGACCCTTTAACATGCCTACATACAAAATATATACTTTGGACATCTGCTGTATTTGTGCTGTGGATTGCTTAAAGTCACACTGAGGGACATAGCAGAACTAAAAACTGGCCCTACTTTCACCACTGTATCATTATGTAACAGAGTCCTGACCACAATTGGGCAGGAAAATGAAAGAGGCTGAGTATGCTCAGCTGTAGCGTTCTGAATGAACTGCTTGTGTTTCCTCAAAGGAGTTTATTTTGCATCCTTGTAAAGACTTGGTGATAAAGGGATCATAATAATCTGAGCCTTGCTGACACTTTGATAACTTGGCACGTTTGAGGCATTTGGCTGATCATCTCACCCTGAGTGACTCGCAGCGACAGAGCAGATTAACAGTTCTACGTCTTGCTTTAAGTCACAACAACAGACTGCTCTATGAGCTGAACCTTTACCTCAGCAGACTGTCACTCTAACCGCTCGGCCAGCCTGCCGCCAACATGTAAACATGTGTACTTCTAGTCAAACATTTCAGCGTCTCAGCTTCCTGCTTCTTGCCTGCACAGAAACCCTTGTTTGTTTACAGATATCGTGAAACACACACACAAATTTTAATATCCCCAAAATGTTGATAAGTGCAACAATGCTCGGGGGGAAACTTGTTTAGTGGCCAACTCCTGCGAAAAAATGAGTTGTCAAACGTGTCGGCTGATAAATGAGAGCGGCTGACGTCTGTGAGAGAAAAAGAAGAAGCGATTCCAGAAAGGTGAGGGTCTGACTGAAAAGCGGAGTTGCTATGTGGAAGGTAAACAGCAGATTGACTGCCAAAAAAGAAAAAAAAACATTGCCTCAATCTCTTTCTGCTGCCGCGCAGAGGTCTGAATAATTAAAGCCGTGTCTGTGTCTGCTCCGGGGGAACACAGCCTATAGGATGAAGCTGAATGCGAATCAGCGCTCCCTTTTTCAACTTCCACAAATTCCCAACTGAGGCCAAAACATCAGAATGTTGCAACTTTTCACACAGCTTTGAGAATGAAATAATATCGCTCTCTGCAAATGTTCCAAATTAATAACACTGCATCCAAACACAAACAAACGGGCACGGACACAGAGAGTCTGTGGAAATAAACAAAAATAATCCACGGAAAATAAGGGAGAGAAAGAAAAATGGAAAATTAATAAAAAGTTGTAATTATAATAATAACAACAGTAACATCACTATTAGTTAATAGTATATAAACATAATCATATTTGGAAAAAATAAGATTATTATATGTGCACAGGAATAAAATGTACTTAAACTGTGAAGTTACAGTCAAATACAGTAATTTCACAGGGACATACTGTTATATCAGTAATGTAATTGGCTTTGAAGAGAGGTTACAGTTAAATATATTAATTCTACAGAAGCATATGGTTAAATCACAGTAATATATGTAGTGTTACTGTGAATACAGTGAAATACAGTATTTGTATAGAAGCATATTGCTAAATCACAGTAATATGCACACATAACTACTGTGAGATCACAGTATACAGCTGTCACTTCACAATAAATTACTGTAAAAATGATACGGTAACTTACTGTGAAAGTAATGCATTAAGTAGCCAGTAAATTGCTGTAAATGTGTCATCAAATATTTATATTTTTATATTTATTTATATTTTATAGTTTGGTTTCAGTGTAGGTTTAACTCTCATCTCCTTGGACATAATATCTAAGTGAATATTTCTGGTTGCCCAGCCAGTAGAACCACCTGCTATTCAGCTGCTGGAACAAAGGAACAAAGAAAAGACAGATATTTCCGTGTGTGTCTGAACTGCACATCTTCAATCTCAAGACACTTTTTGCTGATGTCTTACTTTTCCTTTGGTCCACAACTAGATGCTGACTCCCCTTTTTTTTTCCAAATTCTCTGTAATATTTAGTTGCATGTCGCGGGCTGCTGTAGACATCTACATCCCTGTGATCCCCAAGAGGCTCTTGAAGTATTATATATTATATTGCTAGGATGTGAGAAGAGATTTCTACAGCTGATTGTTTTGGATTGATTCTTTTGTATTGGCTGTGCTTCATCTTAAGAGCCAGATATACCGCACAAAGGAGTATATCTGGCAGAGGCAGCGGATGTACATGCTGTTCTGCTTATACTGTACATCGGGAATGTCCTCACATGTACAGACAGACAAAATTTATGTCACACAGACCCTCACATATGGTGACTACATGGACACTACAGTATAATTTGAGGTTCCTTTGTATCGTGACATGTAAATTAACTCTGATCTGGTTTTGGAACATAACTACAGTTATGGTTCAGAGTTTGACCGACACACTAAAACTGGGATTTTATTACATTTCCAAACCAAATGCCAAAACATCGACTTTGCACACAAGAGTTTTTATAAATGATCTTCTCCTCACTGATCACCATTAACATTTTGGACGAGGAATTCTTTCCAATCTTGTGACCCGGAATGAAAGTAAGTCTGTACAGTCTGCTATTCTGTACCACAATAGGGGACAGCAGCTGCCTGCCAAAACCCACCATCATTCCCAGGTCGTCCAATACTGACACTTTGTCACACCTCACCGTTAGCAACTTTCAGACCGCCTTAGCAACTTTATTTCTAAAAAAGCGACTTACAACCAATTTAGCAACTTATTCAAACCATCAGGGAAAAGTTGTAATTTATTCTGAGCATGCAGCTCAGAGTAATCGCAGTGACTGACTCTTCTACCAGCAGAGCAGGGTCTGCCTTTTCCTTTTTCTCTCTTCTTCAGCCGTGCACGCAGTGTGGGGCAGGAAGGAGGACGCTGCTCCCCACAGGAGTGGCAGTTGTAGCTACTGTACACACATCTTCACATTCATATAAATACATACTGATTTCTTAATAGTTTTGTACAAATAAATAAGCAAATGGACATTTGTATATTTCTAGTCATCCGACCACCCAAAGTGCTTATTACACTACGTGTCACATTCACCCATTCACACACACGTTCACACACACATTCATACACTGGTGGCTGAGGCTACCATTAAGGTGCCACCTGCTACTCAGTTTTTAACACACACACACCGATGGAACAGCCATCGGGAGCAATTTGGGGTTCAGTATCTTGCTCAAGGATACTTCGACATGCAGACTGGATGAGCTGGGGATTGAACCGCTGACCTTCCGATTGGTGGATGACCCGCTCTACCTCTGAGCCACAGCCACAAATAAATACATAGTTTTGGATGAATAATAAATAGTTGACTCTTTATAACAGGCCTATACATGGTAGAGTATTATATTTTCTCTGATTCGTCCTCTCTGATATGTAAATAATTCTTTTGAGCATATATAGATCTGCTGCACCTGTTCTCTTTTGGGAAAGTAAATCACATTAGATAAAGTGGGACATAGCGCAATTCATTCTCAGTTGGATTTGTGCAAACATAGCTCTGTTCAGTAACCTGGAGCTCTTTTTATTTTGAGATATGTTTGAGTGAGAGAGACAGAAGGTCCTGTGACCTGCTGCAGTTTTGGAGAAAAGTAAAAAGTTATTGAATAGTCAATGTTTTCTTACGAACATAAACATCTCAGACAGAGAGCTATAAACTGTTCGATTGCTGTTTGAATCAAGTTTTAAATTTCCTCTAATTTAAAACTAAACTAACTGTTGTGACTTTAAAAGTTTGGTCAAATTTCACAAGTTACTCTGTGACACATTTAAATCAATCATTTGCTTACATGACGTCAAGTGTTTCTAATTCTTTTCTACACCATACAGAATGTGTGCGTTCAGGGGCGCATGAAGCTGGAGGTGGGAGGAGAACAATATGAAGCAATGAAAGTTGGGCAAGTAGTGCCGCAAAGAGCCTAAATCACCTTCATCCCTGCTTGTGACATAAAATGGTCACATGTAACGGATTAGACTGGCATTATTCTATAGGTTTCTTCCCATTACAATCAACAATGTGTTAGTCTGTCTCTCCACTTTCTCAACTTCTCTATGGCTCTATTCACAAGTTTCGAATGTGCAGATTAATCCACATTTGGTGCTCTAGCAGCAGGGAGGTGTGTGTGTGGCATTCAGTCAAAATAAATGTGTGTGTTCATGATAATAAAGGAACATATACCCAGTGCTACTGATTTGTTTTTAATAGTTTTTGGACAACTAGGCCTGACAAGATAATTAGGTTATCGAGTGATTGTACAATATATGGACATGACCCTAATTATTTTGTTGACCTCGATATTGCCTGTTGAGTTAACATGCGGGTTTGTTCACATAAAAATCAGAAATCATTTTCAACATGATGTCAGAATAAATAACAGGGTTTTCCCGACCATTGTAAGGCGTAGGTGTAGCAATTCTACCTTTGTGTCTCCTTACACTCGCGTACTTGCCTGAGTCTGAAGAAAAATAAAACAACACTTCGAAGATGGCACAATGTAGCTTACCGATAGCCTGCAGCCACACTAGTCCTGATAGTTGTTAGCTTGCCAACCCCTGGCAATAAGCCAAAAAGTCTAGTGTTCTGCTGTCCACCCCTGGGAGTCAACTGCAGCACATCCGTAGTGTTATTGAGGTAGCTGCGGTGTACTCTGAGCTTTGCTAAACATGTCTATTATTCGCAATAGACATCACTTGGATTTGTTTTTGAAAGCCAGATTTTATATTAAGTCTCAAACTGAGCAACGTGTCTTCATAAGATCTATTTAATCTCTTACGAAAATGCACATACAACGGTTCATATGATCTATCGAAAAAGCACCCCACAAATGATGTTATGTACTACATGTAAAGATATGTAGGTTAGGTTAAAGATAAGAAACATGATGAGGACATGCCTTAAAATGACTTGGTTCAAAACTGTTCTGAGCACTGGTCTCCTGGGGGAAAGTCCTACGTTTTGTGACCAATCCACCACCACAAATTACTTGCTAATAAGTGTTACTCCTATCATGCTACTATCATTTTAGAATACTTTCTTGTATACATGAACAGTTGTTAATTACTTTCTATTAATATGTTAAAAAAAATGTCATATTTCAATTCCAACATCTGAATATCTTTAAGAATTAAAAGTTCACTGCTCTTTAAGTTGTGCTTGCATTATTAAAATATTATACTATCATAATACCAGCAGCGTAACATGGTTTCTAAAAGAAAATAATGTTGTTTTCCACAATTATTTTTGGGCCAATATATTGCCAGAAAGAGTAGTTATCATGACAGGCCAACAGACAACAATGGAGCTCTATGGCACAGAGGCAAAGGACATATCAGACACACAGTACTTGCTAGTGGGACACAATCATTGTCGTTTTCAGTCTTTTCACACAATTTGTTGACAAGAGGAAGAATTCATGCTGAATATCAACACAGAATATCAGCTATCTGCAGCCATCAGCCCTCCAAACCCCTACTGGTTGTGAGGCCTATTCTTGACTACAGCCCCGCATGGATGTGTCTGCCTGTGTCCTTTCCAAGGCAGTGAAACAGCCCGTTGCTCTGACAGGCTGCCTGCACAGAGAGAAAGGACTGTCCAATGGCTGCGATAGGGACCAAGTGAAGGGGAAAGAGGCAACGCCAGCTTCTGCAAGGGAGGGCTCATTCAAGCACGGCAGATTCGGGGGGATTTAGGGAGCTCGTCTGCCAGCAATAAAAGGCTGAAACAGGATACTTGGTGAGATTAATTACCTAGATAGGCCACGATAATGCCATTTAAATGGGAAAGTAATTAAAGTGCACCTTCCATGAAAATTATTCATTGCTGACGGATTGGGTGACAGACAAATCAGGAGGCATTTACAGAAAAGCTACAGGTTAAGTGCTCCGAGCTGCTGCTCTGAGACCACCACAGTTTTATTGCAGCTGTTGAATCTTACTGCTTTGCCCAGCTCTCATCAAATTACTGTGAGCATGTGGAGCAGGGGGGGTGGCGGCGGTGAAAAGAATGGGCTCCCAGGTAACGTAAAACCGGGGACAAATGCTACAAAGGAGGATCCGCTTAACTAGAAAATTACACTGGCTGGCACTGGTCAGTTGGGACTGCTCAGAATCAATCAATCCTTCTGTTTAAGGCCACCATGGCAGATTAGAACACAAAAAGGGATAAATCAATGGCCTTATTGTTCCCCAAGTGTTACTTTCACAAATGCACCGAACAATATCCATTTAGTGATGATAAAGTGTCAATAAAGTGGCCGTATAGATTACCACCAAGGAGCCCGGGCATCAATTTGCACCAATGAACATTTATTCTTTTAATGATCATTACTTTCTTGTAGAGGTAAATAATTATCAAATCATGAAAAAAAAACAAAAAAAAACTCTACTATCTTGCTTTCGAAACTCCAGACACTAAACTGCTGGAGGACAGCGAGGCAGACTTTGACTGAAGCAGTCAAACAAAACGGGAATATTTGCTTCTCACGCAATGCAAGGGCACAGAGGCTTTTCAGATCAAAGTAAAATGCTTAGCTTACATTCTTGTGTGCCTCAATGCTTTTTTTTCCCCTTTTGCACTGAGATTGTACTGAAGGGAATAGCCTGTTGTTCTCTTTGAATGTTTAATTAGATTTGAACTTGAGGGGGACTATAACATCATCTTACATTCACACAGTGTTGCACAACAAATGAAGCGAAGAATAGCTCAAAATAAACACTAAAGATAACTCTGTTTGCTGATTTTGAAATTCCTCCAATGTAAAAAGTGTGAAACTTGTTATCTGACACGAAGCTCGATTAAAAATTCAATATAATGACTCTATCTTATCAAGTGTAGGTTATCATCTGTGGTTTGGAATGACAGCAATGGCATTCTTGGCACTCTGAGGCAATCTAGTCTAAAATTCCTTTTAGACATTCAACTCATTCTCTTAATGGCAGTTGTACATGTTAGTTTCACATCTGAAAATGTGCCCCAGTAACCTTTTCAGAAAAGTTTCGATGACAACCATAACATATACTGTGGCAGTTGGTTGCTGTGTATGCCTTTTTACTCCCATGTGTGACATGGGCGTGTTCAAGCTAAAGCCGAGTGTTAAAGTTGCTCTTTAAATGCTGCTTCACCCCAAGCTCGGATTTTGGTCTGAAACATTTGCACGGAGATATACAAAAATCAATTTTTTTTAGCTTCTGAAGGATGCTTGCACACTCCTGCAGGCCTTTTGTATGGGGGGAAAAATACTGAGACGGAACTTGATTTCAGTTGATTCCCACCTGCTGAAATATATGCTTGACCAATGAAATATTTATATAATGTCATATCTCTAGGACATGGTTAGCTTGCTACTGAAACAAAAAATATGTGATGAAGGTGATAATGTAGCTGAAATGCACCTGCTAACTTACTGTGGTTCATGGAACAGTGCTAGTCACAACAACAAGCATTAGCATCAAACTTGGAGTTTAGAGAAATGTAAGGTTGTTGGGTTTTTTTTTTTGTTGTTTTTGTTTTTCACAAAAACGGACACGTTAACATGGAACGCGGCTTGTGAAACAGCTAGCATTAGCATCAAATTTGGGGAAATGTGGACAATTTATTTATTTTTTTTACAAAAATGGAACACTGAAATGCAGAACAAGGCTAGGAGTATGACTAAATTAGCTAGCTTAGCTAGCCAACAACCCAGTTTTATACATACAGCAGAAGAACAACTGCCAGGCCAGATGTCTAATTGAGTCAGGCGTTTATTTGTCAAAATGTGTAGCCACACCGGGCTAGTAAAAGGGAATGGGTGTTTAATTGGGACGAGGCTTTTAATTGAATCAATTTATCAATTTAATTGAATTGATAATACGTATGTGGATTTTCCATATTCACGCACCACATACACCACACTCTTCTACACTCCCTCTTTCGTGGTAGGTGCCAAATATTGTGCAGACATTGTGGCTCTTTCTGTAAATGTCCTAATCAAAATGTATGTAATGGACACCTTCATGTGAATGACAAAAAGACAGAATTTTAACAGATAGGTTGAATAAGCAATGTCATGTATTTCATGGCTGAAAGAGGCGTTACACAAAGACAGACTTTGATTTTGAAAAGATGTCTTTATCTTATCAGGTGTTTTGGAATGAAGACCACAGCATTTTGAGGAATTTCTAGTCCGACTCACCTCAGTCTAAATAATGCATTGGCTGAGGCAATCCCACTTTTTTCTGCTCTGACTCACCCATGGAGCCTGTGGATACTTTAGAGCACTGCTCAACTATTGTAAAAGTTGCTATCAGAGTGTAACAGGCTTTGTGCTGCTGGCTAATACAAGCAGTCAACATTAAAATCAATTTCCACAGGCTCTTCCTTTCACTCATTATATTGTTTATACCTCTTGCCAATCGCACCTAAGCCCCATCTCACTGGTCTCAAGCTGAACGTGTATACACAACATATACACACACACGTACACACACACATGGGTCCTGTAGCCTTTCCCATAACCAATTTCGAATCCTATTTCTGTGCCCTTCTCCACAGTGATTTTTCTGGCTCAGAGATGTGAACATCCGCTTGAATAAATATTAATGGTTATTCTATGAGCAGTGCCCACTCACAAGTGTGCTGGAAGAACAAAAGGCCTTGTTTACAAGTGCGCTTGAGGAAAGCTAAGGCATGGAGGGCCTCCGAGGGCGGCTCTGTGGCACTGTCGACTCACAATGGAGTGCTGATTGAAACGCACTCTTAACTTCCAGCGTACAGCGGTGGAGAAGACTGCGAAAATCCTCAACATGACGGATTTCTATTCAACCTTGGTGAGGACGGAGCTGGAGAAATCAAGCTTATGAACTCGCAGCCTCTACTTAAACTCATTTAAGACAGAGCTGAGAGGTAATTAGGTTTCTGGGAACAATAAGCACTCAGCACCTTGTGTAGCTCCAGCCTCGCTCCAGACATTTCCTTTGGTGTAATTAGGGGAGGTGTGAATTCCTCATCAGATGGATCACCATCTGCATTCGCACACTGTGTGTTCATTCCCCCAGTCCCAAGCCACGAGTATATGTTCGTGCTGATTATCATGCAGGAGGTAGAGATGGGGAGGGGATGGAGGAAAGGCCTTCTCTTTTTTAAGGTGCTTTCAGTGCTATGGGGCTCCAGCGCCTTGCCACGCAAAGGTTAATCAATTCTGAATGATGAGCCATAAAAGCTTTAATAATGCAGTCATTCTCTAATGAGTGGTCCTGCATGCTCGCTCAGGAAGGACCGATTGTTTTAGGAAGCTCCGACGTTCCAATTACAAAGCGCTCAAGCATTTCCTAACAGCCCAGCGAGCGCTGGACACAGTGAGGGTCCAGTGAACAGGACAATGAGCCCTGCAGTGTGGAGCTAATGTCTGCTCAAGGAGGGAAGAGAGAGAGAGCCATCACATGGCCATCAATATCAACCTAATGCCAACTATTGACTTGCACTTCAGCCGAAACCTACAGAGTTCTGACTGTAGTTCCACCTTTCTCAGATCTCAGAAACTGGCTCTGAAACCAGCTTTGCTTTACAGCAAATGACAGCTTTAAAAACGTCACAGAGTACATAATGATGGATGGATGAATAAACAAAGTGTCTGATAGTGACATTAGACACTGCTGTTAATGTCCCTTTTGTGAGTAAAAGTTAACATTTTTCTTTAAACCAACTTTCTCCAAGCTTAACCAAATAGTTCTTCTTTAACTATGAACATAAAAGTTTCTTAACCTTTACAAAGCATGATCTTTCTCTAACTCTAATCAAGAGAAAGGTCATTCTTGAACTTGGAAACAGCACCACCATCTCTTATGTTGTGACATAACATAGGGTCATAACCCTAACCCTAAGTGGACCTTGAGTTAAGATCATTTGCCAAACCTAACCAAGTTCTTGTGCCTAAACTGGCCAAGAAAGAATCATAAGGTAAAGTCAATTAGGCCCTGTTTACACCTGGTGTTAACATGTGTCTGGGGTGACCCGATCAGACAGCTGACAGTCTGTCTGTCCACACCTGGAGTTTGAATGTGTCCCTTCATGTGATCGGATCTCAGTTCACCGCTCTATTGCTAAGACCCTATGCTTTGTCTTGGCTGTCAGGAGGCTGCAATTCACTTCCTGTGCCCAGTGTGCCAGAAATTAAAGGAAGAAGAACCACCTTCGAATATGGTCCGTGCAATCAGATCTCAAGACACACTGAGGACACATTCTAGGGCTGAACGGATACCTTTACGATATCAACCTAGGCTATGTGTCAGCCCTGTGATAGTCTGACGACCTGTCCAGGGTGTACTGCCTCTGGCCCAATGTCAGCTGAGATAGGCTCCAGTCCCCCCACGGCCACTAACAGGATAAGCACTTAGAGATAATAAATGAATGTTTGCTTCCATTCACATGATGGGTTTCAAATGAAGTGACTGCCCTGGTAATGGTACTGCTATTGTAATTTTGTCCACTTGTGATCCAATCACTCAAGACGCATGTTAATAACAGGTGTAAATTGGCCCTTAGAAATGAGGTTTTAGATTACTCATTGCCAGTGTGGTGGAATCCCTTTGATTTAAGTCCATATTTCTTAAACAAATCTCTGTGAAGGTAATGTGCCTGTCACTCTGGCGTACTAGCAGGAAAACATTCATGCAGGGCCACTGAGCAAATACTGACCTCTTATCAAGTATCTCATATCACTCAGTTATGCCATGCATGAAACAATCATAATAAACCTGTGCGGCCATTCTTCTGCACGTTTGATTTATTCTTTTCACTGCCATCTTCTGTAATTTCAGCCTTCATTTGAAGGTATTATTCCGTCCCAGAGCTGTCCTACCATTGAACAGATGGAGTGGGCCGCCCTGCCTTGAAGAGCTACTAACCCAGAAGGAATTTGATTAGTCTGGGTTTCAAAGAGGAGTTTTACTATAATATATACCAAATAGGGTTTTAGAGACTAGTCCCCCTAATACAATAAAAATACTTGGGCAAAATAAAGGCATTCTGTATGTTTTGAAATGGAAATGATCACTTACAGATATTGACTGGCACAAACTAATCACAAATCAAAATTTAATGGATTTAATCAACAAAATTATCAGCAACCTGATCCATGCTGCCCAATTACACTGATTATAGTGTTATAGCATTTTAAATGGCACCATTTACTCAAAATAATAAACATGACACTAACTTGGCCGAGCATGCCACTCTCTTCCACAATAGCTAATGGCTAAATATTCCGCCGGGTTAACTGAGTAATTGTCTGTTGTCAACATGCCACGTATAATTATGAGTGACTCTAAAAGAGCATGTGCTAATTGTTTTTTCCTGGCTTTTTCCTGCAGGTTGTCCTCCTTCCGCCATCCTCGTGTCCTTGGCCAGGCAACCCCTCGGCACCTTCCAGCGCGTGTCTGTGTCACGAATCGAGCGTCACGAAATACATCATCCCCAACACTACACCCCACACACATCCATTCAACTAAATGCCTCTTTCTTTCTATCTCCGTCACAGCACAAACATCTTGTGAACTGATATTTACTGTGTGATAGGCTGTTTTTGAGCAGCTTTCCCTCACATTTAAGTGACAACATGGATGTGAATGATGATGTGAAAGACAGCAGGACATGGCTGGCCATCACCCAGCAGAGAGACAGAGGTTATATATCCAGCTAAAGCTTTAGTTCTTCCTTTGCAGCCTTCTTTTAATCACCATAGTCAGAACACTCTTTTGGGCCAACTGTGTTTCATGGATGCTCAAGCATGAAAGAGGAATCTTGTTGGGTGGATCCATAGAAATAATGAATAAAAAAGGCTTTAGAGTTTGTCACCGCAAAATACAGCATTTTAATTACGGTAGATTCCCTAGAGACGGAGCTGCAAATACAGCACTGGCTCTTTAGGCACCACTGGGAGTCTGCATCATTGCTAAGCTAATAATGTTGGCCACTGTAGTGCTGATATACACATTAAATTAATCTGGGTAATATGCATGCTGGATATATTATGGATAATATCAGACTACGGTCATTAATGCTAATGGGGAATCATTACCGTAGTTTGCATATGAGAGGTTTTTAAAATGAAACTGTCAATCGGCTAATGCCTAATGCTCTCTCAGCTGGAGCAAAGGGTGAAGTGTGCATAGCCTGGTGCCAGCCAAACGTTTCCAACTTTAGCCTTACAGAAACTGTTCATTCAAAATTTTGGGAAATGTGATTGACAGTATTTATTTGTTTCTGTCTTTGAGTTAGACAATAAGATCTATATCAATCTCCTGTCCGTGTAAATGAACTGAAGTCAGGATGTGACTAGCCTAGCATAGCAGCTATCATATCACTATTTGTACCTTGTAATTTTGATTCATTATCAAAAAGCTGGTAGATAATAATCTTAAGTTCATAAAATGTACCCGAATTCACTAATATGTACCATGGTACCACAGACATTGCTGCAATTGTACGTGGCAATGTCTGCTGTCACAAGTTAACAGGGAAATCATTGTTGCTATGAGCTAGTTTGACCAGCTAGAAGCTAGGTGGTGCGCGTCTTGTCGTTGACTAGCCTGGTCAAGTAGCCTTTTAGCCACAGCAGTGTTGGTTAAAAAAATGTCATAATTAGACAGAGTCGAAAATGAATATTGGGAGAAAAAAAAAAGTTTGCATTATGTCAAACCAGGCCAAAATTTTGCCAATCGACCAAAGTTCATTTTTAACCAACAATCCATCCTGAAATTGCCTAACTGAGTGGAAATTCACCCAATCTGGCAACATGTCGCGGCTGTAAAATGTTCCACCCCAGATCCTTTTTTTTTGGCATGCTATGTAAACCAATGAGGAGCCACCAGGGAAATCTAAACATATTACACACATACAAAAAGTATGCCCCTCAGCACACAGACAAAGACAGACAGGACTTTATCACTAGCCCTTGCACCATTCTGTAATAATTCCTCTAAGAAATTTAAACACACACACACAGACACACACACAACAAAACACACAACATGCATTTTACAATTGGAATTGCAGGAGGAGTGCTGCCCAAAAGCCCTTAATGGACTACAAGCCACTGACCGGTTCCCAGCTCAGTAATTGAATTGTCAATTTTACGTTTCTGTTTGTTCATGGGTTAAATAAACAAGATACAAGGTGCTCATTAGTTTGATATAAGAGTCCTTACCTGCTTGACCGGTAGCGATGCTAACCGCTGCAAACAGCCTCTGGGTGCGGCTCAGGTCTGACACCCCGTTGACAGCCTCCACCTCAAAAGTGTAGTTGGCGTGGGCGAGCAGGTCCATTATGGTCACATATGTGTCCACTAATCCTGACTGTGCGGGAGAGAATCCCACATTCGGCCCACATGGAACACACTCCTCGGGTTCCCAGCTGCAGCGACGACATATAACCCTGTAGGTGACGTCGTTGCGGCCGCCCGTGTCGGCCGGCGGGCTCCACTCCAGGCTAACAGTGGTCTGGTTGATGTTGTAGACCAGGTTCTGTGGCGCAGAGGGAGGTCCTGTCAGGGGTGGACACGGAGGAAGCCAGAATTAAATAACTGAGTGCCAAGGAAAGTGACAGCCAAGAGTGTGCATTGACTGAATCTGTGCTTTCACTGTTCTCTGAGAAAAAAAAAAAAACACTACAGGACCTACAGGACATGCCAGCTCCAGCCCTAGAGCCAAACACTGACACTCAATTATAATAAGACTCAGATCCAGTAGAAAAAAAAAAGAAAAAGTACAGGTACACTGAAAAGAAGTCAGCTCTAGCAGGCACCAAGGTCAGTGTTAGAAGACTGTGAAATCAAGAAGTGGAGCCAGACTTTCAAAGGGAGAATAATTTCATAGAGGACTTCATGCAAAACAGTTTTTATGTCACTATTTTTTATGAATTGTCATTACAGGGACTGCGCACCCATGTAACATACTCAACCTCTGTTTCCCCTCATCGCTCCATCTTCCTTAACACTGTAAAATCTCCTAATTAAATTGATTAGGAGATTTCACAGTGTAAAGGCTTTTTCAGTTTAAGGTCAGGTCTACTTAAAATGTCTAGTTATCACATTCAGGAACATTTTAAAACGTATTATTAATTGTGTGCCTTGTAACTAAAATTGGTGATTGGACTAAATGTTTCATTGATCGTTTGCTAAGTGGGACTCACTTAGTGTGAAATTCAGAGCTAATGAGTTGTCTGCACACAGTTTACAACATGGAGGTGAGCGAGCTGGCAGCTAGCTGCTAACGGTGCTAGCTCTATAAACAGTGCTAAACAATGGCAACAGTGCTGACTGTTACTCGGGGGTAACTGGAAATCATAAAATGATGTTGTTAAAAAGAACTGTTAGCTTATTAGCACCCAAACATGTACTGTATTTGGCTTAAAATTGTCCTTCTTTGTTCTTTTGTGATTTGGTATATTATTTTATGTATCAGTGCACTTCAACAATAACTTTTATAAGTATGCATAAGCACTGCTTCTGATTTCATCTAGCTGTGAGGACAGAGAAAGCTGTGATATTGAGGCAATGTGACGTTTAGGGATCTGTCTTGAAGCTGCTTTACATAGAAAATTAAGCTTTACAAACAAGTCTTGTGGTGGCAGAACCTTATATAGGCAACATAGGCAGCCACAAACAGTGCTGGAAAAAAATGACTATAAGGAAAATGGTGAAATTGGAGTTTAAGTGGAGAGCATTGGAGTAAAAGAAAATGGAAAAGAAAGCCATCCAGCGCACAGTACAAAACCAAGAAGATGGAATTTGCACATTTAATTTTGTCTTATTGTTTGTTAGGTGTGGCACTGAACTCTTGTAAATTGATCAGTTATAGCTGACCTCAGTTTGCTAAGTTTCTAATTAATATTTGCAAATTCAGTTAAATTCATTTCTGTCAAATCAAAGATATTAGTCAGTGTTTGTTTGGTAAACTCTAAATTTCAAAGTTACTTTAATCTCCACTTTCAGCCCCTTGGGGACAAAACTATTGTCTGTTTACACATTCAGGAACATGGCACAGACATGGCAATAAATTAGCTTTAATTTGCAGTTACGTTCTGTGCCAAGTCCAATATTCATTCTCCTGCAAGATTTGTTTTGGCCTCCACCCATTTTTGACAAAAATATCTGTCTCTTTAGCTGCTACATGTGCCACTATGCTCACTCACTAGTCTCTAACTTTGTCTGCTGTTTGGTGCCAGGCAGGTGCTGCAGAGTGAGTTCAAAGGCTGCCTGTTGCTGCTGGAAATGAGGTTGTTGAGAGCAGTGAGAGTGAAAGTTGCTCCCTGTAAAAACCACAACAATTAGCTAAAAGATGCTAAAAAGCTCCACAGAGCTGAGAGCGTGCAGCCTGGCTCCTCATATTTTTAATTCTGAATCGGCCTGACCTTTTTTTACAGTGTTCTCATGCATGCAAACATAGCTGCTGATTCATCCAGATGGACCGAGGGCTTTGTTTACATACCGATTGTTAACAGCATAAAATCCGCAGCTGCTATGAAAATGATTGAAACGTGGTTACACGGGGAATCATAGGCCAGAGACAGTTGCTTCCTGTTCTCCGAAAATATACAACCATCCCAGCTGGAGATGGTGGCTTTACTGGGCTGCCTTAGAGAGGTATATCATACAGACAGCAGGACACTTAAAGTTAATGTCCTCCAAAAAAAGACTCGCCCACTGAATTTATGAACAAGATTTAAACCTGGATTATCACAGCCCTGTAAATGCCATATACAGTTTCACTTGACACACAATAACAACGAGCTCCATGCATCAAAAGTGCACAGGACCACAGACCATTTGGCTGTAAATGTTCGCGTAATGGCAAAGAGATTAGCTCATCTCATAAAACAATGAATAACAAATTGCTGCTTTCATCTTTCAAATTCCAGGCTGTTGGCTTTTACGGCCCAGATGTTGATATAAATAAACTCCCCCTAACGCAGTAAAGATTATATGACTTGTATTCTTTGTTTATGAATGCTTTAAGAACATCTTCATTTTGTTTCTCTGGGAGACTTAAAGTGTTGTGTTTTCTCAGGAAAATGTTCTTTGAGGGAATCTTGGGGAGGGACCTCTCATCTCATTAAATTTGTCACATTAACTAACAAAATAGGTCATGCATATGCATAATGCTAAAACTGCTATCACAATATTCGGGCTCATTAATACGGTACTTTAGTTGTTTTCCCTGTTCCAGCCATTAGAACTGAGGGCTCAACGGAGACATCCATATTCATGATTATCGGGTAAGATAAGAGACAGAATGTGGACTGGGAAGATGAAAGAGCCACCTGTGGCAGGTGAAGTGGAGAGGAGTGACTGCTGATAGCGCCACTCGACTTCAGCCTTGGCATTGACACTCGACCCGCGCTCTCAATCTTCCTCGCAGACAAAGAGTAGGTGTGCCACAACACATACACACTTAGATGCCCACATGCGCACACACACACCTACACCTCCCAGTCGGAGTCTTTTATTCTAGCATTTCCATGGCCACGGTAAGCGATGATAACATCTCATTTCTGCTCGTGCCACTCTCATTTGGGTCTCAGGTGCCACAGATCAAAGCTGTGATTTCTCGGGAACAAGAGGCGAAAGGAAATTAGATTAGAGTGACCCTGGATCAGCGACCTTTGTCTTTTGTGTTGTTTTTACCCAGCAAACTTTACCTTTCTTCCTCTAAAGGCCTCGGTATGCTTCAAACAGGAAGCTTGTCGGATTATCTTATATCTGAAACTCACTCTGGGGTGGCAAAATTAAGACTACAATGTTTTAATATACTTAGAATTTTTGGAGAGTGAAAGCGGGGGTGGGACATGGCTATCAGGATGAACCTTTTGCCCAGCGTTCAAGTGTGGCCACCTGAAATAGGGCTGTGTATTTGTAAGAATCTGGCGATATGATACGTATCATTCAAGTGGCAGCCTCTGGGGCTGAAACATAAAGCCAAAGCAGAAGTGCCAGAAACTCCAATTTCTCAAATGGCTGCTTGAGGCTGGCTCCAAAAGCAGGTCAATCTCCACACACATGTTAAAATGTCCAGCTTTTCAGCAGAGATAATAAACAAGCCTGTTACAAAAAAAATTTTGGTCTCTATAGCTGATTTCTCCGTGCATGACAACTGCATCGGGTTGAATTTTTATATAACTCATTATTTCACATTTTATTAAGGCTTAAAATTATGCACGTAGTGCAGAACTCAAGACTTCAAACCATTAATTCACAAACCAATGGGTGGAATCTGAGCATAGAAACATAATGTAGCAATACCCAAGCATATAAATGTTTTCTGTACTGATGCATTGGCCACGCACTGGTATTGGCTACTATTTGCCTTGTTGACTGCCATTGGCCGGTAGATAAGATGACTGATGGCATTTACATATGTTTTTTTCTGTTGTGTCCCCACTGGCGTCCCATCGCCCCGGGGACAATAGAAAACCTGTATTGAGACAAACAGAGATCTTAAGCAGGAAAGCCCTCAGGAACACAGTACACAGTAAACTCGCTACTGATACATCAGGGATGCATCCTATTGTTTACCTGATAACCGTTGCCAGGTTATCCTTAGCAATTAGCAGCCGTTGGCCAAAACTAACAGGTAACAAAGGTTGCAATGAGTTACATTATGATGCATTCAAGCTCTGTTTAGTAAAAATTAGTATTAGGCTAAAGTAAATTATAACTTTCTCACGATGTGTAATATGCCATTTTGTAAAATGTCGTTTTTTTTGGCGAGATACTTGAACTTGAACAAATACAGCTGTTTAAAGGAGAAACTTGATGTTTTCACAGCAATATAAAATTGATAATAGAGAGGGAATTATGGTATATTTTATCTAGTAAACAGTTTGTTTTTTAAAGATATCTTTCATGTAAAATAAGCTATATTCAAGGTTGTTTTATAAATTTAAATTATTCCATTTGTGTTCATTCAAAGACAGTTTTATGAAAAGTTCAGTTCATTTCTTAGTTTCCCTGGCACAAAAGGAATAAATAACAAGAAAAACTAAATTTAAAAGAAATCATCAGCTATCAGCTATCGGTAAAATTGTCATTTTGAACATCAGTATCTGTATCAGCCCAGAATTTTACAATCAGTGCATCCCTACAGGTATCCACACTTTTGCCTTCAGACGCGGTGAGATGACACATCTTACCACCAAGTTCTTTTCAAGCAAACCGAACCCCTCTTCTCTTTCTTCTTCTTCTGCCTTGGCGTCACTTTGTTACTCCGAATATGCTCTGTCTGGACTCAGGAATATGAAACTCTGCCCCCACTTCACCTACAGCACAGATTTGCGCTGCAGCCTGAGCCCTCCGCTGTCTGTCTGTCTGCTCATCCTCATAGCTCAAGGGCTTGTCGCTCTCCCTCTTCTTTTTTACTCTTTTTCTCCCCTCGTCTCTCACTGCCCCACTCTGTCTTATCTTTTCGTGTTCTCTCCTCTCACCCCTCCTCCCAGTCAAGTTTCATTTCACGGATTAGCCTGCCAGAGCCCCCACAGCCTGAAATGTCTCAATCACTTGCTTGCTTCCCTCCAACGCTGCCACTGTGACCAAGCATGGGTGAACGTGTGTGTGTGTATATGTGGGTGTGAGGGTATTTTTGTTGTTGTGCATAAATATGGAATATATGCGTGCACAGTTTATGTTTCCTGCTACATCATTTGCATGCTAACATGGAACAGATTTTAAAGCAGAGCCTGTGATTTAGTGGGATAAACAAAGAACTCCAATGTGTAAAAATGATGAGAAAATGGTTTGTCTTCGCCACACAGATGTATCCACTACATCTAATCAGCTACAATGAAAACATATGATAGTAGCAGATCGTTTTTAGGTCATGATTCAAAGCCCATCTCCACTCTGAGCAGAGTTGTGAGACCTGAGTAAATCCAAGCTTAGGAAAGAAGAATCCGGCGCTTATCGGCCTTGAGAGGTGCTCGGGGCTGCCTTAACCCTCCACAGCCTATTAGCTGGCTGTGCTCTAATTGGGGAGCTGTGGGGAGAGGGGCGGCAGGGGTGAGTGGTATTCAAATCGCCCATGAGGTAATCCTCACTCTACAAATGCGTGTTGTGACCCCGTGACCTAGCCTCTAATGATGTGGCTGCAGCAGAACCTGTATGAGGGAAGCCATGCAGAAGAGGAGGAGAAGAAGTTTTTTTTAGCTGAAGGGCCTCTGGCTGCTGCTGTAATAAACAAAATTTCAATACTACTTCAGTACCACACTGAATTCAATAATGGATTTGCTACTTGCACATAATGTGTGCTGCAAGCTAAAATTCCATTTCAGCCTCTGGAGAGAGCCCGATGGCACGTGGACAGGAATAAAAAATTGAAGGGAAGCATCACTAAGACTGTGTTAAAACAATAAACACACTTTTTGAGCACATCTGCTGCATAAGGTAAGAGCTGGGAGGATTTCATTCTTACTGATCCACAGAGAAATATCTGCAAAAAGTTTACACAAATGAAGTTTTTGTTTCAATGCCAAGAAGTCTCTGATAAAAGTGTTGTGGAACTACCTGTTGCTAGCAGCTTGTCTCAGGTCCAGATATCTCCCTAGACATTAGTTTAAGGTCCACACACTTTGCGATAGTCAGCGTCATACTTGTGTTTGGCCACGTCTTTGAGCTAGTTTGCTGTCTCCGTTAAGTAGCTGTCAGTTATTCAATCACTCTACAGCAGGAAACAGCACAAAATACACAATAAAAGCTCTGTGCTGGAAATTCTCTGTACTTTCAGTGACACGTTCTTGAGTCACTAGCAGACCATTCAGAATGAACCCATGACCCTCTTTTGGACTGCGACCCACCAGTTGGGAACCACTAGGTTAAATAATGCTCCAAATTTAGGCTAAATTTTGGCTAAGAAAAAAGTTACACTGCCATTTTTCAAATGGTGCATTTAAACATTTTTTAGGTGTCCCTAAAAAGTCTTGGAGTTGCATTAATTAACATATTATAAACAATGGATGTGGACATAGTCATGGATGAATCACCAGTGTCAATCAGTGTTTGATTTTACTTTTCTCTGATCACTTATTGACGGGCTGTTTGCTTTTGCCTTAGTGTTTAGCAATTTGAACGAGGTTTGGTGGTGACAGCAGCGTTCAAGAAATGTAGTAAACATGCCAAGTTAGCCCTCCAAGCTGCGCACTAACTACGCTAGCAACAGATAAAAAACTGGATTTGGAGATGGTTGTTAGAGACTCCATCTCTGTCACTGCAAGACTAATGTCCAAGAGCTTTTTTGAAATTGCCTGCATTGGTATTAGAGCAAAGGGTGGGTGGTGGCGGTGACGCAGGAGTGGGTGTGGATGAGGGGTCCAATTTGGAAGATTTTGTCTCCCTGTCCACTGTTACTATAACCTACGTATAGCATACCTATTTATTCATGAGGCCCTGCCTTGTGAAATATAACAACGAAAAAGGGGCCCACAGCTCATTTTACACCAGGGCCACCTTGCTGGTTCATCCAGCCCTGACCAAAGTAATTGCTGAAATCTGGGAGCATGGCGACATTGCTACAACAAGGCCTGACTGGGCAAGAAACTCAACAGTCACACTATCAGACAGGTTGTAAACAAGCCAACAGTTTAGCCAGATTATCTAAAGTGAATGCACCCAGAGAAAGCTAAAAGGGAAGGCTGCACAGGAAGTACAGTATGATCCTGAAACAACTAAAATCAAACATTGTGGGTTAATCACTGAATTCCTGTTTCAGTGAATCCAAGCCTGAGTTGAAAAGTGGTTCTGATATCTAGGAGCAACACTAGCCGCTACATTCTGCAGCTCCCTCACAGTCCCCTAGCAACTCCAGGCAGGACGGACCCTCTGACGGACGTCAACTTGTTGAGGTGGCACATTTTTAAGGGGTGCGGCGGGGGCTGGGAGAAGCAGACGCCTGCTCACAACTGCCCTTTTCAGCCCTCAGCTTGCACCAGCACAGCTCACAGCTGTTGCATGATTGATGCCCACTCCCCAACCTGTCAACAAGTCCTGTCTGTGTCATGCCTCTGGAGAAAAAGCCTCTCCTACGACCGTCGCCATATATCTCACTTTTCTCACAACTTTGCATACAAATGGCATGGACAAACATTTAAACAAAAAACAAAAGCAGTTCGTCCGTCCACCCCCTCTCAACACATACCTCACGGGAACACAATGTATCCGTATGGAGCTATGTTTTCGGAACTTCTTCCCTCATCTTTATTCAGCGTGGATTTGGCTTTTCATGTCCCCACATTACATCTTCATCTCATTTCCTCTCAAATCCTCATAGACACATTCTTAATCTCTGTGTGCCAGAGATCCATCTCACTGTTTTGCTAAGGCCTACGATATGGTAGCTTTACAAACCCCTATTTAAAAAAATCTGTCAATCAAGCTATTTGTTCAGGCAGTGCAAATTCATTTTCAATTACTATTCACTCCTGGTCTGGATAAGGCTTGTAAAAAAAAAAAAAAAGGAAATCACAGTGACTATTGGTCACACCGACTTAATCCAGCGATGAATGAGGAAATGCACGTACAGAAGGCCGTGCAAAAATTGTGCTGGGTGAATGAGGAGGAGGGCGAAGCTATTCATACAAGTTAAAAATACATATTTACATATAATGGTATGGGGTCATCAGTGTAGACCCGAAGTTAATGAAAATGAATAATGGAAAGTGTGCATTAGGCAACTTCAGTAATTACTACGCTACTTGGCCAAGGTGATTACCCGAAGGGGAACAGCCAGAGGACACTGCAAAGAAGTGGGAACTTTCTCCTGTTCTTCTCGCTGCATGCGAGCCCTGCCCTTGATCAGCGGGAGATGTTGGAGTGAAGCGTTAACATCCGATTAGGATGGTTGGAGAAGTGAGTAATGGACCTGTCGTCCAGAACAGGATCTGTATGGTTGCCTCTGTGCTACACAGAGAGATTGGTGGTTTGTGGTCACTGGCCGGCCTCAAATTAGCTTAGCGTGAGTTATGTCCTTGTTTGTGTCACACGGTGATGGGAACAGAGTTAAACAGACAAAGCCGAGCCCTGTAAAGCACTTCAATATGTTCAAATTGAGCTCACTGACTTCATTGAGCAGACACTAGTCATTTGTAAGTTCTACAAATTTTGCCATCAGGCATTCTTACCTGTATGAAACTATAGGCCAAAACTAGCTACATTTCCTCCTCATCTAAAGCAAGACTATGTTCCCTTTTTTCTCAACAGCAGCCGCAAGTGACAGTTAAGGGATAATGCCACTTCATTTTCCAAGGCACCATCATTAGGAGGCCTGACTCAGCGCAAAAGGAATCTCACCACAAGCAGTAAACAAGCAAGTCTCCCGCTGAGATGAATGCGTTCACTTCTTTTACATTTGACGTAAAACCATTGCAACGTAAATCTCTGGCTAAATGTAGAATCTGTGTCAACTTTGCTAAGCTAACAATAGCCACCCTAAGCTGCTGGACATACCCTGGATTCAGGGGCCCCTGTTCTTTCCTATGAAAGTTGCTCAGTGGCACATGGAGCAATAAAAGTTGACTTCAGATAGAGTTGAGAGATGGTGGAAATATTTCTAGAGGTGGAGATTTAGCAACACAGTTTCTACAGCAGGAGCTATTTGGAGCAGGCCATGTTGCAAATCAGTGCTCGATTGTCGCATTATTTCGTGATTCTCACACGATTCACGTGATTCTTCACTGCTGGTTGGTGTTTTTTTGGCATTACACTGGAAATTACTGTTCTCAGAAAACTTTAACTTTCCATTTTGAAAGAATTGTACGTTTATTTGTTTTGAGTCTTTTGTTTTTAACTCAAGTGTTGTCTCATATAAGGGAGTTGTTTCTTGTTTGTATCAAAATTCCCAATAAAAGAAGAAAAAAAAATCAAATATAATGAAGTACAGCGTGGTTATTATATAACATTATTTAACTGAATTTACAGAACAATCACTGTAATACTGTTATATAAATGTACATAAACCGTAATTAAAGATTTTTGGCCATATTGAACACCCCAACTTTCAGGTACACATTTATCTGGATCTTCCGCATTGTGGCCTTCAGAGTAAGCACATTGGCTTTCCCTTTAACCCCACCTCCCAGTCACTCAATCTCTGGCTCGGTCACATAAATGACAGTTCATTATAACACTCAATTCGGCTGCTAATGAGTTTTACAACTTTAAGGTCGTCTTTTTCACAATGTAAGCCTATGGTGGAAGGTCTTTTTTGGCTCCAGAGCATCACATAACAGACCTGGAAATTGTAATTCCATGGTTTGGCCACTATGTCAAATTGGCTTCAAAGCCTGGCAATGTTCCTGGGGGCTTGGTCATACCACACCAACTAAGGCCGAAGCAGAAAAAACCCCTAAGTGTATCAAAAGGATCAAGGATGAGTTTAATTGCTTATAAACTGAACTTCTTTGGATGAACGCTCGATTCCTTTTAACAAAAAAACTTGAAATGACAAGTGATAATGATACCCGCAGGCCTGTAACAAGCAAACCAGAGGGAACGTGTGTCTCTAATGGGCTGATGTGTTTTTGCATGTAGTGAATCAGTTCACAGTGAAGATTATTAGTCACTGTTCAAAGACTATTGAAGCACTGATGAGTCAGTCACGAGGCAGCACTTAATAGTGGTGTCATATTAGCAACATCTCTTCCCAGTTAAGCTGTTTTGTGCAAACATGGCCAGATAAACAGATTTGGGGAGCCCAGGATAAAATATTAGAATTTGGCCCCTATTGTCTCCCAACCATCGACTGTATTAAACTGTGGACATAGCCACTGTGACAGCACCCATTGGTTTTGAAGCCTGAGTCTGGCATTTTGTTGTTTTTTTTGGGTGGGGGAGCCAGAAGTGACCATATTTGGACAAGAGGGTGGAGCTCGGGAGGATTGCTACGCCTCTTTCCTGACTGACAGGTCACCTTGGTAGCTACTTGTCAATCACAAAGTAGCCACGTCCTAAAGTATACCCTGCTTGATCGTCTGTTTTTCTCTAAACTGGATCATAATTTACAAAATGAACACCATGCTGTGTTGAAGAAGACTTGACACTAGGCCGTAAACTCATTAGGAAAATGTTTACTAGGGTAATGAATCTGAGATGACCAGTGGAGTCGCCCCCTGCTGGCCATTAGAAAGAATGTAGTTTTAAGTCACTTCCACTTCTTTTCTTCCACTTGTTTTATACAGTCTATGTCCCCAACCAGCACCAGCAGTGAGTCAATTTTATTTTTAAGGATTTATGACTTCATTTATTCGTTGTTGGTGCTGTAGCCACAGCTGTCACACCACAGTCCACTGTTTTGTCACTATGATTTCAAGTACTGTGCAGCTCCTTCATTTCCGTCATAAATTGTTTTGTGGTGCAATCATGTGTGAACATTACTAATGTGATTTCTGTCTGAATACCAGCATTTAAAGAATATGTGTTTTCCAGAGTGGGCACTCTATATGCTCAAGACATGATTAAGTATACAGTATGTGATGGAACTTCTCTGGAGAGTGTAAATCCATCCCACTGTAGCTATAGGCAAAAAAGGAAATGGCTGACTCTGTGGACAGTCCACTACCTCATGCACTGAGGACAGACCTAAATACTAAGCACATTTCTTCCAAATTGTTAAAGCATGGAGTGGAAAGCCAACCAGCTAAAATGCAAAATAGATGGCTGATATTTTAATAATGGATAATGCTTGTGGGAAATCATAGCTCATTAACAATGAGAGAGGAAAAACTTTCTTATCCAAGTTATGATCTTTTTTTTTTTTTCTTGCAAACCTCTATCTTACCCACTGTTTTAATTAAAGTGTGTTTTCCCTGATAATATATTTTCACTTATGTAATAAACCTACAGCCAGCAGAAACATTATTTTAACTCACCAGTGGAATTAAAGGATCTAAGAGAAGGTGCAAACCCGAAGCTGGTGCCAAATAATTTATAACTGAAGACCAAACTCCTGTTAGCATAAACACACCTGCACACTGACAATGTGTTGAAATAAACACAAAAAGGTGTGGGGGCAGGCGGAGACGGAGACGTTGCACAATGAGCTGCTTTACAGACGCCTATAAATGACAGAAAAATCATTTTTTATATGATATTCACAACATTAAATCCAAACTCCAATCCGCATAATCCTCTCTTTGATTCTGCGATTTAATGCATAGACAAGCCAATGCAGCGCTTGTAACATTCTTCTGTTTGCATAATATCTCACCGGTAGTCTCTCCGTCACACACACATACATTAGAGATTCTGACTTGGCCTACTTTAGGTGTTCAGGGAAAAAGCGTCATGGCACAGGATGTGAAGCAGGCATGCTGATTTTCCTGCATATCTGTTTTGGTTGTTTTTAATTGTAAGGAAATGGCACAAAATAAAATATCCACATCTTCTTCATAGATATGTCCAAAAAAGAATGACGAGTGTGTGTATTTAGCAGCCAGAAACCTGTGGGCCTATCCAGGAGTCTTGTGATACATTATCAGTAGAATGAAGGCACACAGATAAGGTGCAGAGATTATGTTTCGGGGTGCTGTTTACCTCCAGAGATAAAGCAAGGGTGCGACACTCCCCGTGCACGGTAGCTGAAGGCAACGGAGGGAAAAAAAAACATCCAGCAGCACCTTGAAATAAACTTGTTTGAGAATGGATTTGGAGCAAATCAGCCCCACCCTTCAGACTGAATCTCCCCGGCCTGTGTAAATAAGCCATCAATGGCTGTCACATAACTGTTACACTGGCCAGGACAAATGAAGACGCAGGGTGCTGCCTGGGCTGCCGCCGCCGCTGACTGTAATTGCAATCTTTCAGACGGGAAATGGCAAATTGCTCCTCTCATCATTAGCAACCAGCTAAGACAGAAAACAGACATGCAAGCCTGCAAACATAATTATAATGACACACTGGGAAAAGCAGAGGAACTGCTATGGAACACATCTGGGGCTTTCATGAGACCACTGCAGACTGGCTGAACAGGTCTGCCGTGGGCTCTGGAGTGTGTTTTTTCCCCCCCTTTCGCATGTGTGGCTGTTTAAATTCAGATCCCATCAAGTGATCTGCGCCGTGTTTACCTAGCAACGGCATGGCAGACTTACTCGTGCAGGCCACAGATGGAGGGTCAGAGATGGCTCGGTAGTAGCCGTCCTCGCAGTCGCAGCGCCAGGAGCCCTCGCGGTCGTTGAAGCTGTGCGCCGGACAGCGAGAGCACTGAAGGTCCTGGGAGGAAGACTTGTAGAAACCACGACCGCACGCTGTAGAAGGGAAAAAATAAAAGGAATGAGGCCAAGGCAAGGAGAGGAGGACAAAGGCAAAAAAACAAAGTTATAAAGCATTTGCACAGACAGCGCTATGTGAGGATCTCGTGTAATTTATCAGTTACCCCCAAATTTCAGCATAATCAAATTTGCTAAAATGAAAAACAGGCAGAGTGGAGTGCTCAAAATTAAATCTCTCATATTCAGTTTAAGAAAAAAGATGAGTGAATAGAGCAGTGTTTCAACCTTTTAATGTTTTTGAGACCCCTTGAAATAATGCAGTGTCTGCTTGTCAGAGATTTCATACGTGTATGAGTTGTGAACATTTCCCCTGAAGGGTGATTTTCCTTTCAAAACTTCTCAGACTGATTCGAGTTACTAGTGGAGGTAAAATTATAGCCTACAACTTTTTATCTAAAACAAGCAAAGTCTAGAGAAAAAATGTAGGCCTATTTGTGTAACAGAACTTTGTTTTTTTTAATCACCTTTCAACCCCTAAGATAAAGACAAGACAAAGTGTACTTTTATACCCAAAGAAAAGATTTATAAACTGAGGCCAACATCTATATTTTAAAGGGACAGTTCACCCCAAGATCAAAAATGTATTTTTCCTCTTACCCATAATGCTATTTAGCAGTCTAGATTGTGTCGGTGTGAGTTTCCAAGTGTTGGAGATATCAGCCACAGAGTCGTCTGCCTTCTCTCCAATATGATGGAACTAGATGGCACTCAGCTTGTGGTGCTCAAAGCGCCAACAAAATACATTTGGAGAACCCAACAGCAATCATGACCCGGTTACTTTAGATAATCCACAGACCTTGTTGTAAGCAGTTTTGTGTAGGAACTATTTTCTTTCTGCTGAACTACAACCACAAACCGTATCACTACGCAGAAGGAAGTGTGCATCTACTGCTAGCTCACCTATCACAACTGAGCAAGCTAACCTTACAGTTCAGCCAAGGAGGATGCCGTAAGTGTTTACATCCTTACCTGGTTACTCAAAATAATACACAAACCTTGTTGTGAGCAGTTTCCTGTAGGAACTACTTTCATTCTACCGAATTACACCCAACTAGAGCTGCAATAATTAGTCAATTACTTGATTAGTTGATCAAAAAAAAAAAATGGACAGCCAATTATTTTGATTATTTTCATACAAAGTGTCGAACATTTGCTAGCTCCAGCTTCTTAATTGTGAAGATTTGATGATTTTCTTTGTCATGTACGATAGTAAATAATGAGTCTTTGGGTTTTAGAATGTTAATTGGACAAAAGAAGCAAAACGTCACTTTGGGTTCTTGGAAAATAATAATAGGTAGCCTATTTTCACAACTCCTTTCAACATTGTATAGACTTGGACATGGAAATAATATAACGAGAGGCTTTTGCTGGCGACAGCGTGAAATGTAAACATTAGTGGTGTTCTACTCGGCTAGCTCTGTGGTTCTAGTTGAGTTAGCAGTAGATGCACACTTCCTTCTGCACTGGTGATACGGTTAGCAGGTGTAGTTGATAGAAGGAAAACAGTTCCTACATGAAACTGCTCACAACAAGGTCTGTGGATTATCTTGAGTAATCGGTCATGATTTCTAGAAAAGAGACTTTGCTGTTGAGTTTTTTTCATCGTTCTTTTTTTGGCAATTTGAGCACCACAAGCTGAGTGCCATCTAGTTCTGATATATTGGAGAGAAGGCAGACATCTCTATGGCTGATCTCCAACACTCTGCAACTCACGCCAAAACAATCCAGATAATAGATGACAGGAAAAATGTGTTTTTAATTTTGGGGTAAACTGTAATAGTAAAATAACAAATCCGCCAACATTATTTTTAACATAAGCGCTTTAAAGTTTCTGATAAGGATCCCTTAAATGTGGTAAGCAAAGAATTGTGGTCAAGATATGTACTAAGCAGTAAGTAATGGGTTAATACGATTATGCTGCTCTCCAAAAAACTCAGCAGATACCTGGAATTCTCACAGGTTTTTTTTGTTTGTTTTTTTAGTAATCCCCAGTCATAAGCCAGGTTCACACAGCATTACATCCACTGATGATCTCATCAGTCATTATAAATCACTGAATGTCTCCAGGTGATATTAGTCTTGTGCAAACAGTCTGAAAGAGTCCTCATTCACACCTGTATTCCCATCATGACGAGGGCATGACAGAACAAACCATTGTGTTGACATCTTGCCGCAGCCTGTATTTGACAGGACCCGCCCCCCTCTGGCTTCATCAAGCAGACTGAGCCACGAAAAAAGCACTGTAAAACTCAAGTTGAGGCATTTGCCCGGGATAAACTACAACCTCTCACTTCAAGAGGTAAATAACAAGGCTATTTTTATTCTGATGAATCCTCAGGTCAGTAAAGAGGTCTGCCTTGTTTATAACAAGCCCTATCTCTGAGAGGAAACATTTTTCAGTCCAGCAGAGAGACAAATATCGAGCAGGAGCACATGGATCATTTCAACATTTTACCTTTGACCAAGTCGGTAAACAAACAAAGACTGATATCACGAATCAAGGAGGACTCATTGCCGCCTGCGTGTTGAGATAGTCATTTAACAATTACACCCAAATTACTCACCCACACATCATTTCTCTGAAGTTACAAATGATTCCCATGACAGCAAGTAATGACAAAGACAAACGGCAAACAAAATACTGATTCACAGCAGGCTCACTGTGAATCACATGCATTTGTCGAGTTAATATTTAAATACCAGTAAGAATAAAATGTCTATTCTGGGTCTGGCTATTTTAGCCGGCGAGTTGACTAATCCACAGTGACCGGCTGTGTGTGCAAAACGGAGCTAAGCCTGGTGAAAAGCTGCAATCCAGGCCACATGATTTCTTAAACAATCTGTAAGAAATCTATACTTCTGTGAATAGCTCTGCATACAAACTATCAAATTATACTAAAAATGCATTTTTCATGAGCCACTGGGGGAAATGAGCAATGATTGTCATACTGGGTCTCCCCCATTACAGATCTATTTCTATATTTCCTTTTTTTTCCAGTGAAATATATTGGCCACCACCTCCTGTGACAGGTCCGGAATAAGGAAAGAGAAATCTGACTTTTTTTTTTTTTGTTTTACCACTTCTCCAGCAGCATGAAGAGGAGGCCTGGGCTCGGGGTATCTCCATTTCAGCTACATGAAAGCCCTGTCATTCTCCATTTATCGCACTGCCACAGCCTCGTGGAACAAGACCTTTTTTTTCAAGTGGAAAAAAGACATGATTTTATCTCTAATCTTTCTTTACCTTTCCGAGCCGGTAATTGAAAACAGAGCCATGAGGAGTCTGCGAGCGGTGGGTCTTGAATGCTGACCAGGCGAAACATATACATAGAGCCTACAAGCGCTTACTCATCATATTTAGCTGCTTTCTTACTGTATGTTCCCTTCTGATGAGTGATAACATTTGACAAACAGCAAAGGAAACCATGTCTAGTTGCTGGATCTGATGTGCAGTGTAAACACTCCCCCGTGGATGTTGATAATGACACTGAAGGGTTTTCTCCAGCAGGTTATAGAATGGCTAGATCCCGTTTAAGACCGTGCCTTCTCCCACCATGCCGAGCTGTTTAAACATTCTGATAAGCCAGCGTGTCTGTTTGCCTTTGGGTTTCTGAGAGCTCATCTGCTGGGTGGCCGGTGTGCTGAGGGGGAGAGCCCGGCAGGGACCGAAGCTATCACCCACCGAGACCACCACTCCAGCAGACAAGAGCATCCACAGCAGATTAAGACGAGCACAAGGAGGGAAGGGCTTTTGAAAGTAAACACAACTTTTCTGGATGACTCCACTTATCTCTCATTTTCATATTTAGCTTTTATGGTATTTCTGTTGGTTAGGGGTTATGCTTTTTTTCCTGTGATACCAATTCCAATACCCAAGGTCAGGGTACCAGCCAATATCAGGGTTGTCACAATACCAGAATTATAATAAAAAATGGAAACTTGATACCTCTTTTAATTCCACGAAAATAAGAAAAAATGATCCTAGGCACGCATAATACGTTTTTGTTTTCCTTTTACTAACAACCTGCACACTGTGCTGATACAGGAAAAAGTCACTAACCGCCTCCAGTAACATGGTGGGTACACTGCTGGAGAGAATGCTGTAAAAGCGACCAGTTTATTTACTTCCCTGCTGTTTCATCTGTGCAGCATTGGGTTGAAAATCAGACGGTAGATCTGCAGAGACTGTATCAAAAATGTATGAAGTATCAATAGTCTACTTTTGAAAAGACTGTATACTGATTCAATACCAGTGCTCTTTCCCACCAAATTAAAAAGTTTAAAGGGGACCTAATGTGCTCATTTTCAGGTTCATACTTGTATTTTGGTGCTCTACTAGAGTATGATAACATGTTGTAATGTTCAAAAAGCACTTGATGTTCCTCTTACTGTCTGTGCTGGAACCTGTATTCACCCTCTGTCTGAGACACTCTGTTTTAGCACCTGTTCCTTTAAGCCCCCCTCCTAAAAAAAAAAAAAGCCCAGTCGGCTCTGATCGATCAGCGTTTCCAGATCCTTCGCATTTCAGCTCTCTGTCATTGCAGCTGCAGGGTTGACTGTAATGGTGAACAGTGACACCTTCTACTCTGAAAAATCACCAATAAAAGCTTCTAAAGCAAAATCAGTTCTATCTGTCCTGAAATATGATCAGAAATAAGGGAGAAATTACCATCAGCAACCAGGATTACATGTTTCCCTGAAGTTAGCATGTAGCTACATGTAGCAGTGTCCTCGCAGCCAGAGAAATTACTGCATTAAGTGTTACTTTCTTCTATTAAAAATCATCAAAGCTTCTAAACACAACCACAAAAAGTCCAGCAGAAGTATGATCCAAATCGGGGAGAAATTAGCAACAGCAACCAGGATTACATGTTTACCTGACGTTAGCATGTAGCTACATGTAGCAGTGTACTTGGGGAATCACTGTGTATAGTGGGACTATCTCCTGTTAAAAATCCTCAATAAAAGCTTCTGAACACAACTAGATATGTTACAGCAAGCATTTATATTCCAAAATCGGGGAGAAATTAACAATATCGGCAACCAAGATTACCCTAACATTAGCATGTAGCTTCAACTCCGAGTTGAGCCAACCTCATCTTGTAGCCAAAGCAGACAAAAATCATACGAAACTTGGCCATGCGACATTGTAACATTTTATACATATATATATATATATATATATATATATATACACGTATATATAGATAGATAGGCTGTAACTACATACTAAGTGACCTGCTGAGATCACCACTGTTTTAAACTCAAGCTGGTAGTATTAAGCTAAGAATAAATTACAGACGTCCATGTTTACTGAGCCTTTCTTCTTTATCAAGCTTCGTTAAAACACAAAAATAATTTTCACCATTCAACATTTAATACAAAATGTAGAAAATGTCCAAATCTAGCTTTGGAAAAACGTTATGGACATGCAGAAGGAGCAGAAGCTTTATAGGCTACATCAGTGTAAGCTGATGGCAGCAAAGAAGAGAACACTGTTTGATGTGGCCATTACCTAATCTGCTTAAAATGGTCAGTATCGGCAGCCATGCTAATGAAACTATCAGCCTGCTTTCGTCTGACTTCACTGTTGCCAATATTCTCCAATTTAAAAGATGACCTTGGTGAGTTCAGTGTTATCATAACTGACAGAAATAATGGCCCAAAACTAAAAAAATAAGAGCTCTGTTTTAATAAACTGGACTTGCCCTTTAACTGGAGCTCACGAGGAAAACACAGTTCATTTTTCATGCTTTCTTTTTTTTTTTCAACAAAAGCCCATGTGTTTATCAGTGCGTCCGACTGCGTTTGGCACCCGGAAATGTTTACAGAAGCAACAAGGCGGCAAATGAGGCCTCAAAAATCGAATGCCTGTATGACACAGGCAACTAAGTGCTTCTGCAGCTCTCCCCACCACTGGCAGTGCATTGAGTGACAAGTACAAACACAGCCGTCCCGGCCCAGCATTCCTGTCCCAGCAGCGCAGCGCACACTGACTCGCTGCTGGCGACTTTCCGTTCCTGGCACCAGATGCTGAAGAGACACCCTCAGTCTGAGACACTAAGATGGGATGATAGTGAGTGAGAGGTTCCTCATCGGCTCTCCCCGCAGCAACACTTCACTTCGGAGTGGAAATATCTACCAAGCAATTACATCAAGTTTGTTCTTCCAGTAGCCTTCTGAACTGACAACATGACTGACACCTTACTGGCAAACACTGACGCATAAACATGTTAAAACATTGTACGAAACACTAGACACTTTACGGCTTCCCGTGATGTGACGAGAGGACTTACAGTCCAACGTGTAATTACATTTGTAAGGATGAAGTGTATAAGAGTGACTCCTTGAAAAAGGGCCCCATTTATGTAAGTCTGGTCCTCTTCTGGCACAGATAAAGGCAGACTAATGGTTTGTGCTTGTTGACACGGGCCCGTTAAAAAAGCTCAGCGGCAGACACAACAGTCGGCTTATTTACGAGAAATTAGTCAGTCCTTAGAGGAGCGGGTTGAGGTTAAGCAGAAAGAGAAAGGGAAAAAAACATACAAGTCTTACATTCCAGCCAGCTCCTCTGCAGGCTACAGAGCCAGCATCTGTAATTTCCCTTCCAGTGGTCAAGCACTTTCATTCAGTGATGTGTGGGGGGACAAGCTGCAGTCAGCAATTTTATACAGAGAGAGGAAGAGGAGCCGGAGAAAGGAGAGGTCCTCGGAGTAGTGGGATAGAGATAATCAAACGCTCCTGTGACTATGTGTCTCAATCACAGCAAAAACTGGCCCAGAGAATAAAACAAAGTCTCCTTATCTTATGCAGACACACATACACAAAAAAAGGGGGAAAACGGATTTCTGTATTTTTCTAAGATCTTGGTTTATTTCTTTTTCCTCCGAGCTGAGCTTCTTAACATTCTTGAATTACATCCAATTTTTCGCACGCTTTGGCAGTGTCATGACACTCTGGGTGAGGGACAGAGAGGGAAAGGGGGGGGGAGAGAGGCAATGACTCCTTATGCGACAGCTTGACATATCCCTTCCTGGCCAAAATAGAAAATAATTATTTCCCTTGTCCTGGGGGTGACGCCATGGCACTTGGTGTTTTTTTCTTCTCAGTTAATCTTCTGCCCTTGCTCACATATCGGATTCCAAATTTGCCCTTTTCATTTTCTGTGTAGTTCTCTAGCTTTCTATGCATTTGCTGGGGTTGGTTAGTAAAATAAAATCCCAACCAAAATATGTTTATGGCATCAAGAACCAAAACCTGCAAAGCACTGAATCCAACCGAATCAAACCAGAATGCTGCTTCAGATATTTTGTCAGATTCTGACCAAGCAATCTCAGTTTCTACTATATTGAGTGTCTGCATAGACAACTGCATCCATGTATTCACAGAGATGCAGTTGAAATGTATAGTCCATATGGTTATATGAAGCAGAAACCTGCAAAGTGCCAAAAACTGCAGTTCTTAAAATGGCCACTTGTGGCTGGCTCCAAAAGCGAGTCAATCCCCATAGACCACCATGTTAAAAGGTCCAACTTTACAGCAAAAATAAACATGTTTACAGCCTGGTACAAAAAATGACTTTGGTCACTATAGCTAATGTCCCCATTCATGACAACAGCACAGGGGTGAATCTTTATAGAACTCACCTGTTTACATTTTATTTAGGCTTAACTTTATGCATAATTAACGGCAGGCTGCTCTGAGTGACAGTTTTTTCAGTGATGTAGCTAACCAAGTTAGCAGCTAGCATTAAGGTTAGTTCCACACTCTTATCCACATGGACACTTATGGCACCAAAAGGCACCAAGATGGGGATGGTCAAAATGCCAAAGTCATGGCTTCAAAACAGGAGCCCAAAACCAGTGGTTGAAGTCACAGAGGCTACATCTATTAAAGGCCATGAAAAGTCAACTGAAAGGTTTTGGTCTTCTAAAAAAGTCTTGTTCAGCATATAGTTGTACTGAAAGACCCTCAAAGGATTTGGACATTCAGTTTTCCCGGTAAGAAAACAAAACTTTTGTTTTAAGCCTGTTTTTAGCAAGTAAAAATAGCATTAGCATTGCCACAGTTAACCATTGCTGTAAATAGGCATATACTGTGCTAAGCAAGCTAGCAGCTAGTGTTAGGGTTACGTCTACCCTCTTGTCCAAATATGGTCACTTCTGGCTCCAAAAATCCAACAAAGCGACAGCCCAAATGTCAAACCTGACACACAACCAATGGGTGATGTCAAGATGGCTATATCCATTATCTTATACAACCTATGGGTCATCTATTTTGGGCTGATGTTGGACAAGACATTGAAGCGGACACTCGTTGACATGGCCAGATGATAAATTTCCACTTTCAGAACCTTGTGGCTATGTGGATGTGGAAAATAAATATCGTATAGGTGCTGGCATTGAAAAACTTTTGAGGATATCCTGTCTTGGAGAAACTGGATACTGAGCTTCGTTGCTTGCTTACAACCCACAAATCCAATCAAGGTTACAACCCTTATTACTACTGAGCACGAAGAACTCTAGCTGGTCCAAACAGGGCAGCTGGGATATTGAGTTTCTCCCCATCTGTCTCAATATTACTGCGGACATCGCTCAAAGTGAGCTGCAGTGTGGGAATGTGGGAGATTCCCTCTTTTTTTTGCAGACTACCAGAGCCAGAGTGAGAATGACTAGTGTGGGCCTTTCTGTCTCCACAGTCCTAGCATGATGAGTCCTGTCAGGGCCGGGCCTCCCCCTTTCTCCAGCTGCCCTCCCGTCCAGCCTGATTATGTGTTAAATCCGCCCGTGTGTCGGGATGGATGTGGAAAGAATGCGCGCGGATGGGGAGCCGAGCTGGGCTGTAGAGACCCGGAGAGAGCAGCCTGGAGATAGCACCCCATTAGAGTGATAAAAGAGGCAGAGGGAGGAGAGCAGCCGACAGGACCAACATGCAGGCCTCGTCGCTGATGAATGCCAGGTGGAGCGGGTCAAGCGTGATAAAGGAAACAGTTTATTTTTTTATTTGAAAAAAAACCACCATTGCTTTCCGTGAAACGCTCGCCACGGCCGCTGCCGCCGGTCCGATAGGGAAATGTCTTTATAAATATCAACTCTAAACACAGGCCTGGTACGATGGGAAGCCTGTCGCCTGTGGTTTATATGAGTATGTTTCCTTCCAGTGTCTTTTTCTTTGTCTGAATGATTCTGACATCCACTGCTGAGCTGGCTTCACTGCATACATCTAAACAGGACAGTGTAACATTGGAAATGTTCCTATAGCCATATTTTTTTCTATATTCTGGTGCTGATCACTGAGCTGAATTTTCATACCAAAATACCTTGCTTGGGCCATGAGATGTGGACAAAAAGCTGGTTGTTGAGCCTTTACTTTAGATTATTTTATTTCTCTCTCTCTCTCTCTATATATATATATTTTTTATTTATTTTTTTTTGTTTGTTTTTTTTCATTTAACATAAGAAACCAGACTTCCAACATGCAAGGCTAAATTACCAACCATGCAGAGCAGGCAACTATCCTGAGCCCTCAGAACTCCAGGGGGCTCCAGAAGCTCCAGATTTCCTGCATGCACCACTAAAGCCTCTATTCTACTGTACCACGGAGTCTGGTTCAGTTCAGTTCAGTTCATTACACATTGTCAAAGGTTGTGGATGGTATCGACAGAACCCTTCCATTCCACCCCATTTTCTTGTTACCTCTCTGTTGAGGTTACCAAGCACATTGTCCTGAAACTAAAAGGTGGAGCTAGAAACTCTCAAGAGAGAACCGTCACTCTTGCTCAGCAAGGAGTCAATGCACACACCAGCTTTCATCGAGGTGCAAATGTTCCTCTCCATCGCCTGTGTAGAGGAAATATAGTGCGATCTGGATGGAGCAGTGATGTGGCTCTTATCATTTGGAAATTACCCTGTCTATATTTATGGAGATGACGTGTTGAATAAAATTGTGTGGCTAAAAAAGAAAGTGTTTTGTAGTTGGAGGAAGTCATCTCTTGATAAAAAGGGAGGAGTATTTAACTTTTTTACTAGTCCTGTAACATTATCCCCACCACTTGCAGTCACCATCTTTCTAAGGTAAGCTGTCTGTTCCACCAGTGGAGACTGACCTCTGGTGATGCTTGCTGTGCACCACAATACAGCGCCTCAATACAGCATCTCCATTATCAGTTTAATAGAAAGAGAAAAATCTGTATTTTTGACATTTTATGATTGTGTAAGTATATGTTGTATAGTAAATTAATGTGTTTATTCAACTTTTCACACCTTACACCTGTGGCCAGGTAGTGTATTCTAGCACAGGAATACCAGACATACTAACCAGACAGTGGGAGAAACACAGAGTTAATAGGGGCCTGGCAGCTCATTTTGTTTAGCTCATGCTCAAATGTTAAATTTAGTCTAAACACCAGAAGTCATACACGACATTTGCCTAAATAAAATCTAAAAGTCTAAAACGGGTAAAACTGATTTTAAATGAGGAACTCTATGTTAAGTAAACAAGACTGAATAATCTTACTAGAAATCCAATGGCAGGTTTTGGTTTTTGCTGCCACACAGTGCTACCTGTGAAAAACAAAGGCAATTGCTCACAAAAACGTGTCTGATCGCTTCTATTACACTGCAATCCATTGTTAATACTGTCATAAACATTCTCTGTCAGCTATTTCAAAATGCCCTGTGTCTAGCTGGATGCTCAGACAACCATGAAATGCTATTTAAAAACCCAACTCCTGCTTCATGTTTCTCGGTTTTACTTTCAGGGCGGACGATTAGGACCATGACCGCACGTTACGACTATAGAGAAGGATGTCAATAGCTCACACAGAGCTTATTTCTTATGCATTAATGTAGCCTGGGGGCCTATGTGTGTAGCTCTGATTAGATGTGACTTGTGTTCTTTGCCTCAATAAATAGTAGGCCTCGGTGTGGACATTCATCAGGCTCTGTTTACTGGCATTTTATGCATGCTGAACTATGGCTGCATCTCTTTTATGGACTAGAGCCTGTGGTGTTTTCCCCTACAATGTAAGAGGCAGTACATCTTGTGAGTAATTTCAGAGCAACACAGGCAGCCAGACCTGGGAAAAAATCCTAGCTGAGTGTATTTCTTCTACTTGAAAAGCCAAAGGACAGCTCAATTGATCTCGTCTTGCCGGTGATGTGTGGACTTTTGTAGCTGCAGACATTCTGGAGAAATCAAGTGCACTTTGAAGGAAGACACAAGTTATTCATTAAGCTTGCTGCAGTGCTTGATAACATTTTGATTATAGCTCCGCATCACCTAAACTGTATTCAGAGTATTCCAGTATTATGCTTTAGAATTCTTTTGGTTTATACTTTTAATTTTTCATATTTAAAGATTGTTTTTTTTTAGTCTGATCACAGGGGCAACAAAGGAAAGCAGCAGGTGTTTGTCGATTTTCTCCTTTTCCTACAAGCTTGTTGCACCGCTCTAAGTCTTTTTTTTCTCCTTTCAATAAAGAAAGAGATGCTCAGCAGCTGGGTTTTTGCCGGCAGGCATGTTAATCTCCTACCTATGAGAGACGAGGCGCCTATCCAGCTCCGGGAAACAGTGGCAGATCACACAAAGAAAAGGAAAAGAACTGAGGCTGTGCTGAAAATCTCTTCACGGGACGGAGATAGAGTTTCAATGTCAAACCCCTTCCAAACAAGTTTATTTCGAACACCGACGCCTCCCGAGGGCTCCGGGACAAGAAGAAGGGAACCTAGGACGTGGCTACAATAAGGCCAAAAAAAGAAGTCAGATTAAAAAGAGCCACTGGAACGTAAGTTTAAACGGTTAAATAATCTGATGTCATGTTGTGCTGGATCCTCCCTTCACCCCACACATACTTGGAATGGCTCTGTCTGGCTGCTGCTACACTCCACACATACAGACAACCGAGCCATTCATCCGAGGTACCTGTGCTTAGCGGGAGATAAGTAGCTTTCCACGAGAAACAAAGAGAAGATTAGCATTCCCTTACACTGTGTTGGAGGGCACGCAGCTTTGCCCTCTGAGCAGAGAAAACTGAAGGAAGTGCCTGCTTGGTTGTTCACAGCAAAGATCAAAGCCAGACACTGATTAAGTTATACTCAAATTTAAGCTAATGCTCCTGCTATGGTGCTAAGTCATGCTACAGCCGCTCAATGAAGTTTAACCTTGAAGTGGGGCAATTTGGAATTAAACAGCAAACTAACAAACACTACATCAGATCCAAGTCACTAATACTTTCACTTGTAATTTATATTTATATTAGAATAAATATATATTTGTTTCAGCTTGCCCTTACAGTGAAGTAAGTAACAATTGCTTGCTGACCATGGTCAGTTTCAAGGAGTTGGTTCATTCAATATTACAGACGTACAGTATTTTCTTACTGACCTTTGTGGCATTAGAGGTCTTTGACCCTGTGATTTCTGCCTCCACCTCAATACAGTGAAGGTAAAATAATCCCTTTATAACATAACAAAAACAGCAATTCTGAAAAAAGATGTTGCTATTGATTTTTTTTACATCCCTTTCAATGCTTTCAACATTACAAACAACCTCTATTTTATTTGTCTGGAGGCAGAAATCTTAGAAACTTCACTACACTTCAAAAAAAAATATATCTTCATGGCTAGACACCTCTAAAGGTAAGTGGAAAAAAGTATTTTTTTTTTTTGTAATTGGGGTGAACTGACCCAATAAAGAATAAGGCTGGTGATGGTCTACATTTTTCTTGTTCTCAACAAAGTCTATGAAAAACCAAAACCACAGACATCAGCCTTTTATCTTGATTCAATCCCTCATATACCATCCTGTTGTTGTAAACACCTACAAGACCAACAAATGTGCATCAATCCACAGCTGAAAATAGTCCCAAACATTCCTGTTTGAGTAACGTTTGCTTAAAATTAGTGACCAGCTGTTCAAATGGATTACTAAGGTCTTTTTTAAAGACGCTCTAAGTGAAATTCAGAGTGTATGACGTGTCTGGACGCAGCTCTCACTATTGAGGTGGCTTAGCCAGCAGCTAGCAGATAACTGTGCTAACTCAATAAGCAGAACTGAAACAACAGCAACAGTGCTGACAGACCTAACAGTGTTAACCAGGGGGGGAACTGGTGGGTGGGCACTACACTTCGGCATTAACGCCGTCCTGA
This sequence comes from Epinephelus awoara, assembly GCA_035609425.1. Lineage (NCBI taxonomy): Eukaryota > Metazoa > Chordata > Actinopteri > Perciformes > Serranidae > Epinephelus > Epinephelus awoara. The sequence goes on from CM069305.1 coordinate 7,927,484, forward strand.
TATTAGCGGTAATTGCCATATGGGTGCTGTGTAAAGTGGCGGTGATGAGCTAGCTAGTGGGACACACATGTGCTAACATGCACACAGGGCTGCAACAGCTTACCACAACAAACCACAGAGAAGCTCGGATTACAACACACACAGAGGTAGTGTGACTTAATTCTCTGCTCAGGACAGCATTACTCCACAATGTCTTTACAGCAAATAGTAGTTTACTGCTTTATTGGTGCTGCTGTATTAGTGTCGCGTTCAGAATATTTAACAAATTAAACTTTACATTTCTGTTCCAATTTTTTTTTTTCATCTACTGCAACCACCAGGGTGAGTGTCACAGCTGAAGCAAAGCAAGAATGTATCAAGAGACAGGCTAAAGTTGGCTTGGGTGTTTTCTTGCGATTTACTGACAGAAAAATGTTTAATTTACACCTTCATTTCGCAGATCATTCTAAGACTACCAAGCTGAGACAATCAAACAAAGGAATCTCCAATGGTTTTGAGTGAAATAGAAAGGAGGAGGTAATATGATCTTACAAAAGACAACTGCTTCAGCCACATTAGAGTCACTGCTGACAGCAATTCAAACTGCAAACAACAAACTTGAACACCTGTTTTCTCTTCCAGCTCTCCTGCTGATTTACTGCATGGATTTGGAGGTGGAAAATGAAGGGCATTTAAAGATTAAACCCATTACATCAGTGAATTTACAGCCTCTCACTCCGCCTGAGCCGCGGCACTCCTAAGAGCTCCCTGCTTCTTTAAGCTATCATGCGGAGTGAGCTTTTTGAAATGGATTCCCAGTGACATGGAAAATGTCCCTTCCTAATCGTCTTTTGTTTAGTTCATTTAACTCACATGGAAACAGGAGAGAGGGCCCTTAAGGCCAGCCAGACGGCTACCTTTAATGGATGAGGTGGTCAGCTCGAAAAGGGAGCTGTGCTAAAAGACATGGCAGATGAGGGGAGGACTCTGCATTCAGGGGATGAAAGCGCAGGGTCCAAAGGTCTGACCGATCCAAAGCCCCCTGCAGCCCAAGCGAAATCGCCACTGAAAATGTCCCCAGTCAGCAACTGAGCATTATCTCTGAATTGTGCCAATGCCTACCAACCCTACTGACCCAGCCCCCGCCCATCCCAATCCACCACCACCCCCCCTTGCTCTGGTCCCAGAGCTGTGACAGAAGGGAATGGAACAATGTCAAACTAGCTGCTGTGGCCAGGTCCCCGTGGCCTCCCCTGACACACAAAGACACCAGCTTGGCCTCAGATGCCCAGGAGTGCTTGTGCAGATCTGGACTGCTCTTAAAGGGTCATCCAAATATAAAAAGAACAACATTTTGTCATTTGCCCCATGTAGTATCAAGCTACGCAGATATTCCAGACAGGTAGAGAGAGAATGAGTCATTCTCATTATGCTCTGGGAACATGTAATGGGCGCTATTCTCTGACATTTTTTAAGGGGGGCTCCATTATAATTCTAATATAGTTTTTAACATCATTCTGTCACTTTCCAGTAGTGTTTCTTATGTATTAAAATCATACATTTCAAATGTTGGTGTAGGTATGCATGTGCAAGCGTCAGAATGCTACTTTCCCAAGCTCTTCCAAAACCTTTCTCCCATTTTCTGACCTAACATAGGTTTCTGCACAACGTCATTGCTACATATATACCTACTTACTGCTCTGGACGCCACATTAGTTTGGTTCCGAAAGTGAGCCATAGACCACCAACTCCTGTGTGCTCTGTAAAATGACCATTTCTGTCAAATGACTATATAATAGCTTCAGTTCCCAATCTGAAAGGGCTGTTTAATGGTAAGCTAAAGCATTAAAATAACTTAAATATAGCTTAAATTTGACTGTTATTTTTGGAGGTGGTCCTTTTTTTAGATGCTAAAATACATTTTTGCTGCTAACCCCATCCAATTCCACCAGACTTCTTTGATAGTCTACCTTGTAGATCACAAGGAGTTGCAAAATTACCACTGCCTCTAATTGGTTATTTAGTCTGTGTTAGTGTGTGACTTTCAGAACCATGCTAACATGGTGTCCACTGCAGTATGCTAAATTGCTTAGCTCTCCTGGGAGTGTGCCAACCGCCATGTAACTGTACACTAACTATGGAGCTATACATGTCTTTATATGGTACAAATGCAGTATTGTACTGAATCTCGATGTGGCTTCACCTGGTTAATTAAAGGTTCAGTTCTAAGAAAACACAGAAAAGAATGCGGCTGGACCCACCCTTATAAATGACCAAGGGTGCTGCAGGGAAGTAGAAGTACAAAGTAAGTAAAAAGCTAATGTTTGGCTATAAACAAAATACACTGTGGTAGCAAGGCTAACGTCACCACCACAACAATGCTGTAAAGCCATGTTCGGCGTGATGATGCTCTGTAGTCTCACTTGTTAGCAGCTGCCTTTTTTAAGACATAAAAGCTTGAAGGGTATTTACTGGCAAATTTTATGTCTTTTAAGTTTGTGTTAACTACAGACCTTATTTCAGGCATCTAACCAAAACCCATTCAAAAAACCCATTGACCTCAAGACAAAGGAGCTGGCAGTGCTAAAACGCTAACTCATTTCCAGGTTTTAGGACTCACTACTGCACCACTCTATTAATCAAATAGCCTAGAAAATCACTGGAAGGTTATTACACAGTTAAAATAATAATTACATGAGCCCTAACATTGTTCATGATGCTACTCTGGTTACCCAAAAATTGGATACCTCCTGTTTTGCCCAGCTGTCTTTATTTTAACACAAAATCTCTGAAAGAAAGAGCAGAATTTCCTGCAACAGAGCCATCCTCAGCACATTTTAAGTTCTGCTTCCTCTGCTCTTGGTGTAGGTGGGAAAAAAAAGTGTGAAGTTATGTAATAAGTTATTGATTCTCCTCTTAAAGGAAGATTGAAGTACAGAGCCAGTGGTCTGAAGCCTCCCAGAGGAGCAGCTCCACTGACAACAGGGCCCTCCCCGCTGCCTCTTAAGGTGGCCAGACCCCGGGCCCAGTCACATATCACTTTCACCCTCATGCCACAGGGACACAACACAGAACACCAAAGACATTGTCTTCTGACATGGATTTCGCCTGTCTGATCGCATCCCTCTCGAGCAGTCAGCAGCCAAGCAATTACAAAAAAAGACATCTGTGCCACAGTTTGGGTAGCTAAAAAGGGCAACAGCTTAGAATTGCAAGAGGTATGGAAGAGAGGATCGATGGAGATGTCTGAACCTGTTAGTGCAAGTAGAGATGAGGGCCGCCGCACCACGGGGAGGGCTCTTTTGTCATGCAGGGAGAGGGGGCCGGAGAGGTGACTCTTCTGGCGATCAGGGGTCAACTGCCGCGATCATCCATCTTCCATCTTGACAGTGTCCTGTCAGCCGGGGTGCTCATGTTACTAAACACAACAGGCAGGCCTCCATTGTGGCACTGCGCTGGTCTGCAGCCATGTGTAAATGAAGTTAATATTCACTGACCTCATGCATGGCCAAATGCGGACCCCTGTGTCACCTTGGAAATAACGCTATCTGACGCAGAGTTGCAGAGGTCTCCCCGTTTGGGGGGGTTAACAAAGTCTCTTGCCAGTAGAGCTGAGCATGTGCTTTTGTTTGTGTGAGAATGAGGACTGTTTACTTGGATTCTGTCCATTCATGTGATGCAACACAGGGCCTCAAATTTGGACTGGCAGGTCAGATTCCAAGACCTGGATACCGATTAGTCATCACTCCCCTGGTTTTTTCATGCTGCCTTGAAATAACATTAAAAGTGGTTGGTGTCGAAAACCTCATCCCTTCTTTAAAGAAAGGTAACTATGTCAAACCATGCACACACTCCTGGACTCAGCACAAAGTATCCACAAATATCAGTATATCTTATTTGCACTGAGGATAAAGGTCAATAAATGTGCTTTGAAATCACACAAGAAACAGGCTCCTTATGTCAGATTTCGCAACAAAATCATCAAATGCAGACTTTTTCATTGGTATCAAACGTAATTCAGTTAATCATTATCTGGATGTCAATTTTTTTTTTTGACAAGACTGAGAAACTATCTGAATGGTCTTAAATCCTATATCCTCGACTATTTTCATTCATACGCAGATGTTTGCCCTTTGTTGAAAACTTGTATAGTACCACAAAGGGCTGGGTGACACTGAGAAAATCAAATTTCACTAACTTTTTTACCATATACCTCAATATTGATATTGAGACAATATTGTAGGGTTGACTGTTGGTGTTTTCACAAAATATTTTCTCAATGAGATTTTTAATAAATAACCATCAGCAATGTAGACATACTGACTAAGTGGGTAAAGACAAATAATAGAACAACTAAAACAGTCTGGTAAGTTCAGAAAAATGCCTGCCTTTGAAACTTTCTATATCCGAAATCTAAGATGAGTCTCATATCACCATAAAGATCAGTATGTTGCCCAGCCCTAGACTAAGGCACTGAAAATCCTGTCTACATAGTCTCATATCCTTGCATCACTCTTCTCTTTCCATTCATATATAGATGTTTGCCCTGTGTTGAAACTCTACATCAAACTATTTCAAATTGTGTAAAACTTTTATTTTTCAGCGGGACTGTGCTAAAACACGTTTAGTACCAATGACAGGCCAACTGGTGTTGTTTCTTATTACACTATATGGTTAGTTAGTAATTATGCAATGAGCATGTAAAGAAAGGAATTGAGCCTGACTGATATATCAGTTGGCCGATTTTAATGGCCAATATTGGCTTATCATAGATATATCAGTAATGGTGTACATGTTGTCAGACATATACTGTTGTATTTTTTTCTTTAATTATTTTTCATTTTTTAAAGTTTTAAAGAACATAGTGTAAACAACATACTTAATTTCCAATTTTAAAATAGACATTGAAGTTTCCTTGCTTCATTGCAATGATGTCATGAAGTTTATTGTTAAACTGTAAAAAAAAAAAAAAGTGTGGGATTACTGAAAAAAAAATTCTGTGTGTGTGCATGTATGTGTAATATCAGTCAATCAGTACCAGGAGATTTTACTTCCAAATACTGGTATCAGCATCTGCCCAAAAATCCAGCATCAGTCGGGCTCTTGTGAAAACTGAGCAAAAACAGCATACAGCTTAAGAGTAAAGAACAACAAGCCAAAAGGTTACTCGTATTTGTAAAATATTCCCATGAGATCTGTTTTTGAAGCTCCTCACAGTGTTTTCTGAAAAAGGCTTGTGTGCCTACAAAAGTTGAGTGGACCGAGCTTTTCCAGCTGCTTGATATTCATGTATGCATGAGACAGTAGCTGTAGCTTATCAGCAGAGGTGAGAGACAAACCCATTACCAGACGCTGCCTCGTGTCCTTCTTTAAGCTCAGTTCTCGGTGCTTAGATCGTGTGTTTTAGATCCATCTTTACCTCAGTGTGATATCTATGAACCTGGAAACCAGCTGGAACAAATAATTAGTTGTGACAGGCCTTTTGTTTTCAGCACTGGTGCGGTTCATACAAATGTAACTTTGAGACAAATATTTACCAAGCCAAAGGACTTTGTGAATGAGCCTCCCGGTGAAAGTTTTTTTTTCCAGCATGTAAAATGAGCCATTTGTATTTAATTTGACATGTTGACAGGGAAGCCGGATCCCACAGAAAGCACTGCTGGCACCAGCTCAAGCAACTGTATCCCGGGAAACAACTTCTTCTGGCTTTTACTTCTCATTTGGAAGTGTATATTTAAAAGGGGGCACTGGATGTGAAAGTAAAATAAATACTTTCTTTATCGCAGCTTGCCAAATCACGATTTCAAACATTCTGCCCTCTCTTCATCCTCTGAGGAAGTAAGTGTGGTTTAGTTTCTACTAATGAGGAGGAATTAGATCAGAGCGAGAGAAGTGCACAGGGACACAGTAATATCTTCTGGTCGCAAAGACAAGTCTACATCTGTTCTCAGTAGAGCAACTTCAGCTAAAACCTAACACCCTTTTCACTGGCCTTTTTTTGTCATTTGAGCAACCATTGTTCTCTCTGCTGCAGAAACTTGCTATGAAATCACTGCTTCTTTGTTTTTTCCACTACATATACCATATAGAGGACAGAGAGCCTATTTTGGGGGTGATGCAGGAAATCAGTACCAAGCTACTTGTAGTACTACTTCTACCAATGGATCGCAAAGTACAGAAAGACCCTTGACATGTACTGAACATTGAAAAACACAGATATGTAATCCACTAAAACATAAACATATAATGAACAAATTGCCCAACAGAAAATAAAAAAAAATTTACAAAATCTTGATAATCCTCTAATCATTCTGTGAGAATGGAAATATACAGTAGTTCAGTTTTTTGTAAGCAAAATTAACCAACTTTTTAAAGGTGAATTAGAGCTGCAACAATTAGCCTAATTTGCTCATGGATTAATCAGTTTGAGTATTTTTTTTTTAAGAAAACAGCCTAGATTTTCTGATTCCAGCTTTTTAAATGTGAATATTTTCTGGTTGTGTTACTCCCCTATGACAGTAAACAGTATATCTTTGGTTTGTGGGTAAAAAAAAGACATTTGAGGACGTCATCTTGGGCTTTGGGGAACACTGAATGACATTTTTTACTATTTTCTGACAGTTTATAAACCAAACAACTAATCTGTTACTCAAGAAAATAATCGCAGAACCATTGGTTGTACCCCTAATGTTAATATTTTCTGTTTTTCTTGGTTGGACAAAACAACATGTTCAAAGATGTTAGCACTGGTTATGGGAATTTGCTGTGGCCATTTTTCACTATTTCCTACACCAAACAACTGATTGATTTGTAAAGAAAATAGTTCATGTTAGCCCCAATCGGTATTTTTCTAATTGTCATATTGTCTAAGTAATGTTGCCTGAACCAAATGGGTGTCTGGTTTTGTTAAAACAAGAGTCCAAAAAACTCCAAACATAGTATATTCATGATGGTATACAACAGAGAAAAGCAACAATTCCTTAGATGTGAGAGAATGAAACCAAAGAATGTTTGACATATCACTTGATGTATGACTTAAATGATTCAGCTAAACTTTTCCTAACCCCATGTCTCAAAGTCCTTCCCCTAAGTGATCAATTTTAGGACCCTGCCAACTGTATTGGTAGTAACATCCTGAGCAGAGAATACCACATCTGTGAGTCTGACTGCTACCTGCCAGGCCAAGACAGCAAGGAGGAAAAGCCCAGGGCTGTGGAAGAATGCTACTATTCACAGGAAGCAGACACTGGCAGTGACAGGATGAGCTCCCATCCATCACCAATTTATTTCAATCTTGAGTGATTTAGGTCCATTTGGGTCTCTCGTGGATTCGGCTCACACCTGTCATTTGCATAATTAAGCTCCTGAGCAGTTGTAAAAGACAGCCATTTGGTGTATTAAATTCACACCTTATCAATCAGGGGAGCATCAAGATGTATGAGGACCTCCTGACTCTTGGCTTCCTGGCTTCATTTGAAATGCTAAATGCGGCTTTTTCTCCAAGGCCTGGAGCTGGGCCTGGCTGCCCGGGCCGCCTGGTGGCTTCCATACACGTTAGCTGTCGCGGTCAGACCCCAACTGCTCAGGCCCCTTCCCTCGGGGGGCTCAGTCATCAATCAGTCTCCAACTAACTTCTGTCCAACTCCCTGACAGTCAAGATGGATGGTGCCAGCGTCTACAGGATGCTGTATCCTCTCATTAATTCTCTTGTTAGCATGCACTGATAGCAGCAAGATAGAGGGTGTTTTATCTGTTTTTCCATAGATAGAGGCCTCTCCCTTTCCTGGTCGAGGGTCAACAGTTAATCATTTCACAGCCACTGGTTACTTAGTACCACAATGATGTGATGTGTCAAAATCGGACAACATACATTCCCTGGATTGAGCCAAACAAAGACGCCAATGTCCTCCCACAAGGGCCCTCTCTCTATCTAAACGACTCTGTGGCTCCATTGCCACCAGTAGCCAGCGCTGAACAAGACCAGCGGATGAATGGGTGCTATTTTCCCAACACGCACTTCTTCGCAAAATGAAGCCCCGCGCAGGCTGCGGGGACACTTCAACTGGCCTTTTTCAACACCCATTACACTGAGACCAGTGAACGCAGCAGGCGGAGAAGAAGAGTGACATTTACTGCCAGAGATTGCCACACAAAGAGTTAAAGAGAGACAGAGGGAGGGGTGTGGGGGGCAGAGGGGTGAAAGACAAGGGGTCCCTCTTCGCTGACGGTGATGAATGAGTGGATCACAACACGTTTCGGAGGAGGCCTTTCGCATCCACAGAGGGGGCTCCTCAGATGACATGACTGACAGCTCGACTTGCTCACTCCACCTGCACCCGCCCTCCGGTTGAATATTTTATATGGCAGCCATGTTGTAATCATAGCACACTGCTGATACTAGATTGAGGCAGTTAAGCATGGTCATAAGGGAATACTTCACCTGCACAATGACAATTTGTGTGTATCACATTGAATTTGGGGAGGAAACGTTTTTCTCGCATGCCTCCACAGTGAGCGAAGAATCCAAAAAAGGTGAACATCAGGGTCTGCACTTCTGTACGTGTTTGGGAAGTACTGAGCATACAACTGGATAAATGAGACTTGGATTATACTGCATGAGCTGCGGAAGAGTTTGTAAAAAGAAGTTTTGATATAGTTTTGCTGTTGTTAAATGTGACCCCTACGACTTCAGTTCGAGAAGAACGTTCACCTTATTTGGATTCTCCGTTCACTGTGGAGGCATGCGGGAAAAAAACAATTGTCTTCACAAATTCAAGATAACACATGGTGAGCAATCGCTATACAAATGGTCATTTTGTGGGTGAAGAGTGCCAGTGACATCATTCAATGGCATCAGAAATCCTCTGCCTCCACACTTTAATGTTTTAAGAATCTGGGAGGCTGAGTCCAACGATTAAATTCCATTAGAGCATGTAGGAAGATAAAATCTACAGAAAATATGTTTGAACATTTTGGTGACCAGTCACGAATTTAAAATCCTGGCCGTCAGATTGCTCCAAAGTTCGAGGTGGATGGTCAAACAGCATCTCCCGAATGTTGGAATAAGAAGGTTTGCAACAACTTTTGTACCATTCCCAACAGTCTCAACATTTATACCCATTCAGACTGTTCTCATGCGCTGTTTGTACGTATACCCCCAAAATTCATGTATATCCCACGTAATCATGAGCCGGTAATTTGTTTATAACACATGTATTTGGGAAGGCTGCAGTCATGTGACCAATGCGCTGATGGGAGTAAAGAAGGACGGATTCCCCGTAAGGAGGTAGGTTAGGGTGCAAAATGGGATATAAAACATGGGACTTTCCCCCAGGAGACCAGGCTTCATAACTGTGTGAAACCAAGTGAACTTTGAGTAACTTTAGGGTACATATACACCATGTTTCTTTTCCTAGACCTAACCAAAGTAACATAACAGACCTATAACAAACCTATGTAACTTTACATTAAGTATGTAACGTCATTCTTAGGGCAGTGATTCCATAGATGCACACTAACATACGAGGTTACAAGTACATAACATATGAGTTTTGTGTGGATTTTCCTAAGTTCTCATGTGAACTGTTGTATGAGGACATACTGACCCATTTTTGCAACAACTGGTGGAGGTCTGAAGGCAGGATGGGTTTGACCTCATACAATTTTTATACATTTTTTCGTCCATTTCTGTCATGTTTATGTGTACAAATGAGTGCACCGCCTATAAGGTTTTTGAGGAGAGACTTTCCTAAAAGTGTGTTCTGTTACCCCCATTCGCACAATTCATCTCCCCGCTCTCTATGACGGCAGAATTTTCCCCTCATGAAGTTTGCCCCACAGGTATAAACACTATTGCCTTCAGAATTGTTCGGACCACGCTCCGTACGAACTACTTTGTTTGAAGCATACTGAAGCCTTTGTATTAAAGGTGCAGCATCACCCTGAGGCACCATTATAGAGATGTACTTTTACACCGCTAAGACAAGCTAGTCCGAGGTCCAAATGCCAGGATTTCACATTTTTAACGGTCACAGCCACTTGGACTTATTGCTCCACTGTTCGGCTGATAGAAATACTTTGAATAGCTTTTAGATTGTGCTCGGGGAAACTACTGAATGGACAATTTAATGTCAGTGGAGCCGCTGGAAGAAGTGCTGATGGTGCACCGTGATTCTCATTTTATTTAGATTAACTACCCCTTAATACAAAGGCTTCTCATGCCTCAGTGGAGATAAAGCTCATAAAGGTGCAGTGTCAAGACTGGAATTTGATCCGCGTACACATTAAGGAGCCTTCTTTCTCAGACTTTAAACAACCTGAGGGTAGGTTTCACCGTACTGCTTGTCTAGAATATCTCGGTATTTGTTTTAGTTGACGTGTGGACAGATTAATTAATAGAGAGATGCCACAGTTCTCTGTTCTGAGGGCTTTGCACCAAGACATAATAAGGAAAGGTTGCTAAAATTACTTTGACAAGCCGGAGCTATTTGTTGTTGTGCTGCATCGCTCTCCCTGTGGAAATAAATCGTGGGCTTTCTTTCCACCAAAGGGCACAACTGGATCTTACATCTATGCATATTAAAACAACAAGAACAATAAGAAGGAGCTCCGTGGGGTTGAATCAGCGATCGCCCGCTAACATCAGAGACATAGCACAACTTGAGGTGGGCTGTGTTGCTCTAAATTACATGGCCTAATACATTTCATTAACACACCTCCCTCAGTGGGGTCCCTAATGGATGACAGCGTGGCATAAAAGCTTGTCTGCCAGGGACACTAATTTGTTCTTAGACACATTCCATTCAATTATTACTGGCTGCTGCTCCTCATAAGCTGCTTAGATTGAGGTTGCCCACTTTGCAAAAAAAAAAAAAAAAAAAAAGGCTTGACAAGGCAGGCCACTTAAGTTCCATGACCTAAGTCACCCCCGTTTAATCCATGGTGATTTTTATCTTTCAAGTCAGGTGCCCACTGAAAATAATCCTCCGAGCATTCAGAGTGACAGAGAGCAAGTTATTGTTAATTGTAGCGGCACGATCCAGCACCACAACAAGGCAAGAATGAGCCACAGCGAGGCTGCGTTTGCCCTTCCTGTTAGGCTCCTTCATAAATATCCTGAGGCCTAAATGCCACAGTGCGACAGCTATTTGTTTTCCCTCTCTGTCAGGGTCATTTGCCCGCGGTAGAATGATACTCAAGGACCGGCTGGACTTCCTCTAGACCTCTGTATTCTGCTGCTGATTGTCTTGGCTCGGCGCCACTAAGAAAGATAGAAGTATTGGAGCTGAGGAGCTAAACTCAAGTTATTATTTAATCCCAGTGTCAACAGAATCCTGGCTATGAAGGGCCTCGTAATCAATTAACACAGATTTCAATTATTATACTGAGCATGTTTGGCCTCAATACTTTATGCATCTTTACTGCTGTCAGATCAGCTGCTTTAATCCCATTTGCCAACTATTCAGCCAGTGATGCCTAAATTGTCATTTACCTGCTTTGCATAATCAAATCACAAATACTCCCCAGTTTATTGTATTTTTTTCTTGGCGCACCTTTTTGCTGTGAGAAATCCAGGATGCCCCTGACTGATTTCTGAAAGTTAATTCAAGAAGAAACAACTCTGCGAATGCTAATGAGCAAATTAAATTAATGTTTCTTGACAACAACAAAAAAAGGTACTCACGTTCACACGCATCTCCTTTCTGATGAAATCCAGCTTTGCATATACATTTCCCAATTGGCACAAGCCATTCCCCTTCGGCGCTGCAGTGCATCTTGGGAGAGTTGTCGGCCTCCTCCTCGGCGTCGCTCACACACATGCCCTCGACCTCCACCAGCGAGGAGAACTCCGATCCCGTCACGGTGTCGGGGAACGTGGCCAGGTTCTCGATGATAGACCAACACTTCTTGTAATAAACTTTGACAGAGACCAGGGCGATACACGCCCCGACATCCTGGAAGGCCAGGTAGAAGCCCCGCCTGGACAGGGGGCCAATTATGCGCACTTCTGTATTCAGCTTCATCTTCCTCTCGCCCAGGTCGCCCTGGGTGAAGCTTTCATCTGCGGCGATCGTGTCAATTTTCACATACTGGTTCTCCCGTAAGCTCCTTCCCACCTCCGAATCTGTTTCCTGGTAATACAGGTTGAACGTCTCCTTGCATGTGCCCACCACACCAGGTAGGCTGTTACAATCCCTCAAGGTGAACTTCAGTTCCACAAAAATTCTCTGGGCATTGCCCTTCTCTATCCAGTTAGTCCGAAGCCAGTTATTCTGATTGGGCTCCATGACTTGACAAACCTGGTATGTGCGAATGGGTGTGTAGTTCTCATCCAAGCCGCTGATCTCTTCCCACTGAAACGAGAAGACATACATTTTTAAAGGAATGCACTCACGACAGAACATCACCGCTTTGAATCTAGCCGTTAAACTGAGACAGACACCCAATGATTGGCAATCAAACTGGAGGTGATTACTCTGTAATGAAAATGACAAAGGTATATGAAATGTTTCAGACTTTACTGTATACAACAAACTGCGGTGAATGAAGGGAGATTAGCAGTTGCGTTTTTATCGCACAAACACATCTTTTAAAGGATGATTGTGCTCCGTTTATCTGCTTCTGCTCACATTATTTATTTAAAAAGTTTCTCACAGCCTGCTTTTAATCAGACTAGCAAGTTGGAAGTGGGTTGCTTAAGGCCTTTGTGCTCTGAATGTCAAAAGCCGGGAGAGTTTAGTAGCAGAAACAGCCTCTTGCATTCTTTATCTTTCCTTCTAGGAGACTTTTGAAGGCAGGGGGAATATCGGCTACTGATCCTTGTGTTTGTTTCACGCATAGGTGCAGATTTTGGGTGGGACCCGGGGGACACGTTCCCCTCAATATTTAGAACATGGACATTTGTCCCTCCTGCATTACAAACATCTGGACTTTTATGTTGACAACACTTAAGACATTTACACCATAAATTGATGCAGATAAGACACAATTTGGTGCATACAAATTTACCAGAATACAGGATATCAAGTGTTTGACGCTCAAATATTCCCCCCTAAACCTTCTCTTTCAGATGTGTCCCCCCAGTGCTGAATCAAATTCTACGCCCTTGTATGCCTCCTCTAAATATTATTATTCTTGTCACAGATGTGGGACATCAGAGAGCTGGGGAACATATATGGAGTATATCCGTGTGATGCTTCTGCAGACTTACCCCATTGGGAGGATAGGAGATCCACTCCAGTTCTGTCTGCTGTGCCTTGGAGTCCAGCAGAATCACTAGTGACAGGAAACCGAGAGGCAGGTGGTTAAATCTCACCGGGGCACCGGGGCTGGGTATTACTGATAGGCCACACATAGGTATCTATAGCGCATATACCCGTGACCTAATTTCTAGCAGCGGCAGCAGCTAAAACATTCAATAAGAATATATACACTGCAGTAGACAGGTCCTCATGTCTGCGGGGGAACTTTGTGAGACACAAATGAAGACGCTGACAGTGGGAATAAAGAAGACATTAAGAGCCTAGAAGGAAACACGCATGCTTGGAAGCATTACGCGTAAAATGTAACCAAATTTATTCGATTAAATGTGGGTTTATTTTACGCATCCGTTTATTAAAACTCATTGTTGGAGTGGAAGTTGTTGCGTTAAGGTCAAATCAGCCGCTTCCATCCCGACGCACATACAGTACATGCGCTTCAACTCAAGAATATTCTCAGCAGCAAACGACCTTAAAACTGCAGTGAAACCGTTTAACATGCGGCTTGTTGCAGTTTTAATCTGAGAGGGAGAATTGTCAAATCAGCCTGTTTTATGTTCCGGAAGCGTGCGAGAGCGCAAAGCGGCACCACGACGGGTTTCATGAAAAAAATGAAGTTGTTTTAATTGTATTTGGTCTGAGCAGACAGCTCCATCATGAGAGGGGCAGCAGCCAGGACGCACTGCCGTAAAAAAATAATGCTCTGGTTGTATCTTACAGGAGACTGTGTGATATGGGGGTTTGCGAAATCCCGCATGTAAGCGCCGAGGATTTACAATTCATATCAGCTATTACATCCAGACTGCGCTCCGTTATTGCACTGTAGTTTGAGTGTGGAGAAAATCAATACCTGTGCCTTGATTTTCTCTTTTTACGCATGACTTAATTTCATTAATTTACCCTCAATCTGGTCAATTAAAAGTGCCATTTTTTAGCCATTTGGAGACATTTAAATGCCCTCTTATTTTTAGTGTTTTACAGCCTTGACTCTGGTCAACTTGAGCGTCTGAGGCAGATTACAGCTCCGCATCAATCTGCCGTGTTTTCCTATATGAAACAAGACTGGACTGTTAGAGAGCCGAGGCCACTTTGGAAGGAAATAACCCTCCGAAGCTGCGTCCAGATCGACGGCTCACTCACTTCCACGCAGGCGAGCTTGCTGGGACGATCGATCCGCTGATATTACCTAGTTTGCCGTGATAGATTGTTAATCTATAACGAGCAGGCTAGTTATGCCGATAACGCATTGGCGCTGGAGTCAAATAAAAACAACAGCTCCTGCGTCTAATCCGTGCTCTACGGCGTTTAACTGCCGTGCGTAAAACACCGAGAGGTCGCTCGCAAACAGCCCGGGAGCAGACAGCGCTGTCATCCCCGCACACCGGCCTCATCTGACTGCACTGGCTCTGTAAAACATCCTGCTTTTTAGGGGAACTCAAACATCGCGGTGGGATTTAAAGAGAACATATGAAAAAACAGGCAAAGCAGCTGCTGAATTTGGAAAGCTCTCTATTAATTCTGGAGGATGTCTTCCAAACGCGATGGGATGGAAGAGAGTCCAAACTTTAAGAACTTACCTTCTTTCGCATTCTGTGCTTCTCCGCTGTCTACATTACAGCATAAATGAAGGCAAAATGTAATCCACAGACACGGGATAGACCTGGAGAGCATGGTGCAGCCGCGGATTTCAATCTAGACCGTAACTCGCTTTGCCACCGTCTCGTGTGCTTCCCATTGACGACACTAAACCGGCTCTATGTACAACAATCCGCTGGTCCCCACTCAAATAGCGTCTGCTGGCGCTGGGAGGAGACTGTGGCTCCGGTGGTGTCAGTCAAACAGACGGGCGGAGGAGTCGTCCAATCGTGACGCGGCGAAGGAAAAGCCAGGACCAATAGGCGCGCGGAGGTGGATGGGGTTTTGCGGGGGGATGCGCTGTGAGGGAACGCTGTAACACAACTTACTTCAGATATTTTTGGGATTCTTCAGGAAAAGGGCAAGGGATGCTCTGGTACAGTTGGTCTAAACACACACACAGACACGCAGACACACAGACAGACACACCCCCCCCCCCCCACACACACACACACACACACCACAGAAGCCTCTGCCAGGAGGATTCTGGGTGGCTGACATGGCTCTACTGAAAAACAATAAGCACAGTAAAGTTTCAGAGTTTTTTACCTTTAAAACTTTGTTAAACGTTCATCTGTTCATCATGACTTTTCCTCCAACCCTGTTTTTTAACACATGAATTACTGACACACACACACACACACACACACACACACACACACACACACACTCCACCATCTCTAACAGAGATTAGCTTCACATTCTGTTTCTTATTGGTGTGTTTTCTTATTTTTACTGGCATACACAAAGTGCTTTGCACTTCAAGAATGGTGAATTTGACTTTTGCGTTACTTTAAATGCAGGTTTCAGACAAACTTTCATTCTGGCAGCTGCACTATATGTAGAGCGGCCCAACTGTGTGGGTGGCCAGGAGGAGAGGGCGTCGATTTCTTTTCAACATAAGGAAGGTCACTTATGAAACGGGGGTATCAGGGTCCTCCGCCAGAAAATTCTGAGCATCAGACACTTTATTTCCTGCATTCTGGTGTTTTTTTAAGCAGCAACTTGTGCCTTTTCTGCAGTTTATAGTGGAAATGTCTTTATTTTTGTCAAAATAAAAGTCTTCTGCTAATGTTTTTACTCAGGGGGACAAATGCACATGCTCTAAATTTTGAGGGGGATGCATCTCCTGCGTCCAACCCTGAAATCTGTCTATTTTTTTTAAAAAAAATCCTCAAAATAGTTAAGACACAACAGCAAAATAACAAAACCCAGTTTTTGACAACACACACATTCAGCTGAGAATTTAAAAATGAAAAGTATTCAGTGACTACACTGCTCTGTAAAGGCAAAAGACCTGAACTCACCAGAGTGAAAATGACTCTAAAGGGTTTTTTTTGTGTCCAGCTAAATAAATGGTAGACATAACATTTGAAAAGTGGCAATTCTTTTATTATTATTATTATTATTACTGAATGAAGTTGTTTATCTAAAAAAAAATTTTTGAGCTGAGATTTGACCTCTGACCCTTATTCAGAAGTTAAGGTACTCTGCCTCTGCATTGTCTGCATAATAACAAGAGCTCATGCTGAGTCAAAAGGCATTAACTTCCATTTGATCTCTCAATTTGTTGTTGATTACAGTAAGCGGTACGGCAATAATTATTATGACTTAGATAAAATCTGTTGATATAGAACCACTTTCTCATGATTGTCTTTTCATGGTACATCGGCAGCTCCTATTACTTGGACCAAATTGGCTAAACAAACATTCATATTGAATTAAAACAGTATTATTTTTCCTCTCCTTAAAAATTGCAGGTTGCAACATCAAAAACAGTAACTTCATGCGTGGTTAAACAAAGCATTGTCCACAACTTTTCTCAGTTAAGACAAACACAACCCACTCTTTAAAAAAAATAAAACATTTGTCCACAGTGGTTATTCTTCAGAAAAGTACAGACAGTCATTTTTGACCAAAATGAAGCTGTTTTGCTTTTACAGCAGTACAGCTGTAGTGAGTTCACAGTGAAATGTAGTGGAGAACAAATATGAAGCCGGCAACAATAGCCGTTAAATAATTACAGTACTTGATTAAATGTACTTAGTTACTTTCCACCACTGCATCTTGACACCTGCACAGGGTACATTTATCCATTCTTATGTATTCCTCCTCCCCACTGTAGACTTGATTTGGGTGTTAACAGACTCAGTGTGTGAGTGTGTGAGGAGATAGAGACCCAAAACGCTCAGCTCTGGGACTCCAAAGCCCACACTAACAGCACCCACAGTATTCAGCCCCTGAATGGTTCCTCCGCCACTGGATGAGTGTAGATTCTTCACAATCAGCAGAGAGAAAGGTGGAGAAGTAAATCAGATCGAGTCAATCTTTTCCATAGAGGCCATATTATTAATTTGTTTCAGAGGGCTTCACAGTTTGAAATCCATGTTGGCCCCTAATCCCAGTGGTGTAGGTTTCAGGTTTTCATATAAACAGGGGCTCTGGGAACGGATTTGTAGCATCAAATACCTAATTTCCTGCATTCTGATTAATATTTATGCACCAATTTATGGTAGAAATGACTTTATTAATATAAAGGAAAATACAAAATCCAGGTAGCAGGTGACAATTAAAAAAATATAATGGGATTTAATGCATTTAGGCTCTCAGGCATTCTGTACTGCTTTTAAATATTCATTCTCCTGTAGATGAACTTTTCTCATGGAATGTTATTTCTGCTGAGTCAGCACACATGTAAGCATGATTTACTCTTCCATCGTCTTTTGTGTCTTTTGTTTGGGGAAGTAGCCTCTGTAAATGTGCATGTGGCACCCATTCACATCACTGATTCATGAATTAATTTACTTTTTTGGACAATGCACATCTTTTTCTTTTATATTGACATTGCATTTAATATTGTCTTATTGTGGAAATAAAGAGCTCTCATTTCTATTCTGAAAATGTTCTATTTTTCAGAACATTTTAATAAATTATGCTCAAAAGGTGATGGGGACAAAATTATCCGTTTCAAAAAGTGATAGGGACATGGCCTCCGCATCCCCAGAGGAAATGACACCTATGCTTAATTCAGATACAGGAAAACTCCATACACAAAATACATGAAATGGGGAAAAATCAGAAGAGCAGCAGGTTGGAGGAATGTGTGAAAGGTGTCATATGTGTGAACGGTGTCATATGCAGAGTAGAAAGAGAAGACTGAAACACATTATGGGGAAACAGAGTGGCATTTTTAAGGAAATAAAGCTAATTATGATAAAGTAATTAAAGACTTTCAGACACAGTGTAAAAGCCTCTCCGTTCAGCCCCTGGATTCTAATTTGTGACAGTGTCTTTAATGTTCAGCCCAATATAGCGTTTGATGGCGAGACACTAAATGGTGTTTTTAATCTGTGGAAGGTCACCTTAAATAAGGGAAAGTCCCACTGAGACGATAGGACCTGATTCATTATTGCTCTGCTGCTTGAGAGACTTTCACCGTGAAGATGGAACCACCGGGGGTCTTAAATAACAAACAAACATAAACAAACAAACAAAAAAAACCTCCACACAATTAAAAAGTCTAAAGTTAATTTCCCCACTTTCTTGGATGACTTGAAATATCACTTAAAAATTAAAGCATAAAGCGGAGCTCATTATCCCTTTATACATACAGCATTTGTTGCAGGTCACTAATTAATCTCCATTACCTCCCAACAAGCAAAACAGCTGTAATTATGGCCACAAATATTGATTAATAAACTGTGTACATAAAAATGGACAGCAGCAGACAAGGACTCACTTCAAGGTTTATTTACTTCTGCTTTTCTGTTTTTGTTTGTTTGTTTGGCCTGTTTATTATGCAAATTGCAGCTAATCCTTTTTGCCCTTGATACACAGCTGAGTCCTGCACGAAAGTGTATAACTAATGATTGTTGAATTAATCTGGATTAATGTTACCTTTATCGTAACCTGTCTGTATGACACCATCACTACACAAGTATCAGTCAGTGTGTGAGACAGGATTTCAGAGGTTTTTAATCAACAATATTTGATTTGATTCATTAGTGTGTGTTCTTTCCTCCTCTGTGAGGGAGATTTCCTCCTGTTAGGAATGGGTTTCTTAAAAATTAAGGACGAGTGGAAGCCCTGCAAACATCTTAGCGCCTGCACATCCTAAAAGGATTATTCCAGTTTATTACAACTAGGGTATTATTTTCATTGGTTTGGACATAATTTCCATCAGTAATGATGACACTGTAACAGGGCCATAGTTACCTTGGTGTCTAATACTCTCAGTGGTATTTCTGGAAATCTGGAGATTACAAAGAGCCGACGAGTACACATTCCACAACTATGATGATTTTTAAAGTCTTATTCTGGTATTATTTAGAATCAGTGTCTTTAAAGTACCTCTCCACTCAAAAATGTATTTATCTTATGTTTATGTCCCCTAAAATGTCTGACCTTGACTATACTAACTTGTATCTGTGCAAAGTCTCCAAAGAGGTGTTTTTAACATTCCTCTACTGAAGGAGGCAATGTCTGTGCACGTCCATAAAATCTGAGATTCAAATGTAAGCTAGATAAGTACGTCACTACTATGAAAGCTAATTGCTTTCTGATACTTAAACCCGGTATCAGGGGAAAAAGCCCTGAAACCTCCAGCAGAGAGCGTACTTGTCAGTACAGAGAGCAGAGTTAGCATTAGCATAGTGAATGTTGTGACAGAAATCATGGTAGAATGTACAGCTTTTGAATGTAAATTGGACCAATGAGGACACACTGTAACATTGTAGCAGATATAATATATGTTTCGTAACCACTCACTCAGTGTGCCACTGCCAGTTAGCCTACAAGCTAACAAAGAACATAAATAAACGATGCTAACTACACTCACCATTCTGATATGTCTGCTAGTTGCTGATTTTGGTGCATAACACACTGCACATCTGAATCTAGATCAGACTGATTCTCAAACATGTAGGGCTGAATCTCTCCAATGTTTCCTCTAATGCTAACATTAGCTATCGTGATGCACCCTAAGAAAGCAAAGACTTGACCCACCCTAACCCTAACCAATCACACTTTTTTTGCCTAAACCTAACCAATCCAACCAACAAAGGCAACGAATACTAGCCAATTAAGTTTACGCAAGTTCAGGCCCCCAACGTAGGGGAAACAATTCATCACTCTCCATTGCCATTTTGTTGCAGGAGGGTGCCTCCTTGTCATTTACGTCTGCCAGCAAACAACACAAAAATACCTAAAAGCTGCTTTGTGAAGGAATGCACTAACCATAATGGTAACGAATCCATAACTAAGTTTTACAAGCTGCTACAAACGAGCTTTAAAGCAACAACACGTGGGGCATCGTCAGGAAGATATATGTATATGAGAGCTGTGGGATCCTGACGCTCAGTATACCTAGATGCAGAAAGCATTTTGCTAATTTTAGCCAGAAAAATGGTAGAGGTTGAAGCCAATTAAACAATGTAAGGCCTGGTTTTGGTCTTAAATGATGATGTTACCTTGTGATTTGATTAAATAAATATTAAAGTATGTCACCACTTTGTTGGCGTTTCAGCCTTTAATTGCATATTGTAGTGTTGTAAACAAGTGGACAGGTTGCAAAGAAGATTACCATTCTTTTTGAGTAAATGTTGTTACAAATGGTAGGAAAGATTGTCAGATTTTTAAACTAAATATCTGTGTACTGAGTGTTATTTTTCTGGCTTTGCTTCCATTGTGAGAGGCACAGACTCCACTTCCTCTTTGGAATATATACATATATATATATATATATATATATATATATATATTTACAGTAAAGGACAAGATGAAGCCAACAGACATCACAGCACTTGTGTGTTCTTACTGTTTGCCAGTTTGTCATTTTCTTAACACCTTGCCTATCTTAACAGTGGCTCTAACTGCTTGACTAATGTGAGATATCTCACTAAATTGGAGGCTGTCTGTTACACCTCATTGTATCTAACCTAAACACGCTTACTGTTGCCATGGCGTCCTCTAATTAAAGCTTTCCTGTTATCCTCGTATGGAAGTGACACTAAGCATTAGAGGTATTATGTTCAACACTGACAGTAATGAAGCTGCTATCGTCTTGCCTTGTTGTTGCCAAATTGATTGGCTAACAGTGAAAAGTATAAGTGTGCGACATGTCAAAGGTCACTCGGAGGCGGTTAGAGCTGTGAAACTTTGCGTGTTGGCGTGCACCAGCTCTGTGCTGGCGGAGCCTTTTCAAGCTAATTTTTTCGTTCAATAGGAGCTCTGTCATAACAGGCAACAATGACAAGGGAGCGGCTGTAAGAAGACGCAGCTGTCGCAACAAAACGCTGAGGCAAAGTGTTGCTGCAAACTGTGGACTGACACACACACACCTAATGGACCTATTGTGTTTTAAGGACTCCCAGATGATATCACTGACAAGGACCCAACTTCACGTTTTACCACCACGGGACCATTTTTGTGTGTGTGTGTGTGTGTGTGTGTGTGTGTGTGAGGGGGGGGATTGACACTCCTTCAGATTTTAATCCCCTATAATCATTGTTTTACAATCAGCATTCAATGATGATGTGTAATGTAGTATTACAACAGTTTGTCTGCTGAACAGCAACATTTTCAATGCAAGCAGCAGACAGCATCAGATCACTATTATAGACCAACAAAAGTGGGTGTTTGGATGAGAGGTCAGGACATTTCCAGACATGTTTGTAGGGATCAAACTGGGTATTTTTCAACAAGAGTTTGGGGCATTTCCAGCTGTGTGATAATACCATACATTTTTTTTAGCTATGTTTGTAGTGACCTAATGGAGTATTTTTTTAAAACAAAGTTCTGAACATGTCCAGCCATGGTACAACCAAACCAGGTATTTTCTAATGAGAATTCTATATAATTTTTCAATGCAAGAAATTTTTGTGTTCATAGCGACTAAACTGGGTGTTTTTTAATGAGACTTTGGGACATTTCTAATATGTTTGTAGTGACCAAATGGCATATCTTCAGGACATTTTCAGCTGCATTTGTGGTGACAATTTTTATTAAGAGTTCAGGACATTTCTAGCTGTACTTGTGGCAACAAAGCAGGCATTTTTTGACAACAGTCTGGGACATTTTCACTCATGTTTGTAGTGACCAAACCAGGTATTTTAAGCTAAAGCATGATGTTTTTCTAACCTTTACCACGTGGTTTTTGCACCTAAACCGAACCACACACAGTGCTGCCACACAGCAAATTACAAAACTGAAACATAAAGAAATGTAGTTTCAACATATCTGCTACATTTGAAACATACAACATTTGTATCATATCCATGGTTTGCAGAAACATACAATGCCAATTTTTTATCTGGCAGTTGGGTTGTTCATTATTCTGTGTTTGATTGATCCAAACTTGTCAATACAACCCTATTCAGAGGCCCAAAGATTAAATCTTCAGTGAGCTATTAAAATAGGCTATTCAGTTAAAAACAGCTTGTTAAAAACACCAGTCCAGATGTGTACACAACAGCAGTAACACACTGGTTTATATTCAACATATGCATTAATGATACTGGGATTTAATCAGACTGTGTTTTACCTGCATAGACCTGTGAGGGATCATTTTTGCAAGGCATGCTGAGGATACAAAACAACCAAAAACTCTGGAACACTCTAGAGAGACGCGCACAGCTGTTGTGTTCAGTGTTACTGGTTGACATGGAAACCCACATGAAGCGAGAGGAGGTCAGTGAGCATTTAAAGGGTTTTGGAGTCGGTTTACGGAATATTTAGGGGAGAAAATTCGTTTTCTTTTAGCTTTTGGAGGCATTTATTACCAATATTTGGGGATGGGGAAATGGGGGCAGGGGACACCACCCATCCTCTCCAGTGATTACACGCTAGCAGCAGCTTTCTCTCATGTCAGATTTTGGAGCTTCTACTTAGCACATACAAGAATTCAGCAATGATTAAAATCATATTCACTAAAATACATTGGCCTCTAGTTTTGCAGAACGGGCGAGGTGGAGGTGCAGCGCACCTGCGCTTCGCCAACTGGGTGTGGCCAGGCGGATTTTGTAAGTTTGGCACACCGTGTGCCTGGCGCAGCTACTCCTCTTTCCCACCTCCGTCCCTCCTACCTGCGCAAGTTGGAAAAAGGGAGGAGAGAAGGCGTGGAGTGGATTTAACACACAACACACTCAAATGAGCCCCTCTCCTCGCCCTTAAATGCGTCATGCGAAGGTGTAATGAGAGTTTACTCAATTCGCCATGGCAGAAGAGAGCAGCAGCGTCAGACGGCCAAACTTCTCCCAGGAGGAAACTGATGTTTTGGTCCGGGAGGTCCAAGCTGGCAGTGTCCGAATATACGGAACTGCGAGCAGACCTCCACGGGCTGATGATGCAAAGGTAGCCTGGGAGGAGGTCACCACAATTGTAAATCAATGTTGCGTTTCTCTCATGCACGCTTGCACTCTCTCTTTCTCTCTCGCAGTCTCACTCTGTTTATTTTCTTTTGACTTTTCTAAGATGACAGATGCTGAATATATACTCCCTATCTGATGCTGTGGCTGTTTGTGGTTGGCTGAGAGGGATGTGAACTCATTAGTTTGCAGCTGTGTTAATTGAATCAGCTTGGGTTTCCATTACGCGTGCCAAACGTGCCAAACGGTGCCAATCCCCTTTGTTCTGACATCAGATGTGACGGGACAGTCGATACAGAGATACATTTATGTGCTGATTGCAGATAGTTGCATTGAATAGTGGTGTTTGTGGGTATTTATTGCATCGTTAATGTGCCTGACATTCTGGAAACCTGCCTGTGAGGTTTTGGTGACGTGTGCACAATGTCTGCCAGTCAGCCAAACTTTGACTTACACCGGCTGTGCTCCGCCTGTGCTGACAGTAGACCTGGTTTCAGCTGGCGAGCTTTTAGCGCACCTTCGGCAAAGCCTTTTGGCACGAAACTGTCACTGCGCCAAGCTGGATCTGTCGACACCTCCCCCTGCTGCGCCGCCACACCCATCTCAGCGCACTTCGGTCTGCCAAACTACCAAACTGAGCGCGCCTCGGGTTGTGCTGCTCGAAAGTAGCTCTGCGCAGGGTTCGCCACCCTGCGCTGCGCTGGGAAACTTAATCAAGTTATCAGTTACGTTATTTCAATTCACTCAGTGTGAAAATTTTTAAAAATCAATGAAAAAAAGTATTTTCATTGATTTTTAAATTTGCCTTGAACAAAATATGGTTTTATAATTCCAGTATGGTGCAACCTACTGAAATAGAGAGAATCTAAAGAAAAGATATCACAGCTGCAATAAAAAGTATCTTATGAATAAAATTCCAATGTAGAAAATGTGTTTGTACACTAGAAACACTCAAATCAACACAGGACCCAAACAGAAAAAAGAACAGGCATCAAACAATAGTCTGTCAGTCTGTGCTGTAGGCATTCAGATTGCAGCTGAGATTAGTTTAGATCAAATATGTCTCAAGTCTCAGCAGGTTGAATGAATAGAACCAGAGGCTGCTAGCAAAATAAGACAACACCTACTGTATTATTGTATGCTTTGAAAAGGAAAAAAAGAAACAGGGCCTTAAGGATTCTAGAAATACCGAGCTCAAATTCCCTAAACACACCCCTCCCCCATCACCCAAGACACCAAAAGTTGCTACATTTTTATGAATTGTTTGAATATAAATGATTTTATTCATTCAGCTTCTGTCCAATTATATTACAGTTTTAGATAAATACAGAATTATTTGAATGTATTTATTTATTTTTGGTGTAAAAACAAGTCAAAATTAAATATTGATTATATTAAGGTTGATTCCAGTTTAGAAAAAAACAATCAGCCTACATAATAACCACCAGATGTAGGAGGTGTGAAGACCAGGTTGGGAAAAATACAGAATAAAACATATAAAATGCATTGCACATTTTATCAAATATCATTAAAAGTAATATCCCTATCTGGATTGTAGTTACCATAGAGAATACTGAGGTCACATCATTGGTTATCTCTGAAAACTTTGACGTTTTAATGACCTGAGAAGTTAACATTCTGCTATTGCACGCTGATTTTACTGACTGGATTTTTAAGTATGAATTCTCTAGGTAGCATCTGACACAGACTATACTACACAACACACAAGCTATGTATAGCTGTAATTATTTCCTGTAATATGCTACCCACTTTTCAAGCCCCTGGAGGATTTTTAGATAATTCTCCTTCACATTGCTTTGCAAATTATGTATCATATCTTTTTTTATTTTTATATGTGTAAATAAACAAACAAACAAGCCCAATGTCTTACATTAATGAATTAAACAAAAGAAAAAATAATGATGATCGAATGGGTTTAATTATTTTCAATAAGACTTATAATCTTGCTCTGATACAGTTTTGCAGTAGTAGCACATTTTATTATTTTATTTTTTTACTGGAGTGTCACATTCAATGTCATGGATGCACCAGAAACAGATTAGTAAACAGTAGAACATAGCATGGAGGTCAGTGAAAATGTTACAATGGTTATTTCTGGGTGGAGTTGGACAGTTTTTTGTGGTGGCACATCATTGCATTGTGCCTTCATAAAATGTAAACCTGTGAGTTATTTAAAAATCCCTCCACTGTGAAGTTGTCAGAAACAGGGAAATTATCTCTAGAGACCCACAGGCTGTAAACTTGTTTATTTCTGCTGTAGAGTAGGGCATTTTAACATGGGGAGGTCTGTGGGGATTTTCTCACTTCTGGGGTCAGCCTCAAGTGGCCATTAAAAGAACTGCGGTTTTGGCACTTCCATGTTGGCTTATTTTTTTTAGTATCGGAGGTTGCCGCTTGGTCCAATATGATCACTTCTGGTCATAAAAATCCCAAAATGTTGATGGCCAGAATGCCAAATCGAGCCTTCCAAAAGAAGTCTACCAACCAATGGGTGATGTCATGTAGGCTATGTCCATTATTTGTATTCCATTATTTGTATACTGTGTACACTATGGGCCTCTCCATAGTGCAGCTCAGTTTGTAGTCAGTTTCAGTTTGTAGAACCATGGAGGAAATTAAAAGTTACTCCCATTTTATGGTTGTCCTATGTATTTGTATCGTTTATATTTGATCTGTAGGCTATGTGCTGCTGCTTACCTGAAATTTTTTTATATTATCCTTTTGTCATTATATAAGTAAATTAATAGAATAATTATGATAGTAAATGCAGTTTTTAAAAGCTAATAAATAAATAAGTAAATAAATAAAATAAATAATACATAAATTCACTCTGATGTTAACACACACAGTTCCTGTAAATTTACAGCACTTTACAGTAAAATGACACAACTACTGCTTTCTAGAGGCTAGAGAAAGGTATAATTGATCCTCAACATCTGTATGACAATATCAAATGGCTATTTTAGTTTGAGCAGTCAACATTTGTATGGTTAGTTGTACAGAAATTTAGCGTATTCCAAGATGAACACAATACAGTGTTGCAAATGATCAGTAAGTTGGCATCGATACAGGCTCACTCTAGGAGGGTTTTAAAAACCACTTCCACTCCCTGCTAGTTGGTTTGGGACGGTACTTAATGTGGCGGACTCTCCACGTGAACACAGGAACGTAGTGAAAGTGGGTAGGGAGAGGGTGTAAGTGGTGGTTTGGGAAAGGCCCTGTGTATCTTTAAAATTCATTCTATAGCCCAGTGATTCCTTACACACAGTTTCCCCTTAAGTTAACAAGTGCTGTAGGTCACCTTCCTCAAGGAGCTAAAAAAATATCACCAGCTCTGGTGTCAGTTGAATGTTGTAGTGCTCCATCTAAATGCCTCTTAATTCCTAAAAGAATTGCCGTACAGTAAGTGGAGCACAAGTTTACACTATATATGAAGTAAAACTACACATAGACAAACATTTACAATTTGAATTCCTTTCCAGAGAAATCTGTTAAACATTCATCCAGTGTCCTCATCAGCAGGCAGCACTTAACTCCTCTCTCAGTGTTTCCCCCCTCCAGGCTCGAATTACACGTCTCAGACAGAGTCCCACAGACTGCTGAGATGTGTAAAGAAGTTGGAAATACTTATGTACACAGTTGTATCTTGTTCCCATGCACCTCTCAGGCTGTGTCAGTAAGAAGCGAACAAACCGTCCACAGGCAGCGGGGCTGCGCGCACGCTGATCCAGGCATCCAGGAGGCAGGGTGGGGGCAGTCTGAAGTCTGCCTGTCAGGCCCTGGAGGAAAACACCACCCAGAGCTTTAATAGCGACCATGAGAAGCAGCCCAGAGGCCCTGTCAAATGGCGGTTTGGTTGTGCAAGCAGGCAATTTGCTTCTTTTTATAGATAGGTAATATGGAATGGCCGTCCCAGAGGAAATCTCAAGTGTTGAAAACTCAACTGGTATTGTTGTGGGGCAGCTCAAAGCCATTTGCACCTGACACCGTTTTGTTGATATAATCACATTCCTGCCGGAGTCTGTCTGCGACTACAGTGAAGTTTTAAAATGCAAAGCACTTGAGAAAGAGTAATCATTCCACACAAAATTTCCCCTGTGTTTAAACATGCGCCTTGAGTCACAATTATGAAAACTGGTTCATCAGGAGACGAGGAAGTACATCAGAAATCCACATTTCTTTGTGATCCAATTAGGAGATTCAAAGACACAAGTATGTATTTGTTAGGCATATTTCTGTCTGGAATGTTGCTCTAGTTTTTAGTTATGTTGTAGAACTTTGCGTTTAGTTAATGGGTCACAGGATGTGTGATATTGCAACTTCAGAGTGAACATGATATTATAACTAACTAATTTTTGCCGCAGTACTGAAATAAAATATATATTTTTGGCTGTAATTACCGGAAGAGCAGCAGCCAGAATGAAAAACGAGACACAAACAGGACTAATGGAGCCTCAAATGACTCAACATTCTCGTTATTCATAAAACACAACTGGAGTAATTGTATCCACAATGTATCTACATTAAAGACAACCACATGCTAAGACAATCCTTTTAATTCCAGTTTGATATTTCCATACAAATGAAAATCAATTAATGTGCTAATTAATCAGCCTTGCTCACATTAATCGGCTTTTTATAGTCTAATTTCAAATTATTCCAGGATCACAGCTCCTCATTCACTTCAAGCTAATACACTGGCTTCACACAAAAATCACTTTCAGTTGTGAAATGTCACAATGCTGCAGTGTGCTGCTCTGATGGCTGCTTCATTTCCTATGTCACTGCTCTTGTCAGTACGATGGCAGGATTGCTGAAATCATTGTTGACAAATGAAGATAGCCAGACGTCTACACTTATGGGAACCATGTGGTCAGTTTCACTCCACATCATTCATGTGTGGCGACACGACTGGCTCTTCCACCTACACTGTGTTGTTTGTTTATTTGGCAGTGATTAAAATGGCTTCCCTTTAGATTGCCCACAGTCGAGACGTCTGAAAACAAGCTCCTAGTGAAACATGAGAAGGTAAGGAAGTCAGGCACTCCTGCTTTAATGCAAATGGGTCAGTGATAAAACCTCAGTTGTCTCTATGTGGCCATTCAGAGAGCGTATGCATGCTATGACAGGGTTGTCAAGCGTATTATTTATTCAATAGCTTTTTGAAAAAGGAAAAAAGTCGGAGAGCTTGGAAGTTCAAACAAGTGTTACAAAGCTGCCCTTGGTAGGAAACACAAAAGTTCAAAAAGAAAAAAGGTCCAAGGCACTGTTCAAAAGTTAAAAAACCTTTAATCAGATGGCTATTTCATGGTGAAATTCTAAAAACATGGCTCGTGTTGAGATAGAGCTTGGTTACAGGGTTACACCCTGAGGAAAGCAGTGTGTGCTGCTTTGCGTGGGTTGTAACCCAGCTCTATCTCAACATGTACCAGCACTGTCTGTTTTTAGAATTTCACCATGAAATAGCCATCTGATTAAAGGCTTTTTAACTTATTTTTTTGCCAGAAAAGTGCCTTGGACCGTTTTCCTTTTTGTGCATATTAACGGCTTGTATTAATAGAGTAGCAGAAATGAGTCCTAAAACATTGAAATGAGTTAATATTAATATTAGCTATTCCAGTTTAGTCGTATTGAAGTCAGTGGGGTTTTTTGAACGGGTTGTTGGTTAGATGTCTGAAATAAGGTCTGTGGTTAACACAAGACTTTCACGTTTTGTTCTACGACAATAGGCTACATCAGTAAATACTCCACTTGTGAATTTTTCAACTTATTCTTTTTTTTTTTTTTTTTTTTTTTGTCTAATGTTAGCTTTTTACCTCTGGTGTTCATTTGTGAAAATTATCTTGCTGAACAGAACCTAAGTATCATAAACGTTTGTTTACCATGGCGCTTATTTTCTGCAATAATCCAAAAAAAAATCCATTAGCTTTATTATGAGGGAGTCAGGGCAACGCCAACTTCCACATTTGCCTACAAAAAAACCCACGTTATCCCTGCAGCACGTTATATCTTTTGGCGTGATGTGACATGACAGCTTGCTGTTCTGCACAGGCACCATGCCAATGCTGCTATTGAACTCATATTAATTCATTATCAAATTGCGTAATCACATGACTAAAAGAAGTAGGGCCCATTAAATGTTATTTCAACTTTGGCTTTCTCTTGCACTGTGATGTTCCCAGTCTTTTTTAGCACAAAGTATCCTCATGAAAAGGTTCGGATGATATCCTATAAATTAGCACTCCATAAATGATGTTACATCCTTAACGTATGTTATGTAAGTTAAGTTATAACTTACTTAATTTATGTAATTAATGTAAAGTTGCAGAGGTTAGGTAGGAAAACAAACATGGTGAAGATCTACCTTATAATGATTCAAGGGTCACCACAAGTTCTCCTGGGAAAACTCCTGGGGGAGTGTCCCATGTTTGATCCACCACCCCAACTTGTCCTCTAATTGGACCACTGAAGACCACTTCCTTCCAAATTACTGTCTTACGATTATGTGGATAAAGTTCAATTTTTAGTACATTACTTTTCATAGGAGAAACACCTGTTTAGCAAGCTAACAGATGGCAGTAAAGTTAGCCTGTTAGCTAAGAGGAGTTTTTGTTAGCAAGAAAATACATCAAAGCCAACTTCTAAATCAACAAACTAGCTGCTACTGTGAATAAATACAGCACACAAACAGGATGCAGTAACTAACCTCTCTTTCTATTTAGCTAGCTAGCTAACTAGCTAGCTTGTGACATCGGAGTTTTACTACAATAGCGAGTAAGCTGGTGCTAATGATAGAGGCTAGCTGGTTAAGTCTGAATTGACTTATGTCTAAGCCCCGCCCTCAAACGCGATGAGCCAATCACAGTGCGTATAGCCATTCCCATACACTCGGACATTCTCTGCCTGGACGTCCATTGAAACACATTACAGAAAGCCAGTTTCATTCGGTTTTATGAGCTTTTTCTGAGATTTAAAGTTTAAAATGGTCAAACGGTGTGCATGGGGTACGTGCAACTCCAACACAAGGTATCCTGAGAGGCTGGGCGACGAGGTGTATTTTTTACCCTTTCCTAAACCACACCGAGAAAAGTGTCTCCTTTGGATAAAGTTGTGCGGTAGACCACAACATCAACTCAACGTGAGTAAGATTAACAAGGATGTCTACATCTGTTCTAAGGTAAGTCAACATCGTGTTTGAGGCAACATATTGTCACTTTGCTGTAAGGAAATATAAAGTTATCTTTAACATCTCTAGCTAACGCTAGCTAAAGTTAGCCTAACGTTAGCTAGAAATGTACTGTTGCCTACAGCAGAGTCCCGCATCGAGTTGGTTACCCACGTCAGCAGATGACCCACAATAAATTTTGCAGGTGGTATTTTGTCTTAATTTTATTTCCAGGTTTAGTTGTGGTTAAACAAAGAACACAAACAGTGTATGTGTAGCGTGTGTCTGCAGTTTGTGTTCAGCTCGTTTTCATTTCATTGTGAGTCCATTTTCCTCCAGACCCATCAGCTGTTTCGCTTGTCTCTGTATTCATGAGATGGAGTGATTTAAAAGCCATTGAGATAAAATAGAGAGCTCACGATTGCAATTGTATCCCTTAATTCACGCCACTCAGGGCATATTCACTTCCAGCATTGGCTACCTTTGCTGTATATTCATTGTGCAACCTCTAAAAAACATCACCTCGCCTTCAGTTGTGGTTTTGGAGATCCATGACACTTGAGATGTTAAGGCACAACTGGAAACACAGTTTAGTGATAGGATTGTACAGCTGCTCATTCAGCTGTAGCCTAAATCTCTTTTTATGAAGTGATATAGGATTAACAAGGCTCCACGGGGCTCATATCACCCTGCTCAGGTACTGAACACATCAGACTGTTAGGTATACTGTATAACACCCCGATCCAAATGTAGCAACAGTGTCGACTTACTTAAGTGTCTCCTGTAAGTGAACTTCCTCGGTGAGAGCTCAGCTCTCGGGGTACAGGGTGAAGGAATCAGTTCGGGTTTCCATGGCTTGAACGAGAAGAAGGTAGCCCCCATGAATCTGAAGGATGCTCAGCAGAAAGGTGTATTATTTCACTGTTTCTCCAGCTGCCTGTGCTGCAATGCCGACAGCATTCAGTTTAGGGGATGTTTGGCCTGCGTCTCCCCCGGGCAGTCTGTCCAACGGCTGTCCGCCGCCCAGACACAGCCTTCAGCCATGCTGCCTGTCTGGCACTCAAGACCCCTGAGAAATAGATGTCCTCTTTTTTTACAATTGCTCTTTAATCAGCTGCCCGCACAATGGGCCGAGCATTTTAACATGCAGCTGAAGCTGTTGTAGGTATGGGAAAATTAAATTCTGGGTCCAGCTGCGCTATTCAATGACTGATTGTTGCAGCATTTTGCCACTGGAGAAAAAGTTCATTTTTTGTGCTTATCTCTATTTTGTAACAACATCCAAAGGGGAAAAGGCCATTCTGAAATGACTTCATTGTCGTGAGGCACACATATTAGCATACCTAACAGCATGCAAGTATACTAATGTCTCTGGAATACCCAAAAACGCGCTGTAAAGTTCATGCCCTGCGTTCTCTTTACTCAGAGACATTAACAAATATTGCTGAGAGGCACACAAAAGTCAGAATATAACCTTAAACTAAAAAAATCTTCTGCTGTGCAAATCATCCGGACATTCTGCTGTACAGTCTCCTTTTTCTTCCCTTCTATGGCCAGAAGAAGTGTGGCAGTGATTACCTTGTTTAAGTTTTCTTTAAAGGTGAATTGTACTACTGCTACTACTGGCTCCATACAATCTGAATTTACAGTCATCAGGTAGACCAATAAAAAACAACAACACTGTTATCTTAAAGGGATAGTTTGGGTTTTTGGACATGACGTTGTGTGAAACGCTGACCATCTGTAGCTCTGATGTGACGGTGTCACTACTGTCAACGAGCCCCCTGCTCTGAGAAATGGTCCGTAGCTTACCGGAGAAAAAGTAGCTCTGAAGATATAAGGGGGACACGGACCCAAAAGGTTTTAAGCTACAAAAAAGTATGCATGTGTTTTGTTAGACTATTTCAATAATTTTAAAACATCCCCGCATTACGTCAGACCTTGCTATCAATTGGGACTATTTTCTAGTGAGTAAGTAGATGTACTAGCCCTATATATACCTACTACTACAGCGTGAACACCGGCTCAGGCTCACGACACACCCTCGTCAGCTGCTGTAGGTAAACAGAGGAATACCATTTGCAAGCATTTGGGATTACTTCCAGGGTATGCACCCCTCTTAATATGCGCAGTAGGGCTGGTGTTTCTCCCGCTGGCCCTGCCCACGAGTTCCTGCTTGGCTGATAGACTTTCCATTGTGATGATGTCATGTACTTTTTAAATAACTTTTCACAGCTTGAGGAAATTGTTTTTTTAAATATTAAAACCTCCATGGATCAAAAATCCACAATAGAAAAGAGTCTTCATTGACCTTTTTTTTCCAAGGTGTCCTATCCTGGACACTACAGTGACTCATAATTGCCTCTGAAGGCAGGTCTACTTAAATGGTATTACGAGACTGGACGGGCCAGAGCTACCTGGTTAGCATGCTGTCAGTTCAAACTAATTCTGGCCATATCTTACACACTATACATGTTTGCAATAATTTTTCATGCAATGCGTTTGGTAAATCATTTATTGAAAACACATTTGGGCTGTGCTGACGACAACCTAAATCAAAGTCATAGATTAAGTAAGCTTAGTAGATAAGTGCTGTAAATTTGAGGCCTTTCACAAACAAAGCTGGAATTCAGCTTCAATATTCAATGTTTTGTTTCTGTCCATTAGCTATAATATCCCTGCAGATTCATGTAGGAGATCCATTATATTAAAATATGTGATAGACCCCACAAATTGATAGTGTTGTATTTTATTCAAGGGAAGAAAGGTAAACTTAATTGTATAACATAATGTAGCGAATTCTGTTGTCTTCTTCCAATCTAGATAATTTACAACCAGTAGCCTAGCATGAAAGTTCTTTTGCGACATCAAGAAACAGTAAAACGTAGTAAATTGCCTTTTGTAGACATTTTAGAAAGAAAAACCCAACACCGACCTCGACCCATATCAGTGTTTGGTCATGGACTTATCCACATATGACGTGCAAGCTATCCTGGGTGCATTGATTATTGACGTTCTGGGATGTCAACTTCAGGTTACATGCATTATCTGTTTCTGGTTGGGTTTAGGCAACAAAAGCATGTGGTTGGATTAAGGAAAAAAAGAACAGGGTTTGGCTTTACTATCTTATGGGAAGCCAACACCGGCCTCCCAGATAAAAGTCGGTTCTTGTTGGGCCCATCCACCACCCCTACCACCAACCCTTCTTTTCCTTGTTGTTGTTCCTGACACTGCTGGGAGCTGTTATAGGTTCAGTATCATGCTGACGTAAAAGAATGGCTTTTTTGTCAGTGTCTGACGCCAAAAGTCACTGGCCTAGCAGTGGTTTTCGATGACTTAGTGAGACCAGGTTGGTAAAAACATAAATGTTGACATTGGATCTAAAAGAAAAATTGTCACTGAGTGTAATCCAAGGTTTTGCAGATCTATGTATGACATCACACTAACAGTGGTGTAGTTTATTGGTACTGTGCGAGCAGACAGTAAAGTCAGATTTGATAATGTAGCTGTAGCCAATGCTGATGGTCTTCCTCCCAATCCAGGGAGCAGTGTGTGCCTGGTGTCAGGTTGCCTGCACCACGGCAAATGATAGCAACTGGCCTCACCTAGTTAATGCATCAGTTTGCTCTGTTTCACCTTTGGCTGACTGGAGCATGAGGGAACAGATGTCTAAGTAAATGAGTATGCTGAGCAAATATTGATTGTTTTCACTACATTTTTTTTTAAAGTGGGGATGAAGTAATGGCTATGCAATGCACCACTGCCTTTAGAGATTTAGCAAAATTACTCATTTTATTTGTGAATTTGTTTCTGTGGATAGAACATAATGGTAAAATTAAGATTAATGTTATCATTACATGACACTTATTATTTCTTTAAATTTACTGTTTGGAGAGTCTGACTTAGAACATTCATATGAGAAATTAAAAATATGTAAATGTTTGTGCATGATGCCCAATGACTTCTTCACACCTCTAAATTACGATCATATGTAGCCATCAAATGGGAAAAAAGCAGTCTTGCAAGTGTTAGTATTGTATTATAATAATTCACATTCCTTTCCACCTGGTAAAACACACCACAGAAAATGACTACTAAGTGTGCCATAAAAAAAGAAAAGAAAAAAAAAAACCTAGAATAGTTTAATACTTGATACCAGACTTAAGTACTACAGCCCTGCAATCTTTTCTCATACCTTTTAAAAAAATCTTCCTCCTCAGATGAATCGGAGAAAACGTGTAGAATCCTCAGCAGGTTTCTGTCAGGCCCACAGCTTTGCAGCAGCGAGGCAGCAGCCTTGGGAGAAACTCGCTATCATTATAACATCAATCGCCACTCGCCTCTCTTAAACTCCTTCCTCATCACAAGTCGTTTCAGCTGCAGTACATCAGCACTGACTGAGGTGGAATATGGGAGCAGGTAGTCATCCTTTAACACCGTCTCCAGCCTGTGTGTATATATTAATGAGACGCCACTGGCTAGCTCCAAACTTTCGGCTCGTCTCTGTCATTAAAACACCCCCATGTGCACTTTTGACTCCAGATTCAGTACTTTTTGCCCTTTAGGGAAACAAAGAGGATTATGTAAGATTTATAGGGATCGGCCCACATCTAGCCCCAGCCCCTTCGTTCCTTTTTATCTTGTGATTCAGATAATTATTGGTCAGAGGAGAGAGCACGGAGAAATGCTGAGTGGATCATGGCTTTGAAGCAGGAGATGGACGGCACTCATACACAGGCTATTCTCATTCACTGTTTGTACGTATATCAAAAGAAAGTAATGCACTATAATTCTTATGTAACCCACGTAATTGTGAGCCAGGAGGCTGTGATCACGTGAGCTGTGCACCGCAAGCTGTCTTCATATGACTGGAGTAAAGGGGGGAGTCAGACGACATGGTATCAGTAGCAACAAAATCCACTTAGGGAGGTGATTGGGTTGGTGGACAGGTTGCGTCTATTGTTTTTCCAGCCAACTTTATAAGAAATCACGCCCACTGCCAGAAGTGGCGGCTCCTGCCAGATTTCTCAGGGGGGGAAATTGTTGTGATGATGGCTGAGGCGACCCGTTCAATGGGTGAATTTGAATTAATTTGGCTCTACAATGACTGAACAATCCACTGTGGTCATCAACAGACTAATTGTCATCAGTTTGCTCACAAAAAATACTTTTGAATGTGAACAGAGACCTTTTACCATTAATCAAATAAAATTGAGTAAGGTATTCACTGAGTCATTTTCAGTCTTAATCAGAAAATATTTTATCATAGCTAAGTGGAAATTCATTTTGTGTTCTGATTAAAGAAATAAATGCAGGCATACACTACAACTTAATACAATGCACATGACATAGTATCACTGCTCTTTGACCTGACCTGAACGTTTTTTGTTGTTGTTTTTCTAGCGTGATGGGATGACAGCACAATGATTTGCGAGTAATCCATCCAAGAGTAATGTGTGTGCAAAGCTGTATGAAAGCTTTGTTATACTTAATTTTGGTGTAATTTTATCGGAGGGGTTTTCACTGTGAAAACATTGGACTACTGACGAGTGCTTGGTCTTGTTGGAAAGCTGCAGTTCTGCTGTTTCACGTGATATGCATGGCTTCTCGTTATGACACACGGTCGCAGCCTCTTGGATCAGCTGGAAACGTTTGCCATGTTGATATTGAATGTGACCGCTGCGCAGTGGCGCTGCCTCATGTGATGTTGAAATAATGAGAAAAATGAGTTTCCGACCGTAAAGCAATATTTCAGTGGAAACGGTTGACGGTGTGTTTTTTAAACATTTCGAGTGATAAAATACAACACATCTTCTTTGTAATGTCTATGTTGTCTCCACATTACGACTTAAACGCTCATGAACACACAATGAAGTAAGAACGACTTCCCAACATGGGAAATGGGACCATCCGAGGAGCACATGAATGGTACTTGGTGGTTTACGTATGACGAAACCTCGTTGGCGCAAGCCCTCCCGGAACCCACAGAGATTGCACTGGAGTGCCTGCATTTAGAAAAAAAAAAGCATTTTACATGAAGGTTTATGAGAGTGAATCGGCGCGATTTCCAGCCAGGCTCATATCGCGCCAAAGGATCGGAGCACGACTTCACACTGCCTCTGATTGGATATTCAGAGGCAGGACGAGCTGTTTCAAGTGAAAATGATCAGAATAACTAATATATTGTGTGTATATATAATAATGATGATGATAATCATACATTTATTATCATCTTTTCTTTTGTGCTCAAGGAGGGGCGGTGTCCTATTGCCCTCTATTGGCCAGCTTCCCGTGACTGCCAGACATCAAGGCCCCATGACTGCCTGCCAACCTACTGCTGTGGCACTCAGCATGTTGGGTGCTGGCTTGAGGCACGTGAGAAGTTTTCCTTCGGGGCTCTCTGCCAGAAAGCCCTTTATTGGTTAAGTTAAGGAAAATTATCATGGTTTGGGTTAGAATTAAAAGATTTCTGGCACAAAAGGGCTTTCTGGCAGAAAGTTCTGATGGCAGACTTCTCCCAACAGTAACTGAAAGAGGAATCTTAAGACTGGGCGCCGGGTGAAATGGCACAGCTTGAGTTTAGCAGAGGCTTTGAATACCATCCTAGCCAAAAAAGTAATGAACAATGGCAACTTGAATTCAACCAAAGCAAACCATTCTCGGACTCCCCACCGGATCAGCAAACTTTCCGGCTTTGTAGTATCTTGAGCTGTGGGGAGAGGTGGACAGACTGCTGAATACATATGGATGCGCTAGCTAGCTAGTAGAAGTCTCTTTTAATGGCACTGACTAGCAGTAGGCTGGCAGCCAATCATTGAGCCATAACATCTGGCAGTCCACATTTGTCAAGCAGAGGTGGGCATGGTTTCATCTAAAGTGGGTTGGACATTCCATAGACACAAACAGGTCAAACAAAAACAGGACTTTAACCCAGGAGATCAGGGCTTGTGTCCTGTGAGAAACCACAAGTCAACGTTGAGTTGTCATACAAATTAATGCATGAGGATACATTGGACAGCTCTGCCTGAATGGGGAATGAAAAGCATCTGTCACATTCCTAATATTGCTTCTTCTACATTCATTTTGAGCTTCAGCTTCGGTCTGTTTAGTATGTCTTGTATTTTTTTTGCCCAGTCTGTTTAGCTTAGTT
The DNA here is from genome assembly GCA_035609425.1 of Epinephelus awoara. Lineage (NCBI taxonomy): Eukaryota > Metazoa > Chordata > Actinopteri > Perciformes > Serranidae > Epinephelus > Epinephelus awoara. The sequence continues at coordinate 7,965,056 of CM069305.1, forward strand.
TACAATAAAAAGTATCTTCAAATCATACAATGTGAAATGTGTTATGCTGGAGTTAGGATGTGGTTAGCTTAGTTTAGTTTAAAGATTGGAATCACAAGCAGATAGTTGGCCTGGCTCTGTCCAGTAAAGTTAAAAAATGAACTTACTAACAGCTCTGTGCTAAAGCTCCCTGACTAACATGTTGTATCTTGTTTGCTCAGTTCAAAACATGAAAAGTTAGTAATTTGACAGCCGTGTTAGAGACTCCTCGGCTCTGATTGGTTGTTTTCTTTCTCATGCTGTGGATTCTTTCAAATGGCATTTGAGCACTAAGAGGAGACAAATGAGCATTCATTTTTCTTCTGTCTCATGTACTACTGTGTGGCTGTAGGGACAGTTTCAGCAAATATGACAAAAAGTACTACATCTTTAAATTGCATGTTGCCAGATATGGTCAGGGAGCACCGGTTTTGGTTTTGGTCTCTATACTGACATAATGGTCCCAAACCTGACAGCCTCACTTATTCATAATGTATAAACAGGTATCCTTCACTTTCTCTTATGAATAAATCCCATTATGTTATCTTTACCATTTCTGACTATATTTCAGGGGGAAATGTTCTACCTTTTAGTCGACAACATTTATCTGATGGCTATGATTATTGGTTACTGTGCATATCAAGATTTCATAAATGAAACATATAATTATCTTAAAAAATATGATGCATGCTGTGATTAAACTGCCAAATAGTAGGCTGTACAAAATAGTTCAACATTTGATTTAGATGTTGCTTTTTTTCCCTCCAAACTATTACTACACCAAGCAATTTTTTAGTATATTCTAACATATAATATTGTCCTCCCTTAAATTCTCCCTTAAATTCAGATCTCATCTGAATGGGATATACCTGTACAAATAAATGTTATATAAGGGAGGAAAAGTTTAACTTTAAGCAAAAACTTCTGGAATCATATTTTATGATTTTATACACTGTATTGAGATCTGTTTGTAAAGGTCCTGATTACTTTCTGATACAGTGACCATACTGCATAAACTCTTTTTGACAGCTATGTAAGATGTGCCTTTAAGCGTCTTTCACAATTATAGCTTGGATTGACCAAACTGACCTTTGAGATTTAGAGAACGCTCCACTGAAAACAAATATCAAGTACTAACAGTATATCATTTTCATTAAAATGTAGGGGATGCAGTTGTAGCGTTGTAATTTAGCCCTTGACTATGTTTACATTGGCATTAATATGCCAGTGGCATACTTTGACTCAGAGAGAGGTCACTGTTGCGTGCCCACTTCCCAGAGCGACTGAATTAGCATGTGGAAATATGCCACTTGTTAACTTGTGTGACTTTGGGTTTCGCGTGGCTGTCAGAACCACAGAAGCAAGACTTTTGTTTGTTGTTCTGTGATGTAGATACAGAGAGGGGGAGGAGGGGGGCTGCGGAGGGGAAGGAGGGGACATGTTTACACAGTCTGAAAGATACAAGAGTTTGAGATGAAGTTTGTCTGTATGGTTTCAAAAAAAAAGTTAAATTTAAAAATGTGTAAGATGTTTATAAAACATGGAAAAACATATATAAAGAAGATGGAATATCACACATGTCCTTGGCTGACATAATAACACCTTAAAGGTACAGCTTACTATGCAGAAACTGTCAATTTGTTAACAGAACATCGTCCCTACACTGCTTGTACATACACTGCAAGCTAAAATAGGGAAAGGGAGTGTGTCATCATCAACAGTGAGTCGGTCATTTTGGAAGAATGAGGGTAAGGGACTGCAGAAATGCAGCATTTTTTGCGCCCTCAAATTTATCATTTTCAATGTAGATGTCAGACAGTGGTGTAGTGGTAATTGATGAGGTGGGTGTACTACTAGGTAGATAGGTAGGATACTGATGAGGAAGTGGGCATACTCTCCTATATATTACAATGGCTTTTTAGCTGATAGGTGGGTATACTGTAACTGGATAGAAAAAGAAGTGGGTATACCCCGTATACCTGAGTATACCCTCTGCTACACTACACCAATGGACCGTAACGCATAGGTTCCCGAGCGCCTATTTTTTCAGGGTACGGCAGCTAAGATTAACAGAGATCAACATTTGGAACGCAGCATGGAGCATTGCATGTCATGTGACAAGTACCAACCAATCACAGTCAACAGATATCTTTCCCTTCTTCCATAAATATCAGTGTGTAGTAAATATAGAGAGGAAGTTGATCAATTTAATGTAGGGCTACCAGAGCTTTACATCTGTCCCACGGACAATAGGCCTACACACAAACAGCACCTGGAAGAAGATCAGTTCTGCGCTCAGGATTTCAGGTAAATAGGCTATGATACTGTGCTTGTTAAGGTTGCTTAGTAACTGCCTTCTTGACAGCTGGCACAGAAAAGGCACAAGGGTAGCACCCACCATCTGACCTCATGTTTTCCAGGAGGTTTTCCATGTCTACAGACCCTAAGATTGCCATCTGCTAGCTGTTTACTTTAGCCTAAGTGTCAAAAAAAACAACCAAAAAACACGGAAGTAACTAGGGCTGCCCACTGATAGTTAACCAAAGGTTAGTCGACCCAACCCAACAAATGTGAAACTCTTTGAGGAGCTGCACCTTGTCAAAATAAATTAAATTCATTCATCAAATTAATTCAGACACAGAAAGTGACCACACTGAGCAGTCAGCAGGAGTCACGTCAATTTATGGGGCTGGTTATTCCTCTTATTTCTGGTTATTCCACAGGCAAGTTAATAACATGTCAGGCAGGAACTCCAAAGTGTGGGATCATTTTGAGAAGGTGAAGGACGAACCCAAAGTGATATGTAAACTCATCTTCATTGGTCGACTACAAACATGACGTATCACCTGAAACATGCAAGTAGCTGCATGCCCATTAGCCACAATCATTACTGCTTTGCCGACATTAACAGGCAGCTTGCAGGTAGATAAAATATAGGCCGATATTAATGAAGGTTCATTAGTACGGTTTTGTATTTCTCTGTAATGTAGCACAGTGTTAACAATGTTACTCATATTATTATTTCTCCTTGAACTCAAACCATTGTGTTCCCCCACCCAAAATCTATAATTTAATAATTAAATTATCAGAAACATGTAGGCGACTAGTCGACTCATGGCTTTAAATGATGACTATTGGTCAACTAAGAAATTCTTAGTTGGGGTCAGCCCTAGAAATAACACAATACACTACTCAGCAAAGATTCCAAACACCAAGTGAAGTATGTATGGTATACATTCAGACAGAAAGAGGGCTAACGCTATGTGTTTCATTTTGCTAGATACCGGTAACATTATATTAATTCAGCTTATCTTTGGCTGTGTAGTTGGCATTTGGCTTGTAGATCTTAAGGTCCTGTACTACCTGTTTTTAAATTAGACATGGGCCTCCAAATTTTTTGAAATTCTGAAGGCACTAATACCAATCACCAGATAGACACTGGGGGCTGTAACATTAATGGGTGCCAAGCTGTCAAGGTCTGTAAAGATTGATAGTATTTTCTAATTTCAGTTTTATAACATTTCGCTCCTTTGTCCCTGTTGTTAGCTTCTCTTTATGGCCATTTGTCTTTCACACAAAATTATACATTTATGCTGATGAAGGACTGGGTCCATGTCATTGGACCGACAGCCCATTGGTCCGACATCCCATTAGTCGTCCTGTTGTTCCGATATGTGATTATACTAGGCTATACTGTATTTGTGTACCGTAGAGGATCAGCAAAGGCAACAAAAGTAGGCTACTGGTCAAGATACAAGTGTCACAGAGAGAAGAGAATGAACCATAACCACCATAACCTCCTGTTATTAACTCTGGGGTCGGGGTTGTGTGGGGATCTCTCCGCGGAGCTGAATGGCTCCCGGCGGGCGTATTCCTGCCTTGATGGTGCGCTGCGACCGGCTCTGGGTCAGCTGGGAAAGGCCTGAGGCGAAGCAGGCTCACGGCTTATGTGTTTGTCACTGTGGGTAGATGGGCAGACACTGGCAACAGATGATTAGACTGGCAGCTACATAACCATGGATGCTGATCTTTCCAAGGTGGCAGCGCCCCCCCAAGAATGCTTCATCATTCCCCTTCCCTATTGTAGAAACGTCACATTTGTTATAACAACAAAGCCAATGCTTTAGCAAGCTAGCTAAGTGCTAGCTTTAAGCTAACTGCCGGCACCTACCTGTCCAACAGAAAACAGGTCAGCTCTGCATCACTCTTTATCCCCTCACTCTCCTTTAGTGCTCACCGGCAGAAGTGAAAGCCAACTCCACATTATCTCTTGTTTTGGAATGAGCTTTGGTTGGAGATTCTCCTTGCTGCATTTGCAGGTTTTTTTGGCGTTGTGTCTAAATTTTTGTAGCCACTGTTGTAGCTATGTTTTTATAAAGTCCCGACCTCACCTGCATGCTGTTCTTGGCTGGGGGCTACACACCACTGCCTTAATGTTGCAGCCCAGGAATGTCCCTGTCACAGCTAAATAAGAAAAAAATAAGGAAAGCGATGCAGAAGGCAGAGGTTTTTTTTCTTTACACTATTTAAAAGAGGAATCTTCTCATGGTGAATGGTTTTTATACTGAACCCAGAAGACTTTTTCACTCCTTTTTTTTTTAGTATTTTCCCGACTATCTAGTTGCATATGCTTGGGGCTCTTTGGAATTAACAGCTTTACATGTTTACTTTATTTGCATACAACTGACAGCAACAGATTGCTGAGCAAAGAAAAGAACACTGAGTGGGTGAGAGACAGAAACCTCAATAGTATTTTGAAAAGCACAATTCAACTCCAAAGAAGAGGGAGCCAAGGAAAGCATTTAAAAAAAAGAGTTAGGTTTAATGAGTAATCAAGCACAAATGAAGGATTAAAGAGAGATTAAACAGAGATACAGGTAATTGGGGATGCAATATATTAACAAAGCGGAGAGAATTGATTTTATATACAGTCAATAAAATAATATTAAAGTAAAGATGAACAAATTTACATACACAGTTATTTAAACATAATTTTGTAGTACTAAACAAAAAGTCTACTCTACAAAAAAGTAGAAAAAAAGAGACAGGAGAAACTTTTTGATTAACAATAAAGTTACAAAGTAACACCGTGAAACCTTTGCAGCCCTTTTTTAATGTGTTTGATAGAAGGTGGGGATTGAAAGCGCGCACATTTGTGATTATGTGAAATCTGTCTGCATTCCCGCTAAGCCAAGAAAGACTGTTCATCTTCCAGGGTCTGCAGCTGGGTCGCCCACTCCCTCTGAAAAAGCGAGTCGACATGTTTTATTACATCCCTATAGTAAATCCATATGGATTCACACCTTTGAATCCATTACAGCTCGCTGTCACCAAACATATCCAGTGTGAAATAGTGTGAAGCCCATAACCTTCCATGTTTCGTGCATAAATCCCTCCACTACGCCAATAAGCATTTCCAAGAGGAACCAGTAATGGCTTTATTAAAGGCTGTTATGGGATGTCGAGAAGGAAGAGACAGTTTGAGGCACCAATGCAACAAGGAGAAATATTCCACTGAGGCTATTCTTCCAAAATGAGAAATATGTTTTGTGAAATTCGTCTCTTGAATGTCACTTTGTTTACTCCAGCATGGGTCTGTGGCTAATTTTGTAAACGTTGAGTCCCTTGTTCCCTGATCTTACCATAAAACCATCACCTTTGGACAATAATCATTATGGTAATTGTCTACCTTTCAGAGACATTGCTGCATGTTTCCACATTTCAGCTAGACCATGCTCACATGCAACAATGTAGCATGCTAGTGTGTGTAGTGTACTAGCCAAGTCACTTTACATATGTCATGTGGTGTTACATTAGGTTAGCAACAGCCATATTTATTTTTTATTCTAAACCTATGTGCTTTTGTTGCCTAAACCTGAATCCGAGGCACAAGGCACCCTTTAGCATCTGTATGAGATGCAGGCTTTCGGCTAACTCCAATATAAACCCATCTGCAGCAATAATGTAATATAAGAGTGAGAAGGTCTGAGTAGGTTAGAGGGCAGAGGTGCTGGATGGGTGATTTGATTGTTTTTTGGACAGGCACCCTGAGCAGTTTGGGGTTCCGTGTCTTGCTCAAGGGCACCTCGGCAGTGCCCAGGAGGCGAATTGGCACCTCTCTACCAGTTCACACTACATATTTCGTCCGGACAGGTTCTTGAACGGGCAACCCTCTGGTTTTGTCATATAACGTCATGCATGTAACTTGCTTTGCATAACAAATGTAATTAAGTCTGATTGGGAAATGCAACCATGCTTTTTTTTTTCTAAACCTAACCAATTAGTTTTGTTGCCTAAAGCTCAACCTGTTTTCTGTGATCACCGAGGTTTGTTTTGAAGAGACACAATGCATGCAATGAGCAAAAATTGAAATGTTGTCCCTGAGTGTCCAAAACTTGCATTAGAGGGGGACTTAGAGCATCATAGTTTGAAGCGTAGTGCCACTGACCAAGCTTTCATGTTTGAGGAGTTGGAAGTGAGATTGCCTCGAACTAGCAAATTTTAGCAGCTGTCCACTGAACATGAGCTGCAAGAGTTGGTAGTAAGCTGGTTAGCCAGGCATGCAAATATTTGCCTCTTATTTTAGAGCAGAGACCTGATCAGTTCATTCCATGGCTACACTCTGGTCTCTCATGTTTTGAATTTTGGAAAAGAAAAATCGTAACCCTCTGAACTGTTGGGTATTACTCAGCTCCATGCATGTTGAGAAATCCAAAGCTAAACAGATCTCCAGTGGCCACTGTAGTTGCAGGTGCAAAGCAGTGATTTGACAATTGCTGTTTTACAAGTGGTGGTAATAAGTGGTGGTGGGTGGCTACAGCTGAAGGCCCCAAAATGTTATCTGGCACTGGCTGTAGTCTTAACAAACCTTTTTGAAAAGCTTGAAAGCGACGCAAACACAAAACAGCAGGACTGTAGCTCTGACTGTTTGGCTGGGATCAGACATACACAGTTTCTTCTCTTATTTCAGAAAAGGACCTGAGGGGAGCAGACAATACGGAATCAAAGATGGAAGCAATAAAAAAGTGACAGTATGATTTGTGACTAAGAGGATAAATACAAGGACATAGATGCCAGACACAGGATGAGATAAAGATAATGATCAGTTTATGATCTCAGATGCTCAGAAAAAAAGGCAGAGAAAGCTTGACCAGAGTCAGGATTGACAAGATGGGGCAGCGCACAAGAATTTACAATAATTGGAAAAGCCATACTTCATACAATGCTATCAGATAATTAAATCTCCAAACAATTGCGCTTCACATCTTCTTACATGTCGGATTCAACATGTGAAATCGAAACTGTCACTCTGACCCGAGGATGAGACACAGACGCTTTATTTCCAGACGTATCACAACATCAGAGGATTATAAAGAACAGGGGAAGCACTTATTCCTCATTCCGAGAGCTTTGCTTAATAATAGCGGCCATATAACAAAGGGAGTGTGAAAAACGCTCTTTATGGGTTGGAGCTGTTGTAAAGTTATATTTGCCGTTAAATTGAAATCCTGTTCCCTTGACATAATAGATAAGGCATCTGAAATCATAATAAGTCATTTTAACAGCTCATCAACTTTACAGTAGCCGCTGGCGTGCGCGCTGCTCGACATTTTCGTGGCTTGGGGGATAATGTTCGACCTGTCAAAGCTGCTGAAACATGAGTGACATCCTGTGACAGCTATTAGAACCCATCGGCTCCCAAGCATCTCTCTCCACACAGGTTTATGAAGATGAGGGGGGAGAAAAAGCTTCTTTTTTTTTTAAATGCTCCCCCTTTTCCCCTTGGTGGTTTTGCACAATAATTGTTTTTCCACACCCTTGGGCTAGTCATCAGTGTAGCTGCCACATCACCACATGATATTCATGATAATCCCATTAGTCTCTCCGCTGCAGTGTCTCTGAGTCCCAAACTTTTATGCACAATGTGATACAGTGGATACAGTGTTTTTAAATGTGTTGATTGCCTCGTCGCTTTCTTGTCAGAGCTTGGTGATCTTTCAAGAATTTTACAGCTTTTTTTTTTTTAATATCTGATGACTTTGGGCAACTGTGGAGCGAGCTTGAATCCAAGTCCTGCACAGGCATGCTGATCAGAGTACCGCTCCTCTTCCTCCTCCTCTTCCTCCCCCTCCTCCCCTTCCTCCCCCTCCTCCCTCTGTGGTGAAGACATGTTTTTTAAAATCTATGTATGCAGGTCACATCCATCCAACATGGCTTCCAGTGGCCAAACAGAGCAGCCTGCTGTGCCTCATACAGTAAAGAGACTGTTTCCCTACTTTACAGTTTATGGCAGAGAAAATGTGTTGCCTCCACAAATATACTAACTAATTGAGGTACTAGTGGAAGCACCGCTGTGGTTCATTAATACTGCAGCACAAGTGTCAGCACTGACCACTGCTGGAGGGAACATTTCACTTTGTAAAACAAAATTCAGATGTGTTTTTGTAGACTTTTGTCATGATAATTTATTCATTTAATGCTTTCACTTAAAATTACATTACTGTTGGCTTATTTTTGATTTTAATAAATTACTCTTCCTGCTAACTGAATTCACAACACTATATACAATATGTCCAGTTTCTCTGTTTTCTTTTTTTTTGGACAAATATGCTAACTTGTGTTTAATAAGGGGATAAATTTGTACTAATTCATTTTTGAAAAATGTGTATAAAATGATGGATAAGACAGAATATTTCCATTTAATGAAAACGTGGAGCCATTTAAAAAACGCCCTCCTTCCCAGGGAAAAAAACAAACAAAAAAAACATCAACAATAAAACGAGAAACAAAAAAAACAACAATAATCACAACATCTTCTTTATCTCAGCATCTCTGTACTGTCATTGCAGCCCAGGGAATGGCTGTAACAGATTATAGCAGCATTATACATAGTGAAAAATTAACAATTAAGTTTCCCTGAAGTTAGCATGTAGCTACATGTAGCAGTGTATTTGCAGCTGGGGAATGACTGTCTATAGCTCTGCTTTCTCCCTTTAAAAGTTACCAATAAAAGCTTCTAAACAGAAGCAGACATGCTCCTGCAGGAATATGATCTAAAATTGGAGGGAAATTAACAACAGCAATCAAGATTACAGGTTTCCCTGATGTTAGCATGTAGCTACATGTTGCAGTGTAGGCTATGTAATGTTGACACTTGCATAATTGGCCTACATAAAAAGAATTCTGACAGGATTTGATGTCATCTTGCCAAAGTAGGAAAAAACATGGTAAACTGAGTATTCAGAACAGTCACCTGAGGTTTTTGCTCATAGAGATTACTTTAACATACGTTTACCTCATCATTTGAACCTTGGGCCAAGTTTAAGATGAACATCCGACATTGTAACATTATATGACAGAAAATAAGGAAAACTATAATAAATCCCCTTTAATGACAGAACAAGATGGCACAGGTGGCCTAAAGATTTGAGAGGTAGCCTTGTGAGCGGAAGGTCAGCACTTCAGTCCTGCAAGAAAAATCTGTGTAGGGGAAGTGAAAGAGCTTGACCTTCCCTCATTAACATCACCGAGGTGCCCTTAAGTGGAGCTGTAGTGGAGCTGCTTGGTGACTAAGGCCTCATCCACATGAATATGTTTTGTTTAGATTATCAGATTATCTACACTGTGGTTGGTTGCTTAATTAACACAAAAAAATACAGAGATTTCTTTGCTTGGAGTGACAAAGAGGTAGAACTGTTACTGAAAGTAGCATCACTATGAAGCAGTAAAGGTGGCAGAAAATAAATTGACAAAAGGATAAAATCACAAAAGGTACATAGACCTACCTATAATGTTAAGGCCTGACAAGTGGTGACTGATAAGACCCGCCATTGATGAGACTTTCCATCATTTATGACACAGCGCTTCTCCACCATTGACAAGATGTTCCGGCAATTCATGTTTTCACCGTTTTTCCTCTGGAAACTGGAAGAACATGTTGTTAACAGAGATCTAGCAGCTTGTAAAATGCATGAAAATGCCGGTGCCGATGGAAAAGTTGCACAAGCCGTGGAGATGTTGTTAGACTCACACTCTGACAGACCCTGTTTTGATCAACATTCTGAATCCGATTTGGAAAAGAAGCAAAAGAGTTTGGTGGGACAAAATGGGATCTCCATGACAGTGACAGTGACACATGGACAAGACAACCACAAAGGTGAGGCAGACAACAGAACACTGAACGATCACTGAACATGGAAACATGTTCTGCTATACCTCAAAGATAATATTATTCTCATTAATATTATCATTATTTTCATTTATACAATTCAAACTGAAGTAAGGAAATGAGGAAAAAAAATGTAAACGCAAAATTGATTTTATACTTGACAATGACTGTCTTTGACAAAAATGCATTTTTCTCAGCTTTTTGTCCAAATTGGGGGTTTTTTTATTATGAAAAGGCACAAGTGTTTATAAAGAAGAAGTGGAATAAGATAGAGTAAAATGTTTTTTGTGTGTTTAAAAAAACAGAAGGTCCCTTCTTTAGTGTCATGTATATACTGTTTACATATTCATAGAACAAATTATTCTGTGGGTCTTGAAAGAAGAAAAAAAATTGCTGGCGGTGACTGGCAACTTAACAATAATAGTCGGGCGGGGAAAGTGTAAAAAACTTTTCAAACTAAAATGGGGTCAGACACGTTTTCAAAGATTTCCATTTTAGGAGTTCAAAAACACTGGAGTAGTGTGAATGATTTAATGTTGTGTGTTTATTGTGGATTTAGCCTGACTAAACAGCTGTCTAAAATAACTGTTACTTAAGATAGCTAAAGTTAAGATATCTTCATTGTTTAAGGAGGCGCAGTTTTCACCCATCCAGACTAGAATGCAGCACATTTTAAATTCACAACAGGTGTAAACCTAGCTTTAATGTTTTTTGAATAAGTCCGTCAAGACTAAGATGCCACTCCAGAGATTTACCTTAAATAAGGTCAGCAGCATTTTCAAATGTCTTCATTTTAGGGGTTCCAAAATGCCGGCATAGTGTGGACACTAAGCGTAAACATAGCAGTAGTTTTGTGCTTTAAAACTAAAATGTATTAGTGTGGATGTGGCCTAACAGATCAGGCTGGGGAGCTTCCAGGGTTGAATGGGTGAATTGTATCAGGGTACAAGAGAGCCTTTCTTGAATAAATTAAAAGTTTAAAAAAGAATAAATTAAAGAAAAAAAAACACACAAGCAGACAGCTTGCTTGACAAAACACCTGACTGAAAGAAAATGTATTGGCTTGCTGAGCAAAACATAACCATTATGGAAATAAGCCATTTTACATTTGAGCATAATGCCTCATTTTATGTGTTAGGTGTTATCAATGGCACTTTCCTCTTCACCAAAACTCAAAACTTTTAATTTTACTTAATTGTGGGGTCATGAGTGCTTGCATCAGAATTTCCCTTTACCCAAACCTGTTGTTACCGTCTTCTTCTTTTCTCCCTGTCCTGATTGTTGTCGCCGTTTCTCATCTTTCACATCCTGATAAATATCTCTCTCAGCATTCTTTCCTTTCACGACCTGTCACCGACACTCAGGCATGAAAGTGTGAGCTGTGAGAGTGGGCGCGTCAACTTTTTTTTTGTGTGTGTCCCACCCACAGAATTTACACACATGCATGTGTTTTCATCCTCTGCCTTGTCTTCCATTGCCACTCATAATCAATTGTTTAGAATACCACACATCCCATGCTGACATCTGTCACATGCAATCATTCGTCTTTTTGATGTCTCGCAATACTAAGCAGTTCAGACATCCCATCAGATTCCTGTCAACTTTATTTTTACCTGCAGTTTGTCACCGAAAGAATTAGAGCACATGCTCGGATAAAGATGTTGTAGCTTTCCTGCTTTCCCTTTTGGTTTTCATTCGAGGTCATGTTTTCCTGGCAAATACCAAAAATCAACTGCTGAGGTGGTGTACAAATGTAAATAGGGGCACTTATTTGCAAGCCATGGACTCTTGGAGGGGCAGGGACCAAAATCCCCATAAACAGCACTGCTGGAATGCCCTGGTGGCTCCGTTTCTGGTCTGTAATTGTAATGTTTCAAGTACAAATTCAGTGTCAGACATCTGTTGCTCTATTTCCCATTTTCCTTTATATCTCTGTGCACTGTGAACCATCTAATAAAGCGCAAATGTCACAGAAATGATCTTTGAAAGGGCTCTGCTCCAGAGGTCATGGAGATATGACGCTTCCCTTTGTACAAAGTAAGACGATTTTTAGATAATAAGGATGGTGATGGCGGATGTTCAACACGTCTGTCCATCTAAGACTTTGTTCACAAGCAAAAATCTCAACAACTATGGGCCAGATTGCTCTGAAATATGATATGGGTTTAATGGTCCCCAGAGGACAATTCTTGAAGATGTTTGTGACCCCCTGACCTTTTCTACAGCTCACTATCAGGCTAAAATTTCAAAGTCTAATAGGTAGATCGAATTGACAATACTTCATGCTCCCCAGAGGATGAGTCCAGAAGGGTTTACCTTGGTGAGATAAACCCGTCGTTTTCAATGACACCATGGCTTTTTCTAGCATTAACCTGAGGACGAACAGTCACAAAGCGCCAAGAAAATAAAAATCATCAGTATGTTCATTCTGTCCACTCACCAAGATATCCTAATACCTAAACAATAAACCAAATATGTTCTCAATCAGTGCCTTCCGCAATAGCCAGTGTGACACAAGCAACTTATTTTAGCAATTCCTGATCCGCCACCTCTAAGGTTAAGGATTGGTTAAGTAAAAGTAATTGATTGTGTTTAGGAGAATATTGCGGTCATGGCTGAGAGAAACCACCATCATCTGTTGGTAGGAGACAGTTGGTACACCCAACCATCCCCCGCTGTATCTGCCGCCAGGCAACAATAATGTTGTGTATGTTAAATGGGCCGCAGCAGGGCACACAACCCAATCTCCAGAATAAATATTGGCATTACACATTTCTGTAAACCATGGATATGTTACATTTGCATGTTAATATGTGATCAATACGTTGAAGTTTTACATTTCTTTACATTTCAACAATGACTAAAAAACAACTGTTTTTGTTGTTTCTCTGTCTTCCTCTGGATGACAAAATCAGCTCATATACTACACCACTTTAGAAACACTGATGTGATACATTTGAAATGTACAAATGTATCACATTTGTAGTTTGCTGAAATGCCAACATTTTATTCTGGTGACTGGGCTGAGGCACAAGTGCTCCGCTAATGGCAACAAGCTCCTTGCTGTATCACACTTCACAGGCTGCTGCTGTCCACTTACTTGCCAAAAAACGGACTTGTATATAGAGGAAATGGTTCAGCAATAGAACATGATTAATGTAGCAAACATTGTTTGGTGTATCAAAGAGGTTGTTGATTGACCCCTTACCTTGAAGCTGATGTAGCTCTCAGGCCATTTCTGTGGTTGCCATGGTCACAGAGCAAGCCACGACGGCAAGATAAAAAACCTAAACCTTCATTTCAGCCAACACCAGCAAACAACCAGAACACACAGTAGAGCGGCACCTCTTCCGTTTCTCTTTGATTTTGCTGTTGGCATGGACCTTGCCCGCACGGTTGCCATCTTGTTTACAACGGAAAAAAGTGGAAGCAGCAGTGTCCACAACTGCTCATTTTCTGAGAGTACCTTGAGAGGTTTACTGCCTCTATAACAACCTCACACTACTGTCATCTTTACTTCAGAGCTAGCATTTCAAGAAATGGCCGGGGATGCCATTTTTGTTCCTGAAGGACATTTATTGCAGTGTGGTCAGTAGTTGTTCAATACTAGACTTAATTATCTGACGCACTGACCATCTAACATCATCCTCATAAGGCCCCACTGTGAACCTGTTGAAAACTACAAAAGGCAAGAAAGTACTTGTTGGATGTTTCTCTTTATTTTAAAGCAGCTATATGTGTGTTCAGTGATTACAATTTCTACTGTTCCATCAAACTTGTGCAGTTGTATCTGACTCAGGGTTGAGCATGCAGCTTATTTACAACAATGGTGTTGTTTGAGCTTCAGAGGGTTTGAGAGTCTCTTTCAGCCTGTAGCTTTCCAGGTGATAAATGAGTCCACTGAGACATGTTCTGCTGTTTCGGTCTAAAAACAGCCATCCGCAACACGCACACATGCAAGTACATACTCTCACTCCACACTGGATTCATATGTTGCATGAAATTTGGAACAGACAGCTCTGACTCTGGCAAGGAAATCAAGCCAGATTGGTTTACTTGGCTGTTTTCCACTTCCTGTTATACCATTTTTAATAAAGTGTTCTGTGCTTATTATAGCTCAGATTAAAGGATCTCATCCGGGATAAAGGACATCAATATGCTCAATATTTATTCGACTTTTAAGTATATGATTGCAGCCAAGTAGTGAATTATATGACCAGATATGACTGGAAAGCAGAAAGAATCACACAGCAAATCTCACTCTTATACTTGTATTTATCACTTGTCTTTTTATAGAAAGAAAAAAAAATTCCATTGGTACACATTCATTCATGTACATAATACATTTTTTTTGTATGATATTATTAATGTACAGTTACCCTGACTCCTCATGTTCACAATGTGGTAAATAGTTTATGATAATTCCATAATTACATTTCTAGTATTGACAAAAATATTTAGAATGTCTTAATACTGTACAGAAAATGAGAATTTTTAAATTTAATTAAAACATTTTAATAGTTTAGTGTAGTTCATTTTGTTGTAGATGCTATTGACTATGTTGCAAAAAAACAACAACACAGATGAGTTTACCTTTTCAAAGGCATATATAGCAAACAACACTGTTTTTAATTTAATGAGAGCTCTTTTTTTAACACAGGCATATTTCCAAGTTGGCTATCACTTGTAAGGACCCATACTCCACCCAACACATTGTCCATGGGCCCCCCCTTCTCATGGGCTCCAGTGCAATAGCACTGTATGCCCTGGCTTTATTTACGCCCCGATACTGCATGCACTATGAAAGCCAAGAATGGCTATGCTTTCAATTATTATTATTTTCTAATGCTGTCGTCTTGAGATCACAAGTTAATTATTATCTAGAGAAATGAACTTTTTTATCTCGTAATAACGAGATAAACAATCCATTATCATGAGAAAACAAAATGCTGTTTTATTTTGTTATCTCGAGAAAAGGAGCGTTATCTCGAGATAGCAAGATAACAAGTTGTTTGCTTTTATTAGGCTACTAAAAATGTTTATCAGAGATCGGGAGTGCCCTGCCAGCATGCATAGATGACGTCTTGACAACTGTGGCAACTGATTTAAGCTGAAAATATCAGATCGAGAAGTAGCCATTATTGATATTATTGATCACATTGGATGCTAATGGTATAATGATAAAATAAATAACAGCCTAAAACAAAATAATTGGAAGCACGACCATTGTCAGCTTCTAGAATACACCATTAAAGCACAAAAGGCTGCTCTCATGCACCATTCATATGTTTTCCTATGAAAGGTCATGCACCAAAATTCGTACATATCCCAAGTATTGATGAGCCAGTGATTCATGCATAGCCCGTGTGTTTTGGAAGGTTGCGATTACGTGACCACTGCGCTAAAAGGAGTAAAATAGGAAGCAGTCTTGAGCTGCCCTGTTAGGAGGCAGGTTGGGGCGGTGGATTGATCATAAAACACAGGACTTTCCCCCAGGCACCGTTGTACGGAACCATGTGAACCTTGAGTGATCTTTGAGTTATTGTAAGGTTCGTCCTTATCATGTTTTTTTTTTCCTGAACCTAACCACAGTAACTTTACTTGCCTAACCTTAACCTTGTTTATTTACGTAACGTCATTCATGGGGCGCTAATTTGTACGACGTTATTTTCATAGGAAATCATACAAACCACTGTATGAGGAATTGTCAACTGAAATGACAGGGGCCCTATTCTCTTGAGACCTCATGGTGTTGAGTTAAAATTATTTTTAAGGCCTTTGTTTTTATAGCATATATTTGCACACATAGTTTGTGTGTAATCAAACTAATTACAAATCATTCACTACTATATACACAATGCATAGTTAAAAATGTCAGGATGGAGGGGTCAGGGAGCATTTTTGCCCTTAGGCCCCACTGATGGGTTAAAATATTGTTTACTATTACCATTTATAACCACTACCACATAATTATTAGTGGATATAAGACAGTACAAAGAGAATTATAAATCAGGGACAATAACCACATTTCTTTTATTGTTGCGTTTTATTGTGTTTGGAATTACTAAGTACAGCAGAATATGTAAAATTTCATTACTCACTTGGAAATCCCCTGTTCTTCATACACTTATGAATGCATTACTTACCATAACTCCCCACCTAGTTAAAAAGGATGGAATCTGGTTTTGTTATTAAAGCTCTCACATTGTTTTCATGTTGCTGCGAGGCGTTCAGAATGTCCCAGAGTGAGGAAAGCTGTGCGTGCCTGGGAAGAAGCATTTAGCCGCTCCTCCCAGAGCACTTCCTTTGTTTGTTTGGGCTGCAGCAGGTCCACCTATGGCAGCTGTTTATGGAACATTTGCTACAGGTCTGCTGCATAGCAGGTAGGGGAAGGGGGGCTCAATACTCACAGGACTTCCCTACCCAGTTCTCCCAGCGGGTAGAAATGGACACAGCCACAGCTCTGTCCACCTGTGGCTCAAATTCATCCCCCACTTATCTGTGCTTCCTGTGAGGAGGTTTCTCCATGTATTTGAGTGTGTGTGTTTTAAAGAACTGTAGCTGGTAGTGCATCATACAGCCTGTCATCATGAGCAGACTGCTGTGCCCTGTTTATATCCAAGGAACATGAAAAACATGAGGTCAGCTTTTCCAAGGTGTGAAACTGCAGAAAGTCTGACTTTGTATTTTAATCCAGTCTGGACCTGCATTCTAACTTCACAGTGGATGATACATTTATGATGTGTCTCTACAGTGAAATCCTTTCCTTACTCACTGTGCTGTGACTCAAATCCATCTGCGGCTGATAACTAATGTGGCTGACTGAAGAGAATGTAACAGGAAAGGCAAGGTGTGTTTTTTATTTGGCTGTAGTATGTGACTCAGCGGCTGTGTTGCTGTGATGCTAATACAGGAGATCCTGAACAGCTGCGATGAGGCACGCTATATGGAGACACAACAACAGAGCTGTACAAACAAGTATTTACATGTTTGCAGAGATATTAGCACATGGCATGTTGTTTTTGCAGCCGCAAGGTGGCAACAACAGGGCCCTGTAATTAAAGGAAAACTCAAAATCATCATTTATATATCAATCACTCACTCTGTGTTACATTATACAACCGGATATATGAGACTTGGATTATACTGCATGAGTTGTGCAGTAGAGTTGTGCAGTAGTACTTTAGAAGAGGGGGCCATGGCCCCCCTGATATAATTGCTGGCCCCCCAGTTTCCCCTCCTGGCAAAAAAAGGTGGAGGCTGTGGTGTGCTCATTTTTTAAGCTAGTGTGAAGATAATGGTATCTTTTGAAACTAAGTAACCTAAGGTATCCATTGGTAAATACCAATAACGTTCACAAAGTTAGGCTAAATGTTGGCAAGAGAAAAACTGGTATGGCATATTTTAAAGGGGTCCATATCAGTCTATGAACATACACTAATTAGATAATTAGTTATATTGATTTTAAAATAAGAAACCAAAGTATATCACTGTGCGATTCCTTAACTCTCCATATTAATATAGTCCTCATGTAGCCCATATACATCAACAGTTTAATCAAATTCCTGAAATTAATTTATGGCTTTTGGTTTTGGTGTGCCATCCTAAGATTTTCGAGCCGCTATCTGTGGACGCCACTAGAGATGTGTGAGACTAGAGACAGTTTGTAAAGGGATGTTACATATTGTTTTGCTGTTGATAAATGTGGACCCCTTTTACTCCAATTGATCAAGGATTTTCCCTGTTTTGGATTCTTCGTTCATTGTGTGGAAGCATGCAAGAAAATAAGGTTTTCCTCACAAATTCAATTAAACATGTGGTGAGTAACTGATATGCAAATAATCATTTTGTGGGTGAAGGGTACCTTTTACATCAGCCTCTCATAAAAACTCTTCATCTCCTGTTTTGATTATTTCTTTTTAAACTTTATATTTTGAAAAGTTTTAACAGTACTGTATATACAATATATAATAGATACAATAAATAGATATAACATGTACATACAGACATACATGCAAATTTTATCATACACCTGTACACACCTGTGTGCAGGCCTGTGAGGCACAAAGTTTGGTGTCCTGGATCAAAGTCAAAAAGCCCATTCACCACCCCAATTTCCACTCTCCTACATGTAGGGCACACTACTGTCTGCGCTGGCACAGAATGTTGTCACTGGACATAAATCATGAGGTGTAAAATATGAATTTAATTCTTAGGGAAAACAGTGCTAATATAGTAGTATGTGTATATATAGTATATAACTACACACACACACACACACACACACATATTTAACACTATTTACATACAAATAAAACACCCTAAAGGTCCAGTGTGTATTATATAGTGGAAAATATTGGTAGAAATATTTTTTACTATATTTTCTTTGATGTATAATCTCTTGAAAATCAGAATGTGTGTAATTTGGTTACGTAAGTATGAGCCTACAGGCGGAGTGGGTTGTCTTCCATGGAGCTCGCCATGGTTTTTCTACAGCAGCCCAGAACAGGCAAACCAAACACTGGCTCATAAAATTCTCCTACATGCTTGGCACACAGGAAAAGATTCAGTTGGTTGTAATCTCACACTTAAAGGCAGATTTATGCTTGTGTGTCAGCTCTATGCAGAGTAATGCCATAGCCTATGTATTTATACTTGTGCAGTGGTGTGTCTGTGTCACTCTGCAGTTACACTTCCCAAACACTCGCCGGCAGTGAGGTTTCTTTGAAGTGCTTTAAAGTTTAGTTGATTCAAAACACACCCAAAACACTCACTAAATAGTCACCAAACATGGCTTAATAGCGACAATTTTAAACACAACTACAAAAATCAGATTCATTATAACTCCCAGGATTCATATGAACATGCTAATGTTATTAGCACAAGCCTATGGGATTTTACATTGTAAAAATTAGCCTAGCCTAGATTTCCTCTGCTCATATAAAGTCAGGATAAATCACACAAAAGACTTTATTGTCTTCACAATTTATTGTTTCTTATTTTTGAAATAAAAGTAAATAAAGTCTTCATTTCCACTGAGGGAAATGGTTTCAGCTTACAAAAATAGACAGAGGTCTGCGTCACCTCAATGTGTGGTTACATTTCTGGGGAGGTGCATGTCAGACTATGGCATACGTACAGCCCTGATTTGACGCAGAAGTATAAATCCCGCTTTGGCCAAGATGCCATTGAGTGTGACACATTAGACCTTTAAGTTATGCATATCCTCTGATCAATGTGGAAAAGATATCCTGACCAATACAGAAAGGGGTGTCCTACATTTTACAATATACATTTTTTGAGTGTGATTAGATTTGTCAAATAATCCAAAGACATAAATTTGACCTGTGGCAGCTAACGAGACAGGGTTTCTTCTGTGTAATCCAATAAGGAAAAGCTAACATTTACCTCCATGAGTTGAAACTATTTTGCAATTCTGTGGATAATATCAATAAACAGATTATTATCCAACCGAAATAGGGGGTTTATTTAATCTAACTTTATTTTTTATTTTTAAAAAAGAACATTCTTGCGATACCAGGTTTTCATTTAACTGCTGCAATGGTAACATACAGCTAAGTTAAGTGTTTCCCAATGGTTAAACTAATGAATTAAATGACCCACTATTATTTCCAATGCTATAAGTGGCTTTTAATTTTGATTATGTAAGAGTACTCCAAACTGTGACCTAATCACTGAGCCTGATTATGTCTGATGCTGATTTAGCAATTTTGTCACTATTATCTCAAAGATTTTTATTACCCCAAATTAAGGGAACAGCCAGCACATCCATCAATATTTAAGTGTTACAGCTCAGAATTTCCATTAAATGAATAAGTGTGAGAAAAATAGCACTTAATCTGTCTGATTAGGCAATGATTATTTCATTATGCTCACTGCTGCCAATAATGTTGAAATCAGCAGAAGACCAGAGATTGTTTGATTGTTTGCCCACTGTACAACATCGGAGGCCTCGTCTCTCTTCGTTCAATTAATCCACACTCACCATGTGCTCTGAGAAAATAATTGCGTTTTCATGTTCCATTATTCATAATTTTGTGCAAAAAAACCCCAAAACATTGGCGCTAATCAGGTTGAAATAAACATGATCAAATAAGTGGAGGGGTGTGTGGAGAAGACATTACAATAATGAGCATGACACTTGGGAGTTACAGTACATCAGCCAGGGGCTTGCCTTATCCTAATTTATGCACTTCAGAGGCCCCAATGATGTCTGCTGGATCAGGCACTCCAGTCTGAACTCCCATTGGTCACATGGCACTTATCTCAAAGAGGATTATCATTAACCTCTGCATACTGGACAAATTCCCCACCCGGCTCCCTCGTTGTCTCCACCTAATTATCCCCAAGTTTAATTGGCTAAATAAATCACTGCTTTGCCAGAACAACTTTGGTGTGTGGGGTGCATGTCTCGAACTAAATAAGCAAATAAGGATATTGACTCCTGAGGTCATCTGGACATATTGGAGAAACAGCAGGGTTAGTTGGGTTGGGATACTGTAGTATTGTCTTTAGTTCCAGCTAGCTCCCAAGTTGCCGGCCAGCTTCCA
The DNA here is from genome assembly GCA_035609425.1 of Epinephelus awoara. Classification (NCBI taxonomy): domain Eukaryota; kingdom Metazoa; phylum Chordata; class Actinopteri; order Perciformes; family Serranidae; genus Epinephelus; species Epinephelus awoara. Next base: position 7,985,813 of record CM069305.1, read on the forward strand.
AAAAGCCGAATCAGGGCATGCTGAGGTTGTGTTTGGACCGGTGGAGAATTCTCTTCACTGAGGTACAGTGCTGCTGTTGTTAATGAACTAATAAAACTGTGACAGGCTTTTAGAGATTCATTTGGGTGATTGCAAATTAAGGTCTAAAGATCCCCAAATGCACTACCAGTTTTAACAACTACAGTACTTTGCACCAATGCAAACCCAGAAAATTACAAACAATTCTCCAATGTAACTTAATACGCTATTTCACATTTCCCACACAGTTTAACAAGTGACAATATGATCGGGTACACACCTGTTCTCCTCAGCCTTTTGCCATACTGCTCAATTTCCTGTTTGTAAGTGCTGTCATTTTGTGGCCCATTTGCCAAAAAAAGTTGCCATTGCACATTTCTGCAAACCACAAATACATCTGTACTTCATGTTTGGTAATTTTGTCAGAAAGATGTTTGAGACACCTGTTCTTGACCAGATAACACCCCTCTGAATAAAAAATGCAAGAAAAAAAAAAAAGCGTACATGTTAGCAGTGCATTACATTTACAATAAATCTGTGATAATTCTTAATTGATTTATGATTGTTTTGTTGATTTGTTAGTAGTTTGATTCATAACAATAGCGGGTGTTGAATCTCAAATTTTTATTCAAAAGGCAGACTTTCAAATTTGTGCTGTAGAAGATAGTCCACATTTTTCATGGTGACCACAGTTGTGATGTCCTTTACAGGAAATAGCCTACTAACTTCTGCCAACTATAAGCAAATGACGACAATAGCACTTGGCAAATAGCCAATTAAATTGCAGTGTGGCAACAGGCAGCCAGCCCCAGTTGGCATCAAATTTGTGCCATCCACTTTCATTACCAAAGGCTTTGGCCATGTGTATTGTTATTTTCCCACACTCAGGGCACTTGAAATAGTAAGTGCGGGGTGATATAGCGACTTCTCAAGTCAAGCCCATTTTCAAATTATTCTATCCAGCCACTGACCTTAAATGCTATAACAATGATAAATATCAGCACTTTTTTTCTGTTGCTAGCAATTGGAGCTTTGCCCCGAATAACCCGTCGCCTCTGTGCAGTGCAACTTTGGGCAGACAAACAAATTTCATGGTGGTCCATACAATAGTTAGTGTCAGTGTGTCGGGGAAGATGTACGCTTGTATACAGGGTATAGCCATCTCTTTTTCTGGCTGTTCACAATATACCCCCTATCAACCAAGAAGCCAATGGAATATACAAGGGAGGATATCCACTTCCTTCTCTGTAATGTACCCATCCACCCAATAGTACAGCCACCTCATCAACTACCACTGCACCACTGGTTAGCGTGGCTGAAAACATGAAAGCAGCACAGATCTCTCAGGTCGCAGGTCTCTGTTTACATCCTAGCATTATGATTTACCAGGCATGGTACAACCTGACATGCCCTATAATTAATTTTGTACAGTCTGACAACTGATTGCAACTATGATTTTATTAGCCTCGTGCAATGAACCTGCAATATTGCTGTTATCCCACACAGTGTCTGGGCATCTATTTTTGTAGTTTTTCTTCCCAGGATAACATGTGTAATATGGTCTGAAATAAGTTTTAGTACAGTCGGTCAAAGTTGAGGCAGATAACAACAGACACTGGATAATAATTTCACCATTGTTTTCGTTGGCTAACCTGGAGGTTTCCAACCTGCCCAACCGTCTGCTTGTGTGTTGGACATAGTATTCTCACTATGATCCAAGATCTCAGCCATTAACTTGCTGAGTACAATGCCATTATTACTAATAGAAATGATTGCCCAAAGTAGGCAAATAATCCCAATGATCTTTTAAGTGTTGGCTGAGGAGGAATGCCGCGTTTACACCCTTTATATTGCACATGCAAAGGATTACTCCAGATTAATGTGATTATACCTCAGCTTTGTTGAAAGACTTCTTGGATCCTGTGGATGTAATAGAGGTGAGAAATGTAAGTCTGTTAGAACTCAGTTGTGCACTGAGTGGTAAATACGTTGTCAAGCATGAACCTGGAATTCCAAGGGCAACATTGCAGGCACGAGTCTCGTCTCATTTCTCTGCTGCAGCGGGTTAAACGCTGTGAATGGCCCGTGCCGGCGGATCTGGCGCTTGTGTCAGACGCAACCTGCGGTGCATCTCTGAAATACCTTTCTAGATCTGTCACAGATGAAACCTGTGTTTAATAAAGGCAGTGTGTTGTCAGCTCATAACCAGAGAGAGGTTTTCACACCATAACGGCTTATCCAGGGGGATTTTCCTGCTTCCATGCATCTGCTTAAGATTTCCTTCAAGATGGGATTTTTTTTCTTTTTTGTCTCTTTGTGAGTCAGGAAGTCCAATGCTTAGGTGAACAGCATGAGTCTTGTTCTGTGTGGGAGTATATGTTAGGGAGTAAATTGCTTTGACACATACTTTACCAACTATTTCTTTGTGATAGAAACCAATGAATAAAAATCAGAAGCTATTTGCTGTCCAGAAGTGAACGGTGAAGGACAGAAGAGGCTCTTTTAATCCATGTAATGGGTTATTGACTTTGACCCCAGGGGGAATATATTTGCAGATATAGGATGACACTTTTTTACTTACACCACAGTTCAAGCAATAGAACAATCCAAATGGATCTACACCTCTATTTTCTCAACAGTGCTCTCGTTCGTTTAGGATTCTGACACAAGTGCAGATAAGCCATTTGTTGGAGAGGACTAAAGAATGTCTTTTGTACCCATTAAACGGTAAAAATACAGCCTACTATTATTTCTACCACTACTTCTGCCTCTACTACTTGCCAAGTGTTAGAATAAGTGTTGAGAGTAATTTACACTAAACTGTGAGGGCCGTGCAAGCCATTTCATTCTCACATTCGGTCTTCTTTCACTCATACATATAGAGGCAATCTACTGTCAAACACATAAATGTATTTTAACACCCTGTCTCCTAAGCATTATGTATATTATAATTACACAGGGGTTAATTTTTTTATCGACATACTGAAGATACATTGTTAATGAATGTACTGGCAAAGTTGCAAAATATTCATATTGTTTTGTTTCTGCAATACAACAAATAATTTAAAAATGGCTGAGATATTTTTTGTATATATATGATGGGATAAGTCTAATTTTGTGATTTTTCAGGAACCGATAATGTATTTTGAGACTGTCCTCCCCAAAAAACAACACGTATTTACATTTAGTGTAGGTGGTGACCTCTAGTGGCCGTAGTAAATACGACAGGAAAAAAGTAAGGTGATGTAGCATAAAGAGCGAGAAACATATAAGTTAATTTGGGTAATGTACATACTCAAATTTACTTAACGTTACAAACTCATGTCACGTCACATCATGTCACATTGATGTCCACTGTGACCTCTGAGGTATTCTGAATTACATATGTATGTAATGGCACATTACTAATGCAACATTCGTACGTAATGTCACATTGTAACTTCACGTCACATCATCACGTTAGGTTAGCAGGCTGTTCTCATGCACTGTTCATAGTTTCCCTACAAAAGGTGTAATGCACCCAACTTCGTACATATTCTGTGTAATCATGTGCAAGTAATTCACATATAATCCATGTATTTGGGAGGGCTGTGATCACATGATCAATGCGCTGACAGGAGTAAAGAATAAAGAAGGAAGACTCTCTTATGGTGGGAGGTTGGAGTGGCAGAAGTGTCCGAAAACACAGGACTTTCCCCAGGAGACTGATGTTCGGAAACGTGTGAAGTCATTTTAAGGTACGTCGACACCATGGTTCTTTTCCTAAACCTAACCTCAGTAACTTTACCTGCCTAAACTTAACCTCTGTGACTTTATCTTCAGTTTGTAAGTTTACCTTAAGTTTCTAACTTAAGTTTCTAACTTCACCTTAAGGATGTAACTACTATAAAACAACTATAAAGCAGTGGTTTGGGGCTCCTCCACCAGAAAATTTAGAGTATCAAACACTTTACATTTCCTGCATTCTGTTAAATGTTAGTGCACCAATTTGTGTATTTTCTGCATTATTTGTGGTGTAAATGTCTTTAATTCGAAATAAAAGTCCTCTGCTAGTTTCATGTTTTAATTGTGGGTAGAAATGCATATGATCTAAATATCCCCCTAACATCTGCACCTATGATAGATAATGACTGCTTGATGACATGTTGTGTAATGATATATAATGTAATGTCATCATGAGTTCTGAGCACATTCATTGACAGTTTTAAACCTGTTTACAAGTATTGTTAACTATTAAGTATGAACAGTTTATAAAAGCTTCACAGATTTATGGTCAAGGTCAAGGTCAAATTTATTTATATAGCACATTTAAAACAACCGAGGTTTGCCAAAGTGCTGTACAATCTAGAAAGCACTAAAGTATTACAATACAACTATAGAAACAGAAAAATACAGTATTAGAGCACACAGTACGTAGAAATATTACGAGTAACATAGAACAATAGAAAACAAAATAGGCTACACAATAGGCACAAAATTCAATAAAAAAACAGTCCATACATTGGCAATGTTCGTCTCAACATGCGTCAAAAGCCAATGAGAACAGATGGGTCTTCAGCAACGACTTAAATATCTCGAGAGTCTGGGCAGATCTAATATACAATGGTAAGCTGTTCCAGAATTTTGGGGCAGCCACCGCGAAGGCTCGGTCGCCTTTAGTTTTGAGCCTAGCTATCGGGACAACATCAAAAGGGGGGCAGCATATATAAAGAAAACAATAAAGGGCCCAAAATGGAGCCTTGGGGGACCCCACAGGTAAGAGGGGCCACATTTGAAGAGAATTCGCCCAGATGGACAGAGAAACTCCTGTCGGTTAGGTATGACTGTAGCAACTTGAGGGCAGCACCTTTAATGCCTACACAGTGATCTAGGGGGATAAGAGGGTCCTGTGATCAACAGTATCAAGGGCAGCCGTCAAATCTAAGGTCACCAGGATAGCGGCACATCCTGAGTCCACAGTTAAAACAAGATCATTAAACACTCTTAAAAGAGCAGTTTCAGTACTGTGACCAGACCTAAAACCTGATTGAAACTTCTCATAAATATCATTTTGTAATAAAAATAATTGCAACTGTACAGCAATTACTTTCTCTAATACTTTGGACAGGAAGGGTAATTTGGAGATGGGCCTGAAGTTGGAGAGAACAGAGGGGTCCAGGCTGGGCTTTTTGATGAGTGGCTGCACTATAACATGTTTAAAAGGGGCAGGAAAACACCCTGAACTAAAACAGTTATCAATCAGAACAAGAATAAAAGATCCAACTGAGTCAAAACCTCTTTAAAAAGGTGCGAGGGAATACTGTCTGAGAAGCAGCTTGTGGGTCGCATCCCACGAACTATATCTGACAGAGAGGACAGTGATATAGGCTCAAACTGGTCAAAAACAGCTGGGCACATGGGAGGGTCAGGCTCAGCAAGACAAGGTACAGAATGAAGAGCAGAGATTTTCTTGACAAAGAAGTTGAGGAAATCATTACAGAGAGCAGGAGTTGGAACAATGGGAGCAGTATCGCGTGGGTTAACAAGAGAATCTAAAACATTAAACAGAACCTTTGGTTTATCAATGTTGTTGGAGACAAGGTGTGAGATGTAAGCGGTTTTAGCAGCTTTCACCTCTTTCTGATACTCCAGTAAGCACTCCCGTAGAATGCCAACGGAGACATGCAACTTGTCCTTCTTCCACCTTCTCTCAGCACGCCTACAAGAGCGTCTGAGAGCACGTATAGAGTCATTTATCCATGGTTCAGATTTTACCTCAGGGCGTTTGATGCTTAAGGGAGTGATGGCGTCCAAGATGCTAGTGCATGTGGAGTTAAAAAAAGCAACAAGCTCTTCAGCACTAAGGGCACCATACCCCTCCACAGTAGAATGCATATAACCATTAAAAGCTGTAGAAAATTGCAACGCAGTGCTGGAATTTGTAGCACGAAAATAGCGTGCAGGTGGACGGACAGCGACAACAGAGCAGGGGACAGTAGCAGAAAATGTAACAGGAAAGTGATCAAAAATACAAGCACTATTACAAATTTCACTGACACAGATAGACAACCCATGAGACAGCACTAAGTCAAGTGTATGCCCCTTATCATGCGTCGGGCCAGAGACCCACTGTGTGAGATTAAAAGAGTCGATCAGTGACAAGAAGTCTTTGACCAGAGAACTGGTTTCGCAGCACACATGAACTTTCAGGTCACTGGAAATTAAAAGGTGATCAAAATGCAACATTATTCCAGACAGAAAGTTTTCAAAATCCTGAATAACATGTGTTATAAAGCATGTATTAAGTGTTAATATACTGCTTATGAATGCTAAATGGAGATGTTGAAATGAATGTTAGCACACTGGGGTCAGTTTTTGCATATTTCCATGAATTGTAACTACCTTGTGTAATTTGTAAAAGTAGACTTGTCCTTGTGTACTCACAATCCCCAAATTCCCAGAAACTATTCTGAGGACATGACCTCCATGTCCTCAGTGGTAGCTACAGCCCCACATGAGAGGGAAACTACTTGAATTTGAGCAAGGAAATAGATGATATTCAAACTTAAAACAATTCTGAATGAAACTGTAGCCAAAAAAAGAATCTGAACAGCACGTCAGAGTTCTGTTTGTTGCAGAAATTTTTCTGTAAATGAGGATGGATTGGCAGCATTGTGGGTGTCTTTGAGCATAACATAAAAAGAGGGCGTGAAATTCTAAATATAATATGCAAACGATAAATAAAACCCTCTTTTGTGTGAATTCTAAAAATATGCTCCACTCTGAAGTCTCTGAGATGAACAGATTCAAATCCACACTTGTGATCTAGTTTGGCGTGTGCTGCCCACTCAGTGAAAACAGAGAATGTCCATATGAAAACAGATCACCTGTGAACAGACATGAGCTGGCTACTTTCTATAAGTTGAATAGCATTTATGATTCTATTAATTGCCACAGTCAAAATCCCATGTCAAAGTTTGTTTTAATTATACAAAACAGGTGTTGCTGAGCAAGAGACAGATAACAGAACCATCAACCGCATTTGCAAAACAATGAACATAATGCGACAGATTTGTCCGTCATTTGAAAGACTTTGCATAATTATGCTTCCGTTGAATAATTCTCCATAATTACTCATGCACTAATGCTCGCCAAGAATAGAGCAGTGTGCAGTAAACCGTCAGCGAGAAAGTATATTTGCTGTAATTGCCGTCCGGTCTTTTTAACCCCCAATTTGAGAGGCCAAATGTATTTAAATCTGCATTGTATTTTCAAATTCTCATTTGGACGTCACATTGTTGGACAAAATGCAGGAAATGATATCAAATCAAGCTAATGAAAAAGGACCCATTCACACCCAGGCGAGGTGACAAAGGTGGCAGCCTGGTGCTGCCCACATAGGCGTTTATTCAGTGTGAGCTGACACAGGGGTCGCCAGCATGGATGTTTTTTCCTTTTCTTTTCTTCTTATTCTTGCAGTAATTGAAGGTGTGTTTGGAGCTCAAGTCGATTCAAATGCTGTATGACCTTAAAGCCATTCATTACCTGAAAAATGTGTTATTTCAAACTTAAGTTTGAATATGTGTTTTTCCTCAGAGCAGCAACAGAGAAACTTGTGATTAAAGTGTTCTTTTTCTTGTCAAGGTAAAAGTTGAAATCGGGGTCCATTTGGCCTGGAGAACCTGCTTAAGCTATGGTCAAGCTCCAGTCAGTTCTAGGCAGCCCCACAGGGCCCACAAGGTCTGGCTGATGTGTTTTGAGCCTCAGCATTGTCAATTTCTGATTCCTGTCTGGGAAAGGTAGAAGCAGACATCCCTGTTTTTTTTCCCCCCTCCTTTCTCTCTTTGAGCAGGTGCCAACACCTGAAGGTAAACAACATACAGGAGGGCAGCGGGGTCAGAGCAGCGTCTGGACTCAGCCTCTCCCCACAGACCGAGCCTGTCAGAGCCTGGATCTGGCCTGTCTGGAGCGCTGAGAGAAGCTGAGCCACCGCGGCACCTGGGCTTGACACCACGTCAAGCGCCGGGGCAGGGACTGTCACGGAGAAGGGGGCCGCCTCGTGAATCTCGGGCTTAGTTTTAGCATGCAGACCCCATGCAGCAGGGCTCATGTTGTGGAGGCCCCCTCCAGTCAAAGGGCGACAGCAGCTTTGCAGGGCTAAACAGCCGGCCGAATGAACCTATAATCCCTCGCTCAAAATTTATGGGTGAGGGAAGAGGACAGGGGTGCCTGTGCCGGTTCATAGGGTGGTGCCCGGGCGTATCAAGGTTGGGGGCAACCGGAACCTCGTATCAGCAATCTCATCTGTAGCCCTGCAGGTGCCCTCCCACACAGCAAACCGCTGTGGAGGCATGCAGGGCTGAAATAACAGTGGCTGTGTTCCTGCTGCAGAGCGGAGAAACAAAATACACTGTCAAAATAGTCCGTATCAGTGTCAGAGTTATGGGGATCCATAAAACATATGGAGAGTGAATTGAGTTGCCGCACAGCAACCTCCTCTGAATAGGCAGGGCCACCGTCAGCGGAATAGAAATCACATGAATGTTTTCCTACAGCTATTCACTCTGCATCACCTGCAAATCTCTTCTCTCCTCATATTTCTCACTGCTACAGTCAGATACACACATTCTGATCTGCTGTTATTTATCACATCATACACTTTACTCACACTGCTCTTAAATATTTTATACAGTACATTCAAAGTTTGATTTTTTTTCAATATGTATTTCATATGATAAGCTCATTTCAAAACATCTGACTCTAAAAACGTCTTGACAGCAGCATTAAATTATGCTATCCATGGAAACAGGATTGTAAAACACTGAAGGAACTGCAGGACAACATGCAGTGCAGGGTTGTGTCCGAGGTGTAGCCTGGGATTGGTCTTAGAAATCCTGACTAAACCTGGGAGCCCGTTGTTCGCTTCCCGTATAAATATAGAGCCAAACCATGTTGTTTTTTTCTAAACCTCAGCGTTCGTAACAGCGTCTCAGAACATCAACAGCAGACTAGGATACCTAGCACATAGACGTGAAAGGTCACTGACAAAGTGGTGATATCTAACAACTTGGAAGAACTTGCTGGATTGACCATCCCAGGGCCCAACCCATTATCTTACTGTAATCGTAACCATAGTTTGAACCAGCTGTTTGACAAGGTACAAGGAGGTGCTGGAAATTTTTAGATATTGTAATGTAGCTAATTTTGTAATTTAAGGAGATATGAGTAGTGGAGACAAAATAGTATTGTATGATATATTTATGTACCAATCTCTGCAAAACTAATGACATTCCCATCAGCCTCAGTTGTACATTGTGTATGGTACTAATTAGCAAATGTTAGCATGCTAAAATGCTTAATTAAATGGTGAACATGGTAAACACAAGCGGCAATCTCCAGGGCTGAAAAACACAGCCAACGCAGACAGGTAATTAGCCCGAACCCGACCTGACCCGCCTCTATCCTGGGGCTCAGACGGGTTGGGCTCCTCATAATAGACCTAGGCTATGGAAACCAGCCCCCCCTTGATGGCGCCACTGGCCGCACACGTGAGTTGTCGATGGTGACAACGTGTGTGTCGGCTTTGTCAAGTGTACAAAGTGCAGCGCGATGCTGGTATATGACAGCATAAAGACGGGGACCTCGACACTTAAGAGGCACATGACGAAGGCTTGCCATGGAAAGAAAGATGAGAGTCAGCCTTCAATGTCCACATTCATATCCTTTAAAAAAATGTTGGGTTTAAACCAAGCTCGGGCTCATAATAACAGTTGAAGGGACAGGCCGGGACTGGTTCAGACAGAACATGCACAGGCTCGGGTGGGGTCGGGCTGGATTTTTGGGCCTGATCTAAGGTCTAATCCCTATACAATTTTATGTTAAAATGCAGAAATAAAAATGTTTACAGTCTGGTACAAAAATGGTTTTGGTCTCTGTAGATAATTTCTCCATTCATGACAACTTTATGGGTGATTTTTTTAACTCACCCATTTAAATTCTATGAAGGCATAATGCATAATCAAGGGAGGGGCCACTTTGAGTGACAGGCTGTCTGCAAAGCATCACCACAGTGTATGAGTCAGATCCACCCCTCGCTCCTCCACACCTCCACCCTTTTGTCCAAATATGGTCACCTCAGGTTAACTCCTGGCTCCATGATGGCTACCAAAATGCTAAACTCAAGCCTTCACAACAGGAGTCCACAAACAAATGGGTGATGTAATGGTGGCTTCGTCCATTCTTTTAATGCAGTCTATTGTACACCTTCACACAGCCACTAGCATGGGTGTAAAGTCTTGCTCCCTCATCTTTTTAATTTCCCCTGCACTGTTTGGCTGTGTTTCTGCTGGACACTGAGAAAAAGTTTGGTTTCTAACTGCTGACTACAGCTCTCAATGGCCTCCTCTTACCAAAGACTGATGAGGGTCTGAACATCTTGATCTATCCAACAGGCTCGCTCCAGTTTTTTTATGTATTGGTTGCCCTGGTCGATACAAATGCAGTAGTGAAATTATGGTTGTTTGTGTTATTTGCATTTTGTATTACCTCCTATGCTTTGCAACCACGAAACCTGTGAAAATGCACTTTAAAAAGTCCTAACAGTGCATGCACTTATGTCATAATCAGGCTTGAAATCACAAGACATTTGGTTTAAATCGGTCTCAATGCAAAGTCTGTGTTCTCCTGAAACAGAATTTTGTCACTATTTAGCAACTTCAGCTGCCAGCAAATCAAGAATCAGGGCCCATTCATCCTACCTCAACCACAAAATACCCACCTGCAGTGGTTTTTAGCGATTCTGGAAGGAAAGGGCAACATACCAACAGGGAATTTAAGATAGCTTCACAAACAATTAACTAAATTTCTCATACAAAGAAAATAATACCTATAAATATTATCTGGTTGGTACAGTTTTATGACAATTCAGTTCCTTGTTTGGTACTCTAATTGGCGATGTATTCTTGGACCAGATCTAAAACAGACCTGTGGGAAATTTACTTGAACCTGGCAAGCATGGTTTTTCATTTCAGCTTTCTTTTTTTTTTTTTTAAGAGACATAGTCTGAAAGGGACCTGTGGACATTATCTGATCCAAATGTACCCAAGGAAAATTACATCTGATTCAAAATGGGGTCAAGCTGAACAGACACAAGCATTATGATCCACCAATTCATGATGTTACATATCTCAAGTGCATCATTTTTCCTGCACTTCACATTTCACTCTCTCCGTCTGCCTCATTGTAAGACATATTAACCCTGATACTACCTGACCCAATCAGACTACAACAGAATTTGGACCTAGCCCAAGCAGGTCCTGGATCAGGTCTCAAATACTTGTAAACGAGTGGGCCCCTGAAGTCCTCTTATTCATACACTAACATAGTGTCATCATTTTGTGGATTTGATACACAACTCTTACCTAGGTTGAGAGACCTTTGAGGAGATAAACAAGTCAAAACTTAAACAGTGTAAGATTCACAGTGTGTGTCATCATCCTGACCTGAAGCCAGCTGGAGCTGATCTAAGCCTCCTGGCTGCGAGTTAAACTCTCTATTATGAAATAGGACAGATCCTTTTAAGTTGTTCATAGTTTTTTTTTTTATTCTGGCAAACAGCTCTCGACTTGCTACTCCATGTCCCGCTCAGTCAAGAATAAAATGCAGAACAAAACGGCCACACACAGTTTCTCTTGAGGGCAATGACGATGCAACCCTAACCCAAACAAAGAAACACACACACACACACACACACACACACACACACACACACACACACACACACACACACATATGCACAGTTAAGCTGTGTATCAGCAACTTGTGTCTTGCGTCCTTACAGAGAGCTGTTGCGCAACATGCATTGGGGCGAGGATACATTTGCATCCACTTAGTCTGAGGCCTGTAATCAAATTTAACTTTGTTTTTTTAATAATTTGAAAAGATGCTTCCCACTAATATAACCCTTGATAACGGCACTGGAACAAAGCATTCCTCTGAGCTTTTTACTTTTTTCTTTTATTTTTTTCTTTGAAGCAACACATATTTGTCCAGCCAAAAAAAAACTGCATTTCCAAAGAGGTACAGCAGGTATTGGCTGCAGGAACAGTGGATTATTTGGCATGAGTAGAAAACCTAAGAATGAACATGGCTGGACATAGTCAGACCTCATCAAGAGTAAATCCAAAAAGACTGTTTAACAAGATATCCCTGGGAAATGCAGTGCAAAAAAAATGGCACAGTGATGACTGCTTTGCATCAAAGATGTCGCTATAATAAAATGATACAAGAAGAATGTGGAATGTGGTAAATTATTGCAGATGCATGTTCTTATTGCAAAAGTAGAGTTCTATAGTTTTGCTGTGTTTTTAAATAAGCCTCCTACAGACTCTGAGATTTTAAGAGAATAACCTTAAGTTTTGTGGGCACTATATACTGCTGTGTGTCTGTGTGTGTGTGTTTGCTAGCTGCTAGGTCGCTCACCTTGCAGCTGCAATTCCTTCGCCATTTACTTCCATGTTTTGTCCTTTATGTGATCACAGTAAGAGCTGGAGGACATATCATACAGGCAAGGCTTCTGCTGCCACAACTCCATAAGGTTTTCCTCTTTGCTGGAATCCCATGTCTTGTAGCGTGTTTTGCCTCCATGGCAAGCTGCTATCTGTCAGATTATTTGGGTTTAGCAGCAATGCATCATTTCATGCTGCATTTCTATTGGTTGGTTAGAAGATGTAGGTCGTTACGGCAGTCACACAGTGAGATGGTTATCCCAAATGTCTGGACCACTGTTTTAGAGCCAAGACCAATGATATCGCCACATTTCTTTCATGTTGGTGAGCTTTCGTAAGGGACAGCCAAAAATTTCAAAGTGCATACTGGGCTTTAACTTAAGCCCCTTTTGCACTGCCAGATTTTCCGCGTTTTGCCAGCAAGCTGTGAGCATTTAGACACACAGAGGCGGATTGGCGAGTTGATCCGAGGTGCCCAATTTTCCGCCTCGTAGGGTAGTCATATTGGCGGAACCCTTTTAGTTTAAAAAGACAGAGGCGGCCCTTCCGCAACGGGAGGGGCTGTTGAAGACTTGTGGGACACTAGCACTAGCATCCCACTGGCGGTGGATAAACAGGAATTAGTGAGCAGCTAGTAGCAAGAAGGAAATGCAAACCTGACAGACTCTGTAAAGATGAGCAACTGAGGAGACAAGGAATTGCGCACCCTCCTTGCCCTCGTAAACGAAGAGGCCATTAACCGTCAGATGACAAGGACGGTGAAGAACATGCCGATTTAGAAGAGAATCGCTGCCTGACTATCGCCGCCTGACTAGCCATGTCTTCCCTCCCACGTCACTGTTTACATGGGGTCTGCCCATTGTTCCGACAGCCCATTATTCCTACAATCCATTGGTCTGACGACATCCCATTGTTCCGACCGTATTAAACCCATTGTTTCGAAGTCCCGTTGTTCCAAAATCATCATGATGCCCTGTGGTTAAGGTCTGGTTAGGTTTAGGCACAAAAACCACTTGGTTAGGGTCAGGAAAAGATCATGGTGTGGGTTGAAATGAAAAAGTGGCAAACACATAAGCCGTGAGCCTGCTTCGCCTCAAGCCTTTCCCAGCTGACCCAGAGCCGGTCGCGGCGCACCATCAAGGCAGAAATACGCCTGCCGGGAGCCGTTCAGCACCGCGGAGAGATCCCCACACAACCCCGACCCCAGAGTTAATAACAGGAGGTTATGGTGTTTCATTCTCTCCTCTCTATGACACTTATATCTCGACCAGTAGCCTACTTGTGTTGCCTTTGCTGATCCTCTATGGTACACAAATACAGTATTGCCTAGTATAATCACATATCGGAACAACAGGATGACTAATGGGCTGTCGGACCAATGACATGGACCCTGTTTACATCACACGCTGAGCTACACATTTTGTTACTTGCTCACGCCCCCCATTGCCCCGAAAAAGGCACATTGTGTATAAACAAAAGTAGGTAGGCGGCATTTTGCCGCACTGTCTGATTTTGTTTTTATACTGCCAATGCTGAAAGAAGACTGATTGGGCTTGCCTGTAAATTTGCACAATCCCTATCTAAAAACGGCTTTAGATTACGGGGTGTCTCCAGGTCATCTGTATTTCCACCGTTTTTACTAAGAATGTCATTCAGCAATATTTTGGCTCTCTCCTAGCCAAGGCCTCTAATTTTTCACCAACCCCATATCCCAATGTCCCACCACGTCCCAACAAAATAAATACATAAAATGAAATATGTCTGTTAAATTACATTTTGAAAAGTGAGTGAATAACAAGTTAAATACATTTCAAAAAAACATATTAAAAACATCTGTGCACACACAGATTTATAGACACGACGATGCACCGTGTTAACGCTAACATTAAAATGCTAACATGCTCAAAATGACAATGCCAACAAGCTGAAGTTTCATCAGTTTTGTTATAGTGTTTAGAGTGTAGTGTTTGTCTTTGTAATCCTACTATTTTGGTTTTTATGCACTTCTAGTTTTCATTTGATACTGCCTGAGCTGAGATTTATCATCCTCAGAGGGTAGAATAGTTGAGCACACCTGTCATCATAGAGTGCTGCTAAGTATAGTTGAGGTTGATGGGAATCACATTACACATTTGCAAGTTATTGCAAACTGAAATTTTGACCTGATAGAGTAGGTAGAGGAAAAGTCAGGAAATCACCAAAGTCAGTGTGGTTCTTTCTTTTGGGAAACTGAGTGTATGCGGTGAATTTCATGCTTTTGCACCCAATAGTTATTGAGATATTTTTGTCTGGATGTGGACTGGTGGAGTCACACACAAAAAGTATAAATTCATGTCTAATATCTATGAGGTCTGAAGATATGCATAGAAATGGTTGACCACATAATTGATTTTCTGGTGACTTAGGCTAAATGACTTAAACTGACATTATTGACAAGTGTGTTAGCAGTGAAACCAAACAAACTGCAAGGTTGCAGCTCACCCTTATTGAACCCAGGCCAGACCCGGAGGTTTCACATGTCTTCTAGGAGAAAGTGCAGCAGCAGGGTTTCTAATTCCCAGCTAGGTGGCCAGTAGCATGGTCTGAGGGAGATTAAAGCTGCTTGTGTATCAGCTTTAACATGGGGGACCGGACAAGCACCTCAGCCTGACCTTTTCACATCCCTAGTGGGCCAATTGTCCTGCAAATCACTAACATGGCAAGGATCATGTTTGAGCAAGAGCTTAAAAGCTCAGGAGGCCTGCAGGACGGTACTTGATGACTTATTAGAACTAGAACGAGACGTAGAGAATAGAATAGCTTTGCTCAGTCCCACCCTCCATACGGCTGCAGATGGCTCCCAGGCTCACCCTGTTCCCATGGTACTTGATTAGTTTGTCATGTTGTAATGCAGACTTGTGGGAATGCTGACAGCTAAAGTGTGTAAATGAGACAACTGGCTGTATCAAATGGTGTTTGGTTATCTTTTCAGTGAGTATGTTCGCCCCTAGCTTTGGTTTGATCAAACTCTGAAACCTTTTTTCTCATCTGGGTTCATTTAGACAGATTAGAACAATGCAGTTTGTTAGCTGGGAGAATTGGCTGATACTAGAGCCTTTTCACTCCTCTTTTCCTCTAGCCTCGAAAATTTAAACCACAAATCTGACTTTGCACATTGTGGCTTTAAAAAGCACTGTCTTAGATTGGGTGAGGGGTATTGTTAAGAGGTGTGAACTAAAAAAGCTTTAGATCAACCTTTAACCGAATGAAAATGTAAGTGTTCTCCCACAGTGCTCAAAGGTTAAAAGCATTTGAAGGTACAGAGTAAAAATATCACTGAAATAGTCCATTGTAAACGTAAATCACAGTTTATATTTCGACTTCCTTGTTCAACTCTGATCTACCGTAGGTTTTCTTGTGCAGTGATGGACTCTTAGCGACATTACGAGGGTGGTGTCTTTCATTTTTCTCTCCAAATAAAGTGATAGGCAAAGTAATCCAGCTCAACTGTTAGCTTGTTTGAAACTGTGTTTGTTGCTGCTCGACCTATTTTAGGTCATTCCAAGATCTCACAATGTAGTTTGGTGAGTATGATGTTCATCACACAACAAAACTGACAATCCAACCTATGACAAGCGCTCTCCTTTGTTCAATGTTGTTAGCTTTTCTCTCATCCAATTGTCAAATGTCTCTGCGGTAGTTTTCATTTTAGGTATACAGTATAAAGCTTAGTTGGAGGGAAACAGCATTTCAGTGATTATTTTTAAATTAATTAATCAAGCTAGGAGGGCACTCAGAGAGGGCAGAACTCAGCTAAAGTCAAATGCTTCCAATTAATTTAGTAGCAAACTATCATTATTCATATCTCAATTGGCAATATAATCACCACTGCTTTGCACTGGGCATCACCTGGGCTGGGCATGCACGGTACAGCAGTGCTAATATGGTGGTGCTTGTACGTGACGGTATACGCACCGCCATATCATCATAGTGTTGGCTCTGTCAGCGGTGACAATCAGTACGTTTAACATGACACTTGGAAAAACTGAATTATTGCCTTAATCCGACTATTACTGGACAACTGAAGTAAACGCGTTACTCCGACTAATATCGGAGTTCTCCAACTCTGATTAAGACACCCAGACAATGCGCTTGGAATTCGAATTTCTCCGGCATGTATACGCCTTAATCGGAGTTAAACTAGACAATGCATGTGCGCATGCTTCACACCCCCCTCGCTGGCGTATGACCCCGGAACAGACAAGACATGCTATTGTTGTAGCCCTCCAACAGCATATGGCGTTCTTGTCTGCCTCTCGAAATCACCATGACCACGAGGGATAGTGTGCACCTTATTTGCACAATCAGTAATGCGTACATTATGTACGAGATGACCAAAGCTGTATGATTATCCTTCTTGCTATTGTTCAAAAATGCTGGTCTGCCGCCTGACTCCAGTTGTTTATTATTAAGTGATGTAATAGGTCAACCAGAAAGGGGGCCGTATTAACCCGCTGAAACGACGCATATCGCCACCTAGTGTTGAGGAGGAGGACACGTTCCTGTCATTAATTCGATTTTCTCAGTTGCATGTAAACTGAGACCAGGACAGTCCGATTAGATGCCAAAATCGAATTTTGAACATAGCTTGATTAAGCTGTGCATGTAAATGTACTGAATGTTGATATGGCTGACCAGACCCATGGTGCCCTGACGGCCTGATGGCAGAAACATAATGCCACCTTCATGTTTGCTTGTGACAACTGAGGTAAGAGACATGTGCAGGCAATCCCAGCCAATACTGAGTGAAAAATATGAAATAAATATGAAAAAATGAATGATTCTTCCTTAGCCCATGCTACACTCTTTCCACCAAGTTTTCTTAAAAAAAAACCGGGCCAGTAGTTTTCTATAATCCTGCTGACAAGCAAACCTACAAATGCACAAACCGAGCCTAATACATCCTTGGTGGAGATAGATATGGCACCTCATTATTAGCATCTAAACCATGCCTTACAGTTCACTGATTCATCCAGCTTCCTGCTGCCAGATTCAGACAATTCTTGGTGCATGTCAGCCTTGCCGGATGTATGATAATCATATGATAATTTGTACAATACATGATGAGCAATTATAAAAACCCCTAAACATGCTTGATTTTCTACACCTCATAGTTTTGTTTGTTGTTGTTTTTTCTTTCCATAATTGTGAAATGTTACAAAATGCTCCCTGTAGCTTTAGCTTACTAAGATGCTAAGATGTCCTGTAGTGAGCATAATAACTGTTGGCTTGTGGTCAGAGCTCATTGCATCCTGAGAAATATTTTGGTTTCTAACTGCTGACTGCAGCTCCTGAGTGACCTCCTCTCCCCAAATGCTAATGAGGGCCGTTGTGTTTTCTGCTGTTCTTTTTTAAATTACTGGATATCCTGGTTGATAAAAGATGTAGTAGCAAAATCATGCTTACTGTTGTGGCGTTTGTTGTAGCTCGAGAGTACCTGAAATTTGCATTTAGTACCACCTCTTGAACACACACAGTGCCCACATTTGGCTACAGGAAATAAAGCATTTTGAAAAAATTCTAATCACAAACCTCTTTTTTGTAACAGTTCGACAGTTGAAAATGCTCCCTGCAACATGCAGATTACTAGGTTGTGTAGTGTGTGTGCCTAAAGAATGTTGGCCAGTAGTTGGAGACCATTGCAAGCAACTTGTTGATCCACTGGATGCACTGTCAGCCAGAAGATATACTGTATGGTTCTGACTGGATTCTGGGTAAACCTCAGTCTAGATTTGAATGTATCAGTGTGCCATGAAATATGATTATTAGATAATTTGGTTTTTGGCAATCTCCATGTTTTCCACACAAATGTTTTGTAATGATAACTGGACTCAGAAGAGGACTCAGCTTTGTAATAATGTTACTTCCTCTCTTGCCAGGAGGTAACATGAAGAGGAGAATGTGTGAGAAAATGTTGAAAGATAGTGAGGGAGCAATTTTCAAATTTTTAGGATCCTAATGGAGTCTTGCCCCAAAATACAAGGTTTCATTGAAATAAGAGGACACCGTTTGTCATCTGATAGCTAGCAGTTGCTGCTTCAAAGGCTTAGCTTATCAAGGGAACTGAGTGTATCTCCCAGTTCTGACTGATGCTCAGCTATTTCTTCAAGCATGTTTAACAGGTATGAACACCAGAGAGAGTAAATGACCCGAAATAAGTCCATTATGCTTAGCTAAGGTTACAGACTGTGATCAGATTTGTTTTGACGTCTCTTCAATGGCCAGACGGAGGGGAGACACACAGGCAGGTATTCTGCCTCTTCAGCTCCATCACATTCAAGATGCATATCTCTGCAGAGCAGCTGTCATGATTCTTCTGCTCTGTAGTTTCACGCCTCCAAGCACAGCCCGTAGATCATCACTATTATCCTGATTTAGATCAGAGCAGTAACCTCCGAAAAGCCTGATTTGCCTCTTTTTTTAAATGGGTCAACAAGGTGATGTGACCTGGCTCAGTGCTCAGGGTAGAATTTCAGATAAAGTTCTTTGGTTTTAACAGTGTTTGGCTGCATAGCATGAGTTTGTACTGACTGACTCCCAAAAGTACCACATAGTGAAGATTATTGTTGCATGAATCACGTAGCAACCTCCCAAATTGATCCTGTGAGACTCTCTCGTGAGTTGGGACCTCCAGGTTGTGATCCACCTACAATATGCAACACTACATGGGAGCTGTGATTGCAGTTTCAGGTTTTTCAAAACAATGTCTTTTAAAAGTGAAAGAAGTACTTTTGTAAGTCACCTTACAACAACTGAGACCCATTTCCAAGACATCTCGGAAGACTTCATCTGCTGATGAAGACCTTGTGATATGGCTAAAAATAGTCTAGAAAAAGTTGTAAGAGGACCTTGAGGAACTCTTGAAAAAACTATTAGAGTTGTCAAGTTGACAGTGAGTGTGGCATTTTGTTCCATTATCAAGACCATGGAGGCAGCTCTAAACATCTCCACTATTTATTTTTAGCCATGCTAGTGGCATGGCTTTAGGGTCTGTCAGTCTCTCCAACACTTTGGTCCAGACTGAAATATCTCAAAAACTTTTGGAAGGAATGCTGTGGAATTTCATACAGACAGTCATGGTCTCCAGGGGATGAATTCTAATGCCTTTGAGATTCTCAGATGTTTTCTCTTGCATCATCAGGCTGACACTTTTGGCTTTAATTGACATGCCCCCGCCTGAACATCACATCTCGTTCTCTTTATACATCCATGGGTCTAAGTGATTCAGACATTTACATTCCATCCTATAACTCCCCTGAATAATGTCAAGATAATTTCAGGGTTGCAGTGCATGTGTGAAGACGTCTAAGCTCTGTAGTCGAGCATAACTGGTTGCAAAAAGCTTTCATATGATGACTAAAAAATCCTAAAGGCATAGCACATTGGTACTGACATCAGAAATGACAGCATCGCTGTAATAACATGGATTAGCACTAATGTGCATAGAAGTGCAATTACTGACCTGGGTCTATGTAAAATGTGACAGCTTGCGATTTACCTGTGACCGACAGCGTTATTTGAACGCTGACTCACATTCATGTTCCCCCGTCATATGCAGGGTTCGTGCGTGAAAATGTCATGCTGATGCTGCATTGTAAAACTGCCTACACCCAGTCTGCAGTGTTGGCCAGAGAGTCGCTCGTCAGTGCAGACGTCGCTCCACTGCTGTAGGTGGTCCATCACTTGGCAGCAGATAAAAAGTATTTTTTAACATCCCCTGCAGTCTGAGATTAATTAAAATGCATGTAAACTGTGCCTGTTTCCCTTCATAATTTATCCATAACCCAAGACACTAAAATATAATAATAATCCTGCTTTGAAATATTCATGATAAATTCATTAAATATCTGTTTGTGTCTTATTTCAAAGCCCAAGGCGATCGTACGCACTTTGGCCGAACCCAAAATTCCTCATAATGAGACTTCACTTCAGCCTCTGTATTGGCATCCATTGTGTGTGTGTGTGTGTGTGTGTGTGTGTGTGTGTGTGTGTGTGTGTGTGTGTGTGTGTGTGTGTGTGTGAGCATGCGTGTTAATGTGGATACAGTGGATGGGGTTTTTGCGTATATGTGCATGAGTGGGTGGGTGTTGTTTGAAGTTGTGATCGACCCAACAATTAAAGCAACAAACAACCTCCATATGGAGGACGTGCTGATGAAAAAAAAGAAAGTTGTGTTTAACAAAGTCGGGATCTTTAGATCTTTTGGTCGTGTGTAATGACTGCGCTGAGTTAATAAACGTAGAAGAAAGGCCGTCAGAATGCCTGAGTTTAAAACATTGACATCACAATCTCTCCACACTTCTCTGCAGTCAGTCGAGATTACAGCCACCGCAGCCCACAGTGCATAAACAGCTTAACTTTAATGTGTGGATAAGCTTCTGACAATAGTCCCTTTGTGTAGATAAATACAAGCTGCATATTCACAATAGCCTTTTGCCCATGACCAAAAATACAATCATATGAAGCTCCAAAGCTGCAGGTGACAGAAGCAGCAGCTTACTACAGACAAATAAAAGTAAGTGACCCGTTGGGTTGCATTGCTTGTTGGCTGTAGTAGTGAGTGGTAAGGGCACAGAGTCTTTGCTGCAGCAGCTGCAAGTCTCAGCACTTTGAGTTGATGTAGCAGCAGAGGATTGACGGGGAGGCCGCCCGAGCCCCGGCGGGCTGTTTGTTAGTGTAAGGCATCTGCTCTGTTTGTCAGAGAGATGCCCCTGGCACTGCACCCGCCTTCTCCACCAACACAACACTGTGCAGCATGGCAGCAGGTCACCTCTGCAGGGCCTACAGCATCCAACTACACACTGAGATACTGAGGGAGGCGGAGAATGAGAGGGAGAGAGAGAGAGAGAGAAAGAGAGGAAATGTGAAAATGTCTCCATTCTACTCACAGATACAATTTGTGTTGAAAGTCTCCTGATTAAAATGAAGAGCCAAAACCTGCGTGCAGTCATTTTGTATTTTAGTCTTTAAACATCAGCACAAACAGGAACAGAATTCCATTACCTCAAACAAAATGTGTTCAAAGAGCCTGATATGTTTGAATATGGGTTTCTGTAAATGAAAATGAACTCTGGGTGAAATATAAAAAATATGAACTCAACCAGCTTTCTTTGTGTAATAAAGTAACTGCATGATATCAGACGGCGCTGTCATCTCAATACACTTCATCTCCATCTCCAGTCTAAAGGCTTATACTCCCTTTTTGTACGAAAATAGATATACCTGTTTCGAATATGTTGGTATAGATACAGCCAATAAATGTCACCAGAGGGCGGAGTCAAAAGATTCACACAACAACAAACAAGGCAACAGTGATGGAGGTTCTAATCTTGTACCTTTAAACGGAGTCAGCGTTTTAGGCAGTGGTGTATATTACCGATTCCGTTCCTGCATTGTTTCAGTGTTTTCATCGTCTCCTACGATTGTGCCTGGCTCAAACTACACTACACTGCCTCCATGATCTTCGATGGTACTGCTTTGTTTCGTCTGTATCCAAAAGTTTTCAGAAAACATGCACAAATATGGGTATAAATGAGCCCTTACATCCAGCATAACCAGTTTCCATGGGGGAGTGGTTTTTGATTTTCCCTAATCAGTCACTGGAAACCAATGTATTACCTGAATCTAACATTATTTTAAGTCCACACTGATGTGTAGCCGTGCCAACATACTTGTTTTGCAGCGGTTTTAAGAGTGGAGTGGATCAAGGTAAACAGAGATGTGGACTTGCGTCATTGCGCCTTGGACTAGAGCTTATGCATTGTAATGACTTGCAACCTGATGTGCCAAAAAATCAACTTGACTTGGAAGTAAAATTTTGTAATGTTCATATTAAAAGGCTACATTTGTGCAAATCAGATACACTGAATTCTCTTAGTTGGGTAACATTTCAATGTAAATTGCATTTACTCTGCTTTGCTTATAATGCTCTGTTGTGTGCTGGTGTTACGTAGGCTGATTTGAATGGCTGATTTGCAACACTGTTATGTGTTTTTATCTTTTTATGGTGTATACTTTTCATTTCTTCCAGACTATTATTATAAGGCAGCAATTTCTGTGCAGCTCCAGAGTCCAAGACAAATTTCCCTACAGGGACAACTAAGTGTATCGCGTCGTATCATATATCGTATCGGATCATATATCGTATCATACTGCATTGTATGTATCATATCATTTCATATCTTTAAAAGTTTCCCTCATCATTTTATGCAGCATATAATGCAAAGAAATTAATAAATAAATGTTTTTATAAATATATATATATTTGTTTGTCTACATTCATTTAACCGAATATCAATAATCAGAATACAAATCCAACTCATTGTCAGACTTTACCTTGTCTTTTCTCCTTATAAAGAGTGTAAGACTGCAGTAACTATCGGGGTGGCAACTTGACTTAAGACTTGACTCCACTTGCTCAACAAAAATTGACTTGGGACTCGGTCGCTGGACCAAAGAACTCACATATCTGGAAGTAAAGCAAACAACAATGAAGGGCAATATTGAGGGCTGAGCTGAAGGGGGGCTCACCCTTCCGCCAAGAAAGCATCTTTCCGACATGCCTAGCTTTCAGGCAGGCATGCAGGTGCCCTTAAGAAATGTGAGCACATCCAAAGTGTAAATATGTTATGTGATAAAGCCTCATTGCACAGGAAAGCTGCAGTTCATGCAGCACATGACACAGTTGAAGCAGAAAGTGGGTCTTTTCTCTGTCCCAGACTCTGGTGTACAATATGGAATATAACAGAAAAGTGGAAATAGAAAAAAAAAATCATTTCTATGTCTATACTCTATGGAAATTGATATATTGGCTAAGATAAGAGATTGTTTTTTTATGAAATATTGATGTTTTCATTGTCTCAGGTGTTTGTGATTTGACTTAGTTTTGTTTGGTTACTGCAGCATGTGGTTCCAGTATGAAAAGGTTGTTGTTTCACATTGTAAATTGAATGCCTGGCGATAGTCCATAACTTGAAATGTCCCATTTTCAATAAACTTTGTGCTGACAGCGCAGGAATTCAACACTTTCATAAACAAGCAGGAGACCAAAGCAGTTGAGACGTGTTTCTCATTTCTACTTTGTGAGATTGCTCTCAGTTTACACTGGTACTTAAGTATGTGCTAAGTCCCAGAACACAAAAGGTATCAACAGTTGGATATAAGCCGTAATTTATACTGAGGCATACCGAGGTGCAGTTTGAATACATGTTGGAGTGTGTTGTGTAATTGAGACACAGACAGAAGAGCTACAGAGAAAGAGACTCTGGGAGTGAAACTACAGTGAAACGACACACTGGAGGATTATATTGATCGCAGGCTGATTGAGTTCCAGATTGGCTGATCTGATTTAGTGACCGCGCACATCATCAGCGTGAGCGATGATGAGCCGAGAGTGTGTAGTCACGCTGATCTCCACGAGCTCTGACGCTTCGTCCCACTGGACGTCTGCTGGTTGTATATTCAGAGGATAGAACTGTGAGGCGGCATGTCAGAAAGCGGACGTCCATCTGGCATCCCGGGGACATGCGGGGCATACCAAAGTCTGAACCTGAGCCTCTCGCTGGAGGATTGAGAAAACTTCAGCGTTGTTCACGCTCCGCCGACTTTCTGTCTGCTTTCTCAAGAGTTGCTCTGTGATTGAGCGTGGCTGGAAGGGGAAAGTGCGTGCATGTCCGGGCCACAGGAAACATGAAAATCTCAGTTTGTGCTGAGAGCCGTGTTCATGCTTCTCACCCGATACTCTTGATCTGCTGCACGGTGATTTCAGCCGTCCCTCTCCATTTCTGCTTGTCCCCTCCTCACCAACACATACCTGCTTACACATGTCAAACTCTGACTTAGGAAGCATATGTTTATGTTTCCCTAAATCCTTCCATCCAAACGTAAAGAATATAGATCAGCTCTGGCTGCCCCTCCGAAGTTTTGTCTTACACTAACTAAATACACAGTGGGAAAAAGATACCTCATTAAAATGTGACTTTTTTTTTTAACCAAACACACCCTGCAGTTAAAATTGCAAATCAATGCTAATTGTTGTCACAAGGTAAACACCAAATGATGCTAAAATAAGCATGGTGTGACAGCAGAGGGATTTAATCTGCACTGTTGGGGGAATCTGCGTGGTTTCCCAAAATAACAGCAATGCTTGAGGCAGCAGTGGAATGATTCATTCATGTCTGACACACGATTTGTGTGACAACTTGAAGACTTGAGATGACTTTGTTTTATAGGCAAAGCTTACACTTTAATTCCCCCAGTAGTTTACACAGGACTACCAATTAACAGGTCTGCATGGCCAGGTCTGTGACAGCAGGGGGGGGGGCTGTCTTATATTTACAACTACCATGAAGAGAACGGATTTGCTCAGAGGAAATCCTTCCTCCCCCACCTTGTCACTGTTTTTGCTATTATTTACTTTATTTCAGCATCACACATCAAAGCCATTGTGAAGGTCTGGTAACACAGAACGTAAGGCAATCAGACAAGCTGTATACAAGCAGTTTAGCCAGATTATCTAAGCCACTTGAACAGAAACTTGTGAGCACAATTTAGGCCACACATAGGTGTATTGGTAAGTGGGCATATGGGTTAACGGGAGTCCCACCGTAGATATCTATCAGGCATTGATTCATAGGTCATCAACAGATTTGACCTACTGATAGCACCGATGCAATGCTAGACGGCTGTATCATACGTGATTAGGCTGTCTTGTTGATAAGAAGTGACAGTGAAACCTAGTCACCAGAAGAAAATGGTAGAAATATACGTTTTTGCTGGCCATGAATAATTTACAGTTAGATATTTCATATGTTTGCACAGTGAAGTAGTATATGAGCTGACTTTCTCATCTGGAGGTGGAGGGAAAGATGGGTGGTATGACACCTAGGCGAGACGCCTACTGAGCTGCAGACTGTTGCAGATCACCGTTTGAAACCAACAAAACTGGTGCTTTACAAAGTCATTTCTCTGTTTCCTTAGGCTTTTTATGCACCAGTTGTGGGTGTTTTTTCATCAGCTTTTTGGGCTCTGAATTTGGGTATTTTGTAGCAACCTGCTGAAATTTTTCCATCGACTTTTTAGACTCCAAACGTGGGTGTTTTGTAGTGACCCAAAATATGTTTCCATCAGCTTGTTAAGCTCCAGTCACGGGTGTTTTGTAGTATCCTGTCAATGTGATTCCATCAGCCAGTTTGGCTTCAATCATGGGTGTTTTGTAGCATCCTGTCAGTGTTTTTTCATTGATTTTTAGGGTTTAATCATTGGTATTTTGTAGCAGCCTCTTTTCTTGGTGTCTTTCCATTGGCTTTTTAGGTTCCAAATGTGGGTGAACTGTCGTGACCCATCTGCGTTTTTCCATCGGCCTTTTAGGTGCTTATTATAAGTGTTTTGTAGAGACTATGTTACACTTCATTTCCATCATAAGTCTGTCATTGCCGCCACAAAGATTTAATTTTTTGTCAAAATAACAGTCTTCTCCTATTCTCCTACTTTGATGCTTTTATTCAATTCTGCTTGATTGCCCCCCCCCCCCAATGGGGAAACCACTGCTTTTTAATGTCACAGTACCAGACAAATCAGTCCACTCAGTGGAGTGGGTGGATTCAGAGGTCTGGACCCCGGCATTTATTCATTGTGACAGAGAGTGGTGGCCGCTGTGAGCAGAAGGTCTGCAGTGGGTATGTTTCTAGATGTGTGTAGCTGAAAAGAAAAGATAACTAAGCCTTTTTTTCTCATCTCGCTTCATGTTGTCTTCACTAATCTCCACCAGCAGCAAAAACAGAAGTAGCCCAAGCTGACAGTCCCAGTTCTTCTTGACTCCATGTGATGTCTTTGCAGCCATGATGTGTACTTACAGTTATGAGGAATGTGTGTCAGCTATGGTGTAGCCTGCAGCATAGCTGTAGAACCCTAAGCATTTAGTTATGACTTAACCTCTTAAAGGTAGACTGTGCTCATTTTCAAAATTCATACTTGTTATATCACTGGTCCAAGACAATCCAAAATTTATTAGTTAACATGAAAAAAAAAAAACATAAGAAAAGTAGAGTGCTAAAACTCAAATTTGTGATTTCATCATGTATAAAGTCTGGAGCTGCCCCATAGACAACAAATTGTGTAAGATGTTCTAAATGACACTGAGAGCACCCAGTTAAATCTTCGGAGAATATGGCTATATTTTGTGTTGCACACACCAATAGAATAAAGCTCATCTGAGTATAAAAAAGAAAATAAACATCATGTGGCTCCACAAAATCAGGCTCCTGTTCATTGTCCATGGAGCCGCTCCAGATTTTATACTTGATGACATCGCAATTGGAAATCTTAATAAAAGTGGTGCTCCCCTTGAAGACAAAAGAATAAATAAAGCTTGAGGGCCTTTCGCTCCGTGTGTTGCAGGTTTGACAGTGATGATCCTGTTTGTTCCTTGTGAGTGTGTTCCTTTTCCTCTTGCCTGAGGAGGACAGGTTTGATTCAGGTTTGTTTGCAACCTGTCTGATCATCTGACAGCTCATGTTCTTTTGTTCCCAGATCTCAGCAATTAACTCTGTGAGAACACAGTTATTACAACTGATAGGAATGATGGCCATACTACAAAAAAACTCCCAAGTTGGGAAAAAACCCAAAACCTGGAAGTAGCCTTCGTAACATGTGTGACTTTCTACTGTCATTCTGTTTCCCCAAAGAACATTGAATTAAATGTTCAAGTTCAAAAATTAGAAAGAGGAAAAACAAGTGTGGGAAACCTAGAAATGTTGGTGTGTCATGTCAGATGTGTCATACAAGGCTGGAAGCTCTTGCTAACGTTTTGCATCACTGAGCACTCTTTATTGTTTGTTTGAACTGCTTCCCTCTGAACTCTCCCTTCATCCATTTCATCACCTCTCAGAGAGCCGGAACATTAAAAGGGGGGAAGCTACTCCGCCATTGTGTTAAATTACACTGAAGTAGGGCAGCCAGTCTGGGCACGCAGTTAACGCCGTCAACACTGAGACTGAACTCAATGGATGCACATACTGTTCATTCCATGTATGTGTTCAAAGTATGCTAAAGGATAGTGGTGGAGCCTGTAAGCTGCTGCTTTGCTGAAGTGTCCTTGAGCAAAGTTCTGCCTCCCCTGCAGCTCTGAGGATGCTGCTGTGCAGCCGCCCCTGACCTCTGACCTCCCTGTGGAAGGGAAGAAAGAGTTTCCCCACAGGGATCAATAAATTATCACATCACTCTGCATCTAACATGCTTAACAGGCAACTGCCTTGACTTTATCTGCCTGTACTCCTCCTGACCTTGTGCCAATTACGCTTTGTTTTCACTGCAGTTGACAGCTGGTCTTGTCTCCTTTAAGTAGCATCTGGGCCATTATCAGGGGACCAAGACATACCACAGATGATAGTCAATTAAAGGATCATTCCAATTCATTACAAATAGGTTTTTTTTTCATAGTTGGGCCATCTTTCTTGTTAGTAGTAAAAAGATTGTCCTCACCAACTTATTGCCATAACCATAAATACCATGACTACTTTGTACTAAAAGGCAGACAGACAGGGTCGAACACATGATCAGTTAGACAATTAGACAAGTTCATAAAGGTACAACTTACTAAACATATTAGGAGGATGAAATGAACTGTCAAATTATTACCCCCACTCTCTGTTGTGCACATACATCACAGTTTAATTTTGACTCACTGTACTGTAGATACGCGCACACACAGTTTTCCGCAACAATGACAGCCCATTCTCATTTCCAGGTCATCATATTTATTACACCCCTAGGCTTGTTATAGCGACAAACAAGGCATCCTTTAGCATCTCTATGAGACACACTGGGCTTTCGGCCATCTCTAATGTAAACCCATCTGTGGCAATAGTTGGTGCTGAGAGCAACTGACAAGAGAGGGTGAGAGAGAGAGAGGAGGTGGATGGGTCAAACAAACATAAACTTAAACCCAGGGGACTGCTGTTCATGTCTCGTCTTAAACCAAAAGTCAGTAGCCTAGTGTTTAAATGTAACATTACGTAACTTACGTCTGTCTGTTATTTACGTCACTGACGTTGCATATTTACATCACATTACATACTTATTTTAACCCAAAAAATGTTGTTGTTTTTGTTAACCTAATCAATAGGGTTGGGAATCACCAGAACAGATATTATCACAATACTTTAGTCACGATACAATATCATTGCAATTTTAAATATGTTCAAAAATGCCGGTTATTGGGATAAATTATATTGAAATATATTACGATTATTATTTTATTTTCTAATCTGTAAATTGTGTCCCTAGAGGGAAACTTTGTCAACATTAGTTTTATCTAATAAGATGAAATGTCTGAGTCTGTTCATCTCACTTCGGTCATTTTTTTGCAGCAGTAAAATGTATCTAGTGGGCTGACAAGCAATTGATTATATTATTCTAGTGGGCTACCTAACGTCTAATTTTGTTCTTGTAATATTAATAATTCATATTCACTGTGTGATGATCCGATATGCCACACAAAAATATCAGGATACTATGCTGAGTCGATTTTTCCCCATCCCACTTGTTGCCTAAACCTAACCGCGACTGCCTCATAACGTTAACCATGTTAATCATGTTTAAGCAAGGAGACAGTTGTACGTCACAATTCAATTCAATTCAATTAAAAAAAACTTTCCGAGGTCCGCCGACAGAAATGGCTGGGCCCATTAAAAAAGGGGCAGTGAACGGGCCATATTAATGCAACTCTCTCCTAGTTAAGTCTCCATAAATCGGGTCATGTGGCCAGCCGCCTGCATTTTTTTGTCGTAATGGTTGTGTTTACCAAAGCAACAATAAATACAATGTATATTTTTGTTGTTTTAGTAAGTATGCTGAATACATCTGCTGTCTTTTCCCAGCTTTAAGTGGTTCTTATTTCAACTATCCAAACCTTAACCATAGTGGTGGAAGGTCGATAATATGAATCTTATTACAATGGTGTTCTGACACGGTTTCAGAAGGCAACAAATGTCATCCATTTAAAAATAATATAAAAAGCATGTATTTTGTTAAATGTGAAAGTTCATCCTTGTTCTGGCAAAAGCTAGTCTGATTAAATAATGAGTTTCTACTCACCAGTTTCTTTCCAGAGCTTCCAGCTGCATCTCACACTCTTTGGAGTTTGCTCAGTTGCCATGGAAATCAAGTGACCAAGTTGACCATTTATAGCCAACGGTTATTAAGTTATATTTGGTGGACAGGCCCTGCTGTTTGAGAGAGCTCTCAATGGATCAGTGCAGCGACAAGGAAACACATAAAGATTCAATCTTAGTTAGTCAACAACACAAAATTCCACAAAAGAAGCAGGTGCAGGTGGAGGAGGCAGCTGCGACAGCAAAGGTATTGGCACGAATGCAACCATCAGAATAACAATGGTAAGTGTAACATTATAACATCCGTGCTGTGTACCTGTGCTATACACCTGCATGAATAAAATTGGATGTTACCATTCACATGATTGTGAATGAGCCAATCATTGTGAGGCATATTTCAAACAGCTGATGCCCTTTAGCCCACACAGCGTGACTCTAGTCCCCTGCCTGGACTAACATTATGCTTAATTTCAGTCAAAGACATTCAAGGAACTGACCATTTATAGTGAATGGTTATAGAGATAGATTTCACAGGAAAGGCTCTGCTGTTTGAAGGAACTCTCAATAATAAACTTTAGGCAAAAAGGCATGCACAATGTTGTAGTCAAGATCACCTACACAACGATCAAGTCATGACCAAGACCGGAGTGTAGCGAGACCAAGACTTTGAGGGGTTGAGACCAAGTCAAGACCAAGACCAAGGCAGGGTGAGTCCCACACTGCAAGGCATTCTGATGATAAAATGTGGAACATCCAAACCGTAGGCACTCCTCAAGTTGATCTGAAAGATCTGCATTCCCGTAAAAACACAGAAAACACGTGACAATTTCTCTCCATTCACCTTTTATATTGCCACACGTGTGTATATAAAAATGTACCATGAGAAATGTCTTGTTAAATAATTAAAAGGCATTACAGAAGTGATCCTTCATTGTCCTCTATGAGCAAACTAATACAAGCTCTAGTGAGCTGAAATTAACTTAACACTCTTTATTCAGTGCCCATTTTTTGATATCCCTGCAAGTTGTGGTCTTCAGCGTTCTTAAAATATATTCTTGAGTCCCTTTTGTCTGAGACAGAGACAAGACCAAGTAAAAAAGTACTCGAGTCCAAGGCGAGACTTTTAAATAGTGGTCTTGGGGGTGATTCTAAGACCAAGACAGATCTCGAATATTACAACCATGTGCCAATCAATGTAAAGCATGTTGCAAATAGCTGATGCCAAACAGCCAATACAGTGGGACTTCAGTGGTCTGCCTGATCTAACGCTACACTTTATTGAGAAGACCTTGAGTCAGGATTATTTTGTCAAACTAATTTTTCCAGGGTCAAGGATGAGCTTCCATACTCAGCAAAATACATCCCATATAAACAAACTGTATAAGTGTTTTCTGATGCCTCCATCACCAGGATGACTTCATTTAACCTAAGTCGAGATTATATTGTCAGATGTAGTTTGTCATCTAATGTGGTGGACTTTCATCTTGTTTCCAACCTGTCTGATCATCCGACTGCTCGTGTTTCTTTCTGTTGGACTTTGCTTCAGCAATGTCACTATGTTCCCACATCTCAGATTACTTTGGTGAGTACAATGTTATCACAGCTGACAGAAATGAGACCAAAAGTAAAAAGCAAAACCCGTTTTTAATGACACATTATCTTAAAAACGAGAAAAATATATTGGCAACACTGGTATGTCTGTATTTCTAGGTATATATATATACCTATATATATATAGGTATATATATTGTGTACCAGCGGGAGTATGCCTATATCATCCCCCACTCTGTGTGTGCGTGTGTGTGTGTGTGTGTGTGTGTGCGTGCGTGCGTGCGTGCGTGCGTGCGTGCGTGTGTGTGTGTGTGTGTGTGAGCATGTGTTTTCCAGGCCACCCTGGGAAGAGAGGTTTCATTAGGCACATTTCATCCCAGTGATATCACAAACTCCTTGACCTCCCTGACCCTGCAATCTCCCACACAGGCTAAAAGCAAACTCAACACGCACAAAAAAAGCTCCAAGACTGAAATGAATTAAGTTCAAAGCTGGTTTACTGAAGGTCAGAAAACTTTTAGATGCGATTCTATGTATGTCATCATTACATTGTGTTATTCCTTAACTTTCGACTTGGCTTGACTCTGATTCTTTGCCAGTTCAAACCAGAGGAATCAGGTCCTCTTCTCTCCAGTGAAAGTGTTTATTCCAGAATTTCTTTAGGCTTAAATTCAGCCTGGGGATAAAACTTCCCTTGTTATGTCCTTCCGCACATACGTTCCTCACACAGTGATGTTAAAACGATCGGAGGAAAACAATAGGCGCAGAGAAAAGGCAAAGTTTTTCTGTTGTCACCAAAGGGGCTAACTGCAGTGTTTGATTTCAGCCTGATAGGCGATCCTCCTGAGGCACACAATTAATATTTAACTTGATAGGCTGGAGAGGCAAGCTTTGAGCAAAGTGAGCACACATAACAATAGAAGCAATTTAAACGTGCAAAACGAAACTATTGAAAACTGCAGATCATAAGTCATCTACAGGCGATTGAAAGGGGCCAGTGTGCTGGGCTGCGGACTCAACATTCAATTAAAAATGTGCCACTTTATCCCCTCTCCCATATCTATTGCTCTTTGTGAAACAGCCATGTTCATATCCATTACTCATATGTGAAGTGAGGCTGTGTGCCGCCTCGGTATAGGGCATTCTCTGGCTGCCAGATTCAATCAGAGAACTTATATTGTTTGCAAATAAGTGTAACGCTTGTAATTCCTCTTTAATTGATTATTCATCCTTGGCTGACCTCTGACCCCTTCTTTCCTTTCAACTTCTCCTGAGTGAAATCCAACCATCTCCTCCAAATTATTCTTGGAAGCTCCCCCGGAGAGTCTGACATTTTGCCCTTTCCATGCCCAGTCGTATCGCGAAGTATACATTCCAGTGAATCAAGGACACTGCATTCCAGCGTTCAGGTTTCACCCAAGCAGAGCTGCAGAAATATGTGCACATATGTACACAAAACATGTACACCATCCTGTTGCACAGGCAATGTTTTTATATATCAGTCTGAATTCTTTTCCGTCAGGTACAACTCTATGATTCAAATGCCACTTGTCAAATACTTGATGTATAGGGTCACTAGTGACACAACTATAGAGGTATCTAGTCATGCAGATAATGCTAGTGTGCTTTGCCCAGGTTTTAAGATATCTGTGCTCCCAATACACTGGAGGTGAATAGAATTGTGTTTGTGGTGCTCACAGTCTTGAAAAAGGACATTAAACACATTTTTGTCTTAAAAATGACAAGCTAAATTCATACCCAATAAAAGTTGCTCTTGCTCAGTTGGGTACACTCAGAGGTTTTGCTGTGATGGTACTACTTGGTCTGGTCTTGGTCTCTTAACACTGCATTATGTGGTTGTGGCACATAACGTGTTATCACACCATTATGCAACTTGTAGTAGATTCCCAGGTCGTCAAACACCGACGTTTTGGGTTGGTGGTTCAGTCCGACTACCAACCCAAAGCATCGTAGGCTATGATGTCCTGGGAATGAGACTTAACAATCAATCAAAAATCAATACTAAACACAGGAAGGCAATCCAAAAAATATAGAAAACAAGGAAGGAAGTAGTAAAAAGCCTTTATTGTCGTGGCTATATCATAATGTCAAAAAAAAGTTGGCTCTTTAAGTTACGTATAGACACTACAGTAAAGGTGGAGTGCCTAGATTGCCTTCCTGTATATCCTGTTGTTTCCCATCCTACATGAGTGCCACATACAAGCTTTTAACCTATGTTTGAATATAAAAAGCAACCAGTCGTCTTTCTGTTTTTTAAAAAAAATCAATAATGTTGCTTCAAAACTGCAACTGGAACAGTCATAGTTTTAAGCACATGGTTAATTTTGTAAAACAGATGCAGTCTCGTCAGAACTAGGTCCCAAAATTTCTTGATTAGGTGTAGAAAAACATCATGGTTTTGCTTACTTAC
Source organism: Epinephelus awoara (assembly GCA_035609425.1). Lineage (NCBI taxonomy): Eukaryota > Metazoa > Chordata > Actinopteri > Perciformes > Serranidae > Epinephelus > Epinephelus awoara. The sequence continues at coordinate 8,019,448 of CM069305.1, forward strand.
TTAAGTGCGGTTATTACCTATGGAACATTATATGTCGTAAAGTCAGACGCATGTCAGGTAATGTCACATAAGTACATCTACTTACATGATATATTTATGTAAAGTATGAAAGTATGTCAAGTTGAAATTGGGTTATTTTCAAATATAATTCTTAAGGAAATTCTCTCTTTCTGTCTCTGACTGTGCCACTTGCTTGTTGCAAGAGATGCCTTCCTTGTTGGAAGATAAAAAAGAGAGTAGCATATTTAGCCTGGCAAGCTAATGATCAGTTGTGCATGAAGTTAAGTAAAACATATACCGTTGGCTGTCGAATTTGTCACTGTCAGTTACATTCAGTGGAGTCTACACCCATGCTGTTGTTTCATGTTTAGCATGTAACGGATAAATATTAAATGTTTTTAGCTTGAAAACAGAAAACGAGATGCTAACACAGCGTACCTCACTACGACATGTTTGTTGTTTCCTGCTTATGTTTACATGTCACTCACTTTGATTCAGGTCACTACAGTTGGGTACTGAACTCTGTCTTTTAAAGGGTATCAACTAAATTACATCGGCACTACTGAGTACTGATTCACTGTAAATCCACTAGTGCCGAATGTCAATACCTGTGTGAGAATCACCCTAAGGCCAGGTAGCCAGCCATGGAGCTTGCGGCAACGCCAATCTGCTGTAATAGTTTTGGCACGTGATCTATTTTCTTTTTTACATTATTTTACTATTAGCATATTATTACTGCCAGACAAACATACATGCACACTCACACATAGACAGAGACAGAAAATTACCTTGATACTTAGATAGAAAAACGCAGAGGAGCAGACTTATTTTAAGGCCTGCTAAGTCACCCCTGTAGCTTGTTCAACTTGTACCAAATTCCAGTACCCAACCCTACAGGTTACCTGATGAAGATGTTCCTTTTAAACGTGACTCAGGAGAATCTTGGGCAATTCAGCGTTTCATTTTCTTGAGTATGAAACGTCAGTGATGGCCTTAAAAACAGAACATGTGACAAAATTATCTTTATACAGTGAACCACATTGTAGCTTTTTCAGAGCTTTCAAGCCCATCTTGCATGATAACACCTGTGTCAATTCCCTTTGCTGATATAGCGTGACATGCAGCTGAAGTCTTATAAATTATGTGATTTGGGGGAACTGGCCCTTAGGCCAAGTTGGGGTACCACAAAACACGCTGCATAATACTTGTAGTTTAAAAGAAAGTGGCTCATTTGCCACTTCCGTCAACTTTGAGTTAAAGTTTTCATTTTCAAATATCAACACATTTATCAGAGTTGTAACTTACACTGAGCAGTGACTGTAGTTTTAGTATGCAGGGAAAGAACGGCCTATTGACTAGTTCAATCTGTATAATGAAAAAGCCATTACACACAGCAGATGTGTGTTTTGAGGAATTCTCTCTTTTTCTTTCCCAGAAGAATTTAATCTGCCAAAATGAGCAGATTAGATGCTGTCACTCTATCTCAGATTTTTTTTTTTTTCCAACTAATTTGCAATTGTGGTACTGGGTCAATATTTGCATTGGCAAATATATTCTTTTCTCCTCTCTTCCCTCTTTGTTAAACTGTCAGAAGCTGATGTCTTTGTCAGGGACGTTCCTGAATAGCGTTGGGTTGTGCCTCCGCCTCTCGCTGCGGCAGCCTGCATTGAAGGCGATCTGAGATATAATTATGGAAAACTTTAAAGTTGTCATCAGCTTCAGTAGAGATAATTGATACAGGCTGTTCCAAAGAGGCATTATCTTGTCATTTGTGCTGAGTAGTGTTACCTTTTTAGTCCTCCAAATGGTCACATACATGGATGTATTTACACTACAAGGAAAGTCCATTTCACCACCTTTCCTATGAATTATTTCTCCCTCCAGGAGAGCTATATATATTCCCTACAATTGTTTAAAATTCATAGGCTTTTACTGAAACGCAGGAATTATGGCTCTGTGATGGATTCCTCCTTTATCTATTGTGACTTTCTACGTGTCCAAGACCATAAACATTTTTGCAGCCGTTCTGTGCATTTGAACTGTCAGCTACCAACCTTCCTCGCTCATGCCTCCCCGCTATATTTCTATTCCTGTGGCTCTAAAAATATCCAGGGGCCATCAGATCTTCAGCCCCCCTCAAAGACCGGCTGGTGTAGCGCGGAGAGGGCCGTGAAACACGCCATTAGATAGATTTGAGGAAGACAGATGACCTGCACCGGGCAGTGCTGAGTGTGTGTGAGCAGGGCTGGGGGTTTTGTGCAGAGAGATACCCGACTATCAAGGAGCCATTTGGAAGAGGCTGTCACCGAGAAGGAGCACAATTCCCCGACAGATATGCTGAGGAAGGGAGGGGGGGCATTAGTGTGAAAGGCAGGCAGGGCGGCTTTGGGGTTGTTGGAAGGGAGTGACGCTCCTCTCAAATGGAACACCAGGGACGATTAATACATGACCACAGGCATGGGGTGGGAGCTGCTTGGCGGGGGGTTTGGAGTGCCGGGGTCATGGGGGGGAGTTAATGCTGCTTATCAGGATCACAGGGAGGCTTTGGGAGGTTGGGACGAGGCCAATTTAACACATGGGGACACACACTCAACACCGGAATCAACCAGAGATAGGCTAGATTAACGACTCCTCCGTTTGTTTGTCCCATTATAGAGAGCCAAAGTCCTGACACCACTTCCCGTCCAGCCATAGTTTCACAGCAGTTCAGCATCGGCGTCTGCTGGGATACAGCAACACCATTTGCACAAACCACAGGCAGAACTGCATTACATCATAAATTATTAGCCTATATTTATTCATGATTATAATTACATTTGCTAATGATTATTATGGAGGGCAGTGCATGGTTGCCTGTTGTGGCATAGCAATTTTTATTTAAATATTTCCTATCCATATATTGTGGTGGATGTTTCCCCCCAATATATAATATAATTGCGATAATATAATAATATAATTTTTTAAATTGGTAGCAAAAGTTTTGTAAATTCAGACACAAAAGTATTTGGTCACATCTAAATTAGCTTTCAAGTTTGAACTGGCCGCCCAGTGTGTAAAATTTTTACCAACAACAGAAGTCAAAACAATGCAAACATAAAATGTGTTTCTTCTAATTTCTGCTTATCCTGGTTCTACATTTTTCATCCTAAGTTGTGACAGTTACTTTCTTTTCTTACTAGTAAAAATATTTGCTAACAAACTTTAGCATGAGTCACATCAATAAGCTAGCTGCTAGCTAGCATGGTAGCTCATGGCAAAAAAGCAGCTTTTCAAGCAAGATAGGACATTATTCTCTACTTATGTAGCATTTTTAACACTTTCATTCAAAATGTTTTAGATAAAACCAGCAAATTCTGAGGTTTAAGTATCTCGGTCTGAATTTTATTATCTTCTGAGGTCGTTCACCTCAGTCAGTGAAGTTTACAGCAAACCATGATAAGTTTTTTTGGGTTTTTTTAACAGGAACTTAAAGATAAAATCCATTACATACATCACAGTGTTATTGTTAAGTGAAATGCTACCACAGTTATAGTGACTTATTTAGTTTGGCTCAACACCCAGGTCAGTCAATACGACCAAGTTTGCGAGTGGCTCTGACGCTTGATCCTCTTCTTTAAAAGCCCATTAAAGCTCAAGTAGGGCATTTTAATGTTGGTGTCACTGGGCAAAAAAAATCTCATAATTAACTTTTAGCTTATTGTAATTTGAGGGAACACTGGACTTTTCAGATGTTTTAATATTTTAGTGCACTGTTGAGCTGTGTAATGAGAAAGTAAATGACCTGGCGAAAAAGTTAAAAACAGTCAAGCCAAAATGAAGCACCGCCCACCAGCTGGAGCCGACTTTCTCATTTTACAGCTAAACAGCACACTAAAATATGTTTCTGAAAACATTTGCAGTAAGAAAAAAGCGATGCAGTGGCAGAATCTTTCTTCATTTTTGATTGGTGCTGCCTAATTTGACAGCGAGACCGCAGTTCACAAGCTGCGACTGATATGATTGACAGTTGCTTTAGATACTCCTCAGCTCTGATTGGTTGTTTTCATGGTTCTTGCAAATGTCAGTAGGAACACTATGAGGAGGCAGAGTATTTTTTTCACAGATTCTTTGTCTCATGTACTACTGTCAGGATATACTGAGCTATATGTAAATAACTGTGTCATATTTACTTAAAAAAATTACCTACTGCAGCTTTAATGCATACACCTAAAATTCTAACATAGCCAAACTGAATGGTGTAATGTGACCAACTCATTTTTGACAAAATTGTGTGAAGCTTAGGTCTTCAGTCAAGAGGGTCAGGATATATCTATGGGATTCTGAATGGGGTGCTTTTACTTCGGGAACACAACCTGGAAGTTGTGGTTTCCCTCACACTCCCTGTGGGACATCTTTGCTCCGCCTGCTCTCACACCAGTTGGGTCTGGAAATGAGACGACCCACACTGGGTAGTGAGGAATTTTTGGAACACAGCGGCCCGCAGATGCTCCCCAAAGAGCCGGATAAGCTCCTCTATCACAGAAGACATAAGCACCCACTTCAGTCTTCCTGTACTTGGAGAGGAGAATGCAAATGAGCGGGCTGTTCTCTGTAAATAAACAAGAGACTGAATAAACCCTCCCAGTTCAGCTATTCATTCAGGAAACTCACCTCAGCTGCCTAATGAGCTGGCTAATTTGTCTCAGATTCAGTTTTACGAGACGCAGTCGTGTTTGTGTTTATCTGATAGCGCTTGTTTGGATGTGAGGGGTGGGGGGAGTGGGGGGGGACGTTGAGTGTTGAGGAGGCTGATCGTCATTCTACACACCAGCTGGAGACCAGTAGGAGCTGGACAAACCACCCTTCTCCTCATCCTCCCTCTCAGCACAGTTGCCCAACTGCGAGTCGTATATCCGCCAGCTCTCTGCCGATGTGGAAGGCAGTCATTACGGGAACAAGTGATTTCTCTTTCAGCCTGGTTCATGGGTCAATTGCTCTCTCCCTTTCTATTTCATGGCAGAGTTGGTGGGATTGAAGCTCTCCTCTAACCTGAGCTCCCCATTCCCACGCATTCTTTGGGGCTATTGAATCCTCTGGAGCCTCACAGTTTGCACTTGTGCTTTTGCAGCATTGTGTTTTACTTTATTGATCCTAACGAGGCGGCGATTTGTGTCATCCGAACAGGCCGGGCGCCCTGTTTGTCCAGATATATGTGCCCTGCCTTCAGTGAAAATCCCTTCCCAGTAAAATCTTTAACACCCCTCGCTGTCCTCTTATTGAATAACTGTCAGCTGTCTTTTGATGACAGAGTTTAGGGCTTTACTCCTCTCTGTAGCCGCAGAGGTCTCATCACACACAGCCTCAATAAAGGAAAATACATAACTGGCCATGAAAAAGCATGACCTCGTCTACTTTTTGGTGTGTATGCAGTCAATATGACAAAGCATAATACTCATTTAATGAGGGCTGGGGCCGTCCAGCATCCCAGGGTTTGTCATGTCTCGCAGGAAGTCCAGACTAACATTTTTACAGCTAGTATCTTTCAAACAACAGATGTTTTCTCCATCTTTATATGGAGAATTTTATGATGTTTTGCTCTATTTGATTTGAAACTACAGGAACAGAAACAGCAGATAAAAATGATCTAAGAGACAGACTTGATGTAAATAAAACAAAGGTGGTATGTTTTTTATAAAAACCCAGCTGAGCTTTTCTTTTGGTCCCTCACTATTAGACTCAGTTAATGAGTATAAATATTTACTGACGACTTTGACATAATTTGTGGATTATAATAAACAGGTACAGCAAGCATTATGTAATGCACTCAAACAAAGGTCATGGTTCTGTAATAGCTCAATGTAGAATCCACGGGTGGTCTTCTATTTAAAAGCTCCACAGATTTGATCGTTTAGTTCTGACTGCTCTTCACAGAGATGGATTAAAAGAGTACTCCATCTGTTTAAAATTGCACCACTGTAACATTGTCGGACAATGAGGGACAGTTTTAAAAAAAAAAAAAAGTGCAGCAGAGATGGGCTGCTGGCTACAGGGGTCTGGTAAGATCACTTCTTTCTAATTCCACAACCCCAGATTTTTTCATCTTCAAGCTTGTAGTTTTCAGCTGGGGGTGGTTGGTCCTGGTGCCCCCATGTAAGAAAAAGAAAAAATGCTGTTAAAGTGCCCTCTTGGATGTCCTTCCACTGAGAAAACATGATGCAGGGCCTTGTAGGGTGCTGTTCCAGTGGAGAAAATGTGATGCAGGGCCCTTTGTAATGCCCTTCCAGTGGAGAAAACACAACCCAGGGTCCTGTAATGTGCCCTTCCAGTAGAGAAAACGCAATGCAGGCCCCTCAATAATGCCCTTCCATTGGAGAAAACACCCCGCAGAGCCCTGTAGGGTGCCTTTCCAGAGGAGAGAACGTGACACAGGGCCCTGTAAGGTGCCTCTCTGGTGGAGAAAATGTAGCGCAGAGCCCTATAGTATGCCCTTCTGTGACGAAGGGCCCTTTATGGTGCCCTCCCAGTGGAGAAAACATGAAGCAGGGCTTTGAAGGATGCCCTCTCAGTGGAGAAAACGCAGAGCCCCTTAGGCTGACCCTTTGAGTTGAGAAAATGCAATGCAAGGCCCTATAGGGTCTCCTTCTACTGGGGAAACACTATGCAAGGCCCTTTAGGGTATCCATTTAGTGGAGAAAACACAATGCAGGGCCTTGTAAGGTCTCATTTAAGTGAAGAAATATATAGGCTGCACTTCATCCTAGAAAGCCTGAGTTCACCACTGTGGGCCAGTATGCATCTCATGACCCTGCAATACCAAATGTGACCACCAAATCTGTTTACTACAGCTTCGCTTTTTTGTAGTTTTGTACATCATATTGATCATGGCTCTTCTCGATTAATGACTCTTCAGTTCCGCAGCCTATAACAGCCTCCATGAATACTTCACTAATAAGTGTTAGACAGAGCATAAGCAGCCGACCATCGGAAAGGTAAGCCAAACACATCTGGAGGAGAGAAAAAATGTTGACATGACAGTCATCATTTACACAACCATTACAGGGAAGCATTGGTAATGAAAATCTTGGATCTCAGGCTCCCTCTAGGTCTCTCCTTCAAATAAAGTGGTTTAAATAATCTGGATAAACTGTCGGCTCTTGTGTTTTTTGCTCTGTCTGACTTTGCTGTAGCAATGTCATCATGTTCCCAGATCTCAGCAATTAGTTGTGATAAACTGGAATTATGTTTAATGCTGTCTTAAACCAGTGGCACAGATTGGATTTTAGAAAAGGTAAGTAGCTAATATTGCTATTCCCCTTATGCGTGTCAAGAACACGATTTTTATCCTTGACATAATTTAAATCGACTCATACCTCAAGCATGAATTCTGAAGCTGTGGTTTGTATGTAATATATTATATAATGATGTTATGATAATTGCATGTGTGGGTGAAACATAATAAGAGGTATTTATCTGGTTAACTGGTCTAAATGATGTGTTCTGTAGGAAATTTAGGTTCACATTCATAGTATAACTTCCTGTGCATTGTGAGAGCGTGAGAGCTCTCTGTTTGAAGTGTATGTTGTTGTTTGCTTGTGGATCCAATGCTCTTTGTACTGTAGGATATGTGTGTGCTAACAACGGTTAATTCCATACTATACATGAAAGTGCCATCCAAACACAGTGTAAGTACATGACATGCATCCCTGCCTGCTCGCTGACCCAAAAACCAACATTTCTAAACTCAGCCTCTTTCAAACAACAGATGTTTCTGTCTGGCTGTACATGGAGGGTTTTATGGTGCTTCTCTTGACTTTGACTGTGAACAAGGGAAATAAAAACAGGATAAAATATTGTCAGAGATGGTGGTCTTTCACTATCAGACACAGAGAATAAATATTTACTGATGATCTGGACAGACTTAATGGATTATAACCAATCTGCTGAGTGAGCTTTAAGCAATGTATGTAAAATCTGGTGGTCTTCCAACACATTCTCTCTCTGACCTCGGCACATATCGACGTTTAGTCATAAACTTTTCATGTCGAGATGTGACGTGCAAGTTACCCTGGATGCGTTGGTGGTTGACGTTCTGGGATGCTGTGTAAACTTTTGCCTGTTACATGTGTAACGGGTGTTGTGTAGATTAAATGATGACCCACTCTCAGTCACTGTTTGGCTTGGACCTGCACTTATTTATTACGGCACTGGTGAATATAAAACAAGAAAATCCGCCTCCACAGCCAGCTCTCATTCACAATGCCATTCAGCATGCACTCGAGTCCAGAGACAGCAGACTGTAACAGAGACCACAGTAGGTGATTTAAGGTAGGGTGAAAGGAGAGGTCATCCACCTTGTTAGCAAAATGTCCAAAATGCTCCCCTCTTGTTAACCTGCCAGCCCTCTCTATCTCCCGGATCTGGACCCAGACACTGTCCTATCCAAACCCGCACAGCATTTGTAGCCTTGGTTTACCAACCAGGAAACTCACAGACCAATTGCATGTGTTAAATCATCTCCCAAGACGCTACTCAGCCAGTCAAATCTACATTCTGATACACACTGTGATTTGTGTAAGTGAGATAAACACACAAGAGATGAGAGACAATAGTTGGAGAAATAAGAGCAAAAGGAAAAGTAGTCAGTGGAAACAGGGCTTTTAATCAAGATTAGGACAGACTCTTGGATGCTAATTCTTCCCATGGGCAGTTCAAAACCAGTATGTGTCATCATATGTTGTGAGACTTTGGCGATTATTTAAAGTGGAAATATGAAGTGCAACCAAGAGAAAAAACACAGAGAATCTTTTGAGCAAACATTCCCACTAGAATCTGAACTGAGGGCACAAAAAAATACAATATTTTATGTGGCACTGAATCATATCACCAGAGCATTAAAGAATCAGAATAAAAGGAAACACTAGAAAAACTATAGAAAAGAGAGTTATAAAAAGAAATTGGTACACAAAAGACAAAAACACAAAATAGCTACCCCATGTCCTGTGAGTTTTGTCTCACAGCAAATTCAGAGTATCCCTCAGCTCACTTTCCTGCATTTGAAATGATAGTTTTATCTTATAGGTCCAGTGCACTCTGTACTGTAAGATTAGTGTGCTGCCGTACTGTAAGTTTACTCTATCCTTTATGCAGACATAGTGCTGTGAGTACATGACATGAGTCCTTACTCACTGACCCACACAGGCACCCCGCGACTGTTTATGTTTTTTTGCAAGGACGAAAAACAACCAGAGCAGGTCAGACTGGATCCCCAGTATGCTGACGTGGGCGAAGGCATTGTGCTCCATATTGTTTAGGTTTGTCCGCCATTATTCACTCAACACAGCAAGGTAAGGTGATCCCTGAGGAGCTCACAGGGCAAAAAAACTAAAGACAGACTCCTGAGTGGTTGTACAGTCATTTAGAGCATCTTTTCTCTTCCTCTTCTGCTGTATCTGGGGTGAGGAGGTCAGCGCCTGTTATTACCTCATCGTGTCCCCGGCCCGGCCCCCACCTGCCTCCCCCGCCTCGCACTGGCCCTCACTTCTGAAGGCTTTTGTGTAAACACAGCTGCCTTGTTGACTTTAAAGTCTGTCGCTCCTTTGAACCCCCCCTCTGAGATATTGGAGGGTATGCCCCCCCCCCTCCCATTCCGCTCGGTAAGAATACACAAGTATACTCTGCCAAACAAAAGAAAGCCATTAAAGTTGAATCAGCCCCCCGAAAGGTAAGGGGATCTCCTTGAAGCTCAGGTGTGACAAGTCGCACTGTGATTTAGCATCAACAAACAAGGACGAACAAGACAGCCGGGCAATTTACACACTGTGTACATTACTGATAGCAAACTGCGACCTGTGCATGCAGGAGTTGCAGGGGTGTCGAGGTTTGGTGACACTTTCACTCAGAGAAGACCAAAGTTAGTTGGAAGCTCATAAAAGACTCTTTATTCCCAGGCACCTGTTTTTATGTGTAGAGAAAATGAAACATAAAAAACCACTTCACCAAAATTACAAATATATATATGTATTTTCTTACTTACTGCTGTTGGTGTGTATGTGTTTTATAGCTTTCTTATTTAATCTTGTTTTTATTTTCTATTCACTTGCTCTTTGACAAATGTTTTTTCTTCATTGTGCTTTGTCTCAGAGTTTTTAATGTTCTGTGTAGAGCAATTTAAATTCTCTTGTTGCTGAAATGTGCTATATAAATAAACCTTGCCATGCCCTGGTATCTAGTCAAGCAAGTAGTTTTGTTTTTAACTTTAGTGGATCATAATATATGGGGTATGGAATAAATCTGCCAATACTCAGTTCAAAATAAGTAAAATAACCTTTCTATGGAAGTCAGTTTTTGCCCCATGTTTTTGCCACATGATTTAGATGAGGACTTCTGGCCCTTACCAGCAGGTTAAAAGGAGTTAAGCAGGATTTATACTTCTACGTTGAATCCCTTCGGAAATGTATCTACACATCATGGTGACGCAGACCTCCTGTCTGTTTTTGTAAGCTGAAACCATTTCCCTCAGTGGAAACAAATATTTCATTTACTTTTATTTCACAGTAAAGAGACAATAAATTATGAAGACAAGAAATCCTCCACAGAATAATATTTTGAGTTTTGTGTAATTTTTCCTGGCTTCATAGTATATGCTCACAACAGTGTAGGTCACAAACGTAGGCAATGGCGTAGGCTCTGCATAGAGCTGACGCACAAGTACAAATCCTGCTTTAAGAGTCAGCAGTCAGTGATGGTGTAAAATAGTTGATTAAACAGTGTTTGATGTAGTTTTGCTGTTGTTAATTGTGGACCCCTTTTACTCCAATACATCAAGAATTTTCTCAATAATTGGACCATGGAGTCATGAGAGAAGTTTTCTTTATGAATTGTATGTAACATGGGGTGAGGAATTAATATTCAATGATCATTTAGGAGGTAAAGTGATCCGGTGGCAGGAGAAATCTCAGAGACAGATAATCCAAACCAGAGATAAGTTGGAAATGTTTTTTGTTTGTTTTGTTTTTCTAATTTTGGTGAACTGACCCTTTAACCTAATGACGCAAGCGTCATACCGTAACAACTGTGTGAATTTACTGTACAGGGTGGTGACATCACTGAAAGCATTAAAATTCAATGCTGGGGGAAACTGATGCGGAGTGGCAGAAGTGTGCAAGCCATCCCCAGAAATCAGCTCTGATTGTAAGTCTTATTAATTAATAACATCCCAGGAAGCCAAAGGCATTAAGCAGATTATGGGGGCAGCGAGCTCCAAAGGCATGCGTGTAACCCAACACACCCAACCGGATCCAAGCACTCAGCGTCTGGCTGCAGAAACAGGGAAATGTGCTTAGCTGGGTTCGAAAAAACAAACCCTATTCGATGGTATTCTGTATTCTCATATTTGGTTTGGCCAGAGCCCAGGTGATTGATGTGGCAGCAAACCTGACTGAGAGAGGCTGCGTGTTGTGTTGATGGTCTACTTCACTCCATAATCAGGTGGAGGGGTGTGTGTGTGATTGATTGTCCCAGTTGGTATGCCTTCCTCCAGCGCGCGTGCGTGTGTGTTTTTCAGGGTCTTGCTACTGTGTCGGATTACCTGGCTGGTTAGGAAATGCCTCCCAGTTTGTGTTTTTGTTCCCCTTGGCAGATTCCCTTCCTGCGCTGAAAAGACAGACCGCTCCATCTGTAATATTCAAATCAGTTCCAGAAGAAGAAAAAGCTGCTGTGGGAAAACTGAAAAAATATCTATTTGATTTGGAATTGGGTCTGCAGCTCTGTATGCACACTGAAGACAACACTTCCTTTGCGGACTGATATTTTATTCAGAGCCGCCAACACATCGCAGAGACATTTGGGAGGAATGATACATGTCTTTTCACTGCAGTAGGTATGAATCTGTTGTGTGGCTGCCTTGTAAATCATGACTCCTCTCCTGAGTGAAGTGAGCTTTCCCACTGCTATCAAGAAGTGCCATCATACTTTATTATTATTATTATTATTATTGTTATTTTCCAGCTCAAGCCCACTTTTTCTGAGTGCACAAATGCAAAGAATGTGGCTGTAGCTGCTGCTGTATGATCGGTCACTGTATACCGTGATTGTTGCCACTTTGTTTTTAAAGACGTAGTGCAAGAGTGACGATGTAAAATAATGTCAAAGTAGTTAGAGAGAACAGTAATGCCAGCTGTCACACTCCAGAGGACATGCTGGAAGGAGTTTGTTGATGAAGCCGCACTGATAACCGGAGCCCAGAGGGACGAGGGAAGAAGTGTTTGTGCCGTACAGTAGGTGAGGCAGAAAGATACCCCGCTGAGATGGAGCATGTCATATCACATGTGGAGCGTCAAACCGCACACTGTCTGTGTTCACTCGTGATCCGTCATCAGCGGCAGTGTCAACGCCGACAGCTGCCAGAGCAGGAATTCTCTCTCAATCAACGGGCTGATAGACTTTGTAGAATTCTGAGTTTGTGGCTCAGTAAAAATAGACTGAGGCCTGGTGAAAAGGTGTGTGACGATAGCTGGTAGTCATTATGCCAGCGTATTATGGCTTTCTGAGTTTAAAAAGAAAAATCAGAGCCAGGGGAGGGGGTTAGTATTCTGAGAACAAACTATGAATTTCACAGATTCATTTAAGCTGGAAATTTAAGAGAAACTCAGATATTCTCTGAATTTAAAGTGGCACATTTATAAGAGAAGCACTCACAATCTTACAAGAAAAAAAACTGAATACTCTCTGAGAAAAAATACATAGCCTACTGGGGCACCCACGAGACCAGATGCGACATGTACTAAGGCTTTGTCCTGGCCTCAACGGCTGTGGGCTCAACTACAAAAACACTGCAGTATACATGCCAGGCCAGCAGTTGGTGGTGTGCCGCTTATGCTTCCTTCTACAGAGCGGCGATGTATAAACAAACAAAATGGCAATCGCATAAACGTTTGTCTGGACGGACAACGAGGTGGAGTTGCTACAGTAAATCTACACTGTGAGGGGGAACAGGGTGAGCAGCACAGGCAGAGCTCGGGAGCCCGCCATTGTTGTTGTGATGGTCGACTTTCTCCCGCATGCCTAGTGACTGCATATTGCAAGTTTACATGACAACGGAGGCGGTGCCGTTTCCAAAAAATTGCACTCTAGAAACCGTTTTCAAAACATTCCAACAGTCCAATTAAACTGTAGCTCGACTTAACTGTGCATGTACTGACTGAGTAAGTGTAGGAAGATTGGTGGTTTGATCCTTTGCTCCTCTAGTCTGCATGGCGAAGTATCCTCAGCTAACATCGTGAAGTCCTAATCCTGCCCCCGACATCCTGATAAGCAGATTGGCACCTTGCATTGCAGCCTCTGCCATCAGTGTATGAATGAGTGTGTGAAAGGGTGAATGCGGCATGTTGTGTAATGCACTTTGAGTGGTTGGAAGACTAGAGATGTGCTATATACATGCAAGTCCATTTAGGAAGTCCATAACTCTTCCTTTAAGGTTCACTCAACCAAAAAATTACCCACATGACTTCAAAAATGTAAATATAACTGGCAGCATGGCCCGGTGTCAAATCATATATTTACCAGACAGTAAACATATTAGCATCTCAGACATCAGCCGGCTGCAGTCGCAGAACTTTAAAGTAAAAGTCAAATTGATTGTGAGTTATTTTCAGTTTTATTTTTACATTTTAAAGCTGTCACTGGAGCATCATTCCCTCCAACATTTGCGTGCAGTAGAGTTGGTATATATTGTATATTTAATACACAAAATTTTGATTTGAAATAAGAAATACATAAAATATGGTGTTTTTTATGTTTCATAAAGGCAGAAAAACAAGCAGAAAAAAATAAAATGAGCGCTGACATGTTTGCAGACCCAGAGGGTGTATCTTTCTCAGGTAAATGTAGAGAAACTTCAGAGGCCATAAAGAATCCACAGGTATTAGTTTCCATAGCGGGCTGATTCCGTATCGGGTGTGATATCGGAGTCAGCAGCGTTTCCACTCGGATGGAATATTTAACGAGTTTGATGTATGGTGGGCACCCTTGTCCGTGCGTGTTACCCCCAGCATAAATGAAACTTGGGACCGGGATCTCATGTGAGGGGAAACAGAGATCTGGTCCTGAGATCATCAGAGGGGTCTCCCGGGTCCAGCCGCGACAGCCTGCAGGAAGGAGGCCTGGCGAGGCGGCCGTAATGACCAAACACAGCGCTGATTGGACATCTTGCATGCATTAAGGCGGGTTAGATGATGCACTGTGTCCTTCAGCCCAGGAGATCCGATAACAAAGCTGAGCTGTATGGGGTAAGGTGATCCCGGTGCAGGGCCACGGCTGCAGGCCGCTGCCTCTGCTCCCAAAGAAACACCTCTCTGTTCCACTGCCATGAAAGTGGAGACCTTGAGATGCACACAATAAAGAGTCACATGTGGACGCAGACATGTGGAGAGCAGACCAGGGGACAGAAGAAGAGCTGTTTCATAAGGGTCCTCGTATGGGAAGCAAACAAGCGGCCGAAAAGTTAAAACAAGGAAAGGGACTTTTAACATTATGTTGTGAATTTTCTCTCTGGGGATCAATAAAGCCCTTATCTTATCTCATCTTACCTTATTGTAATTCATCTTATCTTATTTTATCTGACATTATCATGTTTCATTTCATCTTATCTTAGTAAATCTAAGTTTATGTTATTTAATTTCATCTTGTCATTTCATCTCATTTTATCATATCTGAATTTATTTCATCTCATCTTATGTCATCTTATTACAATTTATCTTTATAAATATTATCATATTTCATCTTCTTATTTTACCTCATCTCGTCTTATCTCATCTTATCTTTATTCATCTCATTTTATCTTACATTAATTCACCTTATTTCAATGTATCTAAATTCATCTTATCTCATCAAGTGTTAATTTGTCTTGCTATGTCAATTCATCGTATCATATCTCATCTTAATTCATCTTATCTGATTTTATCTCATCTTATTTTATGCCATCTTATCTTATACTATCTTATTTCATTTCATCACATCATCATATCTCAACTTATCTTATAAATCTTATCTAATTCCATCATATCTTATTTCAGTTTATCTGGTCTTATCTCATCTAAGATTAATTAACCTTATTTCATCTCATCATATCTTAATTTGTCATGTTATTTCATCTCATCTGATCATATTCCAGTCAGTCTTGTCTTTATTTCTTCATTTTATCTTATCTTAATTCATTTTATTTCATCTTATCATATCACAATTTGTCATGTTTCATCTCATCTGATCATATCTTAGTTAATCTTATCTTGTTTCATCTTGTTTTATACCAGTTCATCTTATCTTAATCTATTTCGTCTTATGTTAATTCATTTTATCTCATCTGATTTCCTCTCTTATTTTAATTTGTCTTATTTCAAATTCTTTGATTTCATCTCATATTTTCTTAATATATCTTATCTCATCTCATCTCACCTTATCTTAAGTCATCTTACCTTATCGTATCATATCATATTTCATCTTATCTTGTTCCTGTTTTCTGGTCTTTTTTAAGATTTCCTGTCTCTTGGAGTCACTGTCACTGTAATTTTACACCACACTGTACAAACTGCAAATTCCAGGAATTATTAGGGCCCAATTGCCGACCACAGCAATAGTCATGTGACAGGGGAGCAGATGGCTGGAGTTCCACAGTATGAGGGAATATATATTCAGTAGGTGTCATTTGTTTTGTTTCAGCAATGTAAAAATGTCTCATTGTGTGTGTGTGTGTGTGTGTGTGTGTGTGTGTGTGTGTGTGTGTGTGTGTGTGTGTGTGTGTGTGTGTGTGTGTGTGTGTGTGTGTGTGTGTGTGTGCGTGTGTGTGTGTGTGTTTATGGCTAACCCCAAACCTGACCAAAAATGGGCTGATGGAGACCAAAATGCAGGCAGACCAAAATGGACCATAGTTGAAGAATTACCCATAAATGTTTGAAACATCAGTTGCCAGAACCAACATAACATCAGTAAAACACAGGCATTCTGTCTATCATCATGTCCACTTTGTGATTACTCAACAGCAGATGACAGAAAACAGACTAAACTGTATAAAAGTAGTTTACTGAGCCAACATGGGCAAGAAAATTAGAATCTTAAATTCCTTGAGAAATGGACAAACTCCAAAGGACAATCCAATAATACAGCTGAAAGCTCCAGAGCAGCTACTCAAAGTAAGAGACCTTGTGAAGGGATAGTTTTGTCCACTGCTGTTTCCAAGGTCAAGAATGTGCTTTCAGTCTCATGGACGAAATCATTTTGATATCAAGTATTTTTCTGTCACTTTCAATTAAAACCTTGTATTTAAAGGACGAACAAAGGAGGGAGAAATGTATAACTGTTGCAAAGGATGATGGAATCACGTCTTTATAATCAATGATAACACTCCCAGATGCTTTTTCTTCTTCTTCTTCTTCTTTGTCATGACATCCTCAGAATATTTATTCAACACTATCCGTCGGAGATGCACACTGATTTGCATATTGTTTTTTAAGGTTTTTGCTATGCTTATCTTCAATGAGTCCACAATTTCCTACACTAATAATTCTCTAAAAAGTTTGTTGGAAGTAATTATGTAATACTTCTGGAACTAATTTAAAGTTTGAGTTACGTAAGTTGTGGTGAGTTTCTAAGCATCTTGTTGATATCCAGAGAAAATTCCATGACAGACCTGCTACATTTAAACTCAAGAAATTAATTATTCAACATTCTTTTATTATTGGAAACTTTGTTCATGTTAATGTTCTCACACTGTCAACCACATAGCAAGTCTGCAGTTGCAGCACACGCCACAGTGCAGCAGTCAGTGTGAACAGCAGACAATGTCTGAGAGCTGCAGAGTCAATCAGTGTCTCAGCTGAGTTTGGAGTTACAAATTCAGTTCAGTGTGTACACTTCTTTACAGTATATCCATCTGCTGCATATACTGTACATATTGTACATACATAAAAATGTAATTGCGTACAGTTTGTGTATGTGCCAGTCAGGACAAAAAAGCTGAATTTATTTGACTTTCAGAAACATGTTGCAGCAGCATGTGTAGCATCATTGTTTAGAAACGTGATGTCAGGGTAATCTACTATTAAAACTATGCCTAAATCAAACATGTGGAGATATTTCTATGTATGCTTAACAACTTTTTTGTGATGATATAGATGGTTATGTTTTAAATTAAAAGTTTCAATTCTTTAAAACATATATATATATATATATATATATATATATATATATGAATAATAATAACAATAATAATAAGGGGGGAAAAACATGTCAATTCTCACAGCTAATTAAATTAATGTACAATACATGATGCACTTTAAAACTGATGAATGTTGACCAACCACTAGCTCACCTGGTTGAGCAGGCACCCCATATACAAAGGCTGAGTCCCTGTCCGACCAAATAAAGGCAAACCCCCCCCAAAATATCTTTTTAAAAAATTGATGAATAAAAGTCTAACATAAACATCCACTCTTTAAATTGTAATCAGTGTGACAAATACCTGATGGCAATGAGTGGTTGCCATGCTGTCACTTTACAGGTGAGATTATACTCTTGTGTAAAAGTGTAGATACACTTATACTTATGGTATTATCCATTGTATATTGGATTATTATCATATATTATTGTATTTAGAATTTAAATGGAGGTACAGCATACACAATTAATGAAAAGTAAAATGTGAAGTTACTGGAAACACCTTAAAACAAGTTTGAAAGTGTGAGGAACTTTGCTGAAATATATATGTGTGTGTATATATATATATATGTATATTTATTTTTTTATTTATGTATTTGTTTTTCAGGACTGAGGACTTTTATTTTGTGGATGGACTGCTTTATGTTGGACTTTAAAGGCCCTACACATTCACACAGTCCTGAGTGTAGCTTTAATATTTCGGTTGCGTCCTTTCTGTATAGTTATGGCACAGCTACATATATCTGATACTTGTATCCATGCATTGGTGTAACAAGCAAGGCATACTGTACCTTCTCTAAATGTCCAGTCAGTTGCACTTTTTTTGCTGCTCCCTCCATTTTAATCTTAAAAAAACTTGTATTGCAACCCTGCATTGCATACTTGAATGTAATACAATGTAGAAAGTTATCTCTCACATCACAGTTTCATAGGTAAATATAATAATAATAATTAATATTTTCTTAGATTTTGATAATGTCCTGAATGTTACAGAAAAGGATAACAGTGGGTTCACATGGGGAAAAAATGCATCTGAGCTCTGAGATAAATCTAAAAAAAAATCTTGAGTCAAGTATTCATAATTTTTAGGTGTCAAATTTCTGAGATTAGAACTATTTTTCTCTATGGCTGTAATCCTGCTCCATAGAGTGCAAATATTTGAGGACATGCTGCAAGTTAAGTCAACGCTTACTGTAATCCTATCTGCCTATTTCTCTCTTGTGTGTATGAAGTGTGTGTGAAGACCCTGAGAGCAGTCAGGATCTGGCGGAACCTCCACAGTTCGCAGCTAACAACATACAGATATGTGTTTTTGTTTTCAGGCCTTATGTCTCTGCAGCCTGCACAGATGGATGGTGGTATTATTTCTGACAGAGAAAACAAAAGCTCCATCTTTTTATGGCTGTAATCAGCTGTCAGCACTTTGGTTTATGTATGTCGACATTTTTACGCTCAACAAGATGATATCTACAAGTTACAACAACAGCATGAATTACGAGGGTGTACTTTATATGGAGCCTGTCTTGTGATGACATGCGTGGGAAAGACAAATGGCGGCGGTACAGTTCCCATTCAGCCCCGAGAAGAAAAGAGAAACATACGTCTGGCCATTGATTATGTGGCGCGGAGCAACAGATTTGGTTTGAGGGGAAACAAAAGGTTGTCTTTTGGTGAGATTTGTCTCTTGGCTCTGAGCTGACTTCTTTGCAAGGATCTATTGTTCTGCTGCAAAGACACAAGAGGCTCAGTGAGACCAACAATCCCGCTCCCCCTCTCCCCGCCCCTCAAAGAGCTGAATGATAAGTAAGTGGTCTCCTGCACGACCACCAGTTGATTCAATTCAAAGCATCGTTTGTGTGATTGTGTTTCTTTTATTCATTTCCAGGAGGAAATACAGCAGTGATGTTGCTTCACGATGAAGGACAGTGCAAAGTCACTGTATGCAACTTTATACCTCCCCTTCACAATACTTCAAAGGAAATGTACTTTTAACTCCACTACATTTATGTCCTACTTTGTAGATTAAAGGGCCTCTTCAGTGAGTTAGTATCACAGCTCCATACAGTCAGAAGACTTGTGAGAGACTAATTTAAAAAAAAAAAAAAAGAACGGTCATATTTGGAGCAGCAGAGGTTGATCTTGACTTTTAGCCCCCAGTATAACTCAGCCTCTGAAAACAAACATGTCCATAGGTGACAGGTCATTTGGGGCAATTGGCAAAGCACTACCTGCTGGCAGCAGAAAAAGTGTGGATTTAGTGGTACAAAGTAACTTAAAAATCAATATAATTCTAAATACAAGATAGAGATAGAAGAGTTTTTAAATTAATTCCACTTGGATTGAGAGGCCGCTATGTGGGGATAACCTCACACTCTCAATGTCAAGTGTCCTGAGTGTAGGAAAACAACAACACACATGCCCAAAGCCTTTGGCAACGAAAGCAGATAGTGCAAATTTATTATTTATTTCTAAAATGTTATGTCCTTTAAGCTCTAGTTTGGTCTCCATGAACTCTGATGAAAAATAGAGTGGTGCAGGAGTAAGAAAATGAGTTAACATTTTGACACCCCCGGTCCCAGCGTCTTGAAGTCGATGGGTCTTTTGAATGGGTTTTCTTCGATGTCTGAAATAAGTTCTGTTTTGTTCTACAACATAAAATAGCAAATACTCCACTTGTAAATTCTGAAGCTTTTACATGTCTTAAAAAAGGTGGTTGCTAACAAGTGGCTAAATGAAGAATATCATCACGCCGAACATGGCTTTACAGCCTCATTGAGGTGCCACGCTGACGTCATGTGACCTGTGTAGTTTGTTTATAGCCTGAAGTTAGCTTTTCACTTCTGGCGATTGCATTGAGGCTGCAAAAATCATAAAAGTGGTGTCCATTTGTGAAGATTATCTTGCTGAGCTAAACGTGTAAGTTTCAGCTTTTGTTGGCCCCAGAACTTATTTTATGCAACAATCCGAAATCCAATGGGGATATCCTAACCAAACTACCTAACTAGTTGGTGTACAAAAAGGCATCATCCCTGCAGCACTCTATATCTGACTCTTTAGCTGCTAAATGCTCCTCTATGCTCACCAGCTGGTCACTAACTTTGTCAGTGTGCATCTTAATGCTGTGGAATTGTCAGAGCTTTTTCACTAAGAACAGCTGCCTGCTGGAAACAAGCCTGAGTAGAGCGGTGGGAGTGAACCAAAAGAGTACAACTGTGGCATCAAACAAAAACAATGAGCTGAGAGATGCTATAAAGCCCTATAAAGCTGAGGGGAACACGGGAACTTCAAAGATCAATTGTCTGTGACCCCTTCACATTTACGTCGAGTATTGGTACTTGATACCTTAAAGGTATTAACTGGAATAACCCAGTACCAAGTAGTACTGAAACTTCTCCAGTCAAACGATACCTACATTTGATCCTTTTTGCACCGAGTGTCTGATCCCACACCATCCCGACTTCCCAGCAATCAGCAATCTTTGTGTTGCCGCCATCTCCTGATCCGCTATCCTCCCAGCAAACAGTCACTTTAATGTCTGCCAATGTAGCAACAAACACAGCCATTAAACAGTCCTGACGAACCTGACACCAAAATGACTTGACTGCATCATTATACCCATTATTAACCATTGGATGACATTAGCCGTGTGACGCTAACAATTAGCCATGTCACTGTGTAAGTGTATGTGCAGGCTGGCAGGCTCTCACCAACATGCAGCTCACATTCCCGCAGCAGCAGCTACAACCTGTATAGTCTGTGGTGTTTTGAAGTTGAGCATGGTATTTTTGATTATTTGATAGAGTTGGTTGCTTGTGCACAAATGTGGCAACTGTGGCTCGGGAAGTGGAGTGGGTTGTCCATTGGGTTGCGGTTCGATACCCGGCTCCTCTAGTCTGCATGTCGAAGAATTTTTGGGCAAGATACTGAACCTCAATTTGCTCCTGATGGCTCTGCCATCCATTTGTGAATGTTTAACTCATTAGCACATGGCACCTTGTTGGTAGCATCCCATCAGGTGAGTGGATGAATGTGACAAGTAGTGTAAAAGTTTTTCCATTGGTCAGAAGACTAGAAAGACACTGTACAAGGGCAGGTCCATTTACTATTCACATGGGTATCAAATTAAGCACTCTATTGGTATTTGTATCTCTTTGTTAATGGTATTAATACTGGTGTCATAATTTTATGTTTTTACATTACACATAGCTAATTAATTCATTGTTGAATTAAAAATATTGATAAGTACATCTTGAGGTTAGGGTTTTTTTCTTCTACCACAGCATGTCATACAACACCATTTTTAAAGCAAAAACAATTATTTATTTTTTTCTGGGAAAAAGCAACTTTTGTTAGCTTCGCCAATGATTTAATGTTGGTTTGGTTGTCTCGGAGTTTGAAGGATGTTGCAGAAACTTACTTAGATGTAATTCAGTTGGATGTTAGGCCATGAAGCAAATGTTTTTGGAGCCCGGTCTCACCCACACGGACTTGCAGCATCAGAAACCAAGGAAAAAAGGCATCCTTTTACGTCACCATGATACGCGGCCGGTTGCCTGTATATTTTAATGGCTCCCGGCAGCATCAGGGGGGAAACGCAGTGAGACAAGGACGAAAGTTAAGGTGGCAACAAACATCGAGTTTCACCTGAGAGTGCGATGTTCGCTTCCCGTAAGATTCTAAAGCCAAACCCTGTTCTTTTTTTGTTGCCAACCAATGCACGTTTGTTGTTGAAGATGAAAAACACGTCAATTTGTGGTGTTATACTGAAGTAGTGCGCTTATTTTGAACTTGACACAGTGTCCCAGAACGTCAACAACCAACGCACCCAGGGTACCTTGGACATCGTATGTAGATGTGGAAAGTCCATGAGCAAACGTCAATATGTGACGAGGTCGGAGAGAGACTGTGTTGTTGTTTTTATGTCAATCCGGATGCAGATCAAGAAATCCTTCATGTCTTAACATCTTAGCAGCAAGATGGACATTTTTTTAATGAGTTAATTTATTACAAACTGCTGCACTTAGGGAAGTCTTTCTATGTGCATTCTGCAGCAGAAATTGAGAACTGGTGAGAGCAGCTTGTCATGGCGTTCATGTCGCTACTGAAGTGTGTTCGGTGCTGCGACCCACCCCTTCTGTCCCTCAGGCTCTTCATCCAGGACCCCCCTCCCTCGACTACTCCCCCCATCCTTCCCAGCCAGCTCTGGGCTGAATGAAAGAGAAAATAAAGAGATCTAAATGTCAGCGGGGAGCTGAGTGCATTCCTCTCGCCGTGTCCCGAGACCGGTCACCCAGAACAACTTGTGATCCTGGGACAAAGCTGACGACAGCAGGTGGCCATATAAAGAAATTTTCCTCCCAGAATTAGATCTTATCCCAGGGAAGTGCCATTGAGTCATAGATAATACCCCCGCACCCCCCAACACCCCCCATCCTGCTGGGTCCAGAAGGATTTTCATTTCAATTTCTTTACACAACGATGCTTTTCATCTTGACCAGGGTGAGATGACAGTTCTGCAGCTATGAAATAAATGGGAAGCAGTTGAAAGGCAGAATTATCCCCTGGACCTGCAACATTGCTTGGAATGCCCCACTGTTTCCATTCATGTACATTTGTGACATTCTCAGATGCAACAGAAATTTCTCACACACGCACACACGCATACACACATACAGTCACGCACAGATAGAGACAGATAGAATCAGACAGTAGAGGTACCTATCCACACACACGCACACACATCGAACACACACAAGCTTTAATCCAAACAGGGCTGGTATTTTATAATTTCATCTCCTGTCTCCTTTTTCCCATCCCGTTTTCTAGGGGGCATATAAATGATGCATGAGGACGAAAATGTCACCCTCAAAATAAAGAGAAAGCAATTTGGTCACACAGAAAATGATCATTTTCAACTTTTTTCTTCAGTGTTTGCAGCTTTGCTGTGGTGAAATGCCAGCTGTTACAAAGAGCTGTTAATGCTTCAAAGTGTTAGACACAGGCGAGACATAATTCACACAGATGCTGCGTGATGATCAGAGGTCATCCTGTGTGATCTAAAGTGAAATGTGTCTAAGTGACAACTGATTTCATCAGTCACAATTTCAGCTAATTCAGGATGTCAGTGTGGAACTGGTATTACAGACATTACTGTCAAAGTCATGACTTAACTTTTAACTTAAACTGACATCTGTATTGAAGTCATCACATTCATTTAGTTTATTACAACTGGAACCTCATTTTCAGTTAATATTGTACAGAGTAGTATCTGAAACAAGACAGCAATTAATCCAGATTATCCAAACCAGTGTTTCTCATCATTGAGGACAGAAACCCAGGACGGCACCAAGATACATCTGAGGTGTCAAGAGATGATTGTGGTGATAAAAACAAGTATTTTTAGCAAAAAGTATGGACATTTCCAGCCATATTTTTGGAGCCAAAACTGGGTATTTCTAACAAGATGCAGGGACATTTCTAGCCATGTTTGTGGTTAAAAAACAGGTATTTTTTTACAAGGTGTTGGGACATTTCCAGCCATACTTTTGGTGACAAAACTGAGTATTTTTAGCAAATGTCTGGGTATTTCCAGCCCTGTTTCTGGCAAAAAAAAAAAAATCCAGGTATTTTAACAAGGTATCTCAGCATTTTTAGCCATATTTTTGGTGACAAAACCAAATATTTTTAGCAAGACGTCTGGACATTTCCAACCCTATTTCTGGGTAATTTTATTGAGACCTCTGGACATTTCCAGTTGTATTTTTAGGCAACACAACCAGGTATTTTAAACGTGATGTTGGGACATGTCCAGCCCTGTTTTCAGCAACAAAACCAAATGTTTTGAACAAGGTGTTGGGACATTTCCAGCCATATTTTTGATTTTTGATTACAAAGCCAGGTATTTTTGACAACATGACAGGACATTTCCAATTGTGTTTGTGGCAAAAAATGCAGGTATTTTAACAAGTCGTCATTTGTACATTTCTAGCCATATTTTTTGTGACAAAACAGAGTTGTTGTTGTTTTTAACAAGATTTCAGGATATTTCCAACCACATTCATGGTTACAAAACAAGTTTTACTAAAGGGATGTTGGGACATTTCCAGACAAGTTTGTGGCTTTGTGTGCTATTCTTCTGTTCTACTATTTTCTGATATTTTCAAATTACAAAATTACTTATATGTGATGAAATTCATTTTGTCATACCAGTATTTTGTATTCCATCTTGATGCATTTAATGAGCAAATGTTTTATTTGTATTGTAATTTGTAAGAAGATACTTTTTAATATTTATGCTCATCTCTGGTATTAGTGTTGTGTGTTAAGCATATTTAATGAAGTTGATGAACTTGCATGATTTTTCATTTTTTTGTGTTGTATTATCATGGTTGATTACACTTACTATAAGTCACTTTGGGTCAAAGCCGTAACTAAGTGAATGTAATGTAAAGTAATGCAAACACTGTGAAGAGTAAAAGGAGCCTGATCAAATACATTAACACATATAGTATCTTAAACAAAAGCTAATAAGAAGAAACCTGGTAGATTTATTTTTTAAGACAAACAATCTAGAATCACTAAATTGACATGTATGTATGTATGTATGTAGAATTTGGCCATTAAAAACATGATGACCTGAGAAACATCTGCTTTTGCCCTCTTAAAATCAAAGATACCAAAGATATCTGTAAAGGATAAAGAAAATTAAGAGCATCAGCCCAAAATGCACAAATGTTTTAGGACTAGATTCACAATAGAACAGCCAGAATTGAAGAAGAAAGTATTTTAGCTGGATAGTATTTATGGAGGGGTCTGAATGTGACTTCTCTCACCTCATTTGTCAACAGGTATTTAAGCAGAACTTTTTTCCGACATATATTTCCTGCAGCTGGATAGAATAACATGACACTGGGAATAGTCATGGCTGGATTAGCAAGTTAAGTGGCCCCAGGGTAAAATTCTGTACCGCCCTCCTACCGCCCACCTACCACCATCTCTGCATTATATATGACCTTGCTGCCCTCCATTGAGTACAGTGTACACAGTAGACTACATATTGCATCTTCATTATGAGCTCAGAAACTAACTTGTATGCCTATACCATAACACAACTATGTGGTCCCAGTTTTACTGTGTCAGTTAGTTGTAGGTAATTTGATTAAACACATCCACATTTAATAAGGGGTAACCAATTTATTTTACGACCTTATATTCACATGTTTTTGTGTCTACGTGACTAATGACTACAACATTTTTAAAAAATTGAGTGCTGCAGCTGGCAGCAGCTTACAGGCTGCAATGTAACCACTCAGGGCACATGGCAACGTCAATTTACATCCAATAAAAGTGCTTGTTTTGCCACTGACAGGCTCTGTTTGTTATTATAAGGGTCATGGATGGACTATGAGATAATGGGTCCCAGGGCACAGAGGCCCGTCCACCTCTCCTACATACTGTACGGGCAAGAAACAAAGACTTTGTGGTGACTTTTGTTGTTGTTAAGCACCTCTTTTTAGTTGTTATAAATCTTTTTGTAGTTTTGTGTCTCTTTGAAGTAATTTTGTGTCTTTTTTGGTCATTTTCTGTCTCGGTTGTTTTGCCCCTTTTGGAGTTATTTTGTGTGTCTTGTGTTTCATTAGTCACTTGGACACAAAAACATGGAAAAATAGGGTCAAGGTTGAAATATACCGAAGTTGCCCTTTAATATGCTACATGTGAGCATTATGCGCTCAAATAATAACAATCCTAAAACTAGATTTTTACTTAAAGTGGCATCTAGCACTGGGGACTGCAGATTGCAACCAGCTGACACTTCTCCTGGTTAGAATTCAGTGTCATTTGTTCAGGAGGTTTTTATCCACAGAGGTCTCTCTGAGAGCAGGTGATTAAAACTGAATAAAGCAGTTTCATGTTACAAATGGATGTTTCTGCAAAGCTGTCGCAGATGGGCCACTAGCCTAGCACCTGCTAACATGTGCTCACTTTTTATCTCTGATAATTTAATGTGTGCTCTCCTTTTGTGTGATCCAAACGTTCTGGAGGTTTTTACCAAGTTATCCGCAGAGATTTCTTCCTCTCCACAACAAATGGACGCAGTGATTGAAACTGCTAAAAACACTGAATACAGCAGTTTCATGTTACAAACCAATGTTTCTCTGACACTGTTTGGCACCTGCTAATATGTGCTTCGGGTCCATACTGACAATGCATGTACGAACAAAAGCCAAAAATGGCGTGTGCCAAAGAATATTTGACAACTTCTGCAGTCAGGCTTCCACCTCACCCTCCGTGTCGCCAATTGGCTGTCGCCAATTTGGTGCAACATGGCGGACTCCATGGACAAGGAGATATAAAGTAGATATAAACAGCTCATTCTGAGGTGACAAAAACACAATGATTCTTACTTTCAGCTGATTGTCCACTAAAGAAAACATGCTTAATATATAATATTACATTTCTGCCAATATATACCCCCCTAAATCCTACACACTGGACCTTTAAAGCCTGTATGCAGAACAAGGCTACAAGATGAGTTAATCATACAGAGCCTGCCTTAGTTAATTTTGTAATTTAGTAGCCTAGCCCTGTGGCTCACTGCTGTGTTTCATGTTGCTATATTCCTATGATGATGACCAGTAGTCAACATGGCCAAAACACAACCCAGGTTTTAATGAAACCAACTTTCCTTTAAAAGAGTCTGTGTTTAATTAAGTGTTTGGTATTTCAGGGTTTATGGCAGAATAGTGTGTTTGACTTGAATGACAAACTCTGGGTTCTTTATTACACCTATAAAGTTTCTCTTGCAGAGACGAGCTTGAGGACTGATTCATGTTCAAAAATGAAAACATGCACTGTGGAAAAAAAAAGATCAATCAAAACTCCTTCATGGGCTCATCAATAGAATTTTTCATGGTAGCAGCACACAGGGCTTTTCTGCCTTTTACTGACTGTTTTGACATCCCTTGATTCCGCTGAATGGCCATTCTATTTTTTGATCCATGCCCGTTTTCCACTGTGACTCCCCAATTTACACAACATGCAGACAACTTGTGACTTCACCCTGCAGACCAAAGTGAATATTTGAAAAGCTCAAACCATGGTTTCATTTTTCTGATGGATAGCTTCGCTGGGAACTGTAAACTGTGGTTTTTCAATCCCTTTATGCGCTGAAGGCAAAGTTTGAACTCTAAACTGTGGATGACTCATAAACCTAAAAGGCATGTTTAGGAGAGTATAAAAGCTTTGAGCGTGTTTCTTCTGAAGGGCCTTATTTACAGATAGGGCCGCGCAGTTGTGTGCTTCTCAGACTTGATGTCATCGGGGCTCACTGAGATCCAAGAACATGCTCTTAACCTCCTCAGCTGAAGTCTCATGGAATATATTATCATGTTTCACTCAAAATTAGGTTTACCTCAAATGCAACACCAGCCAGCCAACTTTAGATCCACATGCATGTGTATGATATTATGTGGGTTCGACACAGCTTTGACTTAAAATACATCTAACCACAATATGAAAAAAAATGTATGTTGCTACTGTATGTGTTTTAAATTATTCTACATCAATGGTGTTGTGTCCAGAATCCCAAGTTGGGAACCTTAAACTCCAAATGGAGCAACCCGTCTCTGATGTTGGGCAGTAATGTATCATTTATTAAAGTGTTACAGTAATGTGATTACTTTTTGTACTAAATCTCGGTAATTCCATCACAGTTGGACATTCCAGCGATACTCTGATGGATTTGGAGAAGACTGTCCTCCCTCAAAAAACCAACACTGTACATTTGTAAAAGCACCTTATAGTGACCCATATTTATGTTAGTGTAGGCAACAACCTTTAGTGGCTATAGTTATTATGACAGAAGCAAAGGATGAAGTCAGTTGATGTTGTACGAAGAGCCACAAAGTCCGCGTAGCTACAAGTCAGTATAGCTGCGGCTGGAGCAGCCACGTAACCCGCCCTCCAGCTACATGACTTGCCCACAATAAGTCCATGATCAGTCCCCTTCACCCCTTGGTCCAGAAGCGGAAGCCCAGAAGAAAATGCTAAGTTAGCGTTTAGCTAGCTTTAAGGTGTTAAGTTAAAAGAGAAATGGTTAAGGTTAGGGTTAGGATAAAGGCTACATCTTGTTACTTACACACCTTCATATGTAATGAATAAGGTAAATCATCAAAGTGGATTATTACTATGTTTGGCCTTGTATTTATTAACTTCAAGAAGGGTTTAAACAACTGTCGCTTTAGTTGGTTATTCTTGTACTGGTGGTGGGTGTGATTTGTTGGGGGTGTGTTGCGTAGACTTCAATCGGAATGTGGCTGCAGATATACGTCCCAAAGGACAGGGCCAGGTCAAACAAGCACAGGACTTTGACCCAGGAGGCCGGGGTTTGTGTCCTGTGTGTAATCAAAAACTTTAACGCTGAGTTATTTTAAGGTACGTAACGTCACAGTGTCACCTCATCACATTACATTAAGAATGTAACGTAATGATAAGTACATAACATGACACCCAACCTTGATTCTTTGCCTAAACCTAACCGGTAGTGGCGCTAATTTAAGAAACGCTCCTATGGATTGTCTTAGAGAATAGAAGCAATCTACGTATATGATTGCATTGGTTGGAGGACTAAATTTGGTGTCTCACCTGGAGTTAAATGAAAGATTAATATCTTTATGTGTTCAATGAACAAATTGTACCCTTACATCTTAGCTTAGCACAGGGGCTGTAGGTGAATGCAAGCAGCTAGCTTCCACCCTAAGAAAGAAGGAACATGCCCTTCTGTAACTCTGAAGTTCTCTGAATTACATGCAATGTGGTTTTAGAGGCTTGTCATTAGTCAGGGGTAACAGGAATCAGGTGGGTTTTGTTCAGAGTTGGAAGGTGCGTGATCAATGTCTCATTTTCTATCTCCACATGTGTTTAATATAGACAATGTAATGTGTAGGTTGGGCAAACTCAATACAAGACAATAATTTTATCTTGAAACAGAGTAAGGCTATTGCTTGCAAGTGGTGCATTATGGGTTTTTAGCCTTAAGGCCCAGACACACCAAACTGACATCAAAGAAGCAGTGGCGAATAAGGCAGACTGTTGCGTTATATCATGTCGCCTGTGTGTCAGCCAAAAAACTGCACTTGACGCACCCCTAAGACAACAGCAGACAGTGAACTTCTACACTATACAGACACAGACACTAGTCTGTATTCGTCATTCCAAAAGGGAAACCAGAAGACTGACAGGACAGATTCAATATGCTAGTTAGCCTGTTAGCACATGAACAACACAACCTGATGTTGAGCAAACAAAGGACAAAGGACATTAA
This sequence comes from Epinephelus awoara, assembly GCA_035609425.1. NCBI lineage: Eukaryota > Metazoa > Chordata > Actinopteri > Perciformes > Serranidae > Epinephelus > Epinephelus awoara. The sequence goes on from CM069305.1 coordinate 8,048,957, forward strand.
ACATGCGCCACAGAAACACAACACACAAACAATTAAGAACAATTTCTGCTAATGAGCTCAGTGGCTAAAAAATAATCTTACCATAACTGACACATTTGTTTCGATCTCACTCCCTCTAGACTCTAACTGTTTGTCTGCTCTCCTCACTTCAGTTTCTCTTCTCGTGCACTGGCCTGGTGTGTTAGGGCCCTTACTGTTGCTCGGCTAGCAAGTGTCTTCAAGTGTGTTTGTCGAGTGTCAACTCTAAAAGTGTTGAGTTAGCCTTGTTTGGCTTACAGGAGCTTGTGACATGGGGGAACTAAATTCCTGATGAGTGAAACCAGGTCTAAAATGTCTCCTAACATCTTTCCTGCAGAAACGGAACAGGGACCAAATCATCTGTCAAACAGAATTGCTGCTGTCACAGAATGACATGATGAGGAGCTAAAAAAGAAAGGCAGACTGCACAATGCTGATGAGAAAAGCATCCTGACTGCTTCCACGAGCGGGTGTGTGACTATGTGAATGATGAAGAGAGTGAGTTTGATTCTCTGCCCGAACACGAGTGGGCCCAACCCGACCCACCAGGTTCAGGCCGGGCTATAATTTTTAAAAATTCCCACAGACTCGAATCAGATCGGGTTCTCTCCGGTTTCTCAGTGGGGTTTTTTTTCTTATTAAATGCAGACCTTACAGTCTGTAATGTCATAAATAATGTATGGGCTGTGTTGCCATCAACCCATCTCGACTCCTGTCTCTCTTTAATGTCAAGCAATGTTATACAATCTCCATTTAATATATATGGCATATGACAGATTCTGGGCTGTGCTGAACGTATCAGAGAAGGCGCATGTCAGAGATCACGTTATAAATGTCTGGTACCACACGGAAAAGATTTAATTGACTTTAGCGTGTAATTAATTTTTTTTTTCTTTTGTTTTTACAGTGGAAATTTGTGTTTTTAATTGGGCTTGGGTCCAATACGGCTGTCGTGACTTGAGCTTGGGTTGGATTTGGACAGAAACTATTCAGGTTTAAAGGGTCAGGCAGATTTCTTTATTATTGGACTACACTTATATAACCATACTAGTCTAACTGATGTTCTAGAAAGAAGAAAAGCCACTTGACTAAAGTTTAACGTGTTTGTTGGTTCTCTTCTTTTAATTGTTTTTTACGTGACTTAACTACATATGTTAGATAATAATCACGGTATCTGCCCACCATATTTTATTCAAAATGTTTCTGTCTTTAAAAAGAATCAGTAATTGACTTCATTTTTCAAGTAACTCACCCAAGACACTCAGTTTCACAATCGGTTTGCTTTATAGATATATTTAAATGTGGCATTGATATAGTGTGTGTCTAAAGAGCAGTGTATCATGCATGGTTACCCTCCTCTCCCTCTCCTCTCTATCTGCAAACACTGGTCACACGGGGCCTGAGCCAGCCAATCTGCTATCCCAGCCTCACCTTTCCTGGATCATTTGCTGGCTAACACCTGATACTTTCATGTCGCTAACTCGCAGGCTGCCCACAATTGCCTTGCCAAATGGCCTGAGACCACCTATTCTGCAGGTCCCTATTGTGGATCAGTTGAACCCCATCCAGGAGCAAACTCTGCCTAATTGACCCCATATGTTCTCCCAGAGTTCAGATCCACCCGCTGGCAATATCTATGGTTCAGTACCGAAATCGCTTAAATGCAGATTTCATGCGTGTATAGGCTCAACGATCAAAGACACAAAGATGGTATTGATCAGAAGGCAACAAGTCCGAGATAAAAGCAGCCTTGTTTTTGTGGCCAAACGAGAAAATTCGGATGAATAAGCTGAAATCCTGTAGCGTATAAAAATGCTATAAATAACATTACATGCATGAAATTAACAGAGTAATTTCAAAAGATGAAAAGACATGAATTATTTTAATTTGTGACATTTTAATGTGTGGAGTGTTTATCTTGTCAGTACAGTGTGTCCTGCAGCCTGTGCCGTGTTCAAAGGCTGTAGTGGCGAGGGGCCTTAAAAAGACGTGTCTGCCAGAGAGAAGGGACAAGCAGCAGTTGGCAGGACTGTTGGGAGTCAGCGACTATTGGCAGCTGCACAGTGTGGAGGAGCTGCTGCTCTGTGTAGCCTTCACTTCCAATTGTAATTTATTTGCAGGTTGTTAAGGGACTTTGTAGAAACAATCTGGAACATTTGCTAATAAACACATTTCCACACTGTTTCTCTTTATAGAACAAAAAATGATTTAACCAATTTCTGAAGGCTTTACGTTTGCTGCTCTGAACATTTGCTAATGTGGGTCTTTTCTGGGGAAAAAACATCCCACACATAGGATATCACATGTTTTATGTTCCTGGCAGCAGCAGAACCCATGTCTTTGGGATACAAAATATCTCCATCCTTACAGTTTGTCTGTTGAACCATGAAAATCTTATTTTCTTAAAACAACAGAGAAGAAAATGTGCCAGTGGGGTCAGATTATATTTCACCTGGTTCTAATATTACTTTGAATCAAGTTTTCCTTTTCTGATACTAGCACAGCAACCTGCCTTCTTCGGCCTTGTTTCAACACATTAAAAAAAAATACAAAAAAGAAATGGAGCTGGATTCAGAACAATGTGGATTTAGTCCTGTCTTAAGAAAAATAGGCCTTGATGGCTTAAACTTGAACTATAAGACCAAAACCCGGCAATGTATCCTCATACAACAGTTTGCATGGGTTTTGCGAGACAAAAATGGTTGGCGTTAAAGTCTAAAGTTATGTGGTTTAGGCATGTAAAGTTACATAGGTTGGATTTCGGCAATGAAACAGGAGGATCTAGTACTTGCTGGGGACTATTTTCAGCAGCGGATTCACACACATTTGGTGCTCTAGTGCTCGATTTAGATTAGAGTTCAGCCCTTTCCTCTTTTTCTTTGTGTGTGTGTTTACCACAAACAACCTACACATGTTGGTTTCTTATGAACTCAATAAGTCAAATTTAATTACTTATAGGCCAAAGAATTACAAGGCTCTGAAACAGTATTTAGTTAGAGCTTTGATTTGGGAATTAAAATGTATATTGCATATCCTTGAAGCTCAGCTAGGCAGCATCATTTTGGCTTTCAAATTCTGCCATTTATTTATTTATTTATTTATATGCCTTTTCAAGATTTCTGCCTCCCCCAGCTTTGATACTGTGAATCTTTGCACATGCCCGAGGATACAGTTTTGCAAATTCCTGTCTAGCTTTTTCATTTTTAAAAGTTATATTATGCATATTTTTGAATAGTATCTAATATTTTTATTGTACATTTTTACTTTTATGTATTTATGTTTCTTGTCTTTGCACCAAAAACTATTGCAGATTCTCAGTAGGTGAAAACCTACTCGGCAGATCCTGATTGTGACTCTTAGAATATAACAGAATAGAAAAATTACTCATTAAAATCCAAATAATTCAAGAAAGAAAGAAAGAAAGTAATTTTCTACATACATTTATTGGGGACTATTACCAGTGGGGGATTAATCCACATTTGATGGTGTAGTGAGTATTTGGGGCATCAGCATGGTGTAGGTGGGACTGAGTCAAATAAACTGCAGTTTATGTTCAAGATAATGAAGGAACGTGTCACTCAGTGCAACTGTGTGGCTCACTGATGGATTCCTAATCTGGACATGGGATTTTACAGTAAGAAAAATACCAAATATCACCAGTCTTATCCTTTAAGACTGATTACTTTGCCATGTTCAGTACATGCAGCACTTCTGTACACTGAGGAACTCTGTAGTTACTTTAAGCACTGATATCCAACATGGGAGAGCATGGAAAGAAAGAACTGCAGCAGCAACAAAAAGCAGCACTCATAAAACCATCTGACGAACAAACCCTCATCATATTGGCTTTTTATTTGTTTTAACATGACCATAAGAAAGTATGTTTGGTGTGTGCGTGTGTGGGAGCAAGAGACCGAACTTCAAAAGGACCCACGAGTGCATACAAACAGTTCGGCCTCTGTGGCAAACCTCCCGTAGTGCCGGAGGAGAGAACCGAGTTTGCAAAATAGCTGCCTCAAACTGCTCCTCCAAAAAACTGCCGCACAGACAATCTGGAACAAATTGTGATCTAACTCTTGCTGGAATTTGCAAGAGCTGCCTATAAAAATATCAGCAATTTAAAAGGGGAACTCAAACTGAATGCATGTCAAAGCCTCTGAGCCACAGTGGCAGCCAAAACTGTAAAAGTTGTCAAAGAGGAAGAAGTCATTAAATCAGACTTGATAATTAGTGTCGATTAAGTTTATTAGGATGCAGAAATTTTTAATTTTGTTGCATCTGATTAATTGTGCTCATTATAACGCAGCAGAAGGCCTACAAATATTTATCACGGTACTTTATAGCTTTATTTTTATTTACCTCATTACCCGGTCCAAATTATCCGTCACTCATAATTCAATAAGTGTAAAGTGAATGTAATGGTTCCTTTTGGGACATCAGACTGTGTGGGAGGAAACTCCAGACACTGTTTTTGACTGCCACATGACAATCATGAGAATGTGTTTGATAGCTGTATCCATCAAGTCTAATGTCATTCTAGCGGCCCTGAGCAACACAGCGTGCACCGAGATATAATTGCATTACCACATCCCACACAAGTAATCGTCCAAAATGTCTCCCAAATGAGTTGCAACATGAAGCTCCACGAGTTTCTAACTCCCAGGGGACAGATTAGAGGAAAGGTGTTAACCAACTGGTTTCTGGAGAAATTACAGCACACAAAGTATCCCTGGGACTCATAATGGATTCAGAACTCAGTTTTCCACATGTAGCAAATATTATGCTACCTTGGATGAGTCATAAGCCTATGCTATAATTATATAGCAAGCAACGAATAAGCTTAAAGGGGACCTTTTATGCTTGTTCTTATTCTCTTTTACATATATGATGATGCAACATTGGATGTTAATGTTAAATGGCTTCAGCATTTCAAGTAATGAGGTAAACATATGTAAAAGTAACTCATGTGAGCAAAATCTTCACACTTCAGACAGTTCTGACTACTCTGTTTCAAACATTTTCCTCCTAGTTTCAAGACAAGGTGTCAGCTCATGATATTTTTCTTTATATGGTCATCTGCTCAAGGCACGCTACCGCAAGTCTATACATTACATGCACTGCTACATGTAGCTACGTGCTATCATGAGGGGAACATGTAATCTTGGTTGCAGATGTAATAAATTTCTCCCTGATTTTCAATCATATTCCTGCTGGAAGATGTCCAGTTGTGAACATTTTTAGTTTAGAAGCTTTTATTGGTGATTTTTTAGAGTAACAAGTGTCATTATACTGCATTACAATCATTCCCCCAGGTGTAATGATGGAGCAACTTCCGCAATATGAGGAGCGAGAAGATCCGCATAGGGTGGGTGGGAAAAACAAACTCTGGACTTTCACCCAGTAAATTGCTGTTTGTTAAACATGTGAAACTCAAAGTCAGTAAGTTATTTAAATAGCAAGAGAGTGTGCTAGTATGTGTACCAAATTATGCTAGTGCAGTGGTGGCTGCTGGTCTTTCAAGGAGGGGAAGCTCATTTTCGGCCTACATCATAAAATGTGTCCGTGTATTTATATGTAAATTCTATGTGCAGCTTGATAGCTCGCTCGCTAGCTGGGGCTGCTGCGCGAGGCTAGTGTGACCGCCTGTGAGTGCTTTGGGATGGTGGAGGGGCTCACAGCAGCACCCGCTGCTCGTTGGGGACAGTAACTGCAGAGTGACAGAAGTCAGAGTCTCCAAACACGAGTACAGTCTCCAATAACACCAGAAAAAGATGCTAAATTTGTTGCTAGTCGTTTGTAACAAAGAACAAGTCACTAAGAGGATTGGAAAAGTCTCCAGATCAACTCGGAACAACGGAATGAAACTTGAAAATCGCTCCAGTGGTGGTTTATATTTCAAGATCGCTGATTCGCTCATTTCGCTGTCAATCAAAAAGGGATTCATCCTCAGACAGATCATCCAAAAGTTGAACGCGTTCTAGCGCATATTTAGTCAATGAAATGTAAACACAACAGCACATATTTGACCACTTATTTTTTGACATTTTAGGGGAACCTGAGCTTCCCTTGCAGTCTTAGAGCAATCGCCACTGTGCTAGTGGCGTATGACATATGTGATGTAACATTCCGTTAGTAACAAATGTTCTTCTTTTAAAGCAGACTTAAGCTAGACTTTTGTTGCCTAAACCTAAGGAAGTCAACCTGAAATGAAGGAATTGTTTTACCTATAAGTGTATTTTGACTGTATGCATTTTACAAGTAAAAACTGTAAGTTTCCTGTCAAAACAGAAGTTTATTTTGAAAAGACACAATGCAGGTAATGAGCAACGCCGACCCTGAGCTTCCAAAACTGATGCTGGAGGGGTACCTAGAGCATAATATTTTGATGTGTAGTGGCACTGACCAGCACAAAGCGTTGGTATTTGATGAGTTGAGTGAGAATGCGTTGGATGGATGATAATGTGTTTTTTGAAGATTTAAGCATGTTCTAGTAGACACCCTGAAACAAGTACGCATAAGACATCCCCTTTAAAGTAATTTTATTTTTTCATTTTTTTAAATTAATTTTTTTATATGCTTATTTCACTTCTTTTTCCAAAAGCAAGATGAGAAAATCAAGTCAAGGCTTGGTTGGCTTTACTTTGCATGAAGACAGGAAGCAGGGGGAAACAGCAAGCTTGGCTCTGTCCAAAGTTCCAAAATAGGGCTACCAACACCTCTAAAGCTTACTAATTAACAAAAATGTAAAAATGACAGTTTGTGATTTTAGCGGGGGTTATATCTTGGATCTGTTTCTTGTTGAACTACAGCCAGTGACTGTGCACAGTGTGTCATCACATCGTGGGTATCACTGTGCCTATACAGAGATCTATAGCAAAAACTGTGCTCACTAACCATATCTGGCAACCCGCGCTGTAGCCAGAGATGTTCCACTGAAGTGCTGAGTGGTTACACTGTTGTTTGCTAAGAAACTGCTCTAGCGTGTAACTCACACAAACTTTAACTGCTCTTATAACCACAAAGTTCCATTCACCTCCATTGTAATTGGGTGGGGGAGGATGTTTTAGAGACAGATATTCAAATCCAGGGAAAATAAAACCAAAACTATGTCCATGGGGAGATCCCACTAAAATAAGTGGACACATATGTTCTCTATTTTTGATTTTGGTTCTTTCGTTTTTATGGTAATTTTGGTAAATCAACCCTTTAGGGCACAAAACTGCATCTTAAAAACGTAACTGCTGTCCATTTAATTAGAGGTTACACGTGCTGGTTTATGTTTTTGTTTGTTATTTCCTGTTCCTCCCATTAAATCTGGGCTGTGTGAGTCATGCTGGTTGTAGTGGCTCATAGATCTGTGGTGTAAAAGAGACTGATGGAGGCCTCATTCCCGTCTCAGACCACTGCACTCAGACAGTGAGCAGCTCTGTCCCATCGACAGGCCGTGATGAAGTGGCCTTTAGGACGACTGACCACAGCACGCGATGGATGGGACAGTGTTTGTATGTATGTGGCTGAGGGCACCTGTGCCTTGTCAGCCACGTGACAATCCCCTGCTGAGGTGTTTCCTGGTCACTGAGCCATCACTCTTCTTCACATTGTAAAGAACTTCTAAAGGTTTGATCCACACAACTGGTCAAAAGGATGTCTGCTCTTCCTACTGTGTGCAACATAATACATGAGCTGCATCTTTGGGCCTGTGTTATGTCAGGCTACAGTTACATGAGTTGATAGTCTACAGTGATTTATTTGCTATAAAGTAAGAAGAGCTGGATAGTTAGCATGATAGCATGACAGCAGTTTTAATAAAAAGAGGTGTTTGATTGCCATCTCTGGGAAATGCTTCCCCAAAATACCACTGGGGTGAAAGCTTAATAAACCAGAGCTGTTGCTGTATATCAGTCTAGTGATCTGTCACCCACGGATATTGTCCATCTGGATCCATCTAAATTTTTCTGCCACACCTCATAATGTGTTGGACAAAACAAACAAAAATGCTATCAACTGTGTTTGTCTCAGATATCTACCAGTAGTGGTGCCAAAAATGTAAGTCTGTCCTGTATCAAACAGAGGTAAGGTAATATTCTGATAATAATCTCAGAATTTCTGAGATTAAAGTCGAAATTACCTTTCTGACTCACCGGCCAGAGGGATTGGTGGATGAAAAAGATCCACCAACCAAGCCTATTAATTTCTTGGTCAATATAATAAATTGGCTTTTTGTGTAACATGTACATTTGTTTCAGTGCATTTCAGTGAGATATGAGAATGTTTTGCATAGAAACTTAAAGAAGAGTCCAGAACAAAATTTAAGGCAAAATAATTTTAATATATTGAACAACTTACCACCACATCTAGTATGTGAATAAGATCCCTCTTGAAAGCAGTGATGAGTGTATATGTCTAGGGCTTTTGTAAGAACAGAGGAAGTGAATGACATTGAGGGCAGCAATAAAGAGTTTGTAGGCTGTAGTCTCTTCAGACTACAAAGGCTCCGTGTTCTTATGCATTACCTTCAGAAGTATGGCCGCAGCGCGAGTCTCGTACTGTAAACAGTGTCTAAAACTAGGTTTGCTTGAGAGGATCAGTTTCGCAGCACCGTTTAGACACATATAAAAACACATCTGTAGTTTGGGTGTGTGTATGTAAAACTCCGACACTTAAGCCCAATTCAGACCAAAGATTTGCCACAAGGTGAAACTGTTTTAGAACGTTGCAGAGAAAAGTTGCAGTGGTGTGAACTGGCCGGTCTGAGTTCACCTCAAGACGACTGATGGTGTTACCCGTGACTCAGCTGGTCAAATCGCTGAGTTTTAGAACAAGAGGCTGGTGACCTGTTTAAACAGCCAATCAGCCTTTAGTGAAGTCTGCTGGTCAAGTCCAAATGACCGCAGATGTCATGTTCGCTTGCTGCGGCAGGTGCTCCGTCCCCACTGTGAGCCCTCTGTTTCCATCCTAATGGTGTGCTGGTGTGCTGGTGTAAGACAGTAGGTCGCTGCTGCTGCTAGCTGTATGTGCTTATGCCCCCCACACACGCACACACATTCTCATTGACCGATGAATTGGCGCTGCTTATTTGTATTTCTGTGATGTATTTAGTATGAATACAGTCCAACTGATGCTTGTTTTGTTTCTGTTTTTCTCTGTTTCATTACTACAACAAATGCAACCATAGCCAGTATCCCACTATCACTGTCCTCATTCATATTTCAAGAGGCCAGAAATTATATTCAGGCACAAAATAAGCCTGAAAAGCTGTAAATCAGAACGGAAGTAAAGAGAGTTGTTGGAACAAGATGATAAACCGCCTCATCTAGTTGCACTGGTGTGAACCAGCAGGTTTTTAGAATGTTGCAGAATGGCGCACTTAGCTGATTCAACTCATCTCGTCACAAATCTTTGGTCTGAACTGGGCTTTAGAGCAGAGAGGCAGCAGAGCAGTGTCCCCCTTAATGACACCAAAATGTGGAAGAGACTTTCAGCATTTTTTTTTTGTCAATTACATGGCTATTTTAGCGCAACCATTTATGCTAGTAGGACATATAGCCCCTTGAGATTTACTCACCATATGGAAAATCTACCTGCGTTTGGCGCTCAGCAGTTGTTCATTTCAAACCCTGCTCACAAATATATGATGAACTTAAAAACAAAAATTAACTTTTTACCAATTCTCTGGGAAAACTTTCCAGTTTCTGGCGTGTTTCTTTAGCCATTTCTCAGTTGTTATCACTAAATAACAGTTTCAACTTCAATTGCACCTCCACAAAGGTTCAGGGCTTGCAAGAGTCAGAATTTTTGAAAAAAAAAATGATACAGCAAAGACTTCTAATCCCTTGTATGGAGCAAGCTCCAAGAACACTTACACTTCCCATGATGCAGTTTGATAGTGGATTTCATTAGACTGCCTGGTAATGGCCAACATCTTTCATTGTGACAGTTAAAGTTAAAAATGTCAAAGCCCAAGAAGACATCACCATGACATCATTATTTTCTCAGACTTGAAGTTTTCTGGGAGCCACAGCTGACATACAACTGCTCACATAGGCTGAGCTGTATGCCTTCTGATGAGTAAACAGATATTCATATATAAAATCAATTGAGTTGCACTTTGATTTTACTATCCGTGGTCATTTTGGATGCTCACAATGCTCTTGATGGTCCTAGTCTTTTGTGTAGAATAGATAAATACTATACACTGCGGTATTACCTTCACAGTTTGATACCTTTACAACTTTACATGATGACTAAAATATACACAGCATACACTCACCATGAATGCTAATACCAGTTCCATTAGTTTAGATGAATACATTACGAACAGAATAAGTCCTCTCAGTGTTAATCTATATCTTGTGCGGTTGCCAGGAGGACTTAAGAACAGCATGAAGACAAGCAACTGTCAGCATTTGGACAATTTCCAGGAACATGCAGCTTTTCAGACTGTGAGTTCAGAACAGAACTGTCAATAGTTATTCATTTTAACAAGCTCTTAACCCATGGCACATGAGTAGCAAAGCCACTGTAATTCCTTCTCCACTCCTTACAGGTTATTATTATTTTAATCAGTATTGAAACAAGCAAGTAAACAAACACTTCATCCGTTTAGTTGGAAACAGTAGCGGTGGCGGCACTGCTCAGAATTCAAATCTGTGAAATGGTAATCTCTTTTCATGGTCCAGGCCTCCTTGCTTTTGTCCTCAGAGGGACTCCCACCGAGATTTGTGACTTGACTTGAATAAGAGGCACAGAGTTGGCACCTCACTGCAGAGGGAGCACTCTGAAGGTAGAGTTAGAATAGACAGATAGGGAAAGACCTTCAATGTGTCGTGGCAAGGTTTCTACTTCAAAAACTGCCGCTCTCTGGGGAGACATAGTCACTTTATTCAAGTAGATTATGGCAACTTTGCACAGCAGTTGCTTCAAATGGCAAGGAGAGGTAATATTTGAAAGGTCTGATCTCCAGAGTCATGAAACTAGAAACTGCACAGATTGGTAAGGTAATCAGAAAGTGCACTCAGTCTGTGATGGCTTTATACCGAAGAAGAGATGAGAAAGAGTCAATGTCTACAGATGTAGTTTTCTCTAAACAGAGTGCCCACTCACTGCTGTTTAAGACACAGTCTGTATAGTGTGTCAGTCACAAATGCTGTTTTCCATTTGTGAAGATGAAGTTGAGACCAAAACTTCCAAACATTTTGGAAAAGAGAAGAAGTGAAATTGCTGTATCAAGAGAGATTGTCCACTTTCTCTTTCTTGTAATCTGCCTACATCTAAACATATACATTCAAAGTAGGACCTCACGATTTCTACCACCTGAAAGTCAAACTCACTCTTCATCCACTCGAGACAAAAATATGCGGGGCATAGCTTGCTGAATGATCGATTCCCTTCGTGTGCTAGTTGCTAGTTGCCTTGTTTGGCTAGCTAGTTATCTGCAATTTGGTGTGTAGAATATGTTTGACAGAGGTTTAAAGAAATAAGCTGCCTGTTGTGACTGGAAACAGGATTGATTAAAGGGTGGTTTCAGTTGTGTGTTTTTGGACGTTTGAATCTGGGGCACGGTAAGCCTCCATTAGGTAGAGTTGTATTGCTTCCCCATCTCCCCTTGGATCTCCGCAAGTGTTGTGAGGACTCTAAAACTTCACCTGAGCCTCCCTCGGCATATGGGTGAGTAGATAATGGCTTAATTTTCATTTTTGGGTGCACTATCCCTTTAAGGGTTGCAGGTCGCAATAAAATAAAACAATGAGGTAGAAGAGGCTGAAATGCTCTGTAGAGGCCTGGTTTAAAAATAGACTCTATGTTGTTAATATTCCTTTGCTGTTGCAGCCCTGCGGGATGTTAGGGATGACTGAGTGAACCAGTTGTAGGTGTGTTGAGATGACGGTAAAAACAAACTTGGTTCGACTCCAAAAGAAGCTCCAAATAAAAAGCTAACATCGGTTTTCTGCCAATGAGGCAGGCCTCTGGCCAAATGACTTTTTCAAAGCCTGAATAAGAAGCAGGAACTCTTGAATTGTGGGCTGTTATTGGTTTGAATAGCGCAGTCAGTCCGTTCTATCTTTTGAATATCTGTGTGTTCGGGGCACGCTCCAGGAAGACGGGGACCGTTACAGTCCCTCCAAGCCTGCTGTCAGCCTGCCTTATTGATGCCCATGCCACCACCGGCTCACTGACTGATTGCTGGATGGACATCCCCCTGATTGATGTGACAGACAATTGGCCTGATGCTCCAACCTCCCTATCCCCACCCCCAACCCCTGCTGCTTTCACACAGCACAACTCAGGGTAGAGTGTGAGTGGCATGGTTTGTTTTCATTGCAGCAACCCCTGTAACTCACTTCAAAACTTAAAGGGGTTGAGGTTTATCCAACAGGCTGGCTGGCATCAGCAGCAGATTGATGCAATTGCGCCGGTGAAGAAAAGGGACTTTTTGCCCCGAAAGACATTTTGTTGATGAATTCAAGCAGCAACAGAGCCTTTAGGAAATGGAATCAATGAGCAGTTGTCTGTACACTTCAAGGTCTATGCCTGCTGTCGCATTTGAACTCCTACCAAACAGCCACATTTTGTCAGATCTAATGCTGTTGAAGGCACTCAGATCGTCCTCGGTGTCAGTGAACTGATGAATAGTTAAAGAGTATGCATTATTTCTTATCCAGGGGCCACTGTATAATTCCCTGTTGGAGCCGTTGCTTGCTTGTCAAAAACCATTGTGTTCACATTCATGTTGCCATGTCAAGTTCTTTCATTGAGAGTGTCAGGGGCTTCAGCAATCCACTATTAAAGTTGTGTTATCTGGTGGAACCGGGCCATGGACGTGACAGTTTTCACAGCCTCTTCAGTCAGCCAGACAGGCAGGGAGGTGTGCTGCTGTTGTCACCAAGGAGAAAGACATCAGGACCAAAGGCTGAGGTGATGCCAGTTCCTGATCCCACACTGGCTGCACTGTGGAATTCTTTTTAAAGGAGACATGCTGAGCTCAGTTTCAGGTTCATACTTGTATTTTGGGTTTCTTCTAGACCATGTTTACAAGCTCTGTGTTATGTGTTTTTATGTTCAAAAAACCCCTCTTTTTCTTTCATACTGTCTGCCTGGATATACCTGTATTCCCTCTATATGAAAGGCTTCAATTTAGCAGATGTGTCTTAAAGGCCCCTTCCCAAAAAAACCCAGTCTGCTCTGATTGGTTCTATACATCTGTGCTCCTGTCATATTGTGCTCCATAGATGATGTTTTTCTGTAGGCTGATGCAGAAGTTCGTGTTGCTCTGGTTTTCTCGTCAAAAAGCAGACGGTATTTTTAGGATAGGACTGAACTCGAAATGCGACGATGCCGGTGTGTATTTCAAAAGTGCTGTCAATCACAAAGGGGTTCAGCCTTTTAGACAATTCCTCCAATCATCATGCATACACCGAGCGTCCTCTCCCGCCTACCGCTCCATTAGGTCCCAGGGAAGCTGAGCCTCCCTGAAAGTGATGATTTTGTCGCATTTATCCAATGACCGTCTCACTTTGCTGCATGAAAAAAACTGCTCAGCGCTGTCTCATAGGAATGCTTGGAGGCTCCGCGTCCACCGTGCTGACATGAGAATGTATGACAGGGAGGTTGTGTTTGAAAACTGGTGGTAAACAGCTGACGTTTGAACATCTTAGTCATGATGTTAAACACATCCTAGCGCACGTTTAGTGCAGCGTAAATTCTCATTTTAAAGTAAATTCAATAGTGAATATTTGACCATTTCTTCTATGATATTTTAGAGGAAGTTCAGGCTCCCTTGTTGTCTCAGAGCAATCGTCCCTGATTTTGACGTAGAATAATGACATTAAGCGACATTATGAAGATCCTATGGAGGTTCTTACATCATTAGACATTTAAAATATTGTCAACCTGATTTTAATTCCAACCAAGATTTAACATCTGTCTGATGTATGAGTCCAACTACTTTCTGACATAATATTAATGCCCAGTGCGAGCTGGGAAAGTGGATGTGATTGTTAGATTGTTTGTTAACGAGAGTTACAAAAGTTGTAGCCCTTGAAAAGGGAGTTTCAGATGCCATTAGAAAACCCAAGAAGAAATTCATTTTAGGCATACTGTCGCCTTCAGTTTTTCGGTTTGAATTAAGATGAGAATTATGCACAGCTGAAATAGTCAGGAATATACATGCATGTGACTTTGTTGTGATGTTTTGGTCGTAGGACTGAACACAAAAAAAAAAAAATTATGCATGAGATCAAACGGTATGTGGACACCCAAACATAACAGCAACCTCTGATATATTATATCCGCTGAATAGGTCAACAAGCGTGAGGTGACCCTTCCTCTGACCAGGGTTGGATGGGATGGAAGGCTTTAGTAAATGCATTGGTGGGGGGTTTAAACCCTGGGGTGTGGGAGCCCTTCTGTGCAGAGTTTGCATGTTCTCCCTGTGTCAGCATGGTTTTTCTCCGAGTACCCCGGCTTCCTCCAACAATCCAAGCACAGTGACTCTAAATTGAATGCAATCATGTATGGTTGTCTGTCTCTATATGTCAGCCCTAGTCTGGCGACCTGTCCGGGGTGTACCCCGCCTCTCGCCCAATGTCAGCTGGGATAGGCTCCAGCTTCCCTGTGACCCCCAAGAGCATAAGCAGTAACAGAAAATGAATAAATGAATGCATACTGTGACTGCTAATGGAAACCAGAACATTTCCGATACCAAAATCTGTCCCATTGCTTACAGATTCTGTACTCATAGGCAGATATATGTTTATAGAGATTATCATTTAACCAATTTGCAGAAGAGAGAGACAGAGAGAAAAAGAGTACAGAAGAGAGAGAGAGGGAGAGAGAGAGAGAGAAAATAGAAAGTCTGCACACATGAGCAATCAAGAGCGAGGGAGTGTGCATATGGACAGCCAGAGAAGTAAAACTTAACTTTTATCTGGTAATTATTGGGTGTAATTCAGTGTGATACAGTACAGTATGAACTACACTGCAGACTAGAGTCTCTGCTAAGGCAGCATATAGGGTGACAGCTGTCTCATATGAATGGGTCCAGCACGGGTCGAACATGCATTGTGCCATACTGCATCTGTTGTCTGAGAGGGGTATTAGTGCGGTCTAGCACTGATGTTGGGTGATAAGACCTGGCTCTCAGTCAGGGTTCCAGTTTATTCCAAAGGTGTTGGATGGGGTTGAGGTCAAGGCTCTGTGCGGGCCAGTCAAATTCTTCCACACCAAACTGGAAAAAAATACTGCATTGTCAAGTGTCAACAAGAAACAACCAAACAAACTGTTGCAACAATGCTAAAAAACAACAACATATATAATATAATAAGATCCCACTTCACTGGGACCGAACTGTTATTATACTATGTTATATCAACTACATGACTGAATATGTAATTGTTTCTTGGGATAATGTGATATAAGCACCACAATCAAAGTCCATAAGGGGATAATTGTAGAAACACAGACACCTTTTACACCACCTGCTTGCTGTGTAACATCCTGTAGGCATGGATTAAATTCAAAACAACTGAATTCAACAATGGAAAAAACACTTATTAACAGTGCAAAAATGAGACACTTGGTCTTGCATTTGTGCTACAGGCCGTCACCAGCTGGTTGCAGTGTAATCAGACCAGAGGCTGAACTCTTTGCCCACTTTTGGGCAGATGGAGGCCTGGGAACGGACTCATCCACACAACTAACACTTTGCTCCTGGACTTGCCTGTAGACTGATGTGGGAAAGTCTGAGTTATAAAGACGTAAAAAGTGGCTGTTGGCTGTGACAGAGGACAGGGCAGCTCCTCCTCATGGTTCAGTGTGAGTGAAGGTCCTCCAATGTTTCTGTGTCTCAGCTGTTTGATTGGTGCCTCACTTTGGCAGCCATCTGCAGTGGTACTGGGGCTGCAGATTTAATGTCTGTCCTCCATTTGCTGCTTTTAACACGAAAAGTCACTTTAAAATGATTATTCTAAGATGACAGTTAAAGGGAGAGTCTACTAATTGAAAACAGTTATGTAATGTAATGGAGCAAGTGTGAGAAAATGGGCCAAGTGACAAGACAAATTTTCTGCATCACAAACTGGGATTAGTTTGAAAGACATGCACGTTTACCAGGCAGGGAGAGTCAAATGACCCATTGTCCTGATCACTGAAAGTGTAGAATTCGGTGTTTCTGGAGCTTGACCCATTCTGTATCGCCTTCGCTGCTTCTATTGTGACCATCTGCCTCTCTCAATTCGTCCAGCTTTTTAAAAATGCAATACTAGTATGTTTGAATTTTAACTTTTCAAATGGGAAACTGAAAATATGAAAGAATTCAAATCTTTTGGTACAACAACATTATGACAGCAATGTTTTTGAAAGTTTTAAAGTTGTCTCATCAGAGGGAATTTTTAAAAGAGGTTTAAAAACTTAAAGAGTTTAAAGGCAAGCCATGGTTTCAGTTTTATAGATCAGTTATGCCAAACATAGACTGCATAAAAATAATGTATGTAGCCAGCACGATTTTTGGACTTCTGTTTTGAAGACGATTAATTGCGATAACTTTAAGCCTTAATAAGTATTTGAAATGGCCAAGTAATATCAAATCCGCCCACCCACGTAGAGTTGTGATGAACAAATCAGCTATAGAGACTAAAACCGTTTTTGTGCTAGGTTGTAAACAGGTTTATTTCTGCTGCTGAGTTGGGAATTTTAACATGGGGATCTTCTGGGATTGACTTTGTGGAACTTCATTTTTCAGCTCCGATTGTCCTAATCTTCTCTGTCACAGTTTGATTTGGTAGCCCGACTACAACGGCTGAAATTTGTGTAGCATTTGTCAAGCATCAAAAAAGTATGGGCAAAAATGTTGCAACTCAGTTACATCTTTCATTAGATTTGCCATGCCTAGTAAACACCTGAATCTTTATAACTCCATGCCCTCCTTATTTGTAATACAGGTTTAACTTTGAGATAATTTTCTCTGACTTGACAAAGCTTATCTACAGCGACAGAATTCATCCTACAACAGTTTAACAGACATAGTAGCCCTACCTGTAACAAGAGAACATGATCTTCATGCACAAAATTGGTAAATGCCCCTTTATTTATTCATTTTAATTTCTTTTTTTTTTTGTTAACTGACAAAACGTTCTCTCCCAACTTATCAAATATAGCAGCTTGCTCAGTGGACCTAAACTTAAAAACAACAAAAACATCATGTTTCAGATTAAAATAACTATCAATCAACTACACGTGTGTGTTGATGTTTGGTTTCACATGGAACACAAACACTGGTCTCCTGAATGAAAGTCCTGTGTTTGTTTGACCCATCCACCACTCCAGATAGACTTTCTCGCGTTTTATACTATGGTTGTAGTTGAAAGCCTGGTGCATCTCAGACAGATGCTAAAGGGTTCCTTGTGTGTCTAAATCGGACGCAGATGGCTGCTAGCTAAACTGTTATATTTGACGCCCTGGGAATGAAAACAGGCTGGAAAGGAAAGGTTATGCCAAAGCAACATAATAATGGATCTTTCATATTTTGACATGCTCAGCAGACTGCTATGGATTAAAAGAATGTATTTGCATCCTGTCACTATTACAGTGTTACAGGTCTAATGGCCTATGTTGTCAAAAAGCTGAGTTACATGGGCTGTGGTGCATTGAGATCAATCAAAAAAAGCAAAGGGAACAATTGACTGATACACAATGAATACCAATTTTATCTCAACAAGTAGGAATTGGTATTGATGTGGCACAATAACGCTTGTCGAAGATTACCAGTCACAGAGGAAGATGGCCACCCACAGAATCCATGAAAGATGATTCAAGGTCCCAAAGGAAATTTGTCTTGGTGTCTTCCTTTATTTTCCCCCTTGAACAAACGAGGAAGGAAAATACATCAAACAGAGAAATGAGGGCAGATGTAGGCCATGAGCCGAGGAGATGCTTAATCACACCGCTCATGTCAGTTGCGTTAGGGCAGAAAGCGCTGATCGTAATTACTGTCAAACAGAAACAGAGTTTTGTACATTTTGTTCCGACTGTAATCTAATCATTAAGAATTTGGTAAGAGCAGACATGTAGGAGCACACAGCAATATTCCCCCTGTTTATTTCCATCTACAGCAGACTCCAGCAGGAGAAGGTGTCACAGGGATCCACAGACTGTCCTTTGACACCAGCCTCGTCTCGTTTTTCAAAGTCAATTTAGCCATCCTGTCGCGTGGTGTGCCAGAGAGGAGAACCAAACAATAGACATCACCAAGGAAGCTCTACTGCAATTCATCAGCGGCGGCTTGCGAGAGCTTTCCCGCCAGTTTTATCAGCAAACAGCCAATGAATATGCTGTTAAACAAACAGCCATCCAAACAGGACCACCGTGCCTAACGTCATTATGCCTGTGTCCTCGCCTCGTCGACGGGAAGAAAGCGCCAGCCTCGTCTCAGGAACCCTTATGGGGATTTAACCATACCAGAATTCTGATCTGACTTGGACCACGTCCCAGAAAGCAGCAGAGTTAATAGCCTTTCTCTCTATTGAATAATGCTTTGAATCTGTAATGTAGGGAATACACGGGAG
Source organism: Epinephelus awoara (assembly GCA_035609425.1). Lineage (NCBI taxonomy): Eukaryota > Metazoa > Chordata > Actinopteri > Perciformes > Serranidae > Epinephelus > Epinephelus awoara. Next base: position 8,067,535 of record CM069305.1, read on the forward strand.
TGCAGTTTAATGTCCCTTTGAGGGAACTTCATTTCCTCTGCTACAGAACACTGAAAAGGTGAGCTTATTTTTTCAAATTAAGGGGTGCTCTAGTTGAAGACAACGTCCGATTTGGAGACAGTAATATATCTCCAAACATCATCATGTCCGCCTCAGCACTGCTCAGCATTATAATCCAGAAAATTGGGTGTTTTTTGCTTCCCTGACTTTCAAACCAGCTCTTTTACATAAGGCGGAGGAGAGGGGGGGTTCACTCTCCCTCCCAATCTGCAGAGAGAAGGTGCAAAAATGCCTGAAGTCATGTCCACACAAGGATATTGTACAATCAATAAAATATTTTCCCGTATCTCACAGGGGACTGAGGGAATGAATAAATTAATGGGGAAAAGGGTAAAAAGATTTCCTTTCAACCAAATCTCAGTAAGTCCAAAAATTCACAGTGAGAGAGAAAACACTTTTGCACCCTGAACATATCTGAGGACAGCATTCATCGCATACAAGTACATAAATACTGTTATACTCTAGATAAATGTGTAAATATAGATATCTGGCAGTCAGTCTCTTGATAGATTTAGAGTGAAAATTCATAATAACTGTAATAAATGAATGTAAATGAATATACTGTTGTTGCTGATTAACTAGCAAACAGTGGGGTTATGCTTCTTCATATTTATCAGACACATTTTGTCTCTAAACCCCCCCTCAGAAAGACTGAGGACATGACCTTGGTGTTCTCAGTGCTTGCTACAGCTCTGGTTGTTTACATCTGGATCATTGCGGTGAGCGGTGCTAAAATACAGACTGTGGAAAAATCATCCACCATTTTTTGAAAAAGGGAACAAGGCAACATCTTTTGTCACAACTGTGTTCTTATGATGTCCTCACGACAAACACAGTTGTCACAGAGTGTGGCTGAAGGTGATGGATGTTGAGCTCAGGACAAATACTTTGCCCCACATGTTGCAAAGATGTAAGAATAACAAGAATAGTTGTCACTCCATTTTTCTTCCATCCAACAGTATATGTATTGAATTCAGTGCACAGTACATCCTTGTGTGTGATGATCATCATGGCCTCACACAGCTGCTAATAATGCTGTAGTTTAGGCCAGGGTATAATGCTGGCTCCTTAGTTTTCCTTGTATTGTATTTTCATGTGCGTGTATCCTCACCTAACGTTTTCTTGTGGATTTAATCATACTTTATTGTTGTTTCATTGTTTTTGGTTCTCTAACATTATGGAAGAGCAATTTCAAATATATAACATTTATCTCAAGATACACTTTGGCTTTTTCCTCCATAGTCCTCTAAATTGAACGCCAAAATATGTTGTTTGCAATGCTGGACGTAGCTCATTCGGTGCCCCAGGCAAACTTTCCCTTCTCCCTATTACAAACAAGAACAAGAGCTAATGAGAAATCAACACTAATAAACAATTTTGCTAACAAACAATAGTAATAAAAAAAGTATGGGCAAATTTGCAAATTTCGTCTCCATCTTTATCCTTTTTTTTGTTTTTTGCTGTACTGCACCCCAGATGGCTTTTGCCTTTTCATTCTCTCTTGCTCTGATGCACATACACTCCCGTATGGCATATGGTATGTTTGATTTATTCGAATGTCCAAAAAATAATAAAAAATTATGATGCCAGTAAGGAGATCTGCCACCATACCCAGCAAGCCATCCAAGGGTTTTTGTTCGTTCCTTCCAAAACCATTACAAATCATTGTTTCAAAAATAAAACCATCTCCTACTTTTCTAATCCTTTCTCTTGAAGGTTAAGTTTAGGCACAAACACGACATGGTTAGGGTTAGGGATTTGGTTACAATAATGAACACCTGTTTAAGGTGAAAACAGGTGGTTGACAGAAACCAACACTAACTGTGTTAAGCCATCTATCCATCGTGACCTCCTTCCTTTGGGGACTGTAACAATGTCACACTACTCCTTGCATTGGTCCAAACAAATAGTAGTCATAATTACCATGGCCACTAGGGGGCGCTGTCACTTGAACCTAAAGAGATGTTATTTGGGGACACTGGCTGAAAGATGCTGTCATTCTTTAATGACTGAGATAGATCTGCTGACATGCTAACAGTTGCTGTTTCCAGCCGTAGCACTTTCAGGACTATTTTCCATGTTTACGTACAACACACACACACATATGAGAGGGAATAAATCTAGTGGTAAGGCAGTGGCCGTCGCATTTGGATCATTTTATAAAGTGATTAGTAAGTCAAGTAATTTTTCCGTGCGGAAATCACTGAAATGCTAAACCAGCTTATATGCTGCAACTTTTCACAAGCGTCACTTATAATATCACACAAGAACCCTCTAGAGCAATCATTTTACAGGTTCCTTTTATGTTTATCCCCAGACGACCAAAAATGAATAAATTAATTAATTACTTTTAATTTCAATATCAATCAAGTGCTCAAATTTTTTTTAAGTATGACTCATTCAGCAATTAAATTAATGTTGTGGTGAGTTGTTTAGTCAGCTGCTGTTCCAGGGTCGAGAATGACCTCTACAACTCATTACAAAATTGGATTCTTTTTTTTTTTTTTTTTAAGATATATTTTGGGCATTTTTAGCCTTTATTTGACAGGACAGACAAGCGTGACAGGGGGAAAGAGAGAGGGAGTGACATGCAGCAAAGGGCCACAGGCTGGAGTCGAACCTGGGCCTCTGCAGCAACAGCCTTGTACATGAGGCGTTGCTCTACCACTAAGCCACCGACGCCCCACAAAATTGGAATTTAATGTGTGTGGCACCATCCTGTGTATGGAGACAGGGGGCTTTTTCTGAAGGGCCCGAAAAAGGCTGGGAGCAGCCCTGCTCCCGGTGAACCACAGAATGTTTCCTTGGGACAAATCTACCAAACGTGGAATTAAGAACAGTAAAATTAAACTTGTCATCTTCTGGGATTAGTGTCAAACAAATGGATTTACATCAGTTGGAGACAGCATAGAAAAAGCAGACATAATTTACGTGCCCATGTCACAGCCTTTAATTATTTTTCTAAAGCCTAAACACCCTTAAACCTTAAATCCTGCTCCACTTGTTGTTTTGTTTCCACTCGGGCTCTGACGGTATTGGGTTCGTTCATGCCGTGGCGACTCTGCCCGAGCCTGTCCACATGCCGCGCATGACTGTCGGGGCCACCTGTTGAAATAGTGGGTGGCTAATTCTAGTAGTGACTTCGGACTCCCTCTCCATTACACTCCATCTGACAGACCACCAGCTACACCAAGCAACCACTAGCAGCATTCCACCCTCCATCCACACCCCCCCCTCGCTCCTGCATGCCCCTAGCAGGCACCCTGTTATGGCAGCCCCCCTTGATTGATGGAGTATCCCTACTCAGGGTTAATTTACACTTCTGAATAATGCATGGGCTGATGCCACCACTCCATTCTGCAGCTCACCATGGGGTGAGGCTACTCTGCTGGAGGAATCAAGATGTTTTCCTTCTCTTTGCCACTCGTCGTCTCACAGATAACACGGGAGGATGGGGAGCTTTTTTTAGGAGACGACAGTTGGACTGGCCAAAATGTTCTTTAGCTATTTATTATTGAGCTGGTGAGAATGGTTAACTTGATGAATTAGTAACATGTAGAACATTTTTCTCCACTTCCCTTTTATTTCCCATTTTTTTCAGTCAAAATTTCACTTTAAATTAGCAGGTTTATAAAGCCAGCATCAGTAGATATATGGCTTCTAGATGTGTCATATTGTATAGGTGCTGTGTTAACCTTTCTAACAGTATTTTACTGAGTTTACTTAGTGCAAATCTAAAATGAGGATGCCAAGAAGCAAGTGTACTCTATATCATAACCTCAATAAGAAACACACTGTAAAAAACAGCTTCATCACCCCTGGAGTATTGCTCAGAAGTGGGTAACACCTCTCACCACCACTCCCCTGCATCTCCTGCCTGTCTCTGATATCTCCGGCTCAGGGGGTGGGGTCAGTGTGCGAAGACAAACCTCGACAAAAAGGACACACTGATGATTGATGGTGGCTTTGCTAGCCAGAGACACAGGAACACCCCTGAAAGCCAACATGTGCCACTCTTTTTACTGTGTGCGAGCCCCCCTGCTATTTCTGTCCCCCCTCTTCTCCGTGTCTCCATTTTTCATAAATGACAATTGTGCTGCTCAGCACTTTCCCAGCCCTGACTTCAGTCGGTCCCTATGGGGAAGGGTGTATCCCAGTGTCCAGACAATGTGAAACATCTCCAAAGTAAAGGAGCTGATGCTCAATAAAAAGTCAGCCGCACCACACCACATACTGTAGCTCAAAGTAGGGGTCCTCCGTATGTGCTTCATATTGCAGAATGTTTGCACATGAAATAAATCAGTTCCATGAACATGTGCTTGGATGCACTTCTTTTCTTTCTTTTTTTTTGTTGCTTTTTTGTCCACATAGACTTTTCTGTTATTGCAGATATTTATCATGTCAAACCACAGAAATCAGAGAAATTAGTTAAGGTATATGTCTCAAAAGATGAAGAGTATTACAGTACCAAGTACTTTTAGTGCTGATAACAACTTAGTAGTATCAGTTGAGCCAGAAATATTATTCTGGCACTGTTAGACAGAGCAAGTATAAACAGCCCATTGTCCTTCGAGGCAAAGGCACCCTTTAGCGTCTTTATACGACGCATGGGCTTTCAACTAACACGAAGCTATCCACAGCAACACTTGACGCTGAGAGCAACTGACATAGTATGAAGGGCGAGAAAGTATATGCAGGTGGCACAGTGGGGAGGTGGATGTGTCAAACAAAACCAGACTTTTATCCAATAGACTGCAGTTCATGTACCATACGTAACCCAAAGTCAGCCTTGATTTGACGTAACTCTACGTAGGTAACATATGGTCATCTTGCTCGGCGTATTTAAGCGGGCTGTTCTCATAAGCTGCCTGTACGTATTCTTCCAAAATAGTGCACCTGAATTCTTACATATCCCACGTGATCATGAGCCATTTCATTTGTGGATAACGCACATATGTTGGAATCAGGTGACCAATGCACTGACAGGAGTGGTGGACTGGTCACAAAATCACGGACTTTGCCCCAAGTCTTTCCGCAGGAGATGCATGTTTGGAAATGTGTGAACTTTAAGTGAACTTTGAGTCATTTTAAGGTGCATCCTCACCATGTTCCTTTACGTAAGCCTAACCACAGTAACTTTACTTGCCTGAACCTTATCTCTGTATCTTTATGTCAATTACGTAACTGCACATTTGTGGAGCGCCAGCTCGTAGGATATCATCCGGACCCTTCTATGAGGATATGTTGGTTGTTTTATATATACTAGTCCATACCCATTTGTCACCTTCTACCTATGCCAATCCTCAATGCCTATGTGCAGTTTCACATAGATTGACCACGTCAGTGAGAAAACGTGTGACAGACAGAATGACACACTGACAGTTTCCATGATTATGTACAGCATACCATACCATGAGTTAGTCACACCAAAAATTAGAAAAAAAACCAAAACATCCAGCCACAGGGGGAGCCACAGCGATCGGTCGCATTTTAGCCATTTTTAAGCATTTTTCTGTTGTTATAGCACCACCCAGTTGCCAATTAGAGTTAAATTTCTCCAGTCACCTTGAGGCGTCCTGTTCTACATATCTACCAAGTTTAGTAAAAATCGATATGCCGGTTAGGCCTAGATAAGAAATTAGCTCTCTAGCGCCCCCATTTTGTTTGATGGGGTCAATAATGGAGGGGTCCCCTCAGATTATGTGTGGTCATATGCCTACAAAGTTGCGTGGTGATCGGTGAAACCCTTGAGATGTTTTACATCTTTATGTGATGAGCCACGCCCTCCGCAATATTCATTGCCTTATAGAAGCTCAGTTTTAGTAAGTTTTCCAACTTTTGCCAAAAGGGAACTTTAGATATTGGTCCCTAGATTATGTTCACCGAGTTTCATGCAGATCGGTCAAACTTCTTAGGAAGAGATCGATTTTAAGTGTTTTTCAAAAAATTCAAAATGGCGGAAAATCTATATAACCAGAAGTTATGGGTTCTTGAGGCAAATTTGTTCCTCATGAGGAGAGGCATCTCTGTGCAAAGTGTCATGTCTCTACGACATACAGGGCATGAGATATGCCCATTCAAAGTTTGCAATTTCAATCAGTTGCTATAGCGCCCCCCTTTGGCCAATTGATGTAATATTGCTTCATTCGCATCTTCCCATGACCCTCTACCACTGTGCCAAATTTCACATGGGTTGACCGAGTCAGTGAGGAGAAAAATTATGTAGTTTGACACACATATATATATGTATATATATATCTATATATCTATATATATATATCTATATCTATATCTATATATATATATAGGTTCAGTACCGACTCTGACTCAGGTTAATTCCTTCCTTCTGTGTTGAATTACACAGAAACATTATTCTGGCACTCTTAGGCCGAGCAAGTAAAAGGGTATTTTAAAATCCTTTATTTAGTTAGGCATATTAATGACTTAAAATGCTGACTGCTTTCAGGCTCAGTTTACAGTGTACAACAAGGAGTAATCAATCTGTTTTTCAATCTACACCCTAGATAGAGACCCAGTGAGGTCTAAACCAGATAGGTATATAAGTATACTATGCAAGAATTGTCATCTTTGTTGTTTTTCAGTGCCATGTCCTTGATTTCCATAGCTCTCTCTTGGATGCCTGCTGCTTATGGTCTGGCACCCGGTTGATACCATTTATAAAGTCCTGACCTCACCTGCGCACAGTGCCCAGAAGCATCCCAAACATGGAAAAATGAGAAGAAAAGAAGACAATACGGGCAGAGGGCAGAGTCTCTGCAGATAAATATATCACACTTGTACCGGTTAAGTGATGATATGTATGAGTCTGTACAGTTCTGCTTAGTATACCCTTAAACCATTTTAAAGGACTATTTATTTGCCTTGGAGTGCTCGAAGGTTTTGTTTTTATGTCCATTTCCCCCCATGTGCACCTTAAGGCTCCTCAGGCTTGCATATGGAACTGATTGAGCACTCTATTGATTCAATACAACTTTATTTATCCCCAAGAGCAGCTGAACTGCAGATCCCACATGAGGAAAGCACAAAAATAAACAACTATAAAGATAAAAGAAAGATGAGTGCTACTACTACTAGCTACTGAACAAAAACAAAACAAAAAAACCTTTATGAATAATATTACATGCATCTGAACAAACAAGTAAAAAAAATCTTATGGTGAGTTTGTTTTGTATGACGTTGTTTCCAAGGACAAGAACTATCCCTCAAAACTATCAGGCTTTTACCCTTAAAAGCGAATTTAAACAAAACAGTTCTGCATTATCAGTGCACATTGATTAAGAAGTAATAAGATTAATATTTAAGCACTATATTTACTATATTACTATATTAATTACTATATTTAATCCAATAACACCACATGAATGAAGACATTCCCAACATTCAAAGATGCAAAGCAGGAAATGGACAAAGAAATCTGTCTCTCTCTGGAACTCCTTGATGGTAACTTCATCCATCACTATTAAGTGTGAACATAAAATCGACATCACAGATTTTTAGGTAGTCCCAGTTACCTATTCTACCTGTCATATCCAATCAAACAGCATTTCTCCTCACAACTCTCATTCTTTTTTTTATAGTAGAATAAATGTTATGCCCTACTCAGACAAACTGTTTCAACAGGAAATAAATTAAAGCTGCACTAATCAATATTTTTATATTAAGAATGGATCAAAAGACTTTGTGTAATCTGAAAGTCGTCACTCATAGTGACAAACCCACAGAGAACTATCGACAACTCTGCCGTTTCCCTGAAAAAACAACTTTTTGACATCTTTGAGTTCTTGTTGAGTGTGTGTAGGTATGTGTATATACATATGTATGTATACTGAAACATATATTATGTGCTATTGTTTTGTTTTATGGTCTGTTGGCTGTAGTTGTAGAGTCAGGTGTGGAAGATTTTTATCCTGTACCAGAACATTATCAATAAATCCCATTAAATCATTCATTTAGTGTTTAGGTGTATATGTACATGTGTGCACAGTATAGGCATTTGTTTTATTAACATTTCTTTTGTTTGGTATTTTCTTCACCTTGGAAAGCACAAAGTGCTTTTGGTGTGAAAAGTGCTCTATAAAAAATATTATTATTTGTTCATTTATTTATTCTCCATTAAAGGGTTTTTGGGGGAGTTTTTTCTTATTTGCTGTGAGGGACGAAGGTCAGAAGGATGTCGTTAAAGCCCTCTATGGCAAATTGTGATTTGTTAAACATAGGCTATGACTTTGACTTCAGATTCATCAAGAATTCAGTTTTTGGATTTTTCGTTTACTGAAGGTATGCAAGAAAAACTATTTTTGTCTTCACAAATTCAATTTAAAACAGGTTGATTGATTGATTGATATTCAAATCATCATTTTGTGGGTGTGACTTCCTTTAAGTACTTAAAACTGCAACGTCATTGGGTCTGCAATTGTTACTAATGTATGGATATCTAAATATCTACATTTTAAAAACATCTACTAATAAATTGTATAAATTCAGGCGCACAATTAGCTTAAAAACAGCGCCATCCTTTTTTTTAAAAAGAGTAGACTTTTTTAACTGTTTGGTTCAGAAGTTGTTCTGAAATCCTGCTGAAATATGACCAAGCTCCCTCCCCCAAGAGAAGACAAAAAAAGAGTCCCAAAATAACAAAAGAAAAGTTGAGAGATATTGCCATTAGTAATTGAGTCCTTTTATAGCTGAGATGATGGGTTTAGGGTGCTGGGTAAAGTGTCAATCTTGCAGCAAGGCTGTGCTTATTGTCAAAGTGAGAGACCACCAATCATCTCCCGGCCGATGCATTGTTACAGTCTGGGTATTGACATGCTTCATAAATCAGAGCTATTGGATTGCCAGGCGCTATTTTTACAGCCAGTGACATGACCTGCCTGCCAGGGGCCTCACATCCTGGTGAGCGTATATTGACCTGATGCTCTGAGGCAGAGAACAGTCAGGAGAGCCCACCATTATTTCTCTCTCTCTCACACACACACACACACACACACACACACACACACACACACACACACTCCTGGTAGTACATTATGCACACCCACGCACATTCCAATATTCTGGCATGGTGTATTCTATCTCTCGTACATTCTTTGAGGCCTGGATACTAAACAGTGACACACCACTCTTTCCTGTTTTTCCCCAACCCTTATCTGTCAACAAGCCGTGCCTTCATTACCGAGCAGGGGAATACGGGCTAAAGCGAGATGTCTTCCATCTGTCCACAACCATTATGCTTCCCATTAGACGGGACATCTTCATTTCCACTGGGAGAGATGTGCGACCGGATTGAGCTGACTCCTGTGCACTGATGGAGAGAGACAATAGACTGTCAGGTGTCCGGTCCTATTCACGCTACCCAGCCATCCATTTTCATTAGGCGTGTCAGGAAGCGGACGGCATATTTTCTATTGGACTTCCACACATAATTTGTTCCAAATACGAGGGCTGCCATCAAAATGTGACAGCTCGCGTCGGGAAAGGGGAGCAGGCGGGAGATAGAGTGGCTGCATGGTCGCCTTTTTGGAAAAAGCCTCGACAACAAGCGCCAGCCGACGATTCCGTTAAACAATGTTTCATCTCGTGAGATTCATTGTTGGCCCAGAAGTGTCATTTTGCAACATTATATTCATTTGTCATCTATTTTAGCGGGAGGAGATAGAGCAAATACAATTTATTAATCCACGCTGATGGGAATTAAAACAAAGTCAAGGCGCGCCGGTGGCGCGACCCACCAGTTTCAAATTAAATGAAATATTTCACCGAGCTCACCTCTAAAGTGAAAAATGAGCTTTTGTCCCTCCTTCACAACAATATCAGTGGTGCGAACAATTACAACAAATTATGAAACAGCAAATCTGATAAACAATTGCTTTCATTACCCATTCATGTACCCATGAAATCCATGCAAGCATAATGTAGTCCTGCTACCACTCTGAATTCATTAACCCTTACAACCCTGTGCCATAACTCCCTCATGGTATAGTCACTACACATCATATAATATTGTTATTTCAGAATCAAAAACGATAGCTACTTAGACATGTCATCAGTTGGCACATCTGTGGTACGATACAGGAAAGTCTTCATGAAGCACCTTAAAACTGGTTCAGTTGTTGGGTTTTTGTCTGTATGTTCAGACAGTATCAACTGGGGATAAGCAAGCACACTATTATCTGTATTTTTATCTCTTCAACCAACAAAATGATATGTCTGTTCTCTGAATGGGCGGGGCTTAAAACATGCAAGGGTGGGACTTAATGTGAAAATGTGTGGAGCCCAACCATAAGTTGTTATAAACCTGAAATTTATATCAGCTGCTTTTATTATTTTTTAGGAAACTATGTAATGAACAATCTCAGGATTGAGCTTCAGATCATTTTTGATGACATGAGTAAAGGCCAAAACACAAAGGCATGTAAAAAAAATCCCCCCCTATTACTTTCCATTTACAACCCTGCACCTGCGGCAGCTGGACACTCTTGGACTTTACGCCACTGTCCTGTCAGTTTTCAGCCTAAGAGATTGAACACAGCTACTTCAATGTGGATTAACCTTCATCACGCGCACATACTATGTTGAAATATGTTACTTGGATTATATTCATTCTCATAAAAAATACAATATCCATATTGGATACTTGTTTCACCTTAGTATCCGGATGAGCTCTATTATCAACACAGTAAATATTTGTAAATTACTGTAATGAGAACAGTGTAAGTCTCCCACAGATATAACTAGAGTTGTTACCAGTATCAGAAATGCTTCCAGTACTGTCTAAAATGCTGGACTGGGTATTGGCAAGTATGCAAGTCTATGCACTGACTGATTTATTGATAAACTTTTAAGTAGTTCCACACCTGGATAAAACGGCAGTATCAATTCCCACACAAAGACTTGTACTGTACAGCCACTGGCAGCTGCTGTTTTACAGCTGCGAAGAATAAATGATTTCTGGCAAATATTTTAACATAAGCTGTTTGCAAAATATTGGTAATTTGGCAATATAATAGTCCCCCAGTTTAGAGTGACCTAACCACGCCAAACAATGATGGTAATCATTTCACATCCATACAGGGTTAGTAGTACACATCTGTTAAAAAATAAAAATAATAATTTGGTGGTAACTGATCTGTATTTGGTATCGGCCAATACTTCAGAATCGGTATTGTGCAATAAAAAAGGTATTGGAACATCTCTAGATATAACAACAATGTTAATGTTAGATCTGAGGGGTATTCCAGGTAGGAGGTTCAACAAACTCTGAGTCTAACCCTGAACTCTGAGTTGATTTACCCTGAGATGGGAAACTCTGACTTACCGGTTCCAGAACAGCTGATTTGAGTTAGTTCAGTCAACTCTGAGTATGTTCACTCTGAGTTAAGCCGACAATAAAAAGCCATCATCAATGGAGCTCCGACTCCACAATTCACCATGGCAACAGGTAAATAAAAGACAGCGCCTGCATTTTAATTCAGTGGATGTAGAGATATTAATGCATGTGTAGCAGACGGTGCACGTTTATCTTTAAAAGAAGAGCCTGAGTCAGAGCGAGGAAAGTGTAAATAAGTTAACCATAAAGTTAATAAAAAAGTTTGATTCAGTGTTGTCCGTTTATTCATCATTTATCAGACTTACATTTCCTTAATGAAGATAAAGTGGTGGAATCTGACTGTGTGTCAGGCTGTAGATACGTTACATTATATTAATTATATACAATAATATATTTGTTCAGATTTAATCTGATGGGGAAAAACACAGGAGGCAGCAACTGAAAAATAGGAAGATTTAAAACATATAGGCTAGGCTATAGATCAAAGACATAAAGACATGACTGTAAACTCACAGTCTGACCCAGTAATAATATGTTTGGTGATTTGCACTTGAAGCTAGTAGATTTTAAAATGTTGGACATCTATTTGTATCTTGACTCAACAGCATTCAGTGACTTTATTTCAGCTACAAATGTAGTAAATTTAAAGACACTGAAATGCTGCACCATTGCTCACTCAGAAATATTAACATATAGGGCTCTAGTTTCGCAGACCGTGCGAGGGAGGAGAGAAGGCGTGGAGTGGGTTTTACACACATCACACCAATCAAATGAGCCCCTCTCCTCGCCCTTAAATGCACCGCACGAAGGCGTAATGAGAGTTTACTCAATTCGCCATGGCAGAAGAGAGCAGCAGCGTCAGGCGGCCAAACTTCTCCCAGGAGGAAACTGATGTTTTGGTCCGGGAGGTCCAAGATCGCAGTGTCCGAATATACGGAACTGCGAGCAGACCTCCACGGGCTGATGATGCAAAGGTAGCCTGGGAGGAGGTCACCACAATTGTAAATCAATGTTGCGTTTCTCTCGTGCGTGCGCGCTCTCTCTCTTTCTCTCTCGCAGTCTCACTCTGTTTCTTTTCTTTTGACTTTTCTAAGATGACAGATGCTGAATATATACTCCCTATCTGATGCTGTGGCTGTTTGTGATTGGCTGAGAGGGATGTGAACTCATTAGTTTGCAGCTGTGTTAATCAAATCAGGTTGGGTTTCCATTACGCGTGCCAAACGTGCCAAACGGTGCCAATCCCCTTTGATCTGACATCAGATGTGACGGGACAGTCGATATAGAGATACATTTATGTGCTGATTGCAGATAGTTGCATTGAATAGTGGTGTTTGTGGGTATTTATTGCATCGTTAATGTGCCTGACATTCTGGAAACCTGCCTGTGAGGTTTTGGTGACGTGTGCGCACTGTCTGCCGGTCAGCCAAACTTCGGCTTACACCGGCTGCACTCCACCTACGCTGACAGTAGATGTGGTTTCAGTTGGCGAGCTTTTAGCGCACCTTCGGCGAAGCCTTTTGGCACGTAACTGTCACTGCGCCAGCGTTTCAGTTACCTCTCTTTCTGGAACGGATAACTCAGAGTTTCCATCATCTCAGGGTTAACTTACTCTGAGTTTTCACATAACCCGCTTTCTGGAATACCCCCCTGAGCTTTAGTAATATCAATAAATAAATACATATTATGTTATGAAGTACAGTCTAATGGATTTGGTTGCCTCTTGGGTACTGTCTTTGATTGGTGAATGCTGGGGTTATTCCCACTGTGGTTCTGATTATGTTTTGGGTGATATGAACAGGAAGCAATTTATCTCTAATGTTGCCAGGAAGTAGGTCAGTTGGCTGTGGCGTACAACACAATGCAGATTTGTTTTTTCTTTTGGCCTATATTTGTTTACATTAAACAAATGAACAGTCATGTTTCATTAGCTAGAGGTGTCTCTGATTAGATTGTAACCATGAACCATACAGATAACAATCAGTGGATTACTGTTGATGCAGATGAAAGTGTTTGATGATAATAAGGAACATAAAGTTATAAGGGGCATATTTTTGACATGATTTCTAGGAGACAGGGTGCATGTGACATTTATCATAATAGACATCACAGTAATGGCACTAGAAAGAGAACCTTCTGCTGATTCCAGCAGTATGTGTATGACGACATTACCAGGTCGTCAAATACCAGCACTTTGTCACACCCCTATGCATCTGAAACTGATCCACAAGGCGCACCTTTTACAATGATTTCAGCGGGGGCAGCTTTTGCACACAGCAAATCAAGCTGGGCAGAAAGTGGAAAGGCAGCATCTGGTCAGTTTTCCAAATAAACACCCTGTAAATATAAATATGTAAATATAGACATGAAATGATTATGAGGATGAATATATTTTTAACAACTAAAACACAGCCACAAATCTTTTGACCCATGTCATTCATAACTGGACTTTTAACCAAGTGGCAACCTCCAAGGCTGAAAAATAAAGCCAATGCAGAAATGTCAAAAACTGAAATTCCTCTAATGACCACTTGGGTTTGGCTCCAAAAGAGAGTAAATCCCCATGGACCCCAAATTTAAATGCCCAACTTTACATCATCAATAAACATGTTTACAGCCTGGTACAAGAAAAAAAAACTTGTTTGTTATAGCTAATTTCAACTTTCATGACAACTGAACAGGGAATGCATTTTTTTTTATAACTCACCTGTTTACATTTTATTAAGACTCAAAGTTGCGCATACTAGACGGCAGGGCAGCTTGATTGACAGGCTGTCTGCAAGGCATTGCTCCAGTCTATGAGTCAGATGCACCCCTCGCTACTTCACAGATCCACTATGTCATCCAAGTATGATCACATCTCGCTCCAAAAACCACAATGGTGACAGATGAAATGCCAAACTCCAGACCTCCAAACGGCAGACCACAAACTAATGGGTGACGTCACGGTAGCTACATCCATTATTTATACAGTCTGCTTTTAATGGCATTTGTCTGTAGGCTACAGCACAACAAAGTAGGAAACAACAACAATTAACATAACTAGATTAGACAAAAAGGAAACCATTTAGCTACTTTGCCTACTTATTTGATAATGGAAGCTGCGCTTATATCAAGGACAAATAACCAAATCAACAAAATCTGCAGGCCAAACACTCAGCTTCTGTAATGCTTCAGGTGTGGCATGACGCCATGCGGAGGACTGAACAAAACCGTGTCACAGCTGGAATGTGGCGCTGCAGGGATTAGCATCTGTTTGAGACACAAAAAATGTAAACTCATCCACGGTAATATTAGACAATTAGAGCAACTGAAGTAGCATTAATACAGAGAAAGTCCACGTAGGGAAAAGGTAGGGGGGTGGATGGGTCAAACAAACACAGGACTTTCACTCAGAACACACTGCATGCATGTAAAGGGTGGAGACTGACACCTCAAAAACTGATGCTAAAGGGGTGCCTATAGCATCGTGTCAGGCCACTGACCAAGCTGCCGTATTTGACAAGTGACTGGGAACATGCTGTTAATTTTTGCCTTCCACCAGGTAAATCAGCTGTCTATTTTTAATTATGTATATAGTTGCTTATTTACACATCCAGCAGACACAGAGCAGCATTAGCATTCTGTTGATGTCTTGTTTCCTTCCACCTAATGAATTTAAGTACAATATTCACTCTCCTTTTGACTCTATTTTTTGTCTCGACCAACTCCATTTATATTTCTGTGTCGAATCGTCACTGTACCTACAGTATAGGCTCTATGTCAGAGCCTATGCCGTAGCCTAACTTGGACCTCCCAAGAAATGTAATTACACATTGTGGTGACACAGACTGCCTGTCTATTTTTATGAGATGAAAATCATTTCCCTCAGTGGAAACAAAGCTTTTATTTCAGAGATTACAAACAATAAATTATGAAGACAACAAAGCCCCCACAAAATAGCATTTTCAAGTCTTGTGCGTGATTCATCCTGGCCTCATATGAGTAGAGGAAATCTCCACTAGTCATTAAGTTAATTTATACAATGTAAAATGCCATAGGCTTGTGCTAATAAAATTAGCATGCTGTATTTGTTTATAAAACATGTTTAGCATAAGACAGTTGTTTTGTCAGTGAACCTTGTGAGATGTAATGGAGCTGATTTTTGTGATGTTACCTTTGTTAAATGTTGCTGTTGTCCCTGGCGTCATATGAGTAGAGGAAATCTCGGCTAGAGGCAAAGCTAATTTATACAATGTAAAACTCCATAGGCTTGTGCTAATAACGTTAGCATGTTGTATTTGAAAATGTGTCCAGCTAAAGTGTATCCTGTGAGTTATAATGGCTGTTACTTTTAAGCCCTGTTTACAATGTGTTGTGGGTGTGTTTTGAATCAACTAAACTTTACAGAACCCCACCACCAACCAGTGTTGTGGAGGTGTAACTGCAGAGTGACACAGACACACCACTACACAAGTATAAATGCTTGTAGGCTATGGCGTGGGCTCCGCATAGAGCTAATGCACAGGTATAAATCTGCATTGAGACCTTCTCAGTCGGTCACTAATTGTATTATCGTGCTGTTAGGTGCTAAACAGGTTGTGTTCAGTGGGTTTATCAGAGCTCTTTGCGGAAAGTAGCTAAGTGTGCTGGTTTCAAAAGCAAATGAACTAAACAAAGCAAAAATTCTCTGTAGAGCTTTGGAGTACTGCAGAGTTGGTGATAATTCTATTTGTCACTATGAGCAACACATTTCTGTTCCACATCTGGTTTGATTTGTTGTTAATATAAAAAATAGTGATTAGTGCTGCTATAAAGCTAACAAAATCCACAACTGAGAGGCATTTCATCACCAATTGTACTACAGGTTTTTGCATGCAAGCTGATGTAGCAATCATCATCTACTCAGTGGATTGATCATTAAAATAGTGTGTCAGTTCCACTCGCTGCAGCTCAGATCCTGCTGTGTGACTACAGGCCCTCTCTGACACATTATCCACACGCACTTAGCAGACAGCTCTCCATCTAATGACTCTCTGTGCACTCGCTCAAAGTCATCTTGCTGACACGTATGCACTCAACCCAATTAATATGCCACAACTTCACATGACTGCTCCTGAGTGGAAATCAGATATCGGCCCTGCTAATTTGAACAATATACAGAGCAATGCTGCACGACAGCCGCTTCCAGTTGTTGTCACAGATGTATCGACGGGCATCAGAGCACGAATACAAATAGCTCAATACGGAGCATAGTGTGTGGAGTTTCTGAAGCACTTCACTGACTTGTCATGGTTAATTCTCAGTTGTTTTTTAAGATTATTTTTTGGTGACATTTCTGCTCTGCTGGACAGCGACAGCGGGGAGTGACAGCAGAGACGGCACAGAGGGAAAGGATGACATGCAACAAAGGTCACGGGGAGGGGACATGTCACATACCTCAACAAACTGTCAGTACGCCCCATTCAGGCCTATTTCAATGCTTAAACTTACAGACATTCTGCATTGTTATTCCTTTCAAACTTTGTATTCAATTTGATTTGCATTTTCTTCTCTACAAGCATGTCTCGTTCTCTAACCTGTAATTTACTTTGCCTTTCAGCAAACAAAGTGCAATGGGGACCAGAAAGGGGAGCTTTACCTTTTGCTAGGGTGGTAATAATGTTTATAAAAGCAAATAAAAATCCAATATCACAGCTATGGAGATATTTCTCTGAGATATTTCACAGTGTAGCTTCTTTATAGAGCTACATTGCGATATAACAGAACAACCATATAAACATACCAACACATTCTCGTATTTTATTGCCACTTTATCCAACCCAGTCACCAGAATGTTGGCACTGTATGTTTCTGAAAACCACAGATATGTTACAACTGTACATTGTAATGTCGTGGATACTTTGGAAATGTATGTTTCTGTACTGTTCAACAGCTGTGGTTAATGTTTGGTTAGGGTTTGGGCACAAAATCCACTTGGTTAGGGTTGGAAAAATAAAATGTTTTGGCTAAAATACCTGTTTTCTGTGGCACATTCCCCACTGGAAACACAGCAATGTCTCAGTAAAAATAACTGCCTTTGGTGGCATGATTCTGGCAGAAAACACAACAATGTCTCAGTAAAAAATAAACACTTTTTGTGGAACAATCCCAGCAGGAAATGCAATGATGTCTTGGTAAAAAAAAAAAAAAAAAGCGAGGTTCTTGTAACAAAAACAAACAACTGCTTTTGGTGGGACTACTCTGGCAGGAAACACAGCAATGCCTCTGTAAAAAAAACAACTGTAAAATGTAGCAATTGTAAGGTAAAGAAATAACCACTTTATGTTACATTATCCTGGCACAAAAGGCAGTGATGTCTTGGTAAAATACAACCACTTTTCATGGCACTATTCCCCGTGGAAACACAGCGATGTCTCGCTAAAAACTAAGCAGTATTGTTGCTTGTTGGTCTTGAACAATGGTCTGTAGTGGTCTACAGCTTGGCATGCGTCTCTCCTTGCTGTCACGCCATCCACCAATCTTTCCACCTCCAGATGACAAAGTCAGACTATGTTCTACGGCACTTGAAAAACACTGACATGATACATAGGAAACATATAAATTCAATGTACCTGGGGTTTGCAGAAACGTACAATGCCAACATTTTTCTCTGGTGATTGCACTGCTCAGGTATCAATTAGCAAACAAGTATTCTGAGGAAATAACTCCCATCATGGGTTATTGTGCAGTGTACTATTTACATCCAGTGGCAACATTCAGTGCAGGAAGCTTAGGTTTAAACAAAAGCCATATTGACATTACAGCAAAACCAGACAAAGGGCCTGTCCCAATACCCCCCCTTAGCCCTACCTCTTGGCCCTACCCCTACATTTGCGCGTTCTTGCGAGGGTTAGGGGTGTCCCAATTTCTTTTTGTGTGTAGGGGTAGGAGGCATAACGAGGGGTAGTGGGTATGAAACTAGCCCTTCGGAGCGAGGGATTTCAGATGCTGACTTGCCAGCAAGGGGTAGACATCACCATGGCTACCACCGAGCAAGAGACGGGGAAAAAAGTTCATACATAGCTAACGTTACTGTCATCAGGTTGCTTGTTAGCCAGCTAGCTAGCTCGCACTATCTGGCGTCTGTCATCTGTCCTATTCTGCAAAATTGTCGGTTTTTCACATTACGATAACACACCAGCTAGTATAACTACGCTGCCTCGTAATGTTAGCTGGTTAGCTAGCTAGCTAGCTAATGTAGATGGCTCGATGGAAATGTAGATGGCTCGCAGCTTCCTGTTTAAAATAGTTACATATGTGTGAACATAACCAACGCGGTGACGTAATGAGTAGTGTTCCAATTCCTAGGGAAAGATTTCAACCCCTACCCCTCGTTGCTTCATTTCGAGGGCCAGGGGGTAGTGGGCAATGGCCAGGAGTAGGGCTAAGGGGTAGTGGACAAGGGGGGTATTGGGATTGGGCCTAAGAGTCTACAACCATGCTAGTGGCTCTGTGAGGCTGTACAGCAGTGATTTGAGCTAAATGCTATCATCACCATTAAAAAACGCAACGACAATGCTAACATTCCAATGCTCAGCAGGTTTAATGTTTACCATGTTTATTCCCTTAGTTTAGCATGTTAGCATGCTAACATTTTCTCATGTACACCAAACACGAAGCACAACTGAGGCTAATGGGAGTTACATTAGTTTATCAGGTGTCTGGTCATAAACTGCTGATTAAAATGTTGGTACTAGAGGCTGTGAAGGGATAACCAAAGTTATTACAATTCATCTTTAGGTAAATATGATTGCTTCATGGAAAACAGTTGTAAAGACGTTCTACTTGAAACCTAAAATGTGAACCTCAGCCAGGAGATCACCAAATCAGTAAAAAATCATCCTCTGGGGGCCATGAATGTCTGTTCAAAATGTCATGGCAACCTCGTATATAGTCCTGACAGTCTGGACCAAAGTAATGGGCTGATGGACAGACACAATATTTTGCGATCCACATCGTCGCATCACTAGCATGACTTTGCATCCTGCTTTTCTCAGGGCAGGATTCTTGGGGGTAGTAGCAATTATTTGCAAAAACTTGGCAAAGTGTTTTTTGTTTTGTTGAGTTTGCAAGTTGTGTTGCAATCTCTCCTGACCCATTCTGATTACCACAAGAATTACTTTGCAAAACCTTTAAACTGCATTGCAGCCACTGAAACCACTATTTAGGTTACTATAAGTGAAACTAAGTTTTGTAACAAACTTGGCATCTGAATCTGAAGACTGAAATTTTGCCTTGCAAGCATTTTCTGTTTTCATTTGGTTGAATATGGTCACAATTTGTTATTGTTACATTTTTATGTCTTCTGCACTTAAGATCAGTTTTTACTTTATTGTCTTTTCTAATTTTCTAACACTGCAGCACAAAAATATATAGAGACAGAGGACGGGAGGACGAAAGGAACAGGAGGTGATATTATTGATGTGGTATAAGTCTATCACTCACTGTTTAATTTGCCAGGCTTGCTGTGACATTTTATTCACTTTATATAGTTCAAAGTACTTGATCTGTAAGTATAGTTACATAAATATTCCAAGGCACATTTAATCATTGTCTTGGTTAACATTATATATATTTAAATTGACCCTCTAGTCATTGAATGTTTGGATATGTGCATGAGTTAGCTATTTTTTTTTTTTCTTGAATTTATTTACATATTACATTTTAGACAATGGGGTAGCCATTGGGCCCAGCCCGAACTGGCTACATGGGCTCGTCCTCCTGCAGGCCCACCACCCGCAGAGGGATCCAGAAGAGATCAGTACTATGTGGATTGGGCAGCAGACCAAGGCGGAGGCCTTGGCGGTCCGATCCTCGGCTACAGAAGTTGGCTCTTGGGACATGGAATGTCACCTCTCTGGCAGGGAAGGGGTTGGAGCTTGTGGAAGAGGTTGAATGCTACCGGCTAGATATAGTCGGCCTGACCTCGACACATAGCTCCGGCTCTGGAATCCAAGTCCATGAGAGGGTTGGTGGCCGCTGGGGCCAGTCGGGGCGGTAATCCCCAAACCCTCTGGTGGACAGCAGAGGTAAGGGGAGCCGTCGGGCTGGAGAAGGAGGCCTATAGGGCATGGTTGGTCTGTGGGTCTCCGGAATTAGCTGATGGGTACCGGCGGGCCAAGCGGAGCACAGCAGCAGGAGGAAGACTAATGATCGTCTCCAAAGAGGTTCTGGCAAACCGTCCGGTGCCTCAAGGGGGGAAGGCGGCAACTTGCTTACACTGTTTACAGTGGGGGCAGGGAGCTGCTGACGTCAACTGGGGACGTTGTCGGGCGGTGGAAGGAATACTTTGAGGAGCTCCTTAATCCCACCAACACGTATTCCAGTGAGGAAACAGTGTGGTTGAGATTCGCCCTGGATATCTCAAGGCTCTGGATGTTGTAGGGCTGTCCTGGCTGACATGCCTCTGCAACATTGCATGGACATTGGGGGCAGTGCCTCTGGAGTGGCAGACCGGGGTAGTGGTCCCCATTTTTAAGAAAGGGGACCATAGGGTGTGTTTCAACTACAGGGGGATCACTACCTGGGAAGGTCTACTCCAGGGTGCTGGAGAAGAGGGTCCGGTCAATAGTTGAACCTCAGATTGAGGAGGAGCAATGTGGTTTTCGTCCTGGACTCGGAACCGTGGACCAGCTCTTTACCCTCGCCAGGGTGCTGGAGGGGGCATGGGAGTTTGCCCAACCAGTCCACATGTGTTTTGTGGATTTGGAGAAGGCTTATGACCATGTCCCCAGGGGCATCCTGTGGGGGGTGCTCCGGGAGTATGGCGTTGGTGGCCCCTTGCTAAGGGCCATCCAGTCCCTGTACCGAAGGAGCATGAGTCTGGTTTGCATGATCGGCAGTAAGTCGGACCTGTTCCCGGTGAGAGTTGGTCTCCGCCAGGGCTGCCCTTTGTCACCTGTTCTGTTCATAACTTTCATGGACAGAATTTCTAGGCGCAGCCGAGTGGTGGAGGGTGTCAGGTTTGGTGACGGGAGGGTCTCGTCCCTGCTTTTTGCGGATGACGTGGTCCTCCTAGCGCCATCGAACAGTGACCTCCAGCTCTCGCTGGGGCGGTTCACAGCCGATTGTGAAGTGGCTGGGATGAGAATCAGCACCTTCAAGTCTGAGGCCATGGTCCTCAGCCGGAAAAGGGTGGATTGTCCACTCCAGGTCGGGGGAGAGGTCCTGCCTCAGGTGGAGGAGTTTAAGTATCCATGGGATCTTGTTCACAAGTGAGGGTAGGATGTAGCGGGAGATTGACAGGCGGATTGGGGTGGCGTCAGCAGTGATGCAGGCGCTTAACCGGTCTGTTGTGGTGAAAAGGAAGCTTTGCCAAAAAGCAAACCTCTCGTTTTATCGGTCAATCTACATTCCAACCCTCACCTATGGTCACGAGCTCTGGGTCGTGACCAAAAGAACGAGATCGCGAGTACAAGAGGCCAAAATGAGTTTCCACCGCAGGGTGGCTGGGCTTAGCCTTAGGGATAGGGTGAGGAGCTCGGACATCCGGGAGGGACTCGGAGTAGAGCCGCTGCTCCTCCACAGTAAGAGAAGCCAGTTGAGGTGGTTCAGGCATCTGGTAAGGATGCCACCCAGACGCCTCCCTTGGGAGGTGTTTCGGGCATGTCCAACCGGGAGGAGACCTCGGGGCCGTCCCAGGACACGCTGGAGGACGACATCACCCAGCTGGCCTGGGAACGCCTCGGGGTTCCCGTGGAAGAGCTGACGGAAGTGGCTGGGGAGAGGACTGTCTGGGCTTCTTTGCTGAGGCTGCTGCCCCCGCGACCCGGACCTGGATAAGCGGAGGACGACGAGTATGAGACGACGAGTACAATGGGTGAATCACTATTGATTCATGTCAGGAAAAAATGAAAATCTGACATTTATTCAATACATATCGAGTACTTTTAAATTAATTACAATGTCAGGCATCGATTCATTACTCCTGCCAGACAAAATTTCACGCATAATTTGCAGTCTGGTGCAACATATGAAAACTAGCTAACAATAAGGTGCAAAATGTGACAAATAGTTAACACTAAGGTGCAAAATATAAAAACTAGGTGAAAGTTAGGTTAGAAATATGAAAACTAGCTAATACTATGGTGCAAAATATGAAAACTACCTAACAATAAAGTTCAAAATATTAAAACCAGCTAACAGAAAGGTGCAAAATATGAAAACTTTGTAAAAGTGAGGTTCAAAATACAAAAATTAGCTAACAATAATATGACAAATGGGTAACAGTAAGGTTCAAAATATAAAAACTAGCTATCAAAGAGGTGCAAAATATCAAAAACTAGGTGAAACTTAGGTGAAAACTAGCTAAACATGGTACAAAATGTAAAAACTGGCAAACAAAAAGGTACAAAATATGAAAGACACCTAACAGAAAAGTTTGAAATTTTACAACTAGCTAACAGCAGGGTGCAAAATGTAAAAACTTTGAGTAAGGTGCAAATCAATAAAAGTAAAAGCAGAAGTAAAAGCCAGACATGGTGAATGTAAAAACACTTACTCATGATGAGACCAGCAAGATTCAGTAATGCAGCAGTTAACCAACATCCACAAACAATAATGAGTTAATCCATAACAGTAGTAGATGAGACAGCATCTGGTGAGGATGAAAGCTCAAAGACATCCTTGCACACATACTGGTCTCTGCTTCATGTTCCTTGTAAGCATCATGTCCCAAATATGATTAAAAATAGGATATGATGCATGACCAGGACACTAGCATGCATGTAAATGGACGCAGTGGTGCACAAAGTGTAGCGTGCCATTTAGTAATTTTATGGTCGGGGCTGTGCATAAAAACTGCTGTGTCATGAAAACAGAGTCCCAGGTGTTTGGTGCTGCAATATAAAAGCTTCCATGTCCAGGGTATGTTGTATCACTATTGTGATGTTAAAATGTCATGGAGTATTATTGAAAGTGCAATTTGGTAAGTCAAAAACGTGGTACTTTCCATTGACAAGCTTGTCATCATGTTGCTTGATCTTTCCTGAAACTTGAAACAGGCAAATATTTCACACAGTGTCTGCACAGACATTCCCCAGATTGCCAGCAATGGCTGAAACAAGCCCCCGTGTGAAGGCTCCATGTAAGCTGGCCCCAGATGCTAAAGGAAAATAGAGCAGAGAGTGAGTTTGCCAACAGAAACAACTGACACTGCTGTCACTGGACAGGCTGACGTTTGAGCTCTATGGGAGGCAAATACAGCATGCAGGTGCACCGTTTCTTTGAACAATTTGTGTTAGGGTTGAGGCTTTGACAGAGGACGATGGTGTGTCTGTATGTTTGCACACAAGCATGAAAGGCCACTGTAACATGGACAATAAAAGTCAGTCAAAGAGACAGTAAAGTGTTGGAATGGCTGCCACAGAGGTTTAACTACAAGCCTTTACCTAAGCATGACTTCAGCCTGTGGACTTTGGAGCAGCCCAAGTTTGAATTAATTTTTTCTCATCCGAACAGGCCCACATATAAGGGGGATTTCTTGGAAAACATCTGCAGCGTGTTAGGCTGCAAACTATAGCAGTATTTACACAGCTAGATCAATAGAATTCAGCAGGGAGCACTTCTCTATGACCCACACGAGCAGATGCTGGAGCTCTGTCACAAGGTCAGTGCCAGTTGGTCAACACATCTCATTCTTAGCTCAGATCAATGCACTAATTGGAACGGGTCATGTGTACATGCAATTAGCACAGTCATGCTAACAGGATGTTCATTATATGTTTCCGATCAGGCTTCTGATGGCCATTATGATAATGACATAATACGTGCTGAAGCAGTCTGTTTAATGTGGTGTAACTGAGCACAGGAACCTGAGGGTGAAATATCTCCATACTGGAGAGGTTTTGGAGAGATTCATTCCAGAGTTAGCAGTCCATTACATCCTTTATGAAATGTATTACAGCTTCTGTTACATAAAATCATTGCTGGCGTCAGAGTGGTGCCAGTGGTTCTGAAGCTGTGAGTCAACTTAAAGGCCTCTGCTTAGAGAAAAGACTTCAAAATCATTTTTAAAGAGGATGTTTTAGTAATTAAAGCAGGTATGTTTCTTTTGAAATGATGACATAACCGCATCTTCCTCTGAATAGAAAGGGAGTTTATAATCAATAAAACACACCCTTGCTTAAATGAACACACTCAAGGTTGATTTATAGTTGGAGAGCCCGGCCGTAGCCTCCGCAAGTGGCCTATGCCATTGTGAGGATTTAAAGTTGTGCATTGGTGTGTCTGCATTGCTCTATAATTACAGCATGGCAGTGGGCTTTTTATGTTGTTTGATTCAACCAACACATAAAACACACAAAGCATGGCTGAAAAAAAAAAGTAGAAAATTTATCTCAATTTTAACTCACAAGGCTCACAAATACAATAGTTGTCTTTTGCTAAGCACATTTTCCCAACACATACAACATGCTAACATTATTAGCATGAGCCTGTGACATTTAACATTGCAAAATTTAGCCTAGCAGCTAGTGGAATTTTCCTCCATTCATATCAAGGAAAGAAGAACGCAAACATTTAACAAAGGTAGCATTACAAAATGTGTCTCCATTATTACTCACAAGGACAAAACAACTGTCTTATACTAGACACATTTTCCCATATAAAGAACATATTAACATTATTAGTATAAGCTTAAGACATTTCCCAATGCAAAAATCAGCCTAGCGCTAGTGGACTTTCCTCTACTTACATTTATCCATGATAAATCACAGACATGATTTCAAATGTTATTTTGTAGGGCTTCATTTCCTTCACAATTTGTCATTTGTTATCTGTAAAATGAAAGTAAATAAAAGCTCAATTTCCACTGACTGATATGGTTTTCAGAATACATTAATTTAACAAGTCTAAAAAACATGCAGGTTAATTGGTGACTCTAAAACTGCCCGTAGGTGTGAATGTGACCATAAATACTAAATAGACTAAATCCCCTGCGTATGTCTCATATCCCCAAACGTAATAAATAGAAAAAAATAGATAAATAGATAAATAAAAGAACAGATAAATATTATCTGGATAAACACATCCTTGCGCATATGCATTTACAGGCAGCTCAGTGGTGGACACTCACAGAAACACTGCTCCATGTGTGTGAAGCAGCAAAACAAGGCCATGTTGCTCATAGGTCACGTCATTTACAAAAGTCATGACACACTTGTCACAATATTCATCTCGCCCCACAAAACGCATGCCCACTCACATTTGAGATGTAAAGACAGACAGGCGGACAAAGACAAGAGCGTGTACCACATGGAATCATTTTCACGGTCCAGAAACATGGAGATTTTTATTTTTTCCCCCCTCTTATCATGAGCTCAGACAATATCTTCTAGTTACTCAGTGGCTGTCATGCTGAGAGATAGCGAGGCGAGGAATGTGAGTGGCGAACAGCTTCTTTATGACAGTATATTGAGATAGCACACCCACACATGTACGCACTCTTTCTGGTTAAAGGAAAGCACCATAAAGCAGACTGGTAAACAATACGCTTTGCAGCCAGATCAGTGCTGTAATGACAGTGTAGGCATGCAATGAGCCACTGACAAAGAAACAAAGAGCATTAAAATGCATTGAGGCACAAATTCACTGTGCATTTCGGATAAATAGCCTTGAATAAAAGAGAATGAAGTGTGTGCCCTTGGTTGGCATTTCTCACTTGGCGCAAGCTAATCGCTAACAGGCGAGTTGCTGAAATGAGTCAATGTGGATCTCAATGTAAAAAAAAAAAAAAAAAAATCCCCAGGACTTTTATTCATGCTATATGAGCTCTGGGGCAACAATGTTATGTAGCTAAGTTACAATTCAAGATTTTTATTATAGATAAACACCTCGGACTGACGCAGTTCATAAAAAAGTATTAAGAATTTATGTTGCGGTATTGAGTGTTGAGTGGGCCACATGTCAGGTTTTTTAGCACCTCGTTAAAAGTCAAGCACAACATGAATTATGCATGGTGAAATATTGTTCCCCTGCCCTCGCTGTGTTTCGGGGGATATTGTTGGGTGCAGAGACAAATCTAAGAGCCACTTGAGCTGTTCCATTTAGGAGCAGTTTACATATATAAAGAGGGCTATGGGCGAATTAGGATCACACACATGAATAACACAGGAGAGGCGTAAAGAATTTGTCATCGGCGGGGGTTGAGTAGTGACTGCTAGGAAACGTCTGCGGCTTGCTGATAGGAAACAGAGCAAAGCCCGTAGTAAACTTCAACAGCTCCAAGTCTGATTTGAGATCTCCTCACACTCTGTAAATCACGTCGCTGGGAACAGCTCGGATCTGGCACTCCGTAAATCACACTCCTCCCTCCCAGAAAGGTTCAAGTTTGGAGGTTAAGCAGCAGACAGGGTCCCATGATCCTCCGGGTCACTTTTTAGCTTAAGGGAAAGACAAGTTAGCTCCAAAAAAAGTCTTCAGTGGGGCCCTCGGAGGAGGACTGACTGAATTTCATTTCAATTCTCAGAGTCCTGAGATATGAGATGGATTATTTGTGATGGTTTAGGCAGAGGAATGTGGCAAAGACAGACTGGAGTCTTCCCTCACAGCCATATGATATCACCTTACTAAAATCCATCCCTGTGACTTCTAAATCCAAGTCCACACATTGTTTTTGGCTTCCATTAACACTAAACCAGCTTTTTCACCCTGGAAAAATGTAGTGGAAACATTTCAGAATGTTGGTCTGTGCTGAAGTGTGAATGAGGAAAACTGAGCTTTTTTCAATCAGGATGTTTTACTTTACACAGTATCGCTGTTGATGCTGTTACAGTTTTTGTTTATGCAGTTGAATGACTGCAGGAGTAAAATATAAAGATTTGATCAAGATTAGATAAAATGTTTAGATTTTGCAGCTTATCTAGACTTTCCAAATGTTATCGGACAGAATGGATGTACATCTGATAGTGAAATGAGTCATTTTGCAGGGTTTGTGACACACAGAAAAATGTATCCCCTGATTCACAGCCCTCCTTTTCCAGTCTAAGTCTTTAGGAAAAGGTTTTGTGGGCTGCAGGATGTGTAATTACACAGTTTGACCACTAAGAAAACTGGCTTCAAAGCCCAGTGCTCTTCCAGGGGGCCTCATGTTGCATTGAATTCATAAAGAAAACGTTTTCTCACATGCATCTATGGTGAACGAAGAATCCAAAAACAGAGAAAATTCTTGATGAATTGAAGAAAAAGGAGATTGTGTTAAACAGCAGCAAAACTATATATGAACACCCGTTAACAAACTTTCACACAACCCGTGTCGTACACCGTAAAGCTGAAAGTAAAAGTCAAGCCCTAGTTAAACACCAAGTGCCTTGTACTAGCCTGGTGTGGCTACACATTTTGCACATTTTGAACTTTGCTCACATTGTGTTGTGTTGTGTTGTGTGAGAGTTTGTAAAAAGATGTTTTGACATAGCTTTGTTGTTCTTAAATGTGGCCCCCTTTTACACCAGTTCAAGAATTATATCCGTTTTTGAATTTCTTAGTTCACGGGGTTTAGTTTTTTCAGGAATTCAACTTCACATGGGGTGAGTAAGTGATATGCAAATGATCAGTCTAGGGTGATCAGTCGCCTAATACTACTGGGCCCACTAGATAAAGTAACGCAAAACCCCTGAGTGTATTAAATTGAGCAGGGCTGATTTTTCTTAGTTATGAATTCAACTTTTTATTTGTAAGAGAAAGAATGTGTTATTCCTTCAAATTTGACATGGTGTGACTTTAAACTAAATCAGACGAGAGATAAAAAGACACAGCTGCATTTGATTGTTTTGTTGTTTCGCTGTTGACGATAACATTTTAGAAAACAATTCCAAAACTCTAATGGTGATTTTATAACTTTTGACATGTAAACAATGATTTTTAGATTCCTCTTCAAATGTTGTGGACAGGGCCCCTGTTGTGCATGGTGATGAGTCTGAGGAATGTGACAGAGAGCCAGACTGGACCCTTCACTCACACCCACAACATGTGACATCCTATCTTTTTACTCAAACAATCTTCCTCTGAGAGACTCTGCAAAGTGTCTTTGAAGTGTGATGTTAGTTATCTGCAGGATACACTATCTGGTGTGTATGACAAGGGATTACTAGCTTTTAATACCATATTTCTAAATATGAGCAGACATACCAGTGGATGAGCAGTGCACAAGCATGTATATAAATGGACTCAAATTTGAATTACATGTAATTCAAATTTGAGTCCATTTATATACATGCTTGTGAATGCTTCGAGTTCTCCACATAGTGTGTTGTTACAGGTTATTGAGGCATATATTAATATACAGCTGCAGTATTGAATGCATTATACACCAAGGGCAGCCCTCCAGGGCTGACAAATGAAGCCAATGTAGAAGTGCCAAAAACTGCAGTTCCTCCTATGGCCACTTGAGGCTGGCTCCAAGAGCAAGTTTACCTCCATATAAACCCATGTTAAAAGTCCCAACTATACAGTTTTGGTATCAATAGCTAATTTCTCTGTCTATGACAACTGTACATGGGGGTGATTTTTTTTAATATAGCTCATTCATTTAAGTGTTATTGAGGCTTAAAGTTATGCATCATTATGGACGTGGCTGCTTTTAGTAAGAGGCGGTTAGGTAATGTAACCATGGCATAGCCCTTGCTGTTGCTATATCAGTTAATTGTAATGTTTGGATTGCCTGAAAGTGTCTTGTTAAGCATTTGGTTGTTCTAAAAGACGCTCTAAGGCAGGGATGGCCAAACTACAGCCTGCGGGCTAACTGCAGTCTGCTGCCTGTTTTTAAATGGCCCGTGGCCACTTGGAAAAATCAAGTAGAATATGGCATGAGCATTTTCTAATAGAATTGCACTGTAGGTACACTGCACAGCTGAGTTTAAACACAATATCGCTGTCATCTTGAACAACTACTAGCGAGCCCTGCCACTGCAGTCTTTAATTTGAACACTAGATGTCGCCACCTCACCTACAATATAATTACGAGTTAATAATAACAATTACCTCAGTAAATATGGCAGCAGATTTAAAAAGACAGAAGAAAGAGAAATATTTTTTGTAATATGCTGGCACAGCATATTGATAGAAAATTCATTCAACCCTATTGGGTTTTCTGGTTTAGAGACACTGATTTTCTTGTCATGTAACTGGTTAAAAACTATGCCTTTACTCTTGTTTGGCCCAAAGCTCTTTATATTTTTCTGTATATGACCCACAATCAAAAAGGTTTGGCCACACCTTCTCTAAGAAGTCGGATATTCAGTGTTTCTTTTTTTTTTTAAAGTACATTCTGTCTTGATTGTCAAGCCTTTTTCATTAGCAAACATGAGCGTGGCATTTTATCAAAGTCAGCCATAGCTGTAAATGCACCATGCTAACCAAGCTAATGTTAGCAGCCAGTGTTGGAATTATCTCAATCATCTTTTCCAAACATTACAAAAATCCAATATGGCAACAGCCAAAAAGCCGAAATCAAGGCTTCAAAATGAGAGTCCACAAACACATGGGTGACATTACTGTGGTTATGTCCATTATTTGACGCAGTCTATGTCACACAGAGACAACGTATCCTCATAGAATGGTTTGTATGATATCCTACGAACTAGCACCTTACAAATGACATTACATCCTTGACGTACTATTATGTAATTAACATTAAGTTACAGAGGTTAGGTTTAAGCAAGTGAAGTTAGAAAAGTTAGGAAAAGAGACATGGTGAGGATGTAACTTAAAATGACCGACAGTTCACACAGTTCCAAACCAGCGTTTCCAGGGGAAAGTCCCAGGGGAAAGTCCATTTTTTTGTGACCCATCCACCACCCCAAGCTGCCTCCTTACAAGAGACTGCTTCCTTGTTACTCTCATCAGCACATTGGTCATGTGATTGCAGCCTTTCAAAATACACAGGATATGTAGAGATTTGGGTGCATTACTTTTAATAGAAAAATGTACAAAAAGTTTATGAGAACAGCCTGACAAAAAAAAAAAAACTTAATTAATAAAATCTTTATTTTTTTCTTTTGCTCCCAGAAAAAAATTGACAATAGAGGTCATTTCATGGGGGAAAACGGTTCTATAAATACTAAATGAATTGCAGTATAGTGAGTGGCATTGACCCTCACCTCAGTCACAAGTGCATGACCCTGATTTTCTGTTTTTTTCTGTGGATGGATGCTGATGGAAAGAGACACTCCCAGCTGCCTGTGTGTGGCACATGTGTTTGGTCATGTGCTCAAATACCAGAAAATCACAGAGCAAAACCCTGCTTTGCATTGCAAAACAAAAGCACTGCTTGTCAGTTTAGATGTGGGGTGGGAAAGTTGGGAGGGGGTCGCGGCGGTGGAGGGCTTCGCCGGTTGTCAGCTGCGTAGGACCCATCTCGACAAATCGTTTGTGTCAGCTGAGGGATGGAACGTGAGGCTCTGTTGTGGTTTTGAAGTACAGATCAATGTCAGGCGTGAAGTACCAGCTTGGCGCTGTGGAAGGGGAGGATGGTGGTGGTGGGGGAGGGTTTGAAGGACTGGGAAACCTGGAATTAAAATGACGTCGTCTCCTTCCCCTGGTTGTCCCCTAGCAGACCTCGGTGACTGAGAATGGTGAGAGCAGCAGCGACGGTGTTGGAGGGGTGGAGAGGTGTCTGATTTCAGCCGCTCGGCCTGTTGTTTGGGAGCCTTGGGGCGCATGATTTCAGGGTCATGGGCTCACGTCTCAGGAGGGCCCCAGCTGCCTCCCTGCTGGCTATGACACCCCCTGACACACACACAACTCCAACACACACACACACACCCTCTGCACCTTAACTAGGCAGCAGGGACTGACATGTTATTAGGATCAGACTGCTGCAGTGTCTACACTGCAGGTGATATATGTTGCTAAAGTACTGGAGTTTATAATCAAAACCAGATAGTTTTTTTCCTTGTAATTAAAAGTCCTATTTTGAAGCACTTAACTTATTGCTTCAGTTTCCTGTGATATCAATAAAAATCTGATTACCATAACCATAGTTGGCTGCAGCTCAGCCTCATTTTCAATGTAAGCCTATGTCAAATGCATGTTTTCCTTTCCACTATATCATGTTTGTTTATTCTGTGTCGTCTGGGTTTGATTTCCATACAACAGTCTCGTCAGTGCAGCGCTGTACAGCAGCCAACTCCCACATAGCTCAGATTTCAGAACCTCTCACCGGCACATGAATGAACCGTGACTCAGCATTCTCAAATGAACACAACAACCAAAAAGATAAAACAGGTCGTTAAAGCTGTAGTTGGTAGCTTTAAAAACAATACATTTTTGTCATATTTGCTGAAACTGTCCATATATCCACACAGAAAATGTGATAGTCTGTGAAAAATGTCATGTTCCTGTGCCTTCTCGTAGCGCTTCTAACGGTATTAACATACATAAATGAAAACAGACAATCAGAGCTGAGCAGTCTCTGATGCACCTGTCAATCATTTCAATTACTGCTCATGAACTGCAGTCAAACTGTCAAACTAGGCAGCGCTGATCAAATATCAATCAAGATTCTGTTACTGCATCGCCTATTTCTCACCTCAAATGTTTTCAGAGACATATTTTAGTAAGGGTGGGAATGATATAAGGATATTATCACGATACTTAGGTCACGATACGATATTATTGCAATACGCTGAGTAATGCGATACTGCAATTTATTGCGATTTATTACCTTTTTGTTACCAACAGCAAATCACTTTAGTATTCCCAGAGTATTTTATTCTAATATGACACTGCTTGCAAATCCCATGTGACCTATCCAAGTTGTCCTTTCCTTCCATGTTAAAAAATACAAAATAAGTCCACAGTTTGATTTAAACGCCGCTGGTGCAATCATGAACCCTTTCTCCGGTGCATCCATCTTTGATTTGATGAACTTCCTGCCAAATGGCATCTGTGTATTGATACAATATTGCCACACAAAATATCGCGATACTATGCTGTATTGATTTTTTTCCCCCACCCCTATATTTTAGTGTACTGTTTAGCTGTAAAATGAGAAAGTATGGGCCAAAGGGCATCTGCGTTTCTTTTCCACAATGACCCATGTGACCTGATCTGGTGTCTCTGTTGGCAGGATGACAATTGTTTGCCAGTGCACGCTGAAAAACATGATTATTACAAAAATGATACTTAGCTTAGCTCCAATCTGAGAACTCTCAGGTGTGGTTAAGTTTAGATAACCTCTTAGCTGAGGTTGAGAAAGATCGTGGTCATGGTCAACTGTTATTAGGACACAGGATGTGAATTATGTCTCTAATGTCAACGCCAGATGCTTTGTACACCCTACCAACTACCTGACCTCTGAGGTGATTTGCGGTGTTAAAACAATGTCACGCTAATTCCACCTTTGCTACTGACAGACGAGTATTACTCCCAAGGCAACAAATGGGTCGCCTGTCAGGAAAATGTACAATTCTATATGTGGCAGCAAGCTTTTGCATTTTGATTTTGTTAGAGTATCATACAAAAACACATGGGATCCAATGGACTACAGATTTTTTTTTTCTCTAACCCTCCTAATGCAAATAAAACAATTCAGAGGGATCCAGTGTGTGTAAAATGCATTTGTTCTGCTTTGCCCAATACTATTGAGTAATAATGATGTAAGGGAGCATCCTCAGGTATCAACTAATTAAATATACTGTAAAGGACAGACATTCATAGCAGTGTTCCACTTCAGATGGTTATGCAAGAGGAATGAGCAGAGAGATAATGACTGTTAATAATTAGCGAATGCTATATAAAGCATATTTATATTTAAGAAGGTTGTCTTCACCACCTGCTTGGGTGGGCTAATCTTTGCTCAACTTAAATCTCACTTAAACATGTGTACATACCAGCAGGATTTGTGACATCACAACAGGTTTGGAAGCCAATCACGGTCCAGTATCAACAAGTCCTACAACCAATATACAACCACATAAGCTGTTTGTTCTTATCCTCTAATACAACCAACAGGAGCTTATCATAAACTGGAGCCCCTACTGGTCTACTGGTCCGTACATCGTATGATGTGACCATTATCTGTCACAGTTCTAATCACATGGTTAATGTTGTAAAACAATTGCTTTAAGTTGCAGTCACAAAACTACTACTGTTAGGTTTATAAAAAAAGATCATGGTATGGCTTAAAATAACTGCGTTTGTTCGTGGGCAATTCATGACACAATGGGTCTGTAGGCACAGACGGGCAAAAGGCTCCACTGCCAAGTTAAACAGATTTTATAGTTGTTTACCATCTTTTGCTGTTGTTTTCCGTGGTGGTTTTTGTCTCTGTAATTTTTTTGTTTGTGGTATTTTTGCCACTTTTGGAAGTCATTATAGTTTCTTTGTTGATGCTTTCCATCTCTTTGAAGTCATTTGTGTTTCTTTGTGGCCATTTTGAGTCTCTTTATAACTGCTTTACACATCTTACTCATTCTGAGGCTGTTTGTAGCTGCTTTGTGACTCTTTGCAGTCATTTTGAATGTCTTTATAGTTGCTTTGCATCTCTCCGTAATTTTGAGTCTCTTCCTGGCTGGCAAATGTGAGTTTGAGTGACATTTTGCAGGTGAGTGCCAGGGGGGCTCCTCGGCCTGTACCCAGGAGGCCTGTTTAATGTAATGTAGCGTGATGGGTGTCACTTGACATATTACGTTATGTAGGTACATATGACTCAATGTTGGCTTATAATTTCACACAGGACACAAACATCAGTCTCCTGGGTGAAAGTCCAGTGTTTGTTTGACCCACCCACCACCCAGACCTCCTCCCTACACAGACTTTATAGCTCCTTTGACTACGTCATCTGACTACGTCCTTGGTTCCCATCATAATTACTACAGCCAAGAGAAGTTGACGCCTAAAACTTCCGTAAAAAATAGGTTGTAATAAGCTACTTGCACAACCAAGTGGGTGTCTTTTGGAGGACAGTCTCTTAAGAATGCACTTTCTCGTGTGATGTGGAAACTGGGAACCTCCAGTGCACATACTCTAGAAACTTTTAAGTGAAGTAAGGAGACTTTATATATATATATATATATATATATATATATATATATATATATATATATATACACACAACAATATTTTTTATATTCATAGATTTTGGATCTTTTTAATCAGGGATAAGGATTAGATGTATTTTCAAGTGTCAGACAAATTATTTTTCAGATCATGTTTCAAACATTACTGAGGGGGATCTTTATTAGCTTTCATATTTTTTATAGCTTATGTCCTTAATTAATACTTTATGTATGTCAAAGTATCATTGCTTTGTTCCCAATATGTCAAACATGTAATACTATATATACATACAATGTTTTCTTTCACACCTACATAAATACATTGACTAGAATACAGTATGCAAATACTACTCTAAAAAATAAGGTACAAGTAGAGCAAGAAACATTTGCTATTACATACAGTTTCACAAACAAAAAAAAACCTAGAATATTTCCTCTCTGTTAAGTGCAGGAATATTTGCTGTTTGATGTTGATCATATTCTCCGCTCACCTTTAAATCAAGGGGACATGTGAGGCTGTTTATCTCCTTTACTGCATTTTCCAGTTCATAAGACGTGTGCTCTCAGCGTGTCCCTGAGCCACTGCTGACTTGGGCTCTGTTGAATCCTGTGTGACACGCTTAAAGAATCCGAACTGCGCCGACCAGATTGAACCTTTGACCTTTAGCACTGACGCAGTGCTGCTGTGCCGCTGCCAAAGAAGACATTTGGGAATCTCACTCTCAGATGAGTCACTGTTTTGTCAAACCCTGCAATTTCCTGACGCTTAGCGGACTGTCACTCTCATCGGGCTCAATTACAGTACGGAACATTAATGAAAACGCTGAAGAGGGAATCTCTAATCTGTGGTGGCAGACCAGAAAACAGGATATGCTGTCTGTTTACAGAGTAAACACAAGATGAGCCAATCAGAAGGTGCATGTTTGATGTTAGAAAAATAATATTAAGACCTTAATTGTCCTGAATAGTGTTGGGCTGTATCTAATTAGTAGTGTGTTCAGCCCAGTTGCCAGAAGAGAATGCTGGCATTGTATGTTACTTTTTAGCAATCACTGTTTTTCCATTACAGTAAATAGTGCCTCAATTTTTTTTTTCTCTGATGATTAGGTTGGTGTTTACTATTGTGTTACTCTGTTTAGTAACAGTAATTACATTACAGTTACTAACCCCAGTCATGCTCTGTTACTTCTTCTTGACTTGTTGGCTGTTTTACGAAGCGTTTGATGCACTAGGTTGATATCAGTTGGTCTCTTAGCATTCAATTCACAGACTGGTGTGTTAGCTGATTTGCTAATGTTAGCCACTGGTAAGACACTGGCAATAATTTGTTGGGTTTTTTTCAGTGTTGAAGGGTGTTTGAATGCCAGTTTCACTGTGAGGACTGGACTTATGGAAAAGTATGTGCAGTCACTGTGGCTAACACAAAGCTCCAAAATGAAGGCTG
The DNA here is from genome assembly GCA_035609425.1 of Epinephelus awoara. NCBI lineage: Eukaryota > Metazoa > Chordata > Actinopteri > Perciformes > Serranidae > Epinephelus > Epinephelus awoara. The sequence goes on from CM069305.1 coordinate 8,103,404, forward strand.
GCTGATTGTTAAACTAGGCCTATGTCTCAATTTCTGTTCTTTTGTGACACACAGACAATGTGACTTGCGGGTGTGGAGGATTGTTAGTTGTTTAAAAGCGTCTTTGATTGAGCTGAGCTGAGCTGAGAAAAAAAAATGATGTGGTAGTTAAAGTTGTGAACACAACACTGACATACCATCCCTTATTTAGCTGATGTGCTCACTCGATAGCAAACAGTAAGTCCAATAATCACTTTTTTAGCTCTGTTTTTGGTCTCCACCTACTCCTGATAAAAATATCTGTCTCTTTAGCTGCTAAATGCACCACTATGTTCGCCAGCTGCTGAGCATGTAGTGTACTGTGGAATATTAGATCTGCAGCTGAAAAAGATGAGAGCAGTGAGAGTCAACCAGAACAGTAAAGTTGTGGGTCAGACAACTAAACACAGACTAATCTCACAGAAATTCACGAAATGACCACAATCAAATTTTGTGGTGCTAAAATTACAGTCCGGCACCACAGAAACAATGCCAGTGGGAAGTCATTTACATAGGATCGCAGTTTTAAACACGTGGTTTGTTTCATAAATAGTTTAGTGTAGTGGAAAAAATACTGAATAATGTTTTGTGAAAGATCATGTTTTGGTTACGATAAGTATGTATGGGGCATCAGTAAGTTTTGATGTAGTCCCGCTCACCAGACCTTTCTCAAGAAAAGAAAGGTCTGGCTGCGCCGACTCTCTCTTTAAGATTGGAGAAAAAAACGCCCCAGCTTTTTTTATTTCTTTGAACCATGGCAGAAAAATGGCTACAAACACCGCCAAAGTTAGTAAAGGATGTGTTGAAAACTGCTACACAACCGGAGGTGGTATGGCGGGACTTCAGCGGGTGGCTCATTCCGCCCAATGAGAGGCTGATCTATACAGCCAACTTCGGCCCACTCAGACTAGTTATGGTGTGACTAAACTACGTCATGAAATGTAAATTACGTAAGAAGTTATAAGAAGTCAATTTTGACTTTTGGTTTCACACGGGACACAAAAAACAGTCTCCTAGGTGAAAGTACTGTTTTTGGTTTACCCATGCGGACTTCTCACTCTTTATACTGCTATTGCTTGACATTGTCAAGGGAAATTGTGTGTCCACCTCGACCTGTTTCAGCGTTGCTGGCACGTAATTTAAACACATTAGGGTGAAAGGGCTGTGGTCATTGCTTGTAATTCTGTGAGACCAGGCTGAGCTGAAAGTCACTATAAATCTCCAATTCAACAAGTACAATGAGTAATTGATTACAAATTTCAAGTAACAACACTGAAGCACAAAATGTTGATTAGAACTGTATAATAAGTGTAAGTGGCTGTTGGGGTTGAGGTCCAGAGATTTTATCTCAAGTCATTTTCTGGCTGACAGTTTCAAAATAATAATCCCCAGCTTTCCCAATGAATCACAGTTTGTCCTCAACCCAAAACCGCAAATTACAATGCAGTACAGTTTTACATCATGATATACTACCTCCTCTCTTTTTGGCTTGCTACACTAATTAGCTAGCTTTACTTGTCCTATTGTGAAAATGTGAAATTAAATCCTTGTAAGCAGTGTTCGAAAGCTGTCAGTGTTTTCACAGCTCATTGGACACCAATGAAAAAATCATAAAATAATTAACATCCATTTAGGATGCACAGTTTATAGATTCAAAGCTGAAATGAATAAAAGGCAGCATTAATGGTGACAATATGACTATAAAACATGTTGTATAGTTGCCTTGGCTCTCGAATGGTGTCCAAATGTTCAATAATATCCTTAAATATGGCACAAAACAGCAACAGTTATGCAGTTCAGCAGCAAAGTGATGCCTTCATTAGACCCTGGAAAGTCATAATACTGTAACTCATAACTCCTCTTTTCCCCGCGCAGCAACTGAGTACATAATTTCACCATCATAAATGATGCGGGGGTCCCCCCTGCTCATCTGCAGCAAATGGATGGTTGCTTGGATGAAGACGCACGGCAATGAATATGCTAGAGCCATTACTCTGTCTCACTGTGACCTTTACACTGGGGATGCAAGCGAAACATATGTTCTCTAACAAGAATGCTTTTTCTGCAGCTCCTATTTATCTCCTGGGTCTCATAAAGTCCTAGCCTTTGTTGTTTATGGTGACCCTTAGCTTCTCAAGCCAGCTCCTATGACAGTGAATTTTGTTGCCTCATTATGGCGATAAAGTAAAAAGTGAAGCCAGAACTCCATGTCCTTGCTGAACTCGTGTTACATTATTATTCAGATGCCGCCTCGACTCGTGCATATAGGAAGGAACCTCAAAATTTAGGCCAGTAGTTAGCTGCACTGTACATAAATAATTCAGAGTGCTGATGGTCCTCATACTGCGAAGTCCAGGTTAAACATAAATAAAAGGATAAAAACTGCAACCCGCTGGCTATCGCCGCTGTCATGTGAAAACATCATTTGAGTGTTTTTGCTGGTTTTCACCAGGTATGAAGGTTTAAATCATCTGCGACTGGCTGACTCCAATGAATCTTTCACATCTTGTGGAGAATAAAATGACGCAGTAAACAACTCTGTTGATATTAGTTTTATTTCATATTTTTTGAATGTAAAAAAATAGTGTCATGAAAGTTATATTAACAATGTAATCTCGTTACTTAGCCCAGTTCTGTTAAAGATGCCCTCCAACAGCTCCATGTTGTAGCTATCAATGAGGACACTGACATGTCCTTGTCTCTGAAGATTTCGAGGTTTTAATGATTTGAGAAGAAGTTTAGATTCCACGGTTAAACATAAATTGCACATGAAACTTTTTTTTTTTTTTGAGTCAATAGTTTTCAATTTGACTGAGTCCAAGCCAAACAACACATAAAATAAAAGTGCTTGGGGGAGTGCTTTGAAACAGCATTTAGAGCACTGGAGCCCAACCTTGGTGTTATAAATCTGAGGGGTTGCAAGTAGAATAACCTCACATGAATGCTGAAAGAAAAATAAATATTGTCTTTTCTTTACTTTTTTCGATGTTTAATGAATGCTCATGAAATACTGTTGTCAAACACACAGCATGATATTTAACAGCAGTTCCCAGAGTCAGTGGTGATCAGCTGGTTGTAAACATGCTAGCAGAGCAGCCCTGACTCCCAGAACTTTCAACAAATTTAAAACAATAAATGTTTTTGACAGGAACGCAACAATCTTACTAATTAATGTAGCTAGTAAGTGAATGTAAGTGAACTGAAAGTTAAGTGAAAAATGTTGAGACGAAACATATCAGCAAAATATCAGCCGACAATGGGTTTAACTTGTTTCCCACCAGTGCTTAATTTGTAAAATTAGAAGTAGGGGAACACTGTGGGCCTCTAATACCCCTTTTCCATCAAAGCAGTGCTGGTTCAGGACCAGTGCTGGTGCTGGTTCCCAGTTGGTTCAACTTGCGAACCAGCTGAGAACCAATTTGCATTTCCACGGCTCGAGGTGGTTAGGGTGCCACGTCATTGCATCACTGTATACGTCAGTTACATTGAACAACAACAACAACAACAACAATAACGATGGCGGACCATGTACTTGTGCAGCTGATCTTTATTTAGACAATGGAGGGCTTATTGTAGTTTCAGCTGGACAAAAGAGGATGCTTAGCTCTGTGAAATGAACTCTACTATTTGAAATGCATGTAAACAAACTGTATGAAAATACAAGTCAGTGATTTATGTTTAACCTCATTTTCTTAACCCATGTTTCCTCACATTCTTGGTTTGTCACCTAATTTTCTTGATAATTTTGGTTGTGTCGCATGATATATTATACTTAAAATGTGCTGTACATTTCCTCATATATTAAATGTACAGCACATTCACATGCTACGAATGACAGATCTGCAAGACCCTGTATGTATCTGCACTTTAGTTCTGGTTGTGTATGATGCACATGTTTTTGCTGTTGTGTTGCTGCTTACCTGACCACTTTTACCTGTGTCTGCTGGACTACTTCATGTCACCAATATTGTTTCATCCTTAAGTTCAATAAATTCATAGAAATGATTATGGCTGTCATGTTCTCATTTCTTTATAAACACAGTGACTGAAGACATCTATGAAAAGCATCTTCATAAATGGGTAACCTGTTGAGCTCTTGACTTGTTTTTAATAACTTTACTTGAACTTATTACACAGTTAAATTGTACATCATTAAGTGAAAACATACAGAAGCAGACATGTCTCTTTATAATTTTTTTTAATTTAAATACAAAAAACAAGCTAATGATAAAAGTGACAAGTGTGCATTGAATGTGCAAAACTAAAACTTCCCATGAAGACACACACTGATGTCTGAGCGGCTCAATAACCCTGCCCTCTTCCCCGTGATGGGTTGGTTCTTTCTTCTAGTCCAGCAAAGAACTGGTGCCACTCTGGAAACAGTTTTTCTGGCCCAGAGCCAGTTCTTTTGTCAGTCGAAACAGGAAAACCGGTTCCAAATTAAGCACTGGCCCAAAACCAGCACTGGAACTGCTTTGGTGGAAAAGGGGTATAGAGAGCAGTGTTCCCCCACTCCCAAAAGTAGGGGAACACTTTTTTAAGCCGCCTCACTGCGCAACTCCGAATGGAATGGTTGTGACACCTAGTGTTGTCAAGGTACCAAAATTGGGACCCACTGTACGATACCAGTGAAAGTATCACGGTGTTCTGAGTAGTATCATGATACCATGGTAAAAATGAGGCAGATGTGCCTTTTGTCATTTATAAAAAGATAACTCACTTTTCTATAATACATCAATGATATTTCAATGGAATAAATTACTTATTGACTTATTCATACTTCAAAAACAGCATCAATAAGTGATTAACATAGGGGGGATTGAAATAAAATAAAAATCAACCCTCCTTCCCTGACAGTCCCTCCATAAGTAAAGAACAGTCCCTTCACAAGTAAAGAACAGTCCCTAAAGTGCGGTGAGGTTTGTGGACCGTCACCTGACACAAAGAGAGAAATGTGAATGGCTCTCCCCTGACACGCCACATACCTGTGTGCCGCCACAGCTCGGTTGTCCAGGTACTACTGGGCAGTCATGACGCCAGCGAAAGAGGAAATTAGGCTACTGGACTTCTCTGTCGCCGGTAAGCCGTTATCTTGCACAGCGGAGCCGGCGTAGGCTAGTCGCAAATGTGAGTATAATGCTCCCACGTAGAGCTTTGTGGAAAACAAATCACTGCAGCAGCATATTGAGTGCCAGGTGGCCAGCGCGCACCTTTATTGACCAGCACTTGACCAGTGTTTTTGTTGCCTAAACCTAACCACAAACGGGAGTCGGGATCGGGATATCGGGATGACATGCTTGCATTTGCCATCAAGCCCAACAACCTCCCTGCAAATCCAGCACAGTACTCAACAGCCCATTCTCTTTCCCAGGGAGTCAAATACCAATGCTTTGCCACAACCCTCATTGTGTGATATCAACACCGAAGGCAGCCTTTGCCATCTTTATGAGATGCATCGAGCTGTCAATTCATCAACGATTGTTTATTCAGGAAAGAACTGACTTAGCATTAAGCTCTTTTACAGCGACACCCTGAATTCACATTCATACGGGCTACAGGTATACATAACAACTGCAATAAAATGATTCAAGAGAGATAAATAACGGGTAGCAATGTCTGTCAAAATTGACTGACAGCAATAAAAACTGTAAAACAGTTAAATCAAAAACAAACAAATCTGCCATGACTGCAGTTATATAACATCAACAGCAATAAAAATGGTAAAAATGTGGAAAATAAAAACAATAAATAATGATCATGTCTGTGAAATAACTAAAACAGGAACACTGTACAACAACCATATCATCTAGCTTGCACTAAAAATGAGCCTTCAGTTTCACACCCACAGCGGTCCAGAGATCTTCAGCCAGGGACGGAGCTGGTACTCACCATGGCACACCACTGCTGAGTGCCCCTACAGTTGCGGAGCTTTTTGCGGGGCTCATAGTAACCAGAGAGTTGTGATGCTGTTCGCCCTCTGTAATCCAGTAAAAGGTGGATATTCTTTGTTCAAGTTTGGCAGCTCTCTGGCTGAGGCAGAGACAGCTTGCACACCCCAGCTAAAGGTTAAGTCACAGTAAAATCCTTTTACAAAAAGCAACAGCCGAACCACTTGGCTTAAAACAAATCTGAGTCAAAATAGCAGCAGTTGAGGAAATCCAGCCCAGATTCAAAGTTCAAGTGTCCAACGACTTGAATCTTTAACCCATGTAGGTAAACTGATTTGGACCTAGAAAGTTAATCATTAAATTCTAATTTAAGATTGGATAAAATAACCATGTGAGATAGAGCATGCCAATATAGCGTGCCAATAAGTATGTACTAACTCCAGTATAAACTCATCACTGACAGCAACTGACAAAGTATTAAGAACGAGAGAGTTCATATGTTCGTCACGCACTGACATCACCTTAATACACATCAAATGCACTTACTGTAACCCAAAACATGCTCTTTTTAGTTGCCCGAAACTAACCCCAACCATTTCACAACATTAACCACATGTTACAATGTGTTTTAGGAGCGTGTCACAAAGAGACGCTAAAGGGTGACCTGTGTGTCACCATCAGATGCATTGGTATTTAAGGACCTGGGAATGAGCGACTGTGGAGGTAGAGCGGGTCGTCCACTAATTGGAAAATCGGCTCCTCCAGCCACATTTCGAAGAATGCGGTGGCAAAACATTGAACCTCAAATTGCTCCCAATGGCTGTTCAATCGGTGTGTGAGTGTGTATGAGTGGTTGCTGAGAAGCAGGTGGCCCTATGTACTGTACGGTAGCCTCAGCTACCAGTGTGTGAATGTGTTAATGTGATACTGTAGTGAAAAAGAGCTTTGAGTGGTCAGAAGACAAGACAGGCGCCATACAAGTGCAAGTCTATTTTGTACATAGTGTTTTAATAACTCAAAAGACAAGTCTCTGAACATAATCCAGGCAGCAATTATGTTCTCGCCACAACTGAAATTATAAAAAGTGTAGTTTCGGTTTTGTTTTGTATTTCTAAAGCCCTACAATACGCTAAATTTCATTTAGAAGCCTAAAGGTTGAGTGGAATCGAGCAGGCCACTGGCTACTATGATCAGTCGCTGTAATGTGATAAATTAATTTCAAATTGCTCCTCACTGAGCTTTGGTCAACATATTCAGTTTCAGTAAGTACATGCATGAGTTACAGTTGCAACATTGTGCTGTCCATCACCATCCTCTGCTTGACTGACATGAAAATCAGAGTGGTATTATGTATATTATGGTAATTTATATCAATAAAGCCTCTTTCAAAATCTTCCTTCCTTCTTTGATAGCGCGCATAATATTCAAGAGGAAACCGCTGAAACTGTTGGCAGCCTCTTTGGAGTCTGTGGGTTATCACAAGGAAGAGACCACATTTCAAAGGGCGGCTGGATCGAACAGTTGAGTGGGAGCATCAGAGAACTCAGAAACAGCTTTGTGAAAATTTGTATGCTGTGAGCGTCTATAGGCAAAGGTTACAAAAATAACAGTGAAATGAATGCCTGTGTTACACATTATTACCGCTCACCAGATAGATATCGTGTCAGAATAAAGGTGGACTATTAAGCTGTTTTAAAAAGAACTGGGCAAAACATTTAGTTGCAAACATGCAAGGGCATGATTTGTATGCGTGTGCCGTTCGAAACATGAAAGTAATGACTTTTGCTCCTCTCTTCCAGTCAACTTTTTTTAAGGACTCCAGAATTTCCTTGGCTTCCTTTATCCTGTGATAAGAAGGGCTCTTCGTGGTGCTGTGGTTCATTCTATCTTTATTTCCGTTTGATGTCTTCATACTCACTTAACGTTGTACTGGCATATAATAGGGCAAATAACAGTCCCCATTTTATTTGATGCAGACAGGACCTCTGAAAGCTCAAGGAAATTGACGTATGAGCTATTTGTGGAACGTGCAAAATAAATGAACATAAAATACACAAGACATAAAAAGGATGCCTAAATCCCTGGCGAAGTTTTATTTGAAACAGAATAGTGGTCTTTGATTTATCGTCTATACATAATTGGTAAATGAGGTCTTTAGGCTTGAAAGAGTCGCTTTCTAAAGCCTGATAAGACGCCCTGACACATCAGATATTCTTGTAATAGAGAAGTGAGACAGCAAGTTCCGTTGTCTTAACAAATGAAACAAGCTAATTACACCACGTTAGATCAAAGGACTGAAGAGTGAAATGAACTAAGAAGAGAAAACAAAGACTCCAGAGGAGGAAACAGCGTGATTGTACCACAGTGAAAAGGCAGCCTTCAGTCATTCTCAATTTTTCACTCACAAATGAGGAATGCAACAATTAAAGAAATGAGTGTTTCGTAATACGTGTCACACTAACTACACGAGGGGCCATCTGGAGGTTTTAGTCGTATTGGGTGATTTATATTAGTAATGTACCCTACAGCCACATTTGGAATCAGGTTGCAGACAGGAGAAGCGAGCCGGTGCACATAACAATGACAAAAGACTTCTGTGAATGTGGAATGTTATTAACATGCCAAAATTAATTTATATCAGAAGAACAGAGAATCAAAAAAACTTGACGGTCATCATCTAAGATAATGAAAATACTAGGGTTGTAGTGATACAAAGAATATGTGTTCAACCAATCGATCGGTCGATGGGGGGAAGAAATCTGAACATTATCTCTAGATTAACTAAATCAGCCATGGTGCACTGACCACACTCTACTTGGTAGAAGGAAAAAATTGATACAGCATAATATCATATTTTTGTGCTGCAATATTGTACTGTTACATGGACAAATACCTGAATACCTAAAATAAATGTGTGAAACAACAACTTCTTCAACAATCTTATGTCTCATAAGATTATCCTGTGGTGTGAGGTGTGTTATGAGTCAATTTGTCCCGATAATCTGCCCATAAAAGGGTCGGGGCCGACAATCGTAAATATTAAACTTGTTCAATCTGCGATCAAAAATCCTTATATGTGTGGGTAAAGCCGAGGACTCCCGAGTCCTGACTGAATTGTGACATGAAATGGAATGTAGCCAATCAAGAAGCGAGCTGACTGAGGAACAATGAAGCAGACATAGTAAATAAAGAAGCAAGCATGTAGTAAATAAAGTAAGCATGGCTGACCCGAAGCACAAAGTCGGACTTCGGAAATGGAGGACCAGCTCGTAGAGCTGTGGGAAACTCACAAGTGTTTATATAATGTCTCCGCTAAGTCGTATCACAACAGGAACGACAAGGACAAGACTTGGCAAGAAGGTAAGCTAACAGCGAGCTAGCTAACAGCTAGTCTTGCTCCAGCCAGTCGCTATGTGCGTGGTGTGCTGTGTTGAGAATATCGGAGCACACCACACACAGTATGATCAAAACTATTAAATCCATGATTTTTTATCTTTATGTGTGGGGTCACTCACAGATAAAAAATCTCTTAAGATTTATAAAATCTTACTATTCAGTTGCACGGTAAGTCCTTTAGAAAATCACAATCTCTTTTGTAGCTTGTTAGCTAACAAGAAATGTTAGCTGTGCTAAAGTAGCTTAAGAAAAGTCACAACCAAAGTGAGGATCGGTGGAAACCAAAACTGAGCTAAAAAGAGTGAATATTGGAATTAACTTCAAAAAACACAACTCCAACACAGGCAACTGTTTAATAAGTACACCATATTAATTCAAAGGCTGATAATATGTCATGTCTGTTTTAGCTGCCCCCAGTTGGAAAAACAAAAACAAAAAACAGTTATTGCAGGAAGTTAAGGTATAAAACAGCAGTGACTTCTTCTTTCTTCTAACTTCTAACCGAGACCTCAATATTTCCCTGAATCCAACTACATGAAAACTGGATTTCAAATCCTCTTAATCTACTCATACTTCTTCACCTATAAATAGCATTATTAATGTAACAAATAGTCACAATTAAAAAGCAACACTTGAATCTTAAATTCAGAGAGAAAACAGACACTGACAGTTAATCTGCTTATTGAGGACTGTGCGGCTTGATCAGATTTGATTGACAGAGACCTGCGAACAACCCTACCAACTGTCATCCGATTCAGATTCAAATCTCGCTAAATCCTGATTGGTGCAAAAAAGCCTGTCACTTCACCTTATTCCAACACAGCCCACTTCAAATCAGTTTGAAGGCAGAGACACAAACAAAAAAAATCTTATGTGAGATAACCCAAAATAAAAACTTTGGCAAAAAAAATATGCTCAGTGTAGGAAAAAATGTGTTTTTAGGACCTTTCCACAAGTGCTTTTATTTGCCCCTAAGATAACCATAAACATGTTAATAGTTGGCAGGAACAAAATTGGCATATTAGTTGTATGTAAGAGCATACACAGTACAATGAATTCCAAATAAGCAAATATGTTGTTATGATAAATTCACCTTAACATAGTGAAGCAACATGATGAAATCCTTGCTTCCCTCTCTCTCTCTTTTGCTCTTTGTAGTTCCTTACAGGAGATTCCTGATGTCTGTACTAATAAACATGACTAATCACTTACAACTTATCCTTGTCCCTTGATACATGCCCTTTGAGGCTACGCTGCAAGCGCAGCTAGGTGTTGCTCATCCCGTTGATTTGGTACACAAACATCGGATTATTTCACCCAACTATCCGGTTGCATTAATTATTCATCGTCAAGCCCCCCCACCCTCCTCCGTATGTGCTGCATACTGATCCTTGCAGGACTGACCTATATTGCATTTCGGAGGAGAGACAGTGGGTTTTTCATCAGCAGAGCGGGGCGGGATTTGAACGATTCCCCAGTGTGACCTCATCCTTATGACTGCATCCTCACCCCATTATCATGAAATGACCCAGATTTCCACAAACTCCTGAGCTGAGAGAAATAGTTCCTGTGAAGAATCACTTCTGTGTTGTTGTGTGTGGATCATAAATGCATTTCTCTCCGATTGACCGCAGAACGAGTTTTCCACTTTAGCTTAGAGCTTTCGATCTCGTCGCTGCTTCACATACCTACAAAGCTATAACAAAGCTGGTGACAATTGGCTGCAGCACATACGGAGTGGTACTTTTGGGAGGTGAAGGTAGCAGGGGGGTGGGGGAGGTACAAAGGAGCGTGTGAGATCAGTGGTAAATCCATTGTAATCTCCTTCTAAGCTACAGACCTGCTCCATAGAGGCCTCATAAGCAGGAGATGGTCCGTTATGACTGGGCCTTTCATCCGGGCAAAGGAGATTACATCTGAGGAATGCTCCGCTTTCAGAAGTTCTGCACAGAGCTCCAACAATGCCTTATTCTAGTCACATCCACATCAAGGAAACGCAACACAGACCTTCTAAACTAATGCTTATATAATGTGTTTCAGACCTATATATTTCCACATAACTGAAGTGCACGGCCGAATGTGTTGGTGACAAGTTTGCATCACAAGCTGCTCAAAAAGCTGGAGCACTTTTGTCTGCCAGCTTTCCTGAGGGCTACACAGCCGCATGGAAGACTCAATTTGAACACATTAATGTAGTATTAGCATCTTACGCCTCATCCAAGTAACTGGAAAATGTTTCTTCACAAGGTATAAGATGTATATAGGTTGCATTTCATTTTATTTCTGCAGAAATAGCAGCTCGGGACTTAGAAAGTCTGTGAAAATCTAATTTTTTTCATGAGTTTATTTTCTAAAATAAAATGTACAGCGCTGCAGGGCAATGCATGAATGCTTTAGTCTTATTTTAAAGGACTTTCCATTCTTTATGGAAGAATACCTCTGATTTACATATTGGCAAATATTGTATGCACTCGAATTGCAGGCTCTTTTCCACTACTGGGGACTGGAAATCTTACAGAGGAAGCCTGTGATGCTTCCATTGGAAGTTTATTTTTAAACCCAAACTGCTCCACATTTTGGGTCTGCTTGTGACGAGGCCTGTTTGTCCATCCATCAAATACTTGGTTCTACAGCAAGATATTCTGACAGATTCTGGCCATGAAACTTGGTTTAAAAAATGCATACGCCTCAGAGTATTATTACTAATGATTTTTGTGACCTCCTGACCTGTATGGTTAGTATTCTCTTGACCAACACATCGATCAACAGAAATGGGATAATTTAAAAAATAATAAAAATAAATAAATAAAAAAGAATAAATAAAGTAGATGCAACATATTAACAAAATATAAGAATTTATAGACTGTTATGAAACATATTGAACGCATCTGTGCTCCCCACAAGGCAAACATTTTCTGGTATGAATGAGCCACAAGCTTTGTGCGAATGCCTCTCTCAGGTCAAAAGGTCAATTTTGCATACAAAAATCTCAAAGTTTCCATGGTCAGATTGCTATCAATAACCATAATCCCCTGAGGATGGCTCCTCTTATCAGTTTTTGACCCTGTGACTTGACCTCTAGCACAACATTACAGTCCATTGGTTGGTTCATTACAATCTGGAAAGCTATTTGCCACATTTTTACTGAATACTCATGGTCCCCAGATGATAAATACAATTTTCACATCCCCCATTATCTTCACCCCTATCAGGGAAAATTTGCATTTGAACAAAAGAAATATCAGAAAGGATTGAAAAGAGTGCTATGAAATTTACTAAGCACATGCATGCTCCCAAAGGATGGACCCTTTTGGTTTTGGATGCTCAACAAGCTTTCCTCTAGCACGTACCTCAGGCCAAATATAAGTTACGCAAGATATCTCAAATTCAACAGGTAAATTGTTATAGAATTAAGGATGATTTTAAATAACCCCCTTAAATGGAACCGTCAAGTTAAAAATTTACCTTGGCTAAAACTTTGGACCAAAACAAGCCATCTTAAAAAGTGAAGATCGTTATTGTACCCTTTAAATGAGGATGTATTTAAATTGTATTAATGGACCCTTGAACATTATTCTAGCACCAGCTCAGGTCAAATTTCCAATATACATATGTATATATATATATATATATACATATATATACGTATATATATATACACAGTATATATTTATTTATTTACCACATTCTAGCTCCCCAGAGGATGAACCCTTTACTCTAGTTGCCATTCTTAGGCCAATATATCACAGTTGCAGACAGGATATCTCAAAATTCAACAACCATATTTCCATGAAACTAGTTGAGAATATTCATGCTCCCAAGTAGATAAATCCTTTTGATTCTAATCACGACCTTCCTCCAGCAGCACTCTCAGGTCAAACTATACATCCTGAGGTTTCCTGTTTCTAAAGCTGCTAATGCAGGGTGTCAACATTGCAGCCTCTATGGTCTGCTATAGTACAACAGTTTTTTTAGGGTTGTAGTTACATTTGAGGACACTGTGGTCATATATTCTGCATTTTACTTTTAATATGTTTTTGTTTTTACCAAAGGTAATTGTATTTCCTTAATAAAGAGCATATGGCTTGTATAAACCAGGCTAATTCTGGTATTTTCAGATTAAATTGTTCAAATTTTGTATATAAACAACCAAACATAATAATTCACAGGTATGCTGGGGATTCAGGCTGTTTTCACTATATAATGTATGCACATACAAATACACTCAGCATTCTTTCACTCATGCACTGCAAAGAAAACCCTCTGCAACCCCTTCAAATTCTCACGAGTATCGCCTGTGTATAAAAGGTCTAATTCATTGTTCATTGAGAGGTTAGATTTATTGTATACATCCACACAAAGACACCGAGACAGAGAACAGCTCACTGGGGAATACCCTGGCCCACAATATTGATGTGCGGGTTTTATTAATATGAGCAATGATCGAGAGCTGTCAGCGATGATGGATGATGTCGGAGGTAAACGGTCAGACGGGTTCCTCCGCCTCACCGTTCATCTGTCTCCAAAACAGCTGTTGTGCGTTATGCCGAAGGGTTGGTGTGGGTGCGTCAGGTCGCTGAAGGGATGTGATGTGAACGCTGCCTGTAACTCCAACATTATTACAAGCTGTTTAGGGAAGAGCCAGCTCAGCAGCAACAGCAGCACACTCATCCTCTGTGTGCTCAGCGGATGTTCCTCATACCAGTGCGGCTGTGGTGGTTTAACTCACAATTACTCTGTTATGTCCAATTAGTCTTGTAATCACGCTGTTGTAATTGCTGCAGCCATCGCAGCTTATACTACAAAGCAACGTTCGTCACAACATATTGATTGCATCTACGCTGGATGGTCTTAATCTTAGATCTCATTGCACCAAACTTCTTTTTTCAACTTGACTGAATGTAATTGTCATCAATCCGGTATGCTCGTCATTAGACAATTGTTAGGGGGATGCGTTTTACATAAAATGTCTAACAAGATCCACATGGTAATAATTGGGAGCACATTGTGATAAATGCTCATTGTTTACCAGGCAAGTCAGACAAAGCAGAGTCAGTGGACTGATCCCGGCCCAGGATGGAAGAGGAAATGTAATAGGAGGCTGTAAGTTATTTTTTAAATGAGTCACATATTGACAGTTAGCTCTGTAACCATTTATTCAAGCTGGAATGTTGTTTTTTGTTTTTAATGTGTTTTATGTCTCCATATTGAGAGAAAAAAGGCTTTACCAAGCCATAATATACTTTTAATAATAATATTGTTTTTTCAAGTTCATAAACTTAAAGTTTAATCTTAAATCATAGAGATCATATGTTGTGGATTTTTTTAACCTGATTCATAAATAATTAATGAATAAATAGTGTTTAATCTGGGTTAGAATCAAAATTAGGACAGAAAAAAAGAGTGTCATTTTTCCTCAAAATAAATGGCATTTTTGTCACTTGTGTTAACAGTTGCGAACCATGTTAAGTCACCAAAGTGACCACAATAAAATACCTAAGCCAAAACCTAAATCTGCACTAATCAGTATTTGTTTCATATATTAACAATTAATCTAATAAATGTGTAACGTGAATTGTGTTGCTCATCCAAGAGAGTTGTCACCCTCAGTTCCATTTTGCCTCCACAAAACTCTTTAGCCCCTTCAAGGTCATTAGGTGCATTTTCTCGGGCCCTGATATTCTGCTTATAATCACAATAATAGCCCAATCAGTATAAAAATGACTTACGTAACCACCTTAGTCAGAAGAGATGTAACTGATTCAGCTTTAAAACTTTGATAACCCATTCAATAGGAAAATATAAGTGCTGAATAACCATGTAACCTGATAGTTTCTCTCTGGTTGGCATAAAAACATTCAGTCTTCACTCTCTCCACATTGGGGTGGCATTGGGTGACATAATGGGGCGTGACCAACATCCTACAACAGCTGTTTCTACACACCTCCCTCTGCTGATTTTGACAAAGGATTGTTCATAAATTAAAAAAAACAATTAGCACTCTGCTAATGCGACACTCATTTGTGATAGCTTTAATATATACAGTATGAATACACTTTTATTTTGAAGCAGTAGCCTTATGTATCATCAGGCCATAATGTGAAGTTGCAGGACAAATTAATTGGCGATCTCTACCAGTAGCAGTAGCCTGGATATGAGACATTTAGGGAACATTGGTAAATCATAGCTTCAGAAAATAACCTGGGTTACACTTACATTACTTACTTCTGTGTTGTATTAACAGGTGTAACCACTTCACCCTCTATACGTCATGTATTGAATGGACTGAATTTTCTCAATTAAGTTGGAAAAAAAAATCTTCTTCTTCTTCTGTAATATTTTCAGCGTCTCAGAGTCAAAAAAGTTTTATTCTAAACAAATGCGTTGGGGCATGTGAGCCTTATCTTATGAGATCACTTAATTTAGCATCCATGTAAAGAGTTCAGTTGGAATCTTTTATCAGAATTATCACAATCAGCAGCAGCAGGAAGTTGTTTTCAGCAGAAACATTTTTGAAAGACCCCCTGTACACTTCCTGTCCAGTACTAAATGGCAGACAAAGTTAGTAACTAGCTGCCTAGCTGAGAAAGAATATCGAGAGAAAGTACATCTAGAGTCAGATATTTGTCTCAGGAGGTGGTGGTGACCAAAACAGAGCAAAAAGGAAAGTGACTATAGACTAATATGACTTACTTACCTGCCTTGCATTCATCAGCTGGAGAAAACCTATGCTGGAGTTAATCTGTGTCTGCTGAATGTTTGAAAGGTAAAATGTTTGCATACACACTAGTCAACAGCTTTGTGGCGATGCTAGTTTTGCATTTTCAACTTTTCTGCTGTCCACAAGTGGCCAAAAACAGTGAATGGAATACTTAATTAATACTCAATTACTCACTGGGTGAGACCACAAAATTTAGTTTTGAATTTCACACCACTACTATATACCTGGATATTGCTCGTCTGAGCCTCTATGAACACACTGCTGGTGAACTGTCTCTGTGTCAGAGGTCTGGATGCTGAGGTATTTCTCTCCTCTCTTGTTTTAGTTGGAGCTCCAAGTTCTCTTTCTCATATTTTTCCTTTTTCATTAATCCATCGCTGCTATTATGTTTCGGAATAAACTAGACAGGCTCGGATATAATTTCCCAATGAACGTCCATGGACAGCCACAGTCACATAGACGTGCATGCGTTTCTATTCATAGTACAATAACAAGCATGGCTGAAAGTGAAAATCTTACCGACTCTGCAGTGGTTCCAAAAAGAGGAGCAGCTTCGGTAGTGTGAAATAAACTGCGGCGTCCTGAATGTTATGTATCCAGCCCCGCCCTTCTCAGACTCTTTTAGCAAGTTACTGCTCAGAGGGAACTCATTCAGCGGCTCCTCTGGCAGCAGCACAGCGTCTCTCCCTCTCATCTCTCGCTGTGCTCACATGGAGGTCAATGTCATCAAGTCATTTTGTCATAAACCTTTGGTAATGTAAACCTACATTGTTGTTGCTTGACAAAAAACTACACATATGAATGTATGATAGTTATGTTAGCATAACAGGTTACAGCGTGATGATTAGAGGAGAAATGGCAGAGCATAAAGGTCCAGGTGGAAAAACAACAACAACTCAGTCATTCAGGATTTTACTAAAAGAGAAGGAAATCACTTTTTGATTTATATATATAGATCCCAAAGTACAATTTTGTATTTGGGAGCTGTTTAAATGTGTAATTTGTGGTGGAATTTTTTTTGTTGTACATTTAATATTGTTTACAGAATCTGAATCTCACTTATCATTTTTGTTTTGACTGAATATTTGGTTGACATGTAACACTAAATCACATATTTGTTGCAATTATATGTTCTTAAATTATTAATATATATTGTTTACTAATTTGTCATATTGTCTAGAATATTGTTATCACAAAAATACCCTAAAATATCATAATACTATTTTAGAGCCACATCACCCACAGCTATTATTACATTATTACTCACCCTCTGTTATGTTGAACTCCTTTAGAAAATGTTTCTCTCACATGCCTCCACAGTGAACAAAGAATCAAAAAACAGAGAAAATTCCTGATGAATCAAAGTAAAAAGGGTCTGCGTTAGACAACAGCAAAACTATATCAAAACAATGTTTACAATTTGTCACACAACAAGTACAGGATAATCCAAGTCTCATTTATCCAGTCTCATGTTCAGTACTTCCTAAACATACAGTCCTTTCTGATGGGGAACTAAGCTAAGAGTAAAACTCATCTACACTCCTCAAAGCCAGTCGCCATTGACAAAAACAGTAATTTTACGAGCACATTCATGTGAGAGAAACATTTTCCTCACAAATTCAACAAAACAGAGTGAGTGTTTGATATTCAAATGCACATTTGGGGATTGAAGTGTTCCTTTAATGCAGCGTTTTAAAGGTTACACAAAGGAAAACGATTTTTTACTAACCCAAGTGGTGTGCACTTATTTGGTTAACACTCAGTTTTTGACATCTGCACCTGGATTACCCTAGATTATGCTGCAGAAATGGGACTTTGTTTCTGGTAAAACAAGCTGCTGTTGACTCTTTCAAACATAAGTCTTTTGGCACCACACATAAAATTCCACAAGTCACTTTGTATCTTGGAAAAAAAGACCATTTTAACTAAATTAGTGGAACTGCGATGCTTTTTTAAGTGAAGCAACAAAAAGAGGGCTGCTTTTTGTTTTTTTTAAATATGATAAGAAGATTTGGGGTTTTCATAGGATATGTTGAGTTAATGCCCAGGAGATTACACTGAAATAAGACACAGATAATGATAATGTGTGATAATTTAGGCTCCCACATCAAATGTGCTGATATTGCCTATTACCCAAACACCACCTGTGAGACATTGCAATCTGCCCCATGACACCACACTGTGGCTTTGTGTTAGATAAGCTACCGTGGCACCCCGGCTTTGTTTGTAATATTAGCGCAGATAGGATTGCGACAGCCATGATGGATGACATAACAGGAGCAGTGCAGCGGTCTCCGGAGCTGTAAGCCTGGTGGTGGTGAGGGAGGTCAGGCCTGAGTCACCGCTCTGCACATGCTCTGCCGACAAGGGACAACTCCGGCGGTCCTGAGCTCTGTCTGAACGCGGAGACGACACCTGGGAGTGCGAGGGATCACCCAAGAATGTGAGGCTGACGAGGACAAAACGAGGCAGAAAATTCATTAGCTGCGCATATGCGCTGGGTCTTATTTGTCATTTTCTGGCAGTCTGGTGTATATTACCACCATATACTCTCCCTCGGCGCTTCTTCTCCGACATCCCACATTCACATTGCTCGATGGTGTCATTCCATTTAACAGCTTGTAGGATGTTTAACTGATGTGCAATATTGTGTTAAACTAGCTCATCTCCTCTCTATTCTTTTTCCCCTTCTACTTTCCTTCACAGATCCATTTTTTTCAGCATGTTGCAGGGTGTCATGCAGAGGCCAGATATTTAAAGCAAAGAGAGCGAGGTTCTGAAGTGGTGCTCAAGAGAGATGTCTGCATAATTCCACCAGGCAGATGAATGGGATCTTTCAGTCTGCAGCACTGTCAATCTGACGGCTTTGAAGTGTGCCAACTTCACAAGAAATCCCAAACAAAGAAGGGGGGGTGAGATATGGTGTGGGGATTCGGGGGAGAGAGAAGTTGATGTCTGTATTCTACATAAGAACATGATGCGGTTTCCTCCGAAACTTTTCAGCAGGCGCTTTATTTATGGGCCTAATGAGTAGCAGGCACGGAGCTGGAGGAAGAGAAATGGTTGAAATGTTCCCGTCGATCTGTCAGAGCAGAATTATTGCGCCGCAACAAAGCTGTTATTTCAATTTGCATTTGTAGATTTTCAGATGGGTGCTTCGGCCAAACTCCAGCGAAGTGCAGAGTCGTCAAGCAAGCCGGCAGCAGATGGAATCGCTTAACCAGACCTGAAGAGGAGGAGGATTACAGAGTGCACCCTACTTACCTTTACTTATCATTTTGAATAACCTGCAATTTAAAGAAAAAAATCCAGTTATCTTATTTCACACTATCAAATTATGTTTTTTTTTTTTACACCAAAGAGGTGAAGTCCAGCTTTTCTCATGTGAAGGGATGCTTGTAGAAAATCCTGTGTTGACTGCTCAGAGTGTTGACATTCAGCATCTGTCCAGACTGAAAGGTTTCACAACGCCCACAGACGTGTTCGGAACAATGGGGAAGCAAATGAGTAGACCTTTCGCACCCCAGCGAGGCTACGAGGGCAATGGAGGGGAAGGTAACAGTGAAGAGAGAGCATTCAGTTATTATTCAAATTAATGTTACAGGTGACATATGCAGACGGCAAAATAGAGAGAACAGCAGCCTCCACGTACGCTCCAGGCAGTGGGGGGAGGCTGGGAAACCTTTTCGAATTGCTCTAACTCCAAAATAATTGAACGCTCTTCTATTTTTTTTTGTCTTTCAGACTGCACTGAGTCCTTCAAGTGACATTCATTACATTGGACTTAAAGGAGTGTATCACAGAGGTGCAAAGCTGATTTATTACGTGCATCATCTCACGCATACCTCAGCAGTGTTTACGGCTTTGCACAGTTTCATTTTCTTATAGTTTTGTTTGGTCTACTGAGAAATGGGAGACATTGAATCATGGCGTTAATTACAGCTGAGGAAAGTGATGTAATGGAAAGCAAACAGTGTGGCTTATGGCCTCGGTGAGGTATACTGTTAAACCAACTAATTAAACAACGTGCTATTTCCAAGACAGTAACACTTTAGCTAACTGTAGCTGCTCACTGAAGGAACAACTGAGCAGTGGTAATTTCCGCAGCTATTTTAAACTTAGTCCGTCACATTTTAGTCATAACTTTTATTTTTTTGTCATTCAGCTTATTCAAATAGGTCAGTGCCGGCCCGTGGCATAGGCATTGTAGGCAAATGCTAAGGGCGCTGTCATCTATAGGGGGCGCCACAAATGAGGATGAAAAAAAATCTAAATGTTTATCTTTTACTCATTTTTAGTATTACTACCATTATTTTGAAATATTACATAAGGCCACAGCAGAATTGTATTCCAAAACCTGCTGAATATAGAAAGGTTTGTTTTTTTTCTGGGGAGATGGGTGAGTTATTCAACATCTCGTGAACCCTGAAACACACTGTATCATTAATATGTCAAAAAAAATTTGAATTTTTATTTTTGGGTGCACTATCCCTTTAAGTCATTAACATGGATACTTTTTAAATGCCCTCTAAGTTGACATTTTTACAAAACTCCAGTTACTGTTTATCTGTGTGGACATGTATAAAGGAGCATTTGGGAAATAATAACGTCATCTCCTCGATTCACACATGCATTTGTGTAATGAGCATACGCTACAAAAAACAACAGTGGTGGACTGCCAGTTTGCTATTATTATTCACACTTAAACTTAATATTATTGCACCTCTTCATGAATGAAGAGGCGTCCAGCACACCAAATGTTTTTGCTCCACTTCAGCATCCGTAGTTTAAAGTTGTTAAGAAACAACAGCTTTGGATCAGAGACGGTCAAACCAGCAGATGGCGGGACACTTTTCAATGGGATTGTTGTCAATGAAGAATTGAAGGAAAACTTCAGGATCAACTGCGATAAGAGCTCCAGTAGATGTTTTCATAAAGGTAAAAAGGCCTGTAAACTTGACTACCTTTGTGACGGGGAGAGACTGCTAAAGACAGTTAATGCTGGCAAAAGTTTGGGGTCGTTTTTGCATCCTAGTGTGGGCAGAATTATTTTTTTAAAAAAGAAATATTCATTTTCCAAAAATATATGTACACGTGTAGACGTGGCCTTAGATATAATTTCTACATATTTATGAGCACACACTTATTTGAAAAATCTCAGAATCTCATACTGTAAAACTATAACTAATTTGAGACAGACAACAATTTGTATTTAGCTGAATTCTTTCAGATCTGCAATATGTTAGTCTGGAGGTTTAAACTCAAGTCATCTCACAGAGTCAGTAATTCAAACTGGACCTTCAGGTCTGTCAGAGGAACTTTGCTGTGTTCAGACTGCTCATTAAGATAACTGAGCCTCCTGCCTGAGTGTCAAACAGTAATCAAACCATGAACCTTGTCAGGACAGTCTGGATCTGGGTGGAGTCCTGAGAGGATCAATAGGTGTAGAGTCTAGTGGCTAGCAGTGACTGGCAGCTGCTTGCTCTACTGCCAGTCAGCAACTACATATTAAGCGGAGCTAGCTGCTAACAGCCATCACTGCAAACCATCCACAGTCAGACACACACAGCTGCTTATATACTACCAAATTAAAGCTCACAACTCACAGTAATGGCTGATGCTGCTCTGGAGTGGGTGTTATGCAGGATAGCGAATCATCCTGGCACCATCTACTGCTCATATAGCATTAGAAAATACCTGTAAGCAAAGACTTTCTTTGCTTCCTAGTTTAACACATTTTTGTAATACATTTCATAAAATCATTTATCATTGTCTCCTCTTGTCTTATTTTGAAAGTCCAGTAGTCCACCCCAACATTTTAGTCCCATTTCTTCTCGTCAATAAAAACAAAACATGGATCATCATAATATTTATTATTGAAGATCTCTTTCTAGCTTATCCCCATATTGTCATATATTTAGGCTTGACTTAATTAAATCTGTCCTCTGTGCCACTTCCATCTACATGTTATCTGCTTGAAAGTCAGATGGGATTTCTGTATTATCTAACACTGCTGTCCTCTTAATTCTTATGTAATGGCGTTAGATATTTGGGAGCTGCTGAGTCTATCACAGCTGTATAACTTTATACAGAATTAGCCCCATTGAAAAACTTCTGCTATTAATGAATAATTTATTATCCCCAACACAGCTGAGTTCAGATACATTACATGGGAAACAGGCTTTTTCTTTTCTCCGCTCATGCACCGCAGTTGAACTCGGTCAAAGTAGGCTGTCAACTTTTCCCAGAACTCCCTCATCCTCATTTATACATCTGCAAAGTTATCAGACTTCAAAGTTATAAGATGTCTTTCAGAATAGTTTGAAGATGCACTAATCATTTTTTTAATGAAGAATGGGTCAATTATTATGTGTAGTGTGAAAGAGGTGACTTGAGATGACAAACCCACAGAGAATTATCACCCAACTTTACAGTTCTATTCACCTTGACATTGCATTTTTTTCCTCTTTGAACTCATTGTTTTGGTTTTATGGCCTGCAAATGCACCATCATCTGTCTCACGGGTATTGTGAGGCAGACTGTAAGCCGAAATAGCTCAGTTGGGAGACCATTAGACTGAAGATCTAAAGGTCCCTGGTTCAATCCCCGGTTTTGGCAGGAAATACTGTGTCTGCTTTTCAGGGGCATGAGCACCAATTCCCTCCAGTCATAAGGCTTGAGTCCAGCACAAATCATTCAGGAAGGACTGTGGACTGCTTCACCTCCTGGGTACTGCTGAGTTGCCCCTGGGCAAGACACCCAATCTCCAACTGCCCTACAACTCTGACAATGTGACACAAATACATGTCTCTATATCCTGTGTGTGTTCTAATGTGTATACCAACAAAGTGAGTAAAGTGTTTTGTTTACAAGCCATTTGCAAACTTTGTTTGGACACTATTGCCAAGGAGGTTATGCGCATTAGGTCACAAACAAAGAAAAAGCGAAGCATCTGGCAGCTGAAGACACACTTTAGCCCCGTTTCACCAAACACTTTCAGTATAGTACCTTCAGTAACCCTTCAGACATGGAACCTAGGCCCTTGGTCCATTTAGCGTTTCCACCACAAACAGTACTCTTAAATGTGGGCGGGGCTGTTGTCACTCACTGCTCCTTTTAGCACGTGTTGTATTTCCTCATCAATGGTAACACAGGTGAAAAACTGCACCTCGTTAATCCTCCACAGAACAGCATTGCACGCCGACATTTTCAGAACAAAACAGAACAGGCTGCAGTGAGATATTTAAAAATAGCTGGTTTGTGCAATTGGTCCTTCTCAGGCAAGCTCAGGGGTTTAGTGTTGCTGGAACCCAAAGGAACAATGCTCCACAACCCTTTTTTTTTCTCCAAGTGAGGATCAGCATATATGCAATTCACATAATCCGGTTGAAATTAACATATATGTTTAAATGCTTGAAGATTGCTAAAAGTCTTTAGAAATGAGTCAGTATTGGAATGGTCAAAGTTGTCATAGTGAAATTTAAGGTGTGCTGATGCATTCACATCCTCAGCTCATACATTGGGTAACATTACAAGTAAACATACCTCCTTATAAGTTGCTGTTTGAAATAAATGTTGTACTATTTATTGCCTGCTGCACTATTTATCTGCTGACTATGTTGCACTATTTATTTATTTATTTATTTATTCCCTGTTTTTATGTTGTGTTACCAGTGTGTTGTATGGCTGCAGCAGGGGTGAAAAAGCCCGAGACAAATTTCCCACTCATGGGACAATAAAGTTAATCTTGAATCTTGAAACTAAAACTTTCCAACCAGACATGTTCCAGCAGGAATATGATCCGAAATTGTGGAGAAAGTAACAACACTGGCAACCAAGATCATAGGTTCCCGCCTAATGTTAGCTTGTAGCTACATGTAGCAGTGTATGTAATGTAAACACTTGAAGAAACATGCCTGGAGAAGATGACTATATGAAGAAATCTGTCACGAGTTGAAACAGAAAACAGAACTTCCAGAAGCCTGAGGTGTTTACTCACAGTGATTACTTTCATAGATGTAAACCTCTTTATTTACTATGTTTAACATGAACATCTGACATTGCAGCATTATATATGACAGGAAATAAGGCAAAGCATGTAGGCCTCCTTTAAAGATTAATTACATCATGTGCTGAGCACCTCTGGAGAGATTAACAGAAGAATGCAATTAAATATTGGAGTTCAAGAAACTGCAGCCAGTGTACAGAGAATATAGCAAAGAGTATATAATAAAAACAATGTAATCCCTTTTGAATGATATTTCTCATGACTTCAGTCAATGATCAGCCATCTTACTTGCCAGTATTCACTGCCATATTACTGGGAAATCCCAGTGTAATCCCTCTGAACTGTCTATCTCAAAAAAAAAAAAAAAAGAAGCTGTATATTGTGTGTTGATATCATTACGGGTTCAGCTTTTGTGCAAGCTTGTGCAAGCTAGACAGACAGAGGAGGGCCGGCGAGTAGAAAAATAAAACATTAAACACCACACCAGGCAATCCTGTCAATGTCTCTTTCTTCAAAAGAGCTCGAGATTATAGTGGCAAGCGCAATACACAGCCAGACAGCATGAAGATCTATTAATATGTGATATTTGCTTCTTTGAAATAAGCAGGGGACAATTTTGCTTCGATTTCAGCTTTGTTATATTGTGGTCTTTGAAAGTGCAGACGGTATTGTGTGCTTTATATGTAGTGTATGAAACAGTGAAGAAAAACCTTGTGATTGTGAGAAGACTGCGAGGCAGCAGGGGGGTTAAAAGTCAGACAGCTGCAGTGTAATGGCACGATTTTATCAGCATCTGAGTCATTTTACTCACTGAATGTAAAAGAAGGTGTCGTGGTGACATTGGTACAGGGGCAGATTAACAACTCACACACTGATACAATGTTTAGGGCAGGCATACAGAGAGGCCTTGTTCTGTTAAAGACACGGAAAGATAGCAGACTCCATTATTGTAAAACTCTACCTATAGAATGTTAATGTTACTATGTGGAGTTTTCCACCTTGACTCAGGGCTGTGTTAGTCTCGCTACCCTCAGCCTTAGTTGGTGAAGTTCCCATCCCAGCAGTTGTCAGTAATGTTGTCAGTCTGTCCTCTCTCACAAGATGATGTCACTATTGCAAACAAAACTGAATATGTATGTTTTCAGCATCCTTTAACAAACACCATTTCCCACAAGTCCCAAACTTTTAAGTGTCAGCCACTCCAAGGTAGGTCAGACAAGGCTGTAACAATGGCAGGACAGGAAGGGACAATACGTAACACCGAAAAACACACCAAGCAGCGGCTTGGCACCATAATTATATTTTTCTGCAGCCAGGAGGCATGTTCATGTGTTCCAGGTGGGTAGAAGTTCTGCGTAACAAAGGTCAACATATCACAGGAGCAGAGTTGGGTATAACGCGTTAGAGTACTTTGATTGCTTTTTGCAGTAACGAGTAATCTAACGCATTAGTTTGCTGTTTGAGTAATCAAATACTTGAGTACATTTTCAAACAAGCCATCAGTTACTTCTGTTACTGTTAGAACGCTGGTCCTTCAGCTCTGAAACAGCAACAACTGTCTTTTGGTTCTAATAACGGAGATAACGTTAAACCTATCAGTCCGAAAGAAGCCATGAAGCTTTTGGCTAGCTATGCAGTAGAAGAAATGCTGCCATTGTATAAGGTTAACTCAGCGGGTTGACAAAGTGCCTCTGCTGTTTCTCACCATCATTTCCCCCTTTTACTCTGTGTGCTAACATCCCTAGAGGAAATATTAAAAATGCTGGGGTGCTGTTGTCATACAGTTGTCTACGGCAACAGATCATTCTGTGTTTCTACTGGTCAAAGTGACGGCTGTGATGGGAGAATTGGATCTCAGTGAAGGGCAAGTGGTCCATAACTTTAATTCTGGAGACAAAAAATGTAGGCTTAGCGCCCTGTGGTCCATTGCCCAATAGGAAATGTAGAATACTCAAAAGTACTTTAAAAGTACTTGAGTTACTTTACTCAGGGAGTAACGCAGTAAAGAAACTGGTTACTTTTTAATAAAAAGTAACGCAGTAAAGTAATTTCATTACTTTTAAAGTAACCCTTACCCAACTCTGCACAGGAGCAACTTGCAATGCACATACAAGAGTTTATATGATATCCTATGAATTAGTACCCCACAAATGACTTCACGTCCTTAATGTAAAGTTACAGAGGTTAGGTTTAGGCAAGTTGAATTACTGAGGTCAGCTTTTGGAAAAGAAACATGGTGAGGACGCACCTTTAAATAACTCGGAGTTCACACAGTTCTGACATCCAGTCTCCAGGGGAAAGTCTCGGGGGAAAGTCCTGTGTTTTGTGACCCATTCACCACCCTATCCTGCAACCTGACAGGACCGCCCGCGATAGCCTCCTTGTGTACTCCGGACAGTATATTGGTTACGTGATCACAAATTTCCAAAATACGTGGGTTATGCATGAATTACTGGCTCATGATTACATGGGTTATGTACAAATTTGAATGTGTTACTAGTTAACTGATTGGCTTTGAGTATGCTCTGGCTACAATTTGCAGCTAATAGTTAAACTATCCCCAATTTTCAGTCTGGCCACACTTCGATGCAAAATCAAAACAGCTGCAGCTCAGAGCAGCCACCGCAGCATTCTACATATAGTGCATGGCAGCTCGCCACAGGCTGTGTTTTTGGCCCAAACATTTTCTAAATAGCTTACATTACAACTAAAACATTATAAATATGACATTCGTAGATATTATGGATAAGGGGGTAAACAACAGTTACAGTGATGTGTTAAGACTCACTGTCACACTGGTAAAGATTTAAAGCATCTACTACATATTATTGTTGAGCTGTTCTTAAATCAAAATGGGATTGAAGTGTAATAGCAAGTGTTACTTAACCCCAGGAACCTGTTGTACATTCTTCTGCATGACAGATAACAGAAACCTCAATAGAGTGCCCCAGGAATTAGTCCTAAAACCTCGAAATGAGTTAGCATTTTACCCCATGGTTCACTTGTCTCAGAGTCACTGAGTGTTTTTTAATGGGTTTTTAGCTCGATGCCTAAAATAAGGTCTGTGGTTAACACAAGCTCAAGAGACTTTAATGTCTTCTACAACATTAATATGTCAGTAAATACTCCACTCGTGAACTTTGAAGCTTCTATGTTTTAAAAAAAAAAAGCGATTGCTAACAAGTGGCTAAATGAGACGACAGAACGTCATCATGCTGTGCCGGGTTTTCAGTCTTGTTATGGTGTTGACGTTAGGTCACGCAACCCATAGTGTAGTCCGTTTATTGCCTAACGTTAGCTTTTTATTCCTGGTGATTGCAGTTAGACTTACATAATCATAAAAGTGGTGTTCATTTGTGAAGATTTTCATCAATAATCCAAAATCCAATTTAAAAAGTCCCACTGACTTTTTTTTATGAGGGAACCAGTACAATGCTATCCTCCTTGTTGTAAAAATTATCACTCGGGTACTCTGTTACAGACTCATGTGTTACAGAGGCTAGCTCACTAACAAGCCTAGAAGTACTACAGGATGTGCAACGACAAAAAAAAATCTCAGGCAGCCCAAAAAGCATTTATTCCCACAAGGGAAAAACAAGCCGTTAACAGCACACATGTTTCCTAATAAGAAAAACTGTGATGACCTCTCGTTTTACTTTTGTGATAAACCCTTTGAAATGTTTATCTATGAGATGCTAAAATGCAATTTAACAGTAGCACAAGTAGGGAGGTGTTACCAAGTCAGCAACGTTATTCAGTAGTACACAGCAGTATCTATCTAAAGTTTAAGATAGAAATCATGTTATATGTCAAAGGAATATGTTGTAACATTACAGGATTATGGTCATGGCTGAAAAAATAATATGACAGTAAAACAAGGAAAGAAAAGTCACAACAGCAGTGACCTGACTCAGTAATGTCATTTTTACTGCACTTGGTGTAAACTTCCCTGACCAACATTAGCTACCATTAACTGGTCACATTAGCCCGGGCTCATGAGGCTCAGGAGGTAAAACTGGTCACCCACTAATAACAGGGTGATTAGTGGTTTGAACCCCAGCTCCTCCTCTCCACGTGACATGTCCTCGGGCAAGACACTAAACCCCAAATTACTCCCAATGGTTAGGTCAGCACCTTGCATGATAGCTCTGCTATCAGTGTGTGTGAATGTGTAAGTGGGAGGTAAATTGTAAAGAGCTTAATAAAAGTGCCATATAAAGGCAGCCATTTACCAATTAAGGCATCATATCAAAACCCCTGAGGTATATTTTAGTATCAACTTTAGAGTAAATAATGTGTTATTTATTTTCTCAATAGTTACGTGGTCTTTCTTTAATGTTGTCCTGGCCATGCCCCATTAAAGGCTCAGTGTATAGGAGTAGGGCCATCTGTTGAAGTGGAACTGTAATGATATTCATAACATTACATATTATATAATATAATCATAATAATAAACATATTATGTTTTATTTAGTGAATAGTCACGTGGAACTAATAATTATTGTGTTTTTTCTTACCTTAGAATGAGCTGTTTATATCGACATATGGTGCAGATCGTCTTCCACAGAGTCTGCCATGTTGTTCTACAGTAGCCCAGAACAGACAAACCAAACTCTGGCTCTAGATAGGGCCAGTTGGGTTTTCAACTTTTTAATGTCTGCTACCATAGTTCTTTCTGCACAATTGGCACGTGGGCGAAGTTTCAGTTCTGCAACCTCACTGCTAGATTTCACTAAATCGTACACACTGGACCTTTAAAGGAGAAGTGTGTAGGATTTAGAGGGATTTAGCGGCATCTAGTGGTGAGGACTGCAGATTGCAACCAGCTGAACTCTCCCAGTTAGAAATCCTTTAGTGTTCTTTGTTCAGGAGATTTTTACTGTGAAAAAAAATTATCCGCAAAGGTTTCTTCTTCCAAAACAAACGGACCCAATAATTTAAACTTGGTAAAAACTAGAGATGCTTGATAGTGAATTGTTTTTGCCGATATCCGATATGCTAATATACAACAACTTATTTGGCCGCTAACCGATACCACCGATATCCACTTTTTTCCCCGCTTAAATTTAGTGATCATCAAGTCTCTTCTGTAGTGGAACTAACATCAGATTACACATGCACACTCTTATCCTGATGGCCCACCACCACATGGAGACATGAGATACAATGCTTTTCAGTGTATGTAAGAAAAAGCATGTTGGCCAGTTCTAATAGTTTTTTTTAATTCAAAATGAAGCCAATATTGGCCTATATCAATGATGCACTGATATTATCAGGCTCTTTTTTTCTGATCACTTAGAATGCAAAAGTTCAGGAGGTTTTGACCGGGAGCCGAATCCATAGAGCTCTTTTCCTCTCCAAAACAAATAGACCTGCTGACTAAATTAGCAAAATCACTGAATAAAGCTGTTTCACCTTAAAAATCTGTGTTTGCAGAAAATGCAAATGGCCCTATCTAGGACCAGAGTTCCATTTATCTGTTCTGGGCTACAGTAGACACATGGCAGTGCAGCATGGCAGACTCTGTAGGTGAGGACTTAGATATAAACAGCTCATTCTGAGGTAACAAAAACAATAATTCTTATTTTCAGGGGGAAATACACTAAAGAAAACATACTACATTATGTTCCATTTCTGTTCCATTTCTGACAATATATCCCCCTAAATCCTAAACAATGGACGCTTAAATGGAAGCTTAATCCCAAATCAAATCATCACCATCGGAAATGACATTCATACATCAGCATTACACAACCCTACAACTTATGACTGGCATTTTCAAATATTGTATATCAACATTATGCTGTATGTGTGGGTGGTCATATTGATGTAGTTTAGAGGGAAATAAGATGTATTTTCAAATGTGTCTGCATACTCTTCTTGTTTTATGCTGTTGGTAATGCTGCTGTTATGACTAATGTGCTCCAACCTCTAAACTCTACTTCAGTATGCACTGTACATCTAGCAAACTGTAATTAAAAATAGACACATTTACATTAGCTTAAACAACTCTATCCAGCGTACAGTAGTATGTAAACTGGCCACTGGCAATTAATTCATCAGCTATTCTTATATTCAAGTGCATAACCAGACAAGTTGTTCTCCAAGAGGTTAAATAGCCCTCCGTTAAATCTCATAACACATCTCCCCTTCCTGCACTTCACTTCTACTTTATAACATAAATGATCTGGCAGTCGGTCAAATGCAAGACAGCATACTGTGGCTTCTCAAGCATCCTTCAGAGGTTAATCATTCTTACTCAGCCATGAAATGAGTAACCCTTAATGTATAGAAAGTGTACAAGTAGAGGCTTGAAGTGTTGTATATGCTAGTGAGTAGAGGGATATCCTGCTCCTGGTGTCATGTGACACGGCAAGCCCTTAATCATTTTCAAGTTAAGATAATACAAGATTAACTTTATTGATCCAAGCTGGAACTAGACTGAGCAGCAACAAAGGAAAGCACAGAGGTCACTACACAATGAGCAATTAAAATATTGAAGGTCAGAGCAAATTTTATGAACAGGTCAAATCCCAGTTGTGTTTATCAGTTTGTGATATAAGGTACAGTAGCAAAACAGACATTTATAGATTTCTGACTTTCTGAATGTCCTTTCCATCCTATGTATATTGTGGGCTGAATGAGCACGGTGTTAGTTTTACATCATGGTGACTGCAGGATTGCCAGTCCTTGTGTCAACCTGCTGATGCCTGGATGCAGTGAAAACATTGGACTCTGGGTGACTCATAGGATTGTCAGTGAGGTGCCACTGACGCAGGAACCGGCAGATTGCAGGCCTGAAGGTTGGAGGCTGATTGACAGTGTTGAAATGTTGACAGCAAACACTTACTGCAGGGCAGGTTCATAAGCCAGTGGTCAGCAAGAGACAGTGTGCTGAGATGTCAGAGCGGATCAGCGACAAGTGACACATAAGGACTGGCTGGGAAATACAAGACGTCACAAAGTACAAAATGATAACTGTATCTACAGGGTTGTTGTTATGAGTTCTGACCAATATCAAAAAAATGAAGGAACACTTTCCCAGGTGCATTGGTTTTTGGTTTTTAGCCATGCTAGTGGCATGGCTCTAGGGATGGCAATGTCAGCTGGTGCACCACTTTGGCCCAGAGTGAAATATCTCAACAACTGATGGATGGATTGCCATGGATTTTATGAACCCTAAGGACTTTGGTGATACTTAGCTTTTCATGTATTGTGCCACTTTGACTTTCACATTTTTGAAACAAGGTGAAATTTTAAATCAATCGGATAGATTGAATATTGGTTCGCATAATTATTCCCCCAGAGGATGAATCCATACGACTTTGATGATCCTCTGACCTTTCCTTTGGCGTCAAAAGTTCCCACTTATTCTGTAACATATTCTATCATCTAGGAGATGGAGTGGCACAAAAGAGTGCACAGACATTCATAGTTCCCAGAGGATGAACCCGTAATGACTTTGGTGATCCCTGGCTTGTCAAATATTGTGCCACTGTGACATTCACCTTTTTGAAACAAGGTGAAATTTCTCTACAACTATCAGCTGGATTGCGATGAATATCGAATCACACTTTCATTTCCTCAGAGGATGAATCCTAATGAGCTCGGTGATCCTCTGACCTTCCCTTTGGTGTCAAAAGCCACCACTTATTCTATTAAAAATTTCAACGTCTCGGTGGATTGGCACAAAATCCACAGACATTCATGGTTTCCAGATGATGAATCCTAATGACTTTGGTGTCCCTGGCTTCTCCTATAGTACCACTGTGAGGTTCAAATTTTTCAGATCGTGGTGAAATTTATCCATATTTTTTGGAGGGGTTGCAATGAAACTTGGTTCATATATTCATTTCCCCAGAGGGTGAATCCCACTGAGTTGAGTGATCATCTGACCTTTCCCTTGGGGCCCAAATTGTTCACTTATGCTGTGAAAGATTTCAACATCTACATGCTGGAGTGGCATAACATGTTTTATAGACATTCATGGCTCCCAGAGGGTGAATCCTAATAACTTTGGGGATCCTTTGATTTTTCCTGTAGTGCCACTATAAGGTTCACATTTTTGGCTTTGAATGGATTGTCTTAAGGAGGGTTGTATGGATAACCATGTAATAAGGTCCAGAAACTAATTTGGTGATCCCTTAACTTCAGGGTAGCTGTGGCTCAAGAGGTAGGTGCTGTAGCCGTCAAATCCACAGTAGTCATTAAGCAGGTTGCTGCAGTAGCTGTCAGGTCGGAACAGCTGATCGTTCACCACGTGGCAGGGGTGAGGGTATAAACACAGCTCAAGTGAGCTATCTCAGTCCGGTCAAAATGTCTTTCAAAAGGGCCAGAGAGGAGTTGCTCTATGCATTAGATGACAAGTTAATATCAGAGGAAGAGTTTTTGTTATTATATGATATAGCAGAAAATAATTCACTATGGTTTTTATACAGTGAAATATACATAGTATTCTGTGTCTGTGTTGTGTAAACAACAAAAAAAGTAATAACTGCTGTAATAGTATTTTGCATGGTGATATGTTTAATCTCATATCTGTTTACTAGTTTCTACTTTGACTTTTTTTTTTTTTTTCAACAGCAGGTCACCAAATGTAATATATGAGGCATGTATTGGGCAGAATGACGGACTCTGGGTAGGTTAGTCAAGGATGTTGATTACATATATCCATACAATAAAATCTAATGGATAAAAATGATTAATACAATTAGTCTTTGTATGCAGTAATGTATGTATGGATATACAATAAGATAGTGTGACATGTATCCTATTTTATTTCTACATTTTATAAAAGAGAAAAGACATGGGATGCATTAGCATTTACACATTTAGTTTACACGCTCTGCTAAAACTGATATTAATGTGATTCATGACGGATCTAGCTCTGTTGATCTCTGGGATTGTGGCTGGATCGAGTCTGTAGTTTGCTACTTCAGTTAAAATTAAAGCAAATTACAAAAGCTTAGTCCTCTGTTCATTTACAATGATTTATGGAGGTAATTATCCACCTTTGTTATTACTTTAGGCATTATAATAACTGAGAGACCTGGGTTTGGGTTAGGAGTGGGGGCTCTACATATGATCCCAAAGGGCCTTAGACCAGCCCTGATTTTAGTTACTGCATATGTTCAATATATATTCATTAAGGTGAGTGCCTGCATTTTCTTCCTCTTCATGTGGAACAAATAGCCCACACTTCTTTCCAGGCTCTGACATGATTACCAAACAACTCCTGTAAACTGGTTGTTAGTGTGAACCATGTAAATGCTGTAATCTAACTATCACCTTAATCTGGTTTAGCAGGTCCCCCGCCTTTGGGCTCTTTAATAAGACTCTTCACAGATGCATTGCTCATTGTAGTCTAGCATATTTCATTCTAAGGACAGTCTTACTTAACAGTTGGCTTTGCACATACCTGAAGAGGCATTACAGAATCCTATACACACATGCTGTTGAACTTTACAGTAACAAAAACAATTTCAAGTAAAATGCCCTATACTGTAAATCAGTGGTTCCCATTCTGGAAATGTTGAATTGGGATAGACCTTTAGAGTAGACTTGTCAGGCAGGTGTAAAACATAACATCATAAATTGCTGCATTGCATTGTAATAGTTACTGGATCAGAGCCATCATTAATGTTTCCACTGTAAATTAGTTCCACCGGTTCTTTCCTATGACAAGTGCAAATGTCTGCCATAAAAAAAGTATATAAATCTAATTTAAGAGTGTGCTGATGCTAGCAAGGCAAGTAAGGGTCAGCAAAGTACAACATAGACAGATTATGAAATAGCGTATTTTGGTCTCAGATTCACCCCTCAGTATTTCAGGACAGCCTTAAGTCTTTTGTGTTTAAAAACTCTGACAGTTTGGCCAAAGTTGAACTTTTTATTTTGCGCTTGCACAGCAGAAGTTAATGAGAAACATGCCTGTAAAAAAAAGTATTTCATGATTTTGATAATGTTATTTCAATACAACTCAACTTGGCTCTATTCATAACTTTTTTTCCTTTTGTTACCGGCTGATACGAATGCAAACAATTTAAATGCCCGGAGAGCGTAAAACTTTTTGGCTTCTAATACAGGGCATGACCAAAAAAAAGTTTGAGAACCACTGCTGTGAATTATTAAATAAAAATCTGGATGAAAAAAAATCTGGATGTACTCTTCACCGACTTGAGGTGATGAAAGATCAAAGCCAATCAGCAGTCACATATGTATGTGATCAGTGTGAATGGATGAATGAATAATACATTGTTATTACATTATTCTATTAATATGGATGTTCAACAACTTATTACCACACACAACCATACTATATTTAGATTGATCACTATGACTGTATGAAAAATTAAAATAATTGGCAGTTGCGAAAAAAAAAGGTACACAAAAAAAAAACACCCCAGCAGCTGTATTTAATTCACTTTGTGTTCAGTGAGAACACACCATTTGAGATGGATGGAGCAAAAGTTGACAGATTTGGTTCTTTTTATAAGTAAAGTTCCAAAAATACTGGATCTTACATTTTCCATAATGCAACTCAGCATTTTTTGACACTCCATGCCTGGTAAACACCCACTATTTTCAAACTACACACGTCCAGTTTGTAACATAGGGCTTTCTTTTATAAATTTCTAAGGCTAAGCTGACATAAACCTGATGACACTGCAGGTTTGGTTCATCAGACATTGGAGCGAAGGCACTATATAACTGTTTTCACAGGCTGAGTATAACTACTTATTAGGGATAAACTGACTTTGATGAGTACGATTGGCGGAGCAATTAAGAAATACATAAAAGACGAAAAAAAGAAGAATCCAGACACACTCACAAAAGACAATTCAGCCATCCCCACAGCTCTCCTCCTTTAATATTCCTCATGTAGTTTTAACCAGCAGCACATTATCAAGATACGATTAGAGGAGCGCCAGACCTCACACACCTGGGATAACAGATAAAGCTGGACTGATGTTTTTTGGTGATTTTATGGTGCTATTTGGATAAAAAATGCCTGTTGGGAAAATGCTTTTCTACCTCTTTTACTGAGAATGACATCAGGGGATTCTCTGCTCATCCACTTCATGATTCTTACGTCGATAATGCCTAAATCCATTGCGAACCACTTTCATTTGTGAATGGCGTTTATTGTGAGCACACGTTTCACAATCATGGTTAGAGGGGTTATAAAGGCCAGCGGCACCCCCGATGACTCGGCCTGTGGAAATCTCTCTTGTTTGAAGTCTGAATGTACTGCTGCCCCATTCAATAAAGCAGAGCGAGCCGAGAGGTTCTTCAGCCAGACGCTATCTCAAACACAGCACCAGTTAATTAGTTTGACGATCTTAAGATTCCAGTCAGACGGACTGGCAGCTTAGAAACTGCACTGTAAAAACACCAACTCATATTCTTTGTCATCAAATTACAAGTTGTTGGGGCTTAGAAATATCAATGAACATTATTTTAAAAGGACCTATTAAGCTTGTTTTCAGGTTCATACGTGTACTCTGGATTTCAGCTAAAACATGTTTATATGCTTAAATGTTTACTGTCTGAGCTGGAACATCTGTATTCAGCCTCCGGCTGAGATGCCCAGTCTGCTGTGATTGCTCAGCATTTCTGGGTCTTCTGCATCTCACCTTCTCTGCATCATCATTGCTCCCATAGGAATGACTGCAACAGAATATAGTGACACTTCTGAAAAATCACCAGTAAAAGCTTGTAATAAAAAGAGACATGTTCCAGCGGGATTATGATCCAATATCAAGGAAAATCAACATCTGCAACCAGGCTTACATGTGTCCTGTATGTTAGCATGTAGCTTCATGCAGCAGTGTATTTGCAGCTGGGAAACTACTGTGTAGAGCTGCATCTTCTCCTGTTAAAAATTCACTAGTCAAAGCCTCAAAACACAACCAAAGTTGTTCCAGCAGGAATATGATCTGAAATCGGGGAGAAACTCACAACATCAGCAACCAGTATTAGGTTTCCCTCACGTTAGCATGTTGCTACATGTAGCACTGTACTTATAGTTGGGCAATTACTATGCACTTTCTCCTTTTACAAATCACAAATGAAAGCTTCTAGACACAACTGGACATTTTCCAACAGGAATATGAACTAAGGGAGAAATTAACAACATTGCAACCAAGATTCTCTGTTTCCCTGACAGTGGCATGTAGCAACATGTAGCAATCTAGGCTACATAATGTGAACACTTGCAGTAGTGTGCCTGGAGCAGACGACCATATCAAGAAATCTGTCATGAGCTCAGCAGCTTTTCAGCTTGTAGCCAAAATAGAAAAAAAAAATGTTGGAAACACAGTATTCATAACAGTCTGAAGTGCAAGATTTTCACTCACATGGATTACTTTTAAACATTTGAAATTTTGGCCACATTTAATATGAACATCTGACACTGTTACATTATATATGTGACAGAAAATACAGAAACATATAATAGGTCCCCTTTAAGTAAGAACATTAAAGCTGCACTTATTAATATTTTTATATTACCAGTGGATCAAATGGCAATGTGTAATGTGAAAGGGGTTACTCGTAGTGACAAAGTCAGAGAAAAGTGTCACAAGCTAGCGGTTTCCTCACTGTTATGGGTCGCTCTCAGTTCTGCCATCAGCTTTATTTCCAGCAGCAGCCGTTTCTATAAAAAAGCTCAGATAAACCCACTGTGCACTACAAGTCCACAACCAAGATCCAGACAAATAAAGTTGGAGATTAGCTGATAAAATAGTGGAGCATTTACCGGATAAGGAGACAGATATTTTTCTCAGGAGTTCAAGACCAAGACCGGCTAAAAGCAAGGTAAATATTGGATTTACAAAAGTTATGGTGGCCAGAGATATGAGTCCAAAATGTTACATTGTATTTGCAGTATATGATAAATAGGCATGTTTTTGAAAACACATTCACCATGTCAGTGTTTTATGATGATAGACTGTTGTCATATGTCAGTTCCAATGTTAAATGGATCATTACCATGTTTTTGTTTGCATTAATTGAGTCTGTCCTACATGTTTTACAGTCACTGTAAAGTTCTTTTTGATGTATTTACTCAACCTATTCTCATTCCCAGGTCATCAAATACATATGCTTTGTCATGCTCCCTCAGCATCTGCTACAAATGCACATGACATCCTTTAAGGCTCGGGCAAACTTTCTGTGTAGACGCGCACATGATTCTATTCCTAGTGCAACTGAGGGTCTGCTTCAACCCTGGCAGTAAATGGGAGGGCTGGGAGGTGAGCTTATCATCCTCCTACTGCTAACATCAGGTGAAAGTGAACTAAGAAGATGCTTCTGGGTCGGGAGTGAATGTCTTATGAATATCCAACAAAAAAACTCTCACAGATGCGGAAACTATTAATTGGCCTTTAGTGTCTGTATGGGGCGCACAGTGGTCTCGTTGGTGAAAAACACTGTTACACATGGTTAATGTGAAACACTTGCGGTCAAGTTTTGGCAACAAAGCTACTTGGTTTGGTTTACAAAAAAGACTATGGTTTGAGTCATAATGGTGTTAGGATTAGGTATAACGTAACATTATGTAGATCCGTGATATACGTATGTAACCTACATGACAGTACATTAAAATTAATCAACGTTGACTTTTGCTTTCACACAGGACACAAACATCAGTCTCCTGGGTGAAAGTCACTGTTCGTTTGTCCCCCCTGTCCACCCTGATCTCCTCCCTACGCAGATTTTGTTGCTCTTTATAGTAGTTGTTACAGTTAGTTGAGAAGCTAAGGGGTGCTTTGTGCATTGGAATCAGATGCCAAGGGGTGTGACAAAATGTCATTATGTGACGACCTGCTAGTGAGACCAGGCGGATTTTCTTCATCAACTTGTTGGTATGATTTTCAGCAGTGAACACAGTACCATATTTATCTGTTGGAAGGCTTCACACAGACAACTGCATAATATTTTATGTGGACATGATCCACAGATAGTGAATCCTGAGTGAGTTGAGCTTCAAGAGCCCTAGAGGAGAAGAAAAGAGCCAGTGCTGCTCTTCCAAAGGCCTTGGAGAGGGTAAATACAGCTAAATCTTCACATAAAAAAAGCCCTAAAGCAAATGCGAAAAGCCAAAGATACTATTGTAAAAGCTCAAAAGAAGATAAAAGTTGAAAAAGCATTTTTGTTGTTGAGAAGGAGAAAAGGAAATGGCTTGTCTTACAGAGTAACTGAAACAAAACCCAGCACAGCAACACAAACCTTTAAGGATACTCTCTGTGGAGGTTTTACCAGTAGCAGCACTTTGGTTTCATGAGCAGATCCTAGTTTTGTTTGTATATCTGGCACGTGGACAAACATGGACGCAATGCACATTCATGGATGTAGAGCAGTCATCCACTGAACAGAAGATCAGGGCTTCCATCCCAGGGTCCTCCAGTTTGCATGTTGAAATACTGAACCCTAAATAACTGTGTGAGTGATGACACAGTTGACTGATGAGCAGGTGGCACCTTGAGTCGATTGATGTGACTAAAAAGGGGGTTATGTTCGGGCAACAATCAATCAATCGTTTATTTGTCACATGGAATTATATAAGGTACAACTCCAGTGAAATGTGCTCCCATCAGCTCCTTTAACTTGTGCACTGTAATTTAGTCTTTTCTCTGCATTTTCTTACATTGTTTGCTGCTGCTTTATAGTTGTCCTTGCTTTCGGGGCGGTCCTGATAATCCATGGTTTTGTGTTGTGGAATGATTTACCTGTCCACGTATCTTGACCTCAACGGCCATATGGTCGCTCCATCCAAACACAGGCAGCAACTCTGCTCTGCAGCCACCCCTGAGGAGCATATAGCAGGGATCCACAGCAGGAACAGGACAGCATCTCACATCCCAATTGACACACCAGTTCTTATTCACCACAAAGCATATGCTTCCTTTCTTTCTCTCTCCAGTAGTGATGTGACATTCACGAACGAGCCGAGTCTTTAAACCAGCTCCTTGAAGTGAACGAGTGAACCGGCTCTTTAGAGTGAACAAGCCAGTTCCTAATTTCTTTGTTTTGCTTTAATTTACTCTTTATCATTAATTTCAGATTATTTGATCCGGAACAAGTTGAGAGAGACTAGTTTGTGAGGGAGAAAGACTCACCCGCTCACTTGTTCACTTCAAAGAGCCGGTTCAAAGACTCAGCTCGTTCGCGCATGTCACATCACTAGTAGGAAGCTAACCCACTATCCACTGGCACTTGCTTGTATTGACAGGCTTGTAGTTCATAAAGGGTGTTGCTATGGCTACACCAAACTTTAGGCTATATCTGCGGAGTCTATTCTGGGTCCACGTTACAATATCCAGATCACATGATGCGATAAATGAGAGAGAGAGAGAGCCAAAGAACCGGTTCTCACAAGTGAACGAGAAATCCCATCACTACCCTCCAGAGTCCTCTGCTCTGCCAGAACAACATACAGAAAAAGAGTCACCTGGTTGAACGCCACTGTCCAGGATTCAGACAAGTTTTGGTGAATCAAAGGAAACTGATGCACCATGGGGTCGGCCAGTTTATTTTTCCAATACCTGTACAATTACTAGCAAGATGCTAGCTCAACTGGTGCCCATTTTTCTCCATTTTTCCTTGATGTTTACCTTTGAAAACATCAACCTGGCTAGTAGAAGCTAGCTGGCTAAAAGACAGGAAGGAGAGTTTACAGACTGGTGAGTTGATTTCTTCATCCCATGAGTGTCTCACAGCCACATGCCACCACTCTCCAAAGCCAACCACAAAAAGCACCATTAACACTTGCAAAATAGACATAAGAGCCTAAAATTAGCCTAAAGAGAAGTAACTAGAAGCATCCGCACCTATATCATCATCAATTTAACTAGAAAAGCAGTGATGTTTGCCATGTCAGTCAAATCACATGACTAACAAGTGACCAACAACTCACGTGATTAGCAATTGATGTGACAAAATATCTCAGTGGTGACTTTTGGTCTCACATGGGACTGGGCTCCTGGGTCAAAGTCCTGTGGTTGTTAGACCATCACCATCCGCCCTCCCTCCCACCTGCCCTAAGCTGACTTCCTACTCTTGAATCTACATCCGTTGCTCTGAATGTGAAACAATGACGTGAATGGGTTTAAATTGCAGTTGGTTGAAAGCCCAGTGTGTCTTATATAGACCCTAAAGGGTGCTGCTAAAGGATGCCCTCGGCATCTTAATTATAGTGACGCCAGGGACACTGCCCAAGCTGCTTTTTTGACGCCTTGGCAATGAGACCACCTGCCATATTGGGGCATAGTTTTATAATTTATCACATAGTGTGAACGACTGGCAGTGCTGGACAAAAAAGAAAGACCCTCTACAGCAAACGTGAATGTAAACAATGCAGCGCATAAAATTACCTTTGAAAATGTTTTATGAGCAAGCAATTTCATTCAACATGTTTGTCAGGCCTCAAGGACACACACGGTGTCTTTTAGTGAGCAACAGTAAATGTAAACAGAACCGTTTGTTCACAGGAAAACTCTTCAGGGCATCTTTAGAGGCAAAATCATAAAACTGGCAGGTTGAAAATGACAAGAACCTGATCAAGGAGCTCTGTATGCTGTCGCTGGGGTTGTGTGCTTACGCTAACTCTAACACTGTCAATCATATCTGATCAAACCACACCCACACAGTCCTGAAGAAGATAATTCAGTTTGGGGGGTTTTTCTAGTTATTTTGTACAATACAATAATAATAATAACAATTTAGTTAAATTATTCAAGATTTCATAAAAGCTGTCAGAAACTTTATTCACAGACACATTTTTTTTATCTAAATGCCACTTCTTAATACTATCTGCACCTCAGATGGAATTCCATTTGCCTTTATTGTACTGGTGTGGAGGCAGAAATTTCAGAGACAGAAAGCTAACAGAACACTGGTGAACCAACCTTTTAACTTTGTGACACTCCCTTTCTCTCCCTCTCATTTTCCATCCAACTTAAGTGCCCTGCTCAGGATACAGGTGTACTCTGGGGGGAACAATGCGGGATCTGAGTGCAGCTAATGAAATATTCTCACTGCAGTCAATTCTACACTTAGTGCCTACTCACTTCATTATCCTGCGGGTGGCCAATTCTCACTGTGCCCCCAGGTCTGGCTTTAGCCAGCTGCCAACTCCTACTTACACCTCTCATGTGCAGGGTCGACATTTTCTACATATGTAACTGCCTATTTCTATTTATACAAGGTGTTTATCTTTGCCAGCCTCCAAGCTTTATTCCTGCCTGCAATTAGTTGCCAGGTCTGAAATGGTTCACCTTCTAATTTTATGACTGCTTCTGGCAAGAGGAAAGGGGAGAAAAAAAAGCACAACGTGTTCCATTTTAACATGACCTCTGAGTGAATAATGGGGTCCTTCCAATTGGCATTCTTACACGGCATACAATTTATATAAGCATAAGATTTAATATGGCTGAGCTTTCTGCAGGTCTCCTGGCAAACAGGAGTGTGACACTTGTGGGCACAAAGTATTGGTTTAGCACACTGTAAATGTGGGTGGTATGTTCTCGCTAAGTATAAAAAGAGAAGGTGATGAGTCTTCAAACAAGCACAGGCGATAGATGTGGAAGTAAAAGGAAATAACAATCTGGATGATGTATCAGTCAGTCATTTGTTCTGAACATGGATACTTCCTGGTTAAAAAAATAAACTTTTGGATGTTCCTTTCACTTACTCCTCAACTCCTGCACCATTAGACAGTATGTTGCATTGTTCTAAGTCTAACGGTACTATGTTTGTTCATTTGATATGGAAGTGTAACATACATTTATGCACAGACACCAGCTACACTATGTGTAGTGTTTGTAGTGAAATGCTAATTTGAGACACCTGTCCAAAGGTGCTGTGGTCGTAGTTATTATGACGGGGCAAAGGAGGAAGTCAGTTGACATTGTATAAAAAGCAACAAAGTCGATGTAGAGAGGTCAGACTGAGCGGATGGGTCAAACACAGGACTTTCACCCTGGAGACTGCTGTTGTGTCCCGTGTGAAACTAAGAGTGAACAGTAACTTTTTTAAAGTTACGCTACATACATTAGGTACCGTAGGTTAATAAGGTGCCCTACATAAGTAACTGAAGTTATGTAACGAACATACATATATTAATACTGCAAGGCCAAGATCGTTGTCTTAACCTAACCAAGCAGTTTTGGTGGCTATACCTAATGTGTGAAACAACCTTGGATATCCACCCCCCAGTGTACTGGTAGATGCAGTTTCGCCTGTCTGAGGCACTGTGATGGCAGTGATAACAACTGATAATGGCCATTCAATGAGCTGATAATATTAAAAACAATTGAAATGGCCTGGTTGAATATTCCTACACTAATGACTGTCCTCTCTTAGAAGCCAAAGCTGAAGTGTGACATTGTTGTACCCCTGCAAAATCTCTAACAGAGGAGGAATTAAGATTGTCTCCAGTCTCCTTGTTGGTTACTATTAGGCATGACCACAATTACCTACCTTTAACCAAGTAGTTGCAACTGCCTAAACCTAACCACACCTTAATCATAGAGG
Source organism: Epinephelus awoara (assembly GCA_035609425.1). NCBI lineage: Eukaryota > Metazoa > Chordata > Actinopteri > Perciformes > Serranidae > Epinephelus > Epinephelus awoara. The sequence continues at coordinate 8,145,972 of CM069305.1, forward strand.
TGCTAGACTGGAAAACAGTTATGAGTAATTTTGTAACAGTATGGATTGTTTTGGGAAGTACTACAAATGTCTTCCTGCCTTTGGAGCCAACTGTACAGTCTGCAGTTTGTTCAAGGGTTCAGATGCTGTGAATGTGCTCTAACTGTATTGATGGGTTGTAATTTGTTAATGATAGGTGTTAATTTGTTGTTAAGTCAGTGTGGCACTATGTGAAGACTCTGCCTCTATTTGGAAGTAATTGCTACATTTGATTTATATCTGTTCTTGACCACAGACTGGTCCTTACTCATGCAGAAACCGTTTTTAGCCAGGCTAACAGCATGGCTCTATGGATGATGTTGGTCTGTTGGACTAAGGTTACATAATCTAACACAAAGCACAGCTGAGGCTGATGGGAATGTCATTAGTTTTGCAGGCACTTGGTCATAAACCAACATATTGAACACACTTAAATTTTGTCCTGATGAAGGGTACAGATGAAAAGTCAGAGGGTGAAAGCCAATAGTTCATCCTCTTGGGGCCATGAATGTCAGTACTGTTGTGAATGTGACACCAATGACTGGGACTCAAATACACACTCTGGAGACGGTAAGTTTAACAAAAATCTTTACTTGAAAAAATACACAAAACAAAAGCACTCTCAATGGAGGAGAAAAAGTACAAAATAAAAGCTCTCACGAGGAGGATAAAACTACTAACACAAAGCACTCTCTTGGAGAATCAAACAATTGTACTAAGCCTCACAAACAAAACAAAGACTTGAAACAAAAACTTGCAGCATGCATGCATGGATGGCTTGGATGGTGGACAGTACTCTCCTGATCAACATAACAAGACAAACTGACACAAGACAAAGGGAGACAAGGACTATTTATACATAAGGTAGAGGGAACACAGGTGAGACCAATCAGGAAGTGGGGAGACCAATCAGTGGCGGGAAAATCACTCAAAGGGAGGAAGTCAGGGTCTAAAACAAGAGAGAAAAGGTGAGTACAAAATAAAACAGGAAGTGCAAGACGAGACTAGACATGAGTGACTTTAACTTAACATAAAAGGCCTCAGGAAAACGAAAGACTAAACATGAAACTAAACTAAGGCATGATATGATGAACCACCGGTGCTCATGGAAGGGTTAAAAAGTAGTAACACCATGATTTTGTAGATATGTGATATCCACGCATCAGTTGATGTCTTTTTGATCCTCTGGAACATAAGCCGACCATTCATCTTCCATCAGTTAGCATATCTGGGTGGCAGGCCGTTGACGTGCCACTCGCCGGTCTGCTGATCCTCTTGATTGACTTCGTGTTAGGACCTTAATTCCAGCCAACGCCACAGAGCTCCATTTCATGGGGATTAATTGTTGCTTGACATTCCAGGCAGAAGACGAAAGGCTCACAAGCCCAGAATATTCCGAGCAGGTTGCTTTAAATCCCTTTTGAGCGAGATGCCGACTTAAATTCAATTTGAAAAACTGATAAAAGGCCGAGATTGATGAAGGCTGGATGAAATTCACTTTCTTGCCACGAATTATAGGTATTAAGGCAGCTGAAGACTGCATTTATCAGTAATGTATTGGCTTTTAATATTATTTTAATGGACGAGTCTTTGGAGACGTCATATAAACACAGCAGTAGATATTGTTAAATTCAGGCTGGGGAGGGAGAAATCAGTACAGCGGATCTTTGGATCTTATCACTGCACCTGTTATGTGAACATCACTGAGCCTCTCAGAGGTGCTTTGGATAATAGAAGATTTAGCATTGTATAATTGATTTCAGCTACTTCGCTTGAACCATTTCATGTGGAGCCATGAAATGTTAAAACATTGTTTGACAGAAATAAACCCATCTTTGAAAAAGTTCCACAAAGCCAATTCCCACATCATTCTTCTCTTTCTCACCTCCTCCGTTGTTTTTTTTTCAGATTTACATTTTATTTGTTTATTTCTTTCCCTGGAGTTTAAAGAAAGAAAAAAAAAAAAGGACTCATCTCTTAAGTGTGGAAGTGCGCAGAAAGCCCCGTGTTGGCGACAGCCTCCCGTTGGGTTTCTGACAGGGGACTCTGTTGCACACCGGGGATGTGCAACAGTTTACAGCCACTGGCATCATCTCCTGACAAGCCCCGCATTTTAAAATGAAGACCCAATCAGTTCTCATGGAGCCAGAGCTTACAGGTCATAAAGAGGTCTGATGCATTTCATTTCAGCCAAACATCATCACTGCTGTTTGGCTTTTTACTTCAACAAAACATAACAAGCGTATATTCACATAAATGACAGTCATCATCTCTCTTCAGTTAAAGTTGTGGTCCAAAGATACTTTTTAAATTTGAAGTTGCTGCTGCGGATTTTGTTTGAAGGAGTAATTCGACATGTTGGGAGTTAAATTATCTACACCCCTCTCATTTCTGTTTGTTCAATATGAATCTGGAGCCGTGTAACTCATCATAGAGACTTAAAACAGAGAGAGGGCCAGACTGGCTCTGTCTGAATTTTAAAAATACACCTAAAAGCTCAGTAATTAAGACTTTATAACTTGAGCTCATGTGCTGAACTGTTTCTTGGCCCGGTGCAGTGACTTGCTGCTGTTCCCCTCTGTTTCCAGTCCACATGCTAAGCTAACTGTTTGTTCTTCACTAGAAGGTACATAGGTAGGCTACATGTCCCAAATTGTCTAAATGTCTGTATATCTTTATCCCTCTCAGACAATTAGATGTTGATCTAGACACATTCTCCACCTTTCAAAACAAAAATGACACAATGAATTTTAAGAGATGCAATACACAGTTATTGAAAGCTGATTTGATGCAGTTTTATTCAGCAGCAGTGAGGATACAATATTGTCACTTTTTGAATGATAAAAGTGTCACTGAAATAAAGAGATAAATGATTTCCTTGTTCTTCATTTAAAATTAAAATTTAAATCTGCATTAAATGTTAATACATTAACTACAATCTGATTAAGGTCTAAATATGACACATTCATTTTTTTTAATCGCATGCTGCTTCCTGCTGCCGCAGTGATGGAAAACAAGACACCACTGCATGTCGAAAAACTGACAGTTCAGTTGACACATCAAAGGTACTCTGCACCTGCAGTGAAAAACTATTAGAGCCGCCACTGCTGATGGTCAGTGTAGGAGACTATGCCAGCTTTACCCTCTGCTTCAGAGCGGGATGTAAGAATGCGTTGTTTAGTCCGCTCGTGAAAAGCAACCTGGTGTCAGTAGGAGGATCATCCTGCAGATGTGTGTTTGCCTGTGTGAGTTTCTCCAGGAGATGCAGCCCTGAAAGAGATAAGTCTGACACTGCAAACCTGACAGTGTCACTGTGAGCACCAGGTAAATATATCATAAATGATTTCCTGTCACTGAACTGCAAAAAACAGATGCTATTTTGTATTTGGATTTCCTGATTGGTTTTGTGGGGACTTTTGAGTTGTATTTGTTTTTGGTGGTTAAAAACTAAATTGGGAGAGTGAGCAGACAACCACATTGCCAAAGCCAGCAGAGCAGACCTTTGGATGAAACTAAACTGAAGAAGTTAATTAAACTTGCTAAGTGGGTGGCAACTGACTGCAGACTAGTCACCATCGTGGAAGATTCAGGTCTAAGGGATGTCCTCAGTTTGGCACATTATCATCGTTAAAGTGTAGCACTGATTTGAAAGGAAATGTATTTGATGCTCAAAAAAGACATCATTAATCACAACTGTTGAAATTCAGCAATTAAAAGCATTATTAAAAAAAATAATCATTTGACAACTTTATTTAAAATTAATTAGAAATACCACAGAAAATCATATCTACAGCCATACCAACAATATGTGCAGTGAGACACTTAATAACAACAGGGTGAATTTTTAAAAAATAATAAAAATACTTTAGCTCCTCTGTCAGTGCAATCCATCTGAATTTGATATTCAGAGGGATGACATGTAAAGGCATGTGTCCCTGTGAAAATCAAGAGAAGCTAGGGGCCAAGAGAAGTAGCATTAGCTGCTAACACCAGCATAGCTAGCCTTGTGTTGATATATTTTGTCTGTAACTTTTTTTGTCAGCCCACAAGCCGCCTTTGAAATGGGTAATCAGTTCATTTCCAAACTCCCCTTTTATAGAGATATTAACATTATTTTTCACAATTTCAATTTGTCATCTTGGAATAACATGCTAATATTTTTAATCTCTTTGTTTATCTGATCTTTCAGAAAAACAGAACAAAAATTTAAAAGGATTAAAAGAAATCAGGGCGAGATATAATGTGTCACTGTGAATATCACAAGAAAATAAGGTAATTAAGCTGTGAGCTCTTTGAAACAGTTTTGAGATCAGGGCTATTCTCTGTTTTAATAGCAAGCAGTGTGTTGTATAACAACAGATTTCATCCATTATTCTAAGGTGGAAAATATTCATTATTTGCCACTGAGGTTCATTCATACTACTTATTCAGAACAGATCATTCAAATCCAATTACAGGTTAGCTACAGACAAAACGCAGCAAGAATAACGCTGGAGTTGTTTTAGATTTCCCTTTCATTTCATTTTGTGAACAAATCATTAAAAAAACTAAATTTCACAATACATTAGTCTGTCTTTTAAATACTTTTTGACTTCCCAACTCTGCCTGTGGCTGTCAGTTCCAAGCTCATTAGTTCCTACTGAAGTGGTAGTCCTGTAAAACAGCACACAAATATATGATTTCATTAAATACAATGCTCAGTTATTTCCAAAACCAGCTGGTCACTGCAGTTTTTTAGAGAAAGTTACTAAAACAAGAAGGAATATTTTGTTTGTTTGGAACTATTTTCACTGTTGGATTAATACATATATGGGGCTCTAGTGAGTTTTGGGGGCAACTGAACAGTGTGTGTTAAATTGAGTCAAAATAAATTAGTGTGTGTGTTCATGGGAATGAAGGAACTTGTCACCCAGTGCAACAGTGTGACTCATAGTTTCTGGAAAACAATAAAGTTCTAATGTACAAAGGAAGAAGATATATAAGCTTTTAATACACACAGGACTGGTTAGTAGATACAGTCATAGTTGGTTTGGGTCTTTTCATCTTAATGCATCGTTATCCTTATCTTTTTAAAAGCCTTACAGTGACTGGAACCACATAAACCCTCCCTTTCCTGTTCAGCTTTTAATATGAAATATCTGCAGGAAGTATTGAGCTTTTTTTGAGCTTAGCTTAACACAATTAAACATTTAATTAAACAAATATTGCTAGTTTATTAGGAAGTTTATTTGGAATGATGATAAAATTTTGTTTTAGATGCTACTGACTATTTTACAAAAAAAGAAAAAACAAACATGATACAGATGCATTTGCCTCTTTCAATGGCTTATATAGCAAATGGCGCTTTTTTTAATTTAATGAAAGTTCTTATTTTAACAGGCATATTTCCAAAGTGGCAATCGCTCATAAGGACCCATTCTCCATTCAATACATTGTTGGAGGGCCCACTCTGTATGGGCTACCCCAACTCATGGGCCCCAGTACAACCACACTGCCTGCTCCGTATACTTACACCCCTGGTATGTCATGACTGTTGTTGTACAGACAGAATAAGTGGTGTAAAAATGAACATTATGATGAATTTACCATATGAGACATTATAGTACAGAGGTACTGGGAGTCGTAGGGTTAAAGTATATTTATACATGTATTTAATTATCTATCTTTTTACAGTTAATGGTCAATTTCCTGGTTTAAATTTCATGGAGAACATCTGCAGGAAATGCTGATTTGCATTGACAGTAACTTAGTAGTGAGAATTTTAATGAGAATTTTTTTTAATGTTCTTTTTCTCTATTTCAGGGGAAAAATCTTTCACTCTATGTTCAGTCCCCAGTATCTGAACTATGCCAATCATGTACAATATCACTATTTTGAACCTGTATTTGAAGCACTTCATAAACTTTCACCGTTCAAAATCTCCACAGTGAAGTATGTTCATACCAAGGACAGCCCATTTATAACTGCACTTTTACTTTGGTGCTCAGAGTTCTCCTAGAGTGTTTTTTCTTTAGAGAGCAGGCTGCCCTTTCTCCCTCTTAATCCACCCTATCTGTTTGTCACCCTATTTAAAGGCCGCTGTGACTGAGGGATTAAAAAGATTAGTCACTTTATACAAAGGTAACATTTGATGAAATTCTGCTCTCTAACACGGATCTCTACTTCACGAACCAAACATCTCAAGTAGCACTTAAAAATAACAGAAAGAAACCTGCTGTTGTCTTGAATGTATCTTTGAAGAAGTACTATGCATATTTGCAGAGTCCTGCACCTGAGGTCTATACCACAGAGCGGGATTTGGAGTAAGCAAGCGTACCTTCAGGGTCAACCCTGGGTTTTCAGTACTATGAAGCTGGTTCTCTTTTTACCAGGGTACATCACCATGGTAACTTATGGTGAACAGCTAACGTGTCCCAGAGCAGGTTAACATCAAAGTATCAGATCACAGTCTGTCAACACCCTGACCTCTGACCAGTCAGATCACTGAAGAAAAAAAGTATCCATGGACAAAAGTCTGCTTTAAACTTGTTTCAAGGATCAAGCTTGTTTAGATTTTCCTGCAGGTCTTTTGCAGTCAAACAGCGGTTTTGAGCTGTCTTCCTAACAATCATACAAGAAGCTCTCTTGGAGAGTTTTCTTGGTCTTCCAGACCTCAACTTGACCTCCACAGTTCCTGTTAACTGCCATTTCTTAATTACATTACAAACTGAGGAAACAGCTACCTGAAAACACTTTGCTGTCTTCTTATAGTGTTCTCCTGATTTGTGGGCATCAATTATTTATTTTAGTTTAGCAGTTTAGAGGAGCCTATGGCTGCTGATCGATGGGACAAAGTTTCAGGAGTCCAGATAATTATAAAGCTTTGAAATCTGTATCACTTGGTCTTTCCTAATGATGACTGTGAGCAAACCAGAGCGCTAACAAACCGGTTATGGTCTGAGACCCTGGTAAACATTGTCTGAGAGCTCAAATGTCTTGGGGTGCCCAAACTTTTACAGGGTCCATTTTTTTTTCATTCTAAAATTGTACAAAACAAAAACAATACACTAATCTTGCTTAAAATGTTGAAAGCATGTTTCATGTTTAACTTCATGCCTTTTGGAGATGAGTTCATCTTCAACTCATGTAACTATTTACAGTAAATAAAATTTTGACCAGGGGCGCCCAAACTTTTGCATGCCACTATATGTTGTAGGCCAACACACTATATATACATCTGTATCAGGAGGTGATGATGGTGTGTTGTCCTCACACTCAGATACAGAACACATGTGCAATCACTCACTGACTCACTCTCAGCAAAGCATTGATGGTATACAAGAATGTAGGGCAGCAGTACACTCACTATTGGATCCATGACTATGTGCAGTAACTGCTAATTAGGGCAGCGTATCCAGAGGCTGTATGTCACATTAGACATGTGCGCTCAAGATTCACAACCGATTGCTAAAAAGCAACATTTGCATCATAAAAAGATATTTGATAACTTTTCAATAACGGCAATCAGCAACTATTAACGCTGTGAGTAAAGGAGGGATTTGAAGATGGCCTTTTTTGCTAAACACATGCAAACACTCATCGCGCTTTAAGTGATATATGAATTTCCATTTGTAAGCGCTGAAGATCCAAGGCCAAGTGCTCACATTTGATAGCATAATGTTGTGGTGCTTTTCATTTGCAGCGTCTGCTTGCATCTGTTGCGAGAATGACACAGCGTGAGATGGAAATGTTTTCAGATGTTTACAAATTGAGATGTCTGGGAGTGAAAGTCTGACAGTCTAATCAGGAGGGATGTCTGGATGCAAAAGGAGGGAAAAAATAGAGAAGTTTGGCAAGAAGGACAGTCCTCAGAGGAACCATCATAATCTCTTTTTCTGCCTTCCCAACCTCTGAAAGAGATTCTATAAATATATGATGGGAGAGAGCGGGAGGAGGGAGGGAAAAAATCGAACATCTCTTCGCTCGGAAAGTCAGAAGTTGGAAATGTTTGTAGCCTTAAAGGAGTGGAGAGTGTGATGCATACAAGTAAGTTTATGTTCATTGCAACAGCAGCAATCTGCATTTCTTATCTCCTCATTATGAATAGGGACGAGTAGCACCTGGAGATTCTGGCTGCTGCTGCGGCTGCTGCTGGAAGCCTCATCCCACGCAGGAATCTCAAACCTTTCATTTCCCTCGCAGGTTCAGCCCCAGTCATTTTCAGGAATCAATTAGAGCTGGTGCCGGCACTGTCCCATGTGTTAAGGGGATTAGTCGGTCACTCGCTCAGCTGCATTCAGCTCCGCCTGTTCTTGCAGCTTTACATGCTGAAACAGGCTTACTTTACACACAGGCAATATGAGACAGATACAACAGATGGTAAGTAGAGATGGCTAAATTCAAGCCCACTCATCTTCTCTCCGCCATAAACCGAAATTCACAGACATTATGTCTTTCTGAAATGGAGACGAGCTTGGCTGTCTTTGCAGCAGAAGCGTGAACAAGCCTGTACCTGTTTTCAGCACGCTGCATTTTTTATTACGATAAATTTTTGGTGAAAAAGGATTAGCGGATTACAGAGCGGTGACACTTGTCTCCAAGACAGAAGGGGTCGGAAGTTCAGCACTACCCAGGAGTGTCGGGGCGGTAGAGCTCTTTCCAAAACTGAGGCTGTGATGCGGTGCCAGAGCAACTGGGTTGCCCAACAGCCTGCCAGAGTGAAGAGCGCGGTGCATGGCAGGAGATAAAGACACCCTGCTGCTGGTCGATAATAGGAGAGGATTGTGGACCGGACTGAGTGTCCGGACCTCACATACACACAGACACATTGGTCAGCTAATACACACACTGTCCACATGGTCAGGAGAGCAGTCAGTCTGCTTTGATTCTCTTTGACAAGAAAGCCAAAAGTAAGTTTAATAGTGAAAGCCTGTGTGTGTTATCAGGGCCAGACCCAGACATGTCGTTGCCCTTGGCAGGTTGAAATTTGGTCTCCTGAGTCTCCCCCCTTAGGATTTTAAATAGACTGAGATTTTTATTTTTAGTCTTTTAATCTTAAACTCACTACAATACTCTGATGCCCAGCCCATGTGCAAGAAGAAAGTGATAACTGGGCTAAAGAAGCACATATGTTCAATAACACATCCAGTCATTTCTAGCCATATTTGCCGGACAAACCTGCGTATTTTTTTTAAGAATGTCAGGGCATTTCCAGCGGTGTTTCTGGTGACACAATAGATTAGTATTGACACGTCAGGACACATCCAGCCATGTTTGCTGCAAAGGTATTTTTAATGACATGTCTGGACATTTTTAGTTACGTTTGGTGCAACAAAACATTTCTAGCTGTGTTTGTGCTGACAAAACCAGGTATTTTGAACCAATTTGTGTGGACATTTCCAGCCATGTTTGCTGCGACAAATCCAGGTGTTTTTAACAGCACGTCGAGACGTTTTTAGCTGTCTGGTGTAACAAAACAGGGGAATTCTTCTTAACACATTGGTACATTTCCAGCTGTGCTTGTTGCAACAAAACAGGGTACTTTTTAACAAAATGTCTGGACATTTTCAGCTGTGAATGTGGCAACAAAAATGACTATTTTAATCCAAACATAATCTTTTTTCTAACGCTAACCATAGCACTGATGCAACATAAAATGAAAAAAGTGAAACCTAAAGAAGTTACATATATGACACATATAAAAGTTTAACATATGAAACCCACAAATTTAACCCACTTTATTTAAAGGTTCAGTATGCCACATTCAGAGCATAAATAAAGCGACAAAAAATATTTGCTGTGTAACGATCTAGTGGAGCAATGGTGTCCTGAGCAGAGAATGAAGTCAGGCTACCTAATCTAAGCTTCTCTGTTCTTTGTTATAATAGTGTTACAGTAAATGTGTGTGTATCCCAGTGGTTAGCTAATCTCGCCACTCTGCACTGCGCTCATACGATGGTTACAGCTAACATGGCCATCCCAACCCACAATGCCAAACAGCTTCCAGTTCCCCCCACTTTAACATTGTTAGCTCTGTCAGCACTGTTGCCGTTGTTACCACTGTTTACACTGTAAGCACCATTAACTGCTCACAACTGCCACCTCCATGTTGAGAGCTATGCGCAGGCTATCCTGACTCAGACTCAGACAGTCCTAGATATGCTCTGAATGTTGCATACAGCTCCTTTAGGTTTTGAGACTGCTGCTATAGGGCGGAGCGTTTTTACTCAAAACATACATTTTTTAGCAGCCTAGCACTTGTAATCAATAAAAAGCTGTAGGAACCTCAGCAGTCAGATCAGGTCAGTTATACCTCTGCCATTACTGAAGCTGATGGAAGGACTGTGGCTGGCTGCACTTTTGAAATGTGACATGGCAGCAACGGGTATTGTGGAGGGTCAGTGCTGCTGTGGATGACTCTGTTGTACTCTGCTCACAGTTTGAATCACTTCCACTCTTGAGATGCTGTTTCCACTGGAGAAAATTGCTCCGCCGGTGGGTACGAAGCAAAGTTTAGAGAGGCTCCAAAAATATGTTTTTAAAAGGGTGTCCATGTGCAATATTCTGCCTTTTTCCCTGTGTATTTTGGCACCTCAGTGTCTATTCATCATGTATGTTTTTGAACTTGTGTGTTTTTACTGATCCCAACTGGAAGCTTTCATTTCCAAAATGCTTCTGAGACCACATTTCCTGATCTTCATTACTCAAATTACACTTCTGATTGCAAAATCATAAATGAAATAATTTGTAACTAATTAGCTTTCTTTCCAAAAAGAAATTAAAATAACATTCCATAATGAGTGTTTTTGGATATCTATCTTGGATTAGTGCCCCAATGAGACCAATAAAGTTCAGCTGAGCAGAATGAACTGAATATAATCTGATAGAGCAGCTCCCACTGCAGATGTCAGATTTCTTTTTACAGTATGTTTTTAGTGAGCGTCCAACAGCTCTTCATTCTATCTGTCTGTCAGTTTGTACCAGATGAATGTAGCACGCTGGAGTTTACATTAGGGATTTATCCTAATTTTCAACCAAAAATGGATGATTGCTTTTCAATGAGTCAGAGAAGGACTGCAATATGTAACAACTCAGCATTTCCATCTAAGCAATATATTGAATTTTAATGGCAGTTTTCAAAGGCTCTGACTGTTCAGCGAGTTTAGCATTGCCTGCTCAGGGGCAAGATTCTTTGAGATGTGGACACCATTAACATGATACTGATGGATTTTTCCATCTCAGCTGATATTGACTGTATTCCATTCCTACGTAATAGCCATCAGGGGCACAGCAGCTGATGGGATGTGCTCCATGCAACCAGCATGGGACTGTCTCTCTGTGACCCCCTGGACAGAGATACGATATAGAACACGCACTGCCAGCTGAATCAAAATCTGTCACACGCAAACACACACACACACACCTACTGTGTGACCTGCAGCAATATATGTTTTGTGTAGTGGAAAGTACTGTACTCTAGTTCAGTTAGTGCTTGCACTCTATTGAGTATTTCCATTTTTTCAACTTTCTACCTCTACTCAGCCACATTTCATTGAGAAATGTTGTACGTTTTACTCTGCTACAAACTGCATCAGTGTCTGAGTTGAAACAAAGCTTGTTATCATTGACAGTGCCCAAGTATTTGTACTCAGAAACAATGTCCAGCCTGTTCTCATTCCCCCAGGATGTCAGATATGGCAGCAAGTGTTCCAACGCACAGGGCACCTTGTAGCATCTGTATGAAATGTACCACACTTTCAACTAACTCCAGTGTGCACCCATCCAAAGCAATAATGTTGTATAAAGAGCAGGAAAGTCTGAGCTTGGTCGAGGGGAGGGAGGGGTGGTGGATGTTACCCACACTCCCTAGTGTCAGGATAAGATGCACCAGGCTTTTAACCAACTCCAATTTAAACGTCATTGTAGACATTCAGAGCAACAGATGTAGATTCAAGAGTGGGAAGGAAAGGATGGCAATGGTCCTACAAACATAGGACTTACACCCATGAGACTGATGTTTGTGTTCCATGTGAAGTTTTTTTTAACAACATTAGATAGTTACGTCATGTGACATACTGTACTCCTTAACTTACTTGAGTTACATTAAAAACACACACTTTTATTTTTATCCCAAACCATGATCTTATCTTCAAAACTAACCAAGTAGTTTTCAGTCATTCATTCATCTTCTAACCGCTACATCCTCGTGAGGGTCGCCGGGGGGGCTGGAGCCTATCCCAGCTGACATCGGGCGAGAGGCAGGGTACACCCTGGACAGTTCGCCAGACTATCGCAGGGCTGACACATAGAGACAGACAACCATTCACTCTCACATTCACACCTATGGACAATTTAGAGTTATCAATTAACCTAGTCCCCAAATTGCATGTCTTTGGACTGTGGGAGGAAGCCGGAGTACCCGGAGAGAACCCACGCTGACACGGGGAGAACATGCAAACTCCACACAGAAGGGCTCCCACACTCGGGAGCGAACCGGCAACCCTCTTGCTGTGAGGCAACGGTGCTAACCACCACACCACCGTGCCGCCCCAAGTAGTTTTGTTACCTAAATTTCAAACCTACAACCCATCACGAGCTAGGGAAGAGCAAGGTGTGGATATGAGTGATAGACTGCAGCAACGCTTCACAGGCAATCTATGGCCCCACCCTGAAATATGCATAATTTTAGACCTTAACAAAAAGTCGTTATGGAAGTTGAGATAAGCCATAGAGACCAAACCTTATTTTTGCATCAGGCTGTAAACCTGCTGTTTATTTCAGCTGTAAAGTTTGGCATTTTAACATGGGGGTCTGACAGAATTGACCCGCTTTTGTAGGCAGTCCCAAGAGGCCATTAGGGGAACTGCAGTTTTCGGCACTTCCATGGTGGCTTCATTTCTCAGCCTCTGAGTTTGCCCCTTTGTTCTAAGATTGCATTTCAGCCAATGTGTTTTGCCTCACCACAAGGACTGTTTAACCACTGTTCAAATATGATTGGTCAATACTACCCGGAGTACTAACAGAAACTAGAATACTACAGATTCTGCATAATGCAGATATCTATTTATAGAGATTATCTATACACCTATACAAAGTAGTTTTATTAATGAAACCTACGCTTCCAATCAACACAGAAGTGTATTTTTAAAATACACTTTGCAGTGAATGAGCAGAAATTAACATGCACTCCCTGAATGCCAAAACAGACTTTACAGAGGTACTTCGATTGCATAGTTTGACGACCAAGCTGACATATTTGACTAGTTCAGAGTGAGAATGAGTTGCAATGTTTGTATCTCTAACATCTGAGAAAGTAATACTGGACTGTGCTCTTTTAAAAGCACTGATCATGTCCTTGGCTGTTGGTACATTTATCCTCACATAGAACTCATTACACTAAGACAGAAAGTCATCAATGACTGGTCCATGTTAAGACTCATTATCATTTAAGTCATCAGTGAATTTAAATCATGCCTGTTATTGTAAGTGCTTCTGCAGTCATTTCTGTTCAAGATCAATAGAATGGGAAACTGGGCACACCCTGGGGAGAGCCTGCAGATAAGTGCAGTTTGAAGGACAGTATTGACCCTGACACACTGTTCATCAAGAAACCTGCACTTAGAGATGTGAGTAAGTCACTTAAACAAAACTCAATGGTCTCTCACTTCCTAATAAGTCATTAAACCTGCAGTTGTAAATATTGTTGTAATTGAAGTTTTGGTCCATGTGCTCTGGATTTCATTTTCAGGAAGTGGTTGTAGCCTTGAAGTTAGGAGCAAGCTATCAAGGCAAAGCAAGTGTCATGTTGGAGGAGGATAAAAAGATTTTTTTTATTATTTTTCAGACTTTTTCGCCTTTACTACAGTAAAACTGGAGTGACAGGAGAGGGGGGTGAGAGAGAATGGGAATGATACCCAGCAATGGGCCGCAGGTTAGAATTGAACCCGAGCTGATTACTTGATTAGTAGATACTTTTGTCTCAGTAACTGTAACTGATTACAATTCTATTTATTTTGTCATTTAATTACTGTAACTAGATACATGTAACTAGGTATTACCCAGCACTGGTCTTATTAAGTATGTCTTGTTGTTAAAGATTAGGGAATCGTTCTTACATAATAATGCATTAGTATCATTAACCCAATACAATGTGTAATATATGAAAATACACTATAACTTTTACTTTTGGTGTGTGACTGTGATAATTTCTGTACTTAAATTTAAGTACAATTTGGAATGCAGAACTTTTAGTTTCAATGGTGTAATTCTACATTTAGGTATAGCTACTTTTACGAAAACAATCTGAATACTTTGAGTATCTCTGTAATCTCCACCTGCCCCTTAGAGAATCATTTGTTGGAAAATCAAACACCTAAAACCTACCTTAAAATACAAAACAAATCCATTAATGAGGATTCTTCTAAGTAAGGATTAATTGTCACAAACTAACATAATAGTCACCAGTATATTCTTATTATGTGCCACAGTCTAGTGAGATAGCATGTTTAAACTGGCCCTCATTTTGCATTTGGTCCCTGGACGATACTGAATACAGCAAAGCTGAATGCTGTGAAAGAAAAAGCTGTTATCTATTTATTATTAGTGTGATTTTAATACGGTGTTCACATCATGTTAAAAGGTAGTGATGGGAAAGTTTCTCATGGATATGACTCTAAATGGGGAATTGCCAGTGTTAATGACACTGAACCTGGCACTGAGCTGTGGTCCTGAGACATGTTAGACGCGTAAGAGCGTCTGATCAAAACAACATTCTGTTTCCTTGCACTTTGATCTGATTAAACTTTTTAAGAAGCACAATCACACCAGGTGCATATCAGTTTGGCATAATTAAATTTCATAATTAAATTTCACAGATTACTTTTTAATTAATTTTTGCCTTTATTTCACAACTCACAGTGTAAAGGATATACTGCGAGTGCAGAAATAGGGGTGACAGGCAACAGATTTTCCAGGCAGGTTTGAACCCAGCAGGGCAGAGTTAGCAGGCATTCAGACCAAAAATGGCACTGCATAAAAAAAGTATCACATGGTGATGGTGGTGGAATGTAACTAAGTATATTTACTCAAGTTTTGTGCTTAAGAGCAAATTTGAGGAACTTATATCTTATATCTCAGGGGCAAATATTTTACTTTTATTAATGCATTGCATGCGTTACTTCTCAGATCACTGTTTCATCCCCCTCCTGTCCAGTGAAAACCACGTCTTTTCAGGTGTGTTGATTTTCAATGTCTGTGACAAAGTGAAGGATGTCCTTTATGTGTTGAGAAACAGAAAACATATCGCCACATAGAATATGATGCATTGCTGGTGGGGGCGAGAGGGTTGCAATTGGCATTTCAACTGCAGGAATGTCCAACCAGAGACTGTGAACCTAACGTTCATTTAATCACCATAAGACATCTCCAGAGTTGTTTCTCTGAATTATCCGACCAGCCACACAACCACACACGTGGGTTACAATGAAGAACTGCTGTCAGGACAAGAACCTGGTCACGATGATAAGCATGCAGATGACCCTCCTTGAGGTGGTTTCTGATGGTTTGCGTAGAAATTCTTCACTTGTGCAAACCAATAATTGCATCAGCTGTTCAGATGGCTGGTCTCAGATGATCTTGCTGGTGAGGACGCTGGAAACGGAGGTTGTGAGCAGGTGTGGTTACACGTGGTGGACATTCCTGCAGTCAGCATGCCAACAGAATGCTCATCTGTGTCATTGTTTTTGTGTGATAACACTGCACATTTTAGAGTGACCTTTGATGGAGACCAGCCCTGGGCACACCTGTGTAGTGATGATACTGTTTAGTCAGCATCTTGTTATGCCACATCTGTCAGGCGGATGGATTATCTTGGAAAAGATTTAGCTCTCACTAACACGGATTTTAACATATTTGCATCCGAAATTGAGAGATGTATCTAATGAGTGCATAGAAAAGTTGAAGATCCTTACCTTAAGCCTGTGAAACAAAAATATTTATACTCACAACATGACATGAATACAAATATAGGTTTGTAATCCATGCCCTTGGATTTACAGTACTAATGTACCTCAAATTTTGTGACAACACATTGGTTAAGGTCCAAAGGGGTATGACTATTCCAGTTGGAGTCTTCGGAGTCCCCACTGTACCAATTTAGTGGTTTCAAGAAATGAACGAGGGGGCTAGGCTTTTTCAAAGCAGGCTAATGTCAGCACAAACAGGGCCTTAGCCAAATGAGCCACCAGTAACCCTCTGTGATCCTGAACTCCATAATGACCATTAGTTTTGTAGCAGCTGCCCACTACAGCCACAGTCCTCAGCTGCTTTTTGTGATTAACCCTAAAGAAGTCAGTGGGGTTTAATTAGGCACCTTGACAGCTGCTGCAAATAAAGACAGTTTCTCTCACTTTCCTTGGCCAGACTGTCTGAGTGATATTGGGATTCAAACTGGCAACTTTCCGAACACAAAACCCACATGTCCAGACTCTGGGCCACTACTGCCCTCATCAACCCTGACTAAAAGAGAATTTAAGAAGCGCTAATTAGCAGGCAGTATTGAGAAACAGTGATCATGTTAAAAGGTGACAGGGTTAATCATGTCTTCCCTAACAACCACAACAAAACACCAAAAAAACAACAGCCACTGAATGTGATTTTCTACAAAGATCAGACATCTACTAAAACAAACTGAAAACGGCATTCTGAAATACTCTGTTGTTAAATTTTAGAAGCAGGTAATATTGTATCCACCAATTGCTTACCCTGGACCCATAGCTTCTATCACCAGTCACTTTATCAAATGGAGCAAGCTGCTTATAATTCCTCTCATCCGGAGACACTTAGGGTAAGTAGCTGTTTTGGCTGGAGGTAAGCCTTAAACCCTTGAAAGAAGCTGCCACCTGCTAGCCATTGTTACCCCCCGGGCAACCTTGGAGGGCCGTTCAAAAGCCAAGCTACCATTGAGGAAGTGCCTCCTCATGGCGAGACAAAACAATAAGATACAGGGACCACATTCGTAACATTAGACCTGCAAAGCAAATGCTAAGTAGTACAGTATCTGATTATCTACCTGCTGCTACTTCACACTGAGCAATACCACAGCCTTAATCCACTTTTATCCATGGGGAGAAGTCTTAGCTGCACAATGAGAGCAAATTAAAGCCTTTCACATCATTCCACAGTGGGCGTGTGTGATGCTCTGTCTGTATCTGTGGAGATTGTTCAAACCGGACCTGCAAACACAACCCGTCCAACCAGAGGGCTCTTTTCAATTTCCTCTGTATTCACTGCTTCTCATGGCATATCGCTGACCTTAGCCGGTCAGTAGACATAAGGCAGTCTGGTAAATTTCATACTTTGCCGCCTGTGATTGATTGCATTTGACAACTGCACACTATGATATATAGCTAGAGTCCACTCTGACAAAAGTCTATCCAAGTGTACTTTTATTTCCAAGAGATTAGGTCCAGTTTTATGTGTTTGGGTGCCTGACCCATCTGCGTTATGTTCAAAGACATAAAAGGCCAGGATAATACTCAAAGGATTATTATTTCTTAGTGTCAACAAATCCCATTAAAAGACACAAACCAATATGTGTTTATAAAAGCTGATAAGGGTTTCTTGTCTGCGCCTTTGACCCCTTTTGCTGTCCAAAACTGAGCCTCTAGACATTTCTGTTCTGTTCAGCAATTCAGATAGGTATGGGCTTTGTTCTTCAAATGTAGCATAACTAATTCAGGCTAACATGCTTTTATCTGGCTAATCCAGCTAATTTGGTTCTTTTTCACAGTTTGATGATGATGACAGTGTGCTCTTATTTTGAAATAAAGGCAAGATGAGTCGAGAGTTGACACTGACAGTCTAAGAGCTGATTGTGTGATTGCAGTTACATGGCATATCTACTAATATTCCCATTTACATATATACTCCAAATAACATAAAACGGAGACGGACTTGCAAACTGTTGGCTCGTTGGTTTAGGGAAATCCACAGTAAGAATCCCAACTGGCATGTACCCCAAAACCCAATAAATAATGGCACATGCCCTTCATGTCTTAATCAGAAAATGCTACATTTGGAAAAAGGCCTTTTCCAACTGAATATGCAGTTTACATCAAATTTGAATTGTGTTGTATTTGGAGTGGAATATTAAGCCCTGTTTCCAAATAGTAGTCTTGTACGGTTCAGTTCAGTTTGATACACATTTTTTTCCATTTCCACTGTGAAAAGTTGTGAATTGTACAAATGGATCCTTACTTACCAACCCCATTTTTGGTCATCCCTCTGTTGGGGTACTGAGCACACAGATCTGGTACTAAAAGGTGGAACTTGAAACACTGGCAAGTTTTACATTAGTAAACTACAATTGTAGAATGAAAAGATGTTTTCTGCCTTAAATAGTCCCAAATGCACTAATTCCTCCTGTTTGAGTTATGCCAAAAACTGCAATGACCAGCTAGGTTAGGAAAATACTGAGACTTTTCCAAATAAAACAATATATGTGTGATCTGTTTTTAAAGATTTATGTCTTCAGTAGGACCCAGTGGGCTCTGGGCTGAGAGCCACAAACAGAGACAGACTAACACATTGTTGGTCTTTTTATTGGATTTGTGTGAATGTCTGTTATTGATTTGTCTTTGTTACATACTTACTGATACATATCCATTGCTTTTCCAAATCTATTTGTGTTGCACATCAATAAACCTCTTGTCTGCTAATATCTTGTCCCACCTCAGACCATGTGGCCTATCTGCGTCACATTCAAAATGTGGTGTTTTGCCTTTCAGTTCAGATCATTTCAGACAGTGATTGTTTGAGCACAACAAGAAGCATGAAACACGCAGCATCTTTTAGTGTGGTAGGAAACTGGCACAAACACAGCCAGAACATGCAAACCCCACACTCAAAAGACCAGCAGGGCCAAGATTCAAACAAAGGCAGCTTGCTGTGAGAAGGCAGCACTAACCATTCAGGCACCATGCTGCATGTGACCACTGTGTTTAGCAATCAGAGCACAAGAAAGAGTGTAAGTGACATTTTAGGAAATTAAAACAAATTGTGTATATTATTTGAGATCTCTTGATGATGCTTTTTGTGATGATTACAGAGGAAACGACATAAACTAAGGAAACTAACTGGCAAACTTTGGTAACTTTGTTCTGTTTGCAAAGGAAACTGCATCAACACAATATGAAACATGTACTCTCCCTGTTATTGATATGTGTTTGGCATCTATACAACGCATTGTGGTTCTACTTAGTGAGGCTCTAGTGATGGCCAAGTCATTTGGTGGGTTTGCGCTGAAATATCGCAACAAGAATGGGATGTACTGCCATAAAATTTGGCACAGACATGTCATGGTTGCCAGGGGACAGAATCCTAATGACTCTCTGGACTTTTGCTCTAGTACCACCCAACTGGTTGTAGTTTTTAGTTAAATATCTCAACAACGATTGCATGGACTGTCATGAAATTTGGTTCAGATATTCATGTCCCTGTCAGGATGAATTGTAATGACTTGGTTGATCCCGTCACTTTTCCCATAGCGCCATCATCAGGTCAAAATTTTAATCTGCCTTTGGGTTAAGACCAGGTACCTGCAAAACTAAAGACGTGCCTCTCAGCCTCAGATTTACTTTGTGTTTAATGTCAGTTAGCAAATGTTAGCATTTTCACACACTTAATTAAGATGGTGATCTTGGTGAATAATAGACCCAGAAAACATCAAAATGCTGGCACTGCCATTGAGCACATAAGCATTTAGGTCCAAAAAAAAAATGTGAGGCTGAAAAATGAAGTCAGTGTAAAGCATGAAAAACTGCAGTTCCACTAATGGCCACTTGAAGCTGACTCCAAAAGCATATCAAGCCACATACAGTAGATCTCCATGTTGGCCAACTTTACAGCAACAATAAACATGTTTACAACCTGGAACAAGAAATGGTTTTGGTCTCTTTAACTAAATTTCACCATTCATGACAACTATGCAGGGGGTGAATTTTTAAATATCTCATCCATTCACATTTTATTAAGGCTTAAAGTTACACATAATTAAGGACTTTCCTTTCTGTGAGGCATCATCTCAGGCTTGTTTTCAACCAGCTGCAGTAAAGCGTTGAGGTTTCTCTATTACATCATGGGCAATGTTGTTGTTAGTGGCATCACTACAAGTAGCAATGTACTAATTTAACTGCATTTCTCAGTAGCATGGTGGTAGCAATGCTACTTTCTGAGTCAAATAGCTTTTAGGTAATTAATTGATGAGTAGCGCGAGAGCGCTCACAACAGTTACAAGCTCTGTTTCCCAGGAAAAGCTCCAGTGTGAAGCAGATCTTTTTCTGCGGAGGTCCGGATAAAGTAAGGATAATGAAAGTGAGGAGAAGTAATGTGACTCATGTCAACGCCACATTAAGGCATGTAGACAAGAGAAGCACCTCCTCAGGACATCACATACTAATCATTAAGTTTATTCTGCTTGCTGCTTTTGCCTTTGGCTTTTCTTGGCAAGACCCTCTCTACTCTGCCTCTGATTGGCTACATTGCACTTCTTGACGCATCTCTCACGTGTCTTGCCCACAGACTGTATATATTTAGTGAATTTGCAGTGGACACTGGAGAAATAGACACAATAAGGGCCAAGAAAAGAGCTAGAGAGACAGAGAACAGTGTTAAGTATTGATGTAGAGTAACTGGTAACTTAGCTCACTATATTTCTCCAAGTAGCTTGACCAACACTTATTATAAGTTATATAAGCTACGCTATCTATTTTACTACCTTTCAGATTTTAAACATGCAATGCAAAATCAAATGCAAAAACTGTTTTATACACCAATACCCTATTATTACTGCATAATATTGTTTTTCATATTCTATGTAAAAACAGTTGCAATCTTGATTTCGCAAAAACAATGTATCATTAGCTAGGCAATATTTTGAAGACTTCATAGGTTGTAATTGATAGCTTAATAATAGTCTGAGAAAAAAAATCTCCCCATACTGTATCGATCAATTACAAGCAGTTAATACAGACAGCATTTAGGTCACCAGGTTAATTATCAAGAAATTCATGACAGTCAAACCAACGTTTGACAAATAACAAATCTGGGAACATGCTAGAGGACATCGGACCAGAATCTCCTTATTGTCAACTTATTAAAACCAACAACAGCAGACTTGATCAGCTGTTACAAAGAAAAACCTTTATTGGCCACTTATTGCTGCTTGCTTATTAGGAAGTGAAAAACTAGTGGCTCCTTTATTACGGGCTTATTAAAATGTATAAAATGTTTTCACAATCTGGCAACTAAAAACTTGTTTTTATTGGCTTATGAGGGAGTTGTAAAGCATAAGCAGATAATTTATCAGGCTTTTGTAAGCCACTTAAATTGTTTATAATGAGTGACATGTTATAAAGTGGAGCCAAAATGTTTAAAAATGTAAAAAGACATTATTGCGTGTCTTGTGATTTTAATTTAGAATGATGTAATTGTTGGAAGTTCAGTTTTTGCTCTCCTTTAAAATAATTAAAACTTCACGCTTTTTACACTCACTATATAATGTGTGTGTGCCTGATTGCATGCTTATCTATTTGTGTATTTATATGAATGATTGCATGTGCAAGTCTGAGCATTTTATCTGTGTAAATAAATTAATGGCCTTGTGAGCTATTAAAAGGCTGGCTGCCCACGTCAGTCTGGGAGTGTCTGTAATCTCCTGACACCATGCACAGCAAACAGATTCATGCTCCGACAAATCAGCTTCAGGAAATGGCTGTGTCGCCACAATCTGATCGCTCCAACTTCAGCAGCCAAACAGCCACTCGAGTGGCTGATATCAGCTAATGGAAGTGAGTAACTATTACTGTCAATATGCTGTCACACGCTGCTGAGATCCTGCTCACATTATAGGACTGTGGATGGCTGTGTGGCTTGTTAACACTCCTGAACAGAAATGCCACCACACAGTGGAGCAGTACCTGAGATCACTCTGGGTCAACTACTGGCTGCAGGTACAGTGCTTCTCGACAGATCCTAACCAAGTGGCCTCTATCATGGCCGACAGCTGAGCCAATGCAATCATGTCCTAAGATGCAGCATCACTTATAGGCTCTTTCCTAAACCATTTTCTGCTCATTAGCCCTTCACTGCAGTGCCACTCCATATGAAGTCTATATGAAGCTGTGGAGGACACTTCACATTAAGAGGGAGGGTGATAATTGCTGCACTCAGTGGCTATACTCTCCACCATGAGCAGGAAACACCTGTCACCATGGATACACCTTGTGTGTTCAGCTGTTGAATAACCATATATTTTCAGTATGTGTCTTAACCTTGATTTGTCCATATACAGCCCAGTTGCCACAAGAAGTCACATTTAGATAAGTTTTATACTTAACATAGCATGTTAAGGTTTCCAAAGTGACTAAGAGTTTCTCATCAGATGGGAGAGGGGGTGGTCAACACATTCTCACTCCGACCTTGTTACATATCGACGTCTCGTCATGGACTTTCCACATCGACATATGACGTGCAAGACACCCTGGGTGCGTTGACTGATGACGTTCTGGGACGCCATGTCAACTTCAGTCTATAACACGCTTGGTCTGTTTTCAAAATACACTTCCTTGTACAGTTTGCATACAGTAAATGCACTACATTGGTACAGCATCGCGAATTGATCTTTAGTTCCTTCAACAACAAACGCACGTGGTTACATTTGGCCAGTGCACGCATGTGGCTGGACTTAAGCACCAAAAGCATATAGTTGGTTTTAGAAAAAAACAGCAGCAGACCAATCTCATCTAGTGGTGGTCACTGCAACACCAACCAGGGTTGGCACTTTTCCAGTAGTGGTTGTGGCGACAACAACCAGGCATTGTTTGAAGGGACGTCTGCACATTTCCTGAGGTGGTTTTTACAACAACAACCTGAAAATTTCTAGGGCGGGGTTGGCACATTTCAAGGAGTAATTTTTGGGACAACAGCGAAGCAATTTAGAAGGCAATGTTGGCACATTTTCAATGGTGGTTGTGGTAAAAACAACTGTGCATTTTTTGAGCAGGGTTGGCATATCTCCAGTGGTGGTTGTGGCGGCAATACCAGGTATCTTCGGCCCAAACATGATATTTTCCCACCAAAACCAAGTGTCTTTTATGCCTAAACTTAATGACACATTAACCACAACACCGTTGCTACATAAAATTGAAAACTGAAACATAAGGAAAGGAAAAGCTTCTATTTATCCAATATGTCTGCAAATTATAAAGGTAACATATCCATGGTTTGCAGAAACATAAAATGGCAACATTTATTCTGGTGATTGTGTTGTCACATATCTGGATAAGATTGCTATGGACAACATGATGGTTCCTGATATTTTACTTTCCCATACTTTACACAAACTATTTTGAAACCTGCCTAGAAAAAACAAATGTTAGAAAAGATGAGCTAGTATCCTTACTTTTGTTTGAGACCTCTGTGTTAAGGGATTATCCATTCACATAATGAACACCTAAATCATACACATCGCTTAAGAAACTTCAACATCACCAATGCTTTACAGTCACTGTTTTTACAGTGTATGGTATGCTTTAAATGCTTGGAGCATTACACAGCAGTGAGGCTGTTTTCCAAACAAGGCCGTAAAGATAGGCCCCATTTACCCTTGTCATTTCAAGTGCCTCATATCCAGATTGAATCCAGACAAGATTTAAGACACTGCCAGTGAGGCTGAGCCACATACATGTGTTCATTTGGTCAAATCACAAATAAGATTACAGTCGGTTGCTGCTTTCCATAGCTACATGTATATCAGGGTCAGCCATCCTCCAGTCCAGAACAAGATGGCAATGAACCTGAAGATGATTGGTAACTGACAAAAACACCAAAATTACTTTTGCACTTTGACAGGTTAGTTGAGACAATAACAGTTTAGCTAGCTAACAACTATTTATAAGCTAGTGCAAACACATGAAAGAATCATCCTCTCAAGGTGGTTTGAACAATCTGCCACAAATTCATCTTGAATGTTTCCGATCTGCCCAAGACCCAGTGATTACTTGTAAATGGGGTCATAGTCTTTGACAAATTGTCAGTTAGGGACTGTATAATAAGATGAAACTCAAATACTATAATGATATAGCAATACTATTAATTCAATCACCAGCCAAATCATTCTTTTCTGTCCCAAATTAAATGGTTTGAAGGATTTTGTAACTTGTAACAAATGAGCCTTAGCCCTGGTAACACCTCATTAGCTCCGACAGCTGTATTCCTCCATTGCTAAATTCATTTGATATAGTTATCCTTATGTGCATTATGAATTGATTGCATCCAGGCTTCAGAATCTCATAACAAAGTGTAAACAAAATTCCACTTGTGTTTATCCACTGTGGCTGCTTTTATTGCTTCCTGCTGTGGTTGGTCTGCAGTTGTCAAATTAAGGAAATCTAAAAAGATTGCCTTTAAAATTTCTGTTTGTATACTCCAGCAATGAAAAGAAACAGAAGCTGCAACAAACTGCCACATTGCCAGGTACTTGATCACGAAGCACAGGCTCACTCTCGTCCTGCTGCCACTTTCAAGTACAGCCCGGCTATAAAAACAAAAGAATTGATTCTTTCCACCAGCTTTTCTCAAAATGACCACAAGCAAGGACACTCAGACAGGATCCCTGGCACACTAAAGTGAATATTAAGTCAAATAATTGGATTTGCTTCCTAAGCCGTCGCCACCAAGGAACTGACAATAAGGGAGAGTAATGGAGGATCTCTGTATCTCTGGCCCTCAGTGGGATTAAAAGAGGAGAAATTAATTGAATTCAAATTATATGTGTGTTAATCTTACTCCGAGAAAGGCTGCAACCTTGAATGCAAAAATCATCTGTGAGTACTTCACAATGAAGTGTGAATTGCTCTAAATGATAATCTGCCAAGTCTAATATGGATCTAGTGATAGAAGCAGCGTTCCCTATTGATGGGAGGAGTGGAGAGAGTGTCTGAAATGTCAATCTGATCGTCAGTATGATTATCTCGTTAAAGCAAAGCTCCCTGGGATAGTCTTGGGTAAGTGAGCAGCAGGGCTTGCATAATGCTGAGAGAGATTAGTGCAGAAATTGAAACCAAAGATAGTCCAGTGTGGGTGGGTGTGTGTTACTTGCAGGGATGTGAAACTGACAGGGAATATTAGCTGCACGGTGTCACAGCAGGTAGAGCTTCACCAAGTTATGCCTTAGAGATTATTCTATGGCTATGAATACTAATATGATGGCCATAGAGACTATGAAGAAAGTGCTGAGGTAAACTGGTTCTTTAGTACCTCTATTTTGGTATCAGGTAATATTGCAAATGCAGTAGCATGACGTAACATCAATGTAACAGTTCGGCACACAGTCTGTCCAGTATTCCACATGTAGTCCACATTCCAAAAAAGATCATGTTTTTTAGTTCAAATAACTATATTTGTTATGTATGGGAGATAAGTATGTCGTAAAGTGACGTAAGTACCAGTCTCCTAGGTGAAAGTCCACTGTAACCTTCCCTCTCTTACACTGTTCTTATGTATACCTATGAAAAGTACTGCCCAGGTTTTGTATATATCCCACGTAATCATGAACAAGTAATTTGTACTTGGGAAGGCTGCAGTCACATGATCAATGCACTGATGGGCAGGTTGAGATGGTTGATGGGTCACAAAACACAGGACTTTCCCCAGGAGGCCGGTGTTTGGAACCATGTGAAACCATGTGAAACCAAGTCAACTTGTCAGTGGTCACCATGTTTCTTTTGCTGAACCTAACCTACATAACTTAACTTCAAGTACGTAACTTCACAAGTACGTAAGGTCATTTTGGGGGTGCGAACCACTGTATGAGGATACATCGCCTTATATAGACTTTCTCACTCTTCATACTACATATGAAGTTGTAACATTAGCCTCCGCCCATTGTGTGATGTCGTTAAACCAGGAAATTTGTGTGTCCACCACATCAAATGATCCATCATTGACTTTCCATTGGCATTATTTTCATGGTGGCTGCCAACACGTAATGCAGTGTTAAGAGGTCATGGTCTGTGAAATCAGGCTGGGTTTTTTATTTGTGTTTACTATACCAGCTGTAAGTCTAGAGGCTAACTTGGCTAGCATGGTCCAGCTACAGGGTGACTACAAGCTCACAGGAACAGTGCTGGGCTTTGAAGCCAATTTTACATAGTGGCCAAACATGGAATTACAACTTCCAGGTCCATCCCATGGTGCCATTGGGCCCAAAAAAGCTTTTTCCTATAGACTTACATGTTGAAAGAGACATCTGTAAATTAGTGTATACACTTTTTTGAGTGTGACAATCCCCATGAAATAACTTGTTTCACTATCAGGATTTGATCCATTTGGTCTGATAACAATTTGAAATCTTAGAAGAGTCCAGGGTTAAATCATTTTTGTCCACATTAAAGATAGAGTGAGAGTTAAACCAGAAGTTAGCTGCTCAGCCGCACACGGCCATCTGATTAATCTGAGATCTGAGTAATTTCTTCAGCGGAAATCAAGCTTTTTTGGCTTCATGCACCACTGAGCAACTTATAGGAATAAATGGGGACCTGCCTCCAGCGCTGTATCCATTTCTCATTTCTCTTTGTCTCGGGACACCTGATCACCCATGGGTGACCAGGTGTCCCGCTTTATCCACAGCATATTCATCCCTCGCTCCACATTCCATGTATTGAGAAGATGTCCCATATGTTGATTGGCTCTAGTTTTCAAAAGTCAAACCGGTGCAGGACAGATGTTTTCCTAAAATCTGGCTCAGATCCAATGGCTGTGAAGACAGCAGGGAAGGCTGTCATCACAGGGCTGTGTTTGATGTCAGTCAAACTGCGCACACCATGGGTCAAGTGCAGGTGAACCTGTCACCGTCTTTGCTACACTACGCCCAACAGGAAAAAATTGAGATTCCCCACAAAGTCACAAACTATGCAGATTTATTGGCAGAATATGATTGAAACTGCCACAAAGAAAAGGAAATGCAGCTAAAACAAAGACTGGGAAACTACTTAGAATTGGGGAAAGCTTGTAGAAGGCGATTCTCAGAGAGTTTTTTGCAAAATCTGCTTGTAATTATTTAATTTCACATAAAAGGAATATGACGTGATGCAACACAGTGGACTACATATGAGTCTCTCAAGAAACACATGGCTCAAACAGAGATGCATCAATCTGGATGCATTCCTACTAAAACTCAAAGGTAATGTGTCTCCCATTGTCCAACACAAGATTACTATTTTTCCTACAGTTGGCTTGTTGGGATCTGGTCACCCTATCTAACCAACAGACAACAACTACCCCACTGCCAAAGCTGTTTTTGTGGAACAAACACTTTACATTGTATGTTCTACATGTGTTAGGATTTGTTTCATTGTCATGCCATATTGATGAAAGTCACCAAATGAACCAAATCATCCTGTACTGAATAGTCCGGGACATTTACAAGCACCATACCCCCTATTATGAACACATACACAATATGTACTACGTACTAATTTTTATAGTGCGCTGTTTCTGCTGTTAGAATACAAGGAATCAATGTACTTCACTTTTTTGTACTAACAGAAAATGAGGCAATATGTGCACTGATGGACATTAAACTTAATAAACAGAAAGCAAAATGTTTTGTCTTCCAAGATGTTTACGGAGATTTCTTTCTACCGTTTCCAATTAGTTTTAATGTTTTGCTGCTGTGAGCTGCTCCTCAATTTCCTTTGTGCATTCCATTATAGGACAATAGTGTCCATTAACAGTCCACTCAAAAATGAAGTGTGTTTGGATATGCACACTGTTTTTTTAGTAATAGTTACTTTATTTATATAGCTCTTTCCTAAACAGAGTTACAACGTGCCAAAAAGTGTTACATAGTATGCTTAACAGTGACAAACTGAAAACCTGCTAAGAATTAGTATGTAGTTATGTGGAAGCTGGACACAGCTCTCAGGCCTAAAGAACAAATTATACTTTGCTATGCATCTGTGTAAACAATTGTTTACACCACACCAACCTGATCAATTTCATCATCTGCTCATGGTTGAGAGGATCGTCATGGACTTGTGCACGGATGTCTGCACTGTGCGTGAGTACGACTGCACATATGTGAAACACATTGTTGTTCCTAAAAACACTGTAGTATGTAGTGAACTGTGTGCCAGTCCGTTGTCCGACTGTCCATGCCCATTTTGTATATTCAGGGCATATGCAATGGCAATAATGGATGCAGTAGTGGATGTAACATTGGGATGTCACCCATTGGTTAGTAGACTCCCGTTTTAAAGCCTCGTGTTTGACATTTTGGCCATTGCCATCATGGATTTTTGGAGCCAGAAGTGACCAAGTATGGATGAGAGGGTGGTAGTGATTACCCTAGAGCTAGCTGCTAGCTAGGTTAGCACAGTGCATTTATGGTTAATGCAATTTTTTGCTTGCGAAAAAGAGGCTTAAAAACATTTTTTTTTAAAAACTGAATATCTGACTCCTCCTTAGAGGGTCTTTTAGTACAACCAAAAGCGCTCTCCGAGTGCTCTAGTTTATGCTGTGACTTGCTCTTGAAGCTAGCCTCAAGTGGCCATCCAAGGAACTACAGTTTTTGGTACCTTGGCATTGGCATTACTCTTCAGCCATGGAGGTTGCTGCTTGATTCATGTCTTACAGTGCCACTACCTGTCCCCAGTAGCTAAAATGCTCACTACACCCATCTAGACATCCATCTGTTAACCATACCTGCTTGTCCTTCACTACCTATGTACTGAAATTGGCGATATACTGAAAAATGTTCTATTTGTAATTGCTCTAATGGGGCAAACAATATCAAATTTACCTAGAGGGTAGCACTAAAGAAAAGCTCATGAGGTCATAAAAATGAATAGGACCAATCCCCTTGTGTGCATAAATGTGCTTGTCTAATTTCATGGCAATTTTGTCTCTTAGACCATGTGATATCTTGAGTACAAACAGTTAGCTATAACAGCAGCTGAAAGGTGACAATTATCTTTTGATATCCCTTGAGAGATGTTGAAATGTTGGCCTGACGCCAGAGGGGAGGTCAAGAACATCTGGCCATTTTGCAAGATACATATTTTATCATCGAGCAAACTGATGGTCAATGGCATACTTTGACCTGATACTGGTGCTAGATGAAAAAAGCCAAAACGGTCAAGGTCAACAGGAATAATTGTCCGAGGACAATGAATATTCATACCAAATTTCAGGGCGATCTGGAGCGGAGGTGTTGAGATGTCTCTGAACCGGACCAGCCTGAGCAACATCGCCATCTTTTGGCTTAAAAACGACAGTCTACTCACATTACATAACCACTTGCATCAGGTCAACAGCATTGTGCTTTGAAAAGTTGACTTTCATAAGCCAACACAGTCAGTGTGAAGCTGCATCCTGGAAGAAGGAGTCAGGGAAAGTTGAGAAGCACCATCTTCCTCCCCTAGCTCAATTCTCATTAATGTCAATTTCATAGTGCCGGTCCCGGGGCGATGCTCTCCTAAAATGTGTGTCAGGAATATAGTCGCATTTTGAATGCACTTCCAGACATCAAAAGAGTTCTTAGATAAGGCTGTTTTTATAAACCTCTGCCGTGTTGATTTGACAAACTTTTACCCTCGTGCCCTTCTGACCTCAAACGTGTGCCAATTCTGAGATGACAGAGCCAGCATGTTTGTTGTACAGGAGCGAGAAAGCTTAAGATGTGACAGGAATTTACAGTAAAACAACACGGTGAATGGAGACAGCACTAAATATGAGTTTGCAGATGAGGAAAAAAGTTGCTTAGGAACTTTTTAAACCGTTGATATGTGTCACATCAGTAGGCACATATGGATTTGTCACAGAGGGAATAATTCTGCAGTGGGGAGTATTTCAATGAGGGGTGAAATTCAGGTCATCACTAGTGTGTTTGTGTGTGTGAGTGTGTTCTTCAGCCCCCACACATTCTGGCTGTGGTATGAAAGAAGTCCTCAGCTGCATTATTCCTCCACTTTCCCTCTCAGTGTTGCTCCCTCTCTGCCTGTCCTTTTCCAGTCCACATTTTGACAGCAAACCCTGCTGTGCTCTCTCTAACTTGGTTGCCATGGTCACAGTGAAGTTGTGGTTTTTGCTTGTTGCTCTTTGGAGCTGCCATTTATCCTGTCAGAGAGGGATATGACTAACTTGCGGGATGTTTTCTTCCGGTGTAGTGGCACGGCGGGGGATGAGTTGCGTTGATGGGCGAGCCCCCTCGGAGCAGCACCCATCCAGCAGACAAAACAGATTTGCACCCAGCAGACTCCAGAATCAAGCAGATTGCAGCTTTAAGGGCTTTTTAGACAAGACACGACAGCCGCCTGGTAATCATTCATTTTCAATGAGAGGCGGGCGGGGAGGCACAGCACGCAGGAGCTGGCAATCTGGCAGACGAAGCAGCAAGTAGGCTCAATCCCTGCCAACCCGCCTGCACAGCCAGAGCTGAATTACATGTATAGGAATCTCTCTAAACAGATATCTGCATATGAATGCCGAATGTGTAGGCAACGGGACAAGATTTCGGTGTTGGAAGCATTCTGGTTTCTGTTTGTAGTCCAAGTAGTACTGGCCAGAATGCAACATCAGAAACTATCAGCTGTCTTCAACCTGTTTTCATCCCAGCTCGTCACACATTGGTGCTTGGTCAGTGCTGTTCACATCTACATGTTACATGCTAAGTATCCGCCTGCATTTGTTGTTGACGTTCACTGTGCAACACAAGCACATGGTTGGGTTTAGGCAACAAAAGCACATGGTTACTTTTAGAAACTGCATTCATGTGGGAAGTGAATGTGTTGGACCCATCCACTGTCCCTCCTGCCCAACCTAAAGTGACTCTCCAGCTCCGTATATCCTTACTGACAGTGTTTATAACTGACGCCATCCAGCGGCATATCATACTGCCCCAACAGATGCTGTCTAGGCAACCAGCGGTGTATCATTGCTGCGAAAGGTTTCACCCAACCGCAGTACAAACTGACGCCACCATATCATAACGTCGCGAAAGGTGGCTTTTGGTATTAGTGTCTGATGTCGAAATCACTGAAAAGTGGCGGTATTTGATGACTTCAATATAGGAATGGGCTGCTATGTTTGGACAACAAAATGTAAACTGGCAACTCATAAAACAGTCCAGTTGTAGACATCATCATCATGACCCGCCCATGAAAAAGGAAGTCTTGGCCCAGATCTAGCTTATCCGTTGTCTGGATATCCGCTGACGACACCAAAACCCCTGAAATATTGGCCGTTGCCCCCAAAGGTTAAACTGTCATTAGATTGATAGCTGATGGTCTCTGAGATTGTGTGTATAGTGAACTTTGTCACACTGTGACATGGACATGAACCATACAACTGACCAATCAGTGGATGCGGGGTTAACTCACCCCTGAAATATGTGATATTTCAACTCAGAGTTTTAAAAAAAATGGAGGAGAAGCTGATTATGATCTATGTTTTTACTGATCTCTATGAAATGTCAGTGACAGCAAGGCTGGATTAACCTTTTAGGGCCCTGTGGCAAAAATGAACTCTGGGACCCTATTGATCGGGCACCCTGTTTATGGAGTTAGCACTAATAGCTTCTCAGTTACCTCCATGTTGAGAACTGTGTGCAGACAACATATACACTCTGAGTTTCACAAACAGACCCTGGCTCAACCTGACGCTTTCATTCTCCCTGAAGGTCTGGGCCCCCTCAGCAGTTGCCTCTTGGCTTGATTGGTCATTCAGCTTTCAGTGAAAAAGTGGGTCTGTCAGTTCACTTTGATAGTGAGCCAGTCATTACAACAGTATCTTGTAGCGACCCCACACATGTGTGCTGTGACTGGCGGGCCTTGTCACTTCTTGTCTATAAACTCCAACATTTACAGTAAGCCTTAATGTCAGCTCAGAAAATAAAATCCGTTAGAAGAGCAAAATGCAGTAAGCTGATCACATAGGCTCAGTCGGCTTCAGGGAAGAATCTTTCATGTTAAAACTAAAAGTACTGTTACTTTGTATAAACAAGGACACAAGTACAGTAGAAGTAAGAGTAGTCATCAAATTACTACTTAGGTGAGAGTACAAAAGTATCTACTGAAAAAAATGATTTGAGTAGTAAGTAAATAACTTAATGAAGTCTTATTCTAACTGTTGTATTTGATGTGGATAGGACTAACATTTCAACCATGGATGGTCTTGCTCAGGTAAATAACGTCTGTAGTTATGTTCAGCTGGTGGTCATCATCTCCTGATTAGGTCATTTACAGCTACAGATACACCAGGACAATATTTCCAGTCTGTATCTCTGACGTGTGATAGCAAAATCCCCTGCTGTCCCCTGGACTCAAAATACCATTCCATTTGTTGTGCTAACCTCAACATCCATATCATTCATATCATAGGCCCCCAAATATTTATATCTCAAAATGATTAGACTTCGATCCTCTGCCTGACCCTCCCTGTGTCCAAGGCTATTCATTTATTTAAAACGGTCTAGGCTGTTTAATCATTCTTTATTTTTAATTTTAATACAAAGTGGTAACCACTGTATGTGAATGCATGAATGGGTCAGACCTTTGCAGCACTGGATTTGAAATCGACTGTCATAAACTGGAGCTTCTGTGATTTAATTACCCGCTGTGAAACATGACCCATTTTAAATGAACAATGCTTCTTCTGAGGTCATT
Source organism: Epinephelus awoara (assembly GCA_035609425.1). Classification (NCBI taxonomy): domain Eukaryota; kingdom Metazoa; phylum Chordata; class Actinopteri; order Perciformes; family Serranidae; genus Epinephelus; species Epinephelus awoara. The sequence continues at coordinate 8,178,689 of CM069305.1, forward strand.
TTGTAACACAAAATTAATGTAATAAGTAACTTATTAACCCACACAGAGATACTATTTTAAGTAACTTATTACTTTCAAGTAAAGGTAACTAGTAATATGTAATTTATTACATTTTGACAATAACTTGCCCAACACTGGTCACTTGTGGCACCAAAAAACCCAAACTCGAGTCCACAAACCAACGAGTGATGTCACACTGGCTTTGTCCATTATATTTATACAGTCTACAGCTGCACTCTACACTGTGGTCTGTTAATATTAGATGCTTGCCCTATTTGACAGTCATTCTCTGACAGCTAAAAAAGAAAAATGTGAGAATACTTTGCAAAGAAATATCTTTGTAAATGGTCCCTAAAGGTCAAGAATGGATTTCCAGTCAAAGTCCTTTCTATTAGCTACAAGTGTTTTTATGAGCTCAACCACATGAACTTCTCGCGTGGAAACACAAATTCATGAACTATGGCAACATAACCGATGTGACACAATTACTCAACTGCAACTTAATTGACTGTGTTTACTTGATGTGACAGCAGTAAGCAAACACAGCTCTGCCCTCCTGTTTCCCTAAATGAAATCCTCATTTTAAAGGTGTCACATTTGGATGAAAAGCTATTAACTTGTGCCAACCTCTTGCCTGTAAATTCTTCACATAATGAAGTGTTGTGTCAGTCACTGTTAACTACTAGGGCTCAGATAATCACAGGTACACAGGCTTACCTCAACATTTGACAGTTTACTCTCTTAACGCAAATACTTTCCTTTCTATTGCTCTTAAATGTGGCCATGAGACTCCTTCATTTTGACATAGTATTTACCCAGGCTGTATCTTGTGACACAGCAATGTGAAAGAAGCTTATTTGGTGTTTCCTGTAATCCTTTCCCATTTGATAATGCTAGTTTCAGCATAATTTCACATTTGATTTATTGCTCGCGAGGTGAGAAACTCATTCCAACAGGATATGCGGCGTATTGTGAACCATTTCTAAGGTTTTCAAGTGGCTCTTTTTGAATTTCATCATGACGGATTGTAAAGGGAAGCACTCTAGAACAAGTTGCAAGGCATGTAATGGTAGTTATTGCAGTCTGCAGGTTGATTGATGTGAGGAAAATCTCTGGACATCCCAATAGGAGTGAAAGTGAGAGCAAACAAATGGATATTGAGACAGAGAACAGAGACATATGGTGATTACGGGCTTTAACAAACGTATAGTTCTTTCAGGAGCTCTGCTTTATGTCTGTTGAGCTACAGTTTCACTGCTACAACACAAATATACATGTCTGTTTTAAAAATATAAAATTGAGACATTGATGGAGCTCAGTGGGAAAACATATGTATTGTACAGACAAAGGTACAGACAGGCTTGACAGATCTGAATAGCCTCTCTGTTTCTAAAAGCTTCGAAATAAGAACAATTGATTGTATCGTGACAAGCTGCTCATTTCACTTCACTCACTGTGTGATTTATTTTTGAAACCTCATGCACCACTGATTAAAGTTGAAGAAACTGGACTGGGGAAGTTAGCAGTAACGCAACAAAACTATTTTTAAATTGATTTGCACCTGAAAAACTTCTCCAATGTATAACATGTCTGATATTTAAACACTGAACAGCGTGTGGACTGACAGTCTAAATGAGGACAGGGACAGGCAATAATTTTGTTTTTTAATCATCCTGCCTCCTCAGAATTTTAAGTAAAAGTATTCTACAGTAGTACGGTACTTTATAAAAATACGTTTATTCCCCAGGATTTCAAGGCACAGTCGGGGGTAGGAAGGGATCCTTCATCACACCGTGACCTCCAGCATGCAGCATGCACTGAGGTAGTCTCGCCACCAGACAATCAGAGATCTCCGCCTTCTGATAGTCTGTGGACACTCCTTTCTAAAGTGTGTTTCATACACCGGCGAAAATGGCCGGCAACAAAGCAACGTCTCTTGCATTTTTGAAAAGGACACGCCCTCCCGGAAATGTGCGCTCCCCCTTTTCTCATCCGCAAGGAAGCAAAAACACACAGAGAGCTTGAAAATGGATGCCAAGAGATTTAACTCCGTTTAATCAAACGTGCGCTCATCCGTGAAAAAAATATTTTTTTCCAGCGGATGTCTTAGTTACAACATGATTGAGCTAACTAGAGTAGTTTCATGTCGTATCCGACAACGGGGGGCTTTTAACAGATAACGTCCTGATGTTAGCTTTGCTGCTGCTGTCAGCTGTCCCTGTCAGCTGCAGCCACTGATGCTTTCTAGACATCGTGATTTCCCAAAACTGAATAAATGCAACACATAGCAACACAAAACTGCTGTGCTAGCTCAATCATGTTGTAACTAAGATATCCGCTGGAAAAAATGTTTTTTTCACGAACCGTTTAATGAGTTACCTACTGTATTACAGACACCGCTAATGGCTAACAGGGCTAACAGGGCTAAAAGCTAAGGTTAACGGTTAGCCCCACTAATCTACGATAACCATGTTATTAATTCCAAAATGTGCACACAGAAATAGTAATCTTTGTTCAATCATTGTGTTTATAGACTTTACAAACATCAGATTAGTCTAAACGGTGATGTAGTGACGTGAAAAATGTGAGATATAGATATAGACATAGATATATACATGGACCGCGGAATGCATCTGAACAAGGGGGGGGCCATAATTTCAATTCACGCGGAGGGGGTGGGGGGGCATATGCATTGAAACAGACAATATTACTGATGTATTAAATAACGTTGCGGAGCACTTTTTTATTCCAATGCCACACAGTCACATCTACACTACATGCATGAACACGAACACATGCTTGCTCAGATTAACCCCTCTGACCCCACTCGAACATTCACACACAACAGGCCAAGCCTATTTAGCCTATACATAAACGCACAGATGAGGCCACAGTGGAAGCTGGAGTAATTTGATCATTTTGTTTTTTCTGTTTACTTGAAAAAAATCAGATAGCCTATCCACTTCTGTCTCTTCATTTTCCTGAATTTCTGACCATTACCGCCTGCAACTGCAACGTGTGTTACACTCCCGCTCGCTCCCGCAAAACTCTGAGAATACATGCCCGCACAGATTCATTGATTTTGTGTCTTCTCCCGTCCTGCAGGAGAAAACACTTCATTTTATAGGCTATTAATAAAGAGATTCATGGGGTTGTTTGTTTCGTTCCCCTGGTCTGCATGTCTTTTGACACACTGGTCAGGAACAGCGCTCCAATTTTGTTGTTTTCATTTAGCTTTTAATGAAATAAAGGCTGTTTCATATTCTATTCTCCTCCTCTGTATTTATTTATTTTTCTACCTTTATATAATCACGTAGTGATTGAGGTTAAGGCAAGCCTGGCGCCAGGATGAAGTTACTGAGGGGGCGGTTAAAAATTACGAGGGGGCAAATCTTTATTATGCAACATAGGTTCACACAGTGAGGTATAAAGAGCGCGCAGCCGTGCGTAATAGTCGCGTGTAATGACAGCTCATCGCCGGTGAAACACAATAAACTGCACGTCTTCTTTTCATGTTTGGCCCCCCTGGCCCCCCCGGTTCTGCAGTCTATGGATATATAGTATAGAGCTAAACTCTGCTGGTTTTCTACACAGAAGTATTTGTGAACAACAAGGTGATTCCCTCTATAGTGTGGCCGGACAGATGAGTCATGGCCTTGTATAAGATTATGTTTGTTTCTTTTAGTTGCCGAGAATGCGTCGCCACAAACGCGACAAACATCCACTAACTTTGACGACGTTTTCTGCGAGCGCGGCTGAGCCATTACACGTGTTTCTAGTCGGACTATGTTTACGAGCACAAGAGTTCAGCGAGCCACCGAGGGACCCCCCTGAGGATTTACTATTGGTTCTGCAACGTAGGGAGTTTTTTTAAACTCTGAAATTGTATCCGCCCATCTAAACACAAAAGCAGGGAGAAAGTCATCAGTCTTTAGTTAAATGTGCAGCAGCAAAAAACGGAAATACTCAAGTAAAGTACGCGTACCTTAAAATTGTACTTAAGTACAGAACTTTAGTTAATATAGTAAGTTCCATAGCACCACTGCTAAAACAACTGCCAACCACTCAAAGACTTTGTGAGTTTGTATTTTCAATTTCCTTTCTGTGAAAGATGTTATAAACGCCAGAGCAACTGAAATGTTTGAGTTGTCTGAGACAGGTATCCAGGACCATGATGGGTAGTATATCAGTCCTGGATCTAGCCCAGGATTATGGGAGATTCTTCTGTCCTGTGATCTTCAAAATATAGGCAGAGGTGTCATTTTCATGTGCATATATATTTTTCCATCCTACTGGATTTCATGTCCCCACTACATTATCTTCTTAGCTCAGCCTCAACCATAAAAATGATCAGAAGATCTCCTGTTCAAAGTGATGTCAGAATCTCCATAAAATCAAAGATATTCCACATCAGTAGTTACAAGTGACTGCCAAATAAGAAACTGGTGGAGGTGCACAGGGCCAACATATGCAGGGTAAATCCAAGAGCAGAGTTTTCTTATATCAAAATTACTTTAAGGACTTTATCACCAAAGTGAAGCAGAGTTATTGGTTTAAAGCAATTGGCTTCAACACAGAAAGACATGTAAGACAGGAATATCTTTTATGCAAACAAGTTTCCCCTCGATCTGTTTCCTTTGTGGTAGCATCACTGCTAACCAGCTCAGTGACATTCCTCAGAGAAAGTCCTCTTAAAGGCGTTTTGGATTGAGAGATCTCCAGACTTTATACTTCACTGCCTTCTTTCCAATCCCCCTTCTGAATTCTTCACATTTCCTGACCCTGATTTCTGAGTTTGCTGCTATGATTGGGGTTCCCAGTGGAATAGCTTCAGATGCAGACAGACTGCAGTTGGCCAACAAGGCTCTCTGGTTTTCAGTGTTCCTCGGAGCCAGCTGATCCCGTTTGGATGTAGAAATAGAAATCTCAATCTGCTTCTAATTGTAGCTGCTCAAAGGCCTGCCCATGCCACGGGCATGCAGGCAGAGAATCAGTGGAGCTATCCAAAGCTCTGACAAACCTTACTGATTAAAAAATAATTACAATGTGACTGTAATATTTTTACATTACTCCAGAAAAAGAATGACTGTGAGACTTACAATTTTCTGTAATTCCAAACACATTTTCATTCAAGCAGCCGTTTGTAAGGCTGTACACGTAAGTGCGAATAAAGCTAAAAGCTGCATTTCAGTGTTCTCATGAATGGGAATAGGCTGTAAAACTGAACACGTAGCAGAGACAGTAGTATTATAGCATATGAAATCATTAGTTCTTGTGCATGGGATGACGATTTATCATTTGCATACATAATTATCATTATCATTGCATAATTCATCTCCTTTTTGCTTCACTTAAACAGCTCCCAGCTTGTGATATTGCAGTAGCAAACTTACAATAAGTTTACTCTATTCAAAGCTTGCATTTATTTAAATATCAGGGCTTGAAATACTTTCTGTGTACAGGCACTTTTGAAATTACATGTCCTAAATTTTTGTTACCAGCACCATACATTTTTTAGTGCATCATTTCTTGGCTGTCCATCACAGCCGTGGCTGGATCTGACCAAGAAGTCCAGTATCAACAGATATGACAGTTACTCATCAAATACTGATTTGATACTGAATACCGCGATACCGTGAGACCGCATTCATGTGTGTCCACGTGCTTTCGCTGGTCTCGCGAGCAAGCCTCCATTAGGTGGAGTTGTGTTGCTACCCCCTCTCCTCTGGGATCTCCACAAGGGATGTGAGGACTCTAAAACTTCACCTGAGCCTCCCTCGGCATATGGGTGAGTAGATAATGGCTGAATTTTCATTTTTGGGTGCACTGTCCCTTTAACTAATCACAGACCAGTGTCCTCGCTTTCTCAATTTTCAAAAGTGCTTAAAAAAAATTGATCTACAGCTTTAGCATTAATGAAAATAACAGAGGAAATTACAACAGCGATAGATTGTAACAAATACACAATTTGGGTATTTATTGATGTTTAAAAAAAAGCATTCAACACTATAGATCACTATATAACATTTCTAAATTATACAATATATAATTATAGGAGTAGTTCTAAACTGGTTAAGTAGCTATTTAGGTAACAATAAGTACAGTTTGCTGGTGGTACATCTGAGTTATTTAAGATTGAATGTGTAGTCCCACAAGGCTCTGTTTTGGGGCCCAAACTTTTTATTTTGCATATCAATGACATCGGTGAAATGTCAGATATATTGCAATTTGTGTTCTTTGCAGATTACACCATTTTTTTAGTTCAGGAGGTGATTTAAAAGTTTTAGCGGGAAGCATTATAAATGAAACGGTCAAAATTAAGCAACAATTTGATGACAAGTTATCCTTAAATGTGAATAAAACTAATATTATGTTTTTTGCTAATCAAAAAGAGGATGATCAAAAGGAGGATCACTGTCGATAGATGGAGTTTACATGGGAAGAGTGCCTCAGTACCGATTTTTGGGTGTGAACATAGATGATAAAATGTCATGGAACTCTCACATAGCACGTTTGCTTCAAACAAATCAAAATATTTGTGAGGTTACAAGGCAATGAGAATTCTGTACTTTTTACTTATTTTGCCATACTTTAATTATTGTGTGGAGGTGTGGGGTAACATATGCAGTAAGAATTATTCATAAAGTAGATCCGAGAGAACACACCAACAAACTGCTTATCAAGTCAGGACTATTTAAATTTAAAGACTTAATTGATTGACGGATACTATTAATTATATAAAAAGCGAAATGCAGAGTGTTACTAGAACATTTACAAAAGTTGTTTGTTTTTCTTTCAGAGGACAATTAGCATAGAAGAAAATTTTACTTTAAGCACCAGTTTACACAGACAAACAGATGTGTACTTCAGTGGTGGGCGTTATTGATTGAAAAGGTTGTCTAAATATTTTTTCAGCTCAAGACGATGTATGAAGAAAGACCAGTTAGGCCATATGAAGTTCTCATGTAGAAGCCGTCCTCTTGTAAAAGGGGACTCTGTGTATGACTCTCGATTCTTCTCTGTATATTTATTTATTTTTCTTTCTGAAGTTACTGCAAGTATTTGTTACTCACTTTAACAGACCATCTTTTTCTTCTAATTATTTGTGTTCTGAGAGAGGGACAAAATACAGGTAAAATAAAAATGTTTTCTACTTCCTGCTCCTATTCAGTCAGTTGATTGTGAATTTGTTTGTGGTACATGTCGTGCAATCTAAAAAGATAAGATAATGACACGCTTGGTACTCTCCTGTGTCAGTTTTGGACGTCAATCTATGCTCATTACATGCATTGTGTTTTCCAAAATTCACTTCCATTTTCAAAGGAAATGTACAGTCCCTGCTCAGTACATGCATACAGTCTTTTTCAAAATAAATTTACAACGTAGGTGAAACACTTGGTTTTTAGGGTCCGGGCAAAAGACACCTTGGAGCCCCTTTCACCTTTCGTTTCTGCTTCTGGTTGAAATCTGTACTTGCATAGCGTGCTGAATGATTTGTTTTACTTGCACAAGAGGGTGAGTGTCCATGCACCCTCTTGCAATTGGACTTTGAACTTATCCCACAGTAGTGGTACTTTGAGGTACCGTAGTACTACGGTACTCCAACAATGCTATCGCGGGTGGCAACCAATCATGCGGGACATGGTCTCAATTTGCGCGACGCGTGAAAAGAGACAGAAATGCTGTGCAGTCCCACACAATGCGGGACGTCTGGTCACCCTACTTAGCCACTCACAAGCAGCAACTAGTAGGGGGCCCCATTAGGGGGGATTTCAACGTGTTATCGTTGTTACAGTGTCTATAGGGGTTGTCATTGACAAATCTCTGGGGGCCCCCTTCCAGCTCGGGGCCCTAGGCAATTGCCTAGTTTGCCTGTCCGGTTGCAACGGCCCTTCTTCTTCTTCTTCTTCTTCTTCTTCTTCCAAGGAAATCATACTTCACTTATGGAGCAAATCGATCATTGTTACAAACAAATTACCAACATCTCCATGCTGTCTAGATGCAATATGTGTATTTTCAGATTTCATTCATTCATTTTCTAACCGCTTCATCCTCGTGAGGGTCGCGGGGGGGCTGGAGCCTATCCCAGCTGACATCGGGCGAGAGGCAGGGTACACCCTGGACAGTTTGCCAGACAATCGCAGGACTGACACAGAGAGACAGACAACCATTCACACTCACATTCACACCTATGGACAATTAAGAGTAATCAATTAACCTAGTCCCCAAATCGCATGTCTTTGGACTGTGGGAGGAAGCCGGAGTACCCGGAGAGAACCCACGGTGACACGGGGAGAACATGCAAACTCCACACAGAAGGGCTCCCACACCCGGGATCGAACCGGCAACCCTCCACCACCGGGATCAAACCGGCAACCCTCTTGCTGTGAGGCGACGGTGCTAACCACCACACCACCGTGCCACCCGTATTTTCAGATTTTTGTTTCGATAACTGAATTTTTTACAGTGGTTTGAAATCTGCTTTTCCATGCATGGACGGCTGCTAAACCTGCACGTCTGGCTTAGTCAATTTGTGAAGCTACACATGAATTGTCACTGACTACAGTGGGTAACAGACTAACTTGGCCACTTTTCTCACGCAAAGCGTGAAACACGATACGTGAGGAGTTGAGGGGGGTGCACTTGGCAACTGTAGCCGCCAGGTGGCAGCAGAGAGCTTGAATACTGCTAAAAGGGTTTAGAGACAATTCCAACTTCGACCACAATGTCAGTTGCAAGAGTGGCGCTGTCCATGAATCTAACAGTTTTCAGCAATCTTCAAAGCAGAATATACAGGAAGTTGCAGAAATGTTTACATCCTGTTAGAGAATAAATTAAATATATCAGTCTACTCAAACTTGTCGCCAGTGCTCGAGTTGAGGGGGGGGGGGGGGCATCCTAATAAAAATTGTCCCCCTTCCCATCGCTTGTGTCATTTTATCAATGAATGTGGTGCCTCCGTCACCAGATTCATCACTAATTATAAACATACACAAATAAAAAAAACCTCATAGAAATCTTTGGTATTTTATTGAACACTTTCACTGTTCTCACCTCTAACTGAATCATTACCTCTTCAATACAGGTTAAGTAGGGGAACACAAACAACCATTCTGAAGGTAACAGGCAGCCTAATCTCATTCATTCGATGGCCGGGGGTGAATGGGGTGGGGAAGGGTTGCGACAAAGCTGAAATGGCCGCGTTTCCACATAAAGATCGTTCTTAGGATCTTAGCCATGATACTGTTATTTCATGTTCTGTGTTCATCTCATTCATTAAAAAAAATACCAAAATAATTAGGCTACTTAACACCAGCACTGTATTTGATTAGGTTCTTTATTCATCTCTGTTTAACGGTTTTGAATATAATCGCTAATATAAAAAAAACCCATATTTTCCGGTCAGCGAGCCGGATGGGTTGCCTCAGCTCCTTCTGGCACATCACCACCATCAACACCAACACCCGCCCGAAAAAGATAAAAAATAAATAAAATGTTTGATAAAACTGTTTGGATTATCTGTTTCGTGTATTGAAAAGCCTGAATCCGAACATGCATGCTTACGTTTTACAAGCGCTGAATGAGGTCCAGTCTCCTTCATATTGTACAGTAGGGGACAATGTGTGTCCTCATGCGCATTTACGCATGACGCACAACACCAGCAGTTCATTGAATTTTTTTTTTTTTTTTTTAGCTCCAGACACGCCGATCGTCCAGGTTCATACAGTGAAATTGTTCGGAATGAAGCCGCATCATCCTGATAAACATTGACTCATTGAACTTTTTATATTTATGATTTTATCAATAGTTTTAACTTATTTTTACACACATGTACTTTATCTTTGCTGTGGTCATTTACTTGTGTTGCAGCTAATGTGCATTACTGTTGTCTGTTTTCTGTTTATCATAGTTTTTTTAGCGCTGATTGCCAAGTCAAATTCTTGTGTATCTGTCTGATGCATTTAGCGAATAAAGTGATTATGAGACGATTGTACAGTAATGTAATACATATCTAAATGTTGTAGCCTATTTTACATTTTAGATGAGTAATCTAACTATTTACCGTCACTGTGAATCTGGTATCTCAGAACAGCGATTCCGATTTACAGTATACTATTGTTTAAAATTTTGATTTAGGCTATTGCAATTTTCAACATTTTTTATGACGGATATTAGCGGTCCATCGTTAAAACAGGCCATGGCAGAGTTCATTTATGAATATAAACTACATTTTAAACTGTGATCCAGTGTTAAATTTAAACAGACAAGTCAACAACAGACCGCTTAGAATTAGTCTTCTTATTAAAATCGAAATTGAAATCGAGTCCAGCCCTACGCGGAATTATTAATGTTACATTTTCTTCATTTTCTATCTTCATGTGGCTGGTTATGTGACTTACAGTATCCCACAGAAGCATTTGCTGCAGTATATGTGAACTGCGACTTGAATATTTGTGTATGTTTATGAAAGTTTATGACTCTGGTGACGGAAGCACAGCGCAGCTCAGCTGCAGCTGTTCACTCAATATGCGCAAAACCTCCTGAATGTTGAAATAGCAGTAATACCACATTCATTGATAAAATGACACAAGCGATGGGAAGGGGGGGCAGGTTTAGAAGGCGGATGATATTATCTGCTCACATGTGCCACCTGGTGGTTGTTTGCGCACACTGCAGCTACTCCTGGATATAGTAATTAACGCCCCTTTCCCCCTCAACTGCTGGCCTCAGTTTCTCACGTGTGATTCACACGGGGATGCGGCCAAATTAGACTTGTACCCACTGTAATTAGCACGGTGAGATAGAAATTGATTCTTAGTCTCAGAGGTTGTGAGTTCAAGCCTCAGCTGATGCAAAAGGCAGATTGTGTTGCTAAATTCCTAAATGTCCTCCAATTCTTCTGCTTGTTGCTCAGAATTGCCTAAAAATGCCAGGACCCGACCCATCGCTTCGCAGCAGCTGTAATTAGGTTTATTTCCTAAGGTTTAGGCAACAAAAGCACATAATTAGGTTTCGGAAAAAAGACTTGCTCCTAATACTTAAGTTAGGAGTGAGGGCGAGTGATTAAAATATGAAGAAATTGTCAATGTGGTACACCGCCATAAAGTAGGTTGGCTGAGGAGTGCTACTTCAAATATGTATGTATCACAAACAGGATCTCTTTGGCTCTTTTGCCCCAATGAAGACTGTGAGTTGAAACATGTAGGCGCTAAGCCCATTTATTAAAGGCTTTTCAACTTTTCCAAAAAGTCTTCCCCCACTTTTGGGAGTGGGGGAACACTGCTCTCTCAGAGGCCCAAAGTGTTCCCGTACTTCTAATTTTACAAATTAAGCACTGCTCTGCTCTTCTTAGTAAATGTAATTAAATTATTGCTGAAATGTGAGTCTTTCTTCATCGCAGTTGGCCCCTTCAAGTACTGGTAACATAACAGCACAAATAGACACGCATCAAAATCCAAGTGGTGGCTGGCTTGATCTCGTTTCACAAGGTGCTACTGGTGCCCTGTGCTGCTCTGTCTTGTCTGTCCATAGGTTGTTAGTGTCCTGTTTTAATGTCATAATGTTATGTTATTTTAAAAATATTTTTTTGTACCAATTAAGTGCACCGATGCAGGTAGAGCTCGGAAGTATGTGCATAGCTCAAACAAACCTGACTTCTACACTTAAAGCTGTACTGATGAATATAAACAATGGGTCAAATGACTGTGTGTGATGTGAAAGTAATAGTTTGTAACTAATCCTAACCAGCAGATTATCACCAACTGTGCAGCTCCCCTAACACTACAGAGCTTTTTTAGCATGGTTTAGCTCATTGTTTTGATTTTACAGCTCACACCTTAGGTTCTCTCTCAAAGCGTTCAGTAACCTGAAAACACCAGGCAGCTGCTCTGCACATGACCAGGATGGTGCCGCCATCCGTGGAGGACCTCTACACCCAGCAGTGCAGGAAGAAGGCCAACAGGATAATCAGAGACCCAAATCACCCCAGCCACAAACTGCTCCGCCTGCTGCCGTCTGGCACACGGTCCCGCTCCACCAGGCTCTGGGGCAGCTTCATCCCTCAGGTTCTATGACTTTTGAACTCTAGCTCATCACTTTGACACTCTTGCATTACATCATATTGTCCCATTATATCGTGATTTTTTTTTTTTTACTATGAAACTTCTTGCTGTCATTGACACTACCCACTCATCACCAAACAGCAGACGGACAAAGTTAACAACTAAACATGAACATAGTGGAGCATTTAGCCTTTAAAGAGCCAATTATCAAACTTACATTCATCAGGTGTTCAGAAATCCAAATTGATGCTTATGTTTCTGTGTGCTGAATGTGTAGAGTAAAGGTTTTGTAAACTCTATTATATGGGCCATATGTCAAATATGTGTATGTTTTTGCTCCCTCATGTTCCCACTTCATCTCTAATAGAGTGTAGCCGTTATTTAATTGCAATATATTAATCACATTCCAGAAATGGAAAAAAAAACTTGCTTAAACTAGACAGTTCTTAATCAATTTTATTACATTCACATAAAAAATGAATTCACTGTAGTGCCTTCACAAGCACAGACTTATTTGCAAAGTGCACTCCTGACCTCTGCTGCATTCATGTGCTGGTAAGAGGCTCTGAAATGTGAGAATCATGAGAGTTGGCTACTGAACAGAGCTCTATTGACAAGCTCTGCTGTGGCAGAATCAAACCCAGCGGACCCACAATAAGCAAACATAGACATGATGAAAATGAAAAATGTGAATAAAGTTCAGTGGCGCACTCTATGACCTTTGGCGTGAGTTTACTAACATAACATTTTTATAAATATAGTGAAGGTCAGGATGCTAGATCAGAGTGCTTTCAACAGTCCCACCATCTGTAACTCACCTCGCATGACCTTTCAAGTTTTAACATTCCAGCAAAACTCGTTCAGATTCCGACACTCTGGATACTGTCGGCCTATGAAATATATATGTTGTACAAAAGTTAAAAGTTCTTTTCTCTATGAACTCTTGCCCAGAATGTGCAGTGCACTTTTTACACAGGATGAAAACCGTCCACAAACAGTAAATACTAATGTATTATGGTTGTTTTTGATTTGATTTTTTTTTTTTTTTTTTTTTTACAAAATACGCTAATATATATGTTACTACTGGCTTTTGTTGGCTATGAATCATAGAGTGTATAAAATGATGGACATAAATGACGAGACGTCCCCCATTTGGTTGTGGCATTTTGCACATCCCCATCTTGGGTAATTGGAGCCAGAAGTAGTGAGAAGTGATCACGATAGGGTGGAGCAAAACCAAAGTCTAGCAACTAGCTTTGTTAGCATGGTGTATACACAGTCTATGGTTAACTGTGATAATGCTAATGCTAATTTTCACTTGCAAAAAACAGGCTTAAAACCTTTAAAGGTTGAGTGTGTAAGATTAATTGGCATCTAGCAGTGAGTTTGCAGAGCTAAAACTTCCCCTGTGAGGCAAACACGTAGGAGAACTACAGTGGCCAACACAAAAGGGCAAATGGCCCTACCTGGAGCTAGTGTTTGATTTATCCATTTTGGGCTACTGTAGACACAACAAGGCGTATTTCGTTGGAGAGGGCCTGCTCCCTATGCAGATATAAACAGTTCATTCTAAGGTAGTTGTTGGTGGATGTTTAAATTAGCTGTAGTTATGTTTAAATTAGCTAAAGTTATAGCTAAACTCTGTTTAGCTATAACTTTTATAGAGACTATTTTTACTCTATTAAGAACCACAGGAAGAGGTCAATTAAACTACAGACCCCCCAGACTAAAGGGACTTGGGGGAAAATGTCCTTCACTTGGATTTGATGAATGGCTGCTCCCAGCACTTCTCATTTCACACTGAAGGTCGATTATTTTCCAGGATATCATAGGCATAAATTAAAGCCCTGTTCGTTTTGTTCACATTTACATGAAAGAGGGAGAGCAACCATCCCCTGGATATTAAAACTTGATTCAGAACAGGTAGGTTCAAATCCACCGAGCAAAGACAATGTTATTATATAATGAATGTGTTAAGAGAAAATCACTTTTGGGATAGTCCTTTAGTGTTTGAACGTTTTATCCCACACTGTTCCCTTAACACCTTCAGATATCAATAGCAGGCTAAGCCAATGTCCGTTAGGCTTGTACAAGGTGAAAAATGACCAGATAATGTTTATCGTGCAGATAATTAGCTGGGTCATTAGCAATGATACACAGCTCTTGGTGCATCAAAGCCTGTGTGTTACCGGCTGGTCAGGCACTCGAATGCCTGAAGCCAGGCAGCTGTGGGGGAAAGGAGGAAAAGGGAACAGAAATCAATACTATATTACCTCAATTAAACTTGAATAACCGCTGCCCCCTTTGCTCAAGGTGCATACACTGAAATGCAGCACACTAGGCCCAAGGTGAGCACAACTCTTAATCGGACATGAAAAAAAAGTCTGCAAGGCCAGAGAGATGAAACAATATGTTAAATTTAGCATTTAGTTTAAGACCTCTATCAATTAAGCAGAAACAGATGAAAACACTATCTGAGTGTAATCTTTTAGCCTGTGTTCCAGGGACTCAAGCTCATGAATGTGTAATCAAGTCAGAGACCTTGATATCAGCCACTGGTTTGCGGACTACTGTTTTGTGGCCTCAAGTCTGACATTTTGCTATCGGCATCTTGGCTTATCGAAGCCAGAAGTGATGAGAAGTGATCAAATTTGGCCAAAAGGGTGAAGGTAACGCTAATGCTAGCTACCAGCTTGGTTAGCATTGTGTTTTTATAGTCTATGGTTAACGGTAATAATGCTTACTTATTATTTTCAATAGCAAAAAACAGGCTTAAAACCATTGAGACAAAATGGCCTCCATATTTTCCACATGATGCGTTGTGTCAGGCTGCCATAAACAGCCTGACAAGAGCCGACCAAAATTTCTGACATGTCAGAAATTCAAATGTCTAACAGCTGGTCGGGAGCAGTTGATCAGGCCATGGTCGGTCCTTACTCCCCTGTGTACACTATATGGAAAAAGACGCCCGATGAGGCTGAAAATCGGTCAGACTCTATAATGAGCTGTGTGGCTCAAAAATCAGGTAAGACCTGACTTAGACATGGTTACAGTAATAAACAGCTGACTATGGTTAAAAAACAACTGTGGTCAAGCCTACCCAAGAAAACCACTGGCCCATAGTTGGAAAAGAAATAGTGGTGTCCTGTGTTAAAAGTCAGATATTCTTGTTGGCCCATGGACCTTACTGTTCTGCAACAGCATGACGCAGGAGGTAAAGCAGATCGTCCATTAATCAGGAGATTTGTGTTACGATCCCCAGCTCCCCCAGCCCGCATGTTGGATACTGAGCCGCTCCTGTGAGTGTGTGTGAATGTTTAAATGCTGAGCAGGTGGCACTTGTATTGTCACCTCGGTCAACAGTGCATGAATGTGTCTGTTAATGGGAGAATATGGCATATAGTGTAAAGCACTTCGAGTGGTTAGAAGACTAGAAAGGCGCTATATAAATACAAGGCCATTTACCAGTGACAACAACACTTTTCAATGATTTTCAAGGGCTGATCCCTGACCTACTAAGCTAACCACAACCACAAAAGTTGTTGCATCTGCAGTACATTTTCCCTTGTGATATACAGAAAGAATTAATTAAACTGTGTGATGACATTTAGAATCAAACCCTGTGAGACACAAGGAAAAAATGAGAAACAATTAGTGGTGAATTTACCATTAACATTCCCAGCAATGAGGAAAATGAGTTAGCATCCCATAAAAGAATACAGCTCTCTCTTTAAAGTTAATTGCAGCTGATTAATCAGCATGATTAATGACCAAATAGCCATTCAGACTGCAATAATATTCCAGAGAGTCATCCAAGGCCCATCTATTTTTCTAAATATAATGTTCATTAGTAAAGGCTTCAGTCTAACTTCACTCCTTACCTGATATTTGTCGATTTGACAATACTGTTCAACCTACAACAGTGCATGATGAATGGGCAATCTGTGGTAATGATACATGCTAGAGATTGCTTTGCCTAGAAACACAGCAGAAGTATTACTTTTTAATTTGATTTATTGCGCTTTACTCTGAGCATATGTGAGGGCTAAGAGAATCCACACCCACACAGAGGAGCACCTGGCACACACACACACTTTTTTCATATAATTGCATGCACACACACACACACGCCGCAAAGATGTACAAATAAACTGGTAAACAGACCTAGCAGGATTATGTTTTATGCCCCATGTGGTAGTCAAACAACGTCAATCATTTTCCTGAATGTGTTCCAAATATTTTGACATGCTAGCTGCTGCAGAGAAACACCATGTTGTGTACAGTATGGGACACTAAAAAAGCCAGTTGGTCTGTTCCTGCCGCCTGCTCACACAGGCAGAAGTGCCGCGGCAGCAGTTTTCCTCCACACTGTGGACGGAGCAGCTCTTCTTTTGAGGGGAAACATCTTCCTCAACACGTCCACTGTCATGCTCACTTCAGCTAGAGCTTGTCAGCATGATATCCTCCTGGGAGATAAGGGAGGGATGCCCTATAGAATGACAGTCTGTCAGGCCTGCAGGCAGGAGAACAGTCGAGCTGACCAGTGGGGGGAAAAAGGAGAGGGAGAAAAAAAAGCTGACTCCCTCCCCGCATCCACCTACCTTTGATAGAAGCAGTGATGGAGCTTGTAACAAGCCACATTTGAATATTTTAAAGAGGGCATCCATGACTTTTGATGTACAGACCTCTATGCAAATCAAGTAGAAGATACAGGTCCCAGCAGGGACCACATCCCCTTTATTCTTCACACTCGATTTTTTTAATAAATCGAAATGAACTCTTCACACTCCCTTTGAGACCCACACTCTGAACTGAGTGTGGAGTCAAACTCCTCTGCCTCCCTCATATGTATGTGTGTGTGTGAGAGAGATCTTGGGCATGTGTGCAGTATGAGTTAGCAGTGTCTAAGTGTGGTCCATGTATACCCGCAAGAATAGAAATCACAGAGTTAATCGTGCATGTTGTCTGAGGGTTAACAGTGAGAAGCAGCAGCATTAGTCTTAGGCTACAGGTAATCTGAGGGTTTTGGTGGGAAGTAAAATGATTCTAGTTAGAGGTGAGTAGAGAGCAGCAGAGACTTTTAGTTCAACAAACATGTCTTTGAGGCAGGCTGCTCTGGAGGCTGAATTAATCCCAGCTGCTGGGTGAAAGCAAATGTTGCTCTTAGTTATGATAATATGTTATCATGGCATGAAGTGAGTTGTGTAAAGTTTGGTTGAGGTAACAGCTAAAAAGCCTTGGGCACAAGAACATCTTGAAGTAGAGTATGGTTTAGTTATACTTTGCCCTGTAGGAGTTTAATTCTACAGCTGCTGCTGGGGAAAAGGTTGATAATAGCAACGTTTGTGGCTGAAACCCAAAACAATGAGCTAAAAGAGGCTAATAGGCTCAATAATGCTGAGGGGGATAGTAATGATAACTCTCGGTGGGTTTGTCCCTTTAACATTATATGCAGTTATTTGTTATAGAGTTGATACAAAAAATATGGATTTTTGCAGCTTTGAGGGTTTAGATTAGGCTTCTTTCAACCTGAACCTGGCCACTTAGGAGCAACATGACAATATTTAAACACAGCAACGACATATTATTCCTTTATAAAGTTGTTATCTTGAATGCGTGACCAAAGTATTCTCACATTTAGCACTTAGACTGTATATAAAGTAAATGGTCTCCACTTTCTCCCTCTGCGCCAAAATGAAGCCAAAATATCCTGGATATGTATGCTGCCATCTTGGTTGGTGATGTCATTTGGAGCCAGAGTGTACGCAGTAGCAATCCCCGTAGCATCAAGAAAAATACAACCTGTCCCATATGAGAGATGCTGCCTGGCCAACATATTCTCAAATGATGGTTTGTATGATATCTAATGAATTAGTGATCCACAAATAGCGTTACATACTTAACATAAAGTTACATAGGTTAGGGTTAGGAAAACATAGTGAAGACAAACCTTTAAATAACTCACTTTACTTGGTTTTCAGCTTTCTGTGTCGGTGTCTGATGCCGGAAGATCCTGCCCAAGTGGTGGCATTCAGTGACTTCAGAATGAGACCAGGTTGCACATTCAGCACCAATATCGCCATGGCAGGCGATGGTCACTCATCTGCATTCACTCATGTGTAACCATGTCCTCATGATGTAGACGAGTGTGTCAGTTGTTGCATAAAGCTCATTGGTTCCATTGTATCAGACACTGGTTTATGAGGCAGAAAACCTCTCACTTCTGCAGGCTCTCTTCTCTTCACTTTCAGCATGCATGCCGTTGTCCACATTTGCAAAATATTGTAAATACCAGGCAGTATGAGGCAGCCCTGGGATCCGTAGGTGTGGGTAGCATTTCTATTTTCAGTTTTTTTTGTGTGTGTGTTAGGAGTTTAATGGTCTGTGTAGGTAATTATAGGTTGAATTGATATAGTTCCATTGTGTTTGTTATATTGCTGTTGGCCCACCCTGAAGCTTAAGTGTCCCAAAAGTTGTGAGTAATAAATACTTTGAGGGTTGAAATCTCATGTTGGTGGTGGTTATTGTGGGCTGCGAAGAGGGGAGTCTCATTTTTCATGCTGCGGCAGGTTTCCCCTGTAGGCTGGGGAACAACATTAGAAAAATATCTGGCTCTTTAGCTCCTAAATGCTCCACTATGTTCACCAGCTAGTTGCTAACATTGTCTGTCTGTGGTTTGGTCCTGGGCAGGAAGTGGTTTATCATAGTATTTATTCTGAAAACAGCTGCCTTTTGGGTTGTAGAAGGAAGTTGTTTGTGGGCAAGGAAATTAGAACAATGGGCTAAAACGGGCTAAAAAGCTAAACAGTTCTGGCGGGGGCTGCTAAGTCCGGGGGTAACTCTGTTTTGTCCCAACGCTAATACTTCATTACTTATTGATTGAGCACATATATAAATATTTATTAGTACAGGTAAGAAAAAAGGTTAAGGTTAGGTTTCTTAAAGTTGGAACCTGGCTGTATTTGATTTGTAGTACCATTGGAGCTTTTTACAAATTTCCACTGGGCACAAAAAACACATTCAGCAGCCAGTAAAGTTCTGCTACTCTGAAAAATCAATGTATAATCCTCCAGATATTATCAAATAGATTTCCATAATCGCCCACTTTACATAATCCTAACATTGAAGACAGTGATTCTCAATATTTCACAATGAATGGCAGATCCATTTCCACTCTCTCCCCTCATGTAACAGCTATGAAAAATAGATACAGGCTGAGTGGATGACCAAAGATAATGGGTTTAATGTGATTCAGGTGTACTGGCAAGACATTTAGTTTAGCTCAACATTCTTTTTGGGTTCACCGACTTCCACCCGTCCTCCCACACAGGACGGCCAAGAGTCTATTTACGGACACTTGAACCACAAGCTTTTCTCGCCATGCAAAAAAGATCTTAGCTAAGGCGCAGTCATGCATAAACATGAAGCCTGAAAGTATTGCCACATTTTTATGTATTGATACAGGGTTGTGGAGAAACAAAGTGCTTCCGAGAGCTGCCCGTTCCATTTCTGATAGTTGGCCTGCAGCTCCACATGTCAAATATACTGTAAGTGAGCACGGAGAGTGCTTGATGTGAATGTGTTCTTTTCCCTAGACCTTGAGGGCGAAAGGTCTTTTAAGCATAACCCACTCATTCTGAACACTGTGACTTTAGAGACACATTTACATAAGTGAGTGTAAGTTCAGATGTCAAAACTTCACAGAGAAAATAATAAGACAGCCTTTTCAAAATAATCCTGAAATTAGGAATTTGACCCCCGTTTATTAAGGGCTCTAAAATGCTACACATTCCTGTCTGCATTTCATTACCAATCTAACACAGCACAAAACAAAAGCTTGAGAGGAATCAGAAAGGGTTCCTTCAAACGGCAGGGAGTCAAAAGCAGCATAGTAAGGGTAATTACAGATATTGATTCACAATCACAGCTCCAATTATAGAAGCAAAACTTGACCTGTGCAGACTATGCTAGCTTTCAACTAATTCTCTCCCCGTGTTTTATTTTCCAGAATGTAAATGATTCATGAAGTAATCATGTAGCATGAGTAGCAGCTTGTTTTCTCTTTTTACTGGCTGTAGGAGGACAGTCAGGTCTTGCTTTTCAAACTCCAGCTAAAAGACAACTTCCAAACATGAACAGATTATGAGACTGTGGGCCCCAAGCCACTTTTATAAAGGGACAAGACACCAAAGAGATGCAAAACGGTGGTTGCTTTTCATTTCTTTGTGGTCATTTTGGCATCTCTGTGGTCAGTTTGCATCTCTAAATCATTTTGTGTGCCTTTGTAGTTGTTTTTTTTCTCTTTGTCGTTTTTTTGTCTTTATCCCTTTGTGGTTATTTTGAGCTTTTGTGTTATTTTGTGTCTTATTGGTCTTTTTCTGTCTATTTGTATCAGGTTTTATCGGTAGTTTCTGTCTCTTTGCGGTTGTTTTGAGTGTCTGTGTAGATGTTTTGTGTCTTTTAGTGGTCATATTGTGTCTCTTTGTAGTTGTTTTGAGTCTCTTAGTAGTTGTTTTTGTTGCTTTGTAGTTGTTCATTGTGATTGTTTTGAGTCTCTTTGTAGTTGTTTGTGTCCCTTCGTGTCATGTTGTGTCTATTTGTAGTTGTTCTGTGTCTCTTTGCAGCTGTTTTGTCCTTTAATGGTCATATAGTGTCTCTTTGTAGTTGTTTCGTGTTTATTTGTGGTCTTTTTGAGTCTTTTTGGGGTTGTTTTGAGTCTCTTTGTTGTTGTTTTGCTCTCTTTATAGTTGTTCGTGTCTCATTGTGGTTGTTCTGAGTCTCTCTGTATTTGTTTTTTGACTCTTGGTAGTTGTCCGGTGTTTGTTGAAGTTGTTCTTTTCTCTTTGTAGTTGTTATGAGTCCCTTTGCAGTTGTTTTGTGTGCCTTTGCAGTTGTTTTGCGTCTCTTTGCAGTTGTTTTGTCTCTTTGTAGTTGTTCTGTGTTTCCTTGTAGTTGTTTTTGTCTTTTGTAGTAATTTTGTGTCTCTTTGCTGTTGTTTTGTGTTTGTTTTTGGTTGGTTTGTGTCCGTTGGTGGCCATTTTACATGTAATAGAGACTGTACTTGTCTGATTGACTGTTGAAAAAGAAGTGTTCACAGTTACCTCACACACAGGCTCAGGTCCAGGGGCCCCCAGAGCCCTTGGGCCCCAGGGTATGTGCCTGGCAGGCCCGTTTAACAATCCATCAATCCATCCATACTCTTGAGCCAAGGAGCCATATGACTTATACATGAACAAGTCGACATAGTCTAAGCTAAGGGTGTGCACTGCCACCTTAACAGGCAAAAAAATATAGGGATGTCTGTTAGGAAAGTAGATGTGGACAGAGTCTTTCTCGCTGTCCACATGGCCAGTCAAGAGAATCCTTCAGCAAGTAGCTAACGAAGAGCAATGACATGACGGGACAGAGGCAATAGTGCCGTCACTGGCAATGCCAGTATAGAACATCTGAAAGGTCTTGTCCTCAATAAATTGCCACAAAAACTGGATTCCTGTGGCTGTCGTCCAAGGTGCTTTCTCGACAGTATACTGCACAAAAAGTGGTGAAATCCTAAAACCTTGAGGCTCTAAAGGCAATATGTTGTATCTTGTAAGAAACACACTCTGGTCTTGATTAGGTTGCACTGCTCCCTGAATTCTGAATTTGATGGGGCTTTCGAGGCAGTGTGAAAAAAGGGAAAATCTCAGGGGGTCTAACTCATTCTATAAAAGCTAAACAAACTGGAAAATACAAACAATCTAGGGAGTGTAGGCAAGGTTACGAGGAGCCCTGTTGTCCTTAGAAACACTATTGATGAGCCTCTGTGCCTAGATTCATCCCACCCCCGAAGTTAACAGTGCACCAATAAAAAGTGGGTGTCACAGTGCCCATAGCCAGCTATCAGACCATTCATCCTCCAGAGACATTGGCGTTTGAGAAGGGTTAAACCTCAGAGTGTGGGTTGTGTTTTCTCTCCTGTCAGCCTACGAAAGGACAACTAGCATCTCACAGTTCTGTCTGTGTGGGAAATACAACCTCGGTGAGTTCCTGCTCCACTTTTCCTAAAGATGGAATGACAGCTTACCCTGAAGGTGATGAACAAATTAATTAGACAGCTGGACTGGTGAAAAATCGTGTATTTGTATTGTAAGATAAAACTTGGCATGCCATTACTTGAGAGCTCAAATGGAAAGCCATAGTTCCCCCATCCCACGCATAATGGGTTAGGGATGTCACGTCTCACCTCAGGCTGAAGAAGTTTAAGAATACTACACGTGGCTCCACTCAGAAATTCTCCAAGATATGGCAACCGTTTCTAAGTTACTTTAAGTAATGGCACATGGGGCACTGATGCAACATGTTTGCCACAGCATGCCCGCAGGAAAGCGTGTCCAGAGCGCATCATTATACGTACAGTGAAGCTGGCACGCAACTAGACACAACAGGCTCACTGACCTGTATGACGTGTTGCGTCTGTGTCCCTTTTATTTCAGCTAAATGACTCTAGTAACATAAGGTAGCTCCTAGCTCCCTTGTAATTTTTTTTATTTTAATATCATTTAATTTTTAAGTTAGGCCTCTTACTTATCATTAAGTATCTTTTGGTCATCTGATCATACCTGAAGGTTGTGTCACTGTATGTCTATATTGTATATACTGTGATATTAAAAATCCTAATAAATACAATTAATTTATCTCAAGTGGCAACATCCCGGGCTAAAAAAATGAAGCCAACATGGAAGTGCCAAAAACTGCAGTTCCTCCAATGGCCACTTGAGGCTGGCTCCCAAAGTGAGTCAGTCCTCGTAGACCCCATGTTAAAATGCCCATTCTCTATAGCTAATTCACAAACTTAAAGTTACATATAATTAAGGACCACTTTGAGTGACAGGCTGTCTGTTAATTGTGTCCGCGGCTTCTCAGTCAGATCCACGCCTTGCTCCTCCACAGCACCAACCTCTTGCCCACATTTGGTCACTTCTGGCTCCAAAAACGAAGATGGGGACAAATTGCCAGACTCCAGGCTTCAAAACAGAGGTCCACAAATCAATGGTTGACGTCACAGTAGCTACATCCATTGTTTTTAGTCTGGTCTATGATTTATCCATACCCCACATCAAGGGTAAAGCTATACATACCTGAATATTGAAATCTTTCAAAATATCATTCATTAGCTAATGTAAAGCAAAATCCAAAACTTTCTGATAACTTAAATTGATGAGGAATATCCCAAAATGACGGTGTAAGGAAAGGATAAAATCCTTTTCAAATCCTACTGTACCAAAGACCTTGATTTAGATTAAGGCATCTGGGCATAAATTAAGGATAAGGCTAAGAATAATTTAACCTTTGAACAAGATACTAAACCCTAATGGCTGGCCAATTGACTGTTTGTGATTGCATTTGAATGTTTATCTGATGAGCAGGTAGCCTTGGCCACCTGTGTATGAACGGCTGAATGGTGCTTGTGTTGTAAAGCACTCTGAGTGTTTGCTAAGCCTGAAAAGTGCTATATAAATGCAGTCCATTAACCATTTACTGGGGTCATCTTAAACATAAAGAGCTGCATTTGTGGCATTTCAGCTGATTGAAGTTGACTGAGAAGGTGTCAGCTGTGAAATGACAAAAAACGAAGTAAACTGTCTGACTATTCCAACTTTCAGACAATTTATTTTAAAAGCTGTATTCTGAGATTTGACACCACCAATCTCCATGACCAG
Organism: Epinephelus awoara; assembly: GCA_035609425.1. Taxonomy (NCBI): domain Eukaryota; kingdom Metazoa; phylum Chordata; class Actinopteri; order Perciformes; family Serranidae; genus Epinephelus; species Epinephelus awoara. The sequence continues at coordinate 8,202,450 of CM069305.1, forward strand.
AGTTCACATGTACTTAACAAAGAAACAGCCATTGCAGTGTTTTTTCTCCTTAGGCGGACTAATAACATAAATGTTAAATAAAAAATATGTGTTCTACAGTGGTTTCTGGAAAGTCTGAAAAAGTTCTCAGAGTGAGAATAACATTTGCTTACACACAAAACCAGAAGTCAGAAGACAGTAACCCTATATTAACTATCTGGCATTGGGAAAGTCACTTTAACACCCAGAGAAATGAGCCTGTATGCTAACCCTTGAAGTATTGGTGTTGGATATTCTAATTGATTTGCGTCTCTAGAGTAAAATGACACAAAAGAGCCAAAAAACCAATATCACCATATACTCACTGGTACATTAATCATGGTCAAACTGTCTCTGTAGTAGTTTACTGCTGAAAACCAAACCACAACTTTCCTTGGTAGGAAGGTTCTGAATCCTGTGGGACTCTATTCATATAAACTTCTACAGAGGAAGATCAATTGAGGTGCTAGACTTAGTGGTTTCCCGTGAATGGCTAATTTATTAAACCAACCTTTGTTAACCTGGTATTATTTAAGCAATATAAATGTGGAGTTTCTCCAAATAATGAGAGAGGTTGATCAGTTCTCCAAGACAAGAGTTAATTTATATTGGAGGGGAAGATCAATTGTTACAGCAGCACAGGGAACAGACGAGAGGAGGTGGATCCAGATAGCTTTCAGCTTTAATCCCAAACTATCATTAGCAGAAGAACATAGAGGTGTAAAAATCAACAGCTAAGCCACAGTGTGCTGTATGTGGACACAGTGCATTATGTGCTTCCAAAGTTTCATTTGCTAGCTGCTAATGACTTTGTATGAGAGGTGGCAAGTGCCAGAGCACATTATTAAACAGTATTATGTGGTATATGCTAATGAACAGAAAAGCATTTTTATGCCTCCACACCGGCGATAGCCATGGCCAGAGGGATTATGTTTCAGGTTGTCCACCTGTTGATCCCATCCTTGTGAATACAATATCTCAAGAACCCCTCAAAGGTCAATGTCACTGTGACCTTGTCTGTATCACTCTCAAGAATGGGATATCTCAAGAGGGAATTTCTTCAAATTTGGCACAAACATTCACTGGACTCAAGGGTGAACTGATTCAATTTTGGTGCTCAAGGGCCAAAAGTCAAGGTTGCTGTGACCTTGCATTCATCTCATTCTGGTGCATGCAATATCTCAAGAACAGCTTGAGGGGATTTCTTCAGATTTGGCACAAATGTCCACTGTAAACTAATTGGATTTCAGTAGTCTAAAGTCAAGGGTAGTGTGACCTTGCATCGGTCTCATTCTCATGAACACAATATCTCAAGTGCACCTTAAGGGATTTTCTTTAAATCTGATGCAAACGTCCACTTGGACTGAAGAATAAACTGATTTTGAATTTTTGTGGTTGAAGGTCAAAGGTCAAGGTCTGTGTGACCTACAAAATATGTTTTTGGCCATAACTCAAGAATTCATATGCTAATTATGACGAAACTCAAATGTCTAATAAAATAAAATAAAATAATGAAGTGATGACATTTTATATCCAAAAGGTCAAAGGTCATCTTCACTATGACATCATAATGTTGTGCATAAAACACATTTCTGGCCATAATTCAACATCACATCTCAAGAACAGAAAGAGAAATATTTGGTCAGATATTCTGAAATATTGTAGCAGCATTGTAGCATCACTGAGGAGATGGAATTTTGAGAATATGAGGACAGAAAGTTCTGAGGACAATGGTCATGTACTAGGGTTGGATATCGTTCACATTTGAACCGATACCAGTATTGCTATTCTATATATTCTCTCTGCAACGATAAAAATGTAATTTCGGATTGTAAAAAAGTCCAAACTTCCAGCTGCTTGGCAAAAATAAAGGGGGATTCTGTGGGATTAGAAAAACAGAGCAAAGTGTGCTACTCTCTGGCTCTGTCCAGAGACAACAAACTGTGCTCCACCTAGGTTGCAAAATATAGATTGACATATTTATTCTGTGCTTTTTTTATTGGGCAGCAACCTCTGACAGTTGTGGTTACACCCGTGAGATGCAGCTGAGACACAAGCCTGCACAGAGCCAGTGCAGACAGCTGCATAGATTAATATGAGAGTGTTTCTGATGCATGAGAGGTGTGAGTGAAAAACATGTCTGATGCACTTGCGGTCTAGATGCAGGGAAGGTTTTCCATCTGGCAAAACTGCGCAGGGTTCTGGCTGCGACCAGGTTTTGTTCGTCCTCCATAGTTCAGAGTGGTCCAGAGCTGTCGGAAGGCTGCGCAGATCACTCTCAGGTACTTTGACACTGATCAATTCCATATGAACTGATACTTGGTAGTGACACCACAATTCAGTTTGTACCCTTAAAAGTACCAAGTTAACTACCCAACTGTATTACTTAGTGTGTATTCTACACATCATCTTCCAGTCACTTAGTTATTTACGACTATTGCTCCTATTTCATGGAGCATGTAGGCAATTTTCCCACATTCTCCCGCCCTGGACTTTCCTTTCCAGGTGTGTTCATGTCAGCCAGCGCTGCTTAATGTCAGTTTCGAGGGCCCTGCGCCAGGTGTTATTGGGCCTCTTTCTTGTGCCATCCATCTTATGGCCAGCCTGGTGATGCTGGCAATAAGTTTCTAGAGTGTGTGGCTGATCCATCCCCACCTCCTTCTTCTTCATTAGTCAGTCAGTATTTAATTTAGCAGTTCAAACCCCACATACAGTAGTAGCAAGTGCAACACCTGTCACCCCCCATACACCCTTATTAACAGCTCTACCGATGTCATGATGAATAGGCAGTCTGGGAGCACACCAGGTGTTTATAAACTGTTCATTTTAGCATCTCTGTTGCCTCCTCTTGACAATCGTTTTGCACCAAAACTAACAGAAGAGAACTGACTATACCTGCTGTCATTATCTCAGTATCTCTGCTTCTCAGAGGCGGTCCTGGCTAGTTTTACGCCCTGGGCGGACCTTCCCTCAGCGCCGTTACCTGCCACAAAGAGAGAAATGTGAACGGCTCGTTTCTCCTCTGACACGTCACATACCTGTGTGCTGCCATGGCTTGGTTGTCCAGGTACTTTTGGGCAGTCATGACACCCACAAAAGAGGAAATTACTGGACCTGGAGTCAGACTTCTCTGTCGCCGGTAAGCCATTATCTTGCACCGCAGAGCACTATGAGTCTCCGCCATTTTCCTGTCTGTGACCCCCGTTCAACCCACAACCGCTAGGATTCACCTTTCCATTCTGCTGTTGGTTGAAACGTGATAATAGGGGCGCCCCAGCGCCCACTCCACTAAGTTGACGTGGAAATGAGCAGTAGTCTAGAAAACTGGTGAGTTTTGGGGGTTTTTTTTGTTTGCGCCCTGGGCGGTCGCCCACATTGCCCAAAGCAGAAACCGGCCCTGCTGCTTCTGTTATTTTTGTTAACATGAAACTTTTAGCCATATTTCATGTCACCTTCTACTTTCCAAAAGTGTATTGTGGTAACAACGGGACAGTCAACAAGCTAATGTGTGACACAAAAATCAATAAAAATAGAAAATTTGATTCCATAGAGGGACCTTTGGCACATATCATATTTCTATTTCCTTCTGCTACAAACTGAAAATTCACAAGCGAAAATGATTTTAAATTTTTCAGCTGTATCAGAGTTCAGTGTGTTTTTCCTATTATCTTGGGCAACAAGACTAGTTATGTGTCTCACCACCTGCACTATTAAAAGTGCACCTGCCCCTAATGGATTGTGGATACTCAGAGTCACAAGGGATGCACTATTGTGTCCTACATAAGGACACAGAGCAGTCCCTGGTTTCAAATGTAATGGGTAATGGGGCTTTCTACTCAATATATTTCAGGCAGACATCAATCAAGTTGAGATTTGCTAAGGACAATTTAAGATTTGAAAACATGAATTGCTGATGGCAGAGAGTTGACTCAAGCCCTGGCTTCTGTTTCTCTTAATTCTGGCTGTGGCCCTTACTTGACTTGCTTGTGTTGTCTATTTCAGCATTTCTTTATTGCCAAAATTAATGCATATACACATTTTTTAAGAGAGGGAAAATCCTCTATAGACACTTTAGATGAGTATGCCTTTCTTTCCTTTTTTTCTCTTACTGGTGTGCCAACGTCACACACATGCCAAAAAATGGGGTTACTAAACAGCAAAAAGCAGCATGGAGGCCGGTGGAAAAGTTACAGTGGTTACATTTTTTTTTAATCTCTTACTTTTTAAGGTCCTCTTTTAAATTCAGCGCTCATTCATTTGGAGAGATGTCCAAATGTTCCACCTCATTACACCATGCCACAAAAGGGGCGAAAATTACTGCGTCCATCCGGGTGCCATGTTTCCTTCACTGCTGATCGGAGCTAGAGCCAATAAATGTCAGTGACTGCAATGGGCAGACATGAGACAATGGGCCCCTTGAGACTTTTTGACATAATTTTGCAAGGCTTTGAGATAATTTTGAGTCTCTTTGGGTTGTTTTTTGTCCACTTGTAATCAATGTCTCCTTGTGGTTGTTTTGCGTCTCTTTGTGGTTGTTTTGCCCGTTTTTGTTATATTGTGTCTCTTTTCAGTTTCTTTGCGTTTCTTTGAGGTCTTTTTGTGTCTCTTTATGGTTATTTTTAGTCTCTTCCTGTTCGCTATGTGTTAATTGTGACATTTGACATTTTGCAAGTGAAGCCTAGGGGACACCCTGACACTTTGGGCCCCTGGACTTGTGCCTGGTTGGCCCGCTTAGTAATCCATCCATGGTAACTCCTGCAGAGTCATTTGTCCCCAGAAACGAATGCCAATTTTATTCTTTTCCACCAAAGACTAAAGCCAGATGTTAGTGGATAGTTTGTCCAGTGGGAAAGGAAATTATGTGTTGTCAAACAGACAACACGGTTGACAAAGACAGTTGACAAAGCTGTGATTTTGATGTTGCTTGCATTGTTGTAAGTCATTCTGGAAACAAATGTGGGTTAAATGCCTTATTTTTTGGCTGATATATGCAGCTAAATCTATATTAACAGGGCCTAAGAGGGATCTTTGGGGGATTTGAGAGGGTAAAAAGTCAATCATCTATCATTAGTTACAGCCCAGTTTATTTCTTAAGGATTTGTTAAACAGCTCCTGTATTACCTCAGGCATTGTATTGATATTGAATGTGATCTAATATTGCAGCCTGTTGGTCAGTGGAGGGCATGTTTGTTTGAGTAGTTCATCACCATTTAGTTGCAGTAGATTGTTTAGATATTCAGTTGGCTGTTATTTCAGTTTTCTGTGAGCAAGTACTTCACTGTGATTTTGGTTTACTTTCAAGTGGGCTGTGTGTGCAACAGAATAATATGTACCCATCATTCAAGGTCCCTTAACCTCAACAGCACCATGACATCTGCTGATGGAATTTGTCTCTTGCCCGGTATGACAGATCCAAGCAATCTGGAGCCCAAGGACACGGGACATAGACCCTGCCAAAGGAAGATGATAGACTCATCCTCTCATGAACTAGGACTGAACTGGCAAATCACATCTCAAAACCTTTCCTTCCTTTGTCTTTCCTTTCCTTCATTTGGCTTTCCTTACCTTAACCCTCTTTTCCTTTTCCTTCAGTTGCCTTCCTGGTGACGGTCCTTTTCTTCATCTCTTTCAATATCGTTTCATGTCTTCCTTTCCTTTCCTTTCCTTTTCTTTCCTTTCCTTTCATTTCATTTCATTTCATTTCCTATCCTTTCCTTCCCTTTCTTTTCCTTTGTTCTTCCTTTGTCTTTCCTTTCCTTCATTTGGCTTTCCTTCCTTAAGCTTTCTTTCCATATTTTCCTTTTCCTTTAATTGCCTTTCCTTTGACAGTCTCTTTCTCTCTTCCTTTCCAAGTCTTTGCTTGTCTTTCTTTTCTTTTCTTTTCTTTTCTTTTCTGCCCTGTCCCATCCTGTCTTTTCCTTTCCTCACTGCAAAATGGTGATGGTAGAAAAGACAAAAAGTGCTCAAATCTAAAAGCAGATAAAAGAACAGGTTCCAAAGATTATAAAAAAACATATCTACAATGATGGGAGTTAAGGACAGCAAAAAAATGAATATCCTACATATAATGTGTCTTCGGAGTCTTGTGTCTAGGTGGAGCACCACAAAAATGCAGCGCGAAGCTCCAGAATCTTCCACAGAAATGTTATCCTGACCCCAAAACTTGTTCATCGGTTAGATTTGTCAGCTGAAATGACATCAGTGGCTCGTTGGTAAGATGACTGAAAGCTGCTTCTTTATATGGCATCTTCAAATGCGGTATTTTTAGTCGTTTGTATGAAATGATCTTTTAAGAAGCACTTGTGTTTTTGCACTATGAGGTCACAAAGTGTTCCCAAACAGGAGAAAGTTCAGTGAAATCATTGCAGCCTGTGTCTATGTATGTGTGTGGATTGGTGGTCATTGTACTGCACCCTCATTACAGTTGGCAACAGTATGTACAGCCATAACCTCTGCAGCTATAGCAGCAGTTGGACAGCCGACGCACTCTCTCTATTCCCCTCTCTCAGATTGTCTGCCTCACTCCCACTTGCTGCTTCTCTTGCCAGCTACCGCCGCCGCTCTGTCTGATTCTGCAGATACCCTACACAGATTGAAATACTGTTAAATTAGCTAAGTATACAGTAAAATGTCTCCTCCAAAAGAGCCCTGTTTGTATATGCTGTGACCTCAGCACACCTTTTTTTATTGCAATCAGTGAAATTAGCCCAGGGCTAAAGGCACTCTGTAGCTTTTTTTTTTTTTTTTTCTAAACCCTGACCTAACTGGGGCTCTTAGCCGTGGGGCAGCAAACATTTTGCACTGCTGTCTTTTGAAGTGGGTATGAAAAGACCTAAATTTAACTGGGGTAAGAGCTCAGTCTTTCATGAAAATACACTTTGAAAGAAACACTCCAAAATGTGTTTTCTCCTTGTTTGTTTCTGCACATATTTGAACAGAAATGAATGCAGTTTGTATCTATTCTGCAGTGCGCTGACTGTTTGGCCTGAATGTATAAGTTCCACCTACGTGTGGCCACCACCAACACCACCAACCGCTATAATCACTGTCAGAGAGCTACCACCACCCACTTCTACCTCGAGGAATCAGAGAAAGATGAGAGCTGAGGTGTCAACACCATTGGAAGGAAGGGGGAGTCAAAGAATGCACCTAGAGCTGCCTGGTGTCAGTATCAGGCCTCACGCTAGCTCTGTTATATTTTTAGCCTAAAAAGACGTGGGGGGGGGGGGTGAGTCAGATTTGGTTGGATGAACTTTCAGAACTTTAGTAAACAACTACACACCATGAAAATCAGTGTGTTTACCAGCACGTAAAGGCAAACTATGGTTTATTGCAACTTAGGTTTGATATTTGTGGTCTGGCTATGAGTAATGCAAATGGCCCAACTCGAGGGGTGGCACCAAGCATGCATTTGAAAATATCACTGCATGCAATTGGATAACACTACGACCAATCAGAACAATGGCCAGAACAGTGGCCAAAATTCAATGCCAGGACAACGTCTAATGCCAACGTCAATTTGGTGTTGAATACTCACCACAGATGTTGATATTTTGTTGGTTTTATGTTGTGTTAAAGCGCCTACAAGGAACTTTAATTTTGAGTTGATTTTGGTGACCCTGTGGACAAAAGCGGTTGTGTTTTGCCGGAATGAAGCCTACATTTCCCATGAGCTCTAGCGCGTATTATCGTAAAGACACTTACCTGGCTTGGACATGTGTTTGTTTTGGGGATGAATGAAACAACAAGACGGGAAAACTTTGCCGCGCCCCAGCTCCACCTCTCCAGCGTAAGCACCACCGCCGCCGGGGTAAAGGCACCAGTCGGCTGGTAAGGCTGAAGGCCTGTATGGAGCGGTGCCTCGCCTCTTTATTTCTCGGCACTCGCTGGACCCTGTCGACGCCTGGCTGGTACCTGTCGTCGGCCCGGATGAGGTGTTCCAGCCCCTGCTCTCCTCGTCTCTGCTGACGTGGCTGACTGTTGGTGAGTCCAGTGCTTTCACAGAACTTTTACCCGATAATTGCTGCTATTTTAACTCCCCGCGGAAGTCGGTTCGAGGAGGAGGAATAGCGACTATTTATAAGAGTCACTTTAAATGTAAGCAGCTAGGTAAGATGACGTGTGCCGTCTGAGTGCTATAAATCGTTTCGTCCTGGAAGCGACCTGGGGAAGACCCGGAGACAGTTTCCTAAAGATATGGATTTACACTACATAGAAATAGCTCATCGTTACACCGATGGTCTCATTTGCTGTTGTGGGTCACGCACAGACATCAGCAGAAACGAGAGACTTTTGCATATCCATTTAAAAGTTCCTTGTAGCAGCTTTAAGTAACCAAAACCCAACATCTTCCAAGTGTCTAAACCCAAAGTCATCTTGACATTGATTAAAAACATTTAGTCAAAAGGTATGGAGAACAAAAGCCAACATTTGCGTGTCATAACGGTAATATCCACAAAACATGACATGCTAATGTTGTTAGACATTTAAAGTATCACCAACGTAATTTTTAGTACAAACAAAATTTAACGTCTGTCTGATGATACACAAAGATGGACGACGCATCTCCACTTTCTCCTTCTGTACAAAAATGAGGCCAAAGTCTGTGCAGTAGCGATTGTGAAGTGGATCAGCCCTCTCAAGTTGACCTACCTGAAACCTACCTACAAAGAAATATTCAAAATGACTGAAACCATCTTTGGGAAAAAATTATTTGCCAGGTACTTTGATTTTTAAATTAGTTTAGCATGTCCCATCTGCAGCCAGTCACTAGGGGGTGATGTTTTGGCTTCACTTTTGGGGAGCTGTCATGTCGTCCATATCTATTTACAATCTGTGCGGTCAAAACAGGTATCAGTTGAATTTTGATCCACTTCTTTTCATGATGTTACAGTACAGGTAGCTGGGTTCAGCGTAAAGGATAAAGGAGGGAATTTTTTTATATCGTCAACAAAAGTCCTAATTTGATAAAACAGTTAGCAACAATGGATTTATGCTCAAAATGTCACTGACTGTGACCATATACAATTCTCTTTGTGCATAACTGTACAGGCAAAGTCAGCTCAAATAAGATTATCACACATTGAAAATGTCCTCATTCTAAAATTCTCATGAAATAAATGAATACATGTTTTCCTTTAAAAGTTTGCTGAAAACAGTTTGGAAGAAAATTCAATATAAAGTTGATTCAATTTACACGACAACATTCATAATTTCCTCATATTTGAAATGTCATTTAAAAAATCCGTAATAGGTTTGCTGAAATTTTAAACGGAGTCTTCAGCAAATTTGACCCCAACCATGTCGAATTTAAAGTATTTTACTAACTCACTCCAAACCAAATGAAAAGTTGGGCAGCAGTGGCTGTGGTGGAGGCATGGGTGGATTATGAGACAATGGGCCCCTGGACACAGACATGCAAAAGACCCCACCACCTCTCCGACATGGGAACAAGACACAGACTTTGTGCTGGCTTGGCCTCTTTTTGTTGTTGTGGTGTTGTTCCTTTTTCCTAGTAATGTGTGTCCTTGTGGTTGTTTTGTGTTTCTTTGTAATAGTTTTGCGTCTCTTTGAGGTCATTTAGTGTCTTTAAGGGGTATATTTGTGTCACTGTGTAGTTCCTTTGTCACTGTTTTGTGCCCTTATGAAGTCATATTGTCTCTCTTTGGGGTATATTTGTGTTATTTTTGGTTGTTTTGTTTCTCTTTGTAGTCGTTTGTGTCACTTTGTAGTTCATTTGTATCTCATTTTGTGTCTCTGTAGTCTTTTTGTGTCTCTTTGTTGTACTTTTACATCTCTTTGTAGTCGTTTCATGTCTTTTTGAAGTCCTATTTGGTTGTTGTTGTGTTTCTCTTCGTAGTCATTTTGTGTGTCTTTGAAGTATATTTGTGTCTTTTTGGTCATTTTGTGTATCTGTAGTTGTTTTTTTGTCAGTGTGTAGGTCCTTTGCATCTCTCTGGGATCATTTTAAGTCTCTTCATGTTAATTTGAGAGACATTTTGCACATGAAGGCCAGGGGGGCCTGGCACTTTGGGCCCATGGGCCTGTGCCCCGTAGGCCTCCTCAGTATTCCCTCCATGGGTGAAGGCGCCAAGAAAGAATGATAAATACACCAAATAGCACAGTAAAAATGTTTTGGTTAAAAAAATTAAAAAAAAAAGGTTGTGGTTGATTCGTACAGCCTGGTGAGAAATTTACTGATCTGCTGCGTGTAGCTTATATATGGGTTTTTCAGTAACCAGGTTAATATGGTGCATAAAAACACTGTCAACCTAGCATTGTCCTATTTTGAGCCTAGCCTGGTTTCTTTTATGTGTGTAAACATACTAAATGTACTATTTTTCTCAGGCATTTAAGAAAACAAAAAGGATCAGTATTAACAAGCATCTCGCTTTTTGTTCAGTGACATCTTCAAAGGAAGTTTTTTTCAGACAATCAACAGTAGGCTACAGTATCTTAAGTTCAGCTGTTTGAAGTCACAGGAGAGAAGTGTTCGCCGCTGCTGAGACAAACGTGTTTACTTACGGACCTCAACTTGATTACAATTCAAAGAGGCAGTCTCACAATGCTTATTCACTGTGGAAATATGACCTAAATTTTGTCAGGGAAGCTATGCTTTGAAGTTTGAAATTAGACTGGGGAACTTTTATTCTTCCTTTTTAGAAGAAGACAGCTTATCAAACACATTTATTTTTTCATTTATTCTATATATCAAAGCTTTTGAAGACTCAATTAGCCACATCGCTGGTGTTGTCATGAAGCTACTTTAGACTTAGATTTAATGGAGGGTCGTAGAGAGCAGACGGGCCTGTGATATAAACAGGCTGTTGGAGTTGTTTCTGGCCACTATCTCATAGGATGCGTAGCAGCCTGTTTCAGCAACGGAGCATGTTCGTAAAGCATTACGGCTCTGTGAATGACATCATTCAGGATTCCCGGGCCATCACACAGCAACATAAACCATGGAGCATCTGGTTGTGGGGTGTGTGCATAAATCCAATCTGACTCCAATCTGTTAAAAAGAGCACTCCGGTTACACTGCTGCAAACCAGCATGACGGAGAGAAATGTAAGGTTCACATGGTGCAGTACAAAACAAAAGTCAGATTGTTCAATAGTTCTGGAGATTTTTGACTAAATCAGAGAATAAAACAAACATGTAGGATAAGAGTAAGATAAGGGCCATTCTGTGGAAATACACAGTAAGCACAACCAGCCCTCAGCAAATGAAAGGGCACAATGGCCACCAGAGGGGCCTCTCAAACACACAAATTAAAAGTGTCTTTCAGTCTTCAAGTTAATTATGTTAAGTTTTATAAATGTTACACAAGGAAAATTTATTTCACAGCTTACCAGGTTTGTTCTTTTTCTCACAGCGACTCTAATTGTACTTGAGTGTTTTGCAAATGTGTGAACAAATTGAATTTTAAAGTTAATAACCAATTCCTTCACAATATCCTGACATGCAATTAGAATGCCCATTTAAATACATGTTTCCAACATGATCCTCGCTGGAAAGGTACAATGGCAAAATAGCAGCACGTAAAGACAGACAAGAGTTGGTAAAAAAAAAAAAATGCAAATGTTAATTTAAATTTAATCATGTACCATACTTCAGTATGGTATACTTTAAAAGATTTAAAACAATATAGTGCTAAATAACATCTCTAATGCTTTTATAAAAAGCTATTTTACCTCATACTCTGTATTTGCTTTTGGGTACTGTTTCACACCATTTTTGTTCAGTGTGTATTTCCATGTTATGGTAATTATAATAATTGAATTAAATCATATACTATAAGAGGTCATTCTTCTGCATATATGTGTGCTTTTACTTTTGATACTTATACATTCCTGTGCTCTTACTAAAGTAAACTTTTGCATGTTAACTTTTACTAAAGTAATACTGAATACTTCTTCCACCAAAGAGATTTGCAGTTAATCTAATTGATAATTAATTGATTGCTAATAATTTATTAATTTAAATTGTTCTGCAGCTTTGCACATTTGTTTAAATTCATGTTTATTTTTATTTACAATAAATCCATAGCATGAACTTATGTCACACAACAAAGGGCATATTCTGCAATGTCTGCCCCTAGACTGGCCTTTACACAAACACACATAACAACATACGAAACACAATCACAGTTATAGTAATAGACACCATTAAACCTAATGAAAAGAACCTGATAAGTAGGTAAATGGACTTGCATTTTGTATAGTGCTTTTCTAGTCTAGAAGGAATTTTTACACTACATGTCACAATCACTCATTCACACACATATTCATGCACTTGTTGCTGAGGCCACCATATAAGAAGCTACCTACTCTGCTCTGTTTAACCACTCACACCCGCTCAGCAATTTGGGGGCCAATATCTTGCCCAAGGATGCTTCGACATGTGGACAGGAGGAGCCGGGGATCAAACCGATGATCTTCTTAATAGTGGATGACCCGCTCTGCCTCCTGCAGCCGCCCCAGGAGCCAGCAAAGCCCCCAGTTATGACTTCATGACTGATCCTTTAACAAACTCCTTGACAGAATTATTTGTCAGCAATAAAGGTAAATGCATGACTGCAATCACCCCCACCCTAATGTTGAAACTGTCAAGCATAAAACATAATGAAGCTAATTAGGCTGATTTGATAATTCACTCTCAATTGCTTCATCCAAGAGAACTGCAGCATTATATGAAAGTGTATTTCCCCCCATGGTACTCCTAAATCTAAAAGGAGCAACATTAATGTCTTGTTGCATAACTGTGGAAGAGATAATAATTCAGTCTTCTCACATTTGTAAGGGCATCAAAAAAGCTTGACCTGTTTTGGTAGTATTTTTATTTTTTCACCTTTATTCAATATCAAACTCTCCTGTATTCTGTAATTTACAGGTTCATATATCCAAAGCCACAAACATATAATATCATTAAAAATAAACCTCTATGCACACCAGCACTATGATGATTAACAGTACACATTCATCTTTCCTCAGTTAGGTGTGTCCTACACCGCTGCCCCACCAGGTTTATGTTAGCTGCGCTGCAGCGCTGGAATGGTAAGATTAATTATACGCTGCCCACACTGGATCCAATACACTCAAACTTATTTGGGAAAATCCATTAAAAGGCCCAAACAGAGGGAAATTTTGCAACGGCCCACCGTTTTGCTTTTTACAAATTATCTAATATTCAAATGGGTCGGACAAGGACATTCCTCTGTGTCGTTTTCTCCATTTCCAGAGAAGGTGTATACCACCCACACGCCCCTCTGAAACCAGCCAAAACCCCTCCATAACTTACTTTAATCTTATAATTTTCCTTTACCTTGACTGGTCATTTAAATCTGAGCTTCAAGGCAGAAATTATATGGAGAGAATCATATAATATATCCTAAAGTTTGAACAAATCTACTTACAACTTTTCTCCTGATTCTAAAACTTAGCCTGCGGCTACTGATTAGTTTCTTCTTTACTCTCACAGAGAGTGTGTATGTCATACAAGGCTACAGCCACACTATATACTGATGTGGAGTCTGGTTATGAAGAGGGTATTTCAAGAAGTTATTAAAGTGTGCATGGCTGTGAGACATAGTTCACTTTCGCCAGACACAGAGGGACAGTTTTCTCATTGAGATTGTGCTTTTTTAAAAATTAACTCGCAATTAATTACATATAGGCCTGCAGTGAATATGCATATGACATATAATTACAGTATTTCACTCCTACCAGGTCTTTGCTGGCATGATGGAGTGCTTCGTACAGTACAGCACCATCTGTTAAGCTCCCTGGAAGGAGTTTAATGGCTTGTAGTGTACTGCTCCCTAGAGGTTACGTATTTGCACTGCAACTTGTGCTGCACTGCCTTTGATATCATGTTTCACTGTGCGGCAAAGGCAGGACGCACAGTTTAGGAAGGGGATTTCCAAATGGTTTCATGTCAGGAAATCTCAAACAGAAATGATTTTAAAAACAGACAACAGCTGGTAGGAATATTACATTTACTTATTTTTGTTATTAGTTCAGAATGTGGTTATGGTAGTAAAGTAAAAACATCTAAAATTGTCTAGTTAGATGAAAACTGGCCTCACTTGCATGGTTGGATAACTGATCGGGCCTCGCCGGCACAGGCCCAGGGGCCCAAAGTGTAAGGGGTCCCTCCTGGGTTTCCTGCAAAATGTAACTTAAATGAACACCAACCAGGAAGAGACTGAAAATGATGACAAAGAGAAGCATAGGAACTGCAAAGACACACAAAATAACAGCAAAGAAAATGAAAGAGAAACAGGCAAACAGGCAAAACAACTACAAAGAGACACACTATAACAATAAAAAAGATGCAAAGAAACAGCAAAGATACAAAATAACAACTCAAACAGGCAAAACAACCACACATATACACAAAACAAAGACACAAAATGACTACAAAAAAGGTTAAAAGGAACTGAAAAAGAAACACAAAATAACTACTTAAACAGGCAAAACAACCACAAAGAGACACAATATGACTACAAAGAGACAAAACGGAACTGCACAGATAAAAAAAAACTACTAAAACAGGCAAAATAACCTCAAAGAGATGCAAAATGACTACAAAGAGACACATAATGTGTAAAACAGGCAAAAAAACAACCAAGACACACAATATGACTACAAAGAGACAAACAGAACTGCAATAAGACACAAAATAACTACTGAAACCAACAAAACAACCACAAAGAGATATAAAACCACCACCATCACCATGTGATACTTTTTTTATGCAGTGCCATTTTTGGTCTGAATGCCTGCTAACTCTGCCTGCTGAGTTCAAACCTGCCTGGAAAATCTGTCGCATGTCATCCCAGTTTCTATCCTTACAGTATTTCCTTTACACTGTGAGTTTCGGAATAAGGGACAACAATCAATCAAAAAGTAATCTGTGAAATTCAGTTATGCCAAACTGATGAGAATGTGCATCCTTAAAAGTTTAATCTCAACAAAGTGAGAGAAAACAATAGGATGCTATTTTGATGAGGCGCTCGTATTTTTACACCCTCATGCCTGACTCTGCCCATAACACAACCACAGCTCATTGCCAGAGTCAGTGTCATTAACACTGGCATTTCCAATTTTGAGTCATATTCATGGGAATCTTTCCCATCACTACTGTTCAACATGATGTGAATGCCTTATTAAGATCATACAAATAATAAATGAATAACAGCTGGGGGGGGTTTCACAGCAATGTCATCCAGCTTTGCTGTATTCACTGTTGTCCAGGGACCATGAGAGATTTACTGTTGGTCTTCCTGCAAAATGAGGGACAGATTAAATGTGCCTTTCACTAGATTGTGACACATTAAAGGGATAGTTAAGATTCTTTTAAAGTGGGGTTGTATGGGTTACTTATCCATAGACAGTATATTACATACAGTTGCTGTCAGTTGGCAGGCCCCCAGTTTGGAGAAGCAGGTTGGAGTCTGACACAAAAGTTAAGCAACATACTACTGTGGAGGGGTCAGCAACTACATGCATTTTAGCTACTTAAAAAAGTCCCACCTATAAAATCAGTATCAGTTTAGATGTACACTATATTGAGAGCATTTTTACTGCTTCACCTTAATGTCAGACAGTGAATTCCAACAGCAAAATGAAGCTGTTATATCACTCTCTTCAAAACCAGACTCCACTGAGAAAAGTAGTGATTTAACATTACTCACTGCAGCTGCTGGTCTGCTGCTGACCGGAACAGTTATTTTGTTTATGTTTCTTGTGTGACTTTGGGCTTTGATAGGGTTAGTTCAGATTCACCAAAGTCACACAATAGCACAAACTATGTAACTAATCAAAACAGTGATAGACCAGCAGTTTATGTGTTCAGTGAGGTAAAATTAGTGGTTTTATCAATGGAGTCTGGTGGCTATGATGAGGGCATAGATGGGAAACTGAAGCCATGACTGTATATATTCTGTGTATTATCTATTTAGGTTTTTATACATATATATATATTCTTATTTTTTATTTTTGTTAATAATCCTGTTTATTTGAACTATATATTTGTAAATAATCTTGTTAGATTTCTTATATTTTCACTTATCTTACGCAAATAATTTCCCCTCGGGGATCAACAAAGTATTTCTGATTCTGATTCTGATTCTGATTAATGGCTTCCCCATCAGAACAGGCTGTAGAGCGATGAAAATACCCTTAATAAATCGTGCACTTAAAATGATACTGACTTTTTTAGGTGGGACTTTTTTTAGGTGGCTTTTGGGTTTCTGACCCCCATCCACAGCAGTACATTGCTGGGAACGTGACAACAGTATGTTTCCCACTGCACAAAAAAAGTAGTCTATTGCCTATTATTAGGGGGTTTCCTTTTTGTTTGTTTGTTTGTTATTAAATTGTTGTCTTTTTAATGTCATTTTGTGTATCTGTATGGTGTCCTTGAGTGCCAAGAAAGGTGCCTTCAAATAAAATGTATCATTATCATTATTATTATTATCATTATTATTATTATTATTATTATTATTATTACTACCCCATACAGCCCCACTTAAAAAAATCCGATCCACATCTTTAAGAGAATGTACTGGTGACTATTTTGTTTGCTTGTGACATTAAATCCTTACTCCTCCATATTCATTTATGGATTGGTTTCTTTTGCAGTGGGATTTAGGTGTTTGATTTCCCATCAAATGAATCCCTGGACACAGGTGGAGATTTCAGTAGTATTCAAAATATTCAGACAAGATGGATTATACTTCAGTAAAAGTAGCAATACAAAAATGTAGAATTATTCAAGCACAAGTAAAAGTCCTGCATTCCAAATTATATTTATGTATATATTCATTTACTTGTTTGTTTGACATTGCTTCATATGTAAAACACAAAGTAGATACAATGCATACAGGTTTCTAGCCATGGCCAGTTTGCAACCCCTGTCCCTAATTAGGCTTTTGGAATTAAAACAGTGAGTGTAAGATTACTGAGCATGGAGTCATTCATGAGTACATGTAAAGAAAAATTAAATATTAAATTACAAAAGCAATAGCATTAAGCTGAATGTCCCAAGACTGTTACAGTGTATTATCATGTATTTATACAGAGTATATGTTTAAAGGTACTGATGCATTATGTCAAAAACATTTCCTAATATTTTGTAACATAAAAACACCACGTTTAGACATTAAAATTATTGTATCTGATAAACCCAGCGCGCGAAAGGCAAGAGGAGGAGATTTGGTCCTCGTGGCTCTCGGTTGTAACTCACTGTATGTTGACGTGTGGCTAAGCTAGGCAGAGAGTGTAGACTGTAAAAATAGCTAGCTGTGCGCTTGCTTCTTGACAGTGGGTGGTAAAGAGAAGCACTGACAGCACTGACTGTTTCTATAAACATATAAACTTTTAATAATGGCGGCTGACTGGGAAGAAATCCGCCGGCTTGCTGCTGACTTTCAGAGAGCACAGTTTGCTGACACAGTGCAGAGGTAAGTGCACATTAGCAGCTGTTAGCAGCGAAGCTATGGTTAGCTAGCTTTAAACTTTCATTTAAAAGTACCGCTGCTAAGCTAGCTGTGAAAATACTTCTTTATGTTACCAGCTGGCGTTAGCAATAACAGCAAAAACATACGTCTTTAACTAGCAGGAAACGTCTCTTGTGACACTTTGCTAAACCTGTCTTCAGGCTGTCGGAGAGGAACTGCATTGAAATTATTGCAAAACTGGTCCAAGACAAGAAGCTGGATGTGGTGCACACACTTGATGGGAAGGAGTACATCACCCCTGCACAAATCAGCAGAGAGATACGAGATGAGCTCTACGTCCATGGAGGTCAGTGTGACAGCCACATGAAGCACAGGCTCCAGACATGATACTGTCAGCTAAGCAAGCTAATACAGACCTGTCATATGGCCTGAAATTATATATAACAGTCACTGTCTGTGGGATATAACGTTAATCACTTTTCCTGTGTTCACTGCTGTCATACCCTGTAATACATACTATGAATATCACTAAACCATTGTCAGCTGCAGCAAAGTGAGAAGTGTATATGATAATAGTGAATAAATCCTGTCCCTCTGTTTCACAGGGCGAATCAACATCGTGGACCTGCAGCAGGTGTGTATCAGCATGTTGCTCTGAGCCCTGTGTGTTACCAGCTGTGCCCTGCACCATATGCCCACAGAAAGAAGAGCCACAGAATTCATGTTTATTATAACTTCCTGATAATTACATTTTGTACTTCCCCCTTTCAGATTATCACACACATTGACACAGTGAACTACTTGTAAAAGGCTTGAATTAAAATGGGTTTTTTAGTTTAGAAATAGGAACTGCTTCTCTTTCTTGGCCAAAAAATACTGCTCTCTGCCACATTCTGGACTGTGTTTGATTATAGGGATGTATTATATATGAATGCACCCTCCCAGTGTTTGCATGCTCAGGACTCTGTATCATAATGCATTGAGATTTATTATCAACTGTAACCAGCTAATTCATCACTGTATCTTGTATGCTAGGGTTGGGTGGCTGTCTTTAAAATTTCATAGACTTTGTCATTGGCATTCTCTTGTTTACAAAGCTATTTTTGTCCTACTTCCAGTATATTTATGTGTGTACATTAAGCAAAAATGTGTGTACTTAGGGTACATACAGAGTTTTGCAAATGAGCAGTCATGCATGCAGCTCCTTATATGTGTAATCTTCTGTAGAAGGACTAAAAGTTGCAGTTATTGGTTTCTCTCAGCCGTTTCAAAGCACTGTTGCAGTATATTTGTACGCAGTCCTCTATATGCAGTGTCAGGGTGTATTTTAGCTGGTCTATAGTTGCCCCTGTTTTATGTTTTTTGGTTCACTTATAGCATATCTCAACATACATTTTGGCTTTTCATGATCTCTAGGTGTTTAATAATGCTTGTTTTAGAGCTGTATATTTTTATTTGGTATTTTTGTTCTATTTTTTCTGTCTGTAACTTATGTTGATGCCTGTCTTGGCCAGGAAACTCTTGAAAATGAGATTTTTTATCTCAAGTTTTTTTTTCTTGTTAAATAAAGATTAAATAAAAATACAATTTAAAAATCTTGTTTATTAAAACTTCTCAAAAATGATGTTGTGATCTTTTTCCTTTCAGATTATCAATGTGGATTGGGTCCATGTTGAAAACAGAGCAAGTGACATTGCAAAAACTGATAAAGGGGTTCAACTTGTGCTGGGACAACTTATTGATGAGTGAGTATTATCTGACACTTTAAGACTCATTAAGGACTTCATCCTTTCCTGGGAAACTGACCTGCTGAAAACTGAAGTGTGAAATACAGAATTAAACAGGAAGAAGACACAATGTAAAGTATACTGTATGCTGAGAATGTATTGTCAAACTTTTTAAGCAGTTGATTATTCATATGTCGTCTGTAGCACGTACCTGGACCGTTTGGCTGAAGAGGTGAATGACAAACTGCAGGAGGCTGGTTTGATCAGTATTGCAGAACTGTGTAAAAACTATGACCTCCCAGGAGATTTCTTATCTGAGGTGAGTCTCACAGTCTTTATCTGCATGTGTTTATCAGAGCAAAAAATCTCACAAGAAGTTAGACAATAAGTTGTTTCATGTATTGCATTTAGATGATTGATTCCTCGTGACAGTTTTAGATGACCTCAGCTTCTTTGATATGTTGATGCTTGCTGACTTCCCTGTCAATATGATAATATGATAAATGTATGTTTTCTAATATCTCTCAGGAGCTGTCAAAGCGTCTTGGAAAGCTCATCCAGGGAGAAATGGACCAGTACAACAGAGGGGTCATATTTACCCCAGCTTTTGTTGCTCGTCACAAAGCCAGGATACGAGGGCTTTTCAGCGCCATCACAAGGTAAATGTAGCACTTCTAAGTTTTCACACACTGGGCCTCATGCAAGAACCTCTGGTACAACAGATATGTTTTAAGACAACTTGCCGCAGTCACCAGTTTTCTCATACTTAGAAATTTACAAGTGGTCCAGACCTATCGTACCTATCGCCATGTACATGCACATGTTCTTTCTTCAGGGACGAAACACTTTTTTTGACTGGAGAATCATAATGCCTTAATCTTATTGGAATTTGAATATTATACCAAAATTAACTCTCTCCTCAAAGCCAGGCTCCATTGACAAAAATAGTAATTTTATCCCACTGAACATGGGAGCTTCTGGTCTACTACTATGTTGATCAGTTCATTTGTTTGTATTATTGTATGACTTTGTTCTTTTAAAGGGTTAGTTTGGACTCACAAAAGTCACAAAATAACGCAAACAAACTACCAATCAAGGCTGCAGTAGTGCAGCAGCTCCTGTGTTCAGTAAAGTAAAATCACTGTTTTTTTGTGAATGGGGTATGGCTTTAAAGAGAACATCGCAAAGTTTCACTTTCATTTGAGTCCCCCGTCAGAAAGGGCAGTCGGGAAGTACTGAGCATATGACTGGATAAATGAGACTTGGAATATACTGTACAAGTTGTGTGAGAGTGAATGGATGCTTTGATATAGTTTTGCTGGTGTCAAACTTGGACCCCTATGACTTCAATTCGTAAAGAATTTTCTCTGTTTTTGGATTCTTCGTTCACTGTGGGGGCATGTCAGAAAAACAAAGTTTTCTTCATGAATTCAACGTAAGACAGAATGATTTTTGATACAAATGGTCATGTGGAGGGTGAAATATTCCTTGAATAGAAAATAACATTCTGTTCACCAATAATTATCATTATGGCAGCCATTTTTTAAAATTTATTTTATTTTATGAGCAGATTTACATTTCAATTTACAGGATAATTCTGTCACTCGAACAGTCTGTGGATCTTTACGCCAGTGACAGTATCATCCAGTATTGCATCCAACAGTGTAACATTACCTGAGGGCTATAATATTCTCTCATAATCTCCATGACTGTCACAGACTGCTTTGCTTTATAAAGATGTTGTTTGGCATGTCTGTTACAGCACTGCGCTGCTCTAATAAATCTGTGTGTCGTTGGTAGCTGTATTGATCTTCTCTAACTGATTCGGGTCTCCTAATATGAATACTAACTCTGCTGAAGTTGCTCTGTTTTTGTCTGCTCTCTTCTGTCAGCAGAAACTGAAGCTCAGAAGTCTGAATTTCTTCCCTTCTTCCCTTATTCTTTAGGAACATTTTTGTGAATGAAACTTGATCGTGATCAGAGGTGAACAGGCAGCCTCATAAGTATTTGGGGGTCTCAATTCTGCTAACTACCCCATCTCACAAACATGAAATCACTCATCAATAGGTAGTTTTCATCAGGCTGATACGAGCGTTCTATGACAAGTTTATGAAGTTAAGAGACTTAAGTGAATCTGATTTGAAACACTTGGAGCAAATTTGATAAAACGCGAGAGATTTTGGATAAGAATATGAAGATGTTCTTGCATGAGGCCACATGTCCTTAACTGTATTGTATTGTTAGTATTTTACACTAAATGATCTCCTGTTTGCCTTCAATCTGCAGGCCAACACCTGTCAGCAGCATGATTGGAGCATTTGGGTTTCAGGAACATCTTCTCTACTGTAAGCTGAGACATTTGACAGTTATGTATTTGACTGGTTATGGTGTGCGTCAGTGTTTGATATTGTAATGGGTTTTTGTTGTTGCCAGCCGTCCTGGAGGAATTAGTGAATACTGGACGACTGAAAGGAAGCGTGGTTGGAGGTCGGCAAGACAAAGCTGTTTACATCCCTGATATTTATGCCAAAACACAGAACGCCTGGGTGGACTCTTTCCTCCAGCAGAACGGATATCTAGGTATGATACAATTTTGAGTTGAGCCTTCCTTTTCAGACTGTGTATGTGCTTAAAAAATCCCAATACAATACAAAATATTGCTCTGTGTAGCCCGGCCTCCAAATAGACATTTCTCCCCATGGTGCATAGCATATGGTGACACACACAGCACTGTTTTAATCACTCAAAATAAAAGATGAACAATAATGATGAAAAAAAACAACATTAATAGCAATGTAAATTAAACCTGCATTGTTTAAGAGATGTATGTTCAATCCCTGCAACATTTCTACAGACAGTTTTAGGATTTTCTTATAAAATATTCCAATAAGAGTGGCCATGACCTCAACACAAGTTACCTGCAGATACATTCATGTTTAAATGACCCAGCCTGCTTCAAACTTAGACACATGTTTTTCAGTTGCACCAAATGTATATACATATGGGTTATGGAGCTCTATTGAATAACATTGTTTTACATTTGAAGCCTCTATTGAGGTTTGCAAGTGAAGCTTTGAATGCCTGTCTTCATATTTTATGACATCATCACCCTTAAAAAAAAATTTGAAAAATCCTTGAACAAATCCCTAATCTGAAAAAAATGATTCATGCAATAAGTTAGTTTTTTTATTGAATAAATAAATTACTATAACTCATCAGTTTTTGTCAACATAAAGACACGTTGATTAAATAATAAACCCTTAGAATTATAGCAACATCATGCTACAACAGAAATGATTAAAAAAATAATCATTTCAAAACAAAGTATTGGCATTTTTAAAAAAAAAAAAAAAAATCACAATCTGAACAGCCCGGTGCAGCAATTCAGTGTGACTGACACTCTCGTTGTGCAAAGGTCGGAGGCTGTAACCTAACGGCCCAGACACACCAAACCAACTTAAGAGAACTAGTGGTGATAAAGGCCCCCTGCTGCATCACCTCACAATGCATCTCTCGGCCTTCTATGCTTCTATGTCGGGGGTCTGGGTAGTGCTGCTGATGGTGGTTGAACTTTTTAAACTTGTCGTGGCGGCTTGCCGTGTGACCGAGGCAACCGCAGAAAAAACATTACAGCAAGGGTAACTATACAGGTAATAGTAATAATAATACTAGTAGGTTAGAGTAAAGGTGTGATGTGTATGCATTATAGTCTAAATCAAACTGATGAAGTGCTCCTCCTGCAGAGTTTGATGCGCTGGCCAGGTTGGGGATCCCTGATGCCTCTACCTACATCAAGAAGCGCTTCAAGTCCAACAAGCTGCTGTTCCTCAGAGCAGCCTGCGTGGGTCAGGCTCTGGTCGACCAGGTGGAGGCCTCTGTGGAAGAAGCTGTCAACTCTGGCACATGGACTGACATACAGGTGGGTTAGGGTTAGGTTAGGTTAGGTGCTCACACAGCTCTGTCTTCACCTGAGCCACTAATTATTGTAAAAATATGAGTTACGTGTGTTTTTCACTCTGGCTCTCCCTCTGGCTGTTTTAGCCAATTTTGCCGAGCTGCCTGTCGATGGAGGACGTGGGGATGTTGATCAACCAGGCTATGAGGAACACTAATGTCCAGTCCTCTGCCAGAGTGCTAGGAGACACGGTCGTCGTCAGTGAGAAGTTCATCAGCAGCTGCCTGTCCTTATTTGAAGACGCCATGCAGCAGAAAGCTCAGATGGTACAGTACAGCCTTGTTTGTAACACACCTCCACAGAACACTCCTGTGTAGAGTCAGTAAGCACAATGTCCTAATTTACTCTTTGAAAGTACAGTGTCTGTGTTGTTTGTTTAATGTGGCTCTCAGGAAGTCAAGAACAATCCAGTGTTTGTGATCACTGAAGACGATCTGAAGCAAGCATCCATGCTGACAGAGAGCTCAGCAGTAAGCTCTAAAAAGGAAAAGAGAGAAGCAGAGCGCAGGAAGAAGGCTACAGGTTGGTAAAGTTCTCCCAACCTACCTCTGAGACTAAACAAAAACACACACACACACACACACACACACACACACACACAGGTAAACTGTGAAATCTACTGCAGACTTGGAAACTTTTGCCACAGTTAGCCTGTCCCAGACACATCTCTTAGATCTGAGTCTTAGAAAAGTTGATCCTCTGTTTCCAGCGTCCTGAGACATGTCTGCACCTCTTTGTTGGCTGTCCCAAATTTTTCAAACACATCTGATTGCCATGTTGCCAAAAACAGGATGTGCTGGTTGTTGGGTCACCTTGGAGACAAGTTTGAGACATTTGTCATTTGTCAAGTTTTTGTGTCATTCTGTAGCCTCCCAGTAGCATTTCTTGTGTATTCAAATCTGAACATTCAAATGTTGGTCTTAGTATGTATGTTTTAGCACCAAAATGCTATTTTCTAAGCCCTTCTGAAAATGTTTCCCCCACGTTTCTGTATGATGACGTTGCAGACAGGAGTGCCAGCACAGAAGCTTAGCAATGAACTGGGGTGGATGACACGTTATTATGATATGAAAGATTGAAGTAGCTGGTAGACCAGCAACTCCTGTGTGCTGTAATGTATGTAACGGCTTTAGTTTGCTGTCAGAAGGGGCTGTCTGACAGCAAGGTAAAATAATAAATATAATATTCTAAATATAGCAAACAGGTGGTCCTTTTTTCTACGTGGCTAAAATAGGTTTTGCTGCTGCCCCTGTAAAAGGTCAGCAAATTTCTTTGACAGAAATGGTAATTTTGGTTAAAATGTATTATTAATACAATCACAGTTAATCATCTGTTGGCGAAGTGCATGTTTGTGGGTTGAGGAAGGGCAGGTCATCAACTGTGTAACCTATGCCACTGCTTTTTGCTAACAGCTGAGTGGATGTTTCCATTTGAAAAACCTGGAAAAGAATGCAGATGGAGTTAATCATTTAGTCTATAGAATATTATCAGAAAGCAGATGATGTTCCCAGAGCCCATGGTGATGTCTTAAAATGCTTTGTTTTGTCAAACCGACAGTCCAAAACCCAAATATATTCAGTTTATGACCACAGGCTCATGAAACCAGAGAGTATTCATGTTTGAGTAGCTGGAGGCAATGCATTTTTACAGATAATCAAAATACTCACTCATTCCCTGTTGATTACCTAATTAATCAAGTAGTGGATGGATCACTGCTGCTCTAATACACACACAGCCAATAATGCAGGGCACTAATTCTGTTATCAATATAATAGTAGTCAGTAAACAAGCTTCTCCAATTTGTTGCGGCGGTGAAACAGGCTGCAGTGTAACCCACTCCGGCATTCGTGCACTGTCAATTTAAATCTACAAAAGTGTTTGTTTTTGTCACTGACAGGCTCACATTATTTTAAGTGTCAGACAACATTTTGGAAAGGATCCCAACAGAGATAAATATTATGTTAAAGAGTAAGATCCTTTTAGTTTGACCAGAAACAGCCCTGAAATCGCTATCACCAAACCCACCAGACTCCATTTAAATAAACAGTATTTTTTTCTTAGCAAAACAAACTTCATTCAAAGCTAAAAACCTTCTTTGTTCATCTTTACACTGTTCCAATAGTCGGCACTGAAATAATTAAACATTAAGTTCACACAAACAACAACCCCCTTCCTCTGTTTGTTGTCTTTTAGGAATTTGGGTTGAGGACATTTAATATTTCTTTGTTCTGATTCTCTCCAGGGATCAGTTTTAAGTTTTATTGTTAATATTACTGTAATGTTTTTGTGCCTTATTTGAGTCAGTTGTGCTCCAGCATGTATCATGTGTATCTCAAAACTTGAAGCCTCCAGTGCACATACTCTGAGAGTGGACTTTTCAGTGAAGTAGGAGACATTTTGTCCAATAGATACAAAAACACCCAAATCTCCATTTGTCAGTGAGAGAGAAGGAGGAAATGTCATTTTAAGAATTTAGAATGAGGTAATTGAACTTTTCTCCACTCTAACTTTCTTTGTGGCATGTGTAAATTCATCCTGTGCTATTTTTACACCTGTTTCTTGATACATACACCTCGTGAGGCAGAATGCTTCACATCTCCACCCCAACAGAGCTTTTCTGGCTGGTTTCTTGAATATCAGGATGATTTAACCTGGTCTTGGACTTTCGCTAGTGGAATAAAATTGTAATCGAGGCACCTTGTATGAGATCCGTGTGGACAGTACAGTCATTCTGAGATTTTAAAAGTTTTGTATTTTCCACTTGGCTTTAGCAGAACACTACCCCAACCCAGCAGAAGGGTACTATCACATGTGATATTTGATGTGAGAAGAAGGGTATTTGCTCCTGGATTATGTATCATCTGTTAACTGTTTGTCTCCCAGAGGGCAGTGGCAGTGTGAAAGCAGGCGGAGGAGGAAACGCCAGAGAGATCCGGATCCGCAAAACCAAGAAGAAAGGGAGAAAAGACGAGGACAGCGACGAGGAAACCGGACCTTCACAGCAAAGTACAGTCACGGCCACAAAGCTATTTTATCTGCACAGGGACATAATGTCTCTATATGCACATTAAACCTGTTCAGTGAGGCATTTTACTGTAACAAGAGCGTAATGGCTGGTTGGCTAGAAATCTCTCCCCTGGGTTGTTAAGCTTTTTTTTTTCATGGAAGACAAAGGTAACTGTACTATCCCTGTGAGACTAATTAGCTTGTGTTTTACCTTTGCCAAGATCGCAGTAAACAGACTGCGGCCCCCTTTATGGCCCAGGAGGAGATCGTAGCTGTTTTAGAGGAGAGACTGAATGACTGCCCCGAAGAAATCCTCTCTGAGCTGGCAGAGCATTTAGTAAGGTAATACAAAGGTTTCTGTCCAAAGTTAGTTTTCTCTGCTAACACTTTGCTGCAGAAAACTGAGAACACTGAGTCACTTTTAATATCTCTGCAGGCCTCTAGCTAAATCCTATCAGGAGGTGCTGCGGACGGTGTTCATGTCCTCCACCAGCTCTCCATCAAGGGCCAACAAGAAGAAGAGCATGAAGGAGCTGCAGGAAGAGATCACCAACCTGTACAACAACATCCGACTCTTTGAGAAAGGCACTAAGTTCTTCTCTGGTAAATCCTGCTCTCACCATCAAAGTGGAAATCACGTTTTATCAAGATACAATATTGTATCCATGTTTTGGACAACGATACAATGTTTGTTGAATCACAAAGGCTTCCATGATATGGTTTTGATTCAGTTCAATTCAGGGGCCTGCGATGGATATGAGACGGTATCACATGCCCTAAGTTCCAGAAGAAACAAAAGTATAAAATTCAGATCAATAATTGTCAACACATTTTTTGCTAAGTTTGTGAAGACAGCTTTGCTTTCCTTGGTTGCCCTCAAAGTGAACGAAAAATCCAAAAAAGGCGAACATTCTTCATTAATTGAAGTAAATGGGGGCTAAGTTTAACAGCAGCAAAACTATATATCAAAACATCCATTTACAAACTCTCACACAACTCGTGCAATTTAATCTAAGTCTCATTTATCCAGTCGTATGCTTCATACTTCCAAAACACGTGCATTTTTGCCATAACATTAAAATATAAAACACTTGCACCTACAAGTAGCACCTCCAGGAACGCTACTCGGTCGTGCAAGAGACTGTTTGTACTAACGTTTTAGCAAAAATGCATGTGTTTGGGAAGTAGTGAGCATACAACTGGATGAATGAGACTTGGATTATACTGCAGGAGTAGTGAGAGAGTTTGTAAACACATGTTTATGACCTCTTTTATTCAGTTCATCAATCAAATTTGGCTTTTTGGATTCTCTGTTCACTGTGGAGGCAGTGAGTTTTATTTATTAAGTCAAGGTAACGCATGGTGAGTAGTCGATAAACAAATGGTCATAATGCAGATGAAGTATTCCTTTAAGCACTTTTATGTTGCATAAATTAGCCTAATGGTTAGCAGACTTTTTTCTAGTCATAGTGTAACAAATGACATATATTATTTATCATTTTTATGCCTCCTTGCTGGCTATGGTTTGAGGCATTATGTTTTTAGGCTGCCCATTTGGCCCATTCTCATGCATGCAATATCTCAAACACACCTTGAGAGAATTTTTGGCACAAACATCCACATGGACCTAATAGAATATCATGATGAAGTAGTGATGTTTTATATTCAAAAGGTCAAAGGCAAACGTCAGCTGTCATGGTTACATATGAGTCTGGGCAGACATGGATTTAAACTGGAACTGTAATTTGACTGGTTGCAGAGGCGTACAACTGTGAGGCGGCAACTGTAGTTCTTACTCCCTGTTGGTTTAAGTCAGTGCCTCTCCTAGCAGAACAGCACAGTTAAATTTCAACTTACGTGCACGATTTTACAGACTAATATCGTTGAAACGGGGCAGCTAATGTGGCCGTAGCGACAAGTAAGCAGAGTGAGGTGCCCGGTCAGGTTTGTCACGTTTCCTGAGTATTTTATCTCATAAAGGCATCGTTTGCACGTGGCATGTGCTTCCTCTGTTGACCCATTTTTTTTCTCCGACATCCAAAGTATCTCCACACTGCTGATATATTCCCGAGGGGGAAGTACATACCCTCATCATCTTTTCTTGGCTGCTTGCCATTATCTGTCTGGCACCATTTCATGGTGACACAGATGTGCCATAGGAATTTTAACATAAAGGAATATCTCAAAGATGATGATGTGGATCAATGACTTTACTGCAGCATTGATATTGGATTGTTGAATCGATACATTGAGGTGTTGATTTAACTGTTAGAGGACTTAGTTTGTGATGCTGTTTGACTGGTAGGAATGGCAAGCTTTGCCATAGTGCTGGCAAATTTAACTGCATTGGAAAATTACATTTACAATGTTGCATAAGCTTGTGAACTCTGAATCTTTCATGTCATATTCTGAAGGAACCTAAATCAGCAAAAAAACAACCATATCTGTCATGCCTTTCACACATGTAAATATGCCATAAATGTGTATGTAAAGAGAGAACTACCTCAGATTCAAAGTTAAATCGGTGGAAATTCTTTTATCATGCAGATGAAACTCAAGTCCACATCTCCAAGCACCTCCTGAAGACCCTGTGCACGGATGTCACCAACATCCTGGTCAACTTCCTGGCTGCTGACTTGATGATGTCTGTGGAGAATCCCAGCACCATCACCAATGAGGTCTCCTCTTAAATAACTGTATTCAGCTAGACAGGCAAAGAGCTGAGCTCACATTTAAATCAAGTTAGACTTAATTAGGACCGTGCACCATTGTTTGAAATGCACTGTGGGACTTGTTAGAGTTTGGACTTGATCATGACTGTCTCTGATGTGTTGCCTCAGGTCAGAGTGAAGATTCTGGGCAAACTGTCAGAAGAGACCAGAGGACCGCTCATGAAGCTGCACAACTGCCTGAACGGCAAAGTGAGTGTGTTTCCTGTCAGTTGCATCATCGGCCCAAGGATACAGCAGAAATAGAGTGATGGAAACTTGTTCACTTTATGTTGCTTCACAGACTATAGAAGACTTCATGACCAACATAGAGACATGTGCCGAGGTGTGTGGCTTCATGCTGAAGAAGGGAGATAAGAAAAAGGAGAGGTAATACATGTTTTTTTGGATTGCTTGTAACTTTTAGTATCTAAATGTACATGAAGTTCTTTCTAAGTTTTGTAGTTTTAATGTGCATGATTGCTTGTTATCCAGACAGGCACTGTTTGTGCACCGTCAGGCTCTCACTGAGCAGCTGAAGGAGACGGAGGATCCAGCTCTGGTGCTGCACCTGACCAGTGTGCTGCTGTTTCAGGCCAGCACCCAGTGTATGCTGCACGCCCCTGGCCGCTGCGTGCCTCACATCATCGGCACCCTCACTGGCCGAATAGCCACGGTATGTCTGACACTCGCTGACTTACTGGCTGACATTACACATTTAGTAATGTGACTACAAGATATTGCTATTACATAACAATGGCTGTGCTTACAGGTGCAGTAACAAGTATGCTGCGGGTGACACTTGTCTCATTGTCAGCTAGCAGTTACAGGATGTGAGCATTAAAGGGACAGTTCACCCCAAAATGAAAAATACGTATTTTTCCTCTTACCTGTAGTGCTTTTTATTGGTCTAGATAGTTTTGGTGTGAGTGTCAGAGATATCAGCCGTAGAGATGTCTGCCTTCTCTCCAATATAATGGAACTAGATGGCACTCAGCTTGCGGTGCTCAAAGCGGCATAATAATACATTTGAAAAACTCAACAGCAATGTCTTTTTCCAGAAATTATGACCTGGTTACTCAAGATAATCCACAGACCTTGTTGTATTACAGAATTCTTACTAGTTTAAGTCAGAATGACCCTTAAAGGAATGAAAACAGAAGACATATTGTTGTTTGAACGAACGTTTTATTACTATAATTAGACATGAAACCACTTTGTTAAAGGAAATATGTGTATAAAGTCTCCCCTTAGAAATTACAATGAAGGGAAGATTCTCCGTCCAGTTCCTTTTTTTTTCTTCATATCAAAGATAAGCAAATGTACATGGTATGATTAACCATCAATTTTTATTATTACAGTGTACCTTGAAACCTGTGTACCATTTTTAACCCTACCTCGTTGTGAGTAGTTTCATGCAGGACCTATTTTCTCTTTACCGAAGTACACCCCCCCATCTGTATCACTGCGCATAAAGTGAGTAGACAGCTTCATTTTGAGCCACAAAATCCCTTAAGCATTGTTAACTAAGGTATGTTAGCACCACTAGCTGTGCTGATGTCGCAAATGTGCTAGCAGTGCTAACAATTAGGCCTTTTCCATTATCACTTTTCACTGCATTGGTAAGCAGCTTCTCTTCAGTAAAAACAAGTCTACTGATACAGCAAGGAGTGAAGTAGAGATGCACCTCTACAAACAGCTCACCTCCAACAGGTAAACTTCTTTTACCTGCCCTGCTGTGTGATGGAAAAACACATGCAGCAAAATAACAAGGAAATTTAGCCATGGATCAGCCTGCTGCTTTTAAACGTCAGCGCTCAGGACAAGCTGTCATCAGTTAAGGACACACCTTTAATAGTCTTGATTTAACTGAGTAACAGTTAAATGTTGAAATTCCTCTCCCAAACACAGTATGGACCAGAAAGAGTGTTTAAAAGTCAGAACACTCAGCTCCTAATCATTGAGCAAGTTGTATGTATTAGCAACCCAGTCAGCCTTTCACCCTTTGGTCATTTTATGCTCAAGGACAGTCCATTTTGAGTTCAGCTTTGATCCACCATTTCAACACGTCATTCCAGTTCA
Source organism: Epinephelus awoara (assembly GCA_035609425.1). Taxonomy (NCBI): domain Eukaryota; kingdom Metazoa; phylum Chordata; class Actinopteri; order Perciformes; family Serranidae; genus Epinephelus; species Epinephelus awoara. The sequence continues at coordinate 8,233,410 of CM069305.1, forward strand.
TAGAGGAAAACGTCCCCAGTGGCAAACTTAAAAACATGAAACTAAATTGAGCAAATAACATAAAATATACACCCTCTCAGTTAGAAGTGTTTAGTACGCAGTTTGTGATCTAGAGACTGTATATTTCTATGAAAACCTACAGTAGTGCAGCTTTAGCTCACTTATAATAGACATGTTTATTTGTGCTTCGGTGTGGTCTAAATGCTTCAGCAAATGTTGGCAACACACCGCTTCATCTTAGGATTGTTTACATCCAGTTTTCAGACTCCGCAGCTGTCGGTAATCTCCATCTGCTGCAGTGTCGGTGTAATAGAGCGTTTGTTTGGGGAGTTAAATGGCTGAAATGTTTGCGTGCATCCATGTGTTGCTGCAGGAGCAGCAGCAGCTGCTGGCTGCCTACCAGGGCCTGGTGGTGAAGCAGCTGGTGAGCCAGAGTCAGAGCAGGAAGCAGGAGGAGGCGGAGGGCGAGGCCGACAAAGCGGAGGAGCAGGACGAGGAGGGCAGGAGTGTCCGCGCAGAGCTCATGGCCCTGACACCACAAGTCAAGGATCTGGTGCTGTCCCAGAGGAAGACATCTGTCACAGAGGACTGAACATTTCATAGATTAGAGAAATGAATGTGATTGATGATGAATCTTTTTATTGTCTTACATGTTGAGATGAATACTTTAAACTCTGTCAGATCAGCTGTTAAAGGGTAACTTCGGTGTTTGACACCCTGGACCCTATTTTCAGCCGCAACACAGGCTGCCCCTTGCTTGTTTTTGCCACTGACAGGCTCAAAATATTAAGTGTCTGATAACAGCCCGGAAATGGCTGTCAACAAACCCACCAGACTCCATTTAAATAAAACACACTTAATTCAAAGTAGACAAAAGCAAAATAAAACTCACAAAAGCCATCTCTGTTTGTCTTTCCGCTGTTCCAACAATCACCAACTCTGTTTTGATGGAAGTAAACCCTTAAGTCACTATGTGAGAATATGCTGGCTCTATACACGATAAAATTACTGTTTATTTAAATGGAGTCTGGTGGGTTTGGCGATGGTGATTTCAGGGCTGTTTCAAATTAAACAAAAAAGTTCTTACTCTTTAACAAAAGGTCTATCTCTTTAAGGATCCTTTCCATAATGTTGTCAGACACTCAGAATAACAATCTGAGCCTGTCAGTGGCAAAAACAAGCACTTCAGTGGACGTACGTTGAAGGTGCACAAATGCCCCGGCTGGTTACATCATAGTTTTGCCCTCCCTCGATACGGGACCATTTTTAAAAAGTTGTTGTCTCTATTAGTCACTTAAAAAAAGAACTTGGGAAAATGGGATCCATTTTGAAAAAATACCAAAGTTCCCCTTTAATACCATATTTTTGTGATTTATCCATGTGGACATGATTCTAAATTATTAAAGGAAATTCCTGTGTGGGATGTCTCCCTGTAAACCCAATTAACATGAAAATCCTCAATGAGGTTTTGATTTTCATGCATTCATTAAAGCTCTCCTCTTCCTCATGTGTTTGAGTTTGTTATTGTAAAAGGTCTCAGAATCACTGTGAGCTATGACTCACTGTTCACCTCACTATAGCAACATTCACGCTCCTATACAGACCTGGGAAATTGTGCAGGACAGTTTATTATTAACCTTGAAAATGGGTTGACAAAGCAGCCTGCTTGTTGTGAAGCTTTCTGGCAACCGAGTTAATCTCAATATTCTGATGAGCACTATGTGATAGGGCCGAAAGCACCAGAACAAGCCAGTAAGTGAACCCTGAAATTAAAACTGTCAGGTTCAATTCATGATTTAGCTCGGATGAGTGTGAGAGGTAATCAAAATCATGAGATGCTTAAGCTCCTATTTCCATGGCAACTGCAGTCATCTGACAAGGACAGTTTAACACAGAGCGCTCCAAAACAAATGACCAAGTGGCCCTTGAGTTTAGAACACTTTGTCAAAGTAGCTGTGAAAGTAAAATGAAGAGATCCAGCTGTGAAGAAGCAAGACATATAAAGTTTGATTTTATACATTGTCACAGTTGTAAAGAATGCTCATCAAGCAAGTGGAAATCTCACTTAGACTTACTGAAATATCCCCATGATATTTCTGTGACTGAGAAAGTGAAAGCTTTGGAATAAGAGTTGTTTGTCTCCCTCTTGTGGCGACTTACGGAGCATCACACAACACATTTTAATGGTTTGTCTTTCTATGTGTAATTCTCTGTTGTAACACTGGGGGGCACCAAACACAAAATAGTATCAGCAACACACTGGATAATATTTATATTATTTGAGAGGGCCAGAAAAAGACACTGTACATGGCACTGTCACACAAACCAAATTTAGATCATACCACAATTATGGCAACAGCATTGAATATACATATACCACACAGTGTGTGGACAGCCTAACATTACATACATGTGTGATGCTTTAACACCCCATTCCAAAACCATCTGCTGCAATAACTGCTCTCTACTCTTCAACCAGATTTTGAAAGCTGGCTGCAGGGATTTGCTCCCAACCTTCAAGAGCTTTTGTTCTGTTGGTATTCACATTGCCACCAGGAACACTGGCGTTGTGTAAGCCAGCTAGCAGTAAGCAGCAACAGCAATTCTGCATGTATGTCACGTCTATCATGTGATGTGAGCTACTTTTAAGTAACATTACACTGACTTCCTGTCTGTCCAAGAATCAACTGCTATTGGTTTATAAAGCACTGAATGGTTAAGGCCCAAATACATTTCTGACCTTCTGCTACAGTATGAACCAACCAGACCTCTCAGGCCTTCTGAGACAGGTCTGCTTTGTGTCCCCAGAGTCAAGTCTAAACATGGAGAGGCAGCGTCTAGTTTTTATGCACCACATATCTGGAACAAACTCCCAGAGAACTGCAGGTCAGCACCAACTCCCACTTCTTTTAAATCAAGGTTGAAGACTTATCTGTTAGCTGCTGCCTTTTATTAAATCAAATGTTTATTCCTTTCTTGCACTGCACTGTAATTTTTGTTATTCAAATACCTGTATAGATGTTACCTGCACTGCAACTTTATAAAACTCTATTTTTAAATGTGTAAGTCATTTAGTGATTATTTTTACCTTTTATATATCATTTTTCTCTTTATTCTTTTATTGCTCTGTAAAGCACTTTGAATTGGCCTGGCGTATGAAATGTGCTATACAAATAAAGCTACCTTGCCTTCTATTATTTACTGTCAGTCCATTTGTGTTGTCCACCCCAGATTTGCAAAAACTCTGCAAGATGCACTGCAAGATTTCATGCTCTGTGTTTCATGTGATGTTAATCTTAACCACCCTCTAACCCCTAGCTCCTACCCAAGTGCTTTTTGCACCTAAACCTAACTCGGCTTATTAACTGTGTTGTCACGCAATAAAACAGCAAAGCAAGAATATTTTGAGGTGGCTTATGAGAGTTTCGCAAATCTAGGGTTACCATCTAGCCACGGCCCTGCCAGTGCTTTATTGGCTAATGTATTTAACGAGTCCGGTCTCACTCCACAGTAGTCGAAATCTCGCGCTTGGGCAGTGACTTGTGGCATCAGAAACCAACGAAAAAAGGCATCCTTTAACATTGGCATTATACGCAGCCAGTTGTCTTTATAGTATAACAGTGCCCAGTGGGACAAGGACAAAAGTTTAGACGGCGAAAGTCCAAGTAGGCAGGAGGGGTGGTGGATGGGTCCAACAAACACCAACTTTCACCCGAGAGAGCGGTGTTTGCGTCCTGTAAGATTCTAAAGCCAAACCCCCTTTTTTTTCTAAACCTAACCATGTGTGTTTTGTGTTAACGTCGATTTGCGATTTTGTACCAATGTGGTGCGTTTATTTTGAGATTGTATGTAAACTTAATTATTTTGAAAAAAGACAATGGGTGTAAGAGGCAGAACTTTACAGGCATCCCAGAACGTCAACCATCAACGCACCCAGGGTACCTTGCACGCCATATGTGGATGTGGAAAGTCCATGACCAACACCTGTGATGAAATCGGAGTGAGAATGTGTTGATTCGACCAATCACACTTATGTCATTCAAGGTTCCTCTTGAGCTGGAAAAGCATCACAGACACTTAAAAAGCTGCGTTTGGAGAGCTACAAATGTTGGTGGTTTATTAACATGTATATTCATTTTAAAATGATGGAACTTTTGCTAAAGATCAACAGCTGTAACCACAAGTGGCGTCTTTTATCCCATTGTTATGGTTTCCTATCCTGCAACTTTAATGTTTTGATTATTCTCAGGGCTTTCACCACCACCTTCTCTCCACCAGCAGCAGGCAGTGAAAAAGCTCTGTTGCTGGACAAACAGCTCACAGTGGGTTTATCAAATATAGACAAGATTAGAAACTAGCTAATGAACAAGTAGAGTATTTAGCAGCTAATAAAACCACAAACACTTTTTCTCAGGAGTTGGTGGAGACCAAAACAGAGATAAAAGGAGAACAAATATTGGACTTATATTTATCGGGTGGCAGCATATATGACTGATTGAATGATAATGTTGCTCTGTGTTTGTCAGAAAAGAAGGAAATAATCTGGGTCAAGACAAATGACATCGAATTTTTTTTTTATTAAACTTCTGAAAGCCAAAAAATTCCCTCTGTCTTTCTCTCTGTCTAGAGAAGAGCTCAAAAAATTCAATGAAATCCAAGCACTGACCGCTGGGAACCATGATAGAAAGAAACCCGAGCCATAGGCTGTCAGAATTATTAATATCCTCCTCAGTAAATGCTAAACTTAAGCTGGTGACATTCTCCTGTGGATTTCTCACGTTTTGAACTCAAAATCCTCCTGTAAACCACAGCCTGACATGTGACTGCACCATGTGCTGTGTGGAGGCAGACACACTGTCTGCATCCTGGCAGAAGAGGAGGATGGTGAGGAGAATATGCATGCGTGAGGTCATCATACACACAAGCACATGCTCCACATTGCCATGGAAACAAGCATCTCCTCACAGAGGCTGGATTCTTTTTCCTTTTCTTTTTGCTTGCTGTTTTCCACCGAGGCCTCCGGGTTTGGCAAGTGAGAGATGTCAAATGAGGAATTTAATTCTAAAATGAGAGATTCAAAAACAGAGCCACCTACTCTCAGAATATGATTCATACCAATACAAAACACTGAGGCAAAATTTAAACCACACAAATCCCTTTAGACTATAGCAAAATACACTCATGGATAACATACATATTTCTATCTTATTTTTCCACAATAATACAGATAACAGAAGTCCTCCAACCCACACGACCACATATGTTGATTGTTCCTACCCTCTCATACGACCCACTGGAGCATTTCCTACATAAGCGCCTCTATCGCTTAGGTTAGATGTAGGAAAAGAATCATGGTTGGACATCACTGGCTTTTGTACGCAACTTAACGTAACGTCTGTGTGTTTTGTCATCGTCATATTATGTACTTTTAACATAATTTTGCGCACTTAATGTTAAGTTGCAACATTACGTGATGTAAAGTATGTCACATAACATTACCTTCTTATGTAATTTTAAATAACTCCACACTAATTTTTGGTGTCCCACAAGACACAAACACAGGTCTCCTGGGTGAAAGTTGTGTGTGAATTGTCGTTGTTGCATTAGGTACTTTTAAAGTAATACTTAATGTATCATTGCAACATGACGTAATGTATAGTATGTAACGTGATGTTACCTCCTTACATAACTTCAAATAACTCAACAGGGACTTTGCACAGGCCACAAACAACGGTCTCAGAGGTGAAAGTCCTGTACGTTTTGTCATCCTCACAATACTAATTTAAAGTAACACGAAACATGAACAGCAGGTCTTCTGGGTGAAAGTCCCTTGTTTTTCAAGCCATTCACCCAACCACCTCCCTACACTGACTTTGTTGCTCTTTCTGCTATGTCACCTGACTTCCTCCTTTGCTCCCATAATAGTTACCATGGCCACTAAAGGTTGCCACCTACACTACATGTAAATACAGCCCCTAATAAGCTGCTTGAATAAGCGAGCTATGATGGTTAATTAAACACTCGAGAGGACCCAACACTGCTGTGTATGAAAATCTGACAGCTGGTAAATATCAGGTGTGCATCAGGCTGATAATGCCACAGGCCTTAACTATTTATAAGATTACTTGCCAATAAATTGTAGCACTTTGAGATTTTTTTAATGTAAAGTGCATTGTAAATAAAATGTATTATTATTATTATAATTATTATATATCCCTCTTTGAGTTTCATCAGTAATATGTTTAAATTCACCATTATCAAATACTTATATACAGTGAGTAGACCTCAAGTCAAAACTATTTTGTCAAGCTGTTGACAGAAAAGCTGCAGCAATCATTAATCCATTAGTCCATTAACATAAAACAAATCTATTACTATTTTGATAACCATTTTGAGCCTTTTTTGGAAATATTTTGCTGTTTTTTTCTGTTTTCTATCATTGGAAACTGAACAGTACATTTACTGTTTTATTCTTGTGAATAAAGTGTACATAATCAGCAAGAGTAAAGGTGTTGCCGCGGCTGAGTAAGTCATCCAGTGTATCAGTAAAGGAGACAAACCAGTGAAGTTCCACAGAAATGAATAGTAAATAAATTAATTATTTCTGCCTTGACCTCCGATTACAATGGTGAGGAAAGGAATTTTGTCTGTTCGTAGTGCTCACAGCATTGAAAAATGTCCTCATTACTCTAGATAATTCACAGAGCACACTGTCAACTAACAACTGTTGTAATTATAGATTAATCTGTCCATTATTTTGAACAGCTGGAACCAGAGAATCTCTGCATTTTTCTCTTTTAAGTATGTATAACCTTTCTGTCAAACAACTAATCGAATGATTGACTAATTGTTGCAGCTCTAATGTTAGTTTGCCTAAATACTCACGACTTAAGGACTACTTACCAGCTTTTTCCAGTGTTTTCTATCGCATCTCAGGTCCTCATCAGCGAAGGGGGGTTTGCTCAGTTGTCATGGATATGGCCCAGTTTGAAAAAAAAAAAAAAAATCACATTGCCCTGCTGTGCTAGGAAATGACTTAGCCTAAAAGAAAACAACAACAAAATTACCACTTCGTGATTATATGCCTCCGCCAACCAGTCAAGCTGCAGTTTACATCCATGTCTCTCCAGACATATATGTAGCGAAGGTATAAAATGTCTTCACTTCATCATTTTCATCATTGATTTTTCATCCTATTAGACGTTTGTGTAAAATGTTGTACCTGTCCCTGGTTAGGCTTTCACTGTTTTAATTCTAAAAGCCTAACCAGGTACAGGGGTTGCAAATTATCCATGGCTAGAAACCTGTATGCACTGCATCTACTTTGTATTTTACAAATGAAGCAGTGATGTATGCATTTGTCCTTGTCAAATGAACAAGTAAATAAACTAATAAATTGTCATAATTAGCATATGACTTATTGAATTCTTGAGAATTCTTGAGATGTTTGTGCCAAATTTAACGAAATTATCCCAAGTGTTTCTGAGGTATGGATGGGATGGATGTGAGGTCACAGTGACCTTGACCTTTGGCCTTTGACCACCAAAGTCTTATCAGTTTATCCTAGATAAACTAGATGTTGTGCTAACGAGAATGGGAAGGATGGACAGAAGGACAACCCAGAAAACATACTGCAATCGTCCACTGCTGTTGCAGGAGCAGAGGCATATAAACTATACATAACTGACGAAATTCAGAAATGGACTAACACGTTGTTGCTTTTGGTCTTTTCATGAGATTTAGTTGACCAAAAAACAGAGTAACACGAGCATGTCTCCCAGAATAGAAATGCTCATATACAAAATAGAAATACATGTAAGGTTATGAGTAAATTCATTTAGTCACATCCATATAGAGATGGTGGTAATCACTGCTTTAGTGTTAACATGTTAGAGTACCATCAATGGGTCCATTTTAATCACATTTGCCCCCCAGTGGTAATCAGCCATTAACGATAGCATTAAGTCCCACACTCTCCCCATTATATATAGTTATACAGGACCATGTAAGTGGCTCATACAATCAATATAATCCATGTTTATCCAGTCAGTATAATTGATGTTGTTCATGCAAAACCCTAAAAGCCCCTTCTAAACTCACCTTTGCACTCCATGTACTAATGATTACAGGAACACTGCACAGCAACATTATGTAACATTTCTAAAATGTTAGCCTGAATGAGCACATCCCTTATATTGATCCAGGAGCTAACAGACCATTGTTGAAGCAGTGCAGTCTTACATTTTCTTGACCTTTCAGTTCTGCCCTTGTGAGGGCAATTTCAGTGTTGCATTACTGTCACTAAGGGCAACAAGTAGATGCCTCTCTAATCTAAGAATATAGTCCAAGGCATCTATATTTTATGGAGTAAGGACATGAACCCACACAGAGGATTTAAGCTTCCCAGAAGAAACACTCAAGGTTACCCACACATCCCAGCGCTTGTTTCTAATAGGATTCATAGAACAGCAGCTTCACAGCCCAGCAGGTGTGAAAGCAACAATCAGCTGCTTTTTGTGACACATCACAGCCTCAGAGGACTGCAGTTACATCTCAAGTTAAACTGGTTCAATTGGCTGCACGATGTCCATGTGTTAAATATTTTAATGGTCTTTCTATTACAAAATTAAAACAAGTAGTAAAACAGGAAGTAAATATACCTTACCTCACCAGGAGGTACCACATTCTGTCAGCCTAATAGCTGAAATACATGGGGCACGGATGCGGCGTGTCACGTAGGCCAAGCGGAGGGGGGGTCTTTGCCTGCTACATAGACTCCATCTCTGCAGGCTGTGGTCGCTGCCAGCTGCACTGTCTGTGTATTGAGTTTTGCCAAGCAATAATGCAGTTAGTTATGGAGAGTTCAGAAGCATATCGACTATATTGACTGGTACTGAGTTAATTAACTGGATTGTTTCAACAACAAGATGCACTGATTTGATTTATTTATTTTTTAATGAAATGTAAAAACACACAAGTCTGCTCTGCTGCTTAGCACTGCCTCTGTTACAAGGTATTCATTTTGTATCATTTTTTTGTTCTCATTTTTAACAGTTGTGCGTAGATGGGGAAAGACGCAAAAATTACGTAGCATGGTGTGCGCATGGGCAAGTGCAACTTCCATGTTCAGTGTAGCAGCTTCCGCTGAATATAATCATTGCAGTCTGCTGCAGGCATGCCACAGCTGAAGTGTCGCACCGTGCCCGTGTCACGTTATTTGGCCGTTATGATGACTACACTTTGCTGAACAGTCATAACTGTCACTGTTCTTTTTTTTTCTACATTTTAAAGGACCATAAATAGCCTATTCTGTTATGATGGTTAATGCTACAATGTAGCCTTGTAGTAAGAGACACACACGAAGAAAAAATGTCAAATTATGCCTCCTTGGGGAAAAACTGAGGCTGCTAAAGGCGGCAGGAAATTGTTGTTGACCAACCAACCGACCGATCAACTGACCAACCAACAGTGCAATCTACAGCTACTGGTCGCAGCTTAAGTCTAAAACTGACTATGTAATTTTAGTTACATAACTAACTAAGATTAGCCCCTTAGCGCTAATGCTGGTCATACCAATTACAGCTGTCGTAACAAATTCCTGAGTGTATCAAACTGGACACAGGTACATTTTATTGCTGTGGTTGCTGTCATGGTCACATTGGTTGATGCAGCTTGGACCAAAGCATAAGCAGGTGATGTTCATTGCACATTGGCGATGGCAGCGTATGTCTTCATTGGGGTTACTTGACAGAGCGTGTCTTCTCATTAAAATTCGTGGCGTAGACGCAGCTGGTTTTGGTACCAACATGAGCTTGCTGCCCTCAGCCTGCATTTAGAATAGCCACTGACAGAGAAAAGCAGGCAGGGGAGAGTGAAAACAGGTGAGTGTCTTGTTGTGCCCCCAGTGCAAGTTATAAAGGGCTGGTCTGGACTGGTGTGGTCCTTTAAGAATTCCAACATGTCTACACACCTGTTCATGACAGTCGCATCAATTTCAGCAATTTCTTCTAAAGCCAGAAAGCAAAGAATTTATCCTTCAATTCTGCCATCTGTTAACATCAGTCACAAATTCACTCTTGAAATTTTTAGCCTGCATGAGTGATGTTTGAGTTGTTTGTTCTCTGGTTTCCTGCTCTGCTGGGTTCGTTCACACTCCAAACCAATGAAAAAACCATGATGAACCGTGAAACTGAGTGATACTCACATGCATAACAACAAATGCCAGAGTGGTACAGACAGTTGGATAACCACAAGTGCCTCTTTGACTTGGTCTCATCTCCTTAGGTGAACATCACTCCATCCGCCATCACCACGCATCCTTCTGAGACATCTGCAAGTTCCTGTTGCTTAGTAATAGTCTTCAGTGCCGTGATTAAAGTGAGCTTCAAAGCTCTGGGCACGCTCATTACTCACTGCTGGCTGCATAATGAATCCCAGGGAGGAAGCTGATTAAGAACGCTATCCTTTATAATCACAAGTCTGGAGCGAATCAAACTCAACTCGTCAGTGGGAGTATCTGTGCCGTACCCAGCTGGAAGGGGTCACAGAGGTCGCTGCAAGGCTCGCCAGGCTGATATTTGCTTAAACAACAACCTGCTGACCTTTTTTGGATGGGCGGTGTTTTCCACATGATGCTACAAGCTGCCAGCAACCTCATCTGCTCTCCTTTCATGTCTCACAGTCCAAACAGATTAGATTCTCTTTGATGTGTCTGACATTAAAGGTGGACTGCTTTGAAAGGCATTTTATTTCAAATTAAATGTTGACTTACAATAAAATTCATTAAACATGCAGCATGACGTGGGCATGTAGCTGTGCCAGCAGGTATCCTATTAGTCCATGTGGTGCATTTTATACAGATCGAGTTCTGGCATTTAATTTTGGCATATACATATATATATATATATATATATATATATATATATATATATATATATATATATATATATATATGTATTTCTGAGGTGGCGAGTTGAATCACTTGCAAGGGCCCATTCTCTGCTCTAGAGAAACCTACAACAAGTCTGTTTATGGGCGCCGCCACTTGGTGGGCCCCGGTGCAACCACACTGCCTATCTATATTTACACCCCTGGTTGTATGGAGCACTTGTCCATAGTCAGTGTATTACACACAGTCGATGTCAGTCAGCACGCACCCAGTTTGGGGAAGCAGGCAGGTGTACTGACACAGAAGCTAAGCAATGACCTGCTTGGACAGGGCCAGCAACAACACTTATTTTAGATACCTCATAAAGATCCCACATAAAAAAAATCTATATCAGTTTAAGTGTACGCCATATTCAGAATATTTTCTCTGCTTTACCTTACCGCTGCACAGCGATTTCCACCAAAGAACTGTAGCTGTTACATCGCTCTCCTCAAAGCCAGACTTCAAAACAAAAACAGTGATTTAACAACGCCGAACACAGGAGTTGTTGGTCTACTGCAGCCTACCACTCCTCCAAACTGGGGGCACGCCAGCTGACATCTACGATAGGTAATGCATTGAGTATAATAGGTAACCCATACAATGCTGCGTCAGAAAATCCCAACTATCCCTTTAATTCTATTATTTTATATGTTGTTTCTCTTTTCTTTATTTCTAGAAATCGGTGTATAGACGTTATGACATTTTACTGCTGAACCTTTCGAACAAATAGGAGCAATGTTGTGTTTGCTAATGAAGATGCTCTTCTCATTTTTAAAATTAGACTGCGGTTTAATTTCTACAAAGAGCCTCTGGGGGTGGTAGTTACTCAAGTGGCTTTTTGTGTAGCCATACAAGGTTAACAAGAATGCATGTGTTCCAGAGTCAAACTCAGTGTACTGAACAGCCACCACTGCCGAGTGCAGAGCTCAGACACAAAGCCTTTGAAATGGATTGTAGCTCATGGGCCTGTGGATTATTCAGGCACAGTGTTTGTGGAGGGACGTGTTGCTGTTGTTTCAAATGTTGTTTTCAGTGCTTTGAGCTCAGAATGCAGACTTCAAACCACCTATACTGAGGCGGAAATCTCATCACAACGCGGAGAAATCAAGCCAAACTTATGGATGACATTAGGTGTATTTAGGGGGAAATAACATTCTTTCTTTCTTTCTTTCTTACAATTACACTGAATTTACCCTTTAAATCTTACAATTTTTATTGGTAGGAACTGATTCTACACAATCAGAATTATGTAACTTTTTAAATATTTTTTGTGTAATTTAACTTGATCAGTTATTAAAATAAAATACATTCAGAACCGCTGTAAAATTTGGAAATTTTGACTATTCCATATAAATGACACAAACCACTTACATACTGGGCAAATATACATTGTAAAAATTTTAATGTGTGCATTACATATATTTATTTTACAAATGTATTTATGTGTATGGATTCTCATGCCTTTTTGTTTATTATTCATTCTGATTATTTATTGTATTATTTATTTTTTAATTCGACCCTTCATATATCTTTTTTAATTTAAAATGTATGTTTTCATGATAATTAGCATTGTGGATGTGCTAGAAAGTATTTCAACTTGAATTTGCAGGGCTTAACAAGCTCTACTTTGATGCTTTTTATGCACTCCAGCACCTTTTTTTTTCACTTAAAGTACAAAAATAAAATCCCAGTGTGAATCATTTTATTTTCATTGCGAATAAGAAAATGCTTGGCGGGCTACCCAGCATGCCATTGTAAGTTTAGTATCACTGATGGAGACAAAATATCCACAAACCAGAGATAAATTCCCACAACCTAATCCCCACACAGTGAACTTGGGGTTTATGGGTGCATCTGGTGTCCTGGGGCCTGTGGACAGTTGCTCACTCTGCCGGTCTGAAAATACACAACACACATCCACTTTGATTCAATTCTAAACTCTGTGGTGCAAGACACTGCAAACAGAAATCCAAGCAAACAGAACAGTGAGACTGTAAACAGACCGGAGGCTGGTTGTCAGGCACGGCAGCTGATACAGCTCCATGGCATTTCTGTTATCAGCTGCATTGCACAACACGCCGGCGACTCCACTGTGAGGTGTACGACTGGCAGGCCCGTTCAAAATCAAAGCAGGCTTGGGGGGGTGGGGGGGAATCATCGAATGGAGGGAGGGGCGATGCATGAATGCACACTGGGCTTATGTCGCCCCCGTGAATGCACTCAGCGGAGACTATGACAGGAAGTGGAGTCCCCGAGTGGAAAGAATAGACACAGGTGACGCACTGGAAGGAAGATAATTAACGCAGAGCTTGCACTGAGGCATCACATAAACACACTGGGCTCCCAGACGTGACACCTTATATATCATATAATGTACTTACATGCACATTGCTATTATGCCTCTAACATCTGATCTGGAGTTGCTGAATCACATCAGATACGCTTGCTTTTAGTCTCTAAAGATTACTTGGGAACTCATCATTAGAACAGATTTAAGGGTGTGTGATTCCAACAGTCTTGTGTCCCACTGTAATCACATATTACTGCCTCATGTTGAAACACAAATATGGATCGTGAACAATATAAATTGTTTACATGCCTCAGCATCCCAGCTTACAGAAACATGAGCTTGCCCACATATTATGTATCCAGGATAATGAGATACTACCCCTCAGATAAACACAGTCAGTGCTCAGTGCACTGAGGTCGTACACTCATCCAAGATAACATGTGACCTTGAGAAGCTTTTTCAGCTCTTTTATTCACCTGAACTGATGACACTTCATTCTAGCAAGCTTTAAAGATAGCTACACAATGTCTCTATAACACCATGAGCTGCTGGTAAAAAGCATCAAGTAATAGTTTATATCTCATTATATGCATCATAATATCACGTTTTCTGGAAATGGATATATATGTAACTTTGACATGTGACAGTAAGAGAGGCACAGAAATAACCAAATGAATGATGGCTGGATTCCATTTAGCTGCTTCAGTTTCAGGGTGCTGATAATGTTTATGCTGGCACACTGTCATGGCTTCCAAGGACACTTGAATAGAACTGAGCTACTGGTAATATTTAGTAACACTCGTGATTTTTCTACAATTACATGTCAAAACTGTAGATAGATTTGGGAGTGTCTGCTTGGCCAGTGCCCACATTGTGAAAGTAGCAAATTATGCACCAATCTCTATGCCCATGGTCATGTAGGACTTAACATAAGGTGTGGTCAGATGCATTGTTGGCATTTGCATTGCTACCCAGTTGACAGTGAACGCCAATATGACATCAGAAAAACGTTGGACTCTAATGCTGTACAGACATATTTTGGTTGGAATGAAAATTGGGTTGACAATATTTTAACTGTCTATCAACTTTAGATAACATTATGACGTTTTGCAGTTGTTGGGTTTTGTTCAACATATAAACAAAATGTCATTTTTCTACGTCAACATGACACTGGCTTATTTGACATTTGTAAGACAGGGGTTTTTGGTTACTTAACATAACTTAAACCAACAAATTATCAACATCATTGTCAACTGAATTCTGGTCACAACCTAAAGTCAACCAAATATCGATGTCTAATAGTGTTGGTGGCCAGCTGGGTATCTTGAGACAACACAAAATGATTACATCATTGACCAACAAAAAGCTGTTCTAAAGTCAATAGCGCAGTATTTCCAGCTATTTAAGGGCAAATCATTCAGATAGCAATAGGTGGGTTCCCATCTTGCGTACATTCTGCTTGTTACACACACTGGAATGTGCAGATGGGTAACATCATACATCACTCATGAGAAATACATTAATCACATTCTGTAAAATGTGAACATAGCAGAGAGCAGAGAGGAGCTGCTGTCTGACTCCCCAGTAAGAGACGTTGTGCAGATTTATACACAAGAAACCACGTAACTTCCCTTTTTCAGAGGCTAAAAGGTTAGTTCTGTTTCCTCAGTCAAGTTTATAACTACAGTATTTAGTTTTGTTGCTTACACAATCATTGCTGCAGTTATGTTGCTGCTCTTCTTACATTTCTCTCAATTGAAAACGGCTCGCTTCTCCAACTTGAAGAATCTGCCTTGTAAGTAGCAATGCGCCAGGTGCATTCACACATGGCTTTTAAAGGAAATGGGAGACGACACTCTAATTGGCTGAATTCATGGTGGGGTCAAAATACACCCCGGCAACTTACTTTACACTGTTTGGAATTTGACATTGCCTAAAAGCACTTGCGCTATGCACTTAAAACCATGAGCTATACAGAGTTAAAATAAGGTTCTGTTCCATGAGTAAAGAAAAAAAAATCAAAACCACATTGAATTTTGCTCTATATATGACCTATAATGTGTCTCACTCCATGTCTCACATTACATTACAAGACAGTTCAGGTGGATATCATGTATAAAGGGAGAAGCAAGCAATTACAATGAGGCATTACAGTCTGTAAAGTAACAATGGGAGCTGTAGACTAATAGTTTAATTGTTGTTTAGCTTTGTTAAAATGATAACATTCTATTCAAATTCCTATAGCTGGGGCTGTAGGTACACATTTACCTGAGAATGTGGAAGGTAAACAACAGAACATAGGGTCATTATTAAACAATGAAATGAGAGTTGCATTGTCTGACACAAGCTGGTGGATCGGCATCAAACACAGCAGGGCTTCTTGTCTCCAGGTATATATCATGTCATCCAACCCTCAACCCATTACCTCAACAAAGCATGACTCATTGATCCACGACAGATACACAAAGAACCCACTTAAGACAGTTTACCAAGGTAAGAAATGTCTATTCCTTTATTACATTCAACAGTACAGTACACTGAAATTGCACATTTTCACCAGATATAGCAGCATTCTGACTGGCAAATGGACTAATCAATAGGCACATCCAAAACATTTAAATAGAAATACACACATCCAAATGTGTCCTGGCCACTTTCTGACCATATTCAAATTCCATTGAAGCTATTAATTTACATGCCTCATAAAACAAATTCTACGCAGCTAAAACACGCCGTCCTTTCCCCGTGACTCGTGATTCCAGTGGCGAGAAAAGACGTATGGTCAAGTCAAACCCAGCAGCGCCTGTATTCTTCGTACAATATTAAAGGAAAAATTCACCCGTTTAAACTCTCACACAGTATGTGCCATTCAGTGCATCCCAGGAATTATAAAAGTGTTGTAATTTATGGTTTCCTTCAGTCAACTACTTCACTTAAAAGGCTTCTTTTTTTACCCAGAATGACATTGCCTCCCCCTCACAGAAGAAGTTTGTACTTTTGGTTGAGTAGGTGGACAAAGAGCCGTAGCTGCAGTGATAGGATTAAAGCAGAACAGCAAGTTTATCCAAGGTTGAATTCTCAGCTGGAAATGTCTTCTTGCTGAGTCTGCTCTGCAGAGTAGAGCTTGGTATTGAATTTAAATATATTTTGTACCAAAAGCAATATGTCAGCAGAACCAAGTATCAAAAACTGGCACCAAATATTTTGACAGTTTGGTATCCTTGTTGACTTTGAACAGGTAGTTCCTGACTTCAACAAAAATTTAGCCAATTTTTCAGCCCAGTCCCCAGAATAAAATGTTGGCACTGTACAAACACGAATATGTTACATTTGTACATTTCATACATATCATATCAACATTTCTTAAGTGAAAACTCGACACAGTGTAGTTCAGATTACATGTATATGAACTGAATTACTCAGGAGGTCAAGGGGATGGTGGATAGCCTGACAGATAGGCGAACATCTGCAGACCACTGTTTGAGATCAACTAACATCACAAGTGGGTATTTTGGACAATCTGTCCGGACGTTTCCACCCAAGCTTGTTACGACACTACCAGGTATTTTTTAAATGGCGGGTTGGGATATTTCCAACCATTTATGTTGTGACAAAACCGGGTATGTTTAACATGTTGGGACATTTTTAGCCCTGCTTGTTGCAATAAAACCAGGTATTTTTTAACAACACGTCGGGACATTTTCAGCCGCTCTTGTTGCAAAATATGTATATACATAAATTCATGGGTACGGGCAGGGATAAAAATAAACTACACATGGGTGGGCAGCGAGCGAGAACAAAAATATATTATTTCAGAATAAAACAAATGAAAAAGATGTGCAGTATATGTCACCACTATCAAGCTGCAATTCCTTTTATTTATTCAATGACACAAGTTGATCCTTTGACACCCAAGACACTCTTGAGGTTTTATGGTGGTGGAGGGAGCATGCTACAATGTTTCCTCACCTGGCAGTGATTGCACAGAATGTTTTCGCCATCCTGGCATCAAGCGCAGCCAAGGAAAGAGACATCTTCTCTGATTTGTAATTCAAGAATGGCGAACCCAACTTATTGTGAGTGTCTGTAGCCTGTGTGTGTGACTCTTATTAACGGGTGTGCGTGGGTGCACATGAATCACAGCATTGTCACAACATAAAATTAAAAATAAAATTTAAATGTAATAAACCACGAAGTGCAAATGCACAACTTTAACATATAAAATGTACAATGTAACATATTCGTGGTTTGCAGAAACATATACTGCCAACATTTACTCTGGCGTTTGGGCTGCAATTTTTTTTTACACTGTATTTAGGCAAAAATGTTGTACGGTTGCGTGTGTTCACATATTTAACAAAAAATAACTTTTGTATTTAAAAGAATAAAATCAGGTATTGCTACCAAGCCCTACTGAAGCTGCAGTTGGTGGAGATGAGTCTCGCCCTCTCTATAAAACCAATTTTTTCCCCTGTATGTTTGTTTATCTACAATAACTAAATCAGAGAAAAATGTACCTGTTGTTTGGTCTGCTGTTTGAGACTGAGACAAAACCGCCAGCGCAGCTGCCTTTCAGTTGGTACATGATGATATATGATGAGCTGAATGAAACAATCTCCACAGACTCAAAGGCAACTGGACTTCCAGTGCAGATACGAGTCTCAAAAATATCAACTATCATCTGCTGTATGAGGAGCAATTCTACATGACCTGCTGCCAACTGTAACTTAAATTAAATTAAGCAGAGACTGCAGCTACTTTCGGCACAGCCACCATATTTTTACCCTTTTAAAATGGGAAATAAATACCTATTCAGCTAAACACAACAGAAATTTAAAACTGACGTTTCATCAATGATGCAGCCTCTTTGATTGGATGCAAAAACACCTTCCACACGCTGAGTCCAGTTGCCTTCACCTGTCTGACATCACATGACCCATTGAGAATCTTCATACACACTCTGATTGTTGTTGAACCTCAGAGCTTAACAGGAAGTCAGAACAACATTAGCACTGCATTAAAACACTGCAGGGGCTTTGATACGCAGGGCTTCAGCAAGGACCGGCAAAAAAGAAGACCCTGACTCAACTCTTGCAACGTCGTCAGGCAATGTACTGCACTGGCCGATCAAATGTGTAGTGCACATTGGTAGATTATTCTGTAATGACAATGGTTTAACTCCAGTCGTCAAGGTAGAAGGGAAAATGATGATGGATGAACTTTCCCCAGTAGGGCTGGGTATTTAAACTCAACGCCTGTTAGTGCAGACTGCAAGGAAGAGCTTTAAAACATGGACATGAGCTGGCATTTTAGCAAGTCAATGGGTTTTTTGAATGGGTTTTTGGTTGGATGCCTGAAATGGGGTCTGGGGTTAACACAAGCTTATGAGATTTTCCTGTTTTTTTCTACAACATAAAATACGTCAGTAAATACACCACTCGTGAATTCTGAAGCTTTTACGTGTCCTCAGAAAAGCGGTTGCTAACAAGTGGCTAAATGTGACTTCAGGACGTCATCACTGTGACTGCTAACAAGGCTTTACGGCCTTGTTGTGGTGGTGACAATAAAGTCAAGTGACCATAGTATAATTCATTTACAGACTAACCTGATTTTTTACATCAAGAATCAAGTATAAATGTTTGTTTGCAACAGAACTCTTTTTCTTGAATCATCCAAACTCAAGTAGAAAAATCCCCTTGGGTTTTTTGCCAAGGGAAACAGGGTGATGCTTCTACTTATGGTCCGCCTAGAAAAAAAGGTCATTCCTGCAGCATTACATCGGGTACAACATTATGTCTGTGGTACCAAAAGCTGACATTGAATTTCTAGTCAGATTCATGTAGTTGTTATCAAAAGGCTCCCATAAAAGCTAGTAAGTCAAACTTGATTTTTGAATATTTTATCACAGACAGCAAATATCGGATTTACATTAACATATTGCCACTGTTGTATTTCATTTAGGCAAAGTTCTTGTTTAGCTGTTTGTATTTTACATTTAACATTTAACAAGTTTGACTCAAATACGAAGAGTTTTGTCGAAAATAATGTTCATATTGCTCAAGTAAGGTCATCCTGTTTTGGAACCTTTCAAACAACAGTGTTGTCAAAAATATCTACCTATTGATACTTACAATACTAAATATTTTGAAGCAGTTTCAATACTTATTTTCTGCAGTACTGATACTACAGTAACAGCTGCCCTTTCTCGCTGTTATGTTTATCTTTTAATAAAAAAATCGAATCAAATATCAATATTTTTCGAGGTATTGCAACTAAGTTTGAAATTCCAGTGTTGTGACGACACTATCAAACAATACCCAGCCCTATTTTAGTCAAATCATATCTAATGATATTATATATCTTGGTGTGCAGGTGTTTTGGTGTTTGATGAGCCTTAAAACGCAAAGATGTTTAACACAATCTGGACTTCCTGGATTATAATTCATTTTCTCACTGGTAACCTGTAGCAACAGTCCCCTACCAGTGCAGCCCCTTGCCTTTTTTTTTTAATGCAGTGCTGTTTTCATTCTGCCAAGAGAAGTAAACCACCAAACAGCAAAACAGGCCCAGAACAGGTACATGATGTAGAGATGTGTTTTTAACAGTGTCGAAGTGTGTGGACTTTTCCTTTAGACCACTGTGCGATGCTCTCCGCACACATACACTGCGCTCGGCTGTATGCGCCTCTTCGTGTTGCCTGGCAGCTGAGGAAGAAACTTGAAGTACTTGGGCATCAGATCAAGGCAGGCGTCGCGGAACTTCTTGATCCGCCAGTAGTAAATGAGAGGGTTTAGGGCTGACTTGAGGTAGCACAACCACAGGACCCATGTGCTAATTTGAAAAAAGCTGTCTTTGTGGTAGAAGCCGTCGCTGAAGGTAGCTACCAGACTGTAGGCAGTGAAGGGCGCCCAGCACACTGTAAACACAGAGAAGAGGATGAGGATGGTGGTGAAGGCACGGGTCTTGAAGCTCATGTCTATGTTCATTTGGAAGGGCCTCTGGAGGCTCAGCAGGCCCAGTTTGCTGGCCTGGCTCAGACAGATGCTGTCTGGGTGGCTGTGGATGCGGATGGCGTTGTGGCGGATGGTGTTGAGGATCCCCATAAATGTGTACAGCATGACCATGAAAGGTAGGAAGAAGAAGACTAGCATTAGTATCAACACATAGGTGTGGTAACCAGGCTCAGCGCTGTAGCCAAATACACACTGAGGGGCCCTGGGAGGGATCTGGAGGGGAGGGGAACCAACAGCAAGAGGGAAAGAAAAAATGAAAGACAGTCCCCATGTGACCACTATGAGCACTTTAGCTCTCTGTGGGCTCAGCTTATCTTGCTTCTGGACAATAATAAGAAAGCGGTCTATGCTTATTATAAGCAGTACAGCCACGCCCTCCATCACAAAGAACCAAAAGAGCATGGCTGAAACTCGACAGAAAACGTCTCCGAAAATCCACTGGGTAGTCACCACGGTAACCAGAGCGAAGGGCATGTTCAGGATGGCCAGCATCATGTCTGCAAACGCCAGGCTCGCCAAGAGGATGTTGATGGCCGAGCGCATGGCAGATCTCTGGTACACCATCAGGCACACCACCACGTTTCCCAGCAGAGCCAAAAGCAGGATGGCGACCATGACGAAGCAGAAGAAGACCTGCAGAGGTAGGCCGACGCCTTGCAGGCTCTCCGGGGCCTCCGCTGTTGGCGTGACCGGCTCCGAGGGCAACCGGGAGCCCATGGAGATATTCTCCATCGACGGCCTCTCCGTAAGGTTCAGCAGCCCCGTAACGAAGCAGCAGAGACTGGCGTTAATGTCCCCTGCCTCTGGGAGGGGAGCAGTAGTGGAGTGAACCATTCTTCCCCAGGGTGAACAGGCATCGTTGCTGGTGAGCACATGCTTAACACGATGCCATAGGTGCAGATATTCCCAGCTCAAGGTGACATGGCAGCGTCCTCATGGCTGCAAGACCCTAAGATGTACACAAAAATGTAATGAATGCCAAGTAAATCAAGAAAGGGCATGTGAAAGCATCATTTTCATCAAAATTCCCCTTGGAGTTGAAATGACAGTGAGCCTGTAATCCATTCAGGGTTATACGCCTGCATCTCCCCACTTAATTCACACTGACATGATCTCTCTCAAACCTGTAATCTACCAGAATGAGACAAATTATTCAGACTGACACTAAAAGCAGTGTTTGGATGCTAAACTTAGTTTCAAGGTGTTTGAATTTGCATGCCAGACATTTCGATTCGATTTATATGCAGACTATTTCGCTTCCTATAACAGAAGCTAATCACTATTCCCTCAACTTCCAATTTTGTACGTATCGATGCATGACGGATTCAATTACAATGTCATGATTAAAGATAAAATGAAGCGTGGAAGTTGCACACTAAAGCTTTACTTTCATTTCTGCACAACACAGTGTATCAGAAAATGTGTGTAGGCTGAATTTCATTACATTTCATGACCTTAATTGAAGTTTAAACACATGAAATTAATCTGAAAACGACACACAATTAAAGTTAAAAAAGTTAACATTAAAAAAAAAAAATCAGGTTTATCAACTGTTAAAGTGATTGAGAGAGATGATACATCAATGCCTGTCTTATGTCTGTGTATTAAATAGTTTTGTAACTCCACTTGGACAAAGTTAAGAAACACAATTTGTCGTTTTACAGGGAGCTGTGGAATGGAACTATTTTTTGACAAACAACAGCCAGGTACAGTGTCGGTGCACAGCTTCTTGTCGTCAAAGTGAGGCTGACATGTTTGCTATCATCGAGCCTGTATAGAGACCAAAATCAAACCCTGTGCTCACTGAATGTATCTAGAAAACCACACTGCAGCCAGAGATGCAGCACGAAGTGCTGGGCGGATGAATACACTGTTCATCAACAAATAGTTACTAAGTATGATTCCCTCTGAAAGTACAAATTGTTGTTTTTACACTTCTGTCTGTGAGCCAGGCTATCTGTTTATCTCTTATGCTAAATCATGCTAAGTTAGTCTAACCTCGTCCTCACAACAGCTATATATTCTTAACACACAGATATGAGAGTGCTTTTAAAGCTGGAGTAGGCAGTTTTATGGAAAGGAAAAACAAACAAACCCAGAGTTATAGAAAACACCCTCTTCCTGAAGATCTCCCCTCTCTATTCTAAGCCCCTCCCACTAGATGACCATGACCCGGTGTTTGCCATACATGGATTCATTAAACCTTTTTTCATTGTATCGCACTCTCCGTTAATCTACCACACCGCACAATCCCTCAGCCTCACTCCCTGCCGCTGTGGATTGCCTCACCAGGGGAGAGCGGGCAGTAGCTCTGGGGGACGGACATTTGGTCGGCACCTGTTGCAAATCAGACTGAGCTGTCACAGCTGGATTTAACCTGGGTAATGGCAGCAACACAGTCACAGTCAGGCCATACGGTCCCCCAGCACTGCTGCCCTCTCTCCTCCCAGCAAAGTGGTCTGTAGCAGCAGGAAGTGAGGTGGAGGACACGCTTTAATTCGAGGCTCTAGCTCACGATAGCAACATTAGCGTGATCTTGATCTACTGCAATCTTTAACATTTTTTCGTCTTTCTTTTTTGGGTTGTGATGCAGCTGTTGCTATTGCTGGGAGAACAACCCTCTGCCATTCAATCGGGCTTTTACTTAAGCGATGTGTACGCATGCACATCTGCATTTGTAGCACAGCCAACAGGAACACCCTCTTTCTAAAATGTCCTGTGATTGACCAAAAGCTCTCATCACGGCCTAGATTTTCTTAAGCGTGAAAACAGAGCCAAAATGAGGTGCAGAAGTCATTTTCTCGCAGATCACTTGAATTAAAATTCATTCAAAGGTTATGACGGGATTTTTGACACCAACATAAAACTGAATACCCCAGCTTTAACCTTCTCATTTCATCCCAGAAAGAAAGAAAACATTACATTTTTCCAAATATAACGGGAAAGCATTTGCCTTAAAGGAAATAAAACATCTCCCCTGTTTGCCTGAAATGTGATAAGAACCTCTGTGAAAGTGCTTTTCTTAACTGTTGCCAGTAACCAGCAGTCAGTGTTCAACTGGGAACAAGTCAAATACTGCAATAAAAACCCCTTATCACTTGTATAAACATTGGACACTGTTATTTCAGACTGCCTGGTATCATTTACAATGGCTAAGCAGGAAATGGCAAATAATAAATGTGCTGTAGAAAATAGTCCATTTGTAAATAATTAAAATGATTCATTTGCACATAAAGTTTTTCATTAGTTTGTAGTCTTGCGTGGGTGTAAAAATCCAGCAAATACAATTATAGGTAATTATTATGAGAAGAGTGGATGTCAGCCTTTTCTGTATCCATGTTGGGTTGGATGTTGCTCTGATACCTGGATATGTAGCCATTCAACAGATAGTGTTATCTCGTGTCACCAAGACAGTCAAGAGAGAAAAGGCTGCAGTAAGGAGATAAACAGGCTGGCGGCAGTGAAGCTGGGAGGACTTTGCTGTATTTATATGATGATGACAGGGGTATTATCTGCTGCAATTACCCACTGCTCCATCACAATGGAGACCTGGCGAATGAGGGCAAATAAGAAAGTGGTTCAATCTTGGCCTACTTCCTGCTCCATTCACCTCACATCCATACACAGCATATTTTCTAAAGGACATGGGTATGGTGGATTACAATACTGAACATACAGTGCAGCAGTCTACCTCTACAGGGAAGGTAACACCTCATTTCCTTCCCTTCCTTTAGGGGTGAAGTGACCTAAAATGTTAAAATAGCCACTTCAGCCTCCAAGCAATCAAGTAAACCTGCAGTAAAAACGGATGATCGGGTACTCAGCGTTATAAACACTGGGAATTGTTCAAATACTGTATGTGGCAACGCAATTATGCAACGGAGAATTGCAGAGAGAATATGCTGAGAGCTTTTCAGCCTCATCTTGTAACTTTGAATCGCTAGGAAGTAGAATTAGGAGACAAAAGGTGTCCAGGAAATCTGCCAAGTAAATCCAAAGTGGTAAGATTTACTGGTTTATGGCTGTAACAACCTGTCAGAGTGAACATCATATATGTCACATGGCACTGTTTAACACGAATGATGTGTCACTGAGGCCCGTGTCTGATTTCTGTATATTTACCAATGTAAGTGTTGATGGAGATGAATGGTACAGATTCTATAATGTAGTATCTGTGGAAATAATTGCATTTGTAAAATTCCTTGAGGAAAAACTGGCATAATTCATTTGCAGGCATGGCTTGGATGTAGACTATAGACATATGGAAGCAAAGAGAGGCCGTGATAAATGGAATTTTAGAAACCAACTGTATACCTGAACCTAGGGATGTCCCTTTTCTTCACAATTTGATGTACAGCATGAAAAGAAAACAAATCCTATAATGGTCACAGTGTAGCCTATACGTACGTCATTATATGGGTTGGGAGCTGTTTGGAAAATGCACAGTTCATCTGATCCCCTGCACATTACGTCACCTTATCAATAAACTAGCTTGCTGCTGTTCTGTTGCAACGCAAAATGGGCAAAACTAACAAGTCCTGCTGAATAGTGATGTTAGATATTGGAATTTATTCAAACAACTTACCTGTTCGATTTGTTCAAAGTTTATGTTTTTGAGTGACAGTCCTAACAACAACTGAATACTTAAAGTTTCACGAATGTAAATTAGCACTGATTTTTTTTATCTTGAATTTTGCTGTCAAATTTATTATATGCAACATCACTTAATTTCACTGCTTAAGTGACTGATTAGATCTGAAAATCACGACCTCATCACCAGAAATTGTTGGCATTGTACATTTCTGCAAACCACAAACATGTTACATTTGTACAATATTATTTAGCGGACATGTTGAACCTTTCAGTTTCAACAATGTTGTGGTAAAGTGTGGTTAGCTTCAGGCACAAAAACCACTTGGTTATGGATAGGAGAGGATCGTGTTTTGCCTCGATATACATGGTTTCAGGGGCACAATCTCCGCTGGAAAAGCAACGGTGTCTGTAAGAAAACAACCACTTCTTGTGGCACTACTTTCACAGAAAAGGTAGCGATATCACTGTAAAAGACAAACACTTTTAATGGCACAATGGCCACTGGAAACACAGTGATGGGTCTCTAAAAAGTGTCCACATTTGAGGGCTAAAAAAGCTGCGGGGAAAAAAACTCCACATCTGGGGGCTGAAAGGCCAGTGGAAAAACAGTGATATTTGCTATTTGCTGTTTTGTTGTTCATTGGTCTTGAACAGTGTCTGTAGCTTGGTGACACGCCATCCTCCATCCCCTCCACCTCTCAGTAACAACATCAGCTCATATACTATGTCAAATGCAAGGTCTTCTTGGTTTGCAGAAACATACAATGCCAACATTTTCTTCTGGCGGCTGGATGTCTTTGCTTGAATAAATGTCATTTAATTCTCTGTGTGGAAGATGTTTAATTTGTGTAAGCACCAAGCCTAGTCTGTTTACTTTTTGTAGAAGGTTTGATATGTGCTGTTATACACAGAACATATAAATCAGTGCAGTATTCTGACTATAACAAATCCTAAGCTAGCGAGTGGCCATTTGTTGGACACATGATGCTGGTGTCCCTGATTCAGATTAAATCATATTCACAAGGCAAATCACATCCAAGCATTTCAACACCTGATGGTAAACCTGTAAGAAAAGCTCGGAGGTGTCTGAAAACTGACTCGTGCAGGAAAATCAATGTCAAATAGAATTACACCTCATTCAGACCAGGCTTTCACTTCATCGACCACCAATAAGAGCAATTCAGGCCAACTCCAGCAGCCCCGCTGCTCGCCAGTGACTCTAACAGTGTGATAGCTGATGTTGAAGAGAAGGAATTTATACAGCCTCCTGTGTTCCGTTGTTATGCCACCAAAATGGTTGAGACGACAAACAGTGATTCATGGAGAGTCCATGGAGAGTTACATCTCTGTGGACGACGAGAGAGAGCAGTGGGTGTTTGGAACACACGGCCAACATTTACAGCGTCATGCCGGGATTTAAGCGACATATATGAGAAATAATATTGTCACTGTGCTGCTGACAGACCCTGGTAGGGTCTCCTTGGATATTACCTGCTTCAGTCTCCCATGTTGGAGCTCAGGAGCGTGTGAAGTGCTACAGCTCAGCCGTCCAAATGGTGCATCTCGCCGCCCAAAACGCTTTCTCCTCCTCGTTGTAGTCAACAAATAAAACACACCAGAGATGCCTTTAAAAATAAAGGCCCTTATCTGTGTAATTTTAACCAACAGTGCGACAGCCGGTGATGCCACTAGCGTTACCTACACAACTGAAGTCGTAGTTAAAGTAAAAAATCCGCATTTGGTCAGTCTCGCTTTGTTTCCAGAGGCGCACGAGCGACACCGCATTGATTATCCACATTTTTACGGCAAGAATAAATATAAAGCTTCTTCTTCATTCCCTTTTTCCTTCATACAGATGTGAGATGTGAGCAGCCCCTCCTCCAGCACCCAATGTATCAGGCTATGTATTGTATGCAGCCCAAATTATCACCACACTGTTACAAACTACACTCACTGTCGGCTTCACACAGCAAGGCACCGGGAGTAAACATACACAACTTCCGGTCTGGACTTTCACAATAAGGGCGAGGTAGAGCCCATGTTAAGAAGTGTTATGTGTAAGATTGATCTTTCAGGAAAAACAAACTGGAAATTTCTGCCACTACTTGCCCAGATGGACATTAAAAAAACAGACACCTGTTTACAAGGGGGAGAAACATGGCAGCTACTGAGCAGCTACTGAGGATTCAGCCAAAACCCAAGTGTGATTACAGACATTTTGGGGGGTGATTTAATAATAGTCGTAACAATTTACATCCTACAGTTGCAGACATTAGACTTTGCCTGCTGTCTCTGACATCTTTAGACAAACTGTTATTAATTTGACTGTTTTTCGGCAAAAAAGTACCGATTTAATTTAAAGGTCCAGTGTGTAGGATTTGGGGGCACCTATTGGCAGAGACTGTAAAGGCCTACCTATAAAATTCATAACTATGTTACCATTCACTTATAATAACCTGAAAATAAGAATTGTGTTGTGTTGTGTTCTCGCTAGATTAGAATGAGACAGTTATATCTTCAATTGGAGCAGGTTCTCTTCCATGGAGTCCACCATATTGTTCTCCAGTAGCCTTAAACAGACAAACCACACATATGCCTCTTTTACACAGAGGCTGGATATCACTGTTACCACTATAGGGCCACTACGAAGTCCTTTCTTCATGCAACCTTTGCATTTTTTTCACAGTAACAAAAACATGTCAGCGTCAGCCCCTAATGTGACATAAAACGTATGAGCAGGCAGCGCTAAATAAACAATAACAATGGCATTGACATGGAAATAACAATCATTTACTGTCCCCGTTATATGGCAGCTGATCTGTCCTCTGCTTGGAGAGTAAGGAGCTCCCAGACCTCATTGTTTTCCCAGTTTGCAGACGTTTTCGTCCGCTCTTCTTCTTCTTTGAGTTAGCTACTAACTGCTACAAGCTACTTTTTAAATTTCCAGCCATAGGTCACATGTATAACATGATCCCAGCATAGAGGCAAGACAACTCTGTACCCCCATTCCACCATTGTACTTTAGAATGGTGAGGTGGCTGTATCAGTGTGAAGTTCTCGCTTTGAAGAAGCAATGTAAAAGGAGCTATTGGCTCTAGATAGGGCCATTTGTGATTTTGCATCAGCCACTGTAGTTCTCTAATTGGCACATGGGAGAAGTTTAAGTGTAACCTCAGCACTAGATGCCACTGAGTGACACACACTAGACTTTTAATGTTTAATATTCTCCACAAGAATTACATGTCTGGAAGTGGAGAGGATTTAAACATCGAAATATCAGGACATATGTTTGTAGTTACTGAAAATGTAATACGACAGTTAAAGACAGCCTTATTTATACATGTATTTTTCATCTACAAAGTTTGGTTAGTGATTGGTTGAAAATGTCTTGGTGGGTGAGGTAGTGCTGAGGGAATACATACCTATGACAATAGTATTTCTCAAATCCTGGCTACACCCTGGCATGAATACTGATACAAGTACAAGAAAATATCCTTACGGTAACAGCTGCATACTGTTAGCATTAAGGAGCCAGTGTAGAAAGGTTGTATTATAAATCCAACTGTTATTACTTTTACTACATGAAAACTTTTCATGTCTGTTTAAGCAAAAGTGTAATTCCACTTTTGCAAAAACAAATGTACTCCAGAAAAAGATTCACTTACAATTACTATCAACTATTATTTTCAAACACCCTTATGTTCTCGACACACACACATACAGCCATGTTCTATTTTTTGTGCTTTTTAATATGTATAGCCTAGCTGCAGGTAGCGTTATTTTGTATTAACTCCCATGATCCTACTCTTACTCCTAGCACTTTGATATTAATTTAGTTTTCTGGACAAACTTTTCTTAAAGCGCGTTTTATTTTGAAGGCTAAACAGCATAGCTTCCGAGAGTATTTGTGCTCTCTGTAGTGAGTTTGACGCAGCTTTGTATTCAGTGATAACTGACACCCACAGAAGCCAGTCGCATGGACAGAAGTGGACTTTTTAGTAGTATATGCCCCATTTTCAGCGACGTCCAATAGAAACGACCAACGATCTAAAGTGGGCGTGTCCAGGTTGGAGGAAGTGCATTTTTGGGCAGTGCGGGTGTGTGTGGTGGGTGGCAAAGATGACAAATGGAGGCTGTTATTGCAAAAGTGAGCTGAGTGATATCAACATTTCATTTACTGTGTTTACTGTGTGGTTGGGCTATGAAAATGATCTGAATGTGAGTTCAACACAGCAGTGATGCTTACTGGGCACACTTGACTCCAATGAGATGAAGGTGAAACATAAGACTTATTCACAGACAATCACTTTAAATTAGGAATAAAAATAAATACATAACATGAAGAACAAAAGAATCCTTTATTTTGAAAAAGTGTGCGTTAATGCAGCGGATTGGTGCAGATTCCAAGTTCATTTTCCCCACACATACACTTCATGCTGCTGAGACACAATACTTCCCTAATATGTTTTCTTGAGGCTCCTGCTATTCCAGCACTGGCTGCCATTTGACACCATATTAATAAATACATTTCCAATTGTCCACAATAATGGCATTAAACAGCACATCACCCAGTGATATGGGCTGCCTGTCTTTCTGTAAGCTGTTTCAAAAATGACTCCTAAATACTAAAAAAAGAGTTAAATTCAAAGTAATAACTGCATGGTTAATGTTTGATCATAAACTGTTGAATCAAATGTTTCTGTATTCCTGCTTTTTGCATTTCACTGTGTTATTAACTTGCAGGTGCAACACTGGAGGCAAATTAGCTGGGAGTGCTTAATACAAGCGTGAATAGATCACTCAAAGTGCTTGCACAGGTGGCCTGAGATGCATTTGACCACATCTTTTGTAATGTCAATGCTTAAGTGTCCTGGTGCATCGCCGGCAAGGACTATGTCATCAATGCAGGACATCATGGTTAACGTTTTCTAACTTCTGTCTCACACAGGTATGTCACAGCTTACTGGGGCACATTAATACACCAGAGCTATAATTAATGTAAGGAACACCTGTGCTTTTCCTACAATGACAAGTTGCTGTGAAAAGGTAACACTTCCTGTGCCGTAATTTTTTTTGTCACTTACTGGCTGACAAACAGTGATATATCTGCGAGAAGCTAATATCAGCCACGCTACCATTGTTAGGCCGTGCAATGTTAGCTTAAATACATGGCTTCTATTAACTGCCTGTGCAGTGGTAACAATATGTCAGGGGACAGCAGTGAAGTTCAGTCATGGGCAAAGACCAGCCTGGCACAGAACGAGGCACGACAGGTGCGGGTTATACGTCCCTCTTTACATGGGGGCAGCATTAGATCTTATGAGGTCAGAGTTACTGGGATTTACACGAGCAATGTATTCACACTGTCATCTTTGGTTTTGTGATTAATTATCAGACCTAAATGGAATATTTTTTAACAGTTTTCAGCGATCTTTCAAAACAAAAATCTATGGAATTTAGCAGTATGTTGTTGTTTTTTGCTTGTAATGGAGATGGATAGACACAAACACCTTCCCTAGCTGGATGCTATTATATGCCTTGTAAATGACAGGTTTTTAGGCTCACAGACAGACAGACACTCACATACATGGCAAACACCCAAGTACTAAAGTGGACTGGACCAGAGATTTGACAAACCTCTATAACAAACTACAGACTGCTCAGATGAATTAATAAGATACACAGCATGCTGACGTCAACAGCTTCTAACAAAGGATGTTTTACTTGTCATACTGAAATAAATGGCTATGTATTATGCGAAATACTGTTTCCGCTGGACAGATATTCAAGCTATGTAGCCTACAGTCCTTCACTCCATTGAGCAATGGTTCAATATTTTGGGAAGTATGCTTATGTGCATCTCTTTCCTGAGAGTGAGCTGTGTTGAGTGCAGTAGCAGAGCTGGAGTTATCATGTGGTTAGCTTAGCTTAACATAAAGACTGGAAGCAGGGCTAAACACGTAGCCCGATTCTGGAAAAATATGCACAGGCTGCTGCACGTAACATATGCCTACCAAAACCTCTAGAGGAAATTATGTGCCAGAGCATGCAAGTCTTTCTGCTATGCTAAACTAGGCTAAGCTAAGCTAGACTAACTATATCATAGCTCCAGCTCTGTACCTAACACACAGACATGTCTCCTTCTCATCTCAGCACTGGAAGAAAATCTCATTAACAGATTTCTCTAAAATGTTGAACCACTCCTTTAAACCAGGGTTTCTCAACCTTCTTTGGACCTCTGGCCAGTTCAAGATCCCAAAATGTCATTAAACTTTGAGTATAAATACTATTGTGTTGTACAAGGTATCACAGAGGTATTATAAAGACACAGTGTTTAAGATGAAATATTTTGTACTTATTTATTCGTTTTTTTGTTTGTTTATTTGCTTTATATCAATATATCAATCTTAGACATATCCTATGATTCCACCTCACAATGGGTCCAAACCCCAGGCTTGAGAAACTCAGGTCACTCTCCCAGTGCAATGTGTTGATGTACATAAATAAGTAAGGTCATATCTTGTCTCCTGTCTACCTTTCACCTACAGTCTAGTCCTAAGAGGCCTTAATCTGCTTGGCATTTTCAGTCTTGGGTGGTATGATCTGAACCTGGAAGGGAATGAAGAACTCTAGAAGAGCTTTGGTGTCCTTTAAGTCTAGAGAATATTCCTGAGCGATCTTTTCCGGCGTCCATGTCTGAGGCTGGCGCTGGTGGCTGCTCAGGGCCTTCAGGGCCTCAATGATGGTCAGTTTGCCTTTAGGAACATCTGTGAGATCCACCAGGCCGTAATGGTCCCCTGGTAAACTGAACTTCAGCGGCCGCCGGTTCGCTTCATTGCCTGCTGTCACTTCCTTAGATGCCTGTGGGAGGATTAAGAGGAGGAAAAGGGGCAGAAGGAAATGAATCTAAAATACTTAAAACCCTTACTGTTTAAGCTTAGCAACATACACACTTGACTGAGATTTCCACGTGGCCAACACTTTTTGTGTTATCATCTCAAAACAAATCGGCTATGGATATCTGCGGTCACTGGGGACTCCAGTTCTGTCTTTAAGTTTCAGATTTAAGTAGTGAGTGTACCAGGCTTTGAGTAATAACTTTCAAGCTGCATTAATTAATATTTTTAAATGAACACTGGATCAAAACACTGGCCTATGTGTACTGTGGCAGGACTCGTAGTGAAGAACCCACAGAGAATTATCACCCAACTTGAGCTTTCTTTAGCTTGTTGTTTTCATTTTCTGGTCCACAAATTTAACATTATGCCTCTCATCAACCTTGTTTCCAGCAGACATTAAAAACTGCTCAGCAAAACAAAAGCTCTGATAACCCCACTCTGTGTTGTTCTGCTGTGTAAAATGGCGATTGGCGCACAAGTTAAATCAACTTTATGAGGACACAATCAAATGAGATGGATTTTAAGGTTGTTGCATCGAATCATCACCTAGTGGCCACAATTATTATTGCAGCTTTTAATAACTTACATGTCTTATTGCCGAATGTGAGGGCCCTGGTGTTTTTGTCTCTCATTTCTGTATTGCTTTCTCTTTCGCTCTCTCTTACACGTAATTTATAGTTCTGCATAGGCTCCGAATCAATTTGGAGCCTATGCAGTAACCTAAGACGTCACCTGATGTGCATGTCCCCAGAATTGTAAGTACACGTTGGGGTGACACAGACCTCCAGTCTGACGCTGTATACTGACACCATTTCCCTCAGGGGAAATGTCGCTTGTATTTACTTTTAGTTCAAAGATAAGAAACAACAAATTGTGAACACATTTTTTAAAGTCTTGTGTGTGATCTATCCTTCAGGGATTTATACTTCGGGATTTAACATTAGCATGTTGTATTCGTATAAAAAAATGTGTTTAGTACAGGACAGTAGCTTTGTCGGTGAACCTTGTGAGTTGTTATGGAGCTAAGCTGTGTGCTGTTACCTTTGTTAAATGTTGCCATTGTCCCTGGTTTTATATGAGAAGAGGAAAAGATAGCTAGTTGCTAGGCGAATTTATACCACGTAAAATGCCATAGGCTTGTGCTAATAATGTGAGCATGTTGTATTTGTGAGGAAAATGTGTCCAGATTAACAGAAGTGTTTGTGAGTTGTAGTGAAGCCAATTTGTGTACTTGTTTTTCAAATTGTCTCTATTAAGCCATGTTTAATGTGTGTTTTGAATCAACTAAACTTAACAGCACTTCACAGAAACCTCTGCTGCCAACTAGCGTTTTGGAGGTGGAACTGGGGGGGGGTTTGGATGATTTTTGGTCAGATGGCTGAAATAAAGTCTATGCTTAACACAAGTTCATGAGACTTTCACATTTTCTTCTAAAACATAAAATACATCAGTAAATACCCCACAAGTGCCTAAATGAGACTACAGAGTGTCATTACACCGAACACAGCTTTACAGCCTCGTTCTAGTGTCAACATGAAGTCATGCGGCCATGGTGTAGTTTGTTTATAGCCTAATGTTAGCTTTTTATTTCCGGCAATTGCACTTAGGCTTCAAAGATCATAAAAGTGGTGTTCATTCCCAAAATGCGCAAGTATTATTTTCGTTTGCCACAGAGCTTATTTTCTGCAATAATCCAAAATCCAATGGAAAAATCCCTTTGGCTTTTGATGAGAGAAGCAGGGAAACACTAACTTTCACGTTGGCATACAGTCATTCCTGGAGCACTCTGTAAGCAAAATTGCTCCTAGCTTAACAAGCTAAGAGCAAGTTAGCTAGCTAGCTAGCGAATGTTAATGTTTGCTAGTAAATAAAATTATATTTACCATACAAGGACAGACCCTTTCAATAGTACAGAAGCCTATTTCTGATAATGTGATGAAAAAAAGATTGTGTGAGTAGTAGTAGAGTAACTTTCTTAAGGTAATGACTTGGTATTCTAAATTGACTTGGTCTCGGATCATAATGGGAAACTTTCTTAAAATAATGAGAAATAAGGACCTCAAAATAATGAGTCATTAATTTGACATTGTTATTTCAGTTAAGTTTTTCATTATTTTGTAACAGTAAGTCATCATTTCGAGAGACTAACTCCTGAATTCAAGAAGGTTTCTCATTATAATTATTTACTACTAGATATATATTTTTTCACATTGGCAGAAATGTGCTTCCATACAGCAGTGGAGCCTTTCTGATCAGGTGTCTAATTCATTTTATTTGAAACAGCCAACTCTATGAAAAATAACAGCAGTGACTCTGCCTCAGACAAGTGTGACTGCAGGCTCAGTGACCTGCTGCTTCACCCTGGTGGGGGGGGGGCGGGTTGGGCAAAGAGACTTAGGATGAGTCAGACTAACGATGTTCACAATGCCACTATAGCCTAATGAATTAACAGCCAAATAATGCGATTTATGTTAAATGAAATCAAATGAAAGCACCGTGGGTCACCAGAGCTATTAATACACATGGATACAGTGAGTGTCCCAGTCTGACCTCTGCTGCTGCTGCTGGGTCTGTTGACTCCACATACACAGACTTGAGGAGGCTGAGCAGAGGGTCGTTCTTCTGGCTCACCGCTGTGTCCACTGCTGAAACACACAACATGCTCGTCAACAACAGGGACGCTTGTCCTCAGCCTTCATGCCAAATCTTAATTAGTAACGTCACGTCTGAGGCTGAGGAATAAACCGGGCATGTCCCCGGAGGAGACACTTACACAAGTTAGCACCGCGGAGGTTTCACACACTCACCTTCAGAGCTGTCGGCGGAGGGCGGCAGCGGCGTCTCGTGCCGGGGTGCTGCCCGCGGCTTTTCCCTCGAGATTTCTCGGTGTACCCGGTTTTCTAGGTTGAAATTTCGGAACATACGCGCAACCCGCGCCCCCATGTTTGACAAGTTACCAAACACCGCTGACAATAAAGTTTATTCAAACCGTCGACGGGAAGCGAGAAGGTTCATTTCAGAATGGAAAAGCGAACACAGAAAGTAGCAGCGACACCACGTGGTTGGAAGAGTGTAATATTTTGTAATATAACTCATGTCTTGATTTTAAAACAAACAAGGGTCTTTTTGTCCATTTCTCTATTATGGAAACACATCTTACACAGGAGGAGACAAAAAAACAAAACAAAATTAGAATTATAAATCAAAAATGCAAGTCATGACACGTCATGAATAATAACGAGTCACATATAAGAGGAGACGTCATGTTGATATAGGCCTTTATCAAAACCAGCCTAAGGCACACCTGTGCAATAATCATGCTGTCTAATCAGCATCTTGATATGCCACATCTGTGAGGTGGGATGGATTATCTCGGCAAAGGAGAAGTGCTCACTAACACAGATTTAGACAGATTTGTGAACAATATTTGAGGGAAATGGTCTTTTGTGGTGTTTTAGATCTTTGAGTTCAGCTCATGAAAAATGGGAGCAAAAACAAAAGTGTTTTGTTCAGTGTGTATATGTGTATGTATGAATGTATACATATTTAGATAGATAGATAGATAGATAGATAGATAGATAGATAGATAGATAGATAGATAGATAGTCATAGGACCGGAGTCCATTTTGACGGTACGATTTACTCAGGACTGTCAAATTGCATCAAATCAAGTGACTTTTATGGCTTTAACAAGTCTTCATTTGGAGTTAAACCTGCTAAAGTTCATGACAATATGTATAGGTACATTTATTCAATTCAACATCTCACAAAGTTCACTTTTTTGAGTGTGTCATCCCTGTGATAGTTTTGCGACCTGTCCAGGGTGTACCCCACCTCTCGCCAAATGTAGGCTGGGATAGCTACCTTATTAACCAATTGATCCTATTAACACAAATGCTACCATCAACAGCAATAACATGCTAACATACATACCATCAAACTGTCAAAGCAGAAACATCAAGTATGTTTAAACTTAGGCTGACTGCACCTCTGTTTGATTAACACTGTTATTGATAAGCCAGGTCAAGATACTTGACAACATGTACAAATATATATTGTAATCCTGCTTCTGTTCATTAACACTATTGTGTGGTTGTTAAATAGGCTTAGCTGACAGAGCTCACCAGTAATTGTACTCTGAGTTATGATACTGCTACAGTTATTAACAGGACACAACTAATGATCCTATTAAGAAAAATGCTGCTGTCAATAGCAATAGCATGCTAACACTCATATCAATGCCCAAAGTATCAAAATCAAGGCCCTGCCGACCATGTGACTGGGTCATGCCTGATAAGCAATTAACTTGTTTGTAGTCATTAATAACCTGATGTATGTATGTATGTATGTTTTATTTTCATGTTTATCTCTTTCAGACCACACACCTACAACAATTTACAATAACTTCTGATTTGTGTGAATTAAATTTGGAAGAATTATTTTGTACATGCATGGAGGTAATCTAAAGCACTAAATTTATTTATTTTACATCTATTGCACTGTAGCATAGGAATCAGGAGATAAACACACACTATACACTAACATACTGTGTAAAGATGCAAAAACACAGCTTCCTGAGTGTGTGTGTGTGTGTGTGTGTGTGTGTGTGTGTGTGTGTGTGTGTGTGTGTGTGTGTGTGAGTGAGTGAGTGAGTGAGTGAGTGAGTGAGTGAGTGAGTGTGTGTGTGTGTGTGTGTGTGTGTGTGTGTGTGAGAGAGAGAGAGAGAGAGAGAGAGAGAGAGAGAGAGAGAGAGAGAGAGAGAGAGAGAGGTCCACCTGACCAGTCTCAGACTATATTATAATAGCTTTACATGCCTCTGATTACAAATATATAGAATATCGGCCAACAGAAATGAGTTTCAAAATTTTGAATATTGTTTTGGGACAGGCTTTTAACACTGGGGGGACCTAGCAGATTTGGTCCCTCCCAATGTTGACTTCATGGCTATGGCCTTGCTGCATTGTAATGTTAAGGATGGTTATGGTTTGATTTATAGTGTTTTCATTTCATTATTTATTAAAGTTTTTTATTTTAAAAATTTATTTCATTTATTTTTGTTGCAGTAATTACACAGAAATAACAGTTAATGAAAGAGAGAGAACGGCTCATTTAAAAAAAACAGTGAAAGTAGGGAATAAATAAAATGAATAAATGAACAAATATGAAAAATCAAGAAAAATGTCCATCTTTGTGTCAGTGACACAAAGGCGCGTGCGTCACCAGATGTCATGGCAACAGAACGATGGTCCGGCCGAGGTCAGGTATATAAGGCCTCCACACCCTTCAGATCTCTCCCTTTGCACATTTGAATTTGGACCTGAGCCAAACTGTGGAAAGTTTTGAAGCAGAAAGCAGAAAGTTGTTGGAAAACACTTTACAAACTTTTGGATCGCTGATTGACTGATTGATTGATTGATTGATTGACTGACTGATTGATTGATTAATTGATTAATTGGTTAATTGATTGATCGTCACTCAACTTTGTGGGTAACCGAAGAGC
Organism: Epinephelus awoara; assembly: GCA_035609425.1. Classification (NCBI taxonomy): domain Eukaryota; kingdom Metazoa; phylum Chordata; class Actinopteri; order Perciformes; family Serranidae; genus Epinephelus; species Epinephelus awoara. The sequence goes on from CM069305.1 coordinate 8,270,635, forward strand.
CCGAAAATGGCCGCCAGCAGACCACGGACCGAGGAGGAGCACCTGCGTGAGCCGGACCCCATCCGCGCAGGTAAGACAGCTTTTACATTGATTTGAACATTTTCCTGTTGATCCACCTCTGAAATCCTTCAAGTCCTTATCAGTGTAGAAACCGTGTAACTTTTAGAGATGAAATGTGGACGGTTCACACCGTGTTATTAAGCCTGAGTTAGAAAACTCCACATTTGATTCAAACAGACGCTAACTGATGATTTCTGGTGTAAATGGATGTTTAGATGGACAGTGTGTGTTAAATCTACGGGACAGGTGTGGAGTGTGTTAACAATGAATATAGTGATATGAAAACACTGATATTTTTGTTTTAGGGATCAAATCTTTCAAATGTGACAACGTGTGATTGAATTTACTGAAAATAAAATGGCGACTGTGTCGGATTTCAGTAATGCCAAAAAAGTTATTAGTTGTCGCCATGGAAACCGGTGAGCGTCAGGACGCAGGGACGCACAGGTGCCTCCGAGCTGTTTGTTTTGATTGTTGAAGCTGGACTTATTGTATCATATTATATAAACCTATCTTTAACACTTAATGTGGAAACGGGCTCGTGCTCGTTAGTGTGGTGTTTTGTTTTGGAGGGACAACAGAGCGATTTGTTCAGTAACAGTCTGTGAGTGCGTGTGCGCGTGATGTGCACACTGTGAGAGTAATGAGTTATAAACTACTAGTTTGGTCTGCACAGAGCTCACTGTGGTACATTAGGATGAATGTAGCCATGGTTCACTGTGCTTAATGACGCATGCAGTGCGATGCATATTAAATACATTGATGCTGTTTATTGTAAACCATTTACAGTTCTGTCATCACTTAAGTCTTTACAAGATTAGTGCTAATTACAACTTCACCCCCCTAAAGAGGTAAAAAATAACAGACTGGGGGGCTGAAATATTTACCTTTCTTATCAGTAATCATGAATATTACAATATACAGTATTTTCCATATTCATGCAAGCTTGTAGTACAATGTCAGACACCCCTAAAGTGGACTATACCATTTCATCTAGGCCAGGTCTTGTCTGCCTCAGGGCCGTAGAATATAACCTCAGCATTTGCCTGCTGTGTTTCATATGACTGGCTCTCAAATATTCATCCCTATCTCATAAATTATCAGACTTTGATCCTGTGTCTGCTCGTCCCTGTGTCCATAGTTATCTGTTCATTTGAAAAGGTCTAGGCTATTTAATTGTTTAATATCATCACACTGTTATTTATATAAGCAGGGGATTTTAATACAAAGTTGTAACCACTGTATGTGAATGCGTGAATCGGTCAGATCTGCACTCCAGAGGAGAGCCTTCATTAGATTAGACTATGCAATATCGCCCACTACTGGATCTGCAAGTTAATGGACTGTAATTAAAGCTCTCTGTGCTTTCATTAGCCGCTATGAAACAACATGACCCTCTTCTATTTTATAATGCCTATTAATATTATAATATTATAATAATGGTAACTGGTAATATGCAATGTATTACATTTTCAAAGTAACTTGCCCAACACTGTATATCATATGTTATATATTCAATATAATTACTTATATAATTAATATAAAATGCAGTATAATACATATTAAGTATGATTCTCTGGAACTATTTGAAACACACCTTGTTAAGTTTCAAGTCTCGCCAAGGTCGACTCAGCACTTATCTGCAGCGTCCTCTCTCACACAGTGGTCCTGCAGCATCACTGCTCCTCCACCACCCAGTGCTCCTACAGTTGGTGACAAATATACAAGATTACATATCTAATACTGTGATAGAATATTGGCCGTGTGGATTCATGCAACCGGATTGGTAATGAAAACGGCAGATACAGCTCTTTGAAAGTTTCTGCTGAGTGCCATGAGGTTGGAGAAATGTACAATCCGGAGCTCTGGCCAGTCGGGCCATCCTGTGGAACAAGAGGCTTGATTTATTTATTAATGTGCTTAGGCTTGACGTAGACTGGTGTATTGGTGTACAGTTCAGTCACAATGGCAGGGAGTTTATTATACTTAATGTTTATACACCATATGAATGTATTCTGAATGAAGATGAATATCTTAATAGGCTTGCCTTTATTTATTCCTTTATTCAGAGCAGCACCACTTCTTGTATTTATGTCATTGGGGATATGAATGCAGACATTGCTGACAGAGGCTCAATGTTTGCTAAACACATGATCCAGTTTTGTCAGGAAAACAATTTAATGCTGTCAAGTAAAGAGTTACTACCCTCAGATAGCTATACTTATGTAAGTGAGGCCTGGCATACTGCCTCATGGTTGGATCACTGTATCAGCACAGCCGATGCACACACGTCTATAGTGGGTATGAATATTCTGTATGAGTCAGCAACCTCTGATCACATGCCTGTGGTTATATTGATAAATGCTGAAGATATTCCAATGCTCTCCAGTGACAGTTATGATCCTAATACTGAATTTCTGGACTGGTCTGCTCTCTCAAGGGAGGATATTGCTACCTACCATGCTGATACTAATAAATTATTGAGTAATATTAATTTACCCAGCGATGCAGTTAGGTGTAGTGATGTAAATTGTAATGACTGGAAGCATAGGGAGGAAATTTCCTCTCTATATACTCATGTTGTGAGAGCTCTGTATGAAAGCAGTAGACCCTATTTTAAACTGAAAAACAAAAGGGGTACTATGAGGCCTGGCTGGAATAAGTATGTGGCCGGGTATCATGAGGAAGCAAAGTTAGCTTTTAAATCATGGGTGCTGGCTGGTAGACCAAGGCAAGGGCCTTTGTTTGAAAATAAGAAACATGCTAATGCGTTGTATAAATATGCTGTTAGATTTATTTGTAAAAATGAGCAAGCTATGAGGGCTGACTCTATGGCCGAGAAGGTAATAAGTAACAATACTACTGATTTTTGGAAGGAGGTGAAGGTTCTAAACAACTGTAGAATACCGCCGCCATGCACTGTAGATGGTATCTCAGGGGTTGACAGTATTGCTGAGATGTGGAGACAGCACTACAGCACCTTATTTAATTGTGTTAAAAGTGATATTTATGTGCCTGATAATGTTGAGTGTGTTGATTCTAAGGCAATTTTTTCACATGAGGTATCCAGCACTATAAATAAGCTAACAGATAACAAAGCAAGTGGTTTGGATCACATCACTGCTGAGCACATTAAATATGCCAGCATGAGGTTAGCCCCCCTTCTTGCCATTTGTTTCAATGCTTTTTTAATTCATGCTTTCTTGCCGGATACAATGATATCTGTCTTGTTAGTTCCGGTGATCAAGGACAAATCTGGTAAAGTTGGCTGCTCTGATAACTACAGACCAATAGCCCAATAGGGGTCAGGAATGGGGTCAGACAAGGTGGAATCCTCTCTCCAATTCTTTTTAATCTGTATGTTGATGACCTTTCTATCAACCTGAACACCTGTAACACTGGGTGTATGATAGGCAATACGCTGGTGAATCATATTATGTATGGCGATGACCTCGTGGTCTTTAGTCCCTGTAGTGCTGGTCTCCAGCAGCTTCTTAATGTCTGCTCTCAATATGGTGTTGACCATGAAATGAAATTTAATACAGATAAGAGTGTGGTCATGATTTGTAGAACAAAGGAGGACAAATGTCTAATGTTTCCTACATTCAAATTGGCAGGTAATAATTTGAGAGTTATGAGCAAAGTTAAGTATCTTGGGCATCTCATTACAGACCAGTTGAAGGATGACCAAGACATTTACAGGCAATGCCGTGCTTTATATGCTCAAGCAAATAGTTTGCTTCGCAAGTTTGGTGCATGTACACATAGAGTGAAGGTGGCTTTGTTCAGAGCACACTGCACTCCTCTCTATACTGCCCACTTGTGGTCTAATTACAGCAAAGCAAGCCTGCGTAAACTCCAGGTAGCGTACAATGATGCCTTGAGAATTCTGCTGGGAAGACCACGTTGGTGTAGCGCCAGCGAGATGTTTGTGGCTGCAGGTGTTAATACGCTGCAAGCCTCACTGACAAATCTTATGTATAAATTTATATGTCGGCTGAACAACTCAGAGAATTGTAACATCATGGCATTGACTAGCATCAAATTAAGCACTACACGCTATCTGTCCAAGATATGGAAGCATTGGTATAGTTGTCTCCTCTGAGGTCATTGACTTTTTTCTGATTTTGTTTTTTAAGTGGTTTGTACATATTGCACTGTGAATATGTTGTGTATCGTTCTTTTACTGTGTCTTTTTATATCTTTTATATGTTTTGTCTTGCTCTTAGCTGGACCACTGAGTCTGTAATAAAGTTTATTATTATTATTATATTATAGACAGGTATACTCAACAGAATCACAAAGCCTAAAAAACAGACCACAAGTTACGTTTTTGTTTCATTTGACCTCCTCCACTCAGCAATCACGCAGCAATGTCATATTTAACTGAGCTAATATCTAACTCAGACTGGCTCGCAAAAAATCAGGACTGGAAGCACTCTAACTTCCCAGTGTTAGATAAAATGGTTTAGGAGAAGACAATTTAAAACTAACAGGCTGTTCATGGTTAACATTACCTGTATGGTGTGTACAGTATGTACAGTGTCCTAACCTAATCTGTTATCACTAACAAGCTTTACTGCACATGTTCATTTAGATGAGTTGTGCTGATAATGTAACATTTGAGTCTTTAGTTTGGACATTTTACCCCTTTAAAAGTACATCACAGCCGGTCTTTTCTGTTGTAACTCCATTGCTGCTAGCACGTGCCGCTTACTTCCGGGAACTATTGAGAGGCTCTGCGACATGACTCTCTACTCAAGGGCTCTGGTCTGCCTGCATCACTCCAGTCATTGCACTGGCTGGCTCACATCCAAGTGTTTTAGGGGGGCTGCATCACAAAAAAAACCAAAAACATTTCGCGCCGCAACTTTATTTATATAGTATATTTTAAAAACAAGGTGACTCATAGTGCTTTACTTACAAATATCAACATACAGTATCAGTTTGGTAAAAATGTAGAAGCAACACAAAGGCAATATAAAAAGAAATATAGTAGCAAGAGTTAAAAAGTTAAAATAGAAAAATAAAGACACAATAAAATAAGAACAAACTAAAATGAAATAAAACAGTTACAACAGAACAAGTACAGTACATTTGATAGAATATTTGAACCCCCCCCCCCCCAATTCTCATTGTATAATTCGCACTCTGCTTACAAGTGTTTGGTTGGTGCAGAATAACCACCTTTACTCAGAGCTCCTGCTCAGCAGTGGGTTAACTGACCCACTGACACGTTAATCACATTGTTACTGCAGCTTTATGATATGTGATATTATGCTGCATTAATGTCTCATCCCTCATCTGTCCAAACTCAGTGGCTGAACTGCACAGTGTCTGATGTTACTGTTAAAAGGCGCAGCCCCTTGTGTGTTGATGCTTTGTTACAAGTGTCGTGCACGTGTAGTTATATGGAGATGTTGTAGTTTATTTCCCAGTTCAAATTTTGATGATTGCTGATTTAATCCAAAATATTTAATGAGAGATTGAATGAAAATTCTTATCATTTGAATATTTTCTCTCCTCAGGTGGTGCTTTCTACATCGTCGAGCGCCCAGCAGAGGATGGCCTTCCTGAAGTCGTCAGGATCCTCGACGATGATGAAGATCTCCCCATCTACATCTCCTCTGGTGAGGAAGAGGTAAGTGAGGATGAGGTAAGTGTTGAGGACAATGGAGAGGTTCAGGTAGATGTAGGTGACTTCGTTCCCCCGCTCTACTTTGATGATGATGAAGATCTCGTGATCTACATCTCCTCTGGTGAGGAAGAGGTAAGTGAGGATGAGGTAAGTGTTGAGGACGATGGAGAGGTTCAGGTAGATGTAGGTGACTTCGTTCCCCCGCTCTACTTTGATGATGATGAAGATCTCCCCATCTACATCTCCTCTGGTGAGGAAGAGGTAAGTGAGGATGAGGTAAGTGTTGAGGATGATGGAGAGGTTCAGGTAGATGTGGGTGACTTCGTTCCCCCGCTCTACTTTGATGATGATGAGGATCTCCTGATCTACATCTCCTCTGGTGAGGAAGAGGTAAGTGAGGATGGGGTAAGTGTCGAGGACGATGGAGAGGTTCAGGTAGATGTAGGTGACTTCGTTCCCCCGCTCTACTTTGATGATGATGAGGATCTCCTGATCTACATCTCCTCTGGTGAGGAAGAGGTAAGTGAGGATGGGGTAAGTGTCGAGGACGATGGAGAGGTTCAGGTAGATGTAGGTGACTTCGTTCCCCCGCTCTACTTTGATGATGATGAGGATCTCCTGATCTACATCTCCTCTGGTGAGGAAGAGGTAAGTGAGGATGGGGTAAGTGTCGAGGACAATGGAGAGGTTCAGGTAGGTGAAGGTGAGCTCGTTCCCCCTCTCCACTCTGACGAAGAAGATGAAGAGGACGCACAAGAAGAGCTGGCCATTTTTCGCTTCAGATGTTTCTCCCGTCCCGTCGTGATCCCACCTGGAGGTTTTTGGTCCGGATGGCGTCCTTTCGGTGTTCCTCCCCCAGAGCCTCCTGTGCAGCCAGTGGAGCATCCTGCAGGTCTCCCCCCAGTTTCTCCCAGCTCTGGAGACTCTGCTCCCCGAGCCTCCACCCCCCGCTCATCCACCAAGAGAAGCAGGGACACACCTGAGGTAAGTGTGAAGAGGCAGAGGACGACTGGTGAGGACAGCGACTAAGACCCAAGACCCTCCACTGCACTGCCTGACTCTCTTTGAGTCCCTGAGTTGGCCGGACAGCAACTTCGATGATGACGACTGACGGCACTGATGGGAACCCTTTGTGTCTGGCAGGACTGAAAAAGCCCCAGGCAGCCGCCGCGTCTGGCGAGGCCAACACAGCCCTCGGGAGCGTCTTGCACCAGGGCTTTTTATTTACATTTTACTTTTTCATTTTAATCGAGAATGCATTCACATGTGTTTTGGAAACCTCTGCGTCTGGCGAGGCTGACAGAGCCCTCGGTAGCGTCTTGCACCAGGGCTTTTTATTTACATTTTACTTTCTCATTTTAATCAAGGTTGCATTCACAAGTGTTTTAGAAACCTCTGCGTCTGGCGAGGCTGACAGAGCCCTCGGTAGCGTCTTGCACCAGAGCTTTTTATTTACATTTTACTTTCTCATTTTAATCAAGGTTGCATTCACAAGTGTTTTAGAAACCTCTGCGTCTGGCGAGGCTGACAGAGCCCTCGGTAGCGTCTTGCACCAGAGCTTTTTATTTACATTTTACTTTCTCATTTTAATCAAGGTTGCATTCACAAGTGTTTTGGAAACCTCTGCGTCTGGCGAGGCTGACAGAGCCCTCGGTAGCGTCTTGCACCAGGGCTTTTTATTTACATTTTACCTTTTCATTTTAATTGAGAATGCATTTACGAGTGATTTGGAAACCTCTGCGTCTGGCGAAGCTGACAAAACCGTTGGTAGCGTGAGCTTGTCTGCCGGATCCTCTGTTGTTGGATGCGACTCTCCTGTGCATGACCCCATCGTGACATAGAGAACGCCAAAGTGGTCGGTTAGCTGCAGCAGACTCTAGGTGGGGTGTGATGTTGCACCTCTTGAATGTCCCCTTCAGCTGGTCTTTAAACCGCTGCTTTTGTCCAAGGGGCTTTCAGCTGGCTGACAGGAGCTGTCCATACAGCACCTGACAGGGCAAACGGTATCCAAGCATCCGGATGATATGGCCGACCCACCGGAGTTGCCTTTGTACCAAAATCGTCTCGATGCTTATGGACTCGGGGCGATGTAAAATGTCCGTATTAGGAACACGGTCCTGCCAGGTGATGCCAAGGATGCATTGGAGGCATCTGATGTTAAATGCATCAAGGCGTCTGATGTGACGGCGGCAGGTTGTCCAGGCTTTTGCTCCATAAAGCAGTGTCGACACACACACTGCCCTGTAAACTGCAACTTTCGTCCACAGAGCATGCTAGTTTTTTTCAACTTCTTCTGGTTTTTATTTGACCATGCCATTCAAAGGTAAGTCAGTACTTAACGACAAGTCTCCTACAAGTATTTATCTCTCTGACAGTATAATAATATCAGATTGTCTTTTTACAAACAGAGGGATGGTAATAATTACTAACATACAGAAAAGTCTCCAAGTCTCTTTTGCTCAGGTATTGTCAGGTGTAACAGACCCCCCCACACACAGGAAGCAGCGACGTGGAAGACCAAGACAGGACCAGATGAGAAGGACAGATGACCACAGGACCAGATGAGAAGGACAGAAGACCACAGGACCAGATGAGAAGGACAGATGACCACAGGACCAGATGAGAAGGACAGATGACCACAGGACCAGATAGAGATTGATGGGCGCCTTTGATTCACTGGGCTCAGTAAGTAATCCCCTCACTAATACTACAGAGTACCAGTATTGACATAAAGTGTTGCTCAGGTAGAGTAAACTTTACATATGTGAATTATTTTCATGACAGGAGCCTTCTTGAACATTATTCATTGTTTATAATATCGTTCCATGTTCCATTCATTACTGTTTGTGTTTCACAGGACAGGACTCCTGGGACAGCTGAGAGTGGACGTCAACCATCCTAGAAAGCTCCAACACCACAGCAGACCACTGAACCCCCCCCAATCCATGACACCACCCTTTTCACCCACCAGACAAGACAATGAGGAGCACCCTGTCCCAACCAGCTCAGAGGACGCTGTTAGTGTCTTCTGTGCTTCTCGTGACACTCCTCTCTCTCTCTCTCTCTCTCTCTCTCTCACACACACACACACACACAGAGGAGGTTGGGTTAATTGGTGACTTTAAATTGCTCGTAGGTGTGAATGTGTCTCTAAACTCACAAAAAAGAAAAAGAATAGGATTTTTCCCCTTTTCCTATTTTGTTCCTTTTACCCAAGCAGGTTATTTCCCCCATGCTCATTTAGGAGCTGGGGTTTTGTTGTGTTAGTTTGTTGTTTTAGTTTGGGCTGGAGATTACCGGTAGTCACTTTATTCGTCTTTTTGTTTATTCTAGGTTTAGTTCCTTTTTCAGGTAGTTTAGGGGGAGACGCTGGGTGCGACGGCCCACTGCGTGGTTGGCTCAGCGTCTTCCCTCCTTTTGTTCTTTTTGGCCGGGGTCTCCAGTCCCTTTTGTTTCTCCCTTAGTTGTTTGTGTTTTGGTTAATATTTTGGGTTACAAAAATAAAGCCTGCGAGTAAACTGTCACTTTTGGTGTGGCGTCCTCTTTTATATGTTGCAGCCTCCCGCCCCTATTGAGCCATGATTTCTGTGTTTGTATGGAGGCCGTAACAAATGCCAACTTTAAGATATTTCATCATACATGCCACTTGTGGCTTAAATTGATTTTTAAAATTCTGAAACATGGATTTTTGAAACTGACTTTGTGAACACTAAAAAAAACCCTAAAATTCAGCTTTTGAAACTGCAAATTACAAAATTTAATATTTTAATTTGAAAAAAAAAAAAGTTCAGAACAAATTCTGTTGCATAGTTTACAAAATAAAATACGTACTGTAAATTAATTATTTCAGTTAGTTTAATTTAAAGTAGATTATTCAATAATAAATGGCTGTTAAACTTATACCACTTTTGTCTCTGTGTTGCTTCCATAATGTAATGTTGTTTCAGTGTCTTTTGAGTGTAAAGAAAACATTTTCAGAGTCTCCAGTGAATAACATGATGAGCAGTTGCACAGCCAGCAGATGGCAGCATCTCACATCTTAACACATTCATGGCACCGTCACACAAGAAATGTTTGGCCTCGTTCTGAGGTTCACGTTTTATCTGTGCCGGTTTCAAAGGCAAAAAAACCCTCTGCCTGTTTGTCACCATGAATTTTCATGTGTTAGTGAGACCGAGTGAATAAGTCAGCTTTCACTTCCATCGCCCCGATGTGTTTGGACCAGGCCAGACAGCAGAGGTCACTTTTTATATAAGGGAAGCCATATGGAGCACATCTGGAAGTGATTATCTGCTCAATCATAACAAAACAACCCACAGCATTTTTTGTGAGGAGAGGGATGGAAAGAAATTCTTTTCATTTGGCTCACTAGCTCGGTGTACTCCTGACTCCGGAGTTAGGAGCTGATGAAAGTCACAGAGTCAACAAAAGGCCAGTGATGCTCCTCAGTTACACTGCAGCAGGACTCCTCCACCCAGAGAACTGACCTGTCACACTAATCTGGGTTAGACAGACATTCATTTTCCTTTAAAATAAAAAAAGAAAAAGAATTTATTTCACTTATTTTTATACTGTCTGTCATCTTCATCCAACCTTATTTACTGCGTGGAGCCTGTGGATTTAACAACTCTTCAATAAGACACCTCCGAGACACGTTGATGCATGTGAGGCTCAAAGGGCGTGGAGGAGTCGAGTGTCTAGACTGTGTTGACTTGTGGAGTTACAGCAGATGTGTATCAGCATCATCATTAAATAAATAAAACCTTCCACTCTTCAGAAATCCATCACTGCTCGTACAGGCTGAGTGAACAACTCCATCTGAAAACAGATTCTTTTATAACCCAGCACTGATTCTGACAGTAAACTGTTTAAGCATTTACCAAAACTAAGGTCAGGAGCATGTGTGTAGATGATAAAACACCTCAGAGCCAGTGTGGCTGCTGAATGACTGATTAACAGTGCTTGATAGCCGTGTAGCTCACAATATACCTTTCAAAATAATACTGTTGAGCCCAAAAGACATCAGAACATTACAGGGAAAGGCTGGTGATATTCTATATTTTTACTACTGTCAACAATTCACATGTGCAACTAAACCCAAACTAACAGTGACTGTATCTGCTAACACAGTGGTTCCCAACTGCTCCAGATTTCTCCTTAGTCATTAGTTCAAGGTCCACACAGTTAAATATATTCAGTGTCATACTTGCATTTGGCCATGTCCTTGGGCTAGTTTGCTGTCTCTGTTAAGCTGCTGTTTGTTAGTCACTGACTCTACAGCAGGAAACAGCACTTCAAAATAAAAGCTCTGTGCCAAAAATTCACTGTACTTCAGAATAAGGTGTGTTTTTTACAAACTTGACACATTTGTGAGTCACTCATTCAAGAACAAACCCGAGGCCCACTTTTGGACCACGACTCACCAGTTGGGAAACACTGTACTAATAGGTATTGTGTGTGTCTAAGCCTGATACATCTTCTTCCTCTGTGCCAAGGAGCCATGTTCCTTCATCACCATGAACACACTGTAGTTTGTGTTATGTCGTCCAGCCGTCCTCAGGACTTATTAGATCAGTGGTTCTCAACCTTTGTTGTGACAGGAAGCCCTAAATTCATGAGGGTCAAAGACCCCCATTTGGTTAGATTGGTCTTCAGTGAGCTCCATCTGAAAAGATTTTGGTTGTCAGATATGATTAAAACCAGAATTCTACAGTTGAGGAGATGACTGGAGGAAGTGAGACCTATGATCATAACAGTCCCTCTCATGACTCTTACTAACACTGTGCTCACTTCTGCTGTAAATTCAAAAAGTGACAATAAACTATTCACCATTGTTATGGAAAGCCCCTTAAGTCCCCAGCAAATGCATCATTTCCTCCCGTTTGCGAAGGATATTGAATGTTTACTTAGAAATTTACAGAGACCGACTGTTTTAGGAAATAACTAAGTCTCAGTAAGAAATGAAACTCTGTATTTGCACGCACTTTATAAAGCTATATATGAGGGATTTGTTGACAAAAACAAGAATATAGGAAAAGGCTGATCTTAAAGAAAGCACAAGCAAATTAGAAGAAAAATGTCTCCACTTTGATAACACATATGTCGTGTTAAAACGCTGCAAATAAGTAATGCACAAGAAAATTTTGTAAGACATTCACCAGAATGAATATATAAAGAAACACACTGGTCACACATTAGACACAACAACTGGACTAAGTTACAACGCTAATGCTGTGTTCATGTCACATTTTAGTTATTGTAATTAAAAGTTTCTGCCCTGTATCCAGCCTTCATGTCAACATCTAATAATCACAACAGGGACACTTTGACTTTTCTGATATATCAGACTTGGTGCTTCAAAACAACAAAGTCCATCGTTCAGTGTAATGAAATACAAATTTAATAGATATGGTGCACAGTATTTTTAACCCTCACACGACCAGCTCTATAATCATGTCACCATCTTAAGTTGTCTGATGACATGATTGCTTGTAACACAATCAAAAAACATCCATCACTGCAGCATCAAAACAGATGAGCATGCTAGTATGCTAATGCTATGAGTTATCTTCAATGATATTGATATTACTTATTAAGGATGTGAAAAAGCAGACGTCCCAGCAGAAGTTTTGAGTTGTCATGGTGTGAAAAGCACAGGTGTTTCTCATATTAATGATGGCTCTGATCAGTTCAGATTTCCTAGTAAGCTGTGACAGTCAGCCAGCACGAACAATACCAGGACCCTGAACTGAATCAGCTAAATGGAATTCAGCTGTTATTCACTCTATTATTTACACCTGTGCTCTTCTTGATTTTTATCTGCATCTGTTATTGTGGGGTCAACATATTTGTCCCATTTATGTCTCCTGGAAATTTATCATGTTGTTGGACTTGCAGTTTTTCTTTGTTTGCTTGTGTTGTCTGGATTTTTAGGTTTTTTTTTCTTTTCTTTGTTTGAGTCACTGGAGCTCTCTCAGCCACAGTATTTTACCCACATTTTTTGCACATTCACTAGACACAACACACCATGACAGCGTACCTATGCATGTAGTAATTTTATTTACAAATGGTAAAAAAAAACAAACACCATAAAAATATATCTTGCTTTCACATATATACATTTAAATGCATTTCTATGAACTATGTAGACAGGACAAATCTCAAGTACAGATGTGGCGACTGTATCATAGTGGCTAACCTTGAGATCTTTGATACAAGGCAGGACCTCTGAACACTACAAAGGACCAACTTCACACAGACTAAAGCTCCACAGAAGCTTATACATCAGAGGTGGTCTGGTTTCATCTTGGCAATTCTTCAATTCCTATTTGGAATCAGTTGTTTTTCCTGAACACCCATTAGGTAGATCTTACCAGTATTTGGCCCACAGTTAAAAAAAAATCTGAGATTTTAGGAATACATTCATAATATTCTGGGGTGAAACATCAGAATGTTGAGAGAATACAGTTGTAACTTTTAGAAAATGTCATAATAATTTATAGATGACTATTCTTACGCCCCCTGAGGCAAATTTGTAATTTTGGACTATATAGGTAAAATAGAAAAAGTCATATTAGGAGAGTAATGTCTATTTATAGAAAAAATATTATGAGAGCTAAAATCAAAATATTATAAAAATAAGATTATAATTTAAAAAGTCATATAACATCAAAACATTAAAACTGTAACACTGTAAAAGATCACTCAAACACCCAGGTCATCACATACAAACTATTTGTCACGCCCTTCGGTGTCTCAAAGCAACGCACTGGGCATCTTTTCATATCTATATGACCCACAGCTGAACCACATTGCAACACGTGGTTAATGTTGTTAAATGGTCATAGTTAGGTTTAGGCAACATAACTACTTGGTCAGGTTCAGATGAATGATAATGTTTTGGGTTAAAATATGTATGTTTGTTACGTAACGTAACGTGAGGACTGTATGTAAATTGCGTTTGGTAATATTAAACCAACACTGACTTTTGGATTCAAACGGGACGCAAGTTACTTTACATTACGTCAACACAATGCTGACTTTTAGATTCACACGGAATGTAGATACGTAAGTTACTTAATGTTACATCGACAACACTGACTTTGGATTCACACGGGATGTAGACACGTAAGTTACTTAACGTTGTGTCGACACAACACTGACTTTTGGATTCACATGGGGTATAGATATGACAGTTAACTTAACGTTACGTCAGCACAGCATTTACTTTTGGATTCACACGGGACACAACCTGTGGGTCTCCTGGATCTCCTTTATCGTCTCTACACCACTCATGTTGCTCAGATTTATTCATTATGTATTGCTGCAGATAGGTTTACATCAGAGTTAGCTGATAGCCAGGTATGTCATAAAGATGCTAAAGGGTGCCTTTGGCGTCAATACCACATGCTGAGGGACGTAACAAAGCAGTGGTATTTAATGCCCTGGGAGTGAGAGGGGGCTGAAAAATCATATAACAAGAATAAAAGCCATGATATAAGAATAAAATGTCTTAAGAAAATTAAGTTGAAATTTCTAGAAAAGGTCACAATATTATATCATTTAACGATAAAATATGCATCCTGTTATGTGATGCCATTGTTTTCATCTCATTTATTGTGCTAAAACCTATAATGTCTTCACTGATGAAATCTATAACTTATCCCTCATCTGACAGTAAGAGCTGACTGACTACAGTATCAGCAGATGTAACTATGTGAATAGTTTCACCACATTCTGACTTTATTGTTGAAATACTGACCTCTTTCTTGTAAAATTACAAATTTATTCTCACAATATTACTTTTTCATCATCATCGTCAAAAAACAAAACAAAAAAAAAAATCCCAAACAATTCCCGAAATCTCAGTTTTATATTTTAAAATTTGGCCCTAATACTAATAAGATCTGGCTCAGACTGAGGCATGGGGTGCTTTAAGGTCACCATGGTCATTGGATCTGGAAGACCCCCTCACACGCTCATGACGTTAACACTGTGTGTGAGAGCAGGAGGAGTACAGGTACAGTAAGATGAAGCAGTCGATCAGGAGGATGGTGTAGAAGCATCTCTGCGTGTGCAAACTCCGACCTCTCTGGAAGCGAGTCAGTAACACGGCCAGCAGCAAAAAGAAGGTGGCGGTGTTCAGAAGGAGGAAGAGCCTTATGTAGGAGGCGGTGCTGGAGAGACCCTCGCTCCCTGCCGTGGCCACCATGTGAACCTCCTTAAATTTGCGGCCCTTGACAAAGGCCCCCTTCTTGTTCTTGCGGCCGTCTGTATAATCCACAAAGGCCCGTGTGTCTCCCTCTCCCTCCTCTGGACTGTCCTCATATGTACGCTTTGAAGTCCTCTGTCTCACCTTTTTCTCATTCGCCTCGATCTGTGCAAAAATGTCAGGTAGACTCTCCGAAAGCTTCTCCCCAAGGTTCATTTTCTTCCCCCCTTTACCCTTGCCCTGTTTCTTCGACATAGCAAACATCTTCTCTATGACCTCCTCCGTCTTCTTCTTGTCGGTGAACTGAAGGAGGCGCTCTGCAGTCTTGCGGAAGCTGGCAGTGTTTAGAACCCGTCCCAGGATGTGTCTCTCCATCTGCTGGAAGACGGGCTTGACATGCTGGAGGTTGTCCTCCATCACGTTGACGTATTCCTCTACCTCCTCAGGTGAGCTGTCCTCCACGGCCGCTGACTTCTCGAATACAATCTTCTTGTGGTCCAGCAGCACCATGGCGAACAGAGGCTTGCTGGTGACCTCTCCGGTCAGCAGGTAGATAGTGTAGGTGTGATCCTTGGTGGCCAAGTAGATATCCACTCTCTGGTCATCACCGCGCAGGCTGAAGCTCTGTACATCCACACCCGGTCCAAAGAAAATATACGCCACCCTGGTGTGAGGATATCTCAATGGCATTGTGACATTCACATAGTTGGAGCCATTATACGGGTACCCTCGAGGGTAATTCCAGTAACCTACCACTCCTTTGTTACTGTAGCCTGTGTCATCCATCCAGAACATCTTATATTTATCCTCACCATGTGATACAAACGCTCCATGAACGCCATCTACCTTTGTACCCTGGAATGGAAGTTCTGTGTTGTGAAAGAAGGCACTCATGGCCCTGGTTGGGCTGTCTGGCTCCAGGTGGATGTGGTCCACAAGGAGCAGGAGCTGTGGGTGAAGAAGGAGCAGGTTTCTCTGGAAGCTCCTAATCTGTAGCTCTGGATTATAAGCGGAATGTCCCTCGCCACGGATGAAGACCATTCCCTGTCTCTCCATAGCAGCTTCGACTTTGCCCTGGGCATCAGCCGCCAGTCCAACCTTGTACTTTAACCACTTGGAATCGCAGGCTTCCGTAACCTGTCCAGCCCACGGCTTAAAGCAACTCCCTGAGAGTGCAGAGCCAAACAACACTGCGTTGTTCAGCAAAGTGTACTTTGGTCCATACAGTGCCTCTGTGATGAATGGGACACCGTTGGGCGCAAAAGTGAAAGTATTCTGATCAGGGTGCTCGTGACCGGCGTTAAAGTTCCTCCACCCTTTGATCCACTCTTTGTACTTGTTCATGTGGACGATATCAAAGATGGCGCGTCCTCCCAGCTTCCCGGACTTGAAGGAGAGAAAGGTGCGGTTGGTGTCTGCAGGTAAAGCACTACCGTACGTCACAACACCCCAGTCCTCAAAGTAGTGGAGTTGGGATGTTCCAAAATCTGATGGAGGCTTGGAAATCAGACCTGGGTCATACCTGCAGAACACCATGAGAGGACAGAGGTCAGATGGGTAAAATACCAACATGGACATCAATCATACACAACCACTGATGGAAAGTCTTATCAGATTAAAGATTTCCAGAAGTTATTTTATGATGACATGTTGCAATTTTGCATTTTTTAAACCCACTTTTTATTCAACCTGCCTCATTTACATGTATTATATTTATGTAATTCCCTACGTTTTCCCAGAATGCCTTTTGGCAATCCTAAAAAACACAGCTTAGGCCTTGCTGCTTCACACTGTTTTCATGCTAAAGTAATGCAACAGTATTCATATATAAGCCATGTACTCATGAATGCTGCAATCATGTGATGAATGCACTGACGGGATTAAAGACAAAAGTATAAAGAGCAAAATATACCGCAATACCGGCGAATAGCCCAAACAACGTCCGGAACGTGCGCAGCAGGAAAGTGTTTCAGCAGGGACCCATTTCACCGCTGCACACCACAGGCGCGCTTGAGCAGGCGAGAGTGAGAGCATATAGAAACGCTTAGAGGCGAGAATGGCTGCCGGAGAGAGTCCTGAAAGTGAAGCAACTGTACACGATGACCCAGAGGAACTCATACCAAAAAGAGCAGTGTTTCCCCTATATGCAACTAACAGCGGCGCACCGACGTTTACAATTCTCTTTTGCCCTCTGTATTGCGCATGGCGGAGTTTCGCCCGATGCGCGCACGCGCACGCACACACACATACACACACACACACACACACACAGGTGAGCACACTAGAGCACAGCTCAGGCCGCATTTTCCTGACCAAAGACGACCCGTCCTGAGTCTGAGACAGTTATAACCGAGCACAGCACTAATGGAGAGGAGCGTGTGTTGCGTTCAGGCGTTGTTAGGTAAATAACAAATTCCGGCACTTGAATAGGCCATAGCACAACACAGCAGCATGTCACGTTGGCTGAACCTGAGCAAAATACCGTGTGACCAATATGATTTTTTCTTAAAACCGTGATATGAACATTTTGTCATACCGCCCAGCCCTAGGTGCAGCCCTAGATTCAAATATCTTGACCATTATTGAATGTAAGACGCATGGGAGATATGTAAAAATGTAAAGTACTTTACCAGTAGATACAGTGGTTTTTGGGTGAATTTCCCCTTTAATAATAGCAAAACAAAAAACACTGCTCTCATATATATTTCCTATTATTAAAACCAAATTCAGCAGCTTACCAGATGAACTCTGTGTGGAGAGTACACCATCGCTGTCCTTTTCCAGCCTGCCCCGGCCCCTCCGTCACCCTGTTTTGATGAAT
Source organism: Epinephelus awoara (assembly GCA_035609425.1). NCBI lineage: Eukaryota > Metazoa > Chordata > Actinopteri > Perciformes > Serranidae > Epinephelus > Epinephelus awoara. Next base: position 8,288,365 of record CM069305.1, read on the forward strand.
CAGTTCTGCCAGCCAGTTTCCACTGCCATTACGTAACACGTAACGGTCCATGAAGACCAGCTGGCTCTCCGGCCCGTAGAACCAGTTGTAGTTGGAATCTGCAATGGCTACAGTCCGCTGAAATCCTGGTGACAGTGAAAACACAGAGAGAAGATGACTTCAGTGGTGGCTGTTCTTAAAGTTCTGAAACAAAGAAATAATGGGTGAATATGACGAATAAAATGCTGATGTATTGACTCATGTTGAAGTTTATATGGTGGATTCTTTGTAAATTCTAACACAGTGCTATGACAGTGTGTAAGGGCCATTGCAGATCAAAACAAATAAATACAGAGCCCAGGGAAGGGGTGATATGATGATGAAAGCTCAGAATTGTTGAGATTTAAGTCATAAATTTCAGATAAAAAGTCAGAAATTCTCTCCTATTATAAAGTTAGGAATTTGCAAGGCATGACTCAAAATGATCTGAGATTAAAGTCACATATTTACAAGAAAAAGCTCAAAAAAGTGTTTATTTTTCATCTAAACCCCCTCAGCATGAATCTCAGTCCCCTCTGCTGTGACCCAGCTTAGTACCAAACCAAGTGCAAAATGTTCACACTGTTTTGTTGTCTGTAATTATGTAGAGAAAACCTTGCACTCTGGCGGTAAGAAGGCTTCTTAGAAACCAGCTATAGTAACTACAGCATGTAATCACAGTAAATCATTTGTCAACCAAAAAAAATCGTAAAACAAAAATTGCAACAGAAACACTCTGTCAAGTAAAGTCTCTTCACACTATCCCTGTGAGCATGGTTCCACAAGCGGCAAATTCTTTGAGATATTTATTATAGGAATTAAGGTAATGCTTTTGAGGGTTAAGCATGGATTATTTGCAATGAAATGAACAGGGGTGCTAACATTCAGTACTGGCATGGAGCTACAATGTACATGTTTTTGCATTTGCTTTCTGTCAACTGAATGTCAACACACAAAGATGTGCAGTGAGCGGACAACAACCAAAACAACTGACACTTTCGATTCAGTGCTTATAGTTTAACAGACCCATAACTCCTTCCAACTTGCATATCACCTAACATTTCAGTTCCTTTCAGTGCTCATCCACTATGTTACTACCACTCTCTTAGTATGGTTTATTTGGGCTTGTATGAAAGCAGTCAATCGAACCCTGGTGCATAATTACACACATCAGACGCATTAAAGTGCTGCGTAAACTTCTGTCAGTCACTGGAATACGAATAGCCCATCAGGACCTATTCCCAATGATGCAAGATGGCAATGGCCTGTCTGAACAACGTTTCAATCCTGTCAGACTGTAAAACTTAACATAATGTGTTTAGTCCTCTTGGTTTGTTTATTAAAAAGTCAGAGTGAACAGGAATGGACCAGAGCTAAAAAGCAACAAAGTTCACCCCCCCCCCCTTGGTTTGGACCAAAGGAACTGAACTGCAGGTGTAAAAGCACTCTGAAGCTCCTTTCCCACTGGGCAGATAACCCACAAACACCCACTAACATCTGGCTTTTCTTTTGGAAATATTACAATATGCATTCATACTTGGGACAAATGACTATAGGAGCTACAGGTATTTATCAGCTCTAGCTCTAATCACTTCCAATCAGCAGTAATGGAAATACAACACCTGGGTGCACATGCTACTTCTCACTCCTGATGCAGTGCAATGCAATGACATCTCCTTCCAAGCAGCGCCTGACAATCATTCAAAATTAGTCAGAAAAGATCTACATAATCAGCACTGTTTTCAAGGTGGACACCCTGGATTAGTGTCACCATTTCAGTATCTGAACAAGTGTCTCCTCCTCTGTTCATGAGTTATGATGTTGACTAATGGCCAGTCAAGTGTTTTTGCAGAAGATTACAATGTTAAAGTGAAGCTGACCTTTGACCTTTTGAATATAAAATGTCATCACTTCATCATTTGATCCTATTGAACCATTGTGGGAACTTCTGTCATAATAAGCATATGAATTCTTAAATCATGGCCAAACACATGTTGTATGAGGTCACAGTCACTTTTAACCTTTGACCACCAAACTCTCACCAGTTCATTCTTGACTCAAAGTGGATGTTTGCGCCAAATTTGAAAAAATTCTCTCATGATGTTCTTGAGATATTCCGTTCACAAGAATGAGAAGGATGCAAGGTCATGGTAACCTTGACCTTTGACCACCAAAATCTAATCAGTTCCTCCTTGAGTCCAAAAAGTCTGTCCTTGAGATATGGTGTTCACAAGAATAGGACAGATGGACATTTTTAGCAGGTTTTTCTGCATTTAAAAAACTTGTATATATATGCTAATTGTGGTGGAAAATTCCTATTACTGCCATTTGCTTCCTACCATCTGTATGAAAACACACAAACACACAGGCAGTGAGAGGAAAGCAACCATCCAACTGACACTTAAACTCCCTCAAGTGCTTACACATCAACTCTCATTGTAACTGGCGAAAGTCACACTATTATCATGATTTGCATAGTTTCATCTGTGTGGAAATACACAAGCATATTCACACGCTTCCACAGAAATGTCCAACTCCTTTGATCACTCACATCTGTTAGGGAACACACAAGCATCCTCACACAGGAGAGGAGACCATTCCTCCTGACATTTCTCTCGGCACACTCATGTTGCCATTGTGACTGTGGATCCAAGGCTCTCCTGGCTGATATAATTAGAGATGCTTTCTGAGTGCAGCAGTGCTGCTCAGCCACAATACAGAAACTGTTAGCAGGGGGCTGTGAAATGTCCGAGCCTGACCTAGGGGCCCCTCCTCCGCTGCTGCCCTCCCCCTGACCTTCAGACGAAACTTCCAGGACACCACATTTCCCTGCAGGTCTCAGCTCAGCTTTGAAAGGCATCCAGGAAGGTAATAACTGCACGCATGCATACCCCATATCAGCTCAGAGGAGAGACTACTCTCTGATGTGGCAGCCTGAGGTTATTTTCACGTCTGATCTAACATATTTAACGTTTGGGAGAGAGCACTCTTGTAAGGACTAACTGGATGTGTCAGCCATTCATAGCTATGTAAACCCTTACTTACGGATTGTTGACCTGCTTTGTATTTGGCTTCCTTAATGTATCTACTGCAGTGAAAAGTGTGCCACATCAATTTTCAGCTTTTGAAAAAGTAAGTAAGTATAGTCGCCACTGCAGGTAGAGTGACAGTTACCAGGCAGGATAGTCCTGTACAGGAAGGCGAAGTGTTGGAGGAGCCAGGGGTGGTCGAAGTGGCTGATGCTAAAGTGGCGCTGCACCAGGAACATGTACTGGAACAAAGAGCGGGTGGTGTAAGTCCCGTAGGCTACTCCTTCATACAGGGAGCCATCCGTCACATCACGCAGAAGGACCATGGACTTCTCCATGATAGACAGGGCCTGCTTCGTCCATAGGTAGGCCTCCTGGAGGTAACCTGCAACACAGGAAGTTGATATGGTTTCACAGGTTAAATGCAATCTGAGATCCCCTGTTCCTCAAATGCTCAAAGGGTTTTACCAAACATGCAATGCTGAAGACCTTTTTCCAAAACATTCTGTAGTGGATGGATGGATGATATGGATTGGATGTGTGTCTACCATTTTGGCAGTCTTTAGTCCATTTCAATGTGATATGAAAATAAAGCTGCAGAGAGCAGTATAGGTGCTAATATTACATCAAGTACAAACAGATTAATATCTTCAAATAAACTACCAAAGCATGGGTAAACCATAGCCAGGAATCCCATTGTTTCAAAGTAAAATGCTTGAAGTGCATCTTTAGTGCCCTCTGATGGCAGATTCATGACATATTTTACACTGTTTTTCAAGGTCCACAGTCGCACATAATTTGGCCCACACAGATCTTTGGTAACCTTGTGGAATAAATGTTGAAAATGATTGCCTAACAGTTGTCATGATTGTTGAAGGATGTCAAAATCTTTTCGGGGCTGTTGTATACAGAGTAAATGTAAAATATCTCAAACACATCAGACTTTAAATCTAAAAAAATTCCTAGAAGTGTGACATTTTCTCAGAATTTCCCCTTACAGTTAAGAATAGGTCCTAGTAAAGATAAAAGTTATTCACGAAGCGTCTTAGACCTTGAGAGAGCTCCTAAGGTGAAAATCTGTTAGGAGCGGGGAGGAAGACTTTTAAGAGGTTCGAGAGTTTCTCAAACGGGAGAAAATGAGAGGGAAACAAAGAGGTGGTAGAAATATTCTCCAAACACAGCGAGTTAATGAAATGCTACACATTAGATCATGCAAGGACAATGTTTGTGGTCGATTTAATTGGAGATGCAGGGGGACAAAAGTTTTGCAGTCCACACAGTTATGGTCATCGTCAAATTTGCACCAAATTTGGCAGAAAAGCTCTAAGTTTGTGTGAGTAAGCATGAGTTACACTGGTCCAGCTTTGGTCAGTTATGATTGGGCAATGTCTGACAATGGCGTCATCTAACGGCCCAACCCTACTATCAATGGTAAAATGCTTTTTATAGAGTGATCCATGTACCAAATTTGGTAAGGACAGACAAAGTTGTATAAGTGGTGATAAGCCAAATTTGAGAAAAACTGAAAATCTAGTTGTGGCTGTCAGCAAGAGGTTAACTGCTTAAGAGCTTCAGCTATCTCTATGTGCATATCTTGGACTAAAGCTACAGGAAACAGCAGAAAGAGGGGAAACGCCCACAACCCTTTAAGTTCGGATATCTTTAGACAGAACTCTCTACTGTTTCTGTTTCTGTTCATACGATTCATGATTTATGATCTATTCTCTTCAAGACAAATAAAAGCCAATACTGGAGTGGAGAATTACATTTCTGGCACAAAGGGGAAGCACATTGTTTCCATATGGATACATTCAATCTGAAGTAAGCGAGCTGTTTTCACATTAAGAAATATATTCTCACTAAAAACCTCATCAAAAGTGCCCTGGCCTACAAGTATTCTACAACATACCTGGCCAATAATAGATTTCTACTGTACTGTACAAAACGGGAGAGCAGTAATCCTCTTTGCAGGGGCCATGAAAAGTGCTCCACTTATTGAGAGGGACTTAAAGGGAGAAATCCTGAATTACAAGGTGACTAGAGCCCTGCGTTTTATAGTATACCTGTGTATGTGTTATGTCATGAATGGAATTTATGAAAAACAGCATTGCAGCCAACAACGTCTCCTTAGTCTGTTACCTAAAGAAACCTTCCACACACATTTCAATGTGGCTATGGAAAGCATGACACCACTATGGCACACTACACCATGTATACTCTCTCACACACACACACGCACACACACACACTGGATCACACACATAGACTTTACTATGAGAACAAGCGACCACATAAACACTCCAGCCACAGTTCATTGAGGAATCCCGAGGCCATCGGCGGTAACCGGCCTGCACCCGCCCAGTATGCCGAGTCCGCCCACTGGAGTCGTCCCCAACAGTGTTTGGTTTGGGCTTGGGGACTGCTGGCCTACACAGAGTAGGTATTTACCATCAAACAGGAACTCTTGGCACGTACAAAGACCATATTTACATAAACAGAGCTTCACCAACGCTCGCACAGTCCAGGGCCACACTTCACAGCAGCTCAGACTTTGAGTCTCATCAGTTCTTTCCTCAAAAGTAAAAACATCATAAAAATTAAATTCTTATGATTTCTTAAATAATCTGTCAATGCCCTGGACTACCATAGCCATAGTCTGGTTAAAATTAATTAAATCTCTTATTTATTTAAAGTTGCATTCATTATGGTTGTTTTGGCCACTTGAGGGCAAAAGAACAATTTGAAAATATAAGTTATGTGTGTCTTACAAAGTTTTAGCTTCTGTTTTTAGAAAACAGCAGTGTTGGGGAAGCTACTTTAAAACTGTCCCTTTGGCTAGTTAAGCTATGAGCTACTCTTCATTTTAAGATACATTACAGTATCATCAACTTCAGATACAAATTTAAGTTTAATACTCTCCTTTCAGCTCGTTTCAGTCTTCAACAACCTCAAAATGTCTGTTTTTTCAGCTTGCTAAATGTTGGGCTTTGCAGTTGCTAACAGCGAGTTCATCTGACCTTTTTTTTGCTCAACACAGCTGCTTTGCATTTCTGCACACAAGGTGGATACAGACAGAATTACAAAAAAACCCAAAAAAAACCCAATAAGCTAAAGGAGGCTAAAAAGGCAATTTTTGAATTCTGGGCCGATACCGATGTTTGACAGTGTATGGCAATTTGGCCGATAGCTGATACCCATACTGATGTTTTTATTGTTGTTTATTTTCTTTTGTTTTGTTTTATCCCCCCCTTTTGCCAGGGAAACAAAGAAATCTATAATAAAAACTGAAAAGTTTTAAAGTAATTAAGCTCTTCACTACACTGTCTGTCTGAATATGAAACAGCCTTTAATATAATCTTTAATTCAAATGCCTTATTATTAGTTTCTTTCTCTACATTTTACAAGATTACATTGAACACATCGTGAAAATGTTATAATTTACCTTTGCTCAATACTCATTTTTACTGTATAGAGCTTGAACGCCTCATAATGTAACTCAATGCAACCTCGATTTGTTAGTTGCAGCCACTGGCTGCTTAGAGCTAATGTTAACTAGCTCTCCCAATTTTAATACAGATTTGTAGTTCACAATGAAGCATTATCAGGGTAACAATAGGATGCGTCCTCTGACGTGACAATAGTAGGTTTACAGTGTCCTTTTGTCCCAAAGACGTCCCAGGACCTGGGGAAGATCTCTGTTTACCCCAAATACTTTTAACTTTTTGCTACTTGCCATCTCATCACACAACAGTGAGATCACAGAGCCCACTTGTCCAACAGTCAGTTTATTCTTCTTTTACCTCATCTTATTTGCCAATAGGCCATTGACAGTCAACAAGGCGAATATTAGCCAACACTGATGTTCGGCCGATAAATCGGTGCACCCCTACAAAAAAAAAAAGCTACACAGAGCTGATGAGAACTGCATTTAGTTTTATTTCTCTGTGGGTTTCCTTTGTGGAGCTTTTAAAATCAGTTTTTCTCTTCTATTGCCAGCTTTTAAAAATAGTATAACCACAACTCAACATAACACCCTGTGTAAAGTAGAGTTTTCAGCCTTGGCCACGTAGACAATGATGCATTTAAGATTTTCAGCAGAAACATGAGCAGCTTGTCAGTAAAAACATATATAAAATTCATAAAAAAACAGAAGAGAAACTGGCCAGTTAGCAGGAATGATGACACTCACCATAACTGAACAAAGAAAAAGGAAGTACTATGTACTGAAACTCCAACATCATCAACACAAAATCCTAGGTAAACCACGACACAGTCCTTTACGTGCAATTACACCACAGCAATTACTGCAATACCAAAGACGTCATCAAAAAATAAGCAATAAAAAAAAAGAGAATCATCCTGTGAACCCACATTAAAAGGAAAACACATACCAGACAAACGACATCACATGCACATCGTGTACAGTGACTCTCTGGGTTCAGCTCTAATTTCCCCTGTTTTCCCACAGTCTAATAATGGGGCTAGTTTGCCTAATGACTAGCAGAGGGGATAATGCTGCTGTCAGGCTGAGGGCTTAGGCCTGACTGTCTCCCATGCTGTTAGCCAGGGTGCTGGTTCTGGGCACCCAGATCCCTCACTCAGCACACATTATGTCCAGAGGAATGTGAAAGGTCAACAGATTTATTTCCAACAACGCTCTTTAACTTACTCTCTGCTCCTTCAGTGTGTCTGCACATCAGAACATCACACACAGTTAGCAGGGTGCAATAGCAAAGGATTAAGGAGCTGGTATTTTTTTTTGCAATCTATTTTACATTAGGGGCAGGACAGAGTCAGTAATGAAATACAATATTTCCCACAGTCAATTGTGGGGGATTTGCATTCATGTGAGGTGGTACAGGTACACAGTCTTGCTTTAAACTACAAGCACTAACAGAGGATATGAATGGAGCCAAGAGTTTTTAAGGAAGCAATGTTGAGAGTGTAGCTATTAAAGTTAAAATGCTACTCCTCACTGAAATGGACAACACTACACCTCTGCTCTCTCACTGTCCTCTTGATCTTATTTCCACCACTTGTTTAAAAACTGTTTTTCAACTGTTTTGCTGAGGAAGTTGATCTCTAACCTGCCTTTTTTGATTTTAGAAAAAAAACTTTTTTAACAGCTTAATGGTTTCCTCTGTGACAACACTGTGTTTGAAAAATTCCAGTCTGGTTTTTAAGGCCCAACACAGTTCGCAAACAGCTCTAGCCAAAGTTGTGAATGACCTCAGAATGAATACCGATTAGTAAAAGTTCTCTGCTTCTCCTGTTATATCTTGTGCTGCATTCGATACTGTTCATCGTGATATTCTGCTGGGCAGACTCAACACAGGGGTCTCTCTGACACAGTTCTTAAATGGTTGACAATTCTATGTGGTCATGGATGAGCGCTACCCTGATAAAAGAGACTTGACATGTGGTATTCCACAGGGCTCAATCTCAGGCCCAATTCTTTTCAGTCTGCTACCAGTCACATGCTACCACTTGGGCAATATTAAAAGAAACTGCAATATCAATTCCCATAATTATGCAGACAACACCCAGCATGTATCACTGTAAGCTCAAAGGATTACACAACGTGATTGCATGCATCTCTGACACAACTTCCTACAATTAAGTCATGACAAAACTGAGATTTTAGATATTGCAGCAAAAGCTAGGAGAGAAAACCTGGCTGACCACTTTCCATTAATTGCACTAAACACTAGGGAAGAGATAAAAAAAACCTTGGCATCATCACTGACTCTGGCCTAAATTCTGAATGCCACAATAAAAATGTGACTAAAGTGTCTTTCTATCATTTAAGGAATACTGCCAGAGTCATGCCATTTTTCTTACAGGCAGACATAGAAGAGTTAATAGATGCCTTTATTTCCAGCAGACTGGGCTATTGTAACCCTCTGCTGTCTAGTGTGTCAAAGAAAATAAATATGATAACGAGTTCAATCAGTATTTTGTGATGTGATTTACAAAACAAATCAATCTGTCAGCCTACAGTTCCATACTCTTGTTTAATACGGCATTATCCTCCAATTTAATATGGAATGAGGGAACTTGACATTACGGCATCTTCACCTAACTTTCCAAATGGTTTAAAGAACTGAAATATGACATTCAGAGCATATCTGTGTGATCTGGGATTGCATGCACACGGCTAACAACATGGAGGTGGCTAAGCTGGCAGCTAACAGCTAATGGTGCTAACAGCACAAATAATGTTAATGACAGCAACAATGCAGACAGAGCTAACAGCATTAAGGTGGAGCAGAGCGGAAGCCCCCCGGGAACAGTGTCAGGCTTTAAAGCCAATTTTGCATGTGGCCAAAAGTGAAATTACACTGTCACAAGATGCCATGAGGCCCAAAAGACTTTTTCCCATAGACTTACATTGTGAAAGAGATGCCTGTAAAAAAGTGGAAACATTTTTTTGAGTATCACAGCCCAAGCAAAATGACTTTTTTCACTATCAGGGTATGATACCTTTCATCTGATAACATTTTGAAAGTCTACAAGAGTTGCACAACAAAATCATTTTATCCCCATTCAAGTTAGTGGAGTTGTAAACTGTAAGGTAGCCATTTGACCAGTGGAAGTTAGCTGCTTGGCCGCACTTGGCTGTGCTCCATCACAATAAGCCTTGAGTGCGCTTGCTCTATGGGACCAACAATGTGGACGATCCAGGTAATTTTATACTGCAGAAACGAGATTTTTTGGCTTCATGAGAAATTTTCATAGTGGAGTGCAGAGCAACAGGGATAAGCTAGCAAGTAGGATATACACACAGGGACTCACATGCACATAGATGCATGCACGACCAGACTGGCTACCAGAACAAAGAATAGAGTAGCTCGGATTACAACCCACACAGAGGAAGCGTAAGTTCAGTCTCTGCTTAGGATGCCATTACTCCACTAAACCTTTACATTGTAGTTACTTCGTGCTATTTTATTCCTCTGAATGTGCATACATCTCCTTTAACAGGATTCCAAGCTGTTTAATAAGCACCTAAGCCGACCTAAGTATCGACTGCCACATCCATAGTCAACAATGCATCACTTTGGCAGACATTTCTCCGAGTGTGACAGAAAGGGGAGTAGGGGTTCCCTGTAGATTAACTGTGAGTAAACTGTGCACAGCTCTGTCTAACTGAACATTCAGCTTCAAGGCACCAACAAGCAAACACCTGTATCTGGAATGTGCTGCTGCCTTCTTATGTGGTTATCTACGCTGAAATCTGTCAGCATGTCCCAGGAACTAAACTCAGAGACTCATATTTCCAAATTCAGTGAGTGGCACATGAACTGTTCATTGTAACAGCGTGTTATTTTAGGGCACAAAATAATGAAAAAACAATAACTTAGTCCAAAATGTCAGTAATGGGCTTAAAGCCTGTGTCAGTTAACCAATGAAGAAAAAAAAGACAGAGTTTGTTCTTCTTTTCTGGTTGTGCTTATTGGAAACTTTCCATTTATTCATCTTGGCAGAACAATATTTGGACGTAATGTCATCTCTTTGCACAGGAAATGAATGATGCATAGAAGATAGTGGAATGCAGTCAGGCCTCTGCACAGTGTTAGATGAGGCACTTGAGAGAGCCTGCTCAACGAAGCAGCTAAAATGAGAGGGTTTTTTTTTATCATTGCAAATACGTCATATGTTAGCAATCTTTTAAGAAGCTATTTTCTCACCCCTGCTAGGTATAAAGCTATCATCTCCACATGAATTCTGCTTTAAAGGACACTTAATAAATAAAACCTGTCATAAACAGAGCGACCCAGGAGCAGCTGAGCTCAATCCCTCACAGGTAACATAGACAGGCAGAGCCTGGCATAGCAAACTCACTTTTTCCTGGGCTTGACGCAAAATGAAGTGAAGCAAAAACAGGTCAGGCTATAACTCTCCTGAGTGTTCACAGAGCTTTGCGCCTGTTGTTGCCCTCTAGAAAAAAGCCTCAAATAAAACCACTGTGACCACAGCAGTTCTCTGTAAGCCAGCTGTCATTTAGTTCACATCAGGACTGGATCTTTTGTACCAGAAATCAAATCCCTGTAAGCAAAGCAAGCTGCCCTGCAGGCTTTTACCTTCAGATGGCCTTTCTCTGCTGCTACTCAAAATATTCGGTGCAGGATATTGAGGCAAAAAGAGACATTAGGCAGTGAATAATCATGCGAGGTCTCACAAAGACAATAAGGACCAAACCTTTTATGCACAATGTGGCAGAGTTATGTGAGGAACCTCATCTGGAGGACAATTACAGAGGATTAAGTGCAGCCATGGCAGATAACCTCGGGCTGACTTCACTGAAATTCAAGTCAAAGTTTCTCTCAGAAACAAACTGAGGTTGGCAAGTCTCACCAGCCAAATTAGAAGACATGACTCGTACCATATACAGTACATATATGTAATTTTAATCTGAAGACCTGGTGGTGTGCTGTCATTGAGTATTAGAGCTATTACATTAGAAAACCGAGAACTGAAAACTACTGATGAACTTGATAAAAAGTTAGTACGGTAAGTGAACTTTAAGTGATTACTTTTGTTCATCGATTTACACACTGAAGGACACATTTAACAGACATCGTTAAAGGACTAAGTTGACCTACCTTTAAGGGCTGAAATAATAGGCTAGTTCACTGATTAGCTGACAGAAAATTAATTGACAGCTATTTTGATAAACAAAGAATCATTTTCGTCATTTTTCAATTCCAGCATTTCAAACTGAACAGAGTCAAGATTTTCTTTGGCAAAACAATGGATTTATTGAGAAATATATTGCCAAATTAATCAGTAACAAAAACAATTGTTACATCTTAGCTGATTTTCTATCAGAAGCCTTTGACCATGCGTTCGGTCCTGTGTGTGTATGTGTGTATTTGTCTGTCCACAGCCAATCTTACAAACTACTGGACCCATCAGCGTAATATTTTGTGTGTATGACTATATGCTGTATGTAAGGACATCTTGTGGTTGCAGTGATTCATAATTGTTGAAAAATCTGTTCTATTTTTTACCGTCATTGACTGCTGACTCCTTACACTTCTAAACCGGCCGGTAAGGAACGCAAGTACTGAAATCACAAGGCAAAAGGCATATCCAGCAAGCCTCTGACATCACAAGCAAACATAGAGAGCCAAAAACGGTGGTGGCTAGCAGTGGTAGACATGTTTAATGTGCTAATAGCACTCTTATGCTTCAAAATCATTATCAGCAGTAACCACTGCATGATGCAGTGTAGAGCTGTGGTGTTAAGCCAGCCAGTAGGAATGATGGGATGATGGAGGATGTGACTTAATTCTCAGCTCAGGACGCCATTACTCCACTGTATATACAGTTATGCAAACCTGGATGTTCAGTAACCAGACCATTATACTATTCTATGCACCTTTCAACTACTGTCATGCACACATGCTGGTCACACTGCCTGCCCTCCACTTCCTATTTCCCACCATTATACCCCCAGACACACCTGGCAGATGTGCAGATCTCTACTGAGTGCACTTGACTAGTTCAACCTGCCATCCATCTAAATCTACCTGTAATTTCACAAACCTTTTATATAGGTTATTGTGTGAACTTTGAGACTCCAACAGATCAGAATAAACTGATTCTTGTAAACTCTTGTAAGTAAGATAGAGTGGGTGAGTCAAATTAAATCATTAAAAAAAACTGCCGTGAGCAAGTATGACTTCATATTCACTGAGCCGTATTGGCAATTCTCTTCAATGGAGGCTAGCTAATGTGGTCTGAAAAACTGTTATATCTGTCACCAGGCCAGTTTAAGGAGACGCTAAAGGAGTCTGCCAAAAGATCTGAAAAATCTGCTGTACCTTGGAGGTACTGTAGATATGAATAAGTATTTCTAAACTAAAGCTACAATTATTACTGAGCTAATATCCCAAACCAATATTCAATATCTCAAAATCTGGTGCTCTATCTCAATAATTAAATATTTGAGTATGTCCTTTTACAACTGCATTCTTAGTAAGGCTTTTACTGAGAATCAGCCTTTAGACCATGTGAGACTAAACCTCTACAGTGAAAACCAGACTAATGAAATTCCTTTAGTTGAGTTGAAGCTTCTTAATGCTGAGAAAGGCAGGTTTCTAACCCTTATGCTCCCACACAGTGCTGGAACGAGTTTGCTGACTGAGTGAAGGGAGTCAAAAAAAACTTTTGACATATCAAATCAGAGACATGAGTCGGAAGCTATGGTTTTTCACAAAGGCATACATGAAACTGAAATATCAGAAAACACAAGGAATCCTCCTTGGGGAATGTAAATATTTCTATCAAATTTCATGACAAACTTAGCCACTGGTTGTAAAGGTTTCTTGTGCATTGGTCAGACGGTACATACTGACCTACATGCTCATCTTTCGGCCCACTGCCTCGAGGGCAAAGACACAGACACATTACAAAGACATGAATCTCTATCCACTAACCTTGGGTCATGTAAACCAGGCTTCCTGTGAGCAGAGCCACACAGTTGGTGGGCTGATGGTTGTGCAGGTACTGGAACCCCCAGCCTCGGACGTATGACTTCTCATACATCAGGCGTGACGCGTTGCCGATCACCTGTAGGAAACGCTCCTGTTGGCCCTTGTTCAAGTACTCATACAGGAAGTCATAAGCGGTAGCAAACCCGACCAGAGAGTGCGCCAGAGGAACTTCATCCCAGGGGGCATCTTTAACCAACCTGCAATACAAACACCAACACAAGTCTAAAGGCAAGGCATATGTGGAGCACGTGGAAAATAAACATTCAATGATAATCAGGTGTTAAATTTTCACCCTGTAAATTAAGTCCTCGCAAATGTTTGTTTGACTTTTTCTTTGCAAAGCCTTTTAATTATCTTTACCACAGCTGTAAAACATCTATTCACTTTGAAAGCAAAAATAAAGATGCTAAGAAGCATTTTGTACCGCAACTGCTGCACCATTGCTTACCAATAAAAAGACTTATAATGAGACATTTAAAGTGTAGTGTAAGCAAATTCCCTCCAGGTTAACGGGCACTAGGATCTAAGAGTGCTGACTTCTGTGAGTTTTAGGAGTGCAAAGTGTTGTAAAAGAGTGAAAGGTGTTCTGTAATCATTCTTCCCACTTTAAAGAGAAAGGAACTTAAGATGTGGTGGTGAAAACAAATGCTGCATTTGAAAGCAGCCCTTTTATGCTTTGACGTATTTTCTGTCAGGTATATGTGTTATAATGTTGGACGTTCATACTAAATATGACCAAAGTTTCAGATAATGGGGTTAACGTATTTTTCCCATGATCTGGATCAATACTCAGTTCTGATTGGCTGCAGGGTGTCCATCAAAACCTTTTAACACCAAGTAGTTCCAGTGAAACTGTGTTCATTGTTCTAAATTAAGATAATATATACTTTATTGATCCCCCAGAGGGGAAATTCAAATCCATGCCTCCATAATAGTAGCAGTAACTATAACAACAGGGATGCAGTCAAAGCCCTTGTTTACAATTTATTCCAAATCTGATTGTAGTCCTTCAGTATCTCATCCTCTGAACACCACAGGATGCAGACTGAAACACACAAGCTCCAAGCTAACGTAGTGATACTTTGTATCACATCAGTGATCATCTCACATCCAATTACTATTCAATTTGCAGAAATATCTCTAGTTGTTGAGAGAGTAGTGAATAACATTTCCATTGCATAAGAAACTTATGGGGTGGGAATGATTGTTCCAGGTATTGGGTAAACCCTCAGGTGTCAGCAAGTAAAATGAGTTATGGCTTGTGAAAAACTTTTGATTTTGATAGCAAAAGGCATGACAATATAAATGAAAATTCTTGTTCTTGTTTTTTTTCTTTGGAAAGAGATCATGGTATGAGCGGGAAATTGCTCTTAGAGGTGTTGATTATAAGGAAATAATGGCCTTCGCATTGCACGTCAGATGGTTCACTCCTCTACGTTGGCAATTAATTCCTGATAATGGACACCTTGTTGGGCATTATCCCTCATGTACAAGTAATCCTGCAGCCAGCAAAATTCTCAGGCCTCAGACAATTCTGAATACTTTATTTTTCCAAGATTTTTCCGACTTCACACGTTACACGCTGATGTCAACTCATGATGGATTTCGTTATGTGGCCATCTGCTCCAGGCATACACTGCTACATGTAGCTACATGCTAATGTCAGGGAAACATAATCTTGGTTGTCATTGTTTTAAAATTCTCCCCGATTTCGGATCATATTCTTGCTGCAACATGTCTGGTTGTGGAGAAGTTGGTTTACAAGCTTTTACTGGTCATTTTTCAGGATAGAAAGTTCTGCTATATTCTGTTACAGTCATTCCCCGGCTGTGAGTTAACTGCTACATGTAGCTGCATGCTAATAACATTTAATCTTGGTTACTAATGTTGATCACTTCTTCCCGATTTCAGATCATATTCCTGCTGAAACATGTAGGGATGTGAAAGTTTTATTGGTGATTTTTCACGGTAGAAAGTCCCACTATACTCCATTGCAGTCATTCACTGGCTGCAACTGAAAGACAGCGCTGCACAGATGTCGAAAGTGCAGATAAGTAGATAGACCCAAAAATGCTGACTTGTCAGAGCAAACTGGACTTTTTTGGCTTAAAGTGACAAACACTAAAACATGTAAACATGTTCTAATAAAGCCCCAAAATATAAATATGAAACTTAAAATGAGCATAATAGACCCCCTTTAAACTTCCGTGAGTCGAATCAATAAATCATGTTCTGACACAGGTATTCTGTTGAAATCTGACAGAGCACCTAGGCCATGATGTCCCCTCTGGTCTAGCCACTGATCACTGATGCTTTCTTTCAAAGGAGCTTACGAAAAAGTGAACCTATTGGAGGTTTACTAGCCATAAATTGTAAATTAGTTTTATATCTGCTTCAGCATTTGATATTACAAGTATTAATCTCCATGACCTTCACAAAGTTAGGAAATATAAATTTGTTAACATTCAAAAAAGAGGGAAGCAAAAGAAAATTACACAAAATCTAAGCAGCTCACATATATTATCCATGGCCTGACAACTTTGACCATTTGCTTTGGACTGCATTAGTCTACACAGTGCTATGTGTCTGAATATTTTACTGTAAGGAAATGAATTCAGTATTTAGAGGCATCTCAATACTAGAATGTTCCTCCCTTGTTGAATCAGTTTTTCACTGACATCCCTTAAACACATGTTCAAATGTTAACAATGACATTTAATGTCATGTTCTTTTACTTAAAGAGTATACGTTTGATGTTGGTAATGCATGGTTTCCACATGTTAAGTGGCAGCTGAGATTTATTTGAAAATCATTTTCAGTCTGGCCATGCAAATGAACACCAAATGGATAGCTTCTTTATGCTGCAATATGTCCATAGGACAAAAAGGAAGACTATCAATGTAAGAGATGCCAAGTTACAGTTGGACTGTACATTGAATAATGCCAATGCACACACAATCTCACTTCTGTAGGTTTGCACAGACTGTGTAAAAAGAAAAAAACAAAAAGAAGCAGGCACCAGTATGCCACAAAGTAGAAGTTCCCCGTCGGAACATGGTTCCTGGAGTTGTTGGAGACATAATTGAAGGTCATGAATACCACAGCTGACTGATTCCTGGAGCCACTCTGCACAAACTCTTCAGAGGTTCAGTGACCATAATAAAAGTGCGGCCAAGGAGAAAACTCACAGTGTGCTCTTAAGATGTGAAAACACATGCTCAGTGGCTTCACGTTTCTGCACTGTGGCACAGGCACTGATATGGTAAAAAAATGTCCTGCAAATTGCATTAATACCACACTGTTTAACCCCCCCTCAAGAAATGAGCTGAGGGAAAATCCCCTTCCACCTGTTCAATGGCTGGAGGCAACACAGCAGCCATGTAGCAAAATGAGAGGGATTATGCTGCTCACATGAAAGAGGAGGGGGGTGCACCTGTAAGAGTTCAGCCAAATCATTTAAGGGAATACTTCGAAAATGATCACTTGTATAACATTACTCAGCCAAGTTTCATTCAATTTAAAAAGGAAACTGTGTTTTTGTGGCATGCCTCCAAAGTGAACGAAGAATCCAGAAAACAGAGAAAATACTTTATGAATTGAAGTAAAACGGGCCACGTTTATTTAATAGCAAAATTATATCAAAACATCTGTATACAAACTATCACACAACTCTTGCAGTATAATCCAAGTCTTATTTATTCAGTCAGATGCTCAGTACTTCCCAAACATGTGTATGTTTGCTATAACCTTACTATTTCACACATTTCTGCATAAACAGTCTCACGCACGGACCAGTAGTGTGCCTGGGCAAGCACGTTTATTTGAAATTGGCTCGTGCATTCCATTGAAATCCTGCGACAGGCGTGCGTGAGTGACAGCAGAACTCCTGCTGAACAGGCTGGGAAGCGAGACTTCAATGAAATGCACGAGCACTCGCTTACGCAACTGTGCTTTCTTCCATGTGTGAGATTGTTTATGTGGAGGTGTTTTAAGTATTCAGGTCTTTGTGAAAATCCATGTGTTTGGGAAGTTCTGAGTAAACAACTGGATAAATGAGACTCGGATTATACCGCAGGAGTTGTATGAAAGTTTGTAAATTGATGTTTTTGCTATTGTTAAACATGGCCCCCATTTACTGCAGTTCATCAAGAGTTTCTTTCAGTCCCTACAATCTCCATTAAACGATGGATGCATGCGAGAAAAACAATGTTTCCTTCACAAATTCAACATAACATGAGGTAAGTAATTAATATACAAGTGATCATTTTGGAGGTGAAGTGTTCCTTAAATTTTGTAAGTTGAGATTCACTTCAAGTGAACACGCTCATCTGTCCATCTGCTGCTGTTATGTTCGGTCTAACATTAGAACAAAGAATATGCTTTATGACATGTCAGTTGTCAGAGAAAGGAAAGTCTGTTCATACAGTGAGTCAGAGAACACATCACTCTATCCTGACCACAGGGAACAAGAGCTGTGAGACA
This sequence comes from Epinephelus awoara, assembly GCA_035609425.1. NCBI lineage: Eukaryota > Metazoa > Chordata > Actinopteri > Perciformes > Serranidae > Epinephelus > Epinephelus awoara. The sequence goes on from CM069305.1 coordinate 8,306,396, forward strand.
CTCCAACTGCATGTGTGTAGTTGTGACCCTTTGTACTATGTTTCTCTAGAACAGTTTAAGACAGGAGAATACAGTGGCTGAGAATCTTATGGATCCTGCAGTTAAAAAATTATTAATGTAGAGTTGATTACGCCTTACACAAAGCTTATCTATGGAAATGTCAATTGCAAATTTCAAGTGAGAGTTTCATTTTCGGGGAGTAAAAATGTTGGCTCAAGGCAGAGGAATAGAATGAATTAGTCACACTGCATAACTGGATAGATAGATTCATAGATTCATAAAATACGATCTGGCATAGAACACCGGTTATTAAATTAATTTAAAAAATTACAGGATAATGGTGAAGGCAAAGAACAGACTGAGTACTGTCAGTCACTGAGCAATATCTGTGTGCTAACACCAGCCACTATGAGCTATTGGTCATACCAGACCAAGCGACACTAAGGAAGGAAAAACCCCTGAGTATCCTGAACTGAACAAGGTGTATTTCGTTGCCTATGAATTCAACTTTTCTGTCTGAATTGAAGTCTTTAGGCGTTTCTCAATCTGCATTCCTGTCTGTACTGGGGTCTCCTGGTCCTGTGAAATGTCATCAGACAATTACAGCCAAACCACTGTTCCAATTCAAAGTCCACATCCAGCAAAATACAGTCCAAATGATCGGAAGTGTTGTTGCCCCGCCTGTTTTGTCCAGGATACTTTAGAAGCAGGCTTGTGTGGCCTTGAGGTAGCCAAGTATCAAGTATCCCAGAATGCATTTTGCATCAATCAGCGGCAATTGCAGAGAATCTGAGCCAGGCTCGTAGCTGTTTTCATTTTCGTCCACTAACTGTTACTGTGTCATAAAACTGAGTTTGACATTTTTCAGGAGAGAGAGTAACTCTAAACTTAAAATATACAGTTGATTCATTCAAATAATTCCTGTTTGAAAACTTGGTATGAGATGTGAGGATCAGGGAGAGCAGTCTTATCCCAGCAAGCCCCCTGGCAAAATATCGGTGCTCCTGATGTCTCTGTAGTGTTCTGAATATATGACCTCACTGGATGATAAACTTTCTGAAGTCTCAGAGTTGAAATATAATATCTTTTGCGGTCACAATAGTTTGTCTGAAGGTAAAGATAAGGTTCAGATTTTTATTGGACGGTTAATGTACAATTACTCTGCCTCTGTGTACTTATGGCTCCTATGTGTACAGATCTCACCACACTGCTGTAAATAAACGTAATATGAATTGTAATTTTACATTTGAGTGAGGTATCTTCAGTATCTCCAAGCTATTTTATGATTGGATGATTTGGGTTTGTGGATAATTGTACATGATGTTTGTACATATATTTATCTTTGTACTAAAAAAAATCTAATTTAAGTCTAAACTTAAAGACAGGAGGTTAATGTTAAAATCATCATCCATAGCGAGGTGAGCTAGTGAGCACTGATCGTGTGAGATTATGTGAATGAATGAACTGTAGAAGGTTACCATGGAGCCCAACACTAACAACCATCTTCTCCAAGCGTCACTTTCAGACCTTCATTCCTTTAGTCCTTGCAATAAAAGCTGTGGAGAGCTAGGAAGTCGTGAATGGCTGTAATCCACTTCTCAGCCACTTTGCACTTTGCAGGCTGAACTAATGTTCATTGTACTTAATCAAATTGTTAGGGAAATAAGGAAACACTGTTGATGGCTGATGCCTGCATGACGTTCAGCCATGGCTGACTCTGAAAAGCCTGAGGATTGTCCAAACAGGAGCTGAATGGATGGATTCAGCTGACTTGTTGATTGTACGTCTCAAGGTATTAAGTATGGTGAGGAGGTTTTTTTGCTACTGGTTCTTACAAATTCTTGTTTTTTGTATGTACCTGTAATTAAAATCTGGGAAATGTAGTGTTTACTGCGTCGAGCATTAGAGGTGTTTTTTTCCTGTTAATTTTGCATTGGGTTCCAACAGGATCTCTATTTTTTACATACCTGACAGAAGGAGATCTGTCCTTCGATAATGAACTGAAAGCTTAGAGTAGTGGTAACCATAATATGATCAATAGTAACTTTTATTTGGGAATGTGCACTACTACAGCACAATAAAGGAGATAATAAGGAACTTAAAGGGTAAGTTCAGTATTTTCCAACCTGCACCCTATTTTCCCATCTTTATGTCTAAGTAACTGATGGGAACATTTAAAAAAAAAAGAGAGAGACAGGATCACATTGTTATTTTAAGTGTCTGACAATATTATGGAGAGGATCCCTACAGAGATAGACCTTTTTGTTAAAAAGTAAGATCCTTTTAGTTTAACCAGAAACAGCACTAAAATCGCCATCACCAAACACGCCAGACTCCATTTAAATAAACAGTAATTGTACCGTGTATAGAACCAGCATATCATTACATCTAACTGGGTGAATTAAGTTGTTTTTTTATTTTTATTTTTTAACAAAACCAGAGTTGGTGATTGATGCAACAGTGACAAGAGGAACAGAAAGTTGAACCAGTTGAACCAGTTTTATTTGGTTTCTGTTTGCTTTTAATGACATGTGTTTTATAATGAATGAATAATAATATAATATAATAATAAAAAATAATAATGATAATGAAATGATTGCTTATTTTAATGGAGTCTGGTTGGTTAGGCGATTGCAATTTCGGGGCTGTTTCTGGTTAAACAAAAAGGATCTTATTCTTAAATGAAAAGGTCTATCTCGGTTGGGATCCTTTCAATAAGTTAAAATAATAATGTGACCTTGTAAGTAGCACAAACAAGCACTTTTAGAGGATATACATGGATGGTGCAGTTTTGTAGCAGGGCTTTTGTTCAAAACTGCACCAGTCTAAAAAAAATGATATTCCCATTAGTCACTTAGACACAACAACATAGAAAAATAGGGTCGAGGCTGAAAAATATCCAACTTCTGGGTCTGGTTTCAGTACCCAATCTTAATGCCCAGTCTTGAGTATACATAATATGTAGCTTTGAGATTTTCTAAGATATTTCTTTATTAATTAAACTGTGTTTATTGAGTATTACCATACTTCAATCCTAGGGCCATTTAATATTCCATCATAGTCATACTGTAAACCAGTGGGTCAAAGGTGTACAAAGGTCAAAGTTGAAAAGAAAAGTGTTCTTTTCTCTATTCTCTCTATTTCTTTTAAATTACTGGATAATTTCAGCTCATTTGATCTTACCCTGGCTAAGCCTAGTGCATTCCTTCCAAAAATAAATCCAGACAATACAACACTGGTTTACACAATATTGACAGTTAGAGCAGATTGGAGTCAAACCCTGTCTGGTCACCTGGACCCTGAGCTTCAGTCTCAGCCCAGGCCCCTGCAGTGGCCCTACTCAGCTCACATCTGAACATTTCATTTCCTTTCATGTTCAGCAAACAGCTGCTAAACATATTTCCTGGACCACAGACTTATCGGACCACAATGCATCTTTACCAGATCTCTGCCCACAAAGGAAAATGAGAACACTCTGGAGACAGGGCTGACCAGAAAGCCTCTGAGGGGGAGGATTTAGCATTAATACCCAGTTGATGCACACATGGGGGTGGAAACAGATATCAGGTACCATCTGTTAACGATGAGCAGATTTCTATCTGTCGCTCTAAAAAGAAAAGCAGCCAACGCTCAGAGAAGGGTGGTTCAAATTACTCATGCAGAAATCTCACGGCGTCATATTAAAGAGATGATATAATAAAAAAGACAGAAAATCTACCAACTAGGCTGAGCCGCCATCCTCTCCATGTAGTCCTTGGCCAGGTCGAGGGCCCCAGCCCTGTGTGGGTACAGCACGCAGAACATGGACAGCACACCTAGGTTGTTTCCATACACCTCGTTCCAGCGGGCGCTGAACTCTGCAGGGCTCCAGGGGGGCAGGTACATCTCAGGATGCTCCAGCATGGTCTCCCCAGCCTCGCGGATCCTCCTTGCCATGTCCATATGAGTCCCTGCCGCTGCATATTGCAGCTCCTCCACGTCCCCCCGGTTGAAGTACAGCATGGGATGACCATTGTAGTTGCCTCCCATGAAGGGGATTCCTCCGCTGGGATCCACTTCCGCTGCCACCGCTGGGGCGAGCAGGGGCCACAGCAGACTTATGAAGAAGACTGTGGGGGCCCCGCGGGTGTGGGTTCTCATCGTCTCATCAGAGATGGGACTGTGGCATTGCCGAAGGAGCTCAGCTGAGGGGGAAACAGAGGGGGGAAGAGAAGGATTTGAGAAAGCCAGCCCATATTCTGCACAGCCTTTTCTTACAAAAAGCCCTGCATTCCTTGAATAATTAGATACAGCTGTAGTCCTGATGATGCAGGCTTTCCATAGTAATGTAGACCATTATTGAGAGGCACAGCTAAGGACTAATCACATTACACTCCGGCAACGTAGGAGTCACTGTCGTTAAAACTGAGACAGTTTCCATTTTCTCTAAATTCTAATTTTTTTATAGTTCCCAAGAATACAATGGTACCCTCCTGCCATAAAATCTTCACTCACTATATCTACATAACAGCCAAATCTGGGCTGTATTACACCCTGCACACTGTGTTACCCAATATTCACTTCCCAAGATTTATTTCTTACTTGGTATTGTAAGACAAGTCTAGCCATGCACACCCAGATGGCCAGACGAGCGGACCTGGAGGTCATAAATGGCCCATTACTGCAGTACTCTGGTCTACTGAAACAACCTCTAAACCCAAACTGCAGTGCTTTACAGAAAGACAAGAGTTGGCCCAGTGTCTCTGCTCCGAACATGAGAGTAAATTCCATGACCTTAGTGGAGCTCTTGGCAAAGGCCTGCTGGAAAACCCTTTGCTAGTGATTTCAACATCGTCTAGACTTGGGTCCGTTTGAATGCAGCGAGCTGTCCAGGGTGTGCATGTTTTTTTTTGTGTTGTGTTTGATAAACAGGGAAAGTTGGTACATGCTGTCTCTTCTGAGGTTAATTTTTGACATTTGACCTTGTGAGGCATCACATTCCTCTGTGCTGAACATGAGGGAGGTGAACTTGTAGCCAAGACGAAACCATCAAGAACATTCTGGACCCATTTATCAAACTGAAACTGTGTCAGGAGCTAGGGATCTATTTTTATTGAAGACGCTTGTAAGACTGAATTAGACTGATCAAAAAACTTACTTGCTTTGGGCTATTTCACTTAATTAAATTGGTGCTATTTTAGTAGGGACTTGTAAATCTGTTCTACTTGATAACAGTGATTTTTGAGAGACCACATGAGACTTTCAGACAGCCCTAGCATCACTGTCATGTATTGCATGGGTACTCACAGTCAGGGCTGGGGCTAGAGTTTTAGAAATACTGAGGCTCTGAGCCCATATTTTCATACTTAGTATCAGACACTGAAATTTAATGCTTCCCAGCAGGCCACCAACATCTTTCAACATTGATATTTGGTTGAATTTAAGTTGTGACATCAAGCGACCAAAATTCAATGTGAGGACATCTGAAGCCAACATCAATCAATGTAGAATACTGACAACAGATGATGTTGATATTTTGTTGTTTTTAGGTTAAGTTGTTAAGCAACCACAATCCCGCCTTTTCCAAATGTCGTAGTATTTTTGGACAAATCACCTTTTTTCTTATTCAAGCAGGTAAGCATAAAGTTAAGCCGTATATATATGTGGGCCCGTCTGAGGTAGGTTTTATGTAGGAGTATGAGTATTAGAGTGGATTAGGTTAATCTACATTTTACTAACAGGTAAGACCGTACAAAGTAAAAAGACAGTATTAGGTTCAGTGGCAGGTTAAAAGATTTGTAACATCAGAAACTTTCACAAGAGTTTGACTCATTTAGACAAAAAGAAATTAAAAGATGGATAAATACAATGAGATAAATGTTTGCGACAAGTTAGACCTCAGACATTCAAATTTAAGACAGTTCAATGACTTTTAAGGCCCAATATTAATAAAATCAGTTATAAGACATCTTAGGACTTTTAAAGGAACTGCAGATTCTCTGTGTATAGTGCTGAAACAAAATTATTTTAATGTGCAGGTTATAGTTTCAGAAATGTGAAGATTTAATGCTATTTTTTCTGTTTCACATCATTGTAAATAAATATCTTAGGATTTCAGACTGATGATGCAACAAAATGAGAGACCTGAAGACGTGCCCTTGGTCTTTGGGAAGTTGTGATGGTTTTTCCATAGTTTCTTACATTTTGTAGACAGTGATTGGTTAATTTATCAAAAAAACAAAACAACAAAAACAATCAATGGAGAAGCGGATAAAGAAAGTATTTGTAGTTGCAGCTCTAAAATTCGACATCAATTGTTTTTTCAACAGTCTCCGCAAATGTCAGGAATAAACTTCTTGTGGAGACGTGCTATAGCAAGTCCTTTATTGGGCTCGAGTATAACACCTCATTATTTTTAAATACCATTGTCATGTTGCTGAGCACTGACACGTGTCAAGTATCAAAAGGATACACTTTAGTTTGATTACTTCTAGGCAAACAAAAAAGAGATTAATAATGAACTAGGGTTGGGTATTACTATCAGTCCACATTTTGATGCTATATCATTACTATTATTAAAATGTAGGGTAATGAAAATATCAAAATTAGGACTGATATTAAAACCAAGCCCTTGTTAATTATTAATCTATTTTTTAAAGCCTCATGGTAATTAAACTGACATATATCTTGTATATATCTAAACAACCTACATAAAGCTGGGAAAATAAATGATGTGAAATGTTTTAAAATTGTAAAATATAAACTCCTCCACTGTTGTAGGGAATCAGGCCCCAGCATCCAATATTATTACAATGCTTAAGTCGCAATACAATATTATTGCAATTTTAAAGGTGTTGCAATATGCTGCGTGTTGCGATAAAATATATTGTGATAAATTATGATTGCCTTTTTTAAACTGCAAACTAAGTCCCCATAGAAAAACTTTTTTCAACATCTGTTTTCTCTAATAAGATTAAGTTCTCAGTTTGTTCAACTCACTTCATTTTCATTGCACTAAAATGTAGCTTGTGGACTAAAAAGCAATCCATTTTATTATTCTGGTAGGCTACCAACATTTTAATTTGTATTTTCATTGTTAATAATTTCTGTTATAAAAAATTGATACTTGGTGTGTATTGTAATGATATTGCCACTCAAAAATATCGTGATACTATGGTGTAGCAGCCACCCCTAGTTGTTAGCACCCCCTGAATCCCAGAAAAAATACAGGGCATGACCTCAGGGTGCTTAACGTTAGCCACGGCCCTGCTTCAATCAAGTGTCTCTGATACATTAATGTTATGGCACTTTGAGTCATTTTGGCAGCATTAAATTAATTTTATGGTCATTAATAAAGTAATTAAATTTGCCCATAGTTTAATCCTTTAACTAATTACTTTTTAACTAAAACTAAACGAATGCCATTGTGTTGTCACTGAGCCAATAGCAATGACAGCTTGAATCAACATTATACCTCGCCTCAGGCATTACTAGCTATTTCCATATTCAGAGTCATTTATTGTAGAAATGAAATGCTATTTAAATACAGTAAATAGTTACGACATATTAATCTCTGTCACCCAATACTGTATCACAGTTGTAAGAAGGTAAAACAGCAGAGATTTCATTGTCTGCCATAAAACGCATTCCTCCCTCCACAGACACTGATGCCTCTCCATGGATATAAGATCCCACTGTCACCTTTTCAAACTTTATGCTAACTTTTCGCTCAACTTTGTTTTATTTAAAAACTCTGCTCTCACACGACTGTGGGGATAATACCGTAGTGTTAGAAATCCCGCTCCATCAAACAGCGAAGTGAATTTTTCCAGTTGTATCAGTTATCGATGGTATCGATAATCCAAATCTCCGCACAAAAGTAGCCTTGTTCATGTCGGCAGCGGAGAGACTGGAGCAGAGAGGCGGAAAGCCGTTAACGTTACCTGTCAGAAGCGGTGCTCACGAAACCGTGTTCCCGTCGACAACACAGTCATTTCTTCCCTTCACGGCAGCGGTGGTGTAAAAAGATTATCAATACGGTTGAAAAGTTAGTTTAAAGGACGAAAGAAAGTTAAAGAGGGGAGGGAGAGAGTGTGTGAGAGCCGAGGGAGCGTCATGCTAGCGAATGAGGAGGGGCAGCAGGGGAGAGAGGCTTAAAGGAGACCTAATGAACCAAGTGGCTGCCCTCCTCCCGCTCTGCTCATGCTACGTTCACAGGTAGTCAATGGAAAACTCCGACACTAATGCTGACCGCAAATACATCACGACTCTTGAGCCCGCTCTGTCCTTGTGTCCTGACATCAGACTTTAGGACCGCGTCATAACCCCCCTGGCTTTAATACTGGCCATGTAGCTGTGTAGCCTGTGTCTCGGCTCTGTGCTAACTCTTCTATCTCCTTATTTTTCATATCTGAAATATTAAGTGGCTGATACGGCTGCTGTTTTCGCAAAAATAAATTCAAATAAAGCAGTTCACTTGACATGCTTACCTCTGTTCGAAGATGTTTCCAAAATCCTTAAACTGTGATAAATTAACTTTTAAAAGGGAAATAAGACATTCTTCCTCTTACAAATGAAAGGCTATAATTATAAGCAATAATTCAGTGTGGTTTTGATGCTACAGCCTTTTAGCATTTACCATAATCCCATAATTGAACACGTGAACATGGTGACCACAGTGCAAAAAAACCCATATCTGTCAATGAAGCAGTTTTAAAGTTTAAACAGAAAATGAACATTTTTACTTAAATTAACTTATATTCCTTTAACCAAATATGGCGGAGTCACATGGCCTTGACCTCCTTACACATCTTGGGTGTATTATGAAAGAATGGGACCCTGGGAAAAGATATGCAAAGGGCCCCACCACCATTCCTACACAGGAGCAAGACACATAGACCTTGTGGTGATTTTGCATCTCTTTGTAGTCCATATATGCACCTTTTAGATGTTTTGTGTGTCTTTGTAGTCATTTTGTGTCTCCTAGTGGTTGTTTTGTGTCTTTTTGCAGTCATTTTCGATCTCTCTCAGATAATTTTGTGTCTTATTGAGGCAGTTTTGTGTCTCCATCCATCCATTTTCATTTGCTTATCCGGGGCCAGGTCTCATGGGCAGCAGGCCAAACAAAGCGCCCCCAGCCGCTCAGGGATCCCAAGGCGTTCCCAGGCCAGATGAGATTCTTTCGGTCACTGCCCAGAGCTCATGACCAAAGATGAGGGTTTGGGCGTAGATGGACAACTAAACTGAAAGCTTCGCTTTCCGGCTCAGCTCCCTCTCCTATCCTAGCTGACATCGGGCGAGAGGCAGGGTACACCCTGGACAGGTTGCCAGACTATTGCAGGGCTGACACATAGTGACAGACCTTCAGACAGACATTCACACCTATGGACAGTTTAGAGTCACCAATTAACCTATCCCCAGTCTCCATGTCTTTGGAAGCTGGAGTATCTGGAGAAAACCCACACGGGGAGAACATGCAAACTCCACACAGAGGGGCTCCCACACCCGAGATTGAACCAGGAACCTTCTTGCTGTGAAGCGACAGTGCTAACCACCACACCACCGTGCCAGCCACTTTGTTTCCTATTGGTCTTTTTATATCACCACTTGTAATCATTTTTTATTTTCTTATTGTTGACTTGCCAGATTTATAGTTACTTTGTGTCTCTTTGCATCTCTTTGTGGTCTTTTGTGTGTCTTCGTGTCTCTTCCTGGTCTGTATGTGTTCATTTGAGTGATGTTTTTCTGGTGAAAGCCAGGGGAGCCCCTGACACTTTGGGCCCCACACACATTATAAAATTAAATACTGAAAACTAAACCCGAAAACCGAGGACATATCACTAACTAACACCTCATTCTGTAGTGTGAGTGGTCCATGGGATGTAAACTCCACTCCCAGTTTATTAGGTCCACCTCGCTAAAGCTAACACGGTCTAATACAACAGTCCTGCAATAAATCCTCCCTTCATGACGACTCTAGTGCTCATTTTCTGTTGAAACTGTTATGAAGAGGTGTTGATTCAACTTTATGGTCATTCTGTGGTTTATATTGGGTTGTATTATTTGTCTGTGCTTAATAAAATGGTAATGCGGTGTACTTCGGGGGGAAAAATTCCTTGAAAGAGACACCAAACGTGGCAGCTCTGGTACCAGTCAGTGTGCCCCCCCTTGTAGCACTTCATTAAGAGGGTTATCAATGGAGCCGCAACCATAAAACATAAAATAATAATCAGCATGCTCAATTTGTGTGCCGAAGCTTCAGAAACAAGCAAACGAAGGCCATAAATGGAAATTCACTCTAATTTAATGATTAATCACTGCACTGATGTTTTAGTCTGACATCCTCACTGTGCAGTGTGCAATGCCATAAATAGGCTTGTTTTATCATTTAGATTAGTAGTCAAGATTTGGTTACATTGATGCACCTTAAGTAGCTAATGCTTAGTATAGCTACTATATTCTACTTGGCTGCAGACGACACAGAATATTGTTTAAACCAGTGTGTATCTTAGAATCATTGGATTCAGACAGTAATAAGGGTCAACAAACCAGCTGGAGTGAGTATGCAGGCGACTTTAACATCAGTCCATGTGTAAAATCTGTTGTTCATGTTTCTGTTCAGCAAATTACAACAATAAAAAAGGCATTAATGCTGTTGTCTGACAGGTTGAAAAGTCATGGGGAAATGATTATTTATATTCAGAGGGTGAATAGACTGTATCACAACAGCTGGTAGCTACAGCTGAACCCTGACTGGGGGACAAATGTGAGGCAGGGCTTTGACTCTGCAGTGCAGTTCAATGTCCTGTTTTGCAGAGCTGCTTTGGAGACATGAGTGTGGGGGTGGGGTGAAATAAAATACATAACTGTGGAGAAAAAAAACATTGCTGCTTCTCTTCCCATTTACACACATTAGTCGTCGTTGTGATTCATGAATGGGAGTAAACAAGCCCATGTCTCAGATTTGGTTTCATTTGTTTCTCATTAAACCTGCGCAACTGAACTGTATACTTAGTGTGTGTATGTACAGTTCAGGGGCTTTGTTTACTGAAGTTTGCAAAAAAGACTCAAAAGAGGAAACCTTATTTAAGAAAATTGTAGAACATTTTATTTCATCGACAGTACTTCAACACTTGAACACAGAATTGAACTTTCCCTGTGTTTTCAAGAACTTAAGACCACAAATGAATCCAACATAAGGCAAATGTGCATGTCAAATTTTCCAGGTTGGATGAGAAAATAAAAATACAATCACCACAGCTGTATGCATAACACACTTGCACACACAGCAAAAGTAATAGTTCACTTTGGATGACCAATCTCACATACATGCTGACAGCTAAATGCTGCTTATTGTCAAAATATTCTCTCTACATTTGTGAGATGATGGTCATCTGAGAGGACGTTTGGGAAATCCTTGTTTGATGAGTCACTCAGAGCCAGATGAGAAGATTGAAACCAGTTTCATCTGTGTGGTTATCTTAGAGACTGATCCAGGATGTTTATCTCAGCTTAGCCCAAAGGCTAAAATAAACTAACTGGCAAACAAACTAGCAGCTAGCCAAGAAGCTTTCATGGCTCCATTTAAAGTACATCTAAACACTCCAAACTAGATTTATTTATATTTGTGTCTTGTTTCTGTCAAACAATGAGGGGGTAGCCTACCGTAAAATGCTTTGTCACTTTGTTCTATTGCCTGCCCCTTAGCAAACTAGGCTATTGTTGTTGTTCCCTTCGCTAATGCAAAATTTCATGAACTAGCTATGTGCTGAACAGATAACAGCGGCCCATCTGAGATGTAACATGGAAGAACTCACGGACAAAGTCAAAGCTATTTGCTGACTTTATTCAAATTATTCGAACTAATCATTTGTGCGTTGTTTGTTTGAACTTAACTTTTTGAAAATGTTACAGCTTAGCCTGTGGCATTTCAAATGTCATCTCCCTGTCTGGTTGCCAGGTTTACACCAATCTCGACATCCATTTGTTATCGGTCTGGTGATGATATACCTTCTAGGGGCAATGGCCAATATTTTGGGCATTCCAGTGTAGCCAGCGGATAGGCGGGTCAAGACTTCCTCTTCCATGTGCAGGTCATTGTTTACAGTTTAATTAGTAACTTGAGACAGGTCCAGACAACATTTGCGCTAACTAGCTAGCTAATGAAGTCATCAGACAATAGCCGATGGGTCCTGAGATTGCATTTTGGCCACTGTGTTCTGCCTCTTGCTCTCCACATGGACTGTTTACCTTGAGGGAACCACAGCCTGCTCAAATGTGATTCCTCAATACTACTCGGACTACGACCAAAACATTTTGGATACAAAAATCTTGTCCCATTGCCTACAGATTATTTTTCACCCTAACAGCCCAGACATGACCCACAAACACTCAGATCTGATCAGAAGGATATTTATATGGAGCCAAAATTGGTTGACCTGAACTGACCCAAACAGATGATAGTGAATACTGAGTCTTCCTGGGTCCAGTTAGGTACCACAACCAAGACTTGGAAATGGGATGTGACTGCAGCCGAATAGAGTGCTGCAGGGATGACTTATTCTGAAGACCAACCTGGAAATTAGCATCACCATGGTTCCCTTGACAAAAAGACGATGGGATTGTTGCATTGGATTTTGGATTATTGCAAAATATATGCTCTGTGGCAAACAAACATTTTTGATACTTACAAATTTTATTCAGCAAGATAATCCTCGCAAATGAACACAACCTTTATGATTTGTGCGTAAATGCAATCGCCGGAAGTAAAAAGCTAAAGTTAGGCTCTAAATGAACTACACAACAGTCTCCTCACTTAAACTTCACCACCAAAACAAGACTGTAGAGTCGTGTTCAGTGTGATGATGTTCTGTAGTCTTATTTTGCCTCTCGTTAGTGACCACCTTTTTCAGGACACGTAAAAGCTTAAAAATTCATAGGCGGGGTATCTACTGACGTATTTTATGTCGTAGAACAAAGCATGAAAGCCTCTTAAGCTTGTGATAACAACAGAACTAATTTCATCTGAGCAAAAAACAATTAAAAAAAAACCCCACTGACTTTGAGATGAGGGAACCTGAAGAAAAATGACACTAACCCATTTTCAGGCTTTGTGACGCATTTTCGAAGCACTCTATGAGACACCAAATATAATTCAGACCTGATCGGATCTCAGTCACTATACAACTAATGGATCTGTGATGACCTCTAGTTTGCACACAGTAAAAACTCTGCTGTCAAATAAACCCAACTGACTCTTTGTGTGACACTTTTATGTCAAGGTTGCTGGCTATCAACGTGAAACATTTAAATTTTGGAGTTATTGCAAGTTGTATTTTTCCCCATTGGACGGAATAGTGGTCCAGTCTCAGTGCTAAGCTGGCTACTTCCCGGATTCACAGAGACAAATCCGAAATCAATCTTCATTGACGTGAGAGAAACAAGCAAACTTCCACAGATTTCTCCCAAACTTAGCGTTTCTTAAATATTATGGCACAACTTGTCTATGCACACCGACAAAATAACCATTCAAAAGTCGGTAAAGCATATCTCAATGTGGTACTGCATATGAATGAAGCACAAGTAGTCCACGTTTTTACACAATCACTCAAAGAGCACATGTCACTGTTGCACCAAAATAATACAGAGAACATCTAGCATAGTCTTCATCATCCATTATTATTATTATTAAGTGTTTCTCAAAGTGTTTTCTGAGACAGCCAACACAAAGGACCGCATTGTGCCATTTCGTTAGCAACAATGACCTGAAGATTAACACCTTCTACGAAACTGACACAGGGTAAACAGTAGACCTTAAATCTAATGTTAAGGTTACTAAAAATGCATACAGTAAAACTATATTTAAAAAATAGAGTAGACTTCACAATAACAGTGTTGTACAGAAATACTGACACAATGACTCCAAAGGATTTTTAGGGACAAACACACTGTGACCATCTGGGTTCTGCTTACAGTAGATAACGTTCTTGAGGTAATCACTTCAGGGATAAAGACACAGTAAAATGTTCACTTTATTTTGGAAAAGTTCGAAGAATTCTGATTTTTAAAGAATCTACCATAGAAAATAATACGGGGCCTCACACATGAAACAATAAAAACACTACATTTCCTATTATTACTGTATGCAGACACACACACGCACACTTATTTTGTCGTATTTCCACGTGTACGGTACACTAAACCACAAAACGACGTTCAAATGTAGGCGTTATTACAGAGAGATACTGTGGCTTACATTCACATGGTTTCTCTGAATGGGTGAGGAGTGTATGCTTCCTGTGCTCCACAGATGGCGGCGGGGTCAGGTGGGAAACTACAGGCAAAAATGGAGGCACATTCCTCTCCTGAGGCAGAGGGGTAAGGGAGGACTTTTTCTTTTTTTAACCTTTTCCTTTTTCTTTTTTTTTTTTTTTTAAGACAGACTCTCGCACCATTTCAGCAAAGAATCCGGGGGCCTGGGGTAGTAGCCTGTGGTGCAGGGCTTATCTGGAGAAAACCTGGGGAACTTGTAATCCAGAGGGAGATCTAGAAAGAGTAAACAAACAGGGAAGTCAACTGCAGGTTATCCAGTACATGTGCAAACCGCCTGTATGTTAAAGGCATCACTGCTGCTGAAAAGCAACAGCAAATGTTCAAGACCAGGGATTCATTATTCAGTGGAAAAGCACACTTTGTTCTAAACAGCAGGTAGTAATCACTCAGGCCAGGGAATGTTGGACTCATTCGTGTTTGATCTTTTGCCTCCGAAGAGACAACTCTGGTAGAAAACAATCATAAATTACAGGCCTGTGAACTCAAGTGGGAAGAAAAAGTGACATGCTTAAATGTAACCACCCAGGACACGTTTGTGCCGTCAATTTACAGCCACTGAAAGTGCTTGTTTTGCCACTGACAGGCTCAGATTATTATTATAAGTGTTTGAAAACATTACGGAAAGGCGCCCTACAAATATATACTCTTCTGCTGAAGAGTAAGATCCTTTTTGTTTAACCAGAATCAGCCCCGAAATCACCATCGCCAAACCAACCAGACTCCATTTAAATAAACAGTAATTTAAGCATGTATAGAGCCAACATATTTTCACATCTAACTCAGTGAATTAAGGGTTTATTTCAACCAAACCAGAGTTGGTGATTGTTGGAACAGTGAAAAGACGAACCAAGATGGGTTTTTGGAGTTTTATTTTGTTTCTGTCTACTTTGAATGAAATGTGTTTTATGACGATTAAATTACTGTTTATTTAAATGGAGTCTGGTGGGTTTGGCAAAAGTGATTTCAGGGCTGTTTCTGGTTAAACAAAAAGGATCTTATTCTTTACCAAAAAGGTCTATCTCTGTTGGGATGCTTTCCATAAGTTGTCATACACTTATAATGATAATCTGGACACGTCAGTGGCAAAAACAAACACTTTTAGTGGACGTAATTTAACGGTGCACAAATGCCCCAAAGGGTTCCTTTGCAGCAGTCTCGCTTAATAGTGTGCCAATTTTAAAAATTGTATTTCCCATTAGCCACTTGGACAAAAAAACATGGGAAAATAGGGTCCACGTTAAAAAATACCATACTTACCATTTAAATTCTCATTGTTCCCAAACATGGTCTGTGTTGCACTAGAGACAAGCTGGCAGTGTAAAGGGTCAGTGTGCTTCAAAAGAAAAGCTTCTCAATGTTGGAATTGCATCTGACATTTTTTGTAACTTTCCAAACCGGACAATCCAACATTCACACCCACTTCACACAGCAACTGGCCAGGAACACAGAGGTCAGGAAGTATACAGAATTGAAAATCCTCCTTTAAGCACCATCAATGCCTTGAGAGAAGACTGTCATAAAATGTTTGCTGTTACTCCCATATTTATACAACTATCATGTCGTGCTCCCCTCTCTAATGACAGGCTATTTACCCTGCCTTTAATTGTGGTGGTTTGGAACAACCATAAACTCTTTTGGCTTCAGACTTGGTCAGGCAACTGGTGACACTGGTTAGTTTCTTGAATAAATTGGCCTTAAAGGGACAGTTTACCCACAATTCAAAAATATAATCTAGAAATATTTTTCCTCTTAAAGTTTTGGTGTGAGTTATTCAAGATAATCCACAAACCTTGTCGTGAGCACTTTCATGTAGTATAGGATATATATAGTATAAGAACTATTGTCTTTCTACACTTGCCATCTGTATGACCAGGCACAGGGAATCGTGCATCTATGCATGGACGAGAGGCTCATACTCATACAAGATGTAAACATTAAGGCATCCTCCTCAGCTGAGCTGGAACGCTAACTAGTTCAGTGGTGTTAGGTGAGCTAGCAGTAGATGCACACTTCCTTCTGCGCAGTCATACGGTAGGTGGGTGTAGGTAGAAACAAAGTAGTTTCTCCATGAAACTGCTCACAACAAGGTCTTTGGATTATCTTGAGTAACCATTTCATGACTTCTGGACATTTCTGTTGACTTTTGGCACTTTGAGCACCACAAGCTGAGTGCCATCTAGTTCCATTATATAAGAGAGAAGGCAGACATCTCTGAGGCCGATATCTCCAACACTGCAACTCACAACAAACCTTTTTTTAAACACTACAGTCATTTTTATATTTTTTCCGCCCACTTTTGAATCTGGCTATAGACATAAAAAGTTGTTTGGAAAAACTTCATTCGAACTCTGTTTTTAGCCTCATAATAGCTCAAATGACGTTGTTTCAGGACACTTGGATCACTGCGGATGAGCAGTATGGAGATATTTTGTGGTTTCAATCATGCGTTTTTGGACGTTTTAATCTGGGGCACATAAGCCTCCATTAGGTGGAGTTGTGTTGGTACCCTCTCTCCCCTTGGATCTCCGGAAGGGATGTGAGGACTCTAAAACTTCACCTGAGCCTCCCTCGGCATATGGGTGAGCAGATAATGGCTGATTTTAATTTTTGGGTGCACTTTCCCTTTAAGGTTGTCTGACATTTGTTCCTGTTAAACTGTTGTGTGGTTTGTGTGTAGTCAGTGCAAACTGCACCCTGCAAGAAGATCATGCACACGGTATGATACCATCAACAGTTCTTGTCTTTGTTACCAAGAAAACCAAGACATCAAGACTGAGGTTTCCTGGCACCCTTGTAAACACCTGCACTTTAAAGGGTAGCGGTAGACAAATGAATAGCAACAACAGTAAACAAAGGTGAAGCAGACTAAGACGGTCGGGGGTGGGGGGTCAATTCCAACCATGTTCAGACTGCAACAAATGATCCCGGTGTGAAAAGAGCCTTGAGCTGATCGTTAAATTGTTATATTTGTAGGAATCTGTGCGAGGCTGGTACCGTTTTCCCAGAAGTGCTGTGCAGCTGAGTTGGTTAATTTTAGCAGCTCCACATCTGTGTCTGTTCAGTTCTCTTTTGATTCTTGTAAATGTTTCTGTGCTGAAATGATGGAGAGGATGTTTGATGTGGCAACAGAGATTCTTAACTGTTAAAAGTTTCACGTCGGATTGTTTTTTCCTGTTTTTACACCAAGAGTTTGACTCTCAGTCGTGTTCTGTCTGGGCACCATATGGGGGCATTTACAGGAAAGCACTGGCAAAAATATTCACTTTGACTGGGTGATGAAAATAAAATATGAGTTTTGTTTTGTCACAGTGTTGATGAGCTAAAGAACATCAGTGCAGTGTAATGTATTTGCTGAACTGCATTGGAAACCACAGGCTCATGTGACAGCAAAATCTTTAATCCTGAGTTGCCCTGTTTTATAAGTATATTTCATCTAATTTTAGTAAGAAGCCTTTAAGTTTTGGATCCAGGTTTTATTTGCAGTTAGTGGTGTTTGAGATGGCAAAGGAATTCTTCATTTAAACTCTTTTTTTAAAAGGAAATATTTGCACATCCAACAATTCCACATCCAGCAATTTATTGGTTATACTAAGGTTTCTGTCCCTCTGGACCTTGATCAGGAATATTTCATACAACTTTTTACAACATTAATCTTAAATAGATAGTACTCCTCCCGTTTTGTGTGCACAGCTGTGGGATAATTAATCTGAAAAGTGGGTGTCTCAGTATTTTGCTGTCAATTAATTATTGAGAGACACTCCCACAGGAGATTAATTGTCCTTCACCTCTGCACACAAAATGGGCCGAGCACTATCCAGGGTTTCCCACACATTCATTTATTGTCGGCAGCCCACAGCAATTAACACATCTGCCGCCACATTTTAATTTTCTATTTTTGGAGCTGGACTGTTCACTAGGAGTACTGCTGGAATATATATCATTCAGTTATTAATTTCTCCACATTCTGAGAGCACAGAGCGCAGTGAAAGTGAAACTTCATGGTTCACTTCGCTGGGTCTAAAAGTTTGCTGTCACTCACAAACAACTGGTCCTCTCACCTGTCAACCATATCTCATCAGCTATGATCAGATTGACTTATCAGTTATTCATCACTCCACAAAATGCCACGAAGGAAAAAGGGAATAGTTCTGCCTGCGAGGCTTTCACTGAGCTGCGAAAAACTCTGAATTTAGAGAGGTTATAAAGACTGATAACACAAAGACACAGGCAAGAGAGAAAAAATCGTAATCAACTACTGCCACACAAAGATTATGACTCTGTGGGAAAAACTGCTATCTACTTATGATAAACTCTGACAAGACAGATATTATTAACCCTTGGCTTGTTTCTGAACTGCTGAACTGTTTAGTCCATCTGAGCCTGAGAAGATATGCTCTGCTTAGTCAGTGTCCACTTGTATTGTACGAGTATCGTTTAGCCAGATTTAAAGGAATACTTCACCCACAAAATGATAATTTGTACATTAATTACTCATTCTGTGTTACATTGAATTTGTGGATAAAACTCTTGTTTTTCTCACATGCCTCTACAGTGAATGAATAATCTAAAAACTGAGAAGATTGTTAATGAAATTAAGTTAATGGGGGCCACAATTAACAACAGTGAAACTGTATCTAAACAGTTGTTTACAAACTCCTTCACGACTCGTGCAGTATAATTCAAGCCTTATTTATCCAGTCATATGCTCAGTTCTTCCCATACACACGCTTTTCGATAAAAATGCACTGTTTAATACACTTGGGCATAAATGGCCTCATGCACATAAGAGAAGTGCGACAGGGCAAGCGCGTGTGAACTCTGTTTGTGCATCCCATTCAAATCCCGCCTCCCAGCTCATTCAGTGGTCACTAAGTGGGTGAGTGACAGCAGATCTCAAACATATTTGCTTGCTAACTTGTGCTACTCATCCGAGACTGTTACTGTGGAAGTACTTTAAATAGTCACATTTTAGGGAAAAGGCATGTGTTTGGGACATTTTCTTTGCAAATTCAGGGTAACACAGGGTGATTAAAGTGAGCATAGCGTTAGTTCAGGCAGGACATGATGTCCCATCCCGGCTACATCAGCTGATCTCAAACAGCCAAAGCAAATGATGGAGCAGCTGATTGATGAAAGGGAGTCCGCTGCTCCATCACATGATTCCTTTCTATGCAACCAATTAGAGAATCTCATTCAGGGCACCCTATTTAAACTGCTCTGGCCTGCCTATTGTTGCTGCTTCCTCTGCAAGCCACTTTGCAACCCACCTCCACCTCTTTGCTGCTGCTCTCCCTGCCTTAGGCTTTCCATGTAGGCACTAAGGCTTTCCTCATTTGCACATAGAAGGGCAGACAGGTGTGCTCTCTCTGCCTTATGGCTTTCCACGCAGGCGCATGGAAGGGCGGAAAGGTGTGCTCTCTCCATCTTATGATCTCCACGTAGGCCCGAGGAAAGGCAGAGAGGCCCCAGAACAGAGCCATACCGCAAAATATCATACTGCAAATGGAAATAAAGTTTTCTTTGACTAAAGTGTTCCTGACCAAACTGATATTCAAATAATCTTTTGGGGCTGACGTATTAAGTTAAGACCATTCAACTTTGTCTTATTTTATGATTTGTCATTTTGAAGTTTTTTATCATATCATATGACTTTATTTAATTGGTCTTCTTACTTTTTCTGTACTCAATTTTATATTTATGTTGTCTTTATTTCTGTTTTAAAGTTGTAAAGCACTTAATTATTGATTTAGACAAGTGCTCTTAAAGTTTATTATGATTATTGCTGTTAATATTATTTGGACCTTGTATTTTGCTTTCATATCTCCATAAATCCACTGCAGATCTGAAACACTGTCAGTAATTTCCTCCAGCATCTTGTCTCCTGCCACATACCTGCTATGTGCTCAACACTAGGGATGGCCATGGTGCTATATTTGTGAATGCAGTGGCAGCACCAGGTCAGTTTCTGGGTCTCCTCGTCGCCTCCTCCGCTTTTATGTACATCGACAAAGTAGGAGCCCCACTGCTTGGACACATCAGAGGGTGACTTCATGCCCTGCTCCTGTTGAGACAGTCCACACACAAAGCAAAGTATGTAACTGTGAGTAAAGATTCCCTTACAGACGTGTGCAGACCTGATAGAAGGAAGTGGGAATTCCACTCGGAGCACAGGGAATATAAACTTCAAACTGGCTTTAACCCAAGCAGCTTTGAGGGTTATTTTGACTACTGCGTGAATCACATTTCAAAGAAATCCCCCGCTCTCTTAACCATAGTCACTCATACATCAATACACTTTATGCACAGAAAGAGCTGATGAGCAGTGATCGTCTTGACAGCAGGATGTGGTGTTTAAAAGAAGGATGTGATAAGACACATAACGCTCAACCAAAGTGATAAATAAGCTCTCTGTGCAGTATCATCTAATGTCATCAGGAACTGTTACATAATATTCAGAGAAGAAAAAAAAGGAAATACTAAAAAAGATCATGCTGCCACAGAGATTTGTATTAAATATTTCTAAATATATTTTTTGAGAAGGAACCAAAAAGCAGAACACAGTAGGATTGCCTGAGGTATTTCTGAGGACGGGGGATTTTTTTTAGCCGACTGAGGCACAAACCTCTGACCTAATTCAACACAGATGAGAGGGATCAAACTCATCACCAAATACATTGCCTATGTGTCTGCCTCCAGGTCCTCCTCTGCAGTATTACAGTGAGTGCATGCATGGCAATTACAGCACTGCTGTGTTATAGCCATGCACAACCAGTTTGAGTATTTGAGACGATGCTGGTAAATGAAAAAGAGGCATGGGGAGAGGAAGTCTGTAAACACTTTCATCTTTCACCATCGAGATTTCATCTTTGTCAGTAATGTTCTTCACATCCGGCTCCATCTACTAAAATAACGTCCTCACTCAGGGGACCGATCCGCAAGACTGAAGTCAAGAGCGTTGTTTAATTTCTTAGACACACTGGCGACATTCAGCTTCATCAAAATTCTTATTTTTCATCTTTTAAAACCAACTTCTGACACACAGCAAAGTGGTGTTTGTGTTTACAAGGGGAAACAAATGTTAATATGAAAAGATAATTCTAGTATATTACAGCACTAACATTGCACTCACCAGGATCATTGATTCATTCATCATCTTTTGCTAAATCTCTTCCCCAA
The DNA here is from genome assembly GCA_035609425.1 of Epinephelus awoara. Lineage (NCBI taxonomy): Eukaryota > Metazoa > Chordata > Actinopteri > Perciformes > Serranidae > Epinephelus > Epinephelus awoara. Next base: position 8,327,882 of record CM069305.1, read on the forward strand.
ACAACCATTATTGAATCATATTGTCTGTCTTAATACAGATTCTTCTGCTTTTATACTTGCTGTTTTGAGCGCATAGGTGCGTTCAAAGCACCTTAAGTACCCGAATGTTGTACACCCAATGGTAAAAAAAACTCTGTGTGAAACAGGGCTGACCCAAATGCTTCAAAGCTCCAATCACTGTCATTGCAATCCACATCCAAATCAGTATTTGAATGCTCCCCATGGGTTATGGTGCGTCTTCCTCAAACTCAGGTTCTCTACCAGAGACCTGGAAGTTTGAGGGTTCTGCGCAGTATCTTTGCTGTTCCTAGGACTGCATTCTTCTGAACAGAGACGTCAGATGTTCTACCTGGAATCTGCTGGAGCCACTCTCCCAGTGTGTAGGTCACAGCCCTAGAGTGCTCTGATTACCACAGGCACCACTGTTGCCTTTACTCCCCACATCTTTTCAAGCTCCCCTTTCAGCCCTTGGTAATTTTCGAGCTTCTCGCGTTCCTTCTTCTGGATGTTGCTGTCGCTCAGAATTGTTATAACTAGCTCGATCGGTCAGTGGTTTAAACTACTGACTTTGGCGCGGAAGACTGGGATTAGATTCGTGATCATGATCCAGTGTGGACCCTTAGGCAAGTTTCTTAATGCTCCTAAACTACCTCAGGATGAGTAAAACTGCAAACGCAAGAGTCATACTGCCGCATGTCACCCGGGTCAACAAGGTCCAGGCCAGATGTTAAGGGAACCAGGGCAATCTAATGAGAAATTGGCTACTGGAACAAGACATAGATGGACTAGAGCTTGAGGTTCCCTTCTTTGACTCCGAAACAAGCTCATTGTCCCTGTCAAAAAGGTGATTTTTCTCTTACTTAACCCATGCCTGTTTTTCTGGAATGTTTTAACAACTTTTGTTTAAACACAGCTACTTAACAGAAAATATATAGAATGTGATAACACTTGTCAGTTCATGTACTTCGTGACAAGAATTATAGAATACATCCCAATTTGTATAAATCCCCAAGAATGACTGCTGGTTGATCAAAACAGCGAGGGAGTGCATTAACTGTCTATTATCTGGTTTGTTATTTTGACATTGTCTGGTCCAGGAAGATTAAAAGGTGAGAGTGATCTGGCCAAATTCTCTCTGTAAATAAAAAAAAAGAAAAAAAGATAAGAGGTCATGGACGGGGACGGTTCAAGGACTCTGAACATGTCACGCATTTATTATCTACAGAGTTTCACAGTTCACCCCTTTCAGCCTGGATTGCGGGTTCATTTCCTCTCTAGGCGTACTTTCTTTAACATATAATAAATTGCTTTGTCTGAAGGTTGTATCATGTCAAACCTTTGCTGCCAACTCATTTATTTTATTATTCAGCAAATGCAAATCAAGTAAATGTCGGCAGTGGAGGTCTGTGGCCTTCTGAGTTGTATCCTCACACATCCTCTTGATCCACGTGTCTGTGTTTGAGTATCAGTTGTTATTCTGGAATTCCTGATAAGTTCAGCACAATCAGTATCACTGACAGTATCATAACATCCTGCTTGTTAAAGTCCTCATCTGCTCTGTGAGGCAGAGGGTAGCACTCACTGAAATTACATCTTTATTCACAGCAAGAGCACTTCAACAATTTAGCTCAGCGCTTGTAACATTGACAGTCTCGTGTTGGACAGTTTCAAAAAGGCTCGAAATCAATGCAGCAGAACCAGAGCTATCATTTTTTTCATTTCACACATTTCCTCTTCCTTTGTCAAAACCTGGCACATTAATTACGCACAATGCCACGGGTTGGAGAGTGGGTTTTGTTAGCAGGGTTGAGGAGCGGGCTTCAGAGGTCTGCAAAGCTCCCTGCTAAACGGAAACAGCTGCTTCAGTGAACTTACCTCAAACTTTCCCTTTTTCTCCAGCGGCTCCACCTGGGCCTCATTGGACATCGCCGCATCACTCTTCGGAACGCCCTCCCCCTCCATTTCCTCCACGATCATCACCGTCTCCCACTTCCCAAAGCTGCTGGCAGGGAACATATCCGACCTCATGCTATCTCCAAAATACACTACCTGCAGGGTGAGGGGGGGAAAGAGAGGGACAGAGAGCTTGTTTGCTTTCAGCAGCTACACAAAATAGTTTAAGTGCTGTAGTTAAGCTGCACTTTAGCTAAATTCCTCTCTTAGCAGGAGTCAAAGTCGGCTGGCATGTGTCTTAGAGCCCCCCAGGGCGAACTAGACCAGACATGATGAGTCTGCAAAACTCATCACCACCTCTTTGACCATCACATCTCCTTTGTCCTCCACGTCTGGAAAGAAAAGCAGGCTGAGGCAGGCTTTACTGAGACGCATTCCAAAAGTGAAGTGCAGGCACACACCGCTCAAAGCTTTAAATCCCATTTCAGCAGCCATTTACCTCGATTCCCTTTTAAATGGGAGAGGAAATGGAGTGAGGAGTGGGGAATGCTGGAGATTAAAATGACAAGACACAGAAGTCTGCTGACACTGGAACACAGGAAAAAGGCTTTATACTTAGTAAGAAGAGGATACAAAGTGAAAGACCAGAGACCAGTTCATGGGAATACTGAACAGTGAAGTCACTGTTAAGATTTGTTTCTACCCGATGCTTAAAATAAATCTTTGTACAAGTGCAAATAATCAATAAATGAGTTAACTATTGACCTACAATTACTGGTAATATCACATGCAGTGCTATTAAAGGATCAATCTTGAGTGTTGACAAATCTTGCCTCCTTAAAGCTGCACTAATCAATATACTCGCATTAAAAAGGTGCTGCATACCTTCAGTCAGAGCATTAATATAAAAGCAAACCTGATTTCCCCCTGTTAACACCGTTAACTCTGTCAGTACTGTTTGAGCTGTTAGCCCCGATAGCTGCTAGCTGCTAGCTCAGCTGTCTCCATGTTGAGAAGTGTTTGTAGACAATCTGAATCAGACACTGAATCATAGAAATAACTGAACATTATATACAGCTCCTTTAACAACGGATTAAACGTCTACGTGTAACATGAGAGGTGTTGCTCAAAGTGATGAAACCATAGAGAATTATTGCCAACTCTGCAGTTTCCCTCATATCTACTGGATGCTTTAGTGTTTTTCAGCTCTTTAATTGCTTTGATTTTATCGAGCCACAATTTTGGTGTTTCATTTGAGTGTCACTGCTCCCATCAACACTTTACAGACTCAGCACATTGAACGTATTTATATTCGTAATATTTTACATACCGGTGTTAAAGATTGTAATAAAATTGTATTTATTTTTTCTCATTTTATTTCATTTACTTTATATTTACATACTTTTCATTTCATACTCTTATTCTTACCTCTCATAATTCTCTCATCTTTACACTAGAGCGACTGTAAGGAATCATAATTTCCCCTCGGGGATCAAGTAAAGTATTTCTGATTCTGATTCTAGAAATCTGTTGAGAGTAGAATGGACATTTCCATTCTAATAAACATAGCAGGATGGTCAGAGCTGAGGCCATTTTATGGGTATTGTGGTCAATTTTTGCTCCTGGAATGGCGAAGGGATGACCCGCACTACACTGCCTTACTCTGCATCTGATTAGCTTACCCTGACATACTTACCCTAACCCTAACCAATCTCATTTCTCTTGCATAAACCTTACCAATCCAATCAATAAAGCAAACAAGAACTAGGCAGTGAGAGGGAAAGTAGTAGTTTAACTATTCTAGGTAAAGAAATTGGCGACCATTGACCATTGCAGGCTAACTTCGTATAAACCCACCTGCAGCAAATTGTGAATTCACTGAAGTGAGATTTTGCAGTGGCCAAACTAGCAAGGGAGCCATACAAAGCATGGAGAGGCATTTTTAATGCATTCTATATGATGAGCATCAAAATGGAGGCCAAAACAAAGTGCTCAAACTATTAAGTGTGACATACTGTACATTTCAGCACCACTGATGTATGTGTCACCATAACAACTAACAATAGTCACCATTTTCTTTTGAACCACTCAAATGACCACAGCAAACACTTTACTCAGTTCTACTATCATTCTTTTTCTATGATTTGTAACAAATGGGCTAAAATATGGAAATTTAATGGTATGGTCCTTTAAGAAGTGCAAACATCCCTCAACTTTCGGCACAAATTGATGTGCTACTAAAAATGTAATTGAGCTGTGGGCTAGAGAACCAAACAATTCTCTGTGGTTACATAACTATAAGTGTCTCACATCACACATGGCCATTTAAACCCTTGTTACTGAGACAGATAAACATTTATTGGTGTTGCTTTCAGTAAATGGAACATTAAGTTCAAATATATGAAAAATTCAGTGTTCAAAATTACAAAATAAGTCTAAAATACAGCCTTCCTGCCTGGATCTCTAATTTATTTTGTAGCTTGGGGCTGAAAACTTAAATATTTCTGTCATTCTTATCTTATGTTAATGGAGTCTGATTACCTGAATTTTGCATTTAGGCTCACTCGCTCAATGTGTGTGAAACTGCTGAGTGGGAGAACCATCCAATAAAAATCATGCTCTTTATCATCACCTGAAATGTTCCGGATGAACTTGATGACACAGAAAAACAAAGATTTATGCAAGCCAAATCATGCAAACCCTTTCAAGCCATCACAAACAGGGATGTTGCAGATGCCTCTTCATGTGAGATCTACCTAAATCCAACCTCTCTACAGGAGTCAGAAGGCTATAAAGAGGATGTGAGGCATTCCAGTAGCTGCGTCTCGGCCCTCCCCCTCACAGAGCCGTGCTGTGTCTGAGGCCGGCCCTTCCACATGTAAACAAACAGACGGGCTAATCGGGGCTGCTGCGGGCCGGGCCTGCGGGGAGGGGGCAGCAGGAATCACTTTTCCACCAGACTTTCCCAGAACTGCCCACAGCTGGTCTTCGTACCCCCAAAAAGCCCTGCACTACTCATTGCTCAGCAGTGCTGCTGCCAGAGTCATGGGATCAGTATGATAAATATTTACAGAGGCCGAGGATTCCAGCACAGAGGCTACATATTATAGAAGTATGGATACAGTTACATTAGCCTGAACAAGACTGAGCTCTGCGTGAGGCAAAGCACCATGAAGTTCAATCAGCCGGGCAAACGCTTCTCATCCAAACACATCAGCACAATATGACACTGTTCATTGGTTGTAAATGCAGCCTGTAGCTGTTGTCGTAACCCTGAGCATGACCTGCGATGCCACGGTGCAGCTTATATTGGCACAGACCAAGTTTCACGCTATCAAAGTTTCCTGAGCAGCCCCGTAGTCTCACGCTAGGTCTGCCCAACACTAAGTGTTATGCAAGGCCATTTACTGAACGGATTCAAATGAATTCCACACATAGTGCTTTGATGCACACTCTATAAATAATATATGTAGTGGCAGGTGGTCTAGGCAAGATGTGTCTGTGTTCTTAATCTTTAATTACTGCTGATGGAGTTGGTGAATTTAACTTCTTCATAACACTGATTTACTACTCTATGGATAATTCCTGGAACGGAGGAAAGTATTCTGCATTAGAGTCACTCTACCTCTTTCCAAGATTCCTACATTTTATGAACTTTAGGATTAAGTCAAACGATCCAAATGGTGTAATAGCTTTTCCATGAATCAATACCAAGGGCTGTAGACATAAGAGGTCCCACAAATGAGGACTTAAGACTTGATTTATGTTGTACTTCCACTGCGTGGTACTGCATGGCTCTACTCAACTCAACTTGTTCTAGTTGGTTTTTGGTTTTGTTTTGTTTTTTGAAAGGTGGAGTTATAACACTGCAGACCACTGACTGGTCAAAGAGAATCATCACTGGCACAACACAGACATCCTACACAAACCCGTCACTTTTAAATAGCCAAGCAACTGTCCATAGCGACCACATATTTAATTGAACCAGATTTTAAAACATATAAGAATGTAATGTAAGAGGGTTGTTGCTGCTACTGATCCCGCTGAGAATCAACAATGTAGCTTTCGTTAGCTTTCAGCTCATTGTTTTAATTTGTCACCAGGTGCTCAGACTAAAACCTGCACTGTGTTGGAACAAAATGGAAGGTGCTACTTTGGTGTGGCTGTGTTGTTTCAGGTGGAGAATAAATCAGAGGAAGGCTTGTTTGGGTGATAGATCTATGAGTTCTAAGGCTTATCAGAATCCAAAACTCTGCACATGAAACTATGAGGCTCATCATGACAAAAACAGATGGAGCCCATCACAACCACCAAGGAAACAGCAGAAATATGGCCTTACACACTCATCTACCAAGAATGTGTGCTTTACATATTTGCTTGGCCAACCTAGTGCATTGTCTTGTGGTCCAGTCGCTGGATGACAACGGGGATCATGTCCCCCCAAAATTTAGAATATGCACATTTGTACCCCTTCAATATTAACATCTAGTAGAGGAATTCTATTTTGATGAAATTTAAGATAATTCCATCCTAAATTGATGAAGAAAAGGCACAAATTAGTGCATTAAATTCACCAGAATGCAGGAAATTAAGTGTTTGCCTGCATTAGCTCTCCTGATGTAACAATGCAGTGGTCTCATTGAATAAATGAGAGGGTTGTGGTTTGTAAACAGTGCTTATGTCCGTCTAACCACAGCTGTTAGGCTGGCCCACACTTACAACGCTGATGATACTTGCTGATGATGGTCAGGATGGGGGGGCGGGCCAGAAATCCACTTGATTCTTGTGTAGTGTTTTACCCGGCAGTAGTCGGTATGGATGAGTCACAAAGGTAGTCACTGATTCCCCAGTGAAATGATGAAGATGAGCTGATCTTAACAAATGGATGGTGAGAACAGTCCAACATCTGGAACTCTAAACCAGGAATTAACAGGTCAAAATCAAGGACTCCAGAGTGACGCCCCTGTGCCTCCTCAGTGTCTGATGGATGTCTCAGTGGAGATATAGCTCATCAAGACTCATTGCCTCGAGTGTGTTTAAGAGTCTACTTTCCGTCACTGCTGCTTTAAGATGACCTGTAGTGTGGGCCTGCAGCCCCGTCTCTTATCAGCTCATCACTCAGAGGAGCAGTTAAAGCCAAAGCCAGGCCCAGGTAAACAGAGCTGCAGGCATGCAGAGGGGCCTTAATGAACCCATTGTGCTGCACACTGTGTGGGGCCTGGAGTGCAGGGACAGGAGGGGGCCAATGAGACAGCAGGGCAAAACCCCATTTTGTCATTTAGGCTCATATTCAGGCCAAAAATGTTATATTACCCTTCAGTTGCCAAAGACTCTGCCAACAGGATGAGATCATTACATGTGTTTTCAATGCAGTTGAGACCAAGTGGAACAAGACAGAGCTACCTGCTAGGTTTAAGAAAATTATGAAGTTATTAAAGTTATGTTATTTGCATTAATTCAAGTACAATTATGTCATAATTTGAGGATCTTTTGACTCAGTATACAAAGTAGGACCAATAGAAATGAGGCAGAGCATTGTCTAAGATTGACAGATCCATTGCCATTTGCATTTTGAGGATAACAAATTTGTCTTGACTTCTATAAGGGCAGCCAATTACACTTCTTATTTCAAAAGGCAATGACTCACTGGGACGATCTGGGTTTAATTATTAGGAAATCATCAACCTATGAAGACAAAGCATTACTGCTTTGTCATTGGCTTGCTGAGGGAATTTTACAATTCGGTCATCAACTGTGACTCCAAACTCCTCTGTTACTAATAAAAACAGCAGAAACACCACAGAAAGATCCCAACTACCGTAGCCAGGCCTGAATCTCCATGACTGTGTCCCATCAGCTCCACCATGACCCCATCAGTGTCAGCACTGTGCTGAGAGGGAATTGTAATCTCCCCTGAATGCCTCCATTCAGCCCACCTGCATTAAGTCCTGTCAGGTGAAAGTGGAGAGAACTGAAAACACCGAGTGCTTCAGGTCACCTCGAGGAGTGTTTAAAGCAGCTATAAGTGCAGGTTGACACTGAATTCCATGAGAGCTTTCTCCACGTGGCTGGGGAACAGAGGAGGCATTGAGCAGAGAGGCTGGGAGGAGGGGGAGAGGAGCTGAGAGAGGGATGTGGACGATGACGAGTGCTGCGGGGTGAACTTTGGCAGGGCTGATGCAGCTCTGCCTGTGCCTCATCTGTACCGTCTCTCCTGTTTTTTTGATTTAGTTATGTGGGATACAACAACACCCACATAAATATTACCTGCTACAGACCTTAGTACGGCTCATAACTGGAACAAAGTGAAGTAACACTCACTGGCATTTGCGTGCTCCCTGAAATAGGTGGTGCTAAAAGCTTAGTAGTGATCTCTTACAGGGGTAGTTGACGAACTATTGAGACTGTCAAGCCAATGGTAACATATGATTTCATTATTAGACATCATATACGTATATGCTATATACTATTTAAATTATCTATTGAACTCAACGCATTACTCAATTTGGCTCAAATCTGGCCATAATCCATCTTGCTTCCTCATTTCCTGTCGTCTCTCTAATACTGCTGTGGAATTAAAGCACATAATGCCCCCAAAATAACAACCATAATACAGGAAAATCTCCATAATAAATGCTGGGCAACTGTGCCCCTTTTTGGGGGGGATGGTTGATAGATGGGCATTGTGCCTATGAAATGAACTAATAAATTTGAATCACTGATTGATGGTTGACCCTTATGTGCTATAAGTCAGTCATGATGTCACTCCTTAGGGTGAAGAAGAGGACTGTGAGCAGGAGAATAAAGTGTTACCAATCTGAAATTCACTTATTTTTAAGGCTGTCACATGAAACTCTGATATTTGTGTCATCTGACTGACTTGATTGTTAATTTTCTTCTTCTTAATGAAGGGCTGAGATGAGTTGTTCCAAAACTTTTGGAAACTATAACCTCATTTGGTACAGGCAATGACTGTACCAAAAAACAGTGCACCCACGTTCGCACATATCCAACACATTTTAAAAGGCTGCGATCACGTGACCAATGCGCTGACAGCAGTAAACAAGGAAGCAGTCCAGAGCACTTGTAAGGAGGCCGGTTGGGGTGGTGGATGGGTCACAAGAAAATGGACTTTCGCCCAGGATTTTCCCCTGGGATCATGTGTTCTGATTCGTGTGAACTTTGAGTCATTTTAAGATACGCCCTCACCATGTTTCTTTTCCTACACCTAACTACAGCAACTATACTTGCCTAAACCTTACCTCCGTAACATTACATTAATTAGATAACTGTACATTAAGGACATAACGTCATTTTTGGGGCACGCATTTGTAGGATATCATACGAATCGTTCAATGACAATACGTTGTTTGGTACCAGGTCCTTTTCTCTATTTAATTTTTCTCCTAGTAAACCCTTTGTAGGCGTGATTCTCAGCTGATCGCCATAGCAATGCCGTTTTAAACTGCTGTGACATCATCTCCAACTTGCTGAATCCTTTCATCTGGCTCACTTGGAGCCTTGACTGAGGTGGTACTAAAAAAAGTTCCAGGTACTATCACACAGCTTTTGCTAGTGGAAAAAAAGAGCGAGCTTGGCTGAGTAGAGCTGTGCAGTGGAAATACAGCATATGACACCAATTCTTAGTGAATTTTTCACACATGTAAACATACAGTACAGAACTCCTCCGGAGCTTACTATGGGAGCACTGCACCATTTGATAGATTTTCCCAACAGATGAGGCATTCCAGTGTGGGACAGCAAGTTTCCCCTCCCTGCAAGAAACCATAGGCCAAGTAGCTTTCACTAGACTGTCTAATGTGAGCTTTTGTGGCTGGCTCCAATTCAGAGTGCAGAGGGCTCAGATGACTCAGCGATTTTTCACTATGACATGGTTTGTCCTTCTTTTTCTACTCTGCAGTGTTGTGCCCTGCCTCTGCCTGAACCGTTTATTTGTCTACACACTACAACACATTCCCAGGACTGCCAAAGTTGGCGCGGCAGTAACATAGCGAATCTTCAAAATCTTATCGGACTTTCATGGTTGTGGACACTTGTATCTCCAAAAACATGCTGCATTACTGACCCAAAAAAAAGGGAGGCTATCATCTTACAAATCCCAGCTACAGAACACTTCATAAAGCTTTTTAAATTGTAATAATTTTGATGTAAATTTCAGATTTGTGTTTGTGCGTATCAGAATAATGCTGTCACATAAACAACTGTTGCACAGGAGTCTAGAAAAAGTGAATCTTGCTTTTGTTACGCTAATTTCCCTGCCATACCTGAGAGGTACAAAAAGAGCTCTTTGATATGTACAGAAACTGTCTCTAAGAATGGGCTGCATTGTATATAAGAAGTATGAGGAGAGTTGGCTGCACTGTTTGGCCTGTTTCATCAGTGAACTCCCAGCATGCTGGCACACAGCAGGCCTGTCGAGAGTCATGCCAAGGGCCACGTTCCTTCGCTCCATCACACCAGTGTGAATCTCCCTGAGCTGATTTATCATGAAGCCCTCATCTCTTTCAGCCTCTGCCAAAAACCAGAGTTGGAGTCAATCTCAAAGTGAGCCTGAGACGTTGTTCAGCCAGAGGTCTGTCTGCTCGCCTCTGTGATGGACGGTACAAGGTGGCCAGCCTACCTTTGGCTCCTGTTTGCCCGTCATGGTCCTGACCAGCTCGAGGAGGTGCGGCCAGTTGCCCTGGGAGTACCAGCCGGGTTTGTCCAGCGACGGCAGCCCCTCGCTCTCCTCCACGTCGTTCACTGCAGGAGAGGGAAGAGAATCAGACGCCACAGTTTGACCAGACAGCCAGCTGCTACATGACCGCACAGCCTCTAGTCGGCCAGCACCAAACCTCGTCAGCTCAACCTCACCACAGCACTCACCAGCACGGCCACAAGGAGACAAAGTAGCAGAGGCAGACAGTGAATTATATGGACTGTGAGAATGCTCCCAATTCTCTCAGTTAAGCAATGGTTTCACAACCTGGGGGTCAGGTTTTGTCTTAAGGTAAATTTTAGAGATTGTGATGATGAACAGGATAAGGGTGCAGTAAAGCTACGTGCTTTTTTTCCCTGACTAATCTTTGCTTTTTCTTGCAAATAACGAGATAATTCAACTTTTTTAGGACCTGTCAAATGCATCTCTACGTGACGTACAGGTCAGGCGGTTCAGTTAAGCTTGTTAGAACATATAATGGGTTTCAGGTGGGTGGGTCATAAAGCATTCTGACTAAATTATTAATAACTTACAGAAACATAGAGCAATAATCCGCCTTCTCTTCTTCTCTCTCTGTCACTCCAACAAAACAAGCAGCTTTATCATCAGCACTGCTGCACTCAGGCTTTCTGTTATTCGGCTTATGACCAGGAAAATCTGTTGAAGTCCAACAAATTTAACTCTCTCCAGTCATAATGTCTGGTAAAAAACTTTCCCCCTGCAAATATGTAGGCCTGACACCATGTGCCAACAGCAAGCAAGCCTCTCTGTCCTAACTGAATATGTGAAATATGCACCTCTGTTACATCATGTAAACAATCCACTGTGCCTATCAGCTGTGTGCTCATGTAAACAAACCACATAGGTTATCAGCTGTGTGCTCCAGATGGGTGACTACCTGCCGTCTTTGCACATTTGTACTTTTTAAAACAGACAACACACATTTTATACTGGGATGTTTACTGGAAAATAAATGCATTATAGCCAACAGCATTAGTTTGCTATTAGTGACGGTCATTACCAGGAACCTCCAGCTCTGGTTTGTGGGTTTGTGGTTTGGGTTTGGTGCAGGTTTAAAAAACCCTGACCCACGCATCACTCATCTGCATTTCATTAACATTATGTCTCTGCCAGTTATGTTAGCTAACGTTACTGGTTCAGGTAAGGAAAACAGAAACAATTCCAATAACAACAAAAGGACTGGGACAACACCCAAAACCTTATTACGATGTGCTACTATGACAAGAGGCTCATGCTAGCCAGCAAGCTAATGCATGTGGTAACGTTATAACGCTACAACAATGTTTCTGTGTTACTGAGTGAGTTTGGTGTTTTTGTTAGTTTGGATTTAACAAAGTCATACAATAGTACAAACAAACTAACCAATTGACACAGCGATAGACCAGGGCCCTATTTCAGGAAGCAGGCTCAACAAACTGAGCCTAATCCCGATCTCCAGATTGACTGAGCCTGAGCTGAGTTTTCGGTTCCAGAACAGCTGGACATGATTACTGTAGACTGTCAAACATCTAATTCTTCGTCTACATGCCCGCTTAATAAATATTACTGCATTCATTTTACCTCATGTTTTCAGCTCATTAACAAGTTGGTTTGCACAACAAAAATAATCATTTTATCTAGCACAAGAGACAGTCCCTGCTCAAATACATTTTTAAAAACCACCCTCATATATGAGTGATATACCAATTCATTATGAAACAAGAAAAACATCAGGTCTAACTAAAGTTACTTTGATTTTGGGTGTTTATTATTTAAAGCAGTCGCTGTCTGTACAAAAATATCGAGCTGTCATTGATGCACACTGTATTCCAGCAGCATCAGCTCAGCTCAGCAGCGGAGGGGAGGACCAGACTGTAAGTGAAAGCAGAGCAGCGGTGACTGGCATGTCTCAGTCCAACCCCAATACACACCACGTGTCACACAGGAACACTTCCAAAACCTCACAGTTAACCCTCCGAAAACGTCGGAGCCGTGTGTTCAGCCATGCAAAACACCCAGTCATTCTGAGCTCACAGAGCTCATGAATAATGACTGAGGATTTTCCACTTGTTGGCTACAAGTTTTATGTTTATTTAGAAGAAAAAGGGATTCAGTGGAATGAGTCCATTAAAGTCCAACTGAGAGTAAGAGTGCAGTTTCTTCTGCCGTTAATGCTTATGGATTGAAATAACTGTATTTAATGTCCAGTGGTAAAACCATCATATAGTATATTTAAAACTCATCTTTCATCGTTTTGCAACTTGAGCCTAAATGGACAAAGTCACAGTCTCATCAACAACAGTCCCACTCTGGAAAGAGTCGAATCATCTGCTTATTTGACCGGTCCTGATCCAAAAACTGTTGTTTCTAGTGGACTTTAAACCCCAAACGTTGAGGTGGAGCAAAAACACTGGGAGCAGCTGATGTGTCTGTTCGTCTGTTAAGTGGTGAGTTTAGGCGTAAAGTCGTCATTAAATCAAGCAGTGCCAACAAAATATTAGCAAACCAGTAGTCTGCCACTGTTAGTGTTGTTTCCAGCGATTGCTCATTAGACAAAGCATCAGTAGGCATGCACAATATGACAAGAGTACGTCATCATATTCCAAACGCTCTGTTTGCTAAATCTTTGCATTTGAAAAACTACCTAGAAACTACGAGTTTCAGTGACCTAAAACTCTGTTTGCGCGTGGACGAGAGGCCCAAATGTAGAGGAAAATGTAAGTTTACAAAAACATCTGGATACGTATAGACAGGGCCTTAGTAGAGAACTCTGTCCACAGTGAAACAACTGAACAACATAGTCTTAGTCAACTAGTTGTCTTGCAAAGTTGGTGCCAGTTTGTAACTACAAGTGAGCACTTTTACACGACATTTCATTTGAGCCATTGTTAACATAAACATATTAATTACTGCAGGTTCAAGCTCTAATTTCTGTATGTTATTTTCAATAAATGAACAATAAATATATTCATATTGCCATTGCATGACCGTCACCCACTCCTCATGCACACACATGTAGTGTGTGCATGAGGAGTGGGTGACAGATTTAGTGTGAAGTCTACAGACGTCTGTCAGTGGTGTGTTGATGTGGTCATTCATCGAGAGCAAACAGAAGAGCTGCTCTCCCTGCAGGCTGACTCGCCCTTACAGAAAGACATGGAGTCGATGTTGAACAGGCTGAGTCAACTCTCCCTCCCACTGACCACACGGGGCCCTCAATATGAATTATTACAGCTCTAATCCAGAGTAATACAGTCAGGACTGTATTCACACAACCATGACTCTATATGGCCTCTAACGTCTAAACACACAGAGTCCAGCTGTGGATTCTCCACAGACAAAATGGTCATTTATTAACATGGACAGCAGGCCTATATTTGGCTGTTTAAACAGTGGGTATGTTTACGTCAATACAATCAGATGGGATTCTCTACGACGACTGTAATAAAAAGCAAGCTTGTCACCATATTCAAAACACATAATTAAATGCAATTAAATGATAACAATCACACTATTAGTCACATGTGATGGCACCTGTATTTTCCACTGTTTAACTTGTGAAAATAAGATTTTGTGGTTATTCTTCAAACTTAAAGGGAGTAAAATGATGACAACCAGAACCATGGACGAGTTATGTACGAGGCTGACTGACTATCTGACTACGGCTTATTCTAAAGGACATGTCAGAGAACACTGGGATAGGACAAGGCACACACACAGTGACAGTCTGTAATGCAATTACACATGCAATTACTGTAATTACAGTGATGGCTGTTGGCAGAATTTGGTTCTGACTTAGCTGAAGAAGCACTTCCAAAAACATGGTAAAGCTATCTTTGTCACTGCCAAATATGGCTTCTTATTCAGCTGCTGTGTTTTAGAGGGACACTGTTGATTTTGCACATGAAGATCAGTTTATTCATCACAGTGAGGGTGACTCAGGCCAAAGAAACAGTTATATAATGTCCTATCTGGCTCTGGAGGAGTCTGATAAAATTTCATCAGGGTTCTCTCAGATTAAAGGGACACTTCACCCTAAAGAAAAAAAGTACATTTTTCTCTTACTTGTGCTATTTATCAATCTTTATTGTTTTGGTGTGAGTTGCTGAGTGTTAGAGATAACTGGCCATAGAGAGCCTTCTCTTCAGTCCTCTGGCCAAATTTCTCCAAACTGCGACATACGCATCCTCCTGCATGTGGATATAGTTGGTGGATGGAGCTCAGTAGAAAGTAAATAGTTCCTCCATGAAACTGCTCACAACAAGGTCTGTGGATTATCTTGAGTAACCAGGTCCTGATTTCTGTAAAGAGACATTGCTGTTGAGTTTTTCAAATGTGTTATTTTGGCACTTTGAGCACCACAAGCTGAGTGCCATCTAGTTCTATTATGTTAGAGAGAAGGCAGACATCTCTATGGCTGATATCTCCAACACTCCGCAACTCGCAACAAAACAATCTAGACTGACAAACAGCACTACAGGTAAGAGGACAAAATATGGATTTCTGATGTGGACATGAACCATCCCTTTAAGCATGGAGACAGCAGATTTAAAGCCTGTGTTACAATTAGGGATGCACCTATTGTAAAATTCTGGGTCAATACCGACACTGTTGTTTAAAATAACACTTTGGCCAATAGCTGATATTAGTGTTGTTGTTTATTTTGTCTTTGTTATTATTTATTCCCACTTTTGTCCCAGAGAAACAAAAAAATTAGAATTTTCTCCAAAAATCAGGGTGACTGGTGGCCCGGTGGGTGAAGTGGGCATCTCATGCCACTGAAATACTGTCCTATCAAATAAAGGCGAAAGCTGAAAAAATAATCTTTGAAAAAATAAAACATTTAAATATGTTTTAAAGTCATTCAGCCTTTTTAATACTATATATGGATGAGCACAAATTCAATCATACATGTTTATGAAACAACCTTTGACAAAGCCTTCTTTCACATGAAAGATTTTTTCAAATAACTGCTTATATTACCTTGAAAACATCAACAAATTTCTCCTTCAAGTTGTATTTATTCAAGCTTCTCACCAAAAACTACATTTTACAAGATAACATTTGAACACATCATAAGATCATAATTTACCTTCGCCCCAAACTTCTTTTTACTGACTAGAGATCTCTGTTTGCACCAAACACACTTTCTATTATCCCAGGGACGACAGGACACCATTAGTTTCAAGCCCTGCTTTTTAGCCTACCCGAAATTGATGTGATAAAACAGACACACAACAGTCGCTGCCATTCGTTGGATGCTGTCTTATTTGCTGATTTTTAGCCACGACTATCTCCAACAAGAGATTTCAAAACACAATGCTAGTTGATATAGGCCTATACTGTAAGTCTAACAAATAATAACAAATCGCATTTTTAATTGCAGCCATGATCTACACAGATCAAAATGGATAAGTAAAGTAAGTAAGATTCTTAATTGGGCTGAACAGGAAATATGAATAAAGTCAATGCTACCCACATAAATGTAATCATATATTATTTATTCATGACAGCAGCAGGTGCTGTACCGCATCTTTAATTAAACTCATGAAAAGCCCTTTAAATGCTGTTATCTGGGGATCAATGGGCCGCCGTCTTTGAAGCAGATAATTGCTCCTGTGGGTCTGACTGGTATTTAAGAGCAGCAGCAGGTCAAAAGCAGATTCTCACTCTCACTGACATGGTATCCTCCAGAGTACAGGCCACTACAGGTTCAAACTGAGGTTAAATATGCTATAAATATTGTGACAGGAGAGAGCGAAAGAACAGGGATGAGCACCTGCACATGTGGAAGCGTATACACACACACACACACACACACTCGTGGTAACAGCTGTAAGGACACTGGACTTTGAGAGGAAGAGGAATGAGTGGTATGTGGTCTGGAGATCAGGGAGGTGCTAAATGTGCAGCAGCTTTGAGGACGTGCTGTGGCATTTTCACTTCAATAAAGGTTGACGATGTACAGCGCCTCGTGGAGCCTGAGGCTATGAAGTGATTTATGTCACACTTTGTGTGACATGTTATTGGCTGATTACAGCACATTTTAAATAACAGTCTTCAAGGGTTTTGCACAGCTATATTTCATAGCCCTTGGCCCAAACACCAGGATAAAGAAAGCCTGATGCTAGGTTAACCTTCTTTCACACTGGTATTTATTAATCCTGGACTAACATCCATTAAACCCAGGGTTCATTTTTCAAAGCACACAGTTTGTTGAGATTTAATTGCTCACAGAATGTTCTGTTACTTAAGTTCTTACCTTGATTCATGCTAGGGCTATATATATTGGCAAGAATCTGGGGATACCATACATATCACTACATGAGGGTTGCGCATCAATGTATCGTGTATACTGCAATACTGTAAGCAAGGCAGTACATTGCAATTTTTCAAAAATCTAACTTTAGGAGCTAGCTGCGCACCCTTTATGACCATGCCTGCTTCATAGGCCTGTGTTCTTTGTGTTAAAGCTAGCGATATGTTATGTTAGAGTCTGCCTTCTCTCCAATATAATGGAACTAGATGGCACTCAGCTTGTGGTGCTCAAAGTGTGACAATGACAAGCACTAACCGCAGCAGCTACAACCCCTACAGTCTGTCAGAATTGGCAGTTCAGCGTGCCGAGATGCCACCAAAACACGTGGAAGCATGGCTATACTACATGCCTGTGGTGTCTGTTAGTATTTTATGCAACTGGATGCTTCCATTTTCAAATTAAGTACTCTATTGGTATCAGTATCACTTGAAGGGTACTAGTATCGCATTTTTTTACAACCAAGCCAAAAGCCAAAACCCAGTTTGGGAATGGAAGCCACTTCACTGTCATGTCACCTGTGTAATATTAGTCATTATAAAGAGCAAAGGTGACGTTTTTAACTTGTCATTGTTGACTTATCCACCAATATGTTTATCTATATATGCACATGCTGCATTGAGCCAGTTACAGGGCCAACACATACACTGTATGGGCAATGTAGGGTCACCTATTCACCTAACATACATGTCTTGTGGACTGTGGGAGGAAACCCACACAAGCACAGACAGAACATGTAAACTCCACGAAAAAGGCTCCAGATAATGATTAAATTAATACAAGAAGTGTGAGTAAATAAATAATTTAGCATGTGATTACTGCTTGTCATCGCTACAAATATTTGGGAAGTGTAAAATCATCAGTCCTAAAGTTATATGCTCTGTCTCAGATTCTTATGAATAAATTTTGTGAGCTCATAAACAAAAGGACGTTTTTAAGAGTGCAGAATAACAAGTGATGTCCCAACTAAAAAAGGAGAGGCAGTGTGCGCGGAGGCCAGAGGAAGAGCAGATGCTGATGTTTTTTTCTGCCAACGTGGCAAAACTCAGGAAGAGCGAGGGAGAGAGAGAGAGAGAGAGAGAGAGAGAAGAGAATATTTCACTGAGTGGATCATCCTGTCTTCACACATAATGCATCCCCAGTGTTATTGCTGGCAGGAAGACAATCCAGATGAGGGGAGCATTCCAACACGCTGCCCCTGTCAGTGCACACCTTCAGCATGAGCATCCAGGATCAGATGCCTGAGCTGATGAGAGAGGGGAGACGGCCCAGGAAGGTAACTGGAGTTATGCGGACTGCTGATGACGAGGACTCGTGCCAGTGAAATTTTGGCAACTGATTTTGACTAACACGACTAACAGCTGTTTTAAATCTTCACATTGAATTTAGAGTTTAGGAAGATAACAGCTGGAATGACCTCTGATTCACTACAATATATCCCTAAAATAATACAAGAGATGTAAAATAGTTTAATATCTAAAAAGCACTGCTTAATTAAAGGGCCAGTTCACCCAAATTATCAAAAAATCCCACATTGTTCTATTTACATAGTATCTAGCTATGCAGATTTTCAGTTTTCTTTCATGTGCCAACGTTTTATAGCTTAATATCGAGAAAGTGGAGTTTAGTTGGTGCTGCCAAAAGCTCTAAAATAGACTTTAAAAACAGAAACATTTCTCTCCTGAAAAAGAAAGCTATGACTAGAAGTACATAAAAAACCATCTGTTGTTTTGTTATTGGGGTGAACCGACCCTGTCTGCTAAACTCACTGTTTCCAGGTATCTACAAGCATTAAAGGACGTGAGCACAAACTACTTGAAATACATGCTTTTCCTTTTCTTTCTGAGAGTGAGATAAGGAGATCAATATTAATCTCATATCTGTGTGTCAGGATGTGGTTAGCCTATCTTAGCATAAGGAGACCAAACATAGACCTACAACACCTCTAGAGTTTGCAAATGATCTTATCTTGCTTGTTTAATCTGTACAAAAACAAAAAAACACAATGTATGGTTCTTGACAAAATGCATCTGCCCAGCAACTTCTGTGCTGCGTCTCATGCTATCTGGAGATGTTTTCCAGATACAGCCAGTGAGCACAAGTTTTGATCTCTGTGTAGGCTTGATGGTTGCAAACCTGACAACATCACTGTGTTGACAAGACACTGGGAAGTTGTGCACAGTCACTGCACTACACTGTTGTTAACCAGGAAATAGTTACGGCACATAATTTCCCCAAAAAGTACAAAATGTCATTTTCAAACCTTTGTCTCTGTACGGAATAAACAAGATACGACATGTTAATCAGTTCGTGTTGGTAGGTGTGGTTATTTTTGAAAGCCAGACAGAGCCAGGCTAGCCGTTTCCCCCTGCTTCAAGGCTTTATGCTAAGCTAAGCTAATCATGTCCTAACTTCATCTCTGTACTGGAGCTACGGACAGACATGAGAATGATTTGTGCCTTTAAATGGGGTTGTTAACTGTGTTCACAAGAAGAGTCCATATGTACGCCCCCTCTTATGGTGTTTGCAATCTCGTAAGGGGAGTGACTCTAAAAGCTTAGAGTCCACGAGTTGTGACATGCTTGCTGACATTTTGATGCTGGATGATAGGTTGACATATTGGAATTTTACTTGTATTGAGATGTCATCTTTTCCTCTGTCATTATGCCTTTGCATTTCCTGCATGATGCTACTCGCTTGGTAACTTGCTAAACTGTTAGCCTCAGTGGCTTCCATACGCAAGACAGTAGTGTCCATGTTGCTGTTGCCCAGCAGCGGTGTTCTCGCCACTTAACCACTTGAACGCTGAGCATATTGTGTGCACAAGCTACCATGGCATAACAATGAGCTCATGAGTTCCACTTCAAGGCAGCAATTGACCTTCTCTTCTCACTCTCAGAAAGAAAGCACGTGAGTGTGTTAATTCTCAAAATGTTTAAGTATATCATCTGAAGCTTTTCTTGAGAATTTTCCCTGAAAGATGCGAACTGTAAACACTAGTTCCTCGATTAAACAATCTTATATACAGGTTTTGATCATTTCCATAATGTTGACACATACTGTTTGACTTGAAAGACAACAAACAAAAACAATTTTGATAATGGATTCATTGTTTAATACATTTATCAAGTAAAAATCCCAAACATCCTCCTTAAATCTGACTATCTGTTGTGTCTCTGTCTGACATCACTGTTAACTGGATATATTGGAGTGCTGGACTGCTGTTTGGACAAAACAAGTGGTTTGCAGACGTCTGCTTGGGCTCTAGGAACTTGATTGGTGTTTTGTTAACTATGTGTTGAAATGTCAGGGACTAAATCATCATCAAATGCTGATAAAGTGCAGTAGGCGTATGAGAGCAGCACGCATACTCACCAAGGGTCCTAAAGGGCCTCTGCTGGGGCACCAAGGAGAAGAAACCGGGCTTCAGGGCGTTTGTGATGATGACGTCAAAAAGCTCTTCGAAATCCTTCCTGTAACAGCCAGTGAAACAACATTAACCTCTGTGACAGGCGCCTGGCCGCTGTGTGAAGGACAATGCCTGGACAGCTTCCAAATGTACTTGAGTTACACAAGCACAAACAGCCCAGTGAAGCTAAACAGCCCGTACAGATGATGGAAAACATGGAGCAATAAACAGTGTTCACATACAGGGCTGCAGAGGGAATACTGAGATTAATAAAGTAAACACTTCCACTCCCACAGAGCCACAGTCATGAAGTGATAGCGAGCATGTTGAGAGCTGCAGCACGTCTCCAAGGAGACATACAATACAGTACTGTCTGTATATGTGCAGTTTACGTAAAGAGGATCCCTACAGAATCTTCCATATACAGTGAGAAAGTCTTATGAAACAGGAAGGGCTTCTTTGTGGGAACCTAAAAACATGTGAACCAATCAGTTTGATGCATGGATGTCTGTATATATGCTAAGCTGTTTCATCACATATATTTATCATGACAAAACAGCTTGCCATACTTACTAAGTATACTTTATAAAGGCTACGATTACAGTTTATTTATGTTATATTATGACTTGAATGACTTTGTTTGATATTTCTCATTAACATGTATCTTTTCCTGTATCCAACCTTGGCTTCTATTTAAACAAAAACTAATCAGTTATTACAGTTGTTAAATGGTAGTATGTGTTATGCAGCGACTGATGTCCGGTTTATGTTCAATAGACAGGCACCACAATATTTCCAGGAACTAGCATTCTGGAGACTATTGGGCCTTTTTCACTGTCACTTTTGGCCACACCGAGTCAAGCCATGCTGAACCGATTTGTGTTTCCATTATCAGTTAAGACAAGCAGAGCTGGACCAGAGGTGGACCTTCTCCCGAGGAGGTCCAAAAACCCAGGCTGCAGCAGAAAGAGACATTTTTAAAAGTCTCTGTGTGTTGAGCTCTCACTGCTTTTGTAGATTCTGACTGAATCTCTGTGGTTGGGAAATTAGTTTATCTCCTGCGTCCTGTTTTGCTTTAAATATCCGCTTTATTTTACTGTTTCATGTTCGCTATCAGCCGTATTAGAAGTTGTGTGAAGTTGCTGTATGAAAACTAGACATTTCCTTATTTCTCTGCTTCACAATACAGGTTTTTACATAACAAAATAAAAGGAGGACTTTTATTGTGATGAATCTACAGGAAATAAAAAGTTTTTATCACTGAATTAGCAGAACTTTGTTAGCAGCTTTTCTTCAATAAAGGCAAGTGTAATAATACAGCAGGGAGGAAGAGTAAAAGCAGAAACAGCCACAGTGAGATGTTGATGAAGAGCTGAAGACAACAGGCTCTTACTGCACCTCTGCAAACAGCTCACCTCCAACAGGTAAACTTCTTGTACCTGCCCTGCTGTGGGAAAACACATGCAGCAAAAATAAGGGGGGACTTAAGCCTGCTGCTTTTAAACGTCATCAATCAAGACTTCATCATCAGCTAAAGACACACCCTCAAGAAGGTAGCCCTGTTGTGATGGAAATGCAAATCCCTGCTGACAGCCCAAACCAAACCAAACCAAACCAAAGGCAGCTCATGACTGTTAGTAGTATAGTACTGGTAGGCATTGTCAAAATTCATAAATATGCTTTAATGTGCATAATAAAGACTAGACTTTAACAAAAACTGGACTCAAACCAGACACGTTGTGCGACCCGTAGCAGATTCAAGTCTGGTCATTCCACAGCTGCTCTCTAGAGGGACCTATAACACCACACAGTGCTAGTAATTCTGACTGAACTGTAGAGGCTAGAGGAAGGGGCAGAAAAACACAGAGATAGATGATGCGCTCCATTTGCACTGGGAAGTCGGAAGTCTGACTTGTTATTCTAGAACACGATCAACTTGGGAGTGACGTAATTCCCAGCTCCAACCTCCAGCTTCCAAAGTAAATGGATCGCAGCAAGTGACACCACAAGTGTGCTGCTCAGAGAAAAATCTAACATTAGATAAAAGTTTTAAAAGGCCGTCATAAGAACTGTCTCAAGAGTCATATAAGACACTGATTAATTTACTTTTCACCATGTTATTGGGTGTAAGACAAGAAGGCTATTTTGATGTTGATGTGCTTGTTTTGGGACATCTAAACTAGTGTTAAGTATACTGTGTTACAATTGCTTTTACACTGTCAGCGCCTTAAACCCCTGACCACCAGGGCACTCCTTTAAAACTAAATTCAACATATAAAGATATATACAGTTCAGTTCAGTTTTGACTATCTTTAATTCAAATTTCAGATTTCTAAAGTCACAAAAATTCTTACAAGACTGTACTTCAATGATCAAATCTGCATCATTAAAGAGATCAGAACAGTAAGCTTAAATAAAAGTTAGCCTTCATTGCAAGTTTGGCACACTTTGCCAACTTGTACCTAATGCATGTATTTAAAGTCAGAGAAAGTAAAGCTGGAGAGGTGGTTGTTGAAACACGAGGTTCAGCCCACCGAGACAGTGCTGTTGGAAAGAGGGAAACCTAGGGCAAAGAGAGAACACCTCTCTGCCCTTACAAGTGCAACTGAGGAAAGCCTGAGGCAGAAAGAGCAGACCTCCCTGCCCTTCCATGTGCCTACTCCTTTCCCTCAATCAGCTGATCCATCAGTTGATTGGCTGTTTCAGATCAGCTGATGTAGCTGGGACGTGAGCTGAGCTTGACATAGTGTTCTGCCTGAACTAATGCTGAACAGTTGCTAATATCCTGAACGAAGTAACAAGTAAAGTAGAGATATGCCGAATGTGATTAAAAGGTATTCTGCCTGGTAAAATTGTGTTTGAAGATATCTTGAATTAATCTTGCTTCTCTAATTGTGCCTGCAGCCATCTTGAGGCTAATTTTACACAGTTAGAGAGGATCCTTGGCTCTGTCTGGACTGTTAACACTTTATTCCAGGCAAAAAATGCAGCACATCACATCAGAAGACTTAACAACAACTAACAAATCAATAAAGTGTGCAGCACTCCAGCAATAAATGCCTTTATCTGGTGGTGCCAAACAGCGGCAGCAGCTCCTCTGGACAGCCTTTTGGGTACTGGCCAGTAGCCTCCTGTCAGACAGCTCTGGCCTTGTTGTGCTACTTCTGACAGCTGAGTGTCACTGGCCTCCAGCCGGCTCACCGCACTGCAGCGGCTGGAGGCCTAAGGCGGTTTTCTCCGGAGAGGGATGTACTGTGTTGTGGGAGAGGGTGCCTTTCACAACAAAGTGCTTTCTGCACAGTGATGTGCTGACATGATGAGACACTAAGAGAAAGAGGAAAGTATTTGGTTCCGAGCTGCCTGAAGTTGAACGGATTCCCTGGAGAAGAGGGAAAGATCTGAAAGCAGGCCGACTAAGCGTGCACACTTCTCCACCAACAACCCGAAGCTGGCCTAACTTCCTCTTGTCGCAATCACAACATAAATCTGCATCCCCTGACCTTGTAAAGTAATGACTTGAACATGATTTTGAGCACACACACACAACCTCCTTCACAGCTGGGGCTCTGACTGCTCTCCTCAGGAGGCGACACATGCTGCGGAGCTGGAGGTCACAGACACAGGAGGGGAGGGGGGAGCCAGTGAAACGGCAGGGGAGCGAGGGAGAGGGGTGAGGAACAACAGGAATGACCAGGCTGCTTGCTGCCTCACAGGAAATGGTGAGAGAGGGGGTGGGGTGGTGGAGAGAGGCCTGGGCCAGAGGGGCCCCCGAGAGACAAACTGGTTTCCAAAACTGCTTTACCTCAACCTGCTTTTTGCCTCTGCTGGACTACAGAGAACAATCAGCTCTGAGCAGGAGAAGTGAAAAAGCAGACCACCTACACAGGCGAATGCAGTGTAAGATAACAACACCATCCAAAGAACAAGAAGGCCTTATGTTTGAAAAAGCACAGCAGCAACACGGACATTGTGTTTTTTCAAGGCTCTCATGCTGCTTGATCGAGTGTATAACAGGGCTTAGGCTACAAAAACAAGCCTAAACCACACAGTGTGCACTGGTAACAGAGGGAGGCCAGTGATGCACAAAGCCAGTGTTAAACTACAAAGACTGAGCTTGCTAGGACAATAATCTCTTATGCTGCATGCCTGCAATTATAATGTGAGGTACTGGCTGTAAATTGTGAAATGGTAAGTAATATCTAACTGTGAGTACAGACTCCAGTGATCTTAAGCCTTTTCAAATAGGCCTAAGGAAATTTGACTCTGTCAAAAACGAATTTATTTAATCAGGAGACCCATTGGTTGTTGGTTGAACACTTTATATTTCAAGTAATTTAGCAGCTTTTTTTCATGAAACTTAAAAGGTTCTGTATGCCACATTTATAGCTTTAATAAAGCAAACCACTATTTGCTATATAAAAGTACAACATAGTTGAGTAATGGCGTCCAGACCAGAGGATGAATGGTGCATTCCATTTGCACTGGAACATCAGAATTTACGGTTTCATGTTGCCACGCTGTTTGTATGCACAAAATACAGCGTAATGCACTGTCATCAAAAGGTATTGCTTTCAATGGCTAACCCAGCCAGAACTGGAATTGCTATCAACATCTCGGTTTTCCATCTTGTTTTACTGGAATGCTGTCAGTTTGGGTGTAACGTCCTTCCCAGCTCCAACCTCCAACTTCCGAGGTAAATGGAACGCAGCAGAAGTCGCGCTCACTCTGCATGTGTTGTAATGCGAGCTCCTCTGTGGTTTACTGTGATAAGACAGTCTGGGCATGTGTGCACGTTAGTCCATGTGTGTAACCCACTAGCTAGCTCATCGCTGCCACTTTGCAATTCCTTTGGCGGTTACCTCTAATCTTGGGATGGGGTTGTCACAGAGGTTGCACTCCACCATTAGCTCTGTCAGCACTGTTGTTGTTGTTGTTGTTGTTATTGCAGTTGTCCTGAATCCTGCCCTGATTGTCCCGAAAATTACACTAGAGCAGAGTCTGGATTAGCTATTGCCCGATAAAACATTAAAAACTGATCATGGTGGTTGAGTTGTCATGCAGCTCCCACTGGCTGCACATTGGCTGCGGCAGTTCCTACATGAATTATGGGTGTTGTAGTTTGAAGAAGAGAAGACAGCGCAAATTGCAGCTGCAAGGACAGGGAAAGCACAGGCAGCCACGAGAAGGAGTGATTTGCACGTTGCAGTGCAGTCTCTCGTTCTAACTGTTCAAAACGGTTCTATAAACTGATACAGCTATAACGGATGTACCAGGTGTCTTTTATTTTGTTAGCTTTTATTTTTTATGAAGTTATGAAGTTTAAAGGACAAGTGCACTTACATTGATCACTTCCATGAAATAAAAGGAAAATAATTTAGAAAATTGTTAAAATAAAATTAGGGAACTGATCACAGACGTGCATTAATCTGCAGCTATGCTTTTAATGAGGCTGACATGTCATGACAGTCAAGTACCCCCTGGTTGTCGAGACTGAAGGTTGCAGCACACTTTATTGGGACTAATCTCAAAAACAATAGAATGTAATGGCTAGGTGTACTGCATCTGTGTTCAAGTGTATATATCAATCTTTTGATCATCTGCCATAATAATGTAATGAATTTAAATGAAAATACCTCAAGACTAGGGCTTTTCTCAGCAATTTTGAGATGAGATTATAAAAGAGATTAATAACATCAATTAATTACACATCATAATTAGATAATAATAATTAACTCAATAATTAGAGTTAGCATCGTTAGCTCAGCCACTTCCATGTTGAGAACTGTGTGCAAACAACTCAAAAGCTCTGAATTTCACATAGAGCCCCTTTAATGCTAGCTTAAAAGCTGAAATCCACTTTCAGGTGAACGTTTTTGTGTGGAGCTACTGCTGGGTAAGACACCAATGTCCTCACAAAAGGCATTTTAGTAAAGTAGAGAACCAAAAGAGGGAAAGAGACACATGAGGGAAAAATTCAAATCTTCTAAACTTGAATAAATTGAATTTTTGGCAGCTTTTTGGCAGCAGCTGTCGAGACGTATTATTTCATCTAATATATTAACACATTTTAAAGTTGACAAATGTGTTTGCAAACAGTTGCCTGAGTCATCTACCAGACACAACACAACATTAGCATTCCTTTGAAGTTGTGTTTCTAGTCAAGCAGGAAATATGTTCCCCATACATGCACATTATATTCACTCTCCTTTTATCTCTGTTTTGGTCTCCACCAACGCTTACAGTACGCAGTGGGTTTGTCACTACTTAACTGCTGACTGCTACAGCTTCAACAATAAGCTAAGAAAAGACTAAAAGGACCTTTTGAAGTACAGAGTTGGAGACAACTTCCTGTGGGTTTATCATACGTGACACTTTTCCATTACACATAGTTATATAATCCATTGTTAAAATAAAAAAAAAAGACAAAATAATATGAATTCAAGGCCTACTTACTACCTTTTGCTAGCATTTACCAGCTTTCGGAGCTTTAAAGCATGCTAGCTTAAAACAGTGGTTCCCAAATGGTCCAGCCACGGGGTCCAGTTTTTTATATTACGCATCATTCTTGCGTTTGGCCATGTCCTCAAGCTAGTATGCTGTCTCTGTCAAGTAGCTGTTCATTATTTACTCACTATACAACAGAAAGTGGCACTTCAAAATAAAAGCTTGTGCCGGAAATTCACTGTACTTCAAAATAAAGTGTGTTTTTTTACAAACTTGACATGTTTGCGAGCCTCCCACTTTTGGACCGCGACCCACCAGTTGCTTAAAAGCAACTGACTGGACTTTGACTAAATTACTTTGTCTCTGAGGGTATTTGAAAAATATAGAATATGTATATGTTAGATGCCCATCGGGTGAAAGACTTTAAAAAAAGGCAATTTTAGTGGAAAAAAACAACAAAAAATAGGCATTTTTTATGGTTAATCGTTAAAGTTGTGTCACAAAGTGTGTACTAATTTTTGGATTTCAAAGACACTGTTGACGGACAAAATAGGAGGTGTGGTATCTTCCCCCGCTTTTCCCTCTTGAGAAATTACATCTGAGTAATAACAAAGTCATGCTGAAGTGTATACTGTTTGACATCTGCAAAGTAAAAAAAAAAAAAAAGAAAGAATGAAAAACAGGAACAGCTTGATGTTCAGTGTTGGCTGCTGAACACTGCTGAGACACATGTAAGTGTAGCATATGTGTGTGATGAGGATGGTAACTTAAGACATGTGAGCCAGCGCTGACTAAAGGAATGACTGATGGCATGTGAGAGCTGTAAGGAATGTTGAGGGGGAACCAAAAACTGCCAGCTTGGACTGAGCAGACACTTTCAGGTTATAAATCCTGTGGGGGCTGTTATGGTAAGGACTGCAGACCAGGTCCTGGTCTTGTTTAAGAGGGGGCCAGTCTGTGGTCCCTGTGTGTGTGAAGTCTTACCCCAGGATGTGTTCACAGATAAGCCTGCAGTAGTCGCTGTGGGAGCTGGTGATGAGGAGGAGGATCTTCCCAGCGTTCTTCATGCTGCGCAGCCAGGTCTTGACAGAGTCAGAGCAGGGCTGCAGGTACCGGCCTGGGTCCCTCTTCACACTGGGGAAGTACGTCCCTGCATCGTCTGTACAAAAACACACACGTAGTCAGACAACTGGCTTTGATTTTAAAGACACGAAACAGATGGAACCATCATGGTCAGTAACACGTGTATAAATAAATCATATGCTATAGTCTTCAGACTTACCAGACTTTTTAACACAGTTGAAATATGGCAGATTTTAGACCAACGTGTGACAACACTCTCCATTACCATCAACAAAACATTAAATGCTATTTTGAACTGATGCGACATTGCTTTACTGTACAATTACATTTCAGTATCTCCAAACCGCAAGCAAATAGGACAAAAGTTAAGTTATACCAAGAGTGGTATGAGATAAAAAAGAAGTATTATGCATTTCAGTGGTATCACAGTGGGACAGGTCTAGGGTGAAGATTTTAGTTTAGTTTGGCGGACATTAAAGGGGAAATTATGCCAAGTTTCAAACAGCTTTGTGTCCCTGCAGTGTGCAGATGAACGATGTTTGGTTTCCCCTCATTGTTCACTTCACCTGGCGGACCTCCGCCTGCTGTTGCAGCACTAGGGGAAGCCAAACATCGTTCATCTGCCTATACGGCAATGACACAGAGCCAGTTAAAAACAAATAGGCGAGGCTCAACAGCTTAACAGCTAGAACTAATGTGCAGCCATTACCATGTAAAACAGCCATACAGTATCAAGCACATACACTTTTCAATTACTGATAATTTGACAGATGTTTAAAAGTCATCTAACCAACTCATCAGAGAGAAAAAGAGACAGAGACAGAGACAGCATACAGACAGAGGAGGAAAACTAAACTAAAATTTAAATTGTGGAATGTACTGACATAAATAAACCATGCATTTATCAGTGATGTCTACAGAACAACAACTGTGGACTTATGTCTCCAATAACCAGATTTAATTGTTTTGGAGTGGTGGTAGCTAAGTGTAAGTAGTGGTAATTCTGTAGTAACATCTATTTTTTTTCTCTGAGTAGTCAGTAGTGTTGCAGGAGAAAAATGATGGTTGGCATTTATCCAGGGACTCGTCAAAACAAACAAAACAGAGTGGTGCATGGTTAAAACTATCGAAGCACCACAAATGTTCTGATATTGCCATCATCAATAAATGCAAGACACAGACATCGTGAGTGAGAGAGTGGCTGCATGGTCAGCATTCTTACACACAGTAAATGTAAACTATGGTTTTAACATTTTATTGTCTCCACACGTTAGGAACAAGTTTAAAGCTAATGTTCTTCTCTTAATCCTCCACATTCATATTCACAAAGGTAAAGGGGAGCCCGGAGTCATGCTACCCACTTCTGAGGCTCCGTCAATGGGCTTCCCTCACTTTGAAGCCTCCCAGCTGCCCTTCAGTGCATCCTGTCAGCATATTGCACAGAGCTAAATATGGCAGCGTTGTGATCTGTGTTACACAATCCCAGTCCAGCAAAGAATAGAACTCTTGGCCTAATGTTCTCAGAAAAGCCTCATGAATATAAAAATCCATGAATAAAACGTAAGGGAATAGAGGAACTCGATGCTGATTGACAACATATAATGCTAAGTCCACGTTTGAAGGACTTACGAAATAGTGCAATTTTTCTTGGTAATGGGAGGAAATGTGATAAAATGTTATCTTGAGGGTTTGTAATTACAGGATATAAGACTTTTTTTGTAATCCAGATGAGAAACATAGGAAAGTACTTCCCCTCTCCTCTGTGATGCAATTACTTTTAAACGCCGATTTTTAGTAATGTGAAGCACGAGCAAAATTCAACCTTGAGACATGCGCAACCTTATCAAAACAGAAAAATGAGGTAACCTGTACATGGTATTTGCTCTGGAGCTAAGGAGGATAACCAATAAGTGAAAAGTGCCGTTGCTTCATTCACAAGCAGGAGAAAAGAGGGCTTAGGAAAACAGGGCAGGGTGTGGATGAGTGGTGTGTATTCATGAGCTTAGGTGTTTACCCTGGCGGAGAACGGCAGCCTCTCAGGAGCATCACTGGGCCCTCAGAGCGTCACAGACACAGTCAGAGACTCTGTGTACACTGTGGCCCAAGTGTCCTATTTCTGTTTTTTGCCTGACACATGACACCTCTCTGATGTTTTCCTCTCAGTGTGAACATTAAATAACTCCATGGAGTTACATTTTTGTGGCAAACCACAAATACAGATCTGATGTTTTGCTAAGGGCCCCATTAAAGCTGCAATGTTAATTTTACCCCACATTAGCAATGTTTTAAACCAAGAGACACACTGACAGTGTTGCTAATGTATTATTAGAGGACTGGAGGAGTGGTCGAAGAAAAAAAAAAAAAAAAAAAGTGTTTTCTGACAATGGTGCAAGTATAAAGACAGCTGGGTCACTGAAATCAAATGGGTTTATCCTCTTAGGAGCATGACAACTGTCTTTTCCACTACAGAATGCCTTGTGTGTACTGTTGACATTTAGACCCTTGAGTGGTACAAGACGAAAGCTAACAGTGTAGGAATGCACCAATTTACTGGTCAAGCATCAATATTGTCCACTATTCACCTTGTTGACTGCCATCAGCCTGCAGCAAAATAAGATGCCATCCTCCGACAGCTGTGGCTGATGATTTTCTGTAGTGTCACCTCAGTTTTGCGCAGGTTAAAAAGCAGGGCTCGAGACTAAGGGCGTCCCATTGTCCCAAGGACAGTAAAAAAATTGTCCCTAGGGCACGTTCGGGATGAAAAGGCGCAGTAAACTCACTATTGACACGTCAGGGGACGCATCCTATTGTTTCCCTGATAATGCTACGTCATAAACAACAAATCCTAGATGAAATCGGCAGGAGAAGCACTAGTTAGCGTTAGCTGTTAGCAGCCAATGGCCAGAACTAATAGCTAACAGAGGTTGCATTGAGTTTTATTATGATACCTTCAAGCTCTATGCAGTAAAAATGAGCATTAGGCAAAAGTAAATAATAGCATTATCCTTATGTGGCCAATGGTAATCTTGTAATTTTCAATTTTGGCAAGAGACTTGAATAAATACAGCTATTTGAAGGAAAAATGTGTTGATGTTTCACAGAAATATTATATATAATATTATAAACTTTGTACGCAGTTATTTAGTTAAGATGTGCTACGTGTGACAGGAGGTTATATTAAAGGTTGTTTCAAAGATTCGTATGATGGAATTTGTGCTCATTCAAAAGTAGTGTTTGAAGGTCTAAGTGAATTCATACAAGATTTTTTTTTTTTTAAAGTGAAGAATTCTTTGTTTCGCAGGCACAAATGGTAATATGATAAAAAAAAAACAACAACAAAAAAACAACAACATAAAACATCGGTATTGGTATTGCTTTCCAGCTAAATTGTTATTTTTAAATATCTGTATTGGTATCAGCCCAATTGGTGCATCCCTATCATAGTGTGTCCAAAAACGGTTCATCCTCATGGGAACACCAATGTGCTCGGTAAATCTCATAGCAATCGGACCACTCACTTTTATTATTTCTTCTTTACAAGCATTTGATTCAATGGAAGCACTCCTCAGGAGACTATGAATATTCATAACACATTTCATAGAAGTCACACCAGCTAGTTGCAGATAAATCCTACTATGTGAACAAAGTAAACAACACTGTTTCCATTCTGAGGCCCTATTGCTAGTAGGGCAAAACATTATAGCCTCAATAACTAATGCTAGTGTTAATGTAATATAGTACAGACCATAACAACACAGTCTCCTAGTTTTAATCACAAGTCAGAGATATCATGACTTTCTAACAAGAACCCTGATCTGACCAATGCTCCAAAGTTATAAGAATGAAAGGTCTTCCCTTTCTTCTTATTCTGTTAACATGGCATGAATTAATTATTTGCTAATTAACACACAACGAGTTTAATGAAGCTTGCTGCAAGCTCGTATTGACATAGGACATGGCCAACATCCTGAAATATGTACAGCATCTATGATGTCACCTATAGATTCCTAATGGGGCCCTTTGAAGCCTTTCAGTCAGGTTGGGCCTTTTCAAATAGAATTCTATACATTTGGAGATTTTTTTTAAGTTTCTACTGACTGTCCATTAGAGGGATCAGATTTTATGGCACCTCTGCTTATTAAGGTTTCAGACTTTGAGGTGCCTCTGGCTCATGAAGTAAAAAGCCCTGTGGTGTTTACCTAGCACAAAAAAACTGAATAGAGATGTGTCTTTTCTTTCTTTCTGAGGCTGAGCATAATGCCCTTAAATCCTTTGATTAGAAATTACCGGCACCGACTCATATCTTCTTGACATTGCTAAATAACATACCACTCAGTTTTTGTGCATGAGTCAAAAATGTGGATGAATAAAGCAGCTCGTGGCAATCCTGCATTTAGAGTTTGAAATGTTTGAACATGCTGCCCTCCTGTGGTGGAACACGAGATTGGCTTGAGTGAGGAAAAGGTTATTTCAGGCTCTAAGCAGGCAGTATAGGGTTCTTACCAGAAGATGACGACAAACACAAACAAGCAAAAGCTAAGATCCCAATCAGAAGCCCAACTTTCACACCTTTGAACATGTCTCAGCTGTAAACATTTGGTTCTGATTTTCACTAAAGTCCTTCAGAAGTTTTAATTGTACCCACAGACCATTACAGCGTCAGTTAGACGGAAAAAGCAAACGTTCGGCCCTCAGTTAGTGAGGCTGTTCCTCCTCTGGGACCCTACAGCTGAAATTCTGTCCTGCCTCATTACCCACAGCCAGGGAGGTCATCCGAGGGAGGTTAAAAGAGCTCCCCAGCCATCAAAATCCCATATCGCACTTTTGTCTGTGAGAGGATAAACAACTGACCTCGCCACCACCTTTGCGTTACATTTGATCAAATACTACGCTGCAGAGATATGGAGCAGATGCTGTTTTATTCCACTGGGAAATTTACCACCCAAGTAAACAGATGAAACAAGGTCCTGGGAAAGGGTTGACCCATGTTGTACCGCATCAAAATAGGACGTCGATTTTGTGTAAAACAGCGAATATACCAAACAATGGAATACAAAAAGAATGAAGGTAGCACTTTAAAAACCATCCCCTCCAAATCGCAAGACTGTGATGTTTGAAGCATATGTTGCAATGCCTTTTTAGTGTATCCATTTTTCATTTTGATAAGACCTCATGAGTGTGTCTTCATGACTAAAAATCTCACTTCACTTAGTACTTGTAAATTTCTTGTTCTCTGTGTCTTGGTATTAATTATTAAATATTTTGTAATTCAAGGTTGAAAGAAAAGCATGTTTTTCTTAAGGGCACTTGCTTTTATCTGGGATAGGTGACAGTTGAGATGGATAAGAAACATCAGAAGACAAGAAAGGAAGATGTTTTGCAACACAAGTTTTTGGCCTGACTTGAAACCGGGACCAAGGTTTCCTTGGATACAGAACTTGTAGACCACCACACCAATAGACCGAACCGCTGTGACACTGTGCTAACAACATGTGAAATCGGCAAATTTGTTTATTTCTGTTGTCATTTTCAGCGACAACTGTAATGTCTAGAGATATATAATTAAACACGGTGGCCCAATTTTGCTGTGCTTGTTTTATGTACAGTGTGATATAGGCCTACCAAATCTATCCCCACGGAGGTTAAGCGATGTACTGCTGTGCACGGGGACAGCAGCAAAATGAATTCTAGCCACATAAAACTACCCACCTAAAAATCAATATCAGTTTAAGAGTACTTTATATTTAGCATATTTTCCCGTTTTTTTACTTACAGCTTACTGATCGAGGCGGGGTAGACCAGCAACTCCAGTGTTCTGCAAAGTAAAATTACTGTTTTTGTTAACAGAGTCTGTTGGCTTTGAGATAATGGCTTCAGTTCCGCATTGGAAATGTCTGTCTGATGGCAAGATAAAGCAGTGAAGATATGCTAAATGTACACGGAGACTTAAAACTAACAAATTGAGACAGCATTTGCTCAGCGCCATTTCATTTATGTGCATGACATGGAGTTTTCCACACCTAAGTTATTTCAAACAAATATTGTGATTCAGTCAATAGGATATCCTGAAGATTGTTTCTAATTGTGTGTGCCTGATGGACTATGTGACTTGCAAAATTATCTTTTAAACGGACAAACATCATATGTGTAATTCATGGGACAATTCAATTCAATTCATTTATTTTGCCCCACATTACTACTGCTACTGTACCAAAGCATCATTCGGCCAATTCTTTTGTACTGTTCCACCTGCTTTTTCAAAATACTCTCTGTCGAGAACCGGACCAAGCTTTCCAAAGTAACCAACACTGCTGCAAAAATAATAGGTCTCCCCACACCCAACCTCACTGAACTCAACAATCAGGCCATTATACACATCTCAGTTGCAATAGAATAGGACTCCACACACCCACTCAATGAACATTTAACCCCACTGCCCTCAGGGCGAAGGTACAGCACTCTGAGGTGCAGGAGGGCCTGCTTTGGAAGAAGCCTGATCCCCTCAGTTATCACGGCCCTTAACAGCAGACCCCGCTAAGTGTAATAACTGTTTGTGTGTCGTAGTGTTGTTCTTGCTGTGTTTATCTATTGTCTATCCATTGTTCCGAGTGTAATAACTGTTTAAAGGAAATGACCACTTTAGAATAAAAACACAGACAGCACTTACTGACCCTCATGCCGACAAGAAGTCCAGTGTAGTTTTTTAATCCACAAAACTCGTTCGGGGTATCGGAGGATAACAGCGAGCCAGATTTTTCCATACACTTGAATTGCACGGAACCCACATTTTGAACTTGAGAACTAGCACCACCACTAGCCATCAGCTAGTCTCGCGCGAGTTGCCATGTAAACACAGCAAGCCTGCAGGGCAGGCTAACTGACCACGGTGAGAAATGATGCTATAAAAGTGGAGTGATGTTTTTGAAATGCATTATCACAGTTTTATTACATTTTCAAAATGTGGGTTCCATGCACTTCAAGTGTATGGAAAAATCTAGTTCGCTGTTATCCTCCGATACCCCGAACAAGTTTTGTGGATTCAGAAACTACACTGGACTTCTTGTCAGCATGAGGGTCAGTAAGTGCTCTCTGCGTTTTCATTCAAAAGTGGCCTTTTCCTTTAAGTGTGTTGTAGTGTTGTTGTTGTTGATTTTGCTGCGTCTATCTATTCAGTTTTATTGTTGGGTTGTCAGGACGTCGTACTCATCAATGTTGTTGCTGTTGTTATGGTTGTGTCCAACAAGTACATTACTGTGAGAAAGAATTTCCCTTTGGGGATAATAAAAGTCAAATTCAAATGCAATCAAAAAAACTATCTGTCTCTCACTATTGATTACTCACTCCCTAGAGGGCGCTGTTAAAAAATGTTGGTACCTTTTTTAGAATTGGGGTAAGAGGTCATCTACTGGGTCATTTCAGGAGTAAGACACTTGGCACTGAGGTGACAGTACCTGCAGTGTTTATCATGTCAAAATCTTATTATCCAGCTCTTCTGTGTTTGTCCTCTAGACTTTAACACTATCATTTTTTAACAAAAGAATTACTAACACAAAAAAGTATGAAAGGAGAGCTATAGTTCACTTTATTGTTCTTAGCTAGTCTACAACATGCGGATGTTAGCTTCCTTGCTAGCGAAAAATTACAGTTGAGGATGAAAACTGCACTTACAGGAACGAGCAGTGGTGGAGTGGTTGTTGATGAGGCGGGTGTACTACTCGTTAGATAGGTGGGTTAAGGAGAAGGAAGTGGAAACACACTCCTACATAATGGCTTTTTGGCTGATAGGTGAGTATATACCATATACCTGCATATACCTCCACTACAATGTTTGGAACATGAGTTTTATGTTCTGTCATGCATGAGATGATTACGTTGCTGCATTTAAATGAAAGGAAACTTTTTAAAAATTTAAACTCTGCTGCTTTTATCTTTTTTTATTTTTCCCCATTGAAATAACATAGAGAAAACTGAACCCATGGGTGTAACAACCAACCCCATGATGGCTATAGTTGTCACCGCATCTGACAGCCCATATTTAAATTAAAGTAAAAAGTGTGATGACCAAATCCGTTCTCTCCTACATATTTTTTCCAAAATAAAGGTCCCATGGTGGTTCATCAGAAGAGAAGGGGTTTCCCCTCTCTATTAGGCTGAGCAAAGAGAGGTCAGGCTAATACTGCGGTGCATTTTTGGATGGAGCAACATGTGATCAACCTACAAGTCTCTTCCTACAGAGGAAGAGCCTATTTAAAACTCTGCTTGGACCAGAACCAGTGCCTGCTTACTACAGCATGTGTGTGGTGGAGTAAAATATGCCTGTGCAGGCTTTGGCTGTGAATGTAGGGCTGAAGTGCCCTGAGGGCCCGCAGGCCTGTGCCTGGGCACCGGGCCTACACGGCTGGAGAGCTGCCCAGCATCAGAGAGGGAGGACCGCGACCGGCAGCAGCTCAATCTCTCACACACATCAAAGGGGCCTGACAGGATACACAAATCAACAGTTGCAGTGCAAATTAGGGGCCGAGCACGGGAGCGTTAGACAAACAGCCACACCAAATGTGATGAGGGGGCAGAATCTAGAGGCACGTTCTTTTTCTTGAACGCCTAGTTAATGAGCAAGGAAGAAAAAGGTTATCAAAACAGATATGCAAAAAGATAATTGCATCAATTTTCTCATTATACTTAATGAGCATCATGCTGTGTATACATAAAGCACATGAAGATGCTACCTAAAGAGAAGCTATAATCTTAAGTGTTTTCTCTTAAAAAGGCATCCAGACGAGCTGTGTTTTCCAGCACCTGTTGGAACCACGTGGAAAACAGTGGCCGGGCCATTTTGTCTGTGGACTTTCCATTTTTAGCAGAGCGGCCGCAAATTGCTGCATCATGTCCCTCGTGGTGCACACAGCTTTTTTTACATCTTTGGTCCGTGACAGAGGAGGAGAATCTTACAATGATAACAAAAAATGCAATAAAACTAAATTAAAACTCTGACTAAAGAGGACACCCTAAGTCTATGAGACCGTCGTCCTACAATATCAGAATATATACAGTATGGCATTTTCATATTGATGGGTGTAATTTACAGTATGTTGGAATTGCGTCGTTCTTTAATGTAAAAGTAAAATGTAATCAATCAACTTGCTTTGGACGGTTGCGTGGTGTCTATCAACACCAAAGCCTCCACAACTTCATTTTCATTTACAGGACAGTGGGGTTTAAAAAGCACCCAGCCTTTAATATTTACTGACCATTAATAACTAGTTAAAGGAATAATTCACCCACGAAATTATCTTTTGTGTATCAATTACTCACCCTGTGTTGTGCAGAATTTGTGAAAGAAACTTTGTTTTTCTTACATGCCTCCGTGGAGAAAAAAAGAATCAAAAAACTGAGAAAATTCTTGATGAATGGAAGTCAGTGGGGACCATGTTTTAACAACAATGAAACTATATCAAAACGTACATTAACAAACTCGCACAACTTGTGCAGTATGATCAAATTCTCATTTATCTGGTCGTACGCTCAACACTTCCTGAACATATACATTTTCACTTCAAACTTAGTATTAAACTGAACTGCAAGTGAAACTTTTTTTTTGTTCTCTTTAAAGCCAGACTTAATTAAAAAAAACAGTAATTTAACTTTGCTGAACACAGGAGCTGATGTTCTACCACCGTCTCAAAAATTTAGTTTGTTTGGGTTATTGTGGTGTTTTAAAGGGTTCACCAAATTCACACAATAACACAAACAAACTACTGATCGAGGCAGTGGAAGACCAGCAGCTCCCATGTTCAACAAGGAATAATTGCTGTTTCTGTCAATGGAGCCTGGTTTCGAAGAGAGCATAGATACATTTCACTTGTAGTTCAGTTTTCAATACTAAGGTTTTAGTCGAAAATGCATGTGCTGAGCATGCGACTGGATAAATGAGACTTGGATTATACTGCACAAGTTGTGTGAAAGTGTCAACAGATATTTTGATATAGTTTTGCTGTTTTAAAATGTGGGCCCCTTTTACTCCAATTCAGCAAGAATTTTTTCAGTTTTTGGATTCTTTGTTCACCATGGAGGCTGATTAACTGATACAGTCCCTCTCTGTACTGGACCTCTGTAGATCTTGATGACTGAAACAACTTGTAGACTCACTGCCGGTAATGTCCCTGGGTTGCCTCAGATAACATCTGTTTTCTGAAGTGAGATCTGGTGAGTATCTCGTGACTGCTCCAGTTTTCAGGCAGAAACTCTTGGTTCCTCTGGCAGTCTGGGTGTCCTTGTTTACTGTCTCCTCAATTGTCTGGTCTACCTGAATTTTTCCAACAGGATTGTTTCGACCAGCTGGACAGATAAAACACCATCTACAAACTGTGCATGAACACCAGGATATCGACCCCAGGCAAGGCATTTGGGCATAGCAGTATGTCAGATATTTGCATAAACAAAACACCACAGAATGATGGCTCTAATTGCTGCAGAATGCATGCTACATAAGATCTTAGAATAGATTGTGGCCAATGGACTCTTACACAAATAATCATTTTGCGGGTGACATATTCCTTTAATCCTGCATACAGAGCTCTAATTGGCTCAGTTGCCTCTCCAACTAGGGAAAGAGGATGTCAGCGACACCAAACCTATCTAAGAGACAATTAAAAGACACTTAATGTCCCTATGGACCGCCTTGTGATTGTGACTCCTAAAACTTTAAATAGTTCACTAATGGCAAGTTTTGTCTAAATGAATTCTGATTCCAGAGGTTTCCTTCCATGTGAAGAAATGCTACTGAAGCAGAACGAATAGGCGACACAAAGAACAAAAGCAGCTGAGAAAAAAAGGGACGGTGGTTTTTGGACATCCGAGTGCACATCACTGTGGGGGACGGTGACGCCAGCCGCACAGTCACTCTCCCCTCAGAGCAAACGTGAGGGACACTGCAATCTGTTATTATACCAAACCAGAGCTATATTTAGCCAGAGCTATCTTAAGAAAACCGTGAGGATTCTTACTTCAAGGTCTGATCTCAGGAAGATCACATCTTAAATTATGCATCCTCAGATAACATTATGCATTCACTTCTGCACCTTCAAAGGACAGTTCACCCCCCACATCAAAAACACATAGTCTCTTCTTACCTGTTGTGTTATTTATTAATCTATGTAGTTTTGGTGCGAGTTGCCAAGTGTTGGTGATATCGGCAGTAGAGATGTCTGCCTTCTCATCCATAATGGAACTAGATGGCACTCAAAATGCAAAACAATACATTTGAAAAACTCAACAGCAGTGTCTCTTTACAGAAATCATGACCAAGTCACTCAAGATAATCCACAGACCTTGTGAACAGTTTCATATAAGAACTATTTTCTTTCAACCGAACTACATGCACCATCACCGTGCAGAAGGAAGCGTGCATCTACTGCTAGCCCACCTAGCATCACTGAGCTAGCTAATGCAGGGCAAAACAATTTTGGATTGCCCGATTTCCCGGAGCAAGTAAATTTCCATGTCGGGTAAGTAAATCTAGAAATCACTTGCCCAATCAAAGTAATTTAACACGTCGTTCTTTTCCGGAGCTGATGATGGTAGCTAAGGAGTGAGCCACCTTAGGAAGTGCACATGCCCAGTGCCAATCAGGCACCTATGAGAAAATCCTTGAAACAGGTGTTTAGTTGGGTGGCATCAGAGGATGTGGGTGAAATTCCAGCTACGTACTGTGCGGGTTGGCACAAGTTTGAAAACAAGATGGATGGAATAGGATCCTACGTCAGGTTTCCAAAAAATGTCCCCGGAGTCTCATGACAAGAGCCATATATTCTCTTTATTGTTATTTGATCACCGCTAATAAAAAAAAAACAATTTTTATATGTGCAAGTAACAACTGACTTCAGGTAAGTAGATTTCTGACCTACTTGCCCAACTGGCAAATGAAAACAAACATTAACATTGGCCCCTGCTCAGCCGAGGAGGACGCCATTTAATGTTTACATCTTAGCACTACAGCTAGTACGAAAATGAGTATTTTAGATTTTTGGGTGAACTATTCCTTTAAAATGTGCCTTATAGGTGCAGAAGGATCCCAATTACATGGAAAGAAAGTGTTCAAAAATATCCCTGTAGATTTGAAATTAAAGTAAAATACAGGAGTTAAATCCTCCAACAGCTTATATATATTTAAGTGTATCCATCTTGGCTGGCTCTCGCTGACTCACAGAAGAACAATAAAAAAGCACAGAAAGCGAAATGTGGAAACCCTGAGCAAGTCCGGCCAGGTTCCTTTTAATCATAGGGGGTTTATGGCACTTCAGTGATGAATGA
Organism: Epinephelus awoara; assembly: GCA_035609425.1. Lineage (NCBI taxonomy): Eukaryota > Metazoa > Chordata > Actinopteri > Perciformes > Serranidae > Epinephelus > Epinephelus awoara. The sequence goes on from CM069305.1 coordinate 8,368,055, forward strand.
TCCTCCCATCACACAGTGCAATCTCCATAAACAATAGCTTTGGGCCACCAGGAGCATACAGAGAGTCATCTTTATACAGGACTTTTTGCAGACAATACATGTGGGGGAAACAAGGAATATTATATTTCTACATCCTGACAGCCTTGTTTTGGTCTTTTTAGCCAGGCCATTTCTGTTAATTCATAATCCCACACCTTCCTTCTTTATGACCTTTTTTTGTCATAATATCTCAGTCTCATTTTTTGTTGTATGTGACAAAAATAGTTTTTGGAAAAATACCCCAACAAACACATCCATATCCAGTCCACATGTACAGTTTATGGCTATCTCATTGTCACAGTGACCGCGCCTCTTCGTGTGATGTAGCATACCGCTGCAGACTGGGCTTACTGTTGGACATGTGATGAATGGAGGGAGTGCCCTCACATGCTGCACGTGGAGTCACTTATAGACATTTAGAAAGCCTTACTTATGGTATTGTGTTTGTTTGAAAATGGTGGTCTGTGACGGCAGAGGTAAACAGATTTGTTTTTTCAGCTTTTTTCGGTGCTAGTTAAAGAAGTGACACATCCCTCATGAAGCAACTCCATGTTTTACACGGCAAAACCAAAGAGATGATAATAATCACTATCATTTCATAAGGGCGTCCTGATCAAAGTCTGATATAGAGTCCAATCCCACTTATTACACAGTATATTTATCTAAATGACACAGCTGCCCAGTGCAGACTCAATTTAACACAACCACCAGAAAAAATGTTGGCACTGTAGGGTTCTGCAAACCACCAATACTTTACATTTGCAGGTTATCCTACGGCAAATATGCTGAAACTTCACATTTCAGCAAGACTGTGGTGAAAGTGTGGTTAGGTTTAGGCACAAAACCTACTTAGTTATGGTTAGGAAAAGATCATGGTTTGGCTTAAACACATTCGTGGTTTGCAGAAATGTAAAATGCCAACACTTTCTTTTAGTGACTGTGTTGCTCAATCTAATGTAACCAGTCCAACTTACTTACTTTGAACTGTATGCCCGCTAATCAAACAACTCTATATTAATTCCAAAGGCATCATAGCAGCTGTCTCATAACTGTTCATTTTTACTGTACAAATTAGGGATGTCAGTTTTGGGTAATTTTGCGTAATTTTGCTTAGCTTAGCTTGAGGCGTTGCTCATTTGCGGTCACTGCTGGTAACCACTGTAAAAACATGGTGCCCACCCTCCAGTCTCTGACAAAGTCGCCATGGTGAGTAAGTGTCTTCATTTTGAGTCGCGAACCCCCTTAAGCATTCTTAACTATTGTATGTTAGCACCACAAGTAGTGTTGACACTGCTCACAGAGCTTAAGCTATAACATAGGTATAGTCAACAATGCTAAAGGGGGTTTGCAGCTCAAAACTGTCAATACATATCAATACAGTACTGTACTAATACCATGGCTTCCTCTGTTTTACACTCTCCAGGTTTCTGGTCCCTTAAAGCTCAGAACTTTGAAGAGGATTTACAGTTGGTCGCAGACACAAGTTAGCATGTCAGAGTTCCACTGATCCAGGCATTTATTGCACCCTGTCACAAGTAGAAGGGAAAAGAGATGACGAGAATACATCCTTGTTCTTCAAGTTGTTTGAGTTCATTCTCTTGTCCTCATTTTGCCCTGAATCTACATGGTTCCTTGCAGTGCAATGTTTTTCTTTAATGTTGTAAAGATCTAGTTCACTATGACAAAGGCTGCATAAAAAAAATCATTGTGTTGCTCACAACCACAAAACAGTGAGGTGGGCTAATAAAGGCTTATTAGACTGACTGCAACTATTGGTGCCTCAGAATACAAGCACATTAAATGTGGTGTTTGGTGTTACAAGCTTTCATAAGGCTCCAAGTGTTACTGCACATGACATGACTCCATGGCAGGGAGAGAGATTCCCTCTGTTGTCATCTTATGAAGGGAAGTCAAGTTTTAAACCAGTTCCTCCATCAGGTCAAACTCTCTCTGCAGCCCTGTAGTTCCTACACCATTCCTGTCACAGAAAGTAATTTCTTTCATTTAATAATGTCCTTACTCCTGAAGGCTAACATCTACAGATACATCTCTAACATCCAATCATATGATTAATCATGGTTGAGTATCAGTGTGATACAGTAACCACATCCGTACTTCACAGGGCAAACCTGATGTGACCCAAGCTACCCATTCATTAGTGTGGAGTGTGTTTGTTGATTTCATACAATACAAAACGATCTCCAACTGTTATTGTTGCATGCAAAACAAGAATTTAGCTTATCTGGGCCAGATCAAAGCACAAGCATTGCCACGACATCATTTAGCAAGTCAGACATAACAGTGTGCATCCCCACCCTAAAGTATGACGTCTTCCCATGGAACAGATGTATACATGTGTTACTAAGCTGTAAGGGAATGACAAAGAGTCTCCAATGCCAAACAGATCATTTGATACATGAAAATAGGTTAAAAGTGACCCTAGCAGAGGAGAGCTGGCATTTAAATGTTACTTTGTGGATTTGTGGTTTTTACGTGTCGCCCTGTCCTCCGAGACAGAAGGCCGAGACAGGAGGGGTGAAGGTAAATGTTGCCTTTCCTGAACACGCATATTGTAAACAAACAAACATCGAACTCCGTCATGTCTCACCCATCCGTCAAACAGATGGATGCTGTGCAGACCTTGGCCTTAAATTAAGCTGTACTACATTTGTTTTACATGTCTGGGAATCTATTTCTCATCCAAATAGTGTTCTGTATTATGTTTCTGAGTTAAGAACAGCTGAAAAGAAAGGGTTTGCCAGAATAATCTTTTCAAGTTCCTTAAAAAATGTAGGAAAAAAGTTTTGCCAAAAAAGGTTTTGTCAGTATCATTTTTTCCGAGGTTTTCTAGGTGATTTTGTTTTAAATTTATTTCAGAAATGTATTAAAATCGGTGCTAATCCTCTATTAGTTTCAACTATGCTGATGTTTTAGCCAAAAGAAAGACATGACAGTAATGTTACACAACAGTATGTACCTTCTGTTTAGACTGCATGGAGAAATGAAAACTCTCCTGGAAGAAAACATAAATGGTTTTAGTCCTGTTTAACATGGAATAACGGTGCACTTCAGCCTCTTGTGGCCAAAATGAGTATTACAACAACAAACACTCAAAAAAGAAAAGGATCCTGACTAAAAAAAAGAAAACTCCCCCCCCCCACAAGTTTTCACAGATGAAAAAGGCAACTTAGAAAAATGACCCTGGCTAAACTTTTAAGGAACTCTCAGAAAGATTTCGCCTGTTCTTAAAACACAGGAGAACAAAATATATGGATCAGACTTAGGAGATAAATCACCAGAATTTTTTTCTCACCTGCCTCTCAGCACTAAAGACTTAAAGAGCAGATTCTCCCAAAATACACAAAAAAGTTCTTACATACACAAATGCTGGTATCTAGCCAAGCAGAAAGATTTAGTTTAATTTGCCCAGGTATTAAGTTATCTGTTTTTGTAATTTCTACTTTTATGAAGGTGAACGCAATTTCATTTGTGGTGTCCAAAATATTCAACAGCAACATCCTCTTCCAGAAACAGTATCAATGTTTCTCTGGGTAATCTAAAAACATCATTGTGAGCAGCTTCCATGGAACTACTTTCTACTTAAGTAGTGGTCCCTATGAAAACTTCACAGTTCAATCAGCTGACTCTGAGATTGTGATGGAACTGAAAAAAAGCTCCTTGGTCGACCCTGACCCTCTGTCAACTCATTTTCCAATGCTCTGAGCATTATAGATAAAATCACAGTCAAACCAATTGTATTTGGGTTCGATGCAGGAATCTCTGACATTTAGCTTAAAACCTTGACAAGTAAAAACAAAACATCTGCATAGACCAGTGATTCCCAACTGGTCCAACCACGGAGTTCTGATTTTTTCCTTAGTCATTAGTTCAAGGTTCACACAGTTAAATACATACAGCGCATACTTGTGTTTGACCATGTTCCAAGCTCGTTTGCTGTACCTGTCAATTAGCTGTCCGTTAGTCAATCACTCTATAGCAGAAAACGGCACTTCAGAGTCAAAGCTCTGTCCTGGAAAATCACTGTACTTCACAATAAAGAACTTTTTTTTGGACAGAGTTGGCACGTTTGCGAGTCACTCGCCGTACATTGAGAATCACCTGTGACCCACTTTTGGACCATGACCCAACAGTTGGGAACCACTGGCATAGACAGATTTCCGCTTTGGTGTCCTTTCTGTATTTGAGTGAGTTCCTCTGATTTGAACACATTTTATGAACAGAGCCTGTGATTAGGAATAGGATGATTTTATTGTTGATCGGAATTAAACAAAATGCTCACATTAATCTGATCATGGTGAATTTCCATCGTTGGGATAATTGTGAATATCCTAGTCACTGTGAATATCAGTGAAGAAAGAAAACACTCTCTGGATCCTTTTTTTATGCTGGGAAACCTTATGATCTATGATTGCCGTATCTAAGATTGGTTTTTTTTAAATAAAATGAATGTTCACAAAAATGATGTATGAAATACTTGTTTGTTAACAAAATAAAAGCAAGACTAATTTCACTATGTTTTAGTGCCATTTTGAATATTTTAAGCACATTTTGATGATTATCGTGATAATATTGTTAATCGCGATTATTCTGGCAGAGATAATCAAAATTTTCATATTGTCCCATGCCTTCCTATGATCGCTTTTACTCACTCACAGTCAAACAACTGAATTAACAACTATAGCAATGACAGAAAGTATATGAAAAAGGATGTGACAAAGAAAGACTGTGACAAAGACAAACCCCCACTCTCTCTCTCTGTGTTTATCTGATTGGTGTGGTGTGAGCACATTTAAAATGCAAACAAAGAAATCAAATTAACTCCCCTTGCAACTTTCCAGACCACTTTAGGTCGAAGGCTTGTGGCACGGATGACTTCATCGTCTAACTTAAATCTTTATGAAGCTGTAAAAACTTGGATACAGTTTCTACGTCAACATACGAGTGGCACATGTACATGCTCCCTTCTTGCCAAGGTCATTTAAGACTACTGTGTGTTTAATGTAGAGAAAAACATTGACTGTGACAAAACTAGACTCACCATGGAGATGCAAGTTTGAAAGTAATGAAGCTGAAAATACTCTGACTGGTTTCCATAAAGGACTGTAAGGGTGTATAACAGTGCAGACTGTTGATTGGTGGCTCGTCTCTACAAAAGCAGGTTGCCTGTAAGACTGAGATGTGGGGAAAACGTTGCAAAATTACAAAAGGGATTTTACTGCGCAGGAGGAGAATCAAACAACAAACCACAGCTCTGTAGTTAAAGGAGACTCCACTGCATCCAGAAAGCAGCCAGGCTATCAGACAGGAAGCTCAGAACAATTACGCTGTGTGGAGCTAAACAAATTCTGCAGTCAATTTAGCAGTGGACGCTGAGGTGAATGAGTGGTCGGAGACGTGGTGGATTTGATGAGAGCATTTTGGTATTTTTGCAGCTTAATACCATGTTTGAAATGAAACTGCTGACTTTAAAGCTGTCTTATTTTGGATTTGCTGGATTACCATAAAAACCAGTGCACATGTCCCTTCACCAAGGCTGTCCCCTAGTTTACTGAGAAAATTAGGCATTACTTTTCTTCAGTTGCTCCACCTATGCTGGGAGATATTCACTGACTTCAAAGTAACAGCTGAATCACATATGTGCACACTGCAAAAAAGAAAATTAAAAGTATAAAAGCATTTTATAAGCAAATAAAACGGTTTTATACTTTCAATTTTTCTGCAACAAAACCAAAATCCAGTGGTTTAAAATAAATGCGCAGCATAAAAATCAGTTTCTTTTACTACTCCATATCACTTCCTGTAGCAGCTACTAAGTCTTTTTCTTAAAGTGTGCATCACATCAAATGTGTGTTGTCCACACACACAAAACCAATGGCCCAAAAAATTTGTTTTGATTTTCTTTCTCAAAAGAGAATGTGGCTTTAATGTCCTCCCAGTAATTATAGTGTAAATGGAGGGTTGGTTAAGGGCACCTAACCAGTGGTCATTACAGTCCTGCAGGCAGCCCCCTGTATGATCCACTGGGCTGAGTCAAATCCTCCATGGCACTGACCAGTTATTCTCCAAATGATGCAAGAATTATTTTTCATAGGTGGCACTTAAATGACCTCTAAATCAACGGAAGAAAGTTTCAAAGATTCACAACTTGGCATGGTCAAACACACACAAAATGAACCTGTGTGTCCTCGCAAAATCCTGGAAGCTGGAAGCTTAGGTACATAATGAATTCATAAGGGACTAGCTAGTGAGCTGCAGTGTAGGACTGTTGGGATGAATTTTGAGAGACAAATATAAATCAAATAGTAAAAAATATTAACACTAATCGAATGCTAAAAGTACCCTTTTGAATTATGTCAGTTCTACCAAGTATTGATTCGCATCTGGGTAAAAACACCATATTTAGACAAGAGACAGAAGTTTCGCGAAGTGCCCTGAAACCTGGAGCCAGCCATGGACCAGTGACGGGCTCCACATAGCTGCTGAATTCAACTTCAGACAGCAGGCAAAAGCACCCTAAAGCAAGAAAGCTGGCCACGAAGCCCAGAGGCTGGCAACATAAATTAAACAGAAAGTAGGCCTATCGAATGAAAAAAGGTACCACTGGGTACTAACACCAAATTCCAGGTACTGGTGTCAATTCACATGTGAATGGTACCCATCCCTAACCTTGCCCTTCTCCTATTGGCATACCCACATGTAAAAACTTCTGTCAAGTCTGATGACCATTAAAGTTTTCAGAATTACAATCTCATGTTCAATGCACTAACATTAACCTCTAATACTGCAGTATCAAAAATGGCAGAAAGCGATGCACCCAAAGAGATTACCACAGCTAACCATTTAACAAACAACATCAGATTGAAAAGGTTCATTGATGTTGGCAGGTTAATTTCATGCCTCAGTGTAATTATTACTTCGCAAGAAAGTTATCACCTGTTTAGCTCTAAATGTTCATAAGTAATGTATGAATGCCCTCTAGAGGACAGAACATATAACAACCACATACTGATAGTGGCACTGAGAATGCATAAACCTGTATATACAATGCATATGTACTTGATAAATATTGATGAGAAGCTAGATTTGAGCATTAGAAATTCAAACATGCCCTTTTTCAAATATTAAAAATAAAAATAAATGAAGTTTAACGTGGAATATGAAGTAATATTGACAGCTCTACCACAGTGTAACCAGGCTAGCTAGCTAGCTGTTAACTTTCTAGACCCAGCTAGTCACAATACTCCAATAAGCTAGTTGGCTTGCTAACTACCAGTGAGCAAGCTAGTTAGCTATACTTGGATTTAGTACACTCAAGCACCTCTCTTTTTCATTCTTCACATAACTATATCCATCACTTTTCAATCAACCAGTGCAAAACTATGAATGGCTTGAAAGAGTGACTGAAATAGCCATCTGAAAAATGAACTTGAGCAGTATCATGGTATTACAGTATGCCAGGGTATTTAGAAATGCCTAAACTACAGACACTCCTTTTTCTCATGCGGATATGCTGTATTTAGGTATTGTAGTTCACAGCACATGCCACCAGAGGTCAGTCTCTACTGGTGGAACAAGCAGCTGAGTGGAGAAACATAGCAACTGTGAGTAGTGGGGACAACATTACAGGACAAGTAAAAAGCCAGAAAGCAATTGCAGAGAGAGACAGCAGGGAAAAACAGAGAGACAGCATATTTTCACATCTAACTCAGTGAATTGAGGGTTTATTTTGACCAAACCAGAGATAATGATATTTTGAATGGTGGAAAGACTAACCAAGACGGATTTATTTTGTTTGTCGAGTTTGAAAGTGTGTATTATGGTGAGTTTATGAGGCAATTAAGCTAGTTATAGTTTGGTGAAAGAGAGAAACTTAATTAAGAGGATGTACGGGAAGTACAATGGCTTCTATCACCAGTAGCTCAGTTTTTATGCTTTTTATTTGTTTGTTTACATAAATGTAGGTTTTTCAAATAGGTATAAAGGGGTAGAGGGTATAAAGTCAGAGTTCTTGGAGAGAGATTGGAGAGGCAAGGAGGAAGTTTCGATGGCAAGCTTTTCGCCTCACCTTAAAATGTAGCCATTCAGAAGAGGTATAAACACCCTTGCCTTTAGACGTGGTCAGATGACACGTCATCTAACCTCATTTCATTTTATTAACTGAATCTTCAGTCTTCAGCTTTTGTCTTTTTTTCTCAATCAATCCACTCTTGCCCGTTTCATCTTTGTTCCTTTTTTACTTTTTTTCACAGAAGTGCGGCACATAGAGAATTGGTGGATTTAGAAACAATACCCTGTAAATTACACCACTCAGTGTTGGTGTCGACAGCGTACGATTCAAGGCCATAAAACTGTCCAGCAGTAACTTTTGGAAATCTGAAGCCCCCATTTTGGGAAGAGCAGGAACCTTGTTGTTTACATGTCCCAGCACAGTTCAAAGACTGCGGTGCCTGAGCTCTGTGTCATTCTTCCACAGCCTCACTGTGTTCTTTCTCAAGTACCCCTATAAACAACACATACTTTGATGTTTCCTTTTTTCATTTCTGAACAGTTTAACTGACTGCAGCCAAAAGCTACAGAGGGAGAATGAAACTAGTTGAAACATTGCACAACAATGTTAATAAAATAGATCAATTTAGATGTTGATCTTAATGCAATTGCTGCCTTTTTTGGGAGCGTGACTTTAAACATAAAGAAAAATACTATTCAGCGATTTTTTTTAACTATGCATATTTACTCTGGGAGTACATATTAAGTCTTATTTAAGCTACTCTAATGGGTGTAATAGCTTTTACTTCATTCAAATGCCAGCCCATTTGTAGTATCTATTCATCAGCTGTGGTAAAAATCAAACCAGAGATATTTATACTGCTCGTGAGATAAATGCTATTCGTGACTTGCTCCTTATTCATTTCCACTGAGGGATGCAGGGTTTCTTTGGATTGAAGGGGGGAAAAAAAGAGCCAAGGGCTTCTGAACTTCCTTACGCATTCTTCCCACCCTACTAAGAATGGTTCTCAGGGATTCTTCCCAGCCCAACACCTAAAATAAAATCTAAACCGACAAAAACAACAACAGACCTGAGCTAGGAGAGCAGCCCCGCGAGGAAAGTCCACACAGATTCCAGTATATTTAGGACGCAGGCCACCGGGGCTGATAAGCACTGGGTTCACATTACCATAAAGACCTCTAAAGCACATACTAAAACGCCAAGACCTGAGTTCAAAACATCCAACAGGTGAAGTGACAGGGTGAGACTATTTATGGCCATGAAAAGGTTCAGTCTTACATTAAAAAGATTCCTTGCTGCCACAATAAATGTAACAAGTCTTGCCAGTTTTATTTATCAAAATCACAGATTAGTCTTAGACAGCTTTGAAACCTGTGCTCCTACAACCTATGACACCCTTTGCCCATACGACCTATAACCTCCTGTGCCCCTACAACCTGCAGCACTCTGTACCCCTACAATCTATAACAACCTGTATCCCTACAATCCCTAAAAGCTATGACACCCTGTACACTATAACACATGACAATTTGTACCCCCACAACATACGACACTCTGTACCACTAAACCCACCACACCCATATAATACACAGACCACTTTGCAATAAAAAAATTATTAAAGCAGCCATGTAAGGAAAGCATAACCGATGAAAAGCACGTAAGCCAATGTACACAGGTGTCATTCAGACACTTTGCCATGGTTGTTTCTTGTACACTTAAACAGATTGAAGGTACAATGTAAATGTGATTTGGCTCCTCCAGAATCTACAGTCAGTTACCATGAACGTCCTTCTCTGCATAGGTTTGCTTATATCTACAGAAGCATAATTCCAGTGTCAAAAGAAAACTGACTTGAAACCCAAAGAGAAGCTTTGGGTTGCAGTTATGTGCCTAAAATGCAAGTGAAGTGCAGGCCCTTCCCCTGCCATTGCAAATTGTATATAATTGAAGCGTATCTGTTCAGTCAGACAGACATATGACTTTAGAGTGAAAAACAGGTTTGCTGTCGACAGGGCATAAGTCAAAATGGAAGCGCTGTGTACCTACAAACCTTTGGCTTTGCCTCAAAAGATGTTCAAGGACCATTAATATCAATTACACCAAGGTTCTTTCCATATAGAAACATGCTTATGTTTATGTAAAGCTGTCACCAAAATGGCACGAAAATGGCATGACTAGATTTGTATATCTGACACTTGGTCCCACAGTCTGTTCTAAGCATCCTATTTCTGAATGCACAGTTCTTACTGGTTTTCCACACCGTCAGTCCCCACAGTGTTAACCTGCCTCTGAATGAAGCGATTGCACTGGTGTCTCAGTCTGTATGGAGAAAAACATGCAGCAGAACCAACACTCAGAACTCCTCTGAGTAGAAAAGACAATCAGCATTTCTGGCCAACAGGTAATCACTAGGTTCGGGATTGTGTTTTTTTGGAAAATTGTGAAGTTCATTACATCAGTTCCCTGAATATGGTCAGTGACTTTGTTGGAAACAGTTAGTTGCTGAACAAGACATCCATGTCTTTTCTGTATTCTGCTTTGGTCAATATGTCTCTCAATCTGTCTGAAATGTTGAATGCTCTCACGATGAAATCAGCATTTATAGAGAATTCCTTTTGGGCTAGATGCCTTTTTCAGTGATAGGCTGTTGATCTTTTGCACTATTGGCCCTAAGGTTTCAAAAAAGGTTTATGACAGCACTATTTCCAGTAGTGGTTTGTAGTTGGTTGTTCTGGCCTTTTGATAACAATATACCCTGCACCTGAACACATTAAAGAACACTGTGGACCACATATGCCTGGTTCATATGCCAACAGATGCACAGATCTGTACAGATTTCCTCCAAACAAGGGTTAGGGTTCGGCTTTTCTTGCAAAAAGAGTAGATAAAATAGGATTACAATTAACTATAAGTGTTTCGTTCCATGAATTTTACCTTCATGAATTCCACAACAACAACAAAATAATGTTCGAAGTGAAAATAAAATTTAATTCAATTTTCAACTGACTTTGTGCTGAACTTGTTAACTATTGCTGTAATGTATACATGTGACATCTCAGATTCAGTTGCGGGGCATTTAAACATACACTATATGTTCGCTGCTAGTTTACTCTATACTAAAAAGGCCAGCAGCATGACGAGGCATCAAACATCTACTCCGTGCTGAGCACTTCAGGTTTGGTTGCAGAGAGTTGGAAAATGTTGAACTTTGGGTAAAATGCTGCACTCGTCACTGTCACTTACCCAGCAGCCCAATCAAAAACCAACCCTCCTATCTTAAGGCTCATTTATGCAAATCATTAGATACAACATGGATGGATGAAGCCTTCTGTCCATAATCTGCATTCATTTCGTCCGAATCTATGAACTTTTTCTGAAAACCTATGGACACGGATAAAACAAAGCAACACTATTAGAAATTGGGTGGCAGTGTAGAGTACTTCTAGCGAGCGATGACAGTTGGACACGACAAAGACATTTTAAGAATGGCGCAATGGAACAAAATATTCAATGGCCTCACAGACCACCGCCGCCTAGAATACTGCCTCCATTAAAAGGTACATTATAATGACCTCCTCCACTGTTGCTGTCTTTGCTGTTGCCGGAAACTTTGACTCTGCCCTCTAGTGCTATCTTGTGGATGTATCTATGTCAACATAAAAGACGCATGGGCAGTGATGGTTACAACGTTTGAAATTAACAAAACTATTTTGTAAAGCCAATATAAATGAGTCTTACATGTACCCTGCCAACAATGTCTCATGAACCCATACACACTAGCACTTCATCAGGATTTTTTAAAAATTTAAATGTTTTCTCTAAAAGAGTGTGTTTAAGTACATCGGATTTATTGTCTTGTTTTTTTTTTTTTGTTTTGTACTGTGGTATCATATTGGTCTTCTAAAAAAATCATAGATTTTCATTGCAATGGGTGTAGACTTCTAAATTTCTGATATAATTACATGCCTACAGTACAGTACATGTGTCTGTCTGCGCTTATTTTTCAGTGATTTCAGTAAGGATTGCACATTTGTGGTTCAGAGTTGATGACCCATTTGTCTCGTCCGGAGCATGTTTTGTTGTCACCTTAGACTCAGTCAACAGAATCAAGGCGGAGTGTGATGGGAATGTTAAAGGAATTTGAAAACAACAACAGCACTGTCATATGACTGTCCCTTCAGTGATGGGTCAGTAGGCTACAGCTCCACCAGAGATCGGCTCCCATCACGTGCTCCTCTACTGTGTCTCACTTGAAGTTTTCATTGTGTCTCAAAATCAATAAAAACAGTAGTACAGATGACTCTTAAATACGTTTGCCTTTAATGTCCGCAGGAGCGGTCAGCATCCCTTTTTCTATTTTTGTCACGGTGCACCATAATTACTTTGAGCTCTGCGTAATTTGGTAAACACCGCCGCTCCTTCCAGAAAAACATAAACATAATAGTGCTGGAGCTCTTTGAGACGTTGGGTTTGGCCTCCAACACCTTCTTTCACCACTAACACCACCTCTAGTCACTCAGTAGGCCTGAGTCCTCTCTGTGCTGACGGAGACACTGGGGGGACCAGTGGAAGGAATGTGACGAGGGACATACCATGTCAACATCTGATGCAACAGACACAACAGGAGTCTAACAGCAATGACTCCTGCATCTGTAGCTGTAAGTTCCAAGTGTGGAAACCATAGAGGCAGAGGGTAAAGGTGTTTTGGTGACTGTTAAGGGAAGATGTGGGCTCTTTAACCTAAAACATGTAGAATTAACATTGTAACACCAACGTGTTTCCAATCCTGGAGCGTGCCGACAGGATGCAGTGGTCGGTAACCCTTCAGTTTGTAAGCATGTTACTTCTCACTGTAAAACTGCAAGAATATCACAGAAGAAATGTAGCAATCATCTCAGAATACACAAGCAGGTGTTTTGTGCTGTAAAGCCCCGAAACAGCCAAAGATAGTACAAGCTGTGCAATTTATCCCTAACTATATGTTGTAATTCTCTCATTTTATTTTTTCAACTCTTTAAATTTTCTTTTTTTGTATTTTCACAGATTTAGACACTGATGTGTCCCCCTTTTCCCAATAAAACATTCCATTTTTCTATCCATTTGCCAATGTTCCCAATGTATGATAACAAAATGGGAATGTCAATGTCTTTGTGCGGTTACGATAGGTTACCTGTGTGTGTGTGTGTGTGTGTGTGTGTGTGTGTGTGTGTGTGTGTGTGTGTGTGTGTGTGTGTGTGTGTGTGTGTGTGTGTTTAACATGAGTGGAGCAATCAAGAGGAGTGTGCTAGCTTAACTAAAACTTGACCTAGCTAAACACACTGGCAGCTAGAGTGCGGCATGGGCCACATATTTCTGTCCGAACCCAACCGAGCCAGAGAGAAAAGTACCCAAACCTGTCCAAACCCAACAGTCATTCTGTTTTGTTATGTCCGAAACCAAATCGAGCCCGACATTATTTAATTACTAAAGCACTAAATTTGTATCACACAGTTGTTATGGTTACAGGCTATTTAACCCGGTTACACCTTGTAAATGACCATAAAAAGGCACTGATTTGTGCTATTCGGTTAGCAGATTGTTTAAACACACACACATTATGCAGTGTCATCAGCAGTTAAAAATAAAATAGCCGTTCTCACTCGAGCAGCTGAGTGTGTGGGAGCCCGGCGCAGGTTTGCAAGCTTGGCTAGAGGGTGTTGAAGTGTGTGCAGCCCAGTTCTGTGCTCTGGCCCGTCAGGAGAACCACAAACTGACCGAACTGCTACAGAACTAACTGGTGCTGCCGCAGACAGCTGACCCAGTCACACACACTGCTACATACACAGTCCTCTGATAGCAAGAGCACTCAGAATCGTCTGTGGAGCTTCAGAGATGAACAGCAGAAACAGCCAATGTGTGTGATCTGTTCAGGTGTTGTCACGTAAATAACAGTCCCCACAGTACATTTTTACTGAAAGCTGACTGAATCCGACCCGAGCCAGAATACAATTTATATATTTTTGACCAAACCCGGCCCGACCCGTCGGGTACCATCAGGACCGGTCGGGCACAGATTGGGTAGCCACACTCTACTGGCAGCCTTTCCAGTTAGCAATTTAGATGCACCTAACATTCATATTAATTTATAATGAATAAATCTAGCATTAATAAAACCACATGTGCGAGTGTAGGTATTGTTAATCTTCCATATTCTGTAGTGCAAACTGCTGTAGTGTCACTTTATAAACTCCTGTAACATTAGCTAACACATTTTAGCCGCAAAGCTAACACTGACAATGTTGGCAAGCCAGCCTTAAGTACAAGTTGACAGATGCATGACTGTCTGAAATCACTCCCTTCTTTACTAATTCACTACTCCCAGTAAAATAATGCCTGTCAATAGTTTTCAATAAACTCAAGTAGTGCACATGGACACTAAAATGTACATTCATTCCATTTTTATTCACAAACTAGGGAGAGGAAATTTTCCGAAAGCTTGGAATTCACTTGTGGTGATGTGTTTGTTGATGTTTCAGAAATAGCGAAGGCCATGGAAGTTCATTTTTGGAGAGTAGTAATTTAATATACTGTAATTTTTAACATATGGAGTTTTTCTTTGTAATTTCATAACATGTCTGAGGAAAATGTTGATATTCCAACAGCCTCATCTTCCTCCTCTGTCATTATGACTGCATTTTCTGTATTACGTGACCCGCTCGCTAGCTTGCTAAATTGTTAGCCTCAGTGGCTTCTAGCTGCCTACAGTTAGCATTGCCTAAAAATAGTGCTCTAACAATTTAACCACTTAAAGAACAAGCATATTGCGTACATGATTGTCTTTACCATATCCGTGAGCTCAAGTTCAAGAAGCCAACAGAGCGCCAACATAGCGATTTTTTTTTTATAGATGATGAAAAAAAAAATGCACATGAACAAACTGACTCAGTGTGGATGGCCTTTAGAGTTTACTGTGATATTTTGTCGATGTGTGATTAATATCTCCCTTCATATAATTACAAACTAAACTCAAATCTTCTTAATTGCATTAGCTAACATGCTTCTAACTTTTTTAGCATTAGCTTGTCGGCCAAAATGCTTCAGTTATTGTTATGATGTGTTCACACCAAACGTGATGCGAGTTTTCCCGTCGCGTTACTTGCGCAAGTTTGAATGTTGGAATATTTTGTGTTGACTCACTTCATACGTGCGACTAATTTGCATCATACACGCATGGAATAAGTGAGTTGATGAATGAACTTCCGCTGGTACGTCCTCAGCATCATACGTCTCCTGAGGATGGATATCAGTGCTGAGTGGCTGAAGATCACATTTGTAATCTCTCCCGAATAAGCATATGACACCAAAGCATGCTAACCAGTGGAACTTTGCATCTAAGCATGTATTTACATTGACTTTACATGTAATTCCCCCCTGCAAATTGTTTCATTCTCACCCAATTTCATTAGCTCACAAAAATTAGCAAGTGAACTCTTCTCTTTTACACCCAACTGATTAGCGGTTCAAGAAAAAGTATAACATTTTGACACATTCATTTAATTACTTAACTAAGAGTTGTATTTCTGGTAGATGTAATCAGTTCTATTTTGGACTCATCTGATCATTTTCTACTGCCTTTTGTCAGTTTTGGGCCTCCACTCTATTCACCTCAGACAAGTTAATATACTGTATGTGCAACGCATCACAATGTTTCAAGGACTACAATGTGTGATTGTGTCAGAGCATTAGAGATCTTCAGCTGCTGGATAGACAGATTACAACACCATCCCTGTAAAAGCTGGTGATTATGAGCTGGTAGGGGAGGTTCAGTCAAAATGAAAAGTACTGGTCATTAAAGCACTTACTCAGCTTTGATTAAGATAACTGCGCTCTACAGTAAACCATTACCTGCTCCTAAAATAAATCCTAAAATGAGAGCAAAATCTGATTTGGTAACCAAGAAATTCAGCGTCTCTGGCTTTAATTCCTTCTTCTCATGAGACCAACCTTTCCATAATTTCATAATGACTTGGGCAAGACTATGTCAAGATAAAAAAAGAGAGAAATCCAGAAGGATGCAGCAAGGGCTTTCGGTTGCTATTCTGAATTACAGTTAGCCTCAGGTTGGTCGAACTTCCAACCATGATTTTTGTCTTTGGGTCTCTGTAATTGCAGCCAACACTCAGCCAGGAGGTCCGGCTTCAGTCCTTCCATTCATAAAGCTCTAAGTGCCTCTTAGTGGCATTTGGTTTATTAAAACGTTAAATCTGAACCACCGTCACTTCCTTGCCCAAACCCTCTATCTTAAGCTCCTACTTTCCACTCTTCCCTGCTGGCATAGGCATATCAACCTGCAATTACTTTCTCTTTTCACTCAGGCACCAGATCTTTCAGGGGTTTCCTTTTATAAGATTTCGTATAGGAACAATTCATGTAGCCTATGGATTCTTAGCTTCTTTTGTTAACGAAAGATTACATTTATTTAGCATTTATTTAAAAGTGCAAGAATCAAGCAAGTATATCATCTTAATCAAATATGCAGATCTACTTCAAGTCCTACATTTAGAGATTATAAGAAATAGAGAGGTTTTTTTTGTTTTGGGGTTTTTTTAATTTTATGGGCCAATGTGATGTCTGGACAGATGAGGTTTCTGTCAGCAATGGAAAATGCATTGAGTTTCTGCTGTTGTCAATGGGGAGCTTGTTTGACCACAAAGGAGCAACAAACAGTTGGGATTCAGTAGAGCAGCAGCCAGACCCCCTGTAGTGGACAGCCTGGGGTGTATTGCTTGACCATGTCCTTTATCTAGAATGGGCCTGAGTTTTACTATCATAATTGTGTCAATGATAATGCCACAGGAATTTTATATTACATGACTGAAAAGTTGCTGTTTTCAGCATGTGGGAGCACAATAATAAAGAATCATTAATTCACAGCAATGTGAAAATATATAGAATGCAGTAAATTAGTTGAGAGAGTGCAGTAAAGAAAAATTACATGAATACATAAAGATATAGAGAAAAAAGGATCAACGGAGAAAAGAGAAAAGGATCTATGAAAAGTTTGACCTTTTCAAGAATGACCGAGGTGCAGAATTCCTTTCAGCAGTCATTTAGAGACACAAATTTAATGAAGAAAAATGAATTCAATAAAGCTGATGTACTTTTTGGAGGTTGTACCCCAATGGTTATATGCATTCACTGTACATCACTTTGGATAAAAGCTTCAGCTAAATGAATGCACAGTAATAATGTGGTGTGAAAATTTGACTTATGCATTGAGCAAAGTGTGAAACCTCACATTTTTGGTGCCAACCCAAGTATTGTTTTTCCTATTGCAAGTTCCTGTACTGCTGCTTGTCCTCACGAAAAAAATTTGACTAAAGACATAAAGACAGATAAATTAGCCTGGATGATATCATCAGCCGATAATAGCTTATCGCAGTTACAGTACAGAAATGCCAAAGGTATGTTTGATGTTTGACGTTAGACACAGCGCTCTCTAGTGGACAAACTATAATAGAGACACTTTATTCCAACTGTAATATATCCTGCTCAGTATATATCTTATATATCTCACTACTGCATACTTTGAGGCCTCAAATATCAAAATCCATATTGGCCTCAAAGATCCAGAATCAGTTAGGCTACAGATGTAGCATTTAAGACATTAAGCTTGTTTTGTTAAATACATAAATAATTGACCAATCCAAAGTGCCGCCCCCCTTTGTTAGTGCTGCTAAAGGTGCGTTCACACCGGACCTGTTTTTTTTTTTTTGCTAGAGACGAGTTTACATACAAAGTCAATGCAAACGGGCGATTGAGCATATATATTATATAACTTAAAGGCTCTAGGACAAGTGCACTTACATTGATCACTTCCATAAAATAAATAGATAGATTGAAAAAATTGTTAAAATTAAATTAGGGCTGATCACAGATGTATTGTCTCTGTGTGTTTTTACATCTATTGTTGCTTTTAATAGCTGGAGCTATACTTTTAATGAAGCTGACATGTCATGACAGTCAAGCACCCCGCCCCCCCGATTGCTTCAATGACGTCATCAAAGCGAAAAAGCAAGTCTGTTGATTTCTGCCACATTGACGAGCGATTGCAACTGAGCGATGAAGCGATATCAAAGGGGCGAACCGAGCGACAGCGAAAAAAAAAAACAGGTCCGGTGTGAACGCACCTTAAGTCATACAGGCTTAAAAAAAGACACGTGGAGATGCCAGTTCTGTTTAGCTGCGCATTGCTGTGTCCATTTGATAGTTAGGGCATGGGGCAACGTAGCCTCAAGGCGCTAACAGCAAGGACTACAATATGCAATGGAAAGATATATTCACGATTGGACGCTAGACATTGTTTATATCCAAATAACTAACACCAAAAAATACTTCAGGGTAGCCCGTACCTTAATGGGGATAATATAAACAAAGGAATGTTAGCCTTGATCTGACTAAAAATTATTCATGTCATCTTAAAAATATGTCAGCCACCAACTTGTCTGTCCTTTTCCAAATCTTTTCCACATTACCACAGAAATAAAGAGGAAGCTAACTTGGCTGACATTGTTACTCTGACATCAGGCTATATATCCTGGATGTAGCTATATGTTAGCTAGGTACTATAGTTTGCTAGTGTTTTGCTAACATGTGACTACATACAATGTAAAGTGCCCATGAAGATTTTAACACCAGTTTAATGTAACTTTATATAGTAACTTTTCCTTGGTCATAATGTTGTTGTTAAGCTTATGGTGAGGTCTACAGCAAAGCCTAATCCACTCTTTACATTGGACAAAATTTGTTTTGAATGGAATAAACACCTTCCACACAGTCAGGCAATCCGGTGTCGTTTTCTAGGTCCCTCAGCCACCTTCTTTTAATCCAAGATGTTTTCATGCACTGATCTTACATTTTCCTACGAAAGTAAAGCACCAAAATTCACACATATCACATGTAATGATGAGCCAGTAGTTTGTTTATAACCCACATATTTTGGAGGGTTGCAATCACGTAACCAATGTACTGACAGAGGAAGGAAGCAATTCCAAGCTGTCCACTTAGAGGACAGTGGATGGGTCATATACACAGGACTTTCCCCAGAGACTTTCCCCCCAGGAGGCTGGCGTCCAGAACCATGTGATCTTTAAGCCATTTTAAGGTATGTCCTCACCATGTCTCTTCTCAACACCTAACCATAGTCACTTCACTTGTCTAAACCTTACCTCTGTAACTTTATGTTAATTAGGTAACTTTACGTTAAGGATTTAACATCATTCATGGGGCACTATATCTTAGGAAGTCAAAGAACCGTTGTGTGTGCATTTTCCTAGGATATCACATGAACCATTGTATGAGGATACGTTGTTTCAACCATACCATCTTCAAAATTTGGTTTACTTTCAACATAGACAAAGACTGCACATAGCATATCTAAGCAAAACAGGACAGGGGAAAGTTGACCAAGGTTCTGCCGGTGCCAAGCTTTCTCAACTGTTATTGGAGCACAGAACAAAAAGGGGTGGGACTTAGGGTAAAGTAAAGTAAAGTATTTGAAAAAGTATTGTTGTTGTGGTATGATCATATTAATAGTGATTTTTTTTGGTACCCGGGTTTTGGTACCAAAAAATCACTATTAAAACTATCAAACTAGCAGACCCAGTCAAAGAAAAATTAAATGACCTTTCTTACCCATTTGGGACAACTTGAAAACAATAAAAAAAAAAAAAAGCTAAGTTTAGAAAAACATTGTTTAAACCAGAAAATAAAACACCACATTTGATATCTCCATGGACGACCAGGATTCAAAACACATGAAGAAACACATTTCTTCAGGATTATTTAGACACACAAATGTGACTTAGGTATACTCATTGTTCAGGATAATATGGAAAACAGAGGCTGTGCATGTTGGGGGACAACCTCTGTCATCAGCAGAGTTAATTAAAGCCACTGAAGGAGCATTAGGTCACGTCTGGAGCACAGCAGCGGCATGTTCAGATGTTTAGAGGGGCACAACAATAGTTTCAGCAGACCCTTCCCAGAAATACAGCGCTAAGTGAGCCACCCACCCTGCTGTCAGGAGGTGTCTGAAAACCCTGTGGAGAACTCCATATGATGCTCAGTCTGCACTGCTTTCCATACAGTACATTCCCCGTCCTAATTACATGTTTATGTACTGTGACTGCCTTTTGCCGTGCACAGCACGAGCTTAACCAGTAATCTAAGTAGCCGTTTACATTAAACCTCACAGTGGCCAAATTTAGATAGAGAGGCATTAATTCTGACACACCAAAAAAGAAAAAATAACGATCCAAATGAAATAAAAAAGCAGCCTTGCCTCACTGCGGTCGCAGCCACTTTCATGATGAGATGCAGTGGCATATCTGCAGCTTAGAAAGCTGTTAAATGTCGACTCCACCCCCAGACTACTCTGTCATTTAATTCTAAGAGTTTACCAAAGATGCCCATGGCTCACTGAGCATTCATCTGCGGCTACTGAGATGTTGGCAGTTTAAATGATATGGGCAAAGGGAGGAGAGGCTTCTCCAAACCCAGAGATATATTACACAGTGGCTTGACCAATCAGGACTGTTGTATGGTTGAGGATGATCATGATGTGAATTCTTCTTGCAATGCAACAAACAACATTTGATTTTGCGTTCAGCCATCAAGATATTCATCAAGACTGCTTTCAAACTTCACTGCTTTATCATTTATCTTATTATGTATTTCTTTTTTAACTGTTGCTTTATCTCTGTCTTTCGCTGCTATGACATGTGGACTCATCTTATTTTGAAACAAGCTGATCTGTTTTATAAACGTAGGATATGTTTATTCTATCAGCTGCAGTTACAGTTTACATCCATGTCCATTCGGAGTCATATGTAGCCATGGCAACAGACAATGCTTCAAATATGGATGCTGCTGTAAAGAAGCTACATATTCTAAAACAGTGACACTTCAAACACATCTCCCCCCTGCCAGCACAGATGACCTATACAATCAGCACAGTTTCGAGGTGGACACCAAATATTAGAGTCACCAATTCAGTATCTGATCAAATGTTTCCCCCTTCTGTTCCTGAGTTATGATGGTGAATAATGGCCAGAAAACTGTTATTGCAGGGCATTATGATGTCACATAGAAGATGACCGTTTGGACATGAAAGTCAACACTTTAATTACTTTATTCTATTAGACATTTTTGTCATTATTAGCATATGAAATCTTGAGTTAAGGCCAATAACATGTTTTGTGAGGTTGTAGTGACCTTTGACAATGAAATTGTACTTAGTTAGTTCTTGAGTCCAGGTGGACATTTGTGCCAAATTTGAGGAAATTCCCTAAAGGCCTACTTAAGAAACTGTTTGGGAGAATTAGCAAATTCACAGTGACCTTGACCTCTGACCACGAAAATGTAATCAGTTGAGTCCAATTGGACGTTGGTGCCAAAGTGCCAAAATCGAATTAGTTTATCCTTGTGTCCAAACAGTCATCTGTGCCAAATTTGAAGAAATTCTCAAGGCTTTCTTGGGATATCATGCTTACAACAATGGGACAACAACCCGAGCACATAATGCCTCTGGCCACAACTGTCACCAGTGGGAAGACATAATAAAAAAAAAAAACATGAAGAAAGATTTTGCAGTCTATGAGCTGGAGATATGTTTGACTTAATGTGGGTACTGCAGCAAAAACATGACATTCATTTCACCATACAAATAGTGGCTTATATATATATATATCATATTTTACATATTCGTACTTGAGTTACTATTTGGGATGAACATCAGAAACATTCACAACAGTAAATGTACAAAAAGCTGTAAGGAAGGACTGCAACATTAATATAGACCTTTCTAACAACACTTAGCAAAGTTCTGGCTTTACTGCCATGCAACCAAAAGAGATCCGGGAGGTCACTGCTTCCCGCCAAGAAATAGTAGCGGTTTCCCCGTGTTTCCAATCTTTGTGCTAAGCTAACCAGCTGCTGGCTATGGCCATGTACGGTCCAATGCATGTGGGTAAAGCAACCGTCCTGGTGGTTGTTGATGGTTTTATGCTACTCCTCTGATTGACAAGTGGTTGTGTTACCATGCCAAGAGATGCAGCAATGTGCCAACAAGGCAAGGCAGAAGAGGACTGCAAGCAAGGAAACATTGGTTTAATGCAGTATCCAAATTGTTCCAAAAATCTTCTCTGAATATGTTTCATGAGGAAGGAAAAGCATATGAAATGTCTGTCGTTCTGGATACACACAGCATATTCAATGAGAGGCTCAACTGGGTACCTTTAATGCCTTTCATGCATAATTTTACAAGATTTGTTTCTGTTCTCTAATCATAAATTTAGATTACTGTCAAACTAATAAATTAGTAAGATCGTAGCTTATTGCCAAAATGTCATAATTAGGCATGTGAAATGGCAGTGTTTCCCCTACCATTATATTAAGGGGGTACCCCGCCCACCCAACAGCACCCCCTGCCTCCCCTTTAAGTCAAGTTAATTTTATTTTCTATTTAGCGCCAGATCACAACAGAAGTCATTTAAGGTTACCTTTCCTATAGAAAAGGTCTATACCTTGTCCTTTTATTAAACAAACTAAATAGCCTTATGTTATTTATCTTATTTAGCATGTCATTTCTGTCTCTACATGGTCGCGCTTTCACAATTCTCCTCTGCTCTCTGAATCGCGCATGGCGAAGTTCTGCCCAACAAAAACACACACACACACACACACACAC
This sequence comes from Epinephelus awoara, assembly GCA_035609425.1. Classification (NCBI taxonomy): domain Eukaryota; kingdom Metazoa; phylum Chordata; class Actinopteri; order Perciformes; family Serranidae; genus Epinephelus; species Epinephelus awoara. The sequence goes on from CM069305.1 coordinate 8,390,851, forward strand.
ACACACACACACACACACACACACAGGTGAGCACACTACAGAGCAATCATACAATTTTCCTGACTGAACCCAACCCGAGTCCGAAACAGTCTTTTTTGTGAAGGATTCGTGTAAATGGTGGCCCCCAATTAAGCTATTCTAAAGCTAACAAAGCTAACACCTGATATTTAAAGCTAACACTCAACAAAGCCAACACCCCTGTTAAAGCTATTTTAAGCCATTGCTCAACAAAGCTAACACCTTGATAAAGCTTTTTTGAAGCTAACGCTAGTGATGGTCATATGAAGCCTCATGAAGCATTTTCTTTATTTTCTGAGCCCACTAGATGGCGCTTTTTGTTCAACAAAAGGTTGAAAGCACACTGACTTGATATTCTTTGAGCCTCTTCCTTTAAGCCAAGAGCGCCATCTAGTGGGCTCAGAAAATAGAGAAAATGCTTCATGAGGCTTCATATGGCCATCACTAGCTAATGTTCAACAAAGCTGATACCCCTGATAAAGCAAACACCCGGCTGCACTGATCCATCACAAAGCAGACATAAAAGAGACGAAACTATGTGCCTTACATTTGTTTTTAAATTCACCTGTAATTGTGCATTTTTCCATGAAAAATGACAGAGAACTTAGCTAATACTAATTAGCTTAAAATAGGTTGGAGAGAGACACAATAAAGTATAACATAAGGTTATGTAGTTTTTTTTTGAGAATATTTCATGCTATTAGTCTGAGACAGTCCTAAGTCAATCCTTTATTGCAGAAACATGAGCAATATCTGATCAAATATATATTACCGTAGTTACATTTCCCTTTTTTTTCAGTGCATGCAGCATCACAAATTTCCATTTATTTGAATTTTTTTTTTTTGGTGGCATGTCTGTATTACTCGATGTAGCACACATTCGCTGTGTGCTAGTTGCTTGAAGGAACATAGTACAAGAAAACAAGGAATACCTTTCCGTTTTTTCTGTTTTTCATGAAATGCTGGAAATAATAAATATTAAGTTATCTCTTTTTATTTGATTAATAATCAATTAATCAAAGTAATAATCAACAGATTAATAGATTAATCAGCCCTACTAGTGACAATAAATTGCAGTACAGACCTGTCAAAGGTGTTTTTGTCAAAGTTAAAAACAGGGTGATTATGTGACCTTACTAAAAGATGACACATTCTGAAGCTGATCTCTGAATGCCCCAGAGCAATGTATCCGTCCCATGTTAGTCAGTACTACATTACATTTTATATTACAGCTTTATTTACGACCTGAGTGTATAAAAAATACTTGTTGGGGGCTTTTAAAACATTGATCAGTGGATAACATGTATGCACACATTCCTCGGAGGATGAAGCAGGTAGCAACTCAGAACAAAACCTCACTTCTGCCCCCATGTGTCTTATAGCTGCACTGTGGATCCCTCCAGCAAACCACATGCCAGTCTGTAAAAATCACAGAGAGTGTATACAGACATAAACCTGCCAGCATCATGGTTTTGCTTTTGCAGTGGTGAGTTTAATGCATCTAAATTAGCAAACACTGTCTGTCTTTCAGACCCAGAAATTTCAGATCAAGATATGCCACGACTTTCCAGCATCCATTAAAAGCTGGGTGTGATTGTAGATTAAACAAAACTGACAGTAAAAAAGCTGTCTGGTGCGTGAAGTCTACCACAGCCTCACCAATATAGCATCTTCAGACTGGAGGAAAATATTGTCAGGTTTGCGCAGTCTTTACTTTTCCTGAAAAAACACCCTGTTACAAGCCACTCAGTCAATAACAGGATGTTTTTAGCACCTGTGTTTGTGCAGTTAAAAATGTAAATTCAGGCTCAGAAAAGACATCAAAACAGGGAGTTGAACACTCCTGACTCATCTGTCAAAGAGTGCAAACACAGTGATAAATTTGTATGTATGACTCAATTAAAGAGGCTAACTTAAGATCAGCACAACCACGTGCCACAAATTTAACTACAGATTACTCGAGCAAGATAAATCAAAAAGCTAACTTATGAAAATGTCATCCAAAGGGAATGTGACAGGATTCCCCTCGCTGCTGCTGCTCCATACAGACAGAGAGCACCAGATGAAGAGAGAGGAGACAGAGGAGAGAGGGAGGCCTGTCACTTCACAGTGACGGTCCTCCCTCTCAGGACATGGCACCCGTCATTAAAGATGACATCAGAGCAGGGAGGGCCTTCCACCCGAGGTAGATCCTCCAAGATGCTGGAGACCAGCTTGGTATAAATACCTTGAGCCCAGTGCCCTGGGAAGCAGCAGCTGCTGTCAGACAGACAGTCTCCACAACTAAGGATATAAACAGCGAAGTGCCAGGACAGCAGCATCCCGACCCCCCCCCCTACTGTTTCTCTGGAGCGTAAACCTTCCCGGTAAGGAGGCCTTTTTTTCTGATTTCAGGTCAGTGCATGGGGGGGAATCCCAACTGCAGCCTGACTCTCACTGAGGAAAGGGTAACTGGTGGAGCATGGATGGCAAGTGTAATGAGCCATGTGCTGTGGCTGAGTTTACACTGGGGGAGATTTTATGCCTGTGATGCAACACGTTTTGATGACATGGTAAAAAAAGATGTGTTCAAAGCGGATAGTTTCCACAGTCACTTCAGGGGAGCAAAACTGATAGAAAAATATGATCTGGTTGATTTAGAAATAACGAACTCATTCTGACTGTTAGATTAAATGATGCACAGTCTGTATTGCACTTTCCTTTCACTGTCAAGTGTCAGTGAAGTGCAGCAACACAGGTGCTGCTTCTTTTGCTTGCTGCCGCTCATTAGAGACAAACAGAGCGATGATGCTTCTTCTCATCAGTGGATTCTGTCTTTGCAGGTTTAGCTTCCCAAGATGGACCTGAGGGTAACAAGTGTTCTCCTCGTCCTCCTCGCTTTGGCTGAGGCCACCCCTGAGAGGTACTACCATGTGCCAAAAGTGAGCAAGACTCCCTACCCTGTCAAGAGTCATGGTGAGTCACGTATTTATTTTTTTCCCACCAGGGTGGCTCCATATTTTCACAATAATAAGAGTAATGACAATAGAGTTTTAAGGGGATATGCTGAAATGAACACAAATCCAGCTGGGGTAAATAAGCAGGAATAGCATCTACTTATGTTTAGTATAATAATTAAACTCCAACCAAGCCTATTGTTCATTTCAATCACTGCAGGCTGCACTGTGAAACTGCTTTCAGACTGCATCAGCTCCATTAGCCATCCGTTTTTATTCAACAATTAAAACACAAGTAAATGAATGTGCAAAACAAATGATGTTTTAAGTCACACTTGCGGTGGAGTTTATAGGACATATGCTTACAGACTTTTAATTATAACTTGTGATGCTGAAAAGCAAGGAAGCAGGCATCTGAAGATAATTTAAAGCAATCCACAAATGAAATGCAGAGTTACAGACTAAGTTTGCATATAACTGCACTTTTGACCCCCTGTCAAATCTAATTTCAACCACTTATCTAAAAATCTTTATAACCTATGTGAACCCTGGAAATATGGCAGCTTCCTGCATCAGCTAAAGTACCTGATGAATAGGACACATTTCTTAATTAACTGCAGGTTTAAGTCATTATGCCAATCATCATTATCATCAGCACTACTGACCTTTCTCTAAGTTCCCCTCTTGTGCAGCCTGGCAAACTTAGCTCACACACATCAGTAAACGCTCCTGCCACAACGCCACCCCTACTCATTAACTATCATCAAGGTGCACACCCAGCAGGTCCAACACAACGTCTCATTGGCCGAGAGCAGATGGCTGTGGTTGACCTGGCTGAGCTGCTGTGAATGTGTATGACTGTATATAACTGTGAGGTGGGGTATAGCTGTAAAAGAGCACTTGTGCGCTGGATAAATAACGGTTAAAGAAGGAAACAGTTGCTTTTCGCATGTGTCATAAAAAGAATCAAAGCAGCGGTCATGATGTAACTGCCAGGATGATGTGTAATACTATATTTTATACCCCAACTAAACAATGATTCAAATGCTGCGTTGGACAGTTGAGAATTTATTTCTCCAGTATTGTTTCTGAAGAGGTTTGATGTGGTCTGACTGTGCGCCTTGACATAAAAATAGAACAGAAAGTTGACAATGAGAGCATAAATTTGACAAATCTCCAAAACAGATGTTGTTACCACGTTGCAGGCACACCCTAACAAACTGCTCTGTGGTATTAAATTCACGCCACATAATGAGTTGCTGAAAAACAGAGTGTGGAGAAACGCTCTCCCAAGTTCAAACAGTAAATCTGACAAACAAACCACGGCAAATTGACTCTGTAGCTGACATAACGAAGCCAGTTTTTTTTTCAGTGTGAAGGACGAGTAAGAAAAGAATGACAGAATAAAGATTCTGAGTGAGGGGACATTTATTGAAGGCAACTAAATGAATACTGGATGCAGGTGCTGCACTGAATATTTGTACTTTGCAGTGTTAACAGGTCATATGTGGTTCAGCTGCTGTGGTCAGTATCATCACCTCCAGTCTGTGGTGTTTCTGGCTGCCAAAAAGTCCACTTCTGGCACAAATATGCTCTGTGAGGTTTCAGGCTCGGACTCATGTGGCTATGAAAATGACAGCCCTGTCAAAGCGTGCGCTTCTGAAAACACCATTTCAAAAGAGAGGCCAACACTGTTGGATTTGAATCTCTGACAGGCAAGGACACATCCTGAGTTATGGCGTATATAGGAATGCAGTGCGATAGCTATAGCGTAAGAGATGCTCTTGTGGATAGTTCCTGGACTCTTTGTACATTTCTGCCCTGATAGATAGATAGATAGATAGATAGATAGATAGATAGATAGATAGATAGATAGATAGATAGATAGATAGATAGATAGATAGATAGATAGATAGATAGAGCACAGTATATATAGATATAGACAAAAAAGATATAGATATATATACATAGATATATAGATATACATATACAGATATATACACAAGATTTCCATTGTAACTTTAAACAAAATTAAAATTAAAAACTTAATTTAACTCAACTTTAATTGTGCTATGTAAATTAGCTGTAAGCTGATCAGTGCAGCACATTAAAAGGCTACATTCATGATTCTTTTTGTTATTCATTCCTCACAAATAAAGTCATCATGACAAACAACTGGTTGCCCCGTTGGCCGAGGAGTTAAGGCACAAGGACCTCCCTGGAGTCCCGCCAAGGAACTTTGTCACATGTCATACGCAATCTCTCTGTCTTCTCTTTTCGTGTCATCTCTTACTACTGTCAAATAAAATCATAATTAAAAAGTGAGAAGGAAAAAACATTGTCTCTGCTGCCACACGCTGGTTTTGTAGGGTTTTTCTTATTTTGTCGAGGAACATAAATTACTGAGCATAACTGTCAGCAGAACAACAAACTGACATTATACTCCAATGTAGTGCATATATATGCACTCACATGACCTTGCCCAAAAACTCTACACTTTGTGGCAGGAAATGCATCAGGGTGATGTCGACAAGCTGCAGGCCACTAACTATACATTCAGGGGCCATGGGCAGTGCAGGAAATGAAGGGGTGCAGTATAGTGCGGGCAAATTAAACTGAAATGCACCGGAGCTGGTGTGTTAGGTCCCACGCCAGCAGACACATGGTGAGAACATCACCTCAGACCAGTGTTGCTCCGAAGACTATCCTGGGAAAAAGGAGTGCTGTCCCCACAACCCACCCTACAATCATAGGGAGGAGTGTTTTGAGTCAGGTTGTGGTATTATGGGCTAGTATGCCAAACCTAGGGTTATTCAACGACCAAGAGGATATCTTACGTAATGCATCGAAAAGGCAGAAGATGCTTTAAAATGAAGCTATTTTCTTGATCATATTTACTCTGTTTTCAGTGTTTCAACTTCTACGGGAAAACTGAGGACACTTTTAATACCTGTATCAACCATTGTATGCTTCTATGTGTACTTTATATTTTCACCTACATCATAGAGAATGCTGTTAAGTACAGGTTTTATATCAAAGAACATGATTTCGTACTAACAGGACTCACAGGTCACAAAATCCAGTTATAACATACTAAACCAAATTGATCTACAAAAGATAACTGAGTATTAACTATGTGTGGGTCAAATTACCTCAACAATTACATCACATGTATCTGTATTTATGTATTCCCCAGCCCCTGCAGGCCAGCCAGGTCCTCCAGGTCCTCAAGGTGAGCCAGGACCAATGGGACCAATGGGACCTCCTGGAAAAAGTGGTACCGGACATCCTGGACAAAAAGGCCCACCAGGACCTCCTGGACCCCCTGGCTACTCTCAAGCAGGTAAACCCGGTGGCCCAGGTGGCCCTGGAAAACCAGGTACCCCTGGCACCCCTGGTGATAGAGGTGCACCTGGCGCAACTGGAGCAATGGGTCCCAGAGGTGCACCTGGTACTCCTGGAATACCTGGACCTGCTGGACTTTCTGCTGTCGGAAAACCTGGACCAGCTGGCATCCCTGGGGCAATGGGACCAAGAGGAGAGCCAGGTTTGAAGGGACACCCTGGTATTCCTGGCCTTCCCGGCATTAAAGGAGAGAGAGGTGTTGGAGTTCCTGGAGTTCAAGGACCACCAGGTGCAGTTGGACCAATGGGCCCATCTGGAATGCCTGGAAAACCTGGAACTGGTATACCTGGTGCTACTGGCTATCCTGGAGAACCTGGCAAGGGTGGCTCACCAGGAAGAGATGGCAGTCCAGGGCCAATGGGTCCACAAGGACCAAAGGGTCACACTGGGCCTCCAGGCGTAGGAGCAGCAGGGAAACCAGGCCAGAATGGTACCCCAGGTATGCCTGGGCCTATGGGTGCTAAAGGTCCACAGGGTCCAGCAGGTCAGCCAGGCTCCCCTGGCATGCCAGGTGTTGGCAAAACGGGTGAACCTGGAATACCAGGTAGCAGAGGAGCCCCCGGTACTCCAGGAACCACTGGTCAGAAAGGAGAGCCAGGCCCAACTGGTTATACTGGTCAGCCAGGTGCTCCTGGTCCTATTGGCCCAGCTGGTCCACAAGGTGCAAGAGGATTCCAGGGTGAGGGAGGCCCTGCAGGGCCCAAAGGTGACATTGGTATGGTAGGTGCACCTGGCCCAAGGGGAGCCAAGGGTGAACAGGGAGCTCATGGTCTCACTGGAAAACCAGGTAGCCCTGGCGCAGTAGGTCCTCCAGGAATTCCAGGCCATAATGGTCCTCAAGGTCAAAAGGGTAATCAAGGCCATGCTGGTGCCCCAGGACTCCCAGGTGTAAATGGTGCCCCAGGACCCAAAGGGCACACAGGCCCCGCAGGAGGACCAGGGAAAAGTGGTGAGAGCGGAAGGCCAGGACCCATGGGACCAGGTGGTCCCCCTGGTCCATCAGGTCCCCCTGGACTGAAGGGCCATCCAGGTCTTCCAGGCCCACCTGGCCCAGCTGGCATGACAGCTAAGGGAATTTCTGGTCCTCATGGTCCACCTGGAATTCCAGGTCCCAGAGGTCAAGATGGTCAGCCAGGTCCTGCCGGTCCTCCTGGTCCACCTGGCCCACCAGGAGAGATGGTCTACCACCACGAGAAGAGCATGCCAATCAAGTCCCACGAGCTTGTGATGTCTCATGAGATGATAAAGGCCCCCATGTCCGCCTTCAGTGCTGTGCTGACCCGAGCCTACCCCCCAGCTGCAACCCCTGTTCAGTTCAACCAGGTTCTGTACAACGGTGAGGGCCATTATGACGAGCACAGTGGTGTGTTTACCTGCCAGATCCCAGGCCTCTACTACTTCAGCTATCATATGCATGTCAATGGCGCCAATGCATTGGTGGCCCTCTACAAAAACGAGGAGCCAGTTATTTTCACCTATGATGAGTACAACAAGGGCTTCCTGGATCAGATGTCAGGCAGTACTGTGCTTATGCTGCACGCCGGTGACAGAGTCTTTGTCCAGGTCCCTGATGAGGACAGTAATGGCATATTTGCGGCAGATAATGTTCACTGTGCTTTCTCTGGGTTCTTGATTGTCGCAACGTGATTTCACAAATCCAAATAAACCTCAAAATCTTACAAACATTGAACTACTCAGAGAAACAGATCAGTTTATAAACTTCCAAATTGAGATTGTAGATTATAAAATACATGGTTGAAATTTTAACAAGTTCAACTGCCTCATTCAAATCTACAAAAATAAAAGTCTTTAATTTGTTGACGAATGACTCGACTGACAAAGGTATTAGTTCTGAGTGAAAATTTAAAATCTATGGTTCAAATTGATCCCTTTCCCCAGTTCACCATGTGTGTGCCTTTGCAATTATAAGAAACATGAAACAATATTGGAAGATATCTTAAGTGGTGCTTTACAACTGCCTGTAACATTTACAGCACGTCTTTTATTTGTGTTTGTTTTTTTAATGTCTGTTGTTTAAGAATTTTCCTGTAATATACAAAAGACACGTAAAACTGTTGTACTATATGTTATTAGAGATCAGCACATTCTCACAAGCACTGTGATCAGCAAAACAACACAGAATGAGAAATTCAAACTGCATTTGTTTTTTCAAAATAACTATGTCCCATTGGATGTGTTAAGTTATCTACCACTATCTGACCAAAAACACAGAATAAAAGTTCTAGTTTGAAAAAGAAAAATATCCTGTGTACTGTGTGTGTACGTGTTGTTCTTACTGTATTTACAGCATGGGTCCTTAACAAGAAGACGTTAGAAATAAGCATTAAACTTAAATGTGTGATTCTTTGGAATTAAAGGCCTACCTTTGAACGCAGATGTGTTGTAATTGTGGTCGATGGCAGCAAGCATGTCTTTCCAAAAGTCAGAGTTCACCTCATTTCCTCTCTTCACAAAAAGATGAAGTTACAATTTAGTTTATGTTTTTTATCTAAATGAAAATCTCACCATTAATTTGAAAACCAAGCAAATATTACCTTATGCAACATGTCCACAACTCTTCCACAGAGGAGAGCCCCAGGTAGATCAAAGTAGTTGTCATAGAAATAGTATTTTGCTGCAAAGACCAAAACAAAAGTCAACGAAATCTAGTGACAGGTGAGGCGAAAGAATCCCAGACACTGCACATTAGTCTACATCAGAGCCAGCAGCATACAGCCAGGATGGATGTAAACATTACCAGATCTTGTGAAGGATGTATTGAGACTGTTGAAGTGCTTCCACTCCCTTTTAGGACCATAATGTTTGATGATGTCTTCTGTGCTGAGGTTGTTGGTTCCATGTGTCGCTCTGATCAAGCAAAGAATAAAACTTTTCTAATATCTCTCTTTTAAGGTCAGTGAAAGCAATGAATACATTGACAAAGGAACTGTTTAGGGAAGCACATCAAATACATTTATGCAGCAAGAACATACCGCAAGACAGTTCCATCTTCAGCCAGCTTCACAAGGTTTCCATCCTCCAGATCCACCACAAGTCCTTTAAAACTGGACACAAAATTCAGCATGTTAGAAATACAGTGTAAAGACAGGAATCCAGACCATCACTGCTGTCCTGTACTCAGCATGGACAACTCTGTTCTTGCCATTCCAGAAGACGTTCCAGAAGTCACTACTGGCACATTTTAACAGGGTACAAAGGATCCCGTTGGTTGTCTAGTGACACTAAATCATGTTTCTTTTGTTGAGAATACTAGAGAGCTTCACCTATTTGCCTTTATACTTTGGATGACACAGTCTAAGAAGCAAAAATGATTCCTTGATTAAACTTGTCACAACTCATGTCCTCACACAGACCACAACCTGTGGTGAGGGTCACGAGCAGACATTGTTTCATTTCAAAGGTTCACAAGCCAAAAAGGTTGAGAACCACTTGACTGTAAGGTACACACGAAGAACAAAGTAAAAGAAAATCCTGAATAAAAGAATGGAAAACAGATGCTTCTGTGAACCTGGGCCCTCTGAATGGTTTGGTAAATATGAAAATGAAATGAAAATGAAATGTGCCAGAGAAACAAACAAAACAAATGTCCTCATTATAAAAGATAAGTAAACAGTTTTAAAGTCGTTCAGTCTTTCATTACACTACCTTTGAATTAGCAAAAATTCAATCATACACATAAAACATAACTGCTCCAGAAGCCTTTTTACCACATGTAATATATCATAGATCCCTATGTCATAGGGGCAGGACTCCACAGGCACCTCATGATTCAATAGGATTTGATGGAGAATAGCTTCTCTGATGAACAAGACGCCGTCCGAATGTATATACTATGGCCGTATTATGCATTATATTGCACTTAACCCAAGATATCCTTTGACACAGGGTTATGATTTTAGATAGATAGAACAGGATGTTTTAGACATGTTAAAAGAAAAGGTCTCATTGCAAGGGCTATGTATGGTCTCCTCTGTAAGAATATTGATAACCATTTGATTCACCTTTCTTGCTCCATTATGAAAATATTCCAGAACCTGATCAATTTTAAAGTCAATAACTCTCCCAGTGCTCCACTACTGAACAACCATCAGTTTGTTTGTTTGTTTATTATTTTATTTTAACCCTTTCGCAATACAAAAAAATACATACATAATGGACACTCAGCACCTGACACTGTTGCATAAAAAAAAAAAAAAAAAAGGACAGAGGATCTGTTCAATCCTAGCAATAGAAACCATTTCATTGAGCCACCGTTTTGAGAGCCTGCTTATGATGGGGAGGAAGAGCTGTTGTCCTGTCTGAAGAGCCAAATATTGTGAGACTGCAGTCTGGTTGAATATCTATTCTATATTGTTTAGAAAACCAATTAAATATGTCACACCAAAAATTACTGAGCACGGGACTCTGCCAGAACAGGTGAGCCTTCAGCACTGCCACATCTATCACATATGGGAGACACTGATTCAAAAATGGTCAATGGAGCAGTTCTGTACACTGGCCAGGCCTTCCTCCCATAGTTCATCTGACAGTGGGAACACCCAATTCTTCTGCCCACGCATCCTTGAGATGATTGGTACATGCTGGTGTCTCAAAAGCGGTGACAAAATGAGAAATCAATGTTTAGAATTTGGCTGCGAGAGAAATATATCATAAAAGTCATGGTTCTGTGGTGTCTTTCTAAATAAATAAATAAAGGCAAATAAGATCATATTTGACCAAAAGCTAGAATTAATGGTCAGACAGAAAGATAAAATTGCATCAAAATTATACAAATTGATGAACAAAACATCAAGAGAAAACTGGAGTGAAGTTTAAATAAACTGGAAAACTAACTGAGGTATATCATTGGAAGCTGAAGAGTGGGATTGTGTCTGGAAAACACTTCACAAAGCAACTAAATTGGTTTCACCCCTGTTCGATGGCATAAGATGGGTGTTTCCGACTCTGATCTTTGTTGGCACTGCAATCAAGATGAAAGTACTTTTTGTCAACTGGTATGAACTTCTGTTAAATTAAAAACCTTCTGGTAAAATGTTACACACACCCTGGGGAAATTCATTGGCTATACTGGTCATTGCAATCCAGCAATGTGCCTTTTGAATTATACTGTTGAAGGAAACTGGTCCAAACACAACAATCAGATTTTAACAACTAGATGCATGACAGATAAAAGACTGATAGGAACAGACTGGAAGGACACAGATCAGCTTAACAAGGGACTGTGGCTTCAAACATGCCTGGAGATGATCTCCATGGAGGGAGCCGCATCTAATCTTTCTGAAGTTTATCATGAGGAGAAACAATTGTGGAAGGTCACACTGGGCAGTGCATACTGGACACAGTCTCTGGGGAAACTACTGTGGTGGCCAACTCACCAGAAATCCCAGGTAGCAGGGGTTAGGTTCAGCAGGTCTTTGTCATAGCCTTTATGCTCCACCAGAAACCTGGCAAAGCTCTCATAGATCAACTGCAAAAACAGAGAGGAAATAACATCACTACTTAATATCATCAACTACAAGAACAAGCCGCATATTCCTAATGCAAATGACAACAACAATGAAATGCAACTATGTGTCATTGAAGACCAGGAATCTACAGGTTGTTCTCCCAAGTTAACACTGCACAGGTTGATTCCACTGGTTGAAGGCATGATGATCAGGAAAACGAGCGACACTGACATAATAGCATCTTACAAAGTTGTAATGACACAGAGAAACATTCATCAGGAGCCTGGTTCATGTACACAAAAAGAATATAAGTCCGATATTCACTTTTCTTTTTAGCTCTGTTTCACCCTTTCCAACTCCTAAGATAAATACAGTCACCAACTTTTTCTGTCTGAGCTTTATTAGGTGCTGAGCAGGTAGCGTACAGTGGATTTATCAGAGCTTTCTCACTGAAAATTGTTGCCTGGGGTTGCTGGAAACAGATTACATGAGACTAAAAGGGCTGGAAAACCAAACAATGTGCGAAAAGCTTCGACAGGGCTCAGAATAACTACTGAGTTGGGGGTTAAAGGAATACTTCACCCGCAAATTGATCATTTGTGTAACAATTACTCAGCACATGTTACCTTGAATTCAAGAAGAAAACTTCGCTTTTCTTGCATGCCTCCATGGTGAGCGGAGAATCCAAAAAAGACGAACATTCTTAATGAAATGAAGTCATAGGGGTCCAGATTAAAAAACGGCAAGACTTTATCAAACAGCAGTTTACAGACTCTTGCACAACTCATGCAGTATAATTCAAGTCTTATTCATCCAGTGGTATGCAAAATATATGCATTTTTGTTGAAACTTTACTATTTAGAAAACTTTTGCATACAAGTAGCAGCGTGCCTGGAGCTCATAGGCACACTACTGGGTGCACCTCTTGTAGGTAGAAGTGTTTTATGTTGTAATGTTTTAGTGAAAATGCACGAGTACTGAGCATGTCCCGTTTTCAGCAAGGTAAAATTAGTGTTTTTGTCAATAGAGTCGTGCTTTGAATAGAACAAGGATTAAGCTTCACTTTCATGTCAGTACCCCTCAGAAAGGGCAATCTGTTTGGGAGGTACTGAGCAAACAACTGGATAAATAAAGCTTGGATTATGCTGCATGAGTTGTGTAAGTTTGTATATGCATGTTTTGATATAGTTTTGCTGGCGTTACATGTGGAACCCCATGACTTCAATTTATGAAGAATGCTCTGGTTTTGGGGATTCTTCGTTCATCAGAGAGACATGCAAGAAAAACAAAGTCTTCTTCACAAATTCAAGGTAACATGGTGAATTCTTGCTATACAAATGCTCATTTTGTGGGTGAAATATTTTTGAAATTCACTGTGGGTTCGTCATGAGTGATAACCTTTGTGATGCAACATAACTGAGTGGTGCAGCTTTAAGTTCCATCAAGTTTTTTCAGTCATTTAATAGGAACAAACAATTCATTACTGAAAGCAAGCATCTCTGTAATGACACTAACATTCAGTATATTCAACATGCAATATGCATTAGCCTGTAATACACATTCAATTTAAGAGAAATCCCTTGCTTGACTGCATCTGCATAGACACAGGTTCTTCCATTAAGTCAAACAATCCTCAAATGAGATTTTCTTTTTGTGATGACCCTTTTAGGGTTCCCTATCCTAGGCCACTGCACTGAAACGATCAGTAGACATACATGTGCCATGCATGGGGACAGGGAGAGAGCATAAATAAAGTCCAGGCCTGATAAACCAGGCCATAATGATTGGCTGGGATTCAACAGTCATTTAGGTTCTGTCACTCGGTGTCACAGAATCCAGCTCGACCCTGTGAGTCTGCACTGACTGTAGCTTATAATAACCGCAAATGCAACATGATATGAGAATATGCTGCTGCCAATACGCCTCAGAGGGGATTTAAAGACATGTATGATCATCACCGCCGACGTTCAACCTGTGAGTCACGCAGAGTGACTGCAGCATCAGGAGCATCGCATCACCTTGCACACATCTCTCCATTCAGACACGACCCACACTGACGGGCATTTTCAGCACCATGTATCCGTGCAGGCACGACAGAATTGACAAGTGACCGCGGAGCGTATTGACGGCTCCGTGCTATTTTTAATCCAGATGTGTTGCGGATCGAAGCGTCGCGGCCACCGTATGGTTATGTATCGGGGCTAGCTGCACGCGCTGCACACACACACTCACCCTGGAGGTCTCCTTCAGATGGTAGCGGCAGAGCGTGTGGTCCAGGTCGAAGCCGATAACATCACTGTCCGACAGGCTGAAGTATTCGCTCATTGTAGCAGAAGCAGGGGGGAACTGCGGGGAAACGTTACCGTACACACAGTAACTTGTGCACAGCAGCACAACACTACTGATGTGTCAATGTCACTGACTGACGGCGGGGATGGGACTGCGGTCCGGACACGCGCTGCTCAGCCTTCGCTTACGGTACCGCGAAAACAAGTCACCAAACTGTTTTCCGAAAGCCGCGTCGATTATCAGTGACCGGTTACCGTCAATAAGTTGAGCATGTAGAGCCAGGAGTTAAACTCCTGTGTGCCAGAAGAAGGCGGCAGAGAGGCGAGTGCGGGAGCGTGCACTGCTTCCGGGTGTGGGACGAAACCGTAACATACGGTGTGTGCGCGCAAATGAATTTGGAAAGCGCATTCAATTATCCAGGGCTGGATGAAACTACTCAGAGGCCCTGGGGCAGCATTAACTGCTGGAGCCCTATGAACCCCCCTCCACAGACCCTCTCATAAAATGCATCAGGGGTGATATTTTCATTAAACATGAAGCTGCACAGACATTGACTGCTTTGATGATGATGACTTTAAAGGGGAACTACACCCGTTTTCAAAATTCATGGCCAACACAGGCCAAAAATATTCATGATCATGAGAAACTCTCTCACAAATCCAAAAACTGGAGTGTTAATACTCAAATTTGTGATGTCATGAGGTGTAAACCTAGGAGCTGCTCCACAGACAATGACTTGGTAAAGATGTTACAGATCAGTGGTTCCCAGCTAGTGGGTCATGGTCCAAAAGTGGGTTGCATGTCCATCCTGAATGGAGCACAAGTGACTCGCAAATGTGTCAAGTTTGTAAAAAAAAACACTGTATTTTGAAGTACAGGCAATTTCTAGTGCATAGCTTTTATTTTGAAGTACAATTTCCTGTTGCAGAGTGAATGATTAACTGACAACTACTTCACACAGCTTGACGACATGGCAAGAATGAAGCTGAATATATTAAACTGTGTGGACCTTGAACCAATGACTAAGGAGAAATCTGGACGCCGTGGCTGGCCCAGTTGGGAACCAGTGTTATAGATGACACTGAATGCGTTTACATGGTCATGAATAAGCTGTTTATGATCAGGTTTGTGGAGTATCCCATTTATGTGTTTGAGAATGTAAACACCATTTTGTGTATGAGAAACCCGAATATGCTGGCTGGAGCACACGGGAAATATAACACTATATAACACCATATCCCGAATTTGATCAAACTGGGATAAGCCTCATAAACATTCATGTCCTTGTAACCGCACCCAGTGAGAGCACCAGGGGAATCATCTGAGTATATGAGTACATTTTCTGTTTCAGAACTGTGGACACTTAAATAGATTAAAGCTCATTTGGGTATAAAGAAGAGAAGAATCATTCTTTGGGTCCACAAAATCAGACTCCGATTCACTGACTATGAAGCAGCTCCAGACTGTATACCCTATGACATCACAAGTTTGAGACTTCCTACTCTGGTTTCTGGCTTTAAGAGAGAGTATCTCATGTTTTCAAATACTGATTGTACTTCCTTAAGCCATGGAAAGAACATATTGGAATTCTTAATTTATGTGGTGTCCCCCGTTAATAACTGAGTTGTTTTTTGAGGCTGAGCACCCAGTTTATCTCTCTGGAGCAGTAATTAGTGAGTAATGATGAAATAAAATGAATAAAGAAATACAAATAAGGAGCCCAAATTATGATGTAGCCTAGTGTATAAAAATGTTGACAAATCCACAAAAGCAAATTCTGCATTATGACCTTATGTTGTCGCCCCTACGCTCAGGCCTACTAATGGATTAATCTGGCCATGATTTTGAGGTATTGACTCATAATTTGGATTTATTATCTCATAATTGTGACTCACAGAAATACTACTATTAACAAACTACCAATCGAGGCGGTGGTAGACCAGCAACAACCATGTTCAGCAAGGTATAATTACTGTTTTTGTCAATAGGGTGTGGCTTTGAAGAGAGAGTAGATAAGTTTCACCTTCAGTTAAATTTTGAACACCACGGATTTAGAAAAATGCATGTGTTTATGAAGTACTGAGCATACAACAGGATAAATGAGACTTGGATTATACTGCATGAGCTATGTGAGAATACGTAAAAATGTTGAAACAGTTTTGTTGTTTTTAAACCCCATGACCTAATTTCATCAAGAGTTTCCTCAGTTTTTGGATTCTTCATTCAACATGGAAAGCATGCGAGAGAAAATAGTTTTCCTCACAAATTCGAAGCGACATTGATACAAATGGTCATTTTGGGGGATGAAGTATTCCTTTAATAAGTAAAAATCTTACTTACTGTGGCTTCATTTCTAGGCACTATCATATAACCTTTACTCAGGGCCACATTATTGTGACTGACCATAAAAATCATGTCAGTTTCTGTATGTCATGTGTTTTTTTTTTCCTGGCAGGAAGGGGCTTCCATTATGAGTGATCTCACAACATCATAAAAAGATAAATCGGAAAATGGTGACGCATTTCTTCCATCATAATCAGCTGTTCCTCCTGCAGTGTCCTCCAGTATGGCCACCAGGGGGCACATGACGTCACTGAAGGTAAGCCGCTCCCCATTCCTCAGCAGGTGCAGGTGATTGTGGGTTGTCACACTTAAACATGAACCATGAACTCTCTTCCAGGAAACTTAAGAAAGTCACTTCCTCCTCAGTGTGTTGTGTTGTCTGAGTGCGTGCTGAGATCAAAATCGTCTGCGGTCAAACACTGGAAGCATTAAAACGACTCTGTGTTTTATGGAGTTTGGATCATGAGCCAGCAGAAGGGATTCCCCCAAACTATTTCCGCTTACCCCCGGCACACAGTGACCTGCTGTGATTGACGATCGCACCATGGAGATCCGAGAGAGGTTTTCTTCGTGTTGGCAGAGTTTTTTGAGATGTTTTAAGAAGCCGGACGACTCTGGAGGTGAGACCAGGCGCGGGGTGAAAGTTGACACTGTTATTACGAATCCCGTTGCCATCAAAAAGTCAGAGCAGGACTTTAATCTAAGCAGAGCTCCACCGCGGCCCCCAGCTGAGAAACCAGGGGTCTATTACGTCGCTAAGTATGACTACTCCGCTCGGACTGAGGAGGACCTGAGCTTTAACAGTGGGGATACTTTAGAGGCTCTGGATAAAAGTAGTGGTGAATGGTGGTTTGCGAAAGCCCTCACCGGGGTCTCGGCCAATCAAAAGGGATACATCCCGGCTAATTATGTGGCCCCTGTGGAGAGTATTGATGCTGAACCGTAAGTATCATCATCATCATCATCATCATCATCATCCTTCATATTCATTTATCAGGGCATTTTCTGAAACAGCAGTCCCCTTTCTATAGCCTATCAAAATCCCACTCTGTGATTCTGTTTTCCAATGAACTGATTGTCCCAGGTTGTATTTGGAGAGCCTACTGACACATAAAGTCCTTTTCTCGTGCCACTCTACAGAACATGCTTTTCTGAATTGGTGCTGAATGTCTTACAGAGTAAAGTCTTGTCTTAAACTGGTTAATGATTGTCTGAGACCAGGAAATGCAAGCTTACAGGTTAATAATTGAAAGTAAGACTCAAAAACACAAGAACATCAAGGGTGCATTGAATTCCTTTGCTGGCCTTTCATGGACATTTGTATATCCTGTTTAGCAACTATGACTTCATCACTGTGGATAGTTAGAGAAACTGGTTTTGCCATGAATTTATTATTTATTGCCACTACTGTGTATGGTAAGCCTCCTCAGCCTCTCAGTGAAACCAGTTTCTTCTCAGCTGTGCTCTGGTTTTTCCTGTTTTGTTTACTGAGGTAAAAATACATTGTATTTTTGATTCCCTCCATCACCTAGGCATTATTTGGGTCAGGGTTTCATAACAAACTTGAAACCAGAAGAATTAGTTTCCTAACATACATATCTGAAGACAGCAGCAAACACAGTGTGTGTAAAGTTAAAGGTTTCGATTAGGTATAGATTAGGTTAAGATTCTGTATGGACTGCACTTGTGGTTGAATGTGATATGCTGCTGGGACTATAGTCTCAGTTCGATCAGGGACAGCTACAAGAGTGTAATGCATTCACTTGAGAAAAATCTGCCCTGTTTTTTTAAATTAACAAGATTATTATCTCAAAATTATTAGGGAGGTCTTTATGGGAAAAGAAAATATAAGGACCTTATTGACCCTCTCCTTATTCATATTAGTTTATGGTCATGAAACAATTGAGGATAATGTGTCATGTAAGATCAATATAGACTGAAATAATAAGTGGTCTTACAAATCTCACAAAAAGATTTGTCCATCTTGTAATACTTTACAAGTTTCCCACCCTGGCCTGTCCCAAAGTCACTGGCTCCTACTGAAGATCTTTAAAAATGGGTCATGAATATATTCTGTCTTTTTTTGTTTGTTTGTTTGTTTTTCTGTTTTGTTTAAGAGCAAAGCATTTCTTAAAACAGCTGGGCACCTTAGTTTGCAACAAGTGTTGCTGGGGACTATTGTCAGTGTCAGATTAATCCACATATAGTGAGTGTTTGAGGCAGCAGAATGGTATTTGTAGTATTAAGTCAAAATAAAGTAAAGTGTGTGTGTGTGTTCATAGTTATGAGGGAACTTGTTACCCAGGGCAACAATGTGGCTCACTGATGTTTTAATAGTTTTTGGACAACATTGGAGCTGGAGGATGAAGATCTATCAGGCTTTAAAACGCACACAATATTTGTTGGTGGGATCAATATATTGTTGGTTTGAGATTTTCAGGGGATGTTGTCAAAAGGAAAAATGAACACTGTCCCCACATTAATCTTTTAACATTTTTGACTGGGAAAAATCACAGTGTTATACTTTGTGTTAGTGGTGCCGATTTGCAATCAATCAAACTACTAGGGAACAAAGTGTCCCTTTGCCCCCTGATGATTAAAGTTTTTCTGTTTAATATTTATATTCAGAAATGGCCGTTATGTTTGACCAGCTCTGCTTCTTTGCCTAAATTCTGATTTGCAGATGGTATTTTCCCAAAACCAAGAGGCTGGATGCAGAAAAGATGCTGTTGGCAGAAGGGAACCAGACTGGCGCCTTCCTCATCAGAAACTGTGAAAGTCAGGAAGGGGAGCTCTCCCTCTCAGGTAAGATAAAATGTTACAGTAGCAACTGATTTCTATAACCTTTGCTTATTTTCTTTAAGGAACAGTGCACATTAATATCAACCTTAAATAGGTACATATTGAAAGATTAAATGACACAACCTTCTTTCAATAAGTTGAATTCATTAATAAATTACAACTGAATCACCAGACAAAATGTTGGCACTGTGTGTTGCTTTAGACACTAAAACCACTTGGTCATGGTAAGGAAAAGAGCATGTTTTGGCTTGAAATAACTGGCTCTGGGGGCACAATCGTCACTGGAAAAGCAGTGATGTCTTAATAAAAAACAACTGCTTTATGTGCCACTGTCTTGGCAGGAAGTGCACTGACGTCAACCGCTTTTCATGGCACTATCCCTGCTGTAAAAACAGTATTGGGTCACTGCATATTACCCACATTTGGTTTAACATCTGACCGCTAACGTGTCTAATGCTAGCAAGCATTATATAGACAATAAGTGATATAACTGAGTCATTACACTGACTAGGGTCAAGGATTGGGTATCCCTACTATAATACATGCTGCAGATCACTATAACACCTTTTCCACCAAATTAGCTCCAGCTCTTGAGCATGTTATGTTCAGGATTCTTGGAACCTTGGTCCTATATAATGAACCAGCCTGTGTATCCACCAGTTTTGAGTAGAACATTGTAATCAAGGATGCGTTATCAACAGAGGGCATTGCACAATGCACAACGGAAATAAACAGTAAAAGCAAAATCGCTGATTACATCGATTATCTGCAAAGTTGCAGCCAAGTTTTTCTGGTTCTGACTCAGTTAATTTTAGGTTGAGATGCTCTGAACAGTTCAAAATGAGGAGAGGGAACCACAAAAGGCTTATAGATGAAAAATCTCAAAATGGATTTCTAGTAAATGAAAGGTCGAGACACCTAAACAGGTATACATGCTTTGAGCATGTAACTTATGAAGAACAAAGAACTTTTTAAAAAAAAAAATTAAATTAATTAAAATTAATTTGAATGAAATTATAAGCAATAAAATACACCACTGTTCAATACACTCAGGGCTTTTGCTGCTACAGTACAGGCATGTACTAACAGAACTTTGTGGTTTTATGTATCAGAATAATTAACCCATAATGACTTGAGAGACACTTTGGTGCAGCCGTGTCTGAATATAATTCCTAAAGCAATCAGACTGCCAAAACATTTAAACTGTACCAGTGTATTAGTCCACGATCGATATTGTTTGTCAGATGTAGTCATGCTAGTTTGCTAGTTAGCATTCTGCTGTCTGTGTACTTCTGCCACAAAACACACATTTCCAAACACCCCTAGCATTGTTCGATGACTCACTCTTATCCCCAATTGACTCAAATGATTAATGGCCTCAAGGTCCCGCAAGTTAAATAAACAGAGGTCTGTGCTCCCATAAAGCAGTGTGATAACTTTATCTCTCTCCGCTCTAATCTGTCTTCTCACTCTGGCCTTGCTCTTTCCATTATGACCAAATTCTTTCCATGTTCATTCATTAAAGCCGGTTGATGACCTAATTCACAGCCACTAACCCCAGGGAGTTTGTGTGTGAATCAGGTGATAACATATTTAGCCCAGGAAAAGTTTTACTTTTTTAATTAGATGGAATCGAAAGAAAGAATGACGGCACTATTTGCTTTTTTTTTTTTTTTTTTTGACAGAGCAATTATACGTTTTCAAATGTTGGCCACTATTCAACGGCTGCCTTTGAACCTTTGTCCCTGATTAACAAACGATAACGACTGATATGAACAAAGTTGACGTACGAAAGGCTGAAAAACAGTTATCAAAAAGAGTTGTTGTTCTGTTGCAACACAAAATTTCACGTAACGTTTATTTTCTCCATTTCCTTCTGTTTTACTGCGTGATGTAAAACAGCAGCAATGACGAATATCAGATATACGGATACGTTACAAACAACTAATTTGGCTGATAACTGATACCGAAAAAAAGGACTTTGCAGTGATGGTTTAGTTAATGGCCATTATGTACATATAAATATCTGTCATGAACATTCATAGTCAACTCAGTACAGAGAATTTTCACCCAACTTCGCAGTTCTCTTCAGGGCTACAGAGCATTTAGCTTCTTTTAGCTCATTGTTTTGGTTTTTGATAGGGCTCTCATCAATAATTAATGAAACCCATTTCCAACTGCAGCGGGCAGTTTTCAGGGAAAAAGCTGTGATAAATCCACTGTACACCGTCTGCTCAGCAGCAAACAGCAGAAAACCTTAAACCTGCATTTTTTTAATAGCTAGCATGGGGCAACTCCTCTGGTTGCAAATAGAAGTCCAATTGTATAGAAGTCAACGAGGAAAACCATGCTTCTCACTAGATTTATTACCTAAGTAAACATTTTCCTAATGAGTCTATGGTCTTTATCACTAGTTTGAAGTTGTCTTTAATACAACATGGTGTTCATTTTATGACTCATGGTCCCATAATAGTAAAGTAGATGGTAAAGCAGGGTATGGATGTGATACCTTGATTGGCAAGTCGCTACCATGGCGGTGTCCTCTGTTTTTTTGTGTCTGGTAAATATGGTCATTTTTAACTCCTCAAAACCAAGATGGCAATGGCCAGTACAAAACAAACACTATTCAACAAACCAATGGGCGACCTCACCGTGGCTATGTCCTCTTCTATTTTACAGTCTCTGGTTGCCACCAAATGGCCCAAAAAAATCAATCAACACTGCTTTAATGCAGTTAATACAAATACACTGCTATAATTACAGCATCCGGCATTGACAATAGCAAGTCAAAGCAATAATGAAAAATATATTTTAGAAATGATTGGAAATTAAAATTTCTTCATATATTAACCCTGTTTGAATGTCTCACGATGGTTGTGTAAGTGAGACCATGACAAACATGTGTTTGCTTGCTTTGAACATAATTTTTGTGCCTATGTTCCATGAGAAAACTTGACTTCTACAGTTCTTGATTCTTGAATATCACTGATGTTGACGTGTCTTTCAGTGCTGGACAGTGGGAGGGTGAAGCATTACAAGCTGAAAAGACTGGATAATGGTGACTACTTTGTGTCGAGGACCAGAGCTTTTCATACACTTGTGGAGTTGGTGGAACATTACTCCAAACAGGCAGATGGCCTCTGTGTGCGTCTGGGTGAACCATGCAAAAAGGTAAAACACACCGTATATTAAATACATCCTGCTTATTTTCTAAATTCCATTATTACTCTGCTTTTTTGTACATTATAAAATCACATCTTCGTCTCAGTAAGCAGCAACTCTTCTTGCGTGTGTAGATGGAGGCTCCACAGACTCATGGTCTCTCCTACAACACTGTGGACCAATGGGAGATTGACCGCAACTCCATCAGATTGATAAGGAAGCTTGGAGCAGGACAGTTTGGAGAAGTGTTCGAGGGCCTGTGGAATGATACCACAGCAGTGGCAGTGAAGACCCTCAAACCTGGTACAATATTGCCTCCTTAACCCAATTGCGAGAAAAAAGTTTGGCATTATACCTTTCTGCAAACCACAGATATGTTACATTTGTACATTATTATGTAGCAAATATGTTGAAACTTTACGTTTCTTTACATGTCAATAATGCTGCTATTGATGTGTGGTTAGATTTAGATAGATTTTGATATGATATGAATGACGTGTGCAAATATAATGTAATTGTGGTTTGCAGAGATGTACAATGCCAACATTTTCCTTTGGTGACTGGACTGCTTTTTTCTAACTAAAGGTGTTAAACCAGAAACATACTATTAAGGAATCAGAATCAACAGTATGGGATCAGTGAAATCTGAAAACAAATCCAGTGTCTAAGTAGCATGGTACTGTCTCTTTTCTGGTTATAGTTAAGATCATAGCTGTGGCATTTTAAGCAAGCTGGAGATATGAGATAAACATGTTGAATTAAATGGGGAAAAAAAATTGAATTTATTTCTAAACATACAAAACAGGTCTATATTATTCTGTTGACCCGTTTGTCCCAAGTAAGCTAACAAAGACCACTTATGGCTTTTTGTACAAAGATCGCAGCTTTCGTGTAAGAAGCCAAACTACAGAGGTCATCAAGATTCCAAAATGCAAAGTGTTCCAGGAAGAGCCAGAAACAAGCATTCAGTATTTGCCTTCAATTATTTGATAGAAAAGTTGCATTTCAGTGGAAGGAGAAATTATGTCTGCACACCAAGAAAGAGCTTTTCAAAAGGGAAAGATAATGGGACCTACGATAGAGCCCTGAGGGACCTCAGTTACAATTTCCTGTTGTCACCGAGAATGATGAGTGAACACTTATTCATTTACAGAAAATCCAAGCATCTGTCTAGGAGTTCAAACACAACAGTAACCACTACAAAACATTTATATGTCAAAGTTCCACTCCTAATATACAGTCACTATACAACTCTTGCAGGTACCATGGATGCAGAGGACTTCTTGAGAGAGGCTCAGATCATGAAGAGGCTGCGGCATGCCAAGCTGATCCAGCTGTACGCTGTGTGCACCATGGAGGAGCCCATCTACATCATCACAGAGCTGATGAATGGCAGCCTGCTTGAGTTCCTCAATAGTAAGGCAACCTCATTTTCATACACCCATGAACTATTGCTACTTCATGACAGTCAACTGCTAGTGTGCAATGGTCAGACTACAGTAGAGATTTATCCCAGAGCACCAAAACAATCTTAGATCCTGCAGTTTTTCAATTCAAACTTTGTACCTACCTGCACATAGTTCATGAATTTTATTTAGCCTTGGCCAGAATCATTCCACTTCAGGTTCCGGGTCCGCATGAGTTTTATGTGTGTGTATGAACCTCAAGCTTCATGCATTACATGATTAATTTAACAGCCCATGTCAACATTTGTTGTATTGTAATGCACACCAGCCAGTACTGCTTTGTTGCAGGTGTTTTTCTTTCATAGGTAATTTTTGTACTGATTAATTTGACAGTTTTGACTACAGATCAGAGGTTCTCAGACTGTAAGATGCTTCACCGGGTAGGGTGCAGAGGGAGAGGCATGTAGTTTCTGTTGTTCTCTTCTTAAAAAATAAATAACCTAGCAGAGCTCCTTCTTGATACTTCAAAAGTGCATTAACGTCATGTTGCATCTCATCTTGTTCATCTCTACTTGTGTCAAATTGTGCTGGGCTGGTCTACTACATTTTGCCAAATGTTCTCTTTAGCTTTGTGTATGGCAGGTGATACATTTTTCTTTAATATTCTCTTTTTTGTACTACACATAGAGCTGAAATAATCAGTCGATTAATCAAATGGTCAACTGAGGAGCAATTTTTGTGAACTGATTAATCGTCATTGTTATTTTTCAAGCAAAAATGCCAAACTTTCTCTGGTTCCACCCTCTCCAAAGTTAAGATTTGATGCTATTCATGTCTCTGCCATTAATAAAATGAAATACTTTTGGCGTCCACTTGGATTCAAGGATGACCTGATTCGATTTTGGTGGTCAAAGGTCATTGTGACCTAGCGTCTGTACCATTATTGTCAGCCGGATATTTCGGAGGCATCTAGTGGCAATTTCTTCGAACTGAGCATAAATATCTACTTGGACTCAAGAAATTTGGTGGTCAAAGGTCAACGCCATTGTGACCTCACAAAAAACTTTTTCTTCTTTTTTAAATTGGCATAGCTCAAGAATGCATTGGTGAATTATGACAAAGTTTCACACAAGTAGCTAACAGAATAAAATGATGATGTGATGACATTTTATATCAGAAGGTCAAAGGTCATTATAATGTTCTGCAAAAACACTTTTCCGGCCATTATTCAACCTTATCTCAGGAACAGAAGGGGAGACAATTGGTCAGATACTGAATTGGCGACACTTATCTTGGGTGTCCACCTTGAAACTCTGCTGATTGTATAGATCTTCTGTGCTGCCAGGTTGAAGATGTGTGTGAATCATCCATGATTTCCAAAATGTAGCTTCTTTACAACAGCATCCATATTTGAAGTATTGTCCACTGAATGTAAACTGTAACTACAAATTGACTGGATGTTGGTGGCATATAACCACAAGGCGTTCATTCTAGTTTTCTTTTTAATAAAAAATATTTAAAATAACTAAACTAAAATATTTATGGAAAAAAACAATTGTTAATTGATTGAAAGGATAATCAGCAGATCTGTCAATAATGATAATAATCATTAGTTGCAGGAGTATACACTCAGGAAAGAATATAAATTCCTGGATGGACTTGGAGGGCAGAGGTGGCCTTTTCAAATGCTGGGTCACTGACACCTGTTTTTCCACTGTGGCATTAACACCTGCAGTAAACGGAGAGTGACCCTGATGCTCATTAGTGCTCTGACAGAAGCTCCATTTTGGACCTTGTACTTGCTGGGACATGTGTCGTGCTCACCTCTCACACAGACATGCTGCGCTGTCGTTTGAGAGATGTAGTGTCACTTTTATTTAGACCGAGTGTCACTCTGAGGAGCTCTGGTGTGGAATTGATGTCTGCAGCCCTGAGACAGTCAGTCTGGTGACCCACATCATCCATAACTCACCATATACCAACTACTGTAATATGTCATGGCTCAGACATGTTCAAAGTCACAAGTATGAGGTGTAACACATGATCTGCTATTAATTAAATTGTTCATGATAAGCATAGTGAATTACAAAAAAAAAAACTGTAAAAGGGGAGTTGAGTTAGTCTTCTTCTGATTGAGAAGAGCAGGTGGAGTGTGTACATACCCGTACAACCCTAAAGAGTGAAAGGAGGTGGATGGTGTGTGTAGGGTTCAGTGGTGAACGAAGAATACAAAAACAGTGAAGATTCTTGATGAATTGAAGTAATTGGGGATGGTGTTTAACAACAGCGTAGGTGCGCTACTTGTCCATCTATGAGACAGAAGTGTTTTAGATAGTGAGGTTTTAGTATTTGGGAAGTACTGAGCATACAACTGGATAAATTAAACTTGAGTTATACTAAACAAAAGTTTTTAAATAGACGTTTTGATTTAGTTTTCCGGTTTTTAAACGGGAATCCCTTTTACTGAAATTCCCCAAGATTTTTTTTTCCATTTTGGATTCTTTGAGAAAAATGATTTCTCTTCCTGAAATGAAGCGTAACAAGGATCAGGTAATTAATATACAAGTGATCATTTGGGGGATGAAGGACGTTTCAATAGTGCAGACACCAGCATGCAACAGTCAAGGGTTATTATTTGACAATGATCGGCAAATAATTATTTTAACTCTTGCTTGCTAAGTCAGAAATATGAATTATGAGATAAAATGTGGTTTAAAAAGTGCAGTTTGTTTGAGTTTTATATTTATTTCTCTCATTTGAGTTCCAATTTTAGAATGATTCCTTGTTAAGCCATATTTTGATTTGCCAAAGTTCCATGTTAGGGGCAAAGGGTAAGAAGGCACAGACGGCTAGCCTCCAGCACTTAGCAAAATTTCTAATCAGATATAATGTACAAAAATGTTATTTACCACCACATTATAAAACTTTGTTATTTTACAGTTATAATTTCTCCAGATTGAAATGGTGGGACTGTGACTGATTATGTGCCTCTCTGCTTGGTCACAGAGGATAAGGGTGCCACCCTGCGCGTCCCAGACCAGATTGAAATGGCTGCCCAGGTGGCATCAGGCATGGCGTTCCTGGAGTTACAGAACTACATCCACAGAGATCTGGCAGCCAGGAACGTGCTGGTGGGCGAGAACAACATCTGCAAGGTGGCCGACTTCGGCCTCGCCAGGGTCTTCATGGTGAGTTGAAAGCGGTGTTGTAGTAAGTGTCATAGTTCTTGTCAGTATTCACAAAAAATGAAAATGTTAACTACACTGAAGAAAAACTTAGGTACAAGGCCAGTATAAGTTGATCAAGAAGTTAATTTACCAAACAACTTTTGAAGCAATTTCGCCCTCACAGACAAACTTCCAATGTCAAAATGACCACCAGTCTTTTTCTCATCTTAACGTTCCAACAAAATCAAGCAATAAATATTATCATAAGTCTTTAGACTCATTCAAATACTGAAGTTCAATGATATCAACTTTATCAGCAACCAATAGCTGCGGTCTCTCCAGCACCAAACAGGAAGCAGCGAACTGGGCATTGCGGGGACTCGAGGTGCAAGAACATGAACATGAAGTCTCGGTTCTCCTGAACTGTGGAAAAAGCAGCAGAAACTAGTGGAGCTGTGGAGTGAACAAGAGTCGGCGTTTAATTTGGTGTGAATCTGATCCACCAACTGGTGCTTATTTTAGTGATAAATCTTAAATTTTGGAAACAGCTCCCCTCTCAGTCCCACACTGTCCTCCCACTAAATCTGCCCAGCTAACCAACGGAGGCTGGCTGAAGTGAAACTAAAGCAAGCCCACAATCTCCAGTAATTATACACATTGTCCTTATTGAATGGCATGCATTATATAGTCTAATAAACACTCCACAACCCAAGCCACACAGTTTGTTTCACATTAGGTATTGTCAGCCCCAAATGCCTGCCGTGACAGCACCCATGTATCAAACACCGCTCTAAAATCACATTTTGTCTGGTCATGTTGTGAAATTGTGGACCTCTGCACTAAAGCTGACTGACTGGAAGTCAAAATCTGTCTTGTGTGCCTTGTTTTGTTTCTAGAAAGAGAATGAAAATGTGTACGAAGCCAAAGAAGGAACTAAATTCCCTGTGAAGTGGACTGCTCCTGAGGCCATCCATGACAACAAGTTCAGCATCAAATCCGATGTTTGGTCCTTTGGAATTTTGCTGTATGAGATCATGACGTTTGGACAGATGCCTTACCCAGGTGAGACCTTTATCTGCCTTGTCATCAAGTATTTATAACATCAAGTGGGAGTAACCTGTTCACAGTTGTTTGTTTGTTTGTCTGTTTGTTTGTCCAAGTGTGATAGTGGTATGAATATAAAGGATCTGTGTGTAAAATTCAGGGGGTTTAAGTGGCATCTAGCAGTGAGGATTGTTAACTGCAACCAGCTGACAATTCCTCTCCAAAACAAACAGACCAGGTGAATAAAACTGGTATAAACACTGAATAAAGCAGTTTTACCTTAATAAATTGTGTTTTTCCACCACTGTTTGTCGCAGAGGGCCTGCTGATTATGGTGGCCAACGCAAATACATGTATAGAGCCAGTGTTTGATTTGTCCACTCTGGGCTGCCGTAGAAACATGGCAGCGCAACATGGTGATCTCTTTAAATGAAGCCTCACTCCCTGTGTAGATAAAAACGGCTGATTCTAAGGTTACAAAAACACAAAAATTCTTATTTTCAGGCAATTATAAATGAAGAAAAACAGACTTGCTATATTACATTCAATTTCAGCCAATATATTTCCCTAAATCCTCCACACTGGACTTGTAGGTAGCAATCTAAAAGTCACAAAACCTTCCAGGTAAACATCCAATGCAAAATAATTGTCTCCCGCAAGATAAGTTATAATGTCCTTCTTCCAGGCATGACGAACTACCAGGTGGTCCAGAGGGTTCCACAGGGCTACAGGATGTCGAGCCCTGCCAACTGCCCCAAAGTCATGTACGACATCATGATGGACTGCTGGAAGGAGAACGAACAGGAACGGCCCACATTCGAGACCCTGCAGTGGAAGCTGGAGGACTTCTTTGACTTGGACGTAACGTCCTACGACGACGCCGGCCGTTACTAGCACACGGTCCTGGCTGAGACGTGAGGCGTGGAAAGAAAGAGACACGAAAAACATTGTTTCTGCACTGAAGCTAAATCAAAATCTCCTGAATCCAAATATCAACATACAGTGATGTTTTTATGAAGTAACAGATTGAAATGTAATTTAAAATTCCACTCATTGCGGTCAAATGAAGGAAATGATCTCCACGACTGTATCTGACTGGCAGTGAGGAAGCTTTTACAACTGCAACAGTTGCAACACTCCCGGTCTGGCTTGGTTTGACAACTGAATGCACTTTGAGACAGGCTTTATGTGGGTCTAGCTTTACTCTTACAGCGCACTTGACTGGAAGAGGCCTCTTTCAGCAGAGACAGAAAGCTGCTATCCGTCCATCTCGACAAACTGGTTCTTCTTTCACTCAGCATAGCACACATTCTTTCCATTACCGGAAGGTACCTGAGAGGATTTACGAGTCGCGCTCACTCACAGGCTCAGTATGTTTGGCTTTGTGTCTCGTGAGGCAGAACGAGTGGCAGGTGCCGTCATCTCCGCTCATTCCTGATTGCATATGTAGCCAGTGGAAATTTTTAACATTATTAAAGGGGGGGGGCGACTATTCTTATTAACAAATTACTTACATAAAAACAATTTCTCAGTAGAGTTAAGTCCACGCCCTCCGTTACATAGTCAAATAGTTTCACTTTAGGTTTTAACCTTTGTGCCACTGTAATAACTGCTGGCTGAACACAAAAGGACAGCACTGTCATGTTCTAATGACCTAATTTGTGTTTGAAAATGAAGTATTCATGAACATAAATAACTGTAACTGAATAAGAAATATGTAATAAATTATGGCAGATGCTATTTTCACCCTGCTGTCTGTAGCCAATGTGGCGATTTACACCCAGGTGTATATTCCTGGCCATCCTAGCAAAGTCAAGATATGATGTTAACATAAACAGGTCTATTCATCTATTCTGATAAAGTTTATGTACACAGTGTGCATTCAGCAGCTCTACGGATCCTAAAAACTGAAAACAATAAGTTGACTAATTCTAAAAATAATGTGGACTCTGTGGACTGTGTCGCTCTTCATACTACATCACCTGACTTTCTGGCAGTACATTTGTGTGTTTGTTTGTTTTAATTTACAACTTAAATCTCAGAGAAGATCTGAGATTGGCTAGTAGTAGCCCTGACTATGACCTACACACGTCAACATGATGAGTACTAGCCAATCATCCATAATAACACATCACAGGAAGGGTGTAAATAGCCAAATTGCTGCATTGCTACCATTCTCATTATGTGCAAATAGACACTCCGTTAAAGCATATTAACATTTTAAAATGTGTTTAAAGCTGCATTCATCGTTCCTTTTATTTCTTTGCCACTTGTGAGGAGGGCATTATCATCTTGAAGGTAGTTTGGAGAAGGCATTGGAAAACAGTGGCTTATTTAAACATTCAGCAGACACAGAGCAACATTAGCATTAATGTGATGTATGTATGGCCTCTCTGTAACCCAAGTTCGATATTTGCTCTCTTTTAGCTCTCCACCAACCCCTGAGAAAAATCAGTCTCCTTACTGGTAAAGTTACTGTCTTTTTTGTTCTGAGCTGCCCTGGATTCAGATGCCATCAGCCCATTTTCTTTGGGTCTTAGTTTCATAGATATGGGTTAGAAGGGGCCTGCCACACCTACTACTATGTTTAAAAGCTATTATCAGCCCGTTTGATGGCCGTTTGCATATCTGATGCTGTGAAACGGACGCAGTTTCACCTTCCTTGGCTTTAGGGCAGGGGTAGGCAACCTGATGCTCCGGAGCCGCATGTCCCTCTCAAGTGGCTCCCTGTGGACTTGACAAAAAAATTATATGGAAATTTATAACTTTTTCTTTTACCATTTTAATTTTCAAATACTATGGCTTGGCACCTTTTCCTGTACGTTTTGCTGAACCTAAACAGCAGTTTTCCCAGTTAAACTAGCTGTGGATTCCAAATCCAAAAAATAAAAAGGAAAGAATAGAGTTTAATAGTGTGTGGACAGATTTGTTTGCTTTCACTGTAATGCTGCAAAGTTAAAGTGCCAAATTATAAATAGACCACTGTAGCCACCTTGTAGTAAAACATATCTCTTTAGATCTGTTAGTAATGTTTATAGGCTAATTAAGACTTCATATGCTGTGTTACTTACATTATAAGACTCAAATATGTTTTGCAGCTTCAGACAAATTTTTTTTATTTTATTTTTTTTTGCCAAAAATGGCTGTTTTGATTGTAGAGGTTGCCGAACCCTGGCTTAGGGACAAAACATACTTGTTTAAACATAGGAAAACATACAAACAAACATGGGACACAAACCCTGCTCTCTTGGTTGAATGTCCTGTATTTCTTTGACACCCAATGCAGACTTTCTTGCTCTTTATAACATGGATGAATAAAGAGAACTGGATACAGCGTTGGAGGCACGACTCTGTTTCTCAGTGGCGCTTGAAGCCAAAAAAGTTCAATTGCCACAAATAAAATTACCTAGATGTTCGGCAATGCTTCTGCACTGAGTGGCACATAGAGCAGGCACACTAGAGTGTTCCACCAGCTGAGCTGGCTACTTTCAATTTAGCGCTCTGCATGCTTAATGAGGATGAAAACATTTAAGCATGCAACTCTTCCAGACTTTCAAATGCTATCAGACCAAATGGCTCAAATTCTGGTACTGAAATGAATCATTTTGCATTGATTGTGTTACTCAAACAAATGTATTCACTAATTAACAGATGTCTTTTTCACAATGTAAGTCTATGGGAATAAGTCCTAGAGAATAAGTCTAAGTCCATAGGGCATCACGTGACACGTGTAACTCCAGGGTATGCCCAATGCAAAAAATGGGCTTCAAAGCCTGGTGTACTTCCTGTGGCCCTGTTTTATACAACATCACCTGACACCCTCCTTTGCTCTTGTCATAGTTAATACAGTCACACGAGGTCGCAGCCAAACAGTAGGTGTTGCAGGCTCCGACGAACCCATATCTATGATACTTATAACCACAGATAACAGCCATTTAATGGCCTGATAACAGCCAAATCAGCTGTGAGCGGGTAGCTTTTTTTGCATCTGAAAATGTTGCTGATGAGAGCTACAAGTGAATCTCGAATGCAATTTTGATTTTGGATGGAGATTTTTTTTTTGTGGTTTTATCTGTGACATCCCTTAAATGTGTGTCAGAGTTTGTTTAATGTTATGTTCTGTTAATGTGTGCGCACAGATGATTTTCGATATTTCTCTGTTATACCTGGCGGACCAATACTTTTTTTTTTTTTTCCTGGAGCCCTAAAATCATATGGTCTGCCTCTGGTAGCTACATTGAATCGCTCAACCTACTAATTTGCAGTGCACTCATGCTTTCATAATGTGGTACATTACAGTAGTTAAATGTTTTGTTTTTTTTCATCTTACTCATGTGGGAATTACAATATAATGTGACTGAACAATGTGACGCTGGGCTAAATCCCTTATTTTTTTAATGATTTTTTTTTTTTTTTTTTAAAGCTGTGGTGCTGATCTCAGATCTGAGGCCACATCCTTTCTGACCACCTGTAAGAAACTGCACACCTTATCGGATTCTTGACACATATTTAAGTGTTCGAAACTGGTGAATTATCTCATGCTCTGATGATTTTCTATGATGTTTTTAGTGTCATGAACAAAATCTTGTTAATTGTACATTATAACCGTGGCAGTGTTTATATATCCTCCTGTATTTTAACATAATTATGCTTTATGTATGACATAATTAAAGGATGTATATTTACTATGATCTTGGTTTGGTTATTGGTTTTGATTTGAAGCTAAACTGCCATTTTAAATCTATGTGTTTTGAATGAAGTACACAAACATCAAAATTAATCAGAACATATAAAAAAATTAAAGTGTACAGGTTGCACACATTCAATGACGTGAGGAGGATATTAATAATACAAAAGAAAAACAATCTAAATAGGATCAACAGCAGGCTGCAGAGCCTTCTTTTGTTGTTTGTCTTCTATGGAGCGATCTCCCTGCTGACATCAGTCTCCTGAGTCAAACTCATCTTCTCGCACTCAGGTATTCTCATGGCTTCTCTGGTGCTCCATACCTGTTGATCCTTCCTTTAGACTGATCTCACTCTCAAGGAACCTATTTACAGTGGATATTAACATGCCTATTGATGATGCCATCACAGGTGGACAGCCGAGACACGTCACCATTCCTACTTGTGTCAATTAAGCATCTCCAGCTGACCCCTTGTGTTTAGATTTTGTTACTGCATCCACACTCTCACTAGCATGTTCACTAGTCAAGTTAGTGGTTGGGTCAGTACAGCTGGGGATATTGCTGTTGCCATGCTTACACTACAAAACATATGTGGTCAGTTGTGTCCCAGACCACCTCAGCAAGTGTGATCGGATCACACTGTATCTTAATGGTCACTTACACTTGTATGTAGCTGTCCACTTGTGATCAGATAACTCGATGCATTTTAAAATCAGGAATAAACAGGGTCAATGTTTGTATTGGGTTTAAGACCTGAGTAATCAAAGTCCATGCTGATAAGAATGTTAACTTCCTGAACAACATTGTATCCCTCTGTCTATCTGAGGATGAGTAACCAAACTGTGTACCTTCCTCTCCTTCTCTTTCTTTTTGTCTTTTCTGTCACTTTTCCTTCTTGCTGTCCTGGTGTGGTCCGTCTAATAAATATTCTTTTCACTACAAAAATGAGTCTCTCCTGATTGAACTACAGATATTTTTGTCTGTTCTGCGGATACGCCATCTTCTGCATTCTGCTCTCTCCAATCTGTTGCTCTGCCTGCCGCATTTAAGGTTTTTAGTCACATGTTGTACAAACTGTCAAGCCCTCTGAGACAAATGAGCGATCTTGATCTTTAAGAATAAGACCACAGGGTGCACTCATCGTCTAATGGATAAGGCCCATACCACATGACTGCAGTCTCCACAGTTTGACTCTAGGTGGAGAGCTTTGCTGTGTTATACCCATCTCTCTCTCTCTATCCATGTTTCCTGTCTCGCTACACTGTCAGCTGTCAAATCAATACAAAATGCCCCCCAAAAAAGTCTTAAAGACAGGAGCCCCAGATATTAAACTGTAAGAGAGAAACTAAGAAACATGCGTACAAGTGGTCAGCAGTGCAATGTTGTATATTATAACAGACAGGCAAGAAAAAAAACTTGACAGAAATATATTATATTGTTATGGTCTTAGATTATCAATAACAAAGCACAAATGAGAGAAAGAAAAGTATGAACTTTTTAAATTTAAATACCTTTTCTACAACTACATTTGGCAAATACCATAGAATAAGTGGTAAAGCTAATATCACATCTTGAAAATGCGTATAAGCTGTTATTAATTTTACTGAACATACACTGGCTTTCTTGTAAAATATGCCCACATGTAATTCCTAAATTTGGCCACACAGTGGTGCTGACACTCTCCTGTTTACACTCACACCTGCTCCTGATACCTGACTGTCGGCAGCAGAATCCGTCACTGTTCCCTAAACTAAAACCCGTCGTCTGTGACAGTTTAACCTGCGACCTTTTGTGCCTGGTAAATTTCTACTGTCCCTCGGATATGTTTTCCTGCTACTCATCTCTGTCAGAGAGGAGTGTGTGAGCAGCATGAATCAGACTTGTTGGCAGGAAGCTGTGACTCCGATGACCTCAGGGATATTTTTCATGAATATCTTTGTGATAACTTTTAGATGTAAACACATAGGAATGTGTATTACATTTGATTATTTGGGTCAAAATGAACCAGTCTAGAGTTTGCAGGTAATTTCAGATTATACAGAGAGACGTATTTGTGTCATTTAAATATAATTCATCACAGTGCAATGAATGTTTATAACCTTGGAATTCACACTGATTAAAGAGGAAAGGAGGAAGAGGAAAAAGTGATAACATCTATGTCTGCTTATAGTCTTACATTAAGTATAGTTGAGGTATGTCCAATGTCATTTACATCGCCAGAACAATATTTACTGGGGATGCTTTACATACTGGTTGGCTGAATTAAGATTAACATCATCTTGAGAAAATTTCTGCACTTACCTCCAGAAACATGTCTTCATCAGGAAGTGTCTATATGAGCTGATGTTCTCCAAAACAAAGTATACGTCACAGAAAAATGATCCGTTACTTGTTCTTCTTCAAGCATCTTCAGCGCTTGTTCAACAGCGCTCAAGTATGTCATCTCTAGATTTGTGCTGAAATTTGTCTTAAATGTGTTTGGACATTTGTTGTTGCCCTGACACAATGTGAAATGTGACATAAAAACATACTCATAACACACCAAAGAGCAATACTAGAGGCATTTATTTTATTTTTAATTTTTATTATATTTATGCTGTTGAAGACGAGACAAAGAAATATTAATGCAATGATTCTAATGCATGCCGCAAAAACCATACAACTATATCCAGCCTGCTCTCATTCCCAGGTCTTTAAATAGCAACTTTTCGTCACGCCCCTATAGGTGTGTGATTCTGATGCTGAAGGCACTCTTTAATGCACCAGGCTTTCAACTACCTCCAATGTAAACCCATCTGTGGCAATATTTGATGCTCAGAGAAACTGACAAATATAAATAGCAAGCAAGTCCATGTACTGTGGGCAGAGGGAGAGGTGGATGGGTCAAACAAACACAGACTTTCACCCAGGACACTGCTGTTTGTGTCCAGTGTGGATCCAAAATTAAGTGCTGTTTTAACATAAGGTTACTTAACTTACATCTTTCTGTCCACCACACACTGACATATTCACTTCATGCTATGTATTTTAACCCAAACATGATGTTTGTTTTGTTGCCTCAACCGATGGACAACTTTAAACACATGTCCCGAGTTTTACCAAGGAGACTGCTGTGCGTCACGTACAGATGTTAAAGCGTGTGTCTCATGGACATGCCGAACGGGCCCTTCAGTGTTGGTATTACACCCCATGGCGTTGAAAAATACCAGCGTTCCCCTAAAGGCATCAGTACACTTCACATGATTGAGATACAAATGGTAAATGGACTGCACCTGTATAGTGCTTTTACACTACACATCACATTCACCCATTCACCCATTCACACACTGGTGGCCGAGGTTACCATACATGTAGTCACCTACTCTGTAAACATTCACACACACACTCACACTACAACAGAACAGCCATTGGAAGCAATTTGGGGCTCAGTATCTCACCCAAGGATACTCTGACGTGCAGACTGGAGGAGCCGGGTATATAACCGACAATCTTTCAGTTGGTGGATGACCCACTCTGAGCCGCAGCCTTATCTAAATGGCCACACTTGAATTTGGGATCAACAGCCGGCTGTCATAGAGAGGAGTGAAGTGTGCAAAGAGGGATAACAGTGCAACATTCACATGCATTATTAAAGATATCGCTGTAGAACTTTCAAGGGGTCTCTCCCTGCATTTTGTTTTGCAGTTCATTAAAGCAATAAGGTGCAGAGACCTGGAGACCTGTTGTCCCCTGTTCAGAGTCGGCATGAGGAACTTAGATAGTAAAGCTTTATAAATGAAAACACAAAAATGCTGGTGCCTTCGATATGTTAATAAAGACATCTAAACTGATATGAATGCCAAATCATTTACTGCTGCCTCTCCCTCCATCACACCAGCCTCTTCTTTATGTGCCAAGGTTGAGATATTCTTGATTTACCTAAGAACCAGTGTTCATGTGTTTGTTAAGATGGGAACATTTCTTCTTGGTAAATAGGTGTCTCTGACTGACATATTCATTTTTTAAAAGCTTTCAAGGATCCACCTGTTGGAGAAGGACGTGCAAAGTGCATTGAAAGTGCTCAATAATTCAGTGGTGGTACTCACTCAAACATGTTGAAAGAGATTGTTGCTATGGGCCTTATTATGTCACAAGGCTAACCAAATGCAGCACTGTGAGCTCACGAACTTGATAATCAAGTTGTTCAGAGAGCTGCAGTACAACAAACACGAGTCTTGATGCATCTTAATTCAGCAGAGAGGCTGTGCTGGAATGTTCAAAAGCTTTTTAACAACATTTCACAGTGATAAACTATTTGCATAATTTGGATAATGAATAAGTAGCAGTGCAAAAATAATCCATCTTCCTTTTAGTGTCTCAGAAACACACACGGCTGAGGATCCACCTTGGAAAGCACCTGTCTTTTTCCATTAAAAAGTGTATTTTTCCCCATTTACCGTAATGCTTCACAATAACAAGAGTGTGTTCTAATGCAACCCTGTAAAACCACAGCAGATTTGCCCGTGGTCATAAATTACAAGCAGACAACGGGTGATTGCCTCTCAAAGGGAAAACAAGTGGATGAGACAGGTTTAGTGAGAATTATTCAAATGAATTGCTCTTGTTTGCATAGAGAAAAGGGGATTTTGAAAAGATGGGCTGCCTAGAATGGGATGGGTAATTCCTTTTGCAGCCAACATATTTATGAGCACAGAGTTAATTCCCTTATTCACAGAGACATGTCAAGACTCTGGATGTGCTTCTCCTCCTCTTCCTCTTGTCTGAAGGCATCTATGAATGATTGACTGTGACTAAATCCCACTATACGTACTAGGAGAATGTACGGTGTGTTTGGAACACGGTTGAATACACTATTTAATTCAAACTATGTGATTTACATGTTGTGCGTCAGCACTACGATGCCTTTCTATCATAAAATCTGTGTCAGAGACAATAAAACTGTCTTGAAGTTAAGATCCCTTCCATGGGGTTTTCAGGTTATCAACATGACACACTGCTTGTTTTTTGTTTGCCATTTAAGAGCTGCTCGTTGCTTGAACTCACATTATCTCTGTAGAACACAATTCAGCCCTGCTTAGAGCTCTGCACAGGTTTAACACTGACACCTGGCCCGTCTTTAACACTCTGTCCAGTTAAACCTGGCTGGTACTACCAGATTTGCGTCCACTTTTCCTAGAAATTATATTGACATACTACCAGGATGCCAAGCCGTCCCTCAGCTTGCCCGGTGAGTAACTCTGCTCACCGGGTTTCAAGCCGCAAACCCCCTTAAACATTGTTGACTATCAGTGTTAGCTCTGTCACCACTGTTAGCAATGTCACTGCCGACCAGCTAGTGGTGCTAACATAGTTAACGATGCTAAAAGGGAACTGAAAGGAAAAAAGACTAAAGGAAAGGAAAGGGGGAAAGGAAGAAAGGAAAGGCCGCCTGTATTTTATGTTCTTTGTCAAAAATTAACCAGTTAGTGACCGGTTAATGGGTGTTCGCCTATTGAAAGCAAAATGAATCGCAACTGACATTACTGTTCGCAAAACACTGTCACGACCGAACAGCATTGTTCTGGAATTATTATCATTATATGTATTATATGTTACCTCTGTTACCACCATTAGCAGTGTCAGTGTGGCTAGTGGTGCTAACATAGTTAACAATGCTAAAGGGTAACTAAAAGGAAAAAAGGACTAAAGGAAAGGACGAAAGGAAGGAAAGGCCTCTTGTATTTACTTTTTTATTTTTTTATTTTTTTTTACTAAAAAACTGACATCCCTTGTTTGGATATAGCCCCTTTGTAATTGCCAACATTTTGATTAGAAACTTCATTACATTTTTTTTTCTTTTTTTGCATTGATTTTGTAATTTAAGTAAATGTTAGTACTTACATATAAAAAGTTACTCCCCAACACTGTGTGATGCTGTTCAGCCAATCAAATCTGTGCATTCAAATTAGCCTTGCGACTCAAATGAGTGCAATACACACACACAAGGGCAAGAGGTAAGATGAGAGATAATAGTTGGAGAAATAACAGAGTCAGAGAAAAGTAATTTCACATGGTGTGTTCTAAAGATAAAAAAAATAGACAGAGCTTTTAATCAAAAACAGACAGACTCTTACATGTTCATCTTTCCCAAGGGCAGTTCAAAACCAGTATGTCTCCTCATATGTTCTGAGACCATGGTGATTATTAAAAGCGGCAATGTGAAGCGCCACTACAAGACAAAGCACAGAGCATCTTTTGAGCAAACAAACTCACTCCAATCTGAACTGAGGGCACAGTAAATAAATCGCCTAGTGCCGACTGCTGACAACAAAATAGCTGTCTGGATTAAGTTTGCTGGCAACATTTTTTTTCAGTACAGGAAGTGATACGTTTTTGTATCATGCGCAGCTTGTAGGGAGTTGGACAGAGTGGATGATGGGCGTACAAACTGTAGAGAAACCAAAGGGCAGCATCCTGAGTCCCACATGTGGTAAGGTTTCAGCTCTGCAGTTAAAGGTAAGGATAAATGCAGGGTTTAGGTTAATTGTTAATGAAGTCAGGACATCCAGTGTCATACTTTGAATTTAATTTCATTTTTTATTTATTTTTTAATTTTGAAATTAATTTTATATAAACATACACATGGATGGCATTCTACAACTACTAGAACACTGACTAAGAGTTTTCCCTCAACAACTTCCTGATTACTACTTTTTGATAGGAAGTAAGGGGAATTATCGTCTTGTTATGCTTTGCTCAGAATGGGCTTTATAACGTTGTAGAACCACAAGAACACCTCTCTTAGACTGGAACCTTGCTGTGGTGGAGAGGATTGTGTACTCCAATGACGCTGAGAGCCATGCTTGAGTTTTTTTTTATACCCCTGGAAGGTTCAGCCATACCGGACAGGCCATGGGGGAGAAGGCAGACGAATGCTGTCCATGGACCTCCAGGTTATGGATTGGGCATAGGGCTAATTACCCCACCCTGTAAACAAGAGTGAGTTACGAAAACGAGGTCGCCCCAAGAACAGCTGGAGAAGATGTCCAGAAAGAAATGTCTAGCAGTGGGCTCGGCTGGGGAGATCTAGAGCAAACAAGAGCGAAATGGAAGACAATGGCCTATGCTACCTAGAGAAGCTAAGGGCTTAAGTCAAGTGAGTCAAGACCACAGGAATAGTCATTTTCCCGTAATAACACGGTCTAGTCTGATTTAACAGAGCACAAAACTACAAGTGTTAATAGTGTCCAAATAACTCTAAATGAAGTCTTTCTAACCCTGGATATGTTCCCCATTCTAAAATTAGGTCTTGCTCATGAATAATTCAAGTGTATTTACACTTATTTACCCACACACATTCCCTGTTCTAAAGCCTTCGCTTCACACTCAGTAAATCCATTGTAGCATGCCATTACTACAATTAACAGACTCTATTCTTAAGTGAAGGGTTACACCTTGAAAAAATGAAGGTCTATTAAGGTTGCACAGGTTCTATTCCTATTCAGCAGTAGAAATACAAAGTCAGCACAAGAAGTATTATCTCCTTTATTAATGGATCACTTAAGAGATTTTCAAACCTATCTATTAAAAATAGACTTCAATTTCATTTAAGACTAGGGTCTGTTAATTGCAGTAGTTGGGTGCTAGAATGGATTACCAAGTGTGAAGAGGAGGCAACTTTAGGGTGAGGGAACCTGAACTACTAGCTAATTAGTTATGAGCAAAACCTCACTTTAGAATGGGAAACATATTCAGAGCTAGAAAGAATTAAGTTAGAGCTCTTTGCAGACTATTAGCATTTGTAGTTTTGGGTTTGTCACATCGCAACAGACAATATTCATTAAGTGTTATTAAGGTAGAATGACTGTTCTTGTGGTGCTATCACCTTAACAAGGCCCAAGTATATTAGGATTGTAAGAGATTTATTTACTTCCTATGAATAAGCGCTTGTTAGGAGGTTAACCAGGGAAAACTCTAAATGCCTAGTAGTTGTAGGACATGGTCATGCAGAATAAGGCATTGAAGTGCTATATAATTACCAATAATGAAACAATATGCTAATAACATTTATTTCAGCGCGGCAGTTACAGTTTGGGAAAAATTATGGTTTGGGTTAAAATTTATATCAGTCAATACATCCAACGTCATACTTTAAACTATGCCGAATTAGGTTAGATTCCAGATCATTACCTATCTGCACTGCTGCTTCAGATTAAAGTGCAATGAATTAATCATGAAAGTAATGCTGAACACAGTTGTTCATAAACAATGCGACCATAAAACAAGACAGCGTTTTGTTCATTTCTTTGAGTTTGAAATCGGTCGGGGAGTTATAGAGGAGTGAGGCCACAGAGAGCAGTAAGATGACCAGCTGCACACCTTCAACTCCTCAAAAAGCTAACCAACTGTACTGTGCCCTGCTATTGTGTGGAAAACTACTGCTGCAGCATGATCAGATCCCAGTTGACGTAAGTATTGGCTTACTTCTTTATTCCAGTAAAATAACCTGAGATTGTTTGGCTGCACTGTAAACAGATGCACCAGCTGCTCTTCTGTTGTATTTCTGACAAAGTAGCTGCTCACAGAGTCTTTGCTGTAGCCTACGATATTAAACCACACTTGTGGTTACCACCAGTAACCAGAGTGTGCTTTATTCTATCCATGCTTCCTAATGGTCAGGTTGTCATGCGAATGTAACACTGGACACTAAGTTGCTGGTTCCGGACGAATTTCCCCACTTACGTTATTATTTGCACAGGCTTGTGCTTTTGACTTTTATCAAAGAGCCAGGTGTTTTCTAGCACAGTTGCTCAACTTTTGATTAATTGATGAATCAAAACAGACTACTGGCACAGTGGGAGACAGAAGGAAAGAAATTTTCGACAAAACCAAGCCCAAAACCAACCTGAGGCTTTATGCAAGAAAACAGCCTGAACTTATCACAAAACTCAATACTTCGTCCCAACCTGTCAGTTCTGGGAGAAGAGCAGAAGTCTAGTCCTCTATCACTCAATTCTAAAATTACATTTATTGTTGTACAGGCTGTAAGCAGAGGAGAACATCAGAGGAAGAGAAACAGTCAAATTCTGGCCTTTACTATCAGCAACTTCACACAAAGGCAGACACGGGCTGTTTCTTCATGCTCCCTGTCAAAGATGCACATCTAAAGCATGTGTAGCATCTTAAAAGGAATGCGCTGTGATGTATAGCATTAATGCAATTTGAGTGACGTGACAGCCTACTTACAGACAGGAAGGCCATGTGTGTGCAACAGGGTTCTCTTGTCATTCCATCACACACTTCATTCTGGTAGAAATCACGGGTGGTGTTGACATACAGCAGAAATATATCATCATCATGCGTCACAGTCCTCAGCCGTCCTACTGAGAGTGTACTCAACAAATGTGCAGGTCAATACCTAATCTACTCTACATTGTGCACATCCAGTATTTGATTGAGTTGGAGACGGCTCTGAACAGCCTGACTCTCTCATAACTGCCTTGGGAACAATCAATCAAAGGCGACAAAGCTGTTGGATCATTGAAATTGTTTTGTTTATATCAATTTGAAGCAATGATTCCCAACCACTTGTACTCTGGGGGGTACTTTTGCACTTGCCAGTGAGTACTTTGAAATATTACACAGTCGCTCAACTAATTTAATAAAATAGAATTTCTGATTTGATTAATAAAAATATATCTACATATTCAGTCAGCTGTGACACCCCGACACTACACAGTATTTTGCAGTTGTTAGCAAGCAGGCAGAGAAGTCTAGACAGTTAGCTTAAAGTAAGGGGTAAATGGTTTAAAAAGCTAAAGGTAATGGATAATGGCTGATCAGAGAGCTAAAGCAATGCATAAATAGTCGAAATTGCTAAAGGTTGAAGTATCCGGCTTCTGCCATTCCAGGTCAGAATTGAGTCACAAATCTGATGACTTTGTTTTGCCAAAATCAAAAAGACTAACCAGTCAACTTGAACTTGGAAAATCAAAATTTTTAAAGGCAATTATGACATTGTACATTCAATGTATTATTACTCTGTTTTAAAATGGTATTACATGTAAATTTGGCGAAGATTGCTTTATGACTTGTTAAGGACTTGAAACCAAAAGTCTTGGACTTGGGACACGACTTTGGACTTGTCAGTCCTGACTTGTGACTGAGTTGCAAAAACTTCAGGCTTACTTGGGGCTTGTAAAAAGATGACTTTGTCCCACCTCTGTTTTTCTAGTCTTGGCACATTAAGTGTAACCTATAGTAACAACACAATGGTGAGCACACCTGCAGCAGCTGTGCCATTTGTCAGAATCTTTGGCTTTATTGACTTAACACAAGGCCCAAACAAAAGAATCGATAAATGCAACGTCTGCAGAGGATGGATCGATCACATCAAACTTTATTAGGCGCCTGAAAATGCACCTGGGTCAGGTGGAAGTTCAGACTGTGGATAGTTAGCCAGTATGTTTAGCTCAGCATTAGCTATCCAGTGTTAGCTTGCTGCTAGCTTTGTCAAAGGGTGCTAACTTGATTAGATTGGCATTTGCAAACATTAAACCAAGAGAAAGAACATGTTAGTTATTAATGTGGGCTACAGGCATGTTACAAATTCATAGCGTGGTGTAAGAATGAGTCCTAAAATGCATAAATGAGTTTGCATTTTAGCACTCCCAGTCCCCTCGTCTTGAGGTTACTATGACTTTTTGAATGGGCTTTTGGTTAGATTCCTGAAATAAGGTCTGTGGTTAACACCAGCTTAAGAGACTTTCGTGTTCATAAAATATTGTTTGCCACAGAGTTTATTTTTTGCAATAGTCCAAAACCCAGTGAAAAAAAAAAATCCAACAGACTTTTTGACGAGGAAACCAGTGGAAGTTCTGCATCGGCCTACAAAACAAAGTCAATCCTGCAGCACTCTTTTGTCCACTGGCTTATTTAATTGTGCAGTTAAGTTTAAAACAAGTGAAAAGGCAACACAATACATGGTGTTAAAAGACAGAAAAAACAATAGAGTCTCAAAATAATAAGACATTTTCAAAATAGAAACTAACAAAAAAGAAAAAGGGAGGGATTAATGTTGGGTATGGGGGGTGGGGGGCTGACAGGGGTCTTAGGGTTAGGGTTAGGGTTAGGTCTTATCTTGATCTTATCTTAAGGAGCATTTTAATTGTTGATGATAAGCCTAGAGTACAGCCAATTGCATGCAGAGCATTCCAAGTCTTCACCTCTCCTTCATTTGTCCTTGTGGAGG
This sequence comes from Epinephelus awoara, assembly GCA_035609425.1. NCBI lineage: Eukaryota > Metazoa > Chordata > Actinopteri > Perciformes > Serranidae > Epinephelus > Epinephelus awoara. The sequence continues at coordinate 8,434,808 of CM069305.1, forward strand.
CAACCTGTGAACACGCTCGGAGCCCTGCTGGCTGGGAGATGAGGATGTCCTTAGGGTCGGTTTAGTGTAAGGAGGCAGAAGCAGACTGTAATTATATTTGTGGTGTGGGGTTAGGTTAGGTTCAGGAAGCCAGCTCCATTGGGGTCGGAGCGTGCTGCTGAGTGGGTGACATGATGGATGGACTCCTCCCCGGCTGCTCTCATTGATCCCTCAAACTCTAATGGCCCAGTGAGAGGGGCCAGTGTGGGAGCATCTTCTCAGAGATGAATGGCCTGTATACCTGGAGTCCTGAGCCCCTTCTTTCCAGTCCTGGACCATCACATCTTCATCACGCATCGATTGGCAGCAGCGATAAATGCCTCGCTGCGGTTGCTGTTAGATGAGCGTGGAAAACTGTGTGGGCTCCGTCGTAGCAGAAACCTGGAATTCATTAGGAAAGCCACAGTAGCCCTGACCTGACATTCATACCTCTATATTTAATTATCTCCACTCTGTAGGGGTGCTGAATTGGCTCAAGCATGTGCTGCAGTTTGTTAAGGTAAAACCAGGAGTGCAGGACAGGGCAGGGCCTGGTATGATCAAAAAGCACAAAGAGGCTCTGGGCTCTGATGTCCAGGACTGGGGTTTGTCTGCAACCTTACAGAAGGCAGTTTTCCTGTAATGGCTGAGTCAGTGTTGGAAAATGAACTCTACTAAAGTGATTAAAATTTAACTTAAAGCTGATCTAATCAATATTCTCATATTAGTGAATTTATATATTTTTTTCAGCCTGTAGCTGCTGGAAGCATGCAGCCGCTTTCAGTGAAAAAGCCCCAGTAAAGCCACAGTTCACTACCAAACAGCAGACTGACACAGTTACAGTAGAGACCAACTGAGCATAGCGAACATAGTGGAACGTCAAGCTGCTAAAGTGAAAGATATTTCCCTCAGGAGTTGGTGGAGACTTAAATAGAGCTAAAAGAAGAGTGAATCAGGTAGACAGAAACTTGGTCCAAGTCAGTTGAATGTGTAAATAGGCAACTGTTCTCTAATATGTTCTTCATATCAACATTCATTCATATTTTCTGTGCCATCTTTTACAGCCATAAACTGAAGCCGTACATGGTAAATTTTATAGAATTAACCTTTTTGTAATATTTGTTGAAACTGTGACTATAGCCACACAGTAGTACATGAGACAGACCATCTGTCAAATATAATTTAGTGTTTAGCTGTAAAATAAAGACATTTGCTCCAGTCATTGGGCGGTGCTTCGTTTTGACTGTTTTCAAATGTTCTCGTTTTACAGCTAAACAGTACACTAAAATGTGTTTCTGAAAGCATTTGAGGAGAGAAAAAGCAATGTAGTAACAGAAACTTGACCGCAGTTCACGAGCAGTGATTGACATGGCTGCCAGCTGCGTTAACATGTAACTCAAATCAAACATATGGCTCCAACATACCTGTAGCCTATATGACAATATCATGACTACTTATGTATTTTAGCACCAATATCAGCATTTAATATTGTAGCTGGAATGGCTTAAATATTATTTTATGTGCACCATTTTTAGAATAAAATAAAACTAGAGACCATCTTGTTATAGGATCACTCCAGCCCTGATACAGCAATCTGCCTCTTAAAACGAATGTGAGCCAGGGGGTGTAAAGTGGAGGGCTAATGGCCCCTTCCCTACTTCCAACCCCCCTTGCTTTACCGCACCCACACATCGTCAAACTTGGCCTACGTGTAATGTTTTGTGGCTGCATTTTTCACATTTGTGATGCTATGGTGGTGAAAAAATCTGTCCACAGACAACCACATTTTTCCATGATGACACACACACACACACACACACACACACACACACACACAAAGTGAAAACAAAGCCATTCATTGTGATAAAAACAAATGCATAACAATGTAAATGTGTATATTTTTGTCTCCGGTCACCTGATCCTCACCTGCCTGCACACCTGCCTCTCATTGCCCCTAATCAGCCTCTCAGTGTATGTTCCTATTGCAGTCCAGCAGCTGTTCCTTTTTTGGGATTTGTTTATCTCTGCTGTTTGCATGCAGGTTGCTGACCTCTGCCTAAAATCAAGTCCAAGTAGTGTAAGCCTCATTTAAATCCTTCCTGCTCTGTTTTTTAAGTTAAAACACAACTGGGGACTTAAATTTGTAAAAATACATCATATACTAGCAATCTGCAGATTAACCAGTAACCATAGATAGATAAATGTAGTGGAGTAAAAAAATAGGAAATGTTCCTCTGAAATCTAGTGAGTCAACGTATAAAATAAGATTAGAAAGTACAAGTGCCTCAAATTGTACCTACATAGAGAGTTTGAGTAACACTGAGGCAGACAGTCCCTCTGCACTTTTCTTGTTGCACAGCCATACTTTGTAATTTAAGCAGAGCTTTAAAGATTCATGCTGGGATTGATGACTGTAGATACAGATGTAATAAGCCTATAGTCTCATTTTATTATTTTTTTTCTACAAGTCCTCCCCCTCACACAATCCTCCTCTATTTAAACATTTACAGCATCCGTTCCTTTCACTCACGTCCTCAATTAAAGATCAAAATCTTTGCATTTTAATTGGAATTATATTAGCCCATTTAATGCCTTGTGACATTAAAGTTTTATCCATAATTTGAAAATAGGATGACGCTCCGGTGAAATGGGGCCGATGACATTGGGGCTGAGCAGTGAAGTGTAATTTGTCCAGACCTGGTGACACTTGCCCAGGTCCTGAGAACTGAGTCAAGCTGTTACCTCAGTGTGTGACAGTGGCCACCTGCTCCATTCACAGCCCACTGAACTTCCATAGGCTGGCGTTTGGAAAATCACTATCTCTTGGGAGACCGTAATTCTGGTCTTGACTCAGTGTTGTTGTGTAGTTATTATCTGCCATGACATGGATACCACTTTCTGACTGTCAGTTTTTATTCAAAATTTATGCTACCATCTGAACATGGGAAAAAATATTTAATTTGTAATGATCTGATCAGAGGCTGTGCCTTATAACGCATTTTGGGTTGTCTTCTCAGTAAACTAAACTTCTCTCTCAAGGTTAGGAGAACTATAGTGAGCTGTGCTGAATATATCATGATACCAAACCATCCGAGAGAAAATGTGTGCCAATGCCAATGGCACAAGAGAGGGGAGGTAGGAGCTAGAGTTGAGGCCCACTCAGCCTGAGGAGCAGCACAGCACAAGCTAGTTACACATTCACCTGTGGGGGAATGTAACAGGCGGTTACTGCTGATAACAGATTGGCACCAATGTGGAAGCATGAGACCTGCCCTCCAGTCATGCCCCCCACCCAGTGTAACATCATTAGCTCAGGACTGTTGCTGTTGTTAGCGCTGTTTATTGAGTTAGCACCATTAGCCACTAGTTGTTGGCTTAGGGCCTGTGTTCACGTGTGGGTTTTTTTATCAGTGTCTTTTTTCAGTGGTTCCCAATGAGGTTATCAACCATCATGCAGCAGCCTAGAGAAAAATCACCGCACCCAGCGTCTTTTTTCAGAGTGCTCCGAATTTTTTGTGCGGCAGCAATCAGTGCTTACAGCTGAAACAACATGTTCTCACTCTGACCTCGTCACATATCACCATTTGGTCATAGATGTTCCTCGTCGACATATGATGTGCAAGGTATCCTGGGTGCGTTACTTTGTGACATTTTGGAACGCTGTGTCAACTTCGGCCTGTTACATGCGTTGTGTGTTTTGGAAATACACTTCGGTTTTTACAGGAAATTTACAGTTTGCATACAGTGTCTTCCACAGTAAAGACACTGTGTTGGTACGACACTGTGAATTGATTTTTTTTTTTCCTTCAACAACAAACGCACATGGTTGCCTTTAGGCGACACATGGTTAGGTTTAAGCAACAAAGTCAGTGGTTGTTGGACCCATCCACGACCCCTGACGCCCAGCCTAACCAGGCCTTCATCCCCTTAACTTATGTTGTTATCCTGCAGCATTTCCCCCTGATGCCACCGGGCGTCATTATACAATAATGGCAACTGGCCGCGGACCATGCCAACATGAAAGGATGGCTTTCTTTGTTGCTATCTGAAGCCCAAGCGCCGGTATTCAACAACTTTGGAATAACACCCGGTTTGGTTGAAAATCTCTTCTTTAGCTACTGTCTATCCTGAGCTGTAGGATACGTCAGTCAGAAATGATCACAACAATGCTAGAAAAGCCCATGTGTGGAAGCAGATTGGTTGGGCGATGAATGTTGCTGTTTTAATAAAATAAAATCCAGAGATTTCTCATGACCTGTTCTCATTAACAAGTTGTCACTGAATTATAAATCCTTGATAAGGGGTGCTTTTTTTAGAACATAGTAACCACATGGGAAAATACTGACCTTCGAATAGCACAGGACAGTGAGAGGCATGCTTGGTGTGTTTACAGATGTCCACAGTCTTGTAGGAGTCGGCTGCTTTGTCGGAGGCCACAGTGTTCACTGACGGCCATGTTCGAGTAACACGAGTCTGAGTTCAGCCCGGCTTCCTCACCTCTTCTGTCAAAGCTTCATTTTCATGCAGAGCGATCGTAGTGAAGGGGGCAAAATTACCCAGAATCCCACTGTGTTACCATATGCTTCACCCATTTTGTCGGAGGCTCACGTTGAGGAGCAGTCTGCTGCTAACTGTCTGAGATCAAAGGCAAAAGTCCTGCAGATAAAAGTCGATTAGTGCAGAGAAAGAGACAGACCAGAGCTGAGCTTTGTTTTGTCAGAAACCCAGATTGGGCATAAAGTGGAGAAAATGGTGTAGAGTAATTCCATTTCTCACCCACCTCCTACTTCAAAGTCAGGTTCTTCTATCTCCTTTCTGATTCGCATCAAAGTAATTATTAACATTACTGAAACAAATCTTGGCCGAAATCTCAAAGCCTGACAGAGCATCCATGCATCCCCACGGAGCTCTGACTGCACTCGCTCTCTATAAAGTGCTAATCAGCTTCTACCAATTTGAAAAATGAACTTGACAACAGATGCTTGTGTTTCTCCTAGAAATTAAATGCCTGAACAACAGCCAGAAATGTCCCTTTTCACCTCTGGACAATAAACTATCTGCCTTGCCAAGTACTCTTTGACATTGGTCCAGATGTCCAAGTCTATCAAATGGTGTTCAAGGACTGCCATGACCATTGGCGAAGCTGGCCAAGAAAGCACTCGGATTTTCTAATCTGCCATGGGTCTTTGTGACTTTGAATCTAAAAAAAATAGAGCTTGCCCTTCAACTTGGACGTCCTCTTCTTTTCTCTTCCGCTTGAATGAGCAGAACATGACATTGTCAGAGGCAGGGGCGGGTAACTGCTTTTAACAGAGCTGCTACTGTTTCAAATCATCTGTTTGTGCTTTGATGTAAAATTAATAAACCAGCAGCAGCCTGTCATAAACAGTGGAGGTTTCTGCATCATGCCTGTGCTGTAGGGATACAAGCTGACCTGATCAAAGATAATATCAAATCAAATATTGTGGCTTTGTTTGGATTTGGAGATATAACACAGTATTGCCGAGATGAAAACCTTGTTTATGACAACATCCCTTCTTATATGTCTCTGTCTGCATATGAAAAGATTGAACAAGTCAGTTCTGGTAATCTTCCTCCCGAGCATGATTAAAAGAAGAAACGTTCAACAATCTGTATTCGGAGTTCGTCTGGGCCCTCCGCCTCACCCTGAAAGCAGAGAGAGAAATGATCGATTACGTTATGCAGCGGACCTTTGTCTTTCTAGCTCCTAGAAATGAAGATAGGCAATCATCCATCAGGCCAGCGCCAGCGACTGCTTCCCAGGGCCTGAATATATGATTACATTGCTTTGACTCCATTTATCTGCATACCTCCTATTCAGCAGTGTGGACTGGAGTGTGCTACTCCACCCCAAAAAACTGCAGCCCAGAAAATTCCTCACAAGCTGTCCCAAATCCTCTTAATGCTATCAATCCTGCTTTCACTCATTCCACTTCATTGTCTCTTTATTTCGGCACTTTCCTGCATGGGGAGACTTGATTGATTTGGCTTTCAAGGATGGGAGACAGGGAAGTTGGGGGGCTAGGCAAAGTGTTTGGGAGCATCGTATAAACTCTGACACAGACAAATGGTTCGGGCCGGATCGGATGAATTATTTGACTTTCGGAATATAGCAGAGGCTTCCTTTCAGACGAGTGGCCTCGTCATGCCTTTTCTCCTGCTTGATAATATGGTGACAAGCACATCTGTTTTCCTCTGGCCCGTATCACTTAGCTGGAGCACATGATGAGTATTCCCACAGGCTGGTTTTAAAAATGGCCAGGAGTTGTGATAAAATAAGCTTTTTCCTGCTTAATAAATTACACCTATTATCTCATAGAGAAATAAAATTAATTGTGTTTTATTTGAGCATTTTAACATTTTAGGATGTCATATATCTCACTCCTTTTCCACCAAATTAGCTCTGGCTCTGGAACCAGTTCTGTTCAGCATTCCTGGAACCTCGTTTCCACCGAGCAAACAAGTCAAGTTTCCACCAATTTTGAACAGAAGCATTGTAATTAAGGATGTGCCATCAATGAAGGATGTTGCACAATGCACAAAGGAAGTAAATTGTAGAAGCAAGATGGTAGATTGCATTGATTACCTGCCAGCTTTTGTTCTGTTTCCTGGATTATTTGCTTTTATCCAAAAAACAAGCCAGCTATTGACGTAGATGTAGAAAACAATTACATGCAAGATTCCATCCTTTCTTTCTGAGAAAGAAACATGTGACTCCTGAGCTCTCTTAGTATGAATTGTCTCTTGAGAATACATGTTGACATAATGGCACATATCTTGTGTGCAGTACAGAGGCCCATGGGTCCATGTTGTTTTGACCTCGCTTACCAGACTAAACGCAGGTGAACTGCGAGTGTAGCACCACCAACTGTAAAACAAATATGTCTTCCAAGAACACGAAAGCTGTCTGAGAACACCCTCTGTGCATTCCAATATCCATTCATTATCTACTATGCCAGGAAAAGATTTAGTATGCCTCAATACAACGTATGCTGTACTACATCTGGTCACATTTTGAAGTATGCAAGCCAGCATGCCTTTCTGGCTACTCTGACCCACAATCCTTTGTGCAGCGGAACATACATCACATTGACTGAGCTGCAAACAGTTGACAGCTTGACCGCTTGTCGACAGCTGATTGACAGCTGTCAGAAGCCGCAATGACGGATGACAGCGAATTCAAGTGACTTATGAGCAGTCAAACAGTAATAGTAGGAATTGTTCAAGTGAGCAAAAATAATTATAAAGACAACAACAAAAGGATATAACTTTGAAAATAATATCGTTCAGTTCAGCTCGCTAACTAGTGACCTGACAATGAAAAATTTAGTTGGATAAAGAAACTGTTTGCAACTGAAAGCTGAAGTCCTACCCTATTACATACAGGACGTACATTTTTGTGATACTTATTGAATTAAATACTTGGCACTCTTCACTACTTTGAGACTTCAACACATGAAGAGAGGGTAAAGGAAAGGGGCAGGCTGCGACTCACTGACTGTCTTTAATCAGGTCATTTCAGGAAAGGATTCTGTTCTTTCACCCAAAAGTTGTAACTGTAAAAAATCCAGGTTGGATAAATTGGTGACTAATGTGTTCTCATACAGTGTTTCCTACACATTCATTTATCTGTGGCAGCCTGCCACAATATCAACAATTGCCACCACCAAGTGATTTTCAATTTTCTAAGGGAGTACTGTTTGTTCTGTTATTCAGAGCACCACACTCTTGGAGCAGCAGAGCAAACCTTGCGCACTAAACCTGCTTTCACACTGCCGTGCGGTAATTTGCCACCTCTGAAGAAGGGAAGTGGTTTTGAACATGGCTGTAGGTGCAGCGGTTGCTGACCATTTGCACATGCACAGATTTTGCTCTGCGGCGCTGAGTCCACCGCGTTGTACTTCTGGTGGTTGCTGCCTGGCTTTGGCTGATCAAATAGCAGACATCACTTAGGCAGACAGAAGACAAGATGGAGGAGCTGAAAATGCTGCTGATGTCTGAACACAAACACTTATGGCACTGGCAACTTATAAGGATACACAAAAGAAAAACTGAGCCTGGGAAAACATTTCCACCAAACATCAGATGACTGGTAAATTGTTATAATCTGTAGAAATCTTTGCCATGGACCCCGCGGTCCAGTGCTGTGTCTACCTTGTGTAGTGGCAGCAACAAAAAATTTGCTACCCCTCCTCCGTCATCTACTGTCACACATTGAATCTAATTCTGCGGGAAACCCTGTCAGATGATAATTTTCCAACAGCATATGTGGTTTAAATGCACTTCATAGAATTGGCTATGGTGTGTCAGGATGGTTCTGGAGTTACTGGAAGACACATTTTCTGCTTGGCTAAACAAATCCTGCATATTTGTACTGGATTCACAGAGATTGAATTGATATAGATCTTCTCATCTGTCTCTAATTAAGACCCATAACATTTCCTAAAATACAGACTGGCTCCTGTAAAACCTGTTATTGAGAACCTAAGTGGATTACAAACCTGTTTCTAACACCACAGTAAGTAGTGTATTTTCCCTAACAGTGGTCCCAAAACAACACTGGCTTGACTTCATTTAGGTTCCTTACTGACAAGATTGAACAACTGCTCTTCTAAAGCTACAACACAATTTCAGACTCAGCCAGAGAATGAAGGAACGGAGGGAATGTAAAATCCTCTTTGCAAACATAGTTACAGAGTTTGTTATGGAAATCGCAGTGGCATTGATTAACACCATGTGCAGATTAGTCAGACGGAGCTGAGAGGCAGCCGAGAGCCACACTGTGGGACAGGGACTTGGGGGCAATTAACAGCATTGACACCATTTTGTGTGTTGATCCTGAGCAGCAGGGTTTTCATAGAGAAGTCCCACCAGCGCCAAGCAGCTCTCCCTCACTAATCCTCTGCAAGATTTCCATTTTTAATGAACTTCATTTATTTTTGTTACAACCGCTTAAACATTTCAACAGGGTTTTTTTTTTATTGTTGCCTATTGGAAGAGGCTTAACTTGATGTATTTCAAATAATTGATGGAACAGGGGCTTAGCCAAAATAGGCATGAAATCATTTCTGACCCCATCCAGAAATGAGGCAGAGAGGGGATTCACAGGCAGACACCACTGTAATGAAGACATCGCCCAGCTGCATACTTTATACATAACAATGTCTGTGTCTCCACGGCCATACTTACACCTGTCTTTTCAATGTCATCTGACCCTGCTGGCTGTAATAACTGACAGGTTCGTCTCCTCCCTGATCGGATTTTGAGTTTAATGAGCCAGGCTACATGTGATCAGACAAGAACAGGAAGACATAAGACATATAACCCACAAATTTCATGGAGAAAACTCTCAAATCCACCCCCAATCATATATATCAAGTGGTGGTATGTGTAAATTGTTGCAGGTGGTGGGTCCTTGGGTCACTTCATTAATGCTAAGTATTAGAAATATGCAGCGAGTAGAGTGGGAGGAACACTGATTACCTAAGGTGATGCTAATGGCTTTAGAAGTAACAATTTTCTAACCTCTGCATCTTGATTAATTTGGTACTCCTGCACTTCGAGACCTTACTGACAATCTTTGAATGACTAATTGCCTGTAGTTAAATGCATATAAGTTTCTTATAAGGTTAGACAGAGCCTTTTAGATTACTGAAGTTATTATTTTACGAAATGCTTATGTGCTTCGATGTATGCTGCAGCCTGTGCTTGTTTTCAGACTGCATGGCCATTTTGATTTTTTTTTGCTGTTGGTTGTTAAAGGACTAGTTCAATATTGTGGGAAGTAGGCCAATGCTTATTCGCTTTCTTGCTCTAAGTAAGATAAGAGGATGAGTACCACTCAGTACTACATGGTAACTACAGTATGTAGTGGGGTTGGGCGATATTTTTAAATTTTCCAACCGGCCACCGTCTGTCACAGTTCAGAGATGGACCCAAAATTCAGAATAAAAGGCAGGCACACTTGAACAAAAAGTGAGCTTTACTGGAACAAAACAGTCAGGCAACAAAAGCTGACAGGACAGGCTAAACGAAATCCAAGTACAAGGGAAACATTTTAAAAACTAAACTAGAAACTAAGCACATATGCAACAAGGGACCAGAAACAAACGCAGAAGGGAAGAGGGTTGTTAATAAGGCACAGGTGAAAGGAAGGCTACTGAGGAACACATTCAGGGCGGGGTAAGACAGTCACAAAGGTGGGAAAACACACAAAGGAAGTAAAACAAAACCCATGAAAAATTATCTTAAAAAAGGGGGAAACAACAAAAGCCCAGGCCAACAACCGGCGATTGCCAGTAGGCCTATAACTTCATCTCCCTCTCCCCTCTTAGCTTTTTTAGTCTAATAAATAAACAAAATAAACTCTCAAGATGTTAAAAAATGAGCCTTGACCTTTTTACTGGGATTATGCTGAACTCTTTCTTGGTTAAATCTAAAAATGGTTGCGTTGCGTTTTAGCCTGGATGGGTGGAAATGCATCATTTGAAAACGATGATGCAGACACCCATGTTTGCTTCCGAATAGGTCTTATAAGTCATGGCATGTCAAGCCAAAACGTTATAGCTGGATCTACAAACTTTCTGTGATTTTAGCCTTCTTGTTTAGATACTCTGTTCCCATTGCCTTGGCTTCCTCCAGCGATGGGTAATGCTCCCTGTACCTCTCTTATATGTCCCTTTGCAACTCCCAATCTACTTTCCCCCACCTTGACCACCTACCTATGTGGGACTTTCAGTAACAGTTCTGCTTCGTTGTTGGTCTAAGTGTAACCCGGTTCAAAATACCATATATAATAAAGTTAATGTTTAAAAATGTTAAAACATTAAAAGTATCTGAAATAAGGTTTAAAAGTCAGATCATAAAAAAGATACATCATAAGTAAGGTTAAAAAAGTTGTTTCCTGTAAGATTAAAAAATGCTGTGGAATAAGAAAGTTAAACAGGTACTGATGTAAAGATATAAGTATGTTGAGTAAATGTTTATTTTATTTTGAAGAGTGTTTTATTTTGAAGGTTATAGCAGGAAAAGGAAGTGGTGTGTGAATGTGTGCCGCTTGACTGGCTGAGTCACAACGTGTAAAAAAGTCTGTGAAAAGTATGTAGTTGGGTTTTTTTTAGGGCTGCCTATCCGACAGTTTGTGCCTGGACATTAATCTACATATCTTCTGTGAAGAGCTGAGAACATTTCTACCCGAAGTGTGTTGAACATTTTTTCATGGTATGTATTATTAACTGAGTTTTAAGCCTCACCGTACCTGAGCATCATATCAGGCCTGCAACCATGGGGAAATTTAGAACTAATTTCTGGTGGGTGACTGTGTGTGTGAGCTTGGTGAGTGTGGGCCCACTGGTATTTTATTTTATTTTATTTTTTTTAAAAAAAAGGATAATTGAATGTCAGTTGAATATTGTGTTTATCCAATTTAAAAGTATCATTGTGGAAGTTTATATGTGAGTTTAAGAGACTAACAAGTGGTGTAAAGAGACTGAATTATCCCTATAATGCCAAATGCATCAAATTTGATACAAACATTTCTGAGACCTATTGCATCCCCTTATGGTAAAAACTTCACTCAAAACCCTCTTGTATCCAATCTGATACTTGTCTTCCACTTCCTGGTGGGTACCTTTATCTCTACAACAATTCAGACACAGTACATGGGACAATCCAAGATGGCCGCCTTCAGATAGTTCCCAACTCACTGGATCAAGGTAAAGAAAATTGCGATTTTTTCGATTTTCCAGTGACATTTTCTATGAAATTTTTAGTAATATTCTAACATGAGCACTTGTCCAGACAAGGAAAGGTCTGAGGTTGGTGTGAGTGGAGATGTTGTTCTCAAATTGACATCAACCCTTCCTGCAGGGAAGAACCACAAAGTGTTCGCGGACAACTATTTTACATCACTCCCATTGTTGGAACACCTGCGGCAGAGAGGGATATACTACCTTGGCACCATCAGGATGAACAGGGTACCCAACTGCAGCATGAAGTTGGGATGAACAGGGTACCCAACTTCATGCTGCCTTGGCACCATCAGGATGAACGGTGAATGGTGTGACAACAAACCCGTCAACCTGGTGTCCTCTTTTGTTGGCATCACTCCCCAAGACCACGTGAAACGCTGGGATCGGAAGACCAAAAAATATGTCATGGTTCCCAGACCATCCATCATGGAAACCTATAACAGATTCATGGGGGGTGTGGATCTTACGGATATGCTGTCTGCCCTGTGCAAATACAGCTTCAAAACCAGAAGATGGCACTTGTATATCTGGTGGCATAGTGTCACAGTGGCACTCATCAATGCTTGAGACCTGAAGGCACTGGACCTAGAGAAAAACACCATGCCCCTGAGAAGATTTCAGGCTTTTCCCTGGTAAGTGCAGGAAAAGCAAAAGTCAGGGGTGGCAGACCACTCTCCTCTCCACCAGTATCCTCTCCACCACACTCCTCACCAGCACAATCACCATCATCACCACCACCACAGAGGAGGTGGCGATCGACCAGTGTGCCTCCGGATGTGAGGAGAGATATGGTCAACCACTTCCCATCCTGGGAAAAGCGACAAAGGTGCAAGCACTGCACAGGACCCTTTACCATGTGCGCTGTGGAAAATGCAACGTCCATCTCTGCCTGAACAAGGACAGGAACTGTTTCCATAATTACCACATGGCATAATAAATGAAAAAGTCACTGGAAACACTCACAGTTTTAAAAAATGAAGAGGCTGATGTTCTTGTTATCGCCTTAACTGCTGTTTTCATGATTACCACTTGTCACAATAAAAGAAAGTTACAGGAAAAGGTAGCAGTTTGAAAAAAATAAGAGGCCAATGTTCTTGTTGAATAGCCTGAACTGCTGTTTTCAGGCTTACCACTGTTCATAATAAAAGAGAAAAGAAGAAAGAGGCCTAAAGAGGCTGGTGTTCTTGCTGTATCGCCAGAACTGCATGTAATGCCCAGTGTATCATTTACGATACAAATGGAAAAACCTATATGCAAATAATTTTTTGTAATTTATTTTTTAATTTTGTGAAAGGGCCAAATAAAGGTTCCAGATTCAAGAAATCAGAATTTTCTGTCCATTATTTCTGGGGTCAGGCATTACAGGGTTAAATTTTATTTTAAAAAAGGCTGCATTTTATTTGTTTTGATATCTTTCCCTAAAAGTAAATAACTGAGTTTACTATTCTTACCACTGATTCCAGTGTGATTTTTGGTTATTTCATTCATTAAAGGTGTTTGAATACAGGTTAAAATCAGTGAAGGTTTTAAAGGAGAAGGCACTTGGGTTTAAAGGAACTGATTAAAGGATTATTACCGTGCTTAGATTTACAGTTAATTTGCAGTGAATAAAAGACTCAAGACACATAAAAAACTTTAAAACAGAGAACAGATTACATCACCTAACTATTATTCATTGTATACTATTTTATTTTAGTTAGAACTCAGGGCCCTTCCCTGATTATATTAGGGGATAACTGGGCTACTCAAGCAAAGAAATCCTTGATCTTATTTTTCATCATATCTGTGGTATAACTAGTTTTGTAACTATGTAACCAACCGCTGAGTAGATAATCTGCTTCCTGTTAACATCGTCCCTAGCATTCCCATAGTATGTGAAAGGTCATGTGATATGTGCTTTCAGGCGTTAGCATGGACAGATATTAACTCTGAAATTGTGCTTAAATGCTCATGTGTATGAGTGTAATGATTGTTTTAATTTTAAAATACATTTTTAAACTGAAAACATTTTAGTGTGGATATGGCCTAAAGCATAAAACTCATATCTGCTCTGTACTCTCTTGAGCAAAATAAAAACAGAAGTGACACAATTCATGTTTTTGGCCACAAAAATAGTGGATTTGGTAGAATAAAGACCATTACTGTGGCTAGAGGCAGAGGAAAAAGTGAGTCATACGACAGAGTGAGACATAGCGTTTCTCTCGACAGTGTTTGCCATGTCACATTTCTGGGAAGTGCAAAAGCACCCCAATTCCCTGCACCAAAAACATCATAATTACTACTTGAAATGTGACTTTCTGCAGAGGCCTAAATAAAGTGAATCATTTATCACACAAATAAATCAAACGAGAATCATTCTTGTTCCCAGTGTCTGAAGTACAGCTTTTAGAATGTACTAACATCTGTTGATTGCCACTGGTGCTTACAACTCAATGTGTTTCTGTATCAAAGTAGGCCTGCAGTGCAATGCAATATTTATTGAACCTTATGCTCTCCTTGTCTCGCCTTCCTCAAGGACAGAGGCAGAGATGTTTTGATGTGTACAAGCAGGAAAGCAGGAGCCTCTCACTAATGATCTGGCCAGCTGATAGAGGCCTCAGGGTGCTCTCTGCTCGCAGGCTGTAGCAGCAAAACGCAAATTAGGAGGGTCACCAGTTAACTAATGAGGCCATACTTTCCAGGGACAACAGGAGGAGAACAAAAGAGAGTGTATGCATGAAGAGGTGAAAGTAGACAAAGTTATCAGAGGGAGAATGTGGTGTTAGATGAATGGATAAACAAGATATATTAGTCCTTATGTGTTAAAAGTCAAGCTGAAACCATTTTTGCAAATAATGTAAAAGCAGGAAAAATATGTTCATTGCGCAAAATATAGAATCAGACCGCTGAGTCCTTAGCAGCAACATCTTTTTCTGTCAGGTGCTTCAGTGAAAGAAGACAACTGTTCAAATATAGAAAGAATTATATTGTGGAAAGGCAATTGTGAGACTGTGTTCGATAGTTGGGGAACTCTCAAAAGACATACTAAAGAATAATAAAAATCGAAGCAGCAGAGGCGGATATATCCTGACTTTTAGCCCAGACCTATTCAACCGATGGCCCGCTGTCCACATCTGGCCCAGAAGCAACCTCTGAGTGGCCAGTCATACAGAAAACTGACATACTGGTATGAGAAAATATGTAAACTACATATACAGTAGTGTCTAGAGGTAGATAACAAGTGAGCTATTCGCTTTCTTCTTATCTCTGTTAAGTTACACTTGCGCAGTGCCAATCAGACAGGATGCAGGGCTTGGTATAGCAACACCCTGCCAATTTTATCTTTCACAATACAATGTCTTCTCATGTGACGCAGTTCTGACCATGCCAAATTGTTTTTCAAACACCTGGGCTGCAGTCTAATAAGCCCTTTTTAGATAGGAATAGGAAAGCCCAATCAGTCTTTTCAGCATTGGCAGTATAAAAACAAAATCGGGGAGTGCAGCAAAATGCCGCCTACCTACTTTGGTTAATACAGAATGCGCCTTTTTCGGGGCAATGGGGGGCGTGAGCAAGTAACAAAACGTGTAGCTCAGCGTGTGACATAAACAGTGATGTGGGAGGGAAGCCGCGGCTGGTCAGTCCTTCGGCGATTCTCTCGTAAGTCAGCCCGTTCTTCACCGTTCCCGTCATCTGACAGTTAATGGCATCTTCGTTTGCGAGGGCAAGGAGGGTGCGCAATTCCTTGTCTCCTCAGTTGCTCATCTTTACAGTGTTTGTCAGGTTTGCGCTTCCTTCTTGCTACTAGCTGCTCGCTAATTCCTGCTATCAGCTGTTTCCTGTTTATCCACCGCCAGTGGGTCACACGTGCGGTGTCATCAACAGCCCCTCCCGTGGCGGAAGGCCGTCTCGGTCTGTTTAAACTAAAAGGGTTCCGCCAATATGTCTACCCTACGAGGCAGAAAATTGGGCACCTCGGATCAACCCCCCAATCCGGCTCTGTGTGTCTAAACGCTCACAGCTTGCCTGCAAAATGGGCCAACATTCGCCGAAAATCTGGCAGTGTAAAATGGGCGATAGTCTCAATTGCATCTTTTCCTAAACAAACACTTTTCCTTGACTATGATAGAAAATTCAATGAGGTGAGGTGTGAGTGTGTTTTTGTGTCTGTGCGTTGGTGCGACTTGTATATGAGGACATTTTACCGGTATTTACACCACCTTATGAGGACATCACTGACTTGTGATGACAGTGAAAATGTCCTCACAGGTCAAACACTGTAGAAGCACTTATCAAGTGTTAAAGAACTCCTGCTTTTTCTCAGTATGTCCCCATAAGTCTGTTATACCTGACTGTTTGTGCGTGTGTGAGGGAGGAGGAGGAAGGGAAATACTAGTGGAGAGAGAACGTGATATTGGTTCATGTTATTGGCTTTAACAAAAGCTTAAAAAAAAAAAAAAAAAAGTTTTGAATAGGCTGCTGAAAATGTGTAGTCCACCTACACATCCTGGTTTTAAAATTTTAATTGATTGAATAGCCCTGTTTTAGTCCCAGTGGGTTAAGCTTAAAAACCACTGGATCCTACATCATGTAGATAGATCCAACATTTCCCACAATGCAACTGGACGGCATTTTTTATTAGATTGTCTCTGCTTGATAAACAGCAACATCTTCAAAACCTCCAGTTTCTAACACAGACTTCCATTTAAAAGACTAAACTCTCAGCCCCAAATGACATTACCAGGGTCGTTTTCTCTGACTTGACAAAGCTTCAGAGCCACAGAGGACGTTATACAAATTGCTTTCTACTTTATTTAAAAACAACAACAACAACAACAACAACGCAAGGTCCAATTGTTAGCTTTTTCTTGAGCTTTCAACCACTTCTCAGAGTCTTGATTAAACTCTCAAACTCCATCCTGGTGAGTAAGTGGAACTTGAGAATATTTTGCCAAACTAATTTCAAAGTCAAGGATGAATAATGTTCCTATTCTGTTAACTGTTAAGCTGTTTTTGCGTGTCTGAAGAATGAGACTTTTCAAGCCACCTGAATATTGATAAAACAATCAATTGATTAGATAATTGTTAACAGGAGAACTCCACCATTTGACTCACTTGTCAGTCTACTATGTGAAATCAATTGTATGATGTTTTCTGTGGCCGTGGAAGAGCTTATTTTTAATGAAAAGCATTAACACATTGAAAGATGTGGACACTTATCACATATGGATGGTCTTATGAAACATTTCAAAGAGTTGCATCAAGGGAAATGTAAGATCAAACATTTTCTTCACCAGCCTATCTGCATGGGTTGCTTTGGTAATGATGTGTGCGTCAGTGACTATGTAACTACACTTGTAACTTGGATTTCCAACACCAGATATCTGTTGATAAATTACCTTGTTTTGTAGGTTTCTTCCAGCTTTGCCTGTACAAGCCTCCCTCCAGACTGCCAGCAGACAATTTATTTCATGTCTGTCCATGGACTGCTGTTCTCTATAATGTCCTTGTGCATTGCTAGTAGCAGTATGGATTTGGCTCAGCACTTTTGTCACTAGAGTCACTATGTCACGTAGTGAGTGATTCAGAAGACTCTCTGAGTGGCCAGAGCAGCCGGACTGAGACATGTCCTTAGAAATCTGATTGGGGTCGCATTTCAAACCAATTTGCAAAAAAAAAACCTCATGTAGTTTTTTTTTTTTTTTTCAATTCAATTTGGATACAATCTGGACGTTCTTGGATTTTGACCACTGGGTCAAATCTCTGGGGTAGCCAGTCAGTTATCAGAGAAAATTGCCAAACATTCTTGCTTCAGTTTGTTAAATGTGAGGATGTTCAGCTTTTCTCTGTTCTATGTCAGTAAGTAAGTAAATTGACTTCAGGATGTTATTAAGTGTAGGTAATTAATCCAGGAAGCTAGATACTACAATGATCTTTTCAAACATCTGTAGGTACACTAGTCATTTGTTTCCTTGCACAGGATAAAAAGTTCCTCTTGGATATGATGAATCTTAAAAATCCTGACAGTAGTGATTCTTCCAAAATACGTCCAACATCGTGACCCTGAAGTCTGTTCAGTCCTAAACCTGCTGCAGCTGGGGCAGTGCTGCATCACTGTCGGGTCTCAAATGAGAGCAAAAGTAATTGAGCTTGATTAACCTGGCCCTTTGCCACATCATTAGATTGATAGATGGAAGTGGCAGATCAGACAGGAGAAGGCGGGAAGCACTTAAGTCATAAAGCAAGGTCGTTCTAACCATGTGACTGACTCATTTGCAGTGTTTGTTTCCACCTGCCTTGGCGCGGCACTCGCAATGTCAATTGCATGAACGAGGGGCAGATATTTCACTTTCCTGGGTGACCATCTACTTGACGGCCGCATTGTAAATGCAAATTGAAAACAGGAGACCATGAATCACTATGCATATACGTATATATTCACGCTGTATGGATGGCTGCAGTCGCTATCTGCTTTGGTGCCAAGAGAGCTGCTATGTCAATCCCTTTATCACATTTATTCTGTGCTATCTGATGAGCCAACCATTGAAAGCAAGTCAAATTTATCTAGGAAGTGTTTCAGAAAAAGGAACAAATAATGCAAGCAGATAAAAATATGACATTTAAGTGGAAGAGAGTTGAAGCCATATATTTATACATACAATACCACTGCTACTCTTGGCATTTTTACTCAAGAACAACTTTACTTTCAGTATTTCCCTCGAATGCTTTTTGATACTAAACTGTATTCTGGAAAGTTTTGTACTGCACTACATTTACCTGACAGCTTTAATTACTAGATGCAGTGCACATTAAGATTATACATATGATGAGCTTATGAAATATGAGGTTATGATGTTGATGTTTTTAATTATTCTATCCAACAGTATATGAAGTAGTTCATATTAGCTCCACCTTGACACTGAATACTCAGAGGGGGCATTTTCTGTGAAACTTTTCCTTTAAAACAGGCTACTTTACCTTTATCATAGTACTGTTTTTAATGCAGGACATTTACACGGACTCTTCTTCCACTACTCACTGTACCTTTCATATTCACTTTGTGTTAACAATGTGGGGAGTAGGGGAATAATATGTTACTGATACATGTTACTCATATATGTAATATGAACATTTCTTTCTTATGTTATAGCCCCACATCTGCAAACACATGGAGCATTGTTGAAACAAAAAAGGACCAATAATAGCCACAAATAAGTAAGGAGGTTGGCCTGCCAGGTGTGTAGCCAGTTTTTTGCTAAAAGATGTATGAGTCACGATGTTTGCACTCTGTATGTTACACAGCGAGCATAATACCAATGTTAGCTAATTATATCATTGAACTTTCAGCAAAGTTAATCAACTGACTTGAATTAAATGGCCTGTTAGCTAATTAATTTGTATACTCTGTTCAAAATCTGTCACAAAAGTTCTTTTTCAACATGCTCGAGGCAAATTTCCAACCAAAAAAATAAATCCAAAAGGAAGCGATAGCAAACATATGAAAGATTACAGAGGTTCCTGTAGGAGTCATAGATTTATAATAATACCTAGATAATGGACATCAGATGCCAAGATGGCACCTTTTCATTCCAATGGAGTTGCTTGCCTGGCACATACACCACGAAAAGTTTGTTATTTTGCTTGTTTACTTCCGAGGTAGTTCCGGCTTGGCACATAGACTTTACTTTGTGATGATATCACAGATTTTTAAATCGCTTTTTATTGGCTCAAGGAGAGTTTTACAAATATAAAACCTCGATGGATAAAGAAAAGAAAATCATAATAGGAAGAGTCATAATTAACCGTGTTTGCATTTTAAGGTGTCCTGTCAGCAGTGTAACAGACATCTCTTTTGTAACGGTCCTCCTCTATGGGGAAAATACTTTTTGGGCTGCAGACAATTTTTTTTACTGCAATACTGTGAGTGGCCACTGGGAACAAATGGCTGCTAGGCTAAGCAGCAATCCTGGGGGTCTGGTAGGAATAAATAGACATCCTATTGTCTCAGATGTCTGCACAGAGCTATATGGAAATGAGACGCAAAGGAGTACAGCAAAGCTAGTAGCTCTGTGTGGTTTTACATAGGCCAGGGGTAGGCAACCTGTGGCTCTGGAGCCACGTGCCGCTCTTTCGCGCTTCTTGAGTGACTCGCTGTGGCTTCATCAAAGAAATCATATCAGCACCAAAAAAAAACCCAATTGTTTAAACATTTCTTCAACCAAATATGCTTCAAATATTTATGGCCTGGTGCATTTTCCTCCAACTTTTGCTAAACCTCAAGAGCATTCACTACTCTTAAACCTAGCTAGGCTAGCTGTGGATTCCAAACCCCCCCCCCCCAAAGAGTAAAAGTGTGTGGACAGCTTCATTTGCTTTCACTACCAACTCTGCAGAGTTAAAATAATCATAAATAGCCAACTGCAGTGTTGCCACCTTGTAGCAAGACATATTAATGGATGCTCATTTAGACCTATTAGTAGTGTTGATTTGCTAATTGATATTAATTTTGGTCAAAAATGGCTCTTGACAGTATAGGTTGCTGACCCCAAACATAGGCTGACGTCAGTATGCTGGCATGCTCACAGTGACAGTGCTGATTATGGTGTTAGAAGAAAAGTCAGAGGATCATCAGAATTTGTCTGTACTAAAATTCATGGCAAGTCACCCATCAGAGATATTTTCTTCTGGACCAAATTGGTTGACCAACAGACTGACATTGCTATCCCTCCTAGCATGGCTAATACACGCTGAGTAGAGGAGAGATTAAATCTAGACATTATCTGAGGTGCTGTAATAGCAATCAAAGTACAAATCCAAAATCACCATTGTCAGAAAGCTACATTTTCTGTTAAAAAGTACAAGGACCTTAATTTCTGCTTGTAGAATATGTGCTCTCATAAAAACTCAAAACTCATCAACCACTAAAGTTGCAGAAAGTCTCCCCCCAAAGGACAGGTCGCCTTTCCACTTTCCAGCATATAGGCCAAGATAGGAGTCGCTTTCTAGGACCAAATATGTCACTGAGAGTCTTTGTCCAGCTATGACTGATCACCTTTGCTGTCGCTCTTTTTGAATATGGGCCCTGGCTTTGAAATCTTTTTTTCTGTTGTCTAAGCCTTCTTTTTCTCTGCAAATCTCCAGAAAGTCAACAACTGGTTTCTTTCCCACTCTGTGCTTTCTTTCCTAAATGAAATTGTCCTTCATATGACAGTTAGGGCAGTTAACAAAATACACATTAAGTTACAGTAAAAGCTTGGTGAGAGCTCATTTGAATGTGGATTTGTGTGCAGTACTCAAACTCAAGAGGTGCTTTGGGATGCACTAAGCAGGCTGAGTCTGGATCTCTGAGTAGAGAATTTAAATTAAAATGCATATGGAGACATCAGGTAATTGGTCTGTGAACATCTCCAGCAGCTGAGAATCCTCTGCGTCCTCCCTGCCTTCATTTAGGGAGAGAGCTTCGTCCAGGGAGTACGCCATTACTGCTTTTCATGATGTGCTGGGGGCCGGGGGCCGCGCCGTTCAGTGCTTATGGTTTTCGTGTGGGAAGATTTTTGGGAGAAGGAGATTACACTGATCTAATTAATTACCATCGTAAAAACAGCAAACATCATTAAAGTGTAATTCCATTAGAGCTCCTCATTCCACCAGTATTCATTAGCAGACAAGAGTGGGAAACGGGAGACGCTGAGGGAGAGAATGTGCACGAGTCCACGCCCACACACACTCACGCACACGCATACACACTAAAGTGAGGCTGGGTGTGAGTGTGCAGAATTCAGATCAGTGTTCTGCTGTAATAGTCAGACATGAAGACAGACGGAGCAGACAGAGTAAAATTCACAGGTGTTTCTTAGAATTCTATGAAGCAGACATATCAGTGCTGTATAAGGATTCTGGTGGATCTTTGTGGAGCTATCTCAGCATGCAACAGATGAAAGGCAGGGAAATAGGCAGCACAGGTCCCTGGTGGGCTGCAGTGATACTGTAGAATTTTTTCACAGAGAATGTACCTCAACTTGTTGCATTCAGCTGTGGATTACATGCAGGAGCGGACTGGCAACAAAAGGCAGCTTGGGAATTTGCTGTCAAGGGGCCCCAGTTTGATCTAACAAATTCAGACTGACACAGCATGTTTGTCAATCAATTAATCATCAGTAAAAAACAAACACCAAAACAAACAACTCCCTGTGTTTGTGAGTTCAGAAAGCAAAATTGAAAGATGAATTAATGTTATGATCACCTGACACCTAATTTGTCTTCATATCTTGTTTAGCAGGAAAAAACAGTCAGCAGTGACAGAACTAAATTAGAACCAGTAGACTCTATCCCCAGGAGCACACTTTATTCACACTGCAATATTCACACAAAGCACACTATAATTACTCCAAGTACATTTTTAACAAATCATTTTTATTGCTGGGCTGGCTATCAAATCAAGTCTAGGATGGAAACTATTTATTGTCAGAAGAAAAATGGTTGCTAATCCATCTATTATTGTGATTAAAACGTTATATAGTATGTATAAATGTTAGAGGGAAGAGGGAGGGCCGGCGGCTCCTGGGCCCCCTTCTCCCGCGGGCCTGGGTTTGGTGCGGTCGGCCAGGCCGCATCCATCAGCAAGGGAGGTGCGTTGACGCAGGCAGGCAGGCAGGCAGGCCGGCCGCCGGGCCCCGTTCTGCCGCCACCGCGAATACCGCCCAGCCCTAACCAGTACCCAACGTGACTTTTTTCAATGAACTACCTTCGTATAACAAAAAACTAATTTTTGAGCAAGCAGTGGGGTGACATAGTAGTCTGAAACCCAATTCTGTTCCTCTGCTATTTGTCTAATCACCAATAGGGCTAATCTTCCATCTCTGTCTGTCTGCTAGTGTGTGTGTGTGTGTGTGTGTGTGTGTGTGTGTGTGTGTGTGTGTGTGTGTGTGTGTGTTCCTCTGGCACTGATACTAGGCTATTACTGAAATAATGTAGGAAAGAAAATATACCAGGCACTGAAACTATTGCGGCAGATTGACACTGCAGCAACAGTTTTGGCTTGTTAGAAAGCTGACGGTGCAGTCGTGGAGCTCCATGGTCAGCTTCCCAACTTCAAGGCGCTTCCACCTCCTGTCTGAAGTTGAACTTGGCAGCTCCACAGAAGTTCACTGTCAGCTTCAGAGCTCTGTAGCCGGGGTGCTTCAAGGCACTTCCGCTTCTTGTCTAAACCCAACATTCTCACTCAGATACGCACTTAGGTCAGGACATTAGGCACTGATGGATTTAATGTGAATCGGTACTTGGTAGTAGCAGTTTAACTACTATCTAACAATTTAGTTTAAGTACTGAGTTTAGCTCCCATCTCTACGTACAACTGTAGTGCGCCAATATACTGGGACTCATCATAAATGCATTCAACAACAACAGCCCCACCTGAGCTGGAGGTATGAGCTAGCCATGGACTTGATGAAGTAAGTGTGAGGATACACCTGTGCTTACGTCTAGTTTTCAAAGTAAGATGTTAAGAAAGGGTATATAGCACCACCTGCCACTTATCTCCCAGTATTTGCATCAAAGTACTGGATAGAAAACCACATAAATATGCATTTTCCAGTGCAAATTTTCTGAAAAATTGAAAAACTTTGTGCTGCTTTTGGATGGAAACCCAACCAGGCCCCCAGAGGGGGAAACAATGGCAACAAAGGCCTGAAACACTAATATAATGCTTGTAGCTGGATAATAGCATTATGTTTTTGCATGTCAAAGGATTATTTTAGCACCCCATGTCTCGCAGACAGGAAAAGGTATATTGACAAACACAATATTGTCAGTCTGTCCGAGTATCCCTTCTCCTTACCTTACCTTACCTAATCTGTCACAAGGTAAGATCATCATTTAAGCTAACAAAGATCAAAACCAGGTCTTACATAGCGTAGTTAGCTTCAACCTCTACACTTCATCAAGCTGAATAAGCACAGCGCTTGCTGCACATGATGGCATACTTAATGTCAGGATTCCACAGTTTTCTATTCTTTCTGCTGATGTCTCACGTCTTGTTGCCCGTATCAACTTTTGTTTTGTTAAAGTCTTCGTTGTAGTTCTGGGTTTCTTTCCAACCACACAGCAGCTTTTAGGCATTTTTCTGTTGTTTTTGTTGTTTGTGTGAAATGGTGCTCAAATGGTGCTCTTTCTCAAATGGTGCTCTTTCTCTATGGATTTATTTCAGTCAGTTCCATTGGCTGACACCAAAATCATTGGTAGGACAGCTCTGCATTCATCTGATGGACCAACATTCAAACCTTGATGGTGGTAAGCTGTTTAGAGTGAGTGAAAAGAGATTTTTCCCCAACCAATTGATCAATACCAGTATTCCCTTCGATGCAGGCTTATTTTATGTACAAAGTAAAAAGGGGCAGTTTCGTTTTCAGTTGCACGTTACTTTCCTCACATGTGAGTAAAGCTCCAAAGTGAAGATTCTTTGAAGGGGCTGACAATTTTCACACTACAAATAAAAAGATGACATATTTCCATGACCCTACAATGTGCTGAACAGTTTGTGCCGCATTTAAGAGCACCGAAAACCACTTTAACCAAAGAAAACTTGGTTCCATCATGTAGAAATGCGCTCTAATTGGCAACTTGACATGCTTTAAGTGCACTTCTGTTGGAAGGAGCTTTTAAAGAGCTCTTGATCTCAGCGGTGAGAGGCGAGATCTTTGGAGCACAGTGTTCCTGCTCCTTACCTGCGGCTTCGTGCCGTCCTTCACCGAGACAACACTGAGCAGACCATGAAGAAGATTGTTATTCGCAGACACTCTCAACCCCCTCGCAGAATCAAAAGTCTTATCAGCTGACCTATAAGATAATCTAGTTTGCCACTGATAAACTCTGAGTAGGAGAATACTTTGGTTAAGGTCACACTGGATTGCGCTCATTTGGGCGCCTGTCTGTCCTCTTGAGGGACTCTGAAAAGGTCGCGGGGAGACAAGGCCTCCACCCCAGGTATATTGCTTTTGTGTAGTTGACTTCTATCTCATCAGACTTTTATCACTTAATCCATCTACTTGACCTTTTGGTGGAGTCTCCAAAACTATTTCTTTTAACAGATTTTGCATTGAGCCTCGCACAGCGCAAGCCGTTTCTGAATGATTAGTGCCCTGCTTTGTTCTGCCTGAATGGGGGTTGTGAGAAAAAGCTTTTTTCAGCTGGAGATCGGTGGAGGGGAGAGACACTGACAATGCCACAGGAATAAATAACATTCTCACACCCGTAGTCATATCTCACCGGCTACTGACAATAAAAAAAATAAAAAAAAAGAGTCTTTCAGGGTATGATTCATTACTGGAAGAGTGGAATGCAGATTGCCTGCAAGGTACTTCTGTTTACTTTGTGAATTGCAAAGAAAGCAGCTGGACTCTTTCCACCTTTGTCTTACTTTACACATCAGTGAGACTAATGATCACAAGCTGCACAAGATGTCACAGCGCTGTATTTCTCACAGACAGCTAAATCACAGCAATGTATATAAAAAAGTAGATACCATGTCTGAATACAAATACCACCATCTAGCGTGACAATGCCCTCCTTAATTCCACCCTTTACTGTGGTCCATTATGTATCCAATCTGTAGTGATGGAGCAGAGTGGCCACTCCTCACGTCCATCTGGTCAAGTGTTGATTGTCTGAGGAATGAGCTTGCCCAAGTGGCAGCGGACACCCTGCAGTTAACGCCAATGGTGCAGGGGAGGAGGAGGGGGAGGCGTCTTAGACACTGACACCGTGTCTAAGGAGTGGCAGAGAGAGAGGGATCCAAATGTGAAGATTTCAATTCTGTTTGTGTGTTTGTGAGGTATTCATGCCAATATAACACTTCAGCAGGGAGAGGGGGAGAATAGAATGAAGACGCCTGGCTGCGATTCATCGTCATGAAGGAACGAGAGGTCAGGGCATAACTTGCACTTGCTTTGTTCAGATGTCCCAGCTCCATGATTACAAGAGCGAGATACAGGGCCTCATGCAATAACATGTTTTGTTCTTAGGTTTGAAAGGAACAGGGTTGCCAACTTTCACTTCTTCTGGCATGTGACACACGCTTACGCCTTAAGCCTCACGCTCTCACGCTGCCCGAACAACTCTCACACCAAAATAATGCGACACCAACACGTTAGTTAAGTGTTGCCATGCCTGGGTAATAAGCCTCGAAGACAGCAGTGCAATGGCGATCATAGACTCTGGGGGGACCCCACGCAAAGAAGCCCATTGAGGCCCACAACCAACACCCCCTCCAGTCAGTTTTCATGTTTTCTTGTTGTTCTTTTGTTTCTGATGATCAAAAAGGTATCCTGGTTTCACTGTGCTGAATTGGCCAATATGAGTAGCCTTTTTTTGGGGGGGTGGCTAAACATTTGTCTGGTTTGCCTCACCTGACGGTGAACACCTGCAGCCGAGTTGTAATTTTGTATCTTTAGAGAATGGAAGAGAGGCCAATCAGACAGCGTTTACAGGACAAAACCTTAAGGCAAGGTAAGGTAAGGTAAGGCTGACAGGGCTGTCAGTTCTTAGGCCTACAAGCCGGTACTGCAACGCATACAACCTTACAAAATATATTTTTTTATTTTGTGTGTGTGTACAAAGAAAGGAAAGGCTTAATGTATTACATCTGCCAAACATACAAGGGAGGAAAAATAATTAAGAATTTGTCAGACAGTGATTAATGATTCAAAATTAATCTGGAAGGTAAAATTAAAAAAAAAAAAAGTTTTTCAACAAGGACTTGTACTTTGAATGAAAATTAGGTGCCAAAGCACATTTAAAAATCATCAAAACAGAGCTTGTTCATTAAAAAAAAATTCTCAAGGACCCCCCACAGAGGTCTGAACTAATGGATGATTAAGCCCATTGCCTCCAAATCTCACTCCAGCCAGGCACCCAAAGTTGACTACACTGAATAAAGTACTTGTCAGATAGTCACCACTTTTTGAAAGGGGGTTTGCCTCCAACTGTGTCTTCCACTTTTCAAAGCTGACATTCCAACAATGTCACCCACCCCACCTGTGATAATATGTTAAGTTGAGAAGCAGGCAGAGTTTGAACTGTTAATAAAACTACTTTTGGGCATTTTTTGTGTACAACACCACAAAAGTCCTTTGAGGAGAGGCAGTCCGAAATTGTGTGCTGTTATCCTCGTGGCTACAATTCATGGCATCTTGTTCCTTTCTGTGACAGCAGGCTTTTCATCTTTGAGTGTGGCCATTTGGAGCACTTCTGACTTTAGATGTGTTCAGTTTGAAGCACACTGGTGCCTTTGTCCTCAATCTGTTACTTTTTTCCAATTGCGTTGTTCTGATTCTTCCAAGTCAGACTGAGCTGATAATTGGTGAAAAGTGGCAGAAAGGATTTTACATAATTGCCACGTTACCTGTTCATTTCTGTTTGTGGGCAGGTCTCATCCACAAAAATGTCACCCAAGAGTCATAAGAATAAGAAGAATTTGCAATCCAGAGCTTTAGGGCCTATTTTCAGAAATCAGCAAACAGAAACATAAAGACCCGAATATCAAACTAGATAAAGCTCAGCAAAATGACAAAGCCATGATGCACATCACACTGAACTTGTTGGGTGAACATGTTAGGTCTCCTTTAATATGAAAATACTAGTTGCAGGTTGAAAACAAGACTAACTGACCACAGCTCTTAACTTTTACATGCTTGAATAAAGATTTCAAATATGAGAACATTGGTGAATACAACACCTTTCTGTACATTACTTTACCACTTAAGAACAAATCTGTTTGCAAGCCCATTGTCTTTGGCAAGAAAAATTAACACAACCCCCCCCCCCAAAAAAAAAAATATCAGACCTCCTACTGTCTCACTCTCTCTGCACATCTCTGCTGGCCAAGCTAGTCAAAGTCCTCTCTCATTAGCCAGCCAGCTGAGGTGTGCAATATCTTTAGCAGGAAGTGTGTGTGTGGACAGTGAACAGGCTGGAGTGTCCGAAGGCACTGGGCTGCTGCCAGTACAACAGTCCATTTGGCACAGGCCTAAGCAGTTGATAAGGCGTGCTGACTTCACTTCTTCATATTCTGATGTAAATGCCAGAGGAATATTTTATACACTGATATATTGCTGGCATAGTGATTGCATATAGAGGTGTTAATTCGGTGTTTTAAGATATTATGAGGCTAAATTGACAGTGTGGAAAGTGCAGTGTCTGATTGATTGTGACACCCAGATGTGAAAAACCAGACTTGTGGGTCTGTCATCAAGCTGTTTGAAAAACTTAAAATGAGTCATGCTGTATGGAGCCTTTTCTTTCTGTTTTTTTCAGCGTAATCTTAATCCTATCACCCTCTACTCTTTTTTTAGTTGAAATGTTCAGTGCTCATGTTGGGATATGTTGAATTTATTCATACCCAAACTGAGGACAATGGTCTTATCAAAGACACTTCCCCTATGGCATCAAGTGATAGATCAAAGTGATTTTCCCTTATTCCATTTTGTCTCCTGCAGCAAGAATCTTACCAATGCTTTTCAAAGTTTGCAAGGATTCAACAGTCTGTGATGTGTGATCAGATAAAGACATTAAAAAAATAAAAAATAAAAAAAAGTTCTACCTTGGAATGTGATTTAAATTGGATATGTTCCTGAGATTTATCAAAGTATGTTTCCATTACGAGAAAGGATTTTACAAAAAACATGTTTGTGTTTGGGAAAAATCATGTTTGGCTTAAAATACCAGGTTTTGGGGGCACAATCCCAGAAGGAAAAGCAGTGATGTCTCTGTAAAAACCAATTGCTTTTCATATCACCGTCACCGCTAATGGGTTGCTTCAAAACAGCCATGTTTGAAGCCTGACAAAACAATGGAAAAACACAGGCAGGGCGCTACAAAACACCCAGATCTGGAGCTTGAAAAAAACTACAGGGAAAAACAGGGAGGGGTTGCTACAAAACAGTAACATTTGGAGCCTAAGAAAAACACAGATCTCTACGAAAAATCCCAATTTAGAGCCTAAAAAGTCAAAACACACTGACGGGTAGCTACAAAACACCCACATTTAGGGCATAAAAAGCTGCTGGAAAGACACAGACGAGTCGCTATGAAAACCACCCCCGTTTGGAGCCTAAAAAGCCAATGGAAACACGCTTACACGTAGCTACAAAACACCGATGTTGAGGCCTAAAAAGCAGCTTAAAAAAAGCAGATAAGTCCTTACAAAACACCCATGTTGGGAGCTGACAAGGCTGCTCAAAAAAAACAGAGAAATCAATTAATAATTTTTTTTTTGTTTGTTTGTTGGTCTCGAACATTGGTCTGCAGCTTGGCGGGCACCTTGCTTAGGTGACACGCCATCCACCATCTCCTCCACTTCTCAATGACAAAGTCATCTTATATATTGCGTCACTTTAGAAACATTGATACAGTATATTATATGAGAAATGCGCAAACTGAACATATTTATGGATTGAAAAAAATGTACAATGCAAACATTTTCTCCTTGCAACTAGGATATATTATCAAATAATTGATACTGTATTTCAAATATATTCGCAAGTTTCTTCAGAAGCCTATGGGCGCTGCCATGACAGACAACTACTTCCGCTATCCGGCAACCTGTCTCCGGTTCAGAGCTACTGCTCACTCAGCCTGCCGGGCGAGCACGAAAGCAACGGTTGAGCTATCGATAAACTACCACCATAATTTGTATTTTATTGGAAACATGGGTTCAGGTTCAACTTGCGCCGTTGTCGGCTGCCACAACAACTCAAAAAAGCTCAAGATTTTGTCAGAAACTGTCTGTTTTGAACACCAGAAACTTAACAAGACATGTCCGTGCCATGCGCCCTACGCCTTACACACCATGCCGAGCAAGGAGGAGCGCCGGCTAGCTTAGCTTGCGGCGTTGAAACGAAAATATCCTCCAAAGAAAGTTTATGTTTGCTCTTTTCATTTCGTCGATAAAAAGCCCACGGACCTGCACCCTGATCCATGGCGAGAGATATATATATATGTATATATATGTATATTATTTTGTTTTCATTTCATACATTGTAACCATCTGTAAGCTTTCAGAAAACATGCACAAATATGGACGAAATGAACACACAGTATTGACAGAAGGCTCCATCCATGTCTGTATACGTATCTAACATAAAGCATGTAAGAGCCCTTCTTCTTAACTCCCTTGTTGGCACAATGCTACATTTGTACATGCGTTACTGCCACAAAATGAAGTGCATCCTTGTGCATGATACAAACAAAACGGGGCCACTCGTAACAGTATCACTCATGATCAAGAACTCTACAGGGTACCTTGAACTGTGTCATTGTTAGCATGTTAGCATTCTGACATTAGCATTATGTCACAGGAACTTTCTAGTTGGTTGGTAGTTTTTCCTGGCTCAGCTCTCTGTCCCAGTCCCCAGCCCCTGCTCACTTCACCCACATGACATCCCCTCTCACCTACACACCTTTCCCAGTTTCCTCATCAGCCCTGCAGTTACCTGACATTCCCCACCTACTCTGTCTCACCTGTTCCCACTTTCCTCATCAGCCCTGCAGTTACAGCAAGCTGTTTTCCAAACACTCTTTGCCAGCTTGTCAAAGTTGCCATGTGCTTCATGCCAAGAGTTACAGCCATTTCTAGATGATCTGTTCCTGTTTTTTTTTCCCAGTAACCTGTGCAATCTTTTGCACTCTTGCAGTGTTTTTCCACAAACACCATGCTGACAAAAGCAAACATAATTAGCCATGCTCAGACAATAATGACTATTTTTCATATGCAATTCATCTCATGGACAGTTTACGAGACTATGATTCGGACAAAGGCCCCCAAACCCTACTTTATAGGAGCAAGACCCCCGATCTCTATGTAGTAGTTCTGTACCTCTTTGTATTAGTTTTGTGTCTCCTTGTTCTCCTTCTGAGTCTCTTTGTTGTTCTTATTATACTAATTTCTCTTTTTGGTCATTGTTTAATGCAAAATATGTTTTGTACTGCAAATTGGTACATGAACATAAACCACAGGGAGAAAGGGTTGCTCAGGATCAACAACAAAATCAACAAATCAGCTGCATGTTTTACTTTTCAACTCCCGGAGAACTGACCCATCAAACCTTGCTTTCACCTTATAGTGCTGAGACTTGGCTGAAAAAGAGAGTTTCCATGAAACCAAGAAAGGCACTGGTTAAGGTCAGTGATGGGAAAAGTCTGGTTTAAACCTGCAGAAAGATGCAATGTGGGTTTGTGATCTGGTAGGAAAACAGTGTAATTTAATACATGTGGAGTACAGCCGCTTGGAAAATCCATCCTGACGGAGCCATATGTTAACGGAAACTGCTGTAATTGGGCATCTGGGGGGCAGGGCTGGATTGTAAGAATACTGGAAGCAAGGTTCTCTACCTTCATATCTGGCTTTGATTGACACATTGGAACCAGTGGGGAGGTGCTGGCGGACTGGGCGAATGGAAGTGGCAGATGGGTGGAGGGTGTATCCACCGATATGTTTCCGTCTGCTTCACTGTCACCTGATTATGGAAGAGACCAGACGTGACTAAGCAGCCTCATATACCCCATGCTGACAAAGGCGAGCATAATAATCCAAGTTTAGACCATGATGAGGGGTCCTCATGTGCAATTAATCCTAAAGGCGAGAGACTTCATACCCCTGGGCACAAACAAAGGTCCCCAAACCCTACATAGGAGCAAGACAGTTGCGGAATTATTTAACTGTCTGCACATCCTGACCTTAACAAGATGGCGGTGTGGTCACTTCTCGAGAACATGTAGCATTTAACGGTGATCTACAGCAGGGTAAGAACATTCCCACAGTAACCCCAGTCCTTATTGACTGTAAATTACACGCTTCCTCTCCTCCTCTCTCTCTCTCCTCACTCTCAGATCAGCATATAGAAAAAGAGTCACCTCACTGAATGGCACTACCCGGGATTCGGCTAAGTTCTGGTGAATATAAGGATATATCGGTTCCTGATATCCCGTTGGAAACTGATACAGTACGGAGGTCATCTGGTTTATTTTCCAACACCTCAACAATGGCTTGCAGGATGTTAAATTAGCTGGTGCCCATTTATTCTCCATCTTTCCACTATGTTTACTGATGTTTACATTTGAATACTTTGACCTGGCTAGCAGCTAACAAGCCTGGTTGGCAAAAGGAGAGTTTTCAGACTGGTGAGCTGATATCCGTCCCCTGATGAGTGACTCGCCAAACACCACCACGATCCAAAGCCACCCACAAAAAGCACCACAATCACTTGCAGAATAGTCATAAGAGCCTAAATTTAGCAAATATTTAGTGAAGTTGACAGAGAGGCAAGGCGGGAACATCTGCGGTTATGTCACTGAGAGAGAAAACAATGCCTCTGACTTACAACAAACATGTCATCTTTGGAAATAATAGCTCCACGCCTGCTGAAGTGTACTGTGAGATTACTTTGCCTAATTCTCCCTGATATGTATGAAATTAAAGTGAAAGCTCCAGGAATGAGCCCTAAAACTCGGAAATGAGTTACCATTTTGAAGTCATGGGTTTTTGGTTCGATGCCTTAGATAAGGTCTTTGGCCTTTGACATTTTTTTCCTATGACATAAAATATATTTGTAAATACCCCACTGGTGAATTTTGAAGCTTTTATGTGTCTTGAAAAAGGTGGTTGCTAACCAGAAGCTAAATGAGACTTCAGAATGTTATCACGCTGAACACAGCTCTATAGCCGTATTGCTCTACAGCCTTATTGCAACCATGGTGTAGTTTGTTTTTAGCCTAATGTTAGCTTTTTACTTCTGGCGATTGCATTTAGGGTTTACAAAAGTGGTGCTCATTTGTGAAGATTGTCCTGCTGAGCATGATGTGAAAGTATTAAATATTGGTTTGGCACAGAGGTTATTTTCTGCAATAATCCAAAATCCAGTGGAAAAATCCCATAGGCTTTTGGAGGAAGGAACCATGGCGATGCTAATGTTTGCATCGGCCCTCAGAAAAACACCGTCCCTTGAGCATTCTACAGTTAAGATTTCACTGTAAATGTATTTCGTACACTCTGCGGGTATCAACATGTGATCAACCCCCTAAGGACATTATGTTTCTGATCTATTAGGAATTGAGTATCAAATCGGTATAATTTCAGTTGCAAGTATTGTTTTGGTGCCAAGAATTGTGATACTGAAGCTTGTATTGGTATCAAAGTGAAAATGTTGGTATTGTGACAGCACAAATTTCTCACAATTTTGAGTTTCTTTGCAGTTATTGTGCGTGTCTTCATAGTAAATTAGGACATACCTACTTTTAACAGAGCTGTATGACATATATACATATATATATATATATATATATATATATATGTATATACAGAAATATTATGCCACTCCAAACAGAGGCTCTGGCCAAGGGGTGCCCTTACCCTTTGGGCTCCTGGGCCTGTGCCCAGTAGGCCCGTTCAGTAATCCATCCATGATTAATCCCTTCTGTCTGCCAGCTCTATTTGGTCTGTATGTCATGATGAGCTAAATGTCAGGGAAGGAGAAGCATACGGCGAGTAGTGTCACAGTACTTACTCTAAACAGCCACCTATTAGTCCTCCCCCTGCTCATATGAGAGAGTCATTGAGCCCACCATGCAAAAAGGACACTTGAGCCATTCCAGACATATGAACTCTGGCAGACAAGATAGAGGAGAGCGTTTGACCTTGACAGTGCTCTCCCTCCCCTTCAGTGAAATTGCCCTGCCTCCTCTTCCGAGAGTTTATGCAGGGGGTCACTTGCTCGTGCATCTTTGAAATGACACATAAGTTGGGCTGGGAAAGAAATAAATTCAGCTCATTTACACAGAAAGGCAGAGGTGGGTTCCGCTCTCAATCATAGCAGCTGGCAGGACCATGCATCTCTGCGACATTTCAGAAATCTGCAAAAACTTCTGCCCCTCCCGGAGCAGCGGGGTCATGTCTGTCAGCTCCATCTTCTCATGTCCAACCTTGGGGGAGGCCTCGACCTTCTGTCCCACAGGGCAGACACAGACTGACAAATACAGAGGAGACAGACAGAGAGGCAGACCCAGAGAGGAACCTGTCGCTATGCTAATGCAGCAGCGGCTATCAGGCGCCACAGTGACACCACCCTCCCCGCCCGTGCTCAGGGGACAGCAAGCGGATTTTTCTCACTTCCACAGGCAGCCTTCATTTTCCACACTACTGGAAACTGGACACTGTCATCTGTTATTGAGTTTCTGGGCTGCAGAGCCTATCTCTGGATAAGAAATTCAATGCAGGGCTTTCTGTTATGAGCAGGATTACAGTGGTCTGTGATGGACCATTGAGTCACACCTGAAGACCGGCTGTTAGCAAATGAAAGCAATCATTCATTCATTTTTATTCAATGTGTTTTTTTAATGGTAAAAGGCTAAAAATTGAGGCCTACAGTCCCACTAAAAACTAATCAATATGTTCACATACAAATTCATATACTGTTGATTTTCATGTTATATTGTCTTAAAACTCGAAGCATTAAAGCAAACACAAAAACAAACGTCAAAATAATCTCACAGGATTCACATCAATCAATCAATCATTTGTTTTTCACATGGAATTACACAAGGAACAACTCCAGTGAAATGTGCTTCCGTCAGCTCCTTTAACTTGTGCACTGTGATTTACTCCTTCTTTGCATCTTCTTACATTGTTTGCTGCTGCTTTATAATCATCCATGTTTCTGGATGGTTCTGACAATCCATCATTTTTGGATGCGGAATGATTTAACTGTCCAGTCATCCTGATATCAACAAGAAGGCGGCATCGTCTCTTTCCCCAAATGCGGGCAGTGTGGCACTACAGCCGCCTCTGAACGGCGTATTGCAGTGATCCACTGCAGGAACAAGACAGCACCTCAAATTCCCGCAGTAACACCAGTCCTTTTTCACTGTAAATTACATGCCTCCCCTCCTTCTCTCGCCAGAGTCCTCTGCACTCTCAGATCAGCATAGAAAAAGAGTCACTTGATTGAATGGCGCAAGTTCTGGTGAATATAAGGATATTACAATTCCTGATATCCCGTTGGAAACTGGTGCAATACGGAGGTCATCCAGTTTATTTTCCAATGCGTGTACAATGGCTAGGAGGATGTTAGTTCAGCTGGTCCTTCTTCTTTTCCATCTTTCCTCTATGTTTACTGATACATTTGAAAACCTTGACTTGGCAAGCGGGCAGCTAGCTAGCTAGAAGTTGGCAGAGGGAGAGTCTACAGACTGGTGAGTTGATTTTCTATATCTTTATGAGTGACTCACAGCCACATGCCACCATTGTCCAAAGCCAACCACAAAAAGCACCACAATCATTTGCAAAATAGACACAAGAGCCTTACTTTAGCACACATTTAGCAGAGCTGACAGAATGGCAACTAGAAATGTCCACACCTACATCTTACATCATTACAAATTCTGTATAAATATTCACCC
The DNA here is from genome assembly GCA_035609425.1 of Epinephelus awoara. Classification (NCBI taxonomy): domain Eukaryota; kingdom Metazoa; phylum Chordata; class Actinopteri; order Perciformes; family Serranidae; genus Epinephelus; species Epinephelus awoara. The sequence continues at coordinate 8,470,021 of CM069305.1, forward strand.
CCCCTTGAGCTCATTACTTAGTGGATTCACTGTTGGCTGCGTTACAGCCTTGAGTCTATGTGGACAGGTGTCTTTTAGCTGCAATCCATTCTTCTTTACAGAAATGCAGGAGCTCTGTGGTGGCATTTGGACACTGTCATGACACCGTCATAATCAGTGTTGTGGATGGGCGTGGTCATTGAAGATGCTCATGTTTTTGGTAAATGGTGAACTGAGTGTTATCTGTTTGCAACTAATGAATGTGAAGTTGAGTATTGTTCACTCTCATGTCAGTAAACGATGCTCACACACTGTTTTAGGATTAGGGTTAGGGCTTCAACAGGAGGGAACCACTATTCGATAGGGCAACAGACTTCATTACAACGCCTGTATGGGTAAAGTGCAACTGCCAAATTAAACAATGCAGCTGCTGGTACTGCTGAAACCAGCTCATATGAATATTTGAAGTTTTATGAACAAATCAGTACAGATTCCAATGGAAAAAATAAATAAATAATTCTATGCAAATTGTGCCCATCATATCTGTAAAACAAGTCCTAAAGTCAGCCACATCTGCAACACATTTGAAGCTACACATCAAGCTGAAGCATCTAACAAGTCTTAAGAAGTCTGTGAGTGAATGATAATCACAAGACAAAACAAAACAAACAAAGAAATTAACATAAATTTAATCATTTTTTTTGGGACTGTTAACTTAATTCAAAATTCAAATTGTGAACAATCTGTGTAAACTAGTGCATTTTAATCTGTGTGAACTGAACTTTGAAATTGCTTTTGTGAGGTGTGAACGTGCACAACACTGGTCATAATCATGTAATGCACATGAAGAAGTCTTTACAAGTGTTGTAATCAAGTTTCAGTGTTAATTATTATATTTATTTTTAATGCAAATTTGACATTGTTTGAGATGTCTTTATAACCTTTATAACCTCTATAACCTGTTTTATGTGTTAACATTACAATTAGCTGTCACAGTAAACAGGTTGGCTTTGACATTGGCTGTCATGAGACCATTATAATAACGCAAGAATATTTTCCTTCACCCCAACTTCAGTGGATTTGGACTACAAATGTTATCATTTGAGAGTGTAATAAAACTTAATGACATCTTTATGACAAGACCAAATTACCACTGTACAGTAGATGAGGTTAAGGATAACATTACTGACCTTATTATAATGGACTCATGACAGCCAATGTCAAAGCCAACCAAATATGACAATTTATTGTAGGGGTGTCATTTCAGTTAATTTTGCTTTCAAAAGGCCAACATCCATTTATCAGTAACTAACCAGTTAATTCTGAAGTAAAAAAAAGATGTGAATTACATTAGGCATTTACTTTTAGTCCAGTATTTCATTGACTCGATGAGCTTTAGCATTGCATTTTAAAGCCTTATCCTATTAGAAGCTATGACGTAATGTTTTGTGATGTAAATGTCTTTATGCCTTTATTTAATTTTCTGTTGGGTTTGCTGACAAACAGCGTTAATTTGTGGAAACACGCCCACTGGTCTCAAATGGTTTTTTTAGGGCTGTAGTCTCCTGGTCGTCTAGTCGATTATTTGGTCGCTATGCTCTCGTCTGACCAAAGTCTCATTGGTTGAATAATCGCCATGTTACTTTCTTAAGGAGAAAGGTGCTACATCAATAGATTTCCAGGATTAATCCATTATTTCCTGCAGCACAGGGACACGCTAAGTTACCTGTGAAAATTGTTGACAGAAAGTTGGACTCGCTCACCCTCACGCTCAGCGTCACAGTGACGCAGACCTCTTGTCAGTTTCTGTATACTGACACGAGTTCCCTCAGTGGAAACAAAGCTTGTATTTACTTGTATTTCACAGATAACAAACAATAAATTTTGAAGACAGTAAAGCCTCCTCTAAAATAGCATTTTAAGTTGTGTGTGTGATTTATCCTTCAGGGATTTATACTTTGGGATTTATCCTGGCTTCATATGAGCAGAGGAAATCTCCGCTCATCGCTAGGCTAATGTATACCATGTAAAATGCCATAGGCTGGCGCTAATAACGTTAGCATGTTGCAGACAGTCGGTGAATATTGTGAGTTGTCATGCAGCCAAATTATGTACCGTTAACTCTGTTACATGTTGCTGTTGTCCCTGGTTTTATATGAGAAGAGGAAAAGATCGCTAGACGCTAGGCTAATTTATACAATGTAAAATTCCATAGACTTTTGTTAATAACGTTAGAATGTTGTATTGGTGCAGGAAATGTGTCCAGATAAAGACAAGTATTTGTCAGTTCTTATAGTGAAGCCAATTTGCGTACTTGAGTGTGTTTAGAATCAACTATATCAATAAAGTTTGATTTCAACTAAACTTTACAGCACTTAACGCAGTCCTCCACCGCCGACTAGTGTTTTGGAGGTGTAACTGCAGAGTGACACAGACACACCACCACAGAAGTAAAAAATAAAGTGCAGTTTTTTTCCCCCACAACTATTCGATTAGTTGAAGATTATGTACGACTTAGGTAGACCAAGATTTTCTTTGGTTGACTACAGCCCTAGTTTTTTTGGCTGCCCTGTACTGCTCAACACTCGGGTCATGAGGGAGAATGCGTGTTAGCTAATGGTGCAGCCCCTGGTGGCGAAATGTGTTGCTATAGAAACAATGTGCCCACCATATAAAAAAAAAAAAGAAAGATGTAATGACTGTTATGTTATGACTGAATGACACTTAATGACAACAGTCATAAACATTCATAAAGACTTCATTTTCATGACAGGTGTCATAACCTGGTTATGATAGTGTCATGACAGTCTTATGCACACCAATTTAAATAAAGTGTTGAACTGAAACGTCTTTCAGCTGACCTCAGCCAAACTGTAGCCCCAGAGGTCATGTGAGTTTCTTTTTTTTCTTTGATCTCTTTGCAGCTCTCCTATAAAGCTGTGAGTGGGAAAGCAAATGCTGCAGCCCCTTTCTCTGTGTATGTATCTTTTTCCACATAGACAGCCCAGTTTTATGAAAAGACTATGTTTCTAGCAGTTCTTCAAATCTACATTGATTCAGTGGTTTGAAAAACAAATCATAATAATGGTAATAATAATAAATACAGTTTAGAGTGGTAAATAGTTTTCTAGGCACTTTTCAGTCACAAATACCAGCAACAACAGCTTCCTGAAAAATTAATTTCCTCCAAGCATCGATTAAAGCCACTAAAAAAGATCATTATTACTCAAAGTGCCCATGATGGAGCATTATGAAAAGAAACCTTGACAGACAGTTTGAAATCCAGTGGATGAATCAACATAATAAAAGACCAAGACATCCATCATCCACCTAATTACCTTTCAGGCCAAATTAGAGGGTGTCAACAAAAAGGTCAAGGTTGCTTCAGCGCCGGTGTTCATCCTCACTGAAATGCATCAGGGCGGTCACCTGTTTCTAATGCTTTGTTTCCTCCCGCTTTTCCTTTAGTGGTGGGACTTTTCACACTTTCAGCGCTGTCAGTGGCAAGACGCCCGCAATGCCTTTAGAGTAAATCATAACCTAAAGAAGCCTACCTGTGACAGCCTTCAAAACATGCGAGGGAATAAATATGCCATGCTTCTCAGGGCCTTTTTAATAATACTCAAGAGATTGCATCTTGGCAAGCAATGATTGCGTTCTGCATAAACAGTCACACAATGTGCAGGTGTGCTAAATCAAAAGTACATCTTTGCTTGCCAGGAATATGACACACTAACCCATCAGGATTAAAAGTTTTAGCTCTGTGATGAGTGTTAGCTGATTGTTCTCAAGGTATTTTTGTATAATGTCAAGGTTGAATTGCACATAATTCCTTCTTGTGATTGGAAAATTAAATCTTTAATTATTAATTTGTCAGACTTTTAACATTATTCTGCCTTGAGAACAGTGTTTGCCAGTACTTACTGTCTTCTAGTTAGTTTACAGACCAAAATATCACTATTCAAATGCACTGAACAAATGTACAAAAGCAACACTTCTGTTTTTCCTGCCATTTTTCACAAGTGACTTTTTCTATACACATAAAAGACTAATTTCTGTCAAATTTTGTTTAGAGATTTGTTCAAAGTCCATGTTAGTGGGCCCTTCTCCTTTTCCAGGACAATTCATCCACCTGGCAGGAGTGGCATGTAAAGTGGCATATCATGATGTTGATGAGCATCATTACTGCACAGGTGTGCCTTGGGATGGTCACAAAAGGCTGCTCTAAAATATGCAGTTTGATCACACAACACAATGCCACAGATGTCGCAAGAGGGAGCATGCCATTGGCATCCTGACAGCAGGAATGTCCACCAGAGCTGTTGCCCATGAGCTAAATGTCCATTTTGCTACCAGACATGTCCAGTGTCGTTTCTGTGAATTTGACGGTACATCCAACCAACCTCACAACAGCAGACCACAAGTAACCACACCAGCCCAGGACCTCCACCTCCTGTGTCTTTCCCTGGAATATTGTCTGAGAGCAGCCACCCAGACAGCTAACAATTGATTTGCTCAGCAAAGATTTTCTGCACCAATTGTCTGTCTCAGGGAAGCTTATCTGTGTACTTGTCCTCCTCACCAGGCTTTTGGCCTGACATCAGGGATTTTTTTTGTGTGACCAACTTGAATGGTGGGAAACAGGCTCACTGTTGATGGCATCTGGCACTTCAGAGAAGTCTTTTCACAGATGTATAGATTTAAGGCTGTCAAGCGGTTTGTTAATGCCAGCATTACAAACAGAAGGCCATGGTGGCAGAGATTATGGTATGGGCTGGCACAAGCTGTGGCAGCCAGTTCTCATCCCAACTCGTCAAATACCATTGCTTTCTCAGTGATTTCTGCGTCAGACACTGGGTGGCGTCAGTTTGTAAGGCGGTCGGATGGAACCTTTCACAGTGTTATGATACGCTGCCAGTCAGCTGTATGGCACCTGTTGCAGCAGTATGATACACTGCCAGACGCCGTCAGTTTGAAACAGGCTTTTGATGCACTAGAAAATAAACATAAACACAGGGTGTTTTACTTATGTTGTGTGTATTCAAAAAAAAGACTGCTTGCATCTAACAAGCAGAAACTGTACACTTCCTGTGAAAATGGAAGTGTATTCCGAGAACACACAATGCATGTTACAGGTGTTAATTGACATGCTGCCCCGGAACATTAAAAAGACACTGCGGCTGGGCGATATGGACAAAAATTCATATCTTGGTATTTTCAGGCTGAATTGCGATACACAATATAGCGATATATTTCACATAGTCGCTATATTGCCCAGCCCTACAACAGATGCAGGAGGATGCCTAGTGCATCATATTTAGATGTGAATGTCCAGTGACAAAGTGGCAGTACTTGATGAGTTGGGATGAGAACGCCTTGGCTACGGACAAGAAACAAAGGTCCAATTTAGTGATGGCAGTTTTAATGAACAGAGATACTGCGATGAGATCCTGAGACCATCTGTCATGCCATTCATCTGCAGCCATGACCTCATGTTGCAGCATGATAGTGCATGGCCCCATGATGCTAGGATTAGTACACAGTTCCTGGAAGCTGAAAACATCCCAGTTCTTCCATGGCCTGCACACTCACTAGACATGTTACCCACTGCTTGTATGGGATGCTCTGGATCATAGTTTATGACAGCGTGTTCCAGTTCCTGCCAGTTCCAGCAATTTCACACAGCCATTGAAGAGGAGTCAGCCAACATTCCACAGGCTACAATCAATTTTTTTTACTTCAAGAGATTATTAGTAATTTGAGACTTATGCTTTCTTCTCTACATGTAGTTTCAGAAAGGTCACCTCAATTAGAGGTAAACACAACAGCCAAGATGAGTCTATTTGTCCATCAACCAGGGTCAATTTGCTCCTGATCTTCATCACATTTAAAGACTTATCACACACACACACACACACACGCACACACACACACACACACACTGACACTGCCATAGCCATAGCCATGGAGGTCTCCAAGGTCTGGATGTCTGCACGAAAGCAAATATAGTATTTAAAGTGCCCCTGTGGATCTTAAATCTTTGACAGCTGTAATGAAACAGTCAAAAGTGAGTGAGTCTATTGAAGTATTACAGTGTAAAAATCTATCCAGGGTTAGATTAATCTCTCGCTGAAGATGAGCACCTGTATGGGTCACTGGCAGTGGTGGAAGACGTATTCAGATCCTTGACCTTAGTAAAAGTGCTAATACCACTCTGTGAAAATGCTCCACAAGTCCTGCATTCAGACTCTTATTTAAGTAAAACACTTCTCCTGAAACAACAAATTAAATGGTTTAGATCAGTTTAATCTTTTAAAAGTCTTGAGTCTAAAGTAGAGGTAGAAATACTGAAAATGCCAAAAAAAAATGAGAATAAAAATCTCACCAGCAAAGCTCATTTTGGCAAACAAAAATAATAGATAAAAAACAATTTGAGCTTTAGACTTTCTCTTCATGAATAATCTCTATGCTGTGTGCAGAGACAACAGCCTGTAGATGATACAGCTTCCCACATCACACACATATCTTGAGCTCCTTGCTTTCTGCCTGTTGTGCACAATTCAATGGTCTGGAGAACAGAGGCAGGTAGAAGAGTCAAATGGAGAAGGCTGGCCAGGGGCAAAGCAGACAGATGGCAAAAAGTCAGGAGAGGGTGAGATGAGGGGAAGAGAGAGGGGTAAGGAAAAGGGGAAGAGGGTACTTTGGGAGAAACTCAGCTCGGTGGAATCACCCTGAGAGACAAGAGAAACTGGCTACTGTAGTGTTCTTCTCCCTAACATTGTTTCTCATTCTCAGGTGTTGACGAGGAGGCTCAGCAAGGTAAAGATCAAACAGCTCTCAGTCTGTTTTTATGAAAGATATTGTGTGTGCAACCGCAGTGGAATTATAAACAATGGGTTGTTTCATATAGGAAAGAAAACAGGTTATAGCCGAAGCAAGAAGCAGCTAGAAATGTCAAAACAGTATCAATGCAAGCAATCTGGACAATACTTAATTTGATTGTAAAGTCTACAGTACATACACATAACAACTTTCCACACTGCAAACACAGACTTTAGAGACAAGACTAGGCTGTAAATAGATACCTTGTTAAAGATATTTCATTCACTCTTATATATATTACAACACAGGTCTGATGTTTAAAGTTTTAGCCATGATTTACATAATATATAATAATATATATATTATATAACACTGCACTCAATAATGTAATGGCTGAGATGTGGGAACATAGTAACATCACTACACTGGAGTGGGGTAGGGCAAATCAGCCAATCAGACAGGTTGTTAACAAACAGCAATTTATATAGATTATCTCAGCCACCTTATCTTGGAATTAAACTGAAAGGAATGCACATAAAGTACACCATGTAGATGTGTCTGTTAAGTGTAATGGGTGTTTCCCAGGGAAAGTTGAGGTAATCATTTTACTTTTCACTTTTGTTTTCTCTTCTACACAAGTTTAACTATCCTCAGAGTTTGTTTACAACCTGTCTGATAGTTTCAGTGTTGGCATGTGCCAGCATCTAACAATCATCTTGTTAGGTGCAATTTTATTGTATCAAATCAGACAAGACTTTTGTTTTTTATAGTGTCCACAATGCAATGCATGTGCACTCACTAAGGGCACTATGTTACTATTTCACAATAAGAGTAATATTACTTGCCATGCAAAAAAATGTCATCTACATTATCAAATTTACTATGGTAAAGCTTACATAAAAAAACAACACACTGTCTTACCTAGTCCTGCGCTGCTTTGCTCTGATTGGTTATTACTATTTGCTAGAGGAATGTCCTGTATTTTGCCGCTTTCTTTAATATGCTTCCGTGCCAGCAATAGTTGGCTGGAGACGCTATGTTTTTGGATGTACGTCTGTTCGTTTGTTCCATTTTTGTGGACGCAATATCTCAAGAAGGCCTTGAGGGAATTTCAAAAGTCCACTCAGACTGAATGTTGAACTGATATGATTTTGGTGGTCAGAGGTTAAAGGTCAAGGTCATTGTCACCGTTTCATTATTGTGAATGTGATATCTCAGGCACACCTTGAAGGAATTCCCTTAAATTTGGCACAAACATTCACATGGACTCAACAAAGAACTGATTAGAATTTGGCGGTCAAAGGTCAAGATCACTGTGACCTCACAAAATATGTTTTTGGCTATAATTCAAGAATGTTTATGCTAATTATGACAAAAAAAATCTGACAAACGTCTAAGAGGGTTAAATTATGAAGTGATGACTTTTTATATTCAAAAGGTCAAAGGTCAGCTTCACTTTGATACCATAATGTTTTGCAAAAACGCTTTTCTGGCCATTAGTCAACATCATAACTCAGGAACAGAAGGGGAGACATTTGGTTAGATATTGAACACTAATCTTGGGTGTCCACCTTGAAACTGTGCTAATAAATGCCAATTAAGATTTTGCATTAACAGTAGCTCAAATGACCATGTGTGTTGTGAAAGGTGTTGCTTGTAGTGACAAAACTCGGTTTTACAGTCCACTGTTTGGTCCAGTCTCAGAAGTCTCACTGGTGGTTTCCAGCAGCAGGCAGCTGTTTTCAGTGAAAAATCTCTGATAAAGCCACTGAATACTACCTGCTCGGCAGCCAACAGCAGACAGACACAGTTAGAGACTAGCTGGCGAACATAGTAGAGCATTTAGGGATTGTACTTTATTTATCAGAGGAGGCAGGTGGCTGGGATGTGAGGGTTTTTTTTCCTGACCCCAGAGCTACAAATATTTTTCATTGAGCCTCCCTGAGTAACTGAGGGAAAGTGCCTCTCTCCACCATGAATAACCATTTATTATATTCACACCAAATGTAGATATTGGAGCCAACGCAACGAGCAAACAGCACAGAGGGAGTTATCACTTAACCAACAAAATTCAATAAGCCCACACATCACACACTTGCACACACACACATCACAGTGCACACACAGCCAGCATTTGCAACATGTCCATATAATGACCATTTTCCCAAATAAACTGTAACATTCACACCAGCGGCGAGAACAATATCAGTAACTTGGCATGGCACTGTAATAAGAGTTAATAAATTAACCCTTTGATGATGGAAAGTTAAAGCTGGAGACAAATTCCTGAAGTTGAAAACAACGTGTTTCACTAATAATTCAGTTAATTAATTAATTGAGTTTTTACACAATCTACTTACTGCAAATGTTCTCTTTTTGGTGACATTTTTAAATGAAACATAAAAATGATTGTGATTACATGTCACTTTTTTTAAGCTTAAATTTTTTTTTAACATGTCTTGATGGATTATTTTCCGCACATAATGTGTGCAAGAACTGTTGGAAATTTGAAATCAGACTATGATTTCTGTTTGTACAGGTTCTGGCTCTGATAAATGATTTTGGTAATTTTCTAAAGGAAAACATGCCTTTCAGACCGAATTGACGGTTTGGGGTTTCTGAGGGTATTTAAAATGAATACAAAATATTTAAAATTAAAAAAGAAAAATCAAAAAACATAACTCCCTCCCCAGTGCTTAAAAAATTCTTTGAGGCTCCTCCCCCATTTTGCAATACACACTCTCATAAATAACAAACACTCTCGTAGCAGCAAAGGAGACAGATATTTTCTCATGAGTTGGTGGGGACTAAAACAGAGCTAAAAGTAGAGTTAATATTGCTTTTACATTTTGAACACAATTCCAAATTTACATCACTCTCTGTGTGCTGGATGTGTCATAGTGTTAGCTAATACATTAGCCTTTTCAGTTAAAAGTAATGAGGCCATAATATGTTGAACATGTGAACATATAGTGTTTCTTTGGCTTTAGGACATAGCTGGAATGGCAACCTTGTCTCCTGCACATTACATTATCAATCGCAACTAATACTGTGTGTGTTCGGAGGAAATTGCTTCACTGATCATATTCACTGCCAAAGTTTCATATGACATTCCCACACCACAGCAGGGTTGATGGCGGGGCATAGCTTCCTCAGAGAATCGTTCTTATAATGAATGTTGTTTTATGCAGAGAATAAAACCACATTGTCTTCCCTGTAAAACAGAGGCATTTATTGCAGTAAGTATCACCTCCCTCGGTGAGGGAAAAGAAGAAATGGCATGTCAGTCGTGGAGATGGAGATTAATGGCTGTTTGAAATGTTTCTGAAGAACGCGAGCGCAGTGAGAGAGGAGGACATCTGGGCTATGATTTGATCATGGCACCTAGCCCTGTGAGTGCATTCCCATGTCCAACACCTTGGATTACAGTCCATTAGCAGAGCTACTGTGGGAGTGTTTGAATTGGAAATCTATTCATCTGCTTTTCTTATATTGATTTGTGGTGGCTGCTCCCCCCCCCCCCACCCCTCTGCTTCTCCTTCAGCTGCACAATACTGTTACTGATCTGTAACAGTACAGGAAGCGACCTGGCAGGCCTCAACAGTGCTTTGTAAGCCCCTTTAGCTCTCATAAACTCACTCTCTTTCTCTACTTGTGCGGCAACTAAACTTCACACACGGAGAGAACAAAGCGCTGTCATTCGTCTGCGTCAACACATCCCGGTGCTGGCAGTCGGCTGCTCCGCCATGCTTCAGTGCACAGTGAGTGTAGAGAGGCTGGGAGCCATTTCCAGCCATCTCTGAGAGCGTAACAGAGACTCACTCCCAGTAATGAGACTATAAATGGAGCTGCCTGGCTTCTCTTCCCCACTGCATTCACCTCCTCTTGAACACAGTTCTTCTCTAATATCTCAGGATGATGATAGCAGCACTTTCTGCTATCGGCCAGCTCTACAGTATTAAAGGCTTTATCAGGGGCTGATGCTGCTATTTGACCTGATGCATTTACTGTAGGTGAGGTGTGATCACACTGTGTGCCCCAACAATAGATTATTGCTTACCACTGTACGTCTACTACTAATACAGCAACAGGTTAACCCTGATGACACATGGAAATCCCCACTAACCAACTTGTTCTCTCAGAGATATGTGAAATGACCACAGCCTATAGAGTGTAAAGTTGGACAGCGTTTCTCCATCCACCCCCACTGTGCAAAAATGAAAACAAAATATTCCAAATACAGCTGTTGTCATGTTGCGCTGGTGACATTATCTAGAGCCAGAGTTTGCGCAGGAGCAATGTCCAAGGTATTGAGTTCCCATCCATACGCCTGTCTGCCATTGATGTACTGATTTGTACATAAGGCTTCATGAGTCAATCCCCCCCCCCCCTTTTTGCAAAAACAACATGAACACACATTACAGTGATCAGACCTACCTAAATTGACAGAAATCATCTTTAGGAAAAATGTATCTGACATGTACTTTGAGTATTTAGTTTGGCCCATGTCCCATGTGCTAATTTGGAGGGGGTGGGGTTTATGACCTATACTGCAGCCAGCCATCAGGAGGCTATCAAAATGTTTGGCTTCACTTTTGGGGAGCTGTCATGTCATCCATCTTTGTAGTCTATGTACACCCCCTGTTACATGGTGGTGGCACGTACAGTTGGGTTTATGCATTGAAACTAACTTTATTAAGTTTAGAAAAGTACCATGTTTTCAATTAAACCAACTACATTTGTTACATACCAGGCATTAAGTACGTTATAATCAGGTATGAACGTCACAAAATGTGACTAACTCTATAAAGGATATTAAGTGCATAAATTTAAAAGAAGTTAACGTTGCCATTTAGTTTCACACAGGACACGAACACAGCGCTCCTGGGTAAAAGTGCTGTTTCTTTGACCCACTCATTGCCCTGACCTCCTCCCTATGTGGACATTTTCACTCTTTATACTACCTGTGGGGTTGTAACATTAACCACTGCCACTGTGTAACATTGTTGAACCAAGGAATTCATGTGTCCACCTTGACAAAGGATCCTAATTTACATTTTATTAGCATTGTTTCAGTGGCACAGGCACGTAATTTAAAACATGATGTGCCACCACCACTTATTGTGGTGTTAAAGTTTTAATTTGCATTTGATTGCAAAGATATTTAAACTTTAAACTGCTTTAAATGATTTTCACAATCAATAAGTAATTATAACATAATAAGATGAAGTGTCTCAAATTAAAGGAAAATGTTGGTATGTACAATGTAGTTAGTTTGGTTGGCCAGTAGGTTACCCTTGAAGTAGATCCCATATGCAGCAAATCCAGGAGGCTTAGATGAACTAATTTATGTTACATTGAAATTTATTCAAAAGAGTTTTAGGAGGCTCATGCTTCTTGCCATGATACAATATTTTGTCTGCTTCCATTTTTACCAGATCTCTACAACAGAGGTTGTAAAGAAGAAGTAAGAGTCAAAAGGGACATATTTGTTCGAACAAGACCCATGTTGAAAAATGAGAGTTTTCATTTACTTGCAGCTTTCTGCTTTCCTGATTTAGCTACCCAGCAAACCCAAAGACTCACTTACTGCAGCAACTCCCTCTCTGACAGCTTTATGATGTCAGTATCAAACTTTATGCATACGATACCCAGATTTATATTGCTATCTCTGCAGATGTTCCAACAACATTTAAAGATTGTCTATAATTTGGGGCAGAGGCACGAACAGTGCTAACAACAGCAGCAGTGCTGACAGGGTTAACTTGGGGGGAAACCAGAGGGTGGGTGTTACTATGGTGACAACACTGGCACTGTTATCAGCGGTACCTGTCTGTTATCACCGTATGAATGCAGTGCAGAGTGGCAGGAGATTAGCTAGCCAGTGGGATATATAAACACATAGACTCAGATGCACTAGCATGCCTGTGTGCCTGGAACGTCTTCCAAAACAAGTAACAGAGAAGCTGAGATTGCAACACACACAGAGAGGGAGCATGACTTCATTGTCTTGTCAGCACACCATTACTCCACAATGTCTTTACTTAGCAAATAATTCTTTGCTGCTATGTTAATGTTTTAAATATTGTATAGAGAACCTTTGCTTATGAATGCAGAGGAAAAAAATGAAATCCTGTCAAATACAGCTCCTAACTCCCCCTAAACTCACACATTCTCATTTTTGATGAGACTCAGCGTGTCAATGAGTGGGCCTTGAGTTGTTGGTATACATGTTTTCTGACTTTAGAGAGAGCCTCGCTAGCCGTTTCTCCCAGGTTTTAGTCTTGGTGCAAAGCAACGCTTACCGCTTCCTGGTGCCAACTTCATATTTAATGCATAGAAATGAGACTGGTATCAAACTTCTTGTATAACTTTGAAAAGGAAAGGGAATTAGCACATTGCCCATTTCTGATTACAAAAGTTACAATTTTTTCAACTTTTTTTTCTGTCTTTCTTGTTACTGATCTGAAGTTCTTCAGAAATGAAAGTACAACATTTAGCACTGCGGTTATGTAATTTGCATACATTGGGCCCACACAGTGGTTTGTTATAAAGGCCTGAGGTTCTCAAAGGGCAACTACACCCTCAAATGCTAGAGCTCTGCCTCCCAAAAATTAAAACATGCATCGACTGTAGGAGGCGTGGCCTTGTGGCAACGTTGTGTATGACTCGAGGGTCAGGGTACACAAGGGAGACAGACGGACCACTGCTCAGTGTAGCATGGACAGCAACACAGCACTGGAAGTCAGAACTAACCAGCCATAAGACGCTGCTGTCAGGCTTTCTGTGTCTCTGCTGGAAAGACAGAGTGTCTGCTGGAGCTTTGACTGTCACTAGAAGCACATTTATGGCCCTTTGAGAGACTCACTGGGTGGGTACTTGTGTTGTAGCTCAGCTAGCAGGTCAACTAAGAGTGGTTCTCCAATATGTGTGTCTGTTGGTGAGTGTCAGCACATACTGTAGTCATAACTGTTTATTGGGGTGAATGTTACTGTTCGTCAGTCCTTAATGCAGCACAGATAATGGACAGCTCATGTGTTGTGTTTACTGACACTGAAGTGGAATCAGTCACGTTCATGTATGGCGTCCTCTTTCTATCATTGTTTATCGGCTTGCTAACACTGCCAGCACCTACAGTATGTGATTGTGAGAAGCTCAAACTGTAGCTACAGTCAGCCAGTGTTCTATTTTTTTTTTTATAAAAAGGTGCAGTGAGTGCTGTCAGAGTGTGTGGGGAGGTCAACATATGTAAAAGACCTCAGAGTCTTGCCTTTTTCATCATGGTTAGAAAGGGGTGAGAGAATTTGGCTGAATCGATTTTTTTAATCAAAGCAGAGCTAATTTTTGACAGAAAAATTTTCTATTTTACTATTTACAGTGTAATGTTGGAAAAATCACTTGTATTGTCATCATATGCAAAAGAATCGATATAAATTGTGTCTATGAAGCCATGTAGATGGATTTGGTTCTTTGACAAAGCAAGACATTTCGCCTCTCATCCAAGAAGCTTCTTCAGTTCTAAATGAATGGTACAGAGTTGCAGGCTATAAACCCTGTGTGGGTGGGAACCCTTGCAGAGTCGTAGGGGTCATGTCATTTAGAACAGAAGAAATTTCTTGGATGAGAGGCGAAACATCTTCAAGAAATGCAAGCAAGTCCAGTTGCCTTTGATATAGCACTTACAATTGCCATCCCTTTCCTGTTTCAGCTGTGCAGTGGTTGATGCACTTCCCTTGTGCCATTAATTGAGCCTTCATGTTCCAAAGAGATCATACCAGGTGACAGACAGTATTTTACTGTGAAAGCGAAGCTTACAGAGAACCAATCGAAACACTGATGATGTCATTATTCTATAGCCATTACACTGTGCAAGTAACATTTACGTTAAAATGTGAAGTTGAAGTAAGAAAAAGACTATTTCCACTCTCACATTCTTATCCCAGGCTGTTCTCTTGTACTGTTAGAGACGTATACCCATGAAAAGTTATACACTAAAATTCTTATATATATATATATATACACCGCCAGTAATTCATGTTTAACCCATGTCTTGGAAAGGCTGCAATCATGTGACCACAAAACACAGGAGTTTCCCCAAGAGACTATTGTTTGGAACTATATGAACTTTGGCTAAATTTTAAATCATTTTAAGTTTCTGTTTCTTTTCCTGCGCATAACCTACATAACTTAACTTGCCTAACCTAAAGACACCCAACTATGTTCTTTGACCTAAACCTAACCTAAGTAACTTTATGTTATTCAAGTACAACTGGGGCATTCACTAGCTCAGTGGATAGAGCAGGTGCCCCATGTACAAAGGTAATGCCCTTGCTGCAGCGGCCGCAGGCTCAATTCCTGCCCATGGCCCTTTGCTGCATGTCATCTCCTCTCCCTCCACTTTCACGCCTTTGACTGGCCTGTCTTAAAAGGCCAAAAAGCCCCAAAAATAGTCCTTTAAAAAAAACAAAGATATTTTACAACCGTTGTATGAGGATGTTGGATACTGACGCCGAAGGCACCCTTTGACTTGTGTGTATGTGACGCATAGCTGTCTCCTGGGTGAAACATGCCCTTACATGTGGATAAAAATATCAGTTGGTCATGGTCAGGTTTAGGCAACAACACTCCTTGGTCAGGTTTAGGTCATACTGGACACAAACAGTGGTCTCTTGGGTTAAAGTCTGTGATTGTTACACCCAACCATCCACCACTCTTTCCTCCCTCCGGAGACACTTTCTTGCTCTTTTTGTACTAAATCAGTTGCTCTGGGTGTCAGATATTGCCACAGATTGGTTTACATTGGAGTTAGTTTAAAGCTCGGTGCATTACATAGAGATGCCAAAGGGTGCCCTCAGTGTCAATATTACAGGCTGGGTGGCATGAGCCTTGGTATTTGACGACCTGGGAATGAGAACAGGCACCCTCTCCAGATACAGTACCAGACTCAGTTCTCATGCTGAACACACAAAGACTCTGAAATTCGTACAGATAGGATCAGTGAAGTACTGATCATTATGTTCCTCGCCATCATTTTGTTGTTTATTTTTCATTTACATGTCTCATTTTCATATGAGACAATTGCTGCCATTATTGCTCATAACAAATGCTGCTGTTGCCATTACAGTACTTTTAACACTCCTCGTCCTTGTTCATTACTATCGAGCTGTTCATGACACTTCACTGTTGGGGAGAAACTAATAGCAATTTAACGCTGCTGTATTTTGTTGCCAATTGCTGCTCTTTGCTCCTGATTTCACTGGCAAATAAAATTGCCCAGATACGATGATGTACATGGTTTATTTATTAGTGCAGTAAGAAAGGTTTTGAGAGAATCAGTAGGTGAAATAATTACCAGCTGCATGACGGTTGCCCCACTGCTCACGGCAGATGAAACTCAGTTCAGCAAGAGTGTGTTTCTGTGCAGACGTCCTGCCGCGATGTGTCCTCCTGCTGCTGATGATAATGGGACGTCGGGCCCTTATTGGCCTGTCAGCTGTTACAGATGTGCTATTCCCTCCTGTAGGTCACCCCGAGGCTGCAGCAGCTGCCTCCGTCTGCTCGACGTTCCTCGCCCACCTTCCCCCCCGTACTCCTGCAATGGTGGCACTGAACGCCAGCCAAACCAGCTCGGCCCTCCTGGTCAGTTGCTCCTGCATCCGGCCGTCGCCTCGGGCAGGAGATGGGCGCTCATTTACAACTGTCACACATCACGGGGAAGCGTCACTACTGCAAAGCATTTGCTAATCAAAATCCCATTACTGTTTTTTGCCTTTGATTTCCCCAAAGTCTCTCTCAGACTGGAGGTTTTCAGTAGCCAAGACTGATAGGGTGTGGCAGGACGCCGCTGGCAGCAGGTGATGAATCAAGGGGATGTACGAGCCTGTGTGAGCTGTAATTTTATTAACTGCAGCCCATGATGGATCATCCTCCCCTCACTCTACCACCCAAAATAAATGTCTGCTGCATAAACAAGTATTAAAAAAAACACACAGGAGCAAGGTGATGTTGTTGTTAACATTGTTCTCAATTCCCCTCTGTCTAATGAGCAAACAACAGTGATGTGATCCATTTCCACGAGCCCTGGCCTCGATTTCCAGGGGAATTATGGGCCTTGGTGGGACCGTTGGGAGAGTGTGAACTGATACTTAAGCTTTGGCTTCTTCTGTATTCCACTCTCACTCTCCTTTAATGTGTCTCTTCATACGTTCTACTTGTCAGCGTATGCAGACCTGTCCATTCCTCTCCCCCTCCAAAATATAATGCATTATTCCATCATCTCTGCGTTCCTCTTGGATCGGCAGCAAGATTACCACCATAAGTATTCCACCAAGGTACAGGGCTCATACATCGACTGCAGGGAGCTTTCAGCTGCCCTTTTTTTCTTTATTTTGCAAGAGCTAACTTCTTTTTCATGCATTTAAATGTCTGTATACTTTCTTCTCCAGTGTGCTAAAATCGGTCTTCCTGACGTGCAAATGTCAGAACCAAATACAAATACTTTGCTTCAAAGCACAGGTGTCATTACATTGCCCAGGGGTATTTTTCTATGAAATCCCACTGAAATGAAAGTTAAAATATTAACTTTGGTCGCCGCAGCAATTCACAAGACAATAGTCTCGGTCAAGTAATATCCTGAAAGGAGTATTATGACTGACTCTGTGCATACACTGGACTGTGCTCTCCTGAGCTGCTGCTGGAGCTGAGCACACTGCCCTGACTTTTCAACAGATTTTGGAGCCAAACTCAATGTAAATTGAACTTAGATGGCCAAATTTGCTGACCTGACGATCTGACACTGTCAAGAGATAAAAGATATGACAAGAAAAATACATTAGTGTTTAAAAGAAAGGAGGAGGAGTTCAATTTGACCTCCCCAACTGTTCAATCCTACTGGGAGCAATATCAGTCTCAGGTCTGAGCTTGATGTGGGTTGGGCTTTAAATATATCTCTAAACGCAAAATGGCATATTTATGTAGAATCTGTAGGAAATGGTTCAAGATTTTGGCAGCAGAAGTAATCAAATTCCATTTGTAGTCCAAGTAGTATTGAACAATCATGTTTGATTGCCTGCAGAACACAAGAGGCAGAACGCATTGACCGAAATGCAATTTCTGAACCTACTGGCTATTGTCTAATGACAATTTAGCTTTTTCTCAGCATTTTTCTAATTTATCTTCATTCTTATTCAGATATCTGTTTCTAAAGATTAGGAATGTTTCTGGACCTGGCTTAGGTTGCTGATTGAATTGTAAACAATGAAGGGCGCTCTGAAGATGAAGTCTTGGCCTGGATATCTAATGGCTACACTGGACCTCCCAAAATATTCGCCATTGAGAGGCTTATCGTCCTCAAACGATAACTGATGTGTTCCGAGATTTTGGTTTGCCTATCTTAGCATGCAGACTGGAAGCCAGTTGGAAACAGCTTGCCTGGCTCTGTCCAGAGTTCAAAAATGTCATTACCAGCATCTCTAATGGCCCAGATACACCAAATCAACTAGTGTCACCTCACGCCACTCGTGTCTTGGTCAAAAAAGGTGGGCTAGAAGGCACCAAAAGCCAACTAGCATACATGTTCTGGGCCTGCCTGACAGGAAATAACTCTTTACACAAGCAGGCAGCAGTAGTCTGTATTTGTCATTACAAAAGTAAAACCGCAAAAGACCGACAGGACGGATTCAAGACACGAGCAGGCCAGTTATTGAAAGAACAACTGATGTTAACCGCACAACAAGCGAACAATTACGTACCATGTCCGCTAAAGAGCTCAGTGCCTAAAACATAATAACCTTATGTAATATAAGAAGTTTGTTTTGATCTCACACCCTCTTGATTTTAGTTGATTGTTTGCGTTCCTCACTTCCCGTGTCTTCTCCTGCCCTGAGTTCAGCTGCAAATCAGAGGGATTTCACTCACTGAAGGGCTCAGGCAGATCTGATGTTGTTTCAACCCCCCAAAAAAGCAGATATAGGGCCCGACTAGTGCCAACAGTGCTGGACACACCACAAAAACTAGGGCAAAAGGTGCTCACACAGCCGGACATTGACCGTCAGCTTGGTGTATCAGTACCCTAAAGCTCAGTAATTAACATGTTGTGTCTTTTTTTTTTACCTATACACGAACTTCAGGGGAGTTTTGCGTTGGCATTGTTTCTTGATGACCACATCTGAAATGTTCCCCCTAAGACTATCACACTTCCTGGATTGGGAAAAACCTTACCAGTAATTGAGGAAGCTATCATGTCTCCTCCAAAATGTCTCGAGGGCTTTCCCAGCCATATCATACCTCATATGCTGCTACATATCTTATAACCTACCACATTACTTACATATCGTATACAACATGACATCATATGCATGCTGTATCATATAGCAGTCCATAAGGAATCATCTCCTCATCCTCAGCTGCAGAGCAGTAATGATGCTGATTACCAGGCTGGGCAGCAGGGGAGCAGGTGATAAATGGTCTAGTGATGGCCTCCCTGAGACAATGGTCGTTTGTGTTGATCAACATTTACAGTGCAATTAATTTCCTGAACTGCGTCTGAATTAATGACAAGCCGTGACAGATATGCATGAGGCTTTACTATGTGCACAGTAAACCCTCAGGTGTAACGGATTTGAGTGTGTAAACCTTTTGCACGTCTGTGTATAAATCCAATAAATGATACTAAATCACCTTCTGAGCAGACTTGCTTTTTGTTCTTTTATCATACCGGCTCTGTAAGGTTTTCTATTTTATCAGCAGTGTTGTCTGAGAAGAACCTTGTATCTATATTCTGTTCACTGCAGGTCTATCCACTGCAATCAATACCAAAACCTCTGCTTCTTTTGTTTCTCTTTTTTTCTGTTAATATTGCATCCTGCACACTTCTCACAGTCCAGTGAGTGATGCAGTTGGGATGGGGTGCAGGAGCTGTAGGGAAGTTGTTAAAAGGTTTCACCAGAGGCCCGTGAATTACGGCTGCAGCCGAGGACGCTGCAAAGAGGAAGAAGGAGAGCCATCACTTTATCTCTCCTGGGCTGGGGTCACAGGAGTCACGGGGCTATCATGCATGTCAGGAGCTCCAGTCTTTAATCACAGAGGAGACACTCTCCTACTTTTTCCTCGGTCGCCTCATTGCTTAGCCCGAGATCAACCGACCAATCTGCCAGCTTCCTGTCCGAACAGCTGCTGAGTCAGCTAACAAATGGGTGTCTGAAGATTTGCCCGCTGGACCCTCTGTGATTACACAAGTGCCACTGCCAGGCCTGCTGCCGCCACACTCATGAGGTATCAGCCCAAATTTACAGTACAACTGGGTGACAGAGATCACTGTGAGGTTCACAGGCTGCATTATTAATGCTGCTTCTTCTAGTTGTTTAAAACATTAATGCAGCTGAAAGGACATTTTTGTAGACAAAAAACATCCTCAGTACGTCATCACAACCTGGTCTCACTCCGAAGTCGACGAAATCTGGCCCTTGGGCAGTGACTTGCAGCCAACCCTGTTCTTTTTTCCTAAACCCAGCCATGTGTTTTTGTTGCCTAAACCTAACCACATACATTCATTGTTGAAGGAAAACGAATGTCACATCTCGACGTGGAAAGTCCATGACTAATGTCTATATGTGACAAGGTCAGAGTGAGAATGTGTTGGTCATCAGCAAAAAAGAACACTGCTTCATTACCAGGCAACTAGCGATGCTCTTTAAGCTAACGCTAGCAATCCATGCTCCTGCCCTGCCAGTCTGTATTGATGTAAGAGGAGTCGTTATAATTGAAGCAACTTCGCTGCTGGACTTAAGTTAAATTTCAGGCATCATATGTTGTCAAAGGGAAGGAATGCAATGTGGAGATATGTTAAACGGTCATGCACAAATCAGCAGCAATGTAACGTCAAGCATGATGTTAGCTACCTTGTTAGCTATTGAAACTTGATTTATTTTGCCCTACCCCTTTACCAGAACAAGAATCTGGACACCCTACCCCCAGACATGTATGCCTAAACTGGAGGGCTAAGTGGTAGGGGCAAGGGGTGTATTGGGATTTGGCCTTAACCTTTTGCTGTGTAATGAGGGAACAACACAGAGACAGAGAAATCAAGCTGAAAACTAGACTGCAGTTTGTGTGTTTGTGTTTCTCAGTACGGAGCACCAGGAACACTTGATCCTGCTCCCTTTAAATCCTAAAAGTTAAACTCACGGATTCAACATAAGTCAACATAACCTGTATGTAATTTAAATTCATAAAGGAATAGTTTGACATTTTGGGGATTATGCTTAACTGCTGTCTTGCAGAGTCAGATGAAAAAGATTGTGCATTGTGCATCTGCATTTCTAGTCGAATTACCAGTTGTACTGATGCACCAGGTCACCTTGTGTTTTAATTGAGGTATTAATTGATTTTAATCAAAAGTGGACTGATCTTTGTTTCTCCATTTCCAACATGGATATTTTAACTCTTTTTACAATGTCTTATATTCTCCATCTGTGCTAAAACAGAACTCTCTTCACATCAACTATAACATTCAGACAGGTAAACAGGGATGATATCTCCTCCATGTGTATTCCAATTTTCTTTTCTTTTTTTTTACAAGGTGAGAGCAGCAGAAAGTAGCAGTCTGGCTTCCTTCCAGTTTGCAGCCTTCTGTGATATATTAATCATGTTTCATAAGACCTGAAAGTATCAAAATAAAAGAGAAAATTAATAAAAGAAAGAATGCCCCAGGGTGAATTGTGGAGCCCCACCTTGCCACTGCACAGATATCACTATCACTACTCTCTGAGTCTTGGCTGTAATTGTTTTCAGGTGTTGCTCTGCATGGCTCATTTATTTCCTGAATAAATCACACACAGAGTCTTGAAGTATTTTAATTGTATACTGCAGCCTGGGGGCAAAAGATTTGATGGATTTCTCTCATGCCAGGCAACATGAACAATGAGACAGCGGTGCCTCTGAGGGAGGAGATAACACCGTCTCACTCTGTAAGGATCCTCATTAGGAGCATTTAAATGTACAATGCAGGACATTTGAAAACCAGAGGCGGCGTTTAACGATGAGCTTCTCCTTGACCAGGCCTGATCCGACCATGCCTGCCTGCTGTTAAGACTAATCTCTATCATCAACCCCATCCAAGCCATTACACCTCCGGGTCTCATTCAGCACCAAAATGCCAATTTATGCATTAGTCAAAGATGAGCACTCGGGGTAAAGGTGTTTAATTTCACATTATTGCATTAATTGTGTAAGACTTCTTTTCAGAGAGCGGCAGTAGGAGTGAGGGCTGACGTGAAGGACGAACATAGAGGGATTCCTCTGCACTCTGTTGTTTTTGGACCAGGCTATCTCTTGATTTATTCATTGGAACACAGTGTAATAATGTGAGAGTGAGTCACTGTCCTGATGACCACAGTGCTATTTCACTTACGTTCACTCACACACACTTTCTCCTTTCTCTCTCTGTTTCACTCCCCCTTTCTCTCGTCTCCAGTCTGCGGTCCACTGGTGATTACAGGTTGCATTAAATCAAGCACAAGGCCAAACAGCAAAAGGTGGAGGAAAGGAAAGATGAAAACCTCTGATGGCTGGCAAAAGAGCTTCTCTTAAGTCAAACGAACAGGGAATTAATCAGCACACAGTGGCGGGGTGTGTTTGATCTCTCTACAATGACAAGCTGCTCTTTCGTGAGAGCCTTGATGACTGTACAGAACTGATACAAGCCACAACCACACATGTTCATATTCATATTCAGCCCAGTCACCAGAAGAAAATGTTGGAACTGTACATTTCTGCAAACAGTGAAATCTTCCACTTCAATCAGGAGAGACTTGTTCTGAGCGAAAAGGATACTTGTTTACATGTGCACATAAGTATGAGAAATGTAAAAAGTCTTTGGCAATTAGACCCCATTGTGATGTTATCTATTTCAGGAGGGTGATAAAGACGTAGCAGATTAGGGAACCCCCCCTGTGGAGTCTAGATGCTGCTGGTGGTAATAATGGTGATGAGGTGATGAGGGAGCTGAGGATCTGGATGTGAGGAGCAGTGGGCTTTTGATGAGCTTGTCCTGGGCTCTGGATAAGGTGACTGGAGGTGAATGGGGTGGGGGAGGGTGATGATTACACACACACACACACACACACACACACACACACACACACACACACACACACACACACACACACACAGTGGGCAATTTGAAGGGGGCACCATCTAGAGGCTGACATTTTTTTGGGAATCCTGTGGGTCATGGGATTCCAGAAGCTTCCCGTGGGATGGGAGTAAATTGTAAATTGTTTTCAACATAGGAAACGTATGCCTGTTAGCATGAGCACGTCATTTTATGTTAAGCATGTGAAGTAAAATTAATCATTTTATGAGATAATATCGCTATGGCATTGTTAATTTCTGTGAGTGCATCAGTGGTAATTTCCATTATATGTTAGCATCGAGCTAACAAACTATATGCACCAGTTATTTGCCACATGGTTGTAACACTTAGAACAAGAATAACGTTTATTACCAAGTAGTTTTTCACTTACATGCAGTTTCCCTTGGTGTAGTGAAAACAATTAACGTGGATAAATATATTAAGAGGAAATAAACTAACAAGGCAAAGGCAAAGTACTGCAACACTCTAGAACATGAATATAGAAAAAAATGACAATAAAAATAAGACAAAGATATTATGAAAATATAACATAAATATGTCACAACTGTTAGGAGGTATTTCAGCAGTATGCTTTACTGTATAGTTGATTCAATATGCTTTATATATATATATATATATATGTGTGTGTGTGTGTGTGTGTGTGTGTGTGTGTGTGTGTGTGTGTGTGTGTGTGTGTGTAATTAAAACACAACACTGAAAGAAAAACTGATTTGATTTGATTGAATAATAGCTTAGATTTGTCACTTTGTTATTATATCAGTATTGTTACTGTACTCCAAATATCAGCCAAAATACATCATATTCAACATAAAACATTACACATAGCAACAGCACAAATTGAGAAGCATATCAGTGACATGACTCAATACCACAGCAATATGTAACAAACATTTTCTAAAATCAGCCACCAGCCAGGCCACCTGTTCATGCCTTGATGACCAGCTCTGTGCCTCACTGACTCAGGACACTTGGCTTTGTTTTCTGTTATTCTGTATTTCATGTTATTCATTCATTGTTAATCTGTTTCCTGTTTTATTTTGTAGGTTCACTCCTTATGTGTCATGTCTGGGTTTACTTCGTGCCTTCGTGTCTTTTTCCGTCTGTGTTCTGTGAGTCTGTTACTTCCACCTGTGTCTAATTACCCTGCTCTCCTTGTGTATTTAGTCCTTGTGTTGTCTTTTGTCAGTTTATCTGCATTGTCCGCTGTGTGGGTTCCTTGCTTTTTCATTCACTGAAATTAGCCACTAAAAGCTACTCACCAAATGTATAAATTAGGACCAGTGCAGGAAAAGACTTAACATACTCAACTGATGTCACAAATGTGTGTTAGAATCTGTTTAAATAGCCATTGATCTGACGCACATGTTGAGTTGAGAAACACATGAAGGATATGAAGGAGTGTTGAACCTCCCCTTTAAACCAAGGCAGATACCAATAAGAATGTTTAAAATAAGACTTTGACCAATAGCCGATGCTATTACTGATGTTTTGTTGTTGTTATTGTTTTTTATTCTGTGCCAGGGGGAAAAACAAAACAAAACTGTTTGATTTCCTTTAGCCTTTAATTCCACTATCTTTGAATGAGCACAAATTTAATCATCCGCGTTTATGAACACACCAGTTGAATACACCAGTTTTAAAATCGCTGCATTGGCTCCCCGTCCGCTTCAGGATCGATTTTAAGATTCTTTTATTAGTTTTTAAATGTCTTAACGGTCTTGGACCATCTTATCTATCTGCCCTGCTTTTATCATATCAACCCTCGCGGACCCTGAGGTCCTCTGGCACCGGCCTTTTAACCACACCACGAGTTAAAACAAAAACCCACGGTGAGGCTGCATTTAGCCATTATGGACCTTATCTGTGGAACAGCCTCCCAGAGAACCTCAGGGCCGCAGAGACTGTTGATATTTTTAAAAGGAAGCTCAAAACTCACCTTTTTAATCTGGCTTTTAACTGATTTCTTTTACTCTCTTATCTCCCTTATTTTACTACTTTTTATCCCTTTAATCTTTTTCTTTTAAATTCATTTTTTTATTGTATTTATTTTTATTTTTATTTATTTTATTTTATGTCTTGTGCATTTTATTTTATTTTTAAATTTTCTAAACCCTAACACTTTTTTATACATTTTATCATTATTGCCTGTTTTTATTCCACTGTCTTAATACATGTGCGGATGGGAGGGATGGGCTTTCACTTTTTATTGTTGTATGTTTCATTATTTTATTATGTTTTATCTTGAGAAGCACTTTGAGTTGCATTTTTTATGTATGAAAAGTGCTATATAAATAAAGTTTTGATTGATTTGATTGATAACCTTTCACATCATTTTTTTAAACTACTATAAATGCCTTTTACTATATATAATATAAATCCTTCTTTAATATCTATTTTGTTTAAACATCATCAAATTTCTCCTTTAATCAGCCGTATTTATTCAAGTTTCTCACCAAAAACTACATTTTACAAGATAACATTTGAACACATCTTATTTAACTCAAAGGAAACCTCTGTTAGCTAGTCCATCCTTTGTTCTGACAGCATCCTGGGGAAGATCCCTGTTTGTCCCAAACACGTTTTCTATTGTCCCTGGGATGACAGGACACCGTAAGGCTCATTTATACTCCCTTTACGTCCAAACATAGATGCGTCTGTTTCAAATGTTGTAATCGACCCTGCCCTCATATTTCCATAATGATGGCATAGATACAGCCAATAGACGGCACTTGCTACTTGCAAAGCTACTTTTAGTTTATTTTTTTTACTTTATGTCAAATCAGTGTTACCTCAGTGATAAATGACTTCAACGCAAAGTCACTCATTGCTGTCACAACGGCCACGCCCTCTTTTAGATGAAAGTTTTAAACTCGACCCGGGAGAGACGCTAGTCGCAGCTGGGAGTTCATAATGCCGTAAAGTTGCTGCATTGTTCACTGCACAGCAAACAGTTAAAAAAACAACAACAACAGAATTGCGATTTTCTTTGCTCCCGGAGAGGGCGCCATCAAACGGCAGGGTAAAGACGGAAGGCTGTGGGATCCAGCCAGTCGCTACACCTACGTCTGTGGCAGGCACTTCATCACAGGTTTGTTGGCTAACGTCAGCTAGCTAGCTAAAGTCACTTTAACTCAATAATAACATGAGATATTCAAAGCCAAAGAAGTTCATTCTAATGAATGTTAAGTAATGAATCAACAGAAAATGAATTGAATGAATGAATTGACAGGACATTCGTCCACACAGAGGCTGGCAGCTGAAAAGGGCACACACCTATTTTCACTTTCTCGTTGTACTGAAGGCAATCAGGACTTCTTAAACTCTCTCCGTAGCATGTAGCCTGACTGGCCATTTCATCCGAAGGGGGAAGACTCAACAGACTTGTTTTTATTTACACTTTATGTGTGAGAGAGAGCTCTGAAATCCCATGTTTCTGTCACCTATGACATCACCGGCGCGCGACTCGTTGTCGTCCGTTGAAGTCATGCAAAAAGAAAAACTGTACGCCAAATAGGCAGTCAAAAAAATGTTCAGTTGAACTTTTTAAATAAAATTACAGACTTAAATGAAAACTTTCTCCTTTTTTTGAAGACTTTGTGACATTTAAACATGACCTCCAATTACATGACATCATTAGTCTGCCTATTGCTCTCTCCTCTTTTCTCTCTGCAGCTAAAATTCATCCATCCATCTCCGTATCTAACATTAAGCATTAAGCTGCTTTTTAGCCTACACAAAACTGATGTGACACCACAGAATTACATCGGCCACTGAACATGGATAAACCTGTGTGGTTTAAACCTGCTTTAAACTGTGATGAAGTTTATGTGCTGACATGCTTCAGTAAATACAGTGCAGATTCTCCCAGAACACCTATTAGTTTTGCCAAGTTATCTGTCACATTACCTTTGTGTCAGAGACCTACCTAGTTGACCGGCGAGGTGGCAGCAGTGCACCCTTCTTTCTTGTGTGGAAAAGTAATCATTTTTCAACTCGTAAAAACAAAGAAACTGAGCAAATATAGAATCATTACTACATGGTCTCACGCTGGAGCCCCAGAGACAAATTAAAAAGTGAAGTCACAGAATGAAAACAGCATGTAAAACTCATCAGAGTGACAGCTGCAGCCACGAGCACTGTTTTATTCTCATATTATCTGACAACAGACGCGGCATTGAGCTAACTTTAGAACAAAACCATTTTCATTTTAGACGCCTCAATCAGTGGTGCTCTTGTGTTCTGTTTGAGTGTTACACAAGCAAGTCAAGTCAGTTGTCTTGCTCTTATCTGGATTTCTAGCTTTCTTTTAATGTCTTTGCCATGCCAAGATGTCTCCTCATGCGGGTGAAGTGGGACAGATTCACTCATGGCGCTTAATCTGTTTTGGCAAGATTAGTTTCACAGCACTCGTGTTTTCTAAGGTGGTTCTGACAGCGTTTTTTTTTTTTTTTTTTTTTTGGACGAGCTTTAAGATGGGAAACACACCACAGGCTTTGCTGTCATTACGGCAGTGTCGTACCAGGGGTGTGTGGATTAGTGCTACATTGTCACCTCAGACAGGGCGCAGATGTTCGGGCGCACATGAGGAATATCTGCCGTAGCTCAAAGGAGATACCGTACATGCCGCTTTAGCACTCTGACCTAAATTAATCATTCAGTGCCCGCGCTTCAAAATGCACCTCTTGCACTTAAGCTATTGCAGTCGGTGCGGGGCAATGGCCTGTTTAGGGGAAAGTACCTGCTCTTCAGATTGCATTGTCTGCACTGTAAAGGTCTGGGAAGCGAAGGCTGTTGGATCTCATTTCTGTGCTTGTGATGAAATGGGCATGCATGGCTTGCCGGGCGGCGAGGAGGAGGCCCATGGTTCACTTATACCACATTTGGAGCCGCTGAGCACTGCAAATATTTGAAATGTCAATCCATTTGATAATGTCAGTAGGCCTCAAAAAGCAGACTCTGCACTACAGGCAACACACATATTAGCAGCTCTCTCCTCCCTCTTCCCCCCATTTTCTCTCTTTTCCATGTTTACTAATCCCTCTCTGTAGCTGCTTCAGTCCAGATTAGCAGCAGAGAGCTGGGAGCTGACCGGGCAGGCCACAGATGGCTGCTCAGCCCTCTGAAGCCCACAGTGAAGCAGGTAATAGAGGTTTTAATAAGCCACAGCAGGACATTTATCTGAAAATACCATTCTGATACATTAGTGGGCCCATGCAGAGAAGGTAATTGTTAGATTAAAGGAATATCTTTATTTTCTGCGGTGACAGGTGTCAGAGGAAAAAATTCTATAATACATTCAACTGGTGACCTCAGATGTCTGGATGCATATAATGGTTAGCCTTGGTGTGTGTTCTCATGCACAGGTGGAGCGGTAGCTTCACATTTATCCTTTGCATCTTTCCTCTATCTCTGATATGAAATATTGTATTTCAAGATCATTTTACATCATGGGTGTGAAGGTTGTATTATTTCATTCAGCTTCTCTTTTTTCCAACTTTCATTGAATCTACCTTTAAAGTCCAGTGTGTAGGATTTAGGGGAATAAATTGGAGGAAATGAGAAAGTTTTCTTAAGTGTTTAATTACGTGAAAATAAGAGTTGTGTTTTCGTAAGCTTAAAATGAGCCATTTATATCGACATAGGGAGCGGGTCGCCATCAACGTAAATTGCCATATTCACTGCCATGTTTCTACAGTAGCCTAGAACAGACAAACTAAACACTGGCTCTAGATTAGGCCATTTGTGTTTTAGCGTTGTCCACAGTAGCTTAACAGCCCGTACGAGGCAAGGTTGTCTGAAAATCACCATTTTTTTTTTTTAACTAATTATTAATAATATATTTAGCATTTTTTACCAGTTTTAATCACCTGGTCTGTTCATTTTTGAGAGGTAAAGTCTTCTGCGGATAATTTGGCTCCTGGTAAGAACCTCCTGAACATCCAGATCAGAAAAAAGGTGAGCACACATTATCAAGTGCTCTACTAGCCAGTCTAGAACGTACTAAACAGCATGGGAAAAACACTGATTTGTAATAGGTTTTTTTTAGGTTGGCGCCACCTAGCGTCAGCGGTGTTGCGTCGCACTGTCGCAAAGACCAAATTGACTGTGGGGATCAGAGATAATCAATAATATGCAGGCTGTAAAGCCACCCGTATACCTCTATGTGTATGTAGAATGAGAAGGTGTGTGGACACTATACTAAAAACAACTCACAGTAAATTATGCCAATATATGACGCGTTTCCTGGTTTAAAGCAGATTTTTTTCTGCGAAATTTCAGCACCGGTGGCAGAAGCTTATTGCACAGCCACTGAGTAACCTATGTAAACGCTGATAGTCTGATTTTACTGTGGCCACTACCCTGTGCAACCCACATTATTTTCATAATGATATATTTAGGAAAAGATGCTGTCTGTTGCCTCTTTAAGCACTTTTAAGCACCTGGTCCATATGTTTTGTAGAAGAAGAGACTCCTGAGAATAATTCAGCTTCCAGTAAGAACCCCCTCAACAAAGAACACTGAAAGAATTCTAACCTTGTGAAGTTTCCGCTGGTTGCAATCTGCCGTTCTCACCACTAGATGCCACTAAGTCCTCCTAAATCAGACTGATCCTTCAAAATATTTGAGGGTATTTTAACTTTAATGTTTATGATGGGATGGGAGAGTGGAGTCAACTTAGCATATACCACAATCACCAGAAGAAAAATGCTATTGTATGTTTTCTACGTTGAAACTTCGCATATCTTTAAGTTTCAACAACACTGTGGTTAACATGTGGTTAGGTTGAAGCACAAAAACCACTTGGTTATAGTTAGGAATGCTTGAGCTTAAAAACGCAGAAATGCTTCACTGAAAAACAACTGCTTTTTGTGGCATTATCAGCAAAACAACCTGTTATTGTTGGCCTTGAACAGTAGTCTTCAGCTTGGCAGTCATCTCGCCCAAATGTCACATCATCCACTATCCAGGGATTGATTACTGCTGGGCACAGGCCCAGGGGCCAAAAGTGTCAGGGAGGCCCCTGGCCTTCACTGGCAAAATATCAAATGTCAAATTAACACGCACCAGTCAGGAAGAAGCCAGTCACCTCCTACTGACAAAATCAGCTCATACACTGTCACTTCAGAAATGCTGATATAATGCATATAAAAAGTAAATGTAATGTTTTCGTGATTTGCAGAAATGCACAATGCCAGCATTTTCTACTGACAACTGGGCTGTAGCAAAAAATCACCCTGAGCACCACAAAGAACCAATCAGCTCTGACCCACTGCATAAAATCCTACCACTTATAATAATTACCTCGATGGAAGCAGTGCAGATGAGGGGCTGTTATTGAAATTGTGTGTTACCATAATAGGCTACTATAATATTTATAGAACAATTGCAGTATTGTTCTGACAAGACAGATTCTCTGCTCAGCACATATTTGGTCACTATTCTGTTTCACAGTTTGTATTTTGCTGACTGACATAACATTTTGACATTTTGATTCATGTCCTCCTGAGGATGCATTGTTAGAACTTTGGCAATCCTCTGACTTTTCATCTGGCACCAATATTGTTATTTGTCCAATACTTTGGTTTGAGCCAGTTGAGGTGGTTCGGGCGTCTGGTAAGGATGCCTTCCGGACGCCTCCCTTGGGAGGTGTTTCGGGCATGTCCAACCGGGAGGAGACCTCGGGGCCGCCCCAGGACGCGCTGGAGGGACTACATCACCCGACGTGTAGCTGAGATCAAAATAAAGGCAGAGTTTAAAGATGTGTGTGGTCCAAGCAAGGGCACCAGAAGTAGGGGGCAGGATGTGGGGAATGGAATATTGGACCCCCAACTTCATGCCCCTGGCCCAAATTTTAAGTCCTCGATCTGCGTTGCAGCTGATGGGATCGTAAAGCATGGTGATCTCTAGTTAAACACCTTGTTTTCCTCCTACTTTTATTAAAGCTGCTCAAAAGATATTCCAAGGTATTTTAACTTAAGACCCTATTTTGATCTGTATTTTTCTGACACACACTTTAAGTAATTGTTTGTATTAAAAGTCAACACATCTCACTGCAACCTCGTCACATATTGACGTTTGCACATGGACTTTCCACATCCAGATATGACATACAAGGTACCCTGGGTGCGTTGGTTCTTGATGTTCTGGGATGCCATGTGAAGCCTGTTATGTGCTGTTATGCTAATCTTCTGTTTACACAGGAAATCTTCCATTTACATATAAACACTGGTCGGTACAACACTGCAAATTGACATCCTTTTTCTTCTAACAACAAACACACGGTTATGTTTAGCTGAGATACACACTCGTGGTTGGGTTTAGAGCAACACACAATCTTATGGGAAGGAAACACTGGCCTCTTGGGTGAAGGTCGGTGGTTGCTGGTTCCATCCACCATCCCTCCCACCCACCTTACATGGACATTTGCCACCTTAACTATTGTTCTTGTCCCACCACTTTTACAACAGTAACGGGCCATGTATCATACCGATGTGAAAGGACAGCTTTTTTGTCTGTGTCTGACGTCGGAAGTCACTGACCAGGTGCCGGATTTCACCAACTTCAAAGTAAGACCAGGTTGTAAAAGCAGCACAGGTGAGGAGCTCTAATAGAAGTTGTTAATGTCGGGGCGTCGGTGGCTTGGTGGTAGAGCAGGTGCCCCATGTACAAGGCTGTTGCCGCAGCAGCCCGGATTTAACTCCAGCCTGTGGCCCTTTGCTGCATGTCACTCCCTCTCTCTATTCCCCCTTCACACTTGTCTGTTCTATACATTAAAGACTAAAAAGCCCCAAAGAGATATCTTTAAAAAGAAGTTGTTAGTGTGCATAACTCTATAGTGTTGCCGGAGTAATAACTGTACTTAAAAGCATAGGTGTAGATATTTAGAATATGTACATTTACCCCTCAATAAAAACATAAAAAGTAGCAGAGGACTTTTATTTTGACAAAATTTATGACATTTACACCATGAATTGATGAAGAAAAAGCGTAATCCGGTGTATAAATATTCATCAGAATGCAGGAAATTATGTGTTTGAGGAGCAGAATTTTCTTGAAAAGGGCCCCCAAACATCGGTTTCATATTTTTATCTCCCAATATTGACACAATGCCTGCGCTCTTGCATAAAAGAAGTTAAAGAAACATTTCTTAATCACTGACTTTTTGATTTACAGAGTTATTTACCCATGCATTTCCCCCACGCTGAGCCAGTGATGTGAAAGTTGAAAATAAACCATATAAAAATACACATTAGTTTATGTGAAAAAAAAAGTGATTACAATTTACAACACTTGTCTCAACTAAGAGCATAATGGATGTACCGACTGTTAGTGATGGCTTTGCCCACTAGAGCTAATTTATGCTCAATGTTAGATACCTATACAGAGACAGGCGGAGCTTTGTGTTCATACTCTACGTTTGATTCGTCCATATTTGTGCGTGGGTCCTGAAAGCTTAGGGATATGGACGAAACAAAGCAGTACCACCGGAGATCATGGGGGCAGTGTTGCATAGTTCAATACGACCATAAGAGATGACAAAGACATTTTAAAAATGGCAATACAGTGAAAATAATTTTTCATCCACATCACACCGCCATCTGCAACGCTGTCTCCATTAAAAGGTCCAATATAACAACCTTCTCTACTGTTGCCTCATTTGTTGTTGTGTGAAACTTTGAAATGCGCCCTGTGGTGCCATCTTATCTGTATCTATACCATCGTAAAGGACGTATGGAGGTATGTGGGCAGTGACGTTTACAATGTTTCAAACCAGCATATCTATTTTCGTATGTAAAGGAAGTATAAAGCAGCCTTGGGACTACAGTGGCAGCCACTGTGCTTGCTGATGCAAAAACACCACCAGCTATCACAGACTTTCCTCAAGACTGAGTGTGACAAGCACCAGAATGTGACGTGGTATTGAAGCAGCACGCTGCGAGCCCGGCAGACATGCTGACTCCGGCAACCTGGACGCCAGGCAAGCGTCTGCGGTTTGATTGCATTTATGGAAATAACACTGCATGTTTGTAGAAACAGTACAAATGTTAATGTGTGCCACCTTGCATTCAAGCAGCAGAGCAATCCATCACTGCGTCTGCCTGGCCCAAGACAAACTGGATTCAGAAAGATGATTTCCCCTCCTCGATTCCAGTACACGCAGGCAGGAAACGGCGCTCTGCATTATGCGTACTGAGCCACTTTATATTGTGGTGTGCACAGAAACAGACACAGTACTATATAATGATCAGGTTTCTTCATATTTGCAGCATAGAATAAATCTATATGACATTTGGGTTGAAAAATGGTTCAATGCACAGTGTTTATGATCTGGGGTAAGATGCTTGAGTGTGTGTGTGTGTGTGTGTGTGTGTTTGTGTGTGTGTGTGTGTGTGTGTGTGTGTGTGTGTGTGTGTGTGTGTTCCGACGAGCCTCATCGCTTTTAAGCCCAACGTCATTTTTTACCTGCAGCTATGAAGACAAATGGTATTTATTGTCATCTTTGCAAACTTTGCCGTCGCTTTTTATAATCCTCTGCCGCTCACATGACTTCAGACACACGCTCTGTTTGTTTTATCATCATCTTGAAAGAAATCAACATAATGTGCTGAAAAAGAAGTCTGCAGCCGGCAATCTCAATCCCTCTAACACGGTTAATGATAATGATGACAGACATATTAATCTCTCAATTGCGGGATGCAAGTGCACCCGAGGCATTCACAGATCAAAGAGAAATATTGGGCTCGGCTTCCATTTGGTGCATCTCATCTGGCCTCTGACAGAGATATGAACAACTGAGGCCCAATAAGTTTCCCTCAGGCCTATTTCCCTTTTTCATTCATCTCCTTAATAGAGGCAATAACGGCGGATTCAAAGTGACGACACATTGCACAGCAAGATTAAAACGGGCTGCCATCACGACACAGAAATGTTTAACACGCCAAACAAGGACCTGGAAATAACATGTGAACATATAAACACCAGCAGTGTTTAGAATATTATATATTTTAATTTTCGTCACTGACACATATGTATCAACAATGTAGAAGCAAATAAGAGACCAGTTTATCTTCTACTTCATAAATATTTTACTTTGTAACTGAATTTATTTGTTTTAAATTCACCTCTTTGAAATAAAGATATTCTTTTTTTTTTTGATTTGCAATTTCAAATGCCATTTCACAATTTCATAAAAATAATTTCAGGTTGCTCATATTTAATCATTAGCACAAACTGGATGAGTCCTCGGAGCCCCACTGCTCTCCCTGATAGTCATCTTTGGGTTTCAGTTCTATTAGAACAAGCTAGTTATACCAGGTATGTTGTACACATGTGAAGTGTGGGGGTTTGAAAGAGTAGATATATTGGAAAAACTGCATCTCAGATTTCTAAAATATACCCTAAAAGTTAAAATGACAACATGCAATAACATGGTCTATGGGGAGTTGGGAAGTGAACTCAGACGTATGACATCATGTGATATACAGTACATGTCGAAATTAAACGAGTTTAAACTCACTATAGTCACTATAAGATATAAAGGTCTGGACAGAAACCAGAAGATCTGCAGCCTCTGTGATGATAATGGTGTGGGAGATATCATATTTTGTTTGAATGTCAGAATGTGAGCTTAATGACTTATAGAGAAAGGTATTTACTAAAGTATTATTTAACCGCCCATCTATGTTTACATTAATTTTGTTATTACAATCAGATGAGCCAAAAGTAATTTGTAAAGTAGGTTTTTTTTTTTTTGGCTTTTTTGAAGAATGTCCGTCCTTTGTTTAAGTAACATTTGTTGTAGCCACGTCCATGTCCACCTCATCAGAAACTGGGGAGGTATTAAGAGGAATATTGGATTTATCCATAATGCGAACTTTTTAGCTCATTAGCTAACGTTAGCTTTGATGGCAAAACGAACTGGAGGAAACTGTTCAAGTGTTGTCCTCCTTTGTAAGATTAGCATAGTTTTCAATCACAAAGCTGAAGAATGTCAAATCATCCATCCACTGATGATCCACATACGAGTCGGCCAGTCTGGTCTCGTTGGTCATTGTTTACTTATTCAAGTAACACTTGCGGTCCTGGAGAGTGAGTGACCTGACATGGTGCGTTGGTACATTCAGTCTGACGCTTAAGGCCTTGTTCAGACTTCCAGCCAAAATCCGATTTTTAGCCAATCTAGATTGTAACCAGATGGCTCTCATGAAGTCTGAACAGTCATAAATGACATGAAATCTTTACAAACCAGATTGAAACCACCTTTGGAAGGTAGTTTCAAATTGCATTTGGACAGATGTGTCTCAGTCTGAAGAGCTCCTTTTATGACTTCACACAATACATGCTAGAGGATGTCGCCACTCCTGTCAGATTAGTCATTAATGTGGCCCAGTCTGAACAGAGCCAAATCCGATTTGGACACTTTCTAAAAACAGTGTGGACAGTCAGCAGTCAAAAATCGGATTTGAGAAGGAATCAGATTTGAATCAGATTCGCCTGCAGTCTAAACGCAGCCAAAAATGTTGGTCGAAGACACTAAGCTTTCTATTGCTATATGAATTTATGAGCAATTAAGTTAATCACACATTCACTCTGCTCGGTGCTCTACCACGCCACCCCCCAGAAGGAGTGCCGAGAGAGCGCTCTGCCACTCCAAGAGTGCTGTGCTCTGTACATTCCGACATTGTTACGAATTTACTTTGTGCCAGAGTGTGCCCTGGCAGTCAGAGTGAATATTTCTGAATGCACTACTTGTATCATCTCCCTCCTTTGTCTAAAATAAGCCAAAAGAACTCACTAGCTAGTGCTGGCTAATGTCTGTGGAGAATTGTTTTGCCTCCAGCTAAGCCACGCCCACCTTTTGTTGAAGGAACCAAGGCCACGCCCAGGTTGGTCTACAGAAATACATCACCCCTGCACCACTTTCTCGCACGCACTGAGGAATTTATTGCTTCTGTCGACTACATTTTCCATCAACTCTGATTAGATAACCACATAACAGGCAAATTTTCCCTTTAACATTCATGAATTGGAGTTACATCTTTAAGATTAACGCATGCTTTGGGCTCAAGTTCAAACTTTTCCAACACATGCAGTTATGGATTTGATTCACTTCCTGCTGCTAAAGCAAATTTGCGCCTGGTGTGTCAACTTGTGTCTTAAAGTGACATTATGTGCAGTTTAAGTGCCTGTACAAATGCTATATTCAGTTTGAAGGAAAGGAATAGTTTGACCTTTTCTGTGGGCACAACCCAAAAGTACTAACAAAAATTAAATACACTGGCTTCACCATTCAGCTGTGGGGATTGAAAAGTAACAGAGCTTCTTGTGTTTTGTATCAGCTCACACAAGACTGTAAGTATAATAAAAGGAACAAACTAAAATCCTTCCGTCACTCAGAAGGCAAGAATTCAAGACATATGCATCAACACTGTGTTATAACTGCCTTGGTAAAATACCAGTGTGTCACTCAGCTATGGGAGGAGGCTGGCAGCAGAAGGCTGAGATGGATCTGCATTAGATTCATGTGGACAGAAAGGCCAGCAGCAGCCGGTCTCCTGGGCGGCTGGTGTTCACAGAGAGCACACACAGACGGCTGCCCTGATTGGATTCAGATCAGGTGTCTCAGGGAGGCTGAGCTCCATGGCAATGAGGGCTTCCTCAGAGACCGCGGCCGTGTGGATCCATCTCTTCCTGCAGCCGCTGGAGTTTACACACAGCAACAGAGCAGACAGAGAGGCTGTCTCTGTGGTGAGCCACTGACCCCGGAGGTTTATTTCCTGCAATCAGAGTCACCTCTTTGTGTAACGCTGACATTTCAAGGAGCTGCACAACATTTCATCCATACATCAGACCTGAATAAAAGTGATAATACACTGACTGGATCTGAAAACAGCAGAAATAAACACAGTTGAAATCTCCCATAATATTCTTGTTCTGAAGCACTTGGCGTGGTGTTTCTGTGCTGCACCTTCCAAGATCAGTTGGCAGTCAGAGTGCCACTTTTTCCCTGTTGAAGTTTAGGTGTGTGGCGGGTGCTCCTTGTCTGTCTGGCAATGGAACTGACAGTCAGTGGCGATGTTTCCATGCACACAAATATTCCACCATTATTCCGAATATGAAAATATTATGAATTTGATGAGGGTCGTGTCAACAGTTAATTCCATTTGGATATTCTGGATAAGGGCTTTTTCCCAAATGTAGCAATTTCGGAGTAAAATGATATGCCGGTTTTAATAGCCTCATTTGAACATGTATACAGCATTTTTGAATATGCATCTTAACTGGGGTTTTACTGCAGTTTGCGAAGCTCAGTCTTTTGCCTATTTATGATCGACTATGTGCATTGTCATGGATACGTTCTAACAAACCAACTCATCAACAGTTTGTAAGGCTGGTGTAGAATAGCATGCACAAAAGAAAAGCCCACATTTCTAGTTGAAAGGAGAAACACACCGACTTTTAAACATTATGAAAGACTTGGGTATCAACAGGTTTTTGGATATGTCCTTTCAAAGATGGAATGACAGACTGAAAGAGGGAAGCTGTATTCTCAGGATCCAACCAAGTTTGTCAGTGGTAGGAAAGTCCTATTTTCATGCAAAGAGGCAAAATGACAAGCGTCTCCAGCTGTTCCACTTTGCCATATTTAGACACAATGAAGGCTCTGTTAGGGCATGCTAATGGGAGTATGCAAGACTGTATGTGAATGGCAATATTAGTGGAATATTCATTGTCATCAGCCATACATGCAGCTTAGTAGGAATATTGTCTTTTTTGGAATAAGTGCAAGAACCGGAATACTTGGTGCATGTAAAGGTACTTAGGCCTTGTCCAAATACCCACACTTGCACCCTGAGGTCTTCCCTGAAGTGCACTTTCCGAAAGTGCAGTTAGGGGCGTAAGTGCGCAAGAGGCCGACGCTGTTTAAAAAGGAGAACTGGGACACTTGTGTACACGCCACTTCCGTTTGGGGTCCAGCTGGTCCGTCTCCTAGGAGACGAAACATGGCGTTAGAGGAAATAACGTTGTTCGCAGCACTGCTGCTACAAATGAATATTGTATGGACTTATTTTGTTGATTGTGTGTTGTGTTGTGTTAGTCGTGGCTATGGTGCACTTTAGGTCCATTTATTTTGTGTTGATTGTTTAAATAAAATTTCTCATCTCTGTAATTCACACTAATACATGATTATACACACCATATAAAATTTATTAAAATAATTCCCAAATATTGAACAGAAATCTTCTTTATGTAAACATGACTTTATTTGCTTTCATGCATATTTAACAGTTCACATTCACTTGTCAGACACTTAGATAAAACATTTATTGTTGAATTAAATAAAACTAAATTATACTTAAGTTAATGAATAATAAATATATACATTTCATATACACAGAAGTACACTTTCACACAAATGTCTTGTCCAAACCAAGAAATACAACAAAAGTAAGTAGTATTATTTCATATGACATAACATATAAATCCACCACTCAGTGGTGTTAACAGTAAATATTATTCATAAAAAGCAAACAACAGAACAGAACTCCATGCATGCAGGAAGTTCATTTCTACCTTTCTGTCAAATGACCAGTTTTCCAAACAAATCTAAAATCCTGTCCATTTGCTGCTGAGAGTTTTGGAGCCAAGCATTATCCCTTTCATTTTCTTCCTTCTGTGTTTTCTCAAGGCGCGTGCATGCAGTACTCTTTAAGGTACTCTACAGTACTCTCTTCACTCTTCCTCTTTCTCTTTCCTGGTCTAACTTCTGTTGAGGTACCCGGTTGATCACTGCCCTGTGTCTGTGGGTTTGGGAAGTTTCCTGCTTGCAGGATCGCTGGGGTCTCTCTACACTAGGTGGTCCAGATGAAAACAGACTGACTGGCCTGACTGAGGGTCTCTGGCCAATGGCTTCATGCATTGCTGCATAGAAAGTCCACAAGGCAGCAGTGACCTCTCCTGTATCTGTCCCTGACCCTGTACTAAGAATAAGAATAACTTTATTAATCATCAGAGGGAAATATACACACACACACATATATAAGGGTAATAATAGTTAACATAAAAACATGCTTTTATATAGGCCTACAAGACATTCATTAAATAGATGTGGAAATGCTGTTACCTTGTATCTTTTTTTCAGATTTTCCCACTTCTTCTTACACTGCTGCGGAGTGACTTTCCCCTCCAGCCCCATGATTTTGATAATTTCACTGAAAGACACGTTCATCAATTAGGCTTACATCACTTTGAATGAAACACTTAAATAATAAACCTGTTTGCTCATGTTATGGCCATGATAACTTACTCATATCCCTGGGAAGAGGTGTTTCTGTGCCCTGTGAACAGCTCCTCATTCTCCGCTCTGAACTTAATAAAGTTGTCAGCTCATATTTTGATGTTCAATTTCTGATTAAACAATTTTCACTTACACTTAAAAAAACATTTCTTCTCCATTGCTTTCCGTTGCTCTCGGTTGTTTTTGTTGTGTCATATAACAGATTAATCTTTTCGACAGCGATTTTTAAGTGTTTAACTGACATCCTGCTGACAGGGGTGTCCACCACTAATTGATTAGTTGAAGATTATGTACGACTTTAGTCGACCAAGATTTTATTTGGTTGACTACAGTCCTACCATTAAGCCGATGAACAGAGGGGGCAGTACATCAGCATATGAAGTAAGATCAAAAGTATACTGTGAACAATGGACCACAACTATGCACACATTCTAACCTGTCTTTAAATATGCAGGCATATGCATGTTATTATACACTGGCGTATGCACATGCACAAGCCAAATTTTGCTCCCACAATCAGCCATAAATAGATGTAGACTACGGCGGGTTGGCGGGTATCATAAGCTAACATAGCCATGTTCAACACTGAGCGGTTAAACAGTCCCAGCAAACTCATGCAGACACTGACACATCTCGACTCTAATCTATAATCTATAAATAACCATTTGGTAATGTTTGCCTAGTGATGCTAACAGTTAGCCCTGTCACTGTGTGTGCAGCCAGGCAGACTCTCACATCTGTCCCTGGCGCAGAGCTCACGCTCCCGCAGCAGCAGCAGCAGCAGCAGCTACAAAACACACAATTTGTGGTATGGCGAATTCCAGCGTAGTGTATTTGAAGGTGTTCAGCGTGCTGCGATGTCACCAAAACGTTCACCCATCCTATCACATTATGGCTATTGAATGTGTTACTGTGTTGGCATATGTTTATGTTATGTTTTTTATGCATAGGCATTACACTGTACATCTGTACCCAGGTGTTAGAAAAAAGTTGCAGATCTCTTTGTGCACCTGCTTGTCAGAACCTCTGCTTTCATCTGTTATTGTTCTTTGCACAAGCACTGAAAGTTTTTGGAGGGTGTTTTAAGTACCGAAGAGATTTGGGTTTATTTGTCCCTGTTCCAGTCTCTGCACCAGCTGTTTACCTGCACGCCCACGTTCTAAAAGCCCCACACCTCATCTGGGCTGTTTGTCCTTCAAACAATACAGTATTACAAGTCTTGCAATGCTGCCTGCCTGCAGATGCTGCTTAATTATGTATAGGTTGTGTTACATCAGCTAATAGTACTTCACTAACAAAACAGAACTTATTTTCATTTATTAACAATCCATTTTTAAAAAAAAAAAAAAAAATTACAATGACAATTCACTTATCTTAAAAGCAAAAATTCCACCTTTAGAGATGATTTCAGTGGACACAGATTGTGGACGTATCTGTTAAACTTTTTCTTTGTCAGCTCAAAACTATTCTGAAATTCATGAATTCCATCCTAAAGTGTTAATGCATTGTTCCTGTTTAATTAATTTCTATAAAGGGACACAAACAGTGGACACAAAATCCAAATCATTACCAATCTTGTTGTCCAATTAGAAAGATCTTCAGGAGCTGAATCCATAGGTCCACTCCCCTGCCCCTTAATTAATCAAGCCTGCAGTAGATTGGACTCAATTAGCCTCTGCTGTTCTATCGTTATCATTGATTCTCATTTTCTAGCAAATCCATTTTTTCATTCTCTTGCATTCATTTCCTCTTTGATAACTGTGATGCAACAGGAAGGAAGAGTAGGGAGGAATGGAGAAGATGTGTGTTTCGATTACCAAGACTCCAGGTTTTTACTGTTCTTTATTTCTCTGCAAGAGATTTTATAATTTGGGTATGAATTTCCATGAAAAAAAAAACCCTTAAAGGACAACTTCAGTATTTTTCAACCTGGGCCCTCTTTCCCCATGGGTATGTGTGCGTATATGTTTCATAGGTACAACTCGCTCTAAAATTGCTTCAGTATTGAGGGAGCCATATGCAGGGGGCAAATGCGTCCTGTATAAGTTTGCACATTAAAAGTGCTTTTTTCGCCACTGACTGGTTCAGATCGCCAGTGTTATCTCTGTAAATAGCATACTAAGCATTTCCCTTACCCTTCACTTGTTCTGGGCTGTGAAGTCATCTTGCGAGAGCTTTGCTTGTTGCCGGAAGAAAACACAGGAGCCATGCTGAGCGCCGCTCCGAGTGGCGCTGGTTGTCCCGGAGTACAGCTGAGAGTTTTACTGCATCGATTGAAAACAATGGTTTGTGTTTGTGCTTATCCAAATTGCAGGATGTCGTGCAACACCCCGCACAGCTTTCACAGGCTGCCTTTGTCAGACGGCGAGATGCTGAAGTTGTGGCTAGTTGTGCTACAAATGGATGCTAACACTCCTCAGCGTGGAGAAGATATCAATGCTTAATCAATGCTTAAACAAAACATCCAACTTTAGTATGAGACTGCTGCTCATTTCCTGTTTCAAACTGACAGTCAACATTGTTTTTTTTGGGTTTTTTTTCAAAGCATGACCAATGACAAATATTAACCGTATGTGTATTATTGTGAAGGTCCCTAATCTTAGCTAAGTACTTATTTTAGCCCAATCCCTGATCT
This sequence comes from Epinephelus awoara, assembly GCA_035609425.1. Taxonomy (NCBI): domain Eukaryota; kingdom Metazoa; phylum Chordata; class Actinopteri; order Perciformes; family Serranidae; genus Epinephelus; species Epinephelus awoara. The sequence continues at coordinate 8,511,910 of CM069305.1, forward strand.
TCCCTTAAACATAAATAAATCTGTCTCATTCTCGTGAACACAATATAATTTGGCACAAATGTTCACTTGTACCCACAGTTGAACAATAAACTGATTAGTTTTTAATCATCAAAGGTCAAGGTCACTGTAACCTTGTGTGAGTCTCATTCACGTGAATGTGGCATCACAAGAAGCCCTTGAGTGAGTTTCCTTAAATTTGGCAAATATGTCCACTTGGACTTGAGAATGAACTGATTGGATTTTCGTGATCAAAGGTCAAGGGCACTGTGACCTTGCGTCTGTCTCATCCTCGTGAACATGGTATCTCAAGAAGGCTGTGAGGGAGTTTCCTCAAATTTGACACAAATGTCCACATGGATCTGACAATAATCTGATTGGATTTTTGTGGTCAAAGATCAAGATCACTGTGACCTTGCACGCGTCTCATGAACACGATATCTCAAGAAGGCCGTGACAGAATTTCCTCAAATTTGGCACAAATGTCCACTTGGATTTTTATGGTCAATGGTCAAGGTCACTGTGACCTCACAAAACATGTTTTTGGCTGTAACTCAAGAATTCAATAGCTAATTATGACAAAATTTCACACATTTTATAGAATAAAATGATAAAGTGATGATATTTCATACTCAAAAGGTCAAAGGTTAACTTTCCTGTGACATCATAATATTCTGCAAAAACACTTTTCTGGCCATTATTTAACATCATATCTCAGAAAGAGAAGGGGAGACGTTGGGTCAGATACCAAATGGTCGACACCAATCTTGGGTGTCCACCTTGAAAATGTGTTGATTGTATACATCCTCTGTGCTGCCAGGTTGAAGATGTGCTGTACAACTTTTACTGTGTCCAACATATCCTAGCCTATACTCTTATCCAAAGGAACCACACCCCTTATAATATCAACAGGTCGTCAGTAAAGAGGGTGGATAGCTTTAAAAACCTTGGTGTCCACATTACTGAGAGCCTGACCTGGGTGCTGCATACTGTCTCAGTAATGAGAAAGTCAAGCCAGAGACTGTTTTACCTGAAACCTCTGAGAAAATTCTGGGTTTTCCCTCAAATACAAAGGAACTTCTACTCCACCATCATCAAATGCGTCCTGACAGGGAACAGCACTGCCTGGTACAGGAACAGCACCGAACAGGAACGCAAGGCCCTGCAAAGAGTGGTTCGTTCAGCTGCTTTGTGTCTTTCCCTCAACCTCACCCTGTGTGCCTAAACCCAGCCCGTTTCACTGTGGCAATCTCACAGCATCCTTGGCTTCTCTTCGTCTTCCAAGCTTTGGTGAGGGAATAAGGAGCTTCCTTGCATACTTGTCTCTACCTTTGGTGTCCATGGCTCTTTATTTATACCTTGAGTTCCAACTTTCCCTCATCCTGAACGGCACGGGTAGCTTTTTCCTACTGTACCAAAGGTTGCTTTTAATCCCACCTTTCATCTGCCTGCCGCAAGTCCTTGCCATCTTGCCCGCCAGTTAACATTTTTTCATCTCATCTTCTCTCAGTTCTCTCTCAGCTTGCTGTAATGTCCGATCACAACATGACATTATCCGGTTTGTAAAATAGTTGACGATTTGCACTTTGGTTGATTGCCGGCAGCTCACACACATCCTCACCGAGTCATAATATTTAGACCCAAGTTGGAGAACTCATCAGCATGTTTCCGGAGAGAGCGGTGCTTGTTAGGATTTATGGGCCATTCCATGCTCCCATTTCCTTTAGTAGGTAATATGTGTCACTTTTATAACACTGTGAAGTTGAAGTGTTGAGGTGAAATGTTAAGTGATGTTTCAGCGATATGCAAAAGGAAGAGATTGGCTTAGCCTTAAGTGGATATTCCAGCACTCATCCAGCCATCGGAGAGATCACAGCCATTTTCTGACTCCGACATAACAAGGCCGGATGGATCGTCTGTGTCCTTGACGAGCCCTCGCAGTGCTTTACAGCCTGTGGGAGAAGGACATCCCACTGTACTGTCATGCAGTGCAGTATCATGCACATAGTTTAGTCAAGAAGTTACAGTCCTGTGAGCCTTTCTGGTTTTATTTGTGCATTTTAGCGAATTGACCTGCACATGGGCATAGGAGACCACTATGTCCATTGTTTTATACAGTCTATCCTCTAAATCAGTCCTACAGGTACTTGTAGTTTGTGGCTATGCTGCAATAATGGCTTTATTCACATTTAAAATTAAAAATGAATTTTAACAGAAAAAGTTAGAGACAAAAGTTGTCTTAACCTCTCTGCCACAGCCCCCCACCTGTCTGAGCCGCTGACATGAACAGCTTTGTACTCTAATGAGCGTCAACCTGTCAAACCAAAGTCCTGTCCCTATCCTGCTCTCTACGGTCTCCTATACTGTTGCAACAAAGCCTAGTTTACCATATATTCGTTAGTCAAATCTTTACATATATTTCTTTTTCCACTGTCAGACAACTGAACAAGGAAGAAATAAGGCAGTGATAACAGAGAAAGTAAGAGGCAGCACAAGGTTGTCTTCTTAACTTCACTGCCACAACTGCAGCCAGATACAGTTACTAAGCCTGTTAAACCTCTTGTAAGCTCCCTCCTGCTCTCTGTGATCATCTATACTGATTTTTAATGCAGTCACAACAGTAATCCAGTGAGTTCAGAGACCTAATGTATGTATATGATCAATATTGATTCAGCTTTCTACAATGTGCTACTATGACAAGCGGCTCAGACCACCCACCTAGTTCGATAGCATTTCAATAATTAGACCAGAGTGCACTCCAACACTCGGAATAAATATTTCTGAACGCATCACTTGCGTCATCTTCCGTCAAGTTTGTGACACATTGTGTTCAGCAAGCTACTCTGCACAAATTACTCGTTGTACTTGTACTATTGCACTTGTATAGTGACTCACTGAAATATATCATGGCCTACTCTACATGGTCATGATTACTGTTTTTTTTATGCTTGCACAGTACATTGAAATGCGACCATCTGCGTTTTTTAAGACCCCTTTTTTAAAATCTTCTCTCTCTTTTTTGTGCATAAACTGACTTTGCTGATGACTGACTGAGACAGCTACAATAATGGCCTCTCACTCATCAAACAGAATATATGAATGCATTCACACTTCTGATTCTTTTTTGTGTACGTCACTCAAAAAAAAAAAACAGATGATAATTTTTACCCTAATGAGGCACCTTTCTGGTCACTCATGTTAAAGGTTCCTCCGGATGACAGCAGCTCAAAGCGGGGCCAATCAGACCCAAAATTATTTTCACACATCCTGTTTTTTTTTTCTTCTGTCGTGTTTGCTCGTTGGCTGTCACACACTGTCATGAGCTCTTGACTGAACTGACCTTTCAGGCCCATAAGCAATTAAAGCCTGACATATCTCAGTCTATTTGCTAATTAACATGCAAATAAACTCATGAATTATGGAAATGAGTTAACTGGACTAAACTTGAAAGAAATGTTGAGCAGATGCAGCACTGCTCAGACTGTTATGCTAATGTGAAACAGTGCTGCAGAAATGGGTTTAGCTATAGAACCAACTGCTGAGAGACCTGTTCTACATTGTGTGTGTGTGTGTGTGTGTGTGTGTGTGTGTGTGTGTGTGTGTGTGTGTGTGTGTGTGTGTGTGTGTGTGTGTGTGTGTGTGTGTGTGATTATCTGTGAGATTGGAATCATGGGAATTGCTGACATTTACTCACTTGGCTCTCACTTGGCGTTTCAAGCCCTAGGGCTGACACCCTATCGTTTTTGCTTTGACATAGGCTAGTTTTTTGTTTTATGTTTTAAGAAATGTTTTCTCATTTTCATTTTCAATTTTCACCAATGATTGGACGTTGTGTACTGCTCAAGAAATATGACGCCAGTTGGCCACATGAGGGCACTATAATTAAGGCTCAAAAATTCTTTTTTTGAAAGGACAACCAATCATCATGAAACTCGTGGGTAATGTCCACACAAATAATTGAATCACACCCTGTAAGTTTCATTCAAATCGATCACTAGGGGGCGCTACAAATGCAAAAAGTTTATATCTCATAATCAGCAACAGAGATTAGTACAAAAGTCAGTTTGCATCATCTGGGGTAATGTCTCAGTCGATGCCAAACATTTGGAAATCATTGCTTAAAGAGGGTGTATATCAGAATATGACAAACTTCAAAAAAAAAAAAAAAAAATCAGCAGTACGTCCTACACAGCTACATGTTTTCAGTGTATCCACTGAACTGCACCCTATAGTCAATTCAGAAATCTGTCACTCTATATGAATATGCAAAATGAATTAACATCTATATCTCGAAAAAAATTTCATTGACATGCAACCAAAACTGACACATTCTTTGGACAATAGACATCACATGTCTATTGTCTTAGGGGGCATGGGATAACACAAACCAGACTATACATCAGAAATTAATTGTCCAATCATTGCAAAACTTGCAGAGTATGTTAATTAAAAATGTAGAACCATGTGTATGAAATTATTTCGAAATCGGTCAATAGAGGGCACCATCAGTTACAAGCAAGTCCAATGGTCTTTCACAAAATTTGGCCACAAATCAGTGAGGGTTTGTTCAAACATCGCCAGATTCGGTGGACGTTTTTTAGCTAAGACATTAAAGCATGTCCCCAAAATGTTTCTGCAGTTGACCAATCGGAAGCGACAGTGCTTCCAAAGAAAAGCGTGGCCTGGTAGAGATTTGGACATAAATGAATGAGTATCTGTCTGATTGTCATGAAAGCTATTGTTATCTTTAATGCAGGTGTCCTGAACTGTCAAACGTCTTGATCGACTAAAGACATAAGATTCAATACATAAAAATCACAAATATATACTTTCATAAAAGTACAATGACAAAATAGATGATAGATAGAGGAGGTCTCCAGTTGTGGCTAATTTGCTCTGCCTGAAACAACAGCTATAAGGCTATCCACTGGGCTGCCCTCTGAGATTACATTCAGTTTGACTCAAAGAGAAGTGTTTGAGGTGATTATTGAATTTTTAAGACAGCTGTCGGAGGCTACTTATGCTGCTTGACTTAATCAAAACTTCTTGCGAGGGTAGATAGAGTCCAGTAACAGTCAATGTAGTTCATTTGTGCTCCTCCTCATCTGTGCGTTTCTGAAAGCATCATCGCACTGGGCATCAATTGTTGACATGAAAACTAATTTCAAATAAAGGCAGGACTCCGTTATTGAACCTGAAGATTTGCTGCACACATCGTCTTTAGAAAGTATAAATCAGGCAAGTTTCAGTGTGAGAGAAGCAGAGCGATGGACCACACAAGGCTCATGTTGTCATTTTTCATGAGGTCATGACTGGGCTCACCAGGTGGTGGTGTGGCTACTTGGCATACAAGGCCACAGTAAAAGTAAATGGATCTTGATTGTCATGCTCTGTTGCCCCGCTACCAATTTCCCTGAGTCGTATTTCTCTCTAATATTGTTAGACGGCAATAATTCTTAAGAGGCAAGTGACAGGGCCTGCTGGTGTGGAACATGATGCATCAAACATGGCAGCACACAATCCTGAAGCAACTCATGCCTGTAATTAATTACCATCCTTAATTTCTCTGTAGATGATTATCAGATGAATCACATACTTCAAATTGCAGGGAACAGTGACCAACAAACAGACATGCACCTCGTAACTGTTGTCTCCTCAGTTCTGAAATTAAGAGAAATGTGCAGATTAATCTCCTGATGTACGTATGTGCACTTTGTCATGAATGTGCAAATATTTTTGATCATCCTTTAAAGAGCCACACTTTTTATTTTCCAAAGCCTTTATCGTTCAGGATTCATTTTTACATCTCTCAGACTGTAAGTACAATAAATGTGAAATGTCATGACATGGAACTTTCTTGAAATTGATAATCATATTGGTCAACAATGAATTGCCGTTAATTGTGCTGAGCTGCTGAAGTTCATGGATAGCCCCACCCTCTTTAGGATCATCTCTGGTGGGGGTGAGTTTGCCCACAGGTGGGAGATGGACCATCTGGTGACCTTGTGTGGACAAAGCAACTTAAAGCTCAGCTCTCTAAGGGCAGTGGAGATGGTGGTGGATTTCAGGAAGAATCCAACCCCATCTGCCCACATTATTACCTTTTGTGACTTTCTTGTAGACACTGTGGGGTCTTGTGTGGGGCAGGTTACTCTCAAAATGTAATGCATTGCATATTACTACTTACCTTAATTTACAAGTAGTAAGTTACTTTACTCTCTGTGTAGAGTAATAAGTTACTTATTACACTGCAGACCGCAAATTAATACACCGGAGCTGGAGGACCCACCCACCGGTTCCCGACGTTATTTTCCTAAGTAGGGATGCACGATAACTATCGGGCCGATAACAGGAAATTATTACGTCATTCCGATAAGACGGATATCATGATGAATAGCCCCGATAACATATATAATTTTGTCAGCACGGCAGTGCCCCGCTCCCACTATGAGACCTGAATGGCCTGCAGTGAATGCTGCGTTCAAGTGACGTCGGCATAATCAGAAAAACTCTTTCTGACTGGGAAAATTCAAGAATACCCCCTCATGTTGGAAAACAACTCATTAACTTGGTCATAATTTCACACAGATGCGCACACTTTCTCTCTCACACACACACACAGACACGCACACTCTCTCACACTAGTGTTGCACGGTATACTGGTACCAACGGTAGACTAAACAGACACTAAAACTCCACAGTACATATGATACCATAATGTTGGAGTACCGTAGTACTACGGTTCCTCACGGTACCACTACTGTGGGTTCAAAGTCCAGTCGCAAGAGGGTTAGTGTCCACACGCCATCCAATAACGGCGCACGCTGTCCAATAACGGTGAATCCTGCCGGTTGTGGGTTGGACACAGACACAGACAGGAATACGTATTCCTGTCAAATACGGCGGCCATAGTGCTCTGTGGCGCAAGATAACGGCTTACCAGCGACGGATACGTGCAGCTCCAGGTCCAATAATGTCCTCTTGCTGGCGTCATGACAGCCCAGAAGTACCTGAACAGCCGAGCCATGGCGGCACACAGGTATGTGGCGTGTCAGAGGTTAAACGAGCCGTTCACATTTCTCTCTTTGTGGCAGGTAACGGCCCACACACCTCACCGCACTTTAGGGACTGTTCTTTACTTGTCAGGGGAGGAGGGTGGCTGGTTGATTTTTATTTTATTTATTTATTTATTTTATTTCAATCCCCCCTATGTTAATCACTTATTGATGCTGTTTTTGAAGTATCAATAAGTCAATAAGTAATTTATTCCATTGAAATATCATTGATGTATTATAGAAAAGTGATTTATCTTTTTATAGATGACAAAAGGCACATCTGCCTCATTTTTGCTGTGGTATCATGATACTACTCAGAACCGTGATACTTTCACTGGTATCGTACCGTGGGTCCCAATTTTGGTACCGTGACAACACTGTCTCACACACACACACAGATACGCTCTCTCTCTCTCTCTCTCTCTCTCTCTCTCTCTCTAAAAGAACAACTGAACCTCATTTACCTTCGTGAAACGGTATTCATTTGAATGGAACCAAAATTCTTTAAACTTACTTTTTTGTTACTATGGAATGCAGTTTTTCAGTTTGTTTACATAGACAAGTCTAACTTGTTCAGTGCAATCATTTTCTATATATATGTATTTTTTTGTTACTATGGAATGCAGTTTTTCAGTTTGTAATCATGTAATAATGTATTTGCATCAGTTCAAGGGGCCTTTATTTTCATATCAGTAAGTAATGCACTTTATTTAAATTGATGTTCATTTGAGATATCAAATAGTTTTTTTGTTTGATATCTTATCCAGTTTTTCATTGGAAAAAATAAATCTATCTTCATTTAAAGGGTCAAAACTGTTTTGGTTTTGTTCATAGTATTGATGTCATGATCTTAGATAGATAGATTTAATGGAACTAGATGACACTTATCATGATCCAGTTATTCAAGATAATCCACAGACCTTGCTGTGAGCAGTTTCTTGTAGGGCCCACTTCTTGCTACCGAACTACACCAAGCTCACCTGGCACCACCGCGCAAGTTACCATCACAGCTTAGTCGAGGAGAACACTAGTAATGTTTACATCCCGCTGTCACAAGTTAATGATACTGTTGGCAGGTATAGTTTGGTACTAAGAGGATGGTCCTACGTAAAACAGCTCACAACAAGGTCTGTGGATTATCTTGACTAAAAGGGTCACAAAAAAAGACATTGCTATTGAATTTCTCAAAAGTATGTTTTTTGGCACCACAAGCTGAGTGCCGTCTAGTTCCATCATATTGGAGAGAAGGCAGACATCTCTACAGCTGATATCTCCAACACTCTGCAACTCACACCACAACAACCAAGACTGATAAATAGCACTATGAGGAAGAATGTGTATTTTCAACATATTCTCGAAGATCTGTTTGTATGATATCCTACAAAAAATGTATGCACAACAGTTCATATGAATTCCTATGAATTAGCAGCTTACAAATGACTTTACGTACATTTAGGTAATTAACGTAAAGTTACGGAGATTAGGTTTAGGAAAAGAAACATGCCGAGGACGTACCTTAAAATTGCACAAATGTTCGCTTCCTTGTTTACTCCCGTCAGCACATTGCTCACGTGTTCGCAGCCTTTCAAAATTCATGGGACATGTACAAATTTGGGTGCATTACTTTTCACAGGACAACATACAAACAGTTTGTGAGAACAGTCTGGTATTTTTGATATTAGGGTGTGATGTCCCTTTAAACCTGCCAAAGTCAATGTTAGCGCCATGCCTCCAGGACCCTAAGGCAAGGCAAACAGGAGAGATTACGGTTGACACTTCCCACACCGACCAGAAACTTTTTTGAAATACTCCCTTCTGGCAAAGGGAGGCTATCACTCTGCCTTACAAGAAAAACAGAAGCAGGAAAGTTGAAAACGATTTTAAAAATTCGGTGATGTAACTTTAATGTAGCATTGTAACTGTATATGCTTTGATCTTTACAGAGATACACTTAAACTCCACGCTGTGCTCCATCAGAGAAATCCTCCTCTAGTCTCAGAATCTATCAAGTTAATTGTCCGTCATGCTTACATACCACACAGAGAGGATGAGCTTGCATTAAGTCAGCCGGCTTGAAAGATGACTAGAAATACATAATCTCAGTGACTTGTGCTTGCACATCATTTGGCCCTTTGAACGCTGATCCAGAGTAATGAAATCAAATGAAACCCCATCAATCCCCCTGAATGTGTTTCAGCTCTATCAATCCATGTTATGACACCCTCGTTGAACACTAACAGTGTCCAATATGCTATTAAATGAACATGACAGATATGTTTCTTTTAATCTAATTGATTTATTAAGGCCTTTCACGACATTCCAGTAAAAATGATACAAGTCAGCAAGTTTAAATGGCTTGCTGATCCTCAAAGCTGCGCTGTTTTCACTGCGTCTGTGTCAGGGTTCAAGTGGGTGCCGCGAGGTTAGCAGTTCACTATCCAGCAGTGAGTGAGCAGTCAGATTGCTGCGCTGCCCCTGCAGACATGATGACCGACTCCACACTGTCCCTCTGCTCCTATTGGTCATACTGACATTACTTTCTGGTGACAGTCATAGGAGAAAATGTCAGGCTATTTAATTACTTTGAAGTTTTATGGTAGTCGTATGTTAAAATGTGAAAGGAGGAAGAGTGAGGGGTGGATCTGACTGAGAAGCTGAGGACAATATTGGCAGACAGCCTGTCACTCAAAGCTGCCCGCTCTTAATTATGCGTACCTTTAAATAGTGCTGGGTATCGTTTAAAAAATTATGCTACCGGTACCAATACCAGTACTTTTAAAGTGGTACCGATGCCAAAACGGTACTTCATTTCATAGCCATAATGTGAATGGACAGACATGAAAACTGACTGCTTGCTGGGAGGATTGCGGCACTGGAGATGGCTGTAACAGAAAGTCTGCTGATCCGACAGGGAGAGAGTACGGTCCGGGGTCAAACCACTGGTGCATAAAGGAAAGCATGCAGGTAGTTTGACTGGAGATGTTTTGATACTACTTATTACTGGGTTATTTTGGTCAATACCTTCAAGAGATCAAGTATGGATACCCAGCCCTAAATCTAAGCCTTAATAAAATGTAAACGGATGATGTTGAGATGTTAAGATCATAGAGACCAGAACCATGTTTCATACCAGACTGTAAACATGTTTATTTCTGCTGTGATGAGAGATCGTTCAGTATTGACCAGCTTCTGGAGCCAGCCTCAAGTGGCCATTTGAGGAACTGCAGCTTTTGGCACTTGTGATGACACATTTTTCAGCCTCAGAGGTTTCTGCTTGGACAGAAAAGACATGACTAGCCCCACAGAGAAAAAAGACCAGAGTAGTGTCTGCCAGTGTGTGTTCATGTTGCCAATGAGCTCACTATAAGGTGCATTCCAAAATACACACCTAGAGTGCCAGAGCACACTTGGGCACAAACTGAACTGCTCATAAATTTGGAGCACTGTTGGCATGTACCGTTTGCTTACTCAAAACACCACACTCTCGGAGCAGCAGAGTGTATTCTGGGCATTGTCTGAGGAGACAGATTTAAAAATGCACTAACAGTCTTCTACATAGAGCTCACAGTAAGTAGGGAGTAGTGAATGAGTGATTTCGAACACAGCAATACTTCCAACCTCAAACAAAAACTTTGTAAATGGGTCCCTTTGTATTTTCTGTTGGAATGTTTCGCAGTGTATGTGAATGGAAGTAAATGGGGACCCAAAGAGTTGTCTAGCAATGCAAAACCAGTCAAACAGTCCATATAGAAAGTGCAGCTACAATTCTGTTATAGTGATTTATCTGGTTTCAATGATGGTGCAGAGACACCAAGAGCACAGATCTAGAAGACCCAGAAAAACTCACCAGTCAGAGAAGATGTCTTTTTTCAGGAGTGGGGGCTTAAAGAGATGAGCTAAAATGGAGCATTTCAGACATCAGTGATTACAGGTATATTCAGGCAGACAGTATGAATAATGTTTTTTGAACATTAAAGCATGTAAACACAGTCTCGTAGAAATCCAAAATACAAGTATGAACCTGAAAATTATGATAATCTGGAACCTTTAATCATCACTTACACTCCCACAAGTTTTCTATGTTCCGCAAGCTCTTTTAGCTTTTTTCCGGTTTCATTAATAAACAATATAAATCTCACAAATCTCTCTGGTTCAATCAAAATAAACCCTTAAGTCACCGAGGTAGATGTGAAAACGGTTCTGTAACGTTATCCCCACCACTCGCAGTCACAATGCTTCACAGCTCAGCTGCCTGTTCCACCAGTAGAGGCTGACCTCTGGTGGCACTTGGTGTGTACTATATACAACAAATTCTCAATACAGCACCTCCATATGAGTTTAACAGAAAGCAGAGCATTTGTATTTTTTTTTACATTTTAAAAAAGTCATGATGAGTCGCCATGATTATTAACCAACCCGACCCACGTCATCGTCCCCTATTTCTCATGCTGGTAGCAGTGTGTTTTGGGGCCTCTTGTCTCCAAGCTTGACATGTTTCAGCTTTTTCTGCAGCACAAAAAACAACTGTGTGAGGATAGTCCCTGAATTGCTCTAACAATGAGCAAATTTTGGGCTGGGTTCAGTGTTTGACAAATTGCAAGAAATCCATTAGGACAACAGGAAATAATCTCAGTTGAGTAAAATAAGTTATGAAAAGTGTAAAGTAAAATAAATTATATTTTTAATAGACAAAAAATACATTATAGTATACAATGTTTTGAAGAGAATAAAGTAGATAACAGTGGAGTAGAGAAAATTATTCAGTCAAAAGCACAGGTAAAAAGAAGAATACATTTACATTTTTGCTGTATAGCAGTCAGCTCTGAGTGCAGTGGAAATTTCTGAGGATATTCCCCACTCTTGTAACACCAGAGATATTTTGTGATTCTGTATTTTTTATTATTCAAGATCCCCATTAGTTGTTACCACAGTAACAAGTACTTCTCCTGGAGTCTACATAAAACAAGACATCCAGTCATTGCATCACAGACAATATACAACATCAGCAAAACTGGATGGAACAAACACAAACAAGTGCAGCAGGTCATTATCTCACATTCACAATCTCACCTCACCAGTAGATCAAAGCAAACCATAGAGCCAGTAAAACGGGAATACACAGGTATATACAACTGGACAACACCACTGAGGCATCGCACAAGTTAGTGCCACATCACATGCTGCCTTAACTAATATCTTTCTGAATAGCCGTTGTTCTAATCTATCGTTTTAAAAGTGATCCTACTGGTAGTCTGGATATATCCCAGCTTAACATAGCCCTATACATTACAGTTTTCTTAAAAGCATTAGTTTTAGGTGAAGGTAATGTGAAGCTTCCCACAGCGTCAGTGGGAATCAGACCCTGGTTCTGGTTAAAGCTGTGTTTTTCCTCCTGTATAATCAGCCAGGTCTGCGTTACAGAATTCAACCAGTGGTTTGGACTCAAAAACCAAACCAAAAATTCTAAGAAAACGACAGAATGAATGAGCCGACAACAATAAGGAAGACTTGAGAAAAGAGAGGGACTTCTGTCAAGTGTTTTCACATTCTGCTGAAAGTAGCTCAGCCCACTGAGGAGTGATGAGGCTCTGAGGCTGCTGTGTAGTGTTCCATATGTAATCACAGCCTCGGTTGTGCCCCCATGTCTGAGGGCCTGAGAGGAAGACCCACCATTATTCTCTGTGTGAGCAGCCTGTCCCTCATAAGATCCCTCCCCACTATTGATCCACCAGAAGTGTTAGAGGAAAGCTCCCGTCATACATCAATGCCCCACCTCAGAACAGCTGATGAAAAACACTGGCAGCCCATCTCATCCTTCCCCCTCTAATCCGTCAGAAGGTCCTTCCCTGAAGACACCGAGCTTGAGTCGCGCCAGCAGCCAAGGACATCAGCCCGTCCACCCCGACGGCCCTCCGGCCTCCGTCCACTTGAGGGATGGCACAGAGCGTCCCCAAAATCAACCCGCGTTAGTGCTCATCTGTCTTCATTGGACTTGCAGTAGAGATCCTCAGCATGCCAAGATAAGACAAAGATTTTAGCCATCCATCTTGATCTGTCGCGTGGGATGACTTTCCGTGTCCGGCTGTAACAGCTGGTGACCAAGGACGGAGCCTCCTCTCTGGCCTTCACGCCTCTCAGAGCGGGTGTGAGGGATGATGCCACCAGGCTCTGCTCAATCTCTCAGATCAGCCTTCATGTCCAGTCTCTGGACTCCAGCTTGGCCATGAAGATCAAAACTATTCATTTGTCTTAATCAGATCAAAGGTTTGTGATGAGATGTGATTTAGCATAAACTTACAGACATATCCTTTTTGTAACTGAAGCCACTGGTGTACTGTACTTGGATAGATAAAATGTACAGTAAAATGTTGAAAGAGTATGAAAGAATAGAATAATATTCACACCTTTTCAAAAAATTATCAGTGGTCAGGCTTATGTCATGTGCAAGATGAGACTTTGAAGTTGCATACACTACACAATCACCACAATGCGTGTAGCACCCTGTAATGTCATAATTTTGTGAAAACGTAATAAAATTTGTGCTAAATTTGATCAAAAAAATTGTAAAACACAGTAATTATGGTACCAATAATGTAATAAATTGTTCTGAATGATACTGTAATGACATTACAAAGGAACTAAAGTGAGATCCCTCCCTCCCTGTGTCCAAGGCTATTCATTTATTTCAAACACTCAAGAATTTTTAATTGTTCAATATCATCACACTATTATTGATATAAGCAGGGGATTTTAATACAAAGGGGCAACCTAAATGAATGAATGGGTCAGACCTGCGCAGCACTGGATTTGAAATGAACTGTAATAAATTGGAGTTTCTGTGCTTTGATTACCTGCTGTGAAACAACATGAGCCTCAATCATTTAAAATGAACATTAGCTCCTCTGAGGTCATTTTGCTGAAAGTAACACAAAAGTAGCGCAATAGGTAATCCATTACTCTACACAGAGATTTATGTTTTAAAGTAACTTATGACTTTCAAATGAAGGTAACTAATAATATGTAATCAATTAAGAGTTACTTGCCCCACACTGCTAGTAATGTACATGAGTAAAAAAGTAGTGAGTTAGGTGCTTTTCATGTTCCTTTTTGTAAACATTAGCATTGTGCTCTGAGAGTGTGGTGCTCTGAAAAACAAACAATAATTTATAATGGTGGCCTGATGGTCCAGTTTGCAGGGTTGGTCTGGGAACAAAATTCGTCACTGGCAATTTTCCTTTGGACCGGCCCCATTGCTACCCACTGATATAAAAATGATTTTATTGCTTGCGCTAAGCATGTATCCTCAAGGCTGCATCTAGCAGTGCACTGTTATTCAGAAATTAGAAACTCTACAAAGGATTTAAAACAGGATTTACAACCCAGATACACTCAGTTAAAGCCCAGTAAGAGAGAAGTTGAAGCCATCTGAGTGGTTCAGCAATGGCACTTGCAATACTCCTGTACCTAGCTAGCTACAGAAACTAAACTACACTAAACTAAGTCCCTACACTTAATAGCGAGTAGCCTGCAGCACCCCTCGGCCCTCCTTCGTGAAGTCTGCCTCTCCACATATGGTCTCAGCTCACTTTACCCAGTTCTGCTAAATTAAGCCTATGTTGGACACTGTGGTTTTAGATTTTGTATTTTATGGTTTTTTGGCCACTGTAATGAAAAACTAGTTTTATTCCCCTTACTGTTATTGATTTGGCTGTTTATTGTCTTTTTCTCCTCAGCAGCTCCAGTCCCTGCCTATCTCATTATTATTATTTGGCTATTTCAATAAAACATTTGGTGTGTGTGTGTGTGTGTGTGTGTGTGTGTGTGTGTGTGTGTGATTCCCAATTTTCAACATAATTTAAGGTTCTTGAAACAGTATTTCCTGGGGTGCAACTCCCTCAGGTGGTGTTACTGGTCCTCTCCCCAGTTTTCTCCTTTTGCCATTGTCACATATTTCAGTCAGGAGAGTCAGAAGAATGACATAAAGATCATATTTAATATGGAATGTGAATGTACAGATTAACAGATGATTTGTGCTGAATATGATTTAACAAATGTCTTTTCGGTTTGGATGCCACAGGGAGCCCCCCACGGAGTCCAGACACTGGTGGTGGTGGTGGCTGCTGACTCTGAGGCTGCTGACTGTTGAGGCGGATGAGAGTGATGAATCTGTAAAGACCAAGTGGTGATGGGGAAGTGGAGGGCATGCATGACTGCAGCAAGAATGAAGGGCAGCAAGATGATAGGCTGACAGAGAAGGCTTGTCGCTGTGCTATTGGTTGATTGTGAATCAGCTGAAAACAGCTGATGACTCAAGTGAGAGCCCTGGACAATGACAGTTAGAGCTAGTGAGAGAGCACACATGCAAGGAGTGCATTGCAGGGTCAGAAAGTAAACTTGCAGCCTGAGCATTAAAAGTATTGTTTCCTGACTAAACTTTTGCTCAAGCTTTATTTCTTATTTATTTCTTCTATTTTAGTTTTGAGTACTCCACAAAACTCCACCATTAGACTATTAACCGTTAATTACCTGTGGGCTTGAACAAGGCCGAATTATCAACCGAGCAAAGTGAGCATTTGGGCCACATATGCTCCATGCTTACTCTGCATCAGCTGCTTTGTGTTAATTAGTTTGATCATTTACTTGATAAGGCTCCTAGAGAAATAGCTTGGCTTTTATTGTTATTATTTTAGGGGGCATTTCATGCCTTTAAAAGCCAACAATAGTAAGCTGGCAGGTGATAAGGGGGAAAAGATGGGGAATGACATGTAGCTGCATTACCCAGTTGTATAGGAAACTGGGGGCATTGCAGTTTATAATAATAATCAGCATCTTACCTCCAAGGCCCCCAGGGCACCTATGATTTTTGGTGTTGAAAATATACTACATGTTTATTTGCTTTCTTGCCAAGAATGCCAAAGATCGATACTGTACCACTCTCATATCTGCACGGTGAATATGAAGCAGCAGCCAGCAGCACGTCAGTTTAAGTTTGGGATAAACCTGAAGACTCGCTGAAAGGTACAAAGACTGGACAAACCGCACACAGTCTAACTTTCACCGATGCTTCAGTCTCTGACAGTCAGGAAGGAGCATAAACCTACACCACCAAGTAAATACATCAGACAACCCATTGAATGATTGGTCGGTAATTGCTGGAGTTAAGGTGTCACAACCCTGCAAATCCTGCGGGAACCCCAGTCGTCGTGTGGTGTTCTTGTACCAGGACTGTGGCAACACATATGCACTGAAAAGGCCAAAAAAGGAGGAAAAAAAGAGTTTGGTTGACAAGGAGATACTGACACACCGAATAGTTTGTTGGATGAACAATCTAAAATCTTTTCCATGGAGAAAAGCCTTCAGTGCAGTTCTTTGTTATTCTTCCAATGAAGAAATACAGCTCAGACATAAATGATGCTATTGCAGCATCTACGCTAACCTTTTAAGGAGCGACCATTGTTCTTTGAACCTTTCCATGTCATCATCAGACACACCTACACCACACCTGTTGCTGCCAGTCGCTCATCGCAGAACGCTTACCGATCCGTACCACTTGTGATTCGGACACAAATGCTTTACCTGAAGCCTGACAAAGTGTATTTTTGTTGTTCTCGCGATCCCACAGTTCTTGCATGGTCTTGTGATATCGCAAGAATCCAGCAGCCGAGAGCAAGCTCAGTAAAGAAACTGTTGTCCCAGTATGGTGTGGAAGAACTTGACTTGCCTCGACGCAGTATCAACACGATATACCTTTACATTTGGTGGTAAAGTGTACATTTTACTTCCAATACCAATAGTGTTTTCTGTGCTGACATCACAGATTTTGAAATCACTTTTCTTGTCTCAAGGAAAGTTTTACAAAAATATAAACCTCTATGGATCAAAAAATGACAATAGTGCAATAGTTGTTGTTTTTTTTGCAACAATACCACAAGTGACTGCTGGCTGAGCTGCAGCAATGCTGTGGAAACGTGAATGTAATGATGGGGGTTGGTGCAACATCTAGCAGCTGATGTTATCAATAGCGCCTTACACCATTCCTCAGTTGCCTTTCTAGTCATAAGAAAAACTATTTTGAATAAAACTATGTCAAAGGGCTTTAAAAAATGTGGTCACTGAATGGAATCCGGGGTTTTGATTCAAGTCCGATATGAATGTTGGTTCAGAGATGCCTCCAGCCCATCCAACCAACACCATAGGGATGGACTTGAACGCTGACTGTGAGCCAGATCTTATCACCCAACATCAGAGTTGGACCTCACTAAAGCTCATGTGGCTGAATGGGAGCAAATTCCTGCAGCCAGGTAGAGGCTGTTAGGACTCATGAATGCCCATGGTTTGGGGATGTTTAGCTATCACACACGGGTGTAAAGTTGGGATGTATCAGTTTGGCGGGTGTAACAAATTCACATGAGACCAGTCGCAGGTGAATCGTTAGAAAGTGCAACTTCTTTCTTGCCAGCAAATGCACATAATCAGCAGTGTAATGGCAAACATAAACAGCACTTGATCCGATTTTTTCTTTATCTTTGCCTCTAAATTGATTTTCCTGTTGCCACCCACACAAGTGGTGTGTGTGATATTGAAATAATAGCCGATAGATGGAGAGAATTTCATTTTCAAGTTCTTTTCATTCCAATGAAGGCCAAAGAGGGTCACATTTCCAGTACAAAAGGGCCTTGCCAAATGATGCTCTCTTCCTATTAGAGGAAAAGACAGAGAGGGTAATTTCATACTTGTTTATGCCCCACATTCCCCGGCTCTTCTCACATCAGAGTAAATTGATTTCACTCCTCATATTGCAGCAATCCTCCAGTTTCCTCCACTCCATGCTGAAATTAATCATGGTAATGTCCTCTCTAAGTGAAAAGAAAATTAATTTTCACTGCCATACTGATCTAACTAATAACGGGGTACAAGTGAGGAGAAAATGGGAAATCATTACTCAGCGAACATTATCTTTATTATTTGTACCCACTTCTGAGCAGGAATGAAGGGGCAGCCATGGAGGAAGTTAAGGCGGATACCTTGAAGTGTGTCTGACTTTCAACAAGATCCTGGAGAAGGCATTAAAAAGGCAATTGGCCATTGATTGCTTGCTAATAGCAGAAAGAGGAGGGGAAGAAAAAAATCGCTGCAACAAATTTCTTTCTTTAAAAAAATGCCTATCCATTCATGCATGTTATTAAAGCCATTGAGCTGAAATCCCCCGTTGAAAGACACGGGATACGGAAGATGGGATCTTGGCAACCCAGTAACTTATTAACGTGTATCTGACATCCATAAATCAAAATGACACCCTGCTAAAATCCTTATTTGGGTTCTACAGCAAATATCCCTGCAGTCACACGCTGAGCGTCTCCATTTCACCGTTATTTCATTATGGGCCAAAAGTCCTTGTTTCCCTCTCTAGGTAATTGGTGATTGCCTCACAATCGTTTTAGTCATTTAAGTGCTACACAGTTTCTGTTGTTTCCATTTAGTCCACATTTACACGTTCTCAGGATGTAATAAGGTGAAACTTTAATGTCCTTTAATAAGGGCAGTTTGTTTTGACAGCACCACGCTAACAGAAAACAAACGATAGAGTAACACAGGGTCAAACGAAATGGTCAAGCAAAGTTAACCAGTCAAAGTCAATAATGAAAACAGCTGTATAATGTCTCTCAAGGGGTTTTGAGGAGCTTTTTCAAGTCTGAGAAAATAATTTAATTATGTCATCTCTCATCTAGGTTGAGCTTAAAGACAACAAATATATATATATCTGTGTGACGAACTTGGAGCGTAGAGCTAAAACCAAGTGCCAACCTCCAGGGCTGAAAGCTGAAGCAAACATGTAAAAGCTGCAGTTCCTTGAATGGCCACTTGAGGCTTGCTCCAAAAGCAAGTCAATCCCTACAGACAGCCAGGTTAAAAAGACAGGATCTAAGATGGTGGAGTGAGCCAGCATTTCTGCAGGCTCAGCATAAAGTTAAAGGTAAATCAGTGAACTGTGATCATTTCCGTGCAACAACCAATTTTTTCTTCAGTAACATAGTATATATATTTCATAGTTTTTTTTAAAAAAATCAAAGTTTTGTTGGGACATTTGGAAAAGAATGGTGAACTGCTAGCATGACCGACCACGACTACGAACTGAAAGTCCTCCGTGAACCGTTTGATGACAGCAACATTGAAGATATTGAGATGGACCAAAACAACACAAAGGAAAATGGAGGGATGTTGGACCACATGCCAATTAAAAGTCCAAACCCTAAAAAGCTGAGAGGTTTGAGTGACAAAAAGGATGATGAGAGTGCCAACGCTGCCATTCTCCACACTATTCAAGTCCTGACCAGAAATCTGGACAAACAGACTGAGTGGTTAAAAACTTTGAAAAATGTACTGAAGCAAATATAGTGGCTATAAAAGAGAACAAGGAGGAAATGATTGTGTTTTAAAAAAAAAAGTCGACCCCTCGCTCCACCCTCTCTTGTCCAAATATGGTCCCTTCTGGGCCCAGATGGAGATGTTCAAAATGCCAAACTCAAGGCGTCCCTAAACCAATGGGTGAAGTCACGGAGGCTACATTATTATATACAGTCTATGGTTTATACGATTTGGGCATTTACCAAGAGTCTTTACAAAGGATGTTATTAAATGCATTATGGGAAATATCAGACCATTCTCATTCCCAGGGCCTCAAATACGGCAGATTGGTCAGAGGCCATTGGCATCTCATTCAGCCGTGCAAGGCACCTTATAGCATCTTCATGACACCTACCATGCTTTAAGTAACTTAAATGTAAACCTATCTGCTACAGTGATGTCACAAAAGAGCAAGAAGAGCAGGCACAGAACCCTTACACAAGAGACTGGTGTTCACATACTGCGTGAAATGTTGAGCGTTCTTTTCTTTATTTTCTTACATAGTTAATGTCACATGACACACTTATTTAAGTAAAGTTACATAAAAAAGGTTCATATTGTACCCAGACCATGATCTTTTTTTTTCAAACCTCTTCAAGTAGTTGTTTTTGGTGATGAAACCTACGTTTACTGTGAGCCAAGCAGTAACCTCCGAGACTGAAAAATGACGCCGATGCGGAAATGGCAAAAACAAAAATCCATCGAATGGCCACTTGAGGCTGGCTCCAAAACAGAGTCAATCCCCATAGACCCCCATGTTAAAATGCCTAACTTTACAGCAGAAATAAACATGTTTACAGCCTGGTACAAAAAACAGTTTGGTCTCTGAAACTAATTTAAACTTTCATGACAACTGTACAGGGGGTGATATTTTGAATAATTCACCTGCTTACATTCTATTAAGGCCCAAAGTTACGTATATTTAATACGTAACATACATACATACATTAACATACATTACACTGATGTAAAGAAACTGATTATGTAACAGGACAGCACAAAATAACTGCAAACCATGCCCTCTACAAATTACATTGGCTACACTACTTGCAAATATATGCCCAGAGCACATATTTTATTTATTATAACTCCTTGCTTAACTTTTCTGTTCACTTTACCTCTAATTCTGGAACAGACTCAGCAGCTGACCCCTCACACTCTGCATTCTCCAGCCCTGCTGCTCCACCTCTGCTGTCAGGGATACCTCAGCATTTTCTCCCTATACTGTCTGTCTATACTGTCTATAAGCTCAACAAAGTAGCTACACAATCCACAGAGCTAAAGGTGGCCTTAGTGCTGCACTATCCTGCAGGATGATCACGTGTTCTCAAATCTACAGTCAGTCTCTGCTCAGCCTTCTCTGCTTTAAAACATGCCTGTGTTTAGAATACTTCTTTTTATCTTTTCCCTGCAGGAACAAACCTGCTGATGGATTTTCCTTTGTGTCAGTTTTCTGACTGTTTGCTCGACAGTAGTTCAGCACCTGGTGAGGTTGCCAGGTGTATTGTCCTTGGGACAGCTTTAGTACATGCTGACCAAACATGCAGTAGTAGTAACTACTGTATATGCACAGGACAAGCAGTGTCCTTAACTGCCTGCTGAGTTTATGGAGATTGATGCATACAGTGGATTCACAAGAATTCAGTTCAGCTTTACTACAGTTTATTTGTATAACCATGAAGCATAGTTATAATTACAGACTTGTCATAATTATAAAATGACACATCAATATGATAACCTTCACCTCAGTCCCTGAAACTTAAAAGAATGTGCAAAACCTCCTCAAAAATCTGTACCCTAAATTCCCTCCAGCCAAGTTTCTTCTTCGCTACACTTTCCCTCTTCATCCTCTGACCTGGTTTGACTCAGATGGCCTTGGTGCTCCACTGTTTCCTTCTGCTGATGGATTTGCTGCACAGCCTTCTCTCTTTTTCCTGATGGAGCTGCCCTGCGCTATTAAGTTTCACCGTGCTCAGCTCTGAGCCCTCCTGACTTGGTTGCACTTGCCCTAAAATACCTTTTTTTTCTGTTGCTGACTTGGAGAGCTTAAATACCTTTATACAAAGAAAAATGTTGAAAGTTAACACGAAATGTAATAGTAGATATTTTGATTCAGTCCCACATATAGGCTACCGTCCTCATTAGAACACCAAATGTGAATTAATCCGCCAAGTGAACCCCAACAAATGCATTATTTCCTCCTGTGTGAGTCAGTGTTGTGACTGACGACAGTCCCCAATCTTCCTGAGAACAGGACATACAAAGATAAGAGTGGCAGCGCAGTTAACACCCTCCACAGTAGTATGATGCCCAGGCTTCTGTGCTTATGCTGCATTCATTCACTCATGCATTTATTATCGTATCATATCGTATCGTAAAGTTGTCGTTATGGGTATCGCATCATATCATTATTGCATTGTTATCTTATCATTATCGTATTGCTGGGGGAGTGGGGGAAACATTCCACTTAAGCTTCATTTAGGAGTTCCGAATCAGTGTCTGACTTACCATGAATTTCTGACAGCTACATTATCTTCTAAGTGGCATAAAGAACTGTTACCATTACTGAAAAAAACTCAAGTTGAACTCCAATTCAGTAAGTTCAGCTAATTCCATTGTAGTTATTCATTCGTTTCTGGTTTCACTTATTAATCACTACAAAGACACACCAGAACAATGCTATTTTAGACTATTACATTCATATTGTAGTAATATTTGAAACAACAATTCCTTGATTCAGACCGAGATTTACAATAGTACACTTCTCATTTATAGTCGACATCCATCAATTTCACATGTTGCTGGCAGATCAGCTGTAGCCAGCTAACTTACATTAATTAATTACATTAGTTCCATGAGTTGGCTGGTAAATTAACAGTTTTAACAACTCATATGAAAACTAGAACACTGGAAATGTTCAGCTTAGCCTGCTGCACTGCAATGGCAAGGGCTGCAATGTTAGAATTCAAGGCATGTTCACACTCTCAAGCTACGTCCACTAAAAGTGTTTGTTTGACAACATTGTGGAAAGGATCCCTACAGAGATAGACCTTTTGTTTAAAAGTATTATCATTTTTGTTAAACCAGAAACAGCTCTGAAATCACCATCACCAAACCAACCAGACTTCAGTTTAAAGTAGTAATTTTATCATGAACAAACTATTTAAAGTTGACAGAAACAAAACAAAACTCAAAAAGATTGTCTGGGTTCATCTTCCCACTGTCTCAACAATCACTAACTTTGGTCTGGTTAAAATAAACCCTTAATTCATTCAGTTAGATGTGAAAATAAGCTGGCTCTATACATGCTAAAATTACCTTTTATTTAAATGGACTGTGGTGGGTTTGATAATGGCAAATTCAGAATGTTTCTGGTTAAACATAAATGATCTTACTCTTTCACAAAAAGGTCTGTCTCTGTAGGGATCTTTTCCATAAACTGAGACATTTAAAATAGTAATCTGAGCTGTCAGTGGCAAAAACAAGCACTTCTAGAGGACATAAATTGGCGGTGTGAACATGCCCTGTGTGTATATGCTGTGACAACAAGAGTAGCAATCAGGATAGTCGTCTTGGCATAATGTGGAAACACTCCAAGAAGTTGGAACAACAGAACGTTCTGTCCTGTTTTCCTCATTTTGCCAATATCACACTAAAACAGCATTATATACTTTGAATTTAAAATTTTCTATGATCATAACAGGTTTTACATTTTTTCCCCACATTTAAAAAACTGACAGTCCAATAAATTCTAAAAGAATTTAGATGTGCTATGTATGTTGTTTATGCACAAGAAGAGTGAATGACAGGATGTCAGTCAGTCATGGAAACAGGCTAGCTTTGAGTTAGACAAATAGCCTGTATTGTAGACTGGATATTGCAGGATAGATGAATAATGGAATTATTGCACAATGTAACACTAACTTACCTTCTTCTCTAAAATAACAACACCTAGTGGGAAATCATGCCTTAACATTTGTTTCATAAAGAAAAGAAGATTCTGTCTAAGCCTCATGAAAGCTGATCAATTCACAGCCCCTGTCACTGATGTTTCCTCTCAGTGTCTCTGTTTGGATGAATTCTCGGGGCAATTAACAGTCAGGTCCCAGGCAGCGTGAGAGGAATGGCTTGCAGAGGATAATGACAGATTTCTTCATCCTCTCAGCAAACAGGCCACGGCCCCTGTCTACCCGGCCCCCCCCGTCTCTGAGATCCACCTGTACATCAGCCAGGGTTCATGAAGCATGACCAGAACAGGGGCCAGAGGGGATGGAGGAGGAACATCAGAATGTACAAAGTGTCTCGGGCTTTGCTGCTGCATGCTGAATGCAAAAAAAAGTAGAGCAATGTGTGTGTATCTTAATATCTTTAGCAGCAGTAAATACAGGTTGTCTTCTATCAATGTATTGATTGTTCTACTGAAGACACATTGAAAGAGTGTATAAAGGTCTTATGAAAGCAATTATGCTGGCTTGGTGCCTTTCAGTGTGGGTGAGTAATAATTACCTAAGAAAAGCAGCACTGTGGACAGGAAATCAATAATCATAAGCACTGAAATGTAGTTACATACAGTGTAGATATTGTAGTCTAAGCTGTGTCTTATTAAAGTATAAATCAGCAAGAACTCTATGCAAACGTGACCCACAGCAATCACTGTGGATCAGCTCCCCTGCAGCTATAAGGAGTGGAAATGTTCAGAGGTACCTTGAGGGTCTGTAAAAAGGGACATGAAACGGTGACGACTGCATCTTGATCAGATTTCCCTATTTTTTCCCCTCAGGAACAGCACGTTTGTCTTCCTCTTTGCAGTACAAGATTAAAACAGATAATATAAACTGTGCGTGGAAAAACTGGAATTAAACATCATACGAGGTGATTTCATCGCCTCAGGTTATCCAACAGTGATATCAAATATTACATAAAGGAAGGGTTATGTAAAATGTGAGGAACAAGCCCGAATCAACCAACAAAACTACAGTATCATAGCACTGTTGGCACCTTGTATGACATTTAAAGATTACTTTGGTTTTGTTTTGGATGCATCAGTTATGATGAAGTGCTGACATCTGGGAACACAGTCATGCATGGTTTGCTGAATGGGCCTATAGGCACAGGCCCAGGGGCACAAAGTGTTACTCTCATTTTCAAGCCTTGAGTTTGGCATTTCCACCGTCAGCGTCTTGGTCTTTGGAGCCAAAAGAGGCCATGCTGGGACGGTAGGGTGAAGCCAACCTGTTCGTCACGCCCCTCGGCATCTCATACTGACGCACAGGACATCTTTTAGCATATCTATGTGACGCACAGCTGAAACACATTGTAACACATGGTCAGTGTTGTCAAGTGGTTGTGGTTAGATTTAGGAAACAAACCTACTTGGTTAGGTTTATAAAAATGTTTTATAACAAAATGTGATGTAAATGTGTCCTGTGAGTGAAGTCACCAACTGTCAGTAAATTTTGTTCGGGTAAATTAAAAAAAATAAAAAAAACTCACTTTTGCTTTCACATGGGACACAAACTGTGGTGTCCTGGGTGAAAGTCTGGTTTTGTTTGACCAAACCACCTCACTTTTCACTCTTTATACCACACCAGCTTTTCTTAGCCAGTACATTTACATGACATTAGAAAAAATCAATTTCTTGTGTTAGTCCAACAAAAAACGGACTTTAAAAGTACATGTTAACATGTTAGTCTGACTTTAATCATACTAAATTAAATTTCTCAAAGTCGTACTAGATA
Organism: Epinephelus awoara; assembly: GCA_035609425.1. NCBI lineage: Eukaryota > Metazoa > Chordata > Actinopteri > Perciformes > Serranidae > Epinephelus > Epinephelus awoara. The sequence goes on from CM069305.1 coordinate 8,537,105, forward strand.
ATGCGATTGGGAGTCAAATTACTCCTGCATGTATACAATCAATCGGACCCGAAATGGCAGAGGCGCTCTGCACATGCTCCACAGTGTCCGCCCCACACTTTGACCTGCTTGTATACTGGAACAAAGACAGTAGTCCAATTAAAGGCCTAATCGAGCTATAACCTTGGCTTGACTCAACTGTGCATGTAAACATACTGACTGTCAAGTATTGCCATGGATGTGTTTACATTGGAGTTAGTGGAAGGACCCTTCATCTGTTGAAAGGGAAAGTTCCTCTGTGCCTACCTTAAATCTCACTTTAGTACGCATGTATTAAAGTGACACTTACACATGATGATGGTGGATGTGGATCCCTGATGCCCCCAGGCCACATTCTCTGAGAGTGGACTGTTCAGTGAAGTGAGACATCTTGTGTGCAGACGTTAAACTTTTGAAATGAACAATTTGCATATTCAGGGATTCTGGATTTTTACATGAGGGAGAAGGAGGAGATGTCATTTTAAGATTCTTAAATGAGTTAACTGAACTTTTTGGTGGAAAAACCATATCAGACAAAAATTATTATAACAAGAAAATTGTTGTAATATGTCTGAAACATGTCTGAAAAGGGAAATGCTTTAGCTGTCATAATGTCTGCCTTTGTTTCATTCTCCTCGCCGTCCCTCCGTCAGCCATATTCCCACTCCACCAGTCCCCTACATTACCACCCTCCATCCATGCACCAGATGCCCTCAGACTCTCCCACCTGTCCTAGTCATCTCACTCTCCTTTCCACCTGCTCACCTGTTTCCACTTTACCTCTTCAGCCTGCAGTATTTATATCGGCCCATCTCCACCTGCTTCTTGCCAGATTGTCAGTGTTGTTGTGTTGCTCATAACCTTTGAATCCAGCCACCTGTTCCTGTTGCCTGTTTCTGCCCTGCTCACCTGTCGTGCCCCTCTTGGATTTGTCTGACTTTTTGGACTGCCAACCTGTTGCCAGCCTGTGAGCCTGGTCTTGACCATCGGCTTCAGTAAATATTCCTTTATCTTACCTGCTTGCCTTCTTTGCCTTTGAGTTTTCCTCCCTCTGTTGCCTGAGTTCTCCATTCGTGACATTAGTTACGGTTTGACTAACACGCTGTACTTTTAGAAAATGCTTTGGAAGCCCTTTTCAGCTACTGAAAAAAGAGACCAGCATCCCATCTAATTATTTGGTCACTGTCTGACATGTAAACAGTAGGCAGCCATTGACCCAGTGTTGCAAACTTTTTCTCGCTAGGTCTGGTAAATGTTAAGACCCAACATTGACTCACTGTGTCTACTTCACAGCTTCCTGTGTTCAGTGAGAAGCAGTGAGCAGTGTTGCTGCTCACTCCATACCAGAAACCCGATTTGTTCTACACATGTGCAAAGACGATAGGGGTTAGGCACTGACCTGGAATGGTTCGGGTCAGGACAGCCAATTGGACTTGAAGAAATCGAGTTAGACTTCGCAGAAGCCAATCACTAAAGTGAATGTGCATGCCAGTGTTCCTAACAACCAATCAATACTCTCCATTGTTTGTCAAACTCATTCTATTTTTGATTTTGTTCTAAATTAAAATATTAAGTATTTAACTCAGTTTCATATTTCACTTGATTTACGTTATGTTTTAGTTTGCAAGGTTTAAGTCAATATCAAAATCCATTGGAACTCTTCGAAAGGATGATAAAGCATCTGGGGAAAATGGCAAATGGTGTAACCAGTGGATATCCAGGCTGAGACTGGGTGTTAGTTGTTTCAGCCTGTGGCCTCATTTACACTACAAGCGATGCGTTCGCATAGCGCTCGCAAAGCGATCCACAAGCGTGGCGGCAGCACACGTGTATTCACACCAAAACCGAACAGACGCATCGCGCAGCAGCCGATGCTGGTCCCGTCAAAACACAAACCACACCCGACCAAACCAAACCCCAAAGAAGAAGAAATGAGTTTGGACCCAAAGCCCAGGGTGGACAGGTTCGCGCAGTGATTGTTCCAACGCTTGGATATGATACGGACAAATGTACAAATGTATTATTGGTTTGCAGAAATGTACAATACCAACATTTGCTCTTGACAACTGAGTTACTGTTTTAAGAGTTTAAGGCTTAAATGCTAATTAACAAGTCACACATTTCTCTAATTTCACCCCTTTTCACGCAGAGATCCGTTGAAGCTGCTGGATTTCACTCGGGTTTCAGTCTTGGTGTCTGTTCCTCAGAACCAAATGGCGAATGGTGTGATATGAGGGAAAACTTCTCCAAAAATGTTGCCTCAATGGACCATAATGCACTGCAGCCACAATTACCATAGCACTTTGAGTAAGTGGTGCAGCTGCAATCACAGACATTCCAATTCTGGCATCCATCATAATGGCCAGTTTTTACGTCCATGCAAAAGTTGCATATTTGAACAGTGACAGAGATTTACAGCACCTCTCTGGGATTTATTAAAAGGTATTCTGGGATTTGCAGGAAATCACTAATTGAAGTCGATGGTTCTAGGCTGATTTTAGGAAACAAGGACATCAAAAACGTAACTCCTTAATATCCCAGCCTGACAATGATTCTAGATTCTCCAATGTGCATATAATGCTGAAGAGGATGTAAGAGCCCAGGATGTAGAGGATGATCAGCATGCTCCCGTCTCGTAGAGGATCTGACATCAAGGGGGTGGGAGAAAGGGCACCTCTTCCCACATGATTGAGGTGAGGCAGGGCGGTCATTGGACGTGAATGTCATGTATGAGAGATCAATGGAGTGACAGGAGCCAGCAGAGAGGCACGGCACGCTGACAGCTCCGCCATGAATATTTACAGCCTCGCCTTTCTGTGTGTCTGCAGGAGCCCAGCACACCCTCTCCTCTTTGAGTTTGACACAGACAGCCTCTTATGTATGCGGGTGTCAAAATGTGTGTGTTTTTAACGAGTAGCTTTAAACAACAGACTTGTTTGAAGGTTTAGGCAACAAAACCACTGTGGTTAAGGTTTGAGAATTAAGATTTGCTTTCTGTTCAATGTTAATTTATTCATTATGTCTCATGCTCAGATCGCTGCAGACTTTTCATCTGAGTTAAAACAAAATCCTGATTTTTCCCTCACCATAACCAAGTGCTGTGAGAGTCAAACCACAACTGATGATGTTTAATAATGCTGTCTTCAGGACAAGGCAGGTATTTTGGTGGACAGCAATTGAAATGTCTGATCAGTGCATGTTTTACTGATACAATCAGCACCAGTATTTTATGACTTCTGAGATCCATTAAATTGTTTTGGTATTTTGGGGCATGGAAACTCCATCCTCAGCATTTTCATCAGCAGCAGGATACTGACCCAGCAGACAAAGAGGCAGACAAAGTTAGCAATTAGTTGGTGGTTAAGACAAAAAGAGAGTTATATATTCGACTTACATTTGTCAGGTGGACAGAAACATGACTCTCTTAGCACTCCTAACATTGTCAGTCTCAAGATGTACGGTTTTGAAATTATAATAATATTTTAATAATAACATTGAAAATTGAATGAATGAGAGAATGAGAGATATTGCTCTATGTATTCCACTCGCTTCTTCCTTGTCAAAACCCAATGCATACATTACCCAAAATGCAACTCAACTACTGATAGTTGATGTGTCAGCTCAATGAAGAACCTACACCGTAGCCTATGTGGCCTGAGCCTTTATAAGCATTTATACCCGTGCAGTGGTGTGTCTGTGTCACTCTGTAGTTACACTTCCAAAACACTAATTGGTTTTAGTTTTTTTGGTGCTATCAAATGGATTGAAAAGTACATAAATGCTCCAAATGTTTAAGTTAAAGGAATACTTCACTTCCAGATTGACCATTTGTATATCAGTTATGCACCCCATGATGTGTTGAATTTGTGAAAAAAAAAAAAAGTTTGACTAGCATGCCTTCAGTTAACTGGGGTGCCACTGGGGTGCCCATCAGAGGCCACGATGCCCGTCACCACTTGGACCAGCTCGTGGGGTAGATGTAATTTGTTCCTGTGTAATGAAAAGGAGTACGACATGAAATGACAATTACATTGGACACAGCGGTATTCCAGTCATTATTCGTGTGGCCCACCTGCATTCCAGCTCTGTCATGTACATCCAAATAGGATGTCCTTTGACAGTACACCCTCTCTGCGTAAGTCCCTCTCCTCCTCGCAATAATGTACTCCATCTTTGTAGATCACGTTAGGCAAGAACATTTTAACATTTGTATAGGCAATCACATGAAGCATGTAAACCCCATTCTGGAAACCTGCCTGTGAGGTTTTGGTGACGTGTGCGCACTGTCCACAGGTCAGCCAAACTGCCACTACACCGGCTGCACTCCGCCTGCGCTTTAGACGTGGTTTCAGCTGGCGAGCTTTTAGCGCACCTTCGGCGACGTCTTTTGGCACGAAACTGTCACTGCGCCAAGCTGGATCTGTTGACCCCCTGCTGCACCACCACACCCATCTCAGCGCACCTCGGTCTGCCAAACTACCAAACTGAGCGCGCCTCGGGTTGCGCTACTCAAAACTAGCTCTACACAGGGTTCGCCACCCTGCACCACCCTGCGCCGCGCCGAGAAAGTAGAGGCCTTAGTGTCATTGTGTCATTTGTTGGTTTTAAATGGTTAGTTCCGGTTCACCTAATAACAAACACAAACTAGCTAATCAAAGCAGTGGTAGGTCAGCAGCTCTTGTGTTCAGCGTTGTAAAATCACTTTAATTGTCAATGGAGTCTGGCTTTGAAGAGAGTATAGAAAAGTTTCGTTTTTAGTTCTGTTTGCTGTCGGAAAGGGCTATCTGTTTGGGAGGTATAACAAAGTAGCATACAACTGGACAAATGAGACTTAGGTTATACTGCGTGAGTTGTGTGCGATTTTTGATAATAGTTTTGCTGTTGTTAAACATGATGAGTTCACTTCATTGAGAATTTTCTCTGTTTTTTGGATTCGTTGCTCACCATGGAAGCATGTGAGAAAAACACTGTTTTCTTCATGAATTCAACATGAAACAGGGTGAGTAACTGATATACAAATGGTCTCCACAAGAGTGTTTCTTTAAACATTTTAATTCTATAGTCTACAAACATGAAGCAGGTTTAAAGCTCACTGTCACAACACATACACATTAGTCAGACGCAATTAGTAGACACTTGCTGTAACTACCTTATGCAATTACAGCATAGAGATCTCAGACTGTTAGAGCTTTTCTCACAGGTTGTTCTGTGGAGTACATAACTACCTTGTTTCCCTCTTGCAAAGAGGCCCTCGTCCAAAATTGGACCACTTATTCCAAACGAGCCTCAAGTCTAAGCAGTGTGTACGAGCAGGCGAACAGGCCTCTTGACTGAAGACGTGCTATTAACCCATTTCACATAAGAAGTCTCCTTTCTAATTCTGAGTGATTCTTACTGGAGGAGGTTAGCTGAAGAGCTTCGCTGTAGAGCCACTCAGCCAGAGATCAAAGCACCAACCCCCAACTGGATTAATGGGCCGCTCTCAGGGTGATTACGCCACACACACTCAGGTATACATGCAGCGCCCTCCATGTGAAGTGGATTTCTTCATCTTGTTTTGAAAGGATTAGCCCCCCGCCCACACTTTGACGGCAAACAAAAATAGGGATGAGACCACGTCCGTGTCATTCAGTTCAGATCATCTCAACCTTGACAAAGTGTGGCTGGTTTTAGTTGAAGGCAAATGAGGTAGGTATGAGGAGAAAGTGAAATATGGAACATATATCATCCCTAATGTGGTGATATATTATACAGCAGTATTTTGTAATGGCGTGTATTCATAGTGTCAATGGCTCTGTTAAAGTGACAGGAGTTATCCTGCTAAATTATGGCTCTAATCATGATCCCTGCCATCAGTAAAGCCTCACTCTAATATCACTAATGGCCAGTATGGTAATTGTAGCACATTAAATGTCTAAGGACCCGCATGATGTCTTTCAGAAAATTTATGACAATGTTTTGGTTTATGGCTTTTCACACGTTCTTGTCCAACTTTAGTAATTTCCATAATTGTGTTTGACACACTCTGACTTAATGTGATGCATTAGAGAATGGCACAAACAGATACTGTGTATCTATTAAAGAGCTTAACTGCTTGTTTCTAGATGTGCCAGCGCCGCTGTAAGCTCAGCATTCACACATAAAAGCCGGATCAGGTGAATAATTTATGATTCTCATCCCTCTCTGTGAAAGCATAACACACTCCGAGTCTGATCTGAAAAAAAAAAAAAAATCATTCCATCGCTGCAGTAAATTGTGAGCCAGGCCTAAATTGTGCATTAGTGAAATTTGAATGTAGAGTTGCATAACCTGATAGCGTCTCCGCAGTAGAGCTCTACGCGCTCATCCGCTTGGTGTTCCCCGGCACAGGAAGAGGCCAGCCAAGTTGTCTTACGCACGACAGCTTCAATCTGCTGTGGGATGGCTGAATAATTCAAAGTTCTTACACAGGACCATCTGGCAGCCCAAAGTAGGCGCGCGAGACACCAGCCTTCCTCAAATAGCATTTGTAAAGCGAGTGCGGGATGAAGCAGCAGGACCCCTGCACAGGCAGATTGAGCTGCTTACCAGCAAACTGAAATGTGCTGTGTCAGACTGATGGCTTATTTGGGAGGATATAGGCAATCAGAGAGGGAGCTCAAATATTGTTGATATGACATAAAGTCCATTTCACTCTAAATTCAGCCTGTATATCAGCTGGAATGCCAAGTCTCTTTCTATCTCCTACACACACACACACACACACACACACACACAGACAAGCATACCTGACCAACAGTGCACTATCGGGTTACATTAGCCAACAGTGGACTTCAGTTTCTGGGCATTTTAAAAATACAAAAATAGAATAGAACATTAACTTTTAAGCTCTTTTACCATAATATTACTGCAAATGTGCTTTTTAAATTTTTTTAAAGAAATTGCCAAGAGGGGACTTGGAACCTTGAACGATGTCTACCTATCAAAGAGGGGACCTCCATATGCTTCACTGTAACTGTCTGTACTCAGTCTTTCACAGTGTTTGTTTACTGCAAAGACTTTGTTTGTTTCTTTCAAAAACAGATTTAACTTTAATGATATCAATATTTACACATTTCTCTGTGATACACATATTAAAACAATCATGAAGACATTTTTTAATTTCAATTTCTAAACGTTTCTTGGGGGAATTCATATTCTTCTGTGTTGCTGGTCATTTTTATGACCTGTGTGTGATGCTGATGTATGCATTACAGAGATGGTTGGTTTATATCTTATTTGTATATCCTTTTAATAATGTAAGTGGAGAAAAAACATTTGTCAATCTAAGACAGGTTTTGAAGCATGCATCTACTGCACTTTACTGTGGCTGTTCAGGCATCTTAAACGCATTCATTTTAGACTCATTCATGAGGTTGGATGAAATTCTATTTTTATTTTATTTTTATTAGAATGTAATGTAATTTTGTGCTCACTCTACACACATAGGATTATACTTTATGAAACAACACAAGTTCCCTCTTGGATAGCATAGAGTGATAATCACACTCCAGCATGGATGAATTAAAGAAATTAGTCAAATTAGCCATACTTATAAGAAAGATATAAAAATCTCTACATTATATGATATGTTTTATTTTTGTAACAACTCATGAAGGCCCAACTTAGCAATACTTATAAGAAAGATATAAAAATCTCTACATTATAGCCTCTTGAACCATGATATGTTTTATTTTTATAACAAATCATGAAGGCCCAACTTTGGTGAATTTATTTACCAGCTACTCAATGTCAATAATATTTTCAATACACTTGTACACCACTTTACATTATTTTCAATAATTACTAACTATTCAGTGATAGAAAACTAAAAACTAAAAAAGAATGTAATGCAATTTTGTGCTCACTCTACACACATAGGATTATACTTTATGAAACAACACAAGTCCACTGTTCGCTGGCACAGAATGACACAAGTCCCCTCTTGGATAGCATAGAGCGATAATCACACTCCAGCATGGATGAATTAAAGAAATTAGTCAAATTAGCAATACTTATAAGAAAGATATAAAAATCTCTACATTATAGCCTCTTGAACCATGATATGTTTTATTTTTGTAACAAATCATGAAGGCCCAACTTTGGTGAATTTATTTACCAGCTACTCAATGTCAATAATATTTTCAATACACTTGTACACCACTTTACATTATTTTCAATAATTACTAACTGTTCAGTGGTAGAAAACTAAAAACTAAAAAAGAATGTAATGCAATTTTGTGCTCACTCTACATACATAGGATTATACTTTATGAAACAACACAAGTCCACTGTTCGCTGGCACAGAATGACACAAGTTCCCTCTTGGATAGCATAGAGCGATAATCACACTCCAGCATGGATGAATTAAAGAAATTAGTCAAATTAGCAATACTTATAAGAAAGATATAAAAATCTCTACATTGTATGATGTGTTTTATTTTTGTAACAAATCATGAAGTCCCAACTTCGGTGAATTTGTTTACCAACTACCCAATGTCAATAATTTTTTCAATACACTTGTACACCACTTTACATTACTTTCAATAATTACAAACTATTCAGTGGTAGAAAACTAAAAACTAAAAAAGAATGTAATGTAATTTTGTGCTCACTCTACACACATAGGATTATACTTTATGAAACAACACAAGTCCACTGTTCGCTGGCACAGAATGACACAAGTTCCCTCTTGGATAGCATAGAGCGATAATCACACTCCAGCATGGATGAATTAAAGAAATTAGTCAAATTAGCAATACTTATAAGAAAGATATAAAAATCTCTACATTGTATGATGTGTTTTATTTTTGTAACAAATCATGAAGTCCCAACTTTGGTGAATTTGTTTACCAACTACCCAATGTCAATAATTTTTTCAATACACTTGTACACCACTTTACATTACTTTCAATAATTACAAACTATTCAGTGGTAGAAAACTAAAAACTAAAAAAGAATGTAATGTAATTTTGTGCTCACTCTACACACATAGGATTATACTTTATGAAACAACACAAGTCCACTGTTCGCTGGCACAGAATGACACAAGTTCCCTCTTGGATAGCATAGAGCGATAATCACACTCCAGCATGGATGAATTAAAGAAATTAGTCAAATTAGCAATACTTATAAGAAAGATATAAAAATCTCTACATTATAGCCTCTTGAACCATGATATGTTTTATTTTTGTAACAAATCATGAAGGCCCAACTTTGGTGAATTTATTTACCAGCTACTCAATGTCAATAATATTTTCAATACACTTGTACACCACTCTACATTATTTTCAATAATTACTAACTGTTCAGTAGTAGAAAACTAAAAACTAAAAAAGAATGTAATGCAATTTTGTGCTCACTCTACATACATAGGATTATACTTTATGAAACAACACAAGTCCACTGTTCGCTGGCACAGAATGACACAAGTTCCCTCTTGGATAGCATAGAGCGATAATCACACTCCAGCATGGATGAATTAAAGAAATTAGTCAAATTAGCAATACTTATAAGAAAGATATAAAAATCTCTACATTGTATGATGTGTTTTATTTTTGTAACAAATCATGAAGTCCCAACTTTGGTGAATTTGTTTACCAACTACCCAATGTCAATATTTTTTTCAATACACTTGTACACAACTTTACATTACTTTCAATAATTACAAACTATTCAGTGGTAGAAAACTAAAAACTAAAAAAGAATGTAATGTAATGTTGTGCTCACTCTACACACATAGGATTATACTTTATGAAACAACACAAGTCCACTGTTTGCTGGCAAAGAATGACACAAGTCCCCTCTTGGATAGCATAGAGCGATAATCACACTCCAGCACGGATGAATTAAAGAACACTCTATTGACATTGACTTACAACAGTTATTTCTGATATCTTAGCGTATCTACTACCAAGGACAAGGAAATATTGTTGCTGTCTGTCATCATAAGAAACTCAAACTCAATTTTCTAAATTCAGGCACTGTGTAATTTAACTTGTCTTGTGTTATGGTAATGAGCATTGAAAGGCTCAGTGTCTGTCATGATGGAGTTAACCATTGTGTGTATGTGTGTGTGTGTGTATGTATGTAGATTATATATATATATATATATATATATATATATATATATATATATACATTTATATATATATATATATATATATATATATATATATGTATAATCTTTGTTTGAACAATACGACACAGGTCCGCTGCTGATTACTATCGAGCGATATTCACACTCCCTCATGGATGTAGATCTGAAATATAACGGAGATAATTTTAAGAACGTGCTCCAAATTATCAGATATTTAAGTATATGTGTTTAATACCTAGCTGTCTACAGGTTTGATAGGCTACATTATGCTGTCAGAGAAAATGATATGTGTTGCCATGGGAATATGGAAAATGTTTGGTCTTGTTTGCTACAAGCAAAATTTGCTAAAGTTTTTTCGTAATTAATCAATTAATTGATCATCAATGTTACCAGTGATCAATTGAGGAAAGTGCTTAAAATTGTCAACCGTAGTCAATACCCTGCTACAGTGCATCTATGCATGTAGATTCTTTATTATATATTTACATTTATGATTACACATTACTCGTCCAGTAACATTCACACACTGCTTTTTAGGAAGTTACACATGTTTAATTTCAGTTGATGATGTGAACATAAAACTGCCTCTGATGAGTGAATGGACTGGAGGGGTGCCAGTCTGTGATACTGAATATCTGACAGTCAGTATCAGACCTGGATTGTCTGCGGTGTGGGGGATGGTCTCCTGTTGTGAACGATGGTCGTTAGGGTCTTAGGGATAATATTCACACTCTTACATGATGACTTGAGAATTGAGAATAAATAATATTTTAGCTAACAAACCTGAAGCCCAAGGTGAAAAGACCCTAACGACCATCGTTCACAACAGGAGACCATCCCCCACACCGCAGACAATCCAGGTCTGATACTGACTGTCAGAGTTTCAGTGTCACAGAATGGCACCCCTCCAGTCCACTCACTCATCAGAGGCAGTTTTATATTCACATCATCAACTGAAATTAAATATGTGTAACTTGAATGATCGGCAAAATGAAAACATAGTAATAATATATATTGACGTATCATAAAAATCACTAAATGCATTTATGGGAGCATGTAAGCTTTAAAAACTAGCTTGAGTACTGATTTTGCAAACTTCTACCTTTATGGGTATTTTACAACTACAAGGAGTTTTCATTCGCTTATGAAACTGTCTCAAAGTGTTTCTACAGAATCCTGGCTGACAAAGAAAACTCAGGAAAGACTAGTTTGTGGATATGTGCCATTAAACAAACCATGTTGTCTCTGGAGGGCAAACAGTGGCAGCTGTCTCTAAAATTTAGTATAATTCATGGATTAATGTTAGATAGCTAACATTAAGTAATTAGTACTCTGCTTTAACACTGAAGAATTTCTTGCCCTTTGTCTCCCAAACAGCAGCACAATTGATCCATCCAGGAAAATACATATGACTGTCCATACTTTTGTACGCTTTCATCCTGGCAGCAGTGTAAGGTGAGGGATTTTTTTTGTCCCAACGTCCATGCCTTTTTTAAAATTCCATTTAGCTCTCCACAAACACATATGTGGGTACAGAAAAACAGCTCTGGTCTTCATTTGATGCTCAACAATGGGTATACTTCAAGGCGCTTTGGCCTTAAAACATGTTTGGACTTCTGTTTTTGCTGTGCGCACGACGGAACAATTGCTACATCAGTGATATTGGACACTTTTCTATGACGTAAAAATTTATACCAGGGTTATAGTGGATGGTATGATATGCCACAGCCCTTCTTCAAATATCTGTGGCTTGAAACATAAGGAAATTGTACTGGCTTGAGCTGCGTGCCTATGGAGACTACAGTTTGAGCCGCCATGTTGGCCCATCGTTTTGCCCTCCAGGTCACCATGCATGTCACGTGACTGAAAACTATGACAAACAAAAAACACTATACATCCTGGCAGTTCCTGTAGCCTTTCCCTCACTATGCCAATGTTCCTCTCTGATTATCTATTGTCATATTTATGCAGCTTGTTCTTATATTTTGTTAAAGATATTTTTTGGGGCTTTTTAGCCTTTAATGTATAGGACAGACAAGTGTGAAGTAGGGATATTTTCTCATCTCAGTGGCGAGGACCAAATATATAATGATGAATTTAATATGGATATGCATTAGAAACCTTCTGTGTATAAAATTTTTTTGGACAGACACTTTAGATTTGGCCTGAAGCTTCCATGTAATAACTGTGATTGGTTTTTGTTTGTTTGATTGTTTTAGTTTTTCCTTTTCTGCTCCATACATGAGTTGTACCATTTCAAAGCCAACCCAGTCTTAAAAGTTTGGAGACTTCAATTTCCACAGCACCTAGAAAATATCTTAAACTAAGACACATTATTCACCTGATCACCTATGCCTCTGTCACTCTGAATCAGAAACATCATCTTGTCGATGAGAGGCTAGCAAACCTGAAGGTGAAAAGACCCTAACGACCATCGTTCACAACAGGAGACCATCCCCCACACCACAGACAATCCAGGTCTGATACTGACTGTCAGAGTTTCAGTGTCACAGAATGGCACCCCTCCAGTCCATTCCCTCATCAGAGGCAGTTTTATATTCACATCATCAACTGAAATTAAAATATGTGTAACTTGAATGATCGGCAAAATGAAAACATAGTAATAATATATATTGACGTATCATAAAAATCACTAAATGCATTTATGGGAGCATGTAAGCTTTTAAAACTAGCTTGAGTACTGATTTTGCAAACTTCTACCTTTATGGGTATTTTACAACTACAAGGAGTTTTCATTTTCTTATGAAACTGTCTCAAAGTATTTCTACAGAATCCTGGCTGACAAAGAAAACTCAGGAAAGACTAGTTTGTGGATATGTGCCATTAAACAAACCATGTTGTCTCTGGAGGGCAAACAGTGGCAGCTGTCTCGAAAATTTAGTATAATTCATGGATTAATGTTAGATAGCTAACATTAAGTAATTAGTACTCTGCTTTAACACTGAAGAATTTCTTGCCCTTTGTCTCCCAAACAGCAGCACAATTGATCCATCCAGGAAAATACATATGACTGTCCATACTTTTGTACGCTTTCATCCTGGCAGCAGTGTAAGGTGAGGGATTTTTTTTGTCCCAACGTCCATGCCTTTTTTAAAATTCCATTTAGCTCTCCACAAACACATATGTGGGTACAGAAAAACAGCTCTGGTCTTCATTTGATGCTCAACAATGGGTATACTTCAAGGCGCTTTGGCCTTAAAACATGTTTGGACTTCTGTTTTTGCTGTGCGCACGACGGAACAATTGCTACATCAGTGATATTGGACACTTTTCTATGACGTAAAAATTTATACCAGGGTTATAGTGGATGGTATGATATGCCACAGCCCTTCTTCAAATATCTGTGGCTTGAAACATAAGGAAATTGTACTGGCTTGAGCTGCGTGCCTATGGAGACTACAGTTTGAGCCGCCATGTTGGCCCATCGTTTTGCCCTCCAGGTCACCATGCATGTCACGTGACTGAAAACTATGACAAACAAAAAACACTATACATCCTGGCAGTTCCTGTAGCCTTTCCCTCACTATGCCAATGTTCCTCTCTGATTATCTATTGTCATATTTATGCAGCTTGTTCTTATATTTTGTTAAAGATATTTTTTGGGGCTTTTTAGCCTTTAATGTATAGGACAGACAAGTGTGAAGTAGGGATATTTTCTCATCTCAGTGGCGAGGACCAAATATATAATGATGAATTTAATATGGATATGCATTAGAAACCTTCTGTGTATAAAATTTTTTTGGACAGACACTTTAGATTTGGCCTGAAGCTTCCATGTAATAACTGTGATTGGTTTTTGTTTGTTTGATTGTTTTAGTTTTTCCTTTTCTGCTCCATACATGAGTTGTACCATTTCAAAGCCAACCCAGTCTTAAAAGTTTGGAGACTTCAATTTCCACAGCACCTAGAAAATATCTTAAACTAAGACACATTATTCACCTGATCACCTATGCCTCTGTCACTCTGAATCAGAAACATCATCTTGTCGATGAGAGGCTAGCAAACCTGAAGGTGAAAAGACCCTAACGACCATCGTTCACAACAGGAGACCATCCCCCACACCACAGACAATCCAGGTCTGATACTGACTGTCAGAGTTTCAGTGTCACAGAATGGCACCCCTCCAGTCCATTCCCTCATCAGAGGCAGTTTTATATTCACATCATCAACTGAAATTAAAATATGTGTAACTTGAATGATCGGCAAAATGAAAACATAGTAATAATATATATTGACGTATCATAAAAATCACTAAATGCATTTATGGGAGCATGTAAGCTTTTAAAACTAGCTTGAGTACTGATTTTGCAAACTTCTACCTTTATGGGTATTTTACAACTACAAGGAGTTTTCATTTTCTTATGAAACTGTCTCAAAGTATTTCTACAGAATCCTGGCTGACAAAGAAAACTCAGGAAAGACTAGTTTGTGGATATGTGCCATTAAACATACCATGTTGTCTCTGGAGGGCAAACAGTGGCAGCTGTCTCGAAAATTTAGTATAATTCATGGATTAATGTTAGATAGCTAACATTAAGTAATTAGTACTCTGCTTTAACACTGAAGAATTTCTTGCCCTTTGTCTCCCAAACAGCAGCACAATTGATCCATCCAGGAAAATACATATGACTGTCCATACTTTTGTACGCTTTCATCCTGGCAGCAGTGTAAGGTGAGGGATTTTTTTTGTCCCAACGTCCATGCCTTTTTTAAAATTCCATTTAGCTCTCCACAAACACATATGTGGGTACAGAAAAACAGCTCTGGTCTTCATTTGATGCTCAACGATGGGTATACTTCAAGGCGCTTTGGCCTTAAAACATGTTTGGACTTCTGTTTTTGCTGTGCGCACGACGGAACAATTGCTACATCAGTGATATTGGACAATTTTCTATGACGTAAAAATGTATACCAGGGTTATAGTGGATGGTATGATATGCCACAGCCCTTCTTCAAATATCTGTGGCTTGAAACATAAGGAAATTGTACTGGCTTGAGCTGCGTGCCTATGGAGACTACAGTTTGAGCCGCCATGTTGGCCCATCGTTTTGCCCTCCAGGTCACCATGCATGTCACGTGACTGAAAACTATGACAAACAAAAAACACTATACATCCTGGCAGTTCCTGTAGCCTTTCCCTCACTATGCCAATGTTCCTCTCTGATTATCTATTGTCATATTTATGCAGCTTGTTCTTATATTTTGTTAAAGATATTTTTTGGGGCTTTTTAGCCTTTAATGTATAGGACAGACAAGTGTGAAGTAGGGATATTTTCTCATCTCAGTGGTGAGGACCAAATATATAATGATGAATTTAATATGGATATGCATTAGAAACCTTCTGTGTATAAAATTTTTTTGGACAGACACTTTAGATTTGGCCTGAAGCTTCCATGTAATAACTGTGATTGGTTTTTGTTTGTTTGATTGTTTTAGTTGTTTCTTTTCTGCTCCATACATGAGTTGTACCATTTCAAAGCCAACCCAGTCTTAAAAGTTTGGAGACTTCAATTTCCACAGCACCTAGAAAATATCTTAAACTAAGACACCTTATTCACCTGATCACCTATGCCTCTGTCACTCTGAATCAGAAACAACATCTTGTCTATGAGAGGCTAGCAAACCTGAAGGTGAAAAGACCCTAACGACCATCGTTCACAACAGGAGACCATCCCCCACACCACAGACAATCCAGGTCTGATACTGACTGTCAGATATTCAGATATTCAGTATCACAGACTGGCACCCCTCAGTCCACTCACTCATCAGAGGCAGTTTTATGTTCACATCATCAACTGAAATTAAACATGTGTAACTTCCTAAAAAGCAGTGTGTGAATGTTACTGGACGAGTAATGTGTAATCATAAATGTAAATATATAATAAAGAATCTACATGCATAGATGCACTGTAGCAGGGTATTGACTAGGGTTGACAATTTTAAGCACTTTCCTCAATTGATCACTGGTAACATTGATGATCAATTAATTGAATAATTACGAAAAAAACTTTAGCAAATTTTGCTTGTAGCAAACAAGACCAAACATTTTCCATATTCCCATGGCAACACATATCATTTTCTCTGACAGCATAATGTAGCCTATCAAACCTGTAGACAGCTAGGTATTAAACACATATACTTAAATATCTGATAATTTGGAGCATGTTCTTAGGGAGTGTGAATATCGCTCGATAGTAATCAACAGCGGCGTATATAAATATATATATATACATACACACACACACACATACACACAATGGTTAACTCCATCATGACAGACACTGAACCTTTCAATGCTCATTACCATAACAGAAGACAAGTTAAATTACACAGTGCCTGAATTTAGAAAACTGAGTTTCTTATGATGACAGACAGCAACAATATTTCCTTGTCCTTGGTAGTAGATACGCTAAGATATCAGAAATAACTGCTGTAAGTCAAAGTCAATAGAGTGTAAAGATTCACTCATGCATCAGACTTTAATGTGTAAGATGTGAGTGCATCACATTGTACTGACGTGCTGCAATAATATTTTTCCATCCTTAGTATTAGATACATTGTAAGATAAAAACTTTTAAGCAGTAATTTTTGTAAGTCAGTGTCATTTCGAGCTTAAGAGTTGACTTTTATCAAAATGAGAGACCTAAGTTTTCCAGGTTGATACTTGGTGTAGTGTCTGGTCTACTTGAATTTGCATAGTCATGCAGGCTTGGGTGACATTTCCTGCAAATCTTAAATCTTGAATCATTCATTTTAACTTCAGTATTGTTCACAGGAGCCAGACACTTTATTCACACCCATGAAGGAGTGTGTATGTCGCTGCATCATATTCAAGCGGGGACCAGCAAAAAGGGGACTTGAGTCAATATATAAAATCTATCTTTTTTGTTATAGAGTCAAACTTCAAAACAAGACTCCATACATGAAGTCTTCTTTAAAGGTCTGCATCCTGTTGTTTGATTCTGAGAGAGGATTAAGGTTAACTCCATCGAGACACTGAATATTTCAGCACCCTATGAGGTCTTTTTTATGATGGATCTAAGAGAGGCATTAGCAGTTAGTGTAAATATCACATTTTTGACTACAATATGGTATCTGATTCATATCCAAATAGATTGTTTTTTCTCTTCAAGATAGATTCATGCAATGTGAAATTTCTACATAATGTGTATTTTCCAGAAATTTTAATTTATACACAATTCATACAAATACAAAACAAAGTGTATTCCTATAAATACAGCTTTTTTAAAGTCTTCCTTCCTTCAGATTTTTAAGTACTCATTCTGTTATCCTATAGGTTTGGGTTAAGCACAAAGTCACTTTCAAAAAGTTACTTAATTGACATCCAGTGCTTGTGAAAAGTAGGAAGAGGAAGGTTTTCCTTTTTGACTAACAAGTTTTTTAGGTCCACTCTGATGTCCACTTAAAGTCTGATAAAAGTTATACTAGTTGTTTTCTTTATTCTGTTTATTATTCTGCTGCTCTCTGGATGGCCCTTAGTCTAAATCTTGAAATTAGCTAGTAAAGGATATTCACCAAAGTTGGGCCTTCACGATTTGTTACAAAAATAAAACACATCATATAATGTAGAGGTTTTTATATCTTTCTCATAAGTATTGCTAATTTGACTAATTTCTTTAATTAATCCATGCTGGAGTGTGATTATCGCTCTATGCTATCCAAGAGTGGACTTGTGTCATTCTTTGCCAGCAAACAGTGGACTTGTGTTGTTTCATAATGTATGATCCTATGTGTGTAGAGTGAGCACAAAATTACATTACATTCTTTTTTAGTTTTTAGTTTTCTACCACTGAATAGTTTGTAATTATTGAAAGTAATGTAAAGTGGTGTACAAGTGTATTGAAAATATTATTGACATTGAGTAGTTGGTAAACAAATTCAAAGTTGGGCCTTCATGATTTGTCACAAAAACAAAATATATCATGGTTCAAGAGGCTATAATGTAGAAATTTTTATATTTTTCTCATAAGCATTGCTAATTTGACTAATGTCTTTAATTCATCCGTGCTGGACTGTGATTATCGCTCTATGCTATCCAAGAGGGAACTTGTGTCATTCTGTGCCAGCAAACAGTGGACTTGTGTTGTTTCATAAAGTATAATCCTATGTGTGTAGAGTGAGCACAAAATTACATTATATTCTTTTTAGGTTTTTAGTTTTCTACCACTGAATAGTTAGTAATTATTGAAAGTAATGTAAAGTGGTGTACAAGTGTATTGAAAATATTATTGACATTGAGTGCCTGTGAAAATACGGTCAGGTGAGTATTTTTGGACTTAACTTCACAGGTTTAGTCAAAGTGTGATATCAAATTAGTTTTAAGTTATTCATTAAAAGTGAAAGGAAATGATTACATAATTGTTTTTGTTTTTTTTGTTCTGTTTAGTTTTTTCTATTTTTCATCCTTATTAGATTCATAAATACTGTGCTGCCTTTTGGGTAGCCCTTTATTTTTGTAGTGTTGAGCATAAAAATTCCATCAAAGCTTAGCCTTCATATTTTGTTACAAAAACATAATGTAAAAAAATCATGTGTCAGGGGACTAGTTGCTTCACCAAGTTGGCAGTTTAATAGAACATTTACATACCAATAGACTTTCTGTGGCTGCAAGCCATTCACACTATGGGGAGTGTTAAAAAGCGATGTGTGTGACTGAGGCATTAAAATCCTGGCTCCAGCCAGCAGAGGCACTGCTGAGTATGCACTTAAACACTCACACACCTTCAGGTCCCCACTTGGCAAAAGTTAAAAAAAAATTACCAGAGGAGTTTAGACATGATTTTATCACGATTTAAAGCATAACCAATAGGGGACTTAAAAAATGTCCCCTGTTGGCCGTCAAGTCCACTGTTAGTGACTGTGTAACGACGCTCAAGTCCACTGTTATATATGTTGGTGAGTACACACACACACACACACACACACACACACACACACACACACACATCTGTTTGCTCAGGATTTTGCAGTCAAAGTAACAAAGATTAATTTAACTCTGATGCTTTAACTGTTGACATGATAATCTCCTCACCATTTCTCTCCTACTTTTTTTAAGATTAATTCTATATTAAGTGTTCCTTAAAAATTATGAATGTCATGTAGCTGCACAGCAATTTAATGTTGAATACATTATTTACCAAATATAAATCATTCCTCTTCCTCCCCGTTTAACTAGAAAATAAGGGGAAACAATAAGAAAACGAGGAACAATAGAAAAATTCTGCATCTAGGTTTGAATATTAACTTATGCATGTATGAGTACATTCACACCAGCATCCAAAACAACGTACATGTGTGCACACAGACTCATGTATCATCTGCTGAAACCGTGCAGATTGTGGGAGTGTATATGTATACATGCATAATGTTTAGGGTTTTCTGCAGAAGTATACAGTTGTGTATCTGCGGTAGGGGGTATGACATGCAACAAAAATCCCCTGCCGGAATTTAACTGGTGCCCCTGTGGCTCAAGCTGTTCTCATTATAGATTTATAATAATACCTAGATACCAGAAGCCAAGATGGCGCCTTTTCATTCCAATGTAGTTGCTTGCCAGGTGCATGCGCAAAAAAGTTTCTAACTTCCTTGTTAACTTACGCGGTATGCAGCCCACTAAATATGTGCAGGAGTGTTTCAACTGTTTACAGTTTGAGGTGTCCTGTAAATAGTTTTACAAGCGTCTCCTTTGTAATGGTGGTCCATGGGGACAATGCTTTTTGGGCTGCTGGGAATTTTTCATTGCGATAACAAATTGACTGCGAGGCTATGCAGCGGGCCTGGTTCTCATGCACTGTTTATACATTTTCCTATTAAATGTATTGCATCCAAATTCATACATATCCCACATAACCATTAACCACTAATTCTTGCCTAACCCACGTATTCAGAAAGGCTGTGATCATGTGACCAACGCACTGATGGGAGTAAAGAATAAAGAAGGGGACGGTCCCAAGTGGTCTGTAAGGAGGCAGATTGGGGTGGTGGATGAGTTACAAAAATGTTGACTTTCCTGCAGGACTTTTACCCTGGTCTTGCGTGTTCGGAACTGTGTAAACCTTAACCAAACTTACACATCTGAAATTTCGTTGATGACGTAATATCATTCATGGGGCATTAATTTGTAGGATATCATACAAACCATTGTAGAGGGATGTTTAGCGGTTATGTTGCATGTTCGGCTACCAGGGCGCTTGGCTTTGAGCATTTCACTGTTTTTCAGCTAAATGTTTTTAACTTTCAGGGATGCAACTGTTTTGGTTGACTCTCACAGCTCTCATCAACCGGGTTTCCAGCAGCTGCTTTGCTTTACCTGCTAAGCACCAAACAGCAGGCAGGTTTGGTACATCAAACAAAAAATGTACACAGTTTCAACAGTAAGCAGAAATATCTTGTTCATGCTGACCTCCAGTGGCTTCACCATGGTGTGACTTTACTGCTGGGCATAGTTACAGGTGCAACAGGTGAATAGAGCTGTTCAGATTAGTGTTTTGTTGCTCTTTAAGGAAGTTTTTGGAGAATGTGTTTGTTTTTTTTAAGAAAGCAAATGTCTGTTTCTCTTTTCAGGGCTTTCCTCCAGTCTTTGACTTTTTTATTTCCTTGTGAACTGGATCATTTTAACTCTCCAGGCCTCCAACAGTTATTCAAAAGGAAAAAAATTGTTTAGTGATGAAAGTAGGCATTGATTCAATATGAGGGGTCACAACCCAAAAAGGCTGGTCCAAAAACAGTTTTATGGGTGTGTTCTGTAAAGCTTAGAGTCCAGTATTTTCTGTTAATATATGACCCTTCGCCAAACCCCTCTGTAGAATGGCCACTGTAACTAGGCACAGGAAGTCTGTCAAGCTTTCAGAACAAGGGAAAAAGGCCAAAATGGTGTGAAAATGGAACCTGCAAGTCTGACAGTAGATGTCCTCAAAGTTGAGAGGGGGGTGTCGTCCGCTTAGGACAGGAGGTGGATAGGTCAAACAAACAGGCTTGACAGCGGTATCCAAGGGGGCAGGACAAGGCTCAATTTTGACTTGCAGTGCGTCTCAAATCACATATTTCTGTACTAAACACTATTTTGAGGGCACAAGTGTGCTTAGTGTGTTCAGACTGTACAGTGCACTCAAAACAGTCAAGAAGTTGAGTTTCAACTTTTGACATGGCAGCAGGGGACAACAAGGAGCCTGAGCCGGCTAAAGTGAACTCCACTGCGTTATACAAATGCAAGTTATACATGTTTTTTTTTTCATTAAGTACCATTACTTTTGTTGAATAGAAGCCAGCAGTAATGTTTGGTGTGTCTGTAATAATTTGGTACCACAAACAATAATGCAAGTGCTACAGTTAGCTTGCTAACTATGGTTAGCATTCGCTAGCTAGCTAACTTGCTCCTAGCTGGAGGCACATTTTAATCACACTGACGTAGTGGTGTATGTTTGGTTTATGTGTGGGTGGAGATAGCTGTTTAAAAAGAAGACAATGAAGAAGAAGAGGCGGTTAAAAAAAGAAAGTCTTCACTTCCGGTAAGTGCAAAATGGCAGTGCACGATTTGACTATGTACCCTGTTGAAATTAGTGCACCACCCAACAAGTAGTGAACACAGTATACTACGCTGAAGTGTTCCCTTGTCTCAAAGTCAGTGGGTTTTTGGTTAGATACTTGATATAGGTCTGTGGTTAATGCAAGCTTTAGAGACTTTCCTGATTTGTTGTACAACATAAAATATGTCAGTTAATACCCAACTCCTGAATTTTGAAGCCTTTACGTGTCTCTAAAAAGACGGTTGCTAACTAGAGGCTAAGTCATGCGACCGTGGCGTAGTACCTTTATAGCCTGTTAACGTTTTACTTCTGGAGATTGCATTCATGCTTGAAAAAAAGTGTTGCTCATTTATGAAGATTATCCAAAAAAGTGTGTAAGTATTATAATCTTTTGTTTGCCACAGAGCGTATTATCTGCAATACTCCAAAATCCCATTGGCTTTTTGTGGAAGGAACCAAGAAGATGTTAACTTCCACATTGGCCAACAAATAGGCCTAACCATCAAGCCTACATCGCTTTCACTGTATTTTCCTAAATAAATCAGACATCTTTAAAGTTTGATATTGACTTCAAGTTTCTTTTTTTATCAGCTCACATCAGTGATATATAGGCTACTATCTTTAAAAAATTAAAACAAAAGAAATAATTTGCAGCTCACCCCTAAACTCTGGAGTCAGTCACTCTATTTTGTAGGAAATCTGGAAACTATGACTTAGCTATCCCTGATGTACTTTTAGAAACTTTTTAAAGCTCTCACACTGAGCTTTGTGCATCCGCCCTCCCCCTCCCTCCTCCTCCGCCTCCTCCTCCTCCTCCTCCTTCAGGAAAACGCCCCAGCTCTGCCCGTGCAGCCTCCTCCAGCAGCACTACAGCAGTATTACAGCGAGCTCCGCGCGTCTCCACCGCCACACTGATCCACGGGGTGCTGGGCGGAGGGCGCTCCGGCGTGTGCGTGGACTTCACACAGGCTTCCTGTTTACCTTAACGCTCCTGAGAAACGAGAGAGGGGCAACAAACCTCGTCGCGACGGGACGCGTTGTTTCTTTTCTGCATGGTCTTTGCGCACCTGGCTGTCCGAGCGCGCACGCTGCACGCGGAGCGGAACATCCGAACAGGAGCCCTCCTCACTTCCACACCTGCCGATACTTGTCCCGTTTAACCTGCAGACTCACGCCTCCGGGGGACATGTGGAGAGGCTTTCTGACCTCCGCTGCATCCCGGCTGTTCCTCCCGAGTGTCTGGCTGGAAGGGTAGCCTCCGTGTCCCGAGGAGGATGCCGAACAGGTAAACAAAACCTCAGTCATCTTTTTGGAGTTTTTGTTTGTTTAGGCAACGCATTTGCACAATATGCTGTGCATACAGAAGGCAAGATCCATTTCAAACCCACACTGTGTCCCAGTGGTGCCCACAATGACTTTATAGTGACCTTATGGCACTTGATGGTGTGTTCTCCAGTCACATTCCTGCAGAGAGACTGGGAATTTCACTGAGGGTTTTCCTGCAGTTTCCTTTCTTATCAGGATGCAGAATCTTTCAAATGCTTTTATCAATGAGTGATGGAGTTTCAGCTTCAGTTCAACAAACTTGAATCTGCAGGATTGTCCTATTGGTGCAATGATTAAATGTATTTTTCAAAGACAAAAAGAATATCTTTGCATGTGCATGCCTGTGCTCTATGCACAGGCAGCTCCAACTGAAGCACTGTTGAAACGTTTCCGTGGATCATGAACGTCCATCCACATCCTCAGTTTAATTCTTAGGACCGCTTTTAACAATCTTCACTGGCACAGTTCCCCGCAGACTTCCCCTTCTCAGTGTTTCAGAAAGTGGAGAGGATTAGTTCAAACTGAGTGGTCCAGTAAGTGAACACATCCATTGCCCCATTGTTCAACATTTTTCACTTTCTTCCTTGTGTTTGTGTCGATCAGGTGGTATTTTCAGTGCTTGTCATCATTACTCTGCATTAACTCTGTAATGGGGCTTTTGTTAATAGTTAAGTGCCTAAAGCTCTGTGGCAACATGTGAGCGAAGATGAAAAGACAGAAGGCAAAAAGTGCAGCATTGAGTGATATTATGTGTTGGATAGTAACAAAAGCATGATTCTGCTGCTCATGTGAGCTCCTTAAGATACTGGGTTATCCGCTGTATCTGCCATATTTCAGGCTTGCATCAGTGGACTGAATACTAGTCTGCGAGTGCTCTGAGTTAAAAGAACCAGCAAGGAATAAAGGTGCAGAAAGTAACAGCAGACGTCTGTACATCTCATGCAGAACTGACACTAGTTTGTACGTCATCTCTTCTATTGTAAATCCTGGATTTTGTTGAAACTGAATCTTGATTTTCTCATGAGAGCAGAGCCGGAACTTACCCACCACTGACATCTGACAGAGTGGTGCATTAATGATAGCTAATGATAGCTATGTTTAAGATTCTCTGTGTTCTTAGGTCTTTTTTCCCCCCAGTTTTAGCAAAATCAGCTGCTGAGCTCTTTAAATATTCTTAATCATATATACTAATCAGATATGAAAAGAGTTAAAGCAGTTATTATACATGTTGAATTGTTTCCCTGGTTCATGAACTTCCCTCTACCTCCACAGTTTGATTTTAATTTCAGCAATGTCTTTCGTGTTTTATTCACGTTTAACTGGCACAGTTACTCTCACGCTCCCCTTCTTATTACTTGTAGACATTTCAGATTAGGGGTGTAACCAAAAGCAATCTGAATCTGTGTTTGTATGTGCTGGGAGGATGCATGACTTTTACCAGAAGCTGTTAAAAATGGTCTCGTCATCTTCATTCTGTCGGTTGAATTGTTCTCCTTTGCTATTTGTCATCAAAGATCTAAAATAGTATTTGTAATTGAACCCCACAAGTTTGTGTTGCCATGATTAGGGCAGCAACTAACGTTATTTTCAATGTCAGTTAATTGATTATTTCCTTTATTAATTAATTAGTTGTTGTTTTCCAAAGGCAAAGATAACATCCTTAAATGTGTTGATTTTCAGTTGACTGTCACAGAAGAGGAAAGAAACCAGAAAATATTCACATTTAAGAACCTGGAATCAGAGGATTTTTTCTTAAAAAAAAAAAAAAAAAAAAAGAAGCTCAAAATGATTGATTGAGGATGGCATGGTGGTGCAGTGGTTAGCATTGTTGCCACACAGCAAGAGGGTTCCTGGTTTGAACCCAGGGTGGGGTGACGCCCTCCTGTGTGAAGTTTTCATGCTCTCCCTGCAACAGCACTGGTTTTCTCAGGGTGCTCCGGTTTCCTCCCACAGTCCAAAGACATGCACATTAGGTCAATGGGTGACTCTAAATTGTGAATGTGTGTGTGAATGTAAGCATCGTTGTCTGCCCCTATGTGTCAGCCCTGTGATAGTCTGGCGAACTGTCCCGGGTGTACCTTGCCTCTCGCCCAATGTCTGCAGGGATAGGCTCCAGCCCCCCCTGTGCCCCCTGACAGGATATGAATGAATGAATAATTGATTAGCAAATTAGTTGGCATATTTGAAAACTAAACAATTAATGGATTCATTGTTGCAGCTCTGTTCTGGAATTTCTGTCTTTGTTACAGTATGTTGAAAAATATTGATATTCAGTAGCAATTATGACATGACATTGAGGGCATAACATTTAAAATTTTTCTTAGGAGATAAAAATAACAAGGCTTTCACATGAAAATGGCAATTCCACATTATGTCTGTGCATCACTGAAATATGTAGGTTCGTGTACAAATCACACAATGGAGCGAGACACTGTGCATGTGGGGGAGGCGTTGGAGCGCTGGTGTGTTTTCTGCTGTAGCGTGGGAGCCCAAAGGTTGGAGGTGGGCAATCGTCTTACCTTTGTCAATGTATGTTCATACAATGGCTCTTATGAAAATGCACACACAATGGTTTATGTAATATCCTAAAAATTAGTACCCTAGGAATGAAGTTATGAATTTAATGTTGGGTAAAGTTATGGAGGTTAGGTTTGGGAAAAGAAACATGGTGACGATGTACCTTAAAATGACTAAAAGTTCACTCAGAGTTCACACAGCTCCGAACATAGGTCTCCTTGGGAAAGTCCTCATCCACAACCCCAGTCTTATGGGAGCACTTCCTTCTCTGTCCTTTACTCTCATCAGCGCATCGGTCATGTGACTGCAGAAAAAATAGTTTGAAATTTCAGCTTAAAAAAATGAGAGAGCTATTGACAGAATTGTCACTATTAGTCCCCTTAGCAATCTTTCACCTCAACCCAAAGCCAACTTCCTCATCACCTTACAATGACAGCCATGCATCACAGTCTGTGACTATGGATCTCATCATAGGACAACAGTAGATGTGTTCCTGAAGGTCTAATTTGACCTATCAGAGGTCATGATGGCACCCAGTTAGCAGCAGGCAGGACAGCATATTGTCCTATTCATCTTAATGACTCCTGTGGGCAGGGCTGCAGCGGACATTGAGGAAGGGCCTGAAAATGCTCTCCAGTGACCTTCTGCGACTAACAAATGGAGCGCAGATGAAACAAGCAAGCCCTGCCCGCGAGGCTGCCAACTCTGGCGAAAACTGTGAAAAGAGAGCAGGGGAGAGAGTTAGTCTATCAGTCTGATTTTACAACAGCCTTCAATCCGGCTGCTCCCTCACGCCTGAGCCAGTTATTACATTTCACTCACGTTCGCCTTTGCAGAAGCGCTAATTGAATGCATCCAATATTCAGGAAAATACCTACCTACTGTACCAACATGACCTTGGTTACCGGTTCCTGATAACTTTAGCAAGCAAGACACTTCAGTGGAAGCGAGGCCCTGCGGCGTGCTGTGTCATCACTCCAGATTCATGATGGTCAACCTGCTACTTCCAATTTACAAAGACGTGTTTTGGTAGCTCCAACATGGATTAATTTCTGGCTTAGCAAGCAATTATGGAGGCAGGAGGAGGCAGACACAGAGAGGAGGAGGGTGGCTCTGTGGGATTGAAATCTGAGGATGGTGCAGAAATTTGTCAGCCCTCTGTGCTGACACCCTTATCCAAGTCATCTTCTCTCAGGATGGTGATATATGACTAAGGTGACCGTAATCATTATTCACAGACTGGTCTTCTCCTTCTCTCCCTTGGCATGCCTTCCTCTTGGGTCTGATCAAGTGTGTTCTATTATCCCGCAGTAATGATTTGTGGAGGTCTGTGGCTCTGTAGCATCTGAAGGACGGCGCGTTGCGGAGCCTTCCAAAACAATATCATAACCCACATCCATTAGCCATATGGGTTCCATTCCCCAGATTTGCTTGATGCAATTTCAGTGTCCTCCCACAGCGGAGGCACAGCGCAATCCTGGGATTCATTTAATTAGATTATTTTTTTGCTCCTTTGGTTTCTACACCTTGCTCAAGAGGCTTTTCTTGATATTCATCCTGTGGTTAGAATACAGGATGCAACTGAGAATTATTTACATAACTGATCACTCCGACAGTTACTGTACCTGTTGGATTAATCATAACGGCCATAAAATATCAGAGAAAAAGTAAAAAATGACCATCCAGAATTTCTGAAAACTGTTAGTTTTCTCCAACCAACAGTAAAAAAATATTTAAAACACAGCAACAACAAAAAAAATATTTTATATTACATATAGTGACCACCATCTGCTGGTGGGCTATTATGATAAGAGTATGCATGCATAGTATGATTCATAGTATGAGTGGATTAATTCCACTACAGAAGTGGATACGTCGATATTGGTATCAGCCAAATGAGTTGTAACATATCGGCATATTGGATATTGGCAAAAAAATATTTGCATCCTTGTGCACATGGACTCACTTCTACAAATTGTGCTTCATAGCATCTCTAGTGGATCAGAAGATTTTATTAATACTTTCATTGTGAATTTTTAAAGCAAGACTTTCATGCTGAAAGACTTTACATGTCTCTGCGGAGTCTTGCACATAAGACCTGTTTTTGTTGAAAAAGAATGAGATTTGAAATAAATTTAGCAGCTGAGACCATTTTACCAAATTTACCAAATGTGCACCATATTTACATTTTGTAAAAGTGTAGTAGACTACTCATGCGAAACTTTTTAGATCAACAAATAACAATGGGAAAAGATCTTCACAAAACCAATGACAGGTTATTACCAAAAAATAAAAAAGCAAGGGGCCATGTATAGCTCCTTGTGGCACCCCTTGAAGAAGCTTTTTGACTAAGGTTGAGCTTAATACTGTGATGAAACAAGTATCCAGTACAGATTAAGTACTTTTTACGCATACAAGTACCATCCGGATACATTATGTCAATATCCATTCTCGTGATGAAGGAAAATCGTCATTTGGGTAGCTCAGTCTCTTATGATCGGAGACTTAATCCTGAGATTGTTCTGAAACAAAAATAGTAACTTCTGAATAGCCCATATCAATTTTAGGTTTAAAATAACAATCTCTGGTCAGACCCCACAGGTCTCTGGTTTAAGTCACAACCTCTTTAGAATGAAACCCCGCCCATTATGAGTACAGACACATACATAGATCATTTAGTTGGTTGAACAGATAAAGATAATTGGTGTTCATTGCTCATTCATAAATATAATTGCTCTGCCAAAGTTACAGCTAACAAACCAATTGAATTTAATACATTTCAAGATAGCATTTCTAATTAGGGAAAATTTCATGTCTACCAGGGCAGATGGGATACTTTTACAATAAGTCGCAAGGGCAATTTAGTTGTTCTTTTTTTTTCCTTTAGTTTTTCTGTACTCTTTATACAAATCGTGTTTGATTTTTATAGTTACAGAATGAAAAATTCTTGAATAAACCAATTTCTCAAGAGCCTTTGAAAAACAGAGTACCATAAAGATTGACCCATTCTTTGTACATGTATCATGCTCACCAGACTTGGTGATGTGTATAACTGTTTAGCCATTTTAAAGTCACAGGGTACAACACCAGGATGTAAAGTTGATAGTGTGTTTTATGTTTTATTTTTGCTTTAGTGCGGAACAATGAAATGCAATAGCTCTCCCTCTGCAGCGCTTGCATTTTAAAGCCTCTGATTGAAGTTGTGCCGCTGTTTTGCATGGATCCATATTTATTACCGCTGCTGTGTTTGCTGTGTAATTGACTTCTGAACACATAAATAATGACGACCGTTATGGCTTCCCTTCCTTTTCTCCCCCTGCTTGCTGGATCTCTCATCGACTGTCCACCCTCTCCTCCGTCTCACCTCTACCTCCCATCACAGCAGCCCTACAAAGAGCAATAAGTTTGAAACATAGAGCAAACAAAGCCGTGGTCCAGGTGGATGAGGTGTCTGGAAATAAAACATGATCTTCCATCTAGCCGTGAAGATTGTTTATGGGCCTGTGTTGCTCAGTGGATCGAGGATAGTGCCAGCGCGGCCAGGGTGAGGGGTTTAATTCCCATGGGGGTCACTCATGCTTATAATGTAATCACTCAGGGTATCAGAGGTGTTCAGATAGCACTGTTTTATCAGCTGTAGCAGGATATAATTGTAGAAGTGTTAGTAATACACCCTGACCGTTTCTGTTTTATTTAGGCTGATATTATTAATATGAGAGTTTTAAGATAACGATATATCTTCTAGTGTTCCTTTTGATCATAAACACATAACATAAACATACAAAAAGGAAAACCATGATATGTAATTAGCAGGGCATTTTATGGTGACTATGAAAGTTTTCCAGACTTAAGTGGAGTTTGCTCCTTTTTATAGCTGAAAAATTAACTTTAAAACACCAACAGCAAGTTACGCTGTAAATCTTAAACAAACCCCTAACTCTAACCCTTTAACTGAAAATATGACCTTCTCTTAACCATAACCAAGTGTTTTTTTGCTGGGAGTCTGGGACATGTCCCCCAGTGTTTGCAGTGACAAAAATGATTGTTTTTCTAATGACAGCTCTGGACAAGTCCAGCCGTATTTAAAGAGACAAAAGCAGGTGTTATTTAATGACAGTTTGGGGAACGTCCTGCCATATTTGTAACGACAAAAGCAATTGTTTTTTAATAACAGCTTTGGGACATGTCCTGCCTTGTTTTTAGCAACAAAAACAAGTGTTTTTTTTTATTTTTTTAAGATTATTTTTGTGGGCATTTTTGCCTCTGTACATGGGGCGCCGGCACTATCCACTACGCTACTGACGCCCCCCAAAAAATGGGTGTTTTTTTAAAAGGGCTCTGAACAAGTCCAGCTGTGTTTGTAGCAACAAGAGTGGGTGTTGTTTTTAATGACAGCTCAGGACATGTCCTGCTGTGTTTGTAGCCACAAAAGCAGGCGTTTTTAAAGACAGTTTGGGACAGGTCCAGCTGCGTTTGTAGCAACAAAAACAGTTTTTTTTTAAAGACAGCTCGGGACAAATCCAGCTGAGTTTGTAGCAACGAAAGCAGGTGTTTTTTTAGCGACAGCTGGAGACATGTCCAGCCATGTTTGTTGCAACAAAAATGGGTATTTTTCAACAACAGCTTGGGACAAGTCCAGCTATGTTCTGATGACAAAAGCGGGTGTTTTTTAACAATAGTACTGGAAATGTCCTGCTCTGTTTGTTGCAACAAAACCAATTATTTTAAGCCATAACTAGTTGTTTTTTGTGCCAAAACCTACACACATTAATCAAATTATTGTCACATAAAGTTTAAAATGGAAATATAGAGTTTCGATATATCTGCTACATATGAAACTAAAAAATGTAACATATCTGTGGTTTGCAGATATATACAATGCCAACATTAATTCTTGTGACTGGGTGATTAAAATAGGAGCATAATTGTTCCATCAGTTTTGCAATAAACGGATGCCTGAGAAAATACGACTGAAATGCCTCCTGTGTAGACAAGCTGTTAAGCTTGAGACCCCTTGGGGTACTCGGGTGTCTGATCATTTTGGCCAGTTGGTAAATCAGCTTTGTATATAAACTGACTAAAATCAAGCAGCAGTACAGAGCTCTTATCAGTATATAATCACAGGCTCACTCCGTCCAGTGGATTCAAGTTAGCATGCCTGAACTTCAGTGTATTCTGAGCTACTTCATCACCATTATAGGTCTGACTCACATTCCAGCTCTGTTATTTCTGCCGGTATGTCTGTCATGTCAGTTAAAATCCCGGTATAGATGTCTAATTTGAAAACACACCACCGGAGCGATCAGACCATAGACAGAAACTCAAACTCTGCGGTCCTCTGTCTGTGTGAGCTTTTTCATCCAGCTCACTGTGTTGACAAAAAAGCTGTTGTCTGTCAGCTCCAACTGTCTGCAGACAGACACACAGAGAGGCAGATGCAACGTTAGTTCATTTTTTTCCCCTCTCCCAACTTTGGCTTCTGTTGAATCATGGCTCAATACTTTCTCTCTCAGCATTAGCCCTGCTGCTGCTGCTGAAACACAGCCATAAAAAAGACTTACCACTCAAGCTTTATTGACATGCGTGGACATAACGCTGCCATGCTAAATGCAAAAATCATTCATAATTATATTTCTAGCAGCAAGCTGATTTACTCCAAATCATTTCAGCAGAGTAATGGCATCTCTAACTAAATGAGAGGCAGGTTCATCAAATTTTGCGGGAAGTGCTTTCCCCTTGGGGCAGTTCAGAACTGGTGGAAAAAAAAGACAGAATGGGACTTCATTTCTTTTTTCACCCTGAAATACTTTTTCACTGCTGAAAAATACAAGCTAAAGGACAAGATAATTAGAAATGATGTTTTCTGACATCAATGTATCGCACAAATGGGGAAAAGCAATTTTAGCTAAGAGAAGTAGTTTTTTTTTAGGAGTGAACATGACCTCAAATGTGGGTTATTTAAGGATTTTCTCTGGATTTTGGGTGCAGATTTGTCCCAGTAGAGCACCCTTACATCTGAAGCCTGGATTGGCCACACATGGCTTTGCACACGGGTTTTTGTCTGGCTGTCAGTGCCTTTGTCTGCACGTAGCACCAGTGATCCGAGCGCGATGCTTAATTCTCTGCAGCTATCTGCTGCTATCAATTAGAGCTTTTATGGGGAGGTGCTGTCAGAGTTACCATGGCAACCAATGTCTTTGGCAGTGCGTTGCATCCCCTGCAGGGCTGTGGATGGAGCGCTTGCAAGTATTACTGCACAGTACATTTTAAAGATTCAAAATCTTCAGCGCCCGGAGACAGAAACAATAAGCATGAAATACATGGCAGTGTTGGCAGACTTGTGCTGTTTGTGGATGCAGTTTCTCCTCAGCTTCTTGGCTTTGTACGGACTGCTGAGGCTATTTTGAATGTTAACGGATAGCTTTGACAATTTGAGGAAGTTGCAAAAGTGTCTAGCAGGCAGAGGCAATAATTTACTGGAAGCAAGCCCGGAGTTATACAGCATATACTTAGGAATTACCTGCTCACACACTTTTACAAGCTGCTTTAGGATTCTGTCAAATGAAAATGTCTGACTTAACAACTTACCATTCTTCTATAACACACTTTACGAGCAGTCATGCCCAGATTTCTAAAAATATTTCGATTTAGTGGTGAGTTTTACATGAGGGTTAAACTTAAATGTCAAGAGATGTTGACTTTGGGGGATCAGAGCCAAAGCTAGCACTGAAAATGCAGAGGTCATGTTCTCTGTATTTGGTCTCAGGATTTAGAGCTTTTAGAGACCCAGAGGGAGTTTATATCCTACGATTAAAACTTAAACATTATGGCTACTTTACAGGGTGGTTCATGTATCTTTGGACTCAATATATTTGAATTTGACTACCTAAAAAATAAATAAAGGGCTCACTAATGTTACTCCTGGCAGTGAGGAGTAGGCTTTGAAAAAGCTTTTGGAGAGGTGAGTGTAACTGTCCTTCTCAAACCTTACGGATGTGCAGTAAATACTGAATGTGGTCCATGATCTAATACAGAAATGATACACTTAAATTAGTTGTACAGTGAACTCCAATTCATAGCCTGTGTGAATCAGCTGTGATCAAGTATCATTTAAGCTCATATTCAATAGAAGTGATAAACTTTTATGTCTGTCACGGATGCATTATTGGCCTACATGGCACAGGCCAATTATCCTGCATGTCTTTGGACTGTGGGAGGAAGCTGGAGTATCTCGAGAAAACCCACACTGCGATCAAACCAGGAACCCACTTGCTGTGAGGTGAGAGTGCTAGCCACCACACCACCGTGCCGCCCTTTATACAATTATACTAATTGGGATTTATGTCTATAAATAAGAGTGGACAGGAGGGTGAGCGTGGGCAACCATTCTTAGTGTGACATTTTGCTTTTACTTCTGTGACTGGTCGGTGACTGCTCTGTATTACGTCTATATTTTAATTCTAACCTCGGTGACGATGTAGTATGATGTAATATTTTTCATTGTGTAGGCCAATAATGTTAATAATACTCTTTATTTATAGAGCACTTTTTGAAGATCCATGTTACAAAGTGTTTCAAGAAGGCAGCCAAATAAAACAGACAAAAAAATCATGAAAATCATCACGCTTTTAAAAGAAAACAGACAAATAAAAAAAATTAATAAAAAATATTTGGCGCATAAAAAGCATTACAAGGAGGTTGCTGCTTTTAGTAGTCCATCGGAACATTGTAGTTTCACCCCAGCAGACCCTTCTTAATAACCATTGTATCTTTTCCATCAAGGTCAAGGAAAACTGCTTAGGAATGGAGATTTTTTTTGGGACTATTAGACTGCAGCTTGTCTGTCTTCCTGTTCCTGTTTAAGAGAGGCGGTGGGACCTTTTGCTTATCTGTGCTCAAGAGCCTATTGTCTCATAATCTGCCCATGTTCTCTGTGAAATTAACTTTATTTCTTATCAAGTAACTATATTGAAAACAAAAAAGAGAATTTTCATTTGTTTTCATATGAATCAAACACCTCTGAAAATGATGTCGACTGCCACACACATGGGCAGTAATCAAAGATAACTTTTTAGCTGGTCCTCATGGAGGTAGAATTTCTCACCAGGGCTAACATGATAGCAACTGTGTGTTTTTCACCCTCAGTTCCTGGGTCAGTGCCATCCATCTATGTTTGGTATATTCGATTTAAAAATGTTTACACACCTTTAGACAGGGTAGACATTCTTCATGATGGCTCATAGTTGGTATTCAATTGGAAAACGTAGCTAACAGGAGAAGGGTCATTTGCTCACACTGACAAACACACATGGAAGGACAAGAGGTCACAGAGTTACTTGGGAAGATTTTATTTTGACAACCATATTGAGCAGTTAATCTTTACACCCCCTAAAGGTGAGCAGACTTGCGTTTTTCATTGATCTTGTACAATGTGTTGCCTCGTGCTGCATGTTTTAATCGGCCCTTCTGCACGGTAGCTTTTGTGCTCATACTGTACAGGTCAATGTAGCAAACACAACATGGAGCTGAGACTGAGCATAAGCATGGTTATGCTGTGAAAATTCCAATAAAGTTTATTCAAACAAACAACTGTATCCTTAAAGATATTGACTAAAAAGGCAGGCAGCATTACTGTGTGTATTTCTATAATGACTAGAAAGTAAGAACAAAAGAGCATCATGTAGAGCTGCAGATGTCAGGAAAATGCACACCATTTTGTCTCAGAGCAGTTGCAAGTTTTAGCCACAAAATGTAAAATACTATTCCGATAATGTTAAATCAAGCTTAATACACTTAATAAGAGCTTTTGAAAGCAGCCATTTTGGGAAATAAGACCATGGAATTGCCTTAACTGCAGACAGCGAGCCCCAAGTTCTGACAAGTGAAGAATCCATCTGATCATCCAAAGACCAGATCATTAATTGTTCATGCAGTAAATATGTACTTTTCTCAAACTGCACATCGAACAACAACTGATCTGGCAGAACTTTGGCCCGGCTCTAAAATTGGTCTAGGGTGACCATTTTGGGGCAAAAATCTGACATGGTTTGTACTGCATCTTACCCGACTTGATTTGATGTGGAGTAAAAATACAGAACGTTTATTTCAAAAATTATTTTTACTTGTGTAATTTTCTGAAAAGAGGTTGTATTGTATTGTTGTAAAGTCCTGTTGGCGGCCTTGATTGTTGACTTTGACTACTGATTCTAGGGTTGGGCAATACCCTCCTGAGACCCGAACTTTTGTTTGGTATGCATTTTTAATTTCTCCCTGCTATTTGGGATCGGTAGCACCTGATGAGTATAAAAAGCTTAACATTGTCAACAACAATTAAGTCCCAATGTCCTCAGAGGAAGATTTTTGAATGTCTTCAACCGAGTACTTTCTTAGTAACAGTGTCTGAGCTTGTAACTGCTGCTAAAATTGGTCAAATATGTTGCTATATCAAACAACAACAAACAAGCAAACATTATTAAGTTTAAGTTTCAACCATAAAACTTGAAGTTGGATGGCAGAGGTGGCTGCCATCTTGTTTTTACATAGATTAGTGTATTGTGCTCTTACTGCCACTAGATTGCACAAAAAAATGTCCACAAACAGGGACAACAGGTCGAAATTAAGTAGAATGAAATATACAGTCAAGAAAACCAAATATTTGATGTCCTCATATATATTGAGGGTGTCAAGAGGA
Organism: Epinephelus awoara; assembly: GCA_035609425.1. NCBI lineage: Eukaryota > Metazoa > Chordata > Actinopteri > Perciformes > Serranidae > Epinephelus > Epinephelus awoara. The sequence continues at coordinate 8,572,341 of CM069305.1, forward strand.
AATGATGGTAAGTACCATGCAATGGCAGAGCTGTGTTCACTGGTAAAGATTAAGCGACGCCAGGCTGTGCTAGCTCAGACCTCCGAGTTCACTGCTAAATGCTTTGTGTTGAGGTGATATTTCAGGCTTGCGGTACTCCAATGGTACAAAAATTTGATTACTGCAGAAATTGTAAACATTCCATTTATGGGGCCAAGCAGCGTCGTCTCGTCTGCCTCCATCATATGGTGGTCCTATGACGCACCGGGTCAAAGGACATTGTGGAACACATTTATTTGGCCTTAATTTTTTTAACGTGTTATTTTTTTCTGTGATTAATTAATCAAAATTAACACACTATTTTGACAGCCCTAATATGAGTATCTGTAAATGTGAGTGTGGTAGGCAAAAAAAAAAACATTTTAGTAACTAAAATACAATGAAGAGATTTGGTGTTTCTCCAAAAGTAATACCGTAGCAGTGGGGAGATGCTACGGAACAGCATTTAGATCTTCATGTAGGGAGATAAAACCTTTACAAAAATTACTGGAAACAAAGATTTTGACCTCTTTTAATGGCTAAAATCGTGGCTACAGCTCTGTCAAGCATCAGCAGATAGAGAGTGGTCAACCTGTTAGAAGAAGGAAGCATTTAGAGGCAGCGTCTGCCTGTCTGTGGAGAGTGACGCTGATGAGCAGTAATCTGAACCTTCTTTAAAGTGAGAAAAACACCAGCAGCCTCCTTCTATCCCAGCTGTGAGTTATGGCTCTCTTTTATCTGATGGAGCACTTAGTCTGCAGCCCAGCCTTGTTGTCAAGTATTCTTTTCACTTATGCCCGATCGATCGCTGTTGCCAAGTGTTAATGATGAGTCATACTATTAAATGTGATGACCTGCGGCCGTATTCTATTACCTTGCTTTCTTGCACAGGCAGACCCCCGTAATTAAGGTTCAAGTAGATGCAGTAGAGGAGGAGAAGAGGGTTGGAGCCAAAGCTCAATTAAAAATACCCTTAGCGTGCATACCACCGAAGAAGAAATGTTGAGTTTTAAAGTTTTAATGCTTTATTGGTTTCTGTCGCCTGAGGAGATGAATGTTTTCTTTAAACTGATGCTGAGATAAAATACTGCTGTATGAGTGGCAGGATAATCATTTAGTGAAATTAACAGCCAGTGCCAGCCTTTTTAATTCATACTGTTGTCATTTTCTGTGGAGTCTGTGTGTGTGGTGCAAGATGTAATGCAGATGTTTCTGGCCAGACCGAAGGGTTTTTATCCTCATTAATAATATAATGTGACAAAGCGAGATGTGACAGTGTTGCGTAATAAAATGGCTGCTCTCCGTGCTATTAGCCGTCCGTTGTTAAACTGTCAAAAATGTAAAAAGAAAAAAATGTGACGGAGTAGATAAGTGATCTTTTTCGACTTTTAACAGCCTGATGTCAAAGGTCAGTGAATCCCTTTAGATTGACTGCCACAGGGGATAATAAAAGCACAGGATGAAGCCGTTTCTGCTGCTCATATGTGGGTCGTCTCAGACGGTGCCTGAGAGACTTTCAGTTAATGCCAAGCTGAATTATTCACACGATATGAACGAATCAAACACTTTCATTGACTAGCTTTCATCAATGTGTGTTCTCTTTTAATGTAAACAGTTGATACTCCACCCAAGGACAAGTGTTTCAAGAATCACTGTAATTTCTTGATGATTTGAAGAAAAAGGGGGCCGCGTTAAACACCAGCGTAACTTTACAGAACTAGGAATATCAAACAAGGGATATCAAAAATATTTTCGGCAGATAACCATTCAATGAATTTTTGACCGGTTACACATGTTGGCATATAGGTTTATTTTGCCACTTTCGAGTTTACTACACTTTGTACCACCCAGGTCTGGTGGGAACTAGCTAGCCTCTTATTTGGCAGTTACCGTTATAAATATCTTGAAACATTGGGCCCACCAGGTAACCCAGTGAGTAAGCGGCTCAGTTTTGAGCTGCAGCTCCCTTTAGCTGTTAGCTCTGTTAGCACCACTGTCAGCCTGGCTAGTGGTACTAACACAGTTAACAATGCTGAAGGGTTTTTTTTTGGCTGGAAATGAAGATGCTTACTCACTAGGGCTAACTTGGGGAGACCAGCGGCTGACCACTATGTTTCCACTGTGTTACCGGCGTTAACTTTTGAATAAACGCTACCACTGAGCACGATCTCATACAAAGTCTTTGAAATCTGGCACTTGGGCAGGGACTTCAGAAGTGGCATGATACCTGGCCAGTTGCCATTATAGTTTAACGGCGGCCAGCAGCGTCAGGGGGAAACACAGCGGGGCAAGTGGCGAAAGTCTGAGTGGGGCGGGCAGGAGGGGTAGTGGATGGGTCCAGCAAACATGGACTTTGACCCGAGAGAGGGGTGTTTGCACCCTATGAGATTCTAAAGCCAAACTGAACCACTTGCCTTTGTTGCCTAAACCTAACCACGTGCTTTTCTTGCCTAAACCTAAACGCCATTTCACGGTGTTGTTCCAATGTAGTGCATTTATGTTGAAAGAAGCGTTAAATTTCTTGTGAAACGGGGGTCTATCTTGAACTTGCCATGGTGTCCCAGACTACCAACGCACCCAGGGTTCTTTGCACATCGTATGTAGACGTGTGAAGTCCATGACCAAAACGTCAATATGTGATAAGGAGTGAGAATGTGTTGCATCACTAGCCAGCACCCACTCGATCTAAGTAGCACCCACTGCAAAGTTGTCAAAGCTAATGTTGGCTAACCACTGGAGTCGGGGGGGTGGGCAGTGGCCACTATGCATGTTAACCCGGCTAGCCAGCTGTCTGTTAGCAAAGCAAATAAGATAAAAGGCAAGACATTTACATCACAAAACATCAAATTTCACCACCTGTAAATGGATAAAGCTCACTGACTCAATGAAGTGCCAGACTAAAAAGAAAGCTCTTGTATTTCACATGATTATGCATTTTTTGGCTTAAAAATTAACCCCTTAGCTGCCAAACTGACATACCTAATCAGAACATCCGTTTACAGACTCACACACAGCTGGTGCAGTATAGGCTAGTCCAAGTCTCATTTGTCTAGTCATATGCTCAGTGCTTCCCAAACGTGCATTTTTACATAACAGATTATTAGTTCATAAAGGATGTTTTTTAAAGAAATGCCGTATTTTTTCTTAATGTTTTAATACTGTGATAAATATCAAGTTGTGTACTTTTTATTGTGGTTCTATAGTGCTTTGAGTTTTTTGGTACTGTTACATCCTTACGATATACTACTAACACTAACACTACAAAGTGCACACTATATGCCTTAATGGTCACAGTGTGCTGATTTTGTCAGTAGTGTACAAGAAGTCCATGTTCTTTTTATGTGGCCACCCACAGACACCACACAGCAAATTTGGAGCACCACTGTCAATTTCAGTTTTTTCCAAAGTTTTACTGGTTACATTTTTTATGAGGTTCAGTATCACTGAGCCATTGCAGCACCATCCACAACTGTTTTCCAGCTGTGAGGCGCTCCAATTCCATTTTTTGGTTGCATTTTGGGACTTCTGTATCCATCAAAAGTTCAGTCACAAATTGAGTTATTTTAGTGTCTGTATGCTGGAATTTGGATTTTTTTTTTCATCTCCACAGTGTGAACATCCTACCAACTGAACATAGAACAAAGTTAGATGAATTATGTGATACTGAGGTGGGAGACAGGAATAGAGTCTTGAGAGGTAGAATATAACTCATCATTATGGCATCATCTCACTACCCAAAAGATTACTTTATTTCTTTGCATTGGGTTATCACAAGATTTAAAACTTTCATACACATAGTTTGTTCAGTGAGATATCTACCAACTATATTTTACATACATGCACAGTTTTTGAATATAAATATTTCATAGCTTGCCTTTGCTCCTGGATTCATTTCCAAACTTGCAGTCTTTCCAAAAGCAGGCAGCAGTCCCCACGGGTTTATTGCAGTCTCAGGTCAGTCTTCCAACTCTGCATTCAGATCAGCTGTTAAATGCTCAAAGGGATTTAATAAAGGACATGTCAAAGGCCATAAAAGCTGGAAAACTGGAAGTACTCTGCAGTCAAAATAGGAAAATCCTATTAATATTTAATATGTTCCGCTGTGACTGAGCTGGGCTCAAAACGTTTTTCCTTTTTTGTCAATTAGCTGTGTCATCTGTAATCATGAGCCGGACCCACCTGCCCAGGCAGGAAGGCAGGACATCTCCAAGGCCACAACACTGTGAGGATTGGTCTTGGTTTTCACTGATTTAAAAAGATAAAGGACAGTGTCAGAACAGTAAGGTGATAGAATGTAGTTGCATGTACAATAGTACTGCTGCATCACTGAACAAGAAGGTAGCGGGTGTTAAACAAAGGGGAAAGACGTCAGCATCCGTGTTTGTCTGATGTTTTGTTCTGCAGAGTGCAGAGACCTTGCGCTGTACTGCAGTAGATCTAACGGGGGGCACAAACATTACTGTGATTTAGAACTTGGCAACAGCCAGCCAAGTGAAAGATAAAAGTAAATGTGAAAAAAAACTTGAGCTATTTATCATATTTATTTTGTCTTAAATATACCTTTACATAATGGGCAGACAAAGTGATAGACAAAGTGGCGCAACTGTCATTGCCAGTTTCAGACAGACGCAATTGTCATTTTCACGGCCGACATCCACTTTGTGTTAGTAGCAAATGTAGTCTTGCCCATCTGTGCTCCCATGGGCATGTATGTTTTGAAATAAGGTGTGGTGAGGTGCATTGTTGGTGTATTGCTATTTTGGAGCAGCAGAAAGTGATAATGCCATTAACCAACAAAAACCTGGTCTAAAGTCAGCAGTGTTGTATTTTTTTCTGCTATTTTAAGGTCCCATTATTCAGATAGTAAGATGTGTTTACATGGGTGGGTTCACGGTGAGCTTACGCTCTGCTTTTTACACACACAGGGACGTGCAGTTGGGTTGCTGATAGGTGAAACAATACATAATTAATGACGAAAATATTCATTAAATTTTCTAAAATTTGAACATAGCAGAGAGCAGAGCAGAGCCGCTGTCTGACCCCCCATTAAGAGAGATGCTGTGCATATTTACATGCAAGGAGCAGCATAACTTTAATGATCATTTCAGAAGCTACAAGTTTAGTTCTGTTTCCTCTGTCAAGTTTAAAACTACAGAAACAATGACGTACTATTTCAAGAAAAGTGTAATCGTACAAGAAAAAGTTGTAATATTACGTGGTAAAAGTGTTAAATTTACAGGGAGAAAACCTTGCAAATTAATGTCAAAAAGTTGACATAGTGAATAATCAACATAGTAAAAAGAGTGGCTAAGCCATTGTCACAAAAGAAGATCAGGTGAATGAATGGTTTATGTGCAGGACTTCAAATTTAGAATTTCAATTGTAAATTTGAACAATTTTAATTTACATGACTTTAACCACATAATATGACTTTTTCTGCACGGTTATGACTTTATTTTGTAATATTACTTTTTCTCCTAACATAGTATGACTTAATTTTCATTTGATTATATCTTTGTCATGCAATATTCTGAGTCTTTTCTTGAAATACAACTTTATTTACATAATATGACTGTATTCTTGAAATCTCACTTTTGTGTTTTTCTCAGTGTGGCACTGATACCACGTCATAGATCTTCTCTGAACACATACATGGGATTGATATTGTAATAAACAAAGAGCTGCTTGTAAAGGTCACTCCTACACTTTGCTGTAACTAGGAGTGAATCACTTGATTGAATGTGTCAGAACTTTGTTCATCACAGACCTTGATGAACACGAGCCCAGGTAAAGCAGTTTGTTTTAAAATCGTCAGTATCTTGGTATTTCTACTTTTCCTGAGTGCTCTTTGGAAAAAGTTAGCGACACTGAAAATGTCGTCTTTTCAAAAATACAGCCATCTCTTACTGGATTCCAGTTTTCTGAAATATGGAAAATCCGGAACCAAAAAAGAAACCACAATAATGTCTTCAGCTGTCAGTTTCCACCATAGAAAACCTTCGCCTGTGAAAAAAGATTCAACATTATGCAACCTGTTACCTTTAGAATAGAGAAACAGGTGGGATATGTTTCCATGTCCCCTCAGGAAGACTTCCTCCTCAGAATCACATACAATACATCAAGAGTTTTTGTCACAGGATAGAATGAGGTGGAAATGTGTTTCAAGTCAGGGTACAGAACATCCGCTGGGATGTAACCTAGATGTTTTATCTGCAAAGATCTGCTGCCATGCCTGCCATATCTCTGACTCAATACTGTTGCTCTGCCGACCTTGGGGGAGAACAGAGGAAGATGGGATATATATTAGCCCGCAAAAAGACATCCAGGAATCTGGGAGCCAGTTTTTTTCAGGCTGTATTTGTTCACACATGGGGAGAACATTTACACGAACACCTGGGGACCGTCTGCCTGGACGATGCCCTTCTCGGGGGAGCTGTAGTTGTATGCTGGATAGTGTAAAATCTCAGAGGTTGCAGTTATTAAGTGCTGAAGGAAACACAGCAGGGCCAGAGTTCCCATTCTTCAGAGCTGCTCTGCTGAGTCTCCTCTTTCACTTTCCCTTCACCTGCACAAAGTACAGCAATGAGCCTTTCCCTCAGTTTCGCTCTTTCAGCACACATATAACACTTAATCACTTTGTGTAAATTTACCGGTGAATATATCTAAGATATAATAATAAACATTTATTAGTATCATTATTCATGTGCCAGAATTTGAGTTCCTCATAACACAAGTGCTCCATGGTGAGACAGAACCAAGCAGCAACCTCTGAGGCAGAGAGATGAAGCCAGTGTGGAAGTGTCAAAAACTGCAGTTCCTTAAACGGCCACTTGAGGCTGTCTCCAATACAGAGGCAATCCTCAAAGACCCCCATGATATAATGCCCAACTTAACAGCAGTAATAAAATATAAACATGATTACAGCCTGGTACAAAAAACTGTTTTGATCACTGTAGCTAATTTCAACATTCATGAAAACTGTACGTAGGGTGAAATTTTAAGGTTTTTTTTTATAAAAGTTTCCATTTTATCAAGGCCCAAAATTACTCATATTTAAGGCCGGGGCTGAGTGATAGGCTGTTTGTGAGGCCTTACCACAGTCTATGAGTCAGATCTACACCAGAGCAAGCGAACAAAAATTAGTCACAGGTCAAGGCCACTGTGACCTTACATCCTTGGGAACATGATATCTTAGAATACCTTGAGGGAAAGGTCAAAGTCACTGTGACTTTCATTATCATGAATTTGGCAAAAACATCCACTTGCACCTGAATATGAACTGATTAGGTTTTGGTGGTGAAAGTTTGAGGTCACTATGACCTCACAAAACACATTTGTCTAATAGGATGAAATAATGAAGTGATGACATTTTATATCCAAATCATCAAAAGTCAACTTCACTGTGACATCATACTGGCCATTATTCAGCGTCATAACTTAAAAACAGAGAGACATTTGGTCAGATACTAAATTGGTGACTCTAATCTTGGGGACATCAGACATGAGTGATATTATTTGTCATTTACATTGAACCATACAGTAATCCTCTGCCAGTAGCTACCACTGTAGTATCATACATGAAAAATTGAAAATGAAGCCTAGTTTTTTTGCATGTCGTATATCTTTGTTGTTGTTGTTTTTAATTCAGTAAGGTTTTATATTTTTGCCTATTTCTCTTCATATTATGTTTCTGAAGATCTACAAATAAATGAAGATTTAAAAATGAAAAAAAAAATTGATTCTGGAAGCATCATCATAAAATGATAAGAACAGTCTTTTTCACATTATGTTGATCATCACAGCCACACCTCAGTCTATAGTTATTTAAATGTTGAGCTTCAGGCAGAACCTGGGCCTGACTCCTAGAACAAAGATGGCACACTGCGTTGTTGCCTTGGTTACCCAGTGTTTTAAACTGGTCTGGACTGGTATTAACTGACAGATCTGAGCTAGCTGTTAGCTGTAAGAGAGGTTTAAGTAAAACTGTGTGAACTTTTTTAAATGTGTCAGACTTCAACACGCCTATTGATTCCAAGGAGAAACTTTGTAGAATAATTAATCAAAATGACAGGTTTCTGTGGTTATTTTACAACAGTCTGGTGCTGGTTGCACAAAATTTAATCAGCAAATCTGCCGTGATTAATTGTGGCTTGACAGTGCACATCGTCATCCAGTTAGAGACTGTGAATGTAACAGATACGTGCTGCTTTCACATGGCCGGAAAGAGTCACCAGTGTGAAAGAAAAGCCTTCAGTGTAGGCGACTATCTGTTGTGGATTACAGAGCTTGTAGGAATCACTCATTTATCTTTATTCTGTCTCGTTGGCATTGCGGCCATAACTGGAATAAAGCTTCACTTCTTGTCTGATCATGAGAGTTGGATACTGAAACCTGGCAGGCACCGGTTCCTAAACAACTGGTACCTGCCTTACTGATACACACGGTGTATTAGTAAGGTGTCCTGCCCTGAAAAATGGAACACGTGGGCGCCATGATTGCGTCACTCTGGTGTTTGAGCATGCCTGTTTTTCTACATTAAAAACAATGAATTCGAGGGCATATGGCCACTAAAGTTTCTCAACTTCATCTTGCTGTGACTTTATGGTGTTGATAATATATGTGCACAGACGGACAGACAGAAAGATGTTTGAACATTGGGCAAATACTCAAAACTGCTTCTGTGATGGTTCCCGCTACATGGTGTCACCAGGACCACATCTTGACATAATGACACACACACACACACACACACACACACACACAAACTGACTCATGAGGTGACGAACCTCACGATTATGTTGCTGCTGGTACTGAAACATCTTTCTTAACATTCATTCTGCACAAATGATCAACATGAAGTAAAACCATATATGTAATTATATAAGTAATGATATTACTTACATAATTTTATCCTTACTTTTATTATTATTACTATCAGCTCTTTCTCAAACTGCTGTGAAATTCATTCATGACTGCGTTTGTTGTGGCATTTGACAGTTACAGCAGTTAATAATGGCATTGAAAATAGGAATATTTAATATAAGATGTGGTTCATTGACATTTTTATTGGACCTTTTATAGTATAATTGTTATAGGGAAAATTGGAACTAGTCTGACAAACTGGTGTGAAAAACCCAGGTATTTGGCCTTGTGAAGACCTCCTCAGAAGTAACGTACCTGGGTTTTCCACATCAGTTTGTCAGACTAGTTCCAGCCTAGTCAGACAAGCATGAACTGATGAAGCCTCTTGGATATGAGGTGAAACGTCTTCTAAGACAAAACCAAGTCCAGTTGCGTTCGATTCATTGCCTTGAGATAACTATGACCTGGATAAATGAGAATATCCACAGGCATTTATATAATAACTGCTTTCACTAGTTAAATGGTACTTTGTGATGAGTAAACAGCCCCTTTTAAAATTCAATTCTTTTGAAATGTTGCATAGGTGGAATAGACTGTATGTAGACATGTTTGATAAATCTCGATAAAGGAGAGCAGTTCAGGGAACCCTCTGAAGACCTTTTTAAATCCAAACTCTCTTCACTAACATGCAGAATTTATTTAGTTACTTAATTATTATTTACTGGGCGGCATGGTGGTGTGGTGGTTAGCACTGTCACCTCACAGCAAGAGGGTTGCTGGTTCGATCCCGGGTGTGGGAGCCCCTCTGTGTGGAGTTTGCATATTCTCCCCGTGTCAGCGTGGGTTCTCTCCGGGTACTCCGGCTTCCTCCCACAGTCCAAAGACATGCAGATTGGGGACTAGGTTAATTGATAACTCTAAATTGTCCGTAGGTGTGAACGTGAGCGTGAATGGTTGTTTGTCTCTATGTGTCAGACCTGCGATAGTCTGGCGACCTGTCCAGGGAGTACCCTGCCTCTCGCCCAATGTCAGCTGGGATAGGCTCCAGCCCCCTGCGACCCTCAAGAGGATGAAGCGGTTAGAAAATGAATGAATGAATTATTATTTACTTTGTTTTTGCGATTCCAATTCACCAATTACAGGTTGGTGAAAACCTGTAATTGGAGTTGGTCATGGAAAACCTGGAACAGTCATGGAATATCAATATCTTGGCGGCAGTAACTCAATCAATAGGGACTTGGGTTGGGAACCGAAGTGTCACAAGTTCAGGTCCCTGTCCGGACCAAATGTGGAGTGCCGACTGGCACAGTAGCTGCCAAGGTGCCCTTGAGCAAGGCACTGAACCCATTTAATGCATGTAAAGGTTGTTGTAAAGGTTTGTTTGTGTTTATTTCAGGCTTGTGTGTATATGACAACACAGTACAAAAAAACTGAATTCCCCATCAGGAATAAACAAAGTATATCTTCTTCATTGTGTTTTCCAGGTTGTTAAAGTCATGGATTTATTAACAGTTTTGGAAGTCATTGAGTCTTGTTGCGTTTAATTAAATAATTGTTACAGTAATGTTGTGTGGATAACTTTTCACGTAATTGAAGATAACGGAAAATGTATTTTCTGGAGCTGTTGACCTAATCTACTGTAGCTCCAATATGCGTCAATGCATGATATTTCGTTTACCAACACATACATTTCTTAATTTTCTCCTCATGTTTTGTCTCTCCTCAATGTATGCCTGCTATGGAGTTATATTTAATAGAGTTTGTATCTGATAGGTCGGCCACCTGAAAGTAAGAGATTCGAACCATCAGTTGAAGACCCCTAAGTCAGTCCACTGAGATTGCTTCAACTCAAGCAGTTGTTGTTGTTTTTTGCTGCTGTGCAATGTACTTCTGGGGCCATTTTTGTCCCCAGATTTTGCTGCAGAGTGAGCACTCATCACTTTGACAATACTCTTTGGTACAGTCAGCTACAGACATGATGCAGTGGCATGGAGGATGAGAGACTTTGCACCGTGAGGCTCCGAAATGACATTATTTTGTGTCTTCTGCTCAGAAGTGGGGAAATTACAGCTCACAGATACTTAATACAATACAATCTCTGGATTTTGTTTGATATCTCGCAAAGAAATGATGTTGCACATTACCAATCCATCAGTAACGCAGTTAGCTTGTTTACTACGTATATTATGTGGATGCCACTGTCACACATAAGTCTGAGTTGGGTACAGCCCTAGAATCTGATAAGTTTGAATAATGCCGGGGAAGTTTGGCAGGAAAAATAATATTGTGACAGTGTGATTTAACATGTAGGGTCATGAATCCCAGAGTTTCCATACCTGCGCTCAGCTACTATTTTCAAATTGTAACACATTTTTGAAATGAAGTCATTGACATGGGCAGCCAAGTGCGTTCAGTTGTCACTCAGAGCGCCAGTGGCACTTTGATTTTGTTATAACTGCTCTGACAGTAGAGTGTGGTTCCATGATACGGAGATTTTTTATTTAACAAATTAACCAATGGACCAACTGGACTGTCTACCGTCACTCCCCCACTCTGGGAGCTCTACTGGTCCTTTTCCCCAGACTCCCTACAATAATATAATAACCGTTTGGCGTAAAGTACACGATACAGTTCGGTTTGTGTTACTGCGTGTTGTCATTGGTCGAGGTAATTTTATTATGAGTCCTTGAAAATTGCTGGAAAAGTTTTAATATTTTCTCCATGGAAATATGTGGGAACCCTGCAGTTAGCTTTAATTTTGCTGTCAGAAACAATGATCATAAAGCTTTTTTGAATATTATTCAACATCTTAAAGTTTTTGAGGTTTAACTTAAGCGTAATTTATGCCCCCACATCAGTTGTGCTTCTGGGAGCTGGTGACATAAATAAAACTCCCTCTGCAAAGAAATTGTGATAGATGCCCAGCACTCCTTAGAAACACTGTGCAGTGCCTGCGAACGCTAAACCCCTAAACACTAAATCCTGAGTGCTCCAGTGGGGTCTCTCAGTAGTTTTCAGTTAAAGACTGAGGCTGCAGTGGCCCTCAGGTTATGACTGTGGATATATAGGAAGTAGGAAACAGGACATGTTATTTCAGTCAGCCTGAATGAAGGATAGAACAAGAGAATTTAAGAATGAATAGTTAAAATGCAAACTTTACAGACAATGTGAAAAGCGGAGGGATGTTCAGGTGGTGGATGATGGGTGGAATACAAGGTGAAAGCCGGGACAACACAGGAGACTAGCTCTTTAAAATAACAGTTTGTTATGAAACGTCTGACCTCAGGGTTAACAAATGCATTCACAGGTCATGAGTGTCTCTGCCGCTCCCTCCATGGAGCTGAGGACACACCGGCATTTTCCATGATTAGGTGCTGCTTCTGCCTCACAAGCACAATGGAGATGAGAGTGTCGAGCAGGGATTGGATTGGAGATGAGTGCAGCAGGGCCATCCATTCTGAAACGCCAGCGAATGCCTGGATCAGTACATCTAATAATGTGGATGAATGTCCCGACCTTCAGTGGTTATCTTCAGTGGAGACCACTGACCTGCACATCGCTCTCTTTGACAACATTTGCTTAAAGCTGCACTCGGCAAGATTTTTTTAAGTAAAAATAGATCCATTCTGTCTGCAGTAGAGATGAATATCTGATCCCCTACAATAGAACTGCTTTTTATTTGCCCCAATTTCCCAAATTAAATTCTGGTTGTGGGCATTATCAGTCATGGGAAAACTTTTCCACCCACAGGAAGTGACTATATCCTAAACAGTACTGAGTGGGCGGTCTGTCAAGAGAAAGCTGCATTTACTAGCATTATCTGGTATAAAGAATTACTGATGGTGTGTTTTATAGATTTTATTGAGATTTTCACTTTAATGAACATGCTAAATGTAATAACATGGCAGTCATTTGTTGCAGTACAAAGAGTAGGGGTGTAAGTCACAACTTCATCACCACAGATTCTTTGGACAACTATAAATATTTACTGATATGACAGTCTGCCACAATACAAAGTTGATTCAATTCAGGGGCCTCAGATTGATGAGACAGTATCAGTGAATATTGTCTTTGTCTTTCTCTTGGCTGCTTGGCGCTCGGCTGCTAGCACTGTTGGAATATTTAGGAGGGAGGTATGCTTGGATGGAAATGGTGTTAGTTTTCATTTTGAATCAGTGATATTGGATCATTAATCATTGTATCAATGCATCCGTCCAGATTGATGGATTGTAACACAATACAACAGTGTACAACAATACAAAACTGTGGTGGTGCCGGTGTTTTGATCATTAAAATCAAAAGGGTTTATCACCTTGGGAGTATGAATAAGATCAGTAAATGTAATAACAACTTGCCAGTATACAGTATTTTGAGCTTTGTTTTATGCAAGTGGAGACTTTGGTCTGAAGGCAGTGGATCCAGGGGTCACCAGAAGTATTGAGCTTTATCCTTTCATGGAAATCTGGGGCCGTATTCACAAAGCTTCCAAGTACAAAGAGATGCTCCTACTGATAAAATTCTAAGTAATTCTTAGAGCAAAGTGATCACAGTAACAATTACAACACTTTTACAGTCTCATTTTGGGATGCAGTTCATTTTATTTTCCACTGGGGGTCCACACCTTGCAGGTTCACAAAGGGTCTGTGACAACCAATCACATCTGTTAAAAGACTGTATCATATGTAGCAACAGGGTCACCCACACCTCCTCACGAAGGTAAAAGTTTCTGTCCCTTCCTTGCTCAGAGTGGCTCTGAGAGCTGTTCTAAATCGTTCCTAAGCTCGGACTTCTTACTAATTTTTAAGACTTTTTAAGGCTAAGTTAGGAGCTCTCTGAGTATTGTCAGAATGTTTGTGAATATGGCCCCTGGACTTTAGGGTTTTAATATACCTTGTCATGGACCAAGGCTTTGGTTGAGGGGAAATTTTAAGACTTCTCATCAAAAAAATGACAGCATTGGTCATTTGTTTACACAACCAAACTACTGTAAAACTTCAGTTATAAGCATATTCCAAATTAAATGCCCAGTCCCTTACACTAGCTCGGTTTGGCTACACATTTTGACAAAGAAACAACTGTCTCAATTAAAGGCCTAGTCTGGTTGCCATGCAGTTATTTTATTTTTATAGTTCTTCAGATATATGAAAGCAGGTTATTCGCTTCCTCAAATTATGTGTCCATTCCTTGATTGCCCTGGAAGTAATTCATATTTTTTTAGTTTGTAAGGGTCCTCAGATCAAAAGAATCAAAAGGGTTTTTCATAAAAATGAATCCAAGTTGTGAGTATTGTGTCGGTGTTGTGTCAGTATGCCAGGTGCCGTAATCCTTGAGTGCTGTAACTCACTCACTCTCCGCTTCGCTGTCTGTTGGAGCTAGATCAAATGAATGATTCATAATTGATGTATTATCTGAAGCCTAACTTTTACACAAGTAATATTCACACAGGTTTAAATAAACAATTTGATTGTATTTCCCATCTTTGTGGATTAACAGGTTTGTGTGAAAGCAATTAAAGGCCTGTCCCATATAGACGCCTGTCCCAAATATAGGCCTGTTTATTTCAGGGATTTAAGCAATTAATAGGCCAGCCTATCAATTGAAGTTTCACGGTATGCTGCTTCCTGACAAGTGACCCCTTGTGTTTGTGATGAGTAGCAAAGATGAAAGTAGCTTGGTGACTTTGTGAAAACCAGTATTTCTGACAACAATCAATGTTGATTCTTTTTTGCATTGACCACAATTTTTCGCTGATATTAAGTAATTGTTTTTAATTTTTTTTAAAGTATGTTGTAGCCATGCTAGTGGTGTGGCTCAGCATGTCAGTCAGTCCACTGCTTAAGTTTGTGAGATATTTCAGTCTAGATCACTGGATGTCATCAAATTTTCAATGAGCATTCATGGTCACCAAAGAAATAATCCTACTTTGAAGAGCCCTCCATCTTTCCGCTAGCACCACCACAAGGTTGAGTTTTTTTGTGCGGATGGAAATAGCTCACTGACTGTCAGGAAATTTGGCGCAGACATTTGTTTTTTCATGAGATGAATTTTATATAGATACTCTAGCATCATCCTCTGTTCAAATTTATCTGATAACTGGTTTATGATTAAATACCTGCAAAACTGACATTACCATTAGCCTTAGCTGTACTCTGTGTTAAGTGCTAATTAGCAAATGCCTTTAGCCTAACATGATGGAAATGATAGACAATATACCTGCTTAGCATCAATGGTGTTGTCAATTTATGTTATGTATGTTAGCATGCTGATGTTAGCATTTAGCTAATGAATTTAAGCTTGTATTTTAGTCTAAGACTTGTGATCACTGCTCTTTATGGATCATGTACTGTATTCCTATTTATATTCATACAATTAGCCTCCACATATCTGCACAGATTCAGGTTGTCTCTAAAGCTCAGCAGTATCTTTTTTTTGGACACTGTGATAAATATGTTGCACAGTGAACGCCTACAGTCCCAGTGGTACGATCATTTTCCACTCCACTGATCTGACTTGTGTTTAATGAGGCTGACGCCTTCATGCTCCACATAATGAACCCACCTGTGACTTCCCTAACTTATGCAGTCTCAGTCTTTACATGTAGGTGGGAAATATGTGCCGCTGCGTTGCATCATCTGCATTGATTGCACCATGCTCGCTGTGCATTTCAGGATGTAATTTCTACTTTGTTACATTGACAACAGCTATTAGAGGAGATATGTTCACCTCCAGAGGGATAAATCCTGAAGGTTGTCTGAGTGCGCTTCTGTCTGACTTTCTGTCACTTTATCTGCTTCCCTCTGTTTAGAATGAATGTGTATATGAAATTAACTTTGTTAGGAGACTGAGCTGTCTTCTTTTGGCCCACAGTCAGCTACTGGCAAGAAAGTGCACACCAAGCTTTATATACAGGCAGCTGACATGTCTCTGTTGAATAATATAGTTTCAGCTGAACCCTACTCCTGCATAAAGTAAAAGCCTGTGACATTTTTGTATAAACTAATCTCTGCTTTGCCTGCTCCTTATTGCACATAAAACAACAGTGGTTGAAACTATCACTTAATCAAAAAAGTGAAATAAAACTTTGTACATTCACGGAAGTAGTGCTCGTAGCATTTGACAAAACCTACCCCAGGGCAGACCCAGGACAGCTGGAGGGATTACATATCTTGTCTGACCTAGGAACACCCTGGGGTCCCCCAGGAGGAGCTGGAAAGTATTGCTGGGGGAGAGGGACGTCTGGGGTGCTTTGCTTGGCCTGCTGCCCCCATAACCTGGCCCCAAATGCTGTACCGCATTGTTGAGGGTTGTTGGGGCCTATGCATCCTGAAAATAAGTCTCAAGGCACCATTTAGGACTAAAAAAAAGAACTCCCACATTTCAGCTTGGTTTTTGAGTGAAAAACAAATCTTTAGTTATTTACAGTTGATATTCCCCTAAACAAAGACATTAGAAATGAACATAAAATGAGTAAATGGATCTTGACTTTGTTGTAGCCATGTCAACATGTTCCCAGATCTGAGCAATGACTTTAAGTACAGTATTATTATGTGAATTTAATTGAATGGACTTTATTTCAGACATTTTTTCAAAGTAATAAAAGTAAAAATATATGAAAAAATGTAAAATAAAAATAAATGTTAAAAGCAACATGTATAACAGATTTACAGAAAGCAACATTTCATATCCAATAAGGAGTGTAAAGAATCAAACTGCTTGTCATCAATGCACAGTCTCTCTTATAAACCAACTCTCCACCCCAGCGTCCATCCCCACAACTAAACCACTCTTTTTATGCTCTCCATTATACATATATAAACAACAACACTACCCAAAAAAGAAAGAAGAAGAAAACAGTAACAACAGTATCACCATTATCATCTCTGACATTCCCCTTCCTCTTCCTCGTTTCAGTACAATGCAGATATTATTTTTTATACATCTTTTAAACTGCCTAAGATTTTTGCTTTGATTTCTTCATCCAGTCCAGTCCACAAAAGCACACCACAGACAGATATTCACATACTTTTAAGGTTGGTGGGAGCACAGTATTGTTTCAGATTCAGTTTTCCTCTTAAGTTATAACCACCTGCTCTGTCCAAGAACAGTTTTTGTTTATTGCCAGGAAGATTATTTGCTGCTTAGTACATTATTTTTGCAGTCTTAAATTCCTCCAAATCAATTAATTTCAATTCATGTGACTTTAAAAAAACAAATTGTTGGTGTGTTCTTGATATCCAGCATTGTTTTATGGCTCTTTTTGTAGTATGCATAATGACTGTAGGGTGATTTTGTAGGTGCTGCCCAATACCTAATAATTCATACATAGAAATACAGTTGAACAATAGAGTGCTTAATGTTTTCTGATCGAGAGCGTGTCTTGTTTTTCCCAGGACTGCAGTGTGTCTTGCCAACTTTGCTTGCACATATTTTATGAGGTTTCCAGCAGATTTCTTTCTAATATCACACCCAGGAATGTAAAATCCAAGTCATAATGAACTAGAATTATCTTTTAAGATTAATTCCTAAATGAGTCTGAAGCGTTTCTTTCACTAAATGTGACTTCCTGAAACTACTTAAAGAGTCTTTATGATTCTTGAAAATCAGTCAAATTGTTAACTGACTCATTGCTCATGTTGGATTTTAGAAAAGTGCGGACAATCTAAATTTACCAGCATTTCCTGTAAACCCTGTGTAGGTCCAGAAGTGGCTGCAGCCCACCCCAGCTGCCACGGATAATAGTTTTTGTGGAAATAGAAGAATCATGCGAGGCCATAGCTGCTGTCCGTGGTGCTGAATCAGCCTCTTCCCCAGGATTATGCTGCATACTGACACACAATGAGAGGATAAGAGCTGAGGGCAGTGTGCTCATCGGCTTTTTGTCACAATAATGGGTCTTACCGTTTAAGAAAATTAATGTAATGATTCTTGGCTTATCTCGCTTGACAGAAAGGTATTTGTACATTGAAGGAAAAATATTTTTAATCCAAACACTGTAGCTCATTAGCATGGCTAGTCCAGACTAATAGCTGTTAGTGTGTTGAAAATGTAGCAGGCTGCAGCTGCGTCCTTTTATTGTTTAAAGGCAGTTTTTAATCAACTTGAATGTCAGTGATACATTTACTGTCTGTGTAATTGGTAAAAATATGTACTTTGTGATGAATGGGGTGGAGGTACAAACCTAGTTCTTATCCTGGGGGAGCAGGATACCGTGGCGGTGGTACCACTCTAAAGTTCTGGGCTGTATATTATCTAGTGGATTCGGCACTAAGAAAGAGGAAGTTGTAAATAAATCTGTTAAGATGTGACGTGGGCTGCACATAAAGCCGGCTGCTGTAATATCGTCGGACGTATGGCACAAAGCAAATGGATGACGATCAAGGCCGGGGTTATGAGGCAGAGTTTATATGAGCTCTGTGATCACTGGAATGTATTTTTATACTCCGCTGTAAATAAACCGGTGGCAAGAGTGGCCATGGGCAGATGAGCATCTGTAAAATAGCAAAATACCATTAATTTTTTTTCCTTCTTTAACAAAAGTGGCCATGTTTTATGAAGCCAACTTGACTCATTATTATTTTCATGGTCCATATCTTGGCATTGGGATGTAGGCGCAGCAGGATCCCATTACAATCTGTGTAGCACTAGCCGGTACAATAACAAACCATAGATCACAGGCTGCCCAGACATGTAAGCCAATGTTCTGCTGTCCTCCATCAGCTGTCAGCCCCCTTTTTCCTTTTATCATGTGGTTTTGCTTCCTTTCTGTCATATCACAGACCAAGAGAAATGTCATTGTGTTGAGCTTTAATGGAATTTAGAAAAGTATGCCTATGTCTGTGTGTTACAAAGAGGGAGCCAGGGTGTGGTTATCTTTGCTTATTATTATCTTTATTAGCATAAAGACTGCAAGCATAACATTGCCCGAAGGAGCTGTATGTCCATCCATCCATCCATTTTCTAACGGCTTATCCTCTTGAGAGTCGTGGGGGGGCTGGAGCCTATCCCAGCTGACACTGGGCGAAAGGCAGGGTACACTCTGGACAGGTCGCCAGACTATCACAGGGCTGACACATAGAGACAGACAACCATTGACACTCACATTCACACCTACGGATAATTTAGAGTCACCGATTAACCTGCATGTCTTTGGACTGTGTGTGCCCGGAGAAAACCCACACTGACAGGGAGAACTTGCAAACTCCGCACAGAAGGGCTCCCACACCCGGGATCGAACCAACAACCCTCTTGCTGTGAGGCAACAGTGCTAACCACCACACCACCGTGCCGCTATTGTCCAATTCAGCTGGATTGGATATCAACAAACTTTATCAAGCCAACTCCCTAGAACAAAATCTGTGCAATATTTTATTGAATCCTCGTGAATAGAGCAGGTAATTGTCAGGAGAATTTAATGGGTGTGTTGATGGTATTTCTGTTGTGTGGCTCGCGCGAAACCGGAAGACAACAAACATCTGAGAGTGAAGAAGAAGGTCAGTTTACATAGAGACAGTTATGTAAATGTCTTATGGAAGCTATGACGAGATTTGGGAACCTCTGTTGATGAGGGTCAACGCTGATATCTTCAGACAAATTATTATAATTATCAAGAATATTTTCTTGATTGATAGATTAGTTGTTTGTTAGTATTATTAGTTGTTAAAATCTCTGAAAATGGTTGAAATGTCGATCAGTGTTTCCCAAGGTGCAAAGTCCTCAAATGTCTTGTTTTGTCCACAACCCAAAGATATTCCGTTTACTGTCACAGAGGAAGAAAGAAACCAGACAATATTCACATTTAAGAAGCTGGAATCACAGAATTTTGACTTTTTTATTTTTATTTATTTATTTATTTATTTTTCTTTTATTACTCAAACTGATTAGTTGATTATCAGGTAGTTGGCAATTAATTCTTGAGTTGACATCCAGTTAATTAATTGATACATCGTTTCAGCTCTACATGTCATCGAGGTCCTGTAGTGGCATCACCATCTAGCACCATATTGAAGGGTGGAAGCAATGTACTCAGGTCCACAGAAGGAAAGATGGTTTTGTGAATCAAGTATTAAATGAGGGCCAGTTCCAGCCCAGTCACCAGAAGAAAATGTTTGCATTGTACATTTTTGCACATGTTGTATATGTTATATTTGTTTGTTTCATACATATCATATTAACCTTTGCTGACTTTGTCCGTCAGGAGGTGGAGGGGATGGTGGATGGCGTGACACTTAAGCGAGATGCCTGCCAAGCTGCAGACCACTGTTCCAGACCAACAAACAACAAAAGCTGTTTTTTTGAAGCGAAACATCAGTTGCATTTCCAGCCATGGTTGTCCCACTCAAACTGTGTATTAGGCCAAAACATGATGTTTTTATCACCACAACCAAGTGGTTTTTGTGCCTAAACACAGCCACACCTTAACCACAGCATATCAACATATCTGCTGCATTATAATGTACAAATGTTACATACCTGTGCTTTGCAGAAACATTTAATGTGACAATTGGGTTGCCAGTTTCCACTCTCTGACCACATGTGTGGTCAAAACAGGGCAATGTGTGTACTGTCCCTCCTCAGGTGCTCACATGCCTAAAAATAGAACATGCAACCTCAGCTGAATTTTAGCAGCAGCTGGTTATAATGACCTGGTGAACGATTCAGAAATGAAAACGAAATCATATAATGAGCAGCTACTGACGTGTCCACCTCTCATCCGTATCCGTATGACTTCAAGTGTGTCCCACACAATGAGCTCCATCTGTTTCTTAATAATTAGCTAACAGGAGTGTAACGCTATGGAAACACACAACCTGCCGCAGGCTTCATCCGACTGAATCGTGCATGTTACGTTCATTTGAAGCCTGGCTTGTGGCTAAACTGGTTGAACGCAGTGTTCAGCATAGTTATGTTAACATAAGGATTAGTGGGTAAAAAAACCTGACTCTGTTTAGCTTAGATATAAACTAAAGTTAGAATAACAGTGGTCTCTTCCTCTTCTGTAGGTTTCTCCCCAATACAGCACATTAGCCATCATCTCAAGGTACAAACATGTACAGAAATATGAGGGGAAAAATGAAGGAAAAGAAAGAAAAACTGACAGATGATAAAACAAACAAACAAAAAAAACATGTGCATCACCAAGTACATACAGGACAGACCCCTGTATGAGTTCATACATAGTTCCAGTCCAGGTAGACTTTTCACATAGTTTATTAATGGGTCCCAGATTTTGGAGCTCTTAAGGGTGCACCTGATTTTTTTTTCCAGCCTCATGCTCTGCATCACATCTTTGATCCGTTGGCTGTGTGATGGAGGGGCTACATCCTTCCATTTAAATAGAAGTGAGTGTCTAATAGGGGAGGAAAAGGCAATGACCTTCTGTAAGTGAGCAGGGAGACTGGAATCATCCGACACTGAGAATATACCAGAAATATCAATTGTAGGAAAAGGTTTAATATTACAGTTACAGATCATGAAAGCTGTCAAAGAAGGACTACCAGAAAGGGGCAAGTTTTAGGCAAGTCCTCAACATGTGGTCGATGGTAGGTCTGTTTACACCTGTCACATAGGGAGCTTTGGTTAGGGAAGATAGAAAGTTTAGCTGAACAGGATGTAGAGCCAATGTAGTGCTTTAAACTGTATTAAGGCTTGTTTTAGCGCAAAAAGACAGTTTTTTCACACATAGCACTGGCCTAACTTACAGTCTAACTCTAAAACAAGTCACCTCAGCAGTTGGTATTAATGCCATTATGTAATAGCAGCACTAGGAATGAATTGTTTTCGAGCTGCACTTGCCTGAGCAGGCACCATGCTACTCAACACTGGGTTTTTTTCTTTGTCCTAGGCGTGGCTCCCGAGCTCTCGAAGAGGTAAAAAACCGCATAGAACTTTGTTAAAAAACAACAACCCTAACTCTACCCCTAACCCTAAAACAACAAGAAGTACAATCTGTTTTATAAAATGAATAAATAGAGCAACCTTTTCGATGTTTTTACATTTCACATTAAAATCAATCAATCAAACTAGAACATCATCACAGTGAAGCTGGCAGCAACCGCCCGCTACAAGGTCGGCGTTTGTGTAACAGGTAAAAACTCCATGTATTTTGGCCATAACAGCCAAAGATACTTCATAGACTAACTGGTTAAATACACTGTTGTTCAGCAAGTTATAGTTCCAGTATTATAATTCTCCAAAACAACAAGTTTAAGTTTTTTACAAAGCTGTTTGCATTGTGTCTGACATTTTAGCTGTTGCCATCTTGTTATTTTGGAACCAGACGTGACTATATTTGGACAAGAGAGTGGATCTGATTCATAGGCTGAGGTGTAGCATGTAGCACCATTTTATTTGCGCCTTTCTACTGCATAGACGTCCTAGTTTACTAACAGGCTTTCCAGCAGTGAAATGCTTTTTTAATTGTGTATAACTTTAAGCCTTGATAAAATATTAACAGGTGAGTTATATATAAAAAAAAAAAATCACCCCCGTAAAGGGGAAATGATCTAAAAAGACCAAAACAGTTATTGTACCAGGCTGTAAACTTGTTTATTTCTGCTGTAACGTTGGGCATTTTAGTGGTCTATGAGGTTTGACTTGCTTTTGGAGCCAGCCTCAAGTGGCCATTAGAGGAACTGCAGTTTTTGGCACTTCCACATTCCATTTTCCAGCCTTGGAGGTTGCAGCTCAGCCATGATTCCAGTTTTGTACTTCATACACAGGTATAAGAAAGATAATGATCTTCCCATCTCACTCTTGGAAAGAAAGCAAATATGCCCCCTCAAAATGTTTAAAAAGCTGTGGTACATGGCATTAATTCATTATATTTCCATACTTGTATTACGTGCAGTCACTACAGGTCTGTCTGTCTGCACTCCAACCAGCGGGAGGGTCTTGTGTATTTTCCACCTCTATTGATGCATGACTGTACACAGCACACACGCTGAGCTTTCTTCACTGAAATAACTCCTGATTCGGCTTCAGTGACTTGATGTTTGGCTGCTCATGTTGATGTGATTTACTCCGGGCCCCCAGCTGATGCTCTCCACGTTATTTGTCAACACAGTAGTGCATTACTTATTAACGAGTTCTTCATGCTTTATTAAACTTACTGTCATAACACCTCATCGGGGACCGTGGAGAGAGTTCAGTCGTCTCTGCTCCTGCTGGTGAAAAATAATTCTTTTTAACTGAAACCTAAAGTTGTTTATTTCTCCTATTTACTCTGTTTTCGCTCACGGGATGTGACACGCCACCGTTTACAGAGCCTGGAGGAAGTTAGATCAAACTTTAAAGGATGGAGCTGCTTGCCAGCACAGGATACTGTGTTACTTAAGAGGTGTGTTTGCATCCGTCAGGCAAGCCGGGCATTGGCTTTGGCCGGCTTACTCATCACCATTTATCTTTCCCGTTGATGTCCATTTACAGAGCTTCACGCCTGATGATTTCAGCAATCTAAACTTATCGCCACCTCACCAGCGAGTACAGTTATGCCAAATGGGCCCTGTGCCTGCCAACAGGGCCGCAGCTACCCCTGCCACTTCTTATCAGTAGGCGCTGCCGTCAACCCCAGAACAGCTTGGTTATTTTAGGGCAGGCCTCTCCTCCTGTGTCCCCCCTAGCGTCTCCTGAAGGGCTGCTGTCATCTTTGTGGATGTCACTCACTGCAGGAGGACACAGCCATGCTCGCCTTGGCCTGGAAGTCCTCTAGAGGGGGCGCAGCGCCAGGGCCAAATTATCCGAAACTCCTCCTAAAGAGCCCGCTGTGGCTTCACGGCAGCTCTGCAAAGTCATTCTGTCTTTTGAGACTTTTCTAACACATTCACTTCTGCATTAAATCCACTCCAAAGCATCGTGGGTTGATATAAGTTCATGTAAGATATCCTTAAAAGCATGTTTGTTATTCTTCCTGCTGGAGTCCTCTTCATCTGCAGCGCTACGATTCAACACCTGGACACATAACGACAGAACAGATGTGATCTGTTCCCGATGTATGCTTTTACACGCAGACAAAGGAGATAATCTCATCATCACCTGAGTGTGGCATGATGTTGCACCATCTCAGCTCAGATGATCAAAGACAAGAAAAACAAGCTAATTGGCACTCCCAGGAGACTCCGAGCTGGAGGATACATCCAGCCTGTCTCAAAACAGTACAAAAATATTCTCTTTGAAATTATGCGCTGCTAAAGTTTGCAATGCTGTACAGTATGTCATTTAAACAGGCAATTTAAAAATGAAACCAGACAGAAGATTCTAAAACACTCTCTGAACTCCCTCTAAGTTTTCACTAAACTGGGGGAAAAAAAATGCTAGCGTTACAGAATTAAAGTTGCACTCAGCAAGTTTCTGTACATAAAAATACAGCTGTCTTGTTAGCTGGAATCACAAAGTGAGGCTGTGATAGAGAAAAATGTCCCGCCTCCCATAGATTCTTCCTGTGTGCCCAGATGAAACTCATCGGCCCTCAGGAAGTGCTGAATCAAAACTAATAGGACCAAACTGCATGTTTCCACACTAACCGTACATTCTTAACTTTTCAGAGTGCTGACTAGTTTCCAAACTATTTCTTCACGTCTGCTTGATGTAAAGGTGCAGGATTTTCCTTAAAAAGCAAAATATAGACTCATCACATATGATCATCTAGAGGTGTGTGGTGGTGTATTTGTCTTGTGTATTTTCCTATTGTCTTCCTTTTTTTCTGGACATTTCTAGGCGTGTACCCTCACAGTGCTCAGGTGAAGTCAGGGCTTCATAAAAAGGTTGCAACCAGGTGCAACACCATAAGCAGCAGGCATCCAAGAGACACAGTGAAGGCAAAAAAGAAATATAGCAGGGTGAAACCAGGGCTGAAAAATAAAGCAAGAGTGCCAAAAACTGCAGTTCCTCCAATGGCCACTTGAGGCTGGCTCCAATGGCAAGTCAATCCTCATAGACCGCCACATTAAAATGCCGAACCTTACGTCAGGAATAAACATGTTTACAGTTTGAACAAAAACAGTTTTAGTCTCTGTGGCTAAGTTTAACATTCGTGACAACTTTTGGTTGCATGAATTTTTTTTGATAACTCATCCGTTAACATTTTATCAAGGCTTAAAGTTACTCATAACTAAGGGCCCATCGCTTCGAGTGACAGGCTGTCTGCCAATAGTGTCCTCTGCTTCTCAGTCAGATTCACCTCTCACTCCTCTACTGTACCTACCCCTTGCCCAAATATGGTCACTTCTGGCTCCAAAAAAACAAAAGGGTGAGAGCAGTGATGCCAAATGAGGCTTCAAAACAGGAGTCCACAAACCAATAGGTGACATTACGATAGCCACACTGTTATTTCTACAGTCTCCGGGTGAAATGGCGCTGGTGTTTACAAGCAGTAGCCGACCATCCTTCTGCAAAAAAATGAGCTGTGGGGACCTTGTTAAGCCACTGTTATGTCTCCTTTCTCGGCATTGTGTACTAGGGGAAAAAATCAGTACAGCATAGTATTGCGATATTTTTGTGGCAGTATCGTATCGTCACACAATGCCAAGTATAGATTTTTTTATTACGGAAATTATTAATATTACAAATACAAATTAAACTTTGGGTAGCCTACCAGAATAATATAATCAATTGCTGTTTCAGTCAACTAGATACACTTTGTACTAATTTACAGTTGGGGAAAAAAAGGTAATAAGTTGCAATATATTTTATCGCAATTCTCATAGTGCAACCTATTTTCAATCGCAATAATATTGTATTGTGACATTAGTATTGTGATATCTGAGATTTCAGATTCAGCTGCCAAACAATAAGCCTTTACAGTAAGGGATAACAAAATGTAGATGACCCTTTTGTCACAGTGCCCAATGCTTTTTCTGAATACAACTCTCAAATCTTACTTTTGAAGCATCTGTGACCACTTCAAGGATGTAATGGGCAATCTATGTCGCCAGAGTTTTTTGAAGTATTTATGGTGTGTTGTTGATGTCCATCACATTACTAATGGTCCACAGTGATTCAGAGAGACACATCAGTTGTGCATCGAGGTCAGTGTCTAATATTTTAATGAAGCCTTATGTAACTGTTGAAATCCCTTGAATCTGCTTCTGTTTATATGATGTGAAACTATTAACTGTGTCTATACTAATGAAGGCCCTCAGGTTTACTTTCAGTTTTCTGGTTTTACTGTGGGCATGAAGAGCTACAGTGGGCAGGGGACATCAAACAAATCAATCAGTGAAAAAAAAAAAATGCAATTTTCTTCCTTTTCTGCTCTGCTTCTGATGCCAGTGATGCTCTGTTAGTGTAGACTGAATTGAGGTACGTTGCTGACGTGTCTGGTGTGAATTTTGGAGAATAATAAAGGGTATCGTAGGGTGTCGTATGTTGCAGTGATTGTAAAGTCCTATGAGACAAAGTCACAATTTTCGGTTTACAAAATTGTAGCGGCTGCAGTACCATGTGACAACGGACCACTTTTGACGTCCTGTCCGGGGCGTCCGGGGGGTGTTTATAAATTGATGATAATGTCCGGTTTTCCGTGTGTGTGTGTGTGTGTGTGTGTGTGTTAGAGTGCGGCACGGGCAGCATATTTCTGTCCGAACCGGACAGTCATTCTGTTTTGTTATGTCCAAAACTGAACCGAGCCCAACATTATTTAATTACTAAAGCACTGAGTTTGTGTCACACAGTTGTTATGGTTACGGGCTATTTAACAGGCCGGGCGTGCGCCGTGGGTGCTCTGCGGAGAGGGAGACCTCCGTGTTTGAGATGGGAGCGGGAGGCGGGAGGTCCGACGCTTCCAGCAAGGAGAGAGGGAGAAATATAACAAAATAAGATAAAATAGGGGACACCTGTCTCCCTCTTTTATTTTATTTTCAGCGTTTAATCAAGGTCGAGGCTGGCGGCGGGAGATCCGAGACTTCCAGCGAGGGGAGAGGTAGAAACTAACAGCCAATGTGTGTGTGTGTGTGATGTTCAGGTGTTGTCACGTAAATAACAGTCCCCAAGCAATAAACAGGACAGACAATAGGATTTTATTTATTTTTACACTACATTTTCACTGAAACCTGAGCGAATCCGACCCGAGCCCGAATATAATTTATACATTTTTGACCGAACCCGGCCCGACCTGTCGGAACCCTCTAGTGTGTGTGAATATGTCCCCTATCTATTGGGGCCTATCTAAATTTCTGTCTTTGAGAGATATTATATTGTAATATAACTGAATTTTCTATCCATACATATAAACTTTAAATATATTAAAATTATAAGGCATCTTTGAGTAAACTGCGAGTATCATTTAACTAGGCCACTCGTGGCCGGGCCGAGTGTCCTCTCTTTTGGAAATCAAAATATGGTCACCCTAAGTTTGCAGAGCAGTATCTAGGCTTCTTTCCTTCCCTTTGACCTCTTCTGGTGATTATTCATTATTTAACTTCTAAACGACTAATTAACAGTTAATGTAATTAACGGTTTAGAGCACCTGAGTTGTACATGCATGGAAAAAAGTCCCACTGCTGTTATACTCTACATCAGCACTCATGGAATGTCTCTTGGCCAATCCGATCACTTGCTAGGAACTAACTGTTATATAAAGCATTATGATGAGTTTGGGAAAATGTTCAGCTGTCATGTAAGTGTGTGTAATTTGTAGTTTGTGAGTTAGAAAGTTAAAGGCAAAACACCGTTTTACCAACTTTAGACTGTGCGCCCCATTGCCTCTGTTGTTGCTTTAATAACAAGAGAATCAATGAGCTTTGCTTTACTGAAAACAAAGAGCAGCAGATGTGATGAAGGTCCCTGTCATCACAGTTCTAATATCAGACTACAATCAAGTGTTGATCCATTAACAGCACCGACAACATTTCATACTCCCCTTTTGACAAGAAGGAGAGTCAACAAAGTGTTCTGATCAGGTTGAACACTGTCAGTGTTCTTCATCAACCACATCCTGTCTCTGAGCCTGTCTCTACCGCAGTTCATTTAGCCTTTTTAAATGTCGGGTCTCTAGCAGGAAAATTGCTTTAGTGAATGATTTAATTGCTGATTAATTATGATTTATATTTTTATATTTTTAAGTGAAACTTGGAGAGATCAAAGCAACAGTGTAGCAGTTCTGAGTCAGCCCTCACTAATTATAACTCCACGAATGAGGTCAGAAAACATGAGAAAGGAGGTGGAGCAGAAGTTTTATGTAACGACATGCAAGCTGATGCAGTTTAACTATCTGCCAGTCAAGCTGATGACATCTCAGAACTTTTGTAAACTGTTACCATTGACTTTGTTTGTGTAGTTCTTACCAGTCACTTACCTCTGTGTTTATTTGAACTGTGTGACTCAGTTTGCCACATTAAAAGTCTAGCACGGCTGAAGACTCTTGGTTTTATTTTCATCCGTTTATGCCAGTGTCTAAAAGACTTTGAATTATCTTGAGCATAAAATGCCCAATACAAATAATGCCACATTGCTTTGCTTTGACATCAATCACTCACAAACCAACAGCTTGCTGATGTGATGAAGACTTTATGTTTGCGGCTCTCATTTTTAGTTACCTCTCACTGTCTTGTGAAATAACCAGTATGAGCAGTAAAATGTATTCATACAGGTATATTCAGATCGAGCATGTGCCTCTTCTGCCACTCCAGACTTGTTGAACCACGGTTAAAAACACAGGCTAAAAAAGCACTTTAAGTTGCCATTTATTTATCTTCTGTGTGAGCAAAACAGGCAAACACAAAAGACCCTGCTGGCTTCTTAGTTCTAATGAGCCTAAATGGGTCTAAATGTCAGGGAACAAGAGCAGCTGCTGTAGCCTGGCAGGCCGCTGTCATACTGGTAATAGTTGACTGGCACATACAGTCTGCCACAGGAGCTGGGCAATTACGTGGGCAGACAAACTCCCTTATCTCTAATGAACACTTGCAGTTGCTTTAAAAGCTTTCACATCTGGCCTGGCAGGAAGGGTGGGGGGGTGGGGGGTGCTAGTCGTCTCTTACCATCATGCAGTCTCCTCTGAAGTGCTTCTGCAATTTGTGTCTTTTTTAGAGAATGTGGGCAAACAGTTGATCGTTACTGTGGAGGGTTTTGAAAGGTGGAAAACAAAGTTTGGTTGCCAAGCTGTTCTCTAAATTATTGGCTTGTAGTCAATTAATCTTGGATTTTTTAAAGTTGTCCTTTTATAGCCCACCCCCTTCCATACAGCATCAACAACAACACTTCTATTAGGTCAGCCTGTGTCAAAAACATAGCAGTTTCTATGGGGCCATTAGTGTGGCAGAACGGTTTGCAAATATGTGTGGAGAGTTGTATAAATGTGTCTCATACCATGCGTGCATTATTGGAGTTGTAAATGTGTAAAAGAACCTCGTACTAAGATTTGTATACAGGAATCTGCAAATGTGTTTTGTGTCTTTTAACAGCAGATACTGCATGTATCCAAGACAAATTTCCATCGGGACAATAAAGTCTATCTTGTCTTATCTTATCTTAGAATCCGTGTTCATAATCACATTTGTAAATGTGTAGACGAACCTGTAAATGTGTACATAGATCTGTAAATGCGTAGACATAGATTCACAGATGTACAATATTAACTGTAAAATAAGAAACCAAAGTATATCAGTATGTGATACCTTACCACTCGACATTTACATTGTTTTCAACTAGCCACAGTCTAAGTGAATCCTAAATTCACTTGTGGCCTCTGGTTTTGATGTACCACCCCAAGATCTTCAGCAGCCGTCTCTGGCCACCTCAATGACAAATTTCTGGGGGCGCCAGTGTTTAAAGCTGCTAAATGCTCCACTGCGTTTACTAGCTCGTCTCTAGCTGTGTCTGTGTGCCTGTTTGGTGCTCAGCAGATAGTGTGCACTGTGCAGTGGGTTTATCAGAGCTCTTTCACTGAAAACAGCTGCCTGCTGCTGATGGAAACCACGTTGATGAGAGCAGAGAGACTGACCCAAAACAGTAAAGCTGTGGGCTGTAAAATCAAAACAACGATCTTAAAGATGCTAAATCGCTCAGTGTAGCAGAGGGGAACTGCAGAAATGGGTGATGATTCTTTGAGTTTATCACTGAGAATCTTACACAGCCATTTGATCCTTTGTTAGTATAAACATCTGGGCAAATAAAACCATAAACATCTGCAAGACCAAATGCCTGTTGAGATGAGTGAGTCTCTTTTAATTTAGGTGAACTGACCCTTTAAAGAACAAGCCCCTAATTAACACATATTCACAGTATAATCAGGCTGCCAGTCTTATCTGATGCATGGTAGATGAGGTATTGATTTCTAACAACAATGTCTGTGTTCATTTATTCATCCACCACATCCTGATTAAGCTTATCCTCGCATACACAGCCGCTAACAATGCTCCTTTCCCCATCAAACCTCAAACCCTATCAGCATACACGACACTTGAGAATAGACACTCAACAAACAAACAGAGAAAAGAGAAAACACATTTGCATAACTTGGCTTTGACTGGTCTCATCTATGTGCCTTACAAATTGCATCAGCTAAGATCGTTAGCATGAATCAGTGTGAAGGCCTGACACAGCAATATGAAAGGCAACAGAAAGGCTGAACACAGGGAGATTATATGGAATCTCAAAGCGAGCCTATCTCTGGCACACACACACGGCCGCTGCAAGCCGCACTGTCACAAGACGAGCTGTTGCCAGTCAGCAGAGGAGCGTGTAGACGGCGAGGAGACAGAAAGCGGGTGGTGTTTACTTTCCATGAAGGCGGTGCAGCCCAAATGAAGGCCAGGGCTGCTGCTGGTGGTGACAGGGCAGCGCGGCGTGATTGACTGCACAGCCTGCGGAAATTATCACTGGGGGCTGAGGAATAAAGCAGAATAAGCCTGGTGCTATCACATGTCAGCGTCCCCTCTGCGGAGGAATACGCATGTCACCCAAGTCTGACGGACTGTCTGGGCAAATGTAACGGTGCCGTCTGAGATAGCGAGGGATTACATTTTTCATTAAAGCTGCACGAGGCAGCCTGGAATGTTGGCAAGCTCTGCACATCAAGAGGTCACATTATGTGGTGTGATGTCAGTGAACTACACACAGCGTGCTCACATTTACACAGCCAGCTGTACAACAAACACAGCAAAAAGGACAAGAGGTGGAAGGTTAGACACTGGGCAGTTGTTCCTTCAGTGAGCAGATTTGCTGCTGTTATAAGGACTATTTTTTCATGTTTGCCCCTTATGACTGCCTGTAGCTGGAGAAGGTGTACATCAGGGGTCAGTGATTAGGTTCAGCCATGGTTCAGATTGTGTCAACGTTGTTCACTGCGGGGGACACAGTGGAAATGCAGGTGTACATGTCTTCAATACGTTTCGTTTTTTTCCTCCAATTTCTTTACAGGGACAGTCCGCCCCATAATCAAATTAAGCAATATCAAAGGAGAGGGAGAGCTGTTGTACTGTATATCCACACGGCTGTGACACAGTTGTAGGCACTCGGCCACATAGTTCGGCAGCTGGACCGGGATTGAACTGTTGCCAAGCAACACACAAAACACTCCTCCTTAATTTTGTGCTGCAAAGTTTGCTATGGCAAATCTTAATATTGGCTACTTAAAGATTAACATAATTAACGGCTCAGAACACTTGTAAAGTGGAGTGATACATGCATAGTTAAAAGTCCTAGTGCTTTTATACTGTATATCAGCACTCATGGAAGCCTCCTGTCCAATCAAAGTGCTCGCTCAGAACTAACTGTTGTATGAAATATGTTTTTCCTCTTACCTATAGTGCTATTTATCAAGCAAGTTTGTTTTGGGTTGGAGAGTGTTGGAGATATCAGCCATAGAGATGTCTGCCTTCTCTCCAATATAATGGAACTAGGTGGCACTCAGCTTGTGGTGCTCAAAGCACCAAAAAGTATATTTAAAAAACTCAACAGCAATGTTTCTTTTCAGATATCCTGACCTGGTTACTTAAGATAATGATGTGAACATTTTCATAGGAACTGTTTTCTTTCTACCAAACTACCCCTGCCAACCAAATCACCGTGCAGAAGGAAGCGGGCATCTACTCATGGAAGAGAGGCTCATGCCCGTGACAGTGCCACAATAATGTTGTCCTCCTTGGCTGAGCTATAATGTTGGTGGGAAAGCAGTAGTAGCATGCTTCCTTCTGCATGGTGATATGTTTGGAGGGTTCAGTTCGGTAGAAAAGAAATAGTCCCTACATTCATCTTCTCACAGCAAGCTTTCTGGATTATTTTGAGCAACAGGGTCATGATTTCTGTAAAGACATTGCTGTTGAGTTGTTGTTTTTTTTTTTATGTATTTTTGATTTTGGGGTGAACTGTACCCTTTAGAATGACATTTATTTATAAAGCTGTTTATTTTAGGATTTAGTGTGGGCAGATCACACAACAGCACCTTATGTTGAAACTCATTTATCAATAACTGACTGAAATCTCAGTCACAATATGAGACTAGAAATGTGCAGTAATTGATATGTTTGTTTGTGAGGGAGTGATCATGTTCAAGTTTTTAATGAAACAAATTCCTACCAGTGGGCCAAATATTTTTGTTGAGGAACCAGACTTGGCTGATGGGCCGGTATTAGCCTACCTCTGGTTTACGGAGTCTTCACTGAAATATACTTTGGACCTGGTGGGCAAAACATCAGTTGGTTCTTCTCACTCACAACCTTACTTGTGAATTTGGTAGTAAGACTTTATTATTCATCCATCCATTTTCATCTGCCTACCTGGGACCAGGTCTCGGGGGCAGCAGGCCAAGCAAAGCACCCCAGACGTTCCTCTTCCCAGCAGCACTTTCCAGCTCCTCCTTTGGGACCCCAAGGCATTCGGGGGCCACATGAGATATGTAATCCCTCCAAAATGTTCTGGGTCCACCCAGGGGCCTCCTACCAGTGGGACATGCCTGGAACACCTCTAACAGGAGGCACCCAGGGGGTATCCTGATCAGATGCACGAACCACCTGACCCCTTTCAGTTATTATAATCATTATTATTATTATTAATCTTTAGGCCTTTAAGGTTGCCTTTGTTCTCTCATAGTAGGTTCATTTTTCTCACAGTGGGTTGTAATTGAGATCTCTGGAGCAAATACTGTTCATATATAATATCAGATAGTTCAATTGTGTTTCTTCTGAAGGTGTAAACTCAGCAAAAACAGACATAACAGAGACCAAGATTTACACTGAACTTGTTTTGGATCACACAGCCAACTTAATTAGATTTTAACTTTTGTATCTTGGTGAAGCAGTTTTTGAGGACAATTATAATAATGAAGTTTATTTGTATGGCGCTTTTCAGAGCGAATGCTACAAAGTGACAAATCATTAAAACCCAGTAAAACAGACACAAAATAAAGATACACAGTGGATAATGAGCCCTCACGGGAAAGACACAGTCCCCTCTGGTTTTAAACCCAGACAGAGGAACAACTAGTGACTTTTCTGAGGCCTTGATCAGGCTGTGCACAGTTTGTGCACGGAAAGCAACTCTGAAATATTTTCTGGAGCCTGGCCATAAAGAGCTCATTAAGATTTTAAAATCAATCCTAAAACAAATGAGTAACCGGTGTTGTGATGCTAAAAGCAGGGTTATGTGATCTCCTGTTCAGGTTTTAATTAAAAATCTAGCAGCCGCTTTTTGTCCTAGCAGAAACCTGTTGACTGATTCTCAACCATTAAAAGACCAATGCGCAGTCTAGATATGAGGAAATAAAGACGTGAATGACAACATCTGCTTTTCTGAAACTCAAAGCCGGGTAAATCTTGGGATCAAAATTGGGATGGATTTAAAAAAACGTACATTTTTCACCAATGGGATGATAAATTATGTAGACGTGAGGATGTAGACTAAACTCTCAAGAAATTTTGAACTCTCTGAAAATGAATTTCCATATTCTACTAAAATGAACAGAAACCAATAAGCACGTTGAAGGTAAGAGACTTGTTTTCAAAAACTCTTCTCACTGGTTGTCATTGACTGGGGTCAGTTTAGCAGCATCAAATATACCGAACGACTAAAGGCTCTTGACCTTCAGCAAGAATGCTCCTCTGTGTGAATGTTGTCTGAATACATAAATAAGATCTTGCACCGTTATATGGCGCAGCATCGTTGTGGTTCAGCAGCAGCAGCACATCAAAGTCCTGCAAGAGCAACATTCTTCCTTGTGGTTAACAACTGCTCATAATTTCTGCTCCATAAATTAGATTGGACGATCCGAGTTGGCTAATATACCTGATAGGAATAGCTTGTAAAAAATGATTCCAAGCCTTCGCCTCAGTTACAGGGCATATAAAAAACTACAGTGGATCTTTGCTGATTGAACTTGCAGCCTTTTTATCCATGGATCTGTGATTTCAGATAATAAAGTAGAATAATGTTGATATTGTTGACAGTGTTGATTTAGGAGAAAGTAATATTTTTCATGATTCCAGTGAACACAATTGCTTTTCATTTCAACATACAAACAATCAATATCCAAATTAAAATGGATTCTCTTTGCTAAATTCATACACTAAGATGGACTCTTGGGTCAAGAGGGATCAGTAAAGCCAGCTACACCTTTCACCAGGCGCTACACAAGAGCAAATCAGTCTTAAAGTTCAACCTTTTAACTCTTTATGGAGGCTGCCAAGTAATTGGTGTCCTCAGTTATGAGTCGTCTACAAGTCTGCTTGGAGACTGACCATCTTTTATTGGCCTGACTTTAAAAGGCCTTCACATGGAACTGGGTCATGCTTCAATTTCAGTTGGCCAGTGGCTGGACACACACCGGGACAGGCTGATAAAGTTGGAGGATGCGTTCTTAATGGAGCCTCGTCTGATGATGGCGATCTGGACTGGGCTTTGCTTGAAGGCTGTCACTTTTACAGCTGACCTTGAGCGGAGATCCTCGTCGTAATTTATGGCAAATAATGTTCTAAGGAGTCCCATTTCCAAGATTCACTGTCACTTTGCACTCAACCATCACTCTGCCTCAAAAGACAATCTGCACTCCTGACAGGGTAGTCCCATAAAAAATATTGCCAGCCACCTTGGTGTCCTATCCAATTATGTGAAGAGGGAATTAATACTTTAAAAAGCTGCTAGTTTCTAACAGTTATTGCAATTTATGCTACCTGTTTCACAGGCACATTAAGACTGACTTACTTGAGGCATCATTACTTTCTGTGTGGGTGCCAGGATGGCAGTTAACTGATGAAATAGTTACTGAATATTCAAATCTTTCTCCAACCCAAGCCAGCAACATGGGGAGCTGAAGGAACTGTATAATAATCATGTCTCAGCTGAGCATACTGTTGCCGATGTTTGTTGAAAATACACAAACCTCTTTGATCAGTTTCTGACTTTTTTTGATCAGAGATGTTGTGCCAGACTGCTGAGCTGAGAGGGAGCTGAGTTTGAGGGTGAAGCTCTTGATTTAGCAGTTGAATCACATTCTGATGCTCATTTATGGACATGAGCTTTGGGGGGGGGGGGGGGGGGATGACCAAAAAAGAGAGATTGTGGACACAAGTAACTGAGATTAGTTTCCCTCACAGCTGGCTCGGAATGAAACAACTTTTTTGATCAGCCATGTTGATGTTGTTCCAAACTGTAGTGTTGAAGAGGGAGCTGAGAGAAATCAAAGCTGTCATTTTGATCTACGTTAAATCCCTCACCTGTGGCCATGAGCTTTGAGGAGTGACGAAAAGAATGAGATTGTGACCACAAGCAACTGAAGTTAGCTTTCCTCGCAGTTGGCTGGGAATGTAATGACTTCTCTCATCAGTCATGTAGATGTTGTACCAGATTGCAGAGGTGGGAGCTGAGCCGGAAGTCAAAGCTCTCATTTTAATCTACGTTAAAACCCTCACCTGTAGCCATGAGCTTTGGGTTGTGACCAGAAAAATGAGATCCCAGACACAAGCAACCGAAATTAGCTTCCCTTGCAGTTGGCTGGGAATGTAATGACTTTTCTGATCAGTCATGTAGATGTTGTACCAGACTGTAGTGTTAAAGATGGAGCTGAGCCTGAAGTCAGAGCTCTTAATTAAATCTAAGTTTCACCGTCACCTGTAGACATGAGCTTTTGGGGGTGACCAAAAGAATGAGGTCGCAGACACAAGCAAACCGAAAGGAGTTTGCTTCGCAGCAGTTGCACTCATCCTTAAGTACAACACCTACAAGCTACATTCCACAGAATCATGTGATGCACGTTTTTTTGATGACCACAGTCCATGCCAAACACCATCGTTCCAGGTCGAGAGGCCAGGATGTGCCGATGAGCGAGTGAGATAAAATTGCTGCTCTGCAGGTTTACAGGCATCCACGATGGGAAAAAAGGACAGTGGCACCACGGGTGTGAGTTTACATAGAAAATAATGAGTATGGGTGTTTCTAAGTGCATCAGCCAGTGTGTTTTGTCCTGTAGTGACAAGATAAAGAGCTCAGCCAGCCGGAACTCTTATTGGAGCTGCTCTTTTGTATAACGGGAATTAGTTGAGGTGGTTCGGTCACTTCCCCTTAGAGGTTTTGGCCTTGAGAGGAGAACCTTGGGATCATCAAGAGTATGCTGAATGTAGTACAAACAGGGGCAAAAATCCCATTTCATAGTTGGGGGGGGGAGGGACAAAAAACAGTAACATTTTAGAGAATAATTCCAGGGGGGGACTACTGCATTGTTCAAAAATTATTAATTGTGTCTCAAATTATTCTAGGGGGGGACAGCTTTACTGAAGAGGGAGTCATGTCCCCCCTCTCCCCCCCGGGATTTCCGCCCCTGAGTACAAATCCCAACTGGCCCATCTCGAGATCCCCCAGGAGAAGCTGAATGATGTGGCTCAGCCTGCTACTACTTTGACCTGGACTGAATGGATCAATGGGTGGATTTTCTGATCAGCTGTTGACCAGTAATGGCCCTTGTCAGGGAAACGCATGATATGCTGGAAACACTCTGACTAGTGCAAGAGGTTGGGAACATTGTGACTGACTGCAGCGAGAGAACGGAAATATTTTCCTAGGACCCTTTTCTTTGTTTTCCATTTATCGATGAACGGCATTATGTCTTTTCAAAGGTAACGTTTCCACTTCGTACTCACTTGGGCCAAATCTCTCTGTGAACAGGTTCATCACAGGCTTCGGCACCATTGTACCAAGTCACCATCTGCAGCTTTTTAACGAGGATTTCTTACTCTTCTCCTACCAGTGTGCAATCGCTCTTTTTAGAACACAAAGCTGAAAAGTTGCCATGTGAATTTTTTAAAATTCTTTTTTAAAGAGATTCAATAGAGCCCCAAACTGATTTCAAAGAAACGCTCATGAATTTCAAGTATACTTAATGTTGAAATCCCGTGTGACCCTGTGTGCGTATCAAGCAACCTCAGTTTTGGCTCCAATCCTGAGGTTGAGAAATTGTGTTAAGCACAAGGCCTGTGATATAAAGTTATCACAAGCTCATCAGGACTCCTCAAAATCATCCTTTTTATTGCTTACCCTGACTGTACATTCAGGAATATACAGGGGGTTTCCATAGTTCCTTTAGGAGTTTAAGGTACTCCTCTTTCCCTTTAAAGATACAGCATGCAGCTTTTCACCCAGCGGCAGGATTTGTATTGTTTACCCCTCCTTAACCTCACTTTGTCAAGTTACCATTGTGACACTTGACACTCATTTTGATGAGCTTTCTACTTTAAAATAGCATCCAGCCTGAGGCTGAGGGAAGAGGAATCTGTAAAGACCCCACAGGTGTTTACTACAAAATATACACAGAGCTCCCCTACGTTTTGTTCAATTCACATTTAGCTGTGCGTTTCTGACATTTCTTGCTGTTTTGCATCATTCTTGTTGTTGCTGTAACTTCCTTACTGATGGCTCACTGCTGGCCAGCCTACAGCAAATGGCATACAACCCAAAAACACCATATTGTGATTAACTGTAGGACGTTCTTTTTGCATGTTAGAATATTCAAAGTGAGCGTTATGCATGATATGATCTTAATTAAAAACTATGCATTCTTCAATTTAACTCAAAAAATGATCATCACAATGAAAATGTTTTTTTTCCAGTGAATCAGCATATGTCATTTTTCATATTAACTCAGTCTTGACATGTTTAATGGGATAATTGTAGCATGATCAATAAATGTCATTGTAAAAAAAGACCAAAGCTAACAGCGAATGTATCTACAAACAAGTACTTTGTGTGTATCAAAGCCTGATATATCTTCTTCCTCTGTGCTATAGAGCTCCACTCATGTCCAAAAACTATTAAAAGCACATCAATGAGCCACATGGTTGCACTGGATGACACGTTCCTTCATTACCGTGAACACACACACACTGCAGTTTATTTTCACTCAATCCCACATACACAGTCCTGCTGCCAGAAATACTCAGTAAAGCCCAAAATGCGGATTGAATGATGATGATGTTAAAATAGTCCCAAGACACCTTTCACATTAAACATAGTCATTTGACCCATTGCTAACATAAAAGATATTTATGCCCCCGGAAATTCAAAGATTTGAATCATCAGCCAGAGACCCTTCAGTCGACTTCATCAAGCAGTGGTTTGTTTTATGTTTTGTTTGTGTGGTGGTGTTTTTGTTGGTGGTGTTTTTTTTTTGTTTTGTTTTTTCAGCCAGTGTACCCCTTGGGCTGTTTTTGTCCCCAGATTTTGCTGCAGAGTGAGTGCTCCTCAGCCCTGTTTAAAACCACCATGTAATTTAACATCTAAAAAGTATTAGAAGTTATTTTCAACCAAAATTCAATATACCAGCACTTGAATAAACTTTCCTGATTCCATGAACCAATCAAAAACTCTGTATCAGTAGTCTCACCTAAACTGGTGCAACAACATCTCTTTTTCCACTTCAGCCCCTCTCTCTGCAGACATCAAATGTCCCTGATGTACTGAACATGGACATTTATAATTGAAGTTCCTAGTCATAGCTAAGTTAAAATGTTATATGTAACTGACTTATGAGGGAGGTGTTCAAATGTGATTTACCACACCTACACGCTCAAAATGCAGTAGTTTTATGCCTCCACTCCGGCGATAGTGGTGGCGTTATGTTTTCCGGTTGTTCATTCGTCTGTACATACATAAGTACTCTTACAAACGCAATATTTAAAGATCACCGCAAGGGGATTTCTTCAAATTTGGCACAAACGTCAACTTAGACTCAAGGATAGACTCAAATAATTTTGGCGTACGTAGGTCAAAGGTCAAGGTCACTGTGACCTTGTGTGTCTCATTCTTGTGAATGCGATATCTCAAGAAGGTATTGAGGCTTTTTTTTTTTTTTTTTTTGGGCACAAATGTTCACTGAACTTAAGGATGAACTGATTAGATTTTGGCGGTCAGAGGTCAAGGTCACTATGATCTTATCCGTCTTATTCCCGCGAACGTGGTGTTTCAAGAAATCTTTGAGGGAATTCCCTCAAATTTGTCACAAATGTCCACTTGGACTCAAGGATGAACTCATTAGATTTTGATGGTCAAAGGACAAGGTCACCGTGATCTTGCATTTGTTTCATTCTAGTGAATACGATATCTCTTGAAGGTCTTGAGGGAATATCCTTAAATCTTCATATGTGTACTATGACAAAAGCTCTAGTTTAAGGCTTTCTAATGGCTCAGCTAGCTAAGGCACTAAGTGACACATTATGTTGAAACATGACCTCATTCATCATGACATCATACCCCTGTCTCTTTCTTTCTCACCAAGTCTATTCTGTCTCTGCCTCTGAAATGAAGACCAACCATGCTAAATAAGTTGTTATTGATATTGACTTGTGTGGTGTGGATAGTCCTCCTGTCAGTCACTGAGAGATCAATCCTGAACGTGTTGCCCTCAGCTCAGGCTTTGATGAAACCGGCAAGTCTCACCCATTAATAATTACAATCGGGCACGCAAGGACATCTGTTTCCTGGGGCTGTATCAGCGCTTACACAGTAACCTGATGCAAGAGGGCTAAAAGTGGACTTGTGGTGACACTGCAGTTTTTCACACAACCAACCTCTCTTTCTCTCTCTCTCTCTCTCTCTCTTTCTCTGAGCGACTGTCTCGGCCTGATGCCAGGTCATGTTATAAATTAATGCATTAGCAGTTTTGGTTAGCTCCCGTGGCCTGATAAAAACAGGTTGCAGAAGAGCGAGATCCCCACAGCTGTAGAGGTGGGATAAGCGCTAGTGGACACGAAAGCTATTTGTCATTGTTAATTATTTGACTGCTATAGCCCCACAAAAGACATCCAAACTAATTAACAAACACAACAAGGAGAGCAGCAGGGGACATAGTGGACGCATTAACACAGGGGATTGTTTGTGGAGTTCTTGGGGAAGAGTTTGACTCCAGAAGTGAATGACTTCATAAAGTAAACTTTCAAGTACTTTGGGAACAGATTTTGCCTACTTATAATCCTGTTATTTTCATCTCAAGAGAGTTATTTTTTTTCACTCGGAATACAGATAAGTAACTTTATGAGATTAAATATACAGTACGTCTTTGTCTAACCCTATTCTCGTAATTGCTTTTGCTTCTTTTTACGACCAATGTTTGTTAGCATTTTAACAGCACAGTCCCAGATATGCACAATCACCAATGAACATAGTATGAGGAAGTCAGACCATAAGGATGTGAATGTCTTCATTGGTCTTTATTAATATTCTCCTGGTTGATGACCTAGTGGATGCTGTGGGTGGTTTTGATCTTGTCTTCACAGACAGCTGGGGCTAAATTTATAGATGATATGTACCAGCTTTCCATCCTGTTTGCATTCACTGATAATGTGTTATGACAGCTGAGACAGCTCCATTCACTAAATAAAGATTGTGAATACCCTTAAGAGCTCTGACCCATTAGTAAGTGGATCTATACTCTTAAGTTCTCTGCAATTTACAGGATATTATTGTGAAAAGTCGACAATGAACAACAACAGAGAGTGCAAAGGGTTAACTCACTTCGATCTTTGGTACATCTGGACTGGAAGTGGTTAGGTTGGTCAAGGGTTCTGTATGCTTTTACAAACTACTCCATACAGATTGGCAAACATATCTAAAGACAATAGCATTGTCATGAATGGCCAATCTTGAAAGAGGGGAAAAAGCCTGCTATCATAGAGAGGGGTATGGTTGTCAAAAGTATTTATACTTAACCCTGTAAGACCCACTGTTGCAGAATTACAACAATTTTTGTTAGCTCCAAAAAAATTTTTTTAATTTTTTTTGTTCAACCACATTAACATACTCATTTGGTCCTATTGTTCGGTCTCAGAATGCTACTGGGTCATACATTTGTATATAAGGCCTGCCCTCAAGTCAAGAAGTCACGCAACCTCCAGATTTTTGAGAGAGCATCGTCCCCTTGATTTACTGGACTGGATTTATCTGATTGAAGTAAGTAAAATTTTTGTGTTTATTACAGTGTCTAGAACATGTCCATATGTAGTCATTGTAGTCATTTTATTTAGAACTTGTTTTGTAATTGTTGCAATATTACAACGTTGGGTGAATGTGGTAGTCAAAACAACCCTGTTTTGAGAGGAACTTCAATTTAAATTTTCCCAATATAACTTTAAACTACACATGATTTACACATTCTAGCCTTATATTAGATTACATATTATTGTATTAGAAACTAGTATGCAAAGATATATTGCCATATCTAATCATTTTCATTTATTTATAATGATTTCTAACCACCTTCAACACTCAGTATTTTCCCTTTATCACAGAAAGCAGGAATTTCTAACAAAGAAATTCTGTTTGTGCATGTCTGCCCTTTGTCTTGGCTATTGATAAGAAAATGTTCCTATCAAATCATTGTCAAAGCAGTTGTGGGGGATGCTTGGGGGAGGGCACTTTTTCCATTGTTCTGGAACAGGTGTTGATGTTCAGGAATGTAAGGTGGTGTTGTAAGTTGGAGGCTACCTGCATACCTATTAGTACGATAATCAGAGTTTACAATTGGTCAGCTATACACTATTGTGTGACCACTTAAATGTGTGATTAGGTTACTTCAGTGCAATGTGTAAACACTTCATATTGAAATCAATCTCCCCACCATCCCCTCTTTTTCTGCAGGTTATCTAGAATCTAATAAGCACGTGTGCTGTTTATACATACGTACATTTGTTTCAACTTTATTTTTTCCATTTCAGAATGCCACCAGCAAGGAGAGATCCTCGGTACAGTGTGCAGGATGTGACTGGGATCGTCCAAAATGGAGAGAGTGATGTAGACATAGAGTTCGACGACACTGATGCGAGTGATGAGGAGTCAGATAACGCTGCCTGTGTAGACAAAGAAAACCAAGAACCTACTGATTGCCCAGCCAATGTGGACATTGAGCCCCAATCAAATGAACACATCAAGCCCCGTGACAGATATCGCTGGTAAAAAAAAAAAAGGATTTTATCAGTCCCAATACTGATTTTTCTGGTCCAGCTGTCACAGACGATGCAACTTTCCTGCACACAGCGCCCTGAAATCCCGGCGTTTGGTACATGTACATCTTCTGGCACACCATCACCCTTGCTGTGGTCAACGCCTGGCTCCTCTACAAGCGGCACTGCCAAGCTCTCAAGATGCCAAAGAAGGAGATACTGAACATGAGAAAGTTCCAGGCACAACTATCATCCTCTCTCATTCTGGTAAGAATCTATTTCTGCTATTTGCCATGTTTGTGATATCTTTGACTTGTATCATCATGCATTTTTGGCATGTACATGAATTGATTATTAATATTAATATTGATTCTTCTCTTTCCAGGTGGACACAACACTGAAAAAGAGAGGACGACCATCTTCAGGCAACGGGAGCCCAGATGCAGCAGGGAGTCCTTTGAATGCTGGGAAGAGACCAAGAGAGTCCAAACGGTCCCTCTTCCAAGAAAGCATGTGCACACACCCCCCACGGGATGTGCGCAAGGACCTAACTGGACATTTCCCGATGAAGGTGAAGAGAGGACGCTGCAGACATTGCAGTAATGGGTATACTAATACTAATGTGATGTTAGCCTCTGTTTTTCAGAGGACAAGAACTGTTTCTGGGACTATCACTGTAAATAAATGTCAAAGTTCTTGTTGTTGCAATAAATGACTGTTCATAACAATATGACTGAGATTATTTTTCATGTTATACTGTTCTGGGACAAAAGCAAAACCCTGCAAATGAATCCTTAGTTCTGTATTGTTGTTCAGACAATGAGTACAAATACAGGAGATTCTGCTCCCCATTGAGCCCAACGTTGCAATATTACAACATTTCCGTAAAAACGTACAAAAACATAATTTTTTAAAAAAAACATCTCATTTTCAGCCTCAAAGGCCTCCTACAACAACATCTCAATGGTTGAATTTTTTTTTGTGTGTTTTTCTATA
Source organism: Epinephelus awoara (assembly GCA_035609425.1). Taxonomy (NCBI): domain Eukaryota; kingdom Metazoa; phylum Chordata; class Actinopteri; order Perciformes; family Serranidae; genus Epinephelus; species Epinephelus awoara. The sequence continues at coordinate 8,615,567 of CM069305.1, forward strand.
TTTGGGTTTTACAGGGTTAAGTTCTTTTTCCATACCACATGTTTAAAGCAATATGATCTGTTAATTATACATCTGATAGTATGGAAAGTACAGAAGCTATTGAATTAAAAAAAAAGAAAAGAAAAAGAAAGGGATCTACCATCAAATTTTTAACCGAAGGCTGCACAGAGGAAACAACGGGGAAGAAAATCAATTGGTCCTCAGCCTGTGGCTGTTATGGCATTCTCTCTAGCAATGAACCCAACATGTGACTGGAGGTGTGTGTTCAGTGACATTTTCCGTACCAGCACATTAAAGAGGGGTAAGACATGATGAATTGAACAAATAGTGATAACGTGGCATATTTTAAAGCTTGCATACTTAAACAACTCTGATCACCTGTCCAAACATCGCAGGAGGTGGGTGTACTTGTCGGATTGTTGGTTCCAGAAACCTGTGGCGTTATCTCATAAACAAACATAACTGCACTTTGTTTGAACCAAACTGACGATTAAATATTTGTGTTATGCCATGTCGTATCATATGACATAATCACGCTTTGAAATTTGCAAATACTGTTGTACTTGGCTCTGCCAGGGTTAGTGTATTTATTCTACATCCACAGTGCAGTCATTTCTAGACACTCTTATTAAGTAGCTCTGGGTTTTATATCTTGCCAAAGGACACTTCTATTTCCAGACTAATTATCTGTGCTTTGATAAACTACCTAGCAGAAAACTGAGCTCTGCTTGAGCACTTTCTGCCAATTATCAGCAGAAGATGTGCGTTGGTTCCAGAGATACAAACTGTTGGGAAATGCTGTGGGGACGCACTTTCAACAAGAAATGTATGGTAATCCAAAAGAAAAAAAGGCAGAAAGGCTAGTTTGACTAGAACACAAAGTCTGCATACACTTTCTTTTTTAAAGATTTGAAAAACATATTCATTTATCCAGCTAAAACTCCAAAGGGTGGTGATTAATCTAGAAGGTTCAGTTCTTTTAATGTAAAGCAGTAAGTAGCTGTGTGAACCCCATTGTCAGGATAGTTTCTCCAATACTTAATATGATTACACGTAATAAAACTTTTATATTTTCACCAGAGGGAGCAGTTTTTTTTATAATGCAAGGTCCTTATCAGCACATCAAACTATCTGCTAAATGAAGTGCCTTTGTGCAGCTGGGAAACATTTTTTCTCAAATTAATCTTGCTAATAGCAGGCACTGAAATTTTATTTTTATATTATAAAAATAAGCATGTTTTTTTTCACAAGCATTAGGGTGAAAATGAGTCGTCTCTCAACATATTGAGCATTCATCCATAATGCAGTGATAAAACTGTTTCTCTCTTTCTCACCCGCACTCCCTCTTTCATCCATGGGGTTTTGGTGTCAGTGATACTGAAGGTCAGCCATGGGAGAAAGATCCTAAGGAACACCACTAGCCACTAAGACTAAAAGAGAAGTTGGCATACACTGTGTGTCACTTTAAAGATTATTGTAATTTATCTCAACGTGGGTATTATTTTTATAGTTTGGGCTATCATTTTAGCTTTTGTTATAACAGGGCTCCTGCAGATCCTTAAAAAGTCTTGAAAGGCATTGAATTAATTCATCAAAAATGAGGTCCTAATTAAGTATTCAAATGTCTTATATCAATATTTCAAAAGTCTTAAAAGTGCCAAGACTTGGGAAGTAGGGTTTTATGAATCATTTTCTTCTAATGTTGCATTGTAAAATTTAAAAATAACTGGTAACATCTGTTTTTTGTTTTGTTTTTTAATTTAGGAAATGTCTCTTGCATTAATGTCACACAGATCAGGATAGCAGAACCAACGACACTTACGTTTTAATTTCGTCCAGGTTTCTCAGAGCAGAGGAGCCACTGTCTGCTAGCTAGCTGTCACTGTCCCCTGAACGACATAGGGAAATGCAAATTTTTTTTGAGACTCTGCATGATGGAAATAAAGGCAGTGGAATCCCACAGGGAGAATGAGAAACACAAAACTGCCAAGATCGCCAGGTGTTTTCCAGGTGTGCTCTAATCTAGACTGCTATGAGATGAAAAACATTTGGGTCAATTTTCCCTAACCCCCCATTATTAAATGTCTTCACCAAATAATTACTTTAGCCTGGGACAAGTTATACAAACAAATCAACAAAATATGCAGTTTCTCATTGCCAACCATATTAGTAAATGGCACCCCTGCAGACCTTTTATCACAGAGGACATCTTTAATTCAGTCAGGACCACTTTTGTTCTGGGGCCTCTCTGCTTTTCCTAGGCATACGTAGAAAGCCTACACGGGGTGAGCACACCTCTCTGCCCTTCCACACGCATAGGAGGAAAGCCTGAGGCAGAGAGAGCAAACCTCCCTGCCCTTCCATGCGCCTACATGGAAAGAATGCAAACAAAGAATATGAGCAGTCACAACCTGATTAAGCCTGATTATCTTTACCACCTAATTTTAGAAAAAAATATATAAATAGAAGTGAGCTCAGCAGAAATGTTCAGTACTGCGGGGACCACAAAGTGGGTCTATAAACTTTTTACTGAAGACAGTTACATTTGTACGTTTCATACGCATTTTATTAACGCTTTTAAAGTGCTGTAGTATGTGAGCAAACCGGTTGTTTTTTAGTGAGTCATCTTTACATTTCCAGCAGCTTTTTAGTCACCAAACGTGGGTGTTTTTTTCAGCAACCTGCCACTGTGTTTCCACTAAGGATAGAGCCATGTAACACGGTTGATTTTTACTTAGCCATTATGCCCTAAGAAGCAGGGACAGGTTGCACAAAACATCTTAAGTTTTCTCCCTAAGTATGACACTTGTTACTCCAAATACTCCTTAGCTGAGGGACTTACACAGTTGCACAGAATCCCTAAAAATATTAACTCATTTACTGCGTTGAAATAGATTTTACAGCCGTAAAGTTTCCATGGAGATTGTTTGTTTGTTTATTTTTAGGCAAAACGTGATCTTTTACTAACCACCACCAGGTAGTTTTTTGCCTAAACATCACTGCACATTAACCACAGCATTGATGAAATATAACGAAATATAAAGTTTGAACACATTGGCTTTATAATGATGTACAAAAATAAAGTACCGATGGTTTGCAGAAATGTACAGTGCTAACATTTATTCTGGTGATTCACATCATATTTCTCTTCAAAATTAATTAACTAACCTTGTTGTGGCAAAGATATTATGGCCAGTAGAAATGATGGGCAGAATTAGGAAAATAAAACCCATGTTGTCAAAAGTTTGAGCTTATCGGTGCACCAAGGGGAGTTTAAGATGGCGGGAGTCAGACAGTGTGAGGGGGAAAAGAGAGACAGACAAAAAAAAAAAGGAAGACACCCACAAATCAACAGTGCATCAGCATCAGAGAGAGTGAAAACTAAGTTATCTCCTTTTGACTCCCATTGTGTGCCAGCCACGGGGAATCCTGCTCTCCCCCACTTCTGTTCTGTTTCATCAAGTACAAGTACAATGTTGCTGTTAATAATTAGAGAGGAGGTGTAAGACGCCGCCGATCCGCCAGCAGAACAATCTGTTGCACACAGAGCTGTCTCATTTTAATAATTAAAATGAATTTACTCTTGTGCATATTTGCATATAGTAAATGAATATTTGTTCTGCTAGGCTTGGCAAACACATTCCCATCACCGCAATGTGTAAGCATGGTCATGATTGGCAGAGTCTGTTGTCCTACAGGAGCGGTAATCTCCACACTGCGGCAGTGATACCAGGGAACAGCGCAGGTTCACTGCCTTATGTATGACCCTATCATGTGTGATTTACAGGATTTCCTCCCGATGCAGTCACTCTTTTACGTGATTAAAGTGCACCGTGGGCCTCTTGGGTGCCTCAACCGGTGGGATTTGACCCCGCAGCCCCTGACCCCCTGGGTTAGCCTTCAGTGCTGTAATCATAATATACCCCTCCAGCTCTACCTTCTGGCCCCCTTTTGAGGCAGGGGGAAATGAACTGAAGCACAATATAATTCTTATTGATTGCTACGTGCTTTGACTTCAACGTTTTTGTTATAATATTCTCATAACTGGATATTGCTGCACTGAATAACCCCGCATGGGATAATTTATAGCATGATTTGAAGCAGAAAATCAGGAAGAAGTGGCCTGTAGATTATTTATTTTGTCAGTAATTTCATTTTCTTCCTTAGAGGCAGGATTATTGCCTCAATCCTCAAGTGGACCTGGAAGGCATGGGTTCTTGTGATATTCTTCTTTGCTAATACAGTATGTCAACTACAGCCCTGGATTATTAAGACCAACATGCTGTCAATATTTGAGAGTTTAAAAATAACAACAATGGTTGATTTCTCTCTTTTTTTCTCTTTTTGTAATGCCTCTAAACAGGCAGTAGCAGTGGTGGGAGGCATGTTTTGGGGTTGTCTCTCTGTCCAGCTGGGGCAACACTGTGGTGTGGTGGTTAGCACTGTCACCTCACAGCAAGAGGGTTCCTCCAGGGTGTACCCTGCCTCTTGCCCAATGTCAGCCGGGATAGGCTCCTCAATTTTGGCACAAACAGACTCAAAAATTAACCAATTAAAATTTGGTGGTCAAAGGTCAAGGTCATTGTAACCTCACCAAACATGGTTTTGGCTTTAACTCAAGAATTAATAAGCTAATACTTATAAAAAAATTTACACAAATGTTTAATAGGATGTATTGATAAAGTGATGATATTATATATGTAAAAGGTCAAAGGTCAACTTAATTGTGACATCATTATGTCCTGCAAAAACTGAGCAGTTGATAAGTATGATAAACTAGTATACGTGGATAATATTGTCTTTTTATGGGCCAGACTCTAATGCCTTTAAGCTCTTCCTACCTGTACAGCATGTGTGTTTAGGTGTATTCTTCAGAGAGCTCCAAAGTGCACAGTGTTCGCAGTACCATTAGGACGCCCATTTTTAGCATAATTCACCCCGGTGGGAATTCACCTCCCAACCTTTGCAGTGGTAGTGCTTTGCTCCTCCCAGCGCTTCAGTTACATTCAGCTCTCTGAACATTTTCCTCAAAACACAGGAGCATCTACTGTCATTATCCACACCTGGAGAAGAGCCCATGTACTTTCTATGAGACAGTTATGTGAGGACAGTGTTTTTAATGTGAAGTTTTTGCACAGCGGTGGTCACTGTTTACACAACCGCTTTCTGACTTGTTAAATATAAAATTCTTCTCTTGCCAGAGCGTCCACACACTCAGTGGGCTGGTTTTAATTAACTGAGGAGAGGCACAATTTTACAGCGATGAGATGTGTTTTATTCTCATCTGTGGGTATATTTTAACTGAGCACGCAGTCTCCCGACTGGATGCCAGGCGCTGCATCCCATTTGTCATGCAAACTAGAAACTGGATGAGCCTTTCCTCGGGCTGGGAGCTGAAAATCAGTCAGTGGGTTTGTTCAGACATTTCCATGGTGTGATGGTTTGTAATTCAAAATGGGTGGAGGCAGGACATTTTTCATTTAAGTTTCTGCTCTATGTGCTCTTCCCCAAAGTTCTTTTTCTTTGTAGAATAGATTTTAAAAATGGTGATTGTCCTTTTGCTTGGGTCTGAATATTAATCTCTGTATTACAGATACCGGATCTGCATGTGTGCATAAAGAAGTATCCAGGTGCAAATCACCACCTCTGGCAGTCATGAGGAATAGAGGGTATGTATCGACATCTCTTATTCACACTATCCCACACCAAGCACTCCTGCTGAGCAGCTAAACAAACTCACTCTCACTGATATGAGAGGTTAAATACAGAGATGTAAACAAACCAACATGTTGGTAAAGTAAACTCCATTAGAATCCAGAATAATCTGTATAATTAAAACAGAGAGCCAGAAATTAGATATGTTTTAAAGTATGTAAAAAATACTCTGATGCAATTAATATATTGTTTAACACTCATTCCCGAGAATTGGGACAAAACATTCTTCATTCATCATTCTCCATTTAGGCTGGGAAAATGCATTTTAAAAGATCAAACTCTTGACTATTAAAACTTGCAATGAGCTAACCTCCTGGTGATTTATTTTAGCATAGCAGATGTCATAGGTAAGATGTGATGGAGTTGACATCTCACGGAGATGACAAAAAGTTATTAATTTCACAGCAGTCGTAGTAAGGAGCCATTTTCTTTTTTAAAGTTACCAAGAGCTTTCTTAATGGCAATCAAAAAACTAATTTTTAAACCATAATTCTTACGTAGTTTTGATGTAGAACGGCTATGGAGTTGACATGTTGGAGGCTGTGTCGCTGGGTGTGAATTCTGCCTCGAGTGTTGCACATTGGGCGTTTTTTATTTTCAGAGTGCAAAGAGTTGGAAAATGTTCAACTTTGGGTCGAAACATGGCGCTCGTCGCTGTCACTTCTGCTGTTCAATCACAGTGGAGGAGGGACAAATATTGCAAAGACAAAGTGTCACATCTTACATGTACAACCGAGGAGAAATCTGTTTATATACTGTACATATATTAATCATATATACATAAATACATAATTTGTCCCAATTTTCAAGAATGGGAGTTGAGTACCATGATTTTCCCACATGAAGAGTTAAAAAAAAAACTCTGAAAAGGGGCCTGACGCAGATCTACTCTTTCTTTCTCTGGATCTGACCTCTGCCTCTCCCACCATCGCTGCTTGCTTCAGGTTGTGCTTTCTGCTTTCTCCAGTGCCGGCACAACACTACTGGGGATTGACCGGTAACTGGTTGACAGTGTTGTGCAAGGTACTGAAAATTGCTCATTAGTTAGAATTACTAGTAAATTAATTACTTTGCCAGTTACTGCATATAAAAAATAATTAGTTACTCAGGAAAGTAACCGTTGCAATAATATCTGCTTTAATTCTGTTCTTCACTCATGCATTGCTTCATTATTTTAGTGTTGCTATGGCACAGTGTGGGACAAGACAACTGACAAATATTTATGATTGTACTTTATTATCACTATGATAAAAAGTAAGTGGTGGAACAATAAAACACAACAGAAATGTTTTGATAGGCCGATTTATTGTCGCCTCACAGGCCTTCAAATCAGCCAACAAGTCAGTTTTTACTCTTTTGGCAGAGTGACATGAAATAACTACTGTTTCTCTGACATTTGACAGTAATTTCTTGTCATGGCAGGCATAGTAAAACACTATATAGGCCTAATTTGTCCTTCATCTCGAAAATAATGTCAATATTTCCAGAAAAGCAAGCCCGTATTTCCTGAACTGTTGACCATCATGTGCAGTGACAGTCTAATGCTGATTGATTGAGTGATTAATTGAATAGCTCACACCATTTATTTTGCCGCCGTAAGGTTGGGTGACAGTGATGTGCTGGTTACATTGCATTTGAAGGTTATTAATAACTTATAGAAACATTACTTGGCACAGTTCACCTTACACCTTCTCTTCCTCCCTGTCCTCTGTCTCTCTCAAACACACAAGACAGAAGGACTAAGCGCCGCTCAACTGAGCCACACATCATCACAGGTGACTTTAGATCATAACTGAGGAACAAATCTGGGCATTAGGCTCAGTTTTTCTGCCATGATCAAGACAAAAGTAACAATTAACAAACCTATTTAAATTTTAATGATTTTAATTGTGTTATTTATTTGAAAAAGTAATTGGTTACATGTCTAGTTACTGCCAAAAGTAGTGAAATTATTCCCACGTTTGACCAGTGAAAGAGCAGTATGCTATGTATTAAAGATGTCACTCTGTGCTCTGGGACAATGTGATTTTTTTAATCTTTTATAGATTAACCAATGGAACAATTGAAGAATTAACGGAGTGATCAAAAAACTAGTTATTTGCATACAATATATATGCTAAAGTAACACCAATACTTCAACTGCAGTTGTCAAACATAATAACTTAGCATGGCAGAGCAATATTAAGTCTGACAACATTCAGTTTCTCTATGATAATTCACAAATTTTATGCAAAATAATAATAAAGATAATAATAAATTTTATTTATATAGCACCTTACAAAGTGCTGTACAATAAAACCAAAAACATTTAACACAAGGAGAATAAAACAAACAAAATGTCTTAAATGTCACCAAAGTAAAAGATAAAATGAAGAAGGTCAAAACTAAAAATCAAGATAATAAATGGGAAATAACATTAATAAGATAGCAATAAAATAGACAGCACAGATAAAGTCAGGATATGATTTCCAATAGAAGTATGTTTTTAGGAGAGACTTAAATGAAGCCAGTGACTCAGACAGCCTTATATCCTCAGGCAGGTCATTCCAGAGCCTTGGGGCCCGGGTTGCAAAAGCTCTGTCTGGTCCACAGCCTGGACTCTGGAACAATCAGAGGACCTCTGCCTGAGGATCTGAAATTATGCAGAGGTTCATAAGGGACTAACATGTCCCAAATGTAATCTGGAGCCAGGCCATGAAGAGCCCTAAAAGTAACCAAAACATTGTCACAGGTTATTTTGTATCGCACTCCCTAACTCAGACTTTCTGTTATAAATTCATAGTCTCCAGACCCTAGCTGAGATAACCCTATTTTTCACACTTCAGATAGCTCTCTCAGAAACACGTAAGACATCGTACAACTGTATCTGCAGTGTGAGTTATACACCACATGATAAGTGCATTGAACTCGGTTTGTAAAGTTGGTGAAGCGCCCCTGATGAACACCGGAACAAATTCAGACAGGATATAAATACCCGGTCCTATTTTAATGCAGGATTTTTCAGTCTGATCTGAGTATGTAAAGAAAACTTCACATAGGCTCTCGTCGCTTTAATCTTCAGTGCTCTATAAAAAACTTCTGCCTGAGTTCTTGCTGAATTTGTTTTTGCAGTTGATTGCACAGCAGCTCTTTACCACCTCCGTTTTCATGTTTATTTTCCATGTGACTGCAGGCTGACAGATGCTGGCTGTTGTTTTTTTTGCCATTCAGGTGCAAGTAACTGCAGGAGTTACACATTGGGTGATACCCCATCTATACCCTCTATGTATAGACCCACAGCTATATTTGTAACCCTTGTCTGGTTTAACAGGAAAATTCTACTTTGCAAAGTTGGGTCATATTTTTGTAGGTTTAATCATAATTTTTTACTGGTTATGATCATACTGAAGCAATTGGTGAAATCAAGGAACACAATCACAGAAGAAGTAAACAGATTTATCAGGTTATCAAAACCACTTTCCTGGTGGGCGGGTCTTGTAAAGGCTGGTCTTATTGCAGCAGCATCATATACACTTTGTTAGCACCTTATTTTGGAAACCCAACATAGTCATACATGTATCCTTAAACTATCTTAAACAAGTGTGTTCCTAACACTTCCCATCAGCTACATGGGAAGAATGTAGCAAATACCCACCATGGGTCTCAGTTTAAGGGTGCACTATAGTTGAAGTGTTGGCCAATTTGTCCACAGAGATGTGAGTGACGGCTGGCTTGACGGCGGTTATTTTTAGAACATGCCCTGTAGGTGACTCACTGGCTCCCTGTGGGCGACCAGGCGCTCATGGGCACCGTGTTGGTTCCCCCTGATAAGGCATTTAATATTTGATAGGCAGTCCAGCAATAAAAATATTTGTGAGATACTTAATGGGTGTAAATATAGTGTGCTTTGTGTAAATATGTAATGTGGATATAGTGTGCTCCTGTGGAGAGAGTCTGCTGGTTCTAATTTAGTTCTGTGTTTAAACACTGTTGACTTTTTTGCAATATTTTTAATTATTTTGTATTTAATTATTATTAATTCAACTGTCAATTCTTGCTTTCTGTTCTGAAAAGCTCTGTTCTGTTATGTTTCAAACATGAGGAGGATGACGGGGGAAAAAATAATTTTATTGTTTTACATATTAGCCTAACACAAACAAGACAGATTGTGTTTTTATGGCCAGGTCTGTCTGTGCTATCCTTGTGAACACCATATCTTAAGAATACCTCAAGGGAATTTCCTCAAATTTGGTACAAATGTCCACTTGCACTCAGTGATGAGCTGATCAATTTTTGGTGGTTAAAGGTCAAGGTCACCGTGACCTTGTCCATCTCATTCTCGTGAACACGATATCTCAAGAACGCCTTGAGGGATTTTTTTTCACATTGGGACAAAGTTTAACTTGGATGCAAGGATGAACGGATTAGATTTTGGTGGTCAAGAGTTTAAGGTCAAGGTCGCCATCACCTTGCATCCATTTCATTCTTGTGAACACCTCGAGGAAATCTCTTCAAATTGGGCACAAACATCCACTTGGACTGAGGAATAAAGTGATTAGAATTTTGAAAATTCATAACTCAAGGATTTACGCACTCACTATGACAAAACTTCACACAGATGTCTAATAAGAAAAATAAAATAAAGATATCGTGACATTTTATATTCACCAGTCTTGGATGCCCACCTTGAAACTGTGCTGATTGTATAGATCTTCTGTGCTGTTGGGGGATAGATGTGTGCAAAGCATCCATGTTTTCACAGACATGGATGTAAACTCTAAGAGAAACTTGACTGGTGTGTGGAAGTACACAATTGCAGGGCCGTAATTCTAGTTTGAATTAATGATTCATTGACTGACAAACGTGGTGTATTAAATTGGGGCTGGTGGACAGCAAATTCTTAAGCTGCTTTTAGTTGCCTGTTTGCCCCTTGGAGAGGAGATGTTCACATATTTTGATATATATCGATGTTGGCTAGAAGGGTCAATGTTATGTCGAATGCTGTTTCCAAGGTTATGAATGAACTGTAAAGCTTGCCTATAGCCTTGTCTTTATCATAGGCCTCCCAGTACAAATATACAAGTTGCGAAATAATAATAAAGTATAAAAGTATAATATTTATACCCTGTGCTATGTTCACGAGCATTCCTCAAAGCCACATCATATTGACGGTGGACAACTCAGACTGATATATGTGGGTCTAGTTTTGTCTCTGGCTGCTACACAGTAGGTGACTGTACTTCTCTCGCTGACCTTGGCTCTTGACTTTGCCCTGTTTACCTGTCCTGCTTAGCTGGCTGATGAGACCTGCTGCTGCCTCGCCTGGCACGTGCTGTTAGTTTAGTACCAACCTCAGCTGGATGGGGGTGGAATTGAGCGTAGGTAGGCAGAGCAGTAAATCCACACCGTACTCATCCATCAATGTGCCCATGTCGCTGCGCTCTCCCTCCCTCTCTCTGCCTCTTTCCCCCCAGCTTAGCTGAGCTACGTTCCTCCTTCTACACGAACTGTGGCACATGATTAATCCTACCTCTCATATCTCTTCTCATGTGTCAGCACCTTCGCTGCTTTATAGGCTTATTCTGAAATGAAGTGACAATTCCACTCTGAAATATCACCAAATTAAGACTGCTGGCATGTGTAAACAACGCAAATATACACCAGAAACCATAAATCAAATGGGGGGTGATGCCTAACTCTGCCATTAAAACTTTGTTGACCCTGTATTATTGAAAGGTTGTTTTGTGTGATTGAGCCTTTTTAGCTGATTCTACATTAGTCATCGCTCAGCTGACTACTCATATTTTGTGATGCTGTGCGCATTTGTTCATTTGCAATTGTATTCATGAATCACACATGGATTTATTGTACTGTAGGTCACAAATAAAGACAGGCATTTGGGAAACAGTAGATCTTAAAGGGGCCATTTCACTGATGCAACTGTGTTTATGTGCAGGAGAATAATACAAGCCATATAAGTGAGATATCAGTTAGATATACTTCAATGACAGAAAGTAAAAGACACCGTTCTCAAAAAACTTTACACTATGTAAAGTTATATTCTGCTGTATACACTTTGCTTCTTATTTACTTTATCAAACCTATATTTGAATTCTATTCTTTTCTCTTTTTCAAAGGAAATACAAACCGTAATGTGGATAGTTGCATATTTTTGCAGAGTCAGTGTAGGAGTCAGCTGTCAACTTCTGTTGTGTACTACTGACTGGAAAACATCTTAGCCCTTTTAAGCCTGCAAACGCTGATACATGGTGTTTTACCCCTTTTTAGACAAGCCCATATAGTGTTGGTTATATATCAGCAGCAATTCAAAGGAACACTAAGTAAGATTTTCTGGGATTAGTGGCATCAAGCAGTGCGCATTGCAGATTGCAACCAGCTAAAACTTCTCCCAGTTATAATTCCTTAAGTCATTATTGTGCAGGAGATTTTTATCAGGAGCCTAATTATCTGCAGAGGTCTCTTCCTCTCCAAAACAAACCGACCCAGGGATATAAACCAGTAAAAATACAGAATCAATCAGTTTCACATTAGAAATCAGTGTTTCTCCAGCGCTGTCGCACCTGCTGGAGTGTGCTCACCTTTTGACACTGGTAACTTAAGATCCAGGCATTCAGAAGGTTGTTACCGGGACCTGAATTATCCCCAGAGGTCTTTTTCTCTCCCAAACTAACGGACCTGGTGATTGTAACTGGTAAAAACACTGATTGAAGCTGTTTCTCATTAAAAAATCGTTGTTTTTCTGACGCTCTCATCGCAGAGGGGCTGCTAACTACGGTGGCTGAAGCAAAAATGTAAATGGCCATTTCTAGAGCCAGTGTTTGGTTTGTTCTTTCAGGGCTACTGTAGAAACGTGCCAGTGCAACATGGTGATCTCCGACCCGCTCCCTATGTAGATAAAAAAGGCTCATTCTCAGGTGCGGAAAACACAACAATCTTTATTTTCAGATGATTATACACTAAAGAAAATATAATTATTATATTCTAGTTCTGATAATATCCCTCTACCTAACCCCCTTAAATCCTACACATTTAACCTTTAAGATGTCTGTCTCTTTAGAACCCTCAACTTTTACAAGGACCCGTTTTGCTTTAAGCTTGTAATAAACTCAAAAGTTGAAGCTATAAAGGTAGGCTATCTAGCGTCCATTGGGAAAGTTAGCAAGCACTTTCCACGTGAATGTTACCACAGATTTCCTCAATAAGTTACTTTTTCGTTCTTATTTTCTTGAACATTTGCTGAACCATTGGCAACTTCCACAAAGTCAGTGTTATGTTCAGCCAACATTATACTAGCGTGAGCTGTCTTTATTTTATGGCTCCACTTTAGTCCATTGCAATTAACTAACTCACAGAACTGAGCAGTCCTGTAACTTCAGCACTCTGTACTTTTCAGTAATTGGTATCACAACACAATGTAAATAACATACAGAGTTACAGAGTGCTCAAACCACAGATGTTGAGAAGTTTATGTAGGACAGTGTGTCGGTGAAGTTTCTTAGTCGTCCAGGTCATGGTAATCATCAGTGCTATATTGCAGGCAACTAGACTTGCTTGAGTTCCTTGCAGACGTTTTGTCTCTCATCCAAGAGGACTTCAGTCCTAATGGACTGTGCAGAGTCACACGCTTTAAACTCTGTGTGGGGTGTGAACAGACAGACAGAGTCGTTGAGGTCACATGTGAGCTCTAATTTCAGAGTTGTTGTGATGTAAATGGACAGCCGAGTACATTTAAAGGAAAATGGACATTATTTCAAGGACGGCAATGTTCACATCTTGGCCAGAGAAGATGGATGGTTTGAAAGAGGCGTGAAAGAAGCCATCTATGTCAAACTGGAACAGAGGAGGTGGCCTACAACACCACATATCACCCATTTACAATGCAGTCTTGGGATCCCTCCTCAGATAACTTTACACCACACCCATTTACACCTGGTCCTATCTGACCCTAACAACACACATGATGACCAGGTTGGTCAACGGCTCACATGTGACCTTAACGACTCTGCAGGGGTTCACACCCACGCAGAGTTTAAAACCTGCGGCTCCGCAACAGTCCATTAGAACTGAGGAAGCCCCTTGGTGAGAGGCGAAACGTCTTCAAGAAACACAAGCATGTTCAGTTGCTTACAATATAAGACTTATCAGAAGGACAATGTGGCACACACAAAAAGCTGCAGGGATGATGTGTTCTGTAGGTACATGCACAAGTTAGCATCCCCCATTTCACTCACCAAAAAGCCTATGGAATTTTTCTGTTGGATTATGGATTGTTGCAGAAAATAAGCTTTTTGAGTTTTTATAATCTCATTTAGTCACTTCTTAGCAACCGCCACATAAAAGCTTCAAAATCCATGAGTGGGGCATTTTCAGATGTATTCTAGGTTGGAGAACAAAATGTGAGAGTCTTAAACTTGTGTTAACCTCAGACCTTATTTTAGGTATCGAACCAAAACCCATTCCAAAATCCCACTGACTTCGAGACAGGAGAACTGGGAGCGCAAAAATGCTAACTCATTTATGGGTTTTAGGACCCATTCCTGAGGCACTCTATTACCAATGTTGAGAGGTAGTCTTAACATGTATTGTGTTGTCTCGTGGTATTCCTGCCTGTGTGAAATTACAAAAATAACTCTGGCAAATTTTGCAAAAAACTCTCTGAGAATTGCCTTCCTCTGGCATCACCCACTTGTAAGTAGTTTCCCAGCCTTTGTAGCTGCATTTCCTTTTCTTTGTGGTAGTTTATATAAATCTGCATAGTTTGTGACTTTGTGGTGAATTGCAATTTTCCCCTTCAGGCGACGCGTTGCAAAGACGGTGACAGGTTCACCTGCATTTGACCCACATGTGTGCAGTTTGATTGACTTTAAACACAGCCCTGTGATGACAGCCTTCCCTGCTGTCTTTACCGCTGTTGGATAAAAGCCAGGTTTTAGAAAAGCATCTGTCCTGCGGGTGGTTTGACTTTTAAAAACTACAGCCAATCAAAATTCGGGGACGTCGTCTCAAAATGTTGGATGCAGGGCACGGGATAAATATGATGTGTCGTCCTGTAAAGCACGACACCTCGTCACACTAACTATCAATGGCTAACAGCGCCATCGCCCGAGGTGATTGACTCTGTGTTAAGGTGTTGGAAATTAAAGATGTATTGTTTTTAGTGCCCGCCCACACAGATATTCCACCAATAGAATAACAGTATAGAGAGTTGGAACCAAAAAGTCATGCTGATAGACTAAATAAGCCCACAAGTAAACAAACAGTTGGTGTATAATGATTATTTAGCAAGAATAATTTTGATTTTAATGCAACGTTAATAACAGCAACTCCTTCCAGATATGATTAAGTTATGCCAATTTAGTTATTGATAGGAGGACTGCAAAAAACATCTAAATTTAAAGTCTCAGAAAGTTTTAAGGTTTATAGAGGAAGTGAGAAATTTGAATGGAAAGGAGAAGGAGGAAAAATAGCTGCTGTGGAGATGTGTGTGTGTGTGTGTGTGTGTGTGTGTGTGTGTGTGTGTGTGTGTGTGTGTGTGTGTGTGTGTGTGTGTGTGTGTGTGTGTGTGTGTGTGTGTGCAGCCTGCTGGGGACGAGACAGCTGGAGAGCTCTCTGAAAACCCTTAACTGGCTCCTGGCTTCTGAGGCTGACTCGCCTGCATATGCATGAAGTCAAACGTTTAGAGCGGATGGAACTGATTGAAAGGAAATATGACAAGCTCCGTCGTACAAGCGCGCATATACGGGCTCAAGATAATGCACATGTACACACACGTAGACACACACAACTACTCAAATGTACGGCGCAGCGCTGGAACCAGCTGTTCCACTGTGTTTAAATTATCACCTGTCAGCACAAATATAGCTTGCTTCTGAAGGGGCTGGAATTCAAATTTTCAGATCTGCCATAGAAATCACCCGCCACCCCTCCTTCTGCTGTCATCCATCATAAAGTACAGGCAATGGAGGCCTAGCCATCAATTTTCCTCGTTTCCTTTTAAGATCACAGGGATTTAGTTCAGTCTTACTCAGGCAGCTCTGCACAGAGACTCAAGATGGAGTAGGGAAAAGTTTTACATTTCTGCAGACACAAATGCTGTGTCTCAAATTGAGTACTTGTGTTAGTACACTTACCTGTAGTACACTATGTACACTTACTTACTTACTTGCATAGTGCCCAAATTTGACAGGGTAGTGTTGTCTCAAATCACACACAGCTGTTGCGCACTTACCAGAAATGACGGTAACAAGGTTTGACAGGTTTTCTTCTTGTGTTCAGGGAATTGCAACCAGGTGGAGCATTATGGCCAACATTTGATTGTCACCAAAATATATGCTTGCTTTATCTGCTTGTTTGCTCACTTGTCAACATGATTTCACGGCACGTTATGAATGTTTACGGCTGATTCTGGCTGGCTCTATCACAAGCCAATGTATCCGCATACAATGGTTCGTATGATAAACTACGAAAATGAACACATTGCAGTTTGTACAATGTTCTACAAATTAGTGTAAATTTATGTAATTAACATGAAGTTACAGGGGTTAAGTTCAGGAAAAGAACACAGTGAGAACGTACCTTAAAGTGACTTAAAGTTTGTGTAATTCTGAACAATGGTGTCCTGGAGAAAGTCCTGGGTTTTGTGACCCAGTCACCACCCCAGCCCACCTTCTTCTCCTGTCTGTGCATTGGTCACGTGATCACAGCCTTCCAAAATACGTGGGTTGCATGAAGCCTTCACCATCTAATCTACCAAAGCAATAACAGCTGCCGCATCTTGCGAATATTGACAAATTGTCGAGCATCTGACGACAAAATCTTCAACTGTGAAGACTATAATTTAACGTGCATAAACACTCTATAGATTAAATCATAGTTATTTAAAGTGCTTTCCGTGGGCCAGTGGCAGCCCTCAGAAACATTTTGTGCAGCCCCTGAATGTGACATGAAACGCATGCACTATGTTTGAATCATCTCCGGTCTATATTAATACTTCAACTTTTAAGAGCTAACATTTAGTACACCACTCGGCTACTGCGTCAGACTCCTACCAAGCATCCGTCACGTTAGGAATGACCACTTGTAGAAAGCTACTGGTTGCATGGCAACTAGCGGCACCTCACAGGTGTCCCAGGACTTGCTATCATCAACACCATTATGTCAACGCTGAAGTTGGTGGTTTTGGTGGACATCTCTGTAGTTAAATGTGGAAGTGAGATGGAAAAGATATTCAGTTTTTATGTGTGTACTTTTACTATGTGGGCCTCAATCATATGCTGGCTCCCTGTGGCACTCAAAGACTTTGAGAAGCCCTGGATTAGAGAATAAAGATTTCTTGTGGTCCATTCAGGTTTAACATGAACCTGATTTTGGCCTCAATATGTTCATGCAGATTTGACAGCTGTCAACTGTTTGACGACTGTGTTAAAGTTCTTTTCCAAGCAAATTGATTCAGAAGTTTTGCTGTCAGGAAAGCTGTTCACCAATAAAATATATGCCTATCAAATGACAGACATGGGTTAGCCAACTGCATAAATTTGTCAGCATTTTCCAACCCGCCAAGTCCACTTCTTATTTTGTGAATTTTCCAAGTCATTGCTGAGTAACCCCCACCAGCAAAAGCCATCTTGATAAAGGTGAATGGCAGGAACATGAAAGAGTGTTCTTTTCACTGATGCACAACAATGATTTTACAGTCCTGTCAACAAACAAAAATTATGATCCCTAATAATACCAGCAGCCACTGGGCTCGCCAAGATTGGCTAAGATTTAGTCCTGCACTTGGTGTGGATTGATCTTTTTTTCTTCCGTTGTTTTGTTTTTTATCATAAGCACTTCGTTTCAGATATGGTGTGTGTTTGTGTGACAGCTCAGGCTGTTCTCAGAACTTTTATTTTACTCAGGACTTCTTAAGTGTCTCTGTACGTTCATGAAATGAAGCCATAAACCCACAGATTAAAGGAATTCTTCATCACCCAAGTGACCATTTGCATATCAGTTACTTATCTCGTGTTATTATGAATTCATGAATTCTCGTATGCCTCCACTGTGAACGAAGTATCAGAAAATGAAGAGTGTATGTTGAATTTAATTTGTAGGGGTCCAGCAGGGGTCCGTTTCCAAACCCTCCCATGACTTGTGCAGTGTAATCCAAGTCTCATTTATGCAGTTGTATGCTCAGTACTTCCCCCTTTCTGATGGGGAACTATACTTAAAGGGAAACGTATCTATGCTCTCTTCAAGACCAGACTGTTGACAAAAACAGTAATTTTGCCTCGTTGAACACAGGAGCTGTTTGTCTACTGCTGCCTCAATTAGTTAGTTTATGTTATAATGTGACTTTGGTGTTAAAGGCTTAGGGCCTGTCCCAATACCCACACTTCCCCTAGAAATACCCACTTGCACTTGGTTGTGCGCATTCACGTCTAGGCTAGTGGTGTCCCAAAACAGATTCCAAGGGAGCCACACTTACAATGAAGTGGAAGATGAAGTCAGCAACTTCGGCAAGTTTTGGAAAACAGTTTGTTACTGTACGATCGGAATGAAGGCTATACAAACAACAGATGGTTGGACTAGCGTAAACTCATCAGCAACTTGGTTGAACACAATGTCAAAATATTTAAATCGCCTTACCCGAAAAAATCAATCAGAACTAGAAGACGTCGTAGGCGCCTCCTGTTTTCAGCATTTCTTCTCCGTTGATTCATCAGATGGAGAAGAATAAACATAGCACACGCCACAACACAAGCGCTGGAGCCGGCATTTTCATTGCGTCGCTACTACGCGTGACGTATGCCTGCACGTTGGCCACAGCGACTTGCATGAGGTGGTGTCCCATTTCTTTGGAAAGATCTCTACCCTAATAGTTTTCACTTTCCTCATCAAGGGTTATCTTGCAAACGAGGGCACTCAATACCAAGTGGAAGATTTAAGGGGTAGAAATGGGACAGGCCCTAAGTTTAGATTCACAAAATTCACAAAGTAACACAGACAAATAACTGATTGAGGCAGTGCCCAGCAGGTTCTGTGTTCAGCAAGGTAAAATAACTGTTTTAGTCAATGGAGTCTGGCTCTGAAGAGCATGGATAATTTTTACTTTACTTTAGTTCCCTATCATTAAGGACAGTCTGTTTGGGAAGCACTGAGCATACGACTAGATAAATCAACTTGGATTACACTGCCTGAGTTGTGCGAGAGTTTGTAAACTGATGTTTTTTGGATTCTCCGTTCACTGTGAGGGCGTCCAAGAAAAAAAAAAAAAAATCTTGATAAATTCAACATAAAACAGGGCAAGTAATTGATAAACAAAGGATCATTTTGTGGGCGAAGTATTCCTTTAAGTTCAAATTTTTTCTCAGCTTGAAACATTTTAAACTCCAGACAAGTTTTTACCTCACTTGCACTACCTACAGCAAAATTGTCTCTGCATCCACTTATATCTTTGCTATGTATGCCACTGAGTCACCCCTAAAATTAGCTTCACACCTTTATCCTCACATACAAGTCACACTGTATGTCACGAGCTTGACAAGTCAGAAAAGACTAATAACAGTAAGCAAGTGGTGCAGGGAGGGTTCCTGTCGGTGCCTCACTGGAAGAAAGGCTAAGTGAGAGAGGTGAAATTGTTAGATGGTTTTGCCAGGCTAGCTCTCTCCGGTCATTTGTCCCTTTACGTTTCAGCCGTGTTAGTAATTCTAATATACTGATGAAGCATACAGGAGCAGCCGGGTCATTTTGGCTTGTAGTGAGCGGGCCTTGCATCTTTCTCCCAGCAGCTCTGCAGTTAACGGCACATCAATAGCGGCAGGTCCTCAGAGGAATCATCAGTTTGATCCTGGCTGTGACTCTGACTCCTGCTTGTCCTCACTCAGGCCTCTGCCTCCTGTGTAGGCCACTGGCAATGAGTGGTAATAACTATAATGGCACAATTACCTCTAATTCAATGCAAATGTCGCGCCTTAGACCCAAGGCACTCAGTTAGCCCCGGGGCATCAAAGATGGCCGTGGTGTTGTGGCTTAAATGCTACCAAGTAACCATAAAAGCCTGAACACTTACTTTCTCCACGCCTCCAGTCGAGATATTTCACCCCAACACAATGCAAGATATTGTGTAGTCGGCTTATTTATGGATTGACGCTGTTCCCTTTTAGCTTGCAGGGCAGAGCTCTGCCACGGTCTAATGAGGCAGAAGACAACCTGAAATCAATAGCTGCCCCCAGCGCAATGCAATGAGAACAGCCCCAACAGAGGAGTCCAGTAATTAAATGTATTTCACCATGTATAACGGCCGGCTGGTTAAAGGTTGGAGAGCAGGAGAGTTGTTTTGCAGAGTTTGTCAGAATGTAGGTTAAGTCTATTTTTTTCCCTCCCTCCTACTTTTGCCAGCTGTGAGGTGCTTTTAGTCTGCAGGGTAATGTCTTTTCTGGCCTTGTTAGTCTTAATGCACAGAGGCGGAGTACATTCCCTGTAGTTGACTACTCTGGTCCCAATGTAAATGCCTGATGTAGTGCAGAAGACGGTGCATGGTGTTGTGTTGGTGCTTTAAAGAGTATTTACCTTGAGAAATCCTCCATGGACATAAAATGGCCTTACTATTGACCGATCTACAGATAATAGTGTTGCAAAGTGGGAGGGTTTTTTCTGTACATTGGCACTTTAAATGATAATCTCAATGTTCTTTGACAGAGCAGTACAATCAGTCAGTCTCAGAGGGGTTGAGGGGGGAAAATCCTGTTTAAGCAATGGGGTAGAGAGGGGAATGTACCAAAGTTTATTGTTTGAGTGTGAGTTGAATGAGTGCAGACAGGTTTGAGGAGAGCCTTTGACCAGCATGAATGTTCCAAAGAGTCACCACATTATTCAGCATTTCCAACAGAGATCCAGGGTCAGACATCAGATGAGCAAAAAGGTAAATAAATTAATCAAACCGGCTCCTGAATCCTCCGCTCCACTACAACAGCAGTCACAATGGATTACCTTCATGATCACATTTTCTCTCTGAGGAAGAGAGAACTCACCTCAAGGAGCTTGCAACGATCAATCAAAAGGAGAATGAATTGTATGCAGAAAATGCTTTGTGTGGCTCAAAACTCCTCTTCTCATGCCTTTCTCCTCCACACTGGCTCTGTCCTCCATCGTTCGGCGGTGTAGCGGTGGATATACCCACCGCTTTTTCAGTTTACCACCTATGAGCCAAAACGCCACCAGAGTATAAAGAAGAGCATACCCACTTCCTCCTCAGTAACCTACCACTATACCACTGCTTTCTTTCTGTGTACTACTTTCTTCTACACCCCTGAAAACGTATTGGTTGCATGATTGCAGCCTTCCTGACAATGTGGGTTACACACAGATTACTGGCTCATGATTTCAGGGGTTATATGGGAATTGTGGTGTGGGATTATCTTATTTTTTCGTAGGTATACGTATGAAGAGTCTATGAGAACAGCAACAAAACAATGAACTTAAAGAAGATAAAAAAAAACTTTCTAGAGCACCAGCAAACATGGGAATGGGAAGGTGGGTGCAGAGGTTGCTGTAGCACCCCCTATTGACATCCACTGCAGGGGCATACTGAGGGGGGAGTTTTATGGCAGCTAATGATGGGGTGAGCAATGAGCGGATGTATGATCTGCTCAGGGAAAGTGTCTTCCATGTCCGACACCATACAGAATGAAATATTAGACGTTTTGGCACATGCAGTCCAAAGAGAAATTGTGTCTGAGGCAGGGCAGCGCACATTCTTTGGACTAACAGTTGATGGAAACACCACTGTAAGTATGTCTGAGCAGTTTTCCTGTAGCACCTAGGTAAGTGTGTGCACATACATATTTATGTGCGCACATTTATACTGTGCAGCATCCCTCAGCAAAAATATGTCCCAGCGTGCTGTCAAAGCACATGCCAGCAAACTGTGAGTCGGTGATGATTCTCTGAGTTTGTCATCATGACCCTTCACATCACACATCGTCACATGATGCATTGTTGATATAGAAATGGTGATTAGTATATATTTAAGATCTTATGCACACAGGTGTGTCTGTTAGTTTTTAACAAAGAACCAGGTAGTTTCTATAATCAAGAGAGTTTCCTGTCCATCTAAATCTTGAAAAGCTTCCCTCCACTGTTTTACTCTGTAAATAATCAGCCAATCATGAGGTATTCTAGTCATTTTGTTTTGGCAGGCTATAATTGTTAGTCATGTTAATCAGATATCATTCATGGATGTAGGTTCCGTACATTGTGGTCATTGTAAAGGATGACTCCCAGCCAGTCCAACATCGTTTCTTACCTCATGAATTTCATTAGAAATTCAACCATGGCTGTACGCTAACTTGTTTTTCACATAGCAGAGGTTGAAAATTTTGAAGCACAGGCCACAAAGCTGTAGCACATGTGTAGAAGTATTAATTAAGTCTGTTCTACTTATACACAAATTAAATTCTTTGTTAGAGGCAGTTTAATGACCTTTCAAAATGAGCATATGACTGAGAAAATGCAGCCTTTTTCTTTTAAAAATCTATTTATAATTATTATCATTATTCATGCATAGAGCATGTACACGGGAAGGAGGAGTGCTGAGGAGGTTGCAGCATTTCCTAAAACCTGGATCATTAAAAAAACCCATCAATTTATAAAAGTTTAAACTTTGTTTTGAAACGATAGTTTTTCCCCTTTCTTACTATAATACAGGCTATATCTGTACTACACAATTAAAAATTAATTAGTATGATGGAAAATTACTTTATATACGTTAATATACAGCCCTTCTTTTCATTTAAAATCAGTTTTCATTTACATATTGTGCAGCTGTATATTTTCAATCAGGGAAAAAATCCGTCTTTGCATTTTATTTGGATCACAGTCTGTTGTTGTTTTTTAATAAAAGTGCTTGCGACATCTCAAATGTGGCTTTGACTCGCAGCAAAACATGTAGCCCATTTTGTAGAAAATACTGAGATATGTATCGTGTATCGCCAGTCACTCTGTAAGTACAGAGATATGAATTTTTGTCCATATCGCCCAGCCCTAATCTGGTATATGAAACGGCTGCATTTTAGGCTCTGTCTCATGATATACTACAACTACCAAGAAGAATAGCGGTGCGCTATCAATTCAAACAAACAAGCGCCTCTGTCTCACACACACAGCGCAAAGCTGTACAGCAACATATATGTCGCACTGTACAGCCTTGCCCCAACCTCAACACTATAATTAGTGACACAAAAAACTGACAAACTGTTCCCAATTAATTGGTCAGTAGTCTGAAATGTCTCCCCAAACAAAGCCTACACACACATATTTCTAGTATTTTTGAACTTAAAGCAGTTAAGTTTTAACCAACACAGGGGGGTCGATTACACATATCAAGTAGTGTCTCCCATGTCAGCTAATCTAATATTTGTCTTTATTTTTTTTTTCAAATCCATATTTATATTATTGGGGAGATAATTCACCTTGTGTAAAGTGTTGAATTAAATGGCAGAAATACTGTGATGAAAGCCCCACAAAAGCAATATGCAGGGCTGTTGCCTCAGGCTTTGTGGCTTTTTATTGCTGCATATCGCTGACGGGCAACTCAGACAAGCTGCTGGTATTGGGCCATAATTGAAGTTGATATTAAAAGACAGGAGCAATGCGTAAGTCATGAGAGAAACGCAGCGGGGTCATCTGAGCCAAATGACACGCCGGTGTAACTGCAGTCACCTTCCCTGTATACTTGACAAACTGCTTCCAGCAGGCTACACAGGAAACAAAACAGATACATAAACCACTGCCCTTCACACAAGCCCTTGACTTCGGTGATTTTGCATTATGGCATTGTCACCACTTAAGATGTGCTGCTCACAGGACAATAACCTGAAGGAGAAAGTGAAATGACATCAAGCTCACCTCGAGCTGTTTGTATGCTACACCAAGGGTAACTGCTGCATTACTGAAACACCTGCTGGGCACAGGACACATTACGAGCCTCACCCATCATTTTTCAGCAACATTAATTTTTGGGCCGTGCTGATTTCAGCTTGTATTGTGCTGACGATATGATTCCTACAGAAAATAGAAAACAGTGTGGTTAGGAAAAGGCTGCTCCTTAACAACAGGTGTGTAACAACAGTAAGGAGTTATAATGTCTTAAATTTATGATGTACTGCGCTGAGCGTGATCCCAATAGTCACACATTAGCAGAGCCAAAGAGAAGATGTCTGCACTTCTTGCCTTGCACTGCATCACATGGTGCTCTGACTCAGTCTATTTCTAGGATCATGTGCTGTAAGACGGGTGGAGCTGGTTCACTGTAATCTGTCATAGTGGGCTACTAATGTCACTGGCATCCTACCAAAGCAGCACAACTCCCAAAGTGTTTGCACAGTATATACCCCATACAAATGTTTTATGTTAGAAGTAATTGAATCTTTAAGTCTTAAAAAGTTATTTATCAGGAAAAAATGATATGATCCAGTTTAAGTAGTTTTAATGGTTTAATACGTTCCTGAAATAACTTGATTTGCTTTGGAACATTTAAAGAACTCTTTGCAAATCAGATTAAAGCTGCATTTATACTGGAGGTGGTTTTAAAATGTGATTTAAACCCAAATATCTAGAGATGCTGTGTGTCTCAGACTGGCTGCTCTAATCAGATTTCCAGCTGTGCTTTATGTCACTTTGCAGCACTTAACGCTGACATCAAGTCCGACGCGGAGGCCTAGTTGGCGTGACATGACTGCATCATCAAACTCACTGATGCTGTGTGGGCCTTTTTATTAGCTGCGACCAGCAGCTCTACAGCTTGCTCTGTTGGTGGGTTGGTTAGTCGGTCCACAGAAATTTCCCCACCCTTTGGCAGCTGCAGCTTTTATCCTAGTAGGCTGCAATTTGCCACAGAGTTTGCAGCCACTGTGAGTCCATACAAGAAAGACGTTTGAAAAAATGAGATATAACATGCAAGGTACCCTGGTTGCGTTGGTTGTCAACGTTCTGGAATGCTGTGTCAACGTCAGCCTGTTACATGCATTGTTTGTTTTCACACAAACGTGGTTGGGTTTAGGAAAAAAGAAGAGGGTGTGGCATTAGAATCATACAGGAAGCGAACACCAGCCTCCTGGTGTAAGTGGGTGGTTGATGGATCATCCACTACTCCTCCCACCCGGATTACTCGGACTTTCACCCCCTTAACCTACGTTGGTGCTCGACATCTCCCTGACGTCGCCGGGCACCATCACAGAACAACTGGTCGTGTACTTTCAGTTGAAAGGAAATAGTTCCTGCATGAAACTGCTCGCAACAAGATCTGCGGATTATCTTGAGTGACTGGGTCATGGTTTCTGGAAAGAGAAAGAGTTTTTTGAATGTATTTTTTTGGCACTCTCACACCAAAACTATTTAGATTGATGAATAGCACTACAGGTAAGAGGGATGAACCGTCCCTTTTAGCTACTGTCATTGAAACTCAGCACTTCGTGCAGTGGTTTCACTGTAAAAGCCTTCCATTGATTGAAGGGGCATAACCCTTAAAGATCCTGGAAGGCTTTTAATTTGCCTATATATCCTTGTCAAACTATGTGTGCAGTGTCATGTCAGAAACCTTGTTAAAGCCAGCTTGTCTGGAGGAACAACTGTGTGCAAATGTGTTTTTTATGTTATGAAGCAAAGGCAAGGCAAGTTTATGTATATAGCACATTTTAGCAACAAGGCAACTCAAAGTGCTTTACATAAAACACCAAAAGCATCGAGACAAGGTGCAAACGAGGCACATCATAAAAGGAAATTTAAAAACAATGGATTAAAAAACTGGAGAATAGAAAATAAAAGGTTAAAGTATTCTAAGACAGGTATAAAAATACAAGAATAAAATTTCGAATGCTGTTAAATCAATAAAAAACTGATGCTTCTAGTAGTAAACATCTGGTTTAAACTGTCGAGTTGCGTTGATAGTAACTTAACAGCTCACAAAAATAGCAAAGTAAGTGTTCTGAATGATTTAGCACATGAGACATTATCTGTGTAGCAGAGGGGTGAGGCATGACATGACTCTGCTGTACTGAAGGAACCAGTTGTGTGGAAATTAACATACTGAATTTACGATGTGAACTCCTACAGTACAGGTAATTACGCCTGGTGTTTATTACCTGGACTCGTTTGCAATCAGCCTTTATTTCTTTGTGATGACTACAGCCATGATTTAAAGTCCCCTCCACTAAGGATGTGTTTTGTCTTCTCGTTCCTTCACTTGGATGTTTGAACTTCACTGTGCAGTTTGACACTAAAACACTGTTTTCACATTCATCTGTTGAAAAGGAAAATTTCTCTTTGTTCACCTTAAATCTCAGTATAAGATGTGTATATGCCGAGGGAAATTTTGTGACATCACAATTTTGGAAGCCAATTAATGGAACAATAAGCAAATACATATGATGTTGAAACATGAAGCCACCAGTGCACATATACTGAGAGCAGCAGTTAAAATATTGAAATGAAATTTTTTTCAACTAAATAATTTACCTTTTTTATAGGGAAACTGTATCAGACACAAATTATTATTCCAGTAGAGATTTGTATGTGTCTCTAGGGGATCTGTTATGGGCAGAATTATGTGTCGCTAGGACCTGAATTTGAATCATTTGAGTTTTAATAACTGCATTAAAATATGAATTTGAATCACATTATTTTAATTTTTATTTTAATTTGAATTTCTTAACCTGAATCATTGCATTAAAAACTGAATTTGAACCGCATAGTTTGGAATCACTTTATTAGTCTGGGACTGAATTCCAACAAACTTAAAACTGAATGAAATATTATAAAATTGAATTCAGTTGCTTTGAAACTGTGTGATCCTCACTGAAAATTCTCTATAATATATCAGTGATACTCAACTTAAGACCTGGTGCTGGGTGGCCCACTGCTTCTCATCCCAACTCGTAAAATATGGCTGCTTTGTCTGTGGACCTTTATGTCGACATATTACGCCTGTTACATGTATTGTCTCTTTTGAAAATACTTATGTTTCACAGGAAATGTACAGTTTCTACTCATTAAATGCATACAGTCTTTTTCAAAATAAACTTGCGTCAGTAAAACAACTCTTTACGTTTATTTCCGTGTGCAACAAAAGCACATGGTTAGGTTTAGAAAAAAAACATCATGGCTTGGCTAAACATTCACACAGGAAGCAAACATTAGGCTTCTGGGTGAAAGTCCAGGGTTTATTGGACCCATCCACTTCCCACCAGCCCGCCCTATGAGGACTTTCCAGCTCCTTATATTACATTGTTAATGGCGACATTACTAACCTTTGCTAGGTTGTGCGTTTCATAACACGGTGAAAGGTGCCTTTGTGGGTAGGCATCTGAAACGGACGTCCTCTGACATAGCGCTGGTATTTGATGACTTCAGTTTGTGGCCACTTCACCAGCAACTGCTGCCATCCAGTGCAAATTGCACTGCTGCAAAAAGTGCCTTTGTGCATCATCATATAATGCCCAAAGCAGCAGTATTTTATTTTCCAAAATGAGAATGGGCTGACTATTTGCACACATCCCTAATTTGAATGTAGATACATTGCCACAGTGCATAGAAAAGCATTAAAATAGTTGTTAAAAAAGTGCAGAGGTTCAGCTTAGCCCCGGATGTCCTCATCCTAGAAACGCCCCTGCATGTACCTGACCTGTGCAGGGTTGCTGCTACTGGCTTCTGGGGCTGCTGAGACCTGATTTCCTTCTTGGCAAAAATGAGTGAGGATGGCAAACACTGAAAGGTTGAAAACAGGCAATTTATGGTTTATAAAAAAACGGATAAATTAATGTGTTTATTAACTGGCCCCTGGCCTTCTGTCATTTTGCAATCAAGATGAGTATCCCTGCCCTATGCTTCCACATTCAATTCCCACAGTTCAAATTCAGTTCTTGCAATGTAATTCCAGTTCAAACAGCAAACAAAGTTGAGCTTAGCCATCTGACACCTGCTGCTGACCTGGTGTAGCTGAAAGCAGCGGGTTCTCACAGTGATGTCACTGCTGCACTTTCACATTCACTTCCTTAAAAGCAGATATAAATGGGATTTGCATAAATAACCTTACAGATTTAGTTTGCTTTGTGAACTACTTCACAGACTGCAGTCTGAGCAAATAGTCTCAGAGCAGAAAGAAAAATGAGAGTTTAGTATTCAGCACAAAGAGAAATGATGTGCTCTGATCTTTTTTTTTTCCTGCAGCGTGAGACATCTGTCATCATCTCCTACTTGTTTATTTGAGGCGATACTTTGGAGATTAAAAACAGCCTATATGTATCTTAAGCATGTTTGAGTGCCGTGTTCATACGCAAAACGACACAGAGGAGGAGAACGTCATCATTCAACATCAATACCCCATCTATTATTCATGCCTCGTGTACTTGCTGCAGTCTTCATCGGCTTGTAACAAGGCTTTCCGATTCCGTCTCCCCCCAGCTCTGACGGCGGTGCCCCCGCGCACACACACTCTCCACGCTTGCCATGTGAAATTGTGGATTTCGCCTAGTTAATGCAGCCATATGAATTATTAATTGTAATAAGTGGAGCTTCCAGGCTCTGTGTTTTATTGCGTCCTCCTTCACTGCTCTGTGACATTACAGAAATGGCAAATGTGTCCGAGACAGACTGAGCCCATTAATAACGGAGCGGAGCTTTGTTTCCTCCGTGACTCCAGACCTCGCTCGCCTTCAATAAGGCTTCTGACGTCTGGCTGTGTGGGATCTGCAGCATTTTAATGGATTCCCCTCCAACCCCTGCATTACAATCTTATGAAGTGTTTATTTAAGGGCAACAAGAATGCTTTTAAGAGTACGTAGGTTATTTGCACCAAATAAAGTGGAAGTGTGTGTAGCTTCAGCAAATTTGTGAACCTCTTAAGATCTTTAAACGTGGCATCATTTTCGCCTCCACCATAGCTCTTATTGTCTGGTATAAAAGGTGCATTATCATCTTTGGTGTCTTTCTTATTGTCACCAAGATAAATGCTTTCTCATAAGACATTGTAATTAAGAGGGGGCCTACACCTCCTGTCCCAGCTAACCAGGGATCAGAGCACAGGCAGGGCACAAGCAAACTCTGATTTATTACCCTCTTCTACTAAATGAGCTCTTGCATGCTAAGCTCCCCTGAGGCTAATATAATCCTTAGTTTAAAAAAGTAGAACCTATTGACCAGAGCAAGAAAAAAAAACCCTCATAATGTGTACATGTGGATTTATATGAGGTAGAACTATATTTAAAAAACACACAAGAAACTGATGCAGGGTCAGGTAGACACGGTGCAGACAGTGAGTAAGTCTGGGTCCCTTGGCAGTTGCACAAACAACCAGGACGAATAAATATTTCATTTTGTGTTGAGTGGCACCCCAAGAAAAGAAAAGCATAGGTGTATCTATATTTGGATGTATTATTAATAAAGAATCGGTATTTGAAACATGTAGTAAACTGTGTGCTCCAGGTTCCAGGCTTTTGTTCAGTACAGAATGTGTCATTTTAATTTCCTGTTCAAGGATTATGTGAGAGACACAGGTTTACACTTTTAAATAAATAATACAAACACATTTTTATGTTTTTGAGGATGATATGCAGAAGTAGGTACAATGACTCCTTTCAGAAAATATCTGGGGAAAAGATGACAAGACACACTGTTTGAATAACTGACTAAGTGATCAGATATGTATATACATATATATATATATATGTGTGTGTACATTAGCTCCTTCCTGACTTTGTATGTGAGGGTTGATGCTGGGCAGGTAATGTACAGCTGGGTTTTCAGAATGGGGAAGAGCAGAGTTGATCATTCTTTGTGTGTTTGTCACCATGAGTGACACATTTCACATAACACATGGCCATTTGATCCACCGTTGATATGAAAAATATTGATTATTGCATGTTTAAACCTCACATAATTTTCTACATCATTTAATTCATCGTCTTTTGAGCACATCTGTTATCAGAGTCTCACGCCCTGGGTTTTGATGTTGCTTCTCTTCTCAACTGACATCTCTTTGGACATTTGGACATGTCAGTTCATACTTCAGTGCTGCCAGGCTGAGGCTTTGGAGGGAGACAGAGTTGAATGGACTTGTGAAGAGGAATCTGCCTAACCAAGCAGAGCTCCCTGCTCTGACTGGCAACAGTTGACTGGCTCCCTGAGCAGATGATGGGCAGCTCATTGCTGCTTTCTCCACTCTTACAGCATTGAAGTGGTATCCTGTGGAGTCCTTGAAAAACCTCTCTGTTTTTTGACTACCTTTACATTTCACCTCCTACTTAAACCATTTTAGACATAAAGTGCACTTCCAGAGTCACCTCATCTTCCAGGGACGTCTTTAAGAGCTTTATGGACAGATAAACTGCTTCCTCTGGGCAACACAAACCTGTTTTTGTCCCTTGGTGTTTCTGCCTGTATTTCCTAACACCCTTGTGGTGTATTTACGGCCATTTATCCATTCAGGTGCCACTACGTGATAAATTCTCTACTCACTGATGCAGAGTGGGAACTGGCAGAAGGCACTCACACACAAACTGACTTGGAGAGTCTTTCTTCTGCCTATATACATCCTTGTCCAGATGTGTCACTGCCAATTTTCCCAGAGG
This sequence comes from Epinephelus awoara, assembly GCA_035609425.1. Taxonomy (NCBI): domain Eukaryota; kingdom Metazoa; phylum Chordata; class Actinopteri; order Perciformes; family Serranidae; genus Epinephelus; species Epinephelus awoara. The sequence continues at coordinate 8,645,887 of CM069305.1, forward strand.
ATGGAGAGGAAGATATCAGTGGAAAAGATGCTGATCTCTAAATCAGCAATGTCCACCCATATCCAGACAGGATCCTGAACCAGAGTCCTGCACGGGTCCAGTTTTCAAGATCTAATCAAGATTCAAGATTTAATCTATGTAAAGGAACTTTACATGTGTAATAATACTTTCTGTCCAGAGCGACGTTCAGCAGTTACGAGCCGTCACGTGTTTTTAGAATCCATGGAGGAGAGAAGTAATCCATCAGGGAAACACTTCAGAAACATTATACAGTGATAGTTGTACGTTTTATCCACTTATTTCTCAAATACCTAAATAATTATTTACTGTTTTGGAAGCGGCGCTTGTTAGACGGTGGCAGCCTTGTTGATTCTCTCGTCCAATCACAAATTGTGTTATTAGATGGTGAAACGCGTGTAAATAGCTGAACCAATGACCATTGTGAAATAGCGGAAGCGATCCTCAGAGAGTAAATAATGACCAAGATAGTTATCTGTAGTTTACCGAACTAACTTATTTCATTTTATTTTATTTATTATTATTTTATATTAATTTTGATGTGTTTATCTAAAACCCGCGATCCGACCTGCATGTTATTTTTCCAACCCAGATCCGAACCTGGCTCTGTCTGGACTCTGTCCTGAACACATCAGAACCTACTTGCCAACATTTGATGACTTATAGACTTTATTACAGTGTCATCTGAAAAGGATAATTCTATGGACATGGACATTCCTCAAACTCTTATGATATTCCAATTATACAGTATCATGTATATATTCCGGGAACTTAAAACCTAGTTCTTCCCTGTGGTTTATTGAGACATTTGGCCTTCATAAACCTTTTTTAGTTCAGGCATGATTATGAGGTTCACATACATTTCACAAACGTTTACATTTTATCGTAGTTATACAACCAGGAGGATTCTAATAACTGATGAGAAGCTACACTAGCAACATTCATTTTGTCTGCGGAGTAAAAGGCCTTTAGTCCCACCACTCAAAATCCAAATAGTTGCCCATTATTTTCACACAGGTGGTGCAACTGGACCTGTCACTCCCCTGCAAAACATTTCTAGCAGTCAGGTTCCATACCAGGGTGACCTAGTATTAATACAGATACAGGCCCATAACAGAGGGGTCACTGATTTGATTCCTGCGACAGACAACATATCTATCAACAGCTGTGTATGCTGTCACAGTGTCCTTGAGCAAGATGCTGCACTGCTTCCTGTTCACTTCCCGGTGCGTCTCTCTGGATCAGTGTCAGCTGAATGTAAATGCAATTCAAAGGTGCAGTGATCAGCCCGGGCAATCTATGACTGACACGAGACACTGATAGGACCTGACAGACTGTGATAGAGATGGAATAGCTCAGGTCTGGGAACTCATGTAGCCAATGTTCCTCTCAGTATCAGCGTTATTAACTGCAATATGGATGTAGTGTTCTATCAGGCAGACGCTGAATATCGAGTATATGGACATGACAACTACCTGGGAGATGTGTTGAATATGATCAGTGTCCTTGGAACAGAGCTCGGGTGCAGAATGAAAATATTTGGACTTCATTAGTGTGTTCACAACAAGCATGTTTTGAATGGTTTTATTGTTTTAGCGTCTGCACTTATCGTGACTAATGGATACCAACCACAGAAAACAACCCTAAACCTGAAGGTCTTCTTGGTACACTGACGTGTGAAAGCCAGAATTTTCTTGAAATATATGAAAAGACAAGAAAAACAAAATTAATGTTGAGTTATATTCTCGCATGCTCTTAACAGATATGAATGCCAGAGGATGTAAATTTCAGGTCCATCAATGATCGGAATAAAATCACTGTGGTGCAGACCCGAAATTAGCTTTGTATCTTCACACAAGGGACGTGACTATTTTTCATTTATTTTCCAATTATTTTTCAATTGATTCTAAAAGAAAGTTTTTCTATAAATTGTCCAAAGTTAGTCAGTTTAATATGAAATATAACAGAGGCTTATATTTTAGAGGCTGTAACTACAGAATGTTTGCCATTTTGTGCTTGATAGGGTTGGGCAGGTGTTAAACATTTTCAAACTGGTTTCATATTAGGCCAAGCACTGGACTGGTACACTAAATGTTACCACTAGATGTCACACTTGACCAAGTAACTGCTCCTGAGTGGAACGTAATGACACTGGATCCTAACAGACTGTTGCATCATGAAACCTTGGACGTTCTTTGTCCACATTGAACCCAGTAAAATGCACGTCTGTTACATCATGTAAACAAGCCACGTACTTATCAGCTGTGCACTTGAGATCAAACTTTAGATGTAATCACTTTAAAGATGGTGAGTAACCCACTTGCGAACATCCTACGTTTGTACTTTTAAAACAGAAAACACACGTTTCATATAGGTTGTTATTAGGGATAGAAATTTACCAGAAACTTATAAACGAATAGATAACTCCGTATTTCAGTATCATGAATAAGTCATTCCTCGTCAGTCGTGGTGCTGTCAAAGTGACCGTCAGGTAAAAATAGAAACAGGGTGTCCGAAAAATGTTCCGCTCAGAACAGGGCACTGTTATGCTTGTGGCCAGTTAGGACACCTCTTTCATCAGCCTCAAATTCAAAATGTTGCCATATTGGTGCAGTTTTAGTTTTAGACTAAATTCACCATGTCTCCTATCGTCACCCCAAAAAACACATGAACTTTTTAAGTACCGAGAATTTCAAGGAAGCAGTGAAGTGATGGTAGAAGTGAACGTGGATTTGGTCTTCTCCTGGCTTAGATTGTACTATCTGGCTGTCCATTTAAATATCTTCTTTTTCTGGCGTGGCTGTCCTCCTGGCAATAACCTGGAAGAAATACCTTCATGGCTACAGATTGAACATCTTTTTTGCAAGTGTTTCTGCCTCCCAGCACTTCTTAACAGCCAACAAAGGTTTAAAAAGCTTGGTCTCAGATGTCATTGATGTTGAAGGCCCCTAAAACATACCTGGAGTATCACCTCTATGGGAGATTTGTATATATCAATGATCACCTTGCCTCTCTCCAGCACCAGCAGCAGACATTTCAGCATTCTACCCCACATTTCCTCCACTTTCTACAATTGCGGCACTTTATTGGGGCTCATGTCCCACTCCATGTGCAGTACCCTCATCATGCTGCTTTAGACAGTCTCTTGGCTATTAAACCATATATTGAGGGTGCTGTGTCTTATTTTTTACAACATTCTACAAAAGTAAAAACACCCATCATCAAAACAGTTTCATGAAAACTGTCAGGAAGCATCGGGTACCAAGATTACAGATGAAGAGTGGGAAACCTGTTTTGAAAATATTCACAGTAGTTCAATAAATGCTGGGCCTGCCTTGATACAACTCAAAGTTGTTCATAGATTGCACTTAAGACTTAAAAAAAATATTCAAAGATGCTTCACCCCTCTGTGTGAAACATCTGAATCAGACCAAGGAACTCTGTCACCTATTCCTGCTAAGGCTTTTTCGAAGGAGTTGCCTTCTGCCCCTCTCACCACACTATTTGGGGTGGTTGAGGATAGGCTCAGGTCATCTCGCTGTCCGCACTGCTAGTAAGAAAATTGCTGCTTCAATTTTAGAAATCTGAGAAGCTCCCAACATTTGGCAATGTCAACTAGAGAGGAACTCGAAGAAACCAACCAAACCAAGAAAATCTGGCAGCCGGTCTTTAGTTTACTTTTTAATCTGCCGGAACATGTCATAATGACGAATGCCGGTTCAGCTGGTTTGCAAAAAATCCAGCAGGTGTAAGCTCAAAGCCGGAAATCGACCCAACTCTACTTAATAAATCCCTTAAATGAATAATTATCATAAAATAGTTGGCAATCTGTTTTCTGTTGATTGTCTTATTGAGTAATCAACACTTGTTTGAGCCCTACATTTCATCACAACATCATGACCATGTGGATGTTCTGTTGGGGAACAGGTGGAAGGTCATGACATCACTGGCGACCATACAGTAACACACTCCCTCTGCTCAACACTTATTTGAATTTTTGTGTCAAATTGAATCCATACTCTTACATGCTTATTTTGTCATATTTTGATATTGATTTAAACCCTTTCCCAAGAGAAGGTATCGCATCATCTGAACAGCCAGAGGAAGGGTTAATGAAACACATGATAAGTCTGTCCTGCTGAGCTATGCTACTTGCCAGCAGTCTGATGGAGAAATGATCCCAGGCAGTGATAGGCCTCTGCTGAGGGAGGTGGATGCAATTTTAAACACCCACACTGGCGTCTTTATGCAAAGTGGAGCTGAGGGCCTGTCAGAGGGAATCACAAGGTGCTTGATGGCTGGAAACAGTTAAAAGGTTTTTTGCATAAGCGCTGCGTGGCTAATTAGCTCCACGCATATGTCGGCTCCCGCTGCAGGGCTGCCCGAACACCTCGAGCCACCTCTGGTCCCCCCCCCCTCTTTGCCAATCCCCAGGACGTTCACACAGGCTGTCAAACCCCCGCTAACATCCTATCTGCGTCAGTGTCACTTACAGTCGAGCACGGCGGAGGAGACGCGCCTCGGCTCTTGATATGGTTTGTGAAGGGCGTACACATAAAATATCCATGCCTGAGTCTTTGATTGAAGCTGCGCAGCAAGGATGGCCCAAGGTTGCTGCATTTCAAGTCAACAAAGAGGAGCTGATCAGAGGGGCTGAGCTGACGGACGAGGAGGTGAATGGCGTGAGCTGGTTGTTCAGCGGGGAGATATCTCAGCAATCCCTGCAGTGTTTTCATGACTCAGAGTCTCATCACTTACACATTACTCAGCTCTAACCTCTGCCTGCCACCTTCCTCCCTCTGCTCCCCCTCAGGGCCTCTGCTACTCCAGCTATGAAATGAGATGACATGGTTTTTCCTGTGTGGACGGGCTGTCCCTGCTTCAGCCTGGAAGGGACGATGGTGTTGTTTACCCCGGTGTGTGTATGTGTGTGCATAATTTGCTGATCAAATCTGGTCTTCTTATTACTCTTTTATCTGTGTGAACAAAAGAAAAGCACCCAGCACATTTGTCTATCTCCTGTTGGATCTTGGAAAAGAGACGATTGCTGTTGTGCAGGACGATCAGGTGTTACTGTGCTGACTCAAACAGACACAGATATTTAGAGATAAGAGAGGATTTGGTTTATCGGTTTGACTTCTGCAGCTAGCCGTCCTCAGATCAATTTTAAAAGAATAGTTTAAGCTTTTTGAAAATGAGTGTATTCACTTTCTTTCAAGAACTATTTTCTTTTTAACAAACTTCACCCACTAACCAACTCACAGCGCACAAGAGCGTCGTGAGTCGTCTGATCCTTTTCCCTCAGCTGGTTCTAAGTGGTTTTAAGAGACATGAAGGTTAATCGTATCCCAGCCATCTGATCTGCAACACTTTAGTTTTTGGTAGCGTAATGCTGCTGCCATTGTGATCCACCTTGATCCAGTGGCAGGACAGTGTTGAGTCAAGTAGAGGTGAGCCAGGATGCAAAGACAGCTGGAAGAAGACATGTCGGTTCTATTGGCCTGTGAGATCACTCCCTTAGCCTGGCAGCTTCCCAAGCGAGCCATGAGGCAGTATTGCTGGGAGAAAGGTCTGGGTCACCAGTGTTTGGTGAATCAGTACGAAATCAAGGTAGACCAAAAAGTGGCCTTTGATGGTTGAGGGAAAAGGTGGTAGATGTAGATGTATATGGTAGATGAACCTCAGCATAAAACTGACCACCTTTACATGCATACTAATGTTTTACTGTTATTCAGAATATCACATTATTCCAAATTTGATATGGGCATGAGAAAGGCATATTCCCTTTGCATATTCCAAATTAGGCCTTTTTACGAATGTAAATGTTGCATTTTCCAGTAAGGCGTGGGATAGACCGGTGCTACTTGTGTTTTAGGAGCATTCTTTCTTTCATTCATCTCAGTTGGATTTTACTGCAGCCTGCAGCACACAGCCTCAGCTCTGTGCATTGTACACAAACCAACTTGCCAAAAGCTTGCAAGGCTGGAGTAGAGATGCATGCCAAAGAGAAAAGCCCACATTCATTTCTGGTCAGAAGGAGAAACACACATACTTTTGAACATTGGGAAAGGGAGTGCCTTGGTAACTGAGTGGTTACAGCGTATGCCACATTACCACAATGCCCTAGGTTCGATCCATACTTGGTACCTTTGTTGCAAAACATACCCCTCTCTTTTCTCCCATTTCCACTCAATCAATTAAAAGTGAAACTCTAAAATAAAGTCTAAAAAAAGAACATTATCAAGGCCTTGGATATGTGCAGATATTGCAACATCAACCTTTTCAAGAATGTGGTTGAAGGAATAATAAAGGTAGGCTTTGTTCAAACAGTCAAACAAGTCGCCACTATTTTATGTTAATTGGCATAGCTGCATGTAAATGGGATTATTAGTGGAATACTCATTTCCATTAGCCCTGTAAACGGCTTAGTAGGAATATTGTCTTTTTTGCAATATTGGCAAAATAACTGGAATATTTTGTGTTTGTAGTCGTAGTAATCATCACATAATCACTACGTGAGTAACCTTCTTTAATGCTGTTTTGGCGTTCTAAAGTCTGTGGCTGTGTGACTGTTGTGACAATCATGATCTGTTCTCATGCACTGTTTGCATCTATACCTACAAAAAGTATTGCACCAGCCTTTGTATACCACCCACATAATTATGAAGCCTGCGATCATATACAAAAGGACTGATGGGAGTAAAGAAGGAAGTAGTATAAAGACTGAAAGTCTGCGTAAGGAGGCAGGTTGGGTTTGTGGATAGGTAAAACATGCACACAACTTTCCCACACTACACTGATGTTTGTGTCCCGTGTAAATCCAAGTGAACTTTGAATTATTTTAAGGTACGTTGTCACATCTATATAATTTTACTTTCCTAAACTTAACTTCCAGAACTTTACGTTAAATATGTTATGTGATGATGATTATTTTCCAAAACCCAACCAATGTAATTTTATGCTAAGTGAGTAACTTTGCATTACGTATGTTACGTGACAACACCTAAACATGATTATGTAACTTTATGTTCCTTCACCTAACCTACATAACATTACTTTAAATACGTAACTATGTTAAGTATGTTACGTGACGATGCCTAACCATGATTTTTTTCCTAAAGCTAACCTACTTAACTTTACTTTGCTAACTCTAACCTATGTTACTTTACTTATCTCACCCTAAGCTACATAACTTTATGCTAAGTACATAACTTACGTATGTAACTTTGCATTACATATGTTGTTGATGTGACGACGCCATGAAGTTTTTCCCCAGACCTAACCAATGTTACTTTACTGTTCTAAAACTAACCTATGTAACTTTGATTTTTAAACCTAGCGTAAGTGGCTTCACTTTACTAAACTCCATAACATTTATATTAAGTTAGTTACTTTACATTAGGTATGCCATGTGACATTGCTTGACCATGATTCTTTTCCTAAACCAAGCCTATGTAACTTTACTTTCCTAAACTTATGTAACATCACGTTCAGATCGCAGCTTGACATTAAGCCCAGCCATGATTCTTTTCCTAAACCTAACTGGTAGGGGCACTAGGTCGTTGGCTGCTAATTCATTAGATATCATACGAACTGTTGTATGAGGATACATAGGAACACGACTGGACAGTGGTTATTGATGACAGCCAACGAGGGAAAAAGTTCAGTTCTGCTTCATTGACTACAGTTGGTCATCAGTAAATAATTTGGAAAAAGATACATTGTTGAAAATGTAATATTCTCTATTTCACAACTCAGATGTTACAGAGACACAAATAAGAGATTCTATTGAAGAGCCTCTTTAAAATAAAGAGCCACTTCTGCAGCAAAAAAAGTCAAGCATCCATTGGATCATTTTGCTGTCAGTAGAAGAGTGTGGGTGGTAAAATGTCCAGTTTGAGTGCTTACGGTACTTCACAGGGTCTATCAAAACAGCACACAGTGTCTAGACCACAGTGTGGAAGTTTAAGTGTGCTTACTCCCCCTGAACTGAGTGAATCCGACTTCCTCTGAATATCTGGATATAGATGTTTTCAGCTGACAGGCAAGTATTTGGAGGGATGCCCATTCTTGCTGCTTCTTCTACCTGTACATGGTGAGGAGAGGCAGCTGTGCACAGAGTGGGGAACAGCACGTCAGGGTAATAGAAGAAAATCACATGAACTGAAGCTACAGAGCCAAGCTGCTGCAGGGAATGCTGGGAATTGAGCGCAGACGCGACAGGCAGCGCTCAGAGGCCCGTCAACACTGCCCGCCTGTCTGTCAGTCTGCCTGTAGGGCCAGAACCAGGCACCGACAGCTCGCTGCTCCACCCAGGGCTGCAGGAAACGGAGGAGAACATGGAGCTGGTTGGTTGTGAGGACACCAGTGTCTCCTCTGGAGGGTGGGAGGATGTTGGCTCAGCAGCTGTTGGAGGAACACAGCTGCTCCGGAGACCTCTCCACCGGCAGGTGTTTGCACCTGATGTGATTCAGGATTCTCCCAGAGGTGGAAAGAGGAGAGAGCCCCTCCCATTAAAAATACACACACAAACACACACATACACACACACGTCCTCTCCAGCACCTCCTTTTCCTCCATAACACATGCCCTCCGCTAACAAATCCCATTAGTGCACTTTACTCTAAAGCTAAAAACAGGCCTTCTTACTTAATCCTGTTAGTTGTCACCATGTACAGTGATACAGGGAAAGATGTGACATGAAGCGCACAATTACAGCCTCAAAATAGACGGTCACAAGTCTGCTGGAAATAGCTGGGAAAGGATGAAATGTGACACTTGTTAGTTAGGCTTGAGCGGGGTTAAGAGTTTACTTTTAAAGCCAAGTTCAGACATTTTCCAGAGCTGCAGCTCACATTAATGTAGAATTCCTGTCACTTGCTTTTCGGTAGATGCAGAACAGAAAGATGAAATAATTTAGAATCACAGCAATCATTTATCCTTGTCTAGGGCTGGATTGTTTTATCAAGATACAGTAATACGGTATGTTTAAACAAATTAAAATTTCAAAAAGACTTATTTCAAATACATCCTATCATATATCATCTTAATAACTGCTTTGTTGCCTACAACAGCACTGTTTTGGACTATATAACCAACTCCCAGTAAGTCTTCATTTTTCAGGTATGTTATTGACAAATAATTTCTCACTCTTGTCAATATTAATACATTCAATACTTACATTTCGCCATGTGGATCTAGTTTACCCAATCTATAGACATCTGTCGGTCCAACCATTGAATATGGATGATAGACTAACAGATGGATGGATACCTATCCTTCCCCTGATGTAGATGGAGAGATAGATATCTCCATACATCTATCCATCAATCTGTCATGGCTGAAAAGAGAAAAATAGGTCTATATAATATCCACACATATGATGGATCCGTCTGTGTGTTGATCTTTCCGTTCATGAAGCATTGGAGGTTAGATGAGGGATGTACAGATGTTTGAATATCTATTATAGATAGATCCATGAACAGTTTCAACCTATAGTATGTAGACAGAATTGTATCAAATCTCAAACTGATTTAATAACATTTAGCCTGAACTAAAATGTGTTTGGTTGGGTCCCGCTCTCCCCTCCTCAGTTTTGATGAGAATTATTGTTTTTCAGCATGATTTTAAAATGACACATTTATGTATTTACATCTTTTACAATTCAGTATTAAACAGAAGCCATTAGGTGATGCTTTGATAGAGTTGATGCATTGTAAATTGGCTGATTGGTTGCGGTATATGTATATGACATATTGAGTCCAAAATCAGATGCGTACACCATTTGAGGTTAAGAGTTTGTCCAGTAAAACAGTGAAAACTGAAAAGCAGTTGTGTGATTTATGAACTATTTACTATGTAAAGACAGTGGTGTAAAGGTGTCCTGCGCCGAGAATGAAGTCACACTAACTGTTGGCAGACATTTGCATTCAGGGCTTTCTGCCAGAAAGCCTTTTCTTGGTAATGTTTGGGAATAAGCTCCAAGGTAATCATATAAAAATCAAAAGAGATGTTAGTGTTCATGAGTCCCTCTGTGTGTATCCCACTCAGGCCAGGCACCAGGGTGAGGTGAATATATATACTGTATATATATATAAACATATATTTTAGAATAAAATTCACTGATTTCTGACATGGAATAGTCTCAGAGAGGCTAAATAACAACAGCACAGGGCTACTTCTTTTTTTTTTTTTAAAGAATACATTCATTGATCAGAACGTAACATTAGAACGTAGAGCAGAGCACTGAATATTTTTTTTTTATCACTGAATAATTCTTTGTCAAAATCAGTAGGGGGAAGCAGGTAGAAACAGCTGTTTGCAGCTTTCAGCTTTCTCCCTCTCTCTTGCCTGCTGTCCCTTCACTTCCCTGTTGTTTCCCTTCTGTCTGTTGATTGCTACAATGGGGGGGAAATGGAATTAGGGACAAAAGTTCTATTTACAGCCATGAAAAGCAAGCATACAAAGAAACAAAGTAAGTGACACGATCTGTCTGGTTGTATCTTGGCCTATAATTTTGTTGTTTTTGCTATTTTTCAGTGGATACATAGAGCTTAAACAGGGGGGCAAAAAATACAACTAAGGGTCCAACTGTGTAACTAATCACCACCACTTGGCACTGAGCTATTATGGTGCTTACCACTGATATCAGGACAGTGTTGTTGCAGATGGATAGCACCCAGCGTCCAGTTCCTTCCATGTTAACACATTTAGCTCTGTCAGCACTGTTGTCGTCATTAGCACTGTTCGCACTGTTAGCACAGTTAGCTGCTAACTAGTAAAAAAATACTAATTAGTGTAGTTCACGTTGACGGAAGTCTAAACTGTGGATCATTTTTCTTTGCTTTGACACGAAATATGTTCAGAGGCCACATTTATCAAAATTCATAAACAACTCTCTAACTCAAATTCTACCTTCACTCGGGGCTGTTGCCGCAGCAGCCCAGGTTCGACTCCGGCCTGTGGCCCTTTGCTGCATGTCACTCCCTCTCTCTCTCCCCCTTTCACACTTGTCTGTCCTATCAAATAAAGTTAAAAATGCCTCAAAAAAAATCTTTAAAAAAAAAATCTACCTTCACTAAATCTCTATGTTTTGACCAAGCAACAACTTTTTCAGCCACAACCGTGGCTGAAAAATGAAGCCAATGCAGAAGTGCCAAAAACCGCAGTTCCTTGAATAGCTGGCTCCAAAACAGGGACAGTCCCCATAGACCCCTATGTTAAAATGCCCAACTTTACAGCAGAAATAAACATGTTTACAGCCTGGTACAAAAATAGTTTTTGGTCTCTATAGCTAATTCAACATTCACGACAACCCCCGATACAGTCATCCATTTAAATTTTATGATGGCCAAAAGTTGTGCATATTTAAGGGCGGGGCCAGGCTGTCTGTGAGGTCTCACCATAGTCTGTGAGTCAGACCCACCCCTCACTCCTCCACAGCTTCAGCCTCTCATCTAAATATGGTCACCTCTGCTTCCAAAAAAACCAAGATGGTGATGGTGATGGTGATGATGATGCCATCTAAACAGCTAACTAATGTTAGCTCCAGTATGTAGTCAAAGATCAAGTTTTATACGTCCAAAGAACATCTATAAAAATGAACTGCTTGGCAACCAGGCCAGGCTTTTTTGTTTTGTTTTTTAGTTTGCCTATTTTGCAAAAACAAACAATCTTGCATTTCCATATCCACCCATGGTGACTACAGCGCCATGCGCCATTGTACGTTATACTTTGTGCTGACGCAGTACATTAATGTAGGTTTCATTACCTCAACGAAAAGTGTCTGAACATAATCCAGGCAGCAATTAGGGTTGCCACTTGAACATATTTAAGAAAACAGTTTAGTGACATAGTGCAAACATGATTTCTAGGAGACAGGGTTGCTATGAGTACTTCATTGGACAGGTGAGGAAGGGGGACATTTTGTAAGTATATGGCACGATGTAGCGTTTCACTGTTCTCGCAGTGACAGAGCGGCTTACAGGATGGTGCCACTTTTCCATCCACCTTACTCTTAATTTACTCAGCCACACAGAGGAATCCCTCTTCTTGTGGGAAAAGTTTCTGACCAGCAGCCACATGACCAAGTGTCCCTCTTGGATATAACAAATGCTAGATGTCTGGACATATCTGCAAAAGATTCCTCTCAGTGTAATTACAACATATGATGATGCTGTTTCAAGTGTGTTTTTGCTCACTACTCAACCCTGGCCTATTTTGGGAATGTTTTATTCCCTCTTGGCTTGTCCTCAAAAGCAGAGAGTAAAGAGGAGAGAAGATCATGGTGACGGCTTAATGTTTGAAGTGATATGTACTCAGCTGTATGTTCTCACTCCTCTTCAAAGGGTATATCTTGTCATTCATCTGAACCTCTCAAAGGATCGTCTTTGTGTTTGTCTTTGTGAGGAGGGTGCCTGCATGTGTGTGTGTAGGAGCTGAGCGTTAAAATGGGAGTTGGTTCACACTACACACAGGGCTGTGAGATAAAAAGTTAAAACCTTGTGGGAACATCTCCTCCGGTTTTTCTCCCAGCTCAAAGTTTATGATTGTTGTCTTATTTGTTGTTTGAAGGTCACACGGCAGTCTTTGAGTAAAGCCAGATATTGCTTTCTGAGTCATTCACTCCTTATGTTGTCTTCCTCTGCTGTCATGTCAGAGCTCCGCGGGACACATTCTCAGGCTTGTTGTTAGATTTAGTAATTAACCACTTTGGGGATGAAAACGGGGTTCACTCTGGGATTACATGAGAGGTCAACTGCTTTCAAAGCAACAGAGCCTGCAAACTCAGAGAGCTAATCAGGTTTGGGATTTCTAATAAGTGTCTGTTTACTGAGAAGCTGCAGCTCCGAATGTTGCGACAGTGCTCATTATGCTTAAGAGTTGGAATCTACACCAAGGACATTGAGAGGCAGTTTAATACACTTAAAAGTGCAGCATAGTACTTTGAAGAGGAGTTGTCTGACTTGTTTGATGGCCAGTGGTGGCAGAAGTACTTAGATCTTTTACTTTAATAAAAGAAGCAACACCACAGTGTCGTGTAAGAGTCCTGAATTCAAAACTTAATTCAAGTAAAGGTACAGTATAGTACAGTTTTAGCATCTAAATACACTTTAAAGGGATAGTTCAGATTTTTTTAAGTAGGGTTGTATGAGGTAATTACCCAAAAGCACAGAAGTTAAGCAATGCACTGCTGTGGAGGGGGGCCGCAGCAAAAGTATTTTTAGCCACCTAAAAAAGTCCCACCTAAAAAACGTATAACAGTTAAAGTGTCTGTATATTGAGCATATTTTCATTGCTTTACCTCGAGGCAGGCAGCCTGTTCCAATTCCCATCTATGCTCTTGTAAAAGCCACCAGACTCCATTGACAAACAATGACAACAGTCATTTTAGCTTGCAGAAGACAGGAGCTGCTGGTCTACAGCTGCCACGATCAGTTAGATACTTTTAGTTATTGTGTGACATTGGTGAATCGGAGCTAACATTTTGAGTTGTCTGTGCCCACAGCAGTAAATGTTGCTTAGCCTTCGTGGCAGTACTCTTGTGTGCTTCTCCAAACTGGAGGCGTGCCAACTGACATCTACATCTTGGGGCCTGTTTATATGGATCTGTATATTTCTGAAAAAGGGTATTTATCTTTGCATTTGCACCTATCGTTCACACGTAGATGAAGATTTTCAAAAACAGCTTCCAAAGTGAAAACGATGACGTTGCAACCCAGTTCGCGCATTCCCATTAGGCGCTCGGGAACCACAACAACAATGCCGGATATATGCCGGGTTGTTTACATTTTGTTAGCACTTTTGGGACTACTTAGCACTGCTGCATCAACAAAGACGTGTGCTGTGCCCAATATTGCTTGGTCCACAGCATCCGCGATTTAAGGTCCGCCAGAAACAACGATTTTGGATAATTTTTATCACTAGCGCCAAGAGGAAAACAAATCACTGTGCATGCGCAGAACATTCTTCTATGGTGTTTGACATATGGCTTATCGCCACCTACTGGCCTGGCATGCTAATTGCAGCAAAATGCTGCCGTTTTCGCATTTTCGTGTAAACAGGGATATCGTTTCACAACTGACCGTGTAAACCCGGGTTTTTTTTATATGGGATAAATAAAAATCTGTTTTTATTTGTATCAGTATCCATGTAAACAAGGTCTTATACAGCCCTACTTCAACCGTACTTTGGCTCATTTCAGGATAATATATGTTATGTATATTACTAGATTATAACTACTGATACATGTGTTGAAGCTGGTAAATTTTAAAATAATTTTACATCTGGGTTGCCTAAAGGAGCTCTATACAATATTCAGAGCATATCTATGATTTAAAGGTTGTCTACACATGGCTCTCAACATGGAAGTGGCTGTGCGAGCAGCTAGAAGCTAACCATAATAAAAGGTCATACAGTGCTAACAACAGCTACAATACTGACGGTGCTAATGGTGTTAACCTGGAGGGAACCAGAGGGTGGGAGTTGCGCGTTACAAAGACGCTGTCTTGATATCATCGGTTAGCATTAAATGAGTACAATGCAGAGCAGTGGCAATGAGTTAGCTAGTGGGATACACAAAAGGGATGAGCAGCCAGCTTGCTAGCACAACATAGAACGGTAAGCTTGGATTACAACACACACTGAGGTAACGTAAATTCATTCTCTGGTCCGGACACCTTCACTCCACTATATCTTTACATAACAAATAGTTGTTTGCTGTTATACTAATGCTCTGAATATTGTATTCAGAACCTTTAATAGCCTAAATCTGCAAAAATAACTAGTTAATAAAGTTAGCAAATAAATGAAGTGGAGTAAAATGTAAAAGAAATTTCTCTAGTAAAGTAGTAATGTTAATGAAGGTGTTAAGTGTCCTCTGAAGTATATGGGCAGCCATATAGGTAAAAATTGCCCACAGACACATGTATCTATTTATACACGTGCCATGTGCATTTCTTACCTCGATGCTGCAAACTGCACAGTCGCAGAGGATGAGAGGATGCCAGAGTAGAGTTGGAGACAAAGGGATCTGCAGCGACGGCTGATAAATAATGTAGGCGTAATATCACAAAATGGACGGCTGGTTTAGAGGAGTGGAGTGGAGGTCAGCGGAGGGCGGAGCTCGAAGCTGAACAGCAGAATCGTTCCCTTGTGCATAAGCAAAGATCAATAACAATAATAAAGCACATAGTGGTGAATTATTCATCAACGCTCTCCCCTTCTCCCTGTCTTCCCTTCTCTCTTCTCCCTCCACAGTGTCCCCAGCTGACTCTCTTCTGTCTCCATCAAACTTTGGAGAATTTATTTTCACTAACAAAGAGCCAAAAGCACATTATTAACTTAGTTTTTTTCTTACATGTAAATGCCTGTGATGAGCAGACAGCTTCATCTTTGATCGCAGACAGTCTTTGGAGTATGCACCAGTTCTGTCAGAGGATAACACTTGTAAAGGCTGTGTGAAGCACACTGTGGTGACTGCCATTTATAGTTGATCAGTCAGCTGAATGCACTGCCTCCAAAATACTGGGAAATTTAAATACAGTTAAAGGAAACTTTTTGTGCTTCTAATTCATCATTTAAGCCATTTTTTCTGTGGGCATGATAACATAGCAAACACCATGTCTGTTGGAGCGATTTGGGAAAAGCAAAATGTGTGTGTATGATGCTTGCTGCCTGAAGGGAGGGGTTTAAGAGGTCTCTCATGATGTCAGAGGCCTGTCTGTGGAGACGGCCTGAGTGGATGTCTCTCAGGTTTGAGAGTGAGGAGCTGATGATCCAACAGTCGGAACTATTTGTTGCAGGTCCGTCCTGTCTGCAGCAGTGCAACAAGAGTACCACACTGTACAGCAGTGCGTCAGGATACTCTCGATGGGTAAGCAGCAGAAGTTGATCAGCCGTTTTTGAGGAGATCTGTTGCACCTCAGGGTCGTCAGAAAAAACAAGTGCTGCTGGGCCTTCTTGACCAGGCAGGAGGTGTTCAGGCTCCAGGTCAGAACTTGAAACCGGCCACCTGCTCCACTTCCTTTACCCCGATTGGCAGTTTGACTCACAATATCACGACATCATTTGAGACTCTTGGGATCATGCTATCACATGAAAATCCAGCCAAACAAGGGGGAAGATCCGGGTAATTTTATACCCGGAAAGCCAAATGTTTTTGGCTTCATACTCTACTCAACAACTTTCATATGAATGAGCAGGGCCCTGCCTCCAACGTTATATCCAGTTCACTTAATACATCCCTGACTGTAGCTCACTCATGCACACTTGAATCCATTTTCAGCTGCTTATCCTGGGCTGGGTTGCGGGGGCAGCAGGGCAAGCAAAGCACCCCAGACATCCCTCTGGCCAGCAACGCTTTCCAGCTCCTCCTGACGGACCCCAAGGTGTTCCCAGGCCAGACAAGATGTAATTCTTCCAGCGTCTGCTCCAGGGCCTCCTACCACTGAGACGTACCTGGAACACCTCTAATGGCAGGCCCCCAGGAGGATCCTAATCAGATGCCCTAACCACCTCAACTGACCCCTTTTGACGCCAAGAAGCAGCAGCTCTACTCCGAGCTATAAGCTGGTTGTATATTTTGTGTGAAAAGTCATAATTTGTAAACTAAATAAGGTGATAGGTACAATATTTCCCTTCGAAATGTCAGGAAAGTACCTACTTTACCTTTTGTTGAAAGTATTGTAATGACGTTTTCAATAAGGAAAGAATAATTAATTACTGGATTTTTGCTTTAATAGTAGAAAAGATGAATACAGGAATAAAATTAGTCAATATTAGGAATGCTTTCATGCCTTGTACATGAAAATATTTAACACAGAAACTGTTCCTCAGTTCTCTAATGTTCCTGTCTGGACAATTCACACTCCTACTAAAAAACAATAGCCCTCTGATAGGATTGATCTGACATGATGGATCTGAGTGCAATATGGCACGAGTCCCCCTCAAAGGTTTTCCTGTCACACCACATAGCTGCTGCCATTGCTGCTGCTGTCATCATGACTCAGTCCCCAGGCCCTGCAGTTTAAACTTTACGTATACAGTATATGTGATACTGGAGACTGGTATTCTGAAGGGACTGCTGGTCCTCTTTGCTATTCAGACAACAGTGTTTTTAGTAACACAATAAATTTACAGAAAAGGAGGGACTCTCCTGTCATCTGTTTTTACCAGCGCCCTCATGTATTCCTCTAAAAACTGTGAACTGAGCAGTGCAGATTATTGGCACAGCACAGCAAGTGTCTTAATAACGAAACAGGTTTTTGTGCAGTGTCACCGCAAACAGCCACTTTTTTTTTATCAAGCTCATATATTCCACGTTCCAGTATTTGGAAACTAATTATAGTTGTTATCGGGCCTGTAAACAGCAACGCTTTTCAGTGTTTTAATTACACGCAAAAAGGCCAGTCAGCATTTCTCTAATCGCTCAGTGTTTTTTTCCTAAGTGTTTCTGCTGCGCCCGTTCTCAGCCCATTAGCTGAGAGGGCCTTGAGCTCACGTTCGATTTAACGCTCGTGACACATGTCGGTCAAAAGTGTGTGTGTGTGTGTGTGTGTGTGTGTGTGTGTGTGTGTGTGTGTGTGTGTGTGTGTGTGTGTGTGTGTGTGTGTGTGTGTGTGTGTGTGTGTGTGTTGAGGGGGGGCACTTACATGCTCCTCATTTCTTTCTAATTTTGCTTGTAGTAAAGGTTGAGGATGGTGGATGGGTTATCTGAGACGTTTAGAGGTCAGGAGCTGAGATTGTTGAGATACTGTCAGGAGAAGCAAACCTGGCAAAAGCTTGGGAAAAAGGGCCCCCGATGACCACTGATATCAGCACATTTTGCAGTTACAGCTATGGGACAGCCCAGGACAGGTTGCCAAACTATCACAGGGCTAACACATAGAGACAGACAACCATTCTTGCTCACATTCACACCTACGGCCAATATAGAGTCACCAGTTAACCTGCATGTCTTTGGACTGTGGGAGGAAGCCGGAGTACCTGGAGAAAACCCACGCTGACACAAGGAGAACATGCAAACTCCACGCAGAGGGGCTTCTCCACTCTGGGGTTCGTCACCCTTCTGTATGACAGGTGGATGTTTAAAATACTGATACTTAGTGTTGTCGTTATACCAGAATTTCTAACTTTGAAAAAATCAATAAGTACTATTTTCAATACCACAGGGAAAAATCAACATTTAGGGCATACAATTTAAAATTTGTATTAAGAGATAACAATAATAACAAGACTATACCAGGACATGGGCTTTTCTTTTCTTGGTTAGTAGCAGAGAACAACAGAACAGTATTTAGACAATTTTATATATTTAGAATCACTATGTTATGGATAAATTGATATTTTTGACAACACTAATGTGCATGGTTTTATTTATTATTTAATAATTGATTATGACATTCGGTAAAGCAAAATTGACAAAATGTATTTTTTGACTGAAAGGGGGGCGAGGGGGCTCAATAGGCTTCTTTGCCCTGGGGCCCCCCAGAGTCTAGAATCGTCTCTGGAGAAATTGAAAAAAAAAATAAGAAAATGTGTGTGTGTGAGCTCTGTTTTGATGTGTGTGGTAAACATTGCAGACTTTCTTTGCTTTAGAATTTACTTGCTAGTCAGTTTCTTCTTGGCACAAAAACTGTACAGCTGAACACAGCTTATTGCACCTGTGAAACTGTAAACTAGGCTTCTCTTGCTCTCTTGCAAATCCCTCCGCACTCATGGCAGCTCCCTCTGCAGTCTTTAAAACTGTATTTTTACCAGACAAATTTTCTCCGCACAGTTAGAAACTTTTCAAGTGCTATTTGATTTTTTATTTTTATTTTTTATGATCAGACATCCTGTGCCCAAGTGCTGCATGGAAAATTCCTCCCAAGATTGTTACTGACAGCGCACTTCAATCTAAAGCATCTCCAGACAAATGTTGTTTCCCTCGCTGAGGATATCTGTGCTCGCTGCATCACACCAAGCATTTCTGAAAAATATTGTCACCATTTTGTCTTCTTTCTCCCAGCGATGCTGCTACCCTCTGGTTATTCGATCAAAACATCCCTCTGTCTTGACGCCCTACAAGGAGAGAACAGCAGAGTTTTTTAGGTCAGACTCTGCTTTATAGACAACATAAATAACTTCCACACGTTCCTTTCAGGAGTGATCTTACCTGGTAGTGGCAGAGGTGTCGTTTCAGAAGTGAGTGGCATTTTAGCAGCACAGTAGATTACAATGATACTGTCATTTTAGGATTTACATTCACGAGGGAGAGTGGGTGCTTATTTTCTCTAAAGTAGATGATTCAGACTGTATAGTGCAGTTAAATATGCACAGCCAGAGCCGCTGTTATTTCTCTTAGCACCTCAAACAAAAGGCTTTGGCCCAGTGCATAGGTTATGAAAATAACTGCTCCATAATTGATTATTCTGTGTGGCCCCCTCTTTTGCTCACGGCCTGGCACAGCTCCTTGACAGGGCAAACAATTAATTTCTCTGTGTGCTTATAAATAATGCTACTCTCTATTCATTAGCACAACAGAGTAGTGTCTGCTGAGAGCTGCTATGAATCTCTGTAGGTCAAAGACTCCTATGAAAAATGGAAGTGTTTTGGATTGTATCGGACGGAGTTGCTATTTTTCAGAAGAGTTTGGCTGTTTAGTCTTCAAAACATGACCAAATACTCTTCCTCTTCCTCAACAGTGGCCACTGTGGCTTTAAGTGACAATGTCTTTTGTTAAATCCCTCCATCAAACAGCCATTGTACAGCTGTAGTGGAGCAATCATATTCATGCATGGCAGGTCTGACGAGCTTTTGGTTTCATACATGCTGAAACAGTCTGCATGAGGCCTTATTAAAGGGGACCCATAATAATTTTACTTACTTCCTGTTATATAAATAGTGCTACAATGTTGGATGTAATAAAACATGGCCAAAGTTTTAAAAAAAATGAAATAAAATAGATAAACGTATGTAAAAGTAATCCTTGTGAGTAAAAACCCCTGGCTTCAGACCATTCTTTATATGGTCATCTGCTCCAGACGTGCTACTGCAGGTGTTAAAATTACATGGCCTACACCGCTACATGTAGCTACATGCTAATTTCAGGGAAATTAGATTAAATCTTGGGTTACCAGTGTTGTTGATCTCTCCCCGATTTGGATCAGATTCCTGCTGGAACATGTTCGGTTGTAAAGAGCTATACACTGATTGTTATTCCGTGGCTACAAGTACACTGCTACATGTAGCTACATGCTAACATCGGGGAAACCTGTAGTCTGAATTGGTGATGTTGTTACCTTCTCCTCAGATTAGGATCATATTCTTGCTGGAACATTGTGAAGATTTTGGTTTTGATTTTGGTTTTGTACTGGTTTCTCAGGTTAGAAAGTGCCACTTTCCAGACAACTGGAAATGCTAACGAGTCAGAGCAGACCAGGCCTTTTTGGGAGGAGGGGCTTAAAGATAGAGGCGTTGAAATGGAGCATTTCAAACAGAGAGTGAACACAGTTGTTCCAGCACAGAAAGTATGAGAATAATAAAACGTTTTTGAACATTAAAACATGTAAACATGTTTCATAGAACCCCAAAAGTTTTGGCAATTGTGCCTTTTAAATGCCTGTGCTCATGATGTCTGATGTCTTGTCTGCTCTGATGTCATCCACTAACTAATTACCTTCAGACTATATTTGAGCTAACGACACTATTTGAGGGGTTATATATGGTGTGTATTGCATAATTACACAGCACTGAGTGATCCATTGTTCTGGTTTTCATACAAGATGTTTAAAATGTTGATTTTCTAGCCAACTCATAAAGCTAATGTCAGTCAGTGACTTAGCAGCAACTGATAAAATCAAGAAACCACTGTTTCAAATATAATTACAATATTCCAGTGGTAAATCCACCACTGTTTTCACTGTAAATTGCATATGTACAGTACTAGATTTAAAACAGCCACGTTTTTTAAATGAATTCTCGGATGTATCCAACTTGATGTGTAATAGTACGGCAATACCTGACAACCAAAAACCCTTGATGCTCTCTGTAAGTTAAAGTCTTGTGTTCAAGGCAGATGAGATAAGATGAGATAAATAATTACAACCCCAACGTTTGAATTGAGTGCTATATTGTAAACGCACAGAATTTGAATTTGAATTTGAATGTGAATGTGAATTTGAATGTGAAGCATCCATGTTTTACTATTTGTAGCGTATTTACAGAAACATCTGCTTGAAGCAGTGTCAACTGTCATGACTACCTAAGTTTGGACAGACATGGATGCAAACTTGTAAAATGTAACCGATGAATACAACTGCGAGGCAGTCATTTTAGTTTTTGCTTTGATAGTGATCTCAATTGTCAGAGGGGAAAAGGGTGTTATTTTTCCTTTGAAAAGTTACACAGTCCCACTTTAAATCGTAAATGTAAACATTCTGGACAGTATAATGTGATTTGTCTCCAATGTTTTACAGCATTACAGTTCCTGGTTTAACGACTTTATTGAAACAAATGACACACTCTGAAATATGGTGGATTACTTTATTATCGGGGTGGTGTGTCTAGCCACTAAAAAGTACTGAACAGACTTTATTTTCATTGGAAATAATTTAATTTATCGCTCCCACTTGTTTCAGAGATACAGGCTGTAATGAAAAACATTTCTTTTCTAAATGGGACTCCACAAACGCAGGGCTGGCCCCTGGCTAACTGGCTTTATTCTTCTGCTTTGTCAGACTGATGAAATTGCAATTGCTCTGCTGGTCTCCCTTCAGAAGTCACCACGAGGCAATATGAGTGAAATGTTTGCCAGTCACACTGGGGTCAAAAGCCCTCTCTACTTGTTTATGAGATGCTCTAGAGGATCTGCCTTATTGGTAATGGTAGGCAGTTTTTAAGGCTGGATTAGAGTGCAGCTGGCCCTTTCGTAATAATGCTACGACTTCTGTATGGATCTGTTATTCCATAATGTGATTTTCCCAGTCACACTGTGGTAAGCTTTTAGATGCAGAAAGGGCTCAGGTATCGATCTGGAGAAGAAGAAAAAAACTGAAGAAACTCTTTTCTTTAATTACAGTCAGACAAACATTTCTGAGCTCCATCTGTATGAAAGGATGCAGTGCCCTCTATTGGATAAAGGCATGAAGTCTTTCATTTTCTCTGAAGGTCAAAAGAGCCAAACACATCAACATAATATGATCATTCATTCACTTTGTCTTCTTTACATCCCTGTCTGTACCTGATGTCTGAACATGTTTAGAGAGGAACATTTTGTAAATAAAAGTACGTCTTTTCATTGAGGTCAAGAAGAAAGCAAAACAAGAATGCTCTGAGGAATGGGTCCCATTTGAAATGACAGATGGGGTTAATAAAGACATCTAAAATAGGAACTTTGAGCTTTCTGTATCATTAAAGCGGCACTAATCAACATTTATATATTAAGAACAGATCATAATGTGATAAGTGTTACTTAATCACAATTATCACCTAACTCCAGCAATTTTCAATGAAAAAGCTCTCTTAAACTCACCTTACACTACTTGCCAACACCTTATATCAGAGGGATAACATCAGCGACTAGCTGGTGAAGCTAAAGAGACAGGTTTTTATTTATTTTATTTTTTTTCAGGAGTTGGCAAAGACCAAAACATGCTTAAAAATATGGTAAATATTGGATTTACGTTTGTCAGATTTGAAAAAAATACTAATGTTTTCTGTGTCCTCTGGATGTATAAATAGGGAACTGTGTATGTATCAGTGTTGGGTTGTGCTGCCCCCAAGTGGCCCAAAAAAATACATAAATGCAGGTTTAAGAATTGTAAATACTGAACAATTACTATAATATCGTACTTCCCCTTTCCCTCCCTGCACACACAATTCCATTATATTTCATTGCCCAGATTTTTATTTTAAAGCTTCATCAATGGATTTCTTGGCAACGTACGTAGCGCAGCAAGCATCTGACATATTATTGTCTTATAAAGTTGTTGCGCTGAATGTCAGCAGACATTTACCTATTTACACATCCAGCAGACCTGAAGCAACATTATGTTTATGAAAATCTTTTTGCTCAGTTTCAGCTTCTTGAACTCCAGAGAAAAATATCTGTCTCTTACATTGCTAAATGCTCCTCAATGTTCACCCAATACATTTTCATTTCCCACACTGCAAACACAGACACTTGGTCAGTGGCCGTATGCATCAAACTATGACACTTTAGGTACCCCTCTAGCATCAGTTTCGGACACTCTGGGATGGTATGCCAGTCTCTGCTAATTACATGCAGTGTCCTTTTTAAAATTGATTTCCAATTTTCAACATAAATGTCCATTTTTCACTTGTTACATGCATACAGTCTCCTTACAAAAAAAACTTAACTAACACAGGTTTACTTTGTTTTTAGGCATAGGCAACAAAACTACTTAAATAGTTTAAAAAGATAATGGTTTTAGTTAAAATAAGTACTTTTGTTGCTAACAAAACATCACATACGTCAGGTATGTCACATCACATACTACGTTACATAATTTAAATCCCTCAACATTGACTCAACATTTTGGTTTCACACAAGACACAAACAGTGGTCTCCTGGGAGAAAGTCCTATGTTTATTTTACCCAACCATTGTTCTTTTCTTCCACCCATACATGGACTTTCTCATTCGTTCAACAATGACACAGTTTAGTGTGTCTCATAGATGCTAAAGAGTGCCTTAGCTCCTTGGTATCAGACGCAAACAGCCTGTGACCAAGCATCAGTATTTGACAAGTTGGTAGTAAGAACAGGTTGGTTCACCAGCTAGTTGTAAAATGAGTTGCTTAAAATGGTGAAAAAGCTACGGGAGAACTGCAGAATTAAGAGATTCTCTGTGGGGTTGTCACTTGTGTGACTCCTTCAGAATACAAATTGAATCCATTCTTAATACAGAGATATTGATTAGTGCAGCTTTAACTTGTGCTAAAACTTCCAACTGGCACACACAGAGTTGGACTATTGGCTAACAGTCAGTTTTTTTCATACTGAAAAGCCACTTTAGGGCCATACTTCATATTAGACATTCCCCTCTCCAAGCTGGGTCCTCACAGCACGCCTGTACATTAGATCAAATCTGATTCTGGAGTTGGCACAATTAAATAAATAATTGTAACAAAGTGGTGGTTGGTGGGTGAGCATTTTCTCTAATGGCACTGCAGCACTTTTCAGGCGTGTGTGAGTGTGGCTTAATCACTTGTAAGACTTGATTGAGTGTGTGTTAATAAACACTAGGCTGTCTCTCTTCCCCTGGCGATTAGTGGTTTATGTACTCTGCTCTCTGCAGGCTGAAGACGCAGTCCTGAAGATTGATGGAGGGCCATGCTATTCAAACAGCAGGCATTGCTGAGACAGAAGCTCTTCGTTCTGGGCAGCCTCGCTATCGGAAGTGTCCTCTATCTCGTGGCCAGGGTTGGGACCTTGGATAGGTATGTCACCACTGACACAACACAGGCAATTTTCCTCTTCATGAACTTGTTTAAATGTGCCACTTCATTCAGGAAGGTGGCAGTTTATAGGACAAAAAAAGGATGGGTTTATACTTCTGTCAACCACTGGTATTAAAGAGATTTTTCTTGAGTGCGTTATTTTTCCCATCAACTTTTCTTATGGATACCATTAAAGTCAAAGAGAGTCTGTCTGTCAGCAAGAAACACTTTGTACATCAGTGATTGTCATTTCCATTCAGTCACATGTTAGGCTGGTAATTACTAAGCGTCGGGTTTGATGAGTTACAGAATTTAAATACTCCCAGAAACATTTAGCCTAATAAATCATTTCCAGTGTTCAAAAGACATAATAATAATATTCTGGGTTATTAAATAATAAATTCCCAATCAGAATATCAATAAAGACAGATGCTGAATAGCCCTAAATTATATAACTATATACACACTCTGTCTCTGAGCAGGACACAGGACTGTATAATTATAGTATGCAGGTTGTTTTTAATGTGCAGGTGCT
The DNA here is from genome assembly GCA_035609425.1 of Epinephelus awoara. NCBI lineage: Eukaryota > Metazoa > Chordata > Actinopteri > Perciformes > Serranidae > Epinephelus > Epinephelus awoara. The sequence continues at coordinate 8,670,882 of CM069305.1, forward strand.
TGTTAAACACTGCTGCTCCACCACTGATAACTGCATTCTTATCATAAATATGTATATATTATATGTGTGCAGACACAAACGCCATTAAAGTCTCTACAGCTGTTAATAAAGCTGACTGACAGCTGAATCAGCTGCTGCCGTCTGCTGCCATTGCTTCACTTGACGCTTCAGAGGAACAACATCTAATTTCTCTAAAGACATATTTCCTCTCTCCACACATCTTATCCTCGCAAGACGAGACACAGAGAGAGAGAGAGAGAGAGAGAGAGAGAGAGAGAGAGAGAGAGAGAGAGAGAGAGAGAGAGAGAGAGAGAGAGAGAGAGAGAGAGAATTGTCTGTGACAGAGAAGAATGAAAGAAAAAAAAACAATCATGGTCACACAAAAAAATATTACAAGATAATACCTAAAAAAACAAAAAAACAAAGCATAAAGTAGAATATGATCATTTAAGATCACAAGATCATTAAATAAACTTTGTGATGAATTACAACAGTTAAGTATTTAATAAATGAAAATTAAAGCCGTTAAAAGATACATTTTTTTTAAATTGAAATTAATTCATTCATCAATTAATTTTGCATTTCAAAACATTTTTGGCACAATCAAATGACTTTTAAATCAGTGCTTTACTGTTACAACAGTGTGGCCTTGAAACCATGACTTAGAGCTAGGAGACAACTTCAAAGTGCTTATTCTTTAAAATCTATAAGTACATTTTAAGAAATTATTTAGTTTTGTTTTGTGATGTTTTTTTAAAGGATTACAGTGTTCCACATTGAGAAATATGCAGGAGTGCATGTACAAAGTATGAAGCACATTTCATTACATACTGTCGTTCTTTTGTATGTTGAACCGTTAAAGCAAAGGAGTGCAATGTCCAATCAGTGTCAATATGGTGTACAGTTACTCTTATACAATATTGATTACTCACTGACGTCTAACGATTACCAGTTCCAGTTCCAGAGGTTCCTAACCCTCTCTCTCCCTCCATTGAAATCCACCTGGGGAACACTATTGGCATCAGGCATGATAGTGAGCACATTGATAAAGGCCAGTAGGGGAGTCCAGGTGTTGTGGAAAAATTTCAAAGATCCTTTCAGTGAACATCTTAACTTTTCCAGCTGAATGCTTAGTAAAACTTCCTGTATCCACCTGTCGAGTTTCGGAAGAGAGGAATGTTTCTATTTCAGAAGAAAGGAGTGTCTGGCTAGCAGAGTGGCGAAGGCAATGACACGCTGTATTGTAGCGGGCATGTTCTGATTTGGGAGAAGCCAGACAAAGCCATCAGGGGGACAGAGTCCATAATTGTGTTCTAGACCTGACCGAGAGTTTCGAATACCTTGTACCAAAAGTGAGTCAGTCCCAGGCATGTCCAGAACATGTGTAAATGATCAGCTGGAGATTTCTCACATCTATTACAGGCATTGCTTCGGTCAGGGAATATTTTAGCCTCTTTGGTGTTGGTTAAGTGGACTCTGTGGAGCATCCTGGACTGCAACAGGCTGTGTCTGGCACATAGCGATGATGAGTGCACCAGGCTGAGAATGTCACTCCACAGGCTGTTGGAAAAGTTAACACCCAAGTCGCGTTCCCAAGAGTTCTTGAGAGGTGCTGTGGGGGCTGGGTTCAGGGAGTCGTTTTTTCAATAAATAATTGATATCAGTTGCTTTTGATCAAAGTCAGGGATGAGAAACTGGTCGATCTTTGATCCAGAGGGGTGCTTTAGAGAAGAAGAAGAAGAAGAAGAAGAAGAAGAAAGAGATGTCTGTTTGACAAGTCAAACTGAACTGACAAGGATGCACAGGAGGAGAATATCCCTTCCTTGTATAGGTCCTTATGTGTTATGAGACTGTTGTTTGACCAACTATGGAAAGTGGGGTCAGAGCAGGATGGGGTCAATAGGTAATTATTCAAGTGGCACATCAGTCAACACTCTGTGCAGATCATGTTGTGTCTTAAATTGGAGCCAAATTGCACACGCCATCGCACAAGGTTTATCTTCCTAAACATCCTCATAGAGACTACATGGTTCACTTCTGTACAATGCAACATACATTTCCATCTTATCAGGTCACTTCTGTCTAATATTAAAAAAACTAATAATCTTACAGAAAATCTTGTAATGCCAATACATGTTAATTTGTTTGAAGAATTTTTCAGGTTCAGTGTCATTTTTCTTGACTGTAGTGCAGCAATTTCCCTTTAGTCGTGTGTCATGATAGAATAATTTCTACAAAACATTTGGGTTTGAATAAAATTATTGCACAGCAGATTTTTCCATTGTTCTGCCTCTGTTCTGGCAATAGCTGTGGCCAGAGGCATTATGTATTCGGATACTAAATTGGTGACACTAGTCTTGGGTGTCCACCTTGAAACTGTGCTGATTGTATAGATCTTCTGTGCTGTCAGGTTGAAGATGTATATGAAGCATCCATGTTTTAGAATATGTACCTTCTTTGCAGCAACATTCATATTTAAAGCATTGTCTGCTGTCATGGCTACATATAAGTCTGTACAGACAAACTGTAACTGCAACTTGAGTGGTTGGCGGAGGCATACAACCGCAAGGCAGTAATTCTAGTTTTAAGAACACAATACTTTCAAGCTTCAAAAATAGGCAAACCAGGGGGTTTGGGGAATCTAGATTGTTTGCAGTGTCCATATCGGAAGCCAACACAGAAGTGCGAAAAACTGCAGTTCCTCAAATGGCCACTCGAGACTGTTTTCAAAAGGATTCAATCCCCATAAACCTCCATGTTGAAGTGCCCAGCTTACAGCCTGACACAAAAAATGGTTTTGGTCTTTATAGCTAATTTCAATATTCGTAGCAACTGTATGGGGGGTGAATTTGTATATACCTCAACCATTTAGATTGTATTAAGGCTTCAGGTTACACATAATTAAAGGCAGGGCCACTTTAAGTGACAGACTGTCTGCAAGGCGTCCCCGCAGTGTATTAGTCAGAACCAACCCTTGCTCCTCCATTTCGTCCAAATATGGTCACTTGGGGCTCCAAAAATTTATGATGGCAACAGCCAAGATGCTGAACTTGAGGCCTCAAAATGAGATTCACCACACCATGGGTGATGTCACAGTGGCTATGTCCATTATTTTTATACAGTCTATGAGTTTGACCAGCCAAAGAGTTCATTTGAAAGGGTAAGGATTCTTATAATGGCTAAGTTATAAAAGTGTTAAGGATGTCCTTCTTTGCCTTTTGTCTCTTTCAGGCTACAGCCCATTTGCCCCATTGAGAGCAGACTGCCCCCTCCTGAGCCAGAGCAAATTCCTCTCCGCACCCTGCAGTTTAAACGTGGCCTGCTCCATGAACTACGCAAGGGCAATGCCACCAAAGAGCAAATCCGCCTGCACAACCTGGTCCAGCAGCTGCCTCGAGCCATCATCATCGGGGTGCGTAAGGGGGGCACCCGCGCCCTGCTGGAGATGCTTAACCTGCATCCAGCAGTGGTCAAGGCCTCGCAAGAGATCCACTTCTTTGACAACGACCAAAACTACGCCCGGGGCATCGACTGGTACAGAGAGAAAATGCCCTTCTCCTTCCCTCATCAGATCACCATTGAGAAAAGCCCCGCCTACTTCATCACAGAGGAGGTCCCTGAACGCATCTTCAAGATGAACTCCTCCATCAAGCTCCTGATCATCGTTCGCGAGCCCACCACCAGAGCTGTGTCTGACTACACACAAGTTCTGGAGGGCAAGGAGCGAAAAAACAAGACCTACCACAAGTTCGAGAAACTGGCCATCGACCCCAGCACCTGCGAGGTGAACACAAAGTACAAAGCAGTGCGGACCAGCATCTACACCAAACACTTGGAGCGCTGGCTGAAGTACTTTCCCGTGGAGCAGTTCCACATCGTGGACGGGGATCGCCTCATCACGGACCCGCTGCCGGAGCTGCAACTCGTCGAGCGCTTCCTCAACCTCCCCTCGAGAATCAGCCAGTATAACCTGTACTTCAATGCCACCAGGGGATTTTACTGTCTGCGATTTAACATTGTCTTCAACAAGTGCCTGGCAGGCAGCAAGGGTCGCATCCATCCAGAGGTGGACCCGTCCGTGGTGACTAAACTGCAGAAGTTCTTTCACCCCTTCAATCAGAAGTTTTACCAGATCACTGGTAGGACATTCAACTGGCCATGATGAGCTTTGGACTCCTTCAATGAGATTCCTTGGGTTGGTGTTTTTTTAAATGCCAAGCTGTAAGATCTCAAAAAAAATATTAATAGCACTTTGACTGAGTTTAATACAAGAATGACAGTGTGACCAAATATAAAAGGAACTTGATGTAAGTTTGTTTTTACGTGTGTGAAAATAAAACTCAATAGTTTGATGGTTTGACGAAAAGATTAAGTTAAAAGCACTTGATCTTGCAAATAACTTCACCTGTCTGTCATTGTTCCCTGTAAAGAGAAAAAAAACCCACTACTGAACTGTGTGATAACTGAAGAGATTATTTTTGTTGATCTTTAAAAGACTATCAAACACTGACATTCATGCTGTTAAGATAAGCTTTAAGTGTGATGCTTTTCTCATCATTGAAACACCTTAAGAGATGACAAAATGACATTTGATAAACAACATAATTGCTCATCTGTCCCCTCTCATGTTGTTTATTTGATCAAAACTGCATGTGCAATCAAGATGCCATAATAACATCGTAGACCCCTGTATTAGCCGTTTTCCGTTGTTTGTTCATATTGGTTTTCACCACGTTTTATTTTTAATTCATGCTGTGATTTAGCCATTTGAAGGTGACCTCCTTTATTTCCCAACACAGTACCCAGTCAGAACGGCTCATCACAATAGGATCTAGTGTTTCAAGCTTGACTCAAACCATCTCCGAACCCCTCCAAAGCATTTAAGACTCAAGCTTGTGTTTTTAATGTGAGTATGTTGGTCCCCCCCCCAACACAGCTTTTCATTGGTTTGCGAAACACCTGGCAAAAAAAGCCATAGTGGGAAAAAAGATGTTGTCCTCTGATGATTGTTGTCAAACCAACTGTTTATTCTATGATGATTAGCAAAATTTGTCTGTTTCTGTGCAAATATTCATTCTGTATCATAAGTGTGTTGTTAAAAAAGGTTAAATTAAAAGAACGTGTAAACTATTGTCAAGTGATTGATTGTTCTCTTTTGTTTTACTTGTGACATTCAAAGGAAATGTTTAACATTTTGGGAAATCGATGAGAAGGTTGTGATAGGGTTGGGCCAATGGAAGACGGCTGCCAGTCATTTTGATTTAAAAGCCCCGATTTACATCAACTCCAGGGTGGGCGTTTGCTGTTGTGCCAATGGCATTTATTACATGGTTAAAAGGTAACAATTCTGATCTATTTACCAGATGAACTGTAGGTTGCCAGATAGGCTCTAATGACAAAATTTGTTACCTCCACTGTGAAGATTTGCTACCGTCACTGATCACTGATCCACTCACATCCGTGAGGCTCACTGCTGTTTTCTTCTTCTGTTTTTTTGAAATTCACCAATAAGGTTATATAAATATCACAGGTTCCAGCAGGTGAGTCAGAAAGTGACAAAGCAGCAATTCAAGTAAGTGATTACAGTTTTTCTCAATTGCTATGACACATTTCTAGAAATTATGCCCTATTTCCCAGAACTCTAAACACAAGTGCAGAAGTGCATACACATCTTTGCAAACTTCAAACTTGAATTTCCAAACCAAATTCTCCTCTCCAAACTGTGTAATCTTACATGTAAATAAGGGCTGTCAAACAATTAATTTTTTTAATCGCTATTAATCACAGGCTTAAAAGTCCATTGTTTTGCATTTCAAAACAGCTTTGAAGTTGATATTAAAAAGGGTAATGCAATTCTTGTTTCGAATGGGAATGAAATCAATGCAAAGCAATTCTCTTTATCATCTTGATTTTTAGATCCTGAGGATTAATTTCAGATGTGGCCTAAATGTGCCTAAAACTGTATGGGACTAACATAAAGTAGACATGTCTGTAAAGGGGAGACTCATTGGTAGCCACAGAACCAATTTTAATTCAGATATCTTGAGGTAAGAGGTCATGGGACCTCTATGAAAATGTCCATGCTGTTTTTTCCTTGCCAAAATTTAGCCTAACTTTGGAGTTATTTAGTCTTCTCTCTGAGAAGCTAGCTTTAGCACTCAGCCATATATAGAGTCTGAAAGACAGATGGTGGTGAAAATAGCAGCATGCGATTAATGCAATTTAAAATAAATAAATAAATAAAATGTTATGTGGGACTTTATTTGGATTGCGATTAATTTGTTAACACTGACAGCCCTACACACACAAGCTATCAAAAACACAGACTACATGACTGTTACTAAATAGGGGAACAATTCATAACACTGCTACCAATTTGTTTAGAATAGGTTTTTCAGAACAAATAATTTGGAATTGTATGAAATCACAGCACTGACTATCCAGATATCCCTTTCAGGAAAAGCCTGCTGAGACAAATTCAAAACAGTGCTGTGATATACTGTATGCCTCTAACAGTGGGTAAGGGATATCAGTGTATGCTGCTGACCTTTGCAATGTCACAGACAAAACAGGTAAGGAAAGGTCTTTGCACGGTAAAATACCCAATTTCCAGAAGCTTTCATTCCAAATGCAGCAAATATACAGGTTTCTCAGCATCAGTGTTCTCGTCATCTCATCTCAGGTCTGGGTCAGGCCACACTGTCTCATCAGCATCACTTTGTGTCCTGCCAGGCAGCATAGGAAAGGGCCCTTGTGTTCCTTATCCAACCCTGAATAGAGTCCACAGACACATCCTAACAGGTGTCCACCATCGGTGGAAATGCTAATGCTGTAGTCTACCTAAATAGTCTTTAACTTTTCAGGTTTGAATTTCCCTGAAACAGATGGCATTACTGGCTATCCCCATTTTCACCTGGGCAGCCTCCAGGCAGTCTCTCAAGCACATGATGAACTAGTATGGTATGAAGTTAAACTCGTCTTTCTGGCTGTTGTCTTCCAAATTGTGCATTACATACTGCATATGCTCACATTCTACGTATCATTTTACTATATGGATTGAAAATGTTGCAGTTTTACTAGGTGGTATTCTGTACACACTATTGCAGGTCTGTCTGTCCTGGGAGATGGATCCCTCATCAGTTGCTGAAGTCAGTGGGTGTCATGTGCTGTACAGGCTGTGAAAGTGATTTCTGATATTGGAGTGTATAAATGAAATTGACTTGACATGTTTGGGATCCAAATTGTTCCATGGGCATGCCTTGAGGCACTATTCATTGATTTATTTACTCAGTAAAGCTGTACATAAAATTCACACCAAATCAAGGCGTAAAACAAAGTCTATCATATATATTTCAGAGGTCTTTGAGGGACTGGGACTTTATTTCTTGGGTGTTATATGTATGCTGTGGATGTGTTTAATATCCCAAATACAATAGGAGTAACAGCATGGGGATGTAAGTAACTCTTTGACCTGGAGGCTTTATTTCAAGATGCATTTGTCCATAAGTGGATTAACAATTGGGCAGAGTGGGGAACTGCCATAGGGCCCCACACCTTGAGGGGCCACCACGTTTCACTGTCTGGTTTGTGGTAATTTGATAAAAGTGTCCTGTGGAGGTTTTTTGTAAACAAACAAAAGTTATATTTACATTCAGTGTTACTCACCAAAACACATTGTGTGTATCCTTGAGCTCTAACAAGTGTGTTGGTTGCATTTCCTTCCCCACAAAGCATCTTCAAAGCTGATTTTTTCAAAAGTATTTCCAGTCCAGCATTGTTTGGATCCATATGTACTCGCTTGCAGTCTTCTTCTCTGCCTTTTCTGGTACACTGCAGCGTATTTTGACATTAGCAATAGCGGGACACCATTGGTAGTGGTGGGTATCATCCGAAATGTGTACTCTAGTGCTACCTGAAGTAACACTAAAGTTTCAAACCTCTTGCCCCACAAGAGGTTTAAATCTCCACAGGGAAGCTTTAATTTGCAGTGTTTTAATGTCAAGGTCCAGTGTGGAGGATTTGGCAGCATCTAGTGGTGAGGTAGCAGAACTGAAACTTCTCCTGTGTGCTGGACGTGTAGGAGAACTACAGTGGCTGATGTGGAAATGCGAAAACGCGAACAGCCTTATCTAGAGCCAGTGTTCGATTTGTCTGCTCTGGGCTACTGTAGAACAACATGGCGGACTCCATGGGAGAGGACCCACGACAGCTCATTCAAAGGTAACAAAAACACAACAATTCTTATTTTTGACTCGTCTTGCAGAACAGCCCTGTGTGGGTCTACTTTTAAGACTTTAATCTTATAACTTTGGATTGTGCTTATATTATGCATAATACACTTATGTTTAATTAAATTAGCACATGATTAATGACAATCAGCAAACCTGAGACAAATTTTAATGTAAGGGTACCGGTTGGTTTCTTAGGCTAAATATCCAGTCATTTGTGGTCTTCAGCACACTCTACCTGATTGGTACAAAGGCAACAGGATGAATAAACTGAGATGGGGAGGAAGAGGATGTCAGTGGGGGCTCAGAGGTGATTCTTTACCCTAGTACCTTCTGGCAGGTTAGTCCGGCCCTGGCCCCACTTCAGGTCCATGAACAAAACTCTACCAGCTTTGCAAACCTTGCCAGAAGGTAAACCTGACCTGCTAGAATTTCTCTGAAGGAATCAAGTGAGTAACCAGTGAAAAAAAAACATACCTTGCACATTGGGTAAGTCACATAACTCGGTGGTAATGGCTTTAACATGTTGGCCGTACAGTGTTCTACACGGTTTCACTTGTGGCTCATGGAAGAATAATTAGTAACAGAGATGATGCTGACACCTAGTGTTGTGTCAGAGCAGTAAATAAACACACATAGGTGGATTTGTGCATCTCTTGTAGGAGCAAGTGTGGAGAAGTAACCACTATTTTTTAGCATAAACCATAGCAAGCATATTTTGATAACTGGTTTCTGAAAAAGACTTAATACTCTTTACACTGTATGTGGCTGCCTATCACATGTGTAATGTCTTCAGTGAAAAGTCGTTTAGCTGTGGTGTTTTAGCAACAGTATAAATACACTGGGCTCATCCTTCCTGTGTGGGGCCCGGGGCCACTTTCTAACTGCCCGCCCCGCCCCTCCCCGTTACAGTTGCGCCTCCCATTCAACAGCGCTCCGCTCCGTCGTGTGTATTCTCCTGTGTTGATGCCGTCCATCCTCTCTCTCCATCCGTGAAAGCGAATTCAAAGCAACTTTTTGAGAAAGTGCCCCAAACATGGCTTACACGACCGCGGGTGGGACTAAGAAGAAGGTCTGCTACTACTATGACGGTATGGGACATCCCGAGTGTCTGAACGAGGACCCCAATTTCGGGCATGCTAACGCTAGCCGCTTAGCTAGTCTGTTTAGCTGGTGCTGCTGGTGACTGTGTGGTGTTTAACACAAGCTAGCTAACTACGAAGCTCGCTGCTAACGTTAATGACATCGCTTGAGTGGCCTTCATGGCGCTAACTAGTCACTGTGCGTGTTAACCGGTTAATAAAGCACACAGCTAACTATATATGTACCACACATGTAGCGTTAGCGAGCGAGAGTGTGAAAATGAATGTAGGTATGAATGAAGTCATGTTGAAGGTGTTGTAATTAGCCAGACGTGAATGTGCTCAACACTGTACGTTAATCCCAACACTCATTACTGGCTCATTGTCTCAGCCATAATTAGCACCGTGGGCCATGTTTAGTTCACCGTGTTGTTCATATTGAACTGTAAGAATGCATGATGATGAGAACAAACTTTAGACCCAGTCAGTCAAAGTTAAATTTCTGAGTCCACAAAGCAAAGTGTGCAGCCATCTCACGCACAATGCGCACAGGCCTAATTGATGCGGAGCGTTATTCAGTGGACTGAGTGTTTCCGCCTGTGTGGGTCCAGATGAGCAGAATTTCACAGCACAGGAAGCAGTCCTGACCCCTAAAGTTTACCCAAGTCCTCCCCCCAGAGAAATCACTTATTTTTAAACTCAGCACTCCAGGTCAATGAGGACATAATTAGTCACAGTATCTGCTGAGCTGGCTCTCCTATTAATTCACAATGGTGCTGTGCCAAAAGGTGACACTGGGTGCTATCATAATAACCTGGCCTGCTGTTTTTCAGATTTTGGATAGAGTTGTTTATGTACTCAAACTCATCTCATGGTGGATTCCTGATTTTGAATGACTCTACTTGCTCCCTCACTTGCTGGAAATAGTCTCTACAGTGGCCAGTGGTTTGAGGAAATACATTTCAAAATGGCAGGCATACATTGGTACTCATGCATATCCCAGAGGAGAATGGTGGTCATGGCGTTTGCACTGTATGTCTATGAATATGTGTTTGTTTATGAGGGTTCATAAAATATTACAAGTAAGCACCGCTGGAGTGAAGTGAATAGATAATAGAGTGCTCCAGGAAGCAAATTTACATTTCCTAGAATAGCCTGATAGTTTCCCTGGGATAGCGACGGAAGGGCTCGCCTTAGGCCCCGATCAGACAGGAAGCGTTTTGCAGTTTACAAAATGCGAAGCGCACTGCACTGCCCCCCCCCCCCCCTTTTTTATTTTATTTTTTTTTTAGATTAAATGCCACTAGTAAAAAAGCACTTGGTGTATCTTTATATTGTTACCAGGTAACCACCCCATCACCTCCTTACCCTAATCTTCCTGTGTAATCAATCCATCATCTATGTATTTATTAATTATTATTTTATTTATTTCACAGTAATTAGTAGCTAGTTACTAAAGCAGACAGGCAGAGCGTACTTGCTCTAGTTCTGGTTGAGGGTGAGACAGTAGTTTCTTGGAAGAGGAAGTGTCGTGAAGCTTCCCCCAAGTATTGAATACATTTCAGTTAACTTGTTCAACATAATTTTTACGGATTCATACGTTATGATTTCATTATCGGTGTAGTTTTATTGAGTTAATACCAATGTCTTATGAATTTCATGTGAATAGCTGCGTTGGAAATGTATTTAATGAAAAGAATTTGACTTGTTGGATGCTTATTTCATCCACTGTAGTATGTCAAAAAAAAGATGTGCAAATCATTGCAATCAGTTCTTATGCAGCTTTTCCACAGCGTCCCAACTTTTTAAATTGGGGTTGTACCAACACCTTAAAATACAAACGATAAAGATAAACTTGTGAATCTGTTTTCTTGCATTTATTACTGGCTCACATATTTATACGGCTGCTTTCTTTAGCGTTTATTTTTCATAAAAGACCCTTTTTGAGGACATGGAGGTGCTCACTAGCAAATGGACTAGATTTGCTTCACTTAACAGCCAATATTAATGGTAGTCTATTTAGTGGCTGGTAGGTTTTGGAACCCACCAGCCACAGCGGCAGGTGGACAAAAGAGTTCATTTCCAACCCTGAATACAATGTCAATGTAGCTATATGAAGTTAAATACTATGTTTCCATCTCCCTGGCTGCCATGGTATCCATATTGCTGATTATTATTTCTCAAAACTTCATTACTTGTCACCTCCTACCATTGCTTGTGACTGTGGTCTTTAAATTGATATATTTCCTTTGCAGGTGACATTGGAAATTATTACTATGGACAGGGGCATCCCATGAAACCACATCGTATCCGGATGACTCACAACCTGCTTCTGAACTATGGACTGTACAGGAAAATGGAGATCTATGTATGTTTCTAACCACTCAATTATGTAACATCCTTAATTGTCTGCTTCACTGTTCTATCTTAATGCAAGGTGTAACATGTCTGTAGTCTTCTTCTGCTCTTCCCTAGTTTTCATCCAGCTGCTTTGTTTTGTGTTTCAGAGACCACACAAGGCAACTGCGGAGGAGATGACAAAATATCACAGCGATGATTACATCAAGTTCCTCCGATCCATACGGCCAGACAACATGTCTGAGTTCAGCAAGCAGATGCAGCGGTGTAAGTAGTGTGCAGGCTCCCTCTTTAACGTTGTCATCAAGAATGCAAGTAATAAGTACGTTCAATTGAATGTATCGTCTATATATTGTCACGAAAAGAAAAAACTAAATTCCCATTGAGCTCAAGAGCACAAACTCTCAAATGACACACATTTGAGATATGAGTCTGGTGTTTTTGCTTGATCAATAATTTAAACAATTAGTGGATAATCAAAATCACATTGCATGCTTGCTATGTGGTAATGAAGAGCTAAATGACTCAACCAGTCACATTAAGAAGGGGATGTATGTGAAAGTAAGAGACAATTCTGCTGGTCAAACAGTAGACTGAAGATGATCACAAACTAGATACAGGCTTTACCCGATATGGCCCAAAGAGCTGTAGTCACCAGCTGATCAATCTGTTCTGCTTTACACCTTTCATTAAAATGTGTCTTGTATCCAGATTGTATTGACATATGATTTAACCTGATTATGGTATTAATATGTGTCTCCAGTGTCCACATAAAGATCTGATTGAGAGCCCACTGCTCGGTCCAGCACAAACGACCAAATGGTTGTAGCCATTCTCCACCAATTGCTTAGCCACTGCTTCACAAATGACATGGTTGGGATACGAATCACCAAGTTTCGCTTGTGTGTCCAAATTAAAAGCAGACACTTGATTTTGTATTGACTCCATCTATGAGTGCCTTAAGTATCTATAAGCTTTCTTGCTGCTGTCTTGCTAGTAGGTGGAACAGTCACGCATGATTACCTATTTCTGCTCACCTCTTTGCTGTATGTGCATTGAAAATGCAATTGTATTTACAAATGTTTAATGTGCTCACAATGCATCCCTGACCACCTTTTGGAGGCGGTTTCGTCAAATGGATCACAATGTGTCCTCAGTGCATTTTGGGTGCATTCACACATGTACTTTCACATGGTCAAGGTCTATCTGTTTGCAATCTGATCATCCAAAACACATTTTAATGCAAGATGTAAAGGTGGTCTCTGATTGTACTTTGAAGTTGTGGAAGCACCCAGTATAAAAGGTCATGGAGACTCAGTGATTTTATCAGTGTTGCAGTGGTCACCCTGTTCATAGGACACACTGCTGTTGCTGCTTTGTTGATGTGCTCAAATTAATAATTAGTTTTTGTTTTATTCTTGCAGTCAACGTTGGAGAGGACTGTCCTGTGTTTGATGGCTTGTTTGAGTTCTGCCAGCTCTCCGCTGGTGGCTCTGCTGGTAAGTTAGAAGACAATGGGTATATAGACAAGTGGTAGATTTGATTACCAAATGATGAAACAGGTCATCAGACCATCACAGGGTTGACACATACAGAACCTCACGTTCACGCACACATTCAGCCCTGCCGGCACTGTAGTCAGCAGTTTACCTGACCTGCATGTGTTTGGATGAAGGGAGAAAACCACTATTTATATCACTGCCTATTACATCACATCCTCTGCACAGAGACAGGGTCAAACACGTGACCACATTAGACACACTGGCATTTTTAGCACACTACAATGCAGATAATTTAATCATGTGTTTTTGATATATTGCTATTTTTATTATATCAAACATTTCCTAATAGAATATGTCACATTTTACAGTGAGTCATTAGTTATACAAATGAGTGTAACATCATTATAACAGGGTCATTATTATGTTCAGACTGTTGCATCGTCACTGTCCCTGTTCAGAGCAAAGTGGAGCTAAAGTAGCCCTTACTGCAGGGATGCTTGAGCACAGTGTGTGTATGGATAGAACTTAAGTTCCTTTTGGAGGGACACACACCAGACATAAGACCAGTTCATTTCATTTCATTCATTTACAATTAAATGTTCTGCTTGGAGACCTTGGGTCTTGGCATATAGTGGATGCCACCTGATGTGCACCACCCACCCAAATTCCGTTGCAGACCAAGTACCCCCCTTCATGGCAGCAGCACTCCTCCATGGCAGTGGCCCTCCAGCAGCACAATGCGCCATGCTACACTGCAAAAACTGTTCAGGAAGGGCCTGAGGAACGTGACAAAGAGCTTAGCGCTTCAACCTGGCCTCCAAATTTGCCATATCTCAATTCATTTGAGCAGTCATGGGATGTGCCAGTATGCCAAGTCATAACCCACACGACTTCAAGGATCCAGACACCACAGAACACTCCCAGAGGTCCTTTGTCTGTGCCTTGACAAGTCAGTGTCAAGTTCGATCCAAGGAAGCCCCACCTCTGGGCATACATCCCGCAGATGCTGGATTAGATTTGGATCTGGGGAATTTGGAGGGCAGGTTGATGCCTTAAGCTCTTTGTCACATTCCTCAGGCCATTCTTGGAACAGTTTTTGTGGTGTAGCATGGCGCATTGCCGTACTGGAGGGGCCACTACCATCGAGGAGTGCTGTTGCCATGAGGGGGTGGACTTGGTGTGCAACTGTTGTTTGGATGGATGGAGCGTGTCAAGTGGCATCCAAATAAAATCCAGGACCTAAGGTCTCCCAGCAGAACATTGCATTGTAACGAAATGATCAATGTTACTTGCATCATCAGCCAGTGATTTAATGTTTTGGCTGATCTGTGTGTAATAAAATTGCTAACAAAATAATTCTGGCCTGATCTCTCTGTGTCAAATGCAAAGTATTTCTTTTTAACATTAAAGGTTCAGGACTAGTTTAACAAATCAATGTAAAAGTTGGGTAAATGCATTTATTATGGTTTGGGTTTAATAGCCACAATTTAGCTTGATTGCATTATCATAACTGTGTGGGTGTGATTTTTTTTTTTCAGCTTGTGCCAGTTAATGTGACACTGACCAGTTTTTAAATCCTGTTGGGAAATGGGCAAAATATAGGCTCTGTCAGATCTAGTGTCAGTATCAGTCATGTATGATTTTTTGGAAGCTAAACCAAACGTGTTTTCTGTTGTTGTCAGCTGGTTCAGTGAAGTTAAACCGACAGCAGACTGATATTGCAGTGAACTGGGCTGGAGGACTTCATCACGCAAAGAAGTCTGAAGCCTCTGGATTCTGCTACGTTAATGACATCGTGCTGGCCATACTGGAGCTGCTCAAGTGAGTTTCACCAACAGTTTGAGAGATTTCCTCCTCATATAATACCCATCTGCATCTATGTTTGTAAATGTAGTAAATGAAAGCAAGCACAACAGCATTCTTCATCAGAGCAGAAGCAGTTGTCTCAGAGCCCTGATTTGAGGGTTGTTGCTCATGAGATACAGTGTTAACCTCACAGTGGATGGTGTGTACTAACCCCAGCTCTGTCTGTGCTCTTCCTCTCTCCCAGGTACCACCAGAGGGTGCTGTACATTGATATAGACATCCACCACGGGGACGGAGTAGAGGAGGCCTTCTACACCACAGACAGGGTCATGACTGTGTCCTTCCATAAGTATGGGGAGTACTTCCCTGGAACTGGAGACCTCAGGGTGAGCCTCAGCCTCTGTCCTCACTGAGATATCTGAGACACACTAGAATCTTTGCTTCAAAACTGTAAAACATTCAGTTTGTGTTTTTTATTTGCATTCAAATAGACGGGAGTCAAATGGAAGAACATTTTTTTGTGTGTGTCTACGTTTGAAAAAGCGTCATAATCTTGTTGGTTGGCTGCCACTGCACACTGATAGTATGTGTATATGGATAATTTAGCAGTGTATCTGTCATTTACTCTGGCGTTCTTGTTTTCAGGATATTGGAGCTGGAAAAGGCAAATATTACGCTGTCAACTTCCCCCTGCGTGACGGCATTGATGATGAGTCATACGAGCAAATCTTCAAACCTGTGAGTAGAACACTATAATCTTGAACATGACTAGACTTCTTTATATTCCACGGACATTTTCAAAATCTAAAAGATCTGATTCATTCACCCATAATGAAACAGAGTTTTGTCACGTTGGCTCAGACGTTCAATTGAACCTTCTATTTTACACCTGAATGACGTGTGACTTTTATTGCTCATTAAGTATGGCTGTACCGAATGTTGGTGTTTTGTTTTTTGTGTTTTTTTTTTTTTTAACTTTCTAAGCTTTTATTGGAGTTTTTGAATGAACCTTTTGAATGTCTGTCTTATTTGATGACGTCATCACAAAAATTAAACAAAAAAATCTTAAAAATCCTCAGTTTGAATGAAGTGACTAATCAGATTAAAGGAGTTGGTCTTTTTTGATAGAGTCGATTTTCTTCAATGAATAAATGTAATTTATGGTGCTGTTAAACTGCTGCAAAGAAAAAAGATGTACAGAGTTTGAGTGTTGATTTAGAATTCGAATAGCAACATTATGAATGAAGCTTTAAGCTAATTCTGTAGAGCCCAAGTATATTCCTTACTCTGTGTTCAGGTTGTGAGCCTTATAGTTTCTTAAACAAGCTCTGCAAAGCTTTTTGGCATCCTGTCATTGTTGTGGTTTTCTAGCATGCAAGACTCTGTTTTCTTCAACCACGTCTACAGGAGCAGCACACAGCTGTTTCAGCTGGAAAGCTCTACTTCTGCTTTCTGTCAAGAACCAAACAGCAGACAGACAGTTAGTGACTAGCTGATGAACATAGTGGAACATTTAGCAGCTACAGAGGCAGATATTTTTCTCAAGAGTTAGTGGAGACCAAAACAGAGGTAAAAGAGTATCCAGCACGACATTAAATTTGTTGTGTTTTTGTTATGAAACAAAAATGAAACACATTTTAAAAGCTACGCTTCACTTCATGGGTTTGTTTCCATGACACACTTGGCATAGATGACAGTGAAATGTCAGGTGGTTGGCAGTGGGGACGCGCACTGTCCTTCAGCACTTCCTGAGTGTGTCTGTGTGCTGTGGCCCTGCAGGTGATGGCCAAGGTGATGGAGATGTACCAGCCCAGCGCTGTGGTCCTTCAGTGCGGCGCAGACTCTCTCTCAGGCGACCGCCTCGGCTGCTTTAACCTCACCATTCGCGGTACGGATACACAGCAGATAATGTGAAATGAATGATAAATGGGAGTCATGACCCACGCTGGAAGTGATATATTGTGCCTCATGTTTTTACCAGGCCATGCCAAGTGTGTGGAGTACATGAAGTCCTTCAACCTCCCTCTGCTCATGCTGGGTGGAGGAGGATACACCATCCGCAACGTGGCCCGCTGCTGGACCTACGAGACAGCTGTAGCTCTGGACACGGACATCCCTGATGGTTGGTCACAGATTTAATGTCTAAATATTAGTGAATGTGAAGGATGCTGAAAGGAGCACTTTTGTCTGTGTTGTGTTGAGCAGTAGATGATGGCATTAGACCGGAGCCGCAGTTCTCAACCTTAAAATAAATCTATCTGGTCATTTCGGGGGCTGTGTCCACCAAAGCATTCTTTTCTGAAGCCGGTGTATTTTTGTAATACGTTTTGCAATGGGAACGCTCTGTATTTACACTGTGCTACAAACACTGGCAGTGAATTCTGCGCTGAGCGCTGCCGGTTGGACTTTTTTTTTTTTTTTTTTTGAGCGCCGAGGGTTGAAAATTTTCAACTTTGGCTTAAACTCTGCACACATCTCAAGTCTGTTAATATATTGTGTATATATTATGTTTCCTCGAATGAACCCACACAGACTGGTGGGTCCGTCCTCTCTCCCCGTATGCTTCAGCCTTTCTCTCATCCAAAGCCGGATGTTCCACATAATAGGAATCAGACACAAGCAAAGCGTCTCATTTTAAAAAAACGTTGCACCTCCAAAGCACTCTGCTGAGAAGCGCCTAGCATTGGTTGACACTGGCTCTTACCTCACAGGCAAGGTGTAGCATCGTGGAGTCATGATCTCAAACGGTTATCCTCAACAATAATGTTTGCACATCTTAGTTTGTCTGTTACCCACAGATAATGTCTTAGCCCACCCCCAACCTATAAAATGTTCAAACTGCTTACTGTAATCCTGCTTTCAATTTTTTTTGTCAATGTTTTGAATTTTATAATTATTTTTTTTAAAGGTTCCACTAAAAGTAAAATCCCTGCATTCAAAACCTTACTTAAGTGAAAGTACAAAAGAATTACCAGCAATATGTACTTCCATGCAAGTTTTTAACATATTTTATGTGAAGTGAAATGTTCCCTGTCAGTGCTTTCCTATTATATCTGGGGCCGTATTCACAAACATTCTGAGAGTACTCTAAGAGAGCTCCATATAATGTATCAAATGGAGGTACATCAATACTGAAACAAAGCTGCTAGCCTGCTGCTAACTCTGGGTGTTCCCCGTGGCTAATCATAGAAGCCAGAACAGTCTGTTAATCCAGTCCCTGCACGCTGAAACGTTCTAAAAATAACACAATATTAATGCTTGATATTCAGTCAGCCACGGGCCTATTCAATTAAGAGAAGCACAGGGCATGTGTGGATCCGATTCAAGATATAATTGACTCTTTTGTGTCATGGAATTAGTTCTAATTTAACAAAGAGAGACATCAAAATGAGCATCATCTTAGATTTAAAAAACTGGAACTGGAAACTAAAAATTAAAAAACTCTGCAGCACCTCTCTTGCCTGACTCGACTTCCTCTTTAGTCTTTAGTGTTGTTGGGTGGAGGATGGGATCTGAACGGGGATGTGGGGTCAGTGGTGAGCGGATGGTAGATGACTTCACCTCTGTGAAGGGACAGCCTGACTGCTACCTTTCCTTGCAGGGAGCTGAGTCAGCAGACTGTCTCCTCCACTGAGTGTGTAACATAAAGAGCAGGGATGTAATCACAGCCTGTCGAATGGGCCAGCAGTTCTCTTAATGGAATTTCAGGACATTAACTGAACTCCACACTCATTTCAATCCATCCTCCATTCAGTGAGGATCAGCGCAGGTTATAAAGCCTCAGTAAATCATATTAACAGGTGTGTTATCGCTGCTTTTTCATTCCAAACGACTGATAATTTGACACTTTGTTTTATCTGCGGCGTATAAATCTCTTGCAGCTGTGTTCATTTTGGCTCAGTTTGCTTACTTCTCTCGTTGATGTTTCCATTGCAGAGCTGCCGTACAATGACTACTTTGAGTACTTTGGGCCTGACTTCAAGCTGCACATCAGTCCCTCCAACATGACCAACCAGAACACATCCGAATACATGGACAAGATCAAGTACGTACACTTGGTTCAGAGGATTGTTTCTTAACTGAGCTGCAGTAGATGTTTAAAGTATTAAGATTGATTTTTAATTTTTGCTGATGATGACTATTTAAATATTATATATGACTATGATCTTAGGTTTGAAATGTAGCACTTTTCTTGCCAATGATTCTTTTTTTTCCTGGCCCCCATCATGAAGATATAAGGTGTTTAAACATCAAAATATTTTGAGCAAGAAAGTTCATCCACTGGCTTTTTCCTGAGCTTTCAGCGATATCTCTTGGTCTTCTTCAGCACATGGACTCCGCTCAGTATGAGAAAACATATTTACTAACAACTAAGTAATTATTATTCAATCTGTATGTTCCCTCACATTTATAATATAGCACAGACAGAGAGAGGCGACGTGACGTAGCTTGGCAGTATTTGTAGGAGCAGCCTGACAGACTTGATCAACAGATTTTCGCAGTGCTTTGGAGATGGATTATGCTCGTATGGAAGCTCATTTCTGCCAGTGTGATAAATAAAGGAGAGATCCTGTAAGTCATTATAATGAGAATTTTTTTTTTTTTTTTTTAAATATTAGTTTCTCAGAAAATACGACTTAGTATTTCAAAATGATGATTTAATATTGTTTCTCAGTATTTTATATGCTATGCCATTATTTTGAAATACTACATCTTTATATTTAAATACTAACTCATTATCTACATTATTATGACTAACAGATTTTTTTTCATCACATTAGTGGAAATGAGCTTCCATAGCTCTATCTTAATTTTAAAAAAGATTTCACTGTTATATGAAACAGACATTACTAAAACAGGGTTTTTTTTCAAGGTTTATTCATGTCCATCAGATTTATTTATAGAGCACATTTAAAAACAACAAATGCAAATGTGCTTCACAGAGAAATAAAATAATCAACAACACAGGAACAATCAAATAAAACAGTCATAAGTAGGAGAATGTCACTAAAATTAATAAGAGCATACAATATTTTGACTAGGTCAACACAAAAATAAGATGCACAAACAACAAAATGAAGCAGAAAATGCATGTGCTAAGCAGTGTGGTCAGGTATGTCATCCTAATGATAATTAAAAGAAAAGAGACACGTCTTAAGATGGGTTTCAAATGTGTCAGTAGAGGGGGAAGATCTAACTAAGTGGGAGGCTGTACCACAGTTTAAGACCAACAACTGATAATGCTCAATCACCTTTTAGTGATCAGTTTTTAACTAGGTGTGTAGAATGGAGAGCAGTGATTGGTCACCTGATGTGAGGGGTCGGGAGGAGGAATAGGGGATGTGCAGTGCAGTCAAATCAGTTCTCTGGTAGCCAGTGAAGATAGGCCAGTACTGGGGTGATACGGTCTCTGTCCGGTAACAGTGAGAAGTCTTGTTGCTGCATTTTGAACAAGCTGCAGGCAGGAATAGGGCTGACTGACTGATTCCATCACTAACATTACTGGCTGCTGTCACAGCACGTTAATAATAGATGTAACAAATATCCCTGTGTTGATGTAAGAGTTGATTTGATGGCAGTTGTTTAAGTTGCTCCAGAGTTACCTGAATACCTTGGCTTTGTGTATCCGATTATACAGGCAGCGACTGTTTGAGAACCTGAGGATGCTGCCTCATGCTCCTGGAGTGCAGATGCAGGCCATCCCGGAGGACGCTGTCCCAGACGACACTGTGGACGAGGACACAGAGGATCCTGACAAACGCTTGTCCAGTAAGACTGGCGTCCATTTTATACAGTATGACAGAATGACAAATGTTAGCATGCTAATGAGCTAAGGTGTTTACGTGAAAATAACAATGCATGACATGCTGAGTCTAGACTGATCAAGTATTCCTACTCTTTGACCTGGGAACTGAATTTATAACAGAACTGTCAAGCAGCAGTTACCTGCTATAATGTCAGACAGGGAGCTTACAGTTCAGTAGTACATAATGTCAGCAGTGGCAGTTATCAGAATCCCTCCATGCACAAGTCTTTGTGAAAAGTCCTCTGAACATTTCCCCCAGTCAGTGTCTGTCCACAGGTTTTCCGCCTGTAACATCATTAATCAGTGTGTCTTGTGTGATTGCAGTCCGTGCCACAGATAAGAGGATAGCCTGTGATGAAGAGTTCTCTGACTCTGAGGATGAAGGCGAGGGAGGCAGGAAAAACGTGGCCAACCACAAGAAGGGCGCAAAAAGGCCCAGAGTGGACGAAGACAAGAAGGAAGGAGAGGAGAAGAAACCTGGTGGGTACCCTCAGCTCAGACACTCAGGAATTATTCACAGTGGTGTAATGTTATATTTATAAATGTGTCTTTTTTTCTTCATCCTCTCCCAGAGATAAAAGAGGAAGAGAAAACAAAGGACAGCAGTGCTGAGAAGACTGACTCAAAAAGGTGACGAGCCTCTTTATTAGTATTTGTTTAACAACATCCTCACACACGTCCTCAAAACATTCTTCTTTTGTAACTCTGCATTTACTCGCTCCTGCTTCAGGTCCAGTTCACAGCGACTGAGTGCTGTTTTGAATTCATATATTCAGCTGAGGCCTGTGTTTACACCTGACTGTGCTTTTACATTCTCTTAAGTAGCCCTGTTACTGTCGTCTTTCTGCAGTAATGGTTTCTGTAAACGTGGTTTCTGTAACCAGGGGAGGGGATTAGAGAAACCCTAATGGCTGGATCTAGATTCTCCTGGATGACGCATATTTCTCTGCCATGTATACGTTTCAAATCAGCTTGCTACATGTGGGCGTGTGTATGACTAAGACAGGGAAAGGGTGTACTGCTGTTACAGAAAGATGACTACACGTAGCGTCCTTGTATTCAAAATAATTTCTTTAGAAGTCTGACTAAAACTCACACAAAGGAACCCGAGTGAGTCAGTTTCTACAGTTGAATATTTGACAGCTGTGTTCTGTGCAACCACTGCACTCTCTGACACACTCTTGACACACATACACACCAAAATAAGGAAGCAGTATGTTGTATAACTAATAGAGATAAAAGAAGGATTCTTTACAGCAACAGTTGCTACTGCTGCTTTGTTAACATGCTGCTGACACTAGTCCTCCTGAGTAAATGTTATGTTATAGTCCAGCTGTGTTACACTGTTCAATGATGGCCAAACGAAGCCTCATGACACCTCATGAAGCATTTTCTTTATTTTCTGAGCTCACTAGATGGCAGTCTTGGTTGAAAGAGAGAGGCTCAAAGAATAGTGTGCTTTCAACCTTTTGTTGAACAAAAAGTGCCATCTCGTGGGCTCAGAAAATAAAGAAAATGCTTCATGAGGCTTCATGAGGCCATCACTAACGCTGCTGTGGCTATTGAAAAGGCACCATCAGAATGCAGTCCATCATAACTCTGCACAGGACAGGACTCCTTCTAAATGTATAGTTCATGTAGATACTTAGAACAGATGAAGTCCACTGCTCATTTCTTCCTGAGGTTTTTGTGACCACAAGACAACATGAGTGCAGAATTGCTGGCTTCATTTGCTTGAATAGGCTTAGTTGTGGTATTGGTCTTTATAGAGAATACACACCTCCTGATTGGTTTGTAATAATATGTGAACCCTAAAAAGTAATTAGACAAATAGTTGTCTGTAGCTGCATCTCTCTGCATCTTGGCCAACTTAAGTTTAGTCTGTCTCTACATATTTTACATAATGCGGTGCACTTTTCCCCTGTAAAATTCAGAATACACCCCAGCTAAGATACTCTCATTTTCCTCTTGCAGTGTGAAGACTGAGCAGACCAGCAGTGCCTGAATTCTTCTTCCTATCCACACACACAACTCCACAGCGCTGTCCTCCCTAAAGGATCCGGCTCTTCACTGAATCACCGTCAGAAGCATTATATTTATTATGACTCTCTATTTTCTACTTGTAAATCTCTTGTGAATTGTGTCTCTCTTTGCGTAGTGTATCCGTGGATTTCTTGGATCCACCACTTGAATTTGCCATACAACAGTATGTCCTTTGATACCCTTTGAATCAGTTTTTTCCAATGTGCTTTATCTTCTGAAGGAAACCTCGACCTACTTGTTTTTAGGAAAGTTTGGGTAAAACCTGTAGATGAACCAACTATGATTTCATGTTTAAATTTTAATATTTTGTATTTGTCAATAAAACTTTTATACTATTCCCTTGAGGTGTGTATTACTTTAAATGATGTGCTCTTTTGAGGTGTGTGTAATGACAATGAACAGCCACACGGGGGCGCTCTAACCCTAAAGATAGCATCTCGGGCTCGGTGCAGGTGCAGTGATGATTGAAGGACGAACGATGGTATTTAAAGTTTGCCGGTCGCTAACGTTTTTAAACAAGCGTAAATAAATCGCAAAGTACAATGTAAGATGAATACAATAAGAATACTTTGTTGTGGTGGATTCGGCGCGCAGAAAGCCAAACGAGGACGACTCCAGTGTAATAAAACGCCACTTATCGGTTGGAAAGCTCCTCATTCCCGCTGTCCACCATCACTGGATTGATGGAGGCAGACTTCAGATAATGACAGGCGACTCAATGAGAAAAGGTTAAATTGCTTCCAGGTCATGGCTTCTATGTGCATTTAAGGCATGCCGAATTGAAAAGTATCTCCTAGTTATTAGTAAATATGCGCACATTGGACTCTGTCTGGAATATTCCCTTCGTAGCTGTCAAATAAACTTTAAATTGTCCGACTTTTAAATGGAGTTCGTCCGGCGTGAGGGACAGCCGCCTAACAGGCCCAGAGGGGAGCTCCACACCAGAGGCAAGCACCAACTGAGAGGTAAGCTAACTAGAGATAAAGCTAGCAACCTTTAATTTTAGCCACTAGCTTCATATTATTTATGGTTTGCACATGCAGAGGGTCTTGCTAAACCAGCCTGGAAGCCACAGAGGATGAACATGAGCCATGACTGAGGTAGGATGATGTTTGTAGGTTACTGGAATCAAACTGTCCTCCATGAAATGGTGCAAGGTGAATTCAGGGACTTGATATCCGAGCCCAAACTTCTGGCTTCAGCCTGCTTTTTATTTGACTATGAATCCTCATTTTCCTCTTCCTGATCAGGATCACAACTTTAAGTTTTGGTCATTGATAAGGAATATAGTGATGGTAGCTGGAGGAGGGTGGCACTCTTGTTTTTAGGCCTTTACCTTGCTTTATCATATCTTGAGTTACAGAAACTCTTCACAGGAAGAGTAGAGTTAGTCAAGGACAGTGGGTCCCTGAGTTTCCCACTTGTTCTCATTTGTAGATAGAAGCTGGAACAGCCTGTACTGCTGAGTTAGTGATCACTTGCTTTGCTTGGGGGGCACTATTGCAAAAGGACAGGGGGCCAGGGGCCAGTTACAGGGGGCCAGATACAGCGGCCCAGCACAGGTCCGGTGTATGCAGGAGCATTTCTGGGATTTGGGAACATTAGGGGCTGAAGGCTGGACCTCCATGAGGGGGTCCGAGCGATCCTCCCCTATCACTTATTTTTGATAAACAAGTTCTATCTGGATGTTTTTAAACACTCTGGCACCTTATGTACATGTAAATCAATTTATTTTCATTGTAAATCAGGAAATGGTCGCTCGGCAGGCCATCCAGCAGCCTATCTGGCCTGCAGGCCGCAAGTTGAGTATCTCTTCTATACTGTATCATCATTAATCTCATATTCTGTTCTTAGATTAAACATTAGGTAAACATCATATAAAGCTAAGACCCATGACCAAAACATATCGAATAGGAAGGCCTGATTAAAATTACTTGAGTGTCTCAGGTCTGAGATGATGATGATGAAGACAACATCCACTGCGCACTTCCACTTCTAGCAAATCCTGTGTCGGAGTGGAAACATTCAGATCTCTGACTTTGTATTCAGAGATTTATGAATGTATGAGTCTGAGTTCATAATCTGATCACTTCTAATTTGCATTGGACATTACCAAATTACATCTGCTGTGTATTGTACCCTTTTGGACATATGCCCGTTTTTAATCATCAGTCTTGATGGATTACTCAATATGAAACTTAGTTCTACCTTTGTCCAATGAAACCTTTCTAAACAAAGCTTTGTAAGTAAACCTCTCTTTAAACCTGTTGCCACTGACGATGAGTCATGGTTGCGCTTGAGAGATGAGATGCATATAATAAGAGGCTGGTACTGATTGCAGCAAGCGTTTGTAATCATGAGGAAGGTGTTACAATGTAGTCACATTACTCTGCTGCCCTTTGAATTATTTATTTACTTAAAGCCAGTAAGAGGCACAAAGCCAAGTGTGCATTTCCTGAGGGCTTTGAGTACACAGATGTGTACATTCATACAATAGACACTGATGCACTGTGTTTAGGAACAGTCAAATAACTAGTGATTTTAGCGAGGCGCCTTGTTTTGTGCGGTTTTACTACCAGATTTTGAACTGCAGCATCACTATGATTGCCCTGGCTGTTATTCTTGTCTTTCAGAATCCAGACATCACATTATTTTCAGGGGCAGTTTCATTGTACAGAAGACAACTGTGACCGTGACACCAACTTAGGTGAAATTCCTTTTTAATATGAGTTTTTGTAACGTTAGCATTTAACATAGCTTAGGTTGGTGTGTGGAATGAAGATTGGCTACTAAAAATATTGCGTTTATTCACTTTTTCCTTCACACAGAAAAATCTCATTACTAAATCACTAGTGTTTTACAGATCTGTGGGAGAGATATATGCCTGTCCACATATTATCCGAACATGACAATGCTCCTGAGCACAAAGCCGGGTCCATGAGGAAACTGTTTTCCTAGTTTGGTGTGGGAGAACCTGACTCAGCTCAACCCCATCCAACATCCAATACCTTTTTAGGATAAATGGGAATTGGAAACAATTTAGTCCAGAATCTGGTGGAAGATCTTTGCAGAAGAGTGGAGGCTGTTATAGCAACAAAAATTGAAAAAATAACTTTTTGTCATATTT
Organism: Epinephelus awoara; assembly: GCA_035609425.1. Lineage (NCBI taxonomy): Eukaryota > Metazoa > Chordata > Actinopteri > Perciformes > Serranidae > Epinephelus > Epinephelus awoara. Next base: position 8,696,834 of record CM069305.1, read on the forward strand.
GCTACAACTGTTACTATACCCTGACAACACAAGACAGATAACCTGTAAAAAAAATCATGTTTCTCTGCCTCCACCTAGTGCTCTAATGGCATTTTCAGGAATACACCACTGTAAAATGAGAACGTTTGTGACCCAGCCACCATTTCAGAAACATTCATTCATCGTAAGTGCTGTATCGTAGGCAACTGGACTTGCTTGAGTTTCTTGAAGATGTTTCGCCTTTCATCCAAGAAGCTTCTTCAGTTCTAAATGACTGGGACAAAGTTCATTTAGAACTGAGGAAGCTTCTTCTCGATTCAGCACTTACGATTAACATGACCTGGATGACTGAGAATCTTCACCGACATCATTCATTCATTCATGTTATTATCCCAGCTGACATCTCATTTTACAGCTAAACAGTTCACTAAAATATGCTCCTGAAAATGTTTGAGGTAAGAAACAGGTAATGCAGTAGCAGAATCTTGATTGATATTTGATCAGTGCTGCCTAGTTTGACTGCAGTTCATGAGCAGTGATTGACAGCTGTGCTAGAGACTCAAAGGCTCTGATTGGTTGATTCATTCAAGCACGGTGGATTCCTGCAAGTCCCTTTTAAGAAGCACTAGGAGGAGGCAAAGGAATACGATTCTTTTCACAGATTATCTGTTTACTGTACTACTGTCTGTATAAAGTGATAGCTTCAGCAAATATGACAAAAATATTTTCATAACTGCAGCTTTAATGCTGTTTTAAATTGACATGTCCAGCAATTGCATATTGGTGTAATGCTCACGTGTCCACATATTTTTGGCCATGTAGTGTGTACTATGACATTATCTGACCCCCCAAGTGAATTGCATGATGTCATTAATCCTCAGTTAGTCTTGAAAATGACACTCTACGGCGTGTGACACACAAATAACGACAGATGCGGCTCAAATTTTATTCACATTTATTTTTGCTTTTAGTGTGCTCACAGAAAATTAGAACACCTTAAGCAGAGGAGTTTAATAGCATTTTTTTTGTAAGCAAAGTTACATTCCATCTCTAAGTCAAACTGGTCAAAGCTTCTCCAGTATTTACAAAAGGAAAAGAGAGAGAGAGAGAGAGACAAGATGCTACACAAACATTTGCATCTGATAGAATCCTTAAATTTTTGTCAAAGACCACTGAAAAAGCATCGCCTGCTGTAATCAAAAAACATACCACAGTATATAAACAGTTAACCATTCCACTTATCACAGCTTGGTTTTTTGAGTTCAAAATTGCTTAAGAAGGTCTTCCGGGATGACTCTTTGTGTGTATGTGTGTGTTGTTATCTTACAAAAATGAGCGGGTGGAAAAAAGAGCTGCAAACTTCATGTGCTTCTTGAGATCAAGATTTTCATTTTGTACAATAATCACAGTTAAAAACACCCCGCCTATACATACTTACATTTTTATTAAGGTCATAAAACCAACAATAAACAATAAAGCCTATACAACTCGTATCTCTACTGAATCACTGACTGGTACAGCTAATGAGAAGTGAAAAGCTCCTATGAGTTTATATGACTTTCCTAAATACCTAACTCTGGGATTTCTTGTCTTATCGTAACAATGACTTAGTGTTGTAAACCGCATGGTGGATATAGATGTTGGTCTCATAGTTTTTTTAGACTACGCTTTCCGTAATAGTCTGTGGCACATTTCCCAGGCCCCTTCCTGCCCGCCCCCTGCCCTCCCTGAACTCGCCTCCCCCCTTCATTTACAGCCTGACCCCCGTCTCCTTCATACCATGGGCATGTCCATACCATTTTGTTTACATTTTGTATAAAAATTAAAAAAAAAAAAAAAAATTAATACTGATGAAAAAATATATGGCAAAGTGTGGATGTATTTAATCTGTTGTACATATCGAAGCCACCCACCTCCCTAGCCCGTTGGAATGGAGATGGGTTTTGTGTAAGGGGGGAATGGAAACCAAAAATAAAAAATAAAGAAAAGCTTTAAAATATCCCTGGTTGCAGACAAGTTCTTCAAAGCCAGGACCTGGCATCACTCCAACATACAAACAGGGAAATGTTCTTTGATTATCTTCTTTTCTCCTTTTTTCTTTTCTAATTTCTTTCTCTTTGCGAAACTTATTCGGCAGCCTCGGCGGCCGCAGCAGGAGCCTCCGCTGACGCTGCTTCCTGCGAGGCCGGGGCGGCCTCCTCTGTTTTGGGCGCCTCCTCGGCCGGCTTCTCCTCCGCCTTTGGCTCCTCTGCCTTTGGCTCCTCTGCGGGCGGGGCCTCCTTGGCCTCCTCAGCAGGTTTCTCCGCTGCTGCTGCTGCTGCCGCCTCTGGCTTGGCCTCTACCTCCTCCTTGGCAGGCTCGGCAGCAGGTGCAGCCTCCCCCTCAGCAGGCTTGGCCTCCTCACCAGCAGCCGCTGCCTCCTCTGTGCCCTCAGCCTTGGCCTCCTCTGTGGATGCTGCTGCCGCAGCCGCCTCCTCGTTCTCCGCTCCCTCTCCTGTCTCCTTTTTGGTCTTCTTGAAAGAAAAGCCGCTGAGCTTGAACGACTTCTTGAAGGAGAACCTCTTCTTCTTCTTTTTCGGGGTTTCGTTGCTGGTGGAAGGCGTGGCGCCCTCTTCCGGCTTCGCTGCCGCTGCCTCTCCCTCTCCCTCAGCAGGAGCAGGAGATGCCGCTTCTACCTTCTCCCCATCTGCAGCTTCCTTCTCAGCAGGGGCAGCCTCGGCCTTGTCAGCCTCCTCCTTGGGGCTCTCCTCGGCTGTGGCGCTGCCGTTGGCCTGCACCTCCTCTTTGCCATTCTCAGCCGCAGCAGGAGAGGCATCCCCGTTCACTTTGACATGGCCGTTTTCCTAAAGAGAGAAACAGTGACTGTTAATGCCATGGACAGAGCTGGCATGGTTTCAGGACTGAATCCGGACAGTGCCACTGGTGGACACTGGGGGCAGCAGACACCATCAAACCAGCAGTGACAAAAGCACACTCTCACTTCAGCCTGGACTCACTCTCTACTTTCATGCTTTCACAGACTTTACTCGGCCACAATCAAACACAAAATATCAGTCATGCACTAAACTCAAACTGTAACATGTTTCCTCATCTGTTCGCTCTGGATTTCATTCGTATCCCGAGCGAGAGTGAACGCAGTGCCTCAACTGGATCGCAAGGGGTCGGTGCCTGCTCGCTCCAACAGCGGAGCGCCAAAGCAAAGCAGCTGCTCATTAAAACAGCAGATGCTCATTAGTCGAGCAGATCACGAAGAGCAGAGTTGGGATTAATTCCTAAAAATATATAAAATCTACACCAGGTTCTGAATTGTATGTTTTCTCAAAAACCCAACTCTAAAAAGCAGCCAGAGAGAACAGCACCAAGCCTCCCTCTCTGTCTCCCCGGGGCGCACCACTGGCTCCGAGCCTCTGTCTCTCCCCTCCTGTGTGATAGCAGGCTGCCATCTCCACTTTCTAGTCAAGCATCTGTAACAAAAGGAGTGGTGCTCAGAGCGCACACAGCCTTTCTGGATGTGTGCTGCATCTCGCCTTATTCAGCAATTTCTAAATCAAGAGGCGACTTCATTCAAAGCCAAAGCTGTTGCTTATTGCTCTGACATTATTTTGGAAGACATTTATCAACCAGTCAGTCAACACATGATTCGAATGGTACAATTTGGAGTCATCCTATCAACAAAAGATCCAACTAATTTGGCGTCCTCCTCAAAATTAAACGCTTATTTCGCCAAATTTCCTCTGTATCAATATTGCGCGCCGTTTTCTATGGAAAAAAAGGGAAATGATAAATGATCAACTGTTGCTCATGAGCTGTAATATACTCAGAATTTAAAAAAAAAAAAGGCTTTCTATTTAGTCCCACCGTGGGTCTCCATTCAGTCTATCCACAATTACGCACGGATTGCGCCCTCAGAGCGCAGCACCCCTCCTGGACGAGCAGCCTGTCCGCGGATGGGTTCGAAGAGGAGGATGATAAAATATCATTTACCTGTCCATTGGTCTTGGTGGGTGAAGCAGCAGCCTCTCCGGGCTTTTCAGCCGCAGTTTCAGCCTTTCCAGCTGTCTTGGACAATTGCGCTCCCATGCTTTTCGCTCCAACAAAGAAACTCAACCGATCCCCCCCAAAAAAAAGGAAAAAAAAAAACGAACAAAGACCCACAAGCCTCTTTGTTGAAACGCAAAGCTCCTCTGCTGTCTCCCTCTCTGTGCACAAAGAAAAAGTTGACAGGGAAAATGTAGAGCAAAGTCCAGTCAGTGTGGAGGGTTTTTCAAAAACGCAGGAAAAAGCTGAGGGCTGAGGAGAAGTAATAAAATCCCAGATCGGTGGCCGTGTCGCTGTAGACAGGCTGCAAAATGGAGAAATTTCCCTTGTTGCTAATAAGATGCGGAGTCCAACGCCCAAGTGAAGAGATGAATGGGCGCTCCGAGCGATGACGGCACCGCACTCAGATTCAGCCAATCACAGGCTCCGCTCAGAGCGTGGGCGGGGTTTGGGAAAGGGAGTGAACAATAGATTGTAGCGCTGCGTTCAGGGTACGTAGGAATAATACAACTTTTTTTTTTTAAAGTCAACATTTATTAAACACTGGGATGACACTTTACCAAACCACGTGGTAATTGCTTTACTTTAAAAACCAGCCATAATGATCAAATATGGAAGTTTTAAAACACAGAAAAGATTTTTTCCCTTCTTTTTGCACTTTTGTTTTGCTATCACAGTTAACTCAAGAGCCACTTACTGTAGGCTGCTAGGCTTCTGGAGCTATACTTCAAAAATAATAATATCAGCAATTAAACAAATATTTGGTAGTATTGTAATGTCAAAGAAAGTTCAGACAAAAACTTTTGAAAACTTTCAGTGGACAATGGCGCACACTTAGCTTATGTAATGTAAGAAATATTTAGGTGGTCCTTTTTGGAACAGGTTCAAATTTTTGCTCCCGATTCCAAAAATGAATTCTGGAGATCCCATCACAACCCTAACATAAATAAATTAAGGACAGTGAGATGAGACTTAATCAGAACCAAACTGCAGTGGACCCAATCAGACCTCTTGTATAATATATATATTTTATACATTATCAGAGCTGATATCGAGCTTAAACCAGAGCCAGTATGTGACCCGATCGGAATTGGACTGAATATACACTGCTTTGGACCTGGTCTGATTTTTAAATTTTATTTATTATTTATTTGTTTTTACTGAAATTTCAACAGATTTGCACATTTGTTTATTATACCGAAAAATTCAATTAATAGCACAGGCCATTATTTGCTTAAATCGCTTAAGTAAACAGGCCTATATTTGGGACAGGCATCTAAATGGGACAGGCCTTTAAGTTCTTTTACACAAAACTGTTGCGCAGCAAAGATCAGAGGGGTATTCCAGAAAGCGGGTTTAGTGAAAACTCTGAGTTAACTCTGAAATGAGGGAAACTCTGAGTTATCTGTTCCAGAAAGAGAGGTAACTGAAACGCTGAGTCAATCACCATGGTAACAGACTCTGTGAACATAACCTGCTCGACGGCAAGTTTTCTTTAAGAAACCCTGAGTTTTCCTCTGTCTCCTCCCTCTTACACGCTGTTTCATTTCCTCATTCATCAGTCCGTGTCAAAGCTTGTATCGAAGAACATTCATTAGCGGAGATTTACCGTGTGTCACAGTCTAAATCCTGCTGGATATTAGTTTGTTACTCAGGACTGTCTTAAGGTACTGAATTTATGCACATCAATCATTTCCTTGGACATCAGTTTTTGTCTTTACATTCAAATATTACACAGCGAGAATTCATCCTCAGCTCAGAATCAAACCTCTGTCCTTTTTATATTTATTATTTTTATAACACTGCACAAGGATCAGACTGTCAGTCTGTTAGAGCAGCTCCGACATGTTTATTGCACATAATGTGTAGGTCTAATTATTTAAATTTTAAAAATCGGTATGAAGCTTTAGACACGTAGTATCAATGACGAATGATCTCCATCACTGATGTCATGTGTCGCACTGATGGAACATATTCCTATAGCCTAATATTGGGGATTATATGTTAATATTTCTGAGTGAGCAATGGTGCAGCATTTCAGTGTCTTTAAATTTACTACATTTGTAGCTGAAATAAAGTCACTGAATGCTGTTGAGTCAAGATACAAATAGATGTCCAACATTTTAAAATCTACTAGCTTCAAGTGCAAATCACCAAACATATTATTACTGGGTCAGACTGTGAGTTTACAGTCATGTCTTTGATCTATAGCCTGGCCCATATGTTTTAAATCTTCCTATTTTCCAGTTGCTGCCTCCTGTGTTTTCCCCCATCAGATTAAATCTGAACAAATATATTATTATATATTATTAATATAATGTAATGTATCTACAGCCTGATACACAGTCAGATTCCACCACTTTATCTTCATTAAGGAAATGTAAGTCTGATAAATGATGAATAAACGGACAACACTGAATCAAACTTTTTTATTAACTTTATGGTTAACTTATTTACACTTTCCTCGCTCTGACTCAGGCTCTTCTTTTAAAGATAAACGTGCACCGTCTGCTACACATGCATTAATATTTCTACATCCACTGAATTAAAATGCAGGCGCTGTCTTTTATTTACCTGTTGCCATGGTGAATCGTGGAGTCGGAGCTCCATTGATGATGGCTTTTTATTGTCGGCTTAACTCAGCGTGAACATACTCAGAGTTGACTGAACTAACTCAGATCAGCTGTTCTGGAACCGGTAAGTCAGAGTTTCCCATCTCAGGGTAAATCAACTCAGAGTTCAGGGTTAGACTCAGAGTTTGTTGAACCTCCTACCTGGAATACCCCTCGGGAAATACAATCAAATTGTTTATTTAAACCAGTATCAATATTACTTGTGTACAAAATAGGTTTCAGACAATGTATCAGTTATGAATTGTTCACTTGATCTAGCTCCAACAGAAAGAGAGTGAGTTACGGCACTCCAGGATACAATATTCACAACTTGGATTCATTTTTATGAAAAACCCTTCGAATTCTCTTACTCTAAGGACCCTTACGGACTGAAGTAATATGAATAACTTACAGGATAATAAAGGAATGGACACAAAATTTGAGGTAGCCAACAACCCCCCTTAATATATCTGAACATCTATTAAAAAGAAATTTACTGCTTGGCAACCAGACCAGGTGTCTAATTGAGTGAGGCATTTATTGGTCAAAATGTGTAGCCACACTGGGCTAGCAAAAGGGACTAGGTGTCCATCCATCTGAATATCACTGTGTTTTTACTACCCCCGTAGAATACCTTAAAAATGTGCTGCTGACAGTAAGGGAAAATGAAAAGGTGAAAGCCATCCGGGGCACTGTACAAAAACAAGAAGATGACATTTGCATAAATTGTATTCCCTAATTCTTGTTAGTAATAGATAAAATACATTAGGGGGGCAGTGAGTTTATATTTTGCAGGTGATAATAAGGCAAATAGTTGTTCACGTGATCACATTAAGGCTCAGGAACACAATGACCTGTGAGATGAAATCATTAATTCTGTGGTTTGGAATCATAAATCACCAGTGCACTGAGTAATTCTGAAGTCATTTGGCATTTAAAAAGTCGTCATGATCCTTATTCCTGTCAGAACTTGTATATACAATTTTTTGTGTGTGCCTTGAATGCAGCATTGAAGACTGTAGCATCAACTTGTTGTGGCCTCAGATTTTCTGCTTCATACACCAAATATTTAAATAATAAGCTGAACTTAAAGATGTTACACTACATTTGAATGCTTTCTAAGGGTTAAACAGAATAAACTTTATATTCACCCAGTTACAGGATCACCTGGATTAAGTGATGATGACATCATCACTTGTTGTAACCATTTACCTGGGCATGTTCTTCATCATGGACATGTTTGTGACTTGGTAGTTTGACTAGCCACAGTGAGTTAAGCTACCAGCTGCCTCCACTTTTCCAAGTACAACTTATTAAAACTTAAACAGACATTAACGCAGTGAGAGAAGAAACAGCACTGAAAACGGTTACAGTTTCTGTAAAAAAAAAAAAAAGAAAAGATCACAACCATTTTATCAACTCATCACTTCAACACAAACTCCCTGTATGTGTGTGTTTGTGTTTGTGTGTGTGTGTGTGTGTTTGTGTTCAGGTAGTAGAGGGGTTGGGGGGCGGGAGCGTACCCGGTGCAGTCATGTTGACGACCATGTGATGTGCCCCATGGGGAAGGTTGTGTGTGTTCAAACAGGTCCCTCAGCCCACATTTGCAATGCAAATCCATCACAGAGGCAGAGTCAACTGTCCTCTGCAGCACTGAGACAAACAGCCGTAACACAGCAAGCACCGCACAGACTGAGGTGGGCTTCCTGGAGGAGGTTCAGTCCGCTGGCTGCTGTTAAATGTTATCAGTTACAATGCAAAGCAGCAGTGCTGGGTCGCGTTTGTTTGCTCTTTTATTGTTCAAACTACTGTTTTCCAAGGTCGAGAATGAACTTGAATGTGCATTACCATAGATAAAACTTAATATCTGTCCTCTAGCATCTCATAAAATGACTGATGGTATGAAAATGAATAAAAATTCTGATCAGCAGACATGCCAAAAAGACAGTCGTTTATGATTCTCAAATGTGACTTATTTGCTGGATTTCTAAGGGGTTTTCTCCGTAAAACTAAAGAGAATATATTTGGCTTTTGGACTGTTAGTCAAACAATACAAATGACTGGAAACATCACCGAGGGCTCTGGGAAATTGCGATGGGTATTTCAACTATTTTCTAACAGTTCACAGACAATAAATCAAATACACAACTTGTGTTTTGGAAAACCCCACAAAAAAACCCTTAGCTAGCTGGTCATAAAGACTTTCAAACTGTCTTTCTGTGGAAATATCAACGTATGTTAATAATATTTACAGTAAAGGGGATGCCCCAGGACTTCCCTTGGATACCCAGGGAAGAGATGTGAGGTTAATTCTGGAAATCACCCTCATGGAGGATTCCCCATGACCATGACTGTATCTGCCACAAAGTGTTAAATTTAGTTGTGCACCCTTGATACTTTCTTTCACTTTATATGCTACATTATTTTCCCCCTTGTTTTTTTTTTTTTTTTACAAAACCTAACCTGATGTTAACTAACATAGTGCCTCATCTCAGTCTTCATCAGTGGAAGGAGTATGTTCAAGGGAGTTTGAGCTCAGGTGTCTGGAGGGGCTGTGGTTAACTGTTTGGTTTATAAAATGTCAGAAAATAGGTAAATCTGTCCATCACAGTTCCCAAGAGCTCAAGGTGACATGAAACCTAAAGATATTCAATTGTTTATTACATTAGACACAGAAATAAGGCAAATTGCCACAATTACACCAACAAACATTTGGCATTTTTACTTGGAAAAACTAACTTTAACAGTTAATTTCAGCAGTGTGCGGCGATCAGTTGCTAATGCTGTTCATTGCAGCAATGACAGGCTCACCTCTCATTCTCTCTGCCCAGTTAGCATGAGCTAACATAGCACAACATGATCTCGTCACTACTCATCATATTTTGCCACTTGGGCAGAAGCCTCGCAGTGGTTAACATCAAACACCAAGCCGTTAATGACACAATGGCAGCAAAATGGATCGCCTGTCGTTAAACCTGTAAATAACCTGTTGGGTAATGTTAGCTGTGTGATGCTAACAGTTAGCCCAGTCACTGTGTGTCTGTGACTCCAGGCACAGAGTTTCGGTCCTGCAGCAGTCTCATGTTAAACAAAGAGAGGGGGGCTGAGCAAATCAATACACTGCGTGCAGCTCCCAATTAAATGAGATTTTATACCTTTTAAATAGTCACATTTGTGGCTGTTGTATTGTTTTTTATCACAGTGTTCTCAGTATATTACCATCATCAGATGAAAACATTTTGATGGCCAGAGCTTCTACTTCCAGCTCTGAGAGGGCAGGAAGCTGTTGGTGTGTTTGATGACTTGTTTGGCGGTTTTGCTCTCAGTGATCTTCATGAATCTGCATGGGACTGTTGTGATTCGGAGTTTCAGAGCAGTTACACACACTTGCTGCACCACTGAGGCAGTGCAGTTTTCAGAGAGAATGTGTAGATATTGATTTATTGTTTTGCTAATTGCAGGATATTCAGTTTGAGATGCAAAGGAGCTTTGCTGCCATCGAGCTGCTCTGCAGGCTCTGTGATGATGAGACACCTGGCTGTCATTGTACAGTGACGATGGGAAATGGCAAGCACTAATTAGTGAGATGAAGACAGACGATGATTCCGCTGCAGACTTTTCACTCCTCTCTCTTTGACTGACATCATGGGTCACTTGTAGTTTACACGACTCTTCATTTTATGCTACTTTTTACATTTACAAGTATGGTTGGGCAGTGTGAAGATATATAGTGTATAAGCAGTATTTCTTCATCAGTGTAATAAAGGACCGGTATTGTAAAGGTATTGTATTCACCTGCGCAAACAAAGAACGTTTTTTTTTTTTTTCCCCCGTACACTTTATCCCATTATTTCTCAATTAGCTTTTGGGCCTCTGCCTCAGCGATAACCACGGCTGGAATCATTATGTTTTTCAAGTTGTCCATCTCATTGTCAAGAACACAAAATCTTAAGAACTCTGACAGGGAGTTTCTTCAAATTTGGCAGTAATGTCCCCATAGAATCAATGATGAACTGATTAGAATTTGGTGGTCAAAGGTCAATGTCACTGTGACCTTGCATCCGTCTTATTCTTGTGAACACGATATCTCAAGAACACCATGAAAGAATTTCCTCAAATTTGGCACAAATTTCCACTTTGACTCAAGAGTAAACTGATTAGAATTTGCTATCCAAAAGTCAAAGGTCAAGGTCACTGTGATCTCAAAGGACAGTTTTGACAGAATTTCACACAAATGCCTCATTTGGTATAATGATGAAAGGTTAAAGGTCACCTTCACTGTGACATCATAATGTTTTGAAAAAACATTTTCCTGGCCATTACAGGAACAGAAGGGAAGACATTTGGTCAGATATTGAATTGGTGACACTAATCTTGGGTGTCCACCTTGAAACTGTGCTGATTGTATAGATCGTCTGTGCTGCTGGGAGCAGGATGTGTGTGAAACAAATGTGTTTTCACAGACATGGATGTAAACTTTTCCTGCAATTGGACTGGTTTGCAGAGGCATACAACCGTGAAGTGGTAATTCTAGTTTTTTGGAAAAAATAATTTTATTTGACATTTATTTGATGACAGCAATAACTGTTTACTTTGCAGATTAAGATTTAAACACACGAAATGTGTTAAACTTATGAATTATGTTGCATTCCTACTGATTAAATGACTAACTTAGTCTATAAAATAGTTAAAAGGCCTCCTGTCCCCAGCAGCTACAGTATTAAATGCTGCCTGAATAATAACACAGCTTCAATAATAATCCTACGATATAATACACAGTAAATAACAAGTGTTGTTTATGTGCATCACAAGTACTTTTACTATTGACACCTTAAGTAACTGTGATACCAGTGCTATGTTGACAAAACACACTTTATTAGTTTGCCAGCTGACACCAGTTTAGTAAACACACACCTCTGTGTGATGGGTTGGTTGGAGTTACTCAAGGTGGAGTGCTGCATGAGACTGTCACATGACTCCTCACAGGAGGAAGCACCCTCTAACCAAAACCAACCACTGTGACTTACACACTGTGCATTCAGAGTCAGATTTCTTTTGCTTTTGAGCTCTTAATTTGAGAGATATAAACATGTTTTTGGACAAAATCCTCTCATGAATTTCACAAGAGTAGCCAAACTTATCCCATATTAAATGTTGGCTGTCCATGAGCAGTCCAGTTCTTGGCAGTTTTGGTTGGTACCAAATAAAGTAATGAGAGTTAGTGACCAGCCCGAGGCACAACCTATATTTTAGCATTATAGACATATATGAAGGCCATGGACATTCTGCATATCATAGGGAATTGAGATCAGTAGCAACAATAAGGTGAAGTGACACTTTTTTTATTTACTATTTGGGTGGATAACTGTCAGCCAATCATGCAATTTCAGAAATGGCTGCCTCAAGTTCAATTATAATAAGCCTTCTTTGTGCTGCAGTCTGTTGTGCAGTCAGTGTGCCTTGGCCTTGTTTTTAATCACGTAGCCATGTCAGTAAAGGCACTGAAATGTTTGTACTTGAACAAAGCACTGTCCCTTGAATTTGTTGGACAATTATGATGTATTTGCCACTGCTGTGATGCAGTTGTCTTGATTTTGTCTGAGGAGGGACCCCCATTGTCAAACCCCTTTGCCAGAATAAATGTTGGCAATGTATGCTTCTGCAAACAATGATGAGTGGTTTGCAGAAACACATGCCACCAGTATTTTTTATATACGTTTAGGTTTTCAATTTTATGTTGTGACAAGGCTGTGGGTAACAAATCCTTAGGTTTAGGCACAATAACCTCTTGGTTAGGGTCAGGAAAACATCATCTTTTGCTTTTAAATACCCAGTTTGGCCACTGCAAACATGGCTGGAAATGTCCCAAAAAAGTACAGGCTATTGTTGATCCCTTTTGTTGGTCTGGAACAGTAGTCTGTTACCATTCACTGATTGGCAGCCATCTTGCCTTGGTGTCACACCATTCAACATCCTCTCCTCCTGATGAGAAACTCAGCTCACATGCATGTAATCTGAACTACGTCACAGGTATGAAATGAACCAGTGCATCATATCTGTGTTTTGCAGAAACGTAGAACGGCAACGTTTTTTTTTCTGTTGAAGTGGACTGCATTGTCAAACTCTGGCCTGTTTACTTTGTGATAGTCAAGTCTTGTGAAAGTATTTTGTCCAAATTGTAATTACTTAATTTTTAGTTATTTTTCTGAATGTGCAATAGCTACCAGTAGGTGTTGAAGAGACATCTAGCGCATTAGGAATCATTGCACATTAGAAAGCTAGGCAAACTAGCTCTGCTAATTGGCTCCCCCCTTTCTACTACCAGTTTAACAATGTTGGAACGACCCATTGTGCTGTCAAGGAACAGTGGGATAAAAGGACCACTCGTTAATAGCTAATGCAAAATGGACATGTTAGTAGGCAATACAGTATGACACTCTGTAGTCAGTGGTACGTAGTGGAAGTCAACAACACTTTGTCTTGAAGTGCTAATTCTCAGTTTTCACTCAACTGCCACCATGGGAAATGGATGCTTGAGACGTGGATGTTCGTAAAATACTTTTATCCTCTTTATATGCGCATTAAAATGAGGGGAATTCAAATTACAGTTTGATTGTTTACTGGAGGTGGACCTCACTTTTTATAGACAGCTACCGTGTAAACTGACATAGACATTTCTTCAGCTCTCAAACATCATCAGTAAAAGTCAAGCTCCTCAGAATAACAGAGCAAAGGTTGTTGAGTTGAGTTGTCAAACAGAGAGTAATGCATTGTAGAGGAGGGACACATTTCTCAATGAGCAGTGTCCTCAGTGTAGCAGAATGCCCAGCAGTCAGGTTGTGTTCACAGCAAGCTGCCCGGCTGTGATCAAACACTTGATCCTCACAAGAGGGTGGCTGACTAGCTGTGTTTACAGGATGTTAAAGTTTTACACACAGCGTGGATTGGAGCAGTTTGGTGAGCATGCCTTGTTTGGGGATTGCTGTCTCTCTAGGAAAAGTCTCCCAAGGAAATCACGAGTCAGCTAGGAGACACAGAAGGACTTGACGATGCCCTGTATGTTCAGAACATAAAGTGACTACTAAGGATAAACAAAAAAAGCCTGTTTGTGCTATTCCGACCACAAACACCACCGTCTCCGTGCCATGTAAATGATATATTGACCAAACTCAACTAACACATGATATGTTGACAAAACTCAGCTTGTTTGATGAGACACAGGCCCGAGGGTGTGTTCTCCTGGGAAATCTGATATAACTGATATCATCAAATTGAAGGGTATGAGAGGAGACCCAGGTGACACCAGTGCTGACTCCTTGTTATAAAGAAAAGAAAAGAGGTTGTGTGCTCCTCTGTTTTGTCACTAATAGCAGCACGTTTTTAATCCAAGCAGCAAGTCCCCAAATTTTCTTTCAGGATTTTTTTCCTAAGGCAAAACCTCCCTGGTGCTTATCTACATTTGTTGCCTCGTTCCTCATATTATGGCTCAGCTGTCACACCTGGCATATCGGCCCCATTTAAAATAAGGATTTAAGGTTGGCCTGATAGAGGAATAGAAACTGAACAGGCAAGCTACGGCTACAAAACATGTTTAGATACTACCACTTATAGTAGTTTTAGTTTCATTGACCATCATTTCTATTGGTTGTAATGACATTGGATTCACCAAAGTCATTGCAGTGAACATTGTTGATTTTGTACATTTCTGCAAACCATGGATACATTTCAATTGCAAGTTGTTATGCAGTGAAAACACAGATACATTGAAACTTTATGTTTCAACAACACTGTGGTGAAGGTCTGGTTAGATTTAGGCACACTTGGTTATGGTTATGAAAAGAACATTTTCATTATCATCATTTTGGCTTAAAATACCTGGTTTGGAGGACATAATCCTGGCAGGAAATACAGCGATATCTTGATAGAAAGTCCTTTCTGTAGCACTATCCCTGACTATGGGACATTAAAAAATACCCAAATTTGGAGCGTAAAAGCTGCTGGGAAAATAGACAAGTTGCATCAAAACACCCACAGTGTGAGCACAAAAAGCCAGTGGAAACACACTGATGGGTTGCTATAAAATACTCACATTTGGAGGCTAAAAACCCAATGGAAAAATACAGCCAGGTTGCTACAAAACACCCTCTTTTGGAACGTAAAAAGATGATGGAAAAACATACACAGGTTGCCACAAAACAGCCATGTTTAAAGCCTAAAACGCCATGATATCACACCAAAGGGCTGCTACAGAACACTCACATTCGGAGGCTAAAAAGCCTATGGAAAAATACAGACAGGTTGCTACAAAACAACCATGTTTGGAGCATAAAAAGCCATTGAAAACACACTGACAGCTTGCTACAAATCACCCTCTTTTGGAGCTTAAAAAGATGATGGAAAAACATACATGGGTTGCCACAGAACACCCATGTTTAAAGCCTAAAAAGCCGATGATAACACACCAAAGGGTTGCCACACATTTGGGGCCTAAAAAGCTGATGAAAAACACAGATGGGTAGCTACAAAACACCCAGGTTTGAAGCCCAAAAAGCTGGTGGAAACTGTAATGACTCACTAAAACACAACCAGTTTTGTTGTTTGTTGGTCTGAAACAGTGGTCTGCAGCTTGGCAGGCTTCTCACCTAGCTGACTCGCCATCCACCTTCCCCTCCATCTCCCAATGGCAAAGTCAGCTTAGATATCAGTGTAACTTTGATGATACTTGTATAAAACATACAGATGTATTCCTGGTTTGCAGAAATGTACAATGCCAGCATTTTCCTCTGGCAGCTATTATATTAATCATAAACATTTCTCACTGTGGATCAGTGTTAATGTTCTGTTATTATTCTGATTAAAGATATTTTGTGTCATAGCTGCAAAGTAGTTGGACATAGACATAATATTTAGGCGACAAGGCTGCAAGAAGAAGAGGTGTAATTTTGTCACTTTCCTAAAAACATGTTGACATAGAAAAAGTTTAATTTTCCCTTTCTACCTTGGAGCTTTTACTCCATTTATTTTTACAGCCCCGAAGCCTCGCTCGATACACTCTTTCTTGCTGAGGAATGCTAGAGTTCATTTACCCAGGGTCAGTGTTGTCTGAGCGAGCAGAGACAGGGGAGAGAGTTGGAGGCTCTGAGTGATGGAGCGCTGTGAAAGGCATTGCACAAAACACCAGGGAGGAGCCCACTGACCTGTCTGAATGGAACAAGGACAGGAGGAGAAAAGAGGCTCTTTAAAACTCAATCTGGCCAACCGTAAATGTTTGTCCACAGCTTTTCTGCTGCCATTACAGGAATGCTATTAGCAGGGCCTATTGTGCCTTGTGGGAATAGCTTGACTCAACCTGGCAGCTAAGACTGGAGATTTGTCTTCGTGCTTCCTATACAAAAGGTATAGGAACCGAACACTCGGGCCCACACAAAAGCTGCGGAAACGTGATCGTCTTTTTCAGAAGGCTGAGTTTTGTGTGAGAGGGAGAGGTAGGTGCTTCCGCTGGCTTGTATAATTGCAGGTCTCCACTCCCCACTGTGGATCTGGCCCCGGTTCCTGCTCCCGTCGCTTTGTTTCTTCCTCGGCTCAGGTCCCCCGCCCTGGCTGGAAGCGTTGAGGGAATATCTCCTTCTGTTTTGGGTGTGCCTCTGTACCCACACAGATGGCGATTCAGGCACCCCGCATGTCAAATGCCACGCTGGGCTTATCGCTAGCGGTGACTTCACTGGCAGTGACTTCATGCTCCACACGGCGGGCTTTTATTTGCATATACCACATGTTTGAACAAAACAGGGGCTGTTTAGCCGAGGGGGGAGAATCTGATAAGAAATGGGAGAGCTTGTCTTCCTGCTCTCCCTCTCTGCTGGTGCCGTTCACTCATGAACAACCAGTTGAGCAGCCTCTGAACACCGGACCAAACCAAGCCAGCTCTCCTCACATCTGTCAGTGAAAGCAACCACATCACTGTTCAAAGTCAGTCAACTGAAATTGTTTATTTCTCACATTCAGAACTGTTTCACCGCCTAAATCATGAGTTCAAGGCTCAAAAAGGCAGAGACATACATTTGGACTGAATATGATTTGGGTGCGACAACTGATGGGACCAAGTTGGACCAGCTCTGATCATGTTCACATGTAATTTTCCTCAATAGAAAAATAACAAATGTTCTATAAATGATCAATACAATTAAACCACCCATACGCCAGGAGAGAGGGACATAAATGCACCTTAGGGCTTGTACACATGCTGGTTTTCTGCCATTTTTTGTGCCCTCAGATCCATTGTTTCCAGTGTAACCGCAAGAAAGGTCCGCTCAAAAGTGAGAGCAACGCCATCATGGCACCCAATCATTCCCAAGCATCTGTTTTTTAGGATGTGACAGGTGCGCCTTGAGATAAACAAAGTTCAACTTCTGGAATGCAGCAACGCACACCTCATGTCATGTGATGTGGAACAACCAATCACAGCCACTAGATAGATATTTTACCCCTCCTTTCGTAAATATCCATTTATAATAATAATAAATATGGAGACAAAGTTGATCATTTCAGTGGTGGGCTACTCAGATTTTTACATCTGTCCCACAGACAACATTTAAGGCCTAATACACGCTTGAAAAATGGCTCTGACAAAACCTGCCACTGCACCCTTGAAAGTTGGCACAAAGAAGACACAAGAGTAGCACCCAGCACCCAACCAGATACTTCAGGAAGTCTTTACAGTCTGTCTTTTGTCTTTGTTTTGGTTGAGAAATGGCAGGAAAAACATACTGTGCATCTAAAATTTGGACAGAAAATACTGACCACATTTGTCATTTTTCTTTTGTCTGTTTTGTTAATATTGTCAGCTAAAACACAAAAAATGTTTTAAACTGTTTGTACAAGCTAGTTACCAGAGTTAAAATTTCTTCTTTGATTCAGTGTTTTATGTATTGACATTATTTTGATTATAACTGTTTTGAATCTACCTTAGATTTGTTAAATGTTCTGCTGTTTGTCATCAGTTTGTCACGCTCTGACAATAAAAAGTAGTTTAAATCAAATTAACCATCTGATTTCTTCAGCTTTCACTCAGGAACTAAAACCAGCCTTTAAACTTTAATGAATAATGATCTTACATTTATCATGATAATTATTGATACTGACTGATATGAACATTTTAAAACCTGATAACATTTTGGACCATAGCCCCAGTACCACCAGCCCTAGTAAAATCATATAACGTAAAGGCTCTTATCTCACTTCCTCAGATCCAGCCGCTGACAGTCTTTCTCATAAAGTTATGAAACGTTACATTGAAATAAATCCTCAGGTTAGTCAAGCTTATTTGGGAAAGAAAATTATGAAAAATAAGACTCAGTCGCAATAAACCATAATTTCCTTTCACAAGCAGTCTCACCATATTAAGGCATGACCCAAGCCAACTGTCTCTACATGTGTTCGTGGGAGCATCCACATCTGTAGGAGACACTACATCCATTTACTACAGATATATCTCTTAAATTTACTTTGTGTGTGAATGTGTGTGTTGGAGCTTGTATACGAGCGACTGTCACCTGGAAGTAATAGTCGTCCTGCGTTCCAACACGGTTGTTAAATGTTTCTCATTAGTGAAAGGAAAAGTCCCTTACATTCAGAGTGGGCATGGCTGCATTCCTTCAGCCCATCCTCAGACTGAACTCCTACTCCATTTTCATCACAGTACTCAGCCTCCTCGACCTTTGTCTAACAGTGTTATCATCCAATTACCAGGTCACAGAGTGTGTGAATGTGATCTGTAAAAATTTGTGCATTGTCATTCAGTGATTGTTACGGTTTGGAAGAAGGGATTAAAAGCAGGCCTTCAGTTAGACAGAGTGAACCCGAGGCTGATCTGAAAGATGCAGAATAGTGTTTTGATAATTTTGCTTGATGATTCATCGTTCCCCTTTTTAAGGATTTGATTTAAAGCAGGCCTGCTGGCGGACACAGAGAGTGAATGGCGGCGTGTGTCTGTTCTGTTAGGTTGCGGGGGGGTCAGACTGTTGTTTGTGCATGTTGATAAGACTTTTGTCTGTGCAGATTGCTGCCTCAGCACAGGCTGCAGCCACAGGGATGCCACTGGCTGACAGATGCAGCAGAAGCAGCATGTGTCTCGCAGAGTGGATGTTTAGTCTGCCAGCGCACCACATGCCGAGCTCATACACTGCGAAAATAAATCCACAACAAGCCCGTCAGTCCTGCGTTCTGTCAGAATCTTGTTCTTTATTTGAAGCAAAGAGAAATCTGTTGGTTCTGCTCAGTTTGTTGTAAAAAGGCAAATTATCGGAGCATGAAAATCATAGTCATACTAACCTTTATGTGGAGAAGTTATCACACACCTCTCACTATGATGCTGCTTTCAGTGTGAACGAAGGACATCTTGGTTTAATGAATGATCAGTTTTGTTGCTGACTCATTAGATGGGATGTTGATGATATTTTAGTTCAAAAGAACCTTCATGTCATCAGTCGAGATTAACTCATACTGTATCAGCTGATGTGTTTTTAAGGGTTAGTTTTTGGTGTCATATATTATTAATATTTGGCAATTTAAGGATTAGCTGTTTGTGACCTTTTTTCTGTGTCCTATGTCTGTCTTTTTACTCCAACTGTGAAACGGAGCACAGGTTGCTAGGATTGGGTATCATGTCCAAAATTAGCATACCAGTACCAATGATATAGATGCCAACACAGTAGTTAATTTGATACCATTTTTTTTGTACTTAATTCCATACCCATCATGTGATTGGAAGAATTCAGTTGCATAAAATGCCACCACAGACTGTGGTGAGTTGTATTGTTAAGCCAATCTCACCTCATTAATTCGAAGAATACTGGCTAGCAAAACCTCAACCACGAAATAGTTTTTTTTTTTTCTAAATCTGGGTGCAAAAAAGATGGGATGCAGATGGGCCTATTGTGTGACTGGAGAAGTTTCAGTACTACTTGGTATTGGTTTATTTCAGCCGATACCATAAAAGTATTGAGTACCACCCAGCCCGACAAGTTGCTTAATGTTTTAAACTCTGAAAGATACACAAGCACCATTGGGTCAGGCTGTTCGCATTCACTGTTAGTACATATACCTACAAAAAGTAAGTTCTTATAATTCATATATGACCTACATAATCATGAACCAGGATGCTGTAATCACATGACCTACACACTACAAGCTGTCCTCCATCACATGATGAGAGCAAAGGAGGAAGTCAGGACAAGTAATATTAAGAGTGAGAAAGACAAACACTGGACTTTAACCCAGGAGACTGGGAGTTGTATCAAACATGAAACCAAAAGTCAGTGTTGAGATTTTAAGGTCTGTACGTACGTATGTCACATCACATCACATCACATAATATCACATTACGTTCTTAACGTAATGAGACGATGCAAAGCCCAGCCATGATTCTTTTCCCAAACCTAACCTAACTGGTAGGGGTGCTAGTCCTTAAGACATCATATGAACTGTGTGCATTTGTTTTGAAAGATATCATACAAATTGTTTTAAGAGGATACAGTGGGTCTCATTCATGAAAAGTGAGTAAATCTGTGTGTAGATTTGCACATAAACGCCTACTCTACTAAAAACCTACTCCGGATTCAGGAATGCCGCGGGAAACTCAGATTTGATCGTAAACACGTGTGTATGATCATGAATGCCAATCCATCGTAAAGTGACAGCGTGCTCCCGGTAATCAGCAATTAGCATAAATCCCCGCCCATGAATAGCCAATGACCACCATATAAGGAGGTGTAGGTGCTTCCTGTCGACCTGTCAGTCATGGCGCAGAGAAAGAAAGAGAGATTTTTTTCCGAAGCGGAGATCGAAATAATTTTGGGTGAAGTGGACAACATGTGGAAAACATTTTATTTTCTTCAGTTAGTGGTGGTGTGGCAGGGACAGGCAAAGCGAAGGCCTGGAGGGAGGTAACAGATGCTGTTAATGTTGTCTCCGTGGTACAAAGAACCAGAGGTGTCAGAGGTGAAGCGTAAATGGCTTGATATGAAACTGGAGGCAAAGAAACGCATTAGCACACACACAAAAATACAGCGGTCACCAAACAAACAGAAGATTCATTTGTGGGGTTCTGAATGAAGTGGGAACGGGAAACCAGAGATGTTATGTGCGTAATGGATAAACTAAATCAGTGATGGCTGTCGGAATGTGGAGCTATTTAACATTTATTTTAACAAATGATACGCATTACATATAGCCTACAGCAGTCTGTATGCATCGTCCTCAAATTATTTGTATCTTAATAGCCTAAAGCTCTGTTTGATACAACGTAAATTAATCATTATCAAATCAGATTTATTCATTCAAACGATCGTCCACCTGCTGCCCCTGCTGAACCCAGGCACCGAGGCCGAAGAGGCTGTGATCCGGCTGTCCCTACAGATATTTTTATTATCATCATTCAACATGTAGAAAGAACGTGTAATCTATTGAGTCGATTTACGTAGATAATTCACAATCATGAACCTAATCTGGATCTCAAACCTGCTAATTGCCAAATAATTTAACTAAATGTGTTATATTTTTAATATTTTGTCATGTTTAGATTACGTGTTTCAAAGGCATCTGTGTATTGTCTACATAACAGAGCACAATACGAATTAAATTTGTCATTTCCAATAGTGAAAAGCAATATTTATGTGCTTTACTAAATTTACACAAGCACTACGAGTGGTCAGGAGCAGGAGTAGATTTTGTTAGTAGCTACGAAAAGATCGGAGCTACTAAAATATTGATGAATGCGGACATGCACGTAAATTTCCGTCTGCGAACAGTTTACACACAAATTCCTTCTGCTCACGTTTCATGAATGAGACCCACTGAGTGGGTCCATCTCTACAAACTCATCTTGTTTGGTCAAGTATTATTTAAATTCACTAAACTTTGTTCTGTATTTGAGTAAAAATAAGTTTTGCAGAAAGATGTCGGGCTGAATTTTGGTTTGACAAAAACGTCAGAGCTCTAGTTTCATTTACCAGCTTTTCCAGGTCTTTCAAGTGCCTTTTGTGGCCTTCAGAGGTTGAAGACAGCTCAGTTGTCAACACAATAACAAGTTTCAAACTCCTGAAAAACTGATGTGTTCCATCTGTTGAGGAAGACTGTGAGATGTAGCTGAAAGTTCAGGGAAAACTAGTATATGTATTTTTTTGTCAGACTGTTTCTAAGGTCAGCAATGAAATCCCATGATTCAGAACCACTCAGTGTTGTTATCATATATCTGTTATAAAATGAGAGAACTAGAGCTGAACAACAAAAGTATGATTGAAGAAAATCAGCAAAACAAAGCATCAACTGTCAGTTTCACAGGGTGTGATCTCTTGATCCTTGATCCTAAAACCCTTGATTTGATATGAGGTCCTTGAGCTCTCAATATGCAAATCAAGCCTCACACAGCCTTCCCTCCTCAACGGTCTGGACAGTGTTTACATGTGCAGCAGCTCCTTTGATCACCCTTTCGGCCAGTTGCTCCCAATTAATGACAAACGTGTGGTGAGAATCTCTGACCCCTGGCATCGGTAAACAGGACTGCTGCTGTGTGTGCTTCGTCTGATCAGCAGCATTTAAAGCAGGAATTTCAAGAGCAACAGGAACTAGTCCAAGATCACAAATGTGAAGCCCCCTAAGCCTCGGTCATTTCAACTACAAGGCATTCCCACTGTGTCAGACCATCAGTTAGAGCTCTTATGAGATGCTTTAAGGAGCTGCTCCCCTTGGCTCATTTGACTGATTTCTAAATATGCCACATCCATCACTGCTGACGGTCACATTAGTCTAACTAATGTATTGCATTTGTCTTCGAGTGATTTGGACCACATCGGCCTGTGTAGGGGTATCATATAACGATAATCCAATATATATTTCAGATTGCTGTTTTTATGTTAATTCCCTGGAGGGTCGTTGATTTTCAGGTGTCACCAGCACTTGTTTCCAGTTTGAACCAACAATCATCATTCATTTTCTGCTATTCAAGCGGTCCGGGTTGTGTTGGTAGCAAAGAACACTTTTTTCCATAGACATCCTTCAGCCCCTTCAGGGGTATACCAACCCATTCGCAGGTCAGATGGGTTATATAATTCGTCCAGTGCGTTTGGGTCTTCCCAGGGAACTCTTTTCAGTTGGGTGTACCCGCGCCAGAGGGTGTCCTGAACATCCTAATTAGATGCCCAAACTGACTGAGTTGGCTCAAGACACTCAAGGTTTTACTTTGGGAAATAGGTTCCATGTGATTCGTAGTGGGGGTGTCCGTTGATCCAATATTATTGATGCAAAGTGAAAAGATCCAATACATACATCCAATACGTCATCATCTTTATGATACACCGTTTTTTTCCCCATGGAGCGTTCGTGCAAGAACACCTCCTTCCTATGCATTCAAACAGTGCTAGCTGCCTAGTGCCATGCAGACAATTGCCAGCAACCAAGAAAAAAGACAATGGGGATATTTACTGATATTGTCTCACATTGATTACAGGCCCCTGAATTGAATTGAATTGAATTGAAATCATATCCTGGCAGACTTTGTGATATCAGCAAATATTGTATCCTTGTCCAAAGAATCAATATAATATTGCATCCTGATGAAACTTGTGATTTACTACCCTAATATCTAGTATCCAAGGCCCAACGTATTAGTAATAATCATCACAGCAGGAAAAGAAATAGTTTTGATACCAAACAGAGTGCGAACTGAGAACTTCAAGCTCTTCATGGTTCACATGAGTTGGTACACATTACATCAGTGGAAAAATCTTGATAGAGACACTTGGATTTTCAGTGTGAATGTGATTCAAATCAAACATCAAAATGTATTATTTACTTAGCTGTGTTGTGTTTTGGAGCTTATGGTCTCAGATCCCAATCACTGGTGAGGCTTAGCTATGTAAGACTGGAATGTCTGAGTAAATATGCAGCAGGTTAAGCTTAAGGCACAAATCAGGAATTTTTTGTTGTCTTGAATATTTTAGTAAGTTTAAAATGTTTGCCTATTGACATAGGCATTGTTTGTTATCAGGAAAGGAACTTGAACTAACTCTCAGTACTGACCTGTACTGTATTTCACCACATGGCTGATTTCAGTGTGGAACAACCACATGTGTATCTTTAGATATTGTATGGTTTAAGTTTCTGATACATGACTGGACCAGAGATTATCTCTTTGACATTACTGTATTGTGTGCTTTGTAATGGTAAAGGTCACATTTTGAAAATTAGTAACAATGCTGTGTACACCTTATGAGAATATTCACTTTAAATGATAATAAATGAAAATGTGTTTATAAGATTATCATTGCTTGGTGTATTAGGACAGTAATTGTTTGTATATAATTGCACAAAAACAGACAAAATGCGAGCAACGCCGTTGATCTCAAGCACACCGATTGGCAAACATAGCTGTCAATCATGACATTGGTGACCCTGTTATAGCAACTAATTAATAGACAATTGGAACATATGTCAGCATGATAGGAACTACTCAAAAAGACAGAAACCATGTTGTGGAAAACATCATTTTACAATACCTGGAGTTTTTAGCTTGGCCCATGTCCTATCCGCTAACATCGAGGGGGTGGGTTTTATGACAGCCAGCCACCAGGAGGGGATCGAGATGTTTTGGATTCACTTCTGGGGAGCTATTATTCTGGTCTATATTATACAGTCTATATTACTGACTAAAGGCGGGCCTTCCTGCCGTGTTTTTTAGTGGCGGCACCCTGCCTCCCCTAAAAGAAGGAGTGCCTCGACTATCACAAAAAGAATTATGACAAAGTAATATAGGGCTTACAACTTCCACTAAACTTAATTTGGGGAAAACTCTGAAGAGGAATATGGTAGTAGGAGTCTGATCATTGACAAATGCAGAAAGTGCATGCAATGTAAGGCCTGGAAATACATTAACATAATTTTGCCTTTGTTGAATAGACTCACAGTAAAGATGCACTCAGGGACCATTGCGAAAGGGGTATGACATGCAGCACAAGGGACATTATGTGGTGTACTTCACAACCAATGGGCCCCCATGAAGCATCAGTAATTGAGAGGCTACTTCTAAATTGATAATGATACCACATGAGTATCAAACTATCTGAGACTGTGCTGGTTAGCACTTTAACTGAAAAGCAATTTGGTTCTGGCTTTGCTTCTTTTGCTCTTGGTCATTAATGTGTGGTCCATAATGAGCTTAAAGTTGAAGTGTGAATACATTTTATATTTGTTTTTTAGTCATCATCCCGGCACTTTACGTGAAAGTGATGACAAACAGAACACTCTCCTGTCCCTACCATTAAAGCCAGATGAAGGCTGTTGTTATACTCATGGCCCTGCAGCTGTTTACAGTGAAAGCACAGCTGGAGTGAGCAATGGTCCACCGCTAAGCTTGAATACCGCCTAAATGATCCTTGGAAAGAGTGTCTTTCTTGTTAAAAATTATATGAAGCAATGGTGCATATATTCATAATTGCAGCTGAAAAGTGAATATAATTTCTCCCTCATGGTGAAGAACAGCAAACACTCTGTTGATGATGATCTTCATTATGATGTGGGGAGAGGGAACCAGCTGCTTTGTTATTGTCAGTGTGTTGTTGTCTTTGTGTGGACACAGCAATGAGAACAGAAAGCAGATCATCTTCTATCATGTAAAAGGAAGTGACCCTAGATTTTCATTTCAGCGGCATCATCAGCATGTCCAGTCTGATAGTTTCGTGTTTCATATCCTCCCACATTGACACAAGTATGAAAGTCATCTAGGCCATCTGATTATTCCATTTCCAGCTCTGAATGGTGTAGAAAAAGAAGTAACAAGTTTACTTATGCCTTAGTAGACTGAGACAGTTTTCAGTGTTCTTCGCATCAAATATGGCCACTTTAATCTTATAAGTGTTAAGTATTCGTATTAGTGTTATCATCTTACATTAGCAGTCTTAATCCTAGTGAGGGAGACCGCCTCTGCTGTAAAATTGTGCCAGGTTTGGCAACCATGGTTTTTGCCTTTTCCAGCTCAGTATTTGAGAAATGATCTCAGGGTTTGGTGCTGGTCCACATGTCCTGGAAGATTTCAGTGTCCTGGACAAATAGAAGATATTATCTGTGTTTGTTTATCTTAAAAACAACTGATAGTCAGGCTATATAAAGATCAGCATCATCATGGCAAGGAGATTTATACTTTTAAATGAAAATTAGGCTACTTTTGCTTATATATTCCAAATAAAACAAGTCTCATCAATAAACTTAAATGTGTACGAACATTATTTTAGAAATAAATATGCTAGCCTATGTTTGCTGTGGCAACACATAAACTCAAAGAATTTCCTTTAGCTTTAGGCCAACATATCTGCGATATCATCTCAGGTAAAATAAAAGTAAAATCTGTGTTTGCAAACAGAAATACACATGCTGGCTTTTCTGGCTCATAACAGGTAAGTTCATGAAGCCAGTCTGATGGTCTACACAATCATGACAGCACTGCTTGAGTGTTTTATGTAATCTTAACAAATGGATGAGTTGATTGTAAGTTGATGAAAGAAAAACGTGCCTATTAATATGTATAATACAAAATGTTGACAGTGAGGATGTCAATGTCAGAGATGGTTGTGAGATGTAGGCCTAATTAAAATATATATTTGATTAGTGTTCACACTGCACGTTGCTGATAGTTAGATTATTTTATTCAATTCACCCATCAATCTGCAGCTGTTGCATTTCAATCGGCAGAGTGCTCAGAGTATGCTCTGGTGCTCTGAGAGTGTGGTGCTCTGAATAACCAAATGGTAAATTCCAACAGTGCTCCAAATTTACTAACAGGCCAGTTAGTACATTTATGGTGCTCAGGGTGACTATTTATGAATGCATTCAACTTAGAGTGTGCTGCTGACGACGACTTGAAATCAAATAATTTTTGTCACTATAGGCCTTATCTCTTCTCTTTTTTTTGTAGCCATGTCAGTCTTTAACTTGTGAGGGGGCAGCAGCCTTTGCTCTTCTGCAGTGGAAGAATCTTGTCTCATCTGTAACAGCATGACGCTGCAAGTTCACATTTTTATTTGCGTTGCTTTGAGACACCACTCTAGTATGTAGAGCACAAGACTCAAACTGCATGTCATCTGCAATTTCGTAATCAGTGAACCTAACAAATCACTGACTTGTTCTTTATGTCCATGCGTTACATGTGAGTGCTTCTCTGGTGGCTTTCCTTAAAGCAAGCACAATGTCTGTTTCACCATTGTTTGCTTCTGAGTAAAAGCTTATGAATCAGTATCCACCAAATACTTAAATCTCATAGCGTTTGCGTATTGAATGAGTCATGCCAAGGCAGAGCTCATGTTGACCAAATGTTTTCTGTCTTTTTTTTTTTCTTTTCTTTTGTTTTAGTAACTGAAAAATCTGAAGTCCGTCTGTCATTTTGACAGATTACAACACTGAGGGTGATGTACTGTAACTTGAAGTAATTTACACGCCTGTCCAGTTGGTGTGCATGTCAGATAGCTATTGTCTAGTTATGTATTTGATCTCACTGACCTCATTGTCTAGCTGGCAAAGAGGTTGCCTCTTTGCCTTTGCTATCCAATTGGTAGGCTTGCTACATACCATTGCAAAATGTCTTTGCAGCTGAGTGTCATCAGTTTAGCTCTGAGAAGCCAATTTATTATGGACTACATACAAGAAACAATTTTTGGAATCCGTAAATCATCCAGAATCATAGAAGACAAGGAACACAACTAGTGATTGGGTTGGAGCATTTCACCCAATCTGAATCCAGTTCTGCATCCCCTTATCAAATCATAATCTTTTCAAGTCCCTTCTGAATCTTTCTAGGTGGTTTGTTTTTTGAATTGATAAAGACATTTTTTAGTATAAAGAACACTTGCAGTTTTCATTTCATTCAGCATCGTAGTTTCCGATATTCTGCTGTGTTGACAGGGTGTAGGGCTTTCACCACATACTTTGTCACTGCTTTATGTCATGTAGTCCTGATGACAGTTGCTCCTCACTGGGGGGGCTGTGCTACAGTTGCAGAAGCTGTAGAGGCTGAAGTAAAATCAATAGAGAAAATTATATTAATTCTCATTTATATGAATTATCATTCAGCAAATTTAACTTAATAGATGTGTGGTGCACTCACTGTACTTCCGGATATTTTACTTGAAACAGGATAAAAAATGGCCCAGACTTTCAGAACTCATCCTTAATAACGCGCATCCCACAATTTTGGGTCTTGTCAAAGGATATTTTTCAGTCATATTATTTTGGTCTTGTACACGCAGAGCCAATAATGCCAATAAAAGATCTTTCCCCTCAGTAAGGCCAGTCTGTCTATGACTTTTGGAGTATATATGGTGACCTGGACTGGGGGAAACGACAGTGGATTGATCTGATCCAGGTAGGTCAGAGCAGGGGGTGTAAGAGCTCCTGAGCAGGTCTGTGTACTCTGTGTGGTTTTTTTTTTCATTTGTTGCTGATAATCACAGAGAGGCCAGCTGGGGGGATCTGAGAGGGAAGGAAAGGCTCTGTGGCTGCTGGCCAGCTGGCAGCGTACTGACCTTGGAGGGGTTGTTTTGGGTGTTGGAGGCAGCAGTTCCTGGATATCTGCTCTAGGCCACAGCACTGCCCTGCTGCACCTGGTATTTTTTACACCAACAGTGATTGTGTCAGTAATTCAGCCCAGCCCACACCACATTCACAGCACACAGTGTTGTTAGTTTGGTTTTATTAGCTAGATGTGTGACAGTTAAATTATGTAATAACAGGGATCTCATAGACCTTTGATCTGCTATCTGATGACAGATTATCAGGGTTAGGACGTTTCATTTTTTTTTTGTAATTTTGACACAATGAGTACTACCACAGATTTTCAAGAAGATTCTACACATCTACATTTATGAAAGTGGTTAATTGCTAATGGATGAGTTGCATGACGCAGGTTAGAATCAAAAGTGGAAACAGGGATGTCATCTTTAGCCAATGGGAAAGGTCAAATCAGGGCAGCATCTCATTTTGTCTGACCTTCTCATCTATTGTGTCACCATAGAAACTAAGAGAGGAGGCAGAAGTCAAGTCAGTCCAAGTAAGTCGGTCCAAATGGCCTGGTGTGAGGCACAAAGCAACACCTTTTTTTTGTGTGGCTCAAAGAATTATAACCTAATATAAATGCAGTGTTCACGAATGCCCATTGGAAAAAAAGGGACTTAGATGAATTTCCTTGTTTGCCTCTCACAGCTGCCAGAATGGCAGAAGACACCAAAGATTTGATAATCATCCAGTCACTCAACTCATATGCCAGCCCAAAGTGGATTGTCACAGTACATGTGTGCTGAAAAAAGAGAGATTTGTCATCAATAATGAATGTCAGTTCTGATTAATCTTGCTGTGGATAACCCAACATCCATTAACCAATAACCGGTTAATTTTTTAGGATAAAAAAATGGGAAATACAAGAGGTGCTTTCGTTTCAGTGTTGCCAACTTAGCAACTTTGTTGCCATATTTAGCTAGTATTCAGACCCTGTGATTGAGTCTTTTTCAAAAAAGCAACTGGCGACAAATCCAGTGACTTTTTCTGGTGTTACCAGTCTGTTTTACTCATTTTTTTTTGTCTCCCACAATGTTATTCCTCTCTCCTACTGCGTCAACTATGCAAATTAGGTGATGGCGTCATTTAGCGTCTTCTAGCGACTTTTTGGACAGCCCATCGCTACTGTCCTCACTAAGGAGTTGGCAACACTGTTTCCTTTTGTCCTTTTGACTCAGTGAGCTTTGGGACTGCATTTTGAAATGCTCTCCATTTAGCGTTGTTGACATTTTAATGTTTTGTGTTCTGAATGTCTTGCCTTTATTGTATTTTCTCTTAGCTGTGCTAACAAACAGCTGGCTGGCAGAAACAAGGTGCCCAACCTCCAATCTCCACTTGTTAGCCAGCCGCTGTGGCGCTGCACTGTGCACCGCGTAGCAGTTATCAAAGCATGTGTGTATGCAAATTAATCTATAGACTGACGAGCGTAAAAGGTCCAAAATACTCTTGACTCCACTAAAATTGGGCGACAGTCCATATGTGATTCATCTGTCAGTCAGTCAGTACATGCATGTACAGCCATTTCTTTTTGTCAAACTGGTCAGATTATAATAAAGACAAGAATGCTGCTTCTGATTTTGGGCATTTTAAAAATTACGCTTACAGCCTTCAAGGACCTGTGATTACCTATTCCTATGGCCTGCAATAACTGTGTCAAACCTTAACACAAGAGAGAGGACACTCAGGACACAGGGCATGAGAGCAGATCCAGCAGTGTGTCGTACCAATGGACAGTCAGTTGCATCATACTGACATGCCTTCATGCAGTGACACATGAGTTTTCTGAATTTCTGTCCATTTTCTGATTTGAATTAAATGAGAGGCTGTTTAGTTCAATAAAGGACAAAAGAATGATTTAAGATTGAGAATTAAATAAATGTAAGTCACCTCCTAAGCTGTCCACTAACATAATTAGACATTGATATTTGGTAAAATTTAGGTTGTTAAGGTAACCACTAGGACAACGTAAAATGCCAACGTCAATTTGACCTAAATTACTGATGACAGATGACATTATAATTGGTGGTTGTAAGTTGTGTTGTTAAGTAACCAAAATCCAACGTCTTCCAAACATCTCATACCAACGACGTAGATGATAGAATAATGACATTTAGTCGTACGGTATGGAGGACAAAACCTACCAAAAGTGATCCACAACGTAAGTGATATTCTAGCATCGTTCGACATTTAAGAATTTGTCAACCCCATTTTCATTGCAATCAAAATTTAACATGTCTGACGTAAGAGTTGGTCTTTCTGACATCATACTGATGTTCAAAGCCAGCTAAAAATAATCCCAATGAGTTTCATGTATTGCTGTGTGTGATTTTTAAATGTTGAACAAAGAGAGCACTGGACTGAGAATCGGTATTGCACATAGAGCAGGAAGGGCATGATTCACTAGGAAAAGTCAGACTAGTGCAGAGAGCCCACAACAACCTGGTGTCAGGTGCTTGACTGAGAGCTGCATATGCGAAATAGATAGATTTATAGTATAGTTAGATTTCACAACTGACTTCCACAGATCCACGTACTTCATTCATATCTTGATTTCATGATGAAATAACTTGTTTTTTTTGGGGCTACAAAGGTTTAACCCAGAGCAGCCGAGCTGAGCCAAGTTATTTTTCATCAGAAAGTGGAGTTCAGAGAGAGAGAGAGAGAGAGAGAATATCATCTGCTTGTTTAATGTATGTCTTCTTGGCTGCTGCTGCAGACAGCATATCTTTGGAGGATATGTTGTCTGCTGATAGTGCTCTGGAATCTGCTCTCAGTCTGGCTGTCGGGAACAGTAGGGTTTGACTTCTAAATGTTTGACACAAACTTGCAGGTTTGTCACTGACCTCCCCTCTTATAAATATGTAACATTCACTGGATGTTTGAATCCCTTTTCAGCACTATATGTGCATATTTTCAACATGTAGAGCTGAACCCCAACCTTGACATTATTCTTACCATGAGCTGCTTACTGGACCACAGGACCACACTGCACCTGTCCCTCATATATGCACATCGAGATCAAAGAATGGTTTAAATTGGCAGCAGCTTCCTGTTGGCAATGCTGATGCAAGCCAGTGGGAACAGAAACTATTTCTTTCAACATCCCTTTATCTTCAAGTTTCTTTGTTGAAGAAATGCTTGAAAGGATGTGGAGACAAATGGTTTTATTTGCCATTGACCACTGACATAGGCAAATTACCAATTTGTAAAAAAAAAAGTGAAATAAAACACTGATGTGAAATCATCCTGAATGTCTCATTAGTGATCAACAGTGTTTCCTGTCTTGGCTTTTTTAAGAAAACCTCTGTCAAATTCTATGTAGATATACAGAGGGTAACTAAAGAATGTCTAATAATACAGTATATATTCATGCTCAGTTCAACACATTTTAACAAGCTTGGATGTAGTGTAGGGATGTACAGGGCTCACCAGCAGAGCGCCTGTCGATAACATAAATAATGAATGTGAAAGCAAGATTAAGCAGAATTGTAGATAATGGCGTGTACCGGAGGAAACTGTTTTCTTCCTCAGACAGAAATCAATATTTTTCTCTGCATTAGGTTCTGTTTAGAGGTTTTGTTTTTAGGTGACCAAATATGATTAAGATACATCTGATAAACACTGCACAAGACTGTTCTTAGTCCTTGGGTATTTTGTGTTAGGCACTCTGTTGATTATCCAAGTTTCCACAGTCAGTTAAATACTTTTTTTTAGTAAGCAAAGAGCTAAAAAATAAGCCTGCAGACAAATAAATAAAGGATTTAAAGTTACCTTACACTTACACTCAGGCAATGTTCCAATAGCTGGCCCCATTTTGTATATGATTCAACTTCTGGTTTCCTTTGGGCTCTTACACATGCCACCTCTTGTGCCAACTGGAAAAGGCAAGGTTGGGTGTTTTGTTTGGTGCTACTCTTGTGCCACCTTTCAAGTGCATGAATGCAGGTTGCCCCTGACATCACTTAGCAAATATAATCTACTTACCAGAAATCCGAGTTTGTAGCTGATCTTCTTCCAGGCATGTTTTTTAAGTGTATGTTAAAATATAATCTGTGGGACAGATCGTAAAGCTGTGGGTAGCCCTGCAATAAAATGATCTACTTCTCATGTGTACCGTAGACTGATACAGAAGAAAGGAAAGATATCTGCTGGCTGTGGTTGGTTGTCGTCACATGACATGCAATTTATGTTGCTACGATCCAAAAGTTCCAAAACTTTGTTTATCTCAGGGTGCAGCAGCTGCACCTTTAAAAATTGATGCTTCTTCTTGCTGTTGAGCATGCCTTCCGAACATTTACATCGACAACAACGGATTGATTGATGGCACAAAGAATGCGGCATGTGTCTGTGCCCTAAAGCTGTCAGTCAAATGAATTTCATATGGATTCTTACATCCTTTTCTTTTGTGCTAGCAAAAATGAGATACAAACATTCTACCACACGTCGATCTAAATAACAAATTATTTACAAGGTACTGGATCGTATTTAGGGTTAGGGTTAGTGATTTCCACACTGGTTTCAGATTTGATAAAATGGGATTGCATCCCAGGTCTAGGGGACAATGAATGTGCCCAGTTGTTCATGGAATCTCCATTTTTGATTTCTTTTATACAAGTTAAACATTTTGGCCTGATGTTGGTGCAAGAAGAATGGTCAGGGGGGCACAAAAAACATTAGGAATCACCCTTTGGAGACCTTGACTATCACGGCAATGTGACCTGTAGTTTTGTTAAACAGACTAACCAACAGACATCATCATCTTAAATCCCCTTCACTGGTGTGACGTTT
This sequence comes from Epinephelus awoara, assembly GCA_035609425.1. Taxonomy (NCBI): domain Eukaryota; kingdom Metazoa; phylum Chordata; class Actinopteri; order Perciformes; family Serranidae; genus Epinephelus; species Epinephelus awoara. Next base: position 8,729,845 of record CM069305.1, read on the forward strand.
GAATATGACCTTTCGGCCAGTCGACTTTCCCATGTTCAATGAGTCAGACCGGGGGGCTGACACTGACAGAGGGCTCAGAGAAAAATGAATTGTTTTTTAATGAGCCCTTTTGTTCTGCTGTTTGTTTGGATGTAGAAACACTGTAGGCTTCTCCTCAGTCCACAGGATATAGGCTCATTTATTCAATAAAATGTGTCATGAGTGTGATAACACTGGCTTGCTAAGGCAGACACAATCAGTCTTCACTGCATACCAAACTTCAAATATTTGTTATCCCTCAGCTTTTCATTATTCATGGCACCTGGCTGCAGTGATGCACACAGTGTGGGATTGGCATGGGGTTTACTGCAGCAGTCATACAGTTTTTGTGTGTTTTTGTTTGGACATTTGTTAATCCTTCCAAGCCCTGAAAAGTGCCAAATGTAGTATTGGCTTAAGTGCGATTTAGACATAATAGATGTCGAGTGTGAGCATACACTCATTTGAATAAAGACTTTGGGGACGTATGGAGGGTAAGATTAGAATTTGGATGGCTCACAGATTGAAATCACCCTGTCACTTAACTGCAATAGTTTATCATTTCACACTGAAATTTGGAAACAAGACAGGTTTCATCTTTAATTTATCTGATTTGACAAATCTGTCCTTGTTTTTTTTTATCAAAATTGACAGCAGAATAAAGGTTGCTTTAATGGTACTGTATATTGTACGTTAATGGATTTCAGATGCAGCTTTGTGAGTTCCTCTTGGGGTAAGAAATTTGCTGCAGCATGTTACCATATCTGATCTTAGGCCGAACAAGGGAAATGTGGAGCTGGCGCTTAAATCTCAGGCTAAAAGCGTGACCTGCTACATCCTTCATAGAGAGCAACTATGAACAAAACATGATCTTGTCTTGTGTGAGATATTTGAGATATATATATATATATATATATATATATATATATATGTGTGTGTATACGCAAGCTAAAATATGTTTTTCAATGTGGCATATCCCCCAGACAGTTAAATATCATCATGTCATCATTGACACGAGTCAATACAGTTGGCACATCTCGACGGTAAAGCATCATCGTCTACCGTCACAGCAGAGGTTGTGATGTAAGATAACAGAAATGTCTGTGGTATAATATCCAACATATTTGTGATTTCGGTCACATTTTATGAACCAAAAAATATATATTCTCTAACAGTGGACCCCGGGCACCTCTGTGCTGTGCTGCTAACACTGCTGCCTTATACGCCAGGAAACAGTGGCGCACTCAGCTTCAGAAAGCCAAAGATGAGAGGCAAGCAGGCAGACGGGAAGATATCAGATATGCAGAGTACCAGAACAGAAACACAGACACATCATCAGAAGTGTGATAACATCCAAAATACAAGTTTCAGTCTCAGTGGTTTCTGTGACATGAGAAGTGCTTTAAAAATAAGAAAAGTCATGTGAAGCCACTGTGTTATAATTTCAACACAGATTTGTTGTTCTCAGTTTAGCATTATTGGGGAATACAATAGGATGCATCTATAGTACGTTTACTGCATTCTTGAGATTTTAATACGGCAGAGGCACAGAACACATACCTAGCAACATCAATGACTACGTTTACATGCACAAAATATTCCGTTTTTTGCCCTTATTCCAAAAAATACAATATTCCTACTCAGCTGTTGGGTTAATGAAAATGAGTATTCCACCAGTACTCCCATTTACATTCAGCTGTACATACTCTGAATTCAGTGCCCTAAAATACTGTTTATGACATCAAAATACAGAAAAGTCGAACAGCTGGGGCTGCTGGGTCATTTTGTTTCTTCGCATCAAATTAGGATTTTTTCAAAGTTTCATATCCCTTGTGTACTTGTTGGACCATCCGGACACAGCCTCCCTCTTTTATTCCTTCGGCCACCTTCTGAAAAAGTTCGGTGTTGAAATATTTGTGCATGGGGCGTCGGTGGCTTAGTGGTAGAGCAGGCGCCCTATGTACAAGGCTGTCGTGGCAGCGGCCCAGGTTCGACTCCAGCCTGTGGCCCTTTGCTGCATGTCACTCCCTCTCTCTCTCCCCCCTTCACGCTTGTCTGTCCTGTCCATTAAAGGCTTAAAAATGCCCCAAAAAGTATCTTTTAAAAAAAAAAAGAAAGAAATATTTGTGTATATCCAAAAACCTGTTGATAACCAGGTCTTTCATAGTGTTTAAAAGTAGGTGTTTTCTTCCGACCATAAATGTGGGCTTTTCTTCAGGGCATGCATGTCCACGCCAGCTGTCAAACTGTTGATGAGTTGGATTGTGTACAATGTATCCATGACCGAACCGACCATTAAGAGAAGCGATGCTGTGTGATGCATCTTCTGAATTGGCTGTCCAAAGAATGGTATTAAAATCTGAACAATATCGGAATATCCCACATTTTAATCGGAAAAACTGAATTCAGAAAAAGGTCCAATAAACAGAATATGCTGTTTACATGACCCACATCACATTTGGGATATTGTCATTTTCTGAATAATAGTGGAATATTAGCCTGCATGTAAGGGTATTCAGAGTTAGCGCTGTTATTGGAGTTTGCAACACCAGCTGCTAGTTGCCAGCTCAGCCACCTCCATGTTGAGAATTGTGTGCAGACGACCTCACAATCAGACTCTGAATCATAGATATGCTCTGGATATTGTATACAGCTCCTTTAAGAGTGATGTTCAGTGCCAACATTCAGAGCTATTTGATGAGTTTGAGGTGTTGATGGGTTTATAAAGGATTGCCTTCAAATTTCATGTTGGGTTTGCATCCCGTCTCATGCTAGACGTCATCAATTCATTTATGGTATTTAAATAATGAATACTTAGTTTTTCAAAGTGGTCATAATGTTTCCTAATTGACCTAGCAGCATCTAAACTTGTGCTGCCACTCAGTATTTTCATTGTTGAGTAATCTTTAGAATTGTATTGGAGTTTATTGTTTCGTAGTGCAAAATAGCCATTACAGTTTCCTGAAACCCTGGCTTATTTGTCTGACCGGACATCTGAAACCCAAAGATATCCACAGTAATTTACAGTTATGTAAAACAGAGACAAGCAACATCTCTTCATACATGAGAAATGTTAATGTAAATGTTAATTCTGGTGTACAGCTTCCACACTTAATGTTTCAGCTCTGGACTAAAATATCAGGTATGACTTTATTTGTTAGCTTTTTAGGGCAGTCAGTGTATTTTTATGGATATCTGAATTGAAAAGATTAGGGTCAGTTTGCCTGAACAGTGTGTAAAAAGGTGTTGCATTATCACCTGAGGCATCATTTTTTGATGGATTTGCTGTGACACCCCAATCCATATTCTCCCTGGATTTCCTCACACTGAGGACAAACATACACCAGTGCACTGTACCAATTTTGGTGTGTTTAGCTCATGCAACTGCAGACCTGCGGTAGCTTCCTAAACCCCTCTGTGGCATTCCCCTAGCTGACGATAAGAAGGGGATGCTGTAGAGCACAATGAGCACATTATGCCCCGTCACGCTTGTAATTCCCTTTGACGGATGGAAGGAAATTCTTCGTTATGTGACACACATGCACTGCTACCCATGCCTGGATTTAATCCCACGTCTGGAGCTTTTTCTGCATTGGGTTTATGGGAAACAGGTTGAACATGTGCCCCATGTTCTACAGATCATCAGAACTGAATGAATTGACTGGAATTAAACAGTTAATCTCAATTGGGCTTTTTCATCCTCGACAAGACCTCTTGGACCTCACTCTGTTGTACTCCATCAGGGGCTAATTGTGATCCCTGTAGACTGGGAATGTGAGCTCTCCCTCTTCTTGCTCCAGGGCATATGTACATATTCTCTCTGGAATGCCGGAAAGGCATTGTTGTCGTCTTTTGAAAGGTCTTCCAAGGTCTTCGAATGTTATGTTCCCAAGCCCTCTGCATAGTGTAACTCGCAGTCCACTAATTGCTGTAGTTGGACTTTTCATGGAAAGAATGGCGAGGATGTGGTCACAGTTGCTTGGGATTTGTCTGGAGGGATAAAGGCATCAGTGGGCACGTGAACAATGTTGGAGGGGGATACAAAAGAAGCAGCTATGAATTAAGGACCATTACTAAATACCATGGCTGCTGAGCTGAGAGTCATTGAGTTTGTTCAGGAAAATACTCGCAGTCATTCGGACAGATAGAATTGTAAATGTTGTTGACCTGATTGTAACACTTATTGTACTGTGTGGTTGTTGCACTTTACCAAACACAAAAAACCACAATACCAAAAAGTCTTGTCATATCTGAAATACTTTTTTGAATGGGGGCAAGATTAGATAATGTGGAAATGCCTGGGGGCTAGCTGCTTCTCACATTATATGGGTTATTAAAATAAATCACAAACAAATGAAACAAACACAACTGTTTTATGTTTTAGTAAAAAAGTGTTCAACTTCCCACAGCCCCTGAAAGCTGTGGCCCTCACTGTCAACTTCATGCTTTTTTGCTATGGCCAGATCTGCTACTTGGCAGGAAATGTCTGCTGCTAGGTATTTTTTTTGTTTTGTTTTTTTGTGTTTTTAGGCTAATATATTTTGTAAAACAAGCTGGGGGCCCCTAAAATTGGTCCGTTGGCCACAATTGGCCCCCTGGCTGGAATTTGGAGATGCCTGCAGTAACTAAACTGGGCAGCAACACATATTGGTGTCTCCAGTTGGCAGATAGATGCAACTGTGTTTACATGTTTATTTCACTACCCCAGAATGGCAGCAGTATGGTCATATTTACCATGGATAAAGCCCCTTTTAGTGACATATGTAGAATGAGCTGATGGCTAGGGATGGGAATTTATGAGATTTTATTGATATCAGTGTAGATTCTGCTCATTGCTGCAATTCTTCATCAATTCCCTCATTGAACCTTATAAATTTTCTGTGTGGAAAAAAGAAGGCATACACAGGTTTGCAATAAGAGATAAGAGATAATAAGAGATTATTTGTATGGCATTTGTTTTCGTTTCGGTTTTCATATTTAAAGAAAAAAATCTGCTGAGCTTGCCCAGCTCCTTCTCATTTCGAAGTCGTGGAACACCACCACTTTGTCAGTGATTTCAGTATCAGACACCTGACACATCCAGAGTGTATATGATTCAGTGATTCAGATTCAGAGTCTCATTTAGGTTGTCTGCATACTGCTCTCAACATGGAGGTGGCTGGGTCGGCAGCTAGCAGCTAATTTTGCTAACAGTGCGAACAACAGCAACAGTGATGACCAGTGAATGGCGTTAACGTGGCAGTAACCGCAGGGCAGGAGCTACGGTTCTGCAACGCTGCTGACCCAATATTAGCAATAAAAGCTTCTGTCCACAGTGCTCATACTGCGGTTACCGCTGATGGCTAGCCAGTGGAACACACTCACATGGACTCACATGCACTAACATGCATGCACTTCCATACTGTCTACCACAACGAAGAAAAGATCAGCTCGGATTCCAGCACACACAGAGGTAGCTTGACTTCAATTCAACACAATTACTCCACTATATCTTAACAAGTAGTCAATTGCTGCTTTATTAATGCTCTGAATGTTGTATAGAGAACCTTTAAGGTTACAGGACGGATGTCCTGTCTTGATGTTTTCAACCTTTTTCTTTTCCCATCTTATAAAACATATATAGTAAAGGACTTTAAATAATCTTCTTAAAGCTGTGATTCAGATTTTCTTGAGTTATTTAGAGCTTTTTGATACATGTTTCAATAAGAGAACCATCATGGACAATGCCTTTTTAAAATATCACAATGACTTACTACACATTTTCACACATCCCACTTCTTTCTATTATCCAAGCTCTCACAGGCTCTTGCCTTAAATAGCAAAATGAGCTCTTACATCATATCCAGTGTATTTTGATTAGAGGCAGTGAACTAACTGAGCTGTGTATGAGGAGGATGCTTTATCTGAACTAATTTTGTTTTGCTGCTCTCTTGTTGGGAATAAAAGGTCTCCAGGTTTCCCCAGTGATAGGGCCTTCACTGGTTACGCAGTCATCTTGTGTAAATGGAGAATTCAGTTACAAGTGACAACAGTGTTGGCTGAGAGTCTCTGGCTTGTGCGTCAGCAGCATCTTTGGAAGAGAGAAGGCAATTTAAAACAGTAGAAACTGCCTGAGGCGGTCACAGCTGCTCATCCATCGACGTTAAACACAACATCCATCCTACAGTTTCTCATTTTGGTGATGATGCATTTTACCCGACAAATCTATAGAATGAGATGCTGTTATGTATCCAGATTATTTAATGTGGTTTGGTTTAGTAGTGTGTTTGTTGTAACCATGGCAACAGCAGTCAGCCTTTTTACATGAGCTCCACATATTCAAATATTGAACTTCGTCACCTGTTGCTTTGTACAACATTAAGCAAATCACACTGCTGTAGTGAGCGATGTCATCAGTGGATTTGCATGTTTATCTATTTACTGCAAATCACATGCACTTACCATCATGATGATCACTTTTGAGAGCATGTCTAGAGGGCATAACCTTTGCTTTTAATGTTGCTATTGGTTTATTAATGTTTTTTTTTTTTGTTTGTTTTTTTACTCTGTTATGAAAATCACCATGTGGAGAATTTGAACTTGTTTGAAACACACAATCCCTCATGTCTGCTTTCAGTGTTATCTGTGTTACTTATTGAGTGATAATCTAAGTGTATGATGTTTGTATTACCAGCAATAACAACATAGACATAATTGTCACTGATGGATAACCAAACTCAAGCACGTCTCAAGATGATATGATGAACAGCAACAACTCCATATATACAACTCCAGTTGTATATTTTTCCTCATGTTTAAGGAAACAAAGATTTCATGGCTTTTTGAAGTGAAGTTTCATAGGTTTTTGAGTGGCAGCACTACTTCACATCTATTGAACCTGCTCAGTGACTCAGTGTTACTCCTGCCTACCAGTGAAGAAGTCAATTATTTCTCCAGTCAAGGTTGTGAATCAGAATGACAATTGCTACACCATGCCAGTTCTACTGCTTCCCCATTTACTTTCCAGCACCTCATTAGCATTCCCTTTGAACGGGTGATGCTCAGAAGGAAAGGGATGGCAATCCATCTCCCCTCAGGGGCTTTTGTGTGTCTGTGGTTCTGGAGAGAGAATGGGAGGAATTGTTTCCTACATTGTCAAAGATTCACCAGGGATTTTTTTTAGGTTTTGCTCTGGAGATGAAGATCTGTGTTGTGTCTGAGTGGTTTGGAAGACTTCACTGTCTACATCTTCAGACAAACAGCCGAGTTATGACCACAGTCTTAACAGTGCAGTACATGAACATAGGGCGTTAGTAGTTGAATATGATGTACACTTTGATTGTACTGCCACAGAAGAAAACTTATTTCTAAGTCTTTTGATTTCGTGGAAGATATGTTTTAATTGCCTTTGGACAAACACTTTGAAATCCTTGTGTCTTCTTCTTCTTTCAAATAGAGAAGTTACATAGAAAATCACTCATAGAAACCCCTCAAGCAAAACTCAATATCGTGCCAAACACTACATTTGCTAAATACTTTTACTAAAATAAGGCAAAATACACTACTTCTAGGAACCCTTTTAAGTTTGTTGAGGGTAGCAAACACAGTTCAGAAGTTGTAATCAAACAAGTTAGACCTTGCATTTGTCTTATGATCAGTCTAAAACGTGTGTTGCCAGTTAAACTGTCAGTTTGGGTGAATTGTCTACAAATGGTCACATAAAAGGTCACTCAACACACAACACAATGCCACAGATGTCTTAAGTTCTGAGGGAGTGTGCTGTTAGCATGTTAACTGCAGGAATGTCCACCCAAAGCTGTTGCCCATGAACTGAATGTTCATTTCACTATGATAAGATGTCTCCAATAAATTTGGCAGTACATCCAACGCGCCGCACCACCATGGAAGTCCATTACAATGATGAACTACTGTCAGATCAAGGTTTTTGTGACGGCTTTTGTGCAGGATTTTTTTTGGTTGTTCACACCAATTACTGCACCAGCTGTTCAGGTGGCTGGTCTCCCATGATCTTGCAGGCGAAGACGCTGGATGTAGAGGTCTTGGGCTGCTGTGGTTACACGTGGTATGCGGTTGTGAGGACGGATGGATCTACTGCCAAATTCAGGGAAACAGCATTGTCGGCAGCTTATGGTAGTGAAAAGATCATTCAGTTTATGAGCAAAAACATAAGTGTTGCTAGGGAAACATAAGTGCATTTAATTTTCAGTATATTTTCAGTATATTTCATGTATATATTATCATCTATTCATACAATATATTTTTTGAAAATGTATGGGTTTAGTAAATACATTTTTGACTTCCATAGTTTTACAATGAAGACATGTCTAGTACTTGTATGCAAAATTTGCAAGACACTGTAAGTGACATAGCCCTTGATTTTCAGCAGAAGTCTGAAATGACAAGCTATTAACTATGTAGTTTATTGAGTTGTATCTGAGGTAATTTGAGTGCATTTGCATAGAAGTGAAAGAAAAAAGGAGCAGACCAGGAAGCAAATAAAAGAAACAACATGAGTTCCTGAGACGTTAAACAATAACCAGTAAGAGCTGTCTCACAGACATCCAGCAACAGTGCGTGTCGCTACAGCAAATAACCCAAAATGTCCATTGGCTGTTTGTGGGTAAAAAAAAAATCAGACTGCCAAACATGTCACGGTCAAAATCATGCAAAGTGAAGCCAGAGAAAAATGTGCTTTGCATTGTGTTTGAATGCACCATTGACAGGAAAAGCTGACACTCAAATAAAAAACAAAACAAATCATATTCCCATATTCAAAAGTAAAAAGTCCTGATACTGATCCCCAATCTATTTTTTAATGCATTTGGTTTGTTACAGCAAACCAGTTATGTGTGAGCTGGTATTCCCCAGCCGTAGCAGTCACTCGTTCCACCCCCCCCTCCCACCACCTCGTACCCCCTCTGCAGCAACTTGTGCCTCAGCCTGCTTCTGCTCTGGAGAATCCCGGTGACCTAGATTCAGCCAGAGTTTACTGCCGGCTCCAGCCTGGGCTGTTTGCTCTCCGCTGCCAGCGCCAAATCCACGCTGCGCTCGCACATCAGCGCTCTGACCCACATCTCCATGGCAACAGCTCCACAATGCCCCGACGATGCAGAGGCAGCGGCGGCTGGCGAAGGGGAGAGAAGTGTAGGGCTCTCTGACCTGCAGAGCAGCGGATGGTGGGGCTGTACCCCCTCTCATTTTGGTTTTACACTCCCCTCACCCCCTCGCTCTCACTCCCCACTCACTGCCCTGCATGCTGATGAGTGGATTACCAAATACACATATGAAGATGTAATGTCTCCATGGTGTGCGTTTACCCCAATTTGGAGGCTGACTTTTTAACGTTATTGTTTCCAGTGATAGAGGTGATAGATTTTTCTTGCCCGTGTCTCCTTTAAGCCTCTGTGGTGACTCCCGTTGCTCCTCCCATCCTGTGCCATATGCTCCCATAATTCACTGCCAGTTGCTTTTTTTCACACCACGTGTTGAGTTCCTCTGTCAGTGGCCTGCACCCTTTCTCCACCTTGACCATTGTTCACGTTCAGGCCAAACACTCAGGAATATTACATTTTATTCAGGTCAAAGTGTTTTGTTTGATATTTCACTGGAATTGAATCAGATATTTATACAGAGGGAGGAATTGGGAATGGACAGCGACAGTGACAGGATTTGCTGCTAGCTACAGCAGTTTTTTCACCGTTCACACAAAGGGAAGCGGGCAGTTTGGGTTCAGCTCGCATTACAGAGTTGGCCGGTATCAGTGTCCTTGTCTGTTGCCAACAGAACCGCCTGGAATAAGACTGGCCCCGCTCGATTTTATCACAATAACACACTGTCACTTCACATTTACGCTGGGTGAAACCTACCCTGCCAACTGCCACCGCTCGGCTCAGATAACACTAGTGACAATCAGCACTCTGTCTGTCTGTTTCTGAGTACCTGCTGGGGCAGTTTGTAACATGGCTAATAGCCACACGGTGACTGCCAGGCGGACTCTCAGGACAAGCAGATCCCACCCATGTTCACCCTAATATTCAGTAAGTCATAACAACTCTTAGCTTAGTTTTAAACCAGTTGTGTTTACTGGACAAATAATAGCATTGACAATCAATTCTATGTGCTTCAGGTGTAGACATCCAAAACTGAAAAGTCCTGATGTGTAATGTTGGATCCCACTTTCCTTTTAACTGGTCTCTTCAGTTACATTCCTTGTAAACTGAAGCTGGATCACAGATGAATTTATGTTTCCTATCAGACCAAGTAAAAATGCATCATCCAGACTGGCTTACCAAGCTCCCAACCACAGGTTCTAATAACTACGGAATTATTTATGTAGGACTTATAATATCTGCTATAAGCCTGTACCTTGAGCCAAAGTCTACATTGAAATCCAGATGCTGTTGCGTACACTTTTGCCTGCACAAGTAGCCTATTCAAATGACTGACAGGGCTGGGCATATGGTTTTCACGTAGGGCTACTGTCATTCTGAATGCGTCCTGAGCCACATATATGTCTCTGTTAGTCAGATCAGAAATCTGGTTGCATTTCTTTTGCTTTTTCTGCACTGCATGCAAATCTGGATCAACCAGGATGATTCCAACAATTAATGCAAATTCAACCAATCCCCATGAATTCTGCGTGATTTTGTCCAATCACTGCAACTTTTTCACAAATTTGACCAATAATGGTAGTTTCTCATAGGTTTCACCAATCAGAATATTTCCCACATAACATTACCAAACTCACTTCTTTGTTTCGAGTTGTGAAGATGCAGACGTGTGACATGAACATTTCACATATGCCCCAGTAGGTATACTGTAGCTACATTTGGAGCAGCTATATGACCCACCAGCTACATTGCTTGCACACCATACCTACACTTCAGTTCATGATCATTCCCCTTTGCTTCTTGGTCTGGAAGCAAAAGCCCAGAAACAAATGCTAAGTTAGCATTTAGCTAGTTATGAAGTGTAAGGTTAAAAGACAGGTGGTTAGGATAAGGGTACTGGTTACATCTCATGTCTTCATGTACAATGAATTATAAAGTGGATTACTGCTATGTTTGGCCTCATTTATTAACTACAATGTGGTGTAGTAGCAGGATTCAAATAACCATTGCGTTGGTGGGTTAATCTTTTCCTGGTGATGGGCGCGGTTTGTAGAGTCATGTTGTGTAGGCTACAAATGAAACGTGGTTGCAGCTATACATGTCTCCATTTACCAACAAAAACTACTGCTAAAGAACGAGTGAGGTAGTTCCCTGATGTTCTGCACGAAAGCGAGGGTAAACAGTTTTTCCCAGTGTACAATGTTGTGGTGGAAAACAAACGGCGGTGACTGACAAACACTTTGCTACCGCAAAACACATCTGGAGAATGATTTGAATGCGTTGACGTCAGACAAGACAAATGACCCTGACAAAGACTGTTGCATTAAGATCTTTTGCATGTAATTTCATTACAAAAAAACACACCTCAAAACATTGCAACATGCATCACTGTTTTTAGAAAAGCTGCTGTGAAAATCCTCCCATCAGTGGTGAAGATAACCTTTAGATGTTTGGTAATTGCTAAAATACAACAGGAGGAGAATCAATGAAGTGAAACCTGCAAAATAGTTAGAGCAGTCAGCTTGAGGCCACTCTATCTCACATGGCGTGCTTATGACGAGGACACAGGAGAAATGCACTCTTTGCGTTATAGCAGTCAGTGTATGGGAAACGTATTACCATCACTCTCTAATCCCAGCTGCGCTGAGTTTACTGTATTCTTGTGGGAAATGAGGAGATCAGAAACTAGACGCCAAATATGATCTCTGTACATATTATACGCACACATGATAATCCATTTCGCATAAGTTGGCTCAGGGAACTTGTGCTAATGATGTTACGCCCTCTTCCTGCTGCTTGAGAGAGCTTAATAATAGACAGATGCATTTCACCTTTTCAACATCTGGCTGGAGTGTGGTGGCTTGAGACCAGTTACAATCTGTTTGTCCATCATCTCTATGCTGCTTTACGTTTACACTTGGCTTTTTAATATCAAAAGCTGCCCGGACCAGTGGTTCTCAACTAGGGGTCCAAGGAGTCCTTGTCAGGGTTTCCAGGTTGTCCCTAGAAAAATGGAAACAATCATGAGTAATGATTGTGATCATAGATTTCACCGTAGAATTCTGGTCTTAATCAAAGCTAACAGCTGAGACCTTTTTAGATGGAGGTCCCTAATGCAAAACATTTTCACAAAGGGGTCCTTGACATGACAAAGTTTGAGAACCACTGCATCAGACCACTTTATCCACAGCATTCATGTTGAAATTCCATTATACATATATCAGTGATTTATCATTGCCTTGAAACTGAGGAATGATTTAATGTAAAGAGTGTGTAACTACAACTGTTGGCCCAAGTATTGTGTGAACAATGACATTGGACTGGACTGGACTGGACTGGATCATATTTTTTTTTGTATTCCCCAGTATACATTTTTATGAATTTTTTGTCCTAAGGAAAATAGTAGTACTTATACTGCAGATAGCTGCATCTTGGATACTAATACTGGACCATGTTCCACTTCATTACATCATGGTACATTACAATTGCAGCTAAATCTCACTTTTTAGAAGGATCCATTGGTCTTATGGCGTGTCAAGAAAGTGCCAAAATAATAATAAATTCCCACCCAGAAACTCCTTATGCTTATCCTTAATCTTATGGTCAAATGAATCCCAGATTGTATCCTTAAAAGAAATGAAGTGGCCGCAGGCAGAATGGTCCAAATATTTACCCACAAATTACAGCAATAAAGAGCTGTTAATGTGAGGGATAATGTGATACAGTCTGTTTGTGCCGGCTGACAACACAAGTGCAGCTGTTTGCTTCAGTCAGTGTGTGAAATAAGATTCTTCTCACTCTTGTAATACTGAATTCTTTCATCCCTATAACAGTTCACACCTGTTTTTTCCCATGTACATTTACTAGGGAAATCACAATGCGTCATTATGAAAGGCCACCACCACCACCACAAACTCCCACACACATACCCTGCTATCCTTGGCCTTAGGGTCATTGGTCTGATATTCCATCTGAGCCACCTTTCTCTGCCCTAAACAAGCTTTTCCAGTCTGTTAGCTTTATGCCATGGCAACCGTAGAAATAAAGGTCTGCAAAACAAAGAGTCCAGAAAACATAATGTGTTGAGTACAAATCTCCCCCCAGTGAATGCAACTAAATGCCTTTAGTTGTGTCAGAAACCTAATAGGGAGGTTGTACTGACTCCATTTTCAGTCCAGCCTCTGAAACTGATCCTTCAGACTGAATTTCAGCCCAGGGTCCCAAACAAGGTCTTGTAAGGTTTTTGTTAACTTTCACACAAGCTTTCACTAGTTAAAGGATATTACCAGTGTCAGGGTTTTACAATGCGAGTATTTAATTTCACATTTGCCCTTAAAAGTAGAAGTGTGAACCTGAAAAAAAGATTTACGAGCGCAATTTGTGAGTAAGGATCACAACCTACTGCTACTAATACTAATCTACCAATTTTTCAGAAACTACTACTAGTCCCACAGTTTGACAAACTGCAGTGTGCCAATCACAGTAGAGTTTTCTGTGACCACGTAGCTGGTGTTGAGTGAATAACTTGGAAGAAAACATATCAGTACAATAGACTTTTAGACATCACTAAAAATAAAGCCCATTGATTTATAATTTGAACTTTGCATTAACTAAGGCGGCTAACATTAATGTTACCATGGTAACAACAGAGCAGCTGAGGACAACTTTACCAAATTTTCCATAACCTCGCTGCCACTTTAACATCCTCTGGGAAAAGGAGACAGAGAATATAATGCTATAGATCTAATGCGTCCCAACATTTTAGCCCTAATTGTTCCCATGGCTGGGGTCTTTTGATCCCATAGTCCTGCAATGGTTTTTCACTTTGGCATTGCACTCAAGCAGGGGTGGAAGAAGCACTAAGATATTTCACTTAGGCAAAAGAAACCATGCTACCGTGTAAAAATACTCTGTTACTAGTAAAAGTGAATCAGAACATTTACATGCACAGTTAAGTCAAGCTACGGTTATAACTCGACTAGGCCATTTAATTGGACTACTGTCCTTGTCCCAATACACAAGCATCGATTTATTGACCGAATTATGTCTGACTCCACTACGATAAATGGTGGTATTTAGCTTGTCAGTATTGGCCTCTTTTGCGGTTGACCTATTACGTTACAGACCAAACAATTGAGCTTCATCCAGCTGTTCCACCACTTTTTTGAACAGATAGCCATTCTGTGTTTTCCTCCCATCCATGAATTTTAAAATATTTAACTCTTTCAGCTGACACAGTATGAACTGTGCCTCCTTGTCCGTCCAAAAATGCACTGTTCTGAATGTAGATTTCGCCATGTCATCGTCAACTTCCGGGTCAAGGCCGGGGTGGAAATTGTGGAGGACACACTAAGTGTCTAGGCCAGTATGAGTCTGATTGACTGTATAGATGCAGAAGTCTTGCATTATCTGAGTGTGTTAGTCCCTCTTTGAGAAATATGATTTATTCTGACTCCAGTCAGACTATGTTTACATTATTTGAAAAGTCTGGTTTTAAGCGGACTAATAAAATAAATCGATTTCCTCTAATGTCGTGTAAACATACTGATTGCTGCACTCCAAGATCACAGCAAATACCTTGGTGAGCACCATATTATTATTACCAAAGCTGTAAACTACTGGGGGAGGGACCGTCAGAGGTTTTTTAACGGTCTGACAAGCTTTTACTTTAAAGCAGACTTCCCCTCTGTTCTCTTTTAATTCTCTCCTCTGCATATTTGGGAGGACTTTCGGTTGTAGACTGATCCCCCAGCCCCCTCTCCAGCCCCCATTTCCCAGCACCCCTAAGCCGTACAATAAATCCAGACTTGCCAATTGTAGTCCAGCTGTTGGGTACCAGTTGTGCCATGATCACAGACTGATGCGTGTGTTGATGTGAGCACAGGCTGGGGGCCGAACACACTGCTTCCTCACACAGTGAACCACCCAGAAGCCCCTAAAGTGTCTAATCCTTTCCCACCATTGTCCACATATTCCTGACTACAAGTGGCAACGGTCATTCATATGATTGCAATTGTTGTAGCTAGTGATGTATTGAGAGTTGTGTTGGCTCACTCTGGTTTGGTTTCCCTAGTAGTGTTGTTTGTGCTTAAAAAAAAGGCTGGCCCCCTTCACCCTGTGCTGTTTTTGAAACGGTTTGAGCCTTGTTATATCTCAATGTGACTCACAAAAGCTGATTGGATAGCAGTCCTCTCCTGCCAGGCTCTGTTCTCTTTTAACAGGTTTTTGACTAACCCTTGGTGCCACTGTTGCCAGTGCCCAGACGTCCAAACAATCTAAAATGTGGCCCACGGACTCGTTAAACCTGCTCAGTAACTCTCAGCTCTGTTTTGCCAAGTTGTACCCTTTAGAGGAAGTCTCATGTGTTTGTCAACTGTGTCACTGTTCAAATTAGTCGGCTTAGATGGTGGACAGTGGATCCATATAGATGAGCTCATTGTTTGGTTAGGGATTAGGCTGCTCTCATCTTTTTCCAAGTGGTTGATTTTGACCAAACAGGAGCTTGTCACATTGGATAACTGCCCAAGATCACAGAAGGCTGTATTAAAACATTGAACAGAGTTATTTTCAGCACAGTCCATGAATTATTTCTGCAGCTGTCCGACTTCTTTCTTTTTTCATCTCAGACAAAACACTCGCTGTTGTCTGCTTGTAGCTAACCCCCCAAAACACAATCTCTCCCTACCAGACAGACATGTCAGACCAGGTCTCAGCTTCTGTTGAGAGACGTGTGTGAAAAAAGTGAGATGGGAAAATAAATCAATGGAAGACCTCGATGTGCCAGCCGTAATGGCTCCTGCATTGTATAGTTTTGTCCTGCACCATCACTGCCTTCAATGGTGCAAAGTTAATGTGAAGAGGCATTTGGCAGATGGCTGCCTTCTCATCATGAAAGGATGTGAATAGGGATATTTTTCCTCTTTCCTTTCCCTTCCTGTGATCTCTCCACAAGGCACCAAAGGCACAGAGCGAAGCAATGGACATAAGACAGAAGCAGTTAGCATTAGACGGTCCTCAAAATTTGTGTTTTGGTGGGTGAACTCATATTTGTCCCTCCACCCCTGCTGTGGGCTGTGAACAGGGCTGTTGTCTTTGGTCTTCTCTGTTTGGGAGTAGTCACTAAAAAGCTCAATATTACACAGCATAATGAAGCAAAGACTGATGATTTCTGACATGAGCTATCATACTGCTCATTCTTCATCTTTTAGAGCCCTGGGATCTAAGGGTCCTGATGCAACCCCATTCCAGCTTCAAAGAACTGATGCACTGACACACATTGCTTCATTACTACTGTTGAGTTTTATATTAAGTTATATTCTTGAATGCACCACAAAGACGAGCACCTGTTGAGAATCTTATCACTAAATTAAAGGGATTGTAATTGTGGTTATCGGGCTCATACATATGGATTAGCTGGATCCTGCTACACTGACTAGTACACCCATTTAATTGTATTTATTGTTAGGCGTTGTAGGAGGAAGCCAGGTGAGGTAATGTTGGTATAAAGATCCAGAAAGTTTGTGTAAGGAGGATGTGGGCTGGGTCAAACAAACAGGACTTTCACCAAGAAGACTAGAGTTTGTGTCCCATGTGAAACCAATAATCAACACTGAGTTATGTTAATTAATCATATGATCACATTATATTAGCAACAAAACAACTTATTTCAAGCCAAACCATTCTGTATTGTCTTAGTTTAACCATCTAGTATTGGCACTTTACCCCAACAGAAGTGAAAGTGAAACTGCTCCCATGCCAACAGGTCTGGCAAGGGCGTTCTGCACTTATGAGCATGTTTAGACCTGGAATTAACGTATGTGTTGTGTAATCCGATCACAAGTGGACAGTGCTAAATACAAGTCAAAACAACCACCAAGACGCATTGTGATCCGATCACTCAAACCACTTGCTTTTTGTTGTGGAAACATTAATGCATCCTGATATGAAGACTATGTCATTGGTACAGGACGTGGTGTTTTGTTTTGTTTTTGCTGAGAGTGCAATTTAGTTTGAGTTGGATGAAGTGTTGTGTGTCCATCCCTTGTTTTGCCCTTTGAAAGGAGACGTGTTGGATTCTGCTGACTGCGGTATCCCCAACTGTACCAACACAACTGCTAACGTGACTAGCAAGCATGCTACAGAGCAGCTAGTAAAAGTGTGGATGTAATAACTGTGCAGGGCAGTAACGAAATTTGAACACAAGTGGACAACTGGAGACGCATTATATGCACAGGTGTGAACAGCAATTTGTCTTGGCTGTCCACTTGTGTTTGGATCACTGAAATGCATGTTTATATCAGGTCTAAATATCAGCTGCCTGCTGGGGCAGGAAATAGGGTGAGAGTTCTGAGAGTGGGGCAAAACTGCAAATTGTAAGGTCAATCAAAAAAAAAAAAAGAGAGACAAGAGTCTGAAAAAGCTCTGTGAGCTGGTGATCATTCTCTGTGGGTTAACCACTATGGGTGACCCCCATCACATGACACATGCTAACTCCTCCAATGTTAATACAAAAATATTCATTTTTGCAGCTTTAAGTTTTGCATTTATTTGCACTTATGTTGTTGGAAAAAGACAAGAATATACACAGACAAAAAAATAAGAGAAACTGCCAAACAGCCAATCAGACAGCTCTCTGTCAATGACTGCCTCATGCCAGTCAACAGTCTGACTCAACCACTGATACAGGCTGACTAGTAGAGTACCAAACTGCAAAAACGGCAGTTGGGCACACATGGCCCAACAGCACCCAATGTCAGACCGACTGTCTGCTGTGGTGTATCAGGGCCCAAAATATGGTGACAGCAGTTGTCCACAAGATGCCTCTCAGTGTTATTGGTAATAACAGCGCTTTTCATTTTGCACCTTTTTCTCATCCTCCATCTGTGCTAGCAGCTGCTTCTTGCAAGGTTTGTGTTTTTGTGTTTTTCCTTTTAATTTTAAGGTCTCAATAAGCTATTTGTGAACAACTTTGATGCATCCTAAGTCAGCTGGTTACTGGGGCATGGACTTGGGCTATTTGAGTTACAAATCCCTTAGTCATAGCCACCAATATGTAGGTTAATATTATAGTACAGCTATGAATAACTGGGCAGTACCCCAGAGGAGCCATTGGCTTTATTGTATCCCAGCTGCCTGCCTGTATGAGGCTGCCTGACTAATGACTGTTATTTGTTCTGATCTACTCTAATTAGGCCTGAGTGGAGGGATGGGAGCTGTTCCACCTGGTTATATGAGAAAAAGACCAGATGAGGTCAAAGAAAGCAGACACACCTTGACCTGCAGCATGGGGGCCTGATTTTCCCACAAACACAGAGACTTTATTAGGATTAATGCAGAGAGCTGCAGAGCCAGTGAACTTTCCAGTGTGGTCTGTTGAATTGAATATAATTGGGGAATTAATCATCTTGAAAACGTATTTGTGGTTCATCTGAGTCATTTAATACAGTCTGTTTGCAGTCTCTAACCTCCCTTGCCGATGGTTTGGCACTATCAGCCAGTTAAAAAGTCTGACTGGAGCAGACCACAGGGCTGATTGATTAACTGATAGTTATGTTAAGGGCTACAGTATCCATTAGTACATCTTTTCTCAGCTTCTATTTAAAGCACATGTCTTTTAAAGTGAGTTTTACGATTGTATAAACCAAGGCAGGGCTCTAAAATTTTGAGCTGTGCACAGATCTCTCAGCTCTACCTGTAACTTGGTACAGAGAATATGTTGTGCAGGACTCCCAACTCTCATGCACTGACCATGAGACTCACACAATTGACACTTTTCACATGCTACCATGCCACGGTTCATTTTTTCATGCAGTGAAAAACGATTTTATCACTAATAATGTCAGGATGCAAGAAGAGGACACTGACAGTGACACTGTATTTGCGGGAAATACAATCATATTGTTTATTTAAACCACTATGAATGTTACTTGTTCAAAAATTATGCTTCAGATAATATATCAATTATTCCTTTGATCTAGCTCAGACAGACAGTGCATCAGAGAGAGAGTGAGATACTGTACTCGAGAATTGCGGCACTTAGCATTCTGACACAGCACCACTTTATCTTGTTAAAACAGTATTAATTAAAACGATATTCATTTTTATGAAAACCCTTTGAATTCTTTTGATCAGAGGACACTTACGGACTAAAGGAGTATGAATAACTTAAAGGGTAATCAAGGAATGGACACATAATCTGAGGTAGCCAACAACTGGCTTTTAATGCTCAAAGAACCTCTATAAAAAATGAAAAGCTTTGCAACTGACCAAATGTCTAATTGGGACAGGTGTTTATTTGTCAAAATGCGTAGCCACACCTGGTGAGTAAAAGGGACTGGGCGTTTAATAGGGACTAGGCTTTTTGAAGTTTTACAGTATGTTCAAGATGATACTGACGATGGCCATGTAAAATTTGAAGTTATTTTACAATGAAAGTCAACTCAAATTACTTTAAGCACATTCCTCATATTTGAACTGTCAATTCAAATTTATATATGCATATGCATAATATATATGCAGTACGCGTTAAGAAAAAGGGTTGCAGTGGTTGATGTAGGTTTTTGGATTTCTTTGGGTGCCAAGAAAGGAGAAATCCACCAAATGGTGTGATCTTTATCTTTCTTTTTTGGTGTAGGTAAAATATTATGGGTGCATGTCAAGTTACATGCACCCGTACATGTACACCGAAAGAAGTATTTGAAGCCCTGCTCAGACTGGATATGGTCCCACAATTTTGGTACCAATGTTGATGATTTAATTTTGATACTGTTGATAAAATACTTAGATGCATAACCATTATATAATACTCTCAAAAATTAAACACAGCTACCCCTATTCTAGGCTAAACTTTTTACAAACAATTAGCTTTCATACTGGGGGAAGAGCAGTTGAGAAAGTCATATTTCTTCAAATGTATGCCCTGCTTATTCTACAGATGTTTGATAAATTGCTTGTGATGTTTCCCATATTTGCACATTCTTTTGCATTATGGCAACAAGCACTGATTTGGGTACAAGGTAACCACAATTTAGGCCCCTCTGGTCTGTCAGCAGTGGCCTCTGCTCTGCTGCATGCTGTGTGAATGTGGGGGGTGGGAGATCCCCGCCCTGCCCTATTGTATAGACAGAGAGCAGAGTATGAATGAGATAAAAGGAAGAGGGAAGTCTGCCTGTATCACCAAAAGCTCCACCAAAACCATGTTTTCTCCTTAAGCTGATATCACTCCCTGGTGCCCACACAACTAAACGTAAAATACAAGTTTTTAAAAATGTAGATTAAAGCCACACCTAGAGGCTGTTTTAGGAGGACAGCCCTACTCTGACAAAATTAACTGCATAAGTATTGATTCGTGGGATTTTGAATAAAAGTCCATTTTTTAATACTTTATCAAACAGAACCACATTGAAGTGATGGATTACGTTACCCAACCCTATTTTAATTTGGCTGGATCAGCAGTCAAGGGTATTGACAAGTAAATAGGAAGGTACCTTTTGAAAATGCAGGGAGATGGGAGAAAATCATTGGAGAGAAAAGAACAAAGAAAAAAGTGAACTCCAACGTAAGTTTTACAATGAAGCAGGTACTTTATTTGGATTTATGTTTGCTGTTATTATTCAATGCATACAGTGGTTGTCAGTCTTTTTCAACATCCAGTGTATACTGCAGTAGATGAATTGGTTAGTCACTAATTTTCGAGAGTTGGTTTAGAAACTAATTGCTGCACCATTATGAGTCATTGTCTAGTAGCAGGAATCCATGATGCGCCTCATGCTCATGAACCTCATGCCGCTCATGCCCATGCCCATGCTCATGAAGCTCCTGTACTCTCCGGGCCTCATGTACATCATCCTTCCTCTGAAGTGGGGCTGCTCGTACATCAGCCAGTGGCCCTCCATCACGTTGCAGGACATGCAGTTGGACATGCTGAAACGGTCCATGATGTTCTCGCAGTCCTCCATCATCTCGTACATCTGCCCCATGAAGTTCTCCCTCTCATAGATCCTCATCCTGTAGGAACCTCTGTGCATGGGGATCATGCGGCAGGACCTGATGCAGTCGCTCATGCCCATCATGCTCATGTAGTCGGCGTACTCGCCTCTCCTCATGAAGTACTGGTTTCCCATGAAGTTGGTGCGGTCGTAGACCATGAAGCAGCCGCTCTCCACCCTGCAGGAGTGACAGCGGCTCAGGTAGGAGGACATGTCGGGGCAGTCGCTCATGCACTCATAGGAGCGGCCCTGGAAGTTCCTCTCCTCGTAGAAGATGATCTTGTTCATCATGCCCATGTTGCTGGGGTTCATCTTTGCCAGGTGTCACTTGAGGCGATGCTGCTGCTGCTGCTACCACTGCTGGTGATGCTCTTGGAGCTGAACTGCTTGTCTACCTGTTGGAAAACCTTCCTTTTTATACCTGACAAGCAGAGGTCCCCTTTGTGAAAACAGCCTGACCCAGCAACATACCATAGAAGACCATAGAGAACTGAGGGTTGTCCATTTTTACCGCTGTTCCCCCAAAAGACCCGACGAATCCTTTCAGACAAAAACCTTTTTCAAAGGGTTAACACGAAACAATAGCACCTTTGTAACTCCTGCAAAGCTTACATCACCGTACAGCACAAAACCATCCTTAGCTTTGGAATTTTGCTTTGTAGTGTTGTCTCATTCTTAGCAGTTTGCCAGAACCACCATTAATATTGTCACAGAAGGTTCGTTATGCAAAAGGTTTGCATGTTCTAACAGACTGACAATATTCTCAATCATTTATTGAATATTTTAGAGCAGTCACTTAAATGAATGTCACTGATGTTACATGTTCACAGTGGTTTCCACATATATTTAAAAACATACAGACAGTGCTATATTTACATTTATATAAATTTAATTGAGTTTGTTACGGTGTTAATTTAACGGATATTTTTAAGTGTCTTGTCAAGATAGATGTCTCTCTGTCTTCAAAGTGAATTGAGGTTAGCAGGGTGTCATAGATTATAAAACATTCAGCTACAACATACTCTGGTGAGTTAATGTGTCTCGGTCACAACTGAGGCTGGGTATTGATACTCGGTAAGGTATTGATGAAATAACCCAGTGCCAAGTAGTATTGATACTTCTCCAGTCAAACAGTACCTGCATTTGATCGTTTTCGCCAAAGTGTGGACTTCTGGACTTCAGTGACTTTAAATTTGACTTGACAGAATCAAAAAGGACTTGCAACTTGACTTTGACTTTTACACCGATGACCTGTGAGTTCACTTTGACCTGAACCTTTGGCTTGAAAATTCCTAATACCTTCCCCAAAACCAATGTGGGAAGAAAAAGTTATCAACATTTATCCAATATGAGAAGTTAAATACAACAAGACAGGATAGAAACATACAAAATTGATTCTGTTGTGGAACTAGTTAACAGTGTTGCGTGAAAGTACAGTGTCAGTACCTCTTTTTGCTTTTTGTAAATTCCATATATTACCACTTCTAAAAAAATGGCATTACATTTGTTGAAGAGCACATAATGACTTGCTTAGGCCTCAAAACTCAAAGGTACAGACTTGGGACTAGACTTAAGACTTGTCAGTCTTGACTTGGGACTTGACTTGACACTATAGTGAAAAGATTTGAGATTTGCAAAAGAAAAACGTTGTCCCACCTCTGCCTTTTGTACCCAGATCTAGACAAAACCGACTATTTGTATGGTTTTGCTCTCAGCCAGTCACTGCAAGTGTTCTTCGATTTAACACAACATTTTATTGGCCCACTACCCCAGCAGCTACAATCCATACTGACTGTGTCCAGCGCAGTGTAATTGACAGAATTATTTGTATAATTATTAATTAATTAAGTGTACTGGTATTGGTATGGTAACTTTTATAATACACTCTGCCCTAGTCACTACTAGTGTCACTTTTAGTTGATTGTCTGGTTTCAGCATATCCAGTTCTTGTCAAGTGGTTATATCGGACCGTCTTTATAGTGCCGACCTGAGGTTAATACTGTGTGCAGTGGCAGGGAAGAAGCATCCATGGCATGCAGCCACTCAGCGTGGTGTTTTGGCAGTAGTATTAAGAGTAGTAGCAGTACCTTGACAGATGGGACTGACTTGACCTGACGCTCCACCTGCTGAATGTCGCTTTTTAATCCTCACTACTGCTCTGATTCAATATGGAGGTGAAAAATATTTTTTCCAAAGAGCTGAAGTGCTTACTTCCATTTTAACAAGAAATGTATTTGTAGGAAACTCCTGGAGAACAGTTGATCCATTATGTTGTAATAGCTGGAATTTAAGGCCAGTGTCAGTGTAATTACTCATGAATACAGCTGTATTGTTTAGAAATGAATTGCATCTGTTGTTTGAGACAGATGACTAAAAAAAGGAAGCAGAAACAAATCCAGTCACAGAAAAGGTGTCACACTCCCCCAATGAAACTCGTCATTGTCAGGTCAACAACTAAACTGGCAACTAAAAAAAAGGAACAAAGGAGACATGTGGTAGCCTCTCAACAACAGAAGGCAGTTGTGGTAGGTGGAATACAGTGTGCCATTGATTTGGCAGTAACTATACTGGAGTGTTATAGGGGAATTCTGAATCCAAAAACACCGTCTGTCCACTTACTGTCCCACTGTCTTTCATTTTTACCTTCTCTGTACCTGCCCTTGAAAACTTATCAAACAGAGTTCTAAAGCATAGTATAAACTAAAAGGACACTTGGAGAGTGCAGACCCTGCCAAGACCAAATGCCCTGTCTCAGTGTTAACGTCAGTGGAAAATAATTTGTGTATCCACCCTGCGATTCTGATCTGCTCCAAAATTTAATGGGCTCATCCTTGGCTGACGCTACACTCCACCAAGTTTCATGAGAAAAGGGCCAGTGGTTTGTTTGTTTTTTCTAAATTCTGCTGACAGACAACAAACCAACAAAGAAGCACACCAAACTGAAAACACAGCCTCCTTGGCTAAGGTAACGATGAAAATATCTCAGTTACAGACATGGTTGACAAAAACATACATGAATGCCTATCTTTAATAGATGTATTTAAATTAGCACTGAGGCCACACAGCAAGAGGGTCCTGACTCTGAATCTTCGAGGCAGCTTGGGGCTCTTCTCTGTGGAATTTGTATGTTCTCCCAGTTACAGCGTGGGTTTTTTCCAGGTGCTACAGCTTCCTCCCACAGTCCAGAGAAATGCAGGTTGGGTTACTTGGGTTAATTGGTGACTCTAAAATGCAGTAGGCGTGGATGTGAACATGAGTAGTTGTTTGTCTCTAAGTGTTAGACCTGTGATTGACTGGTGACATGTTCAGGGTGTACGCTGCCTCTCGCCCAATATCAGCAGAGTTCAGCTCCAGCTCCGCTGTCCCCAGAAAAGCATGAGCAGTTACAGATAATGCATGGCTGGATACGAGAATGTTGATGTAGAACTGGTGAATACTTTTGGCTGACCTCAGCTACAGATATCCGCCCCTTCAGAACTGCCAGAAATATTTTAGTCGAGCATTAAAAGGGACAACAGAAATATTGAGCATCAACAGTGTAGAGCTGCTAAGTAAAGATACAAGGCAAAACTGCTAATGTAAAAGGCTGCTATTAACACAGAAGTTGTGGGTGACTGAAACTAACTCCAGTTTCATGTAAACTGTGACCATATCACTTTCACTTCTTATTGGTTCCAGTATTGCTTCACTCAGCATACCACTCTGTTTTGTTTCTCTTGAGCTTTGTGGCTTAGATGTTTTCTCCCTCGGCCATGACAGCGAAGATGAAAGCGTTTACGCCCTCATTCATGCAGGACTTGCAGCAAATGAGGCTGATCGTGTTTTTACATAAATGTTTTACTAAAGATGAAGACTCCCTGAAGCCCGTACAGCTCAGCGGCTCAGCTGTATGTTGGGACAGCGATGTTGCGATCAGCTGACTGAACCATAACACTGGATGTTATCGTACTGCCAACAACACTTTGCTGTGTGGCCACTCCATTAAACTCAACATGGTTGTTAAACTGAGTTATGGCATCTCTGGATGCTGTTCCAGGTTGAGCAAACAGCCAATGTCAGCACTAAGTGCTCGTATTCTCCTGCGGTGTTTGTCCACAGAAAGTATAGGGTGTGGAATAGACAGAGCAGCAGAGGAATTCCTGTGCTGTTGCTTTAGGGAATGTGCCTCGACTCCTAACATCACTGTAATATACAGTAGGGCTTGTACCAAACTATAGGTTCAGTGCTGTTACTGGTAGCACAATTACCATCAAGAATGAAAAGCTAGGGAACAGAATACCTTAATTACATACTTAAATCTGAAACCTGAGGATTAGATTAAAGGGATGGTTTACCCCAAAATCCAAATCACATATTTTCCCTCTTACCTGTAGTACTGTTTATAAATCTAGATAGTTTTGGGGTGAGTTGCTGAGTGTTGGAGATATCGGCCATAGAGAGTTTAACCTTCTTTCCAATACAATGGAACTAGATGGCACTCAGCTTGTGGTGCTCAAAGCCCCATAATAATACATTTGAAAAACTCAAATGTTTCTTTCGTGAAATCATGACCCGGTTACTCAAGATAATCCACAGACCTTGTTGTGAGCAATTTCATGTGGAACTATTTTCTTTTTACCTAACTACACTCACCAACCATATCACCTCTTATAATGTATTCCATCAGCTGAGAATCTGTACACAAGAACAAAATCTCCCAAACAAAAGTCTCTCAACACTCTCTCCCTCTGAAAGAAAAACCTTTTAATCCCCTTTCTCACCATGTAATGGGAAAAGTTGCAGTTGGCATTCCCAACCAGATCAGATGACTCTGCAGTAGTCATGGGTAGTTACTGGCTCTGGCTCTGGCTCGGATTGTCAGTGATGACTTTAGCCCCTTTACTGGCAATATGCAATGACATGACACCACAAAGAAAGAAAGGTCATCCCAAGGGAGTTGTCACCAGCTCACTATACATTATCCCGCTTTGAACATGGCTTACTACTAATACATTCAGTGAAGTGACGCAAAATAACGATTAAAGCATGTTTTATTGATTCAAAATTTGCAAAAAAAGAAATGTGTCTGTACTCTGTATCCATGGCAACGGCAGCCTAATGGTAATTAATATTGAATTGGACATTTCCGTTTATTGTGAAGTGAGAGAGGGAGAATGGTAGCTCTTTTTTTGATGCTCCTCAGTCTAAGGCCGTTGCTTTGGCGGCCCTAGCAACGGAGCAACAGAGCAGCGGTGATACCTCAAGAAATAAACATTGCAGAATTTTGTTGATTGACCAGTCAGAATCAAGTATTTACGAGCGCCATGTTCTAAATAAAAGTAACCACTGAAACATTTCCATTGGCCGGATGCTATTCTATACTGTTTGCTAACCTGTTTTACGGCTGGCCTTGATGTCGAACATGACACATCAAAAGAAAAGAAAAACATAGAAAGGCATACTTGTCTGCAGCACAGCCGTGTACATGGCTTTAGACTACTGGAAATTGGAAAGGAGTGTATCACCTATTTTTTTTAATGAAAAAACTCTGGCTGTAGGCTCAACATTCCAGCTGACCACCAATGTCATTAGATGTTGAGCTGGTTGAATTTAAGGTTGTTAGGCCAGGTGACCAAAATTCAGTGTCAGGACAACATCTAATGTCAACATCAGTTTGACATAGGATACTGACGACAGGTGACATTGATATTTTGTTGGCTTTAAGTTGTGTTGTCAAATAACCAAAATCCAATCTTCCAAATGTCTCATACCAACGTCATCTTGAAATAGAAAAATTACATTTAGTCCTGAGGTATGAAGAGCAAAATCCAATGTGTGTAAAACATCATAATGTTATTGTCAACTTAAAAGAAATTCTAACGTCGTTAGACATTTATAATATCCAACCAAAACAGCGAGCCAAAAGAGTGGAGGAAACTCGAGTCATCACTATGAGCCCTACCCTACCATTACACATGAGCTGCATTTCCTACAAACACACTCGGTATCGTACCCTTAGAACCAGAATATATCCCATATGGACATGTACCGAAACTCTAGATACGTTTAGCGCTTCCACTGCAGACAGTACTCTTAAATGTCGGCGGGGTTGTTACTCACTGCTCCAACCAGCTCTCGCTGTATTTCCAGAGGAAAGTCTGCGCCTCGTTTATCGTCCACGCAGTGGGGTTGTGTGCCGACATTTCAGAACAAAAAAGAACAGAGTCTCTTTCGCAATTAATGGGAAATTTAAAAATAGTGGGTTTGTGCATTGAGTCAAGTAAGAGTCATTTGCTCCATTGTTGATATAAAAATTGTGTTTACTGCAGCTTTAAAGAATGCATGTCCCCAGACTGAGGTCATGGGACCTGAAATTGCCCAATTTCGCCACACACTCCGCTGACCCTTTTTGACATGTATCACAGCACTGTCTGCCTCGGCGTCATGCCTTTCTTCCCTGCTGTGATATGTATTAGATCCGTACTTCCTGCATTCCAGCGTTGGGCGAGACTCAGGATTATATGTTCATTTACAGGATTTCATTTACCAAAATGTGTTGAAGGAATGCAGGAAACAGACATCCTAACATGTGGTTCTGATATAAAATATTCTGTTATTTCAAGTAATTATTTGCAGTGTGTTCATGTTGCTATCAGCCAGTTCGTCACAGCCTTCAAATGTGCTCATTCAGAGTCAGGTAGGTCTTTGTGTGTTCCTGATTTGAATTTGTTATCTACAGCAGAACATCTAACACAAGCAGAACAGATTTGACAGGAGAGGTCAAGAGGCCACGGGCTTATAATGGACTTCCTCCAAAATTTCTTCTCTGGAAAATATCCTCTGAAACTCAGAAATTGTGTTGCGCAACAGCTTTGAGCTCAAACGTTCTAAGGGATAATGTTGACATAATAGTGACAATAGTGTTTAACTGCCAAATCATTGTGAGAAGACTTATTGCCACTTTAAATTTACACATTTGCAGTCTAGGAAAACAACCAAGTGAACTAGCTTGCATGTGGAAAACAAAATCCCTGAAACAAACTGTGTGTTTTAAGGCCAGGAGCCAAAAAAGGTTGAGCGGCACAGCTGTTGATACACGATCGGTTCACTGATTAACTGAGCTCTGATAAGAAGCATTCAGCTCCGTGTGTAGGGAGCCCAGACTCCTATTCTGCTTTCTCAGGGTAAAGCAACACAGTGCAGCAGTGGCGGCAGGGGATTTAATGTTAACTTGTCATACAGAGTAATTGCTGCTCATTACGCTGCACACAGCTGGAGAGCAGGCCAGCTACAAACCTGGAACATCTACTCCTTCTCCAACAGTTGACTTCAGTGAACAGCTGTTTATCTTCCACAAGAAACTTTATGTTCTACGTTTCGGTGATGGACGGAAAGCAGAAATGAGTGCTAGTGTTCATGTTTGTTTGCATGTGTGTTTGTGGTTATGTAAAGCTTTAAAGGAAGGGGAGTTGAGAGCTGAGTAGTTACATTATAGACAGTTGTCTGTAAATGTCTTGACAACTCATGTTGTAGAAAACAGGAACTTAACTGCAGTGAAAGCACTTCCTTAAATCCTCATTTGTGTACTTTCAGAATCTATTCGGCTTAACATGACACTTAAGTCACTCACAGTTGTTAAAGTACTCGTTATCATAAAATTGCTTCTGTTTAAGTTTTGAGAAATGTTTTAGAGAAAGATTATACTTAACAAGATGTAGTCTTGAGTGTGTAAGTAAACTCTTGGCCTTTGAAATAGTAGCTAGCATTTTCCAGAGCTTTTATTCATACTGCACGTGATTTTACATGACCAAAGCTCCATAATGAGGTCAATTAGTTATAATCCAAATTGTTTCCATGACATCTGAGCAATTCCATCTGCTGAAGAAGGCCAGAAGTTTCCAAAAAAGCGAGTGAGCGGACCTTGAATTAAGATTATTTTGCTGAAATAGAAGTCCTAAAAGCATTTGAAGTCTCATTTTCCATTAATGCTGAAAGAACTTGGAAGTAATAATCAAAATGAAAGGGCTCAAAGGAGTTGAAGTGTGACTGAAAAATGTTGAAATGTCTGTAGTAAGTGTGAAAAGCAAAAGGAGCTCAAAGTGTCAGTTGACGCCGATGTCCTTAAAGTAGTGAGGCTGAGCTCAAGTGTAAAAACTTAAAGATATTTGTTGAAGTGTCAGCTGAAGTGTGAGCACGAAACACAGTTTAAAAAGTGTGAAATATTATATAAAGCATAAGTGCTAAAGGGGTTTTCTCCCTTCACTTTGAGATACATTATTTAAAAACAGTGTGACCTGCAACTTTTAAAAAGAGCAGGTTTTTTAAAATTTAGATGAACGTATATAATTTTTTTGTGTAAGTCCTAAAAGGGGTTGAAAGTACTGAAAAAGTACTGAAATATGACACTCATAAGATAAATGTATGACACACACTAAAAGGAGTTGATATCACCTTTAACTTTATTCAAAAACTGTAAATCCTGTCACCTAAATAGTAGCTTTATTGATTTAAAAAAAAAAGAAGCTCAGTTGAATAAATTATTAAACATTTGTATGTATTCATATGTATGGTTAGTGTATGAAAAGGGGAAGTTGTTTTGTTTAGGCTAGTATTTTTATATTACGCTGCACTACCGAACTACCCGAACCACTCAGAAACTATGAGATGTAATTGCATTTATGTATCTCAACTATGCTGTTTACATTTTTATGCCTAGTCTGCATTATCAGGAGCTTTATGCATAACTCAAGTTGACTTCATTCAAAATGAATAAAGTAAAAAAGGCTGAATTTTGTTTTTTAATAACATGTATGTTTGCTGCTAAAACAAAAATGCACTTTAAGCGTGCTACAATTGAAGTCCTGGAAGGAGTTAAAGTTTGCTTCTAAATCAAAACGGCATAAAAAAGGATTCAAAATGTCAGTGTGGAAGTGATAAAAAGAGCTGGAAGTGTCAGTTGAAGTGGAAAGCCTAAAAGAAGTTGGTGCCAGTTCCAGTATAAAAACTGGGAAAGATGGACTTTGAATTTTCAGCAGAAGTGTAAATGCTGAAGGAGTTTGAAGTTTCAGCTGAAGTGTAAGCACTAAAGACTTAAATAGAGCTGAAGCATGAAGCGTTGATGTATAGGAATTAAGTCGCAGTTGAAGTTTAATTATAAATGGGGTTGGATGTATCTCTTTTTGGGGAATCATTAAAAAACTGTAATGCTGCATTCACGTGGCTTCCACTGACTTCTGCATTTTGTATGGAGACAAAAAATAAAGGAAGCAGTGGTTTGTGTGTGGAAGTTGGTAATTTGGCATTCCTGTTTTATTGCCAGCATTTCAGTCTGAAATGGTTATAATGTAACGACTTATGGCATAGGTTAGTTAATGAGGTCATAGTGGTCATGAGGCATTTTGCATGATGGAAAAAAATGACTGCAAAACAGCAAATGTTTATGCTGACACACAGCCGCTAGAGACCATGTGGGATTGTACGTTTATGCAAACTACCTTAACATTTGCAATGATTAATTGAGCTTTAACTGATGGCATTTGCTTAAGGCGTGTACTCTAGCAGAGAGATAAATTACAATGCAGAATGAAATATAAAGAAAAGGGAGTTCCACCATACAAGTCGACACCGTTATTAACTGTGTTAACGTGCGTCAGCTGATGCTATATTCTGACTGCAAATGACTCCCTTGCACAAGAAGAGAGCTGTTTGCTGCACTGTTGAAAATTTAATGCTCATTTGAAGGCTGCAGTTTAAGCACTTCTTCTGCCTGCACTTCAGAATAAGATGCCACGCTCATATTTCTTTATTTATCATATTGCTTTATCTGCATAAAAACATGAATCCCTAATGGTGGACTCATCACATATATGTGATGAGCCCTCCATTAGGGATTCATGTCTCCATGCAGATAACTACATTGTTCTGTCTCAGTCTGTGTTGTAAATGTGCAGCTCTTCACATATTGCTGTTACAGAACAAATGGGTTCAGCTGGCGGGGCAGCAGGCAGTTGAGCGCTCACACGTTTAGCGGCCACAGAGGTTACAGAGGAGCAGCAGC
The DNA here is from genome assembly GCA_035609425.1 of Epinephelus awoara. Classification (NCBI taxonomy): domain Eukaryota; kingdom Metazoa; phylum Chordata; class Actinopteri; order Perciformes; family Serranidae; genus Epinephelus; species Epinephelus awoara. Next base: position 8,760,996 of record CM069305.1, read on the forward strand.
AGCAGCAGCCGGGTGCTGATGTGCTCATAGAAGCTCAGCCAGCCGTTCTAAATGACATCGCTCAGTGACGACGGCACTGATTATGTAGAGCTCCTCTCGTCAGGCCGGGGAATAAGTGTTGACAGTCACATTGTGTCGTGAATGCAGGTTGACCCCTTGGAGGTCAGGGGAAGAATTGCACTATGATGTCACAGGTCAGCACGTGTTGCCTACAAAGTGTGGGAGAGGGCCTGTCCAGAGTACTTCACTTAAAGTGAAGGTTTTGATCGGCTGTTCTGGTGAAGAGAAAACAAATTAAAATCTTAGACTCTGCTTGTGAAGCTCATTGCATCTGCAAACACTGACTAAACAATGTGAAGCATTTATCACTCTTGTTTACGGTTGTTTTTTTTTTTTACTGGGATGCAGAAGTGTAGCCCAAAGACAGGAGCTGTTTTTTCTTCCCAGCCTTATGTGAGCAGAATAGTGATTGAGAAACGTAATGTTTGTGCTTAACTCAGCCTCTTAGAGGCCCACTGTGAATGCAAGGTGTGAAAAGCCCAGATTTGCATTTGCAAGTAAAACTCCTACAATTCCTAATGGGCTCTATTAATCATATACCAACTTTGCCAAATTCAGTGAACGGACACAGTGATGTCAGTTACACAGCAAGGTTTTATCAGCTAACGTTAGCCACATAAGCTACTGGTCATACCAGACCAATTGAGGCTATTGCAGCAATATATTAAATGAACTTAAATGAGAGAGTGTGTATTTTATTACAAGTTACATTACATTTGTACAGTGTTCTGCACTTTCACACTTCTCAAAAGCTGGCTCAAAGTTCAGTTCACACGGATTAAAATGAACTAGTTCAAGTTTATGGTTCACAAGTTGAATTTTGAACTAAGTTGACAGTCCCAAAAATTATTATCTTTTACTTGCAAATATTTCCAAAGAATGGTCAGATGCTTCAACTCATTTCAAATTTGTTGGTGATGTGGCTGACGTTTGGACTTGTCTTGTCAGATCTGGCAGGCGCAATTTGCATAGAAATGTGTGACTTTTTTTCCGTTTGTATTTGTAATGTACTGATTTGTTAGATCCTTCAAATATTCATATGAACTGGCCTCAGCATTACTGGTGTTGTGTCGGCATGCTGGGTGCTGTGATGGTGTGTTCCATTTGTACTGGGAAGTTAGAGTTTCTTAGTTCAAGTTCTTAGTCAGACAGTTGAACTGAAACACCCCCTAGAGTCTGATTTCCAACTTGGAAAGTCATTGGAACCCCACCATCTCCTGACTTCAAAATCCAAAATGGCTGTACCGCACATCAACAGTCGTGAAAGCTGTTGTAAAATACTGTTTATTAGCACTTCTGTCTTGTTTCTGTCTCACTAAAATGGCCACACACACAGTCCAGTGCAACTTCCATCTGTGGACATGTTGCTACAGTGTTGGTATAAAATGCAGCATAATGCACTGTTATCAACACCTCACCAACAGTAAACTGTGCAAGACAAGTGCCTTGAACTAAAATACTTTTGAAGTATTTTGGGGAATGTTAATGTTTTAATTCAAGAAATACAGAAGAGAAATGACAGGAAAGAAGGACAATATATAAACTAAATCAGCCAAACTTGTGGGAGCATTGTGGTTCATGGTTGGTGCCTTAAACACTAGTTCTCCCAGGGCGTCCTGCCAAGCATAAAATTAAAGAATAAGACCAGAGTTAGAAAGTACAGGAGGCTTTCTTTGATTCACAATTTACTGAATATTAGCTAAATTGAAAAATGGCATAAAAGGTAGAGGGAAATGCACAGACTACAACATCTTAGTGGAAGACAGGATAATAGCCAGTTGATTTTTCCTTAATTTAAGATTGTGTTGAGTCAGTTGCTTTAAAGACATCATCATTAGGTGCCCTGACTGAAGGTTAAGGTTGCGACATGATGCAAAATTTGTTCAAACTTAACATGTCTTCCACTGAGGTACAGTCTGTTCTTCTTGTGTCAAAAAAAAACCAAACAAAAAAAAACAATAGCTATGTTTCCATCCAAAAGTGATTCGAATTATTGGGAAATGCGCATTAAAAGAAATACGAATCCTGTGTGTTTCCATTAAATGTACGGACTTTTGTGAAAACTATGAACCTGCGCGAGTTTTCCGCAGAACCGGAAACAAAACAAGTCTCGCATTCTTCTTCTTCTACGTTTTCTGGCGGTTGGCAACCAGCTTGTAAATGCATTACCGCCTTCCCGACCCAGAGTGTGGGTATCACCATGGAGAGAGGTGCGCTACGTCAGACTTAATTCGAACATAACTGTTTCCATCCCCTGTTTTGCGATTCAACATTTTTTCGAATCAAGCAAAACCCGGCTAAAGCGAGCATATTTTAGTTTGTGCGAATCAGGGGATTTTAATTCAAATTTGTAGCGTTTCCATCATAATTTTCCGATGCGATACTTCTAGATGTGCATCTAAACAGGCTGATGGAAACATGGCTAATGAAATGCTTATGTGTGACATGCTAAAAGTAGTGTAGAACAAGTACAGGAAGTTGTAAAGTGAACCAAGTTTGCTAACATTAGCTTACATTAGCTAGCTAGTGTTCAAAAGCTGTAGCAACAAAACCCCTAAGTGTATTGAACTGAACACGGGACCTTTGATTGCTTATAAGATCAACTTTTTACTGTAAGAGTAAGAATGTGGTATTTTAATTCAAAAAGTCACAGTCTCAATTTAAATGTTTTTGAATCATCCAGTAAAACACATTGGGAATGGCAGCCCATGAAACTCTCAGTGGATTCAGTTATCTATGTATCATGCTCCTGTCACAGCTTCAGCTCATGGATAAGATAAGCATCTACTGTGCATGTGTGACCACCACCCGCCTTCAGCTGGTACAGCTCATTACACTAGCAGTATTGTTTACAAGGGTATGCATATGCACACAAGCACGTATATATGTACAAAGGAATGCATGTCCACCAGTGTGGGCTTGCTGTGATTTGGTTCATGACACTGTCAAGTTTTTTTACCTCCTAGTGTAAAAGGCTGGATGGTTACATCAGTGAGTCGGTGGCTTGGATTGTCTAACACTTGGTACGAGAGTCTGATTGCCATCACAGTTCTTTTATATGTAGTCACTGGGTGATTCCTAACACTTTGCACAGAGGTCACATATCTCAGAAAGTAACATTGTGACTTTCAGTGAGTTTACTGTGGACATTTATGCTCCCTGGAGGGTGAATCCCTTTGAGTATGCTCTGTTTTCACAGAGGAAAATTAAGTGTATTTTAAAAGGTCAGTATGAGTGGACTGTTGATGTACACTTGTGCAATGCAGAAAGACTGAAAAGCTCCAGAGAGAGGTAGGAAATGAAAAAATATTCAGCCCAGTATCCCTTGGAATTCTAATTGTATTGGACAATTCTGCAGCTCAGGATTTATGCCCGATTATATGTGATTAAAGCTGTCACTTTGTATTTGAAATTTAAACCGTCCATTGAGTGTGGGGGGAAAAAATAAATATTAAAACTGTAATGACATGTTTGAATTCAAAATTTGCAGTCAGTAAGCACAGCAGACTGTTTGAAGTAGTTTGACTCGTGGTCCAGCAAAGCTTTTAAAAGCCTGACCTACTGCCCTGTTGACCGGTCATTAAACTAAGGTAGTATAATAAAATGGACGAGGATACTAGCAAGCAGGACTGTGCTGATCAGATAATGATGACACTGAAGAGAGGCAGTTTGTGGAGGTATTTTGGGTTCTACACCATGGATGTCAGATGACCAGTAAAGAAGGCTGCCTACTTGGCTTAAGCAGCTGCCTTAAAAATGTATAAAAAATGATTTTGTGTGTTCCTTTGAATGCTTGCACAGCTGCAGGACATTTATACGGGGAGAAAAATATTAGGACAGACTTTGATTTCAGTGGATTTTTGCCTTTGTTCCAATTATTTCATACCTTCAGGTCATAGCTAGCTGGCTGCCAAAATGGGGCAGGATCTTATCAATTTGAATCTAATATTGTACAACTAACATCCACTAACTGGTGGATGAAAGGGGGGCAGTCGATCACCGACTATCAGCTGTTGTTGCTATTCGAATCAGGTCTCTGTTTCCCCACTCTCTTCCTGCTCTCTAACAGCTCCTGAGCTGACACAGCAGCAGCTCAGTGAATTTCCGACACTGAGCCGTCAACTAGGGATGGGCATCAATTTTCAATTATCAATCATTGATTGTTAAGGATTTTGATCCATCACAAATATTTTTGCTTGATAGTCGCAGTGTTTCCCCTACAATGCTACAGGCCCGGCGAGCCGCCGTGCCTACAAGACCCCCCCGCCAGACCTATGCCAGGCAAAAAACTGAAACTAATTGATCGTTAATTTTTTTGATGATTGAATAATGAATTTTGATCGTTTGCCCATCCCTACTGCCAACCGATCCCAACAATCTCACACCAACACAAAAACACCTCAACTGTCATTTAACCCGTTCATAAACACTGGGTAATGTTAGCGGTGTGATGGTAATCCTGTGATAGACGGAGAGACAGAGGGGCAAGGAGGAGCTGAGCAAATCGATACGCTGCACGCAGCTCTACAGATAAATTCGATTTTGCCTGTTTTTAAATAGTCAAAGTTGCTGTAAAGTTGGGCAAAGCCGTGAAGAACTCATGGGAGTTGGCTCACTTTGCGTTAATTGTTGGGATCACAACATCCTGGAGGGACTGAATTTTGCACTTTTGCATTGCACTGACATCTGATGTCTCACCTGCTAGCTTACCACCCAACTGAGGCATCTGAAACAAGTGCAGCAACATCAACTGTTCAACCTTGTCTGATGCAAGACATAGAGTGCAGCTGTATGACACCACAGAGGAAAATATTAAGAGCATACTGAAGGATAAGAAAGTCTTTCTAAGTCTTTCTTTCTAGCTCATGTGACAGTCAGAGCTCAGTGTATCTTAGACTCGCATTACACTGAATTCCATGTTAGTTGGAATTCATTCAATGTTACAACCCTTTTCCAGATCAGGAAAAAAAACATAATCCAGGGAGCATTATGTTTTCTACAAAACTATTTAGTAAAGCAAATCAATGGATTTAAAACATGAATGACCTCATGCTCTTGGCATATTTCAGTCCTGTATTTCCTAAACAACACTGCTGAACACTGGAGGGACATGAGCTGGAGTTCTTTGTTGTAAGTACAGGGTAGAGAATGCCTAATCTTTCAATGGCAAAACCTGGCAACCCAGCGGTTCCATGCTGGCACAGAGGGGGTGGCAGTGGAAAGAAAACTGTTGTGTTTCTCTGCTGTTCCCCATCCTTCACTTGGTAACTGTAATTACATCCCCACATCCTGATGTGAAGCAGATATGCACCAAGTGCTTTTAATAGGCTGTGCAAAGAGCAGGAGGAACAGCCATTCATCTAAGATGCTGTGTGTGCAGGAAATGTCCACCGCAGCTCTTGGTGCACCTCATGCTGCCATCACCGTAACGTAGGGTGAGTTTTGGGACAGAGATGCCTCTCTCATGGGACACTCTTTCTGCTTCCAGATTGAGGTGACAAATCAACCGGAACGAGTAAAATATTTGGACTTGATTTGGTTTTGCTTTATTTAAGATTCCAGAGTTCATGAGTGAAGTTACTGTACTTGATATTTCTTTTATTTTTAAATTTTTAAACTAGGATATACAGCTTTTAAAGTTTCTATCACCGTTTTCTGGTACATTTTATTTACTTCATTATCCTTTTTTTTTAAACCTAGAATAGCTTTTCAACTAGGATTCATTTGTTTGCTGACTTGCAAATGTGCGCCAACTGTGTATGTGGCACATTAAGTAGCCAAACTCAGTGGTTGGAAAAGAGGATATAATACTATGATTAGGCCTACTTTTTGTCTATTTGCAGAGGAAAACTTCCTCGGTAATTACAGAGGTAATATTCAAGTTTCCTCCCATGTGATGCCTTATGATTGAAGAAAGCACAAGCTGAATGAGCTCATAATTTGAATCGTCAACATGACCTCATTGGAGAAGCTCCACGTCACTGAATACAGGGATTTTTATGCAGCGAACATTTCTGGCTCTGTTATCACTGTATATGCTCTACATGTTTTCTAAGTGTAGAAAAACAAGCCAGTTTAAGGTGGAAAAAGCCACAAAGAATGCTGAGCACCTATAGTGTTTCCAGAAGGGGACATACAGGACCATGTGTGGCGCAGTTAGTGACTCCTTACAAAAACCACAGAAATGCAGACGTGGGTTTTATTTTCCCAGGCTACACATGCACTCTGGTAATGACAGAACACATAGTCTCAATGTTTAGAAGGGAGCTTTTATGCTGTTCCTTATTTTTGGTCATATATATAATGTTTCAAGGTCAAATGTTCTCATTAAATGTGGCCAAAGTTTCAAAAAATTAGGTAAATGTATGGGAAAGTAATCCCTGTGAGCAAAACCTCAAGCTTCAGACCATTATGAGTGCTCTGTTTCCTACATTTTTTCTACTTTCGAGACAAGCTGACAGCATCATGTGATGGATTACTTTATATGGTCATCTGCTCGAGGCATGCTACTGCAAGTGTTTACATTACATACACTGCTACATGTAGCTACTTGCTAACATCAGGCAAACGTATTCTTGATTGCTGATGTTTCTAATTGCGCCTCGATTTTAGATCATATTCCTTCTGGAACATGTCCAGTTGTGACGTTGGTTCAGAGGTTTTCGTTGGTGATTTTTCATGGTAAAAAGTGCCATCATAGGCTGCTCCATTACAGTCATTCTCTGGCTTCAGGTACACTGCTACATTTAGCTAACATGAGGGAATCATGTAATCTCGACTGCTCTACAAATCTAGAAAGTGCCACTGACTCAGGCTGTCTGCACATTTCTCAACATGGTGGCTGAGCCTGCAGCTAATGGTGCTAACTTGATAAATGGTGCTAACAGTGACAACAGTGTGGACACAGCTAATGGTGTTAGCTTGGGGGTAACCGGATAGTGCGTGCTATTCTTTTGCGATGATGCTGTGGGCTGGGACAGTGTTGTCAGCAGTAACCGTTGTGTGTCTGAGTGCAGTGTAGAGTGGTAGCAATTAACGAGCCAGTTGGATATACAAACACGCACAGAGACTAGCATGTAGAAACATGAATGTGCATCCGGACCGTCTACCACAACAAAACAGAGAAGCTCAGATCAGAACACACACAGAGGAAGTGTGACTTCATTCTCTGCTCAGGGTGCCATTACCATGGTCATTATATATCTTAACATAGCATATAGTGGTTTGATGTTACATGAATGTTTTGAGTGAGCTCCTTCATGTGACGTGAGACAGGCTGTTCTCACAATTTTTTGGTATATTTTCCTGCAAAGAGCAATGCACCCAAATCTGTACATTTCCCACGTGTTATAAAAAAGGCTGCGATCACATGATCATTTTAAGGTACGTCCTCACCATGTTTCTTTTCCTAAACCTAACCACAGTAACTTTACGTTAATTGCGTAACTGTACATCACAGATGTAATATCAATCGTGGGGTGCAAATACTTAGGTTATCATACGAACTGTTCCATGAAACTACATTGCACATGAATATCAGTCTTGAAACAGCGTATTAGTGTTGTAATTTCCATCTGTAAATTCTTAAAGCATATAAAATTCATTTTTAAAGGGCTTTGAGCCCAAGAATTAAGTGTGATCAATGTGACTTGCATGTATTTCACATCACATAATAAAAGATAAAAAAATACTGTTATCCTGTTTATATTGATATTGGTGTAAAATCATTATTGAAGTAGGCTAAATATAAGCATCTAAATCTAAATCTCTCAATCAAAACTGACTTTGCTGAAGGAGAGGGGAAATGCAGAGATTGAGGATGATAACACAAAGAACTGAGATTCAGATGAATAAAATGTAATAGCCGCTGGTGGACCTGGTAAAAATTTGGCCTGGCCGTGGCCCTGCGTCTGCATCTGCTTCTTGTTTAAACAGTGATTGATTTAATCACTCAGTAATATCCTAATAAATTCAAATTATGCACCAAAGCCTTTGTCTGTGTTCCTGTCGTTGTTTAATATATGGTCAGGAAATGCACCCACACCGCACTGACAACAACATAGACCCTATTGCGTATAAAGCAACAAATGGACACGTCCAGAATTAAGTGATGCTACAAAAACACAAAAGTGATGTGTCTCCAAAAAACTAAAGGTTGGAGTAACAAACATTTCCAACATGACATAGAAGTGCATGTAAAGCACAGATGTCTTCCCTTCTCATTGGAAAAGGCTAAAAGAATTGAGTTGCTCCAGTTTAAGCCCCCCCACCCCCACCCGCAGAATCTGGGAAATTGTGACTTCTTCCCCTATTATTTCCATGCCAGGCATACCCTCAATTCAGCTTGTGAAAGGGCGCATTCCTTTCCAGCTGAGCAGGGGGTAGTGTTGCCCAAAGATTAGCCCTCTTCTCACCCTCCAACTGGAAAAGTATAGCTCTGCCGATGCTTTCTGAATTCTTCCACGGGTTGTCTTGGTGTGAGGGCTTTTTAAGTTAGGGTTTCGTCTTTTCTTCTGGCATTCCATGTATCCCCACAGAAAACACTCACTTCCTGTATTGCGGTGGATGGTTCCTCTGTCACTGCGGTGAGCCCCAAGAAAAAAAGACAAAAAAAAAAAAAAAAAAGCAAAGACACAAAACAAACCTCTAAAAGCCATCGCCTCTTGATTTGCACCAGTGGAAGATATGCACTTGTGAAAATGAGGAATGATGAATGGGTCAACAAGCTTTAATTGGACAGCTGTTAAATGGCACTTTCCAGTTTTACTCCCATCATCCACTTACTTTTGACATTCTAATAAAAAGCCTGCAAAAACACTCATTTCCTCTGGGGATTGCTTTGGGTCTCCTCCAAACTGCAAAGTCTTGCTGTGAAAAGCATTCTGACTCAGGAGGCTGAGTCTGTTTGCAGTGTTAGATTTATTTTCAACTTTTGCAGCTCATTTTGAAAAGGATGAGCATGTTCTGTTTGTTTTACCACAGATCATGTGTTTTGGTGTTTTGCCGTCTCGGAGTCATTTTTGTGTGCGAGATCTTAAAGGCAATCAAATTTCAGTGAAATGTCAAAAATCATACAGCAGTGGCACATATATATATGCATTTGGAATGTTATGGCATTTTGTTGAAGAATTGTTACTTGGTTTATTACTGTGACATCTGAAAGATATTTCTACTTAAAATTTGCTTTTGCAGTTGTATATTTCATATCTATTGGTCCATTGGTTTGTCCGTAATAAACCAGGCTGTTCTCATGCACTGTTCATATGTATTTTAAAGAAAAGTAACGCACCACAATTGGTGTATGAGCCACATAATTGGGAAGACTGCGATCATGTGACCAATGCGCTGATGGGAACAAAGAAAGAAGTACTATTAAGACTGAAAGTCTGCGTAAGAAGGAAGTTTGGGATTGTAGACAGGTCAAACAACACAGGACTTTGCCCCAAGAGACAGGTGTTAAGTGTGAAACCAAGTGAACTTGAGTTATTGTAAGGTACGTTGTCACAATGTGTCTTTTCCTAACCCACGTAACTTTACATTAAGTACGTAACCTAATGTCACTGTTCAAGGGCCGATAATTTGTTAGCTATCATATGAACCATTGTATGGTCCATTGTATGGGGATACATTGAATAACCACTTGAAATAAATGCTCACAGGTTAATTGCAACTGCTATCTGCCCTGCCTCAAGGTCTGATTCACAAAAGATGTTGTGCTAATATGTTACAGCACAAACATGCCTATACAGTTTTGCAGCTGAGTGCAAATTTGCCTTTTTTTGCATCTGATTGCAATTAGTGATGTTGTGAAGTATAGATGTCACCTTTGCGCCAAGAACTCACCAGGCAGAACAATGGCAGCGAAATAAAGAGAAAACTGAAAATTTCAAACCGCAAGCTTCAGGTCCTGACCGATGAGGTGCAGAGGGTCAAAACTTCAAGCAGTGTGGAAAGTCTGGGTATGACACCTGTGATAAATGCGCTTCAGTTATCATCAGCTGTCCAATAGATGCAAACAATTTCATCATAACTGTGTGGCTCTAAGTGCTGATTTTTGTGAATGTGACTGTGTTTTTAATAAGGCTCATTTACATAGAAGGGGACAATTCTGCATTGAATACATAATAAATATGTGCAAATAGCACAGGAGCACCAAGATGCTATTTGCTTGGCAGCACAATTAAGGGTATGTTCACTCTTTGCAGGTGCTTTGAGGAATTATAAGCTTTCTTTTGTCTTATTTATGCAGGTTTAGGGGCTGTAAAAGTCACGTAATTCTTAAGTGAATCCGCTCCTCTGTTAGTGTATTGGGTGCACCTACAGTAGTTAAAATAAATACAACAGTCGTGCAATAAATTCTCCCTCAAAAAGGTTCTAAAGTTCATTTTTGTTAAAGCTAAGAGGTGTTGATTCAATTGTCATTTAGGAGGCTGCAGTTTGTGATACTGCTGAACTGTATTGCATTATACAGAGAGGTATTTCTCTTATTTTCTCTGTTTGCCTTAATATGAATAGGTTGGACATAAGATTAGAAAGACCTCTCAGTATAAAGCAACATAATTCAAAGGCAGTTGATATTCATTAGGCCGAAACGAGCAATTGATGATAAGTTTGTGGAGTTGTGAAAGTTTGCTGAATCTGATGTAAAACAGTAAGTAAACAGAAACTGTTGTTTCTTTAGATTAAAAAATTAATGAATGGGCTAATTGTTTGACAGTGTTTTTGAGCAGCATCAGACCTTTTCATTGCAAGCTAAAGTCTTAAGCAGATGTTGGACTGGAATGTCAGAGCTGAAGTGAAACAACCAGGCTCCAGTCTGACACAGCACAGTCTAATGGATTCATCTGTAAGCATCTAGAGTAAAACTGCAGTGCATACCCATGCAATTGTTCTTTTTTTATGGAGAACACCAACTAATCTTTTCCTCTCACTTACGATTTCTCTTAAGTACAGCGCATTAGATATTCAAATAGTAATCGGTGAGATTGTTATTTTGGGGCCTCACTGGTGGATAAGATATCGCTACCTTCATGCTTTAACGTCTCAAAGTGACAGGAAGTTTCCATATAAGAATATATTTCCTGAATTTTCTTTAAAGGCATAGTTTGGATTTTTTTTGAAGTAGGGTTGTATGAGGCACTTACGCGTAGTCATTGTTTTCCCTACAGTAGATGGCAGTCGGCACGTAGCCAGTTTGGAGAAGCAGGAAGCGCTGCCATGGAAGCCAAGCAATGTACTGCTGAGATAGCAGTAAAACATATTTTAGCCACCTGAAAGAGCCCCACCTAAAAAAAATCACAATCACTTTAAGTGTACACTGTATTTTCATTGCTTCACCTTACCACCTAACAGCCCTTTCCGACAGGGAATTGAAGTCATTTTCTCCGCTCACTTCAAAGTCACCAGACTCCATTGAGAGAGTCAGTCATTCTACCTCACAGAACATGGGACTTGCTAGTCTTCAGCTGCCTCAGTTGGTTAGTTAGTTGGTATCAGTGTGACTTTGGTGTTTTAAAGTGTAAGTTTGGATTCACCAAAGTCACACATCAACACATATAAACTACCTGATCGAGGCAGTGGTAGACCAGCAACCTCTGTCTCCTGATAGGTAAAATAAGCACTTTTATTAATGGAGTCTGGTGGATTTGAAAAGAGCATAGATGGATATAACGGCCTCAGTTGCCTGTGGGAAGGGCTGTATATAAAGTGGTGAAAATATTCTAGATATACACACATTGAGACTGTTGATTATTTTAGGTGGGCCTTTTTTTAGGTGGCTAAAAACATTTTACTGCTAACCCTAATCCACAGCAGTACAACTTCCATAGCAGTACTCCTTCCTGCCTGTCCAAACTGAGGGCATGCCAATTGACATCTATTGTATGTAATACACAGACTATGGGTAAGTGCCTTCTGCAACCGCACTACACAAAGTTTGAACCAACCCTTTAACATGCCAATAGTTAATAGTTTGGCTCTTGGATTCAGCGGTTCATCATCTGTCTCACTGTGTGATCCCAACAATGTGTTCACATGAACTGGAGAAGATCAGTTGTCACGTCATGTGTGCTGGGAGCATTTTCCTTGGATTGCAGCCTTGACAAGCTCTGTGGAATTTATAATCTGTGTGAGGCTTGTTAAAGCCTCTCCAGAGCTGGAATACTGTGGGATAACATGAGTGAAACCTGTAGGGAACAGAGCTGGAGCCACTTCACATTTGATTTAATCTTCTTCAGGTTCCTTATGTTTTGAAGATAAGTATCATATAAAGACTTGGGTGAATGAAATGCCTGATATAATGCAACACAGTTGTGCTTATTACGTTTTAAAGTGAACCTAAGGAGGGAAAAGTAAGCAAGTTTGTGCAGTTCAGCATGTTTGTTTTACCAGATATACTCTTTGCTTCACTTTCCAAATTCATGGCTGAAGCATTGACTGTCTCATGCCAACTGCCAAAACAAACCTGGATGCAAACATATCTTTTTGTGTTTTCTGTCCAGCTCTGCATGGACTGCTAATGGGTTTAACACTTGCAGTCTGCCTATGGAGATTTAAAGGCACCTGGAATTGTCATGAAGTGGATTTTCATTATGATTCCATCTTTTACAATCCACCAAAGAGACTAAGACTGTCTTGGCTTCTTTCCTTTGACTGAATTTTATTCCACTCTTTGGTCTCTAGTTTGACAGTAGTAAACTGTCACTCCACTGCAGTATTCACACAGGCTTCCCTGTCCCAAGTGCTGAGAGCTGCGCCGCACAAATTGGGCTCCAAAGCCACCTTTGAGCCTGCCAAAGATAGACTGACTATTCTCTGCTGATCCCGGCGAGCAAGGAACAAGCCAACAGCAACATAAATATTCTGCTCATAGTGTTTAGGCTTGCAGAGAAATTAATAATTTTACTTCATTTGAAAAACTAATGAACAAGACGCAAAGTAAACCAAACAAAAACATCCCTTGTGTTTGAAAGCTGGTTGAACTCTATCACATGTGATTATGATAGAGAATCTGTCCTTTCAAAAATTGCAGTGGCAAGGTTGCATATTTCCGGCTGGGACAAACAGATCTGATTGCAGCCAGTCTTGACAAATCTTTGGATTCCACTAGACTCGCCGCAATGTGCTTTAGAAGTGTCCCAAAAGCTTCTCTCTGCTATGCTAAAAATACGTGTCTATAGTTTGCTGGAGTCTTGGTGCATTGAACACAACAGGTTGAGCCTCAGCAGTGCCCGGTGGAAACCAGGGGTTAGCCTGGTGTTGACTGCATGCATCTTGGATTTGTTCATCACGTCAGGAATGAGCAAATAGTTGTTGTTTGCGTTTCAGCTTCTCTTTTGACTGAAAATGAGGTCATTAAGATCATTGGGATACTAAATCTGGAAACTACAAACAATTTTGGGCCAATTCATTTGGCGGATGTTTAGATATTTTCCTTTAGGAGAAAATTCAGACCTGCTGGTGGTGTTAAATAAAAAGTCAGTGGCTGGTTGCACAAAGCAGCTACGTTTGCTCCTTAAAGGACAACCTGGGCCCTATTTCCCCATTTGTATGTGTGCGTATGATTCATAGGTACAACTCGTACTAAAATTGGTTCAGTATTTAGGGAGGCGGATGCAGCCGGGAGCCGCGAAATGAGGTGAAACGGTAACAGGGGCAAATGCGTCTCTTATAAGTTTGCGCATTAAAAGTGCTTTTTTTTCGCCACTGACCGGTTCAGATCACCAGTGTTATCTCTGTAAATAGCATACTAAGCGTTTCCCTTACCTCTGGGCTGTGTGTGACGTCATCTTGCAAGAGCTTTGCTCCACTGTGTCTGTAGCTCTCTCTACTCGTGGGACAGCCATTTTCTTGAGGAAGAGGTGTTTCGGGATTGGATGTCTTCTCTTCTTCGGCTGGCAGTAGTCATCTTGGGAGTGAGCACTGCAGACCCGATGATCTGCAAGGCGCAGTGTCTGGATAGGAGTGTTAGCACCCATTTGTAGCACAACTAGCCACAACTTCAGAATCTCGCCATCCGACAAAGGCAGCCTGTGAAAGCTGTACGGGGTGTTGCGTGACATCCTGTTTTTGCGATTCGGATAAGCACAAACACAAACCATTGTTTTCAATCTACTTTCATCACCTTTAAGTATCCTCTCACAAAGTTTGCCTGACGGTAAAAAGACTGGCAGAAGATAAGAAGACATGAAAACCAAACTGGTCTGAAGAAGAAAAAAAATCGTACTTCTAGATGAATTCATGAAAGAAAACGCATAAAAAAAGCAAATTTGACCCAAAAATAACAACATACATGAAACAACAAATTTGGGATTTGGAGGATGGTGAGATATTTGACTTTATGTGAAAATTCACACCTGTTGGTGGTGTTAAATAAAAAGTCAGGTGTCCAACAAAGTCATGAGGATTCTTTTTCCGAGGATATTAAATATAGAAATAGAAATTTAATGGTAAACCATCCAAAAGTTGCTTATATATTTAAAGCTGGACCAAAGTGACGGACTGATCCACTGACATTGACTCGGACAGTTTAAATATAGACATGGCCTGCACACTTGTCTTAAGCACTTGTGGCTAAGAGCATCAACTAAAGCCCTCAGAAGAAATGAATAGGGGCATTATATTAACTGCGCATCTTCCTCCTACTCATAAAATAAACTAATAAGAAAGCTGTCAGTTTGTACCTCCCGTTCACTGAGGTTCTAATTACAGCAATGATAAAGCAGCCCTGTGGATGGCGGCGATGCTGCTGTTTGATGGCGTCTCTAACTCCTCAGGATGATTTCCCAGAGGAATACTCTGATGAGGTAAGATGTAGTAACAGCCCACCCGTTAAACAGATGTCCACAGATATTAAGCTAATGAACTAGGCGGGTGAGCGCTCGGGGCGTGCCGCTGCTGTCACTCTGAAGTGCACGTCTCGTCTCGGCCGCTGGCTTTGAAATTGAAGCTTGCAGCCAGATTGCAGCGGGACCGTTGACCTCTGATGGTTGACCTTTCACCATAAAGGAATCGCAATAAAGCCCAGATCACAGCTCTGATACCTCTGGGCTTAATGGAGGCATTTAAGGAGGAATTTTTGATGAGTTGGAATTCCCTGGTGACGGCATGGTGTTATTGTTCGCTGACACTTGTGTGAGGAAGCCTCACTTTGTAAAATTATCCTCCATCTTTTTTATTTTCTCATAATTGAAGTGGTTTCTTTTATCTTGTTTCCACTGTCACTTGTGTCTGCGTTTCAAGGACATAAAGACACCATTAAAATTGATGGAATAGCAACAATATTCTGAAATCAGACTCTGCCTCGGACCACTTTCTATCATCCAGATTTATATAAACTCACTGGAGTTTCTTTCGAGTCATGTTTTTCAGTCCTCTCTCATTAGATTTTAAAATGCCACGTGGTGGCGATCCAGCAGAAAAAGTGTAGCGCCCTGAGATCTTTAAAGGTCACAGATCAGGGTGAGGAGAACACCGCCTTACATTTCCCCTCACAGGAATATGTTTTCAACAGATTATCTGCTGAGCCCCAATTTCAGCCACTTAACCTCTCAACTCCAATTGAACTTGGCCTGTCCTGAGGTTAAGCCACTTATACCTCTGCTGGTGAGGGACTTTCTGTCTCAGTGTTGTTATGCAAGAACAGCAAGAAAAGGAATATCTACGATCTTGGTGAAGTTTTCTGTCTTGAAATATAAATTGATCGTCATATTTATTTATTTTTGTAAAGCTTAATGGTGGTCAGGGTAAATGCAAGTCCTCAATTGCAAAGAAAGCCATGGGAAGATGACTTCCCCAGTGTACAGAGTAGAAGTGCCCGGTATTTATTTGTTATACCTTCCTGAAATTTCATCAGAGAGTGCTGTATGACAGTAGTTTTGTGCAGCACTACCTAACACCCCCAATTTAATAGAAAGATGAGCCTTTGTATTTTTGATGGTATTGAAATCACACTGTTGGGATTTCTAAATTCCCTACTATACAGTAGTACCATGATACCACCCAAGCCTAGTACTGAGACACGAGAACAAATAAAAGGGGTTTGGAGAAAAACACCAACACTTCCTGACTTCCTGGTAGATTTTGAGACGAGCCACAAGCAAAGTTACACGTTGCACAATGGTTGGATAAAGAAAAGCGCATCAAACACACCAGAAAAGTTCAGCATTTGGTAATATGATTGCTTTCTTTCTGAGAGTGAGGTTAAAAGATCAATACCATTTCCTTGTCTTTGTAGTGCTGGAAGTAGAGGAAAACAGTTAGCATGACTCTGTTAACAGAAATATAAAATTTAGGGCTGCACCTGACTATGTCAATGGGATCAGATTTGGCTGTTCAATTTAAATAATTAACTATTTATTCCTTTTTTCCATATAAAATGTTAAAGTTTAAAGGGGGTTCAACGCGACATTCAGCCAGTGACATCCATGTAATATAGTAAACAAGCTAGCTACACGGACGATGGATTGGAAAAGTGCAACAACATTTTTGCTGACGCCAGATATCAAACTTAAGCCAGAGACTATATCTTATTAAGTTGCTGTGGGCTGTCAACCCACCACTTTGAAGAAGGCAGAAGAGAACATTATTTCAGAGTGTAATAGACAAAGCCTCTCTTCCTCCGGGCAGCTGCTTTCATGTCAGCAGCTGCCTGTACCGAAGAGTACCGTGAAAGTGAAGAGCGCTCACTCTGCAGCTAAATCTAGGGACCAATACACCCCCAATAGTTCACTGCACACTGAAAAAAAGGCTTCCTCAAGGAATCTCAACTAAGGGGTCTGACTTATTCGAATCTCCAACTTTAGGGAGCAGCTCTAGTAAAAATGACAATTTGTGGTTGAAAGGCTAGGACACATCAAGCCAATGGTCAGCCGTTGGTCAATGTTGGGGTGTCATTGAGCATCTGTATAGTTTTGTGGTGTGTCCCGCACCTTTGGTACTAATCAGCCCTTTTCGGCTGTTTTTTCGGCCAATACGGCGTGTTGAATTGGCAGCAGAGCTAATCAGCTAGAGTTTGAGTTACGCAAACAAATGGCTGAACTCAGGAGTGTGTGAGATCAGTAAAAACTTGAGGGTTTTTTTTTGCCATTGAGTTTTATATTATATTCATAATGCTTCTGTAATTTTTGCTGGAATGGTAAATATGTTTGGTTCTTAACATCTGGTTGTGTTTTTGGTGTGCTAACTGGCTAACTAACATCTTCAATCTGTCCTGTCGGTCTTTCTGTTCCCCATTCTTGAATGACAAGTACATACTACTACTGCCTGCTGATGTGTAGTTATTTCCTCTCATACAGGTGCAGAGTGTACGTGCTAGTCTTTGCTGTGTGTTCAAGAGCAACGTTTTGGCCAAGACACAGGTGACTTGAGGCAACACAGTAAGCCTTTGTTGCCAATCGATCTCTGATGTCGGTTTGGTGTGTACAGGCCTGAAGCTGGAGTTGACAGTCTCCTAGTCCATCTGTCTCATTCAGTATTTCAGTGTTTTTCCATGACTTACCTGTTTTAAGAAGTTGCAAGTGACATGACACTGTCCTCAAAAGAGGTAGAGCACTATTTATCTTCTAAAGCCTTTAAAGCCATTGATGTGTACATGAAACAAGGTAAATTTTTCACCCTAGTTTAAGTCAAGTAAAGTAAGAAAAGCTTCAGAGATTTGTGATAGAAAAATAATGTTTCAGGACAAAATTCCACATGAAATAACTTTCTGGCTGATATCTTTGCTGCCTTCAGTGAACTTTTGCCTGATAGAAGAACATCACTGAGAATAAATCTTCACAGGCAGCCAAGCAGCTCACATCAGGCAGAAAGGGGGGAAGGAGAGAAACACTGTGGATCACATACAAGAGGAGCAAAGAGAGGGGGCTGAAGTTCACTGTTTGAAAGTGAGAAAAAGGCCAAAATTCCTTCCATCCCTCAGGTCATTTTGCGGTTTTGGTCCAGTGAAAACTCCTCCATTTCACTGTCCTGCTGGCCGCAGTTTCATGTAGGCTCAAGGTTTTGGTTTGGAAGCTTGCAAGGACATCACTCATCACATTATAAGTTACAGACAAATGCAGTATGCACATTCTCTTTTGTGAGTTCAACAACTTGGACAACTTTAAGGAGACCTATTATGCTTTTCCATATTTTATGTCAAATATATAATGTTACACTTTTGGAAGCTGATATGAAATGTGGTCAAAGTTACAAATAACAGGGTACATGTATGTAAAACTAATCCCTGTGAGCAAAAACCTCAGGCTTCAGGCTGTTCTGAACACTCCATTTCCAGCATTTTGTTCTACCTACAAGACAAGCTGACGTCAGTTTGTGACAGATTTCTTAATATATGTTTCTCTGTTTTAGGCACACACTGGCAAGCTCCGTGCTAATGTCAGTGAAACATATAATCTTGGTTGGAGCCTGACCAATTTATCGTTCAGCCGATTTCCAACATCTATAGGTACCGGCATTGCAGACCTCCGATATGTGCCAATACTTTAATTATCAACTAAAGGAAAATAGTAAAATAAATGAAAAGATCGTTATTTCTAAATTGGTCCTGCAGGGGGTCTTTGACTGCAGGCCATTGCCTTGTGGCTAGAGGTTGTGTAGATCCATTACAAAGTACATGAAACCACATTTATTACACAGGGAAAATGCAGTTGTAACAGTAATCTCACTCATGGTGTAAAACATAAACCAGCACGAAAAGGGCAATTGCCAACATAAGCCACTACTTTCCGAACAGACACATTGAAAACACTAGTTAAAAGTCATATTTGCATTCTGGAGCATAGAACTGAAAACTCACCAAACTGCTCACTAGGCATTAGTCCACTACGAGACAGGCATAATGGGAAATGAGGGCGGTCCATGGGGCCTATAAGTTGGGGGGGGGGGCATAGAGAGATTGTGCCTTTGTGAGTGATTGCCACCTAGTTAATATGCCTGTTTTTATTAGATTAAAAACAGTGCCATTTGCTATATATGCCATCTATAACAAAAGTATGTGCTTATTCCAAATAAATTATAATAAACTACTAAAAATGTTATATTGATAATTTCTCATTTTTTGTATTTTTTATGATGATGATTGCTGGGTAATATCTGTGTTAATGGTTGGTTGCAAACTAGTTTGTGAAATTCATGGCTGAAAGATAATAATTGGTGATCTTTCACCATAAAAAGTGCCAATATACTCTGTCTGTTACAGTCATTCCCTAGCTGCAAATACACTGCTACATGTAGCCACATGCTGAAGTCAGGGAAACGCGTAATTTTGATGCCAGGGTTGTTCATTTCTCCCCAATTTTAGACCATGTTCCTGTTGGCGTGTGGTTGAGACAATTTTGGATTAGAAACTTTTATTGGTAATCTTTCACAGTAACAAGAGCTGCTGTACTCCGTAACAGTCATTCCCCAGCTGCAAGTATACTGCTACATGTAGCTACATGCTAACATCAGAAAACATGCAAACTTAATTGCAAATGTTGGTGATGTCTCCCTGATTTCGGATCATATTTCTGCTGGAACACGTAATGCTGAGATATTGGTTTAAAAGCTTTCATTTGTGATTTTTCATTGTAGAAAGTGCCGCTAGACTCCATTACAGCCATGCATGGCTGCAATGACGGTGCAGAGATGCCGAGATATAGAGGACCCAGAATTACTGACCAGTTACAGCAGACTGGGCTTGTTCAGAAGGGGGGCTTCAAGACGCAGTGCTAAAACGAAGCATTTCAGACAGAGGGAGAATACAGGTGTTCCAGCACAGACAGTATGAGGAAAATAGTGTTTCTTGAACATTGAAGCATGTAAACATATTCTAATAGAAACCCAAAATACAAGTATGAATGTGAAAATGAGCATAAAGGTCCCCTTTAAACAGTAAAAGCAGCAAAGGCATGTGAAAGGAGATTAAGTGAAGCAGTGAATAAAAGATACAGAAGCCTTTATTCAAATAAAAGCATAATTTTCTTTGCAGTTATTATAAAGCTGTTCTCACATGTCTAACAAAGGTTGACTGGACTAAAAAGAGATGATGTTTCACCAGCAGGCAACTGTTGCTGTGGTTACACTAAATTTAGCATGTCTTTGTAATTCTCTCCCTCAATCATCCACCAGTCTTAAACCTGAAATATGTGATGGTTGACATTTGTATTTGTCTACATTGGTATTTGCTTATTTTGAGCCAATTATTCTGAATATAAAAATGATTTTGGGGTACATTTCCATTGTTTTTGTGGATGTTTCATTATATCATGTTCTCAATAGACTGTCAGATATTAAATGTCACATCTTGGTGGTGTGTATCATACAGATGCCTTTACTTTCAGAGAGATGCTCATTTGATTCCTCCCTCCGTGCATGAGATGAGAAGATCTATGTCAAACTGACATCTGAAAAAGTTTGAGAAAAAATGCACTTTGTTGTTATGTGACTCCAGTTCATGAATGTACAGTGACAAGAAAAAAATAGTGTTCCTATAAAGTTTCAGGCTGTAACAAAAATATAGGAACAGCACAGACACATGTGTAGCGCACATGCTGCTATGTAGCTAACAGATACAGCTAATGTCATTGTAGTTTATGCATAAACACTCGAGCGCTTCAATTTGTGGAAATAAAGTGGGGTTTTTTGGACCTTCGGTCAGCACCCGTAGCAAGTCGAATTAAATTGTCAATGACAGCGCCTGGTCTAACTTGGGAAATGGTAGCTGTAGCCGCTTGCTTGAGTGACAAACTGTCATTCAAGGCTCCATTTAGCTACATAAACATAAACTTAATTAGCCGCAGACGTTAGGCTTTAGCGGCAGTTAGCAGAAAGCTACCCTGCATCCTTTCCTCTCCATCTCTGAAATGCATTGCTGCTATTGACACGTTCCACTGCATTTAGTCAATTTTTCAGACTATCATTTTCAATTTCAATTTCATTTTAATTCAGAGAACTAGCGGCAACGATTTCCCACTGCTGAGTCGCCTGACATTACTGCGTCCAGCCAAAAAAGTTGCACACAAACACCACAGCCCAGGACCAACCAGCACATACGTTCTGCACCTACGTGACAGGAAATAACTTTCCACACCAGCAGACAGCAGTGGTCTGTAATTGTCATTCAAAAAGGGAAACCGCAAGACTTTCTTGACGCTAGGTAGCCAGTTAGCACATTAACACAATCCAATGTTGTAGTACAAAGCATATATACAGTGCGCCAGTGAGCATGTAACAAGTTTGTTTTGGTCTCACTCCCTCTTGACTTTAGCTGTTTGTTTACTTTCTTGCACTGAGCTGAACTGCCAATCAGAGTGATTTCATTCATGAACAGGCTCTGCTGTCACCAGTGCCGATTCAACATGTTGTGTTGGCAAGAAAAAAAAAGGCCAGTTGGGTTGACGAGGGGCAACGGTGCAAGACACACTGTACCGACGAGGGCGGCAGACACACCAACAGGCCAACACTGACTGTTTTAATCTCACTCTTATAAAGACAGTGATAAACATATTTCCCAAAATGTTTCTTTTTATGTTGCTTTTTATAAAATGTGGTTTTATGAAAGACGGACTATTTGAATTTGAAAAGAATTTCTCTTTCACACTTTGAAGACGTTGTGCTTCAGACTCTAAAGGAGGGACCGTACAAACTTTCCTGGGGTTGGTTTGTTAGAGCTGGGTGGCGTGTGCTGAATGTCATTACCATTTCATCCAGTGTTTGTGCTGTCTTTATCTAACCTAAGCCACATGTTATCTTGTGTTGTTTATGTATGACTGTGTCATTGAGCTAATTCTCACTCTGGCCACATTTCACTGATACTGGCTTTTTAATAGCCTCCTTTAGGCAACAGAGAACAAATGAGACAGAAAAGCATATTTCATTATTTGTAAGCAGAAACACACTATATCTCACACGTAGGCACACAGAAATGAGAAAGCTTTTGATTTTTCAAAGGCAAAGCTCATTTCAAAACAGATCCTAAATGGATGGGTCTGTCTAAACTGTAACAGCCGTTCACTTGTCTGATGGGTCCGTATGTTTGGCTCTGTCTATGAACAGACAATCTTGCATCAATCAGGAGCTCACCATGTCTCCTTGTACAGATACCTGCTAATAAGACGGTCAAACTGACCATTGATAAATAGGTAGGATTACTCTGACTTGTTTTCAGGTCCCCTGTCGTTTCCCTGTGTTGTTGCCTGGCTACAGCCTTCCTCAGAATATGGCATATTTTTATCACGGTTGCTGTGTGTTCTGTGTCCTTTCCTCGGTTGCTGTGTGTTTTCTGCTCAGACATTACATGCTGGAAGATGCCCAGCCAATCCGTGATAGCATGTGGCAAATACAGGCAGCGCATTGTCTCATCTTATTTGTCCTGCAGCGGGGTTTTTGTCCCTGAATGTGTTTTGCCTATCACTGTTTGTTAGCCGACTCCCTCCAGAACAATTACGCACCTGCAGGCCTGATAAGCGACATGGCCATTAGTGCGGGCTGTGCTGTCATCAGCGATAATGGTGGCCATTTCCTCAGACTCTCACAGTCGGAGTTGATGATGAACCAAGCCCATTATGGCGGTCATATGTGACTCTGTGCGGCCTCTGATGACGCATTCTCCCTCTGATTAATTCGGACTTTTATTAATTAGCCATTTCAGATAATTGATTCCTGGAAATGAACGGCTACCTTTAGGATCCCAGCGTGAAACCGTGAGAAGGAGCCCATCAAATAAATCACTGGGCCTTTAATTCAGTGCCACTGTAAATGGATAGCTTTGTGAAGCATGACAGCCTAAAGACAACAGCCTCCAGAGGCCCAGCAGTGTGCAGACAGCAGGGCACGGGCTGCGCTCCAACTGATTACCTGAACCACAGGCAGGCGACATGCTCCCTCGCTCCTTCTCTTTCCATCTCTCCTTCACTCTCTCTTTATCTCCCTCTCAGAGTAGAAACCTGGCTGCACACACCAGGAGAAGAAGCCACTTAGCAGATAATGACGCTTTGCCTCACCAGCCTGTGACACAAATAAGGCAAGTGGGCATGGAGAGAGAGCGTGCCCATCTGCCACGGCTTCATCATTCCTAATATGCCATGCGTATCCCTGGGAGACCAGCAGGGGTTTGTGGGAAGTGAAGAAGCGATTACTAGAAGTAAACATGCTGCTGGCTAACCCTCACCGTACACTATTGTAGCAGTGGAGATGTAATTAGAAGTAAACAAAGGTGCCCTTTACACCTGGCATTAATATTAGGTGTTCTTTGTGTGCGCACTGAGTGGATTGTGTTTATGTCTGGTATTAATATTCATCTTTGTACGCACATAGAGATATATAATTTTTCATTCTCTTGCCAAAATGCATGCTGGTAATGTTTGTCTTCTTTTATGTTGTCAGTAAATATTTCCTGGCTTCTGCAGAGCAGACACTTTTCTCAGACACTTTATCGATACATTTACACCTTCTTGTCAATGTGGATAAATGGATCTCTGAATTCTGTATGCAGTTAAGTCATTTAGGGTACGGGGATCTAGAGTGCACCAAAGCAACAGTGACCCCTTTAAAGATAAAATGTCTCTGTGACCTCCCAGCTCTCAGTTGTCCCCATAAAGTCAAGGGCAGAATGAAAGCTATTAGCAAGCTTCTCATTTGTAGATGCTTTCAGCCCGAATCAATTAACATTAATTGTGTCAGTTAGCCAGTAGAGAAATGATCCTGTTGGCGGTTATCTGGTAAACAAGTATTGCAATCTGGTATCTGTACCCTCGGCCAAAGATTATTGGAGATAGATGGCCACACTGTATTTCATACTTAAAAAGTAGGCAGTGGGTTGTGTCTCATTTTCATTGCTTTTCCAAAAGACTATTTTGTGGTCAGTCTGTTCTCTTTCACTGTTCATACTTACACCTACAAAAAGTAATGCACTACAATTTGTATAACCCATGGAATCAACATGTTCTCACTCCAAACGTACGCACAAATACAGCAGCTTGGTCAGTGGCCCTATGCTTCAAACAAGCATTACATTTGGATGCTCAGGGATTCTGTATCAATTCATTGCATTGTCTTTTTAATATAAACTTGTTCACAGGAAACTTTTTTTGTCACAAAAACTTCTTAAGGTTTAGGTAACAAACGTCAAAAGTGATAAAAGTCACATAACGCATGTGTCACATTATGTATATCATCCCCCCACTCTCTCTGTCTCCCCATTTCACACTGTCCTGTATATTAAAGGCAAAAAGCCCAAAAAATAATCTTAAAAAAAAAAAGATAGTAATGTAGCTAAAATACTACTCAACATTTCATACAGGACACAAATGGTGCCATTCCATTGTTCCAACAGCCCAAAATTCCAAAGCTCGATTAGTCTAAAAAATATGACCAAATCTGTTTCTTTGACAGCCTATTATTCCAAAGACAATAGCAGCCCCACCTAATTCTAAATTCGTCAAATACTGCTGTTATGTCAGTAATCTGGGTGTTAGATTCCAACACACAAAGGCACCTTTTGCAGTTGTATAATACAGACCAGGCAGCGGCAGTTGTTGATTCTGGGTTTGGTTGAAGGTGGCAGTGCTGTTTGGGCTGAGAAAGCCATGTGAAAGTAAGGTAAAGGAGGTTATTGTGTTGGTGTGGAGAGCAGTGAGACCTGGCATTAGGGGAGTGTCTCTGGGACACCAGAGATCACTGTCTAGCCTCCTGGAGGTGTCGTGGGACCAACTAGACGAAACACCCAGTGACCCCAAAGACATGTTAGTTATCACTGCTCACTGGTCTGTATAGTTAAGCTTTGCCATAATAGCTTATCATAGGGCTTTGGAGGTGATTCACTGAGTGCTGATCCTTTCTCTAGAGCACAAACTTATTGTGTTTACTTGAAAGCGGCCACCAACCAAATTCGTCAAATACCGGCGCTATGTCAGTGGACGTCTGCAAAAGATACCAACACACAAAGGCACCTTTCGTGGTGTTATAAAACATACCGTCCGTCAGCAATTTGTAGCACCGCAGATAATGACGTAATATAAGGAGCTGGAAAGTCCCTAAAGACACAGTGCATGTAATAAGCGTAAGTTGACACCGCTTCCTGGAACATCGACAACATACACAGGAAGATACCTGGTGTGTCATATGTAGAAGTGAAAGTCCACAGACAAAGCAGCAATGTTTGACGACATGATGACATGAAGTTGGGATGAGAACGTGTTAAAATATACACACCCTGCAGTCAGTTTCCTAGCAGCATTTGAGGCACTGAAACCAGGTGTTTTCCGGCCTTGCTTTTCCAGCGACTTTTTTGCCTCCAAATATAAGTATCTTAAGCGAAAACATGGTGTTTTCCTCACCATAACCAAGTGGTTTTTGTGCCACCACAGCATTGCTGACAATTGTAACATATCCATGGTTTACAGACATATAATGCTGATATTTTTTTTCCCTGGCAACTGGGTTGTTGTATCTGAGATAGCTGGCTGATGGAGAAATGGGCTTTCAGTCCAGTGGGACATTTTTCAAACTAAAGGGGCTTTGGAATCTTAAGAAATTGAAACAGTGGGCAGTTCGTACACAAACAGCAGTCACCTTGGTGAAAGTCATGTGTTTGTTTGTCCCATGCACTATCCCTCCCTTCCACCCCACTCAGACTTTCTCGGCCTTTATACTAAATCATTGCCGTGGATGGGTTTAGATTAAAGTAAGCTGAAATGCCTCAGAAGGTGCCTTGTGTGTCGGAATCAGAAGCCAATGGCAAGTGATCAAGCTACCATGTTTGACACTCTGGGATTGAGAAGGGGCTGAGAGTTTTGATGGCTCATTCAGACACACCCATCAGGAGGGAGTTGCAGTAGTCTAGGCGTGAGATGACAGGTGACTGAACCAGAACCTGAGATGCCCCCTGGGTGAGTAATGGACGTTTTCTGCTGATGTTGTGGAGAATGAATCTGCAGAAGCTGGTTGTTGCAGAGATGTTGGCGGTGAAGGACAGCTGATCATCTAGTGTTACACCCAGGTTCTATGCATTTTACAGTCCTCTTTAGCCACATAAAAAGAATTAAACCCGCCAATTACAGTGGTGTAAAATCACAAAATGTCAGGGACTATTTTAATGAATATATTTTGGAAAATGATAAAATAACAAATGATAAAGTTACTTAAATACAGCCAAATCCGGATCATTGATTGACCACCAGTATCATCTTGGTGAAGTAGCAGCTGAAGGAAAATCAAAAGCTCATGTTGTTTTGGTTACCTTTGAGACTTTATACAACAGTACAGTGTAGCTACTAACTACTTGATATTTCCTGGAAACGAGTGAAAGTGTGAACAGGCTCAGTCTCATATCACCTAACTGAAATGACCCCAATCCAACTGCCAATCCTCTGTCATTAACCTCTCCAGAGAGCCTACCACCACCTTCCAAATCTCAGTTTTTCCCTCCCTAAGTCTTGTGTGGCCAGGGCGCCGTGTGCCCTGAGGGGAGGGTGGGAGGGATAGGAAGCTGGGCTGGAAAAGTGTGTGTGCACCTGGGGTTTGAGTTCCCGCAGGGCCCGGGGTTTGTTTCTACCAGACTAATCCAGGACAGACTTATGGAACTGTGTGCTTAAACAGACATCTGGCTGCTCTGTCTGGAGCATTGTCCTTCCCAGATTTCAGATTAGAGTTAATGCTCCTCTCTCTGTGAAAAAAAATGAAAGCTTATGGTGAATACAGTACATATTATTTTACAATGAGCTGTCTAACCTTGAGTGGTTGTATTGAGATAAAGAGGCAGAGGAGCTGGAGGAGTTGAGGTTGAGGCAGAGGACAGACAGCTGAAGCATGTTTACCTAACACGAGTGGATTCAACTGTTCGTGAGTGCAGCAATGTCGTCTTAGGTTCTTTCAGTAACTGATTGTTCTGTATAATAACTAAACATCCCGCTATTAGCCACAATTGGAGGGCTTAAAGGCTGCTTTTTTTCATCCTAACAGGGTACATGTATCCACACAAGAGGATGTAACATAGAGCATTGTTTTAGGTTCTTGCACGTGTAATTATGTCTTGAAGAGATTGCAGAGGATAATTGACTCCTGAAGTATTGTAAATGTATGGTACTTTAGACAGAAAAGCTTCCCTGCTTTAGTGTATCAGATTGATAGTGCTGGCAAGTTCAAGTGATTATTGCGATGGTGTAGACAGATGCATGCCAAGGTTTACTTTGCTGTTGTACCGTAGTTGGAGTCAGGATATCAACACGTCCTTCAACCCATATAGCCACATAGGTCCATATGTTCCTGCCTTTTAATAAGACCCACCAACACATTCTCACACCCAACTCGTCAAATACTGATGCACGGTCAGTGGCCCTCGGTGTCAGATGCAGATGTACCCGGCCACCTTTAGCAGCGGTATGAGATGCACCAGGCGGCATGTCAGTCACGCTTGTTACATTCACAGGAATTGTCTAGTTTCTGCTCATTTAATGCATACAGTCTCTTCTCAAAATAAACTTAGAACATAGGTAAAAGACTTAATTTTGGGGTTTACTTATGTAGGTTTAGGCAACACAAGCATGGTGGTGCCGGTAGAAAAAAAAAAGTTTTTTACTAACAGATTGTAAAGTCACGTGACATATGTTACATATGCTCTATTTAGACTTTCTCGCTCTTTTTACTATGGCAGTTGCTTTGAGCGTCAAAACACGTGGCTGCCCAGTGCATTTCATACTACCGTTTCATACTGACTGTATGCATTAAATTAGCAGAAACTACACATTTCTCATGGATCTAACAAGTGTTATTGACACGCTGCCTGGTGTACCTCATCTCAAATCTCACGTCAAATATGCCACGTCACTTACATTGTTGAAATAACTCAATGACGACTTTTGGTTTCACACGAGACACAAACAGTGGTCTCCTTGGTAAAACTCTCATTCGACCCATCCACTGCATCCTCCCTCCCTGCCTACTTTGTTGCTCTTTGTTCTACATTACCTGACTCCTTCCTTTGCTACCATCATAATTACTACGGGCTATAGAGGTTGCCGTCTAACAATAAATGTAAATATGGATTGGATTTGCCTCTAGTAAACAACCTTTGTGGTTGTATTTTGGAGGAGGATGGTCTCCACGATACTCCACTGTCTTATTTCCCATTATCAACACACTCTATTAAAGCAATTTTTATTTAGTTAGTTATATTACTTTTGCTCCCCTGATCGACACATCCTGGCTGTTTCACCCTTGGTACTACTTCTGTCTGTATAGTGTGACTGGTGTGATGTGGTGTCAGTGGATGTGCATCAAATGAGGTGACACTACTTGGGATGGACTCTGATAGCCAGTTCCATTTTGGATCTAGTTTCTTATTTGCACATTAACTTACACTAAAGCTAACAAACTAACAAAAGACATAGGTTTTGGTTTCACATTTGGGGGGACACAAATTAAGTAGGGGGTCTGGTGGTTCCTCCCCCAGAAAGTTGAACTCTGGTGAATTATCATGCACCAGTTTGTGCCTTTTCTGCATCAATGTATGGTAGAAATTACATGGTACATCCTGCTTCAACTGTGCACAGTTGGCTTATCTTCTTTCTGCTTCATGGCAGATTTGCAACCATTGTTTTTGAAAAACTTTTGGCAGTGAGCTGCAATTTCTGAAAATGTCCACAGATTCTGTAAGAAGGATGTGAAGAAAGGTACTCTTTAGATACCAGCAAAGTGGAAATTCAAAGTCACTGTCAAATACAAACAGGGTGATTTATGACATAGCCAGAAACTGGTTTGTAAAAGATAAATAACCTCACCCAGGATGGGAGGGACAAGATTGGTGAGTGACTGACACTTTATATACTTAGACATGCATGCAAACAGTTTAGCTGACTTGGTATTGTCTTTCAGCAGGACACATTAACTGTGTTAGCACAGGGGCGTGCCTTTTTCACTTTCTCTCTGTGGCTCCGAGGGGAAATACAAGAAGCACACACCAAACAGGGCAGGAGAAACCCAATCCCCCAGCTGCAGGGCTCCTCCCTGCTGAGCAGGTACATGCAGGCTGGTTTGTTTCATTTAAACACAAAATGGTAGAGAAGTATATCATTTCATGTATGCATCATTATATAACCCAACCCTGCTGCAGAATAAGCTCTAGAGAGACATTAAAAATGTTCCTGTTTCATGTTAAGCTTCCATCAGGCTGACGGTAGAACATGTCAGCATGTTAATGATGCTGCTGTCACTGGAGACAAGAACATGCAAGTCAAATGCAGTGACAGGTGTCATACAGAGACACTCTTTGTCTACTGCATGTACAGTACGTGGTACTGTATGTTGTCCCGGGAAAAATGAAGCCTTGATGCGAATGAGGAGCTGCACTGTGACTTCTGTATAATTCATGATTTCCACGATGATGCCAGCTCTACTGTATGGGCTCATTTATCCCTCTGGAATGTGGAGAAAAATCTTCAGCTACTGTGTTTCCTCCCACTGTTCATACAGTGGCCATGCATGTCATGCAGTATATATAATAGATATGCAGGAGGATTATCCTGACGTGTTACATGGTGAAATAAGTTTGAGTGCCTAAGCAATACAGTGATTAATGCACATTTTGTCATGGAGTTTAGTTTTATTGTAAGACTTGCAAACATAGTTTTGCGTTTTGAAGTTTAGAGATTTGGTTTATTATAGAACAATGCAAATTATGTTTAAAGCAAATAATAAAACACTACCAGACAGTGTGCATAAGTTTTTCATAGTGTCTGAGAGTAAATATGAGTTGAGAGATGGAAGTAAATTTGTGTTACCAAAAGCTAAGAAAGAAGTTAAAAGAAGATGTATTTCTTTTAAAGGGGCTCAGCTGTGGAATAGTGCTGATCTCAAACTTAAGCAATGTACTTCCTTTGTTATGTTCAAAAAATCCTTATGTGGATTTATATTTAGGAGTTATGGCTGTAATTGAAAAAAGGGGAAAAGAGTTATGTATGTGCATGAGTAAGTATGTATATGTACTGTATATATTTTTTGTTCGTTTTTTTCCTTTTTCCAGGTCTGGTGTGAACACACCTTAAGTCTTAAAACCTTTGCAATTAGAACTTATCTTTACTGATAGATACCGCCAAGCAATAGGCAATTTGAGGGGGATGAGGGGTGACGCTATCCCCCTTGTTAGCAAAATGACCAAAATGCATCCACCTTGTTAACCTGCCATCCCTCGTCATCCCTTGGACTGGACCCAGACAAGGGTGGCATCCTTAGTGGCCTTATGTTCTAGGGATAAATGTCCCTTCAGGTTGGTTGTGTCCATGCATGGTGGCTATCACTGCTGATCCTGTCAGTTTTTTATTGTCTTTATTTGAGACAAATTCTTGTTGCTACTGCCAAATATATAAAATGCATAGTTCCCTGTCTGACAGACTCTACAGTCATCACCAACAGAAAATCCAGTAATGTAAGAGCTTTTACAATGTAGTTGTAGGGTTAAATCAGTATCATGTTTGATTTATCAGTCAGGGTGTGGTAAAAAGAAAATATATCTAAAATATGAAAATGTCATGTGTTATGACTTTGTAATAAACATTGATCATAAAAACTGCCTTGACAGTAGTATAGTGTTGTGTTGTTTTTCAGCCTCCTACCTTACAGGACTTAAATACCAGTGCGCATGTGTCGTATTTCAATTTTACACATTCTGTCACAATACATCCATTTGCACAAGTAATGTGAGATCTTTGGTGCCGCAGAGGAGGTGATACCTACCACCATTCTGTTAAATTGTAAAACATTTTTATCATGAAATAAAACACATCAGGGAGACATCAAAAATTGTTTTTCATAGTTTACGTAAATCATGACAGAAAGCTGTTTTCTGCGTTGTTGTTTTAGTAATTGAATCAAAATGTTTTCTTTTTATGATCATATTAAGATGCCAAAAAACACACACGATCCAGTACTTAATGCCAAAAAGTTATTTCACCAATATTTACATGTTTGAGTTCTTAATCACATCAGATACACTTTTATGAGTGAAATGCGCTCTGGGGAGTTGACTTAATTGCATCCATAAGCAAAGCAGGGTTTGACATTATTTCATATGTGGTCACTATAAACATTTGTGGTTACACCCACACAAGAAAGCCCCAGAGCAGAGAATAAATCATCACTGGCCACATAGTTTCACTCAGCCCTGAGATCCTTTCTCTTTCTCTCTCTCCACCTCAGATTCCATCTCTATCTCTATAGTAATTCTCTCTCGGATTCTTTCTGACAGAAGTAAGATTTTAAAGTTACTTATTAGCTCATACTGTACTTGTAAAATTTGGGACTAAAATAATTTCATTTGGAATCTCTACGAACAGCAGATTGGCTCATGGTGGCAACATAAATCATAAACACAAAGAGTTTTCATGTAGTTCTACTTTGGTCAACACTGGTACAAATTTTGCACTGTTGGTCTATCACAAACTGTGTTGACAGTGACAAACTGTGAGGGAAAGAAGTGCCGAAGAGTCCAAAATGGAAGGAGCTATCATATTCATTGTATTGCACCACTCAGTGTTATATAATCTCACCCTGCCAGAATAAAAACTGCTCCACAATGAAGGCATTGTTTCCTGGCAGTAATAGGACAGGAGTGGATGGTACACATATTATTTTTTCTGTTTATTTGACAAGGAAATTGCTCATTGATTAACCTAACAAAGAACTTCAAAAGTAGTAGAGTTAGCCAAGAAGGCCAGTTGTAAGTGGTTGTCCACAGCCAATTGTTGAAAGGCACTCTAAGAATACAACAACATAAAAGAATATAATGCCATAAATACATCTTGAACAAACTGTAAACCTGTTGCCCAGTTTGAGGTCGACCTAACTAGCTCACTAACTGCTGTTTTGCGAGCTAGCCATCGAGCTAACACAGGCTGGAGTCGAACCCGGGCCGCTGCAGCAACAGCCTTGTACATGGGGCGCCTGCTCTACCACTAAGCCACCGACGCCCCTTGTCTCCATCTTTCTTGTCACATGATAACGTCCTGGCCCAGGGCGTCACAGGAGTGTTACACATGAGCAGCTGATATTATGTGGCATGACTTCCAAACATCAAGGTCGAACAATAAATTCAGTGCAGTTGTATGTCTTCTTGTCAGCAAGCCCGCTAGCCTGATGAGCTAGCCTACTGTGGCAGACACAAGCCCCCTGGACAAGCCCTCAGGACTCTGAAGCCAATTTGACATAGTAGCCAAAACGTGGAATCACACGGCCCAAAAAATAGTTAATCCCATAGACTTACATTGTGAAAGAAACCCTCTGCAGATACATTTGAGCCCTATTTAAGTTAACGGAGCGCTAAACTGGAAGGTAGCCACTTGGCCAGCTAAAGTTTCTGTAATGCGCCTGCTCTATGGGCCCAATGATGCGGAAGCAGAGCAGAGGATTCGGGCGATTGTGCACATGGAGGTCTTATTTTTTTGGCTTCATGCAACCATTCAGTCAAGGTTTTTTGTGGCCATTAGCTGACATGTACAAGCCTTATGGTAGTGAGCACTTGAGCAACACTTCGACGGCGACGCTCTAGCTGTGTCACTCTGAGTGTTAATGCAGCATAACTGTCAGGCTAGATCATGTACCATTAGCTGTTGTTGCAGTTGACAGTTGAATTATAGCCAGCAGGTGTTAGTATGATACAGAAAGCATGAACAAAAGAACAGAAAAGTTACATGATGGATAGGATCAAAAGCACAAAGTTGCGTTTATAGTCTGCTTCTTCAACCCTTTGGAGACCTTATAAACGCTAGTTACCTCCGAGGTGACAGATGAATGACATGTTGCGGTGGAAACGTAACCAAGTGAGGGGAGAAAGTACAGCTTTCTAACGCTTCCTGCCCCCAGGTAAAAAGTTGCGTAATGTTCTGTAAGTCTAAATACTGTCTGTCTTCTCAATGGCAGTTGGGAAGGGCTCCAAAAACTAGATTTATGAGTGTTATGTATATGTTTTATATGTTTACTCTTTCTATTCCCATGATAAAGTTCTGGCCTGGGGGGCAACTTGAGTATCTGAGCGCACAGTTCCCACACAGAAAAGTTGAACAGTTACTTCAAGTCAACATCCAGCTTTCAACCACAAAGCATCCCAGTCCAAATGATCAAAAATTAGCATAGTTCTGTTATTAGGTAGGTTGCATGTTTTCCCTTTGTTCTTACTTTAACTTAATTTCACAGTCCTGGCAATGTT
Organism: Epinephelus awoara; assembly: GCA_035609425.1. Taxonomy (NCBI): domain Eukaryota; kingdom Metazoa; phylum Chordata; class Actinopteri; order Perciformes; family Serranidae; genus Epinephelus; species Epinephelus awoara. The sequence continues at coordinate 8,794,228 of CM069305.1, forward strand.
TGGAAAGATTTGCTCTCTGTGCTGGGGGCTGGAGCCTGACAACAAAAATATCCAGAGCCATCTCAACTGTGCAATGGAAACTCCATTACTGCTAAAGTAATCGGGTCATGAATCCTCTCCACGAAAAAGAGAATTTCTGGCCACCACTAATGTAATCTTTTTTTTTTCTCCCCAAGTAGACTCATCCTCCTGAAGATAAATCCTTCCGACTCTAGTCATGAAAGTGTCTTCTCAAATTCGACTTGACGTTCCTGGAACTTGTTTTTGAGTTCAGGTTTCAGAGCCAGGGTTCAGAATGCAATGGCCTGCTCCTTTACCTGCTGCGCGATTGGCAAAACACAATGACCTCTATTCCAATATAGTAATAACAGTTTGAAGCAGGAAAAAGCAGATAACCGATTAATGGGACGATATCAAAACCTTGTAAATGGTTGGACCATGTAGGAAAGGTAAGTGGGCTTTTAATCGGAAACAGGAAGTCGCTGCATACTCTCAGTCACAGACTTTTACATTGATAGTGCTGGCCCCACAACTGTGGTCCAGCCAAAAGTTTCATGTAAATACATGTTTAAATGATGAATACTTAGACACAGTCATACAGAAGAAGGGACCTGCTTTCTCTGGAGCTGTATCCACTAATCATTTAACACAGCCCTCCCCTCTTCAGCCCCTATCGGCAATGTACGCCACACATTGTCCTGTGGAGGCTGCGCAGTCATCGGCCACTATCAGAGCCAAGTTTCGGCAGTAAAATACCCCATCTGCACTATTAATTGGCCAAATCGGTAGATTGGACGAACTCTATTTTAGCATTTGATAAAGGCATCAAAGGTCTTCCACTGAAACGCATGTGTCTCACTTCTCTGGCACTCTGTATAACAGCAAACTTTTCACCCCGCCTTTGAGTGTAGCTCTTTGGAATAGCTTTGGCCCTTTTAGCCAGAAATATTTACCTTTTTTTAATCTGTGCATTTTTCTTTCTTGGTAAAAGCTGGTGCCCACATTACCCACAATGCAAATCCATTGCAAACAGTAAGAGTTGTGGTATCTATGCTAGTAGCACATACAATAAGGTACATCACGGCATGACACGGTACGATATGGTAAGATTCGATGTGATGTGATGGGATACGACATGAACAACTTGATACAATATAATAAGATACAACTTCATTACCCTGAAATTCTTTTTGCATCCTCAGACAACTCCGCTCAAGAAGTTCACCCACAAATTAGACACAATTACACAAACAACACATACCCATAAAAAACACACCAAACAGTCATGACCATGAAATACATCACATAATACCCTCAAATTCAGATCTTAGTTAGCACCAGACTGATTTTGGTTTAGCATATGCAGTAGTATTCCCCAGCACTAGCGCTGTGTAAAAACAGTGGAGCCTTTGGGGCTATCTTTCGGACATCTCTCAGAAGAGTTCGCCCAAAGTACACTCAACTGGTAGGACCCAGAAAACACAGTGGGAATAAGATATCCCATCTAGCCTGGGTGGACTTGGCTGTAAAAATGGAGGTCTGGGCTATACCTTGCTTAGCCTGCTGCCACTGCCGTCCAGATAACTGTCAGAAAGTAGCTGAATTTGACTTCTCATAAGCGGTGATTTCCTTTTGCTCGCAATGAATGAACAATCGCATTCTTGTCATTTTTAAAATCATGAAAGGAAATGCCTGAAGTAGCAGAGCGTGTCATCGTATGCAGCATGGGAATTCTAAGAAGGGGCCTTTTCCACAGTTGCTTCCTTCTTATCAGTTATGAACCTTTTGTTCTTTGTGCACACACGCTGCCCCTGGGTTGGACATGTCATTACAGAACTATTTGTAATACCAAATGGAGGGTGCAAAGTTAATGAAATGCCTTTTTAACAGCCAGTGTGCCTCTATAACCACAGCCAAAGGACAATGACACTGTTATGCCCCGCGGTTTTAAGATGGGACACAGGCAGCGGTGTCTGCGGGAGAGTCAGAGGTTTTGCACTCAGTGAATGTACTTTTGTGACGGCTCTTCACAAAAGAGCCACACATCATGTCAAACAAGGCTGTGTACAATGAAAGAGCATTATGCTGTGATGTATAGACTTGTACCATCTGGATTCCTGGCAAGTGACAGAACGATGGTTTGGAGGCAGAGACTCCAGGCTTTGTTTGATTTTCTCTGACTTTCAGTAAGGATGAGGCCAGATTTATGTGGTCGGTACCCATCGGGGATGATGGCACACATGGAAATACAATGACTGCACACACAGACACAGATATCTAGGCAGTGCCAGATATAGAGATGAATCGTGTCTTTCAGTCTGCAGGTGCAGACAAAATAAAATCAGGTCGGCTTTGAACTCCCCCACGATGCAGGAGAGAAGTTTAAGGGAAGCTGAGCTGCAGGAGGCTTAAAGTAAACAGCTGGAATGTTTGCAATGCAAGACAAGCACGCGTGCAAATTAACACAGAGCCTCCAACCCCAGACGACAGCTGATATTTAAGTGTCGTTCCACCATGGTGACATGACAGGAAGACATCAGGCCTGAATAGACTTAGCTGTACAGTAGATCCAGGCTGAGCTGCAGTATTGTTGTGGTTGTTATCAGGCCCAGATGTGACAGCGCAGCCAGCAGGTATTCACAGCTCTCTCGGAGCAGTGCCAAACAGGAAGCTGGAATAATAACAGCCCCTCAGCTATATGCCACCGCCCCGGGACATCAAACTCAACCTGCGGCGGACAGCCCAATGCACCCCAGGTCTGCGTGTGCGTCACACCGCTTCAGTCTTCCCTGCCAAACTGGCCAACAAAAGCACAGCAATGGGAAGTTTAATGTGTTAAACTGTTGCCACGGGATAGATCGTCAAACTGGGTGCGTTCCCTTCACTTGTCGTTACCCCCCTTCGTCCAAAATATAAATCTTCCAAAGGCAGTTAAGTGTGTTGTTGTTGAAGGAAAGTCATGACCAAATCATTGAGGATTTTAATGTTGGATAGTGGAAGGCATTTTAACTGTCTCCTGTGAAATGTGTGCTAATTTGTTGCAGATGAGAAGGCAAACTACGGAATTACACAGTCATGACAGACATAAGGGGTCTTTTTAACTCAAACAGTTCACTCACCTTCCAATGTCTTTATTGCTTTGGTCAAGTGACTGACATACATGACACACATAAAACCTACAGTGTAACAGATTTGAAAATAAAACAAGGGAGTGAAATATAACCAAATCATGTTAACCTAAAATTTGTGTTAAAACTACAGCTCTAGAAATAAACAAACAGCTAACTTGAAAAACACCTGACCCATTTACTTGGATGGAAAGAGACCACATTAGTTTGGATCAAGGGGTTATCTCCGGGTCTAAAAAGGGAAGCCTATGAAGAAGTGCCTTAAACCTGCATTCTCTCTAATGGCCAGGAGGGGGTGACTCCAATAGTTGCAAGAAGTCCGATTATATACAAATCTGTGAGGAAATGACCCTACTTCTCACTCGATTTATTACCTCAGTGAACATTTTTCTAATGACTTTATGGTCTCGATCGCTAGTTTTATGTCTATGATTTTTTAAAAATTCTGGCCCCATTTAGAGTAAAATAGATGATGAAGCAGGGAATGCTCTAGGGCGTGGCTACCTTGTGATTGAAAAGTCCTTATCACAGCAGTATGTCAGTCAGATTCACCCATCGCTCCCTCACAGCTCCACCTTTTTGTCTAAGTATGGTTACTTATGGCTCAAAAAAAGACTTGAGGCTTCAGTCCTTGAACCAAAGGGTGATGTTATAGTGGCTATAGCCACGTCTTTTATACCAACGTTTGGATGCATACAGCCACAGAACATTTTTGTTATAATTACAGACACTGATTGTGCTTTGTCAGACTGCCTATTTCTGCTATTCTAATGAAGTTCAGTGTGTTGTCCACACAGAACTGCCATGAGAACTTTTATCCACTCTAGGCTTCGATCACACAGAAACTTTCAGCGGCTGGAGGCGGCTTTTTGTAATTGTGTTTAATGAGAAACTATTAGTGCTCAGTTGCTCGGCAGGACCAATGGACTTCCTGTAGTTAGTATATGCTGAGCCTGACAATAGACAGCAGGCTGTCAAACTGCCCCTAAGTCATCCTAAAATATACCTGGAAAGGGCCATCATCAAGGCGATGCTCCTGGACCAACTGGTAGTACTCCCTGTGATCCACCCTCTTTTTAGGGTCTCATGTAACCAAACAGATCTCTGTTTCTGTGTGCCCAACAAACTGTTTGCTGACAGCCTCTCATCTGCAACTAGAGCTACAGCAAGTACCCTCCGCCTGTCCATTTTAGGAACTAGCTACTAACTACTGTGAAATAAATAAAAATAAAATACTACAAAAATACAAAAGTCATCCTTTGTGATCAGGGCCTCAGTGTGTTCTTCCCCTTGCAACCTTTTGCTGGTTGAGATATCAGAACCAGTCAATTAATACATGTAACAGCCAACATATGGTTCTGCTGCCTTGTTAATATGTAGATAATGTAAACGCAACACTGACCGTGAGCACTGGGCTGTAATCAGGGCCCTGCTGCAGGCACACTGCCTTTTGTATGTTCACAACACAGGTTTATGAAGGAGGAGGTTGTATCATTTTCATTACTTTACAAGTTTGAGGGTTGAACAAACTGTAAGAGGCTTTGGCCTTATATATAATCATTTTGGGAGTGTGGAATTGTCTTTTTCTACATCTTGCTCACAAGCCAAAGCCGAAGTGCTTACTGCTTAGCATCAGTGGAGTTTGTTTATTTGGCCATGCTAGTGGCATGGCTGTAGTGATGGCAATTCAGTTCATCGGTCCAACACCAGATTGAATCGTCATAAAATTTGGTACAGACATTCAAGTTCTCATGTCTTGAACCTGGCGATTCCCTGACTTGTACAGAACTCTAGAACCTCCGTGAGGTTGACATGTGGTTTTGAGTAAAATGTGTCATACTAACTATCGGATGGACTGACGTTAAATTTGGTGAACACATTCATGTCCCCCTCAGGGTGGGTACTATTTAGCAAATGTTAGGATGCTAACACACTGAACTAAACTTGGCAAATGTTATACCTGCTTAACATCAGCATGCTAGCTTCAGTGGTAGATTCTGCTGTAGCTTCGACATTGTAGGTATTTTATGTTCTGAACTGTCAATCTGGTGATGCCAGCCCCTCAAGAAGGTGACTGCTGCCCACAACAATGATCAGTGGTTTTAGTGGACTGTGTTGACTGTCTCTTGTGCCACTTTATTGACTTCTATCATAAACAGGCTCCAGAAAGAAGTGTTGTACTGAAAATGAGTCCTTTTATGTCTTTGCTTTATAAGGCCTATAATTTGTTGCTTTAAGCACAATACAAGCAGATCTTACACCCCATTATCCCTGTGTGTATGTGTGCATAGTGTAGTATGGCTGTGTGTGTACACATTTCCAAGCGTGTGAGCGTGTCCTTTTAAACCCACTTAGTCTCTCTCTCAGAAGCAGAGGGCAGCGTCTCTGTGGCTCATCTCATCAAACAGTGTGAGGCCCGGTCTCATGAGGGCAAATCACTTCTGGGCCTCATCATTGCCATGACAACCTGATGGAGTGCGGCTCCAAAATCGGAGGCTCTCCTGGTCTCACGTCTCTTTCTCCACTTTATGAAAGGAAGTGCAACCATCACTCACAGAGGAACTGAGATACCTGTAGTTAGTATACAGCAGCTGTGGCAGTGAGCTACACTAACTACTTGTGCACCGTCTTTGTTCATGCTGTTTTAATGGTCGTCACTGGCAACCCACAAGGTTCTCATTTCTAATGTGGTAACCCAGTTGATGTCAAGCAGTCATTGCTTTGAACTGACTTTATTTGATTCCATATTTGGTGTAAAGTAACAATGGCTTTAGTGCCTCTCAGACATCATGTTTCAATTTATAATTTCAGACGCCTCCAAGGATTTTAGCCTCCAAGTGTTTTATAGTTATTTAATGAGAGAATTTTGCCTTTGTGACTGTATTCACTGACAGCTTTCATGGTCTTTTTTACTGTCATCATTTTATTGTTGTACTTTTGAAATGTCTATGTTGGGGGTACAGCTACCTTTACAGGCTGTTTTTTAATTGCGTCCTTTAATTAAATAATCACTGGATTGATTGAGGTCACCAAGAGGGAAGTGGGTATGTTCTCCAGGGGGTCTGCCCTATATATCTGCATATACCCATTGATGAAACAGTTGGATTGGTTGAGTAAAGTATAGACTCTACCAATAAGCTAGTTAGTGTTCACACTTATGTCACTTGTTACTTGAGCACTTAGTTGGAAGGTTAAGTAGGAAAAGCTCACTCTCTCTACAAGTTTTGTCATTTTTTCCTGGAGGCAAATCATTTACCAACCTGATATGAACATTGAATTGACTCTACAAAGTTTAAACAAAGTCTCAGAGATGATATGTGGGAGTTCTTGGGCTCTGCTGTCAGCAGTAGATTGATGTGTCTGTGATTCCACGTGTTTGCTATTCATAAACACAACCAACTGAAACACAAATCAAAATAATATGCAGCCTCACATAGAGCTGGAAATTACCCATAACTATGATGAAAATGTGTTCTAACTTTGGATGTATTTTGGTCTTATGAATCCATGCCTTTTTGCTTTATTAGCAGCATGACTTGGAGCACCATGAATCCCAGTGACTTTGATGATCTTACTTTTCATCGACAGAGACTGTTAGGAACTTTGGTACAGACATTCCTGTCCCCTCAGGATGAATTGTGATCATGTTCTGACCTTTCTCCTGGTGCTGTCACCCAGTCACAAAACACGTCCAGTGTGTTACCTCACAGCCAAAAATTGATTCCCATCAGCCTTAGCTGGTTTTCGGGAAAATGCATGTGTTTGGAAAGTGCTGAACATAGGACTGTATAAATGAGACTTGCATTATACTGCACGAGTTATGTGAGGGTTTGTAAACTGATGTTTTGACCTACAGTATATTTGCTGTATACAACAGTTAGTTCCGACTGAATAATTTGATTGGACGAGAGGCATTCCATGAGTGCTGATATAGCGTATAACATCACTGGGACATGTTACAGTAAAATCACTCTGCTCACAGGTGTTATAAATATAAGTACAAATTAATTAACCAACTGTCACACTCGCTACATTGACACAAACTGACACTATAGCGTTACACCAAGAAGATGGATATTTTCCCCAAAATTACATTTGAATAAATTACGAGTGGTCGTCAGGAGAGGACGAGTAAAAAGGAAAGCCAGGACTCTTCTGTGCAGACCTCCAGGTGTGTTTGAATCTGGCCGTGCCAGCATGCAGGTTTGCCAACGTTTCATCAGCCGAACTGGACGAAGTTACACAGTTGCAGATCAATGTAAATACAAAGTAGCTTGTGAGTTCCTGGCGTGTGTGCTGCTCTGCCTGGTGACAGACTGGGGGAACTGTTTTTTTTCTGCGGAGCTACATAACATGCATAAATAATTTATTTCATCACCTTTTGTGAACATTTCCTTACTCAGCAAGCTGTTGTTGAACTGTTGTATAAAAGCAATCTCACACTCGAGGTTGTGACGTTGTACTGTATATCGTCATGGCTGTAATTGTCTATGACCGAATCACAGCCGTGACGATATACAGTACAACATCACAACCTCGAGTGTGACATTGCGTAATTATTAAACCCGAACCTCCATGACTTTAATTCTTCAAGAATTTTCTCAGTTTCTTGTTTGTTCACCATGGATACATGTGAGAAAAACAAAGTTTTCCACACAAATTCAGTGTAACACATACTGCGTCACTGATACACAAATGGTCATTCACGGTCTGTTCCTTTGAGTGGCCTCAGGTCCCTTTTACTTCTTGTTTTTGAATCCAAACGAAATCCGACTCTTACCGTGCGGTCACACCAAACGCGATGAACGCCACAAGTTTCCATTCAAAATCAATGTAAATGACGCGATGACACGCGATGTCGCTTCTGGCGATGCGTTTCAGGTGATAAAAGCGATGCGATTAAGCGATGATGCGTCCATTGCCTCATCGCTTGTGTCGCTTGAAGTTGAAAAATTTGAAATTTTCAAGCGACATCGCGTGACGCTGTGCTGCGACATCCAATCAGCATTGATATATTAACTTATTACCGCAGCTGGGATGGAGCGCCTGTAGTTGATGTCCAGGCGGGAGATCCTCACACCGATACGGGCCAACAGGTCCTCAAACTGGGCCATCGGCAGCCTGAAGTACCGCTGGAATCGACCGTCATCCAGACGCAGCTCTTGCAGGAGGTGATGATATTCACCCAGCTGTGTGCGTTTCTGGAGGATATTGTGAACCCAGACACGGCGGCGTTTGGGTCTCCGATCCAAATCAGATGTCCACAACAGATAAAGAGCAGCTACGGTAGTTAACTCAGCCATGGTTGACGAGAAAATAGTGGGGGGAGGAGGGTTGCATCATCACGATTGAAGCGATGAAGTGATGATCAAAAAGGCGACATTTGTGATCAAGTGACGCGATACTTGCGTTACGGGCGATGACATCGCGTTCATCGCGTTTGGTGTGAACGCACAGTTATGCTAAGGTTGTAGAGACTGTTATGAAAATGACTTTTCGGTGCTCAGTTCTAGAAATTGATAACAGCCTGTCCCTCTTTTACATTTTTCTCTGAGTTCTGTTTGAAGTGTCTTATTAGTCATGCATGACTAGCACCACATTTACTATGTTATCAGTCCAACAAACAGCACAGCCATCACTGGGATTTATGAGTTCCTTGAACTTTCTGCGGATGAAGTCTTGAGTTTGTGTAGGTGGGGCTTTTTTAACAGTTTCAGCCGTGGTGGTGGTGGTTAATGCTGCTCATGCTTAATGCCCAGATCTTATTTCACACCAAACAAACATCTGTCTCCGCTGCCAGAAATGTCAATTACATCTCTGTTTTTTTTCCAAGAAAGATCTACTAAGTTTACAATAGACATCAAAGTAATTGTTTTGTTAGAGATCTTTAATAAATGTGGGTTTGCTCATGAACTTGTATTGGACATACATTCAGAAAATGGAACCAAAGCAATGACTTCTGTAAATAAATATGTGCTGGGCTCAGGAGGCCCCTTAATGAATTGATTATTGACTTCTCCATTAGCTTTATTTTTCTGCATGGCTGCAGGTCAGCAGCTACGCTCAGGCCTCCTAGAAGGTTTTAGAAAATCTGCTTTCAGTCAGACACTTTCAAGTGAGGACAAGATGACCTGCTGCTGTCCACATTCCATTTTCATGATTTTTATGGGACCACCCCGCTTATCTTTGCTCTCTTTCTCTCTTACAGACAAACACGTCACACAAAGACGGAGCTGGTCGGGGTCACATTTCTGCCTGGTGCATTTCTGGTCTGGGTCAGAAATGCTCTTCTTCCTGTTCTCAGATGTGACCCCGGGGCTCAGGAAGCTCTTTGCAGCTGTACCACCTTCCCAACTGTGACAGCGGCTCTGAATGGCAGGATGTCCTGCTTTGGGTTCCCCTGAGAGGCCCTGTCAGAGGCCAGGCAACGCAGCAAGGTTCACTGGCCACCGGAAGGATCCTGAATGCCACGAAATAAGGTGGTTACACTTGCACATGATATTTCAACATGGCTACATTTACATACACACTAGCAATAAACTGTTCATGCAGTTTGGCTTAAAGTGGGAGAGGCAGACACGTTGTTAAAGTTTCTGTAGACTGAACTTCAACTGAATTTTTGCCTGGAGTTATTTTTGCAAATTTGACCACTAGATTTGGTAGATTTTGCAGACAGTGTCATATCCATTCCCATCATTGTATTAACTGTAAATGCAACTTTGCAAAATCTGCTCTCGGTCAGTGACAGGACACAAATTCTGGTCTATTGTATTTAGATGTGCCAGATTCTGACTACCACCCAACCATTACTACATTACTGTTAGAAAAGACATTCTGCCTTGTGCAGTGAAAGTTTGCATTTATATAGTGGAAGTCGTCCACTGCCCTCTGATTATAGCCACCACACATATGTAGGGCATCGGGCATTAGAATTAACCATTACTTGTCCCAGACGCAGCATTACAACCAGTGCTGCGTCTGGGATGAAAAGCATGACAAATTTCACAACATGTTCCGTGACATTGACCAACAGCAGCATAGAGCGCTTTTCGACTGTAAGCATGGCGAAGTGAAAGAGGAATGATGTTGTTGGTACTGCCGGTGGAACTGTGAAACAAAGGAAAGGTCAGTCATTTTTAGCTGCGACCAGTAGCCCCATAGCTCGCTCTGTTGGTCGGTCCACAAAACGTTCCCCACCCTTAGGCGGGCACAGTTTCTGCCCTAGGATACTGAAATCTGGCATAGAGGTCAAATGTATGTATGTGAACGTGTATGTTTGTGTTCATACCAGTTGGCTGAATGGAGCCAGTGGGAGCGGCCTATAATAAAAAGGCACATAACTTTCAAACAGATTCATAGATTTGCCCAAGATTTAGTGGAAAGATTGTTCATAAGGCAATGGCCAGCAGATTAACTGTTAATGCCAATTTGTTAAGGAGTAGAAGGAGTTGGCCAATATCATAAAGGTGAATAACTTATAGAAAGACACACACACACACAGATAGACAAACATAAACACACCATTTTGCCACGTCCCCTTCCATAACTCATGAACCCGTTGTCATAGGGACGCATCACTGGATAAGTGAAAAGTGTTTTTGAGGTTGTCTGTGTGTGACTGCATGAACGCCTGGATGCATGCCCGTACGAGTTTGCAGCTATTGCAGATTTGGGCTTGTTTTATTCTTTTTAAGACTGTAAGTATCATACACAGCCTTTGGATACTATTGTTTTGTTCCTGGAAGGCGGTCCCTAGCTCCTCCTTCTCAGTGTCATCATGCAGGTCATGAAAGACAGCAAGCTTTGATTGATCCGAGACCAACGTATAGTCTGGCATGTCTCTCAGCCGAGTCACGGCAGGAATTTATGGTTCTATAAATTGCCTAAAAAGCTCCTACAAATGCAACATAACTTGCTTAAACACAGCTGGTTTAATTTTTTATTCGTCTCAAACAGTGGTCTGCAGCTTGGCAGGCATCTCGCCTAGGTGGCATGCCATCTACCTTGCAATGACAAAGTTAGCTTGTATACTATGTCACTAGAAACATTTATATGATACCTGTGACACATACAAATGTAACGTATATGTGGTTTGCAGAAACCTGCAATGCCAACATTTTCTCCTGGCGACTGGGCTGAATTATTAGTCATAATCCCTGATTACAATGTTCACACAACTATGGCTTTGTCACCTAACCACAGCAAGGCCATTATAGTAAGTTACCAAGTTGCAAAATCCTGTACATTATGGAATTGTACAAGCGGTCTTTGATAACACTTACGGGAAGTTTGGATGACTGTCAGACTGGAAATACCATTTTGTAACCTGTCTGGAGTTGACAGACAGTGTTTGAGGTCTGTGGGGGTGAAGGCTTCTGCTGCCTTGTATCTCGGGTTGCTGCAGGAAGTGTGCGAAACTCATCTGCTAGATTTTCCTGTGTACAAATCATCATCCTGTCTCAGAGGAATTATTTTTACTCTAGTTATCAGCTCGTGAGTATCCTCTAAAGGTCACAGTCAGTTTACATACTGAGAGCCTTTTTACATGCAAGCTCTCATGGCTTCAGACCTCTTTTCCTGCTAATGTGTATACCATCATTGTTAACCAGCCAGATGACATGACTTGTTAGGGCTGCTCGACACCAGGGACTGAGACAGCGCTCAGGATGACACGATGACTGCATCCCATCAGAATGTAAATGCCCTGGCCCAGCTGAGTCCAGCTCACTTCCTGTGGATCAGGGCTTTCTCTCATGCACCGCTGAATGGGGATGGTGTGACAGCGCTGAATTGGGTTCCTGTTTTTGCTCTTCAATCGAAAGTGAACCTCTTGCCAAGGTTCTGCCCACTTTTCAACTTTCTGCCCACTAAAACATACCCAGGAGGTCTCTGGAAAAGAGAAGTGAAAGTTAGGAGCTACTTTCGAAAAAACCCTGACCCTGGGGATTTTCCTCACTGAACAGAGAAGGTCACAAATGTTTTTAAATGGAAAAACCTTTATTTTAAAGTCAGTGTATACTTCCTTAAGGGGATTTTTTTTGGAAGTCAAGGTGTTACTTTGGCTAGGATTTTTTGATGTGGAATCAGATGTTGACCTTTGGTTTTGGTGTGCACTGAGGCAGTCTAGCCTTAAGTTAGTTCCTCTGTGCAGACCTGTCAGACGGTGGTTGGTTTTAGCTGACTGCCCAGTCACAACTCAGGGTATTGTTTTATTGTCCTTTAACTGCTCCTTTCATATTCTTTCATATGAGAAAGTGGAGGAGACTATGCTCAAGAAAGTAACTATTTAAGGAAGTGCTGTCATCTGGTAAGTCTTAATTTTGTAGCTTTGGCCATTATTCCTACTAAGGCAACATTTTACTGACCAAAGTAACTGCTGAGGGGGCAAAGTCAGCTGGTCACAAGAAATAAAAGGTGAAAGTTAACCCAGAACTCCAGACCATCAGTGCATAATAAAAATGGGGAAAGACACAATAAAGCCACACTTATTAATATTATTATACTAACAATGGATCAGTTGTCTATGTGTAATGTAAAGTGGGTCACACATACTGATGAACCGCCAGAAGATTGTCACCCACCTCTAGAGTTCCCTCCTCCTTACAGACCTTTTATTATCTTGTACCTCATTGTTTTGGTTTTACTGCTTCGGTTTAGTCTCATCGCTCTTATCAACCCTATTTTCAGCCAAGGCAGGCAGCTGTTTACAAAGCTTTCATAAACCCACTTTACACTATGTGCCCGGCACCAAACAGCAGACAGACACAATTAGAGACTAGCCGGTAAACAGTGACAGTGATATTTTTTTTCAGAAGTTAGTGGGGACCAGAGTTCATTCGTTTTTATTTTTACTTATCTTTTATTTTTTTGTTGTCAGTTCAGTTGTTGAGTTGAGTTTTTACTGTTTTAAAATGTTCCGTTTTATTTTTCATTAGTTTCAGTGTTAATTTTTTGATTATAATATACAGGGTTGTCAGAGTTCAATTCAATTCAATTCAAACACAACACTTTGGTATGAGGGGGCGCAGATGCATATAAGTATTCAGACTAAACTATAGACATTTCCTTTTTTTTAAGTTAGTTTTGTAAGTAGTACACATTATCATTTCAGTTAGTTTTTTCCCTAATGTCTAATTTTTAGTTTCATTTCAGTAAACTAAAATGTTTTTCACACCTACCTTTATTGTATAATTCAGTTTTAATTAATTATAATAACTGTGGTGGGGACCAAAACAGAGTTGAACAGAGAGTGAATACTGGATTTAAGTTGCAGGGTGGTCAGAAACATGACTACAAATGAGTGCTAACCAGTTTTTCCCATACACTTATTTATTATTGGTGGCTGCCACAATATCAGCACTAGCACTTACTGGTTTTCTGTTTTAAAATGTTCTTTTCTTTTTCTTACTACTCAGAATAGGTGAACCCTATTTCATTGATTTGATCTTTTACCTTTTATGAATGTACTGTTTATCAGTCCACAAATGAGACAAGAATAAGTTAGCACACCTGAAGGTCCCTCGAATTCAGCCAGCACAAACCCCAGTGCCGCAGTCACAGCAGGCTGTTGGCCAGCAAAAGCATCGGGTCTACCCTGTGTAATGGCAGCAACAGAAAGTTTGCTGACTCCCCCTTATCCATTAGCTGACAATACAAATAGAATCTATTTATTCTGTTCGGAAATAATGGGAAATGATGCACCAACTTTGTATGTTGTTAATTTGTCAATACTGTGTTTGCAACGTGTCGATCTGACCAAATATGGCTGCTCATCAGTGGAGATTTTAAAACAGAATGCTCAAAAATGATGTAAAATGCAGATAAATTCTCGCTTTTAATTCTTAGCACTGGGTCAAGCTTGTAATGTGGGCTGTCAGTTAAAAGGTTTAAGTCTCAAAGTCCAAGAAAATAAATATGATCACATCACAGGGTCATATTTGTTTTCTCTTTTAAATTAATTTCTCTTTGTTTAGAGCCTGTATGATAATCTGACGGCCTATTTCTGGTCCCAAAAACTATTAGTAGTGATGTCAATGCATTCTGAAATCTCAGCAATTACTTCAGTGAGTTTGGGGAAAAAAAAGGAGTTAAAATAAACTTTAGTTTCCTATTTACCTCCCATGCACATTCACTGCAGTGCTACACAAACACATCTATGCAACTTTTCATCTTTGTTTTCCCAATATTTCTGCAAAACCTCTTTATCCTCTCATATCAAAATAAGAAACGTTTGTTGTTACAGCAGCAGCCCCTGGGATTCTCCAAACACATTGTGCATAAATTGAGTTACTCAATGTAAACTTTGCCTGAACTTCAGTGAAACAGAATATGAGCATTAGATGAACTCTTCCATGGCCACAATCCCACAGGAACGCACGTCGAGTTGCAAGCGTATCCCGGAGAAAAGAATATGTCTTTAATTAATTGCATATTACAGTGGCTCTGAGTCAAATTCCACCATCAGCTCTAATGTTTTCCATGAAGTTGGAGAACGTGTTGATTACTTGATTACACAGATGAAGTGATGGAAACATCTCAACGCTGACTTGGATTCCTCCACAGCTGTGTCTTTGTGTCTCACCTGGCTGTCCTTGTCACCAGGACTGTATAGGAACGACTGATGTAGGCTTTGGCAGGCCACACTGTGGGGGAAAACAGACCTTAACACGTGTGAGAGATATTCAAAGTAATAGAGAACTGGAAGCACATTTGCAAGAGCTGTTTTTGCCATAAAGCTACTGGAAGGAATTTTATCTTTGAAACTGCCAAGAAAAGCCTGGACTTGAATTGAATTTACTCTCTTTCAAGACTTTAAAAATGAACATTTTGAGAACTTCTATCTACTTCATTTTGTCATAGGTCACTCTCCCCTGTGTTAAACACAATATTTCAGTGAAGGTGTACTCTTTTTTTTTTTTTTCTTCAAAGAAAACATGGCTCCCAATATGACTGAGAAAGAATGAGCAACAATTTATTTCCCCTTGCAGTGAATCACATATCGCATACAAAACTATGTAAATGTTTACAGTGGTGCAGAGCAGAAGTACCTCTCCCAGGAAGAAAGGCGCACAGCCTCACCGCAACTCATCAAACAGTCTGAGGCTGGGGCTCATGAAGGCAAAGAGTCTCTGAGTCACATCATCTCCATGACAACTACTGTGTATGCGGAGCTGCTTCTAGATCTGTAGCTCTCCTCCGTGTAATAAGTCTCCTTGTATGAACCGAAAACTCAAAATTGAAAACGTTATCTGAGAGGCAGCTGTAATCTCAGCAGTAAATAACTGGCACACAAATAAGCAGAAATAATGTAAGAATCCTTTTGTTATGAATTTCAAAGAGTGCACTACTCTAATGTAGTCAGCTTATATAATATGTCACTTTAGAAACGGTGATATGATACATATGAAAAACACAAATGTAACGTTGTAGGAATGTACAATCGCAACACTTTCTTCTCACAACTTGGCTGGATGGTGCTATGCAAAGTCAGGAAACCACCAAATTATTACAGTTCATCTTGCATGGGACATTATTGTCTGTCATTGTTGAGAGATTTCATGCTGAACCAAAAATGTTAACCTCATAGTAGTGCTGGGGAAAAAAAGGTCAGGGGATCACCAAAGTCAGAAGGATTCATTTGCTGGGGAGGGTTTTGACCATACCAAGTTTCATGGCAATCCATTCAAAATTTGTTGAGCTATTTCGATCTAGAGTTTTATTGGGTATTTTATTGGGTATTTTTCAGCAGAAAATAGTTCTATTGCGAATAACTATCCACACTAAGGTTTGTGGATTATCCTGTGTTTATGGAAAGACACATCTCTGTTGAGGTTTTAACTGTTTAATTTAAAAAAAAAAAAAAAAACACCAATGGATGGAACTCAGCCCAATTGAATCAGTATGGCAGCAGATTTCAGGGAAAATGTTGTGTTTTGTGATCTGGAGGAACTGACCCATAAGCAAAGTGCTGGCCTCATTTATTTTGATATGATGATGAACAGATCAGCACTTCCATGATTTGTGGTTTCGTTTAGTGGCCACGTCTGCAGAACACCAGGCCTTGTGCTACTTGTACCAAATCTACTCTAAACTCTGCAAATCACACCCCACCAAAATAAAAGGTTGAGTGAATTACAGGCCTCTGGAGAGGGTCTTGTGTGTGCAGGGAGACAGTGATCATGCATGTGCAGCCCTGCCCTGTCATTACTAACAACACTCCGAGGCCCTGGTGACAGTCTAATGACCGGTGCCAAAGTGTGAGTCACTCTCTGGCTGGCACTGTGCATCCTGGGCAGGACGGCTGATGACCAGCCCTGATGGCCAAAGTGTTGCAGAGAGGATAGGTCTGATTGGAGCCTTTAATTTCTGCCAGAGCTGTTGCTTTCCCCTCATTGCTGAGCTCGTCCTTTTCTATTACGGTCTGTTGCATCTAATATTTATTCAACTTTTTTTTCTTGTTTTGTCTTTTGTCTAGAAACCATCAAAAGAGCTCAAAGCAACATTTATACATTTCTTCATGTCTTCGACCAACAACAACCTAAAATCAAAGATGTTAACTTCACAATACTTAAAATTGAGAAATCAATAAATACTCACATAAAGAAACAAGCACCATAACATTTTTAGAATTTTGACTCGACTTGACATTATAGAATGTATAAGGGTCATGTTTTTTCAAAACAGGTAATCCAGGCACAAGAGCTTAAGTTTATTGCAGTTCATTACAAATCCAGTGGTGGGCCATACTGTCAGGTGATACTGGATAGCTCTTCTCCAGAGTGTAGATCTGGCCGATCCAGGCATTCACATGCAATGGTTACCACTTATATTTACAGTGTTTTCCATACATTTATTTATTTGTGGTGGCTGCCACAGTATCAACATACAAATAAATAACCCTAACCCTATAACCCTATTGTTTTTTTTTCTAAACCTAACCACGTACTTTTGTTACCTAAACCTAACCATGTGCATGTGTTGGCTAAAGTAAAGGAAAATAAACTCATTTTCCAGTATTGTACCAACAAAGTTTGCTTATTTTGAAAGAGACTACATTTCCAATGTAAACAAGGAGGGTGTTTTGGAAAGACCCAATGCATGTAACAGGAAGAATTTGACACAGTGTCCCAGAACATCAACAACAGATGCACCCGGGCTGCCATATAAGTCGTATGTAGACATGGAAAGTCAACAACCAAGTGAGAATATGTTTGAAAAAAGGCCAAGCTTGCATTATGTTACCCACCATTGGAAGCGTTTATTGGGCCAACACGGAGCAGTGCATTCTATAGTTGTAGCTTTTCTACTTCTTGGGCAGAAGCAAATGCCACATCCCTTTTCTTCTGTTTTTACTGGTCATATAGCACCAGTTTTAAAAAAAATATTTGCATCTTTCCACCGCATAGACAGCCCAGTGTTATTAAGACCATCTGTCTAGAAGTGAAATACTTATTCACTTGCAGGGCTGTGTCCTGTCTGTGGAGGTCAGAAGCGCAACCAACACGCATCTGGTGAAATTTGGGGGTTATATACCTGTCCAGTACCCAAACCTCCTCATCCTTACCTTCCTCCTTTGCCACATAATAGGCACATTCCTTCCTTCACTGGCACTGAACGTGGACAGTGGACTTAATACACGAGATGTTGAATCATCCAATATGCACACTATTATGTGAATAATGTTTTTCGGGTTTTATTTTTATATGGCAGGTGTCTCATTGTACTGCCTGCTTTGGTTTCGGTAAGGAAGTTGCCAATGGCTGCATTGGCAGTTTGCCACACTGGACTAACAGCCCACCATGTAATCATAAGTGCATGTTGAAAAGGCTGTTCAGCTTCTCCTGTTGAGATTAAAACATCACTGCCTTCACACCAGAAAATCATCAAAACTTCAAGCCTCATTGTGAAGCTTGGGTTTATATTATTTTAAACTGTGAAAAAAAAACTGATTTGAGGAGCACATCCAGCTATGGTAAAGAAAGCAGCTCCATGATGCTCAAACAGTCTCATAAAACAGGGAGACTGTGAGAAAACACCAATGTACGGTACATCTTTCACACGGACTCCATCTATACATTTGGGGCTATTATCAACTTTTACTATTTGCAAATATTATGGAAAGACTTTTGCAATTCATGAGGAGTCTCACTAGAGGCATAATACAACATACTGCTGAGGACAAGCTCACATCAGTAATGTTGGGAGTGATATCTTAAAATTCAGGAACATTTGCTGCTAGATTTTGGTTTTCTTTGGCCAGGTGGGTACAATACATCTAGAACTCAGGAGCCCACACCAAGATAACTGCAAATCTGTCTTTCTGCCCTCTCCAAAGCAACAACACAGCAGATTTAGTTAGTGAGAACACAATACAAACCCAGTATGTGCACTGATCCTCAAACGTGTAATTATATTGGCATAAGGAAAAAGATGTTCACTTTTGATAGCCAGGAGAGCAAGATCAGAAGAACTGGAGGAACAAAATAAACTGAGAGCAAACTCAAGAGTCAGGAAGAGATTGAAATCTTTGGTACATGCAAGCTCATATTCAGCATTTATTAATGTTTGCACTCTTACCTGGCACGGACACTGAGCCAAGGACAAATTCAGCACAGAGAAGACAAATCCATCATGCTTTGCCAAGGTGACTTTTTGACTCACAGCTCCCAAAAAAGACTGAATCAAACATAAAGTTAGAGGTAAAAGTAAAAGTGCAGCAAAGTAAATGTACAAGTTAACTATGGTTTGGACCCAAGAAAACGTCAGTGTATGTATTCATGTTCACAGAGGTGGGATTTGTTTTCACAATTGCTGAAGGGGGAAACAAATGCTTGCTTGGACAGAGCTTTATTAGGCACAAGGTAGAATGGCTTGTATGGCTGTCAGTGCTGGGGAGGTAGATTATAGTCCCTTAGCTCTTATCTACCTCAGCCAGATTCCACAGGCAGTGGCTCAGGACATTAGATTTCCATCCCTCTTGACCACAGCCATCCTAAAACGGCCTGAGGTGCCTGTGTGTATAACGGCTCAGCAACAAAAAAATCATTTTAAGATATTACTACCAAAATTGATGCATTTTATGACTGTTTGGTTGTGGACACTTGCATTGGAACATAGTTTTCCCTCATGATTATTATGTGACACACTCAGATGCACAAAGCAGACAGACTAGTGGGTGAACAGACGTTCATTTCAACAAAACCTCTTGAAACAAAAACAAACTTGAAGCACGGGCTGGTATGGATATGTTCGTTTGGACGGCACACACAGTTCTCTGTTGCTTTTCCGCTCTGCGCCCGCCTCTACCAGGTTGTGTGTCAGTTTTCTTACTGGACCCAGCTTCACTGTGGTATTTAAGCATATGTTAAAAGCTGTTTCTCACCAGTGCAATGCAGTAATGCAGAAATCTCCATGCAAATATTCCATAGGAAAAATATGCATACCCTGTCCGGTGCAAATTATCGTTATTGCATTGTTCCATTTTCGTAAAAAAAACAAACAAAAAAAACCAAATACACGTCCACTCCACACAAGAAAACCTTAACTAGACAGAGAATTTTATCCCGAAAACAAATGCCCATTGCTCAAAAAAAATATACAGTAACAAAGATTAATAGCCTGCAACTACACCACTCTGTAACTAACCAACTACAACATTAGGCAGCTCCAATATCTGGTAGTCTGATCTGACACACACTCACCTGGCAGTATCTTACCGTCACACAGCGGCGTTCACACCAAAAGCTGCCAGAGCTGCAGAATAGCTGAATTTGCTCTAGCAGCACCGCTGGTAAAATATCTGTGGCAGCGAAAGCAGCTCAAGTCGCACATGACGTCAAATTCTGAATGTTCGATTAAGCTTCTCAATTAAAAGGAGCTTCAAAGCAGGTTACTGGCTGGAGCACAGAAATGTGACTGTGCATTTGCCTGAGTACAGAAACTTTAACGTTTGCACAATGTAAACAGGATAAAATTCTAAATAGGTTTGGCATTAAACATTAAACACACACAGCCTGTGCTGCGTTCAGGTGTTGTCACGTAAATAACAAATTCCAGTACTTGAATCCGCTGTAGCACAACACAGCAGCACGTCAAGTGGGCCGCACCCGAACCGAATACAAGCAACATTTTTAGATGTTTCCCCCCCTCAAAGCTGTAAACCTAGAGGAAACACTGTCAGTGGTTTGGGTTCGAGCGCTTACACGGCGTTTAGTTAAACTGGTGGTAAGGAGAGCAGATGAATTGCATTCCCACTAATAACAAGTGTTCCTGAACACAAAGAAATTGTATAAGTACGTGCACTTGTCCACACTTGTGTATCGATTCAACATGGAAGAAGACACTCTTGTAATTTGTGCTACCGTGTGGTACCTGCGCCGCCGTCGGGTCTGGGTTCACGATATCCTCTGGGGCCGTGAACAGCACGGGGAATACCATCGGCTGGTGTCATGGTTTTTAGCAGGATTTGGATTTTTTGGTGATTCCCACCCTTAATCATTGCTGCATGGAATGCTACACAATGCCAACCAGGGTAGAGGAACTGTTTGATTATAGTCCGATAATGTTATTCTGCATAATAATTAGCCATGTGATGTGACCAACATATAACATAAGCAAGTGTCAACTACATTAGCGTCTTTGTTGTTTCCCAACTGGAGCAGACACAGAATTGATAATATGTTCCCTCATTTTGGCAGCAAGCCAGCTATGACCTAGATGCATGACATCAGTTTGATCAAAGGATTTTATTGGTCAAAGATATATTTCCGCAGCAGAAGAAATTGAGGGCCATCCGAAAAAAATTTCCCCACACAAATGTTACGCAGGGGTGTGCAAGCATTCATAAGAATCCAGTTTTTGATTCTGTTCTGTTTTATTCTGTTCTGTTTCTGATTCCTCCTAGTGCTCCTAATGGCATTTGCAAAAATCCACAGCGTCTGCATGAAATCAACCAATCAGAGCCAAGAGGACACAATCTCTAACATAGTGTCAATCACTGCTCGTGCACAAGTCCTTCCACCATGCATGTTCTCACTCAGTCAAGTTCACTATGATCAGCGCATGGCTTCAGGAGGAGCTTTGCAAACACAACATCTGAGAAACAACCACCAGCAATATAAACACTGCCCGACAACAGCGTGCACGGCAAAGTCAAGTACACAGAAGGCTGGCGATGAAAAGCTTGCTTTCGCTTGTCTTTGCATTGTACATTGTTGCTGACAGAACAGTGTGTGCACAAGCTGTGGTTGACAATGCGTAAGAGATCTCTCCTGGCTCTGATTGGTTGTTTTTGCGGAGGCACAATCGATTCTTGCAAATGCCATTAGGACGGCCAGAGGAACATGATTCACACATTATCTGTCTTGTTTACTGCTGTCAGGATATGGTGATGTTCACAGCAAAGTTTCTGTAGCTTTAAAACAGCACTGATTGATTGTTATCGGCCTCCTCAGTAATGTGCCACCAAAACCTGACTTCAAAAAGTCCATATTTCAGAGTGACTGGGTGTAAAATGTTTCTGTTTTAGGAACTACAGTCAAATGTGTACACAATGCAGCCTCACATGCAGACAGTAAAAGCTAAAGATACTTTTAAAGTGAAACCTTTGGAGAGCAGATATTGAACAACAGGTTGAGTGGTTTTCACTGAGAACAGCAGTATGGAAGTCGAGGTCAGCTACTATCCAGTAGTAAAACTCAGACAATATCTGGAGAACCACTTGCTCTGCTGGGCCTCCAGTAGAGAGAGAGAGTGTATGCTCAGTGGTATCTGCTGGCTCTGAGATATTAAAGAGAGAAAACAGATCTGGAGTCGTGGAAATTGCTCTGCAGCACCCACAAGCACGGAAACTCTCCTCAACTTTGATACAATTCTCTGACTAATGTGGCTTCAGAGCTCAGGGAAACAAAACTGAAGAAAATCTTTAACAGGCCTTGCAGCCGTTACAGCTTCCTCTTAATCTGTTCTTTATTGTATACTATGCAACCATCAACAGCTGACAGAGCAACGACTGCCATTTCTGGTGTCCTGAAAATTACATCCTGTGTGTTGCCGTGGAGAGAAACTAAGAAGACGCTCAGAACATTCATTCCCTATTCCAGCCTGCTCACTAACATTTATTTTACTGCTTTGCTTTTAACAATAGCACGTTAACAACGTTTATACATCTTTCAATAATTTGTAGTGTAGCTGGCCAGACTGCTACAAGCACCCTTCTCTGTAATTATAATGGGAGGATGCCAAAATAATCTGGTTGTTACCAAGAATGCCAGTCTATGATTTGGAGACATTCCCCAGAGGCCATTAGGTGCAACTCAGTATGAGACAAAGCCTTTGCAAAAGTGTTCTTCATAATGTCTTTGATACACTTCTGCCAACTGTAATCTCTGTGTCCTCAGATGACCACGACGTGAAGGAGAGGGTAAAACAAAGTTCACTATTCTTATTTCCCTCTTTGAAAAAAGTCTCAAAACTGCTGCGCTCAGAGGCTCCGCTTGGCATCTGCTGTTCGCTGGTTTTCCAGTTTGGCAGGTCGCTCGTAGACGTGGCTGCTAAAAACCATGACACAGGCAGATTTGTAAACTCTTGACACAAGAAGCCTTCCAGGACTCCCATCTGATGACTTTACATTGCACACAGAAGGCTTTGAAGACACTTTTCCCATGACGTTTCTTTGGGCTTTTGTGGTAATGTGACTGACAGATATGAATTCCATTTGGTTCATTGATGTTTTCACTGCTTTCAAAAAGCTGTGTTCAGTCGCAGCTTGCATGAACATGCTATAGAGTTCTCTTACATGACCATGTTATAAATAGTGTAACGTCACACTTCATTAGCAACATTTAGAGACTTGAAACAGCTCTGAGGTCTGTTTAGATATACAGAACATTAATATTGTCTCACGTGGCCAGACTGAAATGTGAAGATTTGGCATTGAACCACCATTCAGTATGTTTTTGTTACAGCTGGGAAGGCCAAAGATTACATTTGTGTCATTTATTTTGAAACGTGGAAACTTAAAATTACAGCTCATTGGCAGTAATTGTATTGTTATAGTAAAAAAAAAAAAAAGAATCTGCTAATTTGATGGCATGTGGTCAGTTATTGAATAAAATGTGAAGATTTTGTCAGAATTTTCAATTTTACACAATAAAGTAGAGTGCTGTAAACCAAAATGCCCAGCCATCAGTGGTGAGATGGACAACGGCCAAACTGTTGGCATTGTACATTTCTGCAAATCCTAAATATGTTACGTTCACATGTTTCATGTGTATCATATCACCGTTTCTGGTTTTGCCATCTGGAGGAGGAGGGGATGGTGGATGGCGTGTCCAAGACGAGATGCCTGCTTGGGTGCAGACCACTGTTCGAGACCAACAAACAACATAACCGGTTGTTTTTTAGATGGTCATTGCTGGGTTGTAAGCAGCTTTTTAGGCACCAAACATGGGTGTTAAACAGCAACCTGTCACTGTTTTTCCAGCTGCTTACAGGCATCAAAGGTGGTTGTTTTTTACCAAGACGTTGATGCATTTCCTGCCGGGATAATGACACACAAACCAATAAACACCAGCTTTTAACCTGAGAGAGGGGTGTTCATGGCCCGTAAGATTCTTAAGCCAAACCCTGTTGTTTGTTCCTAAACCTAACCACTTCTTCTTGTTGCCTAAACCCAACTGTGTTTTTGTTGCCTAAACCCAAACATGTGTTTGTTGTTGAAGGGGGAAAAAAACGTCAATTGGCGTTGTTGTACTAACATAGTGCGTTTATTTATAAAGAGACCTTGACACGGTGTCCCAGAACGTCAGCAACCAACTCACCCAGGGTACCTTGCAGGTCGTATGTGAACGTGGAACCTCCTGTTGTGTGCTACATTATGAAAGGGCAACTCCGGACAATGTCCACAACCAATTCTTCAGACATTGTCCGAAGTTCATATGAGAAAACGACAAACATATACAATATCCAAAGGCGTAACTGACTGGCATGATTTAGTTTTCAAAATACAATAACTGTTCCACTGTGGAAAGGTTTCTGGGTGGACCTTGCACTTTGGACAAAGTGCCTTGGATGTCTGAAAGAAACAGTCAGTATCATAAACAGTGAAGCCACATTTCACTCTGTATTTTATTGTGAAATGCTCTCTGGTCAATAGAGAATTCAGACTGTAGATCAACATGGTAGGAATTCTGCTATCAGGTGCCAAAGACTGGTTACCCTGTCCTCGGTCTATTTAGTGTAATCTCCTTTTAAAACGAGAGGCAATCTTTTTTCCATCCACTTTGAAGCAGTAGTCACTAGTTTACAACTGTAATCGCAGCTCTGTTTTTCCTTCAGTGGATTCTGTCTTGGATCCTTCAGACCATTAAACATCAATTAACTGTAGTTTCTGACTAAATGAATGCCTTCATAGCTGAGATGCAGCTGCAAACCCACAGCTGGTCAGCACTGATGCCATGTGACCTGACAGCCAGTTAACAGTGTGTCGTGGCACTGACTGCTGCCTTTCCTCGTGTCAACAGCAAACTGACGCAGATGCTCTTTTACTTCTCTAAATGTTTTCTCACCTTGTGGTGTGACAGACAATTTGGTAACTGCTGTGCAGTATGCCTCAAATTCTGATAAAAGATGGATTGATGCCACTGTTTCAACACTAAGACCAAACGATTGAGAGACTTGAGGAAGTCGTTTTTATGAATTTGATGTCTTAAGAAGGCCTTAAGGGAATGGATAAATAACACTGATTTCATCCAATGCAGACAAAAAATAAGTTCTCCTTTAGTTTTGCCTGTTCCCACTGTAATGCAGTTAATGAAATTCTCCCAAACCAACAGAATCTAGGGCCTTAAGGGCCCCTAAGGGTCTGCCTCCCAAGGGCAGTCGCACATTTTGCCTGGTTGGTAAACCAGGTCTCTACACATGCTTTGCAGCAGAATTGTTTTCAGCCAATGCCAGTACTTATAGAGAAATGAGGACGCAGATAAGTAACTGTGTTAAAAGACCAAACAATTGAAACTCTGACTTCATGTGTTGCTGGCCTCTTCAGTGTGTGTTTTCTGCTTTGTGTTTACTTCTAATTAACTAATGTTGGCATGCTAACACACTAATCTAAGAGGATGAACATGGTAAACATTAGACCTGCTAAACATTAGCATGTGAACATGCTGTTAGTAATAAGCTCAAAGCATGCGCTGTTTAAGTACAGCCTCACAGCTGCAAGCATGGCTGTAGACCAGTGATTGTCAACTGGCTTCTCATTCAGCCCGAGTGTTGATTCATTCAGAAAATAGGAGGAAAAAATGTACAGTATTTTAATACTAGGGATTATCTAGCATTTTTTTCATCCTATATTGAAGCAACCCCAAGACCAATTAAAATGGAAATAATTTTTTGAATGAACTTAACAAACCCAAATATGTGCTTTTGACCTGTGCGCACTAAAGCCATTATAAATCTGTCTGTCCACTTATTATTAGTGAGTGGTAATGATGCAAGGGTCGACACAAAACCCACGGAGCAGAATCAGATAAGCTCACAACAAAATATCACAGGTATGCTAAGGCGCGTCAGAAAGAAACAAAGCAGCATTTTGAGAAAGTTATTCATAACTTACAGAGACACTGTGTGCAATAGTCCACCTTCCACTCGCAATTTCCTGCTACTTTGTGCACAGTGGCACAGTGTGTGACCTTTTCGTGATGGTACAGTCACTCCTGCTAGGACAACCTGCCACCACAACTGTGGACTGTAAAGGCTTTCTGTGTCTCTGTCCCACCGAGCGCTGCTGCTCAGGATCAGTTTCTGCTCACAAGGTTTGAGCAGATCAGGGTGACAGCTTTTCTGGCTTTTACTGATATCGACAAACCTGTCGCCACTAATTCTCTCTGCCCTTTCAGTTAATCCACCAGTATCCACCAACTAATAACTCCCAGGTTCAAGGGATCAACAAGGCCACACAGGGCAATTTAGAGATATGCATCTGAAGTGCACTGAGCCCTGGAGCCATGATGCGAAACTGTTTGTAAATGTCTGAAAGTGAGTAATGTTGTTTATTTGGATTACCATTTGTTTAACCAGAGACCCAGCATTATCTCTGAAACTAAAATCCACTTCTTCACAAATACCCAAAATGAACTGTCACTGTTTATTCTCCCAGTATCATGAAGCTGAAAACATGAAAACAACTGTGTTATCTCCATGGCAACTATTCCACAAACAAAAGTGAGAGAGCCTGTAGTGGTCGCAGTCACTGGATACATGAATCATCCTGCTTTGTTAGGAAGCGAAAATATCACAGCAGGATCAAATTTGAGAATTTCAGTCAAGGGTGACATAGAGGGGGTATTTATTTCAAATGTGGCATTTTTGTTTTGGGACAGTATTATTACAGTCTATTCTATGTGTCAGTATTTACACAAAGTGTCTTCCAAAGCACTATTACTGTGCCAGTTATGGTGTCAACATAAATCCACAATTGTGACTTGAAGTTTATATTTTATTACCATGCAGCAAGCTTTTTGTGAGAGCAAGCTTCAGGTTATAAATATTATATCTTATCATGTTGTGTATATAAGATATAATGCATAATTAATAGTAATATATTTCTCCTCTAAATGCACTTATAAATATTAGGCTTTTTTTAAATTAAGATCATTAATTATGTGGGTTGTTTTCTTCTGTCCATTCCAGTGGACAAGGAAACTTAATGCAGAAATATCTCCAGTATAGTTTATCCAGAAAACTGTATGTTTAAAAACCTCCTGAGATAAATGCCCTTTGTACATAATCAATAGGATAAATTATAAACTGATTCTTTCATTGGAACATCAAATCAGAACATTATGTCCCTATTTCAACAATATTTCCCTATTCATTTTCCAGTGACACTCAGATCGCCCATCCTTTCCAATAGACAGATATATTTTTAAAAATCCTGAGAAAAGATATAGATATTTTGATATACATAACTGAAGCGCAAGGCATGATACATAACTGTATCATGCCTTGCGCTTCCTCCTTGCCTAACAGTTGGCCATGCTTGTTAGAAAAGGGGGCGTGGCTCGACTGCAGTCCACTTTAGATGATGTAGAACATTGGTTTATAGGCATCCAATCAAAAAAGCGTGTTCACTTGGGTGGAATCAAATGGCCGTAATCATAGATTTAGACATCCTCAACAAGTTATGTCTATTGGAATGGAAAGGAGATGTTAATGGGTTAATGTATTTTACAACCATTCCAGGCAGCCACTGGTTTCCATTCATTTCTGTATGTATCAGCAAACTGCTGAAACCTAAAGCTGCTCTGGTCATTATGTTTACATTAGTAATGGATGAAATGACTATGTAAAAAGGGTTTGCTCATAGTTACAAACCCACAAGAAATATTCTCTAACTCCTTCAGCATCTTTGCGCTCTTATTTGTTTAAGCCCCATAACTGCTGCTTTGGTTAAATCTCACTGCTCTCATCAACTTTGTTTCCAGCAGCAGTAGGCAGATGTTTTCAGAAAAAAAAGCTCTGATAACACTACCTGTCATGCATCAAATAGCAGGCATGCTAAGGTAGCAAGTAGCCACTGAACATAAAAGAGCATTTAACAACTGAAGAAACAGATATCTGTTGGTGGAGACCAAAACAGAGCTAAAAGGAGAGCTAATGGTCAGGGGAACACAACCACAACTCTTCATGAATGCTAATATTGCTCTGTGTATGCTCAATGTGAAAAAATAGCCAGTTTATTACATATATTTAGTCAAATTATCTTTATAAATGAATATGTCAGTATTGTGCTTACACCCTCTTGTCCCCGAAAAGTCACCAAAATAAATCAGTGAATGTAGGTTTAAGTAATGTAATCCATCACACTCGACATCTGATTTGAAAAGTCTGAACTTTATTACCTTCTACCGTTTACCCTTATTTGCTATCACACTAAGTACATGTAGCCAGACTTCTGCATAGGCCTGAAGCTGATTGCCGAAATATTTAGTCTAGCCAGATATGAGTGGGGTAAAGCTTCACTATTAGAATACATTAGTTTTAGTCAGGTGTACCTAATGAAGTGAGTACTGAGTGTATGCTTCTTGGACTAAAAATAAATATAGACCTAATTATGCAATCCAAGCCTGTTTCAAGAGCCTGCTAACTGATTTTCATATGTTAGAGAATGGATGGAAATCAGTGGATGCCTGGAACAGTACAAAACTACATCCTCCATTATGAAACACAGCAGAATGATATGCAAACTGGTAAGTTGTGCTGATCAGTTTGCAGTAAATGGGCAGACCAAATGGTAGGGTCATACATGTATAAGGAGCCTGTGTAGATTACTACCAGAGGTGCTTGTAAAGGACACAGCTCTGTAAAAACTGTAATTAATCTTTCCCTGACCTCCTGGTGTCCTCAAACATCCCTAAAGTCCCTGAAGCCACATAACAGTTCTCAGTCTTACTAATTACAGTTGTGCTTGTCCTCAGTACATTGGGCTTCTGTCTAATACAAGATCTGTGCATTGTCTCAATATCAGGGGCAAGGTTTGGGAGCTGGGAATGGGGTGAAATCTCACGCACTGTCCTCTGCTTCAGCCAGGCCCTCAGGGCTTCTCCCATCACCCTCAGACAGCTCAAGGTCTGGAATGTGGGCTAGACCTTCAGGACCCTTCTCACCACAATGGGAGTGTTTCACAGTGGAAGCATCCAGTAGTTTAATAGAGGTCTTAAGATTATTCAAATTATGCCCTAACAAAGATCATTTTTAGGACTTGAATAATGATTTTGTATGGTTCATCTAACGGCTCTCTCAGCAGGGGGTCCTTTGAGCACCATCACAATGACATCCTGACTCGTTTAAGGGCAGATCTCCAGCTGTGACCGAGAAACATGGCCTATTTGTAATTGCAGCTGAATTATTCAAGTAAGCAGCGGAAAAAAAAACATTCCACAGAGCGCCTGATACAGTGTCATTCTTCTTTCACATTAATAGCTCAGCCTCCTTACGATTTAATTGAAAATAATCAAGGCATTCAGCACTGCTGGCTCTGAGTCTACAAACGTATGTAATTCAGACAATTAATAACAGTAATTAAGGCAAGACTAAATGTCTTGCTAATGTCTGCTGGAGGCTGTAAAGTTAATCGCCTGGTGACCAACAATGTCCAGATTTCATGGAAAACTGGACAGGTTTCAAGGTATATTATTGAGGTGTTGGTTGAGGGGAATGTTGACCTGACTAAGGTGCTAGAAGAAAAGGTCAGGGGGTCAACAGAATCAGGTGGGAGCCGTGGAATAATCAGTTGTTGAGATATTTTGCTCTGGACTAAAGTTGACAATGCCATTCTTTCTTATATGGCTTGCTAGTTGAGGGACGCAATTTGACTCAAATAACATACATTGGATTAAATAATATACATTGGATTGTTGACCCATCATCTAAAGAATGGCTGAGACGATTTCCTTGGATTTCTACTACCCCTATTGGTCTTTGTTTGACAAATAGGCTTTAGACAAAGAAATTATTGATGTAATTTTGGTGGTGCTCTGGATCTGGGATCGCAGCCACCAGATCATTTGAATTATTCAGTATAAATATAATACTCTTAGTTCCATGTCCTATATCATTCTTTTAGTACCTGTGAGTTTGTAGGATCAGGAAATAAGTACAACTTCAAACTGAAGTGATTGAGCTGACATCTTTGCATATAAAAGCCATATGAAGAATTGTTTGTCATTGGCAAAGCCATGCACTACCAATAACGTAGTCTCTCGTACATGTTCGTCTTCTTCACAATAATTTAGGGTCTTGACTAGAGATGTCCAGAACCCATATAAGGATTGGGCTCACTGGTATGACTGACTCTTAATCCTGACTTCCAGGCTGGCAAAATAAACTGATTTGCAAAACTCCAACGTTCTTTCTCCTTAGCATAAAGTCACTCAAAAGATACAAAACATAAGTGGGCAGACCAAATGGTAGGGTCATACATATATAAGGAGCCTGTGTAGATTACTAACAGTCGTGCTTGTAAAGGACATAGCTCTGTAAAAACTGTAATTAATCTTTCCCTGACCTCCTGGTGTCCTCAAAGATCCCTAAAGTCCCTGAAGCCACATAACAATTCTCAGTCTTACTAACTACAGTTGCGCTTGTCCTCAGTACATTGGCTTTATATTTTAAATAACAGGTGTTTCAGCCTGTCACAGTCAGCTGTAGAGGTTGCCCAGTCCACCTCAGAGTCCCGGTTCCTGGACCCGATAAAAATTGCAGCAAGTGGTAATCCAAAAAAAAAATCAAATAAAAGCAATAATAATGATCACACAGAATGCAGCTACCGTAAAAATGGAATTACACCCAGAGAATTATTAAGAAATATAGCAACTAGAATTAATGTCTCCATAAAGAAGACTGGGGTGGTCCCTTGCCATAACTGCATCCCATATCACTCCAAATGGTCCTACACTGGTGTATTATTGGTGTATTTTGTGACAGAATAAATGTATGCCCACATGAATGCACAGTGGTTTACAGTCAAATAGAGTTCAGCTGTCTGTGCATTGTTGCAGGAAGCTAAGTGGACCGCTGCTGCTTTAGTCTGTCCACAGTTGTGCTATATGGCAGACAGTTACACCAGATACATATATCCACACTTTATGACTTATCCTCTTGAACCTTCTTGTGGGTCTAATAGTGTTGGCAGTAAATATTACACTATTAATCTTATCTGAGGGGTAATCAATTCATAATAAAGCTCCCTTGTAGTTAAATCTTAAATTAGTGTTAGAAGTCATTTCATTTGCTTTAAGAGTTTATTGACCCTTCTCATGCAGTATTAATCATTGTGTACTGTAATTTGTTCAGAGACACTCGCCAGACAAGGCTGGACTCTTAATTGCATATTCAGTCAGCATATTCTCACATTGGCTTCAGTGTTTCTCTCCATATTAAATGCATTTACAGAGTATAGAATAGTGTTATGCCCCATTTTTTTTCCTCTGCAATGAAACAATTCTTTCACTTACATGCATTTTCCTGGTGGAATTTTGCCTTTACTGTGAAAAACAAGGAAACAGTTGGACCTGAGATAGAGGTAATAAAGTATTGATATGATGTTTGGAACTCCTGAGACATGAGGCTAGAGGTACAGAATTCCCTGTGAGAGCTGCAGTGAAAGTTCCCAAGAAATGTCTGGAAGAGTGCTTTTTGATTCTGCATATTTATGTGTTCCTTGTTAAAACAGGAAGCAAGGAAGGGACTTGTCATGGATATGATTGGTGTTTACAGTAGCCAGTCACGCTGAATGTGCATTACACCTCCTTGCCAAATTCGAGATAGGCAGTAGCTGCTCGGGAATTCGCAACTTCTGCATTTTAGTAGTCATCAGCTACTCTGGGAGATATATGCGGGAGATATATCGTGTTTTTATTTCTTTTCTTTTTTTTCAGCCAGTGATCATTCCTCATCAAAAACATCTCAAACACAAGCAGTAAAGGGTTAACTAATGTAGGCAGAATCCACCTGAGTGAAATAGCAGAGTTCTCTCCTGGCTCTCAGAGGTTGTTGACAAATTACCTGCAATCTGATTGGACTTGTCTGAGCTGGACATACTATATGACTGCAGTAACCCTGACCTTGCACTAGCCCTAGCCCTAACCCTAGCTACTTACACCCTAATAAGGCGTCCGTATTTTTTTCTGTTTGTTGAACTGTCTCCTAAAGTTCCCATTAAATCAAAGTGGATGTTTAACTTTTTTATTTACTCATTTATTTTCTATCACGTATATCTTGTATCGATTGTCACTATATGCCATATCTGACCCATCCATTACACAAAAGTTTTGTTTTGTAGGATTCGTAATGGTATTTTAGAGTTCCTGGAAGAGGATTTAAAAAGCTGTGAATTATTCATCCTTCACTCTGGGGCATATACAAATTTTTAGTCCAAAGAAACAACACCTAAGCATAGCACTTGGATGCATTAGCGCCATTGCAGGGATGATCTTTCATCTCTCCTTCATCAGCAGCACTGCTAGTTTTAGCAGTTCAAATACGTATGGCCTGACTCCAAAAAACATCCTTGTCGTGGTAATGCATGTAGTATAATTGAACTTCTCTTTCTCAGGGTTGGACGGGGATGATTTGGACCAATTTATGTTCCTTGCAGTAATTTCACCCATTTATGACCTGCAACCAGCCACAGGCTTATTCTACGTCTCCTTGCTTGCTTTGGAGTACAAATGGGTGTTGCTTTGTGCCATCTAAAAGAGAGAAGGTGCTGTTTGTTACAGTGTTTTTCTGCAGGTGATACTGTGGAAGAAGTAAATGCATATTAACCATGCTCAAGAGCTGCATTCAGCTCTTTGCTTATGCTCTTCAAAACACACGTAGAAGCCCAAGGAAGGCAGAAGAGGACAAGCAGCAATCTCTTTTTTGCAGCAACTAAAGGATATTGCAAAGATGCAAGACTGTTGTTACAGTTAAAGCCGGTATATGTATTGCTTTCAACTGATAAATAGTTATTCCCATTTGTATGCTGGAGTAAAATATATCCTCTCCATACTACTAACTACTGAGAAATGCTGACTGGCATGTCTAGTCGCACCTCTTGTGGTTGACAGAGTCAATAAAGTCTGTTCCAAGCAGCGCCAGAGATGAGCAGAGACGAGCTTCACACCATGTTTGTGTTTTCACACATTAAAACCAGCAGCATACGCCCGGTGCTGTCACAATGTTCTAGTGGAGGCATCTGTCAAATTATTACTTGATTTAAATACATGGCATCCTTCCACAACTACTCCACTAGCTTTGCTTTATGTCCAACAGAGTTTTTACTACCACAGAGGGAGCATTTGAATTGGTATTGTTGTTCTGCACATAATGTCTGTTTGTAAGTGTACTCAATGAACCCTGTAAAAAGCATGCTCACATAGAGTAACACTGCAGCCCTTTGACAGCCTTTAATGCCACAGATATGTTAAAAAAAAAACCCTGCTCTCTTTCTGTCTCTGTCTGCCTCTCTTTCTGTCAGGCGGTCAGTGTGTCAGAGAGAGAGCCGAGAGTCAGCGGCTCTGTGAGGTTTTGCAGCGTAAGCCCTGGCTGTCAGTGAGCCACGGCTATCAGAGCCAGCAGCATCCTCATCTCGCTCTTTTCAAAGCCTCCACTTCATCAGCATTATGTCCGTCTCTCAAGCGTGAACTCCCAAACTTCCATACGCAGGCTCATCTCTGTCTGATGTGTTATCCGAGCCAACACATACGCGTGGACACACACACGTATATGCACGAATAGGAGCAGGCAAACCAAGCTGCTTGTCTTTTCAACTAAAGAAATGTTTCTGAACTGCCTCGTCCTATCAGTGAGACCACAGGTAGATCCCATTTCCCCTGTTTGCACCCATGTTACCCTCACCCGCATGTTTGGCTTGCATCTTTAGTCCCTCCTACTGCAGCTGATAGGAAAAGATGTGAGGACAGAGGAATTCGAGGAAACATTTTAGAGTAATTTTAGAGTAATAAAATGTCCTTTCCTGTGAATCGTTGCACTGCTCCAGCCTTATCAGCTGTCAGTCAACTTTTAACAGCTCAGTAACAACTTTCGAGGTTGTATTTGCCCACATGTATACTGTCCAACTTGACCAGAACAACAGCTGCAACTATGGCCTTTCTAAACATGATTGAATTTGCACATCTGAGAAGGTCAGCAAAAACTAACAGGGTTGTTGTTATTGTTGTTGTAGACTACATTATACAGAGAGGAGTTTCTAATTTTTTCTCCTTCAGATGTACAAACGTTAGAAACGTCTCCTTTATATAATGGCGTCTGTACAACACTATTACTCACTATAACCTCAGTGCTAAATCATGTAATTGAATTCAAGATAAAGACTAAGCATCACAGACTTTGTAAAGATAGCATTACATTGTTCATGTTATGCTTTTTTTCTGATGCAGCCTTATATTCAGATCTTTCCACATCAAGCAAACAGTGTGGAACAATCCACCAAAGGACTTGGGATTAGCAATATATCGCTCTGCCAATTTTAATTTTAATTTTAATAATGTAGAATTATTTTTATTCCCAATAAATGTTACTGTTCCAGTACACTGATATCATTTTGGACAATGAAGTGTGTTGTTAAACTGTACAATATCCTGTCTCATACTGTAGACGATGTCAGATGATATATCAATATCAGAATTTTGTACTCCCCAAGTACTGGCATCTACCCCAGGAATCCAGTATCAGTCGGGTTCTACTTGGGATGTATCCTATAAGTGATTTCAAGCACCCCTCTGTGTGTGTGTGTGTGTGTGTGTGTGTGTGTGTGTGTGTGTGTGTGTGTGTGTGTGTGTGTGTGTGTGTGTGTGTGTGTGTGTGTGTGTGTGTGGCACAGATAATGAGCAGCCGTTACCATTGTTCCATGCCAGGCTCTAACTTTAGAAAGCCTAAATTAATGTCATTATGGCAGAGGCCAAATGTTTACATTGTCTTTGTTGTTCTGTGTTGGACAGCTGAGCTGCAGTGTGTCCTTCAGAGCAGCGTGTGCATCCCCTCCAACCCCCACTTTTCTCTTCAGCTCCCCCCTTTCATGTCTTTGACACCATTAGTCTAACAACAGCAGCAGCATGTTTACCAGCCTGGGTGGTCTGTGTTCATGTCATACAAAATGATACAGGGAGCAGGAAGTGCATGTTTGAGCCAATTCACTTGAAGTCGTGTATTCATGACATCACTGGTGCCCGTTTTCGCAAGCAAGCCATTAGTTTTTCCCATCCTCCAGACAGTCACTGGTTTCGGGAAATTGACTTCTAGTAAAATACACATACATACATGTCAGTGGCAGTCCTGATGAAAGGGAGGTCCTTTTTCATACTATTTTTCATCCATAAGGTTAAATAAATTCTGAAAAATTCTCATTTCTTTAGTGTATTCAATAACAAAATGAGGTGTATGTATAATAGAATATGTCATAAAAACTCTGACAATTTTTTTTTTTTTTGGTACACCATTTTTAAAAAGGCGAGCATTTGAAGCTTAGAAAATATTTAGTGACATTCTGATAAATATTGTAAACAATCAGCAATGAGAAAATAATCTTTTTTATTTATACTGGCCAGCATTGCCTTGCTCCTATTTGTTACGCTTGGATATTAATAAGCGCTCTGTTTTCATAGAGATCTGACAAACTAAATCCAGAAATTTAAAGTGATACGATGGGGACAAATTGCCAGAATCCCAACAGTGTGACAAGCAAGTCAGTCGAAAACACACAATTTTAATGCACACGGTAATTATTTTAGCATTTCCTGTCACTTAAAGGAAAGAGTGGCTCACTATTTAACGCCGAGGGGTTCAACATGTCCTCAACAAAACACAAAGCTGCCATTCATTTTCCAACTCTTTGTATTTCCGTGTCCCCAAAAGGGAAATCATTTTCTCTCATCCCCAGGAACTTCATTTATTTCCCATTATTGTGCGAGGTGGCTATTTGTTCGTCAAATATAAGTCAGGTGTCCTTGGAGACAAGAGCACAAAGGATCCTTCTTGGTGGCTGGGAGTTAATTCATTGCTCTATAGCCTCCTCCCACCATATCCCATCAAGCTCTTATATAGCTCACACCAGACTCAGCGAAATTACACAGTACAACAGAATTGCACCTTCAGTACCTGGTGAGAAAACCCAGTAGGATACTTAACATTAAATGGAAAAGATTGGATCAGCTGAATGCACTGCATTGTCTCTTTTTGGACACTAAGATCAGTAATCAGGTTAGGATGGCAACAACACAAGGTGAAGCCGAAGCATACTCCCCACCCAAGTGTTTCTCCCACTGTCCCCATCCATACTGTTGTCTGATACTGCATGCTTAATAACATGTAGACAGAAAGTCAGACAGAGCAGAGTTATATCTTGGTGCAAAAGTCAAAGTCGTGCAATGTGTGACACCCATACTTCCAAGACACCTTTTTTCGAAGCTTACTTGGTACATAAATGTGATTAGGGTGTCACAACAAGGTAATTAAGGAGGCAGTTTAGTTACATACAAACATAATTTCTAGGAGACAGGGTTGGCAAAATGACTTCATTGGACTCTGCCTTTGATTGGTTGCTCATTGCCTTCGTTGGTTGGGTTGGTTAGGTGTAGGCATGAGCTGTGAGACTGGTTAGGGTTAGGATAAAAATGTCATGGTAAGCCAGTCAGAGGCAAAATAGTGTGAAATGCCTTTGCTATAGTAGAAAGGGCTGATGACCACAATCCTTCATACGAATTAGCCATGTGCTTCTATTTGGGAGATTGCCATTGGAGAAACGGCCTGTAGGAGCAATGGGCGTTTGTTTTTGGGATCTCAGGCTGACAGACAAATGGGTTTTTGGTCCAGTGGTACATTTTACAGACTACTGGGGTTGCGAGGTGTCTGAACAAAGGCATGGCTCCACCAAAAGGCACATCACATATCTTTATTTAAATTTAGATTTGTATTATAGGTACCAGCAAGGTTCAAGGATCCATAATATTACCTTGCCTAATTACAGATGTTAATCAGTAGCAAGTAAGGTATCTGTCCCTTCAGTGAACACAAGCTGATGTGGTGCTTAGTAGGAGCAGTTGCAGGTAGCCTTTCAGAGTTTTGTTATATTAACATTCAGCATTTTGGATGCATTTCCTTCCTCATAAAACATTTGCAGCCCTGACTTCCTCAAGTATTTTACATCTTGCCATGTTTATGTGCATGTTTTCTGGCTTGCAGAATAGCAAGAATCCAGACGACGATTTGTGTCACCAGACAGGTGACAGTGTCTTATCTTGTGAGCTTTAGAGATTCTGGTAACCAGACTGGCTGTTTACCCCTGCTCCCAGTCCTTATGTTAAGCTAGGTTCACCTCCTCCTGGCTCCACCAATTGTGTACATGAACTTCAATTGAGTCGTTATGAAGAGTTCAACTTGGTAAAATCAGTTGTTTGATGTCTCGTGTAGCTCTGGCAGAGCATTGCATAGTTGGAGAAAATCACCGTGTTGAAGTCATGAGGAAATGTAGGATGTAGTGATTTTGAAGCTTGACCCAGAACTAATAGCTAGTATCTGCTGCTTTGATTTTGACCATCCTTTTTTTCAATATGTCTCTTTCGATTTGTTGCACTTCACTACCATATATTAACATCTGCTCATTTAATGACATTGATTTTCTTAGCGCTGTATTGATGTCATGTAAAGGCCCATCACACTATTGATCACAAGATGATAAATTATCTCCCTCGCCTCAGTTAAATGGTTCATGAGCTTTACTCATGAGCTCATTACCACAGAACCGTCTTCCCTTACAGATAGAAACAGTGAGCAAAGAGCAGAGAGTCAGCGTGCCTTATTAAGAGGCCTCAGAGTCTTATGACAGCAAATTGAGCATGTCTTTATGTCAAGGATGTACTCCTCTTCTCTGTGTAGAGGTCATAGTTTTGAAGGATATGGAATGTGAGGTTTGAAGGAGAAATCCTTAACATGTGACGATCATGATCTGGTTAGATGGTTCCAGTCCATGCAGTGCTTCAGAAAACAAAATGGTAGCTCTAAATCTCAGTCGTTTGGATTCATCTTCTGGGAACCATGTCTGTACAAAATTTTGCGCTAATGCATCAAGGAGATGTTAAGGTATTTTAATGGACAAGCAGAACCTATGACCTGCTCGGGACGCCAGAGACAAAGTAATAGGATCATTAGGATTAATCCTCTAGGGACCATGACATCTGTGGCATCCAATAGTTGGGATATTTAAGTCCGGACTATCTCAGGCTGACAGGCAGATTGACATTGCTGTCCTAGAGCCAAGCTGCTAACGTGGCTATAAAAGGGAGATGTCTCAATAAATTATGATTATGATACAGTTAGGCTTATGGTTGCTCGGTGTTTCAGAGATGCAGCAGGCCTGTGGTGGACCCAGAGCTGTAATCACTCTGAGGCTGAAATCACTGTTATTTTAACCCAGCAGCTAAAGGAAATACTACATTCCGAACCAAAGCTTGCAAGACAGAGCAAAGTGGAGACAAACAGAGCATGTCGCTGATGCCCGGCTCTCAGAAATTATTCCTCGGTCAGTTTCTGAGAAGCGTGGTCTGATCTCAGCGGTCCTGTCTGATGCGTCGTTGATTCATATCAGCTGTATCCAGATCCCTGGATTCCTACTTGAGGCCCCAGTGCCAGTGTTGCATTACCCTGGGATAGCCTTAAACACACCATAAAATCATCCAGCCACTGCAAGGATTTCAACTTGCCTGTTTGTGAACCCTGGGTGGAACTACAGAGGACAGCCTGGTGCCCCTTGTTCGTCAAAAAAAACCTAATTCATGGCATTCTGATGGTTACTCCTGTGATGGAGCTGTAGCTGAACTCTGAGCATTTTCGTTTATCAAAGAAAGTCTAATCATCTTTTTGTGTTCATGCTTATGTGTGCTTAATCAGGACTTCAGGTGGAAATTATGTTCTCACCCAATATACTTCATCAAGCACAGAGGTCATTTGATAGTAGTACTCTAATATGAGTCAGTGTCTAATTTTTTCTAGAGCTGTTCTTTTTTTTTATCATCTTACTAACTCTTTCAGGTCAAGAGTTATGGAGGTTGCATGTAAAACTATTAAGAGCTTGTATAGCATTTAGATTCCAGAGCCTTGTCCAAGTACTGATTAGTTGCTCGGGATTGTTTAAAACACTGCTTATAATGTTAAGTGTATGTGTACAATGCGTCTCCACTTCCTCCAGCTGTACAAAAATGAAGCCAAAATAAAGCAGATAATCGCCATCTTGAGTTGGTGACACAGTGATTGGGAAGTGAAGCCGCAGTATTGAAGTCCCACCCATCCATCCAGAAGTATATCAAATGTCAGAAACCATCTTTGGCAAAAAAATGTATCTAACATGTACTTCGATCTTTAAGTTTGGCCCATGTTCTGTACGCTAACATGAAGAGGTTGGGGTTCATGACCTATAATGCAACCAGCTCTTTATATGCATTCTATGGATGAAACAAGTAAGCCCCTGATACTCTGCATGTTTAGGTGGAAATGTTGCGCCATTATTCTGCTTCACTGGTCTTTATAAAAGGTACAATCCTGGAACTGGGGGACAAAGTTGTCTGGCCTTTAAGCTGGCAGTGGAAGTAGGAACAGCACTGAATCGAAGTTTGTGTAAACGGGACAGCCAGCAGAACGAAATGGCTATGACATTTTGATGACATGTTATGTGTGTGATCCATCAACAAGAGAAGCAGCTAGAAGTAGTTAGCAGCTAACTCAAAGAAGAAGATCAGCAGCCAAAAATGTCTGCAAACTGGGGAGTCAATGAGGCCC
This sequence comes from Epinephelus awoara, assembly GCA_035609425.1. Classification (NCBI taxonomy): domain Eukaryota; kingdom Metazoa; phylum Chordata; class Actinopteri; order Perciformes; family Serranidae; genus Epinephelus; species Epinephelus awoara. Next base: position 8,833,686 of record CM069305.1, read on the forward strand.
ATGAGTTCAAGAACAGCCGCCATATAACAGGGACAGTAATTGATTGTTATAGTCATGTTAATGCCATTGTTAATGTTTAGAAAGTGCTGCCAGCGCATATATGTCACACTTGAGGCTGATGCTGTTATGTTACACGCCACGCTCATCATCCCTTTCTTGCTCCTGGAGGCCAGCACACTGTTTAAAATCGCACACTGGGGCTGCATTATGCTGCTGTTATTTGTTTGTTGTAAAAGGGGTGTGATGAAGGGACTCTGTAGCAGCCCTATAGCAGGATCTGTGTAGAAAGGGCTACAGACTTGATTCACCAGTTACTATGTCAAAGAAAACAGGAAAAAAGGGTAAACTGTCACTATAGTGGTAAAGATAAATGACTCGGACAGTGATGTAGTATTGCAGTTCCATGAAGCTGGAGGATTTACGAGAGGCATTAAAATAAGAAACATCAAAATCAAAGCAGAGGTCGCAATATCCTGACTTTTAGTCCCTGGTATTAATCATGCCCCAAAGTCATGATTAAACTTGTTGGCATCTTTTCATTGGACCTGAAAAATGCCCATGCATCTGTAGCTCATCACCACCAGTTTGTAATGCACACTTTCTAGTATTAGGCGGTCTCATGGAGAAACCATGACTACAACTGTGTCATAGTCATAACGTACAGCAGAGATATGCAATACTCTTTTGGGGACTGTTTGCTCTGTGGTTTATTGATTTAAAGACAATTTCCATCATTCAAATAGTGTCTATAGAAACACTTGAATTGATTTCCTCCCACAGCACCCATTCTCACTGGGTATCATGGTCAGTAAGTTGAGTACTATAGTAAAAGCATTTGGCCTGTCACACTGTGAGTGAATTTAGGGCTACTGGCGCTCCAGCCTGCAGGTTGTCACCCATGTCAGTCTCTCCCTGGCTGTCCAGTATAATGAGTCTGAGCAGCATTGTGCAGGCGTGTCAGTCTGTATCTGTGCCTGCCCAGTAAAATGCCAATGCCCTGACCAGCAGACCATGGGAGGGAATGTGCTGCGGGTCACAGACAGGCCATTTGGCCGTTTCAGGCCATCTACTGCAGACTCAACCCTCCCCTCTTCAGCCAGGGAGCGGTCAACTGTGTCCACAACCCGCCCCACTGCCGGACCTGCATACTGATCTGAGGCTGCACACACTGCTCAGTCCACCCAAAGGCGTCATCAAATGAGCCAAATCACCATTTGAGTGTCATTTATTGTTGCTTTTTAATGACTTTTCTGTTGTTTGGTGTCTGGCAGGAGTCCAGCCCGCATTAAATCACACATGAGTCTTTTATCCGTGGTTGCAAATGATGAGTTTGGGGTTTCAGTTACAACATGAAAGAGTGTTTGTTCAGCTGCTCTCTGTCGTCTCACATCCATCCTGATGGAATTCGGGGAGAGTAAGTGCTGCTGGCAGCTCCGCCCGAATGGTGTCAAACCAAATTTCATTCACTGGATAATTATAAAGTTGTTGACATCCAAATGTCAATATTTTGTACCTAAAATAATCATGACAACTTTGTGCACTTTACCTAATTAAATGTATTTGGGAATTAGAAATAGACTTGTGGTCCAAGAAAAGCACTTTCTTAGAAGAAAGTTGATATACTGTTCTTTATACATACAACAAGTAAAGTCTCATTGGGTAGTGTAAGCACTGCAACACTGCAAATAAACTCCCTTCCCACACAGATGATTGTTTTGTGAAGCCAGAGCAACAGTCCCAAGCCTCTCTGGAAGACAAATATATTTGTGTTTCCTTCAGCACTCCTCCAAATAATCTAACAGAGAGCCAGTATCAACAGTGATTTCAAGGAACTGTACGATGTTTGCGAATACAGCTTTTAGATGTTTGATATTGGGTATATCACATGGAGATTTCCATTTTTCAGATGTTTATTGAAATCTGAAAAAACACAAACCAGTTTGAAGTATAGCAGTATAAATGTATAGTTCAACATTTGAGAAATAACTGGCCTTCTTTTCCAAAAACGAGATGAGATGATTGATACCACTCATATGTCTGTGTGTTAAGTACAGAGCTGGAGTCGGGACATGGTTAGCCTAGCTTAGCATAAAGACTGAAAGCAAGGGAACATGAATAGTTTGGCTGTGTCTCAAGTTCAATTAGCGAGCTGAAAGGTGCCAGGACAAAACATTAAGTGACCAATTTGACCACTGGACTGTGCAGTCTGTGTTTGTTTGTCCCAAAAAGCCAATGTGCCAACTAAATGTTAACTGTTGCTAGTTAGCCGTGTGCACAAAAACCCTGCATGTGTTTGTGGGACACTGAGCTTACCAGGTACTCCAGTTCTTTCTGTTACTTTCCTCTTGAGCACGACAGTTTCACAGCAACGGCCTCCTGTTATGAGTAGTGACTGCCATATGAGTGCAGTGTAATTAGCTAGCCAGTAGGATGAACACATGCACATGTGGCCGGACCGGCTTATCACAACAACGAACAGAGAAACTTGATTCTCTGCTCCGGACCAGGCCCCCAGGAGCACATCTCAGCCTTGCATCCAATTCTTCCAAGTGGACACTTGCAGTATTGCAGCAAAAAATCCCCTGCCAAAAGCATTTTCCCCATAGAGAGCTGCAGGAATTACTTTTTTTTTTATGTAAGCTGATGCAGAAATTAGCCTTGCCCTAGCTCCCTTGTCAAAAAGCCAATGGGATTTTTCCATTGGCTTTTCTTTGCTTCTTTTTTAAGACACTTAAAGGCTTCAGAATTTACAAATGGGGTATTTAGTGATGTATTTTATGTCACAGAACAAAACACGAAACCCTCTCAAGCTTCTATTTACCACAGGCCCGATTTCAGGCGTCTAACCAAAAGCCCATTCAAAAAAACCATTGACTTCAAGACAAGGGAACAGTTTTGGTACTAAAATGTTAACTCATTTTTGGGTTTTAGGCCTTATTCCTGCATGACTCTTTAGACCACCATTATAGAGACGTCTGTAAAACTATTGACAGGATACTGCAAATAAGGTTAATTATGACTCATTCTATGATGAATTTATCATTTTTCATTCATGGGGGGCGGGGTTTATATTTATAAAACTTTCTTTGAGCTGAGAAAAGTGATTTAAAAATCTGTTATGTCATCACAGTCTCTAAGCTGAACAGGAACTCACGTCGAGGCCAGTGATAGAAACACTACTGTGCATTTTCAGTGGGCCGCATGCAGAGCAAGTAAACCCGGAAATCTAGAAACTTGTTTGGGAGTATGGGCCAGGCGAGCAATTCCAACGGACTGGATCGGTGCCATCTTGAGGTCTATTATGTAATTATTATTACACATCTATGCTTTGAACGCCATTACTCTACTAGGCCTATAACTTTATGTACTAAATACTTTATAATGCCTTACAGAACCTTTCAGTGGATTAATAAAGCCCCAGGAAATATTTTGCTCAGGTTGCAACATTTTGAACTGGTGCAAGGACACGTTCTCAGCAATTCCGCACAGCCTATTCGCATCAGAATCTACACATTCAGACACACAGCAACAATCATGTTTCTGGCCAGCTGCTGAATGTTAGTCCAATATTCAGTCTCCTTTTAGCTTTGCTTTGGTCTCCACTGACTCTTGAGGGACTTAAATGTCTCTTAGCAGCTACCTGCTCCACTGTGTTTACCAGCTCGTCACTAACTGTGTCTGTCTGCTAATTGCTGTAGTTTACAACGGGTTCATTAGAGGTGTTTCACCAAAAAAAAAAGCTGCTGCTGCTGAAATGAAGTGCTGAGTGCTGAGAGTAAACCAAAACAGTAAAGTTTCAGGCCATAAAACTAAAACGTTGAGCTCAGTAGAGCTAAGTGTCACAAACTGGCTCAGAGCATGTGACAAGAAGGGAGTCCACACAACAGATTTACTTAAAGCAAGCCGAATTTATTAAACTAAAATTAACTTAATAATCAATGAAGTGTGTAGATCAGCAAAGTCAGTCATGAAAGCCATGCATGGGTGAGTGTCAGGTGTTGTGTAGAGGTGTTGAAGGTGCAAACCAAAACCAAAGATGCTCAGTGGATGTCAGCTGAAAGGAAGGGAGAGACCAAGTGAACAGTTTAGGCAGCTTTTATAGCTTGGAAGCCCATGTGAGCCTAATCATGGTAACGACCCTCCCATGTCAGCCGACTGCCTGATGAGACTGGCTGAAACATTCTCAAAGACATTGGGAGGGGCGTCACATAAGGCATATTGCGGAGTTGGTGATAATGAGTCACAACGAGAAACATCTTTCACATAGTCATTTGATCAACTGCTAATATAAAAATTTGATTTGAAGCAGCTTCAAGTCTGAAATGTCTTGGCAGCTCTGTTATTTTCAGATCACAAATGTTTTATCCTAGTGCTTTAGAGTTTGGAGGATTTCTGTCTTGTTGCCTGTAACTAACTAAAGCAGAGCAGCAGTACGAGCAGTGTGTCTATCCAGCCGACAGCTGACTGGGCCACACAGCCTCCCTCTCCTGAAGCACTCCTCATTAAAGTTGCATTAGTGAGGATTCAGCTTAGACGTACCTCCCCAGTGAGGGGATTTTTCTTCAGACTTTTTCTACTGCCGTGTTCAGCAAATGCACATACAATAGATGCTGAAAGACCAATATGCTTGGCTGAGATCAGTTTGACATTTGAATAGCCAGGGAAGGTAAAGCAGAATAGGAAGTGGGGGGACTGTGAGGGGCCACTTCCTCCTTTTTGATTTTTAAAAAAAAGTCTGGCAGAGACAAGGTTTTTAAGCCAGACATTTCAAAGTAGATTATTTAAGAAAATCTGCAATATTGAAACACCTTGAATGACTAATACTGTGACCTTGAATTGGGACTATAATAAATTTGTGATAATGCAGGCTTTTCTCCTAAGATTTCCAGTCTCTTCACTGACATTGATCGAATTAAGACAAAAATACCTCGCAAAACAACATACGCAAATAGTTTAATACCATTTCTGCCAATATATGCACCTTAATCCGACACACTGGACCTATCAAAGTAATAATTGGTGAAGAGAGGCTGAGGTCTCCGAGGGGAAAAAAGTTTACCTCTGTAAAGCACCTGAAGTTCCAAAATATGAATTCACATCACCCCAAATATTGATATGCATTGCCAAATGTGCTGTCAATGACAGAATAACAAGGTGGCTGAATATCAGTATGACTGGTTATAGTTGTGCAAACAATTAATACAGGCTAATCAATAGATTTGAAATTAAGGTATCTTCTCCTTCTCAATTATAATAACAATTATTCATGTCTTTTAATCCAGTGAACAAAAAAGTCTTTGTGCAAAATGCCTGCCCATATTTGTTAGGAAAAAAACAGTCCTCATATCTTAAAACAAAAAGATCAAAAAAAAAATACCAACAAAACCTCTTGTTTTCTAAAGCAGAGCAATTTTCATTCCACTAAACTAAGGGAAAGGTAGGCCCTGTGGAGTAATTTGCAAGGAAATTGATTTATGAAGGCTTTGGTTTGACCTTATTTGACCTGAGCTTGTTACAGCGCCTCAGAATTGGATCATTAATTAGGGATGATAATTTGCTGAGCCTGAGTAAGGCTCTAGCATGTTATGGGCGAAACCAATATATTGGCCAATTTTCTCCTTCTTTCTTTTTTTTCTAATGAAATACGAAAAATGGGGTTATAATGTCGAGGGTTGTAGTATTTTACATTTAATCAACAAACAAACAACAAACAAACAAAGTTGACAGTAACAAGGAACTGAACAAGTGTTTTAACTTAATAAAGTGATGTTATTTTGTAATTTGTTTCATGTATGTTCTTACTTATCTATACAAATGAAGCCTATGAAACATTAATATGTTGCAATTTATTTTTGCATATCTTCCATTATATACAGTATGCTGCTACAGATATACAGTGCTATAACAACATCTCATTTTCCTCAAGGGGCTCTTTTCTGTTATGAAAAACCTAATTGCAATAGCTCCGTGTACTGTAGAGTACTGACTGTACTGTAAATAGTGGTAAACAAACATTATCTCTGAGCTAAAACTGTAAGCCACCATTCTGAGAATTTCACAAATTCTTGGATGAAACCAAAACAAACCAGACGACATAATCACAGTGTAGAAATGTTTGGAACAACAAAACAATATCTGAGGTCATAACTGCGACCTGGTCAGTGTGGCGGCCCAGTCTGTTTACACTTGGAAGGGGAAGAAATTGCAAGTGTAACCACAGTCAAAGAATGTGTGTGTTGATTGCTATCTCACATGTCCCATATACATTCTGAAGGGGAGGAATGTCGGTGGTTTTTCCAGCTAAATGGTAACAGCTGTTTCTGAGTGATGTGTTTGATGGAGGTCGAGAGAGCGGTCTGCTTTTATTTACTTTGGCCACAGCCTTGGAAGGGGAATACTTCAAACGGACGCAGTCTGCCATCAGACGCTAGGCTCAGCGGTCAAACATTCTTTGGTTTCCGGCAGCAAAACATGGCATGTTACCCTGGGCGTTCAGTTTCAATGGGAAAAGACCCAGTTTGTGTTGGGCACCGCAGGGCCCACAGCTGGGATTTTACAGGTCAGCACATTTCAGCTGGAGGCTTTACGTCCGATTATGGGAGGGAAAAGGAAACAAAATAGATTTACCTCAGCCTGAGAATGTGTTTACAGGCTTCTGGTTATTTTCACACTTCAGATGGCTAAGTTGTTTTTAGTTCTCACTCTGTGTGTTTACATGTCGATAACCGGGTTAGATTCTGCTTTCTGAGATAATCAGAAATGCTACAGTATATGAATAGTTGCAGCAGTGGCACCAGTGGCACAGGGTGATACAGCCCAATCACCAGAATAAATGTTGGCATTATGCATTCCTGAACACCACCTATATATAACATTTGTCTGTGTCGTATGTCGCATATATGTTGGGACTTTCTGTTTCGACAGCATTGTTGTTGACGTGGATATATTTTAGCACAAAAACAAGTTGGTTCGGGTAAAGAAAAAAATCATGTTATGTCTTAAAATACCACCTTTTGTCACTACAACCACAGCTGGAGATGCTTTGATGTCTCGCTAAAAACAACCTGTTTTGTTGTTTGTTGGTCTCCAACAGTGGTCTGCTGCTTGCAGCCTAGGTGTCACGCCACCACCATCCTCCTCCCTATGACAAAGTCAGTTTAGATTATGTAATCTGCACTACGTCACTGTAGAAATGTAGGTATTAATGTGAGGTATCTGTGGTTTGTCATCATTTTCTTCTGGCAGCTCGCCTGAGTGATAGCATAGCTTTCAGGTTAGCAGTATGGGAAAAGCTATGGCAGCAAAAGAGTAAGCAGAGCACTGACAGCTTACTGCAGTGAAAACTACAATCATTTTGCCACTATTTGTCTGTCCCTGACAAATTTCTTACATCTGAGACAAAACTCTCAAGGCAGAGCACAAAAGCAGCACTTGTGCCCGTCACGATGAGTCCTCTAATTTTGAGTGGTTCATTCATAGGTCTCAACCACATTGGCAGTTTTCAAACATGTCTGATTTTATCTTAACCAAAAACAAGAAGCACCTTTTACTGCAGCTGGGGCATCTTGAATACCTGTTTGACATGCGATGAGAGTACCCAATCAAAGCGCATGAGTCAATTGGGTAAAGAGAACCAATAGAACTCCTAGGATTGCAAAGGCATAACTTGCCCTACTCTGCCTGACTTTGCCCTACCCTGTCATTCTTACCCTCACCCTAACCAGCTTCACTTCTTGTGCCTAAACCATATCAAACCAAGACATGAAGGCAATGGGTACCAGCCGATTAAAGGGAGAGTAGTGTGGGACTTGCCTTTGCCATCCTAGAAAATGTAAACTCTAATCCCTCATAACCATGTAACTATAGTCAACATATCTTCATACAACAGTTCATATGATATCTTATGCAGTAGCGCCCCAAATAATAAGGTTAGATATAGGAAAAGAATCATGACTGGAAACATAGTTATTTCCAGTTACGTCATGTTACGTTGTCATGTTAAAGTCACGCATGTATGTTTCGTACATCTGTTATGCCATGTCATCAGATTACCTATTGAAAGTAATGTGACAAGGTGACCTGATGTACTTAAGTATCTTAAAATAACTCAACGCTGATTTTGGTTTCCCACTGGGCACAAACCCCATCTCCTGGATCAAAGTCCTATGTTTGTTTGACCCATTCATCCACCCTGATCACCTCTACCCACGCCAACTTTGTCCCTCTTTAAACTTTGTGATCTGACTTCCTATTTTGCTCCCTATACACGCTGTCCTCCCTCACATTATGCATGCTATCAGCATACAGCACATACAGTAGGTCACATGAAAACAGCTTCTTGGATCATGATTACATGGGTTATACATGATATCTAGTGCATCACTTTTTGTAGGTATAAGTACAAACAGTGAATGAGAAAAGCCTGCTGTCGTGCAAATTGAATGTCTGGTCCAATTTTCTGCATAAATAGTACTCTGTTTCTAAATACACTGGTTGTGTTGTGCGGACGTGTCTCAGAGTGGGTGTCCAAATCAACTACATCAATCTCTTATTCAGAATATTTTACAAGAGAGGTTATAAATGCAATAGTTGAATGAATGGTCATTTTTTAGAGATTGTGATTCAGAACAATGGGCCCATTGGAGGCAATTTCAGAGACACACACAGCACACTTCATCTTTGAGGTTGTTGCACTACAGGCTCAACAGCCACTCTGTTATCGCTGCTCGTCATGCACAGGGGACGTGTCCTGATGTAACTGCATTAATCATGTTTTCAGAGATAAATGCGTCATCATTAATATGATTTTATCACAGGCTCACTGTTGTTTTGGGAGCGTTTTGGATGTACGGTAGGACCTCACCGCGGATATTGAGTGACCTTCATTTAAATGCTTGTTTCCTGTAGTGTCGGATGCAGTCATCAGCTGACTTTGAGAAAAGATTCCAAAACAAACAAGTGCACTGTGATTTTGTTCAGCGCTAACATTGTACTATATGTCCTGCCTCAGCCTACACACTGCAGTGACATTTTTTACATGCCTGCGGTGCAAGTGGTTGTCCACTATGTGTGGTATCCAGAGAGAGTTGTTTTGTTGGTGACAGGATATCTTAGACTTAACATGACTCTATCAATAGCAGTGTTGCACCATATTTTACCACACTGACTGAAATTTACTGCACATTGCAATTTAAAGGGGAGCTGTTTCAAGTGGGGACTATTTAGGCTGCTGGTTCAATCTGGCTGCTAATGTCAATATTCAGATCACCAGTCTGCCTCTGATTTCTTTGTAAATCATTTAATAATTAATTTTACCTTCTCTTTTTTATTGTGAATCTGTATCCTTTTTTTATGCTTTGCATTTCAGTGCCTTGTAAAGCACTTTGAATTGCCCTGCTGTATGAAATGTGCTATACAGGACAAATAAATCTGCCTAGCCTTGCCTAAAGTTATGCATAATTAAGGGCAGGGTTGCTTTGAGTGACATCTGTCTGCTGATAGTGTCCTCACCTTCTCAGTCAGATCCTCCCCTCACTCCTCCACTGCACCAACCTGTTGAGTCCACAAACCAATGGGTGACATCAGGTAGCTATGGACATTATTTTTACAGTGTATGGCTTTTCTAAGTGATAATGCAGGTAGTTTGGAAGCATAGGCTTCATCAACTGGCACTGATTTCTTAACTGGATCATTTTAACAACAGGATGCACTGATTGAATTGATTTATTTTATTGTGAAATGTAAAAACACCCACAAGGTTGTTGAGCTGCCCCACTTTTCCTCTGGAACAATGAGACATCCATTTCAATCATTTTGAAACAGATAGTCCTCGCTTTTCACTGTTCTGTGTAGGTTTTACAGAAAATAATAGACCAGCTGTGTTACTGCGTGAGCAAGCATGGCTTCCATGGTCAGTGCAGCGGCTTCGGATGATTGTAATGGATGCCTCTGCTGCAGACATGCTGCTCCATGACCATGCCCTCTGTACTTTGGCCGTCATGTTTTACACATCAGAAAAGTTTTGTCTTACTCAAGGACAAATCGTTTTCACATCCATGCTGTGAGGGTATGCATGACATAAATTTCATCAGTTTCTCATGACTGCTCAGACATCCACGTGATGCCGAAAATGTATGATGCAGCAGACTCTACACATCTTCAGGTACGCATGTATGGAATATGTGTATGTGCACAGACACCCAGTGTATTACGTGCAGAACCTTGTGTACATTTACAATCAGTGCTGCTGTCGGCGTGCCCTAACTACATCAGGATTCTCATGCATAACAGTGAAAGACAGTTAAATGATTTAAAGGTCAGTTTGTCTTTTTTTTTTAATTTGCCTGATCCCACATTTGCCATAAAGTGAGATATATAGATAGTGGATCCTTAGTAATATCATGATAATGATTTAATATGACCCAACTACACATGCTGACAAACTTTATGCTTTTATTTCCACATTTCTAGGGTTCTAAAAATAATGAAATCATTAGTACAGTGTGTTGTACGACATTTCCAACTCCTTTATATTGCTGGCTGCAGTTAACATTTCCTCAAGTTGCCATTTTATCTTAAGTGTTTTTAGTGTATTAGTTCATTGTGGAAGTGGCGTTCAAGAGTTGCCACAGTTTCTTGTTGGGGCTGCATATTCATTTTCCAAAGTAATCAAACGTACAGTGGGCCTGCTGTAATCTTTTTATGCATGGGAAGGTGAAGTTGAACTTAGTCAACTCTGGCAGTAATCTCTTCTCTCTACACTGTCTTCACCTCCCTCGCTGCCCCCCCCCCCCCATCCTCCCTCTGAGACACAGAGAAGACAAGTGGGAGCTGAGGAATGCACTTTAACGCTGGCACAATGGAAGCCTTTTGTGGAAGATGAAAAGAATATTAGTCACCACTAATGAGATTTGATGTAGGACTGCCATTGTCAGTTCAGGCCAGATGGGTAGGGTACATAGTGGAGCAGCCAGTCTCCATACATCAAAGACAGGGGGATCCCTGCATTGCATACTCTTCTGGCATTTACTGCAGTGACAGAAATGAAGAGATTAATTAAAAGCATGGCTTTTGTCAGCTGCGATGCTAATGAGGAAGCCGCTCTGTGCGCAGCCTCAAGCAGCAGCCACCTACAATCCATGACTGGGGTCTCTACTTTGAACTTGACAACAAAACATCCTCTTGGGCTGTATTCTTTTCATCCTCGACACTCCACACTTCGCCGTCCTTTATCTTACGTAGGTTCATTCTTCCTCCCCTGCTCTGTTTGCTTGCTCAGATACTGTATGATGACACAGTCCTGAAAGTTTTGTAAATCATTGTCTACATCTGCAATAAAATTATTTTGATAGATCTCCATGGATGTAAGCACAGGTTGGTCTCAGTTTCAACACGCCAAAGTAAAATTTACACTGCTTTATGTGGGATCTGGGAATGTGGTGATATCCCGTTCTGTCTCTTAAAAGCTACATGTATGTGACTAAACTGTGGTCTTAATCACAGCGTTGTGGCAACGCAGTAGCTGCCCTGATGATGTTCAATGTAAAAATAAGTACTACTTTAATACCCTACAATTAGTAGGATGTAAAGGGGAGAAGCAAAAAAAAAAAAAGGACTCACTGAGAAATAGTGGCAGATGTGAAACAAAAGCCTTCATCTTCAGTCTGGAGGAGTGGAGTCAATTAATGTCAGATAATAACTTTATAGCATTGTGTTAAATATGCCTTGAGTTGGATGCCATAATAATGTGCTGTGACAACTTTTACGTCGTCTTACCAGACCTCTGAGAATGGATGACCTAAAAGGTAGGACATAGTAGCTACAGTTAGCTAACATTACCTTGTTGTGTTAGCCTGACAGTGGTGCATCCATGTACAGCAGCCATGTCCGTGGACAGATTCCAAATGACCTGTGACTTGTCTTTTGTAATGTGGCCCACAACACAATATTGGTTAATCAAGCTAGATCACTATGCACTTTTTCCATTCACCTCAGGATGAGGTCATTTGTAATGGCGAGTGTGTCAGCACCGGACAAATCGGTCAAGTTGTGGGAAGTCGAGCAAATCCAACATGAGTTTCAGTTTTCAGCTGTAAACAAAGTTTATGTTGGCTCAAAATTTTTAACATGCTGTTGCTGCATCTCTCACTGTGACATTGGCAAACACAGAAACTACAGCATGGGAAATGATGCAGGAGCTGATTTTACAGAGTTACCTAAATGATACACCTCATCGGCAGAGATGTTCAGTTCTAATCATGTCATTGTGCAAATCTCATCGTAGATCTGAGCAGAACCGCAGACTCAGATTATAATTCTCTGTGAGTTCATCAAAAACAAATGACCTTTGTCACATACAAGTACTCGTCACCCGTCGTTAAAATAAAAATATTCATTATAACCACTTGAAAGTGTCATATTGATCATGTCCAGTCAGTGAGTCATTTTAAAGAAGAGCAGAGCCACAGTTCACACAGAGCACAGGAGATGGCTGCATAAATCTGAACACACCATCTAATAAACTGATTTATTTACAGTATTGTAATATTACAAGTCCATATTTCATGTCCCTGCCACTTTGTTTTCTTTTGAATAAGGAGGTCTACAAAATCTGGCTACACCGTTGATTTTTTTACGACCACTGTGATCATCTGAAATTGTCTTGTCTGATATTGCAGGTTCTCAGATGTCTAGAAATGAAGGCCAAAACTGAAAAATATAGCCAAGTTCCAATAAACTAGTATCATCCTTTAAGTTTTAACATCAAAACAAGCTCAAGGTTCCATCTCAGCACCTCCACTGATGGATTTAACAGCCTCCTCATTCTGGTCTGACTCTTACTGTTAAAGGAGTTTCAATGGTAAGATTATATACATTCAAGACAAGCCTGGTCTCTGTTTCTGCTGTTATAGCAGCATGGTTCCTTTGCATAAATCTTAACTAAGTGTCCAAGATCAAAAGAAAAACCATATGTGGAATTTCTCTTTGGGTGTTTTTCTTCTTTATTAATACTTAGGAAGCCTTTGAGCCAAACATGCTTCATATAAATTCCTCTCTCTAATGATTAAGGATTGGAAACAGGCAGTGTTTATTAAATATTTCCAGCAGGTATATTACACTTGTTCTTTTCATATCAGGGCTGAGACTAGATTTATTTTAGTATGAGGAGGTTAGTCGATGATTAATATGACATTTATGCATGATATGTATGTATATTTCATGCAATACAACAGTGGATTACCTACGTGTTGGACATGATCCAGCGCTGCACCAGAAACCTTCCTGGAATGTTTTGCTAACTATCACAGGCAGCAGAGCTGAAGGATATATCTGGTCCATGCCATTTAGTACTACCCACCAACTTTGCTCTCTATGCCACTAGCATTCTCCAGCATCAGAGCTTCATTTGTTGCTGTTTAGTGATCACTCATTAGTATCCCATAAAGTGTTACCACTGGAGCCTTGACTTCCCTCTCTGCTGCTGCTACTGTACAGTGTTGTTTTTAGCAGTCAATGAGTGCATACGATGATGACACCATGAAGAGCACTCGATCCCACTGTCTCACACTGTTGCTTTACACTAAGCGTGAGTGAGGTCTCACCTGAATACCTGAATAACAACAGTTTAGCTTGAATGTGCAAAACAACCCATATAAAGTGAAAAAAAAAAAGTGTAATTTGAGTACGTTTTCTGATCTGCAACCTTTAGGGTTAAAGCTGGGGCAGGCAGGAATCTTCAAAAGGCAAAAAACAAACAAAAAAACAGCATAATTTGAAAATGTACCCTCCTCTTACAGCTCTCACCTCTCTGTCCTAAGCCACTACCACCAGATGACAAGGGTCATATGCAAACACTTCATACAGTAACCTTAATTGTATCCGCTCTCTCTGTTTATCAGACCACCAAACCAGAATTCGCTAGGTAGCCACCCCAGGGTCCCTCTGATGAGCTCACTCCCGCTGTGGACTGCTTTGTTGGTAGGCGTGCAGGCAGCAGCTCCATTAACCAAACTTTGGTTGGCGGCTGTAGCAGCTCAAATTCAGCCAGCTCAAAGCACCCAGTGTTGGGTTAAACCTGTGTAATGGCAGCAACAGAAAGTTTGCTGATCTGAAGGGGAGTAGGGATTGTCTGGTCCTCCGGCGCTGGGGTTTGCGTTGGCTGATCCAGGTTGCTTCGGATGCTGCCAATGTCCTTCTCCAGAGATGCTGCCTGCTGTCGTTTCGGCGAGGTGGTCTGTAGTTGTGAGGAGTGAGGTGAAGGACACACTGTGATTTGAGGCTTTAGCTAACATTAGCCACATAAATGTGAACATGAAGCCGCAGCTGGAGCCTTTGCCTCTGGTTAGCAGAAGGCTAAACTATTAGCAACATTTTCTCTCCATCTCTGAAACTATTTTGATGATACTGACACGTGTTTTATTTTGTGTATTGTTGGACTCTCTTTCGATAAGTCTGTTTTCCTGTTTTGTGCTTGCTTTGCAGTGTCGGCGGTTGTTGCCAATGCTGGAGTAGCATTTCAGGATTTTCTGCCATTGACTTATGCTTTCACAAAAGGGACATACATGTGCATGTGCATTTGCAGACCAGTCAGTAGGAACGCCCTCCCTCTGAAGTGACCTGTGCAGTCTCCTGTCACAGACCAGATATTCTAAGCCTGAAAACAGAGGTGCAGAATTTTTCTCTCAGACCACTTGAAATGCAATATGCTTAAAGTTTATGATGGGATTTTTGCCCAGTGACGCCAAAATGAAAATGCTCACCCCAGCTTTAAGTTGTGGTTAAGTTTAAGGATTGATTGCCTTCATGGTTAAAAAAGGCTTAGGGGTTGGGGTTAGGGTTAAGCTGATGGTAAGGGGCAGGCTGAAAACTGTGGTTTTCTGTGTTGAAGTCACATTGTGTGAATCCTCTGTAAAGTAGGATTTATAGATGCTGTCTTTAATATCAACCATCTCTCTCACTAGCAACAGACTGACACTGAAAGCACGTCTTAAGGGTTGCAAAAAACTTTCTTTTTTTTTGACAGTCAATCTGCTGATCGTTGTCTCAATAAACAGCTTAATGTGCAAAATGAAAGGAAAATAATAAAATAATAGTTTTCAAAAGAAAATAATTTGCTATCACAGTTTCTCAGGGCCTAAGATGATGTCTTCAAATTGCTTCTTTTCTCTGACCAAGATTATATAATCAAGATTTGGGTGACAGTGATGCAAAACAGTAAAAATGCCAATTACAGAAGGAGCAATTTGTTGTATTGAAATAGCTGGGACTAGTTAATGTTTAAAATAACTGGAGCCATTATTCAGTCATCAGAGTAGCTGCAGATTGATATTCATTTCAGCTCCACGTCTGTAAATCTACTTAAAAAACATCAGGGATTCTCATATGAGCAACTTGAACACAATTTTTAAAATTTGGTTAGTTGAAAATAATGTGTGGTGGAGGGGCTCAAACTCTCAGATGCAACAGCAATGAATGAAAGAGGGAAAAAAACACCTGTGTGGACCGGACAGTCTTGAGGAAAGAGCTTCTAATTATGGGACGGCAGTGTTAAGCACGGAGCCAACATGAGTCCCAGGAAAAGGTTCACAAGTTCACATTTTCTGGAGAGGTTTAATTGCCTGAAAAGTAAAGCTTGTAGCTCTGAGACTTGGCAGCAGTAGTACATGAGTGTAAAGATTTATTGGTTGGTTACAGCACTCATATGAGCGATTTTTTGCCTGGAACAGCATTCGAACTCTGAACCTTTCAACCTAACACAGAACCCCGACCGCAGAGCACTGCTAACCACTGAATTATTCAGCTATCCCGTGAAAAGACAGCACAAGTAGACATTTTCTGGACGAGAAATTAATTGCCCCCAAACTAAAGCTTGCAGCTGTAAGATTTTCACACCATTAATGGCAGCAGGCGAAGCTGAGCATGATATATATACTGTATATGTTATGTTTACGCAGTGTAAAAATTAGGGAGGAAATTGTAAGGAAGTGGAATGTTGGGAGGGAGACAGCCTTCAGTTTTTGGCATTGAGTAAAACCTTGACAGCGCTCTTCCTGTCATCTTTCTTATAGACTTCCATCATAAAATCATGACTTTAAAACTTAAAATTGCTGGAATATGCTTGAAAACCACAAATAATAGCACATATATGCTGAATAAGCTAGAAAGGGGACTTGATTACCAAGACTAGGTCAAAACCTAGTATATGACTGGACCGTGTACAAAATGCCAGAAGGGTGTTAGTTTGAAAGAATATCTTTAAATTTGAAACAGGAAGTACTCAGTCACAAACTTTTGCCTACATCGCTGACCCAGCTTATGCTGTCCAGGCAAAAAACACAAAACAAAACATGTAGATACATTGTAAAATGAAGAACAGTACACGTTGACATACTCACACATCAAAAGATACCTTTTTTCTCTGGTGCTGTACCCACTGATCAGCTGCTTTTTGCTCCATTTAACACAACCCTCCCCTCTTCAACTCAACGCAACAAGTGGCCCCTGTCGTTGTGTACATTTATACTCATGCAGTGCTGTGTCTGGATCATTCTGCAATCACACCTACAAATGCTAGCTAGGCAGTGGGGTTTATAAGCCACTGTGTTGAGTTTCTCATTAGTGCAGTAAAAATTGATTGATACAGAGTGCACCAGGGATGACATTTTTCTGTAGGCCAATGCGAAAGTTAGCATCGCCCTGGTTCTAAACAAATATTCACAATATTTTTTTTGTTCTGAAAGACAATCTTTAGAATTTAACTCGTCTTATGATTACTGAAGCATAAATGCAATCGCCAACGGCTATAACTGAACGACACCATGGTCACATGACATTGTCACCACCACATGAAGCTTGGAGTGATGACGTTTTGTAGTCTCATTTAAGCACTTGTTAGCAGGGTATTTACGGGAGCGTATCTATGTTTCCCGGGTTCTATGTTCCCCACTTAACCCTGTAAAAAAGGTTTTATGTTCCCTGCTTACACAAAAAAGGTTCTATGTTTCCCGGGTTCTATGTTCCCCGCTCAACCCAGCAGGGAACATAGAACCTTTTTGGGTGGTAAGCGGGGAACATAGAACCCAGGAAACATAGAACCCGGGAAACATAGGGATGACCCCGTATTTACAGACATATTTTATGAGACATGAAAGTCTCATAAGCTTGTGTAAACCACAGACCTTCTTTCAGACATCTAACCAAAAACCCACTGACTTCAAGACCAGGAAACCGTGAGTGCTGAAATGCTACCTTATTTCTGAATTGTAAGACTCATTCCTGGGGCACTCAATTGAAAGAACATCGAACAAAAGCAAAATTCAGCTCCATTATGACTCACAAGGTTCACAGACAAAACCGTTGTCTTTTACTATACACATTTCCCCACAGATCTAACATGCTAATGTTAGTATAAGCCTGTGACATTGTGTATTGCTTAAATTAGCTTAGGAGCTAGTTGTCGTTTCTTCTACTCATTTGAAGCCAGGAACTACAGCAACATTTAGGCTAATCAAAGAAACATTACAACATTCAGCTCCGACACACAAGGCTCACAGACAGAACACTTGTCTTTTGCTGGACACATTTACCCACAAATCCAATATGCTAATGTTATAAGCATAAGTCTAAGACATTTGACATTGTATAAATTAGCCAAGCAGCTAGCTGTCTTTTCCTCTACTAATATGAAGCTGGGGACAACAGCAACATTTAATCAAGGTAATGATGCAAAATTGATTGTATGCTGCATTATAACTCGAAAGGTTCATAGAAAAAAAACTGTTATACAAGACATGTTTTCCCAACATACACCATGCTAACATTATTAGCATAAGCCCAAGATATTTCCTGTTGTAGAAACTACTACTCATATGAAGCCAGCATATCCACAAATGATATATTGTGAGGGATTTATTCAAGGGAGACTTTCTTGTTTATAGGGCGGGTCTCTCATTTTGCGGTCCCATCAAAAAAACATACAGCAAAAAAATGGCCTAACGGAATAACAGTATCTTTGCCCTGCAGTCACACAATGAACCATAAACATTTTATATGCAAGAAGCTCAAAGATATATTTAAAAGTACCAACACATTTCGTTTCTGTCAGCAATATCTCCTCTACAACACAGCAACATCTCTATATTTATTCAGCTTCTTTATTTCCCAGTAGGTCAGTAGTCCCTGACAGGGTTAGCTGGAGCTGGTCAGAGAGATGTTTACTTGACCCTGTAGGGAGATAACCCAAAAAGTTTGGTTGGACCTACAATAAAGCCAATTCCTGTCTGGGCCCCACCCACCCTGATGGGGAGGAGAGGGTTCATAAGTTTGATTTCTTCAACTGAGCTCAGTCCCAGTATGTTATTTATGTCATTGCATCAGCCAACTCGGTC
Organism: Epinephelus awoara; assembly: GCA_035609425.1. Taxonomy (NCBI): domain Eukaryota; kingdom Metazoa; phylum Chordata; class Actinopteri; order Perciformes; family Serranidae; genus Epinephelus; species Epinephelus awoara. Next base: position 8,852,072 of record CM069305.1, read on the forward strand.
TGTAATGTATCTGTGTATTAGGAATATTTACAACCACAGGTTAAGAGTTAATACAAAGAGCGTTACAGTTTCTGGCTTCTAACTTGATTCTGAAACAACAGAGAAAATTGTATCTTTATATGTATGTAAAACATCGGACTGTAGTTGATATAACTGCCAATTTGTTTTTAACCAGAAAGACCTGGTAATCATAATGGGACATGTTTAAAATAGTTTCATGCCTGTGAGGAGCAGACAGGAATTTCCTGTACTGGTTTGCTCACTGGTGACCTGCAGTGGGTTTGGCAGGATGGCCTCTCACCTCGAGTCTCACAAATTCAAAATAAGAAAATAAAGTGCAGCCCTAGGTCTGCACTCAGGGAATTCTAAGCCACTGTTGTTTTTGTATTCATAATTCAAAGCTTTTTAAAGTGGTGTGGTTACTCATCTGTGAACCTACTGGCTCCGCTGCACTCAGCAGTGGCTTGTTTATTCTCTGGTTTTCTTTACCATTTTATGTATGTAGTTAATTACATTTCTAAAAATGTTTAGGATCCTTTGAAGTGACATTTAAGACCGCACAGTGCTGATACACACACAGAATATTTATTTGTATCCAAAGCTCAGAGCAAATTGTAAACTCCCTGACTTTAATTTCTATTTCTATTTCTATTTCTACAGCATTATTTTGATTTTGTTCTCAAGTGTTTTGTTGACTGGACCAAGTGGCTGCAAAGACCCTCCCAAAGATAATAGGAAGTGGAAATTCAAGTACAGCCCTTAAGTATAAACTTACAATTTAAAATTCTGCAGTTGTCTACAGATGCATTCCATCTGAAAGATAAACACTTGACATTCTCTGAGTTTACTTTCTCATTTTGATCTAGTCTACTGTTGAGGCAGTGGTATGCACATGTTCATTTCTTTTAACAGATATCTGCATATGTTTGTAGAATCTGAAGGCAACAGGACAAGATTTTGGTATCAGAAGCATTCTGATTTCTGTTATTCAGACTGTCAGGGTAGGATCCCAGGTTGCTACAGCCTACAGAGGTTACGCTGGTGGTTTGGTAATGAAGTATGTTCTTTTTTGCTTTTCACTTTTTGACTTGTTTGAATGATTGGCAGTGGGAAACTTAAGTTGTGAACAAATCATATGCGTCCTGACAACCTCAAAGGAAGCCTTTAGTCCATGCAGGGGAAATCACCACAGCAGAAGACGGCATATTCGCAATGTCTGACAACACTCATTGTGTCTGTTAACATAAATGCCAACATCAATGGCTACACATGGCGTATCAGGGTCTTGAAGGCTTGTCCTATTTCACAGAGGAAGTTTTCAACCACTACCCCATGTAATTCTATTCCAAGGAGCAAGGTTGCACTCAAAAAGGGGTAGGGGTAAAAATTTGAAATGGGATTGGGCCAGTGAGTGATGCATAGAAGAGGAAGATGCGTTTGAACTTGTGGCCCTCAAGTTGACCCTAATGAAGGTGATGAGGTCATTGGCCCAATCCCATTTCTTATTTTTACCGTAACCCCTCGTCTTTGTGTTGGTCTTCCAATAAAGTTCTCCTATATACTACAAGTGTTGCTGGAGTTTTGACCTCTTTAGACTTCTTTCCCTTATCCATGCACCTTGGAGGTACAGTAGGTGAAGTTGTGCCAGAAACACCCACTCTGCTTCTGGAATCAGTGATGAGAAATGCTTTGTATTTGACTTGCAATAGAAAACATTTCTCAAGTGATCAAACAGCAGGCATGCCACGCAAATCAAAATAAGTTTTAGACTGGAAGTGCCAGTGGACTGTGGCAAAGGTCCAGCTGAACGGGTCAACTTCAGTTTCTCTCTGAGCTGTTTGGAGTTTTTGTCCCCCCCACTTCCCCTCAGCACTTCCTCTGCCCATCAGAATAAGTCAATTTCATCAGCTTCCAGGAACAGAAGCTGCTCAATCAGTTACCAGATCGCACGCAGTGTAACAGAATGTCATTGTGGCGACAGGAAAAGTGTTTATGCAAAATTACAGCTGACGCAAATCAGAGAATTTTGTGGTGACTGGAAGAAAAGCACAGCTATAATTTGACTCCTCTTCATGCCTGGAAATGAAAGTTGGTTTGGAATTCACACTGGTAATGAAAGTGATGGAGAGTTCAACAAGCTAACATTGTGTCGAACTAGAGAGGAAGCTTCATAGGATATTTTTAGGGACATCACACTGTTGATTTTCCTCCAACTGTAATCAGCTACACTGCCCAACAAGTTTCCTGGAAGTCCTGGTCTTTGGCAGGACTGTTAAAACAAGCTTACATGTTTGCCACCCAGCCCCAGAGCCTTAAAATCCCTGTGTTTGAATCAGCTGACACTCTTTGTGGATGTAATGAGTTGTAAAAGCTTACTTTAATGAACACCATCTGCCCAATTGGACTTTCTCGTACTCGTACGCAAAGGTTAATGCGATAGTTGAAACTGCCCGAACCACCTGCAGTGTTTTCTGATGGGATCAGAGCAGATCTATACATGACAGACAAAGACTGCAGAGAGCTGCTTTGAAACTCATTATCTGCCTTCTATAAACCTCTATTATTTCAACCCAGTGAGTATTGATGTGGCCATTTGCTCATGAGAAGGCTTTATTTGGGTGAAAAGGGAAAGTTTTTTAACATGTAATTGGCTGGTTTAGTCTGGAGCAAGGAGAAAAATTATTTATTTCCTTTTAGTTCTGGTATGCGTGGCTACTACATGGCTACTGTCTATCAGCAAAGTCAACAGAAAGTATAGTAAAGGCAAGACATTTACATCACAAAACATTGAAGTCTTACCCTCTGTGAATGGATAGAAATGCGGAACTAAAGCTCACTGAGTCAATGTAGTGACGGACTAAAAAGAAAGGCCGCATGTGTTAACATCATTTTGAATTTTTAATACCATAGTTAATGGGTGTTGGGCTGTCAAAAGCAAAATTACCCAAAAATTACCCAAAACTGAGAACTCTAGCCAAAACCTGAACCAGCCAGCTCCACCTCCCTAATTTACACATTTAAATCATATCACAATACGGGCAAACCTGAGATAATGAGAACATCATTATCCGGATAACATATTTATCATGTTCATCCAGATAACAGATCGTGAATAGATGGTGGAAACAGGTTGCTAGATGTAAAAAACAAAAAACATTGCTCACTTTAAACTGAGACATCCAGAAATGTTAAGACCTAAATGCACCAAATGAATCCTTACTGGGTTTATTGGCTCAGCACAATTTAAAAAAAAATAAAAAAATGTGTCCATGAATTTTCTTTAATTCAAATGCAACTACCTGCATCCAACCAGTATTTTGTACTGTGGCGCACCCTTGGTCATTTAAGTGATGGTCCAGGCAGCAGGTTTCCAGAGAAGACAAAGCCCGGAGCATGTTTTTGTTAAGGCTCTCAAAGGGGCCCAGAGGCCGTCTGTCCCTCCCCATCTCCCTTCTGTCTGAGGGGGGAGGGGCACGCGGTGACTTTTGACACCGGGCATCTGTTGCTTAACCAAGACGCTCGATCATGAGTCCATGTGCAAACTAATACTGTACCAACTACCCTCCTCCCCCCAGTGGCCTCTGACCCGTAACACATGGCCCACACTTCTCGGGTTAATGTTGGACAAAACATCAATGGATTCAGTTTCACTTTTATAGGCCAGTGTTTAAACTGAGTAATAGAAAAGCTGGAAAAAAACCCCAAGATTTGGAGGTTGTTAATGCGCTGAATAGTCTACATTTACAGCTTGTTTCATTGCAGGCAATTAGTTAATGACTTCATGTTCCCTCGAGAGGATAGAAACAGCAACAATGTGCTAATATGGGCAGTAGATACTTTTGTCAAGGGAAGAATACACAATCTGTCTTCCATTTGAACATTAACAATGCCATGTATCCAACTGTTTCCCCGAAAATGTCCTGTAAAGCTCCAAATGAATAGTACAATCTGCTTCCATTTGGATAAGGGGAGTCCTTCAGTGCTGCCAGTCATTGTCAATCTGTGCTTTCCCTCTTAATTAAATAAGAGGTGTTCCTATTTTTTCCCTTCTCTTGCTCCGCTGAGTAAGTCCCTTTCATTAACGGCACTGCTGTGATTAATGGCTCCGTTTCAAGCAGGCAGTGTGCTGCATCTGTTGTCCTCTCGGTCAGGGGGACGCATGGTCCTTTTTAACTTGTCGGAGCAGAGATTTGGCCATGTGGATGGTGGTGAAGACAGCAAAATAATAGCCAGGACTTGAAAAATGAGCAAGCAGTTCATTGAGCAGTTACAATGAACATGGGCCTGCTATTATGGGAGTGAATATATTAAAAAATAAACCAATTATAGGTCTAGCCAGTTGAATGCCCCGGCCTAGGTTTGCTTTGTTTTTAAAAGCCTACATGTTTTTGCAATAAAGTCATCATCCGAACTTCGACATTTCACCCAGAGACATGCTTAAATCCATTTTTGTCTCTCTGTACTGAAGCAACACATCCTCATACAGCAATTTGTTCATACCTAACGAATTAGCACCTCATGTTGCACATTTAATGTAAAGATAATGTACTTAATGTATAGTTAGATAGGTTAGGTTTAGGCTTATGAAGCTATGTAGGTTAGGTTTAAGAAAAGAAACATGGTTGGGCATCGTCACTTTACATACTTAAAGTTACAAAATGTTACATAATAAGTTACATATTGTAAAGTTACGTATATTGGGTTTAGGAAATGAAACGTAGTGACGACATACCTTGACATAACTTAAAGTTTATTTGGTTTTACATGGGGACACAATCATCTGTCACCTGGGGGAAAGTCCTGTGATGTCTGACCCATCCACCAGCCCAACCTATCTAGTTTGACGGACTTTTCGCACTTTATACTGCTTCCTTTTTTACTACCGTCAGCGCATTGGTCAGGTGATCACAGTCTACCCGGTTACATGGGTTACTGGCTCATGATTACGTGGGTTATAAACTCATTCGGCTGCATTACTTTTCATAGGTATACATACAGACAGTGCATGAGAACAGACTGACTGTGACCTCAGTGAAGCTGCGGCATGTGATCGTTTGCAGTGAATTTAAACACAGAAAATAATTTACTGCAGGTAAATTGTTTAGTACAACCATTATGGAAGAATAGCTGGAATTTTCCAGTACGCCTGTGTTCCACTTACTTAATGAAAACAGCTGATTGCAGCATTTCATTTAAAAACCAAATAGCTCCCAATTAATCTTCAGCTATTCTTTTCTGCCAATGGTTTGTTGATCTTCCTTGCTTACATTAGGGCGCACATTTATCAAATTGAAATCTTCTTTTCAGTTTTATTGTATTTGTTGTAGATCATCGTTGGTCTTATTGCTTGTTGGAATAAGTCAGTGGTCTTGGAAATTTCTGCAACTACAGGCAGTGACATTAGTCAGTTCTGTGATGCTTGTTCGTTGTTGACTTCTTTTTTAAATGGTAACTAAACCCTCAAATTCTGCCAGAACCCTCTCTCACAGCTCATTTTAAAAATATGCAACGACTGTAGGAGGCATGGCTCGTGGCTCCTGGTGCGTAAAGTGTTCAGTCAGGGTACACAGGGGAAAACTGACTGACCACTGCTCAGTGTAGCGCGGACAGCAATGTAGAGCTGGTAGTCAGAGCTAACCAGCCATGAGAAGCTACTGTCAAACTCTCTATGTCTCTGCTGGGAAGCGAGGAACTCTGCTGGAGCTTTGACTGTCACTAGAAGCATATTTATGGCCCTTTGAGAGACTCACTGTGTGGGTAATCTCTACAAACAGATACCTGTATACGTATGCAGAATATCTGAACAACAGGACAAAATTTTGGTTATTGGAAGAATTCTGGTCTCTGTTTGTAGTCTGAATAGTATGGAGCAATTGGGTTTGAGAAGGTTTTGGTTGCTTGCGACCAAACTCTGTGTGGAGACCAAAAGAGGCAGGATGCGTTGGCCGAAATTCAATCTCAAAAGCCATTGGCTGTCCAGTGTCTGCTGGGGAGTCAGCTAGCTGCTTTTTACACAGTTGTCGATTTGCCACTGTTACTAATCCGCTGGCTCACAGACAAGACGACTCTGTCCCCCCCATTCTGCGATCGAACTTTTTATGTGGACCACTGAGGTGGAATAACAGCACAACATTTCTGCCTTGAACAGGCAGTATAAAAGGACCGCTAGTCTGTTCCACTTCCACCACCTCCACTTTTTCTCCATTGAACACTCCAGCCTCTACTTGTAATTATCAGTGAAGGCCAGGATCAACAGGCCTATCCAGGCTGACAGGGTAACACAGTAAGTCACTTTGAAGGATCCAAAGAGGGTTTCTCCAGGAGCTGGCCTGCTCACTGAGCCAGAGAAAGCTGTCAAGTGCACCATTAAGCCAGGCGCAACAACCAATAAATCTGCCAACAGAGATGTGTTACAGATGTCTAATTCCACACACAAAAAGACAGATGGGATGAGAGTGAACCAAGCATGGAAGGGTTTGAATGGTATGTGTCAAGCATAAATCTCAGTGAAAACACACCGTGTCTCTTGTCCAGTGTTTATGTTAAATGTCCTTAATGTGAACACAGCATTATTGGATTGACACTGGAATCAAGCCAGTGTTGGATACACATTTGAAGCTTTGCTTAGTCATTTATGCAGATAAAACATTATTTAATTATATTGATCATGTCCCAGAGTGCTGAGTGCGGTGTTAAGTGCTTGTGAGCAGGAAATTAAATGCTTCCTACTACAGTCCAGCAGTGTTCCTTAATTATTTCACCCCAGGAAATGTGTGAAGAATGAGGCTCAACTAGACTGGCTGACTTCAATGACATCCGTAGACTGTGTTTTTAAAGCTTTGAGTTTGATATTTTGGCAATTGCCATCCTGGATTTTAGGAGCACGAAGTGATTATATTTGGATGAGAAGGTGGAGATAACCCTAATGCTGCTAGCCAATAACATGGATATCTATGAGGATAAGCTCACTTTTGGAGTCAGCCTCAAGTGGTAATTTAAGGAATTGCAGTTTTTTGCACTTCGCCATTGGCTTCTTTTTTCAGCATCAATGGTTGCCGCTTGATGACATCACAATGTTGGCATAACGTTATCACAACAAAGATTCCCAATGAGGCGAGCAATGCAAATACTCTATGCACCATCATAATGTAAATCCTCTGATACATGCTTTTCGTTGTCATAGTGCCGGGGTATCAAACATACAGCCTGTGGGCCAGAACTGGCTCACTAAAGGGTCCAGTCAGGCCCACTGGATGACATTGCACACTGATAATTGCACATTTGAAGGCTAAAAAGTGCCAGATTTCAGGAGCAAGTTAATCGTATGGAATGTAGTGATACTGGACACTGTGCAAAATATTGTCGATCAGCAGCTTCAGCAAAAAAAGAATCTGTATCAGACTTCTATCTTAAAACATTATTGGTGGAACCCTATTGCTAAGGCACTGCCAAAACCGGCGGTTTGTATGCAGGTTATGACTGAACCTGCCTCCTCAGTAGCTACCACTTTAGTTTGGTGTGGTGATACCAGCATTACTACACAGGGGTGAAAATGTCTGGAAAAATGCATATGTAATGACAATGAGTAGTAGACTGACTGAATGTGGATAAACTGAGATGTATTGTTGCAATTGCACCTTTTTTTCTTCAGACATTCATCATCAGTTTCTGAAATGAATTGTTCTTTGATAGTGAATGTTTTCAGAGTACACTTCTATACAATGAAACAAGGGGGGAGGAAATGTAGATGTTGTTATTTCTGGGTTATTATGTCATGGTTTTACTGGTCTGGCCCACTTAAGATGAAATTGAGCTGTATGTAGCCCATGAAATAAAATGAGTTTGACCCCTGTCATGGTGAGTAGTTAAAAATGAAATACTTCAGTTAGATCTCATTCAATTCTTTTTTACTAACCTAGACTGTGCTGCTTTTGCATGAATTCATTGTGTCTGCAAGAAAACCAGATTTGAAGTGTTTAATCTTTGGAAAAAGGTGTGGTGGCTTTCAGAAAGGTCAGTTCCTCCTTTGGGGGAAAAGTAAAGAGGAGTCGTTCAAAAGGATTGGAATATGAGAAGCCAGGGCCGTCTTTGTGATCGAGCACTTTGTAATTAAAGCCTATAAAACCTTAATCAGGGTGAACTTTTGCTAAATCGTATGTAAGAGAAGAAGAAACAGGAGGTTATGGGTGTGACATCCCAGGATATATACTTTGAGAAAGTCAAGCAGGGATTTAAAGCAAGAGTGTGTGGCTTTTACATACAAATGAATATCCGTTACACTCAAGCCCTTGCCAGACGAGTTCGCACAATGCTTATTTAGCCTATGGCCACCAGAGAAAGCTGTCTGTATTTTGCAGTATACCAGAACTGTGGTGTCCGTGGTGACTTTCCTGTGTTGGCATACCGGAAGTGATGTATTTTACACCAACCAGCCAGAGCTAAAGGAGGAAGGGGTAGAGACCATAGCGATAGATTAGCAGCAAGGAGTAAGGCGGAGCTATGGCAGAAAAACCTAAAAAGTGTCCAAGTAAAGTTTCTGGAAGGGCTAATGTTCAAAAGAAGTGCTTCTTTGGGTAGAACTCACCTGCAGGCATTTGTCACAAGCACGTCTGCAGTGTTTGTGTAATAACTCTCACTGCCAAGGGGGGGAGACAAAAGCTCTCCAGAAGTCATGGCAGCAGATCTCTGTCAGCCCCCGATAGGTCTCCATTTTCTTATCAGATAATCAAGTTATGATCCTCTCACTCATCCAGACTATGATGTCATATCTGCCCCACGGAAAGCAGGAAAAAGAGCTCAATATCCTCGTCATTATGTTACAGATAAATGGCCGAACAACCAATGATAACACTGGCTTCCTGCAAATCCAATCAACCTCCTTGACCATGTGTGGCTTCATGCACCCATGAAGTTAATGTGTTTGCGGTGGGACCTGGCTGTCTGTCCGTTCTCCTGAGCTATCTACCATCTGCTGCTCTTTTGGACATTGGAGGACCATATTTGTCTCACCGCATGCTTGGACTTGTGCATTACTAATTTGGAAGATAAACACTAACACACAGCAGAGAGTAATGGCAAAAATGATTGAAAGGTACCATTTCTTACAATGTGTTGACTATAGAAACAACTATCAGTGGGTTAAAGCAATAGATAGGCATATATATCAAACTGCTATGTTGATGTTAATGATACAGCCTAACTTTATTTAAAAGATCAACAGGGGAAATTCCACATCTGATTCCTCTGCTGTTTGATATCTTACTGAACTCTCAGAAAATAATACTATAAATAAAGAATTAATCCTCAACCACATTCGCACCACATTCATTTTTTTAAACTTCTACCTTCACATAACAGGCCAGGTTCATATCACGACCTATCCCACGGTATCATGCTTTGTTCACACAATTATTCCATTCGCAGGGTTTTAAAAAACATTTATCTTGCTTTAGTTCATGTGCATCACATCCTGGTAGGATATAAAGGTCTCCAACAAAAGGTATGCAGAGAACCTCAACAGTGAGCAGATAAGCACCATAATCCAGCAGATAATGCGAGTGTAATAGCTACCTTTTACATGGCTTTCTGTGTGTGTGTGTGTGTGTGTGTGTGTGTGTGTGTGTGTGTGTGTGTGTGTGTGTGTGTGTGTGTGTGTGTGTGTGTGTGTGTGTGTGTGTGTGTGTGTGTGTGTGTGGCAGCAGGGATCGTAGCTTAAAGTACACTTTAAGCAGTTTGGTCGTTTCTTTTCATGTAAGTCAGGCCATATTTTATTCACACAGTATCACATCACAAAAATGTCACTATAAACTGTGCGGAAAAGACAGATACATGCCTATCAATGTCATGGACGTATGGTAAAAGAACATATAAAAAATGTAAAGGCCATCCATCACAGCCATGACAGGATAGTAATAACCCCCTGAAGCTCTTTTACAACTACACTCTCCCACTCAGTTAGTGTTTGGTTTTCATTTTCATGCCTGTAAGACCTTTAAAAAGATTTGTAATGTGGCCCAATGAAAAGAAATCACTCCTATAGATCTATAATCCTTGAGATTTTTTTTTGTGTGAAACTTAATGTTGATACTATTTATGGCCACTATTTACATTTTATAATTGCATTTCTGGAGAGCAATTTCCCTTGTTTGTGGCGGACTCCGCCTTTCCCGCAAGTTTTAGTTTTAACTCAAGAGCCACTAGCTCATGGTCAGGATAAGTGAGGATTTGGAATACACTGCACAAGTTGTGTGAGAGTTTGTAAATGGTTGTTTTGATATAGTTTTGCTGTTAAACACGGCCCCCTATGACTTTAGTTCATCAAGAATTTCTTCCATTTATGCAATCTTTGTTCACCCTGGAGGCATGTGAGAAAAATACTGTGTTTTTTCCTTTCATGAATTCAGTGTCACACGAGGTGACTAATTGATACACAATTGATCATTTAGGAGGTGAAGTGCTCCTTTAACCTAAGGTCATGAATGACCTTCCATGCTCAAGGACAACGCAGCATTAATATGATTAATATTAATATAAAAAACTTGCTGCTGTGTATGCAGAAGTGTTTAAAGTTATGAACGGCCAAAGTGCTTTTGGTTCAAAGCATATTGACCCTTTAAGTCTTGTTTGTAAAAACACAATTAAACCCTTTTAGCCTATGATTTGTTTGTTGTGCTATAAATAGAGGCACCAGTTACTCTTTTAGTGTTATATATCAGACAGAGTCAGAGGTATACACGTCATTTGGCCATATTTTTAAAACACATTTGCTGTTATCTTAAGGATTATAACTTTAAGGATACTAAAAATGATTTTAGAGGAGCAGAGGGATGACCTCATTCATACACTTCCATGGAAGCATTTGAGATGCTCCAAACAAACACAAGACCAGAGGGAACGAGCATCAGAGGTTTCCCATCATACTCAGTGTGTGGGAAACAGAAGAGGGAGGTCACATGCTTACTAGAGGGCGAAATGAAGTAAATTATTCAGTGGTTACTAAAAATAACCCTGATCCCAGAAGCTCTTTAAAATTATATTCTTATGTCTTGTATATTACGTGATAAATATTTCATCATCAGCTCTGTGCAGTTGCTCTCTGCTGCTCTGCTGCTTTGAAGTTTCTTTCTATTTTACTTGACCTTTGGGTGCTCTTGCTGTGAGAGTGGTGCTGATGTTGTGTGTGGGGATACGACAGGAGGTTAGAGAGTTGGATTATGGTTTAGAAAGTAAGTTACTCTAAGCTTTCCAGCCAAGGTCAGCAAACACACATCATTTTCTATGCTGTATTTGGGGATTGCCAACAAGACATAGAGAGTTAAAGAGAGTTATTTCAGGCATGCATGGTTTCAGAAATGAAAATCCTGGAGCCAATTGCACCAGCTGTGCAAAATTCAAACTTAACCAATTTATAATGAAAGTTTTTACTGAGTAGAGATGTACCTATTGCTAAATTAAAAAGGGTTTCATCACACAAACTCGTTCTTACATAGAGATTAGTTATTGAATTAAACCCACTATCCACCAGTCATACAGCAATGGCAAATTCCATTTGACCTGGAAAGTCAAAATTTCTAGAAATTCCAATTGGAACGGCCATGAGGTTGAATTTCTGGCTCAAAAAGTTGGAAGAACCTTACCAACCCCAAAACCCAAGAACAGTAGTGAAAGCTGTAGTAAATATGTGGTTAGTGGCACTTCTGTCTCTCGTGAAATCAGTCATACGCACAATTCTGTCCAACATCTATCTGTGGACATGTTGCTAAGGTGTTTGTATGCGCACATTACACCCTACTTGTTGTTATCAACTGGTATTGCTACCAATGGCTAACCCGGCTAGAACTAGTATTGTCTTGCTTTTCCAACTTGCACTGGAGCATGGTTATCTCAGGTGTGATACCATTATGCAGCATAACTGTTACATTGCAAAGTGAACCAAGCTTGAAAATACATGACCAAGCTGACATAACCTGGAGAATGAAAAGAGCTGATTGGATGTTGTTTACACAGCTGACATCTGGTCTACATCCTGTTGTAGTGTGTACCGGTGAGATTTTGAATAACATTTCACAAAAATAACACAATATATTTCAAATTGAAAAACATTAGACAAAATGACCAGTTGAAGTTGATTTCGTTACTTAGTCATATTTCCCACTTGTTCCAATGGCATAAATGCTACAAGGAGCACACTTATTTGTCCATGTAAGCACATGGAAATAAAATTCACAGCTGAGTTTAATAGAACCTATCACTTGGCCCCTAAAACCTATTTTTGGAAAACATACAGTCAGTACGTTTACATGGACAGTTTAATTCCACTTTCATTCGGAATGAAAGGCCATTACAATTAAAAGTGGTCATGTAAACAGTCATTCCGATTGAAAATTAAATCCGATTAAAGGGGGTGGTTTATTCCGTTTGTCATTCCAAATGAAAGAATGTTGTGTGCATGTATACACTCATTCCCCTTTCAGTTCATTCCGGTCTTTCTGCGCATGCTCGTTCCCTTGCCCTTCTGGCGCGATGACGTATATAGTGCGCATAGCAACGGGCTGAGATAGGGCAGTCGGACTCGTTGCACTCACCGGTTTCCATACGCCAAAGCACGGTCATCTATCTCCCTTCTTTGACCTTCTACCTCCCTTCTCCTCTCTTCTCGCAGTTCCTGTTTACACATTTGAATGTTTTTGATTGGATGGCACTACAGATGTTCCCATAGTATTTAATCTTAATGGTTATATGAATAGTAAGTGCAACTCAAACTTGTTCATTTTCTCCATAGACAATCTTAGAAGAATCAGATGACAGTTTGATCTTTTTTTTTTAAACTCGAATGTGAACGAAACTCTCCTGGATTGAATTTTGTGTTAGAATGACTGAAGCCACTGAGGCTAATGTAGTAATCAGAACCAATCACCATACCAAGCTGACAGAAAAAAAGAAAGTTATTTGTTAGACTATCCAGAAGATGCTGTTGTTTTGTTAAGGAACATTGTTATTATCATGCGATAATTTTCATTTACCATCGAGAAAGATCCCTCTGTAGCTTCTTCACAACTCTGTTAATCAACTGCTAGTGGGAAAGCAAGCCCATCTTTACTGTAATAGGATCACTGTTGGAGGTTTAATGTATTCCAGGGGTAATTACAAGTTATTACATGCTAATTCATAATGATTGTATTAGTGATTTCCCAGATTGAGTTAGAGAACAAGACAACATGATACAGCTTGTTGCTTTAAACTGTGAATTACAAATACAGCGCAGGGAGCGAAGGCAAAAGACAGCAAAAGAATAGAGAAAAAACAAATAAAACTTTGTGCCTCCAGCAGTTTTGTTGACCTGTCTTGAAAGACAGATTTTGAAACAGACTTTGCCTGAGGTTGGAGTCTTCAAATTGGTATATTGTCTTTTCCCTTAACAGATTTATTCCTGCATTATTGCTGCGCCTCTGTGCAAAAAAAAACAAACATCCAAACAAAGATGCATTTCGACAAATGAATGCAAGATAGAATGGAACATGTTTTGAGGTAGTGCTACTCCATTAGTTAGTTATTGTAGGAGTGAAAGCTTTTAAGTTATGGAGCATGCATGTAATACATTAGGTCACTGTAGCTGTTGTCTAGTATGGCTGTAGTCCCTGCATGAAATGAATATAGGTATACTCTTTCCATAGTAAACAAATTGTCAGCCACATTTTCTTCCACAATTCTTACCATATTAGATGATTTGTAGCAACAAGTTGAAGAGGGGTGTGGTGGTTGGGGCATGTGGATGGAGGTGTAGCAAATCTGACTTTCATGCAGAAGACTGGAGTTTGCATCCTGTCACAGACCTGCAATGAAAGTTTGCTCTTTTACTAATCACTAGTCCATACCCATTGGTAGCTTTGTCACCTTCTACCTATGCCAATCCTCAATGCCTATGTGCAGTTTCACATAGACTGACCCCACAGTGAGCAGAGAAATGTGGGACAGACAGAATGACTGACTGACAGAATGACACACTGACAGTTTCCATGATTATGTACAGCATACCATACCATGACTTCGTCATACCAAAAACTAGGGGAAAAATACATTTGTCCACAGGGGGAGCCACAGCAATCGGTCGCATATTAGCCATTTTTAAGCATTTTTCTGTTGTTATAGCGCCACCCAGTGGCCAATTAGAATTAAATTTCTCCAGTCACCTTGAGGCGTCCTGTTCTACATATCTACCAAGTTTAGTAAAAAATCGATATGGCGGTTAGGCCTAGATAAGAAATTAGCTCTCTAGCGCCCCCATTTTGTTTGATGGGGTCAATAATGGAGGGGTCCCCTCAGATTATGTGTGGTCATATGCCTACAAAGTTGCGTGGTGATTGGTGAAACCCTTGAGATGTTATACACCTTTATGTGATGAGCCACGCCCTCCACAATATTCATTGCCTTATAGAAGCTCAGTTTTAGTAAGTTTTCCAACTTTTGCCAAGAGGGAACTTTAGATATTGGTCCCTAGATTATGTTCACCGAGTTTCATGCAGGTCGGTCGATATTGTAGAAAATGAAAATTGTAAAACCGTTGTCATTAAATGTAATCCAGGCTTTTGCAGGACAGTCCAATATTGAAGTTCTTGTTTTGCAAAACAGTGCCTTTGGACAATGCTACAAAATCCTGCATAACAGTAAACAACCACATTTAACTTTCAGTGCCAACTATTTTTTAGCCAAATAAACAGCATGGCTCTGGGTCAGCCCACTGCTTTGGTCCAGAGGGAAATGTCCCAACAACTACTGAATGGATTGACGTTAAATCTGCTACAGTCATTCATGGTTCCCAGAGGATTTGTCCTTATGACTTTGCTCATCCCCTGACTCTTCCTCCAATCAGTCAAAGTATTCAGTTATCCTGTAAATGATCTCTATATACTAGAAGAATTGACACAAAATTTTGTGCAGGCATTCATGGTCCTCAGAGGTTGAATCTAGCATTAGCACAAGGTCAACATTTTTGTTTTTATTGACGTATCTCGATAACTGTTGCCTGCATTTCTGTGAAATGTGGAGTACATTTTCCTGATGCCCAGAGGATGAATTATTAAAGCATCGATCTCCAAATGATTATCTAGAGACATCATCAGGTCAGATTTTTTATTTGTCCCATACTTAAGTTTATGGCTAAACACTCGCAAATCTCATGACGGCCTTATACTTTGTGTTTAAGTATATCCTACAGATTCTCAGTCTTATTAAAATATTTATACCTACAATATCCTAGTAATTCTTAGTGGTACTGGGTTGCCCCAAGATACACAAACTCCAAAACTCTAATATCCACTTGTATCAGTGATGACATTATACTTACCAGTAAGAAATAGCAGAGATCTGGAAATACAGAGACATCACTACAAAAAAAGTCTGACAGTCTCAGTTATTAACTTGGTGAGTCAAAAACTGTGAAAAAGGGGCTGAAATAAGTTTTATTAAACCTGAATTATCTTTATTTGTATGAGAGTTGGGTGAGTTTGTTTGATGCCTTTATACACTGAGCGTAGGTCTGAACCTTGGCACCAGGGCACGCTTCCCTTTCTCACTATTTCTGGTCAAAATTGAAATGGAAGGAAATACTCTGTGCGCTGTATCGGCTCATGAAATATTGTTGCAAAAAATGTATTCTGTATGCAACAACACCCTCTAGGTCTCCACTTTCTTCTTGGGCATGAGCTTTGAAGCCCTGTGAGTTGGTGTTCGCTGCCAGCCATCTGTATAGGAAGAGGAGCAGGTTATATTTAGACCTGCCTTGCATTCATGTGTAGACACCCACCAGGGGAATCAGAGCTACTATCAATACACTTCCTGTCTGTGTCATTCATAGGCTTACTTACAAGCTGCTTCCTGTGGGAGCTGATCATAATGCAAAGCAAAGGGATGACTTAAGTAATCTTTCAAAGATGTGTATTTGCATTTTTCCTCCAGTCTGTAACTGCTGAAAGATCACAGTTCAATATATGACATGTTCCTTTGTCACGCATTCCGGCAAGCAGTTTATTTATAGGTATCTTTATACTCTATGTATTGAATCACAGAGAAAGGATAGTCATCTGCAATTAATCCAAATCTGTGCTCAACAGGCCGGAAGGTCTTTGAGTTAACATGAACCTCGGTGGCTCCCTGGAAGGCTAATTAAAATCCGTCCCAATAACTGGCAAACAAAAGAATTGAAGACTTGTTGAAGGGGAAGCAAAGAATGTATAATCAAAGCGTGGGATGTAAGGTGCAGGCATCGAAAGAGCGGCTGTTTAATGAGGCAGAGAGGGCGAGAGTCCAAGTTGAAAGAGGACAAAGCTGTTTGTTGAAGTTGCACAAAGGCTCACTGTGTTTATTACTTTTGTTTACTGGCCTATAAAAATATATGTTTATATATTTTTTATGTTCTCCATGCAGGAGATTTTTACACCACACCCGCTTATGTTTATGACTGCCAAGGATTTTACTTACACTAGGCTGTTTGTTTGGACAGTCCAAGTCTTGTGTTGCTTTAATGAAAAGATGTCAGATGTGTTTATTTGAGTATTTGAAGCAGGGCTGTTTTTATGTACTTCATGGCAAGTCCAAGTCAAGTTTCAAGTCTGTCAGAGGAAAGGCCCAAACATATGAGCATTTTATATGACCCAAACAGCTCAAATAAAGAAAATAAAGGTGCAGCATGGTAGGTAGTCATGAGACAAGAGTCAGTAGTAAACTGTGTTAACATATAGGCTGACCTGCCTATACCAGCCAAGATAGGCAGCTTGTTGACTGTCAGATTGGCTGACAGGCTGTCATTGTTGGCTAACACTTTGGCAGTTCATTTGCCTACCACAGTAGCTTGCCAACCAGCCCTGCAAGTAGTCACTGCATGACCAAACCTTCGGCTGGACCTATTTTGCAAGGACGAGCACAATAATTTGTGGCAGTGGCCAAGCCTTAAACTGAATTTATGCATGACACAAGAGGTTAATGCGTGTCCCATTGTAGATACCTACATGTAAGTTTTGATGTGGTGTTCAGTATCAGATTTCATATGTTGATATTAACTTTAAAGCCACAGTGTGTATGAATTTCTCCCATCTAACGTTGAAATCATATATTGCATTCAGACAGATGGCGCACTCTAGCGCCTCACTGTTTTAGACGCGTATTGCAACAACAGTAGCTGCTGTGTACCAAAAAACTATGATAACACTGATGAAACCATGTCATCCGATACTTAATGGGGTATTCATTCAGGCTCCTACACAGACACACGCGACGCGAGTTGACAAACCCCCTCCTCACCATGCTGGCTGTGTTTACAACGTAGGACTGTTGGGGCGGGTGTCAAAACAAACCAATCACGGCTTGTCTTTTGACAACTGACAAGTGGCTCAGCCTCACACACCTCATCCCTCTCTTGCAACACTGCACCGCTAACAGATTGATTGCATTACCTTTTTCCTTCAGCAGCTCTTTCCACCTGGGAAAGGCTACCCTGATGTTGACCCTCATTTTTTGAAATCGCAGCTCAAGTTGCCTTTTTGATTCCCTTTTGCGCTTTTTTGGCGATGAGGATTCCGTCTCCCGTGATGCTGCATATGCATGATCCTGCATTATGCTCAAAGAGTGGGACTTTGTTATACTGCAGTAGTGGAGACTTTCCAATTTTCCAGGGTAGTAGCAAAGCACCTCTTGCTCCTCTCTGGCCTTAAACAAAAACGCCAAAGGCGGTGCTGTATGTCCCTTGCTGGCGGATGTATTCTCAAGTTGGAGGAACATTACGGAACCCCTCAAACGACGCACAATGTACAAAAAAATCCAAAATTCTCCTTTTACAAGAATAAGTCAGATTATTGGAGGAAATAATACACCAATGATGATATATTTATGAATGCAGACATCAATTTTTGCCAATAAACAACTGAAAATGTTACACAATGTCCCTTTAAATAGGTTTCTTTCTTTCATTCACTTTGTGTTACAAGTTACAATGTGAAGTTCCACCTTTTTTCATTTATTGAATATTGAACTATTTCTTGTGGTCATACCTATGTTGTTTCATCTCTATAATAGTGTGTTGCTGTTGTAATGTTTACTCTAAAAAAAAATCTCCACCAGCATCAGAAACCTGTCACAATTACAGTGCTTGCAGTCTCTACTTGGTATCTCTGTAGCTGCCATAGTCTTGACATGTCATTACATTCTTGAAGAAGAGGATATCAGCTACGCCACAGCCTATGGTGTAGCTACTGAGCCTTCACACATAAGTTTGTCACAACCCCTTAGTACTGAAGTATGTTTATCTTTAATTCAAAGTCACAACTTAAAGAACAAATTGCTTCAAATTTGGCACAAATGTCCACTTGGACTCAAGGATGAACTGATTAGATTTTGGGGGTCAAAAGTCAAGATAGCTGTGACCTCATTTGTCTCCTTCTTGTGAACGCAATATCTCAAGAAGGCCTTTAGGGTTTTTGTTTTCTTCAGATTTGACACAATCTTTCCCCTGGACTGAACTGATTAGATTTTGGTAGTCAAAGGTCAAAAATCAAGGTCACTATTACACTGCATCAACTGCATCATCTTGTGAAAAGGATATCTCAAGAATGTCTCAATCTAAAAGGTCAAGAGTCAGCTTTACTGTGACATCATAATGTTCTGCATAAAACACTTGATTTGGCTATTACTTAACGCCGTCACTCCAGACAATGCAAGTCTGTAGGAAGTCAAGTCTAACAGCTGTCAGGTACAAGTTTTCAGTCTACAACTCTGATCTTTTCTACTTTAGAGACGAGCAGACATCAGCTCATGAAGGATATCTTTATATAGTCATCTGTTCCAGGCACGCGAAGGCGAGTGTTTACATTATGTAGCCTATTATAGTATGAATACATGCAAACATCAGGGAAACATGTGATCTGATTGCTAATGTTAATTTCTCCCTGATTTTGGACCATATTCCCACCAGAACAGTTGTAAAGAATGCAGTATAGAATTTTTAATTGGTAACTTTTCACAGTAGAAAGTCCTGTTATTCCTATAGTCATTCCTCTGCTGCAAGTACACTGCTACATGTAGCAAAATGCTAATGTCAGGAAAACATGTCTTATCTTGGTTGCCAAGGTTTCAGATTATATTTCTGTTGGAACATGTCTAGTTGTCAACACTTTGGTTTAAACGCTTTTATTGTTTGTTTGCTTTTTTAATGGGAGAGAGTGCCACTGAATTTGAGCATTTCAGACAGAGAGGAAATACAGCTGTTTCAGCACTGACAGTATGAGGAAAAACATACCTTTGAACATTAAAGCATGTAAACATGTACTAGTATAAACCCAAATTTTAAGTATGAACCTGAAAATGAGGACAATAGGTCCCCTTTAATTTAATAAAAGTGAATGTCCTCAAATGTCTCCATGGTCAAACATTGTGCAGTTGTTATTATTTTTATGATACTGGAATTTTTTACTTTCCCAGTCTGCTTGAAGCAGACAAACCCTCTAAATCCACAGTCACCTCAGCACCAGTTGTTCTGTGGGTTTCATGGTTGGGGTCTTATGTGGGGGTGCCTCATTCCTCAGTAATCCCCCCCCCCCCCCAGCCCTGGTCTGATCCGTGACCCTCAGTGTCTTCCCCTGCCATGTGATGAGCACGGCAAGGACCTGTGGGTGCAGCCGCTGTAAATCATCGATCCCAGCTGCACTCTTGGATCAACAGGAGGACAAGCAGGCTTTTGTAAAGTGTCTCTAACTGATTCTCCAGGGTGACGAACACACTGGTTAGCCTCTTCTCCGGTGCATGCTCGAGCTGCATCAATTTTCTCCATCTTGTATTGAGTCACACACTCTGGAGATACCAGCACAGAGAGTTTGGAATTCTCTTGGACACCTGTTGTGATTCACTTCACTTTCACTTCACTTCACTTGGCAGAATATCAGTGTGTGTTCCCAATTTGTCAACACCCCCAGTATCCATCCCTCCATTGCATTTCCATTAGCATAGCATGGGGAGAATATCCAGCAGTAAAGGAAATAATGCTTTGAGAAGTCAGTAAGAGGTGTAAAAAATCTGAGGTTATTCATCAAGATGGCTCCATAGAATTCCACCATTTACCTAGCTGAAACAATAGGTGTGTTGGGTGGTATGGCCAGTTTATTTACGAGATTTTATCAATCAAAACCTCAAAAAAAAAAAGTAAATACCTGACGTAAGTAGGCCGTACATCATGTAGTTATGCCATGTAACGTAATGTAACTACTTAAAGTATGTGGGTATGTGAAGTTCAAATAACTCTAGGTTGACTTTTGGTTGGACACAATCGGCAATCTCCTGGGTGAAAGTTCTGTGTTTGTTTAACCCATCCACAATCCCAGTCTCCTCCCTACACATATTTTCTTGCTCTTTATACAACCTATTGAGTGATATTGTCCAGGGATTGTGTCCACCAAGACGAAGGATCCTAATAAACTTTCCACTGGCATTGTTTCCAAGGTGCCAGCATGTAATTTTACCACACTAAAGGGCTATTTCATGTATATCTGCAAGACCAGGCTGAAATGTTCGTAATTCCCTCAGGATGAATTGTTATGGCTTTGGCGATCCCCAAATTCTTGTCTAGTGCTATAATAAGGTCAAAATTCAGTTTGTCAGATACCTTGGTTTATGACACAATATTGTGCCTGCAAACATGACAATCCCATCAGCCTTAGCTGCACTATTTGTTGTGCTAATGAGTAAATGTTAGCATGCTAACACACTAAACTAAATGATGATGGTAAGCAATACCTGCTGAGCATTAGCATGTTAACACTGATACTGTAAGCATGAGCTCACATTAACATTCAGCTCAGAGCTAAGAACATCAGTTGTCTCCACAAATGCCCAGAAACAACTTACAGTTATGTTCAAGTGACAAAGCCCTCTCGTGGCTGTAGAAATGATGTCCATCAGGAGCAAAGGCAGAAGACGTGTGACATTATTATTGAGCCACGGGAGAAGATTGGATGGGTCAACTACACACTGGACTAAAGGGGCTCTATACGTCATGTAAAGCGTATCAATGATTCAGGCTGATTGCACACAGTTCTTAACATGTAAGTGGCTGGGTTGAAACTAACAGTGTTAACCGTGGGAGAACTGGAGGCAGATTCTTTTTCTAGCATGGTGAAGGCATGACCCGCCCTACTCTAGCTCACCCTGCCCAACCCTAACTTTGATCCTAACCCTAGGCCTACCCCTAACCAGTCTCACTCCTCATGCCTAAAACTAACCAATCCAACCAACAAAGGCAATGAGTACTAGCCAATCAGAGGGAGAGTAGGGCAGGTCATGTCTTCGTCATCTTAGATTTAAAAAAAAAACAACACACTGGTGAACCAGAGGATGGGTGCTATGCCTCCCTGACAATGCTGCTCCAATATGAGTGGTAACCACTGTATGAGAGCAGTGCAGAGCTGCTAGCCAATGGGATACAAAGGTAGCATGACTTCATTCTCTGCTCAGGATGAAATTACCATATCTTTTTGATAGCTAGTAGCTGTTAGCTGCTACATTAATGCTGTGGATGTCGTATACAAAACCTTTAAACCTGTCAGAAGTTGAACATTTGAATCAAAGCCTAGTTCACATTGAACCGTAAAGGAGCTCTGCTTTTATTTTCTGAGTTTCTGGTGGAAGATAGAGAAGTAAATGGACAGAAAATAACCCACACACTTGTTTTTCATGGAGTTCCCAATTGATCTGAAAGCCCGAGGGTATTTCTCGGCATGTTCAGTGGGAGTTGTGTTGGGAGTTGTTCCAAAACCAGAATAAATTAATCAGAAGCTCACATAGCTTCCTGGCCCATGAGGAGCAGCCGGTGCTATAATCAAAACAGGGCTCAGAGGGGTGCACTGTGTTTCCACGGGATCATCAGGAAGAAATCAGCATCTCCACTTATCACACCAGTCACAGCCAAGAAAAAGCCAGCAAACTCCAATAGACTATCCTAATTGGGTGATGAAGCAGGAGTTTTGCCCACACTTTGGAATGGCATCATTCAGTGTCAACCTGTGCATTACCAACCATGTCTCCTACAGATTACATTCAGTTTACAGGTGATTTGCATCAGCTAATATATTTTGTATGAAATAATGCTGATTGGATTACATTTTATTGTACCCAGTTTCAAAATCCTGTGCTTTGCACACCCAGCCATGACCTTGGTTGGAGTCTGTTGTGATTAATATGATTTGTGCCACTATTCCAGCGTGTCTTGAGCTCCCCACCCCCTACTTAGTGGAAACAGATAATGAAACAGGAATCACTCAGAGCCAAAGAGTCTTTTCAGTCTGGGAACAAGAAAGCTATTTTATGGCACAGACACGCTTGTCTGCAATGATGAAGAATGTCCTTGTAATCCTCGTTCTTAATTACACCACAACATAAAGGAGATATATCGCTGTGTTTGAACAACAAGTGGAGCATTCTCAGACATAACCACAGTGACCCAGTGATATGTGTGGCACTGTTCATCACTGCCATCCCAGACACAGAAATGCACTCAGAGGACTCCACTGACATTGTGGTTTAAATCTACTTTAACACCAGCTGAGAGACACAATGACAGACATTTATCATCAAACAGTTTGGTGCATGTTGCTGTTTGTGCGTCTGTCTATGTCATAAACACATGTAAAAAAAAAAATAGTGGAAACATTACAAAGAAGGGTGTCAAATGGCCTCAATAATTAAGAGTTCCAAATGTATTCTGATATCTTCCTGTTCATTATTTATTGACTTGTCAAATATTGATGCATGCAGGAATCCACTGTCCCCCCATGAGCAACCATATGTGGTTTATGGGAAGGGGGGAATGTGTCCCTGGATATCTGGGCCAGAAAATGGAGCCGTTTTGATGCAAAAACTGTAGCTAATGCAGCCTAATGCAGAGGAAAATATTTATGGAAGTCATACAGTAAGTCTGAAAATGGAAAAAATCTGGGAGTCTTACCTTTGTAAAATTCAGCTAAAAATAGAATTTCCAAGGTTAAAGTTGTAAATTTACAGGATAAAAACTCAGATATACCCAAAGATTGAAGTTGTGACTTTAGAATAAAATAAGGTTACAAAGTCATAAATATGAAAAATCTCAAACATTGTCTGAGATTAAAGCACAAATCTACTTTTTTTTTTAAAAACAACAACAAAAAAACATTAAAATCAAGCCTTGCCAGAAACACATATTAAAGCTCTATGGGTATAACAACAGGTCATGTAGATCTCTAGTTAATAGTAAATAGTATAGTCGAAAATGGCTAATTGATGCACAGATTTGCATCTATTAGTACACAGGTTAAATAAACGCCCATGGTTTTGTAACAGATGTATTTATTGATTGACTGTGTAATGGAGACCGCTTGAGTCTTTATTTATTCACTCTCCTGTGAAATGGGTAAATAATGTACACTGGTTTATGTCTCAATAGAAACTTGTAAAGCTTATGCTAAGCTAATTGTAAAAGTAAATTGAAATCTGTCTGTGTCCTGCACAAACTTACCTCTGCCTGTTCTTACAAAAATAAATATGATCTTGATCTTATTAGATAGTTCTAAGTTCTGCTTTTTACATCTTATTAGTGTACCATACAATTACGTGTCATAGCAGCTGCTTCGGTGGTGTGATGAGGTTGATTCAACTTTGCAAAGAAAAGCAACATGATTCCTTGGGGAAAAAAAAAATAAAGATTAACTTTTTCTGATTTCCTTTCTTGTAAAGTTTTGACTTTCATTTTAGAGAATTTCTGAGCTTTTTGCCCAAATGTACGACTTTATGATCTCAGAGAATATTCATGTTTTTATTTTGTAAATTTACGACTTTAATCTTGGAAAAGTTTGAATTTTTAATGGAATATTGCCTCCCTCCCCAGTGGCCTTGACACACTTTTGTAGAGTTTCATTGTGGGTAATGTGATA
Source organism: Epinephelus awoara (assembly GCA_035609425.1). NCBI lineage: Eukaryota > Metazoa > Chordata > Actinopteri > Perciformes > Serranidae > Epinephelus > Epinephelus awoara. The sequence continues at coordinate 8,876,014 of CM069305.1, forward strand.
GGAAAATAAGAAAATGTGTAAAATGACAAGAGGATATCTGGTTCTGCTCAAGCACCAACCTCCAGGGCTGAAATATGAAGTGACAGTGCCAAAAACTGCAGTTCCTCGAACAGCCACTTGAGGCTGGCTCCAAAGGCAAGTCAACCTTCATAGACGCCCATGTTAAAATGGCCAACTTTACAGCAGAAATTTGTTTACAAGCCTGCCCCCCAACGGTGGGCTCTAACGGTTCTGTACCTCACTCGTTTATATTTCATTGCTTAGTTATACAGTACATAATTGAGAGCGGGGCCACTTTGAGCGACAGGCTGTCTGCAGATAGTGCCCTCAGGTTCACAGTCAGCTCCACCCTCTAAATATGGTCACTACTGGCTCCAAAAAACCAAGATGGCGACAGCGGAAATGCCCGACTCATAGCTTCAAAACAGGAGTCCACAAACCAATAAATGATGTCACGGTAGCTATGTCCTCTGTTTTATACAGTCTAGGGTTCTGGTCCATCAATTTTAAGACTTTTAAACTGTCCATGGGGGGTTTGATAATGTTATTGGAGTGCAATGGAAAGTTATTTAAGGATACTCGGCTGCTGATGTAAATTCCTTTTTTAAAAAATTCTTAAAATGATACACTCAATGCTAAGAAGCCCTAAGGTCTCATTCGCCTGAGCAGAGTCATTATCTGAGTTAGTGACACAACACAGCAGTTCTGAGAGCCACTCAGGACCATATGGCAGATGACACCGGGCCTGTATCGTTTATCTGGACCTGTGTGGGAGGGCAGATTACACTGGCCTTGTTGTTATCTGAAGTCTCGATAAGAACGCTTTAATATCCTCCTCCCAAAACACAGAGAGAGAGAGAGAGAGAGAGACTGGCTGGGGAATAGTGGTGGAGGGTAAGTGGGAAGGAGAGGGTTGCCAAGGCAACTGGTTACTCAGCGACAAGCTCACCATAGAAATCCACTCATGTTACATCAGTCTTATTACTCCATCGCTCCCCTCCCCCATCATATCAGAGAGCTGTTTCAGTGAGCAAGAATCAAATGGGTCATTAAAGTCTTAATAAACCTCATTTCTTTTAACCAGCTTCATGTCTTTATACAGACGCCTACAGCCTCATCAAACTCTCCCCACTCTGAATACACCACGACTCCAGCATTAACCCAAAGGATCCAGCTTGTTAATCTTTTATTCTTTCTTATTTTTTACGAGCCTTGAATCAACAGGAAAAATTTTGGCATCTGAAATTGACAAATTCTAAGCGGCCTTCACTTAGCAGTTGTTTTGAAGGAGCTGCATTTGCGGTATTCTTCGCTTTAAAGAACAGCCACCTGCAAGGACTGCTTTGCTTGCAAGGGCTGAATAGTATTTAGGTTACCATGGAAACTTGGGGAGCAAAACTGAAATAAAGGGAGTGAGCGCAGCGGCCCTTTACTGGGTGACAAGGGAGTGATACTCTCTTTGTAGAGGAGAGGAATGTGAAAGGCAGCCTCATCTGTATTCTGGCGCATGAACCAACCCAAAGATATCCTATGCATAATTTCAGTCGCCCAAGGCTACTTTAGAGGTAGAGGGATTCTCTGCTTTCCCTCTGCTCCATTTAAAACTTCAACACTCCATCTCAAGTTATATTTCCAATAGAGCTCTTCCTGGACAATTAGCAGATAGGGTAACAGCCCCGCACGTAAACCTGAAACTTGTCACGGAGCGAAAAAACAGCTTCTCCAGACGTCCAGGATACAAGCCACTGAGTGGAATAATGAAGTGTCTCAGTCCCTCCCTGGAGTCGCCACCATTTAGTCGACGAAATGTAGTTACAGCACAGAACTTTGCTGAATGGTGTCTGTGCGGCTAATTGGAACATTATCATGGACTCGGGACATGTGCCTTTGTTAGCTGGATTTGAGTCAGCTTTGTCTGCGCCCTATACAAACCCAGGGCCCTATAGGAGTGATCTGATTGGACGAGGAGCTGCATCACTTGGATTTGACTGTTGGCACACACGCAGAACATTGAAATGTCAAAACATCTTGCCATGCCAAGAAGCCGTGCTTGTTGATGTTATTAAAATTACTGTGACAATAAAAAGACATTGTTTACTATGCAGATGGCAAGTTGCTGACTTTGTTCCGAAGGTGAAATTCATTTAATTTGCATAAGAAAGCATATTTCATTGGCTTTTACCAGCCAGAGGACTCTAATTGATCCTGTTAGAGCCTCTTTTCAGTGTTGTTGTTTGTTTTTTTCATTTGAATATTTTATTATCTTAAGGGACAGTGTAATTAATTCAAAATATCAAAAGAAAGTTCTATTGTATCCAAACTTGCAAACTGTTGTGGTTTCATTCGTTGAGTTTTTGAGATATCTGCAATTGAGAAATCAACCTGCTCTCATTCCCATCTTGTCGGATAACAACGCTTGGTCAGTGGCCCTGATACTGACAAGTCAAGGCACCCTTTAGAGGCAGTATAAGACACACACAGAAATATTTTTTGGACGTTTTGAGCAACTCCCACAGCGGAAAGTAGCCAGAACATCTGCATAGGGCAAGTAGGAGGGGTGGTGTATTGGTCAAACAAACTCTGGACTTTCACCCAACAGACTGCTGTATAACATTTCAAACCCTAACCACATACTTTTGTTACCTAAAATTCAGTAAGTAAACCTAAAATTGCCGTGTATTTTTTTACCTGTTGTAAGTTGGGGGTTTTTTAAGAGACTGCATGCATTTAGCAAGTGAAAACTGTACATGTCCTGTGTTATTTTGAAAGGAAATGATGCAGCATCCTGAAATTGATAAGCTGTCCCTGAATGTCCATAACTGACTCTAGAGGGTACCTCAAGCATCAAAGTTTGACGCATAGGACCAAGCATCAGTATTTGACCAGTTGTGACAATGTGTTGGAAAAAAAATAGTGGTCATCCACGCGTCCCCGCTAAATAAGTAGCGCTAAAGGCTTTGTGACAGTGAATACTCGCAGGGCTTGTTAGTAAATTAGTAAAGCTGGTTAGCTAACCACTAATATGTTAGCCTGTCAGGAACATGCTAGCGCCAGTCAGTTTCAAGATTGTGTCAATTGTGTTACAGTTCTTACTTATTTTTTATACCTCTTACTTCTCGTCTACGTCTCTAAAACTCAGTGCTGACTAATTTTAACCTATGTCCAAATGCCGCTTGGACATGGACAGTATTTTGTGGTGGGCCATCACTGCATCATGCCTGAAAAGGGGCGAAAATTTGCACCTTGGTATCATATTCCCATCACTGTGGATTGGAGCTGTACGGATCCGGAGCCAATAAATCTCGACTGCAGAGACATTTGTCCCAAGAAAAAATGTTGATTGTAACGTTAGCAGGTGTTAGTGAGTATTTGTGAGTACAACTGTGAGGCTGACATGAACAGTTTTTCCCACCAGGCCTGAACAATATGACAATAATACATTATTCTGGAAAATCCACAGACCTCAATGTCAAAGGGACACTGTTACTATACAGAGGTGTTGTTGTTGTTGTTGACTTTTTACAGCTTGGCTTTCCAAAGCTGTGAGTGCCACAACAAAAATCTCAGAGACAAATATCTAAAATCAGCAGCAATTAAACCCCCAAACTATCTGCAAGGCTAGCTAAAATGACCCCTTAAGGCATAAGTAGTTTAAGCATTTTAACATATCTGCTCTACACACAGAGAGCCTGTCAGCTTGCTCTTTTCACAGCTACTCACAAGTAGAAAAACACATCTGTGTTAATCCTGGTCTGTGCATCAGTGGCCCCCACACAAGAAGGGCAGCGTAGTATTACCTCATCCCTAATCCCATTATTCAAATGACTCGTCCTTTCTCCAAACGTCAAGCAGGCCGTAGTGGCCCCCCTTGTTACTGTACACCACAAAGCTTTACTGGTGCTGCTGTAGGAAGGATATTCATTTTCACGTTCCTCCACTGGCACAGTTGTTCAGCAGATATGATAACATGCAATAAGACAAAATGATCAGACTGGAATTGGAGCCAGCAATTGTCCAGGTTTGGAGGCAGGTCATGAGACTTTTTATTTATTGTATTTCTGTTTTCACATAACAATGAAAGTGAGGCAAATAAACTAAAAAAGCAAGTGAGTGAGTGAAGAATCGTCTTCCTTTGGTCGACTCCAGCTGAGGTAAACACAGCCTGGAGAAAGGAGCCAACTGCAGAGGGAAAGCCTGCGCCCAAACAGGAACATCCATCACAAATGCCTCAGATTCCAAATATTTTCAGTGTGCAGTATTAAATGGACGCATTGACGTCAGGGCCAAACAAAGTTACTTATCTCCTCCTGTACCGACAACTGGAAGTGCTCTGTCCTGATGTTGCACTTCAAGACCTCCGCCTCCTCCTCCTCCTCCTCCTCCTCCTCCTCCTCGCTGCTCTCCTTTCTCTCCTACTTCACTTTCCCCTCTGTCCCAGCTCGTGGTTGACCCACAGGGGGTAAATGGGTGACCCCTCTACTTTCTCTGGACACAATAGCCTTTGATACCCAATGGTGGGAAAGAGAGCAAAAGGGGGCTCATTGCACATTCAGCTGAATTTGGGCAGCCGGGGCCGGAGCACTAGCAGCCCTTAAATGGATGCTGCCATTGATGGTTAAATCAATTCGGGATGGTGACAGCGTAGCAAGGCTCCAGACTGTAACAATTGCAGATTACAACAGTACTACACCCCTCCCCCAACATACACCCCCCCACCATCCTCCTCCACCTCCTCCAAACCCCCACTCCGTGCACTGCCTTTTTAGATGAAGTGTGGGGACTTCAGAAGGGTTTAGAGGGGTGGGGTTGGAGGGCGAAGGGGGGACTTTAGACAGGCGGGGAGGCTTTAGGGTGACAAAAGAGAAAGATCTCCTGTGAAAGAGAAGAGGGCGTGAGGAGAATAGACACATTCGGTGCAGCCGAATGCACAATGCTGTTTCACTCTTTTCTGAAACGAAAAAAAAAAAAAAAAATGCCGGCGCAAAACATTACTCAGTGATGAGAGAGCTGCTCCACTCAGCTGCTCTCCGTCCTCCTCCTCCTTCGCTTTCCTTCCCCTTCTCGCTGCTGCTCACACGCATTCATGCATGCATACCAGCACACACACACACACACATAGAATACATTTTTTTCTCTTTTAGGTGATTTGAGGGTGGGGGCGGGGGTCAGTAAGGTTTAAATCCCAGCCAGGGACTTTTAGTGCTGGATGGGTGGTCCTACATTCATAGTGTGGGTTGTGACACAGCAGGTTTGCGTGGATTTTTTTGTGGTGGGGAAGCGTCACTAGGTTTGCACAAGAAAAGGCTCAAGGCTGCCCTCTTCAGATTAAAACTGTGAAAATCAAATGGGAGTTCTGCATTGCCATCTCAGCGTTCTTCTCCGCTCTGCTCTGCTGTGTGTGGTGTTGGAGAGGAGACGAAACGATAGAGTGAAAATCCACTGTCATGACTTTAAGATTTACTCAATCTGCCATGTGTTATATTTACTACCTTAAATATTTTACATATTTTACATTTTTAAAGAGTTTTCATCGCAGATGCAGAAACACATCGTCATGCTACAAAGAAGCAAGATGGCAGTGTGTTTGTGTGTGAGGGGGTATTGGCTGACAGATGCACTAGAAGCCAGAGGTGGTCCATGGTTGCCATGGCGACTGTGTGGGCTGAAGGAGCTGTGAGCATATTGAGTATGCATAAAACTGGTCCCCTGAGATCTCTGTGTGGATTTAAGATGGCTGTCAGAGAGAGATCTGACTGGGCTTTCATTTGCTGTGATGACAACATGAGGAGCTGTACTACAGAAGGATTATAACTTCATTTTATTTGGATTTTGAGGCGCCGTGCAGACAGTTTGCAAGAGATGAAGCCTAGCTCCCTTTTTAGTCAAAGATCTGTTGATGAATCAAGTTTGGATGCGGCTTCCTTTCATCTACAGGGCGCTTTTATTTCAATGCCTCTCAGCAGAAACGTAGCTGAACTCCTCCTGTTGAACGCTGCCTTCGCCCAGACCCCCGTTGCCATGGTTACAGTAACTACGTGACAAAGCAAAGGAAGTGGATGATATGTCTTCCAGATGTTGTCTTTCCTAACCCTTACCCTTCCTTACAGACGGGAAATGAAAAGCAAATATTTCAAATGTGCTGATTTTCAGAATTTTCATTTGAGTCCAAATAAGCAAGAAACAGTTTGCCACTTAGATTTTTTTTGACAGTTTAGAGCAACTTTGCCATAATTAATTGTTTTTATGTGTGACAGTAGCATGTAGTTTTCTGGACCATTTTTGATGTTGATAAAATGTGTAGTGACTTGCAAAACGTCAGAGTCAGAGATACATCTACACTGATACCCAACCATATTCACTGCGAATCTGGTGTGAAATTTGTCAAAAAACAATCTTTCTAAGTTATATTCTTTCTGTCTGTGCCCCCATCCTTCTTTGTGTGTGTGTGTGTGTGTGTGTGTGTGTGTGTGCGTGTGTGTGTGTGTGTGTGTGTGTGTGTGTGTGTGTGTGTGTTTTTCACTCTCTTAAACCTGCTAGCCAGCTACAGCTGCATTCTCCAATTATCTACTTAGAAATGTAAGACTATCCAACACTGCCTAAAATTTTTACAGCAGAAGGCTATCATGAAATATATCGATGACAACACACACCCCGCTACACATTTTACAAGGTGAAGTCATGGATGTGTAAAGAGAACTGGATGCAGTGTTGTAGGCGGGGCCCTATTCATTCCTATGAAAGCTGCTCTGTGGTGCATGAGACCAAAAAAGGTTTGACATCCTAGGTATAAAATTAGCCTGCATTGTTGCACCCATAGAGCAAGGGCACCGGAGACTGTGGCTGAGCGGCTAGCTTCTGGTTTATCCCTTCTGCTTGCAATTTGATTGGTGATGAAGTTATTTCATTGTGTGGCGCTCTAGATTTTCAAAGTGTTATTTCAAACAAAAATAATGAAATAAATCATTTTGCAGAGCTTGTGACACTCAAAAAATGTATCCACTGACTTACATATATCTCCCTCCCAATGTAACTGGCAACATGTGATGGACCTGCACGGTGTAATTCCACTGTGTGGCCACCATCTCAAGTTGACTTCAAAGTCTGACATACTTCCTGAAGGCTTTGGTGAAGAGGGTAAAGTTAAAACAGAAGTAGTCAACCCGAGGTGAGTACATTAGCAATAGCAGCTAATAATACATAAAAGGCACAGCGGGCGCTAACTCCTGACTGACAGGAATTACTGCAGCCCTGAACTGTTTTATTTACGAGTTGTAAATCTAATGCTTGCTGTGAAGCGGTTTTAAGACTGATCATCAAAAAATAAAAAATGTCTTTGTTTATTTATTTCTTTAATATTATGAATATATGCTTATGCTTATCAAAATCCATAATGTACATTATAGTATAAACATCCACAAAATTACACTAACTGGTGATAGAGGAATAAAAGGCTTGACATTTGATTGGGAAATAGAGACTGAAAAATATGTCCTTTTTAGTTTCTGATAAATCAACCCACATAAGCAGCTGGTCCATCTTTGTAATGGTCACGTTAAAAACATGCAATATTTGATCTCTGGAAATTTCTGGATAAGATGCTGTCCGCTGGCCAAGAGGACACTATAAGCTTCATAGAGGACTGCTGCTGAAGGTGAAAGAAAAATAAAGAGCCATAAAAAGTAACATTTATTCTAATTAAATATTGATTAAAATGCAATTTCTTATCAGTATTTGTTGTCTCCTGCAGAAACTCATTATGACTGTATACAGGATACAGACAATTCATCATGAAGATAAATGTGTGTGTTCATCTGACAGCAGCTGCTGACAGGAGCTCCGCTGCCACGGAAACATACAGCAGGGGAATAACCTCTGCATTAGCAAAGGCTGCCTCTTCCATTCAGCTTGTTGGCAGCGGTCAGAACCAGAGCTACACATCAAACAGCCTGGCCTCCCATTCAGCCAGATCCATACTGTTATACTTATGAATTCATTAAGCCCCTTTTCAAACCACCTCCACACCACTTCACATGCTCTCCAGGACTCTTTCCATCCAATCACAGGGATAAATGTGTGTGTTTGTGTGCATGTGTGTTCTCTGCGAGCAGGACTGTGAACAGATGTGGCTGAGATTGAAATTTGTGCCAAGTAATATACAGTAGTTGGAGCATTTAGGCTTTGCTGGAGTCTGAAAATGCAGGAAGGGTAATTTTTTTTGGCCCTTTGAAAATCTGGATGGGGTGTTCTTTGGTTGAAATCAGGCCCCGCGAGGCTTGAGAATGTCATAAATGAGGTCCCTTGTGGCAAGAACGAGATAAGTCTGGGAGCACTCCACTTTGAACTTGAGAGCTGGAGCCTAGCAGAGCGGCAGTGTGACAACAGAATGCCGCCTTCTCTGGCGTAGTTGCGCCTTTTATTTCGCTTCAAACATTTGAAACCACATGTAAGAAAATACTCTTCATTGACAAGTACGTTTGTAATGATGCAAGCGCTCTTCGCTGCTTGTTTTTACTGGGGCCAAACTTCTCGTGCTTTCAAGTTGTTGCAATTATAAATTTCTATTTTGGCATTTGTAAAGTTTCCACTCACAAGATTAGCACCGACACAACTGGTTTTCCCCGACATTGTGGGCCGACTGAGGCCACCTGGATCTACCTCCCCTGAGTTCCAGTCTGCTGCACAGGACTATTTTTTATTGCACATAAGAATCATGAAAGGAGCCTTTCATCTGCAGGGCCTGTCTTGAACATGAAAAAGTTGCATTCACACTTCTGTGCATTGCTAAAACAGCTGTTAAGTTATCCTTTTGTGAAGAGCCGCTTTTTATCATCTCAAAGCTCTCACACAAAACCACACTTCCCTTTTATGGAGAGAAAGAAACTTATTGAGCTGAGTACCCCGAATCCCTTTCTTTCTTCTGTTTGCCTGCCTGTTAAGAAGAGCAGAGGAGCTTAAAGGCTTCATGCGAACCCTCTGCTTCTTATCATCATGCCAGTGTAGATTTATAGAATTAGGCAAATGATTGAAAGGTTTAGGTTTAGTTCTCACATTCGTCACTTGTCAGCGTGTCTGTTTTGTGGGTTGAAGGAGAGATTACTCCCAGGCTTGTGGTTTCTACTCCAGGATAAAGATCCCCCTCCTCCTTCCTCCTGTACCTACTGTATCTGCAGTGCCTCCCTGGATTCCATTCCACTTACTAAAGGTATGACCCGCAGGGCCCAGCTAACATCGCCGAAGCTCTTTGAGGTGTATACATTTACAGTACCAAGCTGTTGTTCATGGATCACTTCTCATGTTAAGTGCCATAGGCTAAAGTCAGCTTGGCTTCTCCACTCGGGTGTTGTGTTACATGCAATACCATCTCAGCACTTAGAAACATTTTGACTGCATCTCCTAATGCTTTTTATTTGGACTGTGAGAGGAGGTAGGAAGGTGAAAATACCTCTGCAGTCCTCAGTAATGCCTACAGCCTTCCTCTAGTGCTAGATATGGCCCCAAAAGGTCCACCTGGATGATAGCGCAGCCTGTTTGTAGCCTGAGAAGGAAAACCCGAGGTGAGCACGTTGTTCACTGCACCACTTGCTGCTGCTCGTTAATGCCTAGTTAGCACTACACGACTTTAGCCCTGATTTTCTCACTTATAGATTTTGGAGCTCCCCGACATGAGCAAATCAAAGGCAAATCAGCGTTGGCTCAGCACTCAAGCACTATGTGTGAACTGGCAGAGACATGAGCTGAGAGCTCGCAGATGCATGTGGCATAATCGTGCTTTCCAAGGTGTGTGTGTGTGTGTGACAGAGACAGGAGAAGATAAGGTGGAAGGTGGACTATTGCACACATTGTTTCTGTAAGTTATTATTCTAATGACTTAGAATGCTGCTTTGACTTTGGTGTTTTCTAGTAAGCACCCCCCGACCCTGGGTTGGGGTTCGACCCACACATCACATGACCCACTCATCAGGGAAAACTCCTGGCGAAACATCTTGTAGTGTGTGACTCATCGTGAAAACCACATTAACTTAAAGACTCCCATTTTCAAGTTGTGTAGTTTGAACAGCACAGTGATGTGAGGACTTTGAAAGTCATGTAGTGTGAACTTAATATAAGAAATATTAGAAATATATGTTCCCAGTAACAGTCACACAAAGGCTTACATCCCAAGTACTGGGGCCGCAAAACTGACCATGATTTAATTAGGCAAAGGAACAACTCTCACTTGATAGCTGTGGATTCAGCTCATTAGCAAAAGAAATCTCCATGACATTAGAGAAAAATGTGCTTTCACAGGCCCAAGGGCAATGTTCCTTTTGACTGCTCTCACACAGTCAGTTCCTCTGTCCACTCTTTCGCTTCCTCTCTGGTCTCGTCTGAGCAGACAGCACTAAGTGGTCATGACAAATATCACATCTGCATATCCATAGTTCCGAGTTCGGCTTCTTTCATTGTGCGCACTAAAGATGGGCGCTGGACCGTAACATTTGCAGAATGCACTTTTTCCGGTCATCTCACCCATAGTCTCATCCAGGCTTCCAGTCAGCATTAAAACTGGGGAAACCCTAAAACTAGTTTATGGAATCGGCAAAAAAAAGCAGAATGACTTAATGTAATCTAAGTGTGGACTCTAATCTGACCTCAGAATCTAAACCTCAACCTCCTTGCGAAATTCTCCACCATGTTCACCACCTAGTTGCTAACTTTGTCTGCTGAGCAGGTAGTGCTCAAAGGGTTCATCAGAGCTTTTCTGCTGAAAACAGCACCCTGATGCTGCAGGAGATGGGCTTAATGAGGCTGAACCAAAACAGTAAAGGTGTGGGCCGTAAAACCAGAACAGTGAGTTCAATGCAGCACAGAGCTGACAGGAACTGCAGACTTGGATGATAATTCTCTGGGTTATCACTACAACTGACATTATTCCGTCTTTGGTAAAATTTTATTTGTTCAGCTTTGAGATTTCATTCTATCAAACACCATCCTTTATTTGATCAGAAATCCATTAGTATTCTGTAATTTCCTCTTAATATACCGTAGTATTTTTCATTGTAGTATATAAAGTAGTTTTATTTTGCGATCCCTCAGGTGCACTCAACCAGGATGTAAGGATTACACCCCTGTAACAAGAAGGTGGCTTGTTTAGTGGAGCATTATAAATAAACATTCAGTGTGGTCCCTGTGAAAAGGCCATCCAACATTTCATAAAGGTCACGACGATGTTTGTGTGAGCTGTTGTCTGGAAAAGAGAATCAAAGACCACTGTACTGTATTGTTGAAAAATAAGCCCTATTTTGACATGTGGTCTGACAGCTCCTTTCCAAAAGTTTTCTATGACAGTTCTTCATCATTCCAAATAGCAAGGTGTGTGTATTTTTATAATCAGTGTTTCAAAGTGCTGATTTTTGCTTCCAGAAAATAAGATTTGCTTTGAACTTGTACGCTCTTTCTTAGCCCTGGAAGCAGCAGCTTGACTAAGAATTTTTCAACACATTTTGTACCATGTACCAGTTATTTGGAGGCCAGGAGATGTGGTTGAAATGTGATTTATTTATTTTTGATTGATGGTTTACCCTTGTGCCTCCGTGTGCAGCTATTGTTGTGTAATGCCAGACAAGTAAGGTTGGATGGATTTGCCCCAAGTTTAGGCGTAGGCACTTTAAGTGGTGCTCCAGTTGAGATCACAATGTTGGCTAAGTTCGAAGATGGGTGAAGTCTGAGCAAGGGGGCTGTAAGAAAGGGGGTTAGGAAGTAGAAAAGAGGTCATTGTTCCCCTCATTTTATGCCCCTGGTTGACATTTGCTTCAAGTCGCAGATCGCTGTATCACGGCTGGAGTGATCCCATTGCAAGTTGGTTTCTTGTCTTTTACGATTTACCAACTGTTGTCATGACATTTCAAGGTGTTGTCATCAACCTTGACAAGACATTCTCACTCCGAGCCTCATGGACTTTCCATGTCCAGATGCAACATGCAAGGTATCCTGGGTACGCTGATTGTTGACGTTCTGGAACCTAACACGAGTTTAGCGTTATAATCTCATGGGATTTTCACCGCCTTAACTTTCATTCTTGTCCTGCTGCATTTCTCCATGATGCCACCGGCTGCTATTAAACTACAAAGGCAACTGGCCACATGTCACAGGGACATTAAAGGATGGCTTTTTTCGTCAGTGTCTGACATCAGAAGTCACAAATCAAGTGCTGGATTTCAAAAACTTCAGCGTGAGACCAGGTTGAGCTTGAAGGAATCCGAAGTGTTATGAGAAATGATAATGATAAGGGCACAACTGATGGTTTTTATCGAAGAAGAAGCGGTAGAGATAATACAGTGTTTGGACCTAAACCCAGACTGATACCTGTTTAGAGTGGACTCTGAAAGGCCTTCTTAGACAGAGAGCCACTGAGTGTTTAAAAGGTCTTCAAGAAGGTTTCCAAACATGGTAGAGAGACCACAGGTCATTGACTTCCTCCTCCCCTAGGTGCAGTTCTGCAGGCCTCCCTGTTTCCTGACCCTGGCAGCTCGGGAGCTCCAGGCTCCCTGGGCGGAAAGAAAGCACTAACCCACTGTGAATTATCTGCAGAGTATTAGTATTGCCCAGCCACAATGGCAGAGGCCCGCACACAATGCTGGGAAGTTCTGCACAGCAGCGCGAGATGACACATCCGGCGTGGGCCAAAAGATCACATCATCCTATTGTTCGTTATCATTGTGCGGCTGGGGGGAGCTCTCAGGGGAAAAGAGGCGATGTGTCCCTTTTGTCTTTATCTCTAACTGTCTTAATCCTTGCTCTTTTCACGGGGAGGCTGTGGTCCTGGCTGGGCCTGTGGAGCAGTGAAAGAGTTTGACAGTTAGCTGGCAAGAAACTGTCTCCCGGAGTCTAGTCAGCCTCTGCCAGGACTTCTACTTTCACTTCTCTTTTGAATCTGAGCCAACCTGAACTACCATTTCATCTCGTCCCCTCATCCTGAGCTGTATTGTACAGCAGATTCTTCCCATCGCCCCAGAGAGATTATGTACTATAAAATAGCTATTTTCTTGGCACAGTGACAGTTAGGCCTGAGGTCAGGTTGAGATCCTGCTATAACAAGATCTGCTGCTGCTTGTATCCCTAATGCATCACTCACAGTTATCAATGTACAGTTAAAGCTACATAGTACATATTGATCTGAAAGTTGGAGCCAAAAGACAAGATCAATCACCTTCCTACTTCACAGTCCATGTGTACAGAGAATATTCAGTCACATGTGTGTCATCACAGTACAGTTCAAAGGACCAGGATCTGGTTCAACTGCTACAATAGTATGTCAAATTAAAAAAAAAACAATACACAGGATCAGGATCCGGCTCAGCGATTATTTTAATACTCCAATTTAATAATACAATACACTGGATCAGGATCTTGCTTAACAGGTACATTAATGTGTCAAGTTTTTAAAAAAAAACGTGGGAAAGTTACACAAACATTTTGTGGTTTCACACACTATAGCTTGCGTGTGCGGGCATGTGCATTTGTGTGGGATGTTTTTCAGTCTCATGAAATGTGTACATGTGGTAAAGTCCTTAGTGTAACTGGAACGTTAACAGGAAGTATATTATAAACGTCTCTCCCCAACAACACAGTACCAGCCGCCTGCAATAGTCCAACTCGACAAACTTGTGCAAACAACTTAATTGTTAAACAAGCGCAGGCAGGGCTGTGGGGTGCCCCGCGTTTGTTTTAGGCAGTATCCTGGCAAGAAGGAAAATACACAGGGGTCGCTCAGAAGGGAAGTCATACACACCAACAGAAAATGCTGTCTAATTCATTTGACATGCAGAATACATCACTGCTGATGGGTCGACAGTCAGTATGTTTAACTGCAATGAATTACATATTTAAAAAGAAAACAATTTAAAAAATGTTGAATTGTGGAATTGTATTCCTTCCTACCCCATATATCTTTTAACTGAGATCATATAACCAGGTAGAAATGACAACACAACTTGTTTTACATACAGATCATCCAGCTAGCTGTATAATTTTGGGGTGAAACCATCAGCTGCGAAGAAATATTGCTTATTGTTAATGCCAAGAATATGTCTGTGTAAAACTGCAGCAGGAGTTTTATCTGGTCCCTGGGAACTGCTTTAAAACAACATTTACCGTGGCCAAGTGTTAAGCATTGACTTGCTATAGTCTATCAGCATTTAGTCACACTGCTTGCCGCTGCACTTTGTCCTGCACTCTGAGCTGTGCGGTCACAGGGTCAGAGCTCTGTGCTGCTCCAGGAGTCGGTCTGGCCAGCCTGAGCGGGAGCCGAGCCAGAGCAGCCAGGGCAGCAGGAGTCCAGCCAAACAACGAGGCCAGCTGGCTGCAACAGGAAGATCGTTTCTCGCCTGTTTTGGATCAAGCCCAAAATGGGCAAAGTTGTCTGGTTCTCTGACAAGTCTTTAGTTCAAAGTCATCGTAGTGACACAGACGGATGGTGTTATTGGTCATGCACCTGTATAAGCAATGATGCTGTAATCGGAGAGCTCTAGCAAAGCAGAATGCACTCATCAGCACATTTTTCACAATGAGCAAGCTATCGGGTGAATCAGTGGTGTGACCTGTCTCAGTTATTGCCGTCATCACTTTTATCCTTGTTTGACTTGAGTTCAGTCTCAGGGTGATTTTTCTCTTCAGTGCACTGAAGATACAAACATTAAAGCTAGACTGCTTTCAGAAGTGACTGTGATGAGGAGTAGGACAATGAAGCTTCCATGGCAGTCTTGTATGATAACTATATATGATAACTTTATATATATTATAGTTACTTCAATCCTAAAGAAAAAATAGGCAAGTATTTTTGCTTTAACTTATAATTATGAACTAAATGTTGACTGAACAGGGTAATGGCTTTCGAATAATGACACCATTGGCGTTTTTAAAGATTGATTCGCTATAAGCCTCAACCTCCTGCTGACAGAGGCAGAGGCCTCCTCAGGTGGTCTGTGACTGACAGCTACCTGCTGGCCCTGGCTAGACTCCACAACCATCCCGACCACACCAGCAATAATAACAGGAGGGATATTGATCCTCTTCCAGGCCATGTTTTCCTTCCACTGAGAGGATCTTCAAACACAGACCTCACAGCTGTCACAACACAGGGGATTCAGGAGAGTTCATATTGAGGGAAACTGACAGTATGGGCTGATGTCACGGTGACTTTGAGCAACATGATGCTGTCCCTACCAAAAAACAGCAGCATCTTGTTTGATAAAAAGCTCTAAACAATGGATGTTAACATTTTTCTCTTAAATCTTGTCTTAACTGACCATGTGTTGGACCCAGCTAGTCTTCCATGACTTGTGTGACATATACAAGTGATCAGAACCAGCTTCAATGTTCCATCTGTCAGCACCAACATCGGCCCTCTACTATCCTCTACAAGTCTTTTTGTCAGAAGGTAGCAAGGAGCCCCAATCCTAGATGCTGCCTTGGTTGTTTTACAGACAAGCAATAAAATTAGTACTCATTTTCGTTTCTGATTTCCTTGTCTGTCTTTTCCATTGACTGTAAAGAAGAAGTGGACATAGCCATAGTGACGTCACCCGTTACGGTTACGGACTGCCGATTTGAAGCCTTGAGACTAGCATTTTGACTGTAACCATCTTGTTTCATTTAGAGCCATGTTGACCATATTTGGACAAGAGGTTTGAGCTGGGGAAGGGTTGCATTAATATGCCTCTATCCTGATTGACATGTTGCTGTTTCAACAACTTGTTTATCACAAGGTAGCCATGCCCTAAAGTACACCATGCTTTATCATCTATTTTACCCTTAAATGGGACCTTAATTTACCAAATGAACATTGCGCTGTTTTAAAGAAGACTTGAAATTAGTGATTTAGACCATAAACTCATTAAAAAAATGTATACTGTTGTACTAAAGTGAAAAGTAGGGTTGTTTTCTCATAGACTTGTATACAATCAGGCTTCTTTTTGGAACCAGTGGAGTCGCCCCCTGCTGGCCATTAGAAAGAATGAAGGCTTAAGGTAAGTCTTCATCGGCTTCACTTTTCAGATCTGAAGACCATGTTCATTTCTTTATCCAGTCTATGGTATAGTCAGGCTATTATCTGGCTAACATCAGGCAGTCTAATCACAGCATTAGGACAGAAGCCACAGTGAGGCTGGATGGATGGCTGTGTTCAACTTTAGAGGTCACGGTTAGCTGTCACAATCAGCAAACCAGGTTTTTGCTGAAAAGAACACACTGTATGTTCTTTGCAAACTTGTCAGGGATAACAAAAGGTTAAGAATATGTCAAATCAATTAAATGATACTTGTCATAGTTTATAGAGTAGATAATATAGCTACTGCTACATAAGCTGTTTGTTGAACTGTTTGTGGGTTGGCGTTGGTGGGGAGGATTGCGGAGGAGTGATAAATTGTCATCTCAACAGTTTCGCTTGTGTCCAAACAGCTCAAGACGCGAGCCCAGGGAGGACAGAATAATTGCTCTCTGGTGATTTTGGTTTCAGAGCTCAGACAGGCGGGAAGTGCCTCTCCTGGGAGACAGCGGCTCGTACAGTCGACTCCAGCTGGAAGTCTCTGTGCTGTCAGTTGATGGAGACCACTTCTCACTTTTTAACATCTGACTTGGCCAGAAAAGAGAGATGTGAAACTGCTCTGCTTCTGTCAACACTTTTGGCACAGTGCTACGAAACAATATAAGCTGTTGCACTGTTTGGACTTGTGCTTTGCGCTTTGTGTTGTCAAAGTAGAGATGGATACAACTCCAACTTTTAAGTGCTTAACTCAGCAATCGCACGCATCTCTGGAAAATACACTTTTGTGGTTCCTGTAGCCTGATCATCATCAACACCATCATCATCGCCCCTCACTTCACATTATAATAGCGTGTTACTGATAGAGACCAGGTGCTATTTTCTTACTTAGATGGGCAAGCCCACATTCCAAAGAGCCAATGATGAATGGATACATTTCCTGTCGTCAACACAGGGACATGAACCCAACGAGTTATGGGAAGATTTGAGGAGGAGACAGTGACTGAACATCCAACTGGAATTCCCAGGACCAACGTTGAGGACAGCACACAGGCCCATGTACAGTAAAATATCATGCATGTGGAGTGTTTCTTTCACCCTCAGTTTGCACCACCTCCAGTGTGATGTATCATAAAACATATATTTTCCCTCGCTTTCCGCTCCAGCTGTGAAAATATTTTCTCTGTCAAACATCTGTTGGAGGAATGTGGGGACAGAGCCGACCTGCTTCCTGTCAGTAAAGCTGCAGAGTGGTACCCCCCCCCCCAGCCACCCTCCCCTCAGCTGGCTGCTCTCTATAGTGAGTTCCCAAACCTGCCCTGTACATTTCCCATCATCCTTAAATGCACTTATGCCCACATATAGTTTAATATGTGTATAATATACAGTACAGTAGTTAGAACCAATATGACCACTTCAATCAGCAGTATATGGAAGCAGAAAACTTTCCTAGCAAATGTATTTACTGTAGGGACAACCAGTCAATCTCATGGTTACCATGTTGGCTACGCTCTTCCAATACAAACAAGGTCAAAGCTGGCAATGCTTTTTTCTATTACCAATAGATCAAGTGAGTATGTGTAATATGGGATGTGATACTCCCAGTGATAAACCCACAAAAAATTCAAAATTCAACTGACTTTGCATTACCCTCAGCTTTTTAGCCTCTTTTAGCTGATTTTCTTGGTTTTCTGACTTTAAAACTAATGATCAGCATAGTTTCAGACTGGACCATAGTTTCTCAAAGTGTGGCCCACGGTCCAATGGCAGCCCTCACAGACACTTTGTGCTGCCCCTGAATGTGATAGGAAATGCGTGCATTATAATTTAATCAACCACAGTCAATGTCAATACTTTTTCTTTCAATTGAGTGCTGCAGTGATGATGTTTATTTATAGGCCAACCAAGCAGGAACCTTCAGAGCTGAAAAATAAAGCCAACATGGAAGTGACTAAAACTGCAGTTCCTTCCTTGAATGGCCACTTGAGGCTGACCCCAGAGGCCAGTCAAGCCCCACCAACCTCAATGTAAAAAATGCCCAAATTTACAGCAGAAATAAACATGTCTACAGCTTGGTACAAAAAATTATTTTGGTCTCTATAGCTGGCAATGATGACCGAAATGTCAGTCCAGGGGTCCACAAACTTGGTGACGTCACGGTAGTTATGTCCATTATTTTTACAGTCTGTTAGGCCAACACAGAAGTTAATATCGCCCTAGTTCCGTCAACAAAAAGCCAATGGAATTTTTTCATGGATTTTGGACTGTTGCAGAAGATAAGTTCTGTGACAAACAATACCACTTTTATGATTTTTTAGGCATAAATGCAATCACCACAAGTGACATCCCAACGTTAGACTCAAAACAAACTACAGTATAGTTGCATGACTTCATTGTCGCCACCACAACAAGGCTTTAACGCTGTGTTTCGATTAATGATTTTCTTTAGTCTCATTTAGCCACTTCTATTTATGAGTGGGGTGTTGACAAATATAATTTATGTTATAGAACACAACGTTAACATCTGTTAAGCTAGTGTTAACCACAGACCTTATTTCAGGCATCTAACCAAAAACCCACTGATTTCGAAACAGGGGAACCAGGAGTGCTAAAATGATAACTTATCTACGGGTTTTAGGACTCATTTCTGCACCACTCTATAGTTTAAATGTAATACACTATTCAGCCACTGTGTCACACTGCACCCCCTTTACAAGCATTTGTCAGGCTCAGAATGACAACTTGTAGAAAACTACTGGTCACATGGCAACTACAGCACCTCACAGTGTTGCAGGAATTATGTTGTCATCAGTGTTAGTTCTGTTCGCTAAAGATGGCTATTTTGGTGGACAACTCAGTTTAGTGTGGAAGAGAGATAAAAAAAGATATTTTGTTTATGTATGAACTTTTCCTGCGCAGCCTGCAATCATGTGCTGACTGCCAATATTGGCATTTAGCCATCAAAACTTTGAGAACCCCTGATCTTGATAAAGTTAGCAATTAGCTTGGAAACATAATTAAGCATTTAAATAGTGAAATGTTTTGTTCAGTGGTTGAAACACCAAAAGAGAACTATGAAGTAAGTGAACTTTAGCATTACATTTGTCACATGAACAGGAAAGCAACTCCAAATTTATCTGCTGGATGTGTAAACAGGCCACCGTTTGTTAACAAATTCTCCATAGTGACTGGTGATAATATGTCAGTGTTGTGTTTTCAGCTAATTTCACTTCCCCAAGTGTAAAAAAAACCCCAACCCAAAACAATAAAGCAGCTTCAGGGTTAGGGTTAGGTCGAAGCAACTAACATTTTAGGGTGAATAAGGAAATGCTGCTGCCCTACTCGTGTTACATAGTTGTGGTTTAAACACAGAGTTAGAGCAGCTAATAATACAGCAGGGGGCTGAATATAACCTTGAGCTGCCACAAATTCCTGTAAACCTCCAAACAACTGTATTAACATATATCTTGTCACAATATTGTGTTGGAGGGTTCCACTGACTGGGAAAGAAAAAGTACATTACATGCATTTACTGTAAAATGTCTGTAAGTTTTCATATTAAGACTTAGCTGACATGTTGAAAGGGTAATTGCTCAAGTCGTTGAGGCTTTAATTTAAGGCAAATTAAACAATTTTATCACAGTTATGGTAACATGTCCATCCTGGTTAAACACAAACAACTTTAACTGAAAACGAATTCCTCAGGAGAAAATGAGTTGCCATGCCCACCCACATCCTGCTGACTGAGACCATGAAACAGGCTGCTAATAATTAGAGACAGTATGTTCAGGAATTCAAGAATAGTCTCCCCAACAGTTGGTGTTAAAGTGTCTGCAAGAATTAAAGCTGTGTATCTTACCAAGCATAGTGCATTTATAACCAGTACATATGCCAGTCCTCCACCCTTTGCATTTCTTATGGGGCAGATTCAAAATATTGTTATATGCAAATAACCAGGTAAACATTTAAAGTACAGTATACAGACGTGTTTCAGGGATCTTATTTCTTGACTCAATTGCAGAGCCATTATTTAACCACAATATTTTGAAGCACAAGTCAATTTACTGCAAATAGCAAAATATAAATAGACAAGAGTCAAACTGAGATCCCACAGCAGGGATACTCATCTTGCTTTGCCCGGGGGCCATTTTTGCAAAGAGGCCAGGGGCCAGATAATAAACTACTTGCAGCCCCGGGCAGTTTTTGGTGTATGCAGGGGTGTTTCTAGGATTTGAGGACATATGGGGCTTCGCTGTTGGATGGTCATGGGGACCATTCCCTGAAACTTCTTTTAAAAAACAAAAAAGCACTCTGGCACCTCATATACTTTCAAAATACAAAAAAATTCTGAAATGATACAGTGCAGTAGCTTCATCTTCCAACATAACTACATAAATATATATGTATATGGGCTTCAGCCTTAACTGGTAACACTATGGGTGTGACTCTGTTACTGGTGTTAACCTCAGCCAGTACAATCATTTCTTTTTCCAAGGAAATTGTATGACAGTCCCCCTGCTGAGGCGTTCTTGGGCAAAACACAGAATCCAGATTGACATGAGCTGGTTTTCCTGCAAGGATCAATTTAACGTCACATTAAACAAACTCTGACTCTGAGTTCAGATAAACAGCGCTCCATCACATGCCTTGACCCGTAGCATGATGGACGATATTGTGTCCTTTTCTCTCAACGTGAATTTGAAGTGAAGCTTGACGGCTTGTTGATGCGCAGTCTACGCACACTGCTGCGATAGCCCTGGAGTCACGAAGCAAAGACAGTTTCTGTCAGTCAGTGCCGTTCACACACTGACAGCTCATGGCACTTTTATCACAGTAGGTCAATAGCTGCCATTTGACTATCAACATGATCTGTCTGCTTGTTGTGTCTCTGGCTTTGCTACTATAAATATCACTGGACATATATATAGTGATACATGATGGTTTATAAAGTGTTTGTTTTTACTTGCATGATGTCAACATCAGATTGTTTAGAGTGACATACAAGAGGAAGTAAGGAAGTAGGACAGGGGTTGTAGGAGCAAAGGAATTGAAACCAAGAGTTTGAAGAGCCCCATATCACAACAAAGTTTTATAGAATATGAATGAATGATTATATAGATAGTGTACATATGAGTATATATGTTCCATCTGCATGATCTGGAGCCTTTGTGTAGTTCATGTGTAGCAGTGTAAATACATTTAAGAGTTTAGCCACAAAGTTGAAGTGTCCAGTGCAAGTTTTGCATTTCTTTACCCAAGCAGAGGTCCATAATTAACTCAAAGGTTATCCACTCAGAGCCACTGGCCTCATCCTTGGCCTTACATCCATTGTTTGAGTGACCTCCAAGGTCAGCCTGGCCAGGAAGCAGATGGGCAGGGGTCTGAGATATCGCCACATGCTGTGGTCAGTTGTGATTGGCCACGTTCTTGTGTGGCTGGACGATGACACAGTGTGTTATGAGAGCAGAGTGTGAGGGGGCCTGCTGTTTGGCTTTGGCTGTGCCGGGGCCTGACAGGAGCAGCTGGGCCGCTGCACAGGGTTCCCATTATTCATGTGGGGTCCTGGCATTAGCACTCGTGCACACTGCTGCGCTGGGGGTGCTGCACCAACTGCCACTTACTGTACAATCAAGTCTGTGGAAGGACACAGCGAAGGAGAGGGCAAGGGTGGATGGGAGGGTTTCCTGCCAAGAATCCTGAAAGACAGCCATGATACTGTACTGTAAAAGTAATTATGCTGTGTCACTGAATGCACTGAGGGCTTTTTTCAGATGCAACACAAAGGATAGGCTTCTTGTCATGTAACTTGGTTTGGAAAGTTGCTGCAAATGCCCTTCTAGAGGCAGGTGCAATGGATGGCAATATTGGCTGGACATTTCAGCCAGTTCCCATTCCCAGATCGTCAAATAGTGAAGCATTGTCACGCCCCCTTTTTTATTGACATACAAGGCACCCTTGAGCTTCTTTATGAGACACACCACTGTCTCTCGGGTGAAACACGTTGGAGCACATGGTTAACATTGGGAAATGGTCACAATTAGGTTTAGGCAACAAAATTACTTGGTTAAGTTTAGAAGATCCTGGTTTTAGTTAAAACAAGTACGTTTGTTACAGGGTTACACAATGTGGACACAACGTGATGTAAATACGTGGCATGATGTAAGTATGTAGTCACATGCGTTTGTAACTTATGTAATGTTACCCTTGAAATAACTGAACATTGACCTTTGGTTTCACACAGGACACAAACAGTGGTCTCCTAGTTGGAAGTTCTGTGTTTGTTTGACCCATTCGTCTGCCCCAACCACCTCTCTACGCTACCTTTCTGGCTCTTTTTTTCTATGTCATTTAACCTGAACATCTAATATTGCCAAATATATGTTTACATTGGAATAAGTTGAAAGCCCAGTGCATCTCTGACAAAGGGTGGCTTGTGCATTGATATCAGACGCTAAGGGGCATGACAAAACATCAGTATTTGAGGACCTGGATGTGAGACCAGGCTGGACAGTTGGTCACCATGCATGCACCAAACACTTTGACCCAAAGCAAGAAAGTTCAGCAAATCAGATTGTAATAGAGTCAGATTGTAATAAAATTAGGTATGAATTTATCCAGTCCCCAGTGGATGAATCCATAAATCTAGCATAAAAAACTGTTGGCTTCTTTTCTTTTAAATTTTCTATGGAAATTTACAATCCCAAAAAGATGTAACCTAATAATATGGGTGACCCCTTTGTCATTCCTACAATGCAATAAAACCACTAAAAAGATTCTACTTGTACAAAAGTAACATCGAATTCTGATAAACAGACTTTAGTTAATGTATCTGAGCACCTTCATGCTTCCTAGAGGATGAATCCTTTTTGTATTTTAGACATTCATGGTCTTTTCTCAGGCGCCACTTTCCTGACAGTATTAGCATTTCTAGTGCTTAAGGTTCAGAAAGTATATCTAGATTGAAAGCATAGTGAGATTTTAGATGCAATTACATACTAGGATCTCGTCCCTGGGAATACACATCCAAACTATACCCTATTTCCTGGGAAATATGATAGCACGAAAACAGGGAAAATCCAGTTACATTCTAGATGTAAACCAAATAGGCTGATACAATATGCATATCACTACAGAAATATGCAAGCTCTCTATGTAAACCTTTACATCCCCCATGTTAATGCAATTCCCTGAGTCATAAGGGATGCAATCTCAGCAGCACAATGTTAAGTTCCTTTTGGCCCACCAAATTCATCTATTGAAAGAACTGTCACATACACAGACATTGGCTTAAACACAAAACATAGCTACTCACACACAACATTCACTTCACATTTAAACTGAACACAACTTAAAGCATTTCTAATTGCCTTTTTTGGCGGCATGGGTGCAGACAAAGAAGCTATAAACATTTACATATTAGATATCACCACTTTATCATTATTGGGGTAAAATCTAAAATGCACCAAAATCTCCAAAGCCCTGAGCACTATTAATAGTGCAGCTTTAAAAATAATTAATTAATCTGTATGTTGTTGGCCTTGCCCCACCTTTTCATAGAGTATAATGAACATGGCTTCCTCTGGTAGCCACTAACAGGGTTTCATACTGTACTTTTAGTGCCGAGCCTGGTGTGTGTCGTGAAGATGACTTTAATGACTGTGATTCCAAGGATTTTTAAAATAGACCGCATGTTTTTATTGTCCCCGTTACACAACCGCGCACAGCTGCATCATCATCTATTCCACAGGGACCCTGACTGATTACAGTTGTTGCCTCCTACTCTCCCACTCAAATCGTTGAGCAGCTTGTCTTCCCTTTCCCTTCTTCCCCCCAATGGGGGTGATTAGTGTTCACATGTGGACACTAAGGATATGGCGTTAAATCTAAGCTAATCACCACTGTCCCCCTCTTCTCTGAACCTCAGCTCAGGATAATAACCTTAGACTTCCTTCCAGGAGTCATATGAGGATCCAGTTTATCTGAGCACACTTGTGAAATAATCTTATTACAGGGCCACTGAGCACATGAATCGGTTGCACAGGAGTCCTTCATACCATCTAATGTCAAGGGCAGCATGATGATGATTGTCCATGTCTGATGCCACAGTAATGTTATTTCGCTCCAGTCAGCCATGGCATTATTTGATTCAGGTGTTGTGGCACAGTCACAGTTGATTGTACAAGCTGCAGCAGTATGTACTCAGAGTGAGATACACAAGGCATACCCAGATCTTATAAATATATATATAAATACTAAATGTATGGTTTTGCTCATAGCCAATCACCACAAGTGTGCTTAAGTTTAATGTGACATGTGATTGGCCTGTCAAGTCATGTCTGCAGTATTTAATGAAAGTATAGCTATACCAAATGCCTGTGGTGTCTGGTGGCATTTTACACAACTGAATGCTCCTATTTACATGATGGGTATGAAACAAAGAAGAAACAAAATGAAGTAACTTATTGGTATCTCTTTCACCCATAAACTGCATAAACTAATGGACCTAGTTACCATGACTTCACCCATTGGTTTGAGGACTACCGTCACAAAGCCTCGATTTTAGCATTTCAGTTGTTCACATCTTCTTTTTTTGGAGCCAGAAGTGACCATGTTTGGATGAGTGGGTGGAGCTGTGGAGCAGCAAGGGGTGGAGCTGACTCATTGACTGTAGCAATGCCTCACAGACAACATAGCATTCAAGCAGCCCCACCCTTAATTATATGTGAGAACCGCAGTTTTTGGCAATGCTGTGTTGGCTTCATTTTTAAGCCCAGCGGGCTGTCGCTTGGTGTCACCTTAAGAGTACTGGTTTTGGTACTGGTGTAACTAAAACATTTAGCCGTTAACAAAATCTGCCTCAAAGTGCCCCTAAAGCCTTACTAGTTAACATTCTATATCATGACTGTTTAATATGTACATATAACAAAGTGTAACAGGACTAAGAATTGATAGCTATGCCAGCATCCCTGTGAGGATGTGCTCTAAGTTAAATGCTAATGTCAACATGCTAACATGCTAAAATGACAACGCTAACATGCTGATGTTAAGCAGGTATAATATTTGCCATGTTCATCATCTTAGTTTAGGATGATAATGTGCTAATATTTGCTAATTAGCACTGAAAGCAAAGTACAGTTGAGGATTGTGGGAATGTCTTCAGTTTTGAAGGTATTTAGTCATAAACCAAAGTACTGGAGAAAGTACAATTTTGATGTGATGGTAGCCTCTGAAAAGTTAGAGGATCACCATAAATGAAGGCATGATTGTGTCAGATTTCACAGCAATCCATCCAATAGTTGTAACCTTTCACTTAGTGTGTGTGAGTGGGTAGGATACATTTCGTGGTATCATGAATGTCTGTATGCCAGTACATTTTTTAGATGTTGAGATATTTGTGATATTTGTGAAGTGAAAATGTAACTCTAAAGTTAGACAGATTCATCCTCTAAGGATCATGAATGTCTGTACAAAATTTCATGGCAGTCAGTCCCATTGGTGTTGAGGTATTTTAGTATGGAACAAAAGCAGCAGACTGACTGACTTATCAAAAGACCAGCATTGCCATCCCTAAAGCCATGTTATTATGTTATTAGCATCCCAAGAAAACTACATGCTGTCCTAACAATTACTGAGCTTCATAGATGCTGATAGTGGGGCTGGGCAATATGGAGAAAGTCAAATACAGCAATGTTTTTGACCAAACACTTCAATATCTATATTGCAGCGATGTTTTAGGGCTGACTGTTAGTGCTTTCACAAAATATTTTAACTGAGATTTAAACAGTCTGTTAATTTCTGAAAATGACATGACTTTACTGTAGTGCAGCCTTTATAACCAGGAAAAGACAACACTTACGATCATCGATATAGATGGATTTTGTGACCTTTGGACAGAGCCAGGTTAGCTGTTTCCAAACTTTATTCCAAGCTAAGCTAACTGGCTGCTGGTATTAGGTTCATATTTAATGAATAGACAAGAGTGGTATGGAGCTTTTATCTAACTCTCGGTAAGATCTTCACTAAGCATCCAGTCAACATTTGTGTATGGGTCCCATTTGGGTAGTAAATGGACTGAAAATGGGCCCAATATTGGATTGTCCATTGGTTTCATAATGGTCCTGTGTCAGTTCCCCACATGGATGACACTTGGTGTGTCCCAACTAGACAACGTGCACAAGACCCATCTTGGTCCCAACTTTAAGTTCTATGTGGGTAGCCTAAAACATGGGCTGAAATACCGGTTGTAAGTCGGTTCGTTCACAGTTTCCATGTTGGCCTCATGCCCATTGCCCATATGGGAGTCATGCAGGATTACACTGGCTGTTAGGTTTGGCAAGAGTTGGGCAAGATGTGCAAGACCTATATGGGCCTTATCACTCAGTTGTGTGTGGGTACTACACTGGGATATGGGATGTAGGTTAGTGTTCCATTACAGCTTCATGTTATTTGCCCACATGGTTTTCACCCAAGGTTACAGTGGGTATTCCAAAACTTTGAACTATCCATTTACATTAATTACTTTTTCCAAACTAAATTGGTCACTGATGAAATTTTGCCACCCAAAGATTTGGGTCAGTTTCTGCCACAGTGTGCCATAACTTGTTACTGTATAACTGCAGGTGGTACTACGTTCAAATGATGGATACCTTATTTTGGAACAAAACTCTTCATGCCATAAAACTAAGTTAATGTTTGTTCAGAGACAGCGGGGGGTTATAACCAGAAACAGCTGTGTATGTGTCGATCATGCCCCAGCGTATAGAGAACTGCAATGACCTCCAGTCACTCTACAAAACAGCTGGCTGTACTGTACCATGTTCTTCAGGGAGAGTGAACGATAGGAAGGATTGACAAGAACGTTCAGAGTATTTTGGAGGAAGTGTATCGTTTGTAATTACTAACTTGCCCACGTTGTGTGTGGGAGTTGAAATTATTGCTGTTCAAGGTTAAATGATCAAAGCACTTCAGCTCGAGTTTGTCTCGATATTGGGCAGTTGTACTGTTGAGGCTTTTTTCCTGCTCCAAGTTTCAAATTGATAAAGGGCTTTGAGTGTGAGATATATTCAATACATTCAATCATTCAAATGTCAGCCCAGACCAGAGTTTATTGCACATTACCATGTCTAAAAAAGAAATTTTTTCATGAACAGGAGTTTAGGGTGAATGGATTTTCCATCTGGACCGGGAGGGAATGGAAAAATGTGTCCCATCTCTGGTGATTTACAGTGTAATATAATTTGTGCTGCTCTTGTACAAAGCCAGTGTTACACAAACTGCAGGGCTGAGAAGCAAGAGGCAAGTGGACCCATCGCAGCAGGTTGAAGGGAACTGGCCTCCTTTCAAAACACACTTAATTGAATAATGGTTCCATAAATCCCTATTTTGTGGGCATTCTGTAATAATGTCAACACTGCACCAGTAATATTTTACAGTCTGCCTCCTCTGGAGATGGGCACATTGGGGAAAACCAAACTGCCTGACTGGCACAAAAAGAAAAAACGTAACTGGTAGATTAAGCATTCATGTTGACTTTTCATTGATTAATAAACCGTAAAATTTGTGTGTAATCCTCCTGATTTTTCTCACTAACTGCAAGAATTGGTATTTAGAAAATGGAAAGAAACACTTGACCTCAACCCTCAAAACGACCTGGAAAGGAGATATGAACATGGGTCTGTTTTTGCTGCAAAGGACATATTCATACATGCAGATTAAGGTTATAACATCAGTTAGGACCACACCTGGGGATGTGAGGGTTGGCTGCTAGCCACGTTTTAAAAATGTTTTGGGACATGTCTTCTGGCCTCCTTTGGCTTTGGCTATTACACACGTGCATCTCCACATAATACTTTTATAGAGAAATTTCCCACTTAACACAATACTAGTGAAGTTTTCCACTAATGACTTTTCAATAAAACCTCATATACGTCTAGATTGACCTGTTAGTTGTAGGCACCCCTTGACATGCTGTGTGAGGTAGTTTGTGCTTTAGTGTTGCATATTCTCAATCGAATTTTCACTTAATCAAATTGCAACAAACCAGCTGACACACAATGAATATGGGGTTTTAGGGCCCCGTGGCAGTTGCCCACTTTCCCCTGTCAATAATCCGCCCATACACAGTAGAGAGCATGAAGAGCAAGCTTTATTCTCGCTACAAAGTGGCCAACAAGAGAGGCTACTGGGACAATATTGGAATCATACGGTGGAATATATAAACCACAGATTTTTCTAAGATGGTATCTCCATCCCCTCTAACATTTTCTGCCATACTTGACATTTTTTCACTGAAGACCCAAGCACAGGGTACAGTTATGTAACTGTGGGAATTCTGAGATGCTCACTTCTTGTCCATTTTTCTCCACAGTAATATTGACTGCATAGTAAATTCTGCCTCCTCATGATACCTTTGGAAGCCCACTGTGGAGGTTGAGATTCAGCAGCAAAATGTGGCAGAAAATCAGTGCACAACACTATGGCTCCCACAGTATCCGTATCGGTGTACGTATTATGTCCATTTTGGATGATTTAGCACCCTACTACTTACACCCAATTCCAATGTTTGGTACCAATGGAAGAAGCCTGGAGCAGCGTGGTATCCAAATGGTAACAGTGCATGCCAAATCACAGCTGGGAACATTTGTTACATGTCATACTCAAGCGCAACCCTTCTGGGATTCAAAATGAATACAACATGAAAGTGCCAAAAACTGCAGTTCCTCAAATGGCCACTTGAGGCTGGCTCCAAGATGGGGCCGTGGATGGGTGCTTTGTTATGAAACCATGATCTTCTGCTAGCCTTAACCAAGTTTGTTAGCCGCCTGACTATAGCCTGTACATGACATTAAGTTACAATCTCGAAGATCTCCATTTTTGTTTTTCCCTTTGGCGGCACCTATGGCAATAAGCAGTGTGTGCAAAAAAAGGGATGAAACCAGGCTGAGTGTGATCCATGGGGTGACCCACAGCCTGTGCGTCGAGAGAGTTTGGGTAAGCTTAGTGGAAAATATCACAGGTTCGTGTGGGTAGGTTAAAATTTCAAAGTAAGTTATTAATAACTTGCAGAAACATTGTGTGCAATAGTCCACTTTCCACCTTCTCTTGCCCTCTCTGTGTCACTCTCTCTTTCTCTCTGTCTCTTTTGCTACAACATGCACAATGGCGCTCCATCCTTTTCTTTATCCTTGTCTCAGTCCTGACAATTGTGCTTGACCTCATTCAGGGATTGAAAGTGACTTGAAAGACATTTATTTAAATGAAAAAGTCTTTGATATTATAACTTGAAGTAATGCTGTCAGGGAATTAAGCAGTGATTCTCACATTAACAAGAGCTTTCAGTTGTGTAACACTGTAACAAATACATTGTGGTAGTCACAGCTGCAGAGGAAAATTAATCATGTCTCAGTCTTTGAAAAATAAGCTTGGCAGATAGAGTAACCTGGAAATGTTCCAGACGGGTTCAAATAAAAACAGAGGGTGAGGTTCAGTGCGTGGCAAACAAGACTGCTTATTTGATGACCTTTGATTGACTGTTATTACTGCGCCTTGTGAGGGTACACAGTCCTGCTCTGGCAATTATGACTGCAAATATATGACAGCATTATGGTGCTGCTCCAGGGGCGACTTCTGATCCCAACTCTGCAGTGTTTACTTGTCTTTATATTTCGTTTCTCTTGAACTCTGTGAGGACAGGGGATTGTGTTTTTTTTATACCATGGTCTGGGTGAATACTCGATTCTGATTGGCTGCAGGGTGTCCGTTAAAAAGTGTTGTAGGACACCTATAAAGAAGTTCCGGTCAAATAGCCTGATTGTTCTAAATTATTGTGTTGGCTCAAACGCTAGTTGGTAACCGTGGCAACAGAAACTCAGAACATACAGTTTATTTATCACAACGGCAAGACAGTAGACAAGACATGAGTGATTTTATAGTTTCCTTTAACCTATTTGGTGAATTTGATAATTTTGAAGACTGGGATGCAGCAGAAGAGAAAGAGAGAAGAGAATATAAGAAGAAGGAGATGCGACACAAGGAGGTGACACTGAAGGAATTGAACAATTTAGAGGATGACAAGGACGAGGTAAACACAAAGAGAACCACGACATGGGCAGTTAAAACATTAAGAGACTTCCTGGCTCAGAAAAACATGGACATCAACTTTGAGAGCAACACTGCCACTACTCTCAATGACATTTTGCGACTGTTTTATGCTTCTGTCCAGTCGACTAAGGAAGGAGGAGAATACAGTGTTGCCAGTTTGAGGAGTTTGAGAGCCAACATTAATCGCCACTTAAGAGACGTCAACATCATCAGCAACACTGTGTTCAAGAGCAGTAATGCGGTTTTTAAGGCGATACTGAAGCGTTACAGAAAGAGTGGGAAAGACACCAACTTCCACCATCCTCGTATCCCTGAGTCGGACCTTGAGATAATCAGCTGTTCATCTGCGCTGTCTCCAGATACGCCCCTTGGCCTCGTCAGAAAGGTGTGGTTTGACATCCAGCTGTGTTTGGCTCGGCGTGGCAGGGAGGGGAACCATGAGCTGACCATGACATCTTTCAGCATCCAGAGAGACGAGGATGGCGTTGAATACGTCAGCCTAGCGCATAATCCTGACACTAAAAATCATAAAGATCCAAACGACCCACACAAGCAAAACCTAAGAGGTTTTATGTTTGCAAGGCCCGGGGATCCCCTGTGCCCAGTAAAAAGTTTCAAGAAGTACATCTCTAAATGTCCCCCAGACGCAAAATCTTTTTATCTGCACCCAAAGCGCTCCAACACCGTGGCATCTGATGTGTGGTACTCCAGGGAGCCGATGGGTGTCCACTACCTGGAGACATGCAAAAAAAATCAGTGAAGAGGTCTGTACAATTCTAATAATGTAGCCCTATGGATTATGCCTAACCCCTCTTCTGCCCTCATTAATAGCCTGTGTGTTTATTATTGTTTCTTTAAGCTGGGTCTGTCGCAGATTTACACGAACCACAGCCTCCGGAGCACGGCTGTGGGTCGACTCTCAGACGCCAGGTCCCACGTCCCGCAACGTCCCAACCAGCAGTGGTCAGGGTCCACAAACGTTAAATCTCCGTCCTTCAAATGCCACTATGATGGACATGCCAGTATCTCTATCAAATTTTATGATCAATGGCAATGTTGCATTTAATTTTAAATAGTTCGTCGCCTGTCTTTCTGTCTTGCTTACCTTACTTAGGCTACTTACTTGCTTGATACAGAGTGAATGGTGGATAATATTTATAAAAACGATTTAGGATAGACTTACTTGCTTGATACACATTTAATGATCAGAGTGAATGGTGGATAATATTTATTGCAATAAAAACGATAAAAACAATAACCCCCCCCATTAGTAGACCCTTTCCTACAAGACATTTTCCCTTGTGAGAAGTCTGAATGTCTGCTGGAATAATGTCTGTTTATGGGGGGAGGGGCATGGGGGAGAAGTGGATTTGAGATAACACCCCCCTCGATAACTTTATCTGTGTGTGTGTATGTGTGTGTGTCTGTCTGTCCCCTCCTGTCGCCCTCTCGCGGAATTTCACGTGGCATGACGTTCTCTCTTCTCACCAGCAGAGGAGGAAAAAGCAAAAGATACTGGTCGTGGTACTTTCACATTAGTGAAATGGGGTTCAACTCCCTACAGTGTCATTGCTAAAAGCCAAACACAAGACATTACAACAATTTCATAAACAACAACTGATTAAACATTTACACCTCAGTCTGTATCCATATCAATCACAGACACATGTAGCCTTTCATCTTTCAGCTGACGCCTCCTTACCAAAATATATGCTCACTATGGCCACTGCACTAGTACTATACTATGACGTTTTAAATGACATTTTGATGACATACTATACTATGACGTTTTTTATGATATTTTTACAACATACTACTATACTTCAACGTTTTTTATATTTTGATGGCATACTATACTGCACACACACACACGTGTGTGTGTGTGTGTGTGTGTGTGTGTGTGTGTGTGTGTGTGTGTGTGTGTGTGTGTGTGTGTGAAGGGCCACATAGGGATATGGAGTACGATGACAGCGCTTGTGTGTCTATGATCAACGTGGCTGATTTGCACCCATGACCTCTGTGGTCACAGGGGAGGGGTCGCTTCAGGGAAAAGATTAAATCTCCTCTCACATGTCCGACGCAGGAAGCACAAATGTACACAGCAGTCGATTTGTTATGGGCGTGAGCAGCGAGCAATTATTCCTACAATGCTTTTCGCTGATGTTTGTTGTTTTTTGCACCAGTGGTCTTCCACACATCTGGCTGAACATGACTGATGCTTAAAATTGGAATATTTTATGATCCCAGTTGATATTTCATAGCGCTTGCTTTCAAGTCAACCTTGACCTCTTCCCATTCTCCTCGCAAAGTACTAGAATACAGATTAGACAGGAGTGACACTGAGGGATGTGTTTGTCATTACACGTCAGAGACTGGCGTCAGAGGGAGTTCGACACTGCAGAAAATGTCTACTTTTATTACCACTGGGAGCTCTCTCTGTGGTTTTCCATAAATCAGTTTGGTCTGGATAAAATCACTTGCTTGGATATTTGAGATGGACATTTTCTTGAGTGTGAGGTCCACGACCTGGAGGACCTTGATTTACACCTCCAGGAATGTGGAGAGTGACAGGCTTGATGGCTCACGTACAGGATTGATTGTAAATTACAGCCCCATCACATGAAGATAGCCCTGCCCAGCCAAACCCTCCTACACATACAACAGCATCTATCTGCATTCAATGAATACACTAATGCAAATATGCAGTACAGAACAGTATGCAGGGGTCTAGTATCCGCAATGCACTTCACTACTCTAAAACCTTTACAGAGTTCTAATGGATCCAGAATACACATGTAGAGGTCTCCAACATTTAAAAAATACATCTTAACAGTCCTTCAGGACATCAAATTGGACTCTATAGTTCCTTGGAATCTTGATACTTACCCATTAACACTTCAGACAATGTTACAGGCCTTACTGAACCACTACACCTACAAGAAACAGATTTATATGCCCTGGCTTTCCTACATGATCCACACTACCAATTTATGGTCATACATTAACTGCATCAGGCTCAGGTTGGTTCGGACATAAAAAGCAAAAGTTGTTGGGTACGGGTCAGGCGCCATTACTCCCTGGGACTCTTGTCAGGTTTGGACAGAAATATGCAGCCCAACCCACACTCAGTTGTGGATAAACAATTCACCTTAACAGTTCCCCATAGTCTGGAATACACCTTTACAGTTTCTCCAAAATCCAAACACGGTACAGTAAATCCACCTAAACTATCTTACAGGAAACAAAATTCAGCTCCACATTCTTCTTGAATCCAAAATACGCCATTGTTGCTTTACTATCTCGAAAAATCTGGAATATGTGTTTAAACGTTGCCAAGAATCCAGAATTATCTTCTCCAATTGTTATCAAGGACCTTTACAGTTCTTGTGGAGTATATATTCATACAGAATCCATAATTCTTTGCTGGTTCATAAAATCTAGGGTAAATGTATAAATGTCAAGGATCCTGCATCTTCGTTACTTTGTTGTCTCAACAAAGTTGTTTTTTAAAATGGCAGTCAGCAAAAGAACATTGTACACTACACTATGCCATGCAATTTACGAAGTCTAGGTGTTCCTCTGTTTGGTTGCCGATGAAAAGATGAAGCAAGTGTTGATGATGTCACTGCAGTTTCATGCACTGATGCTGTGGCAATCACCTGAGAATCCTGCCTGCTCTGAGGGGGTACTATCCACAGTGGAAAACAAAATATAGAGAAGCACCTGGTACCAGAAGTGAGTTGATATCAATTGACTGCAGGGGACTGGATGATCCAAAACACATGCCTATGGTTTATGTGGATCAACAACACATCTCTCAGGACCAGAAAAATACAGTACACCTCAACTGCCTCGATAATCTTTACCATCTCAATTAATCCAAAATACATCTTTGAATGGATTTCAAAATCTAGAAAACACCCATATTATAGTCCCCCTGTAACTCTGCCGTCCTCCACATCCAATTTGTTTTTGTTTTCCTGTGAACAACACCTCCACAGATCTCCAGGGTCCAGAATGGACAGACAATCCATATGGATGTGTGGAGGAATACATTAGTTGTGTTTGGTTACCATTTTGATGTGTGTACAGGCAACACAGTCTGCTACAGATAAGGTTATCCATTCTGATGCTTTAATAAAAACAGTCACCTCAGGGAAAAAGGACATCTCAAAGAATACACAATACATAATTCATGATTTGAATACACCCGGCCGGCTGGGTACATTCAAGGTTTCCTCCCTGTAGCTTAACGCAGCAGGTCTTCTTCTTCATCTCTCATTTCTCTGTAAAGCAGTAACATGGCAGTTAACCTTAGTGTGCCTTTACCCCTTACGACACCCTGAGAGGAAATAAAATGCTTCTCTATTGACTGGCCCGGGCCGTAATTGGTGTATAGCTGCAGCCATAACACTCAATAAGGGAGCCGTGCCAGATCACAAATCTGCAGATCTGTTGGCTCTGCCACACAGTTTTTACTTCCCTCAGTATTTCAGAGGCAGGCTGGCAGGGGTCCCATCCTGCAGCAACCGGGAAACAAAAGAGGAAGAGAGCCCCCTTCCTCCTTGCCAGGAGGCCCAGGGGAGACACTGCAGCTGGTTCCTCCGCCTCAATCTGAGAGCAACACTGCCCTCTAGAGTGTCTGCTGGTGTAGCTGCAGCTTCAGAGAGGGGGTGGGGAGGCTGGCAGATAACTGGACTGGTGTGTGGTGCTGTGGTGGTGGTAGTGGTTGGGGGGGGGGGGGGGGGGGGGGGGCGTGACAGTGTCAGGGACTGCTGATGATGACAAATCAGATTGTTTATCCCCACTGGGTGTGATTCAGTGCTTTGTTTTCCCATGCAGATGTTGACTAAGCAACAGCAACTGAGTCTTTGTGTCTGTGTCTGCATGTTTGGGGGGCATGTGTGCATTATGTGTGTGGGTGGGTGGGGGGGTATGTGTTAGTGTCCATGGTGCAAATACATTTGGATTTAAAGTGCAGATGAAATGCTCATTAGCAGAGATCCCAGAATTGTGATGTTAATTGTTAATTAAGGATATGATGACATACTGTGAAATAATTTCAGACCGTGCTCAGGGTTTCAATCTCAGCTCTCACGGTGATTTTTGTTTTCTGACTGGGTGACAGTGTGGACTCATTAAGCTGATTCAGTTCTCTTGTTGACAACCTCTACCTTTTGTCTCAGACACAGCAAAAAACTTCAGCCTTAACAAGATTTGAAGTCTCAGATTCAGCCTTTAAGATTTACTTTCTCAAAACAAAACTGCCTGTATGGGTGACTCTGGAGGACTGAAGAGGGTTGTTCCAGGTTTAAGATCTTAATGAGTATTCTGGATCCATGAAAACTGTAAAGACTCTTTAGAAATCAAGGCAGTTGATTTTGGATCCCAATAATTCTGCTTGTTTTTTAGGAATCTTAGAAGTCAGTGCTAGTTGGTTGGAAGCCTGTCAGATTAAAGGAATACTTCACCCACAAAATGATAATTTGTACATCAATTACTCACCCTGTGTAACATTGAATTACAATGAAATGAACAATGAAAAGTTTATCTTGCATGCCAAAGACTTTATAAATATTAGATTTTTTTTGATGAATTGAACTCATAGGGGTAGCTCTATTTATCCAGTCATGTGCTCCGTGATTCTCAAACACATGAATTTGTGAAGTTGAAGAATGAAGTTAAAACACCTCCATATCAACAGCCCAGGCGTGCTCCCCGTCACTGCAGGAGATGGTGTTTCAGGTTGTAAGGTCTTGTGCAGGGATCAACAACCTTAACTATCAAAAGAGCCCCCCCAAAAAATCTGTCTGTTGCCATAACATTATTTGAGCGTCATAATTAAGGTAGCACAGCCTTTCAAGTTGAATTTAGCCTATCAGCATAACTGATAGATCTAAATGAGCGGCTATTCTGCAGTGGGCTGTTTTTGATGATTTGGTGTTTTAACTTTGCAGCATTGTCGCTGAAAGCAAACAAAATTGTCCATGTACTAATAAATTCTGTATTTTCCCCTGAGACTTTACCCGTTTTGGATTTCAATTCCACAGCCAGCCTAGCCAGGAGGACTCAAGACTACTTCAGCCACTGCTAGTGATGGTTTTAGAGATAAAGGCCCCAGGCCACACGTATGATGCACATTTTAGTTGTCGAAATGTTAAAAGATTTTTTTCAAATGAGTGTACAGGCTATGCATTTTTACTCTGAAGAATGTAAGAATAACTTTTGGCCTGCATCAATGAATGAAAATTAAAATGTTCTACATGGAGCCACAGGTTGCCTACCTCTGTTCTGTACTGAGCATACAACCGGATAAATGAGACCTGAATTATACTGCATGAGTCGTAGGAGAGTTTTGCTGTTGTTAAACATGGACCCCTATGACTTCAATGCATTAAGACTTTTCTCCATTTTTGGATTCTTTGTTCACTGTGGAGGCATGGGAGAAAATCAAAGTTGTCATCGAGAATTCTACGTAACACAGTGTGATTAACTGATATGCAAATGGTCATTTATGGTGTGAAGCAGTCCTTTAAAGAAATTTGTGATAGGACTTCACTGCCAGATATTTTTCACTTGTTTTAAGGAATAAGACAATCCAACTTTATGGAAAGGATGAGCAAAAAAAGATGGAAGCTGATTGTATTATGACAGCTGCATGGATACTCATGAATTTTTATTTAGTGGGAAACACAATTTTTTTTAAGTTTAGTGGCTCTTGATTTTGTCTTATAAAGCTCCCCGTTTCTCATTTCATGGGTAACTGCACTGTGGGTTTTTTTACTTTACCCAGTAGGACACCAAAATTACTCTCTCAGTGAAATCATTCCATGGTCCAAACTTCAGCTGCTAAATCAGTCTTTAAAAGACATACAAAGCATTAGTTTATGTGTGCTGATATCCCAACAGGGCCGTAGTTACCACTCAGGACACTGAAATCATATCCTGCACAGTATTTCTATGAACTGTGGGAATTCAGTCGCATGAATGAGTTTACAACCCATGATACACGCATGTTTAAGGTTTATTCTGATATACAGTATATGAGACTAAATGTCTTAATATAGATAGATAAAAAGTCTTTAAACACTCAGAAGATATTACAGGGTTTGATTGGAGGCTAATTCATAATTTCTTAGGTAGGTGAGGTTCTGCTGAAGGAATCTGAATTTATGATCTCAGTGTAAGTGAAATCATTTTGCTGTGTTGGCTTGCTGCATATGAGACTGAGATGGATTTCTTGCAGCTGCTTTAAATATTGCATGGTAACATACAGTAGACAGAGCAAATAACATTCTGGCGTGCTTATTCCACATCACTCATTTATGGGCAATAGGTCTGTTAAAGAATGTGATTTAATCGATCATTTTCCCCCTAAACACAAAGAAATACAGTGAAAGTCACTGCATGGAAACAAATGAAAGAGTCTATTTTTGTGGGACTGACATTTGGACTATTGAGAAATCTCAGTTGTCTGTTTCTGTGTAGTTTCAGCTCAGCCTTCGTCAGCTCAAGTCTGTGCTGAATGTAGATGAATCAAGCTAATGAGTTTGCCCATGCCTGGAAGAAACGATCTACTCCCCCAAACACTGTAACCATGCAAAGTAAACTGTGATACTTGCGAGCAAATATTTGGCCATTCTAATTGATGTCTGTCTTTGTTTTGAGCCTCGTCTCATTTCCAGCCAACGTCATCTGTGGTTCTCTCACTGCCTCTGTGTCCTCTGTCAGTCCATCTCCATCCTCACTGTCCACATTTCTTCCTGACATTACTATCATTTCTTGTAATACTTTTTGTGTATAGTATTTTACCCATTCAG
Source organism: Epinephelus awoara (assembly GCA_035609425.1). NCBI lineage: Eukaryota > Metazoa > Chordata > Actinopteri > Perciformes > Serranidae > Epinephelus > Epinephelus awoara. Next base: position 8,913,955 of record CM069305.1, read on the forward strand.
GTCTCATTTGTATTTGTGAACCATTCTTCAGAGCAGTGACCTACAGTTGAATAAAACAGGCTTTGCTCGAGACAATAATCCTTAATCATCATTAAACTAGTTTAGTAAGCACTTACACTATATGTTATTACATATTTCCATTAATTGGATTGCTGCAGCCATTAAAACATGAAGTTTGGTGTCGAATATTTAATCGTAAAGATTGTATAGTCCTTCTGTGCGGAGTCTGCATGTTCTCCCCGTGTCAGCGTGGGTTTTCTCCGGGTAATCCGGCTTCCTCCCACAGTCCCAAAGACATGCAGATTGAGGATAGGTTAATTGGTGACTCTAAATTGTCCGTATGCGTAAATGCTGTTTATCAGGCAGTGTTCAATGCAGTCAGCTCAGGATCAAGGATAACAAGGATATCTGAGTTTTTTGTGTTGTCATTTAACTAAACCAATAATACATAAATGCTAATATGCATGCAATACTCATATTCTTCTTCGGGAGAATGGGATTTGAAAATCACTACGACTCTCCGGTTTGTGCTTTTAATTACAGAGCTGGACTCAGCCTAGTTTGAAGACAGGAACTTGTTCTAACTTTTTTAACTAAAAATGTGACTGTGAATGGTTGTCTGTCTCTCTATGTCAGCCCTGTGATAGTCTGGCGACCTGTCCAGAGTGTACCCCGCCTCTCATCCAATGTCAGCTGGGATAGGGTAGTGTTGGAATTGGCTTCAACAGCATTAATATTTTTTGAGCTGTTTGCTGACAGATCTATTACATCTGAATCCATCCCATAATAATCTAAGCTACCCTACCATGTACATGTAGTCTTCAATACTCTGAATTGAACATTTACCCAATTATATTAGATTTCTTTAGAGAATAACATAGAATGGGAGCTTTTGACCAAATTCTGGAGCCCCAGGAGCCACCCCTCTGCTCCGCCCCTGCAACCTGCTAGTAAGTGTGTTTTAGAGTTTTTTCACTTTTGGCAAAGCCAAACTAGCTTTTTCCCCTTGTTTGCTATCTTTATGCTACGCTAGGCTAAGCACATCCTGACTCCAGCTCTGTACCGCAGACATGACAATGACAGTTAGGCTTTCCATCCTACTCCAGAAGGAAAAAAGCAAATTACCCTATTTTACTAAATTTTGAATCACTGTATTTGTTTAATGAATCACCCCGACATTCACAATTTGAAGAAGGATGAAAAAGGGAAGCCTTAATGAATGTATTTATATTCTGCTTGTTATTTTGTCCTCTCTTTGTCTCTGTGATGTCCTCCAGTCTGCATGTTCAGCCACAGAATCCTTTTGAAGTGTGCGATAATGACGTCCTCACACACACACAATGAACCCAGACGGTGTCAGAGGGACTCAGCTTGGAGCGCAGGTGTTTTCATTTGGCAGACTCACTGTCCTTCCTGCCTCAGAGATATGGAAAGCAATTTACCACTTATGTCAGACTGGACGATGACAACATCTGGACTGAGTGCGCAACCAATTAGTGATGTGCGTTTGTCGCCCAAAATTCCTACAGGCCAGTCGTGTAACATAATAAAGGGGATGGATGAAGCTTGTGGCAGAGAAAGAGTTAGAAAAAGTGAATGAATGTAATTCGTGCCCTCACAGTGATGCTCAGCTCAGTGTGGGTGGATGGGGTGATGGATAGTTTAGGCTGTCTCACAGGGAGATTTGTCTGTCAGACAGGGTGTGATGCCGCCTGGATTCCTCTCAGCTCTCAGAGATTGTCTGGTGTTCATAGCAGCAGAGCAGCGAGGACGGACAGCAGGTACACAGAGTCCTCTGGAGACCACGGCTCTCTGATGTGTTAGTGAGTCACACTCTGCTGTGACCAAATCCTATTGATTTATGACACAACTCCTCTAATCCAATTCTCTTGTTTCTTTCACACTGTGAGTCTCTGTTGTCTCTCTCAGTTTGGTTACACTCACCATATTTGATTGGCACAAACAGAACATGAGCAACACTTCAGATGATAATACACAAGCAGAAAATAATGTTGTTAATCATCTCAGTGTATTTTTCTGGTATGTACCCAAACGCAGTTTCATTCTTTGGAAAGAACAGAAAATCAAACAGCATATACACAGTCACAGTAATTAGTATTTTTTCTGTCAAACCCCCTCTTCTCAAAATCATATCAACTCACTAAACACCATCTATATTCAGCAGAACTCCTTCTTTCCAGTGAGCAGGATCTTCACACCTCCAAAGATAGACACACACACACACACACACACACACACACACACACACACATAATTCAGAAATGAAAGAATACAAGACTGCTTCTAACTTTAGTTCTTGGTTCTACTAAAAGTCCACATTTTTTACCTTTGTAACACAGTCCATCTGTTACTCTGTAGAGCTGAGAGGAACTGCAGAATCAGTGATAATTCTCTGTTGGTTTGTTACTGCAAATAACATTTTTGACATTACATCAAGGTATTTGATCCATGCTAAACGTGAAAAATAATAATAAGTGCAGCTTTGATGTCTGTTGACATCATCAGGCTTTTTTCCAGAGCCACAGTCACAGAGGCATAAGGTAGTTATGCCTAAACTAGTTACCGTATAATCTTATCATCACATGATCAAATAGAGGCAGCCATCTTTGCCAAGTCAGTCTGCAGCTAATCCTGACAACAAAGTGGACAAGGTCCATCCAAAGATTTTCAGTGGCCCCACCAGGTTACCCCTATAAAAAACTGCTGGGGCGGCACGGCTGATTTCACCAAGTGCCCAGAAACAACATCTGTCTACACTCAAGTAGCCATAGTTTTTATAGTGAGAACAAAATTTTCAAGGTATGTTTTTTCATTTTATTTTGCTATTTCTTTAACATTCTGAACCAATTAGGCACAAACAAAATAAAATTAACATTGAATCACATTTAATTTAGTCTTAAATTATACTTGACAACAAAGGCTAATCAACTTATTTACTCCCTAGCTTGGTAAGGGTGCTAACAGTGCTACACACACAATGTTAAGACATACTTAAATGTAGCCAATAAGCTGCTTTAAAATGAGCTGCCTTTCACTCTTTGACCAGTAGGGTGCCACATATTTACAGTTTAGTTGGATTATAACATTTGGACTGCCAGTGTCATATTTCCACATATAGTTTAACACGAAACTGTTATCATTCTGATTTATTTGAAATTGCGCTCGTGTGTTTCCACTGTGAGTCCAGTGTTACAGTGTGTCTGCATGTGCTGGCAGTCTGTATGAGTGTGTGGCTGTGTGTCTAATACCAGGACACAGTTGTGGAGGGGCTTTTCCTGTTCCCCTCAGCATTACATGTCTCTGTTCAGTATCCACACTGCTATCTGTCATGTAACTCTTCACACTGAGGCTGCAGCAGAACACTCAGCTGGCCAAACACTTCCTCTCTTGACTCTGTATGTTAAGAGTTGTGCACTGCATCCTGTTCTTTTGAGTCATTTCATTCTGGGTTTTAAGATTAAGCATATGGGGTTTGTGTGGGCCTGTTTGAATACAGACCTTGTAGGAATACTTAATGTTGGGTCAGGGTCTGTAAGTCACTGGAAGGAAGCAGATGAACTTACCTTTACAGCAGCATATGTGTGGAAAAAATATGACTGGCAAAAATACTGGCAGCAGCAACTACTTGTCCAAGGACTGATGCCCACAGAAATTCAGAATTCAACAGAATTATTGGCAGGTGAACTCTATTAAGTTTGATTGAAAATTAAAATTTCACAGGAATGTAGTGTTGTTTTTGGCATTAATTTAAAAACAATTGAGGATGACTAAACATAAAATTGTGTTTATTCTTTTTTTCATATTAATTGGATTCAAATCTCCAAAAATCTTTGAGGTGAAAAATATAATGCCAACCACATAGGATCAACCGATTCTCTGTTTTTCTACATATTGTAATGTCAGAACTTTAGGTATGTCTGGTTTTCTGGGAACATATGACCATCTTAGTGCTGAATAGAAATCCCTTGCATTCAGGTAGACATCCTGGCATGTTGTTTGAGGAACAGTAGAACAGCCTTCAGACAGTTGGTTGCAATGGCCCAGGCAACATTTGTATGTGGAGCCAATGTGGGTTGTAATTGGGCTGAAAAATGGGCCTTATATAGGAATGTCCAGGGGTTCAATAATTGCCCCATGCCCACTGCCCACATGGAAGAGTTTACCCAAATTGGCCATGTAATGCTAGGGCTACCTGGGTACCAAGTGGGTATGAGCCCAATATGGGGATCTTATCTGGAGCCCACTTGGGTAAAATCAACCATGTGATCAATCGGCATGGGGCCATTGTAGAACCTGTGGACAATCCCAAACAGGGCCCATTTTTCAGCCCATGTACAACAACAATAGCCCCCACATAGAAATGCTGGCTGGGGGTCAGGTGATCATATAAGTTGATTCAGTTATATCACCATATTAAAGGCATTCGAACATGCATTCATGGTGACTCTTAGTAACACATGTGCCAGAAAAACAGGGATCAGGAAAGAGGAACAGATTTTGGCAAGGATTCTTGGGAACTCCTTGGATCGAAATTCCTGACATTAAACCCTGATCTTTATGATGTGCTGGGGAAAGGGTTGGGATTCCCCATTATATTAGAATTGCGGTCAGTATTTTTTTATGATTCATATATCAGATATTATTCAGGTTTTGCTTTGCATAATAGAGAGCGTTATTTATTTCAGGCCAGAATTTGAAAGCCAATCATATGGCCTTTTTCCCAGTAGACATATTAACAAATACAGTTACAATGGCAATGGTAACACATTCTATGAAGACCACATCTATGATGCATTATAAGGCCATTCATAGTGAATTATGCATTTATAATGCTCTACGACAAGACTCAGAAAACACACATAATGCTTCCTGATGCACTATCAGCAGTCATAAAGCATTATAAATGTCACCTATAATAAATAGGTGTCTTCTGGATGCTCTTAAATAGTTTTAAACTAAGCCAGCTGTATCCCAGCAGCAGCATTAGCAGTGTCTCGGTACATAGCATTAGCAGCAGGCTCCTCCTCAGCTGTATCCCGGCAGCAGCGTTAGCAGCAGAGAAGCCGGACTTGCTCGAAGGGTCCGCTGGAAAACCTAAGATCGAAGACACGGCGACGCGGCCCTGCCATGGCAGCCACCCGTGGGCAAACAAATCCGTCTCCAGCGTGCCGCTGTTCAGCAACCTCGAATCTGTAGGGGAGGGGGGGCGGACACGACTCGCGGCAGCATTTTGAATTTAAGTGCAGTAACCATTTTGGCCACATTCTTACATACAGCGCCTTTAAGTAAAGTAGGCTACATACAGATGTAGCCTATAATAATGCATGCTTTATCAGGGGTTTCATTGTTGGTGTCAAGAAAAGAATGAAGCTTCATAAGTAATATCTATCTTACACTAGAATAATTTGAAAATAATTTTAAAAAAAACTAGAGCTCTCACATCTTAAGACAATGTGTCATTAGTAAGAGAGTTTTTAGTCACAGAATAAGATTTTGCAAAGACTGGGCATCTTGCAGGGTCTCTATTTGCAAGATTGTTAGCCTCAAAAGGAAAACAGTGGACAGACATTGTTGCAGCCCTCAAAATCCCCTGGGAGTAACGTTATGCTATATGCTATAGCTTGCTAACTAGCTTGTATGCTAACAGAAAACACATACAAACACATATGGTGGTTATCTTGCTAGCTATAGCATACTTACAGGGGATTTTGAGGGCTGCAGCAAATTTTGTCGACTTTTTATATTACATTGTCTAAAAAAGTGATTCGAATTATTGGGAAATGTGCATTAAAAGAAATATGAATCCTGTGTGTTTCCATTAAATTTACGGACTTTGGTGAAAACTTTTCCGCAGAACCAGAAACAAAACAAGTCTCGCATTCTTCTTATACGATTTCTAACGGTTGGCAACCAGCTTGTAAATGCATTACCGCCTTCCCGACCCGGAGTGTGGATATCACCATGGAGAGAGGTGCGCTGAGTCAGACTTAATTCGAACATAACTGTTTCCATCCCCCGTTTTGCATATCAACATTTTTTTGAATCAACCAAAACCCAGCTAAAGCGAGCGTATTTTAGTTTGTGCGAATCAGGGAATTTTAATTTGAATTTCGGCGTTTCCATCATAACTTTCTGATGCAATACTTCTGGATGTTCATCTAAACAGGCTGATGGAAACATGGCTACAGTGGACAGAGATTCAATTTTGGTTAAAATAACAATGGGTTCACAATATGTTTAATGTCTAATGACTTTAAGATTTCACACTGTGTGGACATTGTGATATTTTGCAGACCTTTTGGGTTTGTTCTCCGAATCTTACAACTAAATGTTATTCTGTGTCAAGATGGTGTTGGCATGAAATGTTAGGAAGACATTTGATTTTGTTTACTTCACAACACAACTTAAAAATCAAGAAAATATCAATGTCATCTGTCGTCAGTAATCTATGCCAAATTGATGTTGGCACTGAATGTTTGCTGACATTGAATTTTGCTCACCCAAAGTCACAACGCAAATTCAGCCAAATATCAGCTTCAAACAATGTTGGTGGCCAGCTGGGATTTCAGTTTGCCAGAAGTTACATGAAATCCAAATTAGTGTATTAAAGATATCGATTTATTGGTACATATTGATACTGAAAATTTAAACACTCATTTTCTGCAGTATTGATACACTGCAGAATGATTACAGACCACAGTCATCCTGGTGTTCTCTGCTACTAAAGAAGAACAGAAAAGTTGTTGTTATTGTTATGTTATATAGCCTTGTTATATTAACCCTTTGATAGAAAAGTTAAACTTGTTTGGCCTAAATGTAACGATCACAGACCTACGGCTGTAGGGCTCATTTACCCTACTTTGATGTATGTATTAATTTCAATTGTCGATGGTGTAAGAGATTGTAGTCATGTGCCTTGTAACAGAGGCAGCGTTGTAGACGGAGTTGGTCTGTGAGGCCATTAAATGCATTGCGACATGTGGAAAGAAAATTCAGTTTTTACTGTTTTATCATTTCTTAAAGTTTTGCCATTTTTAAAATGTCTTTGTCGTGTCCTATGGTTGTGTCTTGTTTGAAATATGATATACTGCCCCCACGATTTCGGATGTTACTAATCCGTTTTGTCCGTGTCCATATGCTTTCCAAAAACGTAAAGTAACATAAAGCTTTCCATAAACGCAGAGTTGAGTAGTAGAGAGAAAGCTCTGTCTGTGTCCGTATAGGTATCTATCATTGAGCATAAATGATCCTTAACACTGAGCTGTTCAACATGAGATGATGACCTGTTCTTCCCTCTCTCTTTAAGGAAACCAGTTAATTATGGAACACAATACGGGTTCATTATCAAGTCCATCTGGTGGCACCCTGCTCCCCAGCAACTACAAACTGCTGCAAAGTCTGGGACAGGGAGGCTTTGGACAGGTGGTGAAATGTCTCAAGACGGACAACCCTAACCCTAACCCAATGAGACTGTTGCAGTAAAGATACTGCTACAGCAGCTACAATGAAGTAGGTCCCTTCATTCATTAGCAGCTATTTTGCTTTCATTTAAATTTCAACAATGGCTTCCCCGCCTTCAGTGCTTGATAACGTGTCAGCTGTGTGTCAACAACTACGCATCAAACCATCACGCATTTTGTTATCTCCAGATGATGATACTGAACCTCTTCAAGAAGAGGAACCTGAGTGAGTGCAACACTGTCAAGTTCATTGACTCATTCACAGCAGAGTTGCTTTGGTTCTCGAGATGCTGCATATGACTCTCATGGACTACATTGCTGTCCATAGAAACTACACTCCTATGGATTTACAGGATATCAGGTGTGTAGTCCAGCAGGTATGTATACATTAGCATCAGACACAACACTTAAGTCAAACAGCTGTCAGTGTTGTTCTATTCTCTAACTGTCCTCACTGATCTTTGTACTTGCAGCTGGCAATCGCATCAGACGCCCTGAAGACCATTGGACTGATCCACACAGATATAAAGGCCGACACTATAATGCTGGTGGACCCCTCAGGGTAAAACTGATTGACTTCGGACTGACTTTACAAACCTGGAGGGCTGAGAACGAGCAGGGCAAATCTCATCAAACAATGCACTTCAAGTTTCATATTCAGACTTCTGTTTTCAGAGGCGATTGACATGTGGTCCGTAGGTGTCGTAATGTCAATCATGATGCTTGCTGCTGTGATCTTCGTGGGTTTTGATGATTATGATGTAGTAAGGATTGCTTCCTTTTATCTCTCTTCCCAATAGATCTAATGCTGCTGCATTGGTGTACTCTTAACTTTGTTATCTTAAAAAATAATTGGCTCTAGATCTTTAAAAGTGTTCTGTGGAGTTTTCTAACAGCCAAATACAGTTACATGTTGAATTTGTTGACTTCTTAGGAAAACATTTACAAAGCTGATTTTTTGAATGCTGAGAATCCTGCATTGTTTATGTTCATGTTTGTGCGCAAGCAGTCATCTTCCCTGCCTTTTGCTGAGTATGTGCTATCTTTCTGGGCTCGTTGCCGCCACCAACTGTAGATAAATGAAATAGCGTGATGCCATAAACGGAAATGCGTCACTAGGCGTCATGCGCATATCTTGCAAAGAAAACAGAGACCCCCTAAAGAAACATTGCTCCATAGCTCAGCTAGGATTTAGTATCCTTAGAAATGTTCCAAAGGTCCAGTGTGTTGGATTTAGGGGCATCTATAGGCAGAAATGGTACATAATAAAATCTCAACTATGCTTTCAACTATGTTTTATGTTACCTGAAAACAAGAATTGTGTTATCGTTACCTCAGAATGACCTGTTTATATCTACAAATGGAGTGGGTCCCTTCTCCACAGAGTCAGGCATGTTGTTTCTACAGTAGGCCAGAACGAACAAATCAAACACTGGCTCTAAATAAGGCCTTTTATGTTTTCACATTTCCATGTCGACCACCATAGTTTTCCTACACATTTGGCACACAGGAAAGGTTTTAGTTCTGCAACCTCACCCTACTGGAAACAAACACACATTTCATTTGGTACCATTGAGGTTTGATTCCCTGCTGAAGCTCAACAGGGTACAGCTAGTCAGTGTGGACATAAGATCTAACCAATCCTAAACTTTTAGGTAATACGATATTGCATGGAGCAACATTTGGCTTGCTGTTGTAGCAGCATATATGTTTGTTCAATCATTGTGTTTATAGATTTTACAAACACCAGATAAGTCTAAGCGGTGATATAGTGAAGTGAAAAATGTGAAATATTCATATATATATATATATATATGTAGCTAAACTCTGCTGGTGTTCTACCCGGAAGTATTTGTAAACAACAAGGTGATTCCGTCCGAAGGGACACTAACAACTCAAAGTACACGTCAAGTAAAATTTCTCCAAACATGTTTCTTGTTATTTTAGTTAGTTATTATCACGCTTATGTAAGTTCAAATGTCCATTTCCCCTGATAAGTTGGTTTTAATTCGTTATTTGATTCTATAAACACAGTCTGACCATCTCAAGCTTTTATTTTGGTATATATCCAGTGACCGGAATATATTATTTAGATTTAACTATTTAATATATTTCTCAGTTAACAAATATTGCTGTAAAAGGTGACGTTAAAAAATTCATAACAATTTTTTAAACATTGTTCGAAGCTAAATGTGGCAAAATGTTGATGTTATTTTCAGCGTGAGTCACTTTACAAACGGCACCCCATAGGCAAAATCTAATCAAACAATTAGTTGATGAATAAACATTTAAAAATAAGAATACAAATCTGTGTCATGACTTCTAAATAAGTGAGGTAAAAAAAAAACAGGATTCTTAATGTAGATGAGATTGTTGTATAAAAACAATTTAACACGTCACACATCCAATAACACACTGAATATTAATTTCTTAAAGGGATCATTTCTGAACTGCTAAAAAAAATGTTGTGAATGTTCTCTGAAGCTGTTAGATGTTCAAACGTTTACTTTAAATTATAATAAGTTGAGAAACCCAAAAAGCTGAGGTCAAAGGTCAGGGTCAGTTACAAAGCTGCCGTCCTGGGGCTGTATTCACAAACATTTGAGAACACTAGAGTGCTCTTGTCTTAGCCTAAACATTACTAGCAAGGAGTCCTTGCTGTGAAGTGATTCAGAAAAATTCTCAGGGCAACTCTGAGCAATACAGGAACTTTAACCCTAGTGAGGAGGTGTTATCTACCCTGTTGCTAGGTATGATGCATTCTTTTAAAAGGTTGAGCCAGCGACTTGCAGGAGTAAAAATGAACTACTTTACAATATGAGAATGTGAAAGCACTGTAATTGTTTGTGTGACCTCAGCTGATAAAAGGTTGCGACAGACTCAAGTCATTACTGCTGCACAGTTTTTCCGGTTTCCAGATATCTTAGTGTTGTGATCACTTTCATTATTATTGGGTGGTAGATGTGAGCACATCTCTAATGAGAGCACCCACAAACATTACCTCTGCACAATGTAACCTGCAGTGTTTGATGAACTCACTGCCATTTAGTGTTTGAATATTTCTCCTCTTTGTCTTTTTACCATTTTCTCCTTGAAAAACTTCTAAGCTTCTTAAAAGTCCTCTTACTTACTCTGAACACCTATCACCTATCTTAAGGGCAAAGATGCCTTATGAATGACTTGGTAACACTTTCTATGAGGCTACATCTATAATGCGTTATGAGGGCATTTATGGTGAATTATAATGCATTTATAATGCTGTATGACTACATTCATGAACACACACAATGCTTCCTGATGCACTATATCAACAGTCATAAAACATTATAGATATGACTGTGAATGGATGGACTTATAATGGATGCTCTTAACTAGTTATAAACTACAGGTTGACTGATGGAGCTTATGATGAATTATGAATACTTAAAACTCACCTATACACACTTGACCAATCAACTGCAGTAACGACTCAGAATGTAATAACATTCCATGCACTATCATAAGCTATCATTGTATGTATTAAGTAAAGTGAAGTACTTATTGATGCATTTATGATCCTGTCCATCACTTTTACCTAGAATACTGATTTATTATTTTTAATTTTTAGGAGGTACTCCTCCCCATGTGGATTTTGTCGATCTGTACTACCTCACCTGACTTTCTGGTGGTAGATTTGTGAGTTTTTCTCATAAATTTACCACATTAATCTCTGAGATTGTTCGAGTTTTGTCTCATAACTTTACCACTTTAATCTTTGAAAAATATTTGAATTGTGGCAATAAATTAACCACTTTAATGTCTGAGAACATTCAAGTTTTGTCTTTTAAATTTATTACTTGAATCTCTGGGAAAATCCATTTTTATTGTAAATTGACCTCTCCCTGTCTCTCTGCCAGTGCTGGAAAAAGCGGAAAGTGAAAGCAAAACCTAGCACACGCAGCAGTGGTGGGTGGGGTGGTGGCCAGATCCAAAATTTTAGATAAAAAAAAGAGTACTTATGCTTCCATCTCCTTCTCAGGGTTTTGTTTTTTTACTCTTAATGTGGGAAAACCATGTGAAACAAAATCTTAACCATGGCCAAGTATTTTTACATATTGTAAAATGAGTGTGGAGAGGGACTTTTACAGACCAAATTTCCGGTAGAAGTTGGGAAGGGCATGAATGGTCCCATAGAGGACCATTTCTGATTATTTTGGCGACACCCTGACCTTTCCTCTAGTGCCGCAGCCGAGTCACAATGTCAGCTCTCCTGTGCAGTTTTGTAGGGCTGATGGACAGTCCAGTCTAAAAGCACCACTCAAGCACCAACCCTCTTATCTGGCACTGAAAGCTATGCCTGTCTTGGGCAGTTTTAATTATACCTTTCTTAGTTGGTGTTTGCTGACTTGTTGTGTATTTGCATGTACCACCACATTAAGCAGTGCAAAATAAATAAATTAAATCTGTCATGTTATGGATAAACCATCCATAATAAATATGGATGGTGAATTGGGGATTAGCCCATCTGCCCTACTGGACTGCACAGTATTGGGTCGCGACACATTTTGGCAAAGCGAACATATGAAGCTATACTGGAACAAGGTGGTTTTCATCAGTATGGTAGGAAATGATGAGAAAACTGGGTCCAGGTCCAAAACAGATGGCGTTCTGATTCAAGCTGTGAAATGTGCTGCACTTAATCTATGTCACTGAATGCACAAGATGTTAGTGAATCCTCTGAGTCCCAGAGCAGCTGTATTTAGACGTTTGGCTTTAATGTATATCACAGCTTCAGTAGATTGTGTTGAGAGAGACAGCAGTGTGCTGAACTGAATCAACAGCTGGGCTATGACATACTATCATAAATGTAATTTCAACAGCTTGGTTTTGAAATGTAGCTATAATTTAACCCTTTGAAAATAAAATCCCTGTTTTAAAGACACTTACTTTAATCCCTTTGACACCCTGTTTTCTTCTTTTATCTGCCACAAAGTTGGGAAAAAAAACATTTCACACTGTTTAGCATATACCTATATCTGCTGTATCTGTTACCTGGTTGCCATAGTAACATACCGAGCAATAGTAGCCGGTTGAAAAAACGGAGGCATCATAAACGTGACCCAATCCACCATGTAACAAGTTCAGCTTTGTAAATGTATGATGAAGAAGGACGTGCATTTGTCATTAGACCTCGAGAGTACCCAGAATGCCGTTTGCTGAGAGACAGTGAATGGAAATACATTCTTGTTCGTTCACCACAAATGTCCACAGGGCAAGTATGTTAACCATAGACTGTGTGAAAAATAGTGGTCATAGTGACCATGATGTTTCTCATTAGTTTGTGAAGTCCTGTTTTGAAGCCTCAACTTTACCATCTTGAATTTTTGGAACCAAAAGTGACCCAAAGTGTGAATATTTATCATATTTAAGGGGGGGAGCCGTCAAGGAGCGAGGGGTGGACCTGCTTTAGAGTCTGAGTTGAAGCTTTGCAGACATCCAGGCAGCCACGCCCTTAAATATGCACAACTTTAAACCTTAATAAAATTGAAATGGGTGCATTATTTAATAATTCACCCCCATACAGTTGTGATGAACGAGAAATTTGCCGTACAGATGAAATTGTTTTTTGTACCAGGCTGTAAACATGTTTATTCCGGCTGTAAAGTTGGGCACTTTAACGTAAGGGTCTATGGGAATTGACTTGCTTCTGGAGCAAGCCTTGAGTGGCCATTAGACGAACTGCAGTTTGTGCATTGGCTTCATTTTTTCAGCCCTAGAAGTTGCCTTTTTGGTGTACACAATGCTTAAAGTGCCACTAGAATCCAGAGTCAGATTGCTACATGTAAACATGCTTGCCCATTGCCAATAAAGCTAATTGTCATTCTAAAAAGCTAATAGTTGGTAAAAGGTTCATATGATTTTCCACAACGTGACAAAATCACATTTGCTGCTATTAGTCCACTGAAGTTATATGATGCTCTGACTGAGGAATATATTTAGCCAAGATGTGTCTCTATTGCAGCACCATTACATTGGTATTCCATCTGTTTGTGCTTAATTACTTTTTCCTAAATTCAGTCTGACATATGTGCTATCTTAAAAACTTGGGATGAAATTGCTAAACTTTTAGAATAAAGTCGTGGGGGTTTCAGTAATGCTTGCCAGTAGGTCAGGCACTCAGACTGATGGCTTTAAATCTAAAATTAAAATTCCATTTAAATATTAGAGTTTAATTTGCTCTAATTTTCAACTAATCTGTTCCCTTGATATCTGTGGAATCGAGCCATCTGAGGTTCATCCATTTAATTATTTGGCCTCAGGTTCCTGTTTTTCCATCAGCTGTCTCGTGCAGAGCCTGGACTCAGAGCAGATGATAGAATAAACTTGCATTTGGGGAAATGCACAGCGAATCACGCAGGCACTGCCAGCATTTACGCAAGTGATTTGTGCACTTTAATGTGTCGGTTAGTTTCAGTTTTCGGCATGGACGGCTTACGTGAGCGGTGATTGAATCATTCCATTTTCCCACCGAGTCAGACCTCTGCTCTACATTTTTCAAATCGCTCTCTCTCACACCCCCTCCTCCCTCCATCTGTTTCTAATCAACGCTCACTGCCAAGACTGAGATACACTTCTCCCCGAAGAGTCGGCTCACACACACAGAGAAATTGTGAAACAGTGTGTAAAGTGGATAGTAAGAGTAACGGGAGAGCTGCAACTAGAAAACACTCATGGCAGTTATACATGTTGTTAAAACGATTTGAGGAATTACAGAGGAAGCTACACAGGACGTGTATCTAAATGTTTATTCCACTGGATGTTTACCTGAATTTGCTTTTAATCATGTAGTTGTAAATCTCAAACATTTAGTACCACAGGAAAAGGATACTTCAATCTCCAAACATTGTTTACCACTGTTAAAGGCCTTAAAGGGGACCTATAATGTTAAATTTCAGGTTCATACTTGAATTTTAGTTTCTTCTTGAACATATTTAAATGCTTTAATGCTCAAAAAACGCTTTATTTTTCTCATACTGTATGCCTGAATATGCCTGTACAAGCGGACATGTTCAGGCAGAAATATGAATAAATCAGGGAAATATTAACAACATCAGCAGGGTGTTTTTCTGACATAAGCAAGTAGCTACATGTAGCTAACTTGAGTTAACTTAAAATTGAGACGTAACTTGACTACATGATGTTACATGATGACGTGCAGGCTGTTCTCATGCACGGTTTATATGTAAACCTACAAAAAGTAATCTCAATTCCACGTTATCAGGAAGGCTGCTGTCATGTAACCATAGTGCTAACATGAGTGAAAGAAAAAGTAGTATGAATACCAAAGGTCCGTGTAGGCAGGCGGGTTGGGGTGATTGATGGGTCAAACAACAAAGGACTTTTCCATAGAAGACCGGTGGAACTCTGTGAAACCAAGTGAACCTAACCAAAGTAACTTTACTTGCCTAAACCTAACCAATGTAATTTTACGTTAAGTATGTAACATTATTCATATAACTCAACATTGACTTATGGTTTCACAAGACACACAAACAGCTGTCTCCTGGGTCAAAGTCCTATGTTTGTTTGATGCATTCACCATGTTGACTACCACCCTAGGCAGACTTTGTCTCTTTGTTGCCTGACTGCCTCCTGGCTCACAATTATGCTGTTTATATATAATATATAGTGCATTACTTTTCGTAAATATAAGTATGAACAGTGAATGAGAACAGCCTGTGTTTTGCAGGACATTGTGATATACTGGGAATTGAAGCACACTTTACTTTTGCTCTCATTCACGTCAACCTGATGGGTGTGTCAGCTAAATCTCTAAGGCACAAATGTTAATGCAAATCATTCCATTTCCACAGATAATACTTCCTATCTAATGTCAATCTGATTTATCTTTTGAAAGTTGTGCTATTGGAAATGCAACTTTTCGAACTATCGTTAAAGTCATTTGGTGTTTGTCATGACGGAGGTTATAGTTTTCTCTGGTAGGTGTGAGCAGTGTAAGGAGACACCGCAGGCCAAGAGGAGAGGGGTGACCTGCTGTACTCTCTGACCTCCTGGCCTTCTCAGGAGAGGCTGCCATGTCTCTCCCCTGCTGTTCTGATTTGGAGGTAAGCATGCATGAGTTAGGAGTCATCTGCTTTCAAAATACGTTTGAATATGTGATTCATTTTCTAGTTTTCCTGTTGGGGGAAAAGAGTAGTTCCTAGGCAGTTGGACTGTTAGCTGTGATGGATGTTTACAATGACAGTTTTACCGTTTACCTCTGATTTCTCTTCACATAAGTTGGCTAACCTGAGAGTTTGTTTAGATCTGACTTTTTTGAGGGATGTCAGTGTGTACTTAAACTTAAGCAATTACTTTGTTGATTTGATGAGTGGATATAATAAAAGGATTGATCTGATTTTTTAATTGGAGCTGTATGAGTAAGCAATGTACTGCTATGGACAGAGTACAGCAGCAAAACTTATTTTAGCCACCTACCTGTTATTTCCGTCTATGCTCTCTTCAATACAAGACTCCTTTGACAAGAACGGTAATTTACCTCGTAGAACATGGAAGTTTCTGGTTCCAATATATAGTTTGTCTTATTGTGTGACTTTGTTGAAAACACTAAAATAACACAATAACTAAAACAACTAACTCAGTGAGGCAGCAGTAAACCAGCAACTCCTGTGATCTGCAAGGTAAAATTACTGTTTATGTCAAAAGGGTTTGGGGGCTGAGGTGATAGTTTCAGGTTCCCATTGGTAAGGGCTGTCTGACACTGAGGTAAAGCAGTGAGAACGTACTAAATAAAGCATACACTTAAACTGATATGGATTTTTTGTAGGTGGCTAAAATCTGTTTTGTAGCTCTCCCCTTCCACAGCAGTACGTTGTTGCTTAGCTTTCGTGCTGATGCTCATAACAGCTTCTCCAAACTGTGGGTGTGCCGACTGACATCTACTGTAGATAATACACTGACCTCATACAACCCCACTTAAAAATATCTGAACTGTCCCTTTACCCTGCGAACCCTTTTATATGCAGGCAAACAGCAGAAAATGACATTTCATTGACACATTGTAATTGTGGCAAAGCTTTGTTGTATTGTATTGAATCAGATCTTGTGACACTTTCACTACAGCGCTGCGGATGGATTCCTCCCTGTTGCTTTTGGCTCAGAGGGCAGCGTTGCACTGTGCCATGCCTGGTGTATCAATCTGCTGCCAGACCTAGCAGTGCCCTCTGATCACATGAATGGCCTTAGCTGAATAGGTTGACATAGAACACCACCCGGGACAAACTCATCCCTTTTGTAGTTAAGAAGTTAAGAATACAGTGCTGCAGCTGTGAAACCTACTAGATCACTGAATACGACCCTGGCCTGCAAGTGCTGAGAATACCAATGTGCAGTAGAGCCAAACATGGAGAAGGAAAAGTCCTCTCCGTCTCAGTGAGCTGGTGAAGTAAACAGATTGTGGCTCAGCAAAGCCTCACAACAGCTTTCTGGTGGTTAGTGCCGCCTGTTTGTCATTTACTTTGCATGAAAGTGTTACATAAAGGATGAAATTGGACTCAGAAGTGCACAACTGGAGTCTAGAGTTGCTCCCAAGAGAGCAATTAACTCTGTTATGGTTCCACAGTGGTTTTAAACAGTAGGCAGGTAATGTAAGGGTAGAGACAAAACAAAAGAGGGTAGTGCTTTCATTGGCTAAAAGCACGGTGAAATTGTTAACTTTCAATAGTAACTTTTTGAGTTATGAGAAAAAAATCTGTTGTGTTCCTCCTTTGATCATTTTAGTTTTTGATGTTGAGCATCAAGGTAAAATTCATTTTAGCTAAGAAAGAAGACAGAGGTCATCCAGTGGGCATGAATATTTGGCCCTCTGTGGTTTTACTACTCCTTACATTAGTTTGGGATGTCATTCAAATCCAAGGGTAAGGTAAAGAGTACTGAGGTTACGGGACTACAGTTACTATGAGTTGCCACCACCGCACCTTGTCCAGTAAAAGAAAGACACCTACTGCAAACCAGCCCTCTCCTTTCAACTGTATAACATAGGACAAACAAACAAAAATACAGAGTGTGCAGGGGCTGCCAATAAGTGCACTTCCCTCCACCTGTTTTAAGGCACATTTTGGGGCCACAGTAGCTCAGTCCATAGGGACTTGGGTTGGGAACTGGAGGTTTGCCGTCCAGACCAAATATGGAGTGTGGACAGGTAGCTGGCAAAGTGCGATGGAAATGAACATGCATATGTGATGTACATGAAGCATCTGACTCAACGTGACAAAAGTGTCTGTTCCACTGAAGACGTGACACATTTTGGCAGACGAAAACATCAGATCAGTGTGGACTGACAGGGAGACTGTAGCATTTTTCACATTAGATTTACAGTCATGTCATCTTTCCATCTTTTTTTTTTTTTTTTACATGGTTCTCCAATGTTTGAGGTAGAACTTCAGTTGAGCCCAAAAATAAGGTCAGACGCTACATAAGCCCACTAGATCCTGTCCAAGCCCAACCCAAGACAGAAACACAGGAGCATAACAACTCACATAACAGTAACAATATTGACAGAACAGTAGTGGATGGACTCTTATTTTCTTTTGCCAGTTTTCTGGAAACTCAGTTAAGAATTTCATTTACATTTGGATGGAAACTTGACTACAGACTGCTGAAATACCTTGAACAAAAAGAAACGTCTAGTGCAGGGGTTGGCAACCTTTACTATCAAAAGAGACATTTTTGGCCAAAACAGAGAAAAAAATTCTGTCTGGAGCTGCAGACAAAGCCTCATAATAAAGGTAACACAACCTTTTAAGTCAAATTTAGGCTATCAACATTACTAATGGATTTAAATGAGCATTAATTGATATGTTTTAGCACAAGGTGGCTATTCTGCAGTCGGCTATTTTTGATTATTTGGTACTTTAATTTTGTAGCATTGCTAATGAAAGCAAATAAATTTGTCCACGCACGATTAAATTTGCTCTTTACCGCTGGGACTTTTCCCTTTTTGGATTTGAATTCCACATGTAGCCTGGCTAGGAAGACCCAAGACTACTTTGGCCATTGTTAGTAATGTTTTCAGAGCAAAAGGCCACAGATGTATGACACACATTTTAGTTGACAAAGTGTTAAAACATTTTTTTAAATCGGTGTGTAGGCTTTGCATTTTTACAGTTGAAGAATGTAAGAATCAAACAAACACAGGACTTTCACCAAGGAGACTGGTGTAAATATCCCGAAGTCAACGTAGTATAACCTATGTTACCTCAGTACTTATTTAAAGCTTAACCATAATGTTTTTTCTAAACCTATCTGCTAGTTTTGTTGCCCAGACTTAATCACAAAGTTTTATAGCGTAATATCTACCATTTCATTACGTTAAGGATGTCTTTAAAACTGTGATCATTAGGACAGCAATAAATTTCATTTTAGGGTCGATAATAGATGTTGTTTTGGAAGTCATTGGAAAATGATCTATTCAGGGTGTTGTAAATAAAAAGTAGATAACCGAGTCTATGTGGGCTTGTTGACAAAAGGTGGAGAATGTTCAGAGGATACACTGGTTTATGATGTGCTCCAGTCACTTTATAGCAAATCTCCTGTCAACCCCAGCTCTCAGATGTCAGTAAACCTCTTTCATGGGAAACGCCACCCCAGAGGCTTAAAGCTAAGATGCTTTTTCCACCAATACAGAAATATTCTTATCTTCCTTTGAAAACTGGAAAAGTAGCTGCAGTCACATTTTATTTGATGTTACCTTCCACAAAAGGTGAGGAGAATTCATATGTCACTTCTTTATAACCCTGGTTGTGTTAAGAATAGTAAATATAGAGCTGCCTGAGGCCTTGTTTTGCTCTTCTGTGACATCTCTGCCATACATAACTGGAATGTGACAACCTGTTTATTAGTCATTTGAGACATATAACTTCCACGTGTGCCTATGGGTTAGCACGACATAACTTGGGACATATTTGGAACTGCTTACAACATGGTCTTTGTAGTGAAGTCGCAACTGTCTTTGGATCAGTGGTAGAGTCATTCATCTCAGCATGTGCAAGCATGTGGCCTTTACAGTATCCAGCAATTCAGATCCTGGGGAACTACTGTTTTTAGCCTCTGACAATACATCCTTTGTGCTGGAAGTGTCACGCTCTGGCTCTTCCTGTTAAGAGCCTCGCACAATATCTATAAATTTAGCACCTTTGATGGTCTGACCTTGGAAAACAAACAGAAAGCTCATGTCTACAGGGCTGTGAGGTGGAGCTGGGCCGAGATGTCAGAGCAGCTGTTTCTTTTCTAGAGTGGGTGTTGAAGCTTTAGACCCTCTGCCCACCCTGGCCGAACAGAGGGGAAGGGGAGGGGGAGTGCAGAGGGAGGGGTGCTGCCTGTTGAGCCCAAGGTGAAAGGGTGCCTTGGACCTGCAAATGGAGACGGAGAGCTAACACTCAATCTGACTCTGAGTCAGGGGGGAGATATGCAATTTGGATGGGTGCACTGTCTGCCTTGAGCCTGCCTTCTACTCTAGAGACAGAAGCCCTCTGTTGCTCATTTGCCTCTCTGTCTGTCGTTCTTTCTCTCTTTCTCTCTCCCCCTCTCACTCTTTCTCTCAGTTTCCAGTCTTCCCATCTGTATGTGATTTAGGCACAGGCTCAGGGGAGAGGCAAGTCCGCTAGGGGAGAGGAATCAGGGCAGGGAGGGAGTGAGAGAGAGAGAGGAAGTCCACACAAGTTTGTTTTACAGGACTCTGGCCGGGCCGGGACTAGGCACAGTGCTGCATCTGGAGGTCGGAGCGGTGGAAAAGTGAAGCCAACAGGAGCAGCCGAGCAAGAGGAGCTGCCCAGAGACTTTCCTCCAGCCAGGAGACACTGACAGAGACACAGACAGAGAGGGGGGATCAGTGCTCTACTGGCAAACACACAAATATGGCTGCTAAATCTCTGTCCTGCCTCTGCCTTCTCTGCATCCTATCAGGGATTGCCTATCCAGCTTCTGCCGCCAGGCTTGGGGAACAGCAACAGGCTGTGCCGACAGTAAGTTTGATCTCTTTTTGGCAAACAAGCATTGCATTCTAGCACAGTTATGTTTAGTCTCTGACCTTTTCTACCTACTGCATGTGTATGTTATCAGGCTGATGATACTGTAAACAAATGTAAAGATGAAAACTGTAAAAGATGAGGCCAGCTTGGGAGTGTTTTGGTTAGTTATGGCAGTCTGGAGAGCTGTCTGATGCGTCTGTGTGGACTGACAATGGTCCTGCTTTGTGTTCACGCATGTGTGTGTGTTTGTGTCAGCAGACGTACCCCAAGGCTAGAGCTCAGAAGGGCTCTGAGTTACTGTCTCCACCACTGTCATGCCCCTCCCGCCCCTCCCTGGCAGTTCCCTAATAGAAACCAGCTGGCAAATGTTGAGCAACACCCCAGAGAGACAGAGAGAGGGAGCACATTAGACAGTAAGGGCATGAGAAGCCATAAGGGACTGGTGGCCAACGTTTCCTTGGCTTAGTGTGCATCAAAGGATATAAACTCAGAAGCCAAACTTTCAGCTAGGCAGACAGTTTTTTAAAGGATTAAAATTATGCTGTCTTATCTGATTGTGAAGATTTTCATTGTATCGAATCTGTTTTGGCACTATCTATGGCCTCTTTACCCCCCACAATTGGCATTCAATGTATTTGCATTCTGTAAATGCGTCTCCATATACAGTAGCAGTATGTGACTGGCTGCTTCTCCTGTATGATACAAAGTGTGTACCCACAAAAAACAAACTATTGAATGATGCAAAATGATGCATGCATGTAGTGGACAGGAAAAATTAGTGCCTAATACAAAAGACAAATTGTGTTGTCTGACAGTCAACTTCTATCTTTTGTCTTTTTTATTTGCTGCAACCAGCAGCTCTGCAGCTTGCTTGCTTGGTTGGTCATTCGGTCATCAATTTTTCCACCCTTTGGTGGCCACACATTTGCCCTCAGGTCAAATTTGCTTAAATTTGACTTGAAGGTCTCAACTATTGCAAATGCCTGCTTGTTGAAGCAAGATTGCGTGATGAATCCTCACAGCCTACTATTTGTTTGTCTGCACTGTAAACGGATACAAGGGTGTGAAGGCTGCAGTGGTGGATGGGCGTGTATGATATCTTCCATGCAGGAAACTGAAGCTCATGTCCTGTCACACAACTGCTTATGACATTTGTTTTTTTGTTAACCATAACTTCCCTAGCCTTAACCACAAGTATTAGTTGCATAACACTACCATTCATTTGCCGTGACCACATGGCTTCTCTAACCTTTACCATACCATTGCAGAAGATTTTGCAGAAAGTAAGAATTTTAAAAGCACTAGCAGTGGACATGATTTTATTTTATTTTTTTCAATCATGATCTGTGGTTTTGCATTTTCAAACAACACTGACATTCTTGTCTTGCAATAGAGTTGTTATCATCAACTCACCCTGAGCAAAGCCATTGCAAATGCGTGGCAGATTGTGTGATGTGCAACAAAATCCTAATGAGCCAATGCATAATTTTAAAAACCAACCCAAAATTATGTCCTCATGTCTTGGTCTATAATAAGTTTGCCTTGTTGATGGACTTTCTTGTAAAGTTTAGATGTCATCTTAGTCATCACTGCTGCACGACCTTGTATAATGTACATGTGCAAGCCACAAATAAGTAGAACAAAATGTCAGGCCACAGATAAACTACAACATTACCCTTTTGCAGAAATGTTTCAGTGCACTGTGACTGTAATTATGCGGCCGCTTAAGAAGATTTCAGGGTTGATTTGTGTCCTTTGGCCCCAGATAGCTCAAGTGGGAAGCCATGTTTCTTGGCTAGGCCTATACAGTGACTTTGCTCAAAACTAATCAGTATGAAGAAACATCCTGTGAAATGTCAAAGAGAATGTACAAAGAGAAACAAGTGCAATTTAAACTTTTCTTCCCAATTTATTTTCTATTGTACATGTTTATTTCTCAGTCTGAGTTTTCTGAGTTGCAAGTCCCAGGGGACAAGGCCTCCCCCCCTGCAGCCAGACTGTCTGCGCAAAGTTATTGAGTTAGGATGAGATTCTCATGACCCTGGATCTGTCCTGTCCTGAGGATGTTTGGAGGAGTTAGCATGACTAAATCCAGTGTCTGAACCTCTTGTCAAGGTCAATATAAATACAGCAACCAGCTCCAGTTGGTACGCAAAGCGGAAATTAGATACAACCTCCCAGCTTTCACATTTAATCCACCTAATTCTCCCACTCTGGGAAAACTCTGCCAGGAGGCAGATGTATATAAAAACACAAAATACACTACATTTAAAAGTTATCTTTAAAAAAAACCCCATCATTCTAGAGAACTGTCTGTCATAGAGGCATCCTACCTCCACACACGCACTGCAGAAAGAGGGCATGCATGGCCACAGTTTTGGAGCTACATGATCAGAGAGAGTGTTGACTTTGGACGGCACTCATCTGCAGAGCCAAATCCTGTTTTCGTGCTCGATACCAGCTACATTTGTTCAGCTCTCTATCACAGAGATGCAGCCTTATGGTGTATCCTATTCGGTCAACGCACAGGAAATACACTGATAAATACTGCGGAGAGGCAGCTTCACATGAACACAGAGAGGCTATATAACATGTTGAATGTCATCTTTGTTCTCCACTGTAGTGGGAACAGTGGGAGGGCCACAGAAATAGTTCACATTACTGAGTGTGCTCATAGTTGGCAGGAGGCTCTAAAGGCAATTGTTTTAATTTTCATGATAGTTACAGATGGATTAAAGTAACCACTATGTTTGAAATTCCCATTCAAACGTTCAGATTCTTTATTACAGGACTACCCCCAAGTGAAATTGGGGGTTGTTGTCTTGAGAGTAACATGAGAAGATTGATATCAACCTTATGTTTGTGTGTTTAGTACTCAGCCAGTTAGCCTAGCTTAAAATTAGGAGGAAACAGCTAGGCTGGCTCTGTCTAAAGTTTAGGTAGGGGAGATGGGGGGCAATTGTAACATCTCAAATTGCACCTGTCAGAAATAAGACAGAACCATGAAACACAATATGCACATGGTCTTTGATGGTCCCTCTCCGCCTGACAAAGGACAAAGTGGTATCTCGTACTTGTCAAAGTTTTTCTGCTCAGTCTGATTTTTGAGGCGTAAAAGTAGTTTTCCTTCATCTACAATATTTTCCACATACTGTCCTAACCTTCAATTTCTGTTAATTTAAGTCTGTCTAGTTTAGAGGACCATTCTGTTGTCTTTACTTTGATATTTCTGTAAAATCTTAGCTTTGTTATTTCTAGCTAGCAGGGTAGCTTGTGTCATGGACGGTACAGTTGGTGTCAATTGTCGGGTTAGCAACATTTGTTTGGACAGAAAAATGACTTGTGGGCTAAAGCCCATTTTAACATGGAGGAAACACAAAAACGGGAGATGTTAATTATACAAACATGTCAGCCAAAACCAAATTATAATAGCCATTTTACTCTGAAGTTCACCTTAGTAAGAGATTTGTGTCTTTTGTTAAGAAAACCCTTTGGCCCTTGGACATCCCTTTTTATTTTCAAAACACAGTCCAAGCTGTAAACACAGCAATATATTAATACCTTATATAGTTTATATGGCTATCATGTTAGCAAACAATGTAAGCTCACCAGTGTGTTCACCACAGAGTAGAGTTGGATCTTAATACCCGAGAATGTAAGTCAGTATTTACTTATAGCTCTGTTTTTGGTCTCCACCAACTCCAAAAAATGTCTCTCTTCAGCTGCTAAATGCTCAACTTTGTTCACCAGCTGGTCTCTAGCTGTGTCTGTCTGCTTTTTGTTGCTGTACAGTACAGAGAGTACATCCAATACGTTCTCGTCCCAACTCATCAAATATCACTGCTTTGTCAGTGCCATTCACATCTACGTATGACGAGCCAGATATCCTGCATTTGTTGACATCCCGGGACAGCGTATCAGTTACGCTTGTTAAGTGCATTATGTCTTATATGTTCAGGTTAAATAAATTAGGTACGACATGTTAATTGATACATTTTAGACGAGTTGGACACCTTTTTTTAACTTCAGACAGAGACAGGCTAGTTGCTTTCAGCCTCTGTGCTACACTAGGTGGAAACCCAAACTTCAAGCTTACACATGAGATTGATATCAGTCTTCTCATCTCACTCTCAAAAAGAAAGCAACTAGGCGCAGTATAGCCCTGTTTCCCAAAATGCTGAACTGTTCCTTTTAGATCTGGAGCTTAAATTATAAATCCACAAAATCATCCAAATATGTGCAGAAAAATGTTATTCTCACAAGCTGCTTGGTTGTTTACTTGAGATGCATTCCTCTTATTTTAGAGGAGTCTAAAGAGTCCACGTCCTACCTCAAGACCATCTGCTGCATCTCCCTCTAACCCTATAACCCCCTGCCCTGTGCTCCCCTGTGTATACACACTGCAGCTGTTTGACCCATCACACACACACTGTCACACAGCTAATAGGTCTGAGCCAACTCAAAACACTTTTAAGTGGCTTTACAAATGGTAAGTAACTCAGGATCTCAGTAGTTTTCCCATAAACCCGTGGTTCATTACTCCTAATAGCTTGGACTACCATCTGGGGCCAAAATCTTTATCTTTTTTCCTGTGAACATTAAAACCCATTTGAATCATTGGCTGCATTTTCAGGATGTGTTACATGGAAGGTTGACAGATAGACTGTTTTATGGTAATGATGGATGGGTCTGGTATCAGTGTATGTGCACTGTGGGTCACGGAAAGCCACAGGAAAAAGGTCTGCAGGAAGAATCAGTGCTGCTGTTCACAGCGTGTTTCACATTAGCTGGCCACAAAAGCATGTCTTTGTCTCACAACCCATCTGTGAATAAATCAAAGGAAAATGTGAATTATAAATAAGCATGCGGTACTGTATGTCTGTGGAATGTTCCATCTTCTGGCTTTTCTAGATGCATCAATGTCCGGTTAACTGAGTGGAACAAGTAGAGGTCAAAACTATGGAGTTCTTACAGAGTGCTGCGAACAAAGTGCTATTGTATGCTTCATTGAATGGTGCTGCTTCAAATGTTCAAAGATGTTCAAAGGGCAGTGTGTGTGGGAGTGGGTGTGGGTGAGGGGGGCACGCCTCTGAACTCTGACATCACACCATCCTGAGAAGCCGTGTTGAACAAACATCAGACAGGATACAGGTTTTAAAATGACTTTCTGTATATGGGAGGGTGCTGCTGTGGTTCAGAAGAATTTCCTCACAACTCACTTGGTGCATCTGCCAAATCCATTTTTACAGAGGCTTCGTGGGCCTTGACCCTTTGGGCCCCAGGGCCTGTGTCTGGTGGGCCTTTTCAGTAACGGATCTACTGTGTGCTTGCAGAGCTTTTTTTGTTTGTTATGAGGCTATGATTTGCAGTACAAAGAGTTGTAGAATAGTGGAAATAAGTTATTGCATAGCTTTTCTGCATATATTGACTTTGATCACAGTTGCTACGGTGTGCACTTGGTTTCATTTTGCATCCCGTCTGCTTGAGAAAAAGGGATCTATATAGGGATCTTTACATTGCCTCTCCCATGAGGTTCCTTCCATTTCTTCTTCATGTGCTCAGATGATTATTTCCATGCCTTCTTACCGAGCTCAGGCTGACTCAGGAACAGTTGACTTAAAACCCACTGAGACGTTCCTCTACGTGACTTTGGGCTACACTTGGCTTGAATTTGGTTGACTTTTGTAATGTATAAGTACATAAAGTTAAAATAGGTCAACGTTGACTTTTGGTTTCATGCGGGACATGAGCAGCGGTCTACAGGGTGAAAGTCCTATCTTTGGTTGACCAATCCAACACCCTGACCACCTCCTTACACAGACTTTGGCCCACTGCATGATGGAAGATGTACATCTGCAACAAGACGTACACAGGATGTATCTGATGAAGTACGTCTGCAGATGAGAGACAACTCCACTTTATGGTTTTTAGCCAAACAGTCTAGCTCTCACTGCAGTATTTTTGTCAGCTACCAGTGGGACCGAATGATGGTTATGTTCGTCAGTCAGTGGGTCAGTCTTCCCACCCTTTGACACTCTGTCCAAGCACACAATATTATTCAATATTAATGGCATTAAAAAAGTATGGCCAAGTTTGCATAATGTCTCCTAAAGATTTGGGTAACCCACTGACCTTTTCACTAGTGCCAGTATTGGGCCAAAACTTCCTCCTATTGTATGGAAATATTCTGCTCTAACAGACAGATTGCTATGACATTTACTCAACACAGTCATGCTCTCCAGATGATAAACCTTTTAAATGTGTATTCCCCATGAGTTTTAATTCTCGTGCCACCCTTAGGAGAAAATATTAACTTTGCATGGAATTGAAAGAGCCAAAAATATGTAAAAGACTTTTAGTTCATTATTTCTAAAGGAGCATTGGCACTCTACTCAACATTAGCACATTTACTGAGAAAGATGGAGGGCAAAATCTACCTACAGTGAACAGGGCTCGTGCGGCTTTGAAGACTTTGAAGTAAACCACATCATGGTCAGGGGCTTATACTGCTGTTTTACTTTATATGCCTCCAAGCCAACAAAAGCCTTGGCCTAGGAATTATGTTTTCAGATTATACATCCCCATGAATATCCCACTCCTGTGAATACAATACCTCAAGAACACCTTGATTGAATTTTTTCAAATTTGGCACAAACATCCACTTGGACTCAACGATGAGCTGACTAGATTTCAGTGAAGGTTAAAAGTCAAGGTCACTCTAATCTTGTGTCTGTCTCATTTTGTGAACACAATATCTTCAGAAGGCCTTGGGGGAATTTCTTCAAATTTGGCACAAATGTCCACTTAGACTAAAGGATGAACTGATTAGAAGTCAGCTTCACTGTGACATCATGATGTTCTACAGAAACACTTTTCTGGTCATTATTTTATGTCATAACTCAGGAACAGAAGGGGAGACATTTGGTCAGATATTGAATTGCTGACACTAATCTTGGGTGTCCACCTTGAAACTGTGTTGCTTGTATAGATCTCCTGTGCTGCTGGGTTGAAGATGTGTTTGAAGAATCCATGTTTTATTCTTTGTAACTTCTTTGCAGCAACATCCATGTTTAAAGCATTGTCAGCTGTTACGACTACATATGAGCCTGCAGGACATGGCTGTAAACTGTAACTGCAATTTGACTGGTTGGCGTAGACATACAACTGAGAATTGGTGATTCTAGTTTACTTAAGTAAGACTTTATATTCCTGTCCCCACTGCAGGTGTGTGCAAAAGGATTTTTCATGAGTGAGCAGAACATATGTTTGCCATGTAACTGCAGAGGCCATGCAGACTACTGTGAAGACATCACTGGCGTTTGTTATGTAAGTTTCCCCACATTACTTATTTCTGCCTTAATTATCTGAGTGAACAGATCACTTTAGTTCACTTCATTTCCATACCTAAAACATCTTTTAAATCTGTTTCTAATATTCTTCCTTTCAGAACTGCAGGGACCACAGTACGGGTGATTTCTGTGAAATGTGTGAAGATGGCTATATGCTGGCTCCCAGCCTTGACGGGCGCCACACCTGCCGACCCTGCGCCTGCCCCCTCTCTGTTGAGTCTAATAAGTAAGCCAGCCTGTTCGTGTCTCTGCAGCCACAAGACTCCATGTTGGCAAGCTGTGGGTAATCTCTGAAATACTTTCCCTTGTGTGTCCGGCCAGCTTCGCAGTGCGCTGTGACAAGGGAAGTTCCATTCTGCGGTGCAAGTGCCAAGAGGGATACGCTGGACATTTCTGTGAAAGGTCAGTGCCGAGGAGACTTTGAGCAACCAATCAAGGAGTTATATAAATTGCACGTAGCAATAATGCTGTCTGTGCACATTCAATTAAACCACAGTTTACTGACTGAGGTGGGAACACTTCATAACATAGTAACAAGCAGTCAAGCGGTCCAAGATGTATTACAGTAGGTTAAAATATAAGCCACCATAGAATAACTGCAACATGTGCCTATGTAGCAACTTAAATTGCAGATGTAACTTTTTCAACCCACACACATTAACTGTTTCCGCTAACAGACACAGATTTTCTAGGTTATGATTACAGTCCAATCGCTACGCAACCACTGAAATTGTGTGAGTGTGGAATCACTGGAATCTGAACCACGGACATCACGAGTGAGTGTGAGAAAAATTGCTTAAAGCAGAACTGACTGAAAACAGACAACGGACTTCATCAGGTTTGAGTGCAGAGCCACAGATCAGCTGAGCAACATCTGCATGTGTTAGTCCTCTCTGTACAGTTTCCAGTACGTTTTCCTCATTCCTGCATCACCATCTCATCCTAATTTAGCATTTTTGTTTTGTGTGTATTACCAATTCAAAGTCCTTTTGATGAATGTCCATTTCTAATTTGATGCAGAAACACAAGACTTTGTGTTGTTGAAGTTGCTTAGAAACACGACTGTCATCACATCCATCGGTCACCCAATGTGCTTTCTCTGTATTTACTTGGTTGTTGAGTATGTGCTACTTTCTCACAGTTAGGACAAAAAAATCTCTGCAAGTTGGTGGAAACAGTCGTTACATATGGTCTGTCCACAAGACAAGACATGCAACTACATAGAACATAATTAAATGAAAAAATCTTACCTCTTTGACAAAGCGAAGCATTTAGAAAAATGCTGCAAGTAAATAAAACACAAAACACCAGCAAACATAAAACGCTACAAGTAGAATGCAACACAAGACATATAAACTCTTTCATTGCTTATCTTTTGTCCGTTTTCTACTGTTTTCATAAGCTGTAGTGTGTTGAGCTCTCTCAGCAATGATAACTTGTACACATGTTGACCACATGTATATGACATCACGTTTGTAGTTCAGCCACAGGAGACACGTCGTTGTTACATGCCTGGTGCTGGTATTAGTCATGTCAGTCTCTCTTTATATTATCATTATTTTACATCAATGTTCAACAACAGTATAAGTCAGAATCCATATGTGTGAACACAGAGATGGTGATTTGCTCTCCATTGGAAGCCTCAGTCCCCCAGAATACATTGCTGCCACTAGACCATCACATTTTTGTGTAGCCACTTTGACATGTAACAAACAGCTGAAGCAACAAGTCGCCCCTTGTCTGCAGATTATTTTAAGTAAGGGTCTGCCTGGACTCTCAGACCCAAGACACAGTATGGGTTCATACAGGTTCAGGTCCACATTTTATGATGATCATTGGGTCTG
Organism: Epinephelus awoara; assembly: GCA_035609425.1. NCBI lineage: Eukaryota > Metazoa > Chordata > Actinopteri > Perciformes > Serranidae > Epinephelus > Epinephelus awoara. The sequence continues at coordinate 8,943,657 of CM069305.1, forward strand.
GGTCCCCTTCTATTTTTGTGGGTCCTTATATACAGTAAGATTGATTAGAACAGTATGGTCCGATGTGATATTTATAGCAACTTTTTTTGTAGAAATTTTAATTACCGGCTTTGTCAGGTCCATAAAATAGAGTAGAAATCTCAAACATGCACCAAATTTCCCAGGTCCATTTGAGTTTGCATCCATGATTTTCTAATGTAAAGTCATTATGGAAAACCAAACACAAAATCCATTCAAAGACTTCATCATAAAATAACTACTGGTGTGCACCAAAACCAAAGCTGGATTTTTTCCTTGAAACAGTCAGTGTTATTGTCAGTCACCTGCAGTCTTTCCCCTCCAGGTGTGCTCCAGGTTACTATGGCAACCCAATGGCGATTGGTAATTCCTGTAAGAGATGCGACTGTAACGGCAACTCTGACCCCAACCTCATCATCAATGAGTGCCACAACGTGACGGGCCACTGCCAGCACTGCTGGGGAAACACCTCCGGCGCCAACTGTGAGAGGTGTGCTCCAGGTTTCTACGGCGACGCCATCAGTGCCAAGGACTGCAGAGGTGGGGGCAATGAGCGAACTCCTACATTCAAGATATGCTTGATTCATGCTTGAAAGACTCATGATGTTTAAGGGGAGCTTCCATGTGCAAAGGTTGGGCCTGTGAGGGTATTGTTGTTGCTTAATGTTCTGTGAAACCTGAACAGTTCTACATGTGCCAGCGGCGAAGCTGGATGTATATTGAAGGCAAGAAAATTAATTTAGTTTGTTGACACAGCTGCTCTGGCTGACTTTTGAAAATTCTAGTCATACACTAGTGACAGCAGTTCAGCATTCTCTCAGGCCAGTGTAGAACAGCACAAGATGACCTGGGATATTATGTCACACCATGTTGGAGTCAGCATATGAATAGTTTCAAATTACCTGTTTGTTTTTACCACATATTCACTTGTATTCTATCTTATTTATATCAAACTGATTGTATCTGCGGCAAAAGTTAGAGTTAGTTTTTCACTGTTATGTTCTTTCTGGGGTGTATGTTTTCCTAAAGCTGTTCAATGGAGAGAGGATTACCTTATGCTTTTGGAGGCCCTGCAAGTCCAAAAATAGCCCTTTCCACCATCCGCCATGCTTGTGATGTCATTTGACCTCTAATGTTCTCATCACTGACTGTGCCGTGTGTCTGTTGCAGAGTGCGAGTGCAATGAATGCGGCACCTCTTCATGCGACGACAGGACAGGAGTGTGTCACTGCAAGCCGGGTGTCACCGGACGACTCTGTGACCAATGCGAGGTGAGAGAAACCACGTGACTCCGCCTACATTTGTCCAACTGGTGTTTCCTCTGGGACACACGGGAAATCTCATGTGAAGCAGGGTTAAATGATAATTCCTGTTTATTATGATGTGAGTCTTATTTCCTTAGTTTTGGCCATTACTGTTGGTGAAAATAACAATGTTCATTAAAAAGAGTATGAACATGATCAGTCAGACCCAGGTTACCCAAAATTATCTAGAAAAGAAAACTGTAAAAGGCTGTAAAAGTAGAAATGAATAAATTTGCTGAAGTGCACTGCTGAAAATGTATAGTTGAAACATTTGAAGTAGCTTCAGGGGCTTAACATGTTGAGTCAACAGAGTGTTTAAACTATGAAAACAAGTTAAATTGTTACAAGTGTTTGCACTTAATTCGGACAGTTCAACCCAAAACCAATGATATATATTTTTTTTCCTCTTCCCTTTACACCTTGTTGTGAGGAACTATTTTCTTTCTACCAAACTACACCTGCCAACCGTATCAATGCGCAGAAGGAAGTGTGCATCTACTCATGGTCATGACAATGTGCAATGTAAAAATGAATGGCATCCACCGTGGCTGAACTGTACGTTAGCTAGCAGTAGACGCACACTTCCTGCTGCGCAGTGATAGGGCGGATGTGTACACACTGACAGCATGCAATTTTTAGTGTAAGCATTAAAAGTAGTTGAACTGCAGCTGTCGCTTGAACAGCATTAGGAAGAAAAAAAACTAAAATTATAAAAAGATTTGTCGTAAACATCCAACAGAGTTTACGGGCTTATATTCTGGCTCAAATTTGCCAACCACTGTTAGGTGTTAACCCAGTTTTCCTGTGCACTGAGGGACTATTATCAACATTTCGGGTGTGCTAACTTGATTTCTCTGTCCAAGTAAGGTGGTTTCAATAATTTGGCTGAACTGTTGGTTTATGACGACATATCTGATGATCAGAGTGCTTGTGCTTCGTGCACTGCCTGACACTGTTGTAGCAATGTAGCTGTATTCTCAAATCTCAGCAATGACTTAAGTGAGTGTGATGTTGCTGCTAAAGTGATGATGGCCAAAACTAACAAACTAAGATCCCAACTGTTATAGCCAGGAATTATCCTTTTAAGGAATATTTCACCCTCCAAAATGACTATTTGTATATCAGTTACTGGCCTTATGTTACGTTATTCTTTCAAGAAAACTTTTGTCACACGCCTGTGTTGAACGAAGAATTCAAAAACTGAGAAAAGGCGACCACATGTTGCAAAGCAAAAACTATATCAAAACATCTGTTTACAAACTCACACAACTTGTTTTTGATAAATTTTCACTGTTTCAAACTGAACTGAATGGGAAACTCATCTATGTTCTCTTTAAAACCAGACTCCATTGACAAAAACAGTAATTTTACCTTGCTGAACACAGGAGCTGCTGGTCTACTGCTGCCTCAATCATTTATTTTTTTGTGTTTTTGTGTGAATTTGTTGTTTTAGTTTAGTTCTAATTCACCAAAGTCACACAATAACACTAACGAACTAGTGATCAAGGCAGCTGTAAACCAGAAGTTCACGTCTTCAGCAACGTAAAATTACTGTGTTTGTCAAAGGAGCCTGGTGCCTTTGAAGAATGGATACATTTAACGTTTAGTTGAGTTACCTGATGGACCTTCTCTTTTTGAGAAGTGCTGAGCATACAACTGATAAAATGAGACTTGGATTATACTGCATGAGTTGTGTGAGAGTTTGTAAATGGATGTTTTGATATAGTTCTGTTGTTGTTAAATGAAACCACCTTTACTTCAATTCTTCAAGAATTTCTCGGTTTTTGGTATGTTCGTTTACGGTTCTTGCGAGAAAAACTACTTTTTTCTTCACAAATTAAGTAACACAGGGTGAGTAATTGGTGTACTGTACAAATGGTCATTTGGGGGTGAAGTATTACTTCAACTGATGCACAGCAATATGTTTCATAATGAACATGAGCAGCAGGATACTGGGATCTAACAATGTTTTTCATTCATGTAATCTAGGAGGGCTACTCAGGTTTCTCCAGCTGCCAGGGCTGTCGGAGGTGCGAATGCGGGCCAGCCTCCGTCCGCACCACCTGCCATCCCCTCACCCACAGCTGTCCGTGCCGCCCGGGGGCCGGAGGTCGTTACTGCGAGCGCTGTCTCCCAGGCTACTGGGACTACAGTCCTTCCGGCTGCCTGAGTAAGTCATCTGTCCGTCATACTACATGTCAAATGTTCTCTTGCTCTCTTGAAAAAAACCACCCCCAGACCATTTGTCGAAACATTCAATGCAGATAACACTTTCCCAGAGGAAAAGGCTGTGCTGAGGACTCATGTTCCCACACCCACTCCTACAGTAGTACACATGATGTCAGTGAAGCATCTGCTGAGAGATGTGACCCTGTGGCCGGAGACTCTGCTGAGAGCTGGATGACATCACTGTGCAGCCCGAATCTATACACACACGCAGCTGCTAAAAACATCAGTCCCACACAAGAGAGGCCACAAGACAGATGTGCAGGCCTCAAGCCAAAATACCATCTGTGGGTCTTTATATATATTTGATAACTGCTCTGACCTGTTTACAGCTGATCAACAATTTAGGCTGGTGTGCAGAACTTTCTGTCGTACCCTCTGTGATGAAGTGCATCTGCATCTGTTTTTTACAGAGTGTGACTGTGAGAGCGGCCACTGTGATATGCACACAGGAGAGTGCCTGCCAGAGGCTGCTACAGTCAACCTGTGCAACATCAGTGAGTGGACCTAACAGCTGTAGCAGAGACTCCACTGTACAACTGTGCTGTAATTATCTAATCCACTTATCCTCTTTGGTTTTAGGCTGCGATGACTGCATTTGGCATCTGATTGGGGACTTGCGGTTGTCCAATAAAACACTGGACCACCTGAGAGTCGGCGTGTTGAACATCTCCACCGGTGCTGCTGCCAACGACAGGATCAAATACTACAACTACACTGCTCATCGACTGCAGGTGCATACACACATAAAAGAATAAATGCAGATGTGAATGCAAAAACAAATAGAAAGACAACATGCATTGAGACAAGTTAAAGGCTAGCTAGTGGAGCAATGCACCATAATTCAGATCCATACAGTCTAACAGTGTAACTGTTTCTGAGGGTTTCCTTTTCCTTGGTCTAATAAATGAATTCATTTGCTTTGCTCCCAGACTCAGTTTCAAGGCTGGAGAAACAAGTCCTCTGTGATGAAGGAGCAGACTGAGGAGCTGGAGAAGGCTGCAGATGATGTGGGGTTGGACATCAAACAGCTGGGGGAATCGGTTAGCTAAGCCATCATCTTCTCTTTAATGCACATTAACCATTAAAGCAAAGTCTCTGGAATTTTAAAGGCTTTAGAAGTTCAAGCCAATGTTTTTTTTCCCCTGGAAATACATGATGCATCAGCTCTTACCATGTGCATCACTGTGACAATCAGATTAACTACTATGCTTCTATTCAGTATGACAGTCAAACCCTATACATTCTTTACACAACATAACATGGCTCACAAAATTGGATCTGACATGTTCCAATTACATGAACTCAACCTAATCCTTGTATAAGACATCTGAGAGTTCCAGCTTGGTCTTTAGAAGCAAGTGACTTCACTCACTGATTGATGTGTCATTGATTAGTTTTTGTGGTGGTTTTCCAGGAGAGTGTGGTGAAGACTCTGGGGGACAAGTTGGATAATGACACGCTGGAGACCGTCACTCTGGCTGAGCAGCTCAGCACAAACCTCACTGATCTCAACACACGCATTGAAGGTATCAAACGGCTCTGGTTAAGTGCATCTGACTCTTTCGGCCTATCAGTGTCTTGTGCGTTTCCTGCAATCATGAACTTGTCCTGCTGGAGAGAATAAATGCTACTGACTAGCTTTGGGGAGTTGATTCTGCAGGCTGCGGCCAGTCATTTAAAGCACATTAAATAAACAGTATTTTACCGTGTGACCGCTAAGTCTACACTTGCAATTTTGGTTAATATAAGGTTCCCTAATTCATCTCTGTGTGTTAATGTATGCGTGCAGAGATGATCCATGACTGGGAGCTGTACAGCGTTCACCAGGAGGTGGATCCAGAGGTGGCCAGGCAGAACACTAAGGCGGCCCAGGGAATGGTGACCTGGATGAGGACACTGGATCTGTCCCCACGAGAGCCCATCGCCACCGATGAGTCGACTGAAGCCCATGACTGTGAGGAGATACGCTGCAGTTCACAATACACTAAAAGAGCAAACACAGGCAGAGGCATGCTCGACATGAAACTGTAATGAACAGTCGAACAATGTGGTTAGCTTCAGTAACAGTGCTAACAACAGCAACAGTGCTGACAGTGTTAATGAGGGCAACAGCACTGTCCTGCCACTGTGGGTCAAGACTACACTATCAGCTGTATGACCCGTCCTTTTATTGTTTTCCTGAAAATGACCACTTACGAAACAACATTTTTGTGATTGTTTGGCCAGATACTACCATACAGGTGGTGATCAGTCTGTATATCTGTATATTATTATTTTTGGTTTTCCACAATTAGATACGTTTATGTGTAAAACATACCAAGCCCACTGCTCTGCTTTGCCTCAGTCTGAGTTTTTACAGTAGCAAGTCCTGAATCACTCAAATGTGACACTAATGATAATGTAATGTCTCTGATTGTGTTTCCAGTGCTGAGGCGTATCCGTCAGTTGGAGAAGAAGTTGATGGTCACAGACGGCCGCCTCCCACCTGTCAGGGAGACCCTGTCCCGCTTCTCCACCAAGCTGTCAGACGCTCAGCGATTTCTCCAGAAAGCAGCCAGCGCCGTCCAGGAGACGGAGAACAGGAACAGAGCCAGCATCCTCAAATTCCAGAGAAATGAGGTGATTTCCCATGACCCCCCAGACTCATGCTGAGTACCACTCCCTCCCTCTCTCATCTCTTCTCCAGCACTCCCTTCTTTTTCTGTGTTTGTCAGTATGGATACATGAGTAAACAGCCCTGTTAAAGAGCTCACAGCCCTTCCTCCCTGCTGTGAGGGAGTGTGCTGGCATGGAGTTCGTCCTCTAAGTGCTGTCTGCTTTAGCTCCTCTCACAATGATACAAACAATGTTGAGTTTTGTTAAATTACACCGAGGTACCTGGCCTTAAAAGACACAAGAGGAGCCTATCCTTAACATGCACTGCACATGCAAAAGGCTGTGAGAGAGAGGAATCTGGTTGTTGTTTGCCAGGCATGTCAGAGAAGTCTATTACTGGTGGTATTTAAGTGCTGAGAACAGAAACACAAAACCATCTGTGGGAGCTTTGGTCTGTTACATTAGGAGGAGGCCCGCACAGGGGGAGCAGCATTGCTGCAATACAACATTTTTTTCCCATGATAATATCCAGAGCCTACACACAGAAAAATAACTTTATTTCCCATGATACAACCCACAGCCAACACACAGAATCATCACTGTGCAAGGGAGATTCATCTTAAACAAAAACACTGAGGAGCATTTAGACTGCCCAGCAAACATTACTCAGTATATAAGATAGATCCAGTATATATGCAGTGGTGCCTATACGCAGATAAACAGCGTATATCCCACCTCTGGGCAAGAGGATTTACCATATATCTTCTTTTAATGTAGCTAGAGCTCCATACTGAAGGCTATTAGTGTCTGTCTTACAATCTCCCAGTCAAAAGAAGTCCCACCCTGCAGGCCCAGTCTCACCAGGATTTTAGATGGCTGAAGTTTGTGGATGATCCATTTATTTCAATGGAATCCCTGCAATCTCTGGAATTCAACTGTGGTGAACTTTGATACACAAATTCCTACTGTTGACCAACTGCAAAATGTCTTGCCAGTGCCGACCTTTGAGGGAATGGAGCATAGATGATACGAGAACTGAATACAGTGTTGGAGGCAGAGCCCCGTTCATTCCCTATGAAAGTTTCACTGTGGGGGACTCCCACATATTCAGTTACAATTACAGGCTACTTCCGGTTTAGCACTTCGCTAACTTGAATGGGAGTAAAACAGTTCAATCGTGCAGCTCTTCTAAACTTTCCTAATATTGTTGGACTGAATGGATCAAATTCTGATGGTGAAACGTGTCAATAAAATGTATCCACTGATTTATAGACGTCTCTTTAGCCATGTAAGTCTATGGAAAAAAGTCTTTTGGGGCCCAAAAGCATCATGTGACAGATGTAATTCCACTGTTTGGCCACTGTGAAATTTAGAGCATAGAGCATTTTCTGGGGGCCTGGAATGGAGTGCCTTAGGAATGAGTCTTAAAACCTTGAAATGAGTTTTGATTTTAGCACCCCCGGTTCCCTCGTCTTGAAGTCAATGGATTTTCCTATTGGGTTTTTAGTTAGATGCCTGAAATAAGGTCTGTAGTTAGCACAAGCTTAAGAGACTTTTCTGTTTTGTTCTACGACATAAAATATGTCTGTAAATACTGAGTGGCTAAATGAGACTAGAACGTCATCGCATCGAGCCACGCCAAACACAGCTTTACAGTCTTGTTATGGTGGATACTTAAGTCATGCCACCATAGTGTAGTTTGTTTATAGCCTAAGGTTAGCTTTTTACTTCTGACAATGCCATTTAGGGTTTGATTATCATGAAAGCAGCATTCATTTGTGAAGATTATCACTGAACAAAACGTATGATAAAGTATCATAAACATTTGTTTGTCACAGAGCTTATTTTCAGCAGTAAATTCAATCCAATGGAAAAATCAAATAGGCTTTTTGACAAGGGAACAAGCGTAATGCTAACTTCCATTTTGGCATCTTGATAACTAACAGATAGCAAGCTAGCTAGCTCAGAAAGCTAATGTGGCTATGATTGAGACTGCCAAGCACTTAAGCAGTTAGCTTGATAGCTACAGTAGTATGCTACAGTAGGGGTTGCTCATATTGACAAACCTAATTACCACACTTTTTTCCACCTTAAAAGCCTTAATAAGCCCACTTTACACAATCTGCTCAGCACCAAACAGCAAACAGACACAGTAGATACTAGCTGTTAAACACAGAGAACATTTTAGCAGCTGAAGAGACGGATATTTTTTTCAAGAATTGGTTGGAAATAAAACATAACTAAAAGAGAGGGAATATTAGACTGACATTTATTTGGATGCAACTTCAATGAATGTTAATGGTGTGCCATATCTACTGAATATATAAGCTACTGTAAATATTCTTCCTTACCTTTTTTCACGTAAAAATAAAATACATATAATGTAAAAATATTGTCAAAAATATTTTCCCATCGTAATATAGGTATAGTTTAATCCTCTTTTGGTGTATTACCTAACTAATATATGTCAGATGTGGTGCTGACTGTGATGACCTGCAGTATCTGGGACAAGTTTCAAGCCTGTGTTCATACTGTAGTGTGAGATGTAGAAACCAGATGCTGTCTGGCAGGTGGGACACATAAACATCTAAACACATACACTGGAAAATGGTTTGCCATAACATCTATACCCATGATTTGTAATAAATGGGTTAAAACATACAAAAACAGTAATCTGGACCTCCCAGTCCTTGAGTTTATTACTGTATTATAGTGTCGTTTCCCCGGATCTGTAGATTTACAACTGTGTAAAATCATATGTGGTTGGAATTTGGATCGAGGAAGTTGTGATCCAGCCCTTGCCGTCATGCCCTGGTTGACATTATGGGCCTGCTGTCCAGCAGAACAGCTGCTGCTGAACTCTGTGTGTGTCTTTGTGTGTGTGTGTCTGTGTTTGTGTATTTTTGGTTGCGCGTGTGTTATCAGGAGTGGGGATCTCCATGATCAGGGTCTCTGCTGTAAATCAATGCCATGAATGGTGCACTAACCAAACATGGAGCCTCTCCTAATCTGGGGCTCTTCCTCGCCTCAGCACAGACCGGTCGACACCAGCTGCAGCCGCAGTGTGCACACTGCTGGGTTACCACGGCCAATCAAATGATCTCATCATTGTGCCATACTCAGTCATGCAGTCAAATTAAAGGTGGGGTGTGGGTACTGTAAACCAACAACACAGACACTGCACCTCCTATTAAAAGAGCCTGTTTATTTAATAGTATAGAAATGTATAGTATAACAAAACTGTCAAGAATGGCAAAGCAGCCTGAAAAGAAGTTTCTCTTCTTTTTATAAAGGGTACCCTTTTGCTTTTCCTTATTTTCAGTCATATACATATAATGTTACAATGCCAGATGCTCATATGAATCATGGCCAAAGTTTTAAATAATGAGGCAAACATGTGTAAAAGTAATAACTGTAAATAAAAACCTCAGGCTCCAGACCGCTATAAATACTCTGTTTCCTGTGGGGGTTTTTTTCTACTTTTGAGGCAATTTGATGTCAGCTCTTGATTGAACAGCTACATGTAGCTACATGCTAACATCAGGGAAACATGTAATCTTTGTTTCAGATGTTGTTAATTTCTCCACGATTTCATATCATATTCCTGCTGGAACATGTCCAGTTGTGAAGATTTGGGTTTAGACACTTTTATTGGTGATTTTTCAGAGTAGAAAGTATTGCTATACTTTGTTACAGTTATTTCCCATTTGCAAGTTCACTGCTACATGTAGCTACATGCTAACATCAGGGAAACATGTAATCTTGGTTGCCCCTCTTAATTTCTCCTCAATTTCCAATGATACTCCTGCTGGAACGTTATCAGTTGCAAATATTTGGGTTTCCAAGCTTTTATTGGTGATTGCTATACTCTGTAACAGGCTGCAATGTCGGTGAAGAGATGCTGAGAAACTGACATAGATGTATCATAATAATAAGATTGAATAAGATAAGGGATGGCATGATGGCGCCTATTCAGTTTTTTGGAGTTGCTTGCCTGGTGCATACGGCAAAAAAAAAGGTTTCTGGCTTTCAAGTATACTGCTGAGGTATGCAGCCCACTGAATATGCGCAGTAGTGTTTCTCATGCTGGCCCTGCCCATGTGTTCCAGCTTGGCTTGCATTGCAATAACATCAAAGATTTTAAATCGCTTTTCTCAGCACAAGGACAGTTTTACAAATATAAATCCACTTTGCCTAAAAAAAATCATAATAAAAAGAGTCATAATTGACCTTGTTTACAGTTCCAGGTGTCCTGTCAACAGTTTGACAAACATGTCTTTTACAATGGTGGGCCTTGAATAAAATGCTTTTTGAGCCGCAGCAGATTTTTTGCTGCAATACCGCAATTGGACACTGGGAAAAACTGGTTACAAGGCTGAGCAGCTTTCCTGCAGGCCTGGACAGAAACTGCTGATAAACCAAGCCAGCCCTTTTTGGATTTTTTCCTGTATCGGTGTCACATGGGTTTCACTACTGCCCCACCCTTTTAGGAGACTAGCAGTGGTCCTGACTCCATTCATTTCAATTGGAAAAGTGAACGTGAGCACAGATTATGACCGTGTCCTTCGCCCCATAATCACTGAAGTAAGTATTAGACCCATTTTTCCACAAGCCAAAATGAGCGTGAACCTGAAAATGAGCATGATAGGTCCCCTTTAAAGAGTCTACCATCCACTGCACACCTAGTCAGACTAAAATTACTCTCCCATACAGTAGAAGAGTGAAGTTGTTTTAAAAGCTACTGCATATATCTCTGTATCTTCTCATCTAACTCTTGGCAAGGCCAAAGCCTAGGCCCTAGGATGCTCCACGTGTTATTTCAACGTGATGGTCTCCCTTTTTATTTCATATTTATCTCTACAGTAAACCACTTCTGAGGCTTGAGTTGTGGCTAAATGTTATTATGTTTATTTTCTTGTGACCCCAGGCAAAGCAGCAGAGGCTGACAGAGGACCACTCTGCCGTAAATGATACACTGGAAATAGCCACAGGCTCCATCTCTGAAACAGAGATGACTGTGGCTGAGGTGGATGGCATGGTGCAGGTAAGGCCTACATGACTGTGAAGACCCATAATTGTCAGGAGGAGCCACTGTGGTTTCATATATAGGGGTTAAGGGTGAGAATGGAAAAATCTATGGGTCCCGATTGTCCAATAATGCTCAAGATTTCTTTATGGCGCACTGAATGTTGGAGTATGTCTCCTAATCTAATAGACTTTGATGTGGGGCTCCAATATTTCAGGGGTTACATTGAATTTATTCGTGAAATGGATTCCTGAGTTGAGCCTGTATCATATTCTAAAACTGGCCAATTTGATTTGGAAGCAATTTGTGGATTGCCAGAGATTGAATAAACTGTGTTCTCAAACAGCTCTCCCTTTTCAGTCAAGTAGTTCTCAATTGAGTTACACTGAGGGGAATTACAATCATCCTGAGATAACAATGTTAGCTTGGTGGTGTGTGTATGTGTGTGTGGGTTAACATACCTTAGGCTGACTTTGAGTAATCACAAGATAAAAAGAAATAACAATGTGGGGATATTGGAGATTCTAGGGATGGGACCTAAATACTAAGCAGTGAAATGTCCTTGCAAATAGTGAGTGAAATGTCTGTGTGTCTACGTGTCGGCACTTTTACATCTGTGCAGAATGTAACCGAGTACCATGCAGCGATCGATGGCGCCAGCCAAATGTTGATGGAGAAGACTGAGCGTCTCTCGCTGGCTGACAGAGATCTGGTGCAGAGGGCTGATGACCACGCCAATGAGTTGGACAGACAGGCCAACCAGTTGGAAGAGTAAGACACTCTTCTAAATGAATCTTATTGATTACAAATAATCAGACTCATGAAAAGACCTAAAGCAATAATACATTAGTATATCTCTCAATACCTCTCTACCCTGTCCAATGCACTGAACAATATAAACCTTTGAAAATGAAACATACCCTCTTCCTTTTTTAAAAAAAAAAGAAAAGGCTCAGTAAAATTCTAAAACAGTTTGGCACTGTAGTTTTAGAAAATTGTAGATGAGTACAGGGGGAGTACAGAGGGTTACAGGACCCTGAAACTGAAGCAGCTAAATAGAATTCAGCCATCATTAATTGCATTATCTATGCCTATGCTTTCTGGCTGTCTCATGCCAAGATGTCTTGTGTTGTACTATTTTTGCTACTACTACCATTTTCATTTTTATTTCACTCATTGGTGAATCTAAAGATTACGTGACAGTGAAGCCATCCTGACTCTGAAGAAAAAAGAAAATCTTATTCACAAATACTCAAAGACAACTTAAAGATGCATGAATTCACTTTCAACACTAGTTAGTTCCAAACTTTATAGATTGGTAGTGATGGCCTCATGAAACCTCGTGAAGCATTGTCTTTATTTTCTAAACCCGCTAGATGGCACTCTTGGTTTAAAGAGAGGCTCAAAGAATAGCAGTTCAGTGTGCTTTCAATCTTTTGTGGAACAAAAAGTGCCATCTAGTGGGCTCAGAAAATAAAGAAAATGATTCATGAGGCTTCATGAGACCATCACTCCCAACTGGTTACTGTAAGGTAGGTTTATCAGAGCTTTTTCCCAATCAGTTCCCATGGTTTATTAATGTATTTGCATGATATTTGTTTTCTACCATATGGCCTCTGTGGGAGTCTAGTTTTGGTCTCCACCCGAAAAACATATCTAGCTCTTTAGATGCTAAACGCTCCATGAGCTAGTTGCTAACATTGTCTCTAAGTTGGTGCAGGGCAGGTAATGTACAGTCAGAGCTGTTTTGCTGAAAACTGCTGCATGCTTCTGTGGGTTTGTCAGTACAAAAAACACCTTTCACATTACACTTAACCATTTGATCCATTGTCAGTATAAAAATATTGATTGGTGCAGCTTTAATTTAATATGATTTCCATTAGCACTGGGGATTTTTGATGCTCTTATAGAAACATTTAAATTACCATCGACTGTAACAATTCTGTCTCCACCAGTGATCTGAGAGAGAGTGACGCCAACGGCTTTGTGCAGAAAGCCATCAGTGCTGCCAACGTCTACAACAACATCGTGAAATATGTTGACGACGCCAATATCACCTCTCTAACAACCTTCAACTTATCCCAAAGAGCTGAAGATGTATGTTATATCACATAAATACACAGCACACATCCAGTGGAATGCCTGTCGACATTCTGTAGCTTTGTGATGTGTTCTGTGTTTAAGGCCATCGCCGGGATCAACATGCAGCTCGGGTACCTGGTGACGCAGAGCGACAATGTTTTCAAGGAGTCTGTTTCATTACATTCAGAACAAAATGGTATGGAGCTGTCACAGAATAATTTATCAGTTATTTCACTGTCATGTTTCAACTATCCAATGTCCCATTGGCATTTACTTTGTCTCCCTGTAACAGAGGTAGAAGCGGAGGTGATTGACAAGCTGAAATACATCGAGGAGACCAAAGAGACCATGGATAAAAACACCAAAAAACTTGGAGAGTTAGTGGAGGATATCAATGGAATTCAAACAGGTAAGATAATATTTTTTTATTTTAAATTTACACTGATGTTTTTCTGACAGACAGTTGAGAACATCTAATTTGATAGCTATGAATTTACTACAGAGAAAAGTCTAAGGTGTGTTTGGGCTAGCTTAGCACAAACACTGGAGGCAGAGGGAAATCGTTAGCTAGACAGAGCTTCCCAGCAATTTTTCTTGTCAACAAGTATAGCCACTGTTAGACTGCTCGTTTGTATCCATTTCAGACAGAACACCACAGCGACTGGAGTTTACCCTGGAAGTGGCTGAGGGGACACTCAACCGCTCAGCAGAGGTCCTTCAAACCATCACCCCAATTAGCACCAAGGTGGAGGAGTGGGCCAACAACATGAGAAACAATGAATACTCTACAACTGCTTATGAAGAGGCCGTGGTGTCTGCTGGGGAAGCAGGTATCATAACTGCAGCAGTGTTCATGGCCACCCCATTTGGATGTTATCAGTCCATTAAATGGCTGTTATCTGTGTTTTTTTGCCTCATAGATATGGTGCTAGAATGGGCCTGCCACACCTACTACAAGGTTCAAAGCCCATTATCAGCCCATTTAATTTATAAAATTATTATAAGATGTATTCATTTACATATAAAACATTGTGAAACAGCCACAGTTTTGTTGGTTTCACTTTCACTTCCATTAGATTTAGGTGCAAAAACTATGTGGTTAGGTTTGAAAAGTCAACGTTCATTTATTTTAATTATAGACAGTTGTTTTATCTGAACTACCATGGTATGTTTTATACCATGGTAGTTCAGATAAAACAACTGTCTATAATTAAAATAAATGAACGTTGACTTTTGGACGCACATGGGGCACAAACCCCACTCTTCTGAGTGACAGTCCTGTGTTTGTTTGACTCATCCACCACCTGTCCCTCCAACCTAACACAGACTTTTTTGTTCTTGATACTACTTCACCTGACTTCCTCCTTTAAGGTCGCTTTTGCTGCCTAGCAATTATTGTAAATAGTCATTTCATTGCCTAATAATGGCCTTCTGAACCTACTAGTAGGTGTGGCAGGCCCCGTATAAACAATATCTATGGCGCAGATAACAGGCATTTAATGGCCTGAAAACAGCTGAACCAGCTGTCACGGCAGCACATACATATCTTGGATATTTTAAAGATCATCTGTGGAAAGTTACAATTTCTTCATACCATATGAAAGTCACACTAAAATGTATAATGTAAAATGTAGTTTCTTTGTATATTTTGAGTTCTTGCTTTCGTCTTTTTCAATGTACCTCATAGTGGAGAACCTGAATGTACTTGTTCCTGAGCTGCTGGACAAGCTGAAGGTGGTCGAGGAGAAGAAACCTGTCAACAATGTGACCACCAACATCATAAGGATCAGAGAGCTCATAGCCCAGGCCAGGAGTGTGGCCAAGAAAGTTAGTTCATCATTTTGAACATGTTTACAATATGGTCGATTTAGGACAGTCAGTTTTAGACCTGTGTCCTACTTACTTTCCATCAAGGAAGCATGCAAAGTTCACATTATCACAGTCTCATGAAAGCTTATATATAGACATTGTCACTATTTCTAAAGGTAGCAACTTGCCAACACAGTGAAATGCTAATACTGTAGCTTACAGGGACTTTTCCTTCCTGGAATATTCAACATTTTGACCACCGTACCTTTGCAATAAAATGTATGGCACAAAAACAACTCCTCATGCTGATCTCAATATAAGCTCTGAGTCATTCTGATTTTTCTTCCTCAGGTCCAAGTGTCCATGAAGTTCAATGGTCAGTCCTCAGTGGAGGTTCATCCTCCCAGCAACCTGGAGGATCTGAAGACAGTGACAACTATCAGCTTGTTCATGAGAGTGGACCCTGACCAGGACCCCATAGAGGACCGCTTCATCTTATATCTGGGAGACAAAAATGTGAGGAATCCAAAGGAAATAAATGTCTATGGCTTTGCAATATGGGGTATTCAGATACTATAAAACAAATGCTTACCAGGAGGAATGCTAAGAGGACACAGATGGGAGCCATAAGTAAAAGCACTTGAGGGGAACAACTAGGCATGTACATTTAGCTCACAACTCTAAAAATAGTGCAGTCATTGTTCCCTGTTGTATGTGTGGAATAGATGCTAGTTAGCAAGGAGTTTTTAGGGTGGGTATGTGGCCCAGATCTGCTGCTGAAACTTCACAAACTTGCACCCAGAGGCCCCAGGCAAAGATAAAAGGCAGAGAGCAGCTTGTGGACATGAATAGTTTGTTGTGATCGTGGAGGCAGGAATGACAGGCTTTGAAAGTGCACAGTTGCCCCTTTCAAAAGGTCTCTAAGAGACGCCCATGACAATAGTGCATGTGTGTGCCTTCAAAGTCGGAGTTCATTTACATAAAAACCGTTAGCCCCCGTCCGCCGGGGCAGAGAAACTGTGCAGCTATCCAATGTGAGGCCTCTCTGTTCTCTTTAACCAAACTTCACCTTGGTGATTTCACTGCCACTGTAATCTATGCAGTGCTGTTTGTCTACAGCTTTTCAGTGTTAATAATAGCCTCAGCGTGAGCACTAAAGGCAGTCTCAAATGAAGGATGTTTATGTTTTTGAAACCACTATACTTCAAGGTTAAATAACATCAGATACTCTCATGTCCCTGTTGGAAACTCAAGCTGCAGTGGTAAGATGACAAAACAAAGGCTGTGATGGGAAAATGAACAGGGTATGAACTCAGCATGAGTTTTTTCTAATGTTTTTGCTCACAGGGTAGGAAAGACTACATGGGATTGGCTATCAAGAATGACAACCTGGTGTACGTCTACAACCTCGGGGGTGAAGATGTTGAGATCCCATTGGGTTCAAAGCCTGTCAGCCAATGGCCTGCAGTCTTTAACTACATCAAAGTAGAGAGGTAATATCCATTGGTGAACTTCTGGTGTAAACATTGGGCTTTATACATGAATCACTGGCACAAACTCATTCAAGTAACACATACAAGAGACTAAGGATGTTTCATATCCATATAGTATGATCGATTTGTATTGTGCTCAAGTATGATTGCCTTATGGACGTACACTTGTGTCATCATCTATGGGACATTTTTTATGTTGCCGCTTGAGAGCGCCACTCTGACTCAAGTCTGTACCATGCAGTCCACCTTTGCATTGTGCTTACTGTGTTAATATTTTGCAGACATTGTCAACATGACTGTGATTACCCATGCTCCTTTGTGCTCTTTGCTTGCAGGCTGGGCAGACACGGAAAAGTCTTCCTGACCATTCCCAGCCAGAGCTCCACAGACGAGCAGAAGTTCATCCAGAAAGGAGAAGCTCCAGGCACTGACTCACTGTTTGACATCGACCCCAAGGACATGGTGTTCTTTGTCGGTGGCGTCCCACCAGATGTCAAGGTAATGCCTTTCACAAACATTCCTAAATACAAGTAAATCCTTCTTTAATCATCTTTTTTTCCTAAATTGATGATGTGTGTTTTTTGTTTGTTTGTTTTTTTAATTTAACCAGCTTCCACCTCCTCTGAGTCTTGCTCCTTTTGTGGGCTGCGTTGAGCTGAGTTCACTGAACAACGACGTGATCAGTCTGTACAATTTCAAAGACACTCACAAGATGGATGTTACTACATCAACACCATGCCCCAGGTACAGTATCCATGTGCATGGATTAACCTGTTAAAGGGCACAGGGTCAAGATTTACTGCTAGGCCCCTACTGACGCCCTCATCTCCAACTACCACTCACTTTGCAATATGTATGTGCCCTACCACCTCCAATTCCAGACTATAGAATTAGTTTGTGGTGACACAATTAAACACACTTTATTTATGTGTATGAACACTGGGCCTTGTTCACAAATCGGTGCTAAAATCATGCGCACAAGCACTGCACCATTTGCTGTGGTGATGATGGCATCTGCAATGATGGCCATGAATTAGCTTCTATCACAGTGTGACGCCACAGCTAAGACAGGAAGCAGCAGAGACCTGGGCCAGACTGACAACAGTACTGCTTTCTCCATGACATGCCTCTAGTACCACAACCTTGAACTGGTTTCGATCAGGATTCTTCCAACCTACCTAGTAAAACAGCCACATTTCCATGAGTTTTGAGTGGAACCATTGTAATCACAGATGCAATGCACAATGCACAACAGAAGTTAACAGACATAACAATACAGGAGATCACATTGATTACCTGCAAGCTTTTGTTCTGTTGTCACAGACACTTGTTTTTTGTGGATAAGCAGACACTATTTCACTTGTGTGACGTCATGTCACAGTTCACATTTTAGGCTAAGGCAAACTCAGGTCCTGAACTAACTTATTTTTGGTCTAAATGTTCTCCGAATATTTCATAATTAGGTGTACAAACAGGAACAGACCTATTTTATGTTGGTGAAAAAGGAGTATCCGCAAAAGTATTTCCATCTATAGAGAAATGGGGTGTGGCAGTACACTGATTGCAAATAGCAGTCATGCGCCTGTCAGTTTAGAATGACTCCGACTCCTTAGTATATGCATGGCGGTAGGAACAAAACTGTCTGGTGCACACGTGTCATTAATGTAACGTTAATTTTGGATGCTTGCTTATTTTGTGCACAAAGTATTTCTATGGATGGATGAAGTAGGCCCAATGTGAGCACAATATGTATTAAAACGATTAAGCTTTCAAAATTAGATTTTGGTGCTTAGTTGATACTGTATTCTAGTGTTGCAATTTCCGTAACAAATTAGCTATCACTTCAATTGACAAAACCAATTGGTATTCAGTAAACCTGGCACTTTTTGCCCCCCATAGCTGTTGCCCATTTTCCCTATTTGGAGAAGATATTGACACATTCTGCATTATGAATTTATCATGTGGACTGTTTAAGAATGTAAAAAGTATCAAAAAACATTTCTTCTTTTATTTTCAGGTACAAGTTGGCATTTTCCCAGAGTCGTATTGCCAGCTACCTGTTTGATGGAACGGGCTACGCGCTCATCAATAATATTGAGAGGAGGGCCAAATTTAGTGTTGTCACAAGATTTGATATTGCAGTGCGAACTATTGCAAACAATGGTGTCCTCTTCCTCATGGTCAACGAGGTAAGTCTAAAGAGAAACTGAATATTTGGTAAATATAGTGACACTGACTGACTGTCAGTGGATGAAACAATTTCACATGCTGTACATTAAACAGTGTATTTTATCACGGTGTATCACATTTTCTTCTTTCTAGACACAATACATATTTAGTTTCCATTGTTCAATGCAGCTGAAATGTCACAGACAAATCCTAATGTATTTTAAACCTTTTTTTTTTTTCTCAGGATAAATTCTTCCTTTTAGAGTTAAAGAATGGCTTCCTGCGCCTAATGTACGACTTTGGCTTCAGCAAAGGGCCACAACTTTTGGAGAATAACTTACCAAAGCTGCAAATAAATGATGCACGATACCATGAGGTAGATTCCTTCTTGTTTAGCTGATCAGATATTTTAAACTTGAACTTGTGAATAAGTTGCTGTAACTGTCGTGTCGGGCCGTTTGTACAGGTGTCAGTGATTTACCATCAGTCAAAGAAGGTTATCCTTCTGGTGGACAAGAGCCATGTAAAATCCATGGAGAATCCAAAAACCACACTGCCTTTCACAGATATCTATATAGGTGGGGCTCCCTCGAGCATTCTCAAATCCAGGTGAGTTGAAAATGCTTGTGAACAAACATATTACACTAAACAGAACAGACATCTGTTTTCTGTTGCACTGCGTTTGTCGACCAAAAAACTCAGAGTTGAACTGGATATCACCTTTTGGAATCCTCATGTCTTGGCTGAGAGCAGCCTGTTTCATTTTTAAAAAAAATCAACTTCTCTGGATGACACAGTTGCTCGCTGACATTAATGCTGCATGAACTGATTTTTCCTCCACTTGTGGGCCAGGAAACAAGCTATAAACACGTACTGACATACAGTATATCACCTCATAAAACCAATATGGCAATATAAGAGCAAACAGATGTCATTTACACATCCAGCAGACACACTTCAACATTAATATTTATTTTGTCTCTGGCCACCTGACAAATTTGAATCCAATATTTACTCTCACTTTAACTTTTATGGGTCTGAGCCAAACCTGAGAAAGATGTCTGCTCTTTGGTTGTTAAATGTTCCCCTATTTCCCTAGTCTTTCCACTGAAGACACTGATCACTGCTGCTGCCCAGTGTACACTACATGCCCAGCATCAAACAGCAGACACACATAGTTGGCAACCAGCTCGCTAATCAGAAGCAGAACATCTAGCAGCTAAACACCAAATATTTTATCAGAGGAAAGTGCAAGGCGCACTAAGGGGAGATAACACTGGAGTTACAGTTGACAGGTGGCCAGAAATGACTCCAAAGGAATGTTGCTCCATGTCTGCAGGATGTAGTAAATCACCAACTATTTGCTAACATGTTAGCCACAGCTATTTTATATGGTTTTGGCCTATTATTGTCAGAGGTGTGTTTTTTTTGGGTTTGTCGTGGACTTCTTCTGCCTCCAAGTGGCCAAAAAGTGTATTACTACAACCTTAAAGAGAAAGTTTCGATTTAACTTAAGAGTTTCAGCACATTGGTGTAGTGGTAAGCACCCTCATCTCACAATAAGAGGTTCCTGGTTCGGACCCATTGGCCAGCTGGTGCCCTTTCAATGTGGAGTTCTCCTCATGTCCTGTTTTCTCTGGGTTCTCTGGCTTCCTGCCACAGTCCAAAGACATGCAGATTAGGTTAACTGGTGACTCTAAATTCAGTGTGAATGCGTGCATGAATGGTTGTCTGTCTCTTTGTGTCAGACCTGGGTGTACCCTGCCTCTTGCCCAGTGTCAGCTGGGATAGGCTCCAGCCCCCTGTGACCCTTAACAAGATAAGAGCTAATGGAGAATAAATGAGTTTCAGCAAATGACATTTCATGTTTGTGAAGAGATTTATTTGTGGTACAGACACCCAGATTTGACACAAATAGATGACTTCCAGTCTAAGTATGTGTCAGCCCACTTTGCAATATGGCAGCATGAGAAAAATGCCTTTTTTATACAGTGGACACCTTGTCTAATGCAGCCAAGAATTTCACTATAAGATGCTGACAGTATGTGTCTCCCCACAGGCCTGAGCTGTCTGCTGTCGTAGGCCTGAAAGGCTGCGTGAAAGGTTTCCAGTTCCAGAAAAAAGACTTCAACCTGCTGGAGGAACCTGGCACCATTGGCATCAGCAGTGGCTGCCCTGAGGAGTCCTTTGTAAGTTCTCCCTTCAACACTTAACACACTGTCAGTGATAATGCACTGCATAGGTCCCTCTAGAATCAATACCAAATACATGTGTGGATGAAGAGTAGCTTCACCATCAGTAAAACACACATCTGCACACAAATCTTCAATCTCAACTGAGAGAAAATAATTGGCTGTTTCAGCTTTCATGTGAGTCAACTGATATCCCCATTGGGGATCACTGAACTGTAAGCTGAAGAGATAGTGAGAGCGAATAGGTGCTGAAAATGAGACGTGTTATTATTGTGACAGATGTCCCGTAAAGCCTATTTCAGTGGAGAGGGCTACCTGGGATCCACAGCAAAGATTTCACCCTTTGACAACTTTGAGGGAGGACTCAACTTCAGAACACTACAGCCCAGCGGACTCCTGTTCTACCTGAGTGAAGGGGTATACACTTACCTTTGTTTTTAAACATACGAAAAAATATATATAGAATGCAACTTATGGAATTGAAAATTTTAAATGGTTGGATGGGCAAATTAGTTTTGCAATTTCAATAGCTTGATTTTAGGTTAATTGCAAGTCATTTTGCCATAAAGAAGACAAATCAAGAATTTACCTTGGACGTTTTTGTACAAATTTGTAACTGTGCTATTATCTTATTTTCTCCCACTTCAGTCTGATGAGTTCAGCATCTCTATGGAGAATGGAGCCCTGGTGCTGAACTCCAGAGGCACACGAGTTAAATCACACAAGAAGCAATACAATGACGGAAGGACGCACTTCTTAATGGCCTCCATAAACGATCAGAAGTAAGTACTCAACTTCATAACTGTCTGTTATGCACAACCGTGTTGGGTTTTGAGTGTAGTCATCTTAACACTGAGTTTCCTCTCACCTGTATGACATTAGACTTAAATTTAGACACGTGGACAAGGCAAAACTCAGTTCTCTATCTCCATTAATTAAATTCAAAGATTGTTTGATTGATTAACCTATATAAGCATCTGTGTAAAGGATTATTTTTGATTATAGAATGTTTCACTTTGGTCTACTTGCATATTACTTGTTTATAGGAGAATTAGAGGCGCCCAGTGAAAATGAACATAGATCATTTGTTGCTTTCAGCCACCCATTTTCAGTGTTAGCCTACTTAAGTTGAGTTATTAGTGATTATCATCCTCATAAGCCCTTTTTAAACAGGAACGCAAATTTGCAGGAAAGCCCAATCAGTCTTTTTTCAGCATTGGCAGTATAAAAACAAAATCAGGGAGTGCGGCAAAATGCCGCCTACCTACTTTGGTTAATACAGAATGCGCCTTTTTCGGGGCAATGGGGGGCGTGAGCAAGTAACAAAACGTGTAGCTCAGCGTGTGACGTAAACAGTGACGTGGGAGGGAAGCCGCAGCTGGTCAGTCCTTTGGTGATTCTCTCGTAAGTCGGCCTGATCTTCACCGCTCCTGTCATCTGACGGTCAATGGCCTCTTAGATTGCGAGGGCAAGGAGGGCGCACAATTCCTTGTCTCCTCAGCTGCTCATCTTTACAGTGTCTGTCAGGTTTGTGTTTCCCTCTTGCTACTAGCTGCTCACTAATTCCTGCTATCAGCTGTTTCCTGTTTATCCACTGCCAGTGGGTTGCACATGCGGCGTCATCAACAGCCCCTCCCATTGCGGAAGGCCGTCTTTTTAAACTAAAAGGGTTCTGTCAATATGACTACCCTATGAGGTGGAAAATTGGGCACCTCGGATCAGCTCGTCAATCCGGCTCTGTGCGTCTAACGCTCGCAGCTTGCTGCAAAACAGCCACAAAACAAATCTAGCAGTGTAAAAGGGGCTACAGATATGGGTTAGAAGGGATAGGTTCAGAACACCATTATCAATGCATTAAATGGTCGTGATCAGTTAGGAACAGTTTCATTAAGTTTCACTTACTTTTGTTAAGTTTAGGTATCAATACTAAATGGTTAGGTTTAGAAAAAAACATCATGGTTTGACTTAAAATAAGAACATTTGTTAGATAGCATGATGCAACAAACCTGCACTCTTCACTTAAAATAAGTCGGTGTCGTCTTTCGGTTTCATATGGGACATGAATCCCAGTCTCCTGGTGAAAGTCCTGTTTGTTTGACCCATCCACCACTCTGATCTCCTCCAAACATTTCGATTTTCTCGCTCTTTATACTTACGTTACGACACCTGACGTCTTTCCTTGCTCCCTTCATAACTAGTACGACCACTAGAGGGTGCTGCCTTACAATAAACACTGCCCTTTCATGGGCAGATAACTGTGTTTGAACTTACTATTAGGTGTATCAGGCCCCCTCTAACCCATATCTGTGAGGCTGACAACCACAGATGCACCTATTCAATCTAGTGGAAACATTTGGTGTTTCAGATCATTCATTTTCATTGTCCCAGACCCAAAGTAAGCAGGCAGTTAGAAAAGAAGGTGCACTGGTGGCTCAAGAAAACACTGTTACAATTAAATGGCTGACTGGTGGAACTGTTCACCTTAGGTATTCACTGTTGGTGGATGACAAAGACAAGCAGGAGAAGAAACGTCCATCATCTGCCACAAGGTCCTCATCAGGTGCTGCTATGAAGACCTTCTATTACGGAGGGACTCCAAGCAGTAGCTTCAGGAACTTCACAGGCTGCATCAGCTATGCCTACATCAACAGGTAAATCATCACTACAGCCTAGAGTAAGACTAATTTATCCTGCAGGTTACACTGGGCCAAATTGCCCACTGCATATCTCTCCAGACTGCGACACTAAGAGCTTTCTAATTGAGGATTTTGCTCTAGTTGCTCCTCAGTGTGGAGGCTCCCTCTGTGAGGAAGAGACTCACAAATAAAGCTGTGAGCTGAGTAGTTAAGGATATGGAGTTTGTTGCCATGGAGACATGCTAGTGTGTTGAGAGTGTCTCTGCAGCATGTTTAGCACTCTTGCACTCCCTCTCTGTCACTCCTTCTCCCTGTGTCTCTGTAGACAGGACCGGGACATTGAGCCCGAGGACTTCCAGCGATACACAGAGAAGGTCCAGACCTCCCTGCAGGAGTGTCCAGTCCAGCGTCCCCCTGCTGCTCTGCTGTCAAGGAGCAGGGAGCACGCTTCTAGAGCCAAACAGAGCCAATCACATAAGGTAAAACAAAAAAGAGAGCTGGAACACTGGGCTTTTGGGATCTATCCTTTTAATTTTGGTCACAATAATTTCCTGACATTTAATAAACACTCTTATAGGCTAGCAGGGACAAATCCAGCCAACCTCTAGGCCTGATGGAACTGAGGAGTGATGACGAGGAGCCATCAGAGCTGAACATCGAGCCCTGCTACCTCTCCTCAAGTCCCAGAGCGACCCGCCAAGCATTCCACTATGGCGGCATCGCCAACAGCAGACAGCACTACATAGACCTCCCAGACTCCTTCTCTGAGAGGTACGTCAAGCGGAGAACTCTTAACAAGTAACCCCAAGGTCAAGTTTGCTTAAAAGCTCATTCTACACATGCACATGCACTCTTTCAAGGGTTTCTCTGTGTTTGCACGCATGACTTAATGCACCTACCACCTCCCAGGTCCCACTTCTCCTTGTCCCTGAAGACGCACTCATCCTTTGGCCTCATCTTTTATGTATCTGATGTCCAAGAGGACAACTTCATGGCACTCTTCCTGGCCCACGGGAAGCTTGTATACACCTTCAACGTAGCAGACCAAAGAGTCAAAATCAGGAGTGAGGAGAAATACAATGATGGTGCATGGCACAATGTAAGTTCTTATTCCATCTGTCAATACCGCGTGTATGCATGGATGGATGCATTTTTGGTTATGTGTCAACAATTTCTAAAGTGACAACCTCCTCTCTTCTCCTGCTGAAGGTTATTTTTATCCGTGATGGGAGTATGGGGCGGTTAATAATTGATGGGCTCACAGTGCTGGAAGACAGAGCTCAGGGAAGCAACGTCTCCTGGCATGTCAGCAGTCCCCTTTATGTTGGAGGAGTTCCTCCAGGGAGAGCCCAAAAGAATATTCAGGTATGTATTTAAGTTTATATAGAAGAGATTTAACAATAAAAACATTCACAGCAGGGGTCATTTGAAACACATGAATATTCTATCAAGGTCTGCAGCTCTGAATAACAGAGTAACCTCTTACAAAGCTCTGTAATTTATGACCATTTGGTTTCTTCTTGAACATAAATATTCATACCAGCAGAAATCCAGCTCTGCTCAGCGTCAATTAAACAGCTGCCTATAGAGTGCTAGATGGATGGCGTTCCTCTGTAGGCTGACGCAGTCCGTGTACTTCGCGGCCATTCGTTTTTCATTTTGAAATAACAAATTGAAACATGGAAAACCAACCATTATCCGTTTTTTGTTTTGAAATGAACAAACGATAAGGGAAAAAAACGATCTGTCTCCCATTTTTTATTTGATAATAAAGAAAAGAAAAACAGAAAACATATCGTTATCCATTATCCGTTATCCGATTTAATTTGGGAATTTAAAAAAATTCATCCAAAGACATATTGCCGCCGGGGCCCAGTGCCGCCTGACGCTCTCTGATGACACACATCTCTCGACAGGTCCTTCGTGGAGCACATAAGAGCTACGAAATGTACATACAAATCATGTACATTTCCTATAACTACTAGAATATTGCTTTATCTGACATGTTATGCTAATAAATAACTTTTCTAACTAATCTAGGTCACTCTTCATGAACAGCAACTAACGGCATGCCACATTACACATTACATGTCCGCAAAAAATTATATGCAATACGTGAATTAGCCTAATAAAAAGTTTTATTAATATGGACAAACGTTCCTTTTCGTCCGCCAGTTTTCTGTGAAAGTGACGTCAATTTCAGTCAAGTCGACAACTCCTGTTCCAAAATGATCTCAGAGTTGTTTTTCTGACATGAGCAGGCGTGTTTATTTTCCCAGTCGGAAAGTAATTTTTCCGATTATTCCGATGCCATATGAATGCAACTTATTGGTCACAGAGAAGAAAATAACAAAAAATTGAGAAAGGAGTTTCCCACAGGGTTTTTTTAAACTCCCAAATTAAATCAGATAACAGATAATGGATAACTATTCGTTTTCCATTTTTATTTTTATTTATTATCAAATAAAAAACGGGGGATGGATCGTTTTTTTCCTTTTTTGTTTGGTCATTTTTAAAACAAAAAACGAATAATGGTTGGTTTTCCGTGTTTCAATTTGTTATTTCGAAACGAAAAACTAATGGCTGCAAAGTACACGGACCTGACGCGTAAGTTAGTGTCACCCTGGTCCCCCTGACAAAAAGCCAATGAGACTTTTCAATTGGATTTTGGATTATTGCAGAAAATGTGCTCTGTGGCAAACAAAATTTTATGATACTGACATGTTTTGTTCAGCAACTTTTATGATTTTTGATGCGTTAATGCAATCACCATAAGTAAAAAGCTAACGTTAGGCTATGAAGAAACTACACCACTGTCACGTGACTTAACATCATCACCACAGCACAGCCGTAAAGCCATGTTCAGTATGATGACATTCTCTCTGTTAGCAGTCACCTTTTACAAGACACATAAAGGCTTAGAAATTCACAAGTGGGGTATTTACTTATGTTTTTTATGTCAAAGAACAAAACGTTAATCAATTGTAACAGAGGTTTGTGAGAGTGAACCAAAACAAGTTAGCGGTTATAAAACCAAAACAGTGAGCTAAAAGATGGTAAAATGTTGAATTTGAGCTGAAGAGAACTGCAGAGTTGGGAATGACCCCTTTCACATCACGCATTGTTGATATAAATATATTAAATATTGCAGCTTTAAAGCTAACTTATGTTACTTATGCGAAATAGTGGCCACCATGACACCATTAGCAATTACTGG
Organism: Epinephelus awoara; assembly: GCA_035609425.1. NCBI lineage: Eukaryota > Metazoa > Chordata > Actinopteri > Perciformes > Serranidae > Epinephelus > Epinephelus awoara. The sequence continues at coordinate 8,970,427 of CM069305.1, forward strand.
CAAGTGCTAAAATGTAGCACAACAGTAGCATCAGTAAAGGAGAGTCGTACAGCCTGACTGAGTATTGCGAGTTTACTGAGTTTACTGGACTGAGCTCAACTTTATATTTGTAAAAGGAATAGACTGGACTTATTTCTTCTTCCAACTTTGACATCACATCAAGCTTCCTGTTATCTTTTAAGAATAAAGTTTATTTAACCTAATAATATGCGTCTCCTTGTGTGTCCCTTTAGAAAAACTCTGCATACAGCTTTACTGGCTGTTTGAAGAACCTTCAGCTGGATGGGCAGTGGCTGTCCTCTGTGGCAGAGACCTTTGGGGTCACTCCATGCTTCGAGGGACTCTCTGAGGCTGGAACATACTTCGCAGAGAAAGGAGGATATGTTGTGCTGGGTACATTTCTCGTAGTTTGTTTTTTTAATTGAAGACAAATGGAATTCCACATGTTGTATAAATGTAAGGTTTACACAGTGTTGATTTTGCGCTATCTATCTTCCAAATTTAACACCACGTACATCTGGCAGGATCGGCAACTGTTTGCTAAGTGAACATCTGTTATATTACATGGCTCATTAGATTTCCTTTTGGAAAACTCCCAAGCCCCCCTGGTCTCGCACCATCCCATGTGCACATAGAGAGTTTGGTCGGGCGAGGGAACGTGATACCCTCAGTGCAACTGTGGTGAAATTGTGTCTCTGCTGAGGGGGGAGAGCAGAGGATGGGGGGAAAGTGGAGTGCCCCAAGGAACTTGTGAAGTGAGCTGCAGCTGTTGTATGAGTAGAGCAATTTCACACGTGCATGCACCACAGAGAAATATGGCTGGTTAATGCAGGGAAAAGGTGAGGCCCAGAGTGGATAAGGTACCCAGAACTCACTTCATCTTGCTGTCTGTGCTTCTCTCCCTCAGATGAAACATTTAACCTCGGGCTCAGGTTTGAGCTGGTGATGGAGGTGCGCCCCCGTGTGGCATCTGGGGTACTACTGCATGTGCGCTCAGCAGAGGGCTATTTCACTATGTACATTCATCAAGGGGCGGTAAGTCATTGGTGCAGATAACTTTACACATTTACGCCAGATCAAGTTAATCAAACATGTTTGTTCTGTTCAAAAGTATGGAGACAATGTTGATTTGTGTTTCCAGGTGGTGGTTGTTGTCAACGACGGGTCTCATGAGTTCTTCACAAAGGTGGCCCCGAGACAGGGTCTGTGTGCTGGCAACTGGCACAGAATCACTGGTGAGAATTTAATTAACACTCAGAAGCCTGAAAAGAAATAATGAAATTGAAGAACACTTAATTGTTCATTACTCTGATGTCTTTGTTACAATACATTTTTAAATGTGGTCAATATCTGATGCCACTCTGAACAGGTCACACTGGTGAAAGGACCTGCACATCCACAATAATTATCCTACATGTGTCACATTTGTGATGTTAATGTAAAAGACATGTAAAAGTCTATCTATATAGCACCTAGAGGTAACTAAGCATGCTGGTCATGAGGTGCAGTAGATGTCAGGACAGCCATTGTAAAGAAATCTAGACTGCTGTCACATGAAAGCTCTGACATGCTCCAGTCAGAAGCTTTGCAACAGCGATCTGTCAAAAGCATGAAATGCTGTCATTGCACAGCTTTGCTGGTGTTCTTTTACGGCTCTTAACTTGTAAGATTCTGCGTATGTGTTCATTCACCAATATTAATAATCCCATAATGTAATATAAATATTACATTACTGAAATGGTTCATTCTGCTCAGTGAGTGCTTTTACTTTTTTTTGGTACTTGAGTATATTATTGTGATAACATGTTTTATTTTATATAACCTTTAAATACAAGACTTTTACTTGTAATTAAGTAGTTTTACAGTGTGGTGGTGCTTCTTTTCTTAAGTTAGGTAAAGTTGTTTTTTTTTTATTTGTTTTGGTTACACTGATGCATTCTGTCCTGCTTGATCTCAGTGATCCGGGATGCCAATGTTGTCCAGCTGGACGTGGACTCTGAGGTCAACCATGTGGTGGGACCTGTGAACCCCAGCTCCACAGAGACCAAGAAGCCTGTGTTCATTGGTGGAGCTCCAGGTGAACCAGGAACACATTTCTGATTTTCTTTTTCTTATACTAAAATTACACCTTTCTAATCATGTGATGCACTCTTCCTCCTCTCAGATCTTTTCCTCCCAGAGAGCATCCCCACCAAGGAAGCCTACGTGGGCTGTATGAGGAACCTGACCATCAATAACAGCCAAGTGAGCTTCAGCAAAGCTGTTCTGGTCAGTGGAGATGTCAGCGTTGGAACCTGTCCCGCAGCATAACACCTCTGTCCATGCCATCGCTATCCCCAATACAGCACTGACCAAACACATTAAAAACTCTCTTTCTGTTCAGCGTTACCATGACGAGAAGTATTGCCACTGTTATTTTCACTGTCTGTCAGATGTTCGTCTTTACTTCTTTCTTTTACTGTAATTTGTCATTTCTTGTTTACTGTTTTGCATGAGAAACATGCCAAGAATACGACCAAATCACCCAAATTTACAAATAATCAGAAAAGAAGCCCATGATGTATGAGAGTAAATGTCCAGATTTACAATTCAGAACCATTCTGAGGAACCTACAGTGTACCTATGATTAGATTTTGTCTGTGCATAATATCAAAGACACATTGATCTTAATACATTTTATATTTCACCATCTCACAAAACCAGCACAATGGCACATTTTTTGTACAAGCACCTGCTCAAAACTTTCCTTTTTGTACTGTTCAATTTCTGATGAATAAAACATATTTTACATCTTTGTCAGTTTTGCTTCTTTCTTGTTTATCTTATATCAACTAATACAGAAAATGTATCTGTGGTTTTAGTGTGGATTTGGAATGTTGGTTAGATTGTTACATCAGTTACACCTAAACAGAGCTTCAACATGAAGATATTATTGACCATACATCATCTATAACTGTCATAATGAGCTATATTATTTAACAAGATGGACCCTGCCAGTTTATAACACCATACTTGAAAATTACTTATTCAGGTGGTCCATTTTCCTGTTGCAAGATCTATGTCTATTCTATTATTTGTTCATCTTTGTCTGTTGCCACCTGTAATAAATATGGGAACACTGCCCTCTACTGTGTATTAAGTTGATTTTCCCAGCCAAATAGGCAGTAGAGGATGAAGGAAAACAAATGCAAGAAGCTGAGAAACGTGGAATATGATAATTTGGTATTACACAAATAATCTCTTATATCAAAATTAATAGAATGAATAATTTCCCCCGTTTGTCATGTCATAAACAGGCAAAGTTAGAGTGATATTTCTTCCCATATGCTTTTAAATTGGCACAGTCTACAAAAATATTACTTTCAGAAGCCGTTTTATTAATTAAACCAATGACAAACCTTATATTTATTTGGAGAGCTAAAGAGATGATAAAACACTACCTCTTGGTGCAGCAGCTTACGTCCTCCATAGCAACGTGCGTCGTTTCCATGGTAATACGTCATCAGCACTCGACCAAACACAGTCGAGGCGCGAGACAAAAAAGCGTTCAAAAGTCATCTAAAAAACTCGTTTTAATGGCTAGTTATGGACAAATATTATTATCAATTATGGCTTAACTCGGCGTTATAAAGCACTCTGCGTGTTGCTGCTGCCATGACGCAGTCAGTTGTCGTCCAAGGTGAGTTAAAACTCGAGTGCAACTCATTGAGCAGACGTAGTTAACGTTAGCATCCAAAGGCGAGCTAACAGCTAGCTTAGCTGTCATTTGATGTGTTGTGATACTGTAGGTAGCCCTGCTGTTAGGTGAACTTTATAACTGAATATAGGAACTGTCGGCTTGATGGTTTGGTTTACAGCTGATTTAACGCGTGACTGACACATGGAAATATTTCTTTAACTTATGATAACTAACTTAAACTTTTAATTCGTGTTCCTCAGTTGGTCAGTGTGGCAACCAGGTTGGCTGCAGGTTTTGGGATCTTGCTTTGCGAGAACATGCACATGTCAATAAAGTAAGTGCTAAAACAAGCTGCAAGCTGAGTAACTCACGTTACTGTCATCTACATTACATTTGTGGTCATAAGGACCACAACAATAGGCTTTTTTAACTTCAGATATTTTGACATGACATATCAAGAAAGGCATAGGAGTGATTGATAATAATAATAATGATCGATGAGTTATTATGCATTTACTTATTTATTTTATTGGGACTATTGTATTATAGTATATTATCTTCACACAGTTCTTAAAGTTGTATAATAAGGTAACATGATTATGTGTGTGAGATCCACATCCTCACCAGCCCCTCTCCTCAGCTGTTCTCCCTCACATTTACTCCCACACATCCCCTTTTCTGCCAGGATTGAAAATGAAAATGCTATTGTGACCACTATATATCCAATATACTGTAGCCGACAATAGAAGACTTAAAGATATATACTTATTTTTCAAGTCACAGTTTTCAGTCGTTTGTTTTTCACTCAATACACCTTAATTATAAGTCATATTCAAAATCATAACACGATCATTAGGGAAATATTTGAAACATCATTTACTGTGTTTTTCTCACCTTATGGGACTGGCATAAAATGAAAAACCACTGCTTTTGATAAGTGATTATTGATTATTGAAGTGATTAAACCAATGATTATGCTGGCTTCAGCTTTTCAAATGTGAGCATTTGCTCTTTGTCTTTTTTTATATTATGGTAAATGTAATATCTTTGTATTTTGATTGTGAGAAAATGATATTTCAAGATTTCAACTTAGGCCTCTGGGAAATTATGATGAGCAGCTTTCTGAAATTGTATAGACCAATTTAAAAAATCTTTTCCAGCTGAATCATGTACTAACAAATTGGAAATTGAGTCATCTAAATTGTTGTTGACCCAATCAGTTTAACCAGTACCATGCATGATTCAACAGATAATTACAGGGTTTTTGGCCTTGTTCCTAACAGTTATGATAACATTGTACCCACCAGAACACTTGCTGAAAACTGGGAACACAGCTACATTGCTACAACGAAGTCTGCCCGATAGAATTTATGGTGATAACCATGAAAATAAAACCTGTTGTAATACACAAGAATTCTCCTTTAAGGGAAGCCCATTGTTGTTGTGCCTTGACTCATTTTTATAAAAAGACACATATTAATTGTTTACCATGACTTGTAAAGACATCCCTAATGTCCTGTGTTTTTCCCCTACTCAGAAAGGATTGTATGATGAGGCCCTCAGTAGCTTTTTCCGAAATGTGGACTCAAGGTAATCACACCTGCTTTAATCCAGCATGGGGTGAGATATGTGCCTCCTGATAGTGGTCCAAATGTAGTCCTGTTATAATTGGCTTGTCTTTCCAGGAAAAGTGATGGGGGAGCCTGCGTTGTTGGTGGGAGAATCCAACATCTGAAGGCTAGGGTAAGTTCTGGTCATTACTGCAAAACAGCTTGAGAGAACATTTTTTATCTGCTGGTTTCAGAGGCGTAACAGCCTATTTTAGAGTCAGGGTCAAGGCCAGGGTTGGGTCAGCATAATGAAAGGTTTGGTATCCAGTGGTTTAGGTTACAAAGAGGAGTTATGGAATGATAGCAGGGGGTCAAAGCCATGTGCTCAGCATATAAGAGCAATGAAATATGTGTGCTGTCCTCATACCCGCATATTTGAATCCACAGGCGGTGCTGGTGGACATGGAGGAGGGAGTGGTCAATGAGATCCTGCAGGGGCCACTCAGAGAAGTGTTTGACAGCACTCAGCTTCTCACAGACGTGTCAGGTTCAGGCAACAACTGGTGAGAGACAGACTAGCCACAGGACGTCTGCTCGTAAGCTCACATGACTGGTAGCACATGTTGCAAACTGTAATTCATAACATAAGTGGTTTGAAGTCATTTACACGTGCAGTTACATCACGCAGAGTTGTAATGGTGTGGTGTTTAGGGATTGAGTCAACAATTTGAATTGCCAGAGTTAGTTTCTGAAAGTTCTAAATATTCCGTTCCTTGTCTGGAGGCATTTAAACCTGCTTTTTTATACAGCCACCACATTTCAAATTCCCAACAATATGACAGAGAAAAGAAACAAAAGATCACTAGTAGCTTAGTTGTTTCAACAGTTGATTGATTTGTTTTACTCCACTTTCCCCTTTCTCAAGCCTACGTAGTGTAATCTGGGGAAAAGGTCAGTAGTGCGTCTTGACAGGTCTAGTGTAATTATTCCCTCTGTAGGTTTTGGCCTGACAGCCACTGTCATAAAAGTCTCTTTGCAATAACTTGCTTGTCAAGCACTGGCAGTGACTTTTCATCATATTATAGTGAATATAAACCTTTTTTTTTGCTTTAACTTATAAAAGAAATGTTGATTGCACAATGTTATTGCTATAGAATAATGACTCAATCTGTGTTTAGATTGGTTCCCTATAAGCCTTGCTTTCATTCTGCAATACAAAGGAAGTGTGTCAGCCAAGTGATGATATTTAGAATTAAAACCCAGATATTAGTGTGGTTATTTGCTAGGCTCTGAGTAAAACAGAAAGCTGTCTGGTTGTCTTTGCAACAGCAGCAAAAATACCTGCCTGCCCAACGCTGGGGGGCAGGCGGGTTGAAAAGTTGTTGTTTCCATTTCAAAGAGCAGTTTTCATGAGACAGACAGACGTGTTGTGGCTGAATGAATTTCCCCCACAACAAAGCCCTTGATCAGCCTCTTATTCTGAAGTTTTTATGCATAAAAAGCTGACTTTAAATTCTTAAAATAATTGGTTGTATCTTCTGTCGCAAAACATGCGGACATTTATTTTGTCTGATGTGCCACAAGTGTGTGAGCCCTCACAAACTCATACTCAATTAGAAGTCATTTTTTCTTAAGCATTCATTATAATGCGGCTTTGAAATATCTTATCCTTTGTAGTTAATGCCTGTGGAAAATTGTGCACATACCACACCAACTCAAACCTGCAGCTCATTTTGACACAAAAAATCAAGTCATTGTTTTACAGCTTTGCCCTTTGTTAACATGCTGTTTCTTCTCCAGGGCAGCTGGACACATGACGTATGGCTCAGCCTACAGGGAGCAGATAGTGGATAAGCTCAGGAAGGCAGCAGAACACTGTGACTGTCTGCAGTGCTTTTTTCTCATTCACTCCATGGGAGGAGGTAAGGAATGAGGACAGTTTGACCCCCATACATGCATCGAAGCATTGATGCTCACTGAAGGTTTGCCTGTATAAATGCCTAATGCGCAGACTGGAGTGTGTGGATGCTTGAACCTCAGCTCCAGCAAGCCTTTTTTTGTAGTCATTGATCTTAAGACGTTGGTGTTGACCATGTTAGTGAGACTCCAAATGTCTTTTGTGTTTGAGTACATGAAAACATTTGGATTGACCCTTTGTCTTCATAGCATGAATATGTCTCCATTTTAAAAATACCTAGTTATATGTATACATGGGAAATTGAGCTGGAGGTTTCTACAATCTTCTACACTAAATATAGAAACCAGGTTTTAAGTTTACATTGAAGGAATTTGATCAGAGAAGAAAGTAAACACATTGGTTATGATTTTGAGGTACGGGCTCTGGGCTGGGGACCAGAGTGCTGAGCCTGCTGGAGGAGGAGTTTCCTGAGGTGTGTCGAATTGTCACCTCCATCTATCCATCTGCGGAGGATGATGTCATCACCTCTCCCTACAACAGCGTCCTGGCGATGAGGGAGCTCACCGAGCACGCTGACTGTGTCCTGCCTGTTGAAAACCAGGTTTGTGCATTTGTAAATGTTTCATTTCCCCCCTCTCTGCAAAAAACTCTGCATTATTTACATTAAAGAGTAAATGTTCTCCCTCACTTCTCCTCCTGCAGTCGCTGGTCGACATTGTGAATAAGATTAAACAGATGTCTCATGGTGGAAAGCCAGGGTCTGCGATCAAGAGAGACAGCACCATCATCTCTGGGCAGGGCGGCCTTAGTGGGGCAGAGAAGCCCTTTGATGCCATGAATAATATTGTGGCTAACCTGTTGCTCAATATTACCAGGTGTAGTATTTCAGTTTGCCTACATACAGTAGACCCCTGTGCACAGAGCAAGGGGACTGTCCTGCAGTATTTTCCACTAGACAAGCTCCCGTGGTTTTGGCACTGTTGTTTTTCTTGTGCTAGGGTCAGTATTTATAATACTACTTAATATACCAGTGAGTGCTCCCAGTCCCCTCATTTTATCTTTATCCATCAAGGCAAATTCAAACTATGTTCACCTGCTTCAGCAAGAGCTAATTAAGTACCTGTGTTGTTAGTTGATCACCTTTTCAATCCACATTTATCTTGTGTCGCTTAAATATGTATTTATTCAAAAAGCTCAAACTAAAGTAGCAGTAAAACTGTCCATGCCTTAAATGTTGCCTATGTGTCATCTCACCCTTCCCTTTTTGTTTTTTTTTAGCTCAGCTCGTTTTGAGGGATCTCTCAACATGGATCTGAATGAGGTTGCCATGAACCTGGTCCCCTTCCCTCGTTTACACTACCTGGTGCCCAGCCTCACTCCTCTCTACACACTGGCAGACGTCAGTATCCCCACCAGAAGGTCTGTTCTCTGCCTGTTATTTTTGTTTTGTCTTTTACCTCATAGTCGTTCTGACTCCATCATTCCCTCTACACATGCCTCATGTTGACTGTAGTGATGAACGAGAAGGGAAACCCCTCTAGAGATGACCTCACTGATTAGAAGTGTGTCAGATTTAATTTATAACATAATGATTACACAATACTGATCAAGTAGGACAATGACTTATAGTGAAACCTCAGTATTTTTCAACCTGGACCCTAATTTCCCATATTTTTGATATTGGTCCAGTACTTACTGTCAGGGCTGCACCTCTCAGCAGCAAAACAGGCTGCAGTCTAATATTTACGGTAATAACGCACCTCTAATTTACATCCACTAAATGTGCTTGTTTTCAGGATAATGTCTTACAACATTATGGACCGGATCTTTAAATCAGGAGACCCTACAACAATCAGTAACTACAGACCGATTAGCATTCTCCCTGCAGTTTCCAAAGTAGCTGAAAAACTGGTGACAGAGCAGTTCATTAAACATTTGACTGATAGTCCATACAACTTAAACCCAATGCAGTTTGGCTTCAGGAAAAAACATTCCACTGAGACAGCAATTTGTTTCTTGGTGGAAAATATAAAGTCTAAAATCGATAGCGGTGGTGTTATAGGAGCTGTTTTTCTTGACTTGAAGAAGGCGTTTGATACTGTGAACCATCAAATTTTATTAACTAAGCTGTCTTATTTTAATTTGTCAGTAAACACATTGCAATGGATAGAATCTTATATTATGCAGAGGAAACAGTGTGTTAGAGTACACAATACTACATCTGAAACTTCTGATAATACCCTTGGTGTACCTCAAGGTTCGGTTTTGGGACCATTGTTGTTCAGTCTGTACATTAATGATCTGCCAAATAGCTGTCCGTCAAATGTAATGTTCCAGATGTATGCTGATGATGCTGTTGTGTATGTGCATGCAAAAACTAAATGCCAAGCTGCACAAGATCTATCAGCTGCTATGTCCAGAGTGTCAAACTGGTTGACTCTTTCTCATCTGCATCTAAATGTGTCAAAAACTGTTTGTATGTTCTTTTCTAAGAAGGCAAATGCTGACATAACTTCTGACGTGTATGTAAATGGAACAAAACTTGAAGTTGTACAGGAATTCAAATATCTAGGAATTATCATTGATTCACAGCTATGCTTTAAACAACAAGTAAAAAAAACTGTGAATCGAATAAAATACAACCTGTCGAATTTTAGATACATCCGAAATAACTTAACTCTTGACTCTGCAAAATTATACCTAAATGCAATGATCATGCCACATATCACCTACTGTACAACAACTTGGGCATCGGCATGCAAGTCCACATTAAAGCCTGTTGAAATTGCGTACAAGCAAGCTCTAAAAGTCTTAGACAAAAAACCCAACACACACCATCATTGTAACATCTTAAAGAAACATGAATTGCTGAGTTGGGAAAATATATTAAATTATGCAGACGCTTCCTTAGTGTACAAGATTCTCCATGGACTAGCTCCACCTCCACTAAATGAATTTATAAAGACGAATATAAATCGATTGACTAGATCAGGATCTAGAGGTGACTGTCAGGTCCCTTTCAGAAAAAGTGCTTTAGGGCAGTCAGTTTTTTCATATCGCGCGTCACACCTATGGAACACGATACCAAGTAACGTACGAGACCTACAAACTATTACCTCTTTCAACAAGCATTTAAAACTGTGGTTATTAGAAAATCAAAACTGCACTCATAATGAATCTTAAAATCCACTGGATATGTTGTATTATCACATGTAAGTGATGTAATTGATAATTATTTTTAATGTATAGGTTGTTTTTCTTGGGGGGGGGGGGGGGGGGGGGGGGGTTGCTGGTGACAAACCAGTCTTGTGACCCTGTCTGCTTACATACACTTAGTTATGTATGCAAATGTTGTGAAATAGTGCGTACATAATTACAACTACGTATGCCACCCTGTGCAATAATACCTGCACACACACGTCTGTGTGTGCAAAATAAGTGCAATTGGGCAATGTGCAATGACACCAGCACTTTACAAACTTGTGAATTAGCACTTTGTAACGGGCAATGTGCAATTCTCCTTTTGTATACACTTAAGCACTTTAGCACTTGAACACTTTAGCACTTAAGCACTTTTACACTTAAATCCAATTTTTATGTATGATTGTCTTATTGATGTATATGGCCTTGTTGTCCTGGTGTTTGTTGCTGTCTTGTCTTTATGTGTTTGGCATTAAGTGCCGCAGGGACGAAAGATGGAAATTAGCCACTGGCTACAATCTTGCATATTTACGCTTTTGTGTTCATCAATATGTACTGTCCCTGTTTTAAAAATAAAGTCAAAGTCAAAAATCTCTACAGAGATAGAGCTTTTTTTGGTTAACCAGAACTCCACTTAAATTATAAGTCATTTTATCATAGTAAAATAATTCAAAGTCAACAGAACCAAATAAAATTCACCAAAAAGCCCTCTTGGTTTGTCTTTTCACTGTTCGAACAATCACCAACTCTGGTTTGATTGAAATAAACCCAGTTAGATGTAAAAATATGCTGTCTCTATACACAATAAAATTACTGTTTTTTTAAGATGGAGTCTGGTGGGTTTGGTGATGGCAACTTCAGGGCTGTTTCTGGTTAAACAAAAAGAATCTTACACTTTACTCTTACTTTCCCTACTTCTGTAGGGATCCTTTCTATAATGTTTTCAGACACATAGTATAGCAATATTAGCCTGCCAGTGGCAAAAACAATCACTTTTATTAGACGTATTTATTAGCCTGTTAGATTGGCTGCAATGCTCTGTCTCAATACTAGAACAGTTTTACAAATTGTTGTTTCTACTAGTCACTTAGATACAAAAACATGCGAAAATACCGTCCAGGTAGAAGAATGCTGAACTTACCTTTCAAGCAGTGTTGGGCAAGTTATTCTCAAAATGTATATAGCAGCCAGTGAAATAACATATTTTTTTCCTTGTGTTGCTTAATGTATTGTATGTATCTTGTATCTCAGTTGGACCTTCCTAACTAAATAAAGAGTAAATAACATCAAATAAAACAAGTATTACTGTAACGTGTTACTTTTGTAACTCAATTCAGTTTCACTTTTCTAAGTAACACGTTACCCCCAACACTGTGCTTATGGTATTACTGATAGTGCTGGATAACATGATTAAAACTAGTGTCACAATACAAATAAAAACTTTTTTTTCCAACATCAGTATATTATGTTATGACAAATGTACTAAAGTAATATAATTACCAAATGCATTTAATCAGGCAAACCACTTCACACTTCAGTAAATAATTTTGTACATTTCTTTGTTTTAGAATCATTTATTTAGCCAATCGAACTTTGTAAAAAAATAAAATAGAAACTTTTTAGTGTTTTTTCCTCGTTGTTAATTTATAACTTCTTTTTTTTTTTGGTGCATAAGATTTTCAAACACCACAAAGCCAGCTTTCATTTTATCAAGAAGGATGGTTGCAATTTCCAGTTTAGTGTGGCAGAAAAAACACCATTTGATCCACCCACCTACCCGCCCACCTTCTCCCCAACAACAGCTGCCATGAAAGTGGCCTTGTGTGAGCCAAACAGACCTCATGTGCTTCAGAAGAGCAGCTCATTGGTCAAAAAGACTGGTGGTTGTGGATGAGGTGAATATATGTAACTGTATGAATGCAGAGCAGGGTGTTGCTTAAAAATATCTTGCCTGCTCAGCAGAACTTGCCTGGAAAAATGAGGTACAAAAATTCTTCTTCTCAGTCATTGCCCCCCTTGGCCCCCAGACTGTACCTAAAATCCCTGAAAGGCCACTGCAGTTTCTAGAGCCAGTAAATAGAGACATTATGTGCTGAACAAGCAAACAACACAGGCTGTTATTTGTCAGGATGTAATTGTAAATGTGATATCTGGAAGTATTTTTAAGTGTCTTTTTATACTTTTCTGTCTCTACTAGGCTGGATCAGATGTTCAGCGACGCCTTCAGTAAAGACCACCAGTTAATCCGAGCCGACCCAAAGCACAGCCTCTACCTGGCCTGCGCCCTCATGGTCAGGGGCAACGTGCAGGTGTCTGACCTCCGCAGGAACATCGAGAGGTCAGAGCACCATCCTCCTGCTCCGTCTCCTCGTGCACCAAAACAGCCCACGAGTCAGCACACCCACCCTGATAGGCCCAAAGATGACCTTCACACTCACTCTCCCAAATAGTGCCCCCATTCAGCACCGACAGCAATGATTCATGAGTGGTCCATTCAGCACACACACCTCTCCCCTCACTGCTCTCCCTGCAGACCTTGTTTTCATGTGGCGTGTTGTGAAGAGAACCTGAAACAGAAGCCGCTGTGAGAGCACATATTCATGCGTGACCATGGTGTAAAAGAGGAGTGAAGGAAGGGAGGAGGAGGAAAAGTGCAGAAATATTGCCCACCAAGGGCACTCATAATCACCGGACATGTATTTCAGCATATTTTGCTGTTGGGTATGCCGGATATTTTTCATAAAACAAACAAAAACATAACTTAGGATGCTTTTCCCTATCAACTTTTGCGGACAAAAAAAATTAAACACTAACAAATGTTTTGACAGCAAAATTGTTTGCCATTTATCAAGCAAAAATGCCAAATGTGGTTGTTTCCAGCTGTTAAAATGTTAAGATTTGCTTCATTTCTCTGTTTTATATGTTTGTAAAGTGAATGTCTTTCAACCTCACCTTCGAATCTGGGAAACTTTGATGGACGTTTTTTTTACAACTTTCTGACATTTTATCAACTTAATTAATTGGTTAAATAGAAAAATAATCAACAGATAAATCAACAACAAAGTAAGTGGAATGAAGAAGCTCGTAGATTTTTTTCATCAGTGAAATGTAAAATGTCCGCTCAGGGGCCCCATGAACCCTGAAATCCTTTCAATTTTATGCAACACTTCATGCATTTGACATGTAATTTTCTCCCTGTTCTAGACTGAAGCCTTCGCTGCCCTTTGTCTCGTGGAACCAGGAAGGCTGGAAAACTGGCCTGTGTTCAGTGCCTCCTGTGGGTCACTCCCACTCCCTGTTAGCCCTGGCCAACAACACGTGTGTGAAGCCCACGTTCATTGAGCTGAGAGAGCGCTTTACCAAGCTCTACAGAAAGAAGGTGCAAATTATTCTCTGTTTTTAGACCATTAGAAAATTCAGCAAAAGAATGTAGCATTTATCAAGTCAAACCACCAATATATTTAAGGGAACGCTTGTCAAATGTAAGCATTACTATTTTATTTCCAATACTTATCATTGATTATATTTGAGGGGTTTTTTTTAGGTTTCATACTGTAGCCCTGTTCTGCTAACTTGACATATTTTGCTTATTTTCAGGTTCATGCTTGTTTTTTGGGTTTCTACTAGAGGATGTTTACATGCTTTAATGTCCAAGAAACACTTAGTTTACCTCATACTGTCTGTGCTGGAACACCTGCATTCACTGTCTGAAACATTCAGTTTTAGTGCCTGTATCTTTAACTTGCTCTGATTGGTCAGTATTTCCGAGTCTTCCATATCTCGGTGTCTCTGCACCAGGTCTGCAGGAACAGTGCCTGGCTTTGAAGCCCATTGCCAATTTTTTTAGTGGCCAAACGGTGGAATTACAACTTCAGATCACATGATGCCATTTGACTGTTTTTTTAACCCCTGTGATACGACTGGTTCTACTATCAGAATTTTATCCATTTAGTTCAATAATGTGGAAATTCTAAAAAAGCCACACAACTGAATGATTTTTATATCAGAAGCAGCGCAAATCCATGTATTTTTATATGGCTGTTGAACATTTTGAACAACTTTCATAGGAATATACAGGGCCCTGCCTTCAACGCTGTATCCAGTTCTCATTATACATCCATGCTCTACACCGTCATTGCAGCCACTGGAATGACTGTAACAGAGTGTAGCAGCACTTTCTACTATGAAAGATCACCAATACAAGCTTCTAAACCAGAATCTTCACAGCCAGACATTTGAGGAGGAATATGATCCGAATTGTGGAGAAATTAACAACATCGGCAATCAAGATTATACACTTCTCTGACTTTATCATGTAGCGACATGTAGCAGTGTAGGCTATCTAATGTTAACACTTGTATGCCTGGAACAGATGACCATAAAAGGGGCTGTACACATGCTGTGTCTATAACCACCTGGAAATGGTAAGGTTGGGCGCTGGGCACTACTTTTGTACTCTGTGCCAACTTTAAAAGGGGGCAGAGGCAGGTTGCGTCTGAGGTTGCTAAGTGACCATAACCAGCACTGTATCACAGCCCACTTACCAGAAATCCTGAGTGCAGAGCTGATCTTCTTCAAGGTGTTGTTTTGTAAGTGTATTTTAGGCCAAAAATATCCATGGCACAGAGGTAAAGTTCTGGGTAGCCCTGCACTAAAATGATTGATTTCTCCTCCATTTTTACCACACATTGATATTTATGGAAGAAGGGAAAGATATCTGCTGGCTGTGATGTGTTGTTCCTTGTCACGTGACATGCAGTGCTCACTGCTGCGTTCCAAAAGTTGAACTCTGTTTATCTCAGGGCGCAGCTGTTGCGGCCTAAAAAGTAGGCACTGTGGAATGCGTAAATGCTGCGATGGTGTTGCTCTGCCGTTTGAGCCCACCTGCTGTGCGACTACATTGAAAACAATTAATTTTAGGGCGCAAAAAAACATGGCATGTGTAAAGAAATCCGTCATGAGCTGACATAAGCATATAGCCAAAGTAGAGAAAGATTGGAAACAGAGTCCTCACAACGGTCTGAGGCCTGATGTTTTTGCTTAATATACACATCCAACATTGTAACATTATATAAATATGATAGAGAATAAGAAAAAGTATAATTGGTCCTCTTTATTAACTCACAGTACACTGTGCTCCCTCTGTTTTTTGAAGGCTCACTTACACCACTACCTGCATGTAGAAGGGATGGATCAGAGCTTCTTCTCAGAGGCCATCAGCTCCCTCAGCTCACTGATTGAAGAGTACCACCAACTAGATGCCACCAAGGGGAGACTCATGCCTGACGCACCCAGACTCTGCATTGCCAGATGAAGGTCCGCTCTGTTGTAGATCTTTGTCTGTCTGCTTGTATAGTAATGATTATTTCTCAATAAGGACTTGACACAACCAGATCTTTTGTATATACCTTTATAAGTTATACAATATTGTCTAATTTTTCACCTGATTAAAATGTTCTCTGTCTGAAAAAATAAGCAGGAACAACATGAAAAAAGAGTTAAACTCAATCTGTAACGTGACCTGATTTGCCATTTCAAGGCTCCCTGACTGTAGAATTATGAGGTACTGTTGATGTGTCCACATCTGCTGTTGCAGCAGCTCCACTGGCCATATTCCTTGTTGTTATTGCACACACACGTCCTGAAGACAGAGTTCAAGGAAGCTTTTATCGTAACTACAACATATTTCTTCATTTATTTATTGATCCCAGCCATTCTTCCTTATGAAATGAGGTTTTGTAGTTTCATTTTGAGTTTTTTGAGATTTCTTGAGGCACATCACCACTGAGGAGAACTTAATGACCAAAGTATGCATACGTTTCAGTCCTTAGTCTGCCACAGCAGGGCTTGATCCTGCTTCTGTGTCTCTGGACTTCGCTGATGGATCCATTAGAGTAACCGCAGGTCAGAAAACATGTCGCCTGGATCATTGCACTTCTTCTGGCACACGCAGGATGTTATCCACTGCATCTTCCACTGTGTGTTGGAGCCTCCCTTGCAGGTGAAGCTGACCTTGATCATGCGGGACTTGTTGGGGACACAGCAGCGCTTGTCTGTACAGACACCGCAGTATGTGGGCTTAAACTTCTTGGTACTGGTACAGCCCGACAGTGTCAGCTTCTCTGCTTTCTTTGCCTGGAATTTAGGCCGGCATGTCTTTCCCTTCGGCACCTACGGGAGGAAAACAATGATTTTATTTTTGATTTTATATAAATCTATATCCATACCTCAATAGAATTTGACGAACTTGTCACCTTAACAGTCTTCATCACGCTCTTCTCACACGGCCGCAGCAGACACAGGCGTCGGTCCTTCCTCATCTCACATTTGCCATTGTCGTTGTTGACACGCACAGAGATGCCCAAGCCGCAGGTTTTGGAGCAGGGGCTCCAGGGGGTGGTCTGGATCAGACAGTTCCTTTTCCAGGCTAAAGGAGGATCCCTGTAAGCTTTCAGTATTACAGTTAAAGGGCACTGTGTCAACAAAACCCTACACAAAGAACTAGTCTGTGTGCCCCACCGCACTGCTTAGTAGAGCACAGACCCCAAATACCTGGTCTTACCTGCCATAAGGGAATTAACTCTCTGCTCCTGAAATTTCTAAATGTCTCCTTTGAGCTGTACTTACATGAGTAATGTGGAATGAGTAAAGAAACAGGCATTCAGGTGAACTGAAATGATCTTTTAGACATCCCAAAAGGTTTCAGTGTCCTTGGGTGGATGTCAGCTCTTTAATTTTAGATCTAAACAATGTGCTGTTTTGCCACACTGACAAGTGACTGACTAAATCAGTGTTTCCCTGTCTGTCCATGATATAGATGTGTTTCTGCAGAGTTTACCACCAAGAAAAACAAACTTCACTTGTATATCAAAGTGAAAGATTCTATGGCGCTTTTAATAAAAAGTGAGTCGACCCTCCTCCTGTTTATAACTGGAACCATCCATCTTTCTGTTTTCCTCTGTAAAGCAGTGAAACCACAGTGGGTCACACCTCCTCCCTCCGCTCACACTGCCACAGTAATGAAAGGCCCACTCCCCGTCCCAACCAGCTAGCTTGGACAGCAGTTAGCATTCCAGTCCAGACAGGCTGGTCCCTCTCCACTGGCTTATTCTACAAACACACACCTGTCATGTAGGTAGTATCCTGCTGGTGCTTCTTTGGGCTCTGGCCGCTGCGAAGGCCGGCTGGCATGTTGCCCATCAGCGGGGCGGGACCTAAGAGGCCGGCAGGCTTCTGGACAAAAACAGGGGTGCAGCCGATGGCTCCAGCAATACATGTGCACTTATAGAGGGGGCTGGGCTGGAAACCTTCTCCGTTCTCATAGTGGGCCCCATTCAGGTCACAGCCTACTGCCATCATGTCTGGAAGAGGGAGGCAAACATGTCAGGGCTCTGGTGCTCACTGATGCAGGCAAAGCACATCTCTTGATGATGTGATTGAGAATCTTAAGAACTGCATAAGACTTTTACATAAATAAAATCGTTTTCTGTCACACAGTTAATTCCACAGGCACACAGAGGAAACAGAAAGGAGCTTGAAAGTATTATCAAGATATCTTGTCAATGTGAATATCTTATTTTTGACAGAATATTAAAAATTCAGTTTGGCAATGTGTAAACATTAATGTTATGTAATATACATATTACATATGTTTAACACAGCACACTGCTGGCTGAACCGACAGACATTTTGTTTGTGCCAACACACGCTTGAATGGAACACAATTATTTATTCATATGACTCAGATAATACAAAGAGTCACTTCAGGGGGTTGTGATGACCACTGACCAAGATCTAAGGAACAAAGGGATGTGTACTGAACAAAAATATAAATGCAGCACTTGTTTTTGCTCCCATTTTTTGTCATTTGGAATTAAAGTTTCAAGACTTTTTTCTAAAAACACAAAGGACCCATTTGACTAAAATTCTGGTCACATAAGCTCTTCTCTTTTTCCAAGATAATCCATCCACCTGACACATGTGGCATATCAAGATGCTGATTAAACATCATTACCACACAGGTGTGTACTGGAATTGTCTCAATAAAAGGCCACTCTAAAATGTGCAGTTTTAGCTTTGAAAAAAATTAAATGTATTAGGCACTCTGACCAAGGGATTTCACATTACAATGCCCACAGATGCATTTTTGGTGACCTGAGATTCATCCCTGAAGAGAACACTTTTCAAAAGTGCCAGACACCATCATAGTTGAGTTTTTCCACCTCATGTTGGTTACAACAACACACTGCTGTCAGGTCATGATCCTGTTGAAAGCGATGACCATGCAAATGAGCTTCCTTGAAATGGTTTCCGACAGTTTGTGCAGAATATCTTAGGTTTTGCAAGCCAACTGTTGCATCAGCTGTGTGACTGGCTGGTCTCAGGTGGTCTAGTAGGTGAAGATGCTGGATGTGGAAGTCCTGAGCTGCTGTGGTTACATGTGGTCTTCAGTTATAAGGGTGGTTGGATGTACTGCCAAATGCTTGGAAACGACATGTCAATATCATGTTCTCTCAAAACTTACGACATCTGTGTCATTGTGTCTTGTGATAAAACTGCACACTTTTATTGTGACCATCCTGAGGTACACCTGTGTTGTAATGATGCTGTTTAATCAGCATCTTGTCATTTGCCACACCTGTCAGGTGGATGGATTATCTGATAATCCATCCACCACTATAAAATATTATATAAAATTATCTAGAAAAAAAGAAGTGCTCACTAACACTGATTTTAACAAATTTGTGACCAAATTTTTGAGAATAAGATATGTTGGGTGCATAGAAAAATACTTAGATCTTTTATTTCAACTTATGAAAATGGGAGCAAAAACAGAAGTGTTGCATTCATATTTTTGTTCAGTGCACCTACCGGGGATGTACATATATGTAGGGCAGAGATGTTTTCTGATATGTCTGATGAAGGTCACATCGACCGAAACGTTATGTCAATAAATGTTTGACTGAGAGCGATACAGTGTGCGGGAACCTTTCTTTGATTTTGTTCAGTGCAGTGTGAAACAGAACTCCTGTTAGTTTGACCTATGCTAACATGACTTCTTGAGAAAAAGATGGGAGCCACTCACATGCACACACTCCGACCTCGAATCTGGGCCGGTCAGCTGAAAAGTCACAGTACATGCCCTTGTGTGGGTCACAGATGTCCCTCTCGTTGCATGGCTGTCCGATTTGCCTGGCACAGCTCTTGCAGCAGCCACACCCGTCCAGGACAGAGCTCACTCCTGGGGCACAAAACGGTCTTTGCGGACACTTGCAGGGCCACTGGCAGAACTGCCGCCTCTCAGCAGCAGCCCGCCCATCTCTAGCAGCTAGCTGCCCATTGTTCTGAGCCCTGCTGAAGCACTGGGTGAGGAGGAGGACAGAGATCAATTTTTGAATGCCCTTTGCAATTCATTTTTGTTCACCTTTTTTTTTTTTCAATGTAGCTGTGTTCAGAAAAAGTTTTTTCCACCACCCTTGTCCGTCCAAGACTTTGTTCAAGAGCAAGATATTTTGCACGCTGTTACCATGAAACTTAGTATTACATATATGTGTGTGTGTGTGTATATATATATGGACATTCACGGTTATAGTTCTCAAATCATTGGTGGATGGTTACTAATGATTTTAGAGATCAAGGTCAGGTTAACATCTCCCCAGACAAAGATTCGGGAATAAGACAGGGTATCTCAAAGACTTATTTCCTTTAATACAAAATCTCAAATTTGCACATAAGATATCTCATAATCTAATAGACAGATTGGTAAGAAATTGGATGAGCACACTGAGGCTCCCGGGGGGATAGCCACTGCAGATTTGAATGACCCTGTGACTTTACCTTTAGTGCCACTCTTTCATTATTTTTTATTTATTTATGTATATATATATATATATTTTTTGTATATCTATCTACGTATACTACTCTACTTCCTGTTTCTATGTCCTGTCCCTCTTTGTGATGGACATTATACATTTTATTTCACTTAAATGCCATTCCATTGTACTGTTACTAGAATTTTAGAAATTTGCGAGTTCTGAGTTTTGGAAAAGCAGCATTAGTTTTGCACCTCATTCAAGTGCTACTTGCCAGCCAAAGTTGATATTTTGTGTCAAATAATCAATAATGTCAATCGAGACTTTTAAAGCCAGCTCAAAGTACAAGGAGTGAGTGAGGAAAAGACCACTCATATCCTTATCTCAGTGTAATTGTTGCCAAAATGCAATCTAATATTGCATTTCTAGAATTTCTCTAACTAAATCTAAGCATATTACTTGGAAAGTGTAAAGATAGATGGCCAAATTTCTATTTTGTAGCTGCCTCAGGAAACTTGTAAGAAATGAGCAAGAATTTGAGCGTACACAGTCCCCTTGTTCCCTGCTTCAGGGCTCTTTAAAAAGACCAAAACCAACAGTGAATGTATCCACTAACAAGATATGTGTGTTTGTCAAAGCCTGATATACCTTCTTCCTCTGTACCTTAGAGCTCCACTATTCTCCAAAAACTATTAAAACACATCAGTAAGCCACTGCTGCACTGTATGACACGTTCCTTTATCACCTTAAACACACACACTGTACTTTATTTTGACATAATCCCACATTTTTACTGAACCTAAACAAGTAGCTTTGTTGCCTTAACCTAAAATGTCCAATGGAAACTAAAATGTAAACCATGTGTTTCAAACTGTGACTGTCAGCGGTAATATATGACCTGTTGTTTAGGATGTGTTGATCCCCCTCCACCAGTAGGGGCACTAATTTAGGAAACGTTACTGTCTGTTGTAATAGAGGGAAGGAAAAAACTATGAAGTCATATTGTCGAAAAAAATTTACAACATATCCTTATCCTTTAAACCAACGTTTACACATTTTTTGGCCACTTAGGGCAGTGGAAGATCACTGTAATCATTACATTATCAGTATCAGCTTATAGAGTTGATATTTCTAACTTGTAAGCAAACAACTGCTTGGTTACACATCTAGCAAATACAAATCAGTGTTACAAGTCATTAGAGTTTTATTTCTGGCCACCTGATGAAGGCAAGCGCAGAATTGACTCTCTGTTTACCTCCATTTTGGACCATTCATGACAGCACACACACAGCTGCCATGAATGGTTAGTAAGATCTCTCCCTAGTTAGTCATCTCTCCCTATTCACCCATTCCCTACTCCCTAAATAATACACACAGTTTACGCTATAGTGAGCAATAAATTGAAATTTCCACATGTAGAAAATGTAACGTTGGCCATTATGGGAATTCTTGAGATATATCTAACTCGTCTAATATTTTATTTAGATCTCTGTCTGTTGCAAGAGCTTACAAAGCTTAAAAAAAAACCTTAAAGATAACTTAAAATGCGAAGAGAAATTTTCAACCCAATCAACTAGAGTTTAAACTTCTTTCTTTTACCCACTGCAGATGATATGTTCTGGTGTGGTTTGTAAGTTAAGCATTGTATCTGTTCTGTCTGCCATATTTCAGACCTTTAGCTTAACTGCACAAAGAGTAAGGAAGAAGATTGAAGTCAATGTTAAGGTTATAACTGCAGATAGTTGTGAGTGGTGACAGCCCAACAGCCCCATAAAGCTAATATGTTTGCCTTGCTTTCCTGAGTATTTGCTATGATGCAATCAATGCGTGGTGGCACTTGTGCTCCAATTCCCCTGACTGCTCATTGCTTCCAAGGGTCACTGAGGGTTATGCCAAAAATCTGAAGCCTGTCTGCCAGGTTTACTGAATGAGCTCATTTCATGGTGTGAAAATGGGTCCAGAGCAGCTTTAAATGCAAAGACCTCAGACTTTGCTCTCCTTTTGCAAGTTTGTACTCCTGAAAGAAAGACTAACTCTGAGCCCAATAAAATTAGAAATAACACCACTGAAAACCGAGCAATACTCAAATAGTCCAAGAGTCTAATAATGAAAAGGCAATTCAGAAAAATTCTGGTGCTCTGCTACTGAGGAAACTGGAGCATGTGTGTTTTCTTGTTGCTCCAGATATGGCAGGTGTTCAGTGCTTTCATGTGTTGCCCAATCAGAAACCCAAGTCTGTCTGTAGTGTTAGAATAGAAAAAAGATAATGCTCTTCTTACCTGTTGAGCAAGGATGAGCAGGAGGGAACGGCAGAGAAGCGATAGCATCTCTTAAGTGAGAAGGTTTGTGTGAGCTCCAGGAGGGCGCAGGGGGACGAGGGAGCTGGAAGGTGGGATTTAGGGAGGAAGACTGGCAGAGGGAGAGGGAGAGAGGAACGAAGGGGGAAGAGATTGGGAGAGCTGACCTGTCGGAGAAGGGGACAAAGCGCCCCTCTGTCTCCTCTCCAAACACACCTTACCCCGCCTTACTGATCCAGAGGGGAAATATTTGTCTTCATAACTGCTGGGCCACTCCAGGGCCTTCAAGTACTGCCCACTTGTTTATTCTTAGTCTGAGGACCTCACTCACATTTATCTGGGTGCAACTAACAGTAAAATCTGCAAACCATGTGTGACAGGCTGCTACGTAGCACTCAGTGAAGTACATTTCAGTAAATACTTCCAAGTTAATTCTTTAAAGGACAAAAACTGAATTCATGAGTAGATTTCTGGTTTGTAAATGCACTCACTGTATGTTGTTTGTTTAACGTGGTGCCTAAGCTGTATGGTCCCACTAATGTGGACTGACATTCACATTCCATTATTATTTACACTGAGTAAAGAGGTCCCTCTCAGAGCCAGCCCTCCATGTAAAACCAACACCCCCTCAGGAATTTCTCCAACCAGAATAAAACCCGCTTATTTGTAATGTTCTCAATACAGCTACACCTACTTTTGTAACTGCTTGTACTACCAACAAAAACCTGACCAAAAATTGAGCATAGCATTAGTTCAGGCTGGACACCATGTCAGGCTTAGCTCACATCCCAGCTACATCAGCTGATCTCAAAGAGCCCAATCAACTGATGGAGCAGCTGATTGGTGGAAGGGAGTCAGCTGATAGATCACATGATTCCTCTCTATACAACCAATTGGAGAATCTCATTCAGGGCGCCCTATTTAAACTGCTCTGGCCTGCCTACTGTTGCTGCTTCCTCTGCAAGCCGCTTTGCAACCTGCCTCCACCCCAGCTCCTCCTTTTCATGTCAGTGTAATTTCTGTTTGTCACTGATGCTGCTCTGTTCTGTTTCTGGGAGGTCTCTGCTGCTGCTCTCCCTGCCGTAGGCTTTCCATGTAGGCTCAGGACGTATTTTCCTGACCATACCCAACCCAAGTCTGAGACAGTTGTAACTGAGCCCGGCCCGACCCCAACAGGCTTTCTGATATTTAAGTTAGGGCTGCGTGGTATATGCGTTAGATGGTGGAAATGATATAAATTTGGCCCATGGTAGAGATTTGCGCTCTACCGTCCTATCGTCGATGACATCATCGCAGATGCCTCAGTGTGAAAATGGCTGCAAGCATAGAGACAGCAGAGCAAGAGGAGCTGGTTAAAAAACTTTTTCCCTTACTCCTTATGACAGAAAGAGCAAGTGATGGAATGACATAACAAGAGCCGTCACAACGCACTTGTGCAAAGACATGGTCCCTTTCCAAACAGTGGAGCGCAGCGGGTTTAAAGACATAATTAAAACCCTTGATCCACGATACGAACCTCCGAGCCGCAAGTATTTTAACGAGACAGAAATGCCCAAACTGTATGGAGAGCTCTGAGAGAAAGTTGAGAAAGACCTCCGTGAGCTAAAATACTACGCAACTACTACGGACTTGTGGTCGAGTCGCACCATGGAGCCTTATATCAGCCTCATGATTCATTACATTACTAATGAGTGGAAACTGGCCAGCAGGTGCTTGTAGACTTCGTATTTCCCTGATGACCATACGGGTGAGGCAATAGCAGAAGTATTAAAGGATGCGCTGGAGCCATGGGGCCTCAGGGAAGAATTCCAAGTGTGTATTATCACCGACAACGACGCAAATGTGGTGAAGGCAGTGACACTGAATGACTGGAGAAGACTGCAGTGCTTCGGTCACAGGCTGCATCTGCCATTGGTAGGTTAAAAGTGTAACATTATAAACTATAATTTGCATTTCTAAAACGTGTGTGTGTGTGTGTGTGTGTGTGTGTGTGTGTGTGTGTGTGTGTGTGTGTGTGCGCGCTCATCAGCCTCCTGGGGTGATTCACATTACTTAATTACAGGACTATTTTTTGTACCTGCTTTTAGTGATGTTTACAGAAATGGAATTGCATATAGTCTGATAATATGGACACTGATGAAGATCATTTTAAGTTTCACACCTCCATGGTGTAAAATTATTCTGATTCATTTATTTAATCTGTTATCAGGTAACTGTGTAGTATTTTTATGTTTTGTTGGAAGAGATGTCTGATGCTCTGTGGATGAAACTAAAGTAATAACTTTTATCTTTGTTAACAGAGAGAGGTGTGAAAGTTCCTCATGTGGAGCGAGCAATTGGCGTGTGTTAAAGGATCGTGAGTGCCTTTTCATACACATGGAAAAGGAAGAGAGAATTGGCCGCTGCCCAGGCTGACCTACACCTGCCTCCTCACAGGCACATCACTGAAACACCAACAAGGTGCGGGTCACTGCAACAAATGATAGAGCGGGTTCTTGAACAGGAGAAGGCCATATCACAGGTCCTGAAAGCAGATAAAAAGACCAGACATCTGGTACCTACTTGGCAGGACATTGATGTTTGGGAATCTGTGAACAAGACCCTCAGCCCTCTAATGGAGATCACCGATGCACTGTCTGGGGAGGAGTACGTCAGTGTGTCATGCCTCAAACCTGTGCGTCATCTGCTGAACAATATAGTTCTTCCTCACTCTGATGATGACCTGACAAAACACATGAAGACGGCTATCCTCCAGTATCTTAATGATAAGTACTCTGACCCTGCTACCAATGACATACTGAAAAGATGCTAAGTGTGCTGTAAGTGTTTCTCTCTTAAAAAAATATATTGTTCAGTGACACTTTTGCACTACAGAACAAAAGCCTGTTCTGTGTACTTGAAGTAGTGTTATTAAGAATATCTATTTTATTTTTGTGTTCTTTACGATGTGGAAAATTTGTTTGGTAACTTTTGCACTATTTTGGATTACCGAAAAAAAAACTTATTGTTTGCAACCAAAGTTCAGTGTTTGTGTTTGCAGATTGATTTTAACTTGAAATATGCTGCTTTTTGTTGTTTTTACTGAAAAGATGCTAAATGTGTTTCTCTTAGAAAATATCTGCAGCTGCAACTTAAGAAATCAAGTGTTCAGTGACACTTTTGCACTACAGAATAAAACCCTGTTCTGTGTACTTGAAGTAGTGTTATTTAGAATATCTATTTTATTTTTGTGTTCTTTAAGATGCGGAAAATTTAGTGTTTGATAACTTTTGCACTATTTTGGATTACAGAACCTTTTCACTGTTTTTGCCATTTGCCTTATCGAAAACCTCTCTTACTTGAAGTACTGTTTACAATATCCACTTTATTTTTGTATTATTGAAGAATTGAGAAATTGTTTTTTGGGGGTTTTTTTGTTTGTTTTTTTGTTGAAACTGTTTTGCAATATAGAAAACATCCTTTTGTACTTCTGAGGTACTGTTCTTATTTAAAATATTGGCAATGTTATTTGTGTTTGTTTGCACTATTTTGCATCATAGAGTGCTGGGTTTTAATTTTGAGTTTTGAGATCTGCATTCTGCACAATAAATGCTCTAAAATTACATTATATCTTTGCTTTTGTTGTTGTTTTTTATCAGTTTAGCTTTGCTAAGGGACTACAAAACCCATTCAGAAACACTTCCATCATAATTTTTACACTTAAATTTATACCGAGATATATACCGTTACTGTGAAGGGATTCGATTTATACCGTGATATGAATTTTAGGTCATACCGCCCAGCCCTAATTTAAGTCTTAACCTGATTCGAGCCCAACACTGTTTGTTACCAGACAAAGTTATTGTTATCATGGTTGCAGCCTGTCTGTTTACCCTGATCACACATGGACAAGAGGCTTTCTGCGTAGGCTTGAGGAAAGGCAGAGAGGCCTCAGAACAGAGCCATATCGCCAAATATATTACTGCAAATGGAAATAAAGTTTTCTTTGACTTTTTCAAAATGAACTTAAAACGTAAGTAAGGAACTTAATTTTTTGGTTTGCTTCCTCGGGTTTAGGCAACAAAAGTCCGTGGTTAGGTTTAGAGGAAAACACCATAGCCCAAGTGCGGTGGTTGCTCATAGCATCAAAAATGCCACTGCCAAGCCCATCTCATTCCGCCGCTAAAGTGTGCCTCCATGCATTGGTGTCCAATGCTAACGGGCTACTGACTGTGCGTCTGTATTTGACAAGTTGGGAGTGAGACCTGATTGGCAGAAAAAGCGACAGCGGTGCTATCAGACATGGTATGGATCAAGCACGTAGTGACAATGGCAATTTAGTTTCTGTAGTTCAGTAAACAACTATTCAGGTGCATATTACCTCCCATTCATTTCTGAGGATATGCACAACCAACGTTCCAAACGGACGCAGGATACGCGTGGCAACCTTCAGGTCCACACACAAATGCACTGTCAAAAGCAAGTCTGTCTTGGGGCTATGCAGACTGGTCACCGTCCTGGAGGCCAGTGACCATTGTGTGTTGTCTACAAATTTCAGGAGTTTAACAGATGGGTTTCCCAAGGTGCAGCTGTTGGTGTAGAGAGAGAGAGAGCAGCAGCAGCGGGGAGAGCACTCATCCCTGGGGGACACCAGTGCTGATGATGCATCGTATTTACACTGGGAGTCGAAATGTACGAGTTCTCTGTCAGAACGCTCCCTGAAGTGGGATTTCCGACTTGGAAGGTAAAAGGAGCCTCACCAAAACTGATCTCAAAATCTGTGATTGCTGCTTCACGCATCAACAGTCGTGAAAATTGTAGTAATATACTGTGATTGTATACTTCTGTCTTATTTGTGTAACATGAAAAAAGTCAAACACACAGTCCTGTCAATCTGTGGACATGTAGCTACGGTGCGAAATGCATTTATGTCAACTGGTATTGCTAACCTAGCCAAAACTAGTAAGTTTTTCGGCACTGTGTCTCTTGGATTTCTGCTGTGGTCTTGCACTGGGTTGCTACCTTTTTATAAAGCCCTATTCTCACCTAAACACTGTGGGGGTACACGCCCAATAACTTCCTGAACACAGGAAATTAAAAGAAAAAAATACAGGCAGAGCACAGTCTCTACGGACAAACAGACCACCACACATTTGTAAACCATGAGACAAGTAGTTCTGATGAAGCATACTGGCCCCTATGTGTAAAATCAGATTAGACGACGGGTGGTATCCCCCAACCTGACCTGATTTTGAAGCATCATTTAGTTGTTTTAATTGCAGTAGTGATACAAGAAGCTATTTCATTGTAGCAAGGACAAGGTAGTGAGAGCATAGCTTTTGTTTACAGCACAAATGTGTCTGATTTTGATAAATGATCAAATATTCATCTTTTGAAAATGACCCGTTTCGACTTATAGAGGCTCTGTTGTGTTAGTTGTTGTCAGCCTATTTGTAATCTTTGTGTCACCCAGCCTCTCTGCTGTCACAGTCGTATTTTGTCTGAAGTCTCTGACTTGCTCGTACATACATGTAAAAAGCACTTCGGTACTTCTGTTACACATACTGTACACACGACCGAGAAATTGGGTTTCTCTAGGAGAAATGTAGCTCAGGAAGTTGTGACAATTACGGAAACTAGTTGAACAAATCAGATCAACAGGCAGACGTAGTGGTTGTGAAATCAATTCATAAATGTCATATCTATGCCATGTCTTTGGACTGGCGAACAGCAGTTGTAATAGCTGTGAAAAGCAAAAGCCTCATTAATTTTAATTAGCTACACTGGAGAACAATGTACTTTAAAACAGTTGTGTCTCTGGCTTTGCACTTTTGGCTGTATTTTATTATATAGTCTTAAGTGCCCTTAACTGTTATCTCCCTTATATTACTTTTGTAGCAACTAAATTGTATTGATTCTAGGGTGAGTTTTTACCTAGATCCTCATGCTATTATTGACTGGAAATCCATATTTTGAAGCTGATGTTTAAAGAAGTTTTTTTTTGTTTTTTTTTTGAGGGGGTATGCTCCCAGACCCTACAAGGGGGTTCACATCTTTGGCACTTTTTTTTATACTGGAAGGGCACTTAATTATGTTTTCCCTGTGTCAGGGCACTCTGGAAGACACTACATAACATTTCCTTCACTGGAAGGGCAGCATAGAGGGCACTTCATCATGTTTTCTCCACTGAAAGGGCACCTTAGAAGGCACTTCATAATGTTTTCTCCACTGTATGGGCACACTAGAAAGCACTTCATCTTGTTTTCTCCACTGGAAGGGCACCTTATTAGGCACTTTATTATGTTGTTTTCACAGCATTTTCTTTAGTGCATCCTTTAAGAGACTTAGTCATGTTTTCTCCATTTAAGGTTCCCCTACAAGGCACTTTACCATATTTTCTCCACTTAAGGGCATTGAGTTTTCCTCACTGGAAGGACATCCTTAAAGGCACTTTATCATGTTTTCTCAATTTAAGGACCCCCTGGAGGGCACTTCATTACATTTTCTTTGCTGGAGGGCACCCTAGGGGGCACATCATCACATTATCTCCACTCAAAGGCCACCCTAGAGGACACCTAATCACATTTTATCTAGCATAGGGGCATCCAAGATGGCACTTTTGCTGCAGGGTTGTTTAAACTTGGAGACATGTATCTGTCTGAAATGAAAAAGCATTTGAATACTTCTACTGATGACGTAAAGTAGTATTCTCTGGAAATGTAGCTTTCTTTTATCAGATTTCTTCTACATCTTCATAAAGAAGGTGAGACTGCTGCGGAGCAGAGAAGATTAAGAACCTAAGACAAGCAGTCAAGTGAGAAGATAGCACAGCTGTAAAAGTCATGGGGGGATTCACACTACCCATAAACAAACACAAATGCATTAAAGAGCTTAGCAGTACTTTTAGCTTGTTGTAACAGTCTTGGCCTGGGATTTGTGTCAGAGGTGCAGTGTGGTCTGGATTAGGAACACAATTTGTACTACCTGTGGGAAACAACCTCCCCAGAAAAAGATTTTATGGGTAAGAGGAAATCACCAGTAATTCTTTCTCTTTGAAGAACCCGGCAGACTCTCAGGTGCCTAAACCACTCACCAAACAAAACCTCATGAAATCAGCATGGAATTTAAAGAATGCCCCATGACAAGTCCTAACAATGCCAATACGCATCTTTTTGTTGTTAATCTTTGTTATCTCTTTTATTGATTTTAATGCAGATTAGTGGGAATCCACGTCTGCAGCTGGTGCACAGACTCCTCAGTCATTTGTTATTAGTTATCTACAGAGTGTACTGAATCACTTAAATAAGCATATCTCCCAAAATGTTAAATTTTTCCTAACCTGTCTTGGTTTACAAGCCCCCTCCCTTGGCAATGATGCTTGAGGGCAATTGTCCAGACTTTAGTCCACAATTATGCTCTTTGTTGGATCTTGCACAGTGCACCAGTTATGTCTGTTAGTCCAGCATTCCAGCTTTGTTTCCACATTTCCTTTATCAGGGTGCAAGCTTCTCAGTTTGAAAACAGAGGCACAGATTGCTGGGGGAAAATGAGAAGTACCTTAACTGAAACAGATGATTTGATTAGCAGATGAGCAGAATCTTAGCAAAACACCCAAAGTTTCTCTAAATAATCCCATAGCCCCTGCTCAGTGATTTAAAATTACAGATTGTGTGCAGCTAAACCAGGTTTATAAACGAAAGCTCTTGTGGTCTAGACTCAGAAATAAACATTTCCCTAGCAGCAAAAGTCTACTTGAAGATTTAATAATTTCCAGCAACTGTAACACTAGTCTAAAAATCAGAAAGAAGAAAGAAAACACTCAGTCAACTGATGACAAGATTAATCCCTGCTCTCGTTCAGCCTGGCATGCTTATCCAAAGTCCTTCTGTTTCCCTCTGGGTATCTTAATAATAAATTTAAATGAGTAGTATGGTACGGACTCGCAAGGTAAACAACATTTAGTCAGCTAATCACACACATCCCTGGTGTATGTCATTTGTATGTCTTCAGGCAAAGTCAAATCCATGTTTTTGGGTTTTTTAAAAATATATTTTATTCAGGAACATTACTTGAGTACATACAGGTAAACTCTTTGACAAAACATAAATTAGCTAGTAATGCTCCTTTTTTCATAAACAAGACAAACACAACCAACAACTACAACAACAAAGAAACACACCTCAGACAAGTACACAAAAACAAACAAACAAACAACAACAAAGAAAACAAAACAAAACAAAAACATTCTTCCTGTTCCCCCAACCTGTTCCATGCATCAGGTCACCTCTCACAATATACACAACATCACTTCTGCACAGTATACATCAATTATACAATCAAAAGATACGTTACAAGAAGACTATAATTTTGGGTGAATTCATACTAAACAATAATACATTGACCCTTTCAATTCATTCTCTTTAAAGTTACGAAGAGAGAAAAAAGAAATTAAAAAGCTCACCCCCGTGAGATGGTGACCAGATCATCTGGAAGGTAGCTAAATAAAGGTTTCCATAACTCATTGAAAATGTCCTGGTTTCTAAAATCAAATTTAATTCTTTGGTCACTGAATCAAATTTATTAAGAATGTAGGGTGTTCTATGTTGTCTATGCAAAAGTTTATATTGAGTTTCCTTAAATTTGTTGCAGCCATATGTATCATGACATGCAAGGATGCACTCAGTCCAGTCGTCTGCTTCATACTTAATCCCCAGAGCTCTCTCCCAAACTGTCTGAATGTGATTAATATTATGTTCATTCCAGGAATCGAATGTGTGACAAAAATATGAAATAAACTCTTTAGTTTTAGTGAACTCTGTAAGACACTTATCGAGGAGACTGACCACTGGACCACCAGAAGGTAGCAAAATATCTGTTTGAATAAAATGACGGATCTGTAAAAAAAAACAAAAAAGTGTGTGTGTGTGTGTGTGTGGTATACCAAACTGAGCTTGAATCTGTGTAAAAGAAATTAATGAGTTCTCTGAGTATAGGTCACCAATAACTCTAACGCCCTCACTGTGCCAAAGAGAAAAATTCTTGCTATTAATGCCTGGTGGAAAAGCTTTATACCCAATTAAAGGAGTTAAGGAAGATGAAAACCCCTTCCTCCCTATATAAGCCATTATCTCTCTCCATACCTTTACAGTATTATATATAACTGGGTTATTTCTATATCCATGCATGACAAAATCCATGTTTTTAAAACACTGACACATTGTGAGTTCTCATGAAAGAGTTGGAAATTTGTTCAGAAGCCGTCTTTTGTAAATAAGATGCAGATATTTCAGAGACATTTTAGTCTCTACACATTCGGGAGTGTTTGAATGTATTTCAGTCAGCGCCTATGATGTCAATATGTGGCGAGTTGCCTCTGCACTAAGTTGAACGTATCTGAAATTACTTTTCAACTAGGATTTTTTTTCCAACATGTTTTTGCCTCTGAAATATAAACCCTTGAATAGAATTTCATGCATTGACTCTTTACTGAATGAGATTTGGACACCGGGGCGCCGCACCTCATCAAACAATGCCAGACGTCTTCTCAGATTACACCCCAGGAGCTCTGTTATCACTCCCATGTTCATAGTATGTGACAGTAGTTCATGTCAGGAAATGACCTGATGGGGCAGAGAAATGGAAGCTAGTGATGATAGCAGTGAGTAACCAGAACAGGCTCAAGGCCAGTTTGTACTTTTCGCATCTCTGAAGGTCCGCTTTAGACTGCGTGAAGTAAATGTCGTCACTCGCCACGGACCTGTCTGTGGACTTCCGTGTGCATCCCAAAATATGTGACTGCGTGTGCACCTCTAGCTGGTTTGCCAAGAAGAAGAAAGAGAAGATGATAATACAAAGGATGCTCATTTATATCATTTGTCTTCAAAGGAATACGAAGACAGCTTAATGGCCGTCTCCTGGAACACATAGAAGTCCTGAGAAATTGTGCTTAGGAGAGATGAAAAAGCATGCCGTCCAAAGTGGAAATACAGCACTTGCGAGTTAGATATGATAAGGGGAAAGGGGTAGACATGCGTGAAACACCGGACTGACGAGGACTCTCACTTGTATTATGTATAGAACTGCCAGCGTGTCTGTGGCACTGGTACAAGTCTGCAGCTCTACGCAGAAAGCGGAAAGTATGTCCAAGCCTTTAATTCCTCCCTGCTGTATTTATCTACTTCTTTTGTGTCACCAGCATAGAAACTCCATCTAATCCCCTAACCCCCACATGGCATCTCATGTCAAATGAATGACTGAATACCATTTGGAATGTGCATGTCTTTCAGCCAGTGTTTATGTCCCGTCGAGAACAATTGAACAAGTTTGACAGCTGAGACACAAAGGCCATATGATGCCTTTGCTCTTTCTCCAAAAGCAGAGTACACATGAGAAGTTCATGACAGTCTAAAAGTTTTTTTTTCTTTTTTTCTACTTCAGTTCATTATATACCAGAGTGAAGTTTGTCTCAAACAAGAGATGAACTCAAATAGTATAAAGTCAATGAAGGTTTTCTGAGATGAACCCATTGTTGTGGAACTTATTGAGCCAGAGAAGGAGGGGAGAGAGCCATCATCACACAACAGCTCCTCCCAAAGAGAGCAAACACCTCCCTCCTGCTTTAGTTCACTCCCATCACACTAAGGTTCAACTACTCTCAGAGAGCTGCACACTTCTCTGCCGATAGACCTTGGTTTCCCTCACACTGGTGCACAACACAGGTGTGACTGCATCTGACCTGTTAATCATCGGCGTGGTTCAGACGTCAGTTTCAGTCTTTATCTCAGACATTTGACTTACACTTGGCTATCTGCTTTTATCTGCTTTGTGCATCTTTGGCAGCTCCACTTTAGGAGCACTTTTGGACTTTCTGATTCAGACTGGTTACAGAGCAGCACATTTTTAAGTGTGCATTGACAAAAAGCCAGAAAGATGAATTTTGATGAAATTCTCAGTCTTATTGGAGGCTTTGGGAAGTTCCAGAAGATCTTGTACGTATGGATCTGTCTACCTCAGATCTTTCTAGCGTTCCACATGCTGGTCTCCGTTTTCACTGGAGCTGTTCCTCCACATTTATGCCGCTCCTCGTGGCCCTCAGAGGGTGCTCCAGCCTCTTCAAACTTCAACTTCAGCCATTTATCTGCACCTGGTGGTCAGCCTGACCTGTCCTGCTCTGTTCCATTGAACCACAGCATTGCTGTGGCTCTTGACAGTGGACACCCTACTGGGAGCTGCCAGGGCGGCTGGGAATACAGCAAAGAGACCTTCCAAAGCACCATAGTAACTGAGGTGAGTGAAAAACCAACAGCCTGTTTGGCAGCCTCTCAAGTCAGGATTTGGAATTTACTGAATAACGTTTTCACCTGATGTGTTTAGCATGAGGACTCCATGCAGGTGAGGAATGCAGAGGGGCTTAGCTGTTTTATTGGAGTGGGCTCTGGTAATAGGGTTAAACAGAGTGAGGTTTGTGAGACGGACTCCCGCAGTGGAGGCGTCTTCTGGCCCTCCCCCCACACCTCACCATGTTTTGTAACTCATGAATCTGAACGTTGAGCAGCAGTAACAGTTACATGACAAATGATGCAACTGGACAAAGCAGCTGATGTATAAGTCTCTAAAAAGGTGGCCAGTTGTCCACTGTGGCCCTTGATTGACAGATGCCTGGTGCTCTGTAAGTGTCTTATATACAGCCTCAAAAACAAAGGCGTCCTAGTCCTACAACCAAGTGACAAGTGGGACAAGGACTTTTTAGAAATTGTCCAACATGGCTAAACTCTGTCCAAGGTGGCTGCTAGAGGACAGGCTATGAGGTCATTAAAACCAACATGGTTTATTCCCATTGAATGTTTTTTTTTTTTAGATGATTTGATGTGCGCTGACTTGTTTTTGCACAGAGAAATTAGGACCACACCTGCCACTAAAAGAAAGGTCAGGGGTCAGGAAGATGATGAGTCACCCTCAGGGGGACATAATTATATGGACGAAGGTCACGTCACTCTTGACCCAAAATTTTCCAAAAGGATTTAATTCTCAGACTAAGCAGGTAAAAAATCAAAAGTTAAACAATGTTTTCAATGAAACACTCTTGTGTTCTTCTTGCAGTGGGACCTGGTTTGTGACAGCGCCAGCCTGAACAACGTGGGCTCCTCCATATACATGCTTGGCCTCCTAGTTGGAGCTGTTGTCTTTGGGAGCTTAGCTGATAAGTAAGATAACATCCATCGATCTTCAGAGAACTATTGATAAGCCGACGTAACTCCTTACAACTTGCTCCCTGGATTTGACTTCTGTTTTGCTTACTAAAATTGTTACTTTAATTTCATCACTTGCTGCCCATGGAAGCCCTGAGAGGCAAGTTAGAACATTTTTTTCTGGTGATTCAGTCTTTAAGTCTGATCAAAATTGTTTTCTCTCTTGTGTCCAAGGTGAGAGTTTGTTAATTTTTTTGATATGTCAAACAGGTGGTGCACATTTGTGGGAACAAGTACAGGTCAGAATAACACACAGAATAAGTGTGTTGTTGTAATGCTCATTTTGGCCACAAGATGCTGAAGTGTGCCGCCATCCCATGGTCTACAGAGTACATATATTGAGTGCTGGCAAGTTATGTAACATTACTGCCATTACTGTCTTTCTTTTGGCTACATATGTATTTTAATCGTGCTAATCCGCTGTTAGCATTAGCTAGACTGACGTTAGCAGTTAGCCAACTAGCATGCGATTAAAAAAAAAAAAAAAAACATTTTTCATGGCTGATCAACAGCTACAACCTAGGTTAGGTATACATAATATATTACTGTGAGGTTAGTTACAGGGACACTTCACTCCTTGAAGTTTTAAGCCCAGTCCTCTTTTCACCTGATCTCAATTCATGAACACTGGGGTGAGAAAATAATTTACATCAGGCTTAAAAAGTGGCTCACCAAAGTTTTTTTTCTCACTTGCCTCTCAGGGATTCTGTACCTGTCGTAGAGCTATGCATCAATATAATTTTCAAGTGTTGTTTGCATGAAATGACCAAGTTAAAAATGTCTTGTTCCAGGTACGGTCGCAGGATAGTCATTCTTTTGAACCTGGCTATCCAGGTCATCTTTGGGGTTGGTGCTGCTTTCGCCCCTAATTTCTACGTCTACACTGCCCTTCGCTTTATGATTGGAACATCCATCTCTGGTGTCATCATGAATGCCTTTGTCCTAGGTCAGTATCTTAAAGTGCTAAAGAGATCTGTGATTGTTGTCTGTCTGTTTTGCAAAACTCAGTGGAAATGTGTTTCTCCAGAGAGAATGTCACCAGTACAGAAAATGATCCACTGACCTCACTGTGAACAGTTTAAAAAAAGGCAGTGATCTGTCAGTTTAAAATGTTCAAATACTGTAACACTATTTTGATCATGGAGATGAATGAATTGTTAAAAAAACATAATGGGACAGTCCAGTGATTTTACACACAAAAAACCCACAAAAAAATCAGGGTTACTTTCTGAGATAATCCCCCTGATGATGGCTTATAGGATAGACTGGGCTGATACATTTATTTCTATGGATACATTGTTATTGTATGTACATACAGTTTGATGTGTGATTTATGTGACTCATACAGGCACAGAATGGACAGGATCTAAGCAGCGGATGTTGGCTGGTATAATCACCGACTACTTTTTCGGCGTTGGCTACATTCTGCTTGCCGGGGTGGCGTACCTCATAAGAGACTGGCGTAAACTGCAGCTGGCCATCTCAGCACCTGGTTTCCTCTTCATCTTTTACATCTGGTGAGTTGGCGTTGGAGTGTGACCCATATTTGATGCAGTACGTAATGTTAAGCAGTAACTTTAGAAAATCAATAACAGACTGTCTGGGTTGTGTTGAGATTGTTGAAGTCTAAGATGAAGGAAATCTTTTTCATTCCTTATGATTGTAAACAAAGTGTGTAGTGCATGCCAGTCCACTCTCATTGCTAGATTGTCAGCCCTGCTGAGAGCAACTGATTAAGTATAAAGAGCAAGGAGGTCAGCGCAGGGTGAAAGGGAGGGGTGGTTGATGGGTCAAACAATCACAGGGCCAGGAGACCGCTGTTCATAACCTGTGTGAAACCATAGTCAACATCATTTTGTATATCATTATGTTAAGTTACATACAGAAATTCTCGGTGAAACCGTAAGTCAGTGTTGTTCTAAGGAAATGTTACCTTACCTTCCTGTGGGCATCATTTGATTACCTCTTTCTTGTGATGTATTTACGCTACATAACAGTATCTCTAACCATCACCCCGTAACAAATGTACTTGTTTTACTGCCTTTAACAGCAATATACAGGGAATTAATACTGCATACCAAGACCGCCACAAGAGTGTGTTTTACCTGACATAAATGCACATGTGGATGAAGATTCATCATACAGCTTTAGAAGACACACAGCTACCCATGTGTACACCCTCCATGCACATAATCATACGCATCCATACAAGTACATACAGATATATACGCATGAATCCACAAAACATCAGATAAAAATAACAACGGGGCCAGTGGAATGTGTCTAATTCCAGGATTCTCTACGTTTCTCCTTTAACATATTTTCAGAATGTCTGTATTTTTGGGCAGTCCCAAAATATGTGAGTATGGTCACGGATCGTACCGCAGTTTCTCCAGCATTTGTTGGTAGAATTGTTTTTAAACATACATGCGGTCTGCAAGACCCTATAGAATCTCAGTCAAATTCTTTCCATTTCTGGCTTTTATGATCTTTATTTTAAACCGAACCAAATTGTTTTGTTGCGTGTAGTGTTTTAGTAGCAAGTAGTGTTTTCCCCAGGAGACAGCTATGTGTCGCGCACAGATGCTCAAAGCTGCCCTGTGCGTTGCTATGAGACGCTGAGAGGACGTGAAAAGCGCTGGTATTTGACAACCTAGGAATGAAAACGGGTTGGGTACGCTCAGTGTCATGCATGATTGGTGCCAAATTCCTATATTTAGGCTACATCCACTCTAGTATGTTTTTGTTTTTAAACACCTCTATTGTTATATTTCCACCTAGCGTCCACGCTACTCCAGCATATTTGAACCCTTAAAATGAAGGCCTTTTAATACACTGTTGATCCCGTTACAGTCTGGATGTGCAGAAACAGAGACTTTTGAACACGACGACATAGACACTCATGTTTGCTTCCTGACTGGATCATAGCAGCCGTGCTCTATTTGCTTTGCAACAACTTGCATTCTATGTTTCTCACCACCTGGAGGGCCTTATACTGATATTTGTTCTGACCAGCAACAAGGTGATACTGTTACTGACAGTAAAAGACGTCTCTGGTCTTACTTTTCACGATTGCTGTTCTTCCTCCGCAGGATTTTCTGCAACTAAGCAACCAGCTTCAGAGTACACAATCTGCTTCCCATTAACACTGACACACACACGCCAACTGTACATGAATGGTCTCATGATATGGAATTTCTGGCGTGTTAGTATGGTTGAAGATTATTTCTGAAACACATTAAAAACACCTGTGTGCACTGACCTACTTTGTGGAGTAGCTCTTTGTGTGCGCCTCAAACTATACATCTCATGTATGACACTCATTTGTACTTGCTGCATTCCATTTAAGTGTCCCAGTGCTGATGCCCCTCTTCTTGCTATAACAAATCAATTAATCCACAGTGTGAGGGATCTGTCAGAGTGCCCCCCGCAGCACAGTGGGTGTTTGTTAGTAGGTCCCCTGATCAATTGTCTTTACATTTCTAGGGTGTTGCCAAAGTCAGCCCGCTGGTTAATGGCCAATGACAGACAAGAGGAAGCATGGGAACTGATCCGGAAAGCAGCGCAGATGAATGGAAAGCCCCTCACCAAACAATTAGAGATCTGTCAGGTAGAGATCCAACTTTTTTATTCTTAACTGGTCGAAAGATATTTTTTTTGTTCACTGTTCATTTAATTAGTTTTAGCAATAACAACAAATTGTTACCACTGCTACATCTGTCATGCTTTCCACTGTTGTGCTTTAGAAATTCTCAATAATTGCTGAAATATTACAATAAGAAAAAAATTGATTTCACACAGAGGTGGACAACAGCAGCATCTTATTTATAGCCGGCAACCGTTGACTTTGGCGGCTAAAATGACGACTGTCGCTAGCAGATGTCACGAGCTATTTTCAGCTTGAGCTAGCTAGCCAATTAAATTAACATTAGCTCCTACGAGTTGGTAGATAACATTGTTTGAGTTAATGTTTCCAGCTTACAAGTTAAAAAACAAGAATCCTGTGAAATGGGTCCAGTTTATGAAGCAAAATACATGGAAATAAAGAAACAGCATAGTTCTTGTATTGCAGTGTAGAGCTAGTCGGTATGTTTTTACTTTTAATGCTGAAAGAGTAAAGGCTTTCAGGGCAAGGAGTAAGCAATGTGTTTTGCAAGCGTGAACTTCCCTTGAATCTTCTCTAAAATGCGAAACAGAGCTGCTAATATTAGCCACAGTTGTAATAGCATCCAGGACCAGCTTTTGTACAGTGGATACAGGGCTGCCAACTCTCGGGCACTGACCATAAGACTCACACAACTGACACTTTTCACACGCTTTTACTCCATGCGTCCATTTTTGCTCAGTGAAAACCCAGTTTATGAATTCATCACATCACAGTGCTAAAAGTAATGTTGGCATTGTACCTTTCTGCAAACCATAGATACTGTATGAAAGTTTTGTTGTTAATTTTGTAGTGGAACACTGTGGATAACCTGTGGTTATATCTGGGCAAGTAAAACGCTTGGTTGCGGTTAGGAAGAACGCCTGGTCTTGTTTATAGGTCTGCAAGTTGGCAGCTGTCTTGCCGAGGTGTCTCACTTTCCACCATCCTCTCAGGCAAAGTCAGTTCATATACATGTTATTAGAACTACATCACTTTGCAAATGTTGATATGATCCATATGAAATGTACAAATGTGATGAAACATGCAGTGCCGACAGTTTCTTCTGGTGACTGGGCTGAAGAGAATACTGACAGGACGTGAAGGGACAAGACAGAGCAGCACAATGCCAGCAGCCGTTATGCAGTTCAGAGATTTGCTAAAAAACAAACAGTAACCGACAATACTGCATAGAATGTAGAATGTATGAATGTACAAACTGTTTAATATAGGCACTCCAAACAGACAGCTCTGGCTCACTCTGAGGCAACCATTGTTACTTTGCATAAATGTTTCCATCCGTCATTATCATTTAGACATGCAAACTGCTTAAACCGGACTGTGTTTTGTCACTTTCTAACCCTAAGTCTCTCACTCACTGTTTCATCAGGTTTATAAAATTGAGGAGAAAACTGAGGAGAAGAAAAAATACTCATTCATAGACCTTGTTCGAACCCCCAAAATGAGGAAGCAGTCTCTGATTGTTTTCTATCTGTGGTGAGTACGAGCAGAACCTTCCCTTTCTCTTTATACCAGTGTTTAGATCTGTATCTGAAAATGACATCTCGTCTCTCAACCATTTATTGGCCTTATTTCCAAACTAAGCCAACATCTGTTGGTTTACAATGGCACACCCAAACAGTACAACTTCTCAGCCCCTGTAAAACTACACAGGCACTTGTAGTTTTGTTGCCCTCCCACATTCCTATCAGTCTGGTGTATAGCTTTTCCAATGTGCTCCTCTTTGCAATCTCCTCTCAAAACTGCATTCAAGCTCACTCCCCCTTTTCAACATTTCTTTTTTATACTTGCAATGATTGTTACAAAACAACTAAAGAAAAAAGAGAAGAAGAAGAAAGGAAAAAGAATAAGAGCAGAAAGAATGGGTGTACTGCAGTGACCATAATTTGCAGGTTATGCTACAGACCAACTGTACATATACAAGTATATACAACACTTGTGGATTCAGACAAAAATCAGGCAGAATATATACACACTTAAACATAAAGCGAGGAAGCTTAAAGTGATAGTTTTGTATATTTGTTGTTTTCCTGTATGTACATTGGCTGATGGTTCTCTATCGTGAGGATGAAAGCTACAGCTATTGTGACAGCAAATAAGGATTAAACGTCTGCCCCAAAAGTTGCTCGACTTGACTCTAGGCTCTTTTTTGTAGTTGTGTTTTAAAGTGTTCAGGTCATAGTTCAAGTTGGCAACACTGTGTAGTTCAGGGAACCTGGGAGACCAGACACCCCAAACCGACATCAAAGAACTTCTGGCAACCAAGGCCGACTATTGCGCAGCCTCCCTTCGCCTGTGTCTCAGCTAAAAGGATGCACATGAACACATGGCAAAGATTACAGCCGACAGCCAACCAGCACACACCATCTGCGCCTGCATGAGAGGAAGTAACTCTCCAGACCAGCAGCATTGGCGGCGGTAATCTGTATTAGTCATTCAAAAAGGGAAACTGGAGGACAGACAGGATACATCAAATTAGCACATTAACAACAGAAACTATGTTGAAACAACAAATTAATTGGCTGAAAAACAGCCGACAAGGGCCGACAGTGCAGGACACACCGCAACAACCAGGACGACAGATGCTCACTAGTCACTAGATAATGACCAATGGCAGACCATCGGCTTGGTGTGTCAGGGCCCTTTGCCACATTTCCACTGCATAGAACAACATGACTCTAGTCAACTCAGCTCTCGCTTTTTTGGTTTTCCATTGGCAGAAGTTGGGGATAGTTCTGGTACTTTCTTTGGTACCACCTCGGTCAAAGTTCTAAGCGAGCTGAGCGGTTACTAGAAGGCAGAGTTAAAATACTTCAGATCCCTGATTGGTCAGAGAGAACTGTCACTAGTGCAACACGTAACATCCTGCACAAACCCGCTGTTTTTAATAGGGCTGCCACTAACGATTATTTTCATTGTCGACTAATCTGTCGATTATTTCTTCGATTAGTCGACTAATCATATAATCGAAAAATGTGTTAAAATGTTAAAAAAATGTCGGCCTGTCTCTCCCAAACCCCAAAATTACGTAATCTAATGTCTTGTTTCATACTCACGCTAAAGGGTTTTAGTTCACCGTCATGGGAGAGTGTGTAAAGCTGCCAATATCTGAACGTAAGAAGCTGCAGTAAGATTATTTTGGGGTACTTTTATAGTACTTTTCTATGAAAAATGACTCAAACTGATTGGTCGACTACTAAAATAGTCACCGATTATTTTAATACTCGATTAGTCATCGATTAGTCGACTAATCATGGCAGCCCTAGTTTTTAACAAGCCATACTACCATCAGAAGCAACTGTAGTTGTTTTTATTCACTGGACCCACATTTTTAAAGCCCGTAAAACTGTGTTCATGAGGGTTTGATTGACAGTTTTCACACCAGCCCAAACGAAGCTGAGTTCATTATAACCGTACCAAACAGGTTGGGTGTGAAAGTGCCTAAAGTGTTACTCTTGAAGGTCTTTATTCATCCCTCAAGCTCTAGTCTACTGTAAAAGAAATGGTCTCTGCCATGACAGCCCCGCCTTAGCTACTCAGACCACTCTGTGATACTCTCCTTTGTGCAGACCAGTTGATAAACGGGTTAAACTGGTT
The DNA here is from genome assembly GCA_035609425.1 of Epinephelus awoara. NCBI lineage: Eukaryota > Metazoa > Chordata > Actinopteri > Perciformes > Serranidae > Epinephelus > Epinephelus awoara. The sequence continues at coordinate 9,012,372 of CM069305.1, forward strand.
CTGTAGCAGATCAGAGAGTGGCCGGCTGGAGCCTTCCCAGCCCTTAACGACTGTTCCCACTGCCCAGACTGGAACATTCAAGGAGGCTGCTGCCTGTGAGACTGTTACTGACCTGGAGGAGTATACAGGGCTCGCAGGACATCACTTGACCACAAGAGCACATGCCTATGACTCTCAAGAGTCTCTGGCTTTTCACACCAATGACCTGAGACTGCTCCGCCAATTATGACTCCAATCATGTTATCAAAGTCGCAGTCAACACGACCCTGGTGGATTGTCTGGTATGAGAACTGCATCAGCTTAGACCATCACTGACTGTGTTTACAAGGTCTTTAGTATCCCGGTTTTGAGGCTTATCCCAGCTTTGAGCATATCCAGGAAATGATGTTTACCATTTTCTGATCACTGCATCCTACCTGCGCAGGTGTGTGTTACGTCTTTTGTTTACAACAGATTGAGCGGGAAATGTGATATATTTATTATTATTTTATTATATTAGAAGCCGACGTCAACACCACTGCTGGCAGCTGTTGCCAGAGGACGGTGACCTAACGTCGCGTCCAGTGTTTTGAAAAATATGAAGGTTGCCAGATCAGAGCCACTTTTCTGGTTCTGACGCTTGGCTTAGTAGTAGTGCTTCTTCAATATTTACACCGCGACCTAACTTGTTCAATGGTGCGAGGTTGAAAACCAGCGTCACGTAGCTTGTCCGCAACAGACTTGAATAGGTCGGCATTTCTGTGTCTTCTGCCATCTAAACACGTAGTTATGTTGAGATCTTTCATCATTTTCAGGCAAAATTCAGTCTCTTTGTCGCTCCAAAAATGGGAAGCTCTCGTTGCCGCCATGTTGCTTGTATATCTGGTGCGTCACTCTGGCGCCTGCACACACGGTGGGCAGCCGTCAAAGACCGGGATAAGGCGTATACATGCTCCAGTACCCCGGCTTCTATCGGAGTACTCCAGGTGGCAAAACCGGGTTTCTTGAAACCGGGAAAAGGGCATAACCCGGTTTCTGAATTCGGGATATGCTGTTTACATGCACAAACACAAATACTTAAAAAACCCAATCAAAACCGGGATACTAAAGACCTTGTAAACATAGTCAGTGAGACCTTCCTCTGATATTTACACTAAACACTGCACAGTCCCCCAAGTAACTACTCATACCTCACAACATTTCCTCAGGGACCCTCAGAGAGCTTATACTTCATGTTTGTTATGACACTCCATGTTTGTCCCTGTTTTTGTTCCTTTTTGTTTGTACCTCATGTGTAAGATAAGATAAGTTAAGTAACTTTATTCATCCTAAGGGAAGTTGCTGTGCACCAGTTGTGGTACAAAGATAGTGGAGAGCAGATACAAGGTGTGCAATGTACAAGGACTAAAGTGACAAACTGTAAAAAGCAAATGGATAGCACATATAGGACACAATTCAAGATATAGCAAATCTAAAACTAGTTAACAGCAAGGTGCAAAATATACAAATAAAAAATCTGAGGTCTGAGGTAGTTGGTCTAAGAGTTCAAGTAGTTTTATAAATGTTGTATCACTCTTTCTCTTTGTTGTACACCGGTGAAATACAGGGACAGTGTGTTGGCAAAATGATTAAGAACGAGATCACAAAACTATACTTCTTTTTTTTTTCATCTGTCTCAGGTTTGCCAATGTGCTTGTGTACTACGGCCTGTCTCTCAACATTTCTGACTTTGGAATGAACATCTATCTGACCCACATGATCTTTGGCCTGGTGGAGATGCCTGCACGCACCATCACCCTGTTCACCCTCAACCGCTCCCGCAAGATCTCCCAGCTGGCCTTCCTGGCTGTGGGTGGCACAGCCTGCCTGCTCACCATCTTCATCCCCAGTGGTATGGACACACATGCTGATTTACAACTATGCTGCATCTTGTAGACCTTTTCATATATTGTCCAAACAAATCTCGAAGCGTTTCCCTCACTCTTCCTTGACTTCTCCTCTAGACCTGTCTGTCATTAAAACCGTGCTGGCCATGATTGGGAAGTTTGGGATCACAGCCTCTCTTTCCATTATTTACGTGTACTCAGCGGAGGTGTTCCCAACTATTATCAGGTGAGTGTGTTCCTGACTAAGATAGCTTCCTAACAAGATTCCTGAGCTACACTCATTGTGACTTATCAGCTTTCACTGAAACCAAACATGTTCTGGTCGCCAATGTTTCTGCCATAGAGTCTGACATAAAGTTGTGCGTAGGCTCTATGCAGAGCTAACGCTGTAGCCTACGCAAGTGGCCTATGCTGATTTGAGTATTTATACTTGTGCAGTAATGTGTCTGTGTCACTCTGCAGTTAAAATGTATATATATATATATATATATATATTGCAGCTGATTTGTGTAGTTGTGTTTTATTTTGTTGTTATTAAGCCTTGTTTTAAGTGTCATTTAGGTGTTAGGAACCAACAGAGTCCTAAAATCTGGAAATTAGTTCGCATTTTACCACTCACAGTTAGCTCGTCTCAAGTCAATGGGTTTTTGGTTAGATGCTTGAAATAAGGTCTGTGGTTAACACAAGCCTAAGAGAATGTTCAAATGTTGTTCTACGACATAAAATTCATCTGTAAATACCCCACTCATGAATTTTGACGCTTTTCTGTGTCTTTAAAAGGCGGTTGCCAACAAGTAAGTGTAGCATGACGTGGTGATGTGACTTGATGTGATGTAGTGCGTCAATTAAGATACCTCAATTAAAATAACTCACATTGACTTTTGGTTTTACATGGGACACAAACAGCGGCCTCCTTGGTGAAAGTCTTGTGTTTGTTTGACATGTCCATCACCCTGACCACCCTCTAAACAAACTTTGTGTGTCTGTATCCTGTGTGACCTGTATTCCATCTTTGCTCCTGAAAGCCTGCAGCGCATAAGTCACATGTTCACAGCCCCCTTGGTCACAGTTTCGCGGGTTATGTCCAAATTAAAGTGCAGTGCATTAACAGTGAATGAAAACAGCCAACAACAACAACAACTTAATGACCTGGATCAGGCTGTATAATGCTCAGTGGTTTATGACCCTGTCTGATGTTTATATTGAGCTGTGGTTATGTTGTAGTTGAGGTGTGATGCCATAAAAGCCATTTGACTCCAAGAAATCAGCCGTCTGTACTTATTGTCTGGTGTATGAAGGACTTACTGTAATAGAACATAGATAACGTGTTGGCAGCATGTCTCTTAAGTGATTTTACAACGCCATCCATTTATTATTCAGCTTTCCTAAGGAGTCCCTATCTTATGTTGTTAAGACTTAAGGTGCGAACACACCAAACCGACATCAAAGAACTAGCATTGATGAAAGCCAACTGCTGCATCGTCTACGTCGCCTCACGTCACCCTGTGTCAGTTGCATTTGAACACACTTCAAAGACTACATCTGACGGCCATGTAGCATGTACGTTCTGCGCCTGCGTGAGAGGAAATAACGGAAGTCCGTGGAATGCTCTGTCTCACCGACAAGCTCCGCCGCAGATTCAACATGCTCAATCGGCTGAAAGGCCAGCGATGGCAAAGTGCCGATGGTGCGGGACACACTGCAAAAACTAGGGCGGCAGGCGCTCACCGATGGCCCGACTTTGACCGATGGCCAACCGTTGGCTGGGGGAGTCTGGTTTCATGCTCCTTGTATGGAGCCTCCAGGAACAGCGCCAAGCTTTGAAGCCAATTTCACATAGTGGCCCAAAAGTGCAATTACAACAGTTGGCTCCATCACTTGATGCCATCGGGCCCAAAAATACTTTTTCCCATAGACCTACGTTTGTAAATCAGTGAATACATAATTTTGTGTGGAGAACAACATCTTGAAAGTGTAGAGGAGCCGCAAAACCAAATTATTGTTTCCAAATTCAAGCTAGTGGTGGGCTAAACAGGGGGTTAACTGCTTGGCTGTCAGAGTCTCTGGCAGGCTCACGCAGTGGGCCACACAATGCAGAAGAAAGGGGTAATTTTATACCCAGATGTCAGACTTCTTTGGCTTCACGTGCCACTGAGCAACTTTCTTAAAACATTTTGGGCCCTGTCTCAAGTACTGCATTTAGCTCTCTTCATACATCTATGGACAAAATCAGCAGAGGGAGGGACAAAAAATAGCTGATGTGGCATGTTGTGTGTAGCGCATGCACTGGTGTCATCACCGGCTGTTACCACAATCAGATGAAGCGTTTACACGGTTATCAGGTATTTATATTTTCTGATTGGATAGATTATCAGAGTTTTACAACACTCCTCTCAACCTGTAAATTCCCTTTGATCAGGCTGGATCAGGCCAAGTTTTATGAGACATTTTTAATTTGATTTGGCTATTATTCTGATTATTAATGAATTATTAGGGTCCATGTAAATGATTCTTCAAGACTCTGACAAACACAAGACCATATACTCAATTATGTTAGACTTCTTTAGGGAATGGCATTGTATGAGCCAAATAAGTTCTTTAACCAACCAGACTTTAAGTTCATTTACCATCTGTGTGTACTTGGGTCGCTGTGCCGGTATCTCGGGCTCAGCAGTAAAGCTGGGAAGATCATTGTTGATCTTAGATGTTTGACACGAAAGGGCAAAGGGTTTTTGACCACTATGGCATGGAAAATTTGTTTGTCGCACTGAAAGTTGAGTGTGTTTTCGATGGATATGAAGAAATTAATTTTTATCACCTTTATACATGATGGAATTAACAAATGGGACGATTGTTCTGCAACCAAAGCCTGCAGGTCCCTCTTCTGAACGCAACACACATTACAACAAAGGTCAGACTGGGTTAGACACCTCAGTAGCTGTACATAATAGACTTAGCTCTGACAGGCATAGATTCAGGGCGCCCCCTCCAACCTTGCGTTTGTGCTAAATCACAAATTTTCAATTCTATTCTCAGTTACAGGTCAACACCACACAAAGGCAGGGTACGTGTTTTATCCGTCCTGTTGCTAATCATGATCAATACAGGTCAAAGATTTCTCTGCAGCGGAAGCAGCAAATCAGCAGTAATAATTTGCCTTCAGGTTCTGACTCTCCTTCATCTGTCACTCACAGACAGAATGGGATCGGTATTGGCTCCATGTGCGCTCGGATCGGAGGAGTCCTGGCTCCCATGCTGTACCTTCTGAGGAGCATAAGTCCGCACGCTCCCATGGTGCTGTGTGGCCTCTGCCCTCTGCTGGGCTCTGTCCTCACCCTGCTGCTACCCGAGACAGCCAACAAGCCCCTGCCTGACACCCTCGAAGACGTAGAGGGATCCGACCTCAGGTTTGACACCACACAGTTATTTTTATTGCCTCATAATGGCAAAGAAACTAATTCTCATCCTATGGAAGAACACAACTGTCCCTACCTCCAAGATGTGGCTAGAGGACTTAACTAATACCCCCTATCTGAGGAGGATAAGATGTGCCCTGAAAGATAGGCTTCAGCGATTTAATAAAACCTGGAAACCCATTATATCTTATCTTGCAACTACTAATCTAGCACAACACACAGCCTCGTCACTTCAAAGACTAATATCCTGAATAAGAGATCTACAGGTAGAATATTAACTGATGGATTGTGGTGCGTAGATGAGAATAATTTTGTTGCTTGGCTGGTTGGGTCAGACACTTCCAAGAGTCATAACTCGGTAACGGGAAAAAAAAACTCCAAACTCAGTTGTTACTGAGGCTCAAAGCTGATTTATATCATATGTTTCCATCTTTTCTTTTTTAGTGAGGACGGCAGTCTGAAGCAAGTTGTCTTTGAGAAGGACGTCGTCGGCAGCACCGGGATTGACTGCTGAGATGAGCTGCTACATCTCATGAGACAGTCACTATTTTTCAGGCCTTTTCCAAAGGCAGACGTCTATGCTTCCAGGGGAAGTTAACATGGGACTTTGTTTTTCAGATTCTGAACACTAGAGCAGTTTGTGTTTAAGTGTTTTTACTCTTTTTCACTATATTTTGTATAAGTTTGTTTTTATATGTTGTCTTTGTATTTGCATGTTAAATATCATCATCTTATATTTTTTGTAAGCGGAATGGAACAACTAACTTTATTGTAATATTAAGAATAAAATGTACAGAGAAAATTAACTCTATAGTCTTGAACAATGTATGGGGTGCACAATTGTGGGAAGGATCCAAAACAAACAGGCACACCAGCTCTCACAGATAAATGTACTTGTTTAATGTGGGGATAACAAACAGAAACACGTGTTTCAGCAACAACAATGTATATGCAAATGACAAGGTGGTGTTTACGCATGACACACCCAGGCACGGTTGTACAGTCTCAAAGAAAAATCTTCTATCCGTGCGCAGGTAAAACTCAAGTCCTCAAGGAGCCATTTTAGCTACAAACTGGTGCCATCACAGATGTATTAGACGTGATAAAAACACTAATCTAAAGAGAGAGCTTCCTCCTCTTTCAGCTGTCATAGCACCACAAGAATTCCAGGTAAGGTGTTTTGTACACAATGCTTATAATTGAAGTATAGTTTACAAGGGTATGTTACAGGTATAGACTGTATGAAATAATGGACGTAGCCACCATGATGTCACCCATTGGTTTGTTGAATCTTGTTTTGAAGCTTTGCCCTTAGGCCATCGCAATCTTAGATTTTTAGGGAGCCAGGAGTGACAATATTAGGACAAGACGGTGGCGATAACGCTTGCTACTAGCTTAGTTAGCATGGTGCATTTACAGCTATGGTTCTGTGATAATAGTAATGCTAATGCTAATTTTCTTGAGCAAAAAACAGGCTTAAAAACAAAATGTGTTTAGCGGAAAAACTGAGCACTCGACTCTGTAAAGAGTCTTTTAGTACAACCAAACACTGAGCAAGACTTTTTTGGCCATGTTAAATGTTACAATTAGCTTTAATGACCTAAAAACACACTAACTGTGGATTCCCACCCAAAGCTTCATGAGCGTCGTAAGCAGCCGGCAGCCATTCATTTTCAATGCACGCTGGCGACGTAGGGCATCAGGGGCATCGGCTGCAGCGAGCCGCGCAATGCCAGTGGTCAGAGCGTCAAGTAGAAGTTGAGAGAAGCTGAACTTTATGCAAATGAGCAGCACCGCTGCCGAAGGCGATGCAATACAAAGGAGGCTTCCGAAAGTGCTATCCATGGTGAAAGAGGAAACCAAAGATGTGCATGCTGTACATATAGGCTACGCTTTTTTCCCTCCAGATAAGCTCCTGCTAATAAAAGACTCATAAAGGCTATACGACTCTGTTTTTGGCGTTCATTTAATCGTGTAATGAAAGTCATGAAGAATACATAGTGAAGACATAAATGATAGTATATTTGTTCATCCTTGTATAGTACATAGCCGGTCAGCCTTGATGGACACATCTGCAGCGCCCGGCCCCGCCCCTTTGGCCGCTGCAAGCGCCTGCTAAAGCTGGCAGTGTGAGCGATGTCAGAGCGACCAGAGCGCCCGCAGGCGACCATGAAGCTTTTGGTGGGAATCCCTAGTAATAGTGACAGGTATGGTGAAGAGGTAAAAAACAATGTCCGAACTCATTCTAATGAGTCTCCACCTATTTTTCTTAATCCTTCCAACTAAAGCCAGAACATAATGGTGTATTGCCCAGGCATGACTGGATATGACTTCATAATGGTGTAATGTCTTGGGCAAGTATGGACATGCACAGTCATGGTCTAACTTGTCCCTCCAAAATGTTCAGGCCTCAAGGCCTTTCAAAATACTCAATCACAGTATTCCTAATAATGTTACCAGATCAGATGTGACACATATTCAGTACATGACTAGATATGTGGATGAGTGCATTAGTATGTATTTACTAGGTATGTGGATACGTACATGTTGATTAATACATTCCATCACACTTTCAATTAGCCAAGGGTCGTTTTACACAACAACGGCTACATCTATATTTTGTGAATCAGGGGCCACGCCACGGATACATCACCTAACCAACGTTGTTGCCGACAGCACCCACCTGTCACTCAAAGTGCCCACACCGTTACATATGCACAACTCTAGGCCTTAGTAACATTTAAGTGGATGAGTTGTAAAAAAATTCATCCTCCGCCGTACAGTTGTCATGCATGGGGAAATTAGCTATAGAGACCAAAAACGTTTTTTGTACCAGGCTGTAAATGTTTATTTCTGTTGGGCATTTTAACGTGGAGGTCTATGGGGATTTACTCATTTTTGAAGCCAGCCTCAAGTGGTCATAAGCAGAACTGCAGTTTTTGGCACTTCATGTTGGCTTTGTTTTTTAGTCTCAAAGGCTGCTGCTTGGTTTCAGGCCTTGAAGCTGCCTTCATTCATTATCTTTTGGTCACATGGGGACAACAGAGCAAACTGTAAACACATCATTGACCTATTATCACCATAGCTATCTCAGCATATCAGCAAACAGTCACATGAGGCAGACAGAGCAACATTAGCATTTATTCTGAGTGTGTTTATGGCAGATGTAAGCCAGGTCTAAAATCTGGTGGAAAGTCTGAACCAGAGCAGCACAGGCTGTTACTGCAGCAGACTAATGGCCATTGTTGTGGAATAGTTTCTTTTCTCAAACTCAGCTTGTTTGAGTTTTAAATCCCTCCGCAGGCAGTAAGTAACTCCTTATCTAGTGTGCAAACACACTCCTCCACACCTGACTTGGGGCTTAGTTTGAGATGATACACTCCCAAAGAAAACACTTCTCCATCAGGATGTTTGTTCAAAAGCACCGACCATACAGTCTGGCCTGCCGTGGGGTGCTATTGTCATGTAATGTCTCTAAACATAAATCCTGTCCCATCCTGGACAAACTGTGCTGACCCCAGACTGTAAAGGTTTGGTTGGGTTCTCACCTCTGTCTGTAGCTTTGAATCTACAATACATGTTAAAAAAAAACTGGTAATCCTGCAGAGATAAAGTGGCTATCATATGTCTGTCATCATCCCAGTAGCAGTACTATCAAGCAGCATATTTATAGTAATATCCACCAGCGGGAGCTGTCCCTAAAGAAATGGTGAAAGTCACAGGTGTGCAGTGAGTATTAAAATCTTTTCTGACAGCTCATCAGCAACAACCAGAAGTACAGACTGAAGTTAAAACACTTACATGTTTGACTTGGCTCTAGCGTGTATTCATTTTTGATTTTTTGTTTTTGTCATGATTGTATCAATGCATTTATATACTTTTACTTTTATATACAGAGATTTCCAGAGCAAACGTGTGTGACTCAGCTTGTTGCTGTGAAAAATGTTTTATAGGCTTTATTTGTACAGTTAAGATTTGTTAGCAGAGTTTATGTGGCGCGCTGCTTTTAGGTCACACAAGCAATGGGTTGTGGGAAGAAGCCCAGATTAAGTATTAGAAATTGCCAACCAGAATATGTCTTATTAGCTAATGTGTTTAATTAAAAATGTTGTTAGATGAGACTACAAAATAAGGTTGGGTTTTCAAGATAGAAGTTTTCCTGGATGACAACATGACTGCATGTCACATAGAAATGTCTTGAAATGATTGATTTTATGAAAATAGATGGTAGTAACGTGGATGCAAAAATAAATCTAACCTGTTGTAGTTGCTTTATAAATAATTTCCCTCTATAATTTCCAGCATTTGCTTGTTGGTCTACTGCTGTTCTTCCCAAAATGGGGGACATGACCAGAGGGAGTTTAAAGGAAAAATTAAGTAGACTTTTTAAATTGTTCAACACATCTGAAACAGAAAACATCACAACAACACTTCATGAGACTACGTTTATATGGCACCCAGTAATGTAAGAATTCCCTTGAAAAATGACCATCTGTACATCAGTTACTCTCTTTGTGTTATGTTGAATTTGTGAAAAAAAACGTTGTTTTTCTTGCATGCCCCCACAGTGAACGAAGAATCCAAAAACTGAGAAAATTCTTGATGGGTTGAAGTAAATGGGGTCCATATTTAACAGCAGCAAAACAAATTCAAAAGATCCCTTTACAAACTCTCACACAACTCATGCAGTATAATCCAAGTCTCATTTATCCAGTCATATGCTCAGTACTTCTCTAACACATGCATTTTCACTAAAGCCTTTCTTTTAAAAACTGAACTGAATTGCTCGTTTCAAAGCCAGACTTCCGTTACAAGTGGTGCATATGTGGTGTGAGAGTTTGTAAACAGATGTTTTGATATAGTTTTGATCTTGTTTAACATGGTCCCCAATCATTCAGTAAATCAATACATTAGCTTTTTTGAGGAGGCATGCAGAAATACAATGTTTTCTTCACCAATTCAAGGTAACACAACATGACTGACTCACAAATGATCACTTTGTGAGTGAGGTATTCCTTTAAGCAACAATGTAATAAAATGTCTTGACTGATAATGTTTTAACATTACTGATTATGTTTTCCCTTTTGGGTGGATCTTTTTAAATAAAATTAACAATGTAAACATTTTGACAGATGTAAAAATGAAAATATTCTTTTTTTTCCGCTTTCTTTCTCTGAAGTGTAAAGTGTGCATAACACTGCTAGTAACATGTTAGCCTTCCGAAAAAAATAACATTTGACACTAATTTTATGTTTAGAAATATAATATCTTGATGTCAAATTTGAATTTTCCTCAGAAAACAAATGTCTTTGCCTTTGAATCAGGGGGGTCTTTCGGCCTTTCAACACCAGACACCCTCATCAAAGGCGGCCAGCTAATGGGTGATCAAGCCTGAGCTTGCGTCTCATGCCCAATCATGAGATTTGCCTGGTTGTTTAAATGGCACATCCCAAGGGACTATGCATGAATGTTGGTGCCATGGTGGAGTTGGTTGCTCTCAGGGGCAAGGAGTTGGTAGTATTCCTCTTGCTCTCAAGAGCTGCTGCCAGACTCTTGGACCTGGTTATGCCTCCAGGTGTAGCGGCCTTGTGTGAGGCTGGTCTTACAACCGGTCATGATGTGTTTGAGAGTCGCTGGAGTTGGGCAGAGGGCACAGGTGGGGTCCTCGCCATACCACAGGTGGAGGTTTTTTGGAGATGGGAGCACATCATAGGTAGCTCTGATGGTGAAGCTGATGTTGCTTGCCTCCATTTCCCAGAGCTCCATCCAGCTGAGCTTTCTCTTCTCCAGACTTTCCCACCTCATCCATTCGCAAGAGAGACAGCCTTCGTGCTTCTTTCAGCCTCCTCCTGATGGCGCACCTCCTCGACCACCATTTTCCTCCTCTCTGATGATGAGGCCTTACGCCAAGTTGGTTTATTTGCTGCAACAATAACAATAATTTCTGTTTTTACACTTACTGGCTGTGATAAATGGTATGGTTTTGGCGGTTCTGCAGTAAAATGAATACAAAATACAACCATTCAAATTCAAATGCCCCAACCTTGAGCCAAAATAGTCCCTCCCCAGTGCTTAAAATAATTCTTCATGCCTCCCCCTTTTTGCACCACCCAGCCCCCGCGTAAGTAAGGAACAGTCCCTAAATTTGACATTATTCACCTCAGAATAGGATATCATTTTGCTTTACATCGTGGTTTACAGCAATGTTGTTGAATATGCTGTGCCATGGCACTGGAAGTGATGTCATAGCCACAGAAGCTATATTTTATTCATCACTTACTTGGCTTGTGGTGATGGAAGTGTATACATGTAAAGATAAAAATGTTGATGCTTAACTGTCCCACTTTACCAGTATTCACCTTTCAACAGATGTCAAGTACACGGTTATCAGGCAAAGATGTATTAAACTAAAATCCCTATCAACAGGGAATGATCCCGTCTATACCCAAACTGACTGCTCAGTGTGCGAAGGATTGTTCATTAGAGTAGATCTTAGTTTAGACACCATCAGAAGATGAGCAAAGCTGCAGAAGATGGCAAACATCACACAAGTGAGTGATGAAGGCAAATTCAGTCTCCATGAAATGTTCTCTTTTCATCTGAGTCAAAAGTGTCTCCTTTGACTCATCTAAAATATAATAAATGCCCAGTAATGTACAGTAATAAGGCATGACATTGAAAGTAAAATGTTATTATTACGATATATATTATTATACATTATAACTCAATGTTGATTTCCAAATACTCAGAATCTTATCATTATAGTGACAATAATGCAGACATAGTATATTGACAACCCTATTCCAACTCCATCCCATGTCAACATGTAATGTGATGATGTTGCTGAGTTTCATTATTTCCGTGTGAGTGATGGTCAGTGCTCGACTCCATCCAGCCAAACAGCAGCAGCTGTAGGTTATGATCTGTGGGAAGCTGGCAGAGGGCAGCGTGGCTGTCAACACTGACTGAGCGGCCTGCAGACATCAGACAGCAACTGCTACTTCTATTAGCAGAGGTTCTGAGTGGGCAAATGCTTTAACACCACACCGCCGTTCTCCCTTTGCGGTCACGCTAGGTCACTGCTGTTGTATTGAACTGTCTGTGGCAGGCAGGATTCAAAGATCACAAGTATAGGCGTCATTTATAGCACAAATATAAACTTATATGGTTTGACTGATATGAAGATTCCAAGTCTTGTGCTGATAGTGGCTTTGTACTGAGGCTGCTGATAGTGATGTGCCAGTGTTTACAAGTTGTATAATTAATTTTTCACAGAGATTTTCTAACAAAATAATTAATTCTGATGAAGGTAAAAACCTTTCGACGACAATATGACAATAAAGACCCCGACTAAACAAATAAAGTATATTTAGTGGCTGTTTAAGCCAAGATGACCTGTCCTATTTACTGAGTCATGGGAGGATTGTGAGATACTCCATATTACTACTACATTAAAAAGAGATTGGCACAATAGGTGTGACTATATTTGTGTTTTTAAGTAGCTGACAACATGAAAACCTCTCAAATGTAGGTCATACTGTAATTCAGTCAATAAATAAGAGTCTCACCCTGAATGGCATCACATGTCATAAAGCATACTGTAATAGCAGCGGCGATAACAACTAAAATGGAAATAGATCAACAAGATTTCATTCACACTGTTAAGATGTAACGTAGCCCTTATTATAGGCCTCAAACTCCTCACAGCAGGAGACGCACAGGTAATGAATAAAACTAACGCTGGCTCAGTTATATTAATTATTTCCAGTCAGTCATTGCAGTGAGCAGCATACACAATACCAAGAGCATAAAGCTGGTTCATCTAAATGGAACACAGCCCTGCTATGACATGGGAAAATGCCTGTTGTGGAAAAGACCTGTAGCTCCATGTTGGTGGTTGCGGACTCATCCTATACTGTCTGACAACTCTAAGAGACAGTAGTGGAACCAAGAGGTGGAACCAAGTCACTGCTTTTCAAGCCAAAGTCAAGACTGTCATTTCAAGTCAAGTCCCAAGTGCCAGACTTTGAGTTTCAAGTCCTTAACAAGTCATAATGTGCTCTTAATGCCATTTTAATAACAGAGTAATAGAATATCAAATTGACAAAAATCATCTATCTATCTTGAATTTGTCTTGTCTCAGTCTGTAATTTTCAGCATTCTGCAATTAGTGTTTTTGTTGACCACTGTGTTTACAAAAGGTGGAGAAAAAGGGATCGTAAGACTGCGGGACAGGTTTGGAACAACTAAGTGAAGTGCAAGGCCAGCAGCAAAAGGGGCAAATAGTCTGCTGCATGAGCTCCAGGCGCCTTGAAAGCTCCAACCACACCCACACTGTATGTGTGTATATGTGTGTATCTTTGCAATCATTATTTCACCCTAGTGCTCCTTAATGTAACGTTAGTTCTTCGTGGTTCTCTCCTGTAGCTTGATTGGATGCCATCAAATTGGTTTAAACAAAGTTAGGTTCAGTCAGGACCTCTTTAGTCAAAGAAAACTTTATTTCCATTTGCAGTATCATATTTGGCAGTATGGCTCTGTTCTGGGGCCTCTCTGCCTTTCCTTGGGCCTACGCAGAAAACCTCTTCCGTACGCCTGCGTGGAAAACCCAAGGTAACAGAGCGAACTTCAATGACAAATGAAATGACCTTTATAAGTCAGACACAAGATGAAAAGGAGGAGCTGGGGTGGAGGCAGGTTGCAAAGTGGCTTGCAGAGGAAGCAGCGACAGTAGGCAGGTCAGAGCAGTTTAAATAGGGCGCCCTGAATGAGATTTGCCAATTGGTTGCGCAGAAGGGAATCAGCTGATCTATCAGCTGACTCCCGTTCATCAATCGGCTAATCCATCAGTTGATTGGGCTGTTTGAGAGCCGGACATCTGTGCCCCTGAAACATCAGTTACACCAACACTGAAACCCAGACGTGTGTACAAGATCAGCAGCTCTTTAAGCCACTATGACATAATAATTAAACAAGAATAAACTACAAAAAGTAATCAAATATGTAAAAAAAAAAAACCACACACCTCAATTTCCATTCATATTATTTCATGTTGCTATGACCAGGGAAGAACCTCCTCAAAGTAGATGCCCCATTATCTTAGCAAATAGACACATCACCCCATACACGACGTTTAGCTCATTGCAGTTCACAAACCACATTATACTTCCAGCAACAATAACAACAGCTGAAGGAAAATGGATACATATGTTTATAAAAAAAAAAATCAGCTGTGTCCTGAGGCGGCCTGCTGCTGTCTCTCATTAAAGTGCAGTTTTGCATGTAAACAGCAGATGGTGCTCTAATGTCAAGTAAAAAACAAAACACACACTGCAGCTCATACAGCTGTTTATCCCTCCATTAGTCAGAAATATAGCAGCTCATCTACCAACTGTTACAAAAACTATCCCACATTTAGACCTTGAAGAAATGAAACTGTCAACATATCACAACAGAACTAGAATATTGGCAGCCTCTGTGTTACCATATTTGACATACTTTGTTTTTTGCCTCTAAGTTATTTTGCCGAGCTAATAAAGCTAATAAAAGTGTCGGATCTATTAATTTTGATGTAATATGTGTATAAAATCATCCTGAACTTTGTCACAGATTTACTACACATCCTAATCAAAGAAATCTGTTTATACACATCCACACTGAGCACTTCCATCCATGTCCCACCCACCGTCACCCTTCTCTGTCTTCTGATTGGACAAGTGTCCTGCCAGTCAAAGGACCGGGCCCGTTATGTTATCTTCACTTGCTTCTGAAAAGCTCCGGATTCTGAGTTGTCAGCACAATCAAGTGTGGCAATAAAAGCAACATATTACCAAACAAAAGTAACAAAGTTAATTTGTAATAGCGGCAGTTGTTTGATTTTTGAAAAGACATACAAAAGGAGATATTTAAAAGGAATAATTTGTATCGCAGGGACTATTATTAATGTGGGCTGTTGGGTTATCAACTATAATTTATCATGACTTTTGCCTACTTTGTAATTCGAACATCACATTTAACAGCTCTATTAAAAACAATACGGTTTCTAGTTTGCTCAGATACACCCTCTACGTAACCCACAACCTTTTGTTTGCCCGTGTAAATTGTGTGCCCCTGCCTTACGCTGACATTTCCGACAGCTCGCGAAGGCAGCAGTAGTTTCATTGTGGCCCTGCAGAGCTAACGCCATCACACGCAGCGGCTACGACGAGCAGCACGGCGACATCAGGGCCACCACAGCAGCGCAGTCTTCATCACTGTCAAACCGTTTCATCATAACGGGGATGGAATACACAGCTGCGGATTATTAGACGCGTTTAAACAGGTGAGACACACTGTTTTCCATTTTACCCATCATTCAGCTCGCCTGTGTGTCCAAAGCGGAATGACTTACTTTGATTTTTCCAGGTATTATTATTATTGACGTTTCTTGGACGTAAAGGTGCTTAGCCTGTTAGCTAGCTAAACCTTCCTCTACCTCCTCTATGTGGAGAAAAAGGCTGTCTGGGTGACGCGTCGGCTGTTTTGAATGCGATGCCCGGTGTGTATTCAGTGAAATATACCCACTGGCACATATTTAGCCTGTGTGAGTGGAGTGAAGAGCCAGCACACGGAGCTAATTAACGTTAGACAAGTAGGTTATCCGCGGTCAGTGGCAAAACTGATGGAATACGCTGTTTGTTATCACACAGGAGGCGTTTAGCTCCTGAAAGCATCTTGACGCAACCTCTGCTCGGTTGTTTACCATGCCCCCCTCCCATCATCACTTTCTCCCATCATCATCAACATCATCATCATTAGCATCTCCTATTGATGCCTCGTTGAGTCAGATGAAGGACATAACCTCACATGATTGACAGGGGCTCTCTTATCTGGGATGCATTTAGGCTCCTGTGCATGCAGTGGGGAAACCATAGTGCTCAGTTAAGTTTGAGGAGCAGGTTGCATTCCTCTACACAAGACTGTGTGATGCAGGTGAAGTGTGCCGGTGTCACTTTAAGATCTGCTCAAGCTGTTGTATTTTCCCTGATGTTTGGCTGTGATTTCTGGAGGCTGACATGGTTATCCATCATGGAAAATGTTGGGTTGATTGGACCATATAGAGTCAAGTTAGAAAAGCTTCCTGTGTCATGTCAAAACACTTGGCAACGAAAACTCACAGTTTTCACAATTAAGCTTCATCAAAGTCTTAAGGTTTTAGACACAAACCCGAGGTGGATCTGGTCAGGTTGTTAGGAGGAGTTCTGTAGATGTCTTGAGGCTGGGACTGTCATCAAATGTGTGTATGTATCATGTTGAAACAATGAAACACGCTGCGCCACCACAGTAAAGCCACTCAGCGAAAAGTCACAATCTTCACTCTAAGGCATTGTCAGGATCTTAGAGCTTTTTGCCCAAATTTGAGGTTGTTCTGGCCAACTAGCTAGGAGAAGTAATCAAAGTATGAAAAATCACATTTCCTGTTGCCAGTAGGTGGCGCTCTGACTGTAACTCAATAGTGGCATGTACAGTAAATGTGTTCAGGCTTGGAACAAGTTAAAAAACACTTTCTCCTTGAGATTTAATCTGATCTACTTCACATTTCGTCTGTTATCTAAAGACCTTCAAAATAAAAAGTTCTTAAAAGCTTTAGTTTTTGTTGAGTGGTGTGGCCGTGGCATAAACTTTCTATATCTTGCCACGAAACAGGAAGTTTACAACTACACCGACTCTTGTGTCCACTTTGTACTCTTCTAAACCTGTCAGATATATTGCACTGTGCTGAGGATATGAATGCCTTCCTGTGATGACCGCCCTCTTCCTCCTCATGTTAAGGGAAGTTTGTCCCTCCTTTCCTTTGTTAATTGGGGTTAATTGCACTGGTCACCTCTGTCACCCTTTAAAACAATGACAGGCATCCCTTCATCCATCGCCTCGGCCCATAAAACCTGGCCAAGTCTGAACCGCAGCCATTTGTTCCGCGCATTGTGCCTGCAAAATTAGTGTAATTGA
The DNA here is from genome assembly GCA_035609425.1 of Epinephelus awoara. Classification (NCBI taxonomy): domain Eukaryota; kingdom Metazoa; phylum Chordata; class Actinopteri; order Perciformes; family Serranidae; genus Epinephelus; species Epinephelus awoara. The sequence goes on from CM069305.1 coordinate 9,029,641, forward strand.
TTATATTGTCGGCCACTGCCATTAGAGGCCCTGCAGTTTCTTTCTTACATCAGTGTTCCTCCACCTTACGAGGTGTTTCTTAATGAAGCAGCCTCTATTTACAACATGCGACAGACAGCTAGACATGGCACTCTTAGGTGGCTCGTAAGGAAAAACTGCAAAAACTGGAAGTGATACGATGAAGTGAGGAGTTGTAATTTCCTCTGCGTTCTTTTGCTGTAGTAGTACTATCATCCCTATTTTCTTGGGTGCTGAGCAGTGCCAGCAGTCAGGAGACAGCTCGCTTACTCCACTAAGTGTAAGACTTCTGCACCAAGAAGACAAAGCTGCTTGTTTTACAACCATGTGATGTTGTGGCCTGCTGGGTCCAGGTGCTGCAGGTGCAGTATGTGGAAGCAGTGTGTTGTAAGGCTTTAAGGATGGATCTGTCCTCAGGCTGCCGGGTTAATCTCTGTCGAGAGGTAGTAGTCTTGGAAACCGAGCACAGGAACCAGTGTGCTTTCTGGAATTTTTTTTTCTTTTCTGTAGAAGCGCGAGTGCACATCATGTTCTCGAGGTCTGAAGATCTGGGTTTTGCTAATCCTAATGATTTGATGTCTGTTGGAAGTCAGCGTTCATCATACCAAAGTGGAAAATTACAGATGGCAACTAAAAAATCTTTACATCCATGATTGTGTCAAATTCACCTCTGTGTTGCAGATATCCCGTCTGTCTGACTTGTGGCTTATTGCAGACAAAAAACTCTTGTCTGGATCAGTTATGAATTAAGGGCTGCTTCTTTCTATTCCCGCTGCTGTACAATAAGATGAAGCATGCTTGGCATCACTGATGAAAGTCCCCTGAGTTTAGCATGTAGGCCCCGTTTGACAGACAGCTTTAAACAGCCTCTCATCCTCTTACACTGTGGTGAAACGCTGCCAAAGTACTGTGTTCCTAATCACAGTTCACCCCGTCTCTGACTGACACGTGGATCCTTTTGTGTTAAAAGGAGCGACCTAATGGGGCTGGTTACCACACAGAGGTGAGGAAGTTAGGACAGCAGAGCACAGGAAATCTAATGCAGTAGTAGAGGTGTAAACTTGGGAAACTTTAGTCTGCAATCTTTCTTATTGATGTCATGGACTTTTGGTTGTGGTTTCATTACTGGATTACTTCATTATGCTAGAATAATCAGGACAAGCAGGAGGCTCTCATTCATAAAACTCTCCATGCAATGTGAAATACTATCTGGCCTCAATGGTAATGTGGACACAAACTAGTGTAGGAATACACAACCAGAATAATAATCTTGTAACTAGATTTGGACACAATGACCCTTTATTTCATTATAGGTCAGGATTGTGAAATAGAGCAGGACTCACCTTAAAGACTAAGTCTGGTATTTTCCAACCTGGGCTCCATTTCGCCATGTTTTTGTGTCTAAGTGACTAATGGGAACAACATTTTTTGAAATTGATCCAGTATTGAGCAACATTACTACAGCTGGTCACTGTGCAACACGCTGCATTGTAACCACTCAGGGAATGTTAGCACCATCAGTGTATGTCTACTAAAAGTGTTTGTTTTTGTCACCAACAGGCTCAGATTTTTTTAAGTTTCTAAAAAAAAAGTATAGAAAAGATCCCTACAGAGATAGACCTTTTTTGTTAAAAGAGTAAGATCCTTTCTTGTTTAACCAGAAACAGCCCGAAATCCACCAAACACAGAAGACTCCATTCACACAAACAGTAATTTTAACATCATAAAACATACATCATTCAAAGTCCACAGTGGAGAAATGTCCCAACAATAACTAACTCTGGTTTGTTTGAAATATATAATAAATTCATCCAGTTAGGTGAAAATATGCTGGCTCTATACACGCTAAGATTATTGTTTATTGAAATGGAGTCTGGGTTTGGTGATGACGCTTTTTGGGCTGTGTCTGCTTAAAGAAGAGGGATCTTTCTCTTCAATTAAAAAAGGGACTGTCTTTGTAGGGATCCTTCCCTTAATAGCCACACACTTTATAACTATCTGAGCCTGTCAGTGGTAAAAACAAGCATTTTAGTGGACTTATATTGACAGTGCAAACTTGTCCTGAGTGGATCTATTGTAGCCTGTTTGCAGCATTCTTTCTCAATAATGGAGCAGTTTCAAAAAGATGTTGTTTCATTGAGACACAAAAATGTTGGAAGATAGGGTCCAGGTAGGAAAATACCCAAATTACTCTTTAAGATGCTGTCCTAGGTACTGGGTCAGCTAATACTGTAGTTTGATGATGCATGTTCTCAAACAAAATTTTAATTAAATGAGCACTAACTAGCTGACCCAAACCCAAAGTGTGGTTGGAGTTCTCAGGCCTCCTGGGGTCTCATTTGTAAACACTGCGTAAGCACAAAAACTTAAAGAGGCGTATGCCACTTGCCATGCAAAAGTTGTGATCTATAAAAACAGACTTGATGGGAGAAATTTGCTTACCAAATGATGCTTACGTGTGTTTTGGAGACAGGAAAGTGGCGACGCAGATGGTGAGGTGGAAGCTTGAATGTAGAAATTGTCGAATATTTTTTGGGGCACGTCATTTTTTGGCTTTTGTTCGTTCATACATTTTTAGTATGGAACCTTTGCATTGTTTTATAAATGAGACCCCTTGAGCTCTGGGGCTCTGCCCAGTTGCCTCCCTTCTGCTGCTGGTCTTGTACTTAACTCAAGTGTTCCCATCCTGTCCCGCACTTCTCAAAAGTAAATTTTTCTCCACCTGCTCCAATTTGGTTTATTTTCTCCCAGCACTATATAATGCTCTTCAAGCCTTTATAAGATGATGATACGAAATCTTTCACTTTCTTTTGTTGGATGTTGAAGAAGGGAGCACAGAAGGACATGTACGTACTGTACTGTTCACTGTTGTCTGTGTCCGTCCTAGGGCTTTTCTTTTCTGTGGGTGATGCTAAGGAGGGAATGTCTGTTTGTTTCTTAGCACACACAGATTCAACCATTGTTGCTTGTTAGCTATCAAAATGAGACAATGTCTGCTTGTGAGCATTCGTTACAGGTGTTGTCCTCAGTGTGACATTAGTGTGATTTTCTCTACCCAGATTGTTTCATTTTCAAACATTTCTATAGACTTTTCTATGTAGCATTTCTATAGATCTCGGCTCAGACAATAACACCTGCTCTTGGAATTTGCTCAGACTCAGTAAGTGTGACCCTCATTATCCATTTTGTGTGGCTTTGATTCATGCTGGGTTGGTGTACTGCCCTGTCTACTTATGATGTACTGTAGCACTGTATTGTGATCCTATTGTGCTCTGTGTGGCCATCTGAGAAAGGAGGATATAATTACCGGGAAGAGCAGGTGGGAAGTGACTGTGTCATTCCTGAAGTCACTTTGGTTACTGTCACCGTGTACTCTGTGACAGGAGCCATTTTGGACATTTGGACTTGATCCCTGTCTCGTAGCCAGCGCAGAGAGCTGGCAGCACCCATGGTGAAGCCCTAATCCTCATCATTTTGCAACTTTATGTAACCTCTAATCTCTGTTTCTTAAGAATTACACACTCTCCCGACAGGAAATAGGTATTCTGGGAGCATTTTGTTTGGTTGCTGACTTCAAAGAGATACAAGAGGGTTTGACGTAGATCACATTTGAATTCAGCTCTAACTCTGCAATAATCGTTGTAATTGGTTGTCTTGTCGACAAAGCAGCCCAAACCCCCACATGTTCAATTTATAAAGATATAAAACTGAGAAATGTAGTGAATCCTCACATTTAGGAAGCAGGATTCAGCAAATTTTTGGCACGTTTGCTTAGTAAATGACTTGAATGATGAATGGCTGGTTGTTTGTGAGTTTATTTTTAACCTTTGGGAACAAAATTTGGAGCAAAACAGTCCAAGGACAAAGGTCCACCTAATTGGCTTTTCTGAGCTTTCAGTCACATCTCAAAGCCTTCTTTAGTGAATGGTAAAATTGTTGCTGTCAAATAATTTTCTTTTGATTGACAAATCAGTTTGGAGTGAAACAATTTGTTGACAGTTTTTAAAAATGATAAACCATGGTGATAATTTTTATGCCAAAATAACAAAATTTATTGGCTACTCAAAATGTGAACATTAGCTGGATATCTTAGTCTTCTATGAACTGAAGTGAATATCATGATACATGAAGTAAGTTGGACTCGACAAGGAATTTGAGTAAGTCCATTTGGGTACAGGGACATTATGGTAGACATTCGCCAGTGTTTTTTGCAATGTAATTGGCCAAATAATGAATTTATGAATCAAGAAAAGTCAAGAATACAAGAAAAAACAAACTTGCAACCCAATAATCAACTTACCACTATTAATGATTATGTGAATACAAAGTTTTTCAGTCAAACAATGAATCTGACCTGAACACAATCAGAAAAACATACGTACAGTTAGATACAAACAATATACAAGATACAAAAATACAACTAGCCTAAACGCAGCTAATACATCGGCCTACAAAACATAATGTTGTTCGAACAAAAAAACAAAATTTTCCCAGGGCTTTCAACATCATCATAATATGATGATGGCTTCCACCAGATGATATGGCTTCCACCAGATGATGAAGACCATATTATGGTCTTCATCATCTGGTGGAAGCTGGAATTTAAGCGACATAAGAACAGATAATCGTTCAAAGTTTATTATTTAATTACTTAATAACAAGTGAGCTATCTTAATGTCAACTGAGTAAACTCCCTCTGTTGATTAAGATGCGACTGAAAGCTCTGGCCACACCTAGTAAATGGACTGTGTTTTGTTGTTTTAAAGGAATACTTCACCCTCCAAGTGACTATTTGTATATCGCTCAGCTAGTGTTACATTGAATTCTCAAAGAAAACTTTGTTTGTTGTTTGTTCCTGCAGCAAACGAAGAATCCAAAAACCGGATATAATTCTTGATGAGTTAAGTCATAGGGGTCTTCATAACTGTATCAAAATATCCATATTCTCACACAATTAATGCAGTATAATTTGTCTCATTTATCCAGTTGTGTGCTTAGCATTTCCCAAACATACTGTATGCATTTTCACTAAAACCATAGTATTTAAAACTTAACTGGGAGTGAAACTTACCTATGCTCTCTTCAAAGACAAACTCCATTAACAAAAATAGTAATTTTAATATGTTGAACACATGAGCTGCTGGTCTACCTCTGCCTCCATCAGCTAAAGTGTATGTGTCTGGGAAGTACTGAAGTAAGACTTGGATTATATTGCAAGAGTTGGAGTGTGTAAACAGATGTTTTGATATAGTTTTGCTGCTGTTAAATGTGGACCCCTATGACTTCAATTCATCAAGAATTTTCTCTCTTTTTGGATTCTTTGTTCACCGTGAAGGCATGTGAGAAAAACAGAGTTAACTTTGAGAATTCAACGTAACATGCCTGAGTTGTGTGAGAGTTTGTAAACAGATGTTGTGATATGGTTTTGCTGTTGTTTAAGGCAGTTTCTTCTTGGATTCTTCATTTACCAGAGGCATGAGAGGAAAACAAAGTTTTCTTCCCACATTCAACAAAGCGGGGGTGAGAAATGTTCACACCTGGAGAGTGAAGTATTCTATTAAGATTTTTCTTGTTAAAGATTAGAAACAAACTTTTTTTTTGCTGTTATGTCCAGGAAAGAAGTATGGTAGACAGCAACAGTAGAGCATTTATATGCAAGTACTGAAAACTGGTTGTTACTGTGCTTCACAAGCAGTGCAAGAGTGTGCAATGCAAAGAATGCTGCAGAGGTAAATAGTGTGCATGTCTCCATGGATAGAGTATATGTGCAGTTGTTGTGGGCTTTGTTAGATGTACAGTTGAGGATATACGATATGTAAATGCATACTCTGCCACCAGAATACTGTGAAAACCAACATGTTACAATACAATATGTTCAAATTCAAGTTTTCTCTCTGTATGGAAAGCTCAGTCTTTCAATTTAAAAAATCTGCTGCTTATTAAACTGAACCCAGCAGATTTCAATGTTTTCACATGAATGATTAAATGTCGCCCCCGCCCCATCTCATTAGTTAAAGTTAAGTTCGGAAAATAAAGCCCTCTCCTCTGCGGGAGGGTCCAATCCAGCAGTTTATGACATCACATGTAGCTTGCGGTGGGTCAGATGGCCCTGGTTCATACGTTTGGGACTGGGAGTACAGTCAGCTGCTCTTGTGCTCTCAGCGTCACGCCACAACCTCAGAGGTCAGAAAGACATCACAACAGTGTCGTCCTTTGTGTCACGCTTCCAGTGGAGAGGGATGAAATGTGTCTCTTTTCTCTCTCTGAGTGTACATATCCCCCCCTTGCCATAGCTGAGTCGTGACGTACTCGCAGGCTCAAATGAAGTTATTGTTATACATGAGTAAATGTTGAACCTCGGATGAATGCAAGCTATGACAGAGGCTTTGGAGACTTACGTGTGAGATCATATGATCATGCAGATCATATGATCACCCCAGAACGTCTGCAATCCCTCCAGCATCTCCATATCTCAGCTGCTAGTTTTCTTTTCACTCTGCTAATTAAAAACCCGGAGGTTTCACTGTCGCGTCTTTTAGCTTTTTACACGACCCATCAGCTTCATTAAAAAAGTAGAAATGTTTGCGAGCCGGGCATATGCCTCTGGGTCATTGTTGCCGGGATATCAAGGGAGGAAATGATGTGTGAAAGCGATACACTTGCATGAAAGCTTGTCAAAACGGGGCCCATGGAGATGTCCGTCTTAGGGGTGTTTCTTCAAAGGAATTCAATTAGCAGGAGTTGTTTGTCTTGCTTCAAGGAGCAGGAGTTACACAGATCCTATCAAGCTGATAGCATCACGCACAGTCCCTTATCAGCCTGCCACTTCCACCTGCCACAGCTCCTCTTTGTGTTTGCCTATGCGTGCGTTGGCTCGAAATGTGCAAAGTCAGTGACTGGTCGTCAAGTGTGGCTTCATTTCCTCTGAAGAGAATCACAGTTGCTCATTTACATCTGGAGCGCAGGCGAGGCATGAGAGCACCAGGAAGCGTGGCTTTCTCTCATATCCTGCTCAAAATGTTCCATTTTTAATCTTCCACGTTTTTTTCTTAATCTCTCCAGTTCCATTTAGCTCTCAAGTCCATTTAGCCTTTATTCAGGAGTTCAATAGTGCACTGGAGCGCCTTGGTCTATATTTAAAACCTTACCACTGACTAAATCGAGCAAAAAATCTTTTAATTCTGCCAGCCACCACCCAACCCGAAAGTTTATTCTGCCGCTCAAGCAGTGGAATGACAGTGGTAGGTTCCTATAACAGGTTTCCCCCAGATGCGGGTGTCTGAGCAGCGAGCATGAGATTCAAGGCATCGTGCAGCTGGACGCAGCAGAGAGAACTTACTAACAATGCATTATGCTACCTAAGACTTTGCAGCTGGTTGGTTAATGGACTTGCACTTGTATAGCTCTCTAGTCTTCTGACTACTCAACATGCTTTATCACTACAGAGTAACACTCACTACCATTCACTTATTTACACTCATGCACTGGTGGCCGAGACTTCGATACAAGGCCACCTGCCACCTGCTGCTCAGTTAAAGTCACTCACAAACCGATGGCCCAGCCTTTGGGAGCAATTTGGGGATCAGTATCTTGCCCAAGGACACTTTGACATGAGGGTTAGAGGAGTCCGGGATCGAACCACTGATTTTCCCACTTGTGGACAACCCGCTCTACTTCCTCAACCACACTGCTAACACTTTTACAAAGCATGCTGTTGTGGTTGAGATTTTACAGCTGTTCCATCTTCTGAGTAAGTGTAGGAAATACCAGAAATCCTTGAAAAACTCCCAGCCCACAATGATTTCTTCACATTCTTCTCCAAATTCAATGGATGTCTAAATTAAAGTGTTCTCAACAAAGAGAAGCAGCGCATTCTCAGATTGGAGGTGCTGAAACCAGCAACCCAGGTGCCAGAATAAATGTTGGCATTGTGCATTTTTGCAAAGTGCAGATAGGTTACATTCTTACGTTTTATATGAAGCATTGTCGCCTCAAAGCAAGAGGGTTCCTGCTTCAAACCCAGGGGTGGGGGAGCCCTTCTGTTTGCATGTTACCTCGTGTCAGCTGTGTGGGTTTTCTCTGGGTATTCCGGCTTCCTCCCACAGTCCAAAAACACATGCAGGTTAATTGGTTACACTAAATTGGCCATAAGTGTTAATGTGAGCGTGAATGGTTGTCTGTCTCTATAGCCCCTTTTACACTGCCAGATTTTTGGCGAATGTTTCGCAGGCAAGCTGCGAGCGCTTAGACACACAGAGCCGGATTGGCGGGTTGATCCGAGGTGCCCAATTGTCCACCTTGTAGGGTACTGGCAGAACCTTTTTGGTTTAAAAAGAACGAGGCGCCCTTCCGCCACGGGCCGCATGTGCAACCCACTGGCGTTGAATGAACAGGAAACAGCTGATAGCATGAATGAGCAGCTAGTATTAAGAGGGAAACGCAAACCTTAAAGACACTGTAAAGATGAGCAACTGGGGAGACAAGGAATTACGTGCCCTCCTTGCCCTCGCAAACATAGAGGCCATTAACCGTCAGATGACAGGGACGGTGAAGGACGGGCCAACTTACGTGAGAATCGCCGAATGACTGACCAGCCGCGGTTTCCCTCAGAGCAAGGCTGTTTACGTCACATGCTGAGCTACACGTTTTGTTACTTGCTCACACCCCCAATTGCCCTGAAAAAAAAGCGCATTCTGTATAAACAAAAGTAGGCAGGCAGCATTTTGCTGCACTCCCCGATTTTGTTTTTATACTGCCAATGCTGAAAGAAAACTGATTGGGCTTTCCTGCAATTTTGCACAATTCCTATTTAAAAAGGGCTTATGTGTCAGCCCTGTGATAGTCTGGTGACCTGTCCAGGGTGTACCCTGCCTCTTACCCAGTGTTAGCTGGGATAGGCTCCACCCACCCTGCAGCACCCAAAAGGATAAGTGGTTACGGAAGTGATTGAATTAATATTTAGAAGATATGTTGAAACCTAACAATTCTTTAAGTTTTAATCTTCAATGTAATTTTGTGACAATGGCACAAAAGGCATAAAAATAACTTAGTAGGGTTAGTAAAACATAATATTAATATTTAGGCTTAAAATATCTGGTTTGGTCGTTAAGAACATGGCTGGGCATGTCCCAAACTATTGTTAAAAAAAAAAACTGCTCTTGGTACTACAAACACTTGACATGTCTCAAAGGTTTGTTAAAAATGACTGGGTTTGGTTGCGACAAACCAAATTCCTTAAAGATGGCTGTTGCCTCATAGAGGAGGAAAATGCACTAGCATGCTTTGGAAAATGGCTGATAGTAATGTGTGGAATGTGTGGCAGGTGTGTATGTTGTAATGTATAGGTTGGTCATGCTGATATACTGCACTGGCAATGGAGTGGTGGAATTTGACAATGGAAAAACATCAATGGTAAACAAACTTTTGGTGTGAGCTCCTTAAAGTTTATAAGTCATGTGTTTTTTCAAGACTTACTTTACATCGGCTTTCAACAGTAATATTCATGGAGGCAGATGTACCCCACTGATAGTAGCTTCAGTGGAACAGCATGCAGTGTAGCCATAGCTTGCAGGTTTTCAGATGTATGACTGATAATGTGTGAAAAGCGAAGCTCCCCCTCAATGGCTTTTTTGTGTTTGAAGAATATTGCAAAGCACATGACAGTATTTGGTGTCTCACTGCTGGTGTTGCTTTCTGCTCCTACACTTACGTTGATGAAGAGAGTAGGTTTTAGGGCAGGGTATCATTTGAAATTTTTTGATTTTAGATCCGATCTATTGCTTCAAGTGTTGATACTGATACAAAAAACATATATCATTTTTATACCTTACTGAAAGACATATAAACATGTTTTACTACAAGGTGGTTTTTCAGTTATAAAAAGAAGACAAAGTTCTCAAATATGGAACGTTGTCCAACTTAAGGGAATGTATGAAGAATTTGCTCAAACAGCAGTCTAAAATTGGCAATTTGTTTTGATTTAATCAGAAACTAGGCTATCTGGTAAAATTACAGACATATTTCGGTCACTGCCAAAAAAAAACTATTAAGGTTTGATACCCAGCCCTTGTTATGGTTGATGCAAAAAATCTCTGTTACAAGAAAACTTATGGAAATTGAGTGTCAAATACATAAATCATATAGTTTAATCAGAAAATATCTTGCATGTATCTACTCATGGATACAAGGCTCTTACAGGCTTTTACAGCGCAAGATGTAAACATAAATGCTGTCCTCCTCAGCTGAGCTGTGGTATTAGCTAGCTCAGTAGTGTTAAGTGAGCTAGCAGTAGATGCACACTTCCTTCTGTGCAGTGAGTCAGGTGTAGTTCAGCAGAAAGAAAATAGTTCCTGCTTGCAACTGCACACATGAAACTGCTCACAACAAGGTCTGTGGATTATCTTGAGTAACCAGGTCATGGTTTCTGGAAAGAGACATTGCTGTTGAGTTTTTCAGATGTATTTATTTGGCACTTTGAGCACCACAAGCTGAGTGCCATCTAGTTCCATTATGTTTGAGAGAAGGCAAAAATCTCTATGGCCAATATCTCTGACACTGGCGACTCACACCAAAACAATCTAGATTGATAAATAGCACTACAGAGAAGAGGAAAAATATGTGTTTTAGATTTAGGGGTGAACTGTCCCTTTAATTTTTGAATGGCCTTCTGATCTCTATATATCTGATGAAAGGATAAGTGCTCGGTAAAATGTGATATTTGGGATGTGGTGGTGGAATGGCTCAGTGTTGATGTGTGTAGCCTGTATTTTAAAAAGCACGGAGGCTCTCCGGTGAACATTTGAGCATCTTAAGGATGCCTGCTAGACACAAGTAGCAATCATGTGGGTGTCATTCTCCGGGCTGAAACGACGCGCGAGGCGGACAATACATCTTGCTATGCTTTATTATTTATTAATGATATGTTTACCATGGTGGCAGGCAGACGGATGACAAGTGTTTGTATTTTGAGGGGGAAACAAAAGTGCTTTCTGTACGTATGGTAGTGGCCCCGAGAGTTTTCATACATAATTAACTTGCTGTGAGTTTTCCAGCTGTGTCTAATGTCATGTGTGAGTGACAAAGGCTGTATTCTGCCCCAACAAAGCCTCCCTGTGGTGCATGTGGATGATGCTGTTAGGAGATCTGCATTGCAAAGAAGCTATTATGTTTTATGGTTTCTATGAATTTCAATGTGGACTTATGCTGTTTCTGATTTCCACACAGAGCACAGTGGAAGAGTGGCTGTTTATATGTAGAGCTCTGGCTTCTGAGTTTTTATTTCCTCTCAGATAGTTACTATGTGTCAGAGTCCTCGCCAAGAGGTTCTATTATGGCCCATTTCCACTGCAGTGTCTCCTGAACTCCGCTGCCTGTCTGCCCTCTGTGTTACGCTCCGCTCTCTGTTTGACTGTGCAGCGTCATTCATTTCTCTGCATTGCTGATGCAGCTGCGAGATGCTGACAAAGGAGATGATTGCTCATTCTGGCAGTGGCGTCACGCTGGCACGCCAGACCCGGGCCTTCACCGTCACAGGGGCTTTATGTTAAGGATGCTCTGTCACTACTCCTACTATGTCTATTTTGAATGGATGGAGAGTGCATATCCTACAGTTGTCCAGAATCTGATATCATTTTAACCATTTCACAGATTCCCTGTGATGTATGATCATTTGTAATGAGATAAGTTTGGTTAAGCTGCAAAAGTCTTATCTTTCACCAGAAATAAGGATCTTAGGTGCTAATTCTGCAAATAGAAGATTTTTTAAAATCCTTATTTTCATTAAGGGAAACATTAAAGCACAAAGAGAATTTGATTTTTTTTTTCAAGGTATTTCCTGTGTTAAGCATTTGAATAAATGACAACTCAAAGTCTCATTTTCCATTTTAGTATTGCTTAAACCGCTGGCATGGCCCATCTTTTGCAAGACAGGCATCTCCAGTGATGGACTAAAAGCAGATTGCAGATCAAGGTTCCATTTTAGCAGTTATAGTAGTTGAAAAGCCCCTTTCCTACTGGATAAAAAACCCACTAAAATCTGACTTTTGTATATTTATCAGGAAAGGTAACAATTAGCATTCACTCCTGGTTCAAATAACTGTGCTGTTGTCACAAGTATTTATTGGGTCCATCTACAATCAGCTGTAAATTGGCAGTGATGGAAATATGACATCCAAATGGACGCACTAATTTTAGGCCTTTTGCCAGCGCAATGCAATGACAGGCTGCCACAATATACCGTCTGTCTCCATCCAAACAGCACTCAGACATTATTCCAAACTTTGGTGGCAGAGAGTTAGGGATTTAATAAAAAAGAGAAATAAATAAAGTAACCACTGTAACATTTTCAGTGGCCTCCATGTTGCTTTGTACTGTTTACTTAACTTGTTTTCAGGCCTGTCCGTCAAGTCGAACGACACATCAAAAAATATAAAGCAGAACGCTATACTGGACTGCTGCAGAGCTGTGCAAATTGCTCTGCTCTACTGGCAATGGGAAAGCAACTTGTCACCTACTTTTACTGTTTTTTCCTGTGTTTAAAAACCCCCACATACACATCCTGATTCTGGTGGAAATGGTTTAACTTGAGGATTGTCTGTCCAAAGTTCTCCTTATTGTTTTAAGGTGCAGTAACAATAGTGTTCAATATCTGCCAACTAGGGACGGTGAGATATAACCCCTTTATGCAAACCATGTCTACTTGCAATCTCCCGTCTTGTCACAGGTTGCATTTGTGTATGAGTTGCAAGTTCGAACAAAGAGTGATGTTCCCTTCTGAGATTGTAACCTCCGCTAAGAAGGATATGTTTTTCAGTTCAGTTTGTCTAAGTACAGGAAAAAAGCAGTTTGTGTGATTTCCATGAAACTTGATGCAAGGGTGTAGCATGGGCCAAGGAAGAGGTCATTTTATCTCGTGTCCGAATCACAGGGTAGATACGCAAATTATTTTCCTCTTTCGTTCACATTGCAAGGTAGGGTATTTGGCCTATGGGTAAGGTCTGTGCTCTCTGTGTTTGCGTCTAGTTTTTATTTTATTGAGGGAGAGAGCAATCTAGCATTTCGTAATAAAGAAGCAAAGAGTCTTGAAAAAGCCCAAGTGGTCATTTGCTTGATTTCACCACTCTGAATGAATCTCATGTGGGGTCACAGCTCCCAGGTTTAGAAACCACTGCTTTAAAGATGGATCTAGTGGGGTTTTTTTTTCAAATGTGTGTTCAAACAGTAATCACATGCCACATGTATGTGCATTGAAAGTTATTGGTCACTGTAATAAGCCTTCCTATCCATAATGGGTATGAAGTGATTCCTTTGGCAGCGCCGATCTTTAATGTTTGTGACTTTTTGTATGATTTTTGTAGCAGTGTGATGAAGTACCTTGATTTGAATTCACTGGATCAGTCAAACACAGACATTCCTATTTGGTTATTTAGCCATGAACAGTTTTTTAGTTGATGTTCCATAAAAGGTACCATGCATGTTAGTCAATAGTACTACACTGTAAAAATGCATAGACAGTAATGCACTGTATTGACCTCACCCTCTTCCACTGTCAGTCATTCGGGAGTTTCCCTATCTTAGCGTTGTTCAGGGTGGCTGCTGAGCTCAGCTGTTAATTCTGTCTTCCCATGAACACACACTGAAGTGTTAACTCTTGATCTGAAGGAAAAACACACTCATATTTGCTTCCTCTATAATGCTTTAATCACCTGGCAAATCCCTCTCTCATGTAGTGCAGATGCAGACAACCAGTGCAGATAGAGTACAGGAGGCCTTATGTGCTGTGAGGATAATTGTCCATTTTAATCCACTCCTCAGCAGTGTCTGTCAGTCAGCGACTCAGTGAGGGCTCGCAGCCCACTGGCAGTGCTGACCCGTCAATCACATCGCATCCGTCAGGGCTCATGGGAATGGGGATGAAACATTCTGGATATAATTGCCATGCTAGCATGTCATATCTTTACCATGAACTCCATGACAATGTTTGAGAAAAACCACAGGCAGCGGAATACATTATCACTACTGAACTACCCCACCGTCTGCAAGGTTGTTCTAAATCCATGTAAAGGCTGTAGCCTGCAGCTGTAAGCTTTGCAAATGCAGCTATTATTGAAATGGCAAAGTGCCCTACTTACCCTTTAGAGACTAGCCCTGAAATGAACCAGAAGTGGGTGGCTGACGGCAAGTTTTATGTTAAACCGTACAAGGCATGGCGCGTCTGTGCGGCGCAGACGGAAAGCAGTCGCCCACCACCAGAGACTTGGGTTCATTTCCCAGCAGGGGCACCTCCGACTTGGCCCAGGCCCCCAAAAATTATGAGTGGCTGTTGGGAGACACAACAAGGGAGCGTGTCCTTGTTGTTGAAATATTGACTTCTGCAGACCTGTTTAGTGAGGCTTCCTGCTTGTTTCCTTTCTTGCTGTACTACCACTTGTCTTCTACCAGGAAGTAGCTTGAATGAATACATGGTCCTCTCACAATTTTCACACAATTAGTTGACTCAAGGGCTCTTTTTGTGTTTTAAGATACCTGGAGAGAAGCACGGGCATAAAACTGCCATCGTTATCAAGACACTTGAAGTAAGCCACACAACATACTTGTCCTAGTAACCTCGTTTTATGTACAAAACTCTCTGTTTCCTTAAGTGGATGAATCTATGTGAAGCTCCTTCCACTTTACAGCGAGGGTATTGTCAATGTGAATATTTATCTTGAAAACAATACTCCATTAGAAATCTCTATGTTTTTGAGCAGGGTTGAAACTAACAATTATTTTCTTGTTTTTTAATAATGTAATGATTTCATTCAATTAACAGATTAATCTGTTTAAAGGTATTTATTATTTACAATGACATGAAACAGATAAAAGCTGTATGTCCTCACATCAGAATTCTGGAAGCAGAGAATGTTTGACACTTTTGCTTGTAAAAGTACTTCAAAGATGAATTGATAGTTAAAAATGTCGATTAGTCTTTTGTTGATTGATTACAGCTCTACTTTTCTGTACTAGATACCCCCGTAGGCTTGAAATGTGGCTTTTGAAGTGTTAGATTGCTCCTTTCTGGGGCCAGGATTCACAGCATTTACAGTGGCTCCAAAGTGCCGCTGAAGGTGGAGCAAAGATTATTGTTGTTTAACATAAATAGCAGAGAAGTATTCAGATTGCATGTAAAGATTGCTTGGTATGGCACGACTTTACTCAACTCGTTTTTTTTGGTTTTCCATTAGCAAAAGTTGGGGTTAGTACTTGTTGCCTAGTACTTTTATTGCTATTACATCGGTCGAGGTTGCAGTCAAGCTGAACCGATACTAGACGATGGTAGGGCTGGGCGATAAATCGATTTTATCGATTAATTCGAATTTGTAGTTTAGGCCAATTTGTTTTAGTGAAAATCAAGTTTCTATTTAAAATCCGCCACCGCCGCTCCACGCTGGGCTCCTGTAGTTCAGAGTGGGCTCCCCCCTCCCCCTGTGCACTTGGCAACATGGCAGCGAGC
Organism: Epinephelus awoara; assembly: GCA_035609425.1. NCBI lineage: Eukaryota > Metazoa > Chordata > Actinopteri > Perciformes > Serranidae > Epinephelus > Epinephelus awoara. The sequence continues at coordinate 9,045,149 of CM069305.1, forward strand.
GAGGAAGGACTCGTTCTCAAGAAAGGGAACGAGTTCTTCAGCACTTTTGTGTGCACCTCTGTGTCTACGTGTGTGTGTGTGTGCGTATCAGGGCCAAACTCCGCCGTGCGCAACACAGAGAGCAGAGGAGGATTTTAGATGCGCACCGTGTAGGGACATAGATGACATGCCGTTGTGTAAATAAGTGTTACCAACGCCAAGCTGGCAGATCCCCGAACCATAGTAAACCATAAACCATAGTAAAGGGACCTCTAAAGACCATAAGCTCCTTTAGCCTGTGTTAGCTCGCTGTGGCAACAACACATAAACAACGGGACTTCGTCTGCGTTAAAGAACGGCACTTTATTTTCAGCACTGCAGGGATGATGCACAGCCTCTCTCATCAGTGTCTGACTTTTACATAGAGGGAAATAACTCAAAAACAGCATGTAGAACTGCGTAGGCTTCTTCGCTGTGGCTGCTCGATGTAAACAACATAGCACATGCCTCACTTTCTTCCTGGGGCGCATCCATCTGACATCACACACCACACCCGGCGCACTAACGTCTCATACCTCCTACATCAACTACACACATATACGCACACAAGCCACACACATCAGGCTCAGCCTGTAACATAAGGCTATTTAGTTTGTTTAATAAACGACAAGGTCTAGACCTGTTCTATAGGAAAGGTAACCTTAAATGACTTCTGTTGTTATTCAATATGATGGTAGGGGAAACACTGCCGTATGATAAGACAGGGGTCTGGTGGAAAGCGATCACAGATGCAGTCGCCATGTATATTGCTAGAGATATGGTGCCCATATATAGGCTACCGTGGAAAAGCTGGGGTTAATTCACATGCTGAAAGTTTTGGACCCCAGGTATGTGCTACCAGGCCGCAAATATTTTTTTTTTTTTAACTAGTAGGGGAAAAAAATCGATTTAAATCGTGAATCAGATTTTTTGTGAAAAAAATTGAGATTTTTGTTTTTTAGGCCATATCGCCCAGCCCTAGACGATGGAGTCAAAACATTGCAGACCACTGATCGGTCAAAGAGGATCGTCACTGGCGCTACACCGGACAGCCCGCACAAACAAGCCATTTTGAAATAGCCACGCTACCATCAACAGTGATAGCAATTTTTCAATGAATCAACTCAGACTTTTAAAAAAATGTCAGCCCGCAAAACTACACCATAAACTACGTACACTACACACACCGTACAATTGACCAAGTGCAGACGTTCCTCTGTTTGGTTGCCGATGAAAGGACTCAGCAAGTGTCACATTGAAGACTGTGTCAAGGTAGTTTTACGCTGCGTTGCTACTGTGATCAGCTGAGAATCCCACCTTCACCGAGGGGATACTATTCTCAGTGGAAAACAAAATAGAGAAAGTCACCTGGTACCAAAAGTGAGTCGGGTTGAGCTGAGCTGTATGAGGCAATAGTTATAAGAAAATAGCCCCTGATGATGTCATCAGGGTTCTAAGCTGATCTCGGTGTGTGTTTTAAGAAGAAGATTTCATAAAAAACTTGAGTTGGAAACTGGCAACTGGAGTTTGACAGACATGAGCATTCACCAGACATAGACAGTATCATGAAAAGATGCTGTTAGTTGCATTGTGGGACATGTGGGATCCAGTGTTTTTGGAGCTTTTCCCATCATGTGGAGTTTAAATCAAAAGATTTAAGCCTCCAATGCTTCGGTTTTGATCAGTCTTTTAAAGCCTTCACTGTCTCCAGAGGGATCTATGTGAAGTGATGTCACCTGGGTCAGCATCCATTGGATCTGAAGACTGCAAGTTTAAAAATTAGAACAATCTGTAGGTGTAAAACACTTGTGGGAATTTCCAAAGAGTGTGTCACATAGTCCCTCCCTACTGTGCTGCGATTGGCTAGTACTTGTTATGTCAACACGTAAAGTGTAGAGGTGGTTAGGCGTGGTTAGGGTTAGGGCAAAGAGGTCATGGTTAGGGTTAGTAATCAATCACAGCAGAGTAGGACTAGGCTTAACACTCTTGGGGAAGAATAACACCTGCAGGTTAGAGGCTTAAAATTAGTCGCTATGATACAAGAAAATACATCAAAATCTCTGAACCTCACTGTCAGCCATCAGAGTTGCATTGTGTGTAACATGGGCGACAGGTTAAGGTAGAAGAAGATCTCTTCTGTTCTGTGGCATCACTTTTGAACTGTCCATCATGAGTTCAGTAATGTTAAAGGAGTAACCTCCTGTGTGAAGAGAACACAGACAGTGTGTCATAGCTTCTCCAGGCCAATCAGAGGGGGGTTGACAGTGACAAGAGCTCTAATAGACACATATATACAATTGGCAGTGACTATACTTGGAGGCAAATAGGGCAAAGTGAAATAAACAATGAGCACAAAGCCTGATTTTTCTGCTTGAACTCTGGCTGTACAGCACAGTACATGCAGTGCCTGCCTTCCTGCCCACTGTCCCTCTGTGGCAGCTCAACACATTGAGACCGGTGTCTTCTCTATAGATCCTGCTGTGTGTCTGGCCTGTTCAGTGGCCCACTCATCTGTCCCAGTAGCCGAGCAGCAGCGGCAGAATGACTGAGCCCGTTGTGCCTCGGCCGGTCATGTGACAGCTCCGTGTAGCTGAATGACTTTCCCCCCGCAGCCTCGGTGCCATTATGTTTTATTGGAGGGGGCTGCAGATGAAAAGAGAGAGTCAGCTATCCCTCCGGGGCCAGGGGCTCCAGCGACTCACAGCAAAGCCTGCTGGGAGCCCGTCGCCATGACTGCATTGGGTGACGGGGGGGGGGGGGGGGGGGGGGGGAGGAAGCCACAGAGCGGACACAGACATGCAGAGTAGCCAAATGGCAATTTGGTACTGGTAAAGAAGACTTAAATCACATGTTTTACTCACACACTGAGGTCAGCTTGAGTATTTTGGGATACCCTCACAGCTCTTGTGCACAGATCCCCAAAACAGACCTGTGAGTTTTGTTTTCGGCTGAATATTTGAATACTATAGTAACAGTTGTTTTTAAAGGCACTTTCTGACCTGCTGAATTGAATTTTCAAAATGAGTGCACACAGGTGTATGATGTCATTTAGGTGATACAGTAACACCACAGACTTAACTGGAAAAGAAGAGTGTCTCATCCTGTTGTCCTCATTATCTTTGTTTTTGTTCTCTTTCTCATTTCCTTTATCTCTTCTTCTTCTTCTTTGTCTCTGTTTGTCCTGTGTTATCTGTTGAGAGACAGAGAGGCCAACGCCGTCAGCACTTTGCTTCATTTTCAGCACCTCACACAGTCCACCTCCTCACTATCTACATCCACGTCTCGCCATTCAGCTGTTACGCTGGGGGATTTAAATTAGAAAGTAGAGTTTTTAAAAATAGCAGGTGGTGAGTGTTTGTTGTGTGTGTGTGTGTGGTTGTGTGTGGTCAAGAAGGCAGCTGCTGTACCATGACACTGGCTGGTAATATCCGCAGTGACAGTTCTGTGAAAGCATATTCTTTTGCAATGCCAAATAACAAGCTGCACACAAACTAATGTATAGTTTTCAGGTTGTTTCCCATCATGCCCTGCTTCATATGTATTGGTTTTGTTTTATGAAATTAGTTCAGTTTCATCAGGCGAACTGTTTAGTCTGTGGAGGTCTACTTCAACCAATAACAGGAAATGATGTGTAATAGACCCCCACATACAACCACCGTCAGCAGCAGCTTTCCGAGTGGGTGTCTGCTGCTGCTGCTGCAGAGCAAATAGTTGCATCACGTCGCCGAGGCATGCATGCATTTGCAGCCCTGCCGCCGCTGTGCTCCGGCAAACAGCGAAGCCACAGAGAGACAGATTAAATTAGATTAGCGGGGCTGAGCTTTAAAGTCAAATCAGCAGCTAATGGGTTCTAACACATTTGGCAGTGGTGACAGCGCGTCTTTTGTAAATAAAGGGCAGTTAGGAGGCGCGCCATGCAGTTAACCCCGGCCCTCCTGCCACACAATGACTCCATTGTGTCATTCTACTGTCAGTCAAAGAGCTGGCAGCCTCTGTAAAGTGTATCCACGCCTGGTGGAGATTTATCTTGTAAATAAAAGTTGCCTTGTAGTGTGTCAGATACGTCCTTTATGGTTTGGTTCCCTGCACTTTTTTCCCTCAGTGTGGGATTTACAAAGCACTTATTGTGCTGTAGGAGTCAGGGAAGACTCGCAATGACAGCGTCAGATGAATGCTAAAATTACTAGGTAGACTGTTGTCACAGGTACGTGGTATATGACAGGGTTTGATTGAAAAAAACAAACAACCAGGAGAGGAGGCGGTTGCATTTAGAATAAAATGTGATAAGTTTATGAAATACAATGAATACATCAGTGTAGATTAAACCAGTGTTTGGCTTGTGACCCTTTACAAAGAAGCAGTGTATTTGGGACCCCTATCATATTGCAGATGTGTGTTTTTATCCCACCACTATTTATGCTCATTTTTAGTTTGTGTATGAAAAACCTGAGTGGAAACACCAGAAATTCTTGTAAAGAAGTAGAAAAAAAATGTGATGAAGTACAGTTGAAACAGTGCATAAACCATGACTCACATGAAGGATGGGACTCAAATGTCCACTGAAGATAGGTTTGACTGTGATGAGGAGGGGGACTAACAAAGATAGGTGTCATATTTTCCTCCATTTGAGGTTTGACTTGCACTCTTTTTTTCTTATGTCATCTTCTTCTTCTTCTGCTTCTGCTTTGGTTTATTGGCACCCAGCTGAAGACATGCAGAGTAGCCAGATGGCAACTGTTTATCACTATGTGCCCTACTCTTAATAAACAGTAGTGGATGGAAATTCATATTTCATTTTGGATGGCAACTTGATGTATGACTTATGACGTGACTTATGACGTATGACTTGATGTGAGCTGTTCCAGGAAGTTTCCCCCTTTAGATTTCTCACATGGTTTTATTTAAACACCTGTTTGATAACTAAGGAGGTTGAATTATTCTGTGATTTCACAAAAAGCAAAGATTGGAAAAAAGTTCTTCTTTGGAGGGGCCCGACCCCACAGGACTAAACTAACTAACTGTATGTAAAGAGGAGTCCTACACGGATCCAGGCGTGCAAACTCACACCCTCCCGCACCCATAATGCTCAGTACCAGAACCGATCCCGCAAACTCACCCTGTGATTAAACACATTGTTTTTGGGGTAACCACGGGTCCTTAAAAAGTCTTAAAATCTCTTAAATACAAATTTACTAACAAAAGGTCTATAAAGTATTGAATTGACTTTCATTCAGGTTAAATGGTTCTTAAATATCTTTTAGTCACGTCACTGCAAGAACTTCTAGTGTTGATGCTACGGGAAACTTGCCCCTCCCACACAATGAGTCCACATTGTTAAACAAAGAGAGTATTAGTGTCATTTTACCTGACTATACATTCTGAACTGACATCAATGTGTTCACTTTGAAAGAGTGTATTTTCAACTTGATGTGTATTTCCATCATAAGTTTGGTCTTGAATTTCAATTGAAGTGGCATTTAAAAGGTCTTAAAAAGTTTTGAATTTAACTTGTGTATACCTGTAGACATCCTGGTTTTGCCGTTACGTCGTTTGGCAAAGTGTAGCCTGCTATCCTGTTCAGATGTACAGTGCACTCGCTCAGTCGGCTCCTACTTGTTATTGATGTAATGCGAAGTCGTAATCAATTTTGTAGCAATCAACTGCCCCGTTGCTATCAATCAGCCGCATCCTCACCTCTGCGATTACTTTTGTCTTTCGTCCTCTGCATATTTTTTCAGTCTGCTGTCTGTGTTTTTATATATTTCTCTTAGTTCTTTTACTTTAAGTATGTCTCCCACCACTGTTTCTGTTTTATTTCTTCTCTTCAGTTGCCGCACTTTCTCTCCCGCACACTGCTGAGATTTAAAAAGCACTTATTGTGATGTAGGAGTTATTGAAAGCTCTCAGAGAGTTTGTAGCCTGAAACGGTATTCATCTACATTTCCTTATACTTTGGACATGTCTGATAACCCTTTACTGCCTTTTTTATTTTGCTGAATGGGTTTGTTTTGCCAGCATAGGTATATTGCAGTCTTTCCTTCCTGCCTGTAAAGCACACAACATGCGTTTTATAACGATTTTTAACATGAAATGAAAAGATTATTTTGTTAAGTCCGCTGCCAGATGGCATCGAGTGTTTGTTTGTTTTTTTTCAAGCCTGCTTGTGATGCTCTACATTTTAAAGCATCTCCTCATTCACACCTGGAGAAGTGAATGAATGGATTTCTAAAATCCACCTGCCTGCTGGAGAGGGAGGGGGAAAAAACTACAGAGCGGTGAGACGAGGCCATCACACAGGCTTTTGATTCAAGCTGGCAGCTCATGTATTCTTTGCAGCAACCTGTTGTTTACTAATTGAAATATTACGCTCACAATGGGGACGTGTTTCTGTGTCAGTCAGGTGAGATTTTTTTTGTTCTTTTAAGTGGATTGAGGTCATTTATTCCAGCTGGACAAATCTGTGTTTATCAGCCTCCTTCACTCCATCTTTTATCACACTGCCTCATGTTTCATCACCATGATAATAGGTCAGAAAAGCTGTGCTAATACAAGTTGAGGCTGTCAGTCCCTTGGCGTTATCCCAAAGCATTCTGGGAAACATTTTCAAGACCCATTTTCGCAAAGAAGCGTGAATGACGGTGGCTGGCGCATGCTGTTGATATTCATGTTTTATTGAATGGGACGATGAATAATTGAGCGTCTCTGTGTCCCTGCAGGGCCTCTGTTTTGGCGGCGCACAAAGCAATGTGGAGGAAATAAAGAAAATCCTGATACGCTGAAAACCAGAGGTATGACTCTTCACACTCCACTGGACTCTTAACACTCATCTGTAACCCCACACGAACACCCTTACAGATGTATTCAGGCGTGTTTGCTTGCACGCACGTACATCGCCGTGTGACAATAACCTCATGTACATGCTGACAGCAGATGGACTGCTCATTCTGCAGGATTTTCCTTGTCTTTAAGTGCATGTACAGCAGCAGAGCAAGCACACACACTCATGCATTAAACCACACGCAGATACCAGCTGGCCTCCACTAGCTGAGATTGTTTGCCAGAGGCCAGCCTGCTGTCCCAAGTGCATACACATACCTGTGGTGCATTAGCGTGGACTGTATATACTACACTGGGCAGCATGTGCACAGGTCCCTCTCACTGGAGCAGTACATTGTTGATGTTTCAAGTTGACCTACAGAGCAGCAGATGCATCCAGCTCAAAGCTAAACTGTTGTATTCCTTTATATCTTTATACAGTTGATCTGACCCATCAGACTATTTCTGCTGCAGCCATTTTTAATCCGCAGTGCAACCAGTAAGGTCAGCTCATACACGCCATTGGGGGTAATGTGAGGACAAGAATGCTGCAACCCAGCCACCCCACCCCCAACCTCAACACACACAAAAACACACCCACACACATGTTTTTTTCCCCAATCCCATGCAACACATTCCCAAATTTGTTGGTTATTTCCTAATCCGAGTGTGAGCATGCCGGGTCCCTGCTAGGCTGGAGTGGAACACGACTGCACTGATGTCAGATTAGTCATCAACAACTAGCAGCGTGTGTTCTGCCTCCTTAACTCAGAGCCACAGCTGGGCTGTTCACAAGTACCTGAGTCCAAGGACAGTTTGTCAGAATTTTGTAATTTTGTAAAATGAGAACAGTGTTGCATTAACAGATGTGCACTTTATCACTGTGACAAGCATGGCTGACAAATAGGCAGGAGATTGGGATTAAAATGAAAGTGGAAAGAGGTGAGCGTACATCATGTGATGTCAGGGGGATAATGTACTTTTAATTCTGCTTCTGATCTGAGTTTAGTCCTCAAATCATGCCAACAGTTTCACATTTTAGTAGAGGCTTTGATTTAACTATGAACTGATCTGAACGTTTAGTTGTCTTAATTACCTTGGGTTTAGTTGGTCAGTAATTCAGGTCAGTATTTCAGTATTGCTTCATCATTACGAAATACTCCAACCCTCAAAAATGAAATATAAAGTATAGTTGAATAGCATATTTAACACAGTTGATTGGCTGAAACTTGCTAGGAAACTATGAATGGTTCCAAATGATAGATTTAAATGACATTTACGGCTCTGGTTTCTCATTAGTGTTTGCTTGTTAATTCAGGGGCTAACCGACTAGCATGGTTTAGCTAGCCACCTCAATCGTCCCAAAGCTGTTTGGGTGGAACTCTCAGAAGTAATTTTCCTCCATGTGCAAAGATGTAGACCTCATCAGACATTATGAAGCTAATGTGGCTGTAATTATCTGGTTCATACAGTAGGGAGGCACTGAACTGAAGGATGTTGTGTATTATACCAAACGTCCGGTGGTTCCTAAGATCAGTCTGATGGGTCACCAGATGAGAGAGAAAGATGGGCTGAAACGGTAAGACAGAAATTCAGCACAAGAAGTGCAGATGCTTTTATGCAGGGCTCCCTAAATGGCTTGATGAAAATTATGTATATCATTTACCATGACCTTAACTGTCACCGGATCTCAACCCAGGTGAAAACCTATGTGAGATTTTGAAGCAGCATGTTAGACAGCACTCTCCACCACTATCATCAAACACCAAATTAGATTATGGTTTTTGGAAGAATGCCGTTCATCCCTTTAGTAGAGGACCACAGACTGGAAGTATCTGTGACGAAGAGTATCGAAGGTGTTTTGGAGGCTTGTGATGTGTCTTGTGACACCTTACTAAGATATAAACGTAAAGGTTCACTCGTAAGGCTTAGACACTTAGACACAAACTGTTATTTTTGTCACGAGTACTTAGACACTGAACATGAATATTACGCAGTGAAAAAGCATCATCATGTTTTTTTGGAACAAGGTTGAACTTTCTGAACTTTCCCCCCGCAAATAAAGGCATCATCCAATCACGTTGTGTGGAATGACAACAGCACTGAGGCTCTGTAGTCCGTTTTAACCGTTCACAATAAAAGCCTTAGACATATGCCCTGTGAAACTGCTTAGCAGAGGGAACTCAAATTCACTCAGAGCATTTTGCTAAAAGGAAACTCAGTAAAATAGCTAACAGTAGCTAAGGCTATACAACAACTCAACTCAGACACACTTCCAGATGCTGTGGATCAAACAGGATCTTGCTAGTTAGTGTCACAACTGTCACGAATTCGCAATGCTGCCATGAATAGTTTTGATGTGAAAAATTCACAGGCGAGTATTCCACATGTTCATGTCATTTATTCGTGAAAGTTTATTCCTGTAAAGGTCTCTAAACTCAGGAACACAATACATATCACTGAAAAAAGACTGCGACTCACTGACTAAGGCAGTTAATGTGGCTTCTTTCAGTTGTCACCCATCTGTACAAACAGCCAGCAGACAGGCCTCATCACACTGTGAAGGTCAGCGCAAGTCAAGAACCTTCCGTTCTACACAGCATCCATTTATGAGCTTCGCTTGTTCCGAGAGTTATTTTGAAGCCAAAGAGATGTCCATGTCTGGCCTAGTCAGAGGCATTTCACTCTGCAGCTTCCTCTTCTTGAGAACCCAGCCTGCTGACAAAGAAGGCACATTGTAAAAAACAAAACAAAAAAACAAGCTGAGCAACCGACAAACCGCTATAAATGGAGAGGAGGATTTTTTTGGTAGAACTCATCAATGGGTTAGTGGAAACAAGCTGAACAAGGGAATCTTAGAGGAAACCAGTCAGCTGAGTATCCAACATTCATAGCAAGTGTATTCATTATGCAGGCTCAGTCATCGCTGCGCTAATAGCTCCTTTATTATGTGTGCTCTAGTTTCCTATGGTGCTCCTGCATACTGCTCGGAGATGGGGCGAGCAGAGCGGGCGGTATCACAGTTTTGCGTGTGACTCAGCTATTATTTTTTTTCTGGTGACAGAGAAGACATGCCACAGTACTCAGCAAGCGTCAGAAGAAGCTCTGCAGAGCTGCAATGGTAGCACATCAAGAGCAGCATCGCTGTGGGAACGTGGAGCAGATGTATGCATGCGTGTGTGTCAGTGTGTGTGCTTCAGCGCTCTCGCTGGGTGGGTGGTATTGTAGGCTGGTGAGAAACAGAAAATGAGTCACCAATTCCAATCATGTTTTCATGCTAACACTTCACTCTGCCTCTCTGAGAGTTTCTGCGTTGTGCAGGAAGAAGAGCTAAACAGCACAGTGGTAATTATCCTCACATTATATCCTAGACATTGATATTCATTGCTAGAATCATTCGCAGCCATGAGACAAACACATACTTGTGTTCGCCTCTTGCCTCCCCGCAGCTCCAAAGCCGACTGTTCACCCTCTCCTCCTCGCAGCCCGTACCTCCACGATAATGACTGTGCCAGTGTGGGCTGTGCAACTATTCACTGAAATGTCAGCGTTGCCCTCAGACTGTGGCTCCATTGTGGTTGTCGAGTCCTCAGCCTGATGGTAAGGAGAGGCAGTCAGTGGGCAGAAGTGGTGCCGGTAATGAACCTAGTTAAGCTCCACTCCATTATATTGACACATCTGGTGGCATTTTTCTTCCGCATGCTTTCCATCCTCCACCTAATTAAGTGATCTGTATAGGATCTGGGCTGCAAACTCGAGTGTACCCACCATAGCTCACACAGGATGTACTGCACTGTGTGTTGTCGGCTCTCTGTGCTTGTTACCGAGGCCTCTTGAAAAGTTAGCGTGACACATCGCCAGCCGTCACCAGCAGGTTCTGATCACAGAGCGACCCCCCCAGTCTTCCTGTGGCCATTTGATGGCTGTTAAGTGTCCTGCTTCATGGAAAGAGCTGTCTTGACCATCAGCTTCGCTCACGTCAGAGCACTTTCTTCCATCTTTACCATCACTGCACAGTGGAGGAGTGAATTAGCAGCAGCAGCAGCAGTGGTGCTCGGCCCCACAGAGAGACGTCAGCTGCGGGAATCATCAAAGTGCCGCTGTGGTGCTCTGCATCCTCAGTCAACACTGCACACTGAGATATCACTCTGTGCCTGCTAGCACTGACAGCAACACTGCTCCGGGAGGCAGACACCATATCCATCAGTGACATGTTGTATGGCAGTGTGTTTGTCAATGTTGATATCATTATTTTTCATCATGGAGATACACATGTAAAGGAAACACCCACTGATTAAATGGTTTATTAATGATGTAGAATGTGTTTAGGAATAATTTCACTCTTTTTTTCCTGGTGTGCAGATGGGTAACATAAATGATACATAAAGTGTTGGTTATTTAATCGGTAAATCCACAGAAAATTAATCAGTAATTATTAGGATAATCGTGAAACACATTTTTTTAAAGCAAAAATCACTGTTCTTTGCTTTTTACTCTGGTTCCAAATGTGAATATTTGCTGGTTTCCTAGTCTTCTGTGATTATAAACTGAATATGTTTGGGCTTGGAACTGTTACCTTGGGCTCTTTTAAAGACTCTAGAGGAGATTTTCAAAAATAACAGCAGCAAACACCTTTTTGCTATGTAAAGATGTAGTGGAGTAATGGCATCCAGAGCAAAAATGAAGTCACACTTCCTCTGTGTGTATTATGATAGGGTTGCCAAACAGACTGTGCATACATGTGAGTGAATGTGATTCCCTCTAGCTAATTGCTCTGCACTGCACTCGCGTACCGCTGATAACGCTGTCCCAATCCACAGTGGCGGGACAGCCTCCAGTTCACACGCTTAACACTGTAGGTTCAGTCAGCACTGTTGCCATTGTCAACACTGTTGGTGCCGTTAGCACTGTTAGCCACCTCTGTGTTTGCTTGTGCCATCGGAGTTGAGAGCTGTGTGCAGGCAATGCTGGCCCAGAATGTTCTACATAGCTCCTTTAAACTGTAATGGGAATTTTACATCACTTTCATTTCATAGAGCTAACAATTAATCAATTGAGAAAACATCTGGATAATAGGATAAAATAATGAAGTGATGACATTTTATATCCAAAAGGTTAAAGTCAGCTTCACTGTGACATCATAATGTTCTTCATAAAACTATTTTCAGGCCATTATTCAACGTCAGATCTCAGAAACAGAAGGAAAAAGAAAAAGGTTTGTTTTCTTCATATCATATTTTTCCTATGTATGATTGTAGAACAATGTGCTAGAAATATCACAAGATAAAAATACACACCCAAACAGAAAAATGGGCCCAAAAATGCAGGTTTGTTTGCCAATAGCTGCTTTTTTTAGAGTTTATTTTTTCTCAGCAGTCAGGTCTGGCTTGCACAGCAAGAATTATGCATTGAGGTTTGAGTTTGTGTTCTTTGCGTAGCCCCGCTCTTGCTCCACTCACCCTTTTAATGTTTCTTTTCAACGTAGCACGTACACAGTTACAAATCTTGAGGAGGTGGCGATGAAAAAGAGCAAGAAGAGGTGGGATGATTGACCACCTGCTCTGAGTGGTTTTAATCTACACCTCCACAGAAAGTTCTTTTGATGTTTTGTCCGCTCTTCCATCCCTCATTCCTCCATCTTACTTCAGATAAAAGAGGCCAGGATGGGTGTAAGAAAGTCAGGGGCTGGAGGGGTTCAACCACTGCATTTTAATGATCTCTCATTTAACCACCTCATCTGTCTAACGTTGCCTGTAATAAAGGTTGGCTGGATGGGTGGAGGCCACGTGCAGAATTCTGACGTTTGGCTCAGAGAGGAGTGTGCTATTTATGCAGCGTGTTGTGTCTTTATGCTGATTTGTCTTGTTTGTTTGACTAGGGAGTAACATGGTTTAAAGTTTATGAATTGTCTCTGTTCAGCGCCGACAGCTGGCTGCTGGCTGCAGCGTGCTGTTCTGCTACTCACAGGATGCAAGTGTGTGTGCGCGCTTGTGGTTGTGTGCGTGAGCGAGAGAGCCTACTGTGCAAATGGTACAGCACCATATCCTCATCCTGTTTTACTGACTTGCCAACTTGCTAAAGAGCCCACCATCAACACATCTGCTGCAGCATACTAATGACGCACTTTGGATCTCGTCAGTGATTTATGTCTTCGAAATTTCTCCTCTACTCCTCCAAGTTAGTCCATCTACTTGTGAGGTTGAAGTTGTGAACATATTTTAGGTTGTCGTATGTCACTGCACCCTCTTAACTTTCCTGTTAGTATCTGATGTGTTTTTGTAACATGGTAGAAATGCATGTTTATAAAAATAAGAGATTCCCTGTCTATATGCATGCAGATCAAGTGTCGAGCCACCATATGGCTGGGGAGAAAAGAATGAACAGATTTTTATTGGCCAGTTTGAAAAAGCAGGGGTGTGGAATCAGATGGCGGCAGGAACAACAGCAGCTGTAGCTCCTCATTGACAAGCTTTAGACTTACTGCCCAGCCCGCTGAGAGCTGTGACAGGTATATTGTCACCGGGGCTGCGAGAGGCTTTGGGTGTATCAGGTCTTCTAATGGCTTCACACTCGGATGAGCTTATTATGGACATGGATACACAATGGAGTCTTTCACTTGGCCGTGGCAGGGCTGAAAATCTTGCACAGAAACATTTCTGGTTTGCAAATGAGCCTAATCTTTACCCGCCCTGGCAAGATGACCATCGATCCCACAAAGAAAAACCTCTGGGGCAGAAACACCATAAATCCCATGGGGTTTGGAGTTCACAACACAGAGTTTCAGTTATCTTAATTCACCATATGGGCTGTACTTTGATTCCTTAAAGCTTTCATTTACTATGTTTGCATGCACAAACTATTCCAGTGTTTGCTCTTATTCCAAAAAGGACAGTATGCCCACTAAGCTGTTTACAGTTGAAAATGAATATTCCCCTTTTACATACAGCCGTGCCTACTCCAGTTAATGCATCTGAACACGTCTTTTATCAAAATATGGAAAAGTGAAACAGTTGGAGCAGCTTGTCATATTTCTTTGTATCAAAAAAGGACTTTTTCCCCACAGTTTTCCACTGTTGGCGATTTGTTAGACCTTGCGAACGCAACCTTTGTCTTTCATCCCTTCAACCACCTTTTCGAAAAGGGTGGCGTTGCAATATTTTCTCTAAGGATGGCAGTGGTTAATCGATAAGTGGTTATCCACACAATATTTTTGGCCAGTCATACATGTTGATACATAGGTTAGTTTTGTTACTTTTCTGTGTACTGTACTGCGCACCAGTTGGGTCTGGTTGTAGCTAACATAAGCTAGGGTAACTGCTTATTGGCCATTACTGCTTGTAACGCCGTCCTGCCCAGCCTTCGGTCTTCTCCCAAGTCACACCTGGAGTAAGTGGCACAGTTTTGAGCCACAAACCCCCCTCAGCATTGTTAACTACTGTTAGCTCTGTTAGCACCAATGCCACCATGGCATTACCAACAGTGATCGCTGAATGAGTAGCGCTGCTCGCTAGCTCCCACCTCACCAGGGTGGTGCATAGTGAGAGTAAATATTACCCGCAGTCTGTCAGCAAAGCCAACAGAAACTAAAATAAAAGGCAAGACATTTACAGCACAAAACGTTAAAATTTCCCCACCTTGAAACGCATCGAACCAACTGTAAACAAAATCCTACTTGAGATGCATATTCCAAATGCATTGTGTAATGGTACATTTGGAATGAGGCCTAATTTGGAATATCCAAATAAAATATGCTGTTTGGCCGGCCGATTTAATCGACCAGTTATAGCCATTAGAGAATAATGATGAAGATGTTAACACTTATATTTTTTATCACTAATAAAATGCAGGGAATATGGTGTTTTCCTTAGAAATGATGTCCTTGTGTTACTTTTTGCACTATAACATACCTCTGTTAAATTGGCAATAATAAGAACTCTGGTACTGTCAACATACATGTGAATGACTTAATTCATATAGACTTTGCATGATTATTTTATTTCCCAGAGGTTTACTGCCTTTTTGCACATCATATTTTTGATTTATTTTGTGTTCAAATTGTTCATATGCTGCTTTTTGCACACAATTTCTGATAATAAAAGTATTTGAAAACAAATAATATTTAAACCATCAAAAGCAGGTATTTCGGGTTTTTTTATATTGAAACGGAAAAAATTTAATCGGCCGATATATCGGTTATCAGATTTTTTTATTCCATAATATCGGAATCGGCATCGGCCCCATAAAAACCATATCAGCCGGGCCCTAGTTTGCATGACCTTTATCAAGTTCAGAATTTGATCATATTTGGAATTATAGTGGAATATTACTGTGCATGTAAATATAGCCGGTGTTCCTGCTCAGCTTGTCATTATGCCTTATTAACCAGTTTACAGACTGAAGGTTGTCAAGTGGTTCAGTGCTGTTAAACGGTGCCACCACCAGCGCTAAGAAGAGAGCACTTTTGATGTTGCACCAGCTTCCTCTGCTCGGGGCAGTCTGGCACGTCAATAATCGGCAGCAGTTTCCATTAGTGCTCCACATGTTGGAGGTTTAGCTGTGACGTGGTTTTAATTATCATGGGGGGCGGATAAGGGTGGGGTGAGGGTGGCCGTTGGGCTGTGGCCATATGCCGGCCTCGGGTCCCCAGGGACTAAGCCAGAGGCTTAATGAGCAGCCCCGCAGGAATTAGTGCTACTTTAACCTCAGTGTTTTGACTGCACCGAGAAGCCCGCTGCTCAGCTGATTTACAGCCACTGACGGGGGGAAGAGGAGGAGCCGCTAAGGAGGCTGGGACCCTTATCCTTGTAAAGTTCTTCCTAAACGGTTTCAGGATAGAGCTTTAGCACAGCACTTTCCTCCACCTGAGAGCCATTAAGAGGAAAGCTTAAATCTTCCATTACTAAGGCTGGGAATTGTTAGAAATCTTTCAATACTTGTGCCAATACAATAGCAGGTATTCAGCACTGATAACAAAACTCTACTGTTTTTGATCAACTAGTTTGAGAAATATTAACCTGTTTTTCTAAAAAACATATTTTTAAATTTAAGAATAGAAGCCAGAGTTCACAGATAAGCAGTTGTTGTAATGTATAGTATATAAACAATTAGAGTAAGATATAACTTTTCCATGCCAGAAAATTAAATGCCATTTTAAAAAAAAAAAAAAAAATTGTAATATAAAGAAAGTCAAACTTTTCAACTAAATTTAGTCAAGTTTGACGGGCGGCTTTTTGGGCTGTGCTGTCATCAGCTGCTCCAATAATAGATTTCAACTTTGCTGTAAAGAAAAAAGATTAAAGCTCCACTTTATACTTTATAAAGCTCAATATCACCTCATGTTTCACTTGCATTCTGAGCCACATGCCAGGGGCCTCTTAATACCATGTGATTTGCCTACTAAGGGCCCAAGATATATAAGTGCTTCGAGAGCTTAAGTCCTACAATGTACTGCCGAAGAAGAGGAAGATGAAGATATTATAGTAGCTGCGCTGAATGGCTTTCTAATCTGCCATGGATTTAGGAAACACTTCAAGACTTTGCACAAATGGGAAACCTGGGTGCAGCGCAGCATAAAGCCATGACACAGATATGAATGTACAGAAAACATTTAAGACATGAAGGAAACACAGGAAGCAGGATGTGGGACAGTGTTTGATGCTGAGTATCGGAAGCACTCACACACAGTAAATGAGAACATCAGTGTGTCGCTGTAATCTTTCTTACTCCACATTTCACATCATTTCTGATTTTTACATTTGTGTTTATTGTATGAATCTGAAGTGTCCGATCTGAGATGGACTATGCGAGCGCTCTTACCATCCTGTCATGCCATTACTGCTACTTCAACATCACAGCCCTCTTCAAACATTTTCTGCTGATTGATCTTAATGGAGCCCACCCGCTGTGTTGTGCTGTAGCCTCAACACAAACCAAGGAAAGACAACGGGGGGCAAATTACATCAAGCCTGTATCTCTCATGTGATATTACTGTGGTGACCGAAAGTCTGCCTCGTTCTTAATCAAGTCTGAGAGGTGTAAAATATGGACTAACAGCTTCAGTGTCAGTGGTTGTCGAGGACGAATGTGCCTATCAGACAGGGTGCATTGATTCTGAAGATAAACTTTGAAGGCCTGGAGACAAAACCCAGTTCCAAATTGTCATAGTGACAATAAATGTATGTTTCATATATATGTTTCTAAATGTACTGATCAGTTGTGCTTGATGCCGCTCTACCTGAGGACAGAGGACAGAGCTCTGCTATAACAAGATTGACAGGCTGTGCTTGTTTCCACATGGCTTCACATGATTGAACCATGATTGATGGTCAGTCAGTCACACAGGAAGCCCACTGGCCTGTCATTCAGCCCATCCTCAGACACAGCTGAAGAGCTTCTCTTGTCATCCTCTCTCCTGAAAATATCGATACACTAGAGTATCACAATATGTTTTGTGATACTGTATCAGTTCTAAGACATACTGAATCATTTTTTAATTAATAGTTAACACGAAAAGATTGTAAGAAAGTATTGTCTTGCCAGATTCTCACTAATGTACAGTCCTTGAAAGTATGTGGTCTACTGACCCTTCCATTGACCAGCAAAATGTCCACGACAAGGTTTAAAGATGCACCACTATGGCAGAGAATCCAAACTTTAGAAGGGAGGAGAGTAACACATGAGCTGTGGGGGGGATGCCCAGGCTTATGTGCTGTGGAGAGTGCCATGTTAGTGATGGCTCTGTTACTGAGATCAGAGAAGTTGGGAAACCAATGATTTTGGAAGCAGTGTGTGTAACACGGGACAACTTGTTGTTGTTGGAGACGCACAGCATGATGAGAAAACGGGACGCAGTAGATTATGACTGAGTATATTTTATATATACATCATTTTATTATTGTAAGTGTGTATGTGCATGGCTGCCATGTAGTAATTATGACACACACCATATAATCACAACATCTCTGCAGCAGAGCCACAGCTAAACTTGGATCGCCGAGGTCGTATCCTCTGTGGCATTTCTGTGAATTTAGGAGACAGTTTAACAACACGAGGCGGAGTTCAATTCTACAATTACACTCATATCACACATGTTGGACTTCTTAAAGGTGGTTCTGCTAAAAAAAATTTAAGCATAAGAATTTTGACTATATTTAGGCAAAAAGTATATACACACAATTATTTAAAGATCCCTGCTGGAAATACAGCCAATGTCTCATAAACAAAACACCCTTCTTGGTGGCACAATCACCGCTGTCAATACTGCCAATGTCTCACCCATTTTTGGTGACAAGTTGCCACTGGAAATGCCACTAATGTCTCATTTTAAAAAAAAAAAAAAAACACTTTTGGTGGCACAGCTGCCAGTGGAAATGGAGCCAATGTCTCACTAAAACACACTTGCTTTGGGTGGCACAGTCGCTGCTGGAAATGCCACCGATATCACTAAAAATCCCACCAATATCTTGCTAAAAAACACCTGTTTTTTGTGGCAAATCGCCACTGTAAATGCTGTCAATGTCTCTAAAAAAGCACCTGCTTTTGATGGCACAATCGTGGCTGGAACAGTCACTGACATCTCATTAAAAAAAAGCTTTTGGTGGCACAATTGCCACTTGAAATGCCACCGATGTCTTGTTAAAGAGCACCCACTTTTTGTGGCCTAATTGCCACTGTAGATGCTATTGATGTCTCTCTAAAAAAGCACCTACTTTTGGTGGTACAATTGTGGCTGTAAATGTCACTGATATCTCACAAAAAATGCTTTTGGTGACACAGTTGCCACTGGAAATGCCACTGATGTCTTGCTAAAGGACACTTGCTTTTTGTTACACAAATCACAGCTTTAAATGCCATCAATGTCTTGCTAAGAAACACCTGGTTGTGTTATTTGGTGATCTGGAACAGTGGTTTGCATTGTTTTACAATCTGCCATACACCATCCCCTCCACCTGTCAGTGACAACATCAGCTCATCTACATTTAATCACATCACTTTAAAAACATTGATATGATGTGTAAGAAACGTACAAATGTAATGTATCCAAGGTTTTAAGAAATATACATTGCCAACATTTTCTTGTGGGAACTGGGCTGAATAGAAATATTGAAAAATAGCTTTGTATTTTTGACATTTTAGTTGGTCAGTTTATAAAATTGATATTCTTACTGTTCACTTTGCGTCTCTTGTGTATGGCTGAGTTCTACTGTGCATGTGCGCGTGTGTACTCATAGCTATAAACCTTGTTAAGACAAAGAATGATGAGCCTTAAAGATTATCCCAAGCCGGAACACAATCCTCTTTGGAGGTGCTGAGCAGTGGGGGCGTTTCTGAGTCTGGGTGCTGTCTAGACGCTGCAGCTCTGTGTGCAGCAGGAACGTGCTGTACTGAGCCAGGCAGCTGCACACGCTGGCGCAAGGAGCCACAGCTGATTCACACGGTCTCCTCCTCGGAGGCACAGCAGATTCTCATGTCTGAAGTCACCCAGTCACAAGACACATACACACACTCACAGAAACAGGAATGTGTAGTTTGCGTTCCAGAGACATATTTGAGGCAGTGCTATCAAAGGTGGAGTGATGTTGCCTGTGTCCCCTCGCCCCCAGTTCATCCTCCATCACTCAGAGGATCTTAAATCGTCATGGCTACTGCGTCATTTCCACTCCCCAGACTCTGCCAGCCTGGCTCTGCCAGCAGAGCGAGGACCCATAGTACTCACTGTGCTCAGGAATGTGGTAACCTAGCAACGGGGATGGAGAGACAGATCACTGCGTTGGGTCGATGATAGGCGCCCGTGCCTTGTCTGCTTCGAGGTAAATCTTGCTTCTGTGATGTCACCCTAGGGTGTCATCAGTTGCCCACATACTTGAATGTTCATGCTTTCATGTGCATTACTACTCTTTGTTTACTTCATGGAAGCAGATTTTAAAAAACAGACATCAGGTCATCATCAGGTTGAATTGACACAACTTGGGGGGCATGAAGAGGTCTGGAGCCGGACAGTGTGCAAACCTTCTTTGTGCAGTAGTAGAAGTATTTTTTTGTCTTTCACCTGAGTATTTTTGCCTTGATATGCACATACTTGTTCCCTCAAATGGCACAATTTCCCAACTTTTTAGTATATTTTGGTCATCATTTTAATAAATACATATACAGAACAGTAAAGCATAGTTTGAAAGGTTAAGAGCAGGGTTGGGTGGGACATCCTGGTAGTATGGTGGGTAAGATGGATGCCATATATCCCTTATGTGATTCCAGCTGTGGACACTTGCTTTATGTCATATGCCTCTCTTTCCATGTTTGTTTTCTCCATCTCTGCTGTCACAGTTGCCAGAGACAATACAACTCCAATCAAAAATCCAATATAAAACAACAACAACACTAATGAATGTATCTATTAAAGGGATACTCTGCTGATTTTAAGCAGCTCTGGATGACTGATTTTTACTGGCTCCAGGGCTGTTGCTTGAACTCAGGATTGTATTTCTGAATATTTGTTTGCCTGCCATCACAGATACAAAGAGTATAGAAGCGGATCAAAAGAGAGGTCCGCCTCTTTCTCTCTCTCTCTGTCAAACTTTGACCAAACTTAAATCAAATGGTTAAACTAGGCGGTGATGATCAACTATAAACCAGATTTTACACTATCCAATTAGGTGGGAACATTTTTATATTTTGCGATATAAATGTCTTCCCTTTTATTTTATTTTATGTTGGTTTTGCTGACAGCCGGACGGTTGCGTTAACATGTGGAAACATTTCCACTGCCCAGTTTCCGGTCTCCACTGGTTTCTTAGCTGCTCTGCACTGCACACTACCCAGTTTGGGACGGGGCTTACATTAGTAAGCTAGCGGTATTCCCCATGTCGCCTCGGTGAGTAAGCAAATGAGGCCAAATAAGCAGCACTGCTAACAATAGCTAGCTCTCAAAAAACCCAGATGGCGCATTGTGCAGTAAACTGAAAACGTATCTATAGACTGACATGTGTAACCTGTCAAAGATATTCTCAGTATTTAACCAATTAACAGTTAACTGTTGATGTTCTTGTAATACGGGACTTTTTGTTAACAGGAAGTGGGCACAATACTGTTTCCTGTATTGTAAAAACAGAGGCTGAAAAAATTGAGATCAGTATCAGTTAACTGTCATGAAATTACACCCTTCAGCTGTAGCATTTATTGGTCTGGTGTAGTGCAGTGCATTGTGGTAGTTGTTGTTGTTGTCAGGTTTCTCTGGTAATGTAGCACCAATTTTAAAAGCATTTGCATCTTTCTATTGCATAGACAGCCCAGTTTTATGAATAGACCATCTTTCCAGCAGTGAAAGACTTCTTTATCAAGTATTGTGTGAGTATCAAAGCTCGAGCTACAGTATCTCATCCCTCTGTGCCATAGAGCTCCAGAAACTATTAAAAACACATTAGTGAGCCACGCTTAGTGTGTCACTGGGTAACATGTTCCTTCACCTCCATGAACACTCATGCTGTAGAATATTTTTACTATGTCCCACATACATCACTCTGCTGCCCCAAATACTAGGACACCAAATGTGGATTTATCCACTGCTGAAAATAGTGCCCAACAAACTCACTTTGCTCCTGTTTGATTAGCATTTGCGAGGAACTTACTGAGCCTTTTTATTATATTAAAGGTACAGTAAAAGATTAACAGAATTTTTGTATTAGTATTTTATATCTATAAGATAATGAAAATGTGCAGTACAGATTCACGATATATCCATATAACCACAGACTATAAGTTGACATGTTGTAAAAAAAAAAAAGAAAAAAAAAAAAATCACATTCGGAAAACATGGACTGTTGTGGATGTTTTAAGAAGAAGGTTTAAAACGTAGATATAAATACAGCTCAGAACTTCTGTTGACTGACAGCATGGTCTTATTAAACCCCATTGAGAAGAAATTAATGGTTACTGCACTAAAAACCAGATTCCCGTTCAGAAATTAGAACAATTAAAAGGTTTTGCTTCCAGTAGTGACATTATGTTAAACAGACACCAGAGTAGAAAGGTTAAATGTAAAAGATACTGCCTCTGTGGTAACAGGGTGCAGAGCTGTGCCTGGTCTAGCACTTTCTTTTCATCTTCAGGGTAGAGGAAGTTACTACAGCGCCAGGCAGTATGGCATCAAACTCATTCATTCCCTCTGTGTAGGCCATGAAGAAAACTTGGATGCTGGGTAATAAAACATGCATCTGCTGTTAGTGGAAAAGCATAATGGCTTAATTTGTGGACGGCAGTGTAGTTCAAAGTAAGCTCTGTGTTTTTCTTCTGCTGTTGGAAGCTGTTACAGAAAGGGCGGAGCAGGGAGAATGACATGAGCCAGAGTCAAACCCGTGACACGTGCCGTAGCCCAGTTCGACTTCAGGTCGGCCCGTTTGCTGGAGTGAAACTATGAAGATGAAACGCAGAGAGTTGGAGCGGGACACAGAGGCCTCCTTGGCCTATTTATAGACTGACTGGTTGAGTTGGCAGAAGGCACTTCATCAGCAAAACTGCTTTCCTCCGAATGGAAGAAGTGAGCAGTTATTTTCAGCGTTTTGGGGCAGAGCCATATTATTACAAAGCTCTTGTTCTCACTGAGGTGAATGGAAACTAACTCTCTTTAAGGTGTATTTGAGGCTTTTAACCACATCCTGCAGGCAGTCATGTACTGATGACACTGATATAGTTCTCAATGTGTGTTTGCTCTCTGCCACTGGAGTTCAGCAGGGGTGTTGCACCTTCTTCACAATTGCACATTTGCAGGAAGGCGCAGCACCCACCACAATCTGAAAGGCACAGTTGGTACAGCTTTTGTTTGTCGCTTTAGACCTTTAGCTAGATTTTGTGTCATAGTGATATCTCCCCCTGGCATTTGGCCCCTTTAGCATTATAATTGTAAACATTGTAAACGTGGCCTGTCAACACTAAGAAGCAAACCTCTACACATATTCCTTGCAGGATCAGCGAAAGCGTGAGCATGAACACACTCACGATTGTCTGCACGGCCTTATTTCTGATATGTCATCTGAATACAGTGTGTGACCCTTACACCACTGTCCTTTGTCTCGTTGACCTGAATGCTGTGGAAGTGGAGAAATTGTGCAGCAATGCGTTCTTACAATGCTCTTCAGTGTAGCATTTCTCTTTCTCTGGCTCACTGCATAAAACACTAATTGTCCCTGACAAAGAATTAATTTTGGTTTAAAACTTTGTACTATTCTTATTTGAATGTGAGCAGGTGACAGTGTTAGGAATTCTTGGGGCATGTAACTAACCCCAGCTGCTATATAGTATTACTAACTTCATCAAACATTGCTTTCAAATTGAGTTTTTATGACAATATGCTAGGCTTTGGTGGTGTTTGTTTTTTTGTTTTTTTTCCATGTCTTAATACCTTTTTGACTTTTCATGGGACTTTTCATGACTTTTCAAATTTTTTTTTATCAAACAGAAAAATACAACCACACACCCTTTGAATTCAAGTGTTTTTCTCTCAGCAGCCTAAAACTAGTGTAATTGCCTTGTTAAGTCATCATAAAACAGACTTTATTCAAACTCAACAAAAACAAAACAGAACTCACCAAAGAGTCTCAGTCTTTCCATTGTTCCAACAATCACTGACTCTGGTTAGTTCGAAATAAACCCTTAATTCATTGACTGACATGTAAAACACATGTTGTCTTTCCCTGTTGCTAGCCAGCTGTTTACAATCCTATAACGTTATCAGAGACAGCACCTCACTGTAGTGATGCAAGCACTGCGGCAGTCCGTGGTAGTGAGGAGGGAGCTGAGGCAGAAGGTGACGCTTACGTCCCAACCCTCACCTATGGTCATGAGCTCTGGGTAATGACCGAAAGAATGAGGTCATGGATACAAGCGGCCGAAAAGAGTTTTTCTCCGTGGATTGGCTGGGCTCAGCCTTAGAGATAGGGTAAGGAGCTTTGACATTCGGAGGGAGCTCAGAGTAGAGCCACTGCTCCTTCATCTCGAAAGGGGTCAGTTGAGGTGGTTCGGCATCTGATCAGGATGCCTCCTGCACGCCTCCGCTGAAGATGTTTCGGGCACTTCCCACTGGTAGGAGGCCCCATGGCAGACCCAGAACCCACTGGAGGGATTACATATCTCATCTGGCCTGGGAACGCGTTGGGGTCCCCCAGGAGGACCTGGAAGGCTTTGCTGGGGTGAGGGACATCTGGAGTGCCTTGCTCGGCCCGCTGACCCTGCGACCTGGCCCCGAATAAGCGTATGACAATGGATGGATGAATAGACTTTCTAAAATTGTCCTTAAACAAAAAAAACCCAAACAAGGTAGCCCATCATGTGACAGCTATCTCATGGGTCTATTTTAATGGTGTCTGTTCTGATGATGATACTGGTTTCATGTCCTGCCATGGTTACCGTCTACCAAGATCTGTATCACTTAATTGATATGTAAAGGGATAATGTAGAGTGAGCTTCTGTTGGGGTCCTGTATCACCATTCCAGGGTTTATTTAGAAAAGTAGACATGCTTGCTATACATTCATTCTATGCTGAGTCTATTTATAGCAGAAGTCTGCTATTCAGAAATAACGGATCGTAGCACAGTGTCATTGACCATTGTCATTCAGCAAAGCCATGTAATAATATAGCTGGGTTTAGTCATGTCTCTGAGTAAGAGAGAATACTTATATGACAATGTGTAATTTGAACTCAATATTGTACCTTTATTGGTCGTCATATTCATTACAGAACATTATTTTGTTCATTGTATTAACTTAGACATCACCACAGATCTGACTTTGTTCACATGATTAGATGATGAGATGATCTGAACTGAAAAGGTACTTTACCATTTTTGTACCATGAAAGCTATGACTCATCACACTGTGGACTTAAGTTTCAAAAAGTCTCATACCATTATCAGCAAATCTGAAGGACACAGTGTTCTCCCGGTGTGTCTTGTGAAGACAAATAAGCACCTGAAAATGTCAAGCTGTCCCTCTAAGGGTGCCTATAAAGTGACTGTGAAGGTGTCTCCTCTATTCTGTGCTACTTTGTTCCTGAGCCAAAGCCCAGTGGTGCTGCCAGCCTGCTGTACACACACTGATCACCGCCTGACAGCTTACAGCAGCTCAGCAGGTGAAGTGAATGACGTGTGCACACATTGAAGACACATACATGTGATATTCTTGAGTACCAAATGTTATTATCCAGCTGTCAGAGAATGCTTGTCATTTGCGTAGTCAGAGCATTTACTGTAAAGGATTAAATCACATGAGTGATAAATGTGAAACTGCAGACGAAACTGAATTTAAAGTGTGATGTTTCCTGCCTTGTACCGTGGAAGAAAAGCACTTGAATGAAATCAAAAGATAATTGATGGTTTCCTCCGAGCAGCAGATGAATATTTCAATGAGGCGAGCGGAGGCAGCATCTTGTGTTGGTGTTGATTCATCCAGAGCCCAGGGGAAGGAACGAGCGTGGGGGCTGCCAGGTCAAGTCCTGGACACAGCTGCATTATTAACAGAAGGTCAGCTGTCAGCACACGTCTGCAGGGCTCACATCAAGCAGCACACTCAATTTTGCGCCTGTGGCTGACATGTTTGTAACCTTGTAGGCCATTTAATGAAGGTTCATGAGCCCTCTGTTCTAGCTTCCATGCTTTTTTTTCGTGTTCCAATAAAACTGAGCCAGACCACAAGGAGCACATAACGCACAGAGCATCTGGAGCAACTTTTATTACCTCGCCATAAAAACATATACTGGGTGAGAGTCTGCACATATCGACTTAAAAAAAAATCTATAAAGTAGGGACAGAAATAATTTACACTAAATCTACACATTTAATTAAAATGTGAAAATAAAGAAAATGATCGTCCAAATATTTAGGACAAATACTTAAAAAAATTGCCATCAATTTATTTATTTATTTATTTTTTGTTGTTGTGAACTGTTCAACTGGTCATTGTAGCGCCAATAACTTAATGTTTTGGGCTCATCATAATGAAAAACAGAGCTGAAACTTCGAGCTGCTCTCCTCTCTCCTGTCGAACAGTCAGTTCACTATCTGGCCAGTTAGCACGAGCTAACATCAACACCAGGTCCCCAGGCAGTGCGCCGGGCTTTGAAGTCAGTTTTCATCGTGGCCAAACCAGTGGAATTACATTTGTCACATGATGCCATTGGGCCCAAAAAGACTTTTACCATTGACTTCCATGGCTAGTGTCACAGTTAAATGACTCGTTTCTCTATCATGATTTGATCTATTTGGTCCAATAACATTTCAAAAGTCCAGAAGAACCACATTAATTAATTTTTATCCCCATTCAATATAGCAACGCGCTAAACTCGAAGTAGCCAGCTCAGCGGGTGGAGGTCTCTAGTGTGTCTGGTCTATGGCCAAGCAGTGCGAAAGTAGTGCAGATCATCTGAGAAATGTTATACCTGGCAGTTGAACTTTTTTGGCTTCATGTCCCACTGAACAACTTTCATAGGCTGAACAGGGGCCCCACCTCCAACACTGTTTCCAGTTCTCTTCATATATTCATGATTACCAGAGCAGCAGTGGTTAAAATCTGACACTGATCCATTTAAAGGTCTGAATAAACTCACGCCAACAACAAAACAGCTGGACTCAGTTGTTACACCCATTAATACCTATTACAACATTAGCTGTGTGATGCTAACAGTTAGCCTTGTCACTGTGCATGTGCAAGCGGACTCTCATCAACTATCGCCATAGTGGATTGGTGCTCTCATGATAAACAGAAAGAAAAGAGGGCTATGCACAGCTCCACAATAAATAAGATTTAACTATTTTAAGAGTTCAGTGTGTTATATGAAACATAATAATGGAACATAATATAAAAAGTATGTTTTCTTTAGTGCATAATCACCTGAAAAATAATGGTTGTGTTTTTGTTAACTTAGATTGAGCCATTTATATTTACATAGGGAGCAGGTCTTCATCCACGGATTCCACCATGTTGCACCGCCATGTTTCTGCAGGAGCCCAGAACGGATAAATCATTGGCTCCAAACAGGGCCAATCACATTATCATGTCGGCCAGCGTGGTTAGCAGCCCCTCCGTGACGAGCCAAACCGCGTCAGAAAAACACTGATTGTTAATGTTAATGTGCGTCATTCAGTGTTTTTACCAGTTTAAATGACTGGGTCCATTTGTGTTTGAGAGGAGGAGACCTTGGTGGATAATTCAACACATGGTAAAAACCTCCTGAACAATGAACACCCATGGAATCCCAACTGGAGTTCACACTTGAAACATGGGAGAAGTTTCAGCTGGTTGCAATCTATAGTCCTCACTGAAAGATGCCTTTAAATCCTGCACACTACTCCTTTAAATTGTAAAAGAAAAAGAAGAAAATCAATATGTGGTCAGTGCTGATATTTTAGGAGGCTACCATAAATGAATTACTGAATTTATAATTTTTGTATTGTCATTAAAAAACAAACAGGATACCTACTAAATGAACGAATATCCAAATAGTCAAATATTTTGCCCCACTGAGAGCAGATCTGTTTGTAGTCTGGACTCACGAAGGTCAAGGACTCTGGCTTCAGCAGTTGCAGTGCTACGTCGCAGTCTGCCTTCTCTGTCTCCACTTAGGAGGATCATTAGGTGTCCACCGCCATCCTCCTTCACCAGTACTGCGGCTGTTGTTGTTGCTGCTGCTGACACTGAGCTGCCCTGACACAATGGTGTCACCGCTGGTCCCGCCCAGCTTGAATGTGACTGACGGGAGCAGGGAGAGCAGAGGCTAGTTCTCTTCCACGCAGTATGGAGAGAGGTGAGCGTGAGGGAGGAGAGGATCATGGGAGCAGAAATGTTTGAGGCCTGTGTTGTTGTGATCCACGCTCAGCCAGCAGGAAGAGATGGAGACAAGCATGTGGCCTCTCTGCTTCCCCCAGCGGAACCACAGACGAGCCGGGCAGCTCGCGGGAGGAAGGGTTGTTCCAGTTTTGACAGCTCGCAGCTCACAATCCCGACCGGAGAGGAACCATAAAAAAGACTGGAGATACATTAATGCTCGAAACTGACTGCCTCCCATCTCGTTTGTGCTTTATGGCTGTTTACTGGCTGAGGTGGCGCACACAGTCCTTTATCGTCCCCACACTGGGAGGCGACCTATACACTCTGAGGAGCTCACACTGAGAGGGATAAAAGCGGGACAGAGTGTGTGATTTTTAATGAAGGGGGCTGGAGCATCCTCAGGCAGGCCTCCTGTGGGGACACGTGCTGTAAAAAAAAAAAGAAAAAAAAAGAGAGAGAGAGAGCTGTGAAAACAAGATAATCTAGCCCAGCTCCTTGGCTTTATAGACTCTACTCCACCCAGGGCCTTTGAAATAAACTGAAACCTGGCAGTGCTGCAGCTAGCCTTTGAATCGCAGGAATGCTTACTTAAGGCCAAAACTTAAGTCTTTAATGTTGACCTAGGAAGGCCACTAGCAGCTACTCATGTCTGGTGAGGTCCACCTTTTTGAAGTCTTGCAGTGTTTTTGCAGGGCGTTTAAAAACAGTCTTCCCAAATAATTTCTACTCATTTTAACATTCCCTCCTTTACTGACATTGTCTCTCATCGTAAATCATTTCCTACTGTTGTAACGGAGCTGTTGTCACTTTGTAGGCCAACTATAAATAGCCACGTTCCATGTTTTCCTTTTCGATACCAGCTGGCTGTTTCTTAGTAAGTGTCTCTGGTCAGCTGTGTGTACTTTCCTCTGGCTCACCACAGCAAAGCATAGTTCCCTGGAAAAGGGAGGCTGCTTTGTCTCATTGTGGTGATGCTGGCCCGATGGAGGCAGCGGGAGTGTTTTGAGGAGGCAGGGATCACAGCTGAGGCAGCAGCAGTGTTGTGTCGGCAGCGTTTCCTCTGTGATGTGCCAGGTGACCTCAGTGATCCCCGGCACGGAGCCAGGCCTGACTGAACGAGGGCCGCCCTCAGAAGGTCTGCGCCAGAACATTGGTCTAAACGGACGGGCCTTTTAGATAATGCCCCCCAAAAACTGAATTATACGTGTTGTAAAATGCACAATGAGTTTAATTTCTTAATTTGTAAACCCACACAAGGCAGTTGGCTGTTGATTTGTAACTTTTGCATATCCCTGTCATTACACACAACACACACATGCAATCATGGCAGAGAGGCTATTGCAGGGTCAGCCACAGTATTATGGCACCATTGAAGCAGTTTGGGGGCTCAGTGTCTTGCTTAAGGGCACCTCGGCACTGCCCAGGGGTGAACTGGCACCTCTCCAGCCGTCATCCCACACTCCACAGTCAGTCCATATGGGGACTTGAACCAGCAGCCCTCAGGTTCCTAAGCCAGACTGAGCTACTGCCACCCCATGTGTTGTATTAACATGTTTAGTCATACACCATTAGGATGATATACAATGAAATATACAGAATATATAAGTGTTAACAATCATGTAAGACAAAATACAAAGTGTTTATATCCAAAGCAGTAACTGTACAATGTTTCCAACATAATTGACTCATACCTAAATGGTGTTCTGTTTTTCATTTGCGCATGTTTGACATGCATATTAAAGCAAGATATTTTGCATGTGGTGTTGAGGATGTGTTTTTCTCACAACATGCAATAGAAAAGATAGATAGAAGATATGACTGGAAATGGGTGAATGATTGGTGGATTTCGGTGCGGCAACAGTTCAGGAAACAAAATTTGACCACACAAATAAGTGGGAAACATTCCTTTTTTAAGTTTCAAAGTGATTAGGACTGGGTATCGGTACTTGATTCCTTTAAGGTATCAACTGAAATAACCCAATACCAAGTAGTATCAGAGCTTCTCCAGTCAAATGATACCTGCATTCCTTCCTTTTTTAACCCAGACCTCGGAAAAATAGCTATATGTATAGTTTTGCTTGCAGCCAATCACTCACATTTTTCACGTTTTTAGGGCTTTTTTTGCCTTGAATGACAGGACAGTGGTAGAAAGACAGAGAAGGTGCGAGGGGTGGAGGATGACAGGCAGCAAAGGGCTGTGAGTGGGAGTCGAGCCCAGGCTGCTGCAGAGGACTCAGCCCCATGTTCTTGAGTTTAATGTGATGTGTGATTGGCTCATTGCCGCAACAGCTATAACCCATACAGTCTGTGGTGATGGAGCTTGACGGAGTTGGCAGTTCAATGTGCCAAGATGCCGCCAAAATGTTTGAAAGTATTGTTAACTACACACCTGTTGTGTCTGGTAGCATTTTACACAGCTTAATGGTTTCATTCATATGATGGGTGTCTATCAGTATCACTTTAAGGGTCTGGTATCTTTAAACGATACCCAGCCCTACCAGTGTTCCATTGGTACAGTTGAAATTAATTCATTACATTTAATTAACCCTTCACCACGCCTTCCTCAGTAACTTTTGCTAAGCCCTGTCCAATTTGGGGTCTTTTTGGAACAATGAGTTTCTGATTTCAGACAAAAGCAGGCTTCTTATCTTTAAATGGTGACCATTGATTTTGCCGGCTGAATACACATACAGTATGTTGCTGGCAGAGCTCGTTAATTAGTGTCAGCTCCATGAGTTTGTTAAAAAACTCAGTCTGACTGATGAGTTCAATGAAGTGGTTTTTAATAAATTCCCCCAAATCCTACAGAGGGCAGGACAGAGCTGCTAGCTTTAGCATTACCCTAAACTACCTGAAAATGAAACTTGGCCTGATATCCATAGATTCTGGTTTATCTTTTCCTTTATTCTGCCCCTCTCTAGCTCCTCATCTGTCTCCCACACACTGTCTCGTTATCAGTGAACAGTGATTAATGATGTACCTTCACAGCCGGCTCTAGATGTGATGAGAGGTGAGGCAGCAGAGGATACAGTTCAGCTCAGAGACTGGACACTCAGGCTGAATAAATATTACGGTTGAACTGATGGTTCGACTGTAGTGACCCAGCTTTCTGTCAGGGTGCTGCTGCCATGTTTATGCCTGATCTGATGCACAGTGACTTGCAGCTGTGGTGACAGTGGAGTAGGGTCCTGGCTGCATGCACTCATGCTTATAGCTTGACTGCATATGAATCAATGAAAGAGGAAGCAATAGAGTGAGGATGTGTCTGTGTGGGGCATGTGATGCTTGTGTGGATACACCCCTCCATCTGTCTGTGTGTTGGTGTGTGTGTGAATGGTAACCTTGCTTGGCACGGGCCTCCTCCCATGGCGGGATGCTGCATGACACAGGCAGGACGGCATGCTGGGAGTGCAGAGATGAGGCTTTCCCCTGGCAGAGAAGATGTGACACCCAGAGCCCATCATTAGCCTGCTCCCTTTGTCAAGTGTCGGGGTGCTCACTCCTCCCCTCCCTATCTTCCTGTCTATCCACTCCATCTCCCGCCCCCTGTTGACTCTCTTCTTCACTTCGGTTCCGCCTCGCTCTCCCCCCCTCCTGCTCCTCCTCTTTATCAGCCACTGTTCTTCTTTCTCTGCTCTGTGCCCTCCGTTTTTGCCCCTGTAATCTTTTTCTACCTCATTAATACTCCACGCAGACCTCCCTCCCTCTCTCCCTGTCTGTCTGTCTGTCTATTTTGGTCTTCCTCCTGATGAAGGGCACAGCAGGAGGACAGCGTAAAGTGAATAATTCTTTCATGGTGTGTTGTCTGTACTACAACAGGGTGAGTTGTAGAAATAGGTGGTGTCAGAAGCTTTGTGTTGTAACTTTCTGATCACTTGTGGGAGGTGCCATACAGACAGCCTAATGGCCTCTGCCATTTTGGACTCTGGTTCTCTCTGCTTCCTTAAAGGTCAGCAATGTTCACAATTTTTCAACGGTATGAACTTAAACTGATATTTATGAACAGAGGCAGACAAATGAATGTTAGCGGTTCATGGAAAAAGGCTCCAACTCTAACCATTACATTGCATCATACTAAGTTAAATCCCAGCTGTCGAGTATGAAAAATGTCTGGCACACGAGACAACTAAGCAACTCATCTTTGCTGCAAAATTGAATATGTCAAGAGCAATAATGTTTTTATTTGAGCAAGGGGTCATGTAACTATGTGAAAGATAGCATTCATAGTGATGAACCCTCAGAAAACTATCGGTCAAGTCACTACTGTAGAGCGTTTTAGCTTCTTTCAGCTGTAGTGTAACTTTGCTGTTTTGGTTCAGTTTCATTGCTTTAATTCAGCCACAGCAGACAGCTGTAGCTCTGATAAACCTACTGCTCTCAAAGTTAGTGACTAGCTGGGGAACATAGTGGAGTATTTAGCAGGTAAAGAGTCAGACACTTCTCCAGGAGTTGGTAGAGACTAAAACAGATTATTGGTAATAATTTATCATTTATGTATTGTATGTGATGCTCAGAAAGCGTATTAATTGTGCTTTAAACTAGATATACAATACCCATATATACTGTAGATGACTGATATGATTCCTCATTGCAGTCATTTTAATGGTGATTTACTTGCTTTAAAGAACTTTATCTCCCTCTTACTGTATACTGTGTATGTTATTGATTATGTGCGTATTTGTCGTCATACAAGTGTCAGTATATAGAAAGTAGAGACTGTAGCCATGCCCTTACGCTCTGCTAGATTGTGCAGCCATTGTAGACCTCCAAATTCACTGTCCTCAGTGACATGTATCCAATTGCAAGCATTGACAAGAGGCGTAAGCCAGGCGGATATATATCAGGAACAGTTTGACCTTTTTTGTCAGATTTAAAAGTGCTGGTGTTAGGCATATTGTTTTACACAGCCAGGCCACCTTTTCCCTGCCTCCAGTCTTTATGCTAAGCTAGGCTAATCACCCTCTGGCTCAAGCTCTCTACTTGAAAGAGCAGTGCGTAGGATTTAGTGGCATCTAGTGGTAAGGTTGGAGATTGCAACCAACTGAATAGCCTTACGTTCACCCTTCCCTTTTCAAGTGTTTACAGTGGCCTTTAGGTAATGCAAAAAAGGGAAAGGCCCCTTTTAGAGCCAGTATTTGGTTTGTCCATTCTGGGCTTCTGTAGAAACAACATGATGGACTCAATGGAAGAGGACCAGCTTGGTATGTAGATATAAACGGCTCATTTTAGGGGGATAAAAATTCAACAGGTAATTATACACCTACAAAAAACATGATTATGGATATTATATTGCATTTCTGCTAATAGATGTCCCTAAATCCTACACACTCCACCTTTAGCACATCAGCATGTGTGGTGTAAAACTTTTCATCTAACTCTTGGAAAGAAAGCAAATAAGTGCACATCCCAAAATCTTTTCCTTTAAAAGAGTGCAAGTAAATGTTTGAATTTCTTGAGTTAAGTATGTAACTACTCTCTGATCTTATTGTGAATAGGGATACCAGGTTACACATATTCTACACGTATGCTCTGCAGAATCAGTAATGCTCCATATACTGCTTCTTCAACAGTTAGCTAATCGTAGATTGTAAATCTTTCTTAACATTCAAGGCAATTATCTGTGCATTTATTGCACTTGCCAGGTGT
This sequence comes from Epinephelus awoara, assembly GCA_035609425.1. NCBI lineage: Eukaryota > Metazoa > Chordata > Actinopteri > Perciformes > Serranidae > Epinephelus > Epinephelus awoara. The sequence continues at coordinate 9,078,441 of CM069305.1, forward strand.
AAAGGGGGTCTGCTTCCATTAGGGTTGGGCGATGTGTTAAAATTTTCCAACTGTCCACTGTCAGCCCAACAAATAAATCCTTAATTAACAGAATTAGATGTGGCTCTACACACTGTTTTTCTACGCTGTCTGCCATTGCTGGCCTAGAGTCTGTAGCTGAGTAGTCTTGTAAGGCTTACCAATCTCAACCCTTTGTTTAAGCAAAATAAAATGAGGAAAAAAGTGCCCCCCAAAGATAACCACTGATGTACTCAGTAAATCACCGATATTTTTGTCTAATTGTCCAACCCTAGTTTCCAGTGGCACAGTTTAAAACTGTAGAGTTGTAGTGTATTACGTGTCCTTGACGATGATTTCTGCTCCCACATGTATGACCCAGTCTGTGTGAAACAAATTAGTAGTCCACCTCTGCAGCCTCCACCCACCCTGTTTCCACTCTGCTGGAGCCGGAGGTGTTTTCACTCAGACAGACACAATCCCGCGGGGCTTCACTTCAGACCTCCAATGACCAAAGGGATGGAAAAAGCCTTCCCTGGGGGGTTAATATGAGATACTCAGACAGCATGCCCTCCATCTCCTTCACCAACCACCCAGACCCCCCTCCCTCGGCTTCTGCATCTAATGACCCCGCCCCATCACCTCCCCATCAAATATAAATGCAGCGTCTTCTCCCCCCGAACGCCATGACATACCTTCAGCTCTGCACACCCGCCACATTAATTATTCACCAAGAGCAGCACGTGTACGTGGGCATGCCTCTGGACAAACCCCCCCAACACTTCTCTTTATCCCTGTCTTTTCTTAGACATGGAGCACAGGTGGATGCCACCTTAATTCATGTTGAGTTAATTGATTTTCATCCCATTTATTCCATAAATCACACTCTTTATATGTTCAAATGCTTTAGGTCTTTGGCTGCAATTAAAGAAGCTAATGAATTTTGTCCATCCAGTGTTACATGAATAGCCTGTTGTGTTAACTAATTATAGATCTGACTCCACTACTGGTCATGTCCTGCTCTGTAATTGGATTTTCCCCGAGGGTTCATTGATTTCATGTTGAAAGAGGCTGAAACATGGGAGGATGTGCTTTCTGACAGGATACTGTAAGCTGCATGTAAGCCAACAAAAGGAGAATAATGCACGATTTCTTTATGGAAACGTGTATGCATTCCAGAAACACTTTGCAACGGTTCATTTTAGTGAAAACGCTGTGACGAACACCTCAGTTCTGGTCGTCGCTTCAGTCGCCTCTGGAGCTGTTTCCCGAGGAGTGAGAGACTGGGGGAGTAAACAGCAAAACAGCCCCTATGGCAAGCAGGTGGCGGCTTTTTCTGCGAAGGAGGAATAATTAATCAGCAGAGAGGGCTGTGTGAAAAGGAGGGAAGGAAGAGGGAAATAAAAGGGATGAAAGAGCCTTCAGTTCAAAGGGAGCAATCAGCGATGAGCTCGGCCCTCACTGGGCCTGCAGAGGGCAGTGGAAGAAGGAGTCGGACAAACAGGGCTCAGAACTGTCACGGCTGTCTTTGGACTGCAGCAGATTGCATCTAACATGAATCCACTAATCTGATTGCTCAAACGATTGTTCTGATTGATTAGAGTTGGTTAGAAAAACACAGTAATTGAATAACAGAATGCGGTGTTTGTTGGATTATTGTCAGGGAAGAAAGGATTTACGTGAGGATATTTCAAACATAAACATGGATTTAATGCTTGTCAGATGATTTGGGGAGATTTGGGAAAGTTAGACAGTGTTTTTCATCAGATTATATTGAACATTCCAGTCAATCCAGTCAAGCCGAAAATGCTAATATTGTCATTTTAGTCAAACTTATTTCACATAAGGTTTTATCTTATCATTATCTAATTAAAAAAACACACAACAAATGTGTCACTTCAGGTCTGTGGTATTCTCACCAGATATTTTATGACCACATTACTTCCCCTCTGATAAAGTAATGTGTTTTTTTTCTCTCAGCTTCACTGTAACATAAACAGGTTTAAACCTCTTTTTTTCTCTCAAGCTGTAGTGTTTTGTGGTTAAAGCTCGGCATCATTGGGCAAAAATTCCATAATAAACTGACAATATTGTAATTCAAGAAAACATTAAATTTCTGCACCTCTGGTTGGGACTTTGGCCAATCACAGGCTGTTTCCAGAGAGAGCAGCTGTCACTCATGTCAATCAAGTATTAATCAAGATTCTGTTGCTGCTTTGCCTATTTTCTCCCTTACAATGTTTTCAGAAACATATTTTAGTACATTGTTTAGCTGTAAAAGGGGAAAGTTTGTGACTTAGCTGCCATGTTAAAAACAGTCAAGCCAAAACAAAACAAATGTTCTCATTTTACAGGTAAACAGTACACTGAAATATGTTTCTGAAAACATTTGAGGTGAGAAATAGGCAATGCAGTAACAGAATCTTGATTAATATTTGATCAGTGCTGCCTAGTTTGACAGTTTGACAGCAGTTCACAAGCCGTGATTGACATGATTGACAGGTGCATTAGCGACTCCTCAACTCTGATTCACTGTTGTCTTGATTCTTGCAAATGCCATTAGGAGCACTATGGGCAGAGGAGCATGAACTCTTTCACAGATTATCTCCCTTATGTAAAATGCCAGGATATAATAACTTTTTGTCATATTTGCTAAAAAAAAAAAGGTACCAACTATAGCTTTAAGATCTCTTCTTTGAGGGAGTCCTGGTCAAGTTGGCAGCACAATCAACATAATCAGTTTCATTTAAAGGATGAAGTATGTTACGCAGTAAAACACATACAGTACATTATAAAATAGTAAAAGGAAAGGGATATACAAGCCATACCAGTGTCAACCATTTAATGATGTCAGTGCCGCCTCATCATCGTCTCGTGTTGGTCATGGAAAAAAAAGCAGTTGACAAACATATTTAGTCATAGTTTTCATTAACTAATTTAAGACTAGCCACGATCAGAACACCAACTGAGAGAATAACAATTCTGTTCATACCTCCAGTAGAGTTGTGTCCCACCTACAAAGCTGACTGGCCACCATCAATGAACACAGCACGAGATCTTTTGAATCTTGAGATGTGGGCGATGTTCAGAGGTCTAGAATAAGAATCTGTGAATTTAAACTTAATGATTTTAGAAATACAGTTATTGCAAGTTAGTATAAAGTGTCATTCCCTGAATTAGGCCTGCAATGTTATCTGAGGTAATATCTTAAGTTTTGAAAGTAACCTCCCTGTTTACTTGTTTCTGGCTCTTGGGGCTGCGTCTGTCTCTGTCAGCGGAGAATACTAGAATAGCAGAGTGGAATAATAATACTCCAACTGGGCCTCTGGTAGCAGCAGATCCAGTCATTACTGACTGCTTGATGTGTAATGTCACTCTGTGTGACAGCAGTGCCTCCACACTGCTTTACATTTTGCAGTGGTGAGAGATATTCTCCGTGTGTTGCTGTATTGTTTTTGCCGCTGTCATCATGATCTGCCCCTAATCAGAATCAAACATCCATCAAAACCACCTACATGCAGCTACATATGACCAGCTGTGATGCTAAGCCATATCTCTCCCTGAAAACACACCCCTCCTCCGCCAAAGATTATCATTTAACAATTGCACAGGAACAGCTGTCCATCCGGCTCAGAGGGATCAATACATTTGTTTCCCTTCCAAAAGCCGATTCAGTCTGCCTCTGCCAGTCACGGGTTATGTAAAGAGTCAGGATGCAGAGCAGTTTGTGGTCTCAGTCGGCGCTGGTGTCTGCTGTGAGCATATACGATTAGAGATGCTCTGCAGTCTTGCACTAAGCGTAGCATTGCTTGCTGTTGTTGCCTGGCCCCCTGCCTGCCCCACGTCCTGTCACACAGGATTACAGCACCCACTGACAGAGCCGTGGTGGCGTGTGCTGCAACACCACTGCTTCATGTGTGAGCCGCCCACTCCGCTCTGCCCACGGCTTTGATGCCAGGTTGTTGACACGGGTCAAACCAAGTCAATTGCAAGGAGCAAGAAGGTGATATCGCACTCATTCTGATCCTCTTTGCTAATGCGGCTGTCAGCACAGAGGTTGTGTCCAAATCCAAAAGGTACCTTATGTGTGATGTGTGTCATTTAATGGTTAACTGTGCACACTGCTAAAGGACAAGCACTGGCATTAATTTGCAAAACAAAGTGGAAACGCTTTTTATACTCATATAATTCAACACAATAGACATTTAATCAACCATATCAGTTTAAAGGAACACTTCACCCACCAGTGATCATTTGTGTACCAATTACTCATCCCCTGTTATGTTGAATTATTGAAGAAAATTTTGTTTTTACTAACATTAAAAACAAGACACGGAATGAACATAAGATAAGAAGAGTGAGGACAAGGCATTCAGTCTGAAAGGCTTGTCCTTGGCAAAGACTTGTTTTCTTGTTTGGTTTAAAAAAAAACAACACAAATAATACGGTGCGATTTCTCTCCTTCCAACACCCCCACTTCCTGTCACAACCTCTGATTGTGCTGACGGGCATTTCGGCCTCTGTGCACACCAGCGTGCCATCTGAGGGATCAGTCTGTAATTATGTTGAAAGAGAGTGGTCACAGTGTGTCAGTCAGTGTGAGGCTGCTCTCCTAATTGGTAGAGGAGTGAAGGTTTCTCTCAGTGGCTGCACTGGCATCAACAAAGACCAAAGCCTAAACAAGGATAGCCCTCGTTAATTTTGTAAATGTTGTAATCTTGACACTAAAAGCTGTAGTCAATGTCAACAAGACTACAAGGTTAAAGACATGTTGGTTGGACATAGAAGTTGTGTTAGATGAAAAGAACAACTGTTCTCAGTATAGATGCTACAAGTACTTTTATAAGCCCATTTTACACAAAGATCATGCTACAGAGCCACTAGGAAATCCCTTCTTCATGTCTTCTTTGCGTTTTTACACATAACCAAATGACAGCAGCATTATCCCTGCACCGTGGCTCTGTGGAATCAAAAGAGGCGTGACGGGTGCAACGTAAGACATACCCGTCGGCAGCACTTTATAAGCAACAACAATGGCATTAACGTGTTAAAATTCATTTACTGTCCCTGTTATATGGTGGCTGATTTGTCCTCTGTTGGAGGTCAAGGAGCTCCCGGACCTTATTGTTTTCCCAGTTTTCAGACATTTATGGCCACTGAGTTAGCCGCTAATTGCTAACAGCTAATTTTTTAAATCTCCCATCGTAAGTCACAAGCATGACTCATTATCAAAATGTGGCATGTTAAAGGCGAGACCACTCTGTCCCCTCATTCTGTGATCGTACCTTATGTACAGCACAGTGAGGCGGCATAAGTGTGATATTCCCGCCTTGAACAGGCAGTTTGAAAGGGGCTATAGTGTAAAAAAAAAATGGAACATTTACATGCACACAAGTATCCAGGTTATATTTTGCCAGTGATGGAAGAAATATTCAGATCCTTTGCTTAAGTACAAGTAGAAACATTACAGTATGAAAATACTTCATCACAAGTAAAAGTATGTAAATAGCAAAATGTAATTTCAGTATCAAAAGTAAAAGTACATTATAATATATTTTTATATTACATGATATTATTGGATTCCTATTTCTGATTCAAGTTGTATGAGTACAAGCTAACTTTAAGTAGTTTATTTACTGTCGGGTGCAGCAGTCAGCACCAGTCGTATTTTATAAGCGTATACTGTTTCAGTTTTGTAAAGACGTACCATATTTGGCTCCAAAATTAAGTGGACAAAAGTAAAAAAAAAAAAATGGCTGAAATGGAAGTATCCAAGTAAAGTATTAGTACCTCCAGTTTGTTCTTGACAAAATGCGCGTAGTCACTTTCCACAACGGCATGTCAGCGTCTCAGATTTCAGATTACCTGTGCATAGGTGTGACCTCAAGTCGAATTACAGCCTTATCCCATTAACATTTGATAAATGACCATGACCATGACCTTTTAAGACCGCATTATGTGGTGGTGCCATGTAATGAGTTAAAATTACGTGCTGGCACCACAGAAAGTCATCTTTATTTAATATAAAGGGCGGCACTACAGCAGAAGTCGTGTAGTGTCTAAGACAGAAAGGGTTCATCCTCTGAGTAGCATGATTGTACTCGGTACATTTCATTTCAACCTGGCCAAAGGGTTATGTTAGATAAGATTAGGTCATTTCTTGCATGCCGTTTGAAATTTGGCTTGATGGTGGCTCTAGACCATGGCGGTCATGGAAACCATTATGATCCATCCTCTGGGCAGCATAAATATCCACAGCAACATCCTATTTACTGTGATATTATCATTAGATGGATATTGTGCCATTGTGTTTCTGTTTGGTTACTTACTGTCTTTAATCTTTCCAGCCTCTTGTCTCCGGCAGCTTGTCAGTAGATCGGTGTGTGATTATCTCAATTCAGTGCGCTTATTGTTTGTCAGTGACATTGTCAATTGGTAGAAGAGTGAGGTTCCTTTCTTTGATCCTCCACTTGTTTATTGCTACTGCTAAGAAGGGGAAGCCCACACTCCTCCTTCATTATTCTTCTCTCTGTCCTCACAGTGTGTCACAAGTGAATACATTTCCTGCTTCTCACTGCAGTCAGATGAGGCGACTGTGCCAGAAGATAGAGAGAAAGAACGAGGAGGCAGTGAAATATATTCTCAAGTGACACATTTGAGGACAGACTGGAGCTGAAGGCCAGACCGGCACTTTGTCTTCCAAGGAGAGCCTGGATTTATTGCCCGTTGTGTCTGTGCTGATATACATTGTCGACATTGGTATTTCCATCCTTGTTTTGCAGAGAAACAATTAGGTAGCATCAATTCCTCTGGGAGTACATCAAATTGTCAGAGGGTAATCTTGTGCTCCGCTGTGGTGTGGCTCATGTCATTTTTCAAATCTTAGCATGTAATTTTGCTGAGGAAGAAAGACCATCCTCTCTCAGTCATAAATAAACTATTGAGAAAGTATTTCAAGATGTTTCGAGAGTCTGGTGGAGCTGTATCTACATAACGCCCTGCAGGCACATGTGTACAATAGAAACATTCTTTTGTCTCTGTGACATAAAGCTGTCTACAGTGGATATAGTCCTGGTTCACTACAACCCAGTAGTTTCATCTTATTACAGAAGCAAAGTCAGAACAACCTTATCAGTAGTTTTCACTTTCATAAAGTGGGGGAGTTTGGAAAAGACGAATTTAAAAAAAAAAGTGGTCAAAATCAGATCAACAGAGTCTGAGATATCCAGACTTTTAGTCAAGCTCCACAAACACCGGATCCTTCGATTCTCATAATGCAACTGCATCTCCAAACCAAGCTGACACAGCCGGTGATGTCGTTAAAGTAATATCACCGACTTGACGAAGCTCCCACTGGGCCACATAACACATTATACAAGTGTTTTCACAGGCTGAGTCATCCTCTTTATGACAAGTACATTGACTTTGTCACGTCAAATTGTTTGATGCCTCTTGTAGATGCAGCACCACTGATTGCCACTGGGGTCAGGCTCCAAAAAAAAAATCACACATTGTAAAAAGGTTTTTCAAAAGTTCTGAACTTCTCTCTTGGGAAAAAAAATCAGGTTTGGACCTCAACAGCTAATTTCACATCCCTTAATGTATGTCTTAAGCTGAGCATAGGCTAAACGATTGGAGTCCACTTCTGACCCAATTTTTGAGCTGCACAAGTCCTTTAAGAGTCGCATTGAATTTCAGCTTTGTTGGGTTGCTGTGCAGTGTACAGAGGGGAGCAACAACTGATCATGGCCCAATCAGCTGCTCCCAACTGGCCGTTGTCAGACTCTTGCACTGTTGAAGCAGAGCCATGAGTCAATTCCCCAATGTCTGTTTTGAACAAAGTAGCAAACAGAGCATCGGAAAGTGCCATTGCGACACAACGTATCATCATGGCGCCATGACGGAAAATATTGAGGACAGGTTGGCTTTGGCAACAGTATACGTGGCTTTTTAATGTCTCGTCCTCCTTCTATCACGACCAATATGAATTAAGTATTGTGAGCCGTAGCGGTGAAACTTTACAGACCTCCGTCAACAAGCAAACTTTGTCCTGCCTTGGAGCTGTTAAACAAATCTTTATTGACAATTGTCAGTTGCCAGAACAGTCTGCGGGGGCTGATGGGCTATTTTATTTTCTCTTATACATGTAGAGTGTGAGCACTCAGGATGTGGCTCAGACATCAGACTGTACAGTGTGAGCACATAAATTGTGAGCCTTTGCTTTACATCGCAGACAGTTTAATTGCACAGCAGTAGTTGGAAATAAACAACATTTCTAACATTGTACAGCGTATACCCTGCTTTAGAGGCAACATGGATTTGTGATTGTGATCGAATGGTTGTTTTACTAAGGAGATTTTTAGGATAAGAGAAATATGTTTGCCTGATTGACAGCTGTCTCAGCGGCAGTACCTCTAGTTTACTAATGCAGTTGCAGCTCCACCCAGGCAGGCTCACTCCTCTTTGACTAAATTAGGATTCTTGTGATTCTGCCCCAAATCCAATCCTCCAAAACTTAAAAGAACCCTTTCCTTTTAAGGGGAACTCCACTGATTTTATGCATAAAGATCAGTTTACTAGTCATGGGGAGTAGTATTGAAATATAAAGCTCCCTGAGTTTTATTAAATACTCATCTGACTTCAAATATGAATGGTAAATGAAAAACAGAGTTGTGATGAGTATTAATGAGGTCCATAAAAGAATGAACTTTCAGGTTCAGCTGGAGGTGTGGAGTTTGCAAGATGTGGGCATATACCAGGCAGAAGGTGACCAATAAAAAGATGCTGTTGAGTTGCATTATGGGAAATGCAGGATCTTAACATATAGTGGGGACCTTTAAAGTAGTCTGACTAACCAGATGTCAACTGTGGCTATAAGCCTGCTACTGGGCCTCTGATTTCTCTAATTTCGGCTGGCATTTTCCCTTCATTCCACTATTTGCATGTAACTGTTTCCAAATTCACTTTGCTGCAAGAAACAACACCAACCATGGAGTGAACAACTTGCACGTTTTAAATCGTGCAATAAGGCTGTGTCATATTTCGGTGAATTGTTGTGAAGATCCACAATGGATAAAACAACTTGTGAACGTACCTCAGACAAGCCCACACTCACAGGACTCTTGTGCCCAATGTTGATCCGTTTTCTGACACGGTCAGTTTGAGTTGATTTGTCACATCTTTTCTCACTAATGCATCTCACTATTGCATCGATCCGTTCCACTTCACACAAGCTCCTGTGATATCGTCATAATAATGTTCTGCTAGAGTGACATACAGCCAGCAAATCTTCTGGGGTTTTAACGGGTCCAGTGATGTCCCTGCGTGCAGATGTTCCATTAAAACAAGTTCCCTCCCAACACTATTTTGCAAGACCACCATTTCTGCATACTGCGCCTGGTGCCACACAGGACAGTTGTGATGGGTTTAAAGTAACAAAAACAAGCCAGAGCATTTTTTATCCCTTAAGCAGTAAGATAATCTGTGATTGAAGACCTTTCTGTAGCGCTGACACAGAGCTGTGGACAAAGGTCTGGCTACACGAGATAACTTTCAAGTAACATGGATGCATCAACAATTTTGAGTCCATGTTTTTATACAGTCTACAGAGAGCCAAAGTCATGATGTTACATCTGGGCTATCCTCTCGCTTCTGTAACTTAATGCAGTGTCTCATTCTGTAACTCTTTCATCAGCCTTCCTGGAAAAGTGTTTTCCTGTTGTTTACTTTCCATATTATCAGACAAATCAGCTCCACTCCAACCCTTGTGATTTTAACATGATTCCTTTAAGAGTACAAAAATAACTTCCATTATTTTTTGTTATAAGTGTAGTTAAATATGTTTTCTCTTACTTCTGGAACACAACCTGGAAGTTTAGGTTTTACTTTGACCCACTTTGTCCTGTTCAGTGTGTGTTGCTGTGGCTGTATTTGCCAGATAGAATTCCTGCTTTTAAAGTAGAAAGTCAGATCTTGCAGCATACCGTGCTTTTTTCATAAAGAGGCTTATGAGGGATGATTTATAGGTAGACTGCACAGTAAAGAGAAAGGTTGAATGCTTTGATGGCGTCCAACATGTGGAAGCGAGGCAAAGATTCTCACTTCAGTCTGCTCAGGCTGAGTGATTCTTTGCTGCCAACACTCTGTCCTCCCACCACTCTCCATTAAGATCAACAGGGTGATGGTGACAGCACAGCGCCGTGCCTCCACGTCTCCCCTTCTCTCCGGCCAGCCTCCCTGACATCAGTGTTATAGGAGCCGTTATTCCTCCTGACCAAGAAAGAGACACACTGTTTGTGTGAGTCATCCAGAGAACCAAGCTGTGTGTCAGGCTATAAACAAAAGGTCGCTGCCTCCCAGACCAGAGTGCTAATCAGTGGAAGGATGTCATCTGTAGAGAAAGCAGTGTGAGGGGCGAACCTTGAACGGAGTGATGAATATAGTTCATTTTGGTGTGCTGTGCGGTCACACAGCATGTTTCACCTCATCGATCCACCAGTCCAGCTTATAGATGAATTCAGTGCCTGCATTAAGGCTCTTTTAGCCTGTTTGGGTTTTTATTTCTCCTGCCCATTATCACATGTCATCTTCCACTGTGCTAGATAGGTCTATTCACACCTTTAAATGGGGTTTATCTTAGCTGCACAGTCTGTTTTTATGTAGTGTGTTTACATTTTTCTAACCATTTGTATGATTAATCACTCAAGTCAACCAGTTTAATCTAAACCAACCTAATGTCCTTTGTCCCTGTTGTCGTCCACAGACTATAGATAATGGGCTGTGTGCAATGCAAGGATAAGGAAGCAACCAAACTCACAGACGACAGAGACACCAGCATCTCCCAGGGAGCGGGCTACCGCTATGGGGCCGACCCCACGCCGCAGCACTACCCCAGCTTCGGGGTCACCGCCATCCCCAACTACAACAACTTCCACGCCCCCGTCGGACAGGGGATGACCGTCTTCGGTGGGGTCAGCACTTCCTCTCACACTGGAACCCTGAGGACTCGTGGTGGGACAGGTAAGGGATGGTCAATGTTAGTTAGACAGCCACTATTATTTAAAATATATAGATAAATATAGATGATTTCTGTCATCTAAAATCACATTAGTCATCCCTTCTTGCATTAAAAATGTAGTACTGTCAATGTGTTTATAAATGTGTTGTTATTAGTTCTGCTTTATTGAAAGGAAAAAAACAGGTATTTGGGGAAATGAAATAAACTTGTGAGTAAGCACCATCCCGGCATCTTACCAGAACTAAGGGACATTTGTAGGTACATTTACTTGCTCTTTCATGTGCTGTTCATGATGACAACACTACAGTTGGCATTTGGTTACGATTAGCCACAAAAACAACTTGTATGGTTTTGCAGTTTGGGTTGAAATGACTACTTTGTCATGGTTGGGCGACCTTGATTGTCATTGTCGCAACAATAACCGCTAATTTAAGGTCCGGAAAAGATTGTGGAAAACCAGCGCTGACTGTCGGTGTGAAACAGGAACAAACTTTGGTCTCCATTAAGGTTGGGCGAAATATTACATTTTCCAACCGGCCACCATCAGCCCAACAACCACCAATTGCCAATATGTTCGTGTACATGTGTGTTTGGCCCGCTATGGCAAAAACCAATCGCCGATAGTCGATATATTCGTCAGGTCACCCAACCCAAGTTTCTATGATGAAGTCCAGCATTTGGTAGACCCATACGTCCTCCCCAACCTTGTCCCTTCGCCGACTTATTGGCTAATGGTAAAGAAGCATGATTACTGCGAGATGGCTTCTGTCACTTTACTCAACTGATAATGTATTTTCTTGATGGGAACAGTCTCTGTTTACAGTACTGGCATTACATGTGGTAGTCTTTCTGCCAGTATCAAGACAAGGGCGTACGTTACTTTTCAACATTGGAGTTGACACATGAAAGGGGGGATTTTTTTCAACATCAAACACTTCATCTCCTGAATTCTGGTGAATTTGTGCCTTTTCTGCATCATTTTATGGTGTAAATATCCTCAGTTTTGTCGAGATAAAAGTGTTTGCACACGTTGAAAATATTGAGGTGGACGTGTCCCCTGCGTCCTCCCCGGAATCTACACCTATGTTCAGGAAGGATGTAATGGTCGTCTTTTGTGGAGCTCTGGGAACTCAGACACAACGCAAATACGCTTTTCATCTATCACAGGTTGTTCTCGGGTTTTGTCTTGGACAGCTGTGATCTCATTAGTTGCACAATGAAAGGTCAGCACCAAATAAAGTTTACACTAATTGAACTTTGAACGCTGCAGTGAGGCATCAAACCTAAGCAGAGTGTAACACCCAATGTAATGTTACCTCAACATTTGGGATCTCCACTCTTTCAATAGGAAAACAAATTCTTCCACTGGTCCAGTGTAGAAGAAGCCCTCACACAATGTCTACACAGGCTGCTCAGTGATAGCAACACACTTACTACAGCAGCTTCAGTCCTCTGTCTGTGTCTACACAGGATGTTCTTTTAGGTGTAGTATTAGTGTGTAGGTCACCCACATTTCAACTCACAATCACTGTTGTTTCGTGTATAAAAACAGAAGAAAATAGACCTGAATAAGAATATGATTCAGGTTGCATTTAGGTGCCTATAACACAACTAGAAGAGAATTCTGTCTTGTGCCAGTCTTTGTACTGTCATTACGGAGCACACTTTCAAACTGGTGTTGGTGTTCATTGTGACATGAAAGTGAATTTATTGTGTGAGGAAATAAAAAAGAGAGTTTGAGAAAGAAGAAGAAGTTCAAATTGTTTCAGAAAATTGTAAAATGGTTGGATCTTAGTCGCTGGTCCAGTCCCTGCACCGGAAAATACCCCCCATCACTAATGCTTGACCCTTATCTGCACCAGTGAGGCTGCTTAATGGCCAACAGATCACTGTGGTTGGACTGGCCAGCCTCCGTGTGTGAATGTGACTGATAAAGACAGCATGTGGTAAAATTACCTGATCGAATAAAGATAAAACAAATTACCACAGAAGTAAAGTAGAACACTGATCATGTCCGGGGTCACCACAAATGACAAACAGTCAAATGTGAGGAGTGGTCAAACTATTTCAAGAGACAGTAGGAGTTTTTGGACCAAACAGTTCTGGGGTCTGCCTGAGAGGACCTACCCATTGGGGAGCTCCTTCAAGAACTGCATACCTTTAAGGGCTTTGTGTCTGTTTGCATTCACACCAACAATAGCAACGTTAAAGTAACATAAGCTGGCAAGTGAAGATTCTATTATTGTTCTTTGACAAGTCAAAATCTGCCTTTTATTGATGGTATAGCCAAAGGTTGACAGGAATGGTGACAGAGAGAGGGGGAATGATTCGAAGCAAAGGCCACATGTAAGATTCGGTGTATATGGGTGCACACTCTACCAGGTGAGCTTAAGGCCGATTCGTTAGTGTTTTCTTCCATTTTTTCTGTTTCAAGCTGTTTGTATTTCGTGTTGTCTGTTGTTTACATGGCAAATGGGTTGCTGGTGGTGCTGCATTGGCTCATGTGTTTGACCAATCCTTTTACACTTACATCCCTCAAGGTTCCTCTTGTGCTGAAAGAGTACCTAGCTGAAAAAAGGTCCCTCAAAATGGCATTGTAAGAACTGTGATCGGTCCTAGTTCTTGCAGTGCGGACACAATAGAAGGAGGGTTCTTCGAACTATCTTCTTTGAACTATGAAAAAGTTCCTCCAATCTGAAAACGCTTAATCAAAGCTTGGAGACACAAATAGTATTTTGTAGAGAACACCAAAGGAGGAAATACTTCATTTGAAGGGTTCCTCTTTGAAGTGTGTCTTTATTGTTTTTTCAGAACAGAGAAAGTGTTGGAACAGCTAACATGAGAAGTGTGAAGGTCATTTGTTTTTACTTAATTCCCACACAATTACAACATTTTAAGCACCCAGTGGTAGACTTGCTCACAGCCGCCCACGCACATACACCTCCATATGCAAAAGCACAAACTCTAAGAGATTCTTTGCACGGTTAAAGACTTCCTATGGCATCCTAAAATCCTGACAGTCCTCACCTCACAGACACTTCTATAGCTCAACTTGCCGACCCCAGCCCGGCCCTGTCGGGAACGTCCGGCTGGCATTAGTGCAGGGCTTTGTGTGTGGGGATCATTGTTTATGTAGGGAATATTCCTACTCAGGATATCCTTTATGTTTGACTGAGCCCAGGCTGCTCTGCAGAGGAACTCAGCATTTCCACTCAACTTAGCAGGACTCCTCTCCCTCAAAGTGTGGATTATTTTCTGCGCTGTATAATCCAAATCCACTCAGTGGCAGAGGAGCAGAGAGGGGTTTAGCTTTTTAATTTTCTCCTGGTGGGGAAATTTGGACATAAGCCGCCCTACCCTCTCAACCTCTGTTATAACACAGCTGCCTAGCTTGTTTGCCACAATCACCCCCCTCAGTCGCACTGCAGAGGAACCCAAATTGCATTTGGCATCCAGACAATTATTGATTATCAGTTGATCTTTTGCTTATGTCATGTCCCCGAATGGAAATTCACAGCTAGTTCTATAACCTTACATAACTAATTGAGTAGGATCCCAGCAGACAACTCTGAGATGAATCAATAAACCAGTTTATACCTAACGCCCACCTCTGCTGACCTAATGGAACATTCGAGCAGTGCCCACCGCAGCTGTGATGCATTTAGGATCTTGTTATGTTGCAACGGTTAGAAAGTGTTTCAATCAGACAGTCTTTTGAACAGCCTGCTCTCCCCTCTCTCTGTTTGTTATCACATGAATAGCAGCAGGTCCTCTCTATCTACAGTCCTATCAGCAACAGCCTCAAATGCTCTCTTAATATCAGCAGTGTTTCCCAGAAAGCCTCAGTCGGGTGAGAGCGTCTGAAGTGAAATGACTTGGGGAAAAAAAAGCGATCAAGAGAGTTTAAGTGGACTTTGAAGAAGTGCCCACTCAACTTCCATTTGTCAAACACTCAGAGGCATAAAACAGCTTAACAGCTGCAGTCACCTCAGACCTCAGCAAAACACTTTGAGTGTCTAATCTCCATGCTCATGTGTTCTATGATAAGACAAGACAAATCAAACTTAGTGAGTCAGATAGAAATCCAAACTCCTTCAAGGATAATTCCACTTCATTCCATTTTTTATAGTTTTAGCCATCTCTCCTGTTGATAATAATAACATCAAGCTCACTAATTCAATTGTTAAGATCTGGAATTGCAGCGACATCGCTAAAACGAAGTGTAATGGTGCGAGAAAGATGAGTCAGATGATCAGACAGGTTGGAAACAAACACAGTTAAGTCAAACTTCATGTGAAAACAAAGTAAACGATAAAAGTTCACAGAAATATCTGCGCACACACATTTCTCTGGGGCTGTGGGGGTTTGTTTGCACTTGGCATGCAATATAGTGGGTTGGTGGAATATCTGTAAAATGTCAGTTTGGATATAGTAGTTTGTCTAAATAGTATCGACTCACTCAAGGTCTACTTACTTGCTTTTTCCAGCCAGAGATTTAACCATATGTAACAGGCTGTGTGTGGCCCTCATTTACTGATGAAGTACACTGATACTATTGTTTAATATCCCCACGCCTCCATGCTGTAGTTTCTTTTAACCAGTGTTTATACATCTGTTATACAAGGCAAATGACCCAATATCTTGAAAATATTTGAAGAACATCGTATAACCCATCAAGAAATCATCAGGAAAAAAACTCAATCTACTCTCAAACTATAACCTGCTACCTTATTTGCAATGTTATTTACAGGTTTGAGGCTGTTGTCAATGTATGTCAATGTCGTCACTTTACAGACCGTTTGTTAAAGCTATGTCACATATGGCAAATTTGATTCATTCTTTATTAATCATTTAAAATTTGAGTGCTACCGAAATCAGTTGGAAAATACAAAATCAGTACATGTTTTCTTGATACATCATGGACTTAATGGCTAAATTTATTTATTCTGATCATCTCTGTGGTAGCAGTTATGGCCATGATCCTTTTTGGGGCTATAAGGGATAAAATTGTTGGTGTGATGACTTGGTTACTTAGACTGTTTACACTTGTTTTTAAAGAGCATTTTGATAGCCCAAACACAAGTGGACAGTTGAGACACATTGCTGTTCACATTTGTGTCTATCATGCATCTCCAGCTGAGCACTGACCACTTCGCTAGAGGGTCAAAGGGCTCCATGCACTGTTATCACGTCCACACTCTCGCTAGCTGCTAGCCAGTCACGGTAGCAGTTGTGTGGGCACAGCTTGAGATATTGCTCTCAGCAGAATCCAACATGTCTCCTTCCACAGGTCAAAACAATGGACAGTCATGCAACCTTTCATCCAACTCCGTGCATGCTGTCACCAAAACAATCACCCCATCCTGCACTGATAATGTAGTCCTTGTCTGTGATGCATTAGGACAAATAAGCATTTACACTACAAAAAGTATGTGGTCGAATATGTTCCAGACCACCTCAGCAAATGGTTCAAGTAATCCAATCACAATGGGTCTTGCTGGTTTCTGCTGTCCACTTGTGATCAGATTCCCCAAGACACATTTTAGAACCAAGTGTAAATCTTTGTTCCTTAGTTTTGGAGGTTTCTGATTGATTTGACCCTTTTTCTGAAATGAAAATTTTCTGAATTCAATAAATGACAAGATTGCAATCAACAGTAATCCCAAAACCAAGCTTCAAAAAGTCTCATCACCACTATGGCTTAGGCACTAACCGTGAACCATAACACCCCTGGGTTGGGTTCGGCAAAGGACCTTTGTAGAATATCTCTGCAGAAAAACAGAAAAAAACCTAGCAGTGTAGACACAGCATAAACATTACCGTCATATCTGTCTACAGGGCTGGAGGGTGATGATCAATATGGGTTAGGGTTAGTTTCCTCCAGCTGGCTGCTAGCGAACAGGGGCTGCACTGTCTACTTATGAGGCACTGGAATCCTACTCAATGTACAGTTAAAGAAACAGCTGATGAAAAGTATTTTAAGGGGCTATCCTCCATATTCTGCCAACAGGAAGGATGGACGCATACAGGATAGACATTACTTCTTTCCACTGAAGCCTCAGTCAGCAGAACTGTATTTAGTACATTCAGTTGAATTACATAACCTCAGTGCTGTAGTTTCACACTTCGCTAGTTTTGCTCTGGCAGATTACAACTTTCCACAACTCTCTTGCTGTAGTGTGAAAATCATTTTCTCTTATCGCCATAGAAGCCAACAGTGTGAGGGAAGTTGTGGATGTCAGCTTTATGGAAATTGTGCAAAAACCTTAAGTTACACCGAGGATTTTGGGTGTGAAAACGATATAAAAACACTGTTTGGTACCCTTCTGCAAATTAATTCTGTTCTGTTTCAGCCACTGGGATGCTCCCAGTCTTGCAGGTCAGTGGGGTTGGTTGTGGGTGGGATAATGCTGGGATGACTTAAAAGGATTTTCAGGTCACTGGTCTTTATCTAGAGAGGTTTTTAGTTCACCTGATAGGAGTCAAACTGGGCTGAGGCTGCCCAGATCCCAGTTTCTGTCACTGGACCATTCAAAGTCTGAAGCAGTTTGTTTGGCCTTTATTTCTGTACTAAATGTTTTTGTTCTTCTTTCTATTTGTTATGTGTGTTGTGCCCAGCACACCTAGAACGGTAGCTGAACAGTTTGAGCTTTTCTTCAGCTCACAATTTCACTTGTGTTGTTAACACGTCCTGTAATGAGCCTAAACTCCTTCATCACGTTTACCCCACGCAAGCAAAAAGGCAGGAGTGTAGGGCTGAGAAAATACTCCTGCTAGAGAAGTGCTACTGGGTGATATTCAAATGAGAGCTGCTGTTCTTTTATACTTGTGTGATGAGGGCAAAATTAGTAGGATTAGTGGAGGGAGATGTGGGAGAGGAGATAAGACTCAACAGAAAGAAGGTTACTTGAGGTACTCTGTGAGAGGAGTTTTGATTCTGCAAAGATTTTTCTGTTATTGTGAAGCCAATTCTACCAGAGGAAAGCTGAAGTGGCAAAGAATTTTAAGAGAGCAAAGGTTAACAATACTACAAGACTAAGGAGTTTAGTACGCTTGAAATTCATTTGTTTATAAGATGTGTTTTTCTGACAATGGGTGTGTCTTCATCCACCTGTTTTCCACCTGGCGCACAGTCTTTACGTACCGTCATGGCATTGGCCACTGCAAGCTCTCTTCGTACTCTCTGGAGGCTGTTCCCAGGCCTTTTCCAAGAACACAGAACTGTAATATTAGTTGCTCTATTTCCATTGTCAGCTGTGCTCTCCGTTATGAAACATCCATCGTTTTCCTTTGTTTGAGCAGGTCTGTTAAATGAAGGCTGGGACACGCTATTTGATCCCATGAGCTATGAGGTATAAAAAGCGTTGTACCCGACTCAGAATTATGCCAGTCTTATTTGATTTGGCTTCTCAAATAAATATCAGAATATTTATTCCTCTTTTTCCATATAAAGTTTGAGAGTTTAAACAGAGTTCAGCAGGAGTTTCAAGGTGACAGCAACGTTTACGTGATATAGTAAACAAGCCACGTTAGCCGCCCAAGCTAATCGGCGCTAACTGCGCTAATGATGGTTGGCAAATGTGCAACATTTTGTGCCAACACTAGATATCAAACGAAAGCCAGAGACTGTTTCATATTAAGTTGCTGTGAGCTGTACATTTCACTATTTTTAAGCAGAAAGCTAAAGATAATGTTATCTTGGATCCTGACCGGGCAAAGCCTCTCCAAGCAGCTGCCTCTGTCTCACTCAGATTCACCCTGGGTCTGCGTCTGCAGCTGCCTGTATAGGAGTAAGTCAGGATGCTCACTCTGAAGCTAAATCTGGGGACCAAAACATCCCCAGGTGTACACTGACTGGCAAAAAAATGACTGCTTGACTTGACGGAGTCTGCAGCTGATTTCAGTGGGCAGCTCCCAGTATGACACATCTTAATGTAACTGGAGCTGCGATGTAAGATGGGTACAGCAGACAGTGCTAGAAACAAAAGTATTGTGTCCGCTCAGGTGCTCTTTGGGTACACTCGTTTTAGCCTCCTTGGGTGTGCTCCGCTTGACAGAAGTTTTTGGGTACACTCAAATGGATGGTTGCCAATATACGACAGGGCAATAGACAATAGGAAACAATTCTTTATGGTCTTTTATTAAGGACATACTTTTAAATAATGGCAGACACGGACTGCCAATGCCTCAGTTAAAGAAATCAATCATCCTCCTGTCTGTGATAGTGCACTAGCTACTGAGCCATTTGGCAAATGCAGACAAGATTTACTGCAAATGTTGAAGCCCAGTGATATGAGGCAATATGATGCCCTTCCTTTTCCGCTTCTTAACCCACTTGTTGGTGCTTTTTTAATTACATCATCTCCTTGTGCGCTCATTTTTTGTAAAGATATAATGTCTGCACCACCTAACTCCCAATATTCTCATAACATTGGTGGATGAAAAAGTGCAAAAGTTGGCATTTTCTTTTGCCAGTTTTCTGAAAATTCAGTTACAATTTGTGCTACTTTTGGATGGAAACCCAACCAATAACTAAGTGTTGATACATGTACCTAACGACCACACTAAAAGGTCAGGCTTAATGCTTGCTGTACTAGCCTCCACCTGGCTGCATCTCACTGATACCCTGATCGCTCTCCAGGAATTCTTAAGGCTTAATGCAGTGAATTGGGTGCCAGTCCATCAGGTAGACATTGAGATGCGTGATTGAAAAGTTTGACATGCTGGGAGCACCAGAAAAGTCGGGCGATTACCAAATTATGATTTATCTTGTCAGGACCATGGGAAAAATTCTAAATGTCATTGTAATTCATCCAACAGTAGTTGAGGTATTTCAGTTCAAACCAAATTAGTAGAGTGGCCAACATATGGCTAATCGCTATCGCTAATGTGGCTAAAATTAATGCCGGAGTGTCTAATGCAGAAACATGACCTGTGGAAATTTACTGTACTAAAATTTCATTATTGGGAAACTGTTCCTGGGTGACCGGTTTCCAGTCAATTTAATCATCAATCATCACCTGTAAAATTTGATGAGTTCCCATTACAGTCAACATGACTGACGTACATGCAAACCTGAGATTGATCCTTATTTACCCAGTGAGCTGCAGCTGCCTGTGGGTCGTCACTTAACCGTGATTCAGTGCCTCATTTTCTCTCGCTAATGTGCCTTGCGCTGACACTGTGTTTCTATCCCTCCTGCAGGAGTCACCCTCTTTGTGGCACTTTATGACTACGAGGCACGGACAGAAGACGACCTCAGCTTCAGGAAAGGAGAAAGGTTCCAGATTATCAACAGCACGTAAGTCGCCACAGCTGCTTATCAGACTGCCTGCACTCGGGAGGAATGCGAGTTTCCCATTTTATCACTGTCTTTAAAAAAAGGGGGGTGGAGCTGCTGAGAGGAGAGCAGACAGGACAGGGCGTCACATTTCAGCTGAGGTAGATGTGGCAGCCTGTATGTGGGGGAAAAAGTGTTTTGCTCTCACAATCTGGAGCAAGATATGGCCCAAAATTAATCAGCTTTACTTCTGTTTGTTGAAGTACAAATTATAAAAAATCAACCAACCTGGGAGCCCCAACACTGACACCGAAATTAATTTACACGTGGGAAAAAAAAGGCTCAACTTCAATAAAGAATTGTTAAGAAAAACAGAACTGGCAGCAGGTTTACATTGGTTACATTATTAAAGGGTGCAAAGCGTTTTAAATGAGGCCAAAGTGGTGGCTTAAACATGCAGTAAGACAATCTGCAGTAAACACAGTTTATTTAAGCTTTACACAGGGTGGAGCAGGAGCTCCAACCACTGTGGCACTGCGAGTGTGGTGTTCCTCGAAGACTTCACTCTGAGCTTGGACAGGAAGTGCCCTGTTACACCCACAGTGATGTTGGCTAATCTTTCTTCCAGTCAGCAGAAGTGCAGACTGTATGTGTGTTTGACTATGTGTGGAAGGGAGGAGAGGCATGATCATCTGACAGCTCCTTAACCATCCTGGCCTCAGTTTACAGATGGTTGTTCTCTCTGTCTATGTGAGGCTGTGTGTCAGCCTGCTGGAGTGACCCTCAGTCAGCCGCCTGTCTGTTTTGTTTGGGTTTCGGCAGTGCTGCAGTGACATTTGAGGAGGCGGGTGCACTGCTGGGTCTCTGCTCTGAACCTGTTCTTCTTTAGATTTTGTGGCAATTAGGCTGCTCAGTGCATGTACTGTGTGTTACAGAAGGACGGCAGGTTTAACTGTGACTCCATTGGTTTTTAATTGCTCATAACCTGTATGTTATAAGGATGAGAATCAACAGAGGCCCCACGATACGATATTATCCCTATACTTAAGTCACAATACAATATTATTGCGATTTTAAATGTTTTATGATGACTACGATATATTACCTTTTTTCAACTGTAAATTATGACCCAAAGAGCAACCTTTAACATTGGTTTTACCGTAATAAGATTACGTTTTCAGTCTGTTCATCTCACTTCAGTCATTTTAATTGCAGCAAAGTGGACTGAAAAAGCAATAGATTTTATTATAGTTCTCTTATTTCTGTGCAGAAAGACAAACACACGGTCAGTGGAGGGACACTGTGCCATGGATTCTGGATAACTTAGTGTAGAGCCAGTGTTTTAGTTTCACAATGGCAATGGTGTTTTTCAGTTAAAAACAAAACTGGAACAAATTTAAAATGGGAGTGTTACAGAAACTTACACAGAATTAGTCATTATATTTTCCATAATGATGTTTTTCAGATGCATTCTTAACTGTTCTTTTAAATGTATTTGCATTGCTGTACTGTATGAGAATCAATAAGCAGCCCTCCAGTTTAGGTACAGACTGATTTAAACACCCTTAATGTAGACTTAAAGGAACATTTCACCCCCCTATATGATCATTTGTATGTCAGAGAAATATTTTGATGAATTGGAGTAAAGGGGGTCCGCATTCAACAGCAGCGAAACTGTATCAAAACGTCCATTTATAAAGTCTCATACAACTTGTTAAGTATAATCCAAGTCTCATTTATCCAGTCATATGCTTAGCAACTCACACACACATGCATTTTGGTAAAACCATAATACTTTCAAACACTTCCGCAAAAATAGTCACAAATGGATGAGTAATGTGCCTGTGCTGGCATGTGGGGAAAATCCCAAGTTTTCTTCCCAAATTCAACGTAACACGGGGTGAGTTATTGACATACTGTACAAATCATCATCTGGGAGGGGGGGGGGGTTGTTCCTTTAATGTTTACTGTGATGGACACAAACACACAAGTCAAGCAAGTTCTAAGAGTCCACTTTTATATTCCAGTGGCCTAAGAAAATCAGTGGTAACTAGTGGCTGACTTAAAAAGGAAATGAAGTGCAATAAAAGTTCTTAAACACAGCGGCATGCTTTGCAGAATGACAACCTGTGATGTACTAAATGGGTTAAAATGTTAAAAACCCCTGACATGGCCCTTTAAGATTATGTTCAATCAGACAAATAGTAACATTACATAAATATGACTTTTGGAATTTATACTGTGAGCATGTATTTCTCTTTATTCCCCATATTCGCAGCACTGCTGTTTTCTTTTGAATATAAAATTGCCTCAAGCGCAAATTATAGGCTAAGCTGTAAACCTATCCATGTTATGAAATGCACTGAAATAACCAGCTGTAGAAAATAAAACTGCACTGTGAATAGCAAGTAAACACAGTGTACGCAGCTCTTCACTGAGAAAAGGCACAAATGCTTAGATTGATCTCGGAATTTTAAAAAAAATTAGAGCAGGTTCAGCTAATTTTGTTCAGCTAAACATAACAATGAATCAGACCAGTCCTGTTTAGTTTCACTGGTACAAGCCTATTACTTGATGATAGATAATGTTTCAATTCTTGCATCTTTTTAGGAGAGCGTTATGATTACATATTGACAACTGTAAGTTAAAATATAAATTAAATTGTTTGTTTCCCCAAAACATTTGGAGGTTGTTAAGTGATTTTTCTGCCCCAAGTAATGTCTGCATATCTCTCAGGCTGCATACAGCCACAGCAACCAGTCAGAGGAATGGGGTGAGGTCTGGGAATTTGGGGGTTTTTAGCAACCTGGGAGGAGTTGCATCCTACAATTTAAAAAATCAACATGTGGTGGAAATGTTCAAAACTTCAAAACTAAAGGATCCAGTAATTCCCCACTAGAAGCAAATATCTGGCAATATGTGGAGAAGGCTTTGAAACAGTATTTAGACCTTCATGTTGGGAAATCAAATTTGATGAAAATAGTATTGAGCAGTCAACTGAATATATAGTATATCTATGGAAAATCAAAATAATGAACAAAAATTTGTAAGGCTTATTTTGATAATCACATAGTTTCCATTTCCTGTACAGAACAATGTAATTGGAAATTATAGGTAAAGTGAGTCAGTTGGTATGCTAGCAATATGTTGAATCATTCCGATTTATTGCTAGCATACAATCCAACATATATGAGGGGGGGAAAAAGTATATACAATCGTAAATGATTATTGAATAAACATTAAAATTTTGCTTTTCAAGGAAATTCTTATTTTTTGTATGGAAAATTCGGACGTGAATCTTGTTGGGTTTGTTGGTGGGTTTTGCAGACTTGGAATCATGAGCTCAGTATTTCTAAAATCTAGGTTACAGCCTTTGTTCTGTATTCAAGCCTGTATGTAGCCTGTCCATACAGTATGTAGGAGAGGTGAAATCTAGGGCCAAAAAAAGCACATCAAGTGCACAAAGTCCCTGCGCTCTCTGTGGAAATCACCCTTAGCTAAGTGTTAATGCATGTACTTCTAATATTAGTGAAAGTAATGCTAGGTAAAGCTACAGCTGGTAACTTTTATTGTACATTTGTCATACTTGCCTAAACTGTCACTATATCCCGTTTCAGATGACCTTTGAAAAAAATCCTGTTGCTCATCCTTCTCATATTGCTTGTAACGGCATTTGTAAGAATCCACCGCACCTGAGCAAAAACAGCCAATCAGAGCTGAGGAGTCTCTAACACTGCTTTCAATCATGTCAATCACAGCTTGTGAACTGCGGTCAAACTAAGCACCGCTGATCAAATATGAATCAATATTCTGTTGTGGCATTGCCTATTTCTCTCCTCAAATGTTTTTAGAAATATATTTTAGTGTACTTCATTTTGGCTCTACGCTTTTCACCATGGCAGCCACATCATAAACGTTCTCATTTTACAGCTAAATAGTACACTAAAATATGTTTCTGACAACATTTGAGGTAAGAAACAAGTAATGCAGTAACATTTGATCAGCGCTGCCTAGTTTGCCAGTCTGACCATGAGCAGTGATTGACATGATTGACAGCTGTGTTAGAGACTCCTTGTCTCTGATTGGCCGTTTTTGTTCAGGTGTGGTGGATTCTTTCTAAGTTTTTATATGAGTGGATTTATTGATGCTTTCCTCTCATAAAGCACAAACTGTGATTTCACACAAACATTAATGCTTATGCCAGATGAGCCATACTGTACTCTACTGTACACGGCTGCCTTATCACCTCACTCTGTGGCCCAGCAAGGTCAGTCTTCCTCCTCACCACACCCAGTTAGCATCCTGTCCCAGCCAGCGTCTTGCACATTCCACCACACACCTCGGCCCCTGCTGGCACTCAGCCAGAGCAGGAAGACACTGTCATTATAGCCCAGACTCCCTCCTCTTCCTCCTTTCTCTCCTCCTCCTCCTCCTCAGCAGGGGCCAGACAGAGCTGCATCTTCACCCCTTCTCCCCTCTCTCCTCCCTCGTCCGCCCACGCCTCACTGCTTCCACCAGCCTCAAACATTGACTGGGCTTCTTCCAGCCGGCCACACTGACCCCTGCTGGACAAAGGTGGTAAAAGGATAAATTCCTTAGCCTGTCAGAGCTGGCAGGAAGTGACTGACAGATGCCCCGAGCAGGCGGGGCTCACGTGAAGCAGGGCCACCAGAGATCCCAGCACCTTCGCCTCAGCTGACAGAAAGCACTGTCGTCCCTTTTTGTTTGGTGATGGCATCCTCCAGGAAACGGGCCTCCATCCCTGAATGTTTATAAGACGCTGCATTCGGCTCGGGCTTTTTATAACCTGCTGTGAGCGTGTTATTGTGAAGCTTCATCAGACATAATCAGGAAATAGCTCCTGTTTTTACTGAATGCTACAAGTCTACGCTGTTAGTAAATTAAATTACAATTGTTCTGATTCTACTGCAGGCCATGAATAAACACACTGTAATGTTGTGAATGGCTGCTTGTACTGGAAGACTCCTCTCAGTCAACACAGTCCTGTGTTTAATTATTCTCTCATCAGCAGTCACTGTGGGGAGAGAGGATTTGAATCCATTTGGAGACAGGAGGGAGGTGCTTTGTTTACTCTTGTTGTTGCTTTCTGTCTTTTTGTGGCGAAGCAGAGTTGGTTTAAGGAGGTTTGTTTCTGGAGACAAAAGAGGCAGCGGGACAGACTGGGGCCCACCCCGCCCCGTCTGTTTACGTCTCTCCAGCTCCGCACAAACACACATACCGACACATCATGCACATCTTGCTCCTGCATACTTTTCTCTCTCTCTCAGAAGGCCGATTGTTGAGACTCCATCTTTCCCTCCTCCCCTCCCTCCTGAGGGATTCTCCATGAACAAAGGGAAGCAGGCCTGTTTCTGCCTGGGATGTCATCCCCAGGCGATCCCCCATCATGGCTTTATTCAGCATAAATGAGGGACCAGCAACGCCTCTCCTCTCCTCCCCCTTCCTCCACTCACTTCTCTCTCTCTCTCTCTCTCTCTCTCTCTCTGTCTCTTTAGCAGCCCTTTCACACACCCAAAGACATTCCCTCCTGGTGCCTAAGGGATGTGATAGAAACAAGCACGGGGTGGTACAGTGTGTCAGAGAGACATTGTCAAAGTGGGGGGATGGGGGACGGAAATGTACATGAGTGATTGTGCATTCATGTGTAAGCATTGGTAATGATGGTAAACCACGACTGTTAGCTGTCCCTTAAGGCAGCCAGATACTTGTGTGTATGTGAGGAAGAGAGCGCTGGAATGAAGAGAGGAGGCGAGAAGAAGAGAGGAAGGGAAATGGGGGAGAAGTACAGATGAATGAGTTGAGAGTGTTTATAGGACTGTGATAAAAGATAAATGGATTGAACATAGAAAACTCCACCCCAGCTTATCTACTACCTCATCCACTCCTACTTTAGATCACGGATACTTTAATTATCTATATTTTTCTACTTCAACAAATCCCATGCATTCTCCCAATACTTTTTTATTTCCCTACCATATCTGTGGCTCTCCAACCAAACCCTGAAGTTGCTTTTGAAGATGTTAATCCTTAAAAAATTGTCAGGAATATATAGTTCCATTTTCAAAACGTATAAATGTAATTTTCTATAACAGCGTGCCATTGTAGGTTTTAACAAATTTAACTAAAACACGACAGTCGGTGTGTTTCCATCCACTGTTTTTGTCCACATTTTCAATTTGTGGGTAAAGAAAATGGTGGAAATGCCAAAAATGAAAATAAAAGCTTGTAACTGGTGGCAGAGGAACAATTTCTGTATCAAGAAACGCAAAATGCAAAAAAAGGGTCTTATATTTTCACATGAGTTTTTTTTTTTCTAAATTTCCTAAAAAATTCTGACAAATTTTGGATGGAAATTCAACTGTTTGTGGAATCAAACCATAATAAACCGCAGCGTACATGTGTTCATGGGAAAGAGGGAACATGTAATCCAGTGCTACAGTGTCACTCCCTAATGTGTTTGTAATGGTTTTGGACAACATCAGAGCTCTATGGCTCAGAGGAAGACGATACATCAGGCTTTAGACAAGCAATTCTTGAAGGATCAGTTCGTGTTGGTTTTGGCGTTTTCATGGGTTTTGTTGTCAGTACGAAAAATCAAGAATATAAACTTTATTAGTCTTTATTTATTCTACTTTTTAGAGTTACTTCCCACAACACAGTGATCATAGAAGTGTAGTAAACGTGCCTGGTAAATGAGCAAAAGCTGCTTGACATGCCTCAGTAGCCTCAGTAGACCATGACGCTGCAGTGCATCATGGTCTATCAGGACCCTTTGTGGGTGTACAAATTGATCTATTTGCTTTTTCTGCAGTCGATCTCTACCTGTACGATTGTTGAACGTTGGTACCAAATAGCATCCAAAGAGACTGACACTGACAATAAATAAATGAAACATAACAAATGTAGCTACTTCCATACAGGAAGTTAGAAATGGTATCTTTTAAATCTGTCAATTATCAATATTCTGGCAGGTAATGGAGGCATCTCCATGCTTTTTAACGCTGAGAAAGTTCAGTTTCTCATGCTAATGTGCCTCAAATGAATGTGGAGAAAGAAAGTGAATCTCAGCTTTTAAAATGTAAAGATATGAAGAAGGAGGAGGTGTGATGGACTATTTGAACTCAGTGTGGGAATATGAAAGGAGGAAAATATGAAATGTGAAAAATGTGAGGTAGGGAGAAAGATGAATAGCTGAGTGAATGTCTAAGGCACAGTGAGGGACGGATGAGCCCAGAGAGAGCTGGTGGTTTGTGAGAAAGAGATGCACAGAGGACTTCAGAGAGAGACACTAATGGCTGTGTGGGTGTCCAGGCTGAGAGGTCTTTAACGAGCCTCTCCTCCCGTCTCCTCTTCCACTCTTTCACCTTGTAGATATTTAGCGGATGCTTTTTTTAAAGCAGCTAAACTTCAGTTTATGTGTCCCAAATGTTGCACGTCAGCGACTGAGTGCAGAGTCTGAAACAGTATCAAGAATGTGGAAGATGACAGTGAAGCTTTATTTGTCTTTCTTGTGAAATACTGGAGTGAGGATGTGGTTAGCCTGTCTAACTAAGGGGAAAACAGCTAACCTCCGTCCAAAGTAAAAGAAAATAAATTAAAAAAAGAAGGCATAGGCTTAACTAGTCAGTACTTACACCAGCCAATTACAGTCCACTAAGAACACACTTATTGTCCAATCATTTTATCTCTTTAACCTTTTAAACCAATTGCCATAGAATTCTATGATTTGACTGTGACTGTGTGAGAAAAGATTGATATCAGTCACATGTCTGTGTTACCAAAGTAGGGGAGACCAGGGTAAGTTGACACAGAGCTATTTCCTGGTCTTTTGAAGGTCACATAAACTAAAATGTAACATCAAAATGCTTGCTGTCGTGGAGTGCACTAATGCTTTACTTTTGGTTATTAAATATGGGAATTAGCTACATTTCAAAACAAATTTGAAGGTCTCAAATGGACAGTTGTTGCTCACTCACATAATTTAATCAATAATTTGATTCAAATGTGAGCAGGGTTTGTTGGCACACTGATGTTGGAGTTGGCTGGCACATGTGCCAAATTGTAAAATTAAAGAGTTGCAACTGTAACTGTATTTTGAGAGATTAAAAGTATTTTGAAAGTCCAAAAACAATGTTACCTAACCTCTTCTAGAACTTTTCCCTTTCACATTACTGTCTGTACATGTTAACCAAACATGAAACAACTTGCAAACTTTGGACAGAGCCAAGCTAGCAGTTTCCCCCTGATTCTAGTCTTTATGCTAAGCTAGGCTAACCATGTCCAGACTGTGGCTCTGCTTTGCTCACACAGTCATTTTTTGTAAGATTTGAAATGTTCAACTGTTACTCAAATTAAGAAAATGTAAAGAGATCAAATAACGGCACAATATGAACTCAAAGAGAGATAATTATGTTTAGTGGACTATTAGCACTGCTGCTGGTTGTGTTTGTGTTTGTTTTGCTGTTTGTTCAGATTTTGTAGCGAAAGGTACTGTAAGTTTATCAAGACCATTGTGTCTATGTCATATGACAACTTACATTGTCAGCGTTACCCTTTGACTGGCCCTTGATTACTCTTTACAGTGTTAACATGTGTTTCTATTGAATAAACAGACCCTAAACTGCCACATGTTGCCCTCCACACTACTTTCTACTTGATCCTATATGTTTACCATATGGACAGCACTCAGCTCAAGTCAAACTAAAGCTGTACTTTGATGTGTTCAATGAAATGAAGTGTATTAATGTGCTCCTTCTGTCCTCTGTTCTCTTTTCCCTTTCCCCCGATCCTCTTTCTCTTTTCCAGTGAAGGGGACTGGTGGGATGCTCGCTCACTCACCACCGGTGGCAGTGGCTACATTCCCAGTAATTACGTGGCTCCAGTGGACTCCATCCAGGCTGAGGAGTAAGTCGTCTGTGTGTGTATGTGTGTGTGTGTGAATGCTCCTCAGAGGCCCACAGTACACTGGGTCCAGGACTAGTGACTTTCATCTAGAATGTGCTCTGAGGTAACTCGAGATTAGTGAAGGCAAGACCGCAGACTGACATCTGCACATGTGCAGATCTAACCTTCAGAGAAAATTCAGGAGAAAAAATGCGTCGTCATCCTACAGTTTCTACTTTCCCCTCAGGCGCACGTTCCTACTGGCCTGATAAAATGGCATTTGTGTGACACTATAAAGAGATGGGTTGGGTATTTGAAATGCCAGTCGGACTGTGGGTGAGAGTTCCATATATCCGAACTTGTGGGGATTTTTTTTTTTTTCCCAATGGCTATTTAGTGCATTTATTCATAGTATGAATATAATAATTCAGTTTCGCTATGACATATGATGATGAAGTAGGGTATTTTAATCTTCTTCATCTGTATGTGGTTTTGTCTGCGTGTAGCATCAACTGCTGCCACAATCCTGAACCCCCCCTCTTCCACCCACCTGCTTCCAGCCCTCCATCAGAGTAAGGTTTCTGAATAAAGATTTATTCAGTTCACTGTGAGGTAAAATCTTATTATGAGCCCAGTGGAGTATGCTGGGATTAAAAACAGAGGAGGTGCGGGTGCAGCTCAGCTTATCAACACAGATCTACCTCTGTGAAATACGCACTTTGGTGTCACACTGCTCACATTTCCTGTGTTAGTTTGCATCTCTCGGTGTAATTTGAAAGCGCAGTGCTCTTTGAAAAGTTAGGTGAGAAAAGTTACACCTTTACTGCGTGTTGACCATCGTTCTTAGTTGCAGTGTCATGAGAAAATATACTGTATCTGATAATAATCATAATTGGAGGTTTGTCACTTATGCACAGATCTGCAGGGATGAAGGCAGCAAGCCTTGATTAGTCACAGTCCGTATGACAGGCTAGCTGTTGGAAGTCAAAGTGCTTACATACAAACCAAAGGACCTGACTTATTTACAATCAAACGAATAGACAAGCAGTCCCTAGTGGCTGGAATGTCACTTATGTCCCACATTATCTAAGTGTTAAACCCGATTAACATCCTACTGAGTGCTAGCTGTAGCACCTTACCCATCACAGGGCTAAAAATGTATCGTGTCCTGAGGGTGTCACTGAAGACATGGAGAAATGAGTGTCCACAAAATCATCTGGGAAGTATGAATATTCTCAGTAAAGGTCACAGCAGTCTATCTGATACAGTTTAGGATGTTTTCACAAGTTTGGTTCTGTTTTATCGAACCCTGGAGCACTTACCAATTTGGTGTGCTTTGTTTAGCCATGTGTGAACACAGCGATCACACTAGGGTGCATATTAAATCGAGAGGTGCTGGTATTTGTTTTGGGCACAGACAAACTCTGGTATGGGTTATGGTAAGAACATGATCCAACTTCAAGCCGAACCAACTGGAGTAAGGATTGTGCAGGGTTCCCACAGTAATGGTTAACCTGGAAAAGTCATGTCATTTTACAATCACATTTTTCAGGCCTGGAAAAGTCATGGAATCAGTAAAAAATCATTGGAAGTTTTTGGAAAGTCATGGAATTTTCTTGTGTGTAAAGAGTTACAGTGATCTTCCATGGATAACCTTCCATGTAATGTATAACGGCATATTTATTCTCTGTAGATACCAACATTATATAGCGCTAATATGAGTTGAGGTGTGACAGCATTTTGTTTATCATCTTGCACGTTTCTAGATTCACACACCATGTTCCGTCTGTCCTTTCATGTGTGCCAGTTATCTGAATTTATGTTTAAATAGAGTTTGAATCTGCTATCTTTGAAAATGCCAGGCAAGTTGGGCAAGAAAAAAAACATTATATGTCCTTAAAAGTCACAAAAAAATGTTGAAATTTTGTCCATGAAAATATATGGGCACCCTGATTGTGTCTTTTTGGATTAAACCAGCTCCTGTAGCCAGCTGCACTACGCCTGCCCTCTCTACTCACATCAGTAATGAGCATGTGTTGGCTGTGTTGATGACCATGGGTATACCTGTCGGATCTCCCGAAATATTTTCAGCTGATGAGCGTGTCACAGTTCAGGAGGATTAATATGCCCCACAACAGAGCATCAACACATTATTTTCCAGCCGCAGCTGCGCCTCATTTTCAAACTGTAGTGTTTGCCAAAAGTGATAAATGCAAAAATGTAACAAATGATGACCAGGCCTGAGATGAACCAGCATATTTGTCCCTCCATAATGACACTGGAAAGTGGCGCATTAATCTATTTCTGGGACAGAGGAGTCTGCTCTTCTTTTAGTCTTTGTTTACTTCTAGGAGTTTTCCTGAATGGAAATTCTGACCAATTAGAGCAGTTTCCTCGCTCATCACAAGTTTTGACCACTTGTAAATACTTCCATGTGAACACATGCAACATATGCAACATTAATTCGTATCAGAGCAAACAAATTAGAGGTGTAAAAACCCCTTTATTATGTCTTGTGTCTTTGTTTGTACATGTATTTCTTGCCAAGAGGAAATTATGGCCTCAGAAGACTACTGTAGGAAAAGTCAGGAGGTCAGTATTAGGATTTATCTTCAGGGCCTGGACAATATGCAGCGTTCTGGCATAGTTGCCCCAGTCAGAACTGCAGATAACACAATACGCTGGAACAAACTTTTTTTAATACCCATTCATGACAAAACAAAGACAAAAGGAGTAGGGATGTACCGATCCAGCTTTTTCACTTCCAATCTGATACTGATATTACAGCCTTGAGTTTGGGCCGATACCGATCCGAGCTGTATTATACATACTCACTTATTTTGGTGTCAGTC
Source organism: Epinephelus awoara (assembly GCA_035609425.1). NCBI lineage: Eukaryota > Metazoa > Chordata > Actinopteri > Perciformes > Serranidae > Epinephelus > Epinephelus awoara. Next base: position 9,110,491 of record CM069305.1, read on the forward strand.
ATGTTAGAAAATTTTGATCAATTTTGAACAATCACTTTTTGTACAGACAGTCAGCCTGGCTCAGTCATGGGAAAACACTTACGTACATGTGTTATGGGGGAAGTCGGGAGCAGGAAGAACTTTTCCAACATCTGCACAGAGTTGAGCAGCGTTCTTCTGAATGCACCGATCACAAGCTCTGTCTTTCTCTGGAATTTCGAGTAACACCAACAAAGTTCTTGCACACTCTTAGGTCTCAATGACAGGGGTGTGCGGTCAAAAACTACTGGACACAGTGACTACAAGTGACTGCGAGTGTACGGGATTGGTCTCAGAATGACCTCCATTTTGTTTAATTTATGTATAATTTCATGTATACGGAGTTGTGGTTTTTGGGTTAACATGTTTACTCCTGTAATTGCAGCTGGTACTTTGGAAAACTGGGCCGTAAGGATGCAGAGAGGCAACTGCTGTCCACTGGAAATCCTCGAGGAACGTATCTCATCCGGGAGAGTGAAACCACAAAGGGTAAATGCACAGACACACTTATACTATCAACCTGTGTGTGTTCATGGCATGATGGATTCACTACCTCTGTGGGGAAAAAAGAACATTTTACTGACACTTCCTACAAGCCTTTTGCGAACTGTAACAGGTGCTTATAGTGAGCGCTGATTGCTTCTGACTTAGATTCTCAGTCTTGTTTGATTATTCTAAGATTAGATATTTCAGATTCAGATTTCAGATTTTTTGGACAAGCTTTTGATGCTTAGTGACTAAACCCCTGAACTGTGTGTGTGTGTCCCAGGTGCCTTCTCCTTGTCCATACGGGACTGGGACGATGTGAAAGGTGATCATGTCAAGCATTATAAGATCCGCAAGCTGGACAGTGGCGGCTACTACATCACCACCAGGGCTCAGTTTGACACGCTGCAGCAGCTGGTTCAGCACTACTCAGGTATAAATGCTACGCTCTTAATGACCTTTATATCTAGATGTGTGCTTTAGGTTATGTTCTGGTTGACTTCTAACTTTGCAGTACTGCATAATAAAATACCAATATTTTTTTATTAAGTCACTTTGACAAAGCAATGTAGGAAAAAAGAGCCCAGGTTGAAAAATAACAAACCCTTTATACTGTGTCCTGGACTGAAGCAGAGAAAAACTGCAGCAAATACAGACCTAAAAGACGACTAAATGTAGACATCATGTCCGCAATCTGCAAAGTTGAGAAGCTGGATCACTGACACAAAGCCTCAAAACATGTGATCTACATTTGTGATTTACATAAAGCTATTGGCCAGTGCAGCTACAGCACTGAAAGAATATGGTATGTGAATTAGCCTGAAAAAAATAAACCACTGAAGCTGCCCCTCAGTGGTCTGGCTGCAGTATGGCTCATGCATTGCATTGCCCACTCTCTCATTAAAAAGGGAAACAGACAGATGTTGCCATAGCGAGATGCTGTGTGATATAATGGAGACAGAGCGTTGACACTGTGGCCCCATTTTGCAGAAGCCCAAATAGCAACGTCAAAGTCTTCTCTTCTGTCCGGTGTCCATTTCCTTGAATTGATCTAGAATGCATTAAGCAGACACTGTTACACTATAATTGCATCTGCACATTTTCACATACAGGAATAAAAGGTGGCACTTACCATGAGGCCCAAAGCCCAAAGACATGGAGAGCTGCTATATGTCAAATTAGCTCCATTTGCTGCCATACATGCGCCTTTATCTAGATTCACAGTCTTTTTTTTGACGCAGCACTACTGAGCAGCGAACGAGACACACGACGGTCATTAGAGAGGAAAGGCACTTTTTTAGCACTCCTCTCAAGCAAAGGGAGTTAGTGTGTGAGTTATAGTTTGCATCACCCAGATGAGTGTGTTTGTATGTGTGTTGAGCTTGTTCCTCCTGGCTGTGGGTGCTGTCAGGAAATGACCGCTGCATCTGTGCTGCTGACACACATATTTGATAATCAGATTTACAGGACGAGACAGTGATTATTCCTGTCCTGTGTAATACTCACATGTGCTGTGTTTTTCCTCGCTCTTCACTTGGTTCACATTTGTTCCTCACACTCTATTAGGAGTAACAATGATGTATGTCTCAGTCTGTGTTCTCAAATGTCATCTTACATTTGTTGTGTTTTATCACTCTCATCCTCTGTGAAAAGGATATTTTTCCTGTCACGCTCTAATTGCCACATTGACATATTGATGTTAAAGTCCTAAAATCAATACCATAGATTTTCTGTGTGTTTGTGTCATGGCACATTAACCATCCCTCTTCACCATTTATTCATCACAATTCCAGATGACATACGGAGCTGACAACGCATTTTTTGCAAATAACCTTGACTCTTTTCAGGGCTTGTGCTTTTATTGCTTTCTGCTTTCCGCTGTTTTCATTCTTGAAAGAGCTAAAGAGCCTATCTGGCATCATTTACTGTAGCCGCTTTTCTTCAGATGCATTTGAAGGGATGAGAAAGGAACAACACAGGTGGCCTTGAGAAACAGCAACACTGCAAATCTGAATGCAGATCGCATCAAAAGCAAGATTATGTAATGTCTGACAGAACAAACATCCCATTCTTCCTCTTTCAAATAAAAAAAAAAATTCAAAAGCAATATAGCAGACTTGCTGAAGTCAACACACTGTGGGAAACCCTGTTCCCACCAATAAAAGAAAAAAAAATAGATGAAAATATGAATGAATGATGAAAAATGGTCAGTCAAAATCATTGAGTCAACATGTCAGCTTACCATCTCATTATTATAACTTACCAAGTCAAAATACTTTTTTAGATAGCAATTTGATATCAGAATGTTTACATAATCTCTCATAAATCCACCAATGTTGACTTAATAAAGTAGTGAATCAAAATTCTGACTTACTTTTGAGATAGTCACAAAGTTAAATGGATAGTTGATCATAAATCAAAAATACACATTTTTCTGCTAATCTGCAGCGCTATTAGTCAATCTAGATTGTTTTTGTGTGAATTCTTATGGGGTCTGAGATATCAGCCGTAGAGATGTCGGCCTTCTCTCCAATATTATGGCACTAAATGGCACTCGGCTTGTGGTGTTTAAAGCGCCAAAAACCATGTATCACCGTGCAGAAGGAGGCTTGCATCTACCGCTGGCTCACCTAGCACCACTGAGGTAGCTAACATTACAGCTCAGCCAAGGAGGACAGCAATAATGTTTACAACTAGTACATTACAATGGTGTCATTCCAAGAGCAGTAAAACCACTGGATAATATAAAACGTAAATGCAGAGTACCTTATCAGTAAACATATTTGTTGTTTACTGCTCCCACTCACTCACACCCATGTTGCCTAATCATGAACTGACTCAAGGATCTGAGGAAGTGAAGGAAAATTTAATGAGCCAATATCCTCTGATCGTGACCTGTGGTTCAGCAAAAGTTGCATAGTCACAATTTGAAGGCACTGCGTATGAAATCTGTATGTGACTATAGCATCTTTCACATTCTTCTTACGGTTTCGTTTGTCAGAACGAGACAATCCTGGTGAAAACTGGTGCAGTCTATGTCCATTAATTCATTTTGCCCAGGTTGGATCAGTGCCTGTTTTAAAATAGCTAGAAAAAGAAAAGAAAGCCAGCTAGAAAGTTTGAAATTAAATGATGATGTAATCTCGGTAGCAAGTTGAATAATTGCTCTGTCACAAAGATGAAGATCTAAGAGATAAGTCCTTTAAAATGTAATATGCGTTTATCAGGGAGTGGTGAACTTATCAGAGCACAAAGTTCATCAGTTGAAGCTGCCACGCCTTTCTAGGAAACACTGGCTGTTTTGATGCACGATACGTGGATACAGTCCACATATCGACAGGTTTTATGACAACCAGCAGAGTGAACATAGAGCCGTATTGATGTCTGAGCGGAGCAGCTGAGGCAGCAGACAGGCAGCCCAGATGGGCTTTGATGGCCGAGTTGCAGCTTGAACACTCCCATGGGTGAGACGCAAGGCCTTTATCTCGTCTTTACTGCCCCGTGCAAACAACCTGGGGCCTTATCACTGGCGGCAGGGGGAGGAAGGGGGGTCACTTTGTCCCTGCTGTGTAAAAAGGGGGTTTCACTAGATATCAGCATGGAGGGACAAATGGAAACTCTGGCCTAACCTGCTGGCTTAATCAATCACGAACAAACATGAGAGCTTCCTCCAGAGTAAAAACAAGAGATGTTTGATTTCATGACACAGACGACACAGTGTCATCAGCCAGAGAAGATCGAAATGAAAGCAGCTGGAGCACCACTCAGTTGCCTAAACAAGCATGGTCGTTAATGCTTCTTATGGTGCATAAAGTCCCAGCGCTCCATCTTTATGTTTAACCACAACTGTAGATGTACATTTCCCAGATGAGTGACTGACAGCCGGAGCTATCTCTTTACATAAATTACTGTCATCATCGTAAAGTATATGTGAGTCGGAGATGCCATTAGCCAAAGTGGGCCATAACATTGAGCCTTATTTTTCCTATAACCTGCACCCACACTTGTTTTTCTCCAGCTTCAACTGCAGGATGAGATGCTTTTACTGTTTATTCATTCAGCAAGATTGGGCCACTGCAAAAAGACCTCAAGATACTGTGGAGAAAATTATGTCCTAAATAACATCTTAGCACCCACTCTGTATGGCCTTACAACATGCTAGACAACAGCAAGAGATTTTAAACTTACTTCTGCTGAGAAGACAGGGGGACAAGGGAACTATGTGAATGTGTTTGGTCCAACAAATGCGGGACATGGACGAGGAGATGTGCTTTCAGTATTTTCAGATTTGATAATCTGGCAAGCCTGAGCCAACCCTATGCTGCTCATACCAGTACACACAAAGCTCAAGTACACATGCCAGATAGGCTCACTGTGACAATCCAATCACATTGCACAAAAAAGTATGACAGTGTCCTCAACATAACAATATTTTCCAGGTGCACTACATGAAAGGAAAATGTAAAGCAACCCTTTTTTATGCCGCCATGCTGACAATAGCCATGGCCGGAGGCATTATGTTTTCAGGTTGTCCGTCCGTCTGTCCCATTCTCGTGAACGCGTTATCTCAAGAAAGCATCGAGGGATTTTTTTTTTTCAAACACAGCACAAACGTTCACTTGGACTCAATGCTGAACTGAACTGATTTGGTTTTGGTGGTCAAAGGTCAAGGTCACTGTGACCTTCTCATTCCCATGAACGGAATATCTCAAGAACACCTTGAAGGAAGTTCTTCAAATTTTTACTTTTACTTTGGGTCAAGGATGAAGTGGTTAGAATTTAGGTGGCCAAAGGTCAAGGTCACTGTGATCTCACAAGACATGTTTTTGGATGTAATGTATATGTTAATTCTGACAAAATTTCACACAAGTGTCTAATAGACTAAAATGATGAAGTGATGACATTTTTATACCTCAAAGGTCAACCTCATCCTGACACCATGATGATCTGCCATTATTCAGTGTCAGGAACAGAAGGGGAAACATTTGGTCAGATAGTGAATTGGTGACACCAATCTTGGGTGCCTATCCTGAAACTGTGCTGATTGTATAGATCTTCTGTGCTGCCGGGGGGAAGATGTGTGAAGCATCCATATTTTCACAGACATGGATGTAAATTGTAAGTGGAACATGACTAGGTCTACAACCATGAGGTGGTAATTCTAGTTTTTTGTTGAAAATACAGCATTTCTGTCGAGCGATACTTATCAGAAGTGTCAGGCACCTGATTATACATCAGGCTTTAGAGTGTCACCTTCAGGCAAGCAAAACAAATCAGGATTTTTTAACTACATTTTCTTTTCAAACAGTAGACTCCTTAGTTACCTGATGCAGTGAAGAACAAGATGAATCGCATCAATTGTTTGGCTGTGTGTCTTCTTTGGATATAATTTCTAACTTTTTGCTCATACCAACCTCCTTTCCATTGTTCTTTATAAATCTTCACTTGCCAGTTTATTAGACAGAGAAGTGTGCCTATTATTTTGATGTTGAGGGTAAGCTACATAACAGACAAACCTCTGTGTGTAACAGCATCACAAACTGCAGCCTCCAAAATGATCATGAAGTTGAATTAACATGTCTCTGAAACAGTTTCAACAAAAACTGAACATTAGAACCTTTGTGAAGGATTTATTGCAGGACTGTTGCTTTATATAGCGTTTGGTTTTGCTTGGTGTACCTAATAAACTGGCAACTGAGTGTATATGTCACTGCCAATTGTCCCTGATGATAATTAAGTGCAAGTCAGGAAGAGAAAATTTTGTAGCTACATCTCTCAGCCCAGAATAATTATGTGCTCTACCGAAGTTAAAGTTATAAATGCAAATATCAGCTGATAGATGGAGAGGAATAAAGAGTGAGCTCTCTGGTTTATTTTATGATCAGTTAGGATCACAGAGACCACACCAGACTGATTACAACTGGATCCCCTGACCTGGAAGCAGCCCGATTTTCATGTTTACGCTGCTCTTTGTCATTCTCGTTCTTGTGTTGCTTTGGGACTTTCCCCTCTGCTGCAGAATGCTCTGCTAACTCTCTGTGCATCTCTGTCTCTGCTCTTATTTGTGCCTTGCTGTGCGGCGCGTGCAGACCGAGCCGCCGGGCTCTGCTGTCGCCTGGTGGTTCCCTGCCACAAAGGGATGCCACGCCTCGCCGACCTGTCTGTTAAAACCAAAGACGTGTGGGAGATCCCGCGGGAGTCGCTGCAGCTCATCAAGCGTCTTGGGAATGGGCAGTTTGGGGAGGTCTGGATGGGTACGGATCCAGTCGCCTCCGGAAGAAGAGGCCGCATGGAAGGGGCCACACTGAGTCAGCAGAGACACCAGATCGACTCCAAAACACAAGCAAATAATCTGGCCTGGAAAGGGAGGGGATCAAATGAGAAAATGGGGCAGGAAATTTTGATAATTCTCAGTTTGGGGCTTTTGCCAGGGAAATGCTTCTGGTTTCTGACCCCTCCCGACCAAAATCATCTGGAAAAACATCCAGAGTGTCAGGAGACTCTGCTCCCACAGTCTGAAGATGGCTCCCTTCCATGTCCCTCACTGCATGTTCCTCTCCCCTGTAGTTAACCCTGTGTGCCTTGCCTTCCCTCCCCATGTAGAGAGTGCGGATGGTTTGTGCTTTAATTTAACGGGCGTGTGTGTGAACTACATCCCTGACACTATGGGCTTGAGTCATGATGCCTGGGAGATCAGCAGAGACGCACTTGAGTTGGAAGTAAAGCTGGGGACAGGATGTTTTGCTGATGTGTTTTACGGTAAGGAAATCCCCCCCAAAAGTACCCTTGTTGTTTACCTCGGGCCACCCTGGAAATAAATGTGAATATTTTTATTTATCCTTTCCCTGGCATTCTTAAATATGCCAAGAAACTGTTTGCAATTTTGTTTGCTAATTGGAGATGAAAGCAACTGCTTTCTTATCCCTCTCCAGCATTCCTGAAGGATTTTTGTGTTTGTTAAACATAATCCATGAAAAGGCCTTTAAAAAATCAGTTCTTATTTATAAATACAAATTTCTGCTTTGCTGTTATTTCCAGTAATTAATTGAATACAGCATTGAGTGCAGTATGGAACTCCAAAAGGGTCAATATTACAGTAAATGAATAAAGATAAATGTATAAAACAAAGCAAAACACAAAAAGAAGAAGACTGTGTTTGCCATTTCACAGAGTTCTTTCTCAAAAGAAGAAAAAAATAATAATTTGCTGGCTAGCTGCTGTTGTTAACATTTGCCCTTAACTTTTATGCTGAACTGGCTAGTTAGCTAGCTAGCTAGGTAGCATCTATAGCCTTGTTAAGCTAAAAAACAGTCACTAGCTTGAAAGCTACAGTTGCTAGTGCTAGCTTGTCAACATTGTGTCGCTGCGCTCCTTTCAATTGACCACATACACAGGTCGTCTTAGATGTGCGCACACTAGAGAAATATTATTTATCTACAAACACTTAAATAAACACTAAATAAAATTTTCCTAGTAATGTTAATTGCTTGCAAACATTTCAATGATTTGTTACATAATTTTACTGTTTATTTGCTCATTTTCATACATATGTTTTACTCTCCTTATTTCAAAAAATGTATTAATGTTTAGTTTTCGCCATTTTGGACTTCCATACTGCAGAATATGTGGGTGTGCGTTCTTATCATAGCAATTCCAGCTGGACAGATACTGAGGACAGGGCTTCACCCAAATGACACCCAGCCTCTGGGATCCTATTACCTCACCACCCAGCAGGTGACCATCACCCGCTCAGTCCTGACTCCCCAAATGTCTCCACAGCTGCATCACTAAAAAAGCCTACTCTGATTTATGGACTTACTCTGAAATTAAACCCCCAAACACATGTAGAGTAGACCAAATGTTAGCTGATGGGCTGTGTCTTCCCTTTGGGTCACTACTAATATCCCTGCACCCATTACTGTCACAGAATGAGATAAATGGAGTACTACTTTGTTGAAGTGATTACAGTGATCCATATCTTACTATGCGTAGTAGCCAGAGGCGGAGTACATTGGTGGCATAGTCATGCTGTGTTACAGTAACTGGCATGAAACCAGTGAGGAGCTTACAGGCTTGCCTTTGTTAATCATCCTACAAAGGATTATCTGCTCCGCGTTGGCGTATTGTGGCTCTCAGAGCCCTGCTGGATCCCTCTCCTGGCTTTTAAAAGCCATTTCAAATCAAGGTCCACTCTAAATCTCATACCCATTTAATTATCCTTCAGCAGACCTCTGTGTATGAGAATTACAGACAAACAGATTCTCATACTGTCTCCTGATCTCATTCTGTGTTGCATGTTTACCTCATTGTCATTTCAAAGCAAGACTTTTCCCCCTGTTTTATGACTACAGTCGACTCAGCTGCCAATCATCTCCTCAGGTTAGACAGTGGGGTTGGCAAGTCTGACTTTGAAAGGATGTGATTTGAATACGAATCGATGTTCCCACTGTGCTGATGTCAGCATGTGTGTGCGTGCGCCAGGAACGTGGAACGGCACCACTAAGGTGGCGGTGAAGACTCTGAAGCCTGGCACCATGTCCCCCGAGTCCTTCCTGGAGGAGGCTCAGATCATGAAGAAACTCCGCCATGACAAGCTGGTGCAGCTCTACGCCGTGGTGTCTGAGGAGCCCATCTACATCGTCACGGAGTACATGGGCAAAGGTAGAGGAACACAAATGTGCATTCACACAACTGGAATGGATACAACATTCAGTCCCAATGATTTTTCGCACATTTAGTTATGCAGTTATTCAGTACAATAAAAAATAGCTTCCATTCAGAAAACAGAACTGTAGAAAGTGGATTCAAAAATTAAAAATTAAAACAAGACCCAAAGTGTAATGACTAACGAGCAGTCCTTTGAGGCTGCAGTGTTCACACCTGACTTGCGACCTGAAGTTATATTTTTACTATATGTCATCCATTACTGATGGTTAGCTCGCCAGGCTAATGCAACACTTTGTCTCTGTCTCTTTCCATATATTTCCCAGAGCATTGTGTACCTTCTTGCAGTGCATGACACACATGGACACAGACAAATTATGGCACAGTCCGAGAGAGGAAGAGAGGCATTTCTTACTGAATTATATTTGAAAATAACAAAATCCTAAGCCGGCCCAACCTGAAGCTTTATGCAACAAAATGGCAGAAATCCATTTCCAAAGCCATTATTGTGTCAGAACCCATTATGTAGCGGTTAGGGAGAGAGTGTACAACATGCTGATGATTTTGCTTTAAACATCAAAAAATATTTTTCTGTCTGCTGTGAACCTGAAAAACTCCACAGCCAGCATGTTTTGTTACTATGACTACTGATGACCATGAGTTGCAATGTTAGCTGCAACATAACTGCATATTAAACATTGTTAATGCAGTGACACCATTTTTTTTTTTTTAAATGTGGTGAAATGTTTTAAGAACACACAATAGATTTACAATGATTTGGTCCATCTTTTGTGCCCACTTCGGGAACCACTGGAGTATAAGACTGCTAGAGTCGTGTTTGCATTTTTTTATTCCCTGTGAAAGAGAGCAGTGATCAAAGTGAGCAGCGGGTTTGCAGTGTAGATGTCTTTGTTAGATTTGTGTTGCTCAAAGGCAGCAGATATCTGAGTCCAACCTCTTTTATATTGTCCTCACTATCAACAATCTCTCCTGCCATCTTGCTGACCACAGCTCTTGTGGTCCCCACGTAATATCTCTAGCTGCTGTAGCCCCGAAGTCTGTTTACATTTTTCAGGAGGTGCTCAACCATAAAGTCAGTGTAAGAAATGCCTCACAAATGTCTGCACACAGTGTTAGCGCAGTAGGGCTGTGAGAGAGGAAATATTATTCATTAAAATCTAAAGTCCCAGACACACTGACTAAACTGACTTCAAAGAACTAACAGCCACCAAAGCAGACTGTTGCATCTCCTCACGTCGCCTGTGTCTTGGCCAAAAAGTTGCACGGAACACATCAGAAAGACTACAGCCGACAGCCAACCAGCACGTACATTTTGCACCTGCGTGAGAGGAAATAACTCTCCACACCAGCAGACTGTGGTAGTCTGTATGTGTCATTCAAAAAGGGAAACCAGATAATTTTCTTGATTCTAGTTAGTCAGTTAGAACATGAACAACACAACCCAATGTTGAAAGAACAAAGTATCTTTACCATGCACCACTGAACAATAACACGAACTATCACACAACATTTGTGATAAAGATCTCAATGGCTTAAGAAAAATAATCTTACTTAATAGAAAAGTTTGTTTTGGTTCTCACTTCTTGATTTTAGCCATTTGTTTACTTTCCTCACTTTAGTTTCTCTTTTCATGCGGTGAGCGTACCTGTCAATCAGAGTGATTTCATTCACCAATGGGCTCTGCCCTTGTTGACGCTGATTAAACATGATGAGATCCTGTTTGCAGTGGCAGAATATAACTGCATTTGCTCAAGTACAATTGCCGACTTAAATAGACATTTGAGGCACTTGTATTTTACTTGTGTATTTCCATTCTATGCTACTTTATACTTCTACTCCACTACATCTTTTCATCCTCTTTCTTCTAAGTAACCATAGAGACAGTGGCCAGTGAGGGTCAATCAAAGAATTGCAATACAATTATTGACGCTCATATGTTTAATTCCGTCACCAGTGTACAGAGTTGATGTAAAGCCAAATATGGTCAATCAACTTATGTGTTGAAGTGATGAGAGTTTTCTAGTGAAGTAGGTTTATTTCGGCAATCCGCCAATGGCAGCTGACATAATTTCTCTTATTTACCAATTCATATTTTTACTCAATATTTGTCAAATGGTAATTCTGGTCCCTGCTCAGAGCACTAACATCAGGAACATTATACAAGTGGAACAGTAGACTCCATGGAAATAATGTCACAGATTCTTTCCCATTCTTTCTCACCCCATTTCCAAAACTCACTGGATTTACGTGAATAAAACAAATGTACTATTTTGTATTCAAATCTTGGATCCAAAGGTGACACCCGTGATACCCACAGTAAATGTAGTGTTTGTAGATGGACTGACATGTTAATGGACAGCTCTACTGCTTGTGGGGTAAAAAAAAAATGAATGGGATTAGTCTCAACATCTTTGTTTGTTTGATCTGAGTTGTCACAATAGCAAAAAACGGAACAATAGCACAGTAAAATGTACAAAAAGGTTTAGATCTAAAGCATTGTACTCCCATATATTATGTGCCAAGTATGCAGGCTTTGCAAAAAATGTTTTTCATTTAAGCAGAAGTGTTTTTGTTCCATTTCAGTCAGAATAATAAGAACAGTTCTGGTAAACCCTCGGTTTCAAAGAGACTGAAGATGATTAAGGTCTTCAAAACAATCCTCCAAAAACACTGGAATTTGGAAACGCCACAAGAAAGAGCTGTGGACACACATTAAACACCAGAGAACACAAGAATGGAAACTTTGATGTGCATCACTGTGTCTGTTGCATGCAGAGGCTGCTGCCACATCTAGGTCAGCCCATGAAGTTGGAAAGGAGAATGTGTTTTCAGAAGGCAAGACCCAGTGTGAAATTTTATGAATGTCAAAGTATTTGTGGTGATCATCAAATCCCCCAGTCCTGTATTTATCCTCTAACTGTCATTACTGTTGATGATATAAAGTAGAAGTGAACAGACAAATTACAAACCTCATGTCTCCGGACCATTCAGCTGTCAGATTATTGCTTGTGGTTGGTAATTGCTGAATTAAAAACAGTTCCTGTGGAGGGTGGGAGCAGAAGGGCACCACTGATTCACTGGTGAATCGAAGACAGTTTGTGTCTTCAGTGTGTGTATGTTTGCTTGGACTGACGTCAGACGTGTGTTTATGTCTGCTGCAGGAAGCCTGCTGGACTTCTTGAAGGACGGAGAGGGACGAGGGTTGAAGCTGCCTAACCTGGTGGACATGGCAGCACAGGTAACCCTCAATCGAAAAACTACTTTTGTGTGTTGAGGTCACTGGTCTGTTTCTGCTATATGAAAGTAACATGAGTAGTGGACTTATTTCTGCTCCCCTGAAAACAACATAAAAGATTTCAGAAACTTTGGAAAAAGTCTTAAAGGGACAGTCCACCTCAAAATAAAAAATACATACTTTTTCTCGTACTTGTCATGCTGTTTATCAGTCTAGATGGATTTGCTGTGAATTGTCGAGGGTTGGAGATATCAGCCTTAGAAATGTCTGCCTTCTCTCCAATATAATGGAACTGGATGGCACTTGGCTTGTGGTGCTCAAAATGCCCAAAAAATAAATTTGAAAAACTCAACAGCAATGTCTCTTTCCAGAAACCATGACCCAGTTACTCAAGATAATCCACAGACCTTGTTGTGAGCAGTTTCATGTAGGAACTATTTTCTTTCTGCCGAACTACACCTGCCAACTGTATCACAGTGCAGAAGGAGGCATGCTTCTACTACTCACATAGCACCACTGAGCCAGCTAACATTACAGCACAGTGGAAGAGGACGCCATTAATGTTTACATATCGCGCTAGCATGAGCCTCTCGTTCATGAGTAGATGCACACTTCCTTCTGTGCGGTGATTCGGTAGGCAGCTGTAATTGGGTAGAAAGAAGTTCCTGCTAGTAGGGCTACAACTAACAATTACTTTGACTGGTTTTCTAAATGTGCAGATTATTATCTCTATTAAGAGATTGGCCCATGTTGGAAAATAGTGAAGATGTTCCTTATAATTTCCTAAAATCCAAGGTGACGTATTTGTATTTTGGCTAACAGTCCAAGGTCCAAAAAAATTTAGTATAAAATCATAAATGACAAAGAAAAAATCCTCCTTTTTCAGAAGATGAAACCAACAAATGATTAGTATTTTTAACTGTAACTCAGTGTCTCTTCTACAACAGAAATGCCGAACTGTAGAAGAATTGTTTCTTCTTTTCTAGTTTTTCCAATCACTTTCAAGTTACCGTCAGTCAAAGACAACACTTCCTGCCATAGGAGCAGTTTGAACTTTAAGGTTGGGGGTTGAGGGAAACCCCCGAAATTAAGAACTTCAATATCTTATTTCTATGGCCAAGGAAAGTTCAATTACTATTTATGAACATGTGCAACTCTCTCTCAAAGCCAGAAACCAGAAAAGGAATTCTAAAACTTTTGATGTCATCAAGCCTGGAGCTGCTCAATAGACAATGAATCTTTCTGTTTGTGTGGACCCATAAAATGTTTATTTTCTTTGTTTACTTTCTTTCGTTTGTTTTTTCCTTCTTTTTTATACCAAAATGAGATTTATTCTGTTGTAGTGTTCTCCGTAATGTCACAGAGAATGTACCCATGTACTCAGAACAATCCCCAGTGCTCCCGATGTCATCTGGAACATCTTTCCCAATTCATTGTCTTTGGAGTTTTAGCATTTTAGTTTATTCAGTTAAGACAGAGTTGTCCTTGTTCACTGGATAATCCTAGGCCATTGGAATAATATGGATGAATTTTGAAAATAGGCGTAGTTCCCCTTTAACAAAAAAAAAAAAAAAAAAAAAATAGTGGAAATGTACAGTAACATGTCCAACAGAGGCTTCGTATATACAAAAACTGATAATCAGGATACTAGCAGGTGCATTTTCATATCCTGACTAATCTGCCCAACGAGAGAGAATTACCACAAACCACGTAACTCAACAGTAAACCGGATACAGATTAGCGTTTCTCCAGTGTTCCATCTTGTTTCCTATTCTGTTATTAGGAAGACACAACGCGGTAGACGATGATTCATTGACCAGTTTAGTTATTATCTGTGTTATTGCATTTTTGGCTGTGGCCACTAGGGGGCGAGTGAGCTGAACTCAAGCTGCGTCTGTGCTTCTCGATAGATATTTTGCATTTAACGCCTTCTGGCAGCTCAGTGGGCCTCAAACCCAAATTGGCTGGTAGACTTTTAATTTGAAATATATTTAAAATAAAACCCAGAATAAACACACATTTCTTTGTAACGAACATATTCAGTCCATAGCAGAGCATCCTCTTTTGTCCCATAGTTTTCACAGGTAATAAATCACCTGTTATAGGATACCTTTGCAATGAAACTTCCCTTCACCTGATTTTCTGTTTTCAGCAGGTAGCACAGAGGTATTTGTTAGAGCTGCATGTTAATGGAACTGTGTCTGTATGAGTTATGGCTGCCATCAGCTATTGGCATTTCTAAAGGCCAAGGGGATACAGGAGGCTCTCTGTTCTGCTTCAGACTTCCTCCTAAACAAGCTCTTCTTCTGCAGAATCACTTGCCTACAGATGTTTTTCAGAGGATTGGATTGACATATTTCCTCTGCCACACATTATTTATCCATATTTTTAATACGCTGACAGTTAAAAGTGGTACTTATTTTGGAAGAGCTCTCTCTACATGTTTCCTGAAACAACACTGCAAGTATTCAGCAGAAACAATCCCAAGCGGATGTTTTCAGTGAGTGTTAATGCAGCCGTGCTCACTGTGCTGTGCTCCAGGTGGCGGCAGGCATGGCCTACATCGAGAGGATGAACTACATCCACAGAGACCTGCGCTCCGCCAACATCCTGGTGGGAGACAACCTGGTGTGCAAGATCGCCGACTTCGGCCTTGCCAGGCTCATCGAAGACAATGAATACACCGCTCGGCAAGGTGGGGCTTCCCTCTGCTCTTAACACACACACACACACACACACACACACACACACACACACACACACAATGTTGAATGCACATACTTAATGCTCTCACTCACACACATTCACACGCTGTATGACTGCATTAGGTCATGGAGGAAATTCTCTCAGCGGGAGCACCGCAAATTTGCAACACGCCCACATCAAATTGACCAGCAAATAGTTAGCTGTGAAGCCACGATCAGAGTCAGCTCCAAATATTTGTTCTCTGTTAACACTAACACAGAGAGCAGACACTCCCTGCTCCAGAGACACAAAGACTTTACAAGGCATGTATACTAGAAATGAATGGTATTCTAGTGTTGACCACTGAAGCTGTCCACAGTGGGGCTGTTTACTGTGTAATAGGGGGAAATTTGACTGATGTATCCATCCATGACCCAAAAACATATATTAAAACAGCCCTTACTTAATATTTACAGAATGTTACATCCTAATACCGCAAATGTAGGTCATATTAGGTTAACTAAATGTCCATCATCTCCCTTTTGGTTAGTTTGAGCTCACAACAGCTGTTCCTGTTGATGCTGTTTCTGTGCTCAGAAAATGCTGTCATCAATTTTGAGAATTCTCCTTTCCCCTCGACAAATGAACTCATTCTGCTACGCACATGTTTTTTAAGCTTTGCTTTGAAAAGTGAAACCTTTAATATAGCTGACAGATGCTGAACGTTGGCATTCAGCCTAACATGACCCAACTGTATAGCAGTGGTTATAATTGTGGTCAACCTCCTGAACTTTGAATTTCTCCTTAACTTTTCCATTAAGTAGCTTTAGAGTTTAGACAATGACATGTAAATCAGTGACCCACCAGCTGAAGAGGTAATATTACTGTATGCATGACTTAATAACTCCACCCTGTAATTATTTTCCACCAGACCGTGTTGCTGATGCTCTAATGTGACAAGTAAATTTTTAGTGTCAACAAACACGACAGTCACATCAACAAAGCACTGTATAGAACCAAGATCATCAGACAGTGCAATATCATGGAAAATGACATAATGGAATTGATGTGTGTATTCTGCAAAGCAGACATGGCTGCACATCCTCAGGTTTTTAAGTGAAGAGGTGCTTCATGAGCAGAGCGGAGCTACTAGCACATGCTACACTTCCCTTGTGTATAAATTCAGATTTCAAAGGGCACTACTGTGATTTAGTACTGTAGGCTACTTCCAAAAAATGATGAGCTAACAAGAGACACATTGTTTAAGGAATAATTCACCCATAAAATGAATATTTGTAGCATCAGTTACTCACTCCGTGTTACGTTGGATTCATGAAAAAAAACATTGTTTTTCTCGCATACCTCTATGATGAGCAAAGAATTCCAAAAACAGCAAATATTATTGATGAATTAAAGTCATAAGGGTCTGCATTAAAAAAAACTGCAAAACTATACCAAATATTTTGAAACTCTCACATACACTCACTCGCTTTTCACTAGCATATTCGCTAAAACGCTACTGTATAAACCACTTGCACATACAAGTAGCATGCCTCAGCAAACGCATGCATTTGCACACTTGTCCAGGACATGGATTATACTTCACAACTTCATCTAGAATTTTCTTCGTTTTTGGATTCTTCGTTCACCATGGAGCCATGCAAGAAAAACAAAGATTTCTTAATGAAATCAATGTAACATTGGGTGAGTAACTGATAAACAAATGGTCAGTTTGAGTATTCCCTTGAGCTCATCTCTCCTAGGTTGTAACACAGGTTTAATGTTTGTAGTTTCCAAAACAGAGATACAGTAACCCTAATGACATCACCAGAGTTATTTATTATTAGAAATCTTTCATTTATGGGCCTTTTACGTAGAGCTTTTTTTCTGGCAGTTTTTTTATTTGCCATTCAAAAACATATAATTGAATGTGGAGTGCCCACCAGAGTTGGGTATAACACGTTACGGGGTAACGCGTCAGAGTACTTTGATTACTTCTTGCAGCAACGAGTAACCTAACACGTTGGTTTGCTGTTTGAGTAATCAAATACTTAAGTAGGTTTTCAAACGAGACATCAGTTACTTCCGTTACTTTTAGAACGCTGGTCCTTCAGCTCCGAAATAGTTTGGTTCTAATAACGGCGATAACGTTAAACCTATCAGTCTGAAAGAAGCCACGTAGCTTGTGGCTCACTATGTGTCAGAAGAAATGCTGCCGTTGTCTAAGGTGGAGTCTAAATAGGTGGAGTAGGACTCGCTGACAGACATATTTCAGACTCAGGACTTGCATTATGCCTGGTACACGCTACACGCTGGTACTCACCAATTATCCCCGGTCGTCTTTCACGGCGTGTGTGATGTCATCTGGTTATTCTTGTCCTATTTTTATTACTTTCACTATTATTTGAGTCACTGCCAGAACTGTGTCTGTTCATGTGCCAGCTGACATGTTGTTGTAGTCACCTAAAAGCGTCAGCAGATGGCAGGAGCTACATTTGAAGCGCCATACGTAAACTATCAAGCTACTGTATCTTCCACAGGAATTTCTGACAAATGTTTCAGAATAAAAGCCTATTTAGAAAATGGAGGGATTCTCTCAGCTGGGGTTATAAGGGGCTTTTAATTTGAAACAAGTGTTGAGTTTGAAATGACGGTGCGATATGTTAACTTTACAAAGACAATGGAGCAGATAAAAAGTTAATATATAAACACACAGAGGGATTAATAAATAATGGACCATCTATAATGTAGTTTGTTTCAAATGAAGCTGGGAGCCTCTACAGTTGTGCTGACTAAAAGCCCCGTCGCTCTTTGTTAATGTTATTACTTTATATCCAACCGTGAGGATGTACCATTGTTTGCTAGCTTGATGCTAATGACAGTAAGGTTAACTCAGCGGGTTGACAAAGTGCCTCTGCTGTTTCACACCATCATTTCCCCCTTTTACTCTGTGTGCTAACATCCCTAGAGGAAATATTAAAAATGCTGGGGTGTTGTTGTCATACAGTTGTCTACGGCAGCAGATCGTTCTGTGTTCCTACTGGTCAACGTGACGGCTGTGATGGGAGAATTGGATCTCAGTGAAGGGCAAGTGGTCCATAACTTTAATTCTGGAGACAAACATGTAGGCTTAGCGCCCTGTGGTCCATTGCCCAATAGGAAATGTAGAATACTCAAAAGTACTTTAAAAGAGCTTGAGTTACTTTTCTCAGGCAGTAACGCAGTAAAGTAACTGGTTACTTTTTAAAAAAGTAACACAGTAATGTACTTTGATTACTTTTAAAGTAACCCTTACCCAACACTGGTGTCCACTAAGTCACCTGGTAGAGAAGGTGCCCTGTGTACAAAGGCTGTGTTCTTGTTGCAGCGGCTGTGGGTTTGAGTCCAACCCACGGCCATTTGCTCCACTCTCTATCAGTATAATGGGCACAGCTGATATCAGAGAGGCTCTCCTCAAATGCAGGGCTCGTCTTGTCCTTTCTTGATGTGAAACTTTGTTGAAATTTCATGGGATACTGCCATACATTTGTGTCACTGACTGTAGATACAAATGCTTTTGATGGGACAAGTTTGACTGCAAATTTTTGTGCTTCTGTTTTGTCACATGCACAGAAGATGTTATACACCTGTTTTCTCTCTTCATGACAAAGTAAACTGATTTTGCTGCTTCTTGATGCTTATGTCATCTCTTCAGGTGCAAAGTTCCCCATCAAGTGGACCGCCCCTGAGGCTGCGCTGTACGGGAAGTTCACCATCAAGTCAGACGTGTGGTCGTTCGGCATCCTGCTGACGGAGCTGGTCACCAAGGGTCGGGTGCCTTATCCAGGTGAGGAGAGGGAAGGGTTAAACAGACAGCAGAGGCTTGGCTCAGCTTTCACCTCGAGCCGATTGGGACACATCGATAAAGTGGCCTGATAAGAGGAAACCTCTTCTCCATGAGACACTGAATCGTTACTAAAGCACACACAGCTTCCTCAATGACAACAGGCTCCTCATGCTGTTTATGGAAGTAAAAGGCCCTTTAATGCTTGGGTGACCCTACTCTCCCTGCCAGAATGTGAGATAACCCTTAATTACTGCCGCTCGCCTGTGGGACGACTTGAATTTCAGACAGAAACTAAAACGGAAAGCGAGGGTGGGGGGGTGCAGGCCGGGGCACGTAGTGTACTCAGAGTGCAGCTCCACACAGGGAGGGGAACACATGTTTGTCCAGATGGGGCTGGTGGGCTGCTTGTGCTGCAGGGAGATGGTGAGGAAGGTTAGCACGCAATGAGCTGAGGGAGCAGCAGCATGCTAACAGATGTGTTAGCAGCCTTCGGAGGCCGTCTCTGGGTCCTTGACAGGAGTGGGTAGCAGACACCCCTGCTGATGTACTCAACTGTGTCTTTACTGAGGTATAAGTAGTCAAAATAACTACTTTTTTGTGTGATCAATACTGGAGGTGAGTATAACAATAAATCATCAACCTCTACATACACTGCAATACTGGATTTATGTTATGACATTCAAAAACTGCACAATTCAGGGGTTTTATTTGCCCCTCCTCCCTTCTCCCACCCAACCCAAAAACAACCCCATAAAAAAACTACATGACTGAAAAATGAAAAAGTAAATACTTTTTTTTTTAAATAGATCTTTATACACAGATATATAAAGTAATGAATAAACAAAAATAAAATAAACAAAAGATCTGTGACACTGTGCCTCTAATGTATGATAATAAATTCTTCTTGATTCCAACCCGTATCCAAGCCTGTCCACCTGTCTTTGTGGACGTCTAATAAAACTCAATGTTGTACCTCATTGGTAGCAGTATGGATGTTTACTTAAGGTAAAGTTGTAATTTAAAGGCTTATATACTGCATGTATTGAATGTTGACCGCGTTGGCGTAAAGGCGGTGTAAACAGATGTGGTTGATGCTCTGTCAGCTCGGTGTCAGCCGCACTACTGACCTCAGACCAGCGTTCACATCTGGAGCTTACTATAGTTTGAGCTGTTTCAAAAGCAATATTCCAACAGTGAAAAATTAAATAAAAGAGAAACTAGGGGTGTTTTGTCTTATCTGAATTAGCTTCATCCACTAAACACAGTATGGATAAACGGGGCTTAAAATACCACATGCAAATGCAGAGGGTAGTTTTGTTATAGTAAAAGAATTTCTAACTTTGATATAATACCTTGAAAAATATCAATTTTCAATACGATTTTCGATACCATGTGGAAAAACTGACATTGAGGGCGATTGAAGTTAAAAAAAATATTAGGATGACAACAATGGATGTTTTATTGGTTAGTGGTAGAGAACAGCAGAATGACTGTAGTAAACGTCCACAACAAGAGATGGTCAGAAAGTACAGCTTATACCGCTGTTACTATGGATACTGCAGGAAATAATCAGTTAAACCATTTCAAATGTTTAGAATCAATATGTATTGATTAATTGATATTTTTAACAACACTATCAGTTCTACATGCATTGGTGCATGGTACAGATAGTATGTTGTGTAGAGCTGCCAACTCTCACACTTTAACCATTAGACTCATGCAATTGGCACTTTTCACACGCTCCCATGCCACACATCCATTTCCTGAAGCAGGGAAAAACAAATTTATAACTGATAATGTTGTGGCGTGAAACAAGGACACTGATAGGACATGTACAGACAAGACAGAGCAGCAAAGTGCATCAGCAACGCCACAAAAACACTGAGAGCAGCTGCTGTTTGGATTTTGTGTGTCTATTTGTGCTGTTACGATACTATTGCTTGGAGCTGCCAAAAAGGATGATGAAAAACTTGCATTTCAGTAATTATTTATTACATATTGTAAATTCAGTAAGTCTTGCTTAATGTATGACGTCACCAGGGAAGTCCCAATATGATAAAAACAGTTTCCATATTAGGTTTGCTTAAGGTCAGTGGATTTCTGCTCAAAATGTTCCTGTGAGTCAGGTCAAATGATATTGTAACACATTTTTAACTCTCATATTTAATGAAATTGTTTTCCTTCAGAGGTTTGCGTCATAGTTTTCAGAGTTCCTCATGTTTGAACTGTCATGAAAAAGAAGATGTTGCAGCAGTCATTGTTGGATTTCTTTTAGTCGTAGCTTACGTGCTGAGAAAGGAGGAGACATGCACTAAATTGTGCAGTCAAAGTGTTTCGGTGTATGTTATTTTAAAAGTTAGGCTACACTTTATCGAGCCCTAATGGGAGATAACAAATAAATAAAAGTAGTGCAAGGAGTGTATGCAAATGTTACACAGTAAAAATATTCATTTTCTCCTTAATTATACTGGAGTAAGAGTAAAAAACTACTCCAAGTACAAAAAGACACTTATGTACATGTAATAGAGTAAATGTAACTCCTCTGGTTCTTAATGATTCAGGGTTTTTGTTTTAGACAAAAAAATAGCTACTCATCTCTCTTAAAAGGCCTTTGCAGTTTCAAAATGTCAAGAAAGGGCTGGTACCAGTGGGATTCTGTTTGTGTTGAAGGTTACAGAGGCTAAATCAAAGCAGTTAGTCTCCACGGAGCTGTCATATTGATCTGTTGCTGAACTTACTCACCTTCTGTGTGTGTTTCATCTTCAGGCATGAACAACCGTGAGGTGCTGGAGCAGGTGGAGCGAGGCTACAGGATGCCGTGCCCCCAGGACTGCCCCATCTCGCTGCACGAGCTGATGCTGCAGTGCTGGAAGAAGGACGCCGAGGAGCGGCCCACCTTCGAGTACCTGCAAGCCTTCTTGGAGGACTACTTCACAGCCACCGAGCCTCAGTACCAGCCCGGGGACAACCTCTAGACCCCCCCCTACGCTCGGGGTCGGCTCGGGCCTGGGGCAGGACTGGCCGAATCAGTGCTGTTACAAAACTCTGGAGCCTTCCCAGCCTGGCCTTTATTTTAGGGATCTGTACAGCTTCCTCAGCTCAACCCGAGCATTTCAGTTCCAACACCAACCCCCAAAACACAACCCTCGGTCTTCGACACGCCCCCCCAGTGTCTGAACTCTGCAAACGCGATAAGTAGGGAAGTTGAGGAGGTGGGATGGAGGATGGACGGAGTGAACTGGGGTTGTGATAATGCAATGTATTCAATGTAAATAAGAAAGGCTTGTTTTAGTTTATTTGTTTGCTTTAAGATTTTATTTTCTCCTGCACAAAATAATAATAATAATGATAAAAATGATAAAGGAAGAGAACCATTTCAGACGAGCACCTGAGCAGGCACAGTTAATCTGTACGTGTATTATACTGTTGCTCCTGTATTATTTTCTAGAGATGGAATTGACCCTTCGCTAAGTCCCGCCCCCCGCCTACTGTTGTCAAGCCTGTCAAGCATTCACACACACGTCAAATTTTAACTTCATTTTGCTGATTTACAGACGTCTTTTTCAAAATTAAGTCTATGGGAAAACGTCTTTCTGGGTCCCATTGCATAACGTGACGGACCTGGGGCCTCATTTATAGAACTGCGGAGAATCTACACTAAATGTTTGCATACGTATAAATGAGTAAATGTACGTAAGCCAAAAAATATTCAGATTTGTAAAAGAGTGCGTACACCTGCCAGTACGCAATCTTCTTAGATAAATCCTAAATCAACTTGGAATAGTCCACATGTGGACCAGCGTCATATCCCGCCCTCGCCATGCCCACATTCAACCATAAATGGTCAGGGCACAGCACCTCGTTAATGTTGATGCACATGCATGAGCCAGCTGATCAGTGGTTCTTTATGGTGGATCATGGCAACGGCTGAGAGGAAAACCAAGAAAACGAATATTCCTGACGCAGAAATCGAGGTGCTCGGCAGTGTGCTTGAGGTTAGAAAGCACAGTGCCTATTGTTTGTTGGGCAGTGGGGTCCCAAACTAAAGAAAAGACAGCAAGTGGGAACATGTTGTTCATCAGTTAGCCTGCGTAACATGGTCGAGGTGAAAATGACTCAGTATATTTATGATTATTGTCGGGTAAAGGAAAGCCAAACTTTCTTGAACCCTGTCATGTGGTTGTTAACGAGTTTAACAACAAAGTCGAGCCATGTGGGTGACTATGTGAGTTTGTTGGGAGCGTTTAATGGTTTAGTGTCAGATGTTAGCCGCTGTTGCTGTGTTAGCTTGTGCTAACTGGGCACATGTTGCATTGAGACAGTCTCTCAGCATTCTGCTAACCCATGTAATGACAGTAGCAGGAAGTTTGCTGATCCCAGGGGTAGTTGGGGCATCCAGAAAGCTCTTAAGTAAGCAGCGCTAAATCTGAGGCGACATCTCATAAAGCACTGGAACAGCATAAAGCTTTAGCAAATTTAAGATTTGAAAAAATAAAATAAAATAAAATATCCAGATCCCAAAATTTAAAACCGCATACCTAACCCACAAATGTCCAAATAGTCCAGTATTCAGGTCCAGCCAAGGTGCTAACATGTTAAGCTAGCTAACGTTAGCTTGTGTCTTACCATGGAGCACATATAGGAGTTTTTGTCGAGCCTCATTGAATTCAGCTGTGAGTGACGTCTTCCACACTGTTTAATCCAAATTTGACATCTCTCCTCTTGTGTTTTTGGCTTCGGAAAAGTGAAAAATAAAATACCTCCCGCTTAACTTAAAGGACATCTGCAGCACTCGCAGGTGCCTTATGTCTCCTCCCTTGCTCTGAAAGCTTGACAGGCCTCCCATGCCTAGCTACGGTTGCTAACGTAGGTCTGAACAGCGGCCGTTGTGCGGAGGGGCTTAGCAAAGGCTCAACTGAAAGCCTCCATATATATTTTTCTCGTTTTTCATAATGTGTAAAAAAAAAAAAAAAGTTCTGCCCCAGATTATTGCTTTATTCCTAACTTTTCAGTTGGTCGTATTGCAGAGGCTTCTTCAGACGAGCATGACGCAGTCCTCCATCAGCTGTTTTTTATTTTCCTGCGCCCCCCTTCCCTCCAAAGCTTCCTCAGAGCGCTCGTTGTCAGGCTGCTGTACGGAACAAGGTTCTTTTACAAATGATATATGTCACATTTTTGTAAATTACAGCCGAGCGTGTAAGGGTTTTGAACATATCCCTCCTTGCTTATGATTTTTGAGAAGTTTTGGGTGGAAAATATTTCTGTCTTTCTACCACGAGTGTTGTTTTTGTTTGGCTGGAGGAAAGAGAGGTTGAGTTAATTTAAGAAGAGAGTATCTAAGTCTTATTTGAGCTGTCATTCCGAGGCCGCTCCTAGTCAGCACAATTATTTTCGGGGAAGTCGGTGTGGACGGTGGCGTTTTCCTCATGTCCTGCACGTCCTCCACTTGAGCCTGCAGAGCGCGGACCTGCAGCTGAACCTGGACCACCTCACCTCCGGAGTTATTTCTTCTTTTATGTTTTACTGACAAGGTTATATTCTATCAGTATTTGAGTCTTTGGTTTTTACAGAGTATGTTTTTATTTAACCCTTTTAAGTGATCCTTTCAGACTCAGTTGTACTGTATGTTCAGAGGAGGCTTGGGGCCAGTTCATGTCACAATTCACAAAAGAAACTGCAGATTTTAAGGTTTGAATTCACAAAAAAAACTCGCTGAATTGAAAATGAATTGAACCCGGCCTCCCTCTGGTCTTAATGCAGACGGTTTCGTGGCCAATGGAGACCCCTTCATTTTTTCAGTTGTACAGCTAAATGGTTTTAAGTGTCGCTAACTTCCCTCCTTTATATCTTTTCATTTCCATTTTTTAACATAACTTGTTTTTGTTAATTCAGTGATTTGGCGTTTGAAATTCAAAAAAGAACAATAAACATTTTACACTCTTTCCAAGACACTTCCTTTTCCTCATGCCAGTGTTTGTACGCATCAACCATGAAACTATGTGCTTCAGTGTGTGTGTGTGTGTGTGTGTGTGTGTGCGATGGAACCTCTGTTTTTAGATTTACAGAGGGCGTTATCGATGTCCGTAGACTAAA
The DNA here is from genome assembly GCA_035609425.1 of Epinephelus awoara. NCBI lineage: Eukaryota > Metazoa > Chordata > Actinopteri > Perciformes > Serranidae > Epinephelus > Epinephelus awoara. The sequence continues at coordinate 9,135,519 of CM069305.1, forward strand.
ATGCCGCTGGATGCAATTGAATAGATCTACAACTAGTCACAGAAAGGAAACATTATGTAGCACTAAGGGACAGACAAATGTAAAGAGACTACAGCGTGCAGAGATGAGCTGTGATGGTGTAACATCAACATGTCTGTGAACGTCTCCCACAGTCCAAAGACATGCAGGTAAGTTTAATTGGTGACTTTTTTCCTGTAGATGTGAGTCGTCTGTCTGTATGCGTGAGCCCTGTGATAGTCTAAAGGTTTCACAAGTTGTGAGTCATCACCTGAAACACACCTTATCTGTGTGTTGTGTATCTGTGCTCAACCCAACCCATCTGAGGCAGACGAGAAGCCTGTCTGAATGGGAGAGGAGCCAGAGGAATGTGACGGAGCAAATAAAACATGAGCTTGCAAATTTGTCTGATCCCAACACTTATCAGAAGATGTTTTTGAACTGTTTTCACAGTTTTAGACATGCTCCTCATGAGGAGTAGTGAACCTGAGTGTTAAACTGGTAGAGTGATGGACACAGTATTTTTTTTTTTGCATGAAGATTGTGATCAGACTGATGTAAAAACTGAAGTGTAATATCAGATCTCTAATTTTAGGTTCTTTTGTAACTGTATAAATGCAGTGTAACGATGGTTTCACTGCCATATCTAAAAATTAAAAATGTCAAAAATGAGTGTTAAAAACAGACTCAAAGGCAACCCCACATTAACAATACCAGTTCAACTGTGATAGATCTCTTTGTATCCATTTATTCAGAGTAGATTTACAGAGGGATCCTCCAGTGATCTTTTGTTTAAAAGTCACTCAGTCACACTCTTATCATAGGCCTGTCTCACACTTTGACTTTTGGCTGACGTGTGATGCCATACCATGAAAGTCACAGATGTGACTAATAACATGAATGATGGCTTGTTATATTAAAGCATTACAGTTATTGAGGCAGTAGGCACAAAACCAAACCCTAAAACTGAGGCAGCTAAATGGAATTCAGCCATTATTAATGTTATGAAATACACCTGAGTCTTCTGACATCTGGTACATTCCTCTGTGCCAACAAGCCTGGCTGGTTATCAGTGTGTCCTGCAGCACTACAAGCTAAATAGTCTGGAGGTGTGAAGTGCCTGCTACAGGTGAGGTGACACACCTGCAGAGAGACGGAGAGCAGGAGCCAGGCAGACACAGTGCAGAACACCACGGTCATAATAAAGTGTGGAGCAGGAGAAACAATAGCAGACACCTGATGTTCTCTTTACTTTATTTATTTTTGCAGGTTTTTGCAGCTGTTTTGTCCCACGTTATAATGTGTAATTCTTTATGCACCTGTGGTCATTGTCACTCCTAACATGATCCCTCACAGGCTTCCCACTCAGCCAACTCTGTTATTGAAACACAACCAAAGAGGAGAAACTGCTACTCAGAGCTGCAGCAATTAATTTGTCAGCTATTGAATAATGCCTACTAATTTGATAACCAATCAATCATTTTGAGTAATTTTCAAGAAAAAACTGTCAAAATTCCACCTCAAAAACCTACTGCCTAAAAAAAAAAGAAATATCAGTTGAAGTGTCCGGTATATTTAGAATACTTTATTGTGGGGTGTCGGTAGCGTAGTGGATAATGCCAGCGCCCCATGTACAGAGGTGATGCTTGACAGAAACTAATTTTACCTCACAGCACATGGGAGTTGCTGGTCTACCCTGGAATCGATCATCGTTTCTTTACTCCTCTGCGACAGGAAGATGAATATCTTTGAGTTGTGGACAAAACAAGACATTGGAGGATGTCATCTTGGGCTTTGGGAAACACTGATTGACATTTTTCACAATTTTCTGGCATTTTATCGACCAAGGAACTAATCGAGAAAACAAATGAGACGTAAACTATCAACAAAATAATCCTAGTTTCAGCCCTGCTACTCACAGATCCATGATCAATCTCCAACTGACATGCAACAAAAAAGGGGAACAATTTACATTATTTTTCCCTAAACATCACATGTAACACTTTCATGCATGGCAACACAACAATACCCACACTGAGGACCTCTGGTGTGTATTTCCTCTTGAGGTGCATTGTTGGACTGAACAGACTTCTCTGACGACACGAAGCACAGGTGAAACTAACTTAAACATTTATGATGGCTTAAGTTTCATCTCTGTGTCCCAGTAGCCTAAACCAAACCAGTGAGCCACTGTGGACAAGAGCAGGACACTGGTATACCTAGATGGAATGCAGCCATTATTTATGTTTTTACACCTGTGTTTGACAAATCAATGCGGCTTATTGCTCTCTGTGTTTGTCCTCTACTGTTTGATTTCTGGATCAATACTGATGGGGGTGTAAAGTGTGTGATAATAGCCCACTAAACAAGGTTTACCCAGGTCAAAGTTTCCCCTGCAGCTCTGCAGCACAACAACCACGCCCTGACTTTCTTCATGACGTCAATACTGATTGGTTCAAGAGATGCTTCATGTTCCTCTCTCTCTCTCCCCTTTGGCAAATCAATTCCTCCACCATCTTCCTGCTGTTGACTCTGTCTTTAACATGTTTCTTCTTTCCAAGCACTTCATTTCAGGACAGGAGTATTACTTACGGCTCTGTAACTGTTCCACCTGTATTGACCTCCTCTTTCACTACATAGCCAAGATGGCAGCCATTGAGGGTGAGAAGCGTCCAGCGTGGCCATTTGGCCATTATGAGTACACCATCCAAGTACTCATAGCACACTGTATTTTGCCACACTTGTACAGAATACAGAAGCTATGCAGTGGAGAAAAGCACACACACCTGTGTGAGAGAATTGATCCTCAGATCAATAAAGTGACAGCTAGCCAACGCTATTCAAACTGATGACTTTGAACTTTGGGACATTAATCATTGCTATAACTTCTGTTTGCAGAAATACGGAAATTCCAAATAGCTTATAGTGAGCATCTGTTTATTTGTATCAGTGAGGATGTCATGTAGGAGCAACGGAGCCTTCATATCAGCTGCAGGTCAGGTGATGTGACTCCCTCCTCCTGAAGCTTTATAGGACCAGCAGCTGGAGCGGTCTCATCCATCCCTCCTCACATCACTGAGAGTCTTATCTTTGACATAACCAGCTTGTATGCACCTCCTGTATGACACCTTCATAGCTGAATACAACACAGTGCAGCATCTACAGACAACAGGTATGTCTGATTTTATCTATTGTAATATTGACCACTTATATTTTCACCAAGATGAAGATAGTAAACATATAGATTCAGATTATTGCTAATGTGCAGTGGAAGGACAAATGAATTCAGGAAGTAGTTTAAGCTTCTCTTAATTTCGGGAAAGGTCATTCTTGTAAAGGGACTGTATTTATGAGGTTTGTGAGGGTGGTACAGAACAGGAGAAACATGTCCAGTAACTTTTGGTTGTGGTTGTGTGACAACAGTGAAAAACCAATACTTTATTCAAGTCCAGGATTTTGTTTTCAACTTTTAACTTTTACACGTCAAAGGGTAATTTTTAAAAACTAATAATGTATGCCATGCCCAGTTATTGATTGGTGCTGGGAAATTGTCATTACGCAATACTTAGATGTTAGTTTTGTGTGGTGGGATGGGTGGCTGTCATGCAACCATATTCTGCTGAAGTACACACACAGGTTGTGTGATGATGATGCAATTTGTAAGGAGAATTTTCATTTTGCTCATGAAATTAGCTGTTTGTTTAGGTGATAACTCTCACTCCCTCCGTGCTGTTTGCCCTTTGCATTAGCTCCAATAGTGTGAATATGAAAACAACATGGTCAGGGCCTATTTATGGTGGAGAGGGGGAGATGTATTTTCCCACAGTCACTCTGAGAAAATATTTGTAGCTTTGGGGAGACTCTAAACCTCAATAAGACAAGCATCAGACAGAGAGCTACAGAGATCTGAGCGTGAAAAACACAAACCCCTACTGCTTCCTTCTCCTCAGTGACTCCCAGGTGAGATCCACCCAAAGCAGCCAGATCAGCTTTCATTATTGTGAGTCATCAGCTGAATGGCTCACTTTACCTGCACCAACTAAGGACCTGTCTAATCTCTGCAGACAGGTTCAAACAAACCAAAAAGAAAAAAATCAAAGAGATGGGTAAAATGGCCTCTGATTACAACTAAAGGTGAATAAAATGCAAATTAAACATGCAAAGCTTAATTGATGTTTCTAATGCGTAATGGTTTAGCATATCTATTTTTTTCCCTCACTTCACGTTACATTTTTTTCACAAAGGTGATGAGTGTGTTCACACAACCCTAAAATGCAACAGTTCAAAAGTCATTTTAAATCATGTCAGTTTCACCTAAGTATTTCCAAGTAGCTACAACTGATAAAAGCTCCAAAGCTCTAAAGAGTAAAAAGCTCTAATGTGCGACGTAGCTGCTCACCAGTATTTGTCCACTGTACTCCTCTTCTCCTCCACCTCCCTAATGGCTTTACTGCAGGTATTAGCATGTGAGCTGACTGCCTGGTGGTGAATGAACCATGGAGGAAGCCAGTGTCACCATCTTTGTCACTGTTCAGAAGATCTACTATCCTCTCCTTTGCGTCATGGGTATTCCAGGTTTGTGTCCTTGTCATCGTGTTTGGTCTTTTGCTGTCCATGCTTGCGTAAGTTTTGTCAGGACAGTCACTTTTTATAGGTTGAAGGGATACTTCAGATGTTTTAAACATGTGCTGTATGAGGTACTTATCCATAGTTAGTGTGTTGCCTACGGTAGATGTCTGTCAGTGCGCCATCAGTCTGGGGAAACGGCAGGAGTGCCGAAACGGAAGCTAACCAATGTACTACTGCGGATAGGGGGCAGCAGCAAAACATATTTTAGCCACCTACATAAATCTATAACAGATTAAGTGTAAGATATATTGAGAGTGTTTTCACTGCTTTACCTCTCTGCCAGACAGCCTGTTCCAATGGGGACATACAGTAAAAAAATTAAAATCTCTCAAATTTTAGGGGTGATGGGATTCAATTTAGGGGTACTTCAGCACCCCCAAAAATGGGCTAGAAACGCCTATGCTGGGAACATAAGGATGAGCCCTGAGAAAACTGTTAGCCTAGCTCTAACTAGTTAAAAATACATTTCCAGAAGAAAAAGCTCTCTCAGTCACACATTGTATGTCGTGCTTTATTCAACATGTAAAACTGTACTAAATGTATCAATGTGACCTTATGGGTTCAGAAAGAGTTAGCATTGGAACAGTGATGTCGGCCGCACAGTGACAGGTTTGCAAACTGTTGTGACAAATTGTGAGTTATTTGTGTGTGTAGTAGTTAGCTAAAAAAAACAACATACACATCTTTGGAGTTGTTGAAAGACTTTTTTATTTTTGATAGAGCATGGTGAGTAGTTTCCTTCTGCTTCCAGTGTCTGCGTTAAGCTAGGCTAAACATTCTGTCAAACCCCAAGATGTTTGTTATTTATTTTATTTATCCACTGAAACTGATTATTACTTTATTATTATTATATGATTTATCAAGCATTAAAATACTTTGACACTTGTCAATATTGTGCTCTTGTTGCCCTGTGCTGGATGTTTGAATAAGCAACTGATAAACTCATCTGCCATGTCAATTTTGTAAAGTGATGAAATGTTAAAGTTGACTTGACAAAATGAAAAAACAACTTGAAACTCGACTTGGACTTCAACACCAGTGACTTGAATCTTCTAACTTAAAAATACTGGATACCTTTCCCATTTTTTTTCAAATGTGAGCCCCAAATCAATTTATTTCCCTTTATTTCCTGAATCAGCTAACATAACACTATTCATTTGCAAGATTTCGACACGTAATTCCCTAGATCCACTTTGTCTGAACCACTCCAACAGCTTGCAGTCAAGTTGAAGGAGAGACGAAAGAAAACTGAATTGCAGTATACAAAACGTGGGGTTCCAACTCCAACTTTGTTCGACATTTGAAGTAGCACAGATAATAGTAAGTCAAGGCAAATAGTTAACATAGTTAGTGAGCTAATGCTTAGCTAATGTTAGCTTAACAGGTAAGTAACTTTTTAACAATAGATAAATGCAAGTTTTATAAAGCACTTGTGTTTTTGGTTTTTATTTGGTGAAGAGGGCATTATGACGTGTCTAGGACTGGAAACTCAAAGCGCAAAGACTTGTGACTTGCCTGTGACTTGTAAAACAATTACTTGGTCCCACCTCTGGTAATAATAACTACAAGTATGACCAGACAGGAAAATGTAACCGTCTGAACCTTTGTGTTCCTGTCTTCCAGCCAACCTCTTCACATTCTACATGATCTGCTTCCGTAAATGCGGGATGTCCAACACGGCCATCATTTACCTGAGCTTTCTGGCCATCGTGGACACCTTCTACCTGGTGTGGGTTATACTTCTTGACCTGACCCTCAACTTTTGGCTACTTCAGCCCTTCTGGCACTCCAATCCCTGGTGTGGCCTCCTGGGATTCCTGCAGTATGGATCGCTCTACAGCTCCTCCTGGATCGTGGTGGTGTTCACCATCGAGCGCTACCTCGTTCTTCGCAGCACAGTGGCCAAGCAGCACTTCTCTCAGGCCTGGGTTACTAAACTGACCTGCGTGGCTATTGTCCTGGTGTCCCATCTTGTCTCTGTGCCAGTGAGCTGGATCAACATTGTTTCACATGTCAACTTAACTGTGGGCAGGGAGAATATGACGCTGCCCAGGTGTCATTACCGCGATGAGACCTACTCTACTGTTATAGTGTGGATAACCACCTTCCTCTCAGGGGGGATCCCCATCGTGTTGGTCATCATCTTCAACTCCCTCATCGGGTACCATCTGTGCCAAGCCAGCAACCTCTTCACCAAGGAAGAACGTCGCGTCATGCATGGGAGGAGCACCAGGGGCATGTTGAGAAGGACCATCCTGCTGCTGGGCACCGTCTCAGTGACCTTTGTTGTCCTCAGCCTGCCCCGCTTTGTCACATATTGCATCCTGAGGACCCAGTACAACAACCAGAACTTCAACAGGGACGACTACAGCATCCCCATCAACGTGGCCGGAGACTTGGCCAACATGCTGCAGAACCTCAACTCCACCACCAACTTCCTGCTCTACTGCATGGTCAGCCAGCGCTTCCGGCAGGAGCTGATCCAGGTGGTGACTTGTAAGGCGAAGGCACTTGAGCTTGGCTCTGTCCTCACCCACACCACCATGAAAGTGTTCTCAGTGGTACATCATAAGGCCTCGCCATCCAGCAAGCCTGTGACTGTGATGCTCACCAATCTCAAACTGACAGAGTAGAGAGGATCTGGAAGAATGGACAAAGACCAGACTTTTAAATTAAACACCCTTTACACATAACATGACATTAGTCATAGATTAGGAAATCGCAGATTGACATAATAATCGTAACTAAATACCCACTGACTGCTTTTTTAGGGCCCCTTAATTTCACTGACTTCAACATTGGATACATACTTAGGTCACATGGTGACGACCAAGCCATTCTCACTAAAGCCTTAACACGCTAATAAGTGAACCTAGAGTTAAAACTATTCTGTCGAATTATCCTTTATTTTAGTTTTTGTGTTTTTGTCTTTAGCCACACCAGCGTTTTCACTTATCCAGTAAAATATCTCAACATATAGTGGCACAAATTTTGCTACAGCCATTCATGGTTCCCAGATGATATATCTGTATGACTTTGGTGATCCCTTCAGTCTGCCTCTAGTGCCACCATCAGGACAAGATTTCAATGGAATACCTGCTAAACTAATGACATTCCCATCACCCTCAGCTGAAATTTGTGTTTAATGTTTATTACAAAATGGGGTTCAGCCCTGTGTTCCCTCTGTAGTGATGCGCAGGTTAAAGTTTTTTAAACCTGCACCATTATGAGAGCCAATCCGCACCCCCCTGACCCACAAAGATATGTGTTATTCACTGATCTGAACCCAATCCGCTGGTAATGACTAGAGTACTTGCTGTTGGCTATATTTTATGTCAATTCCAGTAAATATCACAATATAAGATGTCAATTCAATTCAATTCAATTCAATTTTATTTATAAAGCCCAATATCACAAATACAATTTGCCTCACAGGGCTTTACAGCATACGACATCCCTCTGTCCTTTAGACCGTCACAGCGGATAAGGAAAAACTCCCCAAAAAAACCCCTTACCCGGGGGAAAAAAATGGTAGAAACCTCAGGAAGAGCAACTGAGGAGGGATCCCTCTTCCAGGACGGACAGACGTGCAGTAGATGTCGTACAGAACAGTTTAGCATAACAAATTAACAGTAATCTGTATGACACAATACAGTAATCGGTATGACATCCTGGGTAATGACAGTAGCTTACAACAACATTCATGAAAGTAATAATACTGTCGTTATAGTTCTGGCTACTGTGGTACAATATGTTGAAAGTATATATTAGTATCAGGCAGTCTACATGTATGATAATATCATGTCTATAATAGCAGTAGAAGTATGACTAATGATTAATGATGACAGCAGCAGCAGCAGCAGGAGGCATCTGGCAGGACCACGGCAGCAGCACAACCACACACGTCACACTGTCCAGGCACCGCTGCAATACGAGTTAACCTGAGAGACAGTGGAGCACAAAGGCTCCGGAGAAGAAACCGACATAGTGACATCCAGAATGGCCGAGTAAAATAGATACAGTAATAGGATACGAGAGAGAGAGGGAGAGAGAGAGAGCGAGAGCGAGAGAGAGAGAGAGAGAGAGAGAGAGAGAGAGGGAGAGAGAGAGAGAGAGAAGGTGCCCGGTGCATTAAAGGTGGTCCTCCGGTTGACTAGGCCTAAGTCAGCCTAACTAGGGGCTGGTACAAGGCAAGCCTGAGCCAGCCCTAACTATAAGCTTTATCAAAGAGGAAAGTCTTAAGTCTAGCCTTAAATGTGGAGACGGTGTCTGCCTCCCGGACCGTAACAGGAAGATGATTCCACAGGAGAGGAGCCTGATGTGTGTTTCCTGTTTAAAAAGTACAAATATAGGAACAAGTACTAACATATTTTTTAGGTGGCTATGTCTTAAGTATGATCTTGAGCGCAAAGATGATAACCTACTTGGTTTGTGGAGATGAGCAATTATGTCAGGCTTCGATAGAATTTTTCTGGTCAAAAAACGGATGATGGAAACCCTGAGTGGAGCAGCGCTGATGATAAAGCTGCTTGTTGTGTGTATTTGTGAGATTCAAAGAGAGGGTAAGGGAGGGTGGAAGGTGGATTATTGCACGTTGCACAATGTTTCTTTAAGTTATTAAAAACTTACTCAGAACACTGCTTTTTCACTTGATTACCATGCTGCCTGAAACCCATATTTTCTAACAAGCTTACCGTAACCACATCACTATCCCTCCTTCCCATGTTCCCTCAGCATCAGAGCTGGCCCTTCTATTACTGCGTTCAGGGTTAGTGTTGCCTGTGTTAAAATCACAGATACCTTTTTGAGATGTTGCACTAACAATATCATAACAGACAGACATATCTGAGGGGACATAGGGCAAAGGGAACATAGACATGCTCCTGAACTACTTATGTGGATGAACTCTTGTAACACTGAATGTAAAAGTGAAAGTTTGAAAGACCATACCAAGTTATTCTCTGGAATGTAACTGGAGCTTCTGAGTCATCCAGGGTGTGTGTAGTTTTAAAGGAGAACAACTGGACTTGCTGTTCGGTCATCCAAACCTGCACCTCTCATTCAGTAGTATGATGATTTGTTCTGAATAAAATTTGAATACACCTGAGCCGTACTGTACTGCTATTTATGTATGTGTCAAGTTAATTGTGCACTTTTTGATTGGTTTTAATAATTGCTTGTCAGATTTCATTTCCTCTTTTCTAAAACACAAACAGTCAACCTCGACTGGCCACAAAGCGCCTACCTTGCTGAAGAAGCAACCAGGCAGCGGCAGTCTCAGTGCCCAGCATTATTTGCATAAATAGGTCACGGGACTTCCCTGCTTTACATAGTGGGAATATTTCCTGTTTGCTTCAGAACAGGTTTGTGCCGTGGCTGAGGGATAGGCAGATCTAAGCAAAGGTAGGTGTAGGAGTACTGCTAAGTTCTTCTTTATTTTCTGTATGTAAATTTATATTGAAACCCATACTGGAAACTTTTGAGATAGTTTTTATTTGTCTTTTAAGAAGGCATGCCTGGCATATCTTTAGATCTGTGATTTTGACCTTTGTACTAGTTTGCCGCAATTGTGCTGATACGTAACACTCAAACCCACTCACACCTATTCAGTGAGGGAGAAACGAGAGTGTGTACATACCACTCCTGTGAACAGTTTGTGTTTGATCATGTTCATTTTAATACTTTTTAAGAAGCTGCTTACTCTATAAGATGTGTATTTTATGTCATGGTGATACTTTTTACTTCTTGGTGGTGACTTTGTTATTCAAAACCGACTTTGAATCTTACTACACTTGTTTTCTTGCCAGCTGTGCAAATGTGAGGAATTCTGTACTGTATGTCTCTTTAAGTTGTCATGCTCTGTTAAATTCCTGTAACGTTGTTTTTATTTCCACTTCACCAGAGGCAAAAGACACCTTTTGTGAGGGACAAAATGGACTCTTTTCAAGGTGGGGAACAAACCTTCATCAGGCTCACAGCAGTTATAAATCTGTCTTGCCTTTTAAAGTTTGTTTCTGCGTGAAGCAAGTGAAACGAACCTGTTTTTCTGTTCTCTCTTCCTGACAGGGCCTTGCCCTCATCAGAGCGTTCCTGTTGAGACGGACGAGAGAATGACATCCTCCAGTCTGGACTTAGCCTGGCCTCCCCCATGCAATCAGTGCAGTGGACATACAGAGATGAGCAAAAGGCCCCAGGAACATGGCTATGAGCAAGTTAGGGGGGCAGCACACAGTGCTGGCCAGTGGAGACTCCCTCAGAGCCAGCACCAACACCAGCTCGAACCTAGAGCAGCCCATCATGCTGTCCCCCAAGCTCGTTTCCTCCTCCCGTCACGCTTAGGACAGATGGACCCCCTGGATTCTGCAGGTGTTTGGCTTCGTGGTCTCAGACAGCAGTCATTATATGAACAGGGCCTCATGGTTAACCACAGTAGAGACTTTGCAGGACCTTCAAACTGGCCTCAGGATCACTCTGTGGAGGAAGAAGAATTCTTGGAGCCTCCTCAGTCACTGAAGTCTAACGATAACTACACCCATTATGTCCCATCACGATACCTTGCAACACATGTGCACGGTCAGTGTCACTGTTGGATTATCATGTATGGGTGTTTGGTGTTACTGTTAGTGGGAACATGTGTTCATTCTTACATTTGACAATTTGGTTTTTATTGTTACCCTGAAACACAGCTGATAAATGATATCTATGACCATATGGTGGTGGATGACATGGCGCTTCACATTTGATATTCTGGGTTTTGAAATATCTTTCTCTAAGATTTCCGCCTCCTTCTCCAACCCAATTAAGGTGAATGGGAAAGAAAAAATCATTCCACGATGTATTTATTTCTCTTCCATTGTGCTGTTAAGGAGACAGAAATCAGAGACAGATATCTAAAAACCTGATAAACTAAAACCAAAATCTGATCTATCCGCTATCTTGAATTCGGATAAAAGGATTTAATCGTGGGGCTCCTCTAGACTTTAGTAGCATTTTGGACTGAATGGATCAAATTCTGGTAGTAAAACATTTCGCAGGGGTTGTGATGCTCCAATAAATCTATCTATTGATTTATTGACGTGTCTTCCCAATATAGGTCTTGGTTTGCGTCATGTCACGGACTTAAAAGTACAAGGCGAATTCCACGGTTTGGCCACTTTGTCAAATTAGCTTCAAAGTGTGATGCTGCAGGCAATAAACTCACCCTTGCTCAATTCAGTGTTCTACAGCCTTTTATGGTCTGCTATAACTAGTAGCTTATGGTGGCTAGTGTTAGCAGACGTTAGATAGATATTGCTGTATTACTGATTGACTGACTTTATGTCTCGACTCTGCTCATGCTACTCTACACTACACCTTAGCATTTACATTATTTAATAATTGCTTCTGTTTAATAAAAGTAACATAGACTGGCTTTGATACAGTAAGTTTGAATATTGGCCTTTCATTTAATTCGGAATAACAGCAGACATGTTAGATTGCACCAATATTCTTACACCTTTTAACTGACCCAACAAAATAGTAAAACCTAAAGGGAAATGTATTTAATGCACATTTATTTATATGCTTGTTTAGCCACACTAGCTAGCTTTAGGGATGACCCACCATGACATTTTCTACAGTCATTCATGGTCCACACCCAGTGAATTGTAATCAGTGGTAACACAGCTTTACTTTGTGTTTAATGGCAAGTATAAATGTTGGTAGGCACACTAAACTAAGATGCTAACTTTGTCATCATGAACATTTTAGCTTAGCATGCTAACATTAGTATTAACAGTAGCTTAAATCCCCTGTGCCGAGGTCAGTGGTTCCCACCATGGGTAATCGTGAGGCCGTCTTGATTTTAAGGGTGTACGAATCTTTATATATAAACTAAAAATGTCTCAGCACTTAATTTATTTCTGTGAAGGAGACAACAAAATTGAAGGGTTATTTTAGAAGTGAATATCTTTATTTGTTCAGAAAAAAATAAATAAAGATATATGCGGGCAAAAAATCTTGCAAGGATAGGGCCCCGATCACACAGAAAGCATTTTGCAGGAGGGTACTTGCTTCAGCTTTGGTTTCAGATGAGAGGCTGTCAGTAAAAAGTTAGTTGTGCACACAGAAACAGAGATCTGTGTGGGTACATGAGACCATAAAAAAGAGAGTGGATCACAGACAGTACCACCAGTTAGTCCAGGAGTTTCGCCTTGATGATGGCCATTTCCAGGCATATTTTTGGATGACTCAGAGGCAGTTTGACAGCCTGCTGTCTGTTGTCGGGCCATATAGCACTGGGTATCCAGCAACCTTCTGAGTTGAAGTTTTTTCAAGAGTGCTCTGGCTAAAAAAGCCAGGTGCCTAGAGCGCAGAAATGTGAGGTGCACTGCAATGCAAACCGCAAGCAAAAAAAGCCTCGTTCTCAATAAAAACAATTACACAAAGCCGCCTCCAGCTGCTAAAACGTTTTCTGTGTGGTTGAGGCCTAATGGCACATCTAGATGCGAACACCAGCAGTATATACAGAGCTTAGCTAGCAGAGCAAGCCGGCTAAATTACCTGTTCTGTTCTAAATACATAAAAAAAAGTAACAACAAAGCACTGATGGAGAAATTACAAAGTGTCAGGGAGAAGAGAATGCTGAATTTCTCAACAAGAAAAAAAGCATTTACAGGACACTTGCACAGAGTTTGGCTTTACTGGGGAAATGGACAAAATTAGGAGTGATTGTTACATTTACAGTGAGAAAGTTTCCTGAGTTTTTCCTCAGAACAAAGGAACTTGTGGTGACGAACAGGCCCCAGCAAAGAAGAGTTTTGCCTGGGCTGGAAGCAACCAAAAGCAGGCAACTGTTGCATCATTTGAGTACTGTAGACGAGCCCGTTTTCTATTCAGTTGGATAGACTGTACTTGTATATGGGTGGGGGCAGTGGGGGGCGTCAGTGTATACAATGGTAAAAAAGGGATACCTTTATTAATAAACATTGTATTTACAATAATAATTTCAAATGACTTAATTTGTGTGAGTTTCAGTGTCCCATGGTTTATATATTAGCTAGTGTCATAGGGAGTATGTTATAGTTAGTCATTTTGGATGATCATAACAATGTGTTTCACAGATATTGAATATTATTGAATTATTTTGCCCTTCACAAACCTAAATCTTATATTTGAATGACTGTGTTCCAAAAGTGGGACAAATGATACAACTTCAAACCATAATTGAATCATTTGGATTGATTCTGCACAGATGCAGTAATCACTCCATCTGTAATAGATTTAGTTCTAAAAGTTGCCTCCCCAGCCCTGTTAGGTATCATTTGGCTGCTGCTCATGGTGTTTCTGTTGAGTCTGCATGACATCATTACTGCTGAGCTGGAAACTGTCCAAACTAGGAAGTTAATGTCTGCTCCTCCGTACCTCTCTACGCAGGCCCCAATCCAGTGCAAGGCAGTCGTCTCAGGCAGTGTGCTTGCTGTCCTCCGGCAAATCTGCCCCGTCACAAAAATAATAATTATCATCATAAGCATGAGTACCCAGCGGATCCATGCGAGGATCCCCAACATCACCAACAGTCATGGTATGAGAACGACCTGCCCTGTTTGTCATTATGATCTTATACTTTCCACATTGATTCATGTAATTCTTCACAGATGTCACGCATGATGCTCAGATTGTTTCCCTTCACAGGAATCCCCCAAATAATAGGCTGCAACTTAATAAAGATGCTCCAAATCCCCCTCGTGGATCTGTGCCCCTGTGTGTGGCCCCTCCTAGAGATGTGATGCATGAGGTCAGTGTGGGTCTCTCCCTCCAGGCTGGTCCAGGGCCAGCCACAAGGGAGATCAGGAGAACCATCAGCCTACCTGAGGAGTGTAGTAAGTCACATCAGTGCCCCCTGCATGATCATGTGTGTGTGTAACATTGTTTTCCTAATCTTAAAGAATGTACAGATAAAAATGTTCTACTGACTTTTTGTTGACAGGGAGCGTTTTCATCACATATTCAGTGGACACGGCCGAACAAATCATTCCTTTCGTCAAATTTCTGACTGATCAGGGGTTCGACCCAGCAGTAAGTCACGCCATGCCTCCATCACCTTTGATTCTCAGCAGCTTTCCATACAAACACTCACGCTCTGCCTGTGTCTCAACAGATTGACATCTTTGATAATCCAGTCCGCAGAATGGGCATCACCAAATGGATGGACAGATTTTTGAATGACGTAAGTTCAACTATTGAGTCTGAGCAGAAAATGAATCCGATTTGAAAGCTGACAGTGAGATGCCATTTTACAGAAATCAGTGCTCATCATCGTGGTCATCAGCCCCAAGTACAAGGAGGACGTGGAGGGAGATGGAGACGACGAGCACGGCCTGCACACCAAGTACATTCACAACCAGGTGAGAACTCGCACATCTATCCAGACAGCTGTCAACAACTGAGGTCTGTGTGAAATGTCACTCTCTGGTGGAAAGCTTATGTCACTAAGCACCCTCCTTCGCACATGCCAGTAAGGACAGGAGAATGAGGAAATGCCCACTGGGGCTTGAAAACAGGGCATTTGCCAGCTCCACCCACTGTCCCCACACACCACCCACAGTGTCAGTGTGGTACAGGTGCTGAAGCAACCTGGCTATGGGCCTGGAAGGCTGTCACAGCTCAGTGAGGCTTACTGTAACTCTCTGTAAAGCCTGATCATGATCATGTAACTTCAGTTTCACCTTTGTGTCTTTCCAGTATTCATTACATGAGTAGATACGTGCTTCCATCTGCGCTGTGATACGGTTGTGAGGTGTAGTTTGGTAGAAAGAAAAAAGTTCCTGAAAAAGTCTGAGGATTATCTGAGTAAACAGGTCACGATTTCCCGAAAGACACGTTGCTGAGTTTTTCAACGCCAAGTGCTATGTAGTTCCATGTTTTGAGCTGGACTTTACCTTTAAGTAAATTCTACATGTAAGTTTATGGAGAACTATCAGCACTGATTATCATGTGTCCCTGTTGGTACAGATCCAAAATGAGTTCATCCAACAAGGCTGCCTGAACTTCAGACTGGTCCCTGTGTTGTTTCCTAATGCAACCAAGGTAAGGACAAGCCATTAACAGCAAACACAATGATGGGTTAGTTCAGCCCTTTCAGGCAATTTTGACTCAGTTCTTTGAATGAGCTTTAAGAGTTTTCAATCGCACCTCTTTACTAAGCCTCCTGTTCCGAATGGGGACCACATGAGGTAACTGAAGGACGTTTTTGTGATTTGGGTGAACTGGACCTTTAAAGGTATACTGTGCAGGAATTGTCAGTTACTGATTGGAAACATTATAGACTGATACACTAACAACACCAATCACTTCCAGATACACTATGGCAAATGATTTTAATTGCGAAGACGTGAAATTGGCAAACTTGGTATTTTCTGTCATCATCGCCAGCCATAACTGTAATGTTTAAACATATACAGCCAGACGTGGTGGTCTGACCAAAATGACATTTCTGCTGTACTTAATTTATGTTCTCTGTTGCTTTGCCACTGAACTAAATCTACCAGCACGGAAGCTAAGCAATGTACTGCTGTGGATGGGGTCACAGCAAAATGTATTGTAGCCACCGAAAAAAAAATAGTATCCGTTTAAGTGTATGCTGTATTTAGAATATTTTCTCCGCCTTACCTCACACCTTATTCCTGTCAAGGTAGTGGTAGACCAGCAACTGTGGTATTGTTCTCAACAGTGAAGGAATGTAACTAAGTACATTTACTCAAGTACTGTACTTCAGTACAAATTTGAGGTACTTTAACTTGATTATTTTAACCTCATGCCACTTTCAACTTCTACTCCACTGCACTTCAGAGGAAAATATTGCACCTTTTATTCCATTACAAGTATATAATAACTGTAGTTATTTGGGGCACCTCAGGAGGAGCTGGAAAGCGTTACTGGGGAGAGGGACGTCTGGGGTGCTTTGCTCAGCCTGCTGCGTCTGCGAAATGGCATCAGAACAGCAGTGTAAAATGATGGATGGATGGATGGATGGATTTAGTCACTTGATATTTTATAAATTCCGATATTTGCACACAAACACTATGAAAATCTACAAGTGCAGTTTATTTGAGTAAAGGAACTGAATACTTCCTCATCCACTGCTCCTCAGAAAAAATACCACAGTCTGATGGCTTTGAGATAACAGCTTCAGTTCCTCGTCAGAAAGGGCTGTCTGACAGTGAGATGAAACAGTGAAAATCTTCTAAATATACCTCACACTTAAACTGATAATGATTTTCTTAGATGGGTTACCTTGTATTTTCCTACATTCCCAGGCTTTGATGTCATATAGTCACTATGGATGAGACTTACAGGAGATGTAGATGTATTTGGATGCCCATAACCTCTGTTGTACCTTGGTTAAAATGACAAGCTGCTCAAATTTTACTTCAGTACATTGGTACACACCCTTTCAACTTTAGCTCTCCCCAGTGACGCACAGTACTGTCTGTCTGTGTTACAGAGACATGTCCCCAGCTGGCTCCAAAACACCAGGATCTACCAATGGCCCCAGCACACCCAGGACCTGCTGCTGCGCCTGCTCAGGGAGGAGCGCTACATCATCCCACAGCGAGGGACTGACCTCACCCTCACTGTCCGTCCCCTCTGAGAAACACTGAAAAGGACAGACACACGTGGAAATAAGCCAATATAACAGAAATGGCTCACTCTGTCAAAACCTCAACATGCTGTGGGTAGGACTCTGTTTCATATGCCTTGAGGAGGACTGTTAATACTGCAACAAGTGAAGTGTTTTCCTTTCATCACGTTTTCAGATCCAGCTTTGGTTTATAATTCATTTTAGCAGTATTTCTAATGTCATTACATATTCTGAATACCATTCAGTCTTTTTTTCTTGATGATTGCATTTTAAATGAGAAAGAAAAATTAGCTGCGTTATTTGATTTAGGCAGTGGGACAAACTGAAAACACAATATTAAAGAGTAAGTTCAGTGTTTTTCAACATGAACCCTTTTTCCTCTGTTTTTTGTGTCTACCTGACTCATTAGAACAACACTTTTTACACTGGTCCAGTACTGAGCAAGAGGGCTGCAGCTGGCAGGGGTGAAACAGGCTGCCATGTAACTACTGGGGACCTGTTTGCACTGTCAGTGTACGTCCACTAAAAGTGCTTGTTTTTACTACTGACAGGATCTGATTATTATTCTAAGTGTCTGACAACCCATGGAAAAGATCCCTACACAGATAAACCTTTTAGATGAAGAGTAAGATCCTTTTTGTTGAACCAGAAACAGCCCTGAAATCAACATCACCAAACCCACCAGACTCCATTTGAATAAACAGTGATTTAAGCGTGTATAGAGATAGCATATTGTCACATCTAACTGGGTGTATTCAGGCTTTGTTTTACCCAAACCAGAGTTGGTGATTGATGGAGCAGTGGAAAAAGGAACCAAGATGTTTTTTGTGAGTTTTATTTAGTTTCCGTCAGCTTTGAATGAAGCGTGTTTTACAAATATAAAATTACTATTTATTTAAATGAAGTCTGGAAGGACTGGCTATAGCTGTTTCAGGGCTGTTTCTGGTTAAACAAAAATTATCTTAATCTTTAACAAAAAGGCCTATCTCTGTAGGGATCCTTCCATAATGTTGTCAGACACTAAAGATAATTATCTGATCATGTTAGTAGCAAAAACAAGCACTTTCAGTGGACATAAATTGGCAGTGTGAACATGCTTTGGGTGATCACATTAAAGCATGTTCCACTGCAGCCATCTGCAGCACTATCGCTCACTAACTTTGTCGATCTGCTTTTCGGTGCTGAGCAGGTAGCGACTGGTTATCAGTCCTTTATCGTGAAAACAGCTGCTAGCGTTCATAAGAATGCTGAGAGTGAACCAAAGCAGTGATTGTGAGCTGATAAACCAAAACGTGGGGCTACATGAGGCTTAACATAGAGCTGAGCAGTGGGTTTGTCACTGTGAGTGACCCTTTTTATATTCCAGATAGTCTTTTAACCTATTGATGGTGTGAAAACACTGAAACTGATGTAAAGAGAGACATCTTTACTTGCAGCAATCATGAATTAAAACCAAAACGTTAAAGCAGAACATAAATGTGTTGTGAAATAGAATATAATAGACGGACACATTAGTCAATGGGATTTTAAAAAATAAACCTTTTGTAATCTATTCCGCTTTAAAATGTCATTTTTAATCATGTTTACAGAAAGATTTAATTATCTTAATGTTTTATCACTTAATTTGAGCTTATTAATGTATAATGTGAATGTATATTAATCACTTTGTCATAGATTTTTTTAATTGAGCAATGTATTAATAGATCATAATAAACACTGTAAAAGCCTATAATTATTCCAGTGGCAAACTCTAGGCTCAGTACACCATTTTTGTATTTCTTGGTAGAGCCTCTGATTAACCAGAAGGTGGCAGCATGTCCCAAATAATGACTCGTCTTAATGTCAATAGCCCTAATCTCCATTCAATGTTTTTATTCTATTGATATTATTCTTTTATATTACTGTGGAATAAATTCTACTGTTTTTACTAACCAGTGAGGCTATCTGTCAGACAGTTTTAATTTTGACAGTTTTAATTTTGACAGTGGTTATATATCAAAGAAAGAGTTCACGAAGGTCATGACAGCACATTGTGATTAAGGACCTGTAGACAGGGCACAATAAGTCCTACAACAGTAACATCCTGTCCATATGCTGAGCACTACATCCCTGATAAGCCAGCTTTCACCCTGAACTTCATCGTTTGTGCCCTGTCAGTGTGCACAGACCAGTTCAATTCTGTCAGCCTGTTTACAGAACCTGACAAAATGAATTATTTGCTCACATCAGAGTGTGTGAGGGGGAACTCTGGTGATGTCCAGGCTTTTATCAGCTCCTGCAAGAGGGTGCTGTCTGTAAACACAAGTGCTGCCAGTACCAATAAATCCACTGTTTGTTATTGTTCCAGGACTTGCGTGCCACTCGACTCTGCCTTATCTGGCAGGTCCAAAGCAACCAGACACAGATATTACCCCCCACAAAGGCCTGGATCCCCTATCCATCCACCCTGCTGCTTGTGAAATATACTCCCAACACTGGCTCATTTCAGATTTTCTTTTGTACATCTACAGTATATCCATGACAACAAGCATCAGTATAGCTAAAGTGGCCTTTGGAGATCAACAACAACCTTAAATCATGTCTAACTAGAAGGGCAGTCGAGAGCACAGACCTCTGCCAAGGCCGAATTATATCACAATGTTATCGAAAGTGAAAGATGATTTGTGTATCCACCCCATGATTCGGATATGCTCCAAGATGTAATGGGTTTTTCCTTGGCCCACACTACCTCCTTACACCAAGTTTCATGAAAATCGGGCCAACAGTTTTTCCGTAATCTTGCTGACACACAGACAAACAGGCCAAACCATTACCTACTTGATGGAGGAAATGAGAAATGCTCTAGTCCTTGAATCTCCTGTTTTTTATTTCCGATTCTAATTCCAGGGTGGATGTTAACACTGACACAGGCAGTGTGGGGTTGAACCTTGGATGTGTCAGTACAACAATGGTCAGTCAAACAAATCAGGTCAGCTTGCCTCTGTGACCGCAGTGCTGATATTTATTCTACCCCCACAAATCAACTGTCTGTCAACACCAGACCCAAAGAGATCACGGCATCTACAAAGAAGAGGTCAGAGGTCATTGACCATGAGTCAGTGCATGGCGCCACACATTTGAACAGAGACAGGTTACCGTCTCCCCCTGTATATGAACCACTATTGTCAAATGACCACAGTTCAACATTTTGATCATGTGATGACAGCTGAGCCATTCCTGTAGCAACTATACAAACTCATGTAGGATTTTCTTTTTACCAAATTACACCCGCCAACTGAATCACTGCGCAGGAGGAAGAGTGCATCTACTCATGGACAAGGGGCTTGAGCTCATGACAGCTTGAGATGTTAACATTAGTGTCCTCCTCCTCGTTGAGTTGTAATGTTAGCTAGCTTAGTGGGGCTAGCAGTAAATGCACGCTTACTTCTGTGTGGTGATATGGTTGGCAGGTGTAATTCGGCAGAAAGAAAATAGTTCCAATATGAAACTGCTCACAACTAGCTCTGTGAACTATCTTGAGTACCCGGGTCATGATTTCTTTCTTGATGTTGAGTTTTTCAAATGTATTTTTTGAGACTTTGAGCACCACAAGCTGAGTGCCATCTAGTTCCATTATATTAAAGAGAAGGCAGACATCTTTACGGCCGATATCTCCAACACACTGCAACTCACACCAAAACAATTTAGCTTGATAAATAGCTCTACAAGAAGGAGGACAAATATGTATTTTTGAATATGGGGTGAACTGTCCCTTTAATTTGCCTCCGTTTCTATCACTAAGAGAACGCACTCTTAAAAGCAGATGGGTTTTCACGATGGAGGTAAGCAGAATATGGCACTTTGACCATCACAGTTCGAGGCTCTGCTCCTACAGACGACATGAGCACTAAAAATGTATGCACTTAGTATACTGTAAAGCACTTTAGATAAAAGCCTCCACTAAACACTGCATTAAATATGGCATATTTAATATTTCTGGATTTGTTTAATGTTAAATGTGTCCCTCATATGTGCTCATATACCTCAGGCATGCTGCTGGCAAATGTAAGCAGACGCCTGCTGATTGGTTCATTAAGAGGGTCAGGCTCTCACTCAAGGTCAGCACACACTCCAGCAGACAGTGGTTCCCTCTCCATCGAGATGAAAATGCTAATGAAACATTTTTCATCCTTGACTGCAATGTCCCCGGCATGAACCGGACCGAACCAGCTGTTTAGAGAGGGTTATGGCTCTTTCGGCGGAGAGGAGAAAGCAGTGAGCTCAGCACATCCGCCGCTGCTGCCTGCCATGTATGGGCCATTATAGGAATCTGAGTGGAATACTGAGCAGCCCCAAGATGTGTGGGAGGCAAGAAGGCATCATACACACTGCCAGTGAAGCACCTATAGGTGGTCTTGTGGAATCACAAGAAAATTGTGCTTTGAAGGTACTAAAAGATTCAAAAGTTATGACTGGTAAAACCTTAACTTTGATGTGTGACTTTAATATTAGGACTGCTTATAAGGTGGAATGACTGCAGTAACAATGCAATGTTTTATTTTATCCTGAATGTTTAGGAGAAACATTTAATTTGTCAGGAATAATAAGTCAGATTAACTGGATTCAGTTCAGATTCAGCATCAAAACAGGTATATTTATAGAATTATCTATTTAATAAATTGCATTTCAGAAACTCAATTTAGCATTTGATCTTTTCTTCTTTAAAATCATGCCAAATGTTCAGGGAGCAGGTCCATACCCAGGATTTTACAAATGCAGAGGTCATAAATTGTAATGCCTCTAATGCCACCCACCAAGATATTTCAACTTGCAACCAAAAATATTGGTATATTTTGTTTTCCTTTTTTTCCCCTGGTTTTAAACATTTTAAAAATATTTTTTAACTGTGAAATTATATTTTCTTGTAATTTTATTTCACTATACAATGCTGTGGTGTTATTTCAATGTTGAATTTAATTTAATTTAATTTAATTCAATTTAATTTAATTTAATTTTTGGGGGCTAAAAACAGTCAAATTAAGGAATATTTGTTGAGGCAAATGCCAGAATTTATTTGTGACCTCAAAAAAAATCCCAGAGACAATAAAATGACATGCACTTGGTGTCCTCACTGGTAGCTACAACCCTGAAGAGGAGATGCAATATTAATGCTTGTGCTTACGCTCCATAAAAGCTACCTTCAAGAAAAATCACTGTAGCTCCCGTCAATATCAAATATAAATAATATGAATATTGCAGAAGTTACAATATGTCAGTCTGTGGTGCCCTCATACTCATCTCACTGTATTTTATGGTAATTTCATCAATTTGTATTGATGTAATATTCCTCTATAAGCTCACTGTGGTGCCAAAGCTACCCACTTGCTCCTGGTGGAATTTTTTAATAGGCCTTAAATATTCTTGTCTCATTTCTTTGTGGATCTGATGTGTCCTTGTGTGATACCCTTTTTGTTAGATGTATTCTAGGATACATTTTTCCACAGGAAACACATCAGCCAATAAGAAACATGCTCCTTACCAATGGGAAAAGTGATGCTTTCCAGCTCTTTGATCTGGTGCTGATGCTTGTTTTGATGCTGCAGTGGCAAATAAGGTGAAATGTCGCCAAGCTGTGTGTGAAAGTCCACAATACGTTTCCTGTTTCTATGTTAAAATGCATTTAGTTACAAAATAAAAGTCCACAAAGGGTCTTAGATTGATTCTGTGGGCAGGGCTTGCTGCAGCATTACTTACTGTTCATTTAATTGTTTGAACTTCATAATTATTAAAAACCAGACACATGCAGAGGACTAAAGACACAGTATAACATGTCATTTCTTTCCTTTTTTCTAAAAGTACTTTGCCATCAGGCTTGTAGTGCAATCCAAGCATTATATATTACACAAATTGTGAGTTAGACATGAGCCTAAGCTTCCTGTGCAGGTCTACATTTATATAACAAACAGATCAATAACTAGGCTTTCAGTGTGGTTTAATGGACATGTCTGACACTGAGGGGAGTATCTGACCTGCATTGACAAAATGTCTGATTATGGTATTAGTTTAGACACCAGCTCATGTACGTGCAGGAGTTGTGTGTTGTTTGTTTTCAAATTTTAGCACGTCATGTTTTTACACTCTAATACAGTTGGCATGAACATGTTAGGGTTGGTCATTTGTCCTTCACTGAGACACACAGTATCCTGATATTAATTTATTTTGGAGGCTTGTAGCTTTGGCAAATTGCTCTATAATGTTTTTTTCCCTTAAAAATGTTCCGTAGCTTTCCTCTGTGTCAGCAGTCTACAATTCTTGCATTTCCAAGCACTTGGAACAGAACAGACAGGATGGCCACATGTCTAATATGCACTCTTGGAGCGTTATAGTTGGAAAGGACCCTGACCTTGGCTTCAAGAAGTTTCCGATCCTCACCTGAAGAGGGACAAATGAGGCCTGAACTATTTAGGAGCATCAGCTGCCTCTACTGAGTTTAACTATTACATTTTCAATCCATGCACACATTTTACACTATCATTCTACAGTGATTATTAAGAGTGAATCCAAGACACCTCTCACCCTGCTAACCATGTGTTACACTAACACAGAGGACATTCATTACCTTACCTTCTAAATCACCAGTGTGCAGTTATAACTCATGTCCATAAAACACAGTAATGATATACAATGGTATACATCATGGTTGGTTTGTGGTGCTGATAGGATCAGCAATTATACTTTTATACACGCCTTCTTGCAGCTGTCCTCATCGACAAGGCAGGGGACCTCTACTGACACTGACTCTCATCCATCCCATGGACACTATGCATTACATTAACACTAATATTTATTGCATCTTTATATTCTTTATGCTGTGAACATTTGGATAATCTGTGGTCAGCATTTTGCAGATTCTTTTTTTTCCATTAAAAACCATCCATCCATCCATCTTCACAGACAACTATTCACATTCACACCTACGGGCAATTTAGAATCACCAGTTAACCTAGCCCCAACCTGCATGTCTTTGGACTGTGGGAGGAAGCTGGAGTGCCTGGAGAAAACCCACGCTGACACGTGGAGAACATGCAGAATGGGCTCCCACACCTGCGATTGAACCAGGAACCCTCTTGCTGTGAGGCGACAGTGCTGCCCATTTTTATTCATGTATTGAGAAATCAATTGAGCTTGTGGTATTTGCTTTATCTTTGTTTGGTTTATTCCTTTTACACATATGCAAAAAATAAATCAATAAAAAACATGTATTAGCAGTCTACATGAGCAACAGGAATGTGATCAACAAAAAAAACCCTGAAAGGGGCTTGATCAAGTCAGTGTTACTGCATTGGTAATAAATAAAAATATTACAAAGATATGAAAGAGAAAAGGACAAATGATAAGATAGTACATAGCAGCAGGCATCCATTTATACAAGCACACAAAGTAAAAGTAAAAAAATAGTATGTTTATTGTAACCTTTATGCACCAAAATACTGAGGTAAATTCCGCCTGTAAAAACCTACAATTCAGTTCAGAGTTGGATGCTTTTATTTTGAAATACCCGACAGGATGTTTGCAGACACTGCTGGTTACTTCATGTGCATTTGCACTGTTTGCAGCAGAGACTGGTGCTTGGTGTCAGAACACCTAAACCAGTTGATTTATTGGCCGTACACTGTTAGAAAATATGTCGAAAAAGGATGTCCAAGACGAATATGACCTGTCGTCTGCTGGCAAAATAAACTTGAGCGCATTACCGTGGTGAGCCGGCAGGGCGGTCCATAAAAGCCGCGACTCTGCTGGGCATCAAGAATGCGCCAGATGTTGAGCTTCCAAAATAAGCCGCTGTGACGTTTTGTGTGACTGCACTGGTGACACCTCAAGATCGCTTTATTGTGAAAAATGTAACCGGAAGTAGTATGCCGGGGAATTCTAACGCGCTTCCCGCCCCTTATAGGTTAGCTAACGTGTGCTAGCCTGTTATGGAAGAAGAAGGAGCTCCACTGAGGGGCTGTCTGATAAAGCGGGACTGGCTGGGACTAGTTCTGAGGCGTGATTTGGAAAGATAACGCTACATACCGGAAGCCTGGGAAACGTCTTCCTGGCTGAAAACAAAAACACCATAGAGAGAGCTAAAATCACGGGACAGACATAAATACAAGTACAACATGGACCTGACAGCTGCGGAGCGTCCGGTAATTACTCGCCGCCGTCGAGTTTAGCTCTCCCCGGCCACAGCTGAACCTCAGCGGCGGCACCTCGGGGCGCGCTGGAGCCACGGGAATCTTTGTTCGCGTTTTTTTTCATGGGACACAACCGGGCTTCCCCTCCGCTTTGTCGTTGTTTCACCGCCGTGACAGCATCCCCCTCGGCTGGTATCGACTGGCCAGTGATGCGCTTGTATCTTATGGACTCCTAACAGTAGTTTTTTGGCTTTTCTGACGGTCGGTGCCTCTCGGGCGGACGCGGCAGTCATGTTTGCCGTGCGTATCGTCACCGCAGACTTCTATCTGGCAAGTCCCATTAAAGACCTGGACGTGTGCTATTCTGAATTCAGGGAGAGCGGCGTGAAGAAAGTGCCAGTGGTGCGGATATTTGGAGCAACACCTGCAGGTTAGTCAACTCATTTATTTATTTTCTGTGTTTTTCTTTATCAGTAAAGCTAATGGTGGCTGTGCCTTCTTGCAGCGCACCACGCGGCATGTTGGTGGCTGCTGTTTGTACACGCGCGCGCACTCAAACACGTCCGCACGGTATTGTTTAGAGGAAATCTAACGGGGTTGCTATGCAAAAATGTCAACAGGAAGATGATGCAGGGTGTTGACACATTGTACCAACAGCGGCTTTCACCGCTGTCGCTTTGCATACGGAGCTGCCTGCAGCGGTGGGAGTCCTCTGCTTCCCCCTCCTCACACGGCTCTGCTTTGTTTTCGCTCCCCTGCTCCATCATGGCATGGTGGCGGCGGACAGCTCTGGCTCAAGGGCTCGACTTGTGCCTCTGCATGCCACATGTGGCATTCAGGGTCAGCCTGCATATTCCTTTTTTACGGTTCTTTTATTGTGTTTACAGCAACCTGTGGAGTGTGGACAGGCTGGACCACAACATGCTGCCTCCTCCTCTGAGCTTTTCTGATTTTTCTCCAGTGTGCTACAAGTAAAACGACAGGAGCAGATGAAAGGAAATGAAACTTTGTTCATCCTTACTGTGAAACAGGGGGGCTGTATAAAGATCAGTGGAGGTTAAGGTACATTTTGGGTTTCTGTAAAAGCACGCTGGTGTCAGTTGTGCGCTATAGAAGGCAGTACAGTCTGCAAAGGCAGGAGCCATCATGACAGCACATTAATATGCAGGAACAATGAAGCAGACATGATGAATGAAAACAGACTCGTGTGAAAGTGAATGTGCAGTACATTGTGACACTGCAAGCCTAGACAACACCTATATAAGAAGGAAATGCCTTGCACATTGCTAATGTAAAAAAAAAACACTGCAAAGGAGGGGCTGAGATTTAGAATAGATTTGTGTTTTCTTTGAGATTTGGCACATGCCCTGCTCTCTAATAAACCCATTACAGCCGAGCACTTTTGGTACCTTAATCCCCCCGCTGCAAAAACAATAGAATCATTCCCTGCACAATGGCACAGCATAATCACCCCAGCCAAATCCTCCTGCGAATGCTGTGCCCTCTCTTCAACCCTATTTGTCAGGTGAAAACACCATTGCAGTACAATGACTGTGTATATTTTTAGCAGGGTTTGTCCCCAGTGGCGAAAATGGGAGTCAAACTTGTCCCCCAGGCTGTGCTCCTCCGTAGGACGACCTGGAGCAGCGTCCAACAGGATGTACCTTTAGTCAGGATTAAAGGATTTGAAGCAGGGGAATGAAGGACTGTGGGTCAGGGTTAGGGTGTCAGGTCTAATTTGGTTCTGTCATAAACCTGCACGTTCGCATGCGGTGGCGCTGATATGAGGGGGCTGCACACACACACACACACACACACACACACACACACACACACACACTGCAGCAGATGCAGCCGAGGTATCTTTTCATTGAATGAACGTTGAGGGGCAATTTATCAACACTGATTCAAGCACAATAAATCCAATAAGCACAGCATTGCATTCAGGCTCTATAGTTTGGAGAGACAGTACACTGTATACTGATATGAGATTAGTTTTATGATACCAGATTGGTGTCTTGGATTTTGGCCATAATTTGATTTATATTGCATTTATCATGACATAATAGTATTCCCTTTTCTGGTGTGGTATTAATGGCTACATTATTGTTGAGCGTCACAATTTTCTGAGCTTGACCAAATGAATAAAATCTGTGTTTGATCTATTATGTCAATAAGTCGAATAATAGTTGTATCGTAATAAATTAAAATAAACTGTAGTTGATCGTCTGGATCATGTAAAATGCCAAAGATTTGCTGGTTTTGCCAACTGAAATGTGAGGATTTGATGTCTTTGTCTTATGTGATAATAAATTGAGTACAGACAACAGTACAAATATTTTTTGACAATGTCACCCTGGCCTTGAGGAAATTATGATCTGATCATGAGATATGCGATTTACAACGAACATTCTGGTATTAAAGGAACATTGTGGTATTTTTCCAACCAATGTCTTCTCCTAATCGTCGTCTCTCTGACTGGTGACCTTACACTTAGCTGGCTGGTTGCCCTGTAAGCAGATCACTTAGCAGTTACAACAGCTAATCCAAGGGGTTACTCTCTGTGTTTACTTTTGATTGGACTCAAAGACAAGCGTTTGAAATGATTTATGTAAAACAAAAGTTATTTGGAAAGCTGTAGGAGGCTCAAGCTGTTTTCCCTGATTTGTGTGGCAAACTTGTGTCTCTCAAATCTCTGTAAGAAATTTGGCGAGTGCAACACTTCTTTAATAACCATGTCTTAATCTAAATTTTCTTGTGTGTAAATCTCTGCTGAAATCACCTAAAATGTCACATAATCAATATTTATTTATGTTTGATTTAAGCACATTTTTACAGAGAAGGTGAGGAGTCTTGAAGACGCAAAAAACATTGTTATATTACACAGCATTCAGTTTAAAAATAGACCTTTTCCACAGCAGATCCTGACCTCACTTAACAGGAAATGCACAGGTGTAATTAACAACACTAATGATGATGACTTGGTTCCACTTGGTGTGTCCTAGCCACCCAAGTGAGTCAGCATTCACAATACCTGGATCATGGAATGCAATCATTGTTAATGTTTTTAATTACACCTGTGCATTTGCTACAATGACGTGTGAAAAGTCTGCTGTGAAAAAGGGTTGTAAGAAGACGACTACAGAGGAAACTGAAATGAACTGAGAAAGGTGTGATGATTGCCATAACAATTGCTTTCCTTTGATTTTGTGGTAATGTTTGACCCATGTGTGTTTTGGCATACACACTTGTTTGTCTAAATGCCTACACCTCTGGCTGTGCCTGATTGGTCAACATTCCTTAGCATGGCTTTAAAAGCTTTCACTGATTGAGTCCTGACACAAGTACATACACAAACACAGTAGTTGGTATTGTTCTCTGTTACATGTGTGGTTTAAATCAGACTCTGGGCTGCCTTAAGTTGCAGTAATGATAAAGTAGTGTGTCTGTAGTGTGTGTGTGCTGTGGTGGGTGCTCTGCAGATTTGCACAGTTTGACTCCGCTCTTGCTCAGTTTATGTATCACTTGTGGTGAGCCGGAGTTAGAGTTAGCTCTGCGTTTCCAGAAATAAAATTACATCACCATCTGGAACACATTGAAGCGGAGAGGGATCTGTTTCTCCGTAGCTCCAAATCCGGCCACGCCCACCCGAAAGGAGTAACTTTGTAATGTGTTCCCGTTGCCTTCATGGTGATTTCTATTGTCTAGCCTGAAGGGAGGTATTCATGAGCAGGTTTGTTTAATGTGTGTCGGCTTTTATCTCATCAGTGTGTTTACCCTGGTGTAAGCGGTCAGCGGTGCATCTGCACCATGTGGCTCTGGCTACAACCCCAGGCCTCGTATTCCCTGTCCTTTCCTGACCTAAGCCATGCACACTCCCACCAATCAGCCCTGTGTAATTCAATGCCACGCTTCCTGCTTTTTTCTTCCCTCTCTTTGTTAGCATTCAGTGGCCGGACGGCCTGTTTTGCACACATACTGTACATGCATCCATCTCTGGAATAGCTCACAGAGAGAAGGGGCTAAGGAATCCCTTTGTTGTGAAAATTGAACCTGTGATCACTATGCTTATTAATTCATCGGCGTGCTCGTGGATGAAAATCTTCCAGGGAGGTAAACAGCGAGCCTCTTCTCACACTGTTAAGAGTTGTTGTCGAGGCGGCGGCGACCTTTTGAGGTTTGGCAGCATTGATCTCAACCCTTGTTGCTGACAGGCTCGGCCCAGATGTACTGACAGGCCCTGGGCCCCACGACAGCAGGAGGCACACTGTTTTGGTTCCTTGCTCGGACATGTGCACTTGAGTGTTTATTGGGTGTGTGTAAGAGCAGAGAGGGAGGAAGTGCATGACCAATTGACCTGAATGAGGGGGGCCAAGCATGAAGCGCATGAGGGAATAAAACGGAGGGCCTCTTCCTCCCCTCTCCCCCCTCTCCCCCAGGTTTAGCTCTCTCCAGGGGAACCCTTAATGCCATCTGAAGGAATTCCTCCCGGATCCATTAATAGGATAATAGGCGGATTCAGAAGGACTCGGTGGCTCATTAGGCAGAAGGTCATTGTCCCCTTAACTGTTTACTTTCCCCTCTCCCTGACAGTTACTCAGGTTCAATTATCATCCTCTAGCTGCTGCTCCAGTTGCTTCTAATTACTTTATGATCGAGGGAAATGCCTATTTGTTGATGCGATGGCTCCGTTTTTGCTTTAATTCTTTTATCCTTGCGATTTACCAGTTTTGTTTCAGGGGTGAGTGTTTGGTTTGGTCCGACGTGTGCTACATGTGATAACTACCAGAGGAAGTGGAGCCGCGTTGGTGACAGAGGAGCGTCACAAAGAGAGACTGAACGCTGCTCCACACTAATCCTCATCCTGTGATGTTTTTGCCCACAGATTGAGGCTCAGCTTCTTGTCGGGGCTTTTTAGAAGTTGAATCAGAGGAAGGAATGGTTTACAGGATTTTGGCTTTGGGTACTCAGAGCTTCTATTCATAAGAGATTCACTGAGGTTGGTCAATGAAATAAAGACAAAGGACACAGGTGGGGAGTTTTTTCACTGCTGTAGGCAGTTTTGCTGTTAGGTTATAAATTTGGCAGAACCTAATCACACTAGCATTGGTAACAGCAATGTTTTTTTTAACTGAAATTGATTAATAAATGAAAAGAATTGTCTTAATCACAGGATATATACAGAGAGGCAAAACATATTTGCATAAAGTTCAACTTTAGTGTATATGATATGCAGATTTTACTATGCCTAACTGAACTATTTTGACAATGCTGACCTTCTAGGGAATGCAGAGCTAGAGAGTCCAAATTAGAGAAAGCTGGGACACACAGGTGGTCTGAGGGTTGGGGCACCGGCCATAGATCACAGTGACCCTGGTTTGCATGCAAAATAGGGGTAGACCATATAAATCTGATGCACTTGCTTGATTATATTCTTATTAAATGATTCAAGTTAAGGCTATGATGTTTCTTCATCAGTGTCATCAGATTGTGTCATATTATTTATCATATATGAATTCTGTGTGAGTGAGAGCTGCTGTTGAACGCTACAGAAGAGGGCTTAATTTGGCCTTGTAGACAATCACCTTCTTACTACATGGCTGTCACCCACTCATATTATTAGCTACAGTATATCCTGGATTAGTTTCTGCTGTGAGTTGGTCAGTTGACTCTAGAGGTGTCCCAGTCAGTCGGACGGCAGCCAACGCAGTGCCGAGCAGCAGGCACTCACACCCCTCTGGTGCTGTTGTGTCCTGGTAACAGTACCGTCTCCGTCATGTCTCTGTTGCAGGGACATTCCAACATCCAGTGCATTTCCAATATGCTATCCGGTTACAGAGAGGCTTGTTCAGACACAGGCAGGGCAGCCTCAGTGAAGAGCTTTAATAAGTAAACAGGCCCTCCCCTCTCCTCTCCTTCACAGGGGCCAATGTGAATCATGTATATAAATGTGGGAGGGGGCTCTTTACTCTCTGAATACCTTGAAACCACAGGTGGCCTTTGTGGTGGATTACAGTCACAGAGGCTGAATAGCTTGAGTAAAATCCAGTCAAAGGTCATGTATTGGATCACAATGCTGATTTATCTAAAGTCGCTCAACCAGGTGATCAATTATCTGAAAACAAAAAGGTGTTAAAAAGTAACTGACATCTCTACAATTAGAACTTCCCTGGGAATTTAGATCAAATTTGGCATGTTGTCACATTGCCATTGAATGCAGCGCTACAAGCAATTACTATAATACTTTGTGCACCTCAGAGTCTTCCACTGGGGGGAAAACACAAGCGTTAATTTTCTTGTGGTGTACAGGAAGTTTTCCATATCTTAGTGTCTAAGGCATGTATACAATGTATCTGGTTTGATACCAGCAAAGGACCTCTGTTGCATGTCTTACACCTCTTAATCTTCCTTTTGTTTCCTGTCTAGCCCCTTTTACACTGTCTCTTTAAGGCGGTAATTTCATACCGCCTCGCTGTTCTAAAAGGTATAGTCATGGAATGGGGGGAGAGAGTCTTCTGGCCTTTAAGGTGGCATCGACGAAACGCCTGTCCTTAGAAAATGGACAGCCAGCAGGACGGGATGATGTGTGGCACAGGTGTGACAGTTTGACAACAAATTACACGTGTGACCCACTGTAGGAGATTTTAGTAGCTGATAGCAGTTAGCAGCTAACTCAAATAAGAAGAGCAGCTGAAAATTTCAGCAAATTGGGAAGCAATGAGTTCCGTGAGTTTTATACCCTCTGAACAGAGGACAGGATCAGCAACCAAATAACAATAACAGATAATAACAGATAATAATACAGGCTTCAGACACGTCAGTTGTATATCACCCTAGAGGCTGACAGTGTTGTGTTACATGCCACGCCCTTCAAGCGTCTTTTATTTCCTCAATGAGGGCATGCTGTCTAAAATCACAGACTGGAGTGGCATGATGCCGCCATTTTTTGGTTTTGTGTGAAACTGCAGAGGTGGCAGCCCTACAACCTGACTTCTGTGTAAAAATGGCTTCGGTCTTCCCCTAAAAAACCCTCAATGTGATTTTCTATTGGAAAGCTTTTAATGTGAAACCACAGTAGCAGTAAGCATTTGAATTAGCAGCAACATTACACAGTCCTTGTGCTGCTGCTGGGAGGGATTCAATTCTGATGAGTCAAATTCACCTATGATTGAAATGCTTTTTGATGGACTTGGACGCCACAAAGATCAGGAGGTTGATCGCAAATGACAGGTTGGTGACCCTTGGTTTAGGTATGCCTTAAACCACATGGTGGTGTTGATCCAGCTAAAATACCAACTGCAGCAGTGGCAAATTTGCCCTCATAAACAAGTCAGTACATCTTATTTGCAGTTAATTTTAGCCTTTACTGATTAGCAGGTCGGTGAGGTGTATAATCTTGCTTTTTCCCTGTCCTGATGCATTGGGTCTGTCTTCTTATTCAGTCTCTCTGTATTTCTGTCTTACTGTTTCTCTGTTGTGTCCTGTGTGTACAAAACTGTTTGGCAATGCCACTATGTCTAATGCATCTTAAACTTTACAGCCACATTCTGCAGTTTAAGAGAGCAAACTACCCACTAAAGCAGCTGGCATCACAGTAGCTGAACTAACCAGTTACAGCCAGCACTGCCTACCTGGTAGCTGACGGTGGCTTCCTTTTGTCTTGAAGGAGCTGTACAGCAGCTACCTCAGTGTCCTTGCTGCTGCTGCTGCGGCCCAGTCAGTCTGATTGATGGCTATAATAGCTCCCTCCGGCTCCTCAGTGGGTATCCAAAGGCCTCACTGGCCTAACATTGCAGCAGTCCTCGTCCCCAGTGCAATTTCTGTCACCTCGATCCGCACTGAGTCAAGTGGGAAAGGTGACTTTACATTAATATCTGTAGCTGTTGGATGTTTTATTCCACCATTGGAAGCCAGTTCATTACCATGCAGGCTCGAATCCTAGTGTTCTTTTAGTGATGCTACATCGACACACCTTAAGGAGGTTTTCTCCTCATCTACAGTCCTCCACAGAGAGTTTAAAGCACCTGCTCAGCTGCTACTTTAATATAGTGTCTTGCCCAAGGACACTACAGCAGTGGTACAAACAGAAAGCACCTATCTATCCAATCTACACAGACTGCATCCTCTATTATGAAGCAGCTGCCCTTTCAGCAGCCCAAGCTCCTGAGGTGGAGGGACTGCACAATGTTAATCAGACGGAGGTTATAAATACCACCATACAGGTTGGCACTGTATCAAAGGGTTAACCCATATAAACAGACAACCACATTTGAACCCACGAACATATTGAGCATTCAGCTTTGAGGTAACAGTGGTAACTACTCATGCACCACACCACCCACTGATATTTTTTTAAAGAAACTTAAAATTCTTGGCTTTGCAAAAGAGAGGCTCGATGTGGAGGAATGTTGGCTAGACTGTTGGATGTCAGACAATGGCATTGTTACCAGCTTGATAAGCACACAGACACACACACACACACACTTACATACACACAGTGAGGGCCATAGATCTGTTTTCCAGCTGACATATTTTTCATTCCAGATTGAGCCCTCTCTCTTGTTGCATCAGTGTGATGCAAACAGGGGGGAGGTTGGTGGTCGATTGCCCTGCCCCCTCTCATCCTCCCAGTTAACCTGTAACCCAGCACCCCTGGCAGGAAACACATAAACATATTGAAAAGACACACACACATGTCACTTGTCCTGGACAGTCCTCTAGACCATCAGGTATTTCAGGATTTCCCCCACATTCAATTATTTGTGGCGGCCTGCCACGATATCCGCATTTGCCGCTGCATATTCATTTTCTATTTGTGGAGCAATTCGGTACACTGTTGGAATATGCACCACACTCTCTGTCCTGGCACAGACAGAGCAGCAGAACGCCAGGCTCAGTGAAAGTGAAACATAACCGTTTATTAATTCATATAGAAATTGGAATTGAGGGTGGGGACAGAGAATGACCACATTGTCAGCTACAGCCGCACAGATATTAATTCTGTGAGAAACATTAGCCTCTTTTACACTGCCTGTTCAAGGTGGGACTATTGCGCCATTGTGTGGCCTTGTGCTGTATATAAGGTGCAATCACAGAATGTTGGGACAGAGTGGTCTCACCTTTAAGCTACCACGGAAGGTAGTAACAGCGCTGAAATGGTGTCTGTATAAACAGGATAGCTGGCAGGATGGGACCATGGGCAAGGACCAGTGTGATATTTATTTATTTATGTTTTGACAACATGTTATGCAAGCGACCCACTGCTAAAGATTTAGAAAGTAATTGTTAGCAGTTAGTGGCTAACTCAAAGAAGAACAACCATCGACAATGTACACAAATTGGGAAAACAATGAGGTTTCGGACCTTCTTGCCCTCCGGGCAGAGGATGAGATCTTTCATATGACAGAGGTGGTAAATGATTGTTATTGCCATGTTTTGCCATTGTTACTGTTTAGAAAACACTGTTGACACACATGTTTTATGTCACACTAGAGGCCAATGCAGTTGTGTTACATGCCTCTTTTGATTCTGTGATGCCTGCATGCAATCTATAATCACACGCAGGAGTGGAATGATGCTGCCGTCATTTTGTTTAGTGTAAAAACAAAAAGTCACTCTGATGACAGTTATTTTGTCCTGCCATTTTAATCTGATAGAGGGTTAACCATGTTAAACACATTGTTTTAGTTTTTCAGAAGTTCAGATGCTGTTCATCTCGTCATCATCATCATCCATGTCACTTGACATTTCCTGACTGTACAGGTGTCCCAGAGCCACAAGGCTGACAGTGTCTGTTGAGCGAGCTTGTCTTTAAATCTAATTTAAAATGCACCACCTGCTCTGTGTGTATTTTAAGCCACCGTGGCATTCAGGTCGTGACAGAGTAGGGCCCCCAAGAGTTGGAGCCTTGGAGTTGCAGTTTCTCTCTGAGAGCTGCATACCAGGTGGCTTTGTCAATGAGGTAGTGTGATTTTCGTTCATCTCCATGGTGAGATGGATAGATGGATGAGGAGGGAGTGGGGGATAACAGGAAGTATTTTGTCTTTTGATGCAGCTGTATGAAAAAACAGTGTTTGATGTGAAGTGCCTGCCAATGCAGCGGCCTGCTGAGTACCGCTGTTGACCGGAGCTTTGTAAAGTCCTCCATTCTGGCAGTGCCTCTTCTTTTCCAAAGCAGGTTCCTGTAATATGGTTCTGTGTGGTCTGCAGAGAGAGGCCCATGTTGGCACGTGGTGTTGGGTCATTCCAGGTCCTCCGCTCAGTGTCGGGCTCTTCCTCTCTCCTCCTGCACCATTGTCCCCACAGAGAGAAAGAGGAGGGGCCCCACTTTTGTCCACTGAGCTGGTGAGAGAGGGAGACTTCCCACTCTGCGTTCCCCCAGGGCCACTGGCAGTGCTGCAGGAGAACTCTGCAGTGTTTCAAGGCAGATTAAGACCTTGTTTAAAAAGAATGAAAGAATTTGGCAGGCCGAGGAAAGCTTGAATCGCTGCTGGAGGGGGAGAACGCTTTGAACCTGCCATGCTGTGCCATTCAGCATGGATGTTAATGAGGCGTGTGTGTGTGTGTGTGTGTGTGTGTGTGTGTGTGTGTGTGTGTGTGTGTGTGTGTGTGTGTGTGTGTGTCTGTGTGTGTGTGTGTCTGTGTGTGTCTGTGTGTCTGTGTGTCTGTGTGTGTTGTGTGTACACGCGTGCTTGCATACACACAAAGACAAACAAAGCGATTAAGTTTTCATCTGTAGCACTGGGTATATCTGCAAATTAGGGTGGAGTAGCACTGCCTTCTGTTATTATAGGAATGCACCAGTGCTTCAGCACATGGGCTTTCTGATTAATGTATTGTTGTGCAGTAGTAGTACTCATAAGAGTTTCGCCTCCAAATTTAAAGTATTGCTTTTTTGCTTTTGACATGAAACCAGGCTTCTTTGCTTGACTATTTTAAAGTCCTATCAGACCTGATAAAACATTATGATGGACTTAAAACTACAGAAGTTGCAAAGCAATGGCAACAAGAGTTTTTTTACTCTCAGTCCAGGCTGAGGGGAAGTACTAGCTCAAGTTATACTTGTAATTGAACACGTGAATCACATGTGTCGACAAACATGCACAAACATACAATGATAGGAGTGTTCTGGTGATTAATACATTACATGACAATGGAGTACCTCATGTGCCACATTGAGATTGAATGGAAAGTGAAGTTTTGCCTGTGCAAATGATGGCTGCTGGAATGTGCAGTCCGTGTTCATTTGCCACAATGTGCCTACAGTGCAGATGTTAGTTGTAGCTAGCTAGGAATGTGCACATTAAGGGGCTGTGTCCACCTGAGGCTAGTATTTTTAAAATTCTTTGCAATGGGAGCTACGCGTATTTACACTTTGCTACAAACGTCAGTGGAGTGGCAAAGCACTGAAGGTCTATTCTGCGCTGAGCCCTGAGAGTTAAAAAATGTTAACAGTGGCGGAGGGGTGGGACAAACACCACGAAGACCAGCCATCACGTGGCTGAGCAACAACAGTGGAGGAGAAATATGTTAATGTACTGCATATATATGTATTCATATAAATTTCCTCCCATGAGCCCACATAGACTGCCGGGTCCTTCCTCTTTCCCTTGTACTAGCATTTTTACTTCCACGGATATTCCGCAATATAGCAACCAGACGTAACCAGAGCATCCCTTCTGAGAAAAAGCTGCGCCTCAAAAGCACTCTTCAGCGTTCACAGCTGGGCCTTTCCTGAGGAGCGCCTGGAATTTTCACCTGGCAAAAAAACGCTTTTGTGGACATGACCTCTAAGTGTGCGCAAAGTGTTGTGTTAGGGTGGGCTGAAGTTAGAATATTTTCTCTCCCCATGCATGGGCACATCTTCTTCACCTTATCCCTCATTGCCCGGAGTGAATTCCGTCAGTCTTCATTCACTTCCATCTTTGCATTACACTTTCTCTGCCTCTTAAATGTGCTTTGTGTTCAGTCTTATCGCCCCTTTTATTACTTAACCATAACATTCTTTGTGACATTGAGCAGAATGATAGCTCAGCTTGTTTGATTACTCACATTAAGGGACAGCTGATCTAAACATCAGCCATGTTTGATTATGACCATTGCATCTGTGACAGAGTTCAGCTGTTTGGAAGGGCAATGCCAGTTCCGTGACCCTCACACAGAGGAGCTGCAGGATTTTATAATGATCCTGCCGGTGAGTGGTTTTTATAAACATGTCGGGGACATGTTCTAGTGTGCCACCAAGTTGAACAATTGTTCAATAAAGGTACATTTCTGGGCTTTGTTGTATCACCCAGTAATGAACTCAACTAACTTAATTAATTGAATTAAAATTTTCAAAACACACTGAGCTTGGATGTAATTAACTGATCCAAAGTGACGTTTACGTTGCTGATCTGACATTAGGCTAACTCCTCTTGATGTATCTA
The DNA here is from genome assembly GCA_035609425.1 of Epinephelus awoara. Taxonomy (NCBI): domain Eukaryota; kingdom Metazoa; phylum Chordata; class Actinopteri; order Perciformes; family Serranidae; genus Epinephelus; species Epinephelus awoara. The sequence continues at coordinate 9,173,354 of CM069305.1, forward strand.
TATGTTAGCTAGCTTGTTAGTTAGCATTTTGTTAACATTAGCTAACTTAAGATGTGACTATATGCAGTATAATGTGTCTGTGAGGGTTGTGACAGTCCTCCAGCTACATCATATAACCGCCTTTAAAGTTTCTGTTCAGCATAAACACACTTAGCACATAGCATATCGAAGCATAACCAAAGGAGAACGTTGACAGAGGTTCTACAGAGTACCAAGCGTGCTCCACTGTTATTGGATCACAGAGCAAAAAGGGGCGGTACTTAAAAAAATCAGTTGTGGTATTTGAGACACTATTAGCCCCTAAAGTGTATCATCAAGGTCTTTCATTTTACTCTGTTAGTTATTTCATTTTCTTTCTGGGTTGCAGGACCTATTAGTCATTAGGCAATACTGCGAACAGTAATCTCAACACAAATCATAATGCAATACTACAAGTATGCTCCAGAATTTACTAAATCTTTCTGCAAGCATTTAGTTCCAGATTTGCTTTAAGTCGATACATTCCTTTACCTGTGCAAAGTCCACATTTCCTTTATAAAGCTGGAGACCAACACCCATCAGTCTGTCTGTGGCTGTGTTTTTCAAATCTGTGACTGCAGTGGGAACCAAAGGGTCTTTTTTGATCAATTTTTAATTCCATAGCAGTGCACAGTCAGTTTGAGGGCAGGCTTATTAAAAAGGGGAGGGGGTAGGGATATGGGGGAGGGATATTCTGGAAGCCCAGCTCTAAAAATAGCACAGTGTGTGTATTTGTATTTGTGTGTGTGTGTTTTAATGGAACCAAGCTTGTGTGTGTGGTGATGGCTTGCCACTGCTTAACCGTCTGATGAGCGTCTCCACTTGTCTTCTGTGGACCGATTTTTATTTTTGGGAGACATTTACCACGTTTGACGTCAGAACTGAAAACGTTTTTATTCTGTCTAGACCTGCTCAGTCCTTTTTTGCATCTGCTCTCTGTTCTCCCGCCCTAATCTGCTCCAGTCACAGCAATATCTCAGCCGCAATTTAGTGTGTTTCTTTGTGTCTTTATGGCTGTCCCTGTGTTAGATTGAGAGTGGAGGGGTGGTAAAAGGGAGGGTAGGGAGCTGAGAAGAAGGGAGAGAGCGAGCATGTGTGCGAGTCTCGCTCGCCCAATGCACCAGCCGAGCTGCCGTCCCTGCTTCTTGTGATGTGCGGCGGAGAGCGAGACACGCTGTGAATATCAAATTTCGTCGGAGCTGAGAAAAGGAGGGCAGGCAGAGCTTGGAAATCTCTCCTGTTGTCTGGCGAGACATTGCGGCCCCTGATCAGAGAGCAAGTCCGGACACACACACACACACACACACACACACACACACACACACACACACACACACACACAGCATCCTTTAGCACCGTGGCAACCACTCAGCTCCAACCAGGGCTCCTCACACTCATTATGAAATCTGTAGCATCTCTCTCTTGGCAGTTCCTGCCGTTATGCCAGGATTTTTCAGGCCATAAGATTTCCATCTTTGCTCTATTTGTTCCCGTTTCTATTAAATGAATATCTTTATTTGTGCCATTATATCCTTATATTCCTTGTTTCGTATCCACTCCTGTTTTCCCATCATCCAGTCACTGAGGATCTGCATTCATTGAGGCTGCTTAAAATGGGGGCACACATTATTACTCTAATTTCTCCCATAATGAGAGGAGAGGAGTTTTACATAATGCATTACATAAGGGAGCACAGCATCTTCAGCACTCGCCTCCTGTTATCAAACTAGTCTTCTGCTTTCATGGTGTATTTATTTAGACTCTGGCTAGACAGTCAATGAGTTTGGTGGAACTCCAAGTTTAATTCAAGGAATAGTTTTTGGAAGTTTGTTTATTTGCTGTCTTTTCGAGAGTGAGATGAGAGGCCCAATACCGCAGGCCCTGAAAACTTATTTTATCAATTAGCTTCTTCCCATTAGTGTTGGAATCCCACACAAACACAGTATATTTGCCAAAGTAAAATAGTTTGGGTTATTCTCCATTAATGATTTCTGTAATTAATTTCTCTGGGACTCATTTGGGGGCAGTAACTCAGCCCATTGGGACTTGGCTTGTGAACTGTTTCTGTAAAGATCAAATATGGAGTGTTAAGGTGCAGGGATGCCCTTGAGCAAGGCACCAAACCTATTTTTGTATGTATGTACTATGGCTTACCCTGCTAGGCCTGTTGCGATATGCGATAAGTTGGTTAATTGCTCGGTAAATTTAAAGGGAGACGGTAACTTTTCCGGCTGCAATTAATTGCCATATTCATGCGTGTTTTTTTTCTTTGTCTCTCTCCACCAAAGAGACTGGACGACAAGAGCGTTCACTGCCGTGCATCGTCTGGCAGCCAAGTGAGTTGGTTCATTAGCGTAATGAATGGAGGAAAACTCTTGTCATTGAGTGTCTTTGTCTCTGTGGGGAAGGCGGGGCTATGGGCTACACACACACCAACACACACACACACACACACACACACGGTGCGATCTTCGTGAGGGGGAGATGAGGCAGAGTTTAAAAAAAAAAAGAGTTTTTGAGTGTGTTTTTTTTTTTCTTAATAGAGACAAAGTCTATTTATATATTGTCGTAATTGCCCAGCAAAAGTTGTTATCATGACAGGCCTAGACCCTGTACTGCGCCTGAGTAGACTGAGACCTGGGTCCAGATCAGAGTAAACTTCAAAGTCCAGCTTGTTTGTTTAGTGGGAACATTGTGTACCATATCTGAGCATGGTGCGTCGATCAGTGGTCCACTTAAAAAGGTGGTCTCGCATCAGGTGTGAAAACCAGCTGTACCAAAACACGGAGGTGGACTGCTGTTTAACACGAGTAGCAGTTGTTGTAGAATTGCAAAGGCGTTTTTCAGCGCTGCTGGTGTCCCCCAAAACTTGCACATGTGCACAGCATCCACCAATCTCATCCTCTGCACAGCCATGGGTGATAAAGTAGGAAGGCAAAAAAGACAGTCATTCTAGACATGGTCTTCAAAATATATACCATAGTAGGCATAAGGTCGACTCCATTTTACGGGCTCGGGATCTTGCCATTGGCGACAACATAAGCATATGTTGCATAGATGATGGCGCAAGTGTACTATAATATGAAACAATAATAATAACTCTTATTATACGTTAAACTGATAAATTACACCAAACATTTTTACGTTGTTTGCTTTATTTAGTCATGGATGTCATGGAGTTTTCAGCGGCTGTAAGTACTGAATGTGTTAAGCATATTTTAGCGTTTATCTTAACGACTGGAAGTGAGAAAGCAGCTAACTACGCTACACACTCCTCTAAAGCTCACTAATTAACACCTTGTGTCTCATGTGTATCATATAGATAAAATAAACTACCAAAAAAAAAAAAGACAAAATGTCATGTTTGTCAACATCATGCCTGTTCAGAGACACACACAAAGACTTAATCTCAGAACTGAAAATGATGAAATAGCTTCAAAGAAAGTGAATAAGTGCATTTTAAAAATGATGAATTACTCCTTTAAGGCTGTTTTTTGATAGCAACAATCAGACACTGCAGCCTGCATGTATTTGTGATCGGCTTCACGATAGAATATGTCGTGGCCACAATGTGTTTTGAGTGAACAGTTTGGTACATGAGTGTGTGTGTTTGTGTGTGAATGAGAATACCCCTGCATGCATGTGTGTGTGTGTGTGTGTGTCGCTGCAGGCACCCCAAGGATTTCCCCTCTGCTGGTCACAGTCTATGCCTCTCCCTATTGCCTCTGTCTCCCTCTCTGCTGTACTCATCCTCCCCCCTCTCCTCCTGTCCTCCACATTCCTTTGTTTTCCTCGACATGCCGTTCCAGTTTCGAGGGTTTTCACTTTCTCTCCGTGAATCACATCAGCATTTCCTTTCATCTCTCTCAGCCATTCCCTCCTCCTCCTCCTCCCCCTCACTCTCCCCTGCCCTCAGATTGTCCTGGACTGCCTCCACGGGAGAGCTGCCGCATAGCGCACAGAGACAGAATGTTTACAACCGGAGCTAGTTTGGTCTTTGCCCTCACCCTGTCAACCCCCCCACTCCTCCTTGCTGTCCTCCTCAACTCAAAGCTAAGCACACCCTTTGAATCCCTCTCTGCCCTCCACGCCCACCTCTTCTTATCTTGTAGACCCACACACTCGCATGCCTGAACATTAACATGGTGGCAGTCATTAGTGAGGGCAAATAGGGGTTGGGTGGGGGTGCAAGTAGAATGGACAGGTCCTTTGTGTGGTTGGGGCAGTCCAGGGGTTTAATTTTTGTCAGCCTTCCTGAGTGCTGGAAAAAAAGACCCCTGTAAAGATATAGAGTTTGATGTGTGGTCTGTTTGAGCTGTCCGCTTGTTTTTTAAATGTATGTTTTTTGACTTTGTTAGAAGGTCCACAGTGGAGTTCGATACAGGAAACAAGGAGGAAGAGGACAAGGGATGTGACATGCAACAAAGGTCCTTGGTGGCAGTCGCATCAGGGAAGTTGTGGAAAGAGAGCTAGTTCGTACAATGTCCTGTAGAGAATGAGGAGCCAGGGTTTAACGTGGCTGTGAATGTTGTCCATTTTAGAAAGGTACAGAAATGGTCAGACACAGGTTGCGGTGATGACAGATGGGCTTTGTCATAATGTAGAGATGATTCGGCGTTAACATTCAGTGATGATTCTAGATCCGTTTCGTCTTCCTGTCTCTGTTCAAGCAATAAGCAGTGGACGCCAAGTAAAATTTTATCAGTGGCCTGTAAATCCATGATGATAAGAAGTTGGCTATCAACAACTGTTGCACAGTGCAATTGGAATCAGACCTAAAGAGGGCTTTGCTTTTAAATGTCACCAACTCAAAAGAAACGCCTCATCAGTTCAAGAAACACCTTCAAGCTTGTAGCCCGGTTGTATGGAGATGCAAATCCCTGCTGCGTTGGGCTAATGTGCCAAGTCAAACCGAGTCAGGCCAAGCTAGCACATTGGTATGGAAAAGGGCTACAGGAGGCCCCATCAGTGATGCATGGCTTTTTGAGCTGTTTGACCCTTCTCAGATGGACCAAACACATTAATTTAGTCCTCTGAAAAAAGTGATTCTCATCAGGAAAGAAAACGTTCTTCCTCTATTGAAGTTCATGAAGGGTCAACCAACACAGTCGGCTCCTCTGAGCACCTGTAGTCAGTACTGCGGATGCACTAATCTGTCTTTCTTACCCAATATTGATTGTGAGTCTAAACTCAGGGTTACTGCTGATACTGAGCACTGATTAGATACCTGTCTGAGGCATCACATGTCAGAACAGCCTTTGGTGCTGTCACAGTAAGAATTCACATTTAACCCTTGCTAATGTCATAATGTGTGTAGGTTATCTCCATGTGATGAATGGCCTTCAACCCTGATTTTAAAAAGTGTGAATCTACTCACCTCCATTAATAAGTGATAATGTGTGTTGATTTGTTAGTGAGGTTTGTGAAGGGAAATCAGGGCTTTAACATGACCACACACTTTCCTTTCAACAGTGGCTGGTGTGACTGGCAGTACGCTAAATTAGATAACTGACACAGGCGAGTCCATACGTATTATGTGTGCAGTGAACCTACAGTTTTTGCATGTTAGAGCTAAATTGGATTTCACTCCTCTCTTGCATACAAAGGGGTTTTCATTTTTTCCCCCTTGCATGTTGATGCAGCCTAATTGAATTAAGCTCGACTCCGCCTCATTCTTCCAGCTCTCCCACTATACCCTACTGCATCTGCACTCCTCTCTTCTCCTCACCCGTCTTGCTGTCCCTGTCCCCCCCCCCTCCTCCCTCCTCCTCCTCGTGCTTCACTGCAGGACCAGTGTGCGCCTCCTCTCCTGGCCCTGCCCTGCTCCTGCCTCGGGCTGTGCTTGGCCTACATGGCCTACGCTGATGCTCCCTATATTCATGCACAGTGTGGGCCAAACAGACCTGCGTCTTTCCCCTCCCTCTCTGTCTCCGCTCTGAGGAGGAGTTCAGCTGAGGTTATGTAGGAATAAAGTGTCCTAGTTCACAGGGTTCTTCCTGTAAACTCTCAGCCGGCTAATTACACTCTCACTGGATGGACTGCTCTTTTCAGCACAACTCTCTCTCACCCAGACTCTCTGTTCGACTCTTCTCACTTTTGTCTTCTCTGTTTCTATTTGTCTCTCGTCTGTTTCTGTCCACACTTTGGTAAAAGCCAACGTTCTGTCTTTCTCTCCAGGCCTGTTGCATCCTGTGTCTTTGCTCTCCAGCTGTTTCCATTCAAATATTGCTCAAGTTTTATGCAGATTTCACAAAAGCTGGCAAAATAAAATGCAGGACAGGGCAAGATTACATAACCAGTAACTTGATACCTGGCACATCAGGGCTTTTCATGGTTGCTTCCCACCCAATATGACACCGTGATTGTTATGATGAATGATGAATGAATCATTGTACCGTTGTTTTTCAGTCTCAGCAGAGTGAACTGATGGGGTTGAGCTGATTCTGTACCATCACTTTTAGCATGTTCTTTACTGTAAATGCAGTTTAGTGTGAAAGCAGATGTAGGCTTCCACTGTGAAACTAGAAGTGCTGACAACAACATTCATGGTCAGCCAACACATTAGCAAAGATTTACACCATGGAATTTTTCTGCAACTCCAAGTATATTTCCTGAACTCTTTCCAGATATTTCATTTTATAGTTTTTATCACATGTGTACCAAATCTTGGTGAAGGAGAAGTCAGACAGCAAGAACTGATTTGACATCTTATTAACAAAGAACTCATAGTAACTGTAATTAATGCTGTTTACAAGGTGAGTTTTGGTGTGTTAAAAAAAAACAAACAAAGATGGCAGATACACTGATCTTCACCAGCTGCTGACACAAAAGCTAATATCTATGTGGTATTTCAGCCAGCAGGGCTACCCATAACTTAGTAATACTAACCCTTTAAGGGTAGCGCAACACAACGGCTAATATGGTAGCAGAGCCAGAGGAGGGCCCAAGTCATAGTTTTGCAAGTCACAAGTAAGTCTCAAGTCCCAAGTCCTCAATTTTGAGTTTCAAGTCCTAAACAAGTCATAATGTGCTCTTTGCTAAATGTAATGCTGTTTCAACAACAACAACAACAATGTATTAAAATATTCTATTAAAACAAGAATGTGTTTTGCATACTGCAAATTTTTTTGTTTCCCACCTCATAGTTGTTGTATACAAACATAATTACTAGGGATGCGCAATATTGGATTTTTTGCCGATGTCCGATATGTCGATATATTACAACTCCTTTGGCCTATAACTGATACCAATATTTACATACCCACTTCTTTCCTACCTAATTTTAGTGATCATCGAGTCTCTTTCTGCAGTAGAATTATCATCATATTATGCATGCATACTCTTATCGTGATGGCCCACCAGCAGATGGAGACATGAGATAGAATACTTTCCAATGTAAGTAATATTCATTCATTGAGCAAAGTAAGAAAATCATGTTGGCCCGATTGTATTATTTCATTATCGGCCAATATCAGCCGACACCAATGACATGCTGATATCTTTGGCATCATTTTTTCTGATTGAATTGATTCTTTGCACACTTTTACACCTCTTTAATCTTTGGGGTAGGATTAAGGTATTAAGTATTTTCAAGTCAAAACGCTTAAGTCCAAGCAAACTCAAACTGTCATTGGTTTTAAAATCCAAGTTAAGTTGCAAGTCTGCAAGTTTTTCAATGTCAGGTCGTGTCCACACCTCTGAGCATAGCTGCTGTATGATTATTGTAGAGGAAGGAGCTTGTAGTGCTATACAGTGGTATACCCTCACTGATACAAACAGGGAGGATAAAATTATAGAAACACCTCTCAGTGGAACTGATACAATTCAATAGTACTTGAAGTATGCCTTAGTATCAACAGCAACTGCTTTCATTGCATCTTTTTGTTATAGATATGCCAACCTTTATTATAAAAAAGTCTCTACTGATTTTTTTTATGTGCACATTTAAAAAGAGCATGGAATAGGGGACAGAAACCTCATTTGTCTTTTGCCCTTTCCTTTCTCCACTCCTTTCTTTCCGGCCACACTTATTCTACTAAGTCTACTAATACAGTCTGGTTTCACACCAGCAGAGATGAGAGGAGGAGGGAGAGGACGCCAAATAACAGGTGGAGGAGTTGATGGACATGTGGCTGAATAGGTTTACCTGAGTGCCACCTTACCTTCATTCTTTTCCAGATGGCATAGAGTTGTTTTTCAGCGTTTGATTCACAGTATTTGTCTCTTTACCTCTTGCTCACCCCGCTCCTTCCTGCTCTGCGTTGACTGTGAATGATTCATATCTCGTCTGCCCTTCCTTTGACTCCTGCTCAGGTGACTGCAAGCTTTGATCTCTTTGACGTGATCTGATTTTTCCAGCCTCTTCTTCTTATCCCAGGAAAGTTGACTTAGCATGTATGCTCTGTCTGAGTACTGACCTGCTTTACTCATTTTGCTCTCCCTCATTCAAGCCTAAGAGTTGCGCAGCCAAAAGCTTGTCCTGTTGGCGGCCGGCCAGCTCTGCTGGAACGAGACTGAAGTGCCTTGCTCGAGGGCTGTGAATGGAAAACATTCTTCCCATGCTGTCTTGAAGAGAATAAACTACTCAAAAACAACTGTAAAAACATTGCATGGTATAAAAGATTATGCCAGCTTATTACAACCTGGGTATTATTTTTTATATTTTTGGCTATTGACCTACTGTTGTTTTCCTGTTAGGGTTATAGGTCATCTGGGTAGCCTGTTGATTTTTTAACAGAACAATTTGAGAGAGTGTGATTTTTGTCTCTGATAGTTTTATTTTAAAGATTTTTAAAGGCCTTAAAGGCCCCAGACACACCAAACTGTCATCAAAGAATTAGCAGCAATGAAGCAACCATTGCATCACCTGTGTCTCGGCCAAAAAGTTGCACTTGAACACACTGCAAAGACGCCAGCCAACGGCCAACCAGCATGTATGCACTAAGGCTGTGCAATTAATCGTCTGGTGATCACGATTTCGATTTTGATTTCAAAATTAATGAAATCGAGGGTAAACGAGTTTTGGTCACGGACACCTGGAGGTGTTATTTTGTCTTCTGTGGAAGCCGCGCATGCACAATACCGCCCCTCCCCTGCTCTCTTCTATTCACTCCACGAGCCAGTCAAGTAGGTGAACTACGAATAATGCGAGGGGCAGTTGATCACGGAGGATTTCAAAAACAGCGTGAAAATGGCAGAGGGAGAGCGAGAGAGAGTTTGGTCTGTGTGTGTGTGTGTGTGTGTGCATGCGCACGTGTCTGTGTGTGTGTGTGTGTGTGCGCGCACATTGGGGCCAAACTCTGCCATGTGCAATACAGAGAGCAGAGGAGAATTGTAAACGTGCGACCAAGTAGAGACAGAAATGACATGCCGTTGTGTAAATAATATAACTCATCACATGGGCTGCATAATCGTTTGCGTAAATTGTGATTTAAATTTTGACCAAAATAATCGTAATAATGATTTTTTCCATAATCGAGCAGCCCTTGTATGCACTGCTCCTGCATGAGAGGAAATGACTCTCCATTCCAGCAGGCGATGGTAGTCAGTATCTATCATTCAAAAAGAGAAACCAGAAGACTGATGAGGCGGATTCAAGATGCTTGTTTGCTAATTAGCACATTAACAACACAACCCATAGTTCAAAATCGGATGATTAACTAACAAAAACACAAAAAATTATGAACTGTTTCTGCTAAAGGGGTCGGTGGCTAAAAAATGAACTTACCTAATATAACAAGTTCGTTTTAATCTCACACCTTCTTGGCTTTTGTCATTTGTTCACTTTCCTCGCTACCACTTCTCTCCTTGTGCTCTTAGCTGAACTACTTATCAGAGTGATATCACTCATCGCCATTGCCGATGTCGATTCAACATCCGAAATCAGCCGAAAAGCAACCAACAAGGGCTGACATGGGCCAACTAGAGCCCACAATGCAAGACTCATTGCCAAACTAGGGCAACAGATGCTCACTAATGTGCTGATAATGACCAATGGCCGACCATCAGCTTGGTGTGTCAGGGCTATGAGGTGACAATGAAGACCTGATCTTAAGGATTGTATCAGGGCATATTTTGATGGATTTTTACCTGCTGAAATGAAGCCAATCAGAACCAGGTCCTTTATTCTGCTGTGTTTTGTCCACCTTGTTCTGCTGTTGGTGCAGCGATGTTCACCTTAATAACAGCCTACACTGTGAGCTTGGATACTGTATATATTGCAGTGAAAATAGCAATAGAGTTGAGTTGCCTGATTTAGCACACAGGCTGCACTTTATTAATGTTGGCTAAAAAGATGAAGATAAGACCCAAGACGTAATAAACTGCAATTATCATAAAGATGGGCTGTGAGCTTGAGATTGCACCACTATTTATATACAAGTGTTTATTTGTAGCACTGTTCGAAAGTAATGCAGTGCTCCTGGTTAAAATCTTCTTTGTGGCATTTCATATGTTTTTAGTCTGTAAGTAAACTTCTTTATTCATCCTCCATTTTTGTGCTGTTTCATTTTTCCCTGATATTTTGGCAATGATATATCACAGAGTGTCACAGAGGTTACATGAAAATGCGAAAGCCCATACTGTGAGTGACGGATTCACTTTTCCTAATCCTGAGTTTTGGACCAGCATCCTTGTCTAGCTGGCGGCCATTGTTAGTTTGAGCTGCAAAGCTTGAAGTGCTCTGATATCAGAGTGCCTCCTTTGTGAGAAAGCTCTCTGCTACTCATGCAGGTCATGTCTCACTCTCCATACACACACACACTATGTGCATTGTGATTAATGTGACTGATGCAGTTCTGTGCGTGGAGACGGGGTTTTTTATTCTGTGGGAGATCGTTGACAGCCTCCCAGATTTCCATTTGTCTGTCACTGCCTCCCTCCAGTGTGCAGTTGTGTGTGAGCTGACCTCCCTAAGGTGGAGAACATCTGACTCACACAGGATGAATAGTAGCCCTGGTAACAGTGGATCTGGGTTGCTACCAGCTCAGCTTGGACCATGTTCCTGTTGCCTCACATCTCTTAGCAGACTCTCAATCCTCAGACAGATGACAGTTTCTTGGTTGGATTGGACACACTGCACAAGCGTTTGTTTCACAAACCTCTTTTAGATCCAAAGTCCTTGTCTCACATCTTCCCCAGCAGCACAGCACTGAGCCTGTCTGTCCAAAGAGATGACACATTATTAAATCTGCTGTGTTGAGGTAAAGTGTTTGATTCTGAGCTGGTTTAAAAGATGCAACTTCTCCTACAAAATGGTGGCTAGCCTTAAATTACAAGTCACCAGGGTTTAATTTTAAAGCTGTTAGTCATTTCAAGACAGGTGTGTTCAAATTCTAATGCAGCAAGACAGATCTCTCAGAAAGATCTGCTTTTACTTCTTTTTTTATTTAGTACTTGTAAACACACACACACACTTACTCTTTCTCTCCACCTTCTCCCTTTCATCAGTCCTACCTTTTATGCTAATTCCTTCCACCTTTTATCTTTGGAGACATGGGTCTTTTATCTGCCAATGAAACTAAGTTCTATTCTTCCTCTCCATTATTATTATTTTTTTAACTTCTGATAAATAAGTAACATTTTACTACTAGCACTTACCATTCAGCAACTTATTCAGCTTATTCCAACACAGAGCTTGAATGTTTCCAATGTAGTCTCCAGTGCAGTTCCAAACAGTGTAAAGTTATATCGACATTGACGTCTCATCCACATTTGTCTCCATTTTTAAATTGAAATTTTCATGACTCTAACACAAGAAGATCTGTCCTACCTCCAAAGCTCTGATTGACTTTGTTGTTTGTCCAACCAGGAAACAGGTGTCGGCTAGAATAACACCAGACGTATTTGAATTGCTGGAAAAAATTGTAGACATGGTTCAGAAGTCTGGGACCAGCCCCCGAGACCTAAAGAAATATGTGTTGCAATTTTTGCCTCTTTCAGATAAGAATGCATTTCCTGTCAATGGGGGGAGGGAGAGAGTGGGAATGCCATGGCTGCTGGAAATCAAATTCAATCCCTGTGTGAAAAAGATTTGCCCTTTTGAAGTAGATACTATGTAGATGCAGCAGTCATTAATTTCACTTTGCTGAGACATAATGAGAGGATCAAACACAACAGATCTTGAGGTTAAAGGTTTCACTGGGAAATTTTCAATACTGATGCATTTCCAGAAACCATAGATGATATCCACATATATCTGAGTGTCACTATGTCCCATATTGTTTTCTATGTTTTATTTGTACATATTTTATTATTATTTTTCCTTTTATTGAACATTTGGGGTTGATAGGAAACATTAGGAAAAGACCAAGAGAGGGGTGACATTTACCAGAGGCCCTAAGGCCAGCTGTGGACTTACAGCCACACAGGGCAAGGCTTAGACCAGCCACCTCCATTAACACCCACATTTTTTCAGGTGACAGATATGGCAGGTTAGAAATGGGTGGATAAAAAGCACAGAGAAAAGAGAGCATTCGGCTAAAGAGATATCACCTTTACAAAGAGACTCAAGACTAGTATTCACTGTTTGAGAGGGAACAAGCTTGTCATATGTGAAAGTGAAACTGTATGTTTGTGCAAACCATGGATATGTTACATGTGTATTTTATAATGGAGCAAACACATTGAAACTATAATTTCTTTTTGTTCAAACAAGGCTGTAGTGAACGTTGTTATGTTTAGGCACAAAACCACTTGGTTATGGTTAGACTAGTGTTGTCACGATACCAAAATCTTTGTTTTGGTACCCATACCAATATGAATTTCGAAACTTTTCGGTACTTTTCCTAAAGAAAAGTCCTTTTGGCTACAAACCTTTAAAACAATAAATAGTAGGGGTGTAACGGTAACAAAAAATCATGGTTCGAAAGTACCTCAGTACGGATGTCACGGTTTGGTTGCTCAGATGTTTCACCAAGTTGGTGTTGTCTCGTGTTGTCTCCCTTTGCGAGGCAGACTTTCTCTTGTCTTTTTTCACGTGCGCCAGCTGCGAATGTTGATACAGGTATTGTCACTTGTGCAATCTGTGCTCCAATAGAAACAAGGAAGGTGTTTGTGTGCATAAATGAGTAAAATAAATTAACAAAATTAATGAATTGAATCAATTTCAAAGTACCGGTATTTTCCAAATGCAGTATAGTACCGTTTGGAATACTCTAGTACCGCGGTACTATTTTAGTACCGGTATACCGTGCAACACTAGGTTAGATAAAGAACATGTTTGGCCTAAAGTACCTGCTTTTGGAGGCACTATCCCTGCTGTAAACACAGCAATGACTCGCTAAATACAGTGGTCTTTACAGTGGTCTACAGCTTGGCAGGCGTCTCACCCAGATGAAGCACCATCCACCATCTTGTCCATCTTCTGATGACAATGTCAGCAAATGTACTACGTCACTTTAGAGGCGTTGATATGATATGTATGAAACGTACCAATGTAACATATTAGTGGTTTGCGATGCTGAAATTTTCTGCTTATGACTAGGCTGCTGCTCTCTGCCGTCTCTGCTCCTGGGTTAGCTCGCTGGATGAGAGTCTGTCGCTGAATAGTCTTGCATAACCAGACCTATTGCCACACTTCGTCTGAGCACTGTGCCTGCTGCTCCCTGAGCAGCAGCTCTCACTCATTCTTTGGAGAGAGACCATTAAATTAGCAAAATAAAATCACAAAAATTGGCCAAAAAATAAATAACAGACAACGTACTCAGCCAATTGCCAAAATGCGATTTATTTTTCCAGTCCCCCGACCCTAGTCTGTTGTGATCGGACATGTCATTGTCAATTCTTGGAGGTCACAGATTATGGTTTCTTGATGCTAAAGGTTTCCATGATTAACTCCGACTTATTGCCAGTAGGAAATGGCTGATGTTCTACCTATTATTTTCCTGCCTTTTGTGTTGTCCTAATCACATCCCATAAGTGTCCATCCTGCTTTTGATTCATCCCTGACCCAGTCCAGATTTGCCTGAGTCTGCTATCTCCATCTGCGCTCCACTCTCACCAGCCAGGCAGACGTACAGGAATCTTAACAAGGGGGAACGACAGGATGACCGGCCCGCACAATCACAGCTTTGGCTGGCCGACATCACACTGCAGCCAACCTCGATTTCGGTGTTCGCATTCATGAAGATTGATGTATTCTTACTTTGTCTGCTTAACGAAGGTCTGGCACGAAGCACCTTCCAAGTCACCATCTGGTCAGCCTCATCCTGTCTGCTCAGATGACTGGCGCTACTGTGCCGTCTGTCTCCTCGGCCAGGGAGACGTCGGGGGATAGCTGGCAACGAGACACATCCATGCCTGTCCTCCAGCAGGCTCAGCTTGAGCGACGGGGACATGCTGGCTACAAAGTGGTCATTAAGGAAAAATGGGGAGCTGATTCTGTTCCCTGTCATGAAACTGGGACAGTGGGACAATGGATTGGTCACCATTCACCTGATTGCTTATATGCTCATTATCTCAGACCCAGGTGACAGAATTTGGATGAAATGATGCTCTGGTGCTTCATTGTTAAAATTACACTGATTTGACTATGGTTTGTTGGGCACTCTCAGATCAAACCATAGTGATGTGTTTGTCATAGATTGAGCCGGGTGTGGGCTGGATCACTACTGGTGTACAGAGTGCCTTGTTGAAGTCAAGACTGGGGACAAAACTGTTTAAGAAAATGCATCATTACCCTGCCTCAGGTGTTATTAAGTAGGCCTTGAGAACTGTGCACACCAGCAATGTAGGAAGTCCTCCAGCTTGTGTAGATATAACCAGGCTGGGACGTCATCTCTCCTCAGCCCTTGGCTTGTTGCTCAGGCAACCAGCCAGGAAAGGCCTGGCCATGAAGCAGGAGGGAGAGCCCACCTATTTGTCCAGTGAACAAAGCCCAGACACAGTCAGAGGGAGACGCACCCAGTCAGTGTCAGGCTTGGACACCATCCCAGCAGCTCGCCCTACTACACCATGAATTTGGCAAGTGTTTTTGAGGCAGGCTTTGTTAGTGTGTTGTGAGTAAATTACACTTTATACTGAAACTGAAATATGTTGCATGTCATGTCCGAGCTCACAATTTCTCCTGGGCAGAGGAAGGAATTATTAGTGGTCAGTAATAGTTATTGTTATGAGGTAGAAGTAGAATTCACAGCACTGCTTGCTTTACATTAACGATTAGATAATTGACACTGGATGAAAATGTTGGGAATGCTTTTGCATTCATGCATTCCCCCAGATATTGGACCTGCCATGGCATACTGCAGGCAGCAGCCATAACAACGGACTGTGATGTGTCAAAGGTTTGCCCACACTGCAATAAATACTTTTTGCCTGGAGCTCTTCATCTGTTCAGGTCACTGTGGCTGCTTCTTCCTGTACCTTGCCTCCCTTGCAATATTTAAAGCATCCTCTGACTACTTATCAAACTCATTGTGCTGAGTAAGATTGTCATAAAACCTTCAGGACTACTAAATTGACCTTGAAAAGAGATTGTTTTGTCAACTGTTGTTTCCAAGGTCAACTGCTAAGAAAAATGGAAATTTAAGCCCATTTTATACAGGGTTATACTGTACTTCCTGTGTCCGTGAGAGTTTGCTTTGGTCCACATGACGTAAATGTCGTCATCCACCCAAGTCCACAAGGGTCCACGTGGACCCCAATGTAGATGTCCACTTGCGCCCTATTTTTTGTGACCGCAGACTGTTCGCATAGTAAGCACACTGACTGTGCATGCATCCAGTTCTACTGTCCAGTTGGTGGTGTATGTAAATTGAGCTGGTTTGCCATGGAAAGAAAAGTAACCAAATGGATGCTTGTTTCAAAAAGAGGAGATCCCTCATTACCCACATATGTATCATTACTCTTTAAAGTAATACATAGACAGCCAAATGACAGTGAGAAAACAGGAGTTTTACTGCTGTTATGAGGTTGGCGTTGCCCCCTTTCTTCTTCTTGATTTTTCTAGCAGTTGGCAAACAATGTTATAGTGCATTACTGCCACCAACTCGAACAGAGAGTGGATCGGGAAAAGAGGGCGTTAAAAGCTAGACAGACACAGAGCCTTAATTGAAGTATGAATGGAACTGTTTGTGTTTGCATGAGCTGTACACATTCACTGTTCGCGGACATTCAACGCTGAAAATATGTCTGAGTTTCTGAACATGTAGCCTACAGTCCCAGGAGAATTGGGCAAATTGCTGTGTGACTCAGTGAGAAGCTCCAGAACACCTACTCAGCCAACCTTTAGGTGAGATTATTGAGGGTGCTGAAAATGGACTATTTCTTTGTTTTCATGTGATGTAGCACCGTAGTTAACATTTCCGACCTGAGGCTGCTCCCTCTGTAACTTCCTGATATAAAGCATTCTAGTGGGCAGCTTTTAACATGAGACAGTAACAGGAAGCGTTGATGGGGATTGGTTGTTGTGTGGTGGTTAGGAGTGGTGATCTGGCACACTCCTATGTCTATGCATTATGCAAAATGCAGTATTTCTGTGGTCCAGTGTGTAGAGAGCACTGTGCATGTGAGATGCAATCGCTGGTGTTTCATCAGGCTTTATGTGAAGTCTGGCCAGCTGAATCATTAATAGGGCTTGTTTAAATGCACCAGAGCTGCTCTGTTTATGGAAGTGGTGGAGTGCAAAGGATGAGGGACTGCTGTTTAGAGCAGAGTGGACAGATTCGAGATTTGCAGTTTATGTTGTGTGTTAGAGAACAGGCGAATGGTTTCTGTCAGGTGTAGAGAGGAGTGAAGGAGGTTGCTGTGCCTTGTCTCTTATGGCAGAGCAGCCTTCTCCTGACATTCATTAATAAACAGACCTCCAGCACTGATGTGACTAATACCTGAGGTGCATAATGTGATCGCTAGTTGGTTCCTTTGAGTTCCTTTCCTGTGAGGAATAATTATATATATAATAACCTCTAAATAAAGGCAAAAAATACCTCCTTCCTATTAAGGTTTGATTTTTTTATGTATCACATGACCAACCGTGTGCACATTAGACGACTTGAAGGAGCAGCCAAATTAAGAGGCAGCAATCTGGACTAGACTGATTTGCCATGACAGCAGATAGACTGACAGATTCCTGACAATAAGGTGCATTATTTACCTCTTTTTTTTTTTTCTACAGTTAAGCAGGAATTGCCTCTGAGCTACATGATGCTGTTCGCTCTCACTGCAGCAATGTCGCAACCATTATTACCACCAAAATCAGAGTGGTTTCCACTTTAGCCCACCCAAAGTGTTCTCCTGACCACTTGAATTAAAATACTTGAATTGCCACACACTAAGAGAGGGACTGTCATAACTGGTTAGTCCTAGAATTGACCCCCACAACTAGGGTTGGGCCAGTGTAAAAAATTTTTGACCAATTTCGTATTAAGATCCGGACTGGACTGGTATACCAAATTTTATGAACCTGACTCAGCAGATACCTTCATATGGAACACAAGGACACCATGTCCTAACAACATAAGAGCATCTGACTATTCAAATCAAATCAAATCAACTTTATTTATATAACGCTTTTCATACGACAGTAACACAAAGTATCTCACAGAGGTCAAAAACGACAAAGAACCAAAACAGAAAACAAAAAAGAAAAGAGAAAACCCAACCCTCCCACCCCACATAGAGATACATAAGTATACACATATGCACACACCCACACACACACACACACACACACACACACACACACACACACACACACACACACACCCACGCACACTAGCTATCACTAAAGAGACACGGCCGAGCACCAAGACCCGAGGCAAGGAAAAAGCCACCTCTGGGGGCCGTCCACACTGAGAAGGCCCACGGACCATGGCCACATTGCATCGTGTAATGTGGGAGTTCTCTATCCACATTCAATACATTAAATGGAAACACCACCTAAATTAATAATTCCAACATGTTATTTCCATGGCCAAGGGAAGAAGGATCAATTTTCGCTAACATGAGCTACTCTTTTCCAAAGCCAGAAACCAGAGAAGTAGTACTAGTAGAAGTGAATGCTCTCAATGTCATCTAAAACATCCTTCCCGGTTTACTGTCTATGGAGCAGCTCCAGGTTTATACCCTGTGACATCACAAATTTGAGTTCTAGCACTTTAGTTTGTTTTTTTTATTTGGAGAGAGTTGTTCATTTTTACTAATATTGTGGACTATCCAGGACCATAGGAATAAAATGTATGAATTATGAAAAGGGTGAAGTTCCCTTTTTAATATGCACCTCTGTCACGTCATGTAAACAAGCCACTTAGGCCTATGAGTTGTGTGCTTGAGCTCAGACTGAATATGTAACCACTTAAAAGATGGCCTAGCTTATTATTAGCGATGGTCATGAACCCTGCAGCTCTCTGGCAATCTATCTCCAGCCTGCCTCCGTTGTTTTTTGCTGTGGAATACGGAGGTATCATACAGATAATTCCTCAATTCAGCTTCATGAATCAGCTGTTTCTTGTCAATTCTACTCACTTCCAAAGTGAGCGACATTACCCTATAAATAGAAACTGGCTGACCAACAAAAGTTAAGCTCTAAATGGCGCACCATGTCACCTGCAGCCAGTAAGGACCCCTCTTCAAATCTAAAATGCTGCCATATTGGTGCAGTTTTAGTTATTTTGAGTCTCCTCTCGTCACCCCAAAAAACACATTAACTTTCTAGTGAACAAACACTGGTTAGTCCGTTCATAAACGAACATAATATTATGTTCATCATGTTGTCAAAGTGTTGATAGCTAATGCAAAACAAGTTGGATTTAGTGCCTTGATGCCGTCAGCCCAGGTTGTTGATGCAGGCTAGTTTTTCATTTGCCAGAATGTGTCACAATGACAAATGCCAGTTCAGCCAATATGCAAAAATTAAACCGGTTTAACTTGTTCACCGGACTGGACCGGCAAAACCAAATATGGTCCCAACTCTGATCACAACAGACATGTATTTGTGGTTAAACTCTTCTTCGTGCATAAAGCATGTGGGAAATAAGTAACCTTGGTTCAGCATGGTCTGTGCACTGACCTGTGCATCATCTCCTATCTGCAGCAATTATTGTGTACATACTATTAAAGCACTCTGTCACTGTAGTGAGCACTGACAACATCATCATCTACACTGTTGAAGCTGATGTATCATTGTTAAAACCTCTACAGTAGCAGCCATTGTACAGCACGTGTGTTGTTTTCTGCTTGCTTTTCTCATCCTTCCTTTCTTTAGAAATACCCTGGCTATCTGATTGGAAGCAGGCAGCAGAGGAAGTGATTGGCCGGGGAATACCGTGGACCAATTAGCTAATTATCAACACGATGCTCTCAGCGTTCAGTGTAACAGCAGGCTGCGATGTTTTAGATTTTAGAGGCATGTGCTGAGCCTGTGCGCCAGCTGCAGTTATGTAACTGCAGAGTTTTGCTTATGTGTGTGCGTGAGATTTCGAAGCCTGGCCCAAGAACAGTGGAGCAGGCCTTATTGTACAGCCTCTTCCAAAAGTCCATTAATGAAGCACTTGAAGTCTTCAGTGCCCATCTTTGCTCTGGACAGTTGTCTTCATTCACTTTCCCGACATGTTCCAGAAAACACTAGGGCCCCCCTTGAAATAGTGGTTCAGTTTGGCAACATGTCAGCTCCCCCACCACAGCCGGACTCCTCCACTAAGATAGCAGCGAACAATGCAGCCCTGTGTAATTAGTTTATAAAGAAGGGAGCATAAAGTCCTCTTTGGCTCTTATTCATACGCTGACTGCTCATCTGTATATTCCATCCCCTCTCTCCTCTCCAGCAGTTAATTTAAGGAGAAGATGATGGGAGAGAATCCATTAGAAAGAGTGTGATTTAGAGGGTTGTCACCCTCCTCTGTTCACTCCCCCTTCTTATTGCAGTCGTTTTGTTCTCCCCCTCAGACACACACACACACACACACACACACACCCTGGAACACTCTGTGAATGTGTATGTCCCTACGTTTCTGACTTTTAAGTATTTGTTCTGCTGTTCCTCAGTGAATTTTTGTTGAAGCTTAGTCCACAGTACATTTTAATACAGGGGCTGTACTTCACTAACATTAACATTTGGAATGACCCAACATCATGGAAGGACATCACCACACACACACACGACCAACAACTAACTCATTAGAACAGTGGCAGCAAACATGAAGGATGGTGCCAGCGTTGCTACCCTGGCAGAGGAGGTATTGACTGGCTGCTCTTGTCATGCAGATTAGTTAGCTATTTCTGCATGGAATTAACTGTATTTATACATTTGCCGGGTAACGCACAAAAACACACAAGCACTTCCAAT
This sequence comes from Epinephelus awoara, assembly GCA_035609425.1. Classification (NCBI taxonomy): domain Eukaryota; kingdom Metazoa; phylum Chordata; class Actinopteri; order Perciformes; family Serranidae; genus Epinephelus; species Epinephelus awoara. The sequence goes on from CM069305.1 coordinate 9,193,650, forward strand.
TTCAAAGAACTCGTAGGCCTAAGGATTTTGCGTTGGAAGGGGTTGTTTGTGTTTTTCTGCGTAGGCATGTGTTTTCTAGACCACGGCCAATATCTGGGAAAGAATTGTTCTGAGAAGAGCATATTGGGGTTAGGAGTGTGTTCTCTATAAATGTAACTGAGGTACATCAGTCACTGCAGCGCTAATAACCAGCACAAAGAGAAGTAGTGAATTGAGGCACATCCTTATTTGGAATAACTGACTGTAGATATTATAAAAGATGTGTGGGCTTTCTGGGACTTAGTGGTTAATACCATGTGACCACAGTGTCTTCCTTTCGACTCTGATTATGGACCTTTATTGCTATAATTCTTTCTTTATCCCAGTATTTCCAGTTTCTATTTACAAATCGGGGAATCAAAAAAGATGTTGAAGTTTTTTAGTTTTTTAAATAACATATGTCTTTCACTGATTGCCCCCATATGCCAGTTTCTGGCCCAACAATAACAGGTTGTTTTGTAGCTATTCTTAATGGTATTTTACAGTTTTTCATTTCCTGGTGACAAGAAAAAGAAGTTGATGACTCATCCTGCACTCTGAGGCATATACTGATTTTACACCAAATTAAATGTTTTCAAGAATTGTTTCGACCCATGATTACTATAAATTCTGCCTGTTACCAACCAGCATATAGGACCTAACAGCTACTAGCTTGTGGGTTGTTGCTGTGTTTTTGGTTGTGCTCACCCCCAGGGTGACTTCTGAATGCTGTCCCGACCCACAGTGGTAGGACGTTTACCACCATGGACGGGGGACCTTCGTGTAATATCCTCCTCCAGCTCTCCCTTTCCCCCCCTGTTCTTACTTAAACATTATAGTAATATTCATTAGTGCACATTTTCAGTTGCTTGCTCGCATGTCCATTCTTAAAACCATGCAACACAGGTTGCATATTTTGCAAAACAAGCTAATATCATGTCCATTACATGTGTTTGTGCTGATAGCCATAAAAAAAGAGATAGATTAAAATCTGATTGTTAAAACACCCATAGAGTTTGTTTAGGTAGTTTAAAAGGCGTAAATACATCAACCTCTGAAAGACGCACATGTAATCTTTACTCCACTCCCCACTCCTCCAAGTGGGACGATATCGGTAAGCGATCTTCTGAAGCAGACACTCCCAGCATTTTGCCTCTGTGATAACTGCAGCTAAAGTGACACTCAAATCAACCATCTGTCTCCTTGTCAGAGAGAGAGCCTCCAATATACTGCTGTACTGTTTATATGATCCCTGATCAGTACGGCCATTGAGAGAGTGAGAGCCCATGAAGACAATCAAAACTTTTGTCATGTGATTCTGTTAATTTATGGATAGTGTATAATCTGACAAACAATGGTTTGTTTGCAATAATCTCCGATAGTATATATTTTTTAAACATCCTCGCAAAACATAAACTTGATATGGATCCCTTAGATTTGTTTTTTTATTTATGTTGTGACCAAGATCAGGGTTTACTGAACATTTCATTAATTTGTGGCACACCGCAACAATTTTGGCATTAGCTGCCACATTTACATTTTTTTTTGGAGCTGCACCCCACCGTCCAGTGCTGGGTCTAATCAGCTCAGAGTTTTACCTGCACTGCATTCACGAACCCACAAATACCTCCTAATTTAGAGAAGGTGATGCGGATTTTACCTGGATATGAGACAGTCGAAATAGCAAGTGTAAACTGGGCCAAATAGTCTTGAAATTTTAAAAAGTCTGTCTTATGATGAGATTGAGCAAACTTCTTTCCCTAAATGTCTATGTGTGTTCCTCAGCAGGTCTTTATGAAATAATCTGAAATTTAGCTTTGTGAAACATTGAGATACATTGTACAAGAGAGTTACTTTGCCATCCCTGTCAGCATCCCTCTGGCTCTTCCTCCTCCAGAGCTCCTCCTGCTCCATCTCATCAGCCCCAGTTTGCGTGAATGTCACATTACTGGCCTTAATGCTATCACTTCTCTAAACTGAGAGTATGTGTTGTGTATTCTTCAGTTTTGCTGGCCTCTGTGCCCTCATATCCCCTCATTCTATACGTTTAACCTCACTGTCTCCTGACTTGTGGTCGTGTAAAAATTTCTGTTAATTTAATGGTGTAAAATTCAAGTCTGACCTCATATCGTTCTAACCAAATATTGCTTTAACCATTTACTGTAGTGTTGTATTTACTAGTGTCTACAAAAAGACGCTATTACCATTGATTTAGTCTTGAGTCAGCCTTTGTCAGATGTTAGTGGCAGAGTGACGACTCAGTGTTACAATAAAGGTGACCTATTATGCTTTTCCTTATTTTCTGTCATTTATATAATTATACAATCATTTTGGAGAGGGCGTTTTAAGAGACGAGCACTAAAACAGTGTCTCAGACAGAGGGTAATCACAGGTGTTGCAGCACAGACAGCACGAGGAAAATAGTGATTTGAACATTTAATCTTGTAAACATGTTACAGTCGAAGCCCAAAATACAAATATGAACCTAAAAATGTGAGCAGTAGGTCCCCTTTAACATTTTGGCACATAGTTGAAGGACCTATCAGGTTTGAGCTCAGCTTAAAATCTCTGCATGAGTGCACCCTGATGAAAGTTCTCGGGAGGCACACCTTTTCTCACTTTCACCGCCATCATCACGGATGTGCATAGGGAGCACATATATTCTGCTGTTCTGATGTTCCCTCTCTAGCCGGTGGGAGTGCTTAGGCCTAGATTTCACACAGCTCTCCCTGGGCCTTTTTAATTAATATCAACACTGGTTTTATTAACGTCTTCTCTCACTCTTCCCTGTGGCAGCTGTCTGTCTGATTACAGAGAGAATCTGACTGCTCCCCCAAACTGCTGAAAGTTAAGGAGGAAAAAAAAAGAACTTGGTGCACTCCACTCATATGTAGAGCACACGTGAGAAATGTGTGCTTGCTCTTTTCAGCACAGTACAGTGTGAGCATGAGGATAATTGGCATCACCAAATGCCACACTCTGAACATAGTTACGGCTTGTACATGTCAGAGGAGACTGTGGCTTTGTTGGAAGCTTTCAGGTATGTGAGTGTGCACAGCAGAGTGTTCCTGGAAAAGAGCATTTGTACTCAGCGAACCTACCTTGGACAAATAAAGGTCTCTTCTTTCTACCTCTGTGTTCCAGTAGGCACTCATGTATTCTGAGCTCAGAGGAGTAATGCTTGTAACAGGAACGAGGATTTGCTGCTTCAACAAAATCAACAAGTTAAGCAGAGAGCGACCTTTTTGTCCTTCAGCACCATCATTGACAGATTTTAAGATTTGCCAGTACATTTGCCTGTTTTTCCCATAATAAGCAGGACTCTCAAACTGTATTGAAGTTTTAAAGGATGGCTGGTTACCAGGCAGAGTGGCTGACAGGGTAAACAGACTTGACTGCCAAGGAAAAAGTTACCAGCATGACTCATGACTGACAGCCACTGCGGAATCTCTCTCATCAAGAAGAAACCCCGCTTCCTCAGAGCAGTGTGTCGCATCTACATGACTCCAGTGTGCCACCTCAAACCCCTTTAAAGGCCCTGCATAGCCCCACAGGTCACTTAAGCCCTGTCTCCACCAAGCAGTCTGGTTCAGTTAATTTTGTTACACACAGTTTTTTTTGCATTTCCATTGTCAAAAGTTGTGGATGGTATCAACAGAACTGTTGCTTTACCATCTGCTTTTCGTCACCCCTCTGTTGAGGTACCAAACATGCTGAATTGATACTAAAAGGTGGAGCTAGAAACACGGCAGTCCATTGATTGATCAAGGGGATATCTCCATTCTTGCATGACAAGGACTCAATATGCTATTTTTGATTATCCCATCTATTGGAATACTCTAAACTCTCCAGCCTGTTCTTTTTTGATGTGAAATTGTCGCCATGCAATCACATTCTGTTGACATTCTGCAAGGTCCAGACGTTCCTCTGCATCGTGGGTTTAGAGGAAATACAGTGAGAGTTGGATAGAGTGGTGAGTAACAACACCCCGCCATTTAAAAGCACTGTCTGTGGTGAAACGTCAAAGAGATGCATCACTGTATGGGTCACAAATAGGTACTGGCTCAGGTTCTTTATCGAAAGTCTTTGGTAAAAATCCGGCCACTCTTACCGATGAGATGTCTGCTTCAGTCGAAGGTGAATGGAGGTATGCGGAGATTACGTGAGGTCACTAAACTCTGTGTACATCCATGAATAATATAGGTGTAATTTGTACTTTAGTTGGATGCAGCATAGCTAACAGGCAAGAGAGGGAATTGTTAATCTTGGCCAATCTCCACATGCCCACAAAGTGCTGAGAGGAGGTCATGCCATAATTACTGTCTATTTAAATGGAGTCAGATGGGTTTGGCGATGGCGATTTCAGGGCTGTTTCTGCTTTGAGAAAAAATATTCTCTAAAACAACTAGGTCTATCTCTGTAGGGATACTTTATATAATGTTGACATACACTTAAAATAAAAACCAGCCTGTCAGTGGCAAAAACAAGCTCGTTGATGTTCCCATTAGACACAGAAACATAGGAAAATACTGAAGCTACCCATTAAGAAGTAAACAGGAAGGTGTGTCTTATTTAAAATGGACAGAGCTCATTATCTGTCAGTCTTACAGTGTGGCTAACAACAGGTTAACACATCTGAAACGCTGTCTGACAGATTCACTCACTGATTGCTTGTATGACTAAGCTGCTGGCTGACTGCCTTACTGACCCAGTAGTGGTGTGGGGCTGCTGTTACCCTGGGTGCTGAGTCATGGAGCTGCCCTACAGATCACTACGGGGAGTGGGAAGTGGGAGGAGAGGACACTGAGGGAGGCACTTGGCAGACTGGACCTCCTCTACCTCAGTGCTCCTCCCCCATGGAGATAAGGCTCTGAAGCAGTCACTGCTCCTCCCTCCCTCATTCACAAATCCTCCAGTAGGAAGGGAGACAGGAAACGGGCTGCACATGTGGCAGGGGAATAGTGGGATAATAAGATGTACAGGAGCACATAACACACAGCAGCCACCTCATACATGTGCTGAAAACAAGCATTAATTAGTCATTGACAGAATATTTATCAGCAGCAGTTTTAAAAAAGTTCCTTGTTTTAAGTCATTTATTGAGCTCTCAAACATTCTCAGGTTCTGGTTTTTCCTATTTGAGGATTATTCCAACTAACCAACCTTCAGGGCAAGAATTTTATTTTTTGCTAGTCTCCCAGAATTCTTGACCTCAACAACCAAATACTGATGTGCTATTTAAAATTGGCATTTAATGAAAAGATGGCACCTTCCTTCACAGAGACACTTCCATATTTTATTGGAAGATATGAGGCATCCAGCTGTTGTGTTTATCAGGAGGACAATGAACAAACTGCAACAATCAGTGTCATATCTTTGTAAATGCACTTGTGTCAAAGATTCTTTGTCATCGAGGTTGACCTCCATATTAATTCTTCACTGAACAACAAACTGAAAATCTCAGATTATGACTTTGCATAACATTTACTTACAATATTCAGTTAAAGGAAAACTGCACTGTCAAATGACCATTTGTATGTCAATTATTCACCCTGTGTTACATTGAATTCGGAAGGAAAAATGTGTTTACATGCCTCCCTGGAACAAAAAAATTGAAGTCACGGGGGTCTGCGTTTAACAACAGCAAAACTATATTAAAACACCCTTTAACAAACTCTTACAGAACTCATACAGTAAAGTCCACGTCTCATTTATCCAGTCATATGCTCAGCACTTCCCAAACAGTCAACCCTTATCTTACCTTATCTGTTCTCTCTTCAAAGCCAGGCTCCAGCGACAAAAAGTAAGCGATCAAAACAGCGGTAGACCTGCAACTCCTATGTTCAGTAAAGTAAAATCAATGTCTTTGTAAATGGAGTCTGGCTTTGATGAGAGGGTAGACACGTTTCAGTTAAAGTTCAGTTCTCTGTCGAAAGGGCGGTCTGTTTGGGAAGAGCTAAGCACACCACTGGATCAGTGAGATTATACTGCATGAGTTGTCCGAGAGTTTGTGAACAGTTATTTTGAAAAAATTAAGCTGTGGTTAAACATGGATCCCTTTTTCTCCAATTCATGAAGAATATTCTCCATTCTTGGCTTCTTCGTTCACTGTGGAGGCCTGCAAGAAGAACTAAGTTTTCTTCACAATTCCAACGTAACACAGCGTGAATAATTGATGTATAAATGGTCACTTGAGGGGTGTCATTTAAGATCCACGAATTGGTTTCAGTCCTAATACAAATTTTAGCCGTTTCTCAATACTCAAGTTCGGCAGTTCGGACTTGTGGACTTGGCAAGTTCGGACTTGGCAAGTCCACACGAGAGTCCGGACAGGGACCAGCCCTGCGTCTTTTCATAGACGTAAGAAATTAATATGTACATGTTTTTAACGTTCCAACATATATAACTGACACACAAAAACATATAAATAGCCAAAATATTTTCATAAAATGTCTTTTAAAACCTTTTCCCCGCAGCTGGCTTCTGATTATAATCAAAAGTCAAGTGCCGGGGAAAAGTTTGTGGAGAGTTGGTGGTTATTGTGATCGTGAGCATTGGCGAGATGGAAATCAAAAATCAATAACGGATCGGAGAAGGTGTCTTGGCGCAGTTATTGCAGCGGGACTGCTGTACCTGCAGGCTGGGGAGGAGGCTGCCCAGCTGAGGAGGCAGATCCCAGAAAGACAGTGGAGAATAAGGATGAGGATGAGACGTGCGATGCTTGCATGTCTGTTCGATATGTTTGTCCAGTTGGGGACAAAGTACCCAGGAATATCACAACAACGAACAAAAACTCAGTCACAAGTAAAAGTGCTGCATACCAAATCTGACTTGAGTAAAAGTATCGTCAGCAAAATGTGGGCCTACTTAAAATTAAAAGTTCAAAGTACTCATGATGCAGAGTGACCCAATTTCAAGTGTTGTGATCATCATATACATTAATATGTATTGAGTATTAATTGATCATTGTAGGCTACATGTAAACAGCATTTAAATGTTGTCATGGTAGAACTAATTTTATCACCTTGCACTGGTGCACTAGTCTGATCTATAACAACACACAGCAACTTGTAAATATGAAACAACAACATATAAAACAAACTAGCCTATCTGAAAAGTAACTATAGCTATCAAATAAATGTAGCTTGAGTAGAATGTACAGTATTTCCCTCTAAGTAAATGGAAATACCCAAAGTACATCAAATTTGTACTTAAGTACAGTAGCTACTTGTAAATATACTTAGTTACTGTCCATCACTACATTTGTCTCACCATTATGCTTTCTGTCTACATTTTTATGGAGACTTGACAGTTTACTTGGTACACCTAGAAAAAACAACAGCAGTTTAATATTGTATTAAGTCTGACATTTTACTGAAGTGTTGAGTTGTAGATTGTGGTGCTGTTGAACTGTACTGGATTACACTGACAGCAGTTTCTCATTTAGTCTGTCTTCACCAGTATAAATGGGATCAAACAGGTCAGATGTGAAGAGGAAAAGTTTATTCAGCCACACTTCAGACATCAGGTATACAATTCATATCAGATAATCAATATTTAAAATGCTGTTGAATAAATACTACAATAAAGACAATTAATCTTTAAATAGGTCTACAATAAATAAATTACAATAAATTCTTAAAATCATTATTGAATGGTAAAAACACATAAATAAGCAAAAGAATACAAAGAACAATAACATGCTACAACATTTGATAATATAAGAATATATCTTATACTGAGACTGAATATTGCCCATTAGACATTCCCCAAATGAATTACATTTCATATTTAACCACGACAGAGATATCAGCCACGATTTTCAAAAGGACTACCTGAGAGAGGCTGCTCTCTGGGGCAGCCTGAGCGCTCATACACACGTTTATTATCTATGAGCGCTGACACCGCTAGATGACAGCGGACCTCAGTCACAACTGGGCTCTATATTAAAACATCGACCACGGATCTGACGTTTAAACTACGCATGAAAACACTACGTTCTGTGACAAAACAACAGTAACATATCGGTAATTATGGCTTACAATTGTGCGCCTTTCCCTCACTTGTCATTTTCCGATGATTGTTGCGAAATGCATGCTGGGATACCTGGCTGTCTGAAATCCACACAAGTCTGCTCCGATGCATCCCCGGTGAAATGGGTGTGGCGAGAACACATCCAGGAATTTGGACTGAACTTGGCTAGATGTGAACTTTGAATTGGAACAGTACTTGGGCTGTGACTGATGACGTGTCACAAGTCCACAAGAACACAAGTCTGCACAAGAACGCATATTGAGAAACGGCTTTTGATAAGGGGATTCGGCATTGGCCAGATATGACTGATCCACATTAAATAAATGACCAGTGTGATCATGATATTCAGTATTTTCACTGTGTGTGACAATACCAGTCAGTTAAGGGTTGCCAAGTAAATTCCCTCTGGTACTGTAAGCAACATGGCTTCATTTATGCATGCTGGATCACGCCCTGAGTTAAGGTATGTGAATGTGTAGAAGTGATAAAGAGAAGGAAAGAAATAGTTGGATCAGTGAATCCCAACTAACAATTGCTTTAGGTGGTGTTACCAGACTGCTGTGTTTGAAACATGCCCTGGTCACGAATAGAAATTCCAGCTACTGTTATGAACCCACAAAACAACATGCAAGAACACACTTTCTGACAGTGATTGAGTGGATCTTCTGGGTCAGGTGTGATTCCTTGTTTTACTTTGTGGTGCATTAAAGGGACACTGCAAGTGAGAACATGTTTGGAGGAATTCACTCAGCATATCAGTAAGATCACTTATAGATTCATGATGCCAGTTTCAGAAAGTTCTTGGTTAACTGCACAGTCTTAAGTTTGACTGCATCACAGTAATGAGCCATTAGACTGAGGCAGCAGATGTTCTTTGTATCTGAAAGATGAAATCCTGTTCAGTCCACACGCCTTCAGGTTCTGCTTCTCTTGCTTACTTTCCTACGTGCTATCATCTTCCTCTCTCACATACAATCATATACCCACTCTGGTTTTCTTACTCTCATGCCGCGCTTGTTTTATTCTGTCTTTTCACCCCTCCCTGTTTTCTTTCTCGTGCAGACACGCACACTTTTCTCTCTCTCATTATAATTTTCCTCTCTGTCTGCTCTCCCTCTCTGAGAGCACGAGAGAGTCAAAGACAGACACACACTTTCTCCCTCCGTCTCTCTTTCTGTGGCCTGACCAGCTGGGTGGAAAGAATCACTTGTTTATCTCTCCCACTGTCCGTCAGGGGCTTTTGCTTTGCCGTTGCCTAGCAACTGCAGCAGAAGCTGACATTGGCTGCTTGTGGTGTGTGTGTGTGTGTGTGTGTGTGTGTGTGTGTGTGTGTGTGTGTGTGTGTGTGAGAGAGAGACTCCATGTTGACACGGCAGAGACACAGACAGACGCGTGCCGTCCTCACCGCTCTCCCACAGCTCCTTCACCGCCGGAGTGGCTGCCAGCCTTTGTGTGGCTCGCAGTGTCACTACACACACCTTGGCCTTGTACATTTAAGACACACACATACACAGCGCTGACTTGACAGAGAGCTACTGATCCCACTGTCCCTCTGCAGCTACCTGGCAGCGCTAGCATAATCTGTTGATTTTTTTTCAATTAGCAGTTAAGTCATGATCCTTTGATTCCTAGGCCCACACTCATACTCTCAAAGTGTTTTTACAGATAATAATAGACTTCAGAATAACCACAGCTGATTGAAATTGATGAAATGTTTGAAGTGAATAGTTGCATTTATGAGCTATAATGAATTATATGTAGGTAAAATGTAGGTGCATCCTCAATACCGAACACTAATCCAGCTAATCAGTAAATTCCATCAGGTTTTATTGTGACCCTGACAGAAGTGATGGATGTACAACAGCCTAATAACCAATACTTATGTCAAAAATGTAAAAAGTCAAAGATCAAACCTTGAAATTTACCTAAGATTTTACCAAAGTCAAACCTTCCTGGCTTCTTGTGGGTCTGAATAAAACACCTAGTGTGAAATGATTACAAAAGCCCAATAACAAATTACAGGCTTCAGTCACCATAACAACATGCAAGGATGTTACAGCCAAGCATGACAGCTCTTTTTGCTTATTAACACCAGACTAGGGTTGAAGTATGATGACCTGGTGAAAAATGGTCAGTCAATATTTGCCAGATCCCAAGGTTATGTATTCATATTGCCTGTCTTGTTTGACCTAAGGTTCATCCACACCAAGCGCAATAACTATAACAATAGATTTAATGATAATAATGTGAGCATCCGCACTGATAAATGTTCAGTAAACGCAGTGCCAAGCAAGTGTACGTTTTTGCATCCATGGGTGAGTGACGTTTTGTATGTTATTTTATAGTGGATACACTGAAACTTTACGTCTCTCAACAATGCTGTGGTGAAGATGCGGTTAGGTTTTGGCACAACTTCACTTTGCTTTGGTCAAGAAAAGCTCATGAATCGGCTTCAAACCCCTGTGTTTGGTGGTACAAAAGAGGCTTGAAAAGCAGGGGCAGGCTGGTGAAAAACACTCAGGTTTGGTGCCACAAGTGCAGCAGGGAAATGCAGCAGTGTGTTGGTGAAAAACACCCAGGATTGGTTGCTCAAATGCCAGTGGGAAATGCTGCGATGTCTTAGTAAAAAACACCCAGGTTTGGTGCCACAGAAGCCCTTAGAAAACGCTGTGATGTGCCGCCAAAGACACCCATGTGCAGTATAGAAAAACCACCCAGGTTTAGTGCCACAAACAGTGGTGGAAATGCTGGGAAGGGTCGCCAAAAACACCTGAGTTGTTTGTCAGTTTGGAGCAGTGGTCTGCAGATTGGCATATGTGTCAGTCCATCCACCATCAGCCATCCCCTCCACCCCCTGATGTCAAACGATACCTATGAAATGTGCAAATGTAACAGGTCTGCAGAAGCGTACAATGCTAACATTTTTGTCAGGCAATAGTCCCGACAGTGTAGCTGTGCCACCCTGTAAATACGGATGGATTTTATTTGTCAGTGTTTCTATCATTCACTAAATTGCTCTGAAAATGATTCTAATTATATCGTTCACTACTGTTGTTGTTTTAGTTGCAGAGGGGACTCCGCTACTCACTTGAGTCAATGCTTTGGTGTGCCCTTAATGAACCAAAACTCAAAGATACTCAGTATTAAGTTTACTATGATGGAGGAAAACTACAAACCTTCTTTGATTGATCACTGTCAATCAGGTATCAAAATGTAATAGAGCCTCTTTGGTCAGTTGGTCACTTTGGACTTCAGAGATTGTGTGCTTCATAATATGGAGATACAGTTTTTCATGTGTTTAATATTTTATAATGCAGCCCTCATTTAGCCAAGCATGGCATTCAAATGAATAATATTTCATCTCCAAGGACAGTCTAACAATTGAAAATGTTCCGCTTTATCTCATAATGACGGTCTGGTGTGTGTTTGCCTCACACACAAACCAGTCTCAATACCACAGTCCTCCACAGGGAGCTCCAGCATACGCTGCTCCCTGCTCTTATACGCCTGATGTCTGCTTCACTCTAACACCAGGCCTCTTCTGAGAAGCTCATTGTCTTTCAGCACCACATCTCATCTTGCATCACCCTCCCCTCCCGTTTGGAGGCAGTCATATGTATCGTTGTGCAGAGAGATGCTGGGAATATTTCTTCCTCTTTTGGAAGCTCCACTCTGGTTCCAACAATCTCAACAATCGTGCCCAGGGTACTGCAGTACCGCAGGCGTAGTCTGTCATACCATAACATGAGGATGGAGAATTGGCAAGCTGTGGATATATATGTGTGTGTGAGTGTGTGTTTGGGGTGAAGGGACAGTGCCAGAACCCTCCTTCCCTTTCAGCTCCTGAAGCCCTGCTACCAGTGCTGAGTGTTGGGGAGGCAGGCACGTCTCTGGGCATGTGCAGACACGTCCGGGCAAGAGTCAAGCTCCTGCTCAATACTGCCTCCCCCTGTCCAGCTGCCAGGCCGTCACTGGTGCAACATCAGCGGACAGAGTCAGAAGCTCAGATTTCTGTGAGCCTCATCCTTTGTTGTCTTCATTTTTACCCTGCTGTTATTATCCCTTATGTAACCTGATTAAACACAGTGCAGGCTCCTGCAGCAGACTGCAGATAAAAGCACTGGCTCAGGCCAGTAATGGCAGAAAGGGAATGAATCGGAGCGTGGCGTCTGCAGCACAGTTCACCTCAGATGACTCCCAGGCAATGTGCGTGTCTGTCTGGGAGTGATGATGTCACATGGCCCCGGTTATAAATACTGTATCTCCCTCTCTTGGCATGGGCTGACCTCACTTCACATCATTCAAGACCTCAATCCTCTCCACTCTGCTCCACCCACAATCCCCAGAGACACTCTCCTCTCTGTTTCTGTATAGTTATTTAGCTAATGGCCTGCTTTAACACTGTGTACATGTCTGTCATGAAGCATGGCATTACAGGCTTGTTGTCGCACTCATCCATCTGTGTTGCCTTGCAGTGATTGTCAGAAAGTGCATGGGGGGGCAAAAACAGTTTACTGGACCCTCAGCACACTCCATCCATCTCACTTGCACGCTGTCAGTGGATTTAATAGTTTTTGTAGAAGAAGTCACATCTAAGGCTCCAGCTGCTCAGCTTATGTGTGTGTTCAAAAACTGTCACCGCATGCTGGGAAAAGAACTGTAGAAAGGGTTGATTCATATCGCCCTGTAATACTGGCGAGTATTTGGTGACAAAACGAAATCAAATTGTTCCTGAAGTGTTGGCTTGTAGCATGATGTGCATCTGGATTAAAAGGTTGACTTATTGCCTTGGTTTTTTGAAGCATTTTTCTCTTTTTACGCAATTACTTTTCTGAGGGCAAAGTTTGGACATGGTAAAAATAAATATCACTTTTGTAGTCACTTGGGCTGTTTTTTAAAACTTGATACATTTTTGTAGCGGATGACCAAAGTGTGTCCAAAAACCGGCATCCAGTCAGAGACAGATTTTGGTACTGTTTTACTTCAGTCTCTATCAGCTAATTTCTTTTGAGAACTTTCTTTTATTACAGTTTTGCTCAACTGTTTAGATGCACTTGTGTTAGAAATATGTGTCCGTAGTGTTAGCTAATTACTGTATGAGAATACACAGATGTTTTAGAACTTTTGACACTATGAAGTCACATCTGGTTGCTACCAGGTTTCAGGAAATTGAAGCAGAGGGAGACAACCTTATGTGAATGTTGTACAAGTGTAAGGGACCACAGTGTCATATTGGACTAGAGGTCAACAGATACAGATTTTTTTTTATGGCCGATGCCAATACTGATGTTTTGCCATCGGCTTTAGCAGATGACAAATATGTCTGACCATATGCCTGCGGATATGCCTGTCTGTAGGCCCCGGGGACAAAAAAAAAAAAAAAAAAAAATTCGGCCAAAGGCTCCCAGGTGTTGGCCGATGCCAGTGCCTTTAAAAAAAAAACAAAAACAAATATGGGCCCGTTACATCGGCCGGACGATAAATCGGTTGATCTCTATATTGGACAGTATAAGATGATACTGTCAATCAGTGCATTAAAGTGAGATGTTTATTTCACTTGGTGTTGTCAGGTCACACTTAGACCTTTTCCCACCCAAATTAGCGCAAACTTTGTGCATACTAATTGTGAAGGTTGTTTGTGAGCTGCCTGAAGGGAGACGGACATTATTTTGTGGCGGTGCATCATTGCACTACAAAATCACACTACAAAAAGGGCGCCAAACAGCGTGGAGCCGAGTCATTTGACTTGCAAATGAATGTTGATCGTAACCTTTCCTGCTAAATAAAAAAGCCAGACGTTAGTGGGTGTTAACGGGGTTTTGTCCGATGGAAAAGGGCCTTTACTGAGGTCAAGAACTGGGTTTGTGATGATGTCACTTCAGTCAATTCAAAGGCTGGATTTGTCAAGAAAAGAATCTTTATTTAATATGTGTGACCAGTGAGAATATATGTGATGTATATGATTTTGCCTTATGTTCAACAGATTTTGTTGTTTGTTGTGTTGCAGGTCAAAAAACATGTCTCCACCTCCATGGCGTGTTCCCCTACATCTACGTGCCATACGATGGCTACGGCCAACAGCCAGAGCGTTACCTGCGGCAGGTGGCCTTCAGCATCGACAGGGCCCTCAACGTTGTCATGGGAAACCCCGCCTCCAGTGTCCAGCACGTCTTCAAGGTGGTGCTGGTCTCTGGCATGTGAGTGACTTATGATTTGTGGTCCTACTAACACAACTGAGCTGAGTGTGAAACATGACTGCAGAACTGTTTAACATTAATAAAATAACAGTGGGGGAAAAGATCCAGGTTTATATGCAGTCTGTTAATGTGATCTTTTTCTTGTCTTACAGGCCTTTCTATGGCTACCACGCTAAGGAGAAGCACTTTATGAAGATCTATCTGTACAATCCTCAGATGGTCAAAAGGTAAGGTTACTGCAGATCGATGCAGTTTAATGTGAATATGGATCATCCCGGGCTTGTTTGATGTTACTGAAGGCCAGACTGTGTGCGCATGACTCCGCCAGCTCACTAAACTGAAATCGATGGCTGCGTATTCAGTTGTACAAATTGATTGGCTAAGTGTGTGTGTGTGTGTGTGTGTGTGTGTCTGTGTGTCTGTGTGTGTGAGAGAGAGAAAGACAGCACACAGGAAGACTGTGAATTATTTGCCAGAGCGAGCAGCATTAGTGGTGACAAGGTGAGAGGAGCTGTGCAGCTGAATTGGTACTTGGCAGCGAGCGAGTGATTCACAGAAAGAGAGAGAGAGGCAGAGGCTTGAGGAGAGGACGTAATGTAACGATGAGATTGGAGAGAGAAAGAAATGAGAAAGGGAAAGGGCAGACTAAAATACCGACTGAGGAAGAGAAAGAACAAGGGACCAGGGTACAGAGAATACCTGACAGAGAGGAAAGAAAGGTGAGATTTAGGGAAAGCGGGAGAGAGGACGACAAAAGAGGGAGGCAAGAGAGAAGCAGAGAGTAAAAAGATGATGAAGGAGATGAGAGTGGCAGGCCCTTCGTCATCAGTCAGCGCAGAGCTCTGACCTTTAAAGAGAACATGACTCCAGGACAGAGCTCAAACATTCACACTGCTCTTTATCCACCAAGCAAGTACAGCAAATGCAGGGTTTCTCTGCTTAAGGACGCTTCTGGAAAACAAGTTGTCCTTTTTCTGTGTGGACATTCAACGTGGATTTAAATGGAAGGATTACCTTTATATGTTTGAAGAGACACTCCCTGGAACATTACTGATGAGAGTGACTTTTGATTATCTCTGCTTAGGCTTAATGGAAGCTACTCTGTGTTGGTGGGGGCATAAATATCAGGAGTAACAGATTAATGTGTTTACATGCTTATCTTTTATAACATCTTAGGTAACAACACACTGATTTGCAGCAAAAGTTCAGCCGTGTTCAGCTTTTTGACATGGCATCCACTTTAAGCAATTTTCATTCGGGAGCAGATTCAGTTTCCCTAACCATTCACTAGAAATGAACGTACTCCTGAATCTAACCTCAATTTAAATCCACACTAATGCGTAACCATGCAGACATAACCTGTTTTAAGGGTGTTTTAAGATTGGAACAGAGCAAAATAAAACAAACTGTGACGTTGGGCGATACTGACAACACATGTCAGTTAAGGGCAGCCTCAATAGGAGTGTCTGTCTCGTCTATAGCGGCCACCAACAACAGCTTGACCACAGCGTTAGTCCGTCCCATGGCGTTGATTGGCTAATTGTCAGTGGCCCTGCAGATCTCATAGGTCATTTTTTTATTTTAACCCAGAAACCGCTGTTTCACGTCACAATGCCAGGTGAATCAATCATCTTGGAAGTGTGGGCGGATTTTAAGGTCAGGACCCAGAGAACTTTCTTCCTGGATGGGCTCGAGTCAGTCTGAATGCATCCTTATAGTCTGCTTAGACTACAAGTGACAGTACAGCGTGACAGGGATGGGAATTCTGGGAGAGAAAAAGGAACTGCACATGAAAAACAAAGACATATGATTAGCTGTTGGAGTGCTGAAAAAGTTGAGACCAGCTTAACTTTGATTTGTAGTGTGTCGCACACATCAAGCAGCGACAAGTGTCAGGCGTTAGTTTATAGCTTCATGTTACCAGCTTCCATTGACTTGTAGCCTCTTGCTTTGTCACCAGTAGCCTGAACACAGTGTCAGGTCGTGTTCAGACAGACAACAGTGCTGTGTAAATAAATGCAGCCCTCTCAGGCTTTCTCTTGCCACCCAAGAGTTAGACGCTTGTGGGCATGTTTGCACTGATCACTTAAGTTTTATACTCAATTAGATCAGAGCAGAACAAAGCCCTTTAACTCCACAGTGATGTGTTTTCATGCAGTTATTTTCTTGTTCAAGTCCCATGGTTTGTTGAGGTTACATTGTAGAAACTTGGAGAGTCATGGATCGCTGGATATCGTCAGGTTGTTGTCATGCATGTAGCACAGCCAAGCAGCCAAACTTGTTGCAGTCAGGACCTCTTGATTACATCTCAGCTACACTATAAACAACCTGTTGATGTTCAGCTGAGGTTAAAATGACAAATATTTGTGTAATTGTCTCTTATATATAAATAAGTGTGTCATTTTGGCAGATATCTTTTCTTATGGAAAAACCTGTTTGTTGTAGGGTGTGTGAGCTGTTACAAAGCGGAGCAGTGATGAACAAGAGTTACCAGCCCCACGAGGGCCACATCCCCTACCTGCTGCAGCTCTTCATAGACTACAATCTGTACGGCATGAACCTGGTGAACTTGGCGGCTGTCAAGTTCCGCAGGGGGCAGAACAAAGGTAAGAAAGACACAAGTCATCCCAACAATTGTTGTTTTTCCTCTGTGACAGGTGTTAAAACTATTAATTAAATGTGACATCTGCCCTCACCCCTACCTCCTCTCTCTTTGGGGCAGTACTTAGGCAACTTGTCTTCTTCTGTGCTGTTGAGCAAGTGGCCTACTTCTTCTGTCTCTCAGGACCCACAGTGCTGTTTTTTGTCTTTGCTGGACAGTGTGGGCAAAGCCGAGCGTCGTCCTGCTCATTGCATTGTTCCCCCCTGGCTCAGCGGGGATGGAGAGCAGACCAGGGGAAGGCTGCTATGCCTCGTGTCATATCGAATTATTCATGATCTCACCTCAGCCTCAGGATGCCTCTGTCTTTTGAGAGCCCTCTCTGTTTTCATCCCTGTTGTTGCCCCCTCGCTTCTTTCCACATGTTTTGTCTTGTGGTCTTTACTTTTTGTTTTTCTCTCACTCTCTCTCTCTTTTCCTGCACTGTCTTCTCCCTCTTTGGATACCCCGTCTCTCTCTCTCTCTCTCTCTGGTCCATTTTAGCCATTTTGTTCTTTTCGTTGTTCTCACCAAGGAAGCAAAAGTAAAGTCTAATGGAAGCCCACTGTCTCCTGAAAATCATTCAGGAAGCTTCTTCAGAGATTGTTTGTAAAAATGAATCAAAAGGTGTGAGGACAGAACAAGAACAACAAGTGGATATTGTGTGTTGGTAGCAGGCACTTCGCAGTCTCAAGGCTTTCTCTCCTGTGTGTGTCATTTGGAGTTCTGTCAGCCATGCAGACGATAAAGAGATACATAAGAATTGCATCTTCTCCAGGGTTTGGCTTCAAACACTCCACTCCACACAGCCATTCATAAGGCTGATAACAGGCAGAAGCTGCATGTGCCACTTTGTGACATGTAAACAAAGTATTGGGAATGACTGTCAGGCCAATTTTGTTTTGTCTGATTTTAGCAACTCTGTACTCAGTTTTATAAGATTACATTTTCATCCCTTCTTTAGAATCACAACAAACGGTAATGGTATGTTCCTAGTTACTGTTTCAATCACTAGTTAGCATGCAGTTGACTTTATAGGTCCAGCAGACACAGAGCAACATTAGAATTAATTTGGAATTGTGTTATTCACTCTTAGTGAACTCAGTCTTGGTTTCAGCTCCCCGAGGGCAAATATCTGATTCTAAAAGGTCCATGTAGACTAGCTTGCCATCAGATCAGTCTGCCTGCCCTTTGCTGGTGGTGGGCATGTAGTGCACGGTTTTTTTTAACAGAGCCTTTTCACTGAAAACAGCAGCTTGTTGTTGCTAAAAATTACTTTACTGAAAGCACTGACAATTGACTAAAATATTAAAGTTGCAAATCATTAAACCAAAACAGTGAGCTAAAAGCTGAAACACTCAGAGCTGAGGGGAACTGCAGAGTGAGGTGATAATTATCTGTGGGTGTAATCACTACATGCAACCTCTTTTACATTACTCTTAAATAATGATAATAACACATCGCACTTATATAGCGCCTTTTAGAGTCCTCAGGTGCTTTATGTAGAGCAGGATAAAAACAAAGAAACACAGTAAATTCTTTATTGAAGACAATTAAAAGAAAGACTAAGTAGGGTTGGCATGTCTAAAGAGGTGGGTTTTTAGGTCCTTTTTGAATGCTGATACTGTGGGGGCATTTTTGTGAGGGGTTAGTGACTGAGCACACCTTGTCACCACAGGTTTGGTACTTGGTGCTGAGTATTTGAAGGAGGTTGGCATCAGCAGAATGGAGACAACGGGAGAGAAGGCATACTCTGCCGTGTGCTTTAATAAATACCATTTACCACCAGCAACAGCAGAGCCACACTCATTTGATGTCTGTGCGTTTATATGTTTCAAGCATGTACTGACTCTTCTTGAAAAGTGGGCCCAGCGTCTGTTCTTCAGGCAGTGAAGCCAACAGTTGCTGAGCCTCAAAGTGGGAGTGGCGGACTGTGGGGTTCCTCCTCAGATTTTGTACGAACCTGAGTCACAGGCCCGACTCTACTTCCTCCTGATGGAGACTAAACCCCTGATTGCCAGCTCTGTTTGATCACAGCTTAGTCCTAATCTCAGACCAGTACCCCCGCACATCATTGCTGATCAGACTTCTCCCCCCACACTCCCAGAGAGCATCCACCCCGGCAGGGCCACCTTCACATGTGAGCGCATTAATGATTCAGGACAGGAAATTCCACACTTGACTTTAATAAAGTTCTTTTTTTAAAAATCCTCACGCTTGACTTCTCTCCGACTAAAGCAGGGTTCCCATGTTTGATCCACCTCTACACTGATGCAATCAATGGAAAGAGGGCTCCAGTGCCCCATACAACAAAGAAACTAAAATACCCCAATAATAGGTACACCTGTTTACATTTTCTTCTCCCCTCAAGCTGAAACTTGAAAGCAAGTTCTTAATCTGGGATAAAGTGGAGGAATGATAAAAGGGACTGGGCTGATAAAATGGGCAGGTTTAAGATGAATAGAAGACTTAATGTGTTTTGAAGTCCAGTACACAGCTTGAAAACCCAAAACAGGACAAGGGGCAAAACTGCAAGTCAGTTGTATCCTTGAAATGACCCATTAAACAGTGGTAACAAGGATGTCTCACACTACACACTTACACCAGCCTAGTGTACTGCAATTTTAAGGACTATTATCTTTTTAAAAAGCCCAACTGGACAGGAAACATGAGCAGTCAGGTGAGTCAACTGATTTTAGACAAAAGCCCAGGTTAGCCAAACTTATTTAGAAGAAAAAACAAAGGCAAACAGTAAAGTTATAACCCAAGCTGTCAGGTTTCTAATCTAACCTGTTGTCCTGTACACCACCTGTCTGTTTGTCTGGTTGTGTTTCTCTCCCTGACAGACTTTACTGAAGCTATGTCACCATGGTGTCAGATCTCTACAAAATAATGTCTACAAAACTGATATGTGATAAACTTGAATTACTTCTCCATGGCAGTTTCGATCAGCAAGCAATGCCGAAACAGTTTTATGGTAGCTCATTGATTTTCGGGGAACATATCCGCAACCTCCGAGTAGTTGATGATGAAGGTTCATTCTGACCTTGGAACAGTAGTTGACAAAGAAATCATAAGGTCCACGTTTGTACGAGTTTTCTAGAGCTTTCAAGAGTAGTCTTTGACTCTCAGATTTGATATAATGGTCTCATTCATCTATGCAGATGATGAACTAATCACACTTAAATTTACACTAATATTTGCAACAAAAACACACACTATATGTTCAATATTTCCCCACATGAGCAAATGATGATTGTGCCTCCCCTCTTGTCACCAGACCAGAGATCTTGTTTCGACTGGCTGACAGCTCCTCTCAGAGTTTTACCATGAACTGTACTATGTGCCTGTGTGTGTGTGTGTGTGTTTTCTAGAAGACGCAGCAACATCCCCAGATAGGCAAACTCCCAGCCACCCCAGCATCAGCCCCTGGAAGAGCCCCTGCACCTCCAAGCTCAACGACAGCACCCTGGGGGGCACATTTGTCCGCTGGGAGGAGAACGCCATACCCTGGTGAGTCCCACCTGCTCAGCGTCTGCTGCATTAGCTCTTTGAGAACTGGACATACTTTCCACGGAGAACTGAGGACTTGTGCGGGTCACATGGATGCACACACAGTTACATTCTTTGTACAAGTTAGGGTTCGTGTCGGTCTGGTGTTCCAAGCACGCACATTTGTTGATCCACACTCTATTCAGTTGGTTGTGGTCAAGCACCACAATGTTGTTTGCCAACAGGCATAAAAATCAAGAAAAAAGAAGAAGCAAAAGCATGTGTATAAGGCAAGATGAGCTGCTGTTTTTGTTGCTATTGGCTGAACAAGAAATGCACTTTAGGAAATATAATGTGCAACCGCTCAGTGAGGATAGAACCACAAAGAGGGGATACAGTGCATTTGTGCAAGAGATGAGAGATATGTAACTGGCACATGCGCAGCCGGTGTGCTTGCTATGCAGACAGTCTGCACAGTCACACATTTTGGGCTGCACACTGACATCATATAGAGGCTCTCATGGACCTCATAGACACGTGTATGAGGAAACTATGAATTGGATTATGAATTATTGGAATTTATTTAAAACTTCCCTCATTCTGCAAGAGACAGTTTTCTTCCATAGTTCGTCTCTGACTCATCTTTCTCTTTGTCAAACGGCTGAGGTCTTACTGGAATGCTAGCACACATAACTCATTTAAAGTTGATACTTGATACTTTATTATTATTGCCACACAACATAATTTGCAGTATTTGTTTTGGTAAAGCATGGTAGCTCAGTTCCAGTGCAAAGAAAGAGAGAAGAGAGGACGAAACAAGCTACAGACATCATAAACCGCCATAACAGCGCACACAAAAACTAATGATAACAATAATCAAAATTTAAAACAAAAACACAAAAAACAGAGAAGCATTTCTTTTATTTTATTTTCCCATAAACATTTAGCTTCCCATACCTTTTTTGCCATAAATCCCTCTAAAACATAATAGTGCCCGACAAAAAGCTTTCTATCATCTTTATACATCAAAATACATTACCAACCAGTAGTACAACTGAATATACTGTTGGGCCTCTTGAAGCGTCTTAGTAGTGCTTGTTTATGAATGTCCTGTTGTTTGTGTTTACCTGCAGCTCACTCATCCTGGATGAGGTGGAGAAGCAGAGCACCTGCGAGCTGGAGGTTGATGCTGTGGCTGTAGATGTCCTCAACCGCCTGGAAATCGAAAGTAAGCTCACTCAGAACAACATCACACCTGCTGCATCCCTCTACCAGTCCTTGCCAGTATTTTAGAGCTCTCTGACTCAGTTGCAGGAATAAGACAGAAAACGGAGAGGTGAAAGGTCGTCCGCTGAATCATCATCAGTGCTGAAGGTGCTGCACGTTTGGCTGAGACGACTGAGAGAACACAGCTGCTCAGAGTGCTTCCCTCTGACCGTCTCCACACATCAAATCCATTAGCAGCCCTAAGCATAAACACCGCGGAGCTGACCTGACACCACGTCACAGGGGAACAGAGAGGGGGAGAGATTAACAGAGATGAGGGAATCTAGGATGGAGGGATATTTTTACTGAACAGAACACAACCCATAAAGCAGACAATTTCATCTGAAAAAAACATGCACACCCACAACAGATGCAACCATTGCTTCTGTTTGGTGATGTATCTTACTGCAGAATGTGCCTACATCTCAGGGTTTAGTCACTTTGTCTTTGGCCTTTTTGTTGCATTTCTCAATATTTGAAGGTTTTGTACATCTGGATTTATTTTATTTCAGACTGTCAGTGAAAAAGAAAGCCCATCCTTGTACTTGCCATGGTGGAAAAAAAACACGTGGATCAGAGGAGGAAGAGGAGTCACCACATAATGACAACAAAGCTAAAAGCTTGGCATGGTTTAAAATTAAAAAAAACACATGTTTTCCCGGTATTAAAGTCAAACATTTCTCAAGCGGATGAATTCTCGCTGGTATTTGAAGCCACAGGAGTGCAGATTTTGTTGGTGCAGCTTTAAAAGGACAGGATGAAACCCTGAGGTCACCCTGAGAGAGCCAGTTCTGCTGAATGTTTTGTTTGTGCATTAACTTGAATGGAGGCTATAAGTATGCAGCGAGCCCTTCTGATTTACATCAGGCTGGACACAGAATCATAAACCACAACAAGCATCTGTCTTAAGAGTGGAGAATGGAAAGGAGAGGCCATTCCAGGGCAGGCAGAGCTCGTGTTCTGACTCATACTTTTCCATCTGCTCCGTTAACAGTGTATTAAAACTGCGCTGATGAAAATATAGCTACAGTATGCATGGGTTGGATTTTATGGTTAAGTCTGGCGTCCCTTTGATTTGTGAGTTCTGCGCGACATAAAACCCTGTCTCAGGTTAAAAACTCATATAGACAGCAATAAAGTATGATGGCATTGTTAGCTGACACATTGTGCTGTGACTCTCCTCTCTGTCCAGATCAGATCGGCAGGAATCCCGGTCTGCAGGCCATCTGGGAGGACGAGAAGCAGAGGAGGAGAGAGAAGAACCAGGAATCCCAGATAGAAACTCCTGAGTCACAAGGTGAGCAGAGCCACAGTGGAAACTCTCTGATCATGTCTTGTGGCACAGGGAAAGCTTTTACTTTGTGTCTTGTGTCCATTTTGTACTGACTTGGTAATTTGGGGCTGGGCTTCTCTCAAAGGCTGCTGACAGACATGTTGTCATCAGATTGTAAAGGTGCCAGCAACCTACACAACTGACTTCCCCCACGAGCCTTTTAGCTCCTACTAAAGACATACATTTTGGGTAGCAAATATAGTTTCATCTTAACTGATGGCCAAACTATTACCCCAACAAAGGTGGGCACCGTAGTTTTTAGCTAATTTTACTCAAATAGGAGGAAATAGTGCAGTGATTCGGGACTATTTTGAGTGGTGGATTAATCCACATTTGATGCTCTAATGAGTATTAAAGGGATAGTGCACCCAAAAATGAAAATTCAGCCATTATCTATTCACCCATATGCCAACGGAGGCCCTGGTGAAGTTTTAGAGTCCTCACATTCCTTGCGGAGATCAGTGGGGGGAGCGGCTAGCACACCTAATGGCTGACGGTGCCCCAGACTAAGAACACAAAATTGAAACCACAAAATATCTCCATACTGCTCATCTGTAGTGATCCAAGTGTGCTGCAGCCCCGACATAAAAAATTGTTTCGAAAAACGTCATATAAACTCTGTTTTTAGCCTCACTTTAGCCTGTAACTCTGACTGCTTCTCTGTGCTCTGCGCTCACGTGTGCGCGCTCAGGGTGATCGGTGATGCACGGTCTCTGAAGAGCAGCAGTCTTGTCAGTACTGATGTCCAGATTCTCAAGTGCAGGCATCGCCAATTCCCAGTCTGAGCAGCAAAGACTTTCTTCATCCGTTGGCACTGCTTTACATTTGAAACAACTACACCACCAGGTTTCCAGTGCTTGACTCCGGTATTCTGTGGCTAGCTGAGGGTAGGATCATGAGCTGCAGCGGCTACTTCATCCAGTAGCCTGAGTTTCGTGTCTGTATACTCGGGCTCAAACAAATACGGCTCAACAAAGAAATGCTGTTCCTACTCAATTTCATAGTCTTCAGACATGTTGGGCTGTCCTTTGCTAAAAGACCGTAGTGCAAATTATCTTTTAGCTCTGTGGTTACTGTTGTCTCCCCCTGCGGTGCACGTGTCACGTGATGTAAACCGATCTCAGCAAGGGATGTGAGGACTCTAAAACTCACATCCCTTGTGATGTGAGTTTGATGTGACAAACCAGGGCCTCCATCAGCATATGGGTGAGTAGATAATGGCTGAATTTTCATTTTTGGGTGCACTATCCCTTTAAGAGAAGCAGAATCAGATTGACTGTGGTGTTGCCGACAAAGCACATCTGCAACACTACTCCACCTAACCTGCCTCTCACTGCAGTGTATACACAGTAGTACCTTAAAGGGACAGTTCACCCCCAAATCAAAAACACATTGCTTTCCTCTTACCTGTAGTGTTATTTATCAGTCTGGATTGTTTTGGTGTGAGTTGCAGAGAATATCATTACGCCCACTGATACGGTAAGCAGGTGTAGTTCAGGAGAAAGAAAATAGTTACCACATGAAAGTGCTCACAACAAGGTGGATTATCTTGAGTAACCAGGTCATGATCTCTGTTAAGACACATTGCTGTTGAATTTCTTAAATGTACAACGCAATGTCCTGTCTTAACTTTGACCTCTCTTACCACTTGTGTTACTTGCCCCACTAAACTTGATTGAAGCAATGTCTCCGTGCTCTCAGATCTCAGCAATTACTTTGGTGAGCAAAATGTTATCATAACTGTTAGAAATAATGGTCAAGATGATGAAAAGAAGACCTAAGTTGTAAGAAATTCTAATTATCTTATGGGTCGGAAAACCAAAAAAAGAATGGATGTTCTGTAACATGCTTAAATAATTGAAGAAGAAAAAAACTTTTTCGAGATGTTCAAAGCTATACTGAGACGGTCCCATTACAGTGGTGCCAGCCTTTCTGTTTTCTATGAGTTATGACAGTGTTTTGAGGCAATACAAATTCTTTTGTGGCTAACTGTATTGTTTCATCATGTTTAGCTCCCTGTTAGGCAGTAATGTGTGTCTTTGTTCTGTTGCTGAGCCCTTTTCCAGTGGAGGGCAGCGTTTGAGTTTTCCATTACCTACACACGTCAGAGTATCATTATTGTTAGAACTGTGCGTGTGATTAGTGACACAACCACAAACAAGAACTTTAATCTTGCCAAACTGTGAGCGCCCTCATCCCCCCCCAAACACACACACACACACACACCCCACACACACATGTAGTTGCCATGGAAACAGGCCGATAAATTACGAAACGCATGAATGTGCAGTCCTGCATCCAGGTACACGCAGCTCCCAGGTCTGAAAAAGTGTAGAGAGGGAATGTGCATGTGTCACAAGGATTATAGTTCCTACAGAAAGATTGGATAGATTTTGTTTTTCAGTCATGGTATGTAGAATTACATCCAGTCCCCTTAAATTGTTTTGATTAAATGATA
Organism: Epinephelus awoara; assembly: GCA_035609425.1. Taxonomy (NCBI): domain Eukaryota; kingdom Metazoa; phylum Chordata; class Actinopteri; order Perciformes; family Serranidae; genus Epinephelus; species Epinephelus awoara. The sequence continues at coordinate 9,219,086 of CM069305.1, forward strand.
TAACTCCACTGACAGCAACCACTACTGGCATACTTAACGGCAATTACCACAATGTTTTAGCTAAGAATTTGAGGTCTGGAAAAACTCTTTACAGACAGTTTCCAGGAATGATGAGCGCATTATTGAAACAGTTTGTCTGATGTTTTCCAGATCGTGGGTTTGTCACTTCAACAGAGAGTGAGAAAATCTTCATGAAGAGATTCAAGGAGATTCTGAAGGAGAACGATTTTGATGTGTAAGTTCCTCATCCGCCCTCCAATCCTGTTGTCCCGGTGGTTGACAGTCAGGCTGGTGACTGATGAGCTCACCAGATGTTTTAGGACAAATTCTGTGTGAAAGTCATTGTCTGACTATTGTCCTGTATTCCTGAGAAAAGCCAGAGTTGCTGGCAAGGAGCCAGGAGTTATGGAGAAAAGAAACAGTGTTTGAAAATAAACACAAGATGCTTCCAGTCACATTGGTGACCCACAGTCTCAAAACCGCATCCATCACAAGTTTCTCTCATCTTTGATTCTTTGTATTGAAGTGTAATGAAGCTGCTGCTTGTCCTCAGTTTCCCTGTGCCTCTCAGCCTCCGCCTTCTTTCCTCTCAGGGCAGAGCGGGAAGGAAGGGAGGGAAGGGAGGGAGGGAGTGACGGCAGGGATGGAGAAAGTGAAGTCAGAACAGATGTATCGAGGGAGTGGAGACCAAGCGGTTGTAGTGCTTAGAAAGGGAGAAGGAGAGAGCGAAGTGATGTAGACGAGGTTACACACCCTTCCCTCCCACTCCCACGATGTACAGGCAAAGTATTTCCTGTTGTAAATAAAAGTACAGTTGGCTCGGTGACCGTGCGTGCCTCTGCATCAGATCCAGATGGCTTCTATTCACTAACCTCTGATATCAGACAGGAACAGGGGAGAGGAGGAAACCAGTGCAGTGTGGGAGCAGTGTGGGGTTTCAGCGTAGAGCGGAGTTTGACTGATTAGAACACACACACATACACTCACGGAGAGCTCACTGGCGGCTCTTGACTCTCCCACTGCCTGACTGTCTCAGTCATTCTCTCTGTTAATACTCACACACACAGCCTGTCACTTCCTCTCTGTTGGCTTTCTCGTACTTACTCTATTATGCATGGTTGTTGCTGCTGCCGTATTCTCAAGGTCTCACCTGGCACTGCAGGCTGTGCTGGATTTTTTTTTTTTTAGTTTTTCATCTTTCATGTTTTATGTTTTAAGTCCAACCCTCTGTCATGTTTTAAGTGCCATTTCTAATCACTCTTATTCTCTTAACCCTCTACTGCATGCATGGATGATGTGTTTATGAGAGGAAATTGTTTAACCTAGTTTTTTGAAGATTGAGGTGTGTTGATAATGTATTTAAAATAAAAAAGAAATACTAAAATTGACAGACGCTACCACCAACCCAGATATGTTTTTGTTGCAACAATGTGCCATATGGCTGTAAAAGAGCAAGAAAAATCCGACTTTGGAAGAAATGTTATTCTGCGAAAACAAGCAACATATGCGCTATAAAATTTGTATTTGAACACACATATGGTCTTTTATATATTCCTTACTTCCACCCTGCCCTTCACAAAATGTTGCAGTAAATATGCATCATTTTTGGTTTAAAAACATTATTCTATAAAGACCAAGACAGTGTGGTGTCTGTTGGTCCTAAAGAAGGGCAGAACTGCCTCTAAAACCTGATTAGTGGATCCATTCTCCCTCCCTGTCACTGCCCTCAAGCTCAATGTCCTTTGTATCAGAGGGGAAAGACCCAAACCAATTGTTTCTGTTGCCCCATTAGTGATTAATGGCAGTGGTTTACTACCATTTTGGCCTGTGACTACAGCCAAACCAATTGAGTGAGCCAGAATGGTAGATTGCCATATTACTGGTGATAAGTAGCAAGAAATTGCATTACAGTATCACTGTTCCAACGTTTGCCCACCGGAGAGCACTGGCTTGTTGAATGAAACAAAAATTACACTGTAAAATGTCCTTGATAAGTATCTTGGTCACAATCTTTCCAGTTGGGATATACTTGTGTCTAGGGATTCTCCTATCTGATACTGATATTGGATATTGGGCCAATATGGACTCTAGTAGCTGGATCGGTGACAGTTAGTCCGGTACGATATGAAAAACAACTCATATCATGTCTTGTCAGCATTTGGAAGTATATCATGCATGCTGCACCAACAAGTTCTATAATTACTTCCAATATCTGCCGTCAACGTTTCAAGGGGTGGCAGTAGCACCACAAAATATAACAGCACCACCTTAATCAAGCATCTCCATAGGCATCATGCCAAAGAATTAGATTAGTTCAACCAATCAAAAACAAAGGATGATTGGAAGGTAGTGGATAACTTTGTTGAATGCACTGTAAAGACGTGAGAAACTTCCCAATTATAGTGTGAAAGTGACAAAAATAACAGAAAACATTCTTGAATGCATTGATCTGGACGAACAACCCCTGACTGCAGTTGAAAATTAGGGATTTGGCCAACTGATTGACCACTTTGAACCACGATACAGTTTGCCATCACGGAAATATATTTCTGAGACTGCGAAACCTGAACTTTACAAGACAATCTGCAAACACTTACCAGAAAAGTTTAAAAATGTACCAGCTATGAGCTTATTAAGAGATATGTGCCCAGTGTCACTTTTAAGTTTAAGTGAAAAGAATGATCACGGTCACTTCCACACTGTGAAGCATACAGTTTATTATCTAAACACGTAGTGGATAAGTACTCTGTATCTGCCAGTAACCAAAGCCCAGGTAAAGGTAACAGTATCTGGAGTTAAAAAGTCGGATTGGTGCACTCCTACGTGTGACCCCTTAAAACAAAGCAATGTTTTAAGTCTATTAGTTGTGACCAGTTAAACCAAAAAGTGAAAATTGTTTACTTTTATGGGCTTGGAGAGGTCAATTTTCTAATTATTCAGTGGAAAAATTTAAATTTTCAGTGAAAGTCTAACAAGGTCTAGTCCCCCAGGCTGAGGACAGCTGCTATAGATTGTTGAATGTACCTGTGCCCATTATGTCAGTGAGTTTCTGTAGATCAGAAAAACATTGACCGGGGTTATCATTTTTATGACAGTACATCTCCATCATTGAGCATGGGATTGTCCCAAAAAGAAGCCTAACTGCACATTCCTCTAATTTTCTCTGTCAGGGGGTATTTAATGGAGTGTTTCCATATCTGAATCAAGGGTCATATGTGGAATGTAGAGCCCCTTGAGGTGAATTTTGATGTTGGACTATATACCGTAAATAAAACTGACTTGATATGTTAATCTTGAATGGAGGGAACAAAAGGAAAATTACAAAAGTCTCAATTTACAGTAAATGTTATAAATAGTCAAACAAGAGCATTACTTTCGTATGTGATGCAACATTATACCACTTACAGCTCTTCATTCACTCATCAGAAATGTTCTTTCTCCCTTCTCACATTCATCATTCAAACTTTCAAATCAAAGCAGAGCCAGTGATGGCATTAAGGGGGCGTGGCCTAGTAGTGAAATGTGTTAATCGCTGCGGTAATCTCCCGACGCCTGCCAGGCTTCCTCCCTTGTCGCCTCTAAAGTCGTTAGCTAGCAGACTAATTAAGAGACAGCCAGACAGAGGCACGTGCACGCTGACTCTCTGGAGCCCTTTCCTCATATGGCCCGGCAGAACCAAGTCTCTGAATGACAATGAGACTGCAGTAAAATCTCTCTGGCTGTCACACTAACCTCAGACTCTGGAGTACATGTAGCTGCAAGATGTCATCCGATAAAAATGCAAAAAAAAAAAAAAATTGATTTCAAGTGTTTACAGCCATGTTTTCATCATTCATCACCTCTGTAAATTATTCATCATTCAACAGGCTCGCTACCACATTGGATTTATCATTTAGAGCACCAAGTTTTGAGCTCATTCATCATTTAAAGGGAGTGAAAGGTGGCCATGAGGCTGTGACTTCTCAGTAAATGCAGTACAGTGCTTTTCCTCCGTCTGTGCTCTTTTATTTTGTTCCCCTGGGCTGCTCCTGGGCTCGGACATTGTGTTGTGCAGGTTCACATCGCCTCAGCGTTCTTAGTGTGTTTGTCAGAATGTGTTTCAAAGCTTGAATTTATCCTGCAAAAGTTTACAGTGCACGCCTGCAGTTACTGGGGCAACAGGGTGTTTAATCAGTAGCTTGAGGGCATTTTAGGGTATTTCATATTCAGTTTCTTTTGCTGGGGATTTAAACCTGTAACCTCCTGGGTACAAGACTCTAATCTTTAAGACTCTGCTGTTTTAATCAGATGTGAAAAAAGTTCTTCCACACAAGGTTTTGATTAGTTCAGGAGTAGCACCTAAAATGGAACCCATTTTCCCTTTTTTTATGACTTGTTCCTGTGAAATTTGTTCCACTTGTGAGCGGCGGCCGCCTGCCTGGTCTACATTTCAATATTTCAGAGTCACTAAGTGGTGAGTTGCTAGGCGATGCAGTAGGGCAGCATGGGTAAGGGAGTGTGATAGGCAGCTTGTAGCTGAGAGCGATCTGGAGGGATACAGAGCCCCGAGTTGGCTGCCTGCCCATTTTCCATTCATATTCCCTCTCCAGCACACAGACACACACCACTTAGCTGCACACACTCTCATACGCTCACACACACATGCACACACTTACCAGACAAGAGACACTTTACACACATTTGCAGCCACCCACACACACACACACACACACACACAGCCGTCACACCACCTCTGTGTACACATACACACGGAGTAAACAGAGCACTTCCCCTGATTAAGACCCTCAGTACAGAGATGCTAATAAAACATGACTGCACGGGGGCAGATACCAGAAGGTCCCCTGCTTTGTGATTCAGGTAACAGCCAAGCTGACAGCAATGCTGATGCTCATGTGTTGCATGCATTCAGTCTGTGTGCTTGGTTTGAGCATATATGTATCTGAAAGGAATACTTCACTCTCTCAATGATCATTTGTATATCAGTTACTCGCCCGTGTTACATTGAATTAGTAAAGAACACTTTGTATTTATCATATGACCCCACGGTAAACAAAGAATCAAAAACGGCCAGAAAGCAACAGGTGTGTGTGACTGACAGCAAAACTCTTGGTGAGTGAGCAGGCTGGGGGTGGGATTTCAGTGCAACGCACAAGCAAATTTCAAACGCACACACTAGCTCAGGCGCACTACTCATCCGTGCGTGAGGATGTTCATACTGGGGTGTTATAAATAGTAAGGATTTTGAATGCAGAGCACACGACTGGATTAATGAGGTTTGGATAATACTGCAGGAGTCGTGTGAGAGTTTGTAAATAATTGTTTTGATATAGTTTTGCTGTTGTTTAATGCGGCCCCCATTGAAATCAATTCATCAAGAGTTATCTCTGTTTTTGGATTCTTTCTTCACTGTGGAGGCATCCAAAAAAAAATCTGTTTCTCTTCATGAATTTAATGTAACATGGGTTGAGTAACTGATACACAAATGATCATTTTGTGAGTGCAGTCTTCCTTTAAACTGGTCGTCTTGGCTCAATCACTGCTCAGGCCCTAGTGTGATTTATAGGCTTTTTATCAGTGAATCAGAGTTTGTGTTTTCTGCATTGCTTTGTTTGACCCCAGAATCCTTGAATCTTTGGATCTCCTTAAAATACTCAAGAATTATCATCATGCAGAATTGGTTTTGATTTCTCTCTTTCTCTTTTCAGGACACAAAGTTTATCCGTTGGTGATGGGGAGGATCAAGAGGATCTTCTTGGTGCACTGACCCTCCATCCAGTCTCCCTGACCCCTGAGGGACTGCAGTGTACCCCCGCTAATGCTGTAGAGACGCACAGGAACCCACTGCCAGGTGAGGGAAACCTACTACAGGGGATGCATAAAATCCCATGGTGAAATGATGAAGATATATCTGTCTCTGTAGGGGAGAATTTACCATAAAAATCTCACACATACCAGCAATAAAAGTCATTTTGTTTACAGCCATTCACTTTATAAAACAGTGACCAGTGAACGTTTGCCTTTTTCTCACTACTGAATAAGAGACTATTGCCTCAGCATCATTAAAGGTAGCATCTCAGTAGCTGCCATAGCCCACTTTGTGATTAGCATTAGCCTAATCTGCACTCTCTCCACCAAGTCTCCCGCAGGCACATAGAAACAGCTGGACAGCAGTGCCACACACACACACATTGATTGACCTCATGCTGAACCATTGTGTTACCGCTGCGTTGGTGTGTGTATTGATGGACCTCTGTTTTCATGTGCTGTTTCAGTGATGCTCACAGCGCTCTTGTCTCACTGCCCTCCCGTTCTAGACTCTGTGAGGAGCAGTGGTAAAATCCCAGAGGAGGCTGTCGTTGATGAGGAGGCCATCTTGAGTCTCCTGGAGAACAGTCAGACCTTCCTCCCGCTCTCGCAGACATCCAGCCACTCACCACTTTTAGGTATGGTATCCACACACAGCTCCAATCTGCTCTTTAAAAATATATATTTAATACTTACATTTATGTGAAGCCCTCTTTATACCCTAAATAGGTTTTCTCCTTCATGTTGTAAATGTAATAAAGTGAACTGAACCAAATGCAATTTCAGTTATTAAAAGCCATAGAATCAGTCAATAATAGTGTATTGTTAGAATTTACTTTGTAGCCTCAGGTTCTGCACCTTGTACACATCTTTACAGAAAGCATGACCTCATTACTCAGAAAATGTGCAGACCATGTTGTGAACAGTGGCTGTAAAGAAAGGGTGCAGCAAAAATTAAAAGGAGTCTAGGGTTCAAAAGGTTATGCCAATTAAGCGCTTTGATTTTAATTGATTCATTAGGGGCCATGATTTAAGTTGTTGCTCGCGGCCAACTGATGTAATGTCTCTTAAATGCTTTGCTTTTGTTGTCTGTGCAGACAGCAGCCAAGACCAAGCCATCATTGATTTGCTGGCAGGGCTGGAGAGCGATGGTTTCTGCGCGACCCCCGTCAGGCAGAATTCCCAGTCCCAGTCACTTCCTGGTGCCAGAAGCTACCACTGCAACAGTGACGAGGAGGAGGAAGGGCCCGAGCTGGACAAAGTGGAGGCTGAGCTGAGCATGATAATGTCACAGCGGTGGGACAGCGAGCCTGCTGAGAACTCACCTGTACCAAGGCAAGTTTGATGTTTGTTTGTTTGTTTGTTGTATTTGAGTTAAAAAAAAATCAACTAATCTATTAATATATATGAATGGTCATTTTGTGGTCTGATACTCCTTTAACCAAGTTTAAGACTGTAGTAGTCTCAGTGCCATTTTAAGAATTTTATGCATATTTTGATATTATCAGGATAAGATTGTGAACTTTTGGCCAGCATAATCATGACATGAAATTTTTATGTCATTCTATGCCTAGTGTCCTGCTTGTCAAAAAATACATTATCCAACCCATGTGCTTGTGAATTTACTCAAAGTGCTCTGTCAGCCTCACGGCTACTATGTCGGGTTGCAGTATTAAAGGTTGAAGGCAAAAAATCAATAAATAGCAATCTAGCATGGGTTTTATTCGCCTCTAGGTGTTTAAACAAAAGGTTAAGTAGCATCCTCAACTTCTCTGTGTGACCTATAGACAAATTGCATAGGGTCGAGTGCATGCTCAGGGTCCTTTACAAGCTCAGTCTTCACAAGCATTTCAAAGACTTTCATGATGAGAGAAGCAAGGGCGAGCCGCCTGAAGTCATTGAAAGGTTTGGGGCTGCTGCCTTTAGGAACAGAGACGATCCGTGTCTGCTCCCATTGGTTAGGGACACGTTGGTTCAGAAACAGAAACAGAAATGCTTTTGTAGCACTGTTTTCAAGATTGAAAGCTGCCAATAAATGTCTGGAATCTACAGTCATTTTTTATTTTGGATAATATTCTTGTATGATTTGGTTTCTTTTGGTAGATTTAAAAATAAAAGTGATTTTTCAAAAACATTATCATACATGAGGCGTTTTTCACAAAACTTTTAACACAAACCACACAAAATATAGACCTAAGGGTTGATAACCAGCCTTCACAACCTGTCATGTCAAAAGCCATGTCAAACAACTCCTGATGTGGGAGACATGTGGCCTGATTTTTATACTAAATAGGTTGAGGCGATTATGTGGGGTTAAAATTGGGTTCAGTCTGTAAAGTCTCTGCCCTGCTCAAGAAAGCGTAATATAAGAAACAAGCAATACCAGCAAGATGAATTAGAAAAAAGTCCTCATTTTCTGTGTGCTGCTGCTTCAGTACGAGCATGAGACAGCAGACAATAAGCAGTCAAATGAAGGTCGTCCACAGTGAGCTGCGCCTGTGCATTGTTTAATCAGTGTTCCTGTCATTCCTGCGTGTGTACAGGCCCAGTGTGAAGGAGCCGGAGGACTGCTTCAGTGACGAGCAGCAGGAGTCCTCTGACGAAGACATGGAATGGAGTGGGAATAACTCTCTGTTCGCCAACCTGTCCATCCCCCAGCTCGACGGGGCCGCAGACGAGAGCAGCGGTGAGTCATCTCACGCTGAGACGGCACTTAAATGTCAGTTTGCTTCGACGCTTATCTTCCACCCCCTGCTGATGTTCCATCATGGGTATCAGAAGACAGATCTGACGGCAGCTGCACAATAACGATCTTGGTTGACACCAGGTTTTGGCTGTTCGATCTAATTTCATTATGAGGGAGCTGTGATTTAATATAGCGCAAGACTCTGGGATTGTAATTGATTCCCTGGAGTTCAAGTTATTATCAATTAACTCTTAATAAACTTTATAGTAGCTGTGAAGCAGAGTTTGTTATTATTACTACTCAGCTGGCGTCATGGGTGCACCTGTGTATTCATGCCATTTGCTCGTTATTTATAACGGCATCAGGCTTTTATTTTAATGAGATTGTCTTTTTACAATACTGCTAGAGCTGCTGTGTCAGAGCAGCAGCACATTCTCCATCAGTCCTCCAACTCAGACATGTTTCATATTAGGGTGATGTGAGTTTGTTTGTGTTACCACTTCAAGCAACAACTGTTCACATGTATAGACTTCACCATATCCAATCTATGGATGGTGTGCCTTTCTTTTCAAAACAGTTTCTTTGTGTGGTCCTGCTTCTGCAGCACTATCTGTCTACACATCTTCCCCCACCTCTTCTCAGCACTCAGATGTACAAATGTTTGTACATTCAAAGGCAGTGAGTAAGCTGATTATCATGTTGCATCTCAAAACTCAGTCTACGTATACAGAAACAAACAGTGTCGCCAAATCCATAGCATGGCACATGGAACCAGCGTGCCATTCAGTCCCTGGTTTTGTGATCAGCTGTCTTCGTAGCTCTTTTGTTAGAACACTACATTTATGCACCTCAGCTGCCATGGTATGTAGATATATGGAGACAGTGTTTCTCCTAGGTTGACTGCTTTGGCCTGGTGGATCTTTACATCAGCATACATTAGATCCACCCCATAGCTCCTATTAGATAAGAAAATATGTCACTTTAAAAGTTGGTTTGCCTGCATCTTTTGCTATTTCCTTCTTCTAAAACAGTTATGAAGAACATCAGGAGCAGATGCCAAGAGTTAAATTTTAATTAAAACAAAATTATGACTGGTGTGTTAACTGAATGCCAAATTAATCAGACCACACAAGGCCAAATTGCCTCCAAAGTAACCATTGGACCAGTTGCTGACAAGCAATGTAGCATTTAAAAGGCTATTTTTTAGTTCATAGTGGTGCACCGCTGCAAGATAAATATAGGGAAACACAAGAACGGATATGTAGCTTTATTTTTGGAATTTAAAAAAGATTTTATTTTGGTCTGGTGGGGATTTGCACTGGCTTGCAGCCTGCTAGGCCCTCATAATTATAAGGGAAATACTGGAGAGCATAAAGCTGCTTGGAATATTCACAAATTAGTATGCAGCACTGTAAGTGTATACATTTGCATACGTTTTGACCTGCTATTGTACTGTTCTTATAGTATTTCTATTTCCTATGTGTTCTTTAGCCAAGTTCCAGTGTCAGATGATAGATATCATTAGCTCACCTGAACTGACAGTGTGACAGCCACATCATCAATACAACAAGCGCTGTCTTTGAAGAGCAGTCAATGAGGTGCAACCTGTCTCCTAACACTTCATGTGAGAGAGATAAAGGACAAGAATATCCTGTGTTTTAAATGTCAGACCTGGGAACAGACAGAGGGGATTGTCATAACAAAGGTTTGCAGTCTAATTAGAACCACTGGAGCCAGTTTCTAATTAGAACAGATTTTCAGAAGCTGTATTCACAAAGGATCTTATCTCACCATGAGGAGTCCCCCTCAAAGCTAAAGTAAAGCACTAAAAGCTCAGAAAAGGGTTGACCCTGTTGCTACAGATAACAGAATGCTTCATAGAGGAACCCATTCTATGTCAGTGTCAGTGAATGTGATGTAAAATATTCATCAATATACAGTAGTGTGATGGATAAATTCATGGATGAGACCGGTAAAGAGCTTTCATAAAAATATATATGAGATTTTTTATAAACTGTGTTACAGATTTCATAAATGAAACAAAGGAAAATATTGATGTGTCAATTATACTGTACCTGACATCAAATACCATAAGCATGTGACATTTTTCCAGCTGAAACAAAACAAATCATGATTCTTTGATGTGGTAATGCTACATATAGCACAGATTTTACTGGGCAATCGCGTGACAGCACAAAAATCACATTTATTTATGTATTAATTGTAGTCGGAGATTATTAATTAATGTGCACATGAAGAACTGTCAAACAAATTGGGGTCTAAAGAGCATTTTTGGTTTGATGAGTAATTGTGAGACTGAGATCATCAGTGCTGCAAACTGTATTTTTTTTAGTGTCCAAATAGCATTTAACTGTGCAGGCAATCACCTCCAGTGTTAAAATATTAGTTTGATTTGTTAGTGAGCTAATTGAATCCTTATTTAATGGCTGCTGTCAAAGTGTGGTTTTAAAAGTTTAATTCATTGACGCAATGTGGCACATTACCTGCGGCACATTAGTGTGTGTCGGTTTTAGTGACTAAGGAGTCTTGTAGATGTTTAACATTTATACTGAGGAGCTACTTCTAATGCTAAAATGCTTTGTTAATGGCTCTTAAACCAAAAACCAAGGAGCCTTAATGGAAGGACTGTCTGACAGCCCTTATTTGTATGAGTATTTTCTAACTGAGCCAGTTAGGGGCTGGGGGTTTAAACCACAAATGTCATTACAATTCAATATTATATCCTTTTATTGTACTACGATACGATATTTGCTGGTATCACAAAGTCTGTCGTGATGCATCTTCGATTCAGTGGTCTGTGATCTATATTAGATGGTATCAGTAAATGTCCTCATTGTTTTTTACATGGTTGCTTACCATTATCTGCTTGGCACTAGGCCGCTTGCACTGTTTGAATGTTTAGGAAGGAGGTGTTCTTGGACTGAAATGGTGACACAGATGTGCCATGGGAATTTCAAAATTAAAGTGATGATATTTATCGATATTTCGTTTGGCATTGATGATATTGGAGTGTTGATCATTGAATTGATGTGTTGATCCAGATTGTTACACCCCTATGTGGAACTACTTTTTGCCTAAGGATGATTTGTGAATATGGCCCCAGGTCCTTGAAAAGAGTTTTTACAAGACCGTATTTAATGTTATTTGAAAAGAAGTGAGTAGACATTTAAAAATTAAAGATCTGTGCCTCTTCTTTTGTGTCCCTAGATTCATCGTTAACGGACAGTGGCTCCAGGTCCCAGTCTTCTGTCATAGTCACAGAGAAGATGCTCGGAAAAAGAAATCCCTTCTCTGGGGAGACGGTTCACCTGGAGCCGCCCTCCTCAGCTAAGATCCTTCTTGAGTGCAAGCACCCTGAGCACAGACCAGTTCATGCGCTGGACACGGAGCAACCACTTGACAAGCACTTTCAATCCAAGAGCAGCCAGGACAGCAGTAGTGAATGTTCAACAGGGTTTAAGTTTAATAAAGAGATCCCCTACATCCCGCCAGTCAAACATCCCATCCCCTGCAAGTTACCCAATCACCCTGAGGTGTCTCCCATCTGCGTAGACAAGCAGGACATACGACCCCTGTACACCTATGACAAGAAAACCTCCAGAGCTTTGGATAAGACAGACCTAGAAGGTTTCCCATTTGGTCACGGAAAGGTCACCAAAAATGGGAAAAAGTACGGCAGCATAAAGAATGTAGAAACGAACTGTCTGTCCATTCTTAAGAACCACAGGACTTTCTCTCTCTGTTACTCCGAGCTGAGAAACTGCTCGGCTAAGACAGAGCTGGAGCTGAGCCAGAAGGACAGTAAAAGCCCCATCTTGAGAAACATCTCCTCAGCCCAGTCACCCTTGGTGGAGGACGAGTTTCTTGATCCTCAGGGGGAAGAAATGGACCAGGACAGTGAGGAGGGAGATGTTGGTGAACTCAAAATCAGGTACGAAGACTATCAGGAAAATAAGACTGAGAGGACTATAGTTGCCCAGCAGGAAGCACACTACAAGTTCTTTCCTAGTGTTATCCTCTCCAACTGCCTCAGTAGGAAGAAAGCTGGGAGCAAAAAGCTGGCTGATCCCTGCAGCAAGCTTGAACAGGCGCAGCCTCGCAGATCGAGGCTAAAAGTGTATAAAAAGAGGTTGGGAATGGCAGGACAGAGGAACAAATTAAACATAATTGAAAGCTCTACCTCTGACAGCCAGGACAGCACTGGCCTCACCTCAACCACACCTGCTTGTCCAGTGACTTCAGACGCAGAGATGCCAGTTGTGGAGGATAAGTTGGTAAAAGAGGCTGAGCCAATTAAAGATGAGCCAGTCATTAAGACAGAGCCAATTGCAAAGGAGGAGCCAGAAAGTGAGGCGATGTCATTAAACGAACAGACAGAACCAGTTTTAGAGCCCTCTGTCATCACAGTTTCCAGTTTTTCTGAAGAAGCTAAAGACTCAGTGGTGGATCGGTTAAGCCCGTTACACGATGACTTGTCTGCTAAAGTCACCTGTACTAAATCTTCAGCACTTCCTGGTAGTAAATACACCCTGAGGGCCAAAAGGAAGATGATCTATGACAGTGAGGATGGAGAATACTCAGGTGCCACTCGGTCTAAAAACTCAGCCTCTGTCAAAGAACGGCTCAAGGACACCAATGTCACCAGTGGGCAGGAAGTAAAGTGCCAGAAACGGCGCAAGAAGGAACCCCCTATCATCATCAAGTACATTATTATCAACAGGTTCAAAGGACAGAAGAACATGCTGGTGAAGATGTCCAAAGTGAATGCAGAGGAGCAGATGGTCTTGCTGACACCAGACAAGCTAAAGCAGTACAATAAACTAGCCCCTCTTAAGGATTTCTGGCCCAAGGTGCCAGAATCCACTGCTGTCAAGTTTCCCGTCACTGAGCCAAAGGCCAAAAAGCACCCCAAAAGAAAGGCGAAGGTCAACTCCACAAACAAGAAAACAATCGGCAACTCCTCCAAACCTCGGGTTAGACAGGGTCAAAGGGTCAAAAGGACTAAAGGTTGTCAGAGGGGCCCAATTCTACCCTCTCTGCCACCACCTCGGCCATGTTACTGTGAGCTAGTAGATGACCATGACATTGAATATACTGATGTCATGGTAGAGCTGGGCTACCTTTCTGATAGATCCCCAAGCCCTACAAACTCCACACCCCCTCGTTGTTGGTCCCCAAGTGATCCTTTTATGGACACCAGGAGTTCAGAACAGCTGATAAATCCACTCAGCGACCCATGTCTTAGTTCCGCTTTTCACACGCCACGCACAGTGTCTTCAGCCAAAGGAGCACGAAGTAAGTGTCAAACTGCCAAACCTAAGAAATCCACAGAAACTAAAAAGAAAGTAAGCAAGTCTGTCACTAAGCCTCAGAAGGAAGAGGAACCTAAGAAACAGAAATCAAGGCAAAAGAGTGATGCTGCAACAAAGCAAAAGAAGAAAGCTAAAGATACAGCTGAAGAGACCACCAGTAGTTCTACAACCACCACAAGACCTAAAAAGTCTCGCAAGAAGAAGACGGAGGAACCCAAAAGCCATGACTCAAGTAAAAACAGCTCTCAGCTCCTTTTTCCAGAAGATGAGCTACCTCCTTCTGAGAGTTCCTCTCAAGACGTTCCTCCATTTCAGCAGCCGGTGAGCACAGATGGCAACAGCCAGGGTAGTTCCCAGCCAGCATCTAAATCAGATTCCCAGTCTATTGAACCAAAGGTTGAAGACTGTGAGACTTCCATCATGGAAGTCAACCAAAGCTTTTCAGCACTGGCTCAGATGAAGCAGCAAGGTTGCCAGACCACTGTGGTAAAGGCAGAGGCTTCACAGGAGGAGTGCACAGCTCCTCCACCTCCTCTGGCTGGTAGACCCTTACCGGAAGACAGTAAAGACTCCCAGCGAGCAGCAGCCTCCCCTCACTTAGGCCCTAAAAACGGAGAGATCCCCACTCTCTCTGAGACCCCCTCTGGCTTGGCTGTCCTCAAGCAGCTTCTCCAGAAGAGGCAGCAGGGACAGGCCCTTCCTCTACAAGTGGTCGGTACAGACAGCCACTCCACTGCCATAACTCAGGCCACAGCACTGCTAGATCCCACAACTAAACCAGCTAAATCCAGAAGAGCTCCCTCCACTACTCAAAGGAAACCCAGGACCCCAAAATCTACCACTCCCAAGGATAAAAAGCCCAGAATCAGGAAAGGCAAGGCAAACAGCACTCAGCCAGATCTATCAGTGAAGCAGGAGGACTGCATGTCAGATGACTGCCCCATCTTTCTGTCAGACCCAGGCCTGGACAGCTGCACCTTTATAGAGGATAGCTTGTCACCTGAACTCCCGCACAACTATACCTTTGATATAAATGCCATTGATCAGACAGAGTTCTCAAGCCCATACAGCGGCAGTCAGTTTGTCCTGACTGATAAGAATTTACCACTTAAGTTCCTGAGTGATGTCAGCCAGGAAGCTGTATCTGCTCAGGCACTGAGCTTTGAGAAGAAACCTGATAGGCTATTGGATTCTGGGGAAGAGCTTCAAAGGGGGCAAAAAGTAAGACCTGTCAGCCCTGACCTCTTTGATAGAACTGAGAACGGCGAGTCTGTAACAAATCACCTCACATTCCTCGACTCAGAGAAAATAAAGAGCAGAGAATGGGACTTCTCTGTAGGTAAAGCCCATACACTCAGCCCCTTTCAAGACTTTCACTGTGAGAGAAAAGAGTTGCTCTTTTCAGTCTTCGACCCTGTCCAACCTTTGCCTTTAAGCTCTGCGTCATTTGTCGAACATGGGGGCTCCCCGACAGGGGAGCTTCTCGAGGGCATTGATGGACTAACGTCCACCACACCCAGTAGCTCTCCACGTTCCATCAGCTCACTATCCCAGGTGAGGGCAAGCCAGCTGCTGCGGGGAGCAGGAGGCGGAGCCCACGTTCTCAAGCCCCTCATGTCCCCTCCAAGCCGGGAGGAGATCCTCAGCACTCTGCTGGACCTGGAGATGTCGGAGGCCACCTTCCAGGAGCCCTTCTGCAGCAACCCCTCTGATGCACCAGGGAAAGCAATGTAAGACTATGCACCAATGGCACAAACTGATGAAATAATTACTTTTAAGTTATCTTACATGGAAACAAACTGTGTTTGGACTAAGTTTACATGGATGAAAATGTGTCTGAAAAGCTTTTGTGTAAGAAATGGAGCCTTAGTGATACATCAGCATGGCTGACATTATCGGTTGATTATAGCATCATACATAAAGGCATCCTGAAGAATTTTAGACCACTAGTAGTGTTATGGAGCTATGTCTCGACAAGTGGGTCTCCATTTTGCTTATGGTGTAGATAGTCTCAGAGAAACACACGACATGCTGAATGTAAACAGAACTTTTGAGGAAATTGTCTAAGGAAAACGCTGGACATGTGTTTCAGTAGTATTGCTTTTACATAGTTTGTCCTCTAACGGGTACTGACAAGTTTATAATTATACTGCAAAGTGTATTGCTCGATATATATCTGGTTACAGTTCTAAAATAACCAGATTTATGGGTATCTAGTATAAAATATTAAAATGTCAAAATGGAAATTGATACCTCTATCAGATTTTTTTTACAACTCTCAAATATCAATATCAATGTCAGCCTCAAAAATCTAGTACCATAGTAATTAATGCTATCCACAGGGCTTTATTTAATAAATCACTTTGTGCATAGTGCTCCATTTATGAGACTGTAATGAATGGCAATAATTAATGAAATATTAATAAGTCGTTTAATCAAATTCCCCTGGCTTCTCTCTAGGGAGGTTGGCGGCCGCAAGTTAACTGTTCATACAAGGCTGGCTAAGGAGCTAGCGGAGTTCAATGGAGACCTGTCTTTGGAGGGCCTTCATTTCTGGAAGACAGCCTTCTCAGCCATGACGCACCCCGCCAACACTATTACCTCATCTTCCCAAGCCCAGGGAGCTGAGGCCTCAGAGGCAGGTAAAGAGCAGGCCAAGCTTGACCCATCCTCAGCCAGTGACAAAAAGGTCATCCTTCTGCCCTGCAAAAACCCACCAAGCAGAGAGCGTGTGCAGCTGTGGCTGGAAGCCAGGAAACAGTACGAAAGTTTACAAAAAGGGCTGCTGAAGAAGGGGAGGGCTGGGCAGGATGTGGAGGGGGACTCAGAAAGAACTGAACCGCCAGCTGCTTCCAGCAGCCCTGCAGTGAAGTTTGAGCTGTGTGAGAGACTCTCCAGTGTCAGGACCCAAAGGAGAAAGAAGTGCAACCTGTCCTTAATCATACCTCCCCTGAAGAATACAGCCTCTCAGTGTAAATCCACAGAGGTGAGCCCAGTTTCAGATGAAGGTGGTGTAGATTTTGAGCAGGAGGGTGGAGAAAAACATGATGATGATGATGATAAAGCCACCTCTCCAGAGTCCCCAGAGCTGCCTCCTTGGCAGCAGTCCTGTCAGCCCAGCCCCTCAGGGCCCGACCGGCTCAGTGAAAACAGACAAATTGAAAATTCTCCAGAACCATTGTCACCTAGGCTCTCCAACTCCCTGGAGAGACTAGGGGAGAATCTTAGTCCTTTGCACCTGGATGTTGGAAACAGGGAAGAAGGGAGGACTAGTCCCAAACTCCTTCACAGCACCCCCTTTTTAAGAAGAAGGCGGAGAAGCAAGGAGGATGTGGAGCCAGTGTGCAGCACGCCCATATCTGAGGGTAAGAAAGCAGCTGTTTCATTCTGTCTGCAACCTGTTTCAGTCATCTGTAATTGACATGTGTGCCAGGAATTGATCATGGCTGATTTAATTCTTTGAATTAAGTCTAATTTGGGCAAATCTGTAATAAATATTCATTGTTACTCTGCTCTTCCTGGTCTTATTCCTGCTGCAGAGGATCCCATTTCTCAGAGACTTCAGCAGAGGAGGAGAAGCCAGGCGGACCCACTAAGAAGAGTGTTACTGACCACACAGATGAAGGTCAGACCGCAAGTTTTGATTTTTCAAACCTCTCACCACATCAAAGAGCTTTAATACCAGGGCTTTAATCCCAGTATAGAGCTGTGCAAGGAGAATGTCTCATGTACCTGATATTATGCCTCCAGCTTGTTGGCCTGAATCAAGTCAGTCCCTCTTTCACTTCAGCCGTTCGAATTTTGCCTTTATGCCTGTGTTGTCTTGTTCATTGAGATGTCTCTCATGTGCTCTTTGTCTTCCACAGAACCAGTTTGCTGCTTTGAATGTGCCAAAGAAAGAAAACTCTCAGATAGAAGGGCCCAGCATAGCCAACTCTTACGGCTTCAAAATCAGCATGCAAAACCTGCAGGATGCCAAAGCTCTGCATGAGGTGAGGCTGCCACAGCCTTTTCTCACACTCTGTCTGTTTTTGCTCCTTTAGGGTGGAAGACAGGTTATATCAGTCCAATATTTAGTCTTGGAATGGGATAGCATTTCATTAAATGCACTTATTCAATCAGAATACCTTAGAGTATTATTCAAATGATCTTTGGCTGATCGTTAAAGAGCACAATAACCTGACAACAGTCAAAACTTCAGTTTTATGCTTAGCGTACACAAAAAGACTAAAGTCTGACACCGTCTTATATCTTAAGACCGTGAGTCAGGCTATAAGTTACAGGCTATAAGATTTTAGAAGACTGGGGATCTTGCAGGGTCACTATTTGCAAGACTGCAACTTGATTTTCCTGTCTTGCTCCCTCTGGAAAATATTACGCCAAACTCCCTTTAGGAAATATATGGCACTTTGAACAATTCTTTCTGTGTACACAAAAACACACAACTCTAGAAACACAAGATTAAAAGTGTCATATGTCAACAGAATTCTTGTCAATTTGGCATCAATTCAAAAAGATAAACTGTATTTGTGTACAAACATTTTGGATCGCTACCAGCCTTTGTTGCTTTGCTGGGCTGTTTTAGTTGGAGGAGATGGTGGGAATGAGAGGTGCACCACTTCTAAAGTTAAGGTGTCTGACTAAAAATAAGTGCTGGTTGAAGGAAATTAAAGGGATAGTGCACCCAACAATGAAAATTCAGCCACTATCTACTCACCCATATGCCGAAGGAGGCTCAGGTGAGTCCTCACAACACTTCCAGAGATGCGAGGGGAGAGGGGGTAGCAACGCAACTCCACCTAATGGAGGCTGACGGCGCCCCAGATTCAAACGTCCAAAAACACATAATTGAAGCCACAAATATCTCCACACTGCTCGTCTGTAGTGATCCAAGTGTCCGAGAAAACCGAGACTTGTTCACATTCTTCTCCGGAGTCCCCTTCATGTTTACCGCTTACCCAGTTTGCTGCTTCCTGTTTGGTGTTGAGAAAGCGCAGCTATCGGTTGTTGATAATGTTCAAGAAATTGAGCTTCACTATTTGCATGAGCCAAGACTAAAAACTTACTATAATATTGAGTATGTTTGATGTTGTTGAAACGAGGTTATGACCGCCTTACACCTGACAATCGAGATTACAGGAGCACACAACTGAGGTAAAACTCTCACAGTTTTATTTTAACATTGAAAATGTGTCTGCGACAGCAAAGTTGCTTGAAAAGTTGCTTGGTGTAAGGCTGTGATTAGTTGTCAGAATTACCATTTACTAGTAACAGCTAATACCATCATTTTGTTCAGCATTTTAAATCATGACGCAACAGCCAGTGATGACCAAATATTAAAAGTCTGCTACCTGAATGTTTTCTACAGGGATGCTTTCTGATAAAAGACAATGACAAGGAAAGATGAAAGGTTTGATGTATTAGTTTCAGAGCAAATATTGTGCCAACTGGGAACATAATCCAAAATGTTAGAGGCAATTAGCAGCAAACCATAGCCATATGAGAAATAAAATCCCAGGCATCCCTTTTTGTTTAGAATTATTGTGAAGCTGAACTGTCTGGTGTTGACCTGTGGGACCCGTGGTGGTGCTAAGCTGCACCTGTTTTTTTGTTTTACATCGGAGGGAAAGCTGAGAACTCGTCAGAGAGTATGGGAAAACACTGGAGAGAGATTTTGGCAGGATCCAGGGCTGGAGTATCTCTTGAAATGCAAACTGATATTTAAGTGGCTGAGTTTTACCACTGAATCCCATCCTCCATGGAGCCTGTACAGTCTATTAGGATTTATTCCTGCCATTTAATGGACGCTCTTATCCAAAGAGACTTGGAGTGAATGCATCAGGAAAATATGCTCCAATTAGTCTGTCACCAAAATAGTAAGCAGTCATTAGCAAAGGGTGAAATATTGAAGGCTACAGTACTCTGGTAATCCTCCTCCAACTAAAAATATCAGAAAAGAGAACTGCAGAGGAAAAAAAAAACAAAAACGTGGGCATGATGTGCTTCTAAAGAGGAGTTGAGTTTTCAGCCTTAACACTGTTCCCACAGGTCAAATGTCTAAAGATCGTGGCTTCAGATTGATTTTTCCTTTTGACACAACATTGCTTTCTGTCTTCCCCCTCAGGTCCAGTACCTAACACTGATGGGCATGGAGCTCCATGCAAGAACCCGTCGTGACCTTGAGCCTGACCCCGAGTTCGACCCCATATGTGCCTTATTCTACTGCCTCAATTCTGATGCTCCCCTGCCGGACGTAGACAGCACCCAGCTGACGGGTGCCATCGTGGTGGACAAAGACCATCAAAGTAGTGACCAAGGTGAAAACTCACTTTATCATTGCGCTGCTCAATAGAAGGATATTTGTACTAAGATGTTTGCATGTGTAGCATTATTCAAGTGTAAGTGGGCAGCGTTGTGTAAGTGGGTTGTGTATATTGTCACACGATCAGTGCCAAGATGAGCAGGCTGATGAATCTGTTTAAATGCCTTCAGCAGGTCACAGAGGAACAGCGCCCCTGCTGGTCAGATCGGGCGTCTCTGGGCTGCAGGTGACATACGCCACTGATGAGAAGGCGCTGTTTCAGGAGCTGATCACCATCATGAGGAGGTGTGTGTGTGTGGCCAAGCAGGAAGTTTAGCACAGGTCCTTCATATACTATTTTATTAACTGCAAATATGCAGTTGTGGTGATGGAGCGCCAGTCTCTGAGGCAGAATTTTGAGTTCAATTTACTTTCTTCCTTCTTACATTTATCAGTTACAGTCTATCAAACTAGGGGCAAAGAAGGAAAACAATATTGATTTTTTTAAAGCATTATTTTGAGTATGAAACACTATCCCTGGCTCCAACATGGCTGTGCTCTGTCAGGTTTGACCCAGACATCCTGCTGGGGTACGAGGTGCAGATGCATTCCTGGGGCTACCTCCTCCAACGGGCCGCGGCGCTGGGAGTGGACTTGTGTCAACAGTTGTCACGAATGCCAGGTAGGGCTGAGTCACCACAGCTGAGGTGTTATTCCTCTAATAGTTAATGTGCAAGTGTAGGAAAGCAATCAGAGTTCAAAGCAGATCTTTTGTTGGGACAAATATTGACTCGTCTGGATAGACAGTTTTTTGGCTGAAAAATGTATCTATTCTTTTCTTAAGATACATTTTGACATTTCGATGCAGCACTCTGATGTTCAGAAACTCATTTGTGAATTGTGTTGAGTTAAAAAATATTGAGCAGTGGGGACAGTTGAGGATTTGGTACTTTCAGGCACTATAATTGCATTTCATTGTGCATCCCGGTGTTGCAGAATGACAGTAAATGAGCATTGAACTGGATGAAAAGGCACAGCCCCCTCATTTAGTTCACTTCACAGTCGTCTTCTGCAGAAAAACACGTTGGTCCCTAAAAAGGTGGAACTTGGATTAACTTTTGCCACAACACAAAGCAACAGAACACCATTCTACACTGCACTGCACTGTCTAATCACATGTGCACATTCCTGATAGATGGAATTAGTAAAGTAAACAGCATCAATTTACCTTTTACCTCTCTTTACTTGTAATTATCACGATGGAGATAAATTATTTGTTGCTGTTAAAATTCTCCAGGGTTGTAAATAAAGTATGTCTAATACTTTATTCAGTGATAGTATAAACCTCGTAAAACCTAGTAAACCTTGAACATCTGTTACTCAAACTAGGCTTCATCTCTGCAGTACCTGAAGCAACTTGCCCCACACATGCTCAGCAGCTTGTGTTGTTTTAACACAAGGGGCTGTGTTATTTTCTTTCTGAACATCATGCAACAGAATATTTAAACTGAGCAGTCCTGTGAAAACACCTCCATACTTACTGGATGTTGAAGAAAGCAGGGATGTGTGGCAAAGGAATGTCAGATTGAATGTAATCCCACAGATGTTTACCAAAGAGTACCAGGTAACTGCAATTTGTGACTACTTATGCATATCCAATAGTTTTCTATGAGAAAGAAGAAGTTCTTTGCTGAGTTATGTATGAGCTCACTGTTTACTGTCCCACACAGCACATCCCAGCTGGTGGTCGACTAAGTTCCTCTCTTTAAAGGAGGCTGTGCCACATCTAGGCAAATCCATAAATTGACAGTGGCACACAGGATTTTGCAGGAGTAATTATTAGTCGATTATTAAATGTGACAGTTTGAGTGTGGCTGCTGAAAGTCAGGAAGTCCTCTAGGAGTGGAGGTGTGTGAGTGCACTTTTATTTTCCTCTCTGGCAAGCGTTTGTTTTTAGCAATCACTTATTCCAGTCTGAAGGAAGTCATTAAATTCAGGTCAAGAGGAAGTGTGTGTGTGTGTGTGTGTGTCTGTCTGTTTGTGCATACACACTGTAGGTACTGTAAGTACAAACACGTGTGACTTGTATGTGTGTAAATGTGCATGAGAGCACAGATGTATGGGTGAAGCACCTGTGTTTGTGTGTGTAAATCTGAGTGTGTTTGGGTGTTTCCCTGTGTGTGTGAGAGAGAGGAAGAGAGCGTGCGTGTGCCTGTGTATGTGTGTGTGTGTGTGTGTAGTAGTAGCTGCTGAGTGGAGAGCCTCTGGCAGCTCCCCTCCTCCTCTGTAATTGGCTGTCTGTCTGGCTCTGTGCGTGTCCTCAGGTGACTCCAAAGAGAACCGCTTCTCTGCGGACAGGGATGAGTACGGAGCCGACACCATGACTGAGATCAACATCATCGGACGCATCACCCTCAACTTGTGGAGGGTGATGAAGACTGAGGCAGGTGTCCCGGCATGACCTCCAGCCCCTCCCACACGCGCTTAATGTTTTAGCTTGTGCCCTTCTTTCTCTCTTTTTCTACTCT
Source organism: Epinephelus awoara (assembly GCA_035609425.1). Lineage (NCBI taxonomy): Eukaryota > Metazoa > Chordata > Actinopteri > Perciformes > Serranidae > Epinephelus > Epinephelus awoara. The sequence goes on from CM069305.1 coordinate 9,241,739, forward strand.
TTCCTTTCAGGCAGGACACTCACCAGTGTTAGATTTATTCCTGCTCCAGAGGGCACTTCTTCTCTTTTAAATTGAGTTTTATTTAGTCCTTTTATTGAACTATGAATAAAATATATTTTGCATATTGGCAAAAGAATACCCAACATGTATTACTAACATTAGTTTTCATTTCTTGTACGTTGCCTCATCCTCCACATATTCAGTTAGTTTTTTGCTTGTATTTTTGTTTACCCTGTGGATCGCCCTGGTTGTCATTCTCCACTGATGTCTGCATGATGCAGGCTGTGAGTTCAGTTGCTTTCTGATAAGAAATACAATTTATTCTCGCTCAAAACACACAAAGTACCCCGTGGTCACATGCTACGGCACCAGTAGTTAAAGGGGAACACCGCCTAAATTAAGAGTTCTACTATGTTATTGCCATGGCCCTGGAAAGTTTAATCTATATTTGTGAACATGAGCTCCTCTCTCCCAAAACCAGAAACCACAGAAGTAAGTCTCAAACTTGTGATGTCATCAAGTATAAAGTCTGGTGCTGCTCCATAGGCAATGAATGGGAGCCTGATTTTGTGGACCCACAGAATGTTTCGTTTCTGTTTTATACCCAGATGAGCTACTGCAGTGACTGAAAATGTACCCATATACTAAATCTAAATGCTAAATCATTTCCCTGGGAGCTCTCTCTGTCATCTAGAACATCTTTCCCACTTCGCTGTCCATGGAGCAGCTCCATACTTGATGATATCACAAATTAGAGTTTAGGACTCTAGTTTTAGGATTTGGGTGAGTTGATGATGTTTACTGATATCTTTGGACTGTCTTAGACCATAGAAGTAACATGTAAGAATTTTGAAAACGGGCATAGCTCCCCTATAAGTTCAATTTGGGGGAATTTCACCTAATTTCACAGAGTCTTAATGAAACTTGTTACACCAAACTAAGTATTTGTTAATTTTTTTAATACTGGATACTGTGGCCCTCTCAGGTGTCTAAAAATCCTTCAAATGAAATTCCAAGAAGGTCGAACTGTTCACAACTCCTTTCTGTACAAAGGCCATAACCTGTGATTCGTGGTCACAACGACACATGTTAGTAAAGGGTCGCAAGCTGAAAAAACACAGGAGCCACTGTCAGATTCAGTGTTATAGTTTGCACAAGGAAACTTGTTTGACTATACCACCTGCTGTCACACATTACTGTATTAAATGGCTTTTCAGTGTGTTCACCCCTTCAGAGCCTTTCAATTTGATTGAAACATCAACAAAGTCAAAATGTGACGTCTCCACATTCCCTCCAGCAGCATAGCTGGGTGCCAGTTTGTTTAGACCTTTGTTTTGGCATGATGAAAAAGCGAATCAGCAAATCAGGTTTTTAAAGTGTGACTGGCTTGATTAATAAATTAAAGTCAAAGAAGAAGTCTAAGATCATATTTTTATTTTTCCCTCCAGGCGGCATTGAACAACTACACTTTTGAGAACGTGGCCTTCCATGTCCTGCACCAGCGCTTCCCCCTGTACAGCCCCCGAACACTGTCTGACTGGTTTGACCACAACACCGACCTCTACAGGTTTGTGCCGAAACAAAACACACTTCATCAGAAATGTGTTTTATTTTGACGTTTTGATGTTTGTAAAACCACACAGCTCATTTTCTGTCGACTTGATCAGTACTTTGAATAGAATGTTGAGTGCCTGCTATGGCCAATTCATAGTTTCCACATCCACGTGTAGCCCATTTTTTGTGCCCACGTGGACTGTATGCATAACAATCATGCCGACTGAGCATGCTGCGATCTCCTGTTCCACACCCCAGTCCAAAACACTGTGGTCCAGTCAGCCACAGCCACTTCACCACAGTGAAGTTAGTCAGATATTCAACAGACATTCACTGCACTCCCTGCAGCATCTTAGTAGTTTCACTTTCGCCTGATGTCAGCAGTAGGAGGACAGTAAGCTCACCTCCCAGCCCTCTTGTTTACTGCTGGGGGCTTACGCAGACCCTCAGTGGTACACTGAATAAATTCATGTGCACGTCTGCATGACTGCAGCTGCACGTCGATGCCCGAGCATTAACTCATTAAGTTTGTATGCTTTACTGTTCCTTTGTGAAGCACCTTGTGAAGCTGTGGTCAATAAAAACATTGTATTTTAAGGATAATGCTATGGTGTGTGTGTGTGTGTGTGTTAGGTGGAAGATGGTGGACCACTACGTGAGCCGTGTGCGCGGCACCATGCAGCTTCTTCAGCAGAATGACATCATCGGCAGAACCAGCGAGCTGGCCAGACTGTTTGGGATTCAGTTCTTCCACGTTCTCACTCGAGGATCGCAGGTACAAATACACACATCACATATTTCACACCCTCTGATTGGTCCACAGTAGTCTGTGCTGTAGCCTTAAAGCTATCAGAGGGTTATTAATGGTTACACTGGTGACCCTGGCCCATGTCCTGATAATGTTCATCAGTGAGAGTTTAAAGGATCCAAGTAGTAACTATGTATGTGTCGTGTTCTTCCTGTCTCTCCTACAGTACCGCGTTGAGTCCATGATGCTGCGTGTGGCCAAGCCCTTGAACTACATCCCTGTTACACCCAGCATCCAGCAGCGAGCCCAGCAGAGGGCGCCACAGTGCATTCCCCTGGTGATGGAGCCCGAGTCACGCTTCTATAGCAACTCAGTGGTCGTACTGGACTTCCAGTCGCTTTATCCCTCCATCGTCATCGCCTACAACTACTGCTTCTCCACCTGCCTCGGCCACGTGGACAGCCTGGGAACGTAAGGACATGACAGACCCACACACCCACAGCGTGCGCTCCAACTTGCTTAGGTTGCATGTCTGCCAGGAAAGTCTCCTTCCAGCACTGCCTTCCTTCCCTCATTATTTTTAATGGAACAGACACGCTGAGAGCTCTGCATGATGTTCACAGCTCAGAGCAGAGAGTGCTGCAAGTTAGGATACATTTCAGTTTTTTTTCACCAGGATTACTGTAGTTGCATAGCAACAGCAGGAACCATGAACACTTTTTTTCCCAACATGCATATGTCTACTACTCCAAGGTAAAAGAAAAAAGAGTCATGCCTGGCAGACAGAAACTGGCTTCATGCTCCTCATTCTCAGCAGACATATAAAGTGGCAAATTAGCTGCAGGGGTAGTTGGAAATTTCACAATATCCAAATCAGAGCAGGAAATGTACTGGATTTTTTAAAAGTAACATAACCATTTTATACAACACAGTTAGTTGTATTGCATATAATTATTATACATTTCATCAACTGTTTCCTACATTCAAATAGATAACCTGAAATGATGCTAAAACAGATACAAGCTACGTTGGGACTGAAACAGGGTTCTCTGCACATCTTCCAACAACATGCGGCTGAATCAGGTGCCTCTCAGCTTAAGGAGAGAACATCAAGAGAAAAGAAAGGACTTTAGCTCAATGATAAATTTAAAGCCTTTAACAGACCTTCCAACATCACTGTGTCCTAGTCTGAGTCAGAGAGGACAAAAACGAAATACATATAGCGTGGGAGTTGCCATTGTCAGTGCACCACAGTCACATCATGAACAACAAAAGAACAACAGATCACAGATATCTCTTAAAGTTACAAACATAGAGTACAAAACACAGAAAGTCATGTAATGCATCTATCATGTTAAACAAATGAAAGAAAACATGACAAATTCTTTTAAGCCAAAGGGCTGATGGGTGTTTTTAGTGGGCACTCTTTATTCAAGAACAAAGTTTTTGCTTGATATTTTTATCGTTAATAGAACAAAAATGCCATACATTTGCTGATTCCAGCAGTGCGAGAATGTGATGCTCGTCTCTGTTTACGTCATGTGAACTGAACATCTATAAGTTTTGGACTGTTAGTTGGATAAAATAAGACATATGAAGACCTTTCACTCTTAAGGCATTTTATAGATCCTGTAAAATAAAGCATGGTCTGCTTGTGATCCCAGCAGAGGCTGCAAAAATTCACCACATAGCATGGGGGAATTATGAGGCAGTGGACCTCTAGACACAGACATGCAAAAGGCCCCACCACCTCTTCTACAAAGGAGCAAGACATGCAGACTTTGTGGTGGTTCTGCTTTTATTTTTGTTGTTTTACGTCTCATTGTAGTCATTCTGCCTTCTTCATTTGTGGTTTTGTGTCTGATTGCAGTTCCTTTGCATCTCTGTCTGGTCTTTTTGAGTCTCTTCTGGGTTGGTGCATGTTCATTTGAGTGGCATTTTACAGGTGAAGGCCAGGGGGACTCCTGACTGGGCCTGTTCCCAGTGGGCCCATTCAGTTATCCACCCATGCCATTATGAGATTACTCCTGTCTAAATGTGTCCCATTGTTTTCTTGGAGTAGCTGTCATGAACTGTCAGAGGACTTCATAAAAGTAAAACTGTCTAGTGATTCACAAATATGTTAAGATAAGTCAGAAAAAAGAAAATAATTTTGAGTAGCAGAACAATGTTTTTCCTTCTTTCTAATCCCAGGAGTCATTACTTGCAGCCTTGTACTTAATAAACAGGTAGCGGTAATGATCAACAGCCAGAGTTTTAGTAGCAGGGGTTTGACTGTTTGGCTTTGAGCTTCGACCGGTAGTGAGTGGTCACACCTTTCTGCCACAGTGAGGCTGCAGCCTGTGAGAGGAAAAACCTGCAAACTCATCAACACCATGTCACACCAGACATCAGTCTTAGTCGTACTCGGGTGATGGAGCGATAGCGTCGATGCTGCAGTGCTGCCTGCAGCACAGTAACAACTGATTACTGACACAGAATGAGAATTCTCTCTCTCTCTCGAATGACATTCATCCACGTGTGTCTCTGTTTCAGGCCTGACGAGTTTAAGTTCGGCTGCACCTCGCTGCGTGTTCCTCCTGAGCTCCTCTACCAGCTCCGCAATGACATCACCGTGTCTCCCAACGGCATCGCCTTCGTCAAGGTACAGCACCCTCTACTTTAAACACGGAGAAGATTTTATCTAACACTCAACGCTGTCCCGGATAAACACTTGGCCCTAATATGAATCATCTCTGAGTCCTTCAGCAGTGCAGGTTTATTAAGGGTCATTAGCTGCTGCGGAGGCCGAGCACGTCTACAGAAAGCCCACTTCATGCTCTACGTCCCTCCATTCATTGTTTTCATTCATTCACTCAGTGCTCCACACTTTCTGGCTCTGGTCCCGCAGTCTCATTACGTAACACACACACAGTACAGTGAACACTGACCATGTGTGCTGAGGTTATTAAAAGGTACAGAAGGAAATCAGGTTTGCTCCGGATATGATTTTGTTTCTCTGTTGCTGGAGATTTGGCAAAAACGATCCTGATGTTGTTTAGACTGGCCATCAGTGGACTTGTTTGTGGACCACTCTGTTGCTGTGTCCTAAATCTACACTGCACACTAACTGTACACACTATGTATTATTATTCATCGTAATAGAACACTGTGAGAGCAATCAACATACTTAACTGTTAGGATACATTACCTAAAACGCTGGTCGTTAATCAAGCTGACTTTAGAGCGCTGCTGCTGCCAGATTTTAAAAAGATTTAATACTTATTTTGTTACTCTAACTCTCCCTGGAGCTGTTTCACTTCACCTCTGCAATTTGTTTTAATGTTTTTGCAGCTGTGAGTAGCATCTATTTCCTTTGCGCATTGCAGTGCTGGACATTGGATATCGTCAACAACACCAAACTCAAGTCCAAAAGCAGTTTTTGCATTTATTTTTCCAAAATTGGGACACAGTTCATGAGTTTATGAGTGCTTGATTTATTCGATAAAGATACATCTGTTTAGGTTAGAATGTGAAAAAGAACATCTCGTTCTCTGTAAAGATACCATGAAGTGTTTGTGATAGTGGTTTGTGGGGCAGTAAAAGTTTGGTTGTCATCTGCTGCTAGATGTTTCTTTGTTTGTACATAGAGCCAAAAAACTGAGTTGTATTTTGTTGTACGCTCATCTGTCAAACATTAGTTTATGTCCTTTTATTTCATGAAAACTAAGTAGTAACAACAATGTAAATAAGTTCCGGAGAAATCGAAAAAATTGATATTGCCCTGATGAGTAATGAAGAGACAAAATGGTCAGCTCTGTTTGGGACAACAATCTTGAGTTAGAGCACAAGAGCCATCTCTTTTTCACCACGTCATGTTAGCGATTAGCTCGCCTTGTTCTGTAAACATGTTGCTAAATTTTACAGAGCTGAGTTTATGGTAAACATAAAGTCCTTCTAAAAGATGATTTATGATTTCTTACAACCCATTAACATTTAAGATAATTCAGGACTAACATTAGCTCCCTATAAATTGAATAAACATGATTTTTACCAGCTATGCTAAGCTCGTCTGTATTAACAAATCAGTTTAACCCTTTTTTATAACAGCTGATTTATTAAATGGGAGTTCTACTGAGTGAAACATGACGCTGAATTTAGCAGCAGACCTCAGTTATGTCAGTATAATTAGGTAGTGTTGATACACATAACATTTATTTTTATACGACATGAAAGAAATATGGTAAGTCAGTAACAAATTCTCAGCCTAGATGACTTGTGGTCATCTTAAAACACAGTTTAAGGTGTTCTTACTGCTAATCAGATTTTTTACAGCCAGGAGAAAGATATTCTCTGGCAAAATCCATTACAGTATCATGAAAGTGACTGACCTCCGCTGACTACAGCAAACCAAGAAAGACAGAAATGTGACTTTAAACCAACTACAATTTTCAGTCAGCAACAAAAAATAAATTGCCTTGAAAAAGTTCTTGAGTGTTTAGTGAAGCAGCGACAATAGATGTCACATCAAGTTCTGTATATACACTCCTATTGGTTACGTTATGGATCAGCATTCTCAACAGTGCCCATGACTCTGCTTAATACAGTGCAGAAACAGTCTTGTTGGTGTTGAAGACTCCATCCCAAACATGAGATGTGTTTCATCTGTGACAGGACCAAATTAGAGTGGAGACACTCTCTTCATCACTGCACCAGTGCTCACCCTCTCTGTTGTTTGTGTCCAGTCTTCTGTGCGTAAAGGTGTCCTGCCCAGCATGCTGGAGGAAATCCTGAACACGAGGATCATGGTGAAGCAGTCAATGAAAACCTACAAGCAGGACAAGGCCCTGATTAAGCTGCTGGATGCCCGGCAGCTCGGACTCAAGCTCATCGCCAACGTCACATTTGGCTACGCCGCCGCCAACTACTCTGGACGCATGCCCAGCGTGGAGGTAAGCTCATCAAAGGTTACTGTCAGCTGTCTGCACTGTGCACACTGTCTCACCAAATTCTGCCAATTTGGATTTATGAAATTCTCTCAAACTTCAGTGGGTAAAGTTATGACAAGGAAAGTAGCTTTATTTTTTTATTATTCCAAATATCACCATATTTAAAGCCATCTGTGGCTGCTCTGGAGAGGTGGAGTGGATATAACACCACATATTTTCATGAAGTTCCGTTTCTGTGGCTCTTGCAAACCTCTAATGATCTGGACCATGGTTTCCTGGAAGAAAATGCAAACTTAATCTGTGTGAAATAGACATATCTGCAGAACATTTCATTAATCCTGTGCTGCAGTATATGTTATCACCTACGTCTCACCTGCCCTTTCTAGGTTGGAGACAGTATCGTCCACAAAGCCAGAGAGACCCTGGAGAGAGCCATCAAGCTGGTCAATGACACCAAGAAATGGGGAGCGCGTGTTGTGTACGGAGACACAGACAGGTAAACGTCCCACTTTAACAAATCCAGTCACTGCTCCATCATCAGATCAGCAGGAATACAAGTAAAACATGGCGACTGATACAAACTGATGTCAGCCTAAAGCCACAACTGACACACTGTAATAGTTCCTGTTAGCTGTCTCTCATCGTGAGTTAACACTGTGCTGATGTGTCATTGCTCTCTGATAACACCTCTACTGTGTTCTCATGGAGCTCCAGCACTTTTAACAATCAGATTTTTTTATTGTTTTGACAACTAGCTTCAAGGCACTAATTAATGTTAAGTATCAAAAAGAAGGCAACTGTTCTCTTCTCCAAGCAGGGATTTGCAGACTTTTTGTTCCTGCAGGGTTTCAGTTTAAGAGATGTGAAGTTTTAAACTGCAGGAATCCACTTCTCAACTCTTCTACACTTTGCTAATCAAGCAAAATCACGTGATTTGGGAAACCAAAAAAGGAGATCTGGGTCTGTATTTAACAAGCATCACAGGAGGAAATAATCAGTAATTCTCAGTGACATGTAGTTGGTCAGACTGGCAGGCTTCACTCTGCCACCATGCATATTAAGTGCAATTGCAGCACTCGTCCTTACAGTGCCTGTGTAGGAGGCTGTATTGCTTTAAATCGAAGTGTATGGATGAAAAACACCACAGAAATTCCTCCCACTCTGTCAAGTCATGTTGCGTTCAAAACTGTGTACCATGAACTACATACCCAGTTTGTGTACTATTGTTCAACATTCTTTTGTGAACATAAACAGTAGTATGTATCTTGAGCTATAATCACCATGTCACTTGGAGAGAGCCTGCTTGCTGGTTGGAGACGCATACTGTAACCATAGTAACCTGTGCTGACCTTGGCTTGACACTGGCATCTGCAATACCTGACCGCAGGCATGATGAACCTCTTGAGTTTTTGTTTTTTCTTAATGTCTGTAGGAGTACTTCAGCTGTTGGAAAATGCAAACCTTGGGGGTTAGGGTTAGCTAAATGCTAACATTAGCATGCTAACAAGCTAATATGTAGCCAGTATAATATTTATGTGTGAACCAAATTTCTTTCCATACTATCTAAGTACTTTTTGAGATGTGTGACCAACTTACATCCCTGGAGACATGTCATTAGCATGGCTAACAAAAAGCCCAAACTCACATGTTATACCTGTAACAAAGCTCAATAACCTTGTAATATGTCATCCATCTGTAATGTGTCCCTACTGCAAAACTTCATATAATGTTTCCTAAATCGCACGAGGCAGCAGACTTGTGACCAAAGGTATCACCTCTAGAGGTAATTTTTACTTATTGACATTCTTACAAAGCTGTCTTAGTTGCTGTCTGCTGTCTGATATGTTGTTTACCACATTGCATTGTGGGACATTTATGCAAGCATAGTGTCCAGTGTTTGCATTCCTTGATGTTTCAGTGGAAACACTACCCACTTTTTGTACTATTAGTTTCATATGAAGTTTATTAACATAATCCCACTTACTGTTTTAGACTACTAAATGGCAGACACACCATACTGATTCCAGAGAACTAGTGTGACAAAAGCCCTCTGTTGCGCCACCTGGCGTCAGTGTGTCCCCGCCAAAAGGTTGTACATGAACACACTGCAGAGACTTCAACCAATGGCCAACCAGCATGTACATGCTGCACTTATGTGAGAGGAAATAACTCTCCACATCAGCAGACCGCGAAAGACTGTATTCAACATTCAAAAAGTGAAACCGAAAGACCATCTTGTTTCTGGTTAGCCAGTTAGCACATTAACAACACAGTCCAATGTTGAAAGAACGAAGCATATTTACTGCATGCCAGTGAACAATAGCACAAACCATCGGGAAATGTTCCTGATCACGAGCTTAGAGTCTTAACAAAAATAATCTCATCTCATGTAACAAGACAATTCAATCAATTCAATCAATTTTATTTATAAAGCCCAATATCACAAATCACAATTTGCCTCACAGGGCTTTACAGCATACGACATCCCTCTGTGCTTTGGACCCTCACAGCAGATAAGGAAAAACTCCCCCAAAAAAACCTTTAATGGGGAAAAAAAACGGTAGAAACCTCAGGAAGAGCAACTGAGGAGGGATCCCTCTTCCAGGACGGACAGACGTGCAGTAGATGTCGTACAGAACAGATCAACACAATAAATTAACAGTAACAAGTTTGTTTTGGCCCCACTCCCTCTTGACTTTAGCTGTTTGTTTACCTTCCTCACTTCTGTTTCTCGTCTTGTGCGCTGAGCTGAGTGTTTTTTATTCACCAGTGGGCTTCGCCATCACCAATGTGATCATCATCAGCCAATAAACAGCCAATGGGGGCTGATGAGGGCCAACGGTGTGGGACACACCTCACTGACTAGAGCAATAGATGCTCACAGACGGCCCAACATGGACTGATGGCCGGCCGTCGACTTGTGTCAGGGGATTAAGAGTGAAAGCATTTAGTCAATTTCCTTTACTCAGGGACTGACTCTTATCTTCAGAGAGCTCCACAGGAGTCCTCACCTGTGCCACAGTGATGATTTGGATTTGGCACTACTTACAGTTTTGGCAGCAACAAATCACTTTTTGATTGTTGTTACAGCAACTCAGATAATTAGCACTTGAATTAATTTCCCACCAATCAGCTTGACATTTAAGTCCTGCACTGTGGCAGGAATGTTTAGTTGAACTTGTAATCCAGTTCCAAATAAGGTGCTTGATTAAAAACAGACCCTGCACAAGAGGTTGACTGACTTTCCTCTGCTAATTAACGTTTAGAGATATGTTTTGGGACTGTTTTTATGCCTTTATTTGACAGCCAACAGAACAGAGATGATACTAAATGAGGGAGCAGAGAGACAGAATGAACTCAGTTACAGCTGTGGATGTCATGGTTCATGCTCAGCTCTAACCTTAAGGTCAGCAGGTCACCCCAGCTGCTGAAGTTCTTGAGCACTGACTGGAACTGAGTGAAGGGATGGTGACGTACAGAGCAGATGGACTGTTGTACTGAGAGCCGCTGTTTGTGTCTCTGTGTGTTTCGCAGCATGTTTGTTTTGCTGAAGGGAGCCACCAAAGAGCAGGCTTTCAAAATCGGCAACGAGATCGCCGAGGCGGTGACTGCAACCAACCCCAAACCGGTCAAGCTCAAGTTTGAGAAGGTAGTGCTTCACACACACACACACACACACACACACACAGTACACACACACAGAGGCAGCAGCCTCGCTGTACTGCCTGCACTTTGATTTTGATTTGTCAGTCCAGATTTTCTCTCTTAATCGGCACATGTGGACACACTCAGAGGTAATTATTGATCTGTGTGTGTATGTTTGTGTGTGTGTGTGTGTGTGTGTGTGTTCCCAGGTGTATCTGCCCTGCGTGTTGCAGACAAAGAAGCGCTACGTGGGCTACATGTACGAGAGCCTTGACCAAAAGGAGCCCGTGTTTGACGCCAAAGGGATCGAGACAGTGCGGCGCGACGGCTGCCCCGCTGTTTCCAAGGTAACAGGCAAACCCCTCGTTTCACTCTGCTCTACACCAATCACAGCCATGCCAGTTTTCTTCCCGCTCTCGTTTACTCGGACTGCTTCACATGTGTCAATCAGGCAAAAGAGCCCCGCCTGCTCGGAGACATGATTTGTTTCTTTGTTAATCTGGAATCATATTTAAATATCACGGGATGACACAGCAGGTTGCGCTTGTGTTTGTGCTTTGGTTATATTTTATATGAATCTTTCTTGATTTGAACCACTTTATCTCTATGTTAGATCTTTTTCTTTATTCACTCTTTATTCTCCTCTCATCTGTCTTGTCATTAATGTGTGTTGTCCAGATTCTGGAGCGTTCCATTAAGCTGCTGTTTGAGACTCGGGACATCAGCCAGGTGAAGCAGTTTGTGCAGCATCAGTGCGTGAAGGTCCTGGATGGCCGGGCCAGCATGCAGGACCTTACCTTCGCCAAGGAGTACCGGGGCAGCGGCTCGTACCGACCAGGGGCCTGCGTGCCCGCCCTGGAGCTCACCAGGTGTGTGTGTGTGTGTGAGACAGCACAGTACAGTGTCAGTGGCCATTTGCAGGGAGCCACATACAGACAAACACCACACGGAAAGACAGAGAAAGTCCTTAGTTTCACTCGGGTCTCCGCGCAGCAGAGAGCAGGAGAGCTTCCTGTCAACTACAGTTACAGTAGTCAGTGTGAATCCAATTACTACTTCCCCACAGTGCTCATTGTCTGGCTGCACTAGCCTGCATGTACAGTACCTGAGTCTGTTGCTAGGCAACCCAGCTCTTAATGGGTGAAAAAAAAAAAATCTGATTTCAGAGGCATGGGTGAGAGGGAAACGTTCTGCCTCATTCATGAGCACCAGTACAGTTTATCTCATGTATTTATCAGGCGGCTTGATTCCTGATGTTGCTGAATTAATTATGTTTGATTGTGGAAAATATTTGATGGCAGCAGAGCGGCATTAGAGCTCTGAGGTTCAACAGTTTTGATGACAGTTGTCAATTTTTGTGCTTTCCTTTGTCTCAGGCGTATGATGGCGTACGACCGTCGCCTGGAGCCCCGCGTGGGCGAGCGGGTGCCCTACGTGATTGTGTACGGGATGCCCGGCGTACCCCTCATCCAGCTGGTGCGTCGGCCCATGGAGGTGATTCAGGATCCCAGCCTCCGCCTCAACGCCACTTACTACATCACCAAGCAGATCCTGCCGCCGCTGGCTCGCATGTTCCAGCTGATCGGTGTGGACGTGTTCAGCTGGTACCAGGAGCTCCCCAGGGTGAGATGGAGAGGAGTTAGGAAATGAGCAGCCATTATGATGTTTATATCACTCTGCAATTAAGAAGCAATGCAGATGAATGGTGATAATTTACATAAACAACCCACATGAAAACCTTCAGTATAAATGCAGAAAGTATAAGAAGCACTTCAACGTGACAGAAAAACCTGAATGGGTTTGAGTTTGGAAAATGAATTGTATTAGAGCACTGTTGTGTTGCTTCCCCTCCTGTCACAATAAAAGCAGACTCTGAGAAGGTCTTTTCCTTCAGTGTGTTTAGTGGAGAGAGAACAAAGGATGAAGAGAAAATCTCTCCTGTGCTTCCTGCTGAGGATCGAATGAGACTCATCAAACTGCAGCGCTGCTGCTGCTGCCTCAGTCTTTGTGTCAATACTAAAGTCAGCTTCCTCTCTGACAGACCACACATGCCATCTGCTGGTGGAGCTGAGAGCAGAGCCAATCAGAGTGATGAATGACCTTATGCCGCTGTGTGTGGTCGTGTGAATGGCCACTGATTAGATGCAACAGTTTCACAATCTGATCCTTCTCTTAACTCCCGTCTCTGCACACAGATCCAGAAGGCGTCCTGTTCCTCGGCGGTGGGTGGAGAGGAAGTGGGGAGGAAGGGAACCATTTCCCAGTACTTCACCACGCTTCACTGCCCCGTGTGCGACGACCTGACCCAGCTGGGTGTGTGCTCGCGGTGCCGCGCCGAGCCCCAGCGTGTCGCAGTCACGCTTTACCAGGACATGAGACAGTGGGAGAGTCAGCAAGACAAGCTGCTGAAGGTGAGACACTCGGCAGCGTATAGTTTGGGTTCTAGCTCCAGACATGTTTTAACATTTTTAAACTGGCATCTTCTACAAAAGTGTATAAGGGCCAGTGTAGGAATGTAGGGGAAAAAACATGTCCGATTATGGTTCAAAAATTGGAGAGATGTGGAGAGACGTTACCTTGGCTGTGTTCAGCCCCAACAAAATGTCGTAAAATATAAATTCTTAGAACTGAAAGTAATAATGGCTCACGCTCACCTCGGCCTCCAGCATGACTCTCTGTGTGGATTGTGTTGCTCTTTGTACTACGTCACATGACTTCATGGCAAAAAGCCCTGAAGGCAAACGTTCCCCATGTAAGATTAGAGATAGCTTGGATAGAGTACTGTGGCTCCCACAAATACCAATTTATGTATTTAGAATTTAAGAGAATATTTAAGTTTTTTCTCGTAAAGTTGCGAGGTTTTTTCTTGTAAATATATGACTTGTATCATGTAAATTACCCCAGACTACCATTACATCAGACAAAAGTATTCACACATTTACAGAGTTGTGTGAACACAATATAATCAAGATTTAGGTGCATCAGTCTGCACTCATGTACCAGACAGTATGCACCATGTCATACAAGCATTTCTATACGGAGAGAGGACCTTCCTCCATCCTATCTGTCGGGGGCCACACAGTAAGACACTGTCAGTCACAGTTTGAGATAACAGGAACACACAAAACATTTTTACAAGTCTTTGTTCGTAGCAGCCTTTGGCCCTGTCTCCACGGGTTGTTTTTATAGTCATAGATAAAGCACTGCTACAACTGTGATCTGACTCTGAGCTGGCAGGGCAGGTAAGGTCAGAGATAATCAAATACCTTTCATATCTTACAGACTCAGCCTTTCTACAGTACAAATTTAAAAAAAAGAATTGCCTCAAGAGTGTATGTGTGTGTGTTTGTGTCCAGATCTGTAGGAACTGTAGCGGCTGTGCAGAGCGGCAGGTGCCCTGCGTGTCTCTGGACTGTCCCGTCCTCTACAAGCTGTCCCGGGTCAACAGACAGCTCTCCAAGGCCCCCTACCTCCGACAGCTGCTGGAGCAGTTCTGATTGGCTCCCGAAACCAAGGAGCTCACCCGCTGATTTGGTGCTAATCGCTGCCCCTCAACCCCTACCCCCATCTCAGTGTTTGATTGTCCACTCAGTTGTAATAGTTTAAATAGTGCTTCGATTGAACCCCGTCGGGTTTTCATCCTGTCTTGTAACTGTTCTTCGTTCTCCAAGTATTTCTCTGCGTGTGCAGACTGTCTGGTTGGAGCCTCCTGTGGGGCTCGCGTGTGTCCTCATGCTTGTTTGCTGCCATCTCCATTAGCTGCTATGGGCCGAGTGAAGCTGGTGTCTTTGGCGACACAGCGACAGACTGCCTGTCATGGAACTGAGAGCAGTCCAATCAAGGATGAGTTGTTGTATCACGTATGCGCTGTAGCAGTTTGAAGTCATTGGTTTTTAAGGAGCTCCTTCCAAAAACTCAAGACAAACTACATTCAAACCACTAATTGACTTTTCTTCATTTTTATATCGGCTGCAGTCGTTGTGTAAATAGTTCCTGTATAGCTCCATCTATAATCTCACTGTGCATTAGCATTAAAAAAAAAAACTAAAGCTCCGGCCATGAATGCAATCAAATCTGTTTTTATGCATTCTGTTAAAGGATGCCATTTTTCATGTTTCTTTTAACCTTGATTGTATCGATGTTCATTTTGACAGATTTGACACTTCACACTCTACAGAGTGCGGCAACTGGAAACTATTTCAGTTTTTCTAAAAATCTGGGACTGTTGCAATACTGTATTTTGATAATTTATGTCATGAAGAGTCTATTGTTTCCTTGTGCATATATGGTTTTGTGTACTGTGCAAAAAAAAAAACAAAAAAAAAAAACTCTGTCATCAAACCACGTCAAGATCCAATCTTCAATTCCCCATCCAGCCATACACAGGATCTGTGTATTTGTATAAATGTATAAAATAATAATGAAGGAGGTGTTTTTTTGTTTCTTTTTAATGGACATTGCTGTGGGTGGAGGTTTGAGATTGATATAATAAAAAGTCAATGTATTAAAATGCCTTCTGTTGATGATTCTGTTTTTAAGAAAAAAAGATTCAAATGAATCACAGTGACAACATGTGTGATTGAGAGATCCACGAGCCACGACACGTCACAGTACATGACAAACAACAAATCAAATCTCTTCTTTACAAAAGTGCAACAAAAACTTCATTCAAATGGTACAACTTATCATCACACATTTCCTGCCGTTGATGAAGTCACTGCAATAGTGCAAAATGAATGTACATTTTTTAAACGTGTTTTTGGCAGCAGGGCAGCCTGATGAAGAGTGTGACCGTCCCTGGTTCGTCTCATCTACTCTGCTCATGTGTCCTCGAGCAAGGCACTGAATCCTACCAGCCCAGGGACCAATGATGTACTATTTAAAACCGTTTGTAGCATGGCGGTACCCTTCATCATCCAGGAGCGGTCCAAAAGCTTCCAAAGACGCTGATGACTGTGCAAAACCCCCAACTCTGAGTCTCTGAGTCACCACACTACGGACAGTTTATAAGCTGCACAGGTTTCGGTCAGTAGTGTTGCATTCACTGCACAATAAATCAGCTGTTCATAAATATCTGAGTTTTTAAGCTTCTGGACGACAAATGAGCACAGACGTGTGAAGGCATGGCTCTTCTAGTGTTCAGTGAGAGATCAACAGCACTTAGGAGTCACAGGCGGAGGGTTCAGTCTCTCTTCTCTCTGTCCAGAGAGAGCAGCAGTTTGCGTCTAGGGGAGTCTCCTACCAGGGAGATGGTGTCTGAGAAAGAAGCTCCACCTGCGGGCTCTGTCACCAGGTGGTTAGAGGCAGCAGAGCTCCCTGTCAGACCAGTGACGTCAGGAGGAGAGGAGGCCTTGCTGGGTGAGCTGATGAGACTTGCCGTGTCGTCCATTTCAATCACCTCAAAGTCTGCGTCGTTCCACTGATCAGCCTCGTCCTGCTCCTCCTCTTCCTCCTCCTCGTCGTTGGCTCCTGAGTCCAGCAGCGCCTGGCGGTACTCGCTGTCGTCGGCGTCAGGCCGGCCCCTGACGCGGGGTTTCCGGCTCTGGCTGCTGGGGGCCGAGGCCAGCTTGTACATGACCGGGAAGAGGATGGAGGTGAAGGTGGCAGTGATGAGCGACAGGTACATGAGCAGAGGCTGGTCGTGGAACTTCCCCAGCAGGAAGCCTACAAGAGCGGGAAGCACCATCTCGCCCAGTGCCGCCCCCACCACGAAGGTTGCCGCCATGTGGGCTGTCACTGTGGTGTACTGCTCCACCCAGGAGATGCCACTGGGGAAGGTGGTGGCCATGGAGGCGCCATACAGACCAGTGCAAAGCCACAGAGCCACTCTCTCCTTGCTGAAGAGGCAGAGAAGCAGAGAGGACACAGTGGAGCCCACCAGGCTGAGCAGGATCATGGTGCCCGGGTACATGCACGCCGCAAAGAAGATGGCCAGCCCCCTGCACGCCGCAAACGTCCCCCAGAACAACGAGTTCAGCCCAGCTGACTGGGACTGAGGCATGTGGGCGTAGTCCTTGGCGAAGGTGAAGATGAAGGAGCCGTATGCTACCTCCGCACCTACATAGGCAAAGAAGAAGAGGAAGAGCAGGACAGTGAGAGCTATGTGATGTTTGGCCACCAGGGGCTTTCCCGACGACGTGCGGGCTTTGTCACGCGACGAGCCCCTGCGGGAGTAGAGGATGAAGAAGAGGAAGGAGATGAGAAAGACGAAGGAGCCGATCACGATGTAGGCCCACATGGATTTGAGGGTGCTGCTCCTGCTGTGGATGTAGCGGATGAACGTGTGAGCGTCGGGGGCTTTGCTGTTTGGCTCCGTAATGACAGGAAGTGAAGAGTTGGTCGATGTGATTCCTGTGCTGTTGATGACGTCAGTCCCAAACAGCAGCTTGGCTATGATGGGAGACACAAAGGCCCCGGCCGCGAAGCTGAAGTGCAGAGCCTGCATGTGAGGGCCCGCCTGCTCACCCCATGTGTTCAGGATGAGGACGTTACCACCTGACGGACAGAGGAGAAAAACATTAATAAAGCATAAACCATCATCAACATGGTGTCCTGCAGTGACATCACATTTACTAATGTAAAGTGCTCTTTCTTTCTCATACTTTGATGGACACACACTGTGCAAAACATCCACTAAGGAAAACTTCTTCAGGTATTCACTACAGTATAAAATCACAAAGCTCTGCAGGTATCAGAGGTCAAATTTTTAATAATGTGCACGTAAATTAATAAGCAAAGCCCTCAAAGTAATAATGTGGACACAACTTGTTATCTCATAAAATGTGTTTTAGGAGCAGCAAAGACAACACAATGTGTAGTGTTAGAAAACACTAATTACAGCCATAAATCTCTGTCAAAGTCTCAAATCTAATACAAACTATATTGAACCCAGGAGAGGATGTTAGCTGGCAGTGCGTTATTTTAAGCTTACTTCAAGTTGGCAGTAATAACACTTAGTGTTAACAGAGTCTCAGCAGGTGGCTATCCTAAATGCTATGCCTGGAGTTAAAGGGACAGTTCACCCCAAAATCAGCAACATCTCTTTCCTCTTACTGATAGATTAATAGATAAACTTTGTCTGTCCCAACAGTGACAGAAAATCAACAATACACACGACTCACATTTAAAACACATGATAGAGGCACATTAAAAAGGGGACTATAAAAGCAGCAGCTAATAAAAGCATGTTGAAGTGCGCTGTCTATTTTAGATTGTCCAGGTTGGTTACTGCAAAGGGAAGATCAAGATGGTAGTTATACAGTTCAGATAGAGGAGTTTGGGGTGAGCTGATTATTTTGTTGGCCTGATTAGATATGTGGGAGAGTTTTGTGTTGTGTTTGGTGCTGAGAGTTGTACCAGGATGAAATGTTAGAGGTGAGAATGGATTCAGTTTCAGTCTAGATTATTTTGGTGTGAGTTGCAGAGTGTTGGAGATACCAGCTGTAGAGATGTCTACCTTCTCTCCGATATAATGGAACTAGATGGCACTCAGCTTGTGCTGCTCAAAGCGCCAAAAAAAAAATACATTTGAAAAACTCAACAGCAATGTCTCTTTCCAGAAATCATGACCTGGTTACTTAAGATAATCCACAGACCGTGTTGTGAGCAGTTTCATGTTGGGACTATTTTCTTTCTACAGTCATCAGGTACCAACTTCACCAACTTTAGAAAGTAATGATATGATAGTGTTGAGTTTACAGTATACTGTGCTGCCCCCAAGTGGCCAAAAAGAATGAATGAATCCGGGTTCAAAACAATCCGGATGTAAGGTGGTCGTTTTAATTCTCAACAGTGTAGAGAAGACAGAAAGCAGATAATCAAATGCAGGCTCTCCAGCTCAGGCCAACAGCAGCTAAACAAACGTCCCACCAAAGCTGTGAAGCATCAGCTATTAACACACCTGGGCTCTGAGTTAATCCTTGGTAGGTCCTGCCCTCTACCAGCCAGCCAAATAAAGACAAAAATATATATCAATAGTCACAGACCTTTTCAACAGCAGGGAACTCCTACACACAATGCTGCCACCATTAGTGACATCATTTACATCTCTGCCTTTCCTGTATTATAAGCCAAAGGTGAATGAGCTTAGGTACGAGGTGCCAGCCTGCTGCTCCTCCCTACATAACCAGACCGACCACAATAACCTGCTGCATCAGCTCCTACTGCTACAATGACTTCACACTGTTAAACTGAGGGAGTGACTCAAGTCATTTGTGGCTATAATTCAGTAATTTGAGAGCGCTAATTTAAGGCCCTGCAGGGCAGCACATATGTTTTCATTCCTTCTGACTGATTAGGCCTCGTTACAGGAAAGTTTGCTGATGTCACAAAAACTCCATATTCTTTAATATATCTTCTTCACTGCAGATATGTGGACTTGCTATAGCAGGAAACATTAACAATGACTCAGTTTTATCAAGTGTCACAGTAAGCCATGACAGTGAGTGACAATGTTATCAATGACACCAGTGGCTTTCCTGCTATGACAAGTCGAAATGTCTGTGAAAATGCTCTATTGAAAATCATACAGCAGCAAGATGTCCCGCCCTGACTAGCTCAGCAAAGCTAACAGGAAAGTTTAGATTACTTTGATTAAAACCAGTCAGCCAAACGTCAAAACAAAAGCCTGTGAGGATGTACTGTGTGTTTGAGGATCTTGAAGTGGATGAAGGGAATACATTATTAATTAATCAACCTCATGTTTTAAAGGTACCTTCTGTATTTTCCAACCTGGACCCTATTTTCATTTTCTTTGTGTCTAGGTGACTAATGGGGACTACAAATATTGAAACTGGTCCAGTATTGTGGGAAAAGGCTACAATGTAAACACTCTGGGCAATTATGCACCGTCAATGCAGGTCCATTAAAAGTGCTTGTTTTTGCCACTGACAGGCTCAGATTGCTATTTCAAGTGCCTGACAACATTATGGAAAGGATCCCTACAGAGATAGACCTTTTTGTTTAACCAAAACACAGACCTGAAATACCTATCACCAAACCTACCAGAGTCCATTTTAAAATAGGGTCCAGATTAAAAAATATCAAAGTTTCCCTTTAAGTGTTGTCTTACCTGTATCCAGAATACCCATAGACATCCCAATGCTGGACATGAGCCCAGTGAGGAGCAGAGCGTGCGTACAGAAAGGGATAGCACACATTCCAACTGATGTGACCAGCATAGAAAACCCTGGAGGGCAAGATAATAAGAGAGAAAATGTGTCATCTTGGTAGAACATGTTAAACGAGTCAAAATAAAGTGTGATGTAAACCAAGTAGATGTCCAAAAAAACAGGGCAGTTATCACAAGTTACAAGACATACACCACCGTGTTGGGGGACTGACGATAAGAGACAGATCCCTTTAATCACCCCACCCAACCACAGACTTGATGACATCTTCGTCACAAAACAGAGATAAAGTTTTAAAGTGGGACCTAATTGCAGCTACAGTGCAACACAACAGCTGCATGTGGACGAAGTTTACCTAGCAGGAGATGTGGGTTCATGCAGTCGAAGAGAATGCCTCCTAAGAGGGATCCGCCGATGTAGCCCGCAGAGCGGCCGACAAAGATGTAAGAAATGTTGCTGATGTTCTTATTCACATTCACAGCCAGGTCCTCGAACGTGGGGCCAAGAACAGAGATACTCATCCCCTGGAAAAACAAGAGATCAGCAGGAGTTAGAGCGAGAGAATAAAGTTACTGCATGTGATAAAGACAGATCTACCCCTGGAAATTATTTCACATCTTAAAATGCATGCTATATGCAACATGACCTCTGGGCGCAGTGCATTCAGGTCAATTCAGGCAACTGTTGAGAGAGATGTTTAAAACCCTGCCTCTTCTGTTATGGGTGTCTCCTTGTATACACACAAAAAAGCTTTGATATTAATGTATATTAAACTCCACTGTTATCACCTTTGACTATGTACACAGAAGAAGAACGACAGTGACAGATTTCCATATCTATGATAATGTGTTTTAAGGTGGAACTGTTTCTCTAACAACTATCCTATTGTTTCCTAGACCACACTTATGAGCCAGCTTCTTTGTTTCCAGGTTCACAACTAAGTTGAAAGTGAACCGGGGTGTTGCTGAAATAACAAAGCCATTGTGTGTTTTACTTTTCCTTGTGTAAATGAAGGAGACAAACGTTACAGGAGTAAATAGAGACACTCAGGTGTATGCTGATGGATTTCAGTAATCTGATAAAGTGGCTGGCGAACAAGTTTTGCAACTATGTAAATCCTGTCTGTGCAGGATACTCTGGCATGCACTTCCTGCACATTACAACTGGCCTTTTGCTGACTGATAGCTTGTCTCTCAGGGAGTAGTAAGACCAGGTTATTCATACATGTTTCACTGAGCAGCTTGTGCATTTATGTCTTTTTTTGCTGTGCCTTTGTATCAAGGAGCGAAACAGTGGATGCAGGTGATCCACGTGGGTCATGAGAACTAACTTGTCGCTCCTAATTGTGGTGTACAATAAAATAAGGAAGGGTTGCAGACGCTGGTTATGCCAATAAAGAATGTCTGACAATAACTTGTCATTTACTGTGTACTATCTTCATTTACTCAGATTATAAGATGATTCCTTTTACAGGTGTTGGCTATGCTACCTGACAGCATTAATTAGAATAACTCTGGCTGAGTAGATAGCTATAGTTAGCTATCTGGCTGCCATTAGGGATGCATTGGTGCACTGAACAGCATTGTATCCTGATATTTTTGTGAAGCAATATCGTACTGTTACATGGGCTACAATAATACATTTTTATTGTATAAATTACTAATATTACAAATACAAATTAAACTTATGGTAGCCTACTAGAATAGTGTAATCAATTGCTTCTTCAGTTTACTAGACACATTTTCTGTAATAAAATGGCTGACTTGAGACGAACAGACTATAAACTTTATATTAGATAATATAGATGTTGACAAAGTTTTCCTTTGAGGACATAATTTGCAGTTAAAAAGATAATAAATCGCAATATATATTAAAGCAACACGTTTTAAATCGCAATAATGTATTATCATGACGTATGTATCGTGATAATACCGTATGGTGGGGCCTCCGGTGATTCCCACCCCTGGTTGCCATATTCATATCTAAACCATGGCTGTATTAGAGCTGGACATGATCTAATAATACACCCGTGACCGAAACACACTCTGGTAAAAGGCCTGAGGAAACTCACAGATATATATTAACAAGATATATTTCTGTATATAATCACACAGGTTTAAGCTAATGCTCCCTCCATACTGTACCAAGCCAGGAAAGATGCACAGAGCGCGAGGGTGACCATCCAGCGCCCGCACGCTCCATATCCGCTCCTCCTTCCGCCGACCCACTTCCACCCGGTCGTCGCAGACCGGTTTCGCCGTCCTCTTGACCGCCTTCAGCGCACTCTTCAGCCCTCTCCCCGGTGTCCTTCCTCTTGTCAACAAAGTGTCCTCCTCCTGGTCGTCGTTGTCGTCGTCGTCCTCCATGCTGCGAAGCGAACGTGCTTCTTTTTAACGACGGTGTCTCGCGCGGCGGACGAAGACATACTGTCAGTTTATGACTGCGACTGCTGGTGGTGATGTTGCGCTGTCAAAGCGCCCGTTAAAGGGCGATAAACGCCTGATAGCGGTCTGATTAGCTTCGTGAGGTTTTGCGCTTCCTGTTTGTAGGTTTCTCCGAATGATTCCTTTAAAATGAAGTCAGTCATCATTTGAGACTGCTGCACGGACCAGAGGATGACAGTGGGTACCACTGCCGCAGCCGCGGGATCCCTCCATATGCCAGCGGCTAATGTATGGCTGCTGGATGTTTGCAAAGATCGTCTAATGACTCAGAGGCTCACTCAGTGTATCAGTGACACACCTTCAGAAGCGTTTTTCCAACCTACTTAGGTGTAATCACGCCTACTTCCGTGTGACGAGATCCTCCATGGCAAAAAACAATTGACAAATGCCATAAAAATATCATAGTATAGTATGTCATAAAAAGTCATAGTATAGTATGCCATAAAAATATCATAGTATAGTATGCCATAAAAATATCATAGTATAGTATGTCATAAAAAGTCATAGTATAGTATGCCATAAAAATATCATAGTATAGTATGCCATAAAAATATCATAGTATAGTATGTCATAAAAAGTCATAGTATAGTATGCCATAAAAATATCATAGTATAGTATGCCATAAAAATATCATAGTATAGTATGCCATAAAAATATCATAGTATAGTATGTCATAAAAAGTCATAGTATAGTATGTCATAAAAAGTCATAGTATAGTATGCCATAAAAATATCATAGTATAGTATGCCATAAAAATATCATAGTATAGTATGTCATAAAAAGTCATAGTATAGTATGCCATAAAAATATCATAGTATAGTATGCCATAAAAATATCATAGTATAGTATGTCATAAAAAGTCATAGTATAGTATGTCATAAAAAGTCATAGTATAGTATGCCATAAAAATATCATAGTATAGTATGTCATAAAAATATCATAGTATAGTATGTCATAAAAAGTCATAGTATAGTATGCCATAAAAATATCATAGTATAGTATTGCCATAAAAATATCATAGTATAGTATGTCATAAAAAGTCATAGTATAGTATGTCATAAAAAGTCATAGTATAGTATGCCATAAAAATATCATAGTATAGTATGTCATAAAAAGTCATAGTATAGTATGCCATAAAAATATCATAGTATAGTATGCCATAAAAATATCATAGTATAGTATGTCATAAAAGTCATAGTATAGTATGTCATAAAAAGTCATAGTATAGTATGCCATAAAAATATCATAGTATAGTATGTCATAAAAAGTCATAGTATAGTATGTCATAAAAAGTCATAGTATAGTATGCCATAAAAATATCATAGTATAGTATGTCATAAAAAGTCATAGTATAGTATGCCATAAAAATATCATAGTATAGTATGTCATAAAAATATCATAGTATAGTATGTCATAAAAAGTCATAGTATAGTATGCCATAAAAATATCATAGTATAGTATGTCATAAAAAGTCATAGTATAGTATGCCATAAAAATATCATAGTATAGTATGCCATAAAAATATCATAGTATAGTATGTCATAAAAAGTCATAGTATAGTATGTCATAAAAAGTCATAGTATAGTATGTCATAAAAATATCATAGTATAGTATGTCATAAAAAGTCATAGTATAAGTATGCCATAAAAATATCATAGTATAGTATGCCAAAAAAATATAATAGTATAGTATGTCATAAAAAGTCATAGTATAGTATGTCATAAAAAGTCATAGTATAGTATGCCATAAAAATATCATAGTATAGTATGTCATAAAAAGTCATAGTATAGTATGCCATAAAATATCATAGTATAGTATGCCAAAAAAATATAATAGTATAGTATGTCATAAAAAGTCATAGTATAGTATGTCATAAAAAGTCATAGTATAGTATGCCATAAAAATATCATAGTATAGTATGCCAAAAAAAATATAATAGTATAGTATGTCATAAAAAGTCATAGTATAGTATGTCATAAAAAGTCATAGTATAGTACGCCATAAAAATATCATAGTATAGTATGCCATAAAAATATCATAGTATAGTATGTCATAAAAAGTCATAGTATAGTATGCCATAAAAATATCATAGTATAGTATGCCATAAAAATATCATAGTATAGTATGTCATAAAAAAGTCATAGTATAGTATGTCATAAAAATATCATAGTATAGTATGTCATAAAAAGTCATAGTATAGTATGCCATAAAAATATCATAGTATAGTATGCCATAAAAATATCATAGTATAGTATGTCATAAAAAGTCATAGTATAGTATGTCATAAAAAGTCATAGTATAGTATGTCATAAAAATATCATAGTATAGTATGTCATAAAAAGTCATAGTATAGTATGCCATAAAAATATCATAGTATAGTATGCCAAAAAAATATAATAGTATAGTATGTCATAAAAAGTCATAGTATAGTATGCCATAAAAATATCATAGTATAGTATGCCATAAAAATATCATAGTATAGTATGTCATAAAAAGTCATAGTATAGTATGCCATAAAAATATCATAGTATAGTATGCCATAAAAATATCATAGTATAGTATGCCATAAAAAGTCATAGTATAGTATGCCATAAAAATATCATAGTATAGTATGCCATAAAAATATAATAGTATAGTATGTCATAAAAAGTCATAGTATAGTATGCCATAAAAATATCATAGTATAGTATGCCATAAAAATATCATAGTATAGTATGTCATAAAAAGTCATAGTATAGTATGCCATAAAATATCATAGTATAGTATGTCATAAAAAGTCATAGTATAGTATGCCATAAAAATATCATAGTATAGTATGCCATAAAAATATCATAGTATAGTATGTCATAAAAAGTCATAGTATAGTATGTCATAAAAAAGTCATAGTATAGTATGTCATAAAAATATCATAGTATAGTATGTCATAAAAAGTCATAGTATAGTATGTCATAAAAAGTCATAGTATAGTATGCCATAAAAATATCATAGTATAGTATGCCATAAAAATATCATAGTATAGTATGTCATAAAAATATCATAGTATAGTATGTCATAAAAGTCATAGTATAGTATGCCATAAAATATCATAGTATAGTATGCCATAAAAATATCATAGTATAGTATGTCATAAAAAAGTCATAGTATAGTATGCCATAAAAATATCATAGTATAGTATGCCATAAAAATATCATAGTATAGTATGTCATAAAAAGTCATAGTATAGTATGCCATAAAAATATCATAGTATAGTATGTCATAAAAAGTCATAGTATAGTATGCCATAAAAATATCATAGTATAGTATGCCATAAAAATATCATAGTATAGTATGTCATAAAAAGTCATAGTATAGTATGTCATAAAAAGTCATAGTATAGTATGTCATAAAATATCATAGTATAGTATGTCATAAAAAGTCATAGTATAGTATGCCATAAAAATATCATAGTATAGTATGCCATAAAAATATCATAGTATGATATGTCATACAAAGTCATAGTATAGTATGCCATAAAAATATCATAGTATAGTATGCCATAAAAATATCATAGTATAGTATGTCATAAAAAGTCATAGTATAGTATGTCATAAAAAGTCATAGTATAGTATGTCATAAAAGTCATAGTATAGTATGCCATAAAAATATCATAGTATAGTATGCCATAAAAATATCATAGTATAGTATGCCATAAAATATCATAGTATAGTATGTCATAAAAAGTCATAGTATAGTATGTCATAAAAATATCATAGTATAGTATGTCATAAAAAGTCATAGTATAGTATGCCATAAAAATATCATAGTATGTATGTCATAAAAAGTCATAGTATAGTATGCCATAAAAATATCATAGTATAGTATGCCATAAAAATATCATAGTATAGTATGTCATAAAAGTCATAGTATAGTATGTCATAAAATATCATAGTATAGTATGTCATAAAAAGTCATAGTATAGTATGCCATATAAATATCATAGTATAGTATGCCAAAAAAATCTAATAGATAGTATGTCATAAAAAGTCATAGTATAGTATGCCATAAAAATATCATAGTATAGTATGTCAGAAAAGTCATAGATAGTATGTCCATAAAAATATCATAGTATAGTATGCCATAAAAATATCATAGTATAAAGCCATAAAAATATCATAGTATAGTATGTCATAAAAAGTCATAGTATAGTATGCCATAAAAATATCATAGTATAGTATGCATAAAAGTCATAGTATAGTATGCCATAAAAATATCATAGATAGTATGTCATAAAAAGTCATAGTATAGTATGCCATAAAAATATCATAGTATAGTATGTCATAAAAAGTCATAGTATAGTATGCCATAAAAAATATCATAGTATAGTATGTCATAAAAAGTCATAGTATAGTATGCCATAAAAATATCATAGTATAGTATGTCATAAAAAGTCATAGTATAGTATGCCATAAAAATATCATAGTATAGTATGTCATAAAAAGTCATAGTATAGTATGCCATAAAAATATCATAGTATAGTATGCCATAAAAAGATCATAGTATAGTATGTCATAAAAAGTCATAGTATAGTATGTTCATAAAAGTCATAGTATAGTATGCCATAAAAATATCATAGTATAAAGGTATGCCATAAAAATATCATAGTATAGTATGCCATAAAAATATCATAGTATAGTATGTCATAAAAATATCATAGTATAGTATGCCATAAAAAGTCATAGTATAGTATGTCATAAAAAGTCATAGTATAGTATGCCATAAAAATATCATAGTATAGTATGCCATAAAAATATCATAGTATAGTTGTCATAAAAAGTCATAGTATAGTATGCCATAAAAATATCATAGTATAGTATGCCATAAAAATATCATAGTATAGTATGTCATAAAAAGTCATAGTATAGTATGTCATACAAAGTCATAGTATAGTATGTCATACAAATATCATAGTATAGTATGTCATAAAAAGTCATAGTATAGTATCATAAAAATATCATAGTTATAGTATGCCATAAAAGTATCATAGTATTGTTAATGTCATACAAAAGCATGTATAGTATGCCATAAAAATATCATAGTATAGTATGCCATAAAAAGTCATAGTATAGTATGCCAATAAAAAGTCATAGTATAAGTATGCCATAAAAATATCATAGTATAGTATGTCATACAAAAGTCATAGTATAGTATGCCATAAAAATATCATAGTATAGTATGCCATAAAAATATCATAGTATAGTATGTCATAAAAAGTCATAGTATAGTATGTCATAAAAATCATAGTATAGTATGTCATAAAAATATCATAGTATAGTATGTCATAAAAAGTCATAGTATAGTATGCCATAAAAATATCATAGTATAGTATGCCATAAAAATATCATAGTATAGTATGTCATACAAAGTCATAGTATAGTATGCCATAAAATATCATAGTATAGTATGTCATAAAAATATCATAGTATAGTATGTCATAAAAGTCATAGTATAGTATGCCATAAAAATATCATAGTATAGTATGCCATAAAAATATCATAGTATAGTATGTCATACAAAAGTCATAGTATAGTATGCCATAAAAATATCATAGTATAGTATGCCATAAAAATATCATAGTATAGTATGTCATAAAAAGTCATAGTATAGTATGTCATAAAAAGTCATAGTATAGTATGTCATAAAAATATCATAGTATAGTATGTCATAAAAAGTCATAGTATAGTATGCCATAAAAATATCATAGTATAGTATGTCATAAAAATATCATAGTATAGTATGCCATAAAAATATCATAGTATAGTATGTCATAAAAAGTCATAGTATAGTATGCCATAAAAAGTCATAGTATAGTATGCCATAAAAAGTCATAGTATAGTATGTCATAAAAAGTCATAGTATAGTATGCCATAAAAATATCATAGTATAGTATGCCATAAAAAATCATAGTATAGTATGCCATAAAAAGTCATAGTATAGTATGCCATAAAAAGTCATAGTATAGTATGTCATAAAAAGTCATAGTATAGTATGCCATAAAAATATCATAGTATAGTATGCCATAAAAATATCATAGTATAGTATGCCATAAAAAGTCATAGTATAGTATGCCATAAAAAGTCATAGTATAGTATGCCATAAAAATATCATAGTATAGTATGTCATAAAAAGTCATAGTATAGTATGCCATAAAAAGTCATAGTATAGTATGCCATAAAAATATCATAGTATAGTATGCCATAAAAATATCATAGTATAGTATGCCATAAAAAGTCATAGTATAGTATGCCATAAAAATATCATAGTATAGTATGTCATAAAAAGTCATAGTATAGTATGCCATAAAAAGTCATAGTATAGTATGCCATAAAAATATCATAGTATAGTATGCCATAAAAAGTCATAGTATAGTATGTCATAAAAAGTCATAGTATAGTATGCCATAAAAATATCATAGTATAGTATGCCATAAAAAGTCATAGTATAGTATGTCATAAAAATATCATAGTATAGTATGTCATAAAAAGTCATAGTATAGTATGCCATAAAAATATCATAGTATAGTATGCCATAAAAATATCATAGTATAGTATGTCATAAAAAGTCATAGTATAGTATGCCATAAAAATATCATAGTATAGTATGCCATAAAAAGTCATAGTATAGTATGCCATAAAAAGTCATAGTATAGTATGCCATAAAAATATCATAGTATAGTATGTCATAAAAAGTCATAGTATAGTATGCCATAAAAAGTCATAGTATAGTATGCCATAAAAAGTCATAGTATAGTATGCCATAAAAATATCATAGTATAGTATGCCATAAAAAGTCATAGTATAGTATGCCATAAAAAGTCATAGTATAGTATGCCATAAAAAGTCATAGTATAGTATGCCATAAAAATATCATAGTATAGTATGCCATAAAAAGTCATAGTATAGTATGCCATAAAAAGTCATAGTATAGTATGCCATAAAAAGTCATAGTATAGTATGCCATAAAAATATCATAGTATAGTATGCCATAAAAAGTCATAGTATAGTATGCCATAAAAAGTCATAGTATAGTATGCCATAAAAATATCATAGTATAGTATGCCATAAAAAGTCATAGTATAGTATGCCATAAAAAGTCATAGTATAGTATGCCATAAAAATATCATAGTATAGTATGCCATAAAAAGTCATAGTATAGTATGCCATAAAAATATCATAGTATAGTATGCCATAAAAAGTCATAGTATAGTATGCCATAAAAATATCATAGTATAGTATGCCATAAAAAGTCATAGTATAGTATGCCATAAAAAGTCATAGTATAGTATGCCATAAAAATATCATAGTATAGTATGTCATAAAAAGTCATAGTATAGTATGCCATAAAAATATCATAGTATAGTATGCCATAAAAAGTCATAGTATAGTATGCCATAAAAAGTCATAGTATAGTATGCCATAAAAATATCATAGTATAGTATGTCATAAAAAGTCATAGTATAGTATGCCATAAAAAGTCATAGTATAGTATGCCATAAAAATATCATAGTATAGTATGCCATAAAAAGTCATAGTATAGTATGCCATAAAAAGTCATAGTATAGTATGCCATAAAAATATCATAGTATAGTATGTCATAAAAAGTCATAGTATAGTATGCCATAAAAAGTCATAGTATAGTATGCCATAAAAATATCATAGTATAGTATGTCATAAAAAATCATAGTATAGTATGCCATAAAAAGTCATAGTATAGTATGCCATTAAAATATCATAGTATAGTATGCCATAAAAAATCATAGTATAGTATGCCATAAAAAGTCATAGTATAGTATGCCATTAAAATATCATAGTATAGTATGTCATAAAAAGTCATAGTATAGTATGCCATAAAAATATCATAGTATAGTATGCCATAAAAAATCATAGTATAGTATGCCATAAAAAGTCATAGTATAGTATGCCATTAAAATATCATAGTATAGTATGTCATAAAAAGTCATAGTATAGTATGCCATAAAAATATCATAGTATAGTATGTCATAAAAAGTCATAGTATAGTATGCCATTAAAATATCATAGTATAGTATGTCATAAAAAGTCATAGTATAGTATGCCATTAAAATATCATAGTATAGTATGCCATAAAAAGTCATAGTATAGTATGCCATAAAAATATCATAGTATAGTATGTCATAAAAAGTCATAGTATAGTATGCCATAAAAAGTCATAGTATAGTATGCCATAAAAATATCATAGTATAGTATGTCATAAAAAATCATAGTATAGTATGCCATAAAAAGTCATAGTATAGTATGCCATTAAAATATCATAGTATAGTATGCCATAAAAAATCATAGTATAGTATGCCATAAAAAGTCATAGTATAGTATGCCATTAAAATATCATAGTATAGTATGTCATAAAAAGTCATAGTATAGTATGCCATAAAAATATCATAGTATAGTATGCCATAAAAAATCATAGTATAGTATGCCATAAAAAGTCATAGTATAGTATGCCATTAAAATATCATAGTATAGTATGTCATAAAAAGTCATAGTATAGTATGCCATAAAAATATCATAGTATAGTATGTCATAAAAAGTCATAGTATAGTATGCCATAAAAAGTCATAGTATAGTATGCCATTAAAATATCATAGTATAGTATGTCATAAAAAGTCATAGTATAGTATGCCATAAAAAGTCATAGTATAGTATGCCATTAAAATATCATAGTATAGTATGCCATAAAAAGTCATAGTATAGTATGCCATTAAAATATCATAGTATAGTATGTCATAAAAAGTCATAGTATAGTATGCCATAAAAATATCATAGTATAGTATGCCATAAAAATATCATAGTATAGTATGTCATAAAAAGTCATAGTATAGTATGCCATAAAAAGTCATAGTATAGTATGCCATAAAAAATCATAGTATAGTATGTCATAAAAAGTCATAGTATAGTATGCCATAAAAAGTCATAGTATAGTATGCCATTAAAATATCATAGTATAGTATGCCATAAAAAGTCATAGTATAGTATGCCATAAAAATATCATAGTATAGTATGTCATAAAAAATCATAGTATAGTATGCCATAAAAAGTCATAGTATAGTATGCCATTAAAATATCATAGTATAGTATGCCATAAAAAAATCATAGTATAGTATGCCATAAAAAGTCATAGTATAGTATGCCATTAAAATATCATAGTATAGTATGTCATAAAAAGTCATAGTATAGTATGCCATAAAAATATCATAGTATAGTATGCCATAAAAAATCATAGTATAGTATGCCATAAAAAGTCATAGTATAGTATGCCATTAAAATATCATAGTATAGTATGTCATAAAAAGTCATAGTATAGTATGCCATAAAAATATCATAGTATAGTATGCCATAAAAATATCATAGTATAGTATGCCATTAAAATATCATAGTATAGTATGTCATAAAAAGTCATAGTATAGTATGCCATAAAAATATCATAGTATAGTATGCCATAAAAATATCATAGTATAGTATGTCATAAAAAGTCATAGTATAGTATGCCATAAAAATATCATAGTATAGTATGCCATAAAAAGTCATAGTATAGTATGCCATAAAAAGTCATAGTATAGTATGCCATAAAAATATCATAGTATAGTATGTCATAAAAAGTCATAGTATAGTATGCCATAAAAAGTCATAGTATAGTATGCCATAAAAATATCATAGTATAGTATGTCATAAAAAATCATAGTATAGTATGCCATAAAAAGTCATAGTATAGTATGCCATTAAAATATCATAGTATAGTATGCCATAAAAATATCATAGTATAGTATGTCATAAAAAGTCATAGTATAGTATGCCATAAAAATATCATAGTATAGTATGTCATAAAAAATCATAGTATAGTATGCCATAAAAAGTCATAGTATAGTATGCCATTAAAATATCATAGTATAGTATGCCATAAAAAATCATAGTATAGTATGCCATAAAAAGTCATAGTATAGTATGCCATTAAAATATCATAGTATAGTATGTCATAAAAAGTCATAGTATAGTATGCCATAAAAATATCATAGTATAGTATGCCATAAAAAATCATAGTATAGTATGCCATAAAAAGTCATAGTATAGTATGCCATTAAAATATCATAGTATAGTATGTCATAAAAAGTCATAGTATAGTATGCCATAAAAATATCATAGTATAGTATGCCATAAAAATATCATAGTATAGTATGCCATAAAAATATCATAGTATAGTATGTCATAAAAAGTCATAGTATAGTATGCCATAAAAATATCATAGTATAGTATGCCATAAAAAGTCATAGTATAGTATGCCATAAAAAGTCATAGTATAGTATACCATAAAAATATCATAGTATAGTATGCCATAAAAATATCATAGTATAGTATGTCATAAAAAGTCATAGTATAGTATGTCATAAAAATATCATAGTATAGTATGTCATAAAAAGTCATAGTATAGTATGTCATAAAAATATCATAGTATAGTATGCCATAAAAAGTCATAGTATAGTATGCCATAAAAAGTCATAGTATAGTATGTCATAAAAATATCATAGTATAGTATGTCATAAAAAGTCATAGTATAGTATGTCATAAAAATATCATAGTATAGTATGCCATAAAAAGTCATAGTATAGTATGCCATAAAAATATCATAGTATAGTATGCCATAAAAAGTCATAGTATAGTATGTCATAAAAAGTCATAGTATAGTATGCCATAAAAAGTCATAGTATAGTATGTCATAAAAAGTCATAGTATAGTATGCCATAAAAAGTCATAGTATAGTATGTCATAAAAAGTCATAGTATAGTATGCCATAAAAAGTCATAGTATAGTATGTCATAAAAAGTCATAGTATAGTATGC
The DNA here is from genome assembly GCA_035609425.1 of Epinephelus awoara. NCBI lineage: Eukaryota > Metazoa > Chordata > Actinopteri > Perciformes > Serranidae > Epinephelus > Epinephelus awoara. Next base: position 9,275,092 of record CM069305.1, read on the forward strand.
CATAAAAATATCATAGTATAGTATGCCATAAAAATATCATAGTATAGTATGCCATAAAAAGTCATAGTATAGTATGCCATAAAAATATCATAGTATAGTATGTCATAAAAAGTCATAGTATAGTATGCCATAAAAAGTCATAGTATAGTATGCCATAAAAATATCATAGTATAGTATGCCATAAAAATATCATAGTATAGTATGCCATAAAAAGTCATAGTATAGTATGCCATAAAAATATCATAGTATAGTATGCCATAAAAAGTCATAGTATAGTATGCCATAAAAATATCATAGTATAGTATGCCATAAAAATATCATAGTATAGTATGCCATAAAAAGTCATAGTATAGTATGCCATAAAAATATCATAGTATAGTATGCCATAAAAAGTCATAGTATAGTATGTCATAAAAAGTCATAGTATAGTATGCCATAAAAATATCATAGTATAGTATGCCATAAAAAGTCATAGTATAGTATGCCATAAAAATATCATAGTATAGTATGCCATAAAAAGTCATAGTATAGTATGCCATAAAAATATCATAGTATAGTATGCCATAAAAAGTCATAGTATAGTATGTCATAAAAAGTCATAGTATAGTATGTCATAAAAAGTCATAGTATAGTATGCCATAAAAATATCATAGTATAGTATGCCATAAAAAGTCATAGTATAGTATGTCATAAAAAGTCATAGTATAGTATGCCATAAAAATATCATAGTATAGTATGCCATAAAAATATCATAGTATAGTATGCCATAAAAAGTCATAGTATAGTATGCCATAAAAATATCATAGTATAGTATGCCATAAAAATATCATAGTATAGTATGCCATAAAAAATCATAGTATAGTATGCCATAAAAAGTCATAGTATAGTATGCCATTAAAATATCATAGTATAGTATGTCATAAAAAGTCATAGTATAGTATGCCATAAAAATATCATAGTATAGTATGCCATAAAAATATCATAGTATAGTATGTCATAAAAAGTCATAGTATAGTATGCCATAAAAATATCATAGCATAGTATGCCATAAAAAGTCATAGTATAGTATGCCATAAAAAGTCATAGTATAGTATACCATAAAAATATCATAGTATAGTATGCCATAAAAATATCATAGTATAGTATGTCATAAAAAGTCATAGTATAGTATGTCATAAAAATATCATAGTATAGTATGTCATAAAAAGTCATAGTATAGTATGTCATAAAAATATCATAGTATAGTATGCCATAAAAAGTCATAGTATAGTATGCCATAAAAAGTCATAGTATAGTATGCCATAAAAAGTCATAGTATAGTATGTCATAAAAATATCATAGTATAGTATGTCATAAAAAGTCATAGTATAGTATGTCATAAAAATATCATAGTATAGTATGCCATAAAAAGTCATAGTATAGTATGCCATAAAAATATCATAGTATAGTATGCCATAAAAAGTCATAGTATAGTATGTCATAAAAAGTCATAGTATAGTATGCCATAAAAATATCATAGTATAGTATGCCATAAAAATATCATAGTATAGTATGCCATAAAAATATCATAGTATAGTATGCCATAAAAAGTCATAGTATAGTATGCCATAAAAATATCATAGTATAGTATGTCATAAAAAGTCATAGTATAGTATGCCATAAAAAGTCATAGTATAGTATGCCATAAAAAGTCATAGTATAGTATGTCATAAAAAGTCATAGTATAGTATGCCATAAAAATATCATAGTATAGTATGCCATAAAAAGTCATAGTATAGTATGCCATAAAAATATCATAGTATAGTATGCCATAAAAAGTCATAGTATAGTATGCCATAAAAATATCATAGTATAGTATGCCATAAAAATATCATAGTATAGTATGCCATAAAAAGTCATAGTATAGTATGCCATAAAAATATCATAGTATAGTATGCCATAAAAAGTCATAGTATAGTATGTCATAAAAAGTCATAGTATAGTATGCCATAAAAATATCATAGTATAGTATGCCATAAAAAGTCATAGTATAGTATGCCATAAAAATATCATAGTATAGTATGCCATAAAAAGTCATAGTATAGTATGCCATAAAAATATCATAGTATAGTATGCCATAAAAAGTCATAGTATAGTATGTCATAAAAAGTCATAGTATAGTATGTCATAAAAAGTCATAGTATAGTATGCCATAAAAATATCATAGTATAGTATGCCATAAAAAGTCATAGTATAGTATGTCATAAAAAGTCATAGTATAGTATGCCATAAAAATATCATAGTATAGTATGCCATAAAAATATCATAGTATAGTATGCCATAAAAAGTCATAGTATAGTATGCCATAAAAATATCATAGTATAGTATGCCATAAAAATATCATAGTATAGTATGCCATAAAAAGTCATAGTATAGTATGTCATAAAAAGTCATAGTATAGTATGCCATAAAAATATCATAGTATAGTATGCCATAAAAAGTCATAGTATAGTATGTCATAAAAAGTCATAGTATAGTATGTCATAAAAAGTCATAGTATAGTATGCCATAAAAATATCATAGTATAGTATGCCATAAAAAGTCATAGTATAGTATGTCATAAAAAGTCATAGTATAGTATGCCATAAAAATATCATAGTATAGTATGCCATAAAAATATCATAGTATAGTATGCCATAAAAAGTCATAGTATAGTATGTCATAAAAAGTCATAGTATAGTATGCCATAAAAATATCATAGTATAGTATGTCATAAAAAGTCATAGTATAGTATGTCATAAAAAGTCATAGTATAGTATGCCATAAAAATATCATAGTATCGTATGCCATAAAAAGTCATAGTATAGTATGTCATAAAAAGTCATAGTATAGTATGCCATAAAAATATCATAGTATAGTATGCCATAAAAAGTCATAGTATAGTATGTCATAAAAAGTCATAGTATAGTATGTCATAAAAATATCATAGTATCGTATGCCATAAAAATATCATAGTATAGTATGCCATAAAATGTCATAGTATAGTATGTCATAAAAAGTCATAGTATAGTATGCCATAAAAATATCATAGTATAGTATGTCATAAAAAAAACAGTCATCGTATAGTATGCCATAAAAAGTTTTAGTATTGTATGCAATGAAAATATCATAGTAGAGCATGCCATAGAAGTCATTATATGGTATAGCAAAAAAACAATCATTATATAGTTTGCCATAGAAATATCATTGTATTCATGCTTTAAATTTTATTTTATTTTTTTACTTTTTTTTTATCATGGTATGCCATAAAACTTATTTTGTAGTATGCCTTTTAAATATCATTAGAAAAGTCATAGTTTTGTATCCCATAAAAAAGTCACAATACAGTAATCCCATAAAAGATTAATAGCACAGTATGCCATAAAATCATCATAGTATAGTATACTATGAAATATCATAGTATACCATTGAAATACCTTTAAAAAAGGTCCAAGTATACAATACCATAAAAAATAATAGTATAACATGCCATAAAAAATAAAAACATACCATTTTACAATATTCCATAAAGAGTCTAATAAAATGTCATGATATAGAAACCCATAAAAATTAGTTTCTCTGTCTAGTTTCCCAAACAGAACCACAGCATATTCAAGCATAATTCATAATAACCTGTTTAGTGTAATAAAATATTACTCACCATATTCAATATTATCCTAACCATGCAGAACATTATTTGCAACAAGAGGCTACAGACCACACAGACAGCCAGTTCGGATGGTAGATAATGTTTTTAGTATCTCGTAATTCGAGCAGAGTAAGACCTCTTTTGTTGTTTTCCTCTCTGACTCAGCTGACGCGTTCATGGGCTACAGGAAGTGTTTGCCACCAGGTCAGCATTGAGAAGAAACAGCGGCCTCTTGTGTCGGGAAAACAATATAGCAGAGGAATGTCATTACCATATCCTGATGTAGGGAGGTGGAGGCAAGACAGCCACAGATGTCAGTGAGACGCCATCACGCCATTGGATACTTGTTTGTACCTCATAAAATCTTCATATCATGAAGATATGAGGCCATGTTGTGGAACAAGTACCTAACATAAATTGGTAGGCTACATGTTAATATTAAATATGTAATACTTAACAAAGGTATACAATTAGGTGCTTACTAATAATAATATTATAAAGTAAAATACTCTCTATTATTATACATTAAGTACTACATTTATGATTTTAGTTATGTACTCACTATGGAGAATGAGCCCTGTCACTGTCACAGAACACTTAATGTCTGTTAAAAGTAGTGGAATAGAAAGTGCCATGTTTCCCTCTGAAATGTAGAATATTAATAGAAAAAGTAATTTTGTGGACATAAAGTTGCATTTAATTTGTTTATTCCAGATAAAAATTGGGACTTTTGTGTCCCAGCAATTTTGGTTTGTGCTGTTAGACTTGATTTACTACTACTATCATGAGCATTGAAGGAAATCGGCAATGGGCAATATAAAGAGCTCTTATTCATATGGATGTAATGTAATAAACAATATGAAAACTTAATATTTTGGTGGCATCCTTTTAGAGGCCCCCTTCAAGGACCCTTGGTTATCCACGTGTGGGGCATTCTTTACCTCCCCGGCCGCTATATACATTGAGAATATTTGTTCCCTCAGTTAAGCCCCTCGGCAGTTCTTCCTGTCAGACTGCTTACAAATCCAGCTTCCTTCAGAAGTATGTGCGACCATGACTGAGCATGAAGAGAATTGGGTTTACAGCATGGAGAGGATTCCTAAGCAAGCTTGCTCTGGGAACAAAAGTCTGTTAATCACCGAAATATGGGTCAAGAGATCATAAAGAAGCAGTTCATTCATTGGTGAGAGACTATGAAGAGGAGGAAGTTAAAGGTTTCACATGTTTGAGGTTGTAAAATATCTGTTTATCAGATTCAGTTTGACTGCACTTGGCCTTCGCTGACACCACGGTGACAGCAATATCCTGAATATCACTGAACTGTGTTAATGTTTAGCTGTGCTTTGCACAGACACTCACAGGAGTGGATTGGATGTTCTTTAGTGCTTGTGTGTGAACTAATAACACACTGTACCAGCCACAGTCATAAATTAGGAGAAAGTCACAGAAAATGTAAACAGCTTTTTTTTACTGACATAAAAATGCTGAAATCTGATTGGTTTACATAACATTACATTGCATATACTGTTGTTCACCACACATCCGGCGGGCGAAAGGAAAGAAGACAGGAAGAATAATATTTTGGTAGAAAACAGTTTGGGTAACTCATGAGAGATAAGCATAAAACAAAAGTCAGCAATATGTGATCAGAAATTAAAACAAAACTATGCTAAAATAAAATGAAAGAAGCAAAGATGCATTTCTTGCAGCAAAGCTTTACAGAGGTGAATCTTTATCTGTACTTGCTGCAAAAACAAAATGCATTCACATACACAGATAAACTGAATAAAGCCAGTGGTTTGATTAGAAATTACAGCAAATTCACAACAAAATGCAATAAACTTTTGGGTAGTACTATGACGGAAAAAAAAACAGTCTAAAAATAAACAAGTCTGCTATAAACAGTCATGCATCATTTAAAAAAAGACTGAATTTAAAGGCAATGGATGTGATTTAACCATAATAAAAATATATATCTAGAGAGGAGAAAAGATGTAAACGCTGTTGTTTCTCATACTTTAAAAAGAAGGCATTTCTGGTTCTGAGCAGCATTAAAGAGCAAAACTTTGGACAGCTAGATGGTTTTTCTAAGACTGTGTAGTTTATTTGCGTTTCTCCACTCACACTCAAACATGAACACTGCTCTGTCCGACTGCCTCGGATGGAGCGACAGGAACGGCAGGAGAGCTCTGCACGTTTACAACATCTGAGGTAGAGAGTGTCACAGTTCTGCACAGGGAAACATCATCGACCCACAGAAAGCCAGTGGCAACCCCACATATTCTTCATATAGAGGTGGCCAGATGGGGGCGCTGAAAATATTTGGGTGGCACACAAAAAATAAAAGCCAGAACTGCATTTCAGGAATACTATTATGCTGTTAAAGCATCTATGATAGCTAAAAACATAGACTAATACCAGTAGGCTACAGTTAACATTTAATGTCACACAGGAATCCTGTTTTAATGTGTCATGTATCCGCACATGCAAGCCGATTCAGTGTTCTTCATATAGGCTGGTTGTCCTTTTCCTTACAAAGACACATTTTCAGCTTTAATTTGAAGGAGTACATTGATTGTATGGAACAAAACATTTACAGGGAACAAGCCTTCTCATGTCTAGAGGAAAAACGTTTAGATATCAAAAGATGAGAGTTCAAGGGAGCCCTTAAAAATGGCCATGCCAGTTGTTCCCTCAACAAAAGCCGAAAATGGAGCCTAAATTTGGAGCATTATTTAGCTCCTTTCCCAACAAGCTATGCCAACGTGGCTGGTGCCAATGGATGCCTTACATTTATAATTTACTTTGGACAGATTGTATAAATGAGATCAAACGTAAGCTAAGCTAAGCTAAGAAAAGCTGCTGGCTTTATATGTTTAACGGACATGGTTGGTACCAATGGATGCCTTGGGTTGCCTAGTTACACACGATACCACTTCCTTCATGCTAGCTTAAAAATGAATGCGCCACAGTCTCTTAAAGACAGTAATGTCTGCCTCCAATTGTTTTCAAAGGGAATTGTATCAGGGGTCATAGCCCCCCCGGCCCCCTCCTTGGGGCTGCCACTGTGTGTTGGTTGCACTGATTTCCAAAAGGTCTCTGAGTTTTCCAAAAGCAATCCCTCACTGTCAACAGTGACTGACTGCTGAGTGACTTCCTAACATGTTCAGATGGTTCGCTAACACTACCTGTAGGCTTTAGGGAGACACATGACAGCAAGCAAACAGGATTAACACACTTTCACCCATTTTCATTTCAGTACATTTTTGGTCTTCAGTGAATGAAATCAAGGCTTAAGGCAAATGCCCGTCAATTACAGCATGACATTCTCCACGACAACTTAAAAAATAAATACCATATGAAAACATAAAACAAGCACCTTTCTATTGAAGGTTAATGAACTGGGCACAGAGTTAATGATTAACTTGACTTCACTGACTAATGGTCACGTAGTCCATGATAAGTCAAACTCATGTCCTCACTTCCATTTCAAATAGTGGAAAGTTAGTCACTAAAATGATAAGATACTGTGGATAAAAGTGTAAAAGCCTCTTAATAAAGTGGCGAGGAACTACATATGCACCAGTATTTCTTTTTCCTTTGGTCCTTTTAAGAGGTCATCCATCCAAGCAGGTGCTCTGCTGTTGACACGGTTGTTTTATGACCTGGACCTCGTCAGCTACTGGGCAAACTTCATTTTCTTTCATATACCAGGAAGCATATGAGATTTTTTTCCCCACTTTAACCAGAGGCACAGCACTGTGAATTTATGTCACACAATGAAAGTGTAAGCTAAAAATATTGGACCAAATTACAGAGAAAAAAAACAACAACTTTAAAAACAAGTCTCACCACAGTTTTTTTTTTTTTAAGAAATACTGCCTAAAGTCAACACTACAGTCAATTAATAGACATATACACAAACACAATGTCACTATGTTCCTTATGAATCAATATTCAGGTTCACAACTGAAAGCTGGTGTACTTGTGCTGGCTGAGAGTTTTGTTGACTGAATAATTTGACATTTTGGGTAATACGCTTACGAGACTCCAGGAAGTCTCACCAAGAAACAGTCCAGCATATAGATATGTTTAATGGACAGATATAAGAGTGGTATCGATTTCTCACGATCTGCTAGGAGGAAAACGAATAAGCGTATTTCCCAAAATGTTAAATCGTCCTTTTAAAGATATAAATGTTAAACACTGACGAGGTTTCTCAGGCACACGGTTCTACAACAAGCAACCCCTTTACATGAGTCAGTCACAGTACAGTCAGGGCATAATTAACCCTTCATGGGGCCTCAGGGCCTCGATTGACTCCCCTATTCCTTTGTATTGTGTCTGTAGTAGTAATAATGAATCATTAGTTTGTGGTTATTACATATAAAATTAGAGTGACAGTTCACCCGTAGGTCAAAAATATATATTTTCCTCTAACATGTAGTGCTATTTATCAGTCTAGATTGTTTTGTTGTGAGTTGCAGAGTGTTGGAGACATCAGCTGTAGAGATGTCTGCCTTCTCTCCGATATAATGGAACTACATGGCCCTCAGCTTGTGGTGCTCAAAGCACCAAAAAAAACATACATTTGAAACCTCGACAGCAATGTCTCTTTCCAGAAATCATGACCTGGTTACTCAAGATAATCCACAGACCTTGTTGTGAGCAGTTTCATGTTGGGACTATTTTCAAACTACACCCATCAAACATATCACGGGGTCCATGAGTAGATGCACTCTTCCTTCTGTGCAGTGATATGGTTGGCTGCTGTAACTGGGTAAACAGAAAATAGCTCCTAAGTAATCAGTTTGAACACAGCAAGCTGAGTGCCATCTAGTTCCATTACTTTGGAAAGAAGGCAGAGATCTCTACAGCCGATATCTCAGCAACTCGTATCTCAAAAGTATAGACTGATAAACAGCACTACAGGTAAGAGGAAAAATATGTGTTTTTGATTTGGGGGTGAACTGTCCCTTTATGTTCCTTATCGCTGCAGATTATACTCTGATTTAGTGGTGCATACATAATTACCAAACTAAGGTGCAATTACTTACCACAAGCTAATTGCAACATAGTGAACATGGAGCCTTTGGGACCCCCGAGGGTCTGGGGCCATGACTTGCCCAGTTGGTAATCCAGCCTTGAGTGCAGTCTGTTGTATTAAAGATGAGATTTCCTGGATCCAGCCTGGGGGACAGTGCTGCTTGTCTTGAGATGATTTGTCCGTGTTTCAGACGGGATGGAAAATCTTTGTGCATCAAGCAGCGTCCCTTGAAGTGCCCGAGCACCTTTATAGCCCCAAAGCTTCATGGCTGACACTAATAATGACCTCTGAATCTCTCAGAGCACTCTTTTGTATGTCTCCTTGAAATACTATGAACAGATTACCCCTGTTTACAATATTTGGCATGCTTTAAGATGTTGTTAACAGGAGAATCCTGTCTGACGGGACACTGGAGATGATAAAGATGGCAGGTTCAAAGAGAAATCTTTAGCAGACCAGTTTGCTTTGCAATGATGCTAATCAATGATACTGACTGAAGCTAAATCAAGTTATGTTGCCCCACGTGACTGGGTTGCTGTCTTGTGTAATCCAATATGTGTTCTTTTTATGTCACATTTCTACATTTAAAAACATACGGTACTGTTGAAAACTGATTGTAAAGAATGGTGTAAATCCACCTTTCCCTTCTGAAAGTGCTTTGGTAAAGACACTGGCAAAAGATGTAAGTCAGCAGCTTTCACACTGCACTCATTGCATATATTCTTTCCCTTGTGACTGTTATTATATGTGCTGTATTCTCAGTTTCAATTTAAAACCTCAAGTTTGTGTGTTGTAAGATTCATATAACTATCTAATGCATAGTTCTGCAGGATCACATTCATGTTAAACTTCAACCTATGACTCTATCTGATATGTTTCATCACTTTGGCATTTTCCCCTACTCAAGGAAGTCATTACAATCGGCTAAAAACACAGATACTGTATCTCAGTCCTCGGCGGTCTCAGTCTGACCCCGTGTGTGTCTCTCTCAGTCTGTTCAGCGAGGCACTTAGAGGACAGACTCCCCTGTTTTGCTTCGTGTGTCTTCCTGAGCTTTCTCATGCTCGATCATCTTCTGGGTGACGTCCTGCTCTTTGTTCAGGGCCTCCTCCTTCTCCCTTCTCTTGCGCCTGGCCTCCACCCACGGTATCAGACATAGCACGGCTCCTCCAAAGATCGGGGGGATGCCTGCCAGATAGAAGGCCACGTTGTAGCTACCCAGTCTGTCTCTCAGGAAACCTATGAGCAGGGACAGGGAGAAGATGACATTTTATATCAATCAATAATCTCTTGTTATGTTGAATTCACAAGAAAACTTTATTTTTCTTGCATGTCTCTGGTAAATGAAGAATCCAAAAAAATTCTTAAGGTGAAGTAAAGGGGGACCAGGTTTAACAACAGCAAAACTATATCAAAACACTGGTCTTACCAGAGCCTGTGAGGGTCAATAATAAACAGGATTATCTGGAGGAATACTTGTCTGTATGCTTTAACTTATTTTTGGCTTCTTGGACTACAGTCATGATGATAATGTCGAGCAGGAGACCCTGATGCTGAGAGTAAAGAGAAACACATAACTGAATTTCTGTGGCAGACACAGTTGATTACTGACCTGCTTCATGTAAACATGGATTTAACAGTAATTAAGTTACTACAATGTAGGTTGACATGTTGCTTATTTCGAGTGTAACTTAATTTCTCTCAGTAACGTGGTCTCTCTTGTTAATGAGAGAAAGAGTCACTTGTTCAGCTTGAGGGAAGTTCAGGCCCTGTGTCTGCAAAAAATTACGTTGGTAAAGTTTCCTGGAGCTACATTGAATCTGCGGCTGACCCTGACCTCTGACCTTTCTGATGGGGAAAGTCACATATACTGCATCTCTGCACCTCAGGAAAATGAATGCCTTGTCTTTCAGGCGGTTCAAGCCCTTTGCACATGAAGCTCACATGAGCTGATAAACAGTCATGTTACTGATGTATATCATGGGAACCAACACAGAGCAGGTTCAGTTAGTTGCATTCACTGAGGTCATGCATTTCCCAACTATTAGCATACAGTATGTGCCTTTGATTCGCAACAACAAATTCAGCAACTATAAGGTGCTAAATTAAACACTAGGTGGTGCAAAAGGCCTGTGAAAGTCAGTGTGACATTCTTCTTTATCTCAGGACAGAGACAAAGAGGTCAATAGAAAGCTGCAGGAATGCATAAGTTGCTAAGTTAAATCATGCAATGTAAAAGTGTTAAGCCAATAATGTAAGTGAGCAAAAACCAATTGTTTTGTCTATAAACCTTGACAATTATTATTTAGCCAAATGTTATACTTTTGTTAAATGTTCTTGTTGTAAAGTCATGTTTTAAACGTGTTAGTTGAGTCAGTTCACAGTAAACTTTACTGCACTTAACAAGTTACAATCATTTACAATGATTTATGTTTCTATGGCCAAAAGCAAAAAGAAAGGAGTAGCAGCTTCTTTTGTTACTGACTGTGTTAATTTCGGATATGATATCTTCTCATATCTATCAAAGGCCCCTGAGTTAAAATCGTATCGTGGAAGACTTTGAATTATCAGTAAATAACGTTTTCCAGAGATTTAATATAATATCATATCTTGATAAACTAGTAATATACACTCCTAATTTTCAGTGGCTTATCGAGAGCATTAACACAGTATAAACACAGACTATTCCTGCATTACCTGCAATCGGGGGCCCCACAGTCATGGGCACGGACATCAGGCCCAGCAGGAAGCCGATGGCCTGAGACACGTCTTTGGCTCCGACCAGCTCAAAGGCGATAGGGGCCATAATGCAGATGAAGCAGCCATCAAACAGCCCCATCAGCAGGCACACGGCGATCAGCCCCCCGAAAATGTTACACAGAGGGATCATCATGGACATGAGGCCAATGACCAAGAAGGAAGCCACCTAGAAGAACAGGAGAGAGGGCTGTATTCAAATTCTGACTCCTTCATTTGATGGTTTGATAATCTTTATGTAGTCATTTTTTTCCCTTAAGTTTCGTTGATAGGGTAGAGTTTCCTTTCAAGTTCAAGTTAGTTTGGATTTCAATGACGAGTTTAAATATCACGTGTTCTTCATATGATCACCTAAATGCTATTTCATTTATTTTTCATGTAATTAGATGAAGTAGAGTCCAACTGAAAGCACATTTAATCATTGCTTTTTGCAGTGTAAAATAATGTCAGTGTGAAAATCCTATTTATTTCAACTGGAGAGATTTTAAATATTAGCATACATTGATGACTTGATTACTTTTTTTTTAATATTAAAAAAAAGGCCTCACAAGCATGGTCATGCCTTACTGGTTGAACCAGGTAACAACCAAATCAAGTGTGTTTCTTTGAACTCTGAGGCCTGGCACTCACCTGCAGGTAGACTTTGTTGACTCCATTAACGTAGTCTGCCACCCTGCCGAAGATGAGACGGCCCACGCCAGATGTGATGCCAATGCACATGAGCAGAACTTCTTTATTGGTGTCTTCTCCAAAACGCTCTTCCACGTGCTTCATCTGGGGACAATTACAGAAACAAATGAACACAGCTGTCTCATGGCTTTAATCCAGTGCAACACCCAGGAAAAAAAATAGTTAAAAATGCAGAAGAGGAAATCCAACTGCAGAGGTTAAGATAAGTTCAGCTTCATATATTCAAGAAGCCTGACTGAGATTGAGATCCCTTTTACAAGAGAGACACAAATCAAGGGCTGGGTATTGGTACTTAAAACCTTTAAGGTATCGACTGAAAGAACCCTGTATGAAGTAGCATTAAAACTTCAGTCAAACGATACCTGCTTTCGATCCTTTTTGTACCTACATTTATAAAAGAAAATGATTATTTGTATGGTCTTGTTTACAGTAAAACACACGTTAAAGTGTGAACGTTCAGTGGTTTAATGCAACATGTGATTGGCCAATTACCACACCAGCTACAGCCCATACAGTCCGGAGCGTGGTGAAGTTGAGTGCAATGTGTTTGAGGGAGAGCGGAGGGTACAAGATGGTATTGTCAGCATAAAAATGAACAATGCAGTGCTCAGTTGGAGGGTTTATAATAATGTCGAGAGCAAATAGCAGGGGAACTTATATTGATCCTTGAGGGACACCTTCATTAGTCATCTGGGCACTTTTTTGAAACCATCCGCATCAACAGTCTAAATTCAAACATGATTTCAACCTGCTGTAAGCAGTTAACATCCACAACAGCAGTTTATAAGCAGGACATGAGATATGAGTATATGAGTATATTCAGTGTTTTGCATTCTTTTTGCATTAAACCGGTCGTATATGTATGTATATATGTAAGGATTTAAAGTGTTTCACAGTGTTGGGGCCAACTTAGTGACTCCACTGCTCTGTAGTACTGTAGTGTATCAAGCATTTCTCAGTTAGGAGTTTGTTATTGCTTCCCTGTCACAGCCTACTCATCAGTATTCTTATCCAACCTGTCCATATTTCAACATTCCTCTTTTATCTTCCATTTTTGCTGCCCCTGAATGTTAGTTTCCACTTCAGACTATGAAAAAAGCGGCCCAGATGTTCTTTTTTCCAGATTACTGGCTGCATGCGTCCCTCTTACCCCAAAGCACCAATCTGTGAGGCCCAGAAGTTGTGAGCCAGTGAGAAAAAAAGGGCTTGCTGTGTGGAGCCCTGCCAGCTACTTGTACCTTCAGGGGGGCAGCAGCAGTCCCGCTCAAAAGCCTGTCTGTCTGCTGCCTCTACAACCCCCCACCCCCCCCCTGCCCCCCTGCAGGTCAGACATCCATCTGCAAAGACTTCTGGATGACTTATCATCTTTGTCAATACGTCACAACAGCATGCTCTGTGTTCAAGAGTGTCCTGCTCAGAGGTGATTCCTGCATCCAAAAAGCAATGCTGCAGGCAAACAACTAAAGGCTTAGCATGTGTGTATGCACACACACATGCATCAGCAGAAAAACTGATGATTTACACACCCGTTCAAGGATGACCCCAGGGAGGAGATGTCAGATGTGACGGGCATTCTCCCTCTTAGCTTGTCGTTACTATTACAGAAGCAGTGAATGTCGTTCAGATATCTTTTCAGTCATCTTCTTTTAACCAAAAAAAATCATAAATTCTCATGATCTCACCCTGGTAATGGCAATGGAGTGTTGAGGTTTTTAAGCACCATTTGAATTCTACTAAATTCTACTTGATAGTGTATGTTTTATGTCAAGGACTCCTACGTATGACTCACTATTGTTCACACTAACTCTCCTATATCTTTGTGCAGATATAGATACATTGCTTTGGTTTATGTTTATCTTTTGAGAGGGAGATGGATGATTTTTCATCTGTAGAAATTAAGTGGAAACCTCCAGAGCTGAAAAATGAATGAACGTGGGAGTGCCAAAATCTGCAGTTCCTCAAATGGCCACTTGAGACTGGGTCCAAGTGCAAGTCAATCCCTATAAACCCCATGTTAAGCATAGGCATAATCACAGTTAACAATGGACTGTAATGCACTGTGCTAACCAAACTAGCTGCTAGTGTTAGGGTTTGCTCAACCCTCATGTCCAAATATGGTCATCTGGCTCAAAAAATCTAAAATGTCAATGGTCAAACATGCCAGGCTCAAGGCTTCAAAATGGGAGCCCACAAACAAATAGCATCATGATGGCTACGTCCATTATTTTTATAGTCTATGGTAGGAATCCTCTGTGGTGCAATGTGTTGGCAATATAAAACATAAAATGTAAAGATGACAGTTTTGGCTCTGGGAAATTAAATAGGGTTTTCTGCAATTTGTCCGTCATTTTGATTAACAAATTAACAAATGGATCAATCGAGAATATAATGTGTAGATTAATCTATAATGAAAATAATAAAGCCCTAAATATAACTCTGCATCAGTCAGCCACAACAGACCATGATCAACTCAGGTGGATCATGCAAGATAACACAAGAGAGGTCTGAGTAACGAGCAAACAAGGAAAACACACACACACACACACACAAGCAAAAGCCCACTACACCTTGATAAGATTTATCTGGTCAGTCATATGATGGAGACAAGCAGTTCCTATTCTGTGACGTCACACTGTTGGATTACTGGACAGACATGAGGAAGAAATCTATAAAGCATGGTGCTTCTGTCATAGTGACCGGCTAAACGCTACAGAAAGATATTACCCATTGAACCCTGTGACTCATTCACACGCTGCATCAATAATGTCTGTTATGTATTGGAGGCTTCCTGCGAGGTTGCAGGATGGTGCTGTGTCACGTGTTTACTCATTACAGATAAAAAAGCAGGAACTAAACAGAGCATAACTTTGCCTTTCCTCTGTCTTTAAACAGATTAGATGGACCTATAGATTCAGCAGAGGTCATCTTACCTCACCCCTGTTTCAGCTTTGGCATTTAAAAATAAGTTTATCAGTGCCTGACAACAATCAGTGATTTCCGGCCTCCAAAAACCAGTGCACTCCCAGATTACTCTACACTGGGGAAAAAACAGTACATGTGGCAACCTTTCCACTTATCCCGTGAGTGACTGGCAAAAATTTGACTCGAATATAAGGTGATTCTACTTAAAGTGACTGATTGAGCATTGCTGCTTAACAGCTACATGGAGTGCACCAAAAAATTCAGCAGGATGTAGTTTGACTGTTTACTTTAAGGGGGTGTGTGTGTGTGTGTGTGTGTGTGTGTGTGTGTGTGTGTGTGTGTGTGTGTGTGTGTGTGTGTGTGCGTGCGCGTGCGTGTGTGTGTATCTTCGATCACGTTTTCAGGAACACTTTGATGTGATGCAACTCAGAGCCTGGCAGTTGGCCTTGTGGTACAGAACATCATAACCCTACAGAATAAATACAGAAACACAAACACACACATGCGTTCAATGCAGACACAGTGGTTTAACCTCTAACTACTTTTTAGCTCTGCCTCTTTTTCTTAGGGTAAGATCTTACTTGCTTTTTTGTTTACATAGATAACCAAACTGAGCAGAATTGTTCAGATCCTTGCCCATGAACAACGCATGTTACTGGAGGATTGTACCACAGAGAGCCTGCGAGAACTCAAACCGTATACAGTTTCCAGATTTGCATGATGTGCACAATAACAGGGCAACACTTCAGGACATAACGATATTGTTAATTCTGAGATCACCGCAGATCATGGCAGAAAAAGCGACAGTGGTGCCATTATACATAATATGTGTCAAACATGTTGTTACAATGGTGAGTATGTTCCTCTCATTCTGCAAACACTGACCCCACCATTTATGTGTGTATTGCATCTTTGCATAAGCATCACATTCATTTCTGAGGATGTCCACAACCAACTCTCCAGATTACCAGGAGGCTACCATCATGTGCATGCGAATGTGTACTTACAAGCAAGTATATCCCCAAACTTTAGATTTGATGGTGAAGATATACCAAATCTGGCAAATAAACTGAAAGACATGCCTGAACCCCATACAGTCTGACTTGCTATGGCCGGTGGGTGGTGCTTGGTTTTGGCTAACTGCTAATGTTCTCATTTTACAGCTAAACAGTACACTAAAAACATTTGATGTGAGAAATAGGCAATGCAGTAACAGAATCTTGATTCATATTTGATCAGTGCTGCCTAGTTTGACAGTTTGAGCACAGTTCACAAGGAGCGACTGACATGATTAACAGCTGTTCTCTTGGAAAAGGGCCGATGAACCAACCATTTTACTTGCGGCGGAGTTACGGGTCTATCACTGCCTCTATCAGCTTTTGTGTAAAGTAAAGCAGTGAAAATATTCAAAACATAGTGTACACTTAAACTGATACTGATTTCTTAGGTGGCTAAATACATTTTGCTGCGACCTCGTCCAAAGCAGTGCATTGTTTGGCTTCCATGCCAGGGGATCTAGTTTATCAAAGACGCTAACAAAGCAATGCAGTACATAAAATAAGCACGGCAGAAACATCATATAGTTCAGACCACTATGTTTAACCACATATCTTAAAATGTTACAGTTATGGCTGAAAATGACAACAGAAGTTAGCAAGTTTGCCAACTACACATACAGTTTTCTACCTTGAAGTGACTATTGTTGTTAGCAAGACATCACAATGATTCAGTCTGTTGAACACACCTGAGCTTACCTAACAGTATTTTGTTAGTAGAAGATGTATACAATGTTGATTTGAATTTTTTAAGGGATTGGGGACTAGACTCCTATAAACTCCACAGTAGAGCTTTCTCACAGCAGTCAAACACAGGAGTAGTTAATAACATTAACGATGACTGCCTTCCGTTCAGATGTGACGAAATGGAGCAGAGCAATCAGTAACTTATTAGTAACACCTGTGCTTCTCTTGTGAAGTCTGTCTGCTTGGAAAAATATCTATGGTTGCTGGAATCAACATGATATCGACACTTAGTTAAACACACAAAAAAGAAAATCTAAAGTAGAAAATGGCACATCAACTACACACTTTTTAAAGTTGATTTAACAGTGTGTTTTGGGGTGAATTTTCCCTTTCGGAGCCCCAATGTGCACCAACCCATATTTTCTCTGCTCTCTCTTCTCGACTGTTTTATGGTCATTAAACACCCAGCCCTCTTCCAGCCCACACGCCGCAGCACTGCAGGTGCCCCTCATTAAGCACACTGAAACAAGCTTACTGTTTAAGTAGAGACAGCTTTCTATGAAACAATACCATTCTGTATGCTACTAATGTGAATCTGTTAAGAATGAGCCATACTGATACAAAAAAGAGGATACTTGTCTGGCTGATATGACCAAATTTTCTCATGTGCTGTTCTTCAATTTGTTCTTTTTGCAAAGTCAGCAGAGAGGCGCTACCACACCTTTTATCAGCCCACGAATTGAGCAAACATTGCCATACCTGAAGGCCAGCATCTTATCTGCACTCAGTAATACTTGGAAACGTGTGTGCAAGTGTGTGCGTGTGTTAGACTACCTCCATTGGACTTCACACTTTTATTGTCTTCAGATATGTAAAGCTTGATTTGGACTGAGGAAAAACACACATGGAACTGTGGCAATGGGGCTCTAAAATGACACACACTCATGCACATATATGCTCCAGGGAAAGGAAAGTGTTGAGAGGTTTTAAGGAACTGATAGGACTCGCTTCCTGAAAAGCTGAACAATATGCAGTTTGACCCCTGTTTTTTCCCTCCTTCTTCCGGTGCAGTGTCAGAAGGCCGGGAGTTGGCTTTAAATGCAGGGAGGAAGGGGCTCTGTGTAGTAAAGAACAAGTGCTGGGGCTCTGAGGCCAGGGGTGGCGCTGAGGCTGCAGCCAGGCCCCTGCAGTGTCCCAGTCTGAGTAGCAGACACAGGAGAAGTGTTGGGAAAACACATCCCTGGGACAGGCTGATCTCCTTCCAAAAACAGCGCCATCGTGTCCAAATAAACAGTCACCTCCTGAGTCACTCCGACACATCCAGTCTCTGCTCTCCAGCCCTCCCAAGAAGGTGTTTTCTCCAATATCATATTTTTTCATTATAAAGTTTAAATAAAGGGAGATTCAGGGAATGTGACACCTGTTTACAGAACTGTGTCCTGACTGAAATGAGAGCTAGAGATTGAGCCTTCCTGACATATTTAGTTACTTTCATCAGGACCACACAGCTTAAGTGTCACATGTGGACACATGCTGCTGTGAGGGAATTGGGAAACTGCTGTGACGTGCACTTTGTAGAATGTAGCCCAGATAACGGCTGCAGGCTGTAGTAAACAGGACAAAATTTTGGTATCAAAAGCGTCCTGATTTTCATTTGTAGTCCAGATAGTATTGACCAATCATGTTTGAGCAGCAGGTAAACAATCTGTGTGGAGAGGTTGAAAGTAGTTGCTGAAATGCCTTTTAGAACAAGATGATCTAGCTTTTTTTTTAACATTTAATTATCCACATTCATATACAGATAGCTGTTTATAGAGACTAGCTGAAATGACCGGTGCATGGAAGAAGAAGTCCTGACTCGCAACAGAGTCTCTGCTTCTGGCTGGACCATGTTCCATTGGCTACATCTTTAAAATGAAAACTTGATTGATCCAAATTACAAAACTACAAACAACATACAACTCCTATTGTATCTATAGTTTTTTAGAGGGCCTTTTCTTAAATAGACCCTCTTAACTGACAGAGACAACCTTACATATTCTATGTTCCTAAATGCTGAAGTACACCTTAAGAGTCATAAATCATCTCATGGTAACCCTGTACCGACACTGTATGCCTGGAAGACCCTGGCTGGGAATCAGACTTTCCCTCCTTACCTTTCACATCAATAAATCTCACGTTGCTAGTACGTGTTTTGATATCTGTGTTGTTGAAGCTCTCTAGTTAACCTCACCCTTACTCCTGCCTCTTGCCAACAAACACATCCTCCAAAACATGAGATTAGGATACTGGGAAATCACACCATGGAATCCCTCTGTTAGCATTTACGTACTGTTATTCGTCATCAGACTGACCTTTGGCTTAGAGAGTGGGGTGATGATGTCCAGCAACACAAACAACATGAGTACACGATAGGTGTGATGGTCAGTGAAATCAAATTTGATTGAGAAATACCAGAAAACACAAACTTACCAGGTGAACATAAGGCACAAAGTAGCCATAGAGGGCTGCAGGGATTCCGAAAGCCCAAATGCGATATCCCAAAGACCTCCAGATATTGATGTTGAAGATCTCACCCAAGGGCGGGCACTTACTTCCTGTGCGGGTGTTGCTGGGTTTGACTGGCATCAGGGGCTTGTAGGTGAAGCCAGCCAGCATTAGTATGAACATAAGGATGCACAGAACGCGCATGGTGTTCTGGAGGCCCACTTTTTCCAGCAAGCCCGACAGCACGAAGGGCAAGGTGATGGTGAAGATGCTGCTGCCGGCCGTCACAATGCCATTGACCAGACCCAGGCGCTTCTTGAAGTAGTGGCCCAAGATGACCAAGCTGGGCTGGTAGGCAAAAGAGCAGCCACAGGCAAATACAATGCCATAGGTGAAATACAGGGGGCCCAGGGACCTGTGACAGGGCAAAACAACAAGATGCATAAGGATACAGCCTTATGGCTCACTGCTGACATTAATATTTGCTCCATGGAAGATCCATCAACAAGACTGAGCAAGTAAATGTTTAATTATGGGTTGTCCTCAGTTTTTCTTGTTATCTGCACATTCAAAAGTTGTACAATTAATCCAACAGTGAAAAAGTATAATTATGCTACCTACTGAAGTGGTTCAGTTGCCAGCAACAGGGGATTATGGTTTTCTTGGCATTTTGTGAATGTGTAACATTGTGTCTAACTGTTTTTGATCCCACTGGTCACAACATTTTGTTATATTATTAAGGTTTGATGATTGATGAGGTTTGATGCTGACAGCATCAAATTATGATTCAAATTAGGAATGTCAGTGGTTAACTGTTAATCGGTTAACTGCGGAGAATATTGACCAGTTATGTATGTTGGTCTATTAATTTTGCTACTCTTCAGTTTACTGCACTGCGCACCATCCCTGTCTGGTGGAGGTTGCTAGCAGCATTGCTCATTTGGCAATAACTGCTAGTAACACCGCCCCCACCAAACAGTGGACACACTGGTCGGGTGGGAGCAGCGCAGAGTGGCAAGGGCTAAAGTTAGCTAACCAGTGGAGACCAAAGGATGGAGACGATGTTTCTGTATGTTAACACAGCTACCCGGTTGTCTCACAACAAAGCCAACAGAAAATAAAGTAAAGGGCAAGACATTTAGAGAAAACACTTAAATTTCACCACCTCTAAATAGATAGCACCTTAAAACGTGGCACTAAAGCTCACTGAGTCAATGGAGTGCTGGCCTAGAAGAAAAGGCCTCTTGTATTTCACGACATTTTCACTTTTTTTTTCATGAAAATAAACCAGCAAGGTTAATAGGTGTTGGGCTAGTGAAAGTAGTCAAACACCATGTCTTTTTGGGGTCTAAAGTTCAAGTCCTAAGGTGGTTGATAAAGGTGTTCCTCAAGGATCAATATTCGGTCTTCTGCTATTTACTGTGCAAGAATAAAATGTTTTTCTCAGCTGAGCACTTCACTACAATTTTATGCTGACCTTCATGCCATCAGTTCTACATCAGACTTTCTCCAGGTTACCGTCTACAGATTCATGGTCTTAATGTAAATTTTATTAATACAGAGCAGCATTATAAGTGCCGAGCAATTTGGTTAGATAGTAGATTGTCTGAGAAAACTCATGTTGAACACCTCACTCAAAAAAACATTAATTCAAATTGGATTCTACTGATATTTAATGGTATTTGTGGGTGTTTTTATCAGTGTGTCTGACAGCCCAATATGATTAAATTGTTTTGTTGATTTGTTATTAATCACAATTAGTTGTAAGAGATATTGAGCTCAATGAGATAAATAAATAAACACAGCTTTAAAAACACTCAGATTAGTCCATATGCTGATGAAGCTCCCTAAAGAAATAGAAATATCTTTATTACTAATATTTTGTTGCTTGTTTGTATTTTTAGTTTAGTTTTAGTTTTTTTCTAAATGCATGACATCAAAATAAATAAAAGTGAATGAATAAATTAATGAACTCTTACCAGGTACAATATTTTGGTGTGTGTTTGACTCCTGTCCATTAAGCCTTTAAAGAATTGCAAATTAAATCAAACAGCTCATACATCTAGGTAAAATGATTTAAGTCTAGCGGTCAAGGTCCAAATAAATACAGGACGGTGGCTCCAAGTGGTTTCAAAGTCCTGTTTGAGGTAAATAAATCTTAACAGAAATCACATGACCAAGATATTTTGCACCTTGCACTGTCTGCTGCAAAACTTGGCTGTCAACCCATTTTTTGTGAAATGCTTTTTGACCGCCACTTGATAAGCTGTAATTCAGCTGTTTATTATGTATTCATTCAAGGGTTGAACCTTTGCTGCTTTGTTTGGATAACAAATGTCTGTGTGGTGGTACCAGTGTTTCCTCACGTGTAGACGTATGTGGTTCCAGGAAATTATTAACAACGCAGTGCTAAGTGCAGAGCCTCTTGCCCACAGAGTCTTGATAAAAGCTAAAAGGGGATATGTGCACTAGCTGCTCAGCAACAAACAGCAGACAGGCACAGTTAGCAACAGCTGGTGAACATAGTGGAACATTTAGCAGCTAAAGAGACAGGTATTTCCCTCAGGGTTTGGCAGAGACCAAAAAAGAACTAAAACAGAGTGAAACTTAGACTTGCATTCATCAGGTGGATGCAAACCACACTCCAATTGAGTTGCTAATCATGTTGCTGGATGTTTAAATAAGTGACTACTAACAATCTGGCCAAGGTGATTATGTGTTGACATTATGTTAACAATTTCTTTTCACTGCCTCAAGAACAGTTATTGCAGGTTTAAAGGGATGATTCCACACCAAATCAAAAATGCATATTTTTCCTCTCACCTATAGTGCTATTTATCAGTTTAGATTGTTCTGGTGTGAGTTGCCGAGTGTTGGAGATATTGGCTGTGGAGATGTCTGCCTTCTCTCCGATATAATGGAACTAGATGGCCCTCAGATTGTGGCTCTCAAAATGCCAAACCATATAAAGGAAGTGTGCATCTACTCATGGACGAGAGGCTCGTGCTTGTGCAGCGCGAGATGTAAACATTAATGGCGTCCTCATCAGTTGAGCTGTAACCTAGTGCTAACTTAACGATGTATGCTTTCTTCTTTGCAGAAATACAGTTTGCGGGTGTAGTTCGGAGGCAGACATCTCTATGACCGATATCTTCAGCACTTGTCAACTCACACCAAAACATTCTAGATTGATACAGAGCACTACAGGGAAGAGGAAAAATATGTATTTTTGATTTGGGGTTGAACAAGCTCCCCAAGTCAAGCTACTGATCTTTCAATATATCAAGACCATGAAGGGTTACATGAATCTGTTGGCTCACTGATACTCTTAACTGAGGACTGAAGTTACTCACTACTTGGGGTGTTCATGGCACATCGATACAGATTAATATATTAATTTAATTATCAAAAATTACAACGATACTTGTCACTCTCTTTAAGATACGTCTATTCTAAAATTCTAATGGAGAATCTGTGTCACCACTTCCATCCAAGTGTACCTCCTTCCTTAACCTTC
Source organism: Epinephelus awoara (assembly GCA_035609425.1). Taxonomy (NCBI): domain Eukaryota; kingdom Metazoa; phylum Chordata; class Actinopteri; order Perciformes; family Serranidae; genus Epinephelus; species Epinephelus awoara. Next base: position 9,297,921 of record CM069305.1, read on the forward strand.
ATACAGTGCTAGCAGTGTAGTGCCAGACAGACAGCAGCAAGCAGCCAAGAAAAAGACAATAAAGATATTTACTAATATCGTCTCATATCAATCACAAGGCCCTGAATTGAATCAAATCAAAATTGTGTCTGGATATCAGCAAATATCGTAATGTTGTCCAAAAAATGTATATGATACTGTTATGTGATGAAACTTGTGATTTACACCCCTACTTGCTACCACAACAACCTTGTAGGAGTAGCTGACATGTATTCTGTATGCACTGATCACATGATGTCATTTTGAATTGAAAAGCTTATTTTCTTCCTTACGTGACAAAGGAGCTGGCCAGTAGGCCAACCAGGCCAACAGCAGCGCCGCCCACTGCGGTGACTCTGCATCCGAGGATGTCGGTGAAGACGCTGACGATGGGAGAGCAGAAGAAGATCATCCCCATGGAGAGGGAGCCCACCCATGCTTCAGAGACACAGGGAGACAAACAAGCTGTAAGTCAGAGTGATTATCGTTTCACATCGAAACGGAAAACTATTTAAGACACAAATAAAACTGTCTCCAGGAAGACACTTCTGTTTAATACTCATGCTACAGATACTGACTACAAAACAAAGCCTGGCAATGCTATTATAGGACACTGTTGATCTTGTATCTATGTACACATTTACTCAGTGTTGCACACACACACACACACACACTTAAAACACACACACACGCACCGTATTGTCAGTTTGCTCAGACATCCAGTCTCCAAATGTCTTCCAAGTTGCAAGTTTCCTTTTTTAGATCCTGTTCATTAATCACACTGTACCTTGTTTGTATCTACATCTACTTTTCTTTGTGACCTTGAAGCAAACATGTTTGGGAAAAGGTACACAGAAACACTAACTGCCTTAGGGAGACAAAGCGTACAATAACAAAGACGAGCAACAGTAGGAATAAACATTGAGTGGAAGGGAAAGAGTGACCAGGAAAACACTTAGGTGTGATCTCAACACTTAGTACACAGATACCACAGAGCTGTCATCCACTCCTTGGGTAGGACATACATATATGTCTCACTTAACACAGGCTGTTCTTGTGCATCATTAAAACATTTTCCTTGCAAAGCAATGCATCAAAATTCGTACATATCCCACGTAATTATGAGCCAGTTATTAGTGTATAGCCTACGTGTTTTTGAAGGCTACAGATCATATGACTAATGCTCTTAGACCATTATTTAGAACTGTGTGAACTTTAGTTGAGTGAATTAGATGAGTTGAGTCACTTAATGATTTTAAGTTGCATCATCACATCTTTTTCTAAACCTAACCGCAGTACCTTTACTTGCCTAAACCTGACCAATATAACCTTACAGTACGTACATAACTTTACATTAAGTGTGTAACATCATTTGTAGGGTGCTAATTGGTAGGATATAATACAAACTGTTGTGTGTCCATTTTTTGTAGAACATAATATGAATTGCTGTATGAAGATACATTGCTAAACATTCTCAGAAAACTCAGACATGACTAAGAATTTTCCAGGCAGCAAACATCCAACAATGTTGCTGGTCAAATTCCAATAATAGTGACAAACCAAAGTCCTTAAGCATGTCATGTTAATTATGTCTTCTACGGCTCTGAAAATGCATTTTCAGGTTTAAAAAAAAAATAACCCTGGCATTAGGGTTATCTCAGCCTTATCTTGGAGATCAGACATTTATAACAGAAAGTGTAATTCACAAATTAGGGTGTGGATTTTGAAAGACATGCGTGTTTACCTAGCACAGATAATCTAACAAAAAGATGCAGTTGGTTGCATTATGGGAAATGTGGGATCCAGTGTTTCTGGAGCTTGATGTAGTGTAGTCCAGGGACTAAAATTCAGGATATATGAATATGTTAATGCTAAATCACTAGGCTACCCCTTTAATGTTGTCATATTGCCAAACCCTAGGCAAAAAAAATGGCTCTGCGCTTCAAATTCTGTCTCTTATTCCTTCCCTTTAGTATGTTCTAGTTTTCAGTCTAATGCTATCAGAGCAAAAAAAAAAAAGCAAAGTGATTCTTTTTGTCTCCAAGAAATGTCAGCAGGGCTAAAACTCTGACCACAGGAAACATCCGCAGTGCTTGGTCAATGCTTGGTCAGCAGTCTTCTGTGAGTCTGAGGTTAAATACCACTGTCACATGCTGCAGCAGACCTCTAATACATGTTAAGATATGTAGGACACATTTATGTCAAAGCAGATCTGCAATTCTGGAATTTAAAGGGCGTTGGAGGGTTTGACTAGAGTGGGATCTATCAAAGAATAGTAGAGTAAAATAGTGTTTGTAGATAACTGTAGGTCGACTCAGAGAACTTATATCTCTTAGGTCTTATCACAAGTTTTATTTACGTAATGACATATGGGAGAGCATGTATGCGCTGACGTATGCTGGGAAAAACAGATGTTGCACTAGAAATGCTTCTCAAACAGCAAGCTGTGAAATACTGCATTGCATTGTTTTGTATTGACTTTTATCATTATCCAAGGAAAAGAAGCAAACGTGAAGATGGGGAGTGGAAAAACAAGTAGCAATGCTGACAAAACACGAGTACACAAATTATGCAAACCACCTCGTGCAGTGCCCTTTGACCACAAAAAGGACGGGGAAACCAGGAGTGAGTGACATGTTTTGGCAGGAGTTACTGCCTGGGGCACTTTTGGTTCTCCAACAGAATAACACATCCTACACTAGAGACTGTATAAGCATAGGTAGGGTTGAACGTGAGCACGTGTGACACAGAAGTTGTTTTTCTCAATTCTAACGCAAGGTCAGAGGAAACTTGTGGGAAAATGTAGAGCAGCAGGAGTTTGAGTGTTTTTGTTGTCTGTTTTTGACGTTGAGTAACGGGAGACCCCTGTGTCACGTTTCAGGTTTATTAGCTGCGTCACTGCTGTGTCTTTATTCTCCATGAATCCTCATCTCACCCCATGCTGTCACAGTATCATAAAAGCTCAGGTTGCTCCATAAGATAAAGGTTATGAAGCAGTACATAGGCACGGAATAAAAACACCCTGCTACCCTTACAGGAATAATCATAACTCTACTGTGAGCAGCTTCTCTCTGATAAACACCTTTACTTTAGTGTGCTAAGCATCTTTAAGCAGGCCAGCAGCTCTGTCAGGCTGTAATGGCAATTGTTAGGAAAACTAAACTTTAACGTTGAGAAAAGTTGAGGCTCATGATTTGTTTTTTGTTTTTCTTTCCCAAGCTGTCTTGGTGAAGTAAATGTAAGAAATGTAGGCTCTATTGATGCACAATAATATCAGCACATCATCAGTATCTGCCAACATTGGCTATAAAATGAAATGTTGGAATCGGCCACATGCGGATAATATTGGTACATCATCGGTATCGGACAATATCTGCTTTCAAATTAGCTTTTAAAATACGTTGAAAAGTATTGTATGTCATGTCTCTATCTGCTGATGGGCCATCATGATAAGAGTATGCATGCATAATATGATGTTAATTCCACTACAGAAGAGACCTGATGGTTGATAAAATTAGGTGGGGATAAAAGAGGATGTCGATACGGCATCGGTTATCGGCCAAAGAAATTGTTATATATCGGCATATCTGATATCGGCAGAAAATCAAACATTGTGCATCCCTAGTAGGCTAGATAATATGCTCCTGCAATGATGTTTAGAAGAAGATCTTTATCATGGTCACTATATAAGTTAATAGCTAACATTAGCTAACGTCAGAGTCCTCCATCGGGTCAGCTACCCACGGATAACCAACCAGTGACAAAACAAAGATCATGCGGGTCAGCTCTTGGGTGTTGGATAAGGTAGTTGAAGTGACAGATGTTGACTGGACACAGATTAGTAATATCCCTTAGTCAAAAGCTGCACATATTCATATTTCCAAATATAAATACTGACACGTAACCTATATTTAGTTATCCTCCTCTTGCTCAACACCCTTCTCTGGTTTCCCTGTGTGAGTCAATGCGCACTCAAAGGTTCTTAGGGATCTATTCCAGACACTGCAGTCAGAAAAAAATGCCCCAAATTCAATGGGGTTCACTTTGCCTGGTCTCATATTTGTGGGGATATCGGCCTGCTTTAAGCTACATAATGTAATAAATGGCAGTGAACAAGAAAGGCAAAGAATCCCTCAAGGACAACAGGAAATTGCTGCTGTGGTTTCATCTGCTGGCTCTCTCGATTTAAAAGCATTTACGCTTCAGACAAAAAGGAATTCCAGATTGAAAAATGTAATATCAGGATTCTCTCTGTCCCAGTGACATCCACCATTAGCCGCGGGCCCCGCTTGGACACTGACAGACGAAGAAGAGTTGCCCTAAGTCCTCTGTCTGCTTTGTTAAAGACTCTTTGCTGGAAACCCTCTGCTCTGAACCCGCTCACCCCATAATGACTGAACCTACAGCCATGAAAACTGCGTAAAACTCTGCCTCTTGTAAACCAGACAAAATGAGGTAACACCTGTGAGAGTTCATGAACTGCAGACTCTGAACTCAAATGCTTGTTGGTTTTAAAGGTGTTGAGGTGTGAATAAACAAGTCTGATCTGCTGTAATCATGCTATTTGACCCTCTTGTACTGCCTAGAATAGTGGTTCAAACTTTTTTTGTCTGACTTATCCCAACAGCCCTTTCAGCTGTTAACCTATTACTGTGACCTAACTATTTCAAATGTCTATAGAATTCTTTGAGCTAACTAATTCATCACTCTATTCATTACTTTAAACTATTGTTTGTTTGTTTGTTTGTTTATTTAGCTCGTATTAAAAAAAAAAAAGTCGACATTACAATTAAAAAAAAAAAATTGACAAAAAGTAATACAATTACAATTAAAACAATTTACAGTCTGTGATATAAGAACTTCTTTTTTAGGAAAAATTCAAAAAAAGAACAATGGGGAACATGCAAGGAAGTCAAAAAATAAACATTAAATTAGACATTGTCATGTGCATAAAGGCCAAAACCATTTTGGAGATTTTGTCTAACTCTTCATTGACAACTTCCAGAATTACATTAGGATTTCTATGGGAATAAAACAAACTAGTATCGTCAGCAAATGAAATTAAGTTATTAGTTTATCCATTGCTTTAAACCAACTACAGTTGGCAATCTCTGGCAAAGAACATCAAATAGGACCGAGTGTGTAAAGCACAGAATGGTCCTCATGGATCCCTGATGACTTCAATTCAATTTGTGAATATAGGCAGCTGGTTGAGTTATCTATTAACCACAGTTAATGGAAACAACTAATGGACAGGCATACTTGGCTCATATTGCAGTGGCATGACAGCCCATTACCCTGGCTTGGTCAAATAAACAGCTTGTCCCTGTCACATATTCTAGGAATCAGTTGACTAAAGATGCACAGGCTAAAATCTTGTTCCAACATGGAGAATGAAGACAGGCTTCATTTAACACCAGAGACCACTTAAAACTCTGGCTGTCTCATGCTGTTGCACTAGATTAAACACAAATAGTTAATAAATCAACTGCTCTCACTGCCAACACACCAGAAAGAGGACCAGATGCCCCTCTGTATCACCACATGGACATGAAATAATGCATTGCAGAGCTTAACATTTCTCTCTGGGTGTTTTGCCACAATGGAGCGATAATATGAATGAAGCTGGCTTTTTCAAATGAAGTCTGCTTTGTAAATACTGGTGAAATATGTCTTTAGCCTGTTGTAGTTCATGTCAATGCTTTGCCATACACTGTAAAGTATATTCATAAGATTGCATCTCAGTACCTTCAAAACTGAGCACACTGACATACCAATTTTCACAGAGGGTTTTAGAGTTTGTCTCTTTTTACAAGTAGTACCACACAATTAACGGTTCGAGCACACACAGTGAAATAATACTCCATTGTCCCAACCATCGAGTGTGTCATTAAGTGCTTTCTAAAGTTTTTAACCATACTGATGATCTTTCAAGTGTTTTAGTTAACAAATGTGGGTTTTTTTTGTTTTCAAAATATTATTGTTTATACATAATTATACATTCCAAAGAAGTTGGCAACCATGAAAGTATCCTGAAGAACACCTGGCTCTGTCTATCTGATACCTTAATTTAGCTAGATAATATTTATTGTAACTAGAATGTCAAATTTTCACTGCCTAAGCATTTGCCGGACAGACATATTGATTTAAAAGTCAGCAAATTCAAGTTACATAAGAGACCAGTATTAACTTAACAAAGAGATTACCAAACAGGAAGACGAAGATGTAGTAGCATAGGCATTAGCGATGAGCAGGTCAGAGTTATTTTCACACCCGAAGCAACCCGATCCCTTATGAGAGCCATTTCACACGCGCCCAACCTGCAAACTTATGTGTATATCAAACACCAGAATCTGACTTTCAAACCACCAGCTTTATGCATTATAGTAGCATAATTGTCAAGAGTAAGAACTGAGAAGGACATAGAGAGATACCGAGTGCAGTGGCGCTGATGATAAAGCTATTTGCATGTGTGTTTGAGAAAGAGCGTGCAAGTGGAAGGTGGACTATAGCAAGTAATGTTTCTGTAAGTTATAAATAACCAGCTTGGAATGCTGTTTTGTCACTTGACCTGCCCACCTGAACCCGCAGGTTGTGGGTCCACCTTCACATCACTAATAGGCATGCTATATCTGTATCACTTTCTCGTCTTCCTTCTGTTTTGTTTTGTTTTTTTCAAATTGAAAATATGAACCTTAAGCTAAAGCATTTTTTTCTTTTTTCTTTTAGAAGTTAGCAAGTTTCTCCCTCTAACTACCTTACAGTGATCTTACTTTGCCCTCAGGTTTTTGATTTTTATCAGACTTCATCCCAAACCCATTGTAAAAGCAAATACATAGAGAGACTCAGTCATTACGCATAAGGCCATTAGGGCTAAATCTAAGCACATGTCATGAAAATATTTTTGTAAAATTGTAAAATGTAATCTAACCCTAACCCTAACCCTGATAAATACTTGTATGAAGGATTTCTAATAATCTGTTTTGATAAGTAGAGGAATTGTAAAATACTGAAATAACCAGTTGTTTTTGTTTTAAATAATTTTAGTAGTGTAGTTTGGGATTTCCTGTTGAAATGTGAGTTTCTTTATATTTTGCAACACTGCAATAGTAACTATTCAGGTCCTCCATTTATGTCATACTGCGGCTTTTGCAATTATAAACTACACATCATTTAGACAGGACCGTTACTCTACATGTCCAGCTCGACTTTCCAAATAGCCTCAACAACAATAAATGCTACAACATTATAAGTCCCTTGAATAAATCCAAACAGCAGTGGAATTACTCTTTTATGGCGATGTACTGTGAGAGAGCAGCTATAAAGACACAGCTGTCAGTGACATCTCAGTGTGTTACAGCATCTCAAGAGCCTCCGTCAAGGTCCAGTGTTACCTGAGGGGCAAATGCACACCTCTGGCCTGTCCAGTACTAGGTGGAAATACATTCATACCCTGGCATGATCCAAGTTCACTGGATCTCCACAGGCAGAGGCAGTAATGGACAGAGCAGCACACTGGGCGGAACTGCTGCTACAGTAGAGCCTCCACTTTGCAGCCTCACCCAGCCAGCTCACATTACAATCAGAGTTTTAGACCCACTGACCTGGGGTCAGGAAGTGGACCGTACTGTACTGAACTCACTGTTGACTCACACAAGGCGGAGATTTTTTTTTTCTGGTGAAGACAGTGAGACAAAGGAAAGAACGAAGAAAGAATAAGGAAGTAAAGAAAAGTACAAGTGTCTAATTTAGAGTATGGTGTGTTTCCTGGCTGACCTTGGATTACATCCTTACAGAGCTTTGTTTCCAAATGCCTGCCTCATTAGAAAAAATGGGAAACCCACTCTCCTTCTAGAAAAAGTAAGCAGAGCAAGCAGCAGGGTTAATGGGTTTACAAGCTGTGGCTGATGTTAGGCTGAGCATGTTTGGCACATAGCCGACACTCACTACTAATGTCCATTCTGAGGGAGATGCAGTATTCAGGGCTCCCACACATTTTTAAGGATACATTTTCAAAACTTTTCCATAACTTTTCTGTAATATTTTACCCTATTTTCATTACTTCATTTGAGTTGTTTAAAATGACCTATAAAGCAACATATCCATACTTTATTAATCACTCCATTATTAAACTGGAGATCCTGTGGCTGTCAGTGTAATTTGATGTGTTTAGATCATAATTTTGACAAGTTTGTGTGTATTAATTTCTTGTTAAAAATCAAGGTTTTACACCGTCATGTCCCTTTAGTATTATGCTATCCAAGTGGATCTATGACCCAACGTCCTGGCCATAATGCTGTTATCCGAAAATGTACAGATGTCTTGATCATGATGAAATGGGTATATTTGATAGAATCAAATGCAGCGACAGATCGGTCTGGTCTGTGTATATCGTGATTCTAGTGACCTTTTTATGGTCACGCAACACAGCCCTAGATTTTAAATTAGTCATACAAAGAATATCTTATTACTTATCATTCACATTTATTTTGCGAAATGTGGTTTTTTTTGTTTGTTTTAAAAAAAAACAAACAGCAAAAACAATGAATATCTATATACAGTATAATACAATATGTCTTAACCTGCAATCCCTCTCCATCCCATGGGTCCGAACCATGATGATGCCATCCTGTCATGTCCTGACATTTATGATCAATAGATTATTGAGGATTATTAAATTTTGACAGAGCATTTCTATTCTAACCAGTGCACCATTTGTAGCACTGGCTTAGCAACCAGGAACCTCAAATCAATCACTTACATTAAATAATCTCACTACTCAGCCAATCAAATCTGTGCATTATGACTCTACTGAGTGAGATACATACAGGTGACAAGACAAGAGACAACAGTTGGAGAAATAAAAGAGTCAGAGAAACGTAATTTCTAATGGCATGTTCAGAGCTTTCTATAAAGAATGGACAGACACAGTCATGTTCTTTCTTCCCAGGGGCAGTTGACCGATATGACTCATTATATGTTCAGAGTTTGTACCGAATATTAAAAGCAGCAATGTGAAGCACTGCTATGAGACAAAGCAACTTCTGAGCAAACATAAACCTGTGGACCTTGGTGTTACACTGATCCAGTCAAGTCTTAAGTAGGAGAGCCCCAGTTATTCATTTACCACAGATCTAGAACCAGAACCAATTATGATTCATAATTAATCCCTTTTTGGACAGGATTAACTCAACAGGAGGTGCACTGCCAAAAAATCCAACTCAAGTGAGTTAATCCAGATTTGACTCTTAAAATTTAATTTTACTGAAAAGACATCAAACCATTTAACCCTTTGAATTCTGCAAAAGGAAATGGTCAGCCAGTGCTTACATGGGTATTTTTGCTTATTGTGATGTCATTTCTTGGAGTATCTTTAAATGCTCCATATCCCTAAAATCTGTACAACCTGAGATAATGTCAATAAAGGCAATAAATCATTATCATTATAAAAGTATTTAAATTGTTTCATAAAAATATATGAAACACAAAAAATTACCATGTTTTTATTTAGATTTTTACAAAATGAAAAAAGCATAAAGCATATTGATCCAAAACATTTTCAAATGTTGACACATTAACAAAATGTTTCCTAAAACTGCTGCAAATCTGCGTGACAACACACAGCTTTGCAACACACGCAACTTGGGGAACTGACATCATTACCAGCATACAACATAATGAAACAGAAGACGGAAGCCTTGGCTTACTACTGCAAAAAGAATGAATGTTCTAGCTATTATGGTTTTTATTTTAGATCGATGGAAACAACAGCAAAATACCGACATAATCACCGCAAATGCCATGTCTTTATGGCATGTAAGGTTAGGTAAGGCCATGATGTGATGACATGGATAACAGAAACCATAGCTTTCTGCTGCTACATGCTGCTAAAAGCTATTATGAATTAGATATAGATTAGAATTAGAGTTAGAGGAATGGTGTTCTTTGTTTGGAGATACTGACAAAAGTTTAGGAATTAAAGGAATTCTCAGACTGCACTGGAAGTATTCTTCACAGAAAAAAAACCAACACAAAATGTTTAACTGAGGTTCTCCATAGTAAAAAAATAAAGAGCCCCCCAGAGTCACACAAGACATTATGTAACAGTATCCCCTGGCTGACTCCTCTTGACTATTTTAGTTATGTTCATGTATAAAATTGGTGGAGTGTCCCTTTGAGACTGATTCAAGTTCAAACTGACATTTTTACAGTGTAGGGTGGTATAACCGTTACTGGCACACTTCCACGGTTTCAGTCCCATCCACGTCTGTCAGGTCTGATTAGATTTAGGCATCTCTGACTGCAATAATTTCAGCTGAAATAAGTAGGTGAAGGAAAATCTGGTGGCAGCCTGAGTGGATGTTATACAATTAAGATTCCTGCAGGTGAAGCCTGACTTTTTCTCAGCATGGAAGCACTTCAGGAAATGTTTGGTACTATTCTCAGAAGCTTCAGCTGCTTTACAAACTGTGGACTCAATGTGGCCTTACTGTACAGCAACCAGTCCTGTTAAAGGGGCTGTATGTAACTCTGGAGAATGATAGTAGAATGTTGTCAAATACAGATTATTTGGGTTGGTGGTTTGGTTTGATCCGACTCAACAATTAGCTATCTTTATCCAAAGTTACATATAGCAGTTTTAAAGTATGACTTACAGCTGTTGCTGTTCGATCACAAAGGCCCTAGTCATAACCCTAATCAGGGCCTCAGGGTGCTGCAGATACACATCTGGACATGAGTGGAACATATAGAATCACAGTCATTACTCCATTTTCTGACTAAAGCAGCTGGAAGCCATTTATACTGGGCCACCTCATTGGAGGCTCTGAGAGGGGGAGAGGCAGTGAGAAATGCCAATTTTTGTGTGCTTGCATCCCGAGTTCCAACTCATGCCCTTCATGTGTTTTCTGGCCCCACAGCACAGGAAGTGAAACTCTATGCCTGATGACACAGCACGAAAGTCGGGGAGCAGCCACAGAGTAATTTATGGCTGTGGATAACAGAGAGAAAACACATCATATGCATCTTTGGAATGACTTCTCTGCAGAGGATACAACAGGTCCATATGAAAAATGTTAAATGAGAGTTGTGGTCCGTGTCGAAGGAAAGGGAAAGGGAAAAGGGGTGGTGTGTCAGGGCTGGCTGTTGATTGGGGGAGCTTTTCATCCACCCCCCTTTTTAAGTGCACAGTATAGAGATGGCTCCAGGCCATGGTATGGAAATGTGCCTCTTGTATTTTCGTAATATCTCCAGAATTTCTTGCCTCAATTGAGTCAGACTAGAGTCACAAGTTTGATCATCTAAGACCCAACTTGAAAAATTCAAAGAAGACTTGCAACTCAACTTGGACTTTAACACCAAGACTCCTGACTTCACCTGGACTTGAGCCTTGAAAATACTTGATCCCTTCCCCCACGACCAAAGATAAACTCGAACAACTTTGCGGTTGTATGCCTCCTCGAACTCGAAGTTGCAGTTACATTTTGCACCTATGTCTGCAAAAACATGGATACCCAAGATTAATGTCAACAATTCAATATCTGACCAAATTTCCCCCCTTCTGTTCCTGAGATATGATGCTGAGTAATGGTGAGAATTTTTTTTTGACGTCATAAAACATTATGAAGTCACAGTGGCCTTGACCTTTAAACTTTTGAATTTAAAATGTCATAATTCTATCATTTTATTCCATGAAACATTTGTGTGAAATGTTGTCATAATATGCATATGAATTCCTAAGTTATGGCCAAAAACAGGTTTTGTGACGTCACAATGACCAAAAGTGACCTTGACCTTTGACCTCCAAATGCTAATCAGTTCATCGTCGACTCCAAATTGATAAACTTGAAGAAATTCCCTCAAGGTGTTCCTAACATTTCACATTCACGAGAATGAGATGGATGCAAGCTCATGGTGATCTTGACCTTTGACTTTGACCATCAAATTCTAATCAATTCATCCTTGACTCAAATTGGATGTTTGTGCCAAATTTGAAAAAAGGCCTCCAGCCAAAGCTAATGCCAGCGTGGTGGCACAAAACGTGTGGTATTTAAAAAGTGAGCCAGGAATCAATTCATCTCCTGAATCAACAAACATTAATGCTATTCCCTGCAAGTAGACACTTAATTCCTTGCTTTAAAAACACTTTAGTTGGTGTGCTGAACCAAAACAATGACCTAAAACACTATAAAACACTTCACATGGAAGGGGAGCTTCAGAGATCTGGCATCTTTTCTACTGAATGGTCATTTGATCCTGTGTTACTATAAACTATTAGAGCACCTTAAAAAAACTTTGCACATGTACAAAGAACCACTTTCCCCCCTTTATATTACACCTTAACAAAGTCTGACATCTACCATCAAAAATTGAAGCTAAATATAAAAGTGAAGTAAACTAGCACACCCATACTCACTAACACAAGAAAAATAATATAATAAAAGTGGATGTATAATAAAATGCTAATATAGAGCAATAATAATATTGTTTTCCATGGGTCCCACTGTTGTTTACAGACTGAGTTTTACTAACACGGTGCCTGAGGCCCTCACAGCCATTTGCTGGTGTGTTCTCCAGCCCCTCAGGCTGTGGCCTGATAATGTATGTCATGTGCAGGAGGAGACCAAACAACTGGTCCTCGTGCTGCCGCTGAAGTGCTGAAGTGCTGCTCTGCTTCCAGCCTGTTTACCTGCTCCTGGCTTTATCTCCTCACAACCTTCACCTAAACTCAGGCTCAAGCTTACACATGCCTGAGATCAAACGGCCTGTCAAATATTAACCTGTGTATGCTTGAAACTCCAAGGTTTTTTAGAGCGATTCGATCCATGTCGTGTTTTTTTTTAATTTTTTTTTTTTTACTTGAATTGCCCATGCAGGCCAGCTGTTTAGAGCTCCTGACTCCAACCATTCCAAGTCTTTAGGATAAACAGAAACAGGCATATTACATGCATGAACAACTGGTTAAAAAACAGGGTGAGACAGTTCCTGGGTGGGATTCTACTGAAAGGCTGATGACAGTTCAAAAGCTTCTTTTTAAAAAAAGAGCTGAAATGAAACTCCCTGGCTGTCAGCACTTTCTACCCGTGTCTTGCAACTGGCATCACCGCTACCTGCGATATGAAATGATACTACGTGGCTATTAAATTTCACTCTGCTTTTTGATGTGGAAGATTTCAATAGGGACACTGCTTCCATATATTTCCACTTCTTTTTCTTGCTGGTCCCCTGTCTAATTCCTTTCTCACTTGTCGCAGATGTGTGTATGCGTAGGTCACACCCTATTTTCTTCACGTCTTCTTGGTCAAACAACTCTCCAAACACTTCTAACGGATGTGAAAAAAACACAAGGAATCGACCTGCTCCAAAAACTTAAGTGACGGACAAAAGTTCCAGAGTTAGTGTGTAAATGTTTGGGCTGTCTCCAGTACCATTTTAGAGGCTGCAAAGCTTCTGAGACAATTACCAACCAATATTAAAAGCTTCAGGACGTAATAGGACCTGGGGTGGAGGGCTAATCGTAATCAGTCAGATTCATACACACTAATCAACTAATCAGTAACTTTAAAAGGACTTAGCACGGCTGCATGTGTGTGTGACAGAGAGAGTGACAGAGAAAAGGAAGAGAAGGTGGAAGGTGGACTATTGCAAGCAATGTTACTGTAAATTATTGATGACTCTGAACACTGAATGTCGGGGCTCATCACTAGATGCAAATAAAGTGCTTCACTACAGTTGGCAGCCGCAGATAACCATCCACAATGCCTCTCACTTGTTCCTTTTACTCATCAGACTGCCAATTTAATGCTTGAAGCAGGGGTCGATGACTGCCATGAGAACGCTGGCCTCATTCGTGTCTGACAGTTATCACCTCCTTTCATTTTCCTCAACCATTTTAGTGGTAAAAAAAAAAACAGAGCAATAATTGAAGCATTCCAACATTGATTGGATATTGATTACCACTGCAACAATTGAAGCTTCAAAGCACTATGGTCAGCCCTAGCAAATGTGACTGACGCAACATCAGGTCTATTGTCAAATGTGTGACAGCAGCTATAATACAGGCTGGGGACAAAGACTGAACGGGGTTGTTGCATTATCACAAAATGTGATTTATGTTCCTTTATGACAGGAAAAAGGGTGTACCAGATGGGGGGGATCACATTATATCAGTATTGACAATTACCATTATATCTAAAAGATATAATAATATTATGTTAATTATAATCATATAATAATGTTGTGAGTAATCCAGCGCCTCTTAAATAATTTGTTTCTTTCAGTTCTCTCGTTGTCTTCCTCCACCAATGCCATCTGGTTCCTTTTTTTACTATCCATTATGTATAATTGTTGTTTTTGTATGATTTTGTACATTTATGATTATAGACTTACTTTCTCTCCACTTCCCTACACTCAGTGTAATTCATTTACCATAAAAACCAACAGAATACACAATAGACAAAGTTAAGGTGCAGTTAAAAATCTGATATCGTGCCAGCCTTAGTACCAGCTGCACCGTGGGAAACGTGTTCCCACTTGATAATATATATTCCAGTTAACATCCTATCTATGTTGCACAAACCGACCTGGGTCAGGGTCATATGTCTTGTTGGTAGATTTACAGCTACCGCATTTAACTATATCTAACCTAATGTTGGCAGGTCAAACTCCAACCAGTTACTGGTACATCAGCTGCCTGGCTGCTGTTGCTGTGTGTGTAAGTGATCAGAAAACACGTATTCCGGCTACCTTACTCTCAGCATGACATGCCCTCACACACTGTGATACTGAAACAATATTTTTGACTTAACCATACAGTCAGTGTGTCAGTTTCACATCCAGGGACAAACCACCGGTTTCATCTGCCCTTCTCCTCTCTGTTTTACTTTCACACCGAGTGAAAATAATATTCAGTCAAAATACGGTCAGATGACTTCTTGTTATTGACATGAACGTCAGTCAATCACATGAGTTCAGGTTACTTAAGATTCATGAACACAGCACAATCAAGGACTCTAAACTTTATGTTTGGTCCAGAGGTCTTTGGCTGCTCTCACATTAGACGACAGGCAAGTGGCTTTTATGGCACGAGGCCCAGCAATAACCCCATCTGGCATTCCCATAGTGAGGGAACCAGAGCCTGTAACGCAGATGTGAAGGCCACTGACCTCACACATCAAGCCTGTCTATGGGCAGGACCTCCCCGCCCCAGCATCACACACTGTGATTGGTCGATTACGATTTCCAATTTTGTAGTTTTGTCCCCATTATCTTTGGCACTAAAAGTACAACAGCTGCCATGTGAGAGCTGAGGACGTCAATCAGCCTGTCTTGTCCCAGTTGGTCCCGTCAAATGTTTTCACAAGACCATAAAAGTGCAATTGACATTTTGTCTCTTGGTCTTTGCTGAGACAACATGCTCATTGCGCTTCTAAGCTAAGTTTTATTGCAAGAAGCTTAATAATTGTTTTCTTTCGTGTTGATAATGTAATAGAACAGACCAAGATGCTGTAAAAAACAGGGTGTGTCTTTGATGTGATCACAGATAAAGAAGTTCTGACCAGCCACTTCAACTGAAAGTGCAGCTAACACTGCAGAGAATCCTGCTGAGATAAAAATGTGCCTTACAGCACAGGTTTGCATTGTTTTTAAATCTCCTTTAAGTTAATCATAAAGAACTCTTCTACAGCCTCGACCAGCTAAGTGTTAGTTAATTAAATAACAGTGAGCTCTGTGGGGCTGTGAAGAAGTAATTTCCTGCCTTATCAGAACAGAGGACTAAGATTAAACCTTATAAACTTCAGACACTAATTAACAGGAATTATTAAAACAATAAATGCAGCAGTCTGTGTGACCTCAGTTAAGCAACTTGTGAGCTGAAATGCAGTCGGTGCCATGTTGGTTAAAGAGGACTTATCATGCTTTACCTTATTTACTATCATTTCTACAACATTACAATGTCAGATGTTGACATTAAATGTAGTCACAGTTTCAAATTATGAGGTAAATTTATGTAAAAGTAATCCCTGTGGGCAAAACCCTCAGACTGTTCTGAATACTCTGTTTCCAAGGTTGTTTTTTCTTTCGAGACAAGCTGACTTCAGCTCGTGACAGATTTCTTCATATGGTCATCTGCTCCAGGCACATTACTGTAAGTGTTATGCCTACAAAGCTACATGTAGCTACATGCTAACGTCAGGGAAACCTGTAATCTTGGTTGTCAATATTTTTAATCTTCCTGATTTTGGATTATATTCCTGCTGGAACATGTACAGTTGTAAATATTTTGGTTTAGAAACTTTTATTGGTAATTTGTTATGATAGAAAACTGACGTTTCAGACAGAGGGTGAATACAGATGTTCTGACACAGACATTATGTGTCAGTTTTTTTGAACATTTAAGCATGTAAACATGTTCTAGTAGAAACCCAAAAATACAAGTGTGAACCAGTGTATTAGCATAATAGGTCCCCTTTTACTTGAAGGCATCAAACTGCTGGTACAAACTGAGGTCCTTTCTGACAGTGTCCTAGCCATACAGGCATTAGATCATAAAGTAATCCAGGGTCATAATAAAACTATTTTTCCTCGACAGGCAAGCTGGACAAGCATCAATAGTTTTTCATCATGTTTCCAGTGAGTGTCCCCTAACAACAGCTAAGTTGTGGCCCCCAAAATAAAAGGACACATACTAATTTGATTAGAACAGGACTCAAGGGAGATTTTCATTTCTGAAGGAATTTCAAAAGCCACCACAAACTAACACGCTGGAACAGATGGATTCTTGTCCTTAAAGAGATAGTTCAGATTTTCTTGAGTGGCGTTGTATAAGGTACTTAACCACAGTCAGTGTTAACAGCAGTAAGCCCACCCCTAGTTTGGAGAAGTAGGCAGGAGTACCAGCATGGAGGCTAAGCAATGTACTGCTGAGGACAGAAGCAGCAGCAAAACTCATCTAAGCAACCTAAAAACATCAATATGAGTTTAAGTGTATGCTGCATTCTCACTGCTGTACCTTGCTGTCAGAAAGCTGTTTTTGATGGGAAACTGAAGCTGTTATCTATGCTCTCTTCAAAGCCACAAAACTCCATTGACAAAAACAGTAATTTTATCTTACAGAGCACAGGAGCTGCTGGTCTACCACTGCCTCAGTCAGTTGGTTTGTTCATGCCATTGTATTATTTTAGTGAATCCAAACTAACCCTTTTCAACACCAAAGTCACTCAGTAACACAAACAAACTAACTGCTCAAGGCAGTGATAGACCAATAACCCTATACTCAGCAAGGTAAAATGACTGTTTTTGACAAAGAAGTCTGGTGGCTTTGAAGAGAGACTAGATGGATATAATGGCTTTACCTCCCCGCAGAAAGGGCTGTTCTTCTAAACTGGGGGTGTGCCAACTGCCACCTACTGAGGGTAACACACTGCCTATGAATAAGTATCCCTTTAACATACACTGACACCAATCACCAGGAAATTAACACTATGTTTGAATCCAAAAGACTCACCATGACCAAAATAAGTGATATTCTGTGGCACATTTTAGTTTTTAGGACATGAAACCAACATCTTCAATGATACGATACAATAACTTCAATCCAACTTTTCCAGAAGTTTTCCTGCAATTGAGCTAAGATAGCTGCACACAAATGTATAAAAAGCATAAAAAAGAATCTAAAGGTTGGTCTGATCCTGGAAAAGTAAGTAAAATAGACCAAATCCCCAAACATAAACTATAATTTAATCATTTAAAAATGTTTGGTGGCATTAATAAATGCACTGTTGTACAAAATACCACTTCATAACAGAAAAAGGGTTTTCGTGTGGAGGTTTCTGAGCATATGCTGACTCCACAGCATTTAGCAGTAGAAGCATGTTTCAACATGTGCAGTGGTATGTCCTCTGTTGGGTCTCACAACACAGGGAGCTCAGATGGGTTTTCGGTGTTTAGCCTAACTGCCAGTATTACAGTCCCACATAAAGACATGAACTCTGAGGAACATACAGTATTGTTTGTACTGGTTTCTACAGTGAGCATAAAGTCTCCAAAAAGAAGACAACTATTACATTACCCACCATTGCACTTTTTAAAATCCATTCAAACTGAACCCATGTGGTTCAAATAAAGCCAAATCAAACCAGACAGAGCTGTCTCCAAAACACACTCAGTCATCATAATATGACAACATCACAGCCACTTTGCTCTTTAATATATCACTAGTTAAGGCAAAAGTTGTAGCATATCTCAAGCGCAAGCCGTCCCTTACACGTCTGAGATAAAGCCCCATGTGTGCCAAAAACAACCTCCTTATAACAAAGTCATGCCCTACTCTTATACTATGTAATTAGAAACACGCTTTAACGTCTGGTGAGTAAAAACTGTATATGTCATAGGTTGATGTTCATGAAAAGCAGTACATGCTATATTCACCCTATGGAGCCATATGTGCAGGCACCAGATAGCTGCAGTTTAAATGGGGACAGAGGAGAAACTGCAGTCTTAAGAGAAGTGTGTGAGTGTGAGCGAGCAGATAGATGAGGTCATGTCCTCAACCAAGATATGGTGGGTTGTCCCTCCTTCAAAACAGTGTGTGACATCACTAACTGGGGGGCAGACACATGCTCAACACTGGATGAGTGGATCTAAAATTTTCAAGTTAATTTGCTATTATATGCTTAACATTCAAATATTAAAATCATTAGGGCTGCAGCTAAACAATACCTTCATTATTAATGGATCCATCTCTTTTTTTCAGTGAGTTTAGTCTATAAAATGACAAAAGACAGAGAAAATATCCATCAAAGCTCAGGGCAATCAGCTTTTTTCATCCAACCAACAGTCCAAAACCCTTGAGACAAGTACTTGACAAAAATATCAAACAGAGAAAGGAAGCAAATCCTCACATTTAGGAAGCTGAAACCAAAAGCTGGGGACAAAAACAAAGAGACTTTAAGTCCCTTGTATGAGTCCTGCTCCAAAAACATTGGATCCCATTATGTAATCTGATAGCATCTTTCATTTGACACTGCGTGGTAATTATCCGTGTCTTTGAACTCCACACCACTAGTTTGTATCACAAACATTTAATCCCCAATTTGAGATAACCTTGATGACATCATCAGGGGTTATTTTGTCAGACTTGACAAAGCTCCTCCAGAACCGCCAGCCCAGAGGAAGGTGAACTGTATGATACCTTGGCAAGATGGCCTCCAAGCTTCAGACCACTGCAGACCAATATTGTGTGAGTGTTTTTTAGCGAGACATCAGCGGCTTTTCCAGCCGTGATTGTGCCACCAGAAACGGGTGTTTTTAGCGAACATTGGCAACACTTCCATCTGTGATTGTGCCACCTAAATTGTGTTTTATTTTATTTTTATTTATTTAACCTTTATTTAACCAGGCAAGTCATTAAGAACAAATTCTTATTTACAACAGCGGCCTGGCAAAAGGCAAGAGCCTCTTGTGTGTTCTGTAGCTAGATATCAGCGGCTTTTCCAGCCATGATTGTGCCATAAAAACCATGTGTTTTTAGTAAGACAGGAAAGCCTCTACCGGCTGTGATTGTTCCAACAAAAGCAGATGTTATTTAATGAGACATCGGTGGCCTTTACCAGCCTTGACCACCCAAACTGGGTGTTTTTTAGTGAAAGATAACGGCTTTTCCAGCCGTAATTGTGCAACCAAAACCAGTATTTTAAGGCATAACATTAACTTTTCCCAACCATAACCAAGAGGTTTTGGTGCCTCAATATAACCACATGTTAACCACATGTGCAGAAACATACAATGCCAACATTTAATCTAGCAATTGGGTTGGAACCACAGAAAGCATTACACAACTGTTTTCATCAGCTGAGTTGTAGTAACCACTTTCTATTTCATCACTAACTTAAACAACAGAATTTTCTACTGCAGTTGCTCAGTATAAATCCAACTCAATCATGTGAACATGATTATGAGAAATGATAAACACTAAGATTTAATTATTTGTCCAGCTATAAGTCATCCCGCAACATCACCAACAGAGCTCACAAAGGTAATTAAATCACTCTGTTTGCTAACAGTCATTACAGTGCTGTTGCTGCAAATATCCAGTGGAGATCCTTATAATCTCATTCAGTTCTGTCAATTTAAATCTGTTTTTCTCCTAATAGCACTGAGGCAAAAATACAAATGCTGGGTGGAAAGAGATCACATTTGAATGATTAGTGATGTTTATCAAGTCTTTCTGGCCTCTCATCCTGCCTGTCAAGGGAACGGGCCCCTCCGACCACCTCCTGCCATCCTCTGCACTTCCTCTACACCACTGTCTAACTCCAAAACCACTCACAAACTGATTAATGCGTGTCACCACTCCTCTCAGGACAGGAAGACCTGCTGTAGAGCATGGACGTCTTGGTTGAAGCAGCACTTCATGCTCTTTCTGGGAACAGACAAACAGGTTCTGGAGAAACACGCAAATGAATGTGCGCTCACGTCAGGAGGTAGACTAGTGCAGGAAAAACAGGGCTTAGCAGGAAATGCACTGTTATTGTCACCAGAAAGGCAGGACAGCAGAACATAGACCAAATTTAAACCTACACCATTAAATCTTAATGTTACATCTTCAGTGGCAGGTGTCTCCATTTTAGTGCACAATTGACAACTGAAGAAGATTTATACAAGAATGGCCATTTCATCCTTCAGAACAGAAAGCTTTTTATCTTATGTTGGTATGTCTAAGGAAAACAAAGCCCAACAGACCTTTCAAAGGTATGCAGTACGTGTAACATGCACCATGACACAGGAAATACAACAATCAGGAAAACTGTGATGCTACAACCCCATTGACTAGAAATCCTTGGCAGTCAGCCTTGATAAAAACCATTTGTGACTAAATGAAGCACTGACAGTGGGGCTGTGAGAGGATTGGATGCAGGATGACAGCTGGCGATGACGCACGTCTAACATCGGATTACAGAGTAAGAGCAGAAAAAAAAGGAAAACCTGCAGTGCATAGTATTGCTGCAGCAGACTTGTTTTTACAAAGCTAACAAGTTTGCTTCAAACATTGTCGGTGAGGTGAGAAACCACATTTCCACACACTGACAGGATAAGAGGTGAAGCAACCTAAATGTGTGGTGCAAAGACAATCTAGCAAGATGGTGGGGGTTAAATTAATGACGACAGTACTGGGACTATTATTATTGAGACTGAACAAAACAGGATTTTGTCTTGCATGAGATATATGTGCAGAAAACCTTATATGTAAGGACTAAAATCACCACCTTGCAGATGTATGCCTCTGTTAATCAGTCAAGCTGCAGTTTACATTCATGTCAGTCAAGACTTGCTTGTAGTCATACCAGTAGATAATGCTTGAAATATGGATGTTGCTAAAATGTTGATGCTTCACCCACATCTCGCAGCACAGAAGATCTATACAGACAGCACAGTTTCAAGGTGGACACCCAAGATTAGTGTCATCAACTGAGTAGCTGACCAAATGTCCCTTCTGTCCCTGAGAGATGTGTGAATAATGACACAGAGAAGTTGACCTTTGACCGTTTTTTGTTTTGTTTGTTTTATCCTATGAGACATTTGTGTGAATATTTGTCATAATTAGTGTAGGAATTCTTGAGTTCACAAGGTTACAATGACCTTTGACCTCCACAATCTGATCTGTTAATCACTGAGTCCAGGTAAATGTTTGTGCCAAATTTGAGGGAATTCCTTTAAGAAGTTATTGAGATATCATGTTCACAAGAATGGGACAGACGGATTATCGGACAACCCTAAAATGTAATGCCACTGGCCACAGCTGTCACCCCACGTGGAGGTATAAAAAATTACTTTCGATTGAAAGTTCAGCCTTTTTCAGCTTTGTTCATTCACTTTTTACAGTTAAAAGTCCTCAGTGGAGTGTCACCAAAACACACTGCGTATCCTCAAGTCCTTCAGTCTTTCCTTCTAAAACATTTTCAAAGCCAATTTTTGAAGTAATTCAAATCCAGCATTGTTTACGTCCACATTTACAAGCTTACAGTCTTCTTCTTCTCTGTATTTGCTGGAGCATGTTCCATTGCTTTGGGCTTCTTGTAGTGAAATCAGTTATGTTAAATACAGGTGAGGTTTACATGTCAATCCAATCACCAGACGAGAACATCAGTATTGGACAATTCTGCTGAACCCTGGATAAACTGAAAGGCATTTATTTACTTCAACAATATCTGCGCATGGCAACTACAGCAAGGTTGGGAAAAAATGGTGGACACGAAAAGAACAACAACTGGGTTTTTAATTAAGTAACTAAAAACCCTTGGTTAAATTTAGGATTAGATAAAGGTTATAGTAACAGTTCATCAAAAATGTGAATGTCAATTGCAGGTCTGTGGCAGGGCACAACTCTGGTCTCCTACATGAACATTGCACTGGCGACATACCCGTCCACCTCCCTAACTTCCACACCCTTACTTTTCACCTCGCAACATATAGGGCACACTACTTCCTACACTGAAACTGAACATTGGGATTCGGTGTAAATCGTGCGATACAGAATCATCCAATACGAATGGAACATCTGGGACAGTGGGATATTACATGAATACATAATTCAGCCCTAGAAAACACACCAGTAAAACACTCATAAATGATGACTTTTGATAGAACCAAACCACTCAGAGTCAAGTGACTTGGATCAATTTGTGTGATGTGTCAGAGATTTCAAGGAAATGAAACACAGAACCTGCAAACCAACAGCACAAAGTGACCATTAAGATGAGGGATTCATCTTTTTAACCAGCCTGTTCTGGACTCAAACCCGACTGGGCTTAATCTTTGGGCCCACTGGCACTCATCAAGAGTGTCTTGACAAATTCTGGCAAAAAATTTGAAATGGCTGTCATCAAGTCCACGTTTGTCGAGATCAAATCAATTCCAGAGAAACTAGGTTCAAAGGTTTGGAGGGACCTCAGTAATTACATAACGGGTTGAATTTGAACCAACACCAAAAGGCACAGTGTGTTCTACTTAATAGTAAAACCACCACTCTATATCTCTGACAACATACTGTAGAGACCAACGTACCCACTTACTATGTGTAATGTTTGAAAAAAACAACACACAAGCTGTTTTTGCTTAATTTTCTTGTCTGTCTCATTTTTGTTGATTTCAATTATGATCACTATGGTCATTCTGGGTTCATGCAATTAAAACAGTCCTATTAAGGCATAAGAAATATACTCAATAAACAAATATCTGTATATAATCGTAGTATTGACCACTCGCGTTTGCACGGCAAGGACACAGTCCGTGTGGAGAGGTGGAACGCATTGGCCAAGATTCAATCTCAGAACCCATTGACTATCGTCTGACAACCAGTTAGCTATATATTAGCTTTTTTAAAAATGTATCCGCTTCATATCTGCTTAAAGAGGTTATCTACAGTAAAATGACCGGCACACGAAAAAAGGAGATCTAGGCTTAGATATCCACTGGCTACGGCAGATCAGCCACAGACCTCAAGGAAATGCACCAGGCTTTGAAGCCAATTTTCAACCCTAGTGGCCAAAGGGTGAAATTACAACTTCCGGGTCCATCACATGATGCCATTAGGACCAAAACACTTTCTCCCATAGACTTACGTTGTGAAAGAGACGTTCTTAAATCAGCGGATAAGAGTCACCCCCACAATATGACTCGTTTCTTGATCCATTTGGTCCAAGAACATTTCCAAAGTCTAGAAGAGCCACACAACTGAATAACTTCTATTCCGACACAAGTTAGCGCTGGGCTAAACCATAATTTAGCCGCTCAGCTTGTGAAGGTCTATATTGTGCTTGCTCTACAGGCCCAACAAAGCAGAAGATCCAGTTAATTTTAGATCCAGGAAGTTGAACTTATTTGGATTTATGCGTCTGAACATCTTTAATGGGAATAAAAAAGGCCTGCCTTCAACGTTGTATCCAGCTCTCTTAATACACCCATGATTGGCCCAAAATGGTAGCCCTTGCCTCCAGAGGCTTATGGTCATCAGACTGTTAACTGATGGCTTCTGATATTGCATAAGAAATAGCCAGATAAAATTCCCTAAATATCAAGCTTTGTCTCACTCAAGAGTTCTGTTATCAGTCTTGTGAAACAGAAAAAAGACCGGCAGGAGTTGCATAAGCGAGCCTGGAGTCCAGCTGTCGTCCCCTCCTCCTACTCACATTCCCATCGTCCAGTTGTCTCAGACTCACTTGGGGGAAGACATCACTCATCGAGACAGAGCGCCAGTGAACTCTGGTCAGTGCAAGAGGGCGGTGGTGGTGTGTGTACATTGGGTTGAAGTGCAAAGAGTATAATGTTGTCACACAGGGCTATTACAGCAGCAATATTAAAATAGTTGCAGTTATTAAAAGACAAAGCCATCGAATGTGTTTAAGTGGATTTGTATGGAATCTTTTGTTAGATGTGGACTGAACAAGTTCATCAAAAAAGGGGCAATGAGATACATTTCTACTGCTTCATAGCACAAAGTATCCATACATTTAGTGTAATGTAAGTGTATGAGGTTCAGGGAGGTTTACCCTGCAGCAGTTTCTCTGTCTTGAAATTCAAGTTCTCACCAACAGAAATTTCAATATTCTCCAAACTGCAACACCTTTTGCTCTTAAAACTACAGGCCACCATAGATCAAGGGAATGAATGAGCAACTTCTGTCAGTGTTGCTGCAGTTTCTGTAGTCACCAGATTCCTAACGGACCCTTAAAGTTTCCTTTAAAGGTTTGTTGGTTGTTCTAGTGGGAATGTCTGGTTCATGTCAGCCATAACGGGCAGACAGGCAGGCCGGTAGAGCAGCATGAGGAAAATGTAGATGTTCATATGAGTAGAATTTGCGCCCTAACCACCTCCAACACTGAAAGCATGCGAAAGCAGCTTTTTAGGCAACACACAGTGTGACCTTGAACTGTTTAGATTGTAGACAACCAAAAAAGGTTTCCATACAGTCCGAGTCTTACTGCCGAACACTGGCGCCAACAACACGTGGTTACAATCACAGCAGAACACCACCAGGTCACACACACAAACACACGCTCACACATGAATTTTTTTTAAGTGACCTTTTCCTTTACTCTGATCCCCCAATGTGCTGTCAATAACCTCCTCATGTCTTGAAAAGCTTTTCATGGGAGTGAATGCAGCCTACATCACTATTATTGACTGGACTGTGCCGCAGGAGCAAACAAATAAGTGATACTTTGTTACAATACTACAGCATTTTTTGTGAATACCTGTACTTTACATGAGTATTTATACTCCTGCCAACTTTCATTTTTACTTCACTACATTTCCTAAATAAAATGTATACCTTTACTCTAATTCATTCCCTGTATGGATCGTCATTACTTACTCAAGTAAGGCCTTCAGGTACTTCATCCACCACTGCACAAGAGGCATTACATAACGTCTTGTAAATGCTTTACTCAACAGTATGCTCAATTAAAAGATGAATTACTTTTTCAGAGCAACTTTCATCCATAATTGACGCACCACAGTTCTCTCCCCATGTTTATGGTTACTGAGAGCGTGCTGCAACTGCAAACTGAAATCAACTTTCACACTGGGCAGAAACCAGCACAACCACAGACAATATTGCCACCACATTGGTGCCTGCTGTCAATGAGGTTTATACCACTTCTATTCCCACAGTGGTGTCTTTTGACCACAGTTGCTTTAGGGACTGTTCATTACTCATGTGTGGGGGTTGGTAGGTCAAATATTTTTTATTTTGACTTAGACAACCCGGTCTCACGCTGAAGTCACTGAAATCCGGCGCTTGGGCAGTGACTTGCAGCGTCAGCAGCGCCAGTCACCATTATAGTAAAACGGCACTCTGCGGCATCAGGGGGAACATAGCAGGACAAGAATGAAAGTTAAGCCATCAAAAGTCTGAGGGCCGAATTCACAAAAGAATTGCGTGGCTTTTACGGCAGCTAAATTGGTAAAAGTGGAGCAACAGATACCGTCTAATTCACAAAGCACGCGCAGAGGGTGAAATGCTCCACTAACTGCGAAAAACGGTGTTCTTGGCGCAAAGCCAGCATTTATACTTTGCCATGTGGCTAATTGCAATCAGGGGCAAACTGCACTCAGCTGCCAAACTTTGTGGGCGTGTTTGCGCTGGTATATCATTAGCGCAATATCCTTTGTGCATAGGACGTTAAGACGGAGCCAACTGTAGGTGCAAGTGAAGTGCAATTCAAGGTGCTATCAGCGGCTGCAGTTCATTCTTTGTGAATTCGGTCCTCAGTGTGGTGGGTGGGAGGGGTAGTGGATGGGTCCAACAAATACCGACTTTCACCCAGGAGGAGGGTGTTTGTGTCCTGTAAAATTGTAAAACCAAACCCTATTATTTTTTTCTTAAACCTAACCATGTGCTTTTGGTGAAGATAAAAAACATCAATTCCCGGTGTTGTACCAAAATGGTGCGTTTATTTTGAAAGAGACTGTATGTTAACGGTAATTTTCCTGTGAAAACGTCAGTGTATTTTGAAAGAAGACAATGCATGTAACAAGCAGAACTTAACACACTGTCCCAGAAAGTAAAAACCGACGCACCCAGGGTACCTTGCACGTCATATCCATATGTGACAAGGTCGTGAGAATGTGTTGACTTAGAAGGCACAAATTTAAGTGGTTGTATTTTGTATTTATTTTACTGCAGATTTCTTAAAAAAAATCTCCAAAGTTACACCATTTACCAAGCAATCTAAATTTATCACATGGAAATTACACAAGGTACAACAGGTATACGGGTTATTCGATTAGCTCCTTTCACTTGTGCACTGTAATTTAGTTTTCTTTCTGTGTCTTCTTACATCGTTGGCTGCTGCTTTATAATCATCACAGCCACAAACTGTAGAGCCAAGAACGCTTCAATCAGGAGAAAACATAATCAAATCTGTCTGAGTTTAAAATCTTTTTTTTTTTTTTTTTTAACTTCTCATCTCAAATTTGGCCAAAAATAAACCATTTGCACCAAACAGCATGCACAACAAGTGAAAAGGCAAGAGTTTAGTCAAGTTCTGGATTTTGTCTTTAACTTTCAAATAGGAAAGGGTAAGCTTTGTAAAGAACAGTCCCTTAATTTGAGGTTCCCCCTCTCACCAGGAAACGACATATCATGTTACCTGCTGGCTGACGTTAGTCCACATAACGTACATTAAAGTACAGTTAGCGAAACGGCAAATGCGTTTTACCAATTCTGTTGTAAAAAAACAGCATAAAAGAAGGTAACTGAATTTATTTTACACATACAGCAGGATAACATGGCAGTCACTGGTTCAATTCCCTGCCACCAGTTGTTTGTGTCCATGAGCAGGCACCATGAACTTTAATTCACCGACTCGCACTGAAGGACACGCACCTTTCTTTTAAACAATATCTGTTTACATTTATGAATTTAAAATAATTTCCGTTACATACTGAATTTTGAGGCAGTGTAAGGGAAACATGTGAGTCATGTGAGACCTGGGGTGGAGGTGTGCAGCCCCGCCATCACTCACCTGTCCTGAAGCGGAGGTCCTCGTCGTGCTCGGAGCCGAACTCCCGGAGGAGGGAGAGGAAGAGGATCCCGAAGGCGTTCTGGATCCCAAACACGGAGCCGTTACACCACATGGCGGCCAGCATGACCAGCCAGCCCCAGCCTCCCTCCGGGTGCACGAACTCGACCTCCTCCGCGGTTTGTCCCGGTATGGTCACTTTGCTGTCCCCGTTCTTCTCCTTCTTCTCCTCCTCCGCCTCCTCCTGCCGCTTCTCCTCTGCTGGCACCCCGGTGGGCACCTCATCCTTACCGGCTGTGTCCCCCTCTGGCATGTTGGTCCCTTCTGTCATTGCTTGATGTCAAGTTGCAAAGAAACAGCTGCTGTTAAAAATAACTGAGGGTATGTGCTGCCTTCAAAGACCGGGCTCAGAAATATGGGAATTCAGAGTGTGTCTGCGCAGTGACGTGTTTCAGATTAAAGTGAAGTTGCATCCATTGATAAAGCTGTGGTGATGGTGACTCCGCAGCATCTGCGCCTACATTAGTTGTCATACAGCGGCTGTTGCAGTGTTATAAATAGACAGCGAGGAGGGGCGGGGCTCCGGGGAATCCTGCAGCTGATTGGACACCGTCATTCAACCATGACGACCAAGGATTGAAATGCAAAACGAATATTGCTTCAGTGCAGATCTTTGCAGGACTTGTAACAAAAAACTAAAGTATATATGGAGAGCCTAGCGTTACCCCTACCCCTACACTGCAGCTTCCTCACTGCTCTCACTTCCCCTTTCCAGCTGCTATAAATAGACACACTGCAAGGCAAGTACATGGGGGCACATGTAGGATAGGATACGTGCAGGGTGCAGAATATTACAGAATAAATATCTGTGAGTGAGGTGTGTGGTTTGAGATCACAAGACAAAGACAGCAAGAACGTGACAAAACTGTATGATCTCCCCTGAAACAAACCCATTTTATCCAATATAATGACTTTAAGTAACTAGAAAGATTGACACAAACTGATTTTAAAGGGGAAATCATTTTGTAAAACTATGTTGCTTTCTTTAATAGCTTAATAAATAGTCCTAACTAGTGCACTACGTCCACACTAGTACACAGCCTGACCCTAGACAGCACAAATGAGGAGTGCAGGGGATTTCTGTTGTGAATCAAGAACACGTGATGACCCAGACGGTCAACTGGTATTGCTTCAGATTAAAGTCAGTAAATTGGATTGAACTGGGAAAAAAATGACATTACCAAATTTGTGTAATCCTGCTGCTAATGTTGTCGCAGTTTTCTGCAGGTAAAGCAATAAACTAATAGGTCCCCTACTGAGGATTACTTGTGTGTTCAGCTGTTAAACAGCAAGCCCTTGTGGTGTTACAGTGTAATGAATGAGATCTGATGGAAAAGACTGTTTTTGATGTAGGTAGCTTTTATGTTGCCAGACATGTAGAGAGATTTATGATTACACAAAGCTACACAAAGCTGGACTTTATTTAAGAGTTCCCGAAAGTTCAAGTGTAGTGTTCCTGAAATTACACTCAGCTTTAATTATTAAGCCTCGACATGATGATCATGGCCTCTTTCTACTAATCCCAAATCCCAAAAATGCTCTTAAAAGATTGAGCCCACAAAAAATTAATTTTAAAATAGCCCCTATCTTCCCTGTGGAATAAAAGGAACTATTTGCAGTGATTGTTTAAACCTACAAACATGGCACATAAACAATGTAAAACAGTGAATCTTTGTCTTATTCTGCTTATTGTAGAGAAAGACTGGTTTGACTGGATATGTGTGTGACTAAACCTGTGACAGTTAACCAAAACTGGTAGGGTTCATGCTATGTTGGCAGAACAGAATAAGGGCAAAGAAAGTCTGACTTTATGACGTGAACACAGGCAAAATCAAAAGTAGGGCTGACCCAACCTGGATACTTTGAAGCTTCAATCATTGCCATGGTAACTGAAATCCAAATCCATATTCAAATACTTTGATTTTGGTTTTGTTGATCACCTCCACAGGAGTGCACTGAATGAAAGGAGGTGGCAGGTGTCAGACACGAATAAGGCCAGTATTCTTAGCACAGAATATTCTTGGCAGTCTGACAAGAAAAAGGAGAAGGTGAGACAAATTGTGGACAGTTATCCATCGCTGCCAACTGTAGTGACGCACTTGCTTTTGCATCTAGTGATGAGGCCTGTGGCATTCAGAGTAATTAACAGCTTACAAACATTGCCTGCAATAGTCCACCTTCCACCTTCTCTTCCCCCTCTTTTTCATTCTCTCTCACACATGCATGCAGTGGTGCTAAGTCCCACCCACTCGGGTGTGTGTGGTTAATTAGCCTTTAGACCCCGTCACATCCAACAGAAGCTCAAGTATTCACGAAAAATTATCATTGAAGTTTCGAAGGCTGTAAAATGTTAACCAGGACAGCCCGAATCATAAGTCAGACGGGTAACAGATACAGCAAACGCAAGACATAGATCAGAGACAGTTTTATTTCCTTTAAAGTGAGTGCTGCTTGTGAAATTCAATTTTTACACACACCAACTTGAAAAAGAAATTCAGCTAATTGCAGGCAAACTTCCCCCTCAAACTGCCGACAGGTAACATTTGTTTCAGATGCTTGTATGCTTTTTACCAGAGAACTGAGTGAACACACTCATGATGCTCAAGACTATTCGGAAGTCACATGAAAAAGTGGACAAGAATAAAGAGGCAGGAATAACAGATCTGTGTCCTCTTTGCCTTCGCAGTAAAATCTGGTGATGATGAGCACGTGTTCAGTCTTTTAAACAAAGTGGCTGTACCACAGTGACAGACACTGACAGATACAGGACATTCATCTGTATGTACAGGTGCTGAGAGTGACCTCAGCTCTCCACTTTGGCCACTTTGGGTGCCTGTCCGTCCTGGTCTTCAGAGACCACCTCTCCCTTCCTCTTCCTCAGGCCCTTCATCTTACGTGTTTGCAGCTTGGACAGATCCTGCTTCTGCATGTGCACGCGGCCGAACTTGGTGCCAAAGACATCATGGGAGATGTTCTTCTTCTTCTTGGGCTGTAACGGCAATAAAGAAAAGTTTGTGAAACACCACTCAAAAACAAACTGTACCACAGGTCACACTTTCCCACACTGGCACCTCTCCCCAAAACACCCACCCTCATACCCTACATAATTGCAGCCTTTGGGTAGTGGTTGTCATATTTTTAGTTTTTGGATACAGTGGTTTGTGTGGGATTGGCATTCTCTTATATTGCTAGATTCATGTTTCCAAAGCAATATTAACTGTGTGTCTCGGCAAGTGACAATGATGGTCATTTCATTAGTCAGTTGGCCCATCAGACATCCATCGTGCTGTTTACTGGGTGTTAACTAGCTTTACAGTTGCTCAGATCGCCCGTAGCCTGCGTAGAGCTCATACTGGTTACAGTTGGACCAAGTCCAACGATGCAGAGTGTGAAATATTCTAAAATGGTAACTGCAAAGGTAAAACCTTTCCATTTAGGCAACAATGTGGTCTTTACTCTGGCGCCATCCTCAGGACAAACTTTGCAATTTCATTAAATGATGGCCACGATCAAATAACAGCTAAGTGTCCTATACAATATTCATACATCCGTCCTTTTTTATGTGTAATGAGCTGCACAGGCTCATGGGGCAAATAATGTGGCTATAAAAGACTCTGTTCATATGCATAGATAAATTACCATAGCGGAAAGAAAGCCCTTGTTCAGATCAGGTATCCAACATTTTCCCACCTCCTATTTTTTTTTCATTCCCATTTCTCAGATCTGGCAAGTGGTCAGAGATCTTCTTATCTAAAGTCATGTTTAACTTACCGCCATACAATGTTTTATCTATTAGTGGTGATCATGAAAAAAGAAAAAGTTTTATCCACCTTGCTCTCAAACTGTGCTCACATTGTTGGGAGTTTCGCCCACGTCCTCTAATGCCACCCAACTACACTCCTGTTTCCAGGATAACTTAAACACTTGTTTGTGTTCCTCCTTATAAACTTTGTCTTTACCTGCTGCCATTTTCTCGCAAATGCCTGATCAGTACTGAGCATGTGCAACTCTCAACAGAGATGAGAAGGAAGCAAGATGGCTCCAGAAAAAAACAAAGTGTTAATAAAAATGTTTTACCACTTGCCCAATTGAAGAAGTAGTTTCCAGCTAATAAATCTAGTAACTACATTTACTAGAATTAAATAACACTTTACTTGCCCTGGACAATCTGGCAACCCATATTATTGAGCCCTGAAATCAACAAGAAGCTGTAAGAGTTAAGAAAAGTTGTTCAGGAATTCTATCCAAGAGATTTTTACCTTCAGAGCTTTGGGCTGTCTGTGAGCTAACTTGTACAAGTCATCTGAAGCCAGATGTGTTCTTCTTAGAACCAAGTCAAATGACGGCCCGATCTCTTCAAGCTCTATCCGTGGCGTGCGGCACCCAGACTTCTTCAACAGACACCTGCAAAGACACATGAATATCTGTGTTGTGAGGGATGTAATGTGTGGCTGGTGTACACCAAAATTTGAATTCTTTCAAAAGGATCTAAAAGCAGGGATCAAACATGAGTTGGTCATGGCTCAGCTGACAGGTACATTCTCTATTATTTGTGATTTCTTCTTCACCCAAAACACAACTTTGTTAACTGACCAGACGCAAACTTTTCTTGGTCAAATCGTAACCAAATCTCGTGTACCTGTAGCTACGCATGTAGATTTTCCCATCCAGGGCTGTGAAGTGCAGAACATGTTCTAAACCTGCCAGACGCACCGCAGACACCGTGGGGCCTCTGAAGAAGTCTAAAGGTTGGGTTGGGAAATGAACAAGGACTAATATTAGTACATATAAATAAATACACTATTTCCACCTAAACAAAATCTCGAGACACATTCACAGAGTATGATTGATGTATACCTGTGAGCAGACTCTTCAGACGTTTGTGTTCGTTGTCCGTATCAAAAGCCTCCCCTGCAAACACCAGCATTGGTTTGGTCCCCTCAGGACATTTGCTGGTCTGCAACAGAAAAACACAAAACTAGATTTTAGGAGCCTGTGTGATATAACCAGCTTTCACTCAACCATTGCTCAAATGTACAAAAACAAAAAGAAAAGGCTGACGTTCATTGCTTTACAAAGTATCAATAAAGTCATCGTCATACTTTGTTTTCTGGTAAACAGCTGCACATTGAGGCCACACCCCACAGACACTGCTCAGTGAAAAACGATTTTAAACAAATTTACAAAAAGGATGAGTGTGGTTTTATCTGGTCAGACTGGTTTGGTTGCCATGGTAATACTGTAGTTCAGTTGGTCATGCTTGTTTACTGTATCTGAACTTGAGGTTTTAGTTTCTGATCTATTTATGGCCAAATAAACTGTTTATGTGGTCTATTCTATTCAAATAAACAACCATTCATGAAATAAATATGATTTATAAAATATTTGGATCTGCTTTAATTTTTTTTAACTTCTAAACTTGTCCTGTGGCAGAAAACAGCCCTGTCCCAGACAAGAATTCACAACGCCAAACAATTACAAAATTGTAAAAGCCTTCCACATGTAACACTAACTGTACATATTGATAATGTTGGTGTAAAAATGCACTGCTATAATCATCTTTGTTTTAATTTTTTTTGTGTGTTTGACAATGTTGGCCTTTTAGGTGTGCCCAGATTTTTGTCAACTGTCAGATTTCTACAAAAACATCATTTAATCAGGCATAAAAAGGAGTCAGCTATAACCTAAGGAGTCCTGTCTCACTTCCTTGTTTCCAAAAAGGCACGGTTTCTGCTGTAGTACTGGTCAGCTTTCTATTTCTTTTTTAAGTCATTAAATAATATTGCTATCTGGTGTGTCTCAGCCATAACAGGTCAGCTCCATAGCCCTTACAAGTCAAAACTAAATAAGAAGTATGGTTTAAAAAAAAAAAAGTTAATTAACATTGCAAACTCTTAGCAACTGGTGTAATATTAATAAATATATAACATTTTGTCAATTCGTAAGACGTCAACTCTGTCAGATCTTACCTCTGACATCCATCTAGTATGCTTTTTAAGAGAAGATCAAATCACTGGGAGGTTGGCCCTTTACAAAGTTTAATAGTCAGACTTTGATTTTTCACAATGTATTTTCCCAGCCTCATTGAAGAGTAAAAATGATGATTTCTTTAAGCATTTCCTGCCTGAACAGAAAGAGTGAAGCCTGCAGTCACACACACTGCAAGTTCACATTCTGTCAGTATCTTAGCAGAGCCTCAGAGTGTGACCATTGTACAGAACCTTAAACCAAACTCTATTCACACTGACAACATCTAGCGATCCACTTTACAGCCACAGACGCTGCACACGGGGTCCCGACACGTAACTCACACTAAAACCACATAGTATTTGTTGTACTGATTGAACAAATGAGCTCTGTGGTCTGACTCCAGCTCAATATGTTACTCACAGACATGAGATTGATATCAACCTCAAGTAGGGCTGCCACGATTAGTCGACTAATCGACTGTTAAAATATCGGTGACTATTTCAGTAGTCGAATAATCGGTTTGAGTAATTTTTCTTAGAAAAGTACTATAAAAGTACCCCAAAATACTCTTACTGCAGCTTCTTACGTTCAAATATTGGCAGTTTTACACATTCTCCCGTGGCGGTGAACTAAAACCCTTTGGCTTGAGTACGAAACAAGACATTAGATGACGTGATTTTGGGGTTTGGGCGAGACAGACCGACATTTTTCAACATTTTAACACATTTTTCAATGAAATGATTAGTCGACTAATCGAAGAAATAATCGACAGATTAGTCGACAATGAAAATAATCGTTAGTGGCAGCCCTAATCTCAAGCCAATCTCAGAACCCAGTGGCTATGTGCCTCGGTTTTTTAAATTTTCTTTCTATCCCAGTTGCTATCAATCTGACAGCGCTAAGCCTCTGGGAGCAACAGCCAATACTTTAGGGGTTCTGCTGTAGCCAGCCTCTTCTATGTGTTGCTCATTTGGCTAATTTCTATAAACAGATCTGTACATATGAATGCAGGTAAGTCAAAAAGAAAAGGAGCTAATAAGAAGCTGAATC
The DNA here is from genome assembly GCA_035609425.1 of Epinephelus awoara. Taxonomy (NCBI): domain Eukaryota; kingdom Metazoa; phylum Chordata; class Actinopteri; order Perciformes; family Serranidae; genus Epinephelus; species Epinephelus awoara. Next base: position 9,332,543 of record CM069305.1, read on the forward strand.
TTTAAGACAATAGACAATGGGTTTCAAGACTGCATTTTGGCTAACACTCTTTGCCTCTCGTGCTCTCCACTTGAACTGTTTATCTGCCACTATAACGTGACTGGTCAATACTTATCAGACTGCAAACAGAAACCAGGATGCTTCTGATAACAAACTCTTGTACCATTGTCTACAGATTCTGCATACACAAGCAGATATCTATGATTAATCTCAGGTAAATAAGTATATTTCCCAAAACAGCGCACTGTTCCTTTAAAGGGAAAATGGGTAGAAAAACACTTTCCGATTGGCTGGCAGGCATCTTCTGAAGCTTTACGCTGAGACGCCTCAAACATGATTCAACAATTAACAGTTTAACCAGCGCTTTATATCAGTGCTCAACATCACACTGCAGGCAACCATGGCAACAACACAGATGCTTCTTGCTGCTTAAACTGACTACATTTTTAAAAAGGATGTCAATTTATACATGACACAAATTTTGGGCTGACAATAAAACCCAGTTTGACTAAAGAGTGAAAATCAAATTGTCCTTTCCAGAAATCACAGATGTTAGCTAAATAACGGCAACCATTACCTTGATGTCACTCAGAGAGACGTACTTCTCTACTCCAAGTTCAATCATATCCAGCACATGGAAGTCAAAAAGGCGACCTGCAACAAACCAAAGGAAACAATAACACACGCCATTGTGTACATTTGGAAAGAAAGCATCATTAATTAGCAGATAGGAGTTTTTCTCTTCCTGATATAACCTTTTCATACGTTAAATATTTTATTGAAAATAATCTTCTTTATATTCTATTAGGAATATGTATGGAAATTACACACTAACTGACCACTTAATGCAAGTTAAAAACTGAGTGAGTGTTACAGAGAAAAGAGAATTTACCAAATATAAGGTTGTTGGGACGTTTCTTGTTGTGGGAGCCGAACAGAAACAGAGAGCAGTCTGTCTTCTTGGAGAAAAATTCCTAATGAAGAGTTTAAATGATTAGCAATATAACATGTTAAGAGATGTAACTGTAATAAAGCATTTGGGGTGTGCCCCATTTCTTGTTCACTAACCAGTGATGTTGAGTCCTCAAACGGCCGCGCTATGTTCTTCCTGATAAGCAAATATAGATGTTACACACAGCAGTCAGTTCAACATGTTGTCTAACACTCACAGATAATTAACTGCATTAACTTTAACAGTTTTGACTTAACTCTAAAGACACTTAAGTAGATTTAACTTCCATTCAAATCCAACTTTGATTTGATATCTAATTTACAGCTTATGCAGGATTTATTGGTGTGCACTGCTGTAGGTCACAACATAATCAAATTCTTTTTCAGGATTCAAGACACTGTTATTGGTTTACATCTTTAATAGGATTTAAGAAAACACCAGACATCCTGCTGAGGTCAGGAAGGGAAGGGAGTTAAGGAAATTCTCCCTTTTGCTCAGATAAATACTGTTTATTTTGATGTCTATCTATTCTGAGTGTTTCATTCTCAGTGGAAAACAGCACATGAATTATTGACTCTCAGCTAGTGAAGTGAAATCTTAAGTGGCAAAAAATATAAAATTAGTACTGAAAAATAGCATTCAAATGGTTGTTTACAATCAACTGATTAATAATTTGGGGAAAAAAACAATGTTACATGTATCCTTTAAGTATTTTCACTTACTTCTTGTACAGCACAGCACTTGGCTTCTTCAGGGAATACTGGAGAAAAAAAGATTTTTCATTTGAATTTACAATTTTGCTCGTGTATGGTTAAATTACTATGACAATCTATTGAAAAACTGAACAGGTGTCTTGTGTTGTCTTGATATATTGATATATTTGAATTCTTGGTTTTGCTAACCAAGTTGCATCTTAGGTCGTATTAGCACAACAGAATAACAGAATCAGGTCAACCTGCAGATTAAAATAGGAGGTAGCATTTCAAAAGTAATGCAGTGTGTAATGCATGATTTTAGGTCAAACTGCACCTATGTTACCAGTATGAATAACATCACTTGTATGTGGATCACATTGGTACTGTTTAAATGTTCTGTGCTTCTAAACAGAGACATTCACACATAGTCACATAATGACACTCAGCTGGTTAGAGGACAGAAGTGACAGGTAGTGCCTGGTGCTGTTTTAAACAAGCATACATTGAACCCACATGTGAGGAACAATATGGATGAACAACTGTTAACTTAAACAGACTCCAAAAGCATTTTCTCTGATACCTAATAATCCATTTATTTCTTGTATGCCACATGCAATGTGACTCTGTGTCTGTATTTATAATCTGCAACAGACGTAGCTGAATTATTACACTGTTTGTCTCTTTAACCTCTTTTGCACTGCCTGCAATGTCATATATAAGGTGCAGGTGGAAAAGGGGGCCTTTAGGCTGCCACAGGAGGTAGTAACAGCACCAAAACCCTGTCTGTATTAACAGGACAGCAGGCAGGACAGGATCAGGGGCAGCACAGGTGTGAAGTTTTGACAACGTGTTATGTGTGCGACCCAATGTGTGAGATTTAAAAAGTAGCTGTTAGCAGCTAACTCAAAGACAAGGAACAGTAGCTGTAAATGTCCGCAAATTGGGAAACAATGACATTCGGAAGCTCCTTACCCTCCAAACAGAGGATGAGATCAGACGCAGGGGCGGTAAATGATAGTTTTTGCCATATTCATGCTATTGTAAATGTTTATAAAACCCTGCAGATACATAAGTTTTATATCACAATACATGTCACGCTCATCACACCTTTGATTCCATGATGCCTGCATGCGATCTAAAATCACACTCCACAGAGGCATGATGCCACCATTGTTTGGTTCCGTGTAAAAATGCAAAGGAGGCATAAAGAATAGAGTTTTTAATCTACACGTTTGCTTGGATTGGTTTTTGTATTTTCGGTAATTTTGTATCAGAATCACATAGGGATTTTTTTTTAATCATACTGAAATAAAGAAGAGTTTAAAAAGAGCCACTAAAAGAATTTAAAGGAACACACAGTGAAGTAAAAGAACACAGTGTGATGTTGTCACATGTAACATAGCTTAACATCTGGTGACTGATAGAGAGAACAACTTAACCTTTACAACAATATCATCTCTGTGAAACAAGTCTCGCCTTGAAAGTCCTTCTTATCGAGCACATCAACAGGTTACTTACAATGTCCTTGAGGGCCTGTGTGATGGTTTGACTGGTGTTCCCTCCTTTCATAATCATGGCAGTCTTAACATCTTCAGTCAGCTTGGGCGCTCTGCTTTCCAAGAAGCGCTTGGAGCGCTTTGTCTTGGGTTTTCTGCGGATAGACAAAAACATGAAGGAAGATGACAAACTGCCAGTGCTGTTCACTGCTACACAAAATAAAAAAAAAACAGAGCAACACATGACAGGTTTACTCTGTAATATTGCTGGTGATTACTGGTCAATGTGCTATACAAATTGACAATGTCATCAGTTTTAATATGATGAAAGAAAAGGCAAAAAACACCATTAATCGTCCTTTAATGGAGCAAATGCCATTGATTTCTATCCTTTTCTAAGTTAAACTAAATCTAATAAATTACACATAAAACTGTTTAAAGGACCACTGTGTTGCATTAAGGATCTATTGGCGGTGATGGTATAAAATATTCAAGGCTATGTTTTCATTTATTTATTATGAACGCCTGAAAATAAGAATTGTGTTTTTGTTTGCCTGTTTCTAGCTACATAGGAAATGGGTCAGAAGCCCAGAAAGAGATTAACCAAACACTGACTCTAGACAGGGCCCTTTGCAGCTTTGCGTTGTTTGTGTTGTTCTCCTGCACGCTTGGCACACAGGAGAAATTTCAGTTCTGCAACCTCTCCACTTGATGCCACTAAATCCTACACACTGGACCTTTAAAAGAGTTTACTGTGCTCAGGGGTTATTTATAAATTGACCATTTTGAGGAATATGCATCCTAATTTTGATCATTAGACTCTTGAATAGAGTAATCATGTTTAGTAGTTATTCAGTAAGTTGATGGGAATATCTTATACAAACTAAAGGAGCAATGAGTTCATTTAATATTTAATTAATTTAATTGTTAATTTCACACCTATCTAGACTAACAGGAGAATCACAAAGCGAAACAGTATTCCCATGATGGTCCCTCTTTCTCTCATCTGACATAACAATAGACATATACCCTTTGTAGGCAAATAAAGGGGGAAACACTGCCACAATATGCTAAAATGTTAACTAGCACTCCAACACAAGAGTCCACCTCACATTGGTTAGCCTGTCTATGGTTATACAGCGCAGGATTGCCATCACTCTTCATATAAGGATATAATATCATGTAAGGTCATCTCTTTCCATAGTTTGTGTTGTAGTCTCTGGGAAATTATCTAAAAACAATTATTCTTTGAACACTTTGCTGTGAGCTATTGTACTTACTATTAAGTAACTAATTTACAATTTACTTTAAACACAGATTATAATACTTCACTGACATCATGCAGAAACAAACAGCAGTAGACAGTAACAGTAAGACAGTATTACAGTACTCAAGTATAAATCAAAAATAATACCCATCCTTGAGCCATCCACCCCTTGTACTTCAGTCTAACTATCGTTCTGAGTGAAAGTACCAAACTCTAAATAAACAATCCATCAGTTTCCTCTCCTTATTGATGCATGTGAACTGAGCTTTCTAACGTTTCTCATACCATGATGTGACTGACACTGGCACACTAACTTGACATTAGGTGGTTTGCACGTTCACACTGTTAGCCAGCGAGCACTTTAAGTATTATTTAATTATCCAATATTCAATATGTGACAAAATACACCCAGGTCAAATTCGACTCATCAACATACAAACAAGAATTTCTGTCAGTAGACTGAGCTAATGCTAGCTGACAAACGTCATGCTAAGCTAATGTTAGCGGTCTTAACAAAGTTATTTTCACGAGCACCGGACAAGAGGACACACTGAGACGCTTAAACACAGTGAGTTCTCTAAAATATATTGTTTTACTTACACTACACCGTCTAACTGCGTCATTTTTCTGTCTTTCTTCGTGTCCCTGCCAGAAACACGAACATACACGCTGCGGTTCCTCCACGTGAATTAAAGCAGCGGAAGACAACATTGGTGATAATCTTCTTCGTTGGTGCAACAGCGGTTGACTTCCTGCTACAAGTGAATTACCGCCATCTGTCGTCAAAACCTCAAAACTGCGCTCCACAGTGCAGACAGTCCACCAGGGGAGCTACAGGCTAAAATATCCACAGTGGTGACATACACCTGAACCATAAACTCTCTCTCTCTCTCTCTCTCTCTCTCTCTCTCTCTCTCTCTCTCTCTCTATATATATATATATATATATATATATAAATATTGTAAATATTATAATTTATATAGTCCATGATCTGAACTTTAGCAGTGAGCCAATGCTACCACAGTCTGTTCATGTCCACAGTGGTGTATGTAGGTTGGTTTATGACACAACAAAACAAAGGAGGTTAATTATAAAATACAAGAATTATAATGTGTGTGTTTATGTATTTACCCATTTTTTTATACTTGAAATGGAATGGAAGAGACTTGGTGTGAAAGATTGTGTGGCCTGCTGGGAAGGGTAGTACTTTACAAGCACTGTGGATAATAATTCAGTATTAGATTGTAGAGGTCACAGGCTTGCAGGTGGGATTCCTTTATATAGTAAAAGAATGTAGGGTATTATATCTTTGTCCACAGTCAGTGATGGATACGTACAGCAGTAATGTTTGGATAGCACTCATCTAAGGAACTGGAATCAGCCCATTATTCAGGTTTGGTGCAGAGTTAGGAAAGGTTGCTGTAAGTGAAAGCATGTATGTAGCAGGACCTGCAACAGGGCAGCAAAAATGTTCCCTCAAGTGGATCATGGATATTTCTTTTATAAATGTTTAAGTGAAAGGATAAGGTGGAAACAATGGTTGCCATGTGGGATTTGTGTGTTTGTCATTTCTCTCAGATTGTATTGCTTTATTTTGTCTTTCTAAGAGAGCCACTTTTGTTGGACCCCTGTTGTTTCATTGTGTCTGAGGAAAACTGTTGCAGGCCGCCACTTTTGTGTTGTTAAACAAGACTGCAAATTTCATTCAAAGCAGCTGCTCTTAGAGACTCAGAGAGAGGTCTGTACACTCTATGTCCACCAGGTGGTAGCTTGTACATGGAGGGATGTTAGGACAGAGCTGCTGTGAAGGAAACTCAGGGACAATGTAGTAGTAAGGTGAAGGTGAGGTATATGCAAACTAATCTGACCTCACCTGTGATGACCTGACAACTGTTGAATGGCAGATCCAAAACAGCAGTGTTGGAGCTTATCTAACACCGTAGATAAGGGATTTTTCTCTCCATGTACAAGAAATGTCAAGAGTAGTCTACAGTGCACTGACTTGTACCACTCCGACAAAATAACTAACTGATTCAACTTAAAAAAAAAGAGAGAGAGAGAGAGAGAAAGATGCATGCAACTATTTGCATGTATCTTTTTAAGTTGTTTATAACTCTGGCATTATTGAGTAAATCCAGAGTCTTTTATAATATGACAAACTCAATTAGTTCAGTAAAACCAACATGATTTGCTTTGACCCTAAAAAACGTAATTAAGTTGAAACAACTTAATATTTATCCGATATCTGTGTTAATCGTTAGTGGTCAAATTATTTTATTTATGTCAGTGTAACTTATTTATTTTAATTCCATCCCACTCAAAAATGTCAACGTTTTTACACATATTGATAAAACAAAGATATTTTCATGTTCATTTCTTTTTTACCAGGTTTTTTTGAGTTAGGTCAGGTGAGGAACAGGTGTATATATTTGCTGTTATTTGTTTCAGTAAGTGTTGGCAGTGGTGTAAAGGAAACGGGTATATTTGCTCAAGTTTGAAATTTGAAGTACTTGTGCTTCCATTCTATGTAACTATACTTCTTTTGCCACTACCCTCCATGTCATCAGAAAATATTGTGCGATTTACTCCTCTACATTTATCTGACAGCTAAATTGCGAGTTTGGAAATGAAGATTTTACATACAAAATATACGCATTTCCAGGCTTAAAAATATGATACATTATGGATTAATTGTTATAATAATATCTCCTCATGGTACGCTAGCTGTCCATTCTGTGTGCGCACTGAAAAAAACTCTGTGTCCTTACACAACCCTGGCTTTGTAAATGGTAAACAAATGAAGTGGCTCAGACAGAGACACACAACACTGTGCAGGCTACCGACCTTCTTTCACGCCCTAACCCACTAAGAATGGAGCTACACTATGATAATACTGAAAAGTAAATACGATGGTGATATTATCTTGCCAACTTGGTGCAACAAAAAAAAAAAAAAAATCATCAAATATCAACACTGTTTCTCCAAAATCGCTGACTCCATCTTTAATTCTGACAACATTAAAAGCTGCGTACACAATAGTGCATATGTAGTAATAATAATCCAATCATATCCTATCACACTGACATGGGTCTTTCTGCTGCCTCTATGTGTACGTTTACTTTTGATAATGTCAGCACATTTTAATGCGAATACTTCTGCACTTTTAGGCTACTTAATCATTCTTCATTTCAGGAGCCACTGGTCTGCTGAACTCAGTCAAATGATCTCTGTACTAGAGATTCACTCATCTTAAGTTATCGTCAGAGGTGGGACCAAGTCATTGTCTTGCAAGTCACTAGTAAGTCTCAAGTATTTGCACTCAAGTCCCGAGTCAAGTCCCAAGTCCTGAACTTTGAGTTTTGAGTTGAGTTTAAAAATGTGTATTTATTTATCAAAACAAGTTCATAAAAACAAGGCAATGCAATCCGAATGCACAAAGGATAATCAACACATTATTTATCACACTCACAATATGCTACTCATTATTTCAGCTGCTGCCCAAACAGCACAGATCGTCTTACACTAGGTTGTGCTGAATGTCATGTTATTCCATTGAGCAAAGCCTTTAGGATCTGTGCTGTTACGCACACATGCAACATAGTCTCTGATTCGTCAACATGCCACAACGGTGATGAAGCAGATAATGTACGTTTTTGGATGGCAGCCTCGTGGAAATATTCTAAAAATAATTAATAGAGCACTCTGATGTGTTGACATCACTGACCTGGATATACTTTATGTTACGTTTAGGGGAAGGCAACAAGTATTTTCACTTCAGAAGGCGACTTGAGTCCAAGTCATGTGACTGGAGTCCACTCACCTGGTTTATAATTTTTGCTTCTGCACTTAACTTTACTGTGGAACTCGAGATAAATTATTTTTTATTGAGATCTTGTGATATGTTTTAGTCTAGCAACCTGTCCAGGATGTACCCCGCTGCTCACCCAGTGTCAGCTGGGATAGGCTCCAGCCCCCGTGACCCTCAAGAGGACAAGCAGTTATGGAAAATGATTGAATAAATTAATGTTTTGTTATTATGCTATGTGGTTGTGGACTACGTGGCTCATCATGGCTGCAAATTTCCCTATTGTGGGACAAAAAGTTGAACTAAATGGTAATGAAACTAGCTTAATAGTGTCCTCCTCAACCGAGCTGTGAGGTTAGCTAGCTCAGTGGTGCTAGGAGAGCTAGCAGTAGATGCACACTTCCTTCTGTGCGGCTATGCAGTTGGTAAATATAGTTCAATAGAAAGAAATGAGTTCCTACATGAAACTGCTGACAACAAGGTCTGTGGATTATCTTGAGTAACTGGGACATGATTTCAGGAAGAGACATTGCTGAGTTGTTCAAATGTTGTTGTTTTTTGCTGCTTTTAGCCCCACAAGCCACGTACCATCTAGTTCCATTATACTGGAGAGAAGGCAGATATATTCATGGCCAATATCTTCAATGTTCGGCAACTCACACCAAAAAAAAAATCTAGACTGATAAATATCACTACAGGGAAAAGGAGAAACATGCATTTTTTATTTCGGGGTGAACTGTCCCTTTAAGAGGTGATTGCTTCACTATTGGCATAATCTCTTAACTTCCTAAACTACAGCATGTCTGGCTCTGTCTTCTCAAATGGTTTATTGTTCAGGGTGATAATGAATGGAGACGACCTTTAAATTAGAGTGGCATTTAGAGTAGTTGTATTTTCTTTGCATTTATTTAATGGTTACTGAGTGACTGCAATAATGGCTTCCACAGTCTTTGATGGTCTATAACGTGAGGTCCTTTAATGTTTTTCCAGTTGGGCCTTTGATTGTGTTTCCTTCCCTCTAGATAACAATCTTATCCAAAGCCTTCAAACAAACAAACACAGCAGCTGCACAGATAAGTATCTTTTTATTGAGGCATCAAGCTCGTAGCACAGATATATTTAGCACATCTTGACCATCCAAAGAACAGCAAAAGAAAGAATTAGAACAGCAAAGTTTCTCCTTCAGTACACCCTGCAAACACACCCTCTGACCCAGGGGAGACTTTCCTTTCCTCTGGAGAAAAGACTCAGAGGAAGGGAAAGTGAAAAATAAAACAAAAACATAATTTAAACCATCTTTGAAAAGGTAATCCCATAAAATTCAGAACAAACTGGTTTCACAACAAAATAAACATTTGGACAAAAGGGGAAGAGAAAAAAGGAAGATTGGTCCGCAGCAAAAATACAAAATGTTATTTTGTATAAAATCCTATCACCATTCAACTGCAAAAATGCATTTTGAGTTCACTGTATAAAAAATAAAATAGCATAATGATCCACACCAACAAGGCTAAAATGTACTTAATCCAAGAACAGTTAGTGTTAAACTGCGACAGTATTTTTTGAGCAGTTTAAATCCCTAAATTGTGTGAATGCATTGAGGACCTGTAACAGTCATGGCAGATCACCTCGGACATTTGACAGGGAGTTAGAGCAGTTCATGTAAGAGCAGAGTTTGGTCCTCAGGAAAGAAAATGAAACCACTCCAAAAAGCCACGATGGACAAACTAGAGGGAAACTATTCCAAGTGTCAACTTCACTGCTAGTTCTTACATCAACTCTTCCAACTTTATTTACTGGTCCAAATGGCTCACAGAGAGCCTAAAGGTGATGAGTGCGCCGTAAGAGGTGTCGATGCAATCACCGCACATATTTCAAAAGAACAAATTGAATTACACAAAAAGGCTGAAAGCAGGTTAGACTCCCGCTGTGTCTTCTCCAGTTCAAAACTGAAACTGCATTCTCTGGCAGGAGAAGCTTGTGAACGCCACTGAACTGAACGGCAGGCGGAGAAGACCCATATTAGTCTCAAAGCAATAAATAAAGAAACCCAACCTGCTTTCAGCATTTTCCCCACAACTCGAAATGAGATTAATACAAATTAACCCGACCCCTAAAAAGAAAAAAAAAAGTCCCCACCTATCCAAAACACACAAGGAAACAATTTCAGCTGGTTAAACAAGAGGAAAGTGAAGCACACAGACTCGCTAACGAAAAGGAGGAAGAGACGGCGCTACACTACACTGTCAAGCAACACGGCACTAGTAGTCACATGCACCATAGTGTCACAGGATTTTGCCCCTCGATGAACAAAGGGCATTGATCCAAACAAAAAAAAAGGGGGAAGAAAAAAAACTGCTAGGGGAGTCACATTTTCGACCAATTCACTGCAAAAAATGTCTGGGCACAATAAATTTAATAAAATGGCAGTTTTATGCAGCGGTTACATGTGGAATGATCCGGGATCACCCTGGCATGCTCAGACTGGTGGGCCTCTATTGTGCGCTTACAGATTTCTGTATGGGGGCGGAAAGAGACAGAGAGAGGATGGATATTATGTGGGAAAAAGAAAAATGCTTTGCTGGGCAACTAAGCAAAAAGTGTCTGATTCATTATTTCCCATTCAGAGAGCGCGGCAGCCAGGAGGGCCGCCTCTAGTCATGTCACGGTTCTGGGGCCAGCTGACAGTCTGACTCTGGCAGGGGGAGACCCGCTGCGAGCCGGACAATGGCTGGTCGGCAGAGGGCATTGTGAGCTCTCTGCGTGTGTGTGTGTGTGTGAGGGACGAGGAGGGTGGGGGCGTTGTGTGCTCCACTGGAGTCGTACATTCAGCTCAAACCCGGTCCAGGCTTTTCTCTAGAGATGCATACATTCGAAAGACGGGAGGCTGCTTTACGCGGCCTGTGCTACATTCAGTTTGAACCACTTCAGGTGAACGTGGAAACTGCAGTGCTCAGTATAACTGGGGGGGATTTTAAGACCCAGAGGCTTCCTATAGATACAGCATGCTGTAAAAAAAAAAAAAAATAAAAAAAAAAAAATAGAAGCTTGGGGGAAACAAAGTGCGCATGTTCAGTGTCTTCAATGATTCATACACATACATTTTCCAGGCATACAACTTTAAAAGCCTGTCTATTTGGGGACTGTATGATTGTCGAGGTGGAGGAGGACCGGTGAATGAATGCTGGTGGGAGTCGAAAGCCCAACAAAGCAGACGCCTTTTGCTCAAGTGCATTAACCTTGACCAATGAGCTGCAAACCTTTTGTCCAATAGCACGACATTAAACAGCAAGTATGGCATTTGTTTTCAAAGGAAACATGTCCTGACATTGCGACAACAATTAGAATGGCCAAAACGACTTCTACATTCAATTAGACTTTAGACAAAAGGTTGGCCTTTTCGTACCATGACTTCACAGGGTTTTAAAGTGCACTCAAAAATTGGTAGCGATTCATGAATACCAATCATCAAAATAGAGAGCAAATTCAGTATGGACTGGTTTGGTTGAAGCTTAAATTAAAAACGGACGAGCTGAATGATGATCATTAAGAGGCGGACTGATCTGAGCATGTCAGGGCCCTGGCCTAGTGCGGGCGGAAGCCTTGTCTGTGAGGGATGAGGGGCGAGACCTGCAGGAAGGGACCGTTGTACTGGGCACAGGTGGACAGCCTCAAACAGAGCTTGTTTAATTCCTCTACATGCACTTCAAGATCACAGCAAGAGTGAGCTAGGATATCGAAACAGAGAAAAGAGCTTTCATGCAAGAGATCTAAGTCACAGGTACAACAATGCAAACAACTCAAACTGGAGGTTAAGGTAGGGCTCGCAACTGCGCCAGCACCGGGGGATTCTGGACAACGACAGCAGCGAAAGGGGAGGATGAGGGGAGGGAAGACGGAGGAGGTGGAGGATGAGCTTTCTACTGCGGGTTGAAGCCAGCTGCAGGGAGGGAGCCCCGAGTGGCTGCCTTTTTTACGCCTTTTCTTCATCCTCAACCCTCAGCTCTGCTGGTTCTGCTGGCGGTTCTTGGCGTAGCTTGTGAAGACAAAATTGTAATCGTTGAATTGAGCCAACTGGCGGTCAAGACGCTTGTAGCCCTCCAGTTTCTGGGGAGGAGAAAAGACACTGCGACATTTGGAGCTCTGTGAGGGGCAAACAAAGGGAGAAAAAAAAGAAGAATTTACTCAGTGACAACTTCAATCAAAATCCTTCTGAATGAAAGCAAGCTTGGATTTTAAAAAACACACCTGATTGACGAAAAGCGTTGTCACAAATTTTCCTGGCTTGAACACCTCCACCACCTTGCTGACCAGATCATCGTACGATGTCTGGGAGAGGTTGGTTTCGAAGCTGACGTAGGAGAACTCTGGTTCCGGGGTGATGTGGATGGTCCAGTAAGTTCCCTGGAGAAGACGACAAGTGGAGCCACGTTACAGAAATGTTTAGAGGAAGATTTCAGCCAGAAAAATGATCATTTGTATATCAGTTACTCGCTGTGTGTCACATTGCATTTACGAACAAAACTTTCTCTCGCATGCCTCCACAGTGAACAGTGGGTAAATTCTCATTTCATTGTAGAGCTGCATGCAGTCCCTCTCGCTGTGTTTGCACTACTGCTGCAGGAGTGTGAGCTAAGGGCTAAGTGTTAGCATCACATCTAACCCAACAGTTATTGATGGGTTTAATGCCAGAGTGGAGCTCTATCAGTGTCAGTGTGAGATTGATGGGACTGTTAAATAACTCAGTAAGAGCAGCTCACAGAGAAGGTCCTTCAGCACTGCAAACGGCAACAACAGCTCATTGTTGCTGATCAGCTGTTGCCCCACCACCATCAAAAATAGACTGATTCAGAACCTATGGTGTTTCCCACAGAATTAGAGAGAACATCAACTATTTTCACATTCGCTCCCTCAATTTCACTGCAAAAAACACACAAACATCAACATGCATTGCATTTCTTTTAAAGAAAAGCTGCCATAAAAAAATCAGGCATTTCAGGCTGAAGAACGGATGGATGTTTGATCCAGTTTTGCTGCTGGTAAATGTGAACCCTGATTACCTCAATGCATGACGAATGTTCAAAGTTTTCTTCACAAATTCAACGAGACAACACAGTGAGTAATTGGTATACAAATGATCATTTTGCAAGTAAAGTGTTCCTTTAAAGTAGCTGGCACAACAAAGGCCACATATGAAAAAAAGAGACACTCACATCAGCCTTCATTCCATTCATTGAGTATCCACAAGGGTTGAACATTGTGGCATCGATCACAGAACCTGGTATCAGGTCACTAATTCCACTCATCTGCAACGAGACACACAGGAAACAGTCAACAGCAAATCGACATACACAATGCTTTAACCTTCCATGGCTGCACATGTCTAACTGCTGGCTTAACCAAACACTGCACAAATCTAAACATGTTCCTATATCAACACTGGAGGGCCTGTGTGTGCGTGTGTGTTCAGAGGCCTGCTGAGACAAATAAAGAAACCTCCACTTACACGAGTGACTTCACTTGCAGAAACACCATCTTTCATGTAGAACTGGTCCATAATGGCTGGATCGAGGTCACTCATCAAAACTTCCAGCGTCTGATCCGCGTGCTTGTTCTCCCAGTACTCTGGTAAATCCAGGGTAAACAGGTACCTGTGGGTGACACAGTCAAACATTTTGTTAAGGCTCTAATTAATATCAGGAGAAAGCATTATTAAGTTTATCAAAAGGAGGTTCACACAAGCAGAAATAACCACAGAGCAGACCTGATCTTTTTATCTCCACCTCATGAGTGTACTAGACAGTCATTGTCTGTGCTAAAATGCAAATAGCAATATCCTGCTGTGGCTGAAATTCTGCTACAACACAGAAGGCAAACAGCTGCAGACTTTGGCTGCCTTTTCATTTTCTAGTATTATTTATTTGGTGTGTTTTATGCAGAGAGAAATGAGAACATATTTCAAGGATAACATCAGTGGGCATAATTCATAATAATAATTTCGACTACAAAAAGATCCATGGACGTCAACAACATTGTCAAGAATGGGAAAGTGGTATGCTCACCAGCAGTCAGAGTTCAAACGTCCCATACAGTAGGCTGCACCATCTGGAAGAAGCAAAAGGGAAGAGCTTTGTTTTTAGCTGCCCTTGTGGTTGCCATTCACATGACACAATCCCAAATATGGGATTGCATGCATCTTTTTTTTTTTTTTTTTAAGAGCCCAAGGCAACTTCTTCTGCCCTCCTCGTCACACAACAACAGATATGCTAGAGGCACTGTGCCATTTTGATTTCTCTAAAACGCATTTTCAGAGCATTTTTTCCAGGCGGGAAAAACAGGGCAGATTCTGTGTTACATACTTGGGAAAATCTGGCTGAGAAAGTCTACTTCCTCCTGGAAGTTTCGATGAGGGAACTCTTGATGGGTTGGCTTCATAAAGTTCTTGCGGGAGTAAAAGAAATTCTGCAAAAAAGAAGCATATAAAAGTGTGAGAGATGCACAGGCAACAGATAAATCGCTACAAAAAAAATTTCACTTTCAGTTTTTACATGAACTCAAAACGCTGTGTGTGTATGTGTGTCCTACCTCGATGGCATCAAAACCACAGTACTCCCTGGCGAGTTCCAGCAGAGGCACCAGTGCTTGCAGTAAGAGGGTGGTTCCGCATGTCTTCAAAATGAAACGTCTCTTGGAGACAAACATGCTACTCTCACTAAGGGGGGAAAAAAGAAGTACAAGAAAGGCGTAAAACATCTGTTCCAGCTGTTTAATTTAATATCAGATCAGGGTTGGAAATCAACTTTTTAGATTGCCGTTTTTACATTTTTTTGGCTAGTGAGTGAAACAAATCTAGCAGCAACTTGCATATACTAGCATTTGGCTGATGGTTCGTACCAATGTCCAATCCTGCAAGTAATTATTAAACAGTAAGTTCAATATTTTTCACCCTGGACCTATTTTCCCATGATTTAATGTCTGATTAATGGGAACAACAATTTTGAAAACTGGTCCAGCATTGAGTGAGAGCACTGCAGCAGGTAGTGGCAAAACAGGCTGCAATGTAACCATGCAGGGCCTGCTTGCACCGTCAATGTAGGGCCACTTATAGTGCTTGTTTTTGCCAGTGACAGGCTCAGGTTGTTATTACTGTTTTCAGATAACAACATGGAAAGGATCCCAACAGAGGTAAACCTTTTTTTTTTTTTTTTTTTTTAAAGAGTAATATCCTTCTTGTTAAACCTGAAACAGCCCTAAAATCACCATCACCAAACCCACCAGACTCTATTTAAAAAAAAAAAAAACCCATTAATTTTAGCATTTATAGAGACAGCATATTTCTGCACCCAAGTGGGTGAATTGAGGGTTTATTCTAACCAAACCAGACTTGGTAATTGTTGAAACAGTGGAAAGACGAACCAAGTAGGTTTTTGAGAGTCTGAGTTTGTTTCCATCAACTTCCAATAAAGTGCGTTTTAAGATAATAAAATTACTCTTTATTTGAATGGTGTCTGGTGGGTTTGGTGATGGCGATTTCAGGGCTGATTCTGGTTTAAAAAAACAAGGATCTTTCTCCTTAACAAAAAGGTCGATCTCTACAAAGACCCCTTCTACATTGTTGTCAGATGCTTGTAATAATAATCTGAGCCCATCAGTGGCAAAAACAAGCACTTTAATGGGCGCACATTTATGTTGCGAGCATGCTCCAAGTGTTTACATTGCAGTCTGTTTCACTGTTGCCATCCTCTTGTTCAATACTGGACTGATTTCAAAAATAGTTACTTAACACAAAAATAAAATTGGGTCCAAGTTGGAAAATATCGAACTCATCCTTTAACTGGTGATTCTCCTTCCACTCATGCTGCTCTCATCACCACTAAGCTTACATAACAGTCCTAATTCAAGACAGGGACACACTGCCAGCATTTGTTTTGTTGTTGAGACTGTTTTTTTCCTTTGCTGTGCAGCTAAATTTGTCATGCATGGTGCCAAGTTTTTCAAGATTAGGAGGTAAATCTCCACTTACAAACATTAAGCATTTATGCACTAAAACACATGAATTTTCAGGAAATGGATAGATCACTTGTAAACAAAGACCTTAGTAAAGTTTGTTTCAACTTGTCTCAGACGCTTGAACTATGTGGCAACCATAATTACAAGCACAGTACCCTTGAGCAATTTTAAAAGCGTTGTTGCATAACATGGCTTCGTGGGGGAAATCCCACCCATCTGATTCCAACGCTGCTTTAAATTAATGGGTTTTTTTTAACACAACTGCAACTTCACTGCGTGTGTAATTCGTAGTATACTGATTGCAGTCTGTTTAAACTGGAGGAGAGGAACAAGATATCATCACACGACTGCATCGGTTTTGAGCGCAATAACAAAGAGTTAAACACTTCCTGGTTGCCATGACAATTTGTTTAATCTGCCAAACTTGTTTGACTCTTAAACATTACTACAGCAGAAGGCCCATCAGCTTTAGTGTGTTAGAGCAGGGTGTCTTTGTAGCATATACAGTGAAGGCTGTGCAGCACGTACTGCATGTGCCCATGACTGCATGTCATCACCTGAACAAGAGACTGTGCTATCAATGGCAAGCGGCTTACAGGTGACCGCTGTCTAATCCTGCCTGCCTTCTAATCAGTGGTAAAACAGAGAGGACGTACTGTAAATAAAGACCCAGCACTCACCTGAGTATATAAGCTTCCTGCTTGTCAGACTTTGTCACACTCACGATCAAACAATGCACATTCTCCAGAAGTTTGTCCCACTCAAACCTAGAAAAAAAAAAGGGAATGAAAAGTAACAATTAGCACTCTGACATTTATTAAAAATATTTCATTGATTTGTTTTTAATTTGGCAGTGAAGAAAATTTAGAATTTTCCCACACACGGAACAAAGCAGCAGAGTTGTTTTGACTGTTTTTATAAAGGAAAGCATACAGTGTACAGCAATGACCTGCAAGTTAAGTCACAGCAGGGAGGGAGGGATTCAGTTTCTCGAAATTATGATGCTAGGGGGAATATCAAGAAACAAACAATCTCAAGAGATTTGGACTAGACCCCTCTGTAGTTTATCTAATGAAAAACAGCAAATTTATTCATTTGACCCGATTCATTCACTGTCCATAAGGAGGGTGGGGGGGATTATTACAATTACACCCTGCCGTGTGAAATCACCAAAGAAGAAATGGTTCACACTAACAGGAATAAGGACACTGGCTACATGCAGGAAAGCTGCAGGGTACTGTGGAATTGGGTTGCTTGGATGTTGGCTCTAGTTCAGACTGAAATCACAGGCTGGGGCAGGCGACACTGCCAGGCCAGCACTCTCCACGACAACAGGAACCGCCTCCTACTCCCACCACCACTCAAAGACAGCTGCAGTGCAAATGCAGCTGCGTCACGTTCTCATTACAACCTTGGAAGGGCGGCCTGGACCCATTCTGAGCCTTCAGTAGGAAGCAAAGCACAGCATGGGCCGGTGGACAGAGGCCGGCAACGCTCAATGGAGAATTTACCAGCAGCAAATGTTGTTCACCCCCTGAGAGATGGACAGGGCTGCATGAGTCTTTTCTAGGGAAACCTCTGAACTAGAAATGTACCTCAGTAGTGACTAACTAGACAGTCAGCACCAGGCCTCTGACAGGCGGTGACAGCTCTGGTCAGGAAGCAAGTGTGAACAGTATTTCGTCATGTACCCGCTGAGTACTAGTAAAATTACATAGCTTCTCATCCAGCTGTTTAATGCATTTTAAACTTGCCTTTAAAGACAGAATGACAGAACTGAGGGGGGAATAAAGCTAGATATCAAAATAGTTTTCACCCATTGCTATGGAGATACTCAAATATCAGTTTTCTATGCCAAATACCTCACTGGTGATATTGTAGTGTTGACTATTGGTGCTTTCACAAAGTATTTAGACAATTAGGTTTTTGATTAATAATCATCAGTTATGGTAAAATAATGACTATGTAAAAGGCAAAAATAGAAGAGCTAGAAGAGTCTGCAAGTTAAGAAAAGTACATTATTTTACTGCTGTGATATTGTGCCCCCATTTTTGAATTCACAAAAAAAAAAAATCAGTTGACTCACACTTGGAATTTATTATCTGTACTTTAAATGAAAAAAAGGAGCTAGAGTGCATGAAAAAGCTTTAAAAACAAGAGCTTGTTAATGAATTGTACGAAAGTGGCAGGGCAGGATGCCCTGGACCCCTGACACAGGTCCAGGCTAAGCCCCAGTGTTCTCAGGTCCTAGAAACTGGCCCCTAGAGTCCTGTCATTTTGCAAAGATGGCATCCAGGAAGCAAGTTAAGTATCCCTGCTTTAATATGATACAGCCTTTACAACCAGGAAAAGGCAACACTTAAAATAATATGACATCAAAAATCTAAGACACCATTTCATCTCATTTCACAGTATCAATATAACATCAATATATTGCCGAGCCTTACTTAGCAAATACATTAAGCCTTACTCTTACAAGCCTCTACTTGACCAGAAATACCAAAAATATTAGCAGAAAATAATACAACAATTCTGGGGGCTTCAAGTGATCAGGTAATTTTTGACCTGGACAGTACTATATAATCACAAGTCCCCTCTGCAAGTCTGGTTTGTGACCATGTTGCATGGCAGCCCGGCTTTATCCACATAGCAACCCAAAACAATTACTGCATGTGAATAACACATATACAGTCTTAGAGATGGGAAGCACCAGTGAAATCGAAAAGTTACTGCTGTTTGATAAATTAGACTAAAAAAAATACTGCCACATCACTTTGAGCATATCTACATAACAATCATTGACAGACATGCAAATGCATTTACCCAGCAGCCTCTTACTTAAAGAGGCTCTATGCAAAATTCAGAGTTCTCTGCACATAGTTCTCAACATGGAGGTGGCTCACTCTTCTCAGGGCATCATTACTCCACTATCTTCACACAGCAAAACAGTAGTTTGATGCTATATGAATGCTCCGATTGTTGCATACAGAACCTTTAAAAACTTGGATGAAACCACAACTATAACATCTGACATCTCCTGAGCTGCTGAGTGACACGTAAACACCTCATGACAAGCAGCGCACACACACCAAACTTTGGGAACAGTTCATACAGATGACTGAGAGGCAAACAATGTGTCAGTGCTACAAAATGTCTCATACCAGGAATAAACCACACACTGTAGAATACCAGCAGCTACACTGCCTGCATGTTATGAGCCTCCAAATCTAATTTGCTCCCCACAAAGAATGACATGATGCAATAATCAGGTCATGCAGCAGGCTAAACACCAACAAACTAACTTCACAGCTCTAAACCATCTTCCTTCTCTACCACTGACAGATCATTGTGCCTACTGCTCAACACTTTGCCCAGTTCATCACAGCCCATATACTGTGCAAGTAGGATATGTCATGTTTTTATTATTGTGCAGATATCTTAGCACACTGCCATTAAAACTACAATACAGCATAAGAACCAGAGGGGCTATCTGATAGTGAATTGTGACTGGCACATGTTTACCACCTGCTGCTGTTTGTGACAACAGTAAATCATATAGCCTCTTTTCTTTTCCAACTTACAATTAGCTTATGTAGAGTTAAGCCACACACTGTGCCAGGCTGAGAAGAATTACAGTCTTCTGGAGTGTTTGGCCTCTATGGGTCAAAATACGATTATGTGGAACAAATTTGCCAGGGAAAATGTACCATGTTTTCATGCCCTTATGTGTTTATTATGATTTTTAATCAACTTAACAGGCCGCCCTTTTAGCCGGTAAAACAAATGACAACCCCCACTGGTAGGACAGTTAGACAATTTGATGATTCAGTTCGTTTTCACTTGATGACATCAGAGCTGTTGCAACATGTCGGCCTCCCAGCCTCATACCAAAGGGTCAACGTTACCTGGGTTAGCTCCCGTTTCAGTGTGAAATGTACACCACAGGCTATTTCTGGTCGCTCAGCAGGATCAGATTTTCCTCAAAGAAAGAGCGGTCTCTAGGAAATGGACCGCATTAAGATACTACCACAGTTTCCATCCATACCTGATGGACATGTCTTACCACTGTGACAGATTCTTGTAATACTGGCAACTTTGGTCGATAAACAAAATAAAAAAAATAATCCAAAAGGTCGGACAGCAAAAGAGAGGGCTGGTAACATAAAATAAATATCATTAGATAAATTCAAGATGCCTTGACGAACACTTGGCTGCAGAGCCATGAGGACGGTGAAGGCCACATTCTGAAGTGAGCAGAAGTGATAACTTTATCTGGCCTTCAGGAGTAGCTGCTTAACAATCACTAGAAGCAGACTGTAATCTGTCGTAGAGCCCTGAGGAAGGACAGGGGCGGTAATGTGAGCGAGCTCTACATTTGTGAATCAGATGCCCTTGTGGACTTATTTGGACATTGGCTGACGTCCAGCGAGCCTGATCCACTGACAGTGTTCCTCTGAGCCGTTAATCTGCCCTCTGGCTGTAAATTAATGCCAGTCCTCATTCACCCAACCGGCCACACACACTTTTCTTAAACCGACCTCTGTGGTCTGGTTAACGACCACAAAAGTCACTCATGTCGGCAGCAGATTGAGCCTTGACCCTTGCCATGGGCCATTCAATCAGTACTGCGATAACACATAGTGTCACGCAGTTTCAAAAAAGGATAAACTCTTAAAAAAAACTCATCTGCTGAACTCAACAGATAATGTAGGGTGATGATTTCTAATCACCTGTTGTCATCGGAAATTATTCAGTAAGCACTATTGACACGCATCCAGTTGCTCACACTGAAGAATGAACACCAGCCCTGGCCAAACCATCTAACTCCTTTTAATATATCCTGACTTTGCTCTACTTGGCACAAGCTCCTCAGTGAAGCACAATGGATTTTACAGTGCTCAACAAAAGGTCAACAGCCTTTTCCAACCATTCACATCCATGTCTTGGAATGTCCCATCACCCAGACACCCTTTTCTTTGAATGCAACCAAGTGCCTCCGAGCAAATCACACTCGAAAGACCCTCTAACCAATCACAGGAGCTGGGAGGAGAGTGGCAACATGGCTGGGAACGTGACCATAACTTGGACTACACGTTATTGTCAGTGGCACCTACAGCATGTCTTGGGGCTGCCAGGAAGTGAATGACTGTCTGCAAAGAGGGCTGAACATTAAAATCATCACATTCCCATCAGTCATGGGATCATAACCCATAATAGTCCCTGGTGACTCAGAGTGTATAATCATAGTGAGGGAATTTGTGATAGGGAGCATTTGAGATCTAGTCTTCCCTGTCACTACCACCTTTGGTTTTATTGCAAAACAATTGCCACCTGGTAGACCATAAAGTAGCGTGAGTGACTTTTATGTGCGTCCTGTCGGTTGCCAGTGTCGCTGCAACACGCGGTGACGACGGGCGACCACATGCTTGACATCTTCAGTGAGGCCCCCATCCTTGTTGAATGACGCAGAAAGAAATAACCTCCCCATTTGCAGCAAAACAAACACACAACACATTTTTGTCAAACCCCGTTGAACTATGTAAAACAAGTAGCGTAGCATGTGTTAGCATTTTGAAGTAATGTAATCAAACGACGTCCCAACATCAATGCGGGGGAAATAAAACGCGTGCGCACCATAGGGGAGGACAAAAAAGATTCAGCCCGCCTAATGTCGGCCCCAAAGTGAACAGACAAATAATGAAAGTAAGTTGAAGACCCGTTTAAATTATACAGCCATACGAGCACGAAAACAGAAGGCGGTTGAATATTTGTGTAACGTTATTATGTCCCAGGAACTAGCTAGTTAGCGAGCTGTTAGCTACACACGGGCTGACAACTTGCTGTGAAGACGGCCTTAAAATAATAACCCATTCATCAACCGCTTATCATAACGGTTGAGCTATAATGCTAATATGTTAATTGCCATGTATTTTCTCGCTGGAGAATGAATGACTCAGCTTGGAAGTGCCACTGTTGGAAAGGGGGAGGTGGCCATTTTCGAGTCACGGTGTTAGCTAGCTCCCTGGTGGTGGGCTCTTGTGTCAGAATTTGCTTTCCAAGCTAGCTTGCTAACTGAGTTTTAAGTGTTTATAACAGCGAGGGAATTAGCTCCGAAAACTAGATTTCGCCGCATATAAACTGGTTACATGTCAGGAATGAATAGCGGGAACGCAGCCAAGCATGTGGCCGGCGTTTGAGGCGACGTTTCCACACGCTGCCGAGGACTGACACGCCACCCGAGACATTTCAGAGGACACAAACCTTGGGATGGTACGGAGGTCCCCGGTTCCTTTGGTCTCATCCTGTCGAGAGAACCACACCTCCAACAGCTTCTCGGTCCCCTCGAAGAAATGTGCACCGTTATCTTCCATCATGAGACAACAGACTCCCAACAAAAAAAATATTAAATTTCGGTTGTAACGTTTACAACTTAATTAATCCTTCTTCGAGCAGTTATAATTTATTGAGGTACAGTCCTTTAAGCAATCCTGGTGTTGAATTTCTTGAGTTACCGTCTTCCCTTTAGCAGAGAATACCGTTAGCGAGTGCTAGCTAATATCGCCGGCCATACTGTGTAGAGCGCTGTGTGGAGATGGCGCGGTGGCTTTATTTGCAAGCAGCCCCTACGTCAGTTTTGCGTCGAGCCAATCAGATCACAGCCCTCTGGCTTCTGTTGTGTGATTGGTTCAGAGCCCTATCACTCTTTGTAAAAACAGGGGTTTCCTCACGTGACGTTATATGTTTTACAGCCTGCACAGAGCATGCCTTGGCTCTGTACTAAATTATGAATACAGCAGCCTAAATTACATTTAAGAATTAGATTATATATATATATGACCGTAGGTGGTGTTCATTTAAATTTCTATTTAAAAACGTGGGACTATTTTACCTATTAATCGCACAAATATATTTTAGAGCTTCAATATGCTTAGGCAGATTTATATGTATACTAAGTGCGTCGCTGACTTATGTTTGCTTGTAAACATATGGATTACAAACCAGGATATTTATTCTTGTCACGTCTGTATCGTTGCATGACCGTGTATTAATTAATTTATTTTTACTTCGTGTTGACATAAACACACAAATTTGACTCCGAATTAAACTTAGAAAATAAATACTATTAGCACACGTGGAATGGAAATATATATTTGTAAACTAAGCATGTTATTCCGATTGCAGTTGAAAAAAATGTATAATGTGAATTTGTGATATTTTTAGCATTAGATTGTACTATTGTAACTGCATGCCTCTAAAAGTCACTCCATTTAGCAACCTTTTTTAAAGGACGTGGCAAATATTTTTGTTAGATCATGCTTTGGCAATTACCATTCGTTGTAAAAAAAAATAATTAAATGAAGGAGTCAAGGGGGTAGTAGCAATTTTCGTGTGTTAATTTCAACCTTATTTGACAATAAAACAAAACAGTATTTTCAGAGGAGCTTTTATTTATATTTTTCCAAATGTATTTGTTGTATTACCTTTATATATGTTATGAAATGAATGTCATTAACAGCTCAGGGGTCATGCAAATATTTTTAGATATCTATTAAAACTATCAAACACATACTTCCGACCAACAGCCTTGCTTGTGCACTATGAAAATATACAAGCCACCGTTCATAGCGTTCATGAGTACGCAAAGTGCAACAACCCGCAGCGAGAAACGCGGGTTGTAGTTTCCCACATCTCCGCTCATGAGCCAGAGAGCCGCGGCGCCTGCTGCAAAGAACTACCTTACCCAGCGAGCCCCGCGCGCCAATTAGAAACGTCAACGAGCCAGTGAACATTAAGCGGAGCAGACCAAAATCCCAAACAAGGAAATGGTGGGGGAATAAAACGACCAGATTATTTAATTAATGCATGTAATAATTAATATTTTATTTTATTGTAAATTAAGACGTATTTATGGGTTAAAATGGATTACGACTTCAAAACAAAGCTGGCGGCCGAGAGAGAGAGAGTAGAAGATCTGTTCGAATATGAAGGTTGCAAAGTGGGTCGAGGCACCTACGGGCACGTTTATAAAGCTAAGCGCAAAGACGGGTAAGATAACCGTGAACGTTATTG
Organism: Epinephelus awoara; assembly: GCA_035609425.1. Taxonomy (NCBI): domain Eukaryota; kingdom Metazoa; phylum Chordata; class Actinopteri; order Perciformes; family Serranidae; genus Epinephelus; species Epinephelus awoara. The sequence goes on from CM069305.1 coordinate 9,356,838, forward strand.
TTTATACTGACATGAAGCTGACTGCGGGCTGCATTTTCTCTAGACACCTTGGTCGTGTGTTAAACGGGGCGTTAGATTTGAACCTTCCCGAAGCGATAACCCGTGTCTCTGTGTTTTTGTTTTCATGTAACGCACTCACTCACTCACCAACGGTCCCCCCCTCCTCCTCCCCTCTCCTCCCCCCTCCTCCTCTTCCCCACCCCCCCAAAACAACACAGCAAAGCAGCGGTGCTGTTTATTTTATTTTGACAAGTGTCGTCTTTATGCTGAAGACAGCCTGCCCTTAATGTATCTAAACGCACTGGTACCGTCATTCAGCGCGGTAGTGACATTTCAACGTCTCTTCGCGGCCAAGCTACTCCCCCCCCATTTGTAACACCGTGTGTGCACTGCCAAACTTTTTTTAGACTCCACACTTGCATGTAATCTGATTGCTATTCTGCTTTATTTCTTTACACTGACACTGTCAGGCATGTGACGGTGCAATGCACGTGTGAATGCAATGTATATACCAGCAACAGGAAGATGGACAGATATGCTCTCACATTTCTCTTCTACTATGCCAAGCAGTGTCACTATAGCCAACTGTCAAATTCCCAGTCGAGTTTTATCATAATAGAAATGTGTTTAATACTGACATTTGCCTAAAAGTAAGGTTAATCACTCTGGCCTGTCTGATTGGAGTAAATTGAATGTAAAGCAGTGCTGGCACCGGGGGAATAGTGCATGAGGAGGTGCTTAATTTTGTTCCTTTCTCATTTTAAAATGTATATCTAAGGTTTATTGGCTGCTGGTCAAACAAAGTAAGAAGTCTGTTGTGATGCACTGATCCAACATTCTAGACTGGTTTAGGTGCCTATTGTGACCTTACTACAGGGATCAGGTAGTGGCCAGATGCAACCAATCCACATCCAGTCTTTGTCACTGTTGTTATAAAAATGTAACTATAAAATGTTGTTATAAAATTGTCAATACAATTTTGACAGGGACTGAGTATTGGCCAGATATGACTGTTGACCTAATGTGATGAAGGAAGTTACATGTAGTTACAGCCTCATGATGCCTTATACATAGCAAAGTGTGTAAGGTAACATAAAAGAGAAAAAGAAAAGCACTGGGGTTGGAATAAACTTTAATCGACCAGACACTCATTAGATTACCATTGTTATTTGGGCAGGTAAATGAAGAAAATCTAGCACCAGCCTTTGGCTAGTTTCCAACCCTGAATTCAATACTCGGTATCAGTCAAAAACCTGTGTTTAAGGTTTTGTACCAGGAGAGATAACATGGGATTGGTTCAGCCATAAATTTGTAATATGCATTTCATATCAATTGCGTTCTACAGTAACCAGCATGACTCTTTCTCTGATAAGCCTTTCCTCTGTTCATCATTGACTCATCGGGTTGTAAAGCTGAGTCAAGGCTGCAGGCGGTGTCTTATCGTAGTCGCCTCTACACCATCGGATAATAGAGAGTTGGATGTGAGGTCAGGAGGTGAAACAGGCAGGTCACAGGCACTAATACCTGTGAGCTTGTTTAATGCTGTGAGGTAATGACATCCTGCAGGGGCATTAGAGATTCCGTAGTGGGGATTCAGGCATGTAGTGTGTGTAAGCGCTTCCTTAAAACTATATTGAACAAAAAAACAGAAGAAATATGGCTGTTTCATGCAGGTGTTGTAAAACCTCTGTGCATTTAAATGCATCATCGGACTGCCTGTACATTCAGTTATACTTTCTGAAGTGGAAAGTATAGCAGTAGTAGCAGTACTATACCCTTTCATGCTTTGCCCCCAGGACACTGCAGGTATTCATTGGTTCGGAATAGCCCAGTGCATTGATGGTAATATGGAGTCTTATGATGTGTTATCGAAGCAGATAAAGCACAGGTTGATTATGGAATGCAGCCATCAATTTATTTACCACACCTGTGCTTTTCCTGCCGCGACAGGTCAAAATATCTGCTGTGAAAAGGGTCGTCACTAATAGAGTTGATATTTTATACATAAAAGCCATCGAGGGATCAACTCGTTCAACTTAAAGTGACTGTAGTTCATCTGTAAGCACTGTGCACAGTTTGAAAAGGAACGCAGGATTGACTCCAGAAATAAAAACCTCACTTTGACTGCAGGGATAAGATTTTATTTTTTTGTTTCGAAAAGCAGTAGCCTTGACAACTACATTGCTTCACCTAAATACCATGATACAATACTACAGCTTGTAAAATGTAATACTGTGTTTTGTTTCTTTGGAAAGATAAACTATACAACTATAAGTGGAATGTGGAGAGCTGCTGCCACCGGCCTGCGCTTCAGCCTGGATTGTATTCTCTGTAGGGCTGTAGGCGAGGCCCTGGGGATGGAGGGCATCGCATATTCCCACTGAACGTAACCTGTAAGGCTTATTTAAGTGAAAACTGTAAGGCAGCAAACCACTTTCTGTCCCTAGTGTATAAAGTTGTGGAAATGAATTATCACACATGCATGTTTTTTAATGTTTGCTGGCTTCACACCTACGGCTGAAGGAATATGCAGCTTTTGCCAGTTTGTCCCAGCTGGCAGGAAAAGGAGAAGTGTGCCCTTGACAAGGTGTGAAGATGTATTGTCAGTGTGTTGAAGAAGTAAATGGAGTGTCTCCATATGCATGCAATCTGGTATTGTGTCTCTGTAGTAGGGTTGGGTATTGTTTGAAAATCACAATACCAGTACTATTACCAGTACTTTTACAGTGATACGATGATATGATATCTTTTTCTTACTTTTAGATACCATAGGCGTGTTGTACGGTCGTACATTTGAACATATTGGTGGCGCTGAACTGCCAGTTCCATCAAATATACTGCACTTGATTTCACCAGACCACAGACCAGGTTACAGAAAGGATCGAATATAGGTATTGTTTGGCTGGAGAAGTTTGGATTCAACTTGGCTTTGAGTTATTTTGTTTGATACCTTAAAGTAACAAGTATAGACGATAGTGGGGACGATAAACATAAACACTAGTGCAAAATCTTCTTCAGTAGTTTTTATGATATCTTTGGAATTAGGGCCCCCGCTGGTTAAGGCTCGGCATACTTTCAGTGTTGAACATCTCGTCACGCAGATGCACACTTGACTCTGTTGATAGTACAATTTAGGGTCTTCTGCTAACATCAGGTGAAAGGGAAACCAAGAAGATGCTGCTGGGTCTGGAGTGAATGTCTTTCAAACATCCTTAAAACTAACTTCGCTGTGGTGAGGCGGCTGGGGCTGGGTTCACCGCAGTGTTTTGAACTGGACTGGAGTGTGGAATGATGATTGGAGCATGCACAGTCTGCACGGTCACAAAAAAATGGGCTGTTCATGGACGTTTGTATAGGGTCTGTGAGGACAATCGCGGACTTAGGATACATGGACATGGAAAAACGAATTGAATCTTCGTTTAAGATTAGGAATAGAATCATGGTTTGGCATCGACACGTTACATGCTTAATGAAACAAGACGTAACTTGATGTACATAACTTCATATAACTCATGGCTGACATTTTGTTTCACATGGGACAGAAACACCGGTCTCCTGGGTCAAAGTCCTGTGTTTGTGATTGTTTGTGACTTTGTCCCTCTTTACATCACCTTAATTCTCCCTTTGCTATATGACGTCATATGAAGGAGGACAGTGCATAGATCACGTGATCACATCCTCCTGGTTTACAACTGTCATTTCATTACTTTTTTTTACATGAGAACAGCCTGGCCAGTGTCTCTCTCTGCTGCAGACACAAGCGTTCTAAATTCAACTAGTAAAGTATACTAACTTGTTACAATTTTATCAGACTTGTCTTCATCTGAATAAAAAAGATGGCGACATGCCATTTCGTCTTTTTGTAAGTGTTAAAAACAGCAAATATGGTCCAAACGCATTCAAAGCAGTCTCTCAGTGGGTCTTGATGAATGCATTAATTGGAGACGATACCAACACTTGGGGTTAATACATCAAATCACATCTGTTTGCTCATAGTGTTATTATTTGAATTTAGCAAGGGGCATTTAAGAGTAATTTTACTGATAACCCTGAATTATGAAATGCAGCGCTCACACTGCAGAATGAATGGCTGACTCTCCAGGGTATGACCACTTCAATTGCTTTAATAGTATTTTCAAATTTAGTCACTCTCAATTCAGTTTTAATTTTTCTATCCATGTGTTAGGTAGGTATTAGGTCTACTACAGCTGTACTATAATAAAGCACAAAACGTTGGGTTGTCTGTTCAGATCCAAAGTAAACTTTGTTTAGACGTTTGCAGTGCTGCTTGTCTCTGGTGGTTTTTTAAGCATAGGTTTATGGTGCTGGCATTGCATAGTGCACACCAAGAGCCAGTCACCAGTGCTTCCGCAGACCACAGGGTTCCAAATTTTGAGAGAGACATGAATGGACCACATACAAAACGCAGTGACGTCACTGCAGAGGCCTGTGCCAGTGTTTCTGGCGCACACTAACCAGCAAAAGAGGTATGGAGTGAAGGGCCCTGACCAACCACGCCCGCAGTTACTCGTCGGGTGTTGTTTGGCTGTGTGTGGCTGACCATTGGCTGTAGATCTTGTGGCACGTCCCTCACTTATGGATCTCTTAGAAGCTGTTGCAGCATGTTGAGTCAGCATCAGAGGGAGTCAGTCACAGAGAGTTCCCTCATTGGCTGTTTGGCCTTGAGAATCAGGGAACACAAAACTTCACTGTGTCATATGAAGCATGATTCTGAACATATGGTAAGAGGTTTATCAGATTCACAATGACATGAAAATGGTTTGTTTTCTCTCTTTGAGAGGGGAGTAAAGACACAACTTTCCCCCAGGAACGCGATATTCATGTCCCATGTGAATTAAGTGAACCTGGAGTTATTTTAAAGGTTCGTTGTCACTCAACCGTGATTTTGAACCTAAACTTTACATTCCTAACCCTAACCCAACCCCAACCCTAACCCTAATGAAAACTTTGCATTCCTGAACCCAACCTCCATAACATTACTTTCCTTAACCTAACATGCATAACTTTTCTTTCCTAAACCTGAACTATGTAACTTTACCTCCATAACCCCCAACCTAACCCTAAACGTAATTTTACATCCCTAAACCCAACCTGTGTGACTTTACATTCCTAAACCTAACCTACAAAACTTTACTTTACCAAATCTAACCTACGTAATTTTACTTATCTAAACCTAACCTGTGTCACTTTACTTTCCTAAACCTAACCTATGTGAGTTTACCCTCCGCAACCCAACTTATTTAACTTTACTTTTCTAAAGCTAACCTATGTATCTATACCTCAGATACATTACATGATGACACCCAACCACAGTTCTTCTCCTAAACCTACCCTAAGTGGTAGGAGTGCTAATACATTGGACGCTAATTCATCAGATATCATATGAATGGTTGTACGAGGATACATTATAGTGTAAGGATATGCTGTTTTTGTTGTGTTCTATATTATACAAAACAAAATTTCATTTGGATTTTTTTTACTGTTGGTTTGAAGACGGTTGAAGACAGTTTGAAGATGCTTTCTTTGGCTTTGAGAAATTGTGATTGGTGTTTTTCAGTATTTTCTGACTGTTTAAAGACAGATTAATTTGAAATCAACTTTTGACAGAAGACGTAAGGTGGTGCAGCTTGCAGATGCCTCCGAGTCAGGGACAGCTGTGGCTGGAGGCATTATGTCTTCTGGTTGTCTGTCCGTCTGTCCCATTCTCGTGATATCTCATTATCTCAAGAGGACCTTCAGGGAATGTCTTCAGATTTGGCACACACGTCCACTTGGACTCAAGAGTCAACTGATTTGGTTTTAGTGGTCCAAGGCCAAGATCATTTTTAGCACATAATATGTTTTTGGCCATAGCTCAGGAATTCATACACTGCTTAGGACATAATTTCACACATATAGGATTAAATGATGAAGTGATGACATTTTATATTCAAAAGGTCAGCTTCACTGTGACATCATATTGTTCTGCAAAAAGACTTTTCTGGCCATTATTCAACCCCATAACTCAGGAACAGAAGGGGAGACATTTGGTGAGATACTGAATTGGTGACACTACACACGGTGTGTGAAGTGTCCACATTTTAACAACATCCATTTCTGAAGCTTTGTGTACTGTCATGGTTACATATAGACAGGAAAGTAAACTGCAACTTGAGTGGTTGGTGGAGGCATACATCTATTAGGTGGGAATTCTGGTTTGAAATAAGCTTCCTGTGTGAGGCCCTAATGGGAGCAGGCTCAAACCTGCTGTTTGAAATACCTGGTGGATTATGTGGAGGAGCAGGTTTACTTATAAATTTTTCCCCTGCTTTTGCACAGCAGATTAATGGATAAACTATTTCATTATGTGAATCTAACTAAATTCATATGAGGCAATTTTGTTTACAGACCAAAAGATTAAATGTTGTGAGCTCTTTTGAGCATCTGTGCAGCTCAATTAGTATTAGAGATGTGTGCCTGAGAGCTCCAGTTAATCCATGACCATCTCCAGTGCAAATTAGGCTGAAGTGGGTTTGATTTTAACACCACCGGGACCTGTTTGTTCTGTGCGGGCTGCTCGCTGAATGAAGTTGTCATTGGATGCTTTCCTCAGATTGTGTTTACATTTTAATCATGCCCTCTATGCACTGTTTTAAATAGATATTGTTTCCCTTTAAGCCCTCATTTGTCCACTGCTCTCTGCTTAGGTTGCATTTCATATGCCGGAACACTGCTTATCTCAAATAATCCATATCTGTCTGCTGAACATGCTCCACCCTGCCATCTCATATTTCACTTAGTAACTGGTTTTCATGCACAAATGGGCTTCACAAGGGCAAATGCCTATCCTGCAAATGCCAGAAAGTAAAAAGAAAGACCAGCCATAGCAAAAAGCTGCAGTGAAGCTGTTTTTTTAGTTTGAATCCTGAGCATCTGTCTTTGCATGAAGGGTGAAATTCATGCAGGGCAGTGATCCAGGCCCTGCGGGAGGGGTGACAACAGAGCACTTGAGGTTGATGTTAAAAAGGCTGCTGATAAGAATATCTGTGCTATCTAGTAATGTTTCCCCCATTTTCTCTTTTCATCTCTACAGGAAAGATGAGAAGGAGTATGCACTGAAACAAATAGAAGGCACTGGAATATCGATGTCTGCCTGTAGGGAGATCGCTGTAAGTTACAACTTTTTTTTTTATTAGTGTGTTTATTTCTATTCACTTAGATCACTGTTCAATTTAAAGGAAAATGATTCAGATTAGCAAATAGATATTTATTAAATGTTGGTGCATTGACCAAGCTAACTAACAATGGCAGCATGCTTGCTGTGTGACATAGGCTACGGAGTGGATGCATAGTGAACCATACATCTTTTTAACAAAATATTTCACAAAACTGGATACACACCTGACAGGTCAACCTCCTCACTTATTTGTTGCCATGCATTATTGGTCCCGTTTTTATCTCTGTGCTACCTCGTGTATTTTCCACAAGATTTGACGGCAGAAACTTTCCTGCCGTTTCTGCTGTGGCTCTTTCATGATCTTTAAAGATATGCATTTGCTTTCATTGAACACTAGGGGCATAATCCATTTACTATACAGAAATACAGACACAAAACAAAACAGTGTGGAAACAAAGTGTCAGTGTCTCTCAGTTCATTAAAGATAGTTGTAACGTTTTGTTTTTCCGGTAAGTGCATTTTGTTTTAATGGTTTCGAGCCTGTTGTTCGCTTAAGAAAATGAGCATTATCACAGATAACCACAGACTGTAAATGCACCATGATAACGAAGCTAACAGCTAGTGTTAGGGTAAGAATCATCTTTTTGCTCAAATATGGTCACTTCTGGCTTCAAAAATCTAAGATGGAGGTGGCCAAAATGCCAAACTTGAGGCTTCCAAACAGGAGTCCACAAACCAATGGGTGACCTCATGATGGCTACGTCCATTATTTTATACAATCTATGGCGTTGACTCTAGAGCTCGAGTCAAGTCATGGTCAGCCCAGCTTAGTGTAAAGACTGGAAACAAGTGAAACAGCTGGCCAGCTCCAGTCCAATATAAAAACATGTGACTAAAGCTCACTATTTACCATGTTGTAGCTCATTTCTTTAATCTGTATACTAACCCATGCTCAGGCAGAAATGTAAAAATGTCAATTTGCAGTTTTGTTATTTGTCTGTTAGTCAAGTAGTCAGTTGTGTTTACATTTCTGTTTGTGCATGGGTTTGACAAACAAGATAAACTGTACAAATAAGACCATTTTACAGTTGTTTGCAGGTGTGTTTTACAACTTTGGACTGAGTCAGGCTACCTGTTCCCCCTGCATCCAGTCTGTATGCTAAAATAGGCTAACAACACCCTAATGCAAGCTTCATACTCAATGTACAGAGTGATATACTATCTATCTTTTTATCTCACTCTCAAAGTGTAAAGATGAAACAAAACAAAACTGGCTCAATTGGCAGTTGAGCCAATTTTGGGCTTCCTTGGACTATTATCTTTTAATGGGACTCCTGGACCTAGTATTTCTTTTATTTATGTTGATCTAATATCCAGTCTTGTATTAAGGAATCTTAAGAGCTCTATGCTCTGTTGACTGTTTGCCCATGGTGGATGTGTAGCTCAGGATGCTCTGTGCAGTAATTGAATTAAGCATTATACTGGTGAATAAAGAAAGACACAGCTATAGCTTTACTCTTAATTATCCTCTAAGTGTACCACTCTCAGTACCGTGCTTGTAATGTGGAGATGCAGCTTTAAGTATTAAAACATACGTACATAAAAGAGGAACACATGATGATAAGGAACTCTTTATCCTCAGAGGGATTTTTCATCCCATTTAGGCACAATTTGCTTAAAAAAAAGAAATGCTATATATTTGGACACTTATCTATGCATTCTGATGCCAGTATAAGGTGGAAAATATCTTTCTTCAGGTTTAGACACATCAGGATTTACCTGGAAGCCACTTAAGTCTGAACAGAGCCTCTGCCACCTTCATGCAGCGAGTACCTCTTTCAGACATATACCTTGTGATGTAAATTTGATTCATGATTTGTTTCATGTCAATTTCATATCTGACTAACCACCTGAGTAACTTCTATGTAAAAAGCCACAATCTAAGTAAGCAATCTTACTGGGTCTTACGTCGGTAACACTGTTGGCGTGTAACAAGTCAACACGATGTAAAGGCTGCAGAAGCAACTAAAGTTAAAATACACTAATGGCATGTTTGTCAGGCCTCAAGGATACAAACAAGGCATTATGACTAACGGTACATATAAACAAAACTTTGTTAGTTAACTAAAGACTCCACAGGGCATTTTTAACAAAGGGTTGGGCAATACGGAGAAAATTAAATGTCACAAAAGTTTAGACCAAATACCTCGATATGGACATTACAACAGCTTTATAGGGTTGACTATCGGTGCTTTCACAAAATATTTACGTTGAGATTTTTGATAAATAATCATCTCTAATAATAAAATGACTAAGTGGTTAAAGGTGAATAATAGAACAGCTAGAACAGTCTGGTAAGTTCAGAAAATTACATCACTTTACTATGATAAAGCCTTTAAAACCAAGAAAAAGACAACACTTCAATATCCAAAATCTGAGATGATATCTAGTCTCATATCCAGTCCCTCCAGGATCTTGCGTCAAAAAAAATTGAATATCTGGCCAAAAACCCTTGAATTTGCGACCAATTTTGTCAAAAATTGCAACAAAAATTGCGACCCAGTTTTTTTTTTTTTAATTACTACCTCCAAAAAAAATAAGTCTTGTAATCACTTGCTATAATAATCATACTGAATATTACAAAAATAGCTGCAAATGTTTTTTTTTTTTTATAGTTCTCTTCTCTAGTTTCATTTAATTAGTTTCAAAACATGGACTCCAATAATGTTGCAAAAAATCCTGAGTTAATATTGTAGCTCTCAAACCAGACAATGTGACTGTAAAACAACATATAAGCTACATCTTCTCTAAACATTTTAATACAGTCACCACATATTGTATGCATTTAAACAGTGCAAATTCTTATGTCAATACAGAACGTTTCTCCATACTGCAGTGCCATTAGCACATTTGATGACGTTTCAAATGACTTGCGCAACGACTTCCAGTCGGCTGGGAAATGCGGAAAAATGTGGAAAAATCATGGGACTTTTGAAAAATTGTAAGCCCCCGCAAATATTGGGGACTTCTGTTGAATTTGTGTTAATTATTGCGATCGCAAGATTTTCTGGAGGGACTGCATATCATGCTATTAATATGATATTGATATATTGCCCAGCCCTCTTTTAACATTTTGTCATGCTCTACTTGTGCACTTTTCCCCGTCTACGTAACTGAAATAGATGAGCAAGCTCCGTAATACAAAGTCCGTGTAATGTTCGATTAACGTAAAGAAAATACTGCGATTTTCTCAGCTTACGTTTTGTGTCATGGTCTGCCTCATGCATCCCTCGCCTAAACCAAAAGTAGTATTTCCATTAGGTAACACCGTGTATGACACAGTCTCCTATTGCATGCTACATGTGTGAAAGGGCAACAAAATGGATTAAGGGTCTTAAAGGACCTGATTGGCTCGTATGATTTGTATGAAACTACAAGAACTAACTTCTCCTTATTGTTTTAGAACACCTGTCTCTTTTACCATACACAATATCTTTGCCTCTCGTCTCTCCCTCCATGCCTCCCATTCAGACATTTGTATTAGAGGATTTTACATGAGAAGGGGATGAGTGTCTCTCAGTACAGCCATGGCCATTAACGCTTCAGCAGCAGAACAAGTTTTAGAATCCATTCAGGACATAAGCCAACGTGGAACAGAAAACTGTCTTTTTACTTCATATCATAACTTTCTCAATTTACTGCCGGATACTGCTGGCACTGGGGTCAAATACTGCATGAGCATTGCAGCCCTTTCCATAACTGTCATTTCTGAAAAAAGACAACATTTACGGTAAATATGACCTTGTCTAAAAGACATGGTTTCCAGCCAGCAGTGGAGTACAGGTCTATAGTATTTGTGGTGGGGGTTGGTGCAGCCTGAGGGCAAGTCAGCATGCCACTCAGCCAGTCCTCGGAGATGACTGCCAGAGAAAGAATGTGGCCGCTTTGACAGGCTGCTTGGCCGTTATGTAAGAGTCTCTGGTTTCCAGTATAACATGTTCACCTGGAGAGAGAATAGGGGCCATATGGTGCAAACACTGGCAGTGACACTGTGCAAACACTCTTAGTATTACTGAGCAAACTTTCTGCAGTTACACTTATATGAATTTGAGATGTGCATTAACATTTGTTGTACATTCAACAGCTGACAAGAAGTCACATATTCACAGTTCCTCTCTTAGCCACAGCTCTTTAACTCAAGTCATCATTTAACCAAAGTGTGTGCAGATGTAGTGGGTGGCAGTAGCGACAGGGAGGTTTCTTTGCTCAATACTTTCCACAGAGAAAAGCACTGTAATAAGAAAAGAAAAAGTGAATGATAGTAAGAGATTGAAACCTTCTGCTCCACAGTGATGGTGGAATGATCTAAAAGAACAAACCAGTGTTTGCATGTTCATGCCTGTTTCGTTTCAAGTCCCAAGACTGCACGCATATTTCCTCCAGAGTAAAACAGTGACACTCTCTGAGAAACACATTCCAAAATTCCCCCCAAAAACCCTGGTATGTCTTGGAAATGATTGGTAGTTTTGTAAAGTATACTGCATTTGCAGTGCACGGGCTTAGGTATGCAAAGGCAAATTCCTGAATCACTTGCATTACAGCCAACCAGTGGAAAAAGGGGACAAAGGTCAGTCACAGCATAACTACTGGAGAGCGCTGAACACACATCAGGCAACATGTAGCGAGTACAGATGTCACCTCGTTGTGTTTTAAAATTCTCTCTCAATAGAATGAGCATCTTTGCTCAAGATTCAGTAGCAAAACAGATCAGGTACACAGGAGCACACGCAGTACATTTGTGATGTGATTGTGAAGACTTTTTATGTAAAAATAGTTGAGTAGATAAAAGCAGAGGTATTGTCACACAAGAATCTTGTGGCAAGTCACAGACTCAAAGTAATAAGGCGGGTTTTAAAAGTCTTTTTGTGTCCATCAAAGCAGAGTTAGAGTTATCAGAGAGCAGATGAGGGTGCAGACACCTGCTTGTAAAGTATTTGCCTTTCTTTATAGTGCCGCCTCGTAGGCCTCAATGCACTTTATAGAGAACAGCACACTTAAGGCCTTTACGTGCTGAGGGCATGATTAATAAATGACATGAAAATGCACAAAACTCATTTTCACGGAAATTATTCATATTGGCTGCATTGCGAATTTGCGACATCTGTTCAAAGAAAGGTTTTGATTCAAATAGATTCCACAGCAGCAATGCGAATTTGCGACAAATGCTTGGATCTTATTGACCCTTAGTGGTGTCTGGTGGTCAGTCTGAGGTAAGTTGCTGTAAACTGCTGTAAAATTGCTTAAACTCCCGTAAACTGTTTTATAGTTTCCTTTAGGTAAAATGCTCTGAGTAAATTTGAGTTCCCACTGGTAAATGTTTACACAGTGTATATGTCTAGGGCTTTTACTGTGAAAGATAAGAATGAAAGGAGTGGATGTGGTATACTTTCGAGAGAAGTTTGCCTATAGAGGGCTTTCTACCAGGAAATGATCTCTTGGTTGAGGTTAGGGGAAAAAATGGTGGTTTGGGTTAAAATGAATAGATTTGTGCATGCAAACTTCTTCCATGTGCATCTGGTATGCGCTGAAGGTTGAAAGGAGTCATAAAGTTTGCGGTCTTGGTTCAAACTATGGAGCCTCAGCATAACAAGCCCCTTTTACACTGCCAGATTTCCCACGAATGTTGGGCCATCTTGCCAGCAAGCTGCGAGCGTTTAGACACACAGAGCATGTTGATCCAGTTGCCCAATTTTCCGCCTCCGCGTATGGTAGACATATTGCCCGAACCCTTTTAGTTTAAAAAGACTGAGGCGGCCTTCCGCAATGGGAGGGGCTGTTGATGACTTGTGGGAGTAGCTGTTGATGATGCCGCACGCGCAACCCACTGGCGGTGGATAAGCAGGAAACAGCTGATAGCAGGAATTAGCGAGCAGCTAGTAGCAAGAGGGAAACACAATTGGGCTTTCCTGCAAATTTGCACAATTTCTGTTTAAAAAGGGCTACTGTTTGTAATCCTCAAGGTATTGGTGCAAATTTATTGGTGATGCTGTTATTATGGTGTGGAAGCTTAGAAAAATCAACCTTGTTCTGGAAGAAAAATGAGGTCGCTTTTTGCCACATACTATTCACATTCTGATACTGTGTAGAGTTTGAAAAATATATTGATGTGAGACTTAATTACACACACAAAAACCCCACCCCCACTGTGTAAAGGCTTTTAAAGTAAAGTGATAAAAGATAGCACTGTAAACACTGTTGACCTGCCTATCTAATCAGCTATGACAACTTGTTTCACTACAATGGAGCATATCAGAAAATGCTTCTGCTGGTGTGGTTTTAATGCCAACTTAATGTTTCCTGCAGCTGATTTATACTGAGAACCATAATCAAGGTCAGAATAAACCTTTTCCACATCAGACATACTTGATTTGTCATAATAGGAAAAGCACAGGTGTAATTTATAACATTAACAATGACACTGTTAGTGTCTCAGTGAGGTGTTCCAGCAAGCCAGCACACACGATACCAGGACCTCCTCTAAGTTTATCAAGATAAATAGTTGGTGGCCAGTTTAATCTCCAGTTGGTCAGGTGCCAGTAAAGGTGCTATGAATTTGCCGTCAATAAAAGAACCCCAGTCAAACCTCAAAGAATGGAAACCCATGTAGAAAAATCTGATTTTTTTTAATACTGGAAGGTGACACTCTCTTCGTCGTTTTCATCTGCCGCTATTTGTCATCTCTTCATTAGAGTGCAAGCTTCAGAGAACACGGCTCATGTTTGGCATCATTCAGTTGCTCTGTCTGTTTCTATTGCACTTGTCACATTTGCTTTTACTGGTCAACTTTTTTCTTAGCCAAGCGTAAAAGCTTCTTTTGCGATATTCAAAATTCTTTGGTGTTTCCATTATATTTTTGTGAACAAATTGAAAATGCATATAGAAATACATGGATGGAAACACTCTTGATATTAAATCCATTCAGTAACTATGGTCTGATGTTTTCTACCCAGTTTCACCTATAAAAGGTTCTGCCACAGCTCTGTTACTGCCTGTGGCTGGCCTCTACATCCAAAATGGCCACCAATGCTGATGGGTATCCTGCATTTTGCCATACCGAACTTAAGACAAGAACACTGGTTCTCAGAATTGCAGAAAACCATAACATGAACTTACTGTTGTTCATTCGTCCTGTCCCTTAATGCTGGATTCAGACCTCATAATATCAGCCCAATAATAGTGCGATCTGTCACGGCAGGAATTTATGGTTCTGTAATCGCCTGATCTGATACAGTGACATTTTAGAAAAGACTTTCAGAACCAAGAAAGGAAACATGAAGCTATACTGTCTAAAGAGCTGTAATGTTAACTAACAAAGCACACGGTTTTCTGAATGAAATATTTGCACAAATCTGTCGTCACAATCCGATATCTTTTGATGTTCTCATGATTTATCAGACTGACAAATCCTGTTGTAAAACCGGTGTCTACATTCTTGCAGGCTTTGCTTTCTGCAAGTTGACTCCCCTGGATTTGCAGCAGCCGTCTGATGGTTTGTTTTGTCACTCACATCGTGATGGTGAGGTGTGATGTGTGAAAAAGTGACAGCAGTGCTCACTCTCCGTACTGTACCTCTTTGTGTGCTGGCAGTGTGTTGACACACATAGCATGCATGCAGAAACACTCCAGGGCTCATGTTTTTCCCCCACAGAGGAAGCTGCTTGCTGTATGAAAAACCACTTCCGCAGAATTTGGAAAGGTCGCCAGTTAAATGATACACACAGGAAATATGGGGCTTTCAGTTTGCTTTCAAGGAGTTTTTTAATAATCTGCAATGCAAACACATAGGAGTGACCAGACTGGTTTTCTAAGTCTACAGCTAATGGACAAAGGCAACTGTTTAGTTATAACTCAACTTCTTACAAATAAACATCCTGCAGATATGCTGCACTGCTCTTCTGACATTAAAATGGACCATTATCACAGACATATCAGGTGTGTTCACTTCAGTTTTCACTTCCATGTGAATGATAAGTGAGTTAAATCCACTTTGTAGGGGCTGGCCCAGTTATAGCATGTACTATTAGAGCTGAGCCCTTACTGCAGCAGCTTTGAGTCCAGCCTGGGCCCTTTGCTGCATGTCATACCCTCGGTCTCCCCTAACTTTCCTGTCCTTCTCTCACTGCCAAAATGCAAAGCAAAAAATACACTTTGTATAGGATTGTAAAATGTACAACTTTGGCACTACTGATGACTGATTTCTGCCATTGTGTTGGTCTAAATGGGGTATGACTTTCAAACTGCTTCAAGAGTTACATTAGATTATAATCTTTTATTTCAGTGGTGTTTTAGTGACGATATTTATCAGCTGCAGCAACAACACAACCAACGCTTTCTCACTTCCACCAATACTGATATTGGTCAGGGGTGTTACATCTCAGACTGTGATGCTGTCAGTAACCTTCCAGCATCAGTTTTGGATGCTCAAGGACAGCATGTCAATCATTACATGCATTGTACCTTTTCAAAGTAAACTTTCATTTTAAAAGATGAAAAAAAACAAAAAACTTCTTTATGCAACAAAAGTATGTGGTTAGAGGGGAACTATGCCCATGTCAAATTTCATACATGTTATTCCTATGGTCTGAGATGCTCCAAAAATATTAGTAAAAAAATAAATAACTCTCTCTGAATCCAAAAGCTAAAGTGCTAAAACTTTAAATTTGTGATGTCACAAGTCTGGAGCTACTTCACTGACAGTGAACTGAGAAAGATGTTCTAGATGACACAGAGAGCACCCAGGAGAATGATCTGAGTATATGGGTACATTTTCTGTGTCAGAACTGAGAACACTACAATAAATAATAAAGCTCATTTGGGTATAAAGAAGAAAACAAACATTCTGTTGGTCCACAAAATCAAACTCATCTTCATTGTCCAATGAGCAGCTCTAAACTATACACCCTATGACATCACAAATTTGAGACTTATTTCTCTGGTTTCTGTCTTTGACAGAGAGTAGCTCAGGTTCACAAATATTGATTGTACTTTCGTAGGCTATCAAAACTGTCTTAAATTAGGTGGTGTCCCCTTTTAAGTGAAGAAAATGACATCATGGTTTGGCTTAAAATAAGCCAAAGTTTGCTACCAACAAAATGTACTAGGTTGTTATTAAAATAACTCGATCGACTTTTGATTTTACATGGGAAACAAAGAGTGGTCTCTTGGGTGGCAGTCTGGAGTTTGTTCAACCCATCCACCTCCTGTCCAGCCCGCCCTATGAGCACTTTCTCCCACCATGCATCTCATGCTGCAGCTAAAGGCAGTAGGCAAACACAGAAGTTAGCATCGCACTGGTTCACTTGTTAAAAAGCCGATGATATATTTCCATTGGATTTAGGATTATTGCTGAAAATAATGTTTGTGGCAAACTGATGCTTACGTGTTTTGCTTAGTAACATAATCCTACCAAATGAGCTTCATTTTCATGATTACTGAAGCCTAAATGCCATTGCAATTAGTGAAAAGCTAAGGTTAGTTTATAAACAAACTACGCCACGGTCGCATCACTAACATCGCTATCATAACAAGACTGTAAAGCTGTGTTTGGCATGGCTCAGTTTAGTCTCATTTAGCCACTTGTTAGCGACCACCTTTTTTTAAACGTGAAAGTCTCGTAATCTTGTGGTAACCACAGACTTTATTTCAGGTATCTGACCAAAAATCTATCTGAAAAATCCATTGACTTTGAGACAAGGGAACTATGAGTGGTAAAATGCTAGACTTATTTCTGGGGCACTCTGTGGCCCCGTTTACACAACAGCGGCATTTTGGGTGCCTGAAAACGCAACGATTTGAAAACGGGTTCCAGAGTGCATCGTTTTGGAAACGGCAGCGTCTCTGTTGTCATGTAAACTTGCAATATGCAGTTCCTCTGAAAACGGACTTTTCACACATGCGCATTATGGTACCAACAACAATGCCGAGCTCTGTTTGTGCTGCTCACCCTGTTGATTTGAAGTGAAGTGTAGATCTGTTACTGTAGCAACTCCACCTCGTCATCCATCCAGACAAAGTTATCTGTGCATGCTTTCGCCATTGTGTCTTCTTTGTTTTGGTTTGTAACCACGGCGTTGTAGAGGAAGGCGCTTCAGCGCAGGCGCATGGTGTCACGCCGTGGTGTTGCTTTGCAAATTTACACTGCCACCCACTGGCCTGGCGTGCATGCTACAGCATTTCCAGTAGATCCTGCGGCTCCGTGTGAACGGAGATCGTTTCAATAATGTCGTCATATAAACGCAGAAGTTTTTTAAAACGCAAAGGACAGACAGTCCCAGAACTTTACAGGTTTGTAGTCGAGATTAAGAAAAAGGTAGAGTTTGAAGAGGGCTGGAAATATTAGGGTAGGAAGTAGGGAAGGAACCAACAGGCCCTTCACTTTACCCCTTTTGCCCACATTTGTTTTTAGCCATGACTCAGTATATCACAGCTGGAGTGATACCATTGCAAAATAATCTCTCTTTTCAACATAACAGGATCTCCCGGAGATATACTGTATATAGATAGCCCTCTCAGGCTAAAGAATTTAACATGTATTTTTATGTACATTAAGTCAGTACAGGTTTTGTCATGGATTCAGCTGTGAATTTGATTCACCTCCAGGATAGGCTGGCAGCATTAACAAAGCTCCTCAGTGTCGTGTTAGTAGCACAAGCAGAGAACTCAAGACTATTGTTTTGCTTTGTGTTTTAAGCTTTGAAAGAACAATCGGCCTTTTCTTAAGCCTCTGATGGTGGGGAAAGTTGGCTTGTTTTTGGGATATGCTCTGCAGGGAAACAGAAAATAAGATGAGATGCTTTTTGCCAAGGCATTAGTAGCATTCCTTTCCTGAATAATCAAATCAGACCATGACAGTCTGTCCAGGGGCGAGCAGGCGGAAACATTACTAGGGCGTTTTTTGCTTCTTCTTTTTTTTCAAACAGTGAATGCTAACAGATAATCACTATGTTCTGATATCTATTGTTACCCTGTACAGTAAGTATACAGAAAAGCTCCAGTGTCATGTTTCAGCTTTTTAGAAAGTTGGACTGGAGAAACCTGCCATGAGATAAGGAAATTGTTTGGTTGAGCCTTGTAGAACACTGGCTCGAAAAGGTTGCATGCATCAAGACCATTTAGTGTACTTAAAATGTTTGTGTGTGTGTGTGTGTGTGTGTGTGTGTGTGTGTGTGTGTGTGTGTGTGTGTGTGTGTGTGTGTGTGTGGGAGTCTCATTCCAAATTGTGCTTTGCAAAGGCTGTGTAGTCTTTGTTGTGTGAAATTCCGTTCAAGGGCAAAGCACAGATGACCTGGTACAAAGTGTTCTACGAGGCAGTGGGATCTTTTCGTTGGGTATTCAGAAAGCAGAACCACAGTGTCAGTCCTTGAGTCTTGAGCCAGTTTCTTGTGCTGTTCACCCTTAACTCTTGTTACATAGAATAAAATGTATTACAACTTTGCAAAGTTTCACAACCATCTCCCTACTAAAGTGCACAAAAGGTCTATTTTCCTTTTGGAAAAACAACGTGTTGTTCCTCAGGTTTCACAGTAAAGGTCTGTCACTGCCATCAACATTAAAATTCATGTTTTGTGAAGCACACGCATACAATACTATCGGCAGCCACTTTCCGCACATTATCACACTCCTGTAAATGAACATAAAACTGTATTTGATGTGGATTGTTGACCGTTAGCTGACACTCAGTCAGCTTAATAAGGTCAGGATCTGTGCCGGCACTGATCCAAAGGATTGCATCCGTACATCCCTTTTTATAAATCCATGAGGCTGAAGGCTTACTAGATGCTTAAACACTGTAGCTGGAGGAATAACTCCCTGGAAAGTTATCCCAGCATTATGCTGCGTTACATAGGATCAGGCAGATGGTAGGCAGCAGATGAACATCTTCTGGATATCACAGGGAAACAAATGAACAGTCAGATGAAATTGCAGGACGGTAAAACGAAGCATGCTTGATGATCTGTTGCAATGGTGATGTCAGATTGTTTACAAATTATGGACTAAAATATATTGAATAAGGTTATTTTGTGTTTGATTTGTAAATATTGTAGTAATGTCCAGTGATTGTCCAAATCACCCATGTTTTCTCCTTGTGGAAAGACGCTAGAAGGATGGCAAAAGGTTTTTTACGACAGTGCTGTTGCTGGTATTCAATGCCAACTAAAATGATACACAGTTTGCCGTCTACTGTCTGCCCGATTATGTGTGAACATAACATCACACTTTTGATCCACTGTTGCCAAAATCATGAGGTAAACAATGGAAATAGGGTTGCAGCACTATACTGGTTTCAAGGTATACTGTGATATGAAAATTGATGGTTATCATACTGTGTACTTTTACTTAACTATGATATTAATAAAAGTAATGCAACTGGATGGAGAATCGTTCCTCAAAAGGGAGACTTTATACACATACTTCCAATAAAAATGGTTTCAAGTTTCAATTATTGTAATAAAACATTTCTTCAACCAGAAATACAACCACAGTATTTTCTGACAGGGTTATCATACTGTGAAAATCTTACACTGTTGCAACTGTTGTGGAAATACAGAGCTCACATTACAAAGCACCAGGAGTGTGGGCTTACATGTATTTGATTGGCCAGCACAGTGTGTTCCTGAATGACGTAGCATTACATTGCAGCAAAAGTTGAGCCAGGTCTAAGTTTTTCCTGAAACCCCTGCAGGTTTTCACTGGAACCCCCTGATCTGGCACACACACTGTGCCAACACAGTCTCAGTGTAATGAATGAGGACTAATACTAGTCCGTTTTATTGGGTAAACTTAGAAAAGGACAATTGCAGTAGTCTGTCTTAGTGGTGATTAAAGCATGTTCTATTTGTTTTCAGTTCTGCTTTAGACACGACATCTCATTTTCTTGTTGTATTTTAAGATGACAGAATGCTGACCTTGTCTCAGAAGCGGCAGCAGATGTTCAGTTGTGAGAGAATTGTTTTTCCCCCTTTGTCAATTAAAGCGTCAGAACACAGTAGGACTTCACTGTAAATACCACCAAAGCTGAGTACAGGACCTACAACTCCATGTACCTGTAAGCTGAGGAATACAACATTATTTCCCAGCAGAGCACGCCTCATTTCTCCTCAACATTGCAACCACCAGAAATGGATTTTGCTTAAAAAATCTTCTAGACTTGCCCAGCAGAACAAAGGACCCTTTGTGCCTCCCAAAGCACCACCTCGCTTCGTTTAGCAAACTGTGCAGTTCAGCAACTGGCATGCCACATGCAGGCGAGTTGAGGCGGGAAGGGTGGAGAGAGGTTGGTTTGGCTGCCATGTGTTTTTGGTTTTGGTTTGCAGCATGAAATGACCAGGGTCTGTCATGATTTTTCCATGTCTATGTTGCCCCTTATAAGATTGGAGAAATAGAAGGCATGAGCAATAAAGAAAATCAAGGCAAGCGACCTTTATAAACCAAGTTTGTTGTTCTGATTGATTTAATTAGACATCAGGAAGTGTATTATGCAGTCAAGCATGCTTTTCAAATTACACGAGGTGCAGTGGTGTGACGCAGGCTGAGTGAGAGCAGCATTAAATGAAATGGAAGAACTAGTAAGTAATGATATGACAGGTGTTAGAAATGGTTGCAGTGTTGCCTCTGCACCAAAACAAGGTTCATTTTCTATCTGGATCCATTAAATGAACATCCCAAATTTGGTACTTTGTTGTTACCACACTTTCAAGTGCCTCCACAGCCTCTGAGACGAGTGGATAGTGTACTTTCTGTTCCTATTTTTGGGTGTTGAGCTCAGATGGGTATCAAAAACAGGCATAACTTCAGGTCTCAGAAAGAGAGAAAATAGGAAATCAATATCTGAAGTAGGAGTAAACAAGGCAGGTTGAGCTGAGGAACACCAAACAGATAAAACTCGCAGCACTTCACTGATACACCTGATGATATTTAACTTTTTGCTCAGGTCAGAAGAAGCTTCACAACGGCACCTCGTCAGGGTGTTGGCACCTTGAATATGTTTTTTCTTTTTCCTGTTCGTCACACTACCCAGTTTCTTTTCTAAACTATCCAGGCAGTCGCAGCCCTGCTGCATTTTCAACACGGGCAGCAGGTTGCATAACACGGCCCACTGAAGTTTCACAGCCTTAAAACCTCTGCGACAGAAGCCTTCTGTGTTTAGATAATGCTTGGACAACTTGGGTAAATCCTCTGCTAGCCGGTTGTAGGAGGTGAGCCAGCCTGTGTAGGTAGAGTCCATCAGGGTGGGGCTTATTGATGGAGGGAGTCCAGGTAGGGTGGAAAACAGGAGCTTGTTTGTTTTGGGGATCGGAAAAAGAGCTCCAAGTTGCTGGCAGTAGTGATGAGTTTTTTCTGTTTGTTAAGACTGTGTGCATGAGAAGACAAAGGTTTAACAAGTGATAGGGTGGTCTGGATTTTGGTTTGGAATCCTTCTAAATAGAACACCAGTGTTATGAAGCAGTATTACTACAACCGTGGTTTATACACGTAGAAAGACAATATCTGTATACTTTTTGTCGTATAATTATATCACCAGCACTTCCATGTGAAACAGTAATAAGGCAGCATTGACTTATGAAAAGGATAACAACAAATTCCCTTTACACCATCAAATGTCGAGCCATTTCATTTGGCACACATGGCAGCGTCGATAACTATTAATTACACTCAGTTGTCAGATTTTTAGGTCCACCTAGCTGCAAAATAATACAGTATTATACAGAAGCCATGCAAAAATAATGCCTCCTTGAAGGTTATAAAGTTCAGAATCAACACCTCTTTGAAACAGTCTACACAAAATTAACAATTAAACCTACATGAAGAGGACGTACTGCAAGACTGTTTCATTAGTTTGAGCTAGGTGGACCAAATAAACTGGCAACTATTTGTGAATAATTATTGATTAAGGTTAGGGCTGGTGATATGGACAAATTATTTTCTTGAACATTCACGTTATTTCAAAATCAGGGGACAATGATTCTTTGCTTAATGGATAAGGCCTGTCCATGCCTTCATATTTTGGGCCATAACTTCTATGGGTCACATCTGGGAACACAGAGAAATTGCCAAAATCGAGTCAAAAGAACCAAAGAACACAGGTGGTGAGAGGATTACTAATGTTGTAAACAAGCCAACAATATAATAATCTAACCACTGTTTTCAATGTAAAAAAATAAATAAAAGTGCACCTTAATAATCCTGATTGCATAGGGAAACAACTACAGTCAATATGTTAGGTCAAAGTTGAACCGGAAAATGGTCTTCAAACTGTGGTGAGAGTCTTGAAGGGCCAGTAGATTGCTTGTCCTTAATCTTGGGCATGAGTTAGCACGTCAGCACTCCCAGTTCCCTCTTTTTGAATTTGATGGGCTTTTTGAATGGGTTTTTGGCTAGATGCCTGAAATAAGGTGTGGTGAACACAAGCTTAAGAGACTTTCACCTTTCGACTTTGTTCCATGACAGTTATAATCAACTGCCAATTGTCTACCCAAAAGTGATTGTCAAGTTGTTGTAAGCGCAATGTCATAGTGAATGGGTCTATATGATTTGCCAAAGATGTCAGTAGGCTACATTAAGGTAGCCTTGCTAGCTTGTCTGCTTGCAATCTTAAAAACGAATGAGAAGCACACAACACAACTGAGCTAGTAAATGACTGCAGAAACTGTAAAAACAGTTTTTATGAGAGAGACAGAATAAAGAATTTAAAAAAGATTTACATTAGGGTATAGTTGTCAGCTGGCAATAGACATGCTAACAGATTAGCTAGCGGTGCTGCTAGTTTGGCTAAAATATGATTTTGTTAATGGTAATGTATGACTTCTTGAAAACCGCATTTAAGGATCCCCTCAAAAAATAAATGACTTTACAATTTCTGTAATACAGGTTAATTATCACTGAACTTTCCCTTCAATTCTTTTAATATGTAGGCCAGTAGGCTAATGTCACCTAGCTGATTTCTGTTGTAGGCTATTAGGCTATAATTAAAAAAAATATACATTTTTAATAATCTTTTACAACTTAACCCTATGTTACATTTTTTGAAATAAAAAAGCAGCGTGGCAGCTATATAAAAAAAAGTATTTAAGAGACGAGGGCTAGTCGTTGCTGGATCTAAACATTCTGGCAGATTAGCTTGCTAGCAGCCGTGCTAATTTGCCCACCCACTTCATGTAGCCTAACCTTTACCTTGCAGGTCTTAGTGACCTCCTGAAAGTCTTCTTTACACTGTGCTGGATGTTTGTGGTTTGGATAATAATTTTACTGTTTTCTTTTGTTTTCTTTTCCAAATAAGTTTGTTTAACTTTGGGGGTTTGTTTTAAACCTGTTTGAGTTCTCGTATGTCTTTTTAGCAATGTCAACGTTTTCTTAGATCTCAGCAGGTAACCCTAGTGAGTAAAATATTAGACTAGTCATGTAAGACTGTGCTAGCTGTAGGTAGGTGTGCCTAATAAACTGGCAGCTATATGTAAAAAAAATTATTGATTCAGGCTATGGCTGGTGATTCGGACAAATTATTATCATGAACATTAGTTTTAAGAAGTAATTTCAGCATCAGCAGATGATGACATCTTCTGACTCATGAGAAATAAGATACTAACTTTAGTTTGTATTTGCTCATTGGATAAAGCCAACTCATCACAACTGGGCCATATCTTCATATTTTGAGCCATCATCGTTCTGGGTTAGGATAACATCATCACAGTGACTTTTGAGAACATGACAAAAAATTATGAGAGAAAAAAAATGAAGAATAAAAAATGGGACTTTAGCAAACAGGCCTTGTGGTCAGCGAGCAATAAACATGCTCGCAGATTAGGTCGCTAGCAGTGCTGCTAGCTTGGCGAAAATATGGTTTTGGTATGTCATGCCAAGGTCTGGCACCCAGTTAATTTCTGTTTAAATGCTACTAGGCAAAAGTAAAAAGACATTAAAAATCAATTTCAATAATCATTTCCAACTTAAATGTACCCTTTGTAACATTTCTTTAAATTAAAACCCAGCGTGGTATACAAGAAAAGTATAAAAGGAACGTAGTTGTAGCTGGGACTAAAGATGCGGGCAGATTAGCTCGCTAGCAGCAGTGTTGCATCATGTAGCCAAACCTTGTCCTTGCAGGTCTTAGTGGCCTCCTAAAAGTTTCCTTTACACTGTGATGAATGTTTGCAGTTTGGATAATAAGTTTACAGTTTCCCTTTGTTTTTTCTTCCAAATAAGTTAAGTTAACCTTAAGGGTTTGTCTCATACGTATTTTTAACAATGTCGACGTGTTCCTACATCTCAGCAGTCAACCGTAATGAGTTAAGTATTAGACTAGCAGTATACGACCGCGTTAGCTTTTAGGTCGGTGTTACTAATGAACTGGCAACTACTTGCAAAAAATGATTAATTCAGGGTGGGGCCTATGGGCATATTGTTATCATGAACATCCATTTTAAGAAATTATTTCAGGATCAGCAGATAGTGAATCTCATGACAAATAAGATGCTGTACCATAGTTTGTGTTTTTTAAATGAATGTCATTTCGTTTTAATTGGGTGGAAACTATAAAAATAAAACCCTATTTAAAACTGGAATCATCATTGAATTACTAGGTAGCATTGTTTCAGCACAATACATTTCTGTTGAAAGACATAAATATGAAATTGTCTTAATTCACGTCTCCCCTTTTCATCAAGGGGCCCAGAAATTCTCCAGTGGTTTAATTATTGTTTAATTATTACTGCTCCTGTTTCACATCTGTTCTCTCCATCAAGTTTGACCTTCGTGAATCGAAACATTGTTTACAAATTTTATGATTCCCATGAAATGAGTCTTGTTTTCCCCGTCGGTCACAATGGCTTTTGTTTAGCTAAATGTTCCGACCTCATAAATATTCCCTTTCTTCTCCTCTGCCATAGCAGCACATGTGGGCAGATGCAGTATGAAGCATTATTTTGTTATTATAGCCTTTTTCCTCGTGAAGAGAAGTGTGTGATCACTCCCTCAGCAATAATGATCGGCTGCAAGAAAATTACACAGTAATAAATTGGCTGAATGGTCCTTTCACCTCAAAGGTAGAAACATGAAATTACAGTCCTGCCTCATATTTTCTGCCTCAGTCTCCATAAGGCAGCCTGTGTTTCCTGTCTGCCTGTCTTCCCCTCCGTGCTGATAACTGTGCAAACAGCAACATATTTTAGTTGTATTTGTCGAGGCTGTAGGTTGAACAGTTTGAACTCATAGTTGCAAGGCATCAAGTTATTGCTGATGTCTCTGTGACCATTGAATGGAAGAGTTTTTTCCAGCCATTTTTTGATCAAGATGCTTCTAACAAAAATTCAGGGAATGATACAGTAGTGAATCTGCTACAGCTGTTGTTGCAGTAAAATAAATGTAACTACAATGTGCCTCCGATCTGATGCAACATTGTATTCATTCTGATGAATCCTGCACTAAACCTCGTCGTCCATGAAGCTGCAGCACGCAGTCCATCAAACACAGCCTAGTCAGCTGTATTTGTGTGTAAATAACACCAAATGGCTGCTGCTGCTGCTGCTGCGCTGATGTCTCGCTGTGCCAGTAGCCGTCACTTTGTGCATTCTGGAGAGATAAGGCTCAGCGTGCATGTTCCCCCTCGCAGACGAAGCTACAGTGGCAGGCAGAGCCCTGCACAGAGCAGCCTGCAGTGGGTTTGTTGACTTGCTGCTCGCCAGACACATAAGAGGGAGGCCATTAATCAGTCCTGAGGAGCAGGATGATCCTGGGCAGCGCTGTTTTTCTTTTGGGTTTTCTTTCCCCATAAACCTTATCCCTCTGCTCGTCTGATGTGTTGTTAAGACGACTTTTAACCCCGAGATGTGATCTACACAGGTTATTCAGTGTTGCTTTTCAGAGCCCTTTAAACAAATTTGTGGTCCCTGATATAGGTTTAGTTTAGTATTAGCGTTTCTTTTTAACACTAACATCTCCTGTTGTTTCAGTACTTACCCTTGTGTGTTTCTACCTGCCGTCATTTATCACCTACCCCTGTGTTTACTATTGTCCCATCCCATTTATATTCTTTCTAAGTTTTCTTTTCCTCTGCCAGATTGTCTTTGTTCCACTCTGTGTGTTCATCGCTTTCCAGCAATTCCCAGTGTTTGTTTCTATGGTTTTTGGACTTTGCTTGGTTCCTCGGTTTTTTGATTTTGCCTGGTCTCTGTCTGGACTTGTTTGCTCTGATTGGGTTGGCTATCTGTGTGACTGCCTGGCTCTCAAGTTAAGATTTTGCCTTTTTGAACTTTACCCTGGGTCCTGTGTTTCTCTCTACGTTTGAATCTCTGTGCAGCTCAGAACTGTTGCAGGTTGTGCCATTGTCAGTTGCAGATTTTGGGTGTTTGAACATAGTGACTCACTCTTTGTTGTTCTTGTTCACTTGGCATCATTGCAGCTACCTGTGTTTTCCACTGCAACATAGCGTGATCATCAAGACACTGTATTCGCCCACTTGTTCACTAAAATATTGCTCACTGTCTGGGTTGGAGTTCAGCTGAGCAACTAGTAGCTAATACAACCAAATTAATACAAACCAATTTTGTTGTTACAAACATGGCTTGAAATGCCTGAACTCTAGTTAAAAATACCCACTTTTTGTTGCAATAAAACATGGCTGGAAATGTACCAAATTCTGGTTAAAAAATACCCATTTTTGTTGCTATAAACACAGCTGGAAATGCCTAAACTCTGGTTAAAAATGCCCAATTTTGTTGTTACAAACATGGCTAGAAATGCCTGAACTCTAGTTAAAAATAGCCAGTTTTGTTGTTATAAACAACAAAAACACCTGTTTTCGTTGCTGTGAACACAGCTTTAAATGTCCTGACCTCTTGCTGCCATCTCGCATAATGTGCGTATATGTATGAAACATAAGAATGTAACATATTCGTGGACATTTTATTTTGGCAACTAAGGATGTATGAAGGATAACATTTATCTAATAATACTCCTTGAATGAACATCTAGAGGCAGATTTAGACAGTTCAGAGCCGTTGGGCACCTTCATTTATTCCGTCTGATAACCTGTAATCATGACACATTGCTGCCTGAGAGTTATCCTGACGTTGCATCTGTAGTTTTTTTATGCTTTTGTGGATTGTGATTGCATTAAGTCCATAAATCTCACCAACATCAGCAAACATTATTGTAGATACATAAAATACAAGATGCTGCTCGCAGATGGAGGATACAGTTTTAACTCCAATTCCCCCTGGTTAACACTGTTAGCTGTGTCAGCACTGTTGTAAGCACTGTTTATGGAGTTACTGTATCACCGTTAGCTGCTAGCTGTTGGCTCAGCTACCTCCATGTTGAACAGCCCCACGCCAGACTCTACATTTCATTACAGCTTTTGTTTTCAAAGGTTGCTTTTCATTTTGTCTCAGTCTTCTTGTCATAATAATCATTAAAAAATGTGTTTTGGGAAAAGAAATGTGACAAAAGCATTCTGGGTAGCA
This sequence comes from Epinephelus awoara, assembly GCA_035609425.1. Lineage (NCBI taxonomy): Eukaryota > Metazoa > Chordata > Actinopteri > Perciformes > Serranidae > Epinephelus > Epinephelus awoara. The sequence continues at coordinate 9,384,531 of CM069305.1, forward strand.
TACTAGAAAGCGTGTTGAACACAGTGAAGGAAGAAGTTGTGTAAATGGTGACATGATTGAATTGTGGCCTCTGCTATTAAGTCGACAGTCAACTTTAACCCGAGACTCAAAACCATCTTAGCTAGATGCCTTCTTTCCGATCCCAGGCGCAGTTTGAATTCCAGGAATTGCCTGCAAGTGTGATGTGATGGTCAGTGACCTGAAAACACATTTGGGTCTTGACAAGGCTCTTTAAAGGTGGACTGGCTGGTCTGGCCAGAATCTGGCTTAGCTGTGAGTATTTGGATCCTGTCCAGTGAGTGCTTTCTCTCTGAGGCCTTTACAAAAACGTGACCTATTTTACTCAGAAGAGGGACAAACAGCCCTTTCTTTTATTCCTGCCATGCTTGTGTTCTTCTCTTTTGTCTCATTTACCACAGATTTAAACATATTGATGCTGTAGTAAGTGGTGTACAGTTTTGGATCCTCAATAGTTTACCTCTTTGATGATCTCTTTGCAACAGTCCAATATGATGATGACTCTCACCAGTCTGCACATACTGAAGAATGGCCCAATGGCCTTTAACTAATAGCCCCCTAAAGTGAGTCAGAACATTTTCTGCACATGGAACATTTTCCCACAGGACACGGGGGCTTTCTGTGGCTAAGGCTGGATTACAGATGTGTGATTATGGTTCATAGTAGCATTTTCCCAGGACTTGGTTTTATTGTTTTATGTTATTATACCAGCAGCTTGCAAACATCAAAATTAACAATGTAAGACCCTGTAAAAATGTATTTATTAACAGCTGAGATAAGTATATGTTTTGCGCACAGTAATGCGTCATTGCTTCAGATAATCATGCTGCTTGGCCCCTATTATGTGTCTCCAGGCAGCGAAGTGGTGTGTCAGTATTAACAACATGGGGAAAAAGCTTTGTCATTGAATCACTGCCATGAGCTGGTATTGTTTACATTCTCAGCCGCTTGCTTACTCTTTATACTAACATACCTAGATGAGCAGAACAATTGTGGTTTGTCACCTATATGTACCCATGCCAATAATAATAGCCCATGTCTGACCTTTCTCAGTTGGACTGTTAGGCTGCAGGCTGTGTGAACACAATAAAAACCTCTCTATGCCTCTTCCCTTTTTGTTGGTCTTTCTTCAAGGTGACCCTGTGGCAGCTTCTTGTGTACAAACAAAGTTTCTTTGTACACTTAGTGTTACTCAGCAAATGGCCTTGAGACCTAACAAACGCGTTGAGAGCAGGTTTTTCATGTTTTTCGTAGACTTTAGCACGGCTTATGTTGTTTGCTTGTCTGCATTGTTTACATGCATGTTTATTATTTGTACTTAGACTCTGCTGTTGCGTTTCTTGGGTTCGTCATAGAAAATGTGTCTTCACAGCTATTCTATCATGCAGATTCTTGCCTGTTCCTAGTTATTGTGGCTGAGGCTTGTGGTCAGGAAGAGCAGCAAGGTTTTCTCTTACCCCTGGATCCCACCGGGCAGCCACTTTAGACATTGCTCGTGATTCCACTAGACAAATAAGCACCCTATAAATATAAATAAATGTAAGTATAGATTCAAAGTGTATTTTGTCAATAAAACATTAAAAAAGACAAAAAAATCAATCATGTAGCTACTTAACCTAATAACTTCTTATGGTAGAAACACAAATATTACAAATACAGTGAGTATTTATGATAGAGCTGAAAAAGTGAGGTAATTTATTAGTCGATCAACGGGAAAATAATCAGCAACAATTCTGATAATCTTTTAAGTGTTTCATTCATTTTATAAGCAAAAAGGCCAAACATTCTTTGCTTCCAGTTTCACCAATATGAGGATTTCCTGTTTTTCTTTACAATATATGATTGTAAACTGAACATATTTGGGTTACTGACAAAACATGAAATTTAAAGTCGTCACCTTGGGCTCTGAGAAACTGTGATGGACTTTTCTTCAGTTTTCTGAGATTTTATTGGCAAACTGATTGATAAATCAATCAATTGAGAAAAAAAATCAGCAGGTGAATGAATAATGAAGTTAATGGTTAGTTGCAGCCATTGTTCATGGCAATGAAGGAACATGTTCCCCAGTGTAACAGTGTGGCTCATAATGTGATTTTAACAACAATGGAGCTCTGTGGCACAGAGGAAGTAGATATATCAGCCTTTGATACAAACACAATACACTGCTGGCTTTGGGTCTTTTCATTGGAATTGGTGACAATAAAAACTAGAGAATATCATCAGACTTATTCTGTAAACAACATTATTACGATTCAGTTTTGAGATTTGACAGAATATAATGGTTGTTTAGGATCTTACTCAGTAGTTGACAGTGACTGACACTCCTCAGTGTAAGATTCTGAAGAGAACTGTAGACTAAGTCAGGTAATTGTTTAAGCAAATAAACTAGCTTTGGAATAATAGCAGTGATTGGTACCTCTGTGGCAGACCAGCAATTAACCCATTACAGTTCAAGCACTAGTATAATAAGGTTAAACACATGTTGATGCATCAAATGCTGTGTTTGTTTGTGAAAATAGCATTAGTGCCACATAGAGTTAGTGGTCAGATGAGGTCTCAGTGGGTCACTCTCATCCAGCGCACGGCCCTCAGGATTGAAAGTGGTGCCATAGCGCTGGGTGTGTACAAGCCCTAAGCCCAGGGCTCATTACCACAATGCCCCATTATAGCCCGTGGATTAAGGTTGTGATGAAACACAAACCTCATTTCCCATCCAGAGGCCAAATCAGCCCGAGTTCAGTTCCTGCATTATTCCCCTCAGTTTGTCCCTCGCCCTGTCACTTCCCATGCTGAGGCTGCCTTGTGGCCGCAGCATTACAGAATTATAGTGTTTTTGCTGCACAATTGACCCAGTTATTGCAATTGATGTAGTGCACTTTGCTCATCTTTATTAGATCATCAGAGTGCTCTGGGTCTTGGCGCTCGGGTCTGTTTAAAATGATGTAATCTAAAGGTTCTTTCTACATTAAGATTCTGCGTCCTGGGTAGAAGTCAGTAAAACCAACGCAGGTTTTCAATGATTGCACTGATAAGACACTGTCAATATTTGGTCTTTCAGGAAATGCGATCAACTTTGATGAAGGGAAAACTAAAAGGGTTATACACAGTGACTGTCTCGGCATAACTCTCAAGGCATTTGGGTTCCTGTGTTTACAGATAGATGAAAGGTCAGTCTCAAATCTAGTAAGAAAAAGTAGACTGTTGTGTCCTTAGAGCCATGTCAGTAGAGTTACTACAATTTGATAGAATAAAAGGTTTTCTGTTGTTTCAGATGTCAGCCAAAAGGTGCATTTCCATCCACTTCTTTTTAATGTTTTAATTTGTGCATAAAAAAGCCTGAGTGGAAATGCCAAAGATTTGAAAAAATCTCAGAATATTGCAAAAAACTTTTACGCTTGGGGGAGGTGGAGAAGTTGGCATATAGATAAAAGGTAAATGCCACTAAGTGCAATAGAAACAGATTAACAGAATAAATCATGTTGTAACATCACCATAATTGCGTAGGCCACTGCAAGCTCTCTTCATTGTCTCTAAATGGCTTTTAACACACTCAGGTATGCAAACAGGGCTGTTAGCAGAACTCTTCCAAGAGCAACTATCTGTAATGTTAGTTGTTCAAAACTCTCTATCGTCCATTATGATCTCAGTTATTATGCATCCATTGTTTTCCTTCATTTGAGGTTTGATTTTGAATTACGTCATTTCATTGCACCATTGTCTTCTGCGGAAGTATTTTGGCAGCTGACTGGAAAATTAGCACCACCATCTTCTTGCATGGATGAACCAACTGCCAGTATTGCATAACAGTAGTGGATGGAAAAGCACGTCAATTGGCATTTTCTTTTGTCAGTTATCTGAAAAATTTGGTTAAAATTTCAGCGACATTTGGATGAAACCCAACTGGTGTGCTCAAGCAGGATTCCTCTGGACAAATGTTTCTTCTCCCTGCAGCACACTTGCGTCACTCCCAGTTAGTCTGGGGTTATCATCAGCCAAGTTACTAACTAAAGTGACAAATTAACTTTGGGGATTTGTTCCAGACTGATGTTAATTTTTGCTCAGGATACCTCAGCCTTTTTATTTTAATGTCAAATGTGTCATGACACAAAGAAAGCATTTCAGCAACAACTGTAAAGGTAAAGTAGGTACATTGATGCAAAACCGTTGAGAAAGCTTAAAACCAAAACTGAGTCCACTCAAGTCCACACCAGGATAAAAGTCCGCTTTTGAACATATATTATCCATACATGGCATTGTGGGCGTGTGGATCTGCACTGTAGATTGAAGTTCAGCCAATTTCTGGCGATCCAACTGATCCCTTTACTGGCGGCTAGTTTCTTCATACAGGTATATCGGATTAGCGTTGTCTTTCTGAATGTAGCCCAGAACTTTATTATGATTAGTATCACCATTTACTTGAACCATTTGTTTTGAAGTCTCAGCAGGAGTGTGTGTGAGGAAGAGAGCAGCTCCCACATGTGACTTAACATTTGTGTCAGTGGATTCTCTGAAATTAGAGCCTTTCGCTTTGAGTTTCTGACCTGGTTTCAAGACCTTAAGATAATTAAACAGCTTTAGTTACTCTTTGAGTGTATAAGCATCATCAAGCTGCAGGTTCATATTGATATTTGTTGCCAAAACCACTTATGGCAGGCTTGTGTTGTTGTAAGTGTGTTACTGTGGTTCTGTTTGTCAGTCAGTTCTCCATCAGTGTTACTGTTTCACAAAGAAACTGAAATCAGACACCAAATGTGACTGCAGAAAGGGGAACAACCACATGGGAGTCACAATGGATGGTGCATCTCACTGTAGGTGAGGTACAGTAAGAGTCATGACAGCCTGTATAAGTAAATAATTCATTAGTGGGTGGGATTCACAGTAGATTGTTTCGGCTCTGTGTTGCTCCCGACTGAAACACCCTGCAGACATGGAGGCCTGTCTAAAGGGCATGATCGATTATGGATAGTCTGTGGTGGGTCAGCAAATGGCACAGTGTGAATGGGAGTGGGTGAAACTAATGAACCAGTTACAAAGACAGAGAAAGAGGCTCTGCTTGAATGATGCAGCACAGTGTGCAGCATTAGCCGAGATGGAAAGTCCTCCATTATGCAGCTGTCTCACTGCTAACTTCCATTTGGCCTTCAGCTGCTGCTAAAGCCAGGGACACACTGATAAATGAAAAGACAACAGTACAAGTTTCCATACTGCTCCCTTGAAGCTGATACAATGGATTAAAATCATTTTGAATTAGGACACCTATTTGCTGCATTTATGTCACTGGGATAGTTTGCTGTTTCCACTGGAATCATATTGTATTGGATCAGTCCCAGACAAATCTTCTTCTCTAGTATTTAACATGTTGTTGACAATACTCACTGGACCAGCTGTCGTTTGGGATCACTTTTTGCATTCTACTGTGGAAAGATATATTTTGTAAAATGATTTTTAGAATAGATTTTTTGTTTTTGTATGGGAAAACCATATGTTTTCAAAAATATCTGTGTACTCTGAAGACAGGGCCTTAAATTCTGTTTGTGATGCTGGAGGTTTTTAAACTGTGAGGCACGCCCTTCTTGGGACAGCAACACCTCTGTCCCTGTTGAAATGGAATTAATCAGTTTCATCAGTTTTCATTCAGGATGTCTTAAGCAACATGTTTGAATTGTTTACAGTGATATAAATATGCACACACACACACACATATAAATATATATATATATATACATATATTATATACATATATATATATATATATATATATATATATATGTATAATATGCAAAGTACCAACATCCTAACCTGGAAATCCAGATGCCCCGCCCCTAGCAAATTCGAATTTGCTCTGCAGATCTGTCTTGATTTGAGTCTGGATTTCCAGGCTACTAACATCCCGGAAATACTGGCATATTGAATGAGACATTTATCAGCTGTTAGATGTCTCATTTTAGATATTAATTACTCTCTGTCTTTCATGTGTAACATGTACCCATGCTGTAAATGAAGTCAGTGAGAATACTCTAAGGGGTTTTGCAGAAGAGCCTCCAATTGGCATGTTTTTCATTAACCGTCTCATTATTCTTTGTCATTTCTGGCTGCAACACAGGATTACTTTCAAGGGAATGTGCTTGACTAATCTGAATACATTTGTGTTTGAGAGCAGTAGACTTGGCTTGTGCTCATGTGCAGCAAAGTTTTTAAACTTGTTTGTATCGGAAAGCCTTGGGGTAAAGTTTGTACATATGTTATTCTGTAAATTTGAAATTAAACCTTACTTGAGCTGCTTTTTACGAGCCACCACACCAAATGAATTTGCACTATGTCCTGTTTTCCGGCAGTTAAAAGAATACTGATCTATTTATGTTGTGCCAGTCTGGGTTTTTATGACATCAGTGTCACATGAGGACATATTTCATGAAAACATGTTGTGCTAAGCTTTCTCACAAAGCGGGCATTAAATGAATTTGTCACATGTCTTGTTTTTCAATTATTTACACATTTTTGTTGTGTTTTTCAGCTGTTACGAGAACTGAAACACCCGAATGTGATTGCCCTGCAGAAAGTGTTCCTGTCCCACAGTGACAGAAAGGTTTGGCTCCTCTTCGACTATGCCGAACATGACCTCTGGGTGAGTCTCTATGTGCCACATGGACTGTTGCTACATGCAACAACACGTGTGTACATGATGTAATGTGATATTACCAAAATACATGTGTAAATTTACTGTGTCACATGTTTTTCTCTCACTATAACTGGCAGCAAACTTAATGGCTCTTTCACAGATAAGGTTTCCTGATGTTCAGATGACTTATTTGGCAATATAATTTTATGTGGCTGACACACATTCACCTTTTATTTACTTGTATATTGTCGGCACTGGTTGTGCAGTTTATTTAAACCTAGGCTCAATCCTATTACACCTCTTGCCCGTACGACTTAGCCCCTCCGTTTTGGGTATTCACATCTAGGGGTAGGATACCCTGAGTCTTGTTGAGACAGAGGTGTAGGGCGAAGTGTTAGGGCTACATGAATAAAAAATCGACAGCAAGATGACTGTGCAAGCACTGACAGAAATGTTTTTTCTTTGCTAATTAAGATTTAAAAATGACAATAACCTCCATATTATCTTCGCTTAAAGTTGTTTCAATGTATTATGGTCCTTTCTTTTATAACAAGCATGACAAAAAAATGCTAGTACGCCAAAGTCTTGCTAGCTAGCTAAGTAGTTATCTTCTGACTTTTACATTCTTAATGCTGATGTGTGCATGATGGTTCCATATTTTGATATATTTCCATATTGCACTGATTCACGTTTAATGTTGTATGGCACATGAAATCGAACTGAAGTCCAGCAGCGAGTTGCTGCGCCTGTTATTGCTCCTGTAATATAAGTGCAGACTGGCAGGGAAGGACCACAGTTTGCTAACATTAGCCTACAGAGCATGGCTAGTGGCCTGCTAATATATATAGCTGAAGACGGCATTTTGCAATGTCCGGTAACACTCGACATGTCTAAATGCCAGCATACCTGTGATGTATCAGGTTCTTGAAGGGTTGTCCCATTTCATAGAGGAAGTTTTCAACCACTACCTCTTGTAACTCTGTTCCAAGGGGCAAGGTGGCCCTTGAGAATGAGGGGTATGGGTAAGAATATGAAATGGGATTGGGCCTTAGCATGCAAACATAGTATGTGCTGTACTTTCAGGTGATCTACCTAACTGTTAATCTCTATAAACGTATATCTGCATATGAATGCAGAATCTGTAGGCAGCGGATGTCATTTGTAGTCCAAGTATTATTGACCAATCACTTTTGAGGGGGCTTTGGGTGCCTGCAAGTAAATAGACTATGTGGAGAACAAAAGAGCTAGAATGCATGAGCTGAAATGCAATATCGGAGCACATCATCTATCATATGATAACAATTTAGCTTTTTATGATCTTTTTTTCTAATTTATCTGCATTCATATACAGATAGCTGATGATTGAGATTATCCGAAATTTGGTCTGGACCTGTCTGAAGTTACTAATCGAACTGTAAATAACGAGCGGTGCCCAGAAGAGGAAGTCTTGGCCCAAATACCTACTGGCTACGTCGGAACTCCCAAAATATTGGTCATTGTCCCCAGAGGGTTAAATCATTGTCAGACTAACAGCCAATGGCTTCCTGAAATTGCCTAACTCCAGGCTCAAATGCGAAACAAAGACATTTCTAAGGGTGTTCAATGTAACATGAGAAAAGAGCAAGATTAGAACCTTTTCCATATTATTGAATATCCATGAAGATAAATGTATTTTCGCTGGTTTGACATTATCATGTATTCCTTGATAATAGAAATATTTTCTTTACAGTATACCATTTTGGCCAGGCAACATCAGCCATCATCTATATTTTTGCCATCTGCCATACTAAATGTGTCAAATTTACCAAACACACAAGCCAGGACTTGGAAATGCTGTTTTATCAAAAAATGTTGGCCTGCCAAAGTGTCTGCTAGTGTTGATTTTCCACCCTGGTATACTGTATACTCAGGAAACCTTTTATGTACCACTAGCTGCCAGTAAGGTTGCACAATAAATTTACAACATACATAAACCACAGTATTATAGTTTGCCTTCTTTACAAGGCATCAACAAGATGTGGAGAAGCTGTTTTCTAGTGAATGTTGTAGCTACACGGTCAGAACTGACAAGACACGGCTGAGGTGAAACCTTTTCTCTGCCTCGTAGCACATCATCAAGTTCCACCGCGCCTCTAAGGCCAACAAGAAGCCCATGCAGCTGCCCCGAGGGATGGTGAAGTCTCTCCTGTATCAGATTCTGGATGGGATCCATTACCTCCATGCCAACTGGGTGCTCCACAGGGATCTGGTGAGCCGCTATATTAGCTTCACTGCTCCAGTTTCCCTTTACAGACCCGCCAGCTTCAGCACACACTTCATCCTAGAGCAGTTTCCAAAAGGGACACCGCTAATAACGTCACAGAAGCACTGTTACCCAGGAGAGGCAGAAGTTTCCCCCTAGCAGCCATGTGCGCTGTCGTGACACATGTTCAAGCAATGGACAGATTAATGGAGATAAGAAGTAAAAGTACAACTAACTAAAAACTACTAAAAATACAACCATCAGCACTGAAAAGGAAACCTAAAAGCTCTGGGGAAGTAATTGCATTTTTTGGTGTAACAATTTTAAAGGAATAGTTCTTCCTTCCAGTGACAATTTGCATATCAGTTACTCACCCTATGTCATGCTGAATTCATGAAGAAGACTTTTTTTCATTTGTATGTGTCCACAGTGAATGATGAATGTACAAAAAGAGAAAATTCTGGATGAATTGAAGTCATAGGGGTCCATGTGTAACAACAGCAAAACTATATCCAAACATTCATTTGCAAACTCATGCAGTATAATCCAAGTCTCATTTATCCAGTCGTATGGTCAGTACTTCTACAACAGCCTTTTCTGATGGGGAACTGAACTGAAAGTGAAACTAATCTATGCTCTCTTTAAAGCCAGACTCCATTGGCAAAAACAGTCAACTTACCACACTGAACAGGGGAGCTGCTGGTCTACCACTGCCTCTAACGGTAGACTGTTTTTGTTATTGTGTGACTATGATCTTCTAAAGGATCAGCTCAGATTCACCAAAGTCAGACAATAATACAAACTAACTAACTGATTGAGGCAGTGGTAGACCAGCAGCTCCTGTGTTCAGAGAGGTAAAATTGCTGTTTTTGTTAATGGAGTCTGGCTTTGAAGAGAGCACAGATAAGTTTCACTTTCAGTTTAGTTTTAGATATTTAAAGCAAAAATCCATGTGTTGAGCAAGTACTGAGCATATGACTGGGTCAATGAGACTTGAATTACGCTGCAAAAGTTGTGGGAGAGTTTGTAAACAGATGTTTTGATGTAGTTTTTCTGGTTTAAAACGCGGACCCTTATGACTTAAATTCATCAGGAATTTTCTCAGGTTTTTTGGATTCTTTGTTCACCAGAGGCAAATTTTCTTCATAAATACAAGTGTGAGTAATTGATTTACAAATAGACATTTGAAGGTAAGGTATTACTTTAAGTTTTAAAAGGTAGAAGTTTCAAGATTTTTTGTAAATTTAACTGCAATTGAAACTGTCAGTAGATTTTTCTACATGAAACCTGTGTGTAAACACAAAAACCTACCTTCAGAAACTTGTCCCTTGCTTGTCCTAATATCAACTTTAACTGTTCTCAAGAGCTAGCTCACAAATTAGCTAGTACGCTCATTTAGCAAAAAAGATGTTCATGTATCCTTCCTAAATTTTATTTTGGAATCTTCATGTACTTAGAAGTATTCCAAGGATTTGTACTGCCATAGTTAAGTTGCCTCGGTGTTCAGTTGTTAAATAAAGCTGATTAATGATAACATTGTAATAATTTAACACAAAGCTGGTCATCTTCTCTCCTAGCTGCTACTTATGCTAATGTTAGCTTCTTTAAGTATGTGTGCAAATCAGGCATTTACATGAAAAAGTGATGGTAAGCAAACAAAATAAATAATTAGCCCACATTCTCTAAACAGAATTAAAAATGAAAACACTGTGTTTGAATTCTGTTGATATCTTTCACCTTGACAGACCAAACAGAGATTATTCTGTTACGGTGCACCTTGTCTCTCTACCACAGTGAACTCCCAACAGCAGTGCTGTGTTATTTCAGTGCAGGGGCTGTTATGTCTGAGTGGGGTGTATTATTATTATGAGTTTGATTGTCTGGAGGAGTTTGATTGTAAAATCTAAAGAACAGAACGTCCTGAACTCTGAATGTTGTCTGACTCTTGTGTACCCTTTAACCTGGCTGCAGCACTCTGATGGTTCCTGTGAGATTCTCTCCACCTTAGTTTTCCCACAGTGCTTTGGTTCAAGGGACATTTCATTCTGTGCAGCTGAGAGTCAGGCTGGAGCCAGAACACAGGGCTCCTCATTGTGTGTCTTGAAATATCGGTTAAGATGGCAGATTGGCAGGAATTAAATCAAAATGGTTGCAAGCTCATGGGAAAACCGAGTCCGTTTAACCACTGAGGGAAGTGTTGCATTATCTTTGATCACAATAGTCTTGGTTGGCAAAGTAGCATGACCAATTGCTACCCCTCCACTAAGTGGAAAAATATCTTGCTCCTAGAAATGTTAGTGCTGTCATTGCTACTCCCCAACTCTGAAGCTTTAGACAGTGACACACCCTTGGGCTGTTAGTAAGAACTGATAGAAATATCAGTTGTCTGAGTCACACTTGCTACGAATGTAATGTGATAATGGTTGAGTAGATTCATACCTACCCTCACAGACCAGCTAGACCAGTGCGTCTAGCTTTTGACCCACTGCTATTTATTTACTTTATATTGTTTTGTGATTCCTGGTAAAGCTTTCGCTTATTAAAATAAAGACAACTGTATTAGCTGAACCACTTAATGAACTTAGTTTTATTACAGCACAGACAAATTGTGATTTGAATGCATGGAGATATGTAATTGTCCGGGACTGTTCCAAACCAGCAGTTTAGCTGCATTCAGCCAGTTGGAGAGCCAAGTTGGTACGACAAACAAGCAAAATTTGGCAATTCATATTGCACCTGGAGGATTTACCAATTTATGAGGCAATGGCCACAACTGTTAGGTTGTTTGAGCTGGACAGAGGGATCGGATCTCTATTGAATCTCAGTGTAGCCACTGGAGACACATTAATACCAGGTGTAAATGTAATCTGCTTAAAGGAGCTATATGTAAGAAATCTAAAGCAAATAGTCATAAAATCATCCTAATATGTCACAGAGACTAAGGAATAGTGTTCATATAACATACTGATCTCACCGACAACAATAGTACAGCCAGAATATTCGCATTTAAAAAACATTTTTACAGTCCACAAATCATGTTTATGTTTTGAATTTGTGTTTTGGCCTGTTGCGCCACCCACCGCTGTCTACCAGTCACGCAGTCAGTAGAGTATCAGCATCAGTTACAGTTACGACTGAGCTACAGCAGCACGGCAAGCAGCATTAGCAGTGTCCCGGTACATAGTATTAGCAGCCGGCTTCTCCTCAGCTGTATCCCGGCAGCAGCGTTAGCAGTGTCCCGGTACATAGTATTAGCAGCCGGCTTCTCCTCAGCTGTATCCCGGCAGCAGCGTTAGCAGTGTCCCGGTACATAGCATTAGCAGCCGGCTCCTCCTCAGCTGTATCCCGGCAGCAGTGTTAGCAGTAAGCGTTTTGGCCACATTCTTACGTACAGCGCCTTTAAATAATACAATCCGGATACAAGATGCTTTTTAATGTAAAGTGTAAGGGGGTCAATGTGACTCCATGCAGTTTCTTATGCCTCATTTCCACAACATGATATGGCACAGCTCTACTCAACTTGCTCTTTTTTGGTTTTGCATTAGAAAAAGCTGTGGATTGTACCTGGTACTTTTTGTGGTATCACCTCCGTTGAGGCTCCAAGCAAATTGAGCCTGTTAAGACACTGCGGAATACCGATTGGTCAGAGAGGACTTTCATTTGAATCATTACTTACGCAACATGAGACTGCCAGGACAAACACGCTGTTTTTAAATAGCTAAGCTACCGTCAATAGTGACCAAAGTTTTCTATTCACTTGACCCAGGTTTTTAAAAAGAAAATGGCAGCCTGCAAATCTATGCTGTACATTACATACACAACGCTGCATAATTTGCAAAGTGCAGAAGTTCCTTAGTTTGGTTGCCAAGCAGGTGTCACATCGAAGATGATGTTGAAGGCAATCGGTGGAGAATCTGCCTAAACTGAGGGGGCACAAGCCGCAGTGTAAAACAAAATAGAGGAGAGGACCTGGTACACAAAGTGTGTCAAGTAGAGACAAACCATGCAGAGGAAATGAGGCAATGGAAAACATCAGATTTGTCACATGTGAGATAAAAAAAAAAACAGAATTGGAACAAATTTGTTTCTCTGATATCTGACTGTGTGCTGTAAACTCCCACAGCCCATCTGTATGTGGCTCTCTCGCTCTTATCTCTCCCTGCATCTGTCACTCCTTAGTGAGGAACATTTGTGCCTTTGCTTGTAGAGGAAAATGTATCATTAACCAAACACATCAGATTGTGTGACAAAACTTTAATTTGATTACCGCCGTCAGTACTTTGATGACAGAGGATCCAGGGGGAGGCTATTTCTAGATATCACTCAGAGAGAATGAAAGGCTGAGATTATACAGTTTGACTGAAATGTAGATCAGCTGTCGGTTGATTTCTGCAAATGCACCTCTAAGTGGATAAGTTGGGTCCAGAAGTCAGAGGGCTGAGCAGTCACACAGTTCAGCCGTCTATCCATCTACAAAGTCATCCACGCTTATGTAATCCCCTGGCAATCCTCAGCGGTCATGTGGTGGCTGGACATCACATTATGTAAACCTGCAAGGATCGGGAAGCGAGCTTTCACGCTGTCCCTCTCTGGCTATCTGCAGGGCATCTCTGCAGGAAATAAATGTTCAATTTATCAATCAGTGATATCTGTGCCTTTTTTTACTCCTTTGCAGCTGCTACACAGCAGCTGCAAGAAAGTTGTTGTTGATCTGAAATGACAACGTGTTGATAAAAAATGTGCTGACTCTGCTTTGAGAGATTCAGCCAGCTTCAGATGTTGAGTTAAGCAAGACATTCCGAGAACTTGACATCAGAAAGTAAGTCCAGTAAATGACGAGGGGCTGGGTATTGTTTAAAAAAATATAATACCAGTACTAGAACCCTTAAAATGATATTGATAACAATACAGTGCTTAATTAAATACCCAAATGGAGTTCTCTGTAGTACAGCCATACTTTTAAACATTTTAGTGGCTATGGGAGCTCTATGATGGGAGAAGTTGGTCAGAGTCCACCAATACAAACATTGTGATAAGGCTACCTGTTAGCATCACTCAGCTAATGGTTATTAACACATTTAACGACAAAGTCAAGCCATTTCGGTGTTGGTTTAAGTTTGTTGGGACCATTTAGCTGCTTGGTGTTGGATGTTAGCTGCTGCTTTGTAAACTCATGCTAACCCAGTAGATGTCAAACTGACTGTTCACTGGGAGAGGAGTGGCTCCGGTGACGGCAGCAACAGAAAGTTTGCTGCTGTCTCCGGAGCTGGGGTGGTCCGGGATCAGACCCCTGGTGCGAAAAACATTGAATGCAAGTATCTTAAAACTGGAGAAATTTGGGTACTTGGTACTGGGTTTTTTGGTCGATACCTTAAAGGTATACCCAGCATTACTAGAGCCAGAAACTTTGTATTCCTGTTGCACAAGTTAATCTCAAATTACTCCCCTGGTTTATACAGTTTTCCAGACTCATGTTTGTATTGCTTGAGCAGCTGCAAATAATTTGTTTATTGGCTTGTTCTGTCACACCAACAATTTATTCAAAGGCCAGAATATATTCCGGGCTTTCAACTAATTCCAATGTAAAGCCTTCCATCATAATACCTGACACTGAGGGCAACCAATGTAGTATAAAGAGTGAGGTAGGTAGGTCAAACAAACACAGGACTTTGATTCACGAGACTGCAGTTTGTGTCCAGTGTGAAACAAAAGACAGTGTTGCTTTAACGTTTAACGTGTAACGTTGCAGAATTTATGTATGGCATCCAACATCACCTTCGAGACAAGACGTCGCATTACCTTAGGTAGCAACCTTTCTTATTTAAACACAAAACATGACCTTTTTCAGAACCTTACCAAATAGTTCTGTTTCCTAAACCTAGCCATGACCATTTCACAACATTAACCACGTCACAAGGTGTTTCAGCTGTGTGGCCTGGTACTGTACTCCAGTACTGTATGCCTAGCTGTCCCACACAGTCAGGCTGCAGCAACACAGGACAGATGCTGGTGCTGCTGACCTATAAGGATTAGGCCCGGGGGGAAATACTGTAAATGAGTGCCCATGCCAGACTTGTTACATTGCTGCTGTATGATGATGCATCAGTTTTTGGATGTTAAGAATGTAAATAACACAATTCTATTTACCAGTGATTAAATGTCACAGTAATGAATTATGAGTATTACACTCTGTGGCCTTATATCAGGTCATGGTTCCTGTCACTGTTTTTACTGTAGACAATCCACTGACATCATTCTCCAGTGCATGATTCCAGTAGAGGGGAAAGCCCAAAAATTCAGTTGGGGTCAACCAGGTGGTTTGAGTCCAGCATGGGACTAGGGACATCAAATGCATGTGTGCATTATAGCTGTTACAGAGTTAGAGATGCTGTTCTTCGATAGAAACATGTCTGTGCTACAAGATATGGACAAATTAGGCGCTATGTGGTTAGTGGATCAGTTTTAGATGTAGAGAGGTATAGCAGAATTAACCACAGTGAGCTGTGAGTGGAGAGCAGTGGCTGACGGGCTCTCCTGTGGTTTATGTGTGAACCAGCACACCTCTGACACATCGTCAAATTAAACAGCTTGTTTTTGCCTTGCTGCTCTGTGCTGTGGAACATTTGCATCATGCTGGCGTGGCTTGAATGGCCACAGTCGCACATGGCTCAGCTCGATGCAGTTATACCCACCTGTATCATATCAAGTGCATAACATCAACGATGGCTCTGTTCTATACAAGTGTCCCAGCAGGTCATGACGCTGACTACGTCTACACGCACAAAATATTCTGTTTTTGGTCCTACTCCAAAATAGGCAAGATTCCGACTAAGTTGTTTACTTGTCAAGTGAAAATAAATATTCCACTGATATTCCCATTTACATGCAGCCCTGCATACTCCAATTAAAGTGCCATCTTCTTGCCGTTACATCAAAATGTCTCCTGTGAGAAAGGCCTTCAAAATAAATGTAATGTAATGCTGAACTATGTTTTACTGTATCAGGGGATAACATTCTACACTAGCTTTGTACAGCACTATTAAACACGTGCTCTTTGTAAATTTGTTTATAATTTGTTTTACATTTGGATTAAAAAAAAAAAGAAATAAAAGGAGCGGGAAGCCCCGTCTTCTTCACAACAACAGAAAATCTCCCACAGGGCCAATGTGCTTGTTTTGCTCCCTGAAGGTCACACTACGCTTATCTGCACACCAACTCTTCCGGCCCTTTATAACTATTTTCATTGCAGCCGGATGGAATTCTCCATTGTCAGACTGTATCTGACTCTGCACTGATGTATTGCAGTTAGTGCTGTTATTTTGCTGTCTCATTGCCAGGGCTTCCTGCCATTGTAGCTGACGAGCTCCCTAAATTCTCCCCTCTACAACTGCTCCTTTTTGGTCCTTGTTGTTGGTCAGTTTATCATCTGTGTGCAGGTGCTTGGCTCTTTGTCAAGTCTTTGTATGTGTGAGTGATAATTAATCAAAATAATGTTTATAGTGAGCATGTTGCTGCTTTGCGGAAAACGCCCGCAAGGCCTCTTATTCCTTTCATAGTTTATATGAAAGCTATGAGTATGGCCATGTTGTGCTGTTCATACATGTGAGAGGAGGAGCATGTAGACAGATCTGCAGCTGTCTGTTCAGCTGTGTTGAAAGGTGCCCCCACCAGCACATCTTTCATGGTCCCACTACATATGATGTTACATAACTGTGTGTTTGCGCTGGTGTGTAGCATGCTCTGTGTCTCTGCACCGCAGGTACCAAGCATGTGCTTTGCATTGCACCACTGCATATAGCTCCCATCCCCCCACTTGTCCTGCCATTCCTTTGCTCCTTTCTCCCTGTCCCACCCACCACTACCCACCCCCACACCAGAGGTGCTTGGCGTGCCTCCCTCCCACCCCCAAGCCCCCGCAAGGCTTATGTAACAGCCTCTAAACAGAGCCAAGCCCACCGCCCTGCATGGCTAGCTGAGTCAAGATGCTGACTTAGCAGCTCTGCAGGCCAAAGCAAAAAGCATCTCAGTGGACTGTACCAACAATCACTGCCAAAAGGGGGACATTACTGAAGGTGATCGGTTGTAGCAGTAAATCCAGACTAACCTATATGTACTGTACTGCTTGTGTACAGTACAGTGTGCCTGGCTGTCCCATACAGTCAGACTGCAGCAGCACAGAACAAATGCTGATGCTGATGAGCATCACCTTCGTATTATGTGCATGGAATATGACAACAGTTATAATAAACAATTATTGGGCTTTACATCATTATTATTATTTTTTATTTAATTAGTATGGATACACAATTTTACGCCAACAATAACAGGCTATGGCGACACGTCTTTTATCGCCTGGAAAGCACAAGGTCAGGTACTGGGTGATACTCTTGTGCCTATTCTGTGATAGCTTTCAAGGGTGCAGAAGCAGGTTGCATCTAATGTTGCTAAGCGTCCATAATCAGCATTGTTTCGTAGTTTACTTATTAGAAATCCCAAGTTTGGTGCTGATGTTTTTCCAAGCATTGTTTTTGTAAGTGTGTATCGGGGCCTTAAATTATTGTTCCTAGGACAGATTGTAAAGCTCTGGATGCTCTGGAAAAACAGACAGGACGGTCACGCCACTCAAGGCCAGAGTCATACACACCGCAGACAACAAAGCTGATAAAGACGCGTCACAGCCACCACCAAGTGACACTTCTGAGGAAGGTGTAGGTTTTAAACAGCACCAGAAAAACACACCAGAGTTCAGGGGGAGCTTAATCAAGACCCTTCATTTGAACTGGTCAGGATTTGATTTTTAAACCCAGTCCAGTTCAAACTACAGCTTTCACACTGGTCTACATGAGCTCTGAACCAGAGGCAAAAACACCGGAGTTAGTCTGAACCAAACTTAACAGGTCAGGTGTGACAAAATACCACCTGTAAATCACCTTTTTTTATCTAAAAACTTACAATTTAAAACACTTCTTCATAAATTGAAGTAGCATGCAAGACAGTTGTCTTGTGTGAGAGTTTGTAAGCGGATGATTCGATTACTTTAGTAGATGTAAACAAAAGCAATGCTCTAGAAAGACGTGCAGATGCTTCGCCACAACACGTGTCAGTGCAATCTTTTAGACAAGGTTTAGAAAGTCAAGTAGTCGAATCATCTAGCTCAGCCTGCAGACCTGCACATGAGAGCAGATGTGTTTTTAATTTTGACTGTACCAGTTCAAATCTGAGTTTTTCAAGTGCACAACTGCTTTGAAGTGCATAGGTTGTTAATGGCCCTGCTGGCGGTGGCCTTTTGGTTATAGGACAGCCTGTTTATCAACTTGCCCAAACTGTTGTATAAGTGTGCCTCTGGCTCCTGAACTGGCCCAGTTTTTTTGAGACAAAGATGTAGATGGTTTTTAAAAGGGGGGCATGTCCCTGAGGATTGACTCACCAGTCCTCAGTGGGATGGAGGCTGTTTATTTTCCCTCGGCTCTTGATCCATTTACGAAACTAACCAACTGTAACTGATTGATTTCACCGGATGAATTCTAAAGGAAGTCCCAATTTGGTGCATATTTAAAAATAACACGAGGTCATATCTGAAACACTGAGTGTATTTCACCATAACATCAGCAATATTTAAACATATTTATTGTCACTGTTTTCCACTCTGATAAGCTGTTTCTCGTTTAGTCCCATTTATAATTTTCTTTTAATCTCTAACAAACAGCTCCTCAGCTGTTATGTTTCATGCTCATTTAGCACTTTGAAGAGACACTGACACTCACTCAGGTCTCTCACAGAACAGTCAAGAGCTAATAACTGTTTTTCAAACAGCCAATATGAATAAGTTCAGGCCGTGCATATTTATTCAGTTAAGCCTGTTTAGATTTTGAAAGAGGAGCTGGTGAGGCTGAACTCCTCTGGCCTTTTAGGAGACGTTTGTCTTTGTGTTTGCCGTTCGCGGCGTGTCGTGTTGTGGGCGTGAATAATAGACCTCATTATTAGTGCTGTTTCTATAGCAACGAGACGTGTTTGCCAGGCAGATCTGAGTCCGCCCAGCCAGAGGGTTCACACTCACACAGATACCCAGGGAGAATCAACAGACTGTTTGTCGACAAGCAGATTCTGCATCCTGCTGCATGAGAAGGCAACTGTAAAGTTAAAAAAAACATTTCCCTCAGATGTGCAGCAGTGTGCCTGTTTATTTGGTAACCCTGAGTAAGTCAGTGAATAACAATACAGATCCACAAACCCATAATTATACGTAGGAAGGGTCATTAATGTGATTAATGCAAGCCACTGACCCTTCTTCAGTCCTACCCCTTTTCGCTCTGTGCTCCAATAGAGTGCTGCAGGTATTAAGTTTATTTATATGCCAGTTCAGAAGTTAGCGCCCCCCTGCTTACCTTGACAAATACTGTATTAAAGTTTTCCATTGGATTTTGCATTGTTGCAGAAAATATGATCTGTGATAGACACAAGTCTACGATACATGTTTTGATGAGCTAGGTAATCTTTGTAAATGAACACTACTTTTGTAATTTTTAAAGCATAAATGCAATCACCGGAAGGAAAAAGCTAACGTTAGGCTATAAACAATTATATAAAAGTCACATGACTTCAGCATCGCCACCATAACGAGGTTGTAAAGCTGTGTTCAGTGGGATGACGTTCTGTTGTCTCATTTAGCCGCTTGTTAGCAACCGTTTTTTTTTTTTTTTAAAGACACATAAAGGCTTCAGAATTCACAAGTAGGGGATTAACTGACTTATTTTATGACATAGAATAAAGCCTGAAAACCTCTTAAGCTTGTGTTTATCAGTGACTTATTTTCAGGCATCTAATCAAAAACCCATTGACCTTGAGATGAGGGAACCAAGAGTGCTAAAATGCTAACTCGTTTTAGAACTCATTCCTGCAGTACTCTATCACAGCTGAGTAAGACTGGTACGCTACAGAACCTTTGTCAGCTTCCTTAGATATGCTTCGTGCTAGGCTTGTCTATGTTGAAAATTTAACTGAATTTTGAAGATGGTTAAAGGGTGTGGCTTAGGGACCTGTAAAGGCAAAACTCGACATATTATGTTGGTGTCACAGTCTTCACAGACAGATTATGCTTTATATAGTCACGTCTTAAGTTAGTTAACATTTGCAAAATGCTAGCTAACTAGCTACATTGAGAGGACCAGTGGTGTAATGACAGTGGCAATTGATGAAGTGGGTGTACTACTAGGTAGATGGGTAGGTTACCAAGGAGGTAGTGGGTATACTCTCCTCTATATTCCAGTGGCTTTTTGGCTGATCTGTAGATATACTGTTAACAGTCAGAAAAAAGCGGGTATACACCATGTATCTGTGTACACCCTGCACTACAGCACTGAAGAGGAGGTAGCCTAATGTCAGATCACCAACATTAGCCTGTGGTCACGTTAAAGATATTTGGAAAAGCACAGATGTTTTGGTTGCTGACATATTTTTAATATGACATCATTAACCACAACAAGGCAGATGTTCCTTTGTTCATATGTTCACTGTAAGGCTACATGTTGCCCAAAATTATATATGCATGATATCTAGCACCCCATCATGAATATATCCTATCATTGCATATTGCATATTGCATAAGTTTCATTGCCTTATGTCCACAGACTAAATGGAACCAGCCTTGCCATGTTTTTTTTTGCCAAGCTTGTCCAACCTAGTACCTGTCCCCCTCTCTCATCGTCCTCTTCTGCTGCAGCCACAGTTTTCAACCAGAAAGTTCTGATAAACCCAATGTGTTCTACCTGCCTAGCACCTAACTGCATTCAAACAAACAGACCTGGAGACTAGCTGGTGAACATAGGGATCTATGTTAGCAGTAAAGGAGCAGATATTATCCTCAGGCATTGGCGGAAAGCAAAGTGGAGTTAAAAGAAACAACAAATATTGGAGTTACTGTAGTCAAATCCACAGAAACTGTGCTAATGTTCCTTTAAGATGTGTAAATATGTTTAATGACTTTTCCTAAAACTGCTTTATAAGATATGTCAATACTGTGTTTCCTGTTCTGCTGCCTGAAGAAAATGTAGCTGCAACTTTAATCTTTTAAAGATTAAAGAAGGGACAATTCACCCCCAAATAAAAAATACATAATTTTCCTTTTACTTGTTGTATTTTTCAATCTAAATTGTTTTTGGTGTGAGTTGCAGAGTGTTGTAGATATCGGCCATAGAGATGTCTGCCTTCTCTCCAATATAATGGAACTAGATGCACCTTGCCTTCTGTGCAGTGATACGGTTGGCTGCTGTAATTGGGTAGAAAGAAAATAGTTGTTACATTAAATTGCTCACCACAAGGTCTGTGGATTATCTTGGAAAGAAACATTGCTGTTGAGTTTTTCAAATGTATTTTTTTGGTGCTTTGAGCACCACAAGCTGAGTGCCATCTAGTTCTGTTATATTGGAGAGAAGGCAGACATCTCTATGGCTGATATCTCCAACACTCAACAACTCACACCAAAACAATCTAGACTGATGAACAGCTCTACAGGTAAGAGGAAAAATATGTATTTTTGAAATGGGGTGAACTGCCCCTTTTAATAGAACATATAGGATTGTATGTGCTGTGTTTCATCAGACCTTTCCTAAACATGACCGTCTCCCTTTCATGTCGGTCAGTGGGCTCACTCAGCTTTTACTTCCACAAGCATCTTTTTGTTTGTTATAAATTCCCCACCCAAAACCAGATGTACGGCAAGGTGCTTGTGTGTGTGTGTGTGTGTGTGTGTGTGTGACCCTATTCCTGTGTGGGCTTGTGACCAAATGCCATTAGAGTTTTAAGTGGCACTCTCACAAAATGGCTGATTGACATGCTCATGTGGTCATGTGGTTCAGTAACCGACAGAGTAGCCACTACAGGCCACCATGTGCATGCTCAACATTTGCCTGTTGTTACTTATTGGGCATGTTTTTAAAACTATTGTCCCATGTGACTGTTATACTGGAGGTATTAATGGCTTGTATACACAGAATCTAACATTTCTCTGTGTCCTGCAGAAACCGGCCAACATCCTGGTGATGGGGGAAGGTCCTGAACGAGGAAGAGTTAAAATCGGTGAGGAACCTCTCTGTGATTCAGATTTGTAAATTATACAGATTATAGACTGTCATAATGACAATGGATCAATGGGACCTTTGACTTGTTTGTCCTGTAGCTGCAGCGTTTAACCTTCTGGCTGAGGGGGGTGACAGGGAGCTCTGATCAGGGCTGTTGCATAAGCCAGCTGGCCAGGGGACTGTTGAAGGGTAATGCTACAATGCTGGAGTCTATTTATAAACCCTATGCACACAGTCATAGTACTAAGTTATTGTTTTAGTGCAACTAGATCTTCTACTTTCACCCACCAGGTTAATAGAGTATTATAATTTATTTTATTTTATTCCTATATTTTATGTCTTATATTCCAATTAGATTTTATTCCACCAAAGTGATTTTTCTTCATACCTATTTTCATTGTGATTGTTGAACATGACATTAAAAGAAGTTGTTCATCTGGTGCTGGTGAGTATTTCCCAGCTGTCACAGAGTGACTTAATACACAGAGGTGCTCCAACAACTCAAGTTCAAGAGATATGTAGCTCAGCAAACAGCACTCCATAAAGCAACAAAACTGTTAATGTTATAGTAAATCTTTAATATATTTTTATCACCGGAATGCTGGCTTTTTTATCTTTTATTTAGATACGAGCGCTCATGACCTGAGGACTCATATTCAGACTGGTCTGACCACTTTTTATAAAGGAAGGAGGGAAAAGCCTAGCCTTCTCTGGATGACTCAGTTTTCGATTTCATGCTGAAGTTGTGAGCTGTCACTTCCTGGCAAAGAATGCACATTCCTTAAAACCAACGCCTGTATTTACCAAACGGCTACAAGTGAAGTTCTGGACTCAAGTTAATGATCAAAGTAAAACACTAACAAACGTAAGAATAAAAGCTGTTTATGAA
This sequence comes from Epinephelus awoara, assembly GCA_035609425.1. Lineage (NCBI taxonomy): Eukaryota > Metazoa > Chordata > Actinopteri > Perciformes > Serranidae > Epinephelus > Epinephelus awoara. The sequence goes on from CM069305.1 coordinate 9,407,375, forward strand.
ATGTCTCTTATTACTGTATTTAAAATGCCTTGATATTGAAGACTATTAACACAGAGTGAAAGGCAGTTATTAATTTCCAAGAATCTGGTAGATGTAGGGAAACATCAGTTGAAAGCTGATCTTAATTATTGCTTTACACTTCACAGTAAAAAGGAGTGAGTCGCTCTGTAAATATGTGATTCTCCACTTTTACTTCAGAGCTCTTTACCCCTGTGTAGAGCTGTGGTTCTCAACCACCATCTAAAGGAAGTTCCAGGGGATCCCCAGAAGAGTGGGGAATAGTTAATTTCACTATTTCATTTATTTGTTTAAAGTAGAGACTGCTTTTTGAAATGGCAGAAAACATAATTTGTTAAAAATGTTCGGCACACTAGCTCACACCAGGAAATGTTAACAGGCAAATAAGACTGCCCCAAGAAAGGTTTATTTGTACATTAAGGAAGCATACAATCTAAAGTAAATCAGGTGAACATGATAAGCATAAAAAACTCTCCTAGATTTCCGCACTTAAAATGACCTAGAACCCTGCATGCACTGATCAGTATCTTTAACAAAGTCTTTACATAGTTTCTTGGTTTTGATGTGGATCGAATGTCAGTATGTGTTTGAATGGTGGATTCAGGGTGAATTTCAGGAGGAAAGTCCAATAAAACTTTTGTAAACATTGGGATATGTAGTCCAGTTCAGAACACCGGGTATCTGAATTAGGTAATCTTGAAAAGTTTGCATCTGGATCAGTGTGATCCAGTCCAATGTTGTTTTGAAAAACTGACACAGAAGTAAGATGGATTAGCTGAGCCTGGATAGTACAACAAGGTGTTACAAATCTGGAACATTCTGATCCAGATCGAATTTTTTGACACGAATTGGTGCATTCACTGAATTCACTACACAAGTGAGCCCAATATGAGTAAGAGTCATAAGAGTGACTCTTCCAATCAGAGGTTTCACTTCCTCCACGTTCATCTCCTCAAATGTAGGTGGCAACTAGCTTTTGAAGCCTTTTCCTAATCATATCTAAGTTCGATAGGCCTTTAATGTCATTTTGCAAACAGAGGAATGTTGTAGTATCTCAGTGAGATATGATGCTCGTCTCGTTTGATTTGAGCTGGGTTGTTTTTTTTTTGTTTTTTCAGCTTTGACAGCTGCATGTGTTTCCTGCATTTCAGGTTTAGGTGTGGTGTTTGCACTCCGGCCCCTGATGCCATCATTATCTTCAGTCCAGATCTTTGACAGATTAGCATGTGTCAAGTGCTCTCTGAGATGTTAGGAACCTGCAGCCCTGAGCGTAGGGCCAGCCTGCGCTCCATTCATACCTCCCTCTGATAGCATCTTTGTTTTAATGTCTTCTCTGTCTTCCTTACACGCCTCCTGTAGCTGACATGGGTTTCGCCAGACTCTTCAACTCTCCCCTTAAGCCGCTGGCAGACCTCGACCCTGTGGTAGTGACCTTCTGGTACAGGGCCCCTGAGTTGCTGCTGGGGGCCCGGCACTACACCAAAGCTATTGGTGAGTCTGGGGTCACATGTACAACGCAAACCACCATGTGTCCATATGTGTGCAAATATACAACTCTCTGCACTAACTCAGAACTTTGATCCCTAAAGGTGTGATAGAGAAAGGTCAGGTATAAAAACTGTCCTGGTGTTTAAAGGACTTGTCCGACATTTAAGGAAACACAATAATTTGCTCTCCTGTGTTAAATGAGCAGACTAATACCACTTATATGAGAGTGGCACCAATCTTCTCAACACACTCTTCTCTTACTCTCTGCAAGAAAACATACAAGGTTATTTCCTCAAATTACTAACTTGTGCTTTAGATATTCCCTAACTTTCCTGGTTCAGATTAGTCTAGATGTCTAATCCAATTCCAGTTTATCATTTAATTTCAAATAATCTCAACCTACCTGTTTTATAACAAGCTGATTCCCTTAAATGTTAGGAGATGAAATAGAGAAAATAAGATGATAATTGATAATTATAAATCTCTCACATAAAACCCATCTTCCAAAAGAAAAACTATCTCTCATTTATTACAGGAACTATGCGCTGGAGCTGCTGAACCTTAAGATCAATCGTACTAAGTGACATCTGTGTGTATGTGTATATGTGTGCGTGTGTTCATGTTCCAGATATTTGGGCAATTGGCTGCATCTTTGCGGAGCTGCTCACATCCGAGCCCATCTTTCACTGTCGCCAGGAAGACATCAAGACCAGTAACCCTTTCCATCATGACCAGTTGGACAGGATATTCAGCGTCATGGGGTTTCCCGCAGGTCTGCACACAATACACACAACTACACACTGACAAGGTCACAGCCTGTGTTAGCCTGATGACCAGAGGTTTGTGTTGTCATCTCACTACTTTTCAAACCAATGTGATTTTATTTTTATAAAAGTAAATATGTGGATTACAGCCAAAGCTTCATCATGCCCCCAAGAGATTACATAAAGGTACCCTGTGGAGATTCTTGAAAGCAAACAGTTCTGTTTACATTCACTGTGTGTATATATTAGCACATATCCTACAGTTATAACAAATGTTGAACAATGTTGAGTACATTTACTTTTAAAACACTTGCAATGCATCTGCAAATATTGCCTCAAAGCGTCATAGTAGTCAAAAACTCCACAATGTACCTTTTAACGCAAGTAGAGTAGAAAGCAATAAATGATATTTAACAATAAACAATAAATATTCTGACAAAAAAATTTTTTTTGAGGTGCTACAATGGCTTTAAAAGGCCATCTCCACTACCACAAGTGGTGGTGAAAAACAAAGAGTCTTATACATATACTTGATAAAGTTGTTTTATGCTTGTGGATCTCTGAGTTTGGTTGTTTGCCTTTATATTCCACAGATAAGGACTGGGAAGACATTAGGAAGATGCCAGAGTACCCGACACTGCAGAAAGACTTCAGGAGGACAACGTGAGTGGATGCTGTGATGATCTGACCATGATCAGAAACTCATAGATCAGTAAACAAAATATAAGATACAATCAAATTGCCTTTTTTTTTTCAAGTGTATTATTGTGTTTTCTCCTCTAACAGGTATGCAAACAGCAGCTTAATCAAATACATGGAGAAGCATAAAGTCAAACCAGACAGCAAAGTTTTTCTCTTGGTACGTACAGACACGTCTGGAAATGTTGAAATAGACCAAATCTGAGTCTGTTCTTTTGATTTTCAAAGGAATCGTTGGGGACAAACTTGTGTTGTCCTTTGGAAGTTTGCATATAGTGTTTACCTGCATCATGACTAACAACCCTGAGGTGCATGTGAGAGGGATATGTCATAGTTTACAGAGTAAACATGTGGAAACCCTGTTAAACTTTGCCTAAATGACACGCTGGCTTCATTGGTTAAATGTTTGCTGTGTAAGGACAAACTTTAACTCAATTTCACAGCAGCCTTGATCAGTCGCACATTCTCTTTTTTCATTGGGTGGTCCAAACATTACAACAACAGATCCTTAAGTATGCATGTAGTACATTTTATTAGTTTGTCAAATTTATTATATTATTATTTTGCAACAGACATTTTCCAGATGAAGAAAAGTTCCATTTTAATAATACAGTTCAACTATACATTCATGGGATTGGATCACTAATATAATCAATGCCTCTAGAAGTGCCATGTAAGAATGTGTTAAATTCATAGAAGAAGAATTTCATACTTCAGGTCCTGCTCTCAGAAATCAGCAGACAAGAATAGAATGAGGTTAGCAAAACAGTAGAAAATATTAATGGTATAGCAGAGCCGCACTGTGACAGACACACAATAGATGATGTTACACTGTTAAGCCTCCCACACATGATCAGTAAAACTGCTCTGCGCTGGCTGTGTCATTGTTTTACGATGAGAGAGTGTTGGCGCCCAACTCGTAGGAAGTGCTACCCTTTGCATGGCATTCTGCTCTAAATTGCCACTGAGTGCTGCACTCTGATTTTTTCTTGACCTTGTTTGCCGCTGACCTGTCAACCAATGAGATAACAAGTGTATCAGACGTAGCCAGAAGCAAAGGCGACACATGCAAGTAGGGGAGGTAGAGAGTGATGGAAGTAAAACTCATCCTCTACCCCCGAACTCTAAAACACAACATCAGTAACATACCACGAGGGAAGGTAACGCATGGCAAAATGTCAGCAGTTAGATGGGGCTACTGTGGAGTATTCATGGGAGTTTGCCAAAAGGCATGTTGGACACTAACTAGTACAGAAGGTACGGAAGAAGGTGCTCTGGTCATATAAGACTAAAAAGTGACCAGATATGAACAGATATGGACAGATACTCCAATCTCTGCTGTGGAGCTTTACACTTCTGTTAGGTTCATCATTGGTCTCTTTGTTGTCTCTCTGATTATTGCCCTGTTTGCCTGATCCTTGAGTGCTGGCGGTGGCCCTCTGTCTTGGCAGGTTTGTTGTGGTGCCATATTTTTTTCCATTTGGTAGTAACGGGTTTAATGGTGCTCAGTTGGATGTTCAAAGTTTCAGATATTTTTTTTAGAATGCAGCCCTGATCTATGACTCTCCAGAACTTTGCCCTTGACCTGTTTGGTGAGCTCCTTCAGCTTCACGTTGCCACGTGCTTGGTGATGCCCCATGCTTAGTGGTGCCGCAGACTGTGGGGCCTTTCAGGGCAGGTGTTTATATCCTGAGAGCATGTGACACTAAGATTGTGCACAGGTGGACTTTATGGGACTCCTGAAGTTAAGGCGCCTCTTAGCAAAGGAGGTAAATACACTTTCCAGTTTTCTATTTTTCAGATTCTTTTAAAATTTTTGCCTATTTTGTGTGGGTCCATGAAGAAAAGCATTTAAAATGCAGGTTGTAACATAACAAAATAGGAAAAATACCAAGGACTGTACTAAGTTTGTGATGGGCATATAGTTTTTAAACCTAACTAAATCAAATGCTAAAGTTAGCTTGGCTGTTTATGTACGTTAGCTATGTCAGGCAGCATAGTGACAGGAGCTATGCTTTCTATCACAAATATCTGGTCAGGGTTACCACAATCAGAAAAAACCTGGAAAAGTCATAGAATTTTATAATCACATTGTCCAGGTAGCGTAGTGGTTAGTGCCGGCGCCCCAAGTGTAAAGGTGATGCCTTGCTGCAGCGGTCGCAGGTTTGACTCCGGCTTGCAACCCTTTGCTGCATGTCAACCCCCACTCTCTCTCTCTCACCCCATTTCACTCTGTCCTGTTCATTAAAAGCAAAAAGCCCAAAAGATAATCTTTAAAAAAAAAAAATGCATCATACATGAAACAGTCTTCTTCTTTGAGGTTCAACCCACACAAAACTGCCTGTGAAGGCAGCTTTAAGTTCAACAAAGGCCCTGCGGCAGCTGTCACGGTGTGAGAACTTTCCAGCAACTCCTAAACTACAAGATCCAGTACAAAAATGTGTCAATAAAAATCATAAAATCAGGTAAAGCTCAGTAAATTGATACTAATGTATGTAACTATACATTTTGCCGTCATTTATCTACATATTTGTTTTAGTTGTATCATATTAAAACTAAAATCCCTTCAGGTGTCGTGACTCTAACGTCAAAGGAGTATTTAGTTCACCAAGACAGACGACCTGACATGAGTGGAACAACAGGTTTGGACCACATGTGAATCACATTCACACCAAAGAAAAAAAATAGAAGTATGAGAGAATTAGTGAATGCAACAGATTGTTTTAGGTCAGTCGTACGACTGGTTCTTGCATGAGGCACGTTGTCTTGCTAACCCGTCGAAATCACTTAAGTTAGCGCTGTAAACTCACAGTCATTGCTCCATCTGAGTTCCAGTGTACTGGAGAGCCAACACAATGCAGAACATGTCCTAATACTTTCTGACTACACTTTATATCCAGGAGTCCTGCAGACAGTGGACTGTGAAAACATGACTAACACTGTGTCATTGTTCTCTGCCTTTAGCTCCAGAAACTCCTCACCATGGACCCTACCAAGAGAATCACATCAGAGCAGGCACTGCAGGACCCGTACTTCCTGGAGGAGCCGTTACCAACCACTGAGTGAGCCTTAGTAAAATTTTGCCAGAGGCTTTCCCTTGTCTTGATTCAGCAAAAGAAAAACAGGCCCACAGTGATTTACTATGAGGAATCTGCTCTTTAACTTTGAACCTACTGTACCTACCTGTTGTTTTTATTCTGTGCTTTGGTTGGTGCTCTGGAATCACAGTGCTACATCATGCTATGCAGAAACACTGAAATCACTGATTTCTCCCTGTGAATGCCTCTAGTGTGTTTGCTGGGTGTCAGATCCCGTACCCAAAACGAGAGTTTCTAAATGAAGACGAGCCAGAGGAGAAAACAGAAAAGGTAATTATCCAGCTCAGCTCAAAACAAACATGAAAATCAGTTTGTCAAATAGCCACTCCACCAATTCCATCTCATTACTTTCAGCTTTGGCATCCAAGACACACACTGTATTTGTGTGTTTGAAGTGTACCATGGCCATAGAGAATATTTTATTCTGATGACTGGAGGATGTGCGTTACTTTCAGATACCCACGCGGCTCTGACATCATCACAGTTTTAAATGAGGCTTCATAGCTGGAGACAAATGTTGTCAAATGTTAATTGAGTCTGAAATAAGCACAGTCATTAATTGCAACCCGTTTGGTTAGTAAAAAATAACATTATTTTAAATACATGCACATCGTATTGTAGGTTATCTTTAAAATATTGTCAGCGTCTTGGTGGGAATCTCCATCATAACAATAGAACACATGACCTACTAGTAATGAAATAGGCTGCTACTCACTGACTCTTTCTACCCTTTAACACACCGGATAAGCAGCTGATTGAGGCCTCTAAGCAGAGCGGCAGTCACGTGACACTGACACATCCACACTCTCCAAAATATTTACTGTTTACTGGCTTGCTGCTTTCGTGGTAGTACATAACGTTTGGTTAGCTTTTTAAGTATCTGGTCATTTCGTACTGCAGTGTTTAATATTAGCAGAGTGGAGGCTCCAACTCCAGCGCTATAGTGTGATGATCTGTTTAGATTTTAAACACTGTACTGTGTGATCTTTATGTTTTCATGCCTCCGTTCTGGTGATAAATTTGGCACAAACATCCCCTTGGACTTAGTGATGAACTGATTAGATTTTGGTGGTCATAGGTCAAAGGTCAGAGTCACTGTGGCCTTGCATCTGTCCCATTCTCGTGCACATGATATCTTGCCTTGAGGGAATTTCTTCAAGTTTGGCAAAAGTGTGCTTTTCAGCTAAAGAATAAACTGATTAGAAGAGAAAGGTCAAGGTCATTATGACCCTGCATCCATGTCATTCTCGCAATTTTTTAAGAGGGCCTTGAGGGAATTTCCTTAATTTTGGCACAGACAGACTCAAGAATGAACTGATTAAAATTTGGTGTTCAAAAGTCAAGGTCACTTTGACCTCACAAAACATGTTTTTGGCCATAACTCAAGAATTCTTATTCAAAGGTTAGCTTCACTGTGACATCATGTTCTGCATAAAACACTTCTCTGATCTCAGGAGCAGAAGAGGAGACGTTTGATTAGATACTGAACTGGTGACTCTAACCTTAAAACTGAGGTGACTGTATAGATCGTCTGAGCTGACGGAAGGAATACGTGTTTGGAGAAACGTGACTGGTACACAGAGGCAAACAATTGCTCTTATTGTGAACGACAATCTAAAAGGCAATCTGGCAATGTGATACGAATCACAATACAGAGGTTACAATTCAATATATTGTGATGTTGCATATTTCTTCGCTGTGGGACTTATAAAAGCTTATCTTTCAATATTGGGATACTGCAAGCAAAGTGATGCTGTGCGATTTATTTAAAATCCTAATTTTAGGAAAACTGTCTTAGTTTAAAAAACATACCACCATATGAATAGAAAGTGTGATTTTCAAATTAATTATTTTTATTTTCAAGTTTAAAAACAATAACAATACAGAACTAGACAAGGCAGTGATCCATTCTTCCCAGCCCTCATACAAATTCTCTTTGCCAATAATGTTAACAAGTTCAAACAGATAAAACAATACATAACATGGGAGCCTTTACATGGGTGAATTCCCATAGGACATACTATTACAGCTAAAATAATGAGTCTGCATGAGGTCTGGGTCAATCAATGGCAAATTGAGAGAGTCCATATAATCCATATGAGGTTACCATAGCTTGATGAACTGATCATATCTGCTTCTCAGAACATGTTATTTTCTCCAAAAGTATACACTTCTTCATTTCAGAGAACCATTTTGACGAGGAGAGAGGGCAATCTGATTTCCATGTTAAAAAGCTCTGACACGAAGGAGACAGTTTACTTGTTTTATGCAATCAGAACAGTTGGATGTGTATTTGTATTTATAATAGTCACTGCAACATCCAACATCATAGCACTACTTTTTGTCGAATCTGAGCAGAGAAATTACCATTTGGCTTTATCAGTTTAAAAAGAAAAATGGCTTGCATGTTTCCTTTAAGAAATTTTAAAAAACTGTAAAGAATTAAAAACAGTCACAGTATTTTTGAGAATTGATACAGTATCACGAAATATATTACGATAATCAAGTGTATTGATATTTTCTTACGCCAATGGATACTAAAACAATGTAATGCATTTAAATAATATTTTTGGGGGGTACTTAATGGTACTTAAAGAGGGGAGGGAGAATGACATACAAAGATCCACTCAGAGGCCACCATGGCACCCCTAAATATGCATTTTAATAAAAAACAATCACAAGGACTCAGCACTCCAAAACAAAAGAGTTTATGTAAGCACCTCTTATGTTTTATGTGAGGTGACAAGTGTGTCATCACACAGAAATAAAAGGCTCATTAAAGCAGGCACAGTCATGAATATTCAATGAAGAACAAACATTATTTAGTATTCGAATGGATAGATAAAGGAAATGTACATTATATTATTGATGTTAGGCTTATTTTTACGTTACTATTAGCGCTGCAGCTAATGACTGTTTTTGTTATTGATTATCTATCCATTCTTTCTATGAAAATTGAGTGAAAAATAATTTGTCAGAGTAAAGGTTTTTTCTTCGATGAAGAGCCAAATATTTATAGTTTGTAATTTTATAAAACAGAGAAAAGCAGCAAATCATCACAGTTGAGAAACTCCAACCAGGGAATGACATATTTTGACACATCCAGGCAAACCATCATTTAGCTTTCAACGCACCACACATTCTTTAGTGTTGTCCATTGTAGAAAACTGTCACTGCTATCATTTTTTAAACTTGGATGGGGAATATCACTTCTGGCAAAAAGTCATGCCACTGTATTTGTAGCTGTTTTAAAATTCTACATGTTGAAAAAATCCTTGAGTGGGTGGTTTAATCCTGGCGGCTGTGCTGAAAAGTTGAAATATTCCCCTAAAGGCCTGTGTGTGCTTGTATTGTGGAATGTTTTTGGACTGTCAGTAAATTACAGCTTAGCAGCTTTGAAGCAGCTTTTCAGTAGCGTAGGATGAACATTTAAAGAAGTACAATGTTTTATATTCGACCCATAACAGTTGTTACATTTGTTAAAATAATGTTACAATAAGACTACTGTAACACTTCAGTCATCACCGTCTCTGCCCTGTCCTTACAGCTCTTATTACAGTGAAATGAATCACTATTTGACACAAAGGGCAGCAGGACTGGAACAAGTACTGTACTAATGTGCATTTTTGAGTTACTTTCCCTTTACTTAAATATTTCCATTGTATGTTACTTTATACTTCTCCTCTTCTACACTTAAAAAAATTACCCTTTTTACTGCACTACATTTATCTGACAACTTTAGACTCTCGTTACCTTTTATATTAAAATTTTACAATTAAAAAAATATCTTAGAACACATCACAGAGCTGAAGAGTTTGGGCTCCTTGTCATGTTTCAGATGTCTATAGTTGTTAGCAGTTCTGCCAAAGACTCATTTCCCCTCTAAACTTGTCCAAATAATTTCAATTTAATTAACTGTTTGAGGCCCAAACTGGTAAAACTCTCCAATATTTTACAAAAAAAGAGCAAAGGTCAGAGAAAAACATATGTAGCAGAACTGTGTTTCTTCTCCCCTCTCATTAATCATCTGATGAACCCACAGATTTATCTGGTGACCCTCAGTTGGAGAGCACTGGATCAAATTAGCTGTATATACAGTAGATAAAAGTAACTCCACCTTGAACAGCTACAATTCATTTAAATAAACACAAGAAGTTTGTGCTCTAGAAAAGGATCAGCACTCAGTGAATAACCTCCTAAGCCCTATGATAAGCTATTATGGCAAGGCTTAACTATACAGACCAGTGAGCAGTGATAACTAACATGTCTTTGGGGTCACTGGGTGTTTCGTCTAGTTGGTCCCACGACACCTCCAGGAGGCTAGACAGTGATCTCTGGTGTCCCAGAGACACTCCCCTAATGCCAGGTCTCACTGCTCTCCACACCAACCCAATAACCTCCTTAACCTTACTTACACATGGCTTTCTCAGCCCAAACAGCACTGCCACCTTCAACAAACCCAGGCTCCGTACATGCGAGCTCCAGGTAGAGGCTGTGCTGGTACTACCTTTCCTAGAACATTTACCATACTCTAATTCACACGCTACATAGCATAACTACAATATGAGCTAAAGTTAAAGGAGATAAATAAACTTACAGGATTAGCAAACACACTCACCTTGCCGCATGGTCTCAAACAAAATGGATTCAAATAGGCCACTCCTACAAAAGTAACATGTTGCTCCTACATTGATGCATCAGTATGAATAGTATTTATTATATGTCAGTCACATGAGCAGATTTTCTTCTTCTTAAGTTAAGTTTGATTTGATACTCACAGTAAATGTAGCCTATAATACTACTTTTATTGAAGTAGGCTTTCCAATGCAGGGCTTTTACTTGTAATGGAGTATTTTTACATTATTGTACTGGTACTTTTCTATAAGGAAAGGATCTGAATACTTCTTCCCACGCTGTTGGTCCTATTGAGTCTCATCATTACATTATGAGAGATAAGCAGTTGCATGGTAAGAGAAAACTTTTCCCCAAAGCTGCTTCATGTTTTAGCTACACAGTTTTCAAAAGCTGTTGTGCATTTTGATTATAAAGTGACACTGAGACGGAGAGATATGTTTCTGAGAATCTCTAGTTCCCCTCCCACATCACATTACCAACTGCTGTCTAAAAAGCATCAGCTGATGTGAGCAGGTTGCTTCACACCAGAGTCTTGGGTTTGATTGATTGTGTCATAAACAACTGACACATAACACATGATATTCACACTAATTCAGGCCAAGGTGAAACATGAACATGCAAAAACAAATGAAACAAATCTTGTGTTTTTGTATTTGATTTATGTTTCTCGAGCATGAAACAAAAAATTATATAAAGCAAAGTCTCAATATACAAATTCCCATGAGGAACATAAATAAGCAAAAATGAATATTGACACATTACAGAAGGAGTAGGAGGAAGCATACACTTACATAATAGTTCCCCTTTTCCATAAGTCAAACAATTTACTGTATGTTTAACATATATACATCGCGCAAAAAAATGTACAACCCAAATATCCACCCATTGTTAATCAGATATAACTTAAACAATTTAACAATCACCTCATATTTATCTTACCAACCCATCCTTTTCCCTATACCTCTTAAAGATGTTGTGTTGTACGTCGCAAAATTGAGTTCTACATTATTCCACAAATTTACCCCAAAAATCGCAATACATTTACTCTTCATAGTAATACAAACACAGTGTTTTTCAAAACTATACTTTCCTCATAAATTGAAACTCCCCTCTGTGTGAGAACATTTTAGTGTGTTACCTGGAAGTTAGTTATTTCATGCATTATTCATAAAAGTGAAGCTCCACATGATAAAAAGACTAAAATTGAACAGGACTTGTTTCCAGTGTGTCTGGCTGCCCCATACCATGATAACAACATGGACTGCTGAGCCCCTGTTACGTTACAGTCAATAATACTTATCAGTGGAGTAGTATTGTTTATATGCAAAGTGGTGGAAGTGCCAAAAACTGCAGTTCCTCTAATGGCCACTTGAGTCTGGCTCCAAAAGCGAGTCAATCCCCATAGACCCTCATGTTAAAATGTCCAGCTGTTTACAGCCTGGTACATAAATGGTTTATGTGTGTACAGCTAATTTTAACATTCATGACAACTGTACAGGGGTTTATTTTTTTATATAGCTCACTACTTTATTAAAGCTAAAGGTTATGCAAAATCAAGGGCGGGCCCCTTTATGTGGCAGGCTGTCCACGAGGTGTCGCTACTGTCCATGAGTCAGATCCACCTCTCGCCCCACCACAGCTCCACCCTCTCGTCCAAATATGGTCACTTATGGATCCTAAAATCCAAGATGATGACGGCCAAAATGCCAAATTTGTGGCTGTAAATCCACAGTTCACAAACAATGGGTGACGCAGTGGTGGTTACTGCCACTACTTTTATACAGTCTATATGAACCAAACATTTTTACTGTTTTTAAAGCCCGTAATATATTTTCAGTATCTCACTACATCTGATGAGCTGCTCCAAACGTCACATATTGAAAAGCTGTAGGGCCAAACCAACCAGATCTATGAATCTGACTGATATGTGTCTATGGCTAGTCAGTCAGGTACCATTTTACATAGTAGTATTTCCATTTTATGTTACTTAATACGTCTTCTTCACTACATCTCAGAGGCAAATATGAGCCTGTACTTTTACTCCACTACAATTCTTTTAAAGCTTTAGTTACTGCAGTAGTAGAGCCATCTCACGATTTCAGACCAGTGAGATAGATTGAGTCAGAGTGAGAGTCTGTTGTCCTCTCCTGGTTCAGTCACATGGAACGCTGCACAGATTCCTGAAAAACAGCTTTGGGTTGATAGATTCTGCAGTGTGAACCCTCAGCTGGTGTCTTTTGAGAATTCTGAAAATGTTTGCGTGATAGTTGGTGTCTGAATATCACAACACACTCATAAACAGACAATATGAGCCACTATTGTCTGAATACACAAACAAGTTACCAAATGCTCCTTATTTCGTCAGATCATTCCTTGTGTTCGGAAGCTTTGGTTGTTTTGGATATTCCTTTAAATAACGATGTTTCGCAAAGTTAGTTTGCATTTCGGTCATCTCAGTGACAAAGCAGAGAAGAAAATCCAACACATAAAAACTGAGGCAGACAGAAGGTGGAACAAGAAGTAACCAAACTGATTTCACACACACTTCCCCCACTCCTTACAGCCAGACTTGTAATCACTTGTCTCGGTTGCCCTGTGTGTCCATCTGCAGAACCAGACTCAGCAGCACCAGCAGACGACAGGCCAGACTCAGGCCCAGAACCAGCAGCAGACGGCCGCCCAGCAGGCCCCCTCCCAGCAGAGCTCGGCCCAAACCAACGGCACTGCTGGAGCCACGGGGGCCACCGCTGGCGGGGGTCTACAACACGGCCAAGACCAGGGGCCCCCCAACAAGAAACCTCGGATCGGGCCCTCTGGGGCCTCCTCAGGCACTGGGGTGCTCCAGTCAGAGTACCAGGTTGGTGGGATTTATTCTCCTATACTTTTCTTATTGTCAGCAAATCCAATAAAAAGAGCCAAACTAACAGTGGATGTATCTGCTAACAAGTGCTGTGTGTGTATCAAAGCCTGGTGTATCTTCTTCCTCTGTGCCACAAAGCTCCATTGTTGAACTGGGTGACATGTTCCTTTGTTCCTTTATTACCATGAACACACACACACACACTGTAGTTTATTTTGACCCAGTCCCACATACACCATCCTGCTGCCACAAATACTCACCAGGCCACCAAATGTGGATTAATCCACTGCTGAAAATAGTCCCTAAATTCACTGTTTGAGTTACATTTGCTTAAAAACTACAAGGACCAGTTGTTTTGGGAAATTGCTAAACCCTTTTTTAAAAAGATGTGCGTGTTCAGCAGGAAAGTCACTATTACATTGTTTGTTTTGAAACAAGTATGGCTGGGTGATATGATATGATACACTGTGAGACCCTTCATGCCCTGTATGTATGTTGTCGACTGGACATTCCCACCTAAAGTATAATTTAAAATGTATTTACAAATAGAATGCTATATTATATGTACCAATATAAGAATATAGAATCATATGTAATGTATCAAATGATATGTACGTCTATACTGTCATATATTTCACTGCACTGCACTGTTTATAATGCCAGCCTATTACTTCTAATGGCTTGTGCCTGTGTCCTGTATCCAGTGGCAAGTGCAGCTCAAATCTTGTTGTGTCTCAAAAGGCCTTTAGTTCATCATAACCTTTATTAAACTAGGAAATCACACTGAAATTAAAAACCTCCTTTGCGAGCGAGACCTAGCCAAGACAGCCTCAAAGAGCAGCATCCAACACAAACAAGAAATCAGAGCAGTGATAAGGTTTGTCAAAATACATTACGTAATAGATTATTACTGCTTTGCAAAGATAAAAACTTCTGGCTGAGGTAAGTTAAGGATTCATCTGAGATGATCTCAGACTAGAGTGTTCTGGTGTTGTAACCAATACAAAGTGAGGGATGACCATCCTGCCTTGCTGTATAAGGTCCAATTATGAGTTTGAGAGCTAGAATTAGTAATATATCCCAGGGCAGAGTGAAAGGGTGGGTCAAGTTTGGATGTTGAGGCAAACTTGTGAATAGTATCATTAAAATCGATCAGAGTCAGAAATAGCGTTTTCTCAATGCCGTGTAAAAAACAGTATTTCAGCCTGTACAGAAAGCCCAGTGTGAATTTTAATTTCTTTGTGAGATCATAAATATGATGTGTTAGATTTTTGCTCAACAAAATTCCCAGTATTTCTAATTATCAACTGATGGAATGGAGACACAATCAACATTATTGATGGATAGGGTTGGAACCTTTGATGAGAAATTCAACCGTCGTTGAGAGTCATAATTTTAGTTTAGGTTAAAAAATAATCAGCAATTTTGAATATAAAGGATTTTAGTCATTTATCACCAAAACACTAGTCTGTGGTTCCAGCTCCTCACACGTGAGGCTTTCCTACTTTACTCTGTTACATGTCCTTGTAGATTAAATGTCAGACAAAACAAGCACTGTGCATGGCATTTTCTGACATATTATAGACTCAACACATACATGTTTACATACAAACCAATAACTGTACACCAATAATCGATACACTCTTTGACCAATTGGTAGCAGCGCCATTGATTGAGAGCACCCGAGCTGGCACACACAGCTGTTTGGGTTTTTTTTTGGTTTTTTTTTTAAAGATTATTTTTTGGGGCTTTTTGCCTTTAATATACAGGACAGTGTGAAATGGGGAGACAGAGAGAGTGGGGGGACGACATGCAGCAAAGGGTTGCAAGCCGGAGTCGAACTCGCGACCGCTGCAGCGAGGCATCACCTCTATACATGGGGCGCCGGCACTATCCACTACAATCGTTGGGAACGATTTTATTTGACATGTGCTTAAATTTTTTAGTTTGGCTCATGTCCCATCCACAAACATGTAGGGGACGGGGTTAATGAGCTATACTGCAGCCAGCCACCAGGGAGCGACCGAGATGTTTTGGCTTCACTTCTAGGGAGTTGCTATGTTGCCCATCTTTATGCACAGTCTATGATACAAACACATGCAGCACATGACAAATCAGAAAATAACTGATGCATGAACCGATAATGAAATGCTGATTAGTCAGGTTATAGATATTAATGTTTCAGCTCAGATTTTCCTATCCTGTGGCTGCGCTTTAGCCTGCCAATGCTGCAGATGGTGAACATTTCTTCAGATGTGCACAGATGTTGGGGAAGGCCACCAGTGTAATCTATGTGTGTGTGTGTGATAATGTGTGTTTGGCAGCTGTGGAGAAGGCATACACACAAATACACCCAGACCACAACAGCCTGTCGGCCAACAGATAAGGACCGTACACTCCACATTGTCCTGCTGACAGAGCTGATAGCCAATCACTGTGGTGCCTGCTAGCTTCTGTTTCCTACTCTGGCATCTGTTGTATCTTCAGCTCTTATCATAGGGCCAAAGAGAGAGAGATTTGTGAGTGGTGGAGAGAGTGTGATGAAACGAGGCCGGGACAGGGAGAGCATGTGTCGATGAGTATACTGCCCAGAACACAGTGTGACAGAGGTGACTGTTATGACCTCTCCTGCTCCTGAGTGAGTGTGCTGTGCTGGTGAGGCCACACGAGGGCGTCGTTTTCAGCCGTAAGTATATGTATATCACAGGCAGATATATATATAGCAGAGGCTGAGGCTGCATGTGAGACAGCTGGCGACTGTCAGGCCTCAACACATGTATAAATAAACCAGTGGAGTGTGCTGACATACCAGGAGTTTGGCTAGCCGTGTGACATCGTCCTACTTTCCCCCTCATTGATTCCTGTACCACAGGACATCCCACCATGCACTGCTCGCCACTCATTCTCTTAAATAGATGCAGTGTTGCACATGTGACCTAACCCCTGGACGGAGTAGTGTAGTCATGTAATGAGTTCAGCTGAGGTCCCGCTCTTCACTGACACGTCATCCTGTGACTCAACTGATTACAGCAGCAAGTTACGAAGCTTAGCTTTTTACTTAATTACTTACTTTCTCTTTGCTCGTGACAAGTTTTTATCATTTAAATACATATTCTAGCCATTTACAGTGGTTTTTAAGTTAAGGGGTAAGAAGACATGTTTTGTTCTTTCAACAAAATCTGAAAATTGAATGAGCAGAAGTCAAGAAATCCTTACTTTTGGTTCCTAGTGTAACTCAAGTTTCAGAAACAGTGGATCTTACATTTCTCTTCTTCATGTGAGATCCTGCCGGGTAAGCACACACTTTCTGCCCATTTGTTAGGAACTGTTTAAGACTTAATAGTCACTTCTCATGACTGATGTTTGAAGGGACAGTTCAATACCCCAAAATCAAAAATACATATTTTTCCTCTTACCTGTCGTGCTATTTATAGCCCCATTACTTGAACTGTATATTCAAACCAGAAGCTTCGAAAGAGGCAAAGTCTCTTGCGGACGCATTAAAAATATTTGTGGCAGCTTTAGTCGCTCTAGTCGCTCATCACGTGAATCACTGAAACGTTCGATTGTGCTTGTCAATTTAAAGGAGCCACAAAGAGGACTACTGGCATCATTCTTTTTATTTTGGTCTCTTTAACCAAACAGCGACACATTATAAAGGACTGAGTGGGCGCGAACACAAGTAATCAACTTCTTGATATCTGTTGTCGGAACAAGTGTGCTGTAGGAACCAAAGTTACATGGCTTGTTCTCTGGGACCCCCTTCATCGAAGCACGTCAGCCTTTAGACTGGTTGTCTCCAAACCGCGTCAGAGCTCATTACCATAGAGTAAAACTAGTTTTAACTCCCCTCCGGACCCGCTCCAGTCACCCAAGTCACCCAAGTCTCTCAAGTCGCCGGGCTCTCATTGAAAATTAATGACTTCCACCATTCTGGAATCTCTGGTCGCTGTTGGTTTAAACGTACAGTGACTCTTTCAGTGTGGTACCTTTGGAACCAAAAGTAACCCTTCAGGTCACAGTTGTCATATGGAATAAATAAGGTGTGCTGATGGATTCATGTTGCCACCTCATGCATTGAGTAACATTACATGTAAATGTTCCACCTTAAAAGATGCTGTAGATCCATTGAGAGGGAAATCCCAAGCTGCTGGAAATTGCAGCCCTACTTTAACTCGATGACAGCCCTCTTAAACCCACATGATATACCTGCACATATTCAGAGTTTGCATGTTTAGTAATAATACTATATTATATAATAAAACTGTTCATCTATTTCATTTTAAAGCAGATATGTTGTACATATTTTTAATTTTCTTTTTCATATTTTTGTATCAATGTTTCTTGAATTTTCTATGTTTACTATGATGCACATGTACACCAAAGAAAAAACTTGCTGCTCACTACTGTCCCTTTCTTCCTCAGCACTCCAGCTCCCGCCTTGGTTACCAAAGCAACGTCCAAGGTTCCACTCAGCCCCAGAGCACCATGGGATACACGTCATCATCCCAGCAGAGCTCCCAGTACTCCCACCAGACCCACCGTTACTGAGGCTCCCAGTCACTCCTGAACCAGCAGAGGAGTCATCTCCTCCTCCATGTCCACCTCCGTCACCGCACTCCCCCGTCTCCTTCCAGGACGTCAATCCCACCTCCTGGTCGGGACCTCCCTCCGTGCATTACATCATTCCAACTCAACTCACCCTCCTTTTTAACCCTCCCTCACCATTGACCTCTCTCCTGACAGCCTTTACTGTAACATGAAGGCAAACGAACATAGGAACCAAAAAGATGTAACGAGAAGTTCTTCCGTCGGGCTGGTGAACTGAGAATAATGTAAGATAGATGTGAAGGCATCGCACACACAGACTCATGGCACTTACAAACACAACGGTCCTCACCAGGAAGAATCGCAGCTGTGTTCATATATGTACATTATATAGCACCTTTTTCTATTTGATTTTTTTTCTCACTTAATTGCTAGAGTTTTCAAGTTTACCTTGATAGTTGATGTCATTGTAAATATTGTTATATATGAGAGTGATTGGATGAAAAGCAGGAGGAAAAGCCCTTTACTGTCATCTGTAGTGTAATCTTACCTTGGATAATCAAAAGAAAAGTTTGAACTGACCCTGTCCTTTTAAGAAAAAAAAACCCAACAACACAGTCACATGTTTCTACACAGAAAGAATCAGCACTTCAGCTGATGCAATTGCAGGGAAATATAAAATGCGCAATTTAACTTAATCTTCTTCTTATAGGGTTTCTATATTTAGATCTCTCTTTATCTAGATTTGGATTTGGAAAGTAAGAAAAGTAGACGTCTTTTTACAGCTCTAAGTTCTGTATATTCGGATTCACTCCACTACCTACATAAGAAACATTTGACAGACGACAGCCTTTTCAGCGGGCTGGACGCCTCTCGTTTGTGGCCAGCAGCTCCGGACTGGTTCCTTGCTGAGGAGCTGCCGGTGGACACTTCGCTCTGACACACACCTTATCGAGGACCCTCAAGACTTTCAAGGTTTCTGAACATGAACGTGCGCATAAACGTACAGGGCAGCTAACAGTACGCCCCCCCTGCCCCATATGCTTCTTGAGACTGTTACTGCCTGATGTCACATTGTTTTTGTTTTTTAACGTTTTAATCTTATTGTTTTCCTGTGAGTGAGTGTGTGTGTGTGTGTGTGTGTGTGTGTGTGTACAGTATGTTTTTTATGCATGGTGTTTTATCCTTTTACCTACTAGAACTGCACTGACTGCTGAACCGATCTGCAAAGAGCTGGAACAAATGTGGAGTGAGTTTTGTTGAACGCTCGTCAACCCTGTGGCCGAGCGTCGAGCAGACATTTGGTAGAGACTGGGGCACGTTCAAAGACAAGAGGTGCGTTCTCTAATACATGCCACGGAGACAGGAGCAACAGTAATCAAGTATTAATGTAAATGTGCAGCGTAAATCCTCAGTGCCACCACGACAAGTATTCTTTTCTATTATTTTGTACACAGTATAATCACACCCCCATGTGTCTGTTTTATTTTTTAATTAAAAATTCAATCAGTGGTGGTGTGTACACTTACTCAAGTACTGCACTTAAAGGGACAGTCCACCCCAAAAACAAAAACACATACTTTTGCTCTTACCTGTAGTGCTGTTTATCAGTCTAGATTGTTTTGGTGTAAGTTGCAGTGTCAGAGATATTGGCCATAGAGATTTTTGCCTTCTCTCCAGTATAATGGAACTAGATGGCACTCAGCTTGTGGTGCTCAGAGTGCCCAAAAAATACATCTGAAAAACTCAACAGCAATGTCTCTTTCCAGAAACCATGACCTGGTTACTCAAGATAATTCACAGACCGTGTTGTGAGCAGTTTTAAGTGTGCAGCTTCTAACAAACACCACTTGTCAGCTGTATCATCGCACAGAAGGAAGTGTGCATCTACTGCTAGCTCACCTAGCACAACTGAGCTAGCTAACATCACAGCGCAGCTAAGGAGTCAGGACGCCATAAATGTTTACATCTCGCACTGCAGCAAGCACGAGCCTCACGTCCATGAGTACATGCGCTCTTCCTTTTGCACAGTGATACGGTTGGCAGGTGTAGTTCTGTAGTAAGAAAATAGCTCCCACATGACATCTCTACAGCTGATATCTCAACACACTGCAACTCACACCAAAGCAATCTAGACTGATAAATAGCACTACAGGAAAAAAATATGTATTTTTGAATTTGGGCTGAACTGTCCCTTCAAGAGTCTGATGTTCAGACTGACACCACTCTCATGTCTGTATGCTAACGAAACGGCTACAGCTGGTTAGCTTAGCTTAGCATAAACACTTCAAACAGAGGGAGCCAGGCCAGCTGTTTTCCCCTATTTTCAACCTTTGTGCTAATCTAAGCTATAACGACTGTTTGCTGGTACAAATTTGAGGTACGAGTGGTTTACGTAATTATTTCCATTTTATGCTACTTATAACTTCCGCTCCACTATATATCTAAGAGATCATGTTACTAGTTACATTACAAATTGTGATTTTTTTATTTTTTTTTCACAAAACATGATAAATAATGATTAATTTGTCCCTCCAGAAATCTGTGTAAGGCTATAACTGAGTCCTAACACATTCGTTTTGTTTGTGCAGCCTCTTTATAATGCAAATTAGTCTGTATTTTCTAAATGCAGTGACCCACCGTGTACTTATTTTTTCAAGATAAGGTCAGTTCTTTACACAGGTTTATGTGAAATGAAAAAAACAGTTGAAATACTTTTACTGCACATAAAAAATTGAAATTCAACTTTTAAGAAAACAAGGTTTTTAGGACCCAGTTATAGTGAGAATTGTATTTTAAAGACTGGAGCTTTTGTACTTTTAGAGATTGAACTGCCAACAGTATATAAGTTAGTAAAAAAAAAGCTGCACCATAAACAGCAAAATGCTACAAACAATTCATTTTCATTCTACAGTACTTTTACATTTAAATCTGAAAATACTTAAGTAAGATTTAATGCGAAGCTTTTACTTGTAAAGAGTGTTTTTGCATTGTTGTAGTATTCTTACTTTAGTGAACGATGTGTTTACTGAACATAGAACAGACGACACTCTCACTTGAAACAGATCTTCAAGGGCAAACCGCAAAGTGGGGCTTGCTTTCTATCCCTCTTCTCATTTTTGTTTCCCCACAACTTGCTCCATCCTCACTGGCCCTGCTTGGTCACATGACCGGCCAGCGTGCAGGTTGTATTAAAGAACGCACCCAATGACTTGACTGTAACTGTAACTGCGTTTGCTCCAGTACAGACGTGGACAGCATGATAGGGGAGGCCTGCTGTATTTGGCAGATGTGTGGCCTGCAGTGAGTTTAGGAAACACTGACACCCTGTGGCTGAAAAGAGAACTGGACCTGAAACTGCAGTTAAACAAGTAGATATGTGTTTGTTGTTGCAAAAGTTGAAGCAATTCTCACCAGAGCATGCAAGATTTCAAATGCTGACACTTCGATCTGGAGTTGTTTGATTGACAAAAACTTTGACAGACTGGATCTTGTGTATTTTACACATATTTAAAGCTGCATTCATTGATTTGTGTTCGACAGAAAAAGCATCATTACCTTTTATCAACTTATAAAGTGCTGAAGTCCTGATGTTACCACTGGGCTCGCCTCTCTTCCACTCGCTTCTCAATGGAGTCTTTCATTCACCATTTCTTTTTTTGGAGAACATGTGGCGTGTTCCTGCTGTTTACTACTTGTATATTCTGAGAGAAATTTGTTTGTGAACTTAAAGTTAAACCAAGACTCATTTCTTATAAAAAAAACCCAACAAAAAACAATAGCAACTGTAAATGTACCAGCACCACAGCATCATCATAAATAACAGCTCTGTATGCTGAAAATATACAGTGAACCAACACATTCTTACTACTAGCTCGTCAGATACGGCAGCTTTCTAAGTGGTCCTCTGTTTCAAACTATGATGCTCCAGATACCCCTGTAGCATCAGTTTTTGGATGCTCAGGGACAGTGTGTCAAATTCCAGTTGTTACATGCACAATGTCTTTTCAAAATTAACTCTGTGTTCACAGGAAATGTAGGTTTTGCCCGGTTTTGCCACCAAAACTACTTCAGGTTCAGACAACAAAACTACTTGGACAGGTTTAGAAAAAAAGACCATGTTTTGGGTTAAAATAACTAAATTTACATAACTAAAGTGAAATGTCATGTGACCCCAAGGGCTTAACTTTAGTTTGAATCCTATTCCTGCATTTCCATGTATATTTAGGGACTATGGTAACCAAACAATATCAGGGGAATAATAAAGTTGGTCATAATGCCAAATTTTGCCAGAATAGTACTAAATAAGCTGAAAATGCTGCTCCTCTGTGGCATTTTTAGAGTAAATCAGAGCAGAATCAGCGGCTCAATTCACATTCGCAGACACAATCTGACAGCTATCCAAACAATACCATATCAAGCACTATTTTTATGGTTAATATATAACCATATAATCCTGTCACTACCTCTGATGGGCTTGCTTTGGCGTTAGTTGAAAGCCCAGTGCATCTCATACAGATGCTAAAGAGTGTCATTGGACGCCAATGACCACTGATCGAGCTGCCGTATTCGAAGCCCTGGTGATGAGAACAGCCCGGTGAACCACACACATTTCAAGGCTGGACTTTTAGTAATTTGCATCATAGCAAATATCAGTCTGATTTTAAATTAACTTTTTCTACCTATGTAACAGAACCCACAAGTTCTGGTTTTACCTCAGCTTTCTATACCATTGATACAACTAAGGTATTATCAAAATATACAACTTGTAGTCATTGAGCAACATGACAGTTAATTTAGAGTCATGTTTCTGTCCAGTATTTACTCTCCTTTTAGCTCTGCTTTGGTCTCCAACTCCTGAATATAAACATCTTGCTCTTAAACTGCTAGGTATATCACTACTTACGCTAGCTAGTTGCTGACTTATGCTACACAGCTATTTTCTCACTGAAAGCAGCTTCCTGTGGCTGTAAGTAAGGTGGATAAGAGCAGGCAATGTATTCTCAAACAACGTATGATGTCTTGTGAAAATACAGACAACGGTTTGTATATCTAAGAAATTAGCGCCCCACGAATGAAGTTACATCCTTAACATAAAGTTACATAGGTTTAGGTAAAGAAACATGGTGATGACTTACTTTAATTCACTCAAAGTTCACACGGTTCTCAACACTGGTCTGCGGTGGGAAAGTCTTGTGTCGGAAAATCCTGTATTTTGTGAGCCATCCACCGCCCAACCTGCCCCCTTATGCAGACGACTTATGTGGGATATATACGAATTTTGGTGCATTACTTTCGTAAGTATACATACAGATAGTGTATGAGAGTAGCTTGGAGCAGAGTCTGTGGGCTTGGAAACCAAAACAATGAGCTAAAAGAGGCTAAAACGCTCAGTAGATCTGAGGGGATCTGTGGAGTCCAGCGATAATTCTCTGTGGGTTCATCACTTTAAGCGACCCCTTTCACATGAAATGGTTGTTTGATCCATTGTTAATTAAAAATATCAATAAGTGCAGCTTTAAAGACAAACTTCAGGTAAAGAACTTCCACTCAAAATGTAAAGCGTGTGTTGCTTTAGTAGTTTGATTCATCTTGTCCACTCTGACAGGCAGGCAGGCAGATCCGGGGGGGACTCGGTCTGTTCACTCATACGTGATGGGGATCAAAACCAGCAGCTATTCAAAGGTTTTCTCCTCCCTTTAGTGCGTGTATTTGAAGTAGCAGCGAGGATATGTTCAGACGCTTTGCTGTAAATCTCTCTTTCTCTCTCTACAACAAGCGAGGTGTCACAAGTATTACAGAGCGCGAGGCTCCAAATTACTGTCAAACAACTCCTATGCAAAAAAATCCCAGACTAAAGCTTTCACTTAGGTTGCTTAGGTTTTGCAGTTGACAGGTTTTATTATGTGTCGATGGCTGATGTGTGTTCATTCCTTGTGTAATATTGAGTACAGTAGTCGGCGCTCACTTGTGTCCTTTTTTTCACAGCATTTTAAAAATTGTACTCTAAATGAACTATTGTAAAGAAATGCATATATATGGATAGTATACAATCATATTTATTATTTCCATACATCTATGAATAATACACTTTTTTTTAACTTTCCTCTGCCTTAACTATAGTAGCTATAGAAAGGGACCTCTGTCAGTCGAACTAGGCATCACTAGACCATGTTTCTTGTCATCTTAGAGTCATTTCCTCTCTATATGCTCACATGAAATCGAGTCTAGTTACTGAATGTGTTAATGCCACCTCAGTGTACAGTAGAATGAAGGTGACGCCGTCGTTTGGGATCACTCACCGGCTTCTCGTGTCGCGCGGATATTCCACACTGTCGCTGTTTTTTACGGGAATGATATTTGATCCACGTTTTTATTTGTGTGGATGGTGCCTTTTTTTTAAGTCCTTCATCTTCTGAAGATGTCATGGGAACTCTGTCGGGATTTTTTTAATTTTGTGTTTGTATTTCCACGCCTCCTCTGTCAGCTCTTCGGGTCGATTTCCTCATTGTCTTCTTTTATTTTTTTTCCTCATTACTATGTAGCATATTGTTATTTACACAATGTGGAAGCTAGCAGCTAAATATCTATGTTTTACTTCTGTCACACCTCTAAAGACTGCAAACGATCCCGACGGTGGATTGTTTTCTCTTCTTCTAGATGTTGTCCTCACACATTACTGAAGCGCAGTTATAAGTATGTTTTGAAATGCTGTACATAAAAACACATTTTAAGAATTTCTCATTGAGATATTGATACAATAATTGTCTTTTAATGCACTGTTGTCGCTCAAATATTTAGTGGTAAATTAAAGTATTTAATGTTTTTTTAATGTCTTGCTTTAGACACTAAAGTTCTGGCAGTGCTATGAAAGTTATAGGGCAGACAATGCTCCTCTGTGTGTGTAGATATGGACAGACACACATTAGTACACGCCTAAATGAAATCTAGTGCACCTCTAGGCCGCTCTCCTCTGCCATTTCCTCCTTTTTGATAGTATTGCATGTGCCTGTCTTTTTCCAATGGAGAACGTTAAGCACTTATTGTTGCCCTCTCTTAACAGTTTGTACAGACAGACAGACAGACAGACACTCCATCTGCAAATCAGAGTTTCTGCGATGCCTTCAATGCCCGTCGTGCCGTTCGTACAACAAGCCCTGTCGAGCTTGTGTCACAAAACGTGGTCGCAATAATCCTCTCTCCCATCAGAGCATCTTTTAATAAATGGTTCCTCATTGTGAGAGAAATTCAAAGATGTGGTCTGACAGAAAACATTTTGTAATAATCGGTGAGCTGCATCAGCAGAATGCTTTGCAGGTTGGGGCGTCTGTCCACTCTTCTACATGCTCTCTGTATTATGTGTGTGTGTGCGTGCGTGTGAGTGAGTGTGAGAGAGAGTGTGTGTGAATGTCTGGGTGTGTGCGCGCACAGGTTTGAAATATACATATGGCCTAAATGTATTGTCTTTTCATAGCATTTATAGATAAGGCAGCAATAGCTAAGCGCAGAAAAATCCCCCAAAAAAAGAAAAAAAAGGATTTATTTAGCTGCTTTTAGCAAACTTGTCCAAATCTCACTGTACAAATGACTGTTAAATGAGAAAAAAGTCATGTATATTTATTTTATATTCTCTATTATAATAAAAATCTCTTTTGTCTCAATCACTTTGATGTGTGCGCTCATTGTTGCAGCCACTGTTTGTTCTGCAGGAGCTCTGCTGCAGCTCAACACAGTGTTACTGTTTCTGTTCACCACTTGATGTCACCCAAGGGTGACTGTTCAGCATGCCAGCGCCATTCAGTATCTCAGAGCTACATAGTGTGAATCTTGTTAATGAGTCCTGCAGCACAGTCCGATTTAGAAAACAACTTTCAAAAATGCCATCTTATACTTTTTAAAGGACCATTTCATGTTTTTATATATGATTCTATGAAAATAAAAACTTTTTGATAAATAATCATTGGTATGTGGATGTGAAATATACACTCACAGGCCACTTTATTAGGTACACCTTGCTGGTATTGGTTTGGACCCCTTTTGCCTTCAGAGCTGCCTTAATTCTTGGTGACATAGATTCAACAAGGTGCTGGAAACATTCCTCAGAGATTTTGGTCCATATTGACATGATGACATCACACAGTTGCTGCAGATTTGTCAGCTGCACATCCATGATGAGTTCCACCACATCCCAAAGGTGCTCTGTTGGATTGAGATGTGGTGACTGTGGAGGCCACTGGAGTACAGCGAACTCATTGTCATGTTCAAGAAACCAGTTTGAGATGATTTGAGCTTTGTGACATGGTGCGTTATCCTGCTGGAAGTAGCCATCAGAAGATGGGTACATTGTGGTCATAAAGGGATGGACACGGTCAGCAACAATACTCAGGCAGGCTGTGGTGTTTAAATGATGCTCAGTTGGTACTAAGGGGCCCAAAGTGTGCCAAGAAAATATCCCCCACACCATCACACCACCAGCAGCAGCCTGAGCCGTTGATCCAAGGCAGGATGGATCCATGCTTTCCTGACCCTTCCATTTGAATATTGCAGCAGAAATCGAGACTCATCAGACCAGGCAACGTTTTTCACCATCTCGTCTCATATCATGATATCAATATAATATTAATATAATACCCAGTTCTGGTAACAGGTGTTTAATGTACAAAGTAGAATAGCTTCTGATAATCAGCTCGTGGGCTTTTGTTGCTGAGTTAGAGAAGACACCACGCTCATGCCTTAATGATAAATATGTTAGCTTAGCTTAGCATAAAGACAGGAAACAGGAAGAAACAGCCTGTATCTGAACTTAAGGTGAAAGGATTTACCAACCAGCATCTCTGACACTCATTCATCAACATGTCATTTCTTGTTTAGAACTGAGGTGTAAAAACATGACAAAATATTTTACAACTACAGATCCACTCATCGGCTTTTTGGAGCTTTTAATGCACATCATCATCTTGCTCAAGTCCTCACATGAGAGTTGTGTGGAACTGAGGTTAGGTGGCGGAAAGTGTGTGGGAGGATGATCTGTCTCTGGTTGTCTAGTGGCCTCCGCTGACTTGGATCTCCTCCCAGCCAGTAAGAACTGAGATTATTCTGTCACACACATTTTGCATTTTGTACAGTGCAATTCTTCTTAATGCTTTTGTCCTGCAAGCTGATTGGTTCAAACAAAGGGAATCTGGGGAATTACGCATCAACTTGCTGTGAATGAATAGTGTTAGTGTTATTTGATTCGGGAAATGGATTGATTCATGTCACACTTTTGCTTAAGGTAAGGGAAGGTATCAAGTCATTTCAAGTCAAAAGTGATGTAGCAACTGCAGGAAACAAACTAAAAGTCGCTGAGAGGCTGAGGCTGGGCCGGGTTAACTTGTGTGACACAGCAACAGCAGATCCACTGAGATCCAAACAATATGTTAAATAAACGTATTAATGAAGAGAAATACACTTATAATAGTGTGTAAAAATGTATCAAAATGATCTCACCCCCTCTCTCTGACCAAAAAAAGCACACAGGTGAATAGGAGGGAGTCCTTCTGTGCGGAGTTTGCATGTTCTCCTCGTGTCGGCATGGGTTTTCTCTGGGTACTCCGGCTTCCTCCCACAGTCCAAAAACAGTGCACATCTGGTTAATTGGTGACCCTAAATTGTCCATAAGTGTGAGTGGTTGTCTGTCTCTATGTGTCAGCCCTGTGATAGTCTGGCAACCTGTCCAGAGTGTACCCTGCCTCTCATCCAATGTCAGCTGGGATAGGCGCCAGTCATTCCTCTCCAAGTTAATTCATGGCTCCTGCAGTCCATGTGAAGTCCAAGGTCCAAGTGGGGTTACAAGTCATTTTTGATTTTGTCAAGTCCAGTCATCAGTTAGTCATTAAATTTGTGACTAGACTCTGACTCGAGTCCAAGTCATTTGCAAGCCCACACCTCTGTATCTGAGATGTCTACCTTCATCCCAACAAAACAGAGGTTAATGGAATTTTTATGGCTGTCACAGCATTGAATGTGACATCTTCAATAAATCATTTAAAAATTAAACAGCTATTTTCTGTTCAAAAAAAGTATCCTTGGTCCATTTCAGTCTCAGGAACAAGGTCTGGATGATTTCAAACATTCTCTGTACAAACCTTACAAACAACAGTGTTAACAGTTTCACTGAACCTTTGTGTCTGTATAAAACAGTGAACTATCAAGAATTACAAGGACAGTTTTAAAATATGTTGGCTGTTTTTCAGTGCAGTGAGCAAAGTTGGGCAAATAAACCCAACCCAATCTATTTGGCTAGATACCCCAGGAGGGAAATAGGAAAGTTTTAAGTCATTTTTGCACTTTTGTAATTGCATAAAAGGTTAAATGCTTCTTTACCCTCTCTTGAAACTGTACCTTCCAGACAGCTACTGGTTTCAGTAATGGCATGAAATAAAATTCCACAGACTAGAGGCAGGCAATCCATCACAGTGAGCATTTAGTTGTCTTAAGTTTTGTCAGAGTCAGCAATAATGGATATTATATGAGATTCATGGTTAAAAACACGGAGCCAAATGTTTCTGCTGATGCACAAACGAGACACAACAGAGGGGACACGTGACAAAGATCTCAAAATAACATCACAGGCACAACACGTAGCGCCGATACAGCAGAACCTACACATACCTGTATGTGTTCAGTATTGCTTAGAGTGAACTTGTCCCTGCCACTGACCCAGTGTCACAGGGTTACGCACACACACACACTCATTACATAGGAGTGAATGTCTTTGGATGATTTGAGCACTTAAATCCACCATCAAGACATTCCACAAGATGCGTCAAGTAAGCGCTACATTCAGTTCTCTTTATGGGCTGGTGCTTTGACAAGTGAAACCAGTGCAGGCAAGCTGAGACTTGGCATCGACCTCGTGCGTTCTGGCAGAAGCACTGGATCGACGGCTCAGCCTGCAGTGTTACTGCTACCACTTGAAGGAAATTTATGACTTGGAGAGAGCTCAGCAGAATGTGTTAACGCAGATGATCCCATTTCCTACTCTGTCTCCAGGTGCTGCTGCTCAGGTTAGCTACCGAGGAGCCAGCACCCCACACGTACAGGCCTTAACCCTGGCCCTCACAGGCAGCTGTGTTATTCTGCATACTCAACAGTAGACAGAGACCAGGGCTTCTCGACACTTCACAATTTGTAACTGCTCCATAATTGCCTCGTGTCATACCAGTGTTGGAGAAGATAAATGGCTCTAAACACGACCTGAGGTTTCTGTAAGCGCTAGGAAAAAAATGCCTTGGTCTAATTAGAATTAATAGCATAATTTAGTTTGGTTGCTTTTACCCATAACACTATTTAGTACCATGCAGGTACATGCAACTGACAGAGCGTGACATGACATGAACGCAGCATGACATAACACTGCATGACTGATGATAAAAAGCATGACAAGACTTAGCGTAAACATGACATGATACAACCCAATGTAGCATCAAATAAACACAACATCATCTGAACAAAATGTACTTTATTTTCAAGGAGCAGTCCAGCCAAATAGTAGAAAAATGGAAAAAGACAAAAATCTGACAGAAAAATCTTATTTTATGTTATCTTACTTTAGAAAATCTAGTAAACCGATTGCCTTGAAAATGTTAAGTAAATATAGTTATGTTGACCTTATAGGAAAACACTACTATTAGCTATGTTTACTTAATGTTTTCAAGGCCATTGGTTTTCTAGATCTTTTAAAGTAAGATCAACTTGCAGTGCAGACACCACCACCTGTACCATAACGGATGTATAATGGCATGCAGAAGTTTGGGCACCCCTGATCAAAATTTTGTTTATTGTGAATAGTTAAGATGAACAGCAACAAGTCGAAGATGAACTGATCTGCAAAAGGCATGAAGTTAAAGATGAAACATGCTTTTCAACATTTGAAGCAAGGTCAGAGTATTGTTTTTTTTGTTTTGCATAATTTTAGAGTGAACAAAAGGAAAGGAGCATCATGCAAAAGTCCGGGCACCCCAAGACAATTGAGCTCTCAGACAATGACTGTTAGGGCTCTGGCTTGTTCACAGTCATCTTTAGGAAAGGCAGGTGACGCAAATTTCAAAGCCTTATAAAGAACTGTAGAGGTCAAGTTGAGGTTTGGAAGACCAAGAACATTTTCCTAGAGGACATAGAAATCAAACAAAAAATCATTAGAAATCTTTGGATAGACCTTAAAAAAAACTTTTGCAAAGAAGAATGGGTGAAAGTTGCCCAAACAAGAACTGAAGGACTAAGCACTGACCATGCAGGGTGCCCAAAGTTTTGCGTCAGCCCCTTTTCCTTTTTTGTTATTTTGAAACTGTAAACAAAAATCTGGCCAGGGGTGCCCAAACTCTTGCATGCCACTGCATGAAGGGCCCTAGACCAGCAGTAAAGGATATACCTCTCTGATGATTTTTGTGTTTGTAAAGACTTTAACATTAATTCTTTAATTAAGTAATTCTTTGCTCAGTGGTTGCTTTCGGTATATTTTGGGCTTACACTAATACAGTACCAGTCTCCACTTCTGACTCTCTGTCTCTGTTGACCAGTTTGCTGCCTGGCGTGGGATGTTAGACTGATGTCTCGGTCTCCTCCTCCTCCTCAGACTCTGTTGTGTGGTGGAGAGAGTGTTTGTGCCCAGCTACAGAATCTGCACGAGTAGAACGGCGCTCTTTTTTTTTCTTTTTTCACCTGAAAATAAAAAATAAGTAAATCATTGTCTGGAAACACCAGGACATTACAGTTAGCCTTCGCCTAAACTGCTGGAATGAAAGGGATTGTTGTCTTTAATACATGTCAAGCCAATTATAAATGGCTTTTTAGGTCTAATTCAAGTAAATAATTGCACTAAAGTTAAATGTCTGCCACACTGTCTCCTGTATTTTCCCCAGTAGCAAAGCTCAGAGTGCTTGTGTACTCTACATTCACAAGTACTGACATATTCATCATCTCAGTGTAGCGTGTTAACATGCAAACAATAGCTAATTAGCACTAAACACAGAGTCGGCAGGTATTTGGTTATTATAATTCATCCTCTGGGGAGCATGAATGTCTGAACCACATTTCAACGAAATTCATCACATAATTGTTGCAATATTTCACACACACACACACACACACACACGCACACACACACACACACAAAAAAAAGACACAAATGTCAACCTGGTGCCAGAGGAAAAGTCAAAGAATTACCAGAAATTAGTAGGATCCATTCTCTGGAGACCATGAATGTCAAATATATCATGGCAATCTAACTGATAGTTGTTGAGATATAGTGTGGTGGACTGGACTGATCCATTGAACCACCCCACTTGCGTAATTAAAAGTACGGCTCAGAAAGTTCACAAGTTTCCATAATAATGGTCAAATATTTCTCTGAACACTGAAAATTATCTTGATTTTAATCTTTCTCAAGCCTGATCCACCCTTGTCAACATGATAGTGCCCATTTTGGCTTTACCACAACAGACAGCTGACCTACAGCAGAGCCACATCTCTACGTGTCCTTTCTATACACTGCAGCTCTAGTGGGAAAGTGCCGGGCCCATCCACAGAGTGTCAGTTTGACCTTAAGGGTAGGAGATCGGTGTCTGGAGGTCCGCCATCACACCACTCACTCCAAGTCTGCTCCCAGAGCAGCCTCCAACCACAATTTGATGCTTACACTCCACAGACCTTGACATTTCAATTGCCTCTTAGTAATAAACTCTCCGCTCTTCTCAAAAACAGACCCGGACTGTGTTTGTATATCTGTTACCTCCTATTGGGTCCAGTGCAGTTTTAGGTCTGCAGTATTTTGCAGATTTCCTGATATTAAGTAGCTTGTTTTGTTTAAAGATGCCAACAGAAACACTGATTTTATATCTTTTTAAATTACATTTTTATTTTAATTTTTTTTTAAGTTTTCATATATAAATATTCTGCTTTTCCTCCCTGTAGCTTTCTCACTGTTACTGTCAAATGAAAACCTTGTATTTCCAAAATTTCTTTTTTTCCAGTATCTATGAAAAAAAAACACCTTGTGATTATCCTGACCACTCTACAATTCTTAGTAGATAAAATAGTTTTCATTATATCCACAGAACTTTCTTTCCAGTCTAGTTTGAGTGCAGCATTTGACACAATTTAATAACATCCTAATCAAAAGGTTTGAGGAGTGGGTGGGTCTCTCTGGCTCAGTGCTTGCCTGCTTTACATCTTATCTAACAGAATTTTATTTATTTTTTTTTTTTGTATTTTTTCCCTATATTTTATTTGCTCTCTTTAACTAGGGAGGTTGACATTGTATGTGGAGTCCCTCAGGGATCAATACTTGGTCCATTGCTGTTCAGCCTGTACATGTTTTTTGGCACAGAACAAAAATCAGAGACCTTATATGTTACCATTATTATACTGATGACAACAATTATTCTCATCCTGTTATGTCACCAGCTGCATTAAATACACCAACAACTGAATGTCACACAACGTCCTGCAATTTAACAATGACAAAACCAAAACTCTTGCTTTCAGAGTTTAGCCACTCTCCCTCCCTGAAGCAGCGCACAGATCAGAGCCACGTCACCAACAAGACAAAAGCTGCTTTTTAGTATTGTCAGCATGTATCAGTAAAAGGCTTCTTGTCTCAGATGGACACAGACAAACACACACGCATGCGTTTAGTTTTGCCATTTACTCCCAACCAGGGGCACCTGGTGTATCTCATGAGGAACTTCTGCAGTTACCACAGGGGCACAAGAAAAGACCATGGAGTAGGTCAGCTCATTTGAAATATTAGAAATTATGATATCATTTAAAAATATACACTTCTCCCTCCAACCTGAGTTTTTTTCTGATCTTTGTCAGATCAAAATGTTCAAAAATCAAATATACTAAGTACATAAAGATACCTTGTGTGTCAAAAATACTCAAAGTATTTGTAAGTTACACTGAAAGGAAAAATTGTACAAAATTTTTTGAATGTGTAAAATATTGTATATGACAAAAAGCATTAAAAATGTACATTCACTCATATACATGACATCTTTTAATGTGCACTAATTTACATGTATGTTATCCTCAAATCTAAATGTAAATTCCATATTTTTGAGATATTTTTTTAAACATTTGGTCTATTTGATACATTATCATCTCCATGCTCTCACTCTTTGGAATTTATGTACTTTTGATTCTGTCTTATTTGTGTGCTTATTGAATACTGAAATGTTTGGGGATGTTTATCACTCTGGGTGGGTTGGATGGGTAACTACACCTGTAACAATGACGCCTATTAGGCTATTGAAGCTTGACAGATCAAAACGTTCATCTGAAATATTTGTGACTCTGAGTCAGTGTGCAGGTGTTAGTCTTTTCACCACTTACAAAGTTGTGTCCTGATTATAAAATAAGTGTTCTCATGTGTCACTTGTATAAGTTTAAGGATAAAATAACTTCCTGCTCTGTGCTCCCCCTGTCCTCAACGAAACTGTGTCGAGTGTGTTAGCACCGGAGCGGCTGCATAAGAAGTTTGCTTAAGAGGAGAATAATGAGTGGAGACCCACTGCAGAGCTGAATCTAAACTGCTGACCCATGACAAGCTGTCCTCAGACCGTGAGAAACGGGCCTCTTTCCATGCCAAGAATGTGGGTGGCCAGCCTTGTTGCTCCAAAAAGCCTATCTGAGGAGTGTGGCCAGTTGCAGCACTGGAGTGTAACAGCAGGTTTTTATGTCTGATTTCTCTCAGACTGCTGATGTTACATACATGTGTTGCTATCTTATTGTGCTTTGGATGGACCGCACTGTCATTCTTGCCATATTTGTCTACACACAGCATGTACACAGGAGGGTGGGGGTGTAATTCCAAAGAAAGAAGCAGTAGGAAGAAAATACAGCCTCACTCATGGGGATAAGTTACTGAAATTCTTGAAAATTTTGACTCTGGTGTTTTTGTTTTTGCTGATTCAGTGGCCTGACACATAACCCCTCCTACCCCTTACACCACTCACACATCACAAAGTGTGTAAGGCATTGTGTACAGTGATGAATACTCTGTGAGAGCTCTGGTCACAGAGGATAAGAGGCTGCACTGTGCTGTCAGTTTGCCGCTCGCACTGAAGGGGATTTCAGCTCCTCGGGCTTCAAACCCGGAGTCAAGGGGTCACAGTCTGTGCGAGATAGCAGGGGCCACAATTTGTGTGTGTGAGTGACTGTGTGTGTGAGTCACTGCATTACGCCGACACACGAGACGCCATATGTTTCCACCCAGTTCACTGAAGAACAAATGCACCGTCCTTTTTCATGAGAGTTCCCACAAGCGTCTGTTGTTTCCCTCGCCCCGTGTGTGTGGGTTAATGCGGCAAGAAGCAGCGAGTAGGAGACGCCGTCAACATCAATTATGTCGTAAAAGATAAATTAAATGGGACACCTGTTTATGATGTCCACGCAGAGTGAAGAAAAACAGTGTCTAATTTAAAAAGTGGGCGCAAGAGGAAGCTTCCTGATTCTTCCTGGAAGATGATTTCTTGGTGGGCAGAAAAAACTTTTGAAGCAGTTTTTGATCACGTGACCTCAAAAACCCTCAACCAATCCCAATCCCATAACTCCCTGACAGCTTGAGGTGAATGTTATAGGAATTTTTTTCTACAGTTTCTTACTAGAAAAACTCATTAGCTCAAGGTCCACTAACAAGGTTTAAAAAAACTTTCAACTGCATCCCATGGTTTTCTTCAGCAGATAGTCTGCTCAGTTGTCATAGAGTGTTAAATATCAAATTAATAAAATACATAAAAAAATAACAAGACTAAAGGCCTTTACATACCAGGGGCATTTTCCCCCCATGGGATTAATGGCACTATTTTGTTGTTTTTATCATGAGTGCTTTCACACAGAAGCAACGTAATTTTATTTTGGAACGAGGTCCATTTTTCTGAGTTTTGCACTGCTAACAGAAGCTATAGAAGCAATAGAGTGCCTCAGGGATGAGGCTTGTGGGCCAACCTGGAAATTAGCATCGCCCTGGTTCCCTTGACAAAATTCCAAATGGATTTTTCCACTGAATTATTGCAGAAAATAAGCTCTGTGGCAAACAAAAGTTTATGATACATGTGTTGTTTAGCAAGATAATCTTCACAAATGAATGCTGTCATGATTCCTGAAGCCTTAATGCATTGCCAGAAGTAAAAAGCTAAAGTTAGGTTGTAAAACAAACTACACCACAGTTGCATAACTTCAACGTCGCCACCACAACGAGGTAAAGCTGTGTTGCGCAATGATGTTCTGTAGTCCCATTTAGTCACTTGTTTTTGTTGTATTTACTGGTGTATTTTGTGTTGTAGAACAAAACGTACAAGTCTCTTAACCCTGTGTTAACCACAGGCCTTACAGTAGGCGTCTAACTAAAAACTCATTCAAAAAACTCACTAACTTTGAGACAAAGGAACGCTAATGCTAACTCATTGCCACATTTGAGGACTCATTCCTGCACCACACTATATACAACAAGAATCAATGTAAATTCTGCACTGCAGATAAAGGCATACTTCAATCACGTTGTGTGAAACGGACGCCACACAACAATGTGATGTCAATGGCGAACCTGTTGAAACTGTCGCATTGCTGCTAGTATAAATATTTGATGCAAATTTTCTCAGGCATGTGTTTCACATTTTATGTCATTTATTCGTTACATCCCCATTGTGTAAAGGAAGGTGGGTTGACCTTCCTGCAGGAAAACAAGGATGTTTGCAGTATTTACCACTCTAGATCTCCAGGTTAAATGATGCCACCTTAGCTGCAGCGCTAAGGGAGCTATCAGTAGATCACTTACTTTCAAAGACTCAGAGTTTTTTTTTTGTGTGACAGACCTAGAAGCTGTGAATATCTTTTGTTTTGTTCAGTCTCCATATATGGACAATTTGTTGTTGGACAGTTCTGGAAATTTCCATCTGTGTTTCAGTTCAAGCTGTGTGATCAACAGCGATCGGCTGCACCCACACAGGTCAACACAGCTTGGGTCAAAGTTCAACCAGTTTGAAAGTTAAGCACACCCCCGCTCTGCCTGACTCATCACAGCAACACACCACATACACATCAATGGAGTTCAGCACCCTATGATTCATCCCCTGGGAACATGAATGTCTGAACAAAATTTCATGGCAATCCATCCAGTAGCTGTTCAAATACATCAGTCTGGACCAAAGTGCTGGACTGTCCACTGTCTACAAACAGCATACTAAAACTAACAATCCTCTGATTGGTATTTGCTTGCCAGATTTTGCCACTCATTCCTTTAAGCTTTCCTTCCAACACTACAGGCCTCATGCACGGTAGAAAATACTGCAGGCCCAAGTCTTATCTGGTCAGCTGTTTGCAAATGTTGGCTTGGTCTGATGATACAGACAGTGACATGCAATCATGCACACTTTATTAATGTCTTTAGTCTTGCTTGATCAGATCTTTCTCCACACTCAGGCTTCTGGAGGCGTCAGTGCTCAGAGTGCGTGGTGTCATCTCTAACTGCCTCTTGACAAAGACTGTTAACAAACGACAAGAGCCTTGAGATGAATGAGCCATTTCAATCCCCATGAATCCATTCCTCCGTAGTGCGACACGCACTTTGGGTCAGAGAGCACAACAGACTGAACTTTAAAAACTGCCAGCAACATGCTCATGTTTTATGAACCTCTCTCCTCTGTGAGCATTTTACAGCCAAAGGACAACTGAGTCAAAAGCTTGACCGTGCTAAGTTCTATTCTCTGCAGAGCACTCATACACTGCTGTAAATGATACACTCTGTATTTCACACTTTGGTTGTTGTTTCCTCTGGGTGGAGAAGTGTTCATACCCGACACTTAAATTTCATCTAGTCAAATATAGCAAATCTACAAAGTGTCAAAAAGCGAAAAGAGGAAGCTGTTCACTGCTCGGCCCTACTTTGTGATTTACGTTGATAAGACCACCCTGGCTGGTCCGTGATGCTGGGAACTAAACAGACAACAAAGAGGAAAGAGATCTAAAACAGATGTGTCAGGCTGTCTCTGGACACAATACTTGCTTACAGGTATTTAGGCAGACACATTATCCTGTTAATTC
This sequence comes from Epinephelus awoara, assembly GCA_035609425.1. Lineage (NCBI taxonomy): Eukaryota > Metazoa > Chordata > Actinopteri > Perciformes > Serranidae > Epinephelus > Epinephelus awoara. Next base: position 9,444,568 of record CM069305.1, read on the forward strand.
CTGCAGAGAGGGAACTGTCTACACTCAACAGCACCAGAATTTGGTGTGAATTAATGGCACAGTGAATTAAAGTGGTGTGAAAAAAACAGCATTTGCCAATTCAAACTGTGACAATGTACTAAGGTGATAATTTAGTGATTTAGTTAGGGAATCCTCTTTTTGTTTAATTTCCTGAATTCTCCTCTGCATCAGTTTATGGTACAGTGGTCATCCTACAAGTATTGATACAATGCTCTTAGTAATATAACACTGACATTGTTATTAACATTACCACATGTCTTTCTAATTACAACAGACAAAGTGATGGTGGTGACTGTTGTGGAAATTACATTTTGTCACTTATTTCTAATCTCATGATGTGTTCATTTTAGCGTTAGCATCAAATATGCACAAAATATACAATAATAATAATAATAATAATAATAATAAACTTTATTACAGACTCAGTGGTCCAGCTAAGAGCAAGACAAAACATATAAAAGATATAAAAAGACACAATAAAAGAACGATACACAACATATTCACAGTATAAATGTTGTTTTCTCTTATTATTTGTACATTTAAAGGAAATACTATTTCAGTTCCCTCCATGCATGGAGCGAAATGTTCTCAAGCCATGTGCTTTCCTGTCACATGACCCCTGCTGTGGTCACCAAGTCTACAGACTGTAAAAAAAAAAATAACTCCCTGAATTCACATTTTGTAGCGTGTGCTGGAAATGGCAGTAATCCCAAGGGACAGGTGTTCTCCTTATGAAGAAAGAAATACTAATATATCTTACAACACATGATACAGTTTGAAAAACGGGTAATTTATGGCTATTTGCAGTTAATATTAGATCAATATTAGATTTAAAATTAGGCAGGGCTGAATGTCAAAAATCTGGCTCAGGGACAAGGAAAATATAGCAAAACACCACACATAAAAGGTCACTTTTTATATAGACCTAATGAAAATAATGACTGATCTATCATTTAAGTTTTGTATGACTTTAGAAACCTTATTGATTGTAGTCTCTTATGAACCTCGGTGTAGTTTGAGATCCTCGGGCAGAGGTCTTCTGCTTGTTCAAGAGTCCTGAGGACCAGACAGAGCTTTTGCAATTGAGGCCTGAGGATATAAGGCTGTCTGAGTCACTGGCTTTGTTTAAGTCTCTCCTGGAAACATACTTCTATTGGAAAGCATATCCTGACTTTATCTGAGCTGTCTGTTTTATTGTTTTCTTATTTATGTTATTTCCCATTTATTGTCTTGATTTTAGTTTTGGCCTTTCTCGTTTTATCTTTTACTGAGATAACAGTTCATGACACATTGTTTGTTTTATTCTACTTGTGTTTTAAATGTGTTTAGTTTTATCATACAGCACTTTGTAACTGTTTTAAAGGTGCTATATGAATACAGTTTATTATTATTTTGGTGTGAAGTAAGTGTGACCCAAATAAAAATAATTCCAGACAGGGACACAAAAAGCATGATAGCTGAAGAATCTCCTGTCAGTGTCTGTGATATTGTCAGAATAAAAGTCCTCTGCTACTTTCATATGGGGACAAATGCACATGTTCTAAATATTGAGGGGGAGGTGTCCTCTGCATCCCCCTGAATCTACAGGTATGCATACTGTTAGCCTAACTTCAAGGTGGCTGCTTTGTAGCTGACCTCTGTTCTTCAGCTTAACCATGAGGAAAGGACACATAAGGGACTGTTCTTTATTGAGCCTTCCTGAGTGACTGGTGGAAAATGCATGACCCTGCCTTCAATATAAATTAGTTATTAGATTTCTAAACAACAAACAAACTTACCCTTTGATGTGTGAAAGTTAGAAGTTAAACGTTTAAGATGAAATCTTAGAGTTGAAAAGTCTTATCATGCATGTTGCTTAATTTGTGCAAACAGTTACATTTTGGGAAAATTTTAAATGAGACATAGAATAAAGTGATTTTGATGAAATATCACTATTTTAAGCTTACATTTGATTATATATTTTTCTGACAGAAGCTTCATTGCACACGATGTGTTCAAGGAACGTGAAAAAATCTGAAAATCCAATGAAAATTTTGTTTTTTACAGTTTCTGGATATGTAAATGATGGAATTTTGGCGACTTTTAGAGAAAACATGCAGCATGTTTTTTTTAAAAAATTAGTGGTAAATAAATAGTAAATAAATAAATAAATACAACCATTTAAATTTACATGCTGCTCTGCTAAGGCAAAATCAAAAACACAAGTCCCTCCCCAGATATTTAAAAAATTATTTGACATGCCTCCCCCTTTTTGCACCACCCCTCCCCCTCATAAGTAACGAACAGTCCCTAAAAATAAGATCAACATGTATATTGTTGTCATTGTCCCATGTATAGCATAGTTTGTGAGGTTTGTTTTCATTACTGAACAATTAAAATTATTATCTGAGTCTTGTTTTTCTTGCCTGCATCTTGTGCAGCAGCAGCAGCAGCAGGCTGCTCAGCTCATTTTGCAATCACGACTCTCCTCCCTCTGCACAACTTTTGGAAACTAAAAAAAAAAGAAAAAAGAAAACAGCTCTTCCTCTCGCGATAGTAGCTTGCTTATGCAGCCGCCATATTCTGTGACAGTATTTTGATTCGTATCTGCTGGAAGTGAGCAAAAAGAGAAAAGTGAAGGGCTGTCGAGGGGAGGGGGGGGCTGAAGAAGAGGAGCTGTCAAAAAGTTATTCCCGAGTCTCTGTCAAACGGCGGAGAGCCGAGGCTCGGTATCCCTCCCCTAACGCTATTTCGAGGACACACAAGGCCCGGGGCCTCGGTGCAGTTGGCTCTTCGTCTCCCTGGTAGTAGCTGGACTCCTCTCGGCTTCTCCTCTCCCAGCTCCGCGGCCCTCTGGAGGTCCGGCGGCGGTGTCGGGTGTTGAAGGCGGCCCGGGGAGCGGCGGCGGCAGCGGAGACGGAAAGGTAAGTTACATTGAGTTAACGGGGCTTTGGCCAGCTAGCCAACAGCCGGAAGAAATGCAGATTTAATAGCGTTACTGAGAGACGAAAAAGCACTTCAGCGTCCGGTGCGATAAGCGCTTTAATACAGCGTCTCATTCTGTTTGAAAGAAAATGGAGAGAAAAAGTTTTCAGATGTGGAAAAAGTTTTTGTCTACAGCAAGCAGCTAGCTGGGTTAGCTAACTTGGAGTGTTTGGAGGCTGTTGCCGTCTCGGCCGAGTTGGCAAATCACTATGTAAAGTTGAAAACACATTCATGAACGTTTCCCTTAAGCCCGCTTTAATGTGAATATCTGTAAATAGATATTAGGGGTCTCTTTATTTTAGCATAACGCTGGCTGACGCTACATGTTTTGTAGCCCATGTTAGGCTACTTTTTCCATTGAGCTCTCCTTTGAAACGTCGCAAGACTTGTCGTGGATGGAAACGTTAAATCAGAAAATTACAGCCTCACTTTGCCTCATATACGCAGCATTTGATCTCCATAAAGTCTCCAAATGAGCCTGTAAGACCTTTAGTTAATTGTTTATTCTTTAGCTACAACATTGAGACTATTTTTTGTCTGACTGAAACTTCAACGTGAGTAAACGACCAGTTTCCTTCATTTGTGTATACGTCAGTGAACTTATAATACATACAAGTTAATGTTCAATGACATGTATCCTCTGGGTTTCATAATAAGATGATGCAAATAGGGCACAATAGTTGCACAACTGTGGCCAAGGTAAACTAAAGAAGGCACACAAAGCTCAGGACTGGTTGTTTTTAAGAATCAGGTGATGGGTGAGTCACTTCACCTGTATGATAACTTTCTGAAACTGTCTGCATGGATCAGGTGTTGCTGCTTGGTGGTAGCTGTGTTGGAAACTTATAAGGGGGTGGGTCTGAGCCTCTGACAGCCAAAATGACAGCTCAGATGTTGTTGTTTGCTTTGTTGGTATAGTAAAGAGGAGAGATGTCTTCCTGAGATAACCTAACCTGTCATGTCTTAGACCAGTGCTTTCCAAACGTTTTCCCTCAGGGACCCCTTCTCTAACATTGAGTAAAGTGACGACCCTAGACTAAGTGACATATTGTATGGATATTTCATGCCATATTTACTGCACATCAATCAAACTGTACAATGAACCCAAATAGTGAACGCAATAACTGCAGGAAGTCTGTGCATGAATTTTGAGCAGATTAGTTCTTGTGAATATTGCATCAGAGATACGTTTTTTTCTGTTATTTTTAGGTATGTTTTACACGATTCTCTCTCTGTATTATTTATTTTTTACATTTGCAACAGTCATATACATAGAGGGTTTGTGTTTTGACAGATTCAGCGTTTTCTTGTCTCTGATACTTGCCCATTGTTCTATCAGCTCTTTGGTTGTTTTAACTGCGTACTTTTCTAAAGCTGGAAGAAGCTGTTGAGCAGAGAGCAAAGGCTCTGTATTCAGGTCTTCATGGTGCTCTTATCCTGTGAGATTTTAAATTATTAAATGTATTAATGTTAACTTTCAAAACTACAGTTTTGTTTAGTTTTCTTCACAGAAATGAATGAAATGTAAAAGAAAACAAAAACGTTTTCTTACACTCCTTAAAATCAAGAAGGCCTCACGGCCCCCCATGAAGCTTGGGGGGACCCCTGGTGGGGGTCAGGACCCCCAGGTTGGTTACCAGTGATTTACATTTTTCTCTCATCTTGTATTTACTCCTTTGAAGCCGCTAAAGGTGCCTGGATTGGCTGGGAGGCACAGGTTTCAACATTTGACCTATTTTTAAGGTTGCGTGTTTGTTCGTAAGGCATGAATCAAGTAACTGGAAAACCAGAGACGCTGAAGTTGTGTCAGAGGTTTTTTTTTCACAACATCATTAAGTGATTTTAAAAATCCGACGGTTCACAGAAGATCTTTGAGATGTGGTGCTGGCTTTGGTTCCTCTTGTTATTTTCATGCAGTCTAAATTGTATTCAGTCACACTGATTGCAACCAAATGTAATACAAATATTACTTTTTGATGACAGGTATTTCGGTTTCTTTGTAAGCATGTGATTATAGAGCCTCCTTTCAATCCATGGTGGCGTTTGGCTGTTTGTGGTGGTCTAATTGGCACAGTGAAAACCCCTCTGGGTGTGTTGAGAGTGTGTTTCTCCATGTTGTATCACTTAAGGCTGGTCTTCATATTAACACCAGCCACTAGTCAAATGATGCAGAATGTTGGTCGTGGCTGGAAAGTCAGCTCTACCAGTCTGTTCTGGCAGGTAATCGACCTGTGCCCAAGTAATGTTTTTATTCCAATACTGGCAGCTAAGAAATGAAAATGGTCTTTGAAATCACACATTCGTAGTACAACCTACCTGACTGTGTTTTTCAATAATCCAGGCTTCCTATTTTACTCTCCATCCCCAGCAGACTTTGACTGGCTTCTCTGCTTGGCTGCTTTGAGTTTATTCACAACTCTAAAGAGCTCAGAGCCACTTCTGTGTCGGCCTCTAAACACCTCCAATCTAACCTGTGTTGTCATAGCTAGACGGTAAGAGTGTATATCATTCATTAGCAGCTTGTGTCTGCCTTGACTTGCAGTCAACATTGCACTTCCTGACCAATAAGCTGCCATGGCCAACTGTTTATAGGTGCAGACCCCTAACTGAAACCATGTGTGCCTGTAGCAGGGCAAATATGTTGCTAGGAGGCCTTGCTCATTTGCCACTCTTTGGATACTCCGCAACGAATGCTCAGAGCCTGTATGATAAGTGCTAAACCAGGATTTCGGTGAGGATCACGTGCTTGTACAGAACAGCAGGCTGCTAATTGCTTTGTTTGGATGTAATTTGGCATAAGCTAACAGGCTAAATCAACACCACTAAGTGACGGCACAGATTATAGATCTAAACTCGGGAGTGTGTTACCCAAAATGCCTTGATGCTTGTTGACAGAAGCGAAGAATTGGGCTCACTTGGTGTGTTTGCCTCTGTACAATAAACAAGCAAGACTAACACTTGGGTTGAAGCACTTTTACAACAAGCTGAGGTTGTGGCATGTTGTCGGGAGGTCTGTGCCAATACTTAAAGCTTCTTTCCTGAAAAACCTGTTTCCTGATTTATCATTCACAGTTTGCACAACTTATCACCAATCAGAGCAGAGGGTGGGGGTGTGTAGTTTTTCCCCTTTCACAAGGGGAACGATAATTACTACATATGAGTGTGTTTGGATGGAGCACAAATGCTTGTTGTTTGGATCAACAGTGCAGAGTCAGTTTAACCCAGGAAATGATATTGGCTTACCTTTCTCTTTCTCTGTGTGTCAGAACAGATTCTCTGTAAGAGGCTGCAGACTCTGAATCACTGTAGATATAACTTGATACATGTTCTTTCAGGCAGCTCTCTGCTCACTGATCTGTCCACATAGGTTATAGTACAGCGTGTGTTTTCCTCAGAGTAAAAGTGTCAGGGTAAGACCTAAAATGCCAGATGGGAATCAAGTAAGTTGGAAGGGAAGGATCCATCACATTATGCCCATTGCTGCAGACTCAGGAAGAGGGTTTGGTGTTTTTAACCCTCCCCCACTCCAGTGTGTGGCTGTCAGGAAGAGAGGCTCTTATTGAAGCCCCCTCCCCCTGTCGAGCTCTCCTGACTTCTCCGCTTTAAATGGAGTCCTCCATTACACATGCTGCTCTTGGTCCTCTCCAGTTCAAGGGTTAAATTGCACGCATCGGGGCTGACACTGCACAGTCCACGACACATCTAGCGGTCCTCTGCTCAGTGCTTGTTAATTTTGCAGAGTGCATTTAGTAGGGTTTGCCACTTTTGCAGTGGTTTGCAAATGATCCACAATTATCTTAGCACATGCCCAAGATCACCTGAAGTTTCATTTTCTGAAGCAGTTTGTAGTTGTGCATGATTGGGTTTCATTTTGACCCAGTAAAGCTGCATTTATTGATTATTTTTTCACATTTTAGGCCACACGGAGGCGGAAGAACTCCTTAATGAGCTGACAAACCCACAGCCTTGACAAACTCTTGAGTTTATAATTGCCTGTTTACACGTCCAGCAGACACTGCATAAGCATTCATAAGGAGTTGTGTTTCTGGCCACCTGATATATGCAAGTCCAATATTACCTCTCCGTTAAGCTCTGGGCTGGTCTTGATCAACTCCTGTGAGCAACATCTGGGTCTTTACATGTTGCATGCTTGACTTGTTTTAGTCTCTCCATGATAGTTGGTGCTGGGCATAGATATATACATGTAGATACCACATCCGGCAAGGGTAGGGCGTCACAGTATATATATATATATATATATATATATATATATATATATATATATATATATATATATATATAGGGATGGTAGATATGTGTTCATTAGTAGAGATTTGGCAATACTGTTTCTACTGCAGGAGCTATTCAGGGCAGGCTACAGCAAATCAGGGCTGGATTCTTGCATGATCGCATGATCATGATGTGTGACCTGGCGATCCCACAAATCTAGTTGCCTCACAAGGTAACGTGATTTAGGTAGACATGGAGGAGAGTGAAGTTATAAATACAGAAACCTGTAACACTTGAAATTATTGTTCTCAGCAACATTGACTTAATGTTATGTGCCTCACTTGACCTCCAAAAGCATCCAGAACTGCACAGTGTTTTTCAGATGGACTTGTTTTTGGTATATGTTCCCAAAAGATATTTAGTAAAAAGTCAGGTGGGGATAGTAAGGACTTTTATTAAGTATTTTAGTATGGAAACCTGCATTTTTTTTTAATGTAGCCAAGTATCCTGTATCATAAATATATGTCTGGCATCAGACCAAACTGCTGGAGAGTCGATTAAATATTAACGAGTTCTGATGATTTCAATTGGGGATAGATCTTCTGCTCCCTTAGACATATATGCATTAGGACATGGCTGCGTTGATGCATTGCTGCAGTGGCCACTGTGGTGGTATCTACGTCTATGGTTGCTGGACAGGTAGCCTTCATTTGGTCTAATATAGTTTGTTTATTGTAAATGTCTGTCTGCTAATGGAAACAGGGTTGAGGTGAGGTGGTCAGACTGAATCATACAGTACATTTATGGGCTGTGAAACCGAAACAGTGGGTTAAATGAGGCTAAAAAGCTCCATTAAGCTTAAGAGTTGTGTAATAATTCTCAAATCTGGCACTGTAAGCACACATATTTTGATCAGTAGTGCTTTATATATGGCTGTTATGTTACTTAGGACATTGCCTAAATAAATACAGAGTATTAATTAATAAAAAACAAAGTAGAGTAGTTAAGCATTACTATACAGTTCTGATACTCTTTGGTATGGACACATTTTGGTTTGTGCTCAAATGTACTGAGGTTCTCTACCCATCCATAAGTTAGACATTTATTTAGCAGACGTGATGACGAACCAAGTTTTATATGTCAGACTGACTAAGTGCATGGGTGTTGCAATAACGCACAGCTAAGGTAATGAAGATCTATGAAGATTAGGTCATGTCTGATTAAAACGTAAATGTTAGAATCATAAAGATGATAGATTATGAAAGAGAGCCCCGGGCCATTTCTGTTCAGCTATACTGACCTATCATAACACGTGTGTGCTGTCTTCCATTTGCTTGATCTGGAAAATAAAGAGAAGTGCCACTGACAGTTTCCATTTTAGTTGCTGGGCACGTTGATGTTTCTCCTGAGCTCTTAGTGTTTCTGTTTGTTGTCATTTATCTTATTTCTTAGATGTTCCTGTGTATTTAGATGTGGTGGCTCCTCTCGTTATATGACTGTTTGAGATGTTTGATGAACGATTAGAAGGTTTAATTTAATAACACAGAGGTGGTCATTTTAATCACGGTTTGCGTAAAAGAAAACATCCCAGTAACTCTGAAAGGCTGTGGTGCTGCCCAGGAGGACTAAGCTCAGTTTGCTGATGTTGTGTAAAAGATACTTGGGTGATAATTTGTGTGTAATCTTGCTGCTGTTGCCTGATTTGTCAGAGCCTATGTAGCCTACAATTTGCAGATCCCTGGTAGTAACTCCAGCTTTAGTGTGTAACAGAACTCACATTTTGGCTTAGACTTTGAACTTCTCGTAAAATGTGAACTTTGCCACACTCAGGTGAAAGCTGCTCCAGGCGACTTTACCCCGTGTTTCTGTCAGCAGTCGGTTATTGCAACGTCATGCACATGGGGTTCAGTTCCAGTTTGTTGGCCTTCTGTCGTCATGCCTCACACTCACCAGTCAAAGGTATTATTATAGCTTACCTGCCTGTTGTCCCTCTTGTTACACGCATCAGTAAACAGAAGAGTGAAACACATCTAATACCAAGACTGTGTATGTACAGCCCCCTCCCCCACCCTGGTGCCCTTGACCTGGCTCTAGGTTTCTTGTCTGACAGCTTTTCTATTCCTCTAAAATCACTGCCCCGGCTTCCTGAAACTGCACAGACCTTGAACTACTTGGGTGGGTCTAATTCCTCAGAACTGTATAGAAATTTGTTTTAACACACTTAAAAGTGTACTATGCAGGATTGTAGGTTGCTGTTTGTAAGCATGCTTACCAGTGAATGTGAAAGTAAAAGCCAACACCAGATTCTCTAGTTTGGTGTTTCAGCTTGTTATATTTGCGTTTTTCCGGCAGTGTGTCTCTTGGATGCCTGCTGCTTATGGTCTGGCTCCTGATTGCTCCCTTTTTATGAAGCCCCAACCTCACCTGAGTGCTGTGGCAGCACAGAAAATAAGAAGAAAATAATAAAATGTAGGCAGAGGGTAAAGTCTCTGCAGACAAATACATCACCACACACTTCCAGTAGGTCCTAAGTGACGATTGAGAGGGATTTCCTCTGTATGAGTCTGTTTGTCGCTTTTTAGGAAAATCCTGCATAGTATATCTTTAAACTTTACTTTCACTATCAACACTCTCTTGGTTCACATTTGCAGAGGCGCACACATGTACAGCCGCCCTGCAAAACCACAATCTTCCACTGTATGCAGCGAGCAGAATGAGTGGAGCAATAAGGGGTTTAATGTCCTACCTGTGGGATGCAGCCTTCTGGTCCTGTTCCTTTAGCATCAAGGCTCCTGATGTCCCGTATTTAATAGAGATACTCACAACAAAATGTTTTTGTTAAAACTGTCAGAAGCAAAATGAGAAAGCACATTTACTTGTTCACCTGTTTAAGTTTATTCATGCACAGTCATCACTAGAGTAGCATGCAGTGCGTGCATTATGGTGTAAAGCAGCTGCAGTGTGTGATAGGCATTTTGATTGTTATTTTGACAGCCATTAAACAGTTGTTAATTATAGTGGGATGTTTGTGAAGTTACTGTAGATTATTAAAACTTGATGGAAAAAAACACAAATGTTGAAACTTTCCCATGTCAAACATGTGTAGCAGTGAAGAATTATTGACTGGAATTGCTAATGTCATTACTCTTCAGTTTTGAGACAAGGGTTTATTAACCCAAATATCACCAGAGTTTACAGACTGGTGTATTGTTCAGCTAAATAAATTAACTCAAAATAGACGTCTCGTGTAATGGCACTTGTAAATCAGCCTCGAACGCGGTGGAATAATTAAAGAGCAGCTTTTCATGCTAATGAAGTGTTTTTCAAGTTTCCTTTGCAGAAACTCGGCTATGAAATAGGATAGTAGCGCAACCATCAATTAAAGGAATATAGAAGAGCTCCTCCGCCGGCTCCCTTTGGATGTAGCATTTAAACTAATTGGAACCAGAAGTGCTGGTGTGTTAAACAGGCATGTTTGGAAAGACTGCAGTGCAGTTCTTGAGACACTTTGGCATTGTTAGTGGGATCAGTGTTGTGCTTGAACCGTTCATTTCCACCCTTGTTTCGTTTTTATGATTTATTGGTCAATAGAAGCAGCAGACCAGTAGGATTACATTGCCCTTTCATTCTGAGTGACAACACAATGTGCTGTCACAACAGCATCATCTTAACATGCAATCAGTCGAGCCCGCAGAATACTTGTTTACTTCCTGTTGTCGGACTTATGTTTTCGGTGTGATTTACTTTCACATTAACCAGGTAATATATATATATATATATGTGTATATACTGAAACTGCTGGTTTTCTATACTGCTGCTGCTTCTTCTTCTTCTTCTTCTCTCAATTTATTGGCGGATCGCAAACAACTTCCAGGTGTATACCGCCACCTACTGTACAAGGGTGTGTATTTATACTGCTACAGCCTCAGGGGGCGTGTTTGGAGCAGGGATAGCGCCGTTATGTAATGCAGCTATGATTTAAGGCCCGCCCACTAAATCCAGAAAACCTAGAAACACAGGTTTACAATTCCATTGTAAATGGTTGAAAGGCTTTTTTACACATTTTGAGGAGCACTTTTATGACCTATTTAATGTGTTTAGAAGAAAATAGCAGAATTTGCTTTACACGGACTTTAATAACTGTTTTGAATTTTCAAGCAGAAAACATCTCTCAGATTTCAAATTGGCTGTCTGTGACTTTTCCAAGACCCACTGGCAGCGCAAACCAGCCCTGTTCGACCTTCACAAACAAGCAATCAACTATTAAGCAAAATTACAAGTATCCCCCTTCAGTTGCTTGTTGGCTCTCTCTTATATCCGCGAATCTACTGGCCTTTCTAGTGGTACATGTCACCGCACCTCCAACACGGGGTGCTTTTTGAATGTAACCCCTGAGTGACTGACAGCGCACAGGAAGATGGTTCAGCAGTTATCTTTGGCCTCTGTGCTCCTTACAGTCATGCAGACCGTAGCCTCTGCAGCAGGATATGTGTGTGTGACACAAACACTTCCTCTCATAGCGCATTGCTCCGAGAAACACCTCAGTTTGCATTTTCACATTTGGCCTCCCCTGCTTTACTCTTCATTTTTCGGGGCGCAGAGGCAAGTCGCATAGTATTATGATAAGAAATATGTGTGCAGGACGTAAATGCAGCTCACTCCATAGCTTGCAAGTTTCTTTGAAAGAAGTAATCTTACATCTGAGCAGTAGTAGTGTTTGAATGATTAGAGTTGTGTTTGCTTCAACAAGATAACACTGTTCATCACAGTTCATAAACAGGATCCTTTAGTGGTGAGACCTGGAGAACAGCAGTTGCACAATCATGCAACTGGTTATCCCATATCTTATTCATGGTACATGAACTTATAGTCTCCTACCCTATGGGTGTGGTTAGGGCTGTGCGATATGACGATATATATCATGTGACAAGAGAAAAATGTCTATCATTTCATATTTTGCTCTATTGTTTATATCATTGTGATGCAAATTACATTTTTTACGTCATTTGGAGTACAGCCTACTTTTTATTCACTGGATTAAAATGTGCTATATCGGGATATGTATCGTTATCAGGATATGAAGTGACTTATATTGGGATATGAGAGTTTGGTCATATCGCCCAGCCCTAAGTGTGGTAATATTTTGACAATTGACAGCCTGACAAGATTAGCTAAAGCCACTGGAAACCAGAAAAAGTAAAAATGCATGTACGATATCAAAGTTGAGTGTCTCATGAAGCAAAAGATCTGAGTGAGAATAGTCTTTGTTCTTAACTATTGGAAGAAGTATCTTGAAAACAGCCCATTTTGCTGTTGAAACCATTTTTAGGATTTAGCGTGATCAGATCACACTTGATTGACAGCTTCATTTCAGTTCAGGTTCTATTTTATTTTCCTTTCAGTCCATGAATAATAAATAAACTACCAAATATATCAAGTGGACCCTACTTGCTTAGAAAGCCTTAATCATACTAACTAGAAAACTGGGGTAGACCACCTAAATCTGTGTTTTTAATTGAGCTACACCTAAGCCTGTGATGATAACTACGTTATTTTTTTTATTGTACAATATATGGACATGACCACTATAATTTTGCTGACCTTGATATTGCCTTTTGTGTTTTCATGTGAGTTTGTGAAACGTCACCAACATTTTAGTCAACATGATGCCACTTGGGCGCAGCAATCCTCCAGTTTGTTTTTTCTCCACCCCTTCCTATTTGCTAGAGTCTGAAGTAAGAATAAAAAACACTTCAAGATGATGCAGCGTAACGTTAGCTTACCAGTAGCCTCTAGCTATACTTTTGGCGTGGAAGACACACTGTCCTGATAGTCGTTAGCTTGCCATTGTCTAGCAAGGAGCCAAAAAGTCTATTGTTTGTAGTTTTACCCTCCAGCAACTTCATCCTCCACTTCCTCAATCCACCAGGAAACTACCTGGCTCACAGGCCATCCACCAATTTTGTTTTGCCATTTTTTATTCCTTTACATGAAACATTGGCATTAGCATTTCTATGTGAGACTTTTGAGCTTATTATTAACTACCCCTCTCATCTGCTAGTTATCTTGAGTAATTGCCTAACTAGCAGACGAGGGTAGACCACCCATATTTTATAGAGCTATACTGAGACTAAGAAGCTAACTGTTTAGCATCTTCCATCCAGGTTGGGTGGTGTAGCCCAGTCTACCAGTCATCTTAACACAGTAGCTTTCAAACAGTGTCAGGCTAATTTGAATTCTCAATGCACCATGCACCGTTTTACCAATAGGGAAGATGATTTGAAGTGTTGTGAAGTCAGCTTGGTGAAAACAATCATCTTGCTCCTAAATATAATGGGTCAGACATTTATTATGTAATTAATGTCCTTGCTTAGCCACACCTAACTGCAACCCAGTAACAGGAAAGGGAGCGACAGATTCTGAAGAATTTCATAGTAATGTCAAAGGCTATGTTCTCATAATGTGTACCTATTTACTATATGCACATTGGAGCCCACATTACAGAAGTAATAGCCAATCATGGATTTACCTTCTTAGGGGCTTTAGGATATCTACAACCTCACTGATTTACCTGTCATTGAAAGAGTCTTGGCTAGGCTTGGTGTGGTCTCCTGTTGCCTCCTTATTCTGTCTCCCTTTAATCTTTTTTACAGTCTCTTTCTGTCTTTTCTCTGCTCTGAAATAAATACTTGACTACACACTGCACTGATCTCTACCAGAGCGTTTCCAGACCTTACATGACATCCTGAACCTGCATGTTGGTTTGGGGGAGGTTGAGGGGAGGTTAGTGTCCCGGTTTTTGTGCAGCTTGTGTTTGAAACACTTCAGCCTGCTGAAGTTAAAGCATCTAATAGTGGCAGATACATTGACTTAATGGGATTCCTGTGAGGTGGTTACAGCTTTCTGCGGCCATGATCAACATTAGCATACAGGTTTGCATAAAGGATGCGGCAGCCACAGTGAGCCGATTAGAAATCTAAATAGATCTATTTTTGTTTTGCTGTCTTCAGCAGAAAGATCAATGTGAATGAGGATTTACTCGAATAGTTTTACGATGCATCATGGCACTGATGTAGTGTGAGTAAGCAGATAGTGAGTTGACCTCCTGGCTGCTTGTTTTCTGTGCGATGGATATTACGGGCTGCTGTGTTATCACTCCCCAGCTTATCCTGTGGGCAGGTTCTGGCCCCACGTCGCCTCAGACTCCCTCCAACTTTTCCTCACAGATGCAGCACAGAAAGCTTCTCTTATTCTGTGCTGTTTGTAAATGCCATACAGGGACTACTCTGTCCTTCATCATTTCTCCCAGTCTTCTGATGGTCTTTCATCTCTCTCAGGTTTTTTTGTACTCACAAACGATGGGAAAGGGCTTTGATCTGGTGTCCTATCAGTAACAGCGTGGGCCTCAGGCTCTCTTACTCCCTTGCTCCCTTGCTGTCTCACTCTGAAAACATATTGTCAGGGCGTGGTGGACAGCAGAGTCCACCCAGCTGAAAAGCCTTTGTTTGTTGTGGTTCAGTGTAGCTTTGCCAATGGCAACTGCCTGTGTGGGTCTCTATGAAATTCTTGCAGAAGTAGTGGTCTATTAAATTAGACCCTACATTTGCTGATGTGCTGATGTTTTGCAACCTTTCCGCATCTCAGATAAAACCACCTGAGCTCCGGGGGCAGAAAGCAAACACTTTGAAGGGGATCTTTTTTTCCCTCCACTGGAGATTGCACAACAGCACTGCAAACATACACAAAACTAAAGCTTGTGGAGCTTTCACCCTCGCATCAGCAATGTGCAAAGACATCAGTTTTTTTTAATACAGAGACAAGTTTCTAAAACTATACAGATTCAGCAGAAAGAGAAGAGCAAGCGGAATCAACCAAAGAGGACGGGGGTTTCGCACTTTCTCCCAGTTGCCCAAAATCTCCCTTTGTTTGAAATGTTTCTGATAGTTTTCCTGTTCTCAGTTACTGATCCATGGAAACTTCTCTTCAGTTTAAAGAGGGAAGCGGATTGCTCAGTACGGGGATATCCCTGGGTTAGCTAAGTCCACCCAGCTCCCCTCACCCTCTTCCCTACCCCCCTACCCTTTTCCTCTCTCTCTTCCATGGCGCCCTTTGGCCTCCCAAACCCACTGGCCTGCCTCCGCTCCTGGTTAGAGATGTCATAACAGAGCCAGTTTGCTGTGGTATTCCTTAGAGGAATTTGCTGCCTCTGGTTCTGGTGTGTGTGTGTGTGTGTGTGTGTGTGTGTGTGTGTGTGTGTGTGTGTGCGTGCGCGCGCACGTGTGTGTGTGTGGTTTTGCTGCTGTCTGTGTAGCGTATCAGGCCAGTCTGGCGCTGGCACCCTCCAAGGCACACCTGTTGGTGCCAGTCTATGCAGAACTAGTGCTGTGTTGTCCCCTCCCTTCCTCTGCAGGCACCAGCACAGCCGATCACTGCCTGCACACACTGCACCTCCACACATGAGCCAAGTGTGGGTGTGTGGGAAAAGAGAGCCATGCACACATAAAACCTGCCCATCCTGCAGTATAGAACACGGATGATTGATTTAGTGTCCTAAAACTGGCAATAAATATAACTTATACTGCATCACCTTACTAAACAGACTGTCTGGAAAATGTATAGGGCTGTTGATCAGTGCCAGTGACTCAACAAGTTGTTGGGCAGGTGCTGAGATATCTGGCTTCCAGATCTCTCTTTGCAGGCCATACTTTGTTTTGGAAGCAAAAACCAAAAGCCCTTGTAATCTCCCCTATCATTTGCATTTTTGCTTCACAGTGGACCACAACATATTTCTGATACACATGATTAAATCCTTGTTCAAGACAAAGGAAAACAAAGCTGTAAATCCATTAGCTTTAGCCTAGTTTGTAGCTGGTAGTTAGCTTTTACAGTCCTGCAGCTCTGTAGGGAAGAATGGTTGGGAGACATTGTGATAAAACATGCTGCTGACTACTGTAGCGTCAGAAAAGCATGCGCTCCACAGTTTCAGACAGGTTACGTGATGCTGAAATGACAAATAATGCAGCCTTACTTTAAACAGTCACTTTACATTTTGTGCCTTGTTGTAAGCTGTTAGGAATAGTGTTGCACGGTATACCTGTACTAAAATAGTACTGCGGTACTAGAGTATTCCAAACGGTACCATACTGCATTTGGAAAATACCGGTACTTTGAAATTGATTCAATTCATTAATTTTGTTAATTTATTTTACTCATTTATGCACACAAACACCTTCCTTGTTCCTATTGGAGCACAGATTGCACAAGTGGTGTGTATGACAACACCTGTATCAATATTTGCAGCTGGCGCACGTGAAAAAAGAAAAGAGAAAGTCTGCCTCGCAAAGGGAGACAACACGAGACAACACCAACTTGGTGAAACATTTAAGCAACCAAACTGTGACGTCCGTACTGAGGTACTTTCGAACCACGATTTTTTGTTACCGTTACACCCCAACTATTAATTGTTCTAAAGGTTTGTAGCCAAAAGGACTTTTCCTTTGGAAAAGTACTGAAAAGTATCGAAAAGTATCAAAATTCATATTGGTATGGGTACTGAAACAAAGATTTTGGTATCGTGACAACACTAGTTAGGAATACTTCCAGTAGCCACCTGTCTTTGTTTTGTATATTTTTAATGTGGCATATCACATGAGGACAGGATTTTTGAAAGGATGCAGTCACTACATCCAGCAGTCACTGGTCAAGAAATGACTCGACCAATGCCAGCTGCTCCTAAAACCATAAAGTCTCATTTATTATTTTAGTGTCTACACATAAACCAGGTTACAGCGTGTAAATACAGCAGCTGTATTTGGAGCTTTGGTGTTGTTGGATTTATTATCTTTATGATAGAGCCAGGCTGGCAGTTTCCCCTTGCTTCGACCAGTGTAATTCCCAAAATGTAGGACTGTCCTTTTTAATTATTGGAAATAAAAGCTATGCAACATTCTACGAATTACATGATATCTATTATGGGATTAAAACATTGCACAGATGCTGTAGAGAGAAAACCTTTTAGATCCATTTATTGTGGACCATATATCACCAACAGCAGAAGGTTTTGGTAGCTTAGACTTGTGATGATATTAAGCAGGGTTGTTTTGCATCTCAATTACCCTGATGTAGGTGAAAAGGGCCTGCTCACTGAGGGAGACAAGTATGACTTGAATGTTTTGAGAGGGCTGGAATAAGACTGAATGGCATCTCAGCAGCAGAGGAGTCACGTGACCTGGCTGCTATTTGTCTTTTGGTTGGCCTCAAGGTGGAGAATGATACTCCTAACAGCTGCAGGAAGCATTTCCGGCGGAGGGTTTTCTCCTCAGCCAAGCACACGGACGTCTAGCAATACACTGAAGCAGGGATGCATCGATAACTACTTCTCCACCACCAATATGTAAAATTTTGAAAGTGGAATTGTGCTGGTCACAAGGCCTTTCTTTGACTGAACGTTATCATGTTAGAGGCCACTTTTCGCTTTTCAGTAAAGGCAGAAATTCCTTCACATGCATTAAAGAGGTTGGTTTGCCTTTAGATATATATATGTTTTTTTATCTGATTTAAATATTCATTGCCCTGTTTTAACCTCAAGCAAAATTTGATACAGCATCTCTGTTAAGGTGTGGTTAAACCTGTTAGAGGTGTGGTGTAAAGGCTTCATAGAGGTCTTTTTTTTCCTGTGTGTGAGGACCCGATAACACCACGAGCAGTGGGAGTGAACTGATGGAATGAGCTGACCAAAGACAGAAGTGGTGTTAATGTCCCGCTGTCTGTGTGCTTCAAAGAGCATGATGACATACAGTAAGTGCATTTCGTAAGGCAATAAAGGGTGAAGATTTGGCCGGTGCATACTTGGCATGTCATCGCTAAGCGCCTGAGTGCAAGCAGTCTCATTGTGTTCAATTGCCTCGCAGTGAGTGTTGAGAGACAGCGCTGCCACCCAAGCTCCAGCTACAGTGGGCCGGGAGGTCACTAGTCTGAATCCCAGGCCAGCTGAGTGAGGTGGAAGTGGATGTGAAAGGCTTTCCCCTTCCTCAGAGGCTGAAATGGAGGTGCAGTTGGAGGCAGTTGAATAGAGAACAACAGGGGGGGGGGGCTGTCTTTCTGGGACTGTGTGTGCTTGCTAACTTATACTCATTTGTTGTTTGACAGACAGTAAATTCACCTTATTTTGCTGGACCCACGTGAATGTGGTTTCCATGGAACACAGCCAGTTTTACCTTAAGTAGGTTCAATCAATAGAAGGTGATGTGTGTGTGTGTTTGTAAGTAAGTAAGTCAGTAAGTAAAATTTATTTGTATAGCACTTCTCACGAAAGAAGGAATGAGAGGAGCAATGGGGGTCTGAGTGAATCAATGTGCTGTGCACAGCTCTACAATGAAATAAGATTTTACTCATTTTGAATTGTAAATAAAAAGAAAATAAAATCAATTTGTGGAGGTCAGTGTTTCCACAAATAAATCAGTGTATGGGAAACACTGACATCAGACAATGGTTTAACTGTTCAAACGCCGATAATATTTAATTAACTATAGTCTAAGCAACCAATTCTCACATTTGAAAACCTTAAACAATCACATCTTTTGCATTTTTGCTAAAATGATTTAAACTTACAGGTGATTATTAAAATGATTTTAGATTAATGCCATTGTCATTACTTTTGACCCATAGCAAAATTATTTTACAATTAATGGAAGAAATAATTGACAAATTATTCAGTTATAGAATGATCAATAGTTGCAACTCTAGTTTGCCCAATCGATTTTGAAACCTTGGCTTCAGCGTGAAGTGTGAAGCTGAAAAAATGAAGGAACAGTTGGTCAATTGTCTGCAGACAAATACAGGTTTAAAAAAAAGTGTATCCTGTGCAATTTCAACATCTAAAAATCTGTTTTGTTTTGCAGGAAACATTGGGTGTGATCTTTGACGGAGATGGCATGCTCTGTTTGCGTGACTGCATTGTTGCACCATTGAGAAAGAGGTGTGTGTGTGTGTGTGTGTGTGTGTGTGTGAGTGTGAGAGACTTCCTCTTGAAGGTGGGGCTGTGGAATGGGATTGACATGGAAGTTATGTCTGGTATTTATGACTTTTTGTATGCAGTTTTGTTATCTCAAGGACAAGGCTTAGAGGGCTGTTAAGGTACCAGACGACAAACCAGGTATTAGTCAACCTGCAGACTATTATGGAGATGTTACTCATGATTTTGAATTTGCAAAGTCTTTTAAAGTGTCTCAGTAGTCAGTACATTGCACCATTTTCCCCCGAATCTTACTGATAAATAGACTTGCATCTAATTAATTAATGATAGGAATTAATTATAACCATAACAAAGCTGACGTATAGAGATGACTGCACAGTTTCTCCAGCTTTATTGGTGAATAATCGCTGATGTACATATCTAAATACTTACCGCACTGCTAAAGCTTCAACTGATAACTTCTGTCACATCCTGATTTGTATGGGTTTGATGCTAAGCTAAAGATAACCCAGTGAATTCCCAAGCTTAAGCAGTCCTCAGCGAGGCAGCCCGCAGTAGAAATGGTATGAGAGGTTGTAACCGTGGCTCTGAAACTGACAAATAATCTGTAACTGTGAATCATGGAGTGGAGGAATCTGCTGCCACGCAGCTGGCCAGTAAAGCTGAGCGGCCTTAGAAACTGCTGGCGGAAAATCTATCAGAACCAACTGTTTCTGAACCTTTTTTTAGCCCACCACCCCGCTGCAGTCCATGTCCTCCCAGCCCTCACTGGTATCAGATCAGTTTTCACATTACTTGGGTTTCCTTCAATTCATTGGCGTCTGTCTGCGATATAACAAAAAGGGGCAGTTGTGTTGTTCTGAGCAGGGCTGTGGCCAGTCTCATAACAGGCTTTGGATGTTTTGTACCTGGTAAATGTAGTTCACAGGCTGCTTGTACAATGCTCTCGTCCACTTAACAACTCAGCTGGTATTCAGTTGTTTTTAGTAGCAGCCAGCAGGTTCACTCTGCCACATGTCCATGAGTCACTGTATGACTCGTTGTGGATAGACTCAGGAGCTCCTCTGCACAGTGCAGTGTTGCTGTGATCAGTGAAAGCAGAGCTCCTCGGTGCGATCAATGAGCTCAGTGAAGTACCTTCACCACTGGCTAAGCTGCATCTGCACCACTTCAGTTTACTGAGCTTGAAACATATGTCGACAGAATGATCATATGCACCTGACTGAAAAGTAGGGCTGGGCGGTATGGCAAGATAGATAGATAGATAGATAGATAGATAGATAGAGAAGAGAGATAGAGAAGAGAGAGATAGAGAGTAGAGAAAAGAGAGAGAGAGAGACGGGTCGTCTTCGGTCAGGAAAATGTGCTCACCTGTGTGGGTGTGTGTGCATCGGGGCGAAACTCGGCCGTGTGCGATACAGAGAGCAGAGGAGAATTGTAAACGTCGGTGCGACGCTGTTAGTTGCATATAGGGGAAACACTGCTCTTTTTTGTATGAGTTCCTCTGGGTCATCGTGTACAGTTGCTTCATTTTCAGGACTCTCTCCGGCAGCCATTCTCGCCTCTAAACGTTTCTGTATGCTCTCACTCTCACCTGCTCAAGCGTGCCTGTGGTGTGCTGCGGTGAAATGGGTCCCCACTGAAACATTTTCCTGCCGCGAACGTTCCGGACGTTTTTTGGGCTATTCACCGGTATTGCGGTATATGAAAAATTCATATTATAACGAAAATAAATACTGGTTTTTGGTATGAACCGGTATACCGCCCAGCCCTACTGAAAAGTTTGTAGTAAGTAAAGGCTCTGCTTTCATTCAGGAGCTCCTGTATTCTCCCAACATCCTCTGTGTCTGTGACTCAGAAGCTGAACACAGTGGCTTTATAATTACTACTTGACAGCTGGTAAATGGGAGCTTTGGACAAACACATGAAGGCAGCGTTAGTCCCTCCAGTGATTGACGACTACCTGCCAAAACCTCTGGCAAAGTCAACAAACAGACTTGCCATAACCTAAATTTACCAACAGTTGGGTTATGTCTGGTTGGTTTTTCTCACTTAAAAACTTGAGTCAGGCCCATTTGCTTTTACAGTAGTTCTTAATTTAAAATTATGGTAATGATAAAACTGCCTTACTTAAAGTGTATATCTCTGGAATCCTGAAATGCTTATAATTTCATTAGTTTTTAAATTATCAGCATGGTAATGTATCTAGCACTATGCCAGTTGTCTCCACCGCCACATAGAGTGGAAGTAGTTGATTTAGACTGTTGACTGTTGGTGGGATTGGGACTGTCCTGGTAACTACTTTTATCAGACGATATGTTGTCCAAGAAAAAATTGCATTAAACTTTGTCATTGCCATTTTGACTCTATTTTATGTCACTCATGTAAGGGCAGTATAATAGTATCATAATGCAAGTACAGCCTTTCAAAAAGCAATGCATTTTTAGTTTTTAAAACACTGGAAGCACCGTAGTTACCTTCATAATCTGGCTGGTGTTTTTGCAGTCATATCCCAGGCACAGATGGCCTGGGAGCTGGGTCGTTTTCTGGTGGATTTACAGAGTTGAGGTTGAAGTTGTTGGATGGTAAAACAACAAACTAAGGACTTATGGTTTGTTTCCAGGGGTTGTCAAGCTAACAACTATCAGTACTATGCCTCTTCCACTCCAAAAGTACTGCTACAGGCAGTTAGCTACACTGTGTCGTCTTTGAAATGTTGTTTTATTTTTCTTCAGACTTGTGCAAGTAGGTGGGGTGGAGAGAAAAACAAAGGTAGAATTGTGGAGCTCAAGTCTTGTAATGGTTGGTAAAACCCTGCTGTTTAGTCTGGCATCACGTTGGCAACACAAAAAATCAAACGCAGGTTAACACAACAAGCAATACCGCGGTTAGCAAAATGATCGAGGTCATGTCCATATATATCGTACGATAAGTTGATAACATAATTATCGTGACAGGCCTAGGTGGTACAGAGAAAAACACTTGATAACATCACATTGAGTTCTAAGAAACTGTCGTAAACACTCAGTATTTTTAGACATGAAATAGACCAAATGATAAACGATTAATGTAGAGAAGAATTACTGTTGAGTAATCAACAATAATAAATGTTAGTTGTGTCCTGCTCTAACCCTATAATACACTTTCCCCTCATTATGGAATTCTTTTTTACCATCATTATGTCTGTTGTTTAGGAACAACAATAGCCCTTTTGTAAATACATAAAAGTTCAAACCATGACTTATTCCTGTTTCATTTGGGTAATCATATTAGTTCATGATTGGAAAACATGACAGAGTTGAGTGTTGTCAGAATCAGTGAAAGGTTAGGGTGACTGTGTTTGGTTTAAAGGAATAGGAAAAACAGGGGCTTTTGGTGACTCGGAGCTGCATCACTGAGTCTGTCAGCATTCTCTGAAGACAGGAAAATGCTTTTATCTGTCTGGTCGCCCCTTCCTGGTGCTTACCAACAAAATATGTCTCATCCGCATCCTGCACTCGGCATTCAGCATTTTCCAGTATTTGTTGCTCCACAATTTGTTGTTGGAGCACGTTGTTTTGAAAGAAGATCTGAGGTGTTTTCTCTGGACAAAACGAAAAGCTCACTTAGCGGCTGTCCAAATACAACAGGATCTACCAAGACGTGCGGAGATGAGAATAATAAATAACAATATATGGAGCAGAGAGCCTGTAACTGTTCAGTGTTTGGTCAGGCCAGAGCCCTGCTGCTGCACTGTGCTGACTCTGTGCTATCCTGTGATATAAAGTGCTCAGACATGCATCCAACTGCTTTATATACCCATTTTAAAGGTTTGCATTGCTGTATTTTTTTTTTCCTCCCATTGTCTCGGCTTGGATTGGCTGGGTAAAATCTCCACCCTCCTCTTGGCCTGTGGCAGTATTTGGAAGAATACTGCACTACTTGCAATGAATGCCAACAGTTTGTTAAGTGGTTGCCTCCTTCCAAGCACGCTATCCCAATAAGGTGTGAAAGTAATGTACATGGTCACATGGTTTGAATACCGCTGCTTTGCAGAATGTTTTATGGCTGGAAAAATAACCTCTATCATGTAACCTATCTTTCCTGAGAGCTGATTTGGAAAGTTCAGCTTATAGATTGTACTATACCTGCTCAATTAGAGTCTGTGTCGGGGCTTGTCAGCTGGCAATTAATGTTTCCACAATGTAAGGAAAAACACTGCACAGTGCCCTGCTGAAACTGTCATTGTTAACATGCTTGGTCTCTCTTTGCACTTATTAATTTTTGCTTTGTAGATTGGTCACACCCTCTTTTTTAATTCAGATTTTCTTGGAAGAAACCATACAAAAAAGATTAGTGGTTTAGGATAAGGCTTTTCATGTTGCTGAGGTTTCTATTTTAAGCACAGGCTGTGGTCGTGACATATAATGCCAAAGGAAAGTAAAGCAGGGAGGAGGGCCCTCAGAAACAACTGTTGTGCAGAGGTGGAAGATTGTTGCACAGCCTCTCACTTAGCAGCTGCACCTTTGGCTACCTTTTAAAATACTATGATCAAGTACGTGGATCCTGATTGTGTCTTGTCAAAATTTGTATTCTGTTGTCAACACTTGAGTTGAAAACACCAGTTTTGTGAGACTCAAACAACAAGTAATTTGTGATCTCTCCATCAGTCACCATCACCATTAGGATCTGATTTGGACTAGTGCTCAAAGTGGAGTAAACTAACAGTACGACATGTAGATAGCTGCCTTTCATTTTGAAACACAGTCGGTGCGCTGGGCATGTTTGGAGCTGGGTCAGGCTTTAAAGGACTTTGTGGTTGTGTGATGGTTTTGTATGACAGAAATTTGTAAGGATGCTTTGGTGTCCTTTTACAGTTTTTCCCATGTGTCCTGTACCCAGATTGGTTCTTTATTCTTGCCATCAGCCCTCTGTCTCATCCTCTGAAACCATTTTCTTTTCCAAAGAATGAGCCAGTCCGTCTTTACAGAAATTATTTTAGCGATGGTTTGTGTTTGCAAACAGAGAAAATCCTTTAAGGCCCAATCTGCAGCACATTTCAGGAAGCCCTTAAAGAAATCCTCTTGGTGAAATTATAACTTATCATTTTCTCTCAAATTAATGGATAGATATCTGAATATTTCTGGTTCATAAAACCTTGTAGAGGAAAGAAAATTGAAAAGGAAAAATTAAAATGCCATGTGTAATTATGCAGATCTGGCCTGGCCTAAACAGTTTGCTGCTTTAGATTTACTTCCTGATCTTTCTCAATAGGGCATCTGTTGATTGTTTATTGTGTCACTCAGCTTTGTGGCTTCACTGGCACCACTTTGGTAGAAAATGAGTCTTCTGTGATCAACTGTGGAGCAGTCTTCCTGATGTCCTTAGTGCGTGTCAGTGTGGTTTTTGTTGTGACCTTAAATGGGACCTATTATGCTTTTCCTTATTTTCTGTCATATATATAATGTTACCATGTCGGATGTTCTCATTAAACGTGGCCAAAGTCTCAAATAATGAGGTGAATGTCTGTAAAAGTAATCCCTGTGAGCAAAAACCTCAGGCTTCAGGCCGTTTTAAATACTCTTTCCAGTGTTTTTTTGTTCTTCTGAGACAAACTAATGTCAGCTCTTGACAGATGTCTTTATACGATCATCTGCTTCAGGCACGCTACTGCAAGTGTTTACTTTGCGTACACTGCTACATGTAACTACATGCTAATGTCAGTGAAACTTGTAATCTTGGTTGTTGTAAATTTTTTCCTGATTTCTCATCATATTCCTGCTCAAACATGTCCGGTTGTTAAGATTTTAGTTTAGGAGCTTTTATTGGTAATTTTTTGAGAAACAATTGTTGGTGATTTTAATCGTAGAAAGTGCCGCTCGGCTGCAGAGACACTAACTCTTTTTACACAGAGATTGCGTTATGGGGCCACTATGAAATCCTGTCTTTGTGCCACCTTTGCATTTTTATACAGAAACAAATAATCATGCTGCTCCAGTGTGTGTGATTTTAGATAGCATGTCGGCATCATGGAAGTAAAAGAGGCATGAAGAGCGTGATTTTTAACTAAACAGCATCGGCCTCTCAAGTGACATGTGCTTTAGGTGTCAACAGCACTTCATAAATAATGACAATGGCATTAACATGTCAATAAAAATAATTTACTGTCTCTGTTATGTGGTGGCTGATCTCGCCCTTTGCTTGGAGGGTAAGGAGCTCCTGGACCTTATTGTTTTCCCTCTTTGCTGATATTTCTGGCTTTGTTCTTCTTCTTTGAGTTAGCTGCTAACTGCTATCAGCTACTATTTAAATCTCCTGTGGTGGGTCTCACGCATAATATGTCACACTTGTGCCACCCATGATCCCGTTCTGTCAGCTGTCTAGTTTATACAGACATCATTTCAGCGTTGTTACTACTTCTAATGCCGGCTTAAAGACGAGACACCTCTGTCCCCCCCATACACGACTGTACCTTTTACACACTATGGAGAGGCGGAATATTGCCGTTAAAGTCCTGCTTTGAAGAGGCAGTGTAAAAAGGCTACTGAGAACACAGACACAGAAGATCCAAAAATGCAGGAGGGGGGCTTAAAGAGACAGGCACTCTGTTTTACACAGAGGGTGAATACAGGTGTTCCAGCACTGACAATGTGAAGAAAATAAAGTGTTTTTCAACATGTAGCATGTAATCATGTAAATGTGCTCTAGTAGAAACCCAAAATACAAGTATGAACCTGAAAATGAGCATGAATTGTAGTCAGTGTTTCTGTGGTTGAGTTCAGACCTATTAAAATATGTAGTTTAGCTGAAATTAAGATATCACTTGTTGGTGCTCGTCATTCCACTTGTGTATTGCATCTCAAAACATTGAATGAATAGTCCTAATGTCGTCTAAAGTGATTTGACGTTGTTTGACGATAAAACACCAAATACTTCAAAACAGTGCAGTATACACTTTTCTAATAAAAAGAGGATTGTTCATGATTAAAGAATTTAGTACAGCAGTGGAGCTCATCATTATCATATCATATCCACCGACATGCAGCCCTGCCCCCTCGCCTTAACCAGTACAAACCGCCCACTGACGGGGAGCAGTGTTTAATTTACGATCAGCCCGGCAGAGATGCTTGGGAATCACTTTCATGGTGTACAATGTTAATTTAAATTTCAGTCAGTAACTCTATTAATGTAGACCAGACGCGCAGTTGACTATGCATTTGCATTTTTATAGCAGTGTGTTTACCCAGACTGTGTGTATGCTTTAACTCTGCATCTCTTTCATACCACAAAGAAGACACAGCTCTGTGAAGATAAGCTCGTTTATGTGGTTATGGATAGTTGACCTTCTGGTCATTTGTTTCCACATGTGGACATGGAGTTGGAAGATGGTTCATAGTAGTATGTCATGAATCCATAATAAGAAGGAAGAGAAAAGTCTTCTCTGAAGGTGGCTGGAATAGCCTCATTTTTAACGTTTATTGGAAACATTTCCCTATGCTCTCTTCGGAGTAAGCCAGTCAGCAAGCATACATCTCCAAAGGCGGTTAAAAAGAAAAATAATTATTGTAAGGCTGATTTAAGCTGTCAAGCCTTTCAGTTATCTGTTTTTTTACAAACTAGTTATTCAAAAGTGAATTGTAATGGCAGTACAAGAAGACATTATTTTTTTGCAGTTAAAATCAGAGTGAATGTTGGAGAAAACCTTGCATTGTGTTCAAGATGAGATGATTACTACACAGTAATGCACAGCAAAAGTTGGTAGTAGTAATGTGCCAATAGAAAGTAAGGAAAAGCTGAATAATGTATTTTTAAAGTATTCAAAAACAACAAATGTTTTGTGAAGTAGGAGTGTATTTAACATTTTTCTAAGACTAACTATTTGATTACAATGAGAACTCTGCAGGGTGTATTTAACTTGCCTGTCATTCATTTGAAATTACATTCATTTCCATGTGGTGACTCGTAGCAGGTGTCAGGCCACCAAAAAGGAGAAATGTAGACCACAATGCAAAGCGTTAGTCTTTGTATTGGTAGGGAGAAAATGTAAAATAAGTCTTTAAATGTTTTTTAGACAGATGTTACAGACACAGTGTTGGACATGTACTGTTTACTCACCTTGGATA
This sequence comes from Epinephelus awoara, assembly GCA_035609425.1. Taxonomy (NCBI): domain Eukaryota; kingdom Metazoa; phylum Chordata; class Actinopteri; order Perciformes; family Serranidae; genus Epinephelus; species Epinephelus awoara. Next base: position 9,471,859 of record CM069305.1, read on the forward strand.
AATAAGGGTAAAACAGTGTAAATCAGTGGTTAAATCATCCAGTTATTTTGAAGGACCATGATAGTTAACACCTTTACACACAGATTTTTATTTTTTTTTATGCAGTTAATTTGCATGTCAGTGTATTTTTTTTCGCACTGCTTTTTTGTCGCAGCACCACTGCTGCTTTTGCATAGAACGTGAATATTACTGCGTGGAAACGCTATGTAATTTTTTCAGGAAGGAGGTCAATTTTCTGATGTTTTGCACCACAAACGAAGGCATCAACCAGTCATGTTGTACGAAACAACGGCAAAGCGGAGGCTTAATAGTCCAAACCAAGATGGTAAACTGTGTTACTCCTTTCATAACTGTTCACCAGAGGGAACTGAAATTTACTCCGAGCATAAAAAGAAAGACGAAGGAAGGAAACTTAACAAAATAGCTTGCAGTAGCTTAGGCCACTATATATAGACCACATATTTGGCTACTACTATAACAACTTAGCTCAGACAGACGCTGCTCTGGGTCAGTAGGATCCCGGTACGTCCTCTGACTCCTCAGATGCAGTGTTCGCATCCCCAGTCGGACCTGAAGGTATCATCATATTTTTCTGAAGAATTGTTTGCAACTGTCTCAAATTCACAGAGCTGCTAGTATGAATTGTTTTAATTTACAATATTTGCAGGCGAGTATTTTGCATTTCCAGTCATTTATACCGCACTGCGTAAAAGCTTTTAAGCCAATGGTTCTCAACCTTTTTGGTTTGAAAACCTTTAAATAAAGCAGTGTCTACACATGACCAACCTTGTCTGGATTGTAAGTAATATTCCCTTCTCAGACTTTCATTTAACTGGCTGAAGCCTAAAGAAGTACAACTGGCTGTTGTTATTTCACAATAAAAATGCAAAGATGAGAGAAGTCATATCCCTATATTGACAGTTATCTTGTGTGTTAATTGTGCAGCTCCTTGAGGGGTCCCGACCCCCAGGTTGGGAACCACTATTCTCAGCCAACAACATTGTCTCAGTTGCACCTTTAATTGGACCTGTTAATTGGTGAAAGGCCTGAGAACATTTTGCTCACTGTTGAGGTGACTGCAGGTGAAAGCAGCTGTCAGGCTCCATGATGGAACTCACACATTTGTACTTTAAGGAGCTGCTGGATGAGCTCAGCATTTTGTTGCCCACAGAAATCTTGTGTTGAAGAGGTGGGAGGAGGAGGAGGGGAGGAGGAGAAAGGGGGAGGGAGGTCGGAGTCAACTAGTGTCTGAGCCCAAGCACATATTCACTCACACTCTCTCACACACACACACACACACACAGAAAAGCAAGCTGCAGCAAGCGCCCAACAGCTTCACCTACTTACCGCTTCTAAATACCCCCCTTTCCTCTTCTTCCTTCCTTATACGGCCAAGACAGACACAACCGGCCTGGCAGCTTTTTTAACCGATATTTACAGTGTTTACAGCGGAAAACAAAAAGTTGGACTGGCACAGAGAGCCAGGAGAGAGGCGCTCCTCCATGTTTCTAAGACCTCCCAGTTTCCCACAGTGCCTTGGGAGGGGTTGGTCGACCTGGGGAGCTGGTGCCCTTGCCTGCTTCCAATAAACCACCAGCTGCAGGCTGCGGCGCTGAAGAATTTTTGATTTCCTGCACACACACTCCCCCACCACCACCACGCACATACACACGCTTGCACACAAAACACTCTCCACCCCCTGTTTTCAAAAGTGGGCAACTAAAAGCCGAGCAGGCTGTCTTGCAGAGCTGATCCCAGCTCTGTGTGCGCTGTGAGGCCCAGGCTTCATGGCACAGTTGAGTGCAATTTGGGTTCTGCACATAAAGTGTGGTTTGTTTCTGTTCTGGAGACATCGCCTGGAACAAAAGAACTGCTTCATGTGTGGGGCTCATGTGCAAGCCCAACATACTTACAGTAAATCTGTTGTGTACTAGTGTTGTCATTATTATGATGAATGTAAATTGTTTAAGGAAAATGTTATTGTCTAAAATGTATTTATCTCAGTAATGTGGAGAATTTTTCATTCTGAGCACATAAACTGGTAATAAGATTTGAGATTTACGCTCTCAGCATGGCCTGACCTTTCAAGTTGAAGTTTTAGGATGTTTTAAGACAATCTTGTTGAAGATGCACAACTGTTTCAAGTTTCCATTGATGACACACTTGCAGTTTATCTTAAAGTTTATTTTAGTCTGACATTAATATGGTGGGAAATCACTTTGATTCAGTGGGTCACAGCTTTTGTGATGACTTGAAAAGCTCTTCTGTTAAGACTAGTCTCCTCGCTAAAGTTTCCATGCAGGCCTCTGTGTGTTCCTACGCTCCGTGGGAGGCAAGGTATGGCCTGTGGTTCTACAGAGTCATCGAATCAGAATGAAATGTAAAAAAAACCCATATGAATCAAGCTGCATTCTCTAAGAACGACGAGTGTATATGAGTAGTTCACAGAAAAATGAAGAAGGAATGGCATGAGGGAAAGTGTAGCAGACCCTCTGTGAGGCTGCTGCTGTTTGCTTGTTTCCATCAGGGCTGCTATCTGAGGTGCACCATGCTGCACAGCTGAAACCAGCCTCCATTACAGCCTAGCAAAACTGTTTATCTTTCAACATCATGTAGTCCAACAAATGTAATGGATCAATATTGATTAAGGATGTATGCTTATGAAATTCTGGGCTGATACTAACACTGATGTTAACAATAACATATGGCTGATGCCCATACTAATTGGGTTTTCCTTGTCTGTATTTTTGTTTATCTTTCTGTCGTTTTTTTTTTTTTATTCCACTTTTTGTGTCAGGGAAACAAAGACATCATCATTATGAAAAATAACTGAACTGTTTTAACTAATTCAGTCCTTCATTACACTACCTTTTGAATTAACACAAATTCAATCATACACATGTACAAAACAGTCTTTATAATAACCTTCTTTCTTGTGAAAACCTATTCTCTGAAACTGCTTCTAATGCATTTTTACTATATATGCTGCTGTATATCATAATTCCCGCTCTGATATCTATTTTACATTGCTGTGAACACATCAACAAATGTCTCCTTCAAACAACTTTTTATTCAAGTTTCTTGACAAAAACTTTATATTTGAATACATCATGAGATCGATCCTTATAATTTACCTTCGTCCAGTTCTAATTTTAACTGAACACAACTTTAACGCATTATAATGCAACTCAATGCAACCTCCGCCAGCTGTTAGTTGAAGCCACTGGCTGCTAACAGCTAACATTAACTAGCTCTCCTCCTGCTGATTTCAACATTTGTTGTTCACAGTGTAGCATCATCAGGGATACAATACGGTGCGTTTCCTGACACATTGATAGAGTGAGTTTGCTGTGCGCTTTTGTTCTTGAAGGCATCCCGGGAAGACCTCTGTTTGTCCTAACGTGTTCTCTAATAATGACAGGACGCCGTTTTCTTGAGCCCTCCTTTTAGCCTGTGCAATATTTATGTGATGCAACAGAAACACATCAACCACTGCCACTGGTGAATGTTGTCTTACTTGCCGATAAACTGATGGCAGTCAACAATATCAATGTTCACCCCTAGCGATATGTTATTAGTTTGGATGCTTTTCTTTGATCCTTAACAAGCGCATTCTTTTCAGTCACAGGCGTAAATGGTTTTGAATTGACTTATTAGCAGCTCTCAGGTGGAACATTACTCTCTCTCAAGTGGAAATGTTGGCTTTGTTGTGAAAATAAGATCATGATTCATGAACATGATTGCATATTGGTCCTTTGAGAACTTGAAGCAGTAATCAGGGTTTGTATGCCGCTCTGCAGTTGGACATTCTTTTGAATGTTCACACGTGCGTGTGTCAGCGTGTGCACTAGACACACACAATCACACAGGAGCATGGCCCTTGCTTCTTTGGAAGACTGGGGAGCCTGCCAGCAGCCCTCAACAGCGTCCACTGCCAATTAGTCCCTTTATTTGTTTAAATTTTGCTGGACCAAGACACAGCAGCTAGACATTCCATGCAGTGCCGCTGGGCTGCTCCTTAAAGCCGCAGAGGATGTTTCTGATTGAAGTTCAGAAGGGATCCCTACCGTTTCCACTGTATTCACTGTTTATCATATTTGAACTACCATTTCCGCAAATTCGTCGGAAGATTCGGTTTGATGAGATCAGTACTGTCCCAAACAATCAAAATCAGAGCGTCCAGTCTTTGCATGCTGACGGGAGAATGGTGTGACATTTTATTGTGTGTTTTTTGTTCCCAGTAATGTGTAGCCCCTTTGTTTACACCAGTTAGTTTAGTGTGGGCTATCATAGTGGCCACAGCGCCAGGTGCTGGGTTGGTATTTCTGCCAGAGACTCCTGTTGATTATTTATACATTTTATTTAGGCTTTAATTAAATTGGACGTTTTTAGGTGCATTCACTCTGGCAGAGTGAATGAGCCCATTGATGGAGCATGGCAGGCCTGCTACTTCTAGAAATGAGAGTGGGACTGTGGGTCAATGCTTTGGCACGGTGAATAACAGCCTCAGCAATAGAAGCTTTGTCTCTATCTCTGCTGGCAGCGTGGCGCTGCCTCAGGCCCTGTTCCACCAGCTCCTCCAGGGACAGCAAGGACTAATCTGCCCCCCTCGGAGCCACCCCCACACATTGGGCCGGCTGTGGGCCTATAATTACGTACAGTGAAGAGGTGTGGACCTTTTTGTTTTTGAAGCCAGGAAACAATCTAACCGCACTGTTGACCTGTAAGTGGGTCAGCCGCCAAGTAGTGAATTTCCTTTCCCACAAGGGTTGAGCTGCCCGGCGTCCTGAGCGGGGCCTGAATGGTTGACTGTTGTTCTTAGGTCTGTGCTGTGATGTCTGATATCGGCCTGTAATTTAAACAGGTAGTTTTAAACTGATAATGTGTTTGGCTCCATTAGCAGTGTGTGAAGTTGAACACTTTAAAAGCCTAATTTTCTGTAGGCTTAATCTGCTGGAGGAGAGGAAGGATACTTTAATGGAGGCAGTAACTTTTGCTCTAAACATGTAATCTGAGATATAACAAACTGTCCTCTTCTGGTTTGCATTTAGAGGCTTTCCATGCTGCGTTTTGTGCTTCTTTTTTGAAACAGGCAAAATGAATTCCACAGTCTGGTGGCATAATTGCAAAACGTTCGATTTCCTTGTGTTGCAAAAGACAAAAAAAGAGCACTGACTGATCCGGATCAGATGTCAGTGAGTTCTCTCTGTCACATTGGGCTTGATAGTAATTCTGAAAAAGAGAGATGCATCTTACATTCTATGTTCAATCGTGTCACTTATACCCACTTTCCACCAAATTTAGTGTGCATAAGTGGGTTTTTTATCAGGAAAACCTGATAAGAACAGATGATAAGCTCCTTTCCTGTTGCCAGTAGATGAGTATGCTTTTTTTTTTTTCTTCCTTCTGGTGTTGCGTTCCTCTTTACGAAACGCTGGAAAACTGGGTTAGTAAATATATGGTGGTTACTTCTTTTTTAAATCTGTTTCTTATTTAGTCTCTCTTTCATACTTGGGGCAGACTATGTGAAACATCTTGAAGCGCTGCTTGGACGAAGATGGACAAAATTTATGGTGCAGATGAGAAAGAGTCGAAATAGCTGCTGACGGAGTCCTGCGTGAAAATTTGCTTGTCCACCTGGGTGTCATGTCTCCATCACTGCCAGTTGGAGCCGGGCTACTGCATAGTCATTTGTCCCAATAATGAATGTAACCTTTCCCAGTAGTTGTCAAAAGTCAGATGTCAGTAGGTATTAATGGCTTTTTTTTTCTTTCTTTCTTTTTTTCCCTCTTCATTTAGTGCAAAATAGGGTTTGGTACTGTTTGGCATCAGTTCCTATACGTCTCCTACTGGACAGAATTAATACACAGATTTCGGTGCCTCATTTGGGTACCAGATTGTGTGTGTAACATCAGCAAGTGTGTGGTGGCAAGAAAGAGAGTGTGTGTGACACTGACGGGTGACAATGAGGCTGCGGAAACCTGAGCAGAGAGTATGAATTTAAATGTAGCAGTGCAACATGTCTACAGTTTAGGCTAGTTGTCAGTTGATAAATGCTACAACTTGATCCAAGCTAAGTTCCTGTGACTTGCTTGCCTGCTGTTTTTTGAAGTGAAGGGGGTTAGCCCTGAAGTTAACAAGCTAAGTTAGCCTCGCATTTGAACCTGACCAGGCTCAGTTAGGATGGACTGTTAGGGTGGACCAGCTGAGTGACAATCTCTGCTGCTCCTAAACAGATTAGGGGAAAATATTTGGCTGCTGAGTCCGTTCTGTTAGGGAACAGGTTATTGATTTGAACTCAAAATTTATTTTGCTGTTATTAGTTCTCTAACTATTTTAGTGTTAAATTCTTGTAGTTGGCATAGGTTTTATTTATGAGGTGAATTTTTTAATTGTGTTTTTCATATTTATGTATTTGAATATACTTTAAATTGTTAAGAGTTGATATATTGTTCAATTTGAAGTTCAAATGTACCTTTGCAGTTAAAAGAAAGGTTGTTCTTAAATATAGTTGACCTTTATTTTGTCCTACATTTTTAAAAAGTATCAGTTCAGGCACCATTTAGGCACCGGTACCATTTTAAAAGTATCATATAGCACTGGTATCGACAAAAAACCCCAAATCATACCCAACCCTAGACTCGGAAAGGGGCTCTATGTTAAACCAGCTCTTTACCGATCAGTTAGTAGCTCAGGTCCTTCTCTCAGAGTTCAGGCTCCTCCTTGCAGCTGGCACTCTGCTATTGACAGTAGCCAAAGGGCTCCTCCTCCTGTTATCAGCTATATACAAATGTTTTACAAAGCCAATTTACAACTTTTCAATTATGGCATTACACATCCTCATAGCTTAGATAAGACAGAAGCACATCTGCTCAGATAAATGCTTTGTCTTCTTGGCAGAAATCATTGTGTGATTTGAAGCACACACTTGACTTTTCCTTGTCATTGAATAAGTGTGTTCAAGTGTCTGTAAATTTTGTTGTGGGTTATGTCAGTCCTCAAAATTCACTTTCTCTGATTTATACAGATTGCTGTCCACAGGCTTCTTTTTCTTTCACTCACACTGCATTGATCACCGTAGAGCAGAACAGGGTGTGCTTCATGTGTCACAATGTTTTGAATGGCATATCTGAACCTCCCACAGGAAGATGTTTCGAAAGAGTGCGGTTAGAAGAAAAGTGTGGGATAACACAAGACATGGCTGTCATGCACTTACACTTTCAACCTCTCATGACTGTTCTGATCACTTTTGTCTGTGTTTCTAGTCCCTTAAAGTAGTGGGGTAATGGGTAGAGAAGTGAGCTTGTACCTGAGGGTGTGCCAGATCGAATTCCTGAACTAGCTTTTTAAAACCTGGGTCTAACAACTGTACAGTTGCAAGGCAAGTGTTTTGAGTAAAGCCCTGGGTGCTCTGTTAAAGTTGCACAGTGGCTAGTAGCAATTGTGTGGTTGCTTTGGCCAGCTCCCAGGTATGAGTATAGCTTATGGATAAAATGTGGGTAGGAAACAGTGGAGCACGACTGTCGGTAAACACCTACCAGCCTGTCATTTTTCTCACCACCCAACATTTAAAACATATATTCAGTGGCCAGTTTATTGAGTTTACCCAGGTAAAACTAATGTAGTTTGTGGTGCTGCTGAACTGTATTTCAAGGTGTACAGGGAGGTGTTTCTAATATTTGTCCATCCAGTCAATGTCAAGCGGGGTAGACAAAATATTTGAAACACTTCTCATCATAAAGCAAAAGATTACCAACCAACGAGCTTCAGGCTTGTAGATTTTGCATGTTGGAGCAGCTGATGGTAGCACATCATGGTAAGGAAGGTTTAGATGATGTGCATTTAAACAGACATCATTTTTAAGGGGGATAAATAATGGCTTCTCAGTTAGCTTACATGTCAGTGACTATATAACACTCTCCTGTAACTGTTTCTGACAATTGACGGACTAATTGTTTTCTCATTCCTGGTCAAAAAAGATGAATTAGTATAGTCCCACATAAAATCCCACTTGTAAAACCAGTGTAACCATTCATAGTGAAATCATTAGCATTGGGTTTCCTTAGTCCTTGTTCCTTTCTGAAAGGGGATGTGAGGACAGTTAGACATGGCTGAAGTACTTGTGTCACTCAAGTAACCCTTTTAGTGTGACATTAAGATAAACAGTTATGCTAGCAACTGTCCCGTTACTGCACAAATATGTCCATTAAATGATAACAAATGAAAACATTTTACTAAGAATTGTGTAGAGCTTGAAAGGGAAATGTTTTTGCACAAGCTGTAAAGGCTACCAAAAGTCCTATGAGTTGTAAGAGTTCTTGTGAGCGAGCGGTTTTACGTCCTTTAAGGTAATATTGTCCTGTTGTTGTAGTCATATTCTATATTGGGAGTATGGATCTCAAGAGCACTAAGGACAATACTGCACTGTTGTCTTGCTTTTAAATATGATCTCCAGATCCATTCACGAGTTTCTCTGTATCTGCAGAAAGATTGCCGTTATGCTCTTTGGAGAAGCCTCCTCTCTGGTTGATTTAGGGTTAAGAGATGAATAAAAATGAATGCCCCACAGATTTACATGTGAGACGGTCAGGAGCAAACCCAGTTACAGCCCTGAAGCTCTCTCTTTGCAGTGCAGTGTCAGAAATAAAACAGTGATTCTCAGGAATCAACTGTTCCGCAGAGGTGCCTCACGCTGGAGCATAACAGATCTTTATGTGGAGATTTTTCTCCAGACCAGACTACTGTTGGCCCCCCTTCTCTCCTTAATAAGTGAATGTTGATGTTAAGATCAGTTGGAAAGGGTGGTTTTCTCAGTCGTCAGTCAGAGGTGGTTTCCTCCCTCTGCTACTCTTTTATTAAGGAGCTGTATGTGGAGGAGGGCTTCTGAAATGAATGCCATCTATTCTCATTGAGGATCTGTGAAATTTTGTTTTTAAAGCTGCCAGGCATAATGAAATGGACAACCTCAAATGTCTGACGGATGTCTCGTAGAGTGGGCTTCCAGTAGACCGCATTGGCTTCTTCAGTGCTGCTTGGACATGCTCCCTTTTTCATTGAAAGTTAACAAAACACAGACTTCTCCAGCTCATATCGTGTGTTGTTTTCATATGGAGACAACTTTCTCATCAGATGTTTTCCTTTTTTGTCTTTGTTTGAATTTAGAAGATGTTCAAGATGAAGGCGGTTTGCTGCCACGACTGACGCCCCAGTGCGCTGAACAGAACAAGCAGTCCTGACCTGGCAACATACGAATGGCCCAGGGAAGCCACCAGATTGACATTCAGGTTTTGCATGACCTGCGCCAGAAGTTCCCTGAAGTCCCAGAGGGTGTTGTCTCCCAGTGTGTTCTGCAGGTGAGCAAGTTCAAACATCTGATCTGACTGACTAAAGCCCGGCTGATAAATCAGCTGTCATTTGCTTTTTGCGTATGTATTGGTGCCAGCATGTATAACAGGTAATAAGCTGCAAGTGTTTCGAAACCATTACATGAATAATAGATTATATTTTAACTGTAAAATATCCAGCTCTGTACATATCTTAATCACAGTTTTCACAACTGTAACAACCATTTTTGATAAGAATTTGTTTAATTTTATGTAAAAACCCCCAAAACAAAACAAAGCAAATGATGGCAGATATATCGTCATCGGAATTTTTTAAATTGTCAAATATGGACATCAGTATCAGCTTTGGCTCAGCTGGGCTCTACTGCTAATAGGAAGGCACCAATTATAAATTTCTACAATTCCCATTTCTTAATGTAATAGCCCATAGCAGTGGGGGGTTTTTTTTTTTTTGGTTGTTTGTTTTTTGGGGTTGTCGTTTATATTTTGTTTTTGTTGTTCCCCCTTTTGTGCCAGAGAAACAAACTAATATTTAAAAAAAATAAAATAAAAAATTAACTGAACTGTAATTTCGTCTTCATTACTCTAGTTTTGAATTGCCACAAATTCAGTCATACAAATTTATGAAACAACCTTTAATCAACTTTTTTCACATTAAAAAACATATTAAACAATTACTGCTTCGATAGCTTTTTTTACTGAATAGAAACAATTATTTTTAATCAACTGTAATTATTTCATGCCAAAAACTAAATACTCACGTCTCCAGACGCGTGAAAACATCCTTTTGTCCTGAAGATTTCCTGAGGAAGATCTCTGTTTGTTTTTATTGTCTTCAGGATGAAGTTTGTCTTTAGCCATGCTTTGTAGCCTGCGCAACATCGATGTAACATAACAAAAAAAACAACAACAGCTACTGCCCTCGGTGAATGTCATATTATTTGCCGATTGGCCGATAGCAGTCAACAAGATGTTTGGCTGATAAACTGGTGCATCCTTAATGCTAAGCATTGCTGTTTTAAAAGAGCAATACATGAGTGTAGAAGGACTGAAACAAATTCACAGACTGACAAAAATATTTAACAGATGACTCAACATTAGTGAATCAGTGATCGTGTCATTGTTTGTTTGTTTCATGTCAGCCTGCTTTATTTTACTGTCGGTACTTACGTGTCTGACTGTCTTACTGCAACAAATGAACCAGGCCAAAATTGTATCTGTGTGTTGTGTTTTCTAAGCCTTAATTATATGCCAGTTAGGAAACTGTATGTGTCATTGTTAAGAGTTGCAAACTTACAATCTAACTGTTTGATGATATGGTATTTGTTGCCTTTGAGGATTCTTATGTTAATCCTTGATAATAACTTTATTTCCTGTCTCTCTTTCCTTCAGAACAACAACAATTTAGACGCCTGCTGTGAATACTTGTCCCAGGTCAGTCCGGGCTACCTGTACAGTGAAGAAGGAAACCTCAGCTTTTCTGACGACCCCAGCTTCATCAGGCTTCGTAATCACATGACCCAGCTGAACCTGGGCCCGCAGTCTCAGAATGTGCACGTGTCCCCGGTTCGGGACGGCCTGAGAATGAACGGCAGCCGGACTCTGGCCCACAGCCTGAGTGACGGGCCCCTCCCGACAGGCCAGGCCCCCAACAGTGACTTCTTTCAGCAGGAGCCCCAGTCAGCCCCAGTGCAGGTGCCCTCCAGCATCAATGTGTTTGGTGTGATGGAGCCCACACGCAAACCACAACCTCCACAGCACCTTGGACTCTACCCTCTGGGTGTCAAAGGAACGACTATGGGTGTCCAGACACCACGCTTCAACCCTATTACCGTGACGCTAGCCCCCAATATCCAGACGGGCCGCAATACCCCCACTTCTTTGCACATACATGGCGGCCCACAGTCGGGCCTCAGCAGTCCACAGGGTAACTCTATCTACATCAGGCCCTACGTTAGCCAGACCGGTACGACCCGGCAGAACCAGCAGCAGGGAGGCAGGGCCCAGTACAGCCCCACCTCCCAGCCCCAGCAGCAGATCTACCAGATCTCACATCCCCACTCCCTGTCCAGCTCCTGGTCCGGCCCTCAGCACGCCTCCTCCTCACATACCTCACAGCACCAAACCCAGGGCCACCAGACCTCTCACGTCTACATGCCAATCAGCTCCCCAACAAATCCCCAGGCGCCCTCCATTCTTCCCACTGGAAGCCAGGCCTCTTCCTCCGGTGTCTCCTCATGCTCTTCTTCCTCGTCCTCCTCTGTCATGCCCACATCCCTGTCGACCATCAGCCAGTACAACATCCAGAACATCTCCACTGGCCCGCGGAAGAATCAGATAGAGATCAAACTTGAATCTCCTCAGAGGAGCAACTCCACAACAACAACTGCCGTGCTGCGGACAAGCAGCGGGCCCCGGTCCTCCTCCACCTCCTCCTCCTGCCCGTCCTCTTCATCCTCCTCGACCGGGGTAGCTACTGTCCCCACCACCCCTCTCTCCATCGGAGGCCCAGGTCTGAGCCGCAGCCAGCCCACTGTTTACATCTCTGCCAGCCCGCCTACTGCTGCTACCACTCCCTCTGAGGAGGCCGTCGTGGCCTCAGCTGGCTCCCGCTCCCAACCTAAGTTTTACATTTCTGCCAACGCCTCCAGCGATGACAGTGGGGGTAGGAACCCTCCCACAGTCTACATCTCAGCCAACCCTCCGTTGCAGGGGCCGTCGGGGGCCAGGAACATGGGGGGCCAAGTGAGCATGGGCCCCGCCTACATCCACCACCATCCACCTAAGTCCCGTGCCTCTTTAGGAGGGGGAGGCACAGCTTCTTCCCCACGTGTGGTGGTGACTCAGCCCAACACCAAATACACTTTTAAAATCACAGTATCTCCCAATAAGCCCCCAGCCGTGTCCCCTGGAGTTGTGTCCCCGACTTTTGAGCCCAACAACCTCCTCAGCTTACCCTCAGAACACCACTTCCCGGAGCCAGACCCCCTCCATCTCTCAGATCCGCTGTCGCCACACAGGGAGAGGCCGAGTGAGCCTCGCAGACTCAGCATGGGCTCTGATGATGCAGCATACACACAAGGTGAGCAATGCTGAGTATCATCACGTAGATCATAAGTCCAGCCTCTGGGCCCTTGGCTCTGGGCAAATGCAAAAGAAGGCAAGGAAAGTGTATTAATGTAACATACTATTTCATATCATATTCAGAGGTAGCTCAAGGTGCTTTACATAAAAAAGGTAGAATGTTAATGATAATAAAAAAGAAATAAAAAGGCAAATGAGAAGACTAAACATAAATAATTAAATGAATTTTCTAAAAAATTATGTATTCACAACTCCTTACTCAAAAGTATATTATACCAGTAAATAAAGTATTTACAAACCCTTTAAAACCTTTTTTTTTTTTACAATGTTCATTTCCTCTCTGGATTATTTTTAATAATAATTGACATTATAACTTGCACAGCAAAATGAAATCTTGAAGCTATTTTCACAGCACGCAAGTTTGCGGACACATACTTCAGATAAGGAGGTAAACGCCCACAGCTTGGACCAAACAGACAAAAATGTCCAGAAATGGTTTACACTGTGATTCCTCCACCAAGTAGGCCTCTGATGTCCCGTTAGAGCTGTTTGGGCCGTTTATTGGTTGTTTAGCAAATGTCAAGTGGCTATAGAGAGCCCAGTGATGAGGCAAAAAGAGCAGTTTTCAGACCCATTTTAACTGTGAGTGAAGGTTTTTTTGCTACCAGCAGCGGGTCTAAATGCTTTTTCCATTGCTTCCTGCCAAGAAAGTAATTTTACTATAAAGTATACTGTGTGATTTTAAAAGTCTCTTTCCATAACATTGACTGTAATGTATTTCTTCAGCCAAACTGTGTATACTTGCTGCCACTAATGTTCAGTTAGTGTAGAAACAGCACTCTGCATGTCCGCCTCTATGAGGTAGATAAAAGTAAAGGTGACTCGCTCAGTGAGGGCCGGCGTGATGACGGCAGCGTGAGTCCTCCTCACTAAATGCTGCGTTTGCTCCGACGACCCCTGAGACTGGTGGATTCTGTAGTGTGAGTCAAACGTGTCAGAGCACACTGCTGTTTCCTTTTTTGGGCTTTTGACTGTATTACGTGTGAGTCACCGGCTGTTGCTCCTGCATTGCGGTGACTACCACCTAGAGGGGCTTCACAGCGGGCATGCTGCCTGCATGCTGACCCTCATCAGCCCAATTTCCTCCTACTTTATCTGCCTTGGCTTGTAAAATGTATATTGACACCAGCACTGTACCTGATAAAGACACACCTGTCACCACATAGCTGTTAATAAAACAATAATGTGTTAACTATCACTTGTCACTATTTACACGAGAGCTGTAGCTGTTACTGTTTGGCAGCAGAATAACATTATTGTTATTACATAATTTCGTTGAAGACTTGGTTCTGGTTGGAAAGTGAAGGCCTGTTTCAAATGAGACAAATTAAATCTGGTGCCATAAGACATTACCCCTTTGATTCTGCACATATTCCTGCGGGACACTGTATGTTCTTTTATTTTTATGTGTTTGTTATTGTGGGTATAGTGGGTTAGTAACCTCACACAGCTAGATTACAGCGTGTTTTTTTTTTTTTTTTTTTACAGAGAGTTTTTTCTAAGATATTAAAGGAGCACTTCAACCACAAAATAACAATTTGTATATCAATTATTCACCTTATGTTACTTTTAATTAATTAACAAAACTTTGTTTTTCTTGCATGCCTCCACAGTGAATGAAGAATCCAAAAATTGAGAAAATTCTTGATGAATTGAAGTAAATTGGGGCCGTGTTTAACAACAGCAAAACTTTATTTAAACATCTGTTTACAAACTCTCACACAAATCCTGCAGTATAATCCAAGTCTCATTTATCCAGTTATAAGCTTGGTACTTCCTAAACACATGCACTCTTGTTAAAACTGAACTGAAAGTGAAACTTATTCGTGCCCCCTTCAAAGCCAGACTCTCCTTATAAAAATGTTAATTGTACCTTGCTGAACACAGGAGCTGCTGTCTACCACTGCCTTGATCAGCTAGTTAGTTTGTGGTATTGTATGATTAAGTGTTTTAAGGTTTAGTCTGGATTCACCAATGTCACACAACAACACAAAAACTACCAATTGAGGAAGGGGTAGGCCACTAGCCTCACCATTCACCTATGACAAATTACCGTTTTTGTCAGTGGGGTCTGGCTTTGAAGAGAACACAGATATGTTTGACTTCCAGGTCAGTTTTAGTCATAATGCTGGTTTTTGGGAAGTACTGAGCATACAACTAGATAAATGAGACTTGGATTATACTGCATGAGTTGTGTGAGAGTTTGTAAATGTTTGTCTTGATGTGATTTTGCTGTTGTTTTCTTTATGAATTTAACCTTACACAGGGTTAGTAACTGATATACAAACAGTCATTTAGGGGGTGAAGTATTCCTTAAAGGTTTTGGAAAAATAATTAATCTAGTCTCAGGTGTACTAGATCATTGAGTGAACCTTTGAATAATAATGTGACTTGTTGGCTCCCCAGATTCCTGCATCTCAGAAACAATTAAAAGCAGGTTTTGCGGGTATAAAAAGTGTTACTCTGTAACTGCAGGACCTGTTTGGCAGCTTAATTTGGTGGATAGGTTAGGAGAAATTAAACAGTGGGTGAGTGGGCCGTTTGTCGAATCAGGTGCAAGACAGGGTCATTGTGATGCCTGAGTGAGGAAGAGGACTGTCAGTCATCTTTTGTACTGTAAAATGACAAAAAATAGTGCTATGTGTTTTCCAAGAAGGAAGACGAAGCTTAAACTACCATCATCACATAATAAATAAAATAGAAAAAAATAAATAAATAAAAATTAAAAAGCTGGACACAAAGACTGTTATCTGCTGCCAAGAAACTAAAGGCACATTTGCCTCATCAAAGTTGAATTTAACACTGTAAAGCAGGGCAGTGTGTTCATATGCATTGTGTCATGTTCAGTTCACATTCATTTGTATGCATGCTGGGCTGTTTATATATTAATACCATTTAGTTCATGTGCTCTCATACTAGCAGTTTAGCTCCAAGATATTTTGACCAGAGAACAAGTGTACGCTCACCATCTTCTCATAAGTCGTGAAGTGGCGTGTGTTTGTGTGTAGCAGCAGAGAGCCAGAGAGTTGTTTATCATTGAATGTCTGTGCAGGAGGTGTTACAACCTGCCAACAGATGCAGGAACTATAATGAATTATGGGAAACATGCTGTAGAGACTTGAGCAGGACATGTGCACAGTTAAGGTTTTGTATTAAACAGTGCAGCAGAATGCGCCTGCAGCAGTTTGCTAACCGGGATACGTCTGATCTCTCGCTGTTACCACAATAGGTGATGAAATGCAGACCGATAGAAAGCCCAAGGAATCTGATGTAGTTCCCCTGTCTCTCCTTTCATAAAGTTGTTTTTATGCTCAAAACTGGTTTGACTGGTGTATACAGAGATCATCCTGTGGCGTATCTGAAAATACAGTCAGTACAGCACATTGTCCTTCAAGTGACTGTTGTCAGCAGTTTTAATTTTCCACCCTGTTTTGATCTGTAGTTTTTAGTAACAGGAATCTTCGCAATATAATACTCAATGAGTGTCTCTCCCTCTTTGATTTTCTGTCATGCTAAATGATGTTTACATTGTTCAGTTTACTAGTGATTGAATGTTGACAAGACAATCGATGACAGTGGTGTCTGTGTGTGTTCTCCAGCGTTGTTGGTCCATCAGAAGGCCCGCATGGAGAGACTGTGGCACGAGCTGGAGCTGAAGAAGAAGAAGCTGGAGAAGCTAAAAGAGGAGGTCAATGAGATGGAGAACGACCTGACCAGGAGACGGCTGGAGAGATCCAACTCGGCTTCCCAAATTCCTTCTGTAAGCTTAATTCGATGGTTTTAAAGGGGACCTATCATGCTTAATTTCAGTCATACTTGTATTTTGAATTTCTGCTAGAATATGTTTACATACTTTTATGGTCAAAAAACACATTTTTCTCCTCATACTGTCTGAGCTGGAACTCCTGTTATCACCTTCTGTATGAAGCGCTCTGTTTTAGTCCTGTCTCTTTAACCCACCCTGCTCTGATTGGTTAGCATTTCTAGTCTTCTGTAACTCAATGTCTCTGCACCATCAATGCAGTCCAGGGAATGACTGTAACGGAGTACAGCGGCACATTCTACCAGGACGAATCTCCAATTAAAGCTTCTTAACAGGACCAGACATGTTTCAGTAGGAATATGATCCGAAATCAGTGAGAAATAACAACATCTGCAACCAAGATAACATGTTTCCCTGACGTTAGCATGTAGCTACATGTAGCAGTGTAGGCTGCTTGCTGTAGCATGCCTGGAGCAGATTACCATTAAGAAATCCATTAGGAGCTGACGTCGGCTTTTCTCAAAAGTAGAAAAGCTTTTTTTTTTTTATTGATGTCTTATTTTAGATGAACATCCGACATTGTATCTAAGCATAAAAGGTCACCTTTAAAGATATAAATGTGTTGCATTACTTTTTTCTTTAATTCAACAGTGACAGTTGAAATGTAGACAGAAAATGTAAGAAGAGATAGGTGGGTAAATAATAACACAATGGTCCCAGGACTTGGTCTTTACCAGCAGACCTCTGGATGCCCTTGCAGCCCAAGCCTTTCTTTTTTTTTTTTTTTTACAAACTGTGATATTTATTGTTGAGAACAGTAATCATCAGCTTTAGTTAACAGCAGCCAGAATGTAGAAAATTTGGGAGAGGGAAACATCATTCACTGGCAGATCAATCAATTTAAAAACAAATTCAATGTGATTGTATTAGCAATCATCAGAGATGTTCTTCTCTTCACAATTGCAAACAAATGTTTTTTTTCTGGTTAATACTGAAGATAAAAAGCTGAGCAGACAAAAACACAATGATCTGGGTCACATTGCCATTCTTGGTTCCTGTCGATGCTCCTACACCCTGAAACTATGCTGATTGCAGGGTCTGTTTATGATTTGGCTGATTCAGTTCCATATTTTCAGACCGAGAGCACACAGTTTCTGTCAGATTCACTTCACAGCTCATTCTGGAGCTGTGTAGCAAGTTGTGCAGCGAAAGCGGCGATGGTGAGAGTTCAAAAGAAAACATAAAGCGAATGTGTCTTTTTATATTTATCTTCAGCAAAGCTTCATGTTTATGTTAGATTTGCAGCGGTGAGTTTGTTGAAACCTCTCGGGTTCAGATCAAGTGCCGCTCTGAGCTTCTTGTTGAATCAGCTGTTTTTGTCGGTTATTACAGTTTGAGTGAACAGAGGGGGAAGTAGCTGCGGAAGGTTAATTGGCTGGTGTTGCTGAGCTCAGTAGCTCCTTGGTTCAGTGTTGTTTACTGAGGCGAGCCAGTTGGGGAAAGCAGAGCAGCTCTCCTCCTGACACGGTCACAGATCTGCTCCACTGACTTAGAAGCAGGATGTCTTAGAGCTGCCTGTGTGTGTGATGGCTGACCAGCTGATCCCTTCCTGTCTCGTTCTTTTTCAGATTGAGGAAATGAAGCAGTTGCGATGCAAAAACAGGTTACTGCAGATCGACATTGACTGCCTCACCAAAGAAATTGATCTCCTACAAACAAGAGGTATGATTCTGGCTTTCAGCTCATGTACACGTGTTGTGTAATAATAGTAAAGTTATCATTAAGTCATTGAGTGAGGGAGGTCAGTTTGGATCGAGGGTTGTGCAGCTGCTCACATCCTCTCTGCACACGCACTCAAGGTGCTGCCATTGTACTGTTAACTACCAGTCCTTCCTGAATTGCATCCTGTTGCTGGTTGGTAACACGGGATTTATTGGCCCCCTGGCAGCACTCCACTGCTGACAGAAACCAAGCCACCGACCAGCTGCTTCACACAGGTGGAGGAAGGCTCACATTTATGACAATGCCTGTTACTCACTAATGTCACAGACCTGGAGATACCTGGGATTTAAAGTGAGATATGTGACCAGCTATGATGTCAAGCCACAGACAGTTTTCTAATTGTTTATGTATAGCTAGCAGTCAGAAGTGATGGCTATGAAACATGAAGTGGTATTTGATATGGCACACCAAGACATGAATGATGACATTTTATATCCCAGAGGTCAAATGCCAGCTTCACTGTGACATCATAATGCTCTGCATAAACACTTTTTTCACCATTATTCAGCATCATAACTCGATCGTTGACTCTAATCTTTGGTGTTCACCTTGAAACTGTGCTGATTGTATCGATCGTCTATTCTTCCGGGTAGAAGATGTGTGTGAAGCATCCATGTTTTCACAGACATGGATGTAAACTCTAAGAGAAACCTGACTGGTGTGCAAAGGCATACAGCCACAAGACGGTAACTCTAGTTTCCATCTGTTCACAGGACCACACTTTAATCCCAGTGCAATCCATAATTTTTATGACAACATTGGATTCCTCGGTCCTGTCCCACCCAAACCCAAAGGTACTTTATCTATCGGTAAGTTTAGAAACGGTTGCATGGTCACTTGTGTGGACACTTTTTAGATTAATCTTTTCAGATTCACTACATTAGTATTGGCCCCTTTTATAATCTTGTTGATAGATTATTTATATTTTTATATCTATTTCATTTATTTCCTTATGTGCTAAGGTCAAGCCAGGCATATGGTTGTAATTTGTAATATCAACTTTTCATTCAGTCATCCATCCATTCATTCATTCCTTGCATGGTAACAGCTTGTGTTTACTAAACCACACTGGATAATAGGCCACAATATGCAAAACCACCTGTACTGCCCACAAAGCATCTATAAGATTGATGTTACTAACTTCACTGTTCCATTCATGTTTTTATCAGGGTTGTACCAATATGGGTTGCTGAAAGCCAACACCAAAATCAGCATATAGAAAAAGAGCCTTTTGTTTGAAAGGCACTGTCCAAGATTTAGCTACGTTTCAGTGAATCAAAGGATATTACACTTCCGGATATCCTGTTGGAAACTGATGCCACATGGAGGTCATCCAGTTTATTATCCCGACTGCACAATGGCTACCAGGATGCTAGTGCAGCTGGTGCCCATTTATTCTTCATCTCTCCCCAGTATTTACTGATGTTAACACTTATAAACCTTGAACGGGCTTACCAGCAGCAAGCTAGCTAGAAGTAGGCAAGAGGAGACTTTAGAAACTGGTGAGGTAATTTCCTCACCTTGATGAGTGACTCTGAGCCACACACCACCACTGTCCAAAGCCAACGACAAAAAGCACAACCACGACTTGCAAAATAGACAAAAGAGCCTAACTTTAGCACAAATTTAGTGGAGCTGACAGAGAGGTGACTGGAAGTGCTTCCGTCATTAGGTGTAGTCGATCATTACATTACAAATCAGCCCAGTATATTGGTTTAACCCCGTCTATGACTGATAGATTTCTTCATTTCTGCACTTTCCTTCTTTTCCTCCTACCTGCTCATCAATCTTTTTCATCCATCCGTCCGCCCTCCTCATCCATCCATGCATCCCTTGCTCTTTGCTCGGCTCCATCATCCCTGGGCCAGACAGGAGAGGATGTAGATATAATGTGACCTCTGAGCTCATGATGGAGCCCTCCTCTGGTCCTCCCCCTTCTCTCCCACTTGGTTGGTATCTCTGCTCTTCTCCTCTTCCTTCAATCTTCCTCCCTTTATCATCAACCATGTATCCTGTCATTTACGAGCTCCACAAGCTTTTTTCTTTTTTTTTTTACCCCTCTTGATTTATAGGTTTGTCTTTATGTAGCAGGTCTTTTAATTATCTCAACGGGAGAGTTCACCCCAAAAGTCATAAATACATATTTTTCCTCTTACCTGTAGTGCTGTTTATTAATCCAAATTGTTGTGGTGTGAGTTGCCGAGTTTTGGAGATATCAGCCGAAGAGATGTCTGCCTTCTCTCACATATAATGGAACTAGATGGCGCTCAGCTTTTGGTGCTCAGAGTGCCAAAATAATACATTTGAAAAACTCAACAGCAATGTCTCTTTATAGACATCATGACCTGGTTACTCAAGATAATCCACAGACCTTGTTGTGAGCAGTTTCACTACATTTGTTAACTGTATCACCACGCAGAAGGAAAAGTGCATCTGCTCATGGATGTGAGGCTCATGCTCGTGACAGCGTCAGATGTTAACACTAATGGCGTCCTCCTCAGCTGAGCTGTGACGTTAGCTACTGTTTACTAGGTGCTACGTTAGTTAGCAGTAGATGCACTCTACCTTCTGCACGGTGATTCGGTTGGTGGGTGTAGTAGAAACAAAGCAGGGACAGCTAAATATAGCAGTTTAAGTGTACCTCAGAAAGTAAATATTTTAAATGTATTCTACTGTAGATGTTCATTTTAGGAAGTAAATAAAGTCAGTTTAATATAAGACCTTTCACAGAGTAAGGTCCCAAAGTGCTACTGAAATTTAAGTCGGAGAGACTGAATGACATTTGCATTCTTTTTGGAAATATGATATAAAGACTACAAATCTATGATTTGATTAAAAAAAGTAAACAAATGGCAATACATACTCAAGTATCATGATTGTATTGAGTCAGGACGTAAGAGTATCATCCCAGTAATCTGTTGGACAAATAGGTGCTAGCTTAGTTAGCTTGCTCAAATATCGGCTTTTCCATCACAACAAATTTAACATTCCTACATTAGTAGCTTGCAGTGTACGTACAAGCAGTGTAGGGAGGAGGGGCCAAGTTTGAATGTTGTGTTTACAAACCGTAAGCGAGAGTTCCTGCGCAGTGTACCTTTAAATCTTTACTGCCAAGACTGATACACAGGTGTTCACTTCGCCACAGCCACAAATGTAAATAATGTGCATGTCCATGTTTTCAACATTTTATGGATAAACTTAATGAGTTGCACTACTTTTTCTGTATTCTGACTCTTCCTCCTCTTCTTCACAGACCCGGGCAGTAAGATTGTGAAGCCCATCGCAGACCAGGAGGAGGACGAGGGGACGCAGTGGGGCTGCACTGCCTGCACCTTCCTCAACCACCCCGCCCTCAACCGCTGTGAACAGTGCGAGTTCCCGCGGCACTTCTGAGCCAACGAGGCCGCGCCGCCCCCTCCTCTGCCCGCCTGTCTTCTACCAGACCAGAATAGAAAAGGGCCTTTCTGTTTCCTTTTTACCCTAGTTGTATGAAAACTAGGACGGGGCGTAGTCATCGTGCATCATGCGTCCTGTTTTCCTTGATTTTTTTTTTTCTTTTCTCCTCTCTATGGTTTGTAGAATGCTGTCCACTGAAGGCTTGACTGGATAGTGTTTACAGCTTGTGTTTTTTCATAAAGGCTGGCAGAGTCGGATGATACCTCACCTTCGAGACTCAGATGGCGAGGGGGGTCACCTCCCCCTTTTCTGCTCGACGGGTGACACGTTAACCCTGGGGATACCTCGCTGCTCCCACTTACAGTATTATGAGTGTGGCCCTGCAGTGTGACGGCACACATACACACACATACACACATGCACACACACACACACACACACACACACACACACACACACAAAACACAGGTGCCAATGTGCCTTTTTGCTGATTACATTTTTGTTTTTTTTCTTCCTCTGTGGTGGCATGACCGGGGGATTGGGAACTGTGTTCAGCCACTGCTCTCCACCTGAAGGGAAAACTAACAGACTAATCGTGGACTTTAAAGTTTGTTTGCTGTTTCTAGAGGATGTCAAAAGGGGGAACCGGCAGTGTGGCTGCCGCTCAAACGTGCCTCTTATCCTCCCCCCCTTCAGTATCCCCTTTTCTGTCTCTTCAGTCATGAGTTAATGAAAAAAAAGAAACTAAGTTGCATGCTTTGTGTACAGTACACGGAGGCAGAAACTCCCCTTGAGCTTTTTACTGTACATAATTTTAGAATGTGCCTTGAAAGCCTTCTTCCTCACACTATGAATCACTTGTATTTCCTGTAAGTATAGCTTTATAGACTTTATTAACTTTTTTTGTCTTGTTTTGTTTCCCTCTTTCAAACGAATAAGCACCATGCTCCCTTTTTAAGCTTTTTACTTGATTTCTGTGAGAGTTGAAGCCTTGCAGAAGGAGAGGAGCAGAGCGGTAACAACCCTCGCAGTCATCATGAAGCTACGTCTGCCCGGTCCGTTCATCGCTTGTGTAATTGCTGAGTTTCCTGTGTACGATCTGCAGATGCAGCAAAGAGGAAGGCGATGGAGGAGTCTATTTTTTTTTTTTTTTTTTTTTTTTCAGGACGCCAAATATGTCGGGACTGTCGGGGGAGGGAAGGGGTCAAAAAGCAAAATTTACAAACTGCCATCTTATCTGACAACTGGAATGTAGGTTTAATGTTTGAGGACAGCTACACCTCAGTGCAGAGAGACTCTCATTTACAAGTACAATCAGGATGTTACCGCAGATCAATGTCAAAGTGCTCCTGGAACAGCTTATTGGGTTCAAAGTCTCCATGTTGCTATGCACCTGAATTAGGTTTTTGTGAGGTAACAAAGTGAATATGTGTTTCTCTCTATGATGGTCCTATGCCTTATATACAACAGGTCACAACATCTTGGAAGCAGACAACATGACTGTCCACTTTGTATACTCGTATTTTTATTTGGCTCATGTCATCCTCCTAAGCTTTTATCGATGAGGGTGTTTCTAAAGTTTACTTATCGTCATTAACTTACCTTAACTGTGGAATAGTTACTTTGTTTTGTTTTGTTTTTTTCCACACTTGTGAAATGTTGCCTTGCATCAGTGCCTTTAGAACTATCCAATTTGTATTGATGATCTATTCTGTCACATCCGAGTGCCATTTTTAAAACCCAAATTTTTAGTATTGTTTAAACCCATTTAAAAGTAGATGAATTATTGTCTCTTAAGCACTTATGCCATACTTTTTTTTTTTTCCTTTTTTCCAATCCAAAGAAACCAGTTTTCAGCTTTACCTGCACCTTGGTGTGAAGAGGCAGTTTATTCATGTTTTATTAAATGGAGAAAAAAAAGTAATTTGGATATCTAAAGTGTTTTTTTGATTTTAGCTGGGAAAACTGTCTTTGTAACAGATAAGTTATTTGTAAAAATAATTAAAAAAATCTATTCTGATTTTTTTGAGGCTTGTCTTTGTGATACTGATGCAACATTCAGGGTGTTTTTATCCACTAGAGGGCAGAAGAGATCAACATAGTTGTCAGTGGAGACGTCAACTCTCACCACCTGCTTACAGGAATAGTCCAGCCAAATGTTTTCATTTTACTATATAGAAACCCTGTATAAAGTACAGTATGCTGGAAGTTTTCGACACCAGTGACAATTTTTTTTGTGTAACCCTAAGTCGACCTTTTTCATAGATGTGTTGACTGGTCATAAAGGGAGAAGCACAGGCATAATCAGTAACATTAATAATGGTGTCACTTTGAGCCCTGTGCTGATAAAAACCTAAGATTCACCCCAGAAACAATGTCTTATATAGTATGCACCCTGAGGGGCTCTGTGGTCCCCAAAAAAGTTTTCTATTAAATGGCATTACCAAGAGCAAAAATGCAGCGCAAACATCCTTGAATGGAGGTTGAACGAAAGACAGCAGCAAATGTAATGAAACATCAAAAAAACTGAAAATAGGTGTTTGGATTTCCACAAACCAACAAATGGATACAAGATACTCTGTTTTTTTGGACATTTTCCTAACGTTTGTTGCTGTCTTCCATTCGGCCTCTGTCGAAGTCTATTTGCACTGATATGCTTTCATTTTTTGGGGCACTCACTTCTCCTGTACGCTATTCGATAGAACATTTTTCCTGGGACCACAGAGAGCCTAGAAAGGTGAGTACTATATACAATTTTGAATGTTTTTGGGTGAATTATTCCTTTAATGTTTCCAAATCTTTACATTGGCATAATGAGGTTAAAGGGTTCTGACGGTAATAGATCTAAACTAACTGAGCAAACATTTTGTTCGGTCATTGCAGGAAAACGATGGGTACGTTCCATTTAGGTTTCATTAGTGTTGTGGCTCACTGGGGAAGGATTGTACCATTACTAATGTTATTAATTATGCCTGTGCTTTTTCTTTTGCGACCAGTCAACATGTCTCCAGTGAAAAAGGTCGACTGAGAGTGGCCCGAGTTCGAATGCAGCCTGTGGCCCTTTGCTGCATGTCATCCTCCCTCTCTCTCTCCCCCTTCACACTTACCTGTCCTGTCCATTAAAGGCTAAATGGCCCAAAAATATCTTAAAAAGAAAGAAAGAAAGAAAGAAAACACCTGCATACTAAATATGTTGTGGCACCACTTGAAGGGCTTTTTATTAAGTTTTTTTGACCTTTTGCTTTTAGTCTGAACTTAAAACCCAGGCCAGCGGGGCGTCCTGACACTTGAAAGTTTGAACCAACAGAGAGCGCTGATTGGTTTAAAACCAGGCTGTGTTACTAGAAGACAGTCTTACTATCATGAGGGATAAGTTGATTAATTCAAGACACTTAAGGGGTTAACTAAGCTTAGTATGGCTAAGGTATTGTTATATAGTGGATATTACTTTATGACCCTTCTTCAGTAAAAGGATGAATCTGGTGTTATAAGACTACTTTATTTTTCTTTTTGTCATCAACAATTTCAGCTGTGTATTAATACACATTTTATACATACTCACATGTTGGCAGGTGCTAGATGGTGTATGAATGAATGAATGTTCAAAGACTACATATCACAATGAAGTCTACTAGCCATGTCAAGAACAAGTATAGCAGAAGCTTGGGTTCACTTTCTGTGTTTATTTGAAGAGACAATTCCAGTTGTTTGAAACTACCTTTGACTGTGTCATTGTAACTACTATAAGGTGACGAATGAAGGTTAACATTAAGTATTTTTGTTTGATATCAACAGATGTTTGGGGGTTATTTTATGGGGATGAAATCCTTTATCCAGTACTGTAAACTTTAATAGGTAACCTAATGCCTACTTTTTCTACTTTGTCACTGTAATGGCTAAACAAGTCAAGTCCTAAATCTGAATAAGTGTATATATATATTGACCAATTTAAAGGTTTTATAGCACTTTGTTCCTGTAATCCACCCTTCTGCTGCAATCAGGATACTCATGTTTTTTTAAAAGGTATCCCAGCCACCCCACTATAAAGTTTTGAACAACACATAGTAGAGGTTTGATCCAGATCAAAACTGGAAACTGGATTATGTGATCT
Organism: Epinephelus awoara; assembly: GCA_035609425.1. Classification (NCBI taxonomy): domain Eukaryota; kingdom Metazoa; phylum Chordata; class Actinopteri; order Perciformes; family Serranidae; genus Epinephelus; species Epinephelus awoara. The sequence continues at coordinate 9,497,399 of CM069305.1, forward strand.
AATCTGATATCAGAATTTCTGTTTTCCTTTTGGACAACCCATCTTCAAGATTTGATCCAATCCGATCGCAAAAATACAATCAGATTACTTCTGAACAACTGGGCCCTGTAGATAACCCCTTGAGCCAGACTGAAATATCTCAACAGCTTTCCAATATGGGGAACTAAAAGTCAGGATATTTCCTTTTGAACCCAGACTGGAGCTCTCAGCGTGTTGCAGCAGGTATTTGTCTTTGATGGAAAACACCTGCTGTGTCATCACTAAATGTAGTGTAGCAACACTGGTGGGTTCAACCACCAGAGAGCAGCAGCAGCTTGAAATTTCAATCAGCACTGTGAATATCTTGTTCATCTACTTCCTTTTTGAAGACTGAAACTCTCTCAGTCAGTATCTGGATTCTGACTAATTTAAAAAAAGTTTCCATTATTTTAAGATACTGAGTCATGTTGAGATAAGTAAGTCACTGCTTCGATAAAGGATCGTTTTTCTTCCATCACACAGGCAGAAATGGACTTCCATACTTATATTACCCACCTTTAAGGACAAGTTAATCACTGACAATTATCCGGAGTGATTTGAGTGCTTTTATTTCACAGGAACAGCAAAAACACAAGCCTCTAGAATTTATATAAAAATAGGTCGATGCCATTCTTTACACAAGTACAGAACGGTACGATAGAGTTCCTCACTTTGAGGCAACATGAGAAAAACAACACATGCTGCTTTAATAAAATATTTTCACTGCTACAGTACGTAGCATGTATGGAGCGTAGTGCATTGCACTTTTATACTAAAGAAACATCATTCAGTCTGCTACATTTTCAAGACTTCATCAGATCGAGTCACTTTTAATGCTTAAGATAAAGGCTGAGTTTGGGATGAGCTCAAGCAAGCTTGCCACAGTATGATTCGTATGTAAGCAGATTTTTTTCTCAGTTTTCACTTTGTTTCTGGGATGAGAACTACGACGGGGACTCAGTTTGAGTCAAAAAAAAGAGTCTTTCTAATCTAGAAGGAGATGTGACTGGTCCTGTGGCTCTGGATGAGAGGGATCAGTTCAGACATGTCTGTGATGTGTGGGTAAGTATTCATGACTTGCTCCACCACGCTCTGAGGGAAGAGGGTGCTCAGCTGGCTCCTCAGGCCCTTCCTCTGCTCGCTGGACGGACTCTTGGCTCTGCCATGCACCCATGGGTCCCTTGGTAAGCTGTGGCTCTGTCTGTTGGAGTGCTGTCTCGAGTACTGGTTCTCTGAATAATAACCAGGATGCTCCCTGTTATTTGGTGGCAGAGCTGGACAGGAACCCCATGCTGGGTGGTGCTGGTGGTGGGACACCCTTGTCTCCTGGTGACCACACCTACAGTGGCTGCACATGGGGCGTTCGCAGGACACTGAGCCGTTCTGATGGGGGTAGTAACCTCCGCTCAGGCAGGGCCTCTGGGTGTTACCGCCATAGGACCCTGATAAGGAGTAGTCGTCATGGCTCAGGCTGTAGCTGGCAACGCCGCTGCTGTAGCTGTGGGGCACATCGTGGATGTAGAGCCTGGACATGGAGCTGTCCATGGAGCTGAAGGCCTCGTCCACGTCAGGGCTCGGGCAGAGGTGCAGGCTGGTGTTTGGCTGGCTCCTTGGGCTGCTGGTGTCTCTGTGATACAAGAACTGCTCGCTGGGTGAAGCCCTGAGGGATTGATCCTCTGTGCTCAGGGGCGGAGGAGGGGTGGATGAAATGTATCCGTGCTCCGGCTGATACACAGCGGGGCAGCAGTGTGTGTCTTGCAGGCTGGGTTTGGGCGAGAAGTTCTTGGCTCTGTCTCTCAGCGCTCTCAGCTCATCGGCCACAGACAGCTGTGATTGGTTGGCCCGCTCTGGGTGGTAGAACTTGCACTTGACTCCATAAGTACACTTCTTTCCTAAAAGAAAGAAAGACGAGATTATTTTTGGGCTCCGCAGATGTCAACATGTATCTCCTGAAGAAACTGTCAACACAGGATGTGTGTGTCTGAGTGCGCTGCGAGCCCTCTCTTCCTGTCTGCACGACTGTAAACACAATTTGCTTCACACACAGACCGGCTGTAACCTCGTGCTCTCTTTGTGCGGACAGACTTTACTACTGTGGAACTCTTTGAAGTGATCCCCGAGTGTCTCTCTGGCCCAATCACTGACTGACAGGCGGACAAATAAATCACTCGTCAGCTAATCTCTTCGTGACAGATGGGGTTGGCCCTCTACAAGTTTCATATGCCACAGTCCGGAGCCATCGAGGAGTAAGGACGGACAAGAAAACAGCACCCCCGACTGGCTCTAAACCTCTCTGAAAACGCTCACTTATAAAAATGTTACCAATATGTTATGTTATGTGTTGAAATCAAAGTTTCAGTGAAGCACAGCTTCCACTTTTCAGTTGACTCGACATCTTGAAACCCCAAGTGGGGTGATGTTTCTGGACTTTATACTTCCTCTATGGCAAGATGAAACACTTTGGTGTTGTGAAATCTTTTCTAATCCAGTTGGATAATTTAAAAAAATACACTGTGGTCAATCAGACAGTGTCTGCAATGCGGAATTGCTCAGCAATTCACTCAGCAGCCCACAGAACATACACAGTAGTCATCTCAAGGAAAGTTTTACAAATATAAAACCTCCACGGTTGAAAAAACTCATAATACAAATCGTCATGATGGTCAGAATGATCATTCTGAGCGTGTTAGCATGCTGGAGTTAGCATTTAGCTTGAAGCACAGTACAGCTAAGTAGAGCAAAATGCACTGCAGATTGTGTCCCTTAACGCTGTCATTGTACTGATTTAATCCTCTGGGAGAGTACAAGGAAGTGTAACCTGAGCTGTTGTGTCTGTTGTTGGGTGAAACAGAAAAGTAAACCAACCGTAAGGACAATGCTGCAGCTTGTTGTCTGGGGTCCACGGCTTCTTCCGCAAAAAATCATCAATGGTGGGGCCGTTCCTTCCCAGAGGATCGTCTGGAGGCATGAACCTGCAGCGGCACAGAGACACAGTCAGGATCAGGCCGTATCACATGTGACATTTTGGGTCTCTCTATCTACTGTATGTGTGGAGAATAGGTGCCCCTTTTCCCACTGCCCCTACACACTCCGCACACACCCCTGCATGTGTACAGTGGCCCAAAGCTGCTATCAGACTTACTTGTCATTAGCGAAAGTGTACATCAGCAGCCTCTCCTCTATGAACTTCTTCCACTTGGGGTTCTCCGTCTGCAGGTCACGGTAGTTGTCGTTGGACACGATGATGCCGTCGGAGTCGACGGCCAGCTTGACGATGTAGCGGTCATCGTAGCACACCACCCTCTTCCCGTTCACACAGCGGGATGGCGTGTACACCAGGATCTTCTTCCTCTCCAGCTCATGCAGAATATGTTGATCTACAAAACCAATAAGAATATTGTTGTTTTATTGTTATTATAAGGCTTATTATTACAGGTCCAGGGCTAGCAATGATCTGGTCTTTCTTGTGCCTGAAAAAATCAAGAATGTCTACGCTTTAATGGTCATCTCAGTAGTTTGGTGAAGCACATTAGTTAGTTCAACCTGACTGTGCCATTACTACCTTTACAGTATGCACTTTGACCACTTCACTGTGATCACTGGGGACACTGTCCACTTTGAAGTGCAGGAAATACTTAGTTTCCTTGTGTATGAATATAAGTCAGTAAGTTTGCAGCTTTTGCACCAACACACGGCTGAGCAGATTTGATCTATCACTACAAAGGCTGTATTGCAGTTTATATATTATATTAAATTGTCAAGGTGCTCAGAACACTGGAAATCTATCTTCAGGTCTAGTATGATCATAAATAAATACATATTCTTATTTATAGATTTATTTTTTCCATTCTGTTATGTAAGATGTTTTATTGGGTTTAGACGTTGCTCTTGTCATAAAAAGGGAGGCGTGGTTGACTTAACAGTTGCTAGGGGGCGGAGCTCATGATCAAAAAGTCACTTGAAAAAAATAAAATAAAGTTAGTACTGAGAATTGTTTTGTTTTTTCCTGTGTGGAAGTATTAAAAGGTGAGTGTATGATTGTGTCCGAGCATGCAGCACATAGTCATGTCCCATAAACAGAAGATAACAGCCACAAAATATTAACCTAAGAAAACAAGTCTGCACTGGCTGCAGGGACGACTTGCACGTTGCAGTCCATATAAGCTTTTATCTTTATCTTAGTCTGCTCGTTTTGATAGTGAGCTTTACACCATGATCATAAAAGGTGTGAAACTGCACTTGGCACAGAGAACGCTTCCTTATAAACCGCCGGTGATTGCTTTCAGGAAAGAAGATATTTTTAACCGACTTGATCCAACATGAGCAAGATACTGGATTGTAGTTTTGGTGGTTACACTTCCTTATTGTTTGAGATGTTTTCATGGGCAATTTGATACTTGTTTTTCACTGTGGAACTGGGTGAAACTCATCGGAAGGACTGTCTGCCCTGGAAACCAAACAGGATGAAGATAACCTGCCAGAGTAGCCTGTACAGTTACAAATAAGATACTTGTTCTTATTTCCTTGATTTTTGGTGATAAGGAATTCCCACTCAGTGTAATGGCTTCTATTTTTTCTTCCGTTTATTCGAATGAATCCAATAGTTTTGCTGCTGTGAGTGTAAAATGCATCATTTTACTTAGAATTAAGAGATGAAGAACAGCAAAACTGATATTTTCTTACATTAAAAAATATTTGTACATTAAAGTGGCTGGATTATTCTGACATGGTTATTGATTATATAGTTATTTATTTATTTATTTTTTTAAGTTAGTTTCCTGATCAGCTATTAATTTGTCATTCAAAAGTCTTTGTTTCAGCCCTCATATATGTTTAACATTCTGAACATACTGTATTTCATACACTTCAGCAAACAGCAGACAGAAACAATTAGAGACTGGCAGGTGAACACAGAGGAGCATGTTACAGCTCAAGCCTGTAACAGTCTGTTAGAAGCTGCATGACGCGCCTGTATAAGGAAGCTGGCATGTCAAACAGCCCAGTCACTACAATAAAATGTTGGCATACATGTTACCGTCACATGCTTTATCTGTATGACGTATCTCAGAACTCAGTTTCTCATCAGGAGGAAGAGGGGATGGTTGATGGTGTGACACATAGATGGGCTGTCTGCAAAGCAGCAGATGGCACAAGACCGCTGATATTGAACAACAAAAACTGATGTTTTTAAACAACAGTTTGGGACATGTTCAGCTGCGTTTTTAGTGACCAAACAGTCTTTTTTAACCAAAAAATTATGTTTAATTATTAATTATTATGAATTAGTGGTTTTTGTGCCTGAACCTAACTACAAGTTAACCAAAGCACTGTCACAACATAAAATTGAGACTGAATTGTAAAGAAACAGAAAACTTCAACATATCCACAATATGTAAAATGTTGGTTTGCAGTAACGTAAATGCCAACATTTATTCTGCCCAGTTGGGTTGTGTCAAATCCTGCTCTGCTACAATGCTCACACCGTTGAAACAAAATTTAAGTGTGGGTGCATCCATGAAAGAAGTTTAAATTCTGGTTGGTCCTGATTAACAGTACTTTAATAAGAAGGTTATTGTGGTTGTTGTGTGGCACAACTTCCTCTACAAGAGTCTTGTGGCACCACAGTCACCGTCACATTTCATTCATTGCCTATAAACGACCTGCAGCTATGTTAACTGTGATGTTAATATGACATCACAGTTGGGTGAGGTCAGACTTGAGCCCAGAAAGGAGAAAATGTGCACACAAACTCTGATTTAACTGTCCTAAAGAACACAAATAGCATGTGAGCGGTTGGCACTTCCCTTAAACTGACCTCACAGGGTGTCAGAATGAGCAGACAGTGCAACCTCAGCTCAGTCAGGTGACCTTACCAGTGATGGGTGCCTCAGGTCGCGGCTGCTCCTTCCTCCACAGGGGAACAAACACGGTGATGTCTCGCATCCCTTTGTCCCTGAACCAGTTCACTGCCAGCTGAAGGCCCTGGCACGAAAACACCTTCTTGTCGCCATGGCTACAAAGACACAGAAGCTGGAGTCAACAAAAAAAACAGCGACTTCTTCTTTTGTATTTCTCTGCACGTTATGCACACACACGTATCTCTTCTCCCTTTTTCAGGAAGTAAACGGTGTTGCAAGGCTCAGAGTTCTCTAAAACACAATTGCAAAAGCATAGAGATGAGTAACTTAACGCAGAACTGAGACTGTTCACGTGCACTCTGTAGCAAAGCGTGAATCTCTCCTTAATCCTAAAATTAAATTTTACTGTAAATGATTGTGCCTTGCGAAACAGTGGCAAGATTTTTATATGGAGAAACTAAAGTTTTCTCACACAGCAAGGAAAACCATGTCTGGCAGCATTTGGTGGAGTCATCAGATCTAAACCCTGATAATAACTTATCAAAGCTTCCGATCAGTGAACATGATAGGGATACACCAGTGCCGAGAAGTCCTTAGAGCTTTGTACATTTGAGAAAAACAGAATAAGGGCTTATTTTTTGGGAAAAATGATGGATGGCTTTAAAAGTACTTTTTAAAATGTTACATCCCGAGGGAAGAGTCATGGCTGATATTTTATAGCAGTTTACACATTTTTTTTGACGTGATAAGATCTTGAGTGAAGAAACAAGGCCTCTACTCTATTTCCCTGAACTAGACCTTGAAAAAGTTATTGAAAAGTCCTTGAATTCAGTGAACAACTGAACCTGAGAAATGTGGAAATCATGATCATAACTTGCCGCAATGTCTGACCTGTTATCAGATCTGTTAGGACATCTGACAAACATCTGTTCTCTGAAATTCAAACCTGCACACTTGCATAACCAGGACACACTCAAGAGCTACTGCAGAAGTAAACTGGATCGTTATGCCTGCGGGAGAAGGCAGAAAGTATATGTGTGTGCGCGCACGCACGCTGGGGTTTCCCCTCTCGCTCTCAGCAGGAAGTAGCGAGACACTTTGCATACAACAGGTAAGAAAGACGAGGCTTGGCATGAGGTAGTTAATGGATTCCGAATACGCGTATCTTGTGAAACGTAATTGGTGCATCAAGTTGACTTTGATATTTCCTTGATACTTTTTCTTGCAGTAACTTTTTACCAAATATAATCAATGCTTTCAGAGAGCTGCACATTCAGCGAGCTGCTTTATTTGCAGACTGTTTTATTGCTTGAATGGGCCCATAAGTTAAACATTGCCAAAATTAGCTTATTAAGCACCAGACACATGTTAAGAGCAGAGCCATAATGGAAACAAGCAACCATGAGGAACTAAATGTCTAACTAATAAAATAACCAATAAAATGTGAGAAATCAAAAGTTAAACGACTCATTCTGAAGACTGGTGCCTCTGCAAAGCATTTTAATGTGGTCATATACTGTTGGCTGGTTTAAAGTAGCAATAATTGATTTTTCTTACTGGGTAAATTTGGGTTTGGTTTGGACACTACAAATTTATTTAAGAAATTGTTACACACTAGGGGTGAAGGTGGGCGCCATGTTTCCGCAGCCATGCTGTGCCACCACTGAGACAGAATTACTAGCAAATGAGCAGTCCAGCTAGCTAGCTCCCACCCAATGCAGGTGGTGCTAAGTGCAGAGCGGCCAAGGCTAATGTTAGCAAACCAGTCGAGATCGGCAGGTGGGCTGTGGGCACTTTTGCCCCATGTTAACACGCTTAGCCCTCTGTTTGTAAGCAAAGCTAACAGAAAATAAAAGGCAAGACATTTCCGTCACAAAATATCACCATCTCTAAACGGATAGTGCTTTGGTGTCGGGCTATCAAAAGCAAAATTAACAGAAACTGACATTCCTAATTGAGTTGTATTATGGGAAATGTAAGAACCAATGTTTTTGGAGGTTGAGCTCTACCTGGGACTAACATACAGCGTTATCTCATCTGCTGCTTTTTCTAATCTGTCTCTCACAAGTCCTCCAAATTACTCCAAGTGCAACACTGAATCAGAATAACTCTGACACACACAGGGAAACAGAAAGAAAAGTCTCCCCTCTGAGATTTCATGCCTGAGGCCGGGCCTAAGTTCAACTGCATCTCCTGAGAATAAAAAGTGTGACGGAAGTACCTCAGCCCTCGTCCTCTTTCCCCTCACTTCATGTCCTTACAGGAATATGTGCTGTGAACACATTGCTCTTTTGTTTTCTATTCTGAATTCATATCATGGCCTCCTCCCTCTTGCCCTGATTGTTGTTGGAGCAAATTTCGACTCAGAACTTCCTTGTTTCTAATTTAGGTCAGGTACATAATGGTAGCTAACGCGTGATTACGTGATGCAGGAATGTCATTTCAGTATTATGTTGCACATACTGCAAGTCATGCCGAATAGGAGAATCATAAATAGAGCGCGAACCTGATGGCAACATTAAACATGTCACTTTGCCTTTCATGTGTTAAATGATCTTGAAGTGAGTGGAAGCAAAGAGAAATATATAGGTACGCCTCTTGTTTTCACTTCCCACATCTTTAAAGAGGAAGTGTGGTGTGATCAAATCTGTGAAGTGAAACACGATTTGACACAAATAGACACGAAAATACTGCAGTCTTAATGTTATTTTTCCATTATCTTAAATTGAGTTATACACATGTATTGTCATCTCTGTTATTCTAAAGCTTCACACCTGAGGAAAGTATTTTTTCCAGGAAGTAAAGAGAAAGAAATGTGAAATATTTGGTAAAGTTTGGCTTGGCCAGAGAATAAAATACCAGCTGGAAAGCGGTTGAAAAAAACATTACATACATTAAGTCAAGGAATGTACTTAAGTACAACGTTGAGATGCTTGCACTTCACTTAAGTATTTCTATGTAACTTTATATTTGCAGTGACAGAGCAACCTTCCCCTGGTGCCCCAAGCAAGATTAAATGATCCAACAGCATATAAAGCAATTCAATCAGCTCCAACCTGACTACAATTAAAATCCTGCTAATGTATTAAGGCCTCAGTTTAATCATCAGATAATGATGAAATAATATGGCAACCCCCAACAAATACTTTTGATTCTTTAGGTACATTTTGCTGATAATTCTTCTGCACTTCCTTCTTCCTCCATCACTGCAGCTGCTCATAAACATACAAAAGACATACGACAAGCAATGATAGATGTACTAAGTTGACTCACCTCATGGCCACGTTGCTTCCATCAATAACCACTGGTCTGAAGTCAGCAACTTTCTCTCTGTCTCCTCCGGGTCTGGGCTGAGTGGGACTAGGGCTGCAGCCTCTGGACACCAACTTGGGGCTACTTGGGAGACTTTTGTTGCTGCGAGCGTGGCAAGTCTTTATCAGCTCCTCCAGGATATCATTGGTCTGTGCGTCATGGCGGAGGCTCTCCAGCACCCTCAGTATGTCACTGTGAGAGTACCCCAACTTGAGAAATCGCTCCACCTTGGCGTGCTGCTGCTGGTCCATCGTGGAGGCTGATTCAGAATGTTTCCTCTCCTCTTGACTTCTCAGGTCTTGTCTGGCTTGGGGAATCCTCCTCGCCTCCTTATTGTGGGCCCGTCTCCACGGCGACGGGGTGTGTTGTCAAACGGTTGAGGTGTCAAAAGAGGATGGAGGCAGAGTCAACCTCTGTGGCTGTAAACACAGGAAGCAGAGCTGCGGTCACACAGGGTTTTTTGGACATATCGATTGAGGTCTGGCGCCCCACTGATAGAATCTGCTCTGGTAACCACAAGCTCATGACTGCCAACGCAAGCACAAACACCGGCTGACGTCATGCTGGTTAAAAAAGCCCCTGTCATAGACACACACACACACACACACACACACACACAAGCAAGAGAGGTCCACACTGATCACCGCTCTAATTTTATCTCAAGTTTCATTGAGGTCAGTTACCAAAACAAACATGAATGGAACTGAAGTGTGAGTGTGGGTATCAATGCAGCAAGCCTCACCCCATTCCACACATGTTTTATTGCTTTTTCTGGAAACCCCCTGAACTTCATGGCCAAAAGAGAGATCGTACTGATCTAAGGGAGGCTGACTCAACCCCACTTCTTTCACTTTTCTTCCCACAGCAGAGCTATTCTGAGCACAAAACTTTAACAGACTTCTCACACGCTACAATACCTGAAACACTGAAAACACAAAAGCACTGTAACGGTGACCGTGAAGGCGTGCCGGGTCTGTCACTGTAGATGAAACATATCCATCATGCTTTGAAGCATTTTTCACTCCCCAGTCTTTTTGATCCCTTGCTATGCAAGATGGTTTGATTACCTTGTACTGCATTTGATGTGTCAACATGGCATTTGAAGTATGAGGAATAGAGGTGTTTTTATTCTCAGGCGTCCCTCCCTGTGCACGGGGCTTGGCTTTGCAAAGGCTTGCTACAACCTGCACCAAACCACATCCTTTGCTGCTGAGTTCAGTTCATCAACAAGGTCCTCAGACTCAGTTTCTACCCTGAAAATGAAATAATTATCTCTGCTCCATTGTCTTACAAACTCCAGCAACCTTTGCTCTTTGCAACACAAGTCAGCACACAATCTCACTGTGGTACACTTGTGTCTCCCAATCCAACAAGTCTAAACAAGACCAGACAGACGGCTCTGCCTGAGAAATTCACATTAAAACACCAACAGCAGAGCTACATTGTCACAAGACCCAAATTGCCTGATTCTGTACTTACACATTTAACAAGTGCCGGATCGGAGCATGAGTGTGTCTGTCCCGCTGTGCCTCTGTGTGTGTGAGCTTCTCTCAGTCAGTCACTCACTCACTCTGTGTGAAGCAGCTCTTATTACTCAGAGGAGGAAGTAGCTGCTCGCTGCTGAGAAAAGGAGAGCCTCTGTGACCAGCCTCTGTGACTCTGTATATGTGTGATCACTACTTCCTCATCTGGAGTCAGGGCTGATCTAGGAGCCTGAGGGATTTATTTCACCCTTCTTCTTTCTCAGCTCTTCCTGTAGTGTGGTGAAATATATGCTGACTGAATGTCTGTGACAGAGCAGCACCAGGAGGAATGTCGGGGTTAGACTGAGGCATCTGAGGTTTTATTAGTCATTCACACTCTGTATATTAATTTCATTTTAGTCCATGCCTTCTGGCACAGAGTTAGATGAGAAGATTGACACCACTCTGTCTGTTTGTTTGTCATGAAATGATCTTCAGCTGATAGTAAACATAAAAAAAGTGTCACAACTTAATCTTCACGGAATTTTAGCGACAACAACAGAGTGTGAAACCTGATCAGTCGACACTCACACAGATAAATAAATAGTCTACTGTCAGTCAGCTAAACAAAGACAACTTTGACTGAGGCTCCAAACAGCTGAGTGAACAGGGCTGTCACACAGATGGTTATAAATAGCTGAGCACCGTGTTTGTTTTTAGAGGATGGAATTTTCATAATAGTTTGATTATTTTTATGTTATTGTCATTATTATTGAGGGTAATTTGAAACCATAAACTGACACACACTGGGGACACAGTTAACCCGAACTGCCTTTTATTCTGAGAACTGCAATGATCCAAGTGCACAGACTGTGCTCACACACACACACACACACACACACACACACACACACACACACACACACACACACACACACACACACACACACACACACACACACACACACACACACACACAATGTGGATCTCCATACACACCCATTAACTAGCTCTCCCAGCGTGCAGTTTTTCTTTGATGTTGTTGAATAAAACTGGTGTGTCTACAGAGACAGAGGCAGGACAAGGAAAGCATGAACAACAGTAGGAACAGGAAATGTAAAATTCACAGTGAAACAGCAGTATCTTTATCTAACCAGGATGTTGGACATGCAAAAAAGTAACCAATGGGCTTTCTGTGTGTGTGTGTGGGTGGGTGTGTGTGTGTGTGTGTGCATGTGTGTTTGTGTGGGTGTGTGTGTGTGTGTGTGTTTGTGTGTATGTGAATTTAGGAGGGGCAGAACAAGAATCTGTGATGAAATTGCTGATTGGAATTTTTCATGCCTACTTCAGGACAGGCACATTGTGAGTTAGCGATTAAAGACAGGTATAGAACAGTGTTTCAGGAAGGGCCAGGGAAAGTCTGATGTGAGAGAACAAGGAAATAGTGTGGTGTGCAACATATTGCTGCAATGGCAAAATATATCTGTATATTTTCCACAATATTAGCCCACAACACAGAGAATTATTCTGTTTTAATAGAACTTTTTAGCAACATATTGTTGTATATTTAAATCAAAAAGCTGTCTGTCTCATTACAAAATAATTCCGGCGTACCAGCATTGTGAAAATACATCAGACATGTTTGTTGTTATAATGATACACAGACTTATCGTATTACAAGAAACCTTTCTAGTTATAAGTTGGTATGCTGTCTGAACAACAAACTTCCATAGCTGTCCTTCCATTGTTTGGGATGTAACAATAATGAGAAAAGTAACATAACACAGAAATAGCTTGTGTATGAAGGTATATTGATAAAAGTTTCTTATCACAGTGAATAAATAGTGCTTTTTAGCCACGTTACCACCGTTTTTAGGTTGGCAATGCCATGTTCACCGCTTTGGTCCAGACTGAAATATCTCAGCAGCAACTGGATGGATTGAAATTTTGTACAGACAATCATGGTCCCAAGAGGATGACTTCTAATATCTGGTGATCCTCTGACCTTTCCTCTTCCGTCACCAGCTGGTCAAAGTTTTCACTATAAAGTTAAATATCTCTACATGTTGACTGCTTGTTGAATCAGAGCAACAATTTGTGCAAACATCCACGATACTAATGAGTTTGGTGACATTCCCATTAGCATTAGCTGCACTTTGGGTGCTTTCCAAATCGCGCACTTTTCATTCTAACTTTTAGTATGTACTGCAGCTGCCCTGTTGCATGCAGTAAACACACAACTGGGACATACAACTGTGTCACGAAATTATGCCCTGAACTTTGACCCTCTTGTTTTTACATCCGTTACCTTCGGGATAAAACAAACGCCACTTACCGAGTTCAGTAGAGGCAAAGATCAACCGGTATGGATCTGCTGTTGTTACTTTGTGATGTATGTAGTTTAACTTTAATGTCACAGATTACAGATTCTAACATATTATATTTGCGACAGTGAAATAACATCTGCAGTTCTGTCGTTGTTATTTTTATAGCTGTATGTCCTTTTGTTGTTTGTAATATTCATGATTATTTGATTTTGATTTTGTTCACTGAAACCATTAATATTCCTACTATAATTATTGGACAATTATTGGCCATCAGTTACGTGAATGCACTCATATCCATCATTGCGACATTGCTGTCATCTGCTTGTGGCTCAGTCAATGTGATGAACCCTCCGCTATTGAGGTTGTGGGTTGTGGGTCAGACTAGCATACTTTAAAATCAGATTGCATGTAGTAGAACATACTGTTATTTTTGGCATTCTGCACTTGACATATGTAGTGGGACATAGAGTGCTGAAGTCACGCCCCTTCCGGTAGAGCTCATGGGACCTTAGATCGGAAAAAATATGAATGGCAGCGAATGGGGAGAGAAATATTATCTTTAGTTCCCGTTTGAGTTGTGACATGAAATCTAAATATGTTGTTAATGAATTTAAAACATAGATTTTAAGCTCAAGAAAGTCAAACTTTGTGGTAAAACTGTTGAGATATAAGCTTTTTAATTGGAAAGACTCAAGAGTACACAGGAGGAGGTCGCGTATGTGACGTCATAGCTTTCGCTGGCTTCCTGCAGCTTGGCCTCCCTGCTGAAATTCCACTGTTTTATGATAAATTGATTTATGATTGAAGATGTCTGTGTGTTTTGTGCCGGGCTGCAGTCACTCCAAGCTGCAGGAAGCGAGCGAAAGCTATGACGTCACATACGCAACCGCCTCCTGTGTAGTTTTTCTAATTATGTTTTTTCAAAAGCTTATATCTCAACAGTTTTACCACAAAGTATGACTTTGTTGACCTTAAAATTAATGTTTTAAATTCATGAACGACATATTTAGATTTCATGTCACAACTCAAACGGGACCAAAATATAATATTTCTCTCCTCATTCACTGCCATTCATATTTTTTCCGATCTAAGGTCCCATGAGCTTCACCAGATGGGGCGTGACTTCGGCACTCTATAGGCTACTAAATCTTTTTCTGGCATACTATATAGTATGGTAGTATAGGTATTGGAACACTCAGTGTGTGTTCAGTGCTGAGTTAGCAAGTGGTGCTAACAAGAGCATGCTGCTAACAGGCTAAACCAAGATGGTGAACCTGGTGTACACGAGGCCTCTACAAGCTAACCATGATAGCATTGTCATTATGAGCATGTAAGCATGCTGATGTTGCTCACAGTAAGCAGAGCCTCAAAGAGCCTCAAAGAGCCGTCAGCATGGACTCTTAGTTTTATTTAGTCGTGGTGGCTGCGATATGCTGATGTGGAAATCAGCTAATACAATGAAGAAATTCATTTTCATTTAATAAAAAAAAAAAAAGACATGGGAAAGAATAGCACACTCATCAGTACAAGATAAATAAACAAAGTTAAATACGCTTTGCCAGCGTTAGTCAGGACTGTGCAGTGATATTGTCTCCAGTCAGGTGATTCATTTTAGAGATAAGATGCAACACTTCTCTGCCTGCAGCTCGTCCCTCCCAGCCTTTGGCCGTCACGCAACCACCCAGTTATCATCATTTGGTTCAGGAACGCCTACAATATGTCGTAAAGCTTCAGCACCATCAGCTCACACATCCCATTACAGGAATTTCAGGCATTTGGCTGTTACCCAAAAGATGACTACAACCCAACATAAGAGCTGATACTCTAATACATATGCTAAACATTGCCAGGGTTTAGTAATGACTGAGTACATTTATGAAAATACTCTTCTTAGTGTCGAGATAAAATGAAAAATGCATTGTTAACCCTTTTAGATCACATCCCTGGTCATATCCTGCACATATTTAACGATGTATGACAAAAAATAACGTAAAACCCACTTCTTCGTATTCCTATAGCAAAACCCAGTCATATTTTCTTCCTGTAAAACAAAAAATATTGCGTGCTTACATACATTTTTACCAACCAATTTCAACTAATAATACCAGGGCATTCACCCATAAATAAATCTGCAACTTTAAGCCGCACAAAGATTCATTAGCTAGCTAACTAGCAACAGTATGCTATGTCCAAGGCCTCTGTTTCCAACAATTAAATCAAATTACCTCCAACATTATATTCCGCATGGGAATCCCGCCTGCTAATCCTGTTTCACTCAGAAATGCATCAAGATACTGAAGCTAGATACTCCCGTAACAGAGTGCTGCAGGGATGACATCTTTTGTAGGCTGATGTGGAAGTTAGCGTCGTCCTGATTCAAGAAGCCAATGGAATCTTTCCATTCAGTTTTGGATTATTGCAGAAAATAAGCTCTGTGACAAACAAAAGTTTATGATGCTTACACGTTTAATGGTATTCAGCAAGATAATCTTTATAAATAAACACCACTTTTATGATTTTTTTTTTAAGCTGTAAGTAACCAGAAGTAAAATGCTAACATTCAGCTATAAATGGACTACACGGTCGCGTGATCTAACGTCAACGACACTACCACTCTGTTAAGTGTGTCAACCACAGACCTTATTTCAGTCATCTTACCAAAAACCCACTGACTCTGAGACGAGGGAACTGGGAGTGCTAAAATGCTAAGTCATTTCCTGGTTTTAGGACTTGTTCCTGCACCTCTCTATGCTGTTTCATCTGGACTTTAAGTACAGTTTTTAGGTTAATGAGTGGAGAAGCCTATTTGTACTCTAAATTCTCCACTGCATTAGGAAACAAATTAAGTAATAATCTCTCTGGAGGGACTGTGCTGCCTGATGAACTTTCATCTTTATAGTGTACTATTGCCTCTTGTAGGCTTTGTTGGCTACTTCTCATTACTGGCCAGTATGGAGGTCAAAAGGTCAGGACTCACAGTTCCTTTGCTGTACAGTTTTTGTTAAAAGGGGCCTGTAGGATACAAAACTGGAACAAAGATCACATGTTTTTTGCCCCAGACAAATGTGCAAATTTCAGCAAATGTTTTTTTGTCCATACATATGGTGCTTTGGCTTGTTAAGAGCCATGTCTAAAGCAGAACTTGGTGATAGAGGATTGTTTCTGTAGCTTTTGCATAGGTTGGATAACAGGCACATGTTAGCGACGTGGTGAATCTGGGCTTGATCAGGTGAGACCTGTGGTGTCCCCATGGGGAATAGTTTTTTTTCACTAATTCACTAAACTCAGGGTGAGCAAGAGTCACAAGAGTGATTATTCTGATCATACATTTCACTTCCTCCAATGTTATCTCCTCAGCCGTAGCAATGACTATTCCTCTTCTTAATCATATCTAACAACCAAAATCTTGTCAGATGGAGGTCCCTGAAGCAGAATATCATCACATGCCTGTATGTAGCTTAATGTGGATCAGTTTAGGGGTCACTGACATGAAAAAGGTTGAGTACTACTGCTACTGAGAATACTGTTGCTTATGAAAAGCTGGTCACATCTATTCAAGTAAAACAAATAAGACAGCTAGCAAAGCATGACTACATCATGTACAACATTCACAAGAATACCTTCATGAGTTATAGCAACTTCTTGATTTGTGTAGCAAAGCAAAAGTGAAACAATGTGCACTGGTAGGACTGTGTTACTCACTGCTCCTCAGAACCACTTAGTGGTTAAGTGCAACTGGTTTGTCACTACTCTTCATATGTTTGCCAACACATTGTGGTTTGGAACTTTCCACAGATAAACAGGTTAAATGGTAACAGATTAAAATACCATGACTGAGTGTGAAGGGGCATCCTTGGAAGGTTCAGTCATTCACAAAAAAATGTGTCACAAAGTTCCCCACTTAGTGAACAACTGTGCGGGCAAATACAGCAGTTCAGAACATTTCTCATTACACAAGTGCAAAGAAGTTTTAGAATTCACCCTCTATAATCCATAGTATTGTCAAAAGATTCAGAGAATCCAGAGAAATCCCTGCGTATAAGGAGCACTGCATTAAAAACCAACATGATTATATTTGGATATCACTACATGGATTCAGGAACACCTTGGAAAACCATCGTCAGTATACACATGTTGTCACTGCATCTACAAATGCAAGTTCAGACTCAAAGTGAAAGCCATATATCAGCAACATCCAGTCCACACACAAAGTGGGAAAGTGTGCGATGGTCTGACAAGTCCACATTTCAAATTGTTTTTGGCAAACATGGACATTGTGTCCTCCGGTCTAAAGAGGAAAAGGACCATCCAGATTGTTCCCAGCTCAAAGGTCATAGCCAGCATCTGTCATGGTATGGAGGTGTGTTAGTGCCCATTGGATCATAAGTAACTCTCACATCTGTGAAGACACCATGAATGCTGAAAGGCACATGCAGGTTTTGGAGCAACATATGCTGCCATCCAGACGATGTCTGAGACACATTCTGCACGTGTTACAACAGCGTGGCTTCGTAGTAAAAGAGTCCAGGTACTAGACCCCTGCCTGCAGTCCAGGCCTGACTCCAATTGAACATGTGTGGCGCATCAAAAATAATTTATGAATCATTGCATTGTTTTTTTTGTTTTTTAGGTTTTACACAGCGTCCCAACGTCTTCTTAAATCAGAGGTTTTGATTTGATTGATTGATTTTCTCAGAACAATTACATTCAAAACCTTTGGTGCTCACTCTTGAACTGCATTTACCATTTATTGTGCTTACTGACACTTCACCTGTCTACAGTCCTTGCACTTGATACTGAGACTTCAAATGCTTTCACCAGTCACACTTCAACTGATTTCAAATGGTTCGAGCACCTGTATTTGAACTGAAGCCCTCAGCCTCTTTCATTGCGTACAATGTAGCTGACATGTCAAGTGCTTTCATTGTTTACATTTCAATGGACACTTTAAACCCTTTAAGTGCCTCAACGTCTCAACTCCTTTGAGTGTGTCAGCCTCAGCTGTAACTTTTATGAATTTCACAAACACATGTTTAACAATTTATGAATCTATTTACACCTCAGCAGCGATTTTCTAGTTTTCTACTCTATTTTAGCGAACAGTCGGTGGTGTAAAAAGAAAGAAGTAATACTGACCTTCCAGTAGGCAGAGCGAGAGAAGACACGACTGCTACACAGTACACCTACACTGTGTGTGTGTGTGTGTGTGTGTGTGTGTGTGTGTGTGTGTGTGTGTTTGCATAAGTGGACGTCCATAACAAGGTATGCGTGCATGACCCTGTCTATGGAGGAATTTGGACTGACAGGAGTGTGCGACAGCTTCTACAGGACAACCCACCATTCAGCTGTAACAACAGCTCATTTGACATTCTTGCATTCCTTAAGTTAACATACTGACAGCATGAGTAAGTGACAGAAGCAGCAGAGAACAATGCTGAAATTGACATGAGAAAATCTAAAGACAACAACGAGGAGGCTTGGATCAGCATGAGACTGTAAACCCAGTTCTGCTCCCTCGGCCAAAAACACAAGCAAACTGCTGATAATATTATCAGCTTATTTCATGTTTGGTTTTGACTTTCCAGGTCTAATGTCACAGGAAAGAAGTGACTAACACCACACATCACATGCTCTGTGATTTTGCAGAAGGTTAAAGGTGACAATGAGGTGTGCACACAGCGTGGGCGTATGGGGAAGTCTCTAGCAGTGGTTCCACCCGGGGGAGTGAGGCTGTGCAAACCCTTATTTTCCACGCTGCTTGGTGCTTTCACCTTTCAGTGTTTTCAGCTTCGATCTGAAATACTTATTTTCCATCTCTCATCACCACACACTCTCAACCTACGAAACAACTATGTATTTTCGGGAAATTCAAAACATTGCGTGGTGAATCTTTCTTAAGAATGACGTATTCAAACAAGGGACTACGAAACTGCGGTTGTGGTTGCTAATGATCACAGAGAGGATTCATGTCAAAACTTGCATCTGCAGTCACATATCGCCTGATACTTAGTGTAAACCTCCTCTTAATGTCTTGTGCCTCACGTTTGACACGTTTCCTGTATCTGTTTATTTCTTTGGAACATAAGAAAGACAGTCTTTGTTTTCAGAAAGCATCTCGCCAAGACTTTTATCTGTAAGACGTTAGATCAAGATGACACTCCGGTGTATTTTATCTCCTCATCTAACACCAGAACACTCCTTTTAACCATTGCCCTTCAGCCTGCAGCCAGAGACATCCTAGTTTCGAGATTGTGTAAAGAGAGGGGAAGATGTTTCACCCTAGCTCTTTGAGGTGGGAGGAGGGAGACCCCAGTGAAAACCCTCAGTGCCATGGAGACACACTCCACCTGGCCATTTTCCATTGCACACATTTTCTGAATGTAAAAACCCCCCCATCTGTTATAAACTTAAGTCAAAGGTGAGGCATAAATCATCACCACCCTTGTTCTATATTGGGCCGTGTGAAAGGGGGAAGAGGAAGTAAATATCAGTGAGGGAAGTCTGTTGTGGAACACAAATAAGTTAGTGGAACAGTGGTGGGAGGAGTACCCCAGTGTAGAAATACCCAGCTACAGTTTGAAGTCCTGTATTCTAAATTTTACTAAGTACAGAAGTTTGAGCATCAAAATAAACTTAAAGTGTTCAACGTAGAAGTATTCATTATCTGCCTCTTCAGGATGTTGCAAGCAATTAACGCAAATCCAACCAATCCCCATGAATTCGGCGCAACCTTGCAATTTTGTTAACTAATCGCAACTTTTCAGCAAATTTGACCAATCATTATAGCTTCCTGTGAGTTTCATCAATCACTGCAGTCCCCTGCATAACGTCACCACTCATTTCTTTGTGTCTGGGCGCAGACATGTGCGACACGAATGTCTTAGTTTACCAGCAAATGTTACCGCTAGTTACGGTGCAAGGCAATTCCCTGATGTTCTTCACCCAAGTGGGTGTAACCTCGTGTGCTACATCGTGGTGGAACACAAATAATATTAACAAGCACTTTCTGACCACAAAACACACCCAGAGAATGGCTAAAATGCGTGGACAACAAAGATGAATCACCATGACAGAGGGTACTGCATTATTCTCACTGGAACAAGGCGTCTCAAATTTTTAATGTGTGACTTAAAAATAAAAAGTAAAAAAAATGCAACTCTTTTTGCAATTTTACAGCATTCCTTCAGTCAAGTTAATGCCATTCAAATTTAAAAGAAAATCAAGTACTATTGGTTAGGCACAATTTTTGGTAAAAATGATCTTTTTAGTCCGGTCAATTGTAAAATCCTACTTTCATGTCATGGCATTTTAAAGACTTTTGAAAGACCGATTGAGCACATTTTAATACCAATTAAGGCCTTATTTTCAGATTGAAGAGTTCAATGCCTTTTGAGACTTTTAAGGATCCACAGGAACTCTCATTTCACTTGCTCCCTTGATTTCATTGCAAAAACAAACCAAAAAATGGCTAAAAAACATTGTAATGTTTTTGGGAAAAGCTGCTGCTTTTGGAGGGACTTCATGAATTTTATGACTATAGGGCTATAATCACAGATAGATGATTCACTTTAATGTTGCGGCTGGTAAAAGTGGAGCTGATTTTAATTACCGTATTTACTGCTGTGCATCGTAACCTACAATACAAAATTTTATCAACAAATAAAATTATGTATTATTAATCTGACTCTGTAAAGTAATTAGTCACTGCATTTATCCAACAAATAGAGTTCAGTAACAAGAACAATATTTCCCTCTGAAATGTAGTGGAGCAGAAATATAAAGTTATATTTGCTAAAAATCAAAAGACAACCATCACATTTTGGGGATTTTTTTTTAATATACATATAAAAAAGGAATTTCTCAAACGATGTTTGTTCTGAGACAATGTGACAAAGAGCTGATCATCATCCAATATGTTTTCCAAAAGTCAAGGTATAATATTAACGAAAGCCAGTAGTTAGGACGGCTCGTGAATATTGAGATGCCATATAAACTCATGCTGAATACAGTCGACCTCTCTGTGGCTCCACCCTCCTGCCACAGAAAGATACTCCAGAGAGGTAAGGTCAGCTCCCTCACCTGTACCTACTCCTGTCTTTATCACTGGACTTCTTAGAGCTGCTGTGGCTCCGGTCCTTGTGGCTGTGGCCTTTATCGCGGCCCTCTTTCCCATGTTTGAGCTGGGACTTGCTGTGTTTGTGGTCCCTGTCTCTGGAGCGGGAACGTGAGCGGGATCGGGAGCGCTGGCGTCCCGTCTTTCTGTCTCGTCGGCTGTCGTCGCTGTCCTGGAAATGTCAGAGACGATGGGAGAGTGTTAGACAGTGAAGACAAATGTGTACGGACATGTACCTCGGACCAAAGCAGAAAAAAGTTGCACTTTAACGAATCACTGCCTTATTAAAAACAAAGCAAGCACTGTGGACAGATCTGAAAACTAAATTAACATAATCTTAATACCCACCTTGTACGGAAGCTCATTTATGCTACACTTTAAAAAGTGTATTTCCCCTAAATTATGTCTGTCTTCTTTCAAATTTTCTTATAATTTTTAATGGTATAACATAGAAGGACCTTTCTGTTACAGTTTATAAAATCATAGCAATGAGATACTTTTTGAAAAATGACTAACAAGTTTTCATGACTCTGGGACACTATGAGATACAAAGCCAGAATGATGTGATGTTTTGCGTAAAGTGAGCAGGTACAAATTGTCAGTGACTCTCTCTCTATGCAGTTGTTGGTAAACCTCAGCTGCCCACACTTACCACACAACCTTCCTTAGAAGCATTGAAAGAAAGGGCATGAAATGGGGAGCTGTGCTTCCTGGAAAAAAACCTGTTACTTCCTGGAAACAATGCCTCGTAAGTGGAAACCTCACAGTGCACGACTAGATGCAACCAAAAAGATCAACGTAACACCATCATTGGTGCACTGTTTCTTCTATGTGTTATTCAGTATTTACCGGCTGCTACTGATTTGGATGCTCCATTATGTGGGATTTTCTTCCTGCACAGCCTCTAACTAAATATATGGGCCTGATTCAAATAAAGACCTGACACCTACACCTGACGAATCGTTATCCCATGATATCTCATGCTATCTCTAAGAATGTGTCTTCTCTGATGGTCACAATAGCATTTACGGAATTTATGAAAAGGTTGGCCCATTGAGATGTAGCATATCATTGTTGAGGGGGGTCCTTGGATATATGAACTTCAGCCAAGGCTTCAACAGACAATTTTCAACCAGCTTTGTATCATAACAATGTGGGTAGTATGTGTAAATGAACTGTGGTACACTTCCCTCCATCTCACCGCACCCAAATCTCCCTGCTCAAACTTTCACTAGCTTTCTGGCTTTTTTTACTCAAACTACAGATTGTACTTCCACATTTTTGTATGCCCGCCGCTACCACAGACAAAGGGTACAACCGTGGATCAAGAGAGAGACCCGCCCTTCTCTCTCAATCACACACCAAACACACTAAAACTAGACAGTGCTGATCAAACACATTCTGTTACTGTATTGCCTATTTTTCGCCTGAAATGCTACAGAAACACATTTTAGTGCATTGTTTGGCTGTAATATGAGACTTTGCCATATAGTTTCCTGTACTGCAAAAACAGAGGCTGAAAATACTGAACTGATACCATTAATTTGGGAAAAGTGCTTTGAACACGTGGTTGGAGCGGAATTTTTCGCTTGAAATGTTGTGCAGAAGTGTAGCCACCCGAGGACCCCGAGATGACATGGCATGACGTTACAGCAACGGTGGCCCCCTTCACTACCGGTGTGCTGCATAATTTTTCTTAGGGAAGAAAATGCATCTCAAAGACTAGCAAAGCAAATTGTCCACTGCTACATGTAATTTGAACATTCTGTGTATAATTATATGTAGAATTAGTAACACTGCCAACACCATACATTAGCAAAATGTCTTTGACCTCTTCATTTAGCCAAAAAGTCTAACAAGATCAGCCCACCGCCATTGGGCTACAGATTTTTGTGTTCTCATTGAACACAACACAGGAGAGCGAAAATCTTTTTGCGGGCATGCATGTTTGTTTACATCCAAGGTCCGATGTGAGTTGATGAACGCATTTTTCCGGAAGTAGGGGCTTATCACGTCAGGTCCTCGGAAACCTCAAAGCCCTCTGAACCCAGCTCAAGTGCCTCAGCCCTTTTTCGCTGGTCATGTAGCACTCCTTTCAAAAGTATTTCTATCTTTCTACTGCATAGACAGCCCAGTTTTATAAAAAAGACTATCTTTACAGCAGTGAAATACTTCTTCAGCTAGCAGTATTACTGATATGCTGAGTACATGCTAGAAATCAGACAGAAGTGTTTAAGCATACAATCTTTGTTTAACCTTTGTTAAGACCTGATCTCAACAGTAGAAACCCTGAATCAGCATAAAGAAATAACTAGTCCTGATGTTAAACATAGCAAATTAGCAAACACACTGGAGTTTGTTTAAAGCTGCTCCAACCAGTTTCTGTGTCAACAGAATTTAAAACTTAATTTCTCTGCATCTTTCAAAACTGGGGCTTACACTACTGTTTCACAGAGATAAAGTACAATTGCACAAATGTTACATGAATAAGGAAACATACATAATATGGCACTGACAAACCTGTGCTCACTGCACTAAATTCTATGTGATGCAGTACTTGAGCTGCTGGTCACAGCTTACGACACTTTGTATTATTATTAATAAAAAATATAAGTTAAAACAACAATATATCCATATTCTATTGTTTATTTTTTGTTAATTTAATTTAGCATGTCTTAGAATTTTCTTCTGCTATCTTGAGCTAAGACACACTTTTTTGTTAAAATCAAAACTACAAGACACTTTTCTTTTTATTTATCTGAATATTTAAACAGTTAATTCTTCCCTGTAGGCAGTCATGTAGCACATGTGTCACTGAGGAGACACGTGCTTTTAGAGACAGCATGCTGCACGTTTGCTTGTACACCTTTATTAATCACTTATGTAACAGATTGTTGTTTGAAGGGCAGGGCACTACAGGCTGGCAGATATGTTTTTAATGACAACAGGGAAACTCAAAATATCAAAGGTCAAAGTAAATGGATAGAGGAATGAGACTAAAGCCACATGGACGCCAGCCAGGTAACCAACTATAAACAGGCTCAAGTACAGTAATAACTGTCAGCGAACACACCACTGACAGGAATAACAGAGGACGGGAGCCAGCAGCATTATAACAAATATCTGTGGTCAGCAGTGGTGTCTGGTGTTTACACCTTGGCCCCACACACAGAAAAACTCCATGTTGAGACTTTTTGTAGTTAACAGGAGTGTTCTTGATTTTTTTTTGTTGTTGGTAGAATTTCTGGAAAAAAATGAACTAGTTTAAAATTGCAGACAGAATGAAGCAGTCTCAGTTGTCACACAATCTGTGATGTGAATTTATATTTTTTTGCTGTCACAATATCACAATTTCCACCACACATCAATAAATAGCTTTTATGCTGTGGTTCTCAAACTTTTGTCATATCTCCCTTCAGAAGCTGAATAAAGTTCATCCATCCCACAGATTTGATCAATCATTAACAATAATTGGGGAAGCAGCTATTCAAAAAGGATCCATGTTGAATTTAAGTGAAGTAAACATCAGCAAACTCTTGGTTATTTCCCCCATATAAATCATATTCTTTCAACTTTGTTTCACTCCATATATTTTTCCACTGGTCATCCACGTCCCAACTGCTGTGGCTCTATCTCACCCCACAGTTTGAGAAGCGCTGAATTAATGATACTGTCTCATTGGGACAACATCAAAATACAAATATAATTCAATATCTATTTTCAAATTGGTATTTTAACTCTCACTGGATCTCAAAATTTAGACTGCAAGTGTGTCATTCTGGGCTGGTGGTTAAGACACATATACTGTGTACTGTGATAGTTGACGCCTCCAGTTTGATTCTGACTACGTGTCATAAAACTCTCACCCTCACAGATTCTTGTCTGCATCTCTGCTGTGACATATCTGATAAAACATAAAATCCAATAAAAAAAGCTAAACAAAAATCTGACCTTTAAATATTCATTTACTCAATAGCCATTTGCACTACTTGACTGGGTAGATGAACTTGAGACAGCCAGGTGGACACTGTGTGTGTGTGTGTGTGTGTGTGTGTGTGTGTGCGTGTGCGTGCGTGCTTGGGCCTGTTCAACAATCAGCTTTACTGAGTTATCAGGAACAACTTTCTTTGTATCAGTCACTCACCACCAGATGTGAGGGAGTTACTCAATAATAATCCAGATGAATGATGAGTAAACCTGCTTCTGGGAACAAGGCTCTGTTTGTGTTTGTCTGTGTGTGAACGTCCGGGTTACCGTTACAGTGACAATTAACTGTCAGGTTGCTTGACAAGCCTGAACTATTTATAGTACGTCGGTTTAGAAAATTTTAAGTCATGAATTTGTGACTATATAAAAATGTGTTGGAGATTACTTCCTGTTGTCTTGACTTGGGATTTAATATCTTTATTTCCTCATTCAAATGCTCAATTGTTTTGTAAAATGTTTCATCACAGACAGGGAAAGCCCTAAAAATGGAATGCTGCTCCTCCCTAGGCGTTGCCTTGATGTGTTATGGACAGCTTTATTAGCTTGCTAATTATGCTAAAGAGATGACAGATCTGTGGGCCTTTGTGTAATATTAAACACACGGAAAGATGGAAAGATTTGACCGGAATTATTAACATTAAAATCCCAAGGAACTCATTCAAAGGGACAATAGATAAATAAATACTGAACACACATTCAAGCCAGGACTCAACAGAGAGTACATATGTGATTTCACCATACACCATTGCCACCATCACTTTACTATTAAAAATATAATATGTTTAAAAATAACTAGACTGATGGTAATTTGTAATTTGGTCATTGTTGCATGTAAGTGACATCATGTCCCCTTTGTGCACCAGAAGCTGTCATAATTTGACTTTTTATCCACTTTTAAGCCATATTTTTACAGTACACTTTTTAGATCCAGGTTGTTTGTAACTACATGTTTTAACAGGATGAAGTTTTTTAGTCATCAGACGTCTGGTTCTTAATTTATCAGAAAAACAAGATAAGCAAATGTTGGCAGCAGCTCAGCTCCAGCCCCTGCTGTACCAAACAGTACTGGAGAAACACTGATTCTTAACGTGAATCTGCTTTATTCAGAGTTTCTGCCACTTTTAATCAGCTGGTCCATTTGTTTTTAAAAGGAAGGGACCTATGCTGATAATTCAGCTCCCGTTGAAAACTTCCTGAATGTCTGGGTCCTAAGTTATCAGAGAAAAAAGATGAGCACACACCAGCAGGAGCCTGGCTAGCAGCCCCTTCATCATGAGCTGTACAGCATCAGAGAAACACTTGTTTTTAAAGGCCCTAACACACCAAGCTGACAGTTGGAAGTTGGTCAAAGTTGGGCCCTTGTGAAGGTCTGTTGTCCTTGTTGCTACGGTGCATCATGCACCGTTGCCCCCCATTGGTTTTTTCTTTTTTTGGGCTGATTCAACATGTTGAATCGGTGTCGGCAAAGTGGGGCCCGTCAGTGAATCAAAATCACACTGATTGGCAGTTCAGCTCAGCGCATGAGAGCAGAGATGGAGGTGAGCAAAGTAAACAAACAAGTTGAGAGGGAGTGAGCCAAAACAAACTTGTTACTGAGGTAAGATTATGTTTCTCTGTTGAGCTCTGTAGCAGAAACATTTCCTGATGGTTTGTGCTACTGTTCAGTGGCGCGGTAAATATGCTGTTCTTTCAACACTGGATTGTGTTGTTAATATGCTACCTGGCTAACTAGTGTCAAGACGGTTTTGTGGATTCCCTTTTTGGATGAGGAATATAAATGAATGTTGTCTGCTGGTGTGGAGTTATGTCCTCTCACACAGGCCTTAACATCAAACTGCTTTACTCAGTGTTTCTATTGGTTTTAATCACCTGGTCTATTTGTTTTGGCGAGGAAGAGACCTCTGCTGATAATTCAGCTCCCTGTAAAAACCTCCTGACTGATGAACACTGAAGAAATGCGAGACCCCTAGCGGCAGAAAATTACATATTGTACGTTAAATGGCAAATAAGTAGCAATTGCTTCCTGCTATTGTGCAGATAACTTGCTTCACATCAGGCCTTACTTTTTACAGACTGCTTTAGGCTGAGGAAAAGAGGAGCTTAATAACGCCTGTCCTACATTAACAATGCATATACTGTATGTAATGCATACAATCAGAATGCCCCGACCACGGTGGTAGCTACCAGCTACTATGCTCTGAGAAACTGTGAGGTAAGTCAGAATCATCTGTTTGTGTAACTTGTGATGATTTGCACGGTACATGACAGAAACTGCAGTGCAATGTGCTCTACCCTCATAACATTATAACAGGGAGAGTAAAACACAATATTACTATACTGTTGCCTCAAACATACCTTGTGTTTTTTGGACTTCCTGCTCTCCTCGTCATCTGAATGATGGTGGTGCCTCTTCTCCTTGTGTTTCTTCTCAGAGTGCCGATGGCTCGTCGCCTCCTCTTCATCCTCAATTAGCAGGTCATACTTGGAACTTTTGGGAAAGTTATGGAAAATCTCCAGCTGACAGATCTTGCCAAATCAAACGGCCATCACAACAGAAGCTGTACAGACGCATATGTTATGACATGAAGTGGCGTAATTAGAAAATGAAATGCCAGCATATGAACACACAAGGATACTCTTGTTTAGGCTTCACTTGATCCTTGAGAGCCAGTTTGGTTCGGTTCTCCACGTCCTTCTCGTAGGCTTTGAAGTCATCTTTAGTATATTTCCCACCTAGGAGACAGACAAGGCCATGACCTCTTAGGAAACACAGTGTCGGACTGAACTCAAGGTGACAAGGACTAGAACACTGGTAGGTTTAGATTAAGGTAATCTGTTCATCCTTCAGAATAAAAAAGAGAAACCACAGAGGCTTCAGTGTGAGTACCTTTGCCTTTCCATTTGATCTTAGCGACTGACTGGCTGAAGTCTACGTGAATACGTCGATCATCAATGAGCACGTTGTCCATTTTGAAGTAGGCCTTTTCACAGTCTTCTTGCTGTGAGATAGGAAGCATGCAAAGAGGTAAGAGAGCAGCTGTTGAGGAAGTAAATGTCTGTAGAAACAGATCGTGTAGCATCATAAACAAACAGCACAACTTGTGAACAAAAAGTTACCCCTCGGTAAAGGGTTTTTTTTGGGGAGTTTTTCCTTATCCGCTGTGAGGGTCTAAAGGACAGAGGGATGTCGTATGCTGTAAAGCCCTGTGAGGCAAATTGTATTTGTGATATTGGGCTTTATAAATAAAATTGATTGATTGATTGATTGATTGATTGAAAAAGGTAGAAGGACAGGGATTCTACATATTTTCCATTTCAAGATTTCTACACTTTTCCAGACTTCTCGATAGATTTTTCGGACCTTATTTTACATCGAAGTACAAATACCTTGATGTTTAGGCCTAAACACGTAAATAAATGATTTTAAAATCCAACTATGTAACATGTATGTCACATTCTGACTGTCCTGTCACATCCTGACGCTGTAGCTCATACAAATCAGTGAACACTTACTGAATAAATAGTATTATAATATTATTCACCTCATATTTCTTAGTGTCTTTTATAAATGAGAACAAAAAAAAAAAGAGTTGAAAAAAGTGAAATAATTTAATTTTCACAGTGTCTGTGCAGCCTTCCTCATTCACTGTGTCCATGGAAACGATGATGAATGAAGCCATAAAAGTTTCATCACATAGAGAAGATAGTCTGTTTACTTTTCTGATAACCTCACACTGCATTACTCATAAATGTTCATATAAGCTCAATATTTGGTCATTTGTGAAGCTATGTACATATGCAACTCAAAGATACTGACGCATGTCCTCATCATCTGCCCAAAGTTCTAAGGAACTTTGGGCAGAGCTGTTTTGCAGACTGTGACGCACAGGTGTAGAGGCAGCGTGTGTGTTCAGTCACATGCCACAGTTTTTGCATTGACGATGACATCAAGCTCCGCATTCTGTACTGTGAACAGCTGAATATAGAAAGATTTGCAAATCACTGCATTGTGTTTTCATTTACATTTTACACAGAGTCCTAACTTTGTTGGAACTGGGGTTGCAAAATCTTTGCATTGGAGATGCTGAAACCAAAGAACTTTCAGAGTTTCTGCTTAAAAAAAAAAGACAAATGTTTAAGATAATAGTTGTCTAACCAATCATCTCATTTCAGCTCTAGTTTCTATATGTCCATTATGTTTAAGTACAAACAAAAGTGTGCAGCAGGACGTCAGAACACATGCAATTTCAACTACAAAAACATGCGACAAACATACCCCCTCCCCAAACTTGACATTCACAACCCAGAAAAACAAAGAACAATTCTAAATAAAAGCACGCTAACCGCTTTTTACCACACCTCATTTACTGGAAGATAAAAAAAATGACAAGATGAGCTATTTCAAGAAATTTCACTTTGTATCTGTAATCAGATATCTAACAACAAGCAAGTCTTCATTGACCATGAAGACATGTTTGATGATGAGCCAAAACACTACCAGTCAACCAGATGCTCAGAAAACACTGATGGGAAGAGCTGCCTCTTTGTTCCTCGTGCGGAGTAACCTTTGGTTGCCGTTAAATTTTCACATTCATAATGGGATCTTTTCTTGGCTCATTTACACAAACAATTCATTCTATCTCATTAAGTCACTTCATTGTATTACTGGATGTCACTTTGTAGAAGTCTGAGTGAAAACACATTCTATCTAAGACAAACTGCCCAGCGCCCTATAATGGTGTAAATGTTGATTGCACTTCACCGTGTCCAGCATTATCAGTCATGATAATATTGCTCAGAGGTTTTCTCCTTTAATTTACAGCCAGTGGTTGGAGGACTGAGAGACAGTAACAAAACCTGCCTGACTAAGTTCACAAGTTCTAAGATTTTACTTCCACAGTGGACAGCCAGCCAGTGATGCACCATGCTGACGGTAATATATATGGCCTATTTATAAAACTTTCACATCTCTATGATAACACTTCTCTATCACGATGACTCCGGCAGCCCATGTGATAATTAATGCGTCATAACAAGGGCAAACAATGGAGGTCATGTCTGACTTCCATTACACACATCCTGCAGGGGGATTTCCTTCTGACACTTTCACTAATAACTCTGTTTACTAAAGACTAATGAGCACATGAATGCAAAATCCCAAACAAATTGCCGTGTCATATTTCCTGATCTGTGAGAAGGACCACTTAAATGCATCATTAAACGAGTGACTTTAAAGCGGGGCATTCCCTGAACTGGGACACTGCTCATGTTTTACTGTTAACATTCTTTGTACTTCTAATTATACATCAATACAGATGGGGTGACATATTTTAAGTCTATGCAGTATAGTTTATTAGCATCTTGACAAGATACCCTTATTGCACATACTTTAGTAGTCCAACAGTTTGGGACATATGCTTACTCCATTTCTTTCAGAGAATAAAATAAGGAGCTCAATATCAGTCTCGTGGCATGATACAGCTAGTGACACAATTGTACCAAACCTGTGGCAACCTGTGACAACACAACTCATAAAATCAAATTGTTGCGTTTACATTTTTGTTTGTGTACAGTTCAAACCAATGAGACACGTTACCAAGCTTTTTTTTTTTTAAACACATCCCCACATACTCTGCATACACAAGTGCACACTCACAGTTTACTCACTACATTAAGCGGACACATAAGACGCTTACCTTTTCAAACTCAATAAAAGCGTAGCAGAGGGAATCTCCAGTTTTCCAGTCTCTGATGATCTCACAGCTACCCACAACACAGTAACATGAGAAATGTTTTAGAACATGGACATAAAGCAAAATGTTAGCACACATTAGGGATGTAACTGTTAGCGTATGAGTATCGAACAGTCATAGCCCGGCGCACTTAGCCTAACGCAGAATAAACAGTATGTAGACTGATACACAAAATGTTGAACCAAAGTTCGGAAGTGGGTGTTCCGCCTAGAGACTTTTGGCCGTACCACATTAGCATCATGTACTGAGGTTAGCACAACAAGCTGATTGGTGTGTGAGTGGCGAGCGCGAATGAAACAGTAGTCACCTTCAACAACAATGTAGAGAGAGTTGTGTAATAGACAACGGTGGTGAATCGCTGTTTCATTGTAGGGTCAGTAAATGGAAACGCATGCTAACCCACATTCGAGAACATCACCCAGATGTGCTGATTACCAGGATTATAAATGTTTGGGAGCTTTGAATTTTTAGACACAGCCAAGGTGGAAGTAAGTGAAACACTTCTCTTAATACACAAGGTTTACTTTTTGATATTCTACATACTTTGTATTTTTAATTTCACAACATAAGAGATGCCTTTTAGTTGTATAGCCTGCTCTTGCCTTTTGGGAAGGTGTTTGTTCAGTGTTACTACAGTGTAATATAGAAATGTTCCTTATTTTTATAATGAAAATAGTTTCCAGTGGGCAAAATACTACCTCGGTCCCTAGCAGGAAGACTGTGTCTGTCTGTAGTTGACATTTGCACTGTTCAAGATAAATGAAAACAAACCTATCCTTATGTTGTTTTTACCTCTGTACTGAACTTGAACCAAACCGTGACTCCTACACTGGGGTATAAACTGAACCGTAATGTTTGTGTACTGTTACAAAACATTTTGACTACAAACTAGCATTATGAAGAACTTGGAGGTTAGCGTCACCTTTTTATGGTCCCAAAGCGAGAAAAGATAATTTCCAGGTCTTCATCTGTGGTCACGGGGTTCAGTTTACACACAAACAGCACGTTTTCTGGAGGCTTTACATCTGCATCAGGGAGGTCACCCACCTGGAGGAACATATGACACATGAGTGTATAAATGTCTCAGACTGCATTTGTGATATCTTCAGCTGAAGGCTGAGAGCAGACTTCCTCTTCTCACCATTTCCAGCAGGATGGCCTGAGTCTTGGCCTCTTTCTCCATCAACCTCTCCTCCAGCTCCTCGGCTCCTTTCCCTTCCGCATCATCGATCACTTCGTCTGCTCCGATTCGGCCGCTCTGTACACCCGTGGCAGAAAGAGCTGTAGTTATTTAGGCAGTACATGCGGTAAACATTCTTTCATGTTATGTGAAGTTGGCTTTACATTTTTAAAATGCAAGAACTCTCAGAGCTTTCAGTGGCACTGCACTCACATCTAGCTGCTCCTTGGTGGGCTCAGGTGATCGATCTGGCACCGGCAAATCAGGAGGGTCATCAAAAGGGTCTTCCAGGATCACTGTGTGGTTTATCCTGCAGCAAAATGACACTCTCATCTCATGACTGTAGAACTTAAAGGGATAGTGCACCCAAAAATGAAAATTCAGCCATTATCTACTTACCCATATGCCAAGGGAGGCTCAGGTCAAGTTTTAGAGTCCTCACATCCCTTGCAGAGATCCAGGGTGGGAGTGGGTAGCAGCACAACTCCACCTAATGCAGGCTGAAGGCGCCTCAGATTAAAACGTCCAAAAACTCATAATTGAAACCACAAAATATCTCCATATTGCTTGTCAGTAGTGATCCAAGTGTCCCGAATCCCCGACATAAAAAGTTGTTTGGAAAAACGTCATTTGAACATTTGTTTTTAGCCTCACTGTAGCCAGTAGCTCTGACTGCCTCTCTGTACACCGAGCTCACGTGTGCGCACTTGCGGGCAAGACCAGTGAAAGCACGTGAACACACATGAAGGCGGGGCTTCAGGACACTTGGATCACTACGGACGAGCAGTATGGAGATATTTTGTGGTTTCTATTACGTGTTTTTGGACGTTTTAATCTGAGGCGCCGTCAGCCTGCATTAGGTGGAGTTGTGCTGCTACCCCCTCTCCCCTGGGATCTCCGCAAGGGATGTGAGGACTCTAAAACTTCACCTGAGCCTCCCTCGGCATATGGGTGAGTAGATAATGGCTGAATTTTCATTTTTGGGTGCACTATCCCTTTAACGCCATGAGAAATGACACATACTGTAGAACACATAGGATACTTCTGCACAGACAGTTTGTCTCAGTTCACCTGATATCTTGGAATGGGACAAAGTCCTTGTCCACAAAGGTCTCGTTGATTTTGGCCAAGATGTCCATGCCTTCTGTCACTTCCCCAAACACAGTGTGAACTCCATTCAGGTAGTCCAAGTTCTCACCCGTGGTGATAAGGAACTGAAGACGAGAACACATTATATACATCAACATCTATAAATTAAGATGATTTATGTTAAAAGAGCAAAAACTCTGTCAAGGGCTCACTACAGCATCTATCACACCAAAAACAGCATGACCAATAGGACCAGACACAGAGTCCATGGTTCAGTACAACATGATCAAAACTTGACAAATGTTAAACATTACATTGTATAGTAGACATGCTGACCTTGTATGAAGCATAGTGTGGGGTTCAAATAATGTACAATAACCTATGCAGCTTATTTCTAAATGGTTATTGAGGTCACATCGACAATCTAGTATAAGGCATTTTCCATCCTCTCTCTCTGGAGGTTTTTAGCAACTTACAGGGCAAACACCAGTATGACTGTACATCTTATTCACCTGAGAACCATGCTGATCGTTTCCATTGTTCACCATGGACACCATCCCCTTCTTCTTGTGTTTGATGCGTGGCATTTTCTCTGCATCAAAAAAGCGGGCCTGGTCCCCATACAGTTTGCTAATCACAAACACACACACACACACACAGGAAAAAAATAACTGTCACAGTGTTCAACTTGTGATGTCAAAAAAAGTCAGCAGCAGTGGTGAAGATGACTGACCTATAGATAGATTCTCCGCCACGCCCTGTCCCTGTGGGATCTCCAGTCTGCACAATGAAGTCTCTCTGGGGAGGAGACAAAGACACTGTTAGCAGCTCACAAAGTGTCCAGCAGGATGGAGAAATTAGGGAAGTGCAGCATTGTCCCCATAGTCTGATCGTTACCAGAAGACGTGCTTCACACTGCTTTTGAGACGATAAAGTCTGCTGCTCTGTTCACTAAATGTATTTATGGCCGTTCATTAAAAGAAAGAAAGAAAGAAAGAAAGAAAGACATTTTCATATGTTTTGAGATCAATCGCTGGGATAGATTTTGGTATCAATTTAGAGTGTGAACAACAATATCTTAATTTAGGAATTTTGTTACACTATGATTATGAGGAGAGGTTATAAACAATCGAATCAATCTTAGCTGTAAGCCCCAATATGATGGAAAAAGCCATGCGATTGCTTCTAACAAAAAATGTATATAACATACAAAAAAATAAGAAAAGAGAAATCTACTAAAGTCTATGCAGCCTTCACACAGGCCAAGTCTAACTGTCCTTGCAGACATGAAACTTTGCTTCGCTTGAATTTATGTGTAAACTTGAATGATGATTATTGTGATTGTTTAGTTAGCAAGACATTTTCATTATAATATCAGCTGCAATTTTTTTTTTTTACTTTATTAATATATGGAACCAGAGCACTGCCATATTAACTTGTTACACAGGAACCCAAGGCAACAAAAACTTTCAGTCCTTTCCAGTCAAGAACCTCTTTCTCTTTGATTGTTTTGTTTTTTTCACAAGAGCTGCAATAACAGACAAACAAATTGCACTGCAGGCATTGACTAGTTTTCCACCTGGGAGTTCTCTAGCCTAGTTTATTTATTTATCTTTTTTTGTATCTTATTTCACCTGTAAATACTCTGACAGAAATGTAAGTGTTGCAAATATATCTGCATGTGAAACTGTGGCTTTTAGGGCTATGCTCCTCCAAGTGGCTGCTTTTTAATGTACCCCAGATTTTAACAGATCTGGGGAAAACTGCATTCTCCTACTCTGCACCTTGGACATGGAACAATCTTCAAAAAGATCTAAAATTACAACCACTTAAGGGCACAAAAAAGTGTGAGTGTTTCACCCCTTTTTGTAGTTACTGTATGTGTCTCTGCAGTTCTTGTGCATCTCTTTGTTGTCATTTTGAGTCTCCTCCTGGACAGTATGTGTTAGTAAGTGTAGAAATCCATCCACGAGTATGCTACATTTAGTCCATATATGAACCTGGCCTGAATTATAACCTTTTCATATCCAGTGAGGGACTATGTCGCCCTCTTCAGGCGGTGTGGTTCAACTGAGACTGATTCATACCTGTGTAACAGAAGTTTTCAAGGGACCATTTAGTTTTACCTGAACATTGTGGATGAGGCAGTAGTTGTAGTACTTGATCTTGCATAGTTTCAGAAAATTTAGGCAAGCTGCAAAAGAAAAGAGCGCAGAAGTAAAACAGACAGTCCTTGAACATTACCAGCACACACAGACACACCAACATATTTACTACACCTAGCGTCTATTTAGAGTGCTCGAATCGAGGCGAAATTAATTATGTAACAGTTTATTCCAGTCGTTTAGTTACTGCCTGCTTAGCTGTTTGTAACTGTAAGACAAACTATGAATAACATGCAAGCAAGCTAACAGCCTTAGCTAGCACCCACTTATTCCGTGCTAAAGCTCGTCAATGGCTTACTCAACTAGCAACCAGTTTATAAAATGTGCTGCCGACATGTGCAAACGGCTTCATTTTCTTACTTTTAGGCCTTTCCTCTGTAAACAAATCAATTACAAGATCGCCCAACGTCGTTTCAAGGAGCACCGCCATGCCGATGGTCGATCTCGCGAGAAGAGGTTTGGGAAAATCCGCGCGCATGCGCACTTCACATGTCTTGCTCAATGTTTTCGTGTTAGCGCTCCTGCTGCTGTCAAGTAAAGTCCATACAAAATGGAAACGGCAGGTTTAGTAGTTAGTATCATATGTCTTCTCTTTGCCTCGGTAACGTGCTCAGAGTCGTCACCCAGGCAACTGAATACGGTAAGATGTCAGCAACCGTAAATATTGGGCTAACCTGATTATGATAGTGTTAGCATGGCGTTAGCTTACTGATCGTAGGCTATGACAGGAAGACCATGACTGGCAGACATTGTGTTGTAAACCTGTGTTTTCTTCTCTTTTTAATAATTGGTCTCCATAGGAAAACATCCTGATAAACGTGACAGCAGGGACAGTGGCGGACACACAG
Source organism: Epinephelus awoara (assembly GCA_035609425.1). NCBI lineage: Eukaryota > Metazoa > Chordata > Actinopteri > Perciformes > Serranidae > Epinephelus > Epinephelus awoara. Next base: position 9,533,512 of record CM069305.1, read on the forward strand.
TTGCAGGATTCTAACAACTTGCAGGTAAACAGTATGAGCTAATGTACTGAGTGGTTCTCAACCTATTTTCCAGTCAAGGAAATATTGTAATTTTTAATATGTTGCAATATGCTGGGTATTGTGGTAAAATATATATTAAGTTATTATTATTATTTATTATTATTAATATTGTTATTTGCAACTGTAAATTATGTGCCCAGAGGAAAACTTTGTCAACATTTTTTTTTTGCAGCAGCAAAATGTATCCAAAGGACTGAAAAAGCAATTGATTATGTTATTCTAGGGGGCTACCTAAAGTTTAATTTGTTTTTGTTATATTCGTAATTTCTATAATAAAAAAAATCAATACTTGACACCATGTGACAATATGATATTGGGACACAAAACTATGGCAATACTCTGCTGTATTGATTTTTCCTCCACCCCTAGGAGATATCTGTGAAGGAAGTGAAACTCGTGATCAGAACAGTGACTATCATGACTTTCACTCTAGGCTCACCTCTACAGTGATTTACAAAGTTATATAAAAATATTCCCTATTTTTATGGGAATCCCTTAAGGACCCTTACGACCTGGTGTTGAGTGAGTCAGTGTACTTAATGAAGGTACAGATGTGGGTCGACCAATCAGCCAAGCCATAACATTGGGGGTTTTTTTTTTCACTTCAGATCAACCTAAACATATCAGTGGGTGAAGAGCAGGTGCTGGTCAATGACATCCCAGTGGAGCTGTCGGGGGTCACCAGGTTCAACTGTCAAGCACTTCTCTGTGAGTTTTCCTCACATTACATAGACGTTCTGGATGTTCACTAGTTATGAACAATCAAAGCACCAGAAGAGAGCACTCCTCTAACCCTTAAAAGGAAACTTAAATTAAGAATGTAAATACATTATTTATGTGGCAGTCTCAGAGGAAAATTCAATCAGTGTTTGTGAACATGAGCTCCTCTCTCAAAGCCAGAAACCAGAGAAGGGAGTCTGAATCCTGTGATGTCATCAAGTATAACGTCTGGAGCTGCTCCACAGACAATAAATAGGAGACTTTGAGGACACACAGAACCTTTGTTTTCTTTTTTTTACACGCACATGAGCTTTATTCTATCATAGTGTTCTCAGTTCTGACACAGAAAATGTACCCATATACTCAGAGCATTCCCCTAGGTGCTCTCTGTGTCATCTGTAACATCTTTTTACAATTCATTGTCTATTGAACAACTCCTTACTTTATACCCTATGACATCACAAATTTGAGTTTAAGCACTCTAGCCTTTAGATTTGAGAGAGGTGTTCATGTTTACTTATATTTTTGGACTGTCTTAGACCATAGAAATAACATGTATGAATTTTAAAAATGGGCGTAGTTCCTATTTAAGAAAGTACATAGTTTGCCTGTTAGAAATGAATTATTTTTGTCACTAAATTGTGCTTTCTTTTCACTATATTATGCCATTCAATTGGGATTGCTTTAAAATGTATGTTAAATTGAAAAGGCACTCAATATCTCAATCACTAATGGGTTTATGTGGCCCTAATAAAAACCTCTCAACTCTCCAATATACAATTTTTCTTTTAAGCATAAGTTGTTCCTTTCGCTATTTTTTTTGGCCCAAACATCTTTATCATGCAAGATTCTTCAGTTATATCTGTAGCACTGTGATAGTCCCTGCTGTCCTCATGAGGGTGGCAGCTAATGTCACTAATACATTACAAGCAATCTGAGTCTAAAGGGATGTCTTAAAATGGTCAAATTTAGTGAATTTACAATGATATGAAATTGACAAAACAGTGAATGTTTTGAATTTTACTTGATAAATGACTTGATGTTTAATTCATATTTAAATTTTCACTGACAAAGTTACTGCTGTGTAACTGATGGATTTATTAGCTAATGGTGGAGGAACTGAAGTCACATCCTTGAAATGTCATAAGCATTTACAATGATTTATATTTTTTTCCAGTAGATAGTGTCAATGGGAGCAGTGACTTTGAATCTGGGGACTTGGTTTCCACTGTCACCCGGGTGATGGTGAGCCAGAATCGTCTCTACAGTGACTCAGAGGAGGTGGTGGCTCTGCAGGTGTTCAGTGAAGTCATAGAGATGGAGGGCAAAGAGGTAAATATCTCGTGACTGTGACAGAATTCAACCACAGAATTGTGTTTGTCCTTCTACCTCAAAACATACAACCTTAACAATAATTTAAAATCTTTTCAGAACTGATCAAATACAGTAATATACTATGTAAAACATGGTCTGACATGATTTCACATCGTTTGGGTTTGTATCATTCAGGTCCAGCAGCCTGACATGTGTGAGGTGAAAATACTGATGAGCCCAGATTTCCAGAAGCTGGCTCAGTTTACCAACATCTACCCCATCGGACACAGTGAGATCTTCAGGGTTCCCAGGGAGAACGATGTGGTTGTCACAGATCCACCAAATCCCAGAAAAGGTATGAAAACATGACACGTCTACTGATTTATTGTGCAGATAGTGTATAGCAGTTCAGTTCAGTGTGTATCCTCAACTGTTTCCTACATTTTAAATCAGATGAAGAACAGCTGATCACCCAGACCACAAGCCAGTACCCCCTGAAGCACACAGATACCACCCAAGAGGAGACTGCAGCACCAGGAAAGCTCCCAGAGACTCCACTCCGCATGGACCCCGACCTGCTGTATGATGTCAGATACGATGATGAGTTTGATGACAGAGAGCCGAGCCAGCCGGATCAGATTCAGATGGAGACTCCGCCCAAAGAAATCATATCATCTTACTCTGTAAGTCTGATGCTAGACCTGGATGATTACATACAGTATGTACTACCTCAGAGATGTCAAGCCACTTAAAAGGAAAGCATTGGAGGTTGGGGTGGTTTGTTATGGAGGAGATAGAGGATGAGAGTTTCTGCATTCCAGAGATGTTGGTGCGCCACATGGTTTTGTTGAAACTGTCAGCGTCCAATATTTGTCCTCTATCACTGGCTAGTATGCATACTCATGAGATTAATTGTAAAACTCTGCAAATTTAGGAGCCAAGTAGGTTAAAAAACATTGTTTATGCCTACATTAAAGGCACACTGTCTGAGTTTGTCAGAGCTCACGTCAGTGCCCATACAATTTTTGGAGGCTATTGGGAGCTTTATCAAAAGTTCAACAGTTGGCCAGAATTTACAGATAACATATAATTGCATTAAAGGTCCAGTGTGTAGGATTTAGGTTAATCTTTTCGAAGAAATGTATAATGTTGTGTTTGTTGTGTGTCTGTGTTTTCATTAGTTTATAATCACCTGAAAATAATAATCATTGTGTTTTTGTCACCTTAAATTGAGCTGTTTATATATACAAACAGAGCAGGTCCTCTTCCATGGAGTCTGCCATATTGTTTCTACAGTAGCCCAGAACAGACAAATCAAACATGGGCTCTGGATAGGGCCATTGGTGTTATTGCTTTGGCTGCCGTTGTTTTCCTACACGCTTGGTACAATCAGGCCTCCCACAAATTTACATGGACAAAAATGTAAAACGTTTCCACAACTTTTCAAAAACCCATAATTTCCATGACCATTCACAACGTATAACACAAACAGAACTGTGTAGTACACTTTACTCCAAATGTTAGTTATATTATTGTAGGTGGTCCGCGGACATAGAGCAGTAGAGCTCCTAGAGAGGGGGAATGACAGCCGACAATGCACCGTACCTTTAAATTATCATGTTCTGCTTTCAGAGCAGTTAACATGAAACCAGAGTGCGCATTTGTTCTCCGATTGACATCCTGGGCTGCCCGTGTCAGCTGTTCAATCTAAAAAATGTGGCACAATTTAATAGGATTAGTTGGGCATAGGTAAAGAAACTCCGGGATTCATGACCCTACATTTCAAATCATACTGTCACTTACAACATCATTTTTTCCAAACATATCAAATTCAAATAAGAATATAATACCAGCTAGTAGGCACATATGGAGGGAGAGACTGTCAGGGAGAAAATGAAGAGACAGATGTGCGTGTAAACAAAGAGTAATAAATCAACAAATATAAGAGATATGTCTCGCCAACAGCTACAGCAAATAAATTCTTCAATATGTTACATTATATGAAAGATTATCCACGGAAGATTACTGGGACAGGAAGTAGAGAAGGGGCCACTGCCCCCATCCCCACAGTTACCGCCTTGGCCGGCTTTTGCTTTCAGCTTTGCAGTCGCAGATCGCTTTATTGCGGCTGGAGTGATCTAATCACAAGATGGTCTCTAGTTTGTCTCTGTCCTTATTTATTTGCTGCTGCTGTGTTTTTATCTGGTCAGCTCTGTGCTGCCTGTTGTTGCCATCCCTTTTTATTGATTTCATTGTGTAAATTGTTTTTAATGCAAAGCACTGGTGCAGCTGACATTTGTCATCTCTATTAGCTGACATGACACATAGAAGTCCACTGAGAGTACAGATCACATCAGGTGATATCCCCATAAACTCTGAATCATTCTGGTTTGTTCACTAGCCTTCCTGTGTGCACATGCTCAAAACTCCTAATATTTAGTACCAGAAGGGCCTTGTACCAGCAGGAAGTGCTCATGTCCACCCTCTCCTCAGGCCATGTGTCAGTGGGTGGAGGAAGTCCGAGAGCGTCTGAGGCGCTTCAGCTCCGAGTCGCTGCCTCTATTCTTCCTGGTCATGTGGGTGGTGGTGATCGGCGTCGTCGGATCAGCAGTCATTGTCAAGATCTTGGACATGTTCTTCCCAACTTGTGAACACAAGTAAGTCTGTTTCAGTGAACAAATAACCTGCTGGAATATCCAGAAGATGTACAGAATGCTAAACTTTTTAAATCTCTTTTGTCATAGGCACATTTTTCACCTAAACCCTGTCACTCTCATGCCGGAGGATGAGAAGCACACTCTGCTGGAGAACGTAGAAATAGAGGCAGAAGAAGAAGAGGAAGAAGAAGAAGCAGCAGAGAAGAAGCCTTGAATGAGGATGACTTGGCCGGCTCCTTTATTTTCAGTTTGTTCTTATTTGTTCCTTGGTTACTGTTACACTTTCAGCATGGCCTGGTTTTGTTGCTAGTTTATATTCCGATTTGTAAAGCAGTTGTTTTTTTTTAACTTCAGTTTGCCCTTTAAGCACAATGGCCGTGGAGCAGGAGGTGGTTTAAAGCCATTTGATTGACAAAACTCAATTTGTTGCCAGTCCACTTCAAATTTAATCACGTGATTAAAATGGGAAAGAGAGTGAGGGATTCATCGTGCTGAGTCTCAGCTGTGAAGGCGCTGAGAGCTGCCAGATCGAGTGTTGGTAATCCAGCGGTGTGTCAGCCTGCGTCCGTGCTGTCAGCTCAGTGTTGCACAGAAAACTCTTTGCTCCTGTGACTGGTCAGATAGAGTTTAAGGAAAGCCACTTGAACCAAGTCACACATGACTGTTCTTTGTTACTTGCCTTTTAAAGCAACTAGCAATGTAACAAGTTACTTCTTAGAAGAAATGACCTGATTGAGTACTTCTGCTTCACCCTCTTCCAAAACCTGCCGTAGCAACATGGTTTGTTCTTCCAGATTTGTCGTCATTATTGTTTTAAAATGTAAAGCAAGAAGCAAGTGTCATATAGATCTATATGTAGGCGTGGGACGATATAACTATTTCATGTCACGATTTTCTGAACCAAAATAATTGTGATTTACGTTATCATCCCGATGATCATCAAAATATGTTTAAAACTCTGAAAATTGCACTTGAAACATACTCTTTAATCTCTTTACCTTACATTTTGAAATATATATATATGTATTTATTTCATCACAGATGCATCTTTTTTTAATGATCAACCTTTTTAGTGAAGAACAATCTTTAAAAGCCAGGGCTTTCAACTTTTAAAATGGCATCACATCTTTCAATCTGAAATGCGCCAATGCTTGATTAAGTTCATTTGGGTTTTTTGAGGTTTGTGCATATTAGGGATCGACTGATAGGGTTTCTTCAGAGCTGATTCTGATACCGATTATTAGGAATCAAGGACACGGACAACAGACATTTGGAACTGATATATATCTGAAGTAAAAATGAAATCTTAATCTCAATATTTAAAATAATACGAACTCTACAACTTCAACACAACGCTTTGTTTAAATGCCTTAAAGCAATCTGTGTTCAGTTTCTTTGCTCGCATTGCAGTCTGTCTTCCCTGGTGTTAGCATGTGTAATACTCCAGTGGGCTGACTGCACTTTTAGAACTTTTCTGCAGGGCAACAGATTAGCTACAGTTTCCGTCCTTGCCGACTGTGGTGCAGTACCAATCAGCTATCACTCTTGATGTGTAACCAATCGTGAAACTAATAAAATAGTGCTGTGGGCTGGACTGAGCGAGGCAACAGAGTGGTGACTGCAGACAGAGGCAGGCGGCCACATCAGAGCCAAAGTGGCGCATTTTTCAGTTAATTTATTCAGTCGCTTTTCAGATGAAAAAAAGAATGATTCCAGTAATCTTAAAAATGCGCAATATCAAGGCCGATAATTGGCCAGGCCGGTATCGGTTGATCCTCAGTGCATATGCCAGTTTTTGCGGAGTCTCTTTTATTGTTGGACACGATATTCACGATCATCCCAATCATGGAAATTCACCACCATGTGTTTTGTTGTTCTTTTTTTTTAAATCACAATCTGCGATAAAATCCAGTATCGTCCTATCCCTATTTATAAGATCTATAAGTGTTTTTTATTGTGCTCTTGACTTTGGAAATAGCACTTGACAAAACAATCTCACCACAAAATCCTTGTATCAGCCATTTCTATGGAGATCACATGATATCAATGAAGGCTTAGAATTCAAAGGAGTAGCTCAGAAATTTGGGACATATGCTTATTGGCTTATTGATCGATAGGACGTAAGGATTACGTGAACAAATTTTTCTGGATCAGTGACTCGGATCCTTTCAACCAAGTCAAACACAAAGTGTAGATGAGACATCCTCATAGTCCTAAAAAATGGCAGGTTTTGAGGACACAGAAGAAGAGCGCTGTAGGTTTACCAGATGAATATGAACAAACTGAACACTTTAGGGGCTGCATCCAATGATTTACAGTCTTTATGTTCACTGAAGAGACTTTCTCTATGTAGCAGTCGTGCACAGGTCACCCTTTCTTCTCTCACACTGTTTTTTCCCTCCAAAGTTAACCCCCACTGCTGACAAAAAATGTGAAGACAACTAAGGCAGCAAATGCACTATGACGAGTTTATACAACTTATTTAACATGAGGCATGCAATGTCTCCTGTGCGTCATCCTTGAAGTGAAGACGATAAAGCCGTTATATTTGAGTCCGTTGTTCCAGATTCAAATATAAATGAAGTCATATTTAACCTTAAGGAAAAAGACGCAGATCTTGTTTCCGCACGTTCAGTGAAAACGGTTTTCCTCGCACACCTTCAAACTCTGAATGTCGCTACTGATGAAACACCTCCCTCTGAGGCCTGCTGCCCACTATTAAGGCTCGTATATTGATTGTCTTTCTTCACAGTGCCTCTGTGACTGTCTTTGGGGCCCAATCAGTAAAGGGGGGATTATGTATTTAATTTCTTTGACTGATTATGTGTGTGGTTTCCTGTTACTAATCATGGAGAATGTAAGTGAGGTCGCTCGGATTGTCTATGCACTCTAGAAGAGAAACTACTGCTGATGTAAAGTACAGTGTGTGCACAAGTAATGACCACAAAATCAAAATGTAAATTATCGCTAAAGGAAAGAATCTGCACTTAGTTTTGAATATTGGAGTGAAAACTGGACTTCAGCCTGCATGGATGTTTTGTCTTTTTGTTTTTTTTAAAGTGATTCAGATTATAAATCTTGCAGGTGTCACTCCCAGCGTTTCACTAGACTGTGTGAGGGACCAAACAGGTGGGCACAAGGTTAAAAAAAAATTAACCAGAAAGTTGGTTTTATTAACCCAAAACTCAAGTCCAAGACATGGTTTGTGTTATTTGTGTCTCTTTCAAAAACAAACACCCTCACAACATCAGCTTGTGCACCTTAGAGCAGCTGAGGTCGTGATTTCATTTCCCCAGGGTTCAGTTTATCTGCAGGATGCATGACGTACCGCGTTAGCAAAAGGTGCATGTGTAGTCTAGCTAGTGAATGCAGTTTGCTGTTCCGTCAGCAAGTTAAACTTTAAAACTAGGGAGCAGCATGATGACTTTAAACAGCTCAACCTGTATCGGATTCAGCCTCAAATTCCAAATGAAGTCAACAGGACAAAGTGCTGTAGATGACACTACATTAGCCTGTAAGGCAGACAATATTGCCAGGCATGAATTTTCAGATGTGTTGCTGAAGAATAAAACAACAAGAGAAATATATTTTGATTTGCTCTTTGTTTAAATGGTAGTAGACCCATGTGTTACTATTTTGAGACATTTGTGTGCATAAATTGTATGAATTACAGCTGGACTGTGTATTTGGGTCTGCTGATTAAATGCTTTTATGACCATCACACCTTTGACTTGTGTGATAACTGTGGTTATGCAGGCTGAGAGAGCAGATATCTGGTGACAGCCTCTACAAGAGCAACCTCTACCTCCACACACGCACAACATTACATCATCAGCATACAGTAGTTTTAGAGGTGTGGACTCGAGTCACAAATTTGATGACTGTAGACTCGAAAAGCCAAAAAAGACTTTTAACCAAACTTGGACTTTAACACCAACTTCACTTGGTTTTCCCCACACCTACCTTCCCCCAAGATCAAAGATTAAAAAGCATATTTACAGTGCGCCATAAATCAATTCATTTATTAATCAGAAAAACACTCCCTATTCCTGGCAAGCAGACACTTAATTCCCCACATCCACTTGGTTTGAACCAGCCTGACAGCAGCCAATCAACTTGCAGGAAAGACACATGAAGAATTAACAATACTGAGCACCAGTTGGAAAAAAATTGTACCAAAGATCATTTCTTCTGCGCGTAAAAACTTTGGATGGTCCAAAAAACAACAACAACCGAAAGCAGTATGCAAAATGAGCTTGCAGATGAAGAAGCAACAACTTCAAACACACTTGTTTTAAGAAATAAATACAAATTTTGAAAAGCATTTATGATTTTTTATACATTTTATATAAAAAATAAAATGGTATTGCATTTGGTGAAGGGTACATTTTGGCTTGTTCAATACTTGAAAGCCAAAGTTTAGGATTTGGAAATCATCCGTCGTGTCCGGCAAAAGTCCAAATGAAGGTCATTAGTCTTGCTAATGTCCATCAGGCCTGTTGTCCACTTGTAGATCTGACAGTGGCAGAGTCATCAGAGAACATCTGCATGTCTGCAGGTGGCACAACATGAGTAGTATAGACTCAGTGGAGGTGACGGTCCTCTTCCACTTTCTGTTTACCCTAAACACCTCTGACTTTAAATACACAGTCATGCCTGTAGTTTGCCAGTCCAGTAATCTGTAATCCAGGACACAAGAGGAGCGTTCACCTGCACCACTCTTGAGCTTTTCTCCCAACAGCAGAGGCTGTATGGTGTTTAAAGCATTTACTTTGCAATACCTTTTCTTGGCTACCAGGTCCAGGCGCTAAGTCTTCACCACTTCAGTGATCTTTTCCATGCTCAGGATGAAGTTGGTGTATCCTGTGATGCAGTGTGTGAGCCCCTCTATGCCCCCTCCTCTTACTGCTTTCCTGTTTCTGTCCACCCGTGCACGCTCAAAAGTTAGAAATCTGCTTCCTCGCCTGGTTAAACAGAACTTCAGCCACTTATGATTGAGAGTGAACTTTCAACATGTCCTCTGGGTGTAGTAGTTTTTTCCCCACCAGCAGACGAATTGCTTAGTAAATAAACTCTGACAAAAAACAATGTTAATATCCATGATCACTGTTAGCTTTATTTATAGAAATATATTGTTAGTGTTATGTGCTTTAGAATTTACATTTCCAAAAACGTGGAAGAACCACACAACTCCAAATAAAATCAAGTGCATAAAAAAGGAAAAAACAAGAGCAACATTTGATTAGTTAGCTCAGTTTCTCATTGTCAGATACATCGGTACAAAATAGCAGTGAAACATTTCTGGAAATAAACTCTACTGTCCGAGTGTTGCAGGAAACTTTGTGTCCTCAGATTTGTCAGTTTTTCCCCACAGCTACAGTTGGATTGGTCTTACATATTGATGATTTCAGGATCATTAAAACAAGTAACATATGTCAGTATTTGACTGAAATATCACGCATCAAGTTGACTCTCCGGTCACCTCTTTCCATTAAGACTTCTGTATAACATTAACATAATGTACAATACAGTAGAAGGAGGTGCCATTTTTCAAGTGCACATATTTACCTTAAGTATAACCCTACTCTTCAATATCACCTGAATGATTCAAAGAACACAAAGACATAAGCTGACACACAGCCAGTACTAACACTCACCATAACCCTATGACTCAGTCTCACAATAGTTCAGATACAAGTGACTGGGATCCTGGTGTTTTTCAGCAGGACCCAAACTCTTCGATCCACTTCTCGTACTTCTCCAGGTCGGCTGCAGACACAGATTTGGACACTTTCTTCAGAGCTGACTCAAAGTCCTCCATGGTGGTGGGCATGTGCATCTCGTCACGGGAAATGTTACGGATCTCTTCTGGCGTGAGGCCCTCGATTCTGCGCCTCATGGCCATAAGAGAGGCGTCCCTGCAGCACGACACAACAGTTTCATTTTAGCAGTTTAAGCAGCGATTTCAAAAGAGGCTTTCTATCACACAAGTTACTTAAATTCCTTTAATCCTTTCAGCCCTTGCTTTTGTTCTGCTCTTCTGGACAGCAGCAAAATCAAGATTCAGTATCATGCTGTATTTTATTTTATTTTATTTAATGACACTTGGCCTTTCTTTGACAGTAAATAGGACACAGAAGAACCATTAGGAGAGAAAGGGCCATGACATGCAACAAAGGTTTCATCTATTGTAGCAATGACAAGCACTGTAGCGATGATCATTTTTGGTGCAAATGTGTTATATGTGTAAAATAGAAAGTACTGTAAGGATTAACGTAAGATTAAAGGATGGAGAACAGCAGAGATGGCTCACCTGCAAACGATGGTTATGTCTGCTCCTGAGTAACCTTCCAACTGCTCTGCGATCTTGTTCAAGTCCACATCGCTGGCCAGCTCCAGTTCCTTCAGATTAATCCTGAGCAGCTCTACTCGTCCTTTGGCTGCACACATACATGCAACAGTAAGTAGAGCAGGCAAGCAACTCCCTTTCTGCCCACAGCCTATAGTGTACGCCATATCATGTGTAAACTGCCCCACTCAAGATTGGCTGGTTTACCAATCAGGAAACAGACAACTGCTCTGGAGTACCAGAATAGTATTGTCAAAAATATCAGTTTAATTGATTCTGTGTTGAAACAGTTTCAATATTCATTTTCCTCTTTATAAATGCTACTTTCTCCCTCTCTCTCCTCTTCAACAGCGAGATCACACACACACACACACACACACACACACACACACACACACACACACACACACACACACACACACACACACACACACACACACACACACACACACACCTGCTGTGGTGCCTCCATAGCCGCAGTGCCATCTTCTCATCATTAATCTCATTGGTACCTTTGCATACAGGCTTTTGCAGCACAGTTGTCTTTTGTCTTTTACTTGCATTTTATTGCCAGTAGTATGACAATCTCACAGGCTTCTGAACATGTACACTACAGCAAGGAGACTATCGTTTTCAATAATGTAAGATTTAATCATTGTTAATTTTTGCTAAAGTTATTCTGCTGCTAACCACGAAAAGAAAAGATCGTTATTGTCATGTTACAGCCTTGTTATATTTATCTTTTAAGAAAAATCTTAAACTGGATGCCTTCAATGTCAATTTCTCCCTGTGGTATCCAGAAACTGACATACAAACAAAGAAGCAGGCAGTATTCCAGCATGAGATTACTGCGGCTCAAAAGTAAATATAATGAAACAGCATGCGTGTCGGCTGTGTGCACTGTACTCGAAGGTGACAGGATACAGAATGCAAAGAATGCAGGGGGTCAGTGGGGCTCATTTCTGCCCCAGGGCCTCCAAAGCGGCTTTGTCCAGTATGAGCCCACATCATGCAGATAATTAGGCTGCAGTTAATTTAGACATTATGAAGTCTTTCTATTTGAACCGTCTGTTTTCTAGTTGTTGAACAGTAAAAGCTCAAAGATCACATCATTCTGCTGGACTCTGATCGCTCAATGACTTTCACTGAATGACATTATGGAGACTAGACTGTCAAGTCGCAAAGAAGTGAATTTACTTGAAGGCAGAGGGATGTAGATCCTCTTCTCAAGCCGTCTTCTCAGAGCCTCATCGATGTCCCATGGGAAGTTGGTGGCCGCCAGCACCATCACCATCTTAGAAGGATCATCGTTTTCTGATGCTCCACCGACTCCTACACCAAAGTCGCAGTAATGGAAAAATGCCTCACAAAAATGAAAGCGTTTTTGCTCCTGCAGGTTAAATAAATATATATAGTATATCTAGAATGCTGGGAAATAGGAAATACTGCAGAAAAGTTATGTTACCTAGTTTTAACATTTTTACACTTGTTAAAAAACAAACAAAACCTCTCTCTAATAGGGAATATGAGATAAGTAGTGAATACAATATTCATGGTGTTATTGTCAGAGTGCAGAAACATCTCATCTCATTTTACCATCCATCTGGACCAGTAGCTCTGCCTTGACTCTCCGGCTGGCCTCATGTTCCTCTGAAGTCCCTCTGCGGCTGCACATGGAGTCTATTTCATCAATGAAGATCGTCGTTGGCGCATAAAAGCGTGCCTGAACAAGACCACAATATATGATCAATATCCAAATATATTATAAGTATATCAAAAAAGTTACACTGAATGTGAGAGCAGATTCCCAATCCAGAGTAGTTCCACACAACTTGTTGTACACTAATCATGATCTAGAAATCCACATAAAATTTAAAGGTGTATTTAGCGGAAAGACTCACAGAACTGGCAAACCATCAGCTTACTACATTATGGCTGAGACATCAAATTTGCTACTTAACGGTAAGTTTACTCTCCTTTCATTCATGGTTCCACAAAACCCCTAAAATACCTTGAGTAATCAGCTTTCTAGATAATTTCTTTGCCAGCCATCTGTTTACTTCAGCTCTTTGCCATGTTGTGCTAAGCAGGTAGTGTAAAGTTCATGTCTCTCAGACTGTTTGGTGGAAACACTATGGTTTATATACGTGCGCAGTTGATTAGAGTCGAAAGCCTGAGCCATATATGTGAGCAAGAAAACCAAAACAATGAGCTAAAAGAGGCTAAAAGCTGAGCAGAGCTGCAAAAAGGAGGGTTTCCTAACACGAGTAGCTCCCTTACGTTTCAGAATAATTTGATTCACTGTTAATATCAAAAATATCTGCATGATAAGGTGTGTTTGATGGCTTTTTTAGATTTTGTTAATCATGCACAGAAACCTTAATGATAACCTGGAAATATGCCCCAAAACATTTGAGAATCCACCTGTACCAAACACATCTAAAGCCTTACCATTTCAAAGAGAAGGCGAACTAGCTTCTCAGACTCCCCTCTGTACTTGGAGGTGAGCGTAGACGAAGAGACGTTGAAGAATGTGGTTCTGCACTCAGTGGCAACTGCTTTGGCCAAAAGTGTTTTCCCCGTGCCTGGAGGTCCCACCATCAGCACCCCCTACGGTAAAAAAAAAAGTTTCTATGCATTGATACTAGCGATGTCTATGACAAAACAAATAAAACGAAAATCTCTTTGAATCAGCACCTTCCATGGTCTTCTTATGCCTTTGAAAAATGCTGGCATCCACATTGGCAACACGACTGCTTCTTTCAGGAGTTTTTTTGCATCTTCCAAGTCTGCGATGTTGTCCCTAAGAAACAGATCAGACAGACATGACACCTGGTAGACCTCATCCCATGAGCCACCATATTTGGAAATGGACTTGTCATGAAAAAAAAAGTGATGAAAACATACCATTTAACATTTGGATTCTGAGATATAATATCTCTCTCCAGAGCTTCCACGAGGTCTTTATCATATCCTGTCCCGTCAAACTTTTTCAACTCTTTGTCCTGGACATCTGATTTATTCTGGAGGGCAGACAAAAGACATTATTGCTCATCCCTGTTCCATGAATGTCACCCATGTGGTCTGGTTTCTTCCAGACAAAAAACTGGACTTACAGGTTAGACGTGGCCGTAGACAAACAAGCAGCATGTGGATACTGTTTAATCAACAATGCAAATAGTTTTCTCTGAATATACAGTGTGTTATAAAATACCATGAAGGAGACGATGGTGTGTTGTTCACCTTATCATCTTTAGCTTTGCCAGCAGCCTCTCTCGACTCCCTCTTTTCTTTGCCTTTAGGCGGTTTGCTTCTGTCCCCATTGGCCCCACGAGGCAAGTGCCTCTGCTGGGCCCTCACAGCCACGCTCAGCCTGTTGTTGGGAGGTTTGCTGTCTTTATAGGGGTTAGATGGCCGCCTCACGGGGCAGGGAGAATGTCTATGAAAAGAGACGAGGAAGAGGGATGAAAAAAAAGGCTATGAAAAAAGGATGATTCAGTGTGTATGCATATCCAGTGTCTATGAAATAAATCATTAATTAATTCTTAATAACTATCAAGCGGCCACACCTACTGTATGACTGTATGTAACACTACATTATATGCAAGAATGCTCATCAAGTGTATTCATGCAACCAGACTTTCAAGTGAAGACAAAATCCTATAAACAAACAAAGAGGCAGTGTGAGGTTCACAGCACCTTTCTCTGGGGCAGAGCAGGAACAAAACAGGCTTATATCAGGGACTCAGATTTACTAATCTCAATCATATGACAACATCAGGGCTTTTGTTCACACACAAATAGCTCATACAACCTCCGATCATAACAGCATTCACACAGTGTCCACATTGGTATTACAGCGAACACAGAACATTTTCTTAAGCAATGAATGAGAAATTTAAAAACTTAAAGTTGTATGTAAATGAGTAACTACAATACCTCGGCTCTACAGGCACAGGCCTTATTTCACAGTCGTCATGGTTACTGGGTTTAGCAGGCGTCGTGTCCAGCTGAAAGTTCTCCAGAGTCGACATTATGTCCTGAACCTGTCGATTCTCTTCACTGATTTCTTGCCACAACTGAGAAGCAAACACAGATAACCATCAGAAAAGCCAGGACTCTTTTTTGATTCAATCTGTTAAGTTTTGTCTGATGGGGTTTTAGTTCCATGTTTACCTGCTGCCATCTCTGCTGAAAACTGCTGTCCCGCACGGTGTACACATACTTCTTGATTTGGTCTAGTAATCCGTGATAGAGAACACTGGCCGAGCTGTAGTTTCCCAGCAGGGCGTATTCGCGGGCCAGCTTCACGTTCTCGCTGATCTCTCGTAGACTCATGGTGCTGTGGGAATACAGACAGCACCCGGCTCACCAACACCTCAAAACTGGCATGATATCGGCAAACATTAGATTTAGATTTTTTATTTACTTAACCGGGATTATGCTGTCTCATAAAGCCAATATAGAGCTAATGTGATCAGGCTGTGCTTCTGTCCCCCATCACTGAAATTTTTGTTTCACCATTCTTATACACTAGATCAATACTAGTACAATACTGATCTTGTAAAGCTGATCATATCAACCAGATAAGACATTACAGTGTTTTCATCACTGTCAATACAAAATTCTGTGTTTCCACTATCAGTCACAGCAGGTTGGCGACTCAATTTTTACTGCCACTAGAATCCTTGATGCATGATATTATCTTCATTTATCCCCATACACATGGATGGAATACTGAACGGGCCTACCGGGCAAAGTAAAAATGCAAAAATGTCACTCAAGTTAACAAGTACCAGGAACAGACTGCAACTGAGACACAAAAAACACCAGAAAGAGAGGCAAAGGAGCAGCAAAGACACAACCACAAAGAGACACAACATGACTTCAAAGAGACACAAGATGACCACAAGGAGATACAGAACAACCAAAAATGAAACAAGTTAACTTAAAAACCCCTTTTATACTATACTTTATAAGGTGAGAATATCACACTGTTATGCTACGCCATTCTGTATAAAAAGGTCCAATCATGGAATGGGGGGGGGTGAAGCTGTCTCGGCCAAGCCTGCAGCAGCGATAAAAGTGCCGAAACGATGTCTGTGTCAAAGGGACAGCCTTTGGGACGGGACTATGGAAGGGACGGCTGTGATGTTTTGAAGTATTATGTGTGTGACCCAAGACCAGGAGATTTAAAAGGCAGCTGATGGTAGTTAGCAGCTAACTCAAAAGAAGTACAGCAGCCAAATATGTCTGCAAATTGTAAAACAATGAGGTCCAAGCTCCATACCCTCTGAGCAATGGGTGAGAGCAACTGTCATATAACAGTAAATAATTATTATCTTTATGTTAATGCAGTTACAATTGTTTAGAAAGCTCTGACGACCCATTTGTTACATGCCACACTAGAGGCTGACACTGTTGTTTTACATGTCACGCCTGTCATGCCTCTTTTGATTCTGTGATGCCAGCATGCTGCCTAAAACCACGCCCTTCTTTGGTTCTGTATAAAAATGCCAAGACGGCATAGAGAAGAGACCTTGTAGCGCTGCTAAAGCACAAGCTCTGTCTAAAGACAGCAAAAGAGACACAAAAAGACAACAAAGAGACTTAAAATAACCACATGCATACACAAAACCCCAAAAAGATGCACAACTACAAAGAAACACAAAACAACAAAACAGAGGCAAAACCACCACAAAGTCTGTGTGTCCGGCATCATGAAGGAGAGGTGGTGGGGCCTCATGCATGTGTGTGCCCAGGCGCCCACTGTCTCATAATACGCCCATGACCATACAACAGGAAAGAAGTGAGACATTTTCTTCCAACAAAAAAATGTGGGACATGACTATAAAAATCCAAATGAATCCAGGAATGATCCAGCCTTATCTTAAAGGATGCCGACCCAAAATGTGTGCTAATGTTAGTGACAATCATAGTTTAAAAAACTTTTGTGAAAGAGGCAGGATATATCGTTTCATACTTAACCATGACAATGTAAAAGTAAAATTAAAATCAGATAATGAACATCTCTCAAACGGCAACAGTGGTTTTGGACGGTCTTTAACGTGACCTTGACACAGTATCTACATTTTTAATACATGATGCAAATATAGTGAAAGACAAACTAACTGGTTGTCAACTGTTTCTCAGTTTAAATTTGTGCTCCATGAATTAGCCGGAACCTCACCCAGTTTAAACTCAACTGTTTGTGGCAAAGTGCGACACAGCGGTCTAACGAACAAGATACCAGCGTCTCAGATATGACAAGAACAGCCTTTCTGTTTGTGTTGAAGGAATAAAACAGCTGTCAGGTGAAATAATGTACAACTATTTACTTTTTTAAACACGGCACATCATGTGTTGACTACTCACATCCTTCACTTTGAATTTCAAGCCCGGTTGGTTGGTTGGTTGCCCCTCACTCGTTCAGACAATAAAGTGTTATCTTTACACAACTCGCCGTGTTCATATACATCTACGAGGATTAACACGAGTCAGAATTCTTCCACAACACTAGTTTCTACTGGGTTTATACCTGTTTATGTACTTTTCAGACGAACACACGCAGAGTCCTCGCAGTGGCTGTTATGACGAGTTCCGCTGTGGCAGTTCAAAGAGGCTCGTTAAAGAGGACAACCAACTGAAACACAACTATCAAGTCCGTGAACGCAACTCACCAACCTGTGGACGTTTGGTTCAGCTGATGTCACGGAAGTGAGCCACGTTCACTCTCTTTACACATCCACAGCACAGCTCCGCACCCAAGTTTTGTTTTTTTCTTTCCTAGGATGGCGAAGGTATGACCCGCCCTACTCTGACTTACTTTGCTTCTGATTGGCTCACTCTGGTATCCTCGCCCCAATCCTAACCAATCTCACCCCACATGCCTAAATCTAACCAATCAGCTCAACGAAGGCAACAAGTAGTAGCCAATCAGAGGAAGAGGAGGGCGGATAATGTCTTTGCCATCCTAGGAAAAGGTAGGACTCTAGCACCACCATAGACCAACACAGTTGCACAGAAACCTCATTTTAAAGACAGATTTCTTCAAAATCGCTTTTATTTAAAAATACATGGAAGGTTGACATTTTAGTAGAAATACAAGTAAATATGCAAGATAAAATGTTACTGACACAAAGATAAAGTATTTAAAGTAATAGAAATAGAACTTTGTACTGCACTATCCTCCTGAGACCCCAAATGTTTGTTTGGTATGTATTTTTAATTTCTCCGAGCTGTTAGTTTGGATTAGTAGGACCTATTAAGCATTAAAAAAACCTAAACACTGCTACCAATAACAAAGTCCCAATGTCCACAAACAAAACCATAAGAAAGTCCCATGGCATATCAAACTACAAACTATTAATTGTAAATAAACAAGTTTAATCGGTAAAAATGTGATCAGGTTTGTAGCTTGTGTCAAGCTACAATTCTGATGGCTACCATTTTGTTTTTACATGGATTGGTGTATTGGGGTCTTACTACCACTATATAGCACAGAAAAGTGTCCACAAATGAGGACAACAGGACTAAGTTAAGCAGAATGAAGTATAAGGTGCAGTAAACCCAAAATGTCATGTCCTCTTGAGCAGGATTTATACATGTGCGGCAGAACCCAATTTCCACTAGATGAGTGTTGGATGCATCTGCGCTCCGGCACGGCAGCAGAGCCGATCCCCAGAAAAATCTGCTCTTATTTATTCATTACAAATAATCCTCATAAGTATTCCTCTGCAGGTGTTTTCCCAAATGATGTGAGTGACCGCTGCGTTATTGCAGGTGTCAGGGACACTAAAATTCCTAAGGTTAAGCCTCGCTATTTTACAAAACATGACAAAAAGCACTTAAGTGAACAGGGATTTAAGCAAGATTTGTACCTTATTGATTGGAGTAGGATCTCCTTACCTGCTACTTCAGGAAGTATAGAGTCAAAGGGCGGGATAACCCCTGGTTCTCTGAAGAGTTATCTAGTTTGATTCACGAAAGAAATCTTTGCTGGGCAAAAGCAAGAAAGTCCAATTCTGATGCACTCTGGGCTACTTTTAGATGTTTAAGGAATAAATATACTGCTTTAGTGATGAAGGCGAAATCTAGTTTTTACCTTGCCCTTACAACAGAAAATTGAAATAACTCACAGAAGTTTTGGCAGACAATCAAATCCTTATCCACAGATAACTCCTCTGGTCTCCCACCTTGCATTGTGTCAGATTCATCCACTGTCTATGACAAAGCTGAGATACTCAACTGCTTTAATAAACATTTTGTTTCTTCTGGCTTTCTTTTTGATAAAGTATTTAAGTGTACTGCTACTCAGACCCCACTTGATATTGCTGAGCCTCCTCCATATAGTAAATTTGTTTTTAGGCCCTTCACTGTTGCTGAAGTACATCAAGCCCTTATGAAGTTAGATCCTAAAAAAAAACAGCAGGTCCAGATAATCTCGGTGTATGCTATTTAAAACTTGCTGCTGGCTTCATTGCAGAACCACTGACATATATATTTATATTTCAACACTAATCTGTAATGAAATCCCTAAAATTTGGAAAATGGCTCATGTTCTTCCCCTCTTTAAGGGTGGTGAGCCTTCAAGCCTCAGTAACTACAGGCCAATTTCAAACCTGTCACCCTTCGCCAAGGTTCTGGAAAGACTGGTTGTTGATCAGTTGAAGGACTTCTTACATAGTAATTTTATTTTATCATGTTATCAATCTCCGCGACCCTCACGAGGATGAAGCGGTTAGAAGATGAATGAATGAATGTTATCAATCTGGTTTTAGAAAATCCCACAGTACAGTCACAGCAGCTACAAAAGTTGTAAATGATATTATGGCCCTAGATAAAAAACAACACTGTGCTTCACTTTTTATTGATTTTTCTAAGGCCTTTGATATTGTGGACCGAGATGTTATGAGGCATAGGTTGGTTAGTATAGGGCTGTCGGATTAAGCTGTGGCCTGGTCCTCAAATTACCTTTCAGACAGGTCTCAATGTGTTGATGGTTGTTCCTCTGATATCTCGGCTGTCCACAAGGGGGTGCCACAAGGCTTCATTTTAGGCCCACTGTTATTTACTATCTATATGAATGATTTGGGTAATAGTGTCCAAAATGCAAATTTCCATTTTTATGCCAATGACGCTGTCATCTTTTGTTGTGCAGGGACCTTGCAAAAGACCTCGGAGTACTTGAAAGCTGCTTTTAAGGAAACGGAAGCCCAACTCCTGCAATTAAGGCTTGTGCTTAATGCAGATAAAACAAAAATGATGATCTTTACTAAATCGAAAGACAAGACCCGTTGTCTTTCTGCTGTACACACATACCAAGGTGTTCCTATTGAGATTGTTACTAATTTTAAATACCTGGGCTTCATTTTAGATGATAGCTTGTCTTTTAAACCACACATTGAACATTTGGTCAAGAAAGTAAAGGTAAGGCTGGGCTTCTATTTTCGAATACATCGTGTTTTTCTTTTATCTCTAAAAAGAAGCTTGTTGCTGCAACTTTTCTGCCATTGCTAGACTATGGTGATGTATCGTATATGAATGCCTGTTCCACTTCACTGCTGATGCTGGATGCTACTTATCATGGTGTATTGAGATTTATTACTTGCTTTAAATCACACACCCATCACTGTACTCTGTATGCTAAGGTAGGTTGGCTGTCCTTGTCTGCTCGTAGGCTTCTCCACTGGTACATCTTCATCTCTAAAGCAATCATTGGACTACTACCTTCATACCTCTGCACATACCTCACTTTCACACATAATCCATCTTACAGCTTGCGATCCCAGGACTGTCTATCTGCCTCAGTTCCCAGAGCTGGCACTGAGTTTGGGAAGAGGGCATTCATGTACTCTGCTCCCTCAGCCTGGAACGGACTTCAAAAAACTCTGAAGCTTCAGAGCTTCATTTCAATTAATGATTTTAAAACTTGAGTCACAGACTTTTTAATGGCTGAGATGGGAGTATGCAAATGCTTTGCTGCATAATGGAGATTTCTTATTGCATTGATTGTGTATATTAATCATTGTATATTGTTTTATGGTATGCATTGTGCTGTACACTAATCTCACCTTCCTTCCTCAGCGTCCCTATGATAATAGAAAAATAAAAATAATAAAAAATAAAATAAACTCACAGTTCTGTGTCATGAGTTCTGAATATGCAAGGGGAAACACTACTACATTATTTTGTGTATCTGTCTATTGGTGAGGAATCACTGAAATGTAGACAATGTTGTAACTTATCACACAAAACAAGACACTGCAAAAGAAATTTTATGTTATATTATTTGCTAACATATCCTAGGATACATAAAAAACACCAAAAACTCTGGTGACATTTATGAAAGGTGATATTTTATTAATTTCAGATTATTAAAAATAAAAGTATTCACACAAACATTGAGTAAAGAACAGCTCTTCACCCAAAAAAAAAAAAAAAAAAAGGATATAAAAAAAGGCAGTTGCATCGCCCACCGCCACTTTTCACTGTTACCATGGTACTGACAGTGGTACTAGAAATGTTACGACAACTACTTGTTAGCTGTTGAGCTGGAGGTTCCCTGTTGATGCGCGAATAAACTAAACAGCAGATGTGTTACAAACCTTTAACACGGAGAGAGAAACAGAGACAGAGAAAGAAAAAACTGCCTCCTTTCCTAACCACTGTTCCTTGACCTCGATGGAAAAGGACATGAGGTCAAGGAATCCAACTGCACATACACTAGGCTGGGTGGATGTTCAACTTTATTTTTTAATAAAAACTGGGTACACAATTCAGTTACAAGATACTTTTCTGTGTTTTGAAAGTAATGAGGTGGATAAATAAATTTTTTGTACGGATGATTTTAGTAATGGAAAATTCCACATTCACAAGATGAGGTGGGTGGACTCCAAACTGGTCTTTGAATTTTTCCTTCAAGAACTGCAACAATATGGCACTACAATAAGAGACCTTGTACATAAAAGGCAATAAAGACTAACCATATCCCATAAGAACCCGGACCAATTTCTCCTTAAAGGAAAATTATGGGGGGCATAAAACAGACTAAATAGACCACATAGAACATATTTCTGACATTTTTTTCAAAATACCACTCATTGGTGTCAAAGATCTGTCAATGGGTGTTAATGGTAAATTCATTCCTCTTTTGAAAATAAATCAGCCTTAGTCTTTTTCAGTTTGATAACAAAGCTTTGTCTTTTCATTTGCGTTTCCACAATATCATAAATTTACCTCTTAGGTTTAACAACAAAATTTTGATTTATTTCACAATACAAAAATTTGCAAATTGAATAAAAAAAAAGACTGCCTCATCATATTGGAGGTCTTCTCAACAAGCCATTGTAGCTGTAAAAAAAACTGAGCTACATTCTTTTTCTGGTCATGTTTTTCTGTTTGGTAACAAAGATTCTAACTTTACCTCTGTTTAACAACAACATTTTCTTTTCATATTTGTTTTACAACACACAAATAAATACATTTGCAAAAATTTGCAAATTGAATAAAAATAAAAACTACTACTAGGTAGTTGTATTTGCGGTCCAGGGTTCATCTTTGGTTGAGGTACTTCATCTAAATCACCTGATTCACTGCAGTCTGAATCACTAGACTCACTTGACTTGTCATTCTCCATTTCTTTGTTGCTGGGAGTGTAATCAGGGTCTTCAAGGTCATCATCTGAGCTACTTTCACATCCCTCAAAGTCACTGTCGTCTCCCTGGATGACTGTCAGTGCATCCTGAACACTGTATCGCCTATTATCCATAATGCAGATGAAATTAAATTACAATTTTCAATTATTCCTTTTAATTTTTATTATTTATTTATTTTCATCAAATTTTCAAATGATATAGGGTAGAACAAAGTGATATAGGGTCTGTTTTTTTTATTCACTGGGTAAAAATGGTTTCCTTATATATTTTGTTAATAATTGGATTCATATAATGTGATTTTTTGTTTACATTTGTTTTAATAGGCTTTGAATTGAACAATATAAAATGTATTAACTAAATATCATTGAAAAAGTTAAGTTAACTGAGCAGATCATAAAAAAAATTCTTATTGTGACATATATGTCACAATAGGTTTTCCATGACAGTTTTAAGGTGAAAGGTCCGCTGTGACATATATGTCACAACAATATTTACCTGACTTGTTTTATATCAATTTGTTCATGAAATGTGTTCACAACAGGTTAAATGTAATAAAGGACTTGTTATGTAAGCATTACAATTCTTAAATGGTTTGAATCTTAACTTTGGCAACCAAAAACAAGCTTATTAAATTTAGCTAGCTCTGCCCCTAGTGGTAACCTGGCACACAGACATCTTGGAAATGTTGGTGTGGGAAGACCAAATCACATGACCTGTCACATGATCCACCAGGATGTTAAGTATGTGTCACTCTGGGACTTCATGAGTTAAAGTCAAGGAGAAAGCTGTTAATGGAATTTTCCAGAACATTTAAAGGATGTGGGGCACCTGTGTCACGGTGGGTTCTTATGGGTTAAGTCTGATAATACCATATGAACAGAAGGGAACACCTCCCCACAAGTACCACAGGGAGGCAGAGACCCTCCCCCTCATTTCCTCACTACAGTATCAAATTAACAGACAGTACACTGCTCTGGATTGTATTAGACTACAAATCAGTCACATATTATGAAACCTGACAAACACAGGGACAGGATGAAAAGAAGGCGTCTTGTACAGTAATGATTTGGAGCTTTATGCTGTGGCATCACTGTCACACACCTTTTAATGGACCAGACAGAATACAGTCACATACATTGATGGCAGATTTAACAGCTTTTTAATCAGGAAAAATACCCCCACTGACGTGTTTCCATGGTTACATGTATGCATTCGCATAAATAGTTTATGGGATATACCTTTATCAGCATCAATTATGAGACACACACATTTTCACAATCAGCAGATGGATTTATTATTGTAGCTGTTGAAACCTGCTGAAATCACATATCTGCTATCATAAAATCCTGTGGTTGGTTGTTTTCTTTTGCACCACAAAAGAACAGCACCAAAGTCTGACACCTTTTAAGGTCTTGGTTCAATTGTTTGGCCCACACCAGGGATCGACTGACAGCTTTCACACTAGCCCAAACAAACCGTACTAAGTGCGCAAACAAACCTGCTCTCATCTATGAAGAGAATGGGGCGCCAATGCCTGGCCTGCTAGTTCCAGTGCTCTCTGGTGAATGCCAATCAACCTTCACGGTGCAGGGCTGAGAGCACAGGTCCCACTAGAGGACGTTGGGCCCTCATGCCACCCTCATGGAGTCTGTTTCTGACAGTTTGGTCAGAAACATAGCCTGCTGGAGGTCATTTTGTAGGGCTCTGGCAGTGCTCCTCCAGTTCCTCCTTGCACAAAGAAGCAGATAGCGGTCCTGCTGCTGGGTTGATGCCCTTCTGCAGCCCTGTCCAGCTCTCCTTATGTAACGGCCACTCTCCTTGTATCTCCTCCATGCTCTTGAGACTGTGCTGGGAAACACAGCAAACCTTCTTGCAACTGCACGTATGGATGTGCCATCCTGGTGGAGCTGGACTACCTGTGCAACCTGATTGGGCTGCAGGTGCCACCTCATGCTCCCAGTAGTGACAAGGACACTAGCTGAACACAAAACTAGAGGAGAATCAGTGAGGAAGGATAAGGAGAGAGGACACCACATGTAAAACCATTCCCTTTTTGGGGGTTGTCTTGTTTTTGTCTCTCCATTGCACCTGTTGTCACTTTCATTTGCACCAAAGCAGCTGAAACTGATTTACAATCACCTGTTTCCTAAATGGACAGATTGATATCCCTGTAGTTTAACTGACTTGGTGTTATACTGTGACCATTAAGTGTTCCTTTAATGTTTTTTGAGCAGTGTATTAATCTACATGAACAAGCCTGTGCCTGTGTGTTGTGCAGGTCTACATAGTCTTTGTATACTTACTTTTGTTTGTATGCTTGTTTTTGTGTGATACATATGTTTATGTTTCTCAAAAACTATTGAAAAAACAATATAAAAAAATCAAATGTGAAAATGTCATTTCAAATGAACTCACAGTTGGTAGAGTTACAGTTAAGCAGAATAAACAATGAGGTACAGCAAACTCAAACTGTAATGTTCTCATACTGTATGAGAACGTTAAGTACAATACTTTAGTAATTGTACTTAGTTACATCCCACCACTCCACACAACACAGTATTAATACAACTGTATGAAATAAAATGATACATATGATATAATTACATTACAGCACAATGATAATATAGTGTTATATAGTAACATATTACCTTTATACGTAATTTAATGGAATACAAAATAAATAGTATTATTACTTCTTACACTGCTACTTCCACAGTACACAATATAATTGTATTGTTGTGAAGTGATTGTTACAATGTGCAACATTTAGTCAAAAGTTTTTAATAAGATGGTCAAGAATTAGATTTTCATATACTCAAGACTTTGTGTAGTTTGTAGAAAAGCCTCCAGGTGGCGATAACACATACATAATACCTGAGTGTTGTGCATTTTTTACAAACTGATGTCTGACCTTTTCTAGCGTCACAAAAACTACTCCAGTGGAAAGTAACTGAGTACATTTACTCAAGTATTGTGCCTTCAGGGTTAACCTCATTATGTTATAGATCAGATACTTTATCCAGTATGGACAGTAGTATGAATATTAATACACTATAGATCAGATATTATACACAGTATAAACAGTAGTATAAATATAAAATACACTATAGATCAGATATAAGTCCAGGGATACTCAACTTGCATTGCCTGGGGGCCACTTTTGCAAAATGACAGGAGCCTACTTGAGGCGTTTTTAACACGACGCTTTCGCTCGTTATGACTAAAGATGGAGGTTTTTGATCCACATCTGCTGCTGTTTCTCAGTGTTTTTCTTTCATCTTTTTTTTACTCATCCCGTTTGCATTCTACCATTCTGGGGATTTAAAGTGTCTTTTGTTATTTCCCAGTTTGATCGATTATTTTGCCTCCAGTGGCCTGCCTTCCATCTGGACAACACGCCTATTATGTATGACATCATATGCAAAGAAGCTATACTTGTGTGTGCTTTAAGTTGCTGGCTAAATTAGCCATTAAAGACTTCCAGCTGGTCCTTCAGGAGGAGAACATGCAGCAGAATTTAATTTATTGAATCAACAACAGCAAGTATGGACATGAAGCTACTTTATTTTGGTGAAACTGGTTAACTAGAAGCTTGCCCTGCTTGGCTTTAGACCTTGGTATGGCCAAGCCAAAGTCTACGAGCTTGACTCTGAAGGGTCGTGTCTGGTGATCCACCAGCATGATGTTGTCTGGTTTCAAATCTGTGTGAATCACTCCAATGCCTTTCAGTGCCTTGAGCGCTTTGGCCAGCTGCAAGCACAAGGTCAGAGATACAGTTCAGAGAACGTACCACAGTCTAAAGTGTTCAGGGCTGTGCTGTCCATTGGACGGGGTTGTGTTCATACCTGTTGGGTGATGGCGCTGACGTCACTCAAACACATCGAGGCACCGTTGGTTTTCCACATGTAGTCGTACATGCTGATGTCTAACATCTCAAAAACTAGTGCCCTTCCATGGCTCGTGTTGAAGCAGCAAAAGAACTTGACTATATTTTAAGTTGAGGTGCTTGAACTTTTTCAACATGGAAATCTGGAGACATGACGAATGTTACAGTGACAGCTGATATGTTCTCATGTCCATAAATCCAAGCAGAGTAAAAAATGAAATCAAACACAAGGAAAAGGCTGGAAAGCATGAACACACAAGGGCGACAATGACAACATAGAAACTGAATGGGCGAAACACTGGGCTTTAAATACACTCGTCAATCAGTGACGACACACAGGCGAGTGGAAGAAGACACAGGTGAAACACATGAGATAATTAATAAAGGCATATGGTGTACTGATATTTATACCACTGTCCATATTGTGTAGACTCTGAATGTTGTTGGTCCTCTTTGTTTTTCTCTTCTTCGAGCCAAGATGACATATATTTTAGATATCAGACTTAACAAAAGAAAAGCAAACACTGTAAATGAACCACTAGAAGCGTGTATAGATTTTCAATGATCTGATCTTTATTATGTCTTTAGAAGGTATGGCATTCAACTTTCTGCTTCCCAACAGCAAATATCTTTATTTTTATGTGTTAATGCATTTAAAGTCAGCGTCAGATCATTTCAGAATAAAGAAGCAGAACATTTTAATATGAGACTGCAGTCTGTAAGACTGTCACTGTTGAAACAGGTTGTGGGATCAGACTCTACAAAGGTTCCAGGGGGTCCTCTTTGGTTTTGTTCTGCTGTACACCTTGCAGTGATGGAGGTACTCTCTCCGGGTATTGAATCCCAGTCACACGAGCGACATGCAGATGAATGTAGTCGGTTTCTCCAACTTGAACCTGCAAAAAAACATAAGAAAATTGGACATCCAAAAATATATATTCATCTGGATCTTTTGATGCTGAACAGTGAAGATCTTCTACCATCAGGGATGTTTATAACTGGTGTTTACTGTCCTGCCATGAATTCTAACTGTCATAGGTCCAACTGGATGTCACAGTTATTCAACATGTATATTATACAAAGACACACATCTGAGGCAGTCACAATATTATTTACCTTGATGAGGAAGTGTTCTCCTCCACACAGATTCTTATTCCTGTATTTCACTGCTTTGTAATCTGCAAAGTTTTGGCCTGTTGTTTTCACCACCTCTCCCTTCACCTGTGTATTAATGGAATTAAATATGAGGTCAATCCAGACTGAAATGCAAACCAGAGAGTTGTGTGAGGAGGTTATGAAGAATGAAGAGAGACTGAAGCTCACCTTATCACAAAGTTCCTGAGTTCCCTCATCGGCATCCTTTGTCTCGCTCCATGCAAATAAATCCACCTCTGGCGTACCACCTCCTGAAGACATGCTGGCGATTGTCTCACGGTCCGTTAAAGTTAACCGAGAAGTCAACTGTCTGCTTACTCGTTACAGTTTCACCTGTTACCACATATGCTTGTATTTATAAAGAGTAACCGGCTTAATTTGTTGCCCTTGAACCAAAAAAAGTCTGTGGCGTTGATCGATATTCAGTAAAACTTGCTTACAATAAAACCAACCAGGAGGCTGATCAGAAGTCCAATGCAAGACGGTTTATTCTTTGTTCAGAAATGGCATCCAAATAAACCTATTTGAGTTGGTGGTCCGGACCAAGAACTGAATCCAAAAGGCTCGGGAACTGACCTTAATATTCGATCTCTCTCTCTTTCACTTGCTCACTTTCTTAAGTTTTAACCAATCATATGTGTAGAACTACTCTTATTTTTTCTAATTGATACATGTCACAACGTCACTTCTGAACCCATGACCCCTGGAAAGCCCCATCAAACCGGTTAAAACTGGTTGGGCGGGTTGTTTTTCTCAAAAGTGTCGACTTCAGCAGCTTTCGTCTTCCTTTTTAGGAAGTTTATTTTATTTCAATAAACAAACTTCCTCAAAATCTTAAATTTATTTGTGACCCTTTGCTTCAGCCAAGGCAACATCTATTTTTAATAATAGATCAGGCGTTGTCAAGTAAATAACAAATCCCAGTACTTAAATAGGTCATAGCACAAAACAGCAGCATGCCAAGTGGAACGAGCACTTTTTTTTTTTTTTTTTGTCAAGTGAGAAATTGGAGGCGTGGCAGGGGACCGTGTGAAATCAACTGATTGTGACTCTCACGGTGAATATGTGACAGTTGGCAGCTATGCAATACTTTTAAGTACAGACAGTGTTTCCCAACTGGTAGGTCGAAGTCCAAAAGTGGGCCTTGGGTTTGTTCTGAATGGACCACAAGTGACGCGCAAATGTGTCAAGTCTGTAAAAAACACACCTTATTCTGAAGTATATTGAATTTTTGGCACAGAGCTTTTATTTTCAAGTGCGGTTTCCTGCTGGACAGTTAGTGACTAACGGACAGCTACTTAACAGAGACAGCAAACTAGCCCAAGGACATGGCCAAATGCAAGTATGACACTGAATATATTTAACTGTGTGGACCTTGAACTAATGACTAAGGAGAAATCTGGAGCAGTTGGGAACCACTGTGTTAGCAGATACAGTCACTGTTAGTTTGGGTTTAGTTGCACATGTGAATTGTTGACAGTAGTAAAAATATAGAATATCACCAGCCTTTCCCTGTAATGTTCTGATGTCTTTTGGGCTCAACAGTATTATTTTGAAAGGTATATTGTGAGCTAACACGGCTATCAAGCACTGCTAATCAGTCATTCAGCAGCCACACTGGCTCTGAGGTGTTTTATCATCTACACACATGCTCCTGACCTTAGTTTTGGTAAATGCTTAAACAGTTTACTGTCAGAATCAGTGCTGGGTTATAAAAGAATCTGTTTTCAGATGGAGTTATTCACTCAGCCTGTACGAGCAGTGATGGATTTCTGAAGAGTGGAAGGTTTTATTTATTTAATGATGATGCTGATACACATCTGCTGTAACTCCACAAGTCAACACAGTCTAGACACTCGACTCCTCCACGCCCTTTGAGCCTCACATGCATTAACGTGCCTCGGAGGTGTCTTATTGAAGAGTTGTTAAATCCACAGGCTCCACGCAGTAAATAAGGTTGGATGAAGCTGACAGACAGTATTAAAAAAACACTCCCAGGCAAAGAGCCAATCAGGGATCATTACAGTATTTTATCAATGAGTGAAATAAATTCATTTTCTTTCTTATTTTATAGGAAAATGAATGTCTGTCTAGCTGTGCAACTGCTCATCATGTTATTCACTGGAGACTCTGAAAATGTTTGCTTTACACTCAAAAGACACTGAAACAACATTGCATTATGCAAGCAACACAGAGACAAACGTGGTATAAGTTTAACAGCCATTTATTATTGAAAAATCTAATTAAATAATTTTAAGTATTTTATTTTGTAAACTATGCAACTGATTTTTTTTTTAAATTAAAATATGAAATTTTGTAATCTGCAAAAGATGATTTTTTTTTCCAGTGTTCACAAAGTCAGTTTCAAAAATCCATGTTTCAGAATTTTAAAAATCAATTTAAGCCACAAGTGGCATTTAAAATATTAAGTTGAATATATTGGATATTTGAGATTTATCAAAGGAGGTTGGGAATTTTAGTTTGGAAATGAATAAAGTAGCAGTGATGTATTATTATATGTTGATGTTCGGGGTGTGAAATGTCTTGAAATTTAGATTTGTTGTAATAAGCCCTCTTTAATAACTGAATTTTTTTTACAGTGGTTTCAAATCTGCCTTTCCATGCACAGATGGCTGCTTTCCTACACAACAGTGAATGGCTTGCTCAATTTGTGAAGCCACTGTTGAGTTGCTACTTGCCAATTAGCTCAGAGTGGTAGATGACTGTCTTAGGTTCCAAAGGTTGTGGATTTGAGCCTCAACTGGTACAGAATCCACATTGTAATGTAAACATCTTCTTGTGCTCCAGCGTATTGCTTAAAATTGCCAGAGCTTGACTCATCACTGTGCAGCATCTTCAAGTCTTTTTTCTGCTAGAAAATCTTCCTTCTCATCCTTGAAAATAAACCAAACTTTGTACAAAGATCCAGTGTCAATACTTCAGTGTGAAACTATCTGAGGCTTCTCACTTTGCACATAGCTCAACTAGTTAAACATCAGTTTTTCACTTATGAAGCAAATCAATCACTGTTAAAATAAATTACCAACATCTCCATGCTGTCTAGATGCAATATGTGTATTTTCAGATTTTTGTTTTGATAACTGAATTTTTTTTACAGTGGTTTGAGATCTGCTTGTCCATGCATGGACAGCTGCTAAACCTAGGGTGACCATATTTTGATTTCCAAAAGAGAGGACACTCGGCCTGGCCACGAGATAGCCTACTTAAATGATACTCTTAGTTTACTCAAAGATGCCTTATAATTTTAATATATTTAAAGTTTATATGTATGGATATAAAATTCAGTTGTATTACAATACAATATCTCTCAAAGACAGAAATTCAGATAGGCCCCTATAGATAGGGGACACATACACACACTAGAGTGTGGCTACCCGATCCGGGTCAGGTTTGGTTAAAAAATGTATAAATTATATTCGGGCTCGGGTCAGATTCGGTCAGCTTTCAGTGAAAATGTAGTGTAAAAATAAATAAAATCCTATTGTCTGTCCTGTTTATTGCTTGGGGACTGTTATTTACGTGACAACACCTGAACATCACACACACACACACATTGGCTGTTTCCTTCTACCTCTCCCCTCGCTGGAAGTCTCGGACCTCCCGCCGCCCGCCTCCGCCTTGATTAAACGCTGAAAATAAAATTTAAGAGGGAGACAGGTGTCTCCTATTTTATCTTATTTTGTTATATTTCTCCCTCTCTCCTCGCTGGAAGCGTCGGACCTCCCGCCTCCCGCTCCCATCTCAAACACGGAGGTCTCCCTCTCCGCTGAGCACCCACGGCGCACGCCCGGCCTGTTAAATAGCCAGTACCCATAACAACTGTGAGACACAAACTCAGTGCTTTAGTAATTAAATAATGTCGGGCTCGGTTCAGGTCCAGACAGAGATATGTGGCCCGTGCCGCAGTCTAACACACACACACACACACACACGCGCGGAAAACCGGACATTATCATCAATTTATAAAACCCCCCCGGACGCCCCGTACGGGACGTGAAAAGTGGACATGTCCAGGCAAAAGAGGACGTTTGGTCAGCCTACTAAACCTGCATGTCTGGCTTAGTCAGTTTGTGAAGCTACACATGAACTGTCAATCAATCAATCAATCAATCAATTTTATTTATAAAGCCCAATATCACAAATACAATTTGCCTCACAGGGCTTTACAGCATACGACATCCCTCTGTCCTTTAGACCCTCACAGCGGATAAGGAAAAACTCCCCAAAAAAAAACCCTTTACCGGGGGAAAAAAAATGGTAGAAACCTCAGGAAGAGCAACTGAGGAGGGATCCCTCTTCCAGGACGGACAGACGTGCAGTAGATGTCGTACAGAACAGATCAGCATAACAAATTAACAGTAATTGTCACTGACTAAATAGCTCGAAATTGATTCTTAGTCTCAGAGGTTGTGAGTTCAAGCCTCAGCTGACGCAAAAGGCAGATTGTGTTGCTAAATTCCTAAATGTCTTCCAATTCTTCTGCTTGTTGCTTAGAATTGCCTAAAAATGCCCGGACCCGACCGATCGCTGTGCAGCAGCTATAATTATAATTAGCAGTTTCTGTTGCATGTTACATAACTAGCGAATAATGGCTACATTGCACATAAATTCCACTATATTTATCATCTTAATGGGTTTATGAGATGTTGTTTGTGATATTTAATATTTATTCTAACATATGTAATGGATAGAAAAACAAATTTGTACCAATTAATTGGTGATACTTTTTAGGTTCAATGATTTGAAGTCATACAAAGTGAATTTTTCTAAACAACTAAAAATAACATATCTACTTCATGCAGTTTGTTTATCATATCTTTTGATTTGTTTAATGATGCAACCGTTACATTTAAGGAGAGAATAAGAGAAAAATTGGGCAGATTGTAGGCCTTGGAGGTCATATTGTCATATGACCCTAAATTTATGACGATGAACTACTTAATCAACAGCCCAAACATTCTCATAGCTACATGCAAAAAAAGTTTTCCAAAATGAAGTTAATACAGTTGAACAAAATCCACAGTAACAGTAAACAAAAACCTTAAAAGCCACCACAGGGTTAATGAGTTAGCTTGCAAAGTATGTTGGCTACAATAACAATTAAGCTTGCCCATAGGCTACAATATTAGAGTTAGCTTGCTAACTAGGAAGGCTAGGCTAACGAGTAAGCTTGCCAATAAGCAAGAATATTGTTCACAAACAAAGAGTGTGGATAATATCATTTTTCAGTTGCTAATACCTACAATTAACACATTTCCCTCCTTTTTTATAACCTATTAAAAACTAAATATTACTATTTAGAGCCTACTGGCAACCCTACTCGTTGGTATAGCCTACCTATTTAGTGAGCTAACTCAATAATATTCTAGCCTACTGGCAAGCTCACTTGTTAGCATAATCTTCCTAGTTAGCAAGCTAACTTGCTAATATTCTAGGGCAAGCTTACTTGGTAGTTAAACCAACCTACTGAGCTAATTCACTAACCCTGCAGTAGCTTATAAGGTTTTTATTCAATGTTGCCAGGGAAATTTCAATGTAAGAAAAATGTTTTATAAATTTAACTTTTTTCATAGTCCCGTTCATATCATAGCGTCATGATGGTACATGTTAGGAAGCTTTGTTAATGTGTCTGCGGTGAGGAAATTCACATCAAGCTTTGCCCTGGAATTATTTACTAACCACAGAATTTATCTGAAATAGGGACCACGGAACAAACGTTCCAATTCAGAAAACTCTTACCTGTTTACCGGGGCTAAAAATACTGCAGCTGATGGACACAGGTGAGTAGTTTGATCTGTCATTTCTTTTGATTGATGTCTTTATTTCCAACATGACAAATATTATAAAACAGTAGTTAACTTATTTAATCCTTCCCCTTTTATTCACTAATCAATAACCTTTAACTTTCCTTTAGATATCCACCATAGTGTTACATATGCCAGCATATTAACTGACTTCCTTAAATGCATGTAATAGAAACATCATGAATTGTTCATGTACCAACATGAAAATATATTCATATATCCATATATATACATACATCAGCTCAACATAAATCACAGCTGTAGATCCCTGCTGATTATCCACACCTTTTTTAATCCCTACATGAAAATTATTTCTTTACACCCTTTTCTAAACTGAATCATGTTTGGATAATGTTTTTGTTTGCGGAGAATAACATCCAATGCACAATGTAAGGGGCGTTGTCAAGTCTGTCCCAATTTCGTTTAAATATCCCTGTGTACTTGGACACTTAATACGTGCTTAAACACTAAAGGCAAATGTACGTTCCGCATGGCAAACCGTCACCAAAGTGTCTACGTAACCAAGCGTACTCAGCCAAGTGTGGAAAAATGGGACAGCCCCTCAGTTTCATGCTAAATTTCATTAGTGCTAGATTAGAGACACATATTGGAGACATACTGCTCAGTGTTTGCCAAAATTTGATCCTGGAGACACCTGTTGTAGTGGGATCTACCACAGAAACAGTTTGGAGTACTTTGCTTTGTGTTTATATGTACGTATGTGTGTCTATGGACAGATTTTGTCAACTATTGTTTTTCTAAACCACTTTAGATGAAAACACAGACACTGCTGCATCATAAAAGCAGGCTGCCAGACAACAGTGTATCACAGTATGTTGTTTAAAGACATTCACCTACATGGCCAGAACTCTCTGTTTGGATAATGCTAATGCTTTTCTCACTTTGTTTATGGTATAAAATGAAAATGAAACAACTGTGCTATTTTGTTTTGAAATACAAATTATGGATTCTCCAATGATACGAATTAAATAGCTGCTTTCACATTAGATGTAAACTGCATGTAAAATACAGTGCTCCTCTGAACATGAAGGGGCTGCCTTTGGCAGAATAAATCATTAAAGAGTTAAAGTATGAAGTAATTAAAGCGGTCAGATAAATGATTTCCCTATAAAATGTAGAAGAGAAGTAGAGAGTTTGTATGACTTGACTTGTGACTTGTTTGATTTATTTATTTTTTAAAAATGGGACAATATGTATTAATAAACAATCACTTGTTAATACATGAGATTATAGCCAGGCGGCTAATTTCCGTCTCCAGTCCCATGGCAGGTTGATGTTAAACACAGAGAAGGCAACAATGCCAACAATAAGAAAATAATCTAAGTAAAACAGAGCAAGACAAGCAAAACAACATACACAGAGACATGGTAGACCAAGAGCTGGGAGACCATAGGAGTTTTTAGATATCAATTTATAAAGTGCCTGAGTGCTAGTTAAAGTGACGAGTGCTAAAGTGTCGAGTGCAAGAGTGCCAAGTGCTAAAGTGTCTGCTTGTTTAAGTACTTGTTATATTGCACATTGCTCAAAATTGCACCAAATAGTAAAGTGCTAGATTGAACTGCGTGATGCCCATGGCATGCATAGCTTGTTATGCATTAAGACATGTGTGGCATAATCATGGCATCAAAGTATAGCATGGCTGACTCTGGGGTTAGGTTATTCCTAATAAATCTAAAGTTAGACAAGTTAAATTTCATTCTGTTCACAGTGTTTCTGACCTGTTGTTTAAAACAAAGCTGTGAATCAAGAATGATTCCTAAATATTTAGATTCTTGTACTACGTTGATCTTTTTACCTTGTACAAAAATATTTGACCTGAGCAATAACCTGGCTTGACTTACAGCAGGAACTCGATATGACCTGCTTGATTTTCACCAGTGACACAGGACTTCCTTGTGACTTGCACCTGTGCGACATACTCCCACCTCTGTCAAAGCCTCGTTTGTTTTGCAGCTGATGCATGTAACGTATCCACTTATAATGCATCAGGTATTTAAATACTGTATGTAACTTTACTCACATCAGCATTTTGTGTTTCTCAACTCATCATACTTTAAATGTGTTTTACTACTGTTTTTTTTTTGCTCTAATATTACTGGTGTTAAATTTTTTTTATCAGTTCAGGAATTATTGTGATAACATGTTAAATTGATTTTATACAAAACCTTGTCTACATTAAAATTATTTCTGGCACTGAATGACAGGTATACAGAAGAATATGTTAGTGTTTCCCTCATTCATTTACAAGTCATGACACAGATTTGCAATTTTATCTCTAATTGTTTATTCACTGATTGATTAGATTTTGCCGAATTAGATCGAATTAAGTGTCAATTTGTAGTCACCAATTAATCTGCATGTTTTGTGGACAGTGGGAGGAAACCGGATCACCCGGAGAAAACCCACGCTGACACGGGGAGAGCATGCAAACTCCACACAGAGAGGAAGAGATGTCAGGAGCTCTCTGTGAGGCCACAGTGCTGAACACTGAGCCACCGTGCCGCCCTCAACGACTATAAAGGTTTGGTACCACTTTACTTGAAGAGGTGTGCATAAGACTGACATGACACCAACATAACCATGACATAACACCTCATCACTGAGTGTCATTTGGTCAGTTATGTCATTTTGAATGCAAAGTTTTGTTTAATGTCAAGTTGTCACAACAGAGACATTTAAAACAATTCATTTTACATTCACAGTGACATATTTGACAGAAAGACTCCTTCATGTTCATGATGCTGTCATGTCAGTCTTATGCACATCTCCTTCAAGTCAAGTGTTACCCAAGTTTTTATAGCACTACACCAGAAAGCTGACACTGATTTCTCACAGGTCTATCAACAGAGCGTACCATATCACATGCATACTCTGTAAATGTCCTGTGTGAAATCCATCCAGTGAGGTTTTGTGCTGGAAAACCTTCATAGCGTAATTCAGTCCTCTTCAACGTCGACAGTCAGACAGCAGCAGAATGTCCTCTTAGTCCAGGCTAAGAAGCGCTTGAAGCAGTTCTTCCTCTTCTTCTTCTGCTGCGTCTCCTCAGGGGCTGTGTCGTCTGAAAATCAAATGGACATGAAAATACCTCAGATATTGTCGGTAGAATCAACAACAATGTGAAAAACCTTAACAATACAAACACAAGTGGAGGTTAGTTTTTCCTACCAGATGTTGTGGCAGCGAGTTCCTGTTCCACGTTACAGTCCGTCGCTGAAAGGCTAGAGGGCTCCACTGGTCCATTTTCAGAGACGTTCTCCAGACAGTCCACCGGGCTAAACACACACAAACAGTTAATATATTATTCCCTAATCTCTCCCATATCTGATGACTGACATGTCCAAAGAAAGTCGTCTCACCAAGAATCACTCTGCCTGCTGTCCTCGTCCCCCTGCAGGCAGCATTCAGCTGGTGCAGGCTGCACCCCCACACCTGGGGGTGATGCCTCTGACGCTGATCCATGAAATCCACTGGTGACACTTGAGCTGTGGAATAAATACACATGCAGTTCAACACACATCTGACTAGGAACTCATCTACTATTTATTGTTTTAAAAAAGGCACATAGCTGACGAGGGGAGAGGAAATAGTCTTACCATTCATCATATGCTGACGGTGCTCCAGAGGATTCACATGGAGCCTTGACGAAGGGAGCACTTGGTGGTGCTGAAGGTGTCCCAGAGGTCTCATTTGTGCTGTTAAATTTGAAGGCACAAATAGTTCATAAATAAATAACAGATCCAGTTATTAGCACTGATTTGTGTAAAAGTTCATGAAGCATCATAATTAATTCAAAGAGCTACAATGAGGAAGTTTTCTTACAAAGTCTTGGACTCCAATCCGTCTAAAGTCAGGATACAAGTAGTTGGTGATGGCTTGACAAGTATGACACCAGGAGGTACTTCAAAGGGTCCAGTTGTCCTGTGAAATGGAGACAGATGCAGTTATTTGATGGTACAAATGATTTAAAAAGAAATAACAGTCTAGATATCAAAAGTCCAGGTAACAGCACAGATTTGTAGAAATGTTCATTAAGGATCATAATTAGTTTAAAAAGCTACAGTGATGATATTTTCTTACAAAGTCTTGGACTCCAATTCCTCTTCCACATTTTCTCTTCCTTCCTCCTTCCTTCCTATGTGGAGGGTGCCCCTTGTTATAAACGGATGGGCAAGGACATCAGTGGGGATAATCCTTTCATTGGGATCCACCCGAAGCATTGCCATCACCAGGTCGATGCAGTCACTCTTTTCATCTTCCTCCACTGTATTTATGTTCTTCTGGAGCAACTAATGTAGGAAACAAACGGCAAAAGCACATGCAGTGAAGTAAACCTTCTGATTCATTAAAACAAAAATGAGTAAAGTCCATCTTTAGTAGCTACAGCACAATCTATTAAAGACCTACGTTTTCCAAATGCCGTCCATCCTGGGAATCCAACAGCGCGCAGATCTTGGGAACTATGATCTCTAGGCAGTGCTCATAATGTGTCTGAAAGAACGTTAAAGTGCATTTCCTCTTAATCACATTAACTGATTACACTGTGAAAAATGCCACATCTTAATTATAAAAGAGAAACTTATGGATGAGATGAATCTTGGTTTGTCGCACCTTCAATCTCCAGTGGCCAGAGTCTTCTCTTAAAAAGTATTTGTCTGTCTTCATGCCAACGTCCAAAAGATGGTCTGGAGGTGCACCTAGCCATTCCACTATCCTTCTGATCTGGAGAGAAAACACATCAAGTCACATCAACATATGCAACAGTATGCTACTTATCTCTTTATGGCTGAAAGCTTTCCCATAGTCAATATAACATTTATTATAAACTGCAAACTACTGCACTGACAGTAACAAACTCAAGTTATCTCCACTAATGTTGGAGCTTCTCAAGACTACAGCCCGCAGCCGCCTATTTACTACTGGCGGGAATAATGGGGTTAAAGCTTCACACATCTGTGGGACAAAGCGTATACTAAAAGATAGATCTTGGATTTTATGGATCAGTATCAGGTCATTCAAATGAAGATTGATTTGAATCGGATGAATCGTTTTTTTTTTAACCCAGCCCTAATGAAAACTCCACAGAGTACTTTTACAGATCAAGAGCTAATCATTCTTTAGATAACAAAGTGAAGAGTACATCAGTGCAGCAACATTTGATCTTTAAAGAAGAGAGATAAAAGGAAGCAGTCAATGACTTACCGTTTCATATTTACTTGATGTCCAGAGGGGCCCATAACCACAAATCAGTGCCAACATCACAGCTCCTAAAGACCACATGTCAATGGCCTCTGAAAACGGCAATCCCAAAAAAATTTCTGGAGCCCTGAATATGAAACAAACATAAACACAGAATGAGGAACACTGTCATGTTTGAACAGATGGCAAACTAGTAGCATCATGATTCATGTCTGGTTGTAATTCACCTGTAGCCCATAGCTTGATGAGTCTTGTTTCTCTCCTCATCAGCCCTACAGGTTGGAAAAGCCAATGTGAAGTCGATGAGCTTCACCCTGAGGGGCTGCGCTGCTCGATCCACCACCATGATGTTGGTTAACTTAATATTTGCGTGGATCAGTTCCATGGCCTTCAGGGCATTTAATGCTGTGGCCAGCTGAAATCACAGAGATCGTTGAGGACAGTTAGTGAATGAAGAAAGACTGACAGCTCTTTGACTTCAGTGTTGTGTCTGATGTTACTGTATCATACCTGTTGGACCACACTCCTGACATCACGTAAATTCATGGGCCTACAGTCTTGTATGCAGTCACTCAGAGTCACATCCAGCGCCTCATAGACAATAGCACGTGTGCCCTGCCATGTTCTGTGTGACTCAATGAACCTGACGATATTGCACTCATCCAGGTTCTTCGTCTGCATGTACTTCAGTATTTCCAGCTGGAGATGACAAAATGCATGACAAGTCTGATGCTTAGTTGTTGACACACAGCTGACACAATCACAAGCACTACAGGCAGGGAAACCATTTTGGATATTTAGATGAAAGCAGAATAAATGCCAATGAATAAAGGGACCTACTTCATTGGTGGGTGCGCTGAATCTTTTACGGAACTTCACTGCACAAGTCTCCTTGATGTCCTTGTTGAAACATTTGTACATCGTTCCATAGCGTCCCTGTCTCAGAAGTGTCAGCACTTCATACTTCCTGTAGAACAGGTCTCCTTCTTCGCAATTAAACGAATCTGAAGTCTGTTCCATCATGAACTGGTTTTCTTAAAGAGAGAGAGAAAAACAGGTCATCATCTCAAGATAAACAGCTCAGTGTTCAGCAGTGTTGGGCAAGTTACTCTCAAAATGTAATGTATTACATATTACAAGTTACCGTCATTTGAAAGGAATCAGTAACTTTACAATATCCCTCTCTGTTTCGAGTTTTAAGTTACTTATTACACTACATTTACATTATGTCGGTGAAGATTCTTAGCTCCTTATCCCCTCTGCTTTCAGGCATTTGATATGTTGTATGTCGTTATATTAATGGAAACGCACTGAAGATGATAACGCACAGTACAGCATGACCTTTCTATGATGTAGTCTGTAGTGACCATGGACTGTATTGTGGTGACATAACAACACACAACAACCTTTGAGGGATGCTTTTTTCTGGTGGCGCACTGGTGGAAGAGGAGCCTTGTGGATCAGTGTGGTTGAGTGAAAAATTAAAACAATAAGCAGTTTATTTCGGGTGGTAACGCGTTACATGACACTGTAAATGTAATAATATTACCCATAATTCTGTTTGTAACACGTTATATTACTTTGTTACTACTAAAACATAATACATTACTGTAATGTGTTACTTTTGTAAAGCGTTATCCCCAACACTGGTGTTAAGGCTCACTTATGATCAACGATACAAACGTATACGGACACAGAGTTTTCTGAAAGCTTAACGACGACGGTGAGCTACATTCGTGTCAGTGCTGTCATGATACTGGAATTTCTAACTTTGATGCAATACCTTGAAAAATATCCTTATTTAGTAAATAACTCAATTTTCATTCCAACAGAAATTTTAACTCTATCCACCATATATGTTTGATGTCTTTACACGAGGGAGAAACTGTCAGGGTTTGAATGTGATGTTCTTTTTCCTCTCTTATTTTGAAAGTCTGTTGTTTGTCTCCCCACGTCCTGTCAAGTTTCCCGCCACCCTGATTGTCTGATTGCTTTCACAGGTGTGTCTCATTATCTCCCCTGTCAGAGTGTACATAAGTCTGTGTCCGCTTGTTCTCTGCTAGATTGTCTTGTCCTTCGTGTGAGCTGCCTGCTCGTCCTCCTAGTGTGTATGCCTTGTGAGATTGACCTTTTTTCGTATTCAGACCAGTGAGTTTTTGCCTGTTGATTTGGTTACCTCTGCTACCTTTTGTTTACCGACCCTGACTGGATTAAAAACCCTGAACTTTGCAGTTAGTCTCAGCCTGCATTTGTGAGTCCACCATTGTTTTTGATAGGAACAAACAGTGACTTACCTTTATCGTTAAGATTTGCCGATAAAACTGAATTTTATGTCAGTCGGTTTTCAGTTTGTCGAGAGGTCGAGTTTGTTGTAGGTCCAACGCTCCTGCTCTGTCACTTGCCTCTGTCTGACAACACCTGAACTTAAGCTCACTTCTACATATATCATGCTGACACTGTGTTCTAGAATTCCTTTGCTCTGGTGGGTTCCGTTCCATTCTGGAGGGTCCATCTCATTCCGCGCACGATGACGATGGATGATGGAATTCAGCTTGCACAAAATGGCGGCGACACTGGGCCCAGCTACGGGTCGGTGTATGCTACAAAGTGGGGACTTAACTCACACATGTTTTACTACACTTGACACAATCTATATCTAATTATCTCAAAATGTCACACAAACCCTCCTGAAAACTCTTTGACATGTTGACAAGTAATTCCAGTCATGTTTAACTCTCATAAAAACCAGTGTAAACTTTTGTCTAATGAGGTAAATAATTACCATGAGTTTCCCGGTATGTGGGCGGAGACATTAGCAATCAATCTCAAGATCTTAGATTAAGACCATCTTGTAGAGCACAGAAAAAACTTTACATCCAACAAGATGGCACTTTGCTTCACTGAAAGCAAAAGATCTTATACAAAAATAATTGCAGACAAATATATGGGGCAAATAAACAATTTCTGTAGTTTAATAATCAACTCTAAGGCATTTGGTTTCAGTATTTATTCAGATTTGATTATATATGCATTCATTTATATTTTATGTATTCAGATAATTAAAAAAAGTGGAGGGGGTATATCCCCTTACTTAGCCTCCCGTTTTTTTCTAAACCCATACATGTACGTGTTGCAAAATGTAACCAAATGAGTTTGTTCTTGATGGGAGAGAAAATTTACTTTGCGGAGTTGTATTAACATAGTACATTTATTTTGAAAGAGGCTGCATGCAAACTGTACAAATATTTGCATTGGGACCCTCCTCACCCCTCTGATATGGGGCATAAACACAGGATCAATCATAGGCAGGATGGCAGGGTTTCAACATGCATTTTGCTCAGATAACAGATCATATTAAAGCTGTTACAAACAAAACAAGCAACTGTACAGAGTTAAAAGAGCTGACTTGTCCAAGACAAGTTTAACTACATGCCTGTTACAAACAACCAGCTGCAACTGAAAAGAGGACAGGAGCCAATAAAATGAGCCCAGTCACCAAGGGCCTTATATAAGTCCAGCAGTCAGGTCGGACAGTTTCCATCCTGTTAAACACACCTGTAGGCTACTTTTAGTTTTTCAGACAGTCGGATACCTTTCAGTATGGCTGAAGACATCGCATACGCATTCATCGTAGCTGATGAAATTGAAGCAGTGGAGTTACTTTTTCCACAAAGATCGACTTGAACTGAGAAGGTGATTTGTTTTGTCTAAAAAACAAAAAACAAACTCATGGCCGCTGTTACAGTTCATGTAGCCCAGTGCTTTGTATTTTTTGTGATTGCCACATGTTGAAAACTACATTTTGTCAAGTTATCAGGTAACGGGTTTAGAAAGTCTCCTACATTTAAGGCAAATTAAAACACTTTTAAAAAAAGAAAAGTGGCAACTTTATTGTCAGGAGTGTCAGGATCCTGAGTTTGTTTATATTCTGTTATCCTATGGACTTTGTTTTGGAGTTTTCTGTTGTAATTAATCATTCAAAACAATTAATTGTTTTGTCTGCAGAGTTCAAGGAATAGTGAAATATTCATGAGGAGGAGAGAGGGAGAGGAAGATAGAGAGCAGAGAGAGGAGTATTGTTTTTGCAGTTTTTTTCCCCTCATTGTATTTGTTCACTATACAGATTAGAGCATATATATATATATGTATATATACACGTATATATCTTATTGTTCAGACTTAGATATTTGACCCTACTTGTACTGTATGTGCCCCTGTATCAAAAGGACTGACCCTAGCTTGGAATATTTGATGGAAGGTTGTGTGGGTTTAAATATTACAAAGAAGGCTGACACAGCTTCAGAGAGGCAGTAAGATCATAAATCAGTCAGGAACTTGGAGTGATGCCAACAGCAGCCGTTTAGGTGGCACAAGAATTTTCTTAATTGCTTCTGTGGAACAGTGTCCTTGTGCAGTCTTTACAAAGCCTGCAGCAATATCCCACATCCGATTCCACAGAAAGGACAGCAACACTTATTTCTCTGTGCTTAGTTCACTTTTTCAAAACTGGTCTGTTCTCTTCACCGACATTCATCATCAGGATCAACTCAGTTATCAGAACACTAACATTTGTCTCCTTAACACTTAATCATTTAATCACTCAAAAACACCTGTAGCATAACAATATCTATCACTATTTTCTTTGAAATATCTCTTATTTTTTATATATCATGAACCAAAATTCATATAGAAGCATGCCAAAAATCAAAGACTGGGATTATTTTGATGCCTTTGGCCTTTGGCCAGATAAGTGCCCTTTTGCTGGACTTTTTTTTTTTTTGTTTGTTTGTTCTGTTTTTTCTTTTCCTGATTTTCTTTTATTATTTTTTTTAAGTTGGGCCCATTTCGTCAATTCCCAACTATAAGCGTGTTGCATCTGACTTTTAATTCCACAAGTCTGCAGGAGCTCCTGCCACTCCCTCTTTGACTTTGCTTGTTGTCACAGCCATCACAGTTAAACTGAGCACCCTGCAGAGCAGCATCGCGCCTCCCTGACCTGCTGTCATGAACAGCCAGGTAACAAGAGTGTTTGCCCTAAGCCTTAGCATTGTAAGTGTTGTGAGATTAAATAACTATAAAAATATTTCAATATAGACTAACTTAGGCAAAAACCCACTTTTAAGTTTAAACCAAATAGGGCACTGTGGTGTAAAATCACACTGTCTCCCTCCAACTCCCTGCCAGATTCGAATTCACCAACTGCTTGGTGCAAGCGGAGACAGATGCTGAATTGCTTTTCCACTTCTATGGACGCCCTTGTCTACATGACTGTAAGGGTGTTGAAATAAATAGCCTAATAAATATAAGTTAAACATGTACTCCTGTATGTAACTTATTTTTTTAATAATCATTAGAGGGGTACCTTTTTTTTTTGCTTGAGCTCCAG
The DNA here is from genome assembly GCA_035609425.1 of Epinephelus awoara. NCBI lineage: Eukaryota > Metazoa > Chordata > Actinopteri > Perciformes > Serranidae > Epinephelus > Epinephelus awoara. Next base: position 9,577,738 of record CM069305.1, read on the forward strand.
CCCCCAAAAATATCTTGGCATGGCGCTGCTCAGCAGTCCTTACAACAGGCAGAACTCATACTCCATCTCGTACTCAGAAGTACAAATAAACAAAGAAAATAAATAGTCCCTCCAGTTTCTCAATTTCTGAGACATGCTTAATGAAACTGCTGGTGCATCTCAAAATCAAGGATGAGTGATGTCATTCACCTACGGTCTCCGCTGTCACTGATTCAACATGCTGAATCAGCCAAAAAGAAAGGCGACTGGGGCCGACAAGGGGCAACAGGCTGGCAGATGCTCACCGACGGCCTAACATTGACCAATGGCCGACTGTTAGCTTGGTGTGTCAGGGCCTTTACATGTCAACAACAGTTGAAAGACACAGGAAAACCTGCACACAAAACATTATGATGTCTCAGTGAAGTTAACCATTGACCTTTTGGATATAAAATTTCATCACTTTAAATGTGAAGAAATTCCCAATAGGTATTCTTAAGATATTGTGGTCACAACAATGGAACGTACGGACGGCTTGCCCAAACACATAATGCCTTTGGCGCCGGCTATCGCCAACACAGAGTCACAAAAAAAGAACACAGTTCATGCTATGACAGGCTCACTTTCCTTTACTTTGGTATACACAATAATTATGTATAATTAAATATCAACAAATAGCACTTGCATATAGCACAAATTACTGCAAGGTAGACAGGTTCATACTGATCACTGTATTTTGTTGTCTATTGTGTAGTGATTGATTGAAAGCAAATATTAATTTGGGGGTTGGCCTGGAGCCTATCCCAGCTGACATCGGGCAAGAGGCAGGGTACACCCTGGACAGGTCGCCAGACTATCACAGGTCTGACACATGGAGACAAACAATCATTCACGCTCACGTTCACACCTATGGATAATTTAGAGTCACCAATTAACCTGTCCCCAATCTGCACGTCTTTGGACTGTGGGAGGAAGCCGGAGTGCCCCGAGAGAACCCACGCTGACACTGGGAGAATATGCAAACTCCGCACAGAAGGGCTCCCACGCTTGGGATCGAACCGGGAACCCACTCGCTGTGAGGCGACAGTGCTAACCACCACACCACTGTGCCGCCTGTTTGATAGTCAACCCTACAATATTGTCTCAAGACACTAGTGACAGATATTGTAATGCTACAGGTTGTTGGTGTTTTTATAGTTATGTAATGAGTGATTAAGTGTTAGTGTTAGGAGACAAATGTTGTCAGTGCTCTGAAACCTGACTTGATCATGAGATGTTATTCGGTTGTTTCAGTGCATTTTGGACGTTAGATTAATTGTTGTGCTGAGATGAATGTCAGTAAAGAGAAGTGTCTGACCGGTTTATAAAAAGTGAACTTAGCACAGAGAAATGTGTAAACTGATGTGGGATACAGCTGCAGGCCTGGGCGTATGGTTTCAGTTGGCAGGATGTGTGAAGAAAAAGGTTGCACAAGAACACATATTTTGTGCCAGCCAAACGGCTGCTGTTGGCATGAACTTTAGATCACACTGCCTTTCTGAAGCTGTCTCAGTCTGCTTTATATTATATGTTTGGAAAATCAGGAGTTCCATACTGACATAATATTTTAATACATGGAGGGTACAACTCTGCACTTTGAATTACTTTGTGTACGAATTGTGTTATACAAATAAACTTGCCTTGCCTCACTATTATGAACCTCTTCAACCACAGACCTGCCAGCGGGCTTGTCCTTACAAACTCATGCTGTGCTGTTAAACATTATTCAAATCCACACAACTTTTCACCCAAATATATCAGGCTAAATTTGATTTAAAAAAGTGCACAAAGCTGAAAATACTGTACAGATTAGAATACCACATTATAGCATGTAATTCATAAGCTTACTTTAAAATATTCATATCATAACTCCATAACCTTATAAAATTACTGCTTTGTGTGTTTACCTGTGGGTTTTTGAGGCTACTCAACAGTGAATTTATGATATTTTTTTCATAATAACATCAGTATAATAATCTAACAGTATAGTCGAGACTCTGCAGGTATCAGGGAACAGGTGTGTCTGCCTCTGGTGCTGCTGCTGCTGCTGCAGCCAAAGCTGAACAAAGTAGGCAGAATATTTATAAAACAGGCAAATCAGGATCACCACACACAGCACCATGTTACTGGCCTCTATAATTGGTAAACACCAAGAAACAAGATGCTGCACGCACAGCAGTAAACCACACAGCAATCTGCCAAATCACAACAACATTATTTCAGGCAGGGGGGGGACGTGGGACTGATTACCCTGGGCCCCAACTGGAGGGGGGCCTTGAAAAGTTTGTTTCTGTCTGTTAACTAATCTCGGATCAGCAGCATAAATTGGTTGAAAGACTGAACTTTGTGAAAAAAATACTGGAGGCTCTTTAAGACCACTGTCACCCCTTAAAGGCGCAAAATGGTTTAGTTTGATTCGTCTCTAAACAAATCTACAGCTGAGTGAGTGACTCCTCATGCTGCTTGACAACCAATACTCAGTCATGTCTTTCCCACCCAAAAAATTGGAAATCAAGGCTCCAAAAAAGAAAAGAAAGAAAGAAAGACAGGAAAAGGAACGAAGGCAAACCGAAGCATATTACCCTTCAAAATAATATAATATTTGAATTTCAGATCTGGACGACACAATAAAAATCTCAATCATAAGATTTGAAACAGCCTTTTTTTAAATCCTCAACTAGAATTTGGAAAGAAATTCATGAGAGAGAAATTCATGTGAGGGCTGTGGTTACATATTCAGCTCCACCCAAGATGTAGTGGAGCTACCTGTCAGGTTTTCTTCAGGGGCGGTTACTCTTTATAAATACAAGCATATGTGATAATCAGGTGAAACTGTAACGAGTAAGCAGGCAGTTGACTTCTCGGTTAACTTTAACGGACCGTGAGACAATCGCCAACATGTCTTCAGGTGGGCCAGGGGACATGTTTGCATGGAGCGAGACAAAGGATGCCGATGAGGGAACTCAGCAATTTTGTAATAAGGTGAGCTTCAGTCTCTCTTCATTCTTCATAACCTCCTCACACAACTCTCTGGTTTGTATTTCAGTCTGGATTGACCTCATATTTAATTCCATTAATACACAGGTGAAGGGAGAGGTGGTGAAAACAACAGGCCAAAACTTTGCAGATTACAAAGCAGTGAAATACAGGAATCAGTGTCTGTGTGGAGGAGAACACTTCCTCATCAAGGTAAATAATATTGTAATATTTGAAAAAAAGACTTGTGTGTCTTTGTATAATATACATGTTGAATAACTGTGACATCCAGTTGGACCTATGACAGTTAGAATTCATGGCAGGACAGTAAACACCACTTATAAACATCCCTGATGGTAGAAGATCTTCACTGTTCAGCATCAAAAGATCCAGATGAATATATATCTTTGAATGTCCAATTTTCTTATGTTTTTTTTTTTTTTTGCAGGTTCAAGTTGGAGAAACCAACTACATTCATCTGCATGTCTCTCGTGTGACTGGGATTCGAAACCCGGAGAGAGTACCTCCATCACTGCAAGGTGTACAGCAGAACAAAACCAAAGAGGACCCCCTGGAACCTTTTGACGCACAACCTGTTTCAACAGTGACAATCGAACAGACTGCAGTCTCATAATAAAATGCTCTGCTTCTTTATTCTGAAATGATCTGACGCTGACTTTAAATGCATTAACACATAGAGATAAAAACATTTGGTGTTGGGAAGCAGCAAGTTGAATGCCATACCTTCTAAAGACATAATAAAGATCAGATCATTGAAAATCTATACATGCTTCTAGTGGTTCATTCACAGTGTTTTTAAGTCTGATATCTAAAATATATGTTGTCTTGGCTCAAAGAAATATTTTTTTAAAAAGGTGAATAAATCCCTTTAGTTTACTTGATGGGTGCTCTGGAGGAGGACTATATAATCTCATAAGTATGTATGAAATATGGTGGCATCATACAGTGACACCAAGTCCTGTCTAACTCTAGATCATCCTCACAAATGCATCCCAAAACTATTTGTCAGCAGCTCACTAGTATTATTTAACATCAAAACATCAAGGTGAAAAATGCAGGCACTAATATAGTAGTATAATCCTTATATTTTTTCCATGAAGACTCAAGCTATTTATAAAAGTATTACAGGAGGTACAGATGCCCCCCTGACTCTAACATGCAGTGGCTTTTGCCGTCACCAAGTGACAAGTCTTTGAATGGTGTGTCTGAGTGTATCCACTCCTCTGCTCCGGTTGGGGAGGAGGCCAGCAGACAGGCTTCATTGCCCTCTTGTGGTGAAAACGTGACATTCATCCAGCTCTACCTGTCTGCCTTTCAAGAAGCCTTCTATGAATTAGCAGGAACACTGTATGCAGACTGCTTTGAATGGAGGGCAGTAAGAGATGTTGGTTGGTCACCAAAGACTACTGTTAATATGGGTTAATATGACTGTTTTTTTAACAACTGTAAGCTATAATGTGCACAGTTTTATTTTTTTATCTAAAGCTAAAGGGGCATTTTTGGGGGCCTAGCCCAGACCTCTGTCAGAGGGATCCTCCCCTGGATTTTTCTTTTTATATATACAAGCTCTAAATCATGAAAAATATTGAAATGCGTACCTTAAAAATTTCATTGAGGCTACTTTCCAGATTAATTATGATGAAAAAACATTAGTAGCTGTTAGTAATTAGTATGAGTTTTAGGTAGAAACAGAATTGCAACTGCTATTGTCACACATTAATTGACAAAGGTTTAATTTATCTTAAAAATTGGGGAATGTAACTTAGAACAATTACTCAAATATTGTGCTTAAGTACAATCTTGAGAGGCAAGTATTGCACTTTTTACTCCACTGCATTTATTTGACAGCTTTAGTTGCTTTGAAGAAACAGATTATTAATACAACAAATAGTAAACTAATAAATGATGATGTATTATTATAGATTAAACTACTCAGCACTACATAAGGTCATTACAGTGAACTCCACATTTACCAGCAGACACATTAAAGTGATGAACACATTAGCAGTCAATATTGGAATATGTTAATATGTTAGTGGGTTCAACAACGAATTGCATTGCTGATTTATCGCGTCACGTGATCTGGATATTGTAACATGGACCCAGAATAGACCCCACAGATATAAAGTTGGTTTGGTTTGGTGTAGCCATAGCAACACCCTTTATAAACAACAAGCCTGACAGGCTCTTTGAAGTGAACGAGTGAGCGGCTGCACTGTCTTTCCCCCTCACAAACTAGTTTCTCTCAACTTGTTCCGGATCAAATAATCTGAAATTAATGGATACAGAGTAAAGTAAAGTTTCACAGAATTTGAACGTCATTAGATTTGAACAGAAATAGGTCTTAAGATTGAGATTGTCCAGTTTAGTCCTTTCAGAGTTCTAAGAAAATGTACTTCCTTTAAAATAATTAAAGTCTCTGTAGCTTTTTTGTTCTTAACATCCTCTAGCAAGGCACCATGCTGTTTGAGTTCAACAATAAACCCATTAAAACAGGTTTGTGGATATGAAATGCACCAAGAATGATCAGAAGCTGAATAATATAGGTGATATTGCTAACACAAAATAAAACATCACATCAAATACATAAAACTTCACTTAAAAGCCTAGTCCCAATTAAACGCCTGTCTCAAATAGACCCCTGGTCTGGTTGCCAAGAAGTTCATTTTTTATGAAAGTTCTTCACATGTATAAAAGTATGTTTTGGCTACCTCTGATTATGCGTCCATTCCTCAATTACCCCATAAGTTATTCATATTACTTCAGTCCGTAAGGGTTCTCAAATCAAAAAGAATCATAAGGGTTTTTCATGAAAATGAATCCAAGTTGTGAGTTTGTTTTAACAGGATAAAGTGGTGTTGTGTCAGCATGCCAGGCGCCATAATCCTTGAGTACAATAACTCACTCTCTCTCAGATCCGCTGTCTGTCTGAGCTAGATCAAATGATTTATATTTGATTCATACTGATATGTTATCTGAAGCCCAGTTTTTACATTTGTAATATTCATACTAGTTTAAATAAATGATTCGTTTGTATTGTCCATCTTTGCTGAGCAGCAGTATTATGTGAAAGAATTTAAAGGCCTGTCCCAAATATGGCCTGTTGATTTCAGTGATTTAAGCAAACAATACCCTGGGCTAATAAATGAAGTTTTACGGTACATGAACTGTATATTAGTGTCCATTTTCCTGTTTATAAAGTCCGCATATCTGTACAAGATAAACTCAAATGCTCACAGTGAAAGAACAAATGAAATATTGTCTATTTGAATTACAGAAAGCTTATGTATAAGCTATACTTAGCTTAAATCTCTCCAACACTTCCTTAGCTGGGTAACTACTATGTAAAATTTTAAGAGAATACTTTTTTTCACTTTATTAGTGATACATTATTTGTTTGAAATAGAACAAGCTTCTTTGCTGTGTGAATCAGCCAAGATAGAAGACCAAAATATCTTTGCTGCAGGAGGTATAACAAAATTTAAGATGTTTCTGATGTATGTTTATTCATAATGTAAATATTATATAAATATATAAAAAATATGCTTAGAGCTAATAATGATAATTTTTGTAAGGTGACAGTTCTTTATAAACTGAAGGGACAGTGCGTGTTTAATGGTTTAATGGCCTGGTTTGACGTCTTGCTCGGTCGGCTGTAGTAACCAGTAGTAACACGTCACTCTTTCTTCGTCCAATCAGCGGTCTCCGTGTATGACGGTCAGGGTTCACAGGTCAGGGGTTGCTAACGAGAAAGGAAGATGGCGGCTGGCTGACAGGGCTTCAGGCAACGATGAAACAGGTTTAGCAGGCAGATAATACCGAGGAGTAAAGCGCCTGCACTGCTCATTCTGACTACTGCCCTCCAAGACCCTACCGACAAGGAATAAGGACACCAATGGCGCTGCTGTACGGCTTGTTATGGCGGTTCCTGCTAGTTCTGGTCCACATCAACAGAGCGCTCGTCTCCTGGCTCCGTGTCCGGCTTCGGAGCTGGAAGGGTCGGCTGTGGGAGAGGGCGATGGCCGCTCTGCTGCTGCCGGTAGCCTTGGCTGGGTTCCCGGACCACCAGAAGAAGTTGAATCAGAACCCCGATGCTAATGCTAACCCGGTAACTGGAAACCGCACTGCTAGTCGCCGCTCCCGGTGGCTGTCTGACGGCAGGTCTCTGGAGAAGCTGCCGGTTCACATCGGCCTGTTGGTAGCGGAGGAAGAGCCGAGCTATACGGACATAGCAAACCTGGTGGTGTGGTGTATGGCTGTCGGTATATCATATGTCAGCGTCTATGATAACCACGGTAAACGTTTACACTTTACCTTTTCCAACCGTCTCTTGTCGGTGTCTCTGCTAGCTGAATAAAGGCTCCCATTTTAATTAACCTTTCTATAAAATTGCTGCCAAGTTACATTATTCTCGTAGGCTACTCTCCATTCCTCACATTCAAAATTCATCCTCCAGATTTGTACAGCATGCAGCAGCTGACAGGGACAGACTGTCCTAATGTCTTATTAATGTGTATTAAAGTAAATTCAGCAGTATGAAAGTGTCTTAAAATGCAACAGTGTGCAAAACTGTAATATAATCCAGGTGGCTCAGGTGCACACAGCATATTCTGTTTTTGATTAGTTTGGCATAATAACTTTGTGTGACTTTCATAATGTTTAACAGCTGTACAGTAAGAAATGATCCTCCCCTCCCCCGTCTTATTTCAGTAATGTCATGTGACTGCACAGGGTTATATTAGTTTGTTCCACATCATGTTCCTCAGCTGTAAAGTTACGCAGACACTGCTCATTTTGTGAGAAACAGAAATGTGACTTCATTACTGGGCCTAGCCTGCTGAAATCTGATATTATCTGGATCTCTCTCCCAGAGACTCATAGTTCAGATGGTGCCCGGACACGATCCCAGATTAGAACACAAGCTGTGATATCCATTAGCTGGGCTAAAACAGAAATGCAAATTGGACATGTAAACCCCTGCTTTATTACTTTATACTTTAAATATCTACAAGGCTTGGGTAGTGTCTATATTTGTCATATCTTCCTGACATTTCTTCAGGGTATATGGAATATGATGATATTATAAAGCTGAGCTGCTGGTGGTAGAAGTCATTGTAACATGTATGACATAGCCTACAGTATTGTGTGTCTAATATGCATTTAGCCAACTTAGACAAGTCTTGCTGGGTTCAAATACTTATGACCCACAGGATTATACAGACATAGGAAATGAGCATCCTTCCCTCATAGATTTTCACTGGATGACACTTGTTGCCACAGCAGATATGACACATTGGTGGCCCAAAGCGAGAGGTTGTCGTGGCAGACTGGCAGTTAATTAAAAATCATGTGGCTGGTAAACTGCTTTTATATTTGGAAGAAGTCAACTCAAGATAAAGTTATATGTGGCATTATTTTCATTACTCCATTTATAGTCATATTTAATTAATTAGCTATGAGACCTATATGGGATTTTTCTTTTTTACTAGTCCTCTAACGTTAACCCCACCACTTGCAGTCCCCATATTTCTCAGCTCAGTTATCTGTTTTACCAGTAGATGCTGACCTTACATGGTGCGTGCCATGCACTACAATACCCAGATACAGAATCCATCTCCATATCAGTGTAATAGAGTGAGAAGCGTCTGTAATTTTGGTGGTATTGAAAATTATACCTTAGAGATTTCTAAATACCATGGTATACTGTAATACCTTGATACCACCCAAGCCTGTTTTTCATAATATATTCTCTTTTCTGCATGCTCACCCCTATGAATGAAGTGAAAGGCTCTCCCCTGTATTTTTTTGCCCTGTTCCTGTCTTCTCTTTTAAAACTGATGCATCTGTCTGAGGGGAATCATCTTTAGATACGTGATATGGACTAAGTACTTCAGACTTTGAGTCAGTGGTGCATGTTAGAGCTGTTCTTTCTGATTGTGGACAAACAGGACACCTGATCATTTAATTTAGCACTTCCATACTTTTGTGGGAACTGTGCCTATCTGTCTAACCACAGCTGGTCAGAGCTGCAGTGTATCATCTATCCTTGTAGTCTCTGCTGCTTTCTCCTCCAGCATCTCAGCAAAATAAATTAAAAAATGTCTTTTTCATTTTACTCTGGATTGAACGATGTATTTATCATTCTCTCCTGCCTTCTCACTCAGGTATTTTTCGGAAGAACAACTCCCGTCTTCTGGAAGAGATAGTAAGGCAACAGCAGGACCTGCTGGGCGCAGACGGATCCAAATACAACATTGAGTTCCTCAGCAACGGCAGTGACAAGCACCAGCACCATGGTAAGGACTTACCACTGGCTCTACTGTTTCAGTCAGTGTGTTTACATTCACTTGAGTTTAATCAGGTTACAGTCAGCTTTCACCACTAAACTGATTTTTAAAGGTCGGGTAAAGGAGACACCTGGTTTCTTTAATCTGGGTCGGGGATTAAGGAAACCTAGATTTTTCCTTGAGAACCCCAGTTCACTGCCATGTATACACTTAAGATGGTTTCTAATCAGCTTTTTACCCATATGCATGTGCATGGCAAAAGACTGCCAACAGGGTAAATAACAGTGGAGTAGGGGAAGAGAGTCGTTCGTCATTCAGCCAGCAGCAGGGGAAGTAACAAAGTCAAATTGAGGGCTATATAAAAGGGATAGCTGGCATAGTGGAACTACAAGCTAACATACACTAGATGCTGACAGAGTGCTAATGAGTGGCTCAACACTTTTGTCTTCTTTAAATCCAAAATGTGGCCATACTGCTTTGTTTTAGTTTTCTACGAGACTAAATCTGTCTCCTCTCGTCACCTCAAAAAACACATGAACTTTCCATTAAACAAACACAAAGTGTGCCACTCTTCCCCCTCCCACTGTTACTGAACTTTAATCTGCTTGATGTTGCCGACCTCAGCTCAGTAAAATGTGCTCAGACTGTCAGACACTAGTGGCTCTGTTAGTCTGTAAACAATCATGATATTATCTTAATCACGTTGTTATGTTGCTTATTATTAATGCAATTTGGATTTAGTGCTGCGATGCTGTCAGCACAGGTTGCTGATGTAGCATACTTTTTAATTTGTCAGAACGTGTCATAGTGACAAATGCAGTTTATCAAACTGGGTTAAGCTCGTTTACTGGAATGGACTGGCAAAACCAAAAATCAACCCAACTCTATTGTACATCTTCTTCTTCTTTCGGCTGCTCCCTTTAGGGGTCGCCACAATGAATCATCTGCCTCCATCTAACCCTATCCTCTGCATTCCTCTAGCCCTCTTGCCTGGCAGTTCCAACCTCAGCATCCTGTTACTGATATATTCACTATCCCTCCTCTGAACATGTCCAAACCATCTCAATCTGGCCTCTCTGACTTTATCTCCAAAACATCTAACATGAGCTGTCCCTCTGATGTACTCATTCCTGATCCTATCCATCCTCATCACTTTATTGTACATCTACATTATAGAAAAAGTTCCATGTTAATTCTGTTTAAACAGGATGTCACCAACATCAGATTTATCTTACCAATGAAGACACAGCATTCAAAGCTTCACCTCCTTGTCCTTTGCTTGCTCACTGTACATAAAACATAATATATAAGACAATGGTAATCTTATTAGCTAACTGGAAGAATGCTGTTATGGAAAGCTGAGTCCCACTTCACTCCAGGGCTGGATTCTGTTTCACAAGCTTTCATTGCCTCATTCTTTCTAAAGGTTTTGTGAGCATACGAAGCTAAAGTGTCTGCCGTTGCACAAGCTGGTACTGGGTCATTTTCATTGCATGCAGACATATATTATTGCCACAACATTTACAGAGCAAAGTGCAAGTGCAATAAACTGATTGATATAATACCTCTACTGTCACATCACGTCATGTCACTTTGCGCCATGACACGTCAGATCGTTCTCCTCCAAGTGTAAGGAGAAGACTGTAGAATGAGGAGAATGCGATAGAAAACATGGCGGGTTGTGTTCACAAACTACAGACGTAATACCAGGACAGGTCTTGGACTAGTTTTGTGGGATATTCTTCCAGGACACAAAAGACAGAAACTGACCCTGCCAACTATCCCACAGAACCCCTTCATCCACAGGTTTCTATTTCACACTAAAATGCCAAACTTATGTTGAACCTCCCCACTCATCACTCCTTGAATTTCTCTGTCTGCCCTAATGGCTATTGCTTACAGCTCTGATGATATAAAATGTAATAGAGGAGATAATGGGCTCCTTTGTTTGGTTGATCTAGATAGCAAAATGGGTAAGAAAAATTCTGAAGTAATTCAGTTTGTCTGTATTGAAGCCTTTTGGGCTATTACATAATATACAGATCCAATTCAAAAATCCTGGCCCTGAAGCTGAATCTGTGGAGGGCATATTCCACCAGAAACTTTCACCCTGAGAACATTGACAGGTTGTTTAGAATCTCTACTCATCCACAGTAAGTGGAGAGTTCGTCTAATATTATCAGAGCAGCTCCTCTCTTTTACAAATCCTGCCTGGTAAACATGTATTATATTTGGTGTAAGCCTTTCTAATATTGTTGCCAGAGTTTGAGATATAATTTTCTCATCCGCATTACTTTAACACACTCATATTCATTTTACGAACTGCGGGCTGAATCGTGTTGTGGGTGCTGTGTGGTCCACCGACCATTTTATAACTCGCAATGAAAATAAACTGATTCACAGTGGGATTTTTTGTACTTTAGATTTATATAAGGTGCCAGAGTGCATGAAAAGCATTGAAATGTATCTTGTTTTAATTAAAAAAAAAGTGCCAGCGGAGGATCTTCCGGATACCCCAACAGAGATCTGGGCTCACCCCTGAGTGTTCTCAAATCCTCAACACGCCTCTGTGTACACCTGATCTGTGTGGGGCTGCTGCAACTGGAGTTGCTGTTTGGCAAAGATGACTGAGGACAGCAAACCCTAAAAGGCTGAAAACAGGCAATTCATTTATGTTTGATAATTAATTGGCCCCTGGCCTCCTGAAATTTTGCAAAAGTGTCTGCCGGCCATGGCAAATTGAGTATCCATGCTTTAACCTCTAGTTGTATAATTACCTGGATCCAGGGTCCTTGTGTTTTTTATTATCAGTGTCTCCTCACTTGATTTTAAATCCTTTTCCAGTACTGTCTCATTATACAATTTAGTCAAGACTGGAGACAGTGTAGTTAAAAAGTTTTATAACATTGTTCTGGTAGGCCATCCAATCCTGGAGATTTACCACCTTTTTAGATGTGAAACAGTTTTTATAACTTCTTTTACTGGTATCAGAGCTTCAATAACCAAATCTAGTTCTAGTGCAATTTTTTGGAAAGGCCAAATTACTAAAATATTTCTACCCTTTCTTCTGTTTGACACAGATTCTTACAAAAATCAAAAGAGACTGGAAACTGGAATATATCTTGCTTGTTTTTAAAGGTTTTTTGTCAGTAATTTTCCATCAATTTTATTTATTGAGCCCAGTATCACAAATCACAGTTTGCCTCAGAGGGCTTTACAGCATATGACATCCCTCTGTCCTTGGACTCTCACAGCGGATAAGGAAAAACTCTCTAAAAAAACCTTTAACGGGGTAAAAAATGATCGAAACCGCATGAAGAGCAACTGAAGAGGGATCCCTCTTCCAAAACCAAAGCTGACATTCCTACACTGTGACATGAATTATGGGGTATTTTATTTTTTTGGTTTATGTTTGACTGGTGAAGTAAGTTGTAGCTTGCAGGCTTATGCTTTCAGCGTAGCTTCCCCAACACTGGCTGTGACCCACAGGCAGGGACTGAACTGCAGGATCAGTGACTGTCAGTTTCGCTTTAAAGATGCAGGACCAGGGATTTTTCATTATGCTCAAATGCTAATGATGGGCAGTGGAAGCTAATCATGTTTGGCGTTTGTGTGTCTGTCAGTAGTGTCCTGCAGGCCCACAGTGAAGGTGTTGTCTCCAGAGGACGGGAAGCAGAGCATCGTCCAGGCAGCGCAGCAGCTCTGTCGCTCTGTAGAGAACAAAGAGAGGAGCTCCAAAGACATCAGCGTCTCCATGCTGGACATACTGCTCAGAGGTACCACATCATGACTGTGTGTTAAAGTCCCCAAGCCTTTAATCATATCAAAACACACCTTTTTGTCTTTATATGCTTTCATTTGTCTGGTGGGCTTGTGTCTCTCACATTGAATGTCTCTTCTGTGTTGGATGCAGTGTGTCAAACATGTCTCAGTTTTATATTTTCTAATAAATCTTTGATATCAAAACAGTGCAGCATTAAGCAGGCCTTACTGCCACAACCTACACACAAAACTAATTACATCCCCATGATCGTATGCTGGTGAACATCTTGATAACACCTCAGGGGGGAACACAAAGCTGCACTGTAGCTTCCCACCTGGTTTAGTGAACCAACAGGGAATGGAGCAAATCAGCTGCCCCAGTCACAGCTGTGACATTATGTTTTATTTTTACACCGGATCTACACAGGAGGCGTAGCGCGAGCAGCGCGTTAGCAGAGCCGCATCAGCAGCTACGCCCGTGCCTACGCAGGATGTGTTCAGGAGCGGTAATGAGTGTAGGTCACCTGCGTTTTCGCAGCACGCAGAGCCCAACACCTGAAACGGAAGCACATAAACATGAACATTGAAATACACTTTAGATCACGTATACACGTGTATAGCCTGAGTGACACACCAGCCTGCACACAGCTGGGTTCGTTAACAGGAAGTGACTGATATTCTAGGTTTTTTTTGCAGCGTACAGAAGAGGACATGTGTTTAATAGTATTCTGTTTTCCTGACAGTGATCATTTATGTTTCTTTCATTTAGTGGGCATAAATCATCCATGTCGATATATTACACATATACCTATTTATCTGGCAAACAAGGTCTGAGGTTATTTAATTACACCACAGATTACTCACAGGGAGATTTTCACACTGAGATGTCCAAATCAGTATGTGGCTTAGTCACAATTGTTTAAAAAAAATAATAGCTCTAAGAGATCTGAGGGGAGCACCACGAAGCAAGTTCGACAGAGCCAGGCTCTATCAGAGATAATGTTATTACGAAGGTGGTTATCGTTTTGCTCTGTTAACCCACTCTTTCTCTATGTGCATTATCATAAAACAAATGACTCGTTAAGTGCGTCATTTCACTCTTAAAATTGATTGATTGCATGTCGCCTCCTTCCCACCATTTATAGAATATTAAAAAGGTATTTCACAGTTGCGTCAATTATGGCAAGTGGGCTTTCATAAACAGTTGAAATGAGAGAAGGAACTGGATTTCAGAGTTTTTTATCACACACACACATGCAGACACACACAGAAACATGAACGCATGCCAATATTTCAAAGTCTGACAAACATGAACTAATAAAAGGATGAACTGTCAGAAAGTACAACTAGTTGACCAAAGGAAGGAACAAGTTCACAAATATATGCAAATGTATGACCAAGGCTGGCTCAGGTGAACATTTCCTGAATCCTGCTGTGTCTGTGTCATTTGTATCTGCACACATATTACTGAATAGCAGCCTCTGTGCTTTACACTCATCACCAGTTTAAGATTAGGTCTATTTAAATAGGGTTCTCCTATGTGTTTTTTGCTGTGTTTAAAGTCACTCAACAACTATTTGTCATCTGCCAATTGCTCACCCTGTGTTGCATTAAATTTATGAAGAAAACTTTGTTTTTCTCACATGCCTCTGTTGAACGAAGAATCCAAAAACTGAGAATCATAGGGGTCCATGTTTAACAGCACGAAAACGATATCAAAATATCTGTTTATAAACTCTCACAAAACCTGTGCAGTATAATCCATGTCTCATTCATGCATTAGTATGCTCAGTACTTCACAAACAGACAGCCCTTTCTGACACTGAACTAAACTTAAAGAGAAAGTTTTCTATGCTCTCTTCAAAGCCAGACTCCATTTACAAAAAGTCATTTTACCTTACTGAATATGAGAGCTGCTGGTCTCCTACTGCCTCAGTCATTTGTATGCGTTTGTGTGTGACTTTGGTGAATCTAAACATACCCTCTAAAACACCAAAATCCTTCGATAACACAAACAAAGCACCGATCGGGGCAGCGGTAATCCAGCAACTCCTGTGTTCAGCGAGGTAGAATTACTTTTTTTGTCAATGGAGTCTGGCTTTGAAGAGAGCATAGATAAGTTTCACCTCAAGATCAACTAGTATACAAATGATCATCTGGGAGGTGAAGTACACCTTTAAAGAGGCCATATGGATAAATCAGTTGTGCTGATGACATGCTGCCTGTCTTTGTGCTTGTTTCAGAGTCTAAGAACATCCCAGACCCTGAGCTGGTGGTGAAGTTCGGTCCAGTGGACAGCACGCTGGGCTTCCTCCCCTGGCACATCAGACTCACTGAATTCATGTAAGCTACTGTCTGTCTTTAGGTCTGCATGTTTGGATGTGCCGCTTGAATACATACAAGTGATGGACACACTAAGAATTCTCAATTGGGCTTACTTGATTTTGCACACACAGTATTTGATATTATAAAAAAGCCAAAATTAAACCTTGAACATGAGCAGTAGATGGCACTGTTGAACTTTCAGTGCTGTTGTGTTTTTGTCTCTGGGTGCCTTCACTTGTGTACAGATATTTCCTGTGTTAAAGTGTGTGCCCTGCTCTGTGTCCTCAGCTCCCTGCCCTCCCACAGAAACGTGTCCTACGAGGACCTGTTGGGTGTCCTGCAGCGGTACAGTGCCTGTCAGCAGCGGCTTGGTCAGTGATACACAGGCCAGTGTCAGGTTCTTCAGACAGGAAGAAGAGTGGGGTTCACAGAGTCAGAGGAGAGTTTGGACAGGTGGTGACCCCTCCATGCTTCGCTGTGTCCCTCTTCTCTCCCCAACTCTGTCCATCTCCTGGATCTCTAACAGACTAAGACAGCTGAAAGGCAAGAGAACCAGGAGACAAAGCCAGCCAGCTCACTTCCTGCCACCAGCTCTTGTCTTATAATAAACTCACATTCCAGGACTTCTGGAACATGCTCTCAGAGCCGAGAGAAAATAGCACATCAGAGACACACACTGACATGAGAAGACAACCCTGTTCTGTCCTCTCAAACCCTCTGGCTCACTGTTTGTCATTCAGTCTCCAGCTGCTGTTTATTGCTGAAGAAAATGACTCGCCTTCACTCAGCAGATAACAAAGAAGAAACAGGGCTTTGTGCCTGTCCTCGTGAGGCACCCTGGGAAATACAGCTGCATTTCTGGGAGAAGCTCAACTCCCAACAACACGTGAGCCGACCAGCGGAAGTTGAGCTTAGGGACAGAGTGGTTAATAATGTGTAAATATGAGAAATTCATGTGGCTCTGTGTTTGTCCCTGTGGCCTCCAGCTTGCAGTCATGTGTTCATGTGTAGTGTTGCTTCAGACACAAACAGAAGTTTGTTTAAGGCTCCTCTTGGACTGACCAAGCTCTGAAATAAAGAAATGCACTGTCTGTCTATCTGTGTCTCCTGATGAAAAGTTCATTTCACGTCTCTTTTAAAGGACAACCCCATAACAAAATAATCTTAAAGTTCTAGTGTGTAGGATTTACTGGCATCTACTGGCAGAAATGGTAATAGTTATAACTGTGTTTTCACTATTGTCACCTGAAAATACTAATTGTACAATGAGCCATTTATATCGACACACAAAGCAGGTCCTCTTCATAGAAGAATATAAAGAGAACTAGATACAGTGTTTTAGGTGGGGCCTCGTTCATTGTTGTGACAACTGCTCAGTGGCGCAGGAAGTCAAAAAGCTTGATCTCCATGGCATTATGTTCAGCTGCTCTTTCGCGTTGTGGGGCCCACAGAGCAAGCACATTAGAAACTTGCGGCGCCTGAGCAGCTATCTTCTGGTTTAGCCCTCTGCCAACTTGAAAAGGATAAGATGACTTAATAGTGCGGCTCTTCTAGACTTTCCAAGTCTTATCGGACCGAATGAATTGAATTGAGTTAGTGAAACGACTCATTTCATGGTGGTTTTGCCGCTCAAAAAAATGTTTCCACTGATTTACAGACGTCTCTTTCACAGTTTAAATCTATAGAGAGAAGTAATTACACGCTTGGCGACTATTTCAAATTGCCCTCAAAGTCCTCTTCCAAGGAGTCCGCCATGTTGTTTCTACGGTAGCCCAGTGCGGACAAGACAAACACTGGCTTTAAACAGGGTAATTTGTGTTTTCACCTCGGCCAGCAAAGATCCCAGACATGCTTAGCACACACCAAAAGTTTCAGTTGGTTGCAGTCTGCAACCTCACCACTAGATGCCACTAAATCCTACAAGGTGGACCTTTAACAGCCCCAAATATTGACGTTTTTGTGTTTAAAATTTGGGGGGATTTAGTGGTTTCCAGTGGTGAGGATTGCAGATTGCAACCAGCTGAAACTTCTCCTGGTAAGAATTCTCTTTGTGTTCTTTCTTCAGAAGGTTTTCACTGTGAGCTGAATTGCCTACAGACGTCTCTTCCTCTCCAGAAGGGGAGATGGGTGTCATATTTACAGTTATTAACATTCATACAGGGATTTTCTTCCTTTGAGTTAATGTCATCCCGGTCCTCTGACCATCAGGTGTGGTGAAGTCGGTACAACATAAAAGTAAGCTATAACTCATTATCCCAATGCCGCAGCCCATCACTTCATGCCACTGTGTTTCAAAGACCTCTGCAGCTATATACGGACATCCTGCCATAGCCTGTAATCATGTACACTGTGTCTGGTGCATGGCTACATTCAAATTTTTTTCTGTCCTCTAACCGCTCCTTTAATGTCCTACATTATCTTATTCATTCCTCAACAGAATCCTCTTCATGTTATCTTTCTATATCAACAGCCAGCGGTATCCCAGAAACATCCCTCATCCCTCCATGAAGTGGCTCATGATAGATCACAATCTTGACTGTAATCTGTTACATTAAAACCAGTTTCTTGGCAGTTGACAGACTGTTCTGGGCTACTGTAGGTTTTTTGTTTCTAGTGTTCAGAAGTTCAGAAAGTCCACGTGGTAAAAACAAAAAAACAAACCAAGAAAGAAAGAAAAAAACCTAATTACGAGCTTACCATGATATTTACTGCTAGCATTTAGTACAGGGGGTAATCCTTAGCTGTGTCCCAAATCTATATCCTACATACTCATTCTTTACAGGTATTGAGTCTCTTCACGCTGAGGGTGCTTTTACACCTAAGCAGTTTGGTTCGGCTAAAAAAAAAAAAAACAGGTCTGTTTGCGTGGTTAGTATGGTTAGCTTTGGCTGGTGTGAAATCTGTTAATTGAACCCTGGTGTGGACCAGACAACCAAACTGAGATCCTTCGAAAAGGTGGGTCTTGGCCTGCTTCCAAATGGACTCTGGTGCGGTTCATTTGTGGTGTCAAAAAACAAACAAACCCCTGAACCAACCACAGGAGTTTATGACAGCAGATATGACTTTAACATAATTTCAACAGCTACAGTCATAAATCCATCTGCTGATCGTGAAAACGTGTCTGTGTCATAACTGATCCTGATAAAGGCCTCTTAAATCCCATAACCTATTTATGCTAATGCATACATGTAACCATGGAAACACATTTGCATGTCAGTGAGGGTATTCTCCCTGATTAAAAAGCTGTTAAAGCTGCCATCAATGTATCCGACTGCGTGCACTTTGTCGGTTCATTAAGTCCATTAAAAAGTGTGTGACAGTGATGCCACAGCATGAAGCTCCGAATTGTTACTGTACAAGACGCCTTCTTTTCATCCTGTCTCTACTTTAGTCATTATTCATAACATGAGTTATAAAGATTGCAGTCTAATAATAGCCCACTTATAATGCATACAATCAGTTATTTCTTGATGATGTCATAAATATGAACACTTCATTAAAGTGCTGCTGCATAAACTTCTGTCAGTCACCAGAATTTGATTTCCCCACGTGGGTCCTGGTGATACAGGATGACAAACACCAAAACTGTCCAATCAGTGAGTAACCTGTCAGACAGTAGGACTTCATGTTTACTCCTCTTGGTTTGTTTGCAAAATGTCAGTGTGAACGGGAACCAAACCAAAACTAGAATGTAACAATGTATCATATTTTTCCCTCAAATTCCAAATTCCATATTTTTCCCAAATTCAGCTGCTAAAGCAGTGACTGCCAACCAGGGGTAGGCTTCTTGCACCCCAGGGGGTACTTCTGCAGTAACCAGGGGGTACGTGGAATTTCCACTGTGAAAAGTTGTGTTGTTGTTTTTTTTATCACCTATCTGTTGGGCTACCTAGCACACAGATCTGGTACTAAAAGGAGGAGCTGTGAACACTGCAGTCCATTTATTGGTCAATAGCCGACGGTTACTCTGCTCAGGGCTGAGTTGCTTGGTTTATGTAACCACTGTTCATGCTGTGTTAAGTCTTAGATATTTTAGTAAACTGTAGCTAAAAAATAAAGGATGTTTTGCTGCCTCTCGCAGCAGCTGCAGTCTGAGAAAAAACAATTCACTGGGCCGACTGCCGGTGACTTTTAAGGTGGAACATTCACTTGTACTGTCACTCAATGCATGAGTTGATGTGAATCCATCAGCACACCTTAAATTTTACTGTGACAACTTTGACCATTATGGTCTCTCTTGGATGACACAGGCTTTTAGTAATGAGTGCATCTTCAAGTGTTTAAAACTATATTTCAATTTCTTTTTTTCTTTTTAAAGATATTTTAAAAAAAAGGTGTGACTTGCAACAAAGGGCCACAGACTGAAGTCCCCCCACCCCCTCACCAATAGTAAAGGTGAACTTGAGTTCATCTAACCGGGGGTGGTGGTGCTTCTTACAGGAAAGGATGAAACCAGTATTCAGACTGAACAACTAGATGTCTGACTGAGCTGCTGATGGACACAGACGAAATGGAGCAGGAATGGCATGGGAGGAATTTGGCCTCATGTAATTACAAAATGCCAGCTTTGTCCCTGTTTCACTAACCCACAAAATGATTCCAGTTTTAAATCACAAGCGGTAACATAATTTGAGAGTAGTTATTTTGGACTTTTAAAAGCCTGTCGTTGCAGGCATGCAAAGACCAACTTCACAGGACTGTGCCCTGAGTTAGACGTGCTCATACATCCTGATGTATTACGTCTTCATCCCATGAGGGTGTCTGGGTGAAAGAACGCCACCTTGTGGTGAAATCAGCTTCTCCGTGATAAATGCAGGAGCTGGCTCTGAATCCCGTAGTTTCTCACCAGGGGAAGGACATCCCTGCAGCAGGTTACTGCCACCTGAATAACATCATTACTACACGCTGCTGTGTGCTCCCCCTGAGCCGCACTGCTGCCTGCCACACGGAGACCAGGAGGCTCCGCTGCTGCTTCTCCTCCGCCGCTGAGGTGAGCCTGCTGCCCGTCCCCTCCTCCTCCTCCTCCTCCTCCGGTCCTCCTCGGAGCAGAATGCGCTGATCTCCGCTCAGTCTGTGGAAGGATGATGTCTGTCGTCTCCACTGTGGAGAGCGTCCCCAGAGGTACGGGCACCCCGGCGCCGAGCCTTTACCAGCGGATCAGGAGGGTCTTAACCAGGTAAGGTGATGATGACGGAGAGCATCCCTTTGCATTCACTCCACGCTCAGTCACGGCGGCAGCAGCGTCTCATCACTGCGGACACCTTTTGTTTCAGACACAACCTGTAACATCAAGCCGTCATATCCAGTCTGCTGCTGCTGCTGCTGCAGGAAGCATGTTGTGCAACAGATGTCAACATTACAACCATCCTGCATCTGCCCTTTGCATGAGCATCACATCGTGCATGTGTGTGTGTGTGTGTGTGTGTGTGTGTGTGTGTGTGTGTGTGTGTGCTCAAGCGTTTGACTGGGGGCATTCCTGCACCCTGTGGTACTGGAGCGCAGCCTGGACACGGTGTGCTGGTTCGGTGCCTGCTGGCTGCCATGCTGGGTCTATCAGCCTGTGCTGAGGTTGTGCTGCACAATGGCTGCTGTCCTGCTCTTGTCTCATTCATGTCTGCCTACATGCTTCACTCTCACTGTCTCTTGCAAACTCCCCATGTATTCTCATGCACACTCTCTCACACACACAAACACACACATGCACGCCTTGTTCCCTACCCTCACCTGCCATCTGGTGTACTTTAATCCCTGGTTTCACTTGTGGTTGTGGAGCCTGGCTGCAAAGCTGAATTTGAGACCAGCATATCAGGCCCATGTCACTGTGTTTGGTGTGTGTGTGTGTGTGTGTGTGTAAGGTGATGCTCTTGTCTTGTTGCTGCCACGGACACAGAGGAATCTTATTGTAATAAATCCTTTATTAAAAGTAGGCGGACAGAACAAAACAAGCTCCCAAACAAGCAAAGAAAGGCGACATCTCAGAAAAGCAAACTGAATAAAATACAAAACTGTACATACACCACAAATAATACAGTTGGTAGATATTCCCACCATATTGGGTTGGCCTCTTGGTCAGTTATCCAGACAGGAAAGAAGTTGCACATAAACTCATGTTGGTCGGATTTGTCCAAACCAAGAGTTCCACTTATAACTCGCTGGCAAGGAAAATCTGCAGCTCACTTTGAGCGGCCGTTAAGGCCAAAATGATCTGCCTCGCTCTTAAATTCAGTAGTCAGGCTCAAAATAAGTCAGCTGATACAGATATTGATATCTCTGCAAATGATATATTGTCAGATATAGGTGTCCCTTTACACTTCATTGTTACATCCTGTTAATGCAAATGTATAATTATATAGCACATAGTCAAGAGGTTCAGTTGGTGTTCAGGCCAAACATCAGAATGGGGAAAAAATGGGATCTTAAGTGACTTTGACTCTCCTTGGATTCTCAAGCACAACAGTCTCCAGAGTTTACAGTGAGCAGCCAAGATGACAGGAAGGCAAGAGGAGCTCAAATAAATAGGACATCGCAACTGTTTTAACAGAATCATATCAACTGAAGAGGTGGTGATATGTTAGAGGAATACTCCACCCTCAAAGTAATCACTTGTGTCTTGATTACTCACCCTGTGTTTCGTTGAATTTGTGAAGAAAACTTTGTTTTTCTCACATGCCTCCATGGTGAACGATGAATCCAAAAAGTGAGAAAATTCATGATGAATTGAAGTCACAGGAATAAAGCCATGATATTCAAAACACTTCTTCTCACGTACAGATGAGTAGCGATCCTGGGCATGTGTTGGAAACTCTGCTCAATGGAATGCATGGGCAGAACTGAACACATGCTTGTCCAGGTGCGCTAGTCATATGCAGAAGTGTGATAAAACTTAGTGTTTTAGCAAAAAATGCATATGTTTTGGAAGTACTGACCATATGAATGGATACATGAGACTTGGATTATACTGCATGAGTTGTGTGAGAGTTTGTAAATGGATGTTTTGATATAGTTTTGCTGTTATTTAATGCAGACCTCTTTGACGAAGATTTTTTCTCAGTTTTTGGATTCTTCGTTCAAAGGAGGCATGTGAGAAAAACTCTTCTTCACAAAAAGTAAACAACAATAAACAAATGATCTTTTTGTAGTGGCCAAGTACAGTATGATTTCATGATGTGTTAGTGTAAAACACAAAGCACTTACCATATCACTGACTGAAATATATGTGACTGCTGATGTCACACTGGGGCTTATACTGAGACTGTCATATTGCTTTATGATCATAATGTAAAAATTGTCCACAGTGAAACACTGATGACCCTTTGTCTGTGTCTCCTGTCCTCTGCAGGGACCTGTTGGTGACCCTGGCCCTGGGTCAGGTCCTGTCCTTGTTGATCTGTGCCATCAGTCTGACCAGCAAGTACCTGGCTGATGACTTCCACGCTAACACGCCTGTGTTCCAGAGCTTTCTCAACTACATCCTGCTGTTTCTGGTCTACACCACTACACTGGCAGTCAGGCAAGGTACAGACAGAAACTGAGAGCTGCGTGCGTGCGTGTGTGTAGTATGTGTGTGTGTGTGTGTGTGTGACCCTGATGTAAATGCTGTAAGTATGCTTTAGTCTCTAGAGATATCTGCATATGAATGCAGAATTTGCAGGCAACGAGACAAGATTTTGATTCCAGGTTGTAGTCTGAATTGTACTGACCAATCATGTGTAAGCAGCAGTTTAACAGTCAACGTGGAGAGCAAAAGAGGCAGAGTGCATTGGCCAGAGTGCAATCTTGGAACCCATAAGCTATCATCTGAAAATGATGCAAGCTTTCATTCGCTGTTTTTCTCATGTATCTGCATTCCTGTGCACATATGAGCTTAAAGAGATAAGCTGAAATGACCGATGCAGATTTTCATCATAGGCCTACCTCTGGACATATTAGCTGTTACCCCCCCAGTCTTATCGTTGTTATAATGATAGCCGATGGGTTTCAAGATTAAGTAAACTGAAACTAGGAGTGGGCAACACTACATACATGTGTTTTCTTCTCAGTACCATATAATACCCAGGGCACAATCACCGACACTGATACAGATTTTTATTAAAAGCAGTCCCTTGGAGCCAAATGATTGGCTACACATAAAGCCTTTCTATCTTTCAGTTTTAAATTGCAAACTAGACACCATCTTGAGATGGGATCACTCCAGCTGCGATACAGCAATCTGCAGTCTAAGGCTAATGTTGACCAGGGACGTAAAGCCCCTTCCCCATTTCCTACCTTCCTATCTTTTGTTTCCTTGCTTGGACCCCCCATTTTTAAACTTGGTCGCCATTTTGATCTCATCTACATACCCGTAAAGTGTGTAAACAGTTGTGATGTTATTACATTGACAAAATATGTCCACAAACAGACAGACAGGTAGACATACACTTTGAAAAATACTCAAAAAGGCAGAAATGTTTATTGTGTGAATTCCATGATCAAATTGGCCAGTGTGCGCACACATGCACACAACATCAGAAGAAAAGCAAATAATATAGCACGCACTACTATGTACCCAGAATGTGGTCTAACTTGAGAAGGATCCTTTTTGTTGGGCATAGATCATATTCACGCTAGCATCGTCCATCGGCTGAAACACTTTTGAATGTGTACAACTGTTGTACACACCGTCTTGTTTTTCATGTGCTCTCTGTGTGTTCCCAAAATAACTGGCACATTGGTACAATGAGGGTTACGGTTACAGGTCATAATCAAATATTTTATTGACCGGTTCAACCAAGTTCAGCACAGTTTATATGTATTATTAGCTGCTCCAATTCCACACATAGAATATCCCGTCTGTTTCAAATGAAGCAATGCAAACGAGAAAATATGGACAAATTAGATTTCCCTCTAGCTCCCATTTGTACAGTATTGATTATGAAGTCACTTACAGGATCTCACATGGCTTTGTGCCATGTAGGGAGTGATCGACACAGATGCAACTGTGTCGTTTTATTTTCGATACCATCAAAAATACAGCTGTTTCTCTTTCTATTAATCAGATGCAGACATGTAGCTTTGAGGCGATGTGTTGTAGTGCACAGCCTGTGCCACCAGATGGCGACTGTGAGTGGTGGGGATAATGTTACAGGGCTGGTAAAAAGCCTGCCAGCAACAGCAGAGTGAGACAACAGGGGAAAAACAAACGGATCTAACTGTGAATTAAGGGTTTAGGGATTTACTAGAGTCTGCCATTGTTGGAAGAATTGAAAGACATTTTTGATGAGTTTTATTTTGTTTCTGTCCTGTGTGAATGAAGTGTGTGTGGGCCACACTGACTTCTAGCATACATTTTTTCAAACACAAATACCATCATATATCCTGATGAAATGTGAATGAAGGGAATGAAGATATAGAAAAACAGATTCTGCCCAAGCCTACCAATAACCCTACTGTAACAGGAAAATGTAAAGTTTGACCTGCCCGTTCCAGGTGCCAGGGGAGAGGATTCTCTGGAGGGAACTGACAGCTCATTCTTTTCCAGGGCTTCCTGGAGTTCTCAGGCTTTCTCAGGTCTGCTCGGTCCAACGTGGTGACTCAGCTCAAGCTGATCAATTCATCTCTGCCTCTCGGTAGTCAGCGGGATCTTTGCTCATTCCCACTTGGCTGGAGTGATGGTGGCAGCTTTTGTCAGATGTGGTGGAGTTAGAGTTTCTTTTAAAGTCGCTGGATGCCGGCCGTCAGCACATTCGGTGCAACTCTGTGGAGCCCAGAATTCAGTCACCCAGACAAAACCTTCTTGGCTCAGTTTCTGCAGTTCCTGTTTCGAAATTAGCATGTTAAACACACTTTGGATAACACATCAGTTAATGTGCATTTATTATATATATAATGTTATATATTGCATTGTGTAACTGAGTGGGCCACATCCTGGTGTGTGGGATACTGGCCCTAAAAAGGGGTTGGTACCTTAAATTGGCCAGTTGTCCATTATAGTTCTAATTGAGTCTTTGCAGGCCATTACCTCTCT
This sequence comes from Epinephelus awoara, assembly GCA_035609425.1. Taxonomy (NCBI): domain Eukaryota; kingdom Metazoa; phylum Chordata; class Actinopteri; order Perciformes; family Serranidae; genus Epinephelus; species Epinephelus awoara. Next base: position 9,603,130 of record CM069305.1, read on the forward strand.
TAGAGTTCTCTATGAGGATGTGAAATTCGAGGTCCAAACTAGGGAGCAGTAAAGGACTTTATTTACTGGAAAGGCAAATCTGAATCAGCTGTATATACAATGTCTGTCCTCTCTGTTCTGTTGATGCATAACTTCCACTGATATGCTTTAGTGTTTCCATTATGGACCCGTCTCTCTTTCGCTGTCTTACTAGGGGAAGGGAACCTGCTTGCAATTCTGAAACAGCGCTGGTGGAAATACATGATTCTGGGTTTGATAGACATCGAGGCCAACTACCTGGTGCTTAAAGCTTACCAGTACACTACACTCTCCAGTGTACAGGTAAGTTTGTGTGTGTGTAAAACTTTGTTTACCCTCGCTTTCCCGACATAACATGAAAGAATACTGCAATTTACACACATCAGAATGATGCTGAGAACTACTCGTCCTGTTGTATAATGTCTTCTGTGGCCCTAATGATGTGTTCCTTACAAACTATGGGGTTCAAGGACCTGGATTTTAACCAGGGGGAGGGTCTAAAACAAAGATGCATTTGAGCTGCTTTGTGGGAAATGTAGGCTCAACTGATTTTGAAGCCTGGCTCATACCAGGGAGTAGTGCCTCGTTTCTACTTACATATGTATGCACTTCCTTGCGCTGGACACTAGAGGCATCATCCGTATATTTACAGATATATGGACACCAGTCACAAACATAAGTGGAAACGAGACGCAAAGGTCAGGATACATCTTACTCACATCAACTGTATGAAAGAGGTAGGCCTCCTGTGAGTCCTTTTACCTTGATGAGGTACACTACTAAATGACTAAAATGCCTCTCTAACTGGCTCACATTACATCGTGCCTGTCACCACACAATACATGTATTTCTTCTCCCAGAATCACATTAATTTCCTGTAAGTAATGCAATAAATCCTCATTGTAAATTCAATACTTGACATTACATTAGGGCTGTATGTAGGCAGTGAGGCACTTATCTATGTGAAATGAAGGAATCAGCTTACATTCCTGGATCAAAACTGCAAGAAATCAATGGCACTGAAAATAGCCAGAACCATAGAGTTGATCTGGCAGCATCTCTGCAGGACAGATGGGCTGGGCACAGAGCCCCTGGAGTGGCTTTTAACATGAGTGTCTGGCTCAGAAACACAGTAAGATGATACTGTTGCACACAGTTTGTGTATCTACAGAGACACACACATATTATCCTAGAGTGTGTATAGCTCTACCTAACACATAATCACAAAAATAGGGTCGCTGTGCAAACAGTGGCTCACTTACTCAGTTGAGTGATTTTAAAGGGCCTGCTGAGCAAGTTCCAAAGCACATCAACCACTAGAAATTCACTCTTCTTAAAAAAGAACACCAAATCAACAGACCCTTAATTATTTAAGACCGTCCAAATGATAAAGTCAGATTTTCATCAGTCCTTACTATGTGGAGCACTCCCCTTGCTGCCCATATGAAACTTGTGTATCAGGCTTCTTCCAGCACTTCAGCATTCTTTTTAATACCTGCTTAACAGCAGTCAACACAGTCCACAGTTTAGCAATGTTTCTCCCAGCTCAACCAGATGGCTCAATGAGCTGCAGCAGATATGAAATTCATGTGTTTCCAGACACTTTTCGTCCCAGCTGGATATTTTGGCCCAAACACAAAGACACCACCTAAAACCCCAATCCACACCGTTAATAAATCAGACAACCCTCTGTGATCAGGATCCAGATTGGTTTTGAGTGTTTTTGCATCAGTACTGTCCTCCAGTTTTGAGCTCTTTTCTCATATGACCACAGAATCAGGTCTGGACATTGTCTGGAGTTTCTCTTTCACACTTGTAGCGTGCAACGAGACAGTGTCCGTGTCTTAACTACTGGAAATCGTCCCTTTGGTTTAGACCAACAGTAGCGGTTTTGTAATTTGGTCAATTAACAACAGAGTCTTTTGCTGTTCCTCAAATTTGTCTCATGATTTTGGCTTTGGCCCTTACCAACAAAGCTCCTAAATCTAGTCATCTCTCCAGATAGACATTTCTGTTGCTGTCTTCCTTTAAATGACCCTTCGTCTTCACCCTCGGATGAATGGTTTTGCGAAAGGTAGAAACGTCATCAACACACCCTTGCTGTGAATTCTACGGACAGTTAGCTGCTGTGAAAGGGGCTTATGCCAGAGAGAAGTTGGGCTCAAACAACAAAGTCCATCTTGGTGGAAGGGATGCTGTGGTTAAGAGTGTGTGGTTCTAGTCCACTGTTGTGCAGTCAAGGTGATTTTCCGGTGCACTGCTGCCGTGAATGTAAAAGTAATGAACCCACCCAGCATGAAGAAACAACTGACTGAAGAACTCACCATATCTGTGTGTGTCTCTGTCCTTCCTCTCAGCTGTTGGACTGTTTTGTCATCCCAGTGGTCCTGCTGCTGTCCTGGTTCTTTCTTCTGGTGAGGTACAAGGCTGTCCACTTTGTCGGGGCAGGGCTGTGTCTGCTGGGTGTCGGCTGCATGGTGGGAGCTGACATCCTGCTCGGTCGGCAGCAAGGCCTTGGTGAGTACACCTGATTGTAGTAAGCTCATCTAGGCCCACAGATACAGGTCGTGTTTGGTTTGACTCTGAACCACAAATGATGTATTCCTGACCTTTATGTGGCTCACTGATGTACAGACATGTTCAAGCTCAGGGTGCAGGAACACTTGGATGTTTTCAGCTTGTTGGACTTGCAAGTACATCTGTTGCTCATTTGCTCAAAGCAGTCTTCTCTCTTCGTTCTCCCTCATTTGTCAGGAGAGCAGAAGCTGTTTGGGGACCTTTTGGTTCTGGGAGGAGCGACACTGTACGGGATCTCCAATGTCTGTGAGGAGTTCATCGTGAAGAACCTGAGCCGTGTGGAGTTCCTGGGCATGATGGGACTCTTCGGATCCTTCTTCAGTGGCATCCAGCTGTGAGTTTGTGTGGTGGGGAGAGATATACCTCATAAGAGGATGGGCAGTGGTATAAAGTTGTGGTGTTTGTACTTTACTTGCGTGTTTCTGGAGAACCCTTGCTTCTGTACAAATATCCAATCTTAATCTTAACATGTGAGAGGTGCAGATGCTGTTGTCAAATATGAGTTGACTTCAGTCAGAAAGTTCTCTGCACACTTTCTTTATGTGACTCTGGCATTCAACAAAAGAATTCCATTTTTTGTTAAGGTATGAAATAGGTTTACAGCTCAGTGGGACAATTTTCCCAGTGGATACCATGTGGTTCCTACTCTGTGTGCAGGGAATGTGGAACGAGACTCTTAATCTGCATTTGTGCTCTGTTGCAGGGCCATCATGGAACACAAGGAGCTGCTGAAGGTACCATGGGACTGGCAGATAGGTGAGAACACACAAACACATACAATTTGGGTTCATACATGCAAGTAATATTACCGCAAAAATGTAATTAAAGCAGCTACAAGGGGTTTTGACTAGTTATGAAACTGTAACACATGTGATTTACACCCAAAAGCAGCACCAATGACAGGCAGAGCAGTTTATAATGAACTTAAATGCGCCACTTTGATAAATACAGAGAGAGCAAACTGGTGAAACTACTGGGAGAGTCAATGTTCAGGTTCAGAGATTTCAGAGAAGCAGGTTCAGTCCGGGGCTCTTGACGTAAAACTCTGAAGCCGAAAACAGGTGAGTAGCCAGTGTCCGCCAGACGTGCACACACAACAAACAGTTCTACTGTGTGCAACGATACGGTGTGGGAGTTGGCAGAAGGCAATGTCAGATGAGCAGGAAATCTAAAAAAAGGAGTACTGACAAGAGAAGCTGACACACCTGTTTGAAGCCAATCGTAGACAGAGAAGGTCTCGCCAGCGACGATGACGAGTGGAATCTGTGGCGCACACACAAAAGCAGCACAGTAATCCGCAGACGGATAAACAGGTAAACTCACTATGGAGAGCTGAGTGACAGTCACCCCAAACAGCAAACAGAAACCAGGAATGTAGAAGCAGAGCTCTTGGTTGGAAGGCTGAGTTATTTACCAGGGAGCAGGCGAAGCAGGAGAGTCGGAGACAGGCAAGGTTGGCAATGAGGGGAAAAAAGCAATCTGGGAACCCATACTTGAAAGTCTTGGGTAGAATGACAAAGAACAATCTGGCAACAAGAGTCTGCGGAGTTGGAGTATTCATAGTGGCAGGGAGCAACCTAATAAGTCAACCTAATATGTCTAATGTTGGCTCTTCAACAAAATTCCTTTTAACCCAGCAACCAAATCTTAGTAGACTCACATGTAAGGTAGGTGTCTGAACTGTACTAAAACAAAATTTACTTACATAGCCAAAAATAGATATATTACCACATTACTATCATCCTTCAAACAGCTATGCTTGAAAAAACAGTATTAAAAATAAGTTGCTTCTTTTCTTCACTGGCTTGCAAAACAAACGCACATGCTAGCCATATCAAAATCTTAACAACACACGGCAGGGGTGCTCACTGGTGGTGCCGCCAAAATCCGCACAATATGAAAGTCCCTTGTAGTTGCTTTGACTGCTAATTCAAATGTTGTTTTAAAAAACAGTGTAAATAATGTAAAATGATTTGCGCCCTCTGTGTGTTGGCAGGTCTTTTGTACATTGGTTTCAGTGCCTTCATGTTCGGCCTGTACAGCTTCATGCCGGTGGTGATGAAGAGAACGAGCGCCACCTCAGTCAATCTCTCCCTGCTCACTGCTGACCTGTACAGCTTCTTCTGTGGCCTCTTCCTCTTTCACTACAAGGTAATATCAAACTGCCAGGAGGCACTTATTTAATGATTCTAGGTCAAAAGATATCCAGACATGTAGGGTTGCTTGATTTTCATTGTGGGTAATGTAGATGGTTTTGACAGGGAAGAGGAATGTGTAGAACAGAACGACAGTATCTGTGGTTTTGGTCCTTTTTTTAACTGTCTATTTTGAGTCTGACAGTGCTAAACAATCACAAAAGGATCATTTGTGTGTTACATTGAATTCCTGAGGAAAGCTTTGTTTGAGTGAGTAACTGATGTACAATCATTTTGCAGGTGAACTGTCCCTTTAAGTCTGTCTGTCTTTGTGTTTTGCAGTTTTCGGGCCTCTATATATTGTCATTCTTCATCATCATCTTGGGCCTGGTCCTTTACGCCACCTCGTCTACCTATGTGGCCCAGGATCCGCGAGTCTACAAGCAGTTCAGGAACACAGGAGGCCAGCCGGTCACTGACCAGCCCCAGCTCGGTACTGGAGTCCTGGAGCCGTCCGTCACCTACACCAGCCTGGGTCCTGAGGCGGCGGACGAGCTTCCTGTGCGTGTAGCCTAAGCTCTGGGAGGGAGTTTAGTCTGTCAGCCTGGTGGATCAGTGAGTCAGCTGCAGCCTCCAGGTTCTGCCCACAGTTGTATACAGAGAAGCAGGGCAGCAGGGCAGCTGGGTGATCACCCAGGTACGTCCAGGTTTTCGTTTTATGGCCTGTTTTGGGGGACACAGTCTCTCCACCCTGACCAAGTTAAGAAAAATTCATGTATCCACAATTTGTACCTGAAAATGAATGAGCAGAATGTCATTAAAACAAATAGCAGAGTGAAACTGTTGAGTTCACTGTGATCAAGGACTGTGAGTAGACAGTAGTGACTGAAAATGATCATTCATGTAAATAGATGGTATTGTAATTTTACTGTATTTAATCTCCTGCTTTCTTTTTATATCTGTCAAGAATGTTTGTGCTCTATACCTGTGTATATGCTGAAGTATGATTTTATTTCTTATTATTTGATTGGAATCTACAGTGTTTCTAAATCTACCCGCGCAAATCCTATGAGGAGCTCAGTAAGTAATACACAGACTGGAGCCAGTTAATACTTTCAAAGCAGTGGGACATGAGGGGAATTAAAGTCTCCCTACAGTTCGATGAATTTATTTACCAACTTTGTATCACACAAACCCTCGCTGGTGTGTAAATGCATCAGGGCTGTAGCTGCCAACTGAAGCTATGGAAGGTTTGTCCTCTGATGTTTTATAGGCTGGAACAAATGTATTTACACTTAACATTTCTAAGTTTGACTATTTTTAAACCAAAAAAGCATCCTGACGGGGTGAAGAAGACTTTAAAACAGCATTTAGACCTTATTCTTGAGAAATGGAAATAGTACAAATGAGAGACTTTATTTTTGGGTCTGGTCAGGTGGTGGGGTGGGGGCTATCATTTAGGTGAATCACGATTTATGACCTCAGCATTTTTGGATTCCTGGCTACGACCCTCTGTTAGTTCTTCCTGTGAAACAAAAGGCTTTACAGGAGGATTTACTGACAGTTATACTTCTTGGTTGATCCTTCTTGGACCAGGAGCAGATAATCCATGCTGTGCTGACACTGTGTGTAGATTACTCCCTGTAGTCCCCCCTGGTAACCAACAAAGATAACTCCTATTATAGTATCTTCATTAGTTACCAGTGTGATATAAAGAAAGGTACTCTAGTAGTCTGGTAGAACACCTTCATGAAGTTGGGTGATTTGATAGTTTAATAAAAATAAATTGAAGAAGCAGAGGCAAGACATAGAGACTTTTAGTCCCTTATTCAAACACTGGATCTACACTTTCCATAATGCAACTTGATAGTGTCCTTCATAGAGTTGAGAACTAGGAGGAACTACTTTGGGCACCCCTGGCTACAGAGGTTAAGGTCCTATTTATTTTTCCTAAAGAGAGTGTAAAATTATCAGTAAAAAGTGGTGCGCAGCTGTGTTTCAGGCCTCTGACTGCCTTTTCCTCGTCCTAACGGTGGTCGAGGCTCATGGTTATTTAAACCCGTCTTTGATGCTAAAATGGGAAATTGTGGACACTTCTGTATTGTCCAACCTGGACCTTCCTTTCTTTTCTTTTTGTGTCTAAATTATTACTGGGAACAACAATTTTTAAACTAGTCCAGTAGTAAGTGGGACTGCTGCAGCCAGCATCAGCAAAACAGGCTGCAATGTAACTGCTTGGGGCAAGCGCATGTCCACACCGTCAATGTACGTCCACTAAAAGTGCTTGTTTTCGCCATTGACAGGCTCAGGTTGTTATTGGTTAAGTGTCTGACATCATTATAGAAAGGATCCCTACAGAGATAGACCTCTTTGTTAAAGAGTAAGATCCTTTTTGTTTCACTAGAAACAGCCTCAAAGTTGCCATCGCCAAACCCACCAGACCTCTTTCAAGTAGATACTAGTTTTATTATTGGAAACCACACTTCATCTTGAGTCAACAGAAACAAAATAAAATTCACAGAAACCATCTTAGTTGATCTTTCCACTGCTCTGGTTAGTTTCAACTCTAGTTGGGTTGAAATAAACCCTTGATTAACCCAGTCAGATGTGAAAATATGCCATCTCTATACACGCTAAAATAACTGTTTATTTAAATGGAGTCTGGTGGAATTGGGGATGGCAATTAATGGGCTGGTTCTAGTTAAAACAAAAAGGATCGTACTCTTCAACAAAAAGGTTGATCTTTGCAGGGATCCTATCCATTATATTGTCAGACACTTAAAATAACAATCTGAGCGTGTCAGTGGCAAAAACAAGCACTTTTAGTGGACGTACATGGTTGGTGCGAACATGCCCGAGTGGTTACATTGTAACCTGTTCCTCACTCAACACTGGACCAATTTCAAAAATTGTTGTTGTTATTAGTCACTTAGACACAGAAACATGGGAAGTTGTGTTTCAGACTGGTGGCCATAACATATAAACTTATGGGACTGTTACATTACATGGAAAAGTCCTGTGTTTGGTTTTAAGTAACACCGAGGATAATGTTACCAGCGCCCCCTCCCACTTGGCGACTCTATTAGACCCTCCCCGCTCGGTAAACACCAAAGTCTTCCAAACTTCACTCCTCCTGTTTGGTCTCTAGTCCCGAGCCCAAATGACCCTCATTACATCACTAAGATGTTACTTTCTCAGACTTGACAAAGCTCCTCCAGAGCCACAGAAGACGTACAAAAATAGACTAAAGTAGAGCTAACCATGACGAGGAATAACCATCAGTCTTGGTTATCAGGCAGTATCTATGACTGTTGATCCAATTATTGTTTTGCACTCTTGACACTAAAAACACAACTAAAATGAAATGCAGTCAGTTATCAGGAAATGACAGAACAGAGGTTTAATATGTTGCTGTCTGTGAATCACATTACCAAAAACTGCTGTTTTCCAGCTGAAGATGAAAGAAGAGGTTTAGTTATTTTCTTGTTGTTTATCCATTTCACTGTGGAAGGCCAGTCTGAGAACACACTGATGAGATAGACGGGACACACAAGGCTGTTGTTTAATGAGAGGACCAGTGCGCTCCAGACTGAAGAGCATTATTTGGTTTAATGTATTGTTTTTCTCTTCTTTTTATTTCTGTCCTACTTCTGTTGAAATGTAATGTTAGAAGCAATATATTTTCCTGTTGATTTACAGGAGAGACATCACAGGGTTACTGACTGGACTGGAGAAAAAGTTGTACAGTTGGTTTGGTGCGGGTCCTTGTTCACTTTACGACTGTATATAATCTCCTGTCTGGATTATTTACAAAGGACTTTCATTATTCTCCTCTTTTAATTGGCTTTTGTATCCTGTTTGATGTAGTGCATTGGAGTTCCTGTCAACAATGTGCTTACAATGATGTTCCTATAGTAAAATAAAGCATCTTTGTCAGAACACCCAGACCACAAAGTCTGTGACCACAGTGGCAAATCTTAGAATGTACATTAGCTCAGATTATTGGTGGAATTGAACACTTGAATCTGACAAGCCTCACAGGAAGAACACTTTAAATAGACATCAACTTCCTCATCGACATTTTCTGGCAGCTACTGTAGCCCTGCGGACATCAGCATCCACCACAGCCTTAAGACAATCTTTGGACATCATTTTTAAAGCATAATATAAATTAGCAACGACTGATACGTTCATTCTTGACCTGTGGGAACAATACAAAGTAATCTACACTCAACAATTTAGTTGCTAACTTTTAGAGCTTTTAAATGCATTTCATGACCATCCCATGGGAACATCATATAAGAAGATCAAGGACATCAATCAATCACTGTCATCCATCCCTTATTAATGACCACATGACTGAGTTCGGTGGAATTTGCTTTCAGTCCAGCATGGTGGGTAAGCCCAGTACAGCAGTGCCAGTAATCAAACATATACATATATCAACATCACACTAGATGAGACACGTAATATCATTCACATATCACCGAAAGATGAAACAGCCTTCAATGTCAACATTCCCAGTGGTGTCATAAATGGTAATGCATATCAATATTTTCCAAGGTAATGTATCAAAGTTAGAAATTCCAGTATTGTGACAACACTACAGTTCCCTATTGACCAGCATCCCCACTGAGGAGGCATTAAACTGCAGCTGGCAGATAAGCACCAACCTCAACTTGAACGAGCACTGCTAACTCAACAGAGACCACCAGAAGCAGTGTCATGACATCACATGTGATGACTGTGGGGAGCACTACATCAGTGAAACGGATCAAAACTACAAACAGCATCCACAGAAAAGAGGTCAAAAAGGTTGTTAAGCAGGAGTCAGCAAATAACCTGAGAAATATTGAGGACATTCACATCTGAGACCAGAGACCATGTTTGAACAGAGACAGTTATTACCATCTCCTCACATATATAAACACCTGTTATCATGTGACTGAAGGTCCATATTTTGGTCAAGTTCTGACACCTGAGCTACCTCCAATTATTAAAGAGGATTGGGAGATGCTTTGAAAGCTCCAAAACTCAGCAAGTTTACCTTTTGAAGGTCTAGTGTGTAGGATTTAGTGACATCTAGTGGTAAAGTTGCAGATTGCAACCACCTGAAACTCCTGTAGCAGACTTGGTGGACTCCTTAGAAGAGGACCCAGTCATGAATTTTCTGGGATGGTAAAGGCATGACCCACCCTACTCTCCCTTTGATTGGCTAGTGTTTGTTGCCTTCATTGGTTGGGTTGGTTAGGTTCAGGCAAGAGGAATGGGAATGGTTGGGGTTATGGTAGGAATGTCAGTATAAGCCAATCGCAGGTAAAATAAAGCAGAGTGGGGTGGGTCATGCCTTGGCTATTTTAAGAAGGCAAATTTGTGACCTGCTCCATTTGTAGATATAAACAGCTCATTCTAAGTTATATAACAGTAATAAAAACACAGTAAAGAATATTGTATTTCATTTATGCCGATATATCCCCCTATGGGCCCATTAATGCTCAACGTTAAATACATATATGGGCACCGATGAAACCTTCTGTCCGTTCATTTTGTCTGTATCTGTCCATATTTTCTGAAAGCTCACAGATATGGATGAAAAAGAGCAGTGGGGGAGTGTAACATCGTTCAAGCGAGATATGACCATAGGAGATGACAAAGACATTTAAAAAATGGTGGAATGGAGTAAATTGGTAATACAGAAGAATTCTCTGTGTCACATGACGTGACAAATTTAATGGCCTCACAGTCCACTGCCATCCACAACACTGCCTCCTTTAAAAGGTAGGCCTATATTACTACAACCTTCTTCAGTGTAACCTCACTTGTTGCTGTCTGAAACTTGACTCTGCCCTCTACTGCCATTTAATGGCTGTATGCCATCATAAAGGAAGCATGGAGGAATAAGGGTCACGATGTTTTCAACGTCTGAAACGGACCTATCTATTTTCATATGTACAGGGAGTATAAAGGGGCCCTAATCCTACACTCTTGATCTTTAAAATTAGATTGTTTGTTAAAAACAATTTCTCTGCAACTGTAAATATGTCTAATTTAAAATCCTTAACTAATGTATTTCTTAAAGAATCCAATACATTACTTATGTTTCATTTTCATCAGGAATGTTTACTAAATGTTTGCAAGCTGCAGTACAAGACAGTTTTTAAGTATGTGTCTTTATGTAACAGAGATAAGAGTGAGGGTTTCCTGAACAGTCTGAATAAGTCACATTAAACTTTGAGGAAGGAGCATAAACATAGTGTGCATGGGAGTAAAGCCTGAGATGAGAGTGCTGCAGTCGTCCTATAGAGGGCAGCAAACCGCTCGTGTGCATCTAAGCTACTGGACCTTGTATTAGTAGAAGAAGAAGTCGGGCAGCGCATCATCCATCTTCTAGGAAAGCACCAGCCATCTAACGAGACACCAGAGAAGAACAAACATCAGCCATCATGGGAGCCGTGTTGGGACTGTGCTCCATGGCGAGCTGGGTGAGTTACACACGTCTTTTCCTCACTGACACTGAAAGCAGTGACGTGAAATGTGTCGTTATCGCTGTTTTATTTTTCGACACAACAAGCGCTGTCATGACTGCGCAATAACACACACGGCAGGAGGCCGTCGGGTTAATTAACTGTGACGCAGGCGGACATAAATAAACACAATAAAGCTAGTTAGCGTTCACTAACTGCTCTTAAACAATCCAATACAATGTCTGTAGTTAGTAATGTGGATGAGTTACTGGCTCTTGTAAGCATGGGAGCTAACGGCAGGGCTACATGACGTCTGCCTTTGTCTGGAAACCAGCTAACGTTAACCCAAAAAACCCCACAAACATGTCGAGCCTCGACGCTTCCGCCGGTTTAACCGTCATGTTGTTGCTAACTAAAGATGTGAATTGTATGTGAAATGCAACTTGTGGCATTTTTGACGTGTATTTGGTGGTTTATGTGTGTGAACATTGTAAACACGCAGCTGTGGATGATGTCAACAAAGCAGCCGGGGTGTAACGTTAGCTGCTAGCTGTTGCGACACCGCAGCATGTAAACAGGTCAGGTATCAGCTGCAGTCAGCATGGTGGGCTCATTGCGACATGTGGAGGCAGACATCAACACATTTACCCCCAGAGAGGGTCGCCATACACGGGCCTGTCTGCTGGGAGGAAGCGGTTTACCTTCCTGTCTAATGCCTAGATCTATATATCTGTCTGTCTATTTCCCCATGTGTCTGTCCGGCTGCCTGCCAGTCTATCTGTCTCTCTATCTGTCTGTGTGTTATGACCAAGTGATTAACTGTAGTACTGATTTGTGTGCAGATCCCGTGCCTGTGCGGCAGCGCCCCCTGCCTGCTGTGCCGATGCTGCCCCAGTGGGAATAACTCCACAGTGACTCGCCTCATCTATGCCTTCTTCCTGCTGCTGGGAGTGGGTGTTGCTTGTATCATGTTGATGCCCGGCATGGAGGGGCAGCTTAAAAAGGTATGCAGGGTTTCTCACATAAAGTCGAATATACCAAACTGTGGGTTATTGATTATAACAGAGCCTGTGTTTGCCACAAATCTTTGATCTAATTCCATTTGTCCATCTTTTAACATCTTATCTCATTATGAGTGAAGCTATTCTGTGTGATAGTCCATACCTCTGAAATCTTTAAATCTACCACTTAACCTATCTGTTGACAAAATGTACAGTAATCTGCTTACTTCAATAGGAATGCCTTATTCCTATTTAAAATCTACATCTGCATGGACCACATATTTACTGGTTACCTTTATACTTAACTTGAAGTGCTTAAAAAAGAAAAAGACGAGTCTTAAATTTGGTGCTGCATGATGAAAAGGTCTTTGAGGTCTTCGACTAAAAGCTGCATAACAACAATATTGATTTTGTTTGTTCATTAACTTGCACTGTTTCCCCACTACAGTAAGACATTGCTAAGACCAAGCTGACTCATACAGTGATGAATCAAAACTGCTTTGAAATATTCTGGTGTTATTTGGTCAGTTGCCACCTCCGTGCACCTGTTTAAAGAGTATTCTGAAATACCCTTGTTTATCATGTTTAATCTAATGAGGCTCACTCATGGAGCAAAATTACATTTAACTCTTATAACAGATTAATAAATACAAGTCACAGTTGCCAGTTGCATAGACTGTTGTACTGTTTCCTGCTGCAATGAGATTTGCCTGTGGGTGCTCTTAAAATTCAACCTGTCATAATGTTGATGTTATAATTCCATAATTGCAGCAGTAATGCTAATTCTAAGACCTCTGTGATGTCAGAATGCCTGTTGTACTCGCAGTGTGATTTGACAGTAGTGGTGGCATTATTCACTAAAACAATCTGCTGCTGGTGGTGCAGATGTTTCACACATGCATGTTTTACATTTACCTTTATGTTTCAATATTGTTTTAGAGATCAAGTAGAGTGTTTCATTGAAACATTTCAAACTCATGGATGAGATTCTGACTCTGAAAAATGGAAAAAAAGAGTTTGCAAAGATAATGCTCCCATTAACATGTATGTAATCATCACCAAGGTGATGTTTCAAGTGTCAAGCTCTTCTCCAGACTAAGAATCTACAGACACACCTTCATCTACTAGGCAAGGTCACCTGGTTCTAATCAGCTACCTTGGATTGAATAAATAATAAATACATACATATTAGATAGATGCAGACAATAAGATGATAACACTCAGCATGTTAGGGAACTTTGTAACTATGTGACTGGGTGTATAAATAATCTATAATCTGAAGTGCAGAATAAAGTCTCCAGAGAATGTGCCATATATACACCTAAGATATGTACAAAGCTCCATTGTTTATGTCAAAGAGACACTCTCTCTGGTTCAGAAGACCTTGGAAGTGGCTAGAACTTAACATGAACAATTTAAATATTGCCTGATCGGAGCATCAGGTGTGAAGGCTCATGCAGTCTGGAGACACTGATTCTCACCTTGAGTTTTAGCGATGTTAAGGATTAAACTCATTTCCTTGGTCGTTCTGTTTGATCCTGGAGGCCTTGAGAAGATATCCCAAAAGTGATCATTAAATTTGGAGGAAAAGCGCAGCAGCTCTCTCAGTGGGTGTAGGACACCCTGTGTTGTATGCCAGCTTTCTGATCTGAAGTCTGTAATCTTGCATCATTGCTTCTGTTCTTTGTGCTGCTGTAGATTCCAGGCTTCTGTGAAGGAGGGATGGGTTCGTCTATTCCTGGCGTGGAGGGTCATGTGAACTGCGACGTGCTGGTCGGCTACAAGGCTGTGTACCGCGTTTGCTTCGGCATGGCCATGTTCTTCTTGCTTTTCTCTCTGCTTATGATCAAAGTCAAGAGTAGCCAGGACCCCCGAGCTGCTCTGCACAACGGGTGAGTCAGCATCCATCCAGCCATCCATCCACAATCTAGTCTGTCTGCTAGGCCATAAACTGCACTGGACTTATCACCTGCATTATAGCCCACAGGATTAAGCCATCATAGAAATTGTTAGCAATTGATTTTGTGTTGACTGATGGATCATTTCAGCATTGAATCCTGCAGTTTTTGCCAGCAGTGACTGATATCAGAACTCGTACTTACAGGTTTTGGTTCTTTAAGTTTGCCGCAGCTGCTGCCATCACTATTGGATCATTTTTCATTGCTGAAGGTCCCTTCACTGTTGGTAAGCGTCCATTACTGTCTCTTTCCTCTCAAATGAAATGCAACGTAGTTTGCAAGTGTCTGTACCTCTGGGACAGTGAATGCCAGGTCTTACAGCCGTTAGCCTGTGTACGATGTGACATCATAACTGATTTCTAGTGCCCTCATTACCATTGTAAAGAAGACAACACATGGTCTGTACATTACTCCAAGATACTCTTTACACCCGGGTGTATTTTCCTGGGCGTCCTTGCAACATTCAGCAGCTTTATACATTCTAAAATCTGAAAGTAATAAGTCAGCTAAGTCTAGAAATAACAAGCCACGTTGACTCAAACAAGACTTATATCCCAGTCTCAAGGTTAAAAGTCCTGTGCTTAACCCGTTCATTCTCCATATCTCAATCCCTTTGTGGAGTGTGTCCTGGTATGTACTACACCACCTGACTCTCTGGCAGCACGTTGCAGTTTTTCCCCCACAAATGTACCACCTTAATCTCAGAGACTATCAGAGATAAGCTTGCACCAGCCCTAACCATGACCTCTAACTGCCTCCAACCTTGGTGCGTCAACGTGATGAGTAGTAGCCAACACAGAACACAGTGGGATCCATAATAACGCATTATAAGGGTGGTTTTAAATAGTAGATTAGCTACAGTGTGACTATTTTGAACCAGGTGCAAATAGACACTCCCGTTTTGTAATCCTGTCCTGGCAACCCAGAGTAAGCTTTTGCTGGCCAACATAGTTGCCAGAGAACAGGTTTAGATTGATCTGTGTCTTCATTTTGGTTTTTAATTGATTTTAAGGTGGTAAGAATGTTGTTAAATGTTGTAGATTCTGGCTGTATAAGAGCCCGCAGATACTGTGTAGTAATGTACCCTGGCTCTGTGTGATCCACAGTGTGGTTCTATGTCGGCATGGCTGGAGCCTTCTGCTTCATCCTCATCCAGCTGGTTTTACTCATTGACTTTGCCCATTCCTGGAATGAGTCCTGGGTGGAGAAGATGGAGGAGGGCAACTCTCGCTGCTGGTATGCAGGTATGATGACAGTGTTGTTATGAGGCTAAACACGTGAATAAAAACATGGTCAAGAACAACCTCAGAAAGTGTTTTGGGGTTTGAGTGACAGCTCTAATAAAGACAACAATGGGCTTTAAGTATGACATCGTGCAAATATGAGTCTGTAGTAGTGGGTGTTTCTTTAAAACATGTATTTATTGTTGACAGGAAGAGACTTTTCATTTAAAGCCATGATAATAAGATTTAAGATGGCAATGACAATATATTAATTACACATTAAAGATTTGAACAGAATTTCTTGTAGCTTTAGGTAAAGGATTTCCCTGTTTATTGCTGTTAGATTCTTACTTGACAAGCTTACCTGTAAGTCTATCTTCTTATTTTGCCAGGCACATACTGTACGTAATGCATTTGTGTTATGTGTTCACAGCTCTGCTGTCCGTCACCACAGTGAACTACTTATTGTCTCTGGTGTCTCTGGTCATGTTCTACGTCTACTACACCCACTCTGATGGCTGCACTGAAAACAAGGTCTTCATCAGCATTAACATGCTCCTCTGCGTCGGTGCCTCCGTCCTGTCAATCCTGCCTCAGATCCAGGTTTGCACAGTTTACTCTTTTACGTGAGCCTGGAGTTCCCTCACCATGTTTCTAATGCTTTTAGTAGAGGATTTCCAGTTTATTCATATTTATGGAATGTACTTCAAGGGTACAGTAAAAAACCCGGACCATATTTTCCCATGTGTTTGTGTCTCTGATGGGAACAACATTTTTTTAATTGGTCCAGTATTACAGGAGAACGCTGCAACCGGCAGCTGCAAGGCAGGCTGCAATGTAACAACTTGAGGCACATACACCCTCAATGTACGTCCACTCACAGTGCTTGTTTTTGCCACTGACAGGCTCAGATTATTATTAGAAGTGTCTGATAACATTATAGAAAGGATCGATAGATAGACATTTTTTGTTGAAAAGTAAGATCCTTTTAGTTTAACCAGAAACAGCACTAAAATCGCTATCGCCAAACCCACAAGACTTAATTTACATAAATAGTCATTTTAGTGTGTATAGAACAAACATATTTTCACATCTAACTGGTGAATTAAGGTTTAAGTTCAATCAAACCAGAGTTGGTGATTGTTGGTGGAACAGTGGAAAGATAAAACAACATGGCTTTTATGCTTTTTTTTATTTTGTTTCTGTTGATGTAGAATATAATGTGTTTTACAATAGTAAAATTACTGTTAATTTAAATGGAGTCTGGTGGGTTTGGCAATAGTGATTTCGGGGCTGTTTATGGTTAAACAAGGAGGATCCTACTCTTTAACAAAAAGGTCTATCTCTGTTGGGATCCTGTCCATAATGTTGTCAGACACTTTGAATAATAATCCGAGCCTGTCAGTAGCAAAAACAAGCGTATGGCCTTTGAGTTTGCACAAGTGCTGAGGAGTTAATTTGCAATCTATTTTGCTTGTGCTCAGCATTACAATACAAATTTCAAAAAAAATGTTTTCTCTGTTAGTCATTTTGACACAAAAACATGGGGAAACTAGCGCCCAGTTCCAAAAATACCGAAATTACCCTTTAACACAAACCCAAGACACTCACACAATTTCACTTTATAGTATCTCTGGTTACATCTGAGGCTGTAAAATGCTACACAGCTGTCACAGAGAGGGTTTAGGGAAAGACATGGATGATATAGAGAAAGACTGATACCATCTAGAATGAGCTGATAGACTAACTGCTGTTAGCAGGTCATGTGCCATTTCCTCTATAATGCTCAGCACATATGAGCTGAGTGCTGGTCTTTGATTGATTTTCCTGCTAATGCCTGCTGTTGTCTGTGTGAAGGAGTCCCAGCCCAGGTCCGGCCTGCTGCAGTCCTCCCTGGTTACCCTGTACACCATGTACCTGACCTGGTCTGCCATGACCAATGAGCCTGGTAGGATAACATTCTTACTGTTTATAAAGAGCATATACATTCCTGTTTCCCACATACATCAGTGATATTGTAACTACCTGTGCAGCCTTCATCTTGCTCTGTTTGCACTGTGAGCTCCTGTGAGTTTTTGGTTAAGCAAACACCTCTAGCTGGAAATGAGGTTTCTCTAATTGAAATCTTTTTTGTGGCTCACAGATAGGAAATGCAACCCGAGCCTTCTGGGTATTATTGGGCTGAACAGCACCAGCCCTGCAGGTCAGGACCATGTGGTTCAGTGGTGGGATGCCCAGGGGATTGTGGGATTGATCCTTTTCCTCATGTGTGTCCTCTACTCCAGGTAAGGAAGCCCTTTTAACCATCCATCAACTTGTGGAGAAACTCACAGATCAGTAAACTGTTTTATTACCAGTCTGCACGTTCTGTGTCTCTCTGAGTTGTTGTTTGACAACACCATGTTCTCTCTTCTTCTCTGCTCGTCCAACAGTATTCGTAACTCGTCCAACGCCCAGGTGAACAAGCTGACTCTGACTAGCGATGAGTCGGCTCTGATTGAGGACGGGCCTCAGACTGACAGCTTTGAGGAGGGCAGCGGAGTCAACAGAGCTGTGGACAATGAGAGGGACGGCGTTACCTACTCCTACTCTTTCTTCCACTTCATGCTGTTCCTGGCATCACTCTACATCATGATGACGCTCACCAACTGGTACAGGTAGGCTTCACTGTGCTGCCACACAGTCAGATAAAGAAACATGTCACCCAGTGGAACAGTGTGGCTCTCTGATGTGGGTTGAATGGACAACACTGGAGCTCTATGGCACAGAGGAAGAAGATATATCCGCCCTCTTCTACTTGGCGAGGATGACAGCATCCTTGGCAGACATTACTGTCTCTCAGAGGGTAGTGGGCTGGGATTTAAAGCAAGAGTGAAAATACTGCCATCATGTGAGAACTAAGGAATCAATTGGTACCAACCATGTCATGCTAGCTTGTTGGGAATAATGCTCCAAAGTTGGAGAAAAAGGAAGGAAAAATTGACTTAGCCATTTTCAAAGGGTCCCTTGACTTCTCATCAAGATATCTGATAAAACTAGGTTCTATGGATACCCAAGAGTCTCCCCTTTACAGACATGTCCAATCTAATGCTAATTCCATGCAGTTTGGGGTAAAAACCATGCAACTGCATGCAGTACAAATGTGTTATTTTTGCTGTTTTATTTCAATATTTCTGCACACTTGGGTCTCTAAACAGTGTTGGAGATGCAGAAATTGGTTGTGACTGGAAAGTTGAGATTCTTGTGGATACAACGAGCCCAGTTGTATTAATGTGTGTTTAATGTTGTTTTTTTTTTTTTAAAAAAACAACAAGAAAACAAAACTTGATCCGTAATGGCCTCCAGCATTTTCAGACCCTCCTAAAAATTTACAATGTCAGACAAGAGTCCCGGGGCATTCAGAAGACGGATGGCTTTCATAGGTATATAGACAATAAGGGGGTGTATCATTTTCCTAAGGTGTTTCTCAAGGTCTTGGTGTCTTAAAGTGGTCAAAAATGGCTAAATTTTGCACGAATCTGTGTAACAAATTGTATCAACACAAAAATTGCCGCAACAACTTTCAAGACATAACTGAGCATCGGAAGGGAAGGACATTGTGACAGCTCTTTACACTTAAAAATTTTGAATAGGTGCCTGACTGAAACACAATGTGTGTTTTTGTTTTTTTGTTTTTTTACATATTTATGACTAGAAAATAAAACTACATTTCAAACTTGTGTTCAGGTTCCCAGCTCTCAGATAATGTATGCCACTTCTATTTGGCATCCATTGTTGACCAGTTATCTCCCCCTAAAGACCCCCTGTCTCCACTAAAACGGATAAAAATAGGGTTATGGTTGGGACGGTTAGAGAGGGGGGAAAAAGGCACATGTTCCCTGAACACTGCTATACATGTGTATTTAATTTGAGTCCAGGCTAAGGTCTTTGCTGCCACCCTGTGGTTTAACACATTTACTGAAAGTAACAGGACTGGTCTATGTCAGTTTAACGCTTTGAAATTGAAATGTATGTTCTTATAAGTAGGTGGATCAGGTGAGATAAGCCGTCACTGGAGTAGGTGATATTTCTGCTTCAGCTAGCTTTTATTTTTTAGTGTTTTTTTTATGGACCCAGACTGGCAGCAGAGCATAACTTATTCAGCTGATGTGTTTCTCTATCTCTCTGCAGCCCCGACGCCAATTACGAGGCCATGACCAGCAAGTGGCCGTCGGTGTGGGTGAAGATCTCCTCCAGCTGGATCTGCATCGCCCTCTACGTGTGGACGCTGGTGGCCCCGCTGGTCCTGGTCAACAGAGACTTTGACTGAAACACACACTTTCCCCAACGCTCATACACGCATCCATCCACGCTCTGCTTCACCTGTGTTTTGTTTCAGCAAAGTCAGTAACAGTAGGTAGCTAACCCCGCATCAGTCACCATCGGAGGGGGCGGGGCTGCACTCAGACTGGCTGTTAGAGGACTTTGTAGTTTGGTGGCTGTCTGTACAGTCTGTGGCAGCTCCCTCACTGCAGGGCTGATGGATAGAGGGCGAACAGGTCCTGTCCCAGCTCTGACTGCAGCCCGGCCTCCTCTGGTGTAACGTCATTGTGAATCCTCAGCAGCCTGTTGCAGTGGTTTCCCCATTGTAAATAACTCCTGTGTATTCCTAGTGGATGGTTTAGTTTTCTTTCTATAAATACAGAGCTGCATGCTTTTCCTTTAAAACTTGATGTGACATAAACAGTAGCTGTATCTGAAGCTTTTGTGAGGATGATGATGGCTTTGATCAGCAACAGTTGGAACTCTGACTGCAGTATTACATATGGAAACGCTGTTACACGTGAATGAACTGCTTAGATTTTGCTGTCGTCAGATGGATTCAGTTGTGTATGAGCAGGACTCCAGCTGTGGCACTGAGACGAGAGCAGGAGAGCGGCATTTTGTAGTTCACTACCATCGCCAGGCATGAGCAGTGCTGTGTAGCGTTGTGTGTGTGGTATTCTAGTCACCTGCTATCATGTGTTGAAGCTCTACCAGCTGTGTGTGTCCTCTGCAGTTTGCACATACACAACAAAGGCATTCCTGTTTTTGTTGCTTCTGATTTGAATTTTGACTTTAAATGTAAAATTGATTGTTTGAAACCTTCGAGATAACTTATTTGGTAGTATTAGGCATTAGCATGTAGTTTTCTCACACACTTAGCTGACACATTGTGTGTGCGTGTACATTTGTATGATCGTCTCACCTGTGCTTTTATCCTAATATGGTTTTTCTCTTGACATGTAAGAGTATATTGTAACTCGTTTAATAAAACTGAGGAACAAAAAAAGCAGAGTTTGTTATGTTTCTTGCCTCTGGTGGCTGCACAGCACTGTCACTGTGAGGCCTGCAGTTTCACAGCTGTATGTTTGGACAGAAAGACCAGCAACAGTACGGACAAAAAGATGGACGATTTACTTTGGGCCGCTGAGAGGAGAAACCTTACCTTCGTCAGTTAAGAATGAGAAAATGTGTCCTCCACATATATCATTTTATTGTGCCTCCACGCCGGCAACAGCCTCGGCCAGATGCATTATGTTTTTAGGCTGTCAGTCTGTCAATCCGTCCCATTCACGTTAACTGATTTAACTGATTTCTTGGCACAAACATTCACTTTGACTAAATAAGGAAGTCATTAGATTTTGCTGGTCAAAGGTCAAAGTCACTGTCTCATTCTTGTGAGCGAGATATCTCAAGAACACCTTGAAGAAATTTCTTTAAATTTTGCACAAACAGCCACCTGGATTCAAGAATAAAATGACTGCAATTTGAAGGTCAAGGTCACTGTGACCTCACAAAGCATGTTTTTAGCCATAACTCAAGAATTGTTACGCTACCTACGACAAGATTTCACACAAATGTCCAATAGGATACAATCATGAAGTAATGACGCTGTATATCCAAATCGTCAAAGGTCAACTTTACTGTGACATCATGATTTTCTGCAATAACACTTTTCTTTACAATATTCAAGGTCACAACTCAGGAAGATACTGAATAGGTGACACTACTCTTGAGGATTTTTACAGTTCACTTCTATTGTAGCTTTTAAAAAGTTGAATATATGCATAAATGTAATTAAAGAGTGGAACATTTTGACATTTGAATGGTTTCTGTAACTGAAAGTATGCAGAAGTAGCAGCTGACTGAAAAATGTATGCAAGAGGAATTAATCATCCGTTACCTTTTGGGACCTTAATTTTGAAAATACAGCCTACTCTTGGATGTCACAGTAAGGACCTGTTAGTGCCTGGAGACATTTGTTTTGAAAATCTAGCCTTCAACATAGCCCCTCATGAGTTCTTTGTCCATAGTCTGTGGACCTTTATTTTAAAAACCCATCCTAATCTGAGAAGTCCTAACTTAAAAGACCAATCAGAGACAAGATGATAAAACAGCACTGCAGTCAAATGGCCCTTTATAAAGGAAGAATGACTGCAGAACTGTTGTCTTTGACTGCGTCAGTTTTTACCTAGATCACAGTGACTCAAAGTGCGGCCTGTGGGCCAGTGGCGGCCCTCAGAAACATTCTGTGCGGCCCCTGAACATGACATGAAATAAATGCAATAACAAACATACACTGTGGCATTTGCTTTATTGTAACTGCAAAGCTTTGCAACGATGACAGACAGCTCGTGGGATGCAGGCAGGTCACAGAGAAGTCATGTGACGTCTGTGGCCATGCACAGCAAACTATAAACCCAATCAGGCGTAGTAAGAGTGGCTCTACCAGAAGAAATGGAGAAAGGATGCAGGCACTTCTATATCAGTGAAGAGAGACAGGAGAGGACGTTCCCTTTGTCACAACATGAACATACTGAGGCGAGTCAATACCATGAGAGTGAAATCATTTACAGCTGTGAGAACAGGGCTCTGAGTTCAGCTCACGCACTAAACATCTCTCAGTTCTCGGTTGCTTTCACTTACTGAACAGGAAGCTTGGAGGAAACTGAAGGAACAACTGGGCGCTGTAACAAAATGTGTTCCTTTAAAACATGATGAACTTTTTCATTCTTGAAAACTGGGACATGTCTTGTTACTTTTCAAGTATGTTGATAAAGGTGATTTAAACTGAGCACGTAGGATAACTTGACGCACATATTTTCTTAGTGCAGTCTTTGCTGGACGGAAGCATCACCTGCTGGACATTAATACAGCCACACACACACACAAGTCGAGATATTTGCCATATCTACGAAATGTTGAATTTTTTAGCATTCAAATTTACAACAATATGCCTTAAAGGAGCAGTACACTGGATTTAGTGGCATCGAGCAGTAAGACTGCTCTTGGTTTGTCCGGCAGGCCCCCAGGAAGTGTGCTGGGCTTTGACGCCAATTTTTGTAGTTGCCAAGTAGTGTAATTACAACTTCTGAGTCTATAATGTGATGCACTGGGGCCTAAGAAGCCTTTTTGCCATAGACTTACATTGTGGAAAAGTGGATACTATTTTTGAGACTTACTGCCAAAAAATGACTCGTCTCACCTGTAGGGATCTGATCCATTCAATAACACTTTTAACACTTCTTAACTTTTGGAATGCAGCAATGTGCACCTCATGTCACGTGATGAGGGACAACCAATCATAGCCAACAGATATTTTCCCTTTCTTCTGTAAACAGTCTGTGGTAAATATAAGGGAGACGTTGATCATTGCCGTGCAGGGATACTCAAGGCTTTACATCTGTCCAGGAAGACATAATTTTAGGCCCAGTACACACTCGAAGAACACCAGGAAGAAGATCAACTCTGCACTTGGGATTACAGGCAAGTGCTCCCTGCGGAGATATGAACAGCTCAATCTACGATAACAAAAACACAAGTCTTATTTCCAGGTGATCCAAATCCTCCACACTGCTCCTTTAAGTACTGTATGTTGTTGTTGTTGTTCTGAGGAAGTGCAACCATCAATCATCTACTTCACAATGTCTGTCTGATTTCACTCTGTCAGACCACTGAGGGGTGTGCAAATGGCTTTCGATAATCTGATGTTTGACAGGTCAGCGAACAATCTGTAGTTTAGATTTTGTCCCAGTTCTCCGGAATGACACTTTCATTAACCTAATGGACCAAAAGTCAATTTCTCCGGTCTGAACTCAAAGAGAAGCCCCGGTTGAACACAACACTATCTGAGGAATGTTGCTTAATGAAGAGTCTCAGCTCTGTGGACAGAAATGTAGCAAAAGATAAAACAAACAAAAAACAACAACAACCCAACAAAAAAATCAGAATAAATACATTTTCACAAGTACGTACGAAGGTTCGATGTGTTAATACGGGTTGGTGAGGACGCCTCCTCGCTGACTGAAGAGAAGTTGAGACTGGAGAAGATTAAGCTGTGCTGGGAATCCAGGGCCTATTGTCTGGTGCTTATATGAGCCACAGTTTGTGCATACTGTGTCATCTTTACATTTTAGAGAATTGCACTGAAGAAAACATTCAAGTCGTGGAAATAAGGATCTCTTATAATCAAAATAACAGGTTTCACTATCAGACACATGCCAGAAAAGCTTGTTTACGCTTCTGAGCTCTCATCTGCCTCTGCTCACTTTCCATGTCATGAATTCATTCTCATAATAAGTCATCTACTACTATGAATGGGTAAAAGAGAGTGACAGTTTTCCAGGGACAGACACGAGAACCGTGATGATGAGATACTTCAAGCTGTAGTTATGCCAAAAATGTATTGGTATCACAAAAAAAACAAAGCCATTTTTGGGGGTTTTGTGTTTTGGTACACTTCCCATCATGCTTTGGGTGATGTAAACAGGAAGTATAATGTTGCCAACAAGTACAGATATTGCCATGGCAACAATCACTTGATATCATTGTTGATACAAAAGAAAAAAGTTATCTGAAGATATGCGGATCATCTTATTCTATGATTTATGAGGGGTTTATGGATGTTTGTTCTTAAGGGGACAGTCGTATCACCGTGCAGAAGGAAGCAAGGATCTACTGCTAGCTAATGTTACAGCTCAGCCGTGGAGGATGCCATTAGTGTTTACATGTGCTGTCATGTTCACGAGCCTCTCGTTCATGAGTAGATGCACTCTTCCTTCTACATGGTGATACAGTTAATGGGTGTAGATTGGCAAAATGAAAATAGTTCCTACATGAAGCTGCTCACGACAAGGTCTGTGGATTATCTTGAGTAACCAGGTCATAATTTCCGGAAAGAAACATTGCTATTGAGTTTTCAATTTTATTTTTTTGGTTCTTTGAGCACCACAAGCTGAGTGCCATCTAGTTCCATTATACTGGAGAGAAGGCACATGTCTCTATGGCTGATATCTCCAAAACTCTGCAACTCACACCAAAACAATTTAGACTAATAGATAGCACTACAGGTAAGAGGAAAAATTGTGTTTTTGATTTTGGGGTGAACTGTCCCTTTAATGTACACATAGAGATACTGTATATACGGCATGTGTACGATGTGTGTGTGTTCTCTTTTGACAGAGTAACCATTTTTCCACACAGATTGCATCTATTAGGTTCAAAGCATTAATAACCTGCCAGAGGTTGATAAACTATTATTGTTATATTTGATGAAAATGTGGCTTCTTTCTGTGACTCAAATGTTCTCTTCAATGCAAAAGTCATAAAATGTATAAATGTGTACATGGTACAACCTGCAGCTGTTCTTCCACCAGCCTGGTGCTTTTCATCACTTCTCTTACTGCGTCTAAACAAACACACACACCTCAGGTCACAGAGGTGTGCGCACATTAACACACAATGTCAGTATTGTCTGGAGGATGGAGGTGAACCAGCATCCCTGCCACACCAGTTCCCTTCCTGCTCACACTTTGTCCAGCAGGGTGGAGTCGGCCTCCGCTGCAGGAGGACTCAGTTCACACAGGTAGAAGAGCGTGTCGGCACTGGCCTCCGCCTCCGTCAGAGGCTCCAGGCGGATCAGGGAGCTGCGGGCCAGCTGCTTCGACTCCAGGCTGTTTTCAAGCAGCTCTGAGGGCGGCTCGTCCTCCACAGAAGCACCGCAGCTGGAAGAGGGCTGGAGGTGGGTGTTATAGGAGGAGGCGGCGCTGCTGCTGCTGCTGCTGCCGCCGCCGGCCAGCTCTAGCTCTGGATGAGAAATACAGCCATCGAGGAAAGCCAGCAGGGGGCAGGAGGTGTACTGGATCAACTGCTTGTCTGAACACAAGACACAGTGCGTCAGCCTGGACTGTATCCAATCTAACACACCTTCATGAATGTATTCACTTCCTTTGATGTTTTGTTGAATCCTTTCATAGCCAGACTCCACTGACAAAACCAGTCATTTTACCTGGCTGTATCCGGGAGCTGCTGGTCTACGGCTGCCTCCATCAGCTAGTTTGTTTGTGTTATTGTGTGACTTTGGTGAATCTGACCTGTGTGAGCATGCTCTACTCACCTGTGTTGGCTTCCTCTGTCTTGCCTCTGTTTAACTGTGGGGGGTTTTCTTTGGAGGAAATACTTTCCTGAAAACAAACACACACAGAGGAAATGAGTTAAAAAATAGCTTCAAGCTCGACAAAACACAACACACAATATTAAAAATACAGAGGTGGATTAAAGGATGGATTTATCTTTCTTACACACATGGCCATATGTACATTTAAAGAGTAACTGGTCACCAAAATCATTCCTTCTGTCCATACTGGTTGTAAGTAAATCCCTTACTTATGTGGTTTTATAACCAGTTCTGCCAAGTTGCCTTGTGGGGAAGTGTCTGTTCAGTGTCTGTACAGTGTGATACAAATGTGTTGAAGTGATACTTATTTCTATAATGAAAACAGTTTATCAAAGTTGCCAGTAAGAACAATGCTCTCTCAGTGCCCAGAAAGAGGATTTTTTTCTGTCTTTGACACTTGGACTACTATCTGCTCAGAATAAATGAGAATAAACAGATCCTTATGGACTTGTTTGTTTTTTTCACTCAGACTGAACCGTGACGTCTGTGTACCCTGTTATCAGCGGTATGTTTGTCAGCTTATCCACAGTGCTGAAATCAAAACCATTAGAAATGTCATGTTGATCAGGTGAGTGTTCTTTGGTTTAGTGTGTAAGTGATGTTGTTTTACCTCTAGTGCGTCAATGCCAAACTGTTTTCCAAAAACCAGGGCCTGGAAGTCCTCCAGACTGCAGTCAATGCTGTCCAGATAGTCCATCAGCTCCATCCTGACAACACGCACACACGAACACACACACGAACACACACACGAACACACACACACACACACACGGTGTGAGTCACTATCAGCTTAAATAAGGTTTGGCTTTAACCTTTAACTTTAATCACTTCTTTAAAATTGAATTTCTTTGTTTTGGAACAAAATTAAAATCTTATCTTACTATATAATGATGGAAACTCTGCCTGTGTGTCTGTTCCACGTTTTTCTCCTCAATGACTTGGTCAATCCATGTGAAATTTGCGAGGATGGGAATGAAGCAATATTACATCAATTGGCCAAATGGGGGCGCTACAGCAACCGATTGAAATTGCAAACTTTGAATGGGCATATCTCATGCTCCTGATGTCGTAGAGACATGACACTTTGCACAGAGATGCCTCTCCTCATGAGGAACAAATTTACCTCAAGAACCCATAACTTTCGGTTATACAGATTTTCCGCCATTTTGAATTTTTTGAAAAACACTTAAAATCGATCTCTTCCTAGGAAGGTTGACCGATCTGCATGAAACTCGGTGAACATAATCTAGGGACCAATATCTAAAGTTCCCTCTTGGCAAAAGTTGGAAAACTTACTAAAACTGAGCTTCTATAAGGCAATGAATATTGCGGAGGGCGTGGCTCATCACATAAAGGTGTATAACATCTCAAGGGTTTCACCGATCATCACGCAACTTTGTAGGCATATGACCACACATAATCTGAGGGGACCCCTCCATTATCAAGCTAATTACAGAGCTAATTTCTTATCTAGGCCTAACCGCCATATCGATTTTTTACTAAACTTGGTAGATATGTAGAACAGGACGCCTCAAGGTGACTGGAGAAATTCAACTCTAATTGGCCACTGGGTGGCGCTATAACAACAGAAAAATGCTTAAAAATGGCTAATATGCGACCGATCGCTGTGGCTCCCCCTGTGGACAAATGTATTTTTCCCCTAGTTTTTGGTATGACGAAGTCATGGTATGGTATGCTGTACATAATCATGGAAACTGTCAGTGTGTCATTCTGTCAGTCAGTCAGTCATTCTGTCTGTCCCACATTTTTCTGCTCACTGTGGGGTCAGTCTATGTGAAACTGCACATAGGTATTAAGGATTGGCATAGGTAGAAGGTGACAAAGCTACCAATGGGTATGGACTAGTATTTAAGAAAAGGCAAAAGAATGATTAGAAAAAGAAAAAAAAGAATTATACTTAGGTTGGCACTTACTTGCCCAGCAGGTTGATGTTCTGTGATATTGCTCCGTTCTCGTTCAGTATGGAGTCCATCATCTTGACGGGGTCCTCGAAACTCAGGCCTGAGAGTTTATTGAGCTGCACGGCGCTGCTGGTTGGTCCGCTGCCGTCTGAAACGCTGCTCCTCTGGCTGTCGTCTGCTGCTGCTGCTGCCGCTGCAGCTGCTGCTGCTACTGCTGACACACCATCCTCTGTCTGTTTGATGTCATCTGTGCGGGTGGTGCTTACCTCCGTCTCAGCTGGCAGCACTGCACAGCTGTCCAACTCTACTTCCACGATTTCTACATCACTGAGGGAGGACGGTTTCAAACAGCATTCCATTAAGAGAGGTACTGCTGACTATTTGATGTCAACTTATTCAGAAGTCTTGTGGTAATGAGATCCCCTCTCATTGCTTTTGCATTTATGGATGCACTGCATCAAACACACCTTTAGAAGTTCTACATCGTTTGCCATGAATTCATAATCTGATGAGTTTTGTGGGGGCCAAGATTTTAGTTTGATGTACTGATTCAATAAATGTGTTAAATCAAAATAACAGATGGAATATATGGAGCTCCTCTCTTTTACACCTGCATAAGAAATACTAGGTGTGCAAGTTTTTCCCTAACTTATTCAAAAGTAACTGTACATATAGAAAGCCTTGTTACTGGGAGCTAAACTGAGTTTACAAGTTAGACATAATCATGAGCTGTATTTTGCGATCATTTTGACTTGACCAGCGGACCTCGCTACAATCTGATTTGCTGTTGGAACAGGCGAAGTGCTTTATATTCTAAAACCAGCCACCAACGATTTGACCAACAGAGTTGCAGGTGAGTCAAGCTCAGATTAGCCAATTTGCACGGCTGCAACTTTTGTCTGCAATTTTCTACAACAGTGTAGTCTCGTTACGAATCTTTGGTCTGAACTGGGCTTTACAGGTGTTAGCCTCATGTAGAACATGTGGCAGTCTGAAAGCAGAAACAGTGAATGTCCCCTAATTAAGGAGTCAAAGGTAAATAGTCTTACCCTTGCTCGTAGGCTCTGGGTGACTCCTCTGTGATCTCGGCTCCCACCTCGGCGTCATTGTCAGTCACGTCACAGATTATGACGTCATCTGACATCTCAGGGCTCTTCACACCACTCAGACTGCTGACAGACGACTAAACAGGACGCACAGTCAAAAAGTTTTTTCCTCAGAACTATTCTCATACAACACATCATCTCTTCAATATCATCCATTCAACAGCAAAAAAAAAAAAAGAATATACTGATTGACAAGTGTCCAGCAAAGGTAATACTTACTGAATACCATGTCTACATGTCATTAGGTACTAGGCTTGGGTGGTATTACTGTAGGCGATATCAGGCTATTTAGAAATCCTGATGGCATGATTTTTAATACCGTCAAAAATACAGACGCTTCTCTTCTTATTTAACTCATATAGAGAGGCTGGACTGAGGATGTATTGTATACAGTCCACATCACGCGCCGTCACAGGTCAGTTTCTACTGGTGGATAGCTGATAGATATGAGGAATGGGGATAATGTTACAGGACTGTAAACAGTAGGGCTGTCAAAAGCACCATGAAATTGAGTTTGAATATTTTCAAATTAATTTAGTAGAGTTCGAATAATATTGGAATTTATTATTAATTTTTTTATTAATTTATTTTTATTAGTGGACGCTGTTGGCGCAGCAGGTCCTC
The DNA here is from genome assembly GCA_035609425.1 of Epinephelus awoara. Taxonomy (NCBI): domain Eukaryota; kingdom Metazoa; phylum Chordata; class Actinopteri; order Perciformes; family Serranidae; genus Epinephelus; species Epinephelus awoara. The sequence continues at coordinate 9,632,635 of CM069305.1, forward strand.
CCTCCATGCCTCTCCCTCCGTCTTTCGCCGGAATTCCACTGGATGTGGGTCTGTTGCGGAACGGCTGCGCTAGTTATCCGCTGCGTGCACAGACGCAACCAACACGCATCTGGTGGAATTTGGGGGTCTGCGTCCCTCTCTGGCCTGGCTTGTGCGCGAGCCATTTCTGCCCGAACGGGATTCGCCGTGATATACAACGTTATTAATAGTATGAATTATTAATGATATTCGAATTATCAAATGTAGGTTCGAACTTATAAAAAATATATATATATTCGAATATTTCGAACTTCGAATTTTTTTTGACAGCCCTAGTAAACAGCAGCGAGAGACTGCAGGGTAAAACAAAATATTTTCAAATATAACTTGTCATATTACGTTTTTTTCCCAGCCAAACCAAAGGTGGTGATTGTTGTGGACTAACTAACCAAACGACTACCAAGACTATGACAATTTTGCTGAGCTTTGTTTCTACTGAGTTTAAATGACGTGTGTTTTAGGATGGGTTAACAAGGCCGTTCAGCTAGTCTTAGTTCGGTGTATGGTTGCATTTCTCTGTTTAGTAAGGATAATAGATACAAGAATATTTCCTTTCTTGACATTTTGTGAATTTAATGTTTATTTATTAGACTGAAAAACACAGTTTGTAGAACGTAGCGTCACACAATTACCGTCATATACCGCATACCCTAGTGAAATTTCAGAGGGTATGAAAAAATAGATACCACCGAAGCCTACAAGGCACTGCGATTCACTGACCTGTTCCACACACACTTTGTCATCATACATCTGATGAATGTATTTGGGCTTCTTTCCATTGCTGTTCATGAGAACTGGCCTGTTAAAAGAACAAGAACATGTCAACAAATCTGCTGCTCTAACAGGTGCAGGGACTGTAAATTTGGAGGGTCAGTCATTTAAAGGAGCAGTAACACAGTGTGAACTCACCTTTTGCGTTTTAAATTCAGGATGCGATTGTTCTGTACCAATGTGACGATGAAGTGTACCAGCTGAAAAGAGAACAGTCATGATTTAGCAGAAAATGCAACAGGGTTAGCCGCTCAGATGCCAACGATGAACTTAACACCTGCTGACTGTGGTTACATCAGCCCTTAAAAAATATAATCACATCACATAATCAAAGATGGTTCTACTGGGAGGGACGGACTATTCACAAAAGTAGCTGAAAGTGCTCATGATGACTAAAGCAGGCAAACATGCATAGCGTATAAATACTCTAAAAAGAGGGGCTGATACCTCGTGGTCAGCTGGTCTATTGGCTGGTCGATATGCTCATGTTCGATTCTCACTGGTTGGATAATTGCTGGCGTTTCTTACATAAGGTCGTGTGTCCACCAAAGCATTTTTACAGGTTGAAAATGCTATGCGCTCTTCTGAAAACACCTAGCAGGTAGCACTTTAGGGTGTTTGTAGGTGCAGTGGTTTTTTGGTTGCGTCTGTTTGAGTACTTGATCTGGATGAAAGTAAGGCTGAAGCATATATGGAGAGAGGACAAATAAGCACTGCTGGTCACACAGACCAGAAAAAAATGTCATAAGTGCAGCGCTCAGCACAGAATAGATGCTGAGTGTCTCGTCATGGTGCTGGTGACTGTAGCATAGTGTAAATTCGGATGTCTCATTGCAACACTGGCTTCAGCGGGGAAGAAAAACAACGCTTTGGTGGACACATAACGCTACCAGGTAGAGTGCACTGTGGCAGATTTAGTTCTAGACATAGAGTGTAGATTTTTGTTCCCCATTGACTAATAGATTGGTTAAAGAGAAGACAGAAACCAAGATTCTCCTTGGCTGATTGGAGCCCTGCTAATCTGTCACTGTTTAGATAACAAACATTCTTCTGTTCAATGAACTGTGAAGTGATTCAACTACCCCAACAAACTGCAACTTTCTTTCAGAAAAAATGGTGTCATGCATGTGATAAGTTCCTGATAGTGTAAACTGATAGGTCCAGGAAGTGCTCACCTTTTTGATGAGCTGTTGTTGGTGTGCATGTTTCTGTCTCAGATCTGAGATCTCCCTCCACAGAGCTTCATTCTCCCTAAACAACAAAACAAGGCAACTTTGAGCTTCATTCTCATTTTTGTTAAATGACAATCTTCAGTGGTGATGCAGGAATAAGTTTCTGATATGTCATCAGCAAAGTGCACACTCAATGGCAATGCTGGAGTAGTTGTGGTGGTGCATTGGTGTGATGCCCTGCACAGAGCTTTACACTAACCTCTTGAGTGTTGCCAGCCTGACGTCCATGTTCTCCTGTTTGCTGTGAACACTCTGAACACTCGCCAAGATCTTGGTCAGGTCCTCTTGTCGAATCTTGTTTTCCTCTGGCCGAGTGTTAGAAACCTGAATAAAATGCATTGGGATCAGTGTGCAAGGTTTCTGTGCGTAACAATTGTTTTTTGGATGACATGCAGTGGAGCAGAAGGGAGACAGGTGAAGTGGGGATAACATTTTCGGTACTGGTTACAAGCAGGCTAGGTAGCGAATGACATTATGCTAATGTGCTGACAGATTCTCTGTTTTCAGCTGATCTAAATCAGAGAATATTCAGTTTAAAACGGATACTGGTGCTGTTTTACTCACATTGATCTCTCTGAAATTTTGAAAGTGATATAATGTAGGCCTTGTGTGTCTGATGTTGAGTGTGTTCTCCGCCTTTTGTATTCTGCATTGCTCATCAGCAACTGGTCATATGGTGAGGTAAGAGGCAATTTGGTTTCATGAGCTTAATATGCAGTCAAAGCACCAGTCATAATTTTATTTTAATGATAAGCCAGCTCCTGGATTTTGTTTCTGGTGTTCTGCACCACTGTTTTGATCTGATAGATGTAATTTGGTGTTGTCTGGTTTTGGGTGTTTTTAGAGTCATCAGGTCAAGGTATGGCATTTTTTTTGGTAATGCCAGGATTCACTGAGTCTTTGGCTACATTTTAAATGATTAATTCTGTTGACAACTGAACAGAGAGATGGCTCCACCTTACCTTCCTTTTGATGTTCTCCAGCAGGTTGTCCTGTCCATGTTTGAAGTAGGGGTGCTGAAACTCCACTGGACCGTCCCTCTCCTGTTTCACAATGCCTGTGTCAATGTGCATCACTTTACGGAATCCATCTGCAGACACACAAAAGACATGAAGTTAGAGATGAAAGATGCTTTTCAACACTTTAAACAAGACCAGTGTATTACTTTTGTTTTGTACAATTTCAGAGTGAACAAAAGGAAAGGAGCATCATGCAAAAGTCTGGGCACCCCAAGACATTTGAGCTCTCAGACAATGACTGTTAGGGCTATGGATTTTTCACTGTCATCTTTAGGAAAGGTCAGGTGATGCAAATTTCAAAGCCTTATAAAGTGGCACAGGGAACATTTCACAGGTAGAGTGAAGAATGGATTCAGTTAAATTTCAGCAAATTCTGGAAGCAAACATCACACCATCTGTAAAAAAGCTGAAGTGGAAGAGAGGATGGCTTTTACAACAGGACAATGATCCTACACACACCTAAAATTCCACAGTGGACTACCTCAAGAGGAGCCAGCTGAAGGTTTTACAGAGGCCCTCACAGTCCCCCGACCTGTGGATAGCCTTTTAGAGATCAGTTCATCTTCTACTTACTTAACTATTAACAGTAAACAAAATTGTGAGCATGGGTGCCCAAACTTCTGCATGCCACTGTATTCTTGTATTATCTTTAATCTTGTATTTGGTCTCCCAGGGGGATTGTCAAGAATTAAGTAATAGAAACAGTGTTTGGTATGGTGCAATATGACACTATCAAATTGTCTTAGAACCTCTCGAATACAGTGTCAACAACAACTGCAGATGATTGGCATTGGACTGAATTACTCGGAACAGCGTACTTTCTGTTCAAGCAATATGATCGTGTACCATGAGACCATATACTGTAAATTAGTCACTTTGACATATTGTTTACACCATGGTAACTATCACTTAAGCATCTCTCATTGTATTTGACTTTTTTGTACAGTTATTCAAACTGCTAAACAGGAATCCCTAATGTCAATATTGGGTTTGTGCATTTGTGTGATGAAGTGATTTCATTTGTCAGGTACTTAATTCACTGGATTGTCTTGAAACGTTCTTCAACATCCCTGTGTAGTTGTTTCTCAAATAATTTTGAAGAAACTTTACATCATAATATCTATCAATATAGCAAAATAAAATGACATATCCACCTTATTCCAAGTCCCCCAGTTCCAACAGTCCAACAGTTCGTTTACAGTACTCTATCCTTCTTTTCAAGAGCAACTTGGAAATAAAACATGGAAAATGCCAGCTGTTATAGCTCAAACAGGATTATGTGGTCATACCTCTGCCATCTATGACAGCCATCTCTCAAAGCATTGCTGTCTTTTTTCCATTCAACCGTGCACACTAGCAATTAGCTTGCCTTGCTCCATTAAAATATTGTTAACTTTAACATGGCCCAAGCTAGCTTAAGGTAAACATCTGCTCCTTCTAAGAATGATTTCTTATGACGTATTAAGAGATACTAACACATTCTGCAAGCATTTAACATAATTCAGTATTAACTGTAGCTCCATGTAAAGTGAATAAATGTGATGTTTCCCAGGTAATCCTCGCTAGTCTGCATTAACAACGCCGTTTACAGTTTTTTTTTTAAACTTCTGATTTATTAAAAACTGTTCTGAGCTAAACATGAATCTGTATTTAGCAGCAGACTTCAGTAATAGTAATATAAAGTGGTAGTAAAAGAAATAACTTTTGGAATTCATTTTATTATAGGATATAAAGGAAGTACGGTAAATCAGAAACACAATCTCAGCTCAAATGACTAAAGACATATTTTAAAGGTATGTTGCTGTGTTTATTTTATAACTAGCAGTTTTCTAAAGTAGGTTGACACTGAAGTCAGGCGGTGTCATTCTCTTCTGCTAATTCTGATCTAATACTTTTTTACTAAGTCTCATGAAACTCTTGTGGTTTTATTTATAATATCAACAGTACCTTTAGGAACAGGAACAATGCATTTTTGTTCTGGTTAAATGTTCAACACACAGTTGCTGAAGACATATTGTCCATATTGTCCACTGCTTGGTGAAATCATGTAAATTTGGTCTCATGTTATGCATAAACTGTGGAGCACAGTTAATGGATTTGAACATTGCTTTAATTATAGGTAATATTAAACATTTTTGCTACACTGTGATATATATCTGTGTCAGGTCATACGTACTGCAAAGCTCTACCTCTGGCTGTCATTATTCAGTCGCTTTAAAATCACCCTTAATCCCATATTTAAAGCCAAACCAGAGAGTCAGCACCAGACCTCTTAACTGTGAATCCTGCTGATGATTAGAAAGTAACTCCGGCCAAGAGATGATTAAATGTTTGCACTGTGCCTTGTGGTTACCGTGGTTACTATGGCATTAGCCCGTGCATCTATCCAGCTCTGATTTACACTTAATATACCCTGATTCTACAGCTGCAGTGAAAATAATTGGCAACTATTTTTATAGTAATTAAATTTGTGTTGTTCTTTTCACGTAAAAATGTCAAACGTTTGCTCATACCATAAGCAATTATAAGACCCATTTATCACATTTTATAAACAAAATGAATTCATCAATCAATTAAATTATTTATAGATTCTTTGATAGTGAAAATAATTGGTAGTCACAGCTCTTCCTGGATCTGTCACTGCTGTTTGGCTAGATGTAGAAGTAGGTCAGTACTAGGACAATCACCTGCTGGGCTGGTTAACCATCATCGTTGCATTAACACCAGATCTGACAGTATTGGTTTACTGGGTAATGTGTCACTATGTAGCAGCCATTTTGGTTATGAGTGTGGCTGCAGACTAACCCAGCAAAGCCAGAATCAAACAGCCCTATCCAGCAGACACCACGAGCCACTGTAAAAATCACTGCACAAACCACTAACACAAACTGGGACAAAGCGACGGATGCAGACTTACACATGTTGAGCTGCCTGATGAAACTTGCCATGTTGTTGTGCTTGAAGAACTTGGGCAGGATCTCCTTGGCAAAGTGCTGCTCATCCAACACCAGGAAACTGTTGCCCTCCTGAGAACAATAAGCAGCAGCACCATGACAGTCAGAGGACCACTATCTATTTTAGTCTCATTTCACCTCACGCTCCTAAACTGCACACACACACACACACACACACACACACACACACACACACACACACACACACGTAGCTTTGTGGTGATTTGGTGCCAAAAATTTAGAGAGGAACTGATGGTGGCATGACGCAGAGACTGGATTTGGCTTAGTTACGTTATGCTAGCTAGCCAGCAGGTAACGGTACACATTGAAGGGGAATAACTAGCTAGCTTACATTTGATGTTTAGCTTCAGGTGATGCTTTCCGATCGTTAGGTGGCGTAAAATGGGAGGTTGTTGAACCCTGCGTGTTCATTGTTATTGGCGTGGCGACATGCTGCACACGCTAGGTTAACTGAAGGCTAATCTCACAGGCTAGCTATTTTTCTGCTCTGCGTTAGCTTTAATAACTGCCACGCTAGCTAACGGTTTCCAGCTGTAGCGTTACCTGACTCCAGCAGATGAATTCATTGGTGTCTGCATCCTCGACAAGCGTCCACAGCTTGGTGAGGAAAGCCGGGACGTTGGAGTTGTGTTTCATCTCGCGAATTCAAAGAAAACAACACCTTGACTGAACAGCTGGCCAAGTCTGTTGCTCTGAGGAAAAACACCAAAGGCTTACTACTTCCGGTTCCGGTGAACGCCAGCGGATTGGTCGACAATTGTTTTTACGTAAGACTCCTCACGTGGAGCTCCATGCAAACAAAACGATACTTGGCACACTTTATTCAAAATAAAGAGGTCAGACATTTACATAACATAAAGACTGGAGACGAATCAGTGTGCAGAAACATACAGAGATGGACTCTTAATAAATTGACACAAATATTTTGTGTGGGCCCCTGTGTATTTGCTGTTGCCATGTATGGAAAGCAATTTGTCTCCATATTTGCATGTGTGACATCGACAATGTGTGTATGTGTAATCTGTAAATATAAAACACCTTCCACGAATACACAAACAGATTTGTAACCTCACAATATTATTTTTCAAATATAAACAGGTCTGCAAATACACAAATATGGAGATAGATTAGTCTCAAATGTATTTGTGTGAGGAGATTGACAATCAGTGCGTATAGGCTATGTGTAATCTGTAAATATAAAACAACTTCCACAAATACACAAAAAGATTTGTAAACACATATAATTTGCAAATATGAACAGATCTACAAATACACAAATAAGGAGATAAATTTGTCTCCTTATTTGTGCAACGAGATTGACAATCCGTGTATATGTGTCATCTGTAAATAAGAAAACAACTTCCACAAATACAAAAAAGACCTGTAAACTCACAAGACTATTTTGTAAAAATAAAACAGATTTGTAAAAACACATTACCAAAATAATTTTAAAAAACTGTGTGTGTAAAATGCAAATCTGCAAATGTAGAACTGAGATTTACCAATAAAAACTGAATTTACAAATACCTTTGACCCTTTTTGTTAACACAGGAAAACCTAAGCCCAGGGCTACACAATTCACACTGCACTTCTGCTAGCCCTGGGCCATGTTTGGGAAGCTACTCTGATAGCATAGCTTTGCAAGATACCAAATACTTCACCCAAGAAGTTGAACTACAACAACACAACCTTCCAGAGAAATCTAGTTTGGTTAACTAAAGCTACTTAGGAGTAGTTCAAACTACTTTGTAAAAAAAATAAAAAAATCAAATAAAATTGACAATGTGCATGTGATGTACAATGTGTGAAATTCTAACAAAATAAAATACAAAAAAGGTCGCATGTCAGCAAAAGATGCAACTCAATTAAGTTTATTGCAAAAACTGCCCACTTGTTTACAGGCCAAAACAAAACAAACAACACCGAAAAACAGTGTCAGTCCACTTGGGATGTCTCAGGACTGTGCCACTTTTGCCTGGGGCTAAGAGCTGTGTGAAAAGCCTAATAAAGAAACATAACTATGTTACTCCTGGTCTTTTGTGTAAATCAAAAAGACACATGCGCATAAATCCTGCGTCCACTCTGTCTGCTGCAATAGTTGGAAAGCTTCTGCTAACTCTACTGTTTGCTGTCAGTACAAGTGTTAACATACTGCCCTGCCATTATCATTCTTTCAGTCTGGTGGACTGACTCAGCAGGCGTCTGGTGACGACACCTTTTGCTCCAACCTTGTTGTTCAGCTGTTGTTTACTGAACCTGTCTGCTGTCAACACTGCTGAGCATGGTGGCTGATGAAGTCCATGCACATTTCACCTTACCACAATATTTCAATTCAAAGGGGGGGTTTAAGTTATGTTGTATCTTCCGTAATGATGATTACATTTAATGAGGTAAAGGTATGTTAAAGTAATCCCTGTGAGCAAAAACCTGATAGATTTCTTTATATGGTCATCTGTTCCAAGTACACTACTGCAAGGGTTTACACTGCTACATGTAGCACATGCTAATATCAGGGAAATATTTAATCTCCAGAGGCATTTTGGGGATAGGTTGATTGGTGACTCTAAACTGTCCATAGGTGTAAATGGTTGTATGTCTCTATGTGTCAGCCCTGTGATAGTCTGGCGACCTGTCCAGAGGGTACCCTGCCACTTGCCCAATGTCAGCTGGGATCAGCTCCAGCGCCCCCGCAACCCTCAAGAGGATGAGTGGATACAAAAATGGATGGATGGATGGAAGATAATCTTCACAAATGAACGCCACTTCCATGATTATTAAGTCTGAATGCCATGGCCAGAAGTAAAAAGCTAATATTAAGCTATGAGCAAACTACACTACGGTCATATGACCGAACGTCACCACCCTAACAAGACTGTAAAGCTGTGTTCAACACGGCTTTACAGTTCTGTAGTCTCATTCAGCCACATGTTAGCAACCGCCTTTTGTAAGACATATAGAAGCTTCAAAATTCACCAAAACCCATTCAAAACAACCCACTAACTTTGGGATGAGATGTTAAAATGTTAACTCATTTCTGGGTTTTAGGACTCATTCCTGGTGGACCCTCTCTTACCGAGTTTGCCAGAGACTGAGATCAACCCAAAGAGCTCTGCTGTTGTTACTTTGTGATGTATGCAGTTTAACTTCAAAGTTACAACTGCACAGACTGTAGATTCTAACACATTATATGTGCGACAGTGAAATTACATCTGCAGTTCTCTGTCATTGTTATTTTTATAGCTGTATGTCCTTTTGTTGTTTTTAATATTTATGATTATTTTGTTCACTTAAACAATCAATGTTCCTATTACTTCTATTTGGTTTCAGTCACTTGAATGTGCTGTTAACTGTCATTGTGAATTCTGACAGCTGGCAATCAGCTGTCAATGAACTGTCAAGCTGCCATATGTTTGCTGCTTAGTCAACATCACGTAATGTCCACTGCGCAGTGGATTGTGAGTCAGAGTAGCCAGAAATGCTTGCTGACTTGCATACTGCATATCAAACTGAATGTAGTAGAACATTATGGTATTTTTTGTATACTGCATTTGACATACTATGTAATGGGACATTGGTAGTATGGATATTGGAACGCACAGTCAGACAGGATAAATATTTGGTATATTCAGACAGGCAGTAGAGGTGAAAATAAGGAAAGATAAAGGAAAATACATTGAACATGAAAGCATGTAAACATGTTCCAAAGCCCAAATACAAGTATGAACCTGAAAACGAGCAGAACAGGTCATTACTGTTCTTAAAAACATTTATGAAAGTGTATGTCACCACTTTGCCACTAGATGGAACCCTTTACTCACTACAAAACCTGGTTGCTATTAATCGGAACCAGCGTGCTGCCAGTTCTGCTGTAAACAATCTGTCTACCACTGCTTTTATACAGCCTGTCCTCTGCAAGTACAATTAAAGTTAGTCCTGCCTGTCTGCTTTCAGTACCACTAAACCTCAGCTTGCTCTAACATCACGATGATCCCTAATGATGGAGGATCCTGGTGGACACAACGCAGGTGGGTTTATTGGAGATGTTTTTCCTGACTGATGCAATGTTGCATTTCACAACCAAGCAAAACTCAAATATCTGAGGTCACACAGTAAATTGTTGGATACTGGCTGAAGCCTTTATTTACCTTCACTGCACTTTAGATAAAACCGGGGCATTTATTTGTGACAGGATAATAGAGGCAGGCTGCGATTCTGAATTCCTCCCAGTCATATGTATATAAGTATATTTCATCATACTTTTGTAAGAACCCTCTCTGTTAACTGGTCTGTTTCCATTTATGCTGTTTGCTCTTAATAAAAACTCCTCGTTCACTTCCTCTATCTGTTTCACATTAAAAGTTTTCTAGCCGTTCAGCTGGCGTAATTATTATCATCACTATAATTATTTTTATTTCCATTGTCCTTGATTTCGGACCTTACAATCCACAGATTTTCCCCGAGGACAGAAGTAGGTGTGGGTAAGCCCTCTTCCTTTCACTGTCTGAAAGTTAGTCTGCAGTAAATGAATGCCGGGCAGAGACATTTATACAAGCCTTCTCAGAAAACCTCATTCACACCTAAATAAAACTTAAACAGATAGAAAGGGTTAGACCGGTGTAGTGACTCAGTAGAGGCAGGCCGTGCTGAATTTGAAAGAAGCAGTGAGTGGCTGGGCCTAACTTTCAGGCTAGTAGCCATGACTGCTGAGTGAGGTTGACAAGTGTTGGGCTAATTGGATTGGAGGGTAATATTACATCAAAAGACGTCACCCGCTCCTTTAAAATGGCTGTAATTAGGACATTCTTTAACTCGGACACAGGGGAGATTATGGAGGAGCGGGAATCAGAGCGCATTACAACCACCCAGGTGACACATTCATTTCATAAAGCACAAGATAAACAGTCCTGATGGTATACAGTGGTACTGGTAACACCCTTTTATCTGCAGAGTAACTACACTTCCTAATTGAATATAAATTGGGACGATGATTGTATTAAACAAAAAAACACACTGATGCAAGTTTCAGGAGAATTTTAAACAAAGAAGTGAAAATAAAAGGAATGCTTATATGGGTCATTGAACATAAACTACAGTTCATAATTCTTCAAACTGAAAAGATAACTCAGCTTAACTTTATAGAGACATGTAGACACAATAATTACATGCATATGACATTGTTTACTGCATAATTATAATTAAAATAATATGTATTTATAGATGCGTGTTTGCCTTCAACACTGGCCTCATGTTTTTTTTCTCCTAAGCCAGTCATTATTGATAGAATTTGGAAATTGCTCACTTTGGTACACCCCCCATTTGTAGTCAACCCCAACCTCACCTACTTCTCCAAATCAAACCAAAGGTTGTTTCTCATTGTCTTTAAAAGTGACCCAGTGTTTTCTGATCCAGCGCCCTTGCTTTTTTGTGAATGTCTCTCAAAACAGACAAAACCTACAAATCAATGTAAAAATGATCCCTATAAGTATTTCCTAATCCGACACATTTTCTGTTGAGACTTGGTTAGGTTTAGGTAAAATAAACTTTGTGTTCAATGTTAAGGGAAGATTGTGGTCACAGTTAAAGGCCCAGTGTGTAGGATTTAGTGGCATCTAGTGGTGAAGTTGCAGAACTGAAACTTCTCCCATGCAGCAAGCATGTAGGACAGGCGTCAGCAACCTTTACTACGAGAAGAGACATTTTGGTCCAAAAAAATTAATTAAATCAGTCTGGATTCGCAAAATATATTTGAGCATTATAATAAAGGTAACACAGCCTAATTAAGTCTAAATTAGCTAATCAACATATAGGTCTCATCATATTGTTAACCATTAGGTGGCTGCTCTGCAGTAAAGTATTCATGGATGTTTGGTACCTTGCAGTGACAGTAAACAAATCTGTCCATGCAACACTCTCCAAGACTTTTCCTTTCTGGATTTGGAATTAATGGCTAGCTTTGCAAAAGAGACTTAAGACAAGCCAATGCTCTTAATGTCCACCAAATTTAGAGAAAAGGCACCAGGCAGTAGACATCGTTACGACTCACATTTAAGTTGACGAAATGTTAAAACATTTTTTTTTTAATTTGTTGTAGGCTTATAGATTAAACATTTTTACAGTTTGAAAATATAAGAATCACTTTAGGCCTATGACAATGACAAATGAAGATTAAAATGTTGATTCATTTCCATGTAGCCTTATTTTTGGACAAAGCCACAGGGAGCCATTGGAGAGCGGCTTAAGAGCTCCAGAGCTGCAGGTTGCCTACTCCTGATGTAGGAGAACTAAAGTAGCTGATACAAAAACACAAATGGCCTTATCTAGAGCTAATGTTTGATTTGTCCACATTTGAATTTCGAGCAACTGTAAAACAACATGGCATACTCAGGAAGAGGACCCCACGTAGATATATACAGCTCATTCTAAGGTAACAAAACACAACAATTCTTAAGCTGTGTCTCAAATCGCGTAGTTCTGTACTTACACTTAATATTTTGAGTGCATAAGTGCGTTCACACTGAGGAGTATGGGAAAACGCAGTGCACTATGAGTCCTGGGATGGTGCACTCAAAACGGTCAAAAAGTTGACTGTGAAACTATGGACACTTCTCACCCTCAATGGTCGCCATCTTGGCTATGTAGTGGAAGGGGAGGGGCCACTTTTCAAACTGGAAATAGTGGCTGAGGACTGTGCGACCATGAGCGTTGCTGCATTGTACAAATATATATGTGTTTTTTACACTATGCACCACTATACTGTTGTTGGATATAAGCCAACAGTATGTTTATTGGGCTGATAATGAACTGGACTCAATAATTCAGGTACAGTGCAAAGCAGGACGTACAACTGGAAGCTTCAAATATGGTGTCTCCATGTGGGTGGGTGTTAAAGGGTTAACTGGATGTGATTGATACATGTTTTGGTTTTTTATATTGTGCTGGATTCAGTCATTGATATGTGCATCTTTGCTAACAATTGTTATACAATAGGGTTAGGCAATCTCCATTCAAGTTTCAGATGCATATGGATGAGAAGTTAAATACTCGTAAAGTATTTTTATTAATCTGATACCTCATTATTTGAAAATCAGCCCCCCTTATTGGTTTGAATGAGGCCAGTCTGTGGACACAGTAGGGGTGCAAATGCAGAAGTCTTTCAAACCACAAAATAGCCATCTAGTTCTATTATATTCAAGAGAAGGCAGACAGCTCTATGGCTGATATCTCCAACACTCTGTAACTCACACCAAAACAATCTAGGCTGATAAACAGCACTACAGGTAAGAGGAAAAATATGTATTTTTGATTTGGGGTTGAGCTGCCCCTTTAACATCTCTGCCGGTACACCTGAGGAACACTACAGCATTGAAACCAGCAATGACAAGACAACCAGATGACATTGGAAGTTTATTATTTTCTCAAACATGGTGATGAATTAAAAAAAATAAAAAATAATGTAAATTATTTTATTAAAAAAACCCTCTTTCATATTCCCCCATGTTGCAGAAAAAACACCGTCCTCCAGGGGCAGATCAAACCTCATATAGCAGTAAGGCAACTATGAAGCCGTTAACCTTTACAGCTGGCATCACATCATGATGGAGTGCTGAGTGTAACACTGCCAAAGAACACTACAGTGAATCTAGATCTGAGCAAGAATGATCACCTTCTTTAACATACAAGAGTACTGAATAATAATAACAATTGTAAGTCGCCAGGAGGGGACTTTATAACTGACCTTTGACCCTGACTTCAAAATAATTCACCCTGGTTTCCTGTAAATTCTGTGACATGTAGAGTTGTTTCGCATATTGAATGTGTTCAGTGGAACCAAAGCATTCCTGACTAATACCTAAACCTAGCCGCTGTGTGTGTGTGTGTGTGTGTGTGTGTGTGTGTGTGTGTGTGTGTGTGTGTGTGTGTGTGTGTGTGTGTGTGTGTGTGTGTGTGTGTGTGTGTGTGTGTTGTGTGTGTGTGTGTGTGTGTGGTTTCAGAGCAGGTAAGAGGCTGCATACTCGACTGTGCTGTGGAGCTGGAACACAGAATGTTTGGAAAGAACAAACATTTTCCATTGGATGGAGAACTTGGACATTGGTTTTATAGTTGTTGTTCTCTCTCATTACTTGATTAATATTGAAGTCTAGCAGGACAAAAAAGACCCAGAAGAAGAAGAAAAAAAAGAGCCGCATTACTGCTGACCTCGGCAGATTTATTTTTTAGCCTAATGGATAAATATGTTTCGGAGTTGGCCAAGTGGGTATTAAGCATCCTAGACTGCCAAAGCATGAATTTTACTGCACTTTCAAACAATGTTTGATTAAGTGTAACTCAATAGGTATGCCTCTTTCTATAAACTGGTGCTGTATTTCATCCCCCCTCCTTCAAACCCAAAATTGAAAATAAATGATCTCACCAAAAAAGTGGTTATTTTTAAGACTTTTGTATTGTAGCGCAGCAATAAAACACACCTCCTCAGTTTTTCGCTCTGTCTGTTTCTCTCCTCCCTTCCAGGAAGTTCTTTTTCCAAATATTATGAAGCCCATTACTTTTCGTCTTTGTTTCTCTTTACTCGCAGGAAGTTCTTTTTTCAAAACAACATAAAATTAATTTCTTTGGAGATTTGGGAATGATTTGAAACTACCTGCAAGCCAGAATCATGCAACAACCACAACACATGTTTCAGCACTTGAGATCAGAGAGTCCTGGCGAGAAACTCAACAGGTTGAAACAATAAGTTACCAGAGGCCATCGAGAACAATACAAGACTAGCTGGAAGACATCACTGACCATATGTCATACTCGTGTGTGTGTGTGTGTGTGTGTGTGCTTCTACAGTATTTTTCTTTGTCCATGTGCATTTACTATCTAGAAAGCACTGCAAACACATTAAACATATCACAGCTATAATTTAAATTTTTTTTTTTACAGCTCATATTCAAAAACAGGTGGTGTTTTGCGTTGCCACAACAACGCAAATTTCTGCTCCTCTGGCTCTGGGGCCTGAGGAGGGTGATGGCAGTGTTTCTGTGCTACACAGTGGTCCAGAGCAAGACAGCTCAACAGCTACCAGACTAACTACCATGAAATTTGGTGTAGATATTCATTGTATTTACAAATGACAAATGCTAGTGCCACAGCTGCAGCAATATTTCCACGTGTACACTAGAAGTATCAAAATCTAATGGCACGGGTCACCTCTAATGTTATTGAACACATTTATGCATCACACAACATTTCCATTTTAGACACTAAGTGAGCCTTCCTCGGGTTCAAAAAGTTAACACTATTCAAAAGATACCTCATAATCTAATGGCTGTAGGCCACTATAAAATGTTCTGATCGCATAACAGTAATGCCCCCAAATGGATACTTTGATTTTTAAGATCTTGTGACCTTTTCCTCTTGCACCACTCACAAAACAAGCATGACATTTTGGCATCCACTACTAGTAAAGTGGGATTTATACTTGTGCATCAGCTCTGCGCAGAGCCGACTCTGTAAACTACGCACGTCGTCTACGCCGTTGTGAGCATTTATACTTGTGTGCGGTGGTGTGTCTATGTCAATCTGTAGTTACACAACCAAAACGCTAGTCGGCAGCAGGGTTTCTGTTGAGTGCTGTGAAGTTTAGTTGATTTAAAACACACCCAAAACACACTTTAAACATGGCTTAATAGAGACAATTTCAAACACAAGTACATAAATAAGCTTTGCTATAGCTCACAGGATTCACAGACAAAGCACTTGTCTTTATCTGGACACATTTCCCCCACAAATACAACATGCTAATGTTTGCAGCAATTAGCCTAGCAGCTAGCTCATATGAAGCAAGGGACAACAGCAACGCTAAACAGAGGTAAGGTTACAAAATTCAGTTCCATTGCAACTCAAAAGGTTCACGTGTGTAACTTGGTATACATTTGACATACTGCAGTATTTCAGTTTAACATAGGTAGTAATTCGAGTAAACTCTGAAATTCAGCCACAACCCTCTAATCCTGCACCACAGAATGATTCTACAGTAGATGTGCTGAAGAAAAGATGTGCACAATAAGACAACACATTGGTGAGCATTGACAAACGCACCACAGAGCACTCACTGCAAGATTATCGTGCATTACACTGACAGTTTGAAGGAAGTTTTATGACATCTTTCCCCCATGGCTTCCAAAGAAACGATTGCCAGAGGCAGTTAAGATAATTTGAAAATGCAGCGAGAGCCCATTACATATACTGAAAGAAAATGATCAGTGAAAATCAGTGCAATAATTTAGTGATTAAAGGAATACGCCATCCACAGAATCATCAGTTGTATATTGTATTGTATAACACTCACCCCATGGTAGGGTGAATTTGTGAAGAAAACTGTGTTTTTCTTGCATGTCTCACGGTGAACAAAGAAACTAAAAAGAGAGAAAATTCTTGACGAATTGGAGTAATAGTCGTACACGTTTGACAACAGCAAAGCTACATCAAAACATCTGTTTACAAACTCTTACACAACTCATGCAGTATAGTCCACGTTTCATTTATCCAGTTGTCTGCTCAGTACTTCCCAAACACATGCATTTACACTACAACTTTAAGATTTAAAACTCTTCATAATTTAAAACTTTTAAAACTATTTGAAACAAGCCAACCTGGTCTCATTCCAAAGTTGTCAAAATCTGGCACTTGAGCAGTGACTTTTGGCGTCAGACACCAAAAACCGCCAAAAACAGCTGTCCCTTAACGATCGGCATGATACACAGCCGGTCACCATTATAGTTTAAAGGAAATGGCCTCCGATATCCCAAACGAGTTTTGTGGATTAAAAAACTACACTGGACTTCTTATCTTGTCGGTAAGTACTGTCTGTTTTTTTCATTCTAAAGTAGCCATTTCCTTTAATGGCGGCTGGTGGCATCAGGGGGACTGCAGCAGGGCAAGAACAAAAAATAAGGCAGCGACTTTCACCTGTGAGAGCGGTACTCACATCCCAAAGGATTATACAGCCAAACCCTGTTCTTTATTCCTAAACCCAACCATGTGTGTTTGTTGTTAAAGGAAAAAAAAAGTCAAATTGCAGGTTGCACCGACATATTGCATTAAATTTGAGAGAAACTATACCCATCCATTTTTGTAACTGCTTATCCCCTTGGGGTCACGGGGGCTGGAGCCTACCCCAGCAGGGTAGGGCCCTATCACAGGGCTGACACATAGAGACAGACAACCATTCACACCTACGGACAATTTAGAGTCACCAATTAACCTGCATGTCTTTGGATTGTGGGAGGAAGCCGGAGCACGTGGAGAAAACCCACACTGACACGGAGGGAACATACAAACTCCGCACATACGGGCCCACTCCTGGGATTGAACCAGGAAGCCTCTTGCTATGAGGTGACAGTGCTAACCACTACTCCACCATGCCGCCCTGGAGCCTATATATAAATGGTAAATTTCCTGTGAAAAGGGAAGTATATTTTGAAAGAAGACAATGCATGTAACAGGCAGAACTGTGTCCCAGAACGTCAACAACCAGTGCACCCAGGGTTCCTTGCTCGAGTGACAATGTGTTGAACAAGCTCAAACACGGACGAGTAGCATGTGTGGCTATGTTCATGCTTTTGAGTGCTTCTTAATGGAGGCACAAGCAAAGTTCTAATGTCTGCGCTGGCAGGTACACTACTCGTATATGGAAGGGTTTTAGATAGAAATGTTGAAGTGCAAATACTACACATACGACTGGACAAATGAGACTTGTACTGCACGAGTTGTATGAGAGTTTATAAACATGTTTTGATATAGTTTTCTGTTGTTAAATGTGGCCCCCTTTTACTCAAATTCTCTCCGTTTTTTGGATTCTTTGTTCACAGTGGGGGCGCGCGAGAAATACAGTTTTCTTCACAAATTCAACTAAACATGGACTGAATGATTGAAGTATTCCTTCAGTACTCACACAGCACAATCAAATACCCACAAAATGATACAGTGGGCTTAGAACATGTGGTCACTGGAAATCTTGACTGCGAATGTCTCACACAATATACTATATGTCCCTATACTGTCTCTCATTCTGGACTGTAGCAGGTCCATGTTGGGTCAAGTGAAACTGTGAGACTCCCAGCCAGCTCCAACCATCCTTGTAAACTTGTTATAGTGCTAGCACACAACACAAAATGTCACAGCCATAAAATGTTAATACGATTGCTTTAAAACCTGTGTGCCAGCTGCCTCGCACACTGATAATATGCATATTTATTTTGTTTTTACTGATGCTTTCTGTAGTACACAAGAGCCTGGGACACATAGATACAGTGCACAGTTGCTTACATTTAACAACCCCAGGTGGCCAGTCAATAAAGGGGGTACATTGTTAGACATGTAGCTCATCCACTGGACAGGATATCCTTGGTATTAGTAGGGCACAGAGGTGTGAAGGTTATATAATGGCTTGTAACTTCTTGATGCGGTAGTGTGTGCATGTGTCTTTGATTGTGTGTATGTACCTATGTGTGTGTGTTGGGTTGGGGGCTGGGGTGGGGATGCATGCGTGGGTGAAAGTAGCAGAGCAAAACCATATGGAAGCACCCAAATGTACCATTCTGTCATCTGCCAATTGAAAGTAAGCTCAGTCAGGTGGGGAACTACAAAGACAGGATATCATTAGTGAGGGCTGAAGTCACAGCTATGGTATCAACACTGCATGAAATGAGGTCAGTCCTGTAAGCAGATGGTGGGAGAGGAGTTAACAATTAAATACAAATACGAACCAGAAAAAATAACCATCAAAGAACGGTTCGTGCAATCTGTCCAACCCGCTCACTGGAGTGAACTTTGATACTGGACCATTGAGCAAACCCCAGATTACATTCAATGACGACATTTGTAATGATCACTGCCAATGTTTTTTTCATTAATTATCCTTACAATATCTCTGCATGGCAACTGCAGCATAGTTAAGGGAATAGTTCAACATTTTGGGAAATAGGCTGTTTTATGAATCTCAGTCATTGTGAAACTGTGTGCACATGCAAAAGACTAATTTCCACAGCATGAAATAAAATAATCATTAACAGGGAAATAAAGCCATGGCTCCATTGTTACACACAAAACACAACAACACATAAACTTACTTCATGAATGTGACTTTTCTGAGAAAAGTCTAGCTGCAGAACTTCAGGCTTGGGCCCGTGTCCTCCGTCCGACCCTTTCTGGTCCCAAGCTTGGAGAAGAAGGTGAACTGTGTACATCAGAGACGATCATCAGGATATGGTAGCATGCGTTTGGTTTTTTGAATAAGCCATATGTCCTCCACCAATATATATATAGTTATTTATGGTGGATGAGGGTCAAGGAAGAATATTTGTGGCTTTATATTTCATATATATGTATATATATATATATATACTGGAACCAATTCAGCCAGCAAACAGTACAGAGGTAAGAGTTCTCACCCGAATAAATCGCAGACATTATTAGATTTTGAATATTCACTCTTGGTGTTTTACAGTTAAAAGTTGAAAAAAAGAAATTGAAAATAAATAAATAAATAAATACATATATTTTTTAGTCCCTCCCCAGAGATTAAAAAAATATTTGACATGCCCCCTGACCCCCTCCACACAAATAACAAACAGATAGTTCAGTTTGTTTGAAGTGGGGTTATGGGATACTTATCCACAGTCAGTATATCAAATACAGTAGATGTCAGTCGGCACACCCCCAGTTTGGAGAAGCAGCCTGGAGTCCAACATGGAAGCTACGAAATCTACTGCTGTGGAGGGGTCAGCAGCAAAATGTATTTTAGCCACCTAAAAAAAGTCTCACCTAAACAATCAATGTCAGTTTAAGTGTACGCTTTATTGTATTTTCCCTGCTTCACCTTACTGTCAGACAGTGATTTCCAGCAGGAAAAATGTAGCTGTTATTGGTGGAGGTCGTGAGTTATGTGGCATCTAAGTTAACCCTTTTATGCTCTGTTGCCTATAGGCTAATACAATGGCATGACAAAGAATACATAATTAGCCTAAAGGTGAAACCAAATGTAATCAGCCATATTATAATAGGCCTTGTGACATGATTATCCACCATAGGTCCTGGCGATGGAGATGGGTGCAAGCAGGGTGTTACTGGGTGCTACTGTCTCTCCTGAACCTGTTGTAGATAGAGGGGGAAAAAACCCACATGATCAGTGACGACTGATTGTATGATTTTATTCTATCTTTTCCATTTTAGCTTTTTTATGAAGCTCTAGAAACTATGGATATGAATGTCTGAAGTATGTGTGAAATTCACACATTTTCACTGCACATTCTGGTTTTATAAATACCACAGTGGGAAACAGTCTATAGATGGTTTTTGGCTCCTGGTTTTTGGTGTTTATGTTGCGAAACGAAGTGCCTGTGACCACTGTTATCTGTCATTTTAAGATCCTCTTCAACAATAATCTTAATGTGGTGAATCCCTGCAGAAAGTATCATCGAAACAGACAGGGACACCTGTCTGTGTGTGTGTGCATGTGTCAGCAGAATGATCACCCTTCATTATACACATGCACAGACAGAGCATGCAACAGAGACATCGCTAACAGTAGGGCTTTTCATACTTCGACCTTCGGCTTCTTGTTTGTGTCATTCACAGGAACAGGGAGCTGCCCATTATAATCATATCTCATGTTTACTTGTCCCGAGGTCCAAACTGGCTTGAACCAGTATATAGAAAGACAATTTCTAGTGTGCTTCGTTCTAGTTGGGTCCATCTTACCTGTAATGGGTCCATTCTAATCCATCTGGATTTAAGACCCAAATATGCTGCATCAGCCAATCAGCATGCAACAAGTTGCTCAATTATTACTGGCGTGAAGCATGACAACACCACTAACCTGTTGAGGTAACTGTGGTTCACAGAGCCAGCTGCTTTGCTGGGAGGCCCAGTGATTCATGTTGCTATGGATGCTATAATGAAATGCTATAAAGAAGAAGAAAAAGAGGATATATTTTATTAATCCCAGAGAGGAAATTCAATTTTTTACTGTTGTCATATACACACAGGCCCAAAATACACACACATGCAAAAACAGGACCTGTACACCTGCGAGGGGGCTACCCATGGACAGGCGCCCTGGCCAGTTGGGGGTTGGGGGCACCTCAGCAGTACCCACGAGGCAATTTGGCATCTCTCCATCTACCAGTCCTCGACTCCATATTTAGTCCAGATGCAACAGACTCATGCAGTTAGAACCAAAGTTCTCAGCTCGTGAAAGCGTGGATGTATAAAGTGTTTCTAACAGCCACAGTGGAAGGTGGGGTAAAAGGCCTGCCGTCACAGCCTCCTCCTGGCTGCATCCCGCTGCCTCTCCAGCAACTCTTCGTATTTTTGATGGCATGAATCATACAAATGAGGATAACCGTGCACTTTCAGCAGAGGGTGACCGTGACTGTTGAATCAACCTGGTCTGACAGAAATTGTGAAATGATCACGACTTCTTAACACCACACCACATTACATGGTGGTGGTACGTAATGTGTTAAAATTATGTGCAGGCACCATGGAAACAATGACAATGGAAAGTCAATTAGGATCCTCTGTCATTGTGGACACACAAAGTCCCTGGACATCACACCACTGGTAGTATAAAGAGCAAAAAAGTCTGCCAAGGAGGAGGTCTGCATGGTGGACAGGTCAACCAAACACAGGACTTTGACCCTGGAGATGGCTGTTTGTGTCCCCTGTAAAAGCAAACTTCAAGGTATTTCAACTTTTAACACTTACATACCTTACACAACTACATCATGTTACATGAAATTTTGTCACACAGTTACATCACATTGCAATGCACTTATGTCCTGTATGCATTTTTTCCCCTACGAAGGTGAAGGCATGGCCCACCCTACTGTGTTTTATTGAATAGTTCTCATTGCTTTCATTGGTTTGGTTGATCGGGTTTAGGCGAGAGGAGTGAGATTGGTTGGGGTTAGGGTAAGACTATCAAGGTAAGCTAATCAGAGGCAGAGTAAGGCAGAGTAGGGCGGGTATACCTTCTCAATCCTCGGGTAAAAAAATGGTATTTTGTACGCACTGATTTTAACCAAAAGGACAATCTTTTAGTCTGCGTCTAAAATTCCATAATAACATGCTACTTAGTATGCTAAAACAGTACGTGAGATTTTTTTAGTATGCCCGAAGCCTTAGCATGAAACCAATAGTGCATGAATTGCATACTATTTCTGGTGAAATATTACAGTATGTAAACACTGAACACTGCAATGCGATAAATGACAAAGTTCATAGCAGACAATGGCAGACAGCAACCAATACAGCCCTGAACAGGCTGCTTTCATAAAATGCTCATATGTTTTCCTATGACAACCAATGCACCCAAATTCGTACATATATCCCGCGTATTTTGAAAGGCTGCGATCACGTGACCAGTGTGCTGAAGGAAGTAAACAAGGAAGCAATCCTGAACAGCCTTGTAAGGAGGTGGGTTGGGGGTGGTGGATGGCGACTTTCCCCAGGAAACGACGCATGTTCGGAACCATGTGAACTTTAAGTGAACTTGAAGTCATTTTAAGGTATGTCCTGGCTATGTTTCTTTTTTTTTTTTAAACCTTACTACATTAGCGTTACTTGCTTAAACCTAACCCCTGTGATTTTACGCTAATTATGAAACTGTACATTGAGGACGTACCGTCATGCGTGGGGTGCATTTTCATAGGTTATCATATGAACCGTTCTATGAGAATTTGTTGTCCTGTAAAATCAATAATGCTTAAATCTAGATATAAGTATAAGATTTTACTGAACTAGACATTATATATATATATATATATATATATATATATATATATACATATATAACTATAACACACACATTGGGGGGGTGTAGTCCATAGTGTGTAATTTCAGACCCAGGATTTTTCCCCCTAAACCTAACCAAACTGCGACCTTTATATGATGCAAACACTGACCGTTTTACAATGTTAACCATGTGTTTAAAACTGCTACTGTTCGTTAATGACTTTCCATTGCCATTGTTTCCGTGGTAATTTTAGCACATTATGTGCCACCACCATGTAATGGGGTATTAAGAGGTCATGGTCATTTCACATACTCCTGTGAGATCAGGTTGTGTCAGATTGTCTGTTTGGACACCACCATTGGTGGGGAGGTTTCAGACATTGGTAGATGATCTAACTGACAATTATTGTTTTGAGCATGCTGAGGTCTTAAGCCGTATGATACAACATCTGCATCAGTGTCTGTGAGCAGGGACATGGAATGCAGTTCCAGTGTCAGCTGAATAATCAACAGCTGCTGCTGGAGTCCATGCAGTGACCGCCTGTCACATGATTCTGTATACAGAGTGATTAAAAGTACCATCAAAGGAAGGGAGAGTCACATGTTCATAAATCCTATGCAGTCTTTCTGTCATTAGTTTGATGAATCAACATTTCAGTCCATTTTGCCCTGAAACACTTTACCAGAACAGGCTTACCTTCAGTTCTTAAAAGTACCATTAAACACTGCAATCAGCAGATTCCCTTCACTCCCACCCCCACCCGTGGGTGCACTTCAGGAGGTCAGGTTCCCTCTTTGTCCTTGCTCTGCTCTGGCCTTTTCACAGCGCAACCTCCTATTGTGAAGTTACTTAGACATTCTGGATACATCCTCCAATCTGCACAGTCTCTCTTAACACACACACACACACACACATACACACACACACACACACACACACACACACACACACACACACACACACACACACACACACACACACACACACACACACGCACACACTCTCTCTAACCCCAGGAGACGATAACCTTTGTGAGTTGCTCACTGCATTTCACTGCGATGGACTTTTACAGCCAGGCTAACACGGCAGAAGCATGATGGAGCAGTGGAGGCTGCGGCAGGGCCTCAGATCAAGAAGAATTCAACAATGCGCTCTTCTTCTGTGCCCCGTGAAAGGCCTCTCTAGCAGAATTGTGACTTCTAATGAAGCAGATTGAGTTATTGAGGCTATAAATACTCCCAGTGGATAAGGAAGGGTCTGTTCACTGCCATGTGTGCATGTTTGCATTCATGTATGTGTGCATGTGTGTGTGTCAATTAGTACTTTGAAGGTGCATAGAGGATTGTGAGGAAATGCAGAGATAATCACGCTGTTTGTGCAAATTCATTTGTTGCAGTGCTGAAGTGGTAATCTAATGGGGCCTTGTTAGGCCTACAGCATGTTAAACAGTCACTGCTGTAATACTTTCACTGTGTGGGTCCTAAATGCTCAGTGCTGCGTTGTTTCTGGCCTGTATTCAGTTATTCAATGATATGACAGTTCTGTCCTTGTTTAATCCCACTACTAGCAGGGCCTAGGTTTGAATATATATACACAACATATATGTTTAATATGTGCTATTTTCTAGTCAGTGGGGTCTGTTGAATCAATTTTGGATCCTACTCCAAAGGACAAGGATGAATTTCATTAAGTGAGTTTAATTTATTTGTTTGGCCTTAACATTGGCATAATGACACCAGTTTTTAGCCATGTTATTGGTGTGGCTCTATTAATGACAATGATGGTCAGTCTATCAGTCAATTGGCCCATCAATTCCCAGCTGGCCAGTGACATCATAAGACACTGATATTTGGTTAAATTTAGGATGTGACGTAGGGTCACCAAAATCCTATGTCAGGACATCGAATTCCAATGACAGTTTGATGTAGAATACTGACGACAGATATTTTGATATTTTGTGGGTTTTAAGTTGTGTTGAGCAACCAAAATCCAAGCATTTTAAACGTCTCATGCCAACGTCATCTTGACGTAGAATAATGACATTTAGCTGTGAGGTTTGGAGACCAAAACCCAACGTCTGCAAAATGTCATAATGTTAACATCGCCACCAACTTGAAATTCTAACATCATTAGACATTTAAAACATCAAAAGTTCAGTCCAGAAACACCTCTGCATCTATTAGATGGATTAGCACAAAATGTAATACAGACAGTCATTGTTTCCAGATCTTCCAAATCTTTTTAAATTTTGTCATCTGTTGACTATAACCATAAAAACACGAATCATGCTTTATCTGCCAGGAGCCAATATTATCAGAAAACTGATGAAAAAGATTGTTAGTGAGCTTATTGCATAAATACATCCAGTGTGAACATCTTCCAGCTTTGCAAATATGTTCATTAAGAGCCTATCCCTTTATAAAGGGCATATAGCAGGGCAGAATTAGGTAACTTTCAAAATGTCTTTCCTGTTGCAGATTGATAATATATACAGTACTTCTAACCACCTTGGGTCAGGATGCCATTACTCCACTATATCTTTACATAACATAGTTTGCTGCTGTATTAATGCTCTGAATTTCACATGCAGCACCTTTAATTTGCAAACACTTAACAATTTTTTGAGGAATCTGTGTTTATTTGCCTCTGTGTAGCCTACAGACAGATGTTAGCTATAGGTATAGTGTTGTTGTTTTAAGGCTTTTTGCCTTTATTTGATAGGCCAGCATAAAAGTGACTGGCTTCATTTTTCAGCCTTGGTGGTTACAGCTTGGTTTCTGCACACCATGGATCTTACATTTCTACATTTTATATGTGGTGGATATTTGGAAACTTTACATTATTTTGTGACAATGCTGTGATTAACGTCTGGTGAGGTGCAGGCACAAAAAACATATGGTTAAAATACACAGTTTGTTTGGAATGAAGAAGACTGGAAATGTCCTGTACTATCATTAAAATTACCTGCTTTTGTTGCTGCAAATGCATATTTAATTGTGCTGAACTCTCATAAAAATGAAAAGAATGAATGAAAAGTGTCACCATAGAAATGTTATGTGTGAAACACACAAATGCAACATATCAATGGTTTGTGGAAATGCACAATGGCACTGTTTTTTTCTGGTGAGTGGGCTGGCCGTTGCCCTGCCTCTAAAGTTCACTTTGTATTTAGTGTGAAGTACACACCTCCACTTGAATCAACTCTGTGTGCACTTCAGTTACTCCAAACAAACTAGAAACATCAGTGATAAAGTGAAATGAACATTATTCATGTGAAAACTGTGAGGTAACACTTAAACATTTCAGTACAGCATTCCTCTTATTTTTGTTGCACAAATGTTCCATTCTCTGCAGCAATGATTAGAAGACTGAGGCAAATAAATTGGGATTTACAGGTTTGGCAGTCACATCCCAAACTCGCAATACACGTGTAATGTGGCTAAATCGGCATCAGTAAATGAAGCAAGAACTTCATGGGAACTAGTTAAAGAAATCACGGTTTTGTTTCACACCATTAATGTTTCTATTTTTAAGTGAATCTAATTGCCCCCAATTTAGCTCCCTGTTAAATGGCAGCATATGTGTTGAGGTGTTAATCCAATTAGAGCAGCAAATACCACTGAGAATGTCACATTGGGACCTAGTTTAGGGCTCAGCACTAATAGTATAAAGTGATTGCATATTGTTGCTGATCTGGTTTGGCAAGTTCAGCTCTTCGTCAATAATCTGATGTTATCCCCTCTGCTTCCTCTCTGCTTGTTTGTACTGATCTAACAGGATTGTTAAAACTGAACTTGAGATGTAGCAAGGAGCACTGGACCTGGAGAGGAGGCTTCACGCATGCAATGATCATGTATCCAGTAGGAGCACTGAGTCACGTCTTGGTCATCAGTGTAAATTATAGTCTTACTGAAAAAAGGACTTCAGACATAGAAAGCCCCATGGCGCCCTCGTATTTTCTAACTGTTACTGTAGTGCTACTGATCTTGGTGGAGCTTTGGGATATGTGCTGGCTCTGTCTGTCTCTGTGGACGACAGCAGATTTGGTTTGGGTGCATTTCCAGATTCCTTTCCTTATTTTTGCTTATGATTTCTGATTCAGTGTGAGAGATCTAATGGCAGCACCTTCACTCAGCTCACTTCATTATCTTCATGCTGTCCAGTCTGAGATATTATTTTACCCCAAATGACCTCTCAGTGTTAGCAAAACAAAAAACTTTATTTTTTTTGCATATCAGATTTCTGTTTTTCCTCTGTGCTCTTTCCAGGTGGGCAGGGCTCAGTTGGATGAAGGTGATGTCAAACACTTCTTTGCACAATTCAGAGCAGCATTTAAAACAAAGTGTTGAGAGTTATTGGGTTTTTTTGACCCACAGAGAATGTGGTCACAGGCCAGTGGAGGGCAGCAGCAGAGTGTTTGTATCACAGGAAAAGCTTTTCACGTCATTTTGCTAATGCTTAGTGGTTCATGTGCTGTGTTGCCTGAGTATACTTGTGTCCGCACCAGTGTTGTTGATGAGAAGTGTGACGAAATATTTTCGTCAACAACCTTTTTTCCATGACAAAAACAAGCTAAAAATAGATCTTCATAATAGAAACCAAGCAACCAAATCTAAATGAGTGATGAAAATGTAAGTGGTGGACTATTGGACATTGAAAGCCGAGAACTGCTGCATGAGCGACTGGTAAACTCCAGTAAATAGTCTGCACCAGAATGTTTCACTAGCCAGCAAAAACACTCGCGCTGGAGCAGCGTCAGCCATCGGTACAAGTTGTGAGCTGTAATTCAGCAGTAAATAATCAGCCATGTGTGTCTGTATGTGTCTGTAATAAGTCTTTTATTACCACGACTATGCTGATGACACCCAGCACCTCGCTAAGGCTGGTCCCAGCCAGTCCCTCAGCCCAGCACAACATTAATGTCCAGGCTGCTCGAAATCTCGGCATTGTGATTGATGACCAACTGACTTCACTGAGCCTCTATCACTTGGCATGCTGCTCCGCGCTATATAACAGATAGATCAGATCCTATCTGACTAAGTAAGCTGCTAAACTCCTTGTAGCCTACTCTCTGGGAGGGTCGTCCTGGATCTGCCTGCAATATGTAGTACAGTTCCTGCCTATTATTAACTCAGTTGTAAGAACCTTTCTTTGCTTGTTACTTCTCACCCCAGACTTTAACTAAGTTGTAAGCAGCTCCTTCACAGTAACCAGAGCAAACCATCAGGAATGTTAATGTCCCACTGTATATCCACCCTCATGGCGTCTCCTCAGCCACATGTGACACCGCCTGTGGTCATACAGATGAACCGACAGGAAGAGAAAAAAGAGTGAATGTGTAAAAAAGGAAGTAGGAGCATCTGAGAACGAGGTGTAATTGCATGTTTGCTCGGCAGCGCAGAGCTACATGCTTGTTTAGTGGTGGGAGGGTTTCAATGTGTGTGTATCTCTGTGTGTCCATACAGTACGTACCCTGTGAGTGTGTCTGTACGTTGTGTATGCATGTGTGTGGGCAGGGAGGCAGTTGGTTTGTTTTATATCAAACCAGCGGATATGCACAATGACCCTGTAACATGCATGCACTTATCAAATTGTAAACCTTGGCAAGGGAAGGTTGTATACCCTCAGCAGTGTGGGAAACGGCGCAGTGCAGAGTCCTTAAACGGTTTCTGTATATTTACGTGGGCTTTAAATACTAAACAGCTCAACACTCCATCCCACATCTCACAGCTTGGCTGCGCACATTGTCACCAGCTGCGAGGCACTGAACCGCAACACTAAACGGGGTCACTTTCTCTTTCTGCTTTTGCTCAGATGATTTTTTCAGGATTAGTGGATATCATACAGAAGAGTACTTAACTTAAAGGCTTTCAAAATGACACTCAAAGATCTTTTCCCTTGGGATTCCTTTCCCTTAAAGAGAGGATTTGTTCCCTCTGTGACAGCATTAGAGTAATGAGTAGCTCCCACAGAAAGCCACTGTGTTGAATAATTGACTGTAAACACTCAGGGAATGTTAATTAAGCCTCTCACACAACCAAACAGATTCAGAAGGTAATGTTGTGCTCTGCAGGGAAACCTCATGCAGCTCAGTCTGTGCAAGGCTGTAACTTCAACTAAAGTGTTGAAAGTAAACTGGGGCTTTATGCCTCCATCAGTGAAGACTGTCTGTTTCGCTGTCTGTCGAGCATTCACAGGCTGAATAATGGCAGCAGCATTTCAGCAAAGAGTCGTTCATTTACCTGAGAATAAAGCAGCTGGATCAGCGTTTAGAAATTTACTGCGCTGTGTTTATATTCTGAACACCTGAGGTGAAATAAGTCAAAGTATAAAACCATGACTGTGGCCCCTACAGGCTGGAGGAGGTACTACACCCCACAGTACTTGAGGGAATACTACTCCCCCAAATGACCATTTGTATATCAATTACTCAACCTGTATTATGTTGAATTTGTGAAGAAAACTTTATTTTTCTAGCATGGCCCCCATGGTGAATGAAAAATCCAAAAACTGAGAAGATTTTTGATAAATTGAAGTGGAAAGGGGTTTTAACAACAGCAAAACTATAGCAAAAACATTTGTTTACAAACTCTCACACAAATCCTGCAGTATAATCCAAGTCTCATTTATCCAGTTGTATGCTCAGCACTCCCCAAACACATGCATTATTGCTAGAAGAAAACTTAACTTTAAGTGAAACATATCTATGTCGTCTTCAAAGCCAGACTTTATTGACAAAAACAAAAATTTTACCTTGCTGAACATGGAAGCTGCCAGTCTACAGCTGCCTCGATTGGTAGGTTTTTTTGTATTGTGTGACTGGTGAATCCGAACTAACCCTTTAAAACACCACAATAACACAAAAAAACGGAGACCTGCAGCTCCCCTGTTCAGTGAGGCAAAATTACTGCTTTTGTCAATGGAGTCTGGCTTGGAGAGAGCATAGGAAAGCTCCACTTTCAGTTCAGTTCTCTGTTGGAAAGGGCTGTTGGTTTGATATATTTTGCTATACCATAGTTTTGCTTTTGTTAAACACCTTTTATGACTTCATCAAGAATGTTTTTGTTTTTGGATTCTTCGCTCACCGGTAAAGTATTCCTTTAACCATTCAGAGGAATTTACAAAATACTGACAACCATGCTTTTTGGAAGGTGTTTCCAGACGTGACATTAAGTGAATTTTAAAGATGATGTTGTTTCAACTTCAAAATCACTCTTATTCCAAGGCTTTATGAATCCTCATAAATGTACAGAGACACTAAGAGAAAGAGGACAGACTGGAAGAAAGTAAAAGACAGAACTGCTGCTCTGGACACACATGAGCACACACATACTCTCACTCCGCAGACATGACAACCAGCCACAGGTAGAGGCTGGAGTATGCTAAGCTTGAACTGAACCTGTGCGCCCAACAGGTCGTCTGACCACATCTGAAGGCAAAGGGATTTACAACGGTTCTCAACCAGCAAATTTAAAGGTGGGGCGAAAAGTCTGCCCTCACAGTGCAGGGTGAGACATGATAATTGTTCAAAGGTGATACACACTTTTCTCAAAGGAATTTATAGTATTTCACTGGGTTCACACAAAAGGGGCTGGTGTGTGATGAGACAAAACTTTTTGGGTGTATGTGCTGAAAAAGAAACTTTCACTGGAATGATTTGGCACCATCTCTGAACCTGTAATGGATGTTTACAAATGTTGGTTTAATAGTGAGTTTAATAATTTTACTATTCATCATGTTTTCTCTTATAAGTAAGTTTGTGTTTTCATTTCCCCAACTCCTCTCATAGTCTGACTAGTTGTGTGACCTATATATTTGCCACCTTGTATCCACATCTCAGCTATTACATTTGGTTAGTAGAAGTCTGGTTAGTAAGCTGACAGAAATTATTGTCAAAACTATAGAACATAACACACACACACACACACTAATAATTAGCGCTGCAGTGGTCTGTTTGGTTCCCGTGTTGGAACGCTCTGTTTGGGTTCATTCAGAAGAGATTCCAGGTTGTCTTGGAGAAGCTTACACTCTGCTTCTAACTAATCCTCTCCCTCACAATCTGTGCTTGTGTGATTGTGTGAGTGTGTGTGTGTGTGTGTGTGTGTGTGTGTGTGTACATGTGTGTGTGGTCTCAGAACCAGGGTTTGTGTCCAGCAGAGGGCCTTCTTTTATCATCTTTAACGTAGGGAGTTACTAGGTACTGAGGTCAAGGCAATGCTCAATAAAGTTCTTCAGTGCACACTAACACACATACACACAGATCCCCACCAGCTTTGTGTGTGTGTGTGTGCGTGCTGTGGAGTGGTGGTGGGTGGGGTTGGTGAGTAGGTTTTCTGTGTGTGTGTGTGTGTGTGTGTGAGAGAGAGAGTTTAATGTCAAGGTGATGCATAGTTTTCTTTTCTGTTGGAGCAAACAACAAAATAAAGGCTTTTTAGAAACCTTCCCCTCTTGATGAGGTGCTCCCTCTTAGCCGACCGATTGGCTGTTGCTTTATGAAGTAAATCTAAATTTGTTAGTATTTCCTTGGTCATTTGATGAGAAACTAGCCATTACTCATCACATTTCTTTTCACAAATGTGCCGTGATCTTTATTACTAATCTCTTCAGGACTTCAGAATTCTTTGTATTTGGCATGTAATGATTGTGCAAACCACATGCTGGATGCCAATTATCAATACAGATACATACATACATATGAAATATGCCAAAAGTTGGGTGAGCATTCCTATTGAAGTCCAGTATTCCTTTTATAAAATGTTTTGACCAGTCATTAGGCCTTGTAATGGTTATCAGGCTGTGCAGTTATAAATCTACTGGGCCCTCTGACAGGTGACACCATTCTCTAACCCTGACCAAATGTACCTTGAAACTGCCTTGAAATCCTGCTCTCACCCAAGCAAGAGCAATTACTCTGCAGTATGACCCAGCCTTATATCTACATCTTGTCTGCACAGGTTGAACTACAGCGGCTGGCTCAACTGGCTGAATGCCATGGCCTAGTCAGTTGTCCATCCACCATCAATGCTTATCTACTTCTGCCAATAACCACTAATTAGCAACCCCTCTGGATTCAGCTTTATGTTGCAGACCAGAAATCTTACTCATCCTACTATATACCAAATGGTTATGGTTATGTGACCTTTTGTTTGCCAACAACCATTACATTAAGAAAAAGAGTTGAAAAGAGATGTGTATCGACGGATTGGATTTTGTTATGTCCAATGACTTGAGGGTCAGGGCGGATTTACTTTCTAAACATAATTGAAACCATGATCTTTCCCGAACAAAACTGCTTTCCATGCCTAAACCTAAAAACACAAAGAACTCAGGATTATGACTCCGGACTGTGGAGGTGCCTTGGACTCGGAGGTGCTGACCACACACACTTGACTGCAACCTGCCCCAGTGTGTGTGTGAAAGGTCATGGTCTGATGAAGCCAACAAAACAGCATCATCTGCAAAGATCAGAGATGAAATTCTGACATCCCCATACAAGATACTTCCCCAACCCCTGCTGTGCCCTGAGACCCCATCTCTGAAGCTCCCAAACAGAATCAGTGACTGTCTTCAGGCCTTATTTATATGACTGAGACGTGAATTCACAGAGACAGATGTGAATAAATGGGTTCATACATTCATTCATTTTCGTGAAATATTTTTCTCTATCTAAGGGTTAAATTTTGTTTTTGGAACATAATTGGGTGATTTCTAGTAAAATGCATGTAAACCTGACAACCTACTAGGATACAATCGACAAGCAGAGGCAAATGCACGGGGCAGCTACCTAGGAGGGGAGACTGGCTATTATTCAGGTGGTTCATTTTTCCGAAACCCCAGTAATCCAAAAATTGTCCCATCGGAGCAAAAGTCCATATGTCCAACAGTTACCTAAAAAAACGTCCATTTCACCGATGGCACTCTCTCTAACAATCAAATCTGTAATCTCTAACAGCTAATTGGTATGCAAAATAATGTCATCAGACCTTTGACAATAGCAAAGGCATGACTCGCCCTACTTTCCATTTGATTGGCTCGTTGCCTTTGTTGGTTGTGTTGGTTAGATTTAGGCATGAGGAGTGAGATTGGTTTCAGTCAGGGTAAGCTAATCAGAGGAAGAATAGAGCTAGTCATGCCTTAGTAGGATGATTCAGTGACATCATTTTGCATAATAATTAGCCATGTGCTTGTGTTTGAGAGAAGGTATTTATAGAGCACCAGCCCTTTCAGAACAATGTGTGTTTGTTTTTGGGACACCGGCCTTTTGGTCCAATGGGACATTAGCCAGACTATTAGAATTTAAGGATTATGAGCTGTTGGAACAATGGAATGGCACCCATAGAGGGGGTTAGTTAAAAAGCAATAAGATTTGGAATCAAGGATCATGTTATTGATGGTAGTAAGAAGACAACAGCGGTATGGAAGGTCTGCAGCTCAAAAATCAGAGACACAGCCACAACAATATCCAACTTCATCTGTCACCACAAAATCCACAATGAAAGGTACATGAACGTATTTGAATAGCAACTTATTAGCTTATTGGTTGGTCAGATCTTAGCTAAAAAGCTACTGTTTGACAGGACCATCAGAATTTCATCACTTGCCTTGTAACATCCTTGACCTGCAATGACTTGACTTGTCTTGCTTGACTTATAGCAGGGACTTGACTTGACCTGCTTTATTCTCACCACAGTAACTTGGGATGTGCTTGAGTCTTTAAGATGTTGATTTAAGACTTGCCTGTGACTTGCACATGTGTGTCTTAGTCCCACCTCTAAATGGACACTGGGGTGGCTGTTAACAATATTTATGAACTCCTACCAAAGACTAAGTTCAAGGGCCCTGAAGCAGAACATTTCATATTGCTGTTAACAGAATGTCACATGTTCTGCTCAGAATAATGCTTCCCTGGATCTCTGTTATGGAAACATACCAACCTAAGGCATGACTAGATCAAAAGACTGGAGGTCAGACAAGGGACCACAGACAGTGTCAAGACTCCCCAGGCATGTTTCAAGAGGGCCCTGTCACCTATGCCCAGCACCCAGTAATCCTCTTAATGATCCATTCATGATATACAGTGTAACTTTATGGATCCTTGGGTTTTTGGAACATTGGAAATGAATACAGAAGTTGAGGTTATGAGGTTCAAAATGTTTTAATGACTGGGATATCACATGGCTGGCTCACATGTCTGAAGAACCTGAGTGATACTGTGGAAATATGAAACTAATAAAGAGTCAGACTGCTGCTGTGCAGACTGGTCTATACTGCTAAACAGCAAACATGGCCTATTGCATTGATTGTTGTGTTGCTGGAAGTCTATAGCAGTCTGTTTATTTGCCCCAAACATCAGCTTTACTCATTAGGGCACAAGCTATAGCACAGAATTGACCTAATGATTGTATGAGTTGAGTGTCCCTGTGCTGTGTTTGCATTGCAGCTCAGCTTCTGACTGATCTCAGAACTGATCAGAAACTCAAGGTCAGTCACAGAAATTTACATCAAGGAAGTGACCATTTCTACCAAATGCTGTAGTTATACAGTTAGATTTAGATGAATGGTCTTTAAGACAGACAGAGACACTTGAATAGAATATTAGAAACGTAACAAGTCAACAATATCAAAGCCATAACCTCATAGGGAGAAATCTGGGGTGGTGGACGGAGTCACATGACTTGGACTAGAATCAGACCTAATACACAAATGATATGATTTTAGATTCGACAAAATCAAAGACTTGAAACTCAACCTGGACTTCAGCATCAATGACTTGTGACGTCACTTGGACCTGAGCGTTTTGACTTGAAAATACTTGATAGTGTAAAGATTAAAAAGCAATATATTTAAAATATATTTGAAACATAGCATCCAATCTGGTTGCAGAAGAGAAGAATAAAGAACTGACATTACATTACTGAGCGCCAGCTGGAACAAATGATACCAAAGATAATTTTATTTGTGTACAAAACTATGGGTGGTCAACAAAAATGAATTGCAGTAGGCCTATGTCAAACATGTGGGTTGGAAATCACAGCTGGAGACACAACATCTTCCAACAAACATGTTTTAATGAATGAATACAAATTTTAAAAAGCGTTCATGATTTTCTCATATGTAAAAGAGCACATCATGACTTATTTAGGACTCCAAACTCAAAGTTTAGGACTTGGGACTTGACTCAGGGCTTGGGTGCAAAGACTTAAGACCTACTTGTGACTTGCAGAATGATGACTTTTTCCCACCTCTGCTGAAAACTAATCGTCTATAAAAGCTGTCCAGAACACTTGATTGAACCTGTGATTGAATATTCAAACAGATGATGCCTCACAGAGCCAATAATAGTGAGCATGAATGAGTCAGCAGACACTGATAAGCTGATGTGAGTGTCACTTTAATACTTTACGCTGTTATTTTCTCCTTCATTTCTTTCTTTTTGTCTTATCTCCATATGCTAATAAATTAAAGTAACACAATTTTAAGGTAAGCACACATTTGGAATGTTTGCAACTTACACAAATGCATCTACACCAGTTCACACTGCTGAGGACAAATGCTCATCTGTTCATGTCTACTTGCGTCTTTTCATTGACGCAAGTAGATTTGGACAGGTGCATATTTTGGGGGAGGTTGTCCAAGCTTAAAAAGGAAATAAAACAAATCATTTAGGAATTACTATACGCGAACATATTTGCACACCTTTCATTTCAAACCCAATGTTTTCATTTGAGTCAAAACATGTCTGCAGTGGTAGCAAATCACCCCGAGACTCCGAATTCCAGACAAAGTCTTTGAACCCGGAGTGCTCCTCTCAGAAATACTACTTTTCTAACAGTGGTTTAATTTCCTGGGGCCCTAAAGCAGCAGAGTTACCAGACCACTTCAATAAAAAACAACAAATCTCCTGTCGATTTAACTCGAAGCATTTTACCCCCTGAGAAGAAACACACACACACACACACACACACACACACACATAAACACACACTGCAACAACTGAAGACTTCAGAAAATCCAATGTAATGTAAAACAATAAGACATGGACATATGAAGCAGATATGAGATGAAGTTATAAATCCATGAAAAAAGATGATAACAGAAAACAAGCCATGACAGTGCGTTGATGCTGTAATGGAAAATTCTATTTATTCACTTTTTCTGGCCTTTGTTCACCGGCCACAAAGGCACAGATTGGCAGTGGGTGAATGTTGGGTTCTGTGTTTTTATCCACCATTCTGCAGTCATAAAGCACAGAACTGTAAAGAGTTTGGCAGCAAGAAGAAAGGTCACAAGGAAGGAGGGGGGAGGAAAGGAAGGAAGGAAGGAAGGAAGAAACAAACTGCACATACAGTACATAAGTGCATACAGGCACACGTACACAACAGCACGTACACAGACATACAGACCTGTTACTAAGTTCATGGCACATAAAGCCAACTATGTTTCTGTCAGTTGTGGCCACGCCTACTTCTGACCACGAAATGTGCAAAATCCACCTTTTCATACCTGTCTGTGGTTTTTGAACTTGTAATGACAAAAATTGGTGTCAAAACATCCTCTAGAACCTCATCGTCAATATTTTTGATTTTTAGCCACATGACTAAGATCTTTTGTTTTGCACACGTTTTGCAGGAAAGTTGAACATTTCAAGCATCAGCAATGTAACGTTCAATGAGCTTTGTCGTCTTTGTCTTCATTTTATGGCCTCTTCATGGAGTGCATACTCTAGCATTGCTAGCGACTATGTCATAGCAGGTGTATTGCGTAGGACCCAAGAGGAACAGTGTAGAGTTTGTAAGTCGTTTGGATAAGCGGTTCTCAAGATGGCTGCCAGCAGCAATAGCGGAGGTCAAAAATAGGCCTGCTCTGAATAGGCACTACTCTAGTTTTTCATTAAACAGGAAAGCACAGCTCAGTAGAATAGAAACAAATGGATCTGAACACAAATATACTAAATGCATATAACAAACACATCTGATATGCCACAACTGCTGCACATCATTGGTCACAATCAGTGTTGGGCAAGTTACTCTCAAAATATACTATATAACATATTACTAGTTACCAATTTAAAGTCAGAAGTTACTTTATATTACTCTCTGTAAAGAGTAAAAAGTTACTTATTACACAACTTTTGTGTTACTTTCACCAAAATGACCTCAGAGGAGCTAACAGGCATTTTAATGGATGAGGCTCATGTTAATTCACAGCAGGTCATCAAAGCACAGAGGCTCCAGTTTGTTACAGTTCATTTCAAATCCAGTGCTGCGCAGGTCTAACCCACTCATGCATTCATATGCAGTGGTTACCACTTTGTATTAAAATCCCCTGCTTATATTAATAATAGCGTGATGATGTAAAATGATAAGATAGCCTAGAGCTTTTAAAGTAAACGAGTAGCCTCAGACACAGGGAGGTTCAGGCAGAGTATCAAGGTCTGATAATTATGAGATATGGATAAATATTTGTGGGCATATGATATGAAACACAATTAAAAATGTTGAGGTGAGCACAACAAATGGAATGGCGTGTGATCAAGTCACTATGATGACTACACCTGCCGGTTCCCAGTGTACCGATCAGCTATAGCAGCACTGGAGAGAGAGTTTTGCATAAGAACAGGATGGTGTGCCGGTGTTGCTCTGCAGTTGTGGGGGATGTAAATGGAAACACATCCAGCATATGCTATCACCCATCCTCCTTATCCTCGCTGCTTTCAACCTTAGGATGCAAAAGCACAACAGGATACAGTTACAGTTAAAGTCAGTTACAGATACACAAATCATGTACCACCAGTGTTATAAAAGGACTCATATATACTATCAATTAAAGTCACCTCTGTCTATATATCTAACCTTATAACAAGTAATATATCATGTGTTCTTTACTATTACTGAATGATGAATTTTTGCAATAGGCGTGGTGTCACATGACTTATAGGCATCATGGGTATTTAAGATGGGGACTTTCAGCTGTTGAGCAGACGTCTGAGGAAAAGCAGCTGGCTTGAAACATTACACATGATCAAAATCCTTTTACTGGCCACTACTTGTGTCTACTCTGAAAGATATATCCTTGATCCAGCACCCACTCCATTGGACACTGGGATGTGCGTGTCTTCTTTTACTGTTTATAAAGCACAGCACATTACAAACTGAATCTCTGCACTTAGAAGGGATATTCCATTTACTCTGCTGGGAAATGGTTGACTGGAATTCAAGCATCTCAAGGTTTTCTTCAGGAAGTGCAGGTACGCAAGGTACGGCTTTGACAGAAACAAAGTCATGGGACTTTCAGTGAAGACAAAATCCATCATCCAACATTCCATCACTCACCAATGGTCATATGACAGTAACTGAAAAAAGTCATTGGTACAAGCAGCTGAGCTTTTGAGCTCGGCCTTAGGCGCATCGATCGGACATCCACAAGGAGCTCAGAGTAAATCTGCTGCTCCTTCCTGTTAAAAGTTTCAGACATCTGATTAGGATGACTCATGAATGCCAAGGAGAAGTCCCGGGCCAGACACAGATGACACTGAAGGGACTGTACATCCCTGGACATGAATAAACTGCAGAAAATGAGAGGACACATACTCCAAGCTCAAGCTTTGATCGTAGAGTGAAGTCACGTGAGTTATTTTCTCAAGTGACAAAGCTCTTATTGAGCCAAAGCATACATCATACGTCCGCTTTCACAGACTAGTAAACTGACTTTGACTTTGGTGGACTTCACCTTTATTTTAAGATTCCAATAAGAGATCCAGCGATGGTACAACCGAGGTCACAGTGTAGTGTTGAGGATTTACCATAGAGCAGGCAGCTTGGAGAGGGAAGCAGGTGCACTTTTAACTTGCACGGCAGCCAGATGTGAGAATCGCAGGATCACAAGATCACAAAAAAATCAATCTCATTTCCTGTGAGGAGCTACTATCAACTATGGGCATGGTTTAGGTGTGTGTGACGACACAGAGAGGCAACGGTTCGGTCAAAACAACAATGGCGACTCCTAGTGAGGTTAGTGTTGATGCTGCAGTTGCATCAGAGTATTTAGAGTAATTAGACAGTATTTCCTCAATGACAACAGAGCAAAGAACGACAGTGAAGGTTCACTGGTTGGAAAAATGTTGTCCCTTTTCTCTTGACTGGCTTCATTAAGAGTTTGATTTACAAACTGGCTTCGCTATGGTTTGTTGATCTGACTGATTGAAGTTAGTTCGTAATAGACAGTCCTTCTGATCACTTGCCAAGTGTATTTTTGAAGTGCTTGACCTTTTCCAAACAGTTTCCAATGACGGCTGCTCAGATGGTTCCGTAGCAAACCATCTGGCACGCCAAGTTAGTTGCACTTGGCCTTGGAGCAGAAAGCATATTTTATTCAGATTAAGAGTCTGTTAAATCTCTTATACTATGTTCAAGTTGATCTTTACATCGAAGGTCGTGGGTCGACACTCACAAAGATCCGTGATGACCAGAAACATCCTGGTGGAGAGCAATGAGAAAATATTCTCAACTTTTTGTTAATGTTGATGCTGAAATAAGGACAGTGCTGGGTCGGGAGCGCTCCACTGAGCAGTGGAGTGGGAGATGTTTTCCTTGGAAAATCAATTACTAGAGACCTTTTCTCTCTGACTCCTGCGGCAGCAGATATTCAGCTCTGTTAAAGGGCTTTTCATTCATCTTAACAGCCGGTGTTATATAACACCCCCCAGTATCCCCAGATGTCTCCTAGCTCCTAGTGTCCCTGCATGTTTTATACATGAAAAGCCTATCATTGAGAGTATGGATAATGTGTGTGTCTGTATTCCCTGTGCATCTGTGCATGTGTGTGTTTGTGCTGTTTGAGTTTGGCCAACAGGACGGAGACAAAGCTGTTGCTAAGCTGGATCTTTCGCTGCTGAAGATATGCAGTGTTTGTGCTGGGTTGTTTGGGTGCCACCTCCCTGGTGGTGCCCTCGGCACTGGCACCCTGACCAGGACTCTCTTGGCTGGGTGCTGCTTGGATCAGTGGGTGTTCTCATACCTAAGTCCTGTTCTTCTGCAGCTTCAGTCTTTAGACATGGGTTAATATTAATATATGAATTAGACCAAGATCAGTCTTAGTTGAGGACTGGTCTCAGGTTTGAGTTCATACTAGAATCCATACATGGGTAGATGTGTGAGTGTGTATGTGTGTCCACAGCATAATGGCAGTCAGGCTCATAATGAGGCTCGGAGGCCCTCTGACCAGGCTTTTGAAACACTGGGCAGACACTTGGCACCCACGGGATACTACATCATTTGGACAAAGGGGTATTCATGGGCACATATATGCACAGCCATAGACTCACATCAACACACACACACACACACACACACACACACACACACACACACACACACACACACACACACACACACACACATTAGTGAACTTCAAATGCTCACTCTGCCCATTTATTTCGGGTGATTCAAATGCAAGAAACACAGGACAACAACTCTTGTTGATTTTTCTGTGCTGCTGCAGGTTCACCTGAGCTCACCTTGCAACATGACAACAAGTTGATAATAATGATTTACTCTTGACTTTTTGCCAGGTGAGAAGTGCAAAGCCCAGAGTTACATGTAAAACTTGACTTTTTCTTCCCTTATTGTTAAAAGTAAATAATAATGGAAAGTTGCCACGGTGATTTATCCCAGTAAAAAGAGAACCAGTTTGGTGGTACTGAACACCCAGAGTTAACCCTGAAGTTACCCCACTAACTCCAAATCCTGCTTGGTAGTACAGGCCTCAGGTCACCTAACCCCTGCAGCCGCCTAGTTATCTGTTAACTGCATTTGGGTCATCAGTCCTATTGCGTTGTACACACATAAGTGCAACATATTCTCATACAACAGTTTGTATGGTATCTTACGAAAATGCACATTTAACATATGATATCTAAAGAATTAGTACACCACAAATGGCATCATCACATTACATACTCAATATAAAGTTATACAGGTTAGGTTTGGGCAAGTAAAGTTATGTAGGTAAGGTTTAGGAAAAGAAACATGGCTGTGGTTTTCATGTGACATATGTATTGTAAAGCTACGTACTGAACGTAAAGTTACAAAGGTTAGGTTTAGGAAAAAAATAACATGGTGATGGCGTATCTTAAAATAACACAAAGTTTACTTCTTTCAAATGTGAACACAAACATCAGTCTCCTGTGGGAAAGTCCTGTGCTTGTTTGACCCATCCACCAGCCCAACATGTCTCTTAACATGGACTTTCACTCTTTATACTACTTCCTTCTTCACTCCCGTCAGTGCAGCATCAGCCTGCCCAGTTACATGGGCTATATACAAATTCCGGTGCATTTCTTTTTGTAGGAATTCATATGGACAGTGAATGAAAACAGCCTGATTCGTGACTGATTGTGTGTGACTGCTGACATAGATCAACACCTTGCCTTGCAGGCTTCTCTGACCAGTGGCCAGTAAACAACTATGAATTACAGCAGCAGCCAACAGGTGTAGCCAAAAACTGAGAGAGCTGCCACGAAATGCAGATATTTTTGCTCACTCGCAGGGCAGGCTTTCTCTAGCCTGTAATCAAATACAAACTGCATGCATGCACACAAATAAATCAATTCATGCTCACTAAGACACAAACACATCATCACGCTGTTCTGCCCTGACCACAGCAAGTACATATGTGGCCTATCCTTGTCTCTACATAATGGGCCATTCACTCACTTAATTGGTTACTATTTTCCACCACTTTTTCTACATGGACCTCTCAGCCTGACTCTGTAATCATGCTGACATGAGACTGTGTACAGTTAAAACTATCTGTGTACAACCATGCCTTGTAATGTCACGTTAAATGACTGCCCCTTCCATTCTTGTGAACGCGTAGTCTAAAGAACGCCTTGAGGGACTTTCTTCAAATTTGGCACAAATATCTACTTGGACTAAACGAGAAACCGATTGGATTGTGGTGGTCAAAGGTCACTGTGACTGTTTCAGACTTGTGAATGCAATATCTCAAGAGGGCCTTGAGGGAATTTCCTCAAATTTGGAAAAATGTCCACTTGGACATGGTCAAAGGTCAAGGTCACTGTGACTGTGAGTGTCTCAGTCTTGTGAATGCAATATCTCAAGAACACATTAAGTTTTTTTTTTCTTTTCTTTTTTTTTCAAGTTTGGCACAAACACACACTTGGACTCAATAATGAACTGGTTAGATTTTGGTGGTCGAAGGTCAAGGTTACTGTGACCTTGTGTCTGTCTCATTTTTGTGAATGTGATATCTCAAGAAGGCCTTGAAGGAGTTTCCTCAAATTTGGAAAAACGTCCACTCGGACGTAGTCAAAGGTCAAGGTCACTGTGACCTTGTCTCCGTCTCATTATTGTGAATGTGATATCTCAAGAAGACTTTGAAGGAATTTCCTCAAATTTGGAGAAACGTCCACTTGGACGTGGTCAAAGGTCAGCATCACTGTACCATCATAATGTTCTGCAGACACACTTTTCTGGCCATCACTCAACATCATAACTCAGGAATGGAAGGGGATACTGAATTGGTGACACTAATCTTGGGTGTCCACCATGAAACTGTGCTGATTGTATAGATCTTCTGTGCTGCGGGGTTGAAGATCTGTGTGAAGCATCCATGTTTTCAAAGACATGTACGTAAACTGTACATGCTACTTTACTATTTTGCTGAGGCAGTAATTCTAGTTTTCAATGTAAAAATGCCTCTGTATATGTGGCCCAAATTTGTAAAATGGCTGATTTGGGCACAATACAATGGACTAATAATTAGTTTTTGTAAGTAACATACCATGTCTACTGTGAAAATGGTCTATTATCATGTGTCTAGCCATGGTTGCATTCCTGCAATAGTAACAAGCCTAGGTGTAGATTCACACATTTGTTGAATGGCATAGCATAGCATAGCATATGGAATATAACATCAGTCAAATCAGAAGACTGCTTTGATGTCATGTTTTGTGGGGGAAGAAACTCAGCGAGGCATTGTGACAGAGAGAGAGGGCGTGAGACAGATTGGGTGGTTCTTGGTGGGCTGAGGTGTCAGGACTGGTACAAAGTGTAGCACCAGGGTGTACCAGGTCCTGTCCAACCCTTGTTCCCAACTGTTAAAAGAGAAATTGCATTGCCTTCCCACCACCAGTGCCCTCCATGGCCTGTAGACAGGGAATGGTGGAAATTCACAGGATATAGTTTCCCAGGACTTCAGCTCCATGTCCATGTTAAGTGACATGCAATAATGACCGCAGTGGGCATAGATCAGTCGACCATCCAGAAACACTTTCACACCACAAGCACATTAGACGCCAGCCCACTTACTGCACTTGTGGCACAGGGCTACAAGTTTCATAGGTAAGTACTGCATATTTGAGATCCATATGTATGTACACGTATGCATGTTGTGTGTGTGCCTGTGTGTGTGATTGTTCAAGATAACTCATTGGGTCAGCCTGAATGAAACATGCAGCAGGCGTTTGCACAGCACCTGTTGGCACATTCTTGTTAAACAGCATGTGTTATAAACTCAGATGACAGTTTTGATGTTTCTGTGTTCGTACTTCCTCAAAGATATCCAACATAAATGCAGTCAAGATGCTGCTCTGGGGTCAGTCACAGAGCTGCAAATAGCTCCAGCTTTATTGAATTATGCTGATATGAAGACAAATGATGATCCATGTGTGTGATTAAAAATTCACACTGTGTTGAAGAGACGTCACCCAAACACAAGTGAAGGAAGTCGAGAACCACAGTGAATGGATTCACATGACCTTAAGTGATGCATGTGTGCTCATTCACACACACACACACACGCACGCACGCACGCACGCACGCACGCACGCACGCACGCACACACACACACACACACACACACACACACACACACACACACACACACACACACACACACACGTATTCCACTGCTATGGGCTGAGGATCAAACGATCTGTCTGAAATGCCGCTGGCCGGCTCCACAGTTCTCACATGGTGTAGAGGAAGACAAGCTCAGCCTGACACACACACACACACTGACAGAAGAGGACAGAAGAGGTGCTTTTAGTTAAAGGATGATGTGTAATTGGTTGGCAACATTTCTATCATTTATCTCACCATTTTAATCTCTCTGGTATTAAAAATGTCTCCCAGTTGTTCAATTGTTTCTCTTCGACAGTTCTTCATTTACTTTTTTTGAACAAACAATGTTCATTGTTGTTTTTCATGTCTCTGGCCAACACTTTGGTTCAGGGCAGAATATCTCACCAATTGCTGTCCAGATTGTGGTTCTGTTTTGAATAATACTCATGGTTCCAAAAGGAAGCTTACCGTTGACCTGCTGATCTTTTAGCTATATGAGGCCAAAATAAGAACGTTTTTTAAATGTCCCAACATTTTTCAAGACCTGGCCATCAACTAGTTCATAGGGAGGTTTCTTTTTTTTTTTTTTTACTACAATTTGGGTTTAATTAGCATCACCTGGCAACTTCTACTAGTATTGATAACGATGTGCTCACAAGTTATTTTCTGAGCTCACCGAACGCAGCAACATTACAAAAAATGTGTACAGGTGAAAAAACAGGAGCAATCAGAAGAATGGATAAACTGGCAATTCTCTGGCAAGAATATGTGCTGTTTCCAGCTCCATTGGTCCGGTCCATCAGACGGCAGCAAGTGGTCAACAGTAGCGTGAGGCTAAACTCTAGACT
Organism: Epinephelus awoara; assembly: GCA_035609425.1. Classification (NCBI taxonomy): domain Eukaryota; kingdom Metazoa; phylum Chordata; class Actinopteri; order Perciformes; family Serranidae; genus Epinephelus; species Epinephelus awoara. The sequence goes on from CM069305.1 coordinate 9,677,166, forward strand.
GTTGACACTTTTTTATTTTGGTTAAGAGATATTTGCATTGTTATAGCTTTTGTTAAGTGGAAATGCAAACCAAGGAAACCAAGTCAAGGCAATATTTTATTGTGTTGGGGCGTTGGTGGCACATTGGGTCCCCTTTAAATCTTTCGGTTTGTATGTTCTAGACCCTTCTGCTTGGTGAGAGAAAAGACACAGTATCCAGGCTGAGCTGTTGGATGGAGTGTGTTTACTTTTCTGATTCGGTAGTTGATGTAACATTCTTCTTTTGTTTGAGTCAAAGCTTGGTGCACCAAGCTAGGCAACGGCATTGTAAGTGTGTCAGCTGAAGCCTTCAGTGCCTGCAGGCCCACCAATAATCACCAACCGCCACTGGCACTGACGCTCTTCTGTTGGCTTGTGGTGAAAACACCTTAATAATACACTTTAGTGTTTCTTGCCTCATCCATTTTTGCATATACCCCTGTATACAATGTAAATACTGTAATAATACGAAATAATTTGTAGATACCTTACAATATTACATCCTTTCAAATGTTTGTTGTGTTTTAAAAAAAGGATTTTATTTCGTTATCATAATTGCAGTTAGTTATAATGATATTAATATTATAATACATACTACATTTGTACATTTGTAATACATAATGATATTTGGGGGCATCTGTTTTTTTTTTATAATTTGAAAGTGATTAAAATACATCTCAGACCCTCTGGAATTAGTCACCACAATTCTCTGACTTAAGGGGTTAAGTCTGTGGGTTCCAGTTCACCATTTATTAGGTCGAGGGTCAGATTAGGGTTACATTCTTTAGCTCAGCTCTTGCATACTTCCTTTTCAGTATTTTAAAATAGGATTTGAAGAGGTTAAGTTTAAAGATAGAGATAAAGGAGGAAGTTGTATTTGATGATAATTCAGCTAATGGCAGCTGATGCCACACATGGAGGAGAATGATTATCTTCAATCCTCTTACAGCTCTCAGAAAGATATTTCTCCTAATGCCTAAAGGTCAACATGATTTGAGACAGATGAAACGTCACCCTGTTTCAGTACACGTGCAGGTTAGGTGAGCTGGAGACTCTAAATTTTAAATCTTTATGTGTTAGCCCTGTGTTAGACTGGAGACCTGCCAAAGTGTACACCACTGCTCTCTGAGGATAGGCTCCAGACCCTCCACAGGATAAGCAGGTAGAGATAATGGATGACTTAACTTTGCTGAGTCACTTATTTTAACAAGTAGAATACATCTGAATTTATAAATTGCATTTGATGTTATCTATACATTGGATACTACATTGCATTACATTCTGAGTCATCCTGTACTTGTATGGCCAGAGTGTTGCTCCATCTGCACTTGTGGCAGTAGACTACGGGCTCATTCATACTCCCTTGAAATCTAAAGTGAAATCTAACATAACTGCTCTTGATGGCAACTGATAATGGCCAATTAACAGGTTAATAATGGCTTTCTGAGCCTACAACGGCCCTTCTAACCCATACCTGTGAGGCTGATAGCCGCTGATAATGCCCATTCAATCATGTGATAGTATTCAGAATGGGTGTCTCAGGGTGGTAGCTCAATTTTGCAGGGGAATTACTGAACGATAGAACTGAGCAAGGTTGGGATTTGGCATAAAAGCTAGGTGTCTTTGGGGTTGTAGGAAGGTGTAGTTTAGACAAAGACTTGCAGTTTTTAAGCCTGCGAGGGACTGTCTCTTGATATCAAGTCTTTTGTTCAGAATCTGTTAAAACATGTTTGAAAGTAGATTAACTAAACTTTAAGTTATTCAGATCTAGTTCAGTATTAGTATAAAGTCGACAGAGCATTCAGCCGAGCTGTATCTGAGCTTCTCCTGGTAGAAAAATGAGCATCCTGTTTCTGATTTTCAGCCTATGGGAGAGTGTGTCCACAAACCAGCATGTTTGGCCCTCAATGAAAAAAGTTAAAGTGCAATGAATGGTCCAATAAAAAGAACCAGGTATTCTGAGCCCAATCTGAGCACCGCTCTGTAATTAATCCCTGAATCAATTTTATTACACCCAACAGTTTTATGATGCAGTTCACCGGTATGTGCAATGAAAGCACAGCAAAGCAACTCTTGTCTTACATGGTGTTTGAAAATGCCCGGAGATTTAGTTGCAGGACAATTCACACCATGAGTGCCAGATATAAATGGTCTCAGAAATTTGGTGAAAAAATAATAAAAACCTTCTGGACAGCAGATGTGTGTAGGTTGAACCAATGAGTCAACGCTGGCTGTAATGAAATGAGCAAACCTGTCCAGTTTAGATTATTTATTCAAGAAACGGACATGCTGGATATAGTATCTGCCTACAGAGTTATTTTCTTACATGCATCGTCTGTGTTTGGATAAAGAAACACTAACAGTTCAAAAGGATGTTGGTGATGGGTTTCTCTGCAGCATCATCCACAGCCTGCACAGATGGGGAACACTGAAGTTTACAGAGAGAGTAAAGACAGAGACATAACAGCTGCTTGTTGTGGGGTAAAATGCACAAATCACCACATGATGGGTGGAAAGGTCTCTCCATGGGCAATTGCCAAGGCTTGCTAGATTATCATTCTGCTCTCTTCCACTCACTTAAACAAATATGTTGGTATTAGTTACCCTGAAGACTGTCATTATATTTTCCATGGAGAAGAACAGGTCAGTCAGTTTCAACGAAGGAAATATAGCCCAAAGACACAATAGTGGAGACACAACAGATTTCAGCCCACAGGAATACTTCATCCACAACATAATCATCTCAAATACTCAGTTTAACTCTGTTTTGCTGAATTTGTGAAGAAAACCTTGTTTTCTGGCATACCTCCATGGTGAACTAAAACTCCAAAAATTCTTGGAATAAAACAAGGCCGTGTTCAACAGCAGAAGAACATAAAAAAAAAAAAGTTAACAAACTCACACATTTTCTGCAGTATAATCCAAACATTAATTATCTGGTCATATTCTCAGTACTGCCCAAACACCTGCATTTTCACTCAAACCTTACTATTTAAAACACTTCCACATGCGAGCAGCGCACCTGGGCGAGCGCGTGCGTTTGAACTCTGTTCAATATAATGCACTAGCAAAACGCTTGCCCAGGTGCGCTGCTCGTCCATGCGTAAGACTGTTTATGAGTTTTAGCATCAAAGTGATACGAAAAACTACCCTGGATAGACAACAATGGTTGTGGCAATCAAGGGATGATATGGGAGAGAGACGTGTTGTAAACTGGATGAGAAAACATGGGGGGAGGGATTCTTTCCAACACCAGGGAATATATCACACTCCAACGAGACTCAAGAGAATGGATCTACTCAAAAACGAAAAAACAGAAAAAAACACGGCACATATATGCATGCATTATGGGTATGTCCTTGGGTTTCTCCCCTGTGAAGGAACATTCTGGGTTATGCTGGTAAGTGGTTAGAATGTGAATTGCCCAGTTCACCAAGACTATGTCACTTGTTGACAGCACTGTAGTGCCAAATTTATATAAATTTGTATTTAGAATATTGAAAACTGGCCTTACAACCTGTGCTTGGATGATTCTAAGGTGTGGAAGGAGCCTCAAACTCCTGCACTGAATATGAAGATAGTTCAAATGATGGAAACTACTGGGTGTGAAAAGACGCTGGGAAGATTAAATTGTAAAAATGATATGGTTAATGAACAATGGGACAGTTGCAGCGGCTATATGTCTGGGGGGAACAATCTGATCATGTAAAGACACTGATGACTGGCTCAGCACTGCAACTGAACAGCTGCCTTTCCTGTAATAATGTCTGTGAATATTTGCTAGACTTCGTGCCTGTTTTTTTTGTTTTTTTGTTAATGATTCTCATGTTAAAAATGTAATAAAATACTAAGGTTTTAGTGAAAATGCTGGATAAATGAGACTTGGGTTATACTGCACGAGTTGTGTGAGAGACACTAAACTATATTAGTTTTGCTGTTGTTAAACATGGACCCTTGTGACTTCAATTTATCAAGAAATTTCTCTGTTTGGGATTTCTTCATTCATTGCAGAGGAATGCAAGATAAACAAAGTTTTCGTCATGAATCAAATGTGACGTGGGGTTTTTAATCGATATACAGATCATCATTCCATGGGTGAAGTATTCCTTTAACTAACCTGTCAGCTCCAGACACATGAATGCTAGTTTTGAACATGAAACAGGCTTTTTCACACACAAAATGTGCACTGCTGGAAACATTATAAGAAAATAGTATGCAATTGTGTTCAATAATGCTTTGCCCATTAAATAAATTCAGTTTGGGTTAAGGTTGCTGTATCACTTGTTATGATTTTTTGCAGAGAAATAAAAAACACAAACAGATGTGAGGTGGTCAGAAAAAAGCAAACGTGTGCAAGATGTTGATTCCCTGCATCTGATAAACTGAGTAAAAACTTAAATGTGTCACAGCGGCTTCTTTAGTTGCTTTTATTTTGCTCAGTCTGCCCCGCTTGTCCCTGCCTCCAGACTCTTCTCACTTCCCCCAGGCCTACTCAGCCCTGAGGAACTCCAGAGACCTGCCGTTCTCCACCTCAGATGCCCTCTGACCTTACCACCAATCCCCATCACCTGACTCCCACTTCCACCTGCTAACTTGTTCACATCCCCAAATCCCTTCCACCCGCTGTCACATCTGCCTTACATTACCTCACCAGTCCTCTGGTGTCTATAACCAGCTGACCAGCTCTTTCTCTTTGCCAGTTTGTCATGTTGTGCTCTTTTGTTGCTGCCATCTGTACCTGTTTTGATGTTCCTGATTTTCTGCCTGATATCTGCTGCCTGTTTATGACCCGTTGCTTTGCTCCCCTGGATTTATTTGCTTGTTTCTCGGCCTTTTCCTGCCTGAGAATGAGCTTGTCAGTTTGAACACAGACTTGGTAATGTCCTCTCTCTTCAACCTGTTCTGCCTCAGTGTCTGCATGTAGGACCTCGTACATACATGCATGACCCTATATTGTAGCCATCTAATAGTATGAGCTTTAGACATTTGGCACCTGACTAATGTCTGGCTTTTTTTTTTGTGGGAACATACAGGAATGTCATATAGGCTACTGGTGCCGTGGGTGTTGGGGGCATGGGGGGCTCTGTGTACTTAATCCGAGCTGGTCAGTCATGGTCTGGGACAATGAAATTGGGTCATTTCCCACCATTTGAGGGAAGGAACCTGTTGTATGAGTTTGCATTATTACTGCTACTGGCTGCCATTTCTCTCTGACACTGCGATACGCATGCTAGCTAGGCCTGTTGGTTGTTACCACTGTGAGTTTTAAAGATAGAAACAGTTGAAAGGAGGGGAGTGTTCAAGGCAAATTTACTTTCAAACAGTAATGTTTCTGTTTCTAAGAAAGATGTGTTATATCTAAACAGAGAAAAAGTCTTTACGTATAACCACATTGAGCCAAAGTGTTTGTGAGAATAAGATAACAAAACTTTTCGTTTAACCAGAAACAGACCCCAAATCACTTTAACCCATCAGACTCCATTTAAATAGTCATTTTATCATTGTAATACACACTTCATTCAAAGACAATATAAAACTCAGAAAGGTCATATTTGTTCGTCTTTCCGCAGTTCCAACAATCACCAACTCTGGTTTGATTGAAATAAACTTTTAATACGCCCAGTTAGATGTGAAAATATGCTGTCTCTATACATGTTAAAATGACTGTGTATTAAATGGAGTCTGGTTGGTTTGACAATGATGATTTTGGGGCTGATTCTGGTTAAGCAAAAAGGATCTTAGTCTTTAACAAAAAGGTGACTGTATGGATCCTTTCCATAATGTTGTAAGACACTTAAAATAATGATCTGAGGCTGTCAGTGCTTTCAGTGGATGTACATTGACAGCGCAGGGCTGTTGCAGCTGGTTTTGCCACTGCTGGCTGCAGTCATCTCGTTGAGTACCGGATCAGTTTCAGAAATTGTTGTTCCCAATAGTCGCTTAGACAAAAATTATGAGGAGACACAGTTGATTTATTTTAGAAACCAGTTGATACTGTTCTTGTTAACAAAAAAAAAAGCTTGCTCACACATACTTACTTTGTTTCCAAAGAAATGGAAAAACTGTGTAACACATTGGCCTAAATGCAATCTCAGAACCTATCAGCTATCGTCTGGACGACTAAGCTTTTTATTAGCTTTTTAAAAATACTTTTCGGCAATCATTTGTATATATATATTTATAGAGATAAGCCCAAATGACCTTTGCAGGGAAGAGGAAATCTTGGCCTGGATATTAACTGGCTACACTGGAACCCCAACAATACTGGCAGTTACTCCCCAAGGCTTATCGTCGTCAGACCAATGGCTGATGGGGTCTGAGATTGGTAAAGGAGAATGGAGAAGGAATGAACCATGAACGTTTGGGTCTGGAGGCAGCAGTCCCAACCTCAAAGCCACAGTGTTGAGCAGGGAAGTTACTTAGCAAAAGCCCTACAGTTTCCTGAGAAGAAGTCTAAAAAGCTGAGGATGGACATCAGTGTGAGTCTTGTGAAAGCAGAAAGCTGTTATGGAGAAATGGAAAGTGACATCCCTCATTCACTGTAAAAGGATTCATGCTTCTTAATAAATGGTACACTGGAGTGATGATTAGTGTGTTGAGTGGGTACAGCAGCAGCTGGATAGAGTCTGGGTCACAGTCACTGCTTAGACTGAGGCTGTGTTCTGATACACTCCCCGTTTATAATGAAGTTTACGATATTTACTTTCTGCCAGATCTAAATTCTGAGACCATTTATCAACAATATAGTGCCCTTAAAAATTCCACAGTGGAACAATCTGCTATCAGTTCCACAATGCAGTGTGTCCTTTATATATGGAGTAGTGAATGAGTGACCGGGGCAGTGATTTGGGACGCAGCCAGGGAAACAAATCCCATTTAGAGCACCTCAAGAGTGCTTTACATTTGTAACCAAGAGGGTAAAATAAGACAAGAGATGAGTGAATAATCTTTTTTTTTGTGAAATCTGGGAAGCTGTTTCAGTGATGCTTTAAAGCAGAGATCAACATGGCAACAGGCCCGACCTCCATGGTTGGGCTACATTGGTTCATACCCTGAATGCCCCAGCTCCTCCCCTGTGACGGCAGCAAGCTTCCCCTCAAGGCCCTGTTCAAGGATGCAACACAGTCCCACCACCAGTGGGATTCTGTCTCTACACACTGCAATCAAGGTTGATAATTGTTAATGGTAGCTCAGGGAGAACAATGTCAATTTGTACAATAACTCAAGGTGAGGAGCAAAAGAGGTTGGAGGAATGCAAGACGATGCTTATCATCTGTGCCGGACCTAGCACATTCAGTGGCCTGGGCAAGCTTTCCCTGCCCTGCAACCCCACACAAATAAAAGTATTATAGTGTATTTATTGTATTCACTACAAACAAGATCAAGAGCTTATTAGAACTCAACACAGATAAACAACTCACCCTAACCCTAGCAAACAATAATAATAAAAAGCAAATAATAAAAGAATACAGTGTGTTCAAATTTGCACATATTGTCTTCTTTGTCTGTTTTGTACTGCACCCCGGATATTGCTTTGTCAATTTCCCCCTACCTGCTTGATGGCCTAGGTGATTGCCTATAGGGAGACCTGCCACTGGTTATCTTTTTCAAAAAATAGCCCTCTTCCTTGTTAAATTTGTGAGAGACCACCAAATGTACAGCTGCATTTGGTGCTGCAGTGGCCCAATTAGGGAGGTAATAAGAAACAAGCTGCCACCCAAAGCAGTCCCTAAAAGTTAATGAAATTGGGTGCTTTTTCTTGTGACAGGGTCACATGGTTTCATTAAGTAGCATGTGTGTGAGTGTGTGTCTGTGTGTGTGGGGGGGGGTCAGTGGGGTAAGCAGGATCACATGATTTGTAGAAACAAATGAAGGCTAGCCGGAGTCTTTTTTTTAGAATATGAAGGCAGTCAAGTTAACCTTCCTCTCTGTGTTAGTGCAAGGACGCTATAAATCACCTACCTTGTGTGTGTGTGTGTGTGTGTGTGTGTGTACGTGAGAGGAACAATGCTCTGTGCTCCCATTGTGCACCACATAACTGAAAAAAGTAATCTCTCAAATGTGTTCATAATTTTTACTATTTTATCATTTCATCATTCTTGGTTTGACAATTAGAATCTGTTATTCCTGTATAATGTTGGGTGTGAAGGTCCATTAATGAATGTGTGGTTTGGGTCACATAAATAGTAACTGAGAGATCAACTGCTCAACAAGTATCCTGACACCTTGAGGTCCTGGATTGGACACCCCTATCCCAACTGAGCCAAGCCCTGTTGATTCACTATTTTTATGGCCCCACTGACCATGAGAGAGTTCAGCTCTGCTGCCCGTTGCACCTCTGCATGCTTAGAGATTTTCACTGTGGTGATAGTGTCTGACTTTGGCACAGGAGGTGTAAAGAAAATGGGGTCATGATGAACGCAACATCGGGGTCAAAGCATATCATGCTGCTTGACAATGAAAAATTTGTTGGCTCGCCGGGCTTCATCCATCTGCTTTGAGGGATACTGACTGTGTAATCGGCCATCTCTTTTTTTACTGCCTTCTCAGAAAAGCGTCCAGCTGAGGCCAAAAATCCCCCACTGGGGGCCTCTGGTGTTGGCTCAGGTGCAGATAACCACTGAGCTCCTTGTGCACCTGAAAAGGGAATGCTACACCATGCTGCAACAGCCTGAGTGCATCTGTAAGTAGTCTCAAACCTTGTTGGAGCTACAACAGGGATAGGTATAGATGGTACCGAACACCAGCAGACTCAGCTTCCCCCCTTGTGACAGAAAAGAGCTGTAAGGAAACTAGATAAGGCTCATCTGCAAGGATGGAACTGCAATAACTCTACATCTGAAGGGACAAATAACAAAGTTATCTGTCTGCCTCCTGATGCCAAGGGATAGCAAAATAGAGAGGGAGGAAGAAGTTGGATATTTATCATACCTTTTGCTCCACAGACTCTATGTCCAGTTGCTTCTTCAGTGAATTGAATTTGCTCAGGTGTTATTGGATGACATATGTAAGTGATCATGTAAATGTGAGGAGAACCCTGTCTCTGTTTAGAGATGCTCTCTGGTATCAGATGTGAATATCCTTGATCTCTGTTGGATCGTCCTTTGACTTCTTCTAGGGGACGCTGTGGGCAGTGTTGGTCTGGACTACCCCAAACATCTGGCTAGATGCTTTGAGAGTCCTGCGGCGTGAGGGAGTCCCACTAGGATGCTTTATGTGGTCCCTGAGGAGACCACTGGTGTCTGTTCCAGTCTTGAAAGAATTCTCATCATCCTCTCTTTGTACTTACTTGCTTGGAGGCCATCTCAGACATGCTGCACCTCCGTCTCTCTATCCTTCTCACGAACATTATTATTAATCTCTCACATATGCGGACAATCAGATGCTTACAACTCATAAGGCCTATTGAAGTTCGTCAACTTGATAAGAGAGTTTATAATGAATCATTGAAGAAGGCCATTGTATATTAGTTTGGTAATTCTTGCTTAGAAAATAAGTAGCCTTAAATTAGGCTAACATCTCTCCTGTGGTGCTACATTCGAGCTAAAAACTTGCTCTGCTAGTTTATTAAAATACATCCTTCTGGTGTTTATCCCTGGAGTTATTTTGAGCTGTAAAGGTTGCACAGATTTCACTCTTCCTGTCCTGCAGGGCTGTCCTCAAGTCGCCTCCATTACGCAAAGCTGTGTCTAGCAGATCCCCAGGACTCAGCAGTGTAACTGGCGAGTAAACAACTCTCCTAACCATTACTTACCACTTTCTCTAAATCACAGGCCTGCCACCACTCAAGCTCATTCACACAGCTCCATATGAAACAATGACATACCTGACATTAGTGTAGGATGACTGGAACTTGGCCTGAAGATAATCATTAGCGACTCTGAACATTGAGGCATGTCTGAATAGTTGTGCTTGGCCTGTTAATGACAGCCTGAAGCATTGGCCCTGACAGGCAGGCAGGCTGGCGTCAAGGTTGGCAGAGAGATATTGTGAGAGAGGGAAAGGGCGAGTGAACGAGAGAGAGAAGTTGGCATGAAAAGAGGGGGTCTGAACCGCTGCCAGGTTTTGCTGCTTAAATGGAGAACCAACAGCAGAGAGGGGCTCAGTTGTCCGGACCATTAAAACAGCACAACACTGTTTTCTTTTATTTCCCTTTTACATCTAGTTCAATAAATGTCCCCGGTTTGTTAGCGTGCACAGAGAGAATCAGGGCAGCGCCGCAGCAGCTCCTTCCTGCTGGAACTCTGTGGCTCTGAATACAGATCTGCTCCGACATCAGAACATAGAGCTCCTCCCGTCGGGACGTTTGCAAAATCAGATCGGTTGCACACATTGTAACTTTAAACACACGCTATCCATCACGATAAGAGAACTGCTTGTAGACACCAAAGACATGAGCCATAACTGAGACATGAGATCCCTAGTCAAACAGAACAGGGCAGGGATTAAGATTAAATGTAGAGATATTCTGTATTTTTCTCATAGCCAAAAAAAATCACTTTTTTCCTCCAAACCCAACGCACAATAAACTGATTCAACTCAAGTGTATTTCGTGTATCAAAGCCTGATGTAGCTGATGTCAGCTCGTGACAGATTTCTTTTTAAGATCATCTGCTCCTGGCACAATACTGCAAGGGTTTACATTATGTAGCCTTTACAGCTACATGTAGCTGCATGCTAACATCAGGGAAACAATATTGAGTTCCTGCCCATTCAACTGTCCGACCAACCGCAAGCAGCACCACCGATCTCAAGCGTGCTGACTGGCAACCCTCTTTTTATAGCATCAAATAACTAATTAAAACCAAAGTTATCAGTGTGATAAGAACAGCCTAAAAGAAAAGACACCATCTGTGAGAAAAATGTATCTGATGTGCACTTTGATCCTTTAGTCTGGCCCATGTCTCATCCGCTAACATGGCAGGGGGCGTGCTTTATGACCTGTACTGCAGCCAGACACCAGGAGGCAATCAAAATGTTCTGGCTTTACTTTTGGGGAGCTATCATGTCGTCAATCTTTATTATACAGTCTGTGGTGCCTGGGCAAGCACTCACGCTACAACGTGACCGATGCGCTAATGAGTGTAAACAAGGAAGCAGACCTGAGCGGTCTTGTAAGGAGGCAGGTTGGGATTTATAATGGGTCACAAAAAAACAGACTTTTCCCCAGGACTTTCCTCTGGAGTGTGCTCCTCAAAATGTTTCTTTTCCTAAACCTAGCCTTTGTAACTTTAAGTTAACGGAATTTTTAACATTGGTGCGGCGCTAAACCATAGTGTCTTACCAATTGTTGTGCATGCCTTTGTAGTAGGATATAATACAAACCATTCTATGAGAATAAATTGTTTCACTGTATTAAGGTTATTTTCCTTATGACAAGCGTAACAAAAAATTGCTTGTCGTACGCTGATGTCTCGATAGCTAACTAGCTAGGTAGCTAAAATTACGTAATTGCTGATTTATGCATGACAGTCCTGCTTTTTGATAAATTTCCATGTAGCATTCCCCTCCTTTGATGGTTGCCGCACTTGTTACCACTCCTTAAATATCAGTGCAGACTGACAGGGTAGGAACTTGGGGTGCTAACGTCAGCCTACGAGCCTCGTAATGAAGCTTTTATATTTGATGACTTGTGTAAAAGATTGATACTATAAAATTTAAGGTGTGAATAAATTGTGAGCGTCAGCGCTTTACAGTCTCCATCAGATTAATGGCAAACATCATTGTGAAAGCACCATTACTGCCATAGTTGCATCTGTTCACACAAACGCCATCCACAACTATTGATGCTTCAGGGTCTTGAACGGTTGTCCCATTTGCAGGATACAGATTTCACCACCACTTCTTGTAACTCTGTTCCGAGGGGCAAAGGGGCACTTGAAAACAAGGAGTAGTGGTTTAAAAAGGAAATGAGATTGGGCCTATATAGGATGTCCAGCTGCAACTTTTAACAGAATATGTGAGTCACACACACACGCCGACCTCTGGTTCACACAGTGTCTGACCACATGTTGAAACTTTAGACAGTGTGACCACCACTATGATCAGTCCAAAACAAGAGAGCACGCAAACATACACATGCTACAGCGACACTGAGAAGCAAAGTTCTGCGAAGACTAACCGCTCTGTTTGCTCCTCTGGTAGTGTTTCCAACAGTCAGATATGTAAATGTTTGTGTGTATGAGTCTGGTGTTAACAACACTCAGACCAAACTAGAAGGAGGTCATTTTTCATGACACAAACATCACATTTTGATGACTAACTCCTGATGTTGATCCTAAAGTGTCCAGCACTGGTTTCAGCTGGAAAATATCATTACTTAGCTTTCTGCCAGGTTAAGAAGACATAGCTGCAGACTTTGGTCTCTGTGCCGAATGGCATTCGTGCAGAGAGAGAGGGTGAAAGACACGAGGGGGAAATAAACAACATGGCGATAATAATGAAAATGATTTTTCCTGCCTCATTCTGAGCTTGCCGTGTATGCGTGTGGCGTTTGTTGTTCCTCTGTCATGTTTTCATTCTGACTCTGAGACCAGATGGTCAGCAGGCACTGCATGAGACGACTGAATCAGCCTGTCCACATCCTCACGTCTCTCATCACCTGCATTTACAGCCACCTCTGTTTTGATCTGCCTCCATGGCACATGTCTTTTTTCCTCATACTGGTTAAACCTTTTTCTCCAGCACCAGGCCTGTATATCATCCCTACATGAAGCGTACAGCTATTGAATAATGCAATCTGCAGAGAATAATGTCCACTTGGGCAAGATTTAGGTATGATTATTGCTTATTCATAATTTTCATAGACATGCTCTCTAAATACAACTCATCAATGGAACTGTATCTCACAGCCTGAGGGTGAATGGTACCATCAAGAGGGAAAAGCCCCATGATGAAGTTAATGTTAGCCAGCAAACATTCAAACATTCCCTACACTGACCTTTTCAGTTCCACGTCAAAGATGTTGTGAGGTTTTTATACTGGGGAAAAATTGAAAAAGCCTAACTACCATTTGTAACACAAAAAAGCCATAAAAAAATAAACAAAAGTGTTTTTCAACCTGAAAGTTTCTTTTAATTCCTATACATGCAGAGTGCAAAATACAAAGCTGACCAAGAGCTGCAGACATGAGAAACTAACCAGCACAGGGTTACTTTTGTCTATTTCTGCAGTTGTCAATGAAGTTGTCCTATGTACAACTCAACATTTTATGAAAGTCTGAGTTGAAAATTGGCTGTATCCATAAAGCCTTGGTTGTATACAATACAGGTACATTAATTCTATTATTTTTGAGAGGTGCAGAATATGTAGAACCACTCTTGATCAACAAACTCATAGAAGGCTGTTCTCACAAACTATTTGTATGTTTTCGTATGTATGTTTAAAGTAAGGCACCCAAATTCTTAGATATCCTATGTATTTTTAAAAGCTGTGATCACATGACCGTTGTGCTACCAGGAGTAAACAAGGAAGTAGTCCTGAGCAGTCTTGTCAAGAGGCAGGTCGAGGTTTTGGATGGGTCACAAAAACCTGAACCTTCACTGTAGTCGCGTGCTCACCATGTTTCTTCTCCTAAACCCAACCCCTGTAACTCTATATTAATTACATAACTGTACATCAAGGAAGTAACATCATTTGTGTGGCACTAATTCGCAGGATATCATACGAAACATTCTATGAGAATGCGTTGCTCTTAGTAGCTCTTGGGAGCAATGATGTATAAACCAATGACTAAATTGCAGACACACAAACCAACTGTTAACCGTGTAATAATGGATAGATTGTAAACGACTGCATGAATGCATCCATTTCATCTTGTTTTTCCTCATTTGCACCACTGAGCTAACGTGGCTTTAAAGAGATCACCCAGAGGATCTGTTGATGACATTATGTTGTTATCAGTCTGCATTAATAAAGAACTGTTACCTTACTGTACCAGTAATTGTAACTGAGGTAAACCAAGTTAAAACAGTTAAAAAAATGCAATAATTAAAAAACTAACTCAAACTAATGTGTAATCTATTAACTGAATTGAAGTGGTAGTGTGTCCAATATCTATTCATTTTTTTGCAATTCTTTATTGACCTTCACATAAAGTTAATCATCTGGCAATCACCTGTTCACCAATCTTTATTTTGGACATTTAACTTTGGAGACGTCCCTTATAGAAGTGTAAAATATAACAGTTTCCTCTGGCATAATTTTATTCATTTCTGCAGTGATTAGTGCTGGCAAAAAATTAATGAATGATACTTTTCAACTAATTCGTTTGTGAGTTTGTTACATATCGAGTCAGCACTTGTACATACTGCCTCCAGCAAACAGCCTCATGGTAACGCTTTAAAGTCCTTCACAAAGTCTCACCTTCTCAACGATATATGTGTAATGTGCAGTGTTGTGCATGTTGACACTTTAGAGCCAGCTTAAAGTTCAGTTCACACATATTAAAATGAACTTGTTGACATTCATAGGTCATAGTTTGAATTTTATATTAGTCTAAAAACATGGGCTAGTTTATGTTGTTGTCTTCTGTTTTTTTTTTTTAATCAAATTTAAATCTTTTTTTTCACCTGGCGGGCACAACTTGTGTGTACTTATGAACAACTCAGTGAGTTACAGATTCCTTGAGAAAAAATCGAAGTCCTTCAAATATCCATACAAACTGGCTTTAAAGTGCCCGTAACAGCGGGTGTTGTGTCGGCAGAGAGTGAATGATGAGCACTTTTAAGTTCATAAGGTGAAAACTGATACATTTAGTTCACCATTCATATGTATAGAGGTCTGAGTTCATGTTTAGATTCATGAGTTTAGAGATATGAGTCAGCAGCCACAAGTGACAGAAAAATCATTAAAAGCCGACAAAGAAATATTCAGAGTGATTTTAAACTATCTAAGCCCCTATAGGAAGATGTGGGTTTGCTTAAAACCACCTCAAGCAACAAATAAAATTAAAAGGATACTTTGCTGATTTCTTACAAGGTCTACGTTATTGATTGGGCATTTTGCATCATTCAGTAGACTTCGGATGGCAGAGGGGTGGGGGGCTCCCAGGGAGCTGGCACCTTAACATTGTTCACCTGCACACACTCTCCACACTGGAGTGACACAGACCTGGTTGAAAATCAGAAAGTAAAAGTATCCCTTTAATTCATGAAAATATGGCTTTATTTGAATTGTTTAGACCAGAAAAAGAATCCCTTCTGTTACTGGCTCTGCAGCATTTTGACATTTTCGTGTAATCCAGTTAACCGCCTACTGCAGCGTTTACCAACCACAAGCCTTTAATTCTACTGTCCCAGATGTGCAGCTCAGAGCAGAGGCCAAGACTTTAATTTAGCTATCCATCATGTGAGTGTGTCTTGAGTGAGTACATAGTGCAGATGACTGTATGTGTGCTTTTTTAATACACAGGGGGATGTGAGGAATTACTGCTGGGAGGAGACTTGTAAAGTAAGCTGGCGGACAGCTATCCTGCATGAGTTGCTGAAACTGCATCCAATGTTAATGTCTGTCTCTTATTTAGTTTTACTGAACATATCTGATCAACTAGCAGCTTGACTGAATAACTGGCATCTACAACTGGATATCACTTCATCTAGAAAAATCCTCTCTTCAGTCCCTAGCATGGGTCAAGCTCCATAAGCACTGGATCCTACATTTCCCATAATGCAACTCGAGAACATCTCTTGCTGGTTTGCCCCCTTTCAGACTTACACGACTGTGTTTTCTAATGCGGACTTCCTGCTACAAATTTATAGTCTTCGTGCACAAGTTGAGCTAACCCTAATGGCATCATGATGACATCATCAGGGTTCATGTCTGAGAAAAGCCACAGCAGAGCTCAAGTTGTGATGATATATGATGCCCTGCTTTATTTTTAGCTTCTCTAGCACACCATGGTACAGACCGTTCTCAACAAAGAACAATAAAAAGGTTTCTGTGACACTCTGCTGCAGTTTGACCATGCAATTATATCCATGGTTTGGCCGAAATGTAAGACTTTAGTTGTATGTGTAGTCAGAAGAGTAGCTACAGAAGATTAACATTGTGACCTGTCAGTTCAGGGCAACAGAAACCACAAAGACCTCCCAAAAAGTGTGACACACAGTGGCCTCCTGGGTGAAACACAATATGGTTATCGTTGTGAAGTGGTTATGATTTGATTTTGGCAACAAAACTACTTGGTTTAGAAAAAACATCACGTTTTGATTTAAAAAAAAAAAAAAAAAGTAAATCTGTTATGGCGTTATGGTTGGACATTGACAAAACTTGAATTAAAACAAGGTTGACGTTTGGTTTCACATAGGACACAAACAGTGGCCTCCTGGGTGAAAGTCCTGTGTTTGTTCGACCCAACTATCCACCCCAACTTCCTCCCTATGTGGACTTTTCTGATCTTTATACAATGTCAGTTGCTTTGAGCTTTAAATATTGCTGCGGGTGGGTAGACACTGGAGGTAGTTGATAGCGTGGTGCATCTCACACAGACACAAAAGGGCGCCTTCATCGTCAGTGTCACATGCTGAGGAATGTGACAAATCCTTTGGTATTTTTTTTATGGGGATAGGCTGAGTGATTATGTCATCAACACATAGAGAAAAAAAGTCATACAAAATCTGGAAAGATCCCAATGTACAAGACACTAACAACACCAATAAACAACTCAGGATATAATTTTTTCCGGCAATGTACTGTAGCAGGCTATAGTTCAATTCATGTGACAGTTTTTTGGTATGGCTCTCACGTGCAGCGTCCTGCAGTTTTATTTTCAATCAGCAGAGGGTGTTTGTATCTTCAGAAGCTCAGGAAGAATGTCACATGTGGCGTCTACTTCCTTGCTTATGACAGTCGGAGCACGTGCAGTAAGCTCCAACACACAGCCAAACATCCTGCTGCAAAGGAAATCCAAAAAAAGAAAAAAAAAAGTGAACTGTGAGGAGACTGACAACAGACAAACATCGCTGAGAGACATCTGACGTAACTACAGTCCAGCTCCAGCATGGAGGAACACTGTAGAGCATCTTTCATCTCATCTGTATGCCTGTCCACATTATTAAAACTGTGTGTGTGTGTGTGTGTGTGTGTGTGTGTGTCACACTGTGGGATGACAGGAACTTCTCACCATGGGAACTGTGTGAGGGGGAACACAGGGTTCCGGCAAGACTCAGAGAGAGTTGAACACCCGCACACACACGCACACACGCACACACACACACACACACACACACACACACACACACACACACACACACACACACACACACACACACACAGAGTTCTGTTTGTATATAAACATGCCTCATATCCTCCATTCTGTGGTGGAAACATGCAAATCATCCACAATTATACTTGAGGGAGACTGGGAGTCGTTCTCAGTGACTCTGTTGAGTTCCTCCGCGCACACATTAACTGTGAACTCCAGTAAAATGCTTTAATGTTGTATTGAATTACGAATAATCTGTAAATATCTCTTTTGGAACATCAAAGCAAAAATAATTTTTACATCTTCTTTCATAGCTTTGGTGGTTGCTCCTGTTTGACATGATATGAGAGCATTTAATGCACCTCTTAGGGCTGGCAGTCCCACCAGCAGAGCCCCCAGTCCCACCGGATCTGTACCAAATCATCAGCAGGCATAAATAATTAAACATGAGGTGGCTTTTATGAAACAACAAACACAACATGTTTTTAAGAAATAAAATGAAGTCTGCTGCCTGAGCTAAAGGCAGCTCCTTTAATGTTTTAACATTCCCATGAAGCAGGAAGATAATTAGGATTGTACAAGTATAAAGACAACTAACCAGGAGGTAGCATGAAAGTTTTGCCCTTAATTCAGTCTGTTAGGCAAGTCATGCAATGTTCCCAAAAGGCATCATAAATCTAATTGTTTCAGTTGTAGGTATTTGGTTAGAGATGATTCACTTTATGTGTAAGGTTAGACATAGCTGTGGGCTGAGCACTCATGTTTTATGAACAAGTGGTGTACATGCATTTTAGGACCCAAGTAATGTCACAGACCCACATTGCCTGTATGATATATCAAAAGTAAGCAGCATCTCTTTCTCCCTCCTTGGACCACACAAGAAGTTTGCTTCCCTAGTTTTGCACAGGCCTTAAAGGAATACTTTATCCACAGAATGAATGCTTGTATATCAATTACTCACTGTGTGTTACCTTGAATTTGTGAAGTAACCTTTCTTGCATGCCTTCACAGTGAACGATGAATCCAAAAAAGGCAAACTGTCTTCATGAATTTAGGTTATCAGAGTGTTAGTAACGTTCTCCAATTCTGCTCTGTTCCTCTCTCTTGTTGTGGACATTTACCCACAGGTTATGCCACATTTTCTTCACTGCTTCATGGTCAAACAACTCTCTAAAGGCTTTTGGCAAATGTGGAAAAAAAAACACAGAGTCAAACCTAAATAACAGATGAAAGTTTTGGAGTCTTTGTATAATTGATTGTATACAACGTGAGGCTGCATTTAGTTATAAATGTCCATTATCTTTAGCAAGTCACCATCTTGGAAGCTAGGAAACAAGAAAACCAGGACTGATGTAGAAATCCGACAAGAGCATTCTCATGTGTAACTGGACATCAGTCAAAACTGAATGGCTTACCAATGTGTGTGGAATAGGCAGAAAGAAAGTGCCCTATCAATAGCCAGCTGATGGCACCATCTGCAACAAACACAGCCTGTTTCTTGCACCATGGCCTGTAGTTTCACTAAACTGCACTGAAATTTATAAGTAAACTTACAGTATACCAACATGCAGCACAGAAAACATTGAATGAATTCCAATGTTATTATCATGACTGACATTCTATGTGGGTTCATAATTGCATTACTTTTCTTTGAAAATGTTTAAGGTCGTAAAATTTAATTTAATTTAATAATTTGACAAAACGATTATAGCAGTGATATCATGGAGATCCTTCTCGGTGCAGAACACTGCAGCCTTGTCCTTTAACAGTGTCATACAGAAATGTAGCAACATTAAATGTAACCACATTAAATGTGTCCACAAAGCAGATTAAGCAACTGATGGAAAATTTCTGTTGAGGACCCGGGGGATTTCACACACACCAACATCCTCTGGGTCACTGTCAATGTATGGTGTGTAAGAGTGGGAGAGGTGGAGAGGTCAGAGATGTGGATGTGGTCTAGGGGGGGACAGGGAGAAGCAGGCTGAATACACTACAGGCCTCTCTGTATCTCTCACTGGATGTGCTCTGGTTTGATTTCTTTTTTTGTAAGCTTATTCTGTCCTTTAAAATTCATAACACGGCAAGTCAAGTGGAAAGCTATGTGCAGACATATCCGAAGGTGGAGAAACGACAGCCCACCTCATAACCAGAAGGTCATTAGTAAGCAGGCCAGCTCATTGACCTATTTGACTCACTGTAGTTGACAGGATTTAAAACAGCCAAACCCTCATTTTTGTGGCACTTTTAAAAGACAAAGTCCTGTAAACCATGAGGTGGTCATGTGATGACTGTATGGACTGGTTGAGTCTTCCTGATACACTCCTGACTACATCAGGTGGGAGGTAGGCAAAGGGAATTTTCATGATCCACAGAAGTCATGTGATATGGTTGACCTACTATTTTACTGTATGAACTGAAAGCCATGGAGGGGGATAGTGGTACAGCAGTCAGATGAGTTAGCTCTTATCTAGAAGATAGGAAGCAGAAGGTAGATGCTGGCGGGGCAATGTCTATCCAAGGTCTGTAGATTGTGGTATCCCACAAGGCAGTGTACTTGGACCACTCTTTTTACTCGAATTAATAAATGACCTGAGGTCTGTTACTTTAGGTGAACTTTTTAAGTGCTGATGACTCTGCAGTACTGGTTTCCCACAAAATAAACCATAATTGAAAGTGCGCTGAGTTCAGAACTTCTTTATGTCAGCTGGTAAATGACAGATGATAAGCAGAATCCATAATGTTTGGCTCAAAGATAAATCTGAAACTGGTTTTAATATTGTTCTAACCTCACAGCTAAGGTGGAGTCAGTTACCTTGGGTGAATGCTGGACAGAAAAGGTGTTCAGGTCAATCAAAAAACACGCTTCTTGGTCAGAATTTCCAAATTTTTGGACAAGACAGGAGCTCTTGTTGAGCCTTATTCTGGCTATCCCTGCTGTTAATGGTACCATGGGTTAACTCCATACCTTAAAAACAGATTTAAGACATCTTAAAATAGGGTAATTAGGGATATACTTCATTTCTCCATGAGTACTCACCTAGTAGGCTGTTCTTATACACTGTTCACATGTTTACCCAGGAATATTCATACATATCCCAGGTAATCATGAGCTTGTAATTCGTTTATGAACCACGTATTCTGGAAGGCTGTGATCACATGACTAAAGAAGGAAGCAGTCCCGTAAGGGGGCAAGTTGGGGTCACAAAACTTGAGACATTCTCCCAGGACTTTCCCCAGGAGACCAGTATTCAGAACCATGCAATCTTTGAGTGAACGACAGTAACTTTTCTTGCTTAAACCTAACATTTGTTACTTCACGTTATGTATGTAACTTTACGTTAAGTACATAATGTCATTTGTGGGATGCTAACTTGTAGGAAATGATATGAAGCGCTGTATGAAGATACATTGCATCTTTACCCATCTAATTTTGAGAGCCTTGGGTGGTTCAAAGTAAAGGAAAGAGTCTCTCAGATAGAGTTGTGCATGGTACACAAGATCATACCTGATTGTGTCCCTCAGTACTTAAAAAATGCTTCATAAAGGTGAGGGATATTCACAGCCATGCCACAAGGGGCAGTTCTACTCAGTTTGATCCTCCCAGTTTTAAGACTAACCTGGGGTAGAACTTTTTGGTAGAACCTGGAAGTTTTGTGGAAGAACTTTTCTGTACATGGCAGTGAATCTATGGAACAGATTGCTAGGTAATCTTGAAATCATATGCAGCTTAGGACGTTTCAAGCTGGTGCTGAGGAATTGGCACAGAGAATATTTACAGTTCGATATTTCTGATAATACGGTGTATATGATTTATTTTTTGGTTCGTCATGAATAATGAATTACAGTGAATAACTTAATCAATTTTAAGTATAGGCACAAGTAGATCACATTTGCATGGTATTGTATTGTATTGTTGTTTTTATGATTCATGGTTTTGTGTGTCATTCTTGCCTTGTCAGATCTGCTGTCCAATACCCCTCACTTGCACACCCCCCATCCCCCAAACGACCACAATGGAAATAAGCCTCAGGGCTTTATTGTGTTATCCTGACTTTTTCCTCTATGTAAGCACCCACAGCCTTGGCTCAGCTGGTGTTTTTCTTTTTACAAAAATAAAATGGTCTAATAAAATCAATTAACCATCAAACAAGTGACAAGTCAGAGATGGATTCTGGAATACTTCTGGAAGACCACAACTGTTGGATAGTTGGTTATGTCTTCTGCATTCAGATTAAAGAAAATCAAATTTCCCCGAACCTCTGAAATGGGACTGCCTCATCAACCCACAATGACCTCTTCAGTCTTCAGATACAGAGTTAGAGGCAGGCGGCTCTGTGTCTGAAACGCAACCTGAATTGAATGTAAAAATACAAAACCACCCTTCTGGTTTTCAACAGCAGTTTTACACTAGATCTTTATAGAGGAAAAGCATTGATCCACTGATCTCTGTTGGCTGTTTTTCAGAGCACACTGGGGCACACCTGAATTAAGGGATTAATTGGATTAACTGGAAAGATGAAGCAAGGTGACTTTCGAGTTTTACTTTGTTTCTTCAGACTTTGAATGGAATGTTTTTTATAATGATGAAATGGCTGCTAGAGTCTTTTGGATTTGGATAAAGCAATTTCTGGGCTGTTTCTCGTTAGACAAAAAGGATCTTACTCTTTAAAAACATAACACAAACATAACACATTACGGTCTATCTCTGTAGGGATCTCTCACATAATATTGTGAGACACTTACAATAACAACCTGAGCCTGTCAGCAGCAACGACTAACACTTTTAAAAATTGCAGCTGAACATATTGCAGAACCTTTGACACATATTTTCAACCTGACTATAGAAACTGGAATAATACCTAATGTATGGAAGACAGCATATGTCACTCCTTTATTAAAAGGTGGCGACCCATCAAGTCCCAATAATTATAGGTTGATATCTAAACTATCTGTTTTAGCCAAGGTTTTAGAAGGGATCATAAGTGACCAGTTGAAAGATTTTTTAACAACAACAAAAATAAAACATTTTAAATGAATTGCAGTCTGGTTTTCGTAAAAAACACAGCACTGTCACTGCTACTATGAAAGTGTTAAATGACTTCATAAGTGCCATTGATTCTAAAGAATATTGTGCTGCATTGTTTTTAGATCTGACAAAGGCTTTTGACACAGTTGACCACTCTATCCTGTCTCAGAGATTGGTGGATATTGGAATTTCTTCAAAAGCTGCCAAATGGTTTGGAAACTATTTGAGTGGGAGAACATAAAATGTTCAGGTTGATGGTGTATCCTCCAACTCCTTGATTATTCAAAACGGCGTCCCCAGGGGTCCATATTGGGTCCCATTTTATTTACTATTTATATAAATATCTTGTGTCAAAATGTAACTGACGCAAAGTTTCATTTTTATGCGGATGACACCATTTTGTATAGTTCCACTTCATCATTAGCAGGTGCCAGAGAACATCTGCAATCTGCCTTTAATATCGTTCAGAAAAATCTTTATAAATTGAGACTCATACTCAATTCTGACAAAACTAAAATGATGTGCTTTTTGAAGTCAAAGAATACAGATGATGATGTTTGTCAGATTGTTACGCTAAATGACAAAGTGATTGAATGAGTATCAGTCTACAAATATCTGGGATTTTTCTTAGAAGAAAATTTGTCTTTTAAACATCACATTGAGTGTCTTACGAAAAAAAGTTAAGTTGGGTTTCTATTTCAGAAACAAATGTTGTTTCTCCTTTAGTGCAAGAAAAAGACTTATACAAGCAGCATTTCTATCAATACTTGACTATGGTGACATTTTATACATGCATGCAAATTTATCTTGCCCTAAAATGCTGGATTCAGTGTATCATGCAGCATTAAGATTTGTAACTGACTCTGGTTTTCGTACTCATCACTGCAGCTTGTATGAGCGTGTTAGTTGGCCTTCTTTGCACAATCGTAGATTGGAACATTGGTACATTTTTCTTTATAAGGCCATATTGTGTGATTTGCCTTCTTATTTATGTTCTCTCTTGATTCCTAAAGTCACCAGGAGCTGTAATCTGTCATGTCATTCCTCGAACACGAACTGTCTTTGGATTACCTGCCAAGTATGGAACATTATAAAAGTAGGATTAAGGACTATTTGAGTACTGAATGCACATGTCCTGTTACTGAGCGTTGCTGGTGATTATACTGTCTTGAAGTGAATTGCCAACTGTTTTGTAACTGTTTGTTTCATGTTGTCTGTTTTAACCTGTTGTGTTTTTAGGGGAACTATTATGATGCTGTCTTGGCCAGGACTCCCTTGCAAAAGAGATTCTGAATCTCAATGGGACTATTTCCTGGTCATTTAAAGGTTAAATAAAAAATAAAACAAAAATAGTGGATGTAAATAAGCAGGACCAACCCTAAGTGGTTACCCTGCATCCTGTTTTGCTCTTGCTCAGTGCTGGACCAATTTAAAAAATGGTGTCTCCATTAGTCACTTCGACGCAAAAACATGGGAAAATAGGGTCCAGGTAGAAAAATACAGAAGTGCCTTTATATATTTAGATACAAATATATGGGGTAAGTGTCTAAGCCATGGTTGAACCTTGTGCATTAGTTTCTAGAAAGACGCAATTCAGTTGCAAAGGAAACACAATTATGTCCAGTCCGTAGGCCAACATAGTTATACCATTTGGATGTTGGAGCAATAGCTATCAGACCGATATGTGGACGCCGAATAGACTGAGCATGCAGTTAGTAGTTAGCTTGTAATGCACTTTAGAGGATGTCTGTAGGCAATTAGGAGATGTTCCTTTTAGATTGTGTTTGGAGTCTGCCTCAAAGCAGAACCGTCTCAGATTAGCTCTTAGAGTCGCTGTGGGCCTTATAACTGACCCAAAAGTAGACCAGCTTAGAGAGTATATGTAATATGTAGCAGAACCACAAAGATTTAAATGAACCAGTGTTGGTTGTAGAAGGTACATCACAAAACAACCAGAATATACCTGTATTTCATTTTCCCACTGACCTGACATGAACTATGTGGTGCTAGCTAGGACATCAGTAAAACACCGTGTGACGGAAGTTCCCCCGTCATTTTCAATCCTCCAGCAACTTAATGAATGTCACTGTGAATGCAGCACATGTTCAGTGGAAGCGGACACACACTCAAGAGTTCATGCAGGACCAATCCAAACCAAACACCTTGCACAGCAAAGGCTGAATGCACGCAAGGAGCAATTTTAGTGGCAGGAAATGAACCATTGAGGGCACATGCAGGGCCAATGCAAAGGTCAGACTGCATGCAGCTCTGACTGCAGCGCCAATTGAAACAAAAAGCTTCACGTACCCTCTGGAGTGGCCACCTCGTGGCAGCAGAAAATATGAAAACATTACATCTGAAATGTTATTACCCTATAAATGCATAATGATGACACAAACGTCCACATGGGCTAAAAAATGAATGATTAGAATTTGGTGGTCAAAGGTCAAGGTGACTGTGACCTCACAAAACATGTTTTTGGCTGTAATTCAGGAATTCATACTGTGACACAGTTTCACCCCAATGTCTAATAGGATAAAATAATGATGTGATACCATTTTATATCTAGAGGTTCAAAGGTAAGCTTCACTGTGACATCATAATGTTCTGCAAAAGCACTTTCCTGGTCATTATTCAGTGTCATATCTCAGGAACAGAAGGAAAGACATTTGGTCAGTTACTGAATTGGTGACACTAATCTTGGGTTTACTTTACTTTACTAATGCACCAAATACATACCAAACAAAAGCTCATGTCACAGGAGGCTAAGTATTCACTCTTAGAATTGCTGCTTGCCATGGAGTCTGTTCCCAGAGGAGCAGTTTGATAGAGTCACTGTTTCCTCTGTGCACACTTGTGTCCTGTGTGCAGCAGTTCAGTCGGCGTACATCTTACTTTTGAAATAGACATCTTTTGCACTTTATGCATTTCTTAATGGTGCTAATAAATGTGGACAAGTTTTACCATACTGTTTCATGAGCAGCTGAACACATCTGAGCTGAAGAGCATTCACATAGTTAGCCATGGTAACTTAGGCATTAGAATGGTAAATGCTGAAAAGAGTAAATGAGCAAGCAATGGAGTAAAATGAGTTTCTTTAGAGTGGTTTCATTATGAGCAGCTTTCTCACTCAGTGCTCTCAATTGTCAAGTCCAGCACACATTCACTTAAGTTGAGTCTAGCTAAGACTTTGCTTGATACATTTGTCCACGTAAAAAGTAGAAAACAAGGGGTTACAAAACTCTGACCTTTTGAAAAGTCAGCCAAACCATCAGGAGGTTTAAGTCAGCAGAAGCCTCAGCGGACTATTGGTAGCTAATGTGCCATGTTGTCAAGCTTTTGACGTCAGCTGAAAGGAATAAACTGAGTCTAGACTCCATTGATCTGGTATTATTTCCCTGTGGCAGGATGGAATTTTCCAAACCAGATCGTGGGTGAATGAAGCCAACAGCTTTTAGTCACGATGGCCGGAGGCTGTTTTACTGAAAGGGAGAATTACTGTTCAACCATGACTTAAGGTTAAAGAATAGCTTTTTTATTAAAGCAGAGTGCAGCCAGGTATTTGTCCTATGTGGAGGAGAGTTATTGGTGTTAAAAAGGTCTGACATAAAATTTGGTACATACTTTTTACACTTCATTTAGATCATAATAAAAAACATTTCCTCCGTGCTGCAGCTGCCACATCATGGCACCATCAGTACTAGTCCAGTCGATCTCCCATTAGTTGAATTACCTGATGAGATTTGGAACAAGATTTAAAAAAGCAATTATACCCAAAGGTTCTACAACGGGAAATATTACTTGCTTGTTTTGGATAAGTTCAAAATGTTTTCCCTTTTTTCCATGTATGCTGACTCCAGGTTGTGGCAGTGAGTCAGAGGAATGTTGGAGCAGCTCTGTAACATTTCCTGGTCACCAGAACCACTGACGGGCTGCTGTGTCATTTAACATGCGGCTGACCACACCAGAGCTACTAATAGAAAGAGTCAAACAAAGAATTTATAGACTCTGTTTAATGCAAGAATTGTTTCACTTCACTGGATAATACAAAGCTAAAGATCACATTATCCCTTTGCTTTTATTTAAAGGTCCCACATCATGTTCATTTCCAGGTTCATACTTGTATTTTGGGGTTCTACTAGAACTTCTTTCAATGCTTTAATGTTCAAAACACTCTCAATTTTTCACATATTGCCACCTGACTATACTTGTATCCTTCCTCTGTCTTAAATACTCCATTTTTCTGCCTGCCCCCAAATCCCCCCTGCCCCACTAAAAAGCCTAGTCTGCTCTGATTGGTCAGTGTTTCCAGGTCTTTCACATCTGCAGTCATGGTTCTCTGCACCATCATTACAGCCAGGGGACAGTGACAGTGACAGCACTATAGCAGCACTTTCACTTTCGCTGTGACATCACAACTTCATGGAAGTCCTGACAGCTTTTTTAGAGGAAAACGTTTCTCAATAAGGACTGCCTGCATTTCTTTATGGATTGAGAATATTTACACTTTCACAGTATTTATATAGCACCTATACCTGCTTTATGATTTAAAAAAGACATCTGACTTTTTACAACATGGGATCCTTACAAATACATGACTGAAATTGATTTTTTTGTTTGTGGTACACCATGAAGTCAATTAATTAATACATGGATGTGTAGAACAACACTATATGATAAAATAAAAAATAAAATCAAATTAAATTAAATTAAGTGAAATTAAATTAAATTAAAATAAATTAAGTTAAGTTATGTCAAGTTAAATCAAATTAAATTAAATTTGATTAAATTAAATTTAATTTGATTTAAAAAAAATTGAAAAGCTATAATTATAAAATACATACTTTTCTATCAAGTCTGTGGACACAGTAGGGGTGCCAGTGCAGAATTGATCTGATGCCCCTGTCAGCAGAAAGACTTCATTTGTCCGTACCTCCCAAAGCAAATCACTGGTTAAACTAATCTGCTGTATATCAGGTTTGGTGTGCTGTAGGGAAAGGTCATGGTTTGGGTTTAACTGACTACTTTGATCAGGTAAGCGGACCTTGCAGTGGAACCTAGAAGAAGAAGAAACACTTGGACTTAGGTTGTTTTACAGTTCCTCTTTGACGCTTCTTGACCATCACGAACAACATGAATCCTTAGAGTCAACACCGTGTTGGAAACTTCACTGTGAAAATTCACTCTTGATTCTGGAAAATCTTCCTCAGCAGAGGGAGTCTGCTCTGTCGTCAAGGAAGGGCTCAGCTGTCAACGCATGACTCAGATGTGATCATGTGTGTGGGCACCAGCATCCCAGTAGGTCTCCCTCCCAACACCTTAAAGGGACAGTTTAGCCCCATATCCAAATACATATTTTTCCTCTTGCCTGTAGTGCTGTTTATCAGTCTAGATTGTTTTGGTGTGAGTTGCAGATTGTTGGTAGATATCTGAACTGTCCCTTTAAGAGTCAGTTCACCTAAATTACAACTGCACATTTTCTCTGTTACCTCTAATGGCATCTATCCAAATAGATAGTTTTTGGTTTTACTGTATTTGCCAAGGTTTTCAGATACCTGAGATTTCTGCCCCAACCCCATGAAGCTGAATGGAATTTAGTTTGTGGTGCTTCAAGCACTGGAATTAACATTTGAAAAATGCAGCAGCAACATCTCTTTGCACAATCAGTTTTCCAGTAAGTCTCATTAATCCACGGAGCACACTGATTAGATAGACACAAGGACTACTTCTTCAGTAGAAAGTAGTTCCAGTGGAACTATCTGGGTGTTTTGTAATCAGTTGTATGGAATGGCTTACTTTTCATCTTGTGATTGGTCTCTCGGTCGGGTCTGTCCTCCAGCAGCCCAATCCTTCACCAACCCGTGAGTTCAGAGCACGTCTGTTAAAAGACAAAGATGAATGACTCTGACTTACTGATGGAACTGGGTGTGTGCTTTGGTTTTTGTTTGAAGTTGTACTTTGAAGACTGTGTCACACATGCTGGCACTCCCTCTGCAGTGATGTCGACAACATGGTCCATCCAAAACTCACAGTCCACAGTGAAACTCACAGCACTGATGACACACTGTAAATACTACTGTCCTCAACCAGTCTGTGTCTTGCCTCCCAGCTGTCATCATCCTGGACAGCAGGGCGGCCCTGCCACTTATTATAGTTCAAGTTAAAGCGTCTTCAAGCGTCATTCAACCTTCCAGCTTCATTTTACATATCTCAACCTTTAATGCCACAGAAAGGCCTAAATAACTGACCACACTATTTGTCTCAAGTTCCATCAACACCAAAATACCTGAACATTAGCACAATGGCACAATTAGCAGGGCTGTGGCTCAGGAGGTGGTCGTCCAATCAGAAGGTTGTTGGTTTGATCCCTGGCTGCTGCAGTCTACATGTAGAAGTGTCCTTAGGCAAGATACTGAACCCCATATTGCTCTCAATGGCTGTTCCATCAGTATGTGAGTGTGCATGCAAATGCTTATCGCTCCTGATGAGCAGGTGGCACCTCGTATGGCAGCCTTTGCCACCAGTGCATGAATGTGTGTGTGAATAGGTGAATGCTGGCTTGTATTGTAAAGCGCTTTGAGTGGTTGCCAAAACTGGAAAAGCACTGTATAAATGCAGTCTATTTGCCAATTACCACAGCCTCACGGCAAGATCGAATGCTCAACTCGTCTTTCTTACATTTCCTAAGCGATCTGTGTGGCTCTTAAAATCAGTTTTAACTCTGGCGACATAACACATAAAATAACCCACAATATCTTCTGCACTCATATGCTGTTAGGTTGGTTGACTGTCAAAAGTCAAAGTGAGTAACAGTTCTGACAAAGGTGTGAAGGCAGGTGAAGAGAAGCAAACATTTATGATGATGCATGCTGCAGCATGCTCCCTGTAGTTCAGTAATGCACTGATGTCAGAATATACTCTCTATGACTGCATGAGAAAAAGGTTAAAAATCAGTGTTTTCTGTAACTCTCAGAGCTGTTGTTGATGGTCGCTAAGGTGCTAAAAACAAAAGGCTCTGGAATGAATTGTGTGTGTGTGTGTGTGTGTGTGTGTGTGTGTGTGTGTGTGTGTGTGTGTGTATGTGTGAAAGAGAGAGAGATGTTTGGATGAAAACACCGTCTTCGAGACCAGCAAAAACCCAAAAACACCACTTTCTTGAGTCCAGCACTTTTACACTTGCTGTAAACAGTCATTATCTGGAGAAAAGACTGTTTACAGTTAGGAAAGAAATCAACTTCGCCTTGTGAATAACACAATAAAGTGTTTAGTTACATCATTTAGATATTATTACTATTTTAAGAAAAAGGAGGACTCGTTTATCATTATATATTTTTTTCAATCATTCTTAAAATTATCATCTCATAACACTTTACAAAAAGTTATGGTTACAAAGTTAAAAGTTAGGATTCAATTTGCCAATGATTATTTGCAACCGCTGGTGTGTGGTTGGGGCTGGGTGGTCAGTGCAAAAGTCTTATAACACACTTGTTTCTTTTTTTCTTTACAGTATCTGGCAGAAATGCATGCTCAAGGCACTTCCATGGGGCACTGATTTAGGAACTGTCTGCCTTTTGTCACCTGTATGACTACAATAGCAATACTATATGCCGATGGAGGCTCATGTCTCACGGTCTTGCGCAAGCACGCACATGTGAGCGTGGTGCACAAAGAGGCAGTCAGAGTTACAGGCTACAATGAGGCTAAAAACAGAGTTCAAATGATGTTTTTCCAAACAGCTTTTTATGTCGGGGCTTCAGGACACTTGGATCACTACAGACGAGCAGTGTGGAGATATTTTGTGGTTTCAATTATGTGTTTTTGGACGTTTGAATCTGGGGCACCGTCAGCCTCCATTAGGTGGAGTTGTGCTGCTACCCCCTCTCCCCTCGGATCTCTGCAAGTGTTGTGAGGTCTCTAAAACTTCATCTGAGCCTCCCTCAGCATATGGGTGAGTAGATAATGGCTGAATTTTCATTTGTGGGTGCACTATCCCTTTGAGCGCCAGATTTGGATGACTTCGTAGCAAGACTCGGCTCGCAATGGTGCTTCCCTTCCTGTTACACAAATAATAAAAATTGTTCACAAAAGAAAAGTTAAAGCTTTTCCATTGTACACATAATCACATAGACTCTTGTTGACATACAATGTTAATACAGGAGGCGTTTTCAACAAATGTTACATCGTCTCTAAAAAACGTCCCTTTCTTATCAATCAGCCAGTACATGTCTGCTTGGATTGGAAAGTTCTGTTCAGCTAAATTTTATCATGCCCCCAGATAACAATGACGAAATAAGAGAGATACCTCCACCGAGCATGATAGCAGTTGTAGCTGAACCCCCACAGTTTGTGCCACTACTGGTTGCAATAGCATTAGCAAGACTTATAAGCGCTGGTGGAAAAGGAACATTGCACATGAATGAGAACACAATATATGGGCCTCCTGATAATTGTGCTGTATTCAGAGCTCAATTACATATTTAGCTCCTATCAATTGTGGGTAGAGAACTGAAAATCTATACTCAATGAAAAGTGCAATTACTCTGATAAAATTGAGTCAAGTAAAAGTGAAAATTACCCTTTGAAAAGCCTACTCAAGCAACAGTAAAAAAGTATGAGGTTAATAAATTACTTACGGTTTTCACACGGGCCAGTGCAAAATAATGAATATATATATATATACCTATATAAAATATACACACACATATATATATGTGAACTGTTGTGTCCCTCCCCCTATGGTTTGCAACCCTGGTTTAATCACTTAAACCAGAAGGCAGAAGGCAACCTGTGTAACCCATGTCCTCACTGTCTTTCCTTCCCCGCGCACATTTTCTTTATTACCACATTCTGATTGGACAAAATATAATTCAAGCCATTTATCTTAATCCATAAAACAGTTCTCCCAGTAAAGACAGAACACATCTCTGTATAGAAAGTTCAACAAGTTGAGAGAGCACTATGTGTGGAACTGGAAATTACACATTAGTAAAACATATAGGTCTAATAGCTGGTCATTTATCTAATCAAACCAGAAAAAAAACACCCTTTACCTATAAAACTCAAACCTGTGTGCATGCTGTGTTGGCTGCTGCTTCAGAGTACTGGCACCCATTTTTATTCTACTCCCAAGGTGCCAAAATGTGATAAAGTGTGCAGCATATCATAAGGCAGTGGTGTGGTTACTCAAACTCTCCTTTTTTTTTTTTTTTTAACGATTTCTCAAAGGAAATTCCTACATACTGACGAACATACTGATTAGTACTGTTTGCACTGCGAGTCTTGCAGCGTGTGACTCTGACACATGCTACTTAACAGCAGTGAAAAAAACAAAACCACCAGACTTCAGAGGAAACAGAAGCTGTTCGTCACCTCGTCCTGTCCTGGATGGACGGACATGTTGAGAACATTGGCTGTCGACTCCTATTATTCAGTATTTTCATATAAAACAGCATCCTGGCAAATCCAGCCGTTATTCATTCCTGTCTCCATACCACACGGGGCCAGACTTTACGGTGGGGCAGAGAACACACAGAGTCTCTATATTTCCAATTGCTAAATTGGGTATAAAGAACAGGTTTATTGTGCAGCTAACAATGCTATTTTCAAACTATTACAACATATGCCCATGTAGCGTATGTGGTATGTGTGTTGAGTGAGGAGGAGGTTTGATATTGTGTGTGTGTGTGTGTGTGTGTGTGTGTATGTGCCAGTGTCTATATGGGGCAGTCGAAAAGGCAGGAAGCAAGGGAACAGCACTGTTTTCAATTAGCATGCCAGTCTGAAAGTCATGTTCGGGTGGGAGGACTTTACAAGCAGCCACACTACATACTAGATGAATGAGAGGAGGGGGCGAGATGCATACGCTACCTCTGTGTGGGACAGAGAGCAGCACTTGCCCATTTGTACACTACCTTCTGCTTCTATGTAACATATTGTAGAAGTTCTTCCTTTATGCATGTGTGTGTGTGTGTGTGTGTGTGTGTGTGTCTGTGTGTGTCTGTGTGTGCGTACACTTGGCCTGTGTGAAACCTTTTTTATGTCTTCCAAAGGGCCGGGGCATGTGAGGACACGTCAGTAGATCTAAACCCGCTCTTGATTTACAAAATAGCTCTGTTTATGAGGGATTTAGTGTTATTTTGTTCACTCTCTCCAATAATGATATCGCCCTCTAAACACATGGTTACTCACCAACCTGTCAGCCTGTTTTAGTGGTAGTACTAGCGGAGGCTCAGTAACAGATTTTATAAATTTAGCAGTGCACAGGCTTGCTAAAAGTGAGATTTGACACACATGGCCTGCAGGCATGGATAAATTCCTGTTGTGCTTTATTGGTCTCCCTCGTACAAAAACTAAAATTCAGCTCATTTGAACCTGTGTTCTGGGTGATTGGATTAGATAGAGCATGAAACATAAAACCAGGGTGTAACGATGATCGAGATGCATGAAAGATGCTGTGACCACCCAAACTAACAGAGCAGCAAAAGTGAACTACCGATAAGTCATTTTTTTCACCACATAAAGTACAGGATGGAACAAAGGCCTGCTTTACTCATGTTGTACAAAATACACTGATATGAAGAAACCTATAAGAGATATAAACCTTTATCATAAATGAATAAAGTTTTTGTTATTTGTTGTTGTTGATTATTATACTGTGTAAAAGACCCTCTTATCAAAAGTGAAACCTGCTCAAGGTGCCAACAGGCATTTAATGGGTTGATAACAGCATTTAAGTTGGTTTACTTCAATCTATGAGGCTCATAACTATCAACTGATAACTAGTGATAACATTTTAAATGTCTAGTCATCTTTCAGCTGTTAAACTGTTATTTAAAAAAAATGTCCTTTCACTCTACTCTCATATGCATTACAAACATAAAGCACTCAAACGTACTATTTCAGGACTAAAATGAACCAGGTAACATTTAAACTAATAATATATGGTGGCCTGATATCAGCTAGGTCTGTACATGAGCGCACACAGAGACATTCACTACTGTATGAGCAATATGTTTTGTGGACTAAATAGGCATTCACTCACACACACAGCACATAATCTACAAAGTAAAGGGATTATCTTCTTATTACCATGTAATTGCTGTTTCTATAAAAACTGAAATATTTCCAGTTTGTCAATATGCATCATTAGAAAACAAGGCAGCAAAGCTTACAATGTTATGTTTAATGTATGTAACTTAAAGGCACTATGTGTAACGATTTCAGTTTCGTATCTAGGTATGTCTGTAAGCTCCGAAATTCTCCTTTACATATACATTGCAACTGGTGTCTCATCATGTACGTGCGCCATCTTGAAAATACAGGTACTTACAGGGACATATTTGAGAAATACATAATCGCCTTTCGCGTTTTCACTTGTTGGTTTCTGGTTTCCGCCTGCAGGCAGAGTGACGAAAAGCAGCAGCAAGCAGGCTAGTCACAAGTGCCGATGCATTTGAAAAAATGCAGCGTGACCGGTGATTTCAAAAAACGAGGGTCAACATCGGGGCAGCCTTTCCCAGGTGGAGAGAGCTGCTGAAGGAGAATCACAGCTAACAGCTGTTAGTGACCAGCGCTGCTAACAGTGTTGCGAGGAGAGGGATGAGGTGTGTGAGGTATGTGGTACACTCTAAAACGCGGGCTGTCTTATGACGTGTTACCATGTTATCATAGCTTTTTGGTACACAGCAGCTACCGTTGTTGCAATACGCGTTTGAAACAGTGAGGCACTAGAGTGCACTATGTGTTTAAATGCAATATTAGATCTCAACACTAGATGGGAGAAATTCCTACACAGTGCCCGTTTAATCACACTCTATGTTTATGTTCATTGTTTGCAAGAAGTGCCAGCTGAGATTAGCCATTGGCTTAATCGTCCAAACAACAATAAGCCATGACATTATAATTCAGCTTTTTTTTTTTTTCAAAATCAGTTACAGCTATCAATAGTTATACCTATTAGGACATTAGTTAATGTGCTGTCACAGATTATATTATCAAAATTAGATAAATAAAAGCTTAAATCCATGGGGAGCTATGTTAGCATAATGCTAAATGATGGTTGCTGTTACTCATCTACGGTGCCCATTCACTGCTGTGTAGAACAATGAAATCCAAAGGCATGGATTAACAAAACATTTTGCACAGATTTTGATTGATTTTTTTTATCTATCAAGTGACCCCAGATGGGGTCTGTAGGAATCAGCCAACCAAGCTGCAGTATTTGACGCCCTGGGAATGAAAACAGGCTGCTAACTGACCCCAAACATTCGTAACATCTCCTTCATCAATCAATGTGTGAGCTCAGTTTGTGACAAAGGGAGGCGTTATCTCTTCAACTTTCCCACAGATCTGCCTTTCAATAGGGTCTGAAAAAAGTTGTATGGGGTCTGTGGGGCCACAAACCATAAGGCAGTAAAGCCAATTTCAACAAAATACAAGGATAAAAGGCAGAAATTGTAAAAACAGACATGAAGTAAACAGTGTTCGAGCATGTAACAACATTTCACTCTTGAGTGTTGGGATCAGTGTGTGTTACCCAAAGATTACATTTTGTTAAAATATGGTCCTTGGTGTCGGATGTCAAATGGCCTCTTTGATCTTCCTCTGGCTGTACAGTGACTCCTGGTGGATGACCTCTGACCCCTTTCCAGTTCAGGTCAAAACCTAGAAACTGACACTGATAGAAAACTCCAAATATCTTTGTTTTTGAATTTTGGCGTTCTTTTTTTTTTTTTGTTCTTTGACATTTGGATCACATGTTTTGCTTTTAATTTGTTAATACAATGCATAAGTTCTTTTTTTAAAATTAATTTTGTGCTTACATCTGGTCCCAATACCTTGTTGTTGTGCTGCTTTGGCACATAATTGTCTCACTCAGTCGAAACAGGACCAAACAAACTGTATCACAGTGTGCTGAAATGTCAGTGTGATGCTATGATAGATAGGACAAACTCAGCATGACATAATTAATTCTCCACTCACAATCAATATACTCATGGATGCAATCAGAAAAGTTGTCACAAATTCAAAGGACTGTGAAATTATTTCTGAGGCTGAGTAGTCCTGAAGAAGCAGGGCATTTGCCACATACTAGAACCACTGCATGTGTAGGTGTATATACAGTATGTTTTGTACCTTACTGGTGTAGCACACTGATGCTCTCAGTAGCTTGCCATCTAAATAATAAAAGCATTATATCCTAAGCCAACAAGTCCATGTAGTGTTCAAAGCATATTGCCTTTTCATAAAACAGAGCACTGGGATTGAGAGGAGACCTTGGAGGGGTTTCTGGGTACTTTGCTGTTTAGAGGAAGAGGCAAAATGAGCTTTTCATTCCAACTTTGGCACAGTCTCTATCAAAGTGGGGCTTAAAAGAGGCAGTATGGAGGTTGGGCTTCTCAGTGTGCTTTTCACGTTTTCCCAGGCACATCCAAAATAAAAGTCCCACGGTGCTTTTGTTGCTGATGGTTGCACAACTTCAGCAGGACTACCCAGTGTTTTTTCATGGACCTGCACAGCTGAAGGACTTGTGTTAACTCCTAGGTGGCACAGATACATTAGAGAAGGTTTCTTCACTGAATTAATAGTCTTCCTTCGTGGCTGCGGACAAAAGACCCAACAGCATGAAGCAAAACAAATCTTTCATCAAATGTTACTGCATTTTAACTTGAACAGCAGCTCATCCAGTGGCTTCGTGTGCTTTTCAGTAGGAAACATTTGCAACGGTGTGATAAGCTTTGTTTGATCTTAGTTTACACAAGGAACCCCTATGTTTTTTTTACACACTGGCTGATAATGTATCCAGTAGAGTGCATGTGTTATCCAATCCAGTTTACTGCACATACTGTACATATACAAGAGGGAAAGAATAAGAAAAGCCTGTTATTGTGATACATTTCATCACCGCAGCTAAGAAAATAGGGGAAAATGAAGCCAACATCATAATGGATGCAGCACATAATACAACTGTCTCATAGGTAGACAGTTGTATAGTAACAAATGAAGCTCTAGTGAAAGGAGGACAGTCAGGAAGACAATACGTTTTATGCTCAGCAAGTTTTTTTTCGAAAGGACGAACGAAAACATAGAAAGTATGAAGAAAAGTCCAAATACAATGCCCAATGTTGGCATTGTATGTTTTCTCAAACCACGAATACATTGCATTTTCACATTTCATACATATTATATCAACGTTACTCAAGTGACATAGTATATGGGTTGACTTTGTTATCTGGAGATTGAAGGGAAAGTGTGACATCGAAGCAAGACCCCTGCCAAGCTGCGGACAACTGCTTCGGACCAACATACAACAAAAGTGGCTGTGATATAGTGAGTCACTGCTGTGTTTTTAGTAGCTTTTTAGGCATCGAATGTGGCTGTTTTGCAGCAATCTGTCGCTGTTTTTCCAGCAGGTTTTTCAAGACAAAAAGAAGTTGTTTTTGTCAAGACGTCCTGCTAGGACAGTGGCATGAAAAGTAGTTGTTTTTTTTACAGAGACATTGCTGTTATTCATGCCAGGGTTGCATCCCACCAGAAGAAGATCTTTTCCTAACTATAACCATGTGTTTTTTGTTTTTATTTTTATGCCCAAACCTAACAATATGTTAGCCACAGCATTGTTTAAATGCAAAGTTTCAACATATCCCCTGCCTAACAATGGGTAAATGTACCCTTCTGTGGTTTGGAGAAACATATAATGCCACTAGGTTGACACCATCTAACTCTGCTAGTTGTCTCTGCCCTTTGAAGTCTTTCAGGAGTTTGCTTCCTGCTTGGGATGTTTAGGCTGGTGTGGGTTCCTGAGTGCCTCCCAGACCAGGGCGAACATCTATCAGCAGGCCGAACTGCCTGCATCGGGAAGCTGTCAGTGCAAGAGATGGACCTGGACACCAGCATGCTGCGCAGGAACACCACGGGGATGATGATGGGTCAATGGTTTCTCACTGTGTCAAGAAGCTAAAATAACTGACTGACTAACTGAGCTATGAAAACAGAGCCATGAAAAACTCTGACCATTATTAGCTTTATTTCAAACAATTCATGTGTGAAATCTTTCAGACCGTTAATTTTTCAAGAACAATTTGGAAACTTAAATCTAAGCCTCAGGGTATTTTAGGTGGGCATTTCAAATCCCAAGCATCACATCCATCATCTTTTAAATATGTTTGGTTTGTCTTTAGTTAATGTGAGACTTGCCCACATGAAATGCTCCATCAGCCACATTAAACGAGATGATCATATGGTCTCAAAGGGAGGCAGAGTTATGATTTATATGAAAGATGGTTTCCTGTGTACTAAAATCATCAGTTAAACTGGGATGAACTGGAATGTGTTGGTCTCCATATCATGCACTCACCACAAATGGCTTTTGTTCTTAATAGAATTTATTGTCTTCTCTCTTTAAGACGAGAAAAAAGAGAAATTATTAAGAGTGTCACTTCAAAGAAATTATTATTATGGGAGATTCTGTCATCTGTTGAGAGAGCAAGGAATCAATGTAGAGCCCCCCAGCAGATAAACTTTAAGGTACTTGAGTATTTCAATTTTATACCATGTTATATTTCAACACCACTACACTTCAGAGGAAAAAAAAAGTTCTTTTTACTCCACTACATTTATCTGACAAGTTTACAGTTTTATGATCAATTTATAAATATGATACCGTTAGTTGAAACTATCCAACAATAGTTAAATGTGGCCCCCCTCCACCAGCTGTAACATCAAAATGCTGCATATGTGTTAAAGCATCACTAATAATATTCCAATAACATGATATCTAGCATAATATAATTCTTTCAAAGGGACCATTCTGCCCAACCACTACTTTTACTTTAATACTTAAAGTACATTTGCTGTTCATACTTTTGTACTTTTACTTACTGGTCAAAAGATTTAAAACAGTTGTCACTGAAATATAAAGAGGTTTTTATAAAGCAGTTTTTGCTTTTTGTTTTTGAAGTGGGGTTGTTCGAGGTACTTATCCATAGACAGTATATTTCCTACAGTAGATGTCAGTCGACACACCCCCAGTTTGGAAAAGCAGACTGGAGTCCATCAAGGAAGTGTAGCAATGTACTGAGGTGCAGGGGTAAGCAACAAATTGTTTTTTAACCACCTAAACAGAAGTCCCACCTAAAAAAGTCAACAGTCAGTTGAAGTGTATGCTTTATTAAGAGTATTTTCAGCGCGTTAACAGTTTAAGTTCCATCTATGCTCTCATCAAAGCCACCAAACTTCATTGAGAAAGGCAATTTTACCTTGTTGAACACAAGAGCTGCTGGTCTATCACTGCTTTGATCAGTTGGTAAGTTTGTGTTATTGTACGACTCTGGTGAAGCTGAACTAACCCTTTTAAATGCCAAAGTCACACAATAACACAAACAATATAACTGATCGAGTCTTCAGTGGACCAGCAGCTCCTGTGTTTGCCAATCTTAAATAACTGTTTTTCTCAATGGAGTCTGGCTTTGAAGAGAGTGATAGAATGGAAAATTCTCTCAATATAGTGTACACTGAAACTGATATTGACTATTTTTACTTAGTTTTGTTGCTGACCCATCCACAGGAGTAGATTTCTTAGCCTCCATGTCAGATTCCAGCCTGCTTCTCCAAACTGGGTGCATGCTGACTGATATCTAACGGAGCAATGACTGCGAGCTAGTTCAGGCAGTCAACTTGAGCTGCACTGATTCACACACACATCATACGACACTCTCCATATCATCTACAAAACACACCCTCCCAATCCAGTCTATTTAAGCTGCAGAATCTTTCCAGCTCTTGCCATGTCAATGAAGCTGCTGCCCTGCATCAGTAATGTTGCACACTCTTTCAGCCCTAACTCCGCCCCAGCATCTACCTGCATGCACTGGCTATGGGGGGCTATATATAGGCTAGAGTCAGGACGACAAATTCCAACAATGTTCTGTTGTTGAAATAAAAATTTTAAACTAGAGTTGTCTGACTGTACTGTAATATAATGTCTATGAATAAGTACAAAAAACCTGAAATATCCCTTAAAGCAGTTCTAGTCCAGTGAATAACCTGAACTGCTGTTTAGCTATCCCGGCTGCTAGCAACCCAGCTAGCTGTTACCTAGCATTAGCCCTCCTCTGTCAATCTTCTGCCAACAGTAACGTTAATCAGAGAAATATCAACTGCTAGTTTATTCAAATCTCTTTGGGGACCGACAGTACTTTAAATTGATAATTTATTATGTACAGGGCTAAGAAACGAATTAGACAAATGTTATTGAAAGTTTAATATACAACAGGTTGCAATTCGGCTGTTCTTTCTCCTTCTTGTCTCTCTGCGTCTGCCCCATATAGCCCATTCATTCCCTCAGCTCAGTGCATGATGGGATATATTGCTTGGTTAGCGACCATTGATTTTACATTTCTTTTCATGATGCATTGTGAGATACTTTGAGTCCACTATATAGTGTACAGTGATTTCCACTATACGTTCGGACAGCAGTACAAAATGGCAAATGGTAGTGGGTGATTTCAGACACAGCCTATGTTACCACACCCTCTAAAGCATTATTTGGACAATATTGCAATGCACAAAGTAGTATATTGCTGCCATCATAGCAAGAAAAAAAGCAACAAAGGAAGCTAGACGACAGATGATTATAACCTTTAGAAATGTAGGTCTTTCCTTCTGGGAAATTGCTAAGAAAACCAAGATATCAGTGAATACAGTTTCCTACACCATCAAAAGGCACTTGGGAAGTGAAGGAAACATGTCAGGAAGAGGTCTGGCAGACCCAAAGCCACAATATCAGAAGACAAGTTTCTGAGACAGCTTCCACGATAGGCGGCTCACAGGTCAACAGGTTCAAGCACAGCTTAACACTGGTCAAAATAAGAAAATCTTGAGCTGTTCTCAAACTTTGGACTGGTGGTGTATGTAAAGTCTTGAATGTAACACTTTAACTTAACAGTAAATATTTTTTGCAGAGTGTCTCTGCTACTTTTACTTAAGTAAAGCCCAGTTCAGACAAGCAAGTACTTGCAATGCGCTGTTCTGCAACGTTCTAAAACCCTGCCGGTTCACACCAATGCAACTAGATGAGACAGTGTATAATCTCTATGCAACAACTCGTATTTCTGTTGTGATTTCCAGCTTTTCAGGCTTATTTTGTGGCTGAATATAATTTGTAGCTTCTTAAAATACTGTCCAACACTGTAAGGACAGAAACAGAAGGCTTGGTGGGGACAGAGCAAACACGCCGTCTGCGGTCATTTTGACTAGACCAGCAGACTTCACTACAAGCTGATTGGCTATTGAAACAGGTGACGTTCTTTATGTTCTAAAACCAGCCACCAGCGATTTGACCAGCTTAGTTGCAGGTGACACCATCACCTGGCTTGAGTTGAGCTCAAACTGAGCAGTTCACACTGCTGCAACTTTTCTCTGCAATGTCCTAAAATGGTTTTGTCTCATCGCAAATCTTTGGTCTGAACCTAAGAGATATGAATACTTTTTCCACCACTGCTGAGCCCACAACTAACCCAGACTCAAACCGATCTAATATGCAGTAACAGATTGGCATTTTAAAATCTGTAAACTGAATTTAAAATTGTTTAATATTTTTACTGGTCTCTCTGGCCACAATCTGAAATCTAACCAATAAGCTATTCAGGCCTTTGTCATGGAACATGAGTAATTTATGATTCCTTAAAACCAGCAGGAAGACTGTAAAACTGCTGCTCAGCACATTAAAGGAATTTCACCCAAAAAAAGACGTTGTTTTTCTTGCATGCCTCCACATTGAATGAAGAATTCAAAAAACAGAGGAAATTCTTGATAAACCAACACATTCTCACTCCAACTTCGTCACATATCGATGTTTGGTCATGGACTTTCCACGTCCACATATGACGTGCAAGGTACCACAGGTGCGGTGGTTGTTGATGTTCTGGGATGCTGGGAAGTTCTCCCTGTTAATGCATTGTCTTCTTTCAATGCACTATGTCAGTACAACACTGCAAAATGACTTTTTTTCCCTGCAACAACAAACACTTGTGGTTGGGTTTGGGCAACAGAGACACATGGTTGGGTCTAGGAAAAAATCGAAGGATGCGAACACTGCTTTCCCTACTTGGACTTTTGCCGCCTTAACTTTCATTCGTGTCTTCCCACGTTTCCCACTGATGCATCATTAAACTATACTAGCAACCGGCCGCGTATCATGCCAAAGTTAAAGGATGACTTTTTTCGTTGATGTCTGATGCTGCAAGTCAACGCCTAAACATCAAATTTGAATGACTTCGGAGTGAGACCAGGTTTGATGAACTGAAATAAAAGGTGGCCACGTTTGTTTTTAACTCTCACCAAGAAATTCCCTGAAATCATGATAATATCTTCACAATAAAGAAAAAGAGTACTAAACAGTATTGTCACTCAGTTTGCTTTCCATGGTATTAAATATTAAACCCACCCTTGGCCCTGGCCTTATCAACAACAAAAGAAATTTCTGGTAGATATTAATAATTCTTAAATGCTTAAGCAGGATGACAGCAATTGGATCAGCTGATTCCACATTTGCTCACTACAGCTCAGGCAATGAGACAACAATCTCCTTTTGAATCTATGTAGATACATTATGAATGCTGAACAGCTCAGAGAGAATACAACTACTGGCATGGCTTTGTATCAGCCAGTCAGAGGGCAGTTCCTCCGCTGTGTGATCTTGACTGGGCTATTTTCCTCTAACTTTTCATGTTGAGATGAAAGAGCACAATGTCAAGGTTCAAAGGAAACAGGACAAGGTAGGAGCAGATCAGAGCTTCTGTAGGCCTGATGAATAGAAAATGAGGACGGCTGCCTTTGGTGGATTCTTGGAATTGATACTGGAAAGAAAGTAGAGTCTGATTACACCCATTGGAGCTGCATTTTTTCCAATATGTAAAGAATTGTCTGATTACAATGCACAGTGGGAAAATGGTGATAGTGGTGTCTTCAACAGGCGCCAGACACAAGTCTGACAGATGTGGTGATGATATCAGTCGACCTCTGTTATCTCCTACTCTCATGAGACTTTAAAAACTTAACAATATTGGCTTTGCTGCCTTGTGGTGTTGTCCTGTTTAAATGGTTCCAGATCAGCATCCTGCCTTTCCTATGAGTCAGGAAAAAACACTGCCTTAGCCCTTCTTTTTTTTAAGCATCTTTACCACCACTTACCTTATCCTAGAGTCTGCCATGGCTCTATTAGGTTTAGGTTACAGATTTTAAGGCATGACCCCATGCATTTCTCCAAATCTTTCTATTCTTGTGCCTAAATTTGCTGGTAAAATTTGATAGTGTTTTTAACTTTGTTGCCTCCCTCGTAGTGTAATCCAACAGCAGATCATCCCATTTGAAGAACACTTCATCCACAGTTTGCATGTCAATTACTCACCCTGTGGCACACTCACCAATCTGTATCCAAACCCCTATCTAAAGATGAACCTTTCTGATTAAAGGAAATAGCCTTTGAAAGGCTAGACCAAGGTTTTATCACAACGATGTTTTCTTTTTTTGAAAGGATTGAGGATATTGCCGAGCTGCCATTCGCAACATGCTGGCATGGTAATATGCATGGTTTACCTTGATGATACTTCAGAAGGGTACTGTCTCACACAACCTGCACCAGAAGCACGTCACCTGCGCAGTGGTGTAAGCTAGTTACAATAGGCACCAGTGCACACTATTATGACGGGCCCTAGTGCATGCTGTAGTGTCACATTTCATCTTGTCATATGATCAAACAGAGACTTCACACTGGACAACATCAACATACATATTACCCTGCAGTCATCATTGCATATCTGTATATGACAAAATGGATAGACCTTGTGGGTCAGAAGGCCGCCCCAGCAATGTTAGGAAGAAAAAAACTGTAGAGGAAACAAACAAACAAAAAAGACAGACCTGCCAGCTGCAACCCAATTGATGTAGAACAGCCCATCTGATTAGGGGTTACACAGTCCCAAAATTGTCAATAGCCTAACTTTACTGGTACCACTTGTTGTCACCTCCCCCTCGCCCCTTCAAGTGGATCGGCCCATCATAATGACAGAGGACAAATTGCCTGGGCCGAAATTTGTAAAGGTCCAACCCTGACATTGAACTAAAACAAATGCCAATGACTGCCTCTCTTTAGTTGTTGTGCATATAACATTAAAGACCTTCAACCATATGAAATAGAAACAT
Source organism: Epinephelus awoara (assembly GCA_035609425.1). NCBI lineage: Eukaryota > Metazoa > Chordata > Actinopteri > Perciformes > Serranidae > Epinephelus > Epinephelus awoara. Next base: position 9,720,617 of record CM069305.1, read on the forward strand.
GAACATTAGCAATTAACTCACTACATGTGTCACACATATTTGTTCTTTTAAACTCTAAAACACAAGTATAATTTGCAATAGAAATGGAATGTTGTTACATTTAAAACTGCAGCAGTGACTTCTCAGCCATTCTCTCAGTCATATGGAACATATTTCTCATGCTTTTTCTGCGGGCCTGCTGATGGGCAGTGTGATGCCCAATCTAACATTCTTGGGGGCTTTTAGAGCTTTTGATGAAACAGTAGGGGAGAGAGGCTGGCGGTCTGGGCTGAGATGTTGGGGAAGGTAATTAGTGCAGAAATCCCACAGAAATATCTCTCATTAAACTCCAGTCAGACCGCCGTCCCAGCTTCCATCTGGAGGCCTTTCCCTAACTTTCTTTTACTGACAAATGTTGGGGCTTTTATGACACTTTTTTATAGTCTCCATCAGAAAACTATCTGGCTGTATTAATTCAAACATGTATTTAAAAAAAAGTGTTCCGGTCCACAGTGTAGACCCTCGGGACATATATGGTACTCAAACAGTAGTTCATAAAAATAGCACATACATCGGTATGCAATTCTTAGTTAGTTCAGTATGTTCTTACTACATAATTCTAACACTTTTGTCCATGTGTAGTTTATGTTTAAGGAACCATTTTTTTAGTAATGCAGAACTATAAAAGTATGTGTCAAAATACATTAATAAGTAAAGCCTAGAGGGATATGTTTAATTTTATGTTGTGGAATTAAGAACACTAGTTCATAAGCAAGTATTTATTAGTCTATATGTAGTAAAAAGCAATCATAATTACCAAGTTGCATATTATAAGAACTAAAAAATGATTCAATAAATGTCACACAAAGAACCATACATAGCAGACCTTCAGAAATACTCAAATACACCATTTTTAAAGATGGACGTGCCACTTTTTCCCTCAACAAATTTGGGACTATGGTTGGTACCACTGGATGCCTCAGGTCATCTACTTTCATATGATACCAATAAGTTCTAGCAAATCTAGCCTTACAATGACCCCTCCCATCCGTCTCACAGCCTGTTCTCTCTCCTGCAGCTGGGGAAAAGGTACAGGAGCATTCGCTCCAGAACCACGAGACTGCTAAATAGCTTCTTCCCCACAGCAATCAGACTGCTTAACCAGAACATGTGAACAGTGACTCTTACCTCAGAATGTGAACTTGCTTTTAATTACTGCATTTTTTCTCCTTTTTTAGTCCACACTGCCTTTTAGTCATGTTTTTTATCCATATTGATTCCATACCCATATTTATTTATTTCGACAAATAAAGAAGTTCAGTTCAGTTAAAAACTGAGCCTGCTACTGCAGGTTTAATTTGCTAGTCATCCAAACTCTTGAACTTTACCACATTCAGCTTTTGGATGTCAAACTGGATGTACTCAGAATGGGGAATCAGAATATGTTAAAATGTGTTTTAATGATAACAATACATTTATTTATCACGTTAATAGATCATTTTAGGTTGGACTTCACAATGATGTCAGTTTGTTGGTTCAGTGGTGTTCATTATATCTTTAGTTTATGATAATGACTTTAGGTTCTTTTATCTCCGACAAGTTAGGATATTACATACCTTGACATGTTTCGGCGGAAACTTCTGCCTTCCTCAGAAGTGTCACTTGGTGGTGGCTGTGATGCGTCTTTATCAGCTGATCTGTCAATCAGCCGACACTAGGGAGGTATGTAATATCACAACATGTCTGAGATAAAAGAACCTAAAGTCATTACGTCAGTTTGTTAGCTGGAGGCAAACAGGACTCGCCACCACAGGGCTGTAGGCTACATAGGAGTCTTAAAACATTGTCTTGTTGTGTTGGGTGCCAGAATAGAAGGAGTCATGGTTCACAACTTAAATTTTATTACATACCAGCCGTCACTGCCTGTCAACAAAAATTAATGGTTTATTTTGATAACACTAAGGAACTGTACGGAGGTGATCATCAAAAAAAAGTATTTACTGTTGTCGGGATGAATAACATGATGTGTATTAAAGGTTATCATGTCCACCTCATCAGAAATTGGGGAGGTATTAAGAGGAATTGGTTTTCTCTGTAATGCTAACTTTTTAGCACATTTGCTGACGTTAGCTTCTTTAGCAAAACAAACTGGAGGCAACCTTTGTAAGATTGGCAGAGCAATCAGCCACAAAGCCGTCCATCCCACCTTCAGCAATCCTGTGACATCATCCATCCACTGAGTGAGAGCGTACAGGTTGGCCAGTCTGGTCAGTGTTTACTTTTTCAAGTAACACTCATGTTCCGGAGAGCGAGTGACTTGACATGGTGCGTTCGTAAATTCAATCTGACGCTCTTCACCAGTATTAATGAACAGTCAAGTTGATTACACTTTCATTGCACTTGGCGCTCTGCTGCTCCGTCTCTCCAGACGAGTGCACTCTCCCACTCTGAGAGTGTGGTGGTCTGGATAACTGAATGGTACATTCTGACAGCGCTCCCAATTTACAAACTGTCTAGTCTGAGCTAGAGTGCGCTCCGGGACCTGGAATAAGTATTCCTGAATGCACCACTTGCATCATCTTCCTCCACTGTCTAAAACAAGCCATCAGAACTTGCTAGCTAGTGGTAGCTAATGTCTGTGGAGAATTGTTTTGCCTCCAGCTAAGCCCTGCCCACTAAAAACATCTTACTGTTCACTAACAGTAAAATGGTCTATACATATAACTTGTAAATAAGTCAGTGAGTAAGTTGTTGTACTTGATCCCAACAGGCCTGCAATCAAGTAACATCAAACATGCCAGAACTTTACCTCTGTGGGACTTGTTAGTGTATTTCTTTAACCAAAACATTATTCTCTTGATTACTGTCTCATCATTGTGGACAGCTGCTCCATCTGCCTATGCCCAGAAGTTTGAAACTTGGGTGTCAATCTCTACCATCTCATTCCAGTGACACATCAAATCCATCACCAAATCTGCAAACTACCTCAAAACTATCTCCAGACTCCAATATCATTTACAGCTTGTGGCAGAGACCCTCATCCATGCCTTTATCAACTCCCGTCTGGATTACTATAATGGAGTCCTGTTTGGGATACCCAGCAAAGCCCTGGACAGGCTCCAGTATGTGCAGAATTCAGCTGCCAGGGTTCTCACCCTCACCAAGCCCTGGCAGCACATCGCCCCCACCCTCATCCACCTTCACTGGCTCTCAGTCAAGTTGCGCATCTCATACAAAACCCCCTATACCCTGTAATGGAATCTGCAGTCCTCTGGCATGGATTTGCCCACCAATTCCCAACATACACATGCAGGATTTCAGAGACAGATCCTTCGGTGTGGCAGTCCCTACACTTTGGAACTCTGTCCCAGCAGAAATTCTTAATGCTGCATTGATGGACATCTTCAGAATACCTCTGAAAACCAAGAAGCCCAAAGAAAAGTCTGAGGAACTAAAGGAGATAACAGAAAACCCTTTTCCACCAACATGAAACCAGTTCTGTTCCAGTCCTGAACCTAATTTTGAACCAAAAATAAATTTGTACAGAACCTGAAAAGTTCTTTATTAGCTAGAATGGGAAAAATTGCAGGTTTTTCTTGACAAGAATTTGGATCGTGATGACATATATGGGCATGTCGTATTCTGCTGCTTGAAAAGAGAGGATGGAGAAGGCAACAAAGGAGAAGTCAAATGAGAAATCGACAGAAAAGAAGAGCATGCAGTGTTCTTATTGAAAACTTATCCGTGCTTGTTTCTGTAATAACAGAACAAAAGTTTCCGAATTTTGCTACTACTGTTTACTTCTGTTGTGCATTGTACAACACCCTCAGTTGATGGCACATCCTTGATTATTGTGGTCCCAAGCAAAACTGGTGGAGGTGATGCAGGTTGGTTTGCTAGATTGCACCAAGATTCCAGGAATCCAGAACCTGTTCAAGAACCAGAGCTAATCTTGTAGAGAAGGGGTAAATCCAATATGAAGGCTGTTTTTGGTGTGGAATTTACAGCAAGTGCCACCCTCCTGTAGCCTCGAGCCAAGTCCAATGATGTGATGAAACGTGCTCTGACAAGGAAGTCAAGTGACTCATCAACACATGGCAAGGGGTACCTATTGACCTGTGTCAGACCTCTAGAGTCCACACAGAGCCTTAGGTCGGCACTGTGCCTGTTTACCATTACAACTGGAGCTGTCCATGATACCCGTAACACCATAGTGTTGCTCAAGAGCAGTAGCAAAAGAATTGTCAATACCACACCTCTCCCAGAATTCACTTTGAACAGCTGACCTGTGTCTGATCCACATTCTCTCACTGACCCATTCAGAGCGACTGCCCACAACACAGGTTAAATCCATGTTGGGAATGGGTGTTTAAATTCCTTACTATCTAAAATCAATGGCAATTTTGTTCCACTCCGTGCCAACACACACACACACACACACACACACACACACACACACACACACACACACACACACACACACACACACACACACACACACACACACACACACACTTCCATACCATGAAAGCCTCACACACACTAATCCCTGCTGTCTGCGGCCTCTTTGTTTTCAGCGTCATTTCACTTCTTTACAGGTGACTGAGTGACCCCTGCCTGGAGATTAACTAATTTCTTTAACAACTTTGAGCAGCGTGTCACATTTACTACTGTCTCTGCCTTCAGACATGACTGGAACTGAGGGGAACTGAGCTCATATATACTGTAAGTGTGTGTGTGTGTGTGTGTGTGTGTGTGTGTGTGTGTGTGTGTGTGTGTGTGTGTGTGTGTGTGTGTGTAATGGAAACCTGTGTTGTCATGTGGCTTTGATGGGCCACTATCAGCTAAAATGATTTTAGAAGAGATTATTTCCAAAGAGCAGAGAGACACTGTAATAAGCTGCTTGACGAGTCAAGATGGAGTCCTGATAGGATATAAGAATATGAGAGATCAGAGAGCTGCAGTGGCTGCTAATATTATCTGGAAACTGAATCAGCAAGCAGAAATCTGATCCATTATACTAGCTAATTAATGTTAAATTGTAAATTAAGCGATTACTTAGTGTTATTCTAGTTTTATTTCTGTGTTTGTCAAATTGTCAAATAACAATGTTAATGTGGTGGTGTTTGTGCATTGTGTGTGTATTCATATGTTGTTCAGTGTTTGGTGGTGTTTGTGCATGGTGTTTGTTGGCAGTGTTTTGTGTATCCAAATGTGACAGATTGTGAAAACAAATTTCCCCATGGGACAATAAAGGCTATCTATCTATCTATCTATCTATCTATCTATCTATCTATCGTTTTGGCTTAAAATGGACAAACAGTAACAGGTCCCTAAAAAACACCCTTAGTTGCTGTCTAAAAAGCAGACTTGCGACTGGGCTGAGATTTAGGCATCGTGGAAAAGGGGAAATGACAGTGAATAATTACAGAGGAAAATAGTAGACATTTTCTCTGAGGAATTGTGGGACCATAGATTTATTGAGCTTTTGTCAGCACTTCATCCTTTCATCATTGTCATGTGAGCATTTAGCATGCTTATATAAACATTTTGATCAAAGCACTGATTCACAGAGGCTTCAGTATGAATCTTCACTCTTAGGGCCCGTCCCAATACCCGCCCTTAACCCTACCCCTTGGCCCTACCCCTACATTTGCACGTTCTCGCGAGGGGTAGTGGTGTCCCAATTCCTTTTGCGTGTAGGATAGTTGGTATAAAACCAGCCCTTTTGAGCGAGGGATTTCAGATGCTGACTTGCCAGCGAGGGGTAGACACCGCCATGGCTACCACCGAGCAAGAGACGGGGAAAAAGTTCATACATAGCTTACGTTACCGTCGTCAGGTTGCTTGTTAGCTAGCTAGCTAGCTCGCACTATGTGGCGTCTGTCATCTGTCCTGTTCTGCAAAATTGTCGGACTTTAACACGCCAGTTAGTATAACTATGTTGCCTCGTAATGTTAGCTGGTTAGCTAGCTAGCAGAAGTCCCCTGTCGTCTGTCGTAGCTGAGCTGGTTTTCAGGCTTTTCCATCCACCTATTCACAAATCATAATCATGTACAACTCAGCGACTACCTCATCAGCCTCACCCATCTCACTCCAGGCTCTTGACCAGTTTGTTGAGTGAGCAGAATATTTAGTACAAGGCCTTAGGCAAGGTCCTACAAACAGTCCACCTGTTTGTGTGACCATTCAGGCTGTTTGCGAACTCCGTAAATGATTTTATAATTTCCTATCTCTGCCAATGACAGTCAAACCAAGTTTTTACTTTCCTCTTTTCTTTGTGAAAGAGCTTTATTGGGTCAAGCACTGATGCAGAACATGCTCAACCTTTTAGTCAAAAGAAGAGTGCCCAGTCTTCCTTAATGTCTGTGTACAAATGTATATTGTATCTCTGCAACATTCTCACATACACTGGTCACCATCAGAAATCATCAACACTACCTCAAAGAGAGGAGAGAAAACAAGCAGACCAAGCAGAGTAGATACACAGGAAGGATCGTTAGAGCTTAGATGTAAGCCAGCACTGAGAAAGTTGAACTGCGTGAAGTGGTAAAATCTTCACTAACCCAAATACATGCCGTGTGAGGATCTACTGCCATTTGTGAGTAATGTGTTTTAACAAAGTACTGCGTCTGTTTTAAAAGCAGCTAAGAGCCTATTTTGGTCAGATAGCTCACTTTCTTGTTTTGTAAAAAGGTTGAATTCAAGAGGTCACATGGAAACATTTGCAGCTGTCGACTGCATTATGTAATCTAGAGTGCTCATTTACTTCATCAGGAGCTTGAAGGATGTCTTCATGATGAAGGAACCACAAAGATCCATCACTCTTGCTGTTCACAAAGTAATCTTTCATGCATTTGTCCCATTATGTCTGTCTATAAATAGACGAATCACATGAAATGTAATGTCACTGTTTCACTTTAAATTAACTCAGTTTTATGATGTTATGAAACTATAGTTAGGTTTAGGCACAAAACAACTTGGTAAGTTTTAGGGAAAGATTTTGGTCTGGGTTGAAAAAGGATGAGGGTTAGGGTACTTTATTAAGGTTAGGGGACTTTGTCGTCATAGTTACAGTAATAACTATGTGGGTAAGGTCAGGGAACAACAATGTATCCTCTTACAAATGTTTCTACAATATCCTACAAAAATGCACACACAGCGCTCTGTATGACATTGTCTTATTTAGTGCTCCACAAATGACTTTAGGTACATAATGTAAGTGTTAGTGTTGGGCAAGTGAAGTTACTAAGGTTAGGTTTAGGAAACGAAACCATGGTAACAACATACCTTAAAATGACTCAAAAATTCACACAGCTCTGAACACCACTGTCCTTGGAGAAAGTCCATCCTGCCTCCTTGTCAGACCGCTTTCTTCTTTATTCCTGTCGGTGCGTTGGCCTTCCCAAATAGACAAAAACACACAATTATTGGCTCATGATCATTCAGAATTTTTGATACATTACTTTTTGAGGAAAACATACAAACTGTGCATGAGAATAGCCCGGGGAACAATCAATCTATCCTGGTAAGAAACGAGAAACAAACATCAGTCTCCTGTGTTAAAGTCCATTGTTCTGGTGATCCATCCGTCCATGGACTTTGTCACGTTACCTGACTTCCTGGTTGCACCCCTTTTCACTCTGTGCTCGAGGTTCCTGCAGAACCTTAGACAACTTTCCCATTTCCCGTTATACTTAGATGCTATGTGCTAAGCTTGTCCATTTTGAAAAGAAGAATTTTGGAGCACCCAGTGGCTTAGTGGGTAGGGCAGGCGTCCCATATACAAAGGCAATGTCTTTGCCACAGCAGCTGCAGACTCGATTCCAGCCCACAGCCCCCTGCTGCATGCCATCCCCACCCACCTCCCTACATCAAGAGGTCCACTGCAAAATGTCCTTGCTGTTAGCTTCTTGAAGCTATATTGCCTGGTGCCCAGAAAATATCACATTGCAGCACCTGGCTAATTAGAACCAGTGTCGCAATGTTTTTTGTTTTGTTTTGTTTTTTTGTCAAGCTTGTCCAACCTAGCAACAGTAGGGACTCTGGATCGGTCAATTACTTCAGCCAGTAGATGGCACTGTCACTTGAGTATACACAGTTGTTGTCTTGGGGTACTTGTTGAAGCGACTGATGCCGTTGTTTTTCTTGACAGGACACTCTTAATAAATGATGTATTTAGTGTCGCTGGTAGAACTGAAAGGTTTAAACTAATCACTCACTGCTACGTTTTGGTAATTGATCCGTCTTTTCAATCATGCTTGCACTCTTTTTCCACAGGTTTCGTTGAACATTTTGTTTGGCCTGAACCTGTGATCCAATGCTGTATGCCACCAACAGCTGAATGTGGGTTTAAATGCTCTAAGTGAAGTCCTTATACCTAAACAACAAGAATATTTCAAAAGGACCTACATGACCATTCCTGAAACTTAATACGATCATAGTGTTCTCTGATCTGCCCAAACCTAACCACCTCTTGGTTGGGGTTAGAGAAAGATGGTGGTCATGTTTAAAACAAACCAAAGTTGACTGTAGGTCGGAGGTGGGATGTGAAACATGATCTCTGGTTTAAAAGATACTTTGTACTATTCACCCAACTTCCTTCCTACAAGGTTTTGTGGTGCTATAAACAATGTCACGCGACAGCCACTTTTGCCTCTGACTGATGTCAACTATTATACGCAGCGCCACCACAGACGGCTGCTTCTCAGCAAAAAATAATCATAGGCCATTTTAGGTGCTGGAGACTTGTTTAGATGCTGAGTGATTGTGATCATTATCAGAGAAAGGAATTAAAAATAATGGCTTCTGAATATGGTACCTGCATTTCATGGACTGACCAAATCTCAGAGTCTGCCTGTCTGCACTGTAATTGCACAAGAAAGAAAGCAACAAATGATTCATACTGCATGTGACTCACTGGCAATTATGTCGTTAGAGTTTTCTTTTAATATCCACAGAGAGACAATTTTGGGGCTGCTGTTTAAATACACACAACTCCAACATATTTTAATTGTATGAAATAAAGGTACAGTAGCTGTTGTTTTGAAAAAGCTTACTAAGGCAAAGAAATGCAATATATGCTGTAGGTAAACCTTGTGTTATTAGCTGGATATAACCAGCATGATGAAGATGAATGTAAGGCTGCCCACCACTGCTTCCTCTGGTTCATAACAAATGCATTAAAGTAAAGCTCCTGGGCACTTAGGTTTTAGATGGTGGCATAAACCTTTATACGGGAGGAGATTTGACCCAGTATTTGAGAAATTACCAGTCTCTTGTGAGTCCTCCAACTTTATGTATGTGAAATAATAAACCACTGGAGTAGCTCTTTTAAAATAGAAGAGGCCAGTCCATTAGAAACACTGAAAAGCTTAATGCATTCATTCATCAGCTTATGGCACATATGAGTCTGTTCAGGGACTGACGTGTAAGTTCTACAAAACACACCAGGTTGTGAAATGAGATCAACTGAATTCACTTGTCACCAGTGATCTGCGTATCAGATGTTCATGTTGCAAGCCCAATCACCAGAATTTTTTTTGGCATTGTACGTTTCTGCAAACCACGAATAATTTATATTTGTACACTATTATTTTTTATTTTTTTTACAATACTGTGCAAATAATGTACGCTGTTAAAACCTAACATTTCTCAACAACACTGTGGTGAAGGTGTGGTTAGGTTTTTACTGACACATCATGGCGTTTCCCAGTTTAAGCCATGGAACCTGGGTGTTTTACACCAACACATTGCAGCATTTCCCAGCACTGTTTGAGATGCCAAACCTGGGTTTTTTTCACCAGTACATGGTTGTGTTTGAGCCCCTGAACCTGGTGGTTATTCAACAATACATCGTGACATTTGAGCCACCAAACCTGTTTTTTTTTTAATTTAAATCGACACATCAGGGCTTTTCCCCACAGTGTTTGAGCCACCGAACCTGAAGGTTTTTCACTGACACATTGCTGCATTACCTCGCATCATTTGAGCCACCAAACCTGGTCATTTTTCACTGACCCATTACAATGTTTCCCAGTGGCGATTGTGGCACTAAACCTGGGTGCTTTTTCCACACATCACTGGGCGTTTTTCACCAGCACATCATGGCGTTTCCCAGTGCCATTTGAGCCACTGCACCGAGGTGTTGATCACTGATCCGTCCCTGCTTTTGTGCCACCAAACAGAGGTGTTTGAAGCCAAACATGATGTTTTCCTAACCAAAAAATCTAGATTCGGGAGTTGAAATGTTGCTTGGACACACCACCTTGTGTTGGTAAAAGAAACACTTAAGTTCAGTGCCACAGACACCCCTGGAAAACGTTGTAACGTGACAGTGAAAAACGGCCAAATGCTACGGCGAAACCTCTCAATGTGTTGTTGAAAACACCCGGGTTCCATGGCTCAAACACCGCTGGTAAACGCCATAATGTATTGGTTAAACAAAAAAAAAAAACAGGTTCAGTATAATGTAGTTTGGGAAACTCAGGCGGTATTGTCTGAGAAAAAATCTGAATCTGCAAACAAATATTTCCGTTAATGGCACTTGCTTTTCATCCTACATTATGAATCGTTTCTAAGGCTGCAATATTTAGTGGAAATGTCAGCTCTTTTAATTCACAGATCATATTTAAACATAATGTGCTTCTCAGGAGGGGGAAACTCTGCACAGTTAGAGACATGGCAGGCTCAGCGTGACGCTTATTACGCCCAAACGACTTCTTTACTGTGGCTTGAGAATAAATCTGGGACAAATTAAACCATCAAATGACACGTACCAATTACAAAGTCACAAAGTAAAAATCTGTTCACATAGTTATAATCCATTACCAATGAGCTGGGTTCTATAATTGATGCCAGTCTGCCTCAATCGCTGATTGTTTTAATTGGTAGCACGTTTACATGTTTGTGTGTGTGTGTGTGAGGAGGTTGTTCTGGCCTCTATAAATGCCAAGGTCATGGTGACACCAAGATACTTCCATGTCAGATGACTGAGGGAGTTAATTGGAGGGTAAGTGGGTGATAGGATAGGGGAGGGGAGGGCTGACGGTGGAGTGGGGGTTATTTCCTGCAGACCATGCATTTTGTAAAGGAACATTTGCAGTGTTGGAAGCTGTAACAATGAAACTTATTAGAGAGAGACAGACAAACAGAGCAATCCGACTCAGCTCATGTTGAATTTCAGCAAAGCTGGAATGCCTTTGCTGCTGGGAGCAACCGCCATGAGACTCTGTGAGGCGACTAGGAGACTGTCCACACAAGAGAAAAATGCTTTAACCACTTGCTGTGCATTCAGATTGTAAACAGCGCTGAGCTGAAAAAATGCAAGGAGCTGTGCTGATCCTGTAAGGATTACTTTAAAGGTTTATCAGATGCCAAAGCAATGCAAAGCAGTTTATAATGAGACAAGAGTTTATATCTTTGGAAAGTTATTAAAGTGACCCTCATTCATTTTATCCTTCAAAATAATCTCACTAGGAATGTGTGCTCACACGTATCTGGCCAATGCAGTGTATTGCTGTGTGTGAAGGAGTTTAAATTTGTCTTTTAATAACTGAATAAATGAGCCAAATACAGAACTAAGTGCCACTATCTTGTTGTCTTAACAGGTTATCTCATGTTGTAAATGGTCAGCTAAATTAGCTTATGTAATGTGATCATATTTGCAACTAAAAAGGGCCACTGTTGGGCATGCGCTAGTCTACTTTTCACTCATTGGTGCCAGCAAATACCAGACATCCACTTCAAGTTGCCACCAAGTAATGTTAGGTGTTTAACATAGCCTCATTTATGATGAACAACTTGGAGAGAACACGCGAGGTTCACAGAAAACTTTTTAGGTGCACTATGAAATGTCACCTTCCCTGCTTGTACTCAAACTTGTATGTAAACTAGCTATGTCATACAATTCAAGCTGTGGCTGACATCTGTTTACATCTGTGTGGGCAGCAGCTTTTTACTGTACAGAACTTGCACCTGACCTAGTTTATAATGGAAAATGAAATGAATTGTGAGTGAACTGAATGTTTCAAAATATTGCATAAATGCAAGCTGTGTGAAATGTTTACAGGTAGGTACGTAGGTACTTTATTAATCCTGAAGGAAATTGCATTTTCAGCTGCAATGCAAGATCATTTTATCTAATATGTAACAATTACAACAACTACAATACTTACAAAATCAATTTTTCCCCATCCTTAGTCTATTATGGCAATGACAAGGCCACATACCCATTTATCTTTTTACAGCTACTGGCTGTGATCAGGAGATACTTGAGGGAAAAGCTAGTCTGTCACAATTGCTTTAGTCGGTGTTTTTGTAAGGGGTTTTATTGTATTAGGAAACTTGATGAGCTACCGTGAGCTTTGGGTAGACATACAAGCCAGTCAAGAGGCTGCTGATGAAACACTGTGTGTTATATGAGTTTGTACCATAATAAATTATGGATAATATGCAAATCAAGTGTTGGTTCAACTCAGGGTGCCTTTTAAGGAAATAGATTTTAGAGCTGTACTTCTATTAGTTTTTTAGTCTTCTTCTTTAGTCACATTGCTGCTAACATCATCAACCGTGTTTGGTAACAGCTCAGTGGCCTGGTGGTAGAGTGTCAGCCCTGAGACTGGGAGGTCGTGGGTTCCCCGGCCGGGTCATACCAAAGACTATAAAAAAAGGGGCCCATTGCCTCCCTGCTTGGCACTCAGCATCAGGGGTTGGAATTGGGGGGTTAGATCACTACATGATTTCCGAGCACGGCACTGCTGCTGCTCCACGCTCCCTCAGGGGATGATGCGGAGAACAAATTTCACACTCAGGTGTGTGACTTTAACTTTAACTTTAAATGCAAGCAGCAACCTGCCGGGCTGAAAAATAAAGCCAACAAGGATGTGCCAAAACTACAGTTCCTTAAATGGCCACTTGATGCTGCCCCTAAAACCGAGTCAATCCCGATTGACCCCCATATTAAAATACCCAACTTAACAGAATACAAAATTTCAAGATGGTGCCAGACAAAATGCCAAAGTCCAGGCTTCAAAGGGGGAGTCCAAAAACCAATGAGTGACTTCACGGGGGCTACGTCCATTATTTTTATATACAGTCTATGGGAAAAGACAGTGCCGACCAACAAATGTTCCCTTTGCCACTTGAGTATGTTCTGTGGCGAGTGAGATTTAATAGTCATAAAATCATCTTACTGTACTGCGTGTGTCTAACAACAAGTCTTCAGAGTCTGTCATTAAGATAGATTCTTAAATTAAAAGGTTCAGGACTGTATACTTTTGTCCATGTGGCTCTTGGCATGAAAAGTCTGGGCACTCCACCCTACTTCATCAACAAAGTTACTATAGCCCTTTTTAGATAGGAGTTTGTAGGAAAGTCCAATCAGACTTCTTTCAGTATTGGCAGTATAAAAACAAAATCGGGGAGTGGGGCAAAATGCCGCCTACCTACTTTTGTTTATACAGAATGCGTCTTTTTTAGGGCAACGGGGGGCGTGAGCAAGTAACAAAACGTGTAGCTCAGCGTGTGACATAAACAGTGACGTGGGAGGGAAGCTGCGGCTGGTCAGTCCTTCGGCGATTCTCTCGTAAGTCGGCCCGATCTTCACCGTTCCTGTCATCTGACGGTTAATGGCCTCTTCGTTTGCGAGGGCAAGGAGGGCGTGCAATTCCTTGTCTCCCCAGTTGCTCATCTTTACAGTGTCTGTCAGGTTTGTGTTTCCCTCTTGCTACTAGGTGCTTGCTAATTCCTGCTATCAGCTCTTTCCTGTTTATCCACCGCCAGTGGGTCGCATGTGCAGCGTCATCAACAGCTCCTCCCACAAGTCTTCAACAGCCCCTCCCGTGGCGGAAGGCCGCCTCAGTCTGTTTAAACTAAAAGGGTTCCACCAATACGACTACCCTATGAGGCGGAAAATTGGGCACCTTGGATCAACTCGCCAATCCAGCTCTGTGTGTCTAAATACTCGCAGCTTGCTGGCAAAACGGCCCAACATTCGCCGAAAATCTGGCAGTGTGAAAGGAGCTTATGACAAATACCTTACCAACTTTTCTCTATAAGGTGATGATATATCTTTACTATTATCTTACCATAATCATATATTATTTTACACAACACACAGTGAGAGGGAGACATACACAGACAGCTATAGATACATAGATAGATATAGATGTAGATAAAGATAGATGTGGATATGGATCCGTCAAAATTGGTTTTAGTGATGAAGTTTAAATTGGGGGATAATTTTATACTGATAATTACTTTACTCAGTGGTGTCAGAGGTGTTACCAGTGTCGTCTTCAGCAGGTCAAGTTGCATAGTTTTCTCAGTGATAGTGAAGTACTGGAGTGGTCTTGGTCGTACAGTAAATGCCAAGCAGGGTGTGTTCGTGCCTAGTGCAGGTCTGAGCTGGTAGCTTGGGTATGCCAGTGGGCCTGACAGGCCTCCTCCAGGCTCTCTCTAATAGGTGCTAATTGCATTCCATCCTTGCTGGTCAGCAGCCAGAGGGAATGTGGCTGTTATTACGGTGGAGTCCTGGAGCCATGGGCCATCAGCACATTCTTCTGGACTCAGTCAAAACACGCCTCCTGCAACCACAAAGGTGTGAGGCAGGCTGCTGAGAGAGCAGCCCCGAGGCAAGGCTTTCTGATCAGAGTGGAGGTGGACGCGTGTGTGTGTTCACTGTGATATTAACTAAGGAGTGACACAAATACAAATGATGGCAGCTTGTGAATCGTACCACAAGCACGCAGAAAGTTTTTAAACTGAGGCCATTGCTCAAATGAATCACCCAGTAACACATCCAGTCTGTTACCACCCAGGGCTGCATTTCCAGATAATGATCCATTTTAGGAATTAAAAATGTTTCCTAAGAGCATTTCTACTTACATTTACCTGTTTCCTCTCAAACAAAAATCAAAATAATTGAAATTTCAGCTGACCACACAGTTATTTAGCGATCATCCATACCCAGTAGAGATGTCTATTTACAGTAAAAGCACAGCAATCTGCATCATTTTTTCCCCATTAAAGACTGGACACTGACAAATGGTTCTTGACAAGTGGTTCTTTTTACACTGCATACACCTCTCTCCAAGTACCACCACTATGGCCAAGGTTAACAGAAGGCAGTGTGGACCTACCCTATTCAGCTACAGATAGCTCGTGCAGAAGGCAGATTTATTCCTAATCAGAAGAGTAAGTGTTATCAGCCACAGCAAGTCTGTACAAAGGGGTAGCACTAGGACTGACACTTCAACTCCACATAACTTTTGTCCACCTCAAGGGCTAGCCACTCATCAGGTGCTGTGGAGGCTTCATTGGTGCTGCACCACCTAAATTAAGAATGGTATTTCCATGGCCTAGAAGAGTTCAACCAACATTTGTGAACATGAACTTCTCTCTTTAAAAGGCAGAAACCAAAGAAGTAAGTCTCAACTTGATGATATCATCGTTACATCAGATGCTCTCTGTCTACACCAAGTCTGTTGTCTGTTATGTGAAGTAACCACTTATCAGCTGTGCGCTCAGAGGCATAACCACTGACAAGATGGGTGCCCTGCTTCCTTATTATTCATATTCACAACAATACTATGGCAGATATCATTGTTGTAGCTACCATACTATTTCATACCACTATCTCCACTTTTTAAAACAAGCTAGTTTTTTTTTTAGCAATCTCTGTTGAGCATGCCTCACATCAATACTGACCAGAAGCATTCAGCTCTCTGGTGATCTCACTCCAGGTAAATGTCAATTTATTTGGGTTTCTGTGGTGAAATAAGGGGGTGTCATATAGAAACTTCACATTTCAACCATATGAATCAGATGTTCCCTTATCAATTGCTGCACTTTCGGTGAGAGCGCCAGGAATAAAACAGAAACATGGCATCCTACGGAAGTTGAGCTCAAAACAGCGTGCATAATGCTGTGTCACTTCTGGCCAGTTGGGACATTCCAGTAGAAAAGAATGCAAACAAACTGATTTAGTCACTGATGCTCACTTACATCAAGTCCGGGACACATTATTATACCCAAATAAGCTTTATTCTATTGTAACGTTCTCAGATCTGAGGCAGACAATGTACCCATATTCTGCTGGGTGCTCTCTGTGTCATCCACAACATCTTTCATCATTCATTGTTCCAAACTTTATAGCCTCTGATGTCACATGTAATCATTTTGAAAATGGGCTTAGTTCACCTTTAAGTAGCACTGGCAGTTGCCCACAGAAACTTCAGTTTTAATGGGGCTACTGGAGATATTCTCCTACCGATCTGCACTACTGTTCCTAATAGTTCCCGTTTGGAACTACAATCACAGTTTTTTTTAAAATCCTCTCATTTCACGTCACTTTCTATCATGAGGTCACAGTTTAGCTCGTAACTAATCATGAACATCTTTTATGAACATGTCTACGCAGTGGGCTAATACTGACAAAAAAAAATTACAAGAAAGGCAAAACTCATTTTAAATTACATTTCAGGCTCAAGTAGTTAAAATATTTTTGGTCAGAGTGATGCAGTATTTAGACAGCATTATATATATATATATATATATATATATATATATTTAAATTAGTTAAATTTAAAATTGACTTTATTACAGACCTTTGAAATGGCAGTTCAACAAACCATTCTCATAATAAGGTATACTTACTAGTTTTTTCAAAGCTTTCAGCTAAAATCACATGTCCTTCCTCAGTGGACAGAGCTTCCCCGACTGAACCATTCCATAAACTATGTCCTGTTGTTTGTAGTTGTCCATCAGTGTTTGGTGTGTATGAGTTTTGTTTGAATCCTGTTTTCAAACCAGTTTCCCTGTACGGGACAATGAATATACTTTGAAGTCATGGTTTAGTTGGGTCCGGGTTGGGAGAACATTCACTACTGACATCAGAGACCCGCTTTGATCAGTTTACCATCTCCTCCCAAACATAACCACCTGTTCTCATGTTTTAAGACATGTGATAAAAGTTAAATGAACAAAATGAATGTCAGCATCTTTAGTTTTGATTCCAAAATGGAAAAAAGAAAATAAATTTGTTCATTATTGATTTTTATTTACTCGTTTAGATTTGACTTCAGAGTCTAAGCACTGGTTCCAGTAAATCACGGAGCAGAGTAAACAGTATGACAAAGACAGAGAGAGGAGAGAGGCTTGGGAGGGGAGGATTTTGTGGAAAAACAGAGTTGAGTCTGGTCAGTCTGTCTCAGGTTCTCTGTTAGCTTTTCCATTGGCTGGCCCATTGGTCATTGTGTGAGCGCATGCTGAGGACTGGAACACTGCCAGCCGAAGACAGCGGAGGATACACTATATTAAAGTAAAACACCAGCTCCCACACGGCATGGATGCACTCATCCAGTGAAATGTTAATACAGTGTTAATACTGGTGGGAGCTGCTCTCCCACCTGAGGAGTCATTTCATAACTGATCTGTGGTCAGTGGGATACTCACTCAGTGTGTGTGTGTGTGTGTGTGTGTGTGTGTGTGTGTGTGTGTGTGTGTGTGTGATGAAGTTATATTAGAGTTGTGGGATGACCCCGGATCCGGAGTCCCCCTGTGAAAACACTGAAGGGAAGTGGACTATGTCGGTGCCTGTCTCACTCTCTCTCCGTCTCTCTCTCTGTGTCTTCCCAGCAGCTCATTGTGAGCCAACGGCCAGAGAGGAAGAAAATGAACTCTCTTATCCTTCCTGCCTCTCCTCAGCTGATTTGTCTGCTTCCCAGTATTGTTCGTGGCATATAGCAGATGAGTAATACACACACCGAACAGGGGCGTAGCCGCTCTGCTGTGGAACGGTGGTGACAGTGAAAGTTAAGGGCTATGTGTAAAGGGGCTTGGTTACTTATTGGAAGTGGAACTATTGGAACTTTTAAATAATGTAAAACAATGTGAGCTAACCAGTGATGGGCTTGTTACACAAAAATGTAATTTCTTACTCATTACTCAAAAGTAATATTATTACTTTATTTATTACTCCTTGCCAACAGTAATTTGTTACACTACTTAGTATACTACTTTTCAGTTATACCCCACAAAACTGGTAATTGTGTCCTCTCTCCTTGAATGTCAGGGTTATCACCTGTAAGCGCAGAATAGATAGCTTTCACATTTTTTACCTGGGGGTCTTCTGTTACTTGTAACCAGTATTTTGTTCAACATTAGGCAACACTTCGTCCACTATATATCCAGCCACAACTTTCATTAGCTCTTTGTTGCCATAGTCATCCTTTGTGGCCACAGAGGGGGCACCTTTGGTGTGGCGTATTATTACCAGCCTCATGTTTTTGTGCTATTGTAGCTGTTTAGGAGGTTTGAGGTTGTGTTAATCGCAGTAGAAAGAGTCCTCGTACCACTACCTGGAACAGCAATTTACATTTGACAAGAATACTCGTGTCATCTTTACTCATGGCTTTGTGACGTGCATGCACAAGGATTACAAAAATGAAACTGATGAAGCAACTGATTGTTGGATTTTAAATCATTAGGGGACAACAAAAGTAAGGTTGTAACATGTTTTTTTGTTTTTGGTCAACTGTAATATTATAACAGAAATTTTATTAGTAATTTGTTACACTGCTTGTTACTGGAAAAAGTAACATTGTTGCTGCTCAACACTGGCTCTGACACAGATGAAACTGGATTAGGTGATATCCAGGATTTTGATACTGAGTTAAATGTCTCCCTGTTTTGTGGATGGTACACAGCTGATGTGACTGATGCTGGTTTCACATCAAACACCAACACGTTCTCACTCCCAACTCATCAAATACTGACACTTGCGATGACGGCAGTAAATGAGTAAGCAGTCCAAAGGGCTTGTAAGGAGGCAGGTTTGGGTAGTGGATGGTTCACAAAACCAGGCTTTCACTTGGGACTTTCCCCTGGAGGTGTGTGTTTGGATCCATGTTAACTTTGAGTCATTTCAAGGTATGTCCTCACCGTGTTTCTTTTCCTAAAGCTAACCTCAGTAACCTTTATTGCCTAAACCTTATGTTATATATGGACGCAAATTCATAGTATATCTTATGAACCGTTCTATGAAAATATGTTGCCCTGTGCATCAAACTATGGTGCTCCAGAAGCCCCACTAGAGTCAGTTTTGGGAGGTTAGGGATGGCATGTCAGATTCCACTTGTTACACAGTTCTTTTCAAAATAAACTTTAAATGTAGCTTTACTTAGTTTTTAGGTTTACTTTGTTAGATGTAGGCAACAAAAGTACCTGGTTAGGTTTAGAAAACAGATCATAGTTTGGGTTAAAATAAGTGTGTTAATGTAATGTAATGTCACATGGCATACATCACTTAACACTGACTTTTGATTTCACACAGGACACAAACAGTGGTCCTCTAGGTGAAAGTCCTTTGCTTCAACAAGCCATGCACCCAGACCATCTCCTTATTTAGACTATTGTGCTCTTAATACAGCGTCAGTTGCTCTGAGTGTCTAATAATGACGTGGTGTGGTGTATCTCATGCAGATGCTAAAGGGTGACTCAGTGTGTCTGTTTTAGGGCCACTAACCAAGCTTCTGCATTTGAAAATGTGAAAGTGATAATAAGTTGAGAATCTACATATTATGCATGAATATACAGTGAAGTGTAGGATGTAATAACCATGGGAGGTTACACATTTTCCATGTCAGAGAAGGGAGCTATTACCTTTATGGGATAATTGGCATCGGCAGAAGGATGCTAGTTTGACATTATCAGCGTCTTTGGCTCTCAAGTTCTGAATGCATGCTTTAAAAGTATCACTGGTTGACAACATAGATCATGTCAGTTATATATGTATATGTATACACACACACACACACACACACACACACACATATATATATATATATATATGGCCTTTAAATGAAAAAATATGCAAATGTGTTCTCTCTGGTTAGACAGTCAACGTATATAATCAATCATTGTTGAAGTGAATTAAGACCAAGACCAGTCTCTGCAGGGTGGGCTGTCTAGAGCTCACCAATGGCACTGTAGAGCTCTGCTAGTGCCTCGTTAGCATTAGCATTGAGAGGGATATGCACAACCACCACTACAGGAGCAGAAAGAATGGCTGATATCTCACAATCAAAACTGCCACCAGCTGTGAACGATGCAACTACCATAGTTTTAGTACACCAGGCTCTATTGATGTAGACACACTGTCCTCCTCCGCAGGTATTAGCATTCCTGTCCAGCTATATTGTCAGTTTCTTTTCCAGAGATTGGAAACTGGACAGTAGACTCAAGGGGGCAGTCGGGCTGTTGGTGTTAGCCTTTAGCCTTCAGTGGATTCCAGCCCTCGTATTGCGCACCGCTTCCTGTGCTTCCTTCCTCGGCCAGCTGCAACAGGTAACGGCGAGGGGCGAGGGTGCGTCGAGTTAAAGTGTAGCTGTGCACAACAGTCTCTGCTGTTGTTCTCCTCTACATCTCAGCACCTGCTGGTTCAGTGGGGTGTAGCAGCATGGAGCCATGGCTCAGTGGTGACTGCACTGTTATTCAAGTCAAAGTGAACGGATTCACCTTACTGTTATGATTGTCATGTCAGAGGCCCATCTGAAAGCTGCTGGGAAGGAGATAACAAAGCTCTCAGGCGGGGCAGATGGCTCTCTCTGTCAACAAACAAGCTCTGATCTTTGTTGAACATGGCTGTTTGAGCAGATGTGTCAAGTCAAATAAATAGAGGGGAGAGTCCATTAAATCCAGATCTTCTCTCTGAGTGAGGGAGCTAAAAAATGTGAAACATGTTTTTGAAAAGTCTTAATGGTTTTAACATCAAGTATTATACCAAAGTACGTTTTTGAATTGTTATTCCCATTTTCCGAATGCATATTTTCACAACACTATTTCAGGGGAAGCTATTGTACTTTATATGTCTAAAGGATCATTCAGTTTTATTGGGTCTCATTTTCTTAGTTTTGTTGTAATAACATCATACCTGCTTAAATTATTGCCAAGATCTGGAAGCATGGTTGTCAAGTCTGGCAGGTCTAGAAATCCAGTCATTAACAGTTTATCCAGATCATTTTAACTGAAAGTGAGCACAAAGTTTCACACCTATAATAGGTCAAAGTAGAAGCAAGAAGTTGGTACATAAACTGTGATGGATGTGTGCAGTAGACAATTTTAATGATAATTATACAGTTCTTTGTTTTCTCTTCCAAATAGGTTGAACAACATGGAGGTTTAATTCCAACCTGTCTGATGATCTGACCGCTTGTGTTTCTTGACCCAACAAAAATCTTTATAGTGACCACAATGTTTTCAGATCTTGGCATTTAATGTTTTTAATTAATGAATTATCCATTAAAAAAAGCCTCAAGATGGAGTGCACAGGTTAACTGTGTTCAGTTAGAATAAATATATTATTTCCCTCTGCAGCAACAGATGCGCTGATAATGTACATTTTGTAAATTTGTAAACAAGTAAAAGTGAGTTTGAAAACCTACACTACTCTACAGAACCCAGTGAAGGGAAGGAGGGGAAACTTTGCCTGTGTGCCATTGCAGTGTGAATGAGCTTTTTACCTGTCTGCCAGTAGAGGTCCAGCGGCGGAGGTTAGGTGGCTGGCAACACTGTTCATCTGCACACACTGCGATGACACACAGCTTGTTGAACATTGGCAAAGTTTCCCTTTATATTCATTGTCTTCTGTCTCAGTCGCCAGTGATGCGTTGGTTCATTTTTACACTGTAATCTGTAGCCTGTAGTCAGGCTTTAGCTTCTGTCCTTATCCTTTTAACCTGTTTTTTGCTGCTGGATGAGTTTGAAATCCTGGATCCTGGGTCCTTCAGATGCATATTACTGACCCGTCTGTCTGTGTCTCTTTGATTTGATCATATTTCTTCAGGGAGTGCAGTTGATGGACTATCACAAAATGGTGGGGCTTAGCAAAGGGTCAGTTGTTTTAAATAATTTCATGTGATGCCACTCAGCCAATCAAATCTATGCATTCTGATGATTCTCAACTGAAGGAGATACACACAAAGATAAGACAAGAAAAGTCAGACAGTGAAAACAAACTTTTAATCAAGAATAGATGGACGATTTCTTCATTCTTCCCATGGGCAGTTCAAAACCTCTTATGTTCCAAGACTGTGGAAATTATTAAAAGCGGCAGTGTAAAGCACCATGACGAGACAAAGCACAGCACATCTTTTGAGCAAACAAATTCTTTCAAATCCAAACTGAGGGCACAGGAAATAATACGTTTTATATGGCAATTAATGACTTAATCTTAATTCGACAATAGATATTGAAAATGAACAAATTCTGGCCTTCCAGCAATGTAACAAATCCTTAAAAAAAAATCCAAATTCTAAGCAACTTACCATCAGGACCTTTAAAACATAATGCACTGAGTGACCACATTTAGTTGAACACCTGCAATACTCGTCAGTACAATAGCCCTGCAATTAATACTCAAGCATGCTGGAATAGTTTTCCAGCATGTAAGTCACCCTGTTGCCTTGAAAATGCCTGGGAACAAATCAGTAGGATACATCCTCTGAGGAGACTTGAATATCTGCACAAAATGGCTTCTTAATCCATCAAGTAGTTGTCTTGATTTATCAGTTTGGATCAAAGTAGAGGACTGATCGACAGACAGACATTACCATCCTTGAGGCTATGCTGCTGGCTAAAAGAACAATCCTTTTAGGAATGATTGCATACCTTTGAATCCTGTATAAATCAAAGGCTAATCTTCCTCCGCAGTAATGAGAAAGCTGAGACTTGGACCATTTCGAGTGGAGATAAAATCTGTGTTGTTTGTATGACAAACGGAAGCAGATGGCTGTGCTGTGAGCTTGCAGTGAACTGTGGTGTGCAGACATCCCTAATCAAGTTTAGAAAATGTTTCTAGATCTCACAGGAGGAGCCATGTGGTCACACATGTATGCACGCAAATGCATGCAAGCGCAAACCACATCTCTCGGGGCTGTCTACTTTTAGTTTGGTGTCTTCATACTGACACAGTCCCAGAGAGTGTGTGTGTGCGGTTTGTGTGAGCCTGTTTAATGATCTGCAGTCTGAATGGAACAATGACTGCAAAACAGTGTCATTTATATATCCAGTGGAGGTACTTTTGGATCGAGGTTGCAGGTCTAAATCAAAATTCAGCGTTTAAACAATTCCATTACCTCCAAAAGTTTTCTGCATTTCAGTCTCTCCAGATGGATTCATCATCCCGTCAGTCTTCTCAGCGGTAAGGGAAAGAAAAGAAGGGAACAGAGCAAAAATGAGAGAAGCAGACAGAGGTAAGGAAGTTATGACCACAATAATGTATAAGATATCCTGAGAAAAATGTGATCACCCCAAAATCTAAAATACATATTTTCCTCTCACTTAGTGTTGTTTATCAGTCTAGATTGTTTTGGTGTGAGTTGCTGAGTGTTAGGGACCCTCTGGTCCTTCTTCACAGTAGAAATGCCAATTTCGGTTAATTTTGCATTGAATGCAAGACATCCATCAACAGGTAACTAAATGGTTAAATAGAAAAAAAGAAACATAAAACGCAAAAATTACAACAAGTCTTTTCTTTCAGTCTGGCACTCCATTCACTCCATTAAGAAATGATTAAGATTAAGAAAATGCTTTTAAAATCATGATAACATATTGAAAGTCCTCATCTTGTCATAGCCATCTTAAAAAGTGTAAATATAAACACTGCAAAAACAATAGCTGTTATGCTGCTGGTCCCTGCCACCAAGCACGACCTGAGCAGCTCGGCTATTCCCTGATGGGAGGCTGAAGAGGAAATACGTGACTTCGCGGCATGGCTTCGCATGGCACAGCGTGGCAAAAGCGGACCCACCTGGACCCATGGAAAAACCCAATTAGATAATCTGGATAAACTGTCAATCTCTTTTTAACCTCTCTGCTCGTGCTTGTTGACCCATCAGTATTATAGTGATGTCACTGTGCTAATCTCTAGTGAGAACAGTGTTACAACAGCTGATAGAAATGATAGGCAAAAATGAGATCCATGATAATAGTAAAGCAGAGTTAGTGAATCTAAAATGACTACTGACAACTTGCCACCTGTATAAAAATTTCTTAGATCTCCATTTTATCAAATTATGATTTGTTGTCAAAAAAAAAACACTGAGCGTGTGATGCTCTCTACATCATAGAGGCTTGAATCTGAATTGGAAGGTCTCAGCAGACATGGGAAAAGAATGTCACCAGGTTTCTTTGTAGTTTGACTGAAACAGATGGGACTAATGTGTCTGAGCAGATGTGTTTGAAGCAGAAACTTGTCAGTGGGCGTCGCTCTAAAGCAGAGTCCAGTGTTAGCACAGTGTCATGTCCATCCTGGTATTATTGTCGGTGTCGAGCATGGGGATGGAGGGGAGCTTGGGAACCACTGACTAGCTTTGTTCTCTGCCATTGTATGTCTTCAGGATGTCCTTCAAGAATGTTACACAGGAGGTCAGAGGAGCAGCTCTGTATTAGTGTCTGGAGGAGAGCCAGCAGGGCCCAACTCCTCTGATGTCGCTGGAAGACTAACAACAAAACAGGCAACCTTTGTTCCACTGGGATACAAATTGTTCATTTACTAGTGTGGGCCTTTGTCAGAAGTTGTTGATGCCTGTTGCTTTATTTATTGACAGTATTTACTTTTAGATAAGAACTAGATGTACTGTATTATTGTACTACAAAAACAGGCAAGCATCCTGCCAAGAAAACTCAATTTGGCTCTTGAATCCGTGATCTTCTTTTAGTCACTATCCAAAGCTGATAACTTTATGTAAGGGTTGGAATTTAGATCCCCTGATACATCAAAAGTTTTACCTTAAGGATCAGCTCCGTCTTCACCATGACACGCCATGGAAAAGCATCCGCGTTATTGCTGAAACCACACTAATCTACCTGTAGAGCTCATGTTCTATCATAACCTAAGATACCTGAACTCTTTCACTTGGGGCGGCAACTCACTTCCAACCTCCAGCAAGCAAATTCAGCTTTCCAGCCGCAGACTCAGAGGTGTCAACTCTCATCCATGTTGCTTCACACACAGCTGAGGAATGTACATGAAACAAGCAGTGTAATCATTTCTGCTCCTTTAATTTCCTGAAAATCATATATAGAGATGCAGCACTGGATACACACACCTTTAGGACCCCATGTTACAGAAAAGTGGCGAGTGCAGCTATCATTACAAGTTTCGCACCAATGCAATTGTCATTTTCATGGCCAGCGACCACGGTTTGTAAGTAGTAAATGTATTTGCACCTATCTGTGTGCCCATGGGCATGTAGGTCTTAAAACAAGGTGTCGTCAGGCGCATTATTGTTGCATTGCTAAGCCATTTAAATGGCACATTATTCAGATAGTTAGATGCACCTACATGTGCTGCTACACACACAGGGACACATAGATGTATTGCAGATGGATAAAATAATACAGCATCAATGAGGAAAATGTTAATTACATTCTCTAAAATGTGAATGTAGCAGAGAACAGAGCAGAGCTGAAGTCTGTACTTCAGAAGCTAAAAGTTTAGCCTTTATTGCCCTTTTTAGTCTTTCTGCTTAAATGTCCCACAGTATTTGCTACAGTGATATCACTGCTCCTACTGCATGTCTCCATGCAGATAAATGCTCGCTCCTCCAATTTGCCGAATCTGCTGTGTGAAGGCAAGGCAACAGGTGCAGGTGCACCTGGATTATAAAGATAATGGGAGATGTCGGTGAAGATTCTCAGTCATCCAGGTAATGGTAATCGTAAGTGCTAAAATCGTAGGCAACTGGACTTGCTTGCGTTTCTTGAAGACATTTCGCCTCTCATCTAAGAAGCTTCTTCAGTTCTAATTGAGTGGTACGAAGTTGCAGGCTATAAACCCTGTGTGGGTGGGAACCCTTGAAGAGCTCTTAGTTTCAGAGTCGTTAAGGTCACAATGTGGGTCGGTGACCCACCTGGCCACCATGTGAGTCGTTAGGGTCAGGTGGGACCAGGCGTGAATGGGTGTGAAGTCATCTGGGGAGGGATCCCAAGACCGCATTGTAGGTGGGGGATAAGTAGTGCCGTAAGCCACCCCCTCTGTTTAACGATGGTCATTCCAGCTTGACGTTGACGGCTCCTTTTACTCCTCTTTCAAACCATCTTTCCTTCCTCCCTGGCCAAGATGTGAACATTGCTGTCCTCAAAGGAGTGTCCCTTCTCCTGTAGATGTAAGTGGACAGTCGGGTCTTGACACGAGGAGGTTGACTCCTCCTGCTCGTTCGTACCAGTCATTTAGAACTGAAGAAGCTCCTTGGATGAGAGGCAAAACGTCTTCAAGAAACGCAAGTCCAGTTGCCTATGATATTAGCACTTATGATAATGGGAGATGACACTCTGATTGGTTAATTTCATGTTATGCCCAAAATAAACCTATGACATATTAAGGGTATGGGTAAGGGTCAGTATGATTTTTATAGCAAGTGATTACATGACTTATTATTTCTGGAGGTAGTAGTTTAAAAAAAATCACATTTTTTTCTCCTTTTGTTATTAGCTGCAATTTTTTCCTGCAAAAAATCACATAAAAATGCTTAATGTTTAATCGCAATTTTTGACAAAATTGTCTGCAAATTCAAGGGCTTTTTGCTGCGAGATCCTGGAGGGACTGGCTATAAATCATTTAAATAGGGTCACTAATATCTAATGTGTGGGGAAAATACAGTATAATAGGCCTCATGCAGGAGGCTATACAGGAACAAATTTCCTTTTAGTTTTTTTTGTATCCACACTTTGTTGTTATGTTGTTCGTACTCATTGATTTCTGGAATTCACCAGTGTTTTCTTTTTGTTTTCCCCTCTGTTAGGTGAAAGAAAGTTTTATGAGGTCAAGAGGACTCATACTAAGATAAGAAAAAAACATGTTGTTTTGCAGAGAGCACAAATTGTTTGTCCAACTCAAGGAAACATAAGTTTTAAATCTCAGCAACATAAAATGCATGAATATCATGTAATCAAATTTGGTTTTTATGTTTTAGAGTAATTAAAATGATTGGATTATTAAATTAGTGGACCAAAGAAATACTTTTGCTCCATTGATCCAAATATGAAAACCCTCGACTGATGTATTTTTTTTTTTTTGCTTTCATTTTCATGTCAAACCATTTTTAATTAATTTCAGTTCTGTGCGTCACTCTGCTGACACGGCATTGACAGCATCACAAATGTTATGCCATTCCTGGGTTTTTGATTTTCCTGTAACCCCAGAACTGACACTCTGGGAAATCACATTTACTTATAATAACTAATACTAATACTAATTTTATTTAATATTTCATAAATTTTGCTCTTTCGAGAAGTTCTTCTTCTGACAGCCATTTTTGGTGGCATCTCTCCAGCTTTTTGGCATGTGCCAGAGTATTTGCACACAGCACAACACCTGCCCTTTTATTGTGTGTAAGGACGTTACCTATGCTAATAACAATTGGCCACGTGCATCCAAGAGGGATTCATCATTCAGCACACCAGATTTAGATGGTTCAGAACGTTTGGTGCATCTTGAGTTGGCTCCTTTTGTCTCTAAACAGAAACCTAAGAAAAAATGCAAGAGAAATTTAAGAGAAACTTGCTGCATGAGGCCCAATATCACATGAATCTGAAACAGTCTGTAAGTTTAAAAAACACTTTGTGTAAAGCCTAAATTACTTTTTTGTTTTTCAATTTGGTTGAACTAAGTCTGACTGTTAAACCTGCCAGCATCTGTTTTTTTTTTCATTGTTGTAGTTTTGTCCATCTTTGTCATCAGTCATAATGTTGTACTCTTCAAGATTTAAAAATACTGTCATCAATAAAAAGAAGTCAGGTCAAGAAGTGCAAGCAGTCAGACAATCACACATGTTGGCATTGCACCTCAAGGTAAGACAAAACTATCTGGATGATAAAACAAATGTAAACTATAAAAATATAACGCCTATGTAAGTATTAGGGATGAGCAAGTACACCATTATCTGTATCTGTTCAGCCAATTAGTTATCTGTATCCATATCTGTATTCAGACTAGGCGGAGTTTAAACTGGTAATGGGTGTGGTCTAACCAGAGGTTGTTATTTTATAACTGGATATGGATATGGGTTGATTAGAAATTGCTATATTTATTAATCATTAGGAAAAAAATGTCCAAAACAATCTTAGATTTAAACTTCAAATAATTTTTGATCATAAGAGTATGATATTGAACACAGGGACCAAAATAGAGATTTTCCTTCATTACGAGTATGGAGATTGACATATTTTACCCGGATCACTCATTTTGGATACTTGCTTCATCTGAGTATTCAGCTCAACCCTAGTAAGTATGCATCACCAGTTTTTATTTTACAGTCTTGCAGTCATTTTTGCTGTGAAAGGAATACTTCACTCCCCAAATGTCCCTTTGTATAGAAATGACCCACCCTGTGTTATGTTGAATTCATGAAGGAAATTTATTTTTGCTGAACTAAACAGAGAAAATTCTTGATCAACTGAAGTTGCCCCGCTGGCTTGATAGATAGTTTGAGTCATTGTGGGACTTTGGTGTTTTAAAGGGTCAGTTCAGACCCAGCACCACACAATCTAACTATCTGATTATGACAGCAGTAGAACAGCAACTCTCATGTTTAGTGTTTTTAAAGGGAGTCTGGTCTTGAAGAGAGTAGAGATAATGTTCAGTTTAGTTCCTTGTCAAAAAGAGCTGTTTGGAAAATACAGTTCACACGACTGGATAAATAAAACTTGGTTCATACTGTACGAGTTGTGTGAGACTTTGTAAATGGATGTTTGAGTGTTATTGTTAAAAAAAACATGGACCCCAATGACTTCAATTGGTCAAGATTTTTTTCTGTTTTTGGATTTTTTTGCTCACTGTGGAGGCATGCAAGAAAAACAAAGTTTTGTTGGCAAATTCAATGTAACATGGAGTAAGTAGCTGATATACAAATAAAAAATTTGGGTGTGAAGTATTCCTTTAAGGTGCAGTTGGACAGCTAATGGAAATATGCTTCTGGTCCCAACACAAGCATACATAACCCAGTGTATATGACACAGTTCGAGAGACTATTTTCACACAAAAAAAGATAAAAAATAACCAATGGACAAAGTTGAAGGTTAGACAAATCTGTCGCTCATGGACCCCACAGTTGTTGATTTATTTGTAGCAAAGAGTTTTATTAGAACAGCGATTGTTGGACATGGGGTTTTTTATGGATTTCCTGAGTGGATTGCCTTCTCAGACAATAGGCTCCCCCATAGAGTTTAGAGTTCAAATTACAACCAGCAATGGTTGGAAACATCTGTCCTCAGTGTGGTTTCCTCTGCTCTGTTCCCTGGTAATGAAGCCTGTCTACACTGTTATTTGTACTCAGCAACAGTGGGGTACACTGATGGAGCAAGGAGGGCACCATTTGATCCCTTGGAATTGTGTGTGTGTGTGTGTGTGTGTGTATGTATGTGTGTGTGTGTGTGTGTGTGTGTGTGTGTGTGTGTGTGTGTGTGTGTGTGTACAAAGGAGCTGGGAAGGCAATTACATGAAGAAGCAACCCATGACGGCATTTACTGTTCTCATAAGCAAGGCGTAGAGGAGTACTGAGTGTGACTGGGCAGCCTGAAGAATGTCAACACACACACACATGTAGGCACGCTTGCTTTGTGAACACACACCCACTTCCATCACTCTCTGTGTATGTAGTTGTGTGTCCAGGCTAGACGGTCGATGTTCTCGCCTGTCTTTATTTTTCAGCCTGCAGTGAGACGGTGTGATCTGTGCTATATCATCATCCAGCCTGAGAGCAGTAATTATCTCAGAACATGGATGTCAGTACAAACATCAAACCCTTATTTAGTGCCTGGCTGGCTGCTGAGATCCCACCATAAATAATGATATTTCTCATTTGATATCCTCACTCGCTTATGCCGTGGCCAAATCCCTATTCTTCGGTCCTAAGTGGCACTTAAATCATTCAGATAATTACTATCATTTTCTGCAGGCTTTATGCCGTATTTAAGAGCTGGGACTACAATAGCAGACACTGTGACAAAGCTGAGCTTCTGTTTTTCACATCAAGCCTGAAACAGATTTTAACCAGCTGGGGGGTTAGAGCTGGGAAAGAACCACATACTGACATTTTAGTCCAGATCTCATCATTTTATTTACATGCAAAATAAGTAAACAATAGTTTACGATAATAAACAAGAGTCTTATAAATAAATAAATAAATAAATAAAAAATAGAACACTTTTGCACCTTTTGTTTTCTTTTTTGCACCAATATAAAAAATAAATTACAAAAAAACATTGCTTTACATTTTTTGTTTTGTTTTTTGCACCCATAGAAAACAGTTGTACACTTTTTGTGTGGTTGTTTTTTGCACCAATAGGACAAAAACAAAACATTTATAACATTCATTCCAAATCTGACAAAGATCCAGCAGTTCAAACGCAATTGTTCTTTTGAAGAGTTTGCTGCCCAGAGCAAATGTGAAAATGTGAAGAAAAACCACCAGTGCAACTAAAAGAGATGGTGTGTCATCTCTACGCAGCAACTCTCCAGTTTGCTCACAGGTCAACGGGTTCAAGCACAGCTTAACACTGGTCGAAAGTAAGAAAGTCTTGAGGTGTTTTTGTCTGGTGGTGCAATGCAGTAACTCTCATTCTAATTTCCAGCTTTTCAGGCTTATTATGTGGCTGTATATAATTTATAGCCTCTTTCTAGCCTCCTAGACGGACACAGAGGGCACAGCAGGGAAGGAGCACCTGCAGTCTGCAGTTATTTTGATCAGTTGGGAGAAATTTTCCTCAAGGCCTCTCTACCAGAAATGGCTGGTTAAAGCAGCTGTGCGGAACTTTACGTTTTGTTGATTATAGCGCCCCCTTTGGTCGAAGCGGTATGACACCCACAGCCTGGTGTCGTAAAATCTCGACTGTAACCAGCAATTACCGCATGCATTTGTTTTGGAGGAAAATGGAGGAAAATGCAGTGTACATGCAGCCAATTCCCTGGCTGCATGTACACTGCTACATGTAGCTACATGCTAATGTTTATTTAACATGTAATCTTAGCTAGAAATTTTTTATTGGGGATTTTTAATGGCAGAAAGTGCCCTGTTACAGTCATTCCCTGGTTGCAAGTAGTCCACACTGCGTCATGTAGCTACATCTTGGCTGCTGTTGTTAACTTCTCCCTGATTTCAGATCATATTCCTGCTGAAACATGTTGTGTTTAAAAGCTTTTATTGGTATGTCTTCATGGTAGAAAATGCTGCATTTCTGCGTCACAGTCATTCCCACGGCTACAGTGACGGTGCAGAGATACTGAGATATGGAAGACCCAGAAATGCTGACCAACCAGAACAGACTGGGCCTTTTTGAAAGGGGGCTTGAAGAGACAGGAGCTAAATTGAGTGTTTCGGTAAATACAAGTTTTCCAGCACTTAAATTTTTTTATTAAAGCACATATTTTCATTTTCGATTTCGATTACAAAATACATGAACCTGAAAAAGAGCTAATAGGTTGCCTTTTATCCAAATTGTCAATGAGTCATAAAAACACAAAGCTAGAGGCTTAAAGGCTCTTTCCTCTTCTTTTCCCTCCCAAGGTCATTTTTTCCTTACTGCAGCTGCACCGTCAAAGTTATTATTAGTCCCATAATATTCAGCCTGAGACTTTTGTGCATCTCTTTGTCACATCCTCATTGGGAGGAGTTAAAATGCACGGAAGGAAAGCCGGCGTGGGAACAAAGAAACCATGTTAGCCAATTAGAGAGCCCCCATCAAGCCAGCCGTTAACTCACACCTACAGTTGCCAGTCACTGAACCTCAGTGTCTTTGGACTGAACTTTTCTTATGGGATAATTCCACTTTATTATAATTTGGATCTTTTTTTTTTTTTTATAGTTAATAGTAATAGAAAACAGGAGAAAAGGGAAAATATCATAATGGATGATGAATGGATGTTATATCCATCAAATTTTTCAGACCCACATTCCTGCTTCAACTGTTGTACAATTTTACAATGGCTGGTCATAGAAATGATAAGGAAAAACTACTAATCATGGTTTAAAAGTATGTAAGTTTTACAAATCTGGGTGGCCTGTGAGAGACAGATTGAAATAAGAGAGCTTCACAGTTTCCCAGTTTGTAACTCAGGCGCTCTGTTAAAATTTGTCTTTAAACCTCTTAATAACATCATAAGGGTTGACTTGAGTCTTTAAGATAAACTATATCTACAACATCCATTCAGATGTCAGTTTATAAGAACACCTTGCTAAAACTAATGTTTGACAGTCATGTAATAAATCCTCCCCTCAAGAATGTTCTCACGTTCAGTTTGAAACTGTTTCTGACAGATAGATTTTTAGAGGATGATGTTGAGCTATGTATGTATTATTTTGTCCACCCCATTTTATACACCTCTCTGTATAATGCAATACAGTTGCTGTGTTTCATATCTCACACAGATGCCTTGAACTGTACTATCAAGAATGATGATATATGTACACACTTGTGTTTTCTCTTTACTTTGTCCAAACATCATTACAAACTAGAGTTGGGTCAATTTCCAGTTTTGTCGGTCCGGTCTTGTGTTTGCTTAAATCGGTTTGAGTTTATGCAAACCGGCAGAACCAGCATTTATCATTTTGACACATTCTGGCAAATTAAAAAGAAGTCTCAATTGGCAACCTTTGCCAACAGCGCCAGAGCGCTAAATTCAACATGTACTATATTTACTGTAGTATATTGTGTATCATATTGTAGTAAGCAATATGACAATGTAATCAACATAATATTATGTTTATAAACAGACTAATGGAGTCACTGGCATCTGACTGGCTGTGAGCCAAGGCCGGTGTCAGCAACATGCAGGAGATCTTATTTCAGCAGATGGGAGGGGCAGAGCATTGTGTTTGTTTGTAAGTTGTTTTTGGGCGATGAGAGAAGACATGGCAAGGAAACTTAGGCCATATCCACACAAAGACAGAACCGATTTCGTTTTTTAAAAGTTTTCCATAAACACGGAATTGTCTCAA
This sequence comes from Epinephelus awoara, assembly GCA_035609425.1. Lineage (NCBI taxonomy): Eukaryota > Metazoa > Chordata > Actinopteri > Perciformes > Serranidae > Epinephelus > Epinephelus awoara. Next base: position 9,753,592 of record CM069305.1, read on the forward strand.
GATATGTGTACGTAAACATGAAGCCACTGAAAATGCTGTAGTACATATGCAAGGCCTGTAAGCGGCGCTGCAACGCTGCCACAAAGTACACCTAAAACAGAGAATAAGAAATGGAGCATGCACATTAAACTCGTACGATGGCGGAAAATACAAATGCCAGAGGAGCCAACTTTGTATGGACTGACGACAAGGTAGAGCTGCTACTTAGGGTCACACTTGATTACAAAACTAGCACAAACACAACCACTGCGCAGTCAGCCATTGTTGTTGTGGCGCCTTTACACCTAGTGTGTGCGGGTTAAGGGAGAGGTGGGGTTATGGCGTCATTGCTTAAGAAAAGAGGCGTATTGTGTTGTAAATACGGAAACGCGAAGGTGGCGTCTTCAGATTTTTTCACTCTGGGAGCCGGTTTCAAAAGTTGGCATATTTGGGCTCCTAAAATGCTGGTTCCGTGTTTACGAAAGGTCTATACAATAAAAAACCTTTGCAGATACACCTAATCTCGTCTCCGTGTGGACATGGCCTTAAACTGCACCAAGATGGCAACATGTTGGACTTTAAGGTGAGAGGTGTCATAAATAACCGTTGCTGTTGTTGTATCTTTTCAACACTGTGTTTCTGTATATAATATCTTTGAAAGCTCTGCTGTGGATGAGGAACAGCTGATTCATGAAGGTAAGAAGAGGAATTATCTACCCAACACTTTCTTTAACCTAAATCAGGTGTCAGCTGGCTGGTGAGCTAAATGACTTTTGCTAATAACAAGCTAGGCTACTTGCTGTTGGCTATATTGTATTTCATCTACAGTAAATACCACAATATCCAGTCCAGTCTAATCTGGAGAAAACAGCTGATATTTACGTGGTTACATGAAATAAGAGCATATTCGATTATTCACTTTGGACAGAGAGCTCCAATGATCCATGGTGCAACACTCGTTTGCTGTCGGGACATGGTTTCATTATGTTCTACTCAGCAACGACACCTCCTAAAATTTGGTATACCGACTTGATATCAAACTGGATTGAAAATATTTACACCGGCTCAACCCCAGAGCAAACTGTTCTAGACAACATGGTGGTTTTACACCTTTTAAACTTCTCAAGCATTAAAACAAATGCAGTGTGTATTTGTGGCCCCCAGTCACAGGTTGCACGTGTCTACCTGAGGCAGGTTAAGTAAGGTGAAAACACAACCTTAAAAAACATGGTGAGTGAAGTCAGACCCAACCAGGCAGAGAATCAAAGCTCTACACTGGATCCACTTACTGTGAAACAAAGTGCTCATATGGCATTCAGCTTACAGCAGAGCTGTCTGTAGGAAACCCAGCCCAACCCCTGTGTTTTCCCACCATACCAATTATTTTAAGAGCGTGAGCAAGTGCACTGATAATAAAGCTGACACCCAAAAAGCTGCTGTTTATGACCTGAAGAACATATATAACACCACTGAACTCTCTCCACCCTCAATCACAGCAGCTACCACCACACCTCGAGGTCAGGACCTCTCTCACACACTGGAGAATAAGCTTCACATAGGCCTGACCCCCCCTGAATCCCCTAATACAACAATAATAGGAGGTGTTCACTCCAAACATATGGAACAATGATCTACCACTGGCAGATGTTTTCATTTTCCCCCGAGCTGCTCTCATGCTCCGCATTCACCTGGCCTGGAATAACACTCAGGAGCCTGCACACTAACACCATCATGTTGTCCCGGCACATAAACACATCCATGCACCAAATTCAAATATTATTTTGAAAAATCTAGGCAATCCTGCCCCAGACTGCAAGCATCAGCTGTGGCTTCTTCAGATAGTAAAATTCAATATGAATTAGAGCTCATGGTGTTGCCTGATATTGGCAGTAATTAAACCAGTGGGCTTCTGAGTGTATAACATGCAGGCACATTATCAAGGTGTTTGTTTAGAGCTGCAGCTGCAGAGAGGAACTGTTTCCTCCTGATAGCTGAGCACTGGCAAATATCAAGACACAAGTTATCACTGTCAGTAAACTGTTAATGGTTAAAATGAGAAGGAGACAACTGTGTGTGGCTCGCACTCTCACACTGCATCACAGGTAAGCTTCAGTAACTTTTACGCACAGCTGGTTTGGTGTTACAGGGTTTTTTTTCTGAATGCTAACAAGCTCTGGCTAATACAGCCACTTTTTCATGTGTTACCAACAAGCATCTTGGCCAAACAGTTAATCTCACCTCCAATACGTGTCTCAAAACAAGCTAATTCGACCATAACACTGGCAATAATTCTCACTCAGAAAGCATACGTACATTTGTGTCTAATGTGGTTTATTCTTCCAATTTTATCAAAATTCTTAAAAATACATCTACATATTCTTCTTGGTTCAAAATTACAGCATCTATGAATATTCAAATACTTTTTGCTATCAATACTGGACACAAGGTGTTTTGTGCACGGTGTTACACATTACACGTTTGAAAACTGAACCACAAATGGCTCCCAAACTAGTAGTGATGTCACAAAATCCTGCTCATACTGTACGTCCATGTGTTGCAGTAACCAGGTGAACACAGAGAAACTTTCCTTCGTAAACACAAGAATGTGAAAACAGCTTTTTAGTGTCAAACTCTACACACACATCATTGTGCACAGTGAAGCTCAAAATCTAAGTAAATAATAATTTTGGTAATGAATGATTATTGTACGACTGCTTCATGGCAATGACTGCTTAAACAGATTTTTGCATGAATATGATGAAATCCTGTGACTGTCTGGTAACTGGATCATCCAAAAGCAGATGATCTTCTTTGGTTATTTTATGGATTTCTTAAGTCTTTTCCAGAGTAACTTCTATATTACAGTATCATAATTGCAACATACATTTACTGAACTGAAATTAGACTGTAAAAACATAATGGACTTTGTGACTGTAACATCACCCATTGGTTCGTGGAGTCCATTTTGAGGCCTTAAGTTCAGGGCTTTGGCTGTCGCCATCTTGGCTTTTTGCAGCCAAAAGTGACCATATGTGGGCAAGAGGCTGAAAGGGGTGGATCTGACTGAGAAGCTGAGGACACTATCGACAAACAGCCTGTCACTCAAAGCGGCTCCACCCTTGATTATGTAATATATAAAATGTAAGCAGGTGAGTTATATAAAGATCGCCCCCCATACAGTTGTCATGGAGGCCAAAACTGTTTTTTTGAACCAGGCTGTAAACATATTTATTTCTGCTGTAAATTTGGTCACTTTAACATGGGCATCTATAGTGACTGAGTGGTTTATGCAGCCAGCCTCAAGTGGCCGTTCAATGAACAGTATATGAATGTATCATTCTCTGTGAGTCTGTGCTTTTGGACATGATTTGGATCTTGCAGGATGAAGACAGACTCTACTAGTAACACAGAAGCTACTACAGATTGCAAATACATTAAATGTCTATTGCTGGGAAAAAAACAACAATCAATAGTATTGAATGTGGGGTTTGATATACTGAACATCTTAAGGGTTACAGCCTAGATGATAAGATTTCAGAGAAACCATAGTGCAGATAGCAGGCCTAATATGTCAGTGGAAGTTGTGCAAATTGGTTAGCTAATTAAATTTAAGCTTCCCAACATAACAGTCCTGGTAATGATAGCAGGTTTATGAAGAAACACAGATTTTACAGTAACACAACACTTTTTCTTTTTTTTTTTTATCTTGACCAAGGCAGCGTTAAATAAGCATACCTTACCCACCATCTAATAATAATCTAATTGTGTCTGACTGGTGTTTTGTTCTTTTCCAGTGATTAATTTGTTTGTTCAGCTGCCTTTGCTGACACTCATAATTTTTTAGAAAAGCAAAAGAAAGAGAAACAATTACCCACGCCAGAGAGACACGAACCAAACGGATGAAGTCAGTTCAGATAGGATCAGATTTGGCAGCCTGAGATGTGGCCTGATGTTCAGACAATAATTAAATATTGTCTTAAAAATGACAAAAACAACATGTCATCTGTTATGTTAGCTTTTAACTTGTTAGCAGCTCGGTGACAACACTGATAACTGAATGAGTGAAAAATGTAGTAATGTGGCAAAGGTTTCATGAGAAAGGATCAGTAATTATGATTTGAACAACAGATCGTATGTTTGAGGGTGTGTGTGTGTGTGTGTGTGTGTGTGTGTGTGTGTGTGTGTGTGTGTGTGTGTGTGTGTGTGTGTGTATTACCTCCCCCTACATAACTGCTCTTATGTAGAACTTGCTCAGTTGTGCATTGGTACACGTAGTGTGTGTTGAAATGAACTGTTTCAGTCGACACCTTGTTAACAACAGTGCGCACTTACTCACCCGTTGTGAAGCTTTCAACCTGAGGATATCTTCTTCATCAGCAGTCTTGACACTCAGTGGTCCTGGAGCTATTGATGATCATTGTGATTCATTCATTGTGATCATTGAGATTTGTCTCCAACCTGTCTGATCATCCGACTGCTTGTGTTTCTTCTTTTCAGGGATGTCATCATGTTCCCAGATCTCCCATACAAGCTCTGTGAGAACAATGTTATTATCACAGAAATTAATGATGGACAACACTATGAGACAATAGGCCCCAGGGCACAGACACGCAAAAAGCCCCACCTTTTGCTCTCCTTCAGAATTTGTGCTGACTTTTTTTCTTCTTGTTGTTGTTTTGCACCTCTTTGTAGTTTTCAGCATATTTTGTGGTTTTGTTTCTCTTTCTGGTAATTTTGTGTGACCTTGTCGTTGTTTTGTGTTTCTTTCAGGGGCGATTGCTCTGAGACAACAAGGGAGGCTGAACTAAAATTTCATAGAAGAAATGATCAAATATGCCCTATTGAATTAACATTACAATAAGAATTTACATTGCATTAAATGTGCGCTAGGATGCGTTTAACATCATACGTGTTGAGTATGATAGTTGTTTTGTCAGTGAACTTTGTGAGTTGTTGTGGAGCCATGGAACTGTGTGCTGTTACCTTTGTTAAATGTTGCTGTTGTCCCTGGTTTTATATGAGAAGAGGAATAGATCACTAGTTGCTAGGCTAATTTATACAATGTAAAATGCCACAGGCTCGTGCTAATAACATTAGCATGTTGTATTTCTGGGGAAAATGTGTCGGGATTGACATAAGTGTCTGTGAATGCTGCGAGTTATAGTGAAGCTGCTTTGTGTACTTGTGTTTGAAATTGTCTCTATTAAACCATGTTTAATGTGTGCTTTCAATCAACTTAACTTAATAACATTTCACAGAAACCTCCGCCACCGACTAGTGGTTTGGAGGTGTAACTGCAGAGTGACACAGACGCATCACAGCAGACGTAGGGGACATGCGTTCCAGAGTTTTTTATTTCCATAAGCCATATAGCTAATTTTCACTGTTTGTACAATACACACACAACACACACTGAAAACAAGGGTTAGGGTGTTTAAACCCATCTGAAAATCTTTGCGGTGTGTTTTGCTGTTGCTCTATGGCATGAGTGTGGTTGAAAAATGGCTTCAATTAAATGTCCTTTTATAAGTTACTGCCTCGCTACAATATGACAAATTTTATGATGTGAACTGTGAGCTTCCCCTGTCTGAAAGACCAGCACCCGCCACTGGTTTCTTTGTAATCATTTTGTGTCTCTTTAAGTCCTTTTTATTCGTTTTGTTTCTCTTTGTAGACAGTTTATCTCATTGTAGTTTCGCTTTATAGTTGTTTTGTGTCGCTTTGAAGTTATTCTGTGTGACCTTCAGGTAAATTTGTGTCCTTTTTGGTTCATTTTGTTTCTCTTAGTAATTGTTTTGTGTCCTTTCGAAGCGATTTTGTGTCTCTGTGACATATTTGTGTGTTTTTTCTCTTTCTAATCCCTTTGCATCTCTTTGTGGTAATTTTGTGTGACCTTGTCACTGTTTTGAGTTTCTTTGTAATAATAATAATGTAATAATGTGTCTCTTTAAGTTCGTTTTGTGTCTGTGAGAGGTATTTTGTGTCCTTTTAGATCATTCTGTTTCTCTATGTAGTCAGTTTATCCCAATCTAGTTGTTTTGTGTCTCTTTGAAGTTGTTTTGTGTCACCTTGATGTAAATTTGTGTCCTTTATAGTAATTTTGTTTCTCTTAGTTGTTTTGTGTCCCTTTGAAGTGATTTTGTGTCTGACATTTTTGTGTATTTTCTTTGGTCATTTTGTGCTTCTTTACAGTTCCTTCGCATCTCTTGGTGGCAATTTTGTGTGACCTTGTTGTTTTGTGTTTCTTTGTAATCATTTTGTGTCTCTTTTATGTTCTTTTTGATTGTTTTGTTTCTCTTTGTAGTCAGTTTGTCCCATTGTAGTTCTTTTGCATCTCTTTATAGTTGTTTTTTGTGTCTTTGAAGTTATTTTGTGTCTCCTTAAAGTAAATATGTGTCCTGTTTGGTTGTTTTGTTTCTCTTAGTAGTTGTTTTGTTACCCTTTGTATGTGCTTTTTATCTCTTTGTAATTGTTTTGCGTTTCTTTGAAGTCATCGTGTGTCTCCTTGACATATATTTTTGTCTTTTCTGCTCATTTTGTCTCTTTGTAGTTGTTTTGTGGCTCTTGTACCTCTGTGACACATTCAATTTTGAGTCTCTTCCTGATTAATACATATTCATTGACATTTCAGTGACATTTTGCAAGTGAAGGCCAGGAGGCCCCTGCCATATTAGGCCCCTGGGCCTATGTATCCATCCTTGAAGCCAAACTTTCACTTATAACTTTTATGTTAAGAAGGTAAGGATTAAAGTTAAGTGTAAGGGTTAGGAAATGAATGTAGTCAGTGTCTTTAAATGTTAACAAGTGCAACCTTAACTGTGTGTGTATGTTATGGTGTCTGGTTTTTCACCCTTAAGGCCGCAGACACTGATCCGTCTTGAGGGTTCTGAGTGCTGTTAGCACATGAGAGTGTTTATTTTAATCTAATAATACATGCTAAAAGGCTTTAGTGACTGCTGTACACAGTTGAAGGGCTTATTCTGTCTGTTTCATGTGATTCTCATACTGAAGTACTTGCAGTCACAGAAGTCTGTTATTTTACTGTAAGCAAGCCAGGTTTTGCACTTTCGCCCAATAGAAGAGCCATGTTGCTGCAGTGGGTGACATGCTTTTTCCCCTGTTTATTTTTTCTCTAGCCATCAAAGCTGTGTAAACAAAGAACTGTGCACCCATGAGCAGTGCGATCTTCTGATCCTGACATCAGAGCTGAAGTTCTGAACACGGTTGTTTCAGAAAAGACTGCACTTGACTGCATTAACGTCAGCCAGTATGCTGTGGCTCATTAATGTGTCTTTGATAGTTTTCAGACCATCAGGCTTGACATGCACATACAATACCAGTTAGCAGGATCAGTTAGTTGGGTTTTGTCTTTTAATGGAAATTGTAGTTGTAATTAAACTCTGATTTTTGTGATAAGCAGCAGCAGTTTTCTGCCCTTTACTCCTGTTAAACCTGTGAAAACAGCTGACACAAACACAGTTCATATGTCCTCTGTGGTTCTGGAGGAGCTTTGTCTAGAGTTGAAAGTCTAATAACGTCATAGTGATGTTATCAAGGTTATCTTAGCCCGCCTTCGGAGATGAAAAATCTATAACAGAAAACCTGCTTTACAAAAGGTGTAGAATTTGAAACATGTGTGTACTTGCCAAGCAGTGTGGGGCTGTTAACAAGATGCTATCAAGCTGCATGTTGGAAATGGAAATGTAGCATCCAGTGTTTTTTAAGCTTGAGCCTTGCTAGAGTCTGAAAGGCAGGAAAAATAACTGGAGTCCTCTTTTAAGGAGTTTATGGGGTCCTGAAATGCATTCTATTCATTGTCCCAACAAGCCAAGGCAATACCAAGCTGGTGAACACACACACAACTCGTACGGCCTTGTCTGTCTGAGTCAACGAATAGAGACACTGATGCTGTTTCGTTATATAGTTTCATAGAGACATTGCTGTAGTGTTGTGTAATGCCAGTTCACGCTGGACATGGAGTGCAGGTTGAGTCCAATAATTATATTAACTAAAGCATTAAGTCCAATAACCCATGTCTTGTCACACTGAGCCATTTCAATGAAACACAACTAAATTTGCTTAACTTAAATTTGTTTTTTCAGCAAAGTTAAGTTAGTTGGAATGCTGTTTAAATTGTAAATAAAAACAGAATGCAATGATGTGCAAATCATTTTTTAACCTCTGTTCAATTGAATACAGTCCAAACACATGATATTTAATGTTCAAACTCATAAATATTATTTGTATTTATTAATATACATTTATTCTGATTTTGATGTCTGCAACATTTTCCAAAATAGCTGGGACAGAGGCATGTTTATCACTGTGTTACAGTACATCACCTTTTCTTCTAACAACACTCAATAAGTGTATGGGACCCCAGGACACTAACTGTTGAAGTTTTGAAAGGGAAATTCTTTTCCATTCTTGCCTGATATACAACTTCAGTTGCTTTACAGTCCGTGGTCTCCATTTCTGCATTTTGTGCTTCATAATGCGCAACATGTTCAGTGGTAGTCAGGCCTGGACTGCAGTGCCTGAACTCTTTTTCTATGAAGCCACACTGTTGTAACATGTGTAGGATGTGTCTAATTGTCTTGCTAGAATAAGCAGGGATGTCCCTGAAAAAGATGTTGTCTGGATGGCAGCATATGTTGCACCAAAATCTCTATGTACCTTTCAACATTCATGGTGTCTTCACAGATGAACAAGTTACCTATAATGCCATGGGCACTAACACACCTCTAAACCATCACAGATGCTGGCTTTTGAACTTTGAGCTGGTAACAATCTGGATGATCCTCTCGTGTCACAACGTACATGATTTGTGAAAACAATTTGAAATGTGGACTCATCAGACCACCGCACACTTTCCCACTTTGTGTCCGTCCATCTCAGGTGAGCTCAGGCCCAGATAAGTCTGCAGTGCCTCTGGATGTTGTTGATGTTGTCTTACCTTGCCTTTGTATATTCCAACAGGGTTTTTTTTGAGCATTCAGCAACAATGTCTTTCGTTGCCCCTGGCCCAACTGTTTTGGAACGTGTTGCAGGCATTATATTCAGAATAAATGTTTATTTTACAAAAAACAATAAAGTTTATCAGTTTGAACATTAAATATCTTGTCTTTGGACCGTATTCATTTGAAAAGAAGTCAGAAAGGATTTACAAATCATTGCATCCTGTTTTTATTTACATTTTACACAATGCCCCAACGTTTTTGGAATTCGGGTTTTATAACACAGTCCAACACAGCCATGCAACTCCTGCTGTTGCTCCACGTGTTAATGTGTATTATGTAGGAGCTCAGTTTTTACATAGTAAGCCCATCCTCACTGTGTGACAATGTTACATCTAAATATTTTTTTTTCAAACAGAAACTTTATAATGATAGTGTAAAGTGGGGCAGATGCAAGGCAGTGTGTGAGTGTAGCTGTTACATTAGTGTAAACACACAGCAGATATGGAATGGTGGTCATTTAGCAACTTCCTGTCTGTCTGCAGGCTGATAGCTGACATGGATGACCTGTGTATCTCCTCTGGGGATACACTCTGCGCACAGAATCTTTATTTGTGTGTGTGTGTGTGTGTGTATGTGTCAGCCTTTGAACAGCAAGCAGCACTGGCCGCCAGCTGTAATAAATGCTCTCTACTGGTAATCTTTCTATACTCATACTACTAGTTTCAACATAAATCTACGTCAGCCAGTGTGTTTTTTTCCAGTTTTAGGTACAAACATGGTCCACGCAAGTATGTGAATACGAATGACAGTGCATGGACCAGCTGGCACAGACATGCAACCTAGGTGAGCAAATTCAGCTTGCACCTTACACTCCAGTGAATGTAACACACAGCCGTCCTCAAGGGGGCGATATAGAGGTTCTCAAAGATTTTCTTTATCTGTGATCAGAGCAGTTGTAATCTCATTCCAAGTGTTAGCAAAGAGTTGACGAAGTGTACAGACATGTTCAGCTACGGCTTCGTCGAACTGGTGAGTCATGGTTGTTCTGAGTGGAAGTGAGCCCAAACCCAAACGATCAGCTATCTCTTTCGAACTAAAGCGCCCCCTAATGGCAACATTCAGAGCGTCTGTGTTCGTGTACTTGTTTTTATGCTCTGACTTGTTCAGTAGCAGGGCCGAAGCTACCACTGGGGACACTGAGGTCATATCTTTGGTATTCTGTCTGGAAATTTAGGTTTGTTTATGACAACATTCAAAAACAGCAATCAAAACTGTTTTTGAATAGGCTGATGCCAGTATTTCTTTGACTCAATGTATTTGAATTTGACCACTTTTAGACCAACAAAGGATTCATTACCAGAATTCAGCATTTCTTCACCACGTTATTCCTGGTAGTGTGGACTAAGGAAGGGGAGTGGAGGTGGGGGGTTGGCACATGGATCACCATGTTGTTTTTGTATCTAGTGTGTTGGTTTGGCTATAACAAGGGATGGCAATGCAATTAAAACATTTGTTTTGGTGCCTCGGAGTGAAATGAATGTGACCAATGTTTTTTTACGACAGCTTTTTCTCATCATAAAGTTTTCAAGTCACGACTAATTGCTTGTTTAGTGCTCCAGGGAACAAAAATAAAGTGCTTGCCACTGTGTGTGTGTGTGTGTGTGTGTGTGTGTGTGTGCGTGTGTGTGTGTGCGAGGGTTAAGGGTGTGATTTCGACAAACTAAACATGATTTTTTTGTTTTCACCAGCTCCTCTCATTCACACAATATCAGTATCCAGTAGTAAACTGATTTCACTTCTGCTTTCCAGTTCTATTTTCATTTTTCTTGTTTATCTTCATATTTCAGAGAACATACCTTCATTAACAACTGTTATTTTGGCATTGAAATGAGCATGATCTGTCTCTATTCAGTTGGGCTGTGTGTATTTAAATTACTAACACCCCCTGACCTATGGACCCACAATGAGATGAAGTGTTGGATAGCACTGTTGTTTTTGAGTCTGGAACGAACGTTGTAGAACTGATTATATCCCATGGTTGAAATGGGAATCTGGGAAAACTGGCCTGGTACCAGGGTTTAAGGTCAAGTTAACCTGCCATGCAATGCATACAGCCCTGTACCAAGTAGGTGAGCCATCCTATGGATTAACTCAGGTCTGGTGTCATGAAGAAGATCACCATGATAACCTATGTCATACAGCTAACCTGCTCCAGAGCAGGTTTATTTTAGGGAATCAGATCAAAACCTGTCAGCAGCCCAACTACTGACCAAGCAGATAGTTGGAAAGTATCACACCATCGCAAAGAGTGTCTAGGTGTGTCCGGGTCTGACACTGATGTCCGCCGACAAAGCAATGGTATTTGTTGAGTTGGGTGTAAGAAAGTGCTGGACTGAGAACCTGAGGACATGGTAGTCATGTGTCAATTACAAGTTAGCCACGCCCAAAAGCATACCCTGCTTTATCACCTATTGTGTTCTAAACCGGACCATAATTCACAAAATGAACATCATGCTGTACTGAAGAAGACTTGAAACTAGTGTTTGAGACCATGAACTTATAAAGGAAATGTTTACCGAGGTAATAAACCAAGTGAGAATCAGAGTCATTTTTTCACAGACTTGTATATCATCTGACTTTTTTTTTCAACCGGTGGAGTCGCCCCCTGCTGGCCATTAGAAAGGATTCAGGTTTAACGCACTTGCATTGTGTTCACCTCTCAGACCCAGAGATAACCCCCTGGCTACTACAACCACCACTCCACTTGACTGATGTTGACCGTTCTTCCTAATGACCCATCAACTCCCTGTGGCCTGATCATTCCTGTAATAGGAATGGTTCATGTCTACATGTTAGTGTGACATGGCCATGATATCCTTTTACACTCTGATGACTAAATGCCTGCAGTGATTATCAGGTCATTCCATTGACACTCCTCAGAGTTCACTCACATTCTGCTCGATGCTGGCTGCTAACAATTTACACTAACCTTAAGCATCTTTAACATTTTAACCTAATGTTTTTTTAATTTAAAAAACTTCCTTTAAGATATAAAGCACCAAATAGCTCTCCAGTCAAATAATGTTCTCCAGTTCACAAATCATGATTGAGTTTCAAGATATCAGCAGTGAGCTGAGAGGAAATGAGGGTACTTTAAAGTGTTTTTACACACAAAAACAAAACCTTGGAGTTTATCTTTGAATTTTATAAAAACATATGAACTAAAGATATTTGATTTAACTGTATTTAACTGATGAATGGAATAAAAACATCCTGAGCAGATTGGGCAAATCGGCCCTATCGCCGAGACTGTGATAGGGCCGCAACAATGACCTTTCATCATGTTGGCTTTGCTTATTTATACAGAGCCAAACAATGCCAACATAATGCCGCCCCAGTGTGTGATTTTAGATAGCATGCCAATGATCCAGAAGAAAAAGAGGCGGCATGCAACTCAACAGCGTCTGCGTCTAGTGTGACATATAACATACATGTCTGGCAGAGCTCTCTAAACTGTGGCATAACATGGCAATAACTATCATTTACCCTCCCTGGTATATGGCGGTTGATCTCATCCTCTGCTTCCCAAATTTACACCATTTTTAGTTGCTTCTTCTTTGAGTTAGCTGCAAAATGTTTCTAGCTCCTTTTTAAATCTCCAGGCGGTGGGTTGCACACATAAGTCGTCACAACGTCACACCTGTCCCGTCTTGCCTGCTGTCCCTTTCACACAGACGTTGATTCTGTGTCGTTACTTCCTCCACTGGAGGTTTAGCGGTGAGACAGCTCTGTCCCCCCATTTCACAATCATACCATTTTTTAAAAAAAAATGCTGAGGCGGGATAACAGCGCAACATTTCCGCCTTAAACAGGCTGTGTAAAGGGGCAGCTATTACAATAGCAACCTCACCTTATTAATGCTTAGTGTGAGAAATCACTCAGTGTAATATGAGTCTATTGAAGACGTTTCTGGGAATGCCTTTAACTACAGCATGTAGGCAAGACAATAATCTGTGGAATATTTTTTTATGCTAATAAGGCAGTAGCTTTCAAAAACAAAGCCATCACCCCTCACATCCTCTCACTTCACTCGCTCTGATTAGTCAGCAGGATGGAATAAGTCTCTACAGCGAAGACAGAGAGCTATTTGTATGTGAGTGGGGAATGTGGATGTAATCACGTAACAGAGGAAACATACATATGCACTCAAAGACCTCAGCCCCACTCTGCTGGAGAGTGTCCAGTGAACAACAGGAAGGACTCCCTCTGTGTTGTGGTAATGCCGCATGAGCTAGGCTGTTTATGACTAAACTAGTTTCTTGGTTTTGGAAAGTAGATGTAGAATTCCTGCCATAAGTTTAATGCTTCATTCTTGACATTTGATGAATACAGAGGGAACACATTTGTGCAGTTGAAATGATTCCATATGAATGTATGGGGAACATACATGGGAAATAATTTCTTCATGGCTCATAACAAGACCAGTTAAAGCCAGGAACACAGCCAAAAGTCTTAAAGAACGAGTTAACAATTTTGCAAGTCTATTTTAAAACAATGGTCCGATATATGAACTTTCTTGCTGTGATCACTCCTCCTGTTCACGGCCATCAAGAGATCCTTTACTACTGTGACTCGAAAGGAAATGATAGAGAACAAAATCCACATTCTGTATGTAGTTTTATGTAAACATATACTCCAAAGTACCAGAACTTAACTATAGAGGTGGCAGATCATAAAACACTGATGTGGATCATTTTTGTAAAAGTCCAGCCCAGTTGCCAGAATAAAATGTTGGCATTGTATGCTTCTTAAATCATGGATATATTATATTTGTTTCTCATCAGGAGGAGGAGGGGATGGTGGGATACCTAGCAAAGATGGCTACTAAGCAGCAGGCCATTGTTCAAGATCAACAAAACCAAGTATTTTTTAAACAGACATTGGGACATTTCCAGCCAAGCTTGCAAAGATCAAACTGGGTATTTTGTCAAAACAACCCTAACCCTAACTCTTTTCCTAAACCTACTGTAGCCAAGCATTTTTTGTGTGCCTAAGCCGAACCACACATTAGCCACAGCATTGTGACAACATGAAAGACTAGATGTAAAGAATCTGCTACATATGAAAAATACAAATGTTACATATCCGTGGTTGGCAGAAATATGAAAAGGTCGACATTTAATTCTGGAAGTTGGGTTGAACAGTCATATGGCTTGTTTTGGAAGAAAATCAATTTTCTTTCATTTTAGGCATGAGGACTGTTTGGATTATAAATTATTATAATATATATATAAACTATTATAAACGGTCGCAGTTTGGGTAGGTTTAAAAAATCTTGGTAAGGTTTAGTGAACAAAACAGTACTTGGTTAAGTTTAGAAAAAGACTGTAAAATAAATATCTACGAGACATACAGTAAAAGTACTTACTTTGTATAGCTACGTAAAATCACATAACTACCTTGACACAAACAGCAGTCTCCTTGTTAAAAGTCCATGTTTGTTTGACCCATCTGCCACCACTCCCACCGGTACTACATGGACATTCTTGCTCTTAATACTTGATTTGTGTGTTCACGACAACAGAGGAGCCTCACTGACTTGGTGTTGGCATTGTTTTTGTGTTGCCAGCTTGTAATTTTAACACATTTTGACACCACCACCATATAATCCACTGTTTAAACTTCGTGTCCATTTCAGGTATTACTATGAAACCAGGCTGAGAAGGGACAAACTGTACAATATTGACCTGACCTTAAACAACTGGTTCTGTAACTTTCACCATCTTATAAATACAGATGTGTTATCTTAACGTAAGAGGTCTATAATTCTAACATCAGTTGTAGGAAGTCTAAGTCTCACAGTCAGCACCTCACTGTATCATTATATAAACCATGTTAATGCAGTCAAAGCACTGAGGGATTAGAAAGGACTGTTATGTTTGTTCCAAAAGTCCTGCAGCCTGAGCAGCCTGCCTGAGCGCACATCACTGTCCTCCTCCCAGTCTCACATTTGACAAAGTAAGCAACAGTTACAGAGAGTGTTTACTTAGGTCCTCCTGCTTTCATTAGATAGTTTATGATACAGTATAATCAGGGAGTATGACACTGCTCATACTCAGACTATTAGCTCAGCAGAATCCAGTGCCTTATACTTGGGGTAAAATGTGGGTTTAGATTTCTTGTTGTTGATAAAATCTTGCAAAGTACTTCAATGTGCTGCCTCTTTAAAATAGTGTTACTTCACTCAGTGTTGTTTATTGAACCTTGTAGTTGTGATATGTTTTCAGAAATGTTGAAATAACGACAAAGATGAATGTGAATGACACACGATGAAGAGTTTAGTTACTCTGTAAACATATAGGATCCCATGGCCTTCTCATTTGTGTGTTCAGCTGAGGAATTCCATTGGCTCTCCACTTTGCCCTCTCTCTGCTGCAAACATTCCAGAGGAGACTGGAGGTCAGAGCTCCAGCGCGGCAGGTGTATATTTCATTGCACATATAATCAGTGTTGTGCACGTACACCATTAACAACAACTAGCTCAAAGATCAGTACACACACATTAAAATAATCCAGTTCATGTTCATAATTAACAATTTGAATTTTAAACTAAGTTCACAGTCCCAAAACATAAACTGGTTTATCTTCATGTCTACTGTTCTTTCTTTCTTTCTTTCTTTATAGGTTTGTGATCATCATTCACTTGCAGATTTCCCAAGACTGGTTGCATGCTTCAACTCAGTGTCTCATTTCAAACTTGTTAATAATGTGGCTGATGTTAGGACTTGTTTTTTCAGACCTGATGGGTGCATTTGTGTAAAAATGTATTTTTTTCCCAATGAATCTGTAATGATTGTTTTCATAAAACTCCATCAAATATTCATTTGTACCAGGATCTACACTGTCCAGGCGCTAAGTGACCATCAGCAAAGTTCGAAAATTTTCTCTGTGGGCCAGCCTTTATTTCCCAACCTTGGCAATAAACCAATCAGCCAAAACCTTAAAACTACAGGCGGTTAAAATGAATAACATTGATCATCTTGCTACAATGCAATCTTCTGATAAGAAGATTTTAGTCTTGGCACTCATGTAGATGCCACTTGGTCAGTGGACTTTCACGTTTACATGTTTTGTGTCCCCCTTCATCTATTGTTGATGTTCTGGGATGCCATGTCAATTTAAGCCTGTTACATGCACTGTGTCTTTTCAAAATACACTTCCATTTCGAAGGAAATGTACAATTCCTGCTCCTTAGATTTGAACATTCTTTTTAAAAATTAACCTCTAACACTGATAAAACACAGCGTATTTACGTTTAATTAATTGTACAACAAACACAGGTGGTTAGATTTAGAAAAATACATCATGGTTTGGCTCTACATTCACACAGGAAGTGAACTCTGGCCTACTGGGAGAAAGTCTGGTGTTGTTGGACCCATCCACCACCCATCCGCCACCCATCCACCACTCCCTCCTGCCCGATAGGGACTTTCCAGGTCCTTAAATTACATTGTTGTCCGTCAGAATTTCCCCCCTAGCAGGACAAGGCACCACGTCACACTGCAAAAACTGCTCAGGAGTGGCCCCAGGAACGTGACAAACAGCTCAAGGTGTCAACCCGGCCTTTAAATTCCCCAGATCCCAATCTGATCAAGCATTCATGGGATGTACTTGTACCCTAGAGGTACCCTTATTCATGGTGGGGCCTCCTTGGTCATGTCAAGACATGGACACAGGACCTCTGGGGGTGTCTTGGTCCACAACAGTATTTTTTGGGTGGAGTCTTTTGAGTGGCATCCACACGAATGCCAGGACTCAATGTCACCCAGCAGAACATTGCGTTGTAACGAGATGATTAAAGTTATTCAATTAATCCACCAGTGGTTTTAATGTTTTGGCCGATCAGTATACACACCCTTTGTTAACACTATTTAAATGCCAGTATATGGGTGCATTACAGTTGTAGTGTCAGCCAGTTTGACCATGAAGATGACAGTGACGGCTAGCTTAACCGCAGTTATTTTTAGTACATGCCCTGCTGGCGACTCATTGGCTTCCTGTGGGCAACCAGGCACCATGTTGGCTACCCCTCATAACACATATAATGTTTGATAGCCAGTCCAGCAATAAAATGTTTAGTTAAATACTTACTTGGTGGAAATATGGTGTGCTCTGTGTGCATATGAAGTGTGAATATAGTGTGCTTCTACAAGCTGCTGGTTCTAATTTAGTTTAGTGTTTAAACACACTTCTACAATACTTTGAATAATTCTGAAAAGCAGGCTGTTCAGTCAAATTAGATGTCATGTGATTGTAACATTAATTCAGTTTTGAATTTTTGCTTTCTGTACACACTGACATTGAAAACCATTGGATAATTGGTTACCTTGTTTTACATGATAACCTAACGCAAACATTTTTTTTTCTTTTAATCAGTGATTCGTTGATCGAAAAATATGTTCTGTCAGTTTGAATGTGGTGTATTACATTAGGGCTGTTTTACAGTAAATTCCTGGTCTGCTTTTTGTTGCCAATTGACCGGCCATGCTAGTGTTGTGTCACAGTCTGTTCCCCCATCAAGTAGTGTTTTCCTCCTGTGTCCCTCCTATGTAGGGCAAACACATATCGATGAGGAAGCGATCTTCAACACAACACCAGTGTCATCGGCATAGATATAATTACATACCTTCAGTTCTTTGTTCACTAAAAATATGAGAGTGTTCAAAGAGAGTGTTCAAAGAGCATGCTCTTTCAGCATGTTCATGCAAAACGCTGCATTTAATTGTATACATTTTCACCTCATACCCACGCTGTCACAGTCACATGTTAGAGCCATGTTTTTATGGAAAAGCATCCTGTCATTTCAGAAATCCCTTGGGATCAAAGCCCAGAATGAACTAAAATGTTCTATTTACTAGCTTCTCTTTTACCTCCAAATTCCCCCTGCGTCTCTTCTCTCGTGAGCCGAACTGGACTCTAGACGTCTGTTGGTGGCCTGTGTATCTGTCTGTAAGTCTCACGAGATCTCTGTCATTCGTTGAATTTGGGAGGATCCAGACCAAAGTCACCGCAGTACACATTCCTCACAGCTTTTTTCCTGCTGTGGGACTTGTGCAGTAGACCTCTGCTGCTCTTGCTCTAGTGTTATAGTTCTTGCTCTTGAGCTTTTATGATTTGTCCTAAGGAGCAGCCTTTTCCAGCCTCTGGTAGTGTTTTGTAATGCTGCACCCTGTGGAGGGGTTAGATGCAGCCAGTCTGCATGATGTAATAACTGCATATTATTTTATTTAAAATGTAATAAAACTTATAATGCAATAACTTTCCTGTAATGTCATAACAATTTTGAGCAAATAATGCAATAACTTGTTTTCCATATTATCTAATTACATTCTTAGTTGTTTCATTGACGAATGATTTTGGTGCTATAAACTGATGTTTTTATGGGTAGGTTCACAGTTTTACTTTTCAAGGTTTTGTAACTGTTATGCTAAAACAAGAACACACACATCACAACTTGAACTATGGACCACAAATCCCAAGCTATAAGTTTTAAATTGTAAACAAGCCAAAATGCATTTCCATGTAATTTACAATTTATTCTCAGAGTGACATGAGTTTGACACACAAACTTTTCTATACACTCCTAAAGCTTAACACATTCCTTCTGTGCTGTCCATATGTAAAACAGATTTCCACCAGCATAAGGTTAAATACACTCCTGACAATCATTCACCAGCCTGCTGGCTGCACAATCAAAAGTGTTTCATATAATTTTGAATCTGTTGGCTTGGTCAAGTTGAAAAGATAAAACATGGTCAAAGTTATGAGTTGATGTTTTTTTCAAGTTAAATCCAAATATTTTTAGATTTTTTCATCAAAATATTTGTGACTCCAGTTTGACTCTTTCATGTGACATGTCTGGACACAGCAAGCTGGCAGAGGCAGAACATGGATGCTAAATCTGCAGCCTCTAATTAAAGGGAGGTACATAGTACATGTAGCTATATTGTGGAGATTGTCTCTGCCAGGAAAACAACAATAAAAATATGTATCTGCAAGTGAGGAAGTAACGCAAAACATTTACTGAATTACTGTGCTTGTATTCTACTTGAGTATTTCTATTTTATGCTATATGGCCTACTTATACTCTACAACATTTTACAGTGAAAAATTGTACTTTTATGCCAATATTTACTACTTCTTTAACAACTTCAATTGCTATACTTACTAGTTACTTTGAAAATTAAGATTCTACCAAGCAGCAATCTCTGGGGCTTAAAAATTACTCCAGTGTGAAAGTGGCAAAAACTGCAGTTCCTCTAATGGCCACTTGAGGCTGGCTCTGAAAGCAGGTCAATCTCGGCAGATGCCCAGGTGCACCCAAAAATGAAAATTCAGCTATTATCTACTCACCCATATGCTGAGGGAGGCTCAGGTGAAGTTTTAGAGTCCTCACATCCCTTGCGGAGATCCAAGGGGAGAGTGGGTAGCAGCACAGATTAAAACATCCAAAAAACACATGATCGAAACCACAGAATATGAATTTTCATTTTTTGGTGCACTATCCTTTTAAATTGCCTGACTTTACAGCAGAAATAAACTTGTTTACAGCCTGGTACAAAAATGGTTTTGTTCCCTGTAGCTGATTTCCTCATTCATGACAACTGTAGGGAGGGAGAATTTTTAGACAACATAGTCAAGGAGGGGGCTGCATTGAATTAGAGGTTGCCTATGAGGTGTCACTACAGTATTGTTTATTGCTTCTTTGAATCACCATTAGTTGATACAGAGGCAACATCTCTTCCTGGTACTTGTTAACAACATAATATATGCACATGTTTTCACATACAGACAGTCATAAATACACTTACATCATCAACCTCGCCCCCAACGACCCCAATTAAAACAATATAACTACAAATATATCACTAACACCACCCCCGCCCCACCTAACACAGTATAACCATTTTAGAGTCAAAAAGAGAAGATTAAAAAACAAATACAGTTTTAACAAAACCATGGGAACCTTTATACATCCCTCTATGTAAGTACAAATATACATGATAAATGCCCACATACACTAGCATATATTACATACTAAGAGTGGTATCTATGGCGACAATTACCAAATGCTTTGAACTTTATGAATCACAAAGCCGCATAAAGAAAAAGGTTTTACAGGCTTCTACCCAAGAATGACCTTTTTAGTTGCTTGTAATACAGTTCAGTAAATTATTTGAATGAGAAACAACAGTTTTTTTCAGTGTGAGTCAGATCCACATTTCACTCCTCCACAACTCCACCCTCTTGTCCAAACATGGCCACCCAGGGTCACTTCTGGCTCAAAAAAATCCAAGATGGCAATGTCCAAAATGCAGAATTCAAGGCTTCAAAATGGGAGGCCATCTGAACATGTTGAACAAAAGCTTATGAGGAAAGATGGGCTGGTGTTGAAAATGCATGAGCACAAAAAATCATTTATTGTAAATATTATCTCCTGATTCCAAAAACGGCAACATTTCCTTAACATGGGGAAATAAGTGACTGTGCTCCCGTGATCGCAGAATTTAACCAGTACTTTCGAAGTTCACTGAGAAGGATAAAAACCTGCTGTCAAAGGACTACAGGAGGACATGAAGTTGGAGCTTTTTGAAATTTAACGAGCACATTGAGCTACAGCAGACTGAAGGTCCAAGATGCGTGACAGTCACCTCCCTGATGTACTCACACCTGATCTGACAGTAAATAACCAATCCAAGGCCCAGCATCATACATATAGATAAATACAGTATTGTTGTACTGGACTGAACAGTCACCACCTGTTGATTGTTCAAACAGCAGCCCTTTTTTTGTCAAAAAGATCTGACTGATTGAAATATATACTTGTATTTTATTGAAGTCCATTGTGAGACTTTTGATGAATCAGTTAATATATCATTGATCAAGAGTCACTGCCAGAGCAACAGAGCGGCAGAGGAGAGGGAGAGAGGCAGAAGAGAGAGAGAGAGACTGGGCTGTATGCATGACTGAGCCATTTGTTGCACAAGAATCATAAGGTGTAAAATTTACTACAAAAACTGAACCTCTGGAATGGCAACTTCAAAACGTTGCGATAAAATAATACAGGATTAGGTTGGCTCAGCAGAGAGGACAGCCAGTTCCTGTGGTGAATAACAGCACAGAAAACCTCCTGACACCACAGCCAGCCTGAAGCTGCTTCAGTCGACCAATCAAATTATCAGTTCATCATTTACATGAAAACTTAGAAGGTGCAACTCCAGTGAACTGTTATCTGTCAGCTCCTTCAATTTGTGCAGTTTGGTCCATTTTTTCTTCTCTTTACTGCTCTTTTGACATTACAGGCTGCTGCTTTATACCTCTCCATGTTTCTAGACTGTGGATCTGAGTTGTAGGCTGCAGTGCCTGTTTATGGCAACCAGTATTGGTTCAGGTAATCCATGGTTTCTAGTACCTAAAGTACAAGGATGACGTTTAAGTTATAAAATGTGAAAGATATTCTTTTTGTATATGTTGTATTTACACTTTCCATTAAACAGAAACACTACAGGACAGATCCAAAGAGGTACTCTTGACAGACACTTGACAGAGCTCCTCCGGAGTATCAGGACACATCAGACACCTGTTATCACAGGCTGCTGAGCAGTGATGATGACTGGTTAGCTGTCCTTAATCTGTGATATTTAGATATTAATTTAATTACAGTTAATACACATCGCATAACAGTTTTAAGTAAGCATGTTGTTTCAGAGTGAGAAGTCAATCCATCGGTTTCTGAACTTAAAAATCCCATTTTCTCATTGTGATAAGTACTTGCACCTTGGGAAATGTTGAACCCAGTGTTTTGGAGCTTTACCCACATCTTAGTCTTTGATGCTTTGCGTTTTAAGCCCTGTCTATACATGTACAGATATTTTTGAAAACGGATACCTTCCTCTCCTGTTAGCCTCTGCACTGCTGAAGACGGCTAACAATGGCGAGCGTTTGTGGTCATTTTTGCATTCATGGGTGGAAAGATGTATTTTGTAAAACAAATGTTGTGCGGACAGAAAAATATTCATTTATATATATATTCATATTCATTTTCAAAAATATCTCTATACATGTAGGCAGGGCCTTAATCTGTCTCTTACAGATTTCCAAACTTTAGGAAAAATCCATACTAAATCACTGGAGTTGCTTTTAAATATTAAATGCACCATACAGCACATGTACACACAGAGATCAGACAGAGTCTTGGCTTCGCTTAAGAGAACCACAAAGAACAACTGCCTGCCTATTCTGTGCTTTCAAAGACAACAACACACAGGGAAAATGGCATCTCTCTTCAAGCCCACACACTCTCAGAAGAAGAATCACAAGGGGGGAGACTGGGAAGACTTCAGTTTCTGTATTTACAAAGCTTCTAAGTACAATGAGTTGCTCTTAGTGACAATACTCGAAGAAACTTCCAAGAATTACTGAATTAAGTTCTCTAAGAATTTCCCCTTACCATTGAGATCCCAATAAAGTTTGAAATTATTCACAAAGCATCTTAGAAGAGTTTCTAAGGTGAAAAACTGTTAGAAGTAAGGAGGAGGACTTTAAGTAAAAGAGGCTTAACAGTTTCTTAAAGGTCTAGTGTGTAGGCTTTAGTGTCATCTAGCAGTGAGGTTGCAGATTGCAACCTAGTTGGTTGCAATCTGCAACCTCACTGCTAGAAAGATAGAAACTTCTCTTGAAAGCATGTAGGTAAATGACAGTGGCCAACATGAAAACACGGATGGCTCTATCTAGAGCCAGTGTTTGGTTTGTCTGTTCTGGGCTACTGTAGAAACAACATGGTGGACTCTGTAAAGGAGGACCCGCTCCATATTTTTATCTGAACGGCTCATTCTAAGGTAACAAAAACACAACAAATATTAGATTTCAGATAATTATAAACGTATTAGGGGTGATGGCTGACACATGGGTGGGTGTGACTACTCATCTGCATATATGTATGTATAGGTTCCTCTCTGGGCTACTTGTTTTAGTTGGATTCAGTTTCAGTTTGTTTTCTTACATATGTACATGTTCACAAGACCACTCACTGCACACACTGCTGATGAACTTACTGCATACTGATATTATGCAGACAGGCTTATCATCTGTACATTATGTTGACAGATAAATTGAACCAGCATGAGTTCAAGTTGCAGTGGTCAGTATTCCTCCCAGGCAAAGCATCCATCCAGTCCAGCCAGTCAGTTTACTGCTTTCGCGACTCGCTGACTCAGACTTGTTAGGGAGAGTCAAGCCAGGCCACAAACAGAAAGAGCTGCAACTTTCTCATGTAAAACCACTGGATACTGTACACGCTGTGTGTCTGTCTGTGTGTGTGTATTGTGTGTGGTGTGTATGTGTGTTTGTAAAAGGCTGTACACATGGCATAGCTTTTTTCTGCCGAGTCAGTTCTGTTCTCGAGCATGCAATTGATTGTGCTGCGGCTTTGCCAGCCAAAAGCAGTTAAAAATACCCAGCCCAACCAAATGAGGTGCAATTTGTTTGTTTCTCTTCAAGCCTGTAAAGTGGAACCATGTGAAGCAAAGACTTATATCTCCTGGAGGCTGTTTTCTTTCTTGTCTTCTTTGAAAATAATTGGAAATCTCGATATTCTAGTTACCACATTTCAAACATAATTACAAGCTGTGGGCATTGTTCTCTTGTCTGATGTGGTCCCATGTCTTTTTTCTCTCTTGTATAAAAAAGGCTAAACAAGCAGGAATTGTTTCTTTTTTTTCTGTCTTTGTCCTAATTTGTTTCAAAACTGCCCTTTTATTAAAGTCCTGTAGGCCAGGAAATGTTGGAGCAAGCTCCAAATTCAACTTTAAGAATGCAAAGGTTGACTGACTAATACCATATCTTCTTTCGTGGTTCTGTCTGTTGGAGTGTGCAATAACTGCAGTCTCAACAGAAAGTCGTTTTAGCTTCATACCACGTGCTCTTGTTCTCCAGAACAAAGGTGATGAAAGATAAGTCTGCCCTCGTTGGACTCTGGTGCAGGACAGATCGTGGCAGCTCTGTGGACAACGCCCCTGCAGTCATGGTGTGGTGAGGTGGCTGAGATGAAGCCGTGCAGTATTGAAAACTATAATCATCAAAAACTGTAATCACAGGCTGAGGCTTGGAGCGAAGCATCTTCTCTCCTCTGTCAGCCTCGCAGCAGTTTCACCATGGGGAGAAACAGGGGAGCTGTTTCACTGTTTGTGTTCAGGGTGTGGTTCCATTTTCTACACAAAGGTTGAAGTACACTGTCTGATTAAAGGATTCATTATGTTTGATGAAGTCATCACACAAACATCTGTGTTTGTAACCTCTCTTATTTAACCAAGTGCTGAATAAGGGCTGAGATAGTGGAGTCTGTTCCTTTTGAATGTCTGAGTGGCTTTCATTAGTTATCATAGAGGGATGACAGGTAGATGCAGCACTCTATGAAAATGTCAAGTGTTTCCTGGGTTGATTAATGTACAGTTTGTAATCTTTACTACTCAGCTACTGTGGTTGTCCAAGTTCAACTTCATAATCACTAGTAGCTCTAATAATAGCCCAGTTGCCAGAAGAAAATGTTGGCGTTATACACTTCTGCAAACCATGGGCACATTATAGTTGTCCATTTTATACATATCATATCAACGTTTCTAAAGTGATAATATTTGAGCTGTCTTTGTCATCCAGAGGGGAAAGTGGTGGTGGATGATGTAGTACCTAGTCAAGATGGCTACCAAGCAGCAGACCACTGCTGACCACGGTTTCAGTCCAAAAAACAACACTGGTTGTTTTTAGCAACCCATTGCTGCATTTCCAGCAGCGTTCTGCCAATAAATATGCATGTTTTTTTAGTGATGTGTTGTTGCATTTCCTGCAGCATCTGTGCCACCAAACTTATGTGTTTTTAGTGAATTTTTCCTGCATTAGCGCCACCAAACATGGGTGTTTTTCAGCAACCCATTGCTGCGTTTCCGGCAGCATTTGCGCCACCAAATATTGGTGATTTTTAGGGACCAGTTGTTGTGTTTCCAGTGGTGTTTGTGCTACCAAACATGGGTGTTTTTATAGGGGATGTGTTGTTTTGTTTCCATCGGCATTTGTGCCACCAAACGGGCTTTTTAGTGACCTGTTGCTGCGTTGGTGCCATCAAACATGGGCATTTTTTTAAGGACCAGATGTTGCGTTTCCAGCAGCATTTATCCCACTAAATCTGGGTGTTTTTTTTAGTGACCTGTTGTTGTGTTTTCAGCGATATTTGTGCCACAAAACATGTGTATTTTTAGTGACTCATTGTACCACCAAACTGTGTGTTTTTTTAGGGATGCACTGTTGCATTTCCAGCGGCGCTTGTGCAACAAAAGGTGAGTGTTTTAAGCCAAACATGTTTCTTTCCTAACCATAACCAAGACGTTTTTGTCCCAAGCGTAACCACACATCAACCACAGTGTTGTTAAAACATAAAGAAAGCAAAGCTGCGACATATGCACTATATGATCATCTACAAATGTAACGTATCCATGGTTTGCAGAAATATACAATGCTAACATTTATTCTTGTAACTGGGTTGCTGTATATCTGCTAGTTTGTCAGAATTTGATAATCACAGGACTGTTTAAGGAGCAGAGGCATAAAAGAATATTGTCAGCTGTTGGTTTGTGGTAAGTGTTAACTATTTGTGACTTTGAGACCAGATGTTCCAGCCACGTAAAAGAGAAGTGGACCTTGGAGTTGGGATGACCCTGTCACATATACTGGTTTTAAAGAAGCTGGAAAATAGCCACCTTAAAACCTCTGGATGTATTGTTTGACTGTATAGAGTGATGCAGGAAAAAGCATTTTGCAATTCTAGTTCATTCACTGCAAAGTCACAGAGCTTATTTTCTGCAATGATCCAAAAACCAGTGCAAAAATCCCACTGGCCTTCTGTTGAGGGAAACAATGTGATGCTAATTTCTGGGTTGAAAAAGTCATCCTGAAACACTCTTACTGATCTAAACCATCTTAAATGAAGCTTTATCTTCCATCAGCAGCCTGTCATCAAACATAGACTGAAGAGACACAAATGTGTTGTTATGCTTAATCACAGTTACAAAACACATATTAAACACATACACCAGCTAACACACACTTGACCACCTTTATTCAGTATTGATATGCATGAACCATTAATAAATGCTTTGTGATGCACAGTATGTTGCACACATGAGGATCATTTTGACATGTTTGTTTTTTATAACTATAACTTTCTGAATCATCTGCCTTATAAAAATATGATGCTAAATGGACACTTAATAAATATTTTGTTTATTGTTAATTTATAATATGAATAATTTATACTAACTATTACACCAGCTAACAGTTAAAAATTGTTAATGCAAATGGGTAAATTATTTATAGGTAGGAACACTTAGAACATCCTATTATACATTAAAGGGTTTAGTCCATAAATATAAACTAAAAAGATTTTCATACATTTATCTTTTTTGTAAACCACTTACAATGTTAAGGGTCATTAGGGGCTGGAGCACATCCCAGCATGCATTGTGTGAGAGGCTGGCTACACCCTGGACAGGCCTGAGCTAATGTTTTCAGACTGAAGCGAAACTCACACAAAGGCAGGGAGAACAGACACATTTCACACAGAAAAACTCTAGCCAGCTGTGTGGTGATAATTAAACAAATACCGTTGATATAAAATGTATTATAATGTTATAACGTTCAAGAAGTCATTAGATGGTCATTCACCAGGTATGGAGTCAGGATGAATTAGAATAAATACATAAAACACATCCTCACATATGCTTAAAACGGCATCATAGTCAACTGTACTAATTGATTATATTGCACAGAGTAATAATAATAATAATAATACATTTTATTTAAAAGCGCCTTTCTCAACACTCAAGGACACTTTACAGAGCATTAAAAATACAATTAAAATCACAATTAAAATAAATAAAAACAACAGACAAGAGTGACACAAAGTAAAAATGGATGTACATGTGAGTATATTATTATGTGATTTCAGATGTGTTTATTTGCTTGTGTTAATTGTCTGTGTGCTTGTACATCAAACAGGAACAGTATATCCTCAAACACGCACTGTGGGAATGTGGAAAAAAACAAAGAGATAAAACAAGACAGGTTCTCAGGTCAGTTTGTGTTCTGAAAAGCAATAGCATCAAGATGTTCCTTGAATGACTCTGTTGTGATAGCTGTGCCAATATTGAGGTTATCTGAAAGCTTGATTCAAAATCTTCAGGTTGTCTGCAACATGGTTCCCAACATGGAGGTGTCTGAGCTGGTGGCTAGCAGTTAACGGTGCTTACAGCACAAACAGTGCTAACAACAGCAACAGTGCTGACAGAGCTAACAGTGATAACCTGGGGGAAAACAGAGGGTGGGCACTAGGCTTTTCTTTTTTCTATTAGCGTTAACAGCTGTATGAGCGCAGTGCAGAGTGGCAGTGAGTAGTTTGCCATTGGGATACAAACATAGGGACTAACATGCACGCATGGTCGGACTATCTACCACAAGAAAGAACAGAGAAACTCAGATTACAAACACACAGAGCATGACTTCATTCTCTGGTTAGGACGTGACTATTTCACTATATCTTTACATAGCAAATATTTGTTTGTACGAATGCTCTGAATGCCGTACACAGCTCCTTTAAGCATATCATCAATACAGCTTACAGGTTACCGTAAACTCCAAGCAACTAATTAGATTACTGCTTGAGGTTTAGATTAGATTAGACCAAATATTTTGGGTGATTTTAATCTTGGCCTTAGTTTTGCCTTCACAATCAGTTTAGATAAGATGTTTGAACTGCTGAGACTGGATGTTTAAAACCTGTCTGAAGGCTCATTCTGAAGTGGAAGAGAAGCCTTTAAACAAGAAAGAAAAAGAGAGAGGAAGTGGAAGTCACAGAAAATGTGTGTGTGTGTGTGTGTGTGTGTGTGTGTGTGTGTGTGTGTGTGTGTGTGTGTGTGTGTGTGTGTGTGTGTGTGTGTGTGTGTGTGTTTAACGTAGGCTACCTTTGAGGCCACATTTCAGACTAAAGACCAGTTAATTGGGGACAGCTTGTGCAGTTGGGGACAAAAGCTGTGTCCCCAGTTAGGATACAGCAGGTTTCTGGGTCAGTGGTTAAGGTTAGGGTTAGGCTAGGTCAGGGGTAGGGTTAAAGGTTGGGGGAGTAGTGGGTATGGTAAGGGCTGGGGTAAGTCTCCAAGAAATAAATGTAAGTCTATGTAATGGCCCCAAAAGTGACATAAGTACACATTTGTGTGTGTGTGTGTGTGTGTGTGTGTGTGTGTGTGTGTGTGTGTGTGTGTGTGTGTGTGTGTGTGTGTGTGTGTGTGTGTTTCGGGGGGAGGGACACAGTCAACAGCCAAAAACACTTAGCTATAAAAGGGATAATTTCTTTGTTTCTGCTTCATGCTGACTGCACTGCCTGGAAACCCCAAATTATTTCACAAGGCATTTAAGACCCAGGAACATGATAACTAGAAAACCAAATAAATTGCCTCAGCTCCAAACAATCGCATTTCAAGACCGCCAGACTTTTTGTAATGACTTCACCTCTCAACCTTTTCAGAGCACATACATTTGAGTGAATTTTATCTTCATTATTATCCTGCACACATTTTTGGCCTCTTACTACTAGAAATGATACCACTGCTGCTGTTTCTATTGTTAATGAGTTTTTAAGATTTAAAGATCCTCATTTGAAAATGACCACAACCATTATGTAAACAGGGATAGCGCTGTTTAAGCATGTTCAATATGTAAATGAAAGCAGATATATTGAATGTTATGTACCCTGAACAGATTCGAATAAACATTTGAATTTTTGCAGTAATACTCAGCTGCCATGTGATTGACAGTTACCACAATCATCTTATCACACCTTGCTAGACTCAGTAATTATTTTTTAAAAAAACAAAAAACTCTTTAAAGTGGCAGCAGGATCTCTATAAATACATTTAGACCATCATGGAACTTTATAACTTTCGATCTTGACGCCATATTTAGACGTTTTATTTTGTATCAGCAGTAATCTAGGCGGTTGTTGATAGTGAACAGGAACTGCCAGTAGCCACAGTAGCATGACTTTCCATTGTGCAGATGTGCCAAAATGTGAATACACAGGCCAAGATGGAGATATCATCTGTGTATTATTTCCCTATATTTTAAGTTCAATTTTCAGATGCTCAGCATGATTTCACCTCAAAAAGTTTCCAGCACTTTTCTTATTATTTGCTGTGCAGTGTACCAGTAGACTTGAAATGCGGGATGAAAGTCAAGGAGTGTCTTAAAAGTACATTCATATAGGCCAAGGAAGTTTGTCAGATTTTTGTCAATAGTTTTTTCTTTTTTTTCCCATAGGCACAGCCAAGCACATTTATTTTCATCTGGGCTTCTTACCAACAAACTTCAGCTTTTACTTTTTTCCAATTTATCTATTTATTTATTTATTTACAATTGGTAACACACGTTTCCAATACAAAGATAAATTTTCAATACTCTTCAGTCAACACAACAGGTGTCTGTGTGCACTTAACCGTGGCATGACACAAAATGTATTCAAAGACCACATCACTCAAAATTCATCAACTGTTTTTCCATTTAAACTCTACCACCACCACATCTTTGAGTATTTACTATTTGCACATTGAAGCGGATACAGTTTTTATAATTAGTAACACACATTTCTCTATACTGACATGCAACTGAGCACAATCTTATATCCAAAATGCCTATTCCCTGGGAAAGTGGAGTAGTGAGGCAGAGTACGAAACATCTTGTAACTGTAAAAAAAACAAACAAAAAAAAACTTTAATTAACAAGTAATATGCCTATAATTTCTGAAGTTTATTTCCCCACTAATCTCCTGTTCTATTTCCATAAACACTTCCAAAACTTTTATTTAGACTCAGTTGGCGAACAAATATACATGTGTATACAGAGCATAAATGACAGTAGAAAACATTGAAATGCAAAAAATAAAGCATGTTAGAAAATTCTTATGAGCCACAGCCACTTATGATATATATTTGAATACTGGCACTTTTGTGATGTAAACAGACACATAGTAGCTTTGCATTACCCCTATAGTTAGAGGCCAGAATCTGATAAGATCTGATTTCTGTATGACACAATTAAAGTGTGAGGTGGAAGGAGTTCTTTCAGGTGTCCATGAAAGTCTGATTTATTTCCTAATAGACAAGCACTTTAAGCCTTGGATGGATATTTAACTCTCTTGGTTGAATCATCAGTATAGAAGATAAACAACTGTGTGAGAAACAAGATATGACTCCTGTGGTGCTTTCTGGTTCAAAACATCCAAACACAGAGCTTTAAGTTCTGTGAGCAGCACATGCAACAGCTAAATACGCAGCAGTTTAAATCTTTGCATGTATCATTTACAAAGAAATGTAGAAATTCATTACACTCAGCTGGAAAAGCCTCAACACGGTTGTATCTGTGTCAGTCCTTACCATCTTAAAATGTGGATTTTTAGCACAGGAGGCAGGCTTACTCGACTTACTTGATGTTACTGACGTGGCTGGAATAAATCCTTGAAAAAGAACACACATTAGCCTTAGTAGGTTTCCATCAACATTCAGTCTATTAGTTTGTGTTTCAGCACACAAATGTTCTCATTTACCAAAGGGATAACAGCACTTATGGAGGGCTAGAAAAGTGTTTCTCAGTAAGTGTTTTTGTCTGCATCTCTTGTAAAGTGTTCAGCTGGCAGTTCACCTCTTGTGATCATTTCCTCTGCAGACAGATCTCTACAGTTAATGCAACTCACAGTGTGACAGCCAGTGTTTCAATGGGGGCTTAGCTCCCCACAAAGAAAGATGGGCTTCTCCAGAAGCAACAACATTTAGAGTTTGGGGGTCTTGAAAAAGTGATAATAACAATTTGCTTTTTTAATGCTTCAATAAATAATATAAAGAAATACATCAATTAAATTAATATCTCATGTCTTTGGTCACTTTAAATGACAATGAAACCAGATGGCTTGAAGTAATACCTTAGGTAACCCACACCCCCACAGTACCCCCAACAAACCTGCAAGGATACAGATTTGGTCAACTGTTTCAGGACCATGATGGGATGCACAGGCCTGGATATTTTGGCTCAGTGAGCACCACAGCTGCAGCTCCTCTGGTCCTGCCAGTACTTGTCTGCTGCTTCAGGGGAGCCTTGGGCAAGCCAAGCCCAAAAGTTCTACTTCTTCATCTTGATGGCCGCAGTCTGTTCTCCGGTTGCTGCCACAACAGATAATGACAGCTTTCTGACTGCATGCAGTTGCCTCCACAATGGAGGATTTGAATATGGCCCACTCAGATCCCACTTCCCCAACTTTCCCTGAAATGCATGAGAAAGTCACAGACCTCCTGGACAGGGGCCTCAGCTAGACGTTCTAAGTTTCCCCTCACTACACTTTGGGGTTAACCAGGTCTGTCCCACAGTCTCCTCTGCCATCAGATGTGTCTCACAACCAGGTGGTGATCAGTTAACAGCTCTTCTTTCTTTACCTATGTGTCCAAGACATACAGTCACAGATCGGATGACCTCAAAGTTGACCATTCATCCTTGGCCTAAGTTATTCTAGTACACTCACAAATCCCCCTATGCTCAGGAGAGGTGTTTTTTTTGTTCTTTTTATGACCAATCCATGACTAGCACAGAGGTCCAAAAATAAAGCACTACACATTCAAATCAAGCAGGCCATTCCTCCAAACAACCTTCCTTCAGGCTTCTCCATCGCTGCTCACGAAAGTCCCCCGGCTAAACTATAGAGTCTCTAGTATCCTCTCCAGAACTCGATGCAGACACTCCAACACAGCAGCATTCAACCAGGGGCTTGTGAGCAACCCATCATCCATCCAGTGTCTCACACCCTGGCAACTCAGGAAAGAAACTCCTGGTCCCTTTCCAGAAGTTTGGTTCCAGACCCGCTACTATGTGTAGAGGTAAGCCCAACTATATGTAATAGGGATCACTCCAACTTGATAGTATCTCTGGTTGCTTCCCACCAGGGAGGTGATGTTCCATATATCTAGAACTAGTCTGTGTCAGTGGGTCAGAACACCTAGGTCCCTTACCTTATAATGCCCCTAACTCAATGTCTCACTCTGCAGGTGGTGGGCCAACAGGATAGTTCGTCTTATGGGATGTGCACAATCGGGCCCCATGGGTCAAGCCCAACCATCAAAAGCTTGTGGGTGAGCTACTATCCCAAGTCTGGCTCCAGGAGGGGTTCCTGTTTTCCCTGTTTATGCACCTGAATCCACACATGTTGCTGAATGACAACCCAGTCTCTGTAGCGGTGCACTTATTACAACAGCAAGAACCAAAGGTCTTGGTTTTGGATGTATAGCATCTATTGAGACCTCCTTGTTCCAACGTCTCTGCAGCTCATGAATGTCACACTTCCTGGAGTAAAAAATTTTTTTTACAGTTTACATAATTCAGGCAGCAACTACATTACTTTCTGAATGTGCTGAGCAAAACTTTTAATAGTATACCAACATTTCTGGAGACACATTGTGGGACAGTGCCCTCACCAGTGCTCTAAATTAGTACTGTAGCTAAATCTGTACCATGAAGTATTTCAGCAGCCTTTCCCACTTGCCCAAAGTACTCACACTAAGATTTTTATTCTATTATATTATATGTTTCATATCTGGGGTGGCTTGTTGGAGAGGTTAGTTAGTGCTGTTACCTCACAGCAAGAAGGCTCTGGTTTCAAACCTGCCAGCCGGAGTTTACATGTTCTCCCCATGCCTGTGTGGGTTTTCTCCGGGTGTCGCGGTTTCCTCCCACATTCCAAAGACATGCAGATTTGGTTTAATGGAGACTCTAAATCTGTCTAAATGTGACCTGTTCAGGGTGTACTCTATGGGTATACATGTAGGTGATGGATGGTTTTGTTTTGTTAAATTGCATTATAATTACACTGAAATATGTTTATATTTATTTTCATGACATATACATTTTACTGTTCCAAATTATGAATAAACTAGTTATATAGAGAGAGAGACCACAACATTGGGCATTTTCTGATAAGCATGGATTATTTTTCACATATGAGAAGCTAACAGCTCTGTTAAATGAAAACATGTCTTGTTCTTTCCTCTGCCAGTGCTGCTGCATTAATTGTTTCCAGGGCTGTAGGTTCCATTGAAAACTCTGAGGTCACATTCTCTGTGGGTTTTTTTTTGTGTGTGTGTGTGTGGAGATTTTGAAGCTTTAGCAACCCAAGGTGCGGGTTACTGCTACTCAGGGTAGGCCATGTTACACAGTTCCAGTATAGTACATGCTAAGTGTAACTTTCCACATCAGTTTATATGCTGACAGAGAGTCACTAAGGGCCAGTAGCTGCTAAATGGGTTCAGTTTATTTTGATGAAACACAGTTGTACACATTGCATACACAGGCACTAGTCTATCTTGCCCTGAATAGAAAAATGTTTATTATCAAGGTGCTATTACCAAGCTGTGTGCTCAGTGTTGGTTAGTGACACAATGGCTTTTGATTACCTGAAACTAGTGCAAGTACAATCCCGGCATAGAGCTGTACATAATACATTGAAGGATCCAGCAGGCTTGGGCTTCAGTGCTCATCTCATCCTGCTGAAACCAAGATAAATTTCTCATCAAGGACAATTTGTGTTGCAAGTTTTGCCTCATGTAATCATGTTCCATGTCCTCCAAATGATTTCTTTGTATGAACCTGGAATCTGTGTGAAATAGCGAAGCAGCTCATAAGATACTGTGCTGGTTTTGTTGGCCCATATCATGCTGCTGTTTGAAATTTTAAATAGGTAATGAAGGTTCCATTGCTGTGATCATGTGTAAATTATAGACAACACCTCCTTTAAATTAGAGATTGCAAATGAAATGCATGTATCATGCCTGTTGCTGTATGATGCTACAGGTAACCACCTAAAAGGGAACAATAATAAATATTCTGCAAGCAGTTATGAGTGCTGTTCAACTAACAAACTCAAGCATACATAAATAGGGTTTAAGTGAGGGTCAGAGTGTGTGCCGCTGCAACTGAAACCACAAAAATTTGTCTATGTGCTTGTGTGAAGTGTTGGCCTGAACAGAATGTCATACCAAAATTACACTGTGCTGCCTGATCTGCATAAACACAACCTCAGCAACACCACTCCACCCAGCTTGGCACAAATGGGTGTTTTTTTGGAGCCTGGAAATTACCAATCCTGCACAAAAAAATGGACCTGACAAAAACAGCATCAAGGCCACTTTGGTGCTACCGCTGAATATTTGGAAATGGTAACTGAGGAGGCAGTATGCAGGAAGCCTCCAAGCCTCCTACTGCTCACTGTTCTGTCTCTGATGGATGTTTGAGCCTCTTGCTGAGTGTGGCGCTGTATTTCATGAGGAGCGGGGATGTTGGCTTTATTGAAAAAGCAGCACTCACTGATTTAAAGCCACATAAATGTTTCACCAGAGACTTAATAAAGCTCAGCTTCAAAATGCAAGACAGGAGGTCTCTATGATTTTAACATGTCACGTGTCTCTAACATCTACTCTCTGTTCTTCACATCCATGGAACTCAAATGGGAATGTGAAGATACAAACGCCAGCATTCAGTGTCATTCAAAACTCAAAAGGAAAGAAACCCTATAAACCAACAACTATAAACTAATCAAAAGAGTGTGTGTGTGTGTGTGTGTGCGTGTGTGTGTGTGTGTGTGTGTGTGTGTGTGTGTGTGTGTTTGGGTCAGAGGATTTTTTTTTTTCAGTAAGTGAAGACAGTACGTGTGGTGTTAATTTAAAAAACACTCAATAAATCACTGGTGTGTGAAAGACATACAAATTGTGTCCAACAGGTTTCATATTTGGACAAAGTTACAAAGTGGCTCTATAAACTGTGTCTTTGTTTTTGGTGTTAAGTGGTCATGTCTTTGCTGCTCTCCATCAGCGCTGGTAAGTGGTCTGGGTTTTTGCAATGAAATCTTTACAAAGTGCCACAGAGCTGAACATAATCATGACTGAGTTTAAAGCCCGGTCTCTGTGCTGTGAACAAATGAGGAGCCAAAATGGACTTCCTGGCTTGGACATGTCTTGCTCTACCACCTGACCTCAGAATATCAAGGAGGAGTTCTTTTATAGACATAGTTTCCTAGCATTATAGGAACTGTCACAAAACCATAGTGACATGAATATTTCCATCAATGAACCTGCACCTGCGCCCTCCCACCCCCTGAATTCAATAGATGGAAAATAAAACTAGTAGATTTCAAAACACAAAAAACAAAACACATTCATGTAAGAAATCCTTAAAGGAGATTACTTGGTTCAAGAAACAAGATCTTCATCGGTGTCAGCGATGAAGAACTAGAGACTATACAACCCGGTCTCACTCTTAAAGTGCAACTTGCAGGTTCAATTTTTAAAAAAATATATACATAACCTGAAAATTACCATATTAGAAGTTAATTCATAATTTATCATGGTTTACACAACATAAGGGCACAAATTCAGACGAAAAAAGTGGCTCGTTGTAGCTCCTCTTCTAAAAACGCTTTTTTCAACATCGCCTGATACTACGTCACAAGAGGGACTCTGCGTCCTTGACCCTGCCTCTGTCCAGTGCGCAGTAGTAGGTGGTAGTGAGTCTGAACGGTAGTAAACTTGTGAGTTAGTATTTTTTCGGTTGTTAACAGTGCATTTCACCATTTGTGATTATGCTGAATTATTGTGTTTGTGCAGTTTGCACAAACTCGAGTCTGTCAGGACATCGAGTCCACCGTTTTCCGGACAGAAAAAGAAGTGGAGTTAGTTTTTGTGCCTGGGTGCGTTTTGTGCAGGTGAAGAGGCACGATTTCACGGCTTCATCTGTGACGAAAAACGCGGTCGTGTGCAGTGCTCATTTTGGACAGGAGGATTTATAGTTCCTGGTGGAGCCCGCCCGCCCTCGCACACACCCCCGAGGCTCGGATCTTGGGTCCCGCACATACCCCTGAGGCTCGGGTCTCCCTCTCCCGAGCCTCGGGGGTATGTGCGGGGCTGCGAGCCTCAGGTCTTCCGAGCCTCGGGGGTATGTGCGAGGGAGGACGGGCTCCACGGAGAGGGAGGCCTCCGTGTTTGAGACGGGAGCGGGCGGCGTGCGGGTTGATGGGCAGTGTGAGGCATGTTATGTCTGGTCTGGGGTCAGATTCTCCACCAGAGCCCAGAAGGCATCCACCTCCCTGCAGCACATACTCTCTACAGCTGAGGACATGGGCTGGCAGTTCCCACACAAGCACCTATCATACAAAACATTATCAGGAAATCTTCGTATCTCTCTCTCTCCCTCTCTCCCCTGCGGACATCAATAGCTAGCTAGCTGATCGCTCACCAAGACACCTTCCCAGTTCCCCACTGGTTCTCCTCACACCACAGCTCTATTTCTCTTCTGTGGCCGTTATTTCTCCTAACCCTGATCTGTTCCTGGTCTCTTGGATGTCTAGCTGGCTCATAATTATAATCCTGTGGGCTGTGAAAGTACATTTTCAACCTCTTCAGTCTCAAAACTAGTACTGGGATCCATGTTTGTTAATGTTACACTCAATCGAACTTGGCTGGACTCCCTTACGTTACGTCACTTCCGGTTAGTGGGTTTTTAGATGCGAAAGCAAAATTCTCTCACAAAAACGACCCCAAAAGTCACCGTAGTGTGTATATGTTTTTGTTTTTTTGTTTTAATCGAGTTTCTACATCATTTTCCTACACATTTATTCACCATGGTCTCCAACCTGGTGTTTGCTTCCTGTAATATTGTAAAGCTAAATCCTGTTCTTTTTTTCCTAAACTGAACCATGTGCTTTTGCTGGCAAAACGTACACATGCATTTGCTGTTAAAGGAATAAAATATAAATTCATTGTGTTGTACTGACATAGTGGATTTATTTTGAAAGAGATTGTTTGCAAACTGTACATTTCCTGTACAGATTTTAATAACAGACAATACACGTAACAGGCAGAAGTTGACACGGCATCCCAGAACATCAACAACCAACATAACCAGGGTACCTTGCATGTCATATCTCAGCGTGAAAAGTCAATGACCAAACATCGAGATGTGACTAGAGTGAGAATGTGTTGGTCGATACTAATTGGTCTGTTAGACTGCCTATGCTCGAAAAATAAATATATGAAATTATTCACCTGAAGACGTAGTGCCCTGTTTTCTATTGCTTGTTTGTTTGTTTGTTTTCCATGGCTGTTTGCATTATTTGAGAGTTGCTTCTTCTTTCCAAAAGGATAAATCTATGCATCCTGATTCAGCGCCCCTTATCAGCTGAACAATCATTTGTCAATGCCTGTCAAACTATCACCCTTCCAAAAAGAGTTCACATAGCCTTTTTCTAATTTACCCACATGTTATTGTGGTTAGGGCAAGTTTGCCATCCTGCTCAAGTTGACTATTGGTATGAATTGGGAAACAAACAGCAGTGTCTCATTTCAAAGTCATGCACTGTATTATTACATTATGACTCAATATTTAGGGTTAAAGTACTCAACAATGTAAAATGTAGTTAAAATCACATCCGCCTCATTAATTAACCAGTGTTATAATATCAACATTTTGTTTGTGTCACCTTTAATTAAAGGAATACTTCACCCGCACAATGACCATTTGAGTAGTGCTCACTGCATTACCTTGACTTTGTCATGAACCTTTTTCTCGCATGCCTCCATGGTGAATGGACAATTCAAAAAAGGCAAGCATTCTTAATGAACTGAAGTAAATGGGGACCATGTTTAACAACAGCAAATCTGTATCAATACATCTTTTTACAAACTCTCACACAACTCGTGCAGTATAATCTGAGTCTCATTTTCTCAGCTGTATGGTCAGTACTTCACAAACGCATGCATTGTAGCCAGTGTTTATATTTTAAGTCATAACATTTTAGTTAGGATTCATGTGTTTTTGAAGTGCTGAGCATATGACTGGATAAATGAGACTTGGACTATACTGCATGAGTTGTGTGAGAGTTTGTAAATGGATGTTTTGATATAGTTTTGCTGTTGTTAAATGGTCCCCATTTACTTTATGTTCGCCCTTTCTGGATTCGCTGTTCACTATCGAGGCATGCAAGAAAAACAAAGTTGTCTTCATGAATTCCACATACCAAATGATAAGTAACTGATATAGAAATGGTCCTTTTGCAAGTGAAGCATTCATTTAAGTAGAGGATCAGGGCGCTTCTTCCACCACTGCAGAAAAGCAAGGCTACAGTCAAACACATAAACGGTTGGAAACGCGGAAATCATGGAACCATGGGGTGCTCATGAATTATATCACCCTGTTTAACAGTGTGAGCTCATTGGCTTCTTGTGTGCACACCATGTGCACACTAACAGGCAGCTTCATAATGAGGAACATTAATAATGAACTGTAATTGCTGCATTAATAGGAAACAACAAAGCAAATGGAATACGTACTTCTGGGCTGGGAGGGTGTTTGTTTTAGAACCTCCATAAAAGCATCCAGCGTTTGGCATGCAGTTTAAGTATGTGTCAAAGTCTTTGTTGCTTCAAACACAGAGGCCAGCAGGCCAAAAGGAGGGTGGAGGAACAGAGGACGAGGAGGAAGACAGGAGATGTGAGGAGAAAAAATGTATTTCGTTGTGTGAGAGAGAGCAAAATATTATCTTAGACCGTCATACAGGAGAGAAGCCTTACTTGAAAAAAAGAAATCTACGTTTTCTACTGCTTTCTACAGAAATTTCATGTCACCATTGGTTTGCTAACAAAACTTGTCACTGAGCATTCCCAAGTAAAAGTACACAAATATGCCCAAGTTCTAACTCTACCCAAAATATGAATAAATGATGTTGATTCAACATGACAACATTTATACAACAGCTAACAAGTGTATGCTGTATGCATTCGTCCATTTTCCACAACTGATGAGGCTGGGTCAATCAAGGTAGCCCAGACCTTTCCTTCCAGTACTCTCTGAGGGATAACAAGATGTTCCCAGGCCATGTACAGTACATGATCACCTCAGGGTGTTCTGGGTCTGCTGGGGTCTCCTCACAGTTGGATGATTGATGATTGGATGATTACAGAACCACCATAGGGAGCCGTCCAAAAGGCACCCTGATCACAAGCTACCTCAGCTGACTCCTTTTAGTATGAAGGAGCAGTGCCACTCCAACTCTTTCAGCATGTCTGAACCATAGACTGTATAAAATAATGGACATAGCTACAGTGACGTCCATATTTGGAGGAGAGGGTGGAGCTGTGGAGGAGCGAGGGGTGTATCCCACTCATAGACTATGGTGACGCCTCGCAGACAGCCTGTCTGTGAGGGCAGGCACACCGATAACTATGCATAACTTGGAGCCTTAATAAAATTTAAATGGGTGAGTTGTATAAAAATTCACCCCTTCTACAGTTGTCATGAAAGGGGAAATTAGCTTTAGAGACCAAAATAGCTCATGTACCAGCCTGTAAACCTTTGCTGTCAAACCCACAGTCAGATGAAATGACACATACAGTCACTGTTACGTGTGTATCCAGTACAGACATAGACAGAGACAATAGCTTTGGCACATTATTACAGATGAGAAGAGGATGCACAGACTATTATATGCATAATGCATAGTGCATCATGGGTAGTTCAGGTGGCCTGGGAAAAACAGACCTGGCTTAACCTGTTTAGGAAGCTTAAAATATCAGCAGCCATTACAGAACCGAAGAGCTGATTAGAAACTAATAGCAAAACTCACAAGCACCAGTCTTAAGTAAGTCAATGACAGGTGAGGGTCAAGTTACTTTATTTGCTATAAATTGCAAAGGAACACAGTCACTGTGGGGTAATTGTTTGGTATGTGTATGAGCTGTTTTGGTGACCCTGAAACCTTGAGTTGAACCTCATCTCACTAAACTCATGCCCGTTTTCCATCTGCCTGTTTCCATTTCTCCTCCTATACAAACGGTCTTGTGTTTGGACTTAAATGTCATAATCGTTTGGTTTAGCCTCTTAATGCACTTTAAGCCATTTTCCGACACACATGCACACACACACACACACGCTGTGTACTAACAAACAGCTTGTGTTTCATTAAGGCTGTATGACCAGTAACTGTCCGCTGGACGGCTGTAAGGTCCAGGCGATGAGAACTGACTGAACTCCGGATTTAGCTTGTCCAGGGCAGATGGAAACTCACCTGAAGGAAATAACAGGGAATGGAAAGAACACAAATAAACTCAGAATTAAATCCACTGAAAACCAAGAAAACATTTACTGCATTCTAATAATGTTTTTAATACCCCGAACAATAAAGTGTGAATTTAATGTTTAATTTATGCAAATAATGTCTGTGCATTTACAAGATGACCATGCAAATAATAAAATAAGACATTAAAGTTAATGATGTATCTTCCTGGATTCACTGAGGTCACACAATTTGTCAATTATCAGAAATGTTTTCTTTCTCTGAAAAAGGAAGGTTGTTGTGGGTGGGAGAAACAGGCACTGAATATAGACTTATATAAAAACTGATTATTGGAAACAGAAAAGGTCCAGATAAAGTAAAACAGAGATTTCTTTCTTTATAAAACTTTACACGTCATAGCATCAGTGTCACTTCATTCACCTCCCAACTCTTAGGTCTTTCAGTCTAATGAATACCAATCTGGAAATCCATCTGTAAAAAACAAAAAGATTCTTCCTTTACCTCTGGAGACACTGCCCGGTAGTTTCTCAACTAACAGAAGTGCAGGGGCCTCGGGGATCGCTCACCCTCTTCACTCTTGCTGTGCAGGGGCTCATTAGTTCCTCAGGTCGGGATGTGTGTGCTTTGTGCTTCTGGGTTAGCTGCTAACAAGAGTCTCTAACCACACAGCGGCAACGCGAG
This sequence comes from Epinephelus awoara, assembly GCA_035609425.1. Taxonomy (NCBI): domain Eukaryota; kingdom Metazoa; phylum Chordata; class Actinopteri; order Perciformes; family Serranidae; genus Epinephelus; species Epinephelus awoara. The sequence continues at coordinate 9,794,467 of CM069305.1, forward strand.
GCCCTGCAACTAAACATTTACAGTGTGCATTTGGTTGCATTTACTTCAGCATCAACATCTTCACCTCTGACCACTGTGCTGTCAGCTGCCAGACCTGATGCTCTCAATCTCCATCCATCCACCAGTTGTGGTTACTTGTGTGTAATTTGTGTTATTGATTTCTCTTATTAAATCACTCTGTTCCATTTCCCATGACGATGTTTACTGTTTTTTGGAGTGTTAAGAATTATGCTTAAGATTACTATGTCAAACCTTTATGAGTAATACTTCTTTTTCACAGGTCGAGTTGGCCAAAGTTAATATTTTAGAACCAGAAAGACTATGTCATGAGCTTAATGCTCTACCATCCCATCACTGAACTGAGCATACTAACCTCTCCTTTCCTTGCATGTGTGTCCTGGAGGGTAGAACCAGAATCAGTCCGCTGACTGCGTAATGAGCTGCTGTCTTAGCAAATCAGGTGCTGAATAAACACAGATTGTGACCGCAAACTCAATAAAGAGCTCAGCGTACATTTTGCAATGCCATTTTCTTTGTGAATCTGGCCCTGAGAGTTCTGATGTCATATTAAAACAGAACACAAAATTAACCTCAAATGTCCTTTAAATGTACTTTTCGATGGGTTTGCCTTCCTGGTGTGACTGCACAGAGGCTTATGAATGTCATTTTGTGATTTTGTCTGAGGCTAGCTCATTGGGGCTGCATGAGCAGAGGCAGGTTGAGAGATGTGTATGATGTGCCTAAATGTTGTAAGGTAACTGTAGTGATGGAGAGAAGAGCTGGAGAGAAGAAGAGGGCATATGAAAGAGGGACGGAGACAGAGAACACACAAAGTGGCTACTCTATAAATGAAAGCTTCTGAAGCATTAACTTCCAAACACAAGCTTGTTTGTTTGAGAGCATTTCTACAAGTTTATTGATCATGAGTCACACTTTCCAGATGTTTCACCATTTCCACAACATATTCACTTGTTGGTGGGACATTCCAGTTTATGTCCAAATTTAAAGGTATTGCTCAGAAGCTCAGGTTTATGCTAATCTGTATGGAGGCCCATTCCAGTAAATACAACATTTTCTAAGACACAATGAGTGATGAGTCACTTAGTTATAAATTTGTAATTGTACTTTCACAAGCAGCCTTTGGCAGCATATGATAATTAATGCGGGAAGCAAAATAACAGCTTCACATGTTGTCTTAGTCAGCTTACAGGAGTCAGTTTTCATCCTTTTTCCTACAATATTTACATGCCAGGATTCAAAAGAAAAGTTGGGCCTGTGATTATGCACTGTATGTTTCTCTAAACTGAGAAAGGATTGCTGCTGTTGTATCAGGGTGGATGTGGTTCCCCCAGCCACTCCTTGTGTGTCATGTTCCAATATTGCTAAAAAAACCAAAATATTGTTTAAATGGTCAATACATTTTAATACAATAAAATACAACAGCAGCTACAGGACAAGAAACAGATAACAACTAGAATCACTACTCCACAATTGTATGCATCTGGGCACCAGTCAAGTTTGTTTGTCTTACAGTTTACATCCATATCTGTGAAAATATAGATGCACCACACACATTTTCAACATGGCAGCAAAGAGGAGCTGTACATTCAGCACAGTTTTAAGATCAGAGTCACCAATTCAGTATCTGACCAAATGTCTCCCCTTCTGTTCCTGAGATATGACATCGCGTAATGGCCAGAAAAGTGTTTTATGCAGAACATCATGATGTCACAGTGACTTTTGACCTTTTTGATAAAAAATGTCATCATTTTATTCTTTTAGGCATTTGTGTCAGGTTTTGTCATAATCATCCCACAAATTCGAATTCATTTAAAATTAAATTTGAAGAAATTCCCTTAAAGTGTTCTTGAGACAGATGAGGCCACAGTGACCTTGACCTTTGACCTATGACCACTGAAATCTGATCAGTTCATCCTTGACTTAAAGTGGACATTTGCGCCCAATTTGAAGACATTCTCTTGTTCTTGGCTTTCTTGAGATATTGCAATCACAAAATGGGGACGGAAGGACGGACGAATGGACGGTCAACCTGAAAACATAATGCCTCGAGGCTACGACCATCGCTGGTGTGGAGGCATTAAAAGGTGTGACAGGGTTGTTGTAGGTTGTAGTTGTGTAATGTACACTGATTTACCAGTTTATGCTTTTAAATTTTGAGCAGTCTAATACAAAACTCTTTGTTGAAGCTTCCAAAGAAGTATTAGAACTTGAGCCGTAGTTAGTGTCTGTAAAATGATTTATTTTCACGTCTGGGGGATTCTGTTGTCACTAAGCCTCTGCACCAGATACTACAGGCCACAACATACACTAAACATCCTGGTTGTCAACAACAAGAAAAAACCCAAACTTGACTCGCTGTCTATATCTTTCTCCTTTCTGTGTCTTCTGACAGGCTCATTTTAGACCCGCCCTCTTGAAGCTTGGCAACCAACCAAATGATCAATGACCCTAAGCCTAACCCTGACCATGATATTAGAGGCGGTGTTGTGTAATGTATTTCAAATGCGTATACTTTCCCACAGGATGGAGCAGACTTTCAGTAGAAAACAGTGTTGCAGGTGAGAGTGAAGCCGACAATAGAAGTCCTCAGAGATCAACCTAAATGTTTAAACTGCTTTAGAGTGACGTTAAAGTACGTCCTGAAACAAAGGCATTGTGAGAGGACTTGTTACTGTAACACTCATCCTTGACAAAAACTCAGTGTGTATCCAAGGCCATGTGTGCAACGTGTTATCTTGGAGATAGGAAACCTGCAAGCCACCAGTTTAGTGAGTCAGCTTCCTCCAGACCAATTACAATTACAATGAGATGTGTGCTTTTCCACTTAAAGACACCCTGTTTCATTTTCTTTTAACAACTAAAGTTCTCTTCACACTCATTGTGTCTCACCCACATGTAGCTAATATCAACAAAACCTTATACAGCAGTTTGTATGATACACAGTCAATATAAAGTTACGTAGGTTAGATTTAGGAAAAGAAACATGGTGACGACATACCTTAGAATATCTTAAGTTCCCTTGGTTTCACACAGTCCCGAACACCAGTCTCTCGGGGCAGAGGCCAGTGTTGATGAAGTCATCCATCACTCCAGCCTACATCCTTACACAGACTCTCTGTCTTCACACTACTTCCTTCTGTACTCCCATCAGTGTATTGATTGCAGCCTTCCCGATTCCATGGGTTCAACATGAAAAATTGCCTCATGATTACATGGAATATGTATGAACTGTGGTGACTCTTTTGTAGGTATATTGTACCTACAAGCAGTGGATTAGAGCAGCCTGCATATGTACCTTAAGCGCTAAGAAATATGTTGACTGAATGTTCTCATAAAAAAAATTGGTGTAAAAAAAAAAGAAGCTTTTTGAATACACCCTGGGCTGCTCCTGGTTTTGTTATTAGGTAAATGTCAGCGGCTGCTTTCCTATGATGTGTTTCCTGGAAGTGTAGTCACACTTCCAAGGAAGTTAAAGTCTCAACTAACAGGTAGCAGCACTGGAAGATAGGAAACTGAGGTCTGAGCTGCTGTCAGTCAATCCTATGCACTCTATAGGGGAATTACTAAAAAATTAAAATAGAGGAAATATTCTTTCTAACAATGATAGAGTCAGTCTGCTTCATTTTCCTGAAGAAAATGTGAGCAGACCAAAATATCACAGTCCATGGATAAGAAACTGCTTTGTCATGCCATCTCATTTTACAATTAATTGTATTTTTTTAGTGTAAAATATGTATTTGAATGTTATCTTGTTATCCTCACTTGAGAAAGTTTAGCAGTTCATGGAGAGACTACCTGTATCATTTTTATTTCTGCTTGTTTCTCGGTCATTTGCATAATATTTGGATGAAGACACATGTATGTCTTCCATTAGTGTGACTAATTGATTAGTGTTCACTGTCGTAAGCAGGGTTGATGATGATCGCTTATGGGCAATGCTAATATAGCAGTGTTCATTGTTTTATGTGCTCTTTCACAACTACACACACAAAGAGGCCATTGTACGGTCATTGCGTATGAAAATGGTACATGCAGGGACTATTGTGGTAGTGTGTTTGCCAGACATGCAGAAATGCAACCTTTCAGTCAGTTGACGTGATAAAGAGCTTAGGCTGACAGCCAGGTAAACAGTCCCCATTCCTTCTCAGAGTGGCGAGGGATGATGATACACACTGATATGTATAAGAAAGTGCCAGACACAATATTTACATACTGACCCCCTGTTTGACACACCAGTACACTGTGTTTGACCCATTCATACCAGACTCTTGGCACTGGTTAATTTCCAGCAAGTCCTCCAAGCCATACAACCACCTAGGTAATGTGTTCCTACCTCTCAATACAACCACAGGAGCATTTCCTAAAATAGTGTACCTGCCAGTGGACAACAGAATAGCTTGTATATGACTGTTTATGGTCACAGATTTAAACACATGGTTAACATTGTAAAATTTTACAGTTGCACCAAAACTATGTGGTTTGGTTTAAGCAACAAAGCTCCCTAGTTAGGTTTAGGAAAAAAAGACCATGATTTGGCTTAAAATAACTCTGTTTACTTTTGGTTTTACACAGGACATGGACACCAGTCTTCTGGATTAAAGTTCTATGTTTGTTTGACCCATCCATTAACCCTCCCTCCCACTCTATGCAGACTTTCCTGCTGTTTCTACACATAAATAGAAAAAAATAATTAGATACTGAGCGCCAAGATGGCACCTATTCAGTTCAGTGGAATTGAAGGTTTAATTTCACTGTTTGACCACAAAGAAAATTGGCTTCAAATCCTGGGGTACATCCTGTGGGCCTGGTTTATACTACATCGCCTGACTTCGTCCTTTTCTCCCATAATAATCACAACAGCCACTAGAGGTCATCACTAACAAAAAACAGAAATATGGACCATAGTTTCTGCTCATAAAAACACTGTTTATATGATGATTATGTGATATACAATGATTATAGTTTTGAGGATGACATTCTCTTAACTCCTGGTCAACAGCTGAGTGTGCTACTGTAGATCCATGTGCATCACTGGTAAACTGTAGAATTGTACAAGAGCACACACACACACACACACACACACACACACACACACACACACACACACACACTGGTATTGACCTTCTGTGGCAACATGCTTGTACTGCATTGAAAACACTTGACCATGTCTGTCCTGATGTTTGCTTCTGGTAAACATAGTGAAGCAGAACGGAAGCAGAAGCAGGAAGGTTGGTTCTCATATCGTAAAACTAAATGTTGACTATTTTTTGTCTTTTAAAGGAATTCTCCACCTAAAATCTATCTCAGATGGACTACTGCCTGTGCCCGGCTCATTGTGTGACATCAAATGCATTTCTTTGCTGCCAGCTGGTTTTAATTTGAACATGACGTCACAATTCAAAGAGCTGGTTGAGGAGCCATTTTTGGGAGCGCACTCACAAATACACACACTATCTACACATTTATGCCAAGTAAGCCATAGTTCCACCCCGGCTCTGTGGTGTGCGGTTATAAGTCAGTCAGTGACGTCTTTGGATGTCTGAGAGCAGCAAACCAGCTGCAGTACAACAGCTGCCACCCTCAATGTTCATTTACACACTAAAAATAAGCTCAGCCACCATAACATGCGTGCACAGTGTCTAGCCCAGTAAAATAACATTACGCTTGGAAACATTTACGGTCTCACTCCTTTCACTTATTTTAACTTTTTTCCCACATATGGCTCTACAATTTGGGCATCGAGTATACTATACAGTTATGTTCTGAACAAGTTCACCCTTGAAAAAATGTCTGTGAACATGGTCCATGCAGCGATTATGTTTTCCATAACAGCATAACTACAGTCTAGTAGAATGTGAATATAATTTTTAAAAGACAGGGTTGGTCTGTCTATACCAGGCCAAAACCAGTCAAAGGTCATTGACCAGAAGTCAGTGTTTAGCCAGAGAAAGATATATTCTACAATTATATTGTACGGCATGGGCACAAACTTTTCATGCCAGGAGCCACATGGAGAAAAAGTATACAGTCCTGGGTGATGAACATTATAATTTAAGAGACTGTCTTACTGAAAGACTTTTAGAGCCTTAGTGTTGGACGCTTGAAACTGCTGTACGGTAAAGTAAGGTAATGTTATCAATACCAAATGTCATTCACCAGAAAATACAACTCCATAATGGGAACAGTGATGCTGGGCCTTGGACTGAAGAACTGACAGGTCAGGTGTGAGTCTTTAGCATCCTAAAGATTTAGTGTGTAGCATTTAGGGCGATATATATGCAGAAATGGAATATAATATGATAACTATGTTTTCTGTAGTGTAAAGTGTATTCTTGTATTTTCTTTTCCTTAGATTAATATGGACAAACCAAGCACTTGCTCTAAACAGGTCCATTTTTATTTTCGCATTGGCCTCTGTAGTTGGCAGCATTTCCATGACGAGATGAACGGCGTTGGGAATGTACAGATTTTTAATGCTTTATTCATTGCTTTTACTGGTTTTAATCACAAGAGACCTCTGAGGATAATTCAGCTCCCGGTACAAGCTCAATAAGTCAGGTCTGCCAACCACTCAGAGTTGCTCAGGTCAAAAAGGCTTCATCTCAGATTTTAGATTAGAACCTCTCAAAAATTGTCCCAACACTAACCCGGCATATTGTGCATCAATTTCTGACAAGAAACTCACTGATTAATAGTTTTTATTATGGGGCTCATCACATCACACAGTGCTTCCAGTAAATGATATTACCATTTGGTAACAATATGAACTGTATTTTAATAAAGTCAGTGGGAAAATATTGTTTTTATTTTAAAGCAGCTGTGCGGAACTTTCCGTTTTCGTTGATTATAGCGCCCCTTTGGTCGAAGTGGTGTGACACCCACAGCTTGGTGTCGTAAAATTCCGACTGCAGCCTTCGGCTTCATTCGTAAAATCTCGACTGCAACCGGCAATTACCGCATGCATTTGTTTTGGAGAGCGAGAGGAAAATCATAAATGCTCTGGTGTAGCTCTGAATTTCTTATAAACTGAGGACAACTGCCTGCTGTATATTTGTGTTCATGGTCACAGTCACAGATAATTTTGTGGCATTTGTTGTAATGTTACTAGACAAAAGTGGTTCACATCTGCGAACGTTGCATTTAGCTTGCTTATAACTTCCATGTCGTCATATATTGAAGTGAAACAACATCTAACAAGTTGCGGTATATTCTCTAAATAAAAACAAAAATTACATACCTGTTGATTAGGAAAAGGGCCAACTCGGGATCAGGGGGGGTGATACGAACTAGGGACAGTTTTATAAATGGTAAACAGTTCCGCACAGCTGCTTTAAAATAACTTACAGACCATTATAGTTGTTGGGCCACACAGCCTGTATAGACTGCAATATCTTACAGTATCTACAACTTCTAGCATCTCAATATAGTAACTATTCAGAATGCTATGATACAATGAAATCACCAACTGAAAGCTGGAAATGAAACCAGATCCAAGGACATCAGTGTTACAGTGTGTGTATCTTGAAAGTGTAAAAGTGTAAATATGACACAATGTGGTTTTAAAGAGGGATCGTTGCTGGTTGCCTGGCAATTTCATAATGATGATGATTAAACAAACAAGATATAACATGTTAATGAATGAGCTTTAGAGGTGCTGGTTGGACAGAATCAGGCCAGCTGTTGCTGATTTTGAGTCTTTATGCTAAGCTAAGCTAATTGGCTCTAATTTCATATTTATCATACAAATATAAGAGTCTACCTTGTTTGCTTCTTTAAAAAATGTTGAGTGACTAATTTTATGATTCAACTTCCTAGTTTTTAGTTCTTTAAATTTAGAACTTTACTTGGTAAACATTTGAATGTCAGTCTTAAAGTCTGACACTTTAATATTCCATTCCTAGTCTAATATTCTGCATTTTATGAATGTGTTTAAATATTGTCAATAAATCAAAACCAAACCAAAAACATCCACCACTCTCTCCTGTCTGCACTTCCCGTATAACTGGAACTACAGGGTGCTATTTGCTCTGAGAGAAGTACAGGAATTATCTGACATCTCAATTGCTGGTCTCCGCACCATCAGCTCACTGAAATTATAATAAATAAGTCATTAATGAAAGTCCTCCTCTCTCTTTCTAACTCTGAGCCACATGTGGTCTACAAGCTGCAGCTCGGCTCTCTGCACACATGTGGTTTGATTTAGTACTGTGGAAAGATTAAATAGGAAACTTGGAGAAGCGAAAAAGAGCAGTGTCCTTTCATATTATGAAATTTAACTGCATCTCTCGGAAGCTTTTATCAAAGCTACAGCATACTTTAGGACTGAGTACCTACTGAACCCTATCATTCTCTTTTATCGGGATCATGACTTGGTTTATGTGGAGTTCAGAAGGCCTTGCCAGTGATAGCTGGACGGAGTTACCTCTGTTTTAAGCACATGATGCAATCCTCCAGAAATGTTTCAATAGTTAACTCAGAAAAACTCTCATCATAAAGTTAAGAGATTACGTATGAATGCCAATATGGTTATATCTGGCAGTACAGGTAGAGCTCTGCATGGTGCTCCATGTATGTATCCAGGCACACAGTCAAGGTTCAGCACAGAGGAGTTTCCAGTCACATCTCACTGAAGAACACATTTTCTTCTTTTGAAGTGAAAATACAGTGTCCCAAACTGGATTCATTATAACTTCTTAAACAGGCTAACTGGTGTTTGGGGGTAGCTAGCACACTTAAGCAACATGTTACAGTTAGACTAAGTAATACAACATCCAACTTCAAACAAGTCTTGTTTCAAGTTTGATGAAAATTCATTATCTTCACAAATCAGTACGTTTTGAAATAATTTCATGACGTTGGAGTGTTGGAGTCAGACTATATGTTATACATCTAGGCACATGATGTGAAAGCACTGTGCTGTACCTTTCCTTATCAGAAAAGAACATCATATAAGGTTGGAAATTATGTTTTTCAATTTGTGTGATGTCAAAAAAATGAAGCCATAGTTCTGATGGTTTTTACTGCAATGTTAAAGAAATACTTCGCTCCCAAAATGATCATTACATATTAATGACTCGTGCCATTCTGAATTCATATGGAAAACTTTGTTTTTCTCACATGCCTCAACAGTAAATGAAGAATCCAAAAATGGAGAAAAATTCTTGATGAATTGAAGTCATAGGGGTCCATGTTTAAAAACACCAAATCCATATTACACACTCATTTACAAACTCTCCAACAACATGGCAGTATAATCCAAGTCTCAGTTACTCAGTTATATGCTGCCTTCGCAAACAGACAGCCCTCTCCAACAGGGAACTGAACTAAAATTGAAACTTATCTGTGCTGTCTTCAAGGCCAGACTCCATTTACAAAAACAGCAATTTTACCTCACTGAACACGGGAGCTGCTGGTCCACAGCTGCCTCAATAATTTAGTTTGTTTGTGTTACTGCATGACTTTGGTGTCTTAAAGCGTTAGTTCAGGTTCAGCAAAGTCACACAATAACGGAAACAAACTACCGTTAGAGGCAGCGGTAGACCAGCAGCTCCCATGTTCAACAAAGTAAAATTATTGTTTTTGTCAATGGAGTCTGGCTTTGAAAAGAACATAGATAAGTTTTACTATAAGTTCAGTTTCTAATTGGAGAGGGCTGTCTGTTTGTGAAGTATTCAGCATACAACTGGATAAATGAGACTTGGATTATACTTCATGGGTTGTAAGAGGGTTTGTAAATGGATGTTTTGACATAGTTTTTGCTTCTGTTAAAGAGAATTTTCTCCATTTTTGTATTTTCCGCTCACTGTGGAGGCATGTGAGAAAAACAAAGTTTTCTTCATGATTCCATTATTACACAAAATGAGTAACTGATATACAAATGGTCATTTAGGGGATGAAGTATTCCTTTAATCAACAAAAATGAAGAAAACAATTTGTTGATGACCTTTTCACACAATGAAAATAAGACTAAAACACAAGTGACCTCAAAGTTTAGTTACAGGTTTGACTAATGTTACTAAACCACTGAATATTAGACAAGAAGCAGCGACACAACAGCTGGAACAAACCTGGAAAGCATGCTGGCCAGCACGCAACCTAATGCTAACAAAACATTATCAAGGGCTGTGGATGTGGAGCTAACATAACTTGGAGTCCACAACTTTTCATGTTTAGTAGGAAAGTGTGCAGGGTTGATGTCAGCTATCTAAATCTTGATCAAGATCACCAAAAGAATTCAGTATCCCACCCTCTGATAACGCTATCAAGCTAAACCCAGACAACAGTATCAGAGAACAGTAGCAGACCAAGCTCCTCTGTTCAAACAGCCAGAGTTTAGGAATAACTGGATCTGTTGCACACATAATAGTAGATTAGAGTGACATGAAACATTACAATCTGCTATAAACAGGTATGCAGTACTATTTCTCTAACCTTGTAATGGGTGAGAACAACACCTGTAAATGTAAATACATGTGTAAGAATTTCCTGAAAATGTAATAAAATTGGCACTTAACCTTATTGAATATGTAATATAACACAATTAAGGAATAACTTGACCAATAAATTGATCAAATGTAAAATTAATGTAGGCCTATTACATTTCAATTAAAGCAGTGGTTATCGAAGTCAAAAAAGTTTCTACTTTTAAATGTATTTAAATATTATGATAACATTTTTTCTAAATTTCAAATTTGATTTGAAATGTTTATTGAATGCAGAAATTTCGTAAGATCGGATGAGGCAAAGGAGATTCATTTTATAAGAATTACTGTTGCCTTGAATGAAAATATAACATTTCATAAATATTTAATAATATAAGCTCGCTTGTGTAAAGTTAGCCCTCTTCTGCGGCTTTCCTTGTGGTCTGCTGATGTCTAATCTAAGATCCAATCTGGTCTAATGGACGATCCTTGCGCACTGACCTATCAGCGTGGGTATGGGCGGGCTCATTTCCCACTGATAGGGATTTTAGTCTACTGCATCTTTGCCTGATAACAACGTACGACTTGCCATCTGTCGTAAATTTCAAATTCTACATAAAGCCTAGAATTTACATTTCCAAACTTGAAATCGGTATCAAGTATTCGTTTTTTCAGTAGGCTAACGTGACATTAATTATAAATTTTGTATGCTTGCACACTTCATATTTCTGAGAGAGAAAAGCATACTTTTTATATCATTACATTACCCATCAAAATTATTTCATTAATCTGAAAAAAGTGACCCACCTGAAAGGTAATTACATTATAGGTAAAAACATTATCAGTCAGGACATTTTATTACAGTATTGGTCAAGGTCATTGTTGAGTTTTATTACGTTTTCAATCATGTTAAGTGCAAATCTTTAAACTTTTTCAGGCGTTATTACAATTTTAAGTTATGACGTTACATAACAGTTAAAAATGCTGACAATTTGAGCCTAAACGTTCTTTTTTTGTGAAATAAAACTTTTCTAAAACAAAGACCTCAAAATGTTCCCGAAACTAAATACTTTTTGTCAAAATGAGCACTGCTTCACCGACTGGCGGTTTGTTCAAACCACAGTGACGACAAAGAGAAAGGCCTGCAATGATACCAATCAATCAGTCATTTAGACAGAAAAATATTTATTGGTTAAAATAGCTTTTCACAGATACAATGAATGAGTTTTTGTCTTGCTATCATGCACTTACACTGTACAACAGTGGATCCCCATGGATTAGCATTGTCTGACAAATGACTATTGCTCCTGTTCTGTCAATGGAAGACATCTCTCACAGAACCAGTCAATGAAACCAGTGGTCAGATGTCTGATATTATGCACTGTAGTGATTTCTGTGTTATAAAATAAATTAGTAACATGTGAAAACTCTTACCACTAACTGTGTGCATCATATTACATCTCTATCACCAAGATTTCAGTGCAAATGCCATTGTAGCTGAAAGATCCATGACACATGTAAGTACCGACAAAATGATGCACGAATGACAATTTAAAAATAAAAAAATTACAATAAAAAGAAAAAGAGCCCAAATTGAGATTTCTCCTAGTGTTTGGTAGTTGTGGAGCTACATTGGCATACATTTTAATATAACTGACTAAATATTAGTCCAGATCTATAAGCAGTCTTCTAAAAACTCACATTTTTTTTTATTGTGACACAGTTAGCTTGATTTACAGTACTAAATATCTATTTCTCAAGCAGCAACGGTTACATTGAGTCTGAAAAACAAAACAATACCTACCAAACGAAAAAAAAAATCATTCACTCAAATATGTAAAACAAAGAATCATTCTAGTCTTTCTCTACAGCCCACAGAAGATAAAAAAAAAGATAACACACAGTAATAAAGCCTTTCTTTATGGAAGCCACATAAAAGCAGATCAGAGTTTGCTGTGTCACAGCAGCCTGAACCCTCAGCCCTGCCACTCTCACACACACCCCAAAAAAAGACAAATATAACCACAAAATGAAAACATAACACCACATAAATTCAAAGTTTATCAGGAAACAACAGTCCATGCTGACTGACAAAGTTACTAAAGAGAGAGAAATGTTTTTTACTGTCAATAAATATACAGTTTGTGGGGAGTTAATGTAAGATGTTTTATGTGAGTAAGAGATACTGGATAGTAGTCAATTTTTTCCTCTTAGTGGTAGGTGTCCTACAGATGCCAAGCAATAAATATTCACTACAACTCATTGTAAGCATTCTCCTCAAAACCTTTCCTGTAAGTCACAGATCAAGGTTGAGCCAAGTGGTAAACACTTTACATATAGTTGTCTGGACAATAATTCCTGTCTTTGTTGTGGCTGATATTTGATTTTAATTGAGAACTCGGATGAGAATGTTCTGGTGTAAGTGGAAACTTAAGAAAAATGTATTAATAGTGTTGATTCACACATAAATTCAGCTTTAATATGCAAGCAAACTGTAAGAGCAAAGCAATGCAAGTGTGGCAGAGTCCATTAAACTTTCTGTCTATGCAAACATGTTTGTGTGTGTATGTTTTATTGCAACTTGTGTTTTTCTATTTCATACTTTTGGCTATCATTCCTGTTGGTTATGATAATGCCTCACTGATGAGCTACGCACAGCTTTATAACAGTGCACCAAGTGATCACACAGTGCTCACCTCACCTGAAAAACAACACCATTAGTTCAAATAGCTACTGCGTATGACTTCCCTCTCTCAGGAGCTAAGGTGGAAAAAGAAATACCTCTTGGGGATGAAGACAGTGAATGACTTCAACAATGGAGAAAAACATCCCATCTCCTACAGAAACTCTGTGTTGGTTTTGAGCCATAAGGAAACCTTACCAAAAAGTTGTGTGTACTTTAAACTCTCGGGTGGCAGATCTGAAATCTTTCATATGTGTCTAGTTTGGTTCAACCTCAACTTGTGCTGCATTCACATGGAATTAGGATGATGGTAGATGGCAAACGGGATATCATTTTAGTGGACAAGAGCTGGATAGTAAAATTATTTGAGGCAAACAATGGTAGCACTGCCATTTAAATGTAAAATATTTTAGAATTTACAACCAGATGTTCCATAGCGTCCTCACACAAGGTGAAGACACAGGCGATCTGGACAATTACTGGACATTACTAGAAAAATTACATAAAAATTGTTAAATGTCATATATTTTATTCCATTCCTTGTAAATAATACACCATCACAGCATATCGTCATACATGCTTCCTTTTACCTTCCTGCCATCCCATCAGACCGTGCCTTTAAGAAGGTGTTGTCCATCTGGTCCCTACCGTCTGCCTAATTACATGTGAATGCAACATTATTCTTTCAGTTCTACATTGTATGGTGTAGATAATTTGGCTAAATTCAGGGACGTGTGTATGGAGATTGAGATTTGCCTGACTGGAATCTTCGTTCTTAGTTTATTTGTCAGTGACAATGCTCGTCAATAAAAAGAAACAAAACAAAACTCTAAATGAACCAGAGTTAGCTCAGAAGGCTAATTTTGATCTGGTCACATGTTAACAAGACACAGCTATGAAGGCACCCTGTTGTAAAGCTGTCACCATACCTTCAGAAACCAGCTGTGACAGTGGTAAGTAAAAAATGCTGTCACCAATAGGAAGAATAGCAGAAACTATGAAAACAAGAAGAAAACAGAATTGTCCTTTAATGTAACCTTGGCAAATTCAAACCAGATGAGTCACTTTGACCAGTGTGGTCCTCTGTTCTTAGACTGATCAGTGACTGGTTTTAAGGCACACCTCTGCACCTTTCCTGTGGCTGTTCTGTTCTCTTAAAGCTGGGTTAGCTCCACTAAAAGGTTATGGTAAAAGTCATTGAGAAAAAAAAATATTTGCAACTTGTACCTTTGACAGTGTTACATAACAAGTTTTAATGTCTCTTCGAGTGACTAAGAGTCTCTATGCTGAAGACAGTGATTGAGGTTAGCCCCACCTCTTTTATGAACCCGTGTGATTGAGGGTTTCCTGATTCTCTGGCTGCACCCGCACATCCCGTCAGCCAGGCAGAGGTGGGAGGAGGAACCAGGGCTCACACATCCAGGTCGTCTGGCCTGGCTCTGCTGCTCATCCGGCTGCTGGCCCGGCTACAGGGCCTGGCGTCCATCAGCGCTAGAGGCTGCAGCTCGTGTCCTGCTGTTGAGGACAGTTTCTTATGCTCATGGGTGTCATCTGGGAAGTCAAAGGCTTGTGCATGGGAGTTTGATATAGTGCTTCCTCCACCATTCTGGCCGAGCCGGTTCTGCTCTGTGGAGTAGTTGGCCCAGTTCTGCTCATTGGCCTGCTTATTATAATTACGGCATGAGCCGGTTCCCCGCTCCCCTGTGGCCAGCTTGTAGCCTGGGGGGGACATGGGTGAGAGTGGGGCAGTCGGGGAGGAACAGCCATTATAGTAGGCGTACTTGGTGGTGGACAGTTCTTTAGGGGTGGGACTCAAGGTGCCTCCACTGGGGTAGAGCATGGGCTGCTGTTTGCCCTTCACGCGATCTTTGATCCGCTTAAAAAACACATAGAAAAGCTCGATGACATTGAGCAGCAGGGACACAAGGGACACCACCAACATGAAGATGATGAAGACGGTCTTCTCTGTGGGACGAGACAAGAAACAGTCCACCCTGTGTGGGCATGGGGACCTCTCACAGGTGTAGACTGCAGACAGGCTGAAGCCATATATGTACCACTGGATAATCAGGAAGCCCACCTCAAACATAGACTTAAAGAAAATACTGACTATATAGGTTCTGAGCAGGGCACCTTTCATCTTTACTTTGCCGTGCTCTTCAATGCCATACTTTAGCTTTTTCATCTCGATTTTCTTCAGCGGGATGTCAACATCACCTCCATCATTTTGCACGGCTTTAAGCTCCTCCTCCTTCCTGTTGAATTTCTGCTCCTTCCTGTTCAGGTAGAAGACATGAGCCAGGTAGAGGAGTGTGGGTGTTGACACAAAGATGATCTGGAGGACCCAGAAGCGGACATGGGAGATGGGGAAGGATTTGTCATAGCAGACGTTCTCACAACCAGGCTGCTGGGTGTTACATTTGAACGCAGACTGCTCGTCTCCCCAGGCTGATTCCACTGCAGTACCCAGAACCAGGATCCTGAAGATGAAGAGGACCGACAGCCAGACCTTCCCCCCGGCAGTAGAGTAGGCCTGGACCTTGTCCAGCAAACGACCCAGAGCACTCCAGTCACCCATTCTCAGGGAGCGTTAGCTGGTGAAAAAAAAAAAGTTAAACAATGTTGAACCGAGGGTAGAATACAGACAGCACCAACTATTAAAAGATGAGTTCAGGCTTACACAGACACAGGTTAACATGTGTGCTCCAATCTAGTTTGGATTTTTAGGAAAGACTAACAAGATTCTTAAAATTTGGCAGCATTATGTGATTAAACAGCACTGTTATTGAAGGAGACAAAACTAGATGTTTCATGACGTAAAACACAAGCTAATCCAATTACTGAGAGCAGGGCCAGAAAACACATTTTGCTCAGTTTATGCAACGCTGTCCTTTAAGCCCAGCCCAGGATGTGAAAATATGAAGAGAAATTTGACTCATTAGGTAAAGAAAATCTTGATCAAACTTTGTATTCATCAAAAACAAAAACATGCTTTAGACTGCACTGGAAGAGGAAGTTTAAGAAACCCTGTATCAAATCATGGAACAGTGGCAAATTTTCGTTAACCCTTCGGATAGAGGGGTTAACGTAGATGGGAAACAATGGGGAAAATAGAAATGAGGAGGAAATATGTTGCTAAACGCTAAACATCTTAAAGTAATAAACTGCTCTCTTGGGGAAAAACAAACTTCTCTCAGTCTAAAGAGCAGTCTTCAACCTAATCTGTACTCCTGGAAAAAGAAACATGTTTAAGTCACATGAGAGGACTCTACCTGCAGTGTATTTCTGCAGCACTTCTGTCTCAGAGGTCTGAACTATGTTAGGTGAGAATACCTGCTAACTATTGTCCTGTACAGCTTTAAGGCCAGTTTTTAAAAAATGTGTCAAATTTTTATACGTTAACAACTTGCATTAGCTTTTACCACTACCACTGTTTTTAAGGAGCAGTAACAAAAGCATCTGCTTCAGTGTTTTAAACTGTGAGCTTCAGTCCTGAGGCACAGAGCGAGGAGGAGAGAATAAATGAGGAGAAGAGGCAAAGCTGGATCATCAGCAGACCGAGCTTGCCTGCTTCAGAAAACAGTAGAAAATCGACTGAATGCTGTCCAGAACGAGGTTCCTGGAAAAAAGTCACTATGCTGTGTGATTGTGTACCCAATCTGATAAGTGTGTGTGGCAGAACAGACAGTGCAGTAAATCTTGTCAGTGAGGCCTGTTGTGTGCTTCTTTCCTCTGTGCTTATAGAGCAGCCCTGCAGATACAAAGAACATTTCCTCGAGGTAGATCAGCCAATTACAAAAAGGATGACATCAGCTCCTGGTGACAGTCAAAAAGCTTGCAAAGGTGTCCCGCTGAAAACTAAGATTCACTTTTATTTCATTAGATTAAAAAAGAGTCACAGTTAAAAGATGCCCAACACGGACTGGTGTACTCTGTGGGCCTGTGTTCGTCCGGGCTCATCCCCTGAAAACGAGCGCCCTCCTTGGTTAAAATGCGCCATGACTGTCTCCTGTAGACGCAGCGGTGTTGATCTAAGTTTTGAAGCTGCTGAACAATAGAAAGTTACTGCTGAGCTACTCTGACTGGGCAGTCCTTAATGTGAATTAACAAAACACACTAGAACAAATCATAAATCAAAAATGGATTGGTTATATTCAGTACAAATACCAAAGAAGAGGTCGTTTAAAGAGTTCTGAGAGTCTTTTGGGATTTTCTGGGGGGGTCTGTGGTTACCATGAGTCCTCAGCAAAATTAGCAGAGCGCAGTGTGATTTTAACTGTAATCGAGTGATAAACCACAGAAACTGTAAAACAGTTTTAATCCCATTTCCACTCTCACCTTCACAGCTCAACCATTCCAAATGAAATCATGAGTCTTATCAGGGATCTGATGGAGGTTTAAAGAGTCCATAGTGGATCTCTTTGCCCACTCTGACATGAAAATAACCTAACAGAGCTGTTTAAAGGTCAGAGCAGATCTTATGAGGTCAACAAGAAAAGCCTCCAACAGATAAAGACATTTTACTCCAGAGAGCAGGGAGAATCTTAATGTGGAAAAGTAGGAGCCTCCAGTCTAATCCGCATGGTGCCAAACTAACCGCATGTGCTCTCACTTATCTTATAATAAACCACATACACTGTATCCTTATGACTTGAAAATATACAGAATGCATTGTCATAGTGTAGAAGTTGTATGTGAACCTTCAGCCTTCAGTAGAGTCAAACATAAAACTTTTTTTTTATTTTAAAGGGAGGAAAAAAGTTGTTATTAGACAGAACATATCCCGCCACTTTCTACATGACTGAGTTTGTCTGGTGAAAATGACCAAGACAACAGAGAACAATAGGCTCCAACACAATGTCTCTCCCAGCAGACCTCTCAGATCTCACTGAAAACTCTGCACAGCAATTTCAATGACAAGTCACAGGATATGAATGAAAAAGTACTGGACATTCCACTTTAGCAGTTTCCTGGTGTCCTCGGGACAAATCCACTGTTTCTTTTTTAAGTAAAGTGGTCACTGGCTTATAGCAGAACCTTTAAACATGAAACAGAGCTTTCCTTGAGTTAAAGTCCAGAGGACAGGTCAGTGGCCCACACGGAAGCTAAGTTAAAGCCAGGACAACAGCAACAGGAAGTTTTGGAGCAAAAAAAGCGAGAATAAACGTAACGCGCTCAAGATTTCAGTGCGCCTTAAATGTATCCAATAAATCAAACAACTTTTACGCTATCGTTTATCTCTGTAAGGTGTGAGCCTTCAGCTATATTTTCTTATGTTTAAGAGGAGAAGTAAAAAACAGACAAACATAGCACTTTTTCAAACAGGAGAGGAAAATCCTCAAACTTCTTAGGGTTGCGCTGCGTGTGTAGGAGCGCACCGGAGCTTCCCCGACTATTTCTAACGGGACTCCTGACAGAGGGGGGAAAGTTCCTTCAGACACGCTCTTTAACAAATCAAACACAAAAGTGGCTTTAACTTACCTGGAAAGTTGCAGAGAGAAAGAAGAGAGCCCAGAGGGACTTTCTCCGCCACTTGTAGAAAGTTGAAATCCAAGTTTGGGACCAGGAGGGAAACTGAGTGGAACTTGTCAAACTTCCCTTATAACGGCCCCGTCAGAGAAGTTACAGTCACCTGATCTCTACGTCAAGACCGGAGCCGCTGTCTGCTGGGAGGAGAGAGAGCAAAGAGTCCTGCAGAAACAGCCAAGGTGTGGAGTTTGGTCTACTGTTACATTCACAATAGAGAGGAGAAACCAAATGGTCTATACCCATCTAAGTATTTCTTAAAAACGCACACAATAGAGAATCATCAGGATCATTGGAGCCTACGTTACACAAAATGTATTAACATTAAGTGTATTGTGATCAGTGTACCTACATTTACTCAAGTACTGCACTTAAATAGAGTTCTGAAGTACTTTTAATGTTTCTATTTTCTACTACTTTATACCTAGGACACCTGGAGCTTCTTGTTACTGTGCAGATTCAATTTCATATGCAACACTTATCAACTTAAAAAGCATTATGCATTGTGGCAGAGGTAATCAGCTCCACCTCAACACTGAAATTCAGCCTCTGACAACACTGCACAATAAGTACTGTCTCTTTTGATACTCAAATGATGGTAGTTGTGTGTGCTTGTGTTGGTAACATTTCAAATACAGGACTTTTTACTTTATGGTATTGATGCTTTTACTTGAGAAAAAGATTAGGATGCTTAGTCCGCCGGTTATTGCAGTAAATAGGCAGACATTATTTTATACAGTGATTTTATTAACTCATTCAACCAGTTGATATGTGTGAAAATCTTTTTCTTGAAATAAGACAATTAAATGACCAAGTTCCACCTTAAATGATATCAAGGCCTTTCTGGCATTGGCCGAAAAAAGCTGCAGTGAATATGCACATTTATCTCTAAAATGGGTTTTAATGGCTGCATGTAGGAGAAAATGACTTGTTAAGACAGATGTTTCTTACTGTGTTGAAGCCTTACATTTATTACATTACAATGTCATGATGTGATTATAATACTTATTGTTTCATACTGACATATCATGTCTGTGACTATTTGAGGTGGTTTTTATTTTGACTCAGAGTTTTCTTATGACTCATCCCTACACTGGTGTTATTTTTTGCATTATTGTTCTCTAATGTCTTATATTGCCCCTATGACTTTTTTCAAAGCCCAGTGTCTGTGTTCATTTGCTGTGAAATGGTGTTATTATAATTTACACACCACTCCTGAAGTCAAAATAAAACCTGGTGATACTGAACTGTTCTTGTGTCTCTTGTAACTTTCCATTAAACCACTTGGGTCTCCTATACTGCACTTGACCAGTGCACAGCTCCATCTAGTGATGGAAATAATGTAGTGCAGGTCTATGTATGGATGTATGTATGTCGAAGTAGTACATAGCATTAAACTTTAGGATTTAATCAGGCCATTAGCTTCACAAGAGTAATGAGAGCACAAGCCACTAGCCTCACACACACACACACACACACACACACACACACACACACACACACACACACACACACACACACACACACACCTCGTTGCTTGAGGCAGCAGCAGATTGGACTGCAATCTGTGTGAAGATCCTGAATCATACTGTGGGTTTGGTAATGCCATATAAGTCCATTTCAGTTATATCTGTTCATATTTACTCACTTAGTGTTCAGATAGTTCAGTTTTTTTAAGTGAGTCTGCATGAGAAACTTATCTATAGAAGGAGTATTACACACTGTAGATGGTGGTCTGTTTGCAGAATAAGACGGGACTAGCACTATCAAAACTAAAAATGTTTGTAAGGTGTGATAAATTCACATGTATCAACTCAAAGGAACCAGAACTGTGGGAAGTATCCCGCCGCCCACCACTATCTTTAATGCATTATCAGTCATGAATAAGTTTACATCACTAAAGATTATATTCATTTTAATGCATTTCAGCATCCCGCTTGTATGCAGTTAGGCTTGGTAAGCTTCTTTGAGGGTAAAAGAACTGCGGACAATTCATGGCTCACCTGATCTGTTTCCTTTGCTCTTCATTATCAATGTGTTGTTTGGATGCTCTAAACAAAAAAATGGAGCATATCCTCTCTTTATTACACCATTGGCCTTAGCTAGCAGAGGTTTCGACCTGAGTCCAGTTTAATCAGTCTTCACCCGTGACATGACACATTGGTCACCTTACAAACCAGTACAACAACCAGTTTAACTCTGTCAACCACTGTTGAAGCTGGCTCGTCAGAAACACAACCCTCCTCCTCTACAACTGTGGCTTCTAGTTCCTGTACCTACAGTCCAGGATTGTATCAGTGTCTGCATGATGCAGAAAAAAAAGACTGAATGCAGGTGGATTATGCTCTCGCTCTGTTTGTTGTAGGTTGGCCATGTAAGCCCATCAGATGTTACAGAAAGGATCTGACTGCATCAATTTGACATTCTTCCTGAGCAAGCAGAATAAGTCCCACCACAAGAGAATGCTTCAACCCATTTTGTTAAATCAATGTAGCTGCTAGGTTGTCTGTGCCAGAGTCCACTTTAATCACATCTTGTTCTTTCACTTGTCATATTAGGCAGCGTGAGCAGTACCCTACAGTAACCACGGGTCAGAAAAGTCAGGGATTCATGAAACATTCAACAGGCTGCCCTCATTACATAGAGGTAAAAAAGTAGTTTAAAAATACGAATTTGTTCATTTTTGTACATCATTATTCTGCAAACAGGTGGTGCTTCTCAAAGTCAAGGAAGGGCTCTTTAACAGCTGAATTTCAAGAGGGCTATGCCATCAAATTCCACTGAAGGACTGTTCCAAAGGAAAGGATCCTTCAAATTCCACCAAGGACCGAGTCCTTCCTTCAGAAGTATGCATGTGTATATCCTCAGCAGGAATAAAGTACCCATAATTCTTTGTGCATGATTTACTGGAACTGAAGGCGGGGAATCTTTAATGACGCACACTTGGGCACTCGCTAGTCTGTTCCAATGTGTGTTCACAAAATGTACGGAAGGAGTCTTACCTAGCCTCTGTAGCACCTGAGGTGGAAGGACCCATCCTACCAATGAAGGATCCTTGACTTTGAGAATAATAGACCTTTTCAAATGAAGACATTTTGACTTGTCACAGAAGGAAAAGCACAGGTGCAAAAAATGAAATTAATGACGACTGAATTTAATTTGGCTAATCTGATTTCAGGTTCCTAGAATGGTGCATGCCAACATACTGTCTCAAAATGTCTGCTGTGAAAACTTGTGGTGTGACAGCTGCATGTAATAACACACTTCATATGCCTTGATTCTGCCAGTTACTGTTGCTAAACTTCTGTATGTTGCCACAGTGTATTCAATGTACCCTCAGTCCTCATTTTGTGTAAAAAAAACAAAAAACCTTTTTAAAGTTCAGCTGCAGCTAACATAAGGCATCACCATGCTGAGTCAGACAAACAAAGTGGGTATTGTCTAAAGTTAGGCTAAATTTCACCTTTGCAGAGCCATGGCAGAGGGACAGGAACTCACAGCTGGAGTTTGGAACCAATATGAGTGTAACTTTGGATCATACCCAGCTAGTTTATCTTATATGGATCGTTAAAGCCCCTTACCATATTTGGTAGAACTTTGGTATACATTTTTACACAGACTGAAGAATGTGAACTTACAGTCATTTACACTGAAATTGCTGTAGGAGGGGATTTCTTTACAGACAGCAAGAATAATTTAACAATTACAGGGACCAGCAGCGGTTAATGAACATGCAAGAGTGTGAATTTTGTTTTGAGACAGTCTTACAAAAATTGTGAACCTATCCTTTAATATGTGGATGGCTGGAGAGAAATCATGCACTGCCAGCGCCATCTAGTGATGTGTTATGGCAACAGCGTGGTAATTCTTAAATAGTGTGGACTGTAATTTAACGGCAGTTTTGTTCAGGGAACTCAGCAATTTGCCTTAATCTAACTTACATGTAATTTATTTGTATTAATGTAGAACACACACGCTGATATTTACTAAATGCTGAGTTATATTCAAGATTACAGGGCAAGTATTACAACTTCTGTGCCCACCAGCAGTGGCAAAAATAGGAATACTACAAAAATGACCCATCAGGATTTGATCCATTCTGTCCAATAACTTTGATACAAATGGCTCGGACACCTTCTTTTAACTCTGTATCCAGTTCACTTAGATATTATTCAGCAGCCTTAATGTAAATGCATACTTAGCTGCAACCGTTTCAAATGCCAGACAACATGTTATTTTTTACTGGAAGAGATCAGATGAGAGTTTAAAAACTGCACAGTCACAATAATGCTGCAGGCACAGTAAACATAAATTCCTTCTTTAATAGAAACATCTGGCCACTTGTTTAGAAATATTTATTATTGCAGGTTGGAGTAAATGAAAAAAAAACAATATAAAGAGACTTTATCCACTAAGGTACAGAAGACTACGCATTAGGAATAAACGGCATAACCCCCTGTATTCAGTCTGTGCTCCTCAGTGGCAAGGTGCAAGGGATGGATGAGGTTTGCCGAGGCCTCTGGATATTTTTGAGGTGTCCGGGGAAGTGGTTCCTATTCTTTAAAAGGGGGGCCTGAGGGTGTGCTCCACTTATTGGGTTTTTGAACTACTCATCCTCCCCAGAAGAACAGATGCCAGGGTGCTGTAAATGAGGTGCCGGTGATCTGTTGAACTTCAAATCAAGATCCAGGTGAAGCAATGTAGATTCTGACCTGGTGGTGAAAAGGTGGACCAACTTTATTATGCCCTTACACAGTTGTTGGGGGATTGGGAGAGGTTGCCCATCATGTGTTTTGTGGACTTGAAGAAGGCCTATGACCATTTCCCCTGGAGAGTGCTGTGGGGATGCTGTGGGAGTATGTGGCATTGCTATGAGCAACCCTGTCCCCATATAAGCAGGGTGAGAACTCTGTCCGTATTCTTGGAAGGAAGCCAAACATGTTTTCGAGGGGTGTTGGGGTGTTTATTGTAAAAAATTGCAACAATGACTTGCAAACCTCAGTAAAGGAAAAATGTGCTAAAAATACAGGCAATTTGAATGCTTATTATTTGGTGTGTGTTTGCTCTGCTGGGGAAGCAGGAGAAAAAGCATGATTCAGCTGGATTTTAGTAAAAACTTCAATTTCTATCCCCTATCCCCCTGCAATGCATGACTAATATCATCAAATTCATCTTTATAAGTTGCCATGAGGATGTGATGAAACGTGGAATTTCTGGTTTTACATTTAGCTATATTTTCACATAGGTATTTGACATTGTGTATTTTGAGCCCATGTACACACACACACACACTAGAGATGTAACGATTACCGATATTACGGTAAATCTCGGTTAATTTTTACACAGTAAGAATTACCATGTATGTTTAAATTAATTGCATTATCGCGGTGGATTATCAGGATATGTAATAACAGCCTCTCACAAGTCTCGCGATGCAGACGCTGCATGAATGCGTTGCATGTGTTAACACAAAGAATGAAAACAGAGCAGAAGGTGGCACTCAGGACATTTTCCCCCCAACTAAACGCACAAAGTCTGTGGTCTGTGCGTACTTTGGGTTTCTGAAGAATGCCGAGGGACAGCTGGTGGAGGACAACTATCCTGTGTGCAGAACATGCAGAAAGAAAGTTGCTGCAAAGGGTAGCAACACTACAAACCTGCTGGCTCATCTCTGTGACCATCATCCACAGCTTTACAGCCAATGCAAGTTGCCATGTTGCCATGCAAACGTCAGTTATTGTGTGAGGGACTTCGGTTTTACTAAGATTGTCATAATGTGTAACTCTCGACATATACTAGACATTTGAGCTGTAGCTGTCCTCCTACACGGCAACTAGGTTTCCCATTTTCGTTTAAGACACTTAGGAGCTAATACTAGCTGAGTAGCTAATAGCCGTATTAGCAGCTATGTTGCTAAGTGTTTCAAAACGAAACGGAGCTGAAAACACTGAGCGGAGCCGACAGAATATAAACCGACCTAACGTAACACTAATTGAGATCAACTATGATTGAATCACTGTGATTATGGTTATTGTATGGCGAGCTAGAATTTATATAGACGGCCAGTTATGCTTTCTCGACATAAGCTCAAGGAAACAGAGAGTGAGAAGCCAGCAGCTAACGCAGCAGCGAGTGAATTGTTTGGCGTGGCTTTTTGAATGTTTAAGTGTGTGGCTTGGATAAAACAGTGAGTATCGTTTCAGTTAAAGTGTTTCCCCGGCCAGCAGTCCACTGCTTGGGGGCAACTGTAAAAGAAAGGAAAAGACTTTTGATGGATCACACAAGACTTTTGGAATGAATACCGACTACGAGAGGAAGATAATGGACAACATGGAAAGAATGGCGAACAAGGAGGCTGACGACTTCACACAGAAGGGGTGAAGAGAAGGGGAAGGTGGAGAGTGCTGGAAACGGGAGAAATGCCAAAATGGGGGACGTGGCACCTGTGGCCGATAAGTGAAGACAAGCACCAGGCAACGAGAGAGCTGGTGGTCAGTGTGGAGGTGGAGGGTGAGACAACGGTCTCGATGCTGGAGCTGTTGAGAGCGGTCGACAATACCTGTGGTCGGGTGCTCGGTTGTAGAGCTAAAGGATCAAACAAGTGGGAGCTCACAATGAGCAACCCAAAAGGTAAAGAAAGACTGCTTGATTCCTGTGTATATGTATATTTCTGATCAACAAATCTTTGATAAACTGAACTTGGTGGGGAGGGGGTCTCCCATCAAAAGGAGGAATGCCCGGAATTCAAATGTTTTAGGTGCAAAATGATCGGACATTATGCACGTGAATGTACTGGTGGGGCTGAAAGCTGTAAAAGTTGCAAAGATTCACCATGCCGCTGTAACGCTGAGGATACGGCATACATATCGGGACAGGAGGAGGAGCTGATCGAACAGGTGGCCGGAGATGGAGAAGCAGTGCAGGAGAGTGGTGCTCCAGATGTCGAGTCGGAGGTGGAGGGAGCAGCTGAGGATGGTGAGGAGGTGGAGGAGGATGCTTCGGACTCTGGTGAGGACTTCAGTGGGGTGCCTGTGGTGTCCAGGAGGACCACCTACAAGATGCTCAACGCTGATCTTCCAGGGGGTGTCGCAGGGCGACAGGAGTCACAGTCGCCAGAGAGAAGAGAGAGCAGGCTGCAGCACGCGCTCATGCCGGGGACCTGTTTGGCTCAGACCTGGAAGAACCAAAGAAGGTGAGAAATAGAGATGGAAAGCTGAGCCTGAGAAGACGGAAAAAAGGGACTTGATCGTAAATAGAGTGTGCATAATGTTTTGTTTTGTAACAAAGGCTGTTGAGTGTGTCAACATGAAATCAATGTTATTGAAAAAGCCAGTTAATAGACACTGTAAGTAAAATGAAAGCATTCAGAATTAAGATAGTGAAAAAATATCTGCACGAAGTGATGAGTTATTATTTGAATAAGGTTTTGAGTATAAAGGATTTCACTTTGTTAATGAAAATCAAGTGGCCGATGACTGCAGGGCTTACGGCCTTTTACAGAGAGGTATTAGCTGCTCAGGCAGAATTATTAAGGCACGTCCAGTATGAGTGTGCGGATCTGAGTATGATTAAAGAGATGCCCCTTTTCTTAAATGAAAAGATAAAATATAAAGACAAGTGTTTGTATGACATGAAAATGTTGAAAGCAGGGTTTGTACAACTGAAAGATGTGATGTATGAGTTTTTGCCAGGGTTTTTGACGCCTAGTGCTGTGTTTGAATGTATGGTTGATCTCTATGACGGTGTTAAATTAGAAAATATTGAAAAAGTATGTATGTTAATTAAAAATAACATTCCTCAGAAATGGAGGGACAGTATAGATACAGAGACTGTGTGGGGTAGTGAGGAAAAAATCCCAGACCTGTTTGTGATGCAGGGGGGTAAATGGAAAATGTTTGTTTGTAAACAAAGAGATCTATGAATTGTTTTTGCTACAGGTGAAGCAACCCCCGGCCTCCCTGTCATTCTGGAACAAAATATTCCCAAATGTTCAGAGAGGGCAGATATGGGGGAGGTGGAGGATTAAGGGGAATAGTATTGAGGCAGAGGATAATGATTTCAAAATTAGCCATAACAAGATGTTTTCCAAAGTTGCGTTGCACCAGTTTGACAGGGGGGCTGGGCGCAGAAACTTTATTGCATCGGTTTTGTGAATGTGTGGAACTAAATGATTTCTTTGAGAAACTGAAAAAAGTATTATTTGACAAATTGAACCTGGTGTGAAATGACAATGATGTGTGGGAGTTTTTTGTGTTGTTCGGGGTAGGGCTGGGCAATAAATCGATTTTTTCGATTAATCCGAATTTGTAGTTTTGTTATAATGAAAATCGAGTTTCTCTTTAAAATCCACCACCATCGCTCCCTGCTGGGCACCCCGCTGGGCTCCCATAGTTCAGAGTGGGCTCACCTCTCACCCCCGCGCGCTTAATACACAAACAACATGGCAGCGAGAGAGGAAAAACTCGTTCTCAAGAAAGGGAGTTCTTCAGTGCTTTTGTGTGCTCACCTGTGTGTGTGTGTGTGTGTGTGTGTGTGTGTGTGTGTGTGTGTGTGTGTGTGTGTGTGTGTGTGTTAGAGGGCGACACGGGAGTGGATTTTCAGTCCCATCCCATCCCACTCCCACAAAAATAATCCCATCCCATCCCAATCCCATGAAAAAGGAAAAAAATATCCCGTCCCGTCCCAATCCCACAAGAATGACTCCCTTCCCATCCCGCTGCCATGTTGTGTTTCAGTTACAGTAAAAAAATATATATATATAGTACACGGATCACACAGTGCCTACCTTAGTTGAATATAAACCCAAATATGACATCTAATGTTGTGTTTTGTAGTTTATTGCCTAATTATTTTAACATTCACTCCACCTTGAAGCTGTTCAGAATGAACACATTTGATTTCTAATATGGTCAGACTACACGTTATAAGAACCAGTTCTAAGAGAGAAAAATGTAGTTAAAGTATTGCAGTAGAAGTAGTGTTTGGTTCCTCTGACTGATATTATTATATATGGCATCATTAGATTATTAATACTGAAGCATCAGTGTAAGAGCAGCATGTTACTGTTCTAGCAGGTGTGCAGTTGGTCGTATTTGCTCTTATTGTTGAGATAGAACAAACCCGGCACACTGGGAAGTGAATGCTCTTGTCGTCCAGTCTCTTTGGTGGAGAGAGACGAGGAAAACAAACACGCATGAATAGCCTATGGCAATTAATCCCTTTTAATTTACCATGCAATTAACCGACTCGCATATCGCGACAGGCCTAATTATGATTCCCATTCCCGCCTGCTCCCGTTGACTTTTTTCCCATCCCGTCCCAATCACGTGAAGAATAGTGAAACTGATCACGTGACCCATGGGACTTCCAAAAAAATGTCAGCCTCTAGTGTGTGTGCGCATCAGGGCCGAACTCCGCCGTGCACGACACAGAGAGCAAAAGAGGATTTTAGACGCGCACCGTGTAGGGACAGAAATGGCATGCTGGTGTAAATAAGATAAATAAGTGTTGACAACACCAAGCTGGCAGACCCCCGAACCATAGTAAAGGGACCTCCGGAGACCATTAGCTCCTTTAGCTTGTGTTAGCTCTTTGTGGCAACAACACATAAAAAACGTGACTTCGTCTGCATTAAAGAATGGCACTTTATTTTCAGCACTGCAGGGATGATGCACAGCCTCTCTCATCAGTGTCTGACTTTTACATAGAGGGAAATAACTCAAAAACAGCATGTAGAACTGCGTAGGCTTCTTCGCTGTGGCTGCTCGATGTAAACAACATAGCACATCCCTCACTTTCTTCCTGGGGCGCATCCATCTGACGTCACACACCACACCGGGCGCACTAACGTCTCATACCTCCTACAACAACTACACACATACACAGCTCCACACACACACACTCACACTCACACACACACACACAAGCCACGCACATCAGGCTCAGCCTGTAACATAAGGCTATTTAGTTTGTTTAATAAACGGACAAGGTCTAGACCTGTTCTATAGGAAAGGTAACCTTAAATGACTTCTGTTGTTATCCAATATGATGGTAGGGGAAATACTGCGGTATGATAAGACAGGGGTCCGGTGGAAAGCGATCACAGATGCAGTCGCCATGTATATTGCAAGAGATGTGGTGCCCATATATAGGCTACCGTGGAAAAGCTGGGGTTTGGATGGGTGAAGGATGTGACGCTGTGCAAGTTTTTGCTTAGCGAAGCCAGAAGAGCGATTAAAATCAGGAGGAATTTAGCGCATTTTGAGCAGAGGATAGTAGATATTTGGCCAATATTCAAGGCATTAGGCATTATCAGATTAAGTTGAGAAGAGTGCACAGTCCTGCTTCACCCAGCTCCCTCTCAATGACAATGATCTGGTTTCTCGAGATGGGGGAGGGAAATTGGTATGGAACTAGTGAAGGGCAGAAGGTTTATGTGTTGATGGATTGTTTTGTATGAGTTAAATGAGTGAATGAGGTATGATAGTTTGGTATAAAATACTGTGAAAATAGGCATGTTTGATGCTAAGATTAGATATATTAATAATACTGATAATTTAGTTATCTGTACGTGATAATTGATGGGTCTGGAGCCTGAGGTTATGTTTTGCTTTGGTAGTTACTAGATGCTCACCTATGTATGCACACCTTTGGTCTACCAACGCAAATACTTCCCTGTATATCTTTGTGTGTTCCCTGCTGGAACAACACCACCTGCCCGTTCAGGTGCTAAAAGTGTTGATGCAGCCTTCCTCGTTAGTATGGTATCTCCGCTTGTCACGCGGAAGACCGGGGTTCGATTCCCCGACGGGGGGTCTTTTTTTCTACCAGTTGCTGATTATTCACAAAGACAGCAGCAGCGGCTGTCACCGCACAGGAAAACGGAGGATTCACCATTACCAACAACTTATATTGGGAAATGATTTCTCTGTGAAATACAATAGAGCTCCCACATGTTGATTTCGGGGGAGCTACGGAGAGGGACTCTCGGTTGGTCTCGAGAACGTCCTAGCAAAACTGACGATTCAGGGGGTGGGGCGGCGCAGGTTTTGACTCTGGCCGTGTTCAGCAAGAGAGGAGACCTTGGAATATATTCAGGGGGTGGAACGAGCCCTTTGAGGAACTCCTGAACCCAACCAACACACCCTCTGTGGATGAGGCAGAGTTTGAAGACTTGGGGAAAGCCTCACCCATATCCCTGGCACAGTTGTTTGAGGTACGTAAGCAGCTCCTCAGCGCCAAGGCACCATGTGTGGATGAGATTTGCCCTGTGATGCTGAAGGCATCCTCCATTCTCCATGCTTTCACCCTTATCAACAACTTATGTTAGGAAATGATTTCTCCATGAAATATGATAGTCCTACCACAGGTTGCTTTCAGGGGAGCTATAGTGTTGGACTCTGGATTGGTTTCGAGCCTCCCTGGCATAAGCTTTTCCAGTATAGGAGGTGCTGGCCAATAACTGAAGGTCAGATCCTGAATCAGGAGTGACAATGCATATCTGCTGCTGCTGGTAGTGGAACAGTGGACCAGTTCTTCAGCAGTTGGTGGGGGGTGTCATGGCAGTTTGCCCATCCAGCTTACATGTTGTATTTGTTGTTCCTTGTCAAGCAGTGCTCTCTGTGAACAAACAAATGTGTTTCCACCCAGTTTTGATCTGGGGACCTTTCGCGTGTGAGGCGAACGTGATGACCACTACACTACGGAAACTGATGAAACAAGCTGTTATACGTGTGCTGGCGTCAGTGCACCGCCAACCGCTGAAATTCAGAAGTCTTCAAGTTAAGGCTGAAATGCGTAACCTTCATATTCATTGTGACGTTACATTGAGTAGTCTATTAAGTGGTTTTATCCACATTCCACACCTTTGGTCTACCAACGCAAATACTTCCCTGTATATCTTTGTGTGTTCCCTGCTGGAACAATGCCACCTGCCCGTTCAGGTGCTAAAAGTGTCGATGCAGCCTTCCTTGTTAGTATAGTGGACAGTATCTCCGCCTGTCACGCGGAAGACCGGGGTTCGATTCCCCGACGGGGAGTCTTCTTTTTCTACCAGTTGCTGATTATTCACCAAGACAGCAGCAGCGGCTGTTACCGCACAGGAAAACGGAGGATTCACCATTACCAACGACTTGTATTGGGAAATGATTTCTCTGTGAAATACAATTGTGCTACCACATGTTGATTTCAGGAGAGCTACGGAGAGGGACTCTCGGTTGGTCTCGAGGACGTCCTAGCAAAACTGACGATTCAGGAGGGGAAAGCAGGTCTTGACTCTGGCCGTGTTCAGCAATGGAGGAGACCTTGAAATATATTCAGGGGGTTGAACGATCCCTTTGAGGAACTCCTGAACCTGACCAACACACCCTCTGTGGATGAGGCAGAGTTTGAAGACTTGGGGAAAGCCTTTCCCATATCCCTGGCACAGTGGGTCTGAGGTACATAAGCAGCTCCTCAGCGCCAAGGCACCAGGTGTGGATGAGATTTGCCCTGTGATGCTGAAGGCATCCTCCTTTCTCCATGCTTTCACCCTTATCAACAACTTATGTTGGGAAATGATTTCTCCATGAAATATGATAGTCCTACCACAGGTAGCTTTCAGGGGAGCTATGGTGTTGGACTCTCGACTGGCATAAGCTTTTCCGGTATAGGAGGTGCTGGCCAATAACTGAAGGACAGACCCAGAACCAGGAGTGGCAATGCGCAGCCTGTGCTGGTAGTGGAACAGTGGATCAGTTCTTTACTCTTCAGCAGTTGTTGGGGGGGTATCGTGGCAGTTTGCCCATCCAGCATACATGTCGTGTTTGTTGTTCTATGTCAAGCAGTGCACTCTGTGAACAAACAAATGTGTTTCCGCCCAGTTTCGAACTGGGGACCTTTCGCGTGTTGGGCGAACGTGATAACCACTGCACTACGGAAACTGTTGAAAAGCCTTGTTATGCGTGTGCCAGCGTCAGTGCACCTTCAGCAGCTGAGGTACAAAAGGTTTCAAGTCAAGGCTGAAATTATTATTCACTAAGAAACGCAAGACAGCAGCAGCGGCTGTTACCGCACAGGAAAATGGAGGATTCACCATTACCAACAACTTATATTGGGAAAGGATTTCTCCGTGACATACAATAGTCCTACCACATGTTGATTTCAGGAGAGCTACGGAGAGGGACTCTCGGTTGGTCTCGAGAACGTCCTAGCAAAACTGACGATTCAGGGGGTGGGGCGGCGCAGGTTTTGACTCTGGCCGTGTTCAGCAAGAGAGGAGACCTTGGAATATATTCAGGGGGTGGAACGAGCCCTTTGAGGAACTCCTGAACCCAACCAACACACCCTCTGTGGATGAGGCAGAGTTTGAAGACTTGGGGAAAGCCTCACCCATATCCCTCTGAGGGGGTTGAACAAGCCTTTTGAAGAACTCCTGAACCCGACCTACACAATCTCTGTGGATGAGGCATAGTTTGAAGACTTGGGGAAAGCCTCACCCATATCCCTGGCACAGTTGTTTGAGGTACGTAAGCAGCTCCTCAGCGCCAAGGCACCATGTGTGGATGAGATTTGCCCTGTGATGCTGAAGGCATCCTCCATTCTCCATGCTTTCACCCTTATCAACAACTTATGTTAGGAAATGATTTCTCCATGAAATATGATAGTCCTACCACAGGTTGCTTTCAGGGGAGCTATAGTGTTGGACTCTGGATTGGTTTCGAGCCTCCCTGGCATAAGCTTTTCCAGTATAGGAGGTGCTGGCCAATAACTGAAGGTCAGATCCAGAATCAGGAGTGACAA
Organism: Epinephelus awoara; assembly: GCA_035609425.1. Classification (NCBI taxonomy): domain Eukaryota; kingdom Metazoa; phylum Chordata; class Actinopteri; order Perciformes; family Serranidae; genus Epinephelus; species Epinephelus awoara. The sequence goes on from CM069305.1 coordinate 9,826,897, forward strand.
TGCATATCTGCTGCTGCTGGTAGTGGAACAGTGGACCAGTTCTTTACCCTTCAGCAGTTGGTGGGGGGTGTCATGGCAGTTTGCCCATCCAGCGTACATGTTGTATTTGTTGTTCCTTGTCAAGCAGTGCTCTCTGTGAACAAACAAATGTGTTTCCACCCAGTTTCGATCTGGGGACCTTTCGCGTGTGAGGCCAACGTGATGACCACTACACTACGGAAACTGATGAAACAAGCTGTTATATGTGTGCTGGCGTCAGTGCACCGCCAACCGCTGAAATTCAGAAGTCTTCAAGTTAAGGCTGAAATGCGTAACCTTCATATTCATTGTGACGTTACATTGAGTAGTCTATTAAGTGGTTTTATCCACATTCCACACCTTTGGTCTACCAACGCAAATACTTCCCTGTATATCTTTGTGTGTTCCCTGCTGGAACAATACCACCTGCCCGTTCAGGTGCTAAAAGTGTCGTTGCAGCCTTCCTCGTTAGTATAGTGGACAGTATCTCCGCCTGTCACGCGGAAGACCGGGGTTCGATTCCCCGACGGGGAGTCTTCTTTTTCTACCAGTTGCTGATTATTCACCAAGACAGCAGCAGCGGCTGTTACCGCACAGGAAAATGGAGGATTCACCATTACCAACGACTTGTATTGGGAAAGGATTTCTCCGTGACATACAATAGTCCTACCACATGTTGATTTCAGGAGAGCTACGGAGAGGGACTCTCGGTTGGTCTCGAGAACGTCCTAGCAAAACTGACGATTCAGGGGGTGGGGCGGCGCAGGTTTTGACTCTGGCCGTGTTCAGCAAGAGAGGAGACCTTGGAATATATTCAGGGGGTGGAACGGGCCCTTTGAGGAACTCCTGAACCCAACCAACACACCCTCTGTGGATGAGGCAGAGTTTGAAGACTTGGGGAAAGCCTCACCCATATCCCTCTGAGGGGATTGAACAAGCCTTTTGAAGAACTCCTGAACCTGACCAACACACCCTCTGTGGATGAGGCAGAGTTTGAAGACTTGGGGAAAGCCTTTCCCATATCCCTGGCACAGTTGTTTGAGGTACATAAGCAGCTCCTCAGCGCCAAGGCACCAGGTGTGGATGAGATTTGCCCTGTGATGCTGAAGACATCCTCCTTTCTCCATGCTTTCACCCTTATCAACAACTTATGTTGGGAAATGATTTCTCCATGAAATATGATAGTCCTACCACAGGTAGCTTTCAGGGGAGCTATGGTGTTGGACTCTCGACTGGCATAAGCTTTTCCGGTATAGGAGGTGCTGGCCAATAACTGAAGGACAGACCCAGAACCAACTCCTGAACCCGACCTACACAATCTCTGTGGATGAGGCATAGTTTGAAGACTTGGGGAAAGCCTCACCCATATCCCTGGCACAGTTGTTTGAGGTACGTAAGCAGCTCCTCAGCGCCAAGGCACCATGTGTGGATGAGATTTGCCCTGTGATGCTGAAGGCATCCTCCATTCTCCATGCTTTCACCCTTATCAACAACTTATGTTAGGAAATGATTTCTCCATGAAATATGATAGTCCTACCACAGGTTGCTTTCAGGGGAGCTATAGTGTTGGACTCTGGATTGGTTTCGAGCCTCCCTGGCATAAGCTTTTCCAGTATAGGAGGTGCTGGCCAATAACTGAAGGTCAGATCCAGAATCAGGAGTGACAATGCATATCCGCTGCTGCTGGTAGTGGAACAGTGGACCAGTTCTTTACCCTTCAGCAGTTGGTGGGGGGTGTCATGGCAGTTTGCCCATCCAGCGTACATGTTGTATTTGTTGTTCCTTGTCAAGCAGTGCTCTCTGTGAACAAACAAATGTGTTTCCACCCAGTTTCGATCTGGGGACGTTTCGCGTGTGAGGCCAACGTGATGACCACTACACTACGGAAACTGATGAAACAAGCTGTTATATGTGTGCTGGCGTCAGTGCACCGCCAACCGCTGAAATTCAGAGGTCTTCAAGTTAAGGCTGAAATGCGTAACCTTCATATTCATTGTGACGTTACATTGAGTAGTCTATTAAGTGGTTTTATCCACATTCCACACCTTTGGTCTACCAACGCAAATACTTCCCTGTATATCTTTGTGTGTTCCCTGCTGGAACAATACCACCTGCCAGTTCAGGTGCTAAAAGTGTCGTTGCAGCCTTCCTCGTTAGTATAGTGGACAGTATCTCCGCCTGTCACGCGGAAGACCGGGGTTCGATTCCCCGACGGGGAGTCTTCTTTTTCTACCAGTTGCTGATTATTCACCAAGACAGCAGCAGCGGCTGTTACCGCACAGGAAAATGGAGGATTCACCATTACCAACGACTTGTATTGGGAAAGGATTTCTCCGTGACATACAATAGTCCTACCACATGTTGATTTCAGGAGAGCTACGGAGAGGGACTCTCGGTTGGTCTCGAGGACGTCCTAGCAAAACTGACGATTCAGGAGGGGAAAGCAGGTCTTGACTCTGGCCGTGTTCAGCAATGGAGGAGACCTTGAAATATATTCAGGGGGTTGAACGATCCCTTTGAGGAACTCCTGAACCTGACCAACACACCCTCTGTGGATGAGGCAGAGTTTGAAGACTTGGGGAAAGCCTTTCCCATATCCCTGGCACAGTGGGTCTGAGGTACATAAGCAGCTCCTCAGCGCCAAGGCACCAGGTGTGGATGAGATTTGCCCTGTGATGCTGAAGGCATCCTCCTTTCTCCATGCTTTCACCCTTATCAACAACTTATGTTGGGAAATGATTTCTCCATGAAATATGATAGTCCTACCACAGGTAGCTTTCAGGGGAGCTATGGTGTTGGACTCTCGACTGGCATAAGCTTTTCCGGTATAGGAGGTGCTGGCCAATAACTGAAGGACAGACCCAGAACCAGGAGCGGCAATGCGCAGCCTGTGCTGGTAGTGGAACAGTGGATCAGTTCTTTACTCTTCAGCAGTTGTTGGGGGGGTATCGTGGCAGTTTGCCCATCCAGCATACATGTCGTGTTTGTTGTTCTATGTCAAGCAGTGCACTCTGTGAACAAACAAACGTGTTTCCGCCCAGTTTCGAACTGGGGGCCTTTCGCGTGTTAGGCTAACGTGATAACCACTACACTACGGAAACTGTTGAAAAGCGTTGTTATGCGTGTGCCAGCGTCAGTGCACCTTCAGCAGCTGAGGTACAAAAGGTTTCAAGTCAAGGCTGAAATTATTATTCACTAAGAAACGCAAGACAGCAGCAGCGGCTGTTACTGCACAGGAAAACGGAGGATTCACCATTACCAACAACTTATATTGGGAAAGGATTTCTCCGTGACATACAATAGTCCTACCACATGTTGATTTCAGGAGAGCTACGGAGAGGGACTCTCGGTTGGTCTCGAGAACGTCCTAGCAAAACTGACGATTCAGGGGGTGGGGCGGCGCAGGTTTTGACTCTGGCCGTGTTCAGCAAGAGAGGAGACCTTGAAATATATTCAGGGGGTGGAACGGGCCCTTTGAGGAACTCCTGAACCCAACCAACACACCCTCTGTGGATGAGGCAGAGTTTGAAGACTTGGGGAAAGCCTCACCCATATCCCTCTGAGGGGGTTGAACAAGCCTTTTGAAGAACTCCTGAACCCGACCTACACAATCTCTGTGGATGAGGCATAGTTTGAAGACTTGGGGAAAGCCTCACCCATATCCCTGGCACAGTTGTTTGAGGTACATAAGCAGTTCCTCAGCGCCAAGGCACCATGTGTGGATGAGATTTGCCCTGTGATGCTGAAGGCATCCTCCATTCTCCATGCTTTCACCCTTATCAACAACTTATGTTAGGAAATGATTTCTCCATGAAATATGATAGTCCTACCACAGGTTGCTTTCAGGGGAGCTATAGTGTTGGACTCTGGATTGGTTTCGAGCCTCCCTGGCATAAGCTTTTCCAGTATAGGAGGTGCTGGCCAATAACTGAAGGTCAGATCCAGAATCAGGAGTGACAATGCATATCCGCTGCTGCTGGTAGTGGAACAGTGGACCAGTTCTTTACCCTTCAGCAGTTGGTGGGGGGTGTCATGGTAGTTTGCCCATCCAGCGTACATGTTGTATTTGTTGTTCCTTGTCAAGCAGTGCTCTCTGTGAACAAAGAAATGTGTTTCCGCCCAATTTCGATCTGGGGACCTTTCGCGTGTGAGGCGAACGTGATGACCACTACACTACGGAAACTGATGAAACAAGCTGTTATATGTGTGCTGGCGTCAGTGCACCGCCAACCGCTGAAATTCAGAAGTCTTCAAGTTAAGGCTGAAATGCGTAACCTTCATATTCATTGTGACGTTACATTGAGTAGTCTATTAAGTGGTTTTATCCACATTCCACACCTTTGGTCTACCAACGCAAATACTTCCCTGTATATCTTTGTGTGTTCCCTGCTGGAACAATACCACCTGCCCGTTCAGGTGCTAAAAGTGTCGATGCAGCCTTCCTCGTTAGTATAGTGGACAGTATCTCCGCCTGTCACGCGGAAGACCGGGGTTCGATTCCCCGACGGGGAGTCTTCTTTTTCTACCAGTTGCTGATTATTCACCAAGACAGCAGCAGCGGCTGTTACCGCACAGGAAAACGGAGGATTCACCATTACCAACGACTTGTATTGGGAAATGATTTCTCTGTGAAATACAATTGTGCTACCACATGTTGATTTCAGGAGAGCTACGGAGAGGGACTCTCGGTTGGTCTCGAGGACGTCCTAGCAAAACTGACGATTCAGGAGGGGAAAGCAGGTCTTGACTCTGGCCGTGTTCAGCAATGGAGGAGACCTTGAAATATATTCAGGGGGTTGAACGATCCCTTTGAGGAACTCCTGAACCTGACCAACACACCCTCTGTGGATGAGGCAGAGTTTGAAGACTTGGGGAAAGCCTTTCCCATATCCCTGGCACAGTGGGTCTGAGGTACATAAGCAGCTCCTCAGCGCCAAGGCACCAGGTGTGGATGAGATTTGCCCTGTGATGCTGAAGGCATCCTCCTTTCTCCATGCTTTCACCCTTATCAACAACTTATGTTGGGAAATGATTTCTCCATGAAATATGATAGTCCTACCACAGGTAGCTTTCAGGGGAGCTATGGTGTTGGACTCTCGACTGGCATAAGCTTTTCCGGTATAGGAGGTGCTGGCCAATAACTGAAGGACAGACCCAGAACCAGGAGCGGCAATGCGCAGCCTGTGCTGGTAGTGGAACAGTGGATCAGTTCTTTACTCTTCAGCAGTTGTTGGGGGGGTATCGTGGCAGTTTGCCCATCCAGCATACATGTCGTGTTTGTTGTTCTATGTCAAGCAGTGCACTCTGTGAACAAACAAACGTGTTTCCGCCCAGTTTCGAACTGGGGGCCTTTCGCGTGTTAGGCGAACGTGATAACCACTACACTACGGAAACTGTTGAAAAGCGTTGTTATGCGTGTGCCAGCGTCAGTGCACCTTCAGCAGCTGAGGTACAAAAGGTTTCAAGTCAAGGCTGAAATTATTATTCACTAAGAAACGCAAGACAGCAGCAGCGGCTGTTACTGCACAGGAAAACGGAGGATTCACCATTACCAACAACTTATATTGGGAAAGGATTTCTCCGTGACATACAATAGTCCTACCACATGTTGATTTCAGGAGAGCTACGGAGAGGGACTCTCGGTTGGTCTCGAGAACGTCCTAGCAAAACTGATGATTCAGGGGGTGGGGCGGCGCAGGTTTTGACTCTGGCCGTGTTCAGCAAGAGAGGAGACCTTGGAATATATATTCAGGGGGTGGAACGAGCCCTTTGAGGAACTCCTGAACCCAACCAACACACCCTCTGTGGATGAGGCAGAGTTTGAAGACTTGGGGAAAGCCTCACCCATATCCCTCTGAGGGGGTTGAACAAGCCTTTTGAAGAACTCCTGAACCCGACCTACACAATCTCTGTGGATGAGGCATAGTTTGAAGACTTGGGGAAAGCCTCACCCATATCCCTGGCACAGTTGTTTGAGGTACGTAAGCAGCTCCTCAGCGCCAAGGCACCATGTGTGGATGAGATTTGCCCTGTGATGCTGAAGGCATCCTCCATTCTCCATGCTTTCACCCTTATCAAAACTTATGTTAGGAAATGATTTCTCCATGAAATATGATAGTCCTACCACAGGTTGCTTTCAGGGGAGCTATAGTGTTGGACTCTGGATTGGTTTCGAGCCTCCCTGGCATAAGCTTTTCCAGTATAGGAGGTGCTGGCCAATAACTGAAGGTCAGATCCAGAATCAGGAGTGACAATGCATATCCGCTGCTGCTGGTAGTGGAACAGTGGACCAGTTCTTTACCCCTCAGCAGTTGGTGGGGGGTGTCATGGCAGTTTGCCCATCCAGCGTACATGTTGTATTTGTTGTTCCTTGTCAAGCAGTGCTCTCTGTGAACAAAGAAATGTGTTCCCGCCCAGTTTCGATCTGGGGACCTTTCGCGTGTGAAGCTAACGTGATGACCACTACACTACGGAAACTGATGAAACAAGCTGTTATACGTGTGCTGGCGTCAGTGCACCGCCAACCGCTGAAATTCAGAAGTCTTCAAGTTAAGGCTGAAATGCGTAACCTTCATATTCATTGTGACGTTACATTGAGTAGCCTATTAAGTGGTTTTATCCACATTCCACACCTTTGGTCTACCAACGCAAATACTTCCCTTTATATCTTTGTGTGTTCCCTGCTGGAACAATACCACCTGCCCGTTCAGGTGCTAAAAGTGTCGATGCAGCCTTCCTCGTTAGTATAGTGGACAGTATCTCCGCCTGTCACGCGGAAGACCGGGGTTCGATTCCCCGACGGGGAGTCTTCTTTTTCTACCAGTTGCTGATTATTCACCAAGACAGCAGCAGCGGCTGTTACCGCACAGGAAAACGGAGGATTCACCATTACCAACGACTTGTATTGGGAAATGATTTCTCTGTGAAATACAATTGTGCTACCACATGTTGATTTCAGGAGAGCTACGGAGAGGGACTCTCGGTTGGTCTCGAGGACGTCCTAGCAAAACTGACGATTCAGGGGGGGAAAGCAGGTCTTGACTCTGGCCGTGTTCAGCAATGGAGGAGACCTTGAAATATATTCAGGGGGTTGAACGATCCCTTTGAGGAACTCCTGAACCTGACCAACACACTCTCTGTGGATGAGGCAGAGTTTGAAGACTTGGGGAAAGCCTTTCCCATATCCCTGGCACAGTGGGTCTGAGGTACATAAGCAGCTCCTCAGCGCCAAGGCACCAGGTGTGGATGAGATTTGCCCTGTGATGCTGAAGGCATCCTCCTTTCTCCATGCTTTCACCCTTATCAACTACTTATGTTGGGAAATGATTTCTCCATGAAATATGATAGTCCTACCACAGGTAGCTTTCAGGGGAGCTATGGTGTTGGACTCTCGACTGGCATAAGCTTTTCCGGTATAGGAGGTGCTGGCCAATAACTGAAGGACAGACCCAGAACCAGGAGCGGCAATGCGCAGCCTGTGCTGGTAGTGGAACAGTGGATCAGTTCTTTACTCTTCAGCAGTTGTTGGGGGGGTATCGTGGCAGTTTGCCCATCCAGCATACATGTCGTGTTTGTTGTTCTATGTCAAGCAGTGCTCTCTGTGAACAAACAAACGTGTTTCCGCCCAGTTTCGAACTGGGGGCCTTTCGCGTGTTAGGCGAACGTGATAACCACTACACTACGGAAACTGTTGAAAAGCGTTGTTATGCGTGTGCCAGCGTCAGTGCACCTTCAGCAGCTGAGGTACAAAAGGTTTCAAGTCAAGGCTGAAATTATTATTCACTAAGAAACGCAAGACAGCAGCAGCGGCTGTTACTGCACAGGAAAACGGAGGATTCACCATTACCAACAACTTATATTGGGAAAGGATTTCTCCGTGACATACAATAGTCCTACCCCATGTTGATTTCAGGAGAGCTACGGAGAGGGACTCTCGGTTGGTCTCGAGAACGTCCTAGCAAAACTGACGATTCAGGGGGTGGGGCGGCGCAGGTTTTGACTCTGGCCGTGTTCAGCAAGAGAGGAGACCTTGAAATATATTCAGGGGGTGGAACGAGCCCTTTGAGGAACTCCTGAACCCAACCAACACACCCTCTGTGGATGAGGCAGAGTTTGAAGACTTGGGGAAAGCCTCACCCATATCCCTCTGAGGGGGTTGAACAAGCCTTTTGAAGAACTCCTGAACCCGACCTACACAATCTCTGTGGATGAGGCATAGTTTGAAGACTTGGGGAAAGCCTCACCCATATCCCTGGCACAGTTGTTTGAGGTACATAAGCAGCTCCTCAGCGCCAAGGCACCATGTGTGGATGAGATTTGCCCTGTGATGCTGAAGGCATCCTCCATTCTCCATGCTTTCACCCTTATCAACAACTTATGTTAGGAAATGATTTCTCCATGAAATATGATAGTCCTACCACAGGTTGCTTTCAGGGGAGCTATAGTGTTGGACTCTGGATTGGTTTCGAGCCTCCCTGGCATAAGCTTTTCCAGTATAGGAGGTGCTGGCCAATAACTGAAGGTCAGATCCAGAATCAGGAGTGACAATGCATATCCGCTGCTGCTGGTAGTGGAACAGTGGACCAGTTCTTTACCCTTCAGCAGTTGGTGGGGGGTGTCATGGCAGTTTGCCCATCCAGCGTACATGTTGTATTTGTTGTTCCTTGTCAAGCAGTGCTCTCTGTGAACAAAGAAATGTGTTTCCGCCCAGTTTCGATCTGGGGACCTTTCCCGTGTGAGGCGAACGTGATGACCACTACACTACGGAAACTGATGAAACAAGCTGTTATATGTGTGCTGGCGTCAGTGCACCGCCAACCGCTGAAATTCAGAAGTCTTCAAGTTAAGGCTGAAATGCGTAACCTTCATATTCATTGTGACGTTACATTGAGTAGTCTATTAAGTGGTTTTATCCACATTCCACACCTTTGGTCTACCAACGCAAATACTTCCCTGTATATCTTTGTGTGTTCCCTGCTGGAACAATACCACCTGCCCGTTCAGGTGCTAAAAGTGTCGATGCAGCCTTCCTCGTTAGTATAGTGGACAGTATCTCCGCCTGTCACGCGGAAGACCGGGGTTCGATTCCCCGACGGGGAGTCTTCTTTTTCTACCAGTTGCTGATTATTCACCAAGACAGCAGCAGCGGCTGTTACCGCACAGGAAAACGGAGGATTCACCATTACCAACGACTTGTATTGGGAAATGATTTCTCTGTGAAATACAATTGTGCTACCACATGTTGATTTCAGGAGAGCTACGGAGAGGGACTCTCGGTTGGTCTCGAGGACGTCCTAGCAAAACTGACGATTCAGGAGGGGAAAGCAGGTCTTGACTCTGGCCGTGTTCAGCAATGGAGGAGACCTTGAAATATATTCAGGGGGTTGAACAATCCCTTTGAGGAACTCCTGAACCTGACCAACACACCCTCTGTGGATGAGGCAGAGTTTGAAGACTTGGGGAAAGCCTTTCCCATATCCCTGGCACAGTGGGTCTGAGGTACATAAGCAGCTCCTCAGCGCCAAGGCACCAGGTGTGGATGAGATTTGCCCTGTGATGCTGAAGGCATCCTCCTTTCTCCATGCTTTCACCCTTATCAACAACTTATGTTGGGAAATGATTTCTCCATGAAATATGATAGTCCTACCACAGGTAGCTTTCAGGGGAGCTATGGTGTTGGACTCTCGACTGGCATAAGCTTTTCCGGTATAGGAGGTGCTGGCCAATAACTGAAGGACAGACCCAGAACCAGGAGCGGCAATGCGCAGCCTGTGCTGGTCGTGGAACAGTGGATCAGTTCTTTACCCTTCAGCAGTTGTTGGGGGGGTATCGTGGCAGTTTGCCCATCCAGCATACATGTCGTGTTTGTTGTTCTATGTCAAGCAGTGCACTCTGTGAACAAACAAACGTGTTTCCGCCCAGTTTCGAAATGGGGACCTTTCGCATGTTAGGCGAACGTGATAACCACTACACTACGGAAACTGTTGAAAAGCCTTGTTATGCGTGTGCCAGCGTCAGTGCACCTTCAGCAGCTGAGGTACAAAAGGTTTCAAGTCAAGGCTGAAATTATTATTCACTAAGAAACGCAAGACAGCAGCAGCGGCTGTTACCGCACAGGAAAACGGAGGATTCACCATTACCAACAACTTATATTGGGAAAGGATTTCTCCGTGACATACAATAGTCCTACCACATGTTGATTTCAGGAGAGCTACGGAGAGGGACTCTCGGTTGGTCTCGAGGACGTCCTAGCAAAACTGACGATTCAGGAGGGGAAAGCAGGTCTTGACTCTGGCCGTGTTCAGCAATGGAGGAGACCTTGAAATATATTCAGGGGGTTGAACGATCCCTTTGAGGAACTCCTGAACCTGACCAACACACCCTCTGTGGATGAGGCAGAGTTTGAAGACTTGGGGAAAGCCTTTCCCATATCCCTGGCACAGTGGGTCTGAGGTACATAAGCAGCTCCTCAGCGCCAAGGCACCAGGTGTGGATGAGATTTGCCCTGTGATGCTGAAGGCATCCTCCTTTCTCCATGCTTTCACCCTTATCAACAACTTATGTTGGGAAATGATTTCTCCATGAAATATGATAGTCCTACCACAGGTAGCTTTCAGGGGAGCTATGGTGTTGGACTCTCGACTGGCATAAGCTTTTCCGGTATAGGAGGTGCTGGCCAATAACTGAAGGACAGACCCAGAACCAGGAGCGGCAATGCGCAGCCTGTGCTGGTCGTGGAACAGTGGATCAGTTCTTTACCCTTCAGCAGTTGTTGGGGGGGTATCGTAGCAGTTTGCCCATCCAGCATACATGTCGTGTTTGTTGTTCTATGTCAAGCAGTGCACTCTGTGAACAAACAAACGTGTTTCCGCCCAGTTTCGAACTGGGGACCTTTCGCATGTTAGGCGAACGTGATAACCACTACACTACGGAAACTGTTGAAAAGCCTTGTTATGCGTGTGCCAGCGTCAGTGCACCTTCAGCAGCTGAGGTACAAAAGGTTTCAAGTCAAGGCTGAAATTATTATTCACTAAGAAACGCAAGACAGCAGCAGCGGCTGTTACCGCACAGGAAAACGGAGGATTCACCATTACCAACAACTTATATTGGGAAAGGATTTCTCCGTGACATACAATAGTCCTACCACATGTTGATTTCAGGAGAGCTACGGAGAGGGACTCTCGGTTGGTCTCGAGAACGTCCTAGCAAAACTGACGATTCAGGGGGTGGGGCGGCGCAGGTTTTGACTCTGGCCGTGTTCAGCAAGAGAGGAGACCTTGGAATATATTCAGGGGGTGGAACGAGCCCTTTGAGGAACTCCTGAACCCAACCAACACACCCTCTGTGGATGAGGCAGAGTTTGAAGACTTGGGGAAAGCCTCACCCATATCCCTCTGAGGGGGTTGAACAAGCCTTTTGAAGAACTCCTGAACCCGACCTACACAATCTCTGTGGATGAGGCATAGTTTGAAGACTTGGGGAAAGCCTCACCCATATCCCTGGCACAGTTGTTTGTGGTACGTAAGCAGCTCCTCAGCGCCAAGGCACCATGTGTGGATGAGATTTGCCCTGTGATGCTGAAGGCATCCTCCATTCTCCATGCTTTCACCCTTATCAACAACTTATGTTAGGAAATGATTTCTCCATGAAATATGATAGTCCTACCACAGGTTGCTTTCAGGGGAGCTATAGTGTTGGACTCTGGATTGGTTTTGAGCCTCCCTGGCATAAGCTTTTCCAGTATAGGAGGTGCTGGCCAATAACTGAAGGTCAGATCCAGAATCAGGAGTGACAATGCATATCCGCTGCTGCTGGCAGTGGAACAGTGGACCAGTTCTTTACCCTTCAGCAGTTGGTGGGGGGTGTCATGGCAGTTTGCCCATCCAGCGTACATGTTGTATTTGTTGTTCCTTGTCAAGCAGTGCTCTCTGTGAACAAACAAATGTGTTTCCGCCCAGTTTCGATCTGGGGACCTTTCGCGTGTGAGGCGAACGTGATGACCACTACACTACGGAAACTGATGAAACAAGCTGTTATACGTGTGCTGGCGTCAGTGCACCGCCAACCGCTGAAATTCAGAAGTCTTCAAGTTAAGGCTGAAATGCGTAACCTTCATATTCATTGTGACGTTACATTGAGTAGCCTATTAAGTGGTTTTATCCACATTCCACACCTTTGGTCTACCAACGCAAATACTTCCCTTTATATCTTTGTGTGTTCCCTGCTGGAACAATACCACCTGCCCGTTCAGGTGCTAAAAGTGTCGATGCAGCCTTCCTCGTTAGTATAGTGGACAGTATCTCCGCCTGTCACGCGGAAGACCGGGGTTCGATTCCCCGACGGGGAGTCTTCTTTTTCTACCAGTTGCTGATTATTCACCAAGACAGCAGCAGCGGCTGTTACCGCACAGGAAAACGGAGGATTCACCATTACCAACGACTTGTATTGGGAAATGATTTCTCTGTGAAATACAATTGTGCTACCACATGTTGATTTCAGGAGAGCTACGGAGAGGGACTCTCGGTTGGTCTCGAGGACGTCCTAGCAAAACTGACGATTCAGGAGGGGAAAGCAGGTCTTGACTCTGGCCGTGTTCAGCAATGGAGGAGACCTTGAAATATATTCAGGGGGTTGAACGATCCCTTTGAGGAACTCCTGAACCTGACCAACACACCCTCTGTGGATGAGGCAGAGTTTGAAGACTTGGGGAAAGCCTTTCCCATATCCCTGGCACAGTGGGTCTGAGGTACATAAGCAGCTCCTCAGCGCCAAGGCACCAGGTGTGGATGAGATTTGCCCTGTGATGCTGAAGGCATCCTCCTTTCTCCATGCTTTCACCCTTATCAACAACTTATGTTGGGAAATGATTTCTCCATGAAATATGATAGTCCTACCACAGGTAGCTTTCAGGGGAGCTATGGTGTTGGACTCTCGACTGGCATAAGCTTTTCCGGTATAGGAGGTGCTGGCCAATAACTGAAGGACAGACCCAGAACCAGGAGCGGCAATGCGCAGCCTGTGCTGGTAGTGGAACAGTGGATCAGTTCTTTACTCTTTAGCAGTTGTTGGGGGGGTATCGTGGCAGTTTGCCCATCCAGCATACATGTCGTGTTTGTTGTTCTATGTCAAGCAGTGCACTCTGTGAACAAACAAACGTGTTTCCGCCCAGTTTCGAACTGGGGGCCTTTCGCGTGTTAGGCGAACGTGATAACCACTACACTACGGAAACTGTTGAAAAGCCTTGTTATGCGTGTGCCAGCGTCAGTGCACCTTCAGCAGCTGAGGTACAAAAGGTTTCAAGTCAAGGCTGAAATTATTATTCACTAAGAAACGCAAGACAGCAGCAGCGGCTGTTACCGCACAGGAAAACGGAGGATTCACCATTACCAACAACTTATATTGGGAAAGGATTTCTCCGTGACATACAATAGTCCTACCACATGTTGATTTCAGGAGAGCTACGGAGAGGGACTCTCGGTTGGTCTCGAGAACGTCCTAGCAAAACTGACGATTCAGGGGGTGGGGCGGCGCAGGTTTTGACTCTGGCCGTGTTCAGCAAGAGAGGAGACCTTGGAATATATTCGGGGGGTGGAACGAGCCCTTTGAGGAACTCCTGAACCCAACCAACACACCCTCTGTGGATGAGGCAGAGTTTGAAGACTTGGGGAAAGCCTCACCCATATCCCTCTGAGGGGGTTGAACAAGCCTTTTGAAGAACTCCTGAACCCGACCTACACAATCTCTGTGGATGAGGCATAGTTTGAAGACTTGGGGAAAGCCTCACCCATATCCCTGGCACAGTTGTTTGAGGTACGTAAGCAGCTCCTCAGCGCCAAGGCACCATGTGTGGATGAGATTTGCCCTGTGATGCTGAAGGCATCCTCCATTCTCCATGCTTTCACCCTTATCAACAACTTATGTTAGGAAATGATTTCTCCATGAAATATGATAGTCCTACCACAGGTTGCTTTCAGGGGAGCTATAGTGTTGGACTCTGGATTGGTTTCGAGCCTCCCTGGCATAAGCTTTTCCAGTATAGGAGGTGCTGGCCAATAACTGAAGGTCAGATCCAGAATCAGGAGTGACAATGCATATCCGCTGCTGCTGGTAGTGGAACAGTGGACCAGTTCTTTACCCCTCAGCAGTTGGTGGGGGGTGTCATGGCAGTTTGCCCATCCAGCGTACATGTTGTATTTGTTGTTCCTTGTCAAGCAGTGCTCTCTGTGAACAAAGAAATGTGTTTCCGCCCAGTTTCGATCTGGGGACCTTTCGCGTGTGAGGCTAACGTGATGACCACTACACTACGTCTCAAGGACGTCCTAGCAAAACTGACGATTCAGGAGGGGAAAGCAGGTCTTGACTCTGGCCGTGTTCAGCAATGGAGGAGACCTTGAAATATATTCAGGGGGTTGAACGATCCCTTTGAGGAACTCCTGAACCTGACCAACACACCCTCTGTGGATGAGGCAGAGTTTGAAGACTTGGGGAAAGCCTTTCCCATATCCCTGGCACAGTGGGTCTGAGGTACATAAGCAGCTCCTCAGCGCCAAGGCACCAGGTGTGGATGAGATTTGCCCTGTGATGCTGAAGGCATCCTCCTTTCTCCATGCTTTCACCCTTATCAACAACTTATGTTGGGAAATGATTTCTCCATGAAATATGATAGTCCTACCACAGGTAGCTTTCAGGGGAGCTATGGTGTTGGACTCTCGACTGGCATAAGCTTTTCCGGTATAGGAGGTGCTGGCCAATAACTGAAGGACAGACCCAGAACCAGGAGAGGCAATGCGCAGCCTGTGCTGGTCGTGGAACAGTGGATCAGTTCTTTACCCTTCAGCAGTTGTTGGGGGGGTATCGTGGCAGTTTGCCCATCCAGCATACATGTCGTGTTTGTTGTTCTATGTCAAGCAGTGCACTCTGTGAACAAACAAACGTGTTTCCGCCCAGTTTCGAACTGGGGACCTTTCGCGTGTTAGGCGAACGTGATAACCACTACACTACGGAAACTGTTGAAAAGCGTTGTTATGCGTGTGCCAGCGTCAGTGCACCTTCAGCAGCTGAGGTACAAAAGGTTTCAAGTCAAGGCTGAAATTATTATTCACTAAGAAACGCAAGACAGCAGCAGCGGCTGTTACCGCACAGGAAAACGGAGGATTCACCATTACCAACAACTTATATTGGGAAAGGATTTCTCCGTGACATACAATAGTCCTACCACATGTTGATTTCAGGAGAGCTACGGAGAGGGACTCTCGGTTGGTCTCGAGAACGTCCTAGCAAAACTGACGATTCAGGGGGTGGGGCGGCGCAGGTTTTGACTCTGGCCGTGTTCAGCAAGAGAGGAGACCTTGGAATATATATTCAGGGGGTGGAACGAGCCCTTTGAGGAACTCCTGAACCCAACCAACACACCCTCTGTGGATGAGGCAGAGTTTGAAGACTTGGGGAAAGCCTCACCCATATCCCTCTGAGGGGGTTGAACAAGCCTTTTGAAGAACTCCTGAACCCGACCTACACAATCTCTGTGGATGAGGCATAGTTTGAAGACTTGGGGAAAGCCTCACCCATATCCCTGGCACAGTTGTTTGTGGTACGTAAGCAGCTCCTCAGCGCCAAGGCACCATGTGTGGATGAGATTTGCCCTGTGATGCTGAAGGCATCCTCCATTCTCCATGCTTTCACCCTTATCAACAACTTATGTTAGGAAATGATTTCTCCATGAAATATGATAGTCCTACCACAGGTTGCTTTCAGGGGAGCTATAGTGTTGGACTCTGGATTGGTTTTGAGCCTCCCTGGCATAAGCTTTTCCAGTATAGGAGGTGCTGGCCAATAACTGAAGGTCAGATCCAGAATCAGGAGTGACAATGCATATCCGCTGCTGCTGGCAGTGGAACAGTGGATCAGTTCTTTACCCTTCAGCAGTTGTTGGGGGGGTATCGTGGCAGTTTGCCCATCCAGCGTACATGTTGTATTTGTTGTTCCTTGTCAAGCAGTGCTCTCTGTGAACAAACAAATGTGTTTCCGCCCAGTTTCGATCTGGGGACCTTTCGCGTGTGAGGCGAACGTGATGACCACTACACTACGGAAACTGATGAAACAAGCTGTTATACGTGTGCTGGCGTCAGTGCACCGCCAACCGCTGAAATTCAGAAGTCTTCAAGTTAAGGCTGAAATGCGTAACCTTCATATTCATTGTGACGTTACATTGAGTAGCCTATTAAGTGGTTTTATCCACATTCCACACCTTTGGTCTACCAACGCAAATACTTCCCTTTATATCTTTGTGTGTTCCCTGCTGGAACAATACCACCTGCCCGTTCAGGTGCTAAAAGTGTCGATGCAGCCTTCCTTGTTAGTATAGTGGACAGTATCTCCGCCTGTCACGCGGAAGACAGGGGTTCGATTCCCCGACGGGGAGTCTTCTTTTTCTACCAGTTGCTGATTATTCACCAAGACAGCAGCAGCGGCTGTTACCGCACAGGAAAACGGAGGATTCACCATTACCAACGACTTGTATTGGGAAATGATTTCTCTGTGAAATACAATTGTGCTACCACATGTTGATTTCAGGAGAGCTACGGAGAGGGACTCTCGGTTGGTCTCGAGGACGTCCTAGCAAAACTGACGATTCAGGAGGGGAAAGCAGGTCTTGACTCTGGCCGTGTTCAGCAATGGAGGAGACCTTGAAATATATTCAGGGGGTTGAACAAGCCTTTTGAAGAACTCCTGAACCCGACCTACACAATCTCTGTGGATGAGGCATAGTTTGAAGACTTGGGGAAAGCCTCACCCATATCCCTGGCACAGTTGTTTGAGGTACATAAGCAGCTCCTCAGCGCCAAGGCACCATGTGTGGATGAGATTTGCCCTGTGATGCTGAAGGCATCCTCCATTCTCCATGCTTTCACCCTTATCAACAACTTATGTTAGGAAATGATTTCTCCATGAAATATGATAGTCCTACCACAGGTTGCTTTCAGGGGAGCTATAGTGTTGGACTCTGGATTGGTTTTGAGCCTCCCTGGCATTTGCTTTTCTAGTATAGGAGGTGCTGGCCAATAACTGAAGGTCAGATCCAGAATCAGGAGTGACAATGCATATCCGCTGCTGCTGGTAGTGGAACAGTGGACCAGTTCTTTACCCCTCAGCAGTTGGTGGGGGGTGTCATGGCAGTTTGCCCATCCAGCGTACATGTTGTATTTGTTGTTCCTTGTCAAGCAGTGCTCTCTGTGAACAAAGAAATGTGTTCCCGCCCAGTTTCGATCTGGGGACCTTTCGCGTGTGAGGCGAACGTGATGACCACTACACTACGGAAACTGATGAAACAAGCTGTTATACGTGTGCTGGCGTCAGTGCACCGCCAACCGCTGAAATTCAGAAGTCTTCAAGTTAAGGCTGAAATGCGTAACCTTCATATTCATTGTGACGTTACATTGAGTAGCCTATTAAGTGGTTTTATCCACATTCCACACCTTTGGTCTACCAACGCAAATACTTCCCTGTATATCTTTGTGTGTTCCTTGCTGGAACAATACCACCTGCCCGTTCAGGTGCTAAAAGTGTCGATGCAGCCTTCCTCGTTAGTATAGTGGACAGTATCTCCGCCTGTCACGCGGAAGACCGGGGTTCGATTCCCCGACGGGGAGTCTTCTTTTTCTACCAGTTGCTGATTATTCACCAAGACAGCAGCAGCGGCTGTTACCGCACAGGAAAACGGAGGATTCACCATTACCAACGACTTGTATTGGGAAATGATTTCTCTGTGAAATACAATTGTGCTACCACATGTTGATTTCAGGAGAGCTACGGAGAGGGACTCTCGGTTGGTCTCGAGGACGTCCTAGCAAAACTGACGATTCAGGAGGGGAAAGCAGGTCTTGACTCTGGCCGTGTTCAGCAATGGAGGAGACCTTGAAATATATTCAGGGGGTTGAACGATCCCTTTGAGGAACTCCTGAACCTGACCAACACACCCTCTGTGGATGAGGCAGAGTTTGAAGACTTGGGGAAAGCCTTTCCCATATCCCTGGCACAGTGGGTCTGAGGTACATAAGCAGCTCCTCAGCGCCAAGGCACCAGGTGTGGATGAGATTTGCCCTGTGATGCTGAAGGCATCCTCCTTTCTCCATGCTTTCACCCTTATCAACAACTTATGTTGGGAAATGATTTCTCCATGAAATATGATAGTCCTACCACAGGTAGCTTTCAGGGGAGCTATGGTGTTGGACTCTCGACTGGCATAAGCTTTTCCGGTATAGGAGGTGCTGGCCAATAACTGAAGGACAGACCCAGAACCAGGAGCGGCAATGCGCAGCCTGTGCTGGTAGTGGAACAGTGGATCAGTTCTTTACCCTTCAGCAGTTGTTGGGGGGGTATCGTGGCAGTTTGCCCATCCAGCATACATGTCGTGTTTGTTGTTCTATGTCAAGCAGTGCACTCTGTGAACAAACAAACGTGTTTCCGCCCAGTTTCGAACTGGGGACCTTTCGCGTGTTAGGCGAACGTGATAACCACTACACTACGGAAACTGTTGAAAAGCCTTGTTATGCGTGTGCCAGCGTCAGTGCACCTTCAGCAGCTGAGGTACAAAAGGTTTCAAGTCAAGGCTGAAATTATTATTCACTAAGAAACGCAAGACAGCAGCAGCGGCTGTTACCGCACAGGAAAACGGAGGATTCACCATTGTCAACAACTTATATTGGGAAAGGATTTCTCCGTGACATACAATAGTCCTACCACATGTTGATTTCAGGAGAGCTACGGAGAGGGACTCTCGGTTGGTCTCGAGAACGTCCTAGCAAAACTGACGATTCAGGGGGTGGGGCGGCGCAGGTTTTGACTCTGGCCGTGTTCAGCAAGAGAGGAGACCTTGGAATATATTCAGGGGGTGGAACGAGCCCTTTGAGGAACTCCTGAACCCAACCAACACACCCTCTGTGGATGAGGCAGAGTTTGAAGACTTGGGGAAAGCCTCACCCATATCCCTCTGAGGGGGTTGAACAAGCCTTTTGAAGAACTCCTGAACCCGACCTACACAATCTCTGTGGATGAGGCATAGTTTGAAGACTTGGGGAAAGCCTCACCCATATCCCTGGCACAGTTGTTTGTGGTACGTAAGCAGCTCCTCAGCGCCAAGGCACCATGTGTGGATGAGATTTGCCCTGTGATGCTGAAGGCATCCTCCATTCTCCATGCTTTCACCCTTATCAACAACTTATGTTAGGAAATGATTTCTCCATGAAATATGATAGTCCTACCACAGGTTGCTTTCAGGGGAGCTATAGTGTTGGACTCTGGATTGGTTTTGAGCCTCCCTGGCATAAGCTTTTCCAGTATAGGAGGTGCTGGCCAATAACTGAAGGTCAGATCCAGAATCAGGAGTGACAATGCATATCCGCTGCTGCTGGCAGTGGAACAGTGGACCAGTTCTTTACCCTTCAGCAGTTGGTGGGGGGTGTCATGGCAGTTTGCCCATCCAGCGTACATGTTGTATTTGTTGTTCCTTGTCAAGCAGTGCTCTCTGTGAACAAACAAATGTGTTTCCGCCCAGTTTCGATCTGGGGACCTTTCGCGTGTGAGGCGAACGTGATGACCACTACACTACGGAAACTGATGAAACAAGCTGTTATACGTGTGCTGGCGTCAGTGCACCGCCAACCGCTGAAATTCAGAAGTCTTCAAGTTAAGGCTGAAATGCGTAACCTTCATATTCATTGTGACGTTACATTGAGTAGCCTATTAAGTGGTTTTATCCACATTCCACACCTTTGGTCTACCAACGCAAATACTTCCCTTTATATCTTTGTGTGTTCCCTGCTGGAACAATACCACCTGCCCGTTCAGGTGCTAAAAGTGTCGATGCAGCCTTCCTCGTTAGTATAGTGGACAGTATCTCCGCCTGTCACGCGGAAGACCGGGGTTCGATTCCCCGACGGGGAGTCTT
Organism: Epinephelus awoara; assembly: GCA_035609425.1. Lineage (NCBI taxonomy): Eukaryota > Metazoa > Chordata > Actinopteri > Perciformes > Serranidae > Epinephelus > Epinephelus awoara. Next base: position 9,846,860 of record CM069305.1, read on the forward strand.
CTTTTTCTACCAGTTGCTGATTATTCACCAAGACAGCAGCAGCGGCTGTTACCGCACAGGAAAACGGAGGATTCACCATTACCAACGACTTGTATTGGGAAATGATTTCTCTGTGAAATACAATTGTGCTACCACATGTTGATTTCAGGAGAGCTACGGAGAGGGACTCTCGGTTGGTCTCGAGGACGTCCTAGCAAAACTGACGATTCAGGAGGGGAAAGCAGGTCTTGACTCTGGCCGTGTTCAGCAATGGAGGAGACCTTGAAATATATTCAGGGGGTTGAACGATCCCTTTGAGGAACTCCTGAACCTGACCAACACACCCTCTGTGGATGAGGCAGAGTTTGAAGACTTGGGGAAAGCCTTTCCCATATCCCTGGCACAGTGGGTCTGAGGTACATAAGCAGCTCCTCAGCGCCAAGGCACCAGGTGTGGATGAGATTTGCCCTGTGATGCTGAAGGCATCCTCCTTTCTCCATGCTTTCACCCTTATCAACAACTTATGTTGGGAAATGATTTCTCCATGAAATATGATAGTCCTACCACAGGTAGCTTTCAGGGGAGCTATGGTGTTGGACTCTCGACTGGCATAAGCTTTTCCGGTATAGGAGGTGCTGGCCAATAACTGAAGGACAGACCCAGAACCAGGAGCGGCAATGCGCAGCCTGTGCTGGTAGTGGAACAGTGGATCAGTTCTTTACTCTTTAGCAGTTGTTGGGGGGGTATCGTGGCAGTTTGCCCATCCAGCATACATGTCGTGTTTGTTGTTCTATGTCAAGCAGTGCACTCTGTGAACAAACAAACGTGTTTCCGCCCAGTTTCGAACTGGGGGCCTTTCGCGTGTTAGGCGAACGTGATAACCACTACACTACGGAAACTGTTGAAAAGCCTTGTTATGCGTGTGCCAGCGTCAGTGCACCTTCAGCAGCTGAGGTACAAAAGGTTTCAAGTCAAGGCTGAAATTATTATTCACTAAGAAACGCAAGACAGCAGCAGCGGCTGTTACCGCACAGGAAAACGGAGGATTCACCATTACCAACAACTTATATTGGGAAAGGATTTCTCCGTGACATACAATAGTCCTACCACATGTTGATTTCAGGAGAGCTACGGAGAGGGACTCTCGGTTGGTCTCGAGAACGTCCTAGCAAAACTGACGATTCAGGGGGTGGGGCGGCGCAGGTTTTGACTCTGGCCGTGTTCAGCAAGAGAGGAGACCTTGGAATATATTCGGGGGGTGGAACGAGCCCTTTGAGGAACTCCTGAACCCAACCAACACACCCTCTGTGGATGAGGCAGAGTTTGAAGACTTGGGGAAAGCCTCACCCATATCCCTCTGAGGGGGTTGAACAAGCCTTTTGAAGAACTCCTGAACCCGACCTACACAATCTCTGTGGATGAGGCATAGTTTGAAGACTTGGGGAAAGCCTCACCCATATCCCTGGCACAGTTGTTTGAGGTACGTAAGCAGCTCCTCAGCGCCAAGGCACCATGTGTGGATGAGATTTGCCCTGTGATGCTGAAGGCATCCTCCATTCTCCATGCTTTCACCCTTATCAACAACTTATGTTAGGAAATGATTTCTCCATGAAATATGATAGTCCTACCACAGGTTGCTTTCAGGGGAGCTATAGTGTTGGACTCTGGATTGGTTTCGAGCCTCCCTGGCATAAGCTTTTCCAGTATAGGAGGTGCTGGCCAATAACTGAAGGTCAGATCCAGAATCAGGAGTGACAATGCATATCCGCTGCTGCTGGTAGTGGAACAGTGGACCAGTTCTTTACCCCTCAGCAGTTGGTGGGGGGTGTCATGGCAGTTTGCCCATCCAGCGTACATGTTGTATTTGTTGTTCCTTGTCAAGCAGTGCTCTCTGTGAACAAAGAAATGTGTTTCCGGCCAGTTTCGATCTGGGGACCTTTCGCGTGTGAGGCTAACGTGATGACCACTACACTACGTCTCAAGGACGTCCTAGCAAAACTGACGATTCAGGAGGGGAAAGCAGGTCTTGACTCTGGCCGTGTTCAGCAATGGAGGAGACCTTGAAATATATTCAGGGGGTTGAACGATCCCTTTGAGGAACTCCTGAACCTGACCAACACACCCTCTGTGGATGAGGCAGAGTTTGAAGACTTGGGGAAAGCCTTTCCCATATCCCTGGCACAGTGGGTCTGAGGTACATAAGCAGCTCCTCAGCGCCAAGGCACCAGGTGTGGATGAGATTTGCCCTGTGATGCTGAAGGCATCCTCCTTTCTCCATGCTTTCACCCTTATCAACAACTTATGTTGGGAAATGATTTCTCCATGAAATATGATAGTCCTACCACAGGTAGCTTTCAGGGGAGCTATGGTGTTGGACTCTCGACTGGCATAAGCTTTTCCGGTATAGGAGGTGCTGGCCAATAACTGAAGGACAGACCCAGAACCAGGAGAGGCAATGCGCAGCCTGTGCTGGTCGTGGAACAGTGGATCAGTTCTTTACCCTTCAGCAGTTGTTGGGGGGGTATCGTGGCAGTTTGCCCATCCAGCATACATGTCGTGTTTGTTGTTCTATGTCAAGCAGTGCACTCTGTGAACAAACAAACGTGTTTCCGCCCAGTTTCGAACTGGGGACCTTTCGCGTGTTAGGCGAACGTGATAACCACTACACTACGGAAACTGTTGAAAAGCGTTGTTATGCGTGTGCCAGCGTCAGTGCACCTTCAGCAGCTGAGGTACAAAAGGTTTCAAGTCAAGGCTGAAATTATTATTCACTAAGAAACGCAAGACAGCAGCAGCGGCTGTTACCGCACAGGAAAACGGAGGATTCACCATTACCAACAACTTATATTGGGAAAGGATTTCTCCGTGACATACAATAGTCCTACCACATGTTGATTTCAGGAGAGCTACGGAGAGGGACTCTCGGTTGGTCTCGAGAACGTCCTAGCAAAACTGACGATTCAGGGGGTGGGGCGGCGCAGGTTTTGACTCTGGCCGTGTTCAGCAAGAGAGGAGACCTTGGAATATATATTCAGGGGGTGGAACGAGCCCTTTGAGGAACTCCTGAACCCAACCAACACACCCTCTGTGGATGAGGCAGAGTTTGAAGACTTGGGGAAAGCCTCACCCATATCCCTCTGAGGGGGTTGAACAAGCCTTTTGAAGAACTCCTGAACCCGACCTACACAATCTCTGTGGATGAGGCATAGTTTGAAGACTTGGGGAAAGCCTCACCCATATCCCTGGCACAGTTGTTTGTGGTACGTAAGCAGCTCCTCAGCGCCAAGGCACCATGTGTGGATGAGATTTGCCCTGTGATGCTGAAGGCATCCTCCATTCTCCATGCTTTCACCCTTATCAACAACTTATGTTAGGAAATGATTTCTCCATGAAATATGATAGTCCTACCACAGGTTGCTTTCAGGGGAGCTATAGTGTTGGACTCTGGATTGGTTTTGAGCCTCCCTGGCATAAGCTTTTCCAGTATAGGAGGTGCTGGCCAATAACTGAAGGTCAGATCCAGAATCAGGAGTGACAATGCATATCCGCTGCTGCTGGCAGTGGAACAGTGGATCAGTTCTTTACCCTTCAGCAGTTGTTGGGGGGGTATCGTGGCAGTTTGCCCATCCAGCGTACATGTTGTATTTGTTGTTCCTTGTCAAGCAGTGCTCTCTGTGAACAAACAAATGTGTTTCCGCCCAGTTTCGATCTGGGGACCTTTCGCGTGTGAGGCGAACGTGATGACCACTACACTACGGAAACTGATGAAACAAGCTGTTATACGTGTGCTGGCGTCAGTGCACCGCCAACCGCTGAAATTCAGAAGTCTTCAAGTTAAGGCTGAAATGCGTAACCTTCATATTCATTGTGACGTTACATTGAGTAGCCTATTAAGTGGTTTTATCCACATTCCACACCTTTGGTCTACCAACGCAAATACTTCCCTTTATATCTTTGTGTGTTCCCTGCTGGAACAATACCACCTGCCCGTTCAGGTGCTAAAAGTGTCGATGCAGCCTTCCTTGTTAGTATAGTGGACAGTATCTCCGCCTGTCACGCGGAAGACAGGGGTTCGATTCCCCGACGGGGAGTCTTCTTTTTCTACCAGTTGCTGATTATTCACCAAGACAGCAGCAGCGGCTGTTACCGCACAGGAAAACGGAGGATTCACCATTACCAACGACTTGTATTGGGAAATGATTTCTCTGTGAAATACAATTGTGCTACCACATGTTGATTTCAGGAGAGCTACGGAGAGGGACTCTCGGTTGGTCTCGAGGACGTCCTAGCAAAACTGACGATTCAGGAGGGGAAAGCAGGTCTTGACTCTGGCCGTGTTCAGCAATGGAGGAGACCTTGAAATATATTCAGGGGGTTGAACAAGCCTTTTGAAGAACTCCTGAACCCGACCTACACAATCTCTGTGGATGAGGCATAGTTTGAAGACTTGGGGAAAGCCTCACCCATATCCCTGGCACAGTTGTTTGAGGTACATAAGCAGCTCCTCAGCGCCAAGGCACCATGTGTGGATGAGATTTGCCCTGTGATGCTGAAGGCATCCTCCATTCTCCATGCTTTCACCCTTATCAACAACTTATGTTAGGAAATGATTTCTCCATGAAATATGATAGTCCTACCACAGGTTGCTTTCAGGGGAGCTATAGTGTTGGACTCTCGACTGGCATAAGCTTTTCCGGTATCGGAGGTGCTGGCCAATAACTGAAGGACAGACCCAGAACCAGGAGCGGCAATGCGCAGCCTGTGCTGGTAGTGGAACAGTGGATCAGTTCTTTACTCTTCAGCAGTTGTTGGGGGGGTATCGTGGCAGTTTGCCCATCCAGCATACATGTCGTGTTTGTTGTTCTATGTCAAGCAGTGCACTCTGTGAACAAACAAACGTGTTTCCTCCCAGTTTCGAACTGGGGACCTTTCGCGTGTGAGGCGAACGTGATAATCACTACACTACGGAAACTGTTGAAAAGCCTTGTTATGCGTGTGCCAGCGTCAGTGCACCTTCAGCAGCTGAGGTACAAAAGGTTTCAAGTCAAGGCTGAAATTATTATTCACTAAGAAACGCAAGACAGCAGCAGCGGCTGTTACCGCACAGGAAAACGGAGGATTCACCATTACCAACAACTTATATTGGGAAAGGATTTCTCCGTGACATACAATAGTCCTACCACATGTTGATTTCAGGAGAGCTACGGAGAGGGACTCTCGGTTGGTCTCGAGAACGTCCTAGCAAAACTGACGATTCAGGGGGTGGGGCGGCGCAGGTTTTGACTCTGGCCGTGTTCAGCAAGAGAGGAGACCTTGGAATATATTCAGGGGGTGGAACGAGCCCTTTGAGGAACTCCTGAACCCAACCAACACACCCTCTGTGGATGAGGCAGAGTTTGAAGACTTGGGGAAAGCCTCACCCATATCCCTCTGAGGGGGTTGAACAAGCCTTTTGAAGAACTCCTGAACCCGACCTACACAATCTCTGTGGATGAGGCATAGTTTGAAGACTTGGGGAAAGCCTCACCCATATCCCTGGCACAGTTGTTTGAGGTACATAAGCAGCTCCTCAGCGCCAAGGCACCATGTGTGGATGAGATTTGCCCTGTGATGCTGAAGGCATCCTCCATTCTCCATGCTTTCACCCTTATCAACAACTTATGTTAGGAAATGATTTCTCCATGAAATATGATAGTCCTACCACAGGTTGCCTTCAGGGGAGCTATAGTGTTGGACTCTGGATTGGTTTCGAGCCTCCCTGGCATAAGCTTTTCCAGTATAGGAGGTGCTGGCCAATAACTGAAGGTCAGATCCAGAATCAGGAGTGACAATGCATATCCGCTGCTGCTGGTAGTGGAACAGTGGACCAGTTCTTTACCCTTCAGCAGTTGGTGGGGGGTGTCATGGCAGTTTGCCCATCCAGCGTACATGTTGTATTTGTTGTTCCTTGTCAAGCAGTGCTCTCTGTGAACAAAGAAATGTGTTTCCGCCCAGTTTCGATCTGGGGACCTTTCGCGTGTGAGGCGAACGTGATGACCACTACACTACGGAAACTGATGAAACAAGCTGTTATATGTGTGCTGGCGTCAGTGCACCGCCAACCGCTGAAATTCAGAAGTCTTCAAGTTAAGGCTGAAATGCGTAACCTTCATATTCATTGTGACGTTACATTGAGTAGTCTATTAAGTGGTTTTATCCACATTCCACACCTTTGGTCTACCAACGCAAATACTTCCCTGTATATCTTTGTGTGTTCCCTGCTGGAACAATACCACCTGCCCGTTCAGGTGCTAAAAGTGTCGATGCAGCCTTCCTCGTTAGTATAGTGGACAGTATCTCCGCCTGTCACGCGGAAGACCGGGGTTCGATTCCCCGACGGGGAGTCTTCTTTTTCTACCAGTTGCTGATTATTCACCAAGACAGCAGCAGCGGCTGTTACCGCACAGGAAAACGGAGGATTCACCATTACCAACGACTTGTATTGGGAAATGATTTCTCTGTGAAATACAATTGTGCTACCACATGTTGATTTCAGGAGAGCTACGGAGAGGGACTCTCGGTTGGTCTCGAGGACGTCCTAGCAAAACTGACGATTCAGGAGGGGAAAGCAGGTCTTGACTCTGGCCGTGTTCAGCAATGGAGGAGACCTTGAAATATATTCAGGGGGTTGAACGATCCCTTTGAGGAACTCCTGAACCTGACCAACACACCCTCTGTGGATGAGGCAGAGTTTGAAGACTTGGGGAAAGCCTTTCCCATATCCCTGGCACAGTGGGTCTGAGGTACATAAGCAGCTCCTCAGCGCCAAGGCACCAGGTGTGGATGAGATTTGCCCTGTGATGCTGAAGGCATCCTCCTTTCTCCATGCTTTCACCCTTATCAACAACTTATGTTGGGAAATGATTTCTCCATGAAATATGATAGTCCTACCACAGGTAGCTTTCAGGGGAGCTATGGTGTTGGACTCTCGACTGGCATAAGCTTTTCCGGTATAGGAGGTGCTGGCCAATAACTGAAGGACAGACCCAGAACCAGGAGCGGCAATGCGCAGCCTGTGCTGGTAGTGGAACAGTGGATCAGTTCTTTACTCTTCAGCAGTTGTTGGGGGGGTATCGTGGCAGTTTGCCCATCCAGCATACATGTCGTGTTTGTTGTTATATGTCAAGCAGTGCACTCTGTGAACAAACAAACGTGTTTCCGCCCAGTTTCGAACTGGGGGCCTTTCGCGTGTTAGGCGAACGTGATAACCACTACACTACGGAAACTGTTGAAAAGCGTTGTTATGCGTGTGGCAGCGTCAGTGCACCTTCAGCAGCTGAGGTACAAAAGGTTTCAAGTCAAGGCTGAAATTATTATTCACTAAGAAACGCAAGACAGCAGCAGCGGCTGTTACCGCACAGGAAAACGGAGGATTCCCCATTACCAACAACTTATATTGGGAAAGGATTTCTCCGTGACATACAATAGTCCTACCACATGTTGATTTCAGGAGAGCTACGGAGAGGGACTCTCGGTTGGTCTCGAGAACGTCCTAGCAAAACTGACGATTCAGGGGGTGCGGCGGCGCAGGTTTTGACTCTGGCCGTGTTCAGCAAGAGAGGAGACCTTGGAATATATTCAGGGGGCGGAACGGGCCCTTTGAGGAACTCCTGAACCCAACCAACACACCCTCTGTGGATGAGGCAGAGTTTGAAGACTTGGGGAAAGCCTCACCCATATCCCTCTGAGGGGGTTGAACAAGCCTTTTGAAGAACTCCTGAACCCGACCTACACAATCTCTGTGGATGAGGCATAGTTTGAAGACTTGGGGAAAGCCTCACCCATATCCCTGGCACAGTTGTTTGAGGTACATAAGCAGCTCCTCAGCGCCAAGGCACCATGTGTGGATGAGATTTGCCCTGTGATGCTGAAGGCATCCTCCATTCTCCATGCTTTCACCCTTATCAACAACTTATGTTAGGAAATGATTTCTCCATGAAATATGATAGTCCTACCACAGGTTGCTTTCAGGGGAGCTATAGTGTTGGACTCTGGATTGGTTTCGAGCCTCCCTGGCATAAGCTTTTCCAGTATAGGAGGTGCTGGCCAATAACTGAAGGTCAGATCCAGAATCAGGAGTGACAATGCATATCCGCTGCTGCTGGTAGTGGAACAGTGGACCAGTTCTTTACCCTTCAGCAGTTGGTGGGGGGTGTCATGGCAGTTTGCCCATCCAGCGTACATGTTGTATTTGTTGTTCCTTGTCAAGCAGTGCTCTCTGTGAACGAACAAATGTGTTTCCGCCCAGTTTCGATCTGGGGACCTTTCGCGTGTGAGGCGAACGTGATGACCACTACACTACGGAAACTGATGAAACAAGCTGTTATATGTGTGCTGGCGTCAGTGCACCGCCAACCGCTGAAATTCAGAAGTCTTCAAGTTAAGGCTGAAATGCGTAACCTTCATATTCATTGTGACATTACATTGAGTAGTCTATTAAGTGGTTTTATCCACATTCCACACCTTTGGTCTACCAACGCAAATACTTCCCTGTATATCTTTGTGTGTTCCCTGCTGGAACAATACCACCTGCCCGTTCAGGTGCTAAAAGTGTCGATGCAGCCTTCCTCGTTCGTATAGTGGACAGTATCTCCGCCTGTCACGCGGAAGACCGGGGTTCGATTCCCCGACGGGGAGTCTTCTTTTTCTACCAGTTGCTGATTATTCACCAAGACAGCAGCAGCGGCTGTTACCGCACAGGAAAACGGAGGATTCACCATTACCAACGACTTGTATTGGGAAATGATTTCTCTGTGAAATACAATTGTGCTACCACATGTTGATTTCAGGAGAGCTACGGAGAGGGACTCTCGGTTGGTCTCGAGGACGTCCTAGCAAAACTGACGATTCAGGAGGGGAAAGCAGGTCTTGACTCTGGCCGTGTTCAGCAATGGAGGAGACCTTGAAATATATTCAGGGGGTTGAACGATCCCTTTGAGGAACTCCTGAACCTGACCAACACACCCTCTGTGGATGAGGCAGAGTTTGAAGACTTGGGGAAAGCCTTTCCCATATCCCTGGCACAGTGGGTCTGAGGTACATAAGCAGCTCCTCAGCGCCAAGGCACCAGGTGTGGATGAGATTTGCCCTGTGATGCTGAAGGCATCCTCCTTTCTCCATGCTTTCACCCTTATCAACAACTTATGTTGGGAAATGATTTCTCCATGAAATATGATAGTCCTACCACAGGTAGCTTTCAGGGGAGCTATGGTGTTGGACTCTCGACTGGCATAAGCTTTTCCGGTATCGGAGGTGCTGGCCAATAACTGAAGGACAGACCCAGAACCAGGAGCGGCAATGCGCAGCCTGTGCTGGTAGTGGAACAGTGGATCAGTTCTTTACTCTTCAGCAGTTGTTGGGGGGGTATCGTGGCAGTTTGCCCATCCAGCATACATGTCGTGTTTGTTGTTCTATGTCAAGCAGTGCACTCTGTGAACAAACAAACGTGTTTCCTCCCAGTTTCGAACTGGGGACCTTTCGCGTGTGAGGCGAACGTGATAATCACTACACTACGGAAACTGTTGAAAAGCCTTGTTATGCGTGTGCCAGCGTCAGTGCACCTTCAGCAGCTGAGGTACAAAAGGTTTCAAGTCAAGGCTGAAATTATTATTCACTAAGAAACGCAAGACAGCAGCAGCGGCTGTTACCGCACAGGAAAACGGAGGATTCACCATTACCAACAACTTATATTGGGAAAGGATTTCTCCGTGACATACAATAGTCCTACCACATGTTGATTTCAGGAGAGCTACGGAGAGGGACTCTCGGTTGGTCTCGAGAACGTCCTAGCAAAACTGACGATTCAGGGGGTGGGGCGGCGCAGGTTTTGACTCTGGCCGTGTTCAGCAAGAGAGGAGACCTTGGAATATATTCAGGGGGCGGAACGGGCCCTTTGAGGAACTCCTGAACCCAACCAACACACCCTCTGTGGATGAGGCAGAGTTTGAAGACTTGGGGAAAGCCTCACCCATATCCCTCTGAGGGGGTTGAACAAGCCTTTTGAAGAACTCCTGAACCCGACCTACACAATCTCTGTGGATGAGGCATAGTTTGAAGACTTGGGGAAAGCCTCACCCATATCCCTGGCACAGTTGTTTGAGGTACATAAGCAGCTCCTCAGCGCCAAGGCACCATGTGTGGATGAGATTTGCCCTGTGATGCTGAAGGCATCCTCCATTCTCCATGCTTTCACCCTTATCAACAACTTATGTTAGGAAATGATTTCTCCATGAAATATGATAGTCCTACCACAGGTTGCTTTCAGGGGAGCTATAGTGTTGGACTCTGGATTGGTTTCGAGCCTCCCTGGCATAAGCTTTTCCAGTATAGGAGGTGCTGGCCAATAACTGAAGGTCAGATCCAGAATCAGGAGTGACAATGCATATCCGCTGCTGCTGGTAGTGGAACAGTGGACCAGTTCTTTACCCTTCAGCAGTTGGTGGGGGGTGTCATGGCAGTTTGCCCATCCAGCGTACATGTTGTATTTGTTGTTCCTTGTCAAGCAGTGCTCTCTGTGAACGAACAAATGTGTTTCCGCCCAGTTTCGATCTGGGGACCTTTCGCGTGACATACAATAGTCCTACCACATGTTGATTTCAGGAGAGCTACGGAGAGGGACTCTCGGTTGGTCTCGAGAACGTCCTAGCAAAACTGACGATTCAGGGGGTGGGGCGGCGCAGGTTTTGACTCTGGCCGTGTTCAGCAAGAGAGGAGACCTTGGAATATATTCAGGGGGTGGAACGAGCCCTTTGAGGAACTCCTGAACCCAACCAACACACCCTCTGTGGATGAGGCAGAGTTTGAAGACTTGGGGAAAGCCTCACCCATATCCCTCTGAGGGGGTTGAACAAGCCTTTTGAAGAACTCCTGAACCCGACCTACACAATCTCTGTGGATGAGGCATAGTTTGAAGACTTGGGGAAAGCCTCACCCATATCCCTGGCACAGTTGTTTGAGGTACATAAGCAGCTCCTCAGCGCCAAGGCACCATGTGTGGATGAGATTTGCCCTGTGATGCTGAAGGCATCCTCCATTCTCCATGCTTTCACCCTTATCAACAACTTATGTTAGGAAATGATTTCTCCATGAAATATGATAGTCCTACCACAGGTTGCTTTCAGGGGAGCTATAGTGTTGGACTCTGGATTGGTTTCGAGCCTCCCTGGCATAAGCTTTTCCAGTATAGGAGGTGCTGGCCAATAACTGAAGGTCAGATCCAGAATCAGGAGTGACAATGCATATCCGCTGCTGCTGGTAGTGGAACAGTGGACCAGTTCTTTACCCTTCAGCAGTTGGTGGGGGGTGTCATGGCAGTTTGCCCATCCAGCGTACATGTTGTATTTGTTGTTCCTTGTCAAGCAGTGCTCTCTGTGAACGAACAAATGTGTTTCCGCCCAGTTTCGATCTGGGGACCTTTCGCGTGTGAGGCGAACGTGATGACCACTACACTACGGAATTATTAATTAAGTGGTTTTATCCACATTCCACACCTTTGGTCTACCAACGCAAATACTTCCCTGTATATCTTTGTGTGTTCCCTGCTGGAACAATACCACCTGCCCGTTCAGGTGCTAAAAGTGTCGATGCAGCCTTCCTCGTTAGTATAGTGGACAGTATCTCCGCCTGTCACGCGGAAGACCGGGGTTCGATTCCCCGACGGGGAGTCTTCTTTTTCTACCAGTTGCTGATTATTCACCAAGACAGCAGCAGCGGCTGTTACCGCACAGGAAAACGGAGGATTCACCATTACCAACGACTTGTATTGGGAAATGATTTCTCTGTGAAATACAATTGTGCTACCACATGTTGATTTCAGGAGAGCTACGGAGAGGGACTCTCGGTTGGTCTCGAGGACGTCCTAGCAAAACTGACGATTCAGGAGGGGAAAGCAGGTCTTGACTCTGGCCGTGTTCAGCAATGGAGGAGACCTTGAAATATATTCAGGGGGTTGAACGATCCCTTTGAGGAACTCCTGAACCTGACCAACACACCCTCTGTGGATGAGGCAGAGTTTGAAGACTTGGGGAAAGCCTTTCCCATATCCCTGGCACAGTGGGTCTGAGGTACATAAGCAGCTCCTCAGCGCCAAGGCACCAGGTGTGGATGAGATTTGCCCTGTGATGCTGAAGGCATCCTCCTTTCTCCATGCTTTCACCCTTATCAACAACTTATGTTGGGAAATGATTTCTCCATGAAATATGATAGTCCTACCACAGGTAGCTTTCAGGGGAGCTATGGTGTTGGACTCTCGACTGGCATAAGCTTTTCCGGTATCGGAGGTGCTGGCCAATAACTGAAGGACAGACCCAGAACCAGGAGCGGCAATGCGCAGCCTGTGCTGGTAGTGGAACAGTGGATCAGTTCTTTACTCTTCAGCAGTTGTTGGGGGGGTATCGTGGCAGTTTGCCCATCCAGCATACATGTCGTGTTTGTTGTTCTATGTCAAGCAGTGCACTCTGTGAACAAACAAACGTGTTTCCTCCCAGTTTCGAACTGGGGACCTTTCGCGTGTGAGGCGAACGTGATAATCACTACACTACGGAAACTGTTGAAAAGCCTTGTTATGCGTGTGCCAGCGTCAGTGCACCTTCAGCAGCTGAGGTACAAAAGGTTTCAAGTCAAGGCTGAAATTATTATTCACTAAGAAACGCAAGACAGCAGCAGCGGCTGTTACCGCACAGGAAAACGGAGGATTCACCATTACCAACAACTTATATTGGGAAAGGATTTCTCCGTGACATACAATAGTCCTACCACATGTTGATTTCAGGAGAGCTACGGAGAGGGACTCTCGGTTGGTCTCGAGAACGTCCTAGCAAAACTGACGATTCAGGGGGTGGGGCGGCGCAGGTTTTGACTCTGGCCGTGTTCAGCAAGAGAGGAGACCTTGGAATATATTCAGGGGGTGGAACGAGCCCTTTGAGGAACTCCTGAACCCAACCAACACACCCTCTGTGGATGAGGCAGAGTTTGAAGACTTGGGGAAAGCCTCACCCATATCCCTCTGAGGGGGTTGAACAAGCCTTTTGAAGAACTCCTGAACCCGACCTACACAATCTCTGTGGATGAGGCATAGTTTGAAGACTTGGGGAAAGCCTCACCCATATCCCTGGCACAGTTGTTTGAGGTACGTAAGCAGCTCCTCAGCGCCAAGGCACCATGTGTGGATGAGATTTGCCCTGTGATGCTGAAGGCATCCTCCATTCTCCATGCTTTTACCCTTATCAACAACTTATGTTAGGAAATGATTTCTCCATGAAATATGATAGTCCTACCACAGGTTGCTTTCAGGGGAGCTATAGTGTTGGACTCTGGATTGGTTTCGAGCCTCCCTGGCATAAGCTTTTCCAGTATAGGAGGTGCTGGCCAATAACTGAAGGTCAGATCCAGAATCAGGAGTGACAATGCATATCCGCTGCTGCTGGTAGTGGAACAGTGGACCAGTTCTTTACCCTTCAGCAGTTGGTGGGGGGTGTCATGGCAGTTTGCCCATCCAGCGTACATGTTGTATTTGTTGTTCCTTGTCAAGCAGTGCTCTCTGTGAACAAACAAATGTGTTTCCGCCCAGTTTCGATCTGGGGACCTTTCGCGTGTGAGGCGAACGTGATGACCACTACATTACGGAAACTGATGAAACAAGCTGTTATACGTGTGCTGGCGTCAGTGCACCGCCAACCGCTGAAATTCAGAAGTCTTCAAGTTAAGGCTGAAATGCGTAACCTTCATATTCATTGTGACGTTACATTGAGTAGTCTATTAAGTGGTTTTATCCACATTCCACACCTTTGGTCTACCAACGCAAATACTTCCCTGTATATCTTTGTGTGTTCCCTGCTGGAACAATACCACCTGCCCGTTCAGGTGCTAAAAGTGTTGATGCAGCCTTCCTCGTTAGTATAGTGGACAGTATCTCCGCCTGTCACGCGGAAGACCGGGGTTCGATTCCCCGACGGGGAGTCTTCTTTTTCTACCAGTTGCTGATTATTCACCAAGACAGCAGCAGCGGCTGTTACCGCACAGGAAAACGGAGGATTCACCATTACCATCGACTTGTATTGGGAAATGATTTCTCTGTGAAATACAATTGTGCTACCACATGTTGATTTCAGGAGAGCTACGGAGAGGGACTCTCGGTTGGTCTCGAGGACGTCCTAGCAAAACTGACGATTCAGGAGGGGAAAGCAGGTCTTGACTCTGGCCGTGTTCAGCAATGGAGGAGACCTTGAAATATATTCAGGGGGTTGAACGATCCCTTTGAGGAACTCCTGAACCTGACCAACACACCCTCTGTGGATGAGGCAGAGTTTGAAGACTTGGGGAAAGCCTTTCCCATATCCCTGGCACAGTGGGTCTGAGGTACATAAGCAGCTCCTCAGCGCCAAGGCACCAGGTGTGGATGAGATTTGCCCTGTGATGCTGAAGGCATCCTCCTTTCTCCATGCTTTCACCCTTATCAACAACTTATGTTGGGAAATGATTTCTCCATGAAATATGATAGTCCTACCACAGGTAGCTTTCAGGGGAGCTATGGTGTTGGACTCTCGACTGGCATAAGCTTTTCCGGTATCGGAGGTGCTGGCCAATAACTGAAGGACAGACCCAGAACCAGGAGCGGCAATGCGCAGCCTGTGCTGGTAGTGGAACAGTGGATCAGTTCTTTACTCTTCAGCAGTTGTTGGGGGGGTATCGTGGCAGTTTGCCCATCCAGCATACATGTCGTGTTTGTTGTTCTATGTCAAGCAGTGCACTCTGTGAACAAACAAACGTGTTTCCTCCCAGTTTCGAACTGGGGACCTTTCGCGTGTGAGGCGAACGTGATAATCACTACACTACGGAAACTGTTGAAAAGCCTTGTTATGCGTGTGCCAGCGTCAGTGCACCTTCAGCAGCTGAGGTACAAAAGGTTTCAAGTCAAGGCTGAAATTATTATTCACTAAGAAACGCAAGACAGCAGCAGCGGCTGTTACCGCACAGGAAAACGGAGGATTCACCATTACCAACAACTTATATTGGGAAAGGATTTCTCCGTGACATACAATAGTCCTACCACATGTTGATTTCAGGAGAGCTACGGAGAGGGACTCTCGGTTGGTCTCGAGAACGTCCTAGCAAAACTGACGATTCAGGGGGTGGGGCGGCGCAGGTTTTGACTCTGGCCGTGTTCAGCAAGAGAGGAGACCTTGGAATATATTCAGGGGGTGGAACGAGCCCTTTGAGGAACTCCTGAACCCAACCAACACACCCTCTGTGGATGAGGCAGAGTTTGAAGACTTGGGGAAAGCCTCACCCATATCCCTCTGAGGGGGTTGAACAAGCCTTTTGAAGAACTCCTGAACCCGACCTACACAATCTCTGTGGATGAGGCATAGTTTGAAGACTTGGGGAAAGCCTCACCCATATCCCTGGCACAGTTGTTTGAGGTACATAAGCAGCTCCTCAGCGCCAAGGCACCATGTGTGGATGAGATTTGCCCTGTGATGCTGAAGGCATCCTCCATTCTCCATGCTTTCACCCTTATCAACAACTTATGTTAGGAAATGATTTCTCCATGAAATATGATAGTCCTACCACAGGTTGCCTTCAGGGGAGCTATAGTGTTGGACTCTGGATTGGTTTCGAGCCTCCCTGGCATAAGCTTTTCCAGTATAGGAGGTGCTGGCCAATAACTGAAGGTCAGATCCAGAATCAGGAGTGACAATGCATATCCGCTGCTGCTGGTAGTGGAACAGTGGACCAGTTCTTTACCCTTCAGCAGTTGGTGGGGGGTGTCATGGCAGTTTGCCCATCCAGCGTACATGTTGTATTTGTTGTTCCTTGTCAAGCAGTGCTCTCTGTGAACAAAGAAATGTGTTTCCGCCCAGTTTCGATCTGGGGACCTTTCGCGTGTGAGGCGAACGTGATGACCACTACACTACGGAAACTGATGAAACAAGCTGTTATATGTGTGCTGGCGTCAGTGCACCGCCAACCGCTGAAATTCAGAAGTCTTCAAGTTAAGGCTGAAATGCGTAACCTTCATATTCATTGTGACGTTACATTGAGTAGTCTATTAAGTGGTTTTATCCACATTCCACACCTTTGGTCTACCAACGCAAATACTTCCCTGTATATCTTTGTGTGTTCCCTGCTGGAACAATACCACCTGCCCGTTCAGGTGCTAAAAGTGTCGATGCAGCCTTCCTCGTTAGTATAGTGGACAGTATCTCCGCCTGTCACGCGGAAGACCGGGGTTCGATTCCCCGACGGGGAGTCTTCTTTTTCTACCAGTTGCTGATTATTCACCAAGACAGCAGCAGCGGCTGTTACCGCACAGGAAAACGGAGGATTCACCATTACCAACGACTTGTATTGGGAAATGATTTCTCTGTGAAATACAATTGTGCTACCACATGTTGATTTCAGGAGAGCTACGGAGAGGGACTCTCGGTTGGTCTCGAGGACGTCCTAGCAAAACTGACGATTCAGGAGGGGAAAGCAGGTCTTGACTCTGGCCGTGTTCAGCAATGGAGGAGACCTTGAAATATATTCAGGGGGTTGAACGATCCCTTTGAGGAACTCCTGAACCTGACCAACACACCCTCTGTGGATGAGGCAGAGTTTGAAGACTTGGGGAAAGCCTTTCCCATATCCCTGGCACAGTGGGTCTGAGGTACATAAGCAGCTCCTCAGCGCCAAGGCACCAGGTGTGGATGAGATTTGCCCTGTGATGCTGAAGGCATCCTCCTTTCTCCATGCTTTCACCCTTATCAACAACTTATGTTGGGAAATGATTTCTCCATGAAATATGATAGTCCTACCACAGGTAGCTTTCAGGGGAGCTATGGTGTTGGACTCTCGACTGGCATAAGCTTTTCCGGTATAGGAGGTGCTGGCCAATAACTGAAGGACAGACCCAGAACCAGGAGCGGCAATGCGCAGCCTGTGCTGGTAGTGGAACAGTGGATCAGTTCTTTACTCTTCAGCAGTTGTTGGGGGGGTATCGTGGCAGTTTGCCCATCCAGCATACATGTCGTGTTTGTTGTTATATGTCAAGCAGTGCACTCTGTGAACAAACAAACGTGTTTCTGCCCAGTTTCGAACTGGGGGCCTTTCGCGTGTTAGGCGAACGTGATAACCACTACACTACGGAAACTGTTGAAAAGCGTTGTTATGCGTGTGGCAGCGTCAGTGCACCTTCAGCAGCTGAGGTACAAAAGGTTTCAAGTCAAGGCTGAAATTATTATTCACTAAGAAACGCAAGACAGCAGCAGCGGCTGTTACCGCACAGGAAAACGGAGGATTCACCATTACCAACAACTTATATTGGGAAAGGATTTCTCCGTGACATACAATAGTCCTACCACATGTTGATTTCAGGAGAGCTACGGAGAGGGACTCTCGGTTGGTCTCGAGAACGTCCTAGCAAAACTGACGATTCAGGGGGTGGGGCGGCGCAGGTTTTGACTCTGGCCGTGTTCAGCAAGAGAGGAGACCTTGGAATATATTCAGGGGGTGGAACGGGCCCTTTGAGGAACTCCTGAACCCAACCAACACACCCTCTGTGGATGAGGCAGAGTTTGAAGACTTGGGGAAAGCCTCACCCATATCCCTCTGAGGGGGTTGAACAAGCCTTTTGAAGAACTCCTGAACCCGACCTACACAATCTCTGTGGATGAGGCATAGTTTGAAGACTTGGGGAAAGCCTCACCCATATCCCTGGCACAGTTGTTTGAGGTACATAAGCAGCTCCTCAGCGCCAAGGCACCATGTGTGGATGAGATTTGCCCTGTGATGCTGAAGGCATCCTCCATTCTCCATGCTTTCACCCTTATCAACAACTTATGTTAGGAAATGATTTCTCCATGAAATATGATAGTCCTACCACAGGTTGCTTTCAGGGGAGCTATAGTGTTGGACTCTGGATTGGTTTCGAGCCTCCCTGGCATAAGCTTTTCCAGTATAGGAGGTGCTGGCCAATAACTGAAGGTCAGATCCAGAATCAGGAGTGACAATGCATATCCGCTGCTGCTGGTAGTGGAACAGTGGACCAGTTCTTTACCCTTCAGCAGTTGGTGGGGGGTGTCATGGCAGTTTGCCCATCCAGCGTACATGTTGTATTTGTTGTTCCTTGTCAAGCAGTGCTCTCTGTGAACAAACAAATGTGTTTCCGCCCAGTTTCGATCTGGGGACCTTTCGCGTGTGAGGCGAACGTGATGACCACTACATTACGGAAACTGATGAAACAAGCTGTTATACGTGTGCTGGCGTCAGTGCACCGCCAACCGCTGAAATTCAGAAGTCTTCAAGTTAAGGCTGAAATGCGTAACCTTCATATTCATTGTGACGTTACATTGAGTAGTCTATTAAGTGGTTTTATCCACATTCCACACCTTTGGTCTACCAACGCAAATACTTCCCTGTATATCTTTGTGTGTTCCCTGCTGGAACAATACCACCTGCCCGTTCAGGTGCTAAAAGTGTCGATGCAGCCTTCCTCGTTAGTATAGTGGACAGTATCTCCGCCTGTCACGCGGAAGACCGGGGTTCGATTCCCCGACGGGGAGTCTTCTTTTTCTACCAGTTGCTGATTATTCACCAAGACAGCAGCAGCGGCTGTTACCGCACAGGAAAACGGAGGATTCACCATTACCATCGACTTGTATTGGGAAATGATTTCTCTGTGAAATACAATTGTGCTACCACATGTTGATTTCAGGAGAGCTACGGAGAGGGACTCTCGGTTGGTCTCGAGGACGTCCTAGCAAAACTGACGATTCAGGAGGGGAAAGCAGGTCTTGACTCTGGCCGTGTTCAGCAATGGAGGAGACCTTGAAATATATTCAGGGGGTTGAACGATCCCTTTGAGGAACTCCTGAACCTGACCAACACACCCTCTGTGGATGAGGCAGAGTTTGAAGACTTGGGGAAAGCCTTTCCCATATCCCTGGCACAGTGGGTCTGAGGTACATAAGCAGCTCCTCAGCGCCAAGACACCAGGTGTGGATGAGATTTGCCCTGTGATGCTGAAGGCATCCTCCTTTCTCCATGCTTTCACCCTTATCAACAACTTATGTTGGGAAATGATTTCTCCATGAAATATGATAGTCCTACCACAGGTAGCTTTCAGGGGAGCTATGGTGTTGGACTCTCGACTGGCATAAGCTTTTCCGGTATAGGAGGTGCTGGCCAATAACTGAAGGACAGACCCAGAACCAGGAGCGGCAATGCGCAGCCTGTGCTGGTAGTGGAACAGTGGATCAGTTCTTTACTCTTCAGCAGTTGTTGGGGGGGTATCGTGGCAGTTTGCCCATCCAGCATAAATGTCGTGTTTGTTGTTCCTTGTCAAGCAGTGCTCTCTGTGAACAAACAAATGTGTTTCCGCCCAGTTTCAATCTGGGGACCTTTTGCGTGTGAGGCGAACGTGATGACCACTACACTACGGAAACTGATGAAACAAGCTGTTATACGTGTGCTGGCGTCAGTGCACCGCCAACCGCTGAAATTCAGAAGTCTTCAAGTTAAGGCTGAAATGCGTAACCTTCATATTCATTGTGACGTTACATTGAGTAGTCTATTAAGTGGTTTTATCCACATTCCACACCTTTGGTCTACCAACGCAAATACTTCCCTGTATATCTTTGTGTGTTCCCTGCTGGAACAATACCACCTGCCCGTTCAGGTGCTAAAAGTGTTGATGCAGCCTTCCTCGTTAGTATAGTGGACAGTATCTCCGCCTGTCACGCGGAAGACCGGGGTTCGATTCCCCGACGGGGAGTCTTCTTTTTCTACCAGTTGCTGATTATTCACCAAGACAGCAGCAGCGGCTGTTACCGCACAGGAAAACGGAGGATTCACCATTACCAACGACTTGTATTGGGAAATGATTTCTCTGTGAAATACAATTGTGCTACCACATGTTGATTTCAGGAGAGCTACGGAGAGGGACTCTCGGTTGGTCTCGAGGACGTCCTAGCAAAACTGACGATTCAGGAGGGGAAAGCAGGTCTTGACTCTGGCTGTGTTCAGCAATGGAGGAGACCTTGAAATATATTCAGGGGGTTGAACGATCCCTTTGAGGAACTCCTGAACCTGACCAACACACCCTCTGTGGATGAGGCAGAGTTTGAAGACTTGGGGAAAGCCTTTCCCATATCCCTGGCACAGTGGGTCTGAGGTACATAAGCAGCTCCTCAGCGCCAAGGCACCAGGTGTGGATGAGATTTGCCCTGTGATGCTGAAGGCATCCTCCTTTCTCCATGCTTTCACCCTTATCAACAACTTATGTTGGGAAATGATTTCTCCATGAAATATGATAGTCCTACCACAGGTAGCTTTCAGGGGAGCTATGGTGTTGGACTCTCGACTGGCATAAGCTTTTCCGGTATCGGAGGTGCTGGCCAATAACTGAAGGACAGACCCAGAACCAGGAGCGGCAATGCGCAGCCTGTGCTGGTAGTGGAACAGTGGATCAGTTCTTTACTCTTCAGCAGTTGTTGGGGGGGTATCGTGGCAGTTTGCCCATCCAGCATACATGTCGTGTTTGTTGTTCTATGTCAAGCAGTGCACTCTGTGAACAAACAAACATGTTTCCTCCCAGTTTCGGACTGGGGACCTTTCGCATGTGAGGCGAACGTGATAATCACTACACTACGGAAACTGTTGAAAAGCCTTGTTATGCGTGTGCCAGCGTCAGTGCACCTTCAGCAGCTGAGGTACAAAAGGTTTCAAGTCAAGGCTGAAATTATTATTCACTAAGAAACGCAAGACAGCAGCAGCGGCTGTTACCGCACAGGAAAACGGAGGATTCACCATTACCAACAACTTATATTGGGAAAGGATTTCTCCGTGACATACAATAGTCCTACCACATGTTGATTTCAGGAGAGCTACGGAGAGGGACTCTCGGTTGGTCTCGAGAACGTCCTAGCAAAACTGACGATTCAGGGGGTGGGGCGGCGCAGGTTTTGACTCTGGCCGTGTTCAGCAAGAGAGGAGACCTTGGAATATATTCAGGGGGTGGAACGAGCCCTTTGAGGAACTCCTGAACCTGACCAACACACCCTCTGTGGATGAGGCAGAGTTTGAAGACTTGGGGAAAGCCTCACCCATATCCCTCTGAGGGGGTTGAACAAGCCTTTTGAAGAACTCCTGAACCCGACCTACACAATCTCTGTGGATGAGGCATAGTTTGAAGACTTGGGGAAAGCCTCACCCATATCCCTGGCACAGTTGTTTGAGGTACGTAAGCAGCTCCTCAGCGCCAAGGCCCCATGTGTGGATGAGATTTGCCCTGTGATGCTGAAGGCATCCTCCATTCTCCATGCTTTCACCCTTATCAACAACTTATGTTAGGAAATGATTTCTCCATGAAATATGATAGTCCTACCACAGGTTGCTTTCAGGGGAGCTATAGTGTTGGACTCTGGATTGGTTTCGAGCCTCCCTGGCATAAGCTTTTCCAGTATAGGAGGTGCTGGCCAATAACTGAAGGTCAGATCCAGAATCAGGAGTGACAATGCATATCCGCTGCTGCTGGTAGTGGAACAGTGGACCAGTTCTTTACCCTTCAGCAGTTGGTGGGGGGTGTCATGGCAGTTTGCCCATCCAGCGTACATGTTGTATTTGTTGTTCCTTGTCAAGCAGTGCTCTCTGTGAACAAAGAACTGTGTTTCCGCCCAGTTTCGATCTGGGGACCTTTCGCGTGTGAGGCGAACGTGATGACCACTACACTACGGAAACTGATGAAACAAGCTGTTATATGTGTGCTGGCGTCAGTGCACCGCCAACCGCTGAAATTCAGAAGTCTTCAAGTTAAGGCTGAAATGCGTAACCTTCATATTCATTGTGACATTACATTGAGTAGTCTATTAAGTGGTTTTATCCACATTCCACACCTTTGGTCTACCAACGCAAATACTTCCCTGTATATCTTTGTGTGTTCCCTGCTGGAACAATACCACCTGCCCGTTCAGGTGCTAAAAGTGTCGATGCAGCCTTCCTCGTTAGTATAGTGGACAGTATCTCCGCCTGTCACGCAGAAGACCGGGGTTCGATTCCCCCGACGGGGAGTCTTCTTTTTCTACCAGTTGCTGATTATTCACCAAGACAGCAGCAGCGGCTGTTACCGCACAGGAAAACGGAGGATTCACCATTACCAACGACTTGTATTGGGAAATGATTTCTCTGTGAAATACAATTGTGCTACCACATGTTGATTTCAGGAGAGCTACGGAGAGGGACTCTCGGTTGGTCTCGAGGACGTCCTAGCAAAACTGACGATTCAGGAGGGGAAAGCAGGTCTTGACTCTGGCCGTGTTCAGCAATGGAGGAGACCTTGAAATATATTCAGGGGGTTGAACGATCCCTTTGAGGAACTCCTGAACCTGACCAACACACCCTCTGTGGATGAGGCAGAGTTTGAAGACTTGGGGAAAGCCTTTCCCATATCCCTGGCACAGTGGGTCTGAGGTACATAAGCAGCTCCTCAGCGCCAAGGCACCAGGTGTGGATGAGATTTGCCCTGTGATGCTGAAGGCATCCTCCTTTCTCCATGCTTTCACCCTTATCAACAACTTATGTTGGGAAATGATTTCTCCATGAAATATGATAGTCCTACCACAGGTAGCTTTCAGGGGAGCTATGGTGTTGGACTCTCGACTGGCATAAGCTTTTCCGGTATAGGAGGTGCTGGCCAATAACTGAAGGACAGACCCAGAACCAGGAACGGCAATGCGCAGCCTGTGCTGGTAGTGGAACAGTGGATCAGTTCTTTACTCTTCAGCAGTTGTTGGGGGGGTATCGTGGCAGTTTGCCCATCCAGCATACATGTCGTGTTTGTTTTTATATGTCAAGCAGTGCACTCTGTGAACAAACAAACGTGTTTCTGCCCAGTTTCGAACTGGGGGCCTTTCGCGTGTTAGGCGAACGTGATAACCACTACACTACGGAAACTGTTGAAAAGCGTTGTTATGCGTGTGGCAGCGTCAGTGCACCTTCAGCAGCTGAGGTACAAAAGGTTTCAAGTCAAGGCTGAAATTATTATTCACTAAGAAACGCAAGACAGCAGCAGCGGCTGTTACCGCACAGGAAAACGGAGGATTCACCATTACCAACAACTTATATTGGGAAAGGATTTCTCCGTGACATACAATAGTCCTACCACATGTTGATTTCAGGAGAGCTACGGAGAGGGACTCTCGGTTGGTCTCGAGAACGTCCTAGCAAAACTGACGATTCAGGGGGTGGGGCGGCGCAGGTTTTGACTCTGGCCGTGTTCAGCAAGAGAGGAGACCTTGGAATATATTCAGGGGGTGGAACGGGCCCTTTGAGGAACTCCTGAACCCAACCAACACACCCTCTGTGGATGAGGCAGAGTTTGAAGACTTGGGGAAAGCCTCACCCATATCCCTCTGAGGGGGTTGAACAAGCCTTTTGAAGAACTCCTGAACCCGACCTACACAATCTCTGTGGATGAGGCATAGTTTGAAGACTTGGGGAAAGCCTCACCCATATCCCTGGCACAGTTGTTTGAGGTACATAAGCAGCTCCTCAGCGCCAAGGCACCATGTGTGGATGAGATTTGCCCTGTGATGCTGAAGGCATCCTCCATTCTCCATGCTTTCACCCTTAACAACAACTTATGTTAGGAAATGATTTCTCCATGAAATATGATAGTCCTACCACAGGTTGCTTTCAGGGGAGCTATAGTGTTGGACTCTGGATTGGTTTCGAGCCTCCCTGGCATAAGCTTTTCCAGTATAGGAGGTGCTGGCCAATAACTGAAGGTCAGATCCAGAATCAGGAGTGACAATGCATATCCGCTGCTGCTGGTAGTGGAACAGTGGACCAGTTCTTTACCCTTCAGCAGTTGGTGGGGGGTGTCATGGCAGTTTGCCCATCCAGCGTACATGTTGTATTTGTTGTTCCTTGTCAAGCAGTGCTCTCTGTGAACAAACAAATGTGTTTCCGCCCAGTTTCGATCTGGGGACCTTTCGCGTGTGAGGCGAACGTGATGACCACTACATTACGGAAACTGATGAAACAAGCTGTTATACGTGTGCTGGCGTCAGTGCACCGCCAACCGCTGAAATTCAGAAGTCTTCAAGTTAAGGCTGAAATGCGTAACCTTCATATTCATTGTGACGTTACATTGAGTAGTCTATTAAGTGGTTTTATCCACATTCCACACCTTTGGTCTACCAACGCAAATACTTCCCTGTATATCTTTGTGTGTTCCCTGCTGGAACAATACCACCTGCCCGTTCAGGTGCTAAAAGTGTCGATGCAGCCTTCCTCGTTAGTATAGTGGACAGTATCTCCGCCTGTCACGCGGAAGACCGGGGTTCGATTCCCCGACGGGGAGTCTTCTTTTTCTACCAGTTGCTGATTATTCACCAAGACAGCAGCAGCGGCTGTTACCGCACAGGAAAACGGAGGATTCACCATTACCATCGACTTGTATTGGGAAATGATTTCTCTGTGAAATACAATTGTGCTACCACATGTTGATTTCAGGAGAGCTACGGAGAGGGACTCTCGGTTGGTCTCGAGGACGTCCTAGCAAAACTGACGATTCAGGAGGGGAAAGCAGGTCTTGACTCTGGCCGTGTTCAGCAATGGAGGAGACCTTGAAATATATTCAGGGGGTTGAACGATCCCTTTGAGGAACTCCTGAACCTGACCAACACACCCTCTGTGGATGAGGCAGAGTTTGAAGACTTGGGGAAAGCCTTTCCCATATCCCTGGCACAGTGGGTCTGAGGTACATAAGCAGCTCCTCAGCGCCAAGGCACCAGGTGTGGATGAGATTTGCCCTGTGATGCTGAAGGCATCCTCCTTTCTCCATGCTTTCACCCTTATCAACAACTTATGTTGGGAAATGATTTCTCCATGAAATATGATAGTCCTACCACAGGTAGCTTTCAGGGGAGCTATGGTGTTGGACTCTCGACTGGCATAAGCTTTTCCGGTATAGGAGGTGCTGGCCAATAACTGAAGGACAGACCCAGAACCAGGAGCGGCAATGCGCAGCCTGTGCTGGTAGTGGAACAGTGGATCAGTTCTTTACTCTTCAGCAGTTGTTGGGGGGGTATCGTGGCAGTTTGCCCATCCAGCATAAATGTCGTGTTTGTTGTTCCTTGTCAAGCAGTGCTCTCTGTGAACAAAGAAATGTGTTTCCGCCCAGTTTCGATCTGGGGACCTTTTGCGTGTGAGGCGAACGTGATGACCACTACACTACGGAAACTGATGAAACAAGCTGTTATACGTGTGCTGGCGTCAGTGCACCGCCAACCGCTGAAATTCAGAAGTCTTCAAGTTAAGGCTGAAATGCGTAACCTTCATATTCATTGTGACGTTACATTGAGTAGTCTATTAAGTGGTTTTATCCACATTCCACACCTTTGGTCTACCAACGCAAATACTTCCCTGTATATCTTTGTGTGTTCCCTGCTGGAACAATACCACCTGCCCGTTCAGGTGCTAAAAGTGTTGATGCAGCCTTCCTCGTTAGTATAGTGGACAGTATCTCCGCCTGTCACGCGGAAGACCGGGGTTCGATTCCCCGACGGGGAGTCTTCTTTTTCTACCAGTTGCTGATTATTCACCAAGACAGCAGCAGCGGCTGTTACCGCACAGGAAAACGGAGGATTCACCATTACCAACGACTTGTATTGGGAAATGATTTCTCTGTGAAATACAATTGTGCTACCACATGTTGATTTCAGGAGAGCTACGGAGAGGGACTCTCGGTTGGTCTCGAGGACGTCCTAGCAAAACTGACGATTCAGGAGGGGAAAGCAGGTCTTGACTCTGGCTGTGTTCAGCAATGGAGGAGACCTTGAAATATATTCAGGGGGTTGAACGATCCCTTTGAGGAACTCCTGAACCTGACCAACACACCCTCTGTGGATGAGGCAGAGTTTGAAGACTTGGGGAAAGCCTTTCCCATATCCCTGGCACAGTGGGTCTGAGGTACATAAGCAGCTCCTCAGCGCCAAGGCACCAGGTGTGGATGAGATTTGCCCTGTGATGCTGAAGGCATCCTCCTTTCTCCATGCTTTCACCCTTATCAACAACTTATGTTGGGAAATGATTTCTCCATGAAATATGATAGTCCTACCACAGGTAGCTTTCAGGGGAGCTATGGTGTTGGACTCTCGACTGGCATAAGCTTTTCCGGTATCGGAGGTGCTGGCCAATAACTGAAGGACAGACCCAGAACCAGGAGCGGCAATGCGCAGCCTGTGCTGGTAGTGGAACAGTGGATCAGTTCTTTACTCTTCAGCAGTTGTTGGGGGGTATCGTGGCAGTTTGCCCATCCAGCATACATGTCGTGTTTGTTGTTCTATGTCAAGCAGTGCACTCTGTGAACAAACAAACATGTTTCCTCCCAGTTTCGGACTGGGGACCTTTCGCATGTGAGGCGAACGTGATAATCACTACACTACGGAAACTGTTGAAAAGCCTTGTTATGCGTGTGCCAGCGTCAGTGCACCTTCAGCAGCTGAGGTACAAAAGGTTTCAAGTCAAGGCTGAAATTATTATTCACTAAGAAACGCAAGACAGCAGCAGCGGCTGTTACCGCACAGGAAAACGGAGGATTCACCATTACCAACAACTTATATTGGGAAAGGATTTCTCCGTGACATACAATAGTCCTACCACATGTTGATTTCAGGAGAGCTACGGAGAGGGACTCTCGGTTGGTCTCGAGAACGTCCTAGCAAAACTGACGATTCAGGGGGTGGGGCGGCGCAGGTTTTGACTCTGGCCGTGTTCAGCAAGAGAGGAGACCTTGGAATATATTCAGGGGGTGGAACGAGCCCTTTGAGGAACTCCTGAACCCAACCAACACACCCTCTGTGGATGAGGCAGAGTTTGAAGACTTGGGGAAAGCCTCACCCATATCCCTCTGAGGGGGTTGAACAAGCCTTTTGAAGAACTCCTGAACCCGACCTACACAATCTCTGTGGATGAGGCATAGTTTGAAGACTTGGGGAAAGCCTCACCCATATCCCTGGCACAGTTGTTTGAGGTACGTAAGCAGCTCCTCAGCGCCAAGGCCCCATGTGTGGATGAGATTTGCCCTGTGATGCTGAAGGCATCCTCCATTCTCCATGCTTTTACCCTTATCAACAACTTATGTTAGGAAATGATTTCTCCATGAAATATGATAGTCCTACCACAGGTTGCTTTCAGGGGAGCTATAGTGTTGGACTCTGGATTGGTTTCGAGCCTCCCTGGCATAAGCTTTTCCAGTATAGGAGGTGCTGGCCAATAACTGAAGGTCAGATCCAGAATCAGGAGTGACAATGCATATCCGCTGCTGCTGGTAGTGGAACAGTGGACCAGTTCTTTACCCTTCAGCAGTTGGTGGGGGGTGTCATGGCAGTTTGCCCATCCAGCGTACATGTTGTATTTGTTGTTCCTTGTCAAGCAGTGCTCTCTGTGAACAAAGAAATGTGTTTCCGCCCAGTTTCGATCTGGGGACCTTTCGCGTGTGAGGCGAACGTGATGACCACTACACTACGGAAACTGATGAAACAAGCTGTTATATTTGTGCTGGCGTCAGTGCACCGCCAACCGCTGAAATTCAGAAGTCTTCAAGTTAAGGCTGAAATGCGTAACCTTCATATTCATTGTGACATTACATTGAGTAGTCTATTAAGTGGTTTTATCCACATTCCACACCTTTGGTCTACCAACGCAAATACTTCCCTGTATATCTTTGTGTGTTCCCTGCTGGAACAATACCACCTGCCCGTTCAGGTGCTAAAAGTGTCGATGCAGCCTTCCTCGTTAGTATAGTGGACAGTATCTCCGCCTGTCACGCAGAAGACCGGGGTTCGATTCCCCCGACGGGGAGTCTTCTTTTTCTACCAGTTGCTGATTATTCACCAAGACAGCAGCAGCGGCTGTTACCGCACAGGAAAACGGAGGATTCACCATTACCAACGACTTGTATTGGGAAATGATTTCTCTGTGAAATACAATTGTGCTACCACATGTTGATTTCAGGAGAGCTACGGAGAGGGACTCTCGGTTGGTCTCGAGGACGTCCTAGCAAAACTGACGATTCAGGAGGGGAAAGCAGGTCTTGACTCTGGCCGTGTTCAGCAATGGAGGAGACCTTGAAATATATTCAGGGGGTTGAACGATCCCTTTGAGGAACTCCTGAACCTGACCAACACACCCTCTGTGGATGAGGCAGAGTTTGAAGACTTGGGGAAAGCCTTTCCCATATCCCTGGCACAGTGGGTCTGAGGTACATAAGCAGCTCCTCAGCGCCAAGGCACCAGGTGTGGATGAGATTTGCCCTGTGATGCTGAAGGCATCCTCCTTTCTCCATGCTTTCACCCTTATCAACAACTTATGTTGGGAAATGATTTCTCCATGAAATATGATAGTCCTACCACAGGTAGCTTTCAGGGGAGCTATGGTGTTGGACTCTCGACTGGCATAAGCTTTTCCGGTATAGGAGGTGCTGGCCAATAACTGAAGGACAGACCCAGAACCAGGAGCGGCAATGCGCAGCCTGTGCTGGTAGTGGAACAGTGGATCAGTTCTTTACTCTTCAGCAGTTGTTGGGGGGGTATCGTGGCAGTTTGCCCATCCAGCATACATGTCGTGTTTGTTGTTCTATGTCAAGCAGTGCACTCTGTGAACAAACAAACGTGTTTCCGCCCAGTTTCGAACTGGGGGCCTTTCGCGTGTTAGGCGAACGTGATAACCACTACACTACGGAAACTGTTGAAAAGCCTTGTTATGCGTGTGCCAGCGTCAGTGCACCTTCAGCAGCTGAGGTACAAAAGGTTTCAAGTCAAGGCTGAAATTATTATTCACTAAGAAACGCAAGACAGCAGCAGCGGCTGTTACCGCACAGGAAAACGGAGGATTCACCATTACCAACAACTTATATTGGGAAAGGATTTCTCCGTGACATACAATAGTCCTACCACATGTTGATTTCAGGAGAGCTACGGAGAGGGACTCTCGGTTGGTCTCGAGAACGTCCTAGCAAAACTGACGATTCAGGGGGTGGGGCGGCGCAGGTTTTGACTCTGGCCGTGTTCAGCAAGAGAGGAGACCTTGGAATATATTCAGGGGGTGGAACAAGCCCTTTGAGGAACTCCTGAACCCAACCAACACACCCTCTGTGGATGAGGCAGAGTTTGAAGACTTGGGGAAAGCCTCACCCATATCCCTCTGAGGGGGTTGAACAAGCCTTTTGAAGAACTCCTGAACCCGACCTACACAATCTCTGTGGATGAGGCATAGTTTGAAGACTTGGGGAAAGCCTCACCCATATCCCTGGCACAGTTGTTTGAGGTACGTAAGCAGCTCCTCAGCGCCAAGGCACCATGTGTGGATGAGATTTGCCCTGTGATGCTGAAGGCATCCTCCATTCTCCATGCTTTCACCCTTATCAACAACTTATGTTAGGAAATGATTTCTCCATGAAATATGATAGTCCTACCACAGGTTGCTTTCAGGGGAGCTATAGTGTTGGACTCTGGATTGGTTTCGAGCCTCCCTGGCATAAGCTTTTCCAGTATAGGAGGTGCTGGCCAATAACTGAAGGTCAGATCCAGAATCAGGAGTGACAATGCATATCCGCTGCTGCTGGTAGTGGAACAGTGGACCAGTTCTTTACCCCTCAGCAGTTGGTGGGGGGTGTCATGGCAGTTTGCCCATCCAGCGAACATGTTGTATTTGTTGTTCCTTGTCAAGCAGTGCTCTCTGTGAACAAAGAAATGTGTTTCCGCCCAGTTTCGATCTGGGGACCTTTCGCGTGTGAGGCTAACGTGATGACCACTACACTACGTCTCAAGGACGTCCTAGCAAAACTGACGATTCAGGAGGGGAAAGCAGGTCTTGACTCTGGCCGTGTTCAGCAATGGAGGAGACCTTGAAATATATTCAGGGGGTTGAACGATCCCTTTGAGGAACTCCTGAACCTGACCAACACACCCTCTGTGGATGAGGCAGAGTTTGAAGACTTGGGGAAAGCCTTTCCCATATCCCTGGCACAGTTGTTTGAGGTACGTAAGCAGCTCCTCAGCGCCAAGGCACCATGTGTGGATGAGATTTGCCCTGTGATGCTGGCAAACTTACTTGACAACATAGCCAAATGCAAGTGTGACACTGAATGTATTAAACTGTGCGGACCTTTAACTCATGACCGAATCTGGACCATGTGGCTGGACCAGTTGCAAACCACTACTGATCATGTAAGGTCCCGTAATACTCCTTATTGTTTTCCTTTTTATGAAGCACCAGCATTAAGATAACTGCAGTCAAACATAAGACAAAACATGCCGGGGGATCAGCATACCCTCATCTCCATATATATTGTGATATTACGTTTAACAGCCTATTTGTGTTTCTACTCACATTCACATCTCTGGTCTACCAAGTTTCTGCACAATATTGTTCCTTCGCCGTTTATGAAGAGTTGAATTTGACTGAATTCATTCATAGTGGTTTAAGCATGCACCACTGATTGATTGAAAGCCATTAATTCTTCCATAGTGAAGCTTTGGTGAGCACAGAGCTAAAGCTAACAAACTGTTATGTCAATCCATAACAAGATAAGATAGCAGAGTGAAACCTCAAGAAAAGGTAACAGGAGCAGTTATGATACTTCGCTGAATAATACTCAGGTCTTAAATTTATATCTGGAAATGGGTTCTTAACAAAAGACAAGTGATTCGTAAGCAGGGTCCTGCTTGTCATGACCCACATCACTTCATTGCATCTTCCCTTCCCCACCAGACCAATATATGGCTACTTTAAAATCACAGTATATTAGCCCATCATTTATTCATAAATCCACACTGAGAGCACATGGACACTATGTGCTACTCTGGACACTCATCCTGGAGTTCACCACTTAGCTGTTCAACAAGCCTACAGCTGAACAAATTGCAAAAAGCAACAAAAGAAAATACTGTAAACCTTTATTTTATGCTGCAACATTTGTACAGATAAGCTTTTTCCAGCCACTGTCACAGATGTGATTCATCCTCACTGACGTCCTGCTGGACCTGGTTACTTCTCATTCATTGTTGTCATATGTCCAAGTACATCCAACGT
The DNA here is from genome assembly GCA_035609425.1 of Epinephelus awoara. Taxonomy (NCBI): domain Eukaryota; kingdom Metazoa; phylum Chordata; class Actinopteri; order Perciformes; family Serranidae; genus Epinephelus; species Epinephelus awoara. Next base: position 9,877,952 of record CM069305.1, read on the forward strand.
ATTGCTTTCCACTTAGACTGCCAACCAAGAGACAAGTTTGCCACCATAATAAGAGAAAAAAAAAAAATATATATATATATATATATATCGCCATAATTTGTCCTGGGCATATAGGTCGGTGGCATCCCTGGTATCAAACATAATTTCTTTCTGATCAGGTGAAAAATGTTACAGACCATCTGACATTTGTTTAAATACAATTTGAAGTATTTTCCAGAAACATGGCAGCTCTAAGTGTAAACATAACTACAGTGGTCAAAATTATGTAGTTAATTAAAAAAAAAACCAAACAAATAAAAAGCAATATTAAATAGCTAATGAGAAACATAACTATGATCACTACTCACATTTTTACTGAAAATAACAGAATTTTAAAACAAAACAAAACAAAAAACAATATTTACATATTATTCAGTCAGCACAGCATTAAAAAAATGCTACCTAATCTAGTTAATTATTGCTACTGATGTACTCATCTACAGCTGCACAGGCATAAAAATACATTTTTGGGTTTGCAAATGCAGTTTGTAAATGCTAACACAGTCAACAGCTCTTCATGTTGTCACAGTATAAACTTCATTAAAACTGCCATTGTCTTTTGAGCAGGGTAAAGCTTAAATAGGTTTCAACCAAATTCATGTGGCAGTGGTGGGAAACTAACAACCAGTTCATAATAGAGAATATGCTCAAGAATCTAGCAGGACAAAATACAGATGGTATCAAGCGCCCTATAAATGCAGGAAATAAAAGCAGTTTGGAAGGGTTAGGTTTAGGCATGACAAGTTTGATGTGGATGGGTGCCACTTGTTCATTAAACGTGGTAACATCATCACTGAAATGAAAAACAGTCTTAACTCATTTTACTTCCTTAAGCAGTGACATCACACTCATAATTACACACAGAGGAAGAACTGCAGAGTGAGTGAACCTGAGGTAGCAAAGCCAAATCAAATACACTTTGGGATTTAAAATATAAGAAAAAATATATATGCCTTAAAACATTAGTGCATTTTTCTTGAAACCTCCAAAATCATTTTACACTCTCAAGTCAAAACTACATATCTATATAAAATTATACACAACAAAATTATTCCGACAAAACTTATCTAATTTAACTTTCTGACAAATTTCTGGGTCCTGAGAAAGAACATGAGTCCTCGTTCCACTGTGCAGGTTATAAAAAAAGTAGCATTTTTAATCCCATCCTTCACAATATACACAAGCAGTATAATTATAATAGGAAGGCATACTTACAAAATTTTTCAGAATAGCCAAGCTGATATTGTAACATTTTGAATTTAGGAGCAAAGAGTAAAACTTACCAAAATTTTGCAAATAGTAAGATATTCTTTAAGTATAAAAACAAATGTGTATGTACAAAAATATACATCCCAACAAGACATTCCTAGCAGAGGCATTTTTGTTTTTTTCTCCCAGATTTTGCACACTTTGAAAGTCTATATTTTGAGTATTTTCTATTGAAAAGGCAATTCTTCAAATTGTACACAATACCAATGAGTGTCATTTTTTTCTTCCATCAAAAAAAAAAATTAAAAAGTACTGTAGCTCCTTCAGTCCAGAGACAAGATTTTAATTATCTTGGTTTAAAAAAGTCCAATCAGTCAATTCATATTTGGTCTTTTTGGATTAGGGTTTGTTTTTTTTGGTGAGACTTCACAGTCATAACAATTGTGTTGCAAAAGGCCCCAGCTCGGGAGTGTCCAGCGGCAGGTTCCTCAGTAGACGCGGGGAATGATCCGGTACCGAACAGTTCGGCAGTACTCGTCCCACGCTGAGCCGTACTTCCTCCTGCACTCGCTCATGTCGCGGGAGTCTCGGTGCACGAGCAGGATGATGAAGTAGATCATGTAGTACCACGGCAGGAGGTGGCTGAAGCCTACAAGTGTGGATGGTAAAAGAATATTTTTATCTGACTGAATTCATCGAATAAAAACAGAAACATACAATTTGCTGTAATCTGTCCATAGCATTGTTATTAAAATTCATATTCTCTGGAAGTTTTGTCCCACAAACCCCTGTTCTTTTTGCATGTATGTGTTTTTTGACCAGTGGATACATCCAACTACACAAAAACAGTTTATTTCTGGTTATGGTTATGCCAGGAAGTCAGGCTATTGTCTAAATCTTAGTGGCATTCGTCATCTACGATAAATGATGGTGATGCTTGTATGTTGGCCTGCGATCAGAGCCCCAACTGCACATCTAATCCATTGTTATTTCCTTGATTCAGTCTGACGTCATCAGAATCAGGCTGCTGCAAAATACCCACGTTAACTTCTGTGTTAATGTGCACCCTTTCCTGTCAACAGTTGTGTGCTTACATGTTTCCTTGTAATAAAAAGAAATCATGATATGATATTCAATTGTGATGGTCGGTGTGGGACTTGCACGTTTCAGCCACAAGAGGTCAGTGCAGCAAAGCTTTTCCTCCACACCATTTGGAGTTTCTGTCTTAATGCAACCGTAATAACCACATAACTACAGGACACTAAGTACTGACACCATGCAGGACTAGATGACATTTACATTTACATTTACTTAGATTTGATTTTTATGTTCTTAATATGTTACCACTTGACTGCAAATGTGGTAACTGTGAAGATTGTTGTGATTCCACATAGAAATGGGACTACACAATAACCGAATGTGGATTAAAGGCACTGCTTTATATTTACAGTTGCAGCTCTGTGCCTTGTAGACATTTTTTCCTATATATGTCTGGACTCTGACCATCGTTATTAAACAGTCAGGACCTCATTATATGGGGAGAACTGTCTTTACAGAGGAGCTGATGTGATGGACATGATTTTTACCTGCCCCTTACAGCCCCACTGACAGCATATGATCGTATTATTTACCTGCAAGTGTCATCCTGCGCCTTGACTCATGAAATTAGTAATCTTAGAGTTTAATTACTTGTGATGCGAATGTGCAACTCACCACAGGGTAGAGACCAGGCCAGAGCCATCAGAAGGTCTCCCAGGTAGTTAGGGTGGCGCACCACACCCCACCAGCCAGACACCAACAGACTCTTCCCTGTAGCTGTGGGGATAGTCTTCAGATCTGGAGAGGATAGAAAATCAGATGGACAGAGGTTACCAGAGAAAAACAAATGGACCAAAACCAAAAAGAAGGGAAAAAGGTGCAATATTTTATTTCAGCGTGTCTACCTGTATTAGACAATTACATTTCGTTTTTTAAGATAAGTTTTTGACAAAACTGAAGACTATTGTTTTGACAAATAAACTTTTTCTTATTTAAGTGTTGCACATATGGATACAGGTATATCTACATGTATATGTAGTTCCATGCAGAGGTAGGTGTTATGTAGTAATATGGTTATTAGAGTGAATTAGGTTAAAGTCTGGGTAAAGCTAAATACATTTGTGCAGTGAGTTTGTCACACCACAGAAAAATGTGATATTAAGCACCCAGCCAAATTTGAATGATTAATAAAAGTTGCCAAGTATATAAAATTATGTTTCAAAATCATGAAGACATAGGGAGTATTCTCTGCTCTGAAACGCTGAATGTGCTGGAGCCATGCCCACTCATGGGACAGCTGCAGCCTCTTTTTATTCTAACACTACTACAGTATGAATGCCCCATCTAACAGCAACTTGCAGCCATACTTGTTTGAACCACCAGAGCCAGAATCAAGGGCGCAGCCAGGAGGACACTGACCTACCCGAAAAAAGTCAAAGACTGCTCAACTGGCTAGTGTTTCAATAGTGAGAGTGACTAAACTAACATATGCATTTTGATCTATGAGAAAGACATCATTGCATAAGGTTGGACATTGTGGTTGGCAGCGCACATTTGTTGACTTTGATGCTTGTGCAATACAAGCGGAACGCTCTGGTCCTGAAAACTGATGCCAATGCGGAAGTGCCAAATACTGCTGTTCCACCAAGGCCAATTGAGGCTGGGTCCAAAAGCAAGTCAGTCCCCATAGACCCCCATGTAAAAAGGGCAATAAAGACATGTGTAGGGGGACAAAGTCATCTCATCACATAAACATGACAACCAGTTTTGAGCCCGCAGAAGAACTTACAAGACAGTTTGGGGTCTGAGGGGTTTCTTCTGAAGTTGTTCTTCTCAGAGTTGGATTTCCTGAAGATGGAGAAGCCAACGACTGAAAGACAGAGACACAGAGAGAAAACTTAAACATCCACCCTCAGTGTTTCAAACTGTGAAAATAAAATGTGGACTGTAAAGTTAACGTCATCTCTTTGGAACTAAACAAGAAGTCTTTTTATCTTATCGAGCAGCCATACATGACAATGAAGTAAGAACTAGTTATGTAATCAAACAATCCAAATCCTCAACCGAGATGGTCAACAACTTCAGTTTGATGTACTACCTCTACTTACGCTTGAGTGTGACGATTGCAGCGAGGGCAGGGAGGCTCAGGGGGTTAGGGTGCCTGACCAGGTAATAGGCCTGCAGGGTGTAAGTGAAGGGAACCCACACCAGATCACCAAATGCCAACATGAAGCCAAAACCATCGTGCATCAAGTCCATGGTGGTCAGAATGGCCTCCTGAGGAGACAAAAAGACACATTCAGCTCTCATTTCTTTTGTTAAGCAAGCAAAGATAGACAGGTCTCAAAGTTATTTACTTGATCATATATGTTATAATATATTTTACTTGTCAATGTGTTTTATCAGAATCACTCTGAATAACAGTTCTGGGAAAATCTCCCTGTTACAGCACATTTTTGGCTTGTGCTCTGCTGAGCTTACCTCATTCCAGAGACCGTCCACCACGTAGAGCAGCTGGAAGAGGTTCACAAGGATCATGGAGTAAGATGGAGCGTCCAGATTCTGCAGCTTCATCTCAGCCAGTGCCATCGCAAAGTTGATCAAACACTTTATAAGGACACACAAAGAAAATCCAAAGTCATTATGAATGTTTATTAATAATCCATAATGCTGTCTAGCTATTTGTGAATGTACATGACAAATCTCATTCAAGGTCCTAAAGAAACCAATGAGTGCAGGCCTGATGCTGCATCATAATAACATCTAAAGTCCACATACGTTTCAGGATTGAAGCCTTGACAAATTCTTTACATTGTTGAAAACCTTCCAACAGTATAAAGCCGTCACTGGGCATCTAAAAATCTTCAATCACAGTAACCCATGTTCACAAGCTGTTGCTCTAAGTGCTTTAAATCCAAGCTCAAAGTCTGCATTAGCCTTGTAGCCACAAGCTAACACATGGCGTTCATTGAGTTCGTGCCACATGTCTGAGGTGAAAAATATACTCCACATACGGCCACCACAGAGTGCAGTGTGTGTAGAAAATGACAGGCCACACTGCAAGAGATAAGGTGGCACTTTCAAAAACTCTGATTACTCGATTAGCTGTTGTATACAGTACAGTACTTTTTTTTTATTTTTATTTTTTTTTAAATCAAGACACACCGACTTCAAGTCAATACAACTGGCTGTGAAAAACTAAAAGGTCTGTTCTGCTTTGTGCCTGCTCAGCAGGACGTTCAGTATGACAGTGACATTCACATAATAGAGTAAAAATAACTTACTACACTTACGGTAGATCAGAAATGTGCAACAACATTTTTTGCTGACAGTATGAATCATCAAAAGCCACAGGCTGTGTTGTATTACGTTGCTGTAGGCTGTAAATTCACCACTTCTACACAGAAGGCAGAAAATAACATCTCAGAGCCTCACAGGGCAAAGCCTCTCTTCTTCAGCATGAAAGTGAGAAGTCCTAACTCTGCAGCTAACTCATGAAGTGCACTGCACACCAGTGTATAAGAAATAAAACTGCTCGACTTGAAGCAATCTCACTTTAAGGGCTCACTAATTGTATTTTTTAGATAAATACTTGGTGTCCCATGACAACTCACCCAGCCAATCAGACCAGGGCGCATCTCGCAGAAGAATTTCAGATCAAAGTCTTTGATGCGGGGATTGAGCTCATGTCCTTTGAAAAAGTCATAAACCACATTGCCTGGTGAAATAGAAGGAGAGAAAAGAAATCAGATAACTGTAGAAAATAAATGAATCAAAGAGGCAGAACACAATGTATGTAACAGTGAGTAGGTAACTCTTACCAGAGTTTCCCCCCAGTGCCAGTTGCTCTGGGGCAGCATATCGAGAGCGGACATACAGGTAGATGCTGAGCAGGACGGAGATGAGAAAGGTGGCCGTAGCCAGCTGCAGGAAGCGGCTATGGATGTAGGTGAGGTCAACACCCTGGTACACGGCTGCTGCTACCGCTAAAGAACTCACCACAACAGCAAAGAAACCTGGAAGGGTACAGCCGGGTAAATACAGATGGACAGAGGAACGATGACATGCAGAAGACAAAAAACAGTTCGAAATGCAATTAAAAAACTACAAAGAAAGGAAGTTGAAAATAATATATCTAACATGTAAAAAAAATGACAGCAAATGCATTGTCCCTTAATGATCCATAATCAATACTCTAAGCCTGTAGTGATAATATAAAGGAGCTGGTTGCACCATTCAGAGCATATCTTTGAGTCAGTGTCTGGGGCGGGATTGTCTGCACATGATTGTCAACATGGAGGTGGCTGAGCCTGCAACTAGCAGCTAACGGTGCTAACCCAGTAAGCAGCGCTAACAACAGCAACACTGCTGACAGAGTGCTATGGTGGGCTCTGCGCTTCTGCAACAACGCCATCCTGATGTTAGTGGTAACCACTGTATGAGCACAGTTCAAAGTGGCAATGAGCTAGCCAGCGGGACACACTCACATGCACTAACATGCATGTGCGGCCAGCACCACTACCACAAAAACCCAAAGAGAAGCTCAGATTACAACACAAACAGAGCGGTAGTGTGACTTCATTCTATGGTCAGGATGACACAACTCCACAATATCTTTACATAGAAGTATTTTTTGCTACATTAATGGTCTGAATGTCGCACACAGAACCTTTAAAGTAATCGATGAGCCAGTACGTCAAGATTAGTCATCAGAGTTTGTGGGTGGTAGTAAAAACATAAATTAATTCATTAAATTGAGGCTTGTGTGCTGTTTTAATGTAGCTGAATTGGAGACAGAGCCTTACCATTGGTTCTGTACTTCAACCTCTCCCCGGACCTCAGTGGCATGCCTTCACTCAGCTACAGAGAGAAACACAACTGGGATTAACAGCTGACTAAGAGCACATTTTAGTAACTAACTCACAATTAAACAAATGCATGCTAAAGCCTACAGACCTACTTGCTAGTGGTAGGTTTAACCACAGTTGGTTTACAAATTTGCTTCTCTGCAGGGACATAGCACAAAACTCCCCCCACCGTTCCTCTCTTTTTTTTTTTACCTACTAAGTTAGGTCTTTTCCTTTCCTTTCTGGGTCCCCAATTTCCCTTTCTTAGGGGAAAAAATGAGTGTACATTGGTGCACTTGAGGTGCACTCACTAACTAGGCTCTGCTTTTAAAGGAGCTATATGTAAGAAATCTAGAGCAAATAATCGTAAAATCATCCTAATATGTCACAGAGACTAAGGAATAATGTTCATATAACATACTGATCTCACCGACAACAATAGTACAGCCAGAATATTCGCATTTAAAAAACATTTTTACAGTCTGCAAATCATGTTTATGTTTTGAATTTGTGTTTTGGCAGATCCTTCTCTTGCGTGCCGCTGTCCAGCAACCTCGAATCTGTAGTGGAGGGGGGGCTGCCACGACTCGCGGCACTATTTTCAATTTGAATGCAGTAACCGTTTGGCCACATTCTTACATACAGCGCCTTTAAAGATGAATCCTGGTGCAGAGGTAGACTAAACCATTTTGCGCCTTTAAGGGGTAAGAGGGGCCTCAGAGATCTTCCTTTATCTTGTTAAACAAATGTCAGTCTTTCAACTGGTTTATTCTTATAAATTAAAAAAAAATGCAAACAAAACCAAACTTTTCATCCCAGGATTTTCGAGGACCCCCCACCCATAAAGTGCCCCTGGAATGGCTCCTACAACCCAGATATTAATTAGCATTTCGCAACTCCTGGTCCCCTTGTCTTAAAGTCAATGTTTTTTTAGTTTTTGGTTAGATGCCTGAGATAAGGTCTGTGATTAACACAAGCTGAAGGGACTTTCAAGTTTTGTTCTACGACATAAAATACATCAGTATATACCCCACTTGTGATTTTTTAAGCTTTCAAAAATGGCATTTGCTCACATGTGGATAAATGAGGCTACAGAACATCATCAGGCCAAACACAGGGGGTCAAGCAACCATGGTGTAGTCCGTTTATAACCCAAGGTTAGGTTTTTACTTCTAGCAATTGCAATTGGGCTTCAATAATCATAAAAGCTGTGTTCATTTGTGAAGATTATCTTGCTGAACAAAATGTGAAAGTATCATAAAGTTTGTTTGCCACAGAGCTTATTTTGCGCAATAACCAAAATCCAATGGACAAAATCCCATCAGCTTTTTGATGTGGGAACCAGGGCTACTCTAACTTCCTTGTAGGCTTACAGATAAATGTCATCATGAAAGACAATAAATCTCCTTTCATTACATTAGTAGTTAGGACTACTTGGACTGAAATATCAACACAAAAAAGTAATGTTTCTAAGGTTTATCATGCAGGTAGGTAACTTCTGCTTAGATGCAAAGATGGCCCAGGATGGGAAGAACAAGAACCTCTTCTTTACTGTGGAGCATCTCATTAACTGTTATCCCTGACCATTATTCCAATATCTGCCTCCTGTCAAAACTAATTAACTGCGCTGGTCCACACGTCAGCTGCCACCTTACCTACACTGTACTGGTTCAGTGAAGTAATGATAATGACTGAGGAGAAGGGAAACAGACTGCACAGTTCTCAGTTTTTCTCTCTCACCTTCCCAACAGGCAGAATGTAGAGCAGGGCCTGGAATAAAATCCAGAGGACGACAAAGCCAAGAGCCTGGGCATCCAAGAAGTCTTCAAGAGGGGGAAGAGGAGGAGGGAAGTTAGCCAGGCTGGGGTCCTCCAGGTTGACTTGAAGTATCACAAAGAGAACCCAGGCTGGCAAGAAGAGCAGCCAGAAGTATGCTCCTAAAAAACAAAGAAAGACAGTTTGTAATCAGGTTCAGTTTACCTCAACGAGAACACTGCCTCCATGCAGACACACACACTCACACAGAACAATTAAGTGACTGGTTTCACACTAACAACGGTCATGCTGCAATCATACAAGGGAGTCACATAGTTGACCATCCTGTGAGGTGGGGACATTCATGTATGGCACATGTAGTCAAGCCATCTCTGAATATCTGCACATAGTTTATGAGCACAAAACAGATACTGCAAACTGCTGTGATAAAACAGCAGGTTTAAACTACAACCTATCTTCATTTACACTGCTCCTATCTTCATTTACACTGCTCAGATCCAGATAGGGTGTAAGCCAACTAGTTCTCCTAGTGACTACCAACAACCAACTACATTAATATCCAGTATACTGGGTGACACGAAATGCACACACCTCTGCAATCCAATGACTTTCCTGTAATAAATTCTGCATTTATCAAAAAGATTTACACAGTGAAATCTACCTATCTTCCCACCAAAGTCAAGCGGGGTGGAGAAGGTGGCAGCAGGAGCTGCAGGAGGCTTGGCATCTTTCTCCTCCAGCTGCTCTTCTTTGGTCTCAACTGGTTTGGCATCTCCATCATCTTTCCTGCGGCGCAGATTGTAACGGCCTAGGTTCACTGCAGACTCTGCGTCTACTGTAGCTTTGGGCTTTTGAAGAAAGATTTTGGCTTATTAAAACATACAAAACAAATTAACAGATCACATTAAAAAGTAAAAAGACATGGGCTTGGAATTTCAACAAAGTTCTTGTACACCATGAGTCTTTGTGACAGGAGCGGAAGATCAAAAATTCTTGACATGTTAAGAAAACAAATGATCCTGCACACTGTCATCACATTCACTCACTTTATTGAGGTTTCAATTGTCAGACCTTCAACAAGGAAAGTTTCTAGAGACAAAACCATGTACAGTGTAGGCTTTGTGTTTCAATTTTAATGTTATGCTTTTGTTTTGTTTTTAGTGAGGACAAGATTTGGGGTAAAATAAAAAATATCTATGTATGTTAATATTGTATGGTTTGTCCTTACTACATGTTAGATTGATGGACAGAAAAGGCCGCTCTCAGTGCTGCTAGTACACATTGTAGTTGAAAGCACTGCTATACTACGGCAGAGATTTTTCTTTAATCTTACTATACAGACCTTTAATGGAGTTAAGCATTTGAATGCAGTTTCAATGCAATGCAGTTCAGGCTATTTTCAGGGTTACTGCACTGCATAAAGCACTAATTCAGAGAGGGTTCACTGTGTTGTACAACAATATGAAACATAAGAAATAGTTTGTCCAACTGGTCTTCCAAATTATTGTAGAACTGAAACAATGACAAAGTCTGTAAGAGTGGGCAACTGACAAATATCATTTGAAACATATGATATATAAACACGAACATAAAAATTTCCAGTGAATAAGAGTCAATTTTAAAAATCAAAAATCTGACCCAAACACCACAAATCTAATCTTGTAGTGAATTTCCCAAAGATTCCACCCTTATTAATTTACAGCTCTGAAACCCTCTGCTTCTCGTTAACTAAGTTTTTTTTTTTACGGTTAATCTGTTCATGAAGTAAAGCTTTACTTTCTCTGTTTAAAAAACATACTTTACAATGCTATGTCTGAGCTCCTTGTTTTTCTTAGAAAGCTTCTCACAGGGTATAACTATCTAGGATTAAAGATTAGGTCATATAACCATACAGACTAAAAATGACTTTAGAGACTAGCCTGTCGCAGGTTTGCAATCCTACTCAGGGATCTGATTTAGACAAAAACAAAACAACAGGAAAGGGGACAAAACTGGACTGAAATACCATTTAATATTGTCGGATTTTTAAAAAAAAAACAAAAAACATACACGTCTACCACTCCACACTTGGTCTGCATGACTCCGTGAAGCTGTCAGTACATTTTTTAAGGCAGACAAAGTAAAGAAGTGGCACATGTTGGTACGCCATGTGACAGGCTAAATGAAGCTTGATCTTGTGAGTGGAGCCTCCCTCAGCTGGAAAACACACACATACACACACGGCCCCCCAACGTGCATGCATCATGACATTCCTTTAGCTCTAACTTACCTCAAAGCCCATTCATTATTAGACAGCGAGTAGCGCCTGGAACATCAGTTGTTGTTTTTTTGTAATAGCGTCTATTTGGCAAAACTCATTTCAACTCAGAGACTCAACAGTAAAAAAAAAAAAAAAAAAAAAAGCTTGTGCGTAAAAAAAAAAAAAAAAAGTGGTACTGATGCTCTCTGAAGCAACAGTCCAGAGACAGTGTGTGTGTGTGTGTGTGTGTGTGTGTGTGTGTGTACATGATTTTCACAAACTTTGCATTTCAGGTTCTGCACACTTTATCTTGGGGGTATTTCATGACCATGTCTGTATTTATCTGCAATGATGTTCACATGTGTACCGAGAGTAGCTGGGCAATGCAACTGTGCAGCAGCAATCTGAACCTTTCATTTAAATAAATATGGAACTTTATTCATACAGGGCAACAATTTTTAATTACAAAACAAAACTCACCTCATTTATTTTGTTAGCAGTGTTATTCTCCTCTTTTTGTTTCTCCTCTTTCTTTTCAAGCTTATTGTTGCTATTGTTCTCAGCTGCCTTTGTCTGTTGCTGCCCATCAAACAATGGAGGGAGATTGATGGAGATGAAGAGAGACAAAAAGGGCAAAAAAAAAAAAAAGCAACGTGAGGAATAGGCAGAGGGTGACGGTGTTATGGTCAAAATCCAGAATGACAAAGAGACAGAAACTGACACATCTCCCCACAATGACAAGGTACTGATGATTTAGGACATTTAACGATATACCGGATTTTTTTTAAGACAACTGTGTTCCTTTTTTAAAATCAATTAATGGCACTACTTAAATGAGTCAAATGAATGTTATTAATATACCCCAATTTCACAAAACACTAAATTGCCTCAGGGGGCAACTTTAATTTAGTTATCAGTACTTGACCAAGACTTGTAACAGTGCCATCTCATCTACAGTGACACTTCCTTTTATCCACTTTATATTCACTTACTAAAACAAGCCATGAGGATGGTCTTTGCTTTTGTCATGTTCAGGTGTACTACTGTACTTAGGGTAGCACTGATTCTGTCTGTGCCATTTTGCACTGACTGCTTATCAAGAGTATTTATGTATTTCATGTACAGCATACATGATCTTACATAGCTCTAAACCACAACAAACCCAGACTGTAATTTATAATGTGATTACTTAAAATCCCCTGGTAGAGCAAGTTAAAAAATAGGGAAGTCTTACAGAGCAATGTTATGTGGTAAGGCACGCAGATTGATTTCACCATTATTACACAAACTGTATCTACATGTGGTGAGCAAATTTGAAGAACTTCACTGAGAAAACAACCACAACCAAATGAAAATTTACCTCATCAGCCTAAACCCCATGGAACTCTGCACTGTTTATGGGCTACTATTTTTTTTTCTTTACATCATTTTGATTTGGTTTGACAAGGTTTGACTAGGCAGTCCACATTAGGCCATGTAACTCCTTAGAGTGGCACTGCCATTTGAAAAACAAGTGCACTGATCATGACGCTTTACCTGCTTACAACACAGTCATGTAGGTGTCAGAGGTGAACAGCATCTCTATTTATGTATTTAGTGCTTTATCTGACCTGCCTAATAACACTCTTTCAGATAATATCCTCCAATCCATCTCTTTCTGTACATAAGCTCCTCCAACGTCTCCAGTGCTATGAAAAGTGACTGAGAAGGCAGCCATGGCACTTACCAGGGGAGTGAGCACGACCTCTAGCGAATCCTTCAGCTTCGTATCCTTGCGGGACGAAGGTGCACTCTCTGTTAAAGCTGCAGTAGCAACAGCCGCTGCCGTGCGGGAGGATGAGCGACGAGTGGTCCTTGCTGGGGAGCGTGACCGGCTGCGGCGACGGCCTGGTGATCGGGAGCGAGAGCGGGAGCGAGAACGGGCCTGGAAGCCCGCAGTACTCTGAAGGAAGACAGCAATTACAACAAAAGAGGAGATTAAGAATTGTTAATAATGGTTAACAACTGTACTTTGTTTTTACAGGTGAAACAGAGTGATATTTTTTAAAGTCAGCCACATCCTGTGCTTGATATATTAGATCTACATAATGCTGAAACTTTACACAGCCGAATCAATAACTGGTTGTCTGAAAGGTATGTGCCGTACAGTGGCATCCCTCCAAATTATTATATAGTTTAGACATTTAAAAATAATAATACAATAAAATAAATGCAATGAAAACAATTGTACTGTAACACTGTAGATGTTAAGTCATAGAGTGAGCTGACCATTTAAGCTTTAATTCCATCCTAGAGTCAGTGGCGGAGAGGAGGATGAAGGACATCCTGGGTGACCTCTCTCACCTTATCTACAACAAACTGTGGCAGATGGGCAGCTCATTCAGCCATGGGATCATCCCACCAAGGTGTCTTGAGGCACTCCTTCATATCCATTGCCATCAGACTGTACCGCAGCAGTTGAGACCACAGACTGTCCCATTCACTCTGACCAGCCAGCCAAAATCAAAAACACACACACACACCCATTTCCCACAATGTCTGGCGCACTCTCCCTTTTCATTGTCTCACTTGAATTTGACTGTCAAATACTCTACACTCATTATTACTATTAGTACTTTTATTATTCATGATATATAATACCATGTTCATACTATGTTTTATTGTATTTTAAAGCCTGTGTCATATTACTGTACTACACTGTAAATTCTTATACTAAATCAATACATTTTACCTTATATTATATTTCATTTTATAACTCACACTATATACTATGTAATTCTGCTACACATAAACTGGGCATCTAATTTCTACTTTCATTCTGTTCTTATTTTTATTGTATATATTCTATTTATTTTTACTTTTCTCTATCTGTACTTACAAGTTTTGCTGCAACACCCCAGTTTCCCCTCTGGAGATCAATAAAGGCTTATCTGATCTTATCTTTACTCCCTATGGTACAAACCTGTGCTACTTTTATCGCTGACAACCTGAATAAAAAGATTACAATTTCACTGAGAAAAAAAGGTGGTTACACCAAGACACTACATGAACAGATGTTACATGAAACTGTGAAAAAGACAGAGTGAAGCTCAGTTTGTCAGTCTCTTTGTGACTCGGGGGTTACCTTGATATCTTGCTCCTTGAGCTCCAGCTCAGTGCCATCCTTGTAGATGACGGTATAAAGCTGGGATTTGGTATCAAAGCCCAGTACCTTGACTTCATAATATAGGCTGCTGCCAGGCCAGCGGCCCATCACCAATTCCCCTCTCTGATACTTCACAGAAGGCATCCTCACTGACCTGAGAATGAATGAAAGACAAGAGATGGAGTGAGGGCAGAAATCAGTATAATGAGAGAAGAATGAAACAGAAGGAGAGTGAAAGAGGGAAGGTAGTAAAAATAGGGGGGCAAAGACATCAGAGTAGTGAGGAGCTGTGAGAAACAATAGCAAGTAGAAAGGGAAACACTAAAGGAATGGAGATAAAAAGATAATTGTACTAGAGTGTGAATATATTTTTAAAGCCTTACATCTAAACAGTGGCTGGGTTTTAAATTTTTTTAAGTGAAAAACAGAAGTCAAGAAGCCACACACATTTGGCATTGCATGTTAATGTAACATTTAATTATTTAATTAGAAAACTGTTAATGCAGTCAAACTCATTTTGCCGTTGGTGAGTACAGTAAAGGATAGATTGATACAATGCCATGCATTGTCAGTGCACCCAGCCATGTCTGTTTCCATACAGTCCACTGAAGCACAGCATGAGCTCAAACTTAAACAGTCTGCTTGAATCAAAACTGAAGTGCCATCTCAAAATCTCAATGGGCTCATTGTCACTCAAATTGCTTCGACGGTTACATACTTGACATACTTTCTCTCCATCCACTGCATTTACATACAGTGTCACTGCAGCCGGACAATAATAATACAGTATTATGATACAATATCATTCCAAAGAGTCATATAATATGAAATACAGAGCGCAGCATAAACTGTTCTGTTGCTGCATTTAATCTTAATTTTTTTTAACCTATTTTTTCTATCCATGTGTGTATCTATGTCTCTGTATGCATTGTGTTGTGTAAAAAGCTACTGCTAAAAATAGTCACAGAGTAGAATAATCTTACAAACAACAGATAGAGCAGCAGGGAAAGCAATTATGCAATTAATCATGTGATTGTACTTAGCAAATGTTATTCAAAAACACACACAGCCAAGGATTACAGCAAGTTCAGAAGACCTCGCTTTGAGCTGTAAGAGCTAAAACATGAACTGAAGCAGGTGAGAAAAATCAAGTCCCCACTACTACAACATCACAAGAGATGAGAGGCTGTGTACAGCCACTCCCCCAGGCATTTACTCTTCAAAATAATTAATGGAAAATTGTTTAACCCCAGGACAACATTAAAAAGCTCCAGCCACAGTTCAGACTAAAACCCCTTGGGGGAACCCCTGAACTACACAGGAAAAAAACCTCACCCGAATCTGTGTTTCCGATTTAGCTCTGTTTGCTTATGTGTGAAACTGACTTGGCAGATGCGCACTGCAGCAAAGTGAGGTCATCCTTTCACTGAAAAAACACAGGTTAAACTCTATTTTTGTAAACCAACTGCTGGCTGCTCCATGTTTGTGATGAAGATTCTTTAACTGTACACGCTTGAGCATTGTTCAGATAATCTTTTCTTACCATATGGAGACAATTTACTACAAAAAGTAAAGATTTTCAAGTGAATTACTTTGGATACATTAAGAGTATGAATACAGACCATTTAAATCACTAATTTAGTATCAACTACCATCTTTGTTTACTTTGTCTTCAAGTTTAAATGGTGTATACACCTGATCAAATAATATATACCCGTAGGCTACATCCTTGGCTTACAGTTTACAACACCATCAAAACATTTTGAGGGCCTGGACAACCTACACTAGCTAACACTTTAGAGTGGCAAAATCCGACTGTAGTGTGCACCGCTGGACACAATGAGGCAGGCCAGGCAAGGTCAGCATTATGGAACATTAGGGACCAGGGAGGCTCAGTGTCTCGAAAACCAACACACTACTGCAGAACTGCTGACAGGTCTGTCCCTGCTAGGTTTACCCAAAGCTGTCTGTCTGACAGAGTTGTGCCATTCAAGTCACAGCAAGCAAGGACTTTTAGACCAGCTACTGTACAAACGACAGGAAACTTAACTGTGGTGATTATAGCTGTTAAGGTTGCCAAATCTAGCAGCCAGTTTGAAGGCAACCATAAAATCTAAAATGGTCATAGCAGCTGGTTAGTTTTAGGACTAGACACCCATTGAGTTCTGTGGACAAACTGTATTTCATGCTGCAGAAGCCAACACGATCTGAAAAATAATCAAATGTAAAGGCAAACCATGCTGAGACACACTGTGTTAAACACATCTCATTCAAAAAAGCCCTATATTAACTGAGACAAATGGAAGCATCTGAATGTTTCTGTTAGTCTAAACCACTTATCCACGTCACTTTGCCACTGACAGCACAAGAACACAGAGGAAGCATTGTAATATGTAAGAAATGTTTGATTAGTATCACCTTAACAAGTTCACTAAACTACTGGAAGGAAAGAAAACTCTGACTTAAAGACATTTAAAACAACTTTGGTTTCAGCAAAGCAAATTAAGGTCTTTACCCCCAGCTCTCTCCTGGTGACAATTTTAGCCACATACCCTAATGACAGCCTCCTGTCAGTAGTCTTACTAATTAAAATTCCAAGGGTTAACACAGCCCCATGCTTAAGTAAGTGGCAGATATCATAGAGAAACGGCTTTGAAGTCTGGATTAGTTGCTCAGATTGTGCTTTTACCCCTTAATTACTATGACACAAATGATATACCCATCAAAGAATCCCTTCATGTTGAACTTGATAAGAAGTTCATTGTTGATGACCAAACCACTCTGTCATACAGTCAAACTTATAAAAACATAATAACTCCAACAGCCCACTGAGAAGTTGGCTCACCAGGATTACTACAAACAGGCAGGGAGAGTCAAATATGCAGTCCAGCCCTAATCCACTGGTAACTGATCTAATCTCGTAAAACACAAAAATCCACAACATCTGAATGAAAACCATCTGAATATGACACACCCAAAGTAAGTCCCTGCGCTGCTCTCCTGGCTCGCCTGCCGAGTTCCATATGGGATGTGGAAGTCTGGGCTGAACCGTGACTGATGAGAGTTTCCCATCAGATCTCAGGCTGGGCTGATGAAAGAATACGGGCTCTACCGTAGGTGGAGTTTTAAATAGAAGTCACACACATCCCCCCTTTGTGTAGAGAAACTGCTGTTTAGCTCCACCTGGTATGCAGCCCCCTTTGAAATGAATGAAGTTGTAAACACCCACCAAAGAGGCGATACCCTGTTATGTTAACACTGCAGTGCTGTATTAGTTAAGTTTCATTTTCTTGTGGAAGGATACAACTGACTAATTTCCTTTGATGCGAAAAAGAAATAACGCATGTAACACTGCAACACTAACTTTACTCCCTATCCTTTCATTAATGCGCCATCGAATGTCAGATTAATATACTGTCAAGAGGCAAGATTAACGATCGCTAGTTCACAGTAGAATCTCTTGTTAGAGGAAATTACTTCTAAGACTATCTAATGTAAACTATTTATCACAATGACACAAAGCAACAGATGTAAACTATACTTTGAAAAATCAATTAATTAAGGTAACAGAAAACATTTGCTCTTCCAACCCTTGACATCTGGGTTTAATCTGGCATTGTCTCCTGCGCAATTTCCATAGCATTATGATTTGTGATTCTACATGCGGAAATTACGATTGATTTGTGGGACTTTTATTCACTATTTCGTTAATTTTCCCGAATTATTTCCCCGGTGGTCCACACAGTCATCGTATTTTACGGCTGGACCCACGAATGCGATCTTGGCATATCTATTAGTATATTAGTAAGATATATTCTTTATGCCACAGCTAAATGCTGATCTATGGGAGCTGTTTCTTTAACGAAGTGCGCCTAACGCTAGCTTTGTTAGCTTAAAGATAGCCCTAATGCAGCTGCAAGCAGCAGAAAGAAAGGAGGGAAAACGTCATGCATTCAAATACTGCTGGCGAAGAAAACAAACGCATCAGCCAAACTGCAAACCCGCGAGCACATGTGAATAAGTTTGGCACAGCTGAATTAAGTGACGTATCCCAGCAAAACACTTGAAACATTTCATGCGCAGGCAATCAAAAAGTTGACCGGGCTAATGTTAGCGTTACAATCTAATAAAGGTTGTTTTTGGCTGAGCAGGCGCGGTCTAATTTCTGGCAATCGAATGGTTGCGTACCGTTAATCTGGAGGTTAACGTCAGCGTCCGTAACGGCACTGTTACAAGTCACAGCGCTGTTGGCCAGAACTATCAAACAATTTTAATACAACTATTAGCCACTAAGGGGAAGGGTTGCCGGCTTATATACAACCTCACAGTTCCTAAAGTACTTTTATGAGCACAAGTGGAAACAAGTTAAGGCTCCAGGAAATAGTCGGAGCCTACTCACCGAGCGCCGTTATACAGCCAGCTTGAGTTAGCTTCGGCTAAGACCTAATTTCCCAACAAAGAAACCAAAAGCGATTTGCTTTTTTGCATCACAAGCATATGGGTTGGACGGATACACTTACCTTGATAATACGCGAGTCGTTCCAGTGAGTGAAACTGATAAAATAGTCCTTGACGAGACGAGGAATTAATAAATTAAGATTTATATTTTAAAAACTGACGGTGCTAGCGTTTGACGTAGCGCTCCTTCTCCCTCCCTCTCTGGGCAAAACCCACCAGTGACTAGGAAGGCGCGAAGGCTGCCGATTGGCTTATTCAGCGTTCATTTCAAACAGCTCTGTCATCTGATTGGTTGGCGGTGGATTTTAAATGACTTGGGATTGGCTGTAAGGGAGTCACGACTACTTTGTTTACTGGTGTCAAATTACCGTGCGACAAAATGGTAGAAGTGGCAAACGGATACCTCATAATAAACCTTGCATCTATAAATGGCATAAACACCTGTTGCTTCATAATAAGCCTAATTTAATAAAATATTACCAACACTAAAACAGAGGATATAATGGAAAATAATTTGTAAGGAAATTAACACAATAATGTAAGATAATAATTAGCACTATACTCAACAACGTAGCCTGCTATTACAGTACCAAGAGCAAGAATCTTGGTGAAATTGAGTGGACATCAAATTTGCAATGTTAACATCCTCACATTTTATGCTCAAGGCAAAAGTGATTTTCAGTTTGTAATAAAAATTGAAGAAAGTGTATGTTTTCCTTTTTCTGTCGGGAAAGCTGTTATCATAATGATGCTGCGCTACTGGAAGAATCAAGCTCCACAGACAGGTGTATTAAATCAATTGGAAGGGTCAGTATTGTCATAGACTGCAATGCTGCACTGAGTTCAGATGTGATGCAGAATTTATCATAGTGCATTCATTAAAACATTTACTACACATTAAAGCAGATGCTCAAGCGTATTAAAATTATGTTACATAGTACATATCTGTCCCCATATTTCTGGTATCACGAGGAAACCATAAAAAAAAGAAACTTTTTAAGGCTTAATTGAACTGATAATCTGCAATGCTATAGCATCTTTGTAGTAAAGTGCACCATCAGCTGAAAGTGATTGCATCAAACCACCTTCAGCAAGGGAACCAAGTCACTAGAACATGCCCCTTTAAGTGGAGAAGAGTCAGTAAATGCTGCACGCCTTGTCTAATATACAAAAGCAAATGCTTATGGGTGACCTGAATGTTTTGACACCTGCCGCTCATACCCTAAACTCAAACACAATAAGAGGAGGAAAACTGATTTTGAAAATTCAAACTCTCCAATCCAATTACAGCATCAACCTTCTCTCAGCTTCCTCATCTCGGTCTCTCTCTCTCTCTCTCTCGCTACAGTTCAGAGTGTTTTCCTGTCTTAGTGCAGCTGTCGCCACAGTGCAGCCCTTTTCAGGCTGCAAGTCAAACAAAACCTCAAATGAACTGCAGATGCACTGCCAGACCTCCTTATGCCCCGCCCACAGGAAGCATTAGTGTAAGTGAAGCTGCACAGAAACATTTAGACAGGCAATAAAGTGCGGGAAGTCTCTTTATTCTTAGACACAGGCAAACCTTAAGTATGAGAATATTTGTGGCAACTGCAGACTTTGGAGATGTCACCCAAAAGGTATAAATTAATATATAAATACACACACTGGCTGATTGTAAATGATATTGAAGAAAAGTCATAAACCGTCATTGTGTGTTCTAAAAAACTGTCTCAGAAACAACCTGTATTTGGTGCTTTCAACATTTCCTTTTGCTTTTTTCCACATCTCTCCATCTCTCTCTTGACCAACTCCTGTTTCTCTCATGTCATACATCAGCGACCCCAGCAAGTGACGCAAGTTTTCTGAGAAAAAAGTAAGCCACATTCAATGGACAGCTGAGTTTGAACTAAAGGATCTGCAAGTAGTTACACAAAAGCAAGGGATCCACAAAAATAGCTGTACAGGAGTTGGAAAAAATGACAAAACCCTGATTTTGCACAATTAAAAAAGACTTCTTCAAGATATTGACGATGTGTAATGCATCTGACTCTGGTGGGGAGGGTCAGTACAAAATCCTATGAGTATATTCCTTGTGGCTGAGTACACTGGAAGTGCAAACCATAGGTCAGCAGTACTGTAAATTAAAATCTTCTCCTGTCTTCCTTTCACCCTCCAGCAAGGCACCAGCAGTTTGGCTCAGCTCACTGAGAGGACAGCACAATAAGGAAGGACTGCAGAAAGACACCATGCATCATATCTATCACGCTTACAGATAAAAAACGTTGCATGCACTCATCTTCCTCTTCCTGTTCTCTGCTGAGGGTGAGCGTAATGCGCTGTCAGACATGCTGTCACAGTCACTGGGCTGGGGAACAAAGGCCGACCTGGTGTACTGACAGATGAGAGCACACCAGGAGGGATTAAGGCTTGCAGGGAATTCAAAGTCAAGATTTACCTTAAGTTACACATTGTACCATTTGAAAGAAGAATTAACACAATTTTCTTCTTGGAAATTAAAAGTTGAGTTTATAGGCAATAAAACTTTACCCTTTATTGCTCAATTGAATACACCCAGGGGTTTTGCTGCTACAGCCTTACTTTGACTGTTATGACGAGTAGCTTACAGTGGCTAATGTTAGCTAAAGTTAGCAAACTATAAATAGATATTTCTGTGTAACTGATATTAACTGTGTAACTGAGTCACTTCACTGACTTAAAGGAGCACTGCATGCCCTGAATGACTGTTTGTACATCAGTAACTCACCCCGTGTTAAGATGAATTCATTAAGAAAACGTTGTTTTTCTTGCATGCCTCCATGGTGAACGAAGAATCCAAAAACAACAAGCATTCTTCACGAATTTAAGTAAAGGGAGACCATGTTTGACAACAGCAAAAAGATATGAAAACAACTGTTAAACTCTCATACGACTAGTGCAATATAATGTCTCATTTAGCTAGTCGTACACTCAGTAATTCATCAAAAATCTTCTCAGTTTTTGGATTCTTAGTTCACTGTGGAGGCATGTGAGGAAAACATTTTTTTTTTCACCAATTCAACATAACACAGGGTGAATAATCAATGTACAAATTATCATTTTTTGGGTGAGGTATTCCTTTCAAGAGTTAGTAAATTATAAAGTAACTATGGAGTGCTCACCTGGAGTTTGAAGAGAAAACATTGGAAAAAATGTTGTAATGATTTTAAATGCTATGATGGCAACAAAGAGGCATTCTATGTTTGGTATTTATTATAAAAGTCTGCAAAATAAGATGAGGCCAACACAAGTAAAGCTGGAAAACCCTATTCAAGGTTCGTAACTGTGAACATCATTTTAAAAGAAACAACATCTAGTCTTGTATTGCAATTTTTATTTAATTTGCTCAAACAAAACAATATGTTAGCATGTAAGAAAAGACTAATTAACATGAGAACAGTATGGTACAATGCAGATGATAAAAGAATAAATCTGGAAACCCATCCATTAAAACTTGCTTCAGCCAAATTCATCCCTGCAAATTCACAATTCTCTCGGTTCCCTCGGCAGAAAACTGGGTTTACGGACAAAGAGAAATGTTTCCATCAGCAATCTGACATCAACGTGGAGCAGACCTTACTGCAGAGGACAAAACACATTTCCAAGTGTGTAAAGAAAGCTAAGCTGCTGAACACACGCAGTTTCTGTGACATGTAAACGGCATCACAGAACACTGCAGTCAGACTCATCCGGACTTTATGTTCAGAAAAATCATCTCAGAGTGAAGATCATCTTTTAACTCTTCCAGGCCTCATGTCTCAAAGGCTTGATTGTACTTCAGAGCTGTTAGAAAAGCAACCTCACAGCTGTGTGGAAATAAACACGTATGTAAAAAAACAAACATAGGAGATCTTGGTGCAAAGATGTTTTCTTGGTGGGGAACAGTACAAAGGTCATAAAACTCTCCCTTCAAATCAACATGACCATGATGGAGAAAAAAAAGCCAAACTAAATAACAACTGCATGTGATCATAATGACAGTCCCTAGATATTATTACTAGTCTTCTTTATATCTTTGACATATTAAATGCAACTTCGGAACAAGGCACAAACCACATAGCTTCACAAAGAGATAAACTTTTTCTTGATCCAAACATTTCACCCTCCATCCCGTCCAAAGGACTGAACATAGAGACAGACATCTTTCTTTTTGTTAGATCTCTCCACAAAATGATACAAAAATAAGAAAGGCGACTTTGTTGAGAGTGATTACGTTTAGCAGGAGACTGCCGAGTTGAATCCTTTGGTGAGAAAGCCACACTGTTGGTGACCGAGGCTCTGTTGTCAGAGAATGTTGGATTGCTCTGCGGGTTTTTGTCTTAAAGTGCAATCGATGCTGTGTAAACACTCAGTACAGGGAGCCTCTTGGCTGGGTGTTTCCATTAGAAAAAAATGTGGATGAGAAGATGAAACAACTCCACAAAGAGATCATGAAACAGACCTGACCCTAATTAACCCATTCATTGTTCTTGTCACAGTATTTTTAACAAATTTGAGCCAATGTGAAGCAAATGAGAGAAAAGCGGAGGGAGGACTCATTTTTACTCAAATCTGTGACTTCTCATCTTCAAACATCCAAGCCCTTGAACACAGAGTTGTGTAGTATGAGATCCAACAGCCACAGACAGCCAACGATTAACCAACCTTTGTCTAGGATTCTGGGGTACATGCAAGACATCATAACTCCTTAGCTGCTTCTCCTGATCTGAATTTCAAGGGGCACTCTGACAATGTTGTACACTAGGATCAGTTCAGTCGTGAGGGAATCTACTCAGCATGAGAAAACAGTTGTACAGTGTCTTCTAGAAAGGCTGTGTCGAGTCTCAGAAAATAACCCTGATGATGTCACCAGGGTTATCAAAGATTTAGTGTTACAAACAGAGTGTGGAGTTTCAGCAGCCCAGCTGTCAGAATAAAATGTTGGCATTGTAAGTTTCTGCAAACCACAGATATGTTACATTTGTACATTTCACATGTATCACAGTAACATCTCTAAATTGACGTACTTCAGATTACATGTATATGAGCTGACTGTCATCAGGAGGAGGAGGGGAGAGTGGATGGCGTGACACTTCTGGGAGACACCTAGGTGAGACAATTGCCAAGCAGCAGAAAGCAGCACACCACTGTTAAAGACCAACAAAGCCAGGTATTTTTAACAAGACGTCTGGACATTTCCAGCCACGTTTGTGGCAACAAATCCAGGTAATCTTAATGAGGCTTCGGGACATTTCCAGCTGTGTATGCGGTGGCAAAACTTGGTATTTTATAACAAGATGTCATGATAGTTCCAGCTGTGTTTGTGGTGGCAAAACTTAATATTTTTTAACTAAATGATCGGACATTTCTAGCTCTGTCTGTGGCTACAAAACCTGGTATCCTATAACTAGATGTTAGGATAGTTCCAGCCATATTTGTTGCAACAAAACCAGGTATTTTTAACGACACGTTGGGACATTTTCAGCTGTGTCCGGTGTGACAAAACCAGGTATTTTGAGCCAAAGTATTATCTTTTCCTCGGCCTTACCAGGTGATTTTTCTGCTTTAACCTAACATGTTAACCACAGTGTAGTCAAAACATAAAATTGAAAATGTAAAGAAAGTTTGAAAAATAACTGCTATATGCGAAACGTAGAAATTGAACATGAATCAAATAAATATAACACATGCGTGGTTTGCAGAAACGTACAACACCAAATTCAATCTAGTGACTGTATTATTCAGGCAGCGAGCGTCTAATGAAAGGATGCTATCAGGTTGAATTATGGGAGTTGTAAGACTAAAAATCAGGATATTTCTGCCCGTTGCTGATTAAATTCTAACTGTTCTTTTTTTTCCCCAAAACAGGCCTATTGCAAGGCTCAAGACTTAATGGAAGAGCAAAATTAAACCACTGGAGTGCTCCTTTAAGTTATAAATACTGTTGCTGTTGCAAAGGAGCTAGAGCTGTGACATTAAGGATGAACTGTGGCAACAGTATGCACACTACATTGGCGTGTGAGTTCTCAATCTGATGTATGTAACTACTGAGATATCACAAAATTCACTTCATAGATTCCTATCACCCTGGATTCCTTTGGAAAGTCAAAAGGTTGTTTTCAAGCTTGTCCCGCAAACCTCACTGTGGGTGGCTGTTAGACCGCTGTATTAGTGGAGCTGTCCCTCCTCAGGATTTCAGAGTACAGAATTGTAACACAGATTTGTATCTGTTACTTTCACATGTGATCTTGGAGCAACAGCTACAGTATTTGGAAATCAGTCTTGCAGCTCCCAACATGTCCCTCTCAGGTTGATTGTACTTCAAGTTAAACAAACATCACTAAACTGGAAAAAAAACAAAAACAAAAACAAATGTTGAAACAAGAGTGTTCTTAGAATAAAGTGACAGTCCCGTTATCTGTGTAACATCTCAGGGAAAATACAGTTTCTCATTTTAAGGATTTGACATTGGCAGGAGAAGAAGGCAAAGAAAAAAAAGATGAAACAAACACGTCATCAGTAAGCACTAGAAATAGTAAATGGCACATTCATGTCCTCTTTTGGACACCATCTCTTACACATTTGGGATGTCCCGTGCACCTTTTAAAAGTTTTACTTTATAAATGCAGTAAAGTAACTAAAAATAATAATAAAGGATAAAAAATCAGTTCAGCTCCAATGTGACTAAAGACACAGTTTCCTTGGAATTTATAGAAATCAGAAATTAAAAAAAGGAGGGTATTGTGATTTAGAAATGGTGCTCTTCCATGAAATTCATGTCTTACAGTGTTGCGCTGATATTCTTTCATGTCAGCCTTCAGTTTAACAAAACATCTGCAATAGAGTTGACAAGAAGTGGTGTGGTGTGTCATACAGTGACATTGTCCAATGGGGGCTCAGGAGGGCCAAAGAGGACAGACGGACATTGAAAAGTGTTTGTTGGTGTCAGGACTGGGGCAGGTGGGCTTCAAAATAGATGCTACACTTATTGCTTGTAATAAAACTTGCGACAGGTAATGCAATTTCGTGGCAGACTTGTGACCCTCACCGTATAAAGAAAACAACCATACATGCACCAAACGGAGTACCTTAATGTGACAGATGTGACAAAGAAAGGGGGAAGAGAGAGTCTTCAAATCAAAAACGTACAAGAAGGGAAATTCAGTTCTATCTACACGTCTGGCCATGGTCAAAAAGCATGACAGGTATTAGCAAATCAGCACTTATCGTTGACGGAGAAAGTTTGGTAGAGAGCTACAATGGCTGCCTTCTGACAGGCAGCCATCCTCCGTGTCTCGTCCGCCTGCCGCTCAACAGTATGAACAAAGAAATGAAATGTGTCAACAGAGCGCTCACTTCAGGAGGGAGACGACACGAAGAGACAGACAAGACAGCATCCTGTTTAAAGATTGGATTATTGAGCTACTTGATATGGCCGTAGATCTACACTGAAACAGACATGGTTGATAGATGCTTTTTTTTTTTCTAAATAACTTTTTCTCTCTTTTGTACATATTCAGGTTAAAATAGTATTTGAGGAAGACAAGCTTTACAGTGTCCTGCAGTGGTGGACTTCACCAGAGACTGTCAGTCCCCCATACACACTCTCTCTCACACACACACACACACACACACACACACGCACACACGCACACACGCACACACGCACGCTACCCCTATGGCATTATGGGAAAAAAAGTTTTTATTTTCCATCCCCACTTTCTTCCTGTCTCCAAACTCTCTTAATAAAACGTGCCGTTTGATAGTAAATCACAAGATTCTTAGCATCGACGTTGCTGTTCACTTATGCGCCAATGGTTAATACAGTATCATTGAAGAGTTCAATATAGTTTTCTTGTGTTTTTTTCTTGTTATTATAGGACAAAGAGAGAGAATTCATCTTTGCATAAAGACATTTGCTTCTCTTTCAGACCGTGCACTGTCCTCCAGGATGCCCTCGGCAGGAGGAGGGGGAGGGGCGGGGAGGCAGCGGACGCACAAGGCTTCATAGAATGGATTCTGTGAGTCACAGCTATCAGAGTTACAAGCCTCCCACCACCACCCTGTCCATTGTTATTCTGTCCGATGCTGCCCCAAATAATGTCCTCTCTCAGTATTAATATGATTATTGTCATCATCCCCGTTTGTTTGTTTTTGTTTCCGCTGTTGTAATGTCGTGTCTTTAAATTGACCGTGGTTGTCTTGTCGGGTTGCGTGGATATAGATGTTGTGAAGAGGATCCTCTACGCTGTGCTGGACTTTCCCAGCTCCTCCCTGATTGCTGAGGAAGTAAAGAGAAAGACAAAGGTGTGCATGTGAGAATCACCCAGCTGTTTCTCACCTGAGCTCGACTCTGTCTGGGAAGGAGAGTTCCAGGTTGGTCCTACCTTTTCAGAGAGCTGTTGCAGCAATGTGTGGCTTATAGTAAGGTACCAAAACACCACTTACAGTGATCTTTCTAAGTGAGGTTATATGAGGTACTTATCCATAGTCAATGTATTACATACAGTCAGTGACTTTGGTCCCATTTTAACTTAATTGGAAGAAAAAAATAAAAGTGAATGGTATAAATATTATAAATTGTCTGTTCCAAGCATCCACCATGGTTTACAGACTGGCGCACAGTTTTCTGTGCAATGAGAGACCATTATTGACCTTTAGACTTCCAATTAAAGCGGTTTGGATTATACGGATGTACCGTTGGTTTGTTTTAAACCTGTCTGACTGTATGACCGCTTGTGTTGAATTTTTTACCATGTTCACAAAACTCAGCAATTACTGTGATAAGTACAATAAGTCCCAAGTTGTAATAAATCAGCAGAACAGAGTAGTAGTAGTATTCAAGGCTGGATCAACCCATTAGTGGACATTGTGGGCCCCTATGAGCCTCCTGTGTTTTCTAATTTAGTTTGTAATCTGGCCTTGCTCATGTTTCATTGCTGTAAGTATAACCCCTAGTAGCATTGCTAGGTGCATCATCATTTTTGAAAGGCATGTTACTTTAGAACTTCAGATCCTCCTATTTTGGCTTGAGGTGTCACAAACAAGCAGCTCATAAAATTGATCAGAAAACTAGAACACATTTCTGACATCTCTCTGAAAAGGCTGGACCAGCATGGGGGTGCTCTGCCAACGTACAGTAGTGTCTGTTTGGGCTACTGTGCTGAATGAAAACCCTCAGGCAACTTGTCTGCAGCAAAGCAGCACACCGCAAAAGTATGCCTACTGCTGCAATCACATCAGTGCTGCAGCTGCATACACTGATGCATGTGAACAGGCTGCTTATGCTCACATGAACATAAACCACATTCTGAGTTGCTATAAGTATTGAGTCATAATAACACAGTACCTTTGACAAACATATTATGGTATGACAAGAGACTATGTTTCACTTCCTGTCTTCAGTCAACATTTCAGTTTAAACATAACCCCTGAAAATATCAGCTATCTAAACAGTTCAAACAAGACAAAAAGAAAGATAAAACAGACAAGAGACAGAGTAACCACTGCATTGTCAGTTTTATGTGCTTGATGTACAGATCTACTATTAGAGAGATGTCTAAATGTTTGCTGTATGAAAAGAGAGCAGAGGTTCCAGTTATAATTACCATCAATGAGCTCTTCTTTTAGCTTTGACAGCTCCTTCCTCATCTCATCCAGAATGTCCTAAAAAAACAAAAAACAAAGTCACCTTACAATACATAAACGTGATACATGTCAGACCTCGGAGACAAGACAAAACAGTCTTTCCACCTTCCACCCCCCTTGGATAGTCTTTAATGATAAAAAACAAAAAACATAAAACAACATTTTTCTCAGATTGCGTATCTCTGCACCGTCACAAAAATCACCAATTAAAGCTTCTATACCAAAATCTTCACAACCAGGCATGTTCCAGCAGGAATATGATCCGAAATTTGGGAGAGATTCACAATGTCTGCAACTGAGATTGCGTGATTCCCAGGTGCTAGCATGTAGCCACATGTCGCAGTGTTGGCTGTTTGCAGCCAGTGAATGACTGTAACAGAGTACAGTGGTACTTTCTACTGTGAAAATGCCCAATAAAAGCGGCTAAACCACAATCTTCACAACGAGGCATGCTGCAGCAGGAATCTGATACAAAATCAGGGGAAAAATAACATCGGCAACAAAGGTTACATGTTTCTCTGATGTTAGCATGTAGCTAGATGTAGCAGTGTACGTAATGTAAACACTTGGAGTAGCCTGCCTGGAGCAGATGAACATATAAAGATATCTGTCACGAGCTGATGTCAGGTTGTCTTGAAAGTAGAAAACTAGAATTACCATGGTTGTATGCCTCTGTGCACCAATCAACTTTCTAACAGGTTACATCCATGTCTGAAAACATGGATGCTTCACACACATCTTCCCCCCAGCAGCACAGAAAATCTATACAATCAGCACTGTTTCAGGTTGGGCACCCAAGATTGGTGTCACCAATTAAGCATCTGACCAAATGGCTCCCCTTCTGTTCCTGAGATATGATGTTGAATAACAGCCAGAAAAGTGTTTTATGTCATAGTGAAGATGACCTTTGACCTTTTGAATATAAAATGTCATCACTTTATTATTTTATCCTATTAGACATTTGTTTGAAGTTTTGTCACAATTAGTGTAAGAATTCTTGAGGTATGGCCAAAAACATATTTTGTGAGGTCACACTGACCTTTGACCACAAAATTCAAATCAGTTTATTCTTCAGTCCAAGTGGACGTTTGTGTCAAATTTGAAGAAATTTTCTTAAGATGTTCTTGAGATATTGTGTTCACAAGAATGAGACAGTCAAGGTCACAGTGACCTTGACCTTTGACCACCGAAATTTCAAATTAATTCATCCTTGAGTTCAAGTGAAGGTTTGTGCCAAATTTGAAGAAAGTCCCTCAAGCTGTTATTGGGATATTGCATTCACAAGGATTGGACTAATTTTCATACATACTGTATGTATGTATGGACGGACAGACAATCTCAAAAAATGCCGTTGGCAATGCTATTGCCGGCGCAGGGGCATGATGTTTTCGATGAAAAGCCTAAGGGTTTTGCTTGCAAGGATTACTTTTACATATGTTTACCTCATTATTTGAAATGTTGCCAATGTTTAACAGTAACATTCAACATTGTAACACTGTATATATGACTGAAAATTCAGTCCAGTTTGAGAGCACATGCTGACACAGAGAGACAAAGTTTCCTCTGGCTTTTGGATTTAGTTGGGTGGAGGCACTGCCAACTGGCAAAGGGAGATTCTCCGTCTAATCCCTGTGTAGGGACTCCCTGTGAGATTAGGCTTTAAGACTCACTTAATAACAGCAAGACGTAAACAAAGTGCGAGGCGATTAGTAAATCAGTATTATGGAGTTTGAGCTATAGTCTTTTGAGAAAGTGTAACAGCGAGTATAGTTATACAGGTGTCATCTGTCTCGTGGTCCCACTGCTGTGAGGAGCTGTGGTAGCAGATAGGCAGGGCTCTGAGAGACTCTGGACTTATCTAGCAGGCTCACTGACAGAGGTCAGAGGGAGGAACTGCCTTATAACAGGACGGGTCACTGCACACACCCACACTGTTTCTCCTTGTACTATGGCTGCATAATTAGTTAGAGGGAAAAAATAGCCTTCCCTGTGTCAGTGTATGTTATGGCTGAGAAGAGCAGTTTGACTGCATAATCACAATGAAATACCAAATATGAGCATCTTAAGAAGCAGGTCATTAGTAAAACCAATTTAAATTCATTTTTAAAAACTCACTACCTTGGATTATAATTACATGAAGACCTCAAGAGTTTACTTGTCACAGCTGTGTTTCATACAAATGTATTTGACTAATATCAGTGATTATCTATGGATATTACGGAAATGTCATAGGTCTCAGGTAAGGCTGCTCCCTAATAATCAATCAACATTTGTTGGCCAGAAAGGTCATTATTTGGAAAGATTTCATTGGTTGCTTGGAAACTATTAGGAGCTGCTCCTTGTCAAAATACATCAAAACCTATATGACTGGACCATGTGGGAATTTAATTTGAAAGGACAGACACAGGAAGTGGCCATGCTCAGCAGCCAGACAGGTGTCACATCAATTTCCAGGGCTGGTACCTGCAGTTATTCCACAGGCTGGTTAATAACATGTCAGGCATGAAATCCAAAGTGTGGGATCATTTTCAGAAGGTGAAAGATATTTTTTTTATATTTTTTTGATATAGTTTGTTGTTAAATATGCAGACCCCATTTACTTAAATTCATCAAGAATTTTCTGGGTTTTTGGATTCCTTGTTCACAATGGAGGCACACAAGAAAAAAAGTTTCCTTTATGAATTCAAACTTATATGGGGTGAGTAATTGATATACAAATTATCGCTTTGTGGGTGCAGTATTCCTTTAAGAAATTCAAAAAGGTGAAATAAAGTACATGAAATGTGGAAGAAACTGAAGCAATTGCATTAAACCATTTAATACGTGAAAGCATGTGTAAGAAGCAAGCGTCATTGACAAAGATGTACAACACTGCACTATATGAAGTACAGCACCAAGGTAAAAACTGTTATCCAGCTGCCTTTTTCTTGTCGTAACAGATTGTCTACCAATTTCAAGAGGAATGTTATTCTGGTTGGCTTATTTTTCTAACACTGATTTTGTCACATATTGACACAGCTAGACACCACATGACAAAATAATATTCCACCTATCATGTGCAGTAACATAATGACAAAAACAAGTTTTCAAGTCCCTGTATGTCTTTTCACCTACCTGTTTCAACCTGTCATAGTCAACAGATTCTGTTGGCACACCATTGGCACTTAAGGATGCAGTAGGTGTAGGAGTGGATTTAGGTCTGCGAGGAGAGACAAAGCACACAAATAAACTCAGTGGAAAAGGAAGAAAAGGAGACAGAGGATGAGGTGGGAAAACAGGACGCTCAAAGGTCAAAACTAACTGAATTATCGTGATCACTAAAACCACAGCATTTGACTTTATACCAGCATCTGAAGTACTTTTAACTAGCCTTGAGATACAGCATTAGACTGCAACTCATCTGGACTTTAAGAGTAGCTGGATAAATATGACACAAACTGCACATGTCTAATGTAAAGAAATATAATTTGAACTTTTATGCTGTAAACCTGAAAAAAACATCACGATTATCATCACAAGCAGGGAAGCTTTTTCCTGAGCCTTTAAGTTGGTTGACAGCAAAAACCTAATGTACTGACTTATTTGTTCAGGTATTCTCTACTAGTTTCATTTCATGTGTACACAAAAAAATGGTGCCAAAACAGTAGTTAGAAGCAAACTCCTGGTCACAGCATGCACACACACTTAAGGAAGTGCACTCGCCTTGACATGCATGTAAGCCCACAAAAGCAAACACACGCACACATAAAGAGGTGATGTCTCAACAAATTATAAAACTTAAGAACATCCTCCTATAGTGCAGCAGGTGTCCGTGTATCATTTATTTCAAATATTCCTCAAAAACACTTATTTCTCCCGTTTGCATCTGTCAGTGAAACCTGCTGCCCAGGTGCAACCTATGAGCAGCTCAGCTCCTTTTTTTCTCCTCGCATGTCTGAAGAAAAGTGATAAGCCAGGAGGATGCCAGCAAGTCAGGAAAGCAGCCACACTGAGAGAGGTCCTTACGCTATGTGAGAGTCATCAGGGGGGGAAATTCACTGAGCAGCCAACCACTTTCAAGAGAGGAAGTGTGACAGGAAGGAGAAGTGAAAGAAAAGGAAATGAGCTCGGCAGCGGATCATGTAGTAGCTATGGGGTGGAAATACACTGCATACCGGAACACGGAAACTGTGCTTGTGGTCCTTTACTTTTCAGATTGTTTCCAGTGTAAAGATAATGCAGGTAGAGCGAACTAAAGAAACTGATTCAAAGTCACAGCTGCACACTTTACACTCAGTCCAATAAATGTTTTGTGTGCCTATAATTTTTTACAATCATCAAAAGAAGAAAAAGGGGAATTCATAGAGGTTTCTTTTACAATTCAACAGCAGTTTGGCCCATTGCCATAAATTCTTCTTTCATCTGTAATTTCATACTGAGTGGATGATTTAATCCATATTGTTAGAAGTGTAAAATGCTATAAAAACCTGCAGCGTTACGAGACCATGTGCTCTAAAAAGTGTGCTCAGCTCTCTGTGGGCCACATATTAAAGTTACTTATAATAAACTGGAATAAAAAACGCCCATCTGGTCTCCTCTCTCGTGCATGTGCGTGCACACACGCACACTTAAACTCACAGCGGGGCCTTATCTGTGAGCGCCTGCTGGATCTGCTGTGGCTCTACGATGATAATACTGTGCCAAGTCTCCTCTGCACTGGGCGGACACACATTTCTGTGTGTTGGTGTGTATGATAGGGTGGGTGTACAGTATGTGACACGCACATTTGGGTTTCCCTTTTTTAAAGAGAGAAAGAAAAAGGGCAGCAGGCAGAGCAGCATGCAGAAGCAATGACTAGATCACAATAGAAATCAATAACTGGTTTAGGAAGCACCACATGACTTATTGTACCGGATGGCACATATCAAACAGCAGACAGAGCTAGCCCCTGCAGGTTGGTACATTTGGAAAAGAACACAAAGACAACACAGGATTCCAAAGGTTTCATCCAAGCATTTGAAGATAACCCCTCTCCAATAAAACCACGTCCATCACAGCAAACCTCGAAGATTGTTTTAAAGAACAGGATTTCTCAAACTCTCCGGGGCCTTTTCTCTCTACCTGTTGGAGGAATCTGCTCCCATGGGATTTCTCCACGGAGACTCTCGTCTGTGTGAGCAGCAGAGACACTGACTTTACAAATTACAGCTTAGCATCTATCTGTGTGTGTGTGTCCAGCATAATGAGGTGGCTTTGGGTCAGGACTGTTTATAACGCCCACTTAGCTTTTTTCAAAAGGCTACTATGCACTCATTTTCACACTTCCTTACCTTCCTTATTTACATTTCATTTAAAAGAATGCTACTGAACCTTAAAACGTTATTTATTAACCCTTGAAACTTGAAAGTATCTTATAGTGTCTTAACTAATCACTACAGCTGGATCTTAAAGGTAAAAGTACAATCATACATTTACTTTGCAACTTCCAGATGCCCATAATCTGTTCACGGGGGTAAAGGACTAGTGCCACAGACAATGTCTTTTAAGCTGTATGGAGGGCTTTATGTAAATGTGGAAGCTTTTTCCACTCCTTAAAGACACTCCACAACCACAAATGCATATTTTCCTCTTACCAGTAGTGCTATTAATCATATTGATTGTTTTGGCATGAGTTGCAGAGTGTTGGAGATATCAGCCATAGAGACATCTACCCTCTCTCCGATATAATGGAACTAGATGGCACTCAGCTTGTGGTGCTCAAAGTGCCAAAAAATACATTTGAAAAATTCAACAGCAATGTCTCTTTCCAGAAATCATGACCTTGTTACTCAAGATAATCCACAGACCTTGGGACTATTTTCTCTCTATCAAACTACACCAATCTACCATATGGCCACGTAGAAAGAAGCGTGCATCTACTCATAAACAAGGGCCTGTGCTCATGATAGCACAAGACAGAAATATTAATGGCATCCTCCTTGGCTGACCTGTAACGTTAGCCAGCTCAGTTGTGCTAGGTGGGGTAGCAGTAGATGCATGTTTCTTTCTGCGCAGTGATACGGTTGGTGGGTGTAGTTTGGTAGAGAGAAAATAGTTCCTACATGGCACTTTGAGCACCACAAGAGTGCCATCTAATTCCACTTATAGTTTCACTTTATTTTATTTTGTTTTCACTTTATTTTATTTTGTTTTCACTTAATTTTATTTTGTTTCTCTTTATCCTTGTTTTTAGCTTCTTTATTGTACTACTCTTTCGTTTGTATTTTTTCTCTTTTTATTTCCCCTTGATCCTTAATCCTGATTAATTGTAATTTCTTTTAAGGAAAGGATTCCAGATAAGCCAATATGGCTTCTTCCTTTCCTTGCACAGTATATATACCACAAATGTATATGATATATGTATGTTTTTCATCAATGTGCTAAATAAATAAACTAAACTAAATAGTATTTTGGAGGGAAGGCAGACATCTCAACAGCTGATATTGCCAAACTCAGCAACCGACATCAAAACAGTCTAGTCCAATCTAATCAAACTCACCCTATAAGCCAAAAAGGCTGGATGTTAACCACCAAATGTCACCCAAAGTTAGCAGTGAAATTAAGGAAACCTAAATCTAGAATGGACAACATCTAACAAAATCAGTAGTCTTAACAACTGCTTAGCTAAATTTGACACTACCCTCTTCATCTTCATTCACACACAGACACCGCAGCTTAAAGTTGGGTGTCTGACGTACATTTAACGTGCACATGAATGCGGCACAAGCTTAAGTGATGTTAGCCACTGCTGAACGGCCCCAGCAGTGCATCATGCTAAAGCTAGCTGATGCTAATGCTTTAATGTGCCCCTGTGGTGGATGTTTAGTAGCATCGCTGCTAGCCATTCAGAGAGACAACACACATGAATTATGATGTAGATACAATATACTTGGGAAAATTGTGAACAACTATAGCATATAAAATGTACTTTCAGTGCAACATTACACAACAAATACTGAGAAACTACATGTTGAACAGAGAAGGCGAGATGTACTGTACCTTCCGATAACTGGAGATTTGCTACCGTTCATGGTGTTTGTTCTTTCCCATGGCTTCCTGGGCATGTCTAACGGAAAACAAAACAAAAACACGGCAAAAAAACATGAAAACAGAATTCCTCTTACCAAATGACATAGAGTTCAGCTATCTGGTAATGGTAATCATAATAAAAAAAAAGCAAATTAACTTCCAATAACCAGAAAATAGCAGATCTGCAGTGATGAAAACTAAGGGGAAATGTAGATTCATGCTAACTTGGATCACTGTAGCCTGTATTAGGAAGATGCATATTAGTTCCTGTTGTTGTTTCTGATGTTTCCCCTTCAGTCTTCAGATTCCCTCTGAAACTCACCTGGTGTGCTACAGGCTGACACTTTAGGGGTTGTGTTTATCTCGCCCTCCTCCTGTTGAACAGACACACAAGGTTCAAAGGTCAAACGTGAGTCCCCTCAGAGGAGAGTTTATACACAGACTGGATATCAGACTGGTCATTCGGTTTGCAACCACCAACATTAAGACGCAAATGGATTTTGACTGTGTTTTAATTAAAATTCAGAACACCTGAGATCACAGCTTATGTGTCAAATCAAATGCTATAAAATAATAAAGGGGTAAATAACATCTCCAATAACACCACCCACTTGATTTGTGGTCAAATGATTTGGGATTAAAAATGTATCTGAAAATTAAACAAATAAAATTCAAAATCTGAACTCTTTATTTACAAAACATTAAACAAATCTTTTTGAGAAGAGTTTTTATGTTTTACTTTCATTCTATGACCAAAACAATATAAATGCACAGACAGTAAAAAATGGCGTCTGGCAGTGAAAATGTTTTTTTTTTTTCACAGGGCATGTCCTCTGGATGGTAAAGTATTATTGAGTCATCGTCGACATAAATCAATACAGCATTGATCAATGACCATGTGAGTTTATTTACCAATTCTAAGTCTTAAATGGTGAAATGAAATATATGCTGTGAGAATTGGTCTTGTAGCAATGGCATTTAGGCTTTGCCACGCCGACTGAGACTCTACATACAGGATTTTGTCTGCGCAAGACAGATGTGCAGACGGTAAGAAAATGGTGACCAGTAATTTCAACAATTTCAATTTCAACCTGTGTAGTGCATAGGTGATTTGTGATGACTGAAAACTAATAAATAATTAATAATACATTTCTTTAATTAAGTCAATAAGTTGATTAAGTCAGTACTAGGCAACATTCCTGCAGATGTTTCACATTAAAAGCTGAACAGAAATGGGACAGATAATGCCCCTTGAGCTGCTGAAAGACCTTTCAGGTGATAGGTGTCCAGTTTATTGACATTAGCTTAAAGCTGATCAGACGACATCAAAGTGAAAGTGACTGGAATCAATTAGCAAATTGAAGCAGCATTTCTGTTTAAAGAGAGAAATTCAGAGCAGCAGAGAGGAGAGTCTCACTTGCACTGGTGGAATAAGTGTTGTAGAAATGTACACTGTAGTTTATTCATCACAACACCAAAATCAGGGAAACATCCTCCTTAAAATTAAATACATTTATGCATTACAAATAAAGGCTAACATAAACCTGTATTTTCCTGCAGTTCAGGTATTTGAGACTTTATGCTATGTGAAAGTAGTAATTAAAGACTGGAATGTGTTACATGGCATCCACCCAAGGCACGCAGACCATCACACAGACAAAGCACTGAGTGATTGTGGACTCATTTCACACAGGAATGCAGTGAATGTAGTCCACCATGTACAGCCCGGACACACTGAGGAAACCCTGAGTGTTATTATCACACAAAGGAGCAACTGTGAGATTCAGCAGTGAGCGGTAAGAAATGATATTCTGGACCTAGATCAAACAAAATGTAGATATGACAGATATGACTGATGATACTTACTGATCTCTGGTCAGGTTCAGGTGACGAGCCCTTCTCTGCAATTCTTCTCCTGTAGGACATAAAGACCAGATACAGTGACTTCATGCTGAATAACAAGTTGCATTTTTTGACATTAGTATCATCGACCACAGCTCAAACCATTTTTCAGTAAAGCCTTTAGTTCAGATCTACCTTAATTCCACAGTTAATTACTTTGACTGCTATAAAATACAGTTTGAATATGATTTTACTACAGATAAACTCAGAATAAATACATTTAGAACCACAGAATGTTTATTTCACATTCTGCAATAGGAAACAAGATCTTGAATTCATCAGAAACAGCGTATGTGCCAAGACTGAGATATAATGGGGCTAACGATGACATGTGATGTGACGTTACCTCCTGGCCAACAGGGCGCTCATCTCCTCCATCAGCCCTCCTCCTCCGGGCAGAGGGCCGTTGCCCCTGGCTTCAGATTTGGCCCCTCCAGCCCCCAACATGGCTGCTGCCAGAGCTGCCCCTGCATCATCACTCTGAAGGGGAAACAAGTAACAACACTTATTAAATACAAATGTAACAAGTTCTTTACAATCAGAGTGATGTATTAACCCAACTTTGAGAGCAATAAAAGAACTAAAACACGGTTGGTCTTTTTTTATGTTGATTCTATAGCAAGAAATCCATAAATACTGAAACACGCTAAATGTTTTCCATCCAATTCCTAAATGAGTTCTATGTTTTGTCATGTTATACACACAGGCAGACATGCAGTGTTTTGCATGAAGGCTGTCAGCATTACATATAAACCTCCTCTGGGGCTGAGATGAGATGCGACAGATGGTGACTGTGTGTGTGTGTGTGTGTGTGTGTGTGTGTGTGTGTGTGTGTGTGTGTGTGTGTGTGTGTGTCTGATTGTGCGCGCGTCTGATTGTGTGTGCATGAGTGCCTCAGTGACAGTGATGCTGTGTGATTATGTATGAAAATAATGTGCGAGGGCTGTGTGTGTATCAACAGTGTTTCTGTCAAGTCAGAGTTGCACTGAAAACAAAGGACACAAAGACTGATAGAGAAACAGCATTCTGTGTGTGCAACTTGTCACTTACTTTTACACACAATCTTCATTTTCATATTTGCTATATTTTATTTCATGTATGTCCTTCCATCTTATCGTACATCATGCGTCACTGTCTTATCTTATCTTGCTTTATCTTATTTACTCTTTATTACTACTTGTGCTGTTATTACTCAGCTGACCCGTTCCCTCGTCCAATACATGTCACTGTACTATTGTCCCTGATTTTGAAACCTGAAACACATGCAGCTATCATCTTAATATTTATATACTGCCACTTGTATGGTAGAGTTGTGGCTTATCAAGACCTCCATTGATCACACAACCAATCAAGCGCTCACCCTTGGCACTTTGCGCAGCTTGGCTCCGGCGAGGGCAGCGGCCAGGCCTGAGATGGGACGGTCCTCGGCAGGAGAGAACAGTCCGGCGGGAAGGGGAGGCGCCGGGGGAGGGAGGGGGGCACCGGGAGGAGGGGGCGGACCTGGTGGAGGAGGGGGGGTCCCGCCTGGAGTCAGCGTAGGAGGGAGAGGAGGAGGCGGGGGTGGGGGAGGGTGGCCGGCTGGGGTAGAGGGGGTGGCAGCCGGGGTGGCAGCCGCGGAGGTCACAGTGGAACCGGGTGGCAGGGGTGGAGGTGGGGGAGGGGTGGGGGTGGTCAAGCCCGGGGTCTGCACCACGTCTGCGGAGGGGAGGGGAGAGAGGGTGGGGGATGGGCGGAGACACAGGAATAGAAAAATTAAGTTTAAACTGTCAGTTTTAAGGAAAGCGTTGCTACTCATTGTACATCTCTGCTGAGGGAAATGCTTTTAGACTGGATTAATCCATGACTGTGAAACTAGCTCACTTACTTTGCATATATGTACAGAATTTACTTCAGCATATTCTGATTT
The DNA here is from genome assembly GCA_035609425.1 of Epinephelus awoara. Classification (NCBI taxonomy): domain Eukaryota; kingdom Metazoa; phylum Chordata; class Actinopteri; order Perciformes; family Serranidae; genus Epinephelus; species Epinephelus awoara. The sequence continues at coordinate 9,917,200 of CM069305.1, forward strand.
CCCTTTTAGAAAATAATGCATCTTTCATATTTCTCTGTCTACACCTGTCAAATACACATTTACCAAACCTGTAATGTTCTACTGTATTATTGCAGTACTATACATTACACAGTGTTTCAGCCTTCATAAGTCTTTACATCAACAGGGTGCACCAGTGTCATTCAGTCTGTAGTGCAGTAACGGTGGATGTAATTTTCTAATGAACATGGAATACACACATCAGGTATGACAGCATGCCACATTATAACATAGCGAAGTTTATTTAATGAACATGCACTGTTAGTGAGAAGTAGTGTCAGGGTTTAGAGTGAGTACTAGGGTTGGGCAACATGACAAATTGGTACATTGAAATACTGACAGTGAATGTCAATATATTGATTGCCCAACTCGATCTGGAAGATATACATTCCAATAAATGGAGCCGAGACAAAGCGATCAACACTGAGCATGAAATCAATGAAACACACTGTTTGGAGCAATGACACATACACACATGGACGCGCACACACAATCATACAGACACATAATGACCAAAAGAAACACAGGAACTATGGCAGCAGTCGTATGTAGGTCAATACCGTCTGCCCAAATAAGAGAGAATTCATAGATTGCTTAAAAGATGATACATTCATAATCTGATACATGTGAACTGAGTTTTATCCATTTTAAACAACCAGATATTTATTTAGTAATTATAAGAATTAATAATAATTATTTTGCTCCCAGTTCTCATCACTGACTGCAATTGGATCTATGATGAAATGTGAACACGCTGAGTGGTGATCAATATCAAACCAGCAGTCCACTCCCTTCAAGCCAATCAGTTTGATGATGTCTGAGGTCAAAGGTCATTAGAACAGCCCCCGAGGCTAATAAGAGAAATGCCAAGGGTCACTGGAGCATTGGTGTTTTTACATATAAATGTTGCTTGTCTGAGTATTCATTTCAAGACAAATTTAACATTTTATCTCAATTCTTATCACATAAATATTCATGAAAGAAACTATAATGAATTCAAAAAGAAAGCTATTACAGTGAATATTAGGACTGGGCAATATATCAATAATATATCGATACTGTGATATTTATCATCTTAGATTTTGGTTATTGTAATATTTTAAGTGTTGTTTTTTCCTGGTTTTATAGGCAGCATTACAGTAAAGTCATCTATATGTACATTGCTTTATCAAAAATCTCAATGTAAACATTTTGTGAAAGCACCAACAGTCAATCCTACAATATGGTCACATTATCAGCACTGAGGTACCTGTTTAAAAACATTGTGAAATTGGATTTTCTCCATATTGCCCAGCCATTTTGAGTATTTAATTTGGTAGATGAAACCAATAAGCACAAGAAGATTTGCTCAAGTTTAGTGTCTCAGTGGCAAGCTTGATGTTCCCCTTCCTGTGAAGTGTCATAGGACAGCCAGTGATCTACTGGTGTCTCATTAAGAGAGAGCATCCTGTTGTGACTCGATACAATAAGTTAGACTGACTGCACATTGACTGAAGGAAATGCAAAGTCAAATGAGGGAAAACCAAATGGCAAAAATCATAAAGTCAACCAAAAGGTGATAAAAAATCAGAATTATGACTGAGAAATGAACTGACATAAGAAAAACACATTAACCAGGAGATGACGTAGGCTGTGGTTTTATGCAGACTTAATCAGTGATCTGTATCCATGAAGTAATAATAGATCACTATCATACAGACAGACATGCCATGCTGAAAAACTACACATACTTCATATCCAATGAACAGTCAGCCAGACACATGGACATACATGCAGTTTATGAGTCTGACAGAGAAATTAGACAGGCCTGAGCAACAGTAACTTCTACACCAGGAGATCCCACAACAGTCACCACAGCAGCTGTTTGAATGTCAGAAACTACAGCCAGGGTTGTTGAGGAGAAGTCAGGACCGACACTTTCCCCTCTGATATCAGCCTGTATTACGGGGCTCACTTTGTGCTGTGGCCAGCTCAGTAGCACGGCAACAGATCCAACAGTGTTCAGTAGCCCCCCTGTTAGTGTGTGAGTCACATAGCAGTGAGAGACAGAGAGGGGAGAGAGGCAGTGAGAGAGAGAGAGACAAGAGTCTGGACTGGAGGCCTTACCCTGGGACTGACAGGAGAAGCCCCCCTGAGGAAGGTGGGTCTCTGGGCCTGTAGCTGTGTCCGGCTCCCCCGGCCCCGACAGGCCCAGGCCCACGGGGAGGGAGAGGTGCTCAGCAGAGGCAGAGGTGGCGGCGGCTGCGGCAGCAGGGGGTGCTGTGGAGGGAGAGGGCACACCAGGAGCCTGGGATGAGGAGGGGGGAGACGAGACGAAGGAGGAAGACGGAAGGGGAGCTATGGGAGAGGGGAGGGGGGGTGGGGTGGGTGGGGGAGGTGGGGTGGGGCAAGCGATGCCGATAGGGGTGTGGCTGTGCGGGATGGTCACAGGAGAAGGTGCGGGGAACATGGGCGGGCCGTTAGGGGCCGGTGAGGGGGGCTTCTGGGTGAGAGGAGAAGGTGCTGCGATCGGGATGAGCGGCCGTGGACCTGCAGCCTTCCCCGGGGGGCTGCTTATCATGACAGGGGGTGAGGGGGGCAAGGGAGTGAAGTTGCAAGCTGACCAAACAACAGACTTTGGTGGAGGAGGCGGAGCTGGGGCAGGGGCTGGGGCAGGAGGCGGGGCTTGGGGGAAGGCTTGCTGTCGCCTTGGGACCGTGGCGTAGTGAGGCAGGACTGGGTGGAAGGCAGAACCGAGCGAGGTGGCGAATCGAGAGGCCGAATGCCTTAGAGGTGGGGTTGGTGGAGTTGTGGAGGAGGGCGATGGCGTCCCAGGTGCTGGGTAAGTGGGCGTGGATGGGGATACGGGTGTGGAGGACGTCCTGCTGTACTCCTGAGGCGTGGGGGTGTACAGGGTGCTTTCGAAAGCTAAATGTACGCCACGCGAATGGAGAAACCAATCAAAGACAAGACAGGACAGAAGGGAAGGAGTGACGGAAGGAAGGAAGGAAAGAAGGTAGGAAGGAAGCAGCCGTCATGCATACAGAAGGGAAAGACAGCAGGTCAGGAGAGAGAGAAGGAAGGAGGGAGGGAGGAAAAAAGAGAAGGGGGCAGATGAAGCAGGAAAAACCAGCACAGAGCTATACCAAAGTTTTATTCCAGGTTGTGTGTATTGTCTCGGGTTGAGGTGATGCTACTGTGTTAGTGGACAGGTGTTAGCACTGTGGACAGAGGCAGAGACACAAAGCCTGTTGGCAGGAGAAGAGGGGAAACTGAGGAGCAAGAGTTTACCATGTAGCACACGACCATAGAATAGTGACCAAGTAGATGCAACTTATCACCAATGACATCAAGCCCGTCCAATCAGCACTAAGACACTAAGTCACATACAGATTTAAACAAATGTACCCAAAGGCCCAACACGCACCACTTCATATAACACCCAACAAAATCAAGTAAGCCAAAGACAAGTGGAACAGAATAACTCTGGAACCAATATCACATCCAACAACCAAAACAAATACTGCAAGTAAATTCAGTGGAGCATGTACATGTCTACCTGGTCTATGTGTCACGTACGTCTATGTGTGTGTTCTCATGCTCACATGTACATTATCATACAACATGTGTAAACCTGGTTTGTGGAAGAATACTGTTGAAAACTGTAACGTCAGCTGTAATTAAGAGGACTATGAATTCATAAACAGATGTCTTTCAACCAATCAGATTGTTGTCGGTACCCTGACAGCTTGCAACTAGCAGCTCATCTTTGACCTTTGTAGGCTCTACTTTTACATTGTCAGTTTTGATTGTGACCGCAGAGGTGGTCTTATTTGCAATGAGAATAAGAATAGAGTTCCAAAAGACTGGGGGACACTCCGAAACACACTTAAAACATTAACTTCTAGTTTAGACTACAGAACTCTTTTGGTGAAGTCTGCATCCTTCTGAGTAAAGTCATCAGTTTTTCAATCTCCCATTAGTTCCTCATTATTCCAGGGCAAGCTGATGCAAATTCATTTAAACAAACTACTTTTTTCCACCATTTGTAGCCATGCTATTGCAGCAGCACAACTCTTGAGACGGCAATGTGGGTCTTTCTGTCAGTATATCACATTGGTCCAGACTCAAATCACTTAACATCTACTTAAATGGATTGCCATGATATTCTGAGAGGAGGAATCCCACTGTCTTCTCATTTGTGGATTTAAATGTCTATTGGATGGACTACCATAAAATTAGGTGATCCTCATCTCTCGTGTCATCATCAGGTCAGAATTAAAATGTGTGCAATTCCTAGAGTTATGACCCCAAACTACAGAAGGTCCCATCAGCCTCAGCTATACTTTGCATTTAGTGCAAATGGGAGAAGTTTGACGAGAGGGCTTCAGTTTATTCATTTTAACCTAAAATAGGCTTTTCCCCTTACCCTTTGCCAAGAAATCCCTTGTTTGGCAGAAAGCCCTCTAGGCAAACTTCTCTCAACAGCATGTTTGGTGCTAATTAGGAAATGTTAGCATACTACAACTCTCAACTATGACTGTTAATCTGGCAAGCATTATCACTGCTTAATTTCAGCATGTTAGCATAGTGACATTAGAATTTAGCTCGCAGCATTGCTGTGCCTGAGTACAAAAAGAACCACCGGCATGCCTACAGACTACTAGTGCTATTTTAGAAATGCTGCCATATGTTTTAAGTGAGGATGATGTTCTAGGTGCTGTGAACCCTTCTCTCTTATTCATACTGTTACTTTGTGTAATGTCACTCTTTTAACAATCTCAGTTAAAAGAAAGAGATCACTACTGGTGAAATGAGGTCCTCCAACCCATATGATCACATAATTAGGTCGTTCTTATCCTCTAATGTGACCCACAGGAGTGTTTCATAAATGAATGCTACTACTGGTGGCAAATGACAGAACAGCTTGTATATGAAGGTTCAGGGTCTTGCCTTTCCCTGCGAAGTGAATGTCCTCTTTGCTTTATGTTTTTCTGTGCATTTCCAGTACAGTGAGTAGTGTTGGGCTATATTATATGTGTCATTCACTTTTATAATCACACTACATCCATCTCTTTACTTTACAGGTCTTAATGGCATTTAATAACTTACTGTATTCTTTTATATGGGTTTTATACGGAGTGAGGGGGAGGACTTACTGTCACATACCATTTAAATGTGGTGATTTTGCCTTAAATCCCTTCTCTGTTTCCCTATGTGTCTATCCCAGCTGAGCCAAGCTCTCTCCAACTAATTACCTTGATTGTGTTTGTTTATGTGATCCTCTAGCGCTTAGCGTAGCCTGGACGGTGTTATATGGAGCTGCCATATGTTTTCTGTGTGTGTGGGGATGGTGTAAAGTTGTTAATCCACTATTCACCTTCTGCTCTACTTCCTCTTACGAGTGATGTCATTCTACACTTTCCTGCAGTGCTTATTCTTGTTATTGGAATGAAATTTGTTGTTTAGGGTTGATATGTGTTACTTTTTGCATTGGAGAGTAAGCCATAACACTGGCATAACATTCATGTTTCTGTCTCATACTTTCTGTTCTGAGGGTTTTTTTAATTGGCTGCTGGAAGCCACAGACATATGTCCATTCCACTCATGTTCCCTTACCTGACACATTTACTCACAGACATGGTTCAAATTTAGACATACAGATGCATGCATAATCAGACATGACACACACCTTCTCTCTCTCACACACACACACACACACACACACACACACACACACACACACACACACACACACACACACACACAGCAGGACCAGGAGTGGAATTCACGTGAACACCTAATCAGCAGTCACAAGACAGATAACCTGATGGATTCGTGAGACTGCCTGCCTCTTTTCCAACTCCTCCTCCTCTGTGTGACTTCTGTTCCTCCCAGCTGAGCGGTCTGACAGCTCATGCTGCATTTACCATTTATCCTCTCTAACTGGAGTCAATGCTCATCCCGATTTCCACTCCACTACACACACAAGTTCTCTCTTACATCTCTTTTTCATTAAACCTGAACTCCTCTTTGCGCTTTACTTCTTCCTCTGGCCAACTTTAACCTCTTCACACCACTACACTATACTATCACCTTCATTGTCTCTCTGATTGTCTTCTTCTTTCACTAAACTTTGACCTTTTCCACGTTTTGTCATCATTCCACCACCCCCTCTTCTTTCATTCTCTCCCTCCGTCTCTCTGTAGCTCTGGGCGGGTCATGTGACTCAGAGGCCCCAGCTTTGCTCTGCCATTCCACAACAACCAACACACGATCAGAACACACTGATTACACGCAGCGCTGGCCACGTGCACACAGGAATATTAAGCGCACATGCACACACATGAGAAGACAAAAAAGCCATACTGCAGCCAAGCTCCTCTGCAGCAAACCAACTTCAGTGACAACTTCAACATAAAAAAGCAGTAACAGCAAAAGAAGCAGTAGATCAACCAGACCACCTTAAAAAAAAATCAGATTTCAAAAATCTAACCAAGCCAATTAACCGCTGCGAAACACTTAAACAATAGTGATATTTGAAATACACACTCCTGTGCAGGTGTGTGTGTGTAACACAAGAGATGCAAGACATTATTTATCATGATGATGGGCCCAAACCACACATAAGAGTGACTGAGTAAGGCAGATGACGCCTTCACATTTCGAATTTCACTGTTTTTGTCACTGAGTGAGAAAAATGTGTCCAGCATGTCACTTGTTTCCTCTCAGTAACAGTGAACATATTCAGTATGTGTAGCCATACTCCACAGTGTTTCTAATTAAACAATGCTAAGTAGTTATTTCAGCCAACCGAAGCACCAAATAAGAACGATTCAACAGGAACTTCAGGAAAAGCTAACAACTATACAAAAAATTGCAAAAACTACATACTAAAGAGCCCAGAATAATGAAAGTGAGAGTGGTCGTAACAATTCAGCTACTCTGTGGTAGTGATTACATGACAGTCATTCAAGAACAATTTGTCTGTTAACAGTTCAGTCAGTGTTTCCCACAGAATTAGATCCTATTTGTGTGGGGTGAGGGGTTGGGGGAACAGGTAGCCTCTGTAGCAATTCAAACTCGGCATTCTACCAGCATAAACCCCAGCACTGGATCAGCAAACTTTCTTTTGCTGCTATAATGGGTGTAGCCACTGTGACATCACTCACTGGTTTGTGGAATCCCATCTTGACATCTCGAGTTTGGCATTTTGGCCATCGCCATCTTGGACTGTTTGACCCAGAAGTGACCATATTTAGATGAGAAGCTGGCGCTGTGGAGGAGCGAGGGGTGGATCTGACTGAGAAGCTGAGGACAGTATCGCCCGACAGCCTGTCACTGTAAGTGGCCCGTCCTTAAATGTGCGTAACTTCAACCCTTAATAAAATGAAATCGGGTAAGTTACAAAAAATGAGCCCCCCATACAGCTGTCATAAAAAGGAAAATTAGCTATAAAGAGCAAAATCGTTTTTTGTACCAGCCTATAAACCTGTTTATTTCTGCTGTAAAGTTGGGCATTACAATATTGCAGTCCATGGGTATTGACTGGCTTCGCAGGTCAGCCTCAAGTGGCCATTAAAGGAACTGCAGTTTTTGGCACTTCCACATTTGCTTCATTTTTCAGCCCTGGAGGTTGCCAATTAGTTAGATAGTTAGGTTTGCACTGGCTGAATTCGAGTTGCTCCAGGGTCTAACTGAAGGTCTGTCTTTCCTCCTTGCAAAATTGCTTCCTGGTGGTGGGGAGTGAGACGGAGTGACCACAAGATTTGCTAAGGTTAGCTAGCTAATTCTTGTCTCATTTATGGTCTGATAAACAGAAAGAGACAACTTGGCAAGGAGGGGCTGAGTGAATCCATATATTGTACACAGCTCTAACATGAAATAGGCTTTTACCTATTATAAATATACATATATATATGTTAAAAAAAGAAAACCAATAAGTAGCGATCAATGTTGATGTTGCGGGTAACGCCACATAAAAATAAATGTATGGGAAACACTGCTTGACTTGACTGCTTGAATCTTACACACACACAGGTACACACACAGTTATCCTGCAAGAAATAAACAGCGGTATTGAGCGTTAAATGTTCACATGCTCACATCAAACGTGTGTGTATGTGTGATCCAGTGTGTTTGTTCTGTGTTTGTTATTGTGTATGACAAGTGAAATAACTCCTCCCTCTTATCCTGGGGCATATTCACACACACACACACACACACACACAGACACAGACAGACACACACACACACACACACGCACGCACGCACACACACATATCCCTGGGGGTCTCACCAGCATTCTCCCTGATGATGTATTTTTAGCCTCTGAGTAACGCTGCTGAACAGTGTCTGCCTGCCTGTGTGTGTGTGTGTGTGTGTGTGTGTGTGTTTATACATGCATATGTTAATAGGCCGAGCATGGCACTGAAGCGTGCCACACAACGCTGCCTTCCCTACTGACCCAGTGCTTTAAAGTAGCAAATTTCCCTTCCTATCACACGACCAAACCCTGCTCCATTAAAGCTCCACTTTACAATCACTGTGTTCCACCTGTGGCTCCACCTTGCCCCTGCTGCTGGATTTAAGTCTAACTACATTGGACTGAAAATATTTTTAAGCTTTTTAATCTCTAAGCTTCAGCTATACTAAGTCCACTGGGAGATAATTATCAAAGTTAATAAACTGGGTATTTCCAGGAAGGATTTGCAGAGATCATAATTTCCAATGCCAAGGTGTATAAACCCACCATTACATCTTCATTTTGGATGTGTGTTTGAAGTGTCCGAAGTTATGTGTGTGACTGGTGTAAGGACTGGAGGCGATGTTTCAAAAATAATTCACTCACCCCTGAACACACGTGCAAAGACTTTTCACCCCCCAATGCCCCAGTGCTTTAGCAATCTGTTCATAGCGCCTGTCCAGCCTATGGGCAGATGAGCAGAGTGTGGGCCATACTGTAGCACTAATAGAGGAAGCTAACAAAGCTAGCACTGATTGGTAAATGTAAAATAGATGGAGAGCTGCTCTCCACTCAGAATGTATTCACTTCCCAAGACCTACGTCTGGAGGATTTTAGGATTGTCTCTTTATTGGAAGCATGTTCATCTACAGCTTTAAATTTTCACTAGTCCATGTGAAATGAAACCAGCTTCATTAGCTACGTTAGATAATGGACAAGGATTAAATTAAAACAAAGGACTGCTAAGAAATTGGCATCACAACATTTATATCATGTTTAAGTTTACCTTGCTGTGTCCCAAATCCACAAAACACACATAATAAATCTAAATAGGTTTAAAGTATGTTCACATTACAAAGTGGAGGAGACAGTATCAAAAATACAAAAATTATAACCCAATCGTCAGGAAAAAATGTTTCCACTGGACGTTTCTGCAAACAACAGATACATTACACTTGTATGTTTTTTTTTTGTAGCGGGTACATTAAAACTTCTGGTTTCTCAGTGATGCTGTGGTGGTTTAGGTGTGGTCAGGTTTAGGCACAACACCCACCTAGTGTAGGAAAAGGTCATGTTTTGGCTTGAAACAGCCACATTTGGTGGCACAAAGGCCGCTGGAAAAACTGGGATGGGACAGTGAGAAACACCCGGCCGGTTTCAGTGGCTCAAACGCTGCTGGAAAATGCAGCGATATGTCTGTGAAAAACACCCAGGTTGAGTGTCATAATTGTGGATACATGCTATTCTCCCACAATGCAATGCACAAAGGGAATAGGAGAGCTGCTTAATTTGAAAGTGATCTGTGGATGATTGTAAAACATCTTTGTGTCAACACAGCAGAAAACATAATCAGTCTATTACATTATGGGAAAAGCATTTTGATGTATATTTGAGAAATTTAATTGGTCATGTCATTCAAGTTACTGTTTGATTGGCATGCATTGCTGCGTGTATATTATCATTTCCTGTCAGTATAAGATTTATTTAATGTAAAGTGGAAAAACAGTATACCAAGACTGATATATTAATTCATGTGTGTTATGTATGATTAAGTGTGTCCTATATACAGGTAGGATGCAGCATGGAATTGGGACATGCTGAAATTCAACTCAGTCCAGGTTCGGCATCACAGTTTTTATACAAGTTTAATACAACAAACCACCATTCTGACTCTAAAAGCTCCTCATGAAAATATTCAGCTGACAATCTGCCCTTGCCAAGTTCTCTTCTTGTAGGACACCACGCCAAACACACATAAGAAAACTCTGACAGCCTGCACTGATCTGATGTTAAGAGTAAACATTCACATTGTAACATACTGTAAAACACTAAAACGATGCACATCTTCAGTCTGAGAGTCTCAATATTGGCCCTCAAAAACTCAGTGTGTTTGCATGTATGTCTAAAAGAAAGAAACCAAAGTGCATCACTCACCGGCGTTGGAGATGCGTCTCCCTCTCTCCCAGTCCTGCTGCTCTCTGTCCAACTGCTCCTGCTGCTCCCTCTCTGTCTTCTCCCTCTCCATCAGCTCACGCTCGCTGCGCTCCTGCTGCTCCTGGCGCTCCCTCTCCGCCTGCGCCTCCCTCTCCTGACGCTCCCGTTCCTGACGTTCGCGCTCCTGCCGCTCGCGCTCCAGCATCTCTCGCTCCAGGCGCTCACGCTCCTGACGCTCCTTCTCTTGACGCTCCCTGTCTTGACGTTCCCTCTCTTGACGCTCTCGCTCCTGACGCTCTCGCTCCTGATGCTCCCGTTCCATCTCCTTCTGCCTCTGCAGCTCTTGAAGCTGCCTGGAGGAGGAGAGCAGAGGAAACAAGAGAGCAGAGGAAACAAGAGAGGAGAGGAAACAGGAGAGGAAAGGAGGAGAGAGGAGAGGAGAGAGAAAAAGAAAGGAGAAGGGAGAGGAGAGGAAACAGGAAAAGAGAGGCAAGGAGAGGCGAGGAGAGGAGAGGAGAGGAGGAGAGGAGAGGAAACAAGAGAGGAGAGGAAACAGGAGAGGAAAGGAGGAGAGAGGAGAGGAGAGAGAAAAAGAAAGGAGAAGGGAGAGGAGAGGAAACAGGAAAAGAGGCAAGGAGAGGCGAGGAGAGGAGAGGAGAGGAGAGGAAACGAGATGAAAGGAGGGGAGAGCAGAGGAGAGGAGAGGAAACAGAAGAGGGGAGGAGACAGGAGGGGAAAGGAGGTGAAAGGAGTGGAGAGGAGAGGAGACAGAAAGGAAACAGGAGAGGAGAGGAGAGGAGGAGAAGGGAGAGGTGAAAGGGAGAAGAGAGAGGAGAAGAGGGGAGAGGAAACAGGAGTGGAGAGGAGACAGGACAGGGAAGGAAACAGGAGAGAAGTGACAGGAGAAGAGAGGAGATGGGAGAGGAGAAAGGGAGAAGAGGAGAAGAGGGGAAGGAAACAGGAGGGAGGAGAAAAGGAGAGGAGACATTAATGCAAAACCATTATCTTACTTATGATCTTTTTATAATACTTCCACTACCAATGCTTGAAAAAGATTAAGTGTAAGATAAAAGAGGGATTGATGTGGAGAAAATATTTGAATGAATACAAGCAGTAAATTAGTGTGGTGTGTGTCTTGACCACCCTCTGACCCACAGGCAATTACTGTTGTCATTATATAAGTTAAAGCTATTTTGGGCGCATCAAAAACACAGTGAGGACTGCCTGTGGTGAAAAGACTCTCTTGGCCGCACACTGCTGAGAAGAGCCAACAGTCTGTCTGACAGACGAGATAGAAGAAAAAAGGCGGCTTAATAAATTGATCCCTCTTTTTCTTTTTGGATGCAAAATCATTACACGTGATGTTAATGAACCTGGAGTATGGTGTGTTCAGGAAGCTTTTCCTGGAGGTATTAAATGCGTATTGTGCCTGCAGAGCCAGGTTTAATCACTAGGTGTCAGCAGAAGGCAGCAGTAGAGGGACCTGTGCATGTGCAGCAGCGGTGGAGGGAAACAAGAATGGACCATGTAAGCAGAGTGTGTGTGTGTGTGTGTGTGTGTGTGTGTGTGTGTGTGTGTGTGTGTGTGTGAGTGTGGGTATGCATGCATGTGAAAATGGCAAAGTGTGTCAGAGAAAAGCAGCCATTTCCCATTTACTATATCTGACATTTGATGAAAGAACTATAGCGATCCCTGCGGGGAAACTGGGTGTTGTTTGTACAAGAATATCAAATACAAACAAGACATAAAGAACAACTGCCACCAGAGGTTATACAGACTACACCATGGAGAGAGTGACTGAGTGAATACATGTTCTTCATTTAAAACATGAAATTAACATCAGAATAAAATACTCAAGACACCGAAAACACAGCATATAAAAAACATACTGTACGATACTCACAGTAACAGGTACACAAGTGTCTTGTAGATGTATAAATGGAAAGCTACACAATCCGCCCTTCATCACAACAACTGACAGGTAGTGTGAAGGATTTTTATGAACAAATAAATTGTACAGAGAGGGTGTGTGTTGGTATGAAAGGGGGGGATATGAGAGAGCTAAGATGTGAGGGGGAGAGCAGATGCAAACTGTGGGAGGTTGTCATCTGTCAGGTTCTCACACACACACACTCACACACACACGGTTCCCAGCAAATCTGTCATTTCATTGGAAAGACTCAACTGTCTTGTCACATTCTATGATTTACTTGGTCATAAATCACATTGGCTGTAAATGAACGAGTGTTACATTCATAAATTACACAAGCAGGGAGGGAGATGGTGGGATATGGAGCTAAATGCCAACATGCACTTTCTCATTTTGACACACACACAAATACACACACGCACACCAGGTCATCTGCCCTCACTCATCCTGTTCTGTTGACAGTTGACTCACGGCTAAAAGTCAATCATCAGCATAAATGTTGCTTAATGTAAACCCTTTTCTCCCATCTGCCCCGGTGACACACACAAACCTCACTCCACCAGTGACACAGACACATGTCTCAAGGCATGTCTGGACCAGCAGGTTCACACACACACACACACACACACACACACACACACACACACACACACACACACACACACACACACACACACACACACACACACACACACACACACACACACACACACACACCTGTCATCATTGTGTTCCCAAGTCACGCTTTGGGAATAGCTCCAGTGCATCTGTGAGAAACCTTTCTGCTTCCGCTGAGTCACCCAACAACAGACAGACATGGTCACTACATCACTGTCACCATGTCAAATACAGACGTGCACTTTGAACAAATGTAATTTTCCTTTTTCAAACCAAGGACAGCAGGTGACTTAACTCACTAAATCCAGGAAAACACAACAGTTTTAACCCTACACATTTGGCATGCTCATCTTTAAGATTGTTAAGAGTTGGCAGTAGTCTGCGAAAATCAAGCCATCAAGAGAGTTGACACATATTGGGACAACCTGTTCTCATTCCTAGGTAGTAAAATCTGATATTAACATGCGAGGTACCCTTTGGCGTCTGTATGAAACATGCAGCGGTCTCCTTGGTTAAACATGTTGCAACATGTGGCTAACATTGTGAAACTATCGTGCTTAGTTTTAGGCAACAAAACTAAATGGTTAGGTTTAGAAAAAACATCATAGGTGATGTGATGTTTAACGTGATGCTAATATGTGACGTGATGTAACTATGTGAATACATGTAGGCTATTTAATTTATTTAAGGTTAGGTTAAAATATCTCAAAGCAGACTTTTGGTTTCACACACAACACAAACAGCAGTGTCCTGGATAAAAGTCCTAAAGTCCAAAACTAAAAAAATCATCATGGTTCTGGGATAAAATAAAAGTTTGTTACAGGAAGTGGCTACATAACATATATACTGCTATTTTAAATAACTCAATGTTGACTTTTGGTTTCACCAAAAATATCATTTAAAGTCTTGCTATATTTATCTGAGAATAAAAAAATTAATTTTATTCCCTCAATGTCAATTTTTCTCCATAGTATCGAAAATGGTGTTGAATATCGATATTTTTCCAGGTATTAGAAATTCAAGAGTCATGACCTAACTACCTAGTACCACAGATGTGTTTGCACATGCAAAAATGTGAATACTGGTTTCATCAAAATCAATGTGTGAGGGCTACATGGGGTGCATGTTGGTGTTTATTGACTTGTGGTAGTCATTAACTCTTTTCAAACTTAGTCCAAATGACACACATCTCAAGTGACCAACAGTATTGAAGGTTTAAATAAATAAAAAATATACTGAGATAAAAAGGGAGGATATGTTTTCTTAATTGTCAGACTAATACTTTATTTTCTGTCTCCAGAAGGTACCAGGATCGCTGCAAGAGGTGAAACCACACTCTAGTCTGAGCTGTCATGATTAAGGGAAAGCTGTTTCACGGTTTGTTTCAGCATGTCAACAAATTTAAACATTACGCAGTGGTTAAAGGGTAAATTTGCCACTTTTTATGTTGATGTCCAATCAGTGTTGAAATTAATGTAGCCAACTGTAGCAATAATTTCCTCAGTGCCTGCTACACTGACCGAAAAGGCGGAGTTAAGCAGCTACAAAAACTGTTCTTCCTGCATGCCGCCCTGCGTTTGATGTGGCAGTGACGTAGTTGGAAGGATGAAGAGTGACAGGCTATTTCAGCATGAATAGATGTGCTCTGGATGCCACTTAAAAATAAAACTGCCTTGATCTCTTCACAATCTAGCTATGTGTCTAACAGTGAAAACAGCATCCCAAAATAGGATACTATGGATGACGATACATTCTATAGTGGGTTGTTTTTTTTACAGTGATTTGGCTGACTTGGATATTCAGCCGTATTGACTCATGCCAAGATGCCTATTAGTTAAAGGCTGAGTGGAATTATTGTGAATGGTAAAACCAGAAGGAGTGAAGCTATAATGTGCTGCCACTGACAGCGTAGAAAATAAGAAAGAGTTGTTGCAGCCTTGGTTCACGGTGGTTCGGATTACGGAGCCTGTGTGTTTTTATTTTATCTTGTGCAACAGCAGGCTACACTATGTTTTGGCCCGGCGTCAGTAGCTTGTGTACAATTTATTCTGGTACATGTGCTGGCATAGCTCCGCAAGCAGGAGAACTAAGCGTCTCCATCTATAACACACACTGAGGAATTTATTGCTTTAACTGACTACATTTACCATCGACACTGATTGGACATTCACATAAAAGTTGATGAATGCTTCCTTTAATGAAGGAAATCTGAACAAAGATGACAAATCTGCATAAGTCAGTCATTAAATATGGATTCTTGGAACCCATCAGCTTTCGGCCTGATGACAATACAGTCTCTGGGGGCAATGGCCAATATTTCAGTGGTTCTGGTGATCAGTCAGCAGAGATCCAGGCCAAAACTTCTTCTACTGCGCCAATTTTTTTTTAAAGCTCAGTTAGCAACTAGAAACAGGTCCAGACAATAATTTCAGCTAATCTCTATAAACAGATATCTGCTTATCAACACAGATAAGTCAATAAAAAGCTGAATTGCTGTCAGACGATAGCCAATAATGAATATAAGTAGCACCAAAGCTACAATTCTTCAAACCTGCTGTGACACAGCTGCAGAGACCTCAGGGACTCAGATTCGCCCATCAGCTCCACAGGATTATCCTTATGCAAGGCAAAGGTGTGAAGGAACTTTCAGAGGATGTCTGCATCTCCCTTACTCCCATATCCCTTCCATACAAGAGTAGTCTGTCTTGTTTCATCTTCGCCACAGAGAGAGAGAACGGAAAGACAGAGATACTTCAACATCACACACACCGTGGCACCATCCGGGCCCAATATACATGCATGGCTGCTCCCTCACACACACGCACATTCACCAACTGTCCCAGTTCTCACGGTTTCTCAGTGGTCCATTGATGTAATTACAGAAACACAGGGGTAAGCTGGATTTACGGCCGATGGAAGCGTAGCAGGGCCGTGTCTCTGAGGAATCTACAGTCTCTTCTGGGGGCTTCCCTCATCTACACTAATATGTTATTTTCTCTCATGGCAAATGAGTCCCTGTGGGATCCTCTGCACTGTAAAAGCAGCTTCAGGATTAAATACAGCTCATGATGTAATGGTGTGACAGTAGTAAAATCAGTCTAATCAGGCAGATCAGAGGGGGGTTCCACATTTTATATTCATGTTGCTCTTTTCTATGCAAAGATGGCTAAATATGCCAACAGCCAGCAGCCAAATGCTGGCAGGATGTAGCTGGTGCAGCTGGTGCAATTTGTCTACCAGTAAAGTTGGCAGGTGAGCGCCATCTTTTCTGTTCAAAACCCATATGTGATTCGTTAAGCAGTGAGAAAAATTACCCCACTATAGTGTCTGCTGGATGAAAAGAGAGTTTGCTGTGCTGATTAGCACGTCAGCTGTTGTCTAAATGGGGTTAAATGGCTGGAGGAACACATTCATATTAGCAACATGCCATGTGGTTTAAGTATGGCAGTCAAGTAACGAAGGCAGCAGGGGGTAAAGTCTCTCACATCCAGGTGTCTTATATCCATCAATATATTCATTTTACTCCATAATACATCACAGACTTCTTTTCTTAGAGAGTTAACTTGAGAAAAACCAAGTTTAAGTGGCTGGCTGGCAAGAAGACACACACACACACACACACAGACAAAATAGGACTTGGACAGAGGGTCACGGGTGGGGGGGCAGGTGGTGATGCAACCTACAGGCAACATACATTTCTCATTTACTCAGAGCTAAGTACAGAGGAGCTTCAGCTGACAAGACTATATATCGACAGCTTTATGGTCTCAGCCAGTGCTTAAACATCATCATTAAATGGCCATGGTGCAGCAAAGTTCATTCTCACACGTGGAAGGGCTGAAGGAAAGTGTCTTGACAATTGTGGTAATAAAATAATGAGTGTCTCTCCACATAAAATATCCACCTATTGCCAGTCTCTCTTACTCAGCGCTGGCGACAACATTTAAGGGGACATATTATGCTCATTTTCGGGTTCGTATTTTGTATTTCTAACAGGACATGTTTACATGCTTTAATTTTCCTCGTACTGGTTGTGGTGGAACACCTGCATTCACCCTCTATCTGAAACGCTCAGTTTTAGTGGCTGTCTCTTTAAACCCCCCCTCCCAAAAAAGCCCAGTTTGCTCTGACTGGTCAGCATTTCCGCATCTCCTGTAACTCAGCATTTTAAGTCTTCAACTTGTTTGAACAGCTGATTAGATTTTGTTGATCTGGATCTACCCTTCCTGCCATTTCATTTCTGTCAGTTCTGACAGTTCCAGTTTCAATCCAATCATTAATATTCACAAGCTAAGTTTTTCTGGACTAGTTTATAGTTTACAGACATTAGTGTGTCTGGAGAGTAAACTGCTGTGTCAGGACTAACCCAGTACTAAGAATGAGCAAGTCTACATTAAGAGGCGGTAAGGGTGGTGGATGGGTCAATACAAACAAACACAGGACTTTCACTCATGACACCACTGTCAGTTTTGTATGTTTATGTTTTTTTCTAAACCTAACCAAGTAGTACTTCTGCCTTAATCTAAAGTAGTTGCCAAAACCAAAATTTCCTGAACACAGATGTTTATTGTGAAAATATGCTGTTGCATGTTACAAGTGGAGACTGACACGTAACAAGCAGAAACCTCTATGTCCAAAATTGCTAGCCATATTTTAAAGCGTAAGGCTACTGACCAAGCTGCTGTATTTGATGAGTTAGAAATGAGGACATGTTGTGGAGGACTTAGTATCCGAGTGTCACCAAATCTGGTTGCTTTGGTGTTCAGGGTTAAGGATAGGAGTTTCCTGTTCAGCATCCTGTACTGGGACATTTCTACAGGACACACCTGTTACCTTTCAGTCTCCATATCATCTAAGCTACCATGTCCTCTGTTTCCAGAGAGACTTCTGCTGTAGGAGCAAATTCCAACAGAGAAAAGTCAACTATCAGAGTCAGTGTAATTTGTCTTGTGCGTTGCCTCATTTTTTCTCATTACACCCGTTGGAGAAAGGGTGTACTTGCTGAATCTGTCCTAATTAGAGCAGAGAGGCAAACTCAGCTGTACTGATGTCTAGTTGCACTGCTGTTTCCTTTGTTGTGGTTAAATGTTTGTGGTGGCGTTGATGAATGTCTTCTAGCTCAGAGGCTTTTTAAACTCTTGACTGTTGGCCAAATTTGTGCTGAAAGGACGATAGAGTTGTGAATTAGTTGCTTTAGGATTCCTGCTAGAATAAACAATGTTCAGGGCTGGTTGCTGCACACACACACACACACACACACACACACACACACACACACACACACACACACACACACACACACACACACACACCTACCTCACCATGTCATTTATGGAGTAACACACGCACACAGCATTCCCCTAAGCAGGAGATCATGACATTCCAAAACAATGTGAACACACACTTAAAATAACCTGTCTGGAGAGAAGTGTTGGAGGTGCACAGACTCTTATCCCCCCCCTTACACACCACAAATTACATTAACATCTTCACATCTGTCTATATGTATTACGTTATCTCACATCTTTTGGATTATTATCCCTGTATATTGCACATAGTCTCTCTACTGTGGAATTTTGCACATCCCCTGATTAATACTTTTGCACATGCTGCACAAAACTGTACAGCTGTCTTATTTTAAAACAGTAATATGGTACATATTTTTCATAGTATTTTGTTTAGGGCAATTTTTCTGTTCTATTTTTCTGTTTCTTGACTTTTGCTTTTATTTGCTCTTAATATGTTTATTTTATGGTACCAAACACGGAGCAAATTCTTGTATGAGAAAACCGACTTGGAGGTAAACCTGTTTCTGATGATTGTGTGTGTGGATACATTTGGTACATGTCTGTGTTTGTGTGTGTGGAGGTGAACATGGAGACAACTCAGTGAGCCTGTTATTCCTCAGTGAGATGGACAGGACAGTGAAACTAAAGCTGATTAACCTTTATTTACAGCAGATATGCTGACTTGTCAGTCACAGGTGTAATTGCTGCATTGCATTGCTACAATTGTTGGAAAGGAGTCATTACTAATGGCATTACACCCTCCTGTCTATTTCCTGCTACAGTATGTCAAATTGTATCAGGTCTGTTACTCTGACTTATTGAAAGAGTGCTCTGATCAAGACTGAGAATATCAAGATTTATATTGGAAAGCAAAACAAAAGAACTAAGAAAAGCACAACATGGTCTGAGTTTTGATGGAGAAGAAAAGACAAAAGGGGATACAAAGTGTGTCAAAAGTGTTTTTGCAAAACATTTTGATGTCACAGTAAAGTTGACCTTTGACCTTTTGAATATACAATATATTTACAATATATCCTATTAGACATTTGTGTGAAGTTTTGTCATAATTAGCGTAAGAATCTTGAGTTATGGCCAAAAACATGTTCTGCAAAGTCATAATGATTTTAACCGACAACCAAATTCTAATCAGTTCATTCTTGAGTCCAAGTGAACACTTGTGCCAAATTTGAAGAAATTCCCTTAAGGCATACTTGAGGTATCGCCTTCATGAGAACGGGACAGACAGATGGACAGACGATCAGAGTCAAGGCAAAGTGATTCTTGAGGGGGAATGACATCAAAAGTTAAAGAGCCACTGAAAAGGGCCGGTGTACCAGGGGCATCCATCAAAGTCTGTTAAGTGATACTCACAGTTTGGCCAAAGTACAGCGAAATACCTCTGACTGGAGGGTAACAGCACAACACAAGAACACAGTACTTAACCGCTTTTTAATATAAAATGATAAAAGAATGATTGAAACATACTGAGGATACGGATGTGAAGAGGTTGAGATTTTCTCTGGACATGTGATACTTTTTTGCACCATTGGAATTCACTGTAAATGAGAGACATTAGAGACTTTTTACAGTCACCTTTAGTGTCTACAGGGAGAAAGATTTGAGTCGAGTATCGGTTTCACAGTAAACAATGTAACCATGAACTAAGGGCAATGAGCACCGTTAATGTATCTTGTCTCTTCAACGTGACCAATGTAGTGACTCCCACATGAAATTCCCCCCTCCGTCTGCATTGTCTACATATTTCCCACCTCTGATGGGTGAACCTCAGACAGGTTTCTCTTCCTTCCACGTCCCTCTCTGCCTTGCAGGGAAACGTTACAGGATTCAAAGCTGTGAAAAGCCTCCTGCACGGTTAAACTGGCGTCTCACTCGCCTCCTGACAAGAGTTGCCAGGGAAACCGTTGCTAAGGGAGCGTGGGCGGCGGCACGGCCTGATTCCCCACACGCACATAGACATAAGTACACATGCACACATATATTCCTTTCCTCTTTACATCAACTTACTATGACTGAGGTGGAGACGCTCGGAGGCAAAGTCAAAGAGGATTTGGGGCAATACTGGAAACATCAAATGGCTTATTGTCAAAACTAAGAGCCAAGACACATGAAGGAGGACAGCTGAATAGACAGAATGCAAATAACATTACAATAGGATCAGCAGTTTAAGGGTATGAAAATAAAAGACTTGCAAAGACCCTCAATACCATTTCATTGTTTGAGTTTATTAGTTAGGAGTGTATTCATTAGCTACAGAAATTATTACAAAAACTGCAGACTCAGCAGTAGAGATAAACCTAAGGGATTTATCCAACCAACCAGGATGTGAAATTAAATGCTAGTAAATTGTTGGCAGTGGCGGGTAATACCATCAGGCCATCCGCCACTTTGGCAGACAAGGAAAACACACAACTGAAAGACATGTTTATTTAGGTTAGCGTACGATGGGACAGAGCTACACATGTAAAAGTCGTTCACACCTGCCACATAAAAACAACGCTATGGGCTGTAAAATAATTTGTTTCGAGTTGAAGTTCTAGGAATTCTAACCAATAACCATCAATAAATAGACATCACTTACTACCTCACATAACTAACTCACTAACCTGATGGAATAACTCGTAGCAAGTGTATGACAGAGTGAGAGACAGACATGAGCTCAGAGCAGACAGGTGTTGGTGATCGGAGCAGAGGAGAAAATGAAACGACACAGAAGGTGAGAATGTAGTCGGGTCAGTTGGAAATATACATCCTCAGGGACAGCGTTGTTGGACAGGTGTCTGTATTACAGTCACAGCCTGGAGACACTTCCATGCTGCTCTGAGAGCTGCCATCATCAACCCACCGCTGATTCGTCAACCAGCTGTGACACTGTAACAGAGCTCCTGATGACGCACACCGTGTTCTCTTTGCTCCCGTCAGTCTAATGACAATTAGTGACCACTTTGCTTTTATAACACGCCCATCATACATGCTTCATGCTGTCTGGCTGAAGAACAGATAATTACTAGTGATTTTTGTATGTAATTTTGTATTACTGACACCCAAAGTTGCAGTCATTTCCAATTAAAAACAAGTCAACGGTCTGAAATCGCTTCCTGTTCACTCATTCACTACTCTGTCATTGTCACATCTGTAAAAAGCTGCACAGACGAATTCAGACACTGAAATAATTTGGCAGGTTAATTTAGTAAAATACAAATAGTATAAAAAAAAGTACAATGGAGTAAACGGGGTGGCTTTTTGCAGCCATGCTAGCAGCTCTGTGAGGCTGCACCTAAGTACAGCAGTGTTTTGAACTAAATGCTAACAAGCTAACAATGATAATGTTAAAATAGTGATTTTTAGCAGATATGTTTACCATCTAGTTTAGCATAATAGCATGCTAACATCTGCTTATTAGCACAACAAAGTACAGCCCAGGCTGATGGGAGTGTCGTTACATTTGCAGATATTTAGTCATCAACCAGTAAGAGCAAGGAAAAAGTAAAAAAGTATTCCCCTCACTGTTGGTCAGTTGTTCTTTGTTAACATTACGGTAGTCAGAACTTCATCAGGTAAGGACTGTAACGAAGCTCATGAAGTGAGTACAAGTGACCAACAGTGAGCAGGATTCTTTGGTTTCTTTTCTAAAATGAGACAAAAAATATCCATTAGTGTCATCTATAAAACTTCTCACAATACTATTTTTAGTTGTAGCTCATTGTTAATGTTAGCACATTTATACTTCTATCATGTTGTATGTGCTGGTGCTTCTGCCAGACAACAGCGATTTTTTTACACTGGCTTAACCATTTTCAGAACACTCAGAAGCTCAGATTCACACTTACATTTCAATATGTGATGCAAAAACACATCTCATACAGGTAGAATAACTATTATTAAAAAACAAATTAAAAAAAAAAAAAAAAAACAGCAAGTCACATTACAATAGCTTGTGAAAAAAATCACTGAATACAAAACAGACAGTGCAAGTAGCTTCACTTCAGAAGTGGTCTCCATAAGTTTAACTGAAAATCAAATAAAGTAGTCACAGAAAAGTCAACGTTCTTCACACAATGAATTACCTGTACTGACAAACTGGTGCATTTTAAGTAACTTCCATACACAAATACTCACACTAAATTACTGTAGAATTCTCAAGGTCTTTCAAAAAAACGAAAAGGAATTTGGAATGCATGATATAAGATTTTTTGCCGATATCCGATATACCAATATATAACAACGACCAATACCGATATCAATACATCCACCTTTTCCCCACCTGATTTTGGTGGCCATCAGGTCTCATCTGTAGTGGAACTGATATCACATTATACATGCATACTCTTATCTTGATGGCCCACCAGCAGATGGAGACATAAAATACAATGCTTTTCAATGTATATTCATTCATTGTGTAAATTTATTAAAACCATGTTGGCTGATTCAAATAGTTCATTTTAAAGCCAATATTGGACGATACTGATGACATGCCAATATTATCATGTATCCCTAAAAAAAATGTAATATGACTATTAAACCATAAACTGAAAGATAACATTTGAAAAATTACCAAACTGCATTGCTGCTGTTACACAGGTAAGACTTGGCACTGAAGGACTAACTCTGAGCTGCTCTTCTCCCGCTCAGTTCTATGTCTGCCCACTTAGCACAAACTAACACAGCTGCTGCTAACATTTGACGCCAAGCTGTTTAAAAGTATCAAAACCACTGCATGAACTTTATTTTATAAACATTACTTTATACATTGAACAAATACTGACCTTCAAAATCAAGTGCTCATGTCCATCCTGAACTTCTACTTATTTTTCTGCTATAGTCTGTCTGAAATCATGAGTCTCGATATGTTAATTTCATCCTTCCCACAGTCAGTTGATACTTAATTTGTTTGATATAACTTTTGTTTCATTTGTCATTAATCACATATGTGTTATTCATCTGCTATAAGGCTCAATTCACTGCACAATTCACTAAATATTATTAAATCTTTCACACTCTAACAATGACATGATTATTATCATTAGTCTTCGCTTGTATACAGCTTTTTTTTTTCCTTGAGCAAAAATGATTTTTGCCACTTTGCCACAAGTGACAACTGTGCTAAATCTCCAGGGACACTGAAGGCTGGCGAAATCTGTTGGCCAGCTGGACTGTACGGATCGACTGATTGGCTCACAGAACCAGGAAGTGCTGTATGAATGGATAAGAGCCCAGATGGACCATATGGACCTACTCAAGTGAGGATCCAGTCCAAGAGTGCAACACACACACACACACACACACATACACACACACACACACACACACACACACACACACACACACACACACACACCATGTGTCATGTGTCCCACTAACATCAGACCCCAACCCTGTTATCAAAGCCAAGCTAACATATTGGTTTTACAGATGATTCTGTGTGTGCGTGTGTGTGTGTGTGTGTGTGTGTGTGTGTGTGTGTGTGTGTGTGTGTGTGTGTGTCACTGTCATTTGGGACTATATTCAGATGTCAACACGTGTTCGTGATGATGTGCAACCCACAACAGCTGCCGGTGTTTTCATCCTCTCAGTGTTAAATACCAGCAGCTACGTGCTAACAGCTAACACAAATCTAACACACTCTATTTCCTTCCTATTTCTCCATCCTCACTTTCATTCAAGACCATGCAACACATTTTCTCTCTCTCCCAACACACACTCCCTTGCTCCCACGCACCGCACAGCTATTTATACCGCAGCCTATTATTTCCAGCTCATGTCTTTTTAATCTGAGGGTAGCACCCTGCATTTCTGAACAGGTGGTTTATCCGCACTCTCTCCCTCCGCCGCCTGTGACTTCGCTCACGCACGCAGTGAATATTTACATCGATCCATCAATCATCGCTGAAGCATCATGTCCAGCCTGCTCCACCTCTTCTTCAATCTCTGTCTCCATGAAAGGGAGGATTAGAGAGGAGATGGAGAAGGAAATAGCTGAATGGAGGTGGGGGAACAGACATTGAGAAATAAAGATGTAACTCATATTTTCCTGCCGTCATGTGACGCTGTGGAAAACCCCATTACAGAAGCATTTGAATTGTCCGGCCACTCCATGGATGAATGATCTCACTCTTCAAAAGAGTGAGCAAGAAGAGGCCACACTGACGACTGTGGAACGTGTTTGACTGTGTGGTCACTGAGGAATGAGGTTAGCTCATCTTATTTAATGAGGCGGAGAGGAACATCACTGTCAGTCATCCGCATCTCCAGTTCTTTGTTTCCTCTCCTCTTCCGTCTCCATATCAGGCCACAGGGCTCACCATGACACACATTCCTGAAGAAAAGCATTAGTGATGGAAGACGTAGCCAAACATCAGCTGTTGTGTTGAGTGAGCTCACACTCGTGGTCAAAGGGCAAATTAGGAAAATCCTTACACAGGATATTATCAGGATATTATCCCTTTGTTAAGCTTTGTGTTTCTACAATGGGCTGACTGTGTCACCACAAATTTTAGATAGCGTTCCCACCAAGAAGTATGTCAGCATCTCCTCTTTCTGGGGTGGGATGGAGGTTGGCAGCTGTATCCTTTTATCAAAGGCAGAGACAAATGATCTGGAGCGATATCTGTCAAACAAGCTAATTCTGATTGAGCGTTTGAAGTGATGTCAAGGCAGGTACCAGTAGCTTTCTGCAATAAAGGGTCATCCCCGCAAACTGATAACTGTAACCATAACAATGCGAGCATCCACACTGATGAATCATAACATTTGGTAAACAGTGGCACCAAGCATACGCTGCGCACTCCAGCTGCGACGCCCTGTAAATTTAGATGGACTGTGATTGGCTGTCAGCATTTCTATCATTCATCAAGTCACTCTGAAAGTGATCCCAACGATATTGTTTGGCATTGGCATTGCTGTTATAGTTATGGTGTGGACTCCACCATTCACTTGAGTTAGAATCATTTTTAGAATCATGTTTTTATAGTTATCGTTTATAGTTTTTATAATTCAGAGTGTTCGCTCCAGCCTGAGGACAGTTAAAGTAGTTAAATACAGATAAAGAGAGCTTGTTGGTTTGATTCAGTTTAGTCAGGTGGTTAACAGAATAACTCACAGGGCAGCCAAAGCTACAAAGTCATTTATGTCACAAATTAAAATCCTGGAAATGCTTTGAAGAAGGCGTATGATTTAAACTTTGGACTGAAAAATAATTTTAAACAGATGGTGTGCAGATGCTTTTCTCAAGGCTGAAATACATGGGGCAGGGACATGTTATATAGGTGGAGCAGGATGTCTGGCTGCTAGACAGAATCTGTCTTTGTAGCGTGTGGTTGCTGCCAGCTTCACTGTGTGCACACTGCATTTTTCCAAGTGATAATGCAGTTTGGGTTTGGAAGCGTACTCTAAATTAACTGTTAATTAATTAACTGCATCGTTTTAACAACAGGATGCATTGATTTGATTGATTTACTTTAATGTGAAATGTCAAAACATCCACTAGGTTGCTCTGCTGCTTCCCATTGCCTCTGGTAGCCTACAGTAAGGTATTTGTTTCAATGGTCTTTTAACAGACTATACTTGTATTTACACAATTTTATACAGTTTTTACCGTTCAGAGTGCCACATGGCTCGCGGCTTTCATGCTTAGTGTAGCAGCGTTCGTTCATTATAATGGACATGCTCTGCTGCGGGATGTGCGTCAGACTTGTTGCACCGCATCCATTGCCTATGTATTTTGGCCATCAGGGCATCTTCAGGAATAGACTGCGTCCGCTGACAGCATCATGAATTGCACATCATTTGTAACCACAATCTGCCCCGTCACAAGGTCGGATTCAAAAAAGACATTGCGCTAATGATATCCATGATTATCCATGTCGCAACGATAAATGTTGCCTTTGCGCCAAACAGACAGTAGGCAGAACAATGGCAGAGAGAAAAAGAAAAGTGAAATTTTCCGACTGGAGCTACAGGCTGTGACAAACAAGGTGCAGAAACATTCCTCAAAACTTCAAGCAAGGAAGTTAAACGTAACAGAGAGAAACCGTAATTTAGGCTCTTCAGTTACTATCAACTCAAAAAACAATTTGAGTGCAACTGCGTTTAGCTATCAGCGCTGATCTTTGTGAAATGGATCATTTATGAGGCTCATTTGCACAAAAAGGAGCTAATTTTGCACCACATGTATACTTATCACCTAGTTTAAATATATGCACCAAAACGCCATTTGCTTGGCATAAAAGTTTGGGGTGCATGTCACCCTTAGTGGGTACTTTGAGACTTATACGGTTTCTTTTTGTCTTATGTGTGCAGGTTTAGCAGCTGCAAAACTACTCAATCCTTCTGTGAACTCCAAGTTAGTCTGTAAAGTGACTGGATTACCGACAGCGGCGTTCTGATTAGATGTGAAACAGCTGCTCAAAAACAACCTGACCATGTTTGTTGGCAAAATAGACCTCCATCTTCCAAAGCTTGCAGCGAGTTAGCTTTCCTTTTAAAGAAGCAGAAGGGTGCTGCCAATTCATTTCTACACTCTCCTCCTCCTCTCACTTCTTTCATCCTATTCTCACTTTGCTCCACACATCCTTTACTCGCTCTTGCACCCGGCTGATATTGGCCTCTGTATTGGCGGATGACCTCAGTCACTGATCCACTCGCTGCCTGTCTGTCATCCGTTGCTAAATATGGAGTCGTGACCGGAACCGAGGGGAGGCGAGGAGAAACAGAAAGACAAATGAAGCTAGACGGAGACAAAAGGGTGAAAGCGAGAAAGCGGGAGGAAGGGAGGAAAAAAAGAAAGAAATGGAGAAGAAAGGGAAGGCAGAGCTGGCAGCCAGATCCATCAGGCTCTCGCAGACCTACAGAGTCTGTAAAATTCCTGGCAGATCCGAGTTCACCTCAAACACATTGACTCACACCTGAAGAATGCTTTACTACTTGTGTGTGTGTGTGTGTGTGTGTGTGTGTGTGTGTGTGTGTGTGTGTGTGTGTGTGTGTGTGTGTGTGTGTGTGTGTGTGTGAGTGTGTGTGTGTGTGTGTGTGTGTGTGTGTGTGTGTTTAAGACATAGAAAGATAGAGAGAAACACAGCGCGTGTCTGAAGGACGATAGAATGAACATGTGTTTTAGGATAATCTATATTTTAGCATCAATCAACACAGGTAATGTTAGTGACCAAACCAATATGGCCGCCTCACCTCAGTCAAAGCCCCTCGTTATGTTATTAAATGTTTCTAAAACCCGAATTTCATGAATATAGTGTTCCATTACTTGTGCATCATATTTTAACCCTCACATGACCAACTTATGTTGTCCACTGAATGCTCGCACATCATGAGCATGTATACTATTTCATCTCTATCATCCATCACATATGAGGTGAACACTACAGAGTAACCTGTTGAGTAGTGAATGAGTGACTGTTGGAGGGGCATCAGACACAGTCAAAGCTAATTTACAAATTTAAAAAATAAATTGATGTTTAAATATGGGGAGCACATTTTATAAAAGCAACCGTTCATAGTGTTGCACATGTTTGTTCACATGAAAATCAACAGGAATAGCTATACCATGACCAAAGGGCCTTGATCCTTTTTCGCTCAGCTGGCCAATCACGGCAAGAAGCGGGCGTGAACATCGGTTACAGAAATGGTCGGACAGAGACCTCCTAACTCTACCTCAGAATGGCGTAGGGTTATACTGATCCATTCCCATGCAAACGCTGTGATGTCACAAGACTGCTGTTTAAACATCCATCAAGATGTCCTCTCATGGTACAAAAATAGTACCAAAATGAATGTTGTGCAAATGCCTGTGAGGTTACCTGGCCATCAGCTGGACATCTTTCCTGAGCATCCAAGCAATGTAAAAATATGATGTTCACACATCAAGTGTAAAAACAGTGAGCCAGCAATGACTCACATGGGACACAAACCTGGATCTCCATAGTAAAAGCCCATAACTTAATGCAGTCACCCACCATGACTCCCTCTCATCATGGACTGTCGCTCTTATACTACGTCACCTGGTTTTCTGGCACAAAGACCAGAAGGAAAACTTATCCTATGTGTGAACAAAGACTGCTTTAATGAAAACTCCAGGCTTAAAATGATGACACAGGGAGATAATCTACATGTAGATATAGATAAATGGTGTTTTTTATTCTTTAAAAAAGGGTCAATTTTGAACTTAACTGACTTATCATTTTTAGTTTTTATGATGTATGAAGCTACTGAATGCACATTGTGTACATTAAGCAGAATGGCTGAATAGACACGTTTTGTTAATATCATCCTTCGATGTTGCTCAGACGCTCAGGAAGGACGTCCAGCCGAAGGCCTGAACGTTGTGGACTCTGGAACAACTTTCATTTTGGAATTATTTTTGAACAAAAATGGGTCGTTTTGATTTGACTTTCAAAGTCAAGGTCAGTGAATTGTTTGCTTGAAATGTCGTAAAGAAAAAAACAAAAAAACAAAAAAAACAAAGACAGATGCGTTTGCTTTTTCCAAGCAATAATATGATCAATATTTCCTGGTTTAAATAAGAGAGGGTCTAAATGGACCATTATTGGACAGGGAAACAACATCACCATCTGGCTGTCTGCCTCATGCAGATTTGGTGTCTGACCAGGACCATTTTTGGACAAGGACACAACGTCAGTGTCCATAGTTTGTTTTCTGGTTTATCTCATCACTCCCCAAATGTTAAATAGATGTTTGATGATAAACATATCCAGATCTCAATCCAGCTAAAGCCTTCAGTAAGCATCCCTGACATGTACAGGAGCATCTGCATTCATCATGTTTCTCCTTTAATGCATTTGTATATGGTGGACACTGATGTTTTGGCACAGTTACAGCGTCCCTCCCGATGCCATTTATGACATTACAATGTGGTGTACAGCAGCTGCCCTTTCTCTGAACTGGTTACCGAAGCAGTCATCATTGTTTGGCTCATGTATGTGACACTAAATTTAGATGTTTACATCTCTGTGTGTGGTCATGTTTATGGCGAAACATAGCTCATGACGTGCCCCCGTCTGTGTTTGCATGTGAGAGTGCATGCGGGCAATTCATTCTAATGAAATCCTTCAACAAGCTTTCTGGTGAACAGGTTCTAAACCTTGGCCAACAGCTGGCCCACATTAATACTGCTCTGTGTGTATGTATGCAAGTATGTGTGTGATGTGTTTCCTTGCCGTTCCAGAGCCTCATTATTACCTGAGGGAAAGAGTGGCCTTGTATGGGGAAGAAAAACAACTGGGAGTATGCAAGGTTTTGTCTGAGTGGATGTGTGTGTGAGTCTGTGTGAGACACTGATAAACTGGTGGTGAGCAAGAAGAACAGAAATGGAAGAAAATGGAGAGACAGAAAATGGAAGAAACAATGGTGCCTCACAAAGTAAACACACTTCACATTGTTCCTAATGTTAGATATTTACATGTTTGTGTTTGTGTGGTCTTACCTTCTCTGCAGGTCCATCTCCTCTGGAGTGGGGCCATTCTGAACCTGGGGGCCCTGTCTGGGCAATGTAGGGCCTGTAGAGGGCGACACACACACAGACACCTCCTGTTAAACATTCAGCTGATATGCTCATTATGACTGACACATAACTTCTCATGTACTATTTCAATAATCAAAACATGGACATACAGGCGAAAACACACACACACAAACAAACAAAATCACACTAAATTTAAATGAGCTTTATATTTTGCAACAACACACTTAACAGAGTGTTATCAAACCTATTATAAGATAAAGTTATATCAAGCCACTGGTGCAGAGAGCTCTATAAAAGCGTCCCAACAGTTCAGGGGGAAACAGGGAGATACCGCCTGTTGTCATGGCAACACAGTGTTTGGCAAAAGGCCTGCAGGGTATTTAGCTTCTGTAAATCTCAGCTGCAAAGGGTTGCAGAGAAGTCACCTGTCACTTGTATGCCCTGTTACGTTGTCAAACAGTCAATATGACGGAGCATCTTTGCTTTTGTTAAAGGGACAGTTCACCTCAAAATAAAAAAAAAAGATCTCACCTAGTGCTATTTGTCAATGTAAATTATTTTGATGTGAGTTACAGAGTGTCAGAGATATTGGCCATAGAGATGTCTGCCTTCTCTCCAATAAAACGAAACTAAATGGCACTCACCTTGTGGTGCTCAAAGTGCCAAAGACTACACATCCACTCTCTCCAGAAATTATAACCATGTTACTGATATAATCCACAGACTGTAATGTGGGCATTTTAAGTGGACACCATTTTCTTTATACCAAACTATACCAGTCAACTGTGTCACTGCACAGAAGGAAGCGTGCATCTACTAATGTAGGAGCAGCTTGTGCTTGAGGTAGCACAAGATGTAAACATTAATGGCGTCCTCCTCGGCTGAGCTGTAATGTTAATTAGCTGGGTGGTGCTAGGTGAGCTAGCAGTAGATGCACACTTCCTTCTGCATGGTGATACCTTTTTTTTTGGCACTTTGAGCACCACAACCCGAGTGCCAACTAGGTCCATTATACTAGAGAGAAGGCAGACATCTCTATGGATGATATCTGCACCACTCAGCAACTCATACCTAAACAATATAGTCTAATAAATAGCACTACAGGTAAGGTAAAATTTGTATATTGCATTTTGGGGTGAACTGTCCCTTTTTAAGGACCAGCAGTAGGTTCTTGCT
Organism: Epinephelus awoara; assembly: GCA_035609425.1. Taxonomy (NCBI): domain Eukaryota; kingdom Metazoa; phylum Chordata; class Actinopteri; order Perciformes; family Serranidae; genus Epinephelus; species Epinephelus awoara. Next base: position 9,948,114 of record CM069305.1, read on the forward strand.
CCCTAAATGAAGAACAGTGGCAAATGCAGTTCTAGTTGGGAACATGACACACTGTATCTTTAACTGGTCAGTTACCGTACAATTATTTTCATTGGTTAAAAGGGTATTCAAACGCTTTCCTTGACTGATAGTAGTAACACCACACTAAAAATAAATGCCACCTTCAATATGTGTCAAAGTATTCAGTAAAACACCTTATGCTGGGTCAGGCAGGCAGAGATATGACTATGTGGTCCAAACATACAAGATTTTACCATTAAGCAGGCCATATAATCATTCCCTCTGCATACACCGCAGACTGAACTCCCTCCCCTGCCTCCTCCTGCATTAGCATGCAGATGGATGTGAATACAGAATGTTTCTCTCTCAGATGTTTTGTATGTCAGACTGTGTTGTGGGGGTTGTGAGCTCAGGGACGGTCTGTGTCAAGCTTGGTCAAATTAGTTTCTGGAGCACCACAGGAGCAGAGACACCACCAAACTCCAAAATATGTCCAAACTGAGTCTCTGACATAGAGGAATGAAATGTACTCACTGTGAAGAATAATTCCTTGCCAAAGTATTGATGCATTAAAGGAGGGACAGTTCCAATTTTTTGAAGCGGGGTTGTATAAAGTACTTACCCATAGTCAGTGTGTTCCATAGAGGAGATGGCTGTGAGCACACTCTCAGTTTGGAGAAACAGGCAGGAGTACCACCACGTATGCTAAGCAATGAACTGCTGTGCTACCAACACGATGTGCACATATGCATTTCAGAGGTGAAAAACAAAAATCCCAGAAACAATGCCACACTTTTAACCACATTTATAGACATAGTAGTCTATTCCAATAAATCTATCACTACTGGTAGCTCATCCTGAGTGGCTGGTGTCAACTACCACAACATCAGCAGCAAAATGTATTTAAGCCACCAAAAAAGGCCCACCTAAAAAAAAAAACATGCATAAGTTTAACTGTATATCTAGAACATTTTGATCAATTTAGCTTGCCATCAGACAGCCCCTCCAATGGGTAACTGAACTGAGATTGAAACCTATCTCTTCAAAGCCAGATTCAATTGACAAAGACAATCATTTTACCTTGCTGAACACAGGAGCTGCTGGTCTAACGCTGTCTCAATCAGTTAGTTTGCTGTGTGACTTTGGTGTTTCAAAGTGTTGATTGGATTCACCAAAGTCTCACAAGCAAGGTAAATTACTGTTTTTGTCAATGGAGTCTGGCTTTGAAGAGATGATAGATGAGGGTTGTTTTCTTTTCTTTTTTTAGGTGGCTACAGGACAGCAGTACAGGGCTTAGCTTCCATGGCGGTGCTTCTGTCTGCCTCCCTATACTGGGAGGATGCCAACCGCCATCTACTGTTGGTAACCCACTGACTATGGAAAGGTTCAAAAAATTCAAACTATCCCTTTAATATACAGGCCAGTGTGGAGGCAAAAAGTCAAGGGCCCGAGCCGTGCCAGGAAGCTCGCGACCCCGCTCTCCGCCTCCCGAACAAACAAACTTTCTATGTCTTCCATTAAATATCAAAAACTCAAATACTCAGAGGTCAAAAAATCACTGGAGACACGTAGAATCAGATGCAACTGAGTTTAATGTGCTACACACCAACTCATTGAGGCACGTTCCCGAACGCGACTGACGTCCCGTCTTTGCGCTCTGTCTTTTAAGCTGGTGGAGTAGCTGGCAACAACAACAGGTGTTAGGCCTTGACTTTAATGTTGTAATCGTTCAGTAGAACTCCTTGCGTCCATTGTCACAATGCCCTTCAAAACATGCGGGGGTGTAATTATTCAGTGGTACTCCTTGCATCCATTGGTCACAATGTTTTTGTTTTCGGGCACACCTGTTTTTGAAAGTCTGTGGTACCCAAGGATTTTGTTCCTAATACAGCTTCAACCTTGGATGTGTGTTTGTTCAGTCAGTACATCTGTGTGTGTGCGTGTTCTCAGTAATACATTTGTGTGCTCTCCTTGGATGTGTGTGTGTTTTCAGTCAGTACATCTGTGTGTGTGTGTGTGTGTGTGTGTGTGTGTGTTCTCAGTACCTAGGCTTGAGTGAAGTGTTTCTATCATGCATGAATACATAACACATTTCTATATCAACTTAGGCAAGATAAAGCATTTTCCTGATTAATGAACACATTTATCAATAAACATAGTTACTTGATTAATGAACATTCTTCTGATTGGTAATTAAATCTTACACTACACAAGCTAGCTATGCTGTGTATGTTTTTAAGAGCTGAAATGATTAGTTGATCAAGTGATTATTCAGTCACTTGACAATCAAAGTCAGTACTCAATTACAAAGTTAATCAGCAACTCATTTGATAACTGTTTAATCATTGCAGTCAAAATTCCAAAATTCAAGGTTTTTTAAATTTAAATTTGTGTTTATGTTGTGTTTTCTGATGTTCCTTTCATATCATTTAATGAACAAAAAGGTTTTTGTATTGGATATTGGCTGATGAAGCATGGTACTGCTCTAAAAATGGTCAAAGGGTACTCATACCTCTACTAGGAGGGACTAGATTCTCATTAGAGTTGTGTCTGGTTCTAAATGCTAGTTTATCAATGAAAATTACCGGGTACCACAGGTGGTAGCTTTCTGCAGGTAGACAGACCAACAGAGACAAAATGGAGTCATAATGAGGGTCTAAACTAAAGGATCAACACAAATGCAAAGACAGCTCTCTGTGCTTCTATCTGCTTTTCATCCAACACCAGAGTTTATAATAACCTATTAGCCTATAACTGAGCAGCTGGTTTTGCATAAAGGAAATGACAAACACGAATGCCCCAAAAGGTCAAATTAGACCAGGTACACATTTTTGTGAAAGAAACACAGTTCTTGTAACTGTGAAACACTGTCAACACTCACTGACGTACCCTCAGTAGCCTTTGGCACAAGAAAAAGAGACACCCAGGCATCACTGTCTAATTTACACTTGCTAATGAGCTGCATTTTCTGCAAAACCTGAGCAAGGCCAGATGGACCAACATGGTGCTCCTTTTCCCTCTGTGTACCAAACACACGCACACGCACAAACATTGGATCTGGATGGAGCTGAAAAGGGAGCAGATTTGACTGCAATTAGTATTCAGCCAAGTCTGAAGGGACAGACAGAAAGACAGAGATGAAACAGGCGAAATCTGGGCTGCATCCAGGCTGACGACTGTTTCTGAACACTAACGTGCTCACACACTGACCCCACTTAACACTTTGACCGTCGTTGGTGTTGGCATTAGTTACTTTCCACGAGAGAAGAAAATAGGGCTTGCCACATCTGAATCAATGCAACTTCAACAGTTGTCTGTTGTTGTTGTTTTTTGTTTATCATGAAGACCTTTGGATCCTCAGTGGAAACAAATTTCTGCGGCCAGAAAATGTGTAAAATAATAAGGGTGCTCCAATCAATTGGCCATTGATTGTACTGATCAGATTGTATTCGTTCTAAATAGTTTGATTGGTGGTCTGTGGCTGATCAGATGATGCAAAACGCAACACAATTTCTCTATGCCCTACTAAAATGGCTTGACTGGTTTCGCAGTTCTACCAGGTGCCTGAAAAAGACAATACATTTGTATTTTACTGTGTGTATTTGAAGTAAATCTCTGGTGGAGGAATGCAACCAAAAATTTCAACACCAAGAACCTGATCAAACTTTTGAAGGTTTGTCACGTCAAGGAATATGACGAGTTTTCAAAACTAGCTAGCACTAAAGCAATCACCACCCACTCAAACTGCTAACAGAGACATTGCAAAGACAGCGACCCTACAACAAGTTAAAAAAAAAATTGAATAAAAGAATAATGCTACACGATAAACAAAAGGCTTCAAATAAAACCTGTGACTGGTGATTTGTATCAGCCGATATGGCTTCCAGCAATCTGTGACAGGCCTGAGCGGAGCACCCTTACAAAATAAGACACACAAGAATACCTGATGCAGAATTTTTTAAAACCAGATGAGACCAGTAAAAACCTTGACAACACAGAAAAAATGTCTGCAAAAAATAAGCAAAGATAAACACGAAGTCATTTGAGATGGAAACAGAGGCACACAAACAAGCCTTGTGTTGTCCTTGGCTAATAATGACTAAGCTCTGACGAATGATGAGAGTTACTGGAAACCAGTCTACTGGCCACCATTACTGTCAGCACAGAGAATGTCTGATGAGTCAGCATGGGGCCCACAATCACCAATAATGGATCAGTAAGCTTACTGGCATCAAGGCCATAAATTTTTTTTTACTGACATCTTACGACGAGAGTGTAAAAACATTTGATCAGACATGGTTTATTCACTAAAATATCTTGGAACTCACTGATGAAAAGCAGAAGTCTTTCTCCTTGTATTTTGGTGTTTTGGTGTAATGTGGGCAGATTAACCTGGCAGTGTGTTGCTCAGCTAATTCTTGCCTTACACCAAATTACTTTTCAAGTGATTTCACTGGGGTAGACACATTTCAGAGTAAAGTCATGAGAGTTTTGCTGGAGCTGTGGTGCACTCCCACGATCTCAATTTTTTGGTGTAAGGTGGTCATAAAACTCATTCTAAGCTGTCTGAAGTCTTTTTCTTGTCTTGATGTTCTGATAATATCAAAGATGTTTATTAATATTCTAGGTTTTTAATCTTGGCTCAAAAGACTTAGTCTTAGCTAGTGAAGTTTAATGACATGAACACTGTCAACAACCAATAGCCGCACTCTCTCCAGTGCAAACCAGGTAGACAGTGGACATGGAGGGGACTCCAGGAAGCCGCAAGAACATGAAGAAGTCTCAGCTCTCTTGTACTGTGGAAAAGGAGGGAAACTGGTGGAGAAGTAAAACAAACAAGAGTACCTTTTTAATTTAGTGTGTATCTGATCCACCAACCAGCACTTATTTTAGTCTTATCTTAATTTTCGGAACAGTTAACCTCTCATTCCCACAGTCTCCTCTGACTTAAATAATGCAGCTAACCAATGGAGGCTGATTGCCAGTTCAGGCAACAAAATCCAAAATTGGAAGTTTTGGGTTGCAGCGATATATGTTTTAAGGCTTACCATGATATAAAAATTGAAGGTTATCATACCATGTACATTTGCTTATCTAGGATATTGAAGAAAAATGCAACTGGATGAAAATCTTCCCTTTATTCTAATTATTCTCATCGGAGAGGCTTTTTACACATGCTTCCAATAACGAAATGGTTTCAATTTTCAATTATAGTAATAAAACATTGTACGACTAAAAATAACCATTCAGTTTTCATTCCTTTAAGGGTCGTTCTGAATGATAATAACTGCAATATTTTCTGAGACTATAATCCTATCCTGAAAATCTAACCCGAATGCCAGATTGCCGCCTTTTATCTTGCATTTCTAGTGTGTGTGTAAATGTTTTGGTGGACACATGAGGAGTAGTTACTATGTCACTTTTCTTAAAGGGAGTTTGGTGTAAGATCTCCAACCAGGAACAGGATGGGAAATCATCTCAAAAGGAACCTAGTTGTAGTCCTGCAAATAGTGACCTTGCAAGATCCCCTGTCTTTGTAAAATCTGAGTGTGTGACTTAAAACTCACAATGTCTTTAGATGGGAGAGGGTAAAGTCTTCCAACGTATGGTGGCATAAATATGTCTGACTCCAATATTTATAGAGGCTCTTTTTATTTTTTAACCCTGAGCAGCAAACTTGTGCAGGGGAAGCGGAGGATCAATGGAGTGTTCAGAAGGTAGAGCCCTATGTGTGTGTGTGGGTGTGTGTGTGTGTAGACAGGAAACCATTCAATGAGGGTGTGACTCACCAACACCATTTAAGGTGTGTGTAATAAGGCCTGGGCTTTGTATCTCCCTTTGTGATTTCCTTGAATTCATATAAAAGTGGAATATTTTAATGCAGACACTATGACTAATGCCCAGTGGACATGACGAAGTGTCTCAGTTCTACACAGTCCAGACTTAATCTCTTCTAGCTTGAACAGAAACTATTTATACAGCTCAAATATCACATCGTCCACAATGTTTTTTCTGGACCACATTTATGTGTTAATAGTATAGGTAACTCACATTATTCAATCTTGGGACAGCTGTGCTAATTTTAGTACCAAAATCCGTCAGTCCCATCACTCTGAGAAGAATCTGATATCCCCTCTAAAACGTGTTCCTCTGATGGTCTCTGAACAGCCAGAAATAGAAATGCTCACACCACTGTCAGGAGATGAATGTTTTTGGAAAAATAAACTGACTACCAGACTACATCACAGAAAGCGAGAGACACACTGATACACTGACTACAGTCACATATCAAAGTCAAACCTTTCATCTCCAGATCACTATCAGTTCATCAGATGAAGAAAACTTCTGGTGCTGAAACCATTAACTGATTAACCAAAAAGTCCATCGTCATCATTTCTTACAATGACCGTAGTGTTTCAAGCCATTTCTGTAGAATATGTCAGTTCCAGGTCCTCCAATGTGAAGATTTAGACCCTGCCTACATATATACAGATATTTTTCTATGTTTTGGCCTCTCATCCATATGCGAACATCAACTATCTTTAACATCAAATATCTCAGTTTTAGGTTTGACACAGCTTATAACTCTGGTTGTGTATTCATGTGGACGTGTAGAACTGAGTATTGCTGCACTAAATCACGGACGAACGGAGGTTTCTGCTTTGCCGTGTGTTCCTTGGTCCACCTCAGCATCCACAGTTTAAAGTCCGCCCAAAACGAAGGATTTGGATTAGGACTGGTCGAAACAGCAGATGGTAGGAGACTTTCCAGAGTGGGATTGTTGTCAATAAGGAATGCAATGAAAACTTGAGCATGTCCAGAGAGAATCGCTCAGATCTTTGAGTGAGCTCCTTTGTCCTTACGTAGAAGGGGAATCACCTGTGATGAGACCTCTAGAAGGTGTTTTATAAAAAGTAGCCTGTACACTTTTACAACCTTTGCTATGAGGGAAGACTGTGGAAGACAGCTAACACCAGTGAATGTTTGGTGGCATTTTTGCATTCTAGTGTGGATGGGGATATTTTGTAAAAACAAAAAAAAAAATTAAACAAAGGGGGACAATATCTTTTTTTCCGAAATATCTATGGTGTAGAAAGGGCCTTATCTCATACAAGGCTAGTTATGGTAGATGATTCCAGATTCTTTGAGCGCAGACACTAACAAATCTCTTACCTAAGCTCTCATTTCTTCTAATTAGTTATTACCAGCAAAGACCATTGGTAAAACCATGCAAGTGACTGCTATTTGTGACTGAAAAGACACATCACTGTGACTGTGTGTGTTTGTAGTTCAACAGAGTATGGCAACTTTGAAAGGATCTCACAGTTTAACTCCAACAACCCAGTCACTAGTCATTATTAACATCTTACAGTTCATTTCAAAAGCTACTCAGTAAAGTAATGTTTTGAAATATCACTTAAGCAGTTACAATAACTATTATCAGAAACTACAAACTCAGACACTTTGGAAGCCAAATCCAAAGCATGTGAGCCAACCTGGCCTCTGCTAGAGAACACTCTGAAACTTTTACAATGGAGAGAGAAAATGATGTGAAGCATCTCCAGGGAACACAGAATAGCCATTTCTACATCTAGCACTCTATCTGCCGTCATTATTCACATCATCTCGTCTTATTACCATCTTGATGGTTTCCTTCTTGTATGGGCTGAATTGAAATAGCATTGAATTAAGCCGAGTCCACAGGCAGTCGATATCTGCGACTGTAATTGCTGACATGGTCTCTCGTCTCCATCTTCCGCTGCCTGTGGGTGTAATTGTGTTACTGTCTGCTCTAATAGAGCTTATGTGCTAATGACAGAACACAGACAGCAGCCTAGCAGGGCAGGAGGGAGGGCTTAAGATCAGATAAACGGGCCTGACATTCATTTAAGCCTCATTTTCCTATTAGAAATCTTATTATACAACTATTCAACACAAGGACATGACATTTTACGCCACCTCGTATTTCTAAGGTTTAAGCCTAATATACCCCTTGCCCCTACTCCTCTGTTTTGCACATTCACATCTTGTGGTGTCCTGATTCTTGTTGGGATAGAGGGGTAGGGCTAAGTGTTCAGACTACATTGCCCTTCAAACTGAGGTTTTTTCAAAAGGGCACCCTTCAAACCGAAGCCCCTTTCACAAATACACTGCAAACCTAAAATTATCTAGACACTACCCAGAGGAGCAGTTTGTGAGAATGCAAAAGTCCCAAACAGTTGAACTCGGACATTAAACATATTTTATCCTTCCAGCTTCCTGGTACAAAGCCCCTGTAAGATCTGAATGAACCCATGTATAAAAAGAGCAGATAATAATTGGGAGAATTACCAGTGAGCAAGTAAAGCCTAGTTCACATCACACGATTTTGACGTCGCAGAGGATCTTGATAGCCACCATGGGTCGGAGGTGAGTCAGCAGATAGTCTGCCACGACGAGTTCTCATGTGTGAACAAGCCTACGAGCAAGTCGCCCCCTTGTCTGTGACTGGGACTGGATATGTGGTATGCTAGAAAACTGGAGAAATGTGACATGACTGACAAAGAGCATCAGCCAATGAGAGGAGGGATACGTCCCACATCAGCAAGCAGGAGGACAGAAGAAATGTGAGGAGGACAAGCCACGGGGTGGCCACTTGCCAGGTCCGCTTATTAGCCACAACTTTGGTCTGTTTCTAAAATGGAGTTGCTTATGTGGGCTTTCTCTCTTAACGTCACCTTTCTCTCTATATATATCTGTCTATTAAGTTATTTAAACGTATGATAGTATGTCGGACTGCAGTTGTTTCTTTTGGGCTTGTTTCCATAGCCCTGGTTGCTTGTTTCTCTCTCAAGATCTGGCAACACTGACAAGCTGGCCGGCAAGCAACAACAATGGCGGCGCTAACATGAGCACGTGTAGCGCGTTGTGTTTGGACCCAGGATAATAAAGAATATCCATGCCTTTACGATATGTCGTCTCCAAGTTTGGTGACGTCATTGCATGATCTGGGGCTCTGTCGGCGAGGGCTCGGTGGAGAAATCTTGTGGTGTGCACACACAGGTCGTAACGCAGTTGGCGAGACTCCCTCTGACAGAGACACACGTCGCCAGGTATGAACACTTAAAACATTATGATAGTCTCTGCGATGCGATGCGAACTAGGCTTAAGAGTGGGTTTTGTTTTTGTTTTTTTAAATATATACTTTATTAATCCCCCTGGGGGGGAAATTCATTTTTTTCACTCTTTTGTCATTAACACACAGGTCCGAAAGACACACACATGCACAAACAGGACCTATTCATGCACAAAGTGGAGAGATGTCAGAGTGAGGGGGCTGCCTTGGTCAGGCGCCCAGCGCGGTTGGGGGGTTCAGTGCCTTGTTCAAGGGCACCTTGACAGTGCCCAGGAGGTGAACTGGCACCTCTCCAGCCACCAGTCTACGCTCCATATTTGGTCCGGACAGAGACTCGAACAGGCAACCCTCCAGTTCCCAACCCAAGTCCCTATGGACTGAGCTACTTGATGACGTTTCTATCATGAGGCTCGTGCAAAACCGAAGAAACTCACAAAAATCTGAGGGTGAAGAACGTTCCTTTACAGGAAGGCGGCAACGAAATTGTCTAACTGGAGAGATGACGAGATTAAGGAACAGACTAGCTACAGGGCCGCGGTGTAATCTGTGTCATGTCCTGGATCCTGCGCATTGTACCCAGGCGTCACCCCTCACCAGAACCAAACAGAGTATTTCCAGAAGGTGAGAATGCTTCTGCAACAAAATATCTTCTCCTATGTGCTTTATGTGTGAAAGAGAAACTCAACCCGATTCTTCAGACATTTTCTTTTCGCTAGCTAGCTAATGTTTCATTGTTCATTGCTTTTGACATATTTTGGCATATGACGTTCAAAATTTAACTTGAGTCCAGCAGCAAAGTTGCTGCACTTGTTACCGCTCCTCTGATATCAGTACAGATGGGCAGGGTAGAAGCACAGGCTGCTAATATTAGCCCACAGCTTGTGGATTAGTAATGAAGCAATGTTCTTTTATTCGAATGCTTGTTTGATTGTGAGCCTCCATGCTGGTCTATATACATCAGATAAATGGCATGTGACATTGTAAAAAATCTATAATTGCCAAAGTCATATCTGTTTGCGTAAACGAAACCTACAACTACACATTAGGGTTTTGAAGGGTTGTCCCATTTCACAGGGGAAGACCCGCGAGACCCACTGACTCTCAAGGTGCCTCATCCAAACAGACATTCAGTCATTCTCTCTTCTCGTAAAATGGAAGGACTTAATAGACGTAAAGTGATTCAATGACCCAAGACAACAGCACTTTAGCTTGGCTCGCTTCCAAAAACATTATCTGACACAATACTGGGAAAGACAGGGCAAAGAGAGAAGGCATGAAGTGAAGCTAAAAGAGGTATTCACAGACAGAAGCAGACAGAGAACAAAGAGAATCTGGGCTGGGCTGTACTTCACAATATTAGCTGGTCATGAGATCACTATCTGCTCCTTGGGAATATCTCCGCAGCAGGGGGACAAAACTGATAATAGTTCACAGGACTAAGGAGAGAAAAAACGAGAGAATAAGACAAAGAATATTTCCACAACTGAGAATAACGTTTCCTAGCTGACTTCAACCTTAAAATCCCCACAACAAGCAAACAGTAAAACAACTCAAGAAGTCTGTTCCCATTGCTCTTGTATACCTACATGAAGGCAGAGTCAGTGTGGGCCTCCTCTGGCAGCAAACATAACGCCACAGTCCATGTGGGGCCCCGTCTGACCCGTTGCCAGGCCTCAGTGCGACCACCACCCTGCTGCCAGCTCCCCCAGTACAATCCTGGGAGCTCACATACAGTACCATGGCTCAGGCTTCCGAGGTTCTTCTTTCAATTTCCTGTGCCTTATCCCTGCATCATCCACACTGCTGGAGGTTTGTAAAGATCAGGCTGATGGTTATGAACTTCAGGTGCAGCAAGAGAAGATAAAAACAAACATTGAGCCGTCTCCTGTTTCAGTAGCCGGTTAAGTTGTTTATCCTCTGTAATTTGAAGCCTTAATATCCTGACGGTACACCTTTAAAGATGACGCTGAAATGCTTGGCGTGGTCGTTCTTTGTGCCGGCTCTCCAATAGATCAGAATTGATGGAAACAAAGGAAGAGGAGAGGGAGGGATGGAGAGTGGGAGGGAGAGATGAACATAAGAGGCAGAGAGGGAGAGGAAGACGGAGCTGGGGATTAAGACAGAGAGTGAGAGCCAGACAGAGATACAGAGAGAGGAGAAACAAACTGATGATACACAAAAGGCAGAGAAAGAGACGGACAGAGAGGGAGAGAGAAAGAGAGCTACGTACAGGATGTGGTGGGACTCTCTACCTGATGGGTTGGTCGGCCAGTTTGTACTTCCTGGATCCAATCTATTATTCATATGCTGGATACAGAGAAGGACACAACACTGCTGCCCTCAATATCATTACCAGTGTGTGTACGTAGGGATGTAGTTCATGTCCTTTCTTTCAATTATTCATTTCAATCTCAGGAAGTAGCACTAAACATAAAGGATGGGGTCACCAAAATAAGAAGAAAGGAACTTTTATAGCAATGCTGACAGTTTTGCTCTCAGAGTTATTCCTACACTCCAATGTAGCAAAACACATTCTGAAAAGGCAACCATGCACTATCAAATAAATGTGAAATTAACTCTATCCTGTAAATTTACAGCAAGTGTCAACAGTAAGCACATGTGCAAAGAGCACTTTTCCCGCAGGACAACCTCCACCCCAACAACATGAAGATGAATTGGATTTTGTAAGTGATGCTCAAAGAATTTAGAAATGACATTAAAAAATAACTCAACAGCTGTGTGTTTTTGTCCCCCCTATATCGCCAATCACAAGGTCAACAGCAGACTGTGCTCACTGCAGCAATTAAAAAGTTTTCATTTTTTATGTTTTTTTTGTTGAGGACCCTGCACTTTTTAGTGAGAGCCTTCTACATTTGCATGCAGTGTTAATTTCAGTATGAACGTCGGAGAATAAGCGTTCATTTTTCAGAGTTCCAATGGGACAAACTTTTATGGTATTTTGAAAATGTATAGCCCTTTGATACAATATTATAACATATTGCATTAGTAAAACTTAAAAGGGAATTCCAATAAGTTATTTCCATGGCCAAGGAAGGTTTAATCAATATTTGTGAACATGAGCTACTCTCTCTCTCTCTCAAAGCCACAAACAAGAGAAGTAACACTCAAACTTGTGATGTCAGTAAGTGCCTGTAGCTGCTCCATGGACAATGCATGTCTGTCTTTGTGGACCCACAGAATGTTTGTTTTCTTCTTTATACCTAAATGAGCTTTATTCTATTGTAGTGTTCTCAGTTCTCAAACAAATGTTCCCATGTACTAAAAGCATTACCCTAGCTGTCTCAGTGTCATACAGAGCATCTTATCCAATTCATTATCTATGGTGAAGCTACAGCCTTTACACCCTCTGACATCCCAAATTTAAGTTTTAGCACTCTAGTTTTTAGATTTGTGAGGGAGTTGTTCCTTTTACTAATACTTTTGGACTGTCTTAGACTATAGGAATATATGAATTTGAAAACTGTTGACGTTCCCCTATACAATCAGCATCGTTTCAAGATGGGCACCTTAGATAAGTGTCTCCAATTTAGTATCTGACCAAATGTCTCTGCTTCTGTTCCTGAGATATGATGTTGAATACTGGCCAAAAAAGTGTTTTTGCAGAACATTATGAATTAGTGTATAAGTTCTTGCCAAAAATGTGATCCTAACTTTGGCTTTGACCACCAAATTCTAAAGCAAGGCAAGACAGCTTTATTTGTATAGCACATTTCATACACCAGGGCAATTCAAAATGCTTTCTAATTCTGGACAGTTGCGTCCGAGTGAATGCTTGCCAGATTTGGAGGAATTTCCTCAAGGTGTCTGACCTTTTGAGTACAAAATGTCACCACTTCAGCATTTTATTCTATTAGACATTTGTATGCAATCTAGTCATAATTAGCATATGAATCCTTGAGTTATGGCCAAAAACATGTGTTGTAAGGTCACAATGACTTGGACTTTTGACCTGTGATTACTTAAATCTCATGTGTTCATCACTGAGTCCATTTGTGCCCAATTTAAAGAAATTCCTTCAAGGTGTTTTTCACATTCACAAGAATAGGTGAATGGAGGCATAAAAATGTCTCAGCCAGAGTGAGAAAGCTGCACCGCACTTCTGGTGTCCCCTATAATGTTTTTATAGTATAATGTCAGCCTACACACCTCTACAGTATCAATCCACTACTCACAGCAGCTTTTAGCCTGTGCCGTTTGGGACTTTGATGTCACATCAGACTGCCATGCATACTGTAATGTGCAGTAAAGTACACTTGACAGTTAAATGTTTAGTGAATGGACAAAAGAACAGATAAAATGTTGGCAAAGACAACACAGTTCCACAGCATGGTGTTTTACAACAACTACTGTAATCACTGAGTCTCATTCATGAAACGTGAGCAGAAGGAATTTGTGTGTAAACTGTTCGCAGACCGAAATTTACGTGCATGTCCGCATTCATCATTATTTTATTAGCTCCGATCTTTTCGTAGCTACTAACAAAATCTACTCCTGCTCCTGACCACTCGTAGTGCTTGTGTTAATTCAGTAAAGCACATTAATATTGCTTGTCACTATTGGAAATTACAATTTTAACTCGTATTGCGCTCTGTTAAGTACACAATACACAGAGGCCTTTGACACACGTAATCTAAACATGACAAAATATTAAAAATATACATGTAGTTAAATTAGTTGGCAATTAGCAGATTTAAGATCAAGATTAGGTTCATGATTGTGAATTATCTACGTAAATCGACTCAATAGATTACACGTTCTTTCTACATGTTGAATGATGGTAATAAAAATATCCGTAAGGACAGCCGGATCACAGCCTCTTCGGCCTCGGTGCCTGGGTTCAGCAGGGGCAGCAGGAGCAGCAGGTGGTGGAGCCACGAAGGAGCACGCACCAGCTGAAAGAATTATTTGAGACAACACGGGTTTTTTTTCCTTTGTTTTTTGTGGCTTTTTGATCATTTGACTGAATAAATATGATTTGAAAAATGTTTAATTTTTACTTTCCCTCTTCACAGTGGCTCAGAGTTTGATGGCCACTGTGAAATAGTTCCCAACACATCAGGAAATTAAAAAACATAAAAGCTGATAAAATCTACACAGTAAACCTTGTTTATCAGGTGAATTACAATGCACAGCAATGGAAGGAACACTACAAAACCAACAGGATTAAAAGGAGAATGCCATTGACATGAAGAGAAAAGGACAAAGTGGACACCAAAAGAGTCAGTGATTGTTTGTCAGGATGACGGGGATATGGATGGACAAAACTAAAGGACAGGGTCATTCTCCTTAGTTTTACCTGCTCACACCAGAGAAACAACCTGTCATCAAAGCTGCCATCCCTTTCTGTTTGTAATTGAAGAACTGACACTGTCACCTGTCAAAGGGTCAAGGAGTTTCTGTATATGTGCTGGATGAGCATTTGTTCAGTATGTCCATCCATCATCCTGTCAGACACAAACAGTCTAAAGAGCACACGGGGGTTGTGAATAATATATGAAGACTCTTTGATCCAAAGCGCCTCACAGTATGATGAGTGTGTACATTTTTAGCATGTGTGGCTCCAGTGGGAACTGAAGCCAGTAACTCTACACACTCACAGCTACATGACGTACACACTCTGCAATCACAGACAAAACGCATAGGAAATTCCAACTGTCTTCACTCTGTCAAAGATAACGTGACTGTAAGACATATGTCGACGTCCAGGTTTATTTAGACTGTCTGGTAAAAGCGCAGAGAGAAGGATTACAGGGCAGACACATTTTTTAAAAGCTGGAATATTGTATCACATTTAGCTCATGATGTCATTGTCCAAGCATCAATTGCAACATCTTGTGATTGGCTATAGCCCAGGCTGAGCCGCAAAAGAAAATGACACCTGCTCCGTAGAAATATATTCCTCTAGTAATAGTATGAGACATGTGGGCCATGGGCCAGGATCAGATATTGGCTTGTATCTATCAAGCCCGTTTCTGAGACTAAGGACACTAACTTTAGAGTAGCATACAAAGCCTCCTTCATTGACTCAGACCTCCTAGGAGTGGGTCTCACATTCCTAATTTACAGTAATTTTACATTTTGCGGATGACAATTTACAGTTTTAAACAAAGTAAGAAAATGCAGTAAGACACTGACACATATAGCCAACATATGTTGGCTATATGTGTCAGGGAAATATGTAACTCACTGTAGGGAACTACAGACGTTATATACACAAAAATGTAAGGCCAATATTAATAGTGCAGGTCATTTGACTGCATGAATTCATCTTGCCATATCAGCCTACCCAACAATGCCTAGAACAGTGTTGTGTACTGCATTGTATAATATTTTACAGCCAGTAATGATCTGTGGACTGTGGCATCCTTCTCACCTTCTACACTATTTGTTAACTTAAAGGAGCTCTATGTGATATTCAGAGTGAATCTATGATTTAGAGGCTGTCCACACGGCTCTCAACATGGAGGTGCTAAGCTGGCAGATGGCAGCTAACGGTGCTGACAGTGTGGACAGTGCTAACAACAAAAACAGTGCTAACAGAGCTAACAGTGTTAACCTGGGGGTGAAACTAGAGAGTGGGTGCTATGGTTTCGCAACAGCAGGGTCTTAAAATCATTATTGCATGCATCATGAGTGCAGCCCATTTTAGCAAGCCAGTGGGATGCACAAGGGACTCAAATGAACTAACATGCACATACAGCTGGTCTGTCTACCATAACAAACTGCGAAGCTTAATTTAAAACACACACAGAGGTAGTGTGACGCCTCATTCTCTGGTGAGGATGTCATTACTCCACTATATCTTTACATAGCAAATAGCTGTTTGCTGCTATATTAATGCTCTAATGTCACATAGTTTTTTAAATCCCTTACGTGATGTCAACCAGTGTCTCCGATAAGACAGCTCTGCTGAACTTGAAATAAATAAGTCAAATAGAATATGATGTATTAAATGTCAAAAGTTGAAATTCAGTTGAGATATCCTTTATCAGAATTAATTGGATGACATCCAGTTAGGAGGACATATACTTATTCAAATACAAGTCCTTGTTGGAAACGTTACCATTACAAAGCACATTATAAACATATAAAGAGCTATAAATGTGCTTAGCTGGGGGGAAAAAAAGACTTAGGTTGTGAGGACACTGGTTTCTGCCAAAAGCACCAGCCCAAGATCAGCCACAAAAAAAATGTTCAGTTCTTGTCAAAACTGTGAGCTAACAATAATCTTATTGTCATGATGCATTAAGCCATCTCCTGGCAGCTCCTAAAAGACTTGGACTCCTCTGAAGCTCTCTGAAATATTGGCAGAGATCGGAGGAATTTCCAGGTTAGGAGAGTTGCTTAATTGCATAGGACCAAATATTTGTTACACTAAGACTTTTTTGTCCAGTTACTACTGACTTCCCCCTCTGAGACAATTAATAAATCTGGGCCCAGATCTAAGAGCCCAAACCACCTGTGACTTTAGACTGAATACCAAACAGTGTGCGCTGGAAGAATTAAAAGAATTTATGAAGAACACAGTTGGGAATGTGCCTGCCTAATGGCTCTTTTGCTGCTGTATCTCCCTCTCCTGCTTCCTGCTGATGTCAGTGTTTCCAGCAGAAGAAAGGGAAATGGTTCTTTGAGGTCTGATTAGGACGCTCTGTCAATAACCATTATAGGAGATGCCCAATGAAAATGGGCTACCTGGCACACAAAGACCTACTTCAAATTCTCTTTTTGGCTTCCGCCTCTCCTCAGCAACTGTTGTCTCTCCATCTCTGTCCTCAGCCTTACCCCTGTTCACCTTATCTGTGAATTCATTACTGAGAAACCATCTCGCCATTGGGACTTCAAAGCTCACACACATTCTCAGGTATTTAAGTCAAGGAGTTCTTTATGACTTTGAATGTCTTGTTAATTGTGTTTCAAGGACTTTAAGTGTTACGGTAAGTCACATCCTTAGGCCTCATCTTGTGCAGTAAAGTCACTTCTTTGAAAATTGCTGCTCAGACGAAGAAAACCTCCAACGTCCTGTGGCACGCTGAGTAATTCCAATGCTATACTTTGATCAACGAGAATAAACTCTTTAAGGACATTAAGAAAATACCTTGCTGTTTTTTTCTAAATCCACAAATTCTGAAGATCCGAGGCCCCTGGGAACCCTGTTAAATAATTTATGAGTTAATGAACTGATTAGCGAACTTCTGAATTTCATGTAACACAGGATGATGAAACTCTCTCGGTTCATTTCTTACCCAAAATGCAGAAAGGTCAAGTTTTAAAAAGACGATTTATTCACACAGGATTAGTATTACCATAGGACCTCTGTCTTGATCAAAGTACAGTAATATCTTGATGAGCACTGGATTCTGTAACAGATTGAATTCACCGTAGGTCCAATGTGAACGGAGCTGTTCTCCGTCTGTTTCTCTGTCTATCTTTGACACCTTCAGTGTGTCCTACAAGACGGAAGATTATTTTGGGGCTCGGGGGAGTCAGGATGTCTAGAAAGGGAGTGGGATACCACCGACATCTACACCTCTGCCATCCTCAGCTCCTATGGATGACTGCTGGACATTTGATGCCAACCCACTGCCCTGTTAATATATCTCAGTGACATGGCGGGGACGATCCTGAGAGTGACACAACCTGCAAACATGCACTTATTATAGTTTCAGATCTGCCCAGCAACAAGTGGGTCGGTCTACTAGACGCCCTTGAGGGGTCAAGGTAAATACTGGGGTATTTACAGGGGTATTGGAGTAAGCATGCACTTGTTGATGGGGGTTTTTTTGTTTGTTTTTTTAAATCAAGGACATGGGACAAACAACAGATGGGTCAAAGGCAACATGCACTGCTATTCAAGTTATTTTTCAAGGAGAAATGCCACAACTTTGCTGGTTCCAGGCTCTCAAAGGTGAAAACCTAATGTTTTTCTTTGTTTTACAGTGAGGGAAATACATATTCAACATGTCACCATTTCTTTCATTAAACATATTTCCAGTGCAGCTATTGACATAAAATTTAGACCATTTATACTGACTTAATAAAACTAGACAGATAAAAAATACTGTCAGATTACATCCATAAAAAAGTTATAGTTGAATGACAGAGGAAAGTATTGAACACAGTAAGAAAATCACTAAACCAGCTGATTAGTTCTCCTACTTGTGCTAAAGAGAGTCAGCTGGGTTAGTGCATGTTGGTAGGTTGTATCTCCACTCCTTTAAAAAGGGTTTCCAACTTCTGACTGCAAGTAAACAAATAATTTACCAACTGTTATGCAAGAAACATCTCATGGTGGGTCGAGGGAAAGAGCACTCCCAAAATACTGTTGAGCAACACAGCAACAGCATTGGATACCAACAGATTTCTTAACTCCTAAATGTTCCTGTAAGCACCATATGGGGTTCTTACATCTTAAGGCAAATTTGATTTAGGACTTTTTAAGACTTTAACGACATTTGGAATGAAATTTAAGAGCAATTTTACAATATGTTAAGAAACATGAACCGGCATCAATTATGCAGTGTTAGGGAAATTTTTGCTTTTTCATTGCATTGCAGAGACAAGGGTGTAACAGACCTTGGAAAAACCTGGTGTTTGTTGGCAAGTTTTCTTGGCAACTTTGTGTTTTTCACTCTTCACTGCCTTGATTCCCATCATGAGTTTTGAAAATTTGCTACACAACATTTGTAAAAGTCCTCACATTACTGGGAGAACATAGTGTGGTCAGGCGAGACAAAAATCCAACTCTTCTGCAACAATAAGAAATGGCTTTGCATATGAACTTAAAAATAGTAAAGTAAAGTTCAGTACTAAAGTGAAGTTCAGAGGTGGAACCATCATGGTATGGGGCTGTTTCTCTTCTCATGGTATCAGCAGAATCCAAATTATCAAAGGACAGCTGAACGGAGTCATGTAACTGGAAATTCTCAAGAAGAATCTGCTGCCATCCACCAGGATGACGAGGATGAGACATGACTGGACCTTCAAGCAGGACCACAGTCAATTAGTTTCAGAGGAAGAAAAAAGACATTGGAATGTCCCAGTGAATCACAAAATTTAAACCTAATAGAACATTTCTTGAGAGAAGATCAAGACTCGCTAGCGGGCCCCCCAAAATCTTTACAATTTTAAAACAGTCTGTGTGGAAGAATGGGCCTAAATCTAACCTGGACACTGTGAGGCATTGTTTTATATATATAGAGGAAGTGTCTTGAAGCTCGCATTGCAAATAAAGGCTTCTCCACCAGGTGTTGAGTAATGTTCAATACCTTTTCTTGTGTCATTCCACTTAATTACACATAACTTTTTTGTGGACTGAAATGTTAGAATTTCTTTATCTGTGTAGTTTTACTGTCAATGTCTGGTCTGAATTTTATATGAATAGCTGTGTGGTAAGTATGTTAAATAAAAGACACAATGGTGTGTTGAACATGTATTGCCCCTTTATGTATGATAATCACCTAGATTACTTGGGGTTTAGAGCTGTTGTTAAGACAAAAAAACTTGTGATGGGACACTGGAAATGGTACTGATTAATCAACACATTTGGTACATTAATTCATGATAAAAATAATAAACACTCAGCTTTCCCCTGTTATTTCACCATATAGAGTAGGCTATATACTGTATTGGCTTGCTCCAGCTCTTCATTACAGCTATATGATGTTTCTACTAGGTTAAATCTTCTCAACCATGATTCCATGTTGTCATAGCTGCACCAAATATTTTCTAGATTATACTATATATACTATACTATTCTATATTATTACATAATTCAGCCTGACATATTTGGTGTACCAATTTACCTTTTTCTATTCGGATAATGATTCCAGTGCTCTCTTTTCCCCAAATTTAAAATCTATACACCTCACTGTGTGGAGCTGGTGGAACTAATAGCAGATGGATTAAAATGCCATTGATAAAGAAACCTGATCCGCTTAATAAGAACAATGTTTGCCTGCACACAAAAACAAAATATAATGTAATGAGAGGTGGGATTTAAGATGTTAAAACATATCAGATTGTGTTTTGCAGGGATGTAAAATATTCCCCACTGAAAATAATAAAATGCAAATCCTTTTTTTAATAACTTTTTTAATAAATTGGGTCTGTAATAACTGTCAGAGACTAAGGATTTTTTACTCTAAAGGTGTCACTCTTAGATGCAAAAGCCTCATTAATGAGAAGGAGCAGAGCGTCAAAAGGCGGAATAACAAGGGTCGCTCTGGCAGAACAAAATGAGAAGCCTTTGCATGTCCTGAATGGTACGAAGCTCCTCTTCAGCACGCTGTGAGTGATGAGCCAAAATTATTGCTGATGGTGTTTTTAACCTGGGGTTTCGAGAATATTCTCAATCAAGAAAATATACATTTTCCTTGTAATTCAGGATTAAATCAAACTGCAGTGCTTCATAACACATTATCATTTTATATATTATATACTTTATATGGATTTTTTACAGGGCAGGGAAAAGGCTGGCTGAGATGTGTAGCGAGCAGTTACCTCCACCTAACCCATAAGCATCTTTTAGACACACAAAACCAATACTGCCATGAATTATACATTACTGCATGACTCATCATCAGCTCGCCAGGCTAATGGCAACGAATAAGACCAAATCCTTTGAACTAGAGTGTGAGATACACAGCCAGACAGCGAAGACAGATGTAGCTTTCTACCATCTCTTTCTACATGTATTCTCCATTGTAAAAGCCTGAATAATATAAAGAAAGAGAAAAGAACATGATGAACTGGGGAGGAAATGAGGGGGAAATGAGGGAAGAAGCACAGGAGGAGGCAGCTGTGCACAAATCTGCCCCATCAGCTTCTCCGCTAAGATGAGTCTCCAATCATTCACAACTGGCCGGGGACGCTCAATAAACTGTGAAAAGGCTCGTTTTTTTTCAGCGCTAAATTACAAGGGACAGCGGCAGATCATTTCAGACGGAGAGGAAGGAGTGTGTCACTCGTGTATAATTCATCATCAGAGCTAAAAGCATATTTTATACAGATATTTTATCCGTCAGAGCATTTTTGGTGCCTGCCTCAAACATCTACAGATCTCAGCAAATGCGCAATTATGGTCACTGGCATGACATGCATGTAGGAATGTTGGTTTTGTTATGACTTCTATGAAATGAATTTGGAGTTTTATGGGTAGAAAATTACAAAGCTTGGGATCTGGCCATTTTTTAGTGTTGTTACTAACGATTCAAACACAAACAGCTGCTGCCTTAACATGCAACTTACGGCTGTTTACAACTGTCTCAGCTCAGAAGATGACAAACTGTATCAGATGACAGCGCAGTCATAACTTTTTCTTTTTTAATTTTAGAAAATCATTTTCAGCCAGGACTGAATGCTCAACAAATGATCAAAAGTCTCTTTACTGAAAAGAGATGGAAGCAGATAATTTTGGATGCAACATCTGAATAAGGAGGAAGCAAGCCTCGGTCACCAATGCAACATTTTACATGGCACATGTAATCAGTCTTGATGATTTCCAACACCTGCCATTACTTCTATAGATCTTCATGACAGCTCATGAAAGTAAGAGATGAGGATATTCCATCCCAAAAGATGGACAACTGATTTGTGGGTAAGCTACAAGAAGTTCTGGCTCTTTCTAAATTGCTGTTGTGTCGGTACAGTTGAACAGTTTTTAGTCGTGCATTATCCTTCCATCTTCTCGACAAAACAATGAACCTTTTGTCTCACTTAGCGGCTGATATACATTTCATGCAGATACATCATTAACTGTGTGAATGTTGGCATATAAGTAATGAAAAAATTGCTGTGGGGAGAAGTCAAACTAGGTTTGACGTAATGTCAAAACACTGTCTCCATTTCATAGTTTGTCCTCCAAATATGATTGATTTCCCCAACATTTCTTCTGTCTTTATACTTCTGGCTTTTGCACAGGAAAATGACATCCACATTCTTAAGGACCTGGGCAGCGGGAAGGTGGTCTTTTCACAAAACTGGATTGTCTATGCAATAGTAAGACTCAAATAATTTTGAAATTGGTACTACATGACATGAGAAAACAGAAGAAAAGGGCTGTGGGATTTGCTACAACTACCAGAATGCACTACGCCCCACTTGACCAATAGACACTCCCGCTGGTGGATGACGTATGACAAGGTCGGCCATTTTAACACAGGAAACATGACAGCTGGCAAGTAACAAACGATCTTGAATTACAGCAAAACATGAAGATTAAATGTTTCTGAAAACATCTGAGGTGAGAAATAGGCAAAGCAGTAACAGACTCTTGGTTTGCATTTGATCAGCACTGCCTAGTTCTAATGTTTGATCTCCCTTTTTTCAGCCTCTGTTTACAATTCAGGAAACAGTGTCCACAAATTATTGTATTACAGCCAAACAGTACACTAAAATATGTTTCTGAAAACACAAATAGGCAATATAGTAACAGAACTTTGTTTATGTTTGATCAGTACTGCCTAGTTTTACTACTTGATCAGAGTTTGGTCGGAGTTTAAGAGAAAGGAGCAGCTCTCTCTATACTCTTTATGTCTGTGGTGACGGACATACAAAAATGCTAGTATTATCTGTAGTTCAAGCAGAAGCCCTAGGGCCAGCAAAAAAAAAACTGCTGGATGATGTGAAACATGGCAGATTTGAGCTGAGAGATGAACAGGGAGATCTGGGTGCTGGTTAGATGGTAAGAAGTTTAACACAGTTCACTCACACATGCTACCCACATTGTTAAGATACAAAGCTGGTTGAAAATTGGCAAAGTAGCCTTTCAAAAAGAAGTTCAGCTCTGAACTTGAGATTTCTGCCAAGTAGGCTATGATACGGTGCTGGTTACGGTCGCTTAGCAACGTTGGGCGCAACTTGCCTCTGGGCCCTTAAAAGTTGGCACAAGTGTAGCACTCAGCGTCTGACCTCACACTTTAAAAAACTGTTAAAATGTGGCATGTGTATGAGCCCTGATGTTGTGTACAAAGCTCTCACGTCCTCTACCAGTGAAACAGCTGTCAATGCGCACAACACCAGACATATTTGAATCAGAGTGGCAGGCAGCGATTGAGAGGTCTGGAACCAGGCTTGTGTTTAGCCATGGCAGGCAACACTATATACTTACACTCTGTGATGTGTTCTCAACTGTGTGTTATTTCTTGGTCATGTTTATTCATCAGAATTCCAAAAAGCTTTAATGTCTCTCCAAAAGTGACTTATATTTTTTTGTTCATGGCATTTTGCATTTGTACACTCAAAACAACAGCATCACAGCACACACTTTAATGGCTTGCCAACGAAATACACACACACACACACACACACACACACACACACACACACACACACACACACACACACACACACACACACACAGTACACACTATTGACCAACACCAAGACGTATTCATGCTGTGGCTCTCTTGTACAATTAAACTTAAACCCCTCTTTCAAAGATCAGGAGACCATGGCAACTGTGGTCAGTCCTCCCTCCAGCCTTCTTACACTGTTGCTACATGACAACTGGTGCACAGCTAAACCAATGAAAGTACAGGACGGCTCTGTAGCCAATAAGAGGAAGTCTCCATGGAGGCCTTGCTTCCGGCTGAAATGTGTCTGAGGCTCTTGGGACAGAGCGCTTAAACATTTAAACACACACTGACGCACACACTCATGGGTGTTTCACACACTTAATTACTTCTACAAGAAAGCAGTGGAGGAATACATTCACGTGTGATGTTTAATTTAACTGCATGAAACTGAGTCGGGATGAACTCAGTCTACCTTTTCTTTCCTGACTGAATGTTTTTGGTAACGAGCTGACACTTAAACATAAGAAAAGTTCTCTTTATTTTTTATGACTTTGAATCTGTATACCTCACAGTGGGAAGTAAAAAAAAAAACTCTGAGCTAAGAGTTATGTTAGAGCTAGTTCAGAACTAACTATGAGCAAAGATGATACAGCAACATTACAAGGGTAGAACATTTATAACTGTGTTCCAGTGTTATACAATGACTGAAAGTTAGTAGTTAATTGGATCAGTCATGTCCTGATCTCTAGAGGAAAGCATTTAATATTAGCAAAGGCCCCAAAACCAAGCAGCATCTCTGTGGTTGAAAAACAAAGCCAAAGTGTCAAAGACTGCAGTTCCTTGAATGGCCACTTGAGGCTTGCTTGGAGAGTCAGTCCCCATAAACCTCCATGTTCAAATGCCCTACTTTACAGCAGGAATAAACATGTTTCCAGCCTAGTACGAAAAACGTTGTGCTCACTATAACCAATTTCAAAATTAGGTAGGTGCCGTCTGTTGACAAGTCTCTACCATGGCGACAACGTTCTCGTTTTAGGTAACACACAGGCATAACCCTGGATTCACAGAGTATAGGAGTGGCCATAGTTGTTGCCATTTCAGTGTGTTTTTACTTCATTAGGGTTAATTTTAACTTTCTGGTTACCTAAAGAAGTCCTATTCAGCGTTTGGTTGTACTAAAAGACCCTCTGAGGAGTCAGATGTTTCTTTGTTCCTGGTAAGCATATTTTGACTAAATGGTTTTAAGCCTATTTCTCACTAGCAGAAATTAGCATTAGTATTGTCACATTTAACCATAGCTGTAAATGTATCATGCTAACTAAGCTAGCAGCTAGTTATCTCCACTTTCTCGTCCTAACATGATCATGGTTTTTAGTTTGTTTTCAGTAATAAAATTTAGCATTAGCATTATCACAGTTTACCATAGTTTGTAAATGCAACATGCTAAGCTAGCAGTTAGGGTTAGGTTCACCCTGTCATCCATATTGGTCAACTCTGGCGCCAAAAATCTAAGATGGTGAAAACGGGAGTTCACAAACCAATGGGTGACATCACGGTGGCTACGTCCATTATTTTTATACAGTGTATGCTCAAAATCCATCAAGTAAATCATATTGGTTTATCACTGACAACTGACACTGGTCACGATTGTTGTTATGACCTGGGCGGGGATCATTTTCATTATCAATTAATGTGTTGGTTAATTCGTAGTTTATAAGGAGTCAGAAAATGTATAACAGTAACTCAAAAAAACCCTTAAATATTCAATTTACAGTAACAAGAAAGAACCTCGCATCTACAGTAAGTACAAGGAACCAGAGAATGTTAATAAATGACTGTCCACTGATTCATTCAAGAATGAAGTCGTTTCAATCAAACAAACCTTAACTGCAGTTTAATACTGTGGATTTCCAAGTGATGTCATTCAAAATTGAAGACAAGACAGATACAAGAGTTGCCTTCAGGAAACAGACACAAACAGTTCTGTCCTACTCACTCCTGAGGATGATTTGTGCACGGCTTATCTTCTGTTGGTCCTGAAGGAACCGGTGAACTCTTGCTACAGCAGGCATGTCTGTGGATACCTCAGTGATAGGGCCTTAGGGGGTCCTTGGTTTATAAAGCCACTAGCAGCAGTTGAAAAATATAGAAAAAGCTGGTGACCTCTGAGCTTCCCTTTTCTCTCACTTACTTTTTCACTTGCTCACAGCTTTCTTATTCCCTTACTGCTCACGTCTCTGCCTTTCCTGTCTGATGTCTTCACAAGCCTCACTCTCGTATGAGTGTCTCTTCCTCTTCCAATGTCTAAGTCTCTCTGCTGTTGTCCAGCTGTGTTGCAGTGTGTAGTCTGCCACTTTGCCAACTAGGGGGTCTGCAGCCAGAGACTATGAGCTCATCAAGAAAACAGAAAAGTGGGGCAGGTGGACAGATGGGGGGGAAGTGGGGGAAGAGGGGGGGAGGGGTCACGCGCTGTCACGATCCACTAAGCACAAACACATGCCAGACTGATGTGGCGCACTGTCGGAGGGGTGCCGTACCCCTACATGTTTACACCGTGCTTTCAACCACCCTGACCTGTGAAAACAAACCAGTCGTGGCCTGGGGACGTAGACTGTTTCTATGGCACGAGGATGAAGTGTCCATCTGTGTGTCTCTACCTCTCTCAGGTTTCAACCCTCCTCCCCACAAAGCTTTCACATGATGGGGAGCCACATGGCGCACTGTTGGCAGGGACCGTAAAGACTGAAAATAAGTTAGCAACTTTTCACATCTCCGTGGAGACAAGCTACTGCCAAGTCTAAAAATGCTGCTGACACATTCATTCATCTATAATTCTAATAATAAAACATATAATCTCATGATATAACATTTTTGAATGGAACCATTCTATATTATGAGTGCTTTTACTTTTGATACTTCAGGTTTTAACATTGTGGTATTTGAACTTTTACTCTATATATGCAGATAATCCACCCAGAAGCCATTTAAACCTCAAATATGTCAGTGCTTGGCTTTTAATTTCAGTTTATCAGATGTCATTTCTCAAGGTGTCACTGCTGGTTGATATCTCATTTTGGGATCATATTCTTCATTCATTCTTCATTTAGATCTGACAATGCAAACAATAAGACTTGCTAAAAAAAACCTGTTCTAAGGGATTGCTAATTAAAAAAAAAAAAAAAAACATTTGAAGGGAACAAGAAGACTTGCTCCGCTATTGCATGCTTTACTGCAAGAATTCAATACATTGTTTAGTCAACAGGAAATTAACTGACAGCAATTTTGAAAATCAATCCATCATTTCAGATATGTATCTGGCAAAAATACCCAAACATTGTCTGGTTCTCTGGTTTGTACCATAATTAAGCAAAATTAAAAGCACTACTATTATCTGACTTTTTGTAGACTAAACGATTGATGGTGGTCGATGGTAATATTCAACTGACCAGGGGCGGAGCCAGATGTTGTTAACATTCAAGGCTCAGCTCAAACCTAAGGGGGTCTGGGGGCATGCTCCTCCAGGAGATATTTTCCCCATTTACAGCAGCTTTCTGTATTATTTTACAAGCCACTGGAGATAATAGTTTGTCTAACAAATGGTGCATCATTTGGGAAAAACATTATATCTGTCTGGCAAAAACAAAACCATCTTGTAGAGCCTACATCCTTGTTTGTATCTAACTATTCTCCACCTGTCTCATCATTCTGAAACTGTAACACAAAAAACAACTATTTTTAAGTTACACAACATTACAAACACTAATCTATCTATGTTAAACTGTGCTAAAGTAGAGTTCACAGAATTAATGTTTAGCCAACGAATTTGCTATATTTAAATCTATGCTGTAATAACCTGGGCTGCTCTAACTGCAAATCAAGGACCCCAAACAATGCCAAGTAAATATGGACCTCAATACTGATGAACCACTTTCTGCATGTGGCTAATCATGAAAAACTTCCTGATGTCCACAGTCTAAAAACTAGCTAGGAATCTTGATAAGCCCCCCCCCCGTGTCAACCAAAGAAATCAAGGCACATATAGAGAAAAACAGGCACATACGCAGGCCTAAATATTCAGCTGCAGGGGTGCCACACTTCATCCAGTCCCACCGATAGATGAGGCAATCACGCTGCTGCTCACGTTGCTCCTGCAGCCTTTTCAACACTGAGTGCTTTTATAAGCAGCGAGCTGCGAGCACTCACACACATCCAATGCAACGGCACAGGTCAGGCCAGGACAGCGTTGTTTTTCTGACCCTTTATTCAACAAGGCTGTGTTTCAAAACAGGGGAGACACAGGGTTATAGAGTGCTGTTATCATCCTGTAACTTGAAACTTCATGAACACATCTTTCCAAAACTTGTTTCCTTTCAGAGAATCATGGAGACATGTGTGACATTTATATCTATCCATCAGTGTCTATTGTTCACCTCATTCCTCTCTCTCTCCCTCCCTGCCCTGACCCGACAGGAGAGGATTATTGGCCAGACCACAACAGAGACAGACGCCCGGCGGCCTGTGACCCATCCCTCCCTCTTCTGAACCTGGCCTTCCATCCCGCTCTACTTTCGCCTTTTTAGGAGAAAAAAGAAACATAGATAAACACAGCGTGGGTGACTGGATCTGCGCTCGACTGTGTGTGAGCTCACAGTTTTTACCCCAAGTCAGAAGAAGAGACTGTGCTGTCCTGACTTGAGTTGACACATAGCAATGAAGCGAAGATGCAGCCTGTTTCACTGACATAAGCCCAGGTGATAAAACTGGTGTGTGTGGTGTGCACACACATGCTGTATATAAATACAAAGCCCCAAGAGTCATCACAGATAAGAGTGTGAAATGACTTTAAGAGCCCTAATAAATGCACACGCACAAATACACACATGCCGCCACATCCACTTGCTTCTGTAAGATGGAAACTATTCTGTGCTTTGGTAAATAGCTTACTCACACATTCCTTCATGCCTTAGATGAACAGACACACACTTACATAGACATACACACACACTGTTGATTCAACACTGTGGAAATAGATCAGGAAAAAGTTTTACACGTGGTGTTTTTTGGCCACTTGTACACCCCAGGAATAATCGGCATCAGTCTCAGGTTTATTTAACAGAGCAGCTCTTTCATTCTGATTTAATGCATTTATGTTTATTGTACCTATATCTGTCTGTCAGTTTATTCGTTCTGCCCTGTGCTGCTTCTTTACATCATCTCCACACACTGCAAAAATGAGCCCTCTAACCTCACTTACACATGATTTTCATAGCCACTGACACCCGCCTACTGCATCACTGAGCATAGAACTACATGAATCACATGAAACCATAGGAGGTGCCGCGGCACCCTGGGATGCCTTGAGGCTGGGTCAACAGTGCCACTTTCTTACTATACATTTTTCTGCATAAATTAAATCGACGCCTCACAGTTGCATGCCTCAGCCTACCAGTCAAGCTACAGTTTACAGTGCATGCTGAGTAAAAGTGTTTTTGCAGAACATTTTGACGTCACAGTGAAGTTGGCCTTTGACCTTTTGGATATAAAATTTAAACACAATTTTATCCCATTAGAAATTTGTGTGAGACTTTGTCATAATTTGTTTGAAAAGGAAATTTCCTTACGGTGTTCTTGAAATATCAAGTTCACAAGAACAGAACGGACAACTCCAAAACTAAATGCCCCAGCCATGGCTGCTGCTGGCACATTTACATCAATTATATTTTTATACTTTGAAAAAAAAAAATCTCTAAAATAGTGGGGCTGTGGTTTGAGAATATAGGGAACCACCACAGTGAAGACTAAAATTAAATTAGGAGGAACAACATTGTGCCGTGATAAAAGTGTTGTTCATAATCACTTGCACTGACATTCTTCTGCTTTATTGATATTTTTGTAGTGGCAATTCTTTTGTGCCTTTATATGCAATCACCTTGAGGTGGTGTAAAACAGGACAATATAAAGGCAAGGCTTGAAAATGAAAGAGATATTATTTTGATTTATATATCTCCTCATTTCCACACTCCTTACTCTCCCTTACAGCAAACAGATAAAACAAGTCCTGTTGCTCAGTGTGCTCTCAGGCCCAGAATAAAAGCAGCCACAGGCCACCAGCACAGTATAAATCAGGCTTATCAAGATAAGGATACTGTAAATGTTAAAGCAGCTGCATAGATGATGCTCCATTGAAAAGCTAGCACAAATAACATCTGCCAATACTAAGCAGTTTGTCTTGTTCCATATAAGTGTCCTTACTTGCTGGGGTGGACTGTAGATTGGTACCTGATGATTTATGTCTCCATTGATTATTGAACTGGTCCTGTAGAGTGTGAACACTGGATTAGTTTGCTGATATTTACTGGTACTCTAAAGCACTTTAGATAAAAGCCTAGATAGCTCCTTTACAGTACTTATTGTATTCACACGTTGTAAATCAACACTTATTTATGCGCTAGTGAGAGAACCACAGGACATGTCAAACAGATGGCAGCTCATCTTTCCCTTCCTCGTATTCTTTATGTGGAACATGCTGATGTAATACAGGAAAGATGTTGGCATTGAGTCAGAGAGGTCACATCACAGCTAAGACATTAAAAGGATCATTAAATGTTTTGGCGACAGCATTCACACGGCACGTACCACCACATACAACAAAAGACTGCTCTGGTTCCAAAGCTCTGTCATGTGGCAGGAGTGAGTGATGGAGGGGAGGATTGTCAGGTCCACAGATGACTGCGGCTGCAATAGGCGCCACCGAGAGCAGCTGTCAGGACAGAAATACAGTAGCAAAACAGCGGGGCGAAAGGGGAAACCCTGTCGTCTTCCTCTGGCTTCTGTATGCAGCTCACTGCGCCGCTGAACGAGAGGAAGGAGGAAGGGAAGGCAGTGTGTGAGGGGAATTAGATGGTGACAGAGAGAAGGAGCTGAGGGAGATCAAGTGAGGTAATGCTGGAGAGGAGAGAAGGGAAGAGCAGGAGATGAGGGAGCAAGAACTGAGAAAATGAGAAGTGTGGACTTAAGTGCCTGAGGCTGTGCTGTTTGTTAGTAAGACTCTTCTTCTCTGACTAACAAATACTTCAGCATGGGATGTGGATCTACCCCTGATTACACATTCAGATCACACTCTATAGGATCCAGAGCATCCATCAAAAGACACTGAATAATTTGTTTAAGTATGATTCATCTTGAAGGCAACAGATTGTTCAAAGTAGACGTGATTGGAAATCATTTAGCAGGACAGGGTTGTGTCTGTCAGTGGGGCGGGACGATATCTCCTGATTCGATACCATCACAGCACATGGGTGCAGATTCAATATGTATTGCGATTTTTAACTATTTTGACTCAAAAAGAATTACAATTTCAAATTATGATTTATTGAGATTATTGTCTAGAAGTGTATGAGTTAACTAAAAAGATGCCAAGCTGACCAGTGGAAAATCAGTGGGCTTCACAGCCCTTCTGTCTCCAGTGTGAATCTGGCGTAAGTAGCAGGAAAGGGGAAAGTTGACAGAGGTACTGCCAGGGACCAAGCTCACTCAACTGTCATTGGAGCACAAAACGAAAAGGGGCGGGACTTAGGGAGGGCTAATTCTCAATTGAGCTACAGTTTGCTTTTATATCGTCAAAGTTCCCTTTGACCCTCCTTGAATGTCTCCCTATCCTTGTCACTCTGTGAGGACAAGAGACTGCAGTGTAACACACACACACACAAACATACCACACACACCTCATAGCACCATTAGCATAATGAGGCGCATCACTATCAGGTTAATTAGCAGATGGGATTAGAGTGTGATGAGAGGCTTGGCTTAGGGAGAGAGGAGGGATGGTACAACAGAGAGGAGAGCAGAGGAGGGGTTGTGGGGTATGGCAGGTCACGCAGAGCAGCATCTGGATGCTGAGATCACATAAATACAAGGAGGATGCAATTAAAACCTCTGCTTCATCTTTGTTGGATTAAAAAATAAGGAGAGGAAAATAGAAAAGGGGGAAAGAAAAGAGAAGGAGAGTAATCAGCAGCAAGTTGTGCCTCAAATAAGGAAGCTGCAGATTAGTCTCTGCTTAGGGAGTCTGAATCTGAGCGCAAACACTCATCAGGATAACAATGCTCTCCCTCCCTCCCTCCTCTCATCCCTTCCGGCAGGCGTAGATAAATGTAGACGCACAGCCAGAGGATGGAGCTACGTAATGAATACCAAGGTCGTCATGTACCACTGAAGTTACAGCCTGCAAATATTTGAGGAGGGAGTTGATTGAGCTGTGTGAACCTGCATGTGTCGAGAATATTTAACCTCTTGCTCTTTTATGCTCAGATCTACGCAGGATTCATAAATGATCTCTGATCGGCAGATGTGAGCACCGATCATGCTCAATGATGCTCAAAAATGCATCATCCCATTAACTGACGCTGTTGCCTCGAGTCGTCGTTCATTAACTGCCTGCTGGGCTCTCAGGCTGTCAGCACTGAGGGAAAGTTCGCAACAAGAAAAGTCAGGGCTGTGGCAAGTCGTAACTGCAGCCCTCTGTCTTTGCAGTGAGCTTCCTGTGATTAATTAAGACATTTCACTCTCATCATTGTTTCAACTGGTTTGTATTGGGGTGTAAGCGTTAACCAAATTAGCTCTGGTTCTTGAACAGGTGTGGTTCCAGATTCTCTGTACCTTGGGTCCATCTAGTAAACCAGCCTGTGTTTCCACCAGCTTTAAGCAGATCCATTGTTATCAAGGATGTGTCATCAGCTGAGGGTTTTGCACAAAGCACTATGAAAGTAAACAGTAGTAGCAAAATGGCAGATCACACTGATAACCTGAAAGCTTTCTTTTTTCCTGACAATTTTACACTTGACTCCTCTATTGCTCTCCATTCTCCAAGAAGAGGCAGAGAATGAAGCAGCATCACAATGAGCAGGACAACTGGCACACCCTTTTCTGCCATGTGTCATAATGTCACCCCCAAAAACACATTAACTTTCTAGTAAACAAACGCATCATGTGCTATCCACATCTCTCCCCCTTCCACCTATACTGAACTGCAATCTCCTTCATGTTGCTGGGCTCGGCTCAGCAGTAAATTACACACGACTTGTCAGACACTGGTGGCTCTGCTGCTCCGTTTATAAACAGATATAACATTATGTTAATCACGTTGTCATATAGCTAATTACTACTGCAAAACAAGTTGGATTTAGCGCTGTGATGCTGTCAGCACAGGTCGCTGATGTAGGCTATTTTCATTTGCCAGAACATGTCATAATGACAAATGCCAGTTCGGCCTGTGTGCATAAAATCAAACTAGTTTAAGCTTGTACACCGGACCAGACTGGCAAAACCAACTCATTACTGGAATACTGTGTTACATACATGTGTAACATTACAGTGGGGCATCCTGGAAGCCCAACGGTAAAGACTCATACAGTACCACATATCCTCAACATCCCCAGTTCAACTCCAACCATGACACTGCGAAGCAAGTCATACCTGTATCTCTTTGCCTCTCCACTTTCACACAAACAGACATGCACATACAGAGGCAGACCTACCTGTGTCCTGGGAGTTGAGCACCTCCAGGGCGTGCATCATGGCACTGGCAAATACATTGGCATCCTCCTTGCTGCCGAAGTTGAGGCCATAGACCTGCCGGGCGTCGCGCCACTGGTGGAAGGTCTGAGTGGCCTGGTTGTACTTCAGCCCCTTGGGAATGGCACAGTTTATCACCACCTGGAGACGTCCATGATGAGCAAGGGGAGAAAAGGAAATGTCCTTTAGATAAGTGTTGATTAATGAGATAGCATTTTTAAAGTAACCCACCTAGCAAGTCTTCAAAATACAACTTTATTTAAGGAGCCGCCGAGAACAACATGCTGTCCAGTCCTGTGTAGCTGTTGCCAACATGTTGAGAGCTTAAACTGACAGGAAATAGCCTTGTGGAAAAGATTAGGAAAACTTGAATGTGACAGCGTGTTTCAAGGCTGACCTGAGATTTATTGCTCAGAAGCACAAATAGAGACATAAAAGCAGGGAGGCAAAATATTGTGGTTTCACTGCGTCAATCACCCAGTCTATCAATCATGACACCACCTCTGTCCACCTGCTGCCAAGCTCAAGAGCTGACAAAAGATGATTCAGAACAAACTCACACACTCCCTGATATTGTCCCTCTAAAAAGCCCAGCCTCATTAAACACCGAGTGACAAGACTGGGACTCTGTAGGCATTATGTGGTAAAAGGTCATTTTTACCTGCTCGTAAAGTGACTTTATGATCCACTCACTCTGCGTTTAAGGTGCTTTTGATGCTAACGTTGGGGATTTTTAGCGTCCTGGGCACTCAGCCAAGCAGAAACGCCTCAAGCTTGCTCCTCTCTGTTATTGAGACAGAAAACCTGAGGGACTGTGACAACAACAGATTCTCCTCTCTCCACTTCTGCATCTTCCAAACACACAACGTGAAAAGCAGGATCTTTAATCTGCATCATGATCAGTAAATGAAATGCGGGGATGATGTAAAAACACTTTTCATCTGATACAGCTGAAATAGCCTGAAAGATTGTGTAATGTGGTTTAATCTTATAATCACTGTATCATCTCATGTCCAGACTAATAAGAGGCTGAATCCAAAACATTCCCCTACAGGGACCCCGTGCTCCAAAGCTTATCTGACGGGGCCCCGTGGATAGTTAAGATTTCAGAAATCTCATGGTGAAACTGAGAGATTAAACTGTGCTGAGACTGCCCTCAAAAAGGTAATATTTTCTCCTGAGCTCAATATTGCTTTGGCCAATAAACAGCTCTTCCAGCACTAAAACCTGGAACCTATCAGTTAGTTTATGGAACGAGGTCTAGCGCTGGTGCCTGCAAAATTTATTTCAACCCAGCGAGAAATAATCTAGTGTCAATTTCTGTGGTAATCATAATGTCTCTCTAGCAGGCGGGAAGGGATTCACATAACCGTCCTTTTATTGTTGAAGGACTGAGTATTAAAACAAGCAGCCAGTAAATGTGAGAAGGAACTGAGATGGTGTAACTCTAGATGCTTATTGTAGGTGGCAGTGAATAAAACAAACAGAGGAAATGTGCATCTTATGATAGCGGTGCCACACAAACTGAAAATCAGCGTGTGAACCGCTAACACAAACGCAGCCGGTCCACCCACTGGTGTCCCATTCCCTTTTCAAAGGGAACCTATTATGCTTTTCCTTATTTTCTGTCATAGAAATAATTTTACAATAATAAACATTGCCAAAGTTTCAAATAATGAGGGAAATGTATATAAAAGTATTCCCTGTCAGCAAAAACCTCGGGCTTCATACAGTACCATTCTGAATGCTCTGTCTCCAATGGCTTGTTCTAATTTCCAGACAAGCTGATGTCAGCTCATGACAGATTTCTTTATATACTGCAATCTGCTTCAGACACACTACTGCAAATGTTTACATTATATTACACTTCTACATGTAGCTTAGCTTAGCTTTACAAATTTCAATGGTGATGTTTTACGGTAGGAAGTGCTGCTATACCCTGGTACAGTCATTCCACAGCTGCAAGTACACTGCTACATGTAGTTACATGCTAACGTCTGTAAACATGTAATCTTGGTTGCAGATATTGTTAATTCCCTCCCAATTTTGGATCATATTCCTGCTAGAGCATGTCTAGTTGTGAAGATTTTGCTTTAGAAGCTTTCAAAAAGGAAAGTGCTGCTATCACGCCCCAAGTAGCCTAGATTGCTACAAGTAGAAGCTAATGTCAGGAACACATGTAACCTTGGTCGTTCATTTGGCCTCAATTTCAGACCATATACCTGCTGGAACATATCTGATAAAATCCCCCAAAATAAGCATAATAGGTCCCCTTTAAACATCCAGAGTCAAAGGTCACAATACAAATTTCATGATTTTAGGACTGAGTGTCAAGTCAAGTTTAGTCAATTTTATTTATCTCAGGACAATTTTTATATAGAGCAGGTCTAGACCATTACTTTTTTAATTTACAGAGACAAAATAATTTAAACAAATTCCCACCAAATGCTACCATATTGGCAACAGTGGCAAGGAAAAAAACCTCTTTTTAGAGACAGAAAGTGCCAAGAAAAAACAACAACATTCTAGGGTTAAAGCAATGTGATGCTGCTAATTTCCCCTTTTTATAGGTATCTTACTATATAATGACAAAAACTCTGTCTGTCTGTGTGTGTGTGTGTGTCTGTGTGTCTGTTCCATGTTTTTCTCCTCACTGGCTTGGTCAATCCATGTGAAATTTGGCACAGTGGTAGAGGGTCATGGGAGGATGCGAATGAAGCAATATCACATCAATTGGCCAAAGGGGGGTGCTATAGCAACGGAGTGATATTGCAAACTTTGAATGGGCATATCTCATGCCCTGTATGTCGTAGAGACATGACACTTTCTGCAGAGACGCCTCTCCTCACGAGGAACACATTGGCCTCAATAACCCATAACTGTCAGTTATATAGATTTTCCGCCATTTTGAATTTTTTGAAAAACTTCCTAGGAAGTTTGACCGATCTGCATGAAACTCGGTGAACATAATCTAGGGACCAATATCTAAAGTTCCCTCTTGGCAAAAGTTGGAAAACTTACTAAAACTGAGCTTCTATAAGGCAATGAATATTGCGGAGGGCGTGGCTCATCACATAAAGGTGTATAACATCTCAAGGGTTTCACCAATCACCACTCAACTTTGTAGGCATATGACCACACATAATCTGAGGGGACCCCTCCATTATTGACCCCATCAAACAAAATGGGGGCGCTAGAGAGCTAATTTCTTATCCAGGCCAAAACGCCATATTGATTTTTACAGGACGCCTCAAGGTGACTGGAGAAATTCAACTCTAACTGGCAACTGGGTGGCGCTATAACAACAGAAAAATGCCTGAAAATGGCTAAAATGCAACCGATCGCTGTGGCTTCCCCTGTGGCCGAATGTTTTGTTGGTTTTTTTTTCTAATTTTTGGTATGACTAAGTCATGGTATGGTATGTTGTACTCAATATGTATGGACTATTATATTATAATAAACATCCCATTACTCCCATTTAAGTTACTGTTAACACTTCTTCCATATTTAATTCCACAAATTCACTTAGTACAACACATACTCTACAATCCGTTGATCTATGTTTCTCTTTTGAACAGAATAATGTTGTCATTCATTGAATAATCCCTTTCAGCTCTACTTTGCCTTCTGTTTGACTGGTGTTAACCAACTGTCAAACTCAGATCTTCCTGCATTTCACATTAAACGTTTTTCAGCTGTACAAAGGGCATTATCTCCTGCTTTTTATGGTTGACTTTTACTGTGAAACATTGACATGTTCAGCTTGTGTCCTTCAGCAGGGCCATCTCCTACACACAACACATTACATTACAAGAACATTTAATGGTGTTTTTAAATGTTCTTTGCATTTTACTTTCCCATGCACCTTGGAAATGGTGAAGTTCCAGAAATTCTTACTGCTACGGTATGACCTGATGTTGCTGCTCTGATTGTAGAAGAATGTAAATTGCTGAAGACACAGAGGCATCATGACTTATCCTCCTTCTTCCCTCCAGCCACACAGGAAAACTCAGACAACAAGACAGAGAGGATTGTGGGATTGCTGAGGCAGCGTGTGCTGACCCATGGGAGGGAATCACTCACATGCTGTCATCACACACATACACACACACACACACACACACACACACACACACACACACACACACACAAGCACGCACAAGCCTCCAGTGGTCCTCATCTACTTATTTGTGCCTTTTCTTCCAACAGCTACTTGCTGTGTTTTGTTCTGTATTGTTACACTTGTGAAAATAAAAGCGCAGTGGCCTGGTTGTCATGCAGACACACACCCATAGTGCATCAGTCCTGCATGGAATGCTTCTAGAGCTGCGACTATTAATCGATTGGTTGTCAACCATTAAATTATTTGATAATTGATTGGTTTGAGTAATTTTTTTAAGCAAAAAATTCAGATTCCAGTGTCTTCAATGTGAATATTTTTCGGTTTCCTTACTACTCTATGACAGAGAACTGAATATCTTTGGGTTGTGCCATACTGGTTGACATTTTTCACCATTTTCTGACATTTTATAGACCAAACAACTAATCGATTAATTGAGAAAATAATCGACGAATTAATCAACAATGAAAATAATTGTTAGTTGCTGCCCAAAATGCTCCTATGGAAACTGAGGATTATACTTCATATTAAGCTGTGAGTTGACTAGAGCTTCTTACTGCTCCTATTACCTCTGGCTTTTAGTGCTGCTGTGTATGAGTGAATATGTATGTTTTTATATGAGCTTTGGTGTGTGCTAGAGCTGTAACAGTTTGTGTATTCATAAACTGTCTTGGAAGGAGGGTCACTGCATGCAGCCACACATAGAATACATGGTAAGTAAAGTGATGCAGGTAATGTACAACCAAAGTGAGTTCCACCTAGAAACACTCCTAATAATTCAAGTTTTATGTTTTTATTATTCCATGTATTTTGGTATTTTCAATTTCATATCATAAGAGATGCTTTTCAGTTTTATAGCCTCTTGTGATCTTTTAGGGAAAGTGTTTCTTCAGTGTTCTTATAGTGTAATACAGAAGTGTTCCTTTTTTTCATAATGAAAATAGTTCACCAAAGTTGCCAGTGGGCAAAATGTTACCTCTGTCCCCAGCTCATAATAAAAAAAAATAAACAGATCCTTATGCATTTTGGCTTTTAATAATGTCTTGCAAGAGATAAAATAGCAACACACAAAGATTCCTGGAACACTTTATAAACTCACTTGGCTCTTAAGGTTTGGCTCCTGGGACTCCACATGAGTCTCTCCCTCATACCTGCTGACAACTTCACTTTCTTTAAACTGTATTACTTGCATATTAGATTTAACAAGCTTTGAATTATTTACAGTCCTTTGTCAACCTTGAGAGTGCTGAGCACACACTGTCATATTTGATGCATATTTGTAGAGGGGTGCTGAATAGCTAGTGGCATGTGTGCACATGAATATCACAGGGTGCTGGCTATGTAGTCATGTGTTGACATCACTGGTTCCCTAAAACCGAATAGGGTTTTTTGTTGATGTTTTTCTGTGACTTGGCGACCTTAAAGAGGTTTTTTTTGTTGTTGTTATTTCTTTTGTCTTTGGATGAACACAAGTGGTTTTTAATTTTGATGATTAAAACTGAAAGCTGATTTGGTCCATATTTGGTCCATACATCTGACCAACTGACTCAATGCATTGACTGAATAAAGGGTCCATGTGGGTGCAAATTTGCCCATTACTTGTTTCACTGACCTGATGATCTTGGATCTTGCGTCCCACTACGCGGAAGGCGTTGTTGCCCGTATGGTGATAGATGTGGACTCTGCTGAAGCCCGTGGAACCACCAGCTGGGACCCACTTCTTATTGGCATCGTCATACACCATAACAGCGGCTCGCGCCTGGCAGATACTCTGTTCACTGCAAGAACACAAAGACAGGAAATTATTTTACAATCTGATATGATGGTCAAACATTCATTTCAGCTGAGCTGATAATCCCCAACTCATGTAGCCCCCAGCAGTTTGTTAACCACCTTTGATTTCTCCTGTTTTTAATTCTTTTGTGTCTTTACCTCTTTGAAGTAAACATTTAATACAACATGTGTTCAGTCTGAAAGTCACAACAGCCTGGGGGATGTTCTGAACTGTGATTATAGGTACGATGGTGATGCAACAGGTATGAAGTCAAACCATGTGAGAGTCAGGCTGGCTCTGCTAAATCTACTGCTGTAATTACAAAGACACGCCAACATCTTTACTCGGGACAGTATGACCCTGCCACACACACAGACATACTGTTAAATAATTCAGTCAGTGCGTCTCCTACTACAGCACAGGTCACCATTAGACCAACAGAATCATTTTTAATGCTGCTTGTAACACCAAATACCCATTATGTTTGACATGGTTAAACATAATATTAAATCTGTTATCAAATGCAGCACTCTGGTTTCAACTAAACAGAAGTAATCACAATGCAACAACATACTGTCTTCCCATTTAGCTAGCAAATATCATCAGTGCTGTCATTAAAGGGGACATATTGTGCACATTTTCAGGTTCATACTTGTATTTTATTCAAATAACACTTTATTTTTCCTCATATTATCTGTGCTGGAACACCTGTATTCACCCTCTGTTTGAAACACTATGTTATTTCACCCATCTCTCGAAGTCCCCCTCCTAAAAAAGCTGACTGGTCAGCATTTCCAGGTCTCCCATTTCTCAATACCTCTCCAGTGTCACTGCAGCCAGGGGAATGAGGAATGACTGTAACAGAGTATAAATTACCAATACAAGCTTCTAAACCCTGGTTATTCAAGAGGGGGTCCACAGAGTTAATGCAATTTGTCCGAAAATACACATTAACATGAATCCATCGTATTATTAAGATAAATTTGTCTATTTGAAAAAAAGGATTGCACAGTACATACCAGTGATGACAGGCTAGCTGTTGTAACATGAATCCTT
Source organism: Epinephelus awoara (assembly GCA_035609425.1). Lineage (NCBI taxonomy): Eukaryota > Metazoa > Chordata > Actinopteri > Perciformes > Serranidae > Epinephelus > Epinephelus awoara. The sequence continues at coordinate 9,988,067 of CM069305.1, forward strand.
GCGCAATCATGTTAGCTAGCAAATGTTTAAGAGACTCTTAAATACCTTCCACTTCAGAAACAAACTGAATAAAATATGTATAAAAATATGAATTGCCATCTATTATTATTTTAATAGCTAAGCATTGTATGCACCAAGCAAGGGCATGTTTAGACACAGCAATTTAGATTGCACTACACATTACTGTCTCCCCACTTTAATATGCAGCTCAATTTTAGAAAAATATGTAGTAGGGGGTCCCTGCTCTGTCTGTCTTTCAGCTAGAGGTCCTTGGCCTGAAAAATGTTGAAGACAACAACTGGACATATTCCAACAGGAGAATGATCTCAAATCAGAAGGAAACTATAAAGACAGCACCAAAGATCATCGGTTTCCCTGTCATTAGCATGTGGCTACAGGTAGCAGCATACTTGCAGCTTAGGACTGACTGCAGCAGAGAATAGTGGCACTGTCTACTGTGAAAAATAAATAAAAGCACTAAAGGCTTCTAAACACTACCAAACAAGTTATTGCGGGAATACGATCCAAAATCTGTTTATCTGACATTAGCATGTAGCTAAATGCAGCGGTGTATGTAATATAAACACTTGCAGTAGTGAGCCTGGAGCAAATGACCATATAAAGCTGTCACAAGTTGTAGCCAAACTAGCACTTTCACAAACGTTTACTTCATTATTTGAAACTATTGCCACATTTAATATGAACATCCGACACTGTAACATTACATATACATATGAAAGAAAATAAGAGAAGACACAATAGATCCAACTAATTAAAGAATGTAGTACAGCCCTTCCTATCCTTTCACATTTCTTAATGATGTCCCTAATAATCCAGTTTATGATTCCATAAACACACAGATGACTAAGGAAGAGCCATCAGGGGAATATGTGGCGTAACAACTTAAAGAGTTAAAGACAAAACCACACCAACATCTCCTTTAACATTTTACACAGTCTACACACTGCTATTGCTAGCACACAAGCACAAGGAGTGAGTTCATATGAAATCTAATTCAGAGCATTTCAGCCCTTGAGCACAGAACTAATGAAATCTGCTTCATGGGTGGCTGGCTGCATTTTCTATCTCTCACTAAATAGCTACACAATCTTGCAAAGAATTCACTGACATGCCTTGGTAACAGATAGCTGGACACCTAGAAGTTGTGTGCCTTCACTCTAAAGGAATATTCAGGCAATTTAGTATTGAAGTTAGTTCCATAAGAGTTGGAAGACTCACACAAGGCCGAATAAAAAAAGAGAAGGTCAAAATCCAAGCAACGGAGGCTGACATATCCTGATGTTTAGCTCTAAAACAGTACCCCTACATTTTCCATAAGCAGGGCTGAGCAAATTGGTCTAGAAATAATATTGTGATATTTTTAGACTATATCGCAATGCACAATGTATACCTCACATAGGCAGTTGAAATGTGACTTATGCATATCCCTCTTATTACACACAACACACACATGCAATAACAGCAAAGGGATACTGCAGGGTCAATCATAAAATGTCGCCGTAGAAGCAGTTTGGGGGTTCAATGCCTTGCTCAAGGGCACCTTGGCAGTGCCCGAGGCAAACTGTTATAATACTGTTATAATAAAGTTAAATACAGAACTGTTATAATAAAGTATTTTTAAAATGAATAAAATCAAAGCAGAACCACTGGTGCTTTTATTATGGAGCACCTGGTTGGGGGCGGAAATATTGATGTTTTTGCTGTGAACTTAAAGATTCCCATCAACATTTAGCTGTTAGCAAAAATTTTAACTGCTACGTCATTAAACTAGAAGATTTATTCACTGTGAGCTGGAAAAAGACGAACAGCTCTCCTCTTCACATATTAATGTTTGCTAGTCACACTGGTGCTCCATGGTTGAAAAATGCGACTAAATGTTCACAGTCTAGAGCCCAGGAAGTATTTCCCAGGAAACTGTGGTCTTAATGGGCAGGAAAATGTGTGATGTATTATATGTGTGCCACTGGTTAAAAAACATGACGTGACAATTTATGCTCAATATTCGTGAAACAGTAATTTTATATCCACGTAGAAGAAGCCACGATACATGAATATGGGCAATACCGTAAAATCGCCCACCCCTACCTATGACATGACATTTTGTTAGACCATTACTGCCTGGTTAATGCCCATAAGGGCACATCATAAGGGTCCTTTCTTCCTCCAGAGACACACAACACAATGTCTGATGTTTTTTTTCCACAGGCTGTGTAACACAAGTAAGCTGAAATCATCTGTGACTGCCCCTTTAATGTGCCATGATTGACACCCACAGTGTACTGAATGCAGCTATGTGACAGACTGTAGGGAGGAAACTACAACTACTATAACCAGAGAATGACAGAAGAAAACAGATGAGAAGAAAGCACTCCAGTGATATGAATTTCTGTATGTCACAACCTGAATACAAGAAGAAAAGGTGACGGAAAGTGAGAGGGGAAGAGATAGAAACAGAGGAAGAAGAGATCGAGAAGCGGTGAGCATAAAAATGGAGTAAATGACGGGCACAAATTGCTGGGGGAGAAGAAAAGAAAGGGTGAAGAAGTGGAAAAAAAAGTGGGGAGGGAAGTGATGCGAGGACAGATCCACTTCCACTGAGACACACACACTCTGTGTTTTTTAAAGTATCTGTTTCAAGGTGGAAAATGCATGAAAATGGTGGCTCTGCACTAACAAGAAGACACTGAATGATGCTCATACACGTGCACACACTGCAAACAGTGTGCTACACGTGCCAAAGCTACTTAACATGCACTCTGTTTGAAATAACTTTCTGTAACAATCTTCTTGATAAAGCTCTGAAACATTTATCTGTGTGTGCTTGTGCTTACAAGTGTGCGCTCAACAGCACATAGGCAAGGACACACACACACACACACACACACACACACACACACACTCGACTGTATCCATATGAACACATCCAGCTCTCACACACTCTTTCACACCTCTGCTAATGTGCTTCATTATGACAACAGAAGCTGAACTGTGTTAGCGCTCTACAGCAGCTGATGAACTTACATTACCTTTCTTTTTTTTGCACAAATCTCTTACATACTGCATTAAGAGTTAACACCTCAGCCCATCTCACATCTAACTGTGAGCAGAAATGAGCTGGAGCCGGTAATGAAGAGGAGAAAAGAAATCAAGGCAGGATAATTCATTCATGGCTTTTTACATATTTTACAGTGAAATGATTAAACCTTACATCTTTATTAAACTAGGCAAATGGACTAAGATCCATTTATTTTCACAGAGGCTCAGGGCGGCAGCTGCAGTGGTTACATTGCAGGATGGAGTTTTAAATAAACCCACCACATTCATGTTTTATATGCAAAACAAGACTAGATCTACTATTAGCTGTTAAGACAAAAGCTTCACCTCCCAAGCCCTGATTTTTTCCATCTGGTCTGCACATTCAGACTCTGTGACGTTTTGGTAAACAAGAACATCCATCAAGCAGTGCCACAGCACAACCACTGAGAGCCACCACAAAGCTGCCCTCTAACACGTGAGCTTTGATGTGTCAGTTGAATTTGCGGGGTAACTTTTTGACCAGGTGCAGTGACATCCTGGAGTTTTAAAGGTGTGGGTGGATGGATAGAGCCAGGTTAGTGGTCCCCCCTTTTTCCAGTCTTTAAAACCACACACTGAACTCCTGACTTCAGAGATGCTGATATGCGTGTAAGCCTACAACAGCCAGAAGGAAAACGCTACACAAATCTCTTAAAAAGGACCTGATATGCTTTTTCTTATTTTGTGTCATATAAATATATATAATGTTACATTGTCAGTTGTTCACATTAAATATGGCCGAAGCTTCAAATAATGAGGTAACGATTTGTAAAACTAATCCCTGTGAGCACAAACCTCAGGCCTTGGACTGTTCTGAATATTTTCTACATTCTAGACAAGCTGACATCATCTCTTGACAGATTTCTTCAAAAGGTCATCTATTTCAGGCAGACTACTGCAAATGTTTACATTACATAGCCTACACTGCAACATGCTAACACCAGGAAAATTGTAATCTTGTTTGCAAACGCTATTTTCTGCCCAATTTCAGATCACATTCCTGCTGGAACAGCAGCATTATGAAGCTTTTGCTGGTAATTTTTCATGCTGTTACAGTACTTCCCGTGCTGCAGGTACATTGCTACATGTAGCTTCATGCTAACATCAGAGACTCCAGTAATTTCAGTTGCAGAGGTTGTTAATTTTCCACCAATTTCTTTATTTATTCCTATTGCCATATGTAGAATTGTTAAGATTTTGGTTTAGAAACTTTTATTGGTGACTATTCACGGCAGAAGGTGCCACTTTAGCATGAGAAGCAGAAATATCTTTATTGTCATTGTACGAGTACAACGAAATTGAGGTAGCAGCTCTCAGATTCAGTTTTTTTTTTTAAACTATAAATAAGAGATAAGATAACTCCATAACCATCATTGCCTGCCCACAAATACACTGCTACATGTAGCTACATGCTAACATCAGGGAAACCAGTCATTTTGTTTGCCTATGTTGTTAATTTATCCCCGGTTTCAGATAATTATCCTGCTGGAACATATCTTGTTATGAAGATTTTGGTTTAAAGACTTTTATTAGTGATTTTTCATTGTGAAAAGTGCCGCTATACGCTGTTAAAGTTATTTCCCAGCTGCCAGTACATTGCTACATGTAGCTACATGCTAACAACAAAGAAACCAGTAATCTTAATTACTGAAGTTGTTAATTTCTCCCCGATTTCTGATCATACTCCTATTGACACATGTAGAGTTGTAAAGGTTTTGGTTTAGAAGCTTTTATTGGTGACTTTTAATGGCAGCGCATGCTGCTATACTCCATTACAGTCATTCCCTGGTCTCAAATACATTGCCACATGTAGCTACATGCTAACATCAGGGAGACATGCAATCTTGGTTGCCGACATTGTTTATTTCTGCTCATATTCCTGCTGGAACATGTCAGGTTGTGAGGATTTTGGTTAAGAAGCTTTTATTAGTATTTTGTCACAGTAGAAAGTGCTGCTTTAGACCATTACTCATTCTCCGGGCTTCATTAACAGTGCACACACACACCAATATATGGAAGACCAAGAAATGTTGATCAATCAGTCAAGACTGAACTTTTTTGGGGTGGGGGGTGAAGGGGGGCTTAAAGAGACAGGCGCTAAAATGAAGCGTTTCAGATGGAGGATAAAGACGTTTCAGCACAGATGGTCTGAGGAAAATTAAGTGTTTTTTGTACATTAAAGCATGTTAACATGTTCTAGTAGGAACCCAAAATGCAAGTATGAACCTGAAAACAATCATTATAGGTCCTCTTTAACGAGGGATTTCATCTGACTGATTTCACATCCTAGAGCCTCCTCTACAGTCTGGTTAGGGTCTGGGTGGCTCTCCTGATTGCATGCAGCCAATCAAAGAGGGCACTTTAAACAATCACATCTGAGCGGTAAAAAGTAATGATTGCATGGCTGCATGTTTTGCTGATTGTGGTCACTATGGTCAGATGGGATGTCAGTATGTTCTCATACCATGGAATATATTCAGGACCACTGCAGAGACCACAGCCTTTGCCTGCAATGGTTGAAGTCACAAACCTTCACCACAGTGTTCCTGGGTCTCCAAAAAAATATATGCACAATAGACACGACTGTACATTTTTGTGTGGTGAATGTGCTGGGGTTTGCATGTGTGTGAAGGGTGATTATAAGTGTGCGTGGTTCAGCTTAAGGCCCCAGTTCTCTGTGAGCTAAAAGCCAGAGGAATCCATCCCAGAGTGTTTTGAGAGGAAGAAAATGTGCCGACTAAAAAAAAGGAAAAACAATATGAGACATAAAGAGAGGAGGAACACAGAGTAAAGCAGACATGACACAGATGGTCTGATCACTGCTGAATTACTTTGACATTTAGGCTTTTTTTTCCCTTAGCCAGACACTGGATACATTACTGGGGAAATAAAGTGTACAACTATCTCTCATTTGCATTAATGGCACCATCATTAACATTCCTTACTAAGATTACTGTGCATTATGTGTTGGTGCATTGCCCCTTTGTCTTTGCAGCTACTTTAGGGATATGATGTCAGAGAAAATCACAGTGAAAAGTGGATTTCCGCTTGTTAAGTACTTGACTGGTGTAATCTAGTCCTGTTGACCCTCCTCATCTCCTTGTTAACTCTTCCACTGAACACGTCAGCTGCTATCTCCCTCCCATTCTCTCCCCTGAGACCACACTACTGCCCACTATCAGCACGTCTGCACAAAGTGCTGTTTGTACGTTTACAGTTTATGCTGGGATTCCCTATGTATCTGCCTTCAGAAATATGGTGCATTTCTGGACTCTATATCAAATTACTGTAAAATGTCTTAATACGAGATCTATTTTTATCATGCGTTTCAGTTTTATTTTCAAGGTGATCAAACGGCTCCACAAGCAAAGCAAACCAAACCCATTCAGATATTCATTCTGCTTCTAGCCCAGTTATACACCTACTGCATGTGGATATTACTGTGTTAAAAGGTCTCTAATGGACTGGAAGAACTCACACACATACACACACACACACACACACACACACACACACAAAGGAAAAAAATCTGCAGATGTGACGAGAATAGGAACGGAGAATGGGATATGAGATGAGAATATTTTCATCTTCTTCATTAATGTTAATGAGTCTCCAAGTTAAGAACGGTTCCGACTTCAAAGAGGAACAGAACAGCTCCAGGGGCTTCACCGCCATGATGTCACATCCTGCCAGGATCGTTGTGGGGAGGTAGGAGGATAGAAATAGAGAGATAAACAAGGCAAAGCAGGCTGAAAGCAGACAGATGTTTACACTGTATCTCAAACGGTCAGACAATATGCTCTAGGCATGAGAGGATATGGAAATTTCATGTTATGATTATCCCGGCCAAAATAATTACAATTCATAATATAACCCCAATAATCATCATAATATGCTTAAAACTCTTAAAATGGCTCTAAAATGAATTAAGATCTTTTGTGCTATTTGAGGTTGGTGTGTACGCAGCCTCTTTTACTGTTGGTTGCTCAGCAGACTCTTTGGAGCTTGACATTAAGTTGTTTTTAGCTGAGACGTTCCCTTGTTTTTTCATTGCGCAGCTGCCACAAAGTCAGAAACACAGCCTCTGAGTGTCAGGAGGTCAGCCTCTGACTGGTCAACAGACTTATGTTGACAAGTGTAAACTTACGTATTGTTACACCCCTATTAGACATCACATTTATATTTTTACTTGCTCGATCGAACAACTCTATTAGGCATTCCACTTGCCCAAACACAGAGTTTAATTGCTCTGGGCAGGGTTAATGTTGATTCCTGACCCTTTGGGTGCTGTCTTCACATAAGAGATTTACTACGATCAGCAAATTGTGAGTGTTTTTTTATGGCGATCTGTGTCGAAATCGTACATCTCCATATGATCCCTAATACGTTCAATACCGTCCTATGGTGACACTTAAAGTTTTGATTACCTTCTTATTTGTGGCTACAAAATAATTAGCAGAGAATCAGCAGTGGGGAGAGAGGACATCCTTGATACATCCCCTAATTGCACTGCCTCACTACATCACTACTACGGGTGGAAATTGTGACTAATTTCACTGCTGATAGGCCAAAGTTACATAACGAGCCAGCAGTCTAAAAATAGAAACAAACCAAAAAGGGGTAACTGAAATCTCATTCAGACGAGTTCAGCTGCACTGAGTCTACTGTACATATGTAGAGAACCACTGACTGTGGTATCAGTTTCATCTTACACCACAGCTTTCCTCTGTATCGATGATCTGATTAGATTTTACACCTGATTGCTTCAAATCTGTTTATTAATCAGGAATCATAGCAATGCCTCCCATCTAATGTGTTTATTAATGTAATGTGATGTTAATCATTGGATATATTATTGTAATTAATGAACCCCACAGGCATAACTCATCATCTTTACATATAATAATGAGAATGTTTGCTTCTACACTTACACAGTACAGAATGTAATAAAGGGCTGAATGCTTAAGGACAGACAGACCTTGACCTGGTAGAGCTCTGGGTTCATGTTGTCAGCTATGTGAGATGTTACACCCACACTATCTTCTCATGGCTGGGATTGGTTTTAGATAAGTATACACCAGTCCAACTTTTTCTGTTCCAATAGCGATTACAAGACCCCAATTCATTCTGCTGACACTGACAAAATGTTTTAATCCTGTTTTCAGCAAAAAGATTCCAGATGAAAACAGCAGGCGTTTACAGAGAGGAGGAACTTTTTTATAGTTCTAAGAAACCCTTGTTTTATTGGGTCCGCACTGCAAGAACAAGGAACAATCACAGTTCAGACAGGACCCCTTTAGTCAAAGAAAACTTTATTTCCATTTGCAGTATTGTGTTTGGCGGTATGGCTCTGTTTGGAGGCCCCTTTGCCTTTCCTAGGGTCTACGTGGAAAGCCAAAGGCGGAGAGCACAACTCTCCACCCTTCCACCTGCCTGCATAGAAAGCTTTAAGGTAGAGAGAGAGCACACCTCTCTGACCTTCCACATGCCTACATAGAAAGGCAAAGGCAGAGACAGCAAACCTCCCTGCCCTTCCATGCGCCTACATGGAAAGCCTAAGGAAGGGAGAGCAGCAGCAAAGACATCCCAGGAACAGATCAGTGGAGGCAGGTTGCAAAACAGCTTGTAGAGGCAGCAGCAACAGTAGGCAGGCCAAAGCAGTTTAAATTAGATTTGCCAATTGGTGGTGTAGAAAGGAATCATGTGATCTATCAGCTGACTCCCTTCCTTCAATCAGCTGCTCCATTAGTTGATTGGGCTGTTTGAGATCAGCTGATGTAGCTGGGATGTGAACTGAGCTTGACATCGTACCCTGGCTGAACTAACGCCATGCTTAAAATTTTAGACCACCATTTTGAAGGACTTACTTAGCTCCCATTTCAGGTACTCTCCCAGCACAAGGGGAACCATGAAGTGTACAGTGATTGGTCCAACATGGACATGCAGCGCTAGCAACCACAATGTTTAAAAACCTGTTAGCCGTAAAATTAACAAACAACACAAAATACGAACAGCTTGTAAAAGAAAAAAGAAAAAACGAAGTCAGCACGGTGTCGGGGATACCAAAATCACTGTTTTCTGACATTTTATAGACATAAGTATTAATGGACAAACCCAGAAAACAACTGGCAAATGAAATGAATATAATCATTAGGCTAGAGGTTTAAGCATAAAAGCATTCTTTACATTACACACATAAGTTAAGTGCTGGGGTTTGACCCCACCACCTCCTCCTCTACTACTTTAACATCGAACAAGCTACAGTATTGATTTTTTTTTACAGATCCTCATACAGTTTGTACAGCACTCTAATTAAATGGTTTGTTTTATGGCACTTTGCAGACATACAACAGCTGTGTTTTACAGCATTCATTCATTCATTTCCTAGATATGAGGGTCATTTCATTGAACTCTCAGGGGTGTCTCATGACCTGATGTACATTTCCTCTTGAAGTTACCTCCAACAGGGAGGCTGTGTTTTTGGTCGATTTGTCGGTTTGTCAGCAGGATTACAAAAAGCTACTGGCCAGATTTTCATTAAACTTGGTGGGTGTAACAAGGGTGTAACATGTGCCAAGGCAGAAGCCATTAAAATTTGGAGTGGGTCCCAATCACAGGGCTAACACAGTAATTAATTTTCACTTTCGTTACTATTGCGAGATAGGGCAGTTGGCCTTGGCTGAGGTCTGCGCTCTCGGAGTTCCTTTTTAGTTTCCAATGAAATCACATTCTGTGAACATTTCGGCTGCTCAGACTCAGTCAGCTGCTTTCTACTATGATTCTCTCTTTCACCTCTTCCATTTCCCTTCAGACAGACAGACTGATGAAAAGGTACATGCCCCTGTCACACATAGTACTTGGACCTCTGGCTGTGATTAGAATAGATTCATCAGTCAATGACTCATTGCGATGGTATTTCTTTTCTCTGACTACTTCTCTCTCCCGCAAAATTGACCTGCTTTCTGCAGTTCGCCCTTTTTGGCTTGAAAACCATCCGACAATAAACTGACGCTGTGCTCTGAAAGGCCAGAGTCAGCTGTTTCCAAACTGGGGGAGGATGATAAATCCCGTGAAGCTAAAACAAAACATGCAAGCAGAACCATAGAAATGTTAAAGAAGGATTTCCCAAGCATGGGCGTGGAATCCAGGGGGAGTCCTTGCTGTGAAAACGAACGCGAGAGAGGAAGAAAGAAAGAGAGGTATCTTGGGACTGAGGAGTGCAGCTGGCCCTGGACGGAAGGAAGGAGCTCAGGATAGAGGAGCTCTGGAGAGCATCCCTGCCACATCTGCATCCTTTCTTTTCCTCGCTCTGCAACCATGTCTTCAATTTTCAGCTTCTTTTTTCGCTTTTTTTACTCAATTTATAACTTTCTGCCTCACTGACTTGCCCTCCTCAAACAAATTTTTCCTTGTCTGCCTCTTTCTGCCTCTCATTCCCTGTCTCCCTCTCATTAATCAGCAATCACTTATGGTGTGGTGCGGAGTATGTAGAGGGCTTCCAGCCCATATGGAAGTGATCAGGGGCAGGCAGGGAGGAACAGCAGAGGCCCCACAGACAAGAGAAAGTCCCTGTTGAACCGCTGCCTGCAGGTATCGTGCCAATGTTTAGAGTCACAGTAAATCAAAACAGCAGATTCCAGTGTGAGGTCAAGGAAGCAGCAGAGGTTTCTAAACGCTTTCAGCTTGTTCTCCTTATAAAAAACTAATCACATCCTTCAGAATTTTCAATCCCTTCACAAAGTAAAAACCATTATCAAAGCCATCATTCTTTTATACTGTCCTCATTACTGTTATCTCTGTATCTACAGTACAAACCTCCTACAGCCATGCAATTTACTAAAGCCCCTATCAATGCTCAGCTGGAACAATCTACAATGATTCATCTCATTGTCCACTAATCTGTTGATCATTGTTTCAATTAGGTTTAAGTTCAAGCTATCACACCCAAAGGTGATGCCTTCAAAGTTTGTTTGCCCAACCAAAAATCCAAAGCCAAAACATATTTAAAGGAATAATTCACCCTGAAACTGTGCCTGTGTTAAGTTCAATTCAGAAAGGAATTGTTTTTCTTGCATGCTTTGATGGTGAACGGAGAATCCAAAAACTGACAAAATTCTTGATTAACTGAAGTCATAGGGGTCTGGGTTTGACAACAACAAAACTATATCAACACATTGATTAAAAACTCTCACACAACTTGTGCAGTATCCCATTTATCCAGTCGTATGTTCCAAACAGACAACCCTCTCCAATGGGGAACTGAACTAAAAGTGAAACTCATCTATGCTTTCTGCAAAGCCAGAAGAGACTTGAAAAAAATAGTCCTTTACCTTGCTGAACATGGGAGCTGCTGGTCTAAGTTTTCCTCAATTAGTTAATTTGTGTTGTAGCCTTTTAATTAATTAAAGGGTAAGTTTGGATCCACCAAACTCACAAAGTACCACAAACAAACCATTGATCAAGGCGTTGGTTCACCAGTAGTAGTACCGTCATGTAAAACCTGCTAAGTTGTATCTTTCCAAATGACACATGACAACAACTTTCTGTTTCAGTCAATCTCAGCGAAATTCCAGAAGCCAGTCATCTAATTATTACAGTGTGTGGGTTTTCAATTCATGAATGAGTCTATATATGGAGCTAGAACACTGACAGAAAGTTTTGGCATCGACAAAATAAAGCAAAAAAGGTTATCTGGCACTAAGAAATAAAACACATAAAACAAAACAAAAATGTTCTGATATTTTTTTGCATTATATTTCTTTTTATGACAACCTTATTATCTTTTTCTTCATATCACTCTTATTTGTGTCTGCTTTTTTTTCTCAGTTTCAACATTTTGACATTGAGGGCAGGGGTTTGAGGGGAGGGGCGAGGACAGTGTCATTTATGGTCACACTTTAATTGATACTGAAAAAAGAATAACATGAAGGAAAAAATCATAAGATTGTCATGAAGAAACACCAGACTGCAAAAGCATACCACAATAAGATCATTTTTCATGCATGTTTCAGCTTTCAGTGGAATGTTTTTCTGTGCCTGTGTTTCCCTTTTCAATGCCAAATCTTATTTTCCTTGCCAAAACTTACTGTTGCTGCTCTAGCTCCGCATCTATAACCCGTGCCACAAAACGCCAAGCTGAAAGTAACAGAAAGGCCCCGCAGACATCAGCTGGTCACTGCGCAGTCCCACACACCTACACTGGACTCCCCATCACCTCCCTTCCCAACCCTGCTGCCTTTTTATAGGAACTGCAAACCCAGTTGTCACCCTGGCAACACAGCCATACATGGGCAGAGGTTTGTGCACTGCTAAAAAGAGAGAAAGGGAGCGAGTGGAGGAAAGAGAAGAGCACATGTGCACAGGTGTGCACGTATGAACCTGTTCACTATTCATCACAAAACAGCTGTTTGTCTGCATAGAGGTTACCTGCTCTCTACTTTGCTGACACACACACACACGCACACTAACACACACGCACACACACACACACACACACACACACACACACACACACACACACACACACACACACATATGATATGGTGGAGCCATGAGAAAATACCCTCTGCTCACAAGTATGAGTCATCCACTCTACCAGATGGTGGGAGAGAAAGAGACGGAGCAGGAGAGGACCAGTGTGTGGCATGATCGCAGAACAAACACCTGAGGTGTGACAAAGAAGCCATCACCACTAGTGGCTATATATAACCCAGCACATCCTACAGTGATACAGTGTGTGTGTGTGTGTGTGTGTGTGTGTGTGTGTGTGTGTGTGTGTGTGTGTGTGTGTGTGTAGCAGGTGGACACACAGCAACTCTGGGAGACGGAGTGATGATTCTCGGCTGTGTTTCTCTGAGCAAAGGTCAGGGTCTGGCCAATAACTTGGGCAGGATTCAATAAGGACTTACACTGTCATTTATATTTGGTGCAGTGCTTTATCAGTGTCAGTCTCGAAGGGCTTCACAACACCCACACCTCAAAACTGTGACTAAAATGACAACCTACTACACTAAATTATCAATGAGAACCAGGAGAAAAAGCTCATTAGGAGAAGTGACAAAGGCATCACAGTCTGCCATTAACATGTACTTAAACTACACATCAGCCCAAATTTCACTTTAGATACAGTACATCTTCAGCAGTTACAGAAATCTGAGCACATTTGTCTTCCTAAGGTGGCTGATATGGATAAAATCTTCTACTGTATAATAGCAATTCTAAACTGCAACAAGTTGTGTAAAGTATTACATGATGAGAAACATTTGTTGGGGAACTTAATATTAGATTACTTGATTTTGGCTACCCCAATTAATCAAATACTCAACAGTTTAAATCAAGGTACAAAACATAACACTGATACAAGATGCTGTAAATCCAATATTGCCATAAAGCAGCCTTGGCTATTGATTTAAAAAATGACACAAAATGTCCTTTATACAGCTAGAGATATTATTAAAGGCATAAACAAAGTATAGCAATGTGATTACGGTTTGGTGAGGTAATGGAAATTGTGACAGTGAAGCATATACCATAACAGAGGATTTTATCCACATTGTCAACTTCTAGAGGCCTTTTCCCAAACTGTTAAACTGTTTTCCATTTCTATTTGGTAATAGTTCTTATAATTAATGTTTGGTAACTGTTTTAAGCTTACTCATCAAATAGTGACTTACATTTAAATCATCTGTGTTAACATTTTTGTTTTGTTTTCTCAAAATATATTAATATAATATAAATATTTATTAAAATCCTTTTATGTAAACCATTGAAAAAAGAATTAAAGCACTCTAACGTGCAATTTTATGTTTAAATTATGCAAAGTTTAATTATAGGCAAGTAGGCATAAAGTGAATAATTCTTTACAGGAGTTTAAATGTATATGTTAAAGATAATAAAAATGTTTATTTCATTACTCTATTTCATACATTTTTCATTACTGATTTTATTTCTACTGTAAAAACAAAATACCCTGTAAAAAGTACTCAATCAGGAGTGATTATTGAAATTACAATATTAAGTTAGTGTTGCTTAAAATAACCACGTAAAAGCTACTTAATAAGAATATACAAATAAGAGACTGCCGTAAAACTTAAATTCAAAGCCTAGTCCCTTTTGCTAGCCCGGTGTGGCTATACATTTTGACAAATAAAGGCCTGTCTCAATTAGAGGCCTGGTCTGGCTGCCAAGCAGTTCATTTTTATAGAAGTTCTTGGATGTATAAACCGGGTTGTTGGCTACACACTTGAGCTAATGTTAGTTAGCTGCTTGGATCAGCTATACAAATATAACCATGAGCACCAACCCCGTCCCAAATATAGGCCTGTTGAGTTCAGTGATTTAAGCAAATAATAGCCTGGGCTATTAATTGACGTTTTGCAGTAAGTTAGTGAAACTTAAATTTTTGATTTTATCAGTTTCACCAACTTCTCAGGTTTTACTCTGCATGCTTATACATTGTCATAGCACCCAACTGTGGTGTAAGTGTCAGATGACAGTATATGTGCAGTTAATGAGAGTGTATGATTGATGGTGTCTGCAACGTTATAGAAATGGATATCCACAGTGGTCACTCCCCACTGACCTCAGAGTTCACATACAGCAGGTCGAGTAGGATGGATGCATTTGTCTTTGCTCCAATATGTCTTTTAAATGTTCATCCTACTTTTGAGTGTCTTATATGCCTTTACACCTGAGTACATGTGTGGTCAAACACAGGTTTATACTAAATGTATATTAAGCAACATTGTGAAACTGAGATTTCAGAAATTGTTAAACCAGTTTTAATGGTTTGCAGTCGCACCTCATTTTTGATATTTAAAAAGGACATCTTTCAAGTTGTCTTGACAGAGTACAATACAATGTAAATGAGTCATGATACAGTAAGCAGTGCAAATATGTTATTGTGATTTTGTTTTATCACTGGTATTTCTAATTTAGAAATTGTATAACATTTCATTTTTTCTGCCTTGATCTTTTTCCTCTCTAGTATTACTGACACTGGAACTCATATTCCTTTTCCTTTGGGGGGGATTTTAAAAATATTTATGTCTGGTTGAAAATTGGTGCTAAGCATACACAGCTGGCTGTAATTTCAATGTTAGGTAGGTTCCACTTACAAGCCCTCAGGGGTTTCTTCATACCACCTGTGCATTTTCTTATGTCTTGTTTTCTTTTGTCTTATTTTATTATATGCACAAATAAAGAACAGAAGAGAGAAGCTGACAGTATATCTGCCTTATCTGAAGCAGAGCAGGGGAACAAGGCAATATATTAAAACTGTAAATCAAGAGATTAAACTGATCTGTTCTGAGTGTGTTCTTAAATGTAATCAGATATCAGTGAGGACACTTGATATGTTGCTGTTATGTTTCTGCATCATTCTTCCTGTTCTCTTCAGAAGTGTTACCACAGTAGTTAAGATTTAACATTAACATGCTTTAGATGCTAAAGAGAAGACCAGCTGTGGCTGATGGGTAGGGAAATTTAACACTAAATGCACAGCACTGGTTTCCAACAACGCACCTTTACAGTTCGCCAGTGCTCTGTTTTATTTATGCCATGCACAACTAGCCATTCTTTAGAAATTGTAATATGTCTTACATTGTGGATTCATGCGTGTGAATGAGAATGGCATGTAACATCAGCATGACATTACAATAGTGCCGCTTTGTTTGTTCCCTAATTATTTCCTCGTCACCTAATTCAGGTCATTATGGTGTAAAACATTATTGCCCTGTAATTACCTGGACCATCGACTGGCCCATTCAAGCACTATGCTTGTTTAAAGAGTAGTTGGGCCCGATACACACAATCCTCTTGGATTCAATTAGGCTTTGAGCAACTCACTCACAGAAACCATTAGCTGAGTGAAGAGGCAGAGCCCCAGAGGAAAGATCCACAGGTGGCTCCCCCTCTCTCACTGCCTTTAATGACTCTGCCCTTTTCAGCGCCATGGTAACCAGCATCATTGCGATCACCCCCTGGAGAGCGGGGTGTGAATCCCTTCAACAAGCTCATCTGACCTTTCACTAAATAAAATGGCACACTTTGTCAGATGGGTCACAAACAATTCAAAGAATCGGTGTAAGACACGTTTGGCTGACTTTTACTGCGGACTTATGGGTAAGAACGCAGTAGGAGGAAGAAGTCGTCATTTCAAGTAAAAAGGCAGTTACCATGATAAAGCAGCAACTCTTTGGCAACTGTCCTCGAAATGACAGAAGAGAGGGAACTGACTAAGGATAGGGTTGGGACTCATTAGGATTTTAACGATTCTGATTCCTTACCGATTCCTTCTTAACGCTCCGATTCCTTACCGATTTCTCTTACCGATTCCTACATTATATTCATTATACTTGCTATACTTAAATAAGTATAATAAACACAAATGCAATCATACAAATGCAAAAACTTTATTCTAACTGTTGCACAGTACAATTAGATGAAAATACACATTTGTGTGTGGTGTGTATTTCAGATTTAGAGCTTGTATCATCTCCCTGAGAATATATAACAACAAAAAGTGATTCTCTGATTTCTACAGTAACACTATTACCTCAAATTAACCACAGCAATGTAATAAAAAATACCTATATGAATTTATGCTTGGGCACTGTTACTTATGTGACAACACCTGAACAGAACACACACACACACACACATTGGCTGTTAGTTTCTACCGCTCCCCTCACTGGAAGCGTCGGACCTCCCGCCGCCCGCCTCCGCCTTGATTAAACGCTGAAAAATTAAATAAAAGAGGGATACAGGTTTTTCCTGTTTTATCTTTTTTTGTTGTATTTCTCCCTCTTCCCTCGCTGGAAGCCTCGGACCTCCCGCCGCCCACTCCCGTCTCAAACACGGAGGTCTCCCACCTGTTAAACAGCCTGTAACCATAACAACTGTGTGACACAAACTCAGTGCTTTAGTAAATAAAAAATACCAAATACCAAAAAAGAACGGGATCCGTATCCCAACCCTAGTGAAGGATGAGGAGGGAGGGAGAGAAATAAAAGTTACACTCGGTTTAAAAGAAATCGTCCAAACTCTTACTCATACAGGTCTGAAAGCGTCTCATCCACATACTGTAACACTTGACGGCTCTGGAGCCCCACCACGCTCCAGATGCCGTATACACCACACACACACACACACACACACACACACACACACACACACACACAGAGTAGTGTATTGGGGGGTGTTTCCAGGGTTCAGAGTGCAGCCCATGTGTTAACTAGGAGCCTGGCAGATTTTACAAGAGTCCAATCACGTTCCCATTCACACAGAGACAGGGAGCACATTGACCACAGAGCAGGTCTGGACTGGACTGAGCAACAGTCCTTGTATATAACCATGGAAACCAACAAATGAAGCCTTCAGAGAAACAACTGTATGGGCTTGTTTTGACAGCAGCACGAACACAACAGTGGATTGAGGCCAAATGGCCTTCAAAAGTTCATAAAATACCTGTGAGATTCTGTTGAGTTGCCAAAAACTCACATGTGAATGGGACATTTGTCCCTTGTGGGAAACTTTGTGTGGGAAATGTTGGGATGTGTCCTCAATCACTCATTAGTCACTAGCCCTTTTTAAACTGGAGTTTGCAGGAAAGCCCAATCAGTCTTCTTTCAGTATTGGCAGTATAAAAACAAAATTGGGGAGTGCGGTAAAATGCCACCTGCCTACTTTTGTTTATACAGAATGCTCCTTTTTCGGGGCAATGGCGGGCGTGAGCAAGTAACAAATCGTGTAGCTCAGCGTGTGACGTAAACAGTGACATGGGAGGGAAGCCGCGGCTGGTCAGTCCTTTGGCGATTCTCTCATAAGTAGGCCCGTCCTTCACCGTTCCTCATTTCCTCAGATTCTTCTCATCTCAGTTTCCCTCTTGCTACTAGCTGCTCGCTAATTCCTGCTATCAGCTGTTTCCTGTGTATCCACCGCCAGTGGCGCACGTGCAGCATCATCAACAGCTCCTCCCGTGGCTTTAAACTAAAAGGGTTCCGCCTATATGACTATGACTACATCGGATCAACTTGCCAATCTGGCTGTGTGTCTAAACGCTCGCAGCTTGCCGGCAAAACTGCCCAACATTCGTGGAAAATCTGGCAGTGTAAAAGGGGCTGCTATATAGTGAGTTCACCATTCTTTAGTGCTGTCTGAATGTACAGCGAGAATTATTATACCCTCTCTAAGGGACTCAAAGTATCCCAAAATGCATCATGAAAAGTAGTGTGCAACCGATGGTCTTTACCCAAGCACTATATATCATCCGGCAGCGCGATTGCAACCTGTCGTACAAATGAGAATATTTGAAAGAAAGATTAATATTGGGTGGCATTTTCACAGAGCTTTCAAGGGAGTTGATTTTCCTTATGACTACGGACCCCAGATAAATCTATGTATGTGGTGTAACTATAATACATTTAATGTGAGCAGAGCAGCACATCACAACACAAATGGCCACAAAGTACTTGTGCTTACGTTCACACCAACAGCCAATTTACAGTCACCAATTAACCTGCATGTCTTTGACTGTGGGGAGAAACTGGAGCACCCGGCGAAAACTCATACTGACACAGGGACAACATGTGGGCTCTACGCAGAAGGGCTCCCCCACCCTGGGTTCAAACGAGAAACCTCTTGCTGTGAGGCAACAATGCTAACCAATCCATCATTGTGCCACCGAATTCCATTTAGCTGCTTCATATTCAGGGTCCTGGTACGGTGCATGCTGCCTCACTGGCACTCTACTGGGACACATCAATACACAGCAGAGCCATCCTTAATGCTATCAGTAACACCTGTGGTTTTCATACGCATACGCCGTTTTCAGGATTCTTGAATTGGTTGATCTATGGCCTCAGGTTTTGTTTTCTTTCGTTTGTGTTACTGTGTTTTACCAACTGTTTACATGCCAACACAAACAGCAGTGCTTTCAATTTAAACACTGATTCATCACTGTGTTTTTAAATTAAGAAATGAGCATGTTAAGCACAGATGAGTTTGACTCAAATGTAGCTTGAGCTGCTTGTGTTTCCATGTAAACACCGGCATGGCTGGAAACATTTGCAGATTCTGGAGTGTTTGTGGAGCTGTTTCTGATGTAAATTCTACCTTACAATGTTGGGCATCAATCACTTCTCACTACAAGGCCTGACACACTCTCTCACACACACACTCACACACACACACACACACACACACACACACACACACACACACACACACACACACACACACACACACACTAGTCTGGGCACAAGACTATGCTGTTTACGCAGAAAGACAGACAGACCGGAATAACTAGCTAAGCTCACCTCATCCACCATGCTGATCAAAGAATCACTGACTTGATGAAAAGGGAAACAGGGTGACTGGTGAAACTTGACACTTCCTGAGCATTTTGGATTGTTTTTTTCACTTCTAAGTCTGCCTTGGCGACTCCACACCTCCACAGCATGTCTCAGTGGCTCAACACCCTGCTGTCAATACTGGCTGTCCCACTCATCAGTTTTACTTTCAGTCTTTTACTTTCCCTTCCTCCCTCTCTACCCCGAGAAAACTCTAGAATGACACTAAATTTGTGACACTGCTGAATTTTGTATCTTATATTCTAAATGCTCTTACAGTTGTTAGAATATATTCGCCTGTGATGCATGTTGTAGTGCATGACTGCTGCAGGGTGTTTTTGTCTCTGGCCATGGGGAGGTCAGAGGTCAGGTACAGACCATCATCCCTGGAGCTGGGACATTCACTGACCAGCTAAAGGACACTGACACAGCGTGGATTCTTGGTGGGTTCCATGACAGCTCATCTAGCTGAAGGACGTTCTCTTGGTCAGACACAATGAGATGGATTTGTTTATTTTAGTCACACTCACAAGCAGCCATTTTCCTTTCCTGAACGTCATCTTTTAACAGCGATGTTGATAAATCATCAATATAGTGTGTCCCCTGGATGGTTAAGCATCATCCTGTCATCATCAACATGAGTGATTACAGCATCTGCTGTCACAGCAGACATTGCAACATAAGATTACAGACTGTCTGTAGTAATATCCTACATATTCGTGAATCCGGGTACATTTTATGATCCTAAATATACAAGGTTAAAGAGTGCTCCAGGAATAATTCGGAATAAAATTCGGAAATGAGTCAGCATGTCTCCGCTTACGGTTTCCTCATCTCAAAGTCAATGGGTTTTTTAATGGGTTTTTGGTTAGATGTCTGAAATAAGGTCTGCAGTTGAACACAAGCTTAAGAGACTTTCACGATTTGTTCTACAACATAAAATACATCAGTAAATACCCTACTTGTGAACTTTGAAGTCTCTACAGTCTTGAAAAAGGCGGTTGCTTACAAGTGGCTAAATGAGACTACAGAACATCATCACGCTGAACACAGCTTTACAGTGTTGTTATTGTGGTGTTGTTAAGCTAGTGTTAGCTATGGTCACATGACCTTTCCTGTCTGGAAACTGCATTTACACTTTCAACAATTAACAACAACTACAATCATAAAGGTGGTGTTTATTTTTGAAGATTATGTTGCTGAACAAAACTTGTACCATACATGTTTGTTTGCCACGGAGCCCATTTTGTGCAATAATCCAAAATCCAATGGAAAAATCCAATGGGCTTTTAGACGTGGGAACCAGTGCGATGCTAACTTTTGCTTCGGCCTACCGAAAAGCGCCATACATGGGGCACCCTATTGTCTACTGGCAGCCCTCAAGGACCTACATGGCGTGCTGCAGTCACCACTGCCGTCGCCAAGCAATAGCTGTGCACAGACCTTCAGAGAGCCGAGGATGAGAGTGGGCAGAGGGGCAGCTGTCAGAACTGTGCAGAGCACCAGAACAAACACACAGACACATCACCCAAAACATAAGCTTCAATCTCAGTGGTATTTGTGACAAGATAAATACTTTCAAAATACTAACTTTTCAAAATACAAAAATGGCACATACCCCCACCTAGTGGAAAAGTCACGCCACTGTTTCTATGATTTCAACACCGATTTGTTGTCCACAATGTAGCATTATCAGGGAAATAATAGGATGCATTCCCTGGACACGACGGTGAGTTTACTGCGTCCTTTCCAACTTAAATGCATCAGGGATGCAGGACGCTTCCCAATAATATATCTGTTGCAAAGGGAATACTTCCCCCTTTGTGAACATAACAATCGGCAAACTAAGCTTAAGAGAGATGTTTTCTCACATTTTAGAAAACTGCATCAATAATTAAACAGTGTCTTTTTCCTTACCATTATGTTACAGATGCAAATGTAGAGGAAGTTATGTTGTTAGCTGCATCCCAACTAAGCCCCCAGGGAGACCAGGCCATTCCTCACAAGTACTGCAAAAACACTAAACTAGAGCTTCTGCAGGACAACAGTGGGTATGCATTTAGCAAACAGGATTTTAAATAAAGCACTCCGACTATTAATCACAGAACTGCTAGTATTTAGTTATTACAGATTCAAAGTCTTCGGTGGCATTGTCACTTTTTAGAACTTTGTCTTCTTTCTGTATTTAATGTAAATTAAAATCCATGTGTGCCCCTGGAATAACGATCTTTAAACATTGTCTTCAGCACAGGATCAACTCTACTTTAAAGTTTAAAATCAACCCTCCATGCTCCAGAGCAGGTGTAATCAGGTTTGTGCTTCAAATGTGATAACGTGACACACTGGCAGAGAGTGAGGGGCTCGACCTTGCATTTAGTAACAGGCTTGAGAATTCCTCCTTTGCCGTCTTCAGTTAAACTACTCATTCATGAGACACGGGGCCTTGACCGCTCACTGATCAAAAATGAGCAGCAATAAAGACGGATGCCGACAAGGTTCCTGCAGTAGAGTGAGCATAACAACAGAGGTTGATAAAGAAACACAGCAGAAGAAGAACCCACTTGAAAAACAGCAGGTACATACCGGTGGATTTCCATTTTGGAGGCCAGCACACATCTCTGACTGAGGATGAAGCTGGAGGCTTTGGACTGTGGACCAGAAGACTGGATCTGCATGGCTCCACACAGCCGCTTCCTGCTTAACTAACCCAGCCAGCCCAGTCCTCTCCCCTCTCCTCCCCTACCAGCTCTCCCCTGTCTCAGGGTCTCGACTCCACGAGCTTCCTCTCTGTCACTCAGTAGCCAAGGTAATCTCTGGTTTCTCTCCCTCTCTAACAAACAGCTTTCTTCATCATCCAAAGCTGAGTGCCAGTCCCCCCGTCCCACCCCCAGCCTCCCACCTCCTCTCCTCACAGCCCCCGTAGCAGGGTGATTCCTTCCTTATGCATATGTGCGATGTCAGCGAGTCAGCCAGCAAGCGAGCGAGCCATCCAGACAGTCAGCCAGCTGTGGTTTTCCCATGGCAGCAGCACCAGCCAGCAAACACACACACACACGGTTCAATCCTGGCTTTTCGCCGCCGCCGCGACAGCAGGGGTATCCAGGCAACAGGCTCCTGCTCCTGCACAGCCCACTCTTGCGCTCTCTGGGCTCCGTGGCTGAGGCTGTTAGGGGGGAAATCACCGCGGCGGTATCACGCAGCACGGCACAGCTCAGCTCAGGAGGGTTCAAGTAGGGGAGGGGGGGAGGAGGTGTTTCTTCTCTTCTGTTGCTCTCTGTGTTTTCTTGCTCTCGCCTGGCTCCCTCTGCTACATCTATCTCACACCTTTTGTCTCTCACTTGATCTCTCCCGCTTTCATCTGCCCGCGGCTCCCTCCCTTCCTCCCTCCCAGCTCCTCGCTCTGCTTTTATCTATGCGACTCTCCACGCGCTCGCACTCTCTCTATTTCTAACTCACCATACACCCACCAAACTCACCCTCTCCAACAGAAAAAGAGTTAGGGGGAACGAGCAGCCAGAATTAGTGGCGTTTGGCAGCACTGGAACGGGGATTAGTGAAGCGTTTCGCAGCATCTGACAAACGCACAGTTCTGACAGGAGGGATTCTCCTTTTCACTGCATGACTCTACACTGACTGTCTAAATGTGATGCATCTGTACTGGAGTTCATCTTCTGTCTTTTCTTTTTAGCTGCAATCGAGCGGCACGGAATAAAAACATACAGCATGTAGACTGAAGTCATGCATCAGAGCACAGGAAACACAGCTGCACCGAGTCAATAATGAAATCAATAATATTACCAACAATATGCACACCAGTCATCATTATGTTCACTACTGTACCGTGTGAAACCATAATCGAAAGTTAGAATATCTGATATCTTTAGATAGTGAGGCAGTGCCTATATTTAGAAGGTGTTTTCAGCCAAACATTTGGGCTTTCCCACTGAGCTGATATTTATACTGCAATCCTTACTGGGTTTTACTGGTTGCTATGCCAACTCTTACCGTACCTTGGGAGTGAGATGGCCATCTTTTTCACTCTTGTCTTTCTTACATGTATCTAAAGAACTTGGAGAAAAAGCACTTTGGATTAACCATGTTTGTATGTAAAGTGCTATATAAATAAAATTTACTTTACTTTTGTGTGTCGTTGTCTGTATTGGTTGCAGATTTCCGATTGAAATGCGAGGGTCCAGTTCCATAGTTGGGTACTGAACCCTTTCCAGGTCAATAAACATGACGGTTTGCTCTAAAGCTAACAAATCTTGTCCTTTTTACTTCCAAAATGTACGATCTACTGGCAAACACCGGCAGTTGCAGATCATATCAGCTGTAAATAATTAGAGTTAATGCTGCTGGTAACGTTCCCAAAGGTCACAATGAAGCTTGGCTGTTGTCCAATGAGTGTGGCCGCAGTCTGCTCTCAGCTAAACATTATTTGTGAAGTAAATTAAGCACCACTCTGCAACATCACCGTCACGAGTAGACAAAGTGTTTCTGGAGTTTGACAAGGCCAACAAGGAGGAGCTTGTTCTCTCGGTGTCTGGCGTTTAAATATTCCAGTTCAACTTTCTTTCATATTATATCAATAATTTAAGCTTAAGCTCACCTAATAGTTCTGAGTGTTGACCTCCAGTATTTTGAGCAAATAACTTGTGAAAAGGTGTGCTAATGAAATTAGGCTTCAGATATAACTCTGTCAAGTTAAGGCCCTGACACACCAAGCTGACGGTCGGCTGTCGACCAAAGTCGGGCCATCGGTCAGTGTCTGTCGGCCTAGTTTTTGCGGTGTTTCCCACACCATTGGCCCTTCAGCGTCGGCAGCTTTTCAGCCGACTGAGCATGTTGAATCGTTGGCACAGGTAGTCGGTGAAAGAAAAACTCTGATTGGCTGTTCCCTCGCCCCTGTAGCGAGTGAATCTGCCTGTAGTGAAACCGAGGCTAACCGGTGCTTCCTCGTCAGGCTCCACTTCACTCAGCTGCCCACAGACCTGCTGCTTCTTCCCACTTTAACCTGAATAACAAACCGGGGCTAGCTGGGAGCGACTCGCAGAGCGTTAGCCACAGCATAACGGAAGGACGCACAGCCAGTTAGCCTCCGCTAGTCTCTGAGCTAGCCCCGGCTCTCCCTTTCGGATCCAACCAGAGCACCGAGCCCTGGTTTCAGGTTAAAGTGGGAAGAAGCAGCGCAGTTACAAATATGAAGAGGTGAACCGAAATCTATTCCATAAGCCCCATAAGAACCATATCCCTGTGCCTTGAAACCTATAAAAAAAACAATCTTATTGATAGTGTTATACGGTCAAAATTGTGTTATGAACCATCTGTCACTACACTGTAACTTTATTATAACCATAACAGATTAAATGTTCTATGCACAAGCACAACAGGGCTTCAAATCCACCACATGTCCTGGATTTCAATGTCCAGATCAATTGTGTGCATGAGATCAAACCAGAAACGTAACCACTTAAAAAATGGGTGAGTACTTGGTATCTTCCTACGTTTACCCTTTAAACAGAAAACACACATTTTATACCGTGATTTTTAGTAATGATCATTTTCTGGAAATGTTGAGCTCCCTAGCGATCTCCTGCTATCCAGCTGCCACCTTATTTAGGATTTTGCAGTCAAAAGAGGAGCTATCGTACAGATAACAGGAAAAAGTTCTACCAAGTCCAACAACAAGTGCAGCTCAAAATGCCAACGCTGTGAAACCGGTTAGGACATTCCAATAGCTTACAGTTCAGTCAAACCTATTTTGTCGCTGCAAGCTCGTCCGCTCATATTCAGCAAGGACAAGGTGTCTCAAAAGGAATTACTTTCACCAAACATTGTGACTGGAGAGATTTAAAGGTTCTATATGCCACATTCAGAGCATTAATATAGCATCAAACCACTATTTGCTATGTAGAGATAAAGTGGAGTGATGGTGTCTTGAGCAGAGATTGAAGTCACGCTGCCTCTGTGTGTTGTAACCTGCAGCTTATCCCACTGGCTAGCTCATTGTCGCCACTTTGGACTGTGTTTATACAACAGTTACCGCTGATATCAGTGCAGTGTTGTCATTGCCGTTGTTTAGCGCCATTTGTGGAGTTAGCACTGTTAGCTGCTAGCCGCCAGCTAAGCCACCTCGATGTTGACAACTGTGTCCACTGTCCACACAACTCATACGCTCTGAATTTTGCATAGAGACCCTTCATATATGTCAGACTTCAACAGCTTTTCCTGTTAAAAACCAGTAAATAAAGGATGGGGAAACTGATGCATAATCAATTACAGTTCCATAAATGTAATGTAGGCATAGTGCTACATCTGAGAACACATCTGTAACATGTTGATGACCCTTTGCACTGAACCCTATGGGATGCAAATGAACCATGTCACTGGCTTTATTGCACATCTTTTTAGATAGCCGAGTACAGTTTTGATGTGCTGAACAATGGCGCTCATCGGCTTCCCGTGCAGCTGCCACTGACAAAGGACCAACTTGTTGAACACATGGTTTTTCTAGGGTTTGAATTCAATTTGTGATTCACCCTGAAGGCTACAAACTAATTCAAGGGTTGATGTAATTACTACACATGTTGCAAATAAAGGGCTTTTTTTCCCTTTTCCCATCGGACAGCTGGCTCGACAGGCATGAAATCAGCCACAATAAGGCAGTGCATTTCTATCAGAATGTGCTGTGTTTTCAGGGTAGGGCACAAAACACACGCGCACACACACACACGCGCACACACACACACACACAACATATACAGACGGGGACAGGGCTGCGAGGGAAGGCTGTACCAAACTCTCGAGGTCGGGAACAACAAGGGCTCGAGGAGAGATACATATTTGTGCCTTTGTTCAGCACATTAACACGCACACTGACGCTCTCAGCCAACACTGTGCCCAACTGAGCCTTCAACACAGCACATCCCTGACTGACACATGCACACCTACACACACAGACAGTCTGTTACTGCTTAAGTGATCATCAAGCATCGTGGCAATAATGGATACACCAAAAGTATATTTTGTCAGTAATGGAAGATCAGCTGATGATGATTTATGATAATACACAATTAATCACTGGTGTGGTCCTAAAATGGAGCAGAACTATTAAAATGACTTTTTAAAAGCAGGGAGAGGCAGCGTGTGCCCCGGGAAACAGGCTGTGACGGATGAAAGGTCTACGACGAGAGCAGTTTGTCACACTTCGGTTAAGCACACAGTCAAAAGCTGTCTAAACACTGCGCGCGCATCAAGAGCTATTACAATCAATTAGAGGGAGAGGACGACAGAGAGGGATGAGGAGGAAGAGGGGAAATGAGGGAGCAGCGTGAGGCACCTGTAATAAGCTCCTGCCTCTTTTAGCAGCACAGATGATGCGAGGGAGGAGAGAAGGAAGAGGGGGAGGAAGGAGGGGAGAAGAGGGGTACAGGATGGAAAGGAAGAGACAGAAGGAGGAAGGGCAAGAGCGCTCAGTCACCAGATATATCCATCATCATGTCCATTAGAAATGCGGAAGTGCTTGATTTGTGTCAAAGTTCGCAACTGTCTAAGTTTTAAACTTAGCTTTGTAATGTCCAAAAGACAGGACTGTGACTGATCAGTGTAGCTGTGGTAAAACCCTACTTACTTGTAAAGTTAGCTACACTTAAAATAGTATTTACCAAGGAAAGTATTATTTAAGGTTTGCTTTGCTTAAGATGCTCAGTTAGCAGTTATATCTGCTCATTTGTTTTAGTCTGATCTGACTGATCAGACATTCTTCTGCCTTTCTGCTGCTTTTAGTGTATTGGTAGAATACAACCAAATGCCTGTTAAATTAAAAAAACGTTGTTTCTAACATTGTTTCATCAAACAAATTGAACATTGAACTGATCCAATAAAAAAAGAATGATAGGTAAATGTTGCCGTTTTCTACCAATACTCTCGTTCAACTAACTCAAAAAAATCCCTGAGTGCAAAATCAGCAGCGTTCAGCAACCTAAACCATAAAAAGAGACATTTTTGACCAAAAAGAATTCAAAACATATTTAAGCCTTGCGGTAACACTACATATTAAGTCCAAACTAGCCTATCAACATTAAAAATAAGTTTAAATGAGCATTCAAAAATATGTTTTACCACAAGATTCCCTTTTTTTTTTTAAAAATACTTTATTTTTACATTTTCCTGATAAACATATATACAAATAGAAATACAAATAGATTGGGATGGCTTTAGAATCCATTGATAGCCTAGTTTCAAGGCTCAAGTCTAGACTGAGGTTTGGCAGAATTTAGAGGAAAAGGTGCCAGGTCATTGACGTATAACGTAAATTTTAGTTGAACGTAAATTTTAGTTGAACTGAGAACTGTGCCCTTTATCATGATTTTTCTACTAAATATTGTTAACACTTGAGTCTGTAGCTCAAACAATATAAAGATGATAGCTGGAGATCATTCTGAAACAGGAGAGCAATACAGACTTTAATAGAAGTAGTATACATAAGACACAGAGTAAATATTCGCACAAGTAAATATTGTGACCAGGGTTGCAAAAAACAATTTCAGACTTTTAAGAACACTCTCCCCCACAACATAAATTTGGAGGCTCAATCGATTAGTCTACCATCCATGTTTAGTTGAATTCTTAATGAAACCTTTGTTTTTCTCATATGCCTACACAGTGAACGAAGAATTCAAAAATGGAGAAAATTCGTAATAAATTTAAGTGATAGGGGACCACGTTTAACAGCAGTAAAACTAACCTATATAAGAACACCTGTATACAAACTCTCATATATGACATGACATGTTAGTCAGGCTTTAGTACTACGGATAGATATCCCACCTGGACACACTGAGAAAGAGATGGTAAAAGGTGGAGATGGGATAATGGAGGATTTATAAAGAAGACAGAAAGGCTGTGAATAGCCCTGTCAATACAGAAAAAGGCAGCAGGAAGAGAAAGACATGGAGGTGAGCAGCAAGACGTCTTTTCCCCCCTGAGGCTTGATGCCATTTCAGCTCACGTCACAGCAGGAAGCCGCAGGGCACAGGTGGCTCAAATGCCACAGACACACACATACATGCCTCATAAACCCCAAGCTTTTCCCACAAAACACTTTGAAATGACCCCAGGTAAGATGCTGTGTAGTGCTGTACACCCATTGAGAAAAAGAATGACGTACTATACATAGAGTTGGCTCGTATGCACTCTGAAAGTGCATGTGAAGTCACACAGATCAATTTTAGAGACCCTGAAAGAAACACTTAAAAATATTACAATGTAACTCATATTTAATTAGAGACTTTCTCCAGTTATATCAACAGTGTCTTTAAGCAGCTCTCTGACCGAGTCCACAGAGGGGACAATAATTCACCGTCAGCCCTCCTCTTTAATTAAACTCTACAAACAGCCTCCCCTTCTAAATGTGTTTGTGTGTATGTGTATGTGTATGTGTGTGTGGTGCTGAGGGAAGTAGATGACATCATCAGGCCAGTCAGCAGGCAAGAAAAAAGCAACTCCAGCTGACTAAATAGAAACAGAAGAGACAGAGCTGCTTTTTTGTTCTTTTCTTTGTGTGTGCAGCCACAGTGGAGATCCCCCATCAGTTCCTATACTCCTCTGATGTCTGCTAAGACGTGCCAGAACTGTAGTGATTCTGCCTTCAAATGCAAAGCATGAATTTACAATCCTTACTTACTGACTGCACTGGCAGAAATATAGTATGATGACTCAGATTATGGGGTAACATCTCCAGGAAGTCAGTTTAGGGGCCACGGTATTGTTTTCTCTGAGTGGTAACATTTTCAAGCCTGCCATCATCTGACGTGACATTCAGTGATGCTGTATTTCTGCCATGTCCGAGCCAGCAGATAACTCCTGGAAGATGTACTGGGCTTACTGGACAATTTTGAGGCTGACTCATTTCTCTGGGCATGCTGCAGATGGAGAGGTAGAAATTTGCTAGCCTAGCAACATTAAGGCTGCAAACAACCCATAATATAACACTCTCATAAGTATCAGGATGACTGTAAGTTACAGCTGTCCTCTCAGAGTGAACATCTTCTTATAGTGACACAAATACTAATAATGAAACTGTTAAGAGAATCTGTGTTTAAGGGGAAAATAACAGGGGGTATAACTATGGACGAAACCAAAACTGCGTACAGTTAGGATGATAAAAAAAAATCCAATATGTGCCTTATGTGCTGCCACTGTCCCAAATTGTATTTTTTAATCGCCCCTAATCATTTTTTGTCTATCCCCAGGACGACAGGATGCCCTCCAGTTAGAAACAGAATACAGCAAAAATAACTGTTTCATCTTGATTATCTTGTTTACATAACTGCTGGAAGCCAAAATAATAATTGGACATATTTGATTGATTGTCCTGCCCTAAACTGACGTGTCTTGTAATACTATGTTGGACAGACCAAATGTTTGGCATGACAAAAAAATGGTTAAACTAACATCTGCTTTTTTGCATTTATAAGAGTCTAGTCCTCAGATAAAGTATGACCTTGACATTTTCAAAAATTAGTTTCCGCAAAAATACCTCTGTTTACATCAGTACAGTGTACCAAAGACAAGTTTCAACACTACCCTTTTTCCTGATTTCAGCATTTTTTTAGATGACCAATATTTGATTATATTTTTTAACATAGTTACATGTATTATATGCTTATGGTATAACCAAATAAAACAAATGGCCTGAGAAAGATGGGCTGTTTTTTTTGGCCAAAGAGAGCAAAGAGAAAGATGAACTGCTGCAGTGTCAGGCTGTTTCCCAGGCTGACCAGAGAGCATGCAGGGACAACAGCGGAGACAGACGAGAGCCAGTGGTACAGCACAGCAAAAACAGAGACAAGACAAACAGAGAGATGGAGTGAGGGCTGAGGAAAGGCAGAGAGACCCGGGCAAGAGGAGACAGAGAGGAAAACATAAGGACAGCGGGACAGGAGGAAGGAGAAGTCTAAAAACAGAGCCTGATCGTAGGTGAAAAGATGGGGTACACAGTGCCAAAGTCTCTATAATCAGGAGAGAATGCCTTCATCAATTATATAATAAATGACTGCTTGACACAGAGAAACACAAAACAAGACGGAGATGATCGGGTGACAACACGGTCACAGGCTGAGCCCATCCATTTCTGTCAAAGTGTCCTTGAGCAGACAGTGAAGCCTTGTTCGCTGCAGGGATAACTACACAAAGTGTCCGACCTACAGCTGAAACACAGACATGGACGTGTCTCAAGGGACATGCATAGCAAATAAGTTCCCTATCAAGTGGCAGACAGGTGCACCAAGAACGCGAGGGGGGTGTGTCCCTAAGACAGCGCTGGTGCTGTGATAACAATGGTGCATATTTCCCTCTCTGACAGCACATGATATAGTTACTGTTCTCACACAACACGCGGGGTGTGAGAACACTCCCTTCCAATAGACAGAGAGCTTTCTATTACTGTCTCGTCGGCAAAACCGAGCAGAATACAGTGCAAAACAGCAGCCTTTGTCCTTTCATATCTCCCACAGGACGTTCAGGTACACTGATATGCTCACGGATCATTTTACATGAGAGCGCAATGAGAAGAAGACCTGAAACACTGTTGTTGTTGTTGTTGTTTTTTCCACTCAACCGCAGTTTGACCCTGAAACCAAGGTGTGAAGTAAACCTTGCCATTTGCAAAACTGAAAAGGCTTCACAGATCTCAGATAAAGAACAATAATGCAACCTCGGATCTGGTTCCCATCTCAAGGCACCGTTTCCTTTTATCGCTTGCGTGAGAAATTCATCTCATATGACAGGGTTCTCCTTGCCCATAAAATCAGAGGCAAAACAACAAGACTTCACCTGCCAATAGTGACATCATGACAGCTGGCAGGTGTGCCGGTGCTGCAGGTGAGTCACTCTGTAGAGATGTGAGGAAAGGAAGTTACTGATCTTCCTTTTACAAGCTGAGAAAGCATACTTCATAAACGACTTGTGGTCTCTTTAATAAAAGCAGAGATTACTCAAGAGTCATTACAAACATCTTCCTCCAGATAGGAAACATTTGAGGGCATGAGAGGTCATCAGCTGCAGTTTAGTGTTGCCACATCTCAACTTTTTCACATGGAAAATACACTTATATACTCGTATATATAAGCTGTCTGTCTCTGTTAGGATCGGGTTCGGAAAGTTTTGTTTGCACACAGTTCCCTAAATTTGCTTTTCTCAAAAGGGTGACGAATCTTTTGTCTGTCCTCCTCCTGTTTTATTAGCAATGCTCAAGCAAATAGCAGGCTTCTCATTTTCAGCTGACAGTGAGGGTCGGACCCTTACTTTGAAATGAATGAAATGTTGCTGGTGGCAGAGAATGTCAGCTGTAGCTAGTTAATGACACAAGCTTTTGTCTGACGCAGCACTCCAGTGTGTTTTTGTGGTCTTCTCTGATGTAATAATTGAGCTGTGTCGGAATCCATCAGTTCAAAGTCCCCTCCAGACATGTTTTAAAAGTATGTTAAAACACTGATTATTAATATTTTGTTAACGTGGTTTTCCACATATAAAAATCCCCCCAAAAAACTCTGAAGCGGGCTGGAAGCTAACGTATATTTTGTTCCTTGTTGATAAATTCTGGATCTGGCCCCCGCCTTGCCCACCACCGCTGCTTGCTGAAGAATTTGTTTTCACTTTCTGCTTTCCCCAGCACTGACATGGCGCTATTAGAGCTGCACCAGTGACTGGTTGGTTCATCAGTGAAAAAGCAGTGTGATCAAGATGGCTGGCATTAGTGTTCGAAGCATGGGTGGAATAATGAAGCAATGGGCCCAAGGGCATGGATATTCAAAGGGCCCCAACACCTTTCATACAAAGAAGCAAGCCACACAGTTTTTGTGGTAGATTTGCCTCTTTTGTGTCGTTGTTGTTGTTGCGTCTCTTTGTAGTCAACATGCACATTTTGTGGCTGTTTTGCATCTCTTTGAGGTCATTTTGTACCTTTTTTGTTCGATTTGTATCTCTTTGTAGTTTTTCTTCTCTCTTTGTCATTGTTTTGCCAATTTTGGTAGTTATTTTGTGTCTCTTTGTAATTCCATTTCATCTCTCAATAGTCATTTTCAGTCTCTTCCTGGATGCTACATGTTAATTTGAGTGACATTTTGCAGGTGAAGGCCAGGGAGCCTTGACAGTTTGGGCCCCTGGGCCTGTGCTCGGCAGGCCCGTTCAGTTATCCATCCATGATTAGGGGAAACATCGGAAGGATTCAGTCACACATGTTTGAGCCTAGGTCAGGCCCTACTCAGATGAGGAGTCACCAAAATCGGCTACCAGTTGACAAATCAGAAAGTTAAGTGTAGTTAGCATCTTTGATTTGTTAATGTTGTCTGTTTGCTGTCAAAACTTTCCCTATGCTAATGCTAACTCTGCTTTATGCACTGACCACTCCGTCAAGTTTCTTTGCCAGTGTTGTGTCAAAGTCTGTTGCCCCGTCGATATGCGTTTTCCATATTAGACAGACCCGGCTTTCATATTGGTGACACGCCCCCCTCAACAGAGGAAGGTGAAAACACCTCTCTTGTGACAATCTCTGCACAGATACAAGTCAGGACGGTCAAGGTCAGACATTTTAGGGGATGTAAACAGAAGAAAAACATTAAGTTGGTCAATCTATTGGTTTTCTAGACTGCCACTTAAAACTGCAGAGGTGCTGACTCCTCTGCCAGCAAAAAGTAGGCTATAGATCTCAACTTAATCTATAAGTTATATACTTATTTTTAACTTTAGCTTTGAAAAGAGATCAAAACGAATCCATTCGGCTTCAAATTATGTTCAGGATGTTTTTGGCCACAGAGCATTTGCTGTGGGTGTGTCCACTAATGAGCCAAATTACAGCCAGAAACAACAGAAATATAAGGCCTTTCAGGAAAACCATAGGTGAATACTGAATATCATTACTAGTATTTCTGCTATGACGTGCCAAACTGTCCATACAGTGCAAGTCAGACAATACAACACACTGATAAAATGTAACCAAATAAATGCAATATGAAAATAGGACTCTTATTTCACAGCTCGTACAGTTAGCACATTGTACTCAGCAAATCTGGTTAGAGCATAAATATAAACTGTATCTCAACAGTTGGAGATTGCGCAGAACAGCAGGACAGGAGTAGGACTGCGCGTGTTTGTCATCTGACCTGCACCGCTTCTGTTGTCCAGTCTGGACAATGATGTCATTGTTGCCGGGCGAACTGACCGACAACAGGTGACATGCGGACAGATGCTAAGTCAACACTGCAGCGCAGTGAAGGAGGTGACGACACACTGAGCAATAGATGGATAAAAACAGAAATCACTAATTGAGCTACATTACTTAAAACTGGTGCACTCTGAACATCACATGTAACCACAGATGGAGGGCTCATAGGAAACTAGAAAATATACCACAAGGCTGAGAACACACTAACCACAAAAAAATGCTACAACGTAGGTAGCTACATGAAAGGATGACACTTTTTTTAAGTGTCTGCTTACATGACTGAGTGGATGCAGACATTTACTGGTCACTTTCACCCAAGGCTAAAATAATGTAGCATTCAAGGACACATATCAGCAGCATCTCCACCACAGTGGAATGACACTCCCCCCATTACCACCACAAAACATACACTCTTACAGTAACCCCCAAAAAAGCCCACAAAGAGCTTTTCTATATGTTTCTACCACTGCACAAGTTCACTGGAGATACAACAGCAGCTCCAGAGGCAGTGTCACCTCATGGAGAGATGTATCCTATCCTGTAACTGAGCTGGAAACTCCCCCTGATTGGACTGTGAAGAGTTTAACAGCCACTGCGGTTCTATAAATACAAGCTTCTCCTCTGGTGAGAGGCTCCAAATAATGAATGAAAAGGTGGATGGCGCTAAAAGCTAAAGCTAGTTCCTCATCTGAGTGGGAAGAGAGGCCACAGAGATGAACAAAAGTACAAGTAGACAGGTAGAAAGGCAGACTAATCCTCAGTGGTAAGTCTATATTGTAGATGTTAAACCTGCTTTAAAGGTGATAATGCTGAAGGTAAGGAAAGGGAAAATGTTTAACGCAGACCATTATGCCACCTTTCATGTGTTAGTGTGACCCGCTGCAATCTCAAGACCCTTAAATCCTACAGCAGCTCCAATCGCTTCTCAACCACACGCTGAAACTTACGAGTCACGAGTCATCTCGGCGTCTCGGGTGAATCCGGCACCTCGGCCTAAAAGAGAATCTGTCGTTGGGAGCGTTTGGTCTATTTCTTGAAGTGTCTACTTTCTCCACAGACTGACTGAGTTAGCAGCTGCGTCGCTGGCTCAACCACTGACTGGCTGACTTCAGGGAGGGGAAAGTGAACTGGCGTTTAGATGGACAGTGACAGTGGTGAGGCGCCCACCCACCCACTCACCCACCCGCCCGCAAAGACTGCTGGTAGCTGCCCCCTTCTCATTCCCCCCATGCACCCACCCACACTCACTCACCTCACTGGAGCCAGGGCTAAAAGTGGAGCAGCTGGGTGGGGGTGTGGGCCTACAGTTGGGGGTCATCAGGGAGGGAATGTCTCCCTGCTCTTTCCAAAAATAGGTAATCTGACTTGCACACGTCATCAGCCTGGATTACGTGGCAGATTGCTAGAGGTTTACTCATTCTAATACAGATGTTACCATTGCCGACCAAAGAAGGAAACATGTCATCCTAAACAAATGAAGCCATTATGAAAGTCACACAGGGATTACCCTGTCTAACTCAAAGACGGGCTGCATTTATATTATTGGCCAAAGCCTTGGTTTTGAGCTGAAACAATCGTTCAAATTAATTAGGCGATCAACAGATAATTAACTGGCAACTATTTTGAGAATCAGATAATTGTTTTAGTCATTTTTTAAAGAAAAGAATGCCAACAGTTTGCTGGTTTCATGCTTCTTAAATGTGAGAATGTGAGGCTTTTCTTTGTCATTCTTTATAGTAAACTGAACAGCTTTTGATTTTTGGACTGTTGGTCAAATAAAACACGCCATTAAAGTGATATAATCTTTCCACGTTTCATTAAAATGTGGCTCTTGGTCTTTTGAGTGTTAACTTTAAAAGGGGACTCAACCAGCTTTACCAGTTTTGAGGAGTACTCAGCCTGTGAAAACTGTGTGTTTCATGTCTTCTGAAGCTCTGCAGGAGCTTTGTCACAAAATAACCCCTGATGATGTCATTAGGGTTATTACAGCTTGGACCTGGAGATGACACATTTCTAACAGAGAATGGTGTGGGTGGTGAAGTTGGGAGGATGTTGGCATTTACAAGGAGGGGAGGGTCTCACAAGCAGACACAACTAGTTGCATCCTAAGAAGTGCAGAGCTATCATTTTTGAAGTTACAGGTTAGAGTTTCCACATGAGGGACCAAAATCAGGATATCTAAGCTTTAAGATAGGGATGCACTGATTTATCCACTGAACATCAATACTGGCGGATATTCGCCTTCTTAACTGTCATCGACCCACTGGCAAATAAAATCACATTCACTCATGGCAGTGGATGACCTTTTCCTATTGAGTCACATCAGGCTAAAAAGAAGGGATTGATGATGAAACACAAACATAAATGAATGAGCAGGTCTATGAAGAATACAATGACTTTTTAGCAAATGGGCTCTGTGATCTCACTGTTGGGACACAACCGCCAGGAGCAGCTGTTGTCACGTCGTCCCAGGAAATAATACAAAATGTGTCTGGGACAAACAGATATCTTCCATGGGACACTCTTGGAACGAAAATACGCAGTACATTCACTATTGTCACGTCAGGGGAATCACCCTACTGTTTACCTGATGATGCTACATTGTGAATGACAAATCCGTCTTGAAATCGGAAGGAGGAGAGCTAGCTAGCGTTAGCTCCAAGCAGACGGTGGCCGCAACTAAAAGCTCACAGACGTTGCAATGAGTTACATTATGATGACTTCAAGCTCTATTCAGTAAAAATGAGAAATGGACGAAGGTCAATTATAACATTCTCATGATGTGTTCAATGTAATCTTTTAAAAGACAGTTTTTGGCAAAAAAAAAATAGAATAAATACAGCTGTTTGAAGAAGAAATATGTTGATGTTTTCGCAGCAATACAAATTTTAAAAAAATTAGCGAGGGAATCAATATATATATTGAAGCAGTTTTTGTTTTGTTTCATGTGATGTTAAATATTATGTAATGTAATATTATGGATATTGAATCATTTTCCAACACCAAAATACAGATGCATTCAGAAAAATGAATAACTCAGAGGTTTCAAACTCAAGGTTTTGCTGCCTCATAAAGGCTACTGTACTGCAGTAACTTGACAGAAGGCTGAAGGCTTCAGACAAATCGTCTTCCCAGCAGCTGAAGTGGCAGAATGCAGGGTTTGAACTTCATTCACGTTCTCTTTTTCACTCTTCACAAATCTTCTGTCATGTTTTGTGTCTAGAAGTGCAACACCATGAATGCCTTCGAGTGTGTCTGAAAGTACGAATCCTCATTTCTTCAGTTCGTTGCGTCAAGACAACAAAGACGTACAAAAGACGCTGAGCTCTTGAAGATGAATTGGAAAGGCAGTGCCATGCAGCCAGGAGGAGGCATGAAGACAGTTTCTTGTCCTGCCTTTAAGTGTGGCCATTCAGAGCAAGTAGAAAGCCTTTGAATTTGAATGCTGGGGGATGAAACATTGTAAAACCTACTCTGTTTGAGGGATACTGAAGCCTTCACTTTGTTGACTTAAAAAAAGCAAGAAATGGAACCTGAGTTCTGATCATTTATGTTCAATCAATAGTGTTGTTTGACGCAAAAACACAGCTGACACTCCATAATGCTCAACCAAAATGACAGTATATCAGCACTCTAAGCCATGAGTTACATACAGTATAGAGGTCTTTATATAGCCTGGCTGCACTCAGCCCACTGGATCAATGGCTGAGCAGAAATAGAGACGTTGGGCCTTCAAGCCTCCCGCAGGGACATGAAAACACAGTCTGAGGATCATGGCGAGAAAAATGCAATGGGTCCATTCTATGGACAACACTCTGGAGTGTTTCAGATCAATATGAAATCTACTCACTGTCATTAAGAGAGTGCTGGTGAAGTTTGGGGCAGCATGTATGACCCTTCATATCTGGACTTGCAGTTAAAAGCTGTTGTCACCGACTTTTAAGTGCAAGTGCTATATTCACCTGAGAGAGGCAGACACATGGTGATTTATGACACCGTATCAGTGACACAAGTCTATCACTCCGTCACATATGGCCTTGACCCTAAAAGAATATGTAGGTCATGTAAAATACACCATGGAGGTCAAAGGTCAAATGTATCCAGTGTCCGTCTTCCAAGACGCACCAGGAGTCGTTCAGGTTTACTTGTGTGACCCAGTGCTACAGTATGTCAGCTCTTAAATAGCCTGAGCTGTCTGCACATTCCTCACCCTTCCATCACCAAAGACCCAAATAGATACAGTACGCCTTTCATCATCTTTGACAAAATGTTGCCATTCCAACACTGCAGAGACTTAATAAGTGAGATCAAAAAGAAGAAGAGTCCTCTTCATAACCTGCAACGCAATTAACGAATGAGACCTACTGACCACAAAGGTTGGCAGTGTAATTCAAGCCCATACAGTGTACATAATAATAAAGCTCTGACCTTTTCCTTCTGATGTCAGAAAAAAAGCAGAATTACCGCCTCGTGGTTGTACACCTCCTTGAGCAAGTCAAGTTGCGATTACAGTTTATATCCATGTTTGTGAAAACACAATTGCTTCACACACATCTTCCCCCCGGCAGCACAGATCTGTACAGTCAGCACAGTTTCAAGACTGTCACCAACTCAGTATCTGACTAAATGTCTCCCCTTCTGTACCTGAGATATGACTTTGAGTAATGGAAAAGAAAGTTATGATGTCACAGTGAAGTTGATCTTTGACCTTCGGGATATCAAATGTCAGTTTGAGTTGTGGCATAGACATGTTTTGTGAGGTAACAGTGACTCGACCTTTAACCTTCGACCACAAAATTCTAATCAGTTTATTCTTTAATTCAGTTGAACATTTGTCCCAAATTTGAGAAAACTCCCACTAGGCCTTTTGAGAGATCATGTTGATGAGAATGAGATGGATGCAAGGTCACAGTGACCTTGACCTTTGACCACCAAAATCAAATCAGTTCATTGGTGAGTCCAAGTGGGACCCTCAAGGTGAGACAGACCGACAACCTGAAAACTATGCGGTATCGCCAGTAAAGAGGCATAGAAAATATTTTACCTGCTGTTAACCTACAGTACAAAAACACACTGACAACACACTGTACAAACTAGCTCTTTGGGTACACAACCCAACCCTCAAATCATTCACTGTGCAAACAAAGCAACTTATTGATCAAGTCATAAATTGTGAGACCTTCGTCTGATGCATCTCTGGGAAGCACTGAAGGCTCTCTGGGCCTTACTCAGGGTTTACAAATTGCACCCTAACCCTGAAATGGAGGCTTTTCTCAGAATCCTTGTTTGAGCCATCAATACACTCTTTAACAAAAAGTGACACACTGGTTTATTATATCCCTTGTGCCAAAATCTGGGAAATACATCTGC
The DNA here is from genome assembly GCA_035609425.1 of Epinephelus awoara. Classification (NCBI taxonomy): domain Eukaryota; kingdom Metazoa; phylum Chordata; class Actinopteri; order Perciformes; family Serranidae; genus Epinephelus; species Epinephelus awoara. Next base: position 10,027,106 of record CM069305.1, read on the forward strand.
CAATTTACAGTATAAACTATCGTGTACAACAATGATCTGTTTTTATTTCCTAGTCAAGACCATGGTAAACTATTTTTAGGCTGATGATGATACAAACTGTAGAGGTCTAATAAGAAAGAAAAAACGAAATTACACATGTACCATTAATGGAGCCACAGTAACAAACGGATGAAGGAGCTGACTCCCCAGTAGAGTTTTGCAACAAGAGGTTGAAACAGGAGCACTACACACAACCAGAAAAGAGAGACAGACAGAGGTTGAGACAGACAGAAAGAGACAGACAGGCAGTGGCAAGGAAAGCAGAATTATCCATGGCAATAAACCTCCTCCTTGACTAAACAGAGAAAGAGCCAATGTATCACTTCTTTTAAAAGTTTCCCACTCCCCCCTCCTTCCACCCACTCTCAAACACACTCTCCATTCATTCATCCCCTTCCCTCCAGCCCATTCTTTTGCTCCCTTCTTCCCTCAGTATCTCTTCTTTTTCCTCGCTGTCTGTCCTAAACTCCCTCTTTCTCTCTTTCACTCTCTCACTCCCTCATTCACTGTCTCTCGTCTCCTCAGCTCACCTCTCATGCTAATAGGCCATTGATGCGGTCTCTATGGTGATGTACTTTTCATTCCATTGGAGAGGAACGGGCCAATGGACTGACAGGATTAGGGAGACACAGAGCGACCTGTGAATGTATGTGTGTGTGTGTGTGTGTGTGTGTGTCGGTGTGTGTGTTGGTGTGTGTTTGTGTGTGAGCAAATAGTTGTGTATGAGCTACACATAGTGAGTAAAAGATTATTCCAGCTTTTTCCATTTAAAGTAGTGAGTGTGTGTGTGTGTACATGTGACTCAATACGTAGTTAAAAACAACTTATTTTTGAACCCATAGTTTGGCTCAATGAATATAGCACAAATGATACATTCACCAGAAGCATAAGTCACTTATTTTATTAGGCCCATTCAAAGGTCATGCACATTTAGTAACTTTTTTTTATGTCCGTCAAAACCACCACATAATTTTATATTGACAATTGGCAGTACTTTCTTTGGGGCTAAAAAAAATCCACTGTAGCTGAGGGGACAGGTCAAACTGACATGATGCTGATTTACAGGAGAATTCATGTCTAATGGAGGATAAACCATGAACATAAACTACAGATCTCCTGTAAAGCATTTTAATAAATTAATTTATCATAATTAAAACAACTGGAGACTGAAAACAAACTGATATATGGGTCTGATCACTTTTTTAATGAATTGACATCATTCCAGACAGGATGTGAGTGTGTCTGTGTGCAATTTAACTAGTAGGAGGACACATAAAACCACGAGGTGGTAATTCTAGTTATTGATTATCACAACACAGCTCCTGGAAAGTGCAAGAACAGTCCCCAAATTATTTCACACACACACACACACACACACACACACACACAAACACAAGCCAGAGCCTTACAGTACATATCACTGTCACAGCCTGACCACTTAAACCTGCTGAGAGTGGGGACAACACTTACAGCAAACTGTGTGTGTGTGTGTGTGTGTGTGTGTGTGTGTGTGTGTGTGTGTGTGTGTGTGTGTACATGGGAAACATAAAAACATAGATTTGCCAGCATGCTGGCTGGTGCTGACTCGGCAATCTGCAGAACAGCAAATGTTAACCGTGTTTGGTAGCAACGCCTTGTTGCTACAATAAACTCCACATAGACTCCCATCTATCAAACTCCAGTGTGGTTACATGTGGACACACCAGAATATGAGAGGGTGAAAGAGAGACTGAAAGAGACTAAATATCATGCAAGAATTTTCTGTCCACAATAACAACACTAATCCATTTTTTCACGATGTTAAAGCAAAGAGGATTTCTAATGGAGCAAACTTTACAGTTCATAAATGAGATGCTTCATTATTTTAGTGAGACGTCTTGACACAGAACCCACAAACTGCAAGGTCCAGTCCTGGAGCCCTTGGTGGAGCACTCTGCGGGTTGAACAGACACAGGCAGGAATACGTATTCCTGTCAAATACGGCGGCCATAGTGCTCTGCGGCGCAAGATAATGGCTTACCGGCGACCGAGTAGCCTGGCTCCAGGTCCCATAATTTCCTCTTCTTGGTGTCATGACTGCCCAAAAGTACCTGAACAGTCGAGCCGTGGCGGCACACAGGTATGTGACGAGCCATTCACATTTCCACAAACCTCACCGCACTTAAGGGACTGTTCTTAACTTGTCAGGGGAGGAGGGTGGCTGGTTGATTTTTATTTTATTTATTTATTTTATTTTGACCCCCCTATGTTAATCACTTATTGATGCTGTTTTTGAAGTATGAATAAATCAATCAAGTAATTTATTAGATTGAAATATCATTGATGTATTATAGAAAAGTGATTTATCTTTTTATAAATGTCAAAAGGCACATCTGCCTCATTTTTGCTGTGGTATCCTGATACAACTCAGAACGGTGATACTTTCACTGATATCGTACCGTGGGTCCCAATTTTGGCACCGTGACAACACTAACAGATTCTGTAACGTTATTTGATGTAGATGAAAACAAATGCTGTACAAATATTCTTTAATTTGTTCCATTTTAGATGATAGCATTGGACCAATTTTTTCCAAAAACCTGTAAGGTCTACTTTTTCTACACAGAAAATTCACAGGAGGAATTGATAAGGGAATTGATAAAGAATCGGATTGATATGCAGAATCGATAATGGCACTGATATCAATAAAATCCTATCAATTCCCATCCCTAAGCAATTACCTCCTCACAGAGTGCTCCACCAAGGGCTCCAGGATTGGACCAGGCAGTTTGTGGATTCTGTGTCAAGACGTCTCTCTAAAAATAATGAAGCATCTCATGTGTGCCTCTGCCAGCCCATCAAGTTGCACTTACAGTTTACATCCATGTCTGTGAAAACATGGATGCTTTTCTCACATCTTCCCCCCAGGGCAGCACAGAAGATCATATTTCACATGGTCAAAGTTTCAAATAATGAGGTAAGTGTGTGTAAAACTAATCCCTGTGAGCAGAAACCTCAGGCTTTAGACCGTTGTGAATACTGTTTCCAATGTTTTTCTACTTTTGAGACAAGCTAACATTATCTCAGACTTCTTTATATGTTCATCTGCTCTCGGCATGCAACTGCAAGTATTTACATTACGTACAATGCTTCATGTAGCTACACGCTAACATCAGGGTAACATGTCATCTTGATTGTCAATGCTGTCAATTTTCCACAGTTTGGGGGTCAATGTCCTGCTGTGACATTTTCGGTTATAAAGATTTTGGTTTAGATGCTTATATTGGTTATTTTTCCACAGTAAAAAGTGTTGCTGGACTTGGTGCAATACGGTGTACACCGCTACATGCTAACATCAGGGAAACATGTATTCGTGGTTGCCGATGTTTTGAATTTTCCCCTGATATCAGATCGTACTCCTGCTGGAAAATGTCGTTATGAAGATTTGGTTTAGAAGCTTTTATTGTTGAATTCTCATGTTACAAAGTACTGCTGTTCTCCGTCACAATCATTCCTCAGCTGCAATATCAGTGCTGAGATGCCAAGAGATATGGATGGTGACCAATCAGAGTAGAATGGTCTTTTTTGGGAGGGGGACTTTAAGAGACAGGCATTAAAATGTTGTGTTTCAGACAGCTGAATATATACAGACAGCATGAAGAAAATAGTGTTTTTTAACATTAAAGCATGTAACCATGTTCTAACAGACAGCCCAAACACAAGGATGAACTTGAAAATAAGCCTTAAAGGTCCAATTTAAGCTTATTTGGTGCAACAATGAGTGTTTGGAACATACTGAAATTAATCAAGTGTAAGAAACGTCTGAAAGCCCTACCGCTGTTTCCACAGCCTTCATTATCTTCAGGTTTGTTGAATACATGTGTTCTTTTTCCCCAGCCCCAGCAATTTACAGGTTTTAGTCACAGACAATTACATGTGGCAGCTGTTGGGTACAACTAGTCCTCTAATGTCAGGGATGGGCTCCCACTGCGCCAAGCACCAACCCAGGCAGGAAGAAAGACAAGCTGGTGATGATACACATTGTAACCAATGTAGACTTGATAATAAGCGTATTGATGTGATTAAATATCTTGAATACCAGTGTAACAATTGTAAACTGTATGTCTGAATGCAAAACTGCCCACTGATTACAAGCCCCCAGCTGGACAAAAAAATTAAGCAATGCATGCCCTTGTTGACTTCCTATCATGAGTTCATTTCAGTCAACTCAGGTGAGTTGATGTTGCCTGGTTTATTTATGCACAGTGTGCAGGTCGACAGCATTAGACTAACTATACAACTGGCAGGTTGTAGGCACTCTTTCTCACTGCACACTTTGCATGATTGGTCAGATAACAGAGGCACACAAAACTTAACTGTATGCACATACAGTATCAGAGATTTGGACATGTTATCTCACTCACCAGACCTAATTATTTCTTTTGTTACATTAAAATTAGCAGCTTTCATTCAGGAAAAGTAGTTAAAGCTGCTTTAAAGCCTGAACCGATCCCTTCACTATCTTCTTCTCTGTCCCTGTTTCTCCATAGGCGACACAAAGGTGTCCCAGGCAGCTCCTGCAAGATAATTATATTCTACCTCAAGTAATCTACAGAATTAACGCTTCTGTCTGACAAGTGCTGACAAAGAAATCTCTTCAGAGACTTCTGCCACATGAGTTGCAGTTTTCTACACTAATACCACCACTGACTATCAGTGTGTTTTTAATCAGTTGTAGGAAAACACTGTGCTGCCACTGACATGTCACAGAGCCCGGGGCAATATATTATCAGCAGCCTTTATGATGATCGACCTGGCAGGTTATTATAGTGACAGCAACATTTTATTGTTCATTTCGTTCTCATCCTGTCTGCATACAGCAATGACCTCCATACCCTCACAGCTCAAAATCTGCATCAGACAGCCATGTCTTATACCTCATTAAGAAATCCATCATTGTACATCTTTTAAGGCCTATACACATCAGGGTCATGACGAATAAACAACATGAAAAAGCAAAATACTCACTTGCAAATACTCTGCATCTATACGATTCATATCGGCAGGGATGAACATTTGTGACAGTTGCAAAACTTGTTAAATAAGAAGTTTTAAGAGATTCACAGCAGCTCATTCTTAAAGAAGAAGTCCGGTATTTTGCACTATGATCCCCATTTCTGGGTTGTTTATGATGAAACAGAGTGGCTAAGACCAAAATAGTGACGATTGCTCATTTTCAGAGAATTTGGCTCACCACAGTTTGCTCCAATTTTTATGTCAGAACATCAGAACACCACTGACCACCATGACTTTCATGGCTTTGAACACAAACGTTCAGGGTGGTTTTTGGACAGGTTCACACATGGCCATAGACAGCAGTGTTAAGCCAGGCAGGGGAAAGCCAAATTCTCAGAAAATGAGCAATCGTCACTATTTTGGTCTTAGCCACTCTATTTCATCATAAACAACCAAGAAATGGGGCTCAAAGTGCAAAATACCGAACTTCTCCTTTAAGATAAAAATAAAGACAGTTTGAATAGGGCTATCAGGGTGAGGGAATTTCCCCTGCAATGATTAATGGTGGCTCAGCAGCGTGATGTGTGGTATTAAAGGAAAACTTTGGTATTTTTCAACCTGGGCCCTATTTCTCCATGTGTATGTGTGCATATGCGATCTGAACCGGTCAGTGGCTAAAAAAGCACTTTTAATGCGCAAACTTATACGGGACGCATTTGCCCCCTGCATCCGGCTCCCTCAATACTGAAGCAATTTTAGAACGAGTTGTACCTATGAATCATACACACATATACACATGGGGAAATAGGGCCCAGGTTGAAAAATACCGAAGTTGTCCTTTAATACCATTTTTTGTTGCTTCTGTAAATTACTTCAATTATCCTGATTAAATGCTTAGTAAACAAGCTTTATCCTAGGCAATTATTGGGTATATCATTGCTTTTTAAATGACAAAGATGATGAGATTAATAATACTTCTTCACTATTAAATGCAGAACACAGAAAGGCAGTGAGGTGCAATAAGAGGCAAAGCATTTCTTTCAGCTAAGATGCTTTGGTTGCGTCTGTTTGCTGTGATATAGAATATTGGCAGAAGTAAAAATTTCAGCACAAGGTACTTTTCTCCTTCATTGTTGTGGTTGTTTAGTAATGACAGTTGGTGTATGTAGTATTTGTCCACTGTGACTGGACAACTGGACAGTGACAAGAGGCTGCAGGATTAACCCAAAGTTCAACTCTCTGCGAACACAAAATTCACAGCAAACTTCAACAAACGCTCAGCACAGAGTAGATGCCCAGTGCCTCATCACGTTGAGGGCATTGGTAGCATAGTGTAAATACACAGCACTCCCATAAAAAAAATAACAATAATTTTTTTTTAAAAAGGGAACATACCAGTTATCGTGGTAACTTACCATCAACTAGGGTGGCTTGTCAATAGTACAGTATTGCATTATTGCCGTTATCAACAAAACCCAAAATCTGCAGGTCCTTCTGGAGATGCCTGCACTGCATCTGAGGAGGCAGACGGGATCATACTGACCCAGAGCAGCTGTCTCTTTGAGGCCTGAGCTACTGTCAGCTATTTTATTAAGTTTCCTTTTAGCAAAATGCTCTGCATAAATTTTAGTTCCCTCTGGGATACAGGTACACAGTGTATATGTCTAGGGCTTTTATTATGAGAGGCAAAAGTGGAAGAAAATCTGGTATGCGCTGCCTTTGTCAGGGTTAAAAAGAATAATAAAAAAGTAAAGTAAAGTTAGTTGTCTCGGTTCGGACTACAGCATTGATCCCCAATTTATTTGCGGTGCAAAAGCTCTAAAAATCAACTTCATTACGAAAAAAAATTGTCCCTTTTTTACCACATAATATCCGCTTTCAGTACCAAAGTAGTCATGACAAACTCAACAGTTCTAAAAAAATATATTGATGTGCAAATTAATCACATGGAAAAAATGCCTCCGGTATGTAAAAGCCTTTAAGAGGAGGACAAGGACCTGCTTATGTTTGACATGCAAAGCTTTAAAAATCTTCCCTCAAGCATCCTGTGACAAAATAAGAGTCCAGTTTTCCACCAACTTGCTTCTTGCTTATGTTGAAAAAGGTTTTGTTGGGGCCATTCCTGCTCGGCCTCGGCCTCCTCTGCAGCCAGTTTGTGCTGAGCCTGCGGAATTCCACTCACACAGGGGTCTGTTTGTGAGTGTGTTGGGGATTTATTTAGACTTTCAGGGACCGTTTCCTGGGTTTGCGAGTGTGCGTGTCGTCTGTGTTTTGTTACAGTCCTCTGCTGCCATAACAAGGCTGATGGCATCTGCAGACGTGTAAGATGATAAGCTACAGAAAGTCCAAACGTATAAGTGGAAGCTTCACAACATAAAGTGGATGAACTCAACTCAAACTCAAGTGGAGACGCTCTCAGTGGTTTTGTAACAACCTGATGATCAGATGAGATCCAGACCACCTACCAGACCATCTAACGTCCACATTTCACAATCTAAGACACAAAATGGGCTCCTCCAGGAATCTGGTCCAATATATATTCCAACTATACTCATAATTTACATTAATATTAGAAGAAGAAGAAGAAGAACTGGTTGCCATGACAACACTTAATTGGAGTTACCTCCCATCTTTCCTGTTGGGCCCTATTTTAATCTCGAAGCAGAGCAGAGTGCAAAAGGACTTGGAGAAAAGTGAATGCAGATCAAAAGGGTGCGGTGATTCATGAATATCTTCTCTGCCAATAACATCTAGCGACTGGTTCAATGTAGTTTTAAAAAAATTGTTTATTTACACTCTGAAGAGTTCAGTTTGCTGTTGTTCAATCATCAGATTGGCAGCTGAGTGACGCTACGAAGTGGTTCTGAAAAATCTATTCCTAGCGCAAAGTCAAAGACTCATATCCAACCACAACACCAACAACTGGCTTTCTGCTACCATATTTAAATTAACCTCCATGTGGTCTTCGATAGACACCAAGTTACCACACAGTGGCATCAGGAGCACTGCCTGCACTGGCTGTTGTGGGTCTACAGTGGTGTTGTCAAAAATACTGTTTAATCAATGAATATCAAATCTGAATATTTGAAACTGTTTCAATACTCATTTTCAGCAGTGTCGATTCTGTCAATACTTCTTGCTCTCTCCGACAGCAAGTTCACTCACACACACACACACACACACACACACACACACACACACACACACACACACACACACACACACACACACACACACACACACACAGCCGGTGTGCCCCCTGTAGCCCCTCCTCCTCTCCCTCACTCTCTCTTCTCAGTTTAATTCAATTCAATTCACAGGGGCTTTACTGCCGTGGGAAATATACATTGGCGGAAGCAAGTGTGAAATAAAAAAAGAAAAATGTACATGCACAAAGTAAAGATCTATTAAAATATGGAAATGTTTTATTTTGTTTTTTACTTGCACTTTGTTGCATTTTGAGTGTGTGACCACGAGATCAAATTTGAGAGGTCTAAATTGTCTCTGATCTTCAGCAGTTTTAGTAAAGTGGCAAATGTAGTAAATGGCTGGATGGTGGTGTCAGAATAAAAGTCTTTATTATGGTTATAAGAAAGAAAGTTTTTATATTTGTGAACATTATGAGCTACTTATTATATGTGAGGTTCTGGTTACCACTAACTCATCCAATATTTGTTGAGATATTTCACTCTGAGACACACACACATGTCCTGGTGTGCCTATCCTGAAGTAGCCTGGGAACCAGACCAATGTGCAAGCTCAAATATTTTTTTATTTGCTCTGGCAGATGCGACTGGTCCCCCTGCTGTTCAGACAGGAATCAAGCCAGCCAGGCCCAGGTCGGACCAATCACAACCATTTATGTGATATGGAGCATGTTTCAGAGGATGACTGACAACTTGCGGAGTTGTACTTAACGTTAAAAAAGGAGGTAATGTCATGTACTTATGCCAAGGAGACTAAGGCGAGCGTTAACCTGGCAAAGAGGAACACTGATGGGTCATTTTTTAATAAAACCAAGATGGCTGCAGCTGATGTGGAACTTTCTGTTGAAGAACTACTTTCAGATTCTATTGGCAGAAACCACAACACTCATTCATAGACATGTTGATGTTACACCATCACAGCTCATCTCTGCTGTCTGTGTCTGATTGCATTTGTCTGTTGCTTAACGTGACATTTCGTTGCTCTGATTGGTTGTAAATTTATTCTGTTGCGTTCAGAGGCAGTTTTATCTACAGCTGGTGATAAACCCCCCTTGGAAATAGAAAATGAAATGAGAGGTTCCAAAATAACTCGCTGTGATTTGATCTGGCAATGTCATGTTAATCCTGCAGGTGGGAGTTGGATGAAAAACTCTCTTATAAAAGTTGAAACACATCAAAAAAATTTAACCTGCTGGTGGTGCTAGAGGAAAAAACAGGGGTTTGTAACAGTCGACAGGATTCATTTTCCCAGCACCATGAATTTCATGGCAATTCATCCAATAGTTGTTGAGATATTAAAGTGTAGACAAAGGTGGTGAAGCGACTAACAGCATGGTGCTGCCCAGAGTACCCTGCTGCAGCTCACAGGTGGCACACTAAATTAAACTCATCATTACTTTTAGATTGCCTATTTGATGGATGGAAGAACAAAGCAGAAATGTTAAATTAGGCCTGTGCTCCACTGCTGCAATGGTCTGAGTCTCTCCTGGACTCCCTTTTTCGAGCCTCAGCAGCTCACTGGGATCATGATATTAAGAAGACTACAGTGGTCACATCACAGAGCTGTGGATCCAGCCTGCTGCTGTGGTGTGGTGAGGAATAAAGATAGAGAGAATGAGAGAAGGAGTACAAAGGCTGTTAATAGGCTGATTGACAGTGGAGAGGCAAAAAAGGAGTCTAGCCTACAGAGAGAAAGGGAAGCTATTTCACAATTTACATGTTCGGCGTTTAGCCTCAGCAGTGCTGGGCCTTCAATAGTTATCTTGTTAGTCCTTTTATAAGAGCTGACTGTTTTGTAACTTTCATTTCATCCAAGCTTTACAACTTTTAGAAGAAAGTGCTACACAAACACATTATTAATTATAGCACAACACCAAAGTATTAGATGTTTCAGAGAGCACATGTTTCACTGGGTTTTATTAACAAGGTACTATCCTCGGGCCTGCAGCTGAAGCCACACCATGGACAAAATCGTTCATTATTTTCTAATTGAGAAACCGTTTTAACATCTCAGCTTATCATCCCGCTGGCTTCCTGTTTTCTGGCCATGTTTTCTACTGCCAAATGAAAACATGTATGGTAACCGACCCTGAGGTAAACAGGTGAAAAGCAGATTGATTCTTCTAGGCCTCCGTACCTTCTGTGGTTTATGGTGGTGTGATCAGGTCCAGATGAGATGACACACACATATAAATATAAATCACCTAGGGAGTCTTAAAACTTACTGGCAGGCTGTAAAGGTGTGTGTGTGTGTGTGTGTGTGTGTGTGTGTGTGTGTGTGTGTGTGTGTGTGTGTGTGTGTGTGTGTGTGTGTGTGTGCATGGACATATCTTGTTCCACATTCCTTTATGAGGACTCGACAGTACATGTGTGCAGATACTGTAGGACCTTCAGGGCTGGGTATTACTTAAAAAATGATGATACCTGTACCAAAACCAGAACCCTTAAAATGATACCGATACCAACAGTCTACTTCATTTGATGCTTTTTTTCTATCTCAATCAATGCCCATCATGTGAATGGAAGCTGTCAGCAACAGACGTGTAGTATAGCCATACTTTTGAATGTTTTGGTGGCATTTTGGCACACTGAACTCCATCATATACACTGCGCTCAACTTCACCACGCCACAGTGGTAGTAATTTCAATTACATAAAATACCAAAAAATGTTCATCAGGGACCTTTCATCTATGACAATGATGAGACTTTGAAAAGCTGAAAAATAGGTCTTTGATAATAAAAAAAGTATGACGAAATGCATGTGTTGTTTTCGTTGACAACACAAGACGGGACAGTTAGTGTTGGACTATCGGACGTCAGAATGACACAGGAGGAGAACTGAATCATTAATTATTAATTAAACGTTTTAGAAAAGTGTTTTAAACTAGGACCATGCGTGCATTTATTTTCTATGTCATATTAGTAGTTTGAGATTGGAGCACCAACAGGTTGGTAAACTCCAGTAAGTAGTCAGTGCTATGACACTAGCCTGCATAACATTCTGACTAGAGCAACGTCAGCAGTTATTCTGAGTTGTGAGCTCTAATACAGCAGTAAATAAGCAGCCATGTGTGTCTGACTGTAGATGGTGGAGCTGTTTAATGGATTTGTGGAGTTTGTTGGTTGTTGCGGTGGCTGTTAGCAGCTAACTCCACTTGTTAGCCACTGAACCGCAGCAAAGCAAGAAGCCACCAGCCACCGGACAAGTACAGTTTTAATCACAGACTCTAAGAGAGGACACAAATTTAAAACCTCCAGACTAAAATGTTGCAGATTTAGAGAGAATTCAGGCTGAAATAAAGTTATTTTTCCTCTTCTTAACACTGCAATCGCAAAGTTTACAGTGAACCTGGTTACAAATAGTTCTCTCAAATTATTTATTTTTGTGCTTTTCAAATGATGATCATTAAGTGTGTGCATGCAAGTCATACTTTAAACCTGTCAAAAACTGCTGGAGAAATGACAGTTTGTAAGTATGAGGAAAATATTGGCAGTTGTAGAAAAAAATGATGTCTAAATTAAATTTTTTATAGAAAAACCTTGATTCCATTTTTGAATACCTGTATTACCTTAACTAAATTAATTTCCTCCATCCATTTTCGTAACTGCTTATCCTCTTGAGGGGGGGCTGGAGCCTTAGTCACCAACTAACCTGCATGTCACTGGACTGTGGGAGGAAGCCGGAGTACCTGGAGAAAACCCATGCTGACATGGGGAGAACATGCAAACTCCACACAGAAGGGCTCCCTCCTGGGATTGTACCAGGAACCCTCTTGCTGTGAGGTGACAGTGCTAACCACCACACCACTGTTACAAAATGAATATAGCTCTAAATTAATTTCAGGAAAGAAAAAATTTTGACTATAAGTTGATAAATGTCATGACTGAACTAAAATGTTTTCAGTTGTCATCGACTAAAACTAGACTAAAACTATGAAGGATAAAAATGATTAAAATATGACTAAAATTTGTTAAGCATTTTCATGTAAATACTGTCAATAAGACTAAATCAAAAATTGCTGACAAAGTGAACACTGATTGGTTGTAGCTGCTGTGGTTGTGGGCCAATAACATGTCGCATTGAATCAAAGAACACTTGCTATGACTGGCTGCAAGCAAAACCATACAAATAGTAATTTTTCTCTGGGTCTGTGAACAAAAAGGATGGAATCCAGGAATCGTTTGACTGGAAAAGTTTCGATGCTACTTGGCACTGGTTATTTTGGTTGATACCTGAAAGGTTTCCAGTATCGATACCCAGCCCTAAGGACCTAACAGCCCATACAACAAAATACAAGCACTATTCGAACTCGAAGCCCAACCACAATGGAACAATCCTATAATGGACTTTAGCCATCAGCTCACATGAAGATTCACTGGACGACAAATGAATTTTTCGGACTTGTTTCTCCTCCTCTTTGGCAGTGAGTCAGTGAGGCCCAGAATGGAAAAGCCACAGCAGTGACTAGCTGCAACATAATACAATAGCAAACCACACATCAAAGTACTCAAAGGAAAGGTTCAACTTTTTTTGAAGTCAATCCCATTAATCTCATTTTTGAAGTAATAAGAGACAGAACAGTTTGAAAGAACTTGTTGCTGAGGAAAAATAAAATGAAGTCTCAGATCCAGGCCTCTGCCAAAATCTAATCAGCTGGCTCACGAGTGTTTGAGATAACCTCCTGACAGGTTCTACTGAAGCTGAAGAAAATGTGAAATATCTTTAAATGTTTGTAAGTGAAAATAAATGCTCTCTGCGGTTCACAATCTGGGTGACATCTCAGCTCAAAGGTAACATCACCAACTGCTTCAACTTTTTAAACACAAGGGAAAAGCACAAAGAGACAAATGGTTTTTACAAAGAGTGTCACATTCTCATATTAAATGAACAGTAACAGAAAATGTACATAAATTGGGTTTTTTATAGTATGGGATTACAGTGAAAAGAATGTTACATAAGTACTTGGTTGACAAAATAAAAGCCTTTTCACAGGCTGAATCCTCCATGTTAGGTAACAGAATACTGGGAATGAAAACAAACCTTTGCCTATCCTTTCCCATCTTCCACTGTCAGACACCAGCACAGTCAGTAAAGGCTTTCACACGCCAGTCTGTATTATGAGGCTTCATTAAAGAGATTAATACCGCATTCTTTGCTTTGTATGTGTGTTTATATGTCTCTCTGCTTATGTTTCCAAGTCTTTGCAAACAGCAGATGAGAGTCAAAGTGCGTCTTAGTGTGTGTTTGCACAGAGGACTTTACTCAGCAAGGAATTCCACAAAGGCAACAGCAACTCAGCCAAAGCATCAGCAAGAGAAACAGAAAGCAGCCCTCCTCTCACCTGGCTTTCCCTTTGCTTTGCATTTTCTCAATTACTGAAAATATTTATGAAAGTCAGGCTGGTAGCCTCCCGTCCCTGCTGAATGATAAAACCTGTCCAGCCAATCCTCCCCTCCTGGGCCACTCACATATTGTTTTTAATAGTGTTGCGCCTTGTTGGGAACTCGGCTGTTAACTCCTGAGACCAGGTTAGGGACAGTCTGTGATGTGTAAGTGCAATCATTATGAAGAGATTAATTTTGAAGCATATCAACGACTCATTTTCATGGCTGCCAGATCAGCCAGAAGTCGTCTCTAACTTGCATGCTCTCAACTATAGTCGGACTGAGACTGGACTTTTTTAAGGGTCCATATTTGAGGGTTTAAACAATGTGAGATATTATGTTTAAACTATAACTTAAACAGTCTTGACATTTATTGTGACCTAGATGAAAACTAAGCACATTTCAAAGTGTATAAAATCATCTCATCAGTGTTCTCTGATTGACAAACCATGTAATGGAGGCACTTTCCAAATGACCTCAAACCTAGTCTGGCTTTTCCATCCTGCAACTCCTTCTTCATCGGCCGACATATGCACAGATAGTGATATATGTGCAATAAACTAATATCTGTAGCCAGGCCGATTCATCAGTGTGGATGTACTCTCAACAGGACTACAATGTGCATGCTCTGAGGACTGAAAACACCAAAGCCAGAGGAAAACCTGAAAAACTTTTTCACCTTATGCGCACAGTGAGAGATGTAAGGAAAGACTGGGGAGCCATTCTGGGACATATTATCTCTTAAAGATATACCATGCAGGAATGGTTAACGACTGTTTGTTAACCGTATCACCAGCAAAAGTGAAAAGCCTTGCCAACCCCAGCTTTGTCCGTTTGGTCACCGTGTCTGCGATTTTCGCAGCTTCCTCTTGGATATCATCTGCTTACAGTCTGGCACCTGGTTGCTACCTTTTTATAAAGTCCTGACCTCACCTGAGCGCTGTGCCCTGGAACGTCCTGAACACAGCAACGTAAGACGATAAGAAAATACAGACAAAGGGCAGAGTCTCTGGAGATAAATACACCACCACACACTTGTAGTGGGTCATAAATGATGATTGAGAGGGATTACTTTTGTATGAGTCAATACATTGTTTTTAGGGTAAATCCTGCATAATATTTTAATATATTCATGGTCAGTACGCACTACAACATACGGGTAAGGCTGCAGTTATACACCACAAAACTATGGTATAAAAATTGATGGTAATTTTATTTTGTAAATTTGCTTATCTACAGTATTGAGAAACACACCTGTGCACGTGCATCTCCCTTACTCCTCGACTGCCGGTCAGACTTCTTACGCATATATCCATTCACAAAAATCTGAAATAACACAACATGCCCAATATGTGTGCTATCGCAGCTGCTCCTCTCCATTGATCTGATTTGATCAGCTCTGAATGGATCAACAGATCAATTATCCATCCCAGGTGACTCAAATAGTGCTGCTGAGAAAGAAAAGAACTCATGGAGAGCTTCACCTGCACTGCATTCACAGACCCACAAAAACATCCAAATTTAGAGAGGTGATACATACGCATTTAAAAGAACAAAAAGGAAGGTTTTTTTAGTATTGTATGTCATAATACAATACTACTACCTCCCACATTGTCAGCTTCTGCCACACACAACCTCTAATTCTTTGGGAAACACTGTATCGTGTAACACCATAATACCATGATTAGGTTTGCAGCGATATACTTGTTTGAAGGTACATCGTGATACAAAAAAGTAGACTGTTATCATACCATGTACATTTTCTCATCTATGATATTGAAAAAAAAATGCTACTGGACGGAGAATCTCCCCTTATTTTAGTTATTTTCTAAGGGGAGACTTTTTACTTCCATTTACAAAATGGTTTCAATTAAAGTAATAAGTCATGTGTTCAACCAAAAATAACCCTTCGATTTTCATTCCTTTAAGGGTTATTCTGACTGATAGTAATACAAATTCTGTAATACCGTGATATCATGAAACCGCAATATTTTCTACCCTACGGGGCTGGAAACATTAATGCTAAGTTCTTTACTGACTGATAGAGTCATTACTATGATGGTCGTTTTGAATGTTTCGCTCTCTAACAAACCATCTTTGGCCGAATGAACAGACAGCGCCTTGAAATGCATAATTACAGCCAACAGTTTCATTGTCAGTTTCAAGTCGGAAAATAAATGTTACAGCTTATGAAATCTAAAGAGTAGAAGCCTGCTAACAGCATTGATCCTGCCCCTGGTTATGCCCTTAGGTTTTAAGGGGGCACAATAGTACACTCTGGCACAAAGCCTGCCATTAGCATCTTTAAATTCCATCCACAGAGAAGGAAACAACACAGCTAGTGGGACAACAGTGTTAATATTCAGACGGTGCTGCTAAGCATCTAGACATTCTCAAGCCTGGGCGTTTATGTGTGTGTGTGTGTGTGTGTGTGTGTGTGTGTGTGTGTGTGTGTATGTGTGTGTGCGCTCTACTCTGCAGTACTCTCAGCCAGTGACAGTGGTGCTGGATTCTCCAGTGCAGGGTATGCATTTGATGAGAGCTGTGGCTTTAAGCCCCGATCGTTGTTGGACCTGCATACTGATAATAACCAACAACGAGCTGAGGAAGTTCCAATACGCACACACACACACTCACACATATAAACACACTCGTCACAAACTGGCGGCATTTGCAGTGTGAAACAATAGCTACGACCCATCTGTTAGTGTGGGCGTGAGAAAGACGGCCAACAGTGAGAGAAGCGTTTGCGAGGTGGAGCGTGAGAGGAGGAAAAGATGACCGAGGGACAACATGGAAGTGAATGAGGAGAAAGAGACAGTGACAGTGAAAGAGGAGGAAGGGAGTAGTGAGAGACAGAACAGCTGAGGTATTTTACAAGCTGAACACAGATTTACTTGTCATAGATCTCCTAAAGAGCTGATAATGCATCCTGCTGCTGCTCAATGCACACACACATTTTAATGAGGGAAAATAACCGGAGCTTTTATCATGTGTGATTTGTAAAAAAGCTGCATCAGCACAGAAAGTGAAACACTTTTGTGGATGTGAAGAGACTGGAGGGGGAGGCTTTACATGTGGCCATCTCAACAAGGTGCATGAGGTGAAAAAGCTAAATTCAGACAGCAATTAAAGAAGACAGCTAAAGCCCCCTCTCTGAGTTGTTAAGCAGAACATCAGAAGTGAATAGAAGGATCTGCAAAGCTGATTTATTCAACTGTTTGCACCAAATGTCCTTCACGATTTGATGTAAATACACATGGAAAACAGAACAAATCCAGAAATTGAGAGGAGGTGGAAAACGACAGACGGAATAAAACAAAGAGACAGAGAAACCAAGAAGCAGAGAGAGAGAGAGAGAGAGAGAGAGAGAGAGAGAGAGAGAGAGAGAGAGAATCTGAACGACGTTTCTCTTTATCTTGAGCTGATAAGACCAGACTTGGCTCACACAGTGGAAGATGTAGGACAGACACTGCTCTAGGTCTCGCATACACTCATACATACAAATTCCCAGGCTGACTTTGAGGAAGTTTGTGACACTCACAAACACATAAACAGATTTTTATTAAAGGATAAGTCCAGTGTTATTTCATTCTCTCTGTAACAGATGCCACGACTAGGCCAACAGTGAGTTGATCCGTTTCCCAGTGCTCTCCTACTTCCCTGCCCTCTCTGTAAGTCACAAATATATCATTTCAATACTATAAAACAGAAAATCATTTCTTACAACAGCGGGGCATTGTAGCAAATGTTACTCAGGAGAGAACAGAGCATTTGTTGGGGACTAGTTTCAATAGTGCATTGTTACACACTCGCCGTTTCCTAGAGCTCACGGTGATTTCATCAAGGGTCTTGTTTTGTCCTACCAAAGTTTTCACTTTGAACACAGACATGAGCTGACATGGAATCATAACGAAAAAACATTTGGATCTTTTACACTTGGTGCAGGTTTTTTCCTGGCAGCAAACTGATACTCTCCCAAAGTGCAGTGTATCCAAAACTAAAACAAACACAGGACTTTGACCCAGAAGACGGCTGTTTGTGTCCTGTGTAAAACCAAAAGTAAATGGTGTGTAATCTTAACAACGTTAACACGTTTGTCACGTGGCATTGTCATGTTATTTTATTAGGAAACGTATTTCAACCTAAACTATGATCTTTATTCTAAAACTAACTAGGGCTGCAACGATTAGTCGACTAATTGATGACTAATCGACTGTTAAAATAATTGGTGACTATTTTACTAGTCAATTAAACGGTTTGAGTCATTTTTCATAGAAAAGTACTATAAAAGTACCCCAAAATAATTTTATTGCAGCTCCTTACGTTAAATATTGGCAGCTTTACACACTCTCCCATGACGGTCAACTAAAACCCTTTGGCGTGAGTACGAAACAAGACATTAGATGACATAATTTGGGGGTTTGGGAGAGACAGACCGACATTTTAATACATTTTTTGATAAAATGATTAGCCAACTAATTGAAAAAGTAATCGACAGATTTGTTGACAATGAAAATAATCGTTAGTTGCAGTCCTAAAACCAACCACATACTTTTGTCCACTATACTTTTGTTGCCTGAGCCTAAGGAAGTCAACCTAAAAACTAACTATACCAACATTGGAAGTTTGTTGTGAAACAAGACTGTATGCATATAACAAGTGGAAATTATACATTTCATCTGAACAAAGAGGTTTATTTTGAAAAGACACAATGCTTTTAACATACAGAAATTGATACGGTGTCCCCGAGCATCCAAAAGTGACGCTAGAGGGGTACCTAGAGCATCATAGTTTGATGTGTGTGGCCACTGACGAAGCGTTGTGTGTTTAGACACAAAGAAGAGAAGCTTAAACAAAAGAATGAATGGAAAAAATAATCAATTAGCAAAATAATGGCTAATCGAGCAAATCAACCAATTGCTCCAGCTGTGTGAGTGTGTGTGTGTGTGTGTGTGTGTGTGTGTGTGTGTGTGTGTGTGTGTGTGTGTGTGTGTGTGTGTTCACTGTAACAAAGGAGCATGTCACCCAGAGCAACAGTGTGGCTCACTGATGTGTTTTTATAACAATGGAGTTTGATGGCACAGGGATAAAATATGCCAGGCTTTCGATGCACACACAACACATTTAAGCTTACAGCCACTGTTGGTTTGGGTCATTTTATGAGATTTACTGCAGAGAATAAAAAGAACAGAATAGCGCTTTAAGGGGCACCAAACCTAGCACGACTCAAAACACTCAAAACACTCACAAAGCCACTGAAACACAGAACTACTATACTGCTACGTCCAGGAGGCAGATGAAGAGTGGAGCTATTACTAGGTAACACTAAGTGTGTTTTGCAGGAAACTATGGACTGACTGACTTGTACAGATTGTAGTTTCTGACCCTCGACCTGAGCAAAGACAACACACAGAGGAGAAAGGGGAGAGGACAGACAGCTGCTGTGGGAGAGGGGACAGATGGACAAACAGAGCAGCCACCTGTTTTTCCTCTTCAGCCACATTTACACCCAGATAGTCAGCTTTCTTCAACCAAAAATCATAGCATCCCATCACACTGGACTTCACATACACACACACACACACACACACACACACACACACATTCAGACAAAAAGGCTGCATGCTTCAACAGTTGGCAGTCTTTCCCACACAGAAAGGGCCCACAGTGAGTGCGAGAGGAAGCAGAGAGCATCTAGTCTGGACTGGATCCTCAGACTGCCCCCACCACACACACACACACACACACACACACACACACACACACAGGCTGGCAGGCAGGGTAGGGTATTGGGCATTAGGTTGGCAGAGGCATTACAGCCTGCCACATAAGCCTCTTCCAGTTTTTTACTACCAGTGACATCTGCTGCCTGAGGTTACATGTGTGGGTACAGCACTTACACTGATAATACAGCACCACTGACAGCAACACTGGGAATGTGATCTGCACAAACATGATTCAGCCATAGTGGAGAAGCTTAAAAAACTACAAAAGATTTGAATAATTGAGGTCATTTGGGTCCTTCAGTGCAGATTACAAACAAAAAAAAGAAGTAACTGCAGGTTCAGCATGCACATCCCTCTTCAACTGTATCACAAGCTGGAAGACAACACTTGTTCCACTGCAAACAAACAAACACTCAAGGTACTGGACAAAAAGGTGCCAAGTTACCATCACTGTAACATCTTTCAGAGGTATCATCTCCTGACATTTGTGTCTTCCTGATGCTAGTTCAGTGTACAGAGTGATCAATAATCTGGCTCCTCCCCCATTCAAAGAGTTCATATCACCATGTTTGAATACTGGAAGGGAAACTACAACGATGGCTGTGTAATACAGAGTCTGGCAGATCAGCTCTCTTGATTAGAGCAACAAACTTTTGGAGTTCACTACCAAGTTATATAAGAGATTGCTGCAGCTTTACTGACTTTAAATTCAAGATAAAATCATGGCTAAAATCCAAATAGTGAATATGTAGTGTCTTGTTATTATGGTTTTATTCTATGGTTTTCAGTTTCTTAACAGGTATGTTAAACTTTGTTTCTGCTCAGGGACTACAGCACAACCAATGAGGCCGATGCTGGTTATGATATTAGGAAGTAAAAAAATTCCGATACTGATACATCAGCCATATTACATATACATCATATAGACATATATTTACAAAAACACACTTTTTTGTTGGAATCAAATGCCATCACAAAAACATGTAATGGAGACAGAACATTTTACAGTTTAACAGTAAACGTCACTATCATAAATTACATCAGTGCACTGAAACAGTAGACTTCATTGGTGATTTAATAATCTTAAATGATCCCTACCATCTTTTTCTGCATTTTGTTCTGTAAAAAAAACAAAAAATCTGACAACATATACACCAATACCTATGTGTCTGTAATAGGCCAATATCAACCAATTTTATTGGCCAACAAACATATAAGTCGGGCTCTACCAGAGACCACAGATAGAAATTAGCTTATAGCTAACCCTAATTATAGCTAATATATATATATATATATATATATTTTTTTTTTTTTTTTTTAATTAATTTTTTTTTTTTTAAATTACAGGTAATTTACTTGATCTATATTAAATGTTGCAACCTACAGCCACTTGTTTCACAGGGCTGTAGTAACATCTACTGTCAACAGCTAATTTAAAGGGCACTACTTATTAATCTGTGCAAAACTAGTACAGGTTTAGGGTCTGGGTTTGTTTTCAAAATTTTTATTATACCTTCGGTGTTTCCATAGTTTGTTGACTTTGGTACTGTGTTAAAGAATACACCACGAGTACCACAAAAAGATGATTCCAGCATTAATAAAAAATACTTCACTTTTATGAAGTTGTGGTGCAGGAATGAGTCCTAAACCCTGGAAATAAGTTAGCATTTTAGCACTCCCAGTTTCCTTGTCATGATATCAGCAGTGTTTTTGAACGGGTTTTTCTTTAAATGCCTGAAATAAGGTCTGTGGTTAACATAAGTTTAAGAGACTTTTATGTTAAATTCTACGATATAAATTAGTAAATACGCCACTCGTGACCTAATGTTATCACACCAAACATGGCTTTTACAGCCTCACTATGGCTGCGATGGTGAGGTCATGTGTATGTGGTGTGGTACTTTTATAGCCCAATGTTAGACTTTATACTTCTGCCAGTTGCATTTAGACTTCAAAAATCACAGAAGTAGTGATCATTTGTGAAGATTATCTTGCCGAACAAAACATGTAAGCATCATAAACTTTTGTTTACTACAGGGCTTATTTTCTGCAATAATCCAAAATCCAATGGAAAAAATCCAAAGGCTTTTTGTTGAGGGAACCAGAGTAAAGCTAACTTCCTGGTTGACCTACAAAACAACATCATCCCTGCAGCACTTTATAAGGGACAGATTATAGAAGAATTGTCAGTGAGGCAACCTGACTTTTAATCCCTAGTGTGTGTTGAACCCCAGAAATGCTGGATCCTACACCTCTTATCTTTTTTGTTAGACCCTCCCTACACAGTAAACACCCACAGCTTTTTAACACCCCTCTTTGTATGTCAGTTCTCCTGGTATGAATTTGTGAGTTACTCTGGTGATGTCACTTGTGTCACTTTCTCAGACTTGATTTATCTCCTCCAGATTCACATAAGACATTATACAGCCATTTTCACAGCTTGCATAGTACACGCAGCACTAGTGAAATTGACTTTAGCATGTAAAACTGGCGGAGTGCCCCTTAAAGGAAAGCTGTCATTCAGGTTAATGCTATTTAATTGTCAAGCATATCTTCTCTAAATTGGATTGGCTTCACTTATTTCGGTGTACTTGAAGTGTGCTCAGTGCAGCTGTCGGGCAATGAGTGTGCGACTGGCTATCAGAACGTGTTGGCTTGTGAGGAAATGTGAATAAATGATTGGACATCCCTACTGAAGTGCCCATGAGCAAGACAATAAATCTCCACCAGCTGCACTTTAGTTGACCCTAAACTCAAGTATCAAATGGCAGTGACCATGGAAGAGACAAACACATGCCAGTGTGTAGAAGGACTGCTGGTATATGTTAAAGTACAGCAAAGAGAGGTGAGGCTGTGCAGGGGGAAGCAGGCCAGTGGGCGTCTGTCCAGGCCGTCGTACAACAGATTGAGGTCTAGTCCAGGTCTCACCCTTCTAATCCCACCTGACTGTCATCTTAACCCCGCTTCATGCTGATTTGTTACACAGTAGGCCGACAGCTCAGGTGTACACAGTCACTGATGCGTGAAGCCGTGTGCAACCACTAATAAAATGCATCGATAGAAGCAGAGGGAAATGAGAGTATTCCTGTTAGTCAGAATGTAATCCTGGTTGATCTAGCAGTCCACTTGCCTTACTATCACATAACATGTCTGTCACATGAGCAGAACAAATCATCTGGGTCCCAACCAAAGGTTAAAAACCCAATCAAGCCTGGTGGCCTCCTGTAGTGCAGGACTCTCTTATGGTCAGCGGAGAAAGCTGTAATCTTATGTAATCTGACTAACGTCCACTGTGGAGATTACTGTCTGACCTTCTCCAGCCCACGCCCCGGAGACACTGACACACACACACACACACACACACAGGCCCTGTTTACACCTGGTACTAACACATATCCTGGGTGATCATGTCAAAAGTGGATGAGTGGAGGTGTGCATGCACTCGATGCTCTCTCAATGCATCTTGAGATACAATCGCTCAGCCCACATTCAGAGGTGGTCTAGGCCACATGTGGCCACATTCTTTCAGCAGCGTTTACACTAATGTGTCTTGGGCAACACTGAAGGACTGCCTACTCAGATGACATGCTTGCTTATCCAACTCCACTTCCTGCTGCTGCTAACACAAAGCTAAAGGACTGTGTCTGGAGCTACTCTCCTCCTAGCAAACGCTCAGTTTGTTGCTCAAAGCATCAGCATAACCGAACACAGCAGAAGCAGCTGTTTGAATGGTCCCAACAAACTCACACCTACAGTGAAATGGCTTAATTCGATCCTTAAACCTGTTAATAACCATCAAGTACGTTAGTCTGTGTGATGCTAACAGTTAGCCCTGTCACTGTGTGTGCGGGCGAATTCTCAACAACTGTCCCTGGTGCAGATCTCACACTCCTGCAGCAGCAGTCTCCTAGAAAAGAGAACTTAAGTGTGCATATACCATGAAAAACCTCTCACTGGTTAAAAACAAAAGCGCATTTGGTCTCTGCAAACAGTAACAATGTATGTATTTTATATGTATATCGATCAGGAAAGTGAGATCCAATCACAAATGTCACTTGGGACATATGGAGATGCATTCTAATGCCAGGAGTGAACAGACAGACTGAAACCCTTGTCCACCAAAGCATGTGGGTTTTTAAACATGGGAACATTTGCTAAAAATAGGTGCCAATAGACAAGTATGCCTTTCTGTTTTTGTTTGTTTGTATGTTACGTATGTTCAATTTCACAGACAGGCAGGAAAACAGGTTAAAAGACAGTAGAAAGCAGAATGGAGGCTAGTGAAAATATTACGGTGTTACCTAATTTCATATCTCTTACTTGCCCCATTTCAAACTCTGTGCAGACTAAATTTGGATCGATATTCGAACACTGCCTGGGCGGCCCATCATTGCTTTAGAGCTGTCCACTTGTGATCAGATCACCCAAGACACATGTTAATACCAGGTGTAAACAAACTAACACACACACACCCAAGGTAGACAAGAGCAGCATGCATAATTGTAATCAGTTACAGTTTCTTCATAAACTGAAGCTATATGCTGTATATTTGAAACAAACACACAGATAAAAACCTACAGTGAAAAAGGATGACAACAGTAACTGTCCCCAGGTCAAGCTAACAGTTTACACACACCCACAGCTGTTTGTGTGTGTGTTCTCAAGTGTCGACAGGTGATAAGCAGGCTGCTTCTGAGCAGCAGCTGTGTGACGGGGGGCTGTCAGGGCCCGCAGAGAAAGACCTCTGAAAGTTTAATAAGTGTCTTGTTTTAGAGATGAGGAGTCGCTGCGACAAGACACAGGAAGTGAAGCCCTCGGCCTGCTGGCTGTCCTTTACTACACATTCTGTTAGTTCCCTAACAATATGGGTCTCCTTTTAGATCAAAGCCAGCCAACAGGTGGATGTAGTGATGGGCTTTTTCAGGGATTTCCCTCATTCCGAGTGCTCGTATGGGATGTCACTATGGTTATACCTACACACTATATCTAACATTCACACACATAAGAGATCGAAGTAAACACAGAGCTGCTATGAGTTGGGTGCAAACTGTGGCCTTGTCCAGCCAAAATAAATTATTCAGCCACACACACACAAGCACACACACTGCTGTTCTTACGCTGAAACAGGGACCTGGGGTGTGCCTCATTTGACATAAGTTATTAGAAAAGCTACTCTCTTAGACTTTGTCCCTCATCTTGCTCTTCTTCCTCTATCATCAGATTTCTTTTTCTTCTCTGCATTGCTCATTTTTCTCACAGTTTTGCCTTCTTGGATTTAGTGAGTAAACTCATTAAATAGGTGAGCTGTTTGTGAAAAACTTTATACCAGATAAGACAGAAAAATAATCTTGTTTTAATGAGACTTCTTGTGTAAATTTGAAGTTAAAGTAATACGTAAGGGCAGAGAATGGATATCAAAGCTCTACAGTCTACCTGCATTTCAACTCTGTCATCATTTGAGAAGTTAAAGCAGTTCCAGTTTGGTGCCAGAGCAGAGTAAAGGACAAACTGGTCTCAGTGCAGCCTGTTGAACACAGCTGACCACGGGGAGTTCATGTGTCAGATGATTCTCTCTCCCAGTGCACAGCCATTGTCCAGGGGAACAAAGATGGAGAGGTTTGTCCGGGGTCGCTTCATTATGGAGGCCAAATGAGGCCTGACTGCGACGTGGATGACCTGTTTCACAACTCGCTCTTTACACCCCTACCTCCCCCCCTGTTTGCCTCGCCTGTCTTTTGCCTTCTCCGTCCTCCTGGAGCTGCGACTCTTATTTCTCCTGCCTGCTCATTCCAGATCTAGCGAGGCTACAATTGGCCGAACAAAGAGTGTCAATTTGGTGGCTGTGTGTTGCCGGGACGACCACTTCTGATGACAGAACTATTTAGGAGGGGGGCTGTTCAACGGGTGCAGCGTGGCAGAGACATGATACGTTGTTATGGAACTAAACAGCTACTGGCCTGTGTGTGTGTGTGTGTGTGTGTGTGTGTGTGTGTGTGTGTGTGTGTGTTTCCATACATGGCCTGACCTTCATGACAATGATATTTGCAAAGAGAAGGAAGAGTATTCACTTTTTAACCAACAAAGACTAAAGTTACTGCTGTTGTTTTGCTGGTGTTCATCATCCTGTGGGCTGCAGGGCGTTGAATAAAACTCTTCTGTTGCTGCACCCTCAACCCATAAAACAAACACCTCTGCTGGGATCAATAAGGAATCATTTCATTATTGGTTTGATTTAAATTTGAAGTATAAGTCATTTTAGATGGAAGGTCTGTATACAAGCAGTGATGAAATCTGATGCACTTTACAGTGTCAACAAAAAGATCAAGTTCCTTCTTAGCTAGCTTGCTGACTTTATTCATTCAGAAATCGCTTGGTTTTGTTCAGAGTTGAAGGGTGTGTGAACCCTTCAGCTTCACTTCTGAAGTGCCGTGTAAAGTCACTATGGCTAATTTTAAGTTAGCTTTTGCATCTCAATTAGGGCTGTCCCGAATACCACTTTCTGGGCTCAGGAGATTCTGAGGTCATTTTCGTTTCCCACAGAATTAGATTCTATTTGTGGTATTGGCTTACCAGGGTGGAGCAGCACCTAGTAACTCTTTGCCAGTTCAGTGAACTTTCTGTTGCTGCCATTACACAAATTAGACACAGGGCCCGGCGAACGGTCAATTCAATATCTGCCTGGTTAATTTTTTTTTTTTAGCCTTTATTTGATAAGTCAAGCGTGAAAGGGGGAGAGAGAGAGAGAGAGAGAGAGAGGGAGTGACATGCAGCAAAGGGCCACAGGCTGGAGTCGAACCCGGGCCGCTGCGGCAACAGCGTTGTACATGGGGCGCCTGCTCTACCACTAAGCCACCGACGCCCCTGCCTGGTTAAAATTATCTAACACAGCAGCAGTGGCTGACACCCAACACAACTGAACTCCAAAAGAGGTTGGCTCTGTCGTGACACAAATGTTAGATAACGTTAGCTGTGTGATGCTAACGGTTAATCCAGTCACTGTGTGTGTGCGGGCGGACTCTCACCACCTGTCCTTGGTGAGGAGCTCACACTCCTGCAGCAGTAGTCAGCTAGCAGCAGGGAGGCGGAGGGACCGCAGGGTGTGCTAGCAATGACAGCGAGAAAGTGAAAGCAAGAGTGGGGTGACAAGGGGCTAAAAAAAGGAAATCAATGTATGGCAGTTTATGTTTATATTGTGGCAGGACATCACAAATAAATCAATAGCCCCTTTTCTACCAACATTTCCAGGAACTGTTATTACCAGGAATTTATTTACCTGGGTAAAAAAAAATTCCTGGTAATCTGTGCGGTTTGCGTTTACACCGCACCTCAAAGTGATGACGTAGATGATTCGGCATGTGCCCTGTATTTTGCTCCGCCAGCTTATTGGCTGGTTACATGCCGGTGTAGAGAGTTGGGGCTGTTTGTCTCAGCCAGCAGCTAAGTTTAAGAGTATTTTATGATAAGTGTCAAACTAAGTTAGTCTACATACAGACAGCTGTGATTTGAGCTTATTAGTAACAATTCGCTATCAGCTGAACTAGCATGCTGTCCTTGTGTAAAACATAACGTTAGTGTCGGTGGATGAGAGACTGTGGACAGAGCATGTTGAATATCACTGTCTACATGTTTACATGTTCATGCTTGCTGAACACATATATTGATAAAGTATTGGCTTCTTACTCGCTAAGGTTTTATGTCACTTACAGTAACAGGTGTAGCTGCCGTCTGCTCGAGTCATTTTCGTGGTATTTTCACTTTGTTTTGAGCAGGGGCCACTCGGCTGTTCACCAGTTATCGTGTCGCGTCGGTGTAAGTTTGTGTATGTGGAGTAGTTCAGCGCCGGCACAGAGCACAGAGGAGAACCGATACTGTCAGCGCTTATCAATACTATGGTCTTTGATAATTTAGCTCCGGGGCTAATTTCAGTGGAAACGCGGAGGTTTTTCAAAATCCCGGGTAAATGAGAAAAGTTCCTGCGGTGGAAAAGGGGCTAATGTGAGGAGTACACTGACAGTCATTTAAAATGTCTATATTGTCACTTACGTAATTAGTGATGTAAAAACTTTTATAAGAAAGGAATAGTCACCTTTGTTTATATAAACATCATCTTTAATGCTTTTAACAAAACCGGTTAGAAATCCTGTAATCCTGTCAGCTACCACCGCCTGTACCTGCAATGTTATGGGAACGTCTTCTGACCCTTTGGGAAGTGCTTCACACATAAATGTATTTTTTACTTTTTTAAAAGGTGTAATAAGAAATGAACTACATTTTTACATTCAAAGTAACTTGCCCAACACGGTTCATTATTCTCTCAAGTGCAACTACGACTGAATGTGTAAACATGTGAGGCGAGGTGTTACACACAAGCAAAAGATAGGAATATTTCTGTGCTTTGATCCAGAGTGTTGGGCCTGTAGATTATTAGCTAGAAAGGGTGCTGGCGGAGAAAGGTTATCGGTTCATGGAGTCGTGTTTAGGTGGAAAAGGAGGGACTTATTAATCATGTTAAGGTGCTGAGAGACAAATGAGCAGTTGTTTTTAATGTTTCCATATACAACTAGAATGAGAGAGAGAGAGATCTGTTATGCATATTGATTGCGCTGTTATCTAGTGAAAAAGATCCGCCTGTAGGACAAGGATTAAAACACACACAAACACACACACACAAAGCTCTAGCATTGTGATGCCCCAAGAGAAACTCAAACCACAAATTAATGTGGTGCATAACAAAAGAAAATGATGCTTGTCACAAAAATGTGTATTTATGTTAATAATAAATATGTTAACGCTGTTGAATTAATTTGTGTGTGTGTGTTTCATCTGAACAGAGAACTGATAGAGGTTTCAAGGAGTTAGCATTTAGCCGTGAAGGAACAGCAATTATCCCTTTAACCAGACAACCCAATTCAGCGTGTTCCTTCGCTCCTTCTTGAAGAATGATAAAAAAAAGTTTAGCTTCAAGTTTAGTAATCCACTTTAATGTATTTCCTGACTGACTCTCTGCTCTCTGTGAACAGCCAATCTACAGAGTGAAAATGTGAGAGGAGGGAAATTGATTTTGAGCTGGCCAGCTGCTTGTTGCCTCAGCCACGTCCACAGCTCCTCTCCAGCATCAATTCAGCTGGAAGGATGTGCCGCCATGGAGGCAGTGGTGCAATTTCCCTCCGACTTGAGCTGAGCAGAGCTGAGCACCGGTCTAATTAGTCACAATAATTCATGCCCCCTGTGTGAGTGTGCCGGGCTCTGCAATATATTAAAGATGCCCCAATCAATTGGCTGGAGACCGGAATTAGCCGATCAAACTTACATGCATGTATTGCATTAGTTCACATCCACTTGCAGCAGCACAGACAGCAACCAACTAATGCTCACAGCTGTTGCAACCAGCCCCCTAGAGAGCGACGTCTTGGTAATTTCATTTCTAGTGAGTGACTGGTGAGAAAAAAATTGGAACCTATTCAGACTATGAGGGGAAAAAGGTGTATTTCATTCCCAATGCATTCTGCACATGGTTTGAAAGCTCCTGTGTTAATCTAGCCAGCAGACTTTGCTTTGCCACACAAATCAATGTCAAGTAACTCAAAGCTAATGCTAACTACTCCATTAAAAGTTAATTGAAAATGCTAAAACAATGAGCACCACATTACAGAAGGCTTAGTTAGTCAGGTTTGGGTGGTCAAACACAGTTTGCTAGTTAATCTAGTTACCTTTCTAACCAAGTAGGGTCCATTTGAGGGATTTTGTATTTTTCTATGTAGCAGGAAAATGTTTTAATGTTAGTGATTAGAAGGAAAATAAAATGGTATCATTACTTGAGCTGAAAGGGAGCTGTCAATCAAGTCTGAACTGATCACACCCCAAGCATCCTGAGAAATGGTTTGAGCAGCCAAATTAGTTGTTTTTGAACTAGATTTTTTAAGACACTCATCTTTGATACTATATATGAATTTTTACAATTTCAAGCCAGTTTCAGATGGTCTTAAAAAAAGGTTACTAAATGTTTGTGTGTATGCTGTAGTTCTTCGAAAGAAAGAAAATCAGCCAAAATTGGAATCTGCAGATCAAACTTGGAACTCTGAATCGGCCAAGAAAACCCCAATTGGTGCACCTCTGATATTATCGTAATATTACATGATAGGAGCTATGTTTATATATATATATGTTTACTTTAACATAAAAAAGGATAGAGGTTTTGGTTTATTTGTTATGAACAGACACAAATGATGATGACAATGATGGTGATGATCATCATCATGATGGGGCTGCAAAACAAGATTATTTTCTTAACCAATTAATATGTCAATTGTTTTCTTGATTAATTATTTGTATTGTCAATAAAATGTCCATCACAGTTTCCTTGAGCCTGGGGTGACATCATCAGAAATGTTGTTGTGTTTGAGTTAAGATTGGTTTGTCAAACGACTGTTGCCAGGGTCAGGAGTGAACTTTCACGCTGAAACTAAACAATTATCAGAGTTACTAAACCGAACTTGAAGCACTGTGTTGTGTATACTTGTGTCAGTTTCCACCCCTTACTCATTTTTCATTCAAACTCAACAATGAAAGAGGGGAATAAATATGCTTCTCCTTCTCTGCCATCATTTCTGTCACTCCTCGCTGCATGCTGACCGACAGAGCTGAAATACACACAATCTCAGAAGAAGACAAGTGAAGTGGGTGGAGAGGAGAGGTTGGCAGGGCACAGCCAAGAAGTGCACATTCATGAGCTGTCGTGGCTCATCATGCTAGCCTGGCCTCCTGCTGGCAAATCACACAGCTGAGCGCACCATGGGCACGCAGCTGGTCAGAGCTGCGCTTCATGACGACCGACACGTACCGCTGACCGACACTGCCCTGGACACTCAGGCACACGGTGAACAAAAAAATACAGTAGGAAGACCTCACATGCTGCTTAACGGCCGAAACACACACAGATTACATGGTAGAGCCGGGTGCACAGGTATGACATATCTGTGGAATGGGAACAGCCTCAAAGAGGAGATTAATATTGAGGAAATAAAGATGTAAAGAGAGCTCTCAAACCAAGTGGCTGTAAACATCAGAGATCAGAGATGAAACGCTGAATCTGAGGTTGTTCAGATTATTCTGCTTTCTGGAAAAAGCTAGCTCTGGTTGTCATAAATAACTTCTCATATACCACACAAAATATTTCTGTATGTAAACACTTTGTTGAAAAAACAGAATAAAAAAAGACAACTGCATATGTAAACAACATCTGTTTGACTTTAATCAAGCCCATGGTTACCTGCAAAGTATTTAAAGCTGAAACGTAAATTAGACTAAATGTTTTGAGCCCTGCCAAAGAACCTGGATCCTGAAATAGCCCCTCGACGCCACAATGAAAAAATGTTGGACTAAACTACACTCTGATAATGTCGCTATTTTTAGAGCCTTACCTTTCCATTTCAGGGCAATCTGACATTTGATTCCATCACTTCTTGTGAACGAGAAGGCATTTTTGACTGATGACAGCACTACACAAGGTCATTCGGATTTATCTTCTAGAGGCCAGAAATACTCACAGTACATTTCATGACTATCTGGCCAGTAATTGTCTAGATGGTTTGACTGAGTAATATATTAAAGTAACTCAAAGCCCTTGGTTAGGATAGAGATGACATTGTGGTCTTCATTGAATATTGAAATTCAACTTTGACCTGTTGTTTAATGCCAGCCATACACCAAATGACTTTTTAAGTGATTTGATTGATTTCCAGTGTTGGAATAAAAATCATGAAAGTTTTACCTTAATTTGTGCATGTTCCTGTGATCTCGATAGTATAGTAATGATCCTTCCACAGGTTCGCCTACGGAAACCTTGGTACGACTTTAACTTCCTCTAAGATACTCAAGTTTGATCAACTTCTCGCCACCGATAGTAAGGAAATCATAAAACTCAGTCCGAGCTGACTTTTTCTCAACTGGAAGCTCCGTTAGAATCACATTTAATATTACTGGAAGTGTTTAGTCTTGGCTCATAGAAATACTGAAGTTCAATGACATGAACATTGTCAACAACCAATAGCTGCGCTCTCTCCAGCAACAAACACAAAGCAGCAAACAAGATGGACTTTAAACTCGGAGGACTCCAGGGAGGCGCAAGAACATGAACAAGTCTTGGCTCCCTTAAATTGGGAAAAAGGAAAAGAAACTACTGAAGCTGTGGAGTGGTACCTGGTAGCCAGGTAAGTGGACACAAATACAGTTTTCTTTGAATTATATTGATGCTGAATTGACAAGAAGACTGTTGACATAGGATGTCTCTCTATCTTGCGTTTCTAGAGTTATATGCTTTTGAATACACATAAGATATCGTTAATATGTCATAGTTCTTGTTGGCAAAATATTTTCTGGAAGGAGCAGGATGGGAAATGATCTCAGAAGGAATCTAGTTGTAGTCTTGCAAAAAATGACACCACAAGACTCAGTCTTTACAAAATCTGTGACTAAAAACTCACATTGTCTTTAGATGTGAGAGGGTGTCAGACTTTAGTCTTTCCAAAGTCTTCTTGTGTATGGTAGGCACAAGATCGGATATAAACCTCAATCTGCCATGTCCAAGTCAAAAGCTTTGCGCACTGTGGCCATCCAGTCCAACCTCAACCCTGTAACCTTTTCACTGTACCACAATACTGTCACACTACTTCCTACACATGAGTTTAAAAATGTACAGGCTGTACTCCTGTCAATGTCCTTATCCTGACAGCCAGACAAATGTGTCAGAGCTAACCCTGGCCCAGGTGCAGACACCACACTGTGGGTTCACAGCATTCCACCGTCATCGCACACAGTAAATGATGTCAGTGACAGGAGCTCACCAAAGCCGAGGGGTGGTGAGGACAGCACCTCACAGGTTAAACACACAACCCTCCTGTCAATCACACACGCTGATGGAAATATTTAGAGCTTAGCAAACAACTACTACTATTAGTACTCGTAGACTGTGACCTTTCCAAGTGGACACTAAAACAACTAAACTCACTAACTAATAACTCCGTTATTTCATCCTTTTTGGTCAGTTGTTAGGACAAACATAGCTACAAACAATACTGCCAGGATGCTAGAATTATATTATTAGCAAGTGTGAAACTACGGTTGCAATACAAAAATAAAAACAATGCATCCTTAACAGGTGGGTGTAAGCTTGTGAGAGAGTGAGACAACTCTGCTAATCTGGTATCACACCTTCCCTTTCTAAAGACGGATTCAAGGAACATAAAAAACAAAAGGAAAATTGTCCTTCATTGGGTCAGTACGACCCTGCAATTGTTGAAAGTGTCCTTTTCCAACAGCCTGTCACATATTTCTGGACAGCTACAGTTCTGGAGAAGCTCAGGGCAAATAGTCTCATAGTTAATTAAATTAGTGAAAGAATGAGGAAAAAAGTGCAGATAGGAAAAGGTAGACTTAAAATAATGTTTCATGCTGTTCATACTTTTATTAAAGAATTAGATCAAGGAATTCTTGAAACAAATTCTGGAGTAAACTGGTGCCAATACTGAATGAGGATTGGCTGGGGCATGACTGATCCTCATTCAATTTCTTTGTTTAAGTTATTACAAAATGTTTTTTCCACAGTTACAAGCGGCCAGCTTTGTTTTGACTAGCACAGCCATGCCTGTGAAGAAGAGGGGTATCAGAGCAGTACTTGGTACCAAGAGAGGACAGTGCACCCCCCCTACAAGGTAAAGGCAAGGTTGGATCATAATTTAGAATGAGTGCAGCACATAGAGGTGTTTATTTGCCAACTGCCTAGAGCTGGATGCCAATATTCAACTATTTGGTTATTTGTTCGTTAGATATTCATTTTTCCCCCCTTAGAAATGACAATACAGAAATTATGGATCTCAATATATAAATCTCAGTGTTAACTATTCATGGATTTATTTGTGGTGGGCAACCACAACATCAACATTACGAAATGGGTAAAATCTTATTTCACTGTACACTTGTGCGCAACGTAGTGATTCACTCAGCCTCTGCCCCACACTCTGTCATTTCATCTGTTCATCATGAGAGCTCTGCTAAGCGTCAGGGACAACATGTGAGAGTCTGCCTGTACCAGGCCCCTGGGGGAGTCATTCGGACTTTTGAAATGATAGCCACACCAGATAATGAAAACTCCCAGGTCTATCACATGATGCCATCAAGCTCAAAAAGACGTTTCCCTATAGAATGACATTGGAAGAGAGACGTCTGTAAATCAGTGGATACATTTTCTTGAGCGTCACAATACCCACACATTGACTTGTTTCATTATCAAGATTTGATCCATTCAGTCTGATAACAGTAAGCCCCTCCACCAGCAAAGCCTCTAGTAGGCGTGCTCTATGGGTGCAATGATGCAATAGCTCTGGGTCGTCCACTAATCAGAAGATCGGTGGTTTGATCCCCAGCTCCTTCCCAGACTGACTGAGCTATCAGTATGTAAATGTCGAAGCAGGTGACACCCTGTATGTTAGCCTCAGTGTGTGAATGGGTGAATGTGA
This sequence comes from Epinephelus awoara, assembly GCA_035609425.1. Classification (NCBI taxonomy): domain Eukaryota; kingdom Metazoa; phylum Chordata; class Actinopteri; order Perciformes; family Serranidae; genus Epinephelus; species Epinephelus awoara. The sequence goes on from CM069305.1 coordinate 10,060,974, forward strand.
CTCTGAAGGGTAAAAGCACTTTGAGCGTTTGGAAGACTAGTACGGTGCTATACAAGTGCAAGTCTTTTTACCAATTTTACACCCTGAAAATTAAAATTTTTTGGCTTCATGAACCACTGAGCAAATTTCATGGCAATTAACGCCGTTTCCAGTTCTTATTAAACATACATGACCCGCACACTCACACACAATGACAGGGCTAACTATTAGCATCACACAGCTAATGTTGCTTAATGGTTAATAACAGGTTTAATGACAGAGTTAAACCAATTTGGTGTGGTGTGAGTTTGTTGTTTAATGGCTCAGTGTCAGATATTAGCCACGGCTGCTGTGTTAGCTCGTGTTAACCGGGCAGACGAGACGGTCATCAGCATTGACTCTAACCTACGTAACAGAAACACTGAATCTCATTAATCGAAATTTCAAAATCTTAAATTTGTTGGAGATAATATGCTGCCTCTGCGCTTCTGTTTCACAGCGCTTTGTGAGGTGTTGTCTAGGATTTGGAGCCTATTATGATGAGCATTTATGTTCAGTCCCCCTTTCCCCCCTCTTGGCGAAGCTTCAAATATTCACTGTTGATTACTACCAAAGCTTTGGAGCCAAAAAAAAGGTATTTGGGACAGCCCTCCAACTGCCTCCAAACAAAGGAACAATTATAACCCCAAATTACACTTCATGAGGGCAGCAAAACACCATGTGAGGGAACTAGAGGGCAGCTTCTTAACATGCTCTGTAATATCCTGAATGTAAATGGAGTGACTCATCACAAAAAGACAGGGGATAAAGTTAAACACCAGTATCCCCCAACATGACTAAACAAGGGGACGTACATACAAGACATAATGGGTGGTGGAAGCCTTGAGATTAGAGAAGTGAGCTTGTAACAGGGAGGCTGCTGGTTTACTCACCAGGTCAACGAGGACACTGAGTATGATTGAAGTGAATGAGTAATGCTCCATTGTAGCTTCTGATGAAGACGCCCTTGAGCAAGGCACTTAACCTTGAGCTGCTTTCTTTGCCATCTAATAAAGTAGAAATACACACTTGAATACCGTCATATTCTGACAGCAGTGGCTTGATGCCATGTTTGCTGCTTGTGGCCACACTCAGAGCACAAAGTCATGTCTTTCCCTCTAGTGAATCAGCAATAATCCTGAGAGAATTGTGCCTGTGATTACTTTGCTCCTTGGGTCGACTTTACCTCTGCAAACAGTCAGTCAGCAGACAGCTGAAACCTAAGATGTGAGGGATGAAACTCGTCTGGGAATGGATGGAAATAATAGAAAAAGAAGTTGCCTGTAAAGCGTCCCTTTTTGGAACAGATAGAAGGGGAAATGAGAGAGTGAGATTAAGGGGGGGGGATTGGCGGAGAGAGGCTGCGGAGGGAGGAGAGAAGGAGATAAGGAGTACGCGGAGCAGATGGTGGCGGGGAGCCAGTCGCGATCAAAATCTTCCCCAAAAACTTCAAAGGAAATCACTGGAGCACAATAACTTCTTTCTCCCGTCCTACTTCGCATGCGCTCAACATTTTATAGCTCAATCCACCTTCAGATACGTTCAGATCAGCAGAGACATGGAGAGGTTGTTTGGGTTTAGACTCTTCCAGCTGATTAGTCAGTTTTAATGATTTCTTTCCGACATTTCATATGAATTATTCAAGATTGTAGTCACATCTCTGGCATAAGAATAATATAAAATCACATTATCGCTCTGCATGGATTAACGGCAGATCTGGAGGGAAACTTGGATCAGTCTCTGCACTATAATGCGGACAATAACACAGAAAAAGCCACTGGAGAGATTTATTAACTTAATGATCCATTCAATAAGTCCATAAAACTGTCTTTGGCATCAAATGACATATAATTGTTGCAGTCTGGACACAGCCTTGGGAGCAGTTTTCTAGGTCTACTCGACTAAGCTCATCAGGGATAGACGCTAATATTTTCAAGCACTGTCCCCACGGACCACCAAGCTCCTAAATTTGGTGGCCAGGACATTTTCGATGGCCCAAATGTAAACTTATATATGAAAAAGAAAAGCCAAAAACAAAATAAACATAAACAAATGGTATATTCTCTCACAGTCCATTGTTTGTCTTTTTGTTAGTGGCATAATATATGTTGAAGAAATAAATAATTATTTTTCTGCTAGTCCTATGGAAAAGTCATCCAAATTATATAAGAGTTAACCACCATTTCTCACTGTTCTGTATTTAGTTTATGTAGGACAGCCAAAACTGTAACATTTAAAGATATATAGTTAGACATGGTGGTCCGACCTGTCTGACGATTCTGATGTGCTTATTTTATGTTTTTTGTTGCTTTGCTATCATTTTTGATGAGGCACGAAAGGTAAACAATGTACTGCTGTGGACAGGTTAAGAGCAAAACATATTCTAGCTACCTAAAAAGTCAATATTAGAGATGTACCAATACCACTTTTTTCCAAAGTGGTACCGTAACAAAGTGGTTACCGATTCCGATCCCTGAACCTTAGGTATCTGCCGATACCAAATACCGATCCGATACCAGCGCTTAAAATAAAAATGGATGGGATACGAATTGTTGTATGTCTCAACTCCTAAAACTCTATGTAAAATATTAAGAAATAAATACATAATAGTGGAATGAATGCCATAAAACTTTTTTTCAATATTATTATCCAGTGTTGACACAGATCAAGACATAGGTTAAAGTGCAGCCACACCGATTTGGTAAAAAAGACATTTTAAAGGCTACAGTAGAATGCTTTTTAAACTCTGCTCCATTTCCATTTGGTTTGCCTGTAGCATGCGTATGCGTAATGACGTGAGGCATTACATGGTATCGGATTGGTCATAGGCTGTACTCGCCGATACCGCATTTTAGGCAGTATCGGAGGCATTTCCAATACTGATATCGGTACAACTCTAGTCAATATCAGTGTAGGGATGCTATATTTGAATATCTGCTGCCCTTTACCTTATACACCAATCAACACAATGGTAGACCAATAACTCACTGTTCTGCAAAATTAAATTCCTTTTATCTGTCGATGGATTTAGGTGGCTTTGATATAACCGTCTCAATTACCTGTCAGTTGCCAGTTACCATGTCGCCCCCTGCTTATTACCAGTTTGCGTGATAAAAGAGAAGAGGCAGACAGTATTTGCTTCCAGAGTTTGCCACCAATTCTACCACACCACGTTTCCACAAGAGGACTGACACAAGACAAAGCAAGTACTGTTACTGAAGAAATCTTACGCTATGGGAGTTCAACAAAGACTGTAATATTGAAACTGACAGAGTATTAGTTTATGCTCCCTGGTAATGAAGTCATTCTTCCTATAATGATGTTACAGCAACATGATCTTTTAATCTGTCCTGTAAAGACAGAGCTATACCATGACTCAAGTCCTCCGTGACTCCTTCTTTGCATCTCATTCTCTGTCAAGACTCAATAAAACTCAGGACGTGACTTGAGTCACTGACTGTATCCTGAGTCTTTTAAATCAGTGTACAGGACAAGTTTATTCTCATTTTAAATTAGCCTCGGACTGACCTTATTAATACCTCATTTGGATGAGATAACTTGACTTCAACTCCTGAGTGACTGGGGGTGTTTCTCTACACATAAACAGTTCCTCCGGTGCGTCAGTTAGATAGATTAAAAAGTTCCCTCAGCTCCTGTCATTCATCTGTGGCATGAACCTGCAGTGCCAGGAGAAACGAGGCCTTTCAGCAGTTGTCAAGGCTCGTTACCATGACACTTCACAGCCCTGACACCCTGACGATGCTGCTTATCAAACAGCCTGAGATAAGCCGACATCAGCACTACGTGCCGCCTGACATAACGCAGGGAAACAAACTGACCACCATTATACATTCTCATCCTCATGGGTTAGGAATCTGCCCTGGCCGGGTATCTTTGACCTCAGCAGTCGGGATAAAACCGCCGGCTATGTGCTGCTGAGTATCTGCTGGGCCTTGAGACTTAGAGAATCCACAAATCATAGAAGCCCTACACAGCCATGAAATAGTTACTGTGCTCAGGCTGAAGCAGGAGGTGCTATGCTGGAAGAACTACAAAGAAGAACGATAAAGATTTAACGCCAAACAAGGCTACAAGGTCTCATAAGGCAAAATAAGTGGATATGTGGGTGCGCAGAGTCTTTAAAGTTGATTTGAGCCCATTTCAAACGTTCAGTCTATCCCTGAATTGTTCAGGAACATTTCCTGCATGAAGTCATGTGCGAATGGGAGCAATGGAGCTTTGATATTCAGAGAAATCTGTATCGCCAAGGACCAAGTAACATTCCAGGTGCATGTGTGCATGTGTGAACAGTGAAAATAACTAGCAGTGCCTGAAAGTTTCAATAGTTAACATTGCTATGTGGCACTTAATCTTAAAAAAAAAAAAGATATACATACAAAAAAAAACTCAGAGTTGACCCAAACCATGAAAGCAATGCTTCTCCAATCACCACCTCTGAGTTACTAGACATTTAAATTGCTTTTGTAAGGACCCTGACAGCTCTGATTGGCTATAATCAACTTGAAGTCCATCTTGCGCTTGTCACACAGAACTATTGTTTCTGACATGTCAGCTGAGCGAAGCAGGGAAATTTGATTTACTGCTGATTGATAACCATGAAAGGTTCCTCCATGACAAACCTGTCTCAGCTTTCATTGTTCAGTCAGCTCTTGCTGGAAATTAATGGAATCCTGGTGACTTCAGTTGCACAAAGTGTGTGCAACACAAGTAAGTTGTGTGAATGCATGACACGAAGTTGGCTGGTGACATAGTGATAATGTATAGATAATGCTGAACTCCAGCAGTATGTGCTGAAGAACCAGTAGACCAATAACTTACGCCTTAAAATTTGAATTTTGCGGCAGATTCTGGACAGACTGTGTGCACTGTGTGTCATTGGAAGTTAGCATAAAAAATAAATAAGCTAACAAACTATTTTATCCAATTTAGTTCAACAGCATGTTTAGCTAACATTGTTAGCATGCTACTTGTGTAACATAGAGTGCAGGCATAGTGGTTCATAATATTTCACAAAACTAACTTCAACCTCATTTATTCGTCGCCATTTCTGCAGTGACGTTTCCATCCATCCACAATGAGAGGCATTTCCTTGAATTGAACACTAGAGCGCGTACATTGTATGGTATACAGAATTATCAGTGACTGTATATAAAGATGGACAACATGTCTCTACTTCCTCCCACTGTACAAAAATGAAGCCGAAATATTCCGAAAAAGGCCGCTGCTGCCGTAATTTTGAGCAAGAGTATTCACAGTAGCAAAATACAACAGTCTGTCCAATACTGAGCACCACAGATCACAAACACACCAATTGGCACACACAGCTATCAAACATGTCATCAAAACCCCATTTATAGCTTCAAATAACTAATCAAAACCAAAATTATCAGAAAAACAAACACTTGAACATACAGCAGCGTGGTAAGAACTACCTGAAATGACAGAAACCATCTTTGGGAAAAAATGTATTTGAGGTCTGCTTGAAGTTTTTGGTTGGCTTCACTTTTGGGGAGCTGTCTTGTCATCCACCTTAATATCCGGTCTGTGGGAAGAACAAACCAAAACTGTGTGGAAACAAGGCGTTCAGGTTGTCACTGAGGCCACAACCTTATGGCACACTAATACACACTCACAAGTGTCCTGCATGAGTCAGCTCTGAGCAGCTGGGGCCGCCACTCACACACACACACACACACACACACACACACACACACACACACACACACACACACCTGTTGCACCCCATGGACACATCAATACCTCCCCAGTGGTCATTAATTTCTCCATTTGAATGACAGCAGGGACAGCATGTGTTTAAAAGCTACAGAACAGCCTGGTCAACAAAAAGGACCCATGTCTGCCTGCTGCTGCTGCCATCAGTGGTTTGCTGATGTTCAATTCCAGCACTGCTCCAGTTCGAGGACACATAATCCAAAACGCATAGGCAGTTTAAAAACGACTAATGAGAAAGTTGTTCAAAAGTATGAGGAAGAGGAGGGAAAAACATGAGAGGGATGAAAAGTTAGTGGTTTCCATTCTGGGACATGAACACAACATGCGGCTCTTTGAAACAACCAAAGCTATTGTTAACCACAGTTTGGCCTACAGAGAGATTCCAACAGCTGGAGTCAATTAGGGGCTTTCTTTAAGGGGGCAGGCCCCATCCACACTGCATGTCTCACTTCTTAATACACATACACACAAAGTTAGATCAGGGATGGAAAAAAAATCAGGGCCAAACACTTCCATAGAAGCTGTTCTGACATTTGAACTTTCTCTGCATGGAGCAGAACATCACTCACAGCCCCACGCCAAGGGAGAGTATGTGACAAAAGCTGCTGTGCTGTGTTAGACGCGTCGAGCGGAATCAAGTAAAAGCAACGCTTTTTGCCTCATCAGCAGCCTCGGGCCATTTTTAGGACGCATTCCTCAGGGGAAGGCAATTCAACACAAACTAACAACAAACAGCTCTCATGCATGTGGTTCTTGATAAACAAGGTTGTTTCTAGACCTTGACACGAAGATGGCAACATAACTGTGGCATTTCAAAGACATTTTAGCTCAAGCAGTGTGCCACAATAGTGTTACAAGAGATTTAGAATCCCCCCCAAAAAGAAAGCCAAATGTATCATGTATTGACTCCAAAGTGAAAAAAGAGACAAATTATTCAGCATGTTTCTTTTCCAGTTCTGCCCACATAACCTTCACTATGACTTAATACTGAGCAGTTTCCCTCTGTCTTTAAGTACACTCAGCTTGGGGTCATTCTTGCCCTTCAAGAAACAGCCAACATCATGTTCACGAGGAAACAAAGACTCCATCCATGTTACACAACAGCCACACACTCTGTACATGGCCTCAGACGAGGCATCTGATCCAGCAGTATGCTCATGCAGCCCGTTCTCATTCTGAACTTGTCAAATACAGACGCTTTGTCAGTGATCTGGGCGTTAGATACCGACAAGCAGAGGCACCTTTCGTGGCAGCACAATACACACCGTTCGGCAGCAGTTGTTGACGCAGGCCACCAACCAAAGTCGTCAAATTCTGGCGATATGTCAGTGGACATCAGCGTAAGATACTGACACACAAGGACACCTTTCACAGTGTATTGAAATGCACCAGATAGCAGCAGTTAGGAACGCCGCCAGTAATAACATAATCAAAGGAGCTGGAAAGGTGCTGTTAGGTGGGTGTGAGGGGAGGTAGATGGATCCAACAATATCTGGACTTTCACCCAGGAGCCCACTGTTCACTTCCTATGTAACCATTGTTGGTATTTAATCATCCCCGCAATCCCAAATTACCATCGTTGGTATTTAGGTTCCTTATTGTTGTCCTCTCAGCTATAATCAATTTTGTAACTTCTTTTTTTTTTTTTTTTTTTTTTTTTTGCTGCTACAAGCACTTTGTCGACCACCAACAAGAAAAACAGCACTTTATCTATGCACATTCCTGCCTTGCACTTTATATCAGGAGCTGCTACTTGGACTGCCTTTTAGTGTTTTGTATGTTGTTCCTCCCTGCACTGTAACAACTTGGTCATTTTAAATGTGGAAAGTATATGTCTGTATTGTCTCTGTGCTGTCCACTGTTCATCTGTGTTTTAGGTTTCTCCTTTGTATTTCAGATTGCGGTCTGTGTCTATTGTGAATTATATGTTGGGACTACAGATGGAAATTAGCAGTCATAGCTAAATCTAGTGCAACCATCTCCTCATTTCTTGTAAATGATTAATGTTACTGCACACTGTCCCTTGATAAATTCAATAAACTAAACTCCTATGTAGACGGGAGAGAATTTAATGCATGTAACCAGTGTAAGTTGACACGGCGTCCTAGAACATCAACAACAGACGCAACAGGATACCTTACGCATCGTACACGTGAAAGTCAACGGACAAAGCGGCAATATTTGATGAGTTGGGATGAGAATGTGTTGGCTCATGGGTGTCAGATGCCAAGGTATAGACTTGGGGGGAAGGGGGGAGGGGTGCAATGGACATGTCCTGTTCAATATTTAGAACATGTGCAGTTGCCCCCACCAATAAAGCATGAAAAGTATTAGAGGATTTCTATTTAGACAAAATTTAAGACATTTACGTCATAAATTGGTGCAGAAAAGACACAGAGTGATGCATGAAAATTCACCAGAATGCCAGAAAATAAGCATTTTATGCTCAATTTGTTTTTTGTTTTTTATTGGCAGAGGACCCCCAACCCCCCCTTTAATCTGTGCCCTCCCTAATGTTGAAACCAAACCTACGCCCTTGGACGGGGGCACCCTGCCTGCTGTACAAAGACTGTCACCATTTGTTTTAAAAGGTGTAGCCCCAACACACCTCTGAAATGTGTCACGGAGTGTGTGTGAGTGTATCCTCTCCTTTGCACAAGCTGTGTGTCTACTGTGTGTTTAGAGACTCCCCATGTCATCCCCCAGCTGACAAAAGTGCACGAGCTGCTTTGAGGATCGACAAATACAGTGTGTGAGTGTGTGCGTGTGCGTGTGTGTGTGTGACAATGATAATGTGGCATCAAATAAATGCTACCCCATCACCAGTGCTGAAAGATAATCCCTCTTATGCAGTGTGGGAGTAGCAGCAGGAATGAGCAAGCGAGCGCCATTCCAAACCCATGCACGTCCACAAATGCAGCACAAAGTGAGTGTAGCCTACCGCTGAACGAGCCTGTCGGTGCCATGAAGCCGACGACATTCAGCCTGTAATAAAGCTAACATGGCACTGCGGGCAAACGCTGCCAACAGCTTGTTCAACACAGTGAGCCAGTGCTGCTGTGTGTGACATATCAAAGCAACATGTTCAGCTAACATCTCAGCTGTGGCTCCCAACTCCTGACTTTCATCTTGTTATCTCCCACCGAGCACACACTTCTCCGATATCCCTTCATATTTAAGAGCCCCAGAAGCTTCTTACCTCATGACGAAAATGTTGTCAGGTCAAATATATCACAAAGTCCTTCAGGGGTATCAACGACGGGTGACTTGTAGTTTTCCCAAAAGTTCACCGCTCGGTTCAAGGCTACAGGCGACCAAGATGAATGGGGCTCCGACGGCGTGACAAGAGGCTTCACAGTTTGCAGGCTATCCGGTAAAAGTACAAAAAAAGAAAAAGAAAAAACAAAATTGGGATTTAAAAAAGGAAACAGTCGAAGCCTACATTGTCTAGAGCATCGCGGCTCCGCTGGTGTTGAGGAGTCAGTGGGAACAAAGTGGAGAATCGCAGCGTTTCTCGCCTTTTTCTGACGCACTCGGGTCGGTGTGATGCGGCGCTGTGCCGGGCTGCTGCCGGTCTGCTGCCGCTGCCTGCTGGCTGCAGCGCGTTCATGGCCGCACCGACAGGCTCCTACTTTACACATGCCACTGTCACACAGCTGAAAAACGATTTTTAATTCACTCAAGCTTCATACTTTATTAAAGGGGGTACATTGTAAGGGAAAGGACACATTAGAAGAAGGCGCATATAGCCATTGGGTTGTTTTAGTGCAAAAATGAAGCCTCTGAATCCTGATTACATTCTTACAAAGTTTAAAAAATGACTGAAAGACAAGGTGATAATTATTCGGACAACATAATGTAGCTATTATTAGATGTACAATTTACCAGCCTCTCCACATTGCATGACAACCTCAATATAATTTTCTATGAAACACAGTTTATTTAATTAACTGTAGCCTGTTAGTGACCGCACATCGCTTAGATTGCTGGGGTCAAATATATAACAAGGCTAATATGGCCTCTGATGTCCGTCACCTAAAATACACATCTAAATGTTGGATTATATAAGAAACTCTTTCGTTGCGCCTTTTTATGCGCGCTGTATTCATGCGTTTTCGATTTCCCACGGTACCTGAAGGCAGCACTTGACGCAACTTGTGGGACGTAGCACGTACAGGTTGCCCCTGACAACTGAGTTGGCTCTCTTGCTGTATCTGTGTGTGATGTTGAGCTAGGACCAGAGTGGACTCAGACTATTGCAAAATATGTGTATGTATGTTAAATCTGCTTTTTTTTAAATAGCTGCATTAATCCCAGAATGCTTTTCAAATCATGCTGCACAAATACAACAGTACACATTGTAAGTATTAACTATAAAAATAAAATTTAAAAAAGTCACTGCTACAGTTTCTGAGTTTTTCCAGTGTACAATCTGGACTAAAACCCGAATTGCTATTAGGGCAAACCTCAAATCTATAAAAGTATGGTGAAGCTGCCCGTTAGGCCACCTGAGGACAGTGTCAGACACTGTACTGTGTATGAGGAAAGTTTGGACTCCATTACCCACATGGCACAAAAGCCAACAAAATGGTTTCTGATGGTCAACAAACATATTTTTCCCGCTGTTTTGACCATAATGATCTGAAAAGGACAGATGTAAACACGTAGACAGAGATAATCAGAAGTTAATTTTGTTTAAAAAAGTTTTCCTGATGCTCTTACGTCAGAGGGGCTGCCAACTAAGATGGCAAACGCAAAAATATAAAAATGCAAATCGCCCTATCTACAACCGCTGTTAGGTTTGTCCAATCTGGGCTACTGTAGCAACATGGCATTTCAACATGATGTACTCCATGGAAAAGCACACAATGTTAACAGCTCACTGAAAGGTAACAGAAACATACCCGTTCTTATTTTCAGGTCATTAGACAGCAAAGAATACATACTTATTATGTTGTTGTCCATTTCTGCCAGTGTATCCCCCTAAATCCTACACACTGGACCTTTACACATGGGCCATCAGCAACAGAGTGAGGGTTTGCTTCTGGAGCTCCAGCCCTGAATCTTTGAGCTTTTTAAAATGCCTTCAACTTTGTGTCATTTCCCCTCAGTCTCTCTGACTAGACTGTGAAATCAATGGAGCAAAAGTTCAGTTACTTCTGTATTTGTGTAAGTCACATTTATACACTGACTCTATTAAAAAATAGTAACATTAGAGAATTTTTAGGTGGTAGAAGTGAAAATTAGTCATCCTCAACATTTGTTGTGTTATGGCATAGGAGACATTCAAGTTTATTGATAACGTCCTGTTATTTTGTTTGAATATATCTTGCAGTGTTATTTTGGACACTTGGTGCTGGTCATTAGATGCACCGAGTTGTACATGTGGGGGCATAAGAGACAGGAAGTGGAGGGCACGGGCAGAGGGAGTACGTACAGTTCTCACCAGAGCAACAACACTCTACAGCCTGCAGAGCTGCTAATAGCGACTGCAAAATCTGTTGTATTATGTTTGCAAAAGATCACTCCCTACCTGTGTATCAGTGGCATCTGGAAAAGAGGACACTGGGAAAGTTCGAAGAGTTGCCATTATGTTAGTTTCAGAGTGATGAAGACAGTTGGAGAACAGTTATATAAAATAAGAAGTAGGCTCTACGGGATGATTTCTTTTCTTGGCAATTATAATGTTTTTCCCAGTTGCACAAAACACCTTAAGTCTTCTCCTTATACTTAAGGAATCCCTAGACCATTGCACAAAAGACCTTAGCAGCCAAAGCAAGGTAAAAAAAAAAGACAGAAAGAAAGAAAACTTAACAAACCTCTGACTCTATCTTAACTGCAACATAACCAAGTTTATGGTGATAAAAAAAAAACTAACACACCCTAAGGAGTGTTCTGTGACCAGGAGAACCCAAAGGATATGCTTTTGATTTGACTGAATTTATTTTCATTGCAATTTCTTCCTACAATTGTTTTCTGGGGATTAAATTTACTTTGTAGTATGTCTTTTCTATGATTGTATTCCTCCAGAGGTATAATCTTTTCCTGCTCTGACCAATATGGTTTCTTTGTTTGTCACCATCTAACTACAAGCCAGTGAGTCTAAGCAAACAAACAATCTCCATGGAAACTTTTACTGCTGTAAAATCTCTTTCAATGCAGTGAGTGAGTCAGTGTTTTCCGTTGACTAAGGGATTCTGTGCAATTGTATAAGTCCCTCAGCTAGGGAGAAAACCTAAGGTGTTTTGTGCAACCGGTCCCAGATTTTTAGGGATTCTGTTATCTTCAGTGGGTTGAAAAATGTGCAGATAGCTGCCTTTAAAAGAGGAAAAACATCTCCACAAGGAAGCATGCCCCCGAACCCCTAAGTAAAGGTTGGGCCCTAAATGTTTACAACACCTGGCTCGACCCATGGAGGACATGATTTCTGCCAGATAAAATCCACAAAACTGTGCACTACTGCCACAATTGTTCATGATAGGAGTGTTTATGAAGGCCGCAGCTCAAAGAAAAACACTGAAATCAGGAGGAATCAGAAAGTTATCTTTACAGGATAAAGAGAAAACATCTTATCTAGTTAGCTTCTGATACCTTTGGGTTTGGAAATTCAATAAAAGTGCTAAAAGTCATTTTGTTACCCTGATGTCATCACGACTGCACCAGCATGTGTTTCTGTGTGCCTACCATGTGTGTGTGAGTGTGTGTCATGTGTCCATCGTGTAACATTATACATCACCATTACTATAATGGCACAGCAGCAAATGAAGTCAGTACTATAAGCCACTTATCCACAGAGAGACCGAAAGAGGCTTACCAGAGCCGAGGCCAACTCAAAGTGTTTACCGCCAAAAATTAAATTTCTTTTTTTAGCTCAGGGGGATTCTATTCTCCATTATATTATTTTGATCTGACTGCAAAGCAAAGAGCATCATGAAAATGTTGATCATAAGAGAATGACACGGATAGGTCCTTTCTGGCCTTGCAGTTAAATCCAAGCTGAAGGGAAGCCCTGGCTGGCCTTGTTCGACCCACTATGTGAAATGAGTCTCAGACTGTATCCTGACGTGTAGACTGAGGAAGACAACAGCACAATAACAACACATCTGAACCCTTGATCTGCTGCGGATATGTACAAACCATGTTGTTTAAAGGAGGCTCAGCTGTCCCTGGTAGTTGTCTGATGTTTTTGAAGAGGATTATGAAAGGGTTTTCTAAAAAATAAAAAGGTAGAGGCAAAGGTCACATGATCAGCTCTTCTGCCTTCATGTAATGCCACTGCACTTTGGTTTAAAGGTTCCCCCTCTGCGGAAAGGGCAGATGGATTTTAGCAAAACAACACCAACACTTTTAACTTGCAATTTTTGCCTGGTCTTTCAAGTTGTCAGTGGGACTTTATGCTACAACTCTGTGTAATCACTATATTTAAAAGGCATATATAAAGTCACATTGGAGTAACTGTGACACTGACTCCTTTATTTCCATGCTTTTCATGCTGCATTCTGAAATAGATGCAAGTCAGGCACCGGGGTGACTGAGCTTCAACTGACTCAGCTGATGATGAATGAGCCGTCAGCACACCACCCACTCCTCACCAGCTCTGTTATTGTGACATCTAACACACTGAACGAGTAAATGTCATTAGATCTGAAGGAGATGGAGCTTACTCTCCCGATACTCTCGCTGTAAAACGCACAGGAAAAAAGAGAACCGGCCAAATGTTGACGTGAACCTCTTATATCAGTCTTAGGAGTTCATCTGAAGTCCTCAGCCTTCCAAAAAAATACCTAAACTTTCTCTGCCATCTAGTGTACAACTCGTGAAACACCACCAGCTGGAGCACTTTATCAAAAACACTACTAGTGGTAACCCTTTGAGCTCTGAGCAAATAGGTGCAATTTCTTTCAAAAACATGGGAAAAAAAGGCAATGGGCAAGTCAGTAAGAAAAGTCCCACAAATTGCAAAAAAAATGGATTGAAAAAAATATATTTACAAAAAAAAACTATGGAAAAAAGCTAGGGAAAAACGATATGTATTCTTTTACTCTTTTCAGAATTTTTATAATTTTAAAGGCACTTTTTGGGTAATTTCCTTGTTTTTTCTCTTTTTAACTAATTCATTTCTTGCTCACTGCCTTCTTCCCACTTTTTTTTTTAACAAAATCAAGCCCTGGGTTTCAAAGGGTTAAATAACATCTTCCATTACTAACAGACTACTCGAAGAGAGATGAAAATAATTTGATTCCTGAACAGATACAGGTGTCTGATAACAATGTATCAAGTATTCTAGAGCCCAACCTAAATGTAAAAGGCACCATTTTGTTGGGGGAGTGACTAAGGTCAGTTGGGGTACATTGTTCTGGGCAAAAATAAATAAATAAATTGCAAAAAATTGCTGTATAAATTTCCAACATATCTTTTTCATATGTGACATAACTAAGAACAGTATGGTATAAGAAAAATAACAAATAAGCCAGATTGTACTTTCATTCTGTGGACTTCAAAATTGTGAATAAAATTTGAGGAATAGTCAGGGTTGAGAGTGAAAGCTTTCTACCGAGTAAAGAAGACATTGTCCCAATTGTCCCCCTGTCCCAGCTCTCCCCAAGATACAATTAGCTGCACCTCCACCAGCTACAAGAGTGCTGCTCACATGTTAATGTAGCAGTAGTACTGACTATTTCTACATGACAAAAATGACATACTATTATTCTAATATTGTACTTTGTATGTTTGCATTGTGGCATTGATACCTTAGAATGATCTGGGTACTTCCTCCATGACTGAGCAGCAAACATTCATTTCTGGTTCTAAGAAACCACATCAGGACAAGAGGAAAATAAAGATTATAAATAATTTATTATTATGTTTGAATTACCAAATAATCAAAAGTCTTGTGCACTTCTGCGTGTGATGTGTCCAAGTGTCTCTGTAAACCAGCAGGAGCCATTGCTTGAAGGCTGTGGGTAGGTGCCCGGTTCTGTCTAGTTTATTACTTTAAAATGTATTAATCTCCTCTCCCCAGCAGATCTGGTCTACCCCCAGTGCTGAGTCCATCCAAGGCTAAGGCCTTGACATTTGTGATATTGTAAAAGCCTTTTGTTGGGCAAAGGTAAATCGTTTTCAGACAGCTTTAGTGCAACCACTAGAGGGCGACATACAGAATTCCCCACACCATTCTGTACAGGAATGTTTCCGGTCCTACGAATGGGCATAATTTCAGAACAAAAGTCCGTTTGGGGTATGAGGCATTGGTTGCTATGTACAACTTTGTTGAGTGGTTGATTCAACCCAAAGTATGAATCACTACGAACAGACAGTATCGCTTTGCTGATTTTTATTTGTAACATGGGTGTAAGGGTGCTGGTGGGTTGTAGAGTTGGGTTAATTGCCTCCTTGTCTAGTAGGACGGACATTTGTCATGGTACATTTTAAACTTGAATGGAGGGGTTCACGAATACAACCAAAGCTCCTGTTTTTTTACTTGTTCACTGTGAAAAATTCTCAAGAAACGTAACTCATATTCGACATGCTTTTGTTTTGAAACCGTGACCCGGAAGTGGTTTCGGCTTCGCTCTCTCTTGACGCTGATTGGCTGTGCTCACGCTGGTGCTGATGTGGTGTTCTGAAGTTAGCAAAGCTGCTCGGCCGATTCAGACAGATTCTTTGGTTTAATATAACTTTGCTTTGTAAGAATAATGCCTTACTATCAGACTTGGGAGGAGTTTGCCCGCGCAGCAGAAAAATTATATCTTACAGACCCCATGAAGGTAAAAATACTTAATTTCATAGCTAGGTTCGCATGCTAGCGAGATAGCATGTTAGCCGGATAGCTCGTTAGCGACGTGAATGTGCCAGCTGCGGGTCTGGTTTCTTGACTTTTACGTTCACTAGTTACTTGTATAATACATAAATGTTATTCATCTATTTATTACGTGTTGTTCTGTTTCTAGGTCAGAGTGGTTCTGAAGTACAGACACTGCGACGGCAACCTTTGCATCAAAGTGACTGACAATGCTGTGGTAAGTGAGACGTGGATATTACGCTTTAATGAGCTGATAGTATGAAATCATTATGTTTACATCAGACACATATAAAACCTTTCTCTGGTTGATCAGAAAACTACACTCTCTGCGTCCTGTGCCTATTGTTCGTTTAATCTGAGGTAGGACACCAGTATCTAATTCATAGAGTCAAGTTAACAAGCTTATTTCAGTTATATAGCATTTGAAATAGCTTATCTCTGCTGTGTCAACACACATGTAGCATGATTTACTCTTTCCTCCTCCTTTGTGGCTTTTGTTTGGGAAAGTAACCTCTTTCAACGGCACTAAATCTCGTCAGCGATAAATTAGTTAATCTTAATTAATCTACAAACCCCTGAATTCAGCAATACTTCTGCTACTGTTTAAAGCTTTCTGGACATTTAAAATATATCCCACATATTTGTGTTCACTGAAGGGTCTTCTTGACCCTGTTCGTGATTGTGTCTGGATGAGACAGAAAGGTTTAGGGAGCTGGCAGTGCACTGCTCTTCATCAGAGGTGGAAAATCATAACTACCTGAAAACACTTCTGATCTGGCATGCCTAAATCTCACCATTGTATGGTTTACCATCCACACAAATATCAACTGAATAGATAGGCAATAAACATCCTTCTTGTCAGAGGACCTGAGGACACTAACTGCTGTGGGAGACACCTGCACATCAGTGGGCTGAAGGTGATGTGTTGAATGGAATCATGTGGCTAATAAACTGCTTTTGTAGTTGTAAGATGTCAAATTAAATGTGGCAGTACTCCCAAAATGGGGCATTGGCATTTTTCTTTTTTAACTAGTCCTGTAATGTTATCACCACACTTACAGTCACCATCTTTCTAAGCTCAGCCTCCTGTTCCACCTGCAGAGACGCACCTCTGGTGTTGTATGCTGCCCACTACAATATATCACCTCAGTACAGTATCTCTGTATCAGTTTGATAAAAAGAGGAGTGTCTGTATTTTTGATGGTATTAAAATCATACTTCAGGGATTCCTAAATAACCCTGTATACTGTAATACCTTGATACCACCCAAGCCTAGTGGACTGTCAGGAAATGCTAAAACATGAACTTATGACTCAAAGCAACCTATTCTATTAAGACTTAAAGCAGCTGTGCAACCGGCAATTACTGCATGCATTTGTTTTGGAGAGCAAGAGGAAAATCATAAATGCTCTGGTGTAGCTCTGAATTTCTTATAAACTGAGGACAACTGCCTGCTGTATATTTGTGTTCATGGTCACAGCCACAGATAATTTTGTGGCGTTTGTTGTAATGTTACGAGACAAAAGCAGTTCACATCTGCGAATGTTGCATTTAGCTTGCTTATAACTTCCATGTTGTCATATATTGAAGTGAAACAACGTCTAACAAGTTGCGGTATATTCTCTAAATAAAAACAAAAATTACATACCTGTCGATTAGGAAAAGGGCCAACTCAGGATCAGTTTTAAAGCCTTTCAATTCTCTCAGCTCTCTCCACTTGGTGAATGCCCGACCAAAGTTTACACGTGCTTTGGCTTGAGCCCTATCACTGTCCCGTTTAGCCTTCACCTGTTCTTTTTCTTTTAGATGGTGCTCCTTCTTTATCCACCATGACATCGAAAGTACAGCCAAGTCCTTATAGATACATCTGGTAAAACTGTTATGTGTTCGGCAATGCCCGTTGCGTACCGCGTACTCGAACACTCTCTGTAAGTGCGGCTCTTCTTCTCTCAGTTTATTGGCGGATCGTAAACAACTTCCAGGTGCATACCACCACCTACTGTACAAGAGTGTGCAATGTGTCCGAAATCATTCACTACTCCGTACTACATGTCATTTAGCCTGTTTCTTAAATCCTACTCATAAACACGGGTCCTCCTTCTTCTGCGGTTTAATGGCTGCGGGCCGCTGCGGGTGTGCAGACTTACTTCCGCCTCGGGGTGCCGTATTCTGGTTTGCTGACTTCTGCTGTGTGTCCGACCCGACCGAGGCTACGCTAAATACCCATATAGAGAAAGACTTTTTTGTCGCTGTTGGGTTCAAATAAATATGTGGATCTTGGAGGGGGGGGGGGGCGATACGAACTAGAGACAGTTTTATAAATGGTAAAAAGTTCTGCACAGCTGCTTTAATTCTCAAAATCTCTCTTCTTTGTATTTTAATGGTGGCCCTAATACTCTGTCATTGTTGACAAACTAGAATTCTGCCAAGCCTTTTGGCTTGCCTGTCTTGGGCAAATTCAGCCTCTCTTCTAGCCCGCTCACCATCAAACACATGGAGTTCCTCATCTGTGTACTCCAGCTCAAACAGGTATGGCTCTGGGTCTGTGTCCGCCACAAGAAACTCTTCAAAATCGCGTTCAAAGTCGTCCATTGCAGCTGCTGCAGTCCAGAGATATTGCTAGGCTAAATAAACAGCTGAGCTCTGTTTACAAGCTACGCCGACAGTCAGTGTGCGGGCTGGAGATTGGCGGAGCAGAGAGGGGAGGGGGGGTCCCCACTCGGTATTGTGAACGAGTATGTGTGTAAAGTTATGAAGTGTGTTACGCTAAGAGTCAGAGTTTGGGACGGAGTGGAGTGTTACCAGAGTTTTTGGAGTGCTCAAATAAACGGGCCTTTTTCCTGAATGCTACTCTGGTCTCCTGCTCGTGAGGGATTCATTACAATATCGTAACATGGCTTAGATTTCTAAATAAACATACAACTCGTGGCTAGATAGACCTACTCCTGAAAAACTCGTGCGCAAGGCTTTTTGTCCCTACGAGGCCGCCGTCATTTACCCGACGGGAGGGGTGAGTGAGTGAGCCCTGCAATCTAGAATTTGACCACTGATGTCACTGTTTTCAACCCATTTTACACACTGGCCCTTTAATGTTGACTGTAAAGAAAATCAAAGTGTTTGATAGATCAACCAAAGAACTGCACAAATCAAAGTTATGGCCTGATGATGACACAAGATAAAGTTGGAGATATTCCTGATTAGTGCCATTTAGATTCATCTTCATGGGACATGAACATCTGTGCCAACATTTGGTGCCAGTCTGTCTTGAGAAGTGACAATTTTGGGCTACTGGTGCTCAAGGAAACATCAAGGAAGTCAAAGCCATGAATGAATGGTTGCATTTATTTTCACCATGGCCAGGGGAACAGGTCAAGCCAAAACAAATTGCACTTTTATTATTCTATGTTTGATATGTGACTTCTTTATCTGTGACGATAAAACTGGTTGAATTTAATATAATAGCAGCTATCATGCCTTCATGCAGTCTTTTGTCTGTCTTCACAGTGTTTACAGTACAAGACAGACCAGGCCCAGGACGTGAAGAAGATCGAGAAGCTGCACGGAAAACTGATGAGACTCATGGTGTCCAAGGAGACGCACAGTGGTTCCATGGAGACAGACTAAAACGCGCTCGAGGCGCTGACCTTCTCGAGCACCTGGACTGAGTTCAGTGGACACAATGGTTGTTGAGAGCACAGTACCATCGAAGTGCAATGTGGAGTCTGAGAGATGGGCAGTTGTGAAGAGGGAGTGTGGTGAGATTGATGTGGCTGCCTACACTGATTTAATACAGTCAGAGATGTGATATATATACTGTATATATTTTATTCTCAGGATTCTGTTTTTATAATACTTTCTTCATCAGAGATCCCGTTATCCTGCTTTTCCTTACCAGGCATTGTGATCACATCCCTGATGGTATTACTATAAAGTAAGGTCAGTGTAGGCTGCTGAGAAATTTTAGGAAATGTAGAGGAGATGAGAGGTAATGTGGGACAAAGTGTCCAAAAAGTACAAATCCTCTGCTGCAGCGGAAGCAGCTTTGGGTCCTTGATTTCTTTAGAAGAGCTTGCATTTATTTTCAGTTTTAAAGATGATGAAAAGAACAGGCAATGAAGACATTGCATGTCTTTTCTATTTACATCTATGTGGCTATGTTGGATTTGGTTTCAGCATAGCAAGTGTTTTTTTGTTTGTTTTACTTCATGGACTTGTGCCACATGAATGAAGCAGGACCTTCTGATTTCCTAGCAAAAGCATGGAGATAATTTCTACAAAGAACCCCCCCACACCTCCAAATGCCATTTTGTTGTCAGAGAATGATTACGTTACATGTTGAATAAATGTTTATTTACCCCAGTACAGCCAGTATCTCTCCTGTATTCATCTCAGTGTGTGACCAACCATAAATGTCTTCATGAGTTAAGCTCACCAGGATGTAGTCATAACAAAGCCGAGGTGTGTTCTTAGGAAACAGAAGTTAAACTAATCACAATTTAAAATAAAAAAAAATTAAAAAAAAAGGAAGAAAAAAAAAGATAGGTGCTAGTTGCTTTTTTTTAAAAAAATGGAATTTTAAAAATTCATGGTTGAAAAGAAAAATGGTCAAATGTTGCTTTACATTTTTTACAGGTCTTACAGATGTTTCTCTCTGTGGTGTACTTTGAAGAAATTGCCATAGTGACAAAATAATATTTCATTTTGCATGTTTGGTGAATATCTCAAACCGAACAACACCTGTGATCATCATGTTGGCTAGTCCTCATCTGCAGGATACTACATGTCCCATCATGCACCACTGGCAATTAGTCACTTCATAAAACATTGAGAATGAACACCTTCACATTTTACAATCACATGCTACTGCTAGTAGCTTTGGAAGCCCATTTCCGCCACTTGATGGGGGAAAAAAAAAAGATCTAATAACTCAAAATAATGGGTGGCACGGTGGTGTGATGGTTAGCACTGTCACCTCACAGGGTTGTCGGTTTGATCCCGGGTGTGGGAGCCCTTCTGTGCGGAGTTTGCATGTTCTCCCCGTGTCAGCGTGGGTTCTCTCGGGGCACTCCAGCTTCCTCCCACAGTCCAAAGACATGCAGTTTGGGGACTAGGTTAATTGATAACTCTGAATTGTCCGTAGGTGTGAATGTGAGCGTGAATGATTGTTTGTCTCTATGTGTCAGCCCTGCGATAGCCTGGCGACCTGTCCAGGGAGTACCCTGCCTCTCGCCCGATGTCAACTGGGATACCCTCAAGAGGATGAAGCGGTTAGAAGATGAATGAATGAACTCAAAATAATGACTCACTAACTCAAAATAATGAGATACTATATCTCAAAATAATGATACTTAGTCAAACTAATGGGGTGAATGAGTACAGTTACAGTTACTCTCCATCTCTCAGTCACGATGGATAACATCATTGAGGGATACTAAGTCAAAACAATGAGGTAATAACTCATGTACATCGGATATGCCACACACTACATTTTGATGTGACGTATAGGGTATGTTTGGCTACAAATTACAAAATGTAGTAAAAAAGTGTTGATTTTAAGTGTTCGGTTTGGTTTTGAGTTAGTATCCTCAATGACGTTATCTATCGTGACTGACAGATGAAGAGTATGGATTGTGGAAGGCTGTAACTGTACTCATCCACCTCTTACTTGGTATCTCTTTTTTTTTTTTTTTTTTTTTTGTTGTTGGTTGCACATGATGTATCCAAGGACTGTCAGAAAGCTGAAAATCCAATTCCTATTTCTGTTTTTACAGTTTCTGGCTAAGATGAATGGTGCAATTTTGGCAATTTTCTTTAAAAAGAGAACCTGCTACGTTTGGAGGGCATGTTCTCTTTAAAAATCTGCAGTGAAACAGGAGAAAAAATACGATTTAAATTTGTATGCCCCTCCCCTAAACCAAAATACAAAACATAAATCCCTTCCTATTGCTTTAAAAATGATTTGACATACCTCCTCTTTTTGCACCACCCCGTCCGCTCACAAGTAACGAACAGTCCCCAACACCGCGCCTCTCACATGAACGCGCTCGTGGCTGGAGCACAAACCCAGAGTTGACTGAACTACTGGATGAGCAGCTAGTGATTTGACAGCCGGTGTCAGGGTCAGTGAAGCCAGATAAAGACAAGATATCCTGCTGGGTATGTGAAACTTGCTTCGCAGTACAAGCCTCAGGTAAACCTTTCTGTCCTCTGTGAGTTGTGGTGACTGTCGCATGCTTTTTGACCTAAAAAGGTTGCAAAGTTGCAAGCTGTGGCGTTATGTTAGCGCTAATGTAGCTTTATGTAGCCTAATAATGCAGCTTAAAGTAACGGTAACATGACGCAGTTAACTTCAAGATAAAAAAAGTGCGTCGTGAAAATGGACCCTCTTACTTGATAGTTTGTTAGCAGTTAGTTAAGCTAGCTAGCTACATATAAAGTGAACACCTGTGATATAACATTGTCCTGTGTCTGTTTTTTTGCTATGCTAGTCAGGTTGTAGCACACAGACAGATTATAGACAGTTTATGGCACAGTGTTGGTCTGTGGCTGGTGATACAACCTCTCAGTATGAGTGTCCAGACCTGTCCTCTGTTGGACGGCTGTCTGAGCTGTGGTAGCTCTGGATTAAAGTCCTCAGCCACTGGTAACATGTAGCAACACAAGCGTTACAACAGAGCACAGTGGCATAAAGGTTGGTGTGTAGACACGGCTGTTGCTCTGCTGAATGAGAAAAGCTTTGTCATGCAGGGCTCAGCAGCTGTGACTGAGGGGCCTGGTCAGCCCTGTTCTTTACCTAATCCTGTCAGCCCACCACAACAACACTGACACTTTTGTTTGGATGCCTTTTCTGTAAACTCATGACTGATGAAAACATTTTGCTCCAGAATCACACCACTGTCAGAGAAAGTCACTCACAGGCGTCTTGGGGTTCAGTTAGTTTCATTAAGATTCTTCAAGATTCTAAGATTACCATGCTTCATTCTTTAGTCCATATCAGGTGTAATAAGGGACTTTGATTATTTATCAGAGGAGGGGTGGGATTTTAAATCTTGACCTTCCCCAAAGCTACAAATATTTGTCCTTGAGCCTCGCAGAGAGACTAAAGGACAATGCTTGACCCTTTATTAAATTTCAAACTTGATGTTTAAAAGTAAAATGGTGAAAATGGGAGAAAATCTTTTTCCCACGGTTGTCATGCAGGCAGGAGTGCAGAATTGAATGTGTTTTACAGGATCTGGTTAGTGAAAACAGTTTCTTTTGGGGGAAATTTTAAATGAGACATGTAGAATAAGTTGTTTTGAAGCCTTGTTGCACATGATAAGTTCAAGGACCAAATCTGTGGATTTTTTTTTTCAGTTTCAGTTTTTTTCTGTTCTTTCTAGTGTCATTTTGGCTACTTCAAAAGACAACATGCCTTTCGAAGCTGCCAGCAGGATTTGGGGTTCAGAGGGTATTTAAAATAAATACAAAATACAACTGTTAAAGTCCCTTCCCTCAGTCAAAATAAAAAATAGAAGTCCCCTCTGTGGCTGCAGAATTAATGGGATATTAATCGCAATCACGATTTTGGCTTCTTAAAATTAAATGAACATGATCATCTGCGATACTGACACTTACAATGCATGCTCAGCTCATAGAAAATGAACAGCAGCCTGTGATAAACTCTCCTAATGTTTGACTGAAGATGGGCAAAACCAAAATTATCCATCATCAACCATCATCATCTGTTGTTTGGACATAGGAGAGAACAAATCATATGCAAAGAGTGCATGAGATGTGGCTGCGCCCAAAAAACATGACTAACTTGTTAAACCATCTGAAAAAAACACCACAATCTGCAGTAAGATGAATGTGTGAAGGCCAAGAAGAATAACGTTGCCACTGTTACTGTTAATCCCCATCTTTGTCTAGCATCAACTCAGACAGATAACAGAGTGAAAAAGCATGTGGCAGATATGTGTCCACGGAAGATGTATTGAATTCAGGTGTAGACCTTATTTTACCTTATTATACGTCTTATGTTGATGCAAAGATTTGTTAATTAGCAGGAATGTAGCACACGGTCAAAGTGAAAGCAGCAATCTGTAGATTTAGTTTTGGGTAAAAATGTTTTGGTTTTGGTTAATGTAATTTCTATTTATACACATATTTTTACCTATTTTATTTTCTGTCTATTTGAATAGCACTGTGTTGTTGTTGATGAGGGAAAATGTGGTTATTGTTTTTTGTCTTTTATGAGCTGCTGGACAGCTGAATTTACCTTTGGGGATGAATAAAGTTCTTTCTATTTCTATTTTCTATATTTTGTTTCAAGGAGATGCACTGTGATTAAGGACCAGTCTTCTTTCGATGCAAATATTGGTACATTAGCAGGAATGTAACATGGAAGTGAAAGCAGTGTTTTCTTTATTTAAATGTGAAAGTGTGATAAAAATACTTTGTCCCTACAAACAATGAATAATTATGATAAATAAGTGTGATCTCAATATTGTTCAAATTAATTGCTATTGTCAAATTCTGTTATGCACCACTCCATCCCCCCTTATAGATAAGGAACAGTCTCTAAGTCAACTACAATTTTTTATCAAGATTAAAGAATACTTTAATGGTGTAGTTTTGTTGTTTGGCCATGCAAAACATCCGTTGACAAATATTTCTGTACCCCTGTCCTGGCACAGACACTGAACACCATGTTCACAGAGGTGCTGGTTGCTCTGGTGATTGGAGGACTGATCTTCTTCCTGGTTCAGAGGAGCAGGACCCAGGTTCTTAAGACAGAGGACGGCTGGTGGGGAGCTGGAGCACCCCCTGAAGGCGGGGAGGATGTCACCATTCGCCCCTTTAAAGTCTCCACCAGTGATGAAGAGCTGGAGGTTAGATTCCCTCTTGTCCCTCAAGATAGTCACTCCATAACATATACTCATGCCTCCACATCTCCTCTCTCCTCTCTTTTCATCAGGACCTGTACATGAGGATAGACCAGACTCGCCCTGTTCCTTCACTAGAGGATAGCCAGTTTCATTATGGCTTCAACTCCCAGTACCTGCAGAAAGTGGTCTCTTATTGGAGAAATGACTTTGACTGGAGGAGACAAGTTGACAAACTCAACCAGTACCCCCACTTCAAAACCAGCATTGAAGGTGAGTTTGCACTGCTGACACTTTCATAAAGAGTAATGTCCTACCTTTAACCAATTCTTACTTTCTGAACCTCCATCCAGGCATTGATGTCCATTACCTGCATGTGAAGCCCAAGAAGGTGCCGGAGGGAGCTACTGCTATTCCTCTGATAATGGTTCACGGCTGGCCTGGCTCCTTCTATGAGTTCTACAGATTAATCCCTCTGCTAACAGAACCATCAAACCCACACGACCTTGTGTTTGAGGTGGTGTGTCCCTCCATACCAGGGTACGGGTTTTCAGAGGCCCCGCGTAAGAAAGGTGAGTGTTGAAATCTTTTCTTGCAGACATGGGAGAATATTAATACTAAGATTTGAGACAAAGCCCCCATGATGTCACCCATTTGTTTGTGCAGTTCCATTTTGAAGCCTCTAGTTTGTAGTTTTGGCAGTTGCCATCTTGGATTTTTGGAGCCAGAAGTGAGCATATTTGGACAAGAGAATGTAGCTGACCAGTTAGTAAATGAGACGCCTAGCAGACAACCTGTCACTTAAAGCATCCATGCCCTTAATTTTGCACAACTTTAAGCCTTGGGTGAGTTATATAAAAAATCACTTTGTACAGTTTTCATGAACGGGGAAATTAGCTACAGAGACTAATGCATTTTTTTTGTACCAGGCTGTAAACACGTTGATTTATGCAAGACAGTTGGGCATTTTAACATGGAGATCCATGGGGAGTGACCTGCTATTGAAGCCAGCATTAAGTGGTCATTTGAGGATCTGCAGTTTTTTTGCACTTCCATGTTGGCTTCATTTTTCAGCCCTGATGGTTGCCACTTTGTATTGATGTGGAAATATTTAACTCATCTTTTTTTTTTTTTTTCTTTTTTTTTTTTTTCGTAAAAACTGCTTGGGTTCAAACTGCAATTTCTACATGTGTTTGTGTGTGCGAACAGGTTTTGATTCAGTTTGTGCGGCACACATCTTCCACAAACTGATGAAGCGTCTGGGCTTCCAGCAGTTCTACGCTCACGGAGGAGACTGGGGCTGGCTGGTCACCACCAACATGGCTCAGCTGGAGCCCAAGTAAGACACACACAAGAAATTCCTTAATGCATGAGACACACACAGAGTTTTTTTGTGTAAATGTTTAAAGTAGGGTTGTCAATCAATTAAAGTATGTAATTGCGATTATTTGCATGATTGTCCATAGTTAACTCGTGATTAATCACAAATTAATCGCACATTTTTTATCTGTTCTAAATGTTTCTCAAGTTTTTATACTCTTATTAACATGGGAGTGGACAAATATGCTTGCTTTATGCAAATGTATTTTATTATTATTTCAACAATCCAAAACAATGAAAATACTGTCAACAATATTCTCCAGAATAACCTCAAAGGTACTGCATGCGCAAAACATATCCTGAACCCCTTTCTTTATCTACTTCTGCTCACAGTTCCGGTTTGCCAATTGCCATAGGTACCACCAAAGAGAATGAAACATCTAGATCTGTAATAAGGTATTAATACATTACTACACAGCCTTGTGTTTTTCTGTTGTTTGTTTTTTTCATACCTCAGGACAGTCAAGGGCCTGCACGTGAACTTTGCCCCGCCCTCCAAGCCGGGGCTGACCATGGTTTTATCCATCATGCTCGGCCGTCGCTTCCCTAAGCTGTTCGGCTTCACTGACATGGATATTCAGCATCTCTACCCCGCCATGGAGAGACAGGTGGTGGAGCCCATCAAGGAGTCTGGCTACATGCACATCCAGGCCACCAAGCCTGACACTGTAGGTAAGGACCATAAACTGTATAAAAAAATGGATGTAGCAATCGTGACATCACCAACTGGTTTGTGGACTCCTGTTTTGAAGCTGTGGGTTTGGCATTTTGATTGTTGCCATCTTGAATTTTTGCAGCCAGAAGTCATAAGAGATGTCCACATTTGGATATGAGGGTTGAGCTAACCTATATCCTAGTGGCTAGATTGGTTAGCGAGATACATTTATGGTTAACTATGATATTGCTAATGCTAATGTTTGCTAGCAAAAACAGGCTTAAAATCATTAAAACAAAATGTACTTACTGGAAAAACTGAAAATCTGATGACTTACAGGGTCTTCTAGTTCAACCAAATGCTGAACAAAACCTTTTAGGCACCAAAATGTTACCTTTCATGAACTGTAAACACACTGAAATAGAGACAGCTAAGGTTACGCCCATACTCTACTAATCTGGGATTATGCCATAGTTACATTACCTAATCAACTTCTGCATTGGCTTCATATTTCGCAACTCCACAGGTTGGCAAGGACCTGGCAACATGCAAGCTGCACATTGCAACATGAGACTCCAGACTGGCCAGAGATGAAACAGAGTCATGGAAGCTTAAATTGCGTTATTATTATAGTTGTTTATACTCAACACATCTATTATCGAAAACATTTCAGACTAATTTCCCTTCAGGTCGAGGACTGAATGACTCCCCAGTGGGTCTGGCTGCCTACATTTTGGAGAAGTTCTCCACATGGACGAGCCGCGACTTCAGGAACCTGGAGGATGGAGGACTCACCAGGTAGATACATAGTGTCAGTGCTGATATTAGCCATCACCACATACTTTTTCATTATCCTTCAGTATGAAGATGTATGAAGTTTTAAATATCATCATTAGCTGTAGCATATAGTCCCCAAACCCTGTTGTTAAATGGGACTGTCAGATTGCCACAGCACCAATCCAATATGTTCAGTTACAGAATATATGTATGAATGATGGGTACCACTCAGTTGCCTCATTACTGTCATATGAAATCTTGTGTGTGGTGCCTTGCAGGAAGTTCTCGCTGGATGACCTGCTGACTAATGTGATGATCTATTGGACGTCTGGCTGCATCATCTCCTCCATGAGGTTCTACAAGGAAAACTTTGGCAAAGGCCTTAACCAGCCTCATGCTAAGTGAGTGACAGCCACAGAGTCTAATGTGACCAGTTGGTTAGACTGAGCGATACAAAACACAAATGGTAAATCAGTGTTAGGGTGTGTGGACTCATTTGAATATTCAAATAATGCAGTTATTTTTTAACCACATATGTAGGCTATCTATCATCGGCAAGCGCTATCCTCACTTTCCCTGAGCTGTTGTCACTTGCCTGCAGTATAATTTTTTGTTTACAGTGTAGCCTGTTTACTTGCTGAGTAACTTGCTGAGTGACTCTAATACTGAATATCGTTAATATTTCCAGTGGAGACATCACACTGAGGTCCAGTTTAGAATAGTTTGTTGAAATTGTTTTTTATCATGTCCAAAAGTTGGCACTACCTTCATACGTAAGCATCTAGCAAGGGTGGACTGGCAATCTGGCATGCTGGGCAATTGGGCGGACATGCTTTTTGGGCGGACACAGCTGTCTTTTTTTTTTTTTTTTCCATCTGACCAGTCATTAACAGTCTGTCTCCCCTCAAACTTTGCATCATATCTATATATACATGACGTGTGGTGGGCCCACTTTTTGTCCCAGTCCACCCCTGGCATCAAGTGTTAAAATCATCCCCTTGTGATATTCTCACACATCTTGGTCTCTTCACAGGATACCTGTGTACGTCCCCACTGGGTTTGCCTGCTTCCCCGATGAGCTAATGCACACTCCCCAAATATGGGTCAAACAGAAATACCGTAAACTTGTGACCTTCACGCCCATGCCCCGTGGTGGCCATTTTGCTGCCATGGAGGAGCCCCAGCTGATGGCCGAGGACATCCAGAACTTCACTAAGACAGTGGAGAAGAAGATGAAATAGAAGGGGAGGGGGGAGCAGACTTATGAAGAGGTGAATGACCTAAAAGTGCTGAATGAAGGTGTTGATAAGCAGTAAGTAGACATGTACACACCGTGATTTTGCACTGCGTTTCTCTATGAGGTGGAATTGATGACATACTTAGCTCCATAAAGTGAAATTCCTAATTGCAGTTCTTCGTGACTGAGGCAGTCATATGCTGCTTTAAAAGTTGAACAGTGAAAGAAGCAAAACAGAAAGAGCGAATAAGAGCTAATAATGAAGCTACTTCCTGTATAGATCTTTCTCTTTAAAACTCTTAAGCAATACACATTTTTTACATAAAGGACACATGTTTACAGCCTGTCAGCCAGGAGCCAGAAATCAGTGCCATACATTGACAGACCAGACCTCCTGCCTTCCTCACAACTTCCTCCAGCCTTTAACAGTTTACTACGCAGCTGCAGATGGGAGGTCAGGGGGCGCTTGTTGTTATTGTGTTGACAGCCCGGACAAGGTGCCAGACATTCCTCCAACTGATAACACGAAGCCTCAAACACGAAGCTATATTATCGCCTTAAACCTCTGAGTTGTTTGATTTTATTGTAATTTTTCCTTTCAAATGTATTCACAACTCGTTAGCAGTTTAAAATATTTGATGAAGTCAGATGTCTTTAAAGCAGGGGTTCATACCAAGTCCCCCCCTGTTAGCTTTAGCTTATGGCTGGGGCCCCATTTTGCATGCTGTCTTTAAAATCACAAAAGATAAAATTAAAAAAAACAACCCCCTGGATATATTTTTGTACTTTATTGCATAATTCATAAATACTACTACAACTACTAATAGTAGCAAAAAATAGCAAAAATAATAATGTCATTAAATTAAATTGTAGCTTTTGTTAGCTTAACTGGTGGTCTTTTCCTTCTCTAAAATGTGTGTTGTGAGTTAGCACCACATAGCTAGATGTCAGGAGCAGAGCAGCGTGGACAGTTAACAGTCAACATTGGCAGCTTATGACGTGATGATAGATGTTTAACTGGCAGCCAAATACAGTAGAAAGATGGGTATGACAAGTACGATTTTAATATGATAAAAGTTTGCTATGCATTAATTAATTCTCACTGATTGACCTTGATTTGCTAGTTTTAAGCACTACAATTTATGACTACAGAGACTAGAAGCAGTGGTTTTACAGAGTTGACCAAGAAGCAGTGAAGAAAATGTGGCTGTGGGACACATTCGCAACAAGAGAGAGTATCATTTCATAACGTAGACAGCTTACTTTCAACCGGTCAGATAGGAATATTCAGGTGGATCATGGTGATGATGACAAGGAGGATGTAATAGAGGATAAAGACGGCACACAGACAGAGAGAGGGGCAGTGTAGAGACAGAGAGGGTGGACAGCTCAGCCCCTTCAGCCGTGGTGCGACAGACAGGGAGGTAACTCCACAGAAGCAAAGGACAAAAAATGTCTTTCCAATTTGTTTCGTATTGTGAATAGTTGCTACAAATAGAAGAATAAAACGCGTCAGACGCAGGTGAGCAAAGGCATCAACAATTCTGAAAATCAGGAGTTAAACTGTGATAGGTGCTCATTGTGTTGATCTTGAAAAGACTGAATAAATCTGTAATGCTGTGAGACAAGTTTTTTCTGAATTAAATGTTGAAAATATTGAGTTATATTTAGAAAAATGAAAAGGTGTTTTCATGATATGGGCATTAGAATGTATATCACAATAAAATGCTAGTCAAATCATTTCCTTTTAAAGCTATGCATTTTAAATGAATTGCAGTGTATGCTACCATTCCAGGATGACCTGTTGTATCTCAGATTGTGACAGAATGTTCTATCTTTGACCAAATAAAATTGACTCTTGAGTAGTTCATTGTCCTAACTGTTAATCTGTTATTATGACCAGTCTCTGAGGCATCCACACAGCTCCACTGGCAAAGCCACATCTCATGTGTTGTGTGTGTGCTTTATTCACAGTTAAGTTATTCTTTGTTTCTACTCAATTCCTGGACTTTATTCTATGAAAGAGGTTAAAAAAGTCAGTCCTATTGTGAAAAGCCTGACGTTAGTTAGCCTGAAAAGCTGATTAGTCTTTAAGCCATTCCTCAAAGCAATGGTGGAGGTAACATACCAACCTGGTTTCAACAAAAAACACAACAGCACATTTAAACCTTAAAGAGACAGCTGTGATTTTCACATACACAGTACAATACAAAGTGGTTGTTAACACTTGCAATGGTAGTTCAGGTGACTACAGCCATTTCTACTTCTATGAAATGCTGCTGTTCTATATAGAACAATGGTGCTAATGGTAGACTGTCAAACTGACTTGTGGCTGCAGTGAAATGAGATGCAGGATTGCTGTTGCTTTGAAGAAAAATTTCAAGTTAGCACTTTGATTGATATTTGGTGCCTGTAAACTGAAACTTGAGATCAAAGTCTGAATTAACATCTCTCAAAGCAAGTTAGTTTTAGGGCATCAGTTGCCATGGTAACATTTGTTAAACTTGATTCCTTGAGTAGGGGCAGCTGATCTTGTTGGTTCTGAAAATATAGGACTTCCCTGAATTAAATTTTTTACAAATCTGGTGAATGTGTTTATGGAATGCCATCCTGGAGTCAACATTATCTGCCTCTCAACTCGCCACATACTGATGCTTGGTCAGTGGCCCTACGCATCAAACTGTGATGCTCTAGGAACCCTTCAAGAGTCAGTTTTGGATGTGACAGGGATGGCGTGTCAGGTTCTGCTTGTTACATACTCGTGTTTTTTTCAAAATAAATTTCCACGTTCACAAGAAATGAATAAAAATGAGCAAAAGTAGTCATAACTTTGTGCGGTCGTCTGTTGATGAGCTGCACCAGGGTGCGTATAGTGTGTACTAGGGGTGGCATTTGACACACATCACATGACGCAGTGGCGCCGGTGTGTTTTCAGCTCGAGTGTATTTCATATACACAGCAAATGAAGTAGAAGTAGTAGTTGATGTGTATTAGAAAACAGATCATGATGTGTGTTACTAATGAGTTGACAATGTGAAGTACGTAGTTACAATCACTTTTGGTTTCACAGGTGACACAAACAGTGGTCTCCTTGGTGAAAGTCCTGTGTTTAAAGTAACCACTCACCCTAACTCCCTCCCTATGTTTAATACTACATTAGTTGCTCTGATAATGACACAGTCCTGTGTGTCTAATACAGATGCTAAAGGGTGTGTTAGTATCAGATGTTAAGGGCCCTCGACAAAGTGTTGGTATTAGATGAGGCAGGAGTCAGAACAAGTTGCTGTAGTAAAACCATGGTCACAAAATGGGGTTTATGACATTAAAAATTGCAGCCCAAGTGAATGTGACTTC
Organism: Epinephelus awoara; assembly: GCA_035609425.1. NCBI lineage: Eukaryota > Metazoa > Chordata > Actinopteri > Perciformes > Serranidae > Epinephelus > Epinephelus awoara. Next base: position 10,092,818 of record CM069305.1, read on the forward strand.
TTCCTGTTCTTTCCATGCTGTCATAATGAGGTTGTTATGATGCTGAGATGCCCTGAATGTCTTCAACAAACCAAAAGGCTCTTCCGCCTCTCTTTGGTAAGGTTCAATGTCGCACTGCCCCGAGCTTCCAATCCCACCCCTGTCCAGTTGTTAGCAGAGCTTTGAGTTTCCCAAGCCCCCCAGTGCCCTGGCTCAGGACACCCTCCCAGTGCTGCACTCCCCCAGGCCTGACTGCCTGCCTGTTCTTCTTGGCAGCCAAACAGCCAGGGGAGGATCAGGACGACCGGGCGGCTGAGATAAGGACCGCATGAAGTTCCCCACATTACCTCACCCGATAAGGAAACAAGCAGAGACAGACGGAGAGGCAGAGAGAGAGAGAGGGTCAGACTGGGAGGAATTCTGTGGATGGACGGTGATGCACTGAGCGGCAGTCGGGGATTGTGGGTTTTTTGGGGGTCTGGGTGGACCCACAGAGGCCTGGTGAACTCTGGAGAAGAGCTCGGAGATGCTTGATGGTCCTCTGCAGCTACAGAAAAGAATGTGTATGAGATCAGATGAGTGATTTCAGCTGTTCTCGAGCCAGTATTTATATCTACACTAGACTTTTATAAAGCTTTCAGATTAGATGGAAAGATGACCTCAGACTGTGTTCTGTAGTGTATTTACCAAAACACTTAGTGAATGATACTTCACAACAATCTCCAACACGGGAGAGCAAACCTCCATCCAGCCAATGAAAACAGACTGAACGAAAGTGAATTTAGTTCTCAAGTCTTCAGGAGAGTTTGTTGCATCGCTTCGGCAGCACCCATGGCGGTGAATCCTCTGGAAGGGCTCATGTCGGTTGCAGCGAACCACCAGCTGGTCTCATGCTCTACAGCTCAGCCACAGAGGCAGCAGCCCTGCGCAGCCGGCAGCCCAGCATCCCTGCACGGACACAGGCAGAGCACACGCAACAGCCAGGAGCCCAGGAAGTGGGTGAGTCTGAAACTCAAGCACAACCCAGGCTTCCAAGATCTGGCAATTAATAATTGTGAGCAACCAGTGGGATATTGCACAACCTAATTTCAACATACCAGGATTTAACCGGCAAAATGGCATAGAAACAACCTGCTTAAAGTTAGTTTTCTAAATGAAATTAGTCATAACCTCAAACAAAAAAGCTGTGGGACATAATGCTTCTGCATCAAAGAACAACTTGCAGAGTATTTGTGAGATCGGGCAATACTTCCCAGCAAACTGACACACAGATTGTTAGACTATGCTACTAACTTAATAGTGATATGGCACATTAAGAGAACTCAGCTAATGTTCAGTTAACTAATAACACATGATAGAGAAGACCTGTGGAGGTATATCTTTTGGTACAAGTCTGCACAATTGAAGCACAGTTCATATGTTTACAAGAAGTCCGGAGATGTGCTGACTGGGTTAAAATGCACTAATCTCTATCCATTTGTGTTCCTTTCTTAACCATGCAATAAAGAAACATGGATATTCTCTGACATTGCATAATGTCACACAGCTTAGATTTTTTCTGAGCACTGACGCAGCTTCTTCTTTTCTTCTCTTAGTACAATACAAGTCAGTAAGTATCAGTTTGTTTGTTTGTGTAGTACTTGTAAATGATAAGTTCTGTCCTAAGACTCAAATGAAAGTTGGTAAACTAACATGATCTAGAGTAGTATGTTTGTTACAAACATTTGCATGTCTGCATCATGTGACGCACTAAATTATTTAGTTAAAATTAACTCAACATTGATCTTTGTTTTTACACGGGACACAAACAGCGGTCTCCTGGGTGAAAGTCCTGTGTTCACCCCACGCCTCCATCTCAACAACCACCCTCCAAGGACTTTTCTTGCTTTTCATACAATGTCAGTTGCTCTGAGTGTCTGTTAAGGTTGCAGCCTGATACGTTAGCAATTTTTATTATAGAAAATTACTGATTTTCACATTGAACCATTCAACAATATGTATGCATATAATACACGCTGCAAGAAGGCTAACAGAATTTGAAATTTTATTTGATCAAAGTAAGTAAAAGGAGATTTGTCAAACAGTATAAAATCAATTGTTCATTTAAAGCTGCACTTGGTAACTATTACAAAAATGACTTTTTGTGGTAGTTTCTGGAACTGTCACTATATTCTGAAAGTATTTTAAGAGAGATAGTATGTGAAAACAATCACGACCCTCCTCCTCCTCCTCCGCACCATGAAAACAACCAATCAGGGCCGAAAAGCTCTTTAACGCAGCTGTCACTCATGTCAATCACACTTGTGACCTGAGGTCAAACTGTCAAACTAGGCAGCCCTGATCAGATATGAATCAAGATTCTGTTCCTGCATTGCCTATTTCTGATCTCAGATGTTTTCATATCATATTTCAGTGTACTGTACCCTGTTATAGTCAGGTGGTACACGCCCACCACCTACTGCTCACTGGCCCGAGTAACTTTCTCATTTTACAGCTAAACAGTACACTAAAACATTTTTCTGAAAACATCTAAGATCAGAAATAGGCAATGCAGTAACAGAATTTGGATTCATATTTAATCAGCTCTGTCTATTTGATGGTTAGATTGCAGTTCACAAGCTGCGACTGACATGACTGACAGCTGCAGAAGAGACTCCTCAGCCCTCAGTGGTTTTAATCCACATGCAATTATGCATTATGAGTGCCACAAGGAGGCAGAAAATTATTTTTTTTTTTCACACATTACATCTCATGCACTATGTTGACAATTTTTGGCAAATATGATTTTCTTTTTTAAACTTACCAACTACAGCTTTAATGAATTTTCTGTTATCACTTTTTTTGCAATGTCTTAATGTTTCAATATTTTTTAACTTCTCCATTTGGACAAAACAATCCAAATCAGCTGATCCTATTTAGTTCGATTTGATTTTACTGTCAGGCTGTACACATGTCTTCTGCTGCAGGTGCAGTCTGTGTGTGGGTCCAAGTCAAATTCTGGTTCTGGTTGTGGGTCTGCGATCCAGTCCAGGACAATAAGGGGTCAGCACTCCCCAGAAAATGCTGCTCGAGAGAGGAGCCGTGTACGCAACCTGCGACAGGCCTTCCACAGCCTGCAGGTACTCATGACACTCACTGACATTCACTTTTCCAGCTGTTGCACTTCTTGTGAAGCATTCCCTGCACTTTTGTGTTTTCCCACCTGCTTCTTGCTTGGGTGTTGAATTCAGTTTGGTTAATTTATTTTGAACATCTTTAGTGTTTGTGCATGCACACAAGACAGCCCTAACTCTAGGGGAAAAAAATAGCTTGAGTTATAGTCAACTTTTTTGTTTCAGAATACTGACGTGTCCCAACAGAAGCATTTTGTCTCTTAACACAACGACCTAAATCCCCAACAACAGGTAGCATTACAATATGGATCAAAACTGTCTTTTATTTATTTACTAAGCAAAGACAAAGACTCCATTACAACAGAAAGAGCCTTCATGCCGGTGGCAGCCGTGGCCAGTGGTTTGTCCGTCTGTCTGTCCATCTTATCCTTTGGGAATGCAATATCTCAAGAATGCCTCAAGAGAGTTTCTTAAAATTTGTTTAAAATGTCCACTTGGACTGAACGATGAACTGATTAGATTTTGGTAGTCATCGGTCAAAGGTCAGGGACACTGTGACCTTTTTGTCTCATTCTTGTGAGTGCAATATCACAAGAACGCCTTGAGGGAATTTCTTCAAATTTGGCACACACATTAACTTGGACTTGCGGATGAACGGATTACATTTTGGTGGTCAAGGGTCAAGGTTGCTGTGACCTTGTCTATCTTGTCTAATTTTTTGGGGGGGGGGAGTTTTCCCTTATCCGCTGTGAGGGTCCTAAGGACAGAGGGATGACGTATGCTGTAAAGCCCTGTGAGGCAAATTGTGATTTGTGATATTGGGCTTTATAAATAAAACTGAATTGAAATAAAATTGAATTCTCTTAAAACACTTTTCTGGCCATTATTCAACATCATATCTCAGGAACAGAAGGGGAGACATTTGGTCAGATACTGAGTTGATGACACTAATACTGGGTGTCCACCTTGAAACTGTACTGATTGTATAGATCTTCTCTGCTGCTGGGGGGAAGATGAGTGTGCAGCATCCAAGTTTTCACAGACATGGATGTAAACTGTAAGAGAAACTTGGCTGATGCACGGATGCATACAACTGCGGGGCGGTAATTCTAGTTATTGCATGGACTGTGCTACCTCACTTCAATTAATCAGAAATGTTGCAGCATGCTTCAACAGACTTTGTTTGCCAGTTTTGCAGTGTATAGAACAGCTACAGATATAAATATACAACAGTGTATACCTGATCCATCCCTGGCAGTCTTCTTCAGATGTTTACAGACATCCAGCATTCATTGTGTCCATCTCATCATGTCCCTGCTGGTCCACCTCCATAAGGAGAAGAGATCCTCAGTGGGGTTTGAAAAACGTTTTTTCTCAATTGCTTAGAAATAATTCCTGAAGCAACTCTTCTCACACACACAACTTGAAAAACTCACACCTAAGGGTACAAACATCCAACTTCTGGGTTCAGTTCAAACGTTGCCCTCATACAACACACACAAGCTGTCAAAAACAAAGACTACATGTGTTTGTTTCACACCAGAGGGATTAGGCTAATTCAAAACACTGCTACCAAAATGTTTAGTAAAAGTTTTTTCAGAGAGATTATTTACAACTTTGTAAAATTACAGCACTGACTATCCAGATAACTGTTTTAGGGACACCCTGACCAGATAAATTCAAAAACAACCCTGTAATAAATACTTCTTACATCACTGGATAAGTGAATGCCAATGTATATGCTGTGGTGAAAAACCTTGGTAATGTCACACTAATAAAATGTGTAATGAGAAGTCCATGCACAGTAAAATACAATTTCCAAAAGCTTGATTTCCAAATGCTGCAAATGTCCAGGTTAATCAGGATCAGCATGAGTCATCACCTTATCTCAGGTCTGGGTCAGGCCATAATGTCTCGTCAACAACCCACATTATCTTGCACTAGCTATCCAGCGCACAAATTTCATCTGAGATTACTTGTTGCCGTCTTCCTCTCCGTTATCTTGCAATTTCAGCATTGTTAGGATCCATTATTCCATAACACATGTAAATGCCCCAAGGCCCTATTTATTGACCCTAACAATTCTGATTGGTGTGTTAACAATTTTTGTGGCTTAGTGTTTGCACCTGGAAAAAGGTGTGGTATATCAGTTTAGGTTGTGATGACTTGAGTTAATTATGTTGAGAGCATGTGTTTGCTGAATAAACACACTGCAATGGATGACTATTTGGCCACTTTCACGTAAGGTTTTGCTGAGAGAGTTTTTAAATTTTGAAACATGTGGAAACAGTTTACGGTTATGCAAAGTGTGTGTGTGTGTGTGTGTGTGCTTTTAGGAATGATGTAAGGGTGTGGGGTTTTTGTGATTAAGCAATTGAGAAAAACTGTTAGGTGGAATAAAAAAGTGACACCATCTGCAAAGAAAAATGAGTCACAGTTTAGCCCACTCAACCTCTGTTGTGCTGTGAAAAAGTGAACTCAGTATCGGGAACATCTGTAAAAAACATCTCCACATTGGTTAATGAGCAGATTCATTTTCTTAAAGACTCATATTTTCTGTGATGCTCAAACCTGTGGTCTAATTACTGTATCACACATCCAGGTAATGGACATACTGCACACATTGTTGTTGTTGCGTTTATTAAAGAGACAAACTAAAGTCTCTTTTAAACTAGGCCATCCTGCATATTAAAACCAATCATTTTCAGTTCACTCAGCTTTAGAGGGAATCAAAAACTTGAATGTGGTTGAAGGTCTCACTCACAGATTTGACAGTCCTTACAAGCATTTGTGTGTAATGTCTGTGCATAATGCTTTTGAATTTAACATCAATGAATGCAGTTCAGTTTAGAGCTTATTCCTCCTCGTCTATCCTCAGGCTGCTCTGCCCTCAGTCCCACCAGACACCAAGCTGTCCAAGCTGGATGTTCTGGTCCTGGCTACAAACTACATAGCTTACCTAACAGAGACGCTGGACCAGGGAGGGACACTGGCTGAGCACACCCTACCGTGCAGGCCGGGTGGATACCTGCATCCTGTCAAGGTAAGGACAAGAACCAACAACGTACTGCTTATTATGTTGAATGCGATACACCGACTGTTATTCATATACAGGACATGACCTGGCCTGCTGGATATATAGATGATAATCATCCTATGAGACAGTAAGGGGAGACAGGCTTAGGGTCCTTTCTCACTTTGAGGGCCCCGACCACAAAGACTAGTTAAAGATTGACAGTCACAAATCATGTGTCTGTAACTGTGATAAAAACCATGACATACAGGCCTATCTGTCAGTCGGGAGATACTGAAACTTTTAGTAATATTATGATATGACTACTGGAAAAAAAAAGCTAACTAGCTATTTTTATCTTGTTACACATACATAAAACCATTAATATAACCTTTAGACAACTAGCTAATTTTATCTCATTATAATACATAAAACAGCCAATATTAGCTTTAAATAATTAATGGGCAACAGGCATGAATGTTCTGCACCTGCATGAAAGGACATACCCCTCCATACCAACAGATGGCAGTCGTCTGTAATTGTCATCCAAAAAGGGAAACTGGAAGATCGTCTTGACGCTAGTTAGCCACTTAGCACATTAATAACACAATCTCATGTTGAAAGAACAGAGCATATTTGCTGTGTGCCAGTGAACAGTAATTCAAACCATCAGTAAACGTTTCTGCCAAAGAGCTCGTGGCTAAAGAAAAACAATCTTACCTCATGTAACAAGTTTAATTTGACTCCCTCTTGACTTAACTCTTTGTTTACATTCCTCACCTCAGTTCCTCTTCTTGTGCGCTGAGCTGAAATGCTCATCAAAATGATTTCATTCGCTGACAGACTCCACTGTGACAACGGCAACAAGTTTAACATGAATCAGCAGAAAAAAACGCCAAGTAGTACTGTCTGGAGCCAATGATGCGGGACACACCGCACTGCCGAAGGTGGCAGATATTCACCAACGGCCCAACTTTGACTGATGGCAAACCATCAGCTTGGTGTGTCAGGGCCTTGGCTAGCTAGCTAATTTTATCTAGTTGTAAGTACACAAAACGATTATTACCTTTAGACAAGTAGCTAATTTTATTTAGTTGTAAGTACATAAAACTGCTGATATTACCTTTAGATAACTAGCAAATTTTTATCTAGTTATACGTACATAACACCACTGACATTGCGTTTAGCAACTCTGCCCCCCCGCAACCCGGGGGGGCTGGAGCCTATCCCAGCTGACATTGGGCAAGAGGCAGGGTACACCCTGGACAGGTCGCCAGACTATCGCAGGGCTGACACATAGAGACAGACAACCATTCACGCTCACATTCACACCTACAGACAATTTATCAATTAACCTGTCCCCAACCTGCATGTCTTTGGACTGTGGGAGGAAGCCGGAGTGCCCTGCTGACACGGGGAGAACATGCAACCTCCGCACAAAGGGCTCCCACACCCGGGATCGAACCGGCTAACCACCACACCACCGTGCCGCCCTGAGTAGTTCATCATGGTGCTAATCATATTAGCATTAGTAGCTAACTTAGTGTCTCGTCTCTGTCCTCAGAAGTGGCCCATGCGTTCCCTGCTCTACTGTGGCAGCGTGGGAGAGCTGCTGTCAGGAACCCCAGCCAATCAGACCCTTCCACCTGGACAGGACGGAACACACCCGCTGACCCCCACCTTAGAGGCTGACAAAGAGTGATAGCAGAGCATGGGTCATAACTTTCACCTTGTTTATTATCTCGGGTGTTAACCAGCCATATAGCTACTAGATGAATAAGGTGACGTAAAGACAGTGATCAGTAACAAGAAGCTACATAGTTGCGTAGGCTGAACTTCAGGTGACACTGCATGCAGCAAGTAACATCAAAACCTTTAGCGCAGAAGTAAAAAGAAGGCAAACTTTTAATGTTTTGGATGGAGATTAAAAAGAGACACATGCTTGCAGTTTCTGGTTTATCTAATAATAAAGGACAGGGCTTAAATTAACATGCAGCTGCAAGGACAGTGGCCACTTTTAGTTCAAGACATTTTGAAATCCAAGTGGCCTGGTGGTTACTTCAGTTCATTCTTTCATCAAAAACATGCCAAAAGAAAACAGCGTCCTTGTTGCCTTTGACTTGTTTGTTGGTACAGGTACAGATAGACACACAGGTTACTAGTACACACAGCACAAAGAGGTTAAGATTCACCCCTGTTGAAAATATTCCATGATATCTAAGCTTTAGACAGCAGGTTGTCAGGAACTAATTTAATACAAGGAAATGAAAAAGCTGCATCACTTGACTAATAACACCACAAATCACAACATGGAGGTACAGTGTGTAGCCTATTATCTTGATTTAAAGGTTGTACAGTGTTTTATTTTTTCAGATGTGACTTTTACTGTATCGGAAGAGTTCAGTCAGTTTAAAAATATAATGTATTTTGTTTGGCTTTGATCCTTTTTATTTAGATGTTTGTGGTATCGCATGAAGTCAGTGTGTGTATGTGTGTGTGGGAGTGAAAGGATGGATGGACAGATGAGCAGTGGGGGAGGGACTGTTGTGGGAACACAGCTGCTGTCTGATCACTTCATATCTCTGCAGTAATGACCACTTAGTTCTCATTACAATGCTGCCACAGAATGTAACCTTTTTACTTTGAGTAAAACACCATCTACAATAACAGCTTGTGTGAGTTTGTTGTTACTTACAATCTAACACACAGTGCCAGACCCAGCACATTTGGCACCCGAGGCAACGTTCCCCTACTTAGTATCATATTTATTGTATTTATTACTAACAAAAACAAGAGCTGGTGAGAGATCTTGAGGCACAAACAGTCCCACTGTTTGCATTAAACCTCAGTGGGCAGTCTTAGGACATTGGAATTAGAAATTAAAATCAACACCAGCTTTCTCAAGAAGGCCCTGAGGGAATTTACTTATGTTTTGGCACAAACTTTCCCTCGAACTCAAGGATGAACTGATTAAGATTTTGGTAGTCAAAGTTCAAGGTCACTGTGACCATTTTAATCTTATTCTTGTGAATGCGATATCTTAAAAAGACCTTGAGGGAATTTCAACTAATTTTGCACAAAAATCCACTTAGACTCAAGAATGAACTTATTAGAAATTGGTAGTCAGTGGTCATGGTTGCTGTAACCTAGCGTCCGTCTTCTTCTCAAGACGGCCTTGAGGCAGTTTTCTCAAGTTTGGCACAAACAATCACTGGGATTCAACAATAAACGGATTAGATTTTGGTGGTTAAAGGTCAAGGTCAAGGTCACTGTGACCTCTTTAGTCTTATTCTTGTGAATGTGATATCTTAATAAGACCTTGAGGGAATTTCTACAAATTTTGCACAAACATCCACTTGGACTCAAGGATGAACTGATTGGAATTTGGTGGTCAGTGGTCACGGTCGCTGTGACCTAGCATCCATCTTGATTGCATGACCAGGAGATCTTCAGAAGGCCTTGAGGTAATTTCCTCGAATTTGGCACAAACATCCACTGGGACTCAACAATAAACTGATTTGATTTTGGTGGTTAAAGGCTTTACAAAACATGTTTTTGGCCATAACTCATCACCACGATGCGTGCGCTATTCATGACAAAATTTCACACAAACGTTTTATAGGCTACAAAGATTAAGTGATGACATTTAATATCCAAAAGGTCAAAGGTCAGCTTCACTGTGACATCATAATGTTAAGCAAAAACACTTTTCTGGCAATTACTCAATGTCATTTCTCAGGAACAGAAGGGGAGACATTTAGTAAGATACTGAATTGGTGACACTAATCTTGGATGTCCACTTTGAAACTGTGCTGATTGTATAGCTCCTCTGTGCTGCTGAGTTGAAGTCGTGTGTGAAGTATCTACGTCAACTTCTTTGCAGCAAAATCTATATTTGAAGCACTGCCTACTGTCATGGCTACATATAAGTCTGGACAGACATCGATGTAAACTGTAAGTGCAACTTGACTGGTGTGCAGAGGTGTACAACCACAAGGCAGTAATTCCACGTTTTCTTTCTTTCTTTCTTTCTTTTTCCCCACATTCTGTATGTCTTAGGTACCTCCTCTAGTTTTGCTCAGTGTGCAGACATTTTTTCCTATATTATGGGACTGTGTACTTTGACTACATGCACCTGACACTACCTTTTGAAAAGCCTGGATTGAAATAATCCAGCACAGATAAAACCAACCAGTAGGTAGGTAAAAACCAAAGCAAGTTATAAGTAAAACTGTACTAAAATAAGTAAAATGTTAAATGATCAGTACAGTTTGACTGGACAACACCTAGCAATACAAACAAGACCAAGTTTCTTTCTTCTTTTTTGTTTCACAATATTTGTAGTATATTTGCAGTGCGTGATTTATTAGATTCTGTTGCTGTGTGATTACACTATAATTGCAGAAATGAGAGCTCAGCATCGAACTCCAATCCAATAAGTCATGCAGATATGTTTGTAGGGTGGATAGAAGAAGCCTGATGAGAGCCCAGACTTACTTAAATCCTCTCCTCCTTGAACAAGATGGGCTCAGCTCCACAAGCAACAGTCCAACGTTCAAGGCTAGCGCTATAAATCTGTCCAGAGGGGGGCCGGCTGCCCCCCGTTTCCCGTGCGTAGCGATGACTAATTTGGAGCTGCTGGAGTCGGACTACTAAAGCAGAGGTTACAAAAGGACAGTCGAAGCCAGACAGTTTGGTGAAGAGACTGCAGCGGAGACTAAGGTCTCTGTGTGTGCAGAAATAAGTGTAGAAGACTGAAATTATAAAACATGAAAAAACATTAAATATAATAAAATGAAAAAACATTTCAAAAAGAGATTTAAACATTATTATCAAAAGGTTTCTAAACCACATTCTTTACGCTGCTTACGCAGACAAATAGTCAGTATAACCATCCTAGCAGAGTAAAACAAGCCATAGTTTTTTTTTTACTCAATTGCACCTCAGTGATTTCACCTGCTTTCTGCATCTTTACTTTAAGTGACACCATGTCAGCGGTGTAAAGCAGGATTTATACTTCTGCATCAAATCGATGCCGTATCTACACTGTGGGCTCTGCGTTGCCGTAGCCTGATGTGCCCCTCCCCAGAAATGTAAATACATGTCGCAGCAACGCAGACCCCCTGTCTATTTCTGTAAGCTGAAACCATCTCCCTCAGTGGAAACAAAGCTTTATTTACTTTTATTTCACAGGTAAGAAACAATAAATTGTGAAGACAGAAACGCCTCCACAAAATAGCATTTTAAATCTTGTGTGTATTTTATCCTGACTTCATTTGAGCAGAGGAAATCTCTGCTAGTTGCTGGGCTAGTTTATATTATAGAAAAATGCCATAGGCGTGTGCTAATAACATTAGCATGTTGTATTTGTTTGGAAGACATGTTTAGTATAAGACAGTTGGTTTGTCAGTGAACTTGGTGAGTTGTAATGGAGACAAATTGTGTCACATTACCTTTCTTAAATGTTGCTGTTGTCCCTGGCTTCATATGAGTAGAGGCATTCCCAGCTAACCGCTAGGCTAATTTATACAATGTAAAATGCCATAGGCTTGTGCTAAATACATTAGCATGTTGTATTTGTGGGGAAAATGTGTCCAGATAAAGACAAGTGCTTTGTTTGTGAATCCTGCGAGTTATAATGAAGCAGATTTGTGTACTTATAATTAAAATTGTCACTATTAAGCCATATTTAATGTGTGTTTAATGTGTCTTTCGAATCAACTAAACTTCACAGCACATCACAGAAACCTCTGCCGCCGACTAGTGTTTTGGAGGTGTAACTGCAGAGTGACACACACACACCACTGCACAAGTATAAGTGCTCACAATGGTGTAGGCTACATGCGTAGGATACAGCGTGGGCTCTGCAGAGAGCTGATGCACAAGTATAAATCTGCCTTAAGACATCCAGCGGTGAGGTTGCAAACTGCTGAAACTTCCCAGTGTGCCAAGCATGAGGGAGAACCACGATATCCACCAAAAACAACATGGTGGACTCTTGGGGAGCGGACCTGCACCCAGTGCAGCTATAAATGCCTCTTTCTAAAGTTATGTAAACACAGTTCTTATTTTCAGGTAATTATAAACTAATGAAAACATAATTAAGAATATTATCAACCCTTTCTGCCAGCAAATGCCCCTAAATCCTGCACATTGGGCCTTTAAGTGATAACACTGAATTTATTGACTAAAACTTTTTCAGCATTTCCACTCTTAATGCCATTTCATCTTCTTTCAGTATTTCAACTAAGATGCCAAACTGCAAATTGTTATAGAAAATGTAATTAGAAATTCCCACAACTTCCACTGTTCGTACACAGTTTACTCCACCTGCTCTCAGTGCTGATACTTCAGCTGACACCTCAATTAACATTCTTTCTGTTTATGCATTGAAGTGGCACATATTTATTGTAGGACTCAAGTTAATCGCTGTCATCTCAACATTTTCAGCCTTTTTCCTGCACCTTTTTAGCTGACACTTCAGCTTCACTCAGCACCAACATGCAGCATTTCAGCTTCTTTACTTTCAACTGTTTCAACTACAGATTTTCCAAAGAAAATGTAGCCTTTTCTTCTTTAATTTAATTTGTATTATTTTTGTATTATATTATTTTTTAAAGTCCAACAATCTTACTCTTGAACTTAGGTTGACACCTCAAACCCTTTCAGGTCCGAGGTTCTTTACTTAAAAACAAACAAAAATGCAGCTTTTCTTCCCACAATATGCACTGTTCTGACAAAAATTTCTCCAGGACATTCACTTAAATATTTATAGCTTAATTAATCACTTATACCTCAACTATTTCAGCTCCTATCAGTGCTTGAACTTAAGCTCAATCCTCAACTTCTTTCAACACTTTAACCTTAACCGATGCTTGAATCGACACTTTCACTGCTCACACTAACTATTTCGCCTGCCACTTCCACTGCTTTCAGCATTTCAGCTATTTCAAACATTTCACCTTCAAATTTCATTCAGTGCATTTACCTAAATTAAAGCCACGTGGAAACAAGATGCCCCATTGCACCGATGGACAAGAACAGTCATGCGTGCATCACTGCTCAGACTAATACATACATTATATCAGCACCTGTTACTGCCGCAGGTGCACCTTAGGGAGCATCTCTGTCCCCAGGCCCTGCGGCTGCCTTCAGAGTGTGTACATATGTGTTATTGCTTATGCTTCCATGTAAAGACAGCTATTTATGCCACTGGAACAGCTTCAAGAAAGTGTGTATCCAAACCGTCTGCCCCCTCATCCCCTCATGTTGGGAGATAATCAACATATTTTCACTATCTCCTGCTCATTATGGCCGGTACACGCTGATTACAGGCTGGATTTATGGAGCTCTGAGGCCACACTCCCACTGCTTTGGCCAGGCCTCTGCTGGAACAACTGAAGTCGAGACAGAGGATGACAGTGAGGAGGAGGAGGATGACTGGAGAGAAGGATGAAGAGGAAGAGGGGAGGGTGGAGGAGAAGAGCAGATAAATGAGAAGTGGACTGTGGAGGAAATAGAAAGAAAAGAAGAAGACGGGGGGAACAATGAACGGAGATGAAGGTAAAGGGGGAGAAAGGCGTTTATTTGTTATGATTATATTTCATCAGCCTGGATAAAAAAAAATTATAGTTAACGGTAAGATTTCTCAATATTTCCTTTGTAAGATTAAGCTTGGCTAAACATTCTTACAAATTCAAACATTGTTTACTCACATATTTTCTCTTTTGTTCAGTGTACCATGATGGAAAAAGGTCCATGCTGCTGTTTGACATTTGAAGAAAAGCTCAGTGCGACATTTCAGTAAGAAGAGCATTAAGCTGCTAATAATAAAACCTACCTCCCTCCTCCTTGGGGTTTGTTGGGCTTTGTTAAAGGAAAACTTAACCCACAAAATGATCATTTGTGTATCAGTTACTCACCCCACGTTACGTTGAATTTGTAAGGAAACCTTTGTTTTTCTCCCATGCCTCCACGGTGAACGATAAATCCAGAAACGGAGAAAAGTCTTGATGAATTGGAGTAAATGGGGGCCGTGTTTAACAGCAAAGCTATGTCAAAACACCTTTTTAAAAACGTTCACATAAGTTGTGCAGTACAATCCAAGTCTCACTTATCTAATTTATCTACTTCCCAGTAAAGTTTTCATTTAAACCACAATATTACAGTCTCGTCTCACGCACGCTCTATGCTATGCACAAGCAAGCAATGCATGTTAGCCAAGGTGTGTGTGTGTGTGTGTGGGGGGGTACGTTTAAGTACCACATAATCATAAATGGCTCACTGCAGAGTAGCCACCTTATGCTAAAACATATTGATGACTGCTCATTTAGAACTGTAAGTAATAATGATAGGCCTATTTAGACCCAAATGGCTGCATCACCTTTGTTATAACACACATATGTATTGTGGAGCCAGACAAATTAAAAAAGATTTAGGCCAAGCATGGCTCTTTTGATACTACAGGTCGCTGACTCCTGCCGTAACCTTAACCAGTGCCGGTCCTCTTGCCTAAACCTCACCAATCCAACCAACAAAGGCAATGAGTACTAGCCAATCATAGGGAGAGTAGGGCAGGTCAAGGGTTTTTTTTGGGGAGTTTTTCTTTATCCGCTGTGAGGGTCTAAAGGACAGAGGGATGTCGTATGCTGTAAAGCCCTGTGAGGCAAATTGTATTTGAGAGATTGGGCTTTATAAATAAAATTGATTGATTGATTGATTCCTTCACCAAAGTAGGATCTGCAAAATTTCTCGTTAATTCTTAATTCAACATGTGTGTTTAACCTTGCAGATGTTAGTTAGCAGCTTTTCACAGTAGTATACGAGTTCCTAAAAAACCCTTTGACCTATTTAGTTTTTCAGTTAACTTTGCAACAGAAAGAAATTCAGAAATTAACTTATGTTCTGAAAGTAAGATGAATGGTTTTCACATCATTTAGAAATATTATCAGCCAACCATTTAATAGGATTATTTATATAGCAATAATGTGAATTAACACTTTTACAGTTTTGTACGGTACTTTTGGGGGGTACACTGGGTGCCACTCCTGTCAGCTACGAACAGGAAACTGAGGCTACAGTTCACATGGCTCACCAAAACTGGACAATAGAAGATTGGAAAAACTTTGCCTGATCTGATGAGTCTTGATTTCTGCTGCAACATTCAGATGGTAGGGTCAGAATTTGGCATAAACAGCATGAAAGCATGGATCCATCCTGCCTTGTATCGACGGTTCAGGCTGGTGCTGGTGTGATGATGTGGGGGAGATTTTCTTGGCACACTTTGGGCTCCTTAGTACCAACTGAGCATGGTTTAAACACCACAGCCTGCCTGAGTATTGTTGCCGACTGTGTCCATCCCTTTATGACCACAGTGTACCCATCTTCTGATGGCTACTTCCAGCAGGATAACGCACCATGTCACAAAGCTGAAATCATCTCAAACTGGTTTCTTTAACATGACAATGAGTTCACTGTACTCCAGTGGCCTCCACAGTCACCACATCTCAATCCAACAGAGCACCTTTGGGATGTGGTGGAACGGGAGATTCACGTTACGAATGTGCAGCTGACAAATCTGCAGCAACTGTGTGATGTCATCATGTCAATATGGACCAAAATCTCTGAGGAATGTTTCCAGCACCTTGTTGAATCTATGTCACCAAGAATTAAGGCAGCTCTGAAGGCAAAAGGGGTCCAAACCAATACCAGCAAGGTGTACCTAATAAAGTGGCTGGTGAGTGTATAATGCTTAGTAATGTTTACTTGTCAATATTCTTCAGGAAGTATGACTTAATAGGATTCTACAAATTAAGTACACTAAGCAGGGACAGTTTAAAGTTACAGAGAACAAACCACATCAGAAATTTCTAATAACATATTTCCATTTTTTAAAAAGCAACAACAATCAAAGACGAGGGGACAAAAACATTTGACAACAAAGTCAATGCATTAAACAGTTAACTCATCATTCATTATCTTAATTTTTTTAATATCATCTTAATTCAAGTACATCATACTTAGAAATCTAATAGTCATACATCCGAACAACAGTGAAACATGTCAAATGCAGTCAATTGAGTTTTTCGCTGAATTAAAAAGGTGCATGCACCAGTTTTCTGTTCTATACTCCATCTGTCTACAGGGCGGCTTCTCCCCATCATATCATGGGACACAAGATTCTTCTTTGCCATTTCAAGAGTTAAGTCTCATGACAGAAGTACAGGTGATTTGTTCTGTGTGATTCACTTACTCATTCAGACATCTGGGTTTGGACCACTCCTGGACAGATGCTCGGGACTGAGCTCATATTCCTGACAGGGGCGGAGCAGAGGGGGGCTTCAGCCCTGTTAAAGCCCTGATTCTATGTTATTGTCTAAAGAGTAAATGTTCCTCTGTTGGCGTGATATTCAATTCAGAGTACTGATGACCACATTTACTTGGCTGCTCTAAAAGTAAACGTATGATTCAGCAATGTCAAGATTAATATGGTATGGAATCAGTTGTAGCAGATTTGTCCAATAAAAACTTATTTACTAAAACAAAAAAAAGTTTCAAGATTAGTAAAGTGTCAACTCCAAATTCATTCCCCACCTGTTATATAACTTGAGAGAAATTGTCTGATGTTACTAGTTTTATGCAAAAGGAGTAAAAATTAATCATCCTCAACATTTGTTGAGTAATGGTTTCAGAATATTTCTTCCTCTGCAAGTTAACTGTTTTTCTTAAGCCTTGTTTACATGGATACAGATACATATAAAAACGTATTTTTATTTATCCTGTACAAAAGAAATTCCGGGTTTACATGATCAGCCGTGAAAACGATATCAAAAACGCAGAAGCGGCAGCTTTTTGCTGCAATTAGCATGCCAGGCCAGTAGGTGGCAATACCCCATATGTCAAACACCATAGAAGAACGTTCTGCGCATGCACAATGATTTGTTTTCCTCTTGGCGCTAGTGATAAAAACAATGATAAACTACATTTTAACCCTGTGTAGCACAGTTAGCTGCTATGCACTTACTAATATTGGGCACAGCAGACGTCTTTGTGCGCCGATGTAGCGGTGATGTTGATGCAGCAGTGCTAAGTTTATTTGTAAGCTTGTAAGTAGTCCCAAAAGTGCTAACAAAATGTAAACAACCCGGCATATATCCGCCATTGTTGTTGTGGTTCCCGGGCGCCTAATGGGCATGCGCGAAATGGGTTGCAACGTCATAGTTTTCCAAAATCTCCGTCTATCCTGTCTACACATCACCATAGACACGGATATTTTCAGAAATGTTCACTTTGAAAGCCGTTTTTGAAAATCGCCGTTTTCGTTGAGAAAAACGCCGGTTACGTGTAAATGCTAGCTGCAAACGCAAAGATAAATACCTGTTTTCAGAAATATACGGAACCGTATAAACAGGTCCTTAGATGATATACCAATCTTTAGGCATTCTATTACCTTAAATATCTTGACAAATAGTGCACATAGCTGCCGTAAATTAAAAAAAAAAAAAAAAATTAAAAAAAAAATCACCCTGGTTTCATGCCCCCAGATTCCCCTCGGTTTGGGCTGAGCCCCCACTGGTTATGTCTAGCTCCGCCCCTGCTTCTTGGTAATATCCTGGACTATATATGAAAACTACATCAGGATACAGAAGGAAAAAACATCATCACAAAATGAAGGCACAGCCAAAGCAGAGGAGTCGTCGTGACTTCAGTGCTTATGGGTTGTTTCAGGGTTTCCTTTTTGGAATGCATAACAGGAAGAATTCTTGTGGATGGGAGGACAAATATAATAAATATTGTTCAGAACAATATTTATTATTGCTGGAAATTACTAAGTGCCATGCTTTTCTTTCACAAGCTGTACTCTGAACTATTTTACTGTGCGGTCCAAACTGATTTACCATCGTAAAGGCCACTATTGCAAAGAATAAGCCATTAGAATCAACTTAACACTGTATCTAAGCTGCTTTACACCAACTGACTGACGGCTTCAGTCAGATTGTGTCAATATCAGGACGACTGAGTCCTGACATCATTGTGCTTATTAGGTGTCCGTGTTCATCAGTATCACAGTGCTCCACCCAGTCTGGGTTGATTAAGGACATCTTTAACAGCAATAATATCAATAGTATGTCAGCACTTGAATTATGTTTCCTGGCATTATGAAGGGGTTGTATCTGTGTATCATTAAGGTAAAATTACAGGCACACACTTCAAGTAATTTCAGGTATGAAGGAAAAGGATTCAATACTACGCAATCATAAATAAAGTACACATTGTCACGTCATTTAAAAGTAGTTCAAAAACTCTGAACCATTAAGATGTCTTGAACTGTGACTGTGGAGGCCAGCATATGGGATGTAGCACTTAAAAACATTCCCTGTGTGAAATGTTTTCTAAGGCAAGGGATGCTAGTGTTACGCTAAATGCTATCACATCTCAGTGGACTGCTACATTCCCAGTTCTGCCTGACATTCATTAAAAAAAGGACACATTTCATGGTTCTTGCATATAGAATTCCACATTTCAACACATGAAATGTGGCTTTACGTGAATTTACAAAAATATACAAATGATCTCAAATATATATTCTGTTGGTAACAATAAAATAAAAAAGAAAGAAATTCATGTTCTATATGCTTTGGATAAATCGAGGTATCTCTGATGGTACAAACATGTTGCTCGTGTAAGGGATTGGTGCTTTAGGGCTCAACATTCCAACAAACAGGGGATCTAGTGGTTTGGAGAGTCCATAATCCTTTCCAAATAAATGAGACATGCTAAGCTGCTTCTTTCCTGATGCTAAACTGGGTCACCTTGATTGTCTGGCATGTACTTCCAATACAACTCTGGCAAACTCATTTAAACAGTAAAATGTAAGGCAACTGAGACAGCATGCGCTGATAGAGCGACGTTACTGACTGACTGTTTAAATGAGATGTCGGCTGTATTCGTGTACTTCATGTAGACTCTCAATAAACTGTAGAAACTCTTTGGAGACATGTCAGAGTGGTTTGGCCGTTACAAACTTAACAATGCTGAATAAACAGTAAGTCACATGACCATGCAGTCCATTGTTAAGAGCACAAACTACCGACTCAAAACACCATAAACACACACACACACACAACACCTCTCCTCTTACACACTGACAATGGAGGACTTCAAATGCTAAAATGGTGATGGTCAAGAATTCTGTGATTCCAAAAAACACGACAATGGTGATAATATTCAACTAGACAATATTAGGCAAATCAATCACATACTGGCACTGACAACAACCTGAATTAAATAAAAAGACGGGCACTTACAATGATGTTTAAAATACAAAATGACCAGAGATGACTGACTCGTAGTTACCTTTAAATATATCAAGTTACTGCCTAATGGAACTAAAGTAGGTCCATCTCAAAGGTCCAAGATGGCGTCTCTGTGGTTCGGAGCAGCGCTGGCAGTCAGATGGGAGCAGGGATAAACACGTGGGTTATATAATAGCCACTTGTGCTGTAAAACATATAAAGCTAATGAAAACAAGACCTTACAGAGTGCCCCATGTTAATCCCAGCTCATCAGAGAACATTCAGTCAATGAGGCACTTCAGAGCTTCATGGGGCTTACTGTGAACAACATATCCTGACAGTGTTAAGGGTATGTTCACTGTGACTGAACACAACAGAAAAGTACACAAACTGTGCACATCAAAAACATGAGTTTTGACAGTGTGCGATTTTATATTAAAAATACTTTATGTATTCCCAAAGGGCATGGCTTTCCTGATTGATTTATGTTGGTCTCTAGTGTAGTGTCAATTACACTAAATGCTTAAACACACAACACACACACACACAACCAGATTCATTCTACTCCTATCATGTCTTTTAAAAGACGGACTATCTTGATACAATAGTCACATGACATGTAGTAGAAGAGTTATTGGTTGATGCAATCATGCCTTCTAATCGTTGCTGCCAAGTGCTAACCGATACCATAATGACATGTGAGTATTGTATTAAGAGCTACAAGACAAAAAAAGCAAACTTATTCTTTAGGCACGACATCTTATGTTTGACTTGACCAATCATGCCACCAACTTCTCCAGAGGCTGTAAGAGGAGAGAACAGAACACAGTCTGTGTAATATATGTAATATGTGATGTTAACTAATGAGTGTGTGTTATATAGGAGGTAGTGAATGATGGCAACTCGTGAGGGATTTGTTGCTCTAGGCTTGTACAAAAGTCCTCAAAGAATGACAGTGGATAATATTAATCTCCTTTGTGGGAACAACCACAGTAACTATGGGGAGAGAGCAGCTCTGCAATAGGACAGAGCAGCTCTGCACACTGACTGCATTACATTATCCTTATGCACTGTTGGTAGAAACCAGATTTACTGTGCTCCATCTATTTTAACTGCCACCACGAGACGCCATCTTTGCTCACCTGAACACACAGCTTTGCCATTTGTGGACTCATTATTTAGACATCTATATTAGCAGCTGGAAGGCGACTATTAGTATTAAACCAAGGCCATGTAAAGACACTACACGATCACAGTACTGTCATGCCTTCCGTTCAAGTTCTGTCTCTCTTTTCTTTTTATATTATATTCTCTCGTACATATTCTGGGACTGTATGGCTCCATCTTCTCTACAAAAATATCACATCTTGTTTACATCATTTACATCTTGCATCTATTAACTACCTGATTCTTTTGTCAAACAGAGTCACGGGATCCAGAGTGACTCATACTTAACTTAAAACTGCACACATCCGGACAGAGAGTGTTGCTATGAAGGATCAATTGCCTTATTTCTTCTTTAACTGCCGCCATTTGGGCTTTCAGTGCACAGTTCCAGCCTGGCAGTAATCGATCTCTAGTAGGTTTTTTTTTTTTTTTTTGAGAAAAATGTGTGAGCAAGTACCCATGAACCCTCTGAAGTTCATAAGCCTTTTCTATAATCAGATTCAACTGATTATGACATTGTAAAACATGAACACCCAAACCTGGTGCTGCAGACCCTCAGGACGTCTACTTACTGATGGACTTCACATCTATGATCTGTCTTTTTCTGCGCTTCCCCCCAGGCAACTGGACAGTGCAGTAGCTGGGGGTGAAAGTGGGTATGTGCTATAAGGAGAAGACGAAAGGATCACAAGGCTGTCTCCTGAACCGTGTGAGCCATCAGTTGACATGATGGCAGAGCGATCCTTGTTTCCAAGTCTTCCTCCTCTGTTTCTGCTCTGTCACTCTCTGCCTCTTTGTCCTCTGTGACTGTGTCCTCTTTGCAGTAAGCTGTTCCGTTGCTGTCTTTCTTGGCCATCAGATAAGGCTGTGCGAGGATTTCTTTGGGCTGGTAAACAAGGATAAAAAACTACTGAAAGCTCAGGTGACCGTAAACAAACAAGAAAAACACACACAAATGTAAAGATGAGGTTACCTTCTGAGCCAGTGGAGTGACACAGCAGAGCTTCTCCCTGTAGCGCTCAGGCAGGAAGAAAAGCAGTGTTCCCAGGACCGGATACACTGTGCCGGGGGTCAGCTCCTTCTCTTTCATAGGTCCTAACATGTTGACAGATGCATAAACAGGACAGCGTTGATGAGGTATTCAAACAATGGGGCCAATTAATGTCAGTGAAACTTAGCGCATATGCCAAGAAGTGACTATAGTGTGTGTGCACTACTGTCTTTTTCTGGTCAACTGCCTGAACACATAACTACCATGAAAATAATATTCTAAGGACTATTTGTGGCTTTAAATATATTGGACCTGATATGATGGATGTGATGGGGGCATCACATGAGCTGCGGTTCCAACACTGGCAACTAAGCACTCACCAGTCAAGTATAGCCTCATCTCAAAGATTTACCCTCTGGTTCATTCGGTTGTGAACAAAACAAAAAAAAGACTATTTGACCACAGCTCTAGTGTGATGCTTATTCAAACTGTTGTGGAGCAATAAGATCATTATGGTGATATAGTTGGTTTTGAAGCTGATGAGACAAGTCTAAATTTGTGTACCTGTTAGCAGACTGACTATCAGTCCAACCACCACCACAGTGGTGGAGTTGTGAGCACTGTACCACATGTAGGACAACGAGTAGAGCGCCTCCACACCTGTCGGCCTGAAGGAGAGGGGCAAAAGGAAAAACAAGGGAACATTAGACCTATCTGATGATCACTGTGTGGCTGACCATCTGCAGTCTACCTGTAGTGTTCAGTGACAGTGATGGAGCCACCACAGATTTTTAAGGTTAGTTCTTGGGAGTCATGTGTTACCTTGGCTTGGCTGTGGTGGTGCCGACCAGTGTAGTCATGACAGTGGTGGTCATGTTGTCAAACAGGGGCAGGGTAGTGGTGTTGAGTGGGGGCACTGTGCTGGCAGCAGACATACGCATTACGAAGTTGCCAATGCCAATCCAGAAGGCCATGGCGAGGCCTGCGACTAACCCAACTACTGCACCCTGAGGAGGTAACAGATGGGTTTATTCAAACCTCAACGCAAACCAAACGTGAAGTCATGTTTGTGACCGTGCGTCACTGCAGTGTGAAATCTTCATAGGAGACTGTATTATCACTATAACCATCTCCCTTCCTCCCACCAATTATCATTTAGCAAATTGTGATTTTATTCTCCCACCATTCTCTATTGCATTTATTTCAAATTAGCAGACTCACAGTAGGGTTTGCCCAGGGAAAGAACATTCCCAGACAGAAGAGGCCCAGCAGAGGACCACCCACCATCCCAAAGATGCTGAAGGCTGCCTGAGGGCACAGAGGATAGAGAGCATGGCAGTGCAATCACTGACTGACTCTTTTCTTCAGGTGCTGATAGTGTGTGTGGTACTTAACTACAACCACATTTTATGATGTGTCACAGCTTCAATTAAATAACTTTTCTTCATGTGCAACACGGAGCATGTCAATAGTTTGTTACCTGCAGCACAGATCCCATTATAGAGGCGAGGTAGGCCATAGCCAGACACACCAGGCCGTAGACCAAAGCTGTGGACCAAGTACATGACAAAGACATATTTAGTGCCAACTTACTGTTGGGAGGAGGTTATACACTGCATCAAATAGGTTCAAGTATGTACTAAACTGACTTTGAGCACTGCCACTTCTTTATAATCACAGTATAATGGTAACAGGATGTCCTCATCCAGTGTCAAAGGCTGGTATCGGGTGGTTTCATGCACAGCAACACAGAGTGTAGCCATCATCGACTCAAAAACTCTACCAGATTTTTTTCGTAATGCACTGCACAGCGATTCAATTGTCAAGCATAGGTCATACATCGGATTGATTTTAATGACTTAAATGTACTCGCACTGTGCAGGTCTATTATCTTGGGAAAAAGAAGTATCGGATCGGGACTTGCCATCAGCAGACAGTCAATATTAAATGTCTCAGATCGGGGGCAGCAGGAAATGCAGTGGCCACAGCAGACTTTTTGTCTCACTACTCCCGAGTTTACCTCGGTGATAGTGGGTCGACCCAGGTGAATCAAAAAGTGACAAAGCAGTATTCCACGTTATCAATAATTTACAAAAACTTTGCGTGCAATAGTCCACCTTCCACCCCCCCATGACCCCTAAAAACGGAAACACTCCTTGGAGATTCTCGCTGTGCTTAAACTCGTCTGTCCTTGTCTCAGTCCTGCTATTTTCACCACTATAACATATAGAGTTAACTAGATGGTATTTAAAAACACTGACCTGCACATCACTAGCAGTTAATTCAGCACACCCCTGCTGTGTGAGGGTGACTAACGATTGCTTTTCAATAATGTGGTGTAAATAAAATGACTATTCAGTGAAATCAAAGTCCTATGTTGCAAACAGAATGAGCATATTTATCTCATGATCATCCAGAATGATATGAATTGACTTGAAGAAACATTATGGCTACAACACAGATATGTCAACTAACTCTGGGTGGAATTAAAATCTGTTTCCATCACATTATTTGTACTTTCCATAATAACATATTTGGGTACGTCCCTAATCTAGTAGTGCATGACAAAAAGCCTTAGAGCACTCATCTTACCGAGTCCCTTGGACAGCAGCGTGGCTTTAGCTTCTGTCATGTTTGGAAAATGAGGTTTAATCAAGTCCTCCATGGTTACTGTTGCTAGGGAGTTAAAGGCTGATGAGATGGTGCTGGGGAGGAGAGAAAACAGGGCTGAATGAGTGACTGTGATTTTGTAACACTATATGGCTCGACTGTATGGCACAGTCGTTTAGGAAAGCGCGTAGATACATAAATGTCTTTATTTCTTGGGAAACACAGTGAGATTTCCCATTACATTTAAAAAGAGGACATGTTAAAGAATACTCACTTAGAGACACACCAATAATTTACAATTTTATGTTTTTGACTTGCTGAATGTCCAAGAGCAGTGATTAACTATGTGCATGGCAAAGTCATAAAACAAAGACACTAAACTTTACTCTCTTAGTCAAAGACCTTGAAATTAATAACAAAACATTAATTTAATGGACAGCAGCTCTTTGATGCTTTTATACTCAGCTCATGAAATAATCTCATCTGTCAATTAGGCATATTATTGCCAAGCTTTATTATTTCAGGACTGACTGGGAAAGCCAAGAATTATAAATTACTCAGAACAACCAAACAACATGCTGTGATAAACCAGGTGGGAGTTCAACAACTGGATGACCAGTTGTGAATCAGCTTTGTTCTTATATCAACCTGCTGACTGATCGTGAACAAACAGCAACCAAATACACTTTCCAATCTCTGTATCTGGGTCATTTACCTGAGAGCTCCACTGAAGAGACAGGCCACAAACAGTCCTGCCAGCCCGGGCAGATCCTTGAACACGTCCATCACAAAGTACAGCACCATCTGAACAAAGCAAGTAAACATTAGGATGTCCCTCCAGAGCCAAGACTGACCAAAACACTCAATATTCACTACTTTGGGGAACTGTGACAACAAATTAATGTCAACCTGGTCATTAGTTTTGACGTAGCCCTTGTCCAGGGGGCTGTCCTCTCCATAGCGAGCAAACATCACCAGACCCATCATACAACCTAAACACAAGACGATCTGCTGGCAGGGAAAAACTACATAGCAGGACCTGGAAAAACAAATGAAAGACACTGTCAACAATGGAGACAAGATGACTGACATTGTTAACAAGGTACACATGAAAAGTAAAAGTAACGATATAAATACGCAGGACACTCTCATCCCACATCCCCTTTTTGATTAAATTTGGGAAGAAAACTCTGGTTTGCTCACAAGCCTTTATGATGAACGAAGAATCCAAAAATAGAGTCTCCTGCACTGTTAATGTGTAAAGGTTTGAAATGGTACGGTTTTTTAGTGAAACTTCATGTGATTGGTAAATACTGGATAAATGTGGTGAGAATACTGCATGAGAGGTATGAGTGTTTGTAAGCAGATGTTTTGATATAGTTTTCCTGTAGTTAAACATGGACCCCTTTTACCTCAATCAAAAATTTTCACTGTTTTAGAATTCTTTGTTCACCGTGAAAGGATGCAAGAAAAAGAAAGTATTCTTCATGAATTCAATGTAACACTATGTGAGTAACTGATATACAAATCAACATACTGGGGGGGGATAGTGCTCCTTTAATATGGGTTAATACTCCGGCTGCACAATTTATTGTTTCAGCATTGACATCAAGATGTGCGCATGTGCAGTAGTTGCATCACAGGATATACAATGTCATGTCATTAACTCAAACACGTCATGCTACATCTTTTTTGCTGCTTAATTAAAAAGGAAAATCTCGCACGGTTCTCATTTTCCGTGACTAATGTTACTGGCTGTGTCTTCCGCTCAGACAGGTTAAGTGTGTTTGTGACGTAGTCTGGTGGTATTTGATATGGTAAGTGAGACTCTCATTCAACTGTGAGTTTGTGTTTGTGTTTGTGTGTGTGTGTGTGGAAAAGTAACCTATCTGAACCCTAACCGGGTGAGTGCTACAGACACAGTGAGAATGCACATGGTTTTTGGAAGCCACAGTAGTCAGCATAAAGCATCTAGATAAGCTCAGGTTCCGGTATAATGACTGCTGAAAGGGCTACGTTTTGTGTTCTCTGCGGAGGAGGAGGAGGAGGAGGAGACGAAATAAAGCCTCAGTAAATTGCAACAGTATCACAGTGTTGTCCAACCACTCTTTACAGCAAAGTTTTCAGACTGTAAAAGCTTGTTACCAGCTATGAGCCAAGCTAAAGCTAATTGAGCTAGCTTAAAGAAACCAGAGGTCTCCCAAGGTTCAGAACTGCAAGGCTGGAAAGATAACTTTAACAATAACGTTAATTTACAAGAGAAACCTGTCTGATAAATAGGGCTGTACCCAAATATTCGGATATTCGAATATTCGTTTCTATGGGTAGGTATTCGTTATGAAAATTTGGTATTCGATATTCGTTTTTTTATACTTTTTTTTTTTTTTAATTATTATTATTTACTTATTATTATTTTTTTACATATTTTTTTGGTGCTAAATGTAGTCTTTTTGTTGTTGGTAAATGTAGGTTATCAATAAAAATCTAAACTTTTAAATTGCATTGTTAAAAATGTGAAAATATAGTATCGCCTACCAACGGAGCGCACGGCACGCTTGAGCGTATCCGTCTGAGACTGTGGATCAATGCCAGGTTTTACCACTGTATCACTATTCCCTCTAACTTGTAGCTGTTTTTTCATTATCTTTTGAATTTAATATGAATTATGGAACAGTTTTTGTCAACGTCTGTTTCCCCTGTTTTGTACAACAAATTATTGTTTAAAGTTTCATTAAGTTTCTTTTGGAGTGCGACACAAGTGTGTTTTGAAAATGACCGCGGACTGTCACCTGCTCAACGCACCAGCACCTTCAGATGCCATGACAGTAATAGATTATAGATTTATAGATTTTAATAATAATGTTAAAATATCATTTACAGAGTGATTTAACAGGCGATCACTGCTGCCCGACCCACAGGTCCATTTGCGGTTCCTGTTGGTTACGGGTCGAGCTGCGCATCACTACTCAGCTCAGTCTATAAAGGCTGTACACAACAGTAGACATTATATTCTATTCAGGCCGGCAGAACCAGCAGCGCATCGGCTCTACAGTGCACGGCACTGCTGATTAACCATTTTATTGCAGCACAGAGTGTCTGCCAGCAACCAATTACTTGCAGAGGTTCCTACAACTTGTTTCAATGGTTCCGATTTAATCAGAAGACAAATTAAACAAAGCAAAGATCCGGTCGCCGCTTTGCAAAACTCCGCAATACAATTAGGTCTGAAAAACCCCGGAGGAGTGCTTCACATGGGGGCTTTGAAAGGAGCCGAGCCTGTGCGTAAAACCGGCGAGAGCAGCACGGCCACGGCACAACACTGACGGTACTCACATGACGGCCTCTTTCTCCGAACGAGAGCTGAGGTATCTTTGGACCTGGGCCTGGTTGACCCCATACAGTGCCAACATCAGGAAGACTCCTCCTACACCCAGCGTCCAGAAGGTGTGGCGCTCCAGAGGGTCGGGGTTCAGGCTACACAGGCAGAGAGTTAACACAATATGAACATTCAAATATTGATTTCTACCTTTATGCAGTACAACATGTAAAGGTAATGAGGAATACCTCATTCTATAGCACTTAAAATATGCTGACTACTCACTCTAGTCCAGCAATGCGGCTGCCATTGACTGCTTTCCTCCACACCTCTGCTATGCCCCCTGCCTGATTGGCCCCCACCACGATGACCGCCAGCTGACCTGCAAACATCACCACCGTCTGGAATACATCGGTCCAGATCACCGCCTTCAGACCCCCCTAAGACACAGGAACAGTGGATTCTCTTTAAATCACACGATCTTTACAAAGGCGTGACCTGATCAGAGCCAGGATGTACTGACAACAAACAGAATGAGTGACAGCTACATTCCTAGACTAACTGAAGAGGATGGTAGGGAAAAATGTAGACATTACATCTAAGAGAAATTGATGATTTTTCAGGAAGATTTCTAATCAAGTGTTGGTGGATGTCTTGGGAGAGGGGGCTGTTATTCTGCATTGTGATCACTAGTTAACTAAAGACATCTCCTGACTACTACTACACTTGACATGCTGCTGTGTTGTGCTATGGCATGCTGGAATTTGTTATTTACGTGACAACACCTGAACGCAACACAGGCTCGCTCCGCTGTGTGTACAGTGCCGTGCTGCGCTGCTGTGCGAGCAGTGTGTTTGACTGTGCATAACAGCAGTCTTTTGATGGTCATTTACACACTGTCCATAACAATAACTATGTCAGGTCAAGTCAATGCCCCCTAATATAGTGTAGGGGAAACACTGAATCAAGCAAGAAGACTAATGATACCATTTATGTATTATATTGTAATCGCAATATTGTCCACTCAAGTCGCAATCGCACATTTTTATCAGCTCGTGCAGCACTCCTGACTACTGTAAAGTTTCTTCATCTTTTACATCTTTGTTTAGTTTTACAGACATTTTACTTTTAGTTTAAAAAAGCTGATCTTTATGTCATTATTGTTTAACTTCTGCTGTAGAAAATCAAATGGAGTAAAATAATATTCAGTCAGTCGTCACTGAAGAAATTGGAAAGATTTAGGGACTCACCAGAGCAGTATATAGAGTACACACCAACCCCATGGCCAGCACTGCCCCCCACAGGTCAAAACCTGTCACTGCAAGTACACAGAGTTGGAGCATTACCTACCACTGCAACACAAGTTAGTGTGAGCATCATAGAACTACAACATGTCAATGTGAATTAGGAACTGTAGGCACCTGTTTGTGCAAAAAGTGGTATAATAATCCTGTGGTAAAATATGACAAAAAATATGCTTCTCTTACCTGCATTGAGTGCCAAGGCTGGGGCATACAGGACCACCCCCATATAAATGACCTGCAGAGAAAGAGCAAAAAAAACCTCACAAAACTAGAGCTGATCTCAGTTCATATTTTGAAGCTAGCTGACTTGCACATGTCAGATTATTACTGCTTAACTGTAAAACATTCTGTGTCTTTAGGAGAGAAAGAAGTTTGCTTTGACAGGTCTCACTGACCTCAGGAAAGTTTTAACAGGACAGATTGGGTCTTTTAAAGTGGGGTTGTATGAGCTACTTATTCATAGTCAATGTATTACACAGTAGATGTCAGTCGGCACACCCCCAGTTTGGAGAAGCAGGCTGGAGTCCAACACAGAAGCTATGCAATGTGAAGCTAACGCTATATTTAGAACACTTTTACAGCTTTTACTTAATGTCAGACTGAGATTTCCAACTGGGAAATGAAGCTCATATATCGCTCCCTGAAAAGCCAGACTTAACTGAGAAAAGCAGTGATGTTACATCAGCAAACACAGGAGCTGGAGCTGGTCTACTGCTGCCTCAATTAGTTATTTTTTTGTTATTGTATGACTTTGGTGTGTGTAAGGGTTAGTTGGGATTCACTGAAGTCACACTATAACACAAACTAACAAGCTGATTGAGGCAGCAATAGACCAGCAGCTCCTGTGTTTAGTGATGTAAAAATACTGTTTTTGTCAATGGAGTCTGGTCACTTTGACAGGAGCACTGATAGGGAACTAAAGCCATTAACTGCTACCTGTTGGAACGGGTGGTCCGATGGCATGGTAAAGTAGTGAAAATGCTAAACTAAACTTAAACCGATACTGTTATTTTGTTTTTGCTGCCTCCCTCCACACCAGTAGACTGCTTGGCTTCCACGTCAGCACTCCAGTCTGCTTCTCCAAACTGGAAACTTGCTGACTGCCATACATGGACAGTTTTATCTTTTATTGGCCAGCATAAAAATGGTATTCCTTTTCTTACTTAATATTTTACTATCTCACCTGCTAACTTTAGTTACTGACTTGCTAAACTAAATGGGAACTTGCAATAAAATAATTTTACATCATGCACTGTGTCTTGTCTTTACTAACTGTCCGTTTAGGTGACATTATGCCCAGGGTGATGGTCATTTTATCAAAATTAGCACCAATTAGATCCTCAATTCCTGCAAGTGTTGGCATAAGACAGCCCAGAAACTAATGAACAACAAAAGTATGATACAAACAAATATACCATCTGAAAGATGAAGGTCACAGTCCCACATATGCGAACCGTCTTGTTAAAGCGCAGTTCCAGATACTATCAAAGAGAGAGAATGTCAAAAGGAAAAAAGAGTTAACAAAATCACAAGGCTGTTTAGCATATCATCTCAGTCATTCTGTAACAGGGTCAGTGCTGTCGGTGTTTATTCTCAGAACTGCCAGTTTACTGCTTACAATAGCAAAGCCAGAATTTTAAGTAATTCTTTGTTGACAGGACATTCTTGCAGTACTGTTCTCTGGCAAATGAGTAATGAAGTGTCCTTGAGGTTTACGAGAGGAACAGTCTGGCTGTAGATAAAGACCCTTAAAGATGATCAGTCTTGGGAAAATAACTTTTGTTTCTGCTGAATGTTAACACGCCAAGGATACAGAGATAAGAGGACATATACGAGTTTTAAGAGGTCATACACGAGACAGACAAGTGAAAACAGAAAAACTGCAAACACAGACAAAATGGATACTGTCTAGTCAAACTATCCATGCATGTTGTGTGTTAATTCTCTGCTTGCGTGTACCTCATAGGCACTGGAGAGGCGCAGTCGGTAAAAGACTGGTATGAAAACATGAGCTGGGATGAGCAGGCCCAAAAAGTAGGAGCAGCCCAGGAACCAGTACTGAGTCCCGAAGGTGTACACCTCGGACGGAGCACCCAGGATGGCCACAGCAGACTGGAAAGTGGCCAGCAGGGACAGAGACACAGGCAGGCAGCTCATGGAGCGGTCAGCCATCAGAAACTCCTACAGCAAACAAAATGGTAGTGTCAGATGTCTCTAAAAAGTCAAACTGTGTGGCCCATGAAAGCTGGAAATTAACCCTGTGGTCTTAAAATGAGTGGAATGACATTAAGGCTGTCAGAAAAGAAATGGAAGATAATCTTTATTGTGTCTACACATCAAAGTCTACCTGTGTTGTGCGCTGGCGCCCACCAGAAAAGGCGTAGAAGAGGCCGATGCCAGCTGAGGCCACCAACAGCAAGGCAAAGATGACATAGTCCACCGTGGTGAAGTGCATTTGGATTACCTCTCCCATGATGACAGTGGATGTAGGGGGTGGGGCTGGGAGAGTGAGGGCTGTTGGAAGTACGGCCTCTGGGGCTGATCACGACATCAAAGCTCTTCACCCATATGGAGACTCACAGAGCTGGAGGAGGAAGAACAGGTGAGGGGGTGATCGAGTTAACGTCTCATTGAGACCTGGGAGAAGTGGCAGGACTGTGCAGACACAGTGGTTCAGATGAGCATCGCCACGATGATGGAATTTTGAACTTCGACCATGAAAAAATATCAATAATTGATAAAGTTTTTAATGCCACAGGGAGAAATTGACACTGACAGAATACAATCTAAAATTTGATTTAAAAGATAATTATAAAGAGGCTATACTTGATGAGAAGCAGAGAGCAGCAGAATGATCGTAGTGAACATTAACAATAGGTTAATGCTGGTAGCAGTGTACTGATACTTTGGAAATTAATAGTGGAACTGTATCAAATATTCAGAATAGAGATGTATCTATCCACATGATTATTATTTGATAAAGCTTACAGTAGGGGCTGGCTCAGGCTTGTCTTGGACCAGCCCTTACTTAGGCTGCTGTAGGCCTAATCTGTCAGGGGACCTCCTCTGATATACTCTCTTTCGCCCTCTCAGATTCTGAAAAGTTGGTTCTTCTCCATTTTATTTCATGTTTATTTTATGTTTTACTTCAAAGCACTGAGAAAAATTGGGTCTTATAAATAAAACTGATTGATTGATTGAACTGATTACCAACTGTAGTGGCATTTCTCCATGACCTTTAACTTTCTACATTGCTTCTCTGCTTACTGGCTTACTAATTTTCATACACTCTTAATAGCAGCAGATGATGTCCGGATGGTGGCATATGTTTAAACATATTTCTGCATTATGTTACAGCTTCTGCATTAAATTATAGCTGCTGTGGGGCAGTGAGCTGGGACCAGGCATTTTAGGGACAAAGAACAAGGAGGTAGAAGAGGAGGAAGACAAATGATAAATACACAAGGGTCTGTCCGCAGAACTGCCCAGGCCAAAATTATTTCAAAACTAATCACATTGAAAATATCTTTGAAATCATATGTCTCTAATCCACACAGCACAATGCCTGAGTAGGCTTCAGCATGTTTATCCTGCATCAGCTGGGACTGAGACCTGCAACCTTAGACACTAGGAGCAAGTCATGATCTTATTAAGCTACCTGCTATGTCAGCTAAATCTTCATAGTAAGACTTCAACAATCACCAGGGTTGCGTGCAAAGGCAGATTTCAAACTGGTGTTGAAAACTCAGTACACAAGACAAAATTCTGAGAAATTATGTACTTCATCTAGATAATACAGAGATGTCTGTAATTTATTTTTTACAAAGATCGATTGTTTGTAAAATTAATTACAGACATCAATTGTTCTAACCCCTAGCCCTAACCCTAACTGAGAAACAGATGTTTAAAGATGCTCTTATTTCCATGGACTGCAACAGTGTACATGAGGACAGAGATAAAATACTGTTAAAAAAATCTGTTTTTGAGATACAGTTCTTAAATTTACCACACTACCATGACACTACTTTTTCTCCTGTGAATAATGGAGATTTATTTAGTGAGAATTTGCAGTCTTTTTTTACAGTTCTGTTTACACTAAAACATTATGTTGCACTGTAGGCTCAACTTTTTGATCATTCAAAGTAAGACTGGATCATTCATCGAGGACAGTCTGATGATGCTGTGTAGCAAGCTTGGTGTCAATTTAGAGACAGAGAAGAAAAGGAATGAGAAGATGAAGGTAGAGAAGATAGAGGAGAAGGAAGAAGTAAGTAACTCGGGAAGAAGTACCCGAGTAAAGATGTGCGAAAAACCAGAAACAAAACATATTCCAATAAATTTATTGATTATGAGTCTCAATGCTATGTCGCAGGACCAATTAATTTAAAGAAATGAGACATTCAAATACCATTTTAACAATTTACAAATTTGATTACAAAGGCAGAAGTTACACATTTTTTTCCCAACTGTCCAGAGCAACATAATGCTGGAGGGCTCTGCATTAACGCTGCATTGGTCACAACTGTAGGTAGGGTGACTAGGTCCCAATAAACCAAATGTGGGACAAGGAGTAGGTTTGTGAGGGACAATGTGGGACACCCACCCCCAGCGCGAAGTTTAGTCATCAGAGACTAAATACATTCATCATAAACTATACGTAGTCTACTGTATATTAAAATCAGACTGTTTTGTTTATTGAAGTATTTAGCAATACAGAGACTTGTGGTCAGTAGGATGTGAGGATTGTTATAATAACATCTGTACAGATGTGAAGCCCTGACTGTATCTGACTGAGCCTTAATGAAAGCTGTTGTCTTGTATTTTTTTTCCTGAAAATATGAACCTTATAGTCAAGCACAGTTTATTCAGCCTGTGTAGCTGAGGGGACAGGTCAAACTGATGTGATGCTGATTTACAGGAGAATTCATATCAAATGGAGGATAAACCATGAACATAAACTACAGATCACCTGTAAAGCATTTTAATAAATTAATCTATCATAATTAGTAAAACAACTGGAGACTGAGAACAAACTGATATATGGCTCTGAATGAATTGACATCATTCCAGACAGGACGTAAGTGACACTCGCGCCGCACCGCGCTAGTGTCATCAGCTAACGAGTGTCACGTGCTGCGATCAAGGAGGTTGAAATAGTTGATAGATGGGGCGGGAGGGGCGAGGGGCGCTTAAACGCACAATAATGAGCGGACATGGCAACCATGGTGCACTTGCTTCGTACTGCCTGGAACATGCCATTTGGATTGAAAATGGGGTGCAGAATAATTCAAATACGATTATTTAAATGTAAATAAATTTATTTAATTTTTAATTACATTTTATATTCAAAATATTCAATTAAATATTATGCAACAACGTTTTGACTTAAAAAGAGTTGAAAAAAGTGGGGGGGCAAAATATGAGTTTTGCCCCCCCACCTTGAAAAGTGGAGGGGCATTTGCCTTACTTGCCTATAGGGGTAGGCACCAGTGCAACCATCGCCTTATACATGAAAAACATCAGACAGAACATATGATTTACATTAGAGATGAGAGAGAGATGTTCAAGATGGAGAGGACAATAAGAAACTATGAGAGTATGTGTCACAGGCAGGCTGCGTTAAAGGCTTCAAGTGAGGAAAGGGGAGGAGTTCTCTTCTTCAAAAGTACATCTATTCTGAAACAAGTCTGATGTTGGTTTAACAAAGCCACCTCGAAATTTGTCTTGAGTATAGATTGTTGTCCATTTTCAAATACACACGCTGTATAGGGCTCAGTTATTCTTCTGTTTAAAAAAAATGACTCAAGTTTAATACATTATTGCAAATGGTTAAAATGACACATTTTTAGTTTAGAATTCTTAAAAAGTCATTAAACTTACTGTTTCTGAAACTAAACACACACTTTATCATCCGCATCTACTTTTATTGCTTGCTTCTGAACTATAGCAGGAAAAACCAACACCATTATTACTAAATGCACTTGTCAGAGAAAAATACCAACAACAAAGTCATACATGTAGCCGTCACTAAAATAAGACAGAAAAAGCTATAAAAGAAAAACAAAATAGGACTTACCCTATTTGCTGAATTCAAGCTGCTGCTGGCTGGCTGACAGTGACACACACCGGCCACTCAGATTTAAGGCTCACTGGAGGGGAGTATCTTTGTCACAACCTCCAATCACGGTCACTGTGGAGGCAGAGGAGAATTTGCTTGATCATTTACCACAAGTAAGAAAGGGATAAGAAAATAACCTGTCACAATATTGTTGCACATGATTCAATACCTGTGCAATGTTTTCCAGTAACAGCGGGGTGTTGTCTTTTGGGTGCAGATCATTTTAACCAAACAGAACCCAATCCCTTGTTATGTTTTTACAAGAGACACGTAACAGTGTTCACTTTAGGGAAAATAAGTTTTTAGCTCCTCGCTGTGCTCATCTGAAAATAACTCTCATATTCCACTACACACAAGAACATGTTCCCCACAGTGTGGTGTTAAGCTGCAGTCTCCTACACTACTTCTGATGAGGATGAGCACAGGGGCAGCTGACTGCAGAGAGGTGAGGGGAGAGTTAAATGAGGTTAAAAGGAATGAGGAGAGCTCTGTGCTATAAAAGATCACCGGAATGGAAAAGAAATGATGGAAAAATATGAGGTGGCATGTGTTGATCAGAGATTAGCTGTGTGTGCTTGCAGGGAGTGGAACAAAGAAACACCTACACAGTATCAAAACATTTGGTTTACGACATTATGGTGGATTGGATTTGTTTAAGGCCAACAGCTGAAGCCATTGTGAGCTAAGCATAACAGTTACTTTAAACTGAATTTTTCACCTTATGTCTCCAGCAGTGCTTTCACACAGACTAACACAATTAGTCTGTCTGAAAATGAACAGGAATCTCCAAATTCTACTCAAGGATCAGACTCATTTGGCAGGCCTTTCGTTAGTCATATACAATGCGGTAAAAATTGAGGATTTTTTTTCTAAAGGGAGTCCTGGTCAGGAGAGACAAGTGTCAAACAGCCCTGTGCCATTTTGGGCCTGTGATCGATGTGAAACAATATCATCTGCCCATTGAACACAGTCGGTTTTTCCTTTTGGCCATATAAGATTAAAACAACACATAAATAATGCAAGTACTTGTAACTGCTTAAGTGCAGTAAAGTTTACTTTAAACTGACTCCACTAACACTCATAACAGCACATGTGGAAAGTTAACCTTCAGGACCTCCTGTCAGAAAGACCTTTCTGGGAGAAATCTTTCATTTTAACCCAAACTGTCATCTTTTTCATAAAACTTCAGGAATATCTGTCTTAAAGTCCTGAAGGAAAACACAGATTAACAACTCCACAAAAGTATAACATTCAGCTCAGTAATAATTGTCAAGGTTCAGAGACAAAATTGTTTTTTGCTTATCACCCATTATTAGTGTTAGCATGTTTAGACTGCATAAATTAGCCTAGCGGCTTAACAAATTACATGTAACGTTATTGGTTTTCATACTCACCAGAGGTTTAAGTCACTGTATCTCCTAAGACTGAATTTCAGCCTGCACGCACTGTTTTACAGCTGAACATTGTTGAAAAAAAGCAGCTAATGCTGCTGTAGTGAGAAGTTAGCATTGTTAGGATGAGATGCTGACCAGGCAGGTAACGTTTTGTCATGTTTTATCTCGTAACAGCTTTGTTCCCAAGTAAATAATATAATCCTCATCGTCTTTCTCTGTGCTGCTTACCGTCTACCTGCCAAATAAAAGAGGCAAGAGATCTAGGCCCTACCACCGAATCCAGCTTGTTCTAGCTGAAGCGCTTGTTTGTTTCCATTTGGCAACTTCTACGTGTCAGCAAACTGTCTCTGTAGTAACCAAAACTCTGCAAGGATTTGCATGTGAGACTGTGAGTGTGAGATTATGTTTGTATGTGTGTGTGTGTGTGTGTGTGTGTTCTTCAAATATCAGTAGTTTTCTGTACCGACAGGCCTGTCTGTGTGATACAATGTGCTGGTTTGATCAAGCGCTGGCCAAAAGGAATGACCCCATTAAATCCCACTCTTATCATTATGGCTTATTATCACTAATCTACCTGGGAACAGAAGCAACTGCCAGCAGCTCATTTAATTCAAAAACACCCATCACGTGGAAGTTTCAACAGAATGCATGTAGCTCTTTAATGTTAAAGCCAGAGGCAAGTTCATTCATTATGAAAATCCATTACTACTGCGTCAATCTTTTGCAGATTCTAGTCACTGTGGTTCAAGGCATTTTAAGAAATGTATTTAACAAATAAGTAAAGATCTCCTACAGTACGTATAAGTTAGGAGTGCCTGCAGTATTTATGGTGGGGACCTTGTTTTGCTGTCTCACAGAAATCTTTGCTCCTGTTAATAAGTACAGGCTGGAGGTGGCAGCCCTTTGTTGCAAACCTTTGATGCCATTCCGAAATGGGCTGCATCAATGTGAGAAAAAGGTTAAAACCTGACTAAGTACAAAGGGCCCTTTGATTAAAATCCTTCCAGTGCTCAAAACAAGAAGCCCACTGGCTTCACACTGTGGGGTCCATGGAACATTAGTAAGGCAAAGCTACTTAAAATGCCAAACTGACTTGTGCCTGTTCAGTTAAGGTGTGGGACACTTCATGTCAGTACAGTACACCCTAAGTGGGCAGCAGCACTCTGAATGAACATCTAAAAGGTTGACTGACAGTCTACTTGAAAATAAAAGGCCAAACCAGAGGCAGGAACAAAGCTGACCCATCTCAAATGGATGGCACTACTGTTGACCTCATGGAAATCAAAGCAAACTGTTATTATCCTATTAGGCTAAACACAAATCCCTGTATCCTGTACACAAGAGTGATGACACACTATTGTAGCTCAACATGCAGAATACTGGTACTGCAAAAATAATATTAAGTAAGAATAAACTGCAAAAATAATGGTTTAAGAGTAAAAATCTATCATAAAATAACAGTGTATTCATAAGATCCTTTACAGCGAACCCAGAGAAAACCTCCATCTCTAGTCTTTAAAGATGGTGCACACGGAAGGCTGCCCCCCCCCCCTGAAAAGGTGTAACCCCCCCCCTCGAAAAACAGTACCAAAAATCCCAGCATGCAAAGCTTACAGAACTGCTTCATTTTATGAAAGGCAAATGTGATTTTCCTCACAACCATAGAACCAAGTGCCACAGTCAGACCTCGAAGCACTACGGTCCAACTGAACTGACCTTTACAACACAGACACTCTAATGGTATAGACTTACTGAGCCTACAGTCTGCAGGCTATTTCCATACTATATGACAAGATGAGCGACAGAGCTTATGTGCAAGTAGGCACTCATAAGGGATGAGTATTTGAAGAGTTTTAAGTTAGCATCAGCCACCTGCCAAATGCTGGTAAAATATGTAAGTGGCTGCTTAATTTTCTTCACTCGCCAGCCTAAAAACAATAAAAAAAGTGGACGAACAGTTAATTTCCAACTCTGGTATTTGATTCTGGTCTATCTAATAAAATCACATATGGCAGCTGGCATCACCAAGTGGTGGGCCGCAGTACGGTGTGGGACTGAGTGATGGTTTTATCTAGACCCATGACCAATTTCTGATCATAAAATAAGAAATAATCTTCACGGAGCATTTGTTTTTTTCTCCAGGAGCCATGGTTTAAGACCACAGGCACAGATAATCCAATAAATACAGCAATAGCTTCACTCAATTGAGCCAATCCAAACAGTTAACTCTTAACATTACATAGACAGTACACTAGAGAAATTAACAGCATAAGAGATGTGAGAGATTATATGAAGCAACTGACCTGCTATTTTTTCTTTCTAGGAAAGAAGTATGAATAAAAGTAGTTTTCCAAAGCAGTGCCATATAAATTCAATGTGTGTTTGTATAAAGTGTCCTCATTTGAAAAATGACTGTAAATATTGTGGAAATGATGTTACAATGTACGATGTTGAATTCTAACGTTCGGAGATTTGGACCTTTGCTTTAAGGAAATTTTACAATTTTTTTTTTTAAATTTTCTTTAAATCTTAACTTAATATCAGTGCCACATGGGCCTCATGGCATTCACTCTATGTTTTCACTTGCATGATACAAAACAGTAGCCCAAGAGGTGACTTAAATAGCTTGCTGTGAAAGATAGTACTTGGGAATCTTCAGTACAAAAGGAAAATAGCCTACAGCAAGCAATTTGCTTCTGCACCAGTTGTCCGAGGCCTATTTCACAAGAGCTGCGCCTTTTAACCACACATGTGCAAAATGGGCAACACGTTTAACTCACATCCAACAACATCACGACGAGTCCTAGTATTTAAATCAATGCTTCAGTTGAGGCAGGTGAAGGTTCAATCCTTTTATTCATGCTGATCACTTATCTGTCACGTCTCTTCTCCAGCCCCACAAAAGGGAAAAAAAGAACACAAATTCAACTCTGTGTGCAGCACTGCCTGTGTTTTGGTTGGGCTGTGTGTGAGGTAGTGGTGGTGTCACTGCAAATCACACAAGGAGGTCAGGGAGGCTGTGGTTGCCTGGCAACACAGGGACAATGATTGTACGTTACATGAGGTAGTGAGAGCTGAGCTGATGGCACTAGTGCTTTCACCCCTACACCCCCGTCTTGTGTGTAAATGGTGGAAAACAGAAGCCCTGCTGTTTGATGGTGAGGGGGCAGGTAGAGCATGGGAAGGTTTGCAGCTGCACAGGACAGACTGCTGAACGTGATCAGTGCTTTGTAAAAGCCTGTCAAGGCAGTTCAAAGCAAACCGCAGATCAGACGACCAGCACAAACACTGCAGTTAATGTACACAGAGTGTGAGCACCCAAATTGATTATTAACAGCAATTAAAGAGGCGAACCAGAAAAAAAATAACACGTGTTCTTATTGTCCTTGACAGGAGGATACAGACAGTGTTATTTTGTATCAGTCATAGCAACTGTTTTATCTCAATTTAAGGTTTTACAAGGTCAGTTTGCTAAGATTGCCCTTTCCAAATGCTTTTCCAACATTTCATTTACACTTATCTGGATATATATAGATATATAGATATAGAATAATAAAGAATAACAGTCTACAGCCATGCTAGCAGCACAGTGAGGCTGCACCTTGGGCACCCCAGAGCTTTGAGCTACATGCTAAAGTCAGCCTGCTAACATGCTCCCAATAACAATCCTAACCTGCTGTTTTGCAACATATTTTTAACCATGTTCACCATCTTAGTTTAGCACAATGACTGTATTTAAAGATAGGTGACATGACAGCCCAAAAAAAGTTAAATAAAACATCTCGACTGGCCCCTGGTAGCTGGCTGCAGTAAAGGTCATAAACCCCGCCTGCCCCTTCCATGTTAGCATTTGGGACATGAGCCAAACTAAAAGATCGAAGTGCATGTCAAGGTAATTATCACCCTGATACATGTTCAAGTGGTTGTTTTTTTCTGATAAGTACCTTAATCAGTTACCTGAAAGGCGGTGTGATGTCATGAGCTTTAATTGGTTTGCAACTGATTTGGATGAGTGTATGGACGGGACTACGATACTGCAGCTCAAGCCCTCGATCACTACTGCATAAACTCTACCTCAAAATGATATCAGCAATGCAAGATGGCAACACTTGTATCAGGGATATTTTGGCTTCATTTTTAGACAGTGAGAGGAAGTTGAGATGTGTCGTCCATCTTTATACACAGTCTATGTTTTAGCATGTTAGCATGTTAACTTTCTGAATTAGCACTAAAATATATCTGAGGCTAATTGGAATGTTAGTTTTGCAGGTTATTTGGTCAAAAACCTAAGTACTGTCCTAGTCCATCCAGGAGACATTGAGGTATTTCAGTCTGAAACCAAGTGGTGGATAAATGACACCTCCATCCCTAGAGCTAGTTTGGCTAAAAAGATGTTCTAGCCATACACCAGTCCTCATCTCTAAGGCTGAGCCCAGCCCAGGAAACTCATTTTGGCCACTTGTATCCACAATCTCATACTTTCAGACACAACCCGAAGCTCATGCCCAGGGGTGAGGGTTGGAACATACATGGACTGGTAATCACGACAGTCTGGCACAATGCCTGCATCACTGCTGATGCTGCACCAAACTGTCTGTCCATCTCACCCTCCATTTGTAAAATTAAAAATACTATTTAAACACTTTTAATAAAAAGGAGGTGTATTCAATCAAAACTTCCATTTGAACAATATTTACTAGCAATTTTCGAAATAGGATACTTTTAACATACACACACATTGAACTTGTATGGCACTGGAATGGATAGCTCCCTTTCCCATGAATAAAACTAGCTCCAACACAATGACCTAAGGCCTACATTTTAAAGTAAAACAAAACAAAACAGAATCTTTTCCTACAGAGAGAAATGGGCCTGGGAGTGCCCTGTCAGTAGTTTAAGTCTTGGCTGAATTGAGTTTGTGTGATCCTCATGCACATGTGTAGGCGCTCATCGGCAAGCCTGGAATGGTATTAAATGCTGTCCATAGTGGAGGAAACATACTCAAAGCTGTAAGTTGATCCATACATGATCAAGGAGTGTAGTGCTAGTTTGGTTAGAGCAAGGAACACAGTCTGACAGTCTCTCTCTTACACTGTTGTTGTCTCTAGCAAACTGTTCCAACTGCTCCACGAATATCGCCACACAGAGCTACACTGTGCCCCTGAGGCAAAGAGGACTCTGCAGCGTACTTTGGCAAGCAAACAAAAGGTGAGATCTATACTTTCTCAGAGGTGTTGTAAACCTGTATTTTTCAGTTTTACAGAAGAAAATACATCAAGGATGAAGACAAACTGGTTATTTTGGCAAAAAGTATTTCGTTGTAAGTCTGAGCTTTTTTGTTGTGCAATGAGGGACTGTCTCCTACACAGTGTATGAGACAGTCCCAAACAGGGCTACGGTAGTTTGTAAATACTCTATTGAGGACTACTTAGATTTAAAGGTTATTATTAAGATATTCTGGACTGAAAATGTGTCCTGACACAATCAATCTATTTTAATCAATACAATTTTTTTTGTTCCGATCAATTTTATGAACCCGTGAAATGATAATGCACACCATATTTTTAGTACAGCACACAGGAGGGTGTGGGGGGTATCCCTGTGCATACTACCTCCTACATTTAATACACGTGTAAGCAGACAGTATCCTTACACACAGACACAGCTGGGCTACTGTCAGCATCTTTGGAAT
Organism: Epinephelus awoara; assembly: GCA_035609425.1. Classification (NCBI taxonomy): domain Eukaryota; kingdom Metazoa; phylum Chordata; class Actinopteri; order Perciformes; family Serranidae; genus Epinephelus; species Epinephelus awoara. The sequence goes on from CM069305.1 coordinate 10,134,810, forward strand.
GTGTGCAAACACGGGCCCCAGATCTGCTTGTATCTCAGCAACCCAAAAGGCCAATAATTTGAGTAATCATTAAACCTTCAGCTGAACCCTGGCCTGCTCAATGAAATAATTACCAACAGCACAGACTGTGACACAAGAGGCAGACAAACGGGAGGCATTCCCATTTTGTTTTCATAATCAGCAAAGATACACAGCTCCTGAGAAGTGAAATATAAAATTACCACCACTGATTAATGTATCAGCTCTGTAAGACACTGTTGTGACTCAAGAAATGCACGGGCTGTTCCACTGAAGACTGATAATACTTAGCAAACCTTGACATGAACACTTTGTTAGTCTTTTGTGACAATTGTTAACGAGACACCAGATAATACCAAAGGAGAATGGCATGAGGTTGAAGCTTGTGTGTAATCATTAGCCTGCTGAAGGTGTGATCATTCCCCATAGCAGATAACTGGAAGTCATCTTGGCCCTCTCCAGATGATTAGTCCAGAATAAAAAAATACAGCACTGCAGAGTTGCCTCTGGGGAGAAGGAACTGTGTGTGTTTTCTGTGTACCAGTGTCAGTAAATTTGCTTGGTGGCAACCAAAGGTTGTGTAAAATTAAGTGCCTTTTATTCAGTGGTTGCATATTGGACCACGCACCCTGAGATACATTCTTCGTATTAGATTGCTTAGGTCTTGATTCATGAATGAGACAAAGCAGTCAAATATGCCAGAATTCAATGGGACACACTTTGGGACCGGACTGGTGAGACGTGCCGCCATATGATCACTGCACAATAGAAAATGTTACCAACTCTGTCCAACTTTCTCTGAATACTTCACTGTAGCAGTCAGGGAAATATGATTGTAATCTGAGCAACCTGTTTGCTCAATGTCCTACTTTACCCAAACAATGAATGCAGTGACATCAGTTTTTCTTCTAGTCATACTACTACATGACCTGACAGGCAGCCAGCAATTGGCAGAAACAAGTTTGACATCCAGTGCCTCTATTGATTCTCAATAAACAACATCTACGTCATACTTACACTGATGCAAAAATCCTGTAAAACCCAATATTGCCATAAAGCAGCTCTGGTTACTGATTTACAACATTACTGGCAAAACAACCAGAAATACTCAAGGGCTGTGTGATGGGGAGAAAATCAAATATCAGAATCGGTTTTTTTTAACTAAGTATCTTAATGTCGATATTACAACAACATCAAGGGCTTTCACACCATATTTACATGACATTTTTGATAAATAATCATCAGTAATTTGGATATAAGGGATGTCAGTGGTTATCCGCCAAGAATACTTGATCGGTTATGCATGTTGATCTATGGGTAAATTTTGATACTCTTCAGTTTACTGCACTGCGCACCATCGAGGTATAGTGGGAGCTAACGTTAGCTAGTGGCGCCGCTCATTCGACAATTACAGCTTGTAACGCCTTCCTCACCCAACAACGCTACGATGCCCACCCTCCAGTCTCCCTTCAGGATGCCCCAGAGAGTAAGTGGCTCAGTTTTGAGCCACAAGCCCCCCTTTGCCTTGTTAACTACTGTTAGCTCTGTTAGCACTCTTGGCAGCGTCAGCATGGGTAGAGTTACTACCATAGTTGACAGTGCTAAAGGGGTTCTGAGGTTCAAAATGAAGCCACTCGCTCACCAGGGCATCCTGAAGGGAGACGGGAGGGTGGGCAGAATGTTTCTGCAGCAACAGCATCTCACCACCGGGATGGCATTACAAGTGGTAATTATAGATTGTAAAAATAATGGACGTAGCTTAAGTAATGTCACCCATTGGTTTGTGGACTCCTGTTTTGAATTCAGCATTACAGCCGTTGCCATCTTAGTTTTTTGGAGCCAGAAGTGACCATATTTGGGCAAGAGGCTGGCGCTGTGGAGGAGCAAGGGGTGGATCTGACTTAATTATGCATAACTTTAAGCTTTCATAAAATGTAAATATAGGAGTTGTATAAAAAAATTCACCCCGTACAGTTACCAAAAAGAGAGAAATTAGCTATTCTGACCCAAACCATTTTTGTACACGTTTATTTTTGCTGTAAAGTTGGGCATTTTATCATGGGAGTCTGTGGGGTCTGACTGGCTTCCAGGGCCGGCCTCAAGTGGCCCTTCAAAGAACTGCAGTTTTTGGCAGTGGCATGTTGGCTTTCATTTTTCAGCCCCAGAGGTTGCGTTTTGGTAGTAATCACCAATTGAGCAGCGCTGCTAAGTGGCTCCACCCAACCCAGGTGGAGCGCAGTGCAGAGCAATCAAGGCTGTTGTTAGATAACCAGTGAAGACCAGAGGGTGGGCAGTGTTTCTGCATGTTCACGCAGCTAGCAACTGTCAGCAAAGCCAACACATCATAAAATAAAAAGGCACAACATTTACATCACAGAACATTAAAATGTCACCCTTTCTAAATGGACATCGCTTTGAAATGTGGCGCTAAAGCTCACTGGGTCAATGGAGCGCCCGATTCTTGTATTTCACATCATTTTGCTTTTTTTCCCCCTCTTAAAAATGAACTGGTTATTTACTGGTTAATGGGTGTCTGGCTATCGGAAGCAAAATTAACCAAAACTGCCACCCACGGTGGCTAGAACTGCAAAATGCTTAAAAGGAAAATAACAGATCAACTAAAGCTGTCCGGCAAGTTTAGAAAATTACATCACTTTACTGATATGCAGCCTTTAAAAATGGACAACACTTTCGATATCCAAAATTCTAGTCTCATAATGGGATAACGATACATATACCCTAGCCCTACACCGACGGCATAGTTACCATGGTATGGACAGCACAGAAACCTGTTACAAATTTTAATTGTCTCAGTAATCTCACCCAATCCTACAGCCATATTGTGGATATGACTCTAGCTCTTGTGGTAATACAGCAGCCTGGTATTTGCTTTAATTTTCTGTGCTGATACTGACCTTAAAAAAACTGATAGACAACTAGGACATTTCACATTTGCACAATGTTGTCCTGTGAACTTTATACACAGCAGTGCAGTAAATATTTCCCATGAAGTTAGTATTTATTATTTCATGGATAAATTAAAACTGTTTCATCAAACCACTCAGTCAGTCTTTGAGCTATTCTTCAGCCAGGCTTACCCAACAGCTTTAACGACTAAAAGATAAATATTGGCTTTAAAGTTACACATAACAGCGGAGGAATATTTAGTTAAGGATGTCTGTTAAACGTATTATCTACAAATTCAGGCCGACACGATACAAAATGAAGCCATTTAACGCTAAGAATAATGATAAAGAATTAGTGTACGTTACTTTAGCAACATATTCGTGTCCTCATGTGAACACACACACACACACACTGACCTGCTGCTAGCTTGGTTAATTAGTCCCGACATGTCATTCATTTCAGCTGCCGACTGCAGGCGGTTTGGCTAGCTCATAAACGCCTGCTCATGTGGCCATGACACACCGTAACACCGAGTCACTGCCCCGCCTTTTGATACCTATATATCAGCATGAAATATACGACAAACGGGAACAACCATCACACAAACCTGTTTGACGCTAACGCTACCCACGCGCCCACATGGCACGGTGCTGCTGCCCTGTCGAAACTTTCTTCGGCTACCGCGTGCACCAGCGTGAGACTAACACCCGGCACCCTCCGAGCCTACACTGACAACGACACGGACCCAAATCATTTTAATCCTCTTCATTTCAACATCGTTTGAATTTACCAAGTAGCCGAAGCGGCTTACCTTTGACCGCTCCTCGCTGCCAAAACACTGGAGCAACAGTAACCTTGCATCACTTTACACGCATCTGCTTGTGAGATCAGCCAGTGACGCACCGCCCATTCTCCTTGACACTAGACCGGGTGCTGCCTTCCGTGCTCCTCGTAAACTAGACATTCACACTCACCAAGGCAAAATTAAAAAAAAATGATACAAACATATCTCAGACATAAGAAAACCACAAGGAGACACAAAATGACCACTAAGTGACACTAAGCTACATTGCATAATGGCTACAGAGGGCCACAGAACAACTGCAGGCTCTGGTGTAGCACCTGCATCAATTGAATCGTTTTGGTTGAAAATATTTAGAGTCCTTGTATACATTTTGTTTTGTTTTTATGTTTTAAGCCCCCGTCACTATATGTATATTGTTTGTCTCTGCTTCAGACCACTATGTGTTTCAGCCCTCATTGGTCACATTCCCCCTCATTCCTCACAATTTCGACCTTTCCGACAATCGTGAAGGCAGCACAACTCGTGCTGAGGCGGTCTGAAATGAATGTCATTAGAGTACATTGATTTGTGAGTACAAGTTTTCCATTTGGCACCAAACTGAGACGGAATTAAATTCTAAACTAAATGAAGGTGAAACATAAACACAGCAGCTGTGAAGCTGTCGCTATTATTAAAGCAATGCCGCTATTTTGTGTGTGTTGTTAAGTGACATCGACAGAGAAGCACCCGGTTAACGTGTTCATGACGCCAGTCTGCAACCGCTGCTGCGCTGGGGGCAGGGGAAACCGTCATCATGGTAATTAATCACCATGGCAATGGTCACTGATTGATTTTGTAGATTTGATGACAGCGTGCCTCACTCACCCCGCATAACACCATCATCACACCATGTCTGTTTCTTACCTGTTCTTTTCAGCGTCGAAAGCAAGTGTGCGCACACTTTGACAGGAGCATCCTCCGCTGCGTCCCTCCGGTAGATGCCACACATTCACAACACATTTAAGAAATACATCAGTGACATTCATGAAGCGTCCCCGACGCCATCCTCCATTTCTCCCAGTGCGCATTCGGGAAAGCGCAGCTGCATAGGTTGCATCTCTTCCCCCTCCTCCGGCTGGTGACTCATGTGTCTCATTGAATTAATAGTGACACCAGCGTAACACCACAGGGGGGAGAATGAGGCTGTTAACACATTACCATCCACTGACTGTCTCATTTCAGGATTTTATTATTAATAAAACTAATAATTGAGACTGCGCCTGTTCGAGCTGCCACAAATGCGTTTAGGGAAACCATAGTCTCAAGTTGCTTTACCATATTAAGTTCTGTGTTAACAGGTATTTGCTGGCCAATAGTCTAATGGACTATACATTTACACTATTTACTTAACTACTTTTAATGTAGCGTGAACTAGGGCGGCAACAAGTAGTCGACTAATCGATGACTATTCGACTATCAAAATACTAATAAAAATAATAACTGGTGACTATTTTAGTAGTCAACTAATCGGTTTGAGTCATTTTTCATAGTAAAGTACTATAAAAGTAGCCCAAAATACTCTTACGGCAGCTTCTTCCATTCAGATATTGGCAGCTTTACACACTCTCCCATGACGGTGAACTAAAACCTTTTGGCGTGAGTACGAAACAAGACTTTAGATGACATAATTGTGGGGTTTGGGAAAGAGAGACCGACATTTTCCAACATTTTAACAGTTTTTCTTAAAATGATTAGTCGACTAATCGAAAAAATAATCAACAGATTAGTCGACAATGAAAATAATCGTTTGTTGCAGCCCCAGTGTGAACATTTTAGTGACGTTACCATCTGAAACTTCTCCCATGTGCCAAGCTTGTATTCTGGCTGACACATGAACGCTGACGGCCCTATCTAGGGTAAGTGTTTGGTTTGTCTGTTGTGGGCTACTGTAGAACAACATGGAGGACCCTGATAAGGACCTGCTCCTTTTGTAGATATGAATGGCTCATTCCAACATAACCAAAACAACTATTTTTAGTTTCAGGTGATTGTAAACTGATGAAAACTGTTATATTATATTTAATTCTGCAAATAGATGCCCCTAAATCCTATGCACTGGACCTTTAAGCCTTACTCACGCTCTGACGTGAGCTGTTGCAGGATTCTGACGCCAAAACATTTGGATCTTTTACACTATGCAGATTCTCCCCACGGCAAACCCCTCTTCTACCCTACTGTAGGGGGCAGTACACCAAAGACTTATGTCTATAGCATGGTTCTTCACCCATATATGTCCATGCAGTTAGAAAAAAATCTGATCTGCATGGACAAGTGAAACTTGCCTCACGGGACACAAATGTTTTCCCAGGATGGTGAAGGAATAACCCAAACAACTTCTCCTCTGACTAGCTAGTGCTTGTTGCCTCCATTATTTGGGTTTAGCCAAAGGATTGTCATGGTTAGAGTAAGAATGTCCCAGTAAGCCAATCAAAGGCAGAGTAAGGCAAAGCAGGGCAGGTCATGCTTTCCACCCCCATGAGGGCCCGTGTCTGATGGTGTGAGGTCACTTTGGCTGTGCAGACACCCACAACCCCAGCAGATGCATCAAGCATTCGGGTTGCAGGTGCCTCTGCTAACCAAATAATACCAACACCAGAGCAGAGATCCACACATCATTCGTCCTGTGGAAAACAGGGACGACGACACATTATTATTTCTACCACCAGACCTGCTCTTGTGTCAAACATCTTGATTATCACTGCAAAAGTGCTGAATCTTTTTTTATTGTAAAAACAAACTGTATTAACAGTGAATCATAAAGCAACAGATGTTTCATGCTGAAAACTAAAATGTAGTACATGAATTCGCTGTAGGTGGGCTGCTGGTTCCTGCATGCAGGACAGTCCATCCTAATTATTCAATTACTGTCCTATTATATGCAACCAGTATTGATCCATTCCTCTGACAACCTGAGGAATATTAAGTGTAGCAACAAAGCACCCTTTAACAGATGATATATTACATTAAAAGAGATATTGTTAATATTGTTACACTTTTACCGAAGAGCCGCCTGCATCAGTCTGTTGTCAGGGGCACCACATGATGTTTTTCAAAAAGAAGTCAAGAAACTCCACTCTTGGCCATCATTGTACCCAGAAGAATGGGTGTACACATAAATGTACATTAAATATGACTGGGGTAAACCCATCAGCCCCTGCCAAAGAAACATTGTTGGCATTTGCTCCTTTGAATAAAGCATCCTTATAGATGCTGCCGAATGTCCATCTTTCATGAGTTCTTCCTCAGTTCAGTTGTCTGATGATGGCGTTAATGTCTGTGTTGCGAAATCCAGGGTTTCCAAGGTCCTTCAGCAGCCCAGCCTTATCCCTGGCAGCGTGACGAGCAACCGACAGCTTGAAAGGCAACAGGAAGTTGTTGGCAGCTCGGAAGCCCTTACCAACCGAGAAGATCTCGTGAATCAGGTCCTCCAAACAGATGATGCCATGTTTACCTGAGAAATGAGAAGGAGGTGAGGGATGGGAAGGACTGTCAAAACCAACAGATGTTCCATGAAGATGCAAAAGTCGCTGTGAGAAAACACGCAACACCATCTATATAATTTATACAATATGAAATACATACATCCCTGAAGTCAAAAAGACAGGAAGGAAATTGTCTGCCTTAGTTTGAATTGTAGATTCTTGCACAACTTCAAAATTCTGCACTGACGGTTCCCCACAAATGACTCTTTAGCTGTGACCAGAGGTTAACCGTATAACATTACACTACTTTCAACTTTGCAATCTCATGTCTTGGTATTACTATACTGCATGGTGTGGTACTCTATACATTTAAACTATCTGGCTTGCCATAGTACTCTGTTACTGCTGTTACACGGTGTTTGCGAACACATCGATTACATTCAGGGTTCCCACGCACTTTAGTGGACAACATGTCAAAACCATTCCATGACTTTTCAAGCACCAATGATAAAGACTTCCATGACCATTCACAACATATGAACACAAACAGAACTGTAAAGTCGCTGTGAACTTTAAACGCCAAATTTTCATTACATTATTAAAGGCCATCTGCGGACACAGTGCCCACTTGCCTGCTGTTACTCAAACATACCAGATTCAAACTCGCTTCAATTTCCAGGTTGCTGGCATAGATGGAAGGAGAGACAGAGTGCAGGTAGAAAATAGAGAAACGTACGTGATGATGAACAAAATGTCACATCTGGGCATATTAGAGCTACATTACGCCAGCAGCTGCAGAACATAAATTTGCCGTTATCGTGAATTACATGAAAGGTAATCTAAGGAAGATTACTGTAACAATTCATTTCATTACACACAACAAAACTCCATGGCTATTCAAAAACTTTCAAGGATTTCACTCACTCCATGACTTTTTTTTAGATTTTCTATGACCGTGCGAACCTTGTACATTACTTGCCCGCTGCTTGCTTTGTACATGCAAAACAAGAATTTGCAGAGGGCCTCCATAAAGCTAGAAACGGCCATGCTTGCTGGCTTAGGTCAGAGATACACTTGCTTTCAGCTATGCATTTGCTTGTACATAATGGCTGTCTTGTGTCATCTGCGTCCGCTTGGGAGCGCTGTTTGTGCACATCCTCAGAATAGTCAGGGCAGCGTTTGAAGAACGAGAGAAGGATACAGACCATTGCCAAAATATGCTTTCTATGCACCATCTATGATGGTGCTGTTGTTACTTTTTCTGCCATGATCCATGTTGGTCTCAGAATTAACAATACCAAAGCTCCTTAAGTATTGTCTCGAGTGTGTTTATTGTTTACATCATGCAAATCTAGAAGTTCTATGTCATCTAAGTTCTCTGGTGTGCCCTCTGGTGGAATCCTCCAGTAACATTACACATGTTACTGGAGGATATACATAAGCAAGTGTGTGGATAATTCCAGTCATGTCACAGCCTGTTGTCTATGTAAACGCGTAGTTAAACAAGCATATCTCTGACTTTACTGGACACCTGTCAAGGTAAGAGACGCAGCATGCTGCCAAGGACTAAATGCAATGGAAAGATCTCATGCAGCCTTACGTCCCATAGGGGATGAAGAGGAGTTAAGTGGCTAATGTTACGGACAGTATTTGTTGCAATGCTTTGACTCTCTAAAGTTAACTGTACATTACTGCCAGCTCACTCCTGTAAATGCAAACGTCAGTTGTTGACTCGTTAACTGAAACATTACCGTAACATCAAAGAGTCTAATGTTAGTCACGTGGTAATGTTGACATTGTTGTAGCAAGCTTTGCCACATTGACTTGGGTTGAATTTCTTGTTGCAGCTGCTGCAGTCATGAGGTAAGAGGTTGGCAGCTCTGTGCTGTATGTGTTTGTGTGTGCGCAGTCAGTTTCATTTTCATCACTGTTCATTGTAACATTAGCTGGGCGTTTTTTTATTCTCTTGGCTCCTGTAACTTCAAAATCACCTTAAAAACACATTTAAAAAATCCCAGATGCTAAGGCCGGGAGGCCACCTGAATTGCGACACACTGGTGGAAACCCTGGTACACCTGAATTCAAATTTCAGTCTTTCACTGAACTAAGACTAGCCTTGTTAGCTCATTGAAAAAACACTTCAAAATTAACAGAAAAAAACACAACGAACTCACTGTTCCAACATTGACTGACTATGGTTTGAAATAAATCCTTTTTTCACTCCATTAAATGTGAAATATGCTGACTCTGCTAAACGCCCAGAGCGGTTACATTACAGCCTAATTCACTGCTGCAGCCTCAGTTAATACATGGCACATTTTAGAAACTGTTATTCCCATAAATCACTTAAGCCTAGTTCACATTACACGATTTTCAATGCAATTTTGACGTCGCAGAGGATCTTGAGAGCCACCTTGGTTCGGAGGTGAGTCAGCAGATAGTCTGCCCCCCTCGCCTGTGACTGGAACTGGATATCTGGCATGCTAGAAAACTGGAGAAGGCTGGCACGACTGACAAAGAGCATCAGCCAATGAGAGGTGGGATACATCCCACGTCAACACGCAGGAGGACGGAAGAAATGTGAGGAGGACAAGCCGCAGGGTTGCCAGGTCCGCTTATTACCTGCGACTTTAGGCTTTTGTTTTTTTGTAAAGTCGCTTACAAATATTGGTAGTCGATGGGTTGTGGTTTTTTGGGCTTGTTTCTAAAGTGGAGTTGCTTATTTGGGCTTTCTCTCTAAAGGTCGCCTTTCTCTCTCTACACATCTATATCCGTCGCTTCTTTCTAGCTTGTTTCCATAGCCTTCGTTGCTTGTTTCTCTCCCAAGATCTGGCAACACTGACAAACCGACAAGCAACAACAACAAAGACAACAACAATGGCGGCGTCCACAGGATCATGGGGAGCGCGTTGTGTTTGGACCCAGGCCCTGGAAGCAGATCTGATTCAACACTGGGAATAATATCCATGTTATGTGAACTAGCCTTTAGGCGCAATAACATGGGAAAACAGTAACCAGGCTGAAAAATACCAATTACCTTTTAACCAGGGAAACTTAACACACTGTAGCATCCCTAATAACTACACCTTACACACACTAACTTTGGATTTCCTCTTGAGTGTTAGGTTTTTGTTTTTTTTCATTTTCATTTAACCTAGGCATACCATCCAGCTGATTGCACTCACTAATAACTGCGCAAGTTCAGGGTCATTAACTTGAGAGAAACACTCCTGACACAATGCTGGTGGTTTGCCTGCTATCATTCTGTGGTGGTTAAATCACAGTGTTGTAGAGACTTACCCATGTGCTGCTCGATGAAGGTGTTGTCTGTGAGAGGAACTCTCCTCCTGCCGATCCTGGTCTGTCCTCTCTTCAAAATGAGCTCACGAACAGACTTCAAGTTGGGAAATCTGTTGGAAACATGACCACGTGTTAATAATGTGCAGAAACACTTGAAAAATTAAAAACCAAATCAATTTAGTGTAAGCTTAACATTTATTCTACAGTCACTCGTTACTCACCCCCAGGCCACATACGGCTCCACCATCTTCATCATGGCCACTGAGGTCTTGTTGATTTTGACAAAGGCCCCGCTGAAGATCTTCCTCAGTCTCAACATCTGGATCACCTTCATCACTTTGGAACTGACACCTTTGATCCTAAGAGAAGAGGAACATCACACCCAAGATTTGTGTCACCAATTCAGTATCTGACCAAATGTCTCCTCTTCTGTTCCTGAGATATGGTATTTAATAATGTCTTTCGTAAATAAAAGAATTGAGAAAAAAAAATGCTTAACCATAGTATCACAATATCTTTGTGTGGCAATTTCGTATCATCTCACAGTGTAAAAGCATCACAATAAGGAAAGTCAAACAGCTAGAGCTGCTGGTCACTTTACTTGTTTGACTGTGTGAACACAGCCTCCTTCTTTCATTCCTTCAACCATCTCCCTAAAGAGGTAGGTGTTGGGATACTTGTGTATATACCTGGATGACTGCGAATCTTAACCAATATTATCCAAGTCCTTTATAATGTATATAATTAGATGTGTTTAATTAGTGTGGGGTTTTCTTTAGGGCATGCATATGTGCCCTGCAAAATGTTATGTTCAAAATAATACTGTACTATTAGTGTGCACGTGAAGGTAGTCACTGAAAAAAATGTACCTATGGCCAAATAATGTGTAGATAATTCACCTTTCTTAAAAAGATGTCACTCTTTACCATTAATGTTGCTGGATAGATGCAAATAATCAAAGTTCCATGTGGCACAGCTGTTTACATGGCCATGACTATGTAGGGAGAAATTCTGTTTGCAAAAACCTTTGTCTGAGTCAAAGTACTCACTCTCTGATGCGGACGGCGAAGGCTAGCCTGTTCTTAGCAGGAGGCAGAGGAGCAGGTGGCCTGTGCTCAGACCTCCGGATGCGAGTTTCATCACGATGCCTCCTGTGGCTGTCTTTCAAGAAGTCTTCCAACCTCTTAAACTTAATTGCTTTGCCTTTGCATACCTGGAATATAATAGCAATACACGTGTAAATATACAGCAGTACATAGAATTGGGTAGTATGTGCACGGTTTACACTCTCAGGCCACTTTATTAGGTACAATTGTTCAACTGCTCATTGGCGCATTTCGACATGGAGACATGGTGAAGACGACCTGCTGAAGTTCAAACCGAGCATCAGAATGGGGAAGAAAGGTGATTTAAGTGACTCTGAATGTGGCATGGTTGTTGGTGCCAGACGGGCTGATCTGAGTATTTTAAAAAATTGCTGATCTACTGGGATTTTCACACACAACCATCTCTAGGGTTTACACAGGATGGTCCCAGAAGGAGAAAATATCCAGTGAGTGGCTGCTCTCTGGGAGAATGCCAGAGGTCAGAGGAGAATGGCCAGACTGGTTCAAGATGATAGAAAGGCAACAGTGACTCAAATAACCACTCGTTACAACCATGGTCTGCAGAAGACCATCTCTGAACCAGCAACACGTTGAATCTTGAAGCAGATGGGCTACAGCAGCAGAAGACCCCACCAGGTGCCACTGCTGTCAGCTAACAACAGGAAACTGAGGCTACAATTCACACGGCTCACCAAAACTGGACAATAGAAGATTGGAAAAACGTTGCCTGATCTGATGAGTCTCGATTTCTGCTGCAACATTCAGATGGTAGGGTCAGAATTTGGCATAAACAGCATGAAAGCATGGATCCATCCTGCCTTGGATCAACGGCTCAGGCTGGTGCTGGTGGTGTGTTGGTGTGAGGGAGATTTTCTTGGCACACTTTGGGCCCCTTAGTACCAACTGAGCATCACTTAAACACCACAGCCTGCCTGAGTATTGTTGCTGACCGTGTCCATCCCTTTATGACCACAATGTACCCATCTTCTGATGGCTACTTCCAGCAGGATAACGCACCATGTCACAAAGCTCAAATCATCTCAAACTGGTTTCTTTAACATGTCAATGAGTTCACTGTACTCCAGTGGCCTCCACAGTCACCACATCTCAATCCAACAGAGCACCTTTGGGATGTGGTGGAACTCATCATGGATGTGCAGCTGACAAATCTGCAGCAACTGTGTGATGTCATCATGTCAATATGGACCAAAATCTCTGAGGAATGTTTCCATGTTGAAGGAACGAGTAATTGAGGCAGTTCAGAGGACAAAAGGGAGTCCGACCCAGTACTAGCAAGGTGTACCTAATAAAGTGGCCATTGAGTGTATGTTTTGCATCAAGTCTATATATATATATCCAACATTTATCACAACACAGTCCTCATGCAATCACTCATATTCGACTTCTTAACAAGTTGAAAATAAACCCAAAGGAGACCAGGATCACCTACCTTCCTCTTCTCAAGCAGTGCTAGCTTAGCTTGTGTGGCTTTGATGGCCTGGTAGGCTTTCCTCTTTTTCAGGAGATACTCAGGAACTAACTTGATCACTTTCTTTGATCTGTTAACAGGGACAAACACAAACAAGTCAGTAAGGAGAAACAGATGCGAAATCAACAGCTGAGAGTTACAGTTCAAATTCATCTTACAGTCAAGTTATAAGTGAATGACAGCCTCTGTCCACAATCAGCTGCAGTTTGAGACAGTAACTTTGTTTCTAACAGCGGATGTTGGTAGCCGAGTGCGTGAACATGTCATCCAAACTGAATTGTTAGCTTCACAGGTGTCATTTCGATCACACATAACTAGTTACAAATATTAACAAAACATCATGCCAGCTATGTTGTTGCTACCTCCCAGTAATGTACACTTGGACCCATGTGAAATTAAGCTCCCGAAAAATAGCCTTTTCAAACCATCAGCTCAATAAATATGCGTCTGGACTAAAATGGTAAAACATTTTATTATTAAAAAGCTCGAAATAATACAACTGCAAATACAAACACAACGGATGGACTTAGATATTGTTAAAAAACAATTTCATACTCTGCTTCGGCCATGGTGAAATCCGGAGTCGCAACCGTCGCTCAGAGATGGCGTCACAGCCCCTCGTGTTTTGGTGTCGGCAGGCTGGACGCCGCACGAGCTCACACTGCCACCCAGTGGTCAATGACAGTATTACAGTTTGTATATTGATACTGCTCATGTTCAGTGGGGTTAGTCATCATTTTAATTAATCTATTATTCACTTATGAACAGCACACTATAGGTGTATGTACAACATGCAAATAAAACTGACAACACTCAAATAATAGAAAATAGTTGTGCTGTTCTACTAACAACCAGCTACTGATACCATGCACTTTAGCACACTTTAGCTGCTCAGACAGGAAGTCTGAGGAGAAATACTCTAACAGCTCAAATTAACTTAATGTGTCCACTTCACCATGTTTAAGAACATGACTTGTCTGACCAATCCATATGTGTTAAAATAACAAAACTAAAAGTAGATTTCTATGTCCAAAGTCCAGCCCGGGGGCCAATCTTGGCCCCATTGTTATTCAAAGTATACTATATGTGGCCCTCCACACAATATTGGTGAATTGCGAAGATTACTTTTTTACTATCATACAGTTTGTAGTCATACACCAAGTAAGAGCAGACATTTCCCACTATAGGTAGCAGACAAGGCCACAGTAATAGAGATACATTGATTTTGCGTCTTCTCTCGTCCCGCAGGGGAAAACGCGACATTTTATAGGCTATCAGTAAAGAGATTCATGAGGTTGTTTGTTTCGTTCCCCTGGCCTGCATGTCTTTTGACGCACAGGTCAGGAATAGCGCTCCTATTTCGTTGTTTTCATTTAGTTTTTAATGAAATAAAGGCTGTTTCATATTCTATTCTCCTCCTCTGTATTTATTTATTTTTCTACCTTTATATAATCACGTAGTGATTGGCCAGGATGAAGTTACTGAGGGGGCGGTTAAAAATTACAAGGGGGGAAATCTTTATTATGCAACATACGTTCACACAGTGAGTTATAAAGAGCGCGCAGCCGTGCGTAATAGTCGCGCGTAATGAAAGCTCGTCGCCGGTGAAACACAATAAACTGCATATCTTTCATGTTTGTCTCATGACAGATGGAAAATAATGTGTATATTGCTGGCTTTTTGCTACATCCCGGGGGTCTGCCCATTGGTCCGACATCCCATTGTTCCGACCATATTAAACTCATTGTTTCGAAGTCCCATTGTTCCGAAATCATCATGATGCCCTGTGGTTAAGGTCTGGTTAGGTTTAGGCACAAAAACCACTTGGTTAGGGTCAGGAAAAGATCATGGTGTGGGTTCAAATGAAAAAGAAAGTGGCAAACACATAAGCCGTGAGCCTGCTCCGCCTCAAGCCTTTCCCAGCTGACCCAGAGCCGGTCGCGGCGCACCATCAAGGCAGAAATACGCCCGCTCAGCACCGCGGAGAGCTCCTCACACAACCCGGACCCTAGAGTTAATAACAGGAGGTTATGGTGTCTCATTCTCTTCTCTCTATGACACTTGTATCTCGACCAGGAGCCTACTTTTGTTGCATTACTGATCCTCTATGGTACACAAATACAGTATAGTCTAGTATAATCACATGTCGGAACAAGGGGACGTCGGACTAATGAGAGGTCGGAACAATGCTACGGCACCACATCCCGATCCTGCACTGTTTTGTTTTTTGTTGTTGTTTTTTTGTTTTGTTTTGTTTTTTTGCGTTGGGTTGGCGGGACCCAATCCCAATGCAGCCCTCTACTGTGCATGGTCTCTGCTCATTAGTTGCACACAGGCTTTTCAAAATAAACTTACAATGTCGGTGTTTACGTTTATGTCCTTGTGCAACAAAAGCCCGTGGGTAGGTTTAGAACAAAACATCATGGTTTGGCTCAAAATGTATACGGGAAGTGAACAGTGGGTTCTTGAGTGAAACTCTGAGGTTTATTGGACCCCTCCACCTTCCACTATAGGGAATTTACAGCTCTTTCTATTGTAGCGATCTGTTAATTAGTGATGTTACGTGCTGTGCCGATGCTTCGAAGCATGTGTCTAGTAATCCACGAAATGTTTCCGCGATGCGCATATGGAGGTTTGTATCGTTTCAGACGAGTGACATAATTGATGACGTCCAAAGTCTCATTGCCCGGCTGTACCACGTGACTGGTTCAGATCTTGCTACAAGGTTTTGACAGAAATGACACAGAACACGAATTATATCATTATTATCACAAAACATTAACAGTTCATTATACATGTATTTGACACAATAATATACTCACTAGAAAATACACTATATTTTGGGAGAGAGAGAGAGAGAGAGAGAGAGAGAGAGAGATACTGATGTCTGTTATTTTTAATGTTAATATTGCTGTATGTATTATGGTTTTATTGAGTGAAAAATACGTTTTGGAATTCTGTTTTTAAATTACTGACAGAGCCAAACAGCCGAATGAAAGAGGCCGAGACAGAGAAATGCATTAAGTAGGAAGAGGAGAGAGAGAAAGAGAGAGAGCAATAAGCCAACTGATGATGTCATGTTATTGGTGGGGTAAAAAAACATGAATTTATTCCTTTTAAATGAATATATTTTCTAAAAATCAATTATTTAGGAACGAAAAACAACCGATAAGAGTACCGATAAAGTACCAAATCAATAAGTATATATATACACAACCCAAGTATACAGTCGAAAGGTCGGAGGTTGGTGCCAATTGTTAGAATTTCTGCAATTAGGGTGAGCGTCTGCATGAATAGCATGTTAAGCGAATGCAATCGTGCCCCTGAAAGGATGGTTGCTGTAGAGACAGGGTGCGTTTCAGGGGTTGTGGACGAAGGGGTGGGGGTGGCTGAGTGTGTTTATTACAAAATGTTGAGGAAGGATAAATGAATGAGAGAAGGGGATAGACATGGAGCAGGAGGTTGTCCATTAATGCTTGTCTGGGACGGATATACGAGGGTCTCGGAGGAAATGGTTACGGCTACTGTAAACGTGGGAGTAAATGTGGTGGTCAGCGGTGGAGGCTGCGTCGATTTACTTCTCAGGAGTGAGAACGAGAGAGTTGGAAATATGACCTTGTGTCGAAGTGAGGGTCGAAGATGCGTTGGGGTGATTCGGAGCACTGCAGGAAATGACGAACCACGGAGGCTACATTGATGACGGGTGGATTTTGTCTAGATCAGAAGGATTGTTCTGTAGCTGTGGATCCGTGTAGAGTTGATAATTTTATACGATAAAAAAAACTAGCGTTTGTCTTACTTTTAGATTGAGGTAAGCCTGTGGTTACACGTGAAGCGCACGTTGGTCGATGTGAGAAATATGTCGAAGGGAAAGAGAATGCATCAGGTGTGCTTAGATACTATTGGGCGGAAATGGGATGTATTCGAGGTGTGGCCTTTCTTCCCGAACCTAGTTATAAAACTACAGATATGTACACACACACACACACATACACATATTTTCTTTCATTTGGACTTTCAATAAACATGACAGCTAAGACAGCTAGATAAAAAAAGGAGTTCTGCTTTACACCACGTCATATAACAGCTGAGTGCTGTTGTTTGTGTTTCCACCTTACGTAGAAACTGACTATATTGTTAGAAACTTTTTGTACTCTGCAGTAGACGTTTCCAACTTCATTCAGTCAGAGGACAGACATAGGCCTACAGTTGTTACCATACTGTCAGATGAGTTACAGTAATCATGTTACAGCTGAAATATCAGACGGCTACACAATAGAAACTTACCACTGTGAAAAGTCCTGCTCTGGTGTTTGTGAAGGGGGTTCAGAGTCTATCGGCTCGTGTTTCTTCACTCAAATTGATAATGGTGGACAACCACCGTCTTCAACTTAGCCACAGCTTGTTTGCTGCAGCCTCCGGAGGTGAAATCAGGGGGGTATTCCAGCTAGGAGGTTCAACAAACTCTGAGTCTAATCCTGAACTCTGAGTTGACTTACCCTGAGATGGGAAACTCTAAGTATCCAGTTCCAGAACAGTTGATTTGAATTAGTTCAATCAACTCTGAGCAGGTACACCTTGAGTTAAGCGCGTGCGCAACCACAATAAAAAGCCATCTTTGTTGGTGCAATCTCACAGGGGAAAAGCACACTTGGAAGCATCTTAAAATCAAATATAAAAACATCATTCAAACAGGTAAGGCATATTTTACTTGGCCATGACTGTACCTTTCTTTAGTTTTATTCATATTTGATTTATTAAACAAAGTAGCATAAATAACCTCTCATTCAGTGGCTATTTCATTATGTACTGTAGGCTACTAGTAATTTAACCGCCCCAAAACATACTCTTTCAACTTTTATGTCCTCTTGTCTAATATCCTGCTTCGTAACATTTGAGTTCTACTGAGCCACCAGAACGAAGGCAGAGGCCCGCAAAACATCACCAAGATCAAATAAAAAGCTATTGTTCGCAAAAAAAAAAAAAAAACGTAGTGCAATGCATAACATCTCCTCTGATGAGAGCGCATGTCCGTGGTGTGTCACATTTGATATGTGTGGCCAGAGGATGTTGTTGAGGTAAATGATTGAGTCTAATGAAAAACAGGACTGTTCAGGGTTAACATACTCAGAGTTTTCACTAAACCTGCTTTCTGGAATACCCCCCAGATAAGGTAAGGGGTGTGACGTTTCTGACACATGCTCTAAGCGCTGCACCAACCACAATCAGAGCAGACTGGGCTGCTGGGGAAGCGGGACATAAGTCCAAACACAGCGTTTCAGACAGAGGTGCTGCAGCAATGAGCAGTAGGCTACACTTTGAATATTAAAGCACATAAATCTATTCCACTAGACCCCAATATTACATATTTATATCATTATGACCCTGAAAATAAGCATAATAGGTCAACTTTATTTTATTTATTTTTTTTACATCTTATTTTTTGATCCTTAAAACTACGCTAGCTGCCCTTTTAATTAGCATGACTACCCTCATTTTACAGATTTTTTTTTACAATGGTTTCACAAATATTAAAGATGCAGAATAATAAACTATCTGGTTGGTTTTCAATTGTAAGGTTAGCATTAAGGAAAGCAAAAGAGTATTTGGAACAGTGACGGGGTGCCTTAGGCAAGTCGCCTCTCCACACATGAACACATATAGGTGATGTAGAGCCTTGTATGAGTGGGTTGATTGCTCGATGATCTGTTGGTAGGCCTAATGCCTCAGGGTTCCAGTAGAGGAAACTCTGCTTCCTTACTCAAAACAGACGAGTGAACGACAGAGCTGAGTGTGTTTATTCTCATTCCTCTCTCACTACTATTCCCCCTGTTTAAGGCAATTACCGTACATAAAGCACTGTAAACTTAACAAAACATGTTATAGTTTTTCACGTGTTATTGTGATGTTATATGAATGACATGATATGTTTTGTGTGGTTTATTGTTGAATGAGTTTCTTGTGAAAAGCCAGATGGCTCAACGTACCCACCAGCTCAGATCGACTTACCCTTAACCTTGGGCAAGCTGAGCCACAGGAACACTTGTTTCTGGAGCCACTTTTTTCTTTTAGGCCCTTTGTCACAGACGCATTCTTATGATTTCAATTCATAGGAGACATCTTGAAGTAAGAGTAAATGTTTTCATTGTTCATTCATCTTTTGCCTTTTATTTTTCCTTCCTTAGAGGACAACATAAGTAAAAATTGTCTGACCTTAACCCACTCTCCCCCACAAGCCACACCCACTCCCAAATGTACCGAACCCCCCACCAAGTACAATCCAACAATACACAAACATGATGTTGTCATTATTATGTTTGTCATTAGTGTTCATTGTTGCCACCCAATTTATCACTAGTTATCACTGTTGTGTTTTTCTATGCATTTGCATATACACCGTTATCTAGGATCCACTCTCAACTAACCTGAGCCCTCCTGTGCTCTCTCAAAGAGCACTCTACTTCATCAGGAATTATTAAGTTAATTGTAAGTGAGCAAGTAATAAATGTGAATGTTTATTACTTTATTTTTCAAGCAAATCCAAAATATCACTTCTGCAGTTTGGCCCTGATGTGTCAGCATGATTGCAGTGATGGGAATACAAAGACAAAAAAATGCATGAAAATACTCAAAGTAAGGTTTTTAATGGAGAGTCAGAAGCAAACATACTTCTCATGCAAAGTTGTATTTATTGAAAAGTGATAAAGTGATACAGAGCTTTAATATTTCCTCATTAATTGACATCATTGTTAGAAAAACAGCCATTTGACAGTCTGATTTCACTGACAACACCTTTAACATTTGAACTCATATACTATTGATACTTCCTGATGTTACTGCTAGTAGTACTGTAATATAATTAATCACACTGTTTTAAACAAAAAAAGAAAAAAGTTAAAAAGGCCATCACCAAATCATATTATTGAACTGTGCCCCTTCACCTGTCTGATCCACTTCAACCTCAGAATACAAAATAACCTCCCTGCTGATATCAAACAGCTAAGCCTTTAAATGTCAACTTAAAACTCATCTTTTTGTATTAACTCTAAGTTAGTTGCCTATTCTTTGATTACATCAGCAAATTCACCATTAGAACCCATATACCATAAATACTTCCTGATATTGACGGCATTATTAGCCTGCTGTAATATAATTAATCAAATTGTTAGATATGAAAAAAGAGAAGAAAAAAAGGTGAAAGAGGCCACCACCAAAATGATTTAATATTGGGCTTTGCTTTCCTTGAGTGAGTGTTGAGAATTCTCAGCTCTGCCGCCATGATGAAGGCTTTCAACGATAGACACACAGGTACTCACACCTGCCATCATTGCCCGAGTTGAGATTTCTTTTGATGACAGTGACACCAGCCTTCTCATATGGTTCAACAGCTTCCATGTTGAGAATCAGGGTGACATCCTTGATGGGATTGCATTTCTCCTTCTTCCACCACAGGTACACCACATTGCCTCCGGTACCCTCGTTGAGGTTAACACTCACTGGCGTGTATTTTTGCTGCTGATACTGCTGATATTGCTGATCATCTGTGGAGACTTTCAGATCACTGAGTGCAAGCTTGGGGTCGGTGGTGAGATGGTACCAGATGAAGACATAGGCTCCTCCTGCACCTCTGTTGATGTCTTCATCCATACGGACGTAGCCTTTCTGAAAGTAGTCAGCATCAGATCCAAAGCCAGCAGTGGCAGTGACATCACAGACGTAGGTTTCCTTCTCTCTTTTCACCCAAGTGTGGATCCAGTCACCATCATTTCCGCGGTTTAGATCAAGGGCCAGTCTCTCCAAGCCAAGGCCAAACTTTGGGGCTTCACTTGCTGCACTTACAGTGAATTCAATCTTTTCTATTGGATAATCATGCTCGGTGCTCCCCTGAAGGTACCAGAGGTAGATGGCATCACCCTTTGCTCCAGCATTGAGATCTTTAGGGATCTTTGTGAACCCTGCTGTGATCAATCCAGCAGCCATATCATCTCTGAATGTAAACTGAATCCTGGTGATTGGTGCGTTGCAGGATTCTTTTTTATACCAAACATAGATGTATTTCCCTCCTGCTCCTTTGTTCAGATCAGTAGGGATTTTTGTGAAGCCCTGTGATTGAAGCATTTGCTCCTCAGCTCCATCAAGGGACACAGCAAGTTGTGTGATGTATTTGCTCATTGTGGGTAACTGCATGAAGAAGGTCAGTAAACACAAAATAACAAGTTAGCAGCATGACCGTGCCTTTTCAGCTGAGCTCCAATAATCCAAAACAATTTATACATCAGTTGTCAAATATGGATCACCACAACAGCATCCAAAACAACTTATATTTTAAATGTGCATGCATATTGCACTTATTTACATTATTCAAACTGAATAACCAATTAAGATCTAAAATTTAAAAAATGTTCAGTCCACAGCAAGAAAATATTAATTCTTAACACTTACATGTCTGCTGACGATGAATGTTGGTCAGTAAGAAGTCAACCGATCTGCTGAATTCTGTTGTACTTACCACAAGTCAGCTGCCTTTATATACAGATGCAGCCACTTCAAATTTCCCATGACATCCGAAAGTGGAAGCCAGCCAACTTCAGCCAAATGCCACTCCCCCCCAACACCTTCCTGGGGGTGTGCCTAGATTCCACTGTGATACGCCCATTTATTCATTTACAAGGTGTCACCATGAGATGGCGCTTCCCTCACAGAAACACAAAAACTAACTAACTAACTAAAGATTTAGAGGTGATTGTACTTTACCCGCTGACCCGGAAGTGACGCAGAGATGACGGAGGCGCAAAGGAAGAACTGGTGGGTGGACTGCCACTTTTATACTGGCCCACCTCATCAACGGCCACCAGCGGCACTCATTATAAACAGTGGCAAATCACAAAGGATAAACACCTCTATGGTGCTACAGTTGCATTAGTGACTTCACTCATTTCCAGTTAAACTCTGCAGGCTACGTGCAGCTTGACCCTTGTTGCGGCTGCATGTGAGGATGAAATGCCAATTTCAGCCTGCAGTGTTTCCCCTAGGATGGAGTTGTAGCAGCGGAGGTGACGCACACGCACAATGAATTTTTTTCACACATGCAAAACCTTTCTGTACGCTTGCAAAGCACAGCCTGCTGGGATGTTTCTACGTATACTGGCAACAGAAGGGCTCTTTAGGACAAAGTGCATGGAGTACATGTGTGAGAGAAGTGTTTTATTTTTACAGTTGAAACTTTAAGGTATGATGTACGTCGTCTTTTGCCCTTGATCAGTGTGATGGAATTGAGTGCAAAAGGGTGACAAATTAGACAGACACAGTGATGGTAAAACATACAGTATGAAACACAATACATAAACAGAGGGTCAAGGGACTTTTATTAACGGGTGTGTGCAGGTGTGGCTTTGACTTAGACACAGTGATGGGTAACGTGTTGATTCTGGCACTGAGCTTTATGGGTATGGGCAGGTGCTGGTTTTCAAAAAGGGAGTCATGCAGGACTCGAGCAGGATTTGAGTAGGGCAGATGTTTAGCTGTTTTGGTTAGTGGGAGTATCATATGTGTGAATACACAAACATACAATATGTGCACATACACTCAAATGTGTATATTATATGATAACACTAGTGATAGTCACAGCACCTTGGGCTTCTCAGGGGTTCAATGCAGTTCTCTGTGTTTATCAGACCACAAATGAGACAACAATTAGCAAGCTAACGTTAGCCACCCCACCACTGTGGACTGTTTAACCCGGGATTAGAGCAGGCAGCAGCTTGGGAGACAGACCCTCAGTCGGCAGCTGTAGTGGCTTGAATCCCAGGTCTAAGCTATTAGCTGATCCGGCAGGGAGCCGGGGCTGTCGGATCCCCCATTGCTGTGGTTAACGCTGGCTGGATATGTGTTGTGATAGCTGCTGACTGGGGGTCCGTCTCTGGAGCTGCTGCCCTCTCCTCCTGGTGAGACAGCCTGTTCTTACTTCCAACTCGTCAAACTGTGCACTTTCACCCAGGAGCCTGCAGCTCAATTTCTTTGTAAAACCAAAAGTTGTTTGAGTTATTTTTATACCAATGTAGTGTGCTAGCAGGCTATGTGTAACATGTTACACTAGTGACACGTCACATGACGTGTGTCTTATGACGTTACATAATTTTAGTAACAACCACACTTATTTTAAGCCAAACCATGATGTTTATTTCATGGGACTTTTGTTGCTTAAAATTAAGGAAATAAAGCTACAAACAAAGTGTATGACATACATTGTCAGTTTATTTTGAAAAAGACTGTAGGCATTTAATGATCAGAAACTGTACATTTCTTGTGACAATGGAAGTGTATTTTGAAAGGAACAATGCATGAAATGAGTTTCAACTGACACATCGTCCCTGAACATCCAAAACTGATGCAGGAGGGTACCTGGCATATTTTGACATGTAGGTCCACTGACAAAGTGGCAGCATCTGAGGAGTTGGGATGAGAATGTGTTAGTTAGTTGAGGCAGTCTGTAGTGGCGGGGAGTGAGACAGAGGACAACCTGTGATATGTTAGCTACATAAATGTAAACATGAAGCCGCAGCAGTGAACCTTTAGCTCCAGCTAGCAGAAAGCTAAAGTATTAGCAACATTTTTCCCCCGTCTCTGAAACACTTTGCTGACACTGACACATGTTTTATTGTGTTTATTGTCAGACTCTTTTAGATTCTCTCCTTGATAAGTCCCATGTCATTTCTTGGGTTGCTTTGCAGTGTAGGCAGTTGGTGCCAGTGCTGGAATAGCAACGTTCTCTGCAGGAGAGTATTTCCTTTAATTACTGCTATTGGGATTTAAAGTGAACTTCAACAACTATAACAAAAAAGAAGCATTTAAAATAAATCCTCTCTAGTTTTAATCTCACAGGTGTCATTTCCTTAGGTTGCCCTGAGACTTTGAGGAGGGAGCTGGTCCTGCACTGCAGGTTATTTGCAGCCTCTCACATTGAGCTGTCCCCAGACCTTCTGGGAGAGGGTCAGTACATTGTGAGTGAATTATTATGTTGTTGTTATTTTATTTCTTTTTCTCTCCAATTTTTCTGTTATTTGAGGGGACCCAACTCTCACCATGTGGCCCCATGGTGCTCAGTTCATTAGGTCATTATTTTGTGTTCAAATACATGCAAACAAATGAACATGTAATAACATTATTATCTGTAGAAAATTCAAGTTTGAAACATTAAAAGAATTTTTTAAAATGGATGCCTTGTTTCCATTCAGCTCATTCAGAAACACAATATTAATGCTAATGCTTTGTTTCAATTCCACATCAACAACCCAAAAGTTTATTTTAGATGTCACTTGTTTTGAAGGCACAAAATGAAGAAAATTTGTGGAGTAGTTGTGAAATTCTTCTGTGAAATGCAGTGATAAATTATGCTCAGATTTGAGTGAATGTAAAATAAATGTTTGAACCTACAAGTTCTGCTTTTTTGGATTCACACCTCTCTCCAGCGTGTCCTCATCTCAGGTCATCAAATACAGATACTTTTCCAAGTCCTTCATGTTTGAGATACCAACACTGAAGACACCATTTTGCATCTCTATGGGATGCATATGTTGTGTGTGATGCACAGCTGGTGAAAGCAGTAACACATGGTTAAAGTTGTCAAACAGTTGTAGTTAGGTTTCAGCACCAGAACGTGGTTAGGTTTAGAAAAAAACATCACATTTTGGGTTAGAATAAATATGAAATGTGTATTTTTTTAGGTCTCTATCAGTGAAGTTAAATAGGATGTCAATACAGATTTTAACAAAGTACTGAGTTTTTTGAATTGCTATTATTATAGAAGGCAAGACCCCATTCATCATGATTATACTATATAGAGAAATATATAAAATAGCACTGACCTTTTTGAAACTGGTTAAAGAACCCCTGGCCTCACTGCGTCTCCCCACATCTGAAACCAAACCTATAGAGAGCCGAAATGAAACCAGAACTTTCTGGGTTCAGTTCAAAAAGTAAGAAAACCTCATTCAAAACCCCCATAGACATTTAGAATGCTACAGTGTGTTGTGTGTTTTACTCCATTTGTTTAGGTTAGGACAGTAATATTTAAAAAACAATAGCAAATAAAAACAATTTTGGTACCTGTAGTTTTTTGTATGCTCACAATGTCAATCACATAAAGTTGCTCTCAAATGTAACACACAGGAAAATTGAAGTTGTGGTGTTTACAATTTGGACTATATCCTAGGTTAATGTGGCCATTATCAGTTTATGAAATCCCAATATCTGTTGTGGAGAGAATTGAAAGGTCGGTTAGCTCCTATATTAGGAAGTGGTTGGGCGTTCCTAGGTGCCTAAGTAGTGTTGCATTGTATGGAAAAGGGATACTTCAGCTGCCAGTGTCTAGTCTGACAGAGGAATTTAAATGTACCAAGGTCAGGACAGAGCTCTTGTTATCTGGGAGTAAGGACGTGGTAGT
This sequence comes from Epinephelus awoara, assembly GCA_035609425.1. NCBI lineage: Eukaryota > Metazoa > Chordata > Actinopteri > Perciformes > Serranidae > Epinephelus > Epinephelus awoara. The sequence continues at coordinate 10,160,338 of CM069305.1, forward strand.
CAGGAGTGTGATTCCAAATCCAACCAAGGGGAGGAAGTGGAACCCAAGAACGGCAGTTCAGGAGGCAGAGGCAGCTCTTAGGCATGCGGAGATCGTAGGTAATGTTCAGTTTGGCCGGGGAGGCCTGGGGCTTGGCTCAGGCAAACCGGTATGGAATACAGCAGGTCCCAAAGATAAAAGAAAGCTGGTTGTGGAACAGATACGTAGACAGGAGGAGATAGTAAGGGGTGCAAAGGTAGTGGCCCAGGCTAAACAGGGACAGTGGTTGAATTGGGAAAGTGTAGAGAAGAGGAAGCTTAGTTGGAGGGACCTGTGGAGTATGGAGGAGAATAGTATCAGATTCCTGGTAGGGGCTACATATGATGTGCTACCAACTCCCCAGAACCTAAAACTGTGGGTAAATGAGGACCCATCATGCCCATTGTGTTCAGGTACCGCAACCTTAAAGCATATTTTGTCAGGCTGTAAGGTTAGTTTGTCACAAGGCTGATATACATGACGACATAACCAGGTGTTGAAATGTTTAGCTGCAGGAATCGAAGGGAAACGAAGAGAGGTCAATTCAGAAGGTTATAAAGATAGGAATTTAGCAATTCAGTTTGTCCGTGAGGGAGAGAAATACAGAAGGGATAAGTTAGTAAGGAGACAAGGGTGTGACTGCCTAGAAGGTGCTTGTGATTGGGAAATGCAAGTAGATTTAGGGGGAAAGCTTGTTGTTCCCCAGGAAATAGTTTGTACTAAGCAGAGGCCTGACATAGTGTTGTGGTCATTGAGTCAACGGATAGTTTATTTCATTGAACTGACAGTTCCTTTCGAAGACTCAGTGGAAGAAGCCTATGAAAGAAAAAAGCTTAGATATGCAGATTTAGGAGCAGAAGCTGAGCAGCGAGGATGGAAGACTAGGATTTGCCCAGTGGAAGTCTTTCTTTTTCCATGTTTGGTGATACTGGGTTGGAAATAGGAAGATGCATTTCTGATGTCTATAATTGGCCACAGGTACTGAGATGAATTTGGGCATGTTAGTATATTCTGATAAAGTGTAATACAGTTTTGTCTCAGTGAAGCAGAATTCACATGTTCAGGATAAATGACTGACTCTGATTTTTCTGCAGTATTTTTATATTTGTATCCTCAGCTTCTCATTTCCAGAAAGACTTTGGCTCTGTCTGAGTTAAAACTAAACACATTTGTATTCAATGTTATACATGTTTTAATAGTTGCACACCAAATGTTAAGATGTGTCTACAAAGACCTCTGAAAATATTTAACTGATTTAGTTTTCCTTCTCTGCCACCTGTGGGCTCACAGTTCAATAATAACTGATGTGTCAGAAGACACACTTTGAAAATAAAAATGTGGTGCTAAAGTTTGTTAGGTGAGGAAAAACCATCATGTTTTGGGTTAAAATACGTATGTAACATACCATAAAAACATCGCTTGAGTGATGCAAGGACATTGCAGACAGACATATACACTACGTAACGTTAAACAACACTGACTCTTGGTTTCACACTGACATGAACGTCTGTGTTTGTTTGACCCATCCACCTGCCCTCTCACCATGTTCATAGAGACGCCAGAACAGGCAGTCTGACAAAAAGGTAAAGTGGTACAGAGACATGTATCAAGACAGGAAGGGCGGGGGGCCCAAACAGACTGTGTATGTATGGGACCCAGAATTTGGTGCTACACCCCTGAGCATCAGGCCCATGTGCATGCTGTTTTACACATAAGGTCTGATCCAACAGACTTGACATTGGACAACATCAACATATGTTTTACCCTTCAATCATTACATATCTGTATATGACCAAAAAACAAAGAAATAATTGATTAATTTTGTGTAGTTTATGTAGTGTACACCTATAATTTTGTTCGAGATGCTACTGACAATTTTGAAAAAAGTAAAAATCCTGCACATTTATTATTCAAAGTCTTAACTTTCGAATTTCTTACACTTTAAAAATGTATTTTAAGATCACTTGTGCTTTTGCAAAATGAAAAGTAAAATGATGGGATTCTTTTTTAGAGAAAAGTGTTTTTTTTTACAGTTGAAACTTTAAGGTATGATGTACGTCGTCTTTTGCCCTTGATCAGTGTGATGGGATTGAGTGCAAAAGGGTGACAAATTAGACAGACACAGTGATGGTAAAACATACAGTATGAAACACAATACATAAACAGAGGGTCAAGGGACTTTTATTAACGGGTGTGTGCAGGTGTGGCTTTGACTTAGACACAGTGATGGGTAACGTGTTGATTCTGGCACTGAGCTTTATGGGTATGGGCAGGTGCTGGTTTTCAAAAAGGGAGTCATGCAGGACTCGAGCAGGATTTGAGTAGGGCAGATGTTTAGCTGTTTTGGTTAGTGGGAGTATCATATGTGTGAATACACAAACATACAATATGTGCACATACACTCAAATGTGTATATTATATGATAACACTAGTGATAGTCACAGCACCTTGGGCTTCTCAGGGGTTCAATGCAGTTCTCTGTGTTTATCAGACCACAAATGAGACAACAATTAGCAAGCTAACGTTAGCCACCCCACCACTGTGGACTGTTTAACCCGGGATTAGAGCAGGCAGCAGCTTGGGAGACAGACCCTCAGTCGGCAGCTGTAGTGGCTTGAATTCCAGGTCTAAGCTATTAGCTGATCAGGCAGGGAGCCGGGGCTGTCGGATCCCCCATTGCTGTGGTTAACGCTGGCTGGATATGTGTTGTGATAGCTGCTGACTGGGGGTACGTCTCTGGAGCTGCTGCCCTCTCCTCCTGGTGAGACAGCCTGTTCTTACTTCCAACTCCTCAAACTGTGCACTTTCACCCAGGAGCCTGCAGCTCAATTTCTTTGTAAAACCAAAAGTTGTTTGAGTTATTTTTATACCAATGTAGTGTACTAGTAGGCTATGTGTAACATGTTACACTAGTGACACGTCACATGACGTGTGTCTTATGACGTTACATAATTTTAGTAACAACCACACTTATTTTAAGCCAAACCATGATGTTTATTTCTAAACCTAACCATGGGACTTCTGTTGCTTAAAATTAACGAAATAAAGCTCGAAACAAAGTGTATGACATACATTGTAAGTTTATTTTGAAAAAGACTGTAGGCATTTAATGATCAGAAACTGTACATTTCTTGTGACAATGGAAGTGCATTTTGAAAGGAACAATGCATGTAATGAGTTTCAACTGACACATCGTCCCTGAACATCCAAAACTGATGCAGGAGGGTACCTGGCATATTTTGACATGTAGGTCCACTGACAAAGTGGCAGCGTCTGAGGAGTTGGGATGAGAATGTGTTAGTTGAGGCAGTCTGTAGTGGCGGGGAGTGAGGCGGAGGACAACCTGTGATATGTTAGCTACATAAATGTAAACATGAAGCCGCAGCAGTGAACCTTTAGCTCCAGCTAGCAGAAAGCTAAAGTATTAGCAACATTTTCCCCCGTCTCTGAAACACTTTGCTGACACTGACACATGTTTTATTGTGTTTATTGTCAGACTCTTTTAGATTCTCTCCTTGATAAGTCCCATGTCATTTCTTGGGTTGCTTTGCAGTGTAGGCAGTTGGTGCCAGTGCTGGAATAGCAACGTTCTCTGCAGGAGAGTATTTCCTTTAATTACTGCTATTGGGATTTAAAGTGAACTTCAACAACTATAACAAAAAAGAAGCATTTAAAATAAATCCTCTCTAGTTTTAATCTCCCAGGTGTCATTTCCTTAGGTTGCCCTGAGACTTTGAGGAGGGAGCTGGTCCTGCACTGCAGGTTATTTGCAGCCTCTCACATTGAGCTGTCCCCAGACCTTCTGGGAGAGAGTCAGTACATTGTGAGTGAATTATTATGTTGTTAATTTATTTCTTTTTCTCTCCAATTTTTCTGTTATTTGAGGGGACCCAACTCTCACCATGTGGCCCCATGGTGCTCAGTTCATTAGGTCATTATTTTGTGTTCAAATACATGCAAACAAATGAACATGTAATAACATTATTATCTGTAGAAAATTCAAGTTTGAAACATTAAAAGAATTTTTAAAATGGATGCCTTGTTTCCATTCAGCTCATTCAGAAACACAATATTAATGCTAATGCTTTGTTTCAATTCCACATCAACAAACCAAAAGTTTATTTTACAACATGTCACTGGGTTTGAAGGCAGAACATGAAGAAAATGTGTGGAGTAGTTGTGAAATTCTTCTGTGAAATGCAGTGATAAATTATGCTCAGATTCGAGTGAATGTACAATAAATGTTTGAATCTACAAGTTCTGCTTTTTTGGATTCACACCTCTCTCCAGCGTGTCCTCATCTCAGGTCACCAAATACAGATGCTTTTCCGCATCCCTCATGTTTGAGATACCAACACTGAAGACACCGTTTTGCATCTCTATGGGATGCATACGTTGTGTGTGATGCACAGCTGGTGAAAGCAGTAACACATGGTTAAAGTTGTCAAACAGTTGTAGTTAGGTTTCAGCACCAGAACGTGGTTAGGTTTAGAAAAAACATCACATTTTGGGTTAAAATAAATATAAAATGTGTCATAAATATGTCACATGAGTAATGTAAGTACATCATGGACAGACATCTTAAAGCAGCACTGACTTTTTGGTTTAACACGGGACATGAACAGCATGGCTGAAAGTCTGTGTTTGTTTAACCCACTCACCACCCCTCCCACCAGCTTCACAGAGATGCCAAAGGAATGCCTTCTGTGTTTGTATCACATGTAGGGTGGCGTGACAAAGCATCAGTTTTTGACAACCTGGGAATAAGAATGAGTTGCTCTTCCTCAAAGTCTCGCCAAGGACACCGTCAATATTTTGCAAGTGTTCTTTCCACAGAACTGAGACACATGGGAACATGTACACCGCCCTCTCTCATGGATGTTATCTGGCACAGCAACTAATTTTTATCAGACAGATATTTCAGTCTTTGCTTGCTGTATTTCTTGTGCTTAACACAGTATTACAACATAGCTATTATTTTTTTAGGTCTCGATCAGTGAACTTAAATGTGATGTCAATGCAGATATTAACAGAATACTGAGTTTTACTAAATTGCTATAATTTTGGAAGACAAGACCCCATTCATCATGATTACACTGTATAAATAAATACATAAAGTAGCACTGATGTTTTTTCCACTGCTTGAAGAACCCCTGGCCTCGCTGTGTCTCCTCATGTCTGAAACCAAACCTTTTGAGAGCTGAAGTGACACCAGAACTTTCTGGGTTCAGTTCCAAGTGTACCAACCAAACACCAGTAGGTTAGTATATGTGCTCCGTGTAATTATTATTAGAGAGTTTATATGATGATTCCATCTTCATGACAGTACTTACCATCGCAGTATGTTTAAGTTCTATACCAACATTGAGCTACTCACTTATTATTCTGGCTCCACATTTTTATCATAATTTTATCTCGTCTTAAAATATGTTTCCCCAAGGGCCTCTCTTGGCCCTCATTTATGAAAGAAATTTTACAACAGAAAACTGGGCGTGCGGCCATTTGCACGCAAACCTCAGCTTTGATCAATGTGGACGTGAGCAGAGGATACCATCAAATCTCTCATCAGGTCTCAGCTCGTGTACCCAAGTTTCAGTCAGCGTGGACAAGTGATGCAGCATATTAGGTCTGGCTGAGCTGGAGAAAAGTTATCAGACCATATTCTGACTGATATCTGAGTATTAGCAGCCACCAGCTCTGTGCACAGACTTTTTTGAGAGTTTATATCTCATAATCAGCTACAGAGATTCGTACCAAATTTGATCTGCACCCTCTTAGGTCATGACTCAATCAGTGCATAAAATGTGGTGATTGTTGCTTGAACAGGGAGTGGCTTATGACAATACATCTACATTTCAAGACATTTCATATTCCAAGCATTAGAAAACCCATAATAAATCGCAAGTGCATCCTACAGAGCAGAAATCTTTTCAGCTCATCCACTGCATTGTGACAAATGTTTGCCTCACTGTAACCTATAGTCTATTCAGAAGTCTGTCATTCTATATTTTTAAGTATATACAAAATTAATTAGCATCTTTATCTACAGAAGTCTTCATTTAAAAGCAAGCAAAATGGACACAGACCTTCTTTGGATAATACATATCACATGTTTCAAATGGTGTTCAGATCAGTTTAATAGTGAGCCTGCAGTGATCTTCAGTATCTTGTTGCAATTTGTACTGTATGCACAACATTTTCTATTTCATCTCATTTGTCAGCAAAGTATTTGACAATATACGTAAAACCAGCAGAATGAAGTGAGATTTTTTGTTTTTCAGAATTTTATCACCAGTGCTTTGACTGTTGTAAGGGCTTTAAGGCTAAAAAGTCCAAACAAACAAACAAACCCAGTGAGTAAGGGCTCATTTATGCTCCCTTTACATACGAAAATGTATTCCTCCGTTTCAAACGATGTTACCGTCACTGCCCACATACTTCCATGCGCCCTTTACGTTGGCATGGATGTTAACCAATACATCCACCAGGAGGCAGCCTAGCGTCAAAAGTTTATGACAACAACAAACTCGAAAACAAACATGGCGACTGTGGAGGAGATATTGATAATGTACCTTTTGCATAAAAGACAAAAACAGAGGCAGTGGTCGGTGAGGCCGTTAAATACATCGCGACTGGAGGACGGAGAATTCTTTTCTCTAGTACTGCTGATGAGAGAAATTTAATTGTTATTTCTTCTTCGTATCTCACTAGAGCTACGTATCGGGTAGTAACAGCAACACTGCCCCCACGGTTCCCGGTGGTACTGCTCCGTTTGGCCCGTATCCGTAAGCTTTGTGGAAACGTGCAGAAATACGGACGAAATGAACGCAGAGCATGGACAGAGGGCTCCGTCCGTATCCGGATCCGTATTTAACGTTGAGCATAAATGAGCCTTAAGTCACCTACTCTGTGGATACAGAAGTCAAAGGTTCAAACTCCTCGGTGACCACGTACTATACTTTTTGAACAAATGATGAACAAACCTATACAGAGCCAAAATGAAACCAGAACTTTCTGGGTTCAGTTCAAAAAGTAAGAAAACCTCATTCAAAACCCCCATCAATATTTAGAATGCTACAGTGTGTTGTGTGTTTTACTCCATTTGTTTAGGTTAGGACAGTAATATTTAAAAAAAACAAAACAACAATAGCAAATAAAAACAATTTTGGTACCGGTAGTTTTTTGTATGCTCACAATGTCTATCACATAAAGTTGCTCTCAAATGTAACACACGCACTTTGCTGAGAGTAGAAGGCAGTCGCCTGATAAATTTGTCCTTTTCTTTACACTCAGGTCTTTGGAACACTTTTTTACTCAAAATAGGTGTTTTGACATTAATATGTACCAACATATTCTCATCCCAACTTGACAAATATCGCTATTTAGTCAGTGGACTTTCACATCTACGTTATGCAGGTATCATCCTGTGTCTGTTGTTGACGTTCCAGGACAGTGTGTCAGTTTACACCTGTAAAAGGCCTTGTGTCTTTTCAAAATACATGCATGCATGGTCTCTGCTCATTAGTTGCATACAGGCTTTTTCAAAATAAACTTGCAATGTCGGCATTTACGTTTATGTCCTTGTGCAACAAAAGCACGTGGGTAGGTTGGATGTTGGATGTTGTTGTTGTTGTTGTTCCGGGGCAACGAGAGAGGAATGCGTGTTATGTACGGCGTGGGTTACAGCCAACAGTAGCCAAGTTTGTGCCTTAATAAACACCCGGTTGCAAGCAGGTCAGTCTTCCTGTTCATTCAAAGCATCCGTGCGGACAGGATGCTACAATATTATGGTATGATGGGTGGTGTTTCAAACTGACGCCCTTCAACCATATTATAGGCTGACACTGCTCAATGGCGTATAATATAATTGCAAAGAGTGCCTCTTTGGTGTCTGCCACTGAAATCACTGACCAAGCTGTGTTATTTGAGGACTTGGGAATAAGAACGGGCTGTATGTTCAGGAAGCATTTCAAAATGAAAATGTTAAATAAACTTCAAGTTAGAGCTTTATATGTGGAACACATTTTTCAAGTCTTTCTTTTTTCATGTTTGGTGATACTGGGTTGGAAATAGGAAGATGCATTTCTGATGTCTATAATTAGCCACAGGTACTGAGATGAATTTGTTAGTATATTCTGATAAAGTGTAATACAGTTTTGTCTCAGTGAAGCAGAATTCACATGTTCAGGATAAATGATTGACTCAGATTTTTCTGCAATATTTTATATTTGTATACTGACAGCTTCTCATTTCCAGAAAGACTTTGGCTCTGACTGAGTTAAAACTAAACACATTTGTATTCAATGTTATACATGTTTTAATAGTTGCACACCAAATGTTAAGATGTGTCTACAAAGACCTCTGAAAATATTTTACTGATTTAGTTTTCCTTCTCTGCCACCTGTGGGCTCACAGTTCAATAATAACTGATGTGTCAGAAGACACACTTTGAAATTAAAAATGTGGTGCTAACATAAAGTCGATGGTCATGTGGAATCGTAACGTGTGATTCAGACTAAGTGTGATGTCAAATAGAGAATGTAGTGCATTCACACTGTACAGTATGTGGACTTTGTGTACGTGTGAAGTGCCCACATGTGTAGTAGATTAGCAGGAATTTCTGAATATGAGCCTGCTTGACACACTCAAGTACCCACAATGATTTGTGTCCCAGCAGACTGTGCAATGGTGGCGATCTTGAGCCAAAAGTATTTTCTCTGAACCTGAACCAAAATAGATATACAGTCCATGTTTCCAACGCATTCTCATCCCAGGTCATCAAACACCAACTCTTTGTCACGTCCCTGGTGTGAGATACCAACGCTGAAGGCATCATTTTGTATCTTCAGAAGATGCACCCTTTAAAGTTTGTATGTGGCACACAGCTGTTTCCTGGATGAAACTCTTAAAACATGGCTAAAACCTTAAGTTTGTTAGGTGAGGAAAAACCATCATGTTTTGGGTTAAAATATGTATGTAACATACCATAAAAACATCGCTTGAGTGATGCAAGGACATCGCAGACGGACAACCTTCACATATACACTACGTAACATTAAAACAGCACTGACTTTTGGTTTCACACGGGACATGAACAGCATGGCTGAACATCTGTGTTTGTTGTTGTTGTTTTGCTGTTGAAGTTGTGTCTATGTCTCTTCACTGTGAGAAACTATAGGAAACACTGTGTTCTTTCAGATGAAGCTCAAATACTTGATGAAGTCATGCTGGATCCTACACAACAACAAGAGTTAGCTAGTACAGACTCAAAAGAGTGGAGGGAGAGAGGAATGATGTCCTGTGACCTCCACAGGAAGCTGGACCTGACAATGTCAGACATGAAGAAGTTCCTATCGTGGTAAGATGCTGTAGCATCACATATTGAAGTGCTGAGGGGCTTGTTGTGTTGTCACTGAACAGCATGTGAAAGCTCCTCTTCCCACACCTTTCTGGCAACAGCATTGGTATCTGCACCCAAAAGTGTTTATAACTTGGAGTTGTTGACATGATAACACACAGTGGCCAAGATAGCACATATGCTTGAACTGTCTGATGTCTGCATAAAGGCTATTTCAGATGAAAGTGGCATGACAGGACGCTCTGCAGCCTGCTGACTTCTTTCTAACTCTGGGGACAAATAGGAGCCCTGGCATTATTCATTATTTATCTTTAAGTAATCAATGCCATAACTAAATTAGCTTTCTGAGGCCCCTCTCACCCTTTAAATGTGCAAAATGCTTTGGTCTGCCCCTGCACTAGGGTTTGTCTCTAAACACAGCCAAAGCTGGGTGAGTGACTGCACATGCTGCTGGAGCACCGACGCACACCTTAATGTCTTTCCCCCACAAAAAGAAAAAAATGGGGTTCCAAAAAAGAAAAGAAAGAAGGAAAAGGAATGGAAGCAAACTGACTTTGTAAAAATGTACTTCCAAAAGGTATGTAAGAGAGACATAAGAGAGGAAGGGTGAGGGACCCACAGAGACTGCATATGCATGGGACCCAGAAATTGGTGCTACACCCCTGTGTATAAGAAAGTTACAATGGGCCCAAGTGCAATCTGCTGTGCACATAAGGTCTTGTCACATGATCGAACAGAGGCTTGACTTTGGACAACACCAACATATGCATTACCCTGCAAACACTATTTGATATCTGTATATGAAAGAAAATCAAAACAAGGAAAATAAATTACTCCTTTGGTGTACTACTTTTAAATACTTTACTTAAAGTTTATGTACTGTACACATATACATTTGTTATAGATGCTACTGAGTATTTAAAAAAACTTTCCCCTTTTGAGGACATACATTACACATCTGTTGGGGTACCTAGCAGACAGATCTGGTACTAAAAGGTAGGGCTGTGAACATTGTGGTTCAATGATTGGTCAATAGCAGACGGTCACTCTGCTCAGGGCTGAGTTGTGGCTGGTTTCGAGGCAGAAGCCACTGTTCATATCGTGGAGAGTTTTATTATTAGACTGTAACTATAAAAAATAAGGATGTTTTGCTGCCTCTTGCAGCAACTGGAGTCAGAGAAAAAAATAACTTAATTCACTGGGCCGACTGACGGGATTTTTAAGGTGAAACATTAACTTCTAATGATAATCAATGCACGAGCTGACGACGTGACCCATGAAGGGAGACTCTCACTGCAGCCTGTTGTACTTTGTTCTGAAAATGTTGGTGTGCAGCCTCGTTCTGTGGACGATAAACGAGCTGCAGACTTCTGTTTGTGTCACCGATAACGAGGGACTACAGTGAGTGCTGGACGAAGCAGTGAGTGACAAAAACCATGCCTACATTTAATGGTACGGCTTGCAGTGGAAACAGCAGGGTCCAGGTACCATGTCTGAAGGGTTGCTTTCGGTCAAAGGTACCAAACGGGGCTATAGTTGGAGGGCCCCCCACCTCATGGGCCCCAGTGCAACTGCACTGCCTGCACTGTCTACATTTACATCCCTGGGTATATGGATTCTAATGTTAAACTTAATGTCAATGAAATCAATCAAACTGTTCAAATGGCAGTTTTTCAACAAAGATGTTGATGACAGATTGAGGCTCTGTAGTTTCAGACTCTACACAATAGAAACTTCACTGTGAGTATTCTAATCATCTTATCACCATCACTGTTATCATGCTGACCAAACAGGGCCCCCCATATGTCATCAAACTGCTAAAAGTCACAGTTTGGACTCATGAAAAATAAAAGTAAAAATTTAGAGATTAGCAATTTATTGTTACAGTAAAACTTTAAGGTATGGTGTAATCACACACAAGTTGTCTTTTCCCAAATTAGACAGACATAGGTGCCAGTTTTTGTCAGTGGGAGTATTGTTTGTCCTGGTGTGCATGTATGAACGTTTGTAGTGTTGGATCTCACACACATAAAATTAATATTCTTTTATGAATATCATTCATCCTTTTTGCACCTGCAAAAAGCTATGTAATGGGTAAGAAAAAATAAACACACACACACACACATATATATGTGTATATATATATACATATATATATATATATATATTACAATATCAACACAACACATGAGAGTTTACTCTGATTGGTGGGCAAAAAGCATATTTGAAGAACTAAATTAGGGATGCAAAAAGTTAAAAATTAAATTAAAATTTAATTAAATTAAATTGATGGAGGGTGTGTGTGTGTGTGTGTGTGTGTGTAGGTGTGTGTGTGTGTGTGTGTGTGTGTGTGTGTGTGTGTGTGTGTGTGTGTGTGTGTGTGTGTGTGTGTGTGTTCTTATGTGCTCTGAGGTCTCTTCTATATACAATAATGTACAGGTGTTTTTCTGAACATACACTGATTTATAATGTTATTTGTATGTGTTATGTATTTATTTGTGGGGATTTTTGGATTTCACCTGTATCATCATGTGACTACCATGTTACCCAGTTGTTTTAAAGATGGCGTCTTTTACATTTATAGAAGTCGAAAGAAGAGCACTTGAAACGTCACTTGTGGATGTGCCATTAAATTGCTCTTAAGGGAGTAACAGTGTGTTGACTTTTTTCATGTTGTTTATTAGGGGCCGGGCAGGCAGTCCTGCCAGGACCCTCCTGTTTTCCTGCTCGTTCTTTCTTCTTCTTCTTCTTCTTCTTCTTCTGAGGAAATCCTACTTCCCATGCACGAAAAATCACCAAACTTTGCACAAAGGTCCAGTCCTATGCCAGATTGCCTCAGCTGCAAGCACAAGTCAATAGTCCTGATGGTGGCGCTACAGCAAGCGTCTAATGTTCAAAACTTTGAAAATTCACAACAAATCGACCTTATGTGCTACAGCTTCGCATCTTTTACCAACATGTAGCCCCAATACTGAAGAAACTTTTGTACATTTAAACCTGTTGCAAATTCTGAAGTCCATCACTCTGGTTTTTTTTTTCAAAAACTTATTAAACCTATCTCCTCCCACAATTTTTGCTCAGTTGACACCAAACTTGTCCTCCACAAATTGTCCTCACAGATTTTTGATTTATCAAAAATTGAGCCTACAGTGCATCAAGATGTTTGACTGCAAACAGTACTGTAAACATATACTTGCAAATTCTTGCTAAATAAGTTTTCAGTGTTCATGAAAAAAAATTTGGAGTCACGATGGATGATGTTTGGCATATGTCAGAATTTTATATCAAAAACTGAAGCTTTGACAGCATTTTGAATTTTGCTCTCATGTGAACAACTGGAGTCATTTTTAAACATCAGTTTTTCCACTTGTGGAGTAAATCAATCATTGTTTAAAAAAAAAAAAAAAGACAAATTAACAACATCTCCATGCTGTCTAGATGCAGATGTGTATTTTCAGATTTTTGTCTTGATAACTGAATTTATGACAGCAGTGAGTTCAAGCCTCAACTGATGCAAAATGTACATTGTAATGGCGTCTGCCTCTTGTTGCTCAGAATTGCCTAAATTTGCCTAAAATTGCCCGGCCCCGACCATTGCTCTTCTTTTTGTCAAGCACCTGCCTTACAGGTCCAGTGTGTAAGGTTTAATGAATATATTGTCAAAAACAGAAAATAACAAAGTATGTTTTCTTTAGTGTATAACCACCTGAAAATAAGAATTGTTGTGTTTTCATTTCCTCAGAATGAGCCATTTATATCTACATTAGGAGCAGGTCTTTGTTTTGCACCACCATGTTTCTACAGTAGCCCAGAACGGACAAACCTAACACTGGCTCTAGATAGGGCCATTTGCATGTTCTGTAACATTCTCTAACATGTTCTAACTTTATCTCTAATTTTAGACATGAAACTGCTTTATTCAGTGTTATTACTGGTTTAATTCACCACTTTTTTTTGTTTCATCTAGTTTTATTCTGAAGTCATCAGATACCAGTGCTTCGGCAGTTGCCTCCACGTCAGACATGAAAGCTGGCATGATATGTGGCCGGTCGCCGTTATTGTGTATGGGCAACTGACAGCTTCGGTGGGAAGCGCAGCCCGACAAAAACGTAAGTTAAGGAGGCAAAAAGTCTGACTAGTGTGGGTGTGAGGGGTAACGGATGGGTCCAGCAACTGCCGGCCTTCACCCAGGAGGCTGCTGTTTGCTTCCTGTCTGCACGTAATGCCAAACCCTGCTACTTTTCCCAAAAGCCAACCATTTATGTGTGTTGGCTAAAAGTCATCACGTGTGTTTGTTGTTGAATGAAAAATGTAAAAAAAAATTGTTAGTGTTGTAACAAACAAAATGTATTAATGAAACCTGTAAAATGAATGTGTCACACAAAATCCACAAATGCAGGACCAAGCACTCTCCAGTAGATGGTGGTAATGAGGTGTAACAAAACATGCATGTTTGCAGATACAGTCACAGACTTAGGTGGAGGGGTGTGATCGTTAGACATTAGTGTGGCTCAAGAGATGGCCATGTCAGTACCTCACCCTTCACATTACACACTGGAAAAACGTTTCAATCATGTTTCGGTGAAAAATCTTTCTGCCTCCAATAAAGTAATAACAATAACAATATATCATGATTGCAACTGCAACCATCCATTAACTCTGCATCCCTAATTCAGTTCTTCTAATGTGCTTTTTGCCCAACAATCATAAACTCTCATGTTGTGTTGCTGTTGTATGTGTACAAGTGTTAGTGCAGTAACACTGTAAGACCAAAGGTCACCAGAACTGGCAGGTAGGTATCTTGTTCCTGTCATGCCCTCTTTCTCTGGAATATCCTCCCGCTGATATCAGACAGTTGACGCCTATAAATGTCAACTTTATTTGAAGGTCAGTTTGTTGCTTATTCTTTGATTACAGTTATTGTGCAATCACTACATGTGAGGAGTTATATTCCTAAGAATTTTTCTTTGTACCTGATGTCATCATCCTTTCAGCGGCTCAGTTATTGTGCAGTCATTAACCAATTAAATCATTAGTTCATGTTATTCTCTCACACTCGACCTCTGCCACAACAAGACCTAAACCTGTGTGTTTGTTTGTTTCCTCTCTCCTATCTGTGTGAATGGTGTGCTTCAGTTTTGCCTCTTGGCATCTACACGGCATCTATTGCATGTCTGTCTGTCTGGAGAGACCTATGGGGTTTGAAGAACCTCTTAAAGCTAAAGTTGGTGACTTTTATGAAAACAACTTATTTGCTGAAACTGTTTCTAAATTCACACAGCACTTCATGAGACACACAATCTGTGAATAAAAACATTCTCCTCTGCCGACTCTATTGTCTTATAGTGCTCCTACTGACCGTACTGCATGTGAACAAACACAACCAATCAGAGCCAAAGAGTCTCTGACACAGCTGTCAGTCATGTCAGTCACTGCTCATGATGAAATATGAATCAGGATTCTGTTACTGCCATGCCTATATCTCACCTCAAATGTTTTCAGAAACATATTTTAGTGTACTGTTTAGCTGTAAAATGAGAGAGGTGGTCTGGCTGGTGAGCAGTGCTTGGTACTCCAGACAACAGTATCCTACATGGCGGCTGGGTCACAAACTTTCCCATCACACAGTTAAACAGTACACTAAGATATGTTTCTAAAATCATTTCAGGTGAGAAATGCAGTAACAGAATCTTGATTCATATTTGATCAGTGCTGCCGAGTTTGACAGTTTAACCACAGTTCACGAGCAGTGATCGACATGATTGACAGCTGTGAGACTCCTCGGCTCTGATTGGCTGTTTCTGGTACTCTGGGGTCTGATTCTGGCAAATGCTGTCAGAGGCAGTAGGAAAGGGAGAAGGCCAGGAGGGACATGATTCAATGCACAGACAGTGGGCCTCATTTATGAAACAAATTTTACAACAGAAAACTGGGCGTGCGGCCATTTGCACGCAAACCTCAGCTTTTATCAATGTGGACGTGAGCAGAGGATACGATCAAATCTCTCATCAGGTCTCAGCTCATGTACCCAAGTTTGAGTCAACATGGACAAGTGGTGCAGCATATTAGGTCTGGCTGAGCTGGAGAAAAGTTATCAGACCATATTCTGACTGATATCTGAGTATTAGCAGCCACCAGCTCTGTGCACAGACATTTTTGAGAGTTTATATCTCATAATCAGCTACAGAGATTCGTACCAAATTTGATCTGCACCCTCTTGGGTCATGTCATGTCAAACTCAGCAGCACTGTTAAAATATAAATCAAGATTCTGTTACTGCATTTCTCACCTGAAATATTTTTAGAAACATATCTTAAGTACTATTCGGACGGGATTAGTTTTACATAGGGACGTGGGATAGTGTCACTTTACCACAGGACATCAGTAATATTAATGGCCGATTCGCACACGATAAGAAATCTCAGTAAAGCTACCACAAGTGGGAGGGGTAAATCCATTCACGCACCGCCGTCCCCTCCTGCCATTATGTGCGTATGATAGGACTGTCAAAAGCACCATGAAATTGAGTTCGAATATTTTTGAATTAATTAAGTAGAGTTCGATTAATATTAGAATTTATTATTTTTCATTTTACAAAAAATAACACAAAAAATAAGATGCTTATTGCTGACGCAATATGAACGTGACACTCGGATAAAACACCCGTTCTGACCTCACTGAAGTGCCAGGTATGACCAACTCCTGCCTCGCTATCTGAGCAATGTTTGGATACTTAGTTTTCCACCACAAGAGTGGATCTTGGTCGGCTCATATTGGTAACTTTTCATCTCTTCTTCAAAAATTGTAGGCAGGGAGGCAGCAGGTGCAGAACTCTCCCTGTATGTCTATCCGAACAGGTCACACATCGCGGACAGCGCAGTGGGTGGTGTTGGCGCAGCGGGCTCCTCCGTCGGCGCCTCTCCCTCCGTCGCTGCGTCCCTCTCTGGCCCGGCTTGTGCGCGAGCCATCTCCGCCCGAACAGGATTCGCCTGATATACAACATTATTGATGGTATTAATTAGTTAATTATTAATGATATTCGAATTAGCCTATCAAATTTAGATTCGAACTTATAAAAAATATATATATTCGAATATATTTCTAACTTCGATATCTATATATATATTTTTTGACAGCCCTAACACACATAGGCCTATTTACTGCTGGTCTATTCGCAAGGGATTAGTATGACCTGAGGTAACTGTCCGGGACCCTTTTACAGAAGGTAAAAGTCGCGATAATCTTTACTGACATCGTGCAGTAATTATTACTGACATGGCACATTCGGACAGGACTAAAATCTCTGGTAATTATTACTTTACCCCACGTCCCTATATAAAACTAATCCCGTCCGAATAGGGCTTTAGTGTACTGTTTAGTTGTATGATGGGAAAGTTTGTGACCCAGCCGCCATGTAGGATACTGTTGTCTGGAGTACCAAGCACTGCTCACCAGCCAGACCACCTCTCTCATTTTACAGCTAAACAGTACACTAAAATATGTTTCAGAAAACATTTGAGGTGAGATATAGGCATGGCAGTAACAGAATCCTGATTCATATTTCATCATGAGCAGTGACTGACATGACTGACAGCTGTGTCAGAGACTCTTTGGCTCTGATTGGTTGTGTTTGTTCACATGCAGTACGGTCAGTAGGAGCACTATAAGACAATAGAGTCGGCAGAGGAGAATGTTTTTATTCACAGATTGTGTGTCTCATGAAGTGCTGTGTGAATTTAGAAACAGTTTCAGCAAATAAGTTGTTTTCATAAAAGTCACCAACTTTAGCTTTAAGAGGCTCTTCAAACCCCATAGGTCTCTCCAGACAGACAGACATGCAATAGATGCCGTGTAGATGCCAAGAGGCAAAACTGAAGCACACCATTCACACAGATAGGAGAGAGGAAACAAACACACAGGTTGAGGTCTTGTTGTGGCAGAGGTTGAGTGTGAGAGAATAACATGAAAAAATGATTTAATTGGTTAATGACTGCACAATAACTGAGCCGCTGAAAGGATGATGACATCAGGTACAAAGAAAAATTCTTCGGAATATAACTCCTCACATGTAGTGATTGCACAATAACTGTAATCAAAGAATAAGCAACAAACTGACCTTCAAATAAAGTTGACATTTATAGCAACAACTGTCTGATATCAGCGGGAGGATATTCCAGAGAAAGAGGGCATGACAGGAACAAGATACCTACCTGCCAATTCTGGTGACCCTTGGTCTTACAGTGTTACTGCACTAACACTTCTAGCAGAGAAAAAGTGATAAGAGGAAAGAATAATGAGAACAAAGCAACAGTTGTACACACACACACACACACACTTACTTACTTTACTCTGATTGGTGGGCAAAAAGCATATTTGAAGAACTGAATTAGGGATGCAAAAAGTTAAAAATTAAATTAAAATTTAATTAAATTAAATTGATGGAGGGTGTGTGTGTGTGTGTGTGTGTGTGTGTGTGTTTTCTTATGTGCTCTGAGGTCTCTTCTATATACAATAATGTACAGGTGTTTTTCTGAACATACACTGATTTATAATGTTATTTGTATGTGTTATGTATTTATTTGTGGGGATTTTTGGATTTCACCTGTATCATCATGTGACTACCATGTTACCCAGTTGTTTTAAAGATGGCGTCTTTTACATTTATAGAAGTCTAAAGAAGAGCACTTGAAACGTCACTTGTGGATGTGCCATTAAGTTGCTCTTAAGGGAGTAACAGTGTGTTGACTTTTTCCATGTTGTTTATTAGGGGCCGGGCAGGCAGTCCTGCCAGGACCCTCCTCTGTTTTCCTGCTCGTTCTTTCTTCTTCTTCTTCTTCTTCTTCTTCTTCTTCTGAGGAAATCCTACTTCCCATGCATGAAAAATCACCAAACTTTGCACAAAGGTCCAGTCCTATGCCAGATTGCCTCAGCTGCAAGCACAAGTCAATAGTCCTGATGGTGGCGCTACAGCAAGCGTCTAATGTTCAAAACTTTGAAAATTCACAACAAATCGACCTTATGTGCTACAGCTTCGCATCTTTTACCAACATGTAGCCCCAATACTGAAGAAACTTTTGTACATTTAAACCTGTTGCAAATTCTGAAGTCCATCACTCTGGTTTTTTTTTTCAAAAACTTATTAAACCTATCTCCTCCCACAATTTTTGCTCAGTTGACACCAAACTTGTCCTCCACAAATTGTCCTCACAGATTTTTGATTTATCAAAAATTGAGCCTACAGTGCATCAAGATGTTTGACTGCAAACAGTACTGTAAACATATACTTGCAAATTCTTGCTAAATAAGTTTTCAGTGTTCATGAAAAAAAATTTGGAGTCACGATGGATGATGTTTGGCATATGTCAGAATTTTATATCAAAAACTGAAGCTTTGACAGCATTTTGAATTTTGCTCTCATGTGAACAACTGGAGTCATTTTTAAACATCAGTTTTTCCACTTGTGGAGTAAATCAATCATTGTTTAAAAAAAAAAAAGAAGAAGAAAAAAAAGACAAATTAACAACATCTCCATGCTGTCTAGATGCAGATGTGTATTTTCAGATTTTTGTCTTGATAACTGAATTTATGACAGCAGTGAGTTCAAGCCTCAACTGATGCAAAATGCACATTGTAATGGCGTCTGCCTCTTGTTGCTCAGAATTGCCTAAATTTGCCTAAAATTGCCCGGCCCCGACCATTGCTCTTCTTTTTGTCAAGCACCTGCCTTACAGGTCCAGTGTGTAAGGTTTAATGAATATATTGTCAAAAACAGAAAATAACAAAGTATGTTTTCTTTAGTGTATAACCACCTGAAAATAAGAATTGTTGTGTTTTCATTTCCTCAGAATGAGCCATTTATATCTACATTAGGAGCAGGTCTTTGTTTTGCACCACCATGTTTCTACAGTAGCCCAGAACGGACAAACCTAACACTGGCTCTAGATAGGGCCATTTGCATGTTCTGTAACATTCTCTAACATGTTCTAACTTTATCTCTAATTTTAGACATGAAACTGCTTTATTCAGTGTTATTACTGGTTTAATTCACCACTTTTTTTTGTTTCATCTAGTTTCATTCTGAAGTCATCAGATACCAGTGCTTCGGCAGTTACCTCCACGTCAGACATGAAAGCTGGCATGATATGTGGCCGGTCGCCGTTATTGTGTATGGGCAACTGACAGCTTCGGTGGGAAGCGCAGCCCGACAAAAACGTAAGTTAAGGAGGCAAAAAG
This sequence comes from Epinephelus awoara, assembly GCA_035609425.1. Classification (NCBI taxonomy): domain Eukaryota; kingdom Metazoa; phylum Chordata; class Actinopteri; order Perciformes; family Serranidae; genus Epinephelus; species Epinephelus awoara. Next base: position 10,179,947 of record CM069305.1, read on the forward strand.
TCTGACTAGTGTGGGTGTGAGGGGTAACGGATGGGTCCAGCAACTGCCGGCCTTCACCCAGGAGGCTGCTGTTTGCTTCCTGTCTGCACGTAATGCCAAACCCTGCTACTTTTCCCAAAAGCCAACCATTTATGTGTGTTGGCTAAAAGTCATCACGTGTGTTTGTTGTTGAATGAAAAATGTAAAAAAAAAATTGTTAGTGTTGTAACAAACAAAATGTATTAATGAAACCTGTAAAATGAATGTGTCACACAAAATCCACAAATGCAGGACCAAGCACTCTCCAGTAGATGGTGGTAATGAGGTGTAACAAAACATGCATGTTTGCAGATACAGTCACAGACTTAGGTGGAGGGGTGTGATCGTTAGACATTAGTGTGGCTCAAGAGATGGCCATGTCAGTACCTCACCCTACACATTACACACTGGAAAAACGTTTCAATCATGTTTCGGTGAAAAATCTTTCTGCCTCCAATAAAGTAATAACAATAACAATATATCATGATTGCAACTGCAACCATCCATTAACTCTGCATCCCTAATTCAGTTCTTCTAATGTGCTTTTTGCCCAACAATCATAAACTCTCATGTGTTGTGTTGCTGTTGTATGTGTACAAGTGTTAGTGCAGTAACACTGTAAGACCAAAGGTCACCAGAATTGGCAGGTAGGTATCTTGTTCCTGTCATGCCCTCTTTCTCTGGAATATCCTCCCGCTGATATCAGACAGTTGACGCCTATAAATGTCAACTTTATTTGAAGGTCAGTTTGTTGCTTATTCTTTGATTACAGTTATTGTGCAATCACTACATGTGAGGAGTTATATTCCGAAGAATTTTTCTTTGTACCTGATGTCATCATCCTTTCAGCGGCTCAGTTATTGTGCAGTCATTAACCAATTAAATCATTAGTTCATGTTATTCTCTCACACTCGACCTCTGCCACAACAAGACCTAAACCTGTGTGTTTGTTTGTTTCCTCTCTCCTATCTGTGTGAATGGTGTGCTTCAGTTTTGCCTCTACAGTTTTGGCATCTACACGGCATCTATTGCATGTCTGTCTGTCTGGAGAGACCTATGGGGTTTGAAGAGCCTCTTAAAGCTAAAGTTGGTGACTTTTATGAAAACAACTTATTTGCTGAAACTGTTTCTAAATTCACACAGCACTTCATGAGACACACAATCTGTGAATAAAAACATTCTCCTCTGCCTACTCTATTGTCTTATAGTGCTCCTACTGACCGTACTGCATGTGAACAAACACAACCAATCAGAGCCAAAGAGTCTCTGACACAGCTGTCAGTCATGTCAGTCACTGCTCATGATGAAATATGAATCAGGATTCTGTTACTGCAATGCCTATATCCCAGTGCTTGTATAGGAAAACTCATCTCCCCACACCGTTCTAAAAAACTATCTGGAAATGAGTCTTAGACATGACAAACACACACAGTGACGGTCAAGATAGATTTTGTATGGAGATTGGGTGTGAGAAAATGTAATTCTAGGTCATTTACACATTTGTCTGATTTGACAAGTTAATTGGGATGACATCTGTTCTCTATATAAAGGCAGCTGACTTGTGGTAGAAACAACCCAATTCAGCCGATCAGGTGAGTTCTTACTGCCGATCATTCACTGTCAGCAGACACGTCCTGTGTTGAGATAGAGGGTCTGTCACATGATGACCTTTCACCTGCATAACTGATGATGGCAGCAAGGACGTTTTTTAATCATAGCTCAAATACTATTCATTATTAAATGTTCTTCTTGATAAAAGCAAACGCTCACTTTGGACATCAGGGGGCAGGTGCTGATGCAACCTCCCCCTCTGCTTGTGCCTGCTGTTATCACTTTTACTGGCAGGTTTGATTTCCACAGAACTTCATGAACATTATCTTATGGGTGGCATTGCCTTGGCCCGACCCCAGACCTTACCCCCAGATGAGTTACATCATCCTCTGTTCTCTATATAAAGGCAGCTGACTTGTGGTAGAAACAACCCAATTCAGCCGATCAGGTGACTTCTTCCTGCCGATCATTCACTGTCAGCAGACACGTAAGTGTTCAAGAATTTATTCTTTTCTTGCAGTAGACCATACATTTTTCTATTTCAGATCTTTATTGATTATATTCAGTGTAAATAGTAGAATTGGTGCAGTATGCATGCACATTTAAAATATGATTTATTTCACATGTCGTTATGGTGATTCATATTTGACAACTGATGTAATGATTAGTCATGATTATATAGGAGCTCACCTGAGAAAGCACAGTCATGCAGCTGACTCATCATTTTCTGTTAACTCATGATTTGTCTTCTTTCTTTAATGCAGTTACCCACAATGCCCATCACAGACCTCAATGTGTCCATTAATCCAACTGATGAGAGCAATCTCCAATCTCAAGACTTCAGGATGATCAATGTTAACCTGAACAAAAGAGGAGGAGGAAATGCCATCTATCTTTGGTACAAACAAGATTCTGGCTCAGGTGCAATCACCAGGGTTCAAGTCTCATTCAGCAATGAAATGTCTGATGGACTGAGAAAAGCAGGGTACGTACAGATCGACAGAGATCTCAATGCAGGATCAACACGTGGTCCCGTCTACCTTTGGTACTTCAGAGGGTCCGGAAAGCACCACACTCCCATAGTGGAGATTGATGCCACCACCGAGGCAGCCAATGAAGCCGGGAAGTTTGATTTTGGCTGGGAGAGAGTGGCCTGTGATCTGAACCGTGGGGCCACTGGGGACTGGATCCACATCTGGCTGAAGAGAGAGAACCCAACATACATCTGTGATGTGGCTGCCACTGACTCCCACGGATCAGACACCGACTACCTAAAAGCAGGTTACATCCGTGTGGATGAAGATACTAACCGAGGTGCTCAAGGAGGAAGGCCTGTCTTCATCTGGTTCCGTCAGACCACCGACTCCCAGGGTGCAGTCAATGATCTGAAAGTCTCCACCAATAAGACCGACTATCTGGCCTACCAGCAGCAACAGTATTCATCAGTGAATATTAACCTGAATGAGGGGACCAGTGGTGACAAGGTGACCCTGTGGTTCAAGAAGGGATCCAACAACCCCATCCAGGCCATCACCCTGCTTCTCAACAAAGATTTGATTGAGAATTATCGCAAAGCTGGTCTCACTGTGATTGAAGAGAATCTCAACACAGGGAATTGTGGATGGCTTGAGTACCTGTGTTACTACAATAAGTGAAATCCTGAGAAAGCCTTCTTCATGGCAGCAGAGCTGAGAATTCTCAACACTCTGAGATGCAAAGCAACGTCTAACAAAGTTGTTTAATCATTTTGATGATGGCCTCTTTTACTTTTTTCGCTTTTTCTTCAATATATAAAACAATATGATTAATTATATGACAGTAATACTACTGGTGATATCAGACAGCATGGATGGTGTATGGGATCTACCGGTAAATTTGATGTTAATGAAATCAATCAAACTATTTCAAATGGCAATTTTTCAACAAAGATGTTAATGACAGATTGAATATTAAGGCTCTGTATCACTTTATTCTGCACGTTTCCTGCTTTTCAATAAAGACAACTTTGCATGTGAAGTGTGTTTGTTTCAGACTCGACACAATAGAAACTTGGCTTTGAGTGATTTCATGAGTTTTTCTTCTCACTCTCATCACTGTTATCATGCTGACAAATCAGGGCCCATGTTCATCAAACTGTAAGGAGTGACTGTAAGGTTGGTCGAGCGGTGAAGGCAAAAGGAAGAGGACTTTAAACTGTTCAACAGTCCAATTTTTTTATTCCCCTTTTTTTCCAGCAGTGGGTTAGGTGCAGCAATATGTACAGTGCAGATCAGCTGGCCAAAACTGAAGAAAAACTAAAACAAAAATCAACTCTGCCCCGGGCTGTGCCCCCTTTAAGTTTGGGCCCCTGGCAGTAACAGCCGCTGTGGCCGGCTTGCTAGACAGATCTCAGAGACTCGAGAGAAGCTTCCAACTCCTGCATATGTAACGGAGTAGATGTGTCCATATTAAATTATGGCAAAACAGTCGCAACACCGCCACCTACTGGCGTGGGAACGACACAGAGGCGAGAGGATCTTGATGTGGTAAGACGGGCCCTCGCACGGTCCGAGACAATCATTGATTTTCCGCGGTGTTTCATGCGTTTTATCTTACTGTGTATAATTTTCGTTGTGTTTTATGCCAGCTGGGTTGAGCAATACTATGATTTGTAGCTCATAACATGTTGTTTGGAGACGTTGTTAGTGAAGCTAACCTAGCATGAATGTTACTTTGATTTCACGTGTTCAGATCCATATTGTCCCGAGACCGACTGCTGTAACCCATGCCACTGCTGTTGTCTGCTGTGTTGCAGGAGGAATAAATCCCTTTGTGATCCACCTGACTGTCACCTGTCATGTATGAAGCCATGGCAGTGTGGGGCTGCATTAGCGGAGAAAAGTGACCTGTCACACATATATAGACAGTAGCTCCTCCTACACATGGGAAATACAATTAATAAATCAATCAACAATCAGCAGTGATTAATTCATGCTCTTTTGACTACTTCTATAAGCCAACAGTGAAAAACATTGCTACACACTCCAAAAGAGTAAAAATGTTCTTAAACTGCTCAAAATCACAAATATCTCTCCAAAACTCCCCCTCATCCATACTACACTTGGCACATTCCTCCGGGAACTTGACTATAAAATGAATCCAAATGGGCAGGTCTGGTTTGGCAGTTCCTGAGTCCAAACCCGAGGTTGGCCAAGTGCAGTCTAGAGGAGAGGTGAGACACACAAAAGAATTAGTCAAATAAAGAGATTTAAAAAACACAATATTGTCAGACTTTTCTTCCTGACTTCATGTAAATGTGCCTGTGACACTGAAACACCAAAACAACTACAGACCTACAACTACCAGGTTTCAACCTTAATTGTGCTAATTACCAACTTCAGACACCTGCCGGCTAGATGATGTGTGTGAAAGTGCCTGGAGGTGGACAAGCACTGTGTGTGTTTGTCTTTTACCATTAGAGGTCACAGGGCATCCCTGTGACAGTGACACTTTGGATCAAATGTGAAAAACAAAAGTAAAAATCCCTCACATTTAATATTCACAAATTTAAGATTGATTTAAGAGTTTTTTATGATGTATAAATGCTCTTAACAGAGCTCAGCAGGTCTCCAGTTAGTTGAGAGTAGATGGTAGATAACTGCAGTCCACTTATACAGGTGAACAAACACCTCCTGACACGTTTGTACAAACTATGACTGGTCATGATTAATAACATGTTGTTAGCTGAAGCAATATGTAGGAATCAGAACAGGGTGGTTTTCATTTATTATTTGCAGTCATTTAAACATTTGATTGGATGTTACCCACTATGCTTCTCTTTACATTTATCAGGGGTGCAAACAGCACCAATAAAGCTGGTACTGATTTTGTTTGCAGTCACTGTCCATGCATCTGTATTGTTGTCTGCACTTGTCATCATGGTACTAACTTCTCCTTACTACATGATATGATAAGTGTCCCTACCTGTCAGGCTATGACGCTCTGGTGCTCTTCCAGCATCAGTTGTGGACACTCTGGGGCGGCGTGAAAATGAACACTTGTTACATTCCACATCAGCATCATTCCACACGTAAGGAACTATTCAAGTACTACTCTGTGTGCACACAAAACAGTTATTATCATGTGGTTAGTTCATGAATTCATTTTTTTATTTTAAATGTCTGCCAACAAAAAATTTAATAACATTATTCTTTAAAGAACATATAATTCTAAAACTTGAGATGTTTTTAACCTGATGCCTTGTTTCCACTCAACACATTCAAAAACACAATATTAATGCTAATGCTTTGTTTCCACTTTGCAATAACCAAACAATGTTTCTTTTATGTTTCATCAGTTTTGAGGCCAGAACATGAAGAAAATTCATGAGGCGGTTGTGAAATTCTTCTATTAAATTCTATAATTAATGACATTCAAATTTGAGTGTGTGTGTGTGTGTGCGCGTGTGTGCGTGCGTGTGTGCGTGCGTGTGTGTGTTTGTGTGTGAAGATAGTGAAACTATGTATACTGTATGTATGAATGTGAGTGTTTTGGAAATTCAGGTGGAAATGGGAGTCATCTCTCCTTTTTAATGTGTTGAGGATTGTGTAGTGAGGTAGCCTATATGACACATTTGACCATTTTGTCCTCATAGACAGACTAAAACAATGGGCAGGTATCACTGGAACTGCTCTGGACTGGTTTTCCTTACAATGTGCCAACAGGAACTTTTATTTTTTGTTTGTTGGAGAATTTACCTTTTTTATGACACAAACAACACAAAACAAACTTAAGCTGTCATATTGGTATTGGGATGATGAGTGAAACAGAGGATTTGGCTTTGAATGAACTGCAGAAATGGAGACCAGGTGTTATGGAATGTAGTCAGGTTGTCTTTTAGGGTTGCTGTGAGCTTTTCTAAGTTTGCATGGTCCGTCAACAGATTTATACAAACGAGGAAATGCGCACATCCAAAAATAAGGATTGGGTGCTGGAGAAAAAAGTCAAAATGTGTAAGATAAGGAAAAGAAGTCCGCACACCAAAAAATAAAGTGATTAAATTTTATTGGCATTGGTTTATTGATAATTTCTTTTTGCCTTTCCAGTTGAGTAATATGGGTTTTTTTTTGGCCAAATTTATTGCTATTAAAATGAAAGCCTTGAGATGTTGTGGGATTGTGAGTGAGGAGAGATCACCTAGAAGAGTGATGGAGGGGGAGAGAGGGATCCTGAGGTTGAACATCTTGGACAGCTCTCCCATGACCTCCGACCAAAACCGCTCTACAGGTGTGCAGAGAACGCATGGAAGTGGTTGTCTATTGCAGAGGGACAGTGTGTGCAGGGGTTATCAGTGAAGCCCACTAGGAGCATTTTATGGACGGTGATATGAATTCTGTGAAGGACCTTGTGTTGAATTAGCTGAAGTGTGAAGTTGGGTGAGGTTGAGAATGCCCCAGAAAGGGGAGCATAGGAGACACAAGGGTAGGGGGAAACACAAGGAAAAAACTGGAGGACAGGCCGTGGCCGCAACAAATTGAATATATCGTTTGCTTTCCAACAGGTACTGAGAGTATGGAGAGAGGAAGTAGTGGTAGAAATTTGGTACATCTAGTCCGCCATATTCTTTGGGTTTTTGGAGTGTAGTTATTTTGATAGAGGGTTTTTTGTCTTTCCAGTAAAATGTATTGACTGCCGAATTTAGAGAAGAGAACCAGCCCAGGGGTGGATTGACAGGTGTCATGGCAAACAGGTACTAGAGAATTTTCATGACGGTGGAGATGCGGGCAATAAAAGAGAGTGGGAGTTTGTTCCATCTGTCCAGGTCGTTCAGTTTGAATAAATACATATACATATATATATATATATATATATGTATACACACACATACACACATATATGTATATATACTGTACATATATATAGATATAGATATAGATATCTATATATACTGTACATATATATATATATATTTGGGTTTGTTGAAATTTGGATTCCGAGGTATTTAATGGAGTCAGTTGTCAGGTTATAGGGTCAATCCCCAACCCCAGCATCCCTGCCAAGATGGCTTAGAGGCAGAATCTGGAAGAATTTACCTTAAGAACTGCTCATGTAAAGACTGTAGTCCAGCCCCGTTTTTATCGAGCATGGTCTCACTCCGAAGTCACCAAAATCCGGCACTTGGGCGGTGACTTGTGGCATCAGAAACCAACAGATAAAAGCTGTCCTTTAACGTCGGCATGATATGCAGCCAATTGCCATTATATACGGATGTAGTGCATTTATTTTGAAAGAGACTGTATGTAAAGTTAGAATTCCTGTGAAAATGGAAGCATGTCTTGAAAGAAGACAGTGCATGTAACAGACAGAACTTGACACAACGTCCCAGAACGTCAACAACCAGCACACCCAGGGTACCTTGCACGTCGTATGTGGATTTGGAAAGCACATCAATATGTGACAAGGTCAGAGTGAGAATGTGTTGTTTTATCAACTGAAGAATATCCTATTCTGTGCTTCAGTAACACAGAGAAAATGATGTATGATGGGAAAGTTTGTGACCCAGCCGCCATGTAGGATACTGTTGTCTGGAGTACCAAGCACTGCTCACCAGACAGACCACCTCTCTCATTTTACAGCTAAACAGTACACTAAAATATGTTTCAGAAAACATTTGAGGTGAGATATAGGCATGGCAGTAACAGAATCCTGATTCATATTTCATCATGAGCAGTGACTGACATGACTGACAGCTGTGTCAGAGACTCTTTGGCTCTGATTGGTTGTGTTTGTTCACATGCAGTACGGTCAGTAGGAGCACTATAAGACAATAGAGTCGGCAGAGGAGAATGTTTTTATTCACAGATTGTGTGTCTCATGAAGTGCTGTGTGAATTTAGAAACAGTTTCAGCAAATAAGTTGTTTTCATAAAAGTCACCAACTTTAGCTTTAAGAGGCTCTTCAAACCCCATAGGTCTCTCCAGACAGACAGACATGCAATAGATGCCGTGTAGATGCCAAGAGGCAAAACTGAAGCACACCATTCACACAGATAGGAGAGAGGAAACAAACAAACACACAGGTTGAGGTCTTGTTGTGGCAGAAGTCGAGTGTGAGAGAATAACATGAACTAATGATTTAATTGGTTAATGACTGCACAATAACTGAGCCGCTGAAAGGATGATGACATCAGGTACAAAGAAAAATTCTTCGGAATATAACTCCTCACATGTAGTGATTGCACAATAACTGTAATCAAAGAATAAGCAACAAACTCACCTTCAAATAAAAGGACGACTTTCAAGTTTAAGTTTATAGTCGTCAACTGTCTGATATCAGCGGGAGGATATTCCAGAGAAAGAGGGCATGACAGGAACAAGATACCTACCTGCCAATTCTTACAGTTTTGCGGCGCAAACACTTTTAGGAGAGAAAAATAATAACAAGAGGAAAGAATAATTAGAACAAAAGCAACAGTTGTACACACACACACACACACACAGAGAGACACACAGACACACACACACACACACACACACATATATATATATATATATATATATATATATATATATATATATATATATATATATATATATATATATATATATATATATATATTATGATGTCAACACAACACATGAGAGCATATTTGAAGAACTGAATTAGGGATGCAGAGAGTTAATGGAGGGTTGCAGATGGAATCATGATATATTGTTATGGTTTACAAAGTAGGGTGAAGCACGCACATCCAAGGTATCACAGGTGCAGGACTAACAAGCAAACAGACTTTTTAAAAAAGGGGTGAAGTCTGCACACTGTTGTAGCTCCTCAAATGTTTATTGAATAAGATCAATGTTTCGATCACATAGATCTCCGCAGGATAAAGGACAAAAGAGAGACCTTGCTCATATAAGTTATTGGTCCCACCCCCCAATCAAGCAAGGGATGCAGCTCAGGTGAGGCAACCAAAAAAAACCACATACAAATCAATACAACCTGAGGCTGTTGTTGGGAAAGGAAAAGGTAGGGAACTGAGCAGGTTGATAGAAAAACAATAAACATATAAATACAGATAAACAACAAATGTTCAACAAATGTTCCCAAGATAAGTATTTAGAGAACTATTTAGAAATTTTTTGAAAAAAGTCACATAATCACAATAGATGACCAGTATACATATTGATTAAATACATTGGATCCATTAAGTACAGTAAATATTCAGATTAAGATGTGCATAGAGGAACTGAAAGCCCCAAAAAAGACCACACACATTTTTCATTTTACGGGTCCATTACAATGTAAATATAGAAGGACAAAAAAACAACAAAAACAGATAATATATATAAATATATAATGTCAAGCACCAATGGGGATAATATTTAGAAGAAATACATAAAAAATATATTCAGGAAAATTATGAAGAAAAAAATGGGAAAACTGTTACGAGAGACAAACTCCAGAAGAGAAGCTCCGGGGAAAAGGAAAAAAAGGGGTTATAGAGCCTCTTTAAATTAGGAGGCCTTTTATAAACGATCCAAGGTGGGGCAGAGAATGATTTAGTCAGAGTTCGATCAGAGCTTAATATATACCAATGTTTCTTGACAACTTTCTCTAACTCTCGGCCCAGAGGAGAATACTGTATGTAGCAATTAATGCATAGATCCCTGTCACTTTTCCCCTGGGTCAGATATTCAGACTGAGTCACACCACCATATTTATCAAGAGCTGGTTTTATCCACTGATCAGGATAACCACGCTGTCGAAAGTCTTTAGAATGATCGTCAAAATATACATCTGTACCACAAATCCTACGGATACGTTTAAACTGACCAAAAGGGATACCTTTCTTCAGAGATGTAGGATGGTAACTGTATGCATGCAGTAATGAATTGCGATCAGTGGGTTTCCTATACAGATCTGTGCAGAGTCTGTCATTGTCTTTAATAGCCAGAATATCAAGAAAATTCATACAAGAGTTATCATGGTAAACTTTAAAAACTGAGTGCTCTCATTCAAAAACTTATGGAAAGCTGCAAGTTGAGTGGCAGAGCCTTTCCAGAGAAGAAAAATATCATCTATATAGCGTTTCCAAATCTAGATATGTTGTAGAAAGGGATTACAATCAGAGTTATAAATAACAGTACTCTCCATAGCTCTACCACATTTTTGTAAGTAATAATTATTTTTGAAAAGAAAAAGTTTTTTGTAAGAACTATTTCTATGTTAAATTTCTTAAGCATGTAGCGCTGGGATGGTAATTAGTCCTCTGATCAAGAAAATATGAAATGGCCTCCAGACCACCCTGATGTGGGATATTCGTGTATAAACTCTCTACATCAAAGGTGACTAAAGTAGTATCCTTTTCTACTGAATCCAAATTATGTAGAACCTGAATGAAATCACTGGAACCTCTCACACAGGATGGCAATGTGAAGACATGAGGCTTGAGAAAATTATCTACAAAAGAGGAAATCTTCTCTGTGAGTAAACCAATCCCTGAAACAATAGGTCTACCTGGGGGGACAGAAATATAATCTTTGTGAATTTTTGGCAAGGTATAATAGGTGTGACCGAATGATCAACCTTTATACTCATATTCATTTAAATTAATGTCACCCATATCCAAATGATACTTGAGCAAAGTGTCTATTTGAGCCTTAAATTCTAGAGTAGGGTTGGCATTCAACTTTAGATAAAAAACATTGTTTGAAAGTTGTCTATAGATTTCTCCAGTACATTTGTCTCTGTCTTGGAGGACAATTGCCTATCTGTACCCACATTATATGGACCTTTTTCACAGCAGACATTTTAACTTGTGTCAGCAGGAAAAGCACAGGCGAAATTGATAACATTAAGGATGGCTGAGTTCCATTCAGTGTCCCAGTAAGCTAGTAACAGTTAGCCAACATGGATAATACCAGGGTCTCCCCTAAATGGAAAGCAGCTGTCATTAATGTAATTGAATAGACCTGTGCTGCTCCCACTCTGACATGTCAAAATGTCTGCCGTAAAAAAGGTCTAATCACTATCAGTAACCACTGTGGTCTTTGAAAGGGAATGCGTATGACTGGTATCAACAGTGCGTACATTATCAGTATCTCTGTGTGTATTAGTACCAAAAAACTCTCTTAGTCGTATATTACGAAAGAACTTTTGAAAGTCCACTGAAGTGTTAAAATCATAGGCACAAACGAGAGTCCCTTATTAAGAGCTGAAATACAAGAGTCAGTGATGGACCTACTTGACAGGTTAATGACGTTGCATTCTGCCTGTTGCTGCAGGTCCAATAAGGTTCTCTTGTGTTTCTTCCTCCGGCCCCTCCTGCACTCTTTCTTCGGGGGAAGCGAGATGAGTTGTATTGATGACCCTCTAAAAAAGGCCCACTCCTGTGTGAGATCAGAGTCTTATGTGCTCTGAGGTGTTTTTCTGAACACACACTGATTTACGTTTTTTGTATATGTTACGTATTTATTTGTGGGGATTTTTGAATTTCACCTGTATCATCATGTGACTACCATGTCACCCTAGCAGTTGTTTTTAAAGACGGCCCCAATACTGAAGAAACCTTTGTACATTTAAACCTATTGCAAATTATGAAGTCCATCACTGTTTTTCTTTTTTTTTCAAAAACTGTAAAACTTCTTAAACCTATCTCCTCCCATTGACACCAAGCTTGCTACAGAGCATCTCCAGACTGTCCTCCACAAATTGTCCTCACAGATTTTTGATTTATCAAAAGTTGAGCCTACAGTGCATCAAGATGTTTGACTGCAAACAGTACTGTAAACATATACTTGCAAATTCTTCCTAAATAAGTTTTCAATGTTTATGAAAAACATTTTGGAGTCACGATGGATGATGTTTGGCATATGTCAGAATTTTATATCAAAAACTGAAGCTTTGACAGCATTTTGAATTTTGCTCTCATGTGAACAACTGGAGTCATTTTTAAACATCAGTTTTTCCACTTGTGGAGTAAATCAATCATTGTTAAAAAAAAAAAAAAAGACAAATTAACAACATCTCCATGCTGTCTAGATGCAGATGTGTATTTTCAGATTTTTGTCTTGATAACTGAATTTATGACAGCAGTGAGTTCAAGCCTCAACTGATGCAAAATGTACATTGTAATGGCGTCTGCCTCTTGTTGCTCAGAATTGCCTAAATTTGCCTAAAATTGCCCGGCCCCGACCATTGCTCTTCTTTTTGTCAAGCACCTGCCTTACAGGTCCAGTGTGTAAGGTTTAATGAATATATTGTCAAAAACAGAAAATAACAAAGTATGTTTTCTTTAGTGTATAACCACCTGAAAATAAGAATTGTTGTGTTTTCATTTCCTCAGAATGAGCCATTTATATCTACATTAGGAGCAGGTCTTTGTTTTGCACCACCATGTTTCTACAGTAGCCCAGAACGGACAAACCTAACACTGGCTCTAGATAGGGCCATTTGCATGTTCTGTAACATTCTCTAACATGGTCTAACTTTATCTCTAATTTTAGACATGAAACTGCTTTATTCAGTGTTATTACTGGTTTAATTCACCACTTTTTTTTGTTTCATCCAGTTTCATTCTGAAGTCATCAGATACCAGTGCTTCGGCAGTTACGGGTAACAGTCAGCTATTGTTGAATGTTAGCATTGATTTCTCACATTGAATGGTGAAATATTTGTAGTTTGAAAGGTCCGACCTAAATGATTAAAGGTCGTAGTTAATGAAGCATATGAATATTAACATAGAAGGAGCGCCCACTGAGCGCAGCTTCTTTTATTGATCGTTTGAACGTCACGTGGTGGTCATTTTCGATTAAAGGCCGACGTCTCAGCGACGTATTGGCAATGAGCAAACGCTCTCCCTGCTACGTCTTAACGATCTAAACTTGATAAATCGGGCCGACATCAGTGTGCTATCTGGGGCGAGTGCTGATACAGAGTATAACATCACTGGGACATGTAACAGTAAAATCACTCCGCTCACAGGTGTTATAAATATAAATACAACCATTAATTAACCAACTGTCACACTCGCTACATTGACACAAACTGACACAAAGAAGATGGATATTTTCGCCAAAATTACATTTGAATTAAATTATGAGTGGTCGTCAGGAGAGGACGAGGAAAAGGAAAGCCAGGACTCTTCAGTGCAGACGTCCAGGTGTGTTTGAATCTGGCTGTGCCAACATGCAGGTTTGCCAACGTTTCATCAGCCGAACTGGACGAAGTTACACAGCTGCAGATCAATGTAAATACAACTTAGCTTGTGAGTTCCTGGCGTGTGTCAGAGCGACAAACAGGAACATCTATCTGTGTGTGCTGTGTTGCCTAGCAACAGACTGGGGGAACTTTTATTTTTTGCTGAGCTACATAACATACTTAAATAATTTATTTCATCATCTTTTGTTAACATTTCCTTACTCAGCATTGCTGTTTAAGCTGTTGTTGAACTGTTGTAAAAAAGCAATATCACACTCAAGGTCTTGGCGTTGGACTGTATATCGTCACGGCTGTAACTGTCTTCGGCACGAAGCTGATCACAGCCGTGACGATATACAGTACATCACTCCCTCTCGTGAGATATTGCTTAAATATATACATGTATATATATGTAAGGGATAATAGTGAGCCGGTGACTGTTGATAAATAACTCCCGACGGGAAGAGGGTGGGAGTGGATGAACCCGGTTAAAGAGTACCCGCCCGGACGGGACGCTCTAAAACTAAAGCGAGCGCGCCCACAAGGAGGCAGGGATCATTTCATTGGTCAACAGTAAATCTGGCATTCTATTGGTTGGGGGATTTTGACAGGGTTGTTGCACAAAAAATCCAAGCGCAGGGCAGAAATCTTAGAGCAGAAATTCCACAAGCGCACAGAAACAGTTTGAGCGCGAGGAGAAAAGCCGAAGCTCAAGCAGGAAATCTGTGCAAGCAACATGGTATCTGAGTGCGAGCACACAGTTTGAGCAGAAACAGAGTAAATCCAAGTGCAAGCAGAGGCTATTTGAGTGCTAGGGCAGGGTTTTTGAATGTGAAATTAATAAATAATGCTCTCAAACTGATAGAACACTCTCTTGAATAAAGATGGGGATAAAGCTCCATAGACATTCACCTAAACACACAATTCTATCAAGGAGCGGCGAACTAAACAGAAATGTATTTGCCCACAATCGCACTTACTTTCCTCATGCATATACAGGTGACAAAATGGAGCACAAAGGGGAAAAAGCATCCTAGCTGCTGGCGTCGGTAGTTGAGAGAAACTGTTAGTTAGGCCTAGTGCAAAACACAGTCACTTGAGTGGAGAGGCTATACAGTAGTATGGTAGTATCAATAGGCTAAATGATGGGGGGGGTGGGGGGCAAGGGAAATGATTACTAAATAAATTGTAGCCTACATGCTGTTGATTTGCTGAGTCCCTCAATATTTCAGTACATTAAACTTAAACTGAGGGGTGCAGAAAATAATGGTAAAAGTGGGTGGGTCCAATATTATTGAACCTAAAAAGTGAGTGGGACTTGTCCCGCCCACTTACAATGGCTCCGACACCCATTACAGAGTCTCTGTAATACCTAAATGGGAGTACTGGAACATGGAAATGCCCACACCTCTGTGAAACCTGTGTTGCCAGATATAAATTATTTGTTCAAGACACTAGCAACTGACCAAATTTGTATGCGAGCAGAACATCCTGTCAAACCGGATTCAGTCATAGTACAGTTTACTTGTTTCAGAAATATTACAAATGACACATAGTATATTATAAATGATAGTAAATATTACAAATGACACAAATAACACAGTTGACATGATCTAATAAAGCCAAAAAATGTGATACAAATCATTACAGCTGAAATCACAGTAATCAAATGCATTATCCTTTTCTCTTATTTTGAAGGACATCCATCTTGTGCTCTACTACACTCACTACATTTTACAGTTTCTGTAACACAAAAGCGGTGGAGTAATGTTGTAGAGCATTACGGAAATCTTAAGCCTGTATTCTTAGCTTTGAATGCTTAGAGTAAAATTCATCAAAATAACACAGTGTAATATATTAGCTGTTGGCACATAATCATCTGTAATGAAAAAGACAGCTGAATATTTAAACGCAGAATTGCTGGAAAATGCACAAATGTGCTGTTTAAAGTGCCATCTACATTTGAGCACTTTACATTCTCTTTCTTCAGTCATCACGAACTTCTACCTTCATGATGGGCTGGCTAGAGTCTGCCATTGATGCCATGATGGCAACTCGACCCTTCCTGTGACTGACAGTGATGCCTGGTTTTTCTCTGACAAATGTGTCATTTGCGTCGTTGTACATGTGATGATAAAGATTAACATCACACTCTTTGGACTTATCAAAGATTCCCACTGCGTACCAGTTGGAGAACAGGTTGTAGTCATAGGGCACTGAGAACATGACAGCTATTTTCTCAGTGGACTCCTTGGTAGAATTGTCGAGGAGATCATAAGTGAAGACACCAACAGCTCCTCGAGCAGCGTCGGCAGTCTTGTTGAAGAGTGCATTCCCAAATGAAAGCGGGTCAATACTTGGTGGCAAAGGCTCGGCGCAGTAACCACTATCAACGTATACACTAGATACAGAAGTACAGAAATATTAAGAAGTTGCATGTTTTCATGTAAAACTTATTTCAGTGAAAGAATAGAAAATAATTGCAGTTACCTGGGGTAAGAGAGAGTGTAGTTAGAGGATTTATTTGTAATCCTGATGGAACACTGACGGGACGATGGAAAGAGATCAGCAGTAAAACGTGCATTATTAACAGCAGGAGCTGCTGCATTCAAAGCCATGATGGATTTTTGCGTAACAGCTGTGCAACAATATGACCTGCTCAGACAGACAGAGAACAAACAAACATCTGTGCTCATAAAAGTTTCCTGCTTTTAGATGCAGTCGAAATATGTCAAGAAAATGCTCATGTTCCAGAGAAACACTAAAGCATGTTCCTCTTAGCTGAGAGAGAGTAAGAGTTTATCTTAATATTTTAACTCATGAAGCTATGCTTACCTGGGATGAATGCTTCTGAAGGACAGCAGCAAGCTCTGTCTGTCACGCTGTTAGGTAATCTCCTTATAAAGCTGTGGGCTGCACCTGTTTGTGTAGGACCCTCCCTCCTTCTTAAAAGCCCTTTCATTATTTCACAACAGTAAAAATGAAAGTAAAAAACGTGTTATCAATGATAATGATAATGAAATGCACCTTTATTGTGAAGATTTCAACGCCAAACTCTATTCTTTTCTAAAAACTAAACATTAAAAGCATGCATGCATTATTCCTTCTCAAAATACACTCCCATTTTCACAAGTAATGAACAGTTTTTGCTCATTAAATGCCTACAGTCTTTTTCAAAATAAACTTACAATATATGTAATACACTTTGTTTGTAGGTTTAATTCCTTAACTTTAAGCAACAAAAGTCCTTGGTTACGTTCAGAAAAAATATCATGATTTGGCTTAAAATAAGTATGGCTGTTACTAGCTTTCTGTAACATCACATGACATGCGTCATGTGGAGAGCTGCAGGAGGAAGGTGTTTTCATGCATTGCATGGAAACGTGTTGCATTTCACATACTATGTATTTGAACATACGGAACCTTTTTTGGCATACTATGTAGTATGGTAGCATGGGCCTTGGACCGCAGAGAAACTTTCATTGTAGTCCTCCACGTCTGTGACGAATCTGACAATGGAGTCAAAGGTTTGATTTGTGTCATTGAATTTCAAAATAAAAGAAATTGCAGCTTGATAAGAGTGATTTGGATGTCAAACTAGTACACATACATGTGCACATTTTTTTCATTTGTTTTATTCTGAAAAATAAAAAATATATTTTTGTTCTCACTCACTGCCTGCGGGTTCATTTTTACTTCATATATATATATAATTATATTAATTACATATATATATATATATATATATATATATATATATATATATATGTATGTATGTATGTATGTATATACATATGTGTGTGTGCGTGTGTGTGTGTGTGTTTATTTTTTCTTACCCATTACATAGCTTTTTGCAGGTGCAAAAAGGATGAATGATATTCATAAAAAAATATTAATTTTATGTGTGTGAGATCCAACACTACAAACGTTCATACCTGCACACCAGGACAAACAATACTCCCACTGACAAAAACTGACACCTATGTCTGTCTAATTTGGGAAAAGACAACTTGTGTGTGATTACACCATACCTTAAAGTTTTACTGTAACAATAAATTGCTAATCTCTAAATTTTTACTTTTATTTTTCATGAGTCCAAACTGTGACTTTTAGCAGTTTGATGACATATGGGGGGCCCTGTTTGGTCAGCATGATAACAGTGATGGTGATAAGATGATTAGAATACTCACAGTGAAGTTTCTATTGTGTAGAGTCTGAAACTACAGAGCCTTAATATTCAATCTGTCATCAACATCTTTGTTGAAAAACTGCCATTTGAACAGTTTGATTGATTTCATTGACATTAAGTTTAACATTAGAATCCATATACCCAGGGATGTAAATGTAGACAGTGCAGGCAGTGCAGTTGCACTGGGGCCCATGAGGTGGGGGGCCCTCCAACTATAGCCCCGTTTGGTACCTTTGACCGAAAGTAACCCTTCAGACATGGTACCTGGACCCTGCTGTTTCCACTGCAAGCCGTACCATTAAATGTAGGCATGGTTTTTGTCACTCACTGCTTCGTCCAGCACTCACTGTAGTCCCTCGTTATCGGTGACACAAACAGAAGTCTGCAGCTCGTTTATCGTCCACAGAACGAGGCTGCACACCAACATTTTCAGAACAAAGTACAACAGGCTGCAGTGAGAGTCTCCCTTCATGGGTCACGTCGTCAGCTCGTGCATTGATTATCATTAGAAGTTAATCTTTCACCTTAAAAATCCCGTCAGTCGGCCCAGTGAATTAAGTTATTTTTTTCTCTGACTCCAGTTGCTGCAAGAGGCAGCAAAACATCCTTATTTTTTATAGTTACAGTCTAATAATAAAACTCTCCACGATATGAACAGTGGCTTCTGCCTCGAAACCAGCCACAACTCAGCCCTGAGCAGAGTGACCGTCTGCTATTGACCAATCATTGAACCACAATGTTCACAGCCCTACCTTTTAGTACCAGATCTGTCTGCTAGGTACCCCAACAGATGTGTAATGTATGTCCTCAAAAGGGGAAAGTTTTTTTAAATACTCAGTAGCATCTATAACAAATGTATATGTGTACAGTACTTAAACTTTAAGTAAAGTATTTAAAAGTAGTACACCAAAGGAGTAATTTATTTTCCTTGTTTTGATTTTCTTTCATATACAGATATCAAATAGTGTTTGCAGGGTAATGCATATGTTGGTGTTGTCCAAAGTCAAGCCTCTGTTCGATCATGTGACAAGACCTTATGTGCACAGCAGATTGCACTTGGGCCCATTGTAACTTTCTTATACACAGGGGTGTAGCACCAATTTCTGGGTCCCATGCATATGCAGTCTCTGTGGGCCCCTCACCCTTCCTCTCTTATGTCTCTCTTACATACCTTTTGGAAGTACATTTTTACAAAGTCAGTTTGCTTCCATTCCTTTTCCTTCTTTCTTTTCTTTTTTGGAACCCCATTTTTTTCTTTTTGTGGGGGAAAGACATTAAGGTGTGCGTTGGTGCTCCAGCAGCATGTGCAGTCACTCACCCAGCTTTGGCTGTGTTTAGAGACAAACCCTAGTGCAGGGGCAGACCAAAGCATTTTGCACATTTAAAGGGTGAGAGGGGCCTCAGAAAGCTAATTTAGTTATGGCATTGATTACTTAAAGATAAATAATGAATAATGCCAGGGCTCCTATTTGTCCCCAGAGTTAGAAAGAAGTCAGCAGGCTGCAGAGCGTCCTGTCATGCCACTTTCATCTGAAATAGCCTTTATGCAGACATCAGACAGTTCAGGCCTTTAAACTTTAACTTAACTCTAAACTTTCAGTTAGATGCTTAATCTTTAGGTACTTAAAACCTTCTACCTGGCGCCTTTGTCCTTCCAGCAGGTCAGGTATTGTGCAATCACTGCCTGTGAAGAGTTATATTCCAATGAATTATTTTATTACCCAAACACCTTGTTACCAGATGAATGTGTTGATTACCATTAATTACATTTTCTCAAGCTCAACCTCTGAGCTCCTGCCACAACAAGCATATGTGCTATCTTGGCCACTGTGTGTTATCATGTCAACGACTCAAAGTTATAAACACTTTTGGGTGCAGCCATACCAATGCTGTTGCCAGAAAGGTGTGGGAAGAGGAGCTTTCACATGCTGTTCAGTGACAACACAACAAGCCCCTCAACACTTCAATATGTGATGCTACAGCATCTTACCACGATAGGAACTTCTTCATGTCTGACATTGTCAGGTCCAGCTTCCTGTGGAGGTCACAGGACATCATTCCTCTCTCCCTCCACTCTTTTGAGTCTGTACTAGCTAACTCTTGTTGTTGTGTAGGATCCAGCATGACTTCATCAAGTATTTGAGCTTCATCTGAAAGAACACAGTGTTTCCTATAGTTTCTCACAGTGAAGAGACATAGACACAACTTCAACAGCAAAACAACAACAACAAACACAGATGTTCAGCCATGCTGTTCATGTCCCATGTGAAACCAAAAGTCAGTGCTGTTTTAATGTTACGTAGCGTATATGTGAAGGTTGTCCGTCTGCGATGTCCTTGCATCACTCAAGCGATGTTTTTATGGTATGTTACATACATATTTTAACCCAAAACATGATGGTTTTTCCTCACTTAACAAACTTTAGGCTTTAGCCACGTGTTAAGAGTTTCATCCAGGAAACAGCTGTGTGTCACATACAAGCTTTAAAGGGTGCATCTTCTGAAGATACAAAATGATGCCTTCAGCGTTGGTATCTCACACCAGGGACGTGACAAAGAGTTGGTGTTTGATGACCTGGGATGAGAATGCGTTGGAAACATGGACTGTATATCTATTTTGGTTCAGGTTCAGAGAAAATACTTTTGGCTCAAAATCTCCACCATTGCACAGTCTGCTGGGACACAAATCATTGTGGGTACTCAAGTGTGTCAAGCAGGCTCATATTCAGAAATTCCTGCTAATCTACTTCACATGTGGGCACTTCACACATACAAACACATACATACACATACTGTACAGTGTGAATGCACTACATTCTCAATTTGACATCTGTGGTATCAAAAAGTCAAGGTCCCGAGCCGTGCCAGAAAGCTCGCGACCCCGCTCCCCGTGTCCCGAACGGACTTTCTTTGTCTTCCATTAGATATCAAAAACTCAAATACTCAGAGGTCAAAAAATCACTGGAGACACGTAGAATCAGATGCAACTGAGTTTAATGTGCTCGCAGGCAACAAACACATACAAACTCTCGAGGCACACTCCGGAACGTGACTGATGTCCCGTCTTTGCGCTCTGTCTTTTAAGCTGGTGGAGTAGCTGGCAACAACAACAGGTGTTAGGTCTTGACTTTAATGTTGTAATCGTTCAGTAGAACTCCTTGCGTCCATTGTCACAATGCCCTTCAAAACATGCGGGTGTGTAATCATTCAGTGGTACTCCTTGCATCCATTGGTCACAATGTTTTTGTTTTCCGGCACACCTGTTTTTGAAAGTCTGTGGGACCCAAGGATTTTGTTCCTAATACAGCTTCAACCTTGGATGTGTGTGTTCAGTCAGTACATCTGTGTGTGTGTGCGTGTTCTCAGTAATACATTTGTGTGCTCTCCTTGGATGTGTGTGTGTTTTCAGTCAGTACATCTGTGTGTGTGTGTGTGTGTGTGTGTGTGTGTTCTCAGTACCTAGGCTTGAGTGAAGTGTTTCTATCATGCATGAATACATAACACATTTCTATATGTGCTGAGTCTTCAGTCTTAATCAACTTAGGCAAGATAAAGCATTTACCTGATTAATGAACACATTTATCAATAAACATAGTTACTTGATTAATGAACATTCTTCTGATTGGTAATTAAATCTTACACTACACATCACACTTAGTCTGAATCACACGTTACGATTCCACATGACCATCGACTTTATGTTAGCAGCACATTTTTAATTTCAAAGTGTGTCTTCTGACACATCAGTTATTATTGAACTGTGAGCCCACAGGTGGCAGAGAAGGAAAACTAAATCAGTAAAATATTTTCAGAGGTCTTTGTAGACACATCTTAACATTTGGTGTGCAACTATTAAAACATGTATAACATTGAATACAAATGTGTTTTGTTTTAACTCAGACAGAGCCAAAGTCTTTCTGGAAATGAGAAGCTGTCAGTATACAAATATAAAATACTGCAGAAAAATCAGAGTCAGTCATTTATCCTGAACATGTGAATTCTGCTTCACTGAGACAAAACTGTATTACACTTTATCAGAATATACTAACAAATTCATCTCAGTACCTGTGGCCAATTATAGACATCAGAAATGCATCTTCCTATTGACAACCCAGTATCACCAAACATGAAAAAAATACTTGAAAATGTGTTCCACATATAAAGCTCTAACTTGAAGTTTATTTAACATTTTCCTTTTGAAATGCTTCCTGAACATACAGCCCGTTCTCATTCCCAAGTCCTCAAATAACGCAGCTTGGTCAGTGATTTCAGTGGCAGACACCAAAGAGGCACTTTTTGCGATTATATGATACGCCACTGAGCAGCGTGAGCCTATAATGTCACTGAAGGGCATCAGTTTGAAACACCACCCATCATACCATAATATTGTAGCATCCTGTCCGCATGGATGCTTTGAATGAACAGGAAGACTGACCTGCTTGAGCAGATAAGCAAAAAAAAATCTTTCAAATCTGGAAAGAAGCACCAAAATTCAACTGAGTGTACCTCTTGGGTCATTTTTTTGAAAAATCAATTTTAATGATTCTGGTGTCAAATTATAGGTTTTTAACTATGGAAAATTAGTAGTAAAAAGTAGCAAAAGGACTCCCGCACACTGTCCAACTTGCAATAAATCATTTATTTGCGACGTTTCGGTACTAGACCTTCATCGGGCAAAACCTGATGTTTGAACTATGGAAAATTCAAATTTCTCATCTCGTCTCGTCTCGTCGTCCTCCGCTTATCCGGGTCCGGGTCGCGGGGGCAGCAGCCTCAGCAAAGAAGCCCAGACAGTCCTCTCCCCAGCCACTTCCATCAGCTCTTCCGCGGGAACCCCGAGGCGTTCCCAGGCCAGCCAGGTGATGTAATCCCTCCAGCATGTCCTGGGGCGGCCCCGAGGTCTCCTCCCGGTTGGACATGCCCGAAACACCTCCCAAGGGAGGCGTCTGGGTGGCATCCTTACTAGATGCCCAAACCACCTCAACTGGCTCCTCTCGATGTGGAGGAGCAGCGACTCTACTCCGAGTCCCTCCCGGATGTCCGAGCTCCTCACCCTATCTCTAAGGCTGAGCCCAGCCACCCTGCGAAGGAAACTCATTTCGGCCGCTTGCACTCGCGATCTCATTCTTTCGGTCACTACCCAAAGCTCGTGACCATAGGTGAGGATTGGAACGTAGATCGACCGGTAAATCGAGAGCTTCGCTTTTTGGCTAAGCTCCCTCTTCACCACAACAGACCGGTTAAGCGCCCGCATCACTGCTGACGCCGCCCCAATCTGCCTGTCAATCTCCCGCTCCATCCTACCCTCACTCGTGAACAAGACCCCGAGATACTTAAACTCCTCCCCCCAGCCAACTTCTTTTTTTTTTTTCTTTCTTTTTTTTTTTCTTTTCTTTCCTACTTGTCTGCATTGGTCTTCATAGCTTAGCGCCACAAAAGGGTGCAAGCTTCTTGTGAAGATTGATGCACTGTTAATCTTGCAGTCAAGTATTTTATACCCATAATGCGTGGTTGTGACCGTCACCCACCCTCCCTGGAGACTAGCCTATCAGCCTTTATTGGAAAAGCTTCCTAATATGAGCCAGAGAGGGCCGTGATACAATAAGGTGTGTTAAGGGGAAAGTAAGGAACAAGCAAGGGGGAGGGGGCAGGTGCAAGTCCTGAGTTATGTAGTGATAGTGCATGTGGAGGAGAAGGAGGGAATACAAACAAACAAACAAACAAACAAACAAAAAAAAAGGGATAAACAGGCAGTGTAGCTGATGTATTGTGGCCTTGAGGTGGTTGTGCTCCATGCAGATTATCAGAAATAAACATATACATGTCTACTATACTGTACTGAGAAACAGAAACAAAAGAGAAGTCTATACTGAACACCAAAAATGTGAGAGTCTTGGTGGAGGGGGAAAGCCCGCCTGTAGAGAAGAGAGAGCGCAGTGTGGAAGGTTTGAGAAGCAAGTGGGCCCCCTTGAAGTGATCCCATCGGTTCTTTGCGATGTGTCACGGGGCTGAAGTATCGAACATGCATGCGTGTATTTGAACACCTCCCAATGTGTTTATGAAAACCAACACCAGGGTCCAGGGCCGGCCCTGCGGGGGAAGGGGGGCGGCCCGCCACCCCAAGACCACAGGAGCGCCCAGTCCCCACGACCAGGGAGCCACAGAACCCCCCAGGACGAGCCAACACACAGGAGAGAGCGGCCCACCACGAGCAGTGAATCCCCCATCGGGACCCCCCGGCAGAGGGCCCAAAAACCACAGCCGGACAGGAGGCAGAACCCCGGCAGGAACCCACAGAGCCCCCAGGCGCCACACGGGCCATGGGACCCTCCAGACACCGGGAGCCCAGCAACTCCACCATGATGTAAATGGGCTCCCTGGCTCCAACCCCCAACCCAGGAGGGCCGGGCCCCACGAGCCATGCCATGTATATCTACAGTGTATGTTAACCCACCACCCCCCCTCTTACTATGATTCTCCGATCCCTGACGGAGAAACATTAACCCTACACCGTGAATGTGCATGTGAGTGCCCATAAGTGTGGTGTGATGCATTAAAATTGAGGGACATAGGAGACAGGTGTGGCCAAGGCTGATGGCTACAGCACACTGCTGTCCTGCAGCCCGTGCAGCCATAAGGCACCTGGAACCTGTTCCCATTTGTCCCCCAAAATGTAGGTGTATGTGGTGCTTTAAAATTAGAGGACAGAAAAGGATGGGCCGGGGAGCAGCATGGGGGGCTACCGGACACCACTGTCCCATAGCCTGCCCCATCATGAAGCTCCCCAATCCATCCGTGGTCTGCGCCTCCAAGAGTGAGTGTATGTGGTGCGTTAAAAACTGTGGAATGTGTGTGGAGAGTGAACAAAATGTGGATTAGGAGGCCAGACCAGTGTGGGCCCGGCCCGAAGGCTGGAGGGATGGATGACAGGGGCTAGAAGGCGGCGCCAACCAGACCCTGGCGCCGCGAGGCCCCCAGCACCCATGAACAGCGGGCCAGGCGGGCCCCAAGGAAACCCAACAGGCCCCCACCCAACCCCGCCCCCCAAGCAACTGCAGTGCCAGGCCCCCGCAATGGTCCCGACCTGGGTCACACCGCCTGCAGCAAATCGACCCCCAGCAGAAGGACGAGACGCGCAACCAGGGAGCACGGAAGACGAGCCCCACCCAGCCCCCCCAAACCCCGAAGCGCAGGAGCACAGGCCAACCCGCAACCCTGCCAGTACCCCCCCAGACCACCACAGACCCAGAGCCGGGCCCCCAGCCCATCCGACCCGCCCCCCCACCACCGGCCGCACACCAATGGGCAGGCCCACACTGCACAGCACCAGAACACCCCCCGCAGGCAGCACCCAGCCCCCGCGCCAGGCCCCCCAGCCCGGGGGAGGACCCCGGGCCCGCCCAAGGCCGGGAGAGAGGGGCAGGGAGGGACGGGGAGCGGGGGGAGGGAGGAGGGAGGGGGAAGGGCGGAAACGGAGCGAAGGGGGGGGAGCCCACCCACCCCGCACCACCCGGGGCGGGAACAGCCCCCCAAGGGGGACCGGCCATGCCGCCCCCGGCCCAGAGAGCACGAGGAGACCCCACCGCCTCCGGGCACACAGGACGAGCAGTCCAGACGCACCCGCCCCCAGGGGAAACTGCCCGACCCCGTGACCCCACACAGAGCCAGGGAGCGGGCACGGATTCAAGGGGGAGAAGGTGCGCCTAACACATGCTTAAGACCTTGAAATCTGATGAACCGCTGTGGTATATTGTGGTGTGAGAGATAGACGGAATAGGGGTTACATCATTAACAGAAACAGAAACAGGTTACATATGACACAACAGTCTTTATAGACTTGTAATATTAATATGTACAGGTGGCATATGCTCACAGGCTGAGTGGAACTATACAGACATGTTTAGTGAGAGAATAAATGGCGACCATTTTTCTGTAAAGTATGTTAATTGAAGTTTGTGGCAGGCAGAAATTTTCTCCAGCGAAATATGTTCTACAAGGAGATTCAGCCAATGGTTGATGTTGAGGGTCTGTTTATCTTTCCAATTGACTAGGATTGTTTTCTTGGCGATGGCGAGAGCTTCAAGAAGAGAGTTGCAGTGGCTGTTTGGGAGGTCAATTGTCATCAGGTCACCAATTAAGCACAGGTTGGGAGATAATGGGATCCTGCAGTCCAAAATGGAGGAGAGTTTTTGAGTGACTGTTGACCAGAAGTGCTGGACGGGTGAACATAACCAGAGTGCATGAAAGTAGGTGTCTGCAGTGTTCTGAGTACACTGAGTGCATGTGTCAGATTGACTAAAGCCCATTCTAGTCATCTTTTGTTGGATGATGTGTGTTCTGTGCAGTACTTTAAATTGGATAAGCTGTATATTAGTGTGTCTTGTCATCTTAAATGTATTTTTGCATATCTGAGTCCAGAAGTCAGGGTCCAGTGAAACACCCAGCTCCTTTTCCCATTTTAAAATTGGTAAATGTATAGAGCTGGTCTTTGACAGTAATTTATAAATCTTGGAAAGGTTCTTCTTATTACTCGGAGAAAGCTTTGTAATATGTTTGGCAAATTCTGGTGGCTGCAAAGTGTCCTGATGCGCTGGAATTCTCTTCTTGATTGTTTTTATCAGTTGTATTGTAGAAAATTTCCATTTCTTATTTCAAAAGTTTGAAATAAGTTTGTGTATGTTATAAGTATATTGTCTTGGAAAAGGTGATGGAGATGAGTTACTCCCTTCAACTCCCATGTGCTAAAATGGAGAGGTCTTTTGTTGATTTCAAAGTCTGGGTTGTGCCAGATTGGGGAGAGCAAGCAAGGTTCTATCTGAGAGTTTGTGATTTCTAGTGTTTTCCACCAGGCTGACAAGGTGGAAGCAATCATTGGGTTCTTAAAACAGTTATGACGTTTGAGTGTAGTGGTGATAAACGGGAGGTCAGAAAGTTTTATATTGTTGCAGTCCGCCTGTTCTAGTTCGAGCCAGGAGTTGTAGTCTTCGTTAGGGTATAACCATTTCAATAGGTATGGTAGCTGGTTAGCCATATAGTAATGTTTAAAGTTAGGAGCGTCCAAACCCCCTTCCAGTTTGTTTTTCTGAAGGGTGCTTAGGCTAATTTTTGCTGTTTTGTTCTTTGAGTAAAATTTTATAATTGCAGAATCTAATGACAGGAACCATTTCGATGTGGGAGTGAATGGAATCATGGAAAAAAAAATAGTTAATTTGGGGTAGAATTTTCATTTTAACTGTGGCTATTCGACCCAGGAGGGAGATGGGAAGATTATTCCAGCGCTTCAGGTCACCACAGATCTTATCTAGCAGCGGGCTAAAGTTCAGGTGGACCGAGTCTGATAATTTGGATGAAATATTTATGCCAAGATATCTTATGTTGCCCACAGGGAGAGAAAATTTTTAGTCTGCAGGATTCCAAGAGTTCTCCGTTATTGGCAGTATTGTCGATTTGGACCAGTTGATGGAGTAGTCCGAAAGTTTAGAAAAATTTGTTATGAGATTAAATACTTCATGTAAAGACGATTTCGGTTCTTGTAGGTAAAGTAAAATGTCGTCGGCATATAGATTAATTTTATGCTCTGAATTGGCGGAATGGATACCTATGATCTTGCTGTTCTGACGGATTGCCATAGCCAATGGTTCGAAGAATATTGCAAACAGTAGAGGCGAGAGTGGGCACCCTTGTCTGGTACCTCTCTGCAAAGTGAAGCTTTTAGATGTGATCCCATTGGTGGTGACTGTGGCCTGAGGGGAATTATATAAGGCTGATACCCACTGGATAAATGACCCTCCAAAGCCAAATCCACTCAGGGTGGCAAATAAGAAGGACCAGTTGACCTTGTCGAAGGCTTTTTCTGCACCCAGTGACAGAACAATTGCTTTGGTATTAACCCGTTGTGCTTTACTTATCAAATTAAGAACTCTTCTGACGTTATTACTTGAGTGTCTGCCATTAATGAAGCCCGTTTGATCATTATGAATTATTGTTGCAATTATTTTCTCCAGTCTAGAAGCAAGTGCCTTTGAGATAATTTTGATATCACTGTTGATTAGTGATAGAGGACGGTAGCTAGAAGGAAGTGTGGGGTCTTTGTCTGGCTTTAGTAATAATTTGATTGCTGCTGTATTCATGTGAGGTCTTATACCCCCGTTGTTTTTGATCTCTGTCACTGTCCTGATGAAAAGTGGTGCTAATATTGTCCAGAAATGTTTTATAAATTCAGCAGGAAAGCCATCTGGACCTGGGGCCTTACCTGTTGGCATTTTGTCTAATGCGCTCTGCAGGTCATTAATAGTCAGGGGGGCATCTAAAATATTTCTGTGTTCCGTGGACAGTTGAGGTAAATTTAGGTTGTCGAGAAAAGCCTGAATATCTTCTGGGTTTGGATTGTTTACTGTTGAATATAGGTTATGGTAGAAAGAATAGAAAATCTGATTGATCCCCTGAGGGGATTGTGTGTAATTTCCTGACGGCTCCTGGATTGTTGTTATCAGAGATTTTTCTTTATTACGTTGGAGCTGATTTGCCAAAAATTTTCCTGATTTGTTACTGTGTTCAAAGTTATTATATCTTAGTTGCTGTATAATAAATTCAGTTTTCTTTGATAGAATATTGTCCAATTGTGATTTTGTACACTGTAATTGGGTCCATACCTGATCACTTGGATTGTTCGCATATTCCTGTGTTAGTTGTTTAATTTTTTCCTCAGTGTTTTTTTCCGCTTGCAATTCCTGTTTCTTTTTGTAGGAGGAGTATGATATAATTTTTCCTCTGATTACTGCCTTTCCAGCCTCCCATATTAAAGATGGAGATAAATTTGGAGAGTCATTATCTTCAAGAAAGTTTGCCCACTCCCGTCTCACCATTTTATCAAAGTCTGGGTCTTTAAGTAAAGAGATATTAAAGTGCCATGTTGGGGACGGTCTATGAATGGTTTCTATTTGCAAATTAAGTGATATTGGTGCATGGTCGCTGATAATGATCGGGTGTATTTTCGTGGTCATTTTTTGTGAGATGGAGTTATTTAAGAGAAAAAGGTCAATTCTTGAAAATGAGCGATGCACGGGAGAGAAGAAAGTATATTCCCTCTTCGATGGGTATTTGAGTCTCCAGCCATCGCCAAGCCCAAAATCCATATATTCCTGTATTACCTTAGCCGATTGTGATTGCTTTGCATGTACTGAGTTACAAGATCGGTCTAATGAAGCATTTAGGACTGTGTTAAAGTCTCCTCCAATTATAGTTGTCAAGCTGCCTGATAGGTTAGATAGTAGAGAGAAGACTGTGTGAAAGAAGGCTGGATCATCATTATTAGGGGCATACAGATTAACGATTGTATATAATTTGCTAAAGATTGCTGCCTGAATAATGATGTAGCGGCCTTCTGGGTCTGTTACCGTGCTGTTTAAAGTGAATGGTAGTCTCTTGTGGACCATGATAGAGACACCTCTTTGTCTATTGTTATAGCAGGATGAAAAAATTTGATTAAAATTTGGATCTTTAAGAGATTTTTCTTCTGACTTTAGTAAGTGGGTTTCTTGTAGGAGGAAAATATCTGTTTTCAATTTTGTGACAAAGTCCATCACTTTAATTTTCTTCGCCTGTGAGCGGATGCCATGCACATTCCAGGAAACCAAGTTTAGGTGTGACATTGACAAAGTGGGGGTTTTATCATACTGTGTGAGGGTATGGAAAATAATCTGTGTGTGTTTCTATGTGAGTTTCTCTCTGCGTGGATTTTACATGAGTAGATGTAATTGTTAAGTGTATGTATTACAGTCAACCGATGTGTCATGGTGAAGCATTGCAGAGTTATGGAGCAGAGCATCAGAATATATATAAGCACACTTAACAACCAGAAGCGCCTGCGTGTTGAGGTATTCACAAACCTGAAAAACAAAGGGGTTACATGGAGTGTATTTGTGTGTGAGGTGAGGGAGGGGGATTGAGTGAGGGGGGACATGAAGGAGGGGAGAAAAAAAAGAAAGAAAAAAAAAATTTAAGGAAAGGGAGAATACTGGGTGGCGTGTGTGAAGTGTACATTCACACCCTGTGAGATTTTTTTTTTTTTTTTTTACTAAGTCAGTGTTATGTTCATTATGTACTATTATATAACCGTACATCCATATGTACATACATACACATCTGCATATATACATACATATACACATATACATATATATATACCCGGGCCGCACAATTAATTGCATTGCATTCACAGGAATGCTTAATTATCTGTTGCAGGAGAAATGTGTAAGAATACCATTTTGAATGAAATATACATGCCTATATTTATTTATTTATCTCAAGAATAGTGCAGCCCCAATATATATACATGCATACACACATCTTCTGATCTTTTTTTTTATATTCCTTTGATAATATAATTAAGCTATGGTTCTACTTTGTTTTGTGGTTTTAGGGGCACTTATCTCACTTAGAAGAGCCATGGGGTGGTGGTAGAGTTGCGGAACAGCTGCCCATCTATGTATAATTTGTCGACCACAAGAGAGGTCCTGTTTCCCTTCTGCCTGTGCTCTTTTAATATGGGATATAACACTTTCCGCCTCTCGTTGATTTCCCTGGGGAACTGATCGTTCATACCGAACGAAGTGCCTTTCAGCTCTCGTCCTTTACTCTTAACGAGCATTTTCTGCTGATAATGTTCGAATTTGGCGATGATGGGACGAGGACGCTGACCTGCTCGGGGTCCGAGTCTGTGGACGCGGTGAAAGGTGATGTTGTTGACAGTCTCCGTCGGGATCAGCCAACTTCTGTAGCCGAGGATCGGACCGCCAAGGCCCCCGCCTTGGTCTGCTGCCCAATCCACACTGCACCGAACCCTTCTGGATCCCTCTGCGGGTGGTGGGCCTGCAGGGGGACGAGCCCATGTAGCCGGTTCGGGCTGGGCCCGGCCAGACCCCATGGGCGAAAGCCCGGCCACCAGGCGCTCACCCACGGGCCCCAACCCCAGGCCTGGCTCCAGGGCGGGGCCCCGGTAACCCTCTGGGCCGGGTACACAGATTCTTGCTGTTGTCCATCATGAAGGGTGTTTTGAACCATTCTTTGTCTGACCCTTCGCCCAGAACCAATCTGCCTTGGGAAACCCTACCAGGGGCAAAACGCCCCCGACAGCATAGCCCCTAGGGTCATTAGGGCACTCAAACTCCTCCACCACGATAAGGTGACGGTTCTCGGAGGAGGAAAATTCAAATTTATACATCAGAAATCCTTTTTATATCTCTTTATGCCATTTACTCAGAATATTTTTTAAAGTAATGTACAAAATATGCATAAACACAACATTATTCCAGCAAAACGCTTATTAGAAATGTACAAAAATGGTCAATTGATTTGCTCATGAGAAGCTGAATATGATATGAAAAGTTTCTTGTGTAAATAAATACTTACCACTTCTCCCATGTACTTCTCTCCATCACAGCCAGATAGAAATGATGGGTGCTTTGTGAATTTATGGTCACATGACAACAAATTGCACAGTAGCAGAGAAGCCTCAGAGACCGCGGATGTAAATCTGCTATAGCTAACTCGGGCTGAACAGTTGTGTTGTGGGTTAGGGTTAGGGTTATAATTTATTGTGTGTTTCCATTAATAAATGTACGGACAAGTCTCGCATTCTTCTTCTTCTTTTACGTTTTCTGGCGGTTGGCAACCAGCTTATAAATGCGTTACCGCCTTCCTGACACGGAGTGTGGATATCACCATGGAGAGAGGTGCGCTACGTTAGACTTAATTTGAACATAACTGCTTCCATCCCTCGTTTTGCAAATCAACATTTTTTCGAATCAACCAAAACCTAGCTAAAGCGAGCGTATTTTAGTTTGTGCGAATCAGGGGATTTTAATTCGAATTTTGGTGTTTCCATCATAATTTTCTGATGCGATACTTCTAGATGTGCATCTAAACAGGCTGATGGAAACATGGCTAATGGCTGAAATATGGTAGAAGGAAGCTTCTTGGCCTCTCCAATACAATAAATCTGGCCTCTCTGTGGTCATAAATGTATGATTAGATATCAAGATTAAACTTATTGGACAATTTTACACAAAGTTGCCCCCAAAATAGCATTTCTGGGATTGAATTGGCGGCCATCTTGGAAGAAATGGCGGCCATCTTGATTTTTTGCGTGGCTAATGGGTTTTATCAAAAGAACAACCCCCAAGGAGTATTTGTGCCAATTTTGGTGCTTCTTTCTGCTTGTGAAAGATTTTACTGAAAAAATGCAATTAGCTGCTTAGCTATTGCAACCGGGTGTTTATTAAGGCACAAACTTGGTTACTGTTGGCCGTAACCACGCCGTACATAACACGCATTCCTCTCCCTCTCTTGCTGCCCTGGAACAACAACAATGCCCCAGCCCCCGCGTCCCAGAAAGTTCTGGTTTCATTTCGGCTCTCTATAGGTTTGGTTTCAGATGTGGGGAGACGCAGTGAGGCCAGGGGTTCTTTAACCAGTGTCAAAAAGGTCAGTGCTATTTTATATATTTCTCTATATAGTATAATCATGATGAATGGGGTCTTGCCTCCTATAATAATAGCAATTCAAAAAACTCAGTACTTTGTTAAAATCTGTATTGACATCCTATTTAACTTCGCTGATAGAGACCTAAAAAAATAGCTATGTTGTAATACTGTGTTAAGCACAAGAAATACAGCAAGCAAAGACTGAAATATCTGTCTGATAAAAGTCAGTTGTTGTGCCAAATAACATCCATGAGAGAGGGCAGTGTACATGTTCCCATGTGTGTCTCAGTTTTGTGGAAGTCGCACCTGCAAAATAATAACGGCATCCTTGGCAGGACTTTGAGAAAGAGCAACCTGTTATTAATTCCAGGTTGTTAAAAACTGATGCTTTGTCAAGCCGAAACCACCGTTTTGGCATCTCTGTGAAGCTGGTGGGAGGGGTGGTGGATGGGTCAAACAAACACAGACTTTCAGCCGTGTTGTTCATGTCCCATTTGAAACCAAAAGTCAGTGCTGTTTCAATGAGTCATAACCTATATGTCAAGGACACCCATCCATGATGTACTTGCATCACTCATGTGACGTTTTTATTACACGTTACCTACTTATTTGAACCCAAAACAAAACCTGCCTAAACCTAACCACAACTGTTTGACAACTTTAACCATGTGTTACAATGAGTTTCACCCAGGAGAGAGCTGTGCGTCACATACAAACTTTAAAGGCTGCATCTCACAAAGATGCAAAATGATGCCTTCAGCGTTAGTATCTCACACACCAGGGGCATGACAAAGAGTCGGTGTTCGATGACCTGGGATGAGAACATGTTGTAAACATGGACTGTATGTAAAGATGGGCGGCGTGTCTCCACTTAGCCCCACTGTACAGTAATGAAGCCAAACCATCATGCATACATCTGCTGCCATCTTGCGCTGGTGACATCATTTGGAGACAGATAGGGCTTCTTGAAGTCCAGGATGTTTCATTGGTAGGACGGGTCCTCAGGGCAGCCCCATGCAATGACACCTGTGAGATTAATGTCAGGGTAGACAACGTACTTACCTTTCAGTTAGTTACTTATATTTGTTGAAATTCTATTTACATCCCGAGCAATCAATCAATGAAATGCTCTAAAAGAGAAAAAAATCCAGTATCTGTGGCCGTCACAGGCCTGGAATACGCCCATGTTATCATTTCAGGCCGTATGAAATGTTTGGATAGATTACCTGTCTGTCAGAAAAAGAGCATTTCTATTTGCTGTTCTAACAATGCAGATGCATGCAGTTGAAAGTCTGGAGTCTGTTCATCGACCTCAGCTCCTGCCCACCCTATACTCACTCCCATGCTCTTTATTCTATGGTTGTTGCCTTCTCCGTCGAAACAGCTGCCACCCGATGCATATCATACTGTGGCAAAGAGTGCCTCTGTGCATTGCTGTCTGATGCTAAGGTTCACTGACGAAGGGTCTGTATTTGGTGGGTTGAAAGTGAGAGCAGGCAGCAGCTCCAGGGATGGCCCCCTCAGTCAGTGGCTGCTGCAGCTCAAATCCAGCCAGAGCAAATCCTAGCAATGGAGGATCCGACAGCCCCGGCTCCCTGCTGGATCTGATAATAGCTTAGACCCGCAATTCAAGCCACTACAGCTGCCAAATGAGGGTCTGTCTCCCAGGGAAACAGTCCACAGTGGTTGGGAGCAAGGCAAAGGGACAGTGGGGTGGCTAACGTTAGCTTGCTAGATATTGTCTCATTTGTGGTCTGATCAACAAAGAGAGAGAGAAAGTGGGGCAAGGAGGAGCTGAGTGAATGTGTTGTGTGCAACTCTACAGTGAAACAGGATTAAATAAATCAATGTATGGGAAACACTGAGTTACTGTATGAAGTGCATGCAGATGCCCCGTGGTGGCCTGGTTGGAGGGGCTTAGGGCCGAGAGGGGAGAGCTGCAGGAGGAGGGTGTGTGTTTCATATGTGTTTCATATTCTGCCATTTTTTCCTGTTGCAGATTTATGCCTGCATTTCCAGATTTTCCTGATTTCTGCATTTATCAGATCCCAAGCAGATTGCAAGTATTTTAATGTGCAATAATTTATACACAAATAGTGCTACTATTGGCAAAAGTTACCCTGGAAAATGCAAAGATGCAGATCACCTGCAGGATGGCAAGAGCAAGAGTTTGTTTGTTTGTTTGTTTTGTCTTTTTAGCCTTAAAGCCCTTACAACAGTCAAAGCATTGGTGATAAAATTCTGAAAAACAAAAAATCTCACTTCATTCTGCTTGTTTTACGTATATTGTCAAATACTTTGCTGACAAATGAGATGAAATAGAAAATGTTGTGCATACAGTACAAATTACAACAAGATACTGAAGATCACTGCAGGCTCACTATTAAACTGATCTGAACACCATTTGAAACATGTGATATGTATTATCCAAAGAAGGTCTGTGTCCATCTTGCTTGCTTTTAAATGAAGACTTCTGTAGATAAAGATGCAAATTAGTTTTGTATATACTTAAAAATATAGAATGACAGACTTCTGAATAGACTATAGGTTACAGTGAGGCAAACTTTTGTCATAATTCAGTGGATGAGCTGAAAAGATTTCTTCTCTGTAGGATGAATATGAAATGTCTTGAAATGTAGATGTATTGTCATAAGCCACTCCCTATTCAAGCAACAATCACCACATTTTATGCACTGATTGAGTCATGACCCAAGAGGGTGCAGATCAAATTTGGTACGAATCTCTGTAGCTGATTATGAGATATAAACTCTCAAAAATGTCTGTGCACAGAGCTGGTGGCTGCTAATACTCAGATATCAGTCAGAATATGGTCTGATAACTTTTCTCCAACTCAGCCAGACCTAATACGCTTGTCCACGCTGACTCAAACTTGGGTACATGAGCTGAGACCTGATGAGAGATTTGATCGTATCCTCTGCTCACGTCCACATTGATAAAAGCTGAGGTTTGCGTGCAAATGGCCGCACGCCCAGTTTTCTGTTGTAAAATCTGTTTCATAAATGAGGGCCACTGTCTGTGCATTGGATCATGTCCCTCCTGGCCTTCCCCCTTTCCTACTGCCTCTGACAGCATTTGCCAGAATCAGACCCCAGAGTACCAGAAACAGCCAATCAGAGCCGAGGAGTCTCACAGCTGTCAATCATGTCGATCACTGCTCGTGAACTGTGGTTAAACTGTCAAACTCGGCAGCACTGATCAAATATGAATCAAGATTCTGTTACTGCATTTCTCACCTGAAATGATTTTAGAAACATATCTTAGTGTACTGTTTAACTGTGTGATGGGAAAGTTTGTGACCCAGCTGCCATGTAGGATACTGTTGTCTGGAGTACCAAGCACTGCTCACCAGCCAGACCACCTCTCTTATTTTACAGCTAAACAGAACACTAAAATATGTTTCTGAAAACATTTGAGGTGAGATATAGGCATTGCAGTAACAGAATCCTGATTCATATTTCATCATGAGCAGTGACTGACATGACTGACAGCTGTGTCAGAGACTCTTTGGCTCTGATTGGTTGTGTTTGTTCACATGCAGTACGGTCAGTAGGAGCACTATAAGACAATAGAGTCGGCAGAGGAGAATGTTTTTAGTCACAGATTGTGTGTCTCATGAAGTGCTGTGTGAATTTAGAAACAGTTTCAGCAAATAAGTTGTTTTCATAAAAGTCACCAACTTTAGCTTTAAGAGGCTCTTCAAACCCCATAGGTCTCTCCAGACAGACAGACAGACATGCAATAGATGCCGTGTAGGTGCCAAGAGGCAAAACTGAAGAACACCATTCACACAGATAGGAGAGAGGAAACAAACAAACACACAGGTTGAGGTCTTGTTGTGGCAGAGGTCGAGTGTGAGAGAATAACATGAACTAATGATTTAATTGGTTAATGACTGCACAATAACTGAGCCGCTGAAAGGATGATGACATCAGGTACAAAGAAAAATTCTTCGGAATATAACTCCTCACATGTAGTGATTGCACAATAACTGTAATCAAAGAATAAGCAACAAACTGACCTTCAAATAAAGTTGACATTTATAGGCGTCAACTGTCTGATATCAGCGGGAGGATATTCCAGAGAAAGAGGGCATGACAGGAACAAGATACCTACCTGCCAATTCTGGTGACCCTTGGTCTTACAGTGTTACTGCACTAACACTTCTAGCAGAGAAAAAGTGATAAGAGGAAAGAATAATGAGAACAAAAGCAACAGTTGTACACACACACACACACACACACACACACACACACACACACACACACACACACACACACACTTACTTACTTTACTCTGATTGGTGGGCAAAAAGCATATTTGAAGAACTGAATTAGGGATGCAAAAAGTTAAAAATTAAATTAAAATTTAATTAAATTAAATTGATGGAGGGTGTGTGTGTGTGTGTGTGTGTGTGTGTGTGTGTGTGTGTGTGTGTGTGTGTGTGTGTGTGTTTTCTTATGTGCTCTGAGGTCTCTTCTATATACAATAATGTACAGGTGTTTTTCTGAACATACACTGATTTATAATGTTATTTGTATGTGTTATGTATTTATTTGTGGGGATTTTTGGATTTCACCTGTATCATCATGTGACTACCATGTTACCCAGTTGTTTTAAAGATGGCGTCTTTTACATTTATAGAAGTCTAAAGAAGAGCACTTGAAACGTCACTTGTGGATGTGCCATTAAATTGCTCTTAAGGGAGTAACAGTGTGTTGACTTTTTTCATGTTGTTTATTAGGGGCCGGGCAGGCAGTCCTGCCAGGACCCTCCTCTGTTTTCCTGCTCGTTCTTTCTTCTTCTTCTTCTTCTTCTTCTTCTTCTTCTGAGGAAATCCTACTTCCCATGCACGAAAAATCACCAAACTTTGCACAAAGGTCCAGTCCTATGCCAGATTGCCTCAGCTGCAAGCACAAGTCAATAGTCCTGATGGTGGCGCTACAGCAAGCGTCTAATGTTCAAAACTTTGAAAATTCACAACAAATCGACCTTATGTGCTACAGCTTTGCATCTTTTACCAACATGTAGCCCCAATACTGAAGAAACTTTTGTACATTTAAACCTGTTGCAAATTCTGAAGTCCATCACTCTGGGTTTTTTTTTCAAAAACTTATTAAACCTATCTCCTCCCACAATTTTTGCTCAGTTGACACCAAACTTGTCCTCCACAAATTGTCCTCACAGATTTTTGATTTATCAAAAATTGAGCCTACAGTGCATCAAGATGTTTGACTGCAAACAGTACTGTAAACATATACTTGCAAATTCTTGCTAAATAAGTTTTCAGTGTTCATGAAAAAAAATTTGGAGTCACGATGGATGATGTTTGGCATATGTCAGAATTTTATATCAAAAACTGAAGCTTTGACAGCATTTTGAATTTTGCTCTCATGTGAACAACTGGAGTCATTTTTAAACATCAGTTTTTCCACTTGTGGAGTAAATCAATCATTGTTTAAAAAAAAAAAAAAAGAAGAAAAAAAAGACAAATTAACAACATCTCCATGCTGTCTAGATGCAAGATGTGTATTTTCAGATTTTTGTCTTGATAACTGAATTTATGACAGCAGTGAGTTCAAGCCTCAACTGATGCAAAATGTACATTGTAATGGCGTCTGCCTCTTGTTGCTCAGAATTGCCTAAATTTGCCTAAAATTGCCCGGCCCCAACCATTGCTCTTCTTTTTGTCAAGCACCTGCCTTACAGGTCCAGTGTGTAAGGTTTAATGAATATATTGTCAAAAACAGAAAATAACAAAGTATGTTTTCTTTAGTGTATAACCACCTGAAAATAAGAATTGTTGTGTTTTCATTTCCTCAGAATGAGCCATTTATATCTACATTAGGAGCAGGTCTTTGTTTTGCACCACCATGTTTCTACAGTAGCCCAGAACGGACAAACCTAACACTGGCTCTAGATAGGGCCATTTGCATGTTCTGTAACATTCTCTAACATGTTCTAACTTTATCTCTAATTTTAGACATGAAACTGCTTTATTCAGTGTTATTACTGGTTTAATTCACCACTTTTTTTTGTTTCATCTAGTTTCATTCTGAAGTCATCAGATACCAGTGCTTCGGCAGTTACCTCCACGTCAGACATGAAAGCTGGCATGATATGTGGCCGGTCGCCGTTATTGTGTATGGGCAACTGACAGCTTCGGTGGGAAGCGCGGCCCGACAAAAACGTAAGTTAAGGAGGCAAAAAGTCTGACTAGTGTGGGTGTGAGGGGTAACGGATGGGTCCAGCAACTGCCGGCCTTCACCCAGGAGGCTGCTGTTTGCTTCCTGTCTGAACGTAATGCCAAACCCTGCTACTTTTTCCAAAAGCCAACCATTTATGTGTGTTGGCTAAAAGTCATCACGTGTGTTTGTTGTTGAATGAAAAATGTAAAAAAAAATTGTTAGTGTTGTAACAAACAAAATGTATTAATGAAACCTGTAAAATGAATGTGTCACACAAAATCCACAAATGCAGGACCAAGCACTCTCCAGTAGATGGTGGTAATGAGGTGTAACAAAACATGCATGTTTGCAGATACAGTCACAGACTTAGGTGGAGGGGTGTGATCGTTAGACATTAGTGTGGCTCAAGAGATGGCCATGTCAGTACCTCACCCTACACATTACACACTGGAAAAACGTTTCAATCATGTTTCGGTGAAAAATCTTTCTGCCTCCAATAAAGTAATAACAATAACAATATATCATGATTGCAACTGCAACCATCCATTAACTCTGCATCCCTAATTCAGTTCTTCTAATGTGCTTTTTGCCCAACAATCATAAACTCTCATGTTGTGTTGCTGTTGTATGTGTACAAGTGTTAGTGCAGTAACACTGTAAGACCAAAGGTCACCAGAATTGGCAGGTAGGTATCTTGTTCCTGTCATGCCCTCTTTCTCTGGAATATCCTCCCGCTGATATCAGACAGTTGACGCCTATAAATGTCAACTTTATTTGAAGGTCAGTTTGTTGCTTATTCTTTGATTACAGTTATTGTGCAATCACTACATGTGAGGAGTTATATTCCTAAGAATTTTTCTTTGTACCTGATGTCATCATCCTTTCAGCGGCTCAGTTATTGTGCAGTCATTAACCAATTAAATCATTAGTTCATGTTATTCTCTCACACTCGACCTCTGCCACAACAAGACCTCAACCTGTGTGTTTGTTTGTTTCCTCTCTCCTATCTGTGTGAATGGTGTGCTTCAGTTTTGCCTCTTGGCACCTACACGGCATCTATTGCATGTCTGTCTGTCTGGAGAGACCTATGGGGTTTGAAGAGCCTCTTAAAGCTAAAGTTGGTGACTTTTATGAAAACAACTTATTTGCTGAAACTGTTTCTAAATTCACACAGCACTTCATGAGACACACAATCTGTGAATAAAAACATTCTCCTCTGCCGACTCTATTGTCTTATAGTGCTCCTACTGACCTTACTGCATGTGAACAAACACAACCAATCAGAGCCAAAGAGTCTCTGACACAGCTGTCAGTCATGTCAGTCACTGCTCATGATGAAATATGAATCAGGATTCTGTTACTGCCATGCCTATATCTCACCTCAAATGTTTTCTGAAACATATTTTAGTGTACTGTTTAGCTGTAAAATGAGAGAGGTGGTCTGGCTGGTGAGCAGTGCTTGGTACTCCAGACAACAGTATCCTACATGGCAGCTGGGTCACAAACTTTCCCATCACACAGCTAAACAGTACACTAAGATATGTTTCTAAAATCATTTCAGGTGAGAAATGCAGTAACAGAATCTTGATTCATATTTGATCAGTGCTGCCGAGTTTGACAGTTTAACCACAGTTCACGAGCAGTGATCGACATGATTGACAGCTGTGAGACTCCTCGGCTCTGATTGGCTGTTTCTGGTACTCTGGGGTCTGATTCTGGCAAATGCTGTCAGAGGCAGTAGGAAAGGGAGAAGGCCAGGAGGGACATGATTCAATGCACAGACAGTGGCCCTCATTTATGAAACAGATTTTACAACAGAAAACTGGGCGTGCGGCCATTTGCACGCAAACCTCAGCTTTTATCAATGTGGACGTGAGCAGAGGATACGATCAAATCTCTCATCAGGTCTCAGCTCATGTACCCAAGTTTGAGTCAGCATGGACAAGTGGTGCAGCATATTAGGTCTGGCTGAGCTGGAGAAAAGTTATCAGACCATATTCTGACTGATATCTGAGTATTAGCAGCCACCAGCTCTGTGCACAGACATTTTTGAGAGTTTATATCTCATAATCAGCTACAGAGATTCGTACCAAATTTGATCTGCACCCTCTTGGGTCATGTCATGTCAAACTCAGCAGCACTGTTAAAATATAAATCAAGATTCTGTTACTGCATTTCTCACCTGAAATATTTTTAGAAACATATCTTAAGTACTATTCGGACGGGATTATTTTTACATAGGGACGTGGGATAATGTCACTTTACCACAGGACATCAGTAATATTAATGGCCGATTCGCACGGGATAAGAAATCTCAGTAAAGCTACCACAAGTGGGAGGGGTAAATCCATTCACGCACCGCCGTCCTCTCCTGCCATTATGTGCGTATGATAGGACTGTCAAAAGCACCATGAAATTGAGTTCGAATATTTTTGAATTAATTAAGTAGAGTTCGAATAATATTAGAATTTATTATTTTTTATTTTACAAAAAATAACACAAAAAATAAGATGCTTATTGCTGACGCAATATGAACGTGACACTCGGATAAAACACCCGTTCTGACCTCACTGAAGTGCCAGGTATGACCAACTCCTGCCTCGCTATCTGAGCAATGTTTGGATACTTAGTTTTCCACCACAAGAGTGGATCTTGGTCGGCTCATATTGGTAACTTTTCATCACTTCTTCAAAAATTGTAGGCAGGGAGGCAGCAGGTGCAGCACTCTCCCTGTATGTCTATCCGAACAGGTCACACATCGCGGACAGCGCAGTGGGTGGTGTTGGCGCAGCGGGCTCCTCCGTCGGCGCCTCTCCCTCCGTCGCTGCGTCCCTCTCTGGCCCGGCTTGTGCGCGAGCCATCTCCGCCCGAACAGGATTCGCCTGATATACAACATTATTGATGGTATTAATTAGTTAATTATTAATGATATTCGAATTAGCCTATCAAATTTAGATTCGAACTTATAAAAAATATATATATTCGAATATATTTCTAACTTCGATATCTATATATATATTTTTTGACAGCCCTAACACACATAGGCCTATTTACTGCTGGTCTATTCGCAAGGGATTAGTATGACCTGAGGTAACTGTCCGGGACCCTTTTACAGAAGGTAAAAGTCGCGATAATCTTTACTGACATCGTGCAGTAATTATTACTGACATGGCACATTCGGACAGGACTAAAATCTCTGGTAATTATTACTTTACCCCACGTCCCTATATAAAACTAATCCCGTCCGAATAGGGCTTTAGTGTACTGTTTAGTTGTATGATGGGAAAGTTTGTGACCCAGCCGCAATGTAGGATACTGTTGTCTGGAGTACCAAGCACTGCTCACCAGCCAGACCACCTCTCTCATTTTACAGCTAAACAGTACACTAAAATATGTTTCAGAAAACATTTGAGGTGGGATATAGGCATGGCAGTAACAGAATCCTGATTCATATTTCATCATGAGCAGTGACTGACATGACTGACAGCTGTGTCAGAGACTCTTTGGCTCTGATTGGTTGTGTTTGTTCACATGCAGTACGGTCAGTAGGAGCACTATAAGACAATAGAGTCGGCAGAGGAGAATGTTTTTATTCACAGATTGTGTGTCTCATGAAGTGCTGTGTGAATTTAGAAACAGTTTCAGCAAATAAGTTGTTTTCATAAAAGTCACCAACTTTAGCTTTAAGAGGCTCTTCAAACCCCATAGGTCTCTCCAGACAGACAGACATGCAATAGATGCCGTGTAGATGCCAAGAGGCAAAACTGAAGCACACCATTCACACAGATAGGAGAGAGGAAACAAACACACAGGTTGAGGTCTTGTTGTGGCAGAGGTCGAGTGTGAGAGAATAACATGAAAAAATGATTTAATTGGTTAATGACTGCACAATAACTGAGCCGCTGAAAGGATGATGACATCAGGTACAAAGAAAAATTCTTCGGAATATAACTCCTCACATGTAGTGATTGCACAATAACTGTAATCAAAGAATAAGCAACAAACTGACCTTCAAATAAAGTTGACATTTATAGGCGTCAACTGTCTGATATCAGCGGGAGGATATTCCAGAGAAAGAGGGCATGACAGGAACAAGATACCTACCTGCCAATTCTGGTGACCCTTGGTCTTACAGTGTTACTGCACTAACACTTCTAGCAGAGAAAAAGTGATAAGAGGAAAGAATAATGAGAACAAAGCAACAGTTGTACACACACACACACACACACACACACACACACATATATATATATATATATATATATTACAATATCAACACAACACATGAGAGTTTACTCTGATTGGTGGGCAAAAAGCATATTTGAAGAACTGAATTAGGGATGCAAAAAGTTAAAAATTAAATTAAAATTTAATTAAATTAAATTGATGGAGGGTGTGTGTGTGTGTGTGTGTGTGTGTGTGTGTGTTTTCTTATGTGCTCTGAGGTCTCTTCTATATACAATAATGTACAGGTGTTTTTCTGAACATACACTGATTTATAATGTTATTTGTATGTGTTATGTATTTATTTGTGGGGATTTTTGGATTTCACCTGTATCATCATGTGACTACCATGTTACCCAGTTGTTTTAAAGATGGCGTCTTTTACATTTATAGAAGTCTAAAGAAGAGCACTTGAAACGTCACTTGTGGATGTGCCATTAAGTTGCTCTTAAGGGAGTAACAGTGTGTTGACTTTTTCCATGTTGTTTATTAGGGGCCGGGCAGGCAGTCCTGCCAGGACCCTCCTCTGTTTTCCTGCTCGTTCTTTCTTCTTCTTCTTCTTCTTCTTCTTCTTCTTCTGAGGAAATCCTACTTCCCATGCATGAAAAATCACCAAACTTTGCACAAAGGTCCAGTCCTATGCCAGATTGCCTCAGCTGCAAGCACAAGTCAATAGTCCTGATGGTGGCGCTACAGCAAGCGTCTAATGTTCAAAACTTTGAAAATTCACAACAAATCGACCTTATGTGCTACAGCTTCGCATCTTTTACCAACATGTAGCCCCAATACTGAAGAAACTTTTGTACATTTAAACCTGTTGCAAATTCTGAAGTCCATCACTCTGGTTTTTTTTTTCAAAAACTTATTAAACCTATCTCCTCCCACAATTTTTGCTCAGTTGACACCAAACTTGTCCTCCACAAATTGTCCTCACAGATTTTTGATTTATCAAAAATTGAGCCTACAGTGCATCAAGATGTTTGACTGCAAACAGTACTGTAAACATATACTTGC
Source organism: Epinephelus awoara (assembly GCA_035609425.1). NCBI lineage: Eukaryota > Metazoa > Chordata > Actinopteri > Perciformes > Serranidae > Epinephelus > Epinephelus awoara. Next base: position 10,223,805 of record CM069305.1, read on the forward strand.
AAATTCTTGCTAAATAAGTTTTCAGTGTTCATGAAAAAAAATTTGGAGTCACGATGGATGATGTTTGGCATATGTCAGAATTTTATATCAAAAACTGAAGCTTTGACAGCATTTTGAATTTTGCTCTCATGTGAACAACTGGAGTCATTTTTAAACATCAGTTTTTCCACTTGTGGAGTAAATCAATCATTGTTTAAAAAAAAAAAAGAAGAAGAAAAAAAAGACAAATTAACAACATCTCCATGCTGTCTAGATGCAAGATGTGTATTTTCAGATTTTTGTCTTGATAACTGAATTTATGACAGCAGTGAGTTCAAGCCTCAACTGATGCAAAATGTACATTGTAATGGCGTCTGCCTCTTGTTGCTCAGAATTGCCTAAATTTGCCTAAAATTGCCCGGCCCCGACCATTGCTCTTCTTTTTGTCAAGCACCTGCCTTACAGGTCCAGTGTGTAAGGTTTAATGAATATATTGTCAAAAACAGAAAATAACAAAGTATGTTTTCTTTAGTGTATAAGCACCTGAAAATAAGAATTGTTGTGTTTTCATTTCCTCAGAATGAGCCATTTATATCTACATTAGGAGCAGGTCTTTGTTTTGCACCACCATGTTTCTACAGTAGCCCAGAACGGACAAACCTAACACTGGCTCTAGATAGGGCCATTTGCATGTTCTGTAACATTCTCTAACATGTTCTAACTTTATCTCTAATTTTAGACATGAAACTGCTTTATTCAGTGTTATTACTGGTTTAATTCACCACTTTTTTTTGTTTCATCCAGTTTCATTCTGAAGTCATCAGATACCAGTGCTTCGGCAGTTACCTCCACGTCAGACATGAAAGCTGGCATGATATGTGGCCGGTCGCCGTTATTGTGTATGGGCAACTGACAGCTTTGGTGGGAAGCGCGGCCCGACAAAAACGTAAGTTAAGGAGGCAAAAAGTCTGACTAGTGTGGGTGTGAGGGGTAACGGATGGGTCCAGCAACTGCCGGCCTTCACCCAGGAGGCTGCTGTTTGCTTCCTGTCTGCACGTAATGCCAAACCCTGCTACTTTTCCCAAAAGCCAACCATTTATGTGTGTTGGCTAAAAGTCATCACGTGTGTTTGTTGTTGAATGAAAAATGTAAAAAAAAATTGTTAGTGTTGTAACAAACAAAATGTATTAATGAAACCTGTAAAATGAATGTGTCACACAAAATCCACAAATGCAGGACCAAGCACTACAGTCACAGACTTAGGTGGAGGGGTGTGATCGTTAGACATTAGTGTGGCTCAAGAGATGGCCAGGTCAGTACCTCACCCTACACATTACACACTGGAAAAACGTTTCAATCATGTTTCGGTGAAAAATCTTTCTGCCTCCAATAAAGTAATAACAATAACAATATATCATGATTGCAACTGCAACCATCCATTAACTCTGCATCCCTAATTCAGTTCTTCTAATGTGCTTTTTGCCCAACAATCATAAACTCTCATGTGTTGTGTTGCTGTTGTATGTGTACAAGTGTTAGTGCAGTAACACTGTAAGACCAAAGGTCACCAGAATTGGCAGGTAGGTATCTTGTTCCTGTCGTGCCCTCTTTCTCTGGAATATCCTCCCGCTGATATCAGACAGTTGACGCCTATAAATGTCAACTTTATTTGAAGGTCAGTTTGTTGCTTATTCTTTGATTACAGTTATTGTGCAATCACTACATGTGAGGAGTTATATTCCGAAGAATTTTTCTTTGTACCTGATGTCATCATCCTTTCAGCGGCTCAGTTATTGTGCAGTCATTAACCAATTAAATCATTAGTTCATGTTATTCTCTCACACTCGACCTCTGCCACAACAAGACCTAAACCTGTGTGTTTGTTTGTTTCCTCTCTCCTATCTGTGTGAATGGTGTGCTTCAGTTTTGCCTCTTGGCATCTACACGGCATCTATTGCATGTCTGTCTGTCTGGAGAGACCTATGGGGTTTGAAGAGCCTCTTAAAGCTAAAGTTGGTGACTTTTATGAAAACAACTTATTTGCTGAAACTGTTTCTAAATTCACACAGCACTTCATGAGACACACAATCTGTGAATAAAAACATTCTCCTCTGCCTACTCTATTGTCTTATAGTGCTCCTACTGACCGTACTGCATGTGAACAAACACAACCAATCAGAGCCAAAGAGTCTCTGACACAGCTGTCAGTCATGTCAGTCACTGCTCATGATGAAATATGAATCAGGATTCTGTTACTGCAATGCCTATATCCCAGTGCTTGTATAGGAAAACTCATCTCCCCACACCGTTCTAAAAAACTATCTGGAAATGAGTCTTAGACATGACAAACACACACAGTGACGGTCAAGATAGATTTTGTATGGAGATTGGGTGTGAGAAAATGTAATTCTAGGTCATTTACACATTTGTCTGATTTGACAAGTTAATTGGGATGACATCTGTTCTCTATATAAAGGCAGCTGACTTGTGGTAGAAACAACCCAATTCAGCCGATCAGGTGAGTTCTTACTGCCGATCATTCACTGTCAGCAGACACGTCCTGTGTTGAGATAGAGGGTCTGTCACATGATGACCTTTCACCTGCATAACTGATGATGGCAGCAAGGACGTTTTTTAATCATAGCTCAAATACTATTCATTATTAAATGTTCTTCTTGATAAAAGCAAACGCTCACTTTGGACATCAGGGGGCAGGTGCTGATGCAACCTCCCCCTCTGCTTGTGCCTGCTGTTATCACTTTTACTGGCAGGTTTGATTTCCACAGAACTTCATGAACATTATCTTATGGGTGGCATTGCCTTGGCCCGACCCCAGACCTTACCCCCAGATGAGTTACATCATCCTCTGTTCTCTATATAAAGGCAGCTGACTTGTGGTAGAAACAACCCAATTCAGCCGATCAGGTGACTTCTTCCTGCCGATCATTCACTGTCAGCAGACACGTAAGTGTTCAAGAATTTACTGTTTTCTTGCAGTAGACCATACACTTTTCTATTTCAGATCTTTATTGATTATATTCAGTGTAAATAGTAGAATTGGTGCAGTATGCATGCACATTTAAAATATGATTTATTTCACATGTCGTTATGGTGATTCATATTTGACAACTGATGTAATGATTAGTCATGATTATATAGGAGCTCACCTGAGAAAGCACAGTCATGCAGCTGACTCATCATTTTCTGTTAACTCATGATTTGTCTTCTTTCTTTAATGTAGTTACCCACAATGCCCATCACAGACCTCAATGTGTCCATTAATCCAACTGATGAGAGCAATCTCCAATCTCAAGACTTCAGGATGATCAATGTTAACCTGAACAAAAGAGGAGGAGGAAATGCCATCTATCTTTGGTACAAACAAGATTCTGGCTCAGGTGCAATCACCAGGGTTCAAGTCTCATTCAGCAATAAAATGTCTGATGGACTGAGAAAAGCAGGGTACGTACAGATCGACAGAGATCTCAATGCAGGATCAACACGTGGTCCCGTCTACCTTTGGTACTTCAGAGGGTCCGGAAAGCACCACACTCCCATAGTGGAGATTGATGCCACCACCGAGGCAGCCAATGAAGCCGGGAAGTTTGATTTTGGCTGGGAGAGAGTGGCCTGTGATCTGAACCGTGGGGCCACTGGGGACTGGATCCACATCTGGCTGAAGAGAGAGAACCCAACATACATCTGTGATGTGGCTGCCACTGACTCCCACGGATCAGACACCGACTACCTAAAAGCAGGTTACATCCGTGTGGATGAAGATACTAACCGAGGTGCTCAAGGAGGAAGGCCTGTCTTCATCTGGTTCCGTCAGACCACCGACTCCCAGGGTGCAGTCAATGATCTGAAAGTCTCCACCAATAAGACCGACTATCTGGCCTACCAGCAGCAACAGTATTCATCAGTGAATATTAACCTGAATGAGGGGACCAGTGGTGACAAGGTGACCCTGTGGTTCAAGAAGGGATCCAACAACCCCATCCAGGCCATCACCCTGCTTCTCAACAAAGATTTGATTGAGAATTATCGCAAAGCTGGTCTCACTGTGATTGAAGAGAATCTCAACACAGGCAATTGTGGATGGCTTGAGTACCTGTGTTACTACAATAAGTGAAATCCTGAGAAAGCCTTCTTCATGGCAGCAGAGCTGAGAATTCTCAACACTCTGAGATGCAAAGCAACGTCTAACAAAGTTGTTTAATCATTTTAATGATGGCCTCTTTTACTTTTTTCGCTTTTTCTTCAATATATAAAACAATATGATTAATTATATGACAGTAATACTACTGGTGATATCAGACAGCATGGATGGTGTATGGGATCTACCGGTAAATTTGATGTTAATGAAATCAATCAAACTATTTCAAATGGCAATTTTTCAACAAAGATGTTAATGACAGATTGAATATTAAGGCTCTGTATCACTTTATTCTGCACGTTTCCTGCTTTTCAATAAAGACAACTTTGCATGTGAAGTGTGTTTGTTTCAGACTCGACACAATAGAAACTTGGCTTTGAGTGATTTCATGAGTTTTTCTTCTCACTCTCATCACTGTTATCATGCTGACAAATCAGGGCCCATGTTCATCAAACTGTAAGGAGTGACTGTAAGGTTGGTCGAGCGGTGAAGGCAAAAGGAAGAGGACTTTAAACTGTTCAACAGTCCAATTTTTTTATTCCCCTTTTTTTCCAGCAGTGGGTTAGGTGCAGCAATATGTACAGTGTAGATCAGCTGGCCAAAACTGAAGAAAAACTAAAACAAAAATCAACTCTGCCCCGGGCTGTGCCCCCTTTAAGTTTGGGCCCCTGGCAGTAACAGCCGCTGTGGCCGGCTTGCTAGACAGATCTCAGAGACTCGAGAGAAGCTTCCAACTCCTGCATATGTAACGGAGTAGATGTGTCCATATTAAATTATGGCAAAACAGTCGCAACACCGCCACCTACTGGCGTGGGAACGACACAGAGGCGAGAGGATCTTGATGTGGTAAGACGGGCCCTCGCACGGTCCGAGACAATTATTGATTTTCCGCGGTGTTTCATGCGTTTTATCTTACTGTGTATAATTTTCGTTGTGTTTTATGCCAGCTGGGTTGAGCAATACTATGATTTGTAGCTCATAACATGTTGTTTGGAGACGTTGTTAGTGAAGCTAACCTAGCATGAATGTTACTTTGATTTCACGTGTTCAGATCCATATTGTCCCGAGACCGACTGCTGTAACCCATGCCACTGCTGTTGTCTGCTGTGTTGCAGGAGGAATAAATCCCTTTGTGATCCACCTGACTGTCACCTGTCATGTATGAAGCCATGGCAGTGTGGGGCTGCATTAGCGGAGAAAAGTGACCTGTCACACATATATAGACAGTAGCTCCTCCTACACATGGGAAATACAATTAATAAATCAATCAACAATCAGCAGTGATTAATTCATGCTCTTTAGACTACTTCTATAAGCCAACAGTGAAAAACATTGCTACACACTCCAAAAGAGTAAAAATGTTCTTAAACTGCTCAAAATCACAAATATCTCTCCAAAACTCCCCCTCATCCATACTACACTTGGCACATTCCTCCGGGAACTTGACTATAAAATGAATCCAAATGGGCAGGTCTGGTTTGGCAGTTCCTGAGTCCAAACCCGAGGTTGGCCAAGTGCAGTCTAGAGGAGAGGTGAGACACACAAAAGAATTAGTCAAATAAAGAGATTTAAAAAACACAATATTGTCAGACTTTTCTTCCTGACTTCATGTAAATGTGCCTGTGACACTGAAACACCAAAACAACTACAGACCTACAACTACCAGGTTTCAACCTTAATTGTGCTAATTACCAACTTCAGACACCTGCCGGCTAGATGATGTGTGTGAAAGTGCCTGGAGGTGGACAAGCACTGTGTGTGTTTGTCTTTTACCATTAGAGGTCACAGGGCATCCCTGTGACAGTGACACTTTGGATCAAATGTGAAAAACAAAAGTAAAAATCCCTCACATTTAATATTCACAAATTTAAGATTGATTTAAGAGTTTTTTATGATGTATAAATGCTCTTAACAGAGCTCAGCAGGTCTCCAGTTAGTTGAGAGTAGATGGTAGATAACTGCAGTCCACTTATACAGGTGAACAAACACCTCCTGACACGTTTGTACAAACTATGACTGGTCATGATTAATAACATGTTGTTAGCTGAAGCAATATGTAGGAATCAGAACAGGGTGGTTTTCATTTATTATTTGCAGTCATTTAAACATTTGATTGGATGTTACCCACTATGCTTCTCTTTACATTTATCAGGGGTGCAAACAGCACCAATAAAGCTGGTACTGATTTTGTTTGCAGTCACTGTCCATGCATCTGTATTGTTGTCTGCACTTGTCATCATGGTACTAACTTCTCCTTACTACATGATATGATAAGTGTCCCTACCTGTCAGGCTATGACGCTCTGGTGCTCTTCCAGCATCAGTTGTGGACACTCTGGGGCGGCGTGAAAATGAACACTTGTTACATTCCACATCAGCATCATTCCACACGTAAGGAACTATTCAAGTACTACTCTGTGTGCACACAAAACAGTTATTATCATGTGGTTAGTTCATAAATTCATTTTTTTATTTTAAATGTCTGCCAACAAAAAATGTAATAACATTATTCTTTAAAGAACATATAATTCTAAAACTTGAGATGTTTTTAACCTGATGCCTTGTTTCCACTCAACACATTCAAAAACACAATATTAATGCTAATGCTTTGTTTCCACTTTGCAATAACCAAACAATGTTTCTTTTATGTTTCATCAGTTTTGAGGCCAGAACATGAAGAAAATTCATGAGGCGGTTGTGAAATTCTTCTATTAAATTCTATAATTAATGACATTCAAATTTGAGTGTGTGTGTGTGTGCGCGTGTGTGCGTGCGTGTGTGCGTGCGTGTGTGTGTTTGTGTGTGAAGATAGTGAAACTATGTATACTGTATGTATGAATGTGAGTGTTTTGGAAATTCAGGTGGAAATGGGAGTCATCTCTCCTTTTTAATGTGTTGAGGATTGTGTAGTGAGGTAGCCTATATGACACATTTGACCATTTTGTCCTCATAGACAGACTAAAACAATGGGCAGGTATCACTGGAACTGCTCTGGACTGGTTTTCCTTACAATGTGCCAACAGGAACTTTTATTTTTTGTTTGTTGGAGAATTTACCTTTTTTATGACACAAACAACACAAAACAAACTTAAGCTGTCATATTGGTATTGGGATGATGAGTGAAACAGAGGATTTGGCTCTGAATGAACTGCAGAAATGGAGACCAGGTGTTATGGAATGTAGTCAGGTTGTCTTTTAGGGTTGCTGTGAGCTTTTCTAAGTATGCATGGTCCGTCAACAGATTTATACAAACGAGGAAATGCGCACATCCAAAAATAAGGATTGGGTGCTGGAGAAAAAAGTCAAAATGTGTAAGATAAGGAAAAGAAGTCCGCACACCAAAAAATAAAATTTAATCACTTCATGGATGGATGACGTTTCGGGAAACGTCACCCATCCATGAAGTGATTAAATTTTATTGGCATTGGTTTATTGATAATTTCTTTTTGCCTTTCCAGTTGAGTAATATGGGTTTTTTTTTGGCCAAATTTATTGCTATTAAAATGAAAGCCTTGAGATGTTGTGGGATTGTGAATGAGGAGAGATCACCTAGAAGAGTGATGGAGGGGGAGAGAGGGATCCTGAGGTTGAACATCTTGGACAGCTCTCCCATGACCTCCGACCAAAACCGCTCTACAGGTGTGCGGAGAACGCATGGAAGTGGTTGTCTATTGCAGAGGGACAGTGTGTGCAGGGGTTATCAGTGAAGCCCACTAGGAGCATTTTATGGACGGTGATATGAATTCTGTGAAGGACCTTGTGTTGAATTAGCTGAAGTGTGAAGTTGGGTGAGGTTGAGAATGCCCCAGAAAGGGGAGCATAGGAGACACAAGGGTAGGGGGAAACACAAGGAAAAAACTGGAGGACAGGCCGTGGCCGCAACAAATTGAATATATCGTTTGCTTTCCAACAGGTACTGAGAGTATGGAGAGAGGAAGTAGTGGTAGAAATTTGGTACATCTAGTCCGCCATATTCTTTGGGTTTTTGGAGTGTAGTTATTTTGATAGAGGGTTTTTTGTCTTTCCAGTAAAATGTATTGACTGCCGAATTTAGAGAAGAGAACCAGCCCAGGGGTGGATTGACAGGTGTCATGGCAAACAGGTACTAGAGAATTTTCATGACGGTGGAGATGCGGGCAATTAAAGAGAGTGGGAGTTTGTTCCATCTGTCCAGGTCGTTCAGTTTGAATAAATACATATACATATATATATATATATACACACACATACACACATACACACATATATATATATATATACTGTACATATATATAGATATAGATATAGATATCTATATATACTGTACATATATATATATATATTTGGGTTTGTTGAAATTTGGATTCCGAGGTATTTAATGGAGTCAGTTGTCAGGTTATAGGGTCAATCCCCAACCCCAGCATCCCTGCCAAGATGGCTTAGAGGCAGAATCTGGAAGAATTTACCTTAAGAACTGCTCATGTAAAGACTGTAGTCCAGCCCCGTTTTTATCGAGCATGGTCTCACTCCGAAGTCACCAAAATCCGGCACTTGGGCGGTGACTTGTGGCATCAGAAACCAACAGATAAAAGCTGTCCTTTAACGTCGGCATGATATGCAGCCAATTGCCATTATATACGGATGTAGTGCATTTATTTTGAAAGAGACTGTATGTAAAGTTAGAATTCCTGTGAAAATGGAAGCATGTCTTGAAAGAAGACAGTGCATGTAACAGACAGAACTTGACACAACGTCCCAGAACGTCAACAACCAACACACCCAGGGTACCTTGCACGTCGTATGTGGATTTGGAAAGCACATCAATATGTGACAAGGTCAGAGTGAGAATGTGTTGTTTTATCAACTGAAGAATATCCTATTCTGTGCTTCAGTAACACAGAGAAAATGATGTATGATGGGAAAGTTTGTGACCCAGCCGCCATGTAGGATACTGTTGTCTGGAGTACCAAGCACTGCTCACCAGCCAGACCACCTCTCTTATTTTACAGCTAAACAGTACACTAAAATATGTTTCAGAAAACATTTGAGGGGAGATATAGGCATGGCAGTAACAGAATCCTTATTCATATTTCATCATGAGCAGTGACTGACATGACTGACAGCTGTGTCAGAAACTCTTTGGCTCTGATTGGTTGTGTTTGTTCACATGCAGTACGGTCAGTAGGAGCACTATAAGACAATAGAGTCGGCAGAGGAGAATGTTTTTATTCACAGATTGTGTGTCTCATGAAGTGCTGTGTGAATTTAGAAACAGTTTCAGCAAATAAGTTGTTTTCATAAAAGTCACCAACTTTAGCTTTAAGAGGCTCTTCAAACCCCATAGGTCTCTCCAGACAGACAGACATGCAATAGATGCCGTGTAGATGCCAAGAGGCAAAACTGAAGCACACCATTCACACAGATAGGAGAGAGGAAACAAACAAACACACAGGTTGAGGTCTTGTTGTGGCAGAAGTCGAGTGTGAGAGAATAACATGAACTAATGATTTAATTGGTTAATGACTGCACAATAACTGAGCCGCTGAAAGGATGATGACATCAGGTACAAAGAAAAATTCTTCGGAATATAACTCCTCACATGTAGTGATTGCACAATAACTGTAATCAAAGAATAAGCAACAAACTCACCTTCAAATAAAAGGACGACTTTCAAGTTTAAGTTTATAGTCGTCAACTGTCTGATATCAGCGGGAGGATATTCCAGAGAAAGAGGGCATGACAGGAACAAGATACCTACCTGCCAATTCTTACAGTTTTGCGGCGCAAACACTTTTAGGAGAGAAAAATAATAACAAGAGGAAAGAATAATTAGAACAAAAGCAACAGTTGTACACACACACACACACACACACACACACACAGAGACACAGACACACACACACACACACATATATATATATATATATATATTATGATGTCAACATAACACATGAGAGCATATTTGAAGAACTGAATTAGGGATGCAGAGAGTTAATGGAGGGTTGCAGATGGAATCATGATATATTGTTATGGTTTACAAAGTAGGGTGAAGCACGCACATCCAAGGTATCACAGGTGCAGGACTAACAAGCAAACAGACTTTTTAAAAAAGGGGTGAAGTCTGCACACTGTTGTAGCTCCTCAAATGTTTATTGAATAAGATCAATGTTTCGATCACATAGATCTCCGCAGGATAAAGGGCAAAAGAGAGACCTTGCTCATATAAGTTATTGGTCCCACCCCCCAATCAAGCAAGGGATGCAGCTCAGGTGAGGCAACCAAAAAAAACCACATACAAATCAATACAACCTGAGGCTGTTGTTGGGAAAGGAAAAGGTAGGGAACTGAGCAGGTTGATAGAAAAACAATAAACATATAAATACAGATAAACAACAAATGTTCAACAAATGTTCCCAAGATAAGTATTTAGAGAACTATTTAGAAATTTTTTGAAAAAAGTCACATAATCACAATAGATGACCAGTATACATATTGATTAAATACATTGGATCCATTAAGTACAGTAAATATTCAGATTAAGATGTGCATAGAGGAACTGAAAGCCCCAAAAAAGACCACACACATTTTTCATTTTACGGGTCCATTACAATGTAAATATAGAAGGACAAAAAAACAACAAAAACAGATAATATATATAAATATATAATGTCAAGCACCAATGGGGATAATATTTAGAAGAAATACATAAAAAATATATTCAGGAAAATTATGAAGAAAAAAATGGGAAAACTGTTACGAGAGACAAACTCCAGAAGAGAAGCTCCGGGGAAAAGGAAAAAAAGGGGTTATAGAGCCTCTTTAAATTAGGAGGCCTTTTATAAACGATCCAAGGTGGGTCAGAGAATGATTTAGTCAGAGTTTGATCAGAGCTTAATATATACCAATGTTTCTTGACAACTTTCTCTAACTCTCGGCCCAGAGGAGAATACTGTATATAGCAATTAATGCATAGATCCCTGTCACTTTTCCCCTGGGTCAGATATTCAGACTGAGTCACACCACCATATTTATCAAGAGCTGGTTTTATCCACTGATCAGGATAACCACGCTGTCGAAAGTCTTTAGAATGATCGTCAAAATATACATCTGTACCACAAATCCTACGGATACGTTTAAACTGACCAAAAGGGATACCTTTCTTCAGAGATGTAGGATGGTAACTGTATGCATGCAGTAATGAATTGCGATCAGTGGGTTTCCTATACAGATCTGTGCAGAGTCTGTCATTGTCTTTAATAGCCAGAATATCAAGAAAATTCATACAAGAGTTATCATGGTAAACTTTAAAAACTGAGTGCTCTCATTCAAAAACTTATGGAAAGCTGCAAGTTGAGTGGCAGAGCCTTTCCAGAGAAGAAAAATATCATCTATATAGCGTTTCCAAATCTAGATATGTTGTAGAAAGGGATTACAATCAGAGTTATAAATAACAGTACTCTCCATAGCTCTACCACATTTTTGTAAGTAATAATTATTTTTGAAAAGAAAAAGTTTTTTGTAAGAACTATTTCTATGTTAAATTTCTTAAGCATGTAGCGCTGGGATGGTAATTAGTCCTCTGATCAAGAAAATATGAAATGGCCTCCAGACCACCCTGATGTGGGATATTCGTGTATAAACTCTCTACATCAAAGGTGACTAAAGTAGTATCCTTTTCTACTGAATCCAAATTATGTAGAACCTGAATGAAATCACTGGAACCTCTCACACAGGATGGCAATGTGAAGACATGAGGCTTGAGAAAATTATCTACAAAAGAGGAAATCTTCTCTGTGAGTAAACCAATCCCTGAAACAATAGGTCTACCTGGGGGGACAGAAATATAATCTTTGTGAATTTTTGGCAAGGTATAATAGGTGTGACCGAATGATCAACCTTTATACTCATATTCATTTAAATTAATGTCACCCATATCCAAATGATACTTGAGCAAAGTGTCTATTTGAGCCTTAAATTCTAGAGTAGGGTTGGCATTCAACTTTAGATAAAAAACATCGTTTGAAAGTTGTCTATAGATTTCTCCAGTACATTTGTCTCTGTCTTGGAGGACAATTGCCTATCTGTACCCACATTATATGGACCTTTTTCACAGCAGACATTTTAACTTGTGTCAGCAGGAAAAGCACAGGCGAAATTGATAACATTAAGGATGGCTGAGTTCCATTCAGTGTCCCAGTAAGCTAGTAACAGTTAGCCAACATGGATAATACCAGGGTCTCCCCTAAATGGAAAGCAGCTGTCATTAATGTAATTGAATAGACCTGTGCTGCTCCCACTCTGACATGTCAAAATGTCTGCCGTAAAAAAGGTCTAATCACTATCAGTAACCACTGTGGTCTTTGAAAGGGAATGCGTATGACTGGTATCAACAGTGCGTACATTATCAGTATCTCTGTGTGTATTAGTACCAAAAAACTCTCTTAGTCGTATATTACGAAAGAACTTTTGAAAGTCCACTGAAGTGTTAAAATCATAGGCACAAACGAGAGTCCCTTATTAAGAGCTGAAATACAAGAGTCAGTGATGGACCTACTTGACAGGTTAATGACGTTGCATTCTGCCTGTTGCTGCAGGTCCAATAAGGTTCTCTTGTGTTTCTTCCTCCGGCCCCTCCTGCACTCTTTCTTCGGGGGAAGCGAGATGAGTTGTATTGATGACCCTCTAAAAAAGGCCCACTCCTGTGTGAGATCAGAGTCTTATGTGCTCTGAGGTGTTTTTCTGAACACACACTGATTTACGTTATTTGTATATGTTACGTATTTATTTGTGGGGATTTTTGAATTTCACCTGTATCATCATGTGACTACCATGTCACCCTAGCAGTTGTTTTTAAAGACGGCCCCAATACTGAAGAAACCTTTGTACATTTAAACCTATTGCAAATTATGAAGTCCATCACTGTTTTTTTTTTTTTTCAAAAACTGTAAAACTTCTTAAACCTATCTCCTCCCATTGACACCAAGCTTGCTACAGAGCATCTCCAGACTGTCCTCCACAAATTGTCCTCACAGATTTTTGATTTATCAAAAGTTGAGCCTACAGTGCATCAAGATGTTTGACTGCAAACAGTACTGTAAACATATACTTGCAAATTCTTCCTAAATAAGTTTTCAATGTTCATGAAAAACATTTTGGAGTCACGATGGATGATGTTTGGCATATGTCAGAATTTTATATCAAAAACTGAAGCTTTGACAGCATTTTGAATTTTGCTCTCATGTGAACAACTGGAGTCATTTTTAAACATCAGTTTTTCCACTTGTGGAGTAAATCAATCATTGTTAAAAAAAAAAAAAAAAGACAAATTAACAACATCTCCATGCTGTCTAGATGCAGATGTGTATTTTCAGATTTTTGTCTTGATAACTGAATTTATGACAGCAGTGAGTTCAAGCCTCAACTGATGCAAAATGTACATTGTAATGGCGTCTGCCTCTTGTTGCTCAGAATTGCCTAAATTTGCCTAAAATTGCCCGGCCCCGACCATTGCTCTTCTTTTTGTCAAGCACCTGCCTTACAGGTCCAGTGTGTAAGGTTTAATGAATATATTGTCAAAAACAGAAAATAACAAAGTATGTTTTCTTTAGTGTATAACCACCTGAAAATAAGAATTGTTGTGTTTTCATTTCCTCAGAATGAGCCATTTATATCTACATTAGGAGCAGGTCTTTGTTTTGCACCACCATGTTTCTACAGTAGCCCAGAACGGACAAACCTAACACTGGCTCTAGATAGGGCCATTTGCATGTTCTGTAACATTCTCTAACATGTTCTAACTTTATCTCTAATTTTAGACATGAAACTGCTTTATTCAGTGTTATTACTGGTTTAATTCACCATTTTTTTTGTTTCATCCAGTTTCATTCTGAAGTCATCAGATACCAGTGCTTCGGCAGTTACGGGTAACAGTCAGCTATTGTTGAATGTTAGCATTGATTTCTCACATTGAATGGTGAAATATTTGTAGTTTGAAAGGTCCGACCTAAATGATTAAAGGTCGTAGTTAATGAAGCATATGAATATTAACATAGAAGGAGCGCCCACTGAGCGCAGCTTCTTTTATTGATCGTTTGAACGTCACGTGGTGGTCATTTTCGATTAAAGGCCGACGTCTCAGCGACGTATTGGCAATGAGCAAACGCTCTCCCTGCTACGTCTTAACGATCTAAACTTGATAAATCGGGCCGACATCAGTGTGCTATCTGGGGCGAGTGCTGATACAGAGTATAACATCACTGGGACATGTAACAGTAAAATCACTCCGCTCACAGGTGTTATAAATATAAATACAACCATTAATTAACCAACTGTCACACTCGCTACATTGACACAAACTGACACAAAGAAGATGGATATTTTCGCCAAAATTACATTTGAATTAAATTATGAGTGGTCGTCAGGAGAGGACGAGGAAAAGGAAAGCCAGGACTCTTCAGTGCAGACGTCCAGGTGTGTTTGAATCTGGCCGTGCCAACATGCAGGTTTGCCAACGTTTCATCAGCCGAACTGGACGAAGTTACACAGCTGCAGATCAATGTAAATACAACTTAGCTTGTGAGTTCCTGGCGTGTGTCAGAGCGACAAACAGGAACATCTATCTGTGTGTGCTGTGTTGCCTAGCAACAGACTGGGGGAACTTTTATTTTTCGCTGAGCTACATAACATACTTAAATAATTTATTTCATCATCTTTTGTTAACATTTCCTTACTCAGCATTGCTGTTTAAGCTGTTGTTGAACTGTTGTAAAAAAGCAATATCACACTCAAGGTCTTGGCGTTGGACTGTATATCGTCACGGCTGTAACTGTCTTCGGCACGAAGCTGATCACAGCCGTGACGATATACAGTACATCACTCCCTCTCGTGAGATATTGCTTAAATATATACATGTATATATATGTAAGGGATAATAGTGAGCCGGTGACTGTTGATAAATAACTCCCGACGGGAAGAGGGTGGGAGTGGATGAACCCGGTTAAAGAGTACCCGCCCGGACGGGACGCTCTAAAACTAAAGCGAGCGCGCCCACAAGGAGGCAGGGATCATTTCATTGGTCAACAGTAAATCTGGCATTCTATTGGTTGGGGGATTTTGACAGGGTTGTTGCACAAAAAAATCCAAGCGCAGGGCAGAAATCTTAGAGCAGAAATTCCACAAGCGCACAGAAACAGTTTGAGCGCGAGGAGAAAAGCCGAAGCTCAAGCAGGAAATCTGTGCAAGCAACATGGTATCTGAGTGCGAGCACACAGTTTGAGCAGAAACAGAGTAAATCCAAGTGCAAGCAGAGGCTATTTGAGTGCTAGGGCAGGGTTTTTGAATGTGAAATTAATAAATAATGCTCTCAAACTGATAGAACACTCTCTTGAATAAAGATGGGGATAAAGCTCCATAGACATTCACCTAAACACACAATTCTATCAAGGAGCGGCGAACTAAACAGAAATGTATTTGCCCACAATCGCACTTACTTTCCTCATGCATATACAGGTGACAAAATGGAGCACAAAGGGGAAAAAGCATCCTAGCTGCTGGCGTCGGTGGTTGAGAGAAACTGTTAGTTAGGCCTAGTGCAAAACACAGTCACTTGAGTGGAGAGGCTATACAGTAGTATGGTAGTATCAATAGGCTAAATGATGGGGGGGGGGGTGGGGGGCAAGGGAAATGATTACTAAATAAATTGTAGCCTACATGCTGTTGATTTGCTGAGTCCCTCAATATTTCAGTACATTAAACTTAAACTGAGGGGTGCAGAAAATAATGGTAAAAGTGGGTGGGTCCAATATTATTGAACCTAAAAAGTGAGTGGGACTTGTCCCGCCCACTTACAATGGCTCCGACACCCATTACAGAGTCTCTGTAATACCTAAATGGGAGTACTGGAACATGGAAATGCCCACACCTCTGTGAAACCTGTGTTGCCAGATATAAATTATTTGTTCAAGACACTAGCAACTGACCAAATTTGTATGCGAGCAGAACATCCTGTCAAACCGGATTCAGTCATAGTACAGTTTACTTGTTTCAAAAATATTACAAATGGTTGAGAATAACCACACTCACAAGAAAACTGACTTATTGTAAATTTTAATGTTTGAAATTTAAACTGAAGTGATGTTTAAAACAGTGTGTAACACAGTTGACATGATCTAATAAAGCCAAAAAATGTGATACAAATCATTACAGCTGAAATCACAGTAATCAAATGCATTATCCTTTTCTCTTATTTTGAAGGACATCCATCTTGTGCTCTACTACACTCACTACATTTTACAGTTTCTGTAACACAAAAGCAGTGGAGTAATGTTGTAGAGCATTACGGAAATCTTAAGCCTGTATTCTTAGCTTTGAATGCTTAGAGTAAAATTCATCAAAATAACACAGTGTAATATATTAGCTGTTGGCACATAATCATCTGTAATGAAAAAGACAGCTGAATATTTAAACGCAGAATTGCTGGAAAATGCACAAATGTGCTGTTTAAAGTGCCATCTACATTTGAGCACTTTACATTCTCTTTCTTCAGTCATCACGAACTTCTACCTTCATGATGGGCTGGCTAGAGTCTGCCATTGATGCCATGATGGCAACTCGACCCTTCCTGTGACTGACAGTGATGCCTGGTTTTTCTCTGACAAATGTGTCATTTGCGTCGTTGTACATGTGATGATAAAGATTAACATCACACTCTTTGGACTTATCAAAGATTCCCACTGCGTACCAGTTGGAGAACAGGTTGTAGTCATAGGGCACAGAGAACATGACAGCTATTTTCTCAGTGGACTCCTTGGTAGAATTGTCGAGGAGATCATAAGTGAAGACACCAACAGCTCCTCGAGCAGCGTCGGCAGTCTTGTTGAAGAGTGCATTCCCAAATGAAAGCGGGTCAATACTTGGTGGCAAAGGCTCGGCGCAGTAACCACTATCAACGTATACACTAGATACAGAAGTACAGAAATATTAAGAAGTTGCATGTTTTCATGTAAAACTTATTTCAGTGAAAGAATAGAAAATAATTGCAGTTACCTGGGGTAAGAGAGAGTGTAGTTAGAGGATTTATTTGTAATCCTGATGGAACACTGACGGGACGATGGAAAGAGATCAGCAGTAAAACGTGCATTATTAACAGCAGGAGCTGCTGCATTCAAAGCCATGATGGATTTTTGCGTAACAGCTGTGAAACATTATGACCTGCTCAGACAGACAGAGAACAAACAAACATCTGTGCTCATAAAAGTTTCCTGCTTTTAGATGCAGTCGAAATATGTCAAGAAAATGCTCATGTTCCAGAGAAACACTAAAGCATGTTCCTCTTAGCTGAGAGAGAGTAAGAGTTTATCTTAATATTTTAACTCATGAAGCTATGCTTACCTGGGATGAATGCTTCTGAAGGACAGCAGCAAGCTCTGTCTGTCACGCTGTTAGGTAATCTCCTTATAAAGCTGTGGGCTGCACCTGTTTGTGTAGGACCCTCCCTCCTTCTTAAAAGCCCTTTCATTATTTCACAACAGTAAAAATGAAAGTAAAAAACGTGTTATCAATGATAATGATAATGAAATGCACCTTTATTGTGAAGATTTCAACGCCAAACTCTATTCTTTTCTAAAAACTAAACATTAAAAGCATGCATGCATTATTCCTTCTCAAAATACACTCCCATTTTCACAAGTAATGAACAGTTTTTGCTCATTAAATGCCTACAGTCTTTTTCAAAATAAACTTACAATATATGTAATACACTTTGTTTGTAGGTTTAATTCCTTAACTTTAAGCAACAAAAGTCCTTGGTTACGTTCAGAAAAAATATCATGATTTGGCTTAAAATAAGTATGGCTGTTACTAGCTTTCTGTAACATCACATGACATGCGTCATGTGGAGAGCTGCAGGAGGAAGGTGTTTTCATGCATTGCATGGAAACGTGTTGCATTTCACATACTATGTATTTGAACATACGGAACCTTTTTTGGCATACTATGTAGTATGGTAGCATGGGCCTTGGACCGCAGAGAAACTTTCATTGTAGTCCTCCACGTCTGTGACGAATCTGACAATGGAGTCAAAGGTTTGATTTGTGTCATTGAATTTCAAAATAAAAGAAATTGCAGCTTGATAAGAGTGATTTGGATGTCAAACTAGTACACATACATGTGCACATTTTTTTCATTTGTTTTATTCTGAAAAATAAAAAATATATTTTTGTTCTCACTCACTGCCTGCGGGTTCATTTTTACTTCATATATATATATAATTATATTAATTACATATATATATATATATATATATATAAATATGTATGTATGTATGTATGTATGTATATACATATGTGTGTGTGCGTGTGTGTGTGTGTGTTTATTTTTTCTTACCCATTACATAGCTTTTTGCAGGTGCAAAAAGGATGAATGATATTCATAAAAAAATATAAATTTTATGTGTGTGAGATCCAACACTACAAACGTTCATACATGCACACCAGGACAAACAATACTCCCACTGACAAAAACTGACACCTATGTCTGTCTAATTTGGGAAAAGACAACTTGTGTGTGATTACACCTCACCTTAAAGTTTTACTGTAACAATAAATTGCTAATCTCTAAATTTTTACTTTTATTTTTCATGAGTCCAAACTGTGACTTTTAGCAGTTTGATGACATATGGGGGGCCCTGTTTGGTCAGCATGATAACAGTGATGGTGATAAGATGATTAGAATACTCACAGTGAAGTTTCTATTGTGTAGAGTCTGAAACTACAGAGCCTTAATATTCAATCTGTCATCAACATCTTTGTTGAAAAACTGCCATTTGAACAGTTTGATTGATTTCATTGACATTAAGTTTAACATTAGAATCCATATACCCAGGGATGTAAATGTAGACAGTGCAGGCAGTGCAGTTGCACTGGGGCCCATGAGGTGGGGGGCCCTCCAACTATAGCCCCGTTTGGTACCTTTGACCGAAAGTAACCCTTCAGACATGGTACCTGGACCCTGCTGTTTCCACTGCAAGCCGTACCATTAAATGTAGGCATGGTTTTTGTCACTCACTGCTTCGTCCAGCACTCACTGTAGTCCCTCGTTATCGGTGACACAAACAGAAGTCTGCAGCTCGTTTATCGTCCACAGAACGAGGCTGCACACCAACATTTTCAGAACAAAGTACAACAGGCTGCAGTGAGAGTCTCCCTTCATGGGTCACGTCGTCAGCTCGTGCATTGATTATCATTAGAAGTTAATGTTTCACCTTAAAAATCCCGTCAGTCGGCCCAGTGAATTAAGTTATTTTTTTCTCTGACTCCAGTTGCTGCAAGAGGCAGCAAAACATCCTTATTTTTTATAGTTACAGTCTAATAATAAAACTCTCCACGATATGAACAGTGGCTTCTGCCTCGAAACCAGCCACAACTCAGCCCTGAGCAGAGTGACCGTCTGCTATTGACCAATCATTGAACCACAATGTTCACAGCCCTACCTTTTAGTACCAGATCTGTCTGCTAGGTACCCCAACAGATGTGTAATGTATGTCCTCAAAAGGGGAAAGTTTTTTTAAATACTCAGTAGCATCTATAACAAATGTATATGTGTACAGTACTTAAACTTTAAGTAAAGTATTTAAAAGTAGTACACCAAAGGAGTAATTTATTTTCCTTGTTTTGATTTTCTTTCATATACAGATATCAAATAGTGTTTGCAGGGTAATGCATATGTTGGTGTTGTCCAAAGTCAAGCCTCTGTTCGATCATGTGACAAGACCTTATGTGCACAGCAGATTGCACTTGGGCCCATTGTAACTTTCTTATGCACAGGGGTGTAGCACCAATTTCTGGGTCCCATGCATATGCAGTCTCTGTGGGCCCCTCACCCTTCCTCTCTTATGTCTCTCTTACATACCTTTTGGAAGTACATTTTTACAAAGTCAGTTTGCTTCCATTCCTTTTCCTTCTTTCTTTTCTTTTTTGGAACCCCATTTTTTTCTTTTTGTGGGGGAAAGACATTAAGGTGTGCGTTGGTGCTCCAGCAGCATGTGCAGTCACTCACCCAGCTTTGGCTGTGTTTAGAGACAAACCCTAGTGCAGGGGCAGACCAAAGCATTTTGCACATTTAAAGGGTGAGAGGGGCCT
This sequence comes from Epinephelus awoara, assembly GCA_035609425.1. Classification (NCBI taxonomy): domain Eukaryota; kingdom Metazoa; phylum Chordata; class Actinopteri; order Perciformes; family Serranidae; genus Epinephelus; species Epinephelus awoara. The sequence continues at coordinate 10,244,054 of CM069305.1, forward strand.
CAGAAAGCTAATTTAGTTATGGCATTGATTACTTAAAGATAAATAATGAATAATGCCAGGGCTCCTATTTGTCCCCAGAGTTAGAAAGAAGTCAGCAGGCTGCAGAGCGTCCTGTCATGCCACTTTCATCTGAAATAGCCTTTATGCAGACATCAGACAGTTCAGGCCTTTAAACTTTAACTTAACTCTAAACTTTCAGTTAGATGCTTAATCTTTAGGTACTTAAAACCTTCTACCTGGCGCCTTTGTCCTTCCAGCAGGTCAGGTATTGTGCAATCACTGCCTGTGAAGAGTTATATTCCAATGAATTATTTTATTACCCAAATACCTTGTTACCAGATGAATGTGTTGATTACCATTAATTACATTTTCTCAAGCTCAACCTCTGAGCTCCTGCCACAACAAGCATATGTGCTATCTTGGCCACTGTGTGTTATCATGTCAACGACTCAAAGTTATAAACACTTTTGGGTGCAGCCATACCAATGCTGTTGCCAGAAAGGTGTGGGAAGAGGAGCTTTCACATGCTGTTCAGTGACAACACAACAAGCCCCTCAGCACTTCAATATGTGATGCTACAGCATCTTACCACGATAGGAACTTCTTCATGTCTGACATTGTCAGGTCCAGCTTCCTGTGGAGGTCACAGGACATCATTCCTCTCTCCCTCCACTCTTTTGAGTCTGTACTAGCTAACTCTTGTTGTTGTGTAGGATCCAGCATGACTTCATCAAGTATTTGAGCTTCATCTGAAAGAACACAGTGTTTCCTATAGTTTCTCACAGTGAAGAGACATAGACACAACTTCAACAGCAAAACAACAACAACAAACACAGATGTTCAGCCATGCTGTTCATGTCCCATGTGAAACCAAAAGTCAGTGCTGTTTTAATGTTACGTAGCATATATGTCAAGGTTGTCCGTCTGCAATGTCCTTGCATCACTCAAGCGATGTTTTTATGGTATGTTACATACATATTTTAACCCAAAACATGATGGTTTTTCCTCACCTAACAAACTTTAGGCTTTAGCCATGTTTTAAGAGTTTCATCCAGGAAACAGCTGTGTGTCACATACAAGCTTTAAAGGGTGCATCTTCTGAAGATACAAAATGATGCCTTCAGCGTTGGTATCTCACACCAGGGACGTGACAAAGAGTTGGTGTTTGATGACCTGGGATGAGAATGCGTTGGAAACATGGACTGTATATCTATTTTGGTTCAGGTTCAGAGAAAATACTTTTGGCTCAAAATCTCCACCATTGCACAGTCTGCTGGGACACAAATCATTGTGGGTACTTGAGTGTGTCAAGCAGGCTCATATTCAGAAATTCCTGCTAATCTACTACACATGTGGGCACTTCACACATACAAACACATACATACACATACTGTACAGTGTGAATGCACTACATTCTCAATTTGACATCTGTGGTATCAAAAAGTCAAGGTCCCGAGCCGTGCCAGAAAGCTCGCGACCCCGCTCCCCGTGTCCCGAACGGACTTTCTTTGTCTTCCATTAGATATCAAAAACTCAAATACTCAGAGGTCAAAAAATCACTGGAGACACGTAGAATCAGATGCAACTGAGTTTAATGTGCTCGCAGGCAACAAACACATACAAACTCTCGAGGCACACTCCGGAACGTGACTGATGTCCCGTCTTTGCGCTCTGTCTTTTAAGCTGGTGGAGTAGCTGGCAACAACAACAGGTGTTAGGTCTTGACTTTAATGTTGAAATCGTTCAGTAGAACTCCTTGCGTCCATTGTCACAATGCCCTTCAAAACATGCGGGTTTGTAATCATTCAGTGGTACTCCTTGCATCCATTGGTCACAATGTTTTTGTTTTCCGGCACACCTGTTTTTGAAAGTCTGTGGGACCCAAGGATTTTGTTCCTAATACAGCTTCAACCTTGGATGTGTGTGTTCAGTCAGTACATCTGTGTGTGTGCGTGTTCTCAGTAATACATTTGTGTGCTCTCCTTGGATGTGTGTGTGTTTTCAGTCAGTACATCTGTGTGTGTGTGTGTGTGTGTGTGTGTGTTCTCAGTACCTAGGCTTGAGTGAAGTGTTTCTATCATGCATGAATACATAACACATTTCTATATGTGCTGAGTCTTCAGTCTTAATCAACTTAGGCAAGATAAAGCATTTACCTGATTAATGAACACATTTATCAATAAACATAGTTACTTGATTAATGAACATTCTTCTGATTGGTAATTAAATCTTACACTACACATCACACTTAGTCTGAATCACACGTTACGATTCCACATGACCATCGACTTTATGTTAGCAGCACATTTTTAATTTCAAAGTGTGTCTTCTGACACATCAGTTATTATTGAACTGTGAGCCCACAGGTGGCAGAGAAGGAAAACTAAATCAGTAAAATATTTTCAGAGGTCTTTGTAGACACATCTTAACATTTGGTGTGCAACTATTAAAACATGTATAACATTGAATACAAATGTGTTTTGTTTTAACTCAGACAGAGCCAAAGTCTTTCTGGAAATGAGAAGCTGTCAGTATACAAATATAAAATACTGCAGAAAAATCAGAGTCAGTCATTTATCCTGAACATGTGAATTCTGCTTCACTGAGACAAAACTGTATTACACTTTATCAGAATATACTAACAAATTCATCTCAGTACCTGTGGCCAATTATAGACATCAGAAATGCATCTTCCTATTGACAACCCAGTATCACCAAACATGAAAAAAATACTTGAAAATGTGTTCCACATATAAAGCTCTAACTTGAAGTTTATTTAACATTTTCCTTTTGAAATGCTTCCTGTACATACAGCCCGTTCTCATTCCCAAGTCCTCAAATAACGCAGCTTGGTCAGTGATTTCAGTGGCAGACACCAAAGAGGCACTTTTTGCGATTATATGATACGCCACTGAGCAGCGTGAGCCTATAATGTCACTGAAGGGCGTCAGTTTGAAACACCACCCATCATACCATAATATTGTAGCATCCTGTCCGCATGGATGCTTTGAATGAACAGGAAGACTGACCTGCTTGAGCAGATAAGCAAAAAAAAAATCTTTCAAATCTGGAAAGAAGCACCAAAATTCAACTGAGTGTACCTCTTGGGTCATTTTTTTGAAAAATCAATTTTAATGATTCTGGTGTCAAATTATAGGTTTTTAACTATGGAAAATTAGTAGTAAAAAGTAGCAAAAGGACTCCCGCACACTGTCCAACTTGCAATAAATCATTTATTTGCGACGTTTCGGTACTAGACCTTCATCGGGCAAAACCTGATGTTTGAACTATGGAAAATTCAAATTTCTCATCTCGTCTCGTCTCGTCGTCCTCCGCTTATCCGGGTCCGGGTCGCGGGGGCAGCAGCCTCAGCAAAGAAGCCCAGACAGTCCTCTCCCCAGCCACTTCCATCAGCTCTTCCGCGGGAACCCCGAGGCGTTCCCAGGCCAGCCGGGTGATGTAATCCCTCCAGCGTGTCCTGGGGCGGCCCCGAGGTCTCCTCCCGGTTGGACACGCCCGAAACACCTCCCAAGGGAGGCGTCCGGGTGGCATCCTTACTAGATGCCCGAACCACCTCAACTGGCTCCTCTCGATGTGGAGGAGCAGCGACTCTACTCCGAGTCCCTCCCGGATGTCCGAGCTCCTCACCCTATCTCTAAGGCTGAGCCCAGCCACCCTGCGGAGGAAACTCATTTCGGCCACTTGCACTCGCGATCTCATTCTTTCGGTCACTACCCAAAGCTCGTGACCATAGGTGAGGATTGGAACGTAGATCGACCGGTAAATCGAGAGCTTCGCTTTTTGGCTAAGCTCCCTCTTCACCACAACAGACCGGTTAAGCGCCCGCATCACTGCTGACGCTGCCCCAATCCGCCTGTCAATCTCCCGCTCCATCCTACCCTCACTCGTGAACAAGACCCCGAGATACTTAAACTCCTCCCCCCAGCCAACTTCTTTTTTTTTTTCTTTCTTTTTTTTTTTCTTTTCTTTCCTACTTGTCTGCACTGGTCTTCATAGCTTAGCGCCACAAAAGGGTGCAAGCTTCTTGTGAAGATTGATGCACTGTTAATCTTGCAGTCAAGTATTTTATACCCATAATGCGTGGTTGTGACCGTCACCCACCCTCCCTGGAGACTAGCCTATCAGCCTTTATTGGAAAAGCTTCCTAATATGAGCCAGAGAGGGCCGTGATACAATAAGGTGTGTTAAGGGGAAAGTAAGGAACAAGCAAGGGGGAGGGGGCAGGTGCAAGTCCTGAGTTATGTAGTGATAGTGCATGTGGAGGAGAAGGAGGGAATACAAACAAACAAACAAACAAACAAACAAAAAAAAAGGGATAAACAGGCAGTGTAGCTGATGTATTGTGGCCTTGAGGTGGTTGTGCTCCATGCAGATTATCAGAAATAAACATATACATGTCTACTATACTGTACTGAGAAACAGAAACAAAAGAGAAGTCTATACTGAACACCAAAAATGTGAGAGTCTTGGTGGAGGGGGAAAGCCCGCCTGTAGAGAAGAGAGAGCGCAGTGTGGAAGGTTTGAGAAGCAAGTGGGCCCCCTTGAAGTGATCCCATCGGTTCTTTGCGATGTGTCACGGGGCTGAAGTATCGAACATGCATGCGTGTATTTGAACACCTCCCAATGTGTTTATGAAAACCAACACCAGGGTCCAGGGCCGGCCCTGCGGGGGAAGGGGGGCGGCCCGCCACCCCAAGACCACAGGAGCGCCCAGACCCCACGACCAGGGAGCCACAGAACCCCCCAGGACGAGCCAACACACAGGAGAGAGCGGCCCACCACGAGCAGTGAATCCCCCATCGGGACCCCCCGGCAGAGGGCCCAAAAACCACAGCCGGACAGGAGGCAGAACCCCGGCAGGAACCCACAGAGCCCCCAGGCGCCACCCGGGCCACGGGACCCTCCAGACACCGGGAGCCCAGCAACTCCACCATGATGTAAATGGGCTCCCTGGCTCCAACCCCCAACCCAGGAGGGCCGGGCCCCACGAGCCATGCCATGTATATCTACAGTGTATGTTAACCCACCACCCCCCCTCTTACTATGATTCTCCGATCCCTGACGGAGAAACATTAACCCTACACCGTGAATGTGCATGTGAGTGCCCATAAGTGTGGTGTGATGCATTAAAATTGAGGGACATAGGAGACAGGTGTGGCCAAGGCTGATGGCTACAGCACACTGCTGTCCTGCAGCCCGTGCAGCCATAAGGCACCTGGAACCTGTTCCCATTTGTCCCCCAAAATGTAGGTGTATGTGGTGCTTTAAAATTAGAGGACAGAAAAGGATGGGCCGGGGGGCAGCATGGGGGGCTACCGGACACCACTGTCCCATAGCCTGCCCCATCATGAAGCTCCCCAATCCATCCGTGGTCTGCGCCTCCAAGAGTGAGTGTATGTGGTGCGTTAAAAACTGTGGAATGTGTGTGGAGAGTGAACAAAATGTGGATTAGGAGGCCAGACCAGTGTGGGCCCGGCCCGAAGGCTGGAGGGATGGATGACAGGGGCTAGAAGGCGGCGCCAACCAGACCCCGGCGCCGCGAGGCCCCCAGCACCCATGAACAGCGGGCCAGGCGGGCCCCAAGGAAACCCAACAGGCCCCCACCCAACCCCGCCCCCCAAGCAACTGCAGTGCCAGGCCCCCGCAATGGTCCCGACCTGGGTCACACCGCCCGCAGCAAATCGACCCCCAGCAGAAGGACGAGACGCGCAACCAGGGAGCACGGAAGACGAGCCCCACCCAGCCCCCCCAAACCCCGAAGCGCAGGAGCACAGGCCAACCCGCAACCCTGCCAGTACCCCCCCAGACCACCACAGACCCAGAGCCGGGCCCCCAGCCCATCCGACCCGCCCCCCCACCACCGGCCGCACACCAACGGGCAGGCCCACACTGCACAGCACCAGAACACCCCCCGCAGGCAGCACCCAGCCCCCGCGCCAGGCCCCCCAGCCCGGGGGAGGACCCCGGGCCCGCCCAAGGCCAGGAGAGAGGGGCAGGGAGGGACGGGGAGAGGGGGGAGGGAGGAGGGAGGGGGAAGGGCGGAAATGGAGCGAAGGGGGGGGAGCCCACCCACCCCGCACCACCCGGGGCGGGAACAGCCCCCCAAGGGGGACCGGCCACGCCGCCCCCGGCCCAGGGAGCACGAGGAGACCCCACCGCCTCCGGGCACACAGGACGAGCAGTCCAGACGCACCCGCCCCCAGGGGAAACTGCCCGACCCCGTGACCCCACACAGAGCCAGGGAGCGGGCACGGATTCAAGGGGGAGAAGGTGCGCCTAACACATGCTTAAGACCTTGAAATCTGATGAACCGCTGTGGTATATTGTGGTGTGAGAGATAGACGGAATAGGGGTTACATCATTAACAGAAACAGAAACAGGTTACATATGACACAACAGTCTTTATAGACTTGTAATATTAATATGTACAGGTGGCATATGCTCACAGGCTGAGTGGCACTATACAGACATGTTTAGTGAGAGAATAAATGGCGACCATTTTTCTGTAAAGTATGTTAATTGATTTCTGTGGCAGGCAGAAATTTTCTCCAGCGAAATATGTTCTACAAGGAGATTCAGCCAATGGTTGATGTTGAGGGTCTGTTTATCTTTCCAATTGACTAGGATTGTTTTCTTGGCGATGGCGAGAGCTTCAAGAAGAGAGTTGCAGTGGCTGTTTGGGAGGTCAATTGTCATCAGGTCACCAATTAAGCACAGGTTGGGAGATAATGGGATCCTGCAGTCCAAAATGGAGGAGAGTTTTTGAGTGACTGTTGACCAGAAGTGCTGGACGGGTGAACATAACCAGAGTGCATGGAAGTAGGTGTCTGCAGTGTTCTGAGTACACTGAGTGCATGTGTCAGATTGACTAAAGCCCATTCTATTCATCTTTTGTTGGGTGATGTGTGTTCTGTGCAGTACTTTAAATTGGATAAGTTGTATATTAGTGTGTCTTGTCATCTTAAATGTATTTTTGCATATCTGAGTCCAGAAGTCAGGGTCCAGTGAAACACCCAGCTCCTTTTCCCATTTTAAAATTGGTAAATGTATAGAGCTGGTCTTTGACAGTAATTTATAAATCTTGGAAAGGTTCTTCTTATTACTCGGAGAAAGCTTTGTAATATGTTTGGCAAATTCTGGTGGCTGCAAAGTGTCCTGAGGCGCTGGAATTCTCTTCTTGATTGTTTTTATCAGTTGTATTGTAGAAAATTTCCATTTCTTATTTCAAAAGTTTGAAATAAGTTTGTGTATGTTATAAGTATATTGTCTTGGAAAAGGTGATGGAGATGAGTTACTCCCTTCAACTCCCATGTGCTAAAATGGAGAGGTCTTTTGTTGATTTCAAAGTCTGGGTTGTGCCAGATTGGGGAGAGCAAGCAAGGTTCTATCTGAGAGTTTGTGATTTCTAGTGTTTTCCACCAGGCTGACAAGGTGGAAGCAATCATTGGGTTCTTAAAACAGTTATGACGTTTGAGTGTAGTGGTGATAAACGGGAGGTCAGAAAGTTTTATATTGTTGCAGTCCGCCTGTTCTAGTTCGAGCCAGGAGTTGTAGTCTTCGTTAGGGTATAACCATTTCAATAGGTATGGTAGCTGGTTAGCCATATAGTAATGTTTAAAGTTAGGAGCGTCCAAACCCCCTTCCAGTTTGTTTTTCTGAAGGGTGCTTAGGCTAATTTTTGCTGTTTTGTTCTTTGAGTAAAATTTTATAATTGCAGAATCTAATGACAGGAACCATTTCGATGTGGGAGTGAATGGAATCATGGGAAAAAAAATAGTTAATTTGGGGTAGAATTTTCATTTTAACTGTGGCTATTCGACCCAGGAGGGAGATGGGAAGATTATTCCAGCGCTTCAGGTCACCACAGATCTTATCTAGCAGCGGGCTAAAGTTCAGGTGGACCAAGTCTGATAATTTGGATGAAATATTTATGCCAAGATATCTTATGTTGCCCACAGGGAGAGAAAATTTTTGGGCTGCAGGATTCCAAGAGTTCTCCGTTATTGGCAGTATTGTCGATTTGGACCAGTTGATGGAGTAGTCCGAAAGTTTAGAAAAATTTGTTATGAGATTAAATACTTCATGTAAAGACGATTTCGGTTCTTGTAGGTAAAGTAAAATGTCGTCGGCATATAGATTAATTTTATGCTCTGAATTGGCGGAATGGATACCTATGATCTTGCTGTTCTGACGGATTGCCATAGCCAATGGTTCGAAGAATATTGCAAACAGTAGAGGCGAGAGTGGGCACCCTTGTCTGGTACCTCTCTGCAAAGTGAAGCTTTTAGATGTGATCCCATTGGTGGTGACTGTGGCCTGAGGGGAATTATATAAGGCTGATACCCACTGGATAAAGGACTCTCCAAAGCCAAATCCACTCAGGGTGGCAAATAAGAAGGACCAGTTGACCTTGTCGAAGGCTTTTTCTGCACCCAGTGACAGAACAATTGCTTTGGTATTAACCCGTTGTGCTTTACTTATCAAATTAAGAACTCTTCTGACGTTATTACTTGAGTGTCTGCCATTAATGAAGCCCGTTTGATCATTATGAATTATTGTTGCAATTATTTTCTCCAGTCTAGAAGCAAGTGCCTTTGAGATAATTTTGATATCACTGTTGATTAGTGATAGAGGACGGTAGCTAGAAGGAAGTGTGGGGTCTTTGTCTGGCTTTAGTAATAATTTGATTGCTGCTGTATTCATGTGAGGTCTTATACCTCCGTTTTTTTTTATCTCTGTCACTGTCCTGATGAAAAGTGGTGCTAATATTGTCCAGAAATGTTTTATAAATTCAGCAGGAAAGCCATCTGGACCTGGGGCCTTACCTGTTGGCATTTTGTCTAATGCGCTCTGCAGGTCATTAATAGTCAGGGGGGCATCTAAAATATTTCTGTGTTCCGTGGACAGTTGAGGTAAATTTAGGTTGTCGAGAAAAGCCTGAATATCTTCTGGGTTTGGATTGTTTACTGTTGAATATAGGTTATGGTAGAAAGAATAGAAAATCTGATTGATCCCCTGAGGGGATTGTGTGTAATTTCCTGACGGCTCCTGGATTGTTGTTATCAGAGATTTTTCTTTATTACGTTGGAGCTGATTTGCCAAAAATTTTCCTGATTTGTTACTGTGTTCAAAGTTATTATATCTTAGTTGCTGTATAATAAATTCAGTTTTCTTTGATAGAATATTGTCCAATTGTGATTTTGTACACTGTAATTGGGTCCATACCTGATCACTTGGATTGTTCGCATATTCCTGTGTTAGTTGTTTAATTTTTTCCTCAGTGTTTTTTTCCGCTTGCAATTCCTGTTTCTTTTTGTAGGAGGAGTATGATATAATTTTTCCTCTGATTACTGCCTTTCCAGCCTCCCATATTAAAGATGGAGATAAATTTGGAGAGTCATTATCTTCAAGAAAGTTTGCCCACTCCCGTCTCACCATTTTATCAAAGTCTGGGTCTTTAAGTAAAGAGATATTAAAGTGCCATGTTGGGGACGGTCTATGAATGGTTTCTATTTGCAAATTAAGTGATATTGGTGCATGGTCGCTGATAATGATCGGGTGTATTTTCGTGGTCATTTTTTGTGAGATGGAGTTATTTAAGAGAAAAAGGTCAATTCTTGAAAATGAGCGATGCACAGGAGAGAAGAAAGTATATTCCCTCTTCGATGGGTATTTGAGTCTCCAGCCATCGCCAAGCCCAAAATCATCCATATATTCCTGTATTACCTTAGCCGATTGTGATTGCTTTGCATGTACTGAGTTACAAGATCGGTCTAATGAAGCATTTAGGACTGTGTTAAAGTCTCCTCCAATTATAGTTGTCAAGCTGCCTGATAGGTTAGATAGTAGAGAGAAGACTGTGTGAAAGAAGGCTGGATCATCATTATTAGGGGCATACAGATTAACGATTGTATATAATTTGCTAAAGATTGCTGCCTGAATAATGATGTAGCGGCCTTCTGGGTCTGTTACCGTGCTGTTTAAAGTGAATGGTAGTCTCTTGTGGACCATGATAGAGACACCTCTTTGTCTATTGTTATAGCAGGATGAAAAAATTTGATTAAAATTTGGATCTTTAAGAGATTTTTCTTCTGACTTTAGTAAGTGGGTTTCTTGTAGGAGGAAAATATCTGTTTTCAATTTTGTGACAAAGTCCATCACTTTGATTTTCTTCGCCTGTGAGCGGATGCCATGCACATTCCAGGAAACCAAGTTTAGGTGTGACATTGACAAAGTGGGGGTTTTATCATACTGTGTGAGGGTATGGAAAATATTCTGTGTGTGTTTCTATGTGAGTTTCTCTCTGCGTGGATTTTACATGAGTAGATGTAATTGTTAAGTGTATGTATTACAGTCAACCGATGTGTCATGGTGAAGCATTGCAGAGTTATGGAGCAGAGCATCAGAATATATATAAGCACACTTAACAACCAGAAGCGCCTGCGTGTTGAGGTATTCACAAACCTGAAAAACAAAGGGGTTACATGGAGTGTATTTGTGTGTGAGGTGAGGGAGGGGGATTGAGTGAGGGGGGACATGAAGGAGGGGAGAAAAAAAAGAAAGAAAAAAAAAATTTAAGGAAAGGGAGAATACTGGGTGGCGTGTGTGAAGTGTACATTCACACCCTGTGAGATTTTTTTTTTTTTTTTTTACTAAGTCAGTGTTATGTTCATTATGTACTATTATATAACCGTACATCCATATGTACATACATACACATCTGCATATATACATACATATACACATATACATATATATATACCCGGGCCGCACAATTAATTGCATTGCATTCACAGGAATGCTTAATTATCTGTTGCAGGAGAAATGTGTAAGAATACCATTTTGAATGAAATATACATGCCTATATTTATTTATTTATCTCAAGAATAGTGCAGCCCCAATATATATACATGCATACACACATCTTCTGATCTTTTTTTTATATTCCTTTGATAATATAATTAAGCTATGGTTCTACTTTGTTTTGTGGTTTTAGGGGCACTTATCTCACTTAGAAGAGCCATGGGGTGGTGGTAGAGTTGCGGAACAGCTGCCCATCTATGTATAATTTGTCGACCACAAGAGAGGTCCTGTTTCCCTTCTGCCTGTGCTCTTTTAATATGGGATATAACACTTTCCGCCTCTCGTTGATTTCCCTGGGGAACTGATCGTTCATACCGAACGAAGTGCCTTTCAGCTCTCATCCTTTACTCTTAACGAGCATTTTCTGCTGATAATGTTCGAATTTGGCGATGATGGGACGAGGACGCTGACCTGCTCGGGGTCCGAGTCTGTGGACGCGGTGAAAGGTGATGTTGTTGACAGTCTCCGTCGGGATCAGCCAACTTCTGTAGCCGAGGATCGGACCGCCAAGGCCCCCGCCTTGGTCTGCTGCTCAATCCATACTGCACCGAACCCTTCTGGATCCCTCTGCGGGTGGTGGGCCTGCAGGGGGACGAGCCCATGTAGCCGGTTCGGGCTGGGCCCGGCCAGACCCCATGGGCGAAAGCCCGGCCACCAGGCGCTCACCCACGGGCCCCAACCCCAGGCCTGGCTCCAGGGCGGGGCCCCGGTAACCCTCCGGGCCGGGTACACAGATTCTTGCTGTTGTCCATCATGAAGGGTGTTTTGAACCACTCTTTGTCTGACCCTTCGCCCAGAACCAATCTGCCTTGGGAAACCCTACCAGGGGCAAAACGCCCCCGACAGCATAGCCCCTAGGGTCATTAGGGCACTCAAACTCCTCCACCACGATAAGGTGACGGTTCTCGGAGGAGGAAAATTCAAATTTATACATCAGAAATCCTTTTTATATCTCTTTATGCCATTTACTCAGAATATTTTTTAAAGTAATGTACAAAATATGCATAAACACAACATTATTCCAGCAAAACGCTTATTAGAAATGTACAAAAATGGTCAATTGATTTGCTCATGAGAAGCTGAATATGATATGAAAAGTTTCTTGTGTAAATAAATACTTACCACTTCTCCCATGTACTTCTCTCCATCACAGCCAGATAGAAATGATGGGTGCTTTGTGAATTTATGGTCACATGACAACAAATTGCACAGTAGCAGAGAAGCCTCAGAGACCGCGGATGTAAATCTGCTATAGCTAACTCGGGCTGAACAGTTGTGTTGTGGGTTAGGGTTAGGGTTATAATTTATTGTGTGTTTCCATTGATAAATGTACGGACAAGTCTCGCATTCTTCTTCTTCTTTTACGTTTTCTGGCGGTTGGCAACCAGCTTATAAATGCGTTACCGCCTTCCTGACACGGAGTGTGGATATCACCATGGAGAGAGGTGCGCTACGTTAGACTTAATTTGAACATAACTGCTTCCATCCCTCGTTTTGCAAATCAACATTTTTTCGAATCAACCAAAACCTAGCTAAAGCGAGCGTATTTTAGTTTGTGCGAATCAGGGGATTTTAATTCGAATTTTGGTGTTTCCATCATAATTTTCTGATGCGATACTTCTGGATGTGCATCTAAACAGGCTGATGGAAACATGGCTAATGGCTGAAATATGGTAGAAGGAAGCTTCTTGGCCTCTCCAATACAATAAATCTGGCCTCTCTGTGGTCATAAATGTATGATTAGATATCAAGATTAAACTTATTGGACAATTTTACACAAAGTTGCCCCCAAAATAGCATTTCTGGGATTGAATTGGCGGCCATCTTGGAAGAAATGGCGGCCATCTTGATTTTTTGCGTGGCTAATGGGTTTTATCAAAAGAACAACCCCCAAGGAGTATTTGTGCCAATTTTGGTGCTTCTTTCTGCTTGTGAAAGATTTTACTGAAAAAATGCAATTAGCTGCTTAGCTATTGCAACCGGGTGTTTATTAAGGCACAAACTTGGTTACTGTTGGCCGTAACCACGCCGTACATAACACGCATTCCTCTCCCTCTCTTGCTGCCCTGGAACAACAACAATGCCCCAGCCCCCGCGTCCCAGAAAGTTCTGGTTTCATTTCGGCTCTCTATAGGTTTGGTTTCAGATGTGGGGAGACGCAGTGAGGCCAGGGGTTCTTTAACCAGTTTCAAAAAGGTCAGTGCTATTTTATATATTTCTCTATATAGTATAATCATGATGAATGGGGTCTTGCCTCCTATAATAATAGCAATTCAAAAAACTCAGTACTTTGTGTCAGAGCTGGCTCAATTCTCTGGCAAACAAACGCAAGAGGGAATGTAACTACAAATGATATTTATTTTACAAACGTGATCAACAGAGACTTAAGCTAACAAAATACAACAATCTATGTCTGTAATGTGAAATGTCAGTAGTGACTGCGGGTGCATGGCTGTGTGTGTGGGTGTGTTGGATGCAAACTAAAATGAAAAGGGACAACAGATGAGCTGCAGGATCAAGCCGGGAATGGGAAGCCAAGAGAGAGACCGGGCGGATTCCGCAGGTATTCATAGCCACAGCCCCACCCACTAAGGCACACACCGGAGGCCCATGAACAATCACGCTCTGAAACAGAAAGGAGAGAGGCCAAGCAAGACACCACATACGTGCACAGAGAGATCCAAACAACCCCACCCCACTTGGGGTTGTCACACTTTGTTAAAATCTGTATTGACATCCTATTTAACTTCACTGATAGAGAACTAAAAAAAAATAGCTATGTTGTAATACTGTGTTAAGCACAAGAAATACAGCAAGCAAAGACTGAAATATCTGTCTGATAAAAATCAGTTGTTGTGCCAAATAACATCCATGAGAGAGCGCAGGGTGTGTGTTCCCATGTGTGTCTCAGTTCTGTGGAAGTCGCACCTGCAAAATAATAACGGCATCCTTGGCAGGACTTTGAGAAAGAGCAACCTGTTATTAATTCCAGGTTGTTAAAAACTGATGCTTTGTCAAGCCGAAACCACCGTTTTGGCATCTCTGTGAAGCTGGTGGGAGGGGTGGTGGATGGGTCAAACAAACACAGACTTTCAGCCATGTTGTTCATGTCCCATTTGAAACCAAAAGTCAGTGCTGTTTCAATGAGTCATAACCTATATGTCAAGGACACCCATCCATGATGTACTTGCATCACTCATGTGACGTTTTTATTACACGTTACCTACTTATTTGAACCCAAAACAAAACCTGCCTAAACCTAACCACAACTGTTTGACAACTTTAACCATGTGTTACAATGAGTTTCACCCAGGAGACAGCTGTGCGTCACATACAAACTTTAAAGGCTGCATCTCACAAAGATGCAAAATGATGCCTTCAGCGTTAGTATCTCACACACCAGGGGCATGACAAAGAGTCGGTGTTCGATGCCCTGGGATGAGAACATGTTGTAAACATGGACTGTATGTAAAGATGGGCGGCGTGTCTCCACTTAGCCCCACTGTACAGTAATGAAGCCAAACCATCATGCATACATCTGCTGCCATCTTGCGCTGGTGACATCATTTGGAGACAGATAGGGCTTCTTGAAGTCCAGGATGTTTCATTGGTAGGACGGGTCCTCAGGGCAGCCCCATGCAATGACACCTGTGAGATTAATGTCAGGGTAGACAACGTACTTACCTTTCAGTTAGTTACTTATATTTGTTGAAATTCTATTTACATCCCGAGCAATCAATCAATGAAATGCTCTAAAAGAGAAAAAAATCCAGTATCTGTGGCCGTCACAGGCCTGGAATACGCCCATGTTATCATTTCAGGCCGTATGAAATGTTTGGATAGATTACCTGTCTGTCAGAAAAAGAGCATTTCTATTTGCTGTTCTAACAATGCAGATGCATGCAGTTGAAAGTCTGGAGTCTGTTCATCGACCTCAGCTCCTGTCCACCCTATACTCACTCCCATGCTCTTTATTCTATGGTTGTTGCCTTCTCCGTCGAAACAGCTGCCACCCGATGCATATCATACTGTGGCAAAGAGTGCCTCTGTGCATTGCTGTCTGATGCTAAGGTTCACTGACGAAGGGTCTGTATTTGGTGGGTTGAAAGTGAGAGCAGGCAGCAGCTCCAGGGATGGCCCCCTCAGTCAGTGGCTGCTGCAGCTCAAATCCAGCCAGAGCAAATCCTAGCAATGGAGGATCCGACAGCCCCGGCTCCCTGCTGGATCTGATAATAGCTTAGACCCGCAATTCAAGCCACTACAGCTGCCAAATGAGGGTCTGTCTCCCAGGGAAACAGTCCACAGTGGTTGGGAGCAAGGCAAAGGGACAGTGGGGTGGCTAACGTTAGCTTGCTAGATATTGTCTCATTTGTGGTCTGATCAACAAAGAGAGAGAGAAAGTGGGGCAAGGAGGAGCTGAGTGAATGTGTTGTGTGCAACTCTACAGTGAAACAGGATTAAATAAATCAATGTATGGGAAACACTGAGTTACTGTATGAAGTGCATGCAGATGCCCCGTGGTGGCCTGGTTGGAGGGGCTTAGGGCCGAGAGGGGAGAGCTGCAGGAGGAGGGTGTGTGTTTCATATGTGTTTCATATTCTGCCATTTTTTCCTGTTGCAGATTTATGCCTGCATTTCCAGATTTTCCTGATTTCTGCATTTATCAGATCCCAAGCAGATTGCAAGTATTTTAATGTGCAATAATTTATACACAAATAGTGCTACTATTGGCAAAAGTTACCCTGGAAAATGCAAAGATGCAGATCACCTGCAGGATGGCAAGAGCAAGAGTTTGTTTGTTTGTTTGTTTTGTCTTTTTAGCCTTAAAGCCCTTACAACAGTCAAAGCATTGGTGATAAAATTCTGAAAAACAAAAAATCTCACTTCATTCTGCTTGTTTTACGTATATTGTCAAATACTTTGCTGACAAATGAGATGAAATAGAAAATGTTGTGCATACAGTACAAATTACAACAAGATACTGAAGATCACTGCAGGCTCACTATTAAACTGATCTGAACACCATTTGAAACATGTGATATGTATTATCCAAAGAAGGTCTGTGTCCATCTTGCTTGCTTTTAAATGAAGACTTCTGTAGATAAAGATGCAAATTAGTTTTGTATATACTTAAAAATATAGAATGACAGACTTCTGAATAGACTATAGGTTACAGTGAGGCAAACTTTTGTCATAATTCAGTGGATGAGCTGAAAAGATTTCTTCTCTGTAGGATGAATATGAAATGTCTTGAAATTTAGATGTATTGTCATAAGCCACTCCCTATTCAAGCAACAATCACCACATTTTATGCACTGATTGAGTCATGACCCAAGAGGGTGCAGATCAAATTTGGTACGAATCTCTGTAGCTGATTATGAGGTATAAACTCTCAAAAATGTCTGTGCACAGAGCTGGTGGCTGCTAATACTCAGATATCAGTCAGAATATGGTCTGATAACTTTTCTCCAACTCAGCCAGACCTAATACGCTTGTCCACGCTGACTCAAACTTGGGTACATGAGCTGAGACCTGATGAGAGATTTGATCGTATCCTCTGCTCACGTCCACATTGATAAAAGCTGAGGTTTGCGTGCAAATGGCCGCACGCCCAGTTTTCTGTTGTAAAATCTGTTTCATAAATGAGGGCCACTGTCTGTGCATTGAATCATGTCCCTCCTGGCCTTCCCCCTTTCCTACTGCCTCTGACAGCATTTGCCAGAATCAGACCCCAGAGTACCAGAAACAGCCAATCAGAGCAGAGGAGTCTCACAGCTGTCAATCATGTCGATCACTGCTCGTGAACTGTGGTTAAACTGTCAAACTCGGCAGCACTGATCAAATATGAATCAAGATTCTGTTACTGCATTTCTCACCTGAAATGATTTTAGAAACATATCTTAGTGTACTGTTTAGCTGTGTGATGGGAAAGTTTGTGACCCAGCTGCCATGTAGGATACTGTTGTCTGGAGTACCAAGCACTGCTCACCAGCCAGACCACCTCTCTCATTTTACAGCTAAACAGTACACTAAAATATGTTTCTGAAAACATTTGAGGTGAGATATAGGCATGGCAGTAACAGAATCCTGATTCATATTTCATCATGAGCAGTGACTGACATGACTGACAGCTGTGTCAGAGACTCTTTGGCTCTGATTGGTTGTGTTTGTTCACATGCAGTACGGTCAGTAGGAGCACTATAAGACAATAGAGTCGGCAGAGGAGAATGTTTTTATTCACAGATTGTGTGTCTCATGAAGTGCTGTGTGAATTTAGAAACAGTTTCAGCAAATAAGTTGTTTTCATAAAAGTCACCAACTTTAGCTTTAAGAGGCTCTTCAAACCCCATAGGTCTCTCCAGACAGACAGACATGCAATAGATGCCGTGTAGATGCCAAGAGGCAAAACTGAAGCACACCATTCACACAGATAGGAGAGAGGAAACAAACAAACACACAGGTTGAGGTCTTGTTGTGGCAGAGGTCGAGTGTGAGAGAATAACATGAACTAATGATTTAATTGGTTAATGACTGCACAATAACTGAGCCGCTGAAAGGATGATGACATCAGGTACAAAGAAAAATTCTTCGGAATATAACTCCTCACATGTAGTGATTGCACAATAACTGTAATCAAAGAATAAGCAACAAACTGACCTTCAAATAAAGTTGACATTTATAGTCGTCAACTGTCTGATATCAGCGGGAGGATATTCCAGAGAAAGAGGGCATGACAGGAACAAGATACCTACCTGCCAATTCTGGTGACCCTTGGTCTTACAGTGTTACTGCACTAACACTTCTAGCAGAGAAAAAGTGATAAGAGGAAAGAATAATGAGAACAAAAGCAACAGTTGTACACACACACACACACACACACACACACACACACACACACACACACACACACACACACACACTTACTTACTTTACTCTGATTGGTGGGCAAAAAGCATATTTGAAGAACTGAATTAGGGATGCAAAAAGTTAAAAATTAAATTAAAATTTAATTAAATTAAATTGATGGAGGGTGTGTGTGTGTGTGTGTGTGTGTGTGTGTGTGTGTGTGTGTGTGTGTGTGTGTGTGTGTGTGTGTGTGTGTGTTTTCTTATGTGCTCTGAGGTCTCTTCTATATACAATAATGTACAGGTGTTTTTCTGAACATACACTGATTTATAATGTTATTTGTATGTGTTATGTATTTATTTGTGGGGATTTTTGGATTTCACCTGTATCATCATGTGACTACCATGTTACCCAGTTGTTTTAAAGATGGCGTCTTTTACATTTATAGAAGTCTAAAGAAGAGCACTTGAAACGTCACTTGTGGATGTGCCATTAAATTGCTCTTAAGGGAGTAACAGTGTGTTGACTTTTTTCATGTTGTTTATTAGGGGCCGGGCAGGCAGTCCTGCCAGGACCCTCCTCTGTTTTCCTGCTCGTTCTTTCTTCTTCTTCTTCTTCTTCTTCTGAGGAAATCCTACTTCCCATGCATGAAAAATCACCAAACTTTGCACAAAGGTCCAGTCCTATGCCAGATTGCCTCAGCTGCAAGCACAAGTCAATAGTCCTGATGGTGACGCTACAGCAAGCGTCTAATGTTCAAAACTTTGAAAATTCACAACAAATCGACCTTATGTGCTACAGCTTCGCATCTTTTACCAACATGTAGCCCCAATACTGAAGAAACTTTTGTACATTTAAACCTGTTGCAAATTCTGAAGTCCATCACTCTGGGGGTTTTTTTCAAAAACTTATTAAACCTATCTCCTCCCACAATTTTTGCTCAGTTGACACCAAACTTGTCCTCCACAAATTGTCCTCACAGATTTTTGATTTATCAAAAATTGAGCCTACAGTGCATCAAGATGTTTGACTGCAAACAGTACTGTAAACATATACTTGCAAATTCTTGCTAAATAAGTTTTCAGTGTTCATGAAAAAAAATTTGGAGTCACGATGGATGATGTTTGGCATATGTCAGAATTTTATATCAAAAACTGAAGCTTTGACAGCATTTTGAATTTTGCTCTCATGTGAACAACTGGAGTCATTTTTAAACATCAGTTTTTCCACTTGTGGAGTAAATCAATCATTGTTTAAAAAAAAAAAAAAAGAAGAAGAAAAAAAAGACAAATTAACAACATCTCCATGCTGTCTAGATGCAGATGTGTATTTTCAGATTTTTGTCTTGATAACTGAATTTATGACAGCAGTGAGTTCAAGCCTCAACTGATGCAAAATGTACATTGTAATGGCGTCTGCCTCTTGTTGCTCAGAATTGCCTAAATTTGCCTAAAATTGCCCGGCCCCGACCATTGCTCTTCTTTTTGTCAAGCACCTGCCTTACAGGTCCAGTGTGTAAGGTTTAATGAATATATTGTCAAAAACAGAGAATAACAAAGTATGTTTTCTTTAGTGTATAACCACCTGAAAATAAGAATTGTTGTGTTTTCATTTCCTCAGAATGAGCCATTTATATCTACATTAGGAGCAGGTCTTTGTTTTGCACCACCATGTTTCTACAGTAGCCCAGAACGGACAAACCTAACACTGGCTCTAGATAGGGCCATTTGCATGTTCTGTAACATTCTCTAACATGTTCTAACTTTATCTCTAATTTTAGACATGAAACTGCTTTATTCAGTGTTATTACTGGTTTAATTCACCACTTTTTTTTGTTTCATCCAGTTTCATTCTGAAGTCATCAGATACCAGTGCTTCGGCAGTTACCTCCACGTCAGACATGAAAGCTGGCATGATATGTGGCCGGTTGCCGTTATTGTGGATGGGCGGAAGCGCGGCCCGACAAAAACGTAAGTTAAGGAGGCAAAAAGTCTGACTAGTGTGGGTGTGAGGGGTAACGGATGGGTCCAGCAACTGCCGGCCTTCACCCAGGAGGCTGCTGTTTGCTTCCTGTCTGCACGTAATGCCAAACCCTGCTACTTTTCCCAAAAGCCAACCATTTATGTGTGTTGGCTAAAAGTCATCACGTGTGTTTGTTGTTGAATGAAAAATGTAAAAAAAAATTGTTAGTGTTGTAACAAACAAAATGTATTAATGAAACCTGTAAAATGAATGTGTCACACAAAATCCACAAATGCAGGACCAAGCACTCTCCAGTAGATGGTGGTAATGAGGTGTAACAAAACATGCATGTTTGCAGATACAGTCACAGACTTAGGTGGAGGGGTGTGATCGTTAGACATTAGTGTGGCTCAAGAGATGGCCATGTCAGTACCTCACCCTACACATTACACACTGGAAAAACGTTTCAATCATGTTTCGGTGAAAAATCTTTCTGCCTCCAATAAAGTAATAACAATAACAATATATCATGATTGCAACTGCAACCATCCATTAACTCTGCATCCCTAATTCAGTTCTTCTAATGTGCTTTTTGCCCAACAATCATAAACTCTCATGTGTTGTGTTGCTGTTGTATGTGTACAAGTGTTAGTGCAGTAACACTGTAAGACCAAAGGTCACCAGAATTGGCAGGTAGGTATCTTGTTCCTGTCATGCCCTCTTTCTCTGGAATATCCTCCCGCTGATATCAGACAGTTGACGCCTATAAATGTCAACTTTATTTGAAGGTCAGTTTGTTGCTTATTCTTTGATTACAGTTATTGTGCAATCACTACATGTGAGGAGTTATATTCCGAAGAATTTTTCTTTGTACCTGATGTCATCATCCTTTCAGCGGCTCAGTTATTGTGCAGTCATTAATCAATTAAATCATTAGTTCATGTTATTCTCTCACACTCGACCTCTGCCACAACAAGACCTCAACCTGTGTGTTTGTTTGTTTCCTCTCTCCTATCTGTGTGAATGGTGTGCTTCAGTTTTGCCTCTTGGCACCTACACGGCATCTATTGCATGTCTGTCTGTCTGGAGAGACCTATGGGGTTTGAAGAGCCTCTTAAAGCTAAAGTTGGTGACTTTTATGAAAACAACTTATTTGCTGAAACTGTTTCTAAATTCACACAGCACTTCATGAGACACACAATCTGTGAATAAAAACATTCTCCTCTGCCGACTCTATTGTCTTATAGTGCTTCTACTGACCGTACTGCATGTGAACAAACACAACCAATCAGAGCCAAAGAGTCTCTGACACAGCTGTCAGTCATGTCAGTCACTGCTCATGATGAAATATGAATCAGGATTCTGTTACTGCAATGCCTATATCCCAGTGCTTGTATAGGAAAACTCATCTCCCCACACCGTTCTAAAAAACTATCTGGAAATGAGTCTTAGACATGACAAACACACACAGTGACGGTCAAGATAGATTTTGTATGGAGATTGGGTGTGAGAAAATGTAATTCTAGGTCATTTACACATTTGTCTGATTTGACAAGTTAATTGGGATGACATCTGTTCTCTATATAAAGGCAGCTGACTTGTGGTAGAAACAACCCAATTCAGCCGATCAGGTGAGTTCTTACTGCCGATTATTCACTGTCAGCAGACACGTCCTGTGTTGAGATAGAGGGTCTGTCACATGATGACCTTTCACCTGCATAACTGATGATGGCAGCAAGGACGTTTTTTAATCATAGCTCAAATACTATTCATTATTAAATGTTCTTCTTGATAAAAGCAAACGCTCACTTTGGACATCAGGGGGCAGGTGCTGATGCAACCTCCCCCTCTGCTTGTGCCTGCTGTTATCACTTTTACTGGCAGGTTTGATTTCCACAGAACTTCATGAACATTATCTTATGGGTGGCATTGCCTTGGCCCGACCCCAGACCTTACCCCCAGATGAGTTACATCATCCTCTGTTCTCTATATAAAGGCAGCTGACTTGTGGTAGAAACAACCCAATTCAGAGTTTACCTATTCAGAGTTTCTCATGATGTATAAATGCTCTTAACAGAGCTCAGCAGGTCTCGAGTTAGTTGAGAGTAGATGGTAGATAACTGCAGTCCACTTATACAGGTGAACAAACACCTCCTGACACGTTTGTACAAACTATGACTGGTCATGATTAATAACATGTTGTTAGCTGAAGCAATATGTAGGAATCAGAACAGGGTGGTTTTCATTTATTATTTGCAGTCATTTAAACATTTGATTGGATGTTACCCACTATGCTTCTCTTTACATTTATCAGGGGTGCAAACAGCACCAATAAAGCTGGTACTGATTTTGTTTGCAGTCACTTTCCATGCATCTGTATTGTTGTCTGCACTTGTCATCATGGTACTAACTTCTCCTTACTACATGATATGATAAGTGTCCCTACCTGTCAGGCTATGACACTCTGGTGCTCCTCCAGCATCAGTTGTGGACACTCTGGGGCGGCGTGAAAATGAACACTTGTTACATTCCACATCAGCATCATTCCACACGTAAGGAACTATTCAAGTACTACTCTGTGTGCACACAAAACAGTTATTATCATGTGGTTAGTTCATGAATTCATTTTTTTATTTTAAATGTCTGCCAACAAAAAATGTAATAACATTATTCTTTAAAGAACATATATTCTAAAACTTAAGATGTTTTTAACCTGATGCCTTGTTTCCACTCAACACATTCAGAAACACAATATTAATGCTAATGCTTTGTTTCCACTTTGCAATAACCAAACAAATGTTTCTTTTATGTTTCATCAGTTTTGAGGCCAGAACATGAAGAAAATTCATGAGGCAGTTGTGAAATTCTTCTGTTAAATTCTATAATTAATGACATTCAAATTTGAGTGTGTGTGTGTGTGTGTGTGTGTGTGTGTGTGTGTGTGTGTGTGTGTGTGTGTGTGTGTGTGTGTGTGTGTGTGTGTGTGTGTGAGATTAATTGCTGGCTTTTTTTTTATCCACACATCTTCCTCAAAGTCCTGCCAAGCACACTGTTATCTATTTTATTCAGAACAGAAATGTGACTTCCACAGAACTGACCAAAACACTTTATGGGAACACACGTGCACAGAAAAATGACCAGTCAGTGAGTGTTTACCTCAACGAGGGAACATGAGGTAATCAGCTGTACCTATGGAACAAAACAGAGGGATGCAACAACCCCATTAAAGCCATCACCCTGCTTCTCAACACAGCTGCTGTTCAACAGTTTGAGTTTTGAGCAGTGAGTGCCTGTGTGTCCATCAGTGATATCCTGAGAAAGCCTTCAACATGTCAGCTGAGCAGAGAACTCTCAGCACTCTTTGAAGTCAATCAATCAATTTTATTTATAAAGCCCAATATCACAAATCACAAAATTTGCCTCACAGGGCTTTACAGTATATGACATCCCTCTGTGCTTTGGACCCTCACAGCGGATAAGGAAAAACTCCCCCAAAAAACCCCTTTAACAGGGAAAAAAACGGTAGAAACCTGGGGAAGAGCAACTGAGGAGGGATCCCTCTTCCAGGACGGACAGACGTTCAATAGATGTTGTACAGAACAGATCAACACAATAAATTAACAGGAATGACATTACTACATTCAGAGCGAGAGGTTGACGAGGAAGAGGAGAGAGCGGGTTCCTGCGAAAGCCCACATTCAGAACCAGTCACAGCCGCACTTTATGAATTGCTTTTAACTCATTCCAAATTGCTTCTGAGCCGTCCGTGCTCCGTGCGGACTTTTGTCCGGACTCCGGACATCTCCTTGTCTCCCCCAGCCCCTCCCCTGGGAGAGAGTCCAGTGGTCTCCTATGAGCCCAGCCTTCGAGACGTGCAACAGTCCATTAAATGTCATTCAGTTCATCAAAAAATATCCCAATTAAAATCAGTTGTAATAAGCAGATATGTTCTATGTTATTTTGTTTAATTTCAACAACAGAGAACAGCTAAATGAATGAATAAATGAAACCAACAAAATTCCACACATTCTTGTGGTCGGCTCAAAGGCTGTCAGCGAGATTTAAATAGTAAATATTTAAATAGTTTATTGAGTTTATTGTGGTTGTTGATCAATGTTTTTTACAGCGAAAGATAGGTAAAGAGGAAAAGAGAGAAAGAAAAAATATAAGTAATATCAATATGTTGATAGGAATGTTATTTTATATGCAAATATTTTAATAAAGTAGGCCTATTTCTTGTTTAAGTAAATGGGATCTTAGGATTTAGTTATTTTTTACCATGGTATCGACTTTGGTATCGAGAATCGTGTAATTTTACTGGTATCTGCACTGACTACTGAATTTTTGGTATCGTGACATCTCTAGTTATCCCTCATTTCTCATGTGTTGTCATCATCTTATTTCCATCACTGTTGCACACCATTATGAAGAAACATGTCACCCAACACAGAAACCGGAGCATTACAGTGCACGCGGTTTTGTGATTAAACATGCTGTGGCTGTTTTCAGACAGCGGCTCAACTGAGCGCAGGAGGAACCAGCAATAGGGACAACTATTACACTTATGTTGCGTGAGTGATGCAGGATTTGAAGGTGATGCTGTGTAACACTGAAATTATAAACATAAAGTGATGAGTCACACAAACCACTCACCATCCAAATGTCACTGCTGAGTGTTTGTCTGCAGGGTCCTGTGTTGAGATGGAGGGTCTGTCACATGATGACCTTTCACCTGCATCAGGTGAAAGGTCATCATGTGACGTAACTGATGATGGCAGCAAGGACGTTTTTTAATCATAGCTCAAATACTATTCATTATTAAATGTTCTTCTTGATAAAAGCAAACGCTCACTTTGGACATCAGGGGGCAGGTGCTGATGCAACCTCCCCCTCTGCTTGTGCCTGCTGTTATCACTTTTACTGGCAGGTTTGATTTCCACAGAACTTCATGAACATTATCTTATGGGTGGCATTGCCTTGGCCCGACCCCAGACCTTACCCCCAGATGAGTTACATCATCCTCTGTTCTCTATATAAAGGCAGCTGATTTGTGGTAGAAACAACCCAATTCAGCCGATCAGGTGACTTCTTCCTGCCGATCATTCACTGACAGCAGACACGTAAGTGTTCAAGAATTTATTCTTTTCTTGCAGTAGACCATACATTTTTCTGTTTCAGATCTTTATTGATTATATTCAGTGTAAATAGTAGAATTGGTGCAGTATGCATGCACATTTAAAATATGATTTATTTCACATGTCGTTATGGTGATTCATATTTGGCAACTGATGTAATGATTAGACATGATTATATAGGAGCTCACCTGAGAAAACACAGTCATGCAGCTGACTCATCATTTTCTGTTAAGTCATGATTTGTCTTCTTTCTTTAATGCAGTTACCCACAATGCCCATCACAGACCTCAATGTGTCCATTAATCCAACTGATGAGAGCAATCTCCAATCTCAAGACTTCAGGATGATCAATGTTAACCTGAACAAAAGAGGAGGAGGAAATGCCATCTATCTTTGGTACAAACAAGATTCTGGCTCAGGTGCAATCACCAGGGTTCAAGTCTCATTCAGCGATGAAATGTCTGTTGGATTGAGAAAAGCAGGGTACATACAGATCGACAGAGATCTCAATGCAGGATCAACACGTTGTCCCGTCTACCTTTGGTACTTCAGAGGGTCCGGAAAGTACCACACTCCCATAGTGGAGATTGATGTCACCACCGAGGCAGCCAATGAAGCCGGGAAGTTTGATTTTGGCTGGGAGAGAGTGGCCTGTGATCTGAACCGTGGGGCCACTGGGGACTGGATCCACATCTGGCTGAAGAGAGACAACCCAACATACATCTGTGATGTGGCTGCCACTGACTCCTACGGATCAGACACCGACTACCTAAAAGCAGGTTACATCCGTGTGGATGAAGATACTAACCGAGGTGCTCAAGGAGGAAGGCCTGTCTTCATCTGGTTCCGTCAGACCACCGACTCCCAGGGTGCAGTCAATGATCTGAAAGTCTCCACCAATAAGACCGACTATCTGGCCTACCAGCAGCAACAGTATTCATCAGTGAATATTAACCTGAATGAGGGGACCAGTGGTGACAAGGTGACCCTGTGGTTCAAGAAGGGATCCAACAACCCCATCCAGGCCATCACCCTGCTTCTCAACAAAGATTTGATTGAGAATTATCGCAAAGCTGGTCTCACTGTGATTGAAGAGAATCTCAACACAGGCAATTGTGGATGGCTTGAGTACCTGTGTTACTACAATAAGTGAAATCCTGAGAAAGCCTTCTTCATGGCAGCAGAGCTGAGAATTCTCAACACTCTGAGATGCAAAGCAAAGTCTAACAAAGTTGTTTAATCATTTTGGTGATGGCCTCTTTTACTTTTTTCGCTTTTTCTTCAATATATAAAACAATATGATTAATTATATGACAGTAATACTACTGGTGATATCAGACAGCATGGATGGTGTATGGGATCTACCGGTAAATTTGATGTTAATGAAATCAATCAAACTATTTCAAATGACAATTTTTCAACAAAGATGTTAATGACAGATTGAATATTAAGGCTCTGTGTCACTATATTCTGCATGTTTCCTGCTTTTCAATAAAGACAACTTTGCATGTGAAGTGTGTTTGTTTCAGACTCGACACAATAGAGACTTGGCTTTGAGTGATTTCATGAGTTTTTCTTCTCATTCTCATCACTGTTATCATGCTAACAAATCAGGGCCCAGGGAAAAAAAAGGATATGGCCAAGGCACTCTTCAAAAATATCTAAAAAGCTTTAATCACAGGGCTACTTCATTATGGAACAATAAAAACAGGCTTAAAATCGGCCAACATGTTTCGACCAACACACGGTCTTCATCAGGGCTTTACACTGAAAGAAAAACACACCACATATAACTCAGGTAGGTGTTTAGTAAAATGACACTCAGCTGGTGAGTGAAGCAGTCTGAGGCAATTAGATGGCCAGGTGAGGACTTCAAGATCAACCAATCACATCAGAGGCCAGTAAAGACAACAGAGCATAGAAAAAAACACTAATATTGTCCTACATAAACAAAATATATGTACATAAGAAACATATACAGAAAAGAAACCATGTCAGCAGTATCAAGACCAGGAAATACCATAGAGCTTATGGGTCCAGCGGTTCTCTTCTTGGTTGAGTGTTCTCTGTCCATCTCCTCTTCTAGAGGTTAGAGGTACATGATCTATACCAATAGCTGTAGCCATTATGAGTATCCATAAAATGTTTCACCATAGCATACTCACAATTACCAGTTCATTACCAATTCTACCAGCATCTTTATGTTCAGCCAGTTCAGGTCCTGTGGACGTCGTTTAATACGTGCTACATAAAATGCATCACAGAGAGAACAAGAAAGTATGTAAATAACAAATGTAGTCTGACAGTGAATAAAGTGCCCAGTGGTATACAGCTGTTGTGTTACTGGGTGAGTGAAACCTTTAGATTTGACTACAATGTCACATTGTTTACAATGGCCACACTTAAAGGTATCAGTAGGTGCTTTAGGTAACCATGTAACTTGTTCTTAGCAGGTTAGTGACTATACACTGTATAGCACTAGTCTATCTGCAAGACTGAGAGCTCTCCTAAACAAAAAACTGGGGGGTTAGGAAAGACCTCACTTAAAGTCTCATCACAAAGGATGAGATCCCAGTTCCTTCTGATTATACTGCATATAGATTAAGCCTCAGTACTATAGCAGGTAGAGGGGAAAAAATTGATCTTTCTAGTTAGAAAGGAATGACGCTCAAGAGAGCCAGCCTTTGAAAGAGCTGTATCTAGGATCTCAGGTGAATAACCACATTCCCTAAAATGACTGTACATTTCTTTACTGTTTAACTCAAAGTCACTGTCACTATCGCAAATTCTATGTAGCCTTTGGAATTGCCCGCAAGAAATATTCTTAATCAGTGTATCTGGATGAAAACTCTTTGCATGGAGCATAGTATTTTTGTGTTCATTCTTTCTAAAAATAGAGGTGTGAAGAAAACCATTCTCATCTTTACTGATTTCAAGATCTAGAAAATGAATTTTGTCTTTACTATATTCCAGTGAAAGCTTAATGTTAACATTGTTAAGATAACTATGAAAAGACAATAGCTCATCTTCAGTGCCATTCCACCACATACAGTAATAATATCATCTATATAACGTGACTGCCCACCAGATAGTTTTATCCTTAAAGACATTTTGAGAATGGAACACAAAGTCCTCCTCCCATTTGCTCATGATCAAGCCAGCATAAGATGGACTAAAGCATGCCCCCATAGTACAGCCTTTCACCTGTTCATCCTGAAACAGAAAAATATTATTATTCAATGTCCATTTAGTAAGGTCTACAAAGAAATCCGTAGGAGGGTCATGTGGGCAAGGTCGTGTGTCCAGAAAGTATCTGAGGGCAGAAAGGCCTTGGCCTTCATGTTCATTGTTCGTATACAGAGCTTCCACATCCATTGTCACCAGTAAAGCACCAGGACCAATGTAATTGTGTTCTCTGACTTTCGAGAGAATGTCAGTTGTGTCCTGTACATAAGCAGGGAGGGACGGGAGCAATGGCTTGATATAGAAATCCACATATTTAGAAATAGGCTCTGTAAGAGTTTCGTGAAAAGCTCATTCTGCTGACTTGTTGTCCGTCATTCAAATGAATCTGTCTGATTGGCTTGCAGTGCTGTCAGTCTCGTTTTGGTGGGTATCGCGTCATTCTATTGGCTCTAAAGAATCAAACGAGGTGTCAATCACTCAAATCGGACAAGCCGTCACAGAGATATGGGCCTCCAAATCTCAGAATAGAAACTCAGTTTCAAATGTGGTAGGTGTGTGTATTGGTCAGTTTGGAGTGGGAAAGAAAGGAAAAATATATGTGTATACCCTAAACATCAGTAGGGATTTACAGAAACAAAAAATGAAAGATATAGGATTGTACATGACAAAAATCATAAGCAAACATTTTGGAGAGCTCGCCAGAATTTTCTGTACTAAAACCTCTCTAATATTGTTCTGCTTCCGTTTATCAGAATCAACCTTAGCAGAGTTAATGATGACATATTGTACTATGATGTGATAGAGGTTTAGAGCTGCAGCTGCATCATTCCAAAGGGATACTCATCCTGAAAATGCTTTTTTTTTAGGCGAACCTCAAAATATTTCATTTGTGCTGTGTGCCATCTTCATTTACTCTTCACCTATAACACATATACTGACATTTACACATCTTAACAAATCTCACAAGTGTTCCCTTTACCATGGCACCAAAAGTATTCAAATAGACCTTGTGGTTGCAGAGATATATTCATTTCATTTTTATGGATATGCAATTTTCGAGCAGAGGCCTATAAAATAGGCTTAGCTTTGAAAAGGTTAAAAAGGAATCCGGATTCTTGTTCTGAAATCAGGTTATCATCCTTGGCCTTCTGGAGTATATCCTCAAGTTCCTGTGTTAAAGTCTCTATAGGATTACGCTTTAAAAGGAGGTAAAAAGTAGTGTCCTGTAGCTGTCTCATCAGTATATTGCTCATAACCCCACACAACAGCCGCTCCTCCTTTATCAGCCCTTTTTATAACTATATTTTTGTTGTCAGCAAGCTCTTTAAGAGCATCTCGTTCATCCTTAGTGAGATCGTGTCTCTTCTGGAGTGCTCTTTCTGGATAGTAGTTTCCCTACCTCATCATTAACGTTTTTCTCAAATGTATTTAAGGTGGCATTTTGTACAGTTTGACAAAAATAAGATTTAGATTTAAATGGGGTAGAGGAGGTGTGACACAGTTGGCTAGATGGAGTAGGGGTAAAGGCTGGGGGCGGGGTCAATTTATACCAAAAATAATGTAAATTTCTATAGAAACGAAAAAGATCAACTTTCAAATCAAAGTCATTAGAAAACTATTGTGGTTAGAAACAAAATATGAAGATGAAGTACATGAGCCTTGTGAATGACACTCATTGTAAACCTTTCTCGAATGTTCACGTTAAGTCACACCTAACTCTAAAAGAGTCGTCTTTAATCTGCATTGGGAGTATGGGAATATCCAGTGTACTTTGGTTATGCTGTCTTTGTGGCATTTCGTCCAAAAATAGAGCTTATTGGACCAGCAGTTGTGTTTCCTGTCTGGCACAGGTACAAGAACTGTGACTTCTGTGTTCTGTGTGGGCTTTATTTTTCAGCCCCAGATGTTGCTGCTTGTGTAGTATGCATGCTCTTGAGCATTCCCACACAGGCCACAAAAGCCCCAGGTGTGTTATACCTCAACTTCACCAACAGATGGAAGAGTACACCACAGGATAGCTATCCATCAGTGGTGCAGGAGTCCTAACACCTGGAAATCAGCTGGCATTTAAGCACTCCTGGTTCATTGTCTTGGTTTTTGGTTAAATGCCTAAAAGAAGGAGTGCTTAAGAGAATTTCACAATTTGATATATGACATAAAATATGTCAGTAAATAGCCCACTTGTAAATTTGGAAGTTCTTATGTCTTCACATAAAAAAAATAAAAAAAAAGGTTGCTAACAAGCGGCTAGATGAGACTACAGAACATCATCATACCTACATGGCTTTACAGTCTCATTGTGGTAGGGATGTTAAATCATCTGACTGTAGTTTATTTTTTGCTCATGTTACCTTTTTTTAACCTCTGGGGACTGCATGTATGCTTCAAAATCATACAAATTATGGTCATTTATAAACTTCTGTTTGCCACAGAGGTCATTTTCTGCAATAATCCGAAATAAAAACCCCATTAGCTTTTTGACCAGGGAACCATAGCTCCGCTAACTTTCGCATTGGCCTACACTCTATTTTGCCGAGAAACCGCTGCCGTCTAAAACCTGATTTATAATCAATGAAATTTCTCCTCAAGGGGATTAATAAAGTACCTACCGACCTACCTAATCGTGCATGGGCTTTAAGAAAAGTCTACGCTGTAGCCTATGCAAGTGGCCTACACCATTGTGAGCATTTATACGTGAGCATCATTTGTCTGTGTCGCTCCCCAGAATGCTAGTTGGCGGTGGGGTTTCTATGCCACTGTGTGAAGTTTCTCTAAAGGGCTGAAAAGTTTGATTGGAAACACAACTAAAACACACACAAAACACAACAGGGACAGTCTGTATCTGTATCATTTAATTCTTTCATCTTCTTATTCCCATCACTGTTATCATGTTGACAAATCAGGGCCCCAATTCATCAAACTGCTAAAATTGATATCTTAGACTTCCTTGGAAGGGGTACTGATATCTGTATTATAAGTTAATATATGTATAAAGAAGCAGAAAATGGAAATGCACAAGTACCTCAAATTTGTACTTAATTTAAGTGCTTGACCTAATGTACACAATCAGTAAAGAATCAATGGAGTCAAAAACAAGTCAAAGGTTTTTTAAAATTCTTTTGTGCATTTAACTGTACACATTTAGTTTAAAGGCTGGGAAGTTCTTGAAAGGACAAAACTGGGCTCAACAAGTCACATGAAAAGGCCAAAATATCAAAAACACTTAATACCTTGGGACTTCTCTGTCCTGTCCTATTGGTTCCTACTGAGGAAGTACATTTTTTTTAAAGTAGCCAGAAATGCATAGTGTAGTTTTTACCAATGTTACTCAAGCAGAAGTACGTAGTGCATTTGCTAGGGACTATTTTCAGCTGTGTATCTGGTATGTCAATGAGTATTTACCCTGCAGGACGATGTACATGGTATTGAGTTCACATAAAGTAGGAGGAACACGTCTCTCAGTGCAACAGTGTTGCTCATTAATGTGTTCATAGTCTTTTTAAGAAACAAGCTCTATTGCACAGAAAAATAAGATAAACAAAGCTTTGAATACAAAGATAATGCTTGTTACTAAGTTACATTCAGTGTTGGTTTTGGCCTTTTCATGGAAACTGTTGACAAGAATAAAAAAATAAAATATTGACAGACATATTCTTTGAGATAATGTCATTTCCCCACAAATGTGAACTTGTAAGAGCACTTAAAGGTATTTCACTTTTGTCTCTTACATACGCCAGTTAGAACATAGATGATATTGTTGAAAGGGTGCTAGAATCATCACTCAAGCAGCTGTATCATTACAGTACTTACATCATTGATTGTAGACAACATTTAAAATATAGAAGACAACAAATACACAGCAAAGCAGTTTCCCTTCAAACATAATTATTTTTTGCTATACAGTGCTTTGAATATTGACTAAAATTTATTTTTTTAAATTACAAATGTACATGCTGACTGAGATTCTTAACTTGATTAACAATGCATAACTTTGTGCCTTAATAAACATGTGATTCATATACGTTAAAATTAGACATAGACACCAAAACCATTTTTTGAACCAGGCTGTAAACATGTTTCTTTCTGCTGTAATGTTGGGCATTTTATTATGGGGGTCTACGGGGCTTTACTCTGTCTCGGAGTCAGCCTCCAGTGGCCATTCGACAAACTGCAGTTTTTAACACTTCCGCACTGACCTTCGTCAAGAGTATTTGCCAGCATTAGTGTAACCAATAAATTGTAGTGCTGAGCAATAGGAGGAACCTTCATCTGAGATAGCTAGATGTGCTAATATCTCCCTTTAAACAGGCAGCTCATATAACCCTGAAGTATGTCCGTGTTCATTTTTTTAATAAGTTTGGTTACAACTAGTCACTTGATCCCACATTAGGGTGTTTCACTTGATCCCACATAAGGGTGTTTGACGTCATAATTGACAGCTGTGTGGCCAATCAGTGTACTCGTGCTCGTGATTTGTTGATCGTTACCACAGTGATAGGCTCTGGCTCCAAATGACATCACCAGCGCAAGATGGCAGCGCAATTCCCAGGATGAGGGATATTTTGGCTTCATTTTTGTACAGTGGGAGGAAGTGGAGACTCGTTGTCCATCTTTATATGCAGTCCCTGGATAAAACCAACAGTTTATGTGGTTAACAAGATAGTGTGAAAGATACGTCGGCTGTTTTAATAAAGGCGAGTTCACATTATACGATTTTCACCCTGCAAAATGTGTCGTGGAGACTATCGTAATCTTGTGAGTGTTCATACCAGGCGACGTGTGTTTCTGTCATCGGGAGTCTCGTCAACTGCGTAACGACCTGTGTGTGCACGCCACAATATTTCTCCACTGAGCCCTCGCCGACAGAGCCCCAGATAATATGGTGACCTCCAGGGCTTGGGTCCAAACACAACGCGCTCACCGTGATCCTGTGGACACTGCCATTGTTGTTGTTGCTTGTCGGCTTGTCAGTGTTGCCAGATCTTAGGAGAGAAACAAGCAACCAGGGCTATGGAAACAAGCCCGAAAGAAGCAACGTATATATATAGAGAGAGAGACAGAAAGGCAACATTTAGAGAGCAAGCCCAAATAAGCAACTCCACTTTAGAAACAAGCCCAAAAAACTGCAACCCGTGAGTACCAATATTTGTAAGCGACTTTACAAAAAAAACGAAAGCCCAAAGTCGCAGCTAATAAGCGGACCTGGCAACCCTGCGGCTTGTCCTCCTCATATTTCTTCCGTCCTCCTGTGTGCTGACGGGACTTATCCCGCCTCTTATTGGCTGATGCTCTTTGTCAGACGTGTTACACTTCTCCAGTTTTCTAGCATGCCAGATATCCAGTCCCAGTCACAGACGAGGGGGTGACTTGCTCGTAGGCTTGTTCACACGAGGACTTGTCATGGCAGACTATCTGCCGACTCAACTCCGACCCATTGTGGCTCTCAAGATCCTCTGCGACGTCAAAATCGCAGTGAAAATCGTGTAATGTGAACTAGGCTTAAGACGTAGAGAACCAGAGATCCTTAGTGGGTGGCGGCCAATGTGTACATGTTTTCTGAAGTGTCCTTGAGCAAGTCTAAAACCTCTCCCTGTTTTTTCTGATTCTGTAACCGGCTCTGACTCCTCAGATGAATTCTCAGAGCTATAGCTACACCAACTAACAGACAAACAATAGATGCAGGTTCAGAGATTATAGTCACACTCATTATTAAAAGTGGTAATGCTGACTGGATGAAAGATCGACCAACAGTTCAAATACAACATACTGCAAGTGGAGGGTGACATGGTCTTTACAGTGGTTACTGTTAGAGGGCTACTGGTAGTTTCTGACAGAGAACTTGATGCTGTGGTTCTGGAGGCGGTCGATGAGGCTGGTTTTATAGAAGGCAGATCCTGGAGTGTACACCCCTCCCCTGTCAACAACAATAACAGTGAGAGAGGGTGTGGATAGCGCTTTAACAAAAGAGGAAGGCAGATATGGATAAGACTAAAGGCCTTCAGAAAATCTGCACATTTATGACAGAGAGGGACAAAGTAAAAGAAATGCAAGCAAAAGAAAAAAACAGACTGAACTGACCTTCTGGGGAGAGAGTGCAGTTCATTCAGCAAAGTTACGGCTGCTTGTACCATAGCAGAAACTGTAGCTACATAACCAGGTTCTGTAAGAACAAGGACACAAACATGGAGATAAGAAGTTGCAGACATGTCTCTAAATGTTCCGAAGCATTATTTACAGCACAAAATCATGTTGGCAGCTCAATGGGCTATTTACAGTTATGAGTGCTCTGGTGAGACTCTATATTTTTCTTACCATCAGCAAATCTCATTTAAAGAAAAAAAAAAAAAAAGCAACCACCAACCATGTCCTGCTGCCAAGTAGAGCTGCTCGATTACAGCAATAATCATAATCACGACTATTTTGCTGAATAATGAGATCACGATTATATAATATGATTAGTCATCATGCACTGATTGAACTTGAACAGTTTGAAAGTTTTTTGCTGCATGTGTTTTTCCACAGCAGAGCAGGTAAAAGATGTTTACCTGTTGGAGGTGAGCTGTTTGCAGAGGTGCAGTAAGAGCCTGTTGTCTGCAGCTCTTCATCAACATTTACAACCGGATGTTACGTAGCTCCGTCACATAAGGAGAAAACATGAGCAATCTAGACAATTACTAGAAAAACTTCATTTGGTGGTTTTATATGTGTAAAACTTTCCTCAAGCTGACAAATGAAAT
This sequence comes from Epinephelus awoara, assembly GCA_035609425.1. Lineage (NCBI taxonomy): Eukaryota > Metazoa > Chordata > Actinopteri > Perciformes > Serranidae > Epinephelus > Epinephelus awoara. The sequence continues at coordinate 10,278,804 of CM069305.1, forward strand.
TTAAAAAAAAAAAAAAAAAAAACGTCATAACAATATAAAGTCTATGAGCTGAGCGGGAATGTGCAGGCAGGGCCAGCAGGAGAGACACTACTGCTCATATTCAGTAAGCCACGAACCACGGAAGTACACCCGGAAGCTAGAGCACTTTTTTGGTGTACGTGCCCGGCGAGCAACTCAAATGGAACGAATAGGTGCCATCTTGGGGTCCGGTATCTAGTTATTATTAAAAATCTATGGGGAAGGGTTGAGAACATCCTCTGGGAGGGGATGCGCTTGATTTAAAAAACAGGAGCAACACTGGTAGACTTGTCACGCGACACAAAATCGTTGATCGTGATTATCTTGTTTTGCAAATCCAGGGAAGTCAAAATGGTAATTGAAAATAAAATCAAATGATTCGCCCAGCCCTAGTTCAAAATAGTCAGAGTTTGAGGTGCCCAATTTTCCGCCTCGTAAGGGGTAAACATATTCGCGGAACCTTTTTGGTTTGAAAAGAACAAGGCGCCCTTCCGTTGCTTGAGGGGCTGTTGATGACTTGTGGGAGGAGCTGTTGATGACGCCACACGTGCAACCTACTGGCAGTGGATGAACAGGAAACAGCTGATAGCAGGAATGAGCAGCTAGTAGCAAGAGGGAAATACAAACCTGACAGACACTTTAAAGATGAGCAACTGGGGAGACAAGGAATTGCGCGCCCCCCTTGCCCTCGCAAACAAAGAGGCCATTAACCGTCAGATGACAGGAACGGTGAAGGACGGGCCGCCTTATGAGAGAAACGCCAAAGGACTGACCAGCCTGCAAAACGTAGCCATTCCCATACACTCGGACATTCTCTGCCTGGACGTTCATTGAAATGCATTACAGAAGGTCAGTTTTGTTCGGTTTTATGAGCTTTTTCGGAGATTTGAAGTTTAAAAATAGTTAAACAGTGTGCATGGGGTACATGCAACTCCGACACAAGGTACCCTGAGAGGCTGGGCGATGAGGTGTATTTTTTACACTTAAAACCACATCTCAACCGCGAAAAGTGTCTTCTGTGGATAAAGTTGTGTGGTAACGTTAGACCACAACATCAACTCAATGTGAATAAGATTAACAAGGATGTCTACATCTGTTTTAAGGGAAGTCAACATCGTGTTGTGCATATTGTCACTTTGCTGTAAAGAAATATAAAGTTATCTTTAACATCTCTAGCTAAAGTTAGCCTAACGTTAGCTCCTAGCTGCGTTATTCATCATCTTGTTTGCTGGGAGGTCATTAGCCTATTTTGTTCTAGTTTTGTACTTTGGTGATCGTACATAATTGTTAGCTGTTGTCCAAACTAACTAAACTAAGGTTAACTTCTGGAGCTTAGCTTCATTAACTTATCTGTAATCGCAGAGATAACAAAGGTTGGCAAACGACATGCTGAATGATTCAGTGTAAATACTGTAGCACCAAACTAACGGAGAGACACTCTTGGTAAAGATGGTAAAAAGGCCGTTATCCTTTCCTCATATTCTGAGCCAAAAACCTTAACTTCAGTGGCACTTTAACTTGTTGTCTTTGATGGCGACAGCAACGAGATGTGGTTCACAAGCGTACACTGTGAACTGTAAATTTTGGCTTGTAATTTAAGCTTTTCATCGACCTTCTGATTAATATTGACGTGCATGTGTGAAAATTAGAAAAAAAAAAAAACAGAGTTGAGTGTGTGGGCAGTGATTCAGAGATTTGGTACCTTAACTACTTGCTACATGTAAAACAAGCAACAGTCAAAAATAGGTTCATGTTACCATAAATGAATGTTGCTAAGGTTAAATATGTCTTCTTCACAGCACTACTACATAGTAGGAGAAGGACAGTTGTTACTAATAACATTTCAAAAATACTACTTACAAGGAAAATGTATAATAGCTATTCCTGTATATTAAACACAACTAGAAGCCTATTGTGTATAATACATCAGATGGTGTCTGTAGTTTTGGCAGTTTTACCTGCTCCTATGACCTGAGTGCAGATCTTTGAGTTGGGCTGGCCCTGCGTGGGATCTGTACCCTCTGAGTAGCCCTCTCCGTAAAATGTCAAGCTGAAACAGGTGTCTTCTATCTGTGAGGAGAGAATGAATGATGAGAGAGGAACTGAATGAGCGGACAAGTAAATGAAAATTTATACACAATGCTCACAACATGCTGTACAAAGAAAAAGAAAAAGAAAAAACCCTCCAAGACAATTAACACTGCACATAAATAGTTGAACAATGTGTCTGGGCATCTGACTAATTGTGCTTCTTTTAAAGTATTCATATTACTACTACTCTATATCATTGAGGTCCTCTGCTAAATTTGGCATCATTTTTAATCAATATGACTTTGATTTAATAAATCAGCAGTTATAAATAGGTATAAACTGTGTTGTTAAGGCAGACGAACATAATCTGGGAAAAATCAAGTTTATTCACTTTACATGGCGCTAAAATCAATACTGGATTATGTTCAAGTTTTGCCAAATGAGTGAGTGTCTCTTTATGTATCGTAAGAAATCATAAATCATTTTAAAAAGGAGTAGAGGTTTACAACAAGCTAGCTTGGCCCAGTTACATCTGACAACATGTTAATAGAGCAAGGAAAGCTTATCATCCGCATGCTTGGCTAAGAAGCAAAACAAGATCGCTACTGTGAGCTAACTCAGATGGTCTACCTGAACGGAGCCGACTGTTTGGTCTTGTCTTTCCTTGTAAAAGATTTTGCCAGAATTTTTGTTGTCAATTTTGTTCATTTCAGTTGTTGATACAATGTCGTTATGAAATAAAATGGCATCAACGAATACTCATTGTCAAAATTTTTGTTGACAAAATGAACACAGGAGCATATAGTGTGTCTTTGTATTTGAGTGGTTTTGTAACCCTCATAGTATCTTGTAGCTAACCAAATACATTTTATTTGCCACTAGTGTTACAAAAATACATATATCTATATATATCTATATATATAGATATATATATATGAGTATTTTTAAATCTCAAGTTTTTCTCAGTGACATTAAATATTCATGAAAAAATGAGAGTCAAAGTTAAAGTTTCAAAAATAACCTGCTTAGGTATCATTTATTAAGAGTTTAACACTCAAATGATTTTTTTTGTTTTTTAAAAAGGACAACAGTTATCACATTTTGATTTAGATGTTGCTAAATCCTGGAACCTTGCTGCCCTCCTGCTGTGAGGCGACAGTGCTAACCACTGCACCACTCTGTGCTGTCCCCAAAAACACAAACACAGATATCTGTCATGAGAAATAACCCAAACTCTTCTTACTTTGGTAGAAAGGAGTAAAAAGACAGTTGAGAAAAGAGATTTTCGAGGCCTTTAACAACACAAACTAAATCCACCAGACCAGATACGTCACTTCACTTTAAAGCTCCTAACTGCAAGCAGCTGTTTGACAGCCATATCCCATGCTGCCCAAGGAAGCTTTCAGCTCATATGATACAAATAAATTCAACTCAAACCGTATTTGAGTTACCTGTTTCATGGTTGGACCAGACTTGGTGAACAATCCAAAGGAGAACAGTGATGGAAACTTTGGGAAAGACAAAACAAATGTCATCACTCAAACACTCATCCATGATCTGCTGTTAGTAGCAAGCAAGCTCTCACTGCAGGCATCATGTGGCGACATTTACCAGGTGTAAGTAAACCACCGACAAAACGAAAAAACACAGATGAGGACGAAGCCAAAGCTGTAACATTACAGAAAAAAAGAACGTTTTGTGAGAGATGGAGGTTTGTCAATAACGGCTACACTACGATGTTGAGGGTGCAGTAGTGAGCTGTGCAGTCTGAGGTGGTTTATGATTAATAAGCATCTGGAAGGTTTACAAAAAAACAATTTACTGTTATGTTTACTGAAAATCACTGTTATGTTTGAAATACAAATGTTTGAAGTACAAAGTGCAAGTGGAATTTTGAGTTCAAAATTTGATAATCTCAAACTAATTTTGCTTCCAATTTCACTCTTATCTCAATGAAAAGTACTGAAACAAATGTATATGTGACATAAAAAGGCAATTCATTATTTTGGCTGGTAAAAAATATGCTTGGCCGGTTAATTTTTTCATCTACCAGTCCCCTTGGCCGGTGAGCCAAAAAGTTAATTTTCAGCCCTGGATACAGTATAATCCATGTTGCACTGGAACATTTCTAAACTGACAAGAATCAAGTAGTAACACAGCGGTTGCCACACAGTGGTGATGCACTTAATCTCAGTAGCCGTGGGTATGTCAACATGAGTCTTAAAGCTGTTGTTATCTTTAAATGAACTCCACTATAAAGTGACTCTGATGATCTGCTTTGGGCAGCAAAAAACCAAGGTAGACATTACAAAAACAAATTGGATGATGAACAATTTAGCTACCGTGGTAAGGATTTTCCTGCCCAGGCTGAATTTCACCATGAACCAGAAGATTAGGCCACCACAGAGGAGCTTGACTACCGAGAAGAGGCCACCAATCCCAACGTAGGCACTGTACTGGACCTGTGGGTGGAGGGACGAGAGGGCACGAAAGGCACAATGTTCATTTTAAAAAGGGAAATTAAAGGTAACAGAGAATTAAAAAGATAAGGGGATACAGATAACAGGTGCAGATGAGGGGAAAATGAAAGATGAGCAAAATGTGGTAAATTGGGATCGACTGGACTGACTATACTGACTGTGTCCCCTCACCTTTAAAAAAAACAAAATTCCGACGCTGATTACCCACTGTAATCTACTGGTCATACGACACCATGTCAGGCTGTAGCAGCAGAACCCCTGAGAGTCGGTGCGTTTTACCGCATATGAACTTATCGCTTCAAAGTAATAGCCTCCAAAATGAACATCATCTTGCTTTAACCTTTGCTGGACAGTGTTGTGTAACAGTAGCACAAATTGAGAAAAGCTGTAAAGACAGCAAACTGACTCAATGATGTCAGTTACACAGCAATATCTATCTTTGGTGTGCTAACATCAGCTAACCATTATTTACTGGTTATGACAGACCAAGTAATTATGAATAAGTGATTATGAAATACTCCTTCCATCTCAAAGAGGAATATTTCTCGTGGCATCAAGCAAAATACGTGACTACTTGAAACCAGGAGACATGATACATACTCCTGTCTCCTACAGTGGGAGGTTATGTGTGATGTGGCGGAAAATACAAGGAAACATCAGTAATGTTATTTTGAAGAAGGAAATATATTAAGCAACTGTAACTGTGTTTAAAAGGAAACTCCACAAGGTTGCTCTGTTAACTACCACCACTGCAATCAATAATGGGAAACACAGTGTCAGTTCTTGTGTTGATATAATCATACCGGTGACTGGTGTTCCTCGTCATGAAGGAAACGCTGGGTTCTCTTGACTACCGAAGGGTCAGAGCCCATAAATGGGATGGCATACTGTTCAATCTCTTTGCTGAAAAACAAAAACCCTCTGGACACACACACACACACACACACACATGCAAATCAAATTAGAAAAAGAGACAGCAAGGTGGTCAACGCTGACCCTCCACCTCTGCTTGCATAATCAGTACAAAAGTATTCAAGCTCATTTCATCCATTAATAGTCTCTAAATCTGTCTCTCCCTCCCCAATAGGCCGCAAATAAAATCTCACTACAGTGTGTGTGAGTCAGTCTGCCAGACACAGTAACAGTCTGCAAATCACCACTATCTATCTGGGCCGATACCGACACCGATGTTTAAAATAACAATTTGGCTCATAGCCCATGCTGATATTTTGTTGTTGTTGTTGTTGTTATTTATTTCCCCTTTTGAGCCAGGGAAACAAAGAAATCTTATTATAAAAAAAGGTTTTTCAACTGTTAAAGTCATTCAAAACTTCATTACACTTCCTTTGAATGAGCACAAATTCAATAAAACAAATTTATGAAACAACCTATAATATAATTTTATAGCACCTGAAAAACATCTTTTAAAAAAAACAGATAGATAGATAGATAGATAGACAGACAGACAGACAGATAGATAGGTAGATGGGTAGGTAGATAAATAATATTGCTGTGAAAATATCCAACAAATTTCTGAGAAAGTGAGAAAGTGCTGGAGTACATTAGCCTGGAAATCCAGACCCAAATCTAGAAAGATTTAGGGTCTGGCCGTGAAAATGGCCCAACTCGAGGGGCGGGACCAAGCATGCATTTGTAAATATCACTGCATGCAATTGGATAACACTACGAACAATCAGAACAATACAAGGGGTGACGTATACGCTTAGCTAAAAACGTCCTTCTTGCAAAGGAAAGACTCGAGCCGTCTTCTATTCCTCTTTTAGAGAAAAAGCCAAGTCTAACTCGTTCATTGTAGCAGCCAAAGCCATTTCAAACAACTGGTGTTCATCTGTAGCAATCTTGCAGTGTTTACTGACTGATTCCGGACTTTGTCGTCGCAGCGCTGTCGTCATCTGTTTAGCTCACCTCTGGCCTGCCTATAGATACACCAATGTGATTGGTGCAGCTCGGTTTCATGGGCATAGGTAATGAGTATCATGCCAGAGTGACTCGCTGAGCAAATTCAAATTGTGCCCTCGCGAGAACTCTGGATTTCCAGGGTAGGAGTACATTGTTTTAGATTGACAACCCATGACGGTTGTTGAAAAAGTGGGCTTCCAGAGTTTAATGGATCACCTGTACGAGAAAGTGAGGAAACACTTATCTCAACAGTTACAAGATGTAGATGTCATGAGCTTCACCACCGACATCTGGAGCTCGGAAGTGTGCCCTATGTCTTTGTTAAAGGGACATTGTGTAACATTTTCAGTTGTTTATTGGCAAAAATTGATATCTGCATTCATAAATATGTCATCACTGGTGTACTATTACCTCCACCAATAATCTGACTTATTCTCGTAAAAGGAAAATTTAGGATTTGTTTGTACATTGTGCGGGTAAGTCGTCTGGGGGGTTCCATTACGGTTCGCCATCTTGAGAATACACCCGCCAGCAAGGGACATGCAGCACCGCCTTCGGCGTTTTCGTTGAGAGCCAGGCCAGCACTGCGTGACTGAGGAGCCGAAGGAGAGGAGCAAGAGGCGCTTCGCTACTACCCTGGCAAATTTGAAACTAAGTCCCACTCTTTGAGCATAATGCAGGATCATGCATATGCAGCATCATGGGAGACGGAATCCTTGTCGCCAAGAAAGCACAAAAGGGAATAGAAAAGGCAGCGTGACCGGCGAATTAACAGAACAGAACGAAGGCCCACATCGGGGTAGCCTTTCCCAGGTAGAGAGAGCTGCTGAGCGAGGATGGTAATACAATCACAGGCCGGTGCTGTTGTTGGCTGTTAGCCGCTGTTAGCGGCCAGTCGCTAACAGCCTCATCCCTCTCCTCGCATCACTGCGCCGCCGTTAGCCGGTGTTAGCCGCGATTAGCCGTTAGCCGCTGTTAGCGCTGGCCTGTGATTGTATTACCTTTCTCCTTCAGCAGCTCTCTCCACCTGGGAAAGGCAACCCCAATGCTGACCCTTGTTTTTTTAATTCGCTGGTCACGCTGCCTTTTTGATTCCCTTTTGCACTTTCTTGGCGACGAGGATTCCGTCTCCCGTGATGCTGCATAATCCATGATCCTGCATTATGCTCAAAGAGTGGGACTTTGTTATGCGGCAGTAGTGCTGCTGGCCACTATCAGCTGTTTCAATTTACACCCGCCCCAACAGGCCTACGTTGTAAACACAGCCAGTATGGTGAGGAGGGGGTTTGTCAACTCGCGTCGCGTGTGTCTGTGTAGCAGCCTGAATGAATTCTCCATGTAGTATCGGATGACATGGTTTCATCAGTGTTATCATAGCTTTTTGGTACACAGCGGCTACCGTTGTTGCAATACGTGTTTGAAACAGTGAGGCGCTAGAGTGCGCCATCTGTTTGACTGCAATATATGATTCCTACACACTGTGGCTTTAAGTTTAACAGTGCACTGGTTAGACTCCAATCACACCCCTTGTAGCGCCGTCCTGCAAGCCAAAAACTTCTCCGGATCATGCTTTTTAGGTCAACCATGGTATCATGGTACAGCATTGGGATCGGTATCGAAACTGAAGAAGCTGGATCGGTGCATCTCTAAACATGAGACAACGGAAAAGCAGCCTATGCCGTTAGTGAATGTCATCCTTTCTGTCAATAGGTCGATAGCCGTCAACGATACAGATGTTAGGCTAATAAATAAGCACATCTCTAAAATATTCCATCTTTCACCTTGGAATCAAACTACTGACGTGTAGGTCAAGTGTAAAACAGATATATCAGTTTTAAATTCTGTTGTGTGCTGAAGAAACACATCTTACACCTTCCTTGACTAATCCATGCCAAGCCCCACATTCCAGTAAAAAATGTAATACTCAGAGTAAAGTGTTTTGGCCACACAGTAATTGCTCAGTTATGGCCTTACCTCTTTTTGACTTTGGCTCCTACCACAGGCAGCGGCTTGTGGCCAAACTTCTTCCTCAGCTGGCGGAGGGATCTGCTGTCTGCGAAACCGTACACAGCAGACTGCCAAGTAGCATCGTGGCCAGACATTCCCTACAAGGGTTGAGATAACTTTTAACTACGTTGTGATGCAGGAAACCAGTGCCAACCAAAAGCCCTCTCAATTTCCCCCAATAAACACCAAAGGTTTAAATGTGAAAGGACAACTTATTTCTTCTGACTGACAGGTAAGTGACCTGAGCCTGCTGAGGATTATGTGACTTACTGAATTACTTATGAATAAAACTCTGGCGTAGTTGAACAAGTCGCTACAGCCATTGGCAGGTTTTGGTTATATATTATTTAGTTTCAAGGGAAGTTAAAAATGGGCATAAAATAACCCTTGTTCCCCCTAGAGCTAGTCTTTGCTCAGAGTCATTTTAGGAATTTAGTTACCTTCCTCTGTGCAGAGTAGAAGTAAAGTAAAATGTACTCAACTCTGTACCTGCATTGATATTTTCTGACATTTTCTGATATGTACCATCTATGATAAGTGACATCTTTAACTTTACCCTTTCAAGTGAGAGCTCAATTGACGTAAACTTAAACCAAAACAGCCGTCACTTTGCTTTGTACAATGCTGGAGAAAGAGTATCAGACTACGTTTCCCATCATGCAGTGCAGAAGCTTAAATTGTTCATAATACCTGAGGCCCACTGCTGATGTTCAGGAAGCTCTCCACAGCTGTCAGTGTTCCTGAAATTAGACCAAATCACACAATCTAAGACAGCGTTACAGTTAAAATTTATACGAATTGAAAATACAATCAAAGGCATTCAACTAACCTTGACTGTTTCAGCCTTTGGATAAATGGAAGCAAAAAGTTTGTGCCTCTCTATTTTTTGATTAATCAGTGGATCAGCTGAAATGTATGACCAATTCATGATTGTATTAAGTCATAAAAACTGATTTTCTCCATATGTGGAAATCGGAGGCAAGGCAAGTTTGATTGCATTTCAGATGAGGCAATTCAAGGTGATCCACATAAAACATCAAAAGTATCAAGACAAGGTGCAAAAGACATTTATAACAATTCATTAAAGAATTAGAGAATAAAAATTTAAAACGCACTAAGATGGGTATTAAATACAAGAATACAAGCTACAGATTAGTGTAAGAAATAAGTATGTGCTTGATTTTATAAAAGGCGGCAGCAAACAGAAAAGTCTTCAGCCTTGATTTAAAGGAAGTGAGAGTTGGTGCAGACCTGCAGCCAGTTTCCTGGGAGTTTTTCTCCAGATATGTGGTACATAAAAACTAAATGCTGCTTCTCGATGTTTTGTCTTGACTCCTGGGACACAAAGCAGACCTGTCCGCAAAGACCTGAGAGGTCTGGATGCTTCATACTGTAGCAGAGGATAAGAAATGTATTGTGGCCCTAAACCATTTAGTGCTTTGTAAACCAACAGCAGTATTTTGAAGTCGGCTCTCTGGCAAACAAAAAGCATGATGTGTGAGTATAGAACCAAAAGTCTGACAATCCAATATATAAGCATCAGGTTTTAAATAAAGGCACAACACAGTACTGCAGTGTGTTTGGTGTCTGGTGTTGTACACCCTGATCTATTTAGGGCTCAAACAACTCAGTAGAATTTTAATCTCTTTATCATATTCATTGAGTAAACAATAAACAGGCTTTTGATTTACAGTGGCTGACTCGTACCTTTGAACTGCCTCTGTGTATACAGAATACCCAGGTCTGCCGGTATGGAGTCGAAGCCACAGCTGCCAATCACATACACTCCTCTGTCCAACGCCTTAGTGTGGTACTCTAGCTGCATACGCTCCAGAAACTGTAAAGGACAGAGACTCAAGGCATATGCATACACACAAAACAAATAAACACACAACCATAATGTAGTCACAGCAAAAAAGACTCCATCCAGTCGGTGTACTTTATCCCTTTGAAACCTTGAGCAACATCACTTTTGCACTGCTTTCAGGTGCCTTTCACAAGTATTTAAACCTTTGAAACTTGAGAAAATTGGTGCGATTTCTTTCAAAAACATGGGGAAAAAGGCACTAAGCAATTTGGTAAGAAATGTCACATGAACTGCAAAAAAAAATATAGAAAATTATTATTTTTTTAAATGGGAGGAAAGAAAAAAGCTAGGGAAAATAGATTTATAATTGTTATAACTCTTACATTTTAAAATTATGTTACAAATTATTATTTTTCAGCACTTTTTTTGGTTTATTTTTAACCTTCTTTCTTTTACTAATTTTCTTGTATTTAATTTCTCTTTTTACTCATTTCTTTTTCTAATTTATGGGTCATTCCTTCTTTTGTTGTTCACTGCCTTCTTCCCATGTCTTTAAAAGAAATAAAGCCAATTTGCTGAGGTTTCGAAGAGTTAAAGTGCAGTGATAACCAATTTATAAAGGTATGATCACAGTAAATCAATCAACACATTAAAACAAAAGAAATGGACATTTATCTTCCTACCTGAGGCTCCCCACAGATGTCTATGTAGTGAGCTCCATTTTCTATGCATGCCTTGACCACTGGTTCACCATAAAATCTGTACTGAAGGGACGAAGCGCATAGAGAGAATAGTTCAAAACAACACAAAAAGCTGTAGGAAATGTCATCTCAAACTTCCCTTTGTTTGAACCCATGATAAAGTCTGGAGGACACACGTACAGGGCCCACACAGTTGAGAATCACCAGGCCTTGTTGGCACATGATGGCCAGCGATTCCTCGATGCTCACATCAGCAACAATGATTTCAATGTCTGTCCTCAGCTCTGGCATGGCTGAGAAAAGAGAGGGAAACAGATGATCATTCACTTATTGTCAAGTGGATAACTTACACATTGCCCTAACCTAGTTTGTTGTAATTGTACATGTCAGACTAAGGCTTGCATTTCTGAGCCACTGCTATTTAAGGTTAATACAAAGCTGAAAATATCATTATAATAAATAAATATAATTATTTCTCATTGCTTATTGCTACATCACAACAGTGTTAACACTCTGGTATTAACTTGAGAAGAACATGTGAAATATCAGTACTGCAGAGACTAGAGCAAATTATGAAATGTCCCTTTCCTACTGTATAAAAAAAGCCTTGCTGGACAGTCAGCCTGTGTCTAGCTGTGAGCTACACAGCTCAATGACCCGACCACTGCACATTTCTGAAGCCAATTAGTTGTTTTGAGAGCAAAACAAGATATTTAGCTATATTTGGGCATCAAGTTTATATCCTTTACTTGTAGCTTTCACAACAACAACGACCCAAAATGCTGCCTTCGTCATTTAAGTGAGTATGCTGCGGCAAGACTGAAACGCAGTCTGACTATATAAACATCAACTGCGTGACAGCAGTCAGCCCAGTCTCAGTTAGCTTCACTACATCCAGTGAATCACATACACAGCCTCTCCGCTGCCCTTTTCAACACTTCTCCCAGACGCTGCCTGCTCCTCCCGGCCACGGCCCATTTCAGGCAGCTCTCTGCGGCGCAGCGGGCGACCTCCTCCACAACAAACTGCCCGGTGAACCCCGTGGCACCAAAAATAATAATGTGGTAGGGTCTGGTAGAGGTTACAGCCGCCATTGTTGCTGTCTGGTTCAAGGTCCCGCCTGGTAACGCGTTAGTTACTGTTCTGTCCGCTGATTGGCTGAAGACGCACCCACTGTCCTGGAATGAAAAGTAGACGAGAGCAGGCGGCTGCAGCGTGAGGAGGGGGGGGGGGCGGTGACAAAACAGTTTCCCGACAGTTTCCAGCAGCCTTCAGTCCGCACAGGAAGTCACAGACACACTCACATCCTGTCTGGAGTGATGTCAATTCATTAAAGAAGTGATCAGACCCATATATAAGTTTGTTTTCAGTCTCCAGTTGCTTTAATTATGGTAGATTAATTTATTAAAATGCTTTACAGGAGATCTGTGGTTTATATTCATGGTTTATCCTCCATTAGACATGAATTCTCCTGTAAATCAGCATCATATCAGTTTGACCTGTCCCCTCAGCTACACAGGCTGAATACACTGTGCTTGACTATAAGGTTCATATTTTCAGAGGAAAAAAAATACAAGACAACAGCTTTCAGTAAGGCTCAGTCAGATACAGTCAGGGCTTCACATCTGTACAGATGTTTGTTTAAGAATCCTCACATCCCACTGACCACAAGTCTCTGTAAATAATTTGTCCAATATTAATATAGTACAGTAGACTCTGTGATGAATGTATTCATTCTCTGACAACTAAACTTCACCATCAGTCACACATTTTCTGTTCACAGAATAAACCTTCAAATACAAAAATAAAAAATAATAAAATTAATTAAAAAAATAAATAATTAAAATTCAAATTAAAAAAATCTAAAATTCCACAAAAATGAATAGTTTATCTAAAACATTATATTGTTGAGTCGACATCTGAACCAGTCGGAGACAAAACTAACCGGCATGCATTGTGCGCCAATAGCATATATACATATATACATAGACACCGCACTGACTGTCGCTGCCTATTGGAGCCGACGTCCCAGCCGGCCGCCATCTTGGATGGGTCTCGCTTCGCCTCCACAGTGCATTCACTTCTATTGAGGAAGGAGCTGTTTGCATAAGTAAAATAGAATAACTCACTGAATTTCATACAGTTCTTTTATTCAACTCAACCCCAGAGTGGAATATATATATATATATATATATATATATATATATATACTGTATAAACACAATATGCATAATACAAAACATAGTATAGCATATTATGTATAGCACACCTTTCACTTTTCCACCAGCTGTGCTGCAAATATCTCCTGCTGCTCAACCTTCTGTATCTTTTTTCAAATGATTTTGACCACAGTCCCATTTTCATAGTTATAATTCCAATACCAAAATTAATTTCAGTGTTTATGTAAATATTGAAAATGTTTTTTTACTACTTTTGGGGGATCACAGCAGTCAGTGTAATAAGAATAAGAAGAACTTTATTAATCCCCAAAGGAAATTTCAAAGAAGTCTGCAAGATCATCTATTTAACAAAGAATTATGAAGTCTGATGGCTGTGGGTATAAAAGAGAGTGAGTGTGTGTGAGAAATAAACTCAATCAACAGTCAAGCATTTTCTTTATTAAAATATATTAATAAATGTATTAATATGCTATACTATGTTTTGTATTGGTATATTGTGTTTATACATATATATATCTATATCTATCTATCTATCTATCTAGATAGATAGATAGATAGATAGATAGATAGATAGATAGATAGATAGATAGATAGATATACACACACAGTATTAAATATGTAAAATTGTGAGGCTGTCTGGGCCTGGTGACTTCCCACTGGGCATTTGTGAAATAGCTGTGTCTAGCTCTTCTATTGTAATATCAGCTTTGGTTAGAGCTTTGAAATGCTTGTCAGTTTGCGGGGTCCATTGCTTCAGCAAATTCAGGAAAAATCCAGCCTCTTGCTTTGAGAATTTAGAAATGTATAAGGATTTGTAAAAAGAAAAAATGTGTTCTTCAATCTAGTGCTGATCCTCTTCTCTAAATTAAAGAAGTAAGATAAGTTTTTCTCGCTATCTTCAATCCATCTTGCCCTAGAGTGGATAAATGCTCCTTTTGCCTTATCTACGTATATAAAGGTCGTCTAAACTTGACTGCAGCTGAAGGAGTTCAAGGTTATCTTCATCATTAAGATGAGTGTTATGACAAAGAGTATTTCTTTTAGATACAACTTCAATCTGTTGTTTTCGTCTCAGTTTCGCCAAAGTTTTACCTTTGTTAATGCCAATTCTCCAAACATTAAATTTAAGCCATTCCCATTTACTCGTGGATGGTAAATCATTAAGTTGCATAATTTCACTGATTAAAGAAACACTTTGTTTGCAAAAAGATTCAGTTTTTAATAAATTACTGTTAAATTTCCAATGTAAGGTTCTGAATTTAGGAAAATTGGTCACAGGTGAAACAGTCAGAGAAATAACACAATGGTCAGTAAGGGGAGAAGGGCAGATATTGCAATCAGAGGATAAATCAACTAAATTACGAGTAATTAGCCAGAAATCTAATCTAGAGCATTGAGACCGACTCGTATTGTTACTCCATGTATATTGTTTTTTGCCTGGATTCATCATACACCAAACATCAACAAGGCTGAGTGATTTAGAGAAGTGAGATATTATAGGGGTAAACGAGTGAGTGTTGAACTGGGAGGGATATCTGTCTAGCAATTAATCTGAAACCACATTAAAGTCACCTGCAAGTTACTTTGTCCATTGAATATTGATTCACCCAGTCATCAATCACGGTACCTAAAGCAGAGAACAATCTCAATTTTTAGCTTGAATACTGAAACCATATACATTCAGAAGGATGTGGTTACATCATTCATTTCATCAATAACCATAAGCCAGTGGTTCTAATTATCGCCTTTGTGATCCATAACCTTACCATCCAGTTGTTTAAATAAAATAGCCACTCCAGCTGAGTGTGAAGAACCATGGGAGAGAAATATGTCATCACAGCCCCATTGGGATCTCCAAAAGTTTACATCATTATCAATAGAATGTGTCTCCTGTAGAAAAAAAAACAGTTAGTCCTTGGTTGCTCCTTGCAAAAAAGAAAAATTGCCTTGCGCTTTGTGCCGTTCCTAAAACCTCTAATATTTAACCATAATAAAGAAAATACCATACAGAGATTAAATGCATTCTGAAACTTAATGCAGGGATAAGAAATCTGCAACCTTCCAAAACTTGCTGATACAAATTCAACCAAAATAAAATTCAGCCTCAAGGCTTATTTCTTATAAAGAACATTTTTTAAATACTATTTTCCCCACCCCTCATCTCTTTTCCCCTTATTATTATTTTGTTTTTGTGAATATAAAGAAAAACAAATAAATAAACAATAATAATATGCAATTGAACTTTACAGTTTGAGAAATCAGTCTCACTGCTTGGACGAGGAGAGGGGAGATGGAAAGGTGCTTCTCAGCTAGCCACTCAGCGCCCATCAATAACAGCATGTCCGTCTCGCAGATAGGCTTTCAGTCCTCTTTTCCTCGCCTCCTCCACCTTTGGCCAAAGGCGGGCATGGGCTTCTCGGTCCTCTTGATCACTTCTTCCCGGGTGTTTTTGCCCTCTCGCTCAGGGAGTCCGTTAAGCCGCAGTAACCATCTTTGCTTGTATCTTGCATGCTCCAGACATGCATCTTTCAGTGCTTCGTTTTCTTTCTGAAGTGAGGTCACCTGCTTTTTCAACTTGTCTACCGACTCTCTGATTTTAATAACCACATCTGTGTTTTCCTTCAGTTGCCATTCAAAAGCTTGGAAATGTTCATTGTGGGTGCCAAACTTGCGAGTGAGAGTTTGAATGGCGGCATAAAGGACGCTGGTGGAGATTTCACCCTCAGGAGCAGCAGGTTTTTTTTTACTTTTTTGGCTTTGGGTTTTCAGTGAAGCAGACATTGGGTCCCGAACCGTCTCTTCCTCTTCCTGTTGTTCCATCCACTCCATATCCTCATGAACACAGGCTTGCTGAAGAGTGGCTAGGGAGTAGCCATGGTCATGGCTAGCTCCAGCCAAGCTTGAAATTTCGTACGTTAAAAGAGGAGCCTTAGAGAGTGCTGGGTGATTCTCTTGTGTAGAGGTAACTCAACTCAACTCAACTCAACTCAACTTTATTTATAGAGCGCTTTAAAACAACCACAGTTGAAACAAAGTGCTGTACATAAGAGGTCATAAAACAACAAAAAAAGGAAAAAAGCAGGTAAAACAAACAAGCAAAATAAAACAAAACAAACTGAATAAAAACAGCAACAAACAAATAAAAACAGAGCGAGGTCTCATGCTGGGTTAAAAGCCAGTGAGTAAAAGTGGGTTTTAAGGTGGGTTTTAAAAACAGACAGCGAGGAGGCCCGCCTGATATGCAGTGGTAGATTGTTCAACATTTTTGGAGCAGCAATGGAGAATGCATGGTCTCCTCTAAGTGTTCGCTTAGACCTCGGTACCTGAAGGAGCAGCTGATCAGCTGACCTTAGTCACCGGGCAGGGGCGTAGGGGTGAAGAAGCTCAGAGAGGTAGGGCGGGGCGAGGCCATTTAAAGATTTAAAAACAAATAAGAGGATCTTAAAATGAACTCTAAAATGCACAGGCAGCCAGTGGAGGGAGGCCAGGATGGGAGTGATGTGCTCCTTCATTCGTACTCCAGTTAGCAGACGAGCGGCAGCATTCTGAACTAACTGGAGACGCGCAAGGGAGGACTGGCTTACTCCAAAATAAAGTGCATTGCAGTAATCCAGCCGAGACGTGATGAAGGCATGGATTACTGCTTCAAAGTGCTGATGTGCAAGAAACGGCTTCACCTTCGCCAGCTGCCTGAGGTGAAAGAAACTTGATCTTACAACTGCACTAATTTGGCGGTCCAATTTAAAATCACTGTGCATCTTAAAACCCAAGTTAGTAACAGTAGACTTCGCATAAACTGCCAAAGGACCCAGATCAACAGGGGAGGAAACACAGGAGCCGCTGGGGCCAAACACCATCACCTCTGTTTTTTTTTCATTAAAATTTAAGAAGTTTAGGGCCATCCAGGCTTTGATATCTTCAAGACATGCCAGCAGGGGCTTGAGGGAAAAGGCATCGCCTTTACTCAGGGGGACATATATCTGGCTGTCATCAGCATAGCAATGAAAGGCGACACCATGCTTTCTGAGGATAGACCCTAGGGGAAGCATGTACAGGGAGAAAAGCAGGGGTCCAAAAATTTAACCCTGTGGGACCCCATATAAAAGTGGAGCGGAGGAGGATTCACAGTCACCAAGACCAACACACATAGTTCTGTCGGCTAAGTAGGACCTGAACCAGTCCAGGGCACTACCACCAATGCCCACTAGCTGCTGCAGACATTTTAACAAAATGTTGTGGTCTACAGTGTCAAAGGCAGCGTTCAAGTCAAGCAGTACAAGAACAACATAGTTGCCACTATCATTTGCTATTAAAATGTCATTAAAAACTTTTAAAAGGGCAGTTTCTGTGCTATGCAAAGTTTTTAAACCAGACTGAAAAACCTCCATAATATTGTGATGATCAAGGAAAGTTTTTAGTTGTGCATAGACAATTTTCTCCAGGATCTTAGAAACAAAAGGCAACTTGGAGATGGGCCTGCAATTTGCTAAAACAGTGCTATCTAAGCCAGGCTTCTTCAGCAAAGGTTGTACTACTGCATGTTTGAAGCTTACTGGGACAACACCAGAGGACAGGCTGCTATTCAAAATGGTCAGAACCGACTGACCTATGGTAGGGAAAACTTCTTTAAAGAAATGGGGAGGGACCACATCACGAGGGGAACCTGATGGTTTAATATGGGCCACCACATCCTCTAACAGTGACAGAGTCACAAGTTCAAATCTATTGAACATAGCTGGGCAGGTAAAGACAAATGGCAGAAGGAGGAGGTGACATGACTATTCTTTTGAGATGATACACTGTAGAGCACTTATTTTTAATGCTGTTGCATCACTGGAGTCTTTTTGTAATATTTGTCATGGATCGTATTTTATGAATGCAATTATTAGGCTACAGGATGTATCTTATTTATATTATGGTTACAGGTAATTTCCCTATTTTTATCACAAGATTTGTTTTGACCAAGTGGTTCAGGGTGCTTTCATGAATGGACACTGAGGAAGAGGAAGAGACAACTGTGCATTGCATGCATTAAACTGTCAAAAAATCATTATTAACTCCACAGTGAGCTGAGGGCTCTTCATGTTTTAAAATCCTTAGTGGATAGTTAGCTCTAAAAATGGCCTGTAGATGTAAGAGTTGGATAGATTCATAATTAAGTACATAGGGGACGTGAAACCAACAATGTTTCTCTGTCACATCTCAGTCTTCCAGATTTTGGTGCCAAAGAGGGTTTCCCAGAGAGCAGGACTTTGTTATGCTGCAGTAGCGCAGGCTTTCAAATTTGCAGGGGTAGTGGCGAAGTGCCTCTTGCTCCTCTCCTTCGGCTTCTCAGTCACGCAGCGCTGGCGCTTGTCACTTGATGTCATTTGTAGGCATTTGCTGAAATGATGATGATGCTCTCCCAAACTTCCAAACATATTTAGGTATCAGCTACCTTCATGAATTTATTCCCCGTGGAAAAGAGTGGGTGAGCCAGTGTTCTGCTTTTTACATCTGACTGTACTATGTGTGACTCTATACCTGTCTCCAAAGACACACATACAAGGAAGTTTTGAGCAGGAAAAAGATGTTTATGCATACAGACTTCAGGTGTATTAACATAATATGCCCATCAAGAATCCACTGGGTTATGTGAGCCCAGTGAGAGGTGACACTGCTGCATTACACTTAATAATAAATCAGCATCACTTTTAAAATGACGCACACAATGAACAGGGATGTCTCATATGGCAAATGTGTCTCGTTCTCACAACAGCCTCACAACATAACTAACTGAACTCCACACCAGTGATGACGATGATCATACTTTAAATGGCAAATGAAGTCTAAAATTTTGCTTGCCTCACAGCACCTCCATTTGCAACATAAAAAGGACAAACATTTAAGACAGGAAACAAAGATACACACATTTAACAACAATCAAGACCCTGTTAACATGCATCTGTGATTATGCTCCATTTTTAGTTTTAGGACTGACTGGTGCACAAATCCTGCTCTTCTTGTCTTTGTTTTCAGAGTGATTTTTCTTTCTTTCTTTATTAATTTTTTCTGTTATATTCTCGGCTGCTCCTGTCTTTACTTTGGTTCCCAAGGAAGGGAGGATTTGTTAAATCACTTTCACCCTCTTCAACCTCCACTTTTCATGTGGAAAGAAACGGCTTCTAAACAAAACAATATGACCAGCTTAAAAATGTGACTTTTTTAGGGCAACAAAAATATGACAGTTAACTTCATGAACTGAAAACACACTGAAATAGCGACAGCTACACCTATTCATATGAATATAATTACAAAACCTAACCAAGGTTGTCACAGCAGCACTGACTTGTCAACTGACGGCATCCACCTGTCAGTCAAAGTGACCATGCCTTTAATTATGCATACCTTTAAGACTTAATAAAAATGGAGACGGGTGAGTATTGTAATTATTCATCCCTGTGCAGCTGTCATGAAGGGGGAAATAGCTATAGCTCTAGTTGCTAAGAGCAAATATTGTAATGTAGGTGTGGATATTGTAGGGAAAACAAATGACATAGTTGTTGGTGTGAGATTCATTGCAGCTGCATTTTCGAGACTTTGAATAAACACTGAGTAAAAACGTTTCTATTGTGCTAAAAAAAAACGCAGTTCAGGTGGGACAACGTTTCTCCCTGAATAAATCTGCTGTTGCAAGTTAGTAGAATATAATCCGTATTTTGAGAAACTGTCGTGATCCTGGGTTTTTGTTAATATTGTGTTATCTTGTGGACTTCATTTTGGGGTGTTCTGTTTGTGTTCTTCCTCGTTTTGTCATCAATTCACGTTTAACATGTTTCCTGTTTTATTTTGTAGATTCTCTTCCCATGTGTCATGTCTGGCTGTATGTCCTGTCTTGGGGCCTGTCCCATTATGTGCGCTTGATCACACTTACACACTTGGACACTTGACGTGCACGTCCATGTGCTTAGTGTAAATGCGCAAGTGTATCCCATTTCTACGACGACCAAAAGTGCAGTGTGCTTGATTTGTACTTTACCCACACTTATAAGACTGCACCTGAGCGGTATTTGGCTAAGTATAAATCCCACAATGCATCACCAGCTGGTGAAGTCTGCCCACTATAGTTCAGTGAACCTGCCATCATCGGGATTTCGACTGAGATGCCGCTGAAGAAATTTCAATGTAAGAAAAATGTTTTATTTATTAATTTTATATCATAGTCCCGTTCATATCATAGCGTCATGATGGTACATGTTAGGAAGCTTTGTTAATGTGTCTGCGGTGAGGAAATTCACATCAAGCTTTGCCCTGGAATTATTTACTAACCACAGAATTTATCTGAAATAGGGACCACGGAACAAACGTTCCAATTCAGAAAATGATAACCTGTTTACCGGGGCTAAAAATACTGCAGCTGATGGATACAGGTGAGTAGTTTGCTCCGTCATTTCTTTTGATTGATGTCTTTATTTCCAACATGACAAATATTATAAAACAGTAGTTAACTTATTTAATCCTTCCCCTTTTATTCACTAATCAATAACCTTTAACTTTCCTTTAGATATCCACCATAGTGTTACATATGCCAGCATATTAACTGACTTCCTTAAATGCATGTATGCAACATTCATATCCACACCTTTTTTCATCCCTATGTGACAATTATTTCTTTTCACCCTTTTCTAAACTGGATCAAGTTTTTGTTTGCGGAGAATAACATCCAATGCACAATGTAAGGGGCGTTATCAAGTCCGTCCCAATTTCGTTTAAATATCCCTGTGTACTTGGACACTTAATATGTGCTTAAACACTAAAGGCAAATGTACGTTCCGCATGGCAAAACGTCACCAAAGTGTCTGCGTAGTCAGGTTAATACACAGCCGACAGCCCTATTGGACAACTGTTAAAATTCATATTATGGCAAGAACCAATCAGCTAACTAAAGAAAAACGAGTGGCCATCATTACTTTAAGAAATGACGGTCAGTCAGTCCGGAAAATTGCAAAAACTTTAAATGTGTCCCCAAGTGGAGTCGCAAAAACCATCAAGCGCTACAACGAAACTGGCACAGATGAGGACCGACCCAGGAAAGGAAGACCAAGAGTCACCTCTGCTTCTGAGGATAAGTTCATCCGAGTCACCAGCCTCAGAAATCGCAAGTTAACAGCAGCTCAGATCAGAGACCAGATGAATGCCACACAGAGTTCTAGCAGCAGACCCATCTCTAGAACAACTGTTAAGAGGAGACTGAGCGAATCAGGCCTTCATGGTCAAATAGCTGCTAGGAAACCACTGCTAAGGAGAGGCAACAAGCAGAAGAGATTTGTTTGGGCCAAGAAACACAAGGAATGGACATTAGAACAGTGGAAATCTGTGCTTTCGTCTGATGAGTCCAAATTTGAGATTTTCGGTTCCAACCGCTGTGTTTGTGAGACGCAGAAAAGGTGAACGGATGGATTCCACATACCTGGTTCCCACTGTGAAGCATGGAGGAGGAGGTGTGATGGTGTGGGGGTGTTTTGCTGGTGACACTGTTGGGGATTTATTCAAAATTGAAGGCACACTGAACCAGCATGGCTACCACAGCATCCTGCAGCGACATGCCATCCCATCCGGTTTGCATTTAGTTGGACGATCATTTATTTTTCAACAGGACAATGACCCCAAACACACCTCCAGGCTGTGTAAGGGCTATTTGACCAAGAAGGAGAGTGATGGAGTGCTGCGGCAGATGACCTGGCCTCCACAGTCACCGGACCTGAACCCAATCGAGATGGTTTGGGGTGAGCTGGACCGCAGAGTGAAGGCAAAGGGGCCAACAAGTGCTAAACACCTCTGGGAACTCCTTCAAGACTGTTGGAAAACCATTTCAGGTGAGTACCTCTTGAAGCTCATCGAGAGAATGTAAATAGTCATGAAAATAAAGAAAACGCATTGAATGAGAAGGTGTGTCCAAACTTTTGGCCTGTACTGTATATATATATATATATATATAGAGAGAGAGAGAGAGAGAGAGAGAGAGAGACACACACACACACACACACACACACACACACACACACACACACACACGTATGTTTCCCTTTCTTCCTTGTCAGGTCGTCTGTGCTCATCCCTGTGTTCTGTTTCCTGCCTGTTGTTTTCAATTAGATTTGGTTCTTCTGTCATTTGGACTTTCTGTCACCTGTCTGTTCTGGATGTTTTTCATCAGCTTAAGTAAAGCTCGCTTTTTGTTAAACCTCAGACTTGCCTCTTGCTCTGCATTTGGGTCCTTACTGAACTCCTGACAGGAGTCGGGGTTGGACTGAAGTGGAGGAGGAAGGAACACTTGCCATCAGAGTTTTGAGGAAATTGGGGAAAGGTTAATCTTGCAGCAAATATACAAGACTCAGTGGGGTCCTAAAGTCAGGTAGCACTTCCATGGATCTCTCAAACCATGTTGTGAAACTGTTTGTAAAAGTCTGAGCCAAGAGAAGCTATTTTGTTTTCCACTTTTGACACAAACCCAGAATGGAAAAGGACACAGGAGTCAAGTGGACTTTTTTGGGAGTGTGCAAATTACATATAAATTACTTTTTGCTTATCACATTCAAGCTGCACATACTCTTCATGCAGGGCTGTTCTCGTGTAGCTATTAGGCAAGCTTAAGTGAGACAGAAGCAGTAATGAAAATTGGTTCAGTCTTTCCAATTTTCTACATTTTTTAATGGAGTCAGAGGAGCAGAAAGTCACAAACATTGCCGTCTCCACTCTCTGGATGGCACAAACAAGCACTTTGTAGAAAAATCCATCAGTAGAAAGCCCTTTGTGAGTTAAGCGGCTATGAAAATGATTTTGCACTGACAGGTTCAATGAAGATGATTTTGCACTGACAGGTTCAATGAAGATGATTTTGCACTGACAGGTTCAATGATATATGATACGTTTTTCTTCCCAATCCAAGTTAGATGAAACTGGTGGGGAGGCAGGTTGCTTCAAGGCTGTGTTCAGACTGACAGCATTACCTGAAAAACCCTTAAACTCTCAATACATTGCAATGTGAGGTCATCCAGTAATCATAGGTGTACGCACCCTCGTAGCTTACATTGTAGCCAAATATCAAAGGTGTATTCCTGCAGTTACCTTGTAACCCATGTGACAACCTTCCAGAGTGATAAAATCCTGTCTTTAAACTAAAGGATCAAATAAATGATCTTTGAGGTCATGAAAATGAATGAGACATTTGTGTTGTTCTTAACCCTCTGAAGTTCCTAAATATTGCTTATTGCAACAGTGTCTCTGAACTGAAAGCCAAATAATTGGCCCCAACATCTGCTCACTCCTCATGAATAAACATTAGCTTACATGTTTCTTTTTATCTTTAATCAAAAAATTATAAACCTCCGTGATGCTTTGAGTGCAATGAACCGCTTCAGTCTGTGTGTGTGTCTGTCTCTGTGTGTGTGTGTCTGTCTCTGTCTGTCTGTCAGTCTGTCTGTCTGTCTGTGTCTGTATGTCTGTCTGTGTGTGTGTGTGTCTCTGTCTCTCAGTGTGTGTCTGTCTGTGTGTGTGTGTCTCTGTCTGTCTGTCTGTCTCTGTGTGTGTCTGTATCTGTCTATCTCTGTGTGTGTGTCTCTGTCCATCTGTCCGTCTCTGTGTGCGTCTGTCTGTCTCTCTGTGTGTGTCTGTCTCTGTGTGTGTGTCTCTGTCTGTCTGTCTGTCTGTCTGTGTATGTGTCTGTCTGTCTCTGTGTGTGTCTGTCTCTGTATGTGTGTCTATGTCTGTCTGTCTCTGTGTGTGTCTCTCTGTCTGTCTGTCCATCTCTGTCTGTGTGTGTGTGTCTATCTCTCTGTCTGTCTGTCCATCTCTGTCTCTGTGTGTGTGTCTATCTCTCTGTGTCTGTCTCTATCTGTGTGTTTCTGTCTGTCTCTGTGTGACTGTCTCTGTCTGTCTCTGTGTGTGTGTCTGTGTGTGTGTTTGTGTCTGTCTGTCTCGGTCTGTGTGTGTGTGTCTCTGTATGTGTGTGTGTTTGTCTGTCTGTGTGTGTGTGTCTCTGTCTGTGTGTGTGTCTGTCTGTCTCTGTGTGTGTGTCTCTATCTGTGTGCGTCTCTTTCTGTATGTCTGTCTGTGTGTGTGTGTCTCTGTCTGTCTGTCTCTGTATCTGTCTGTGTGTCTTTCTCTGTGTGTCTTTCTCTGTGTGTGTGTCTCTGTCTGTGTCTGTCTGTGTCTGTCTGTCTGTGTGTGTGTGTCTCTATCTGTCTCTGTCTGTGTCTGTCTGTCTGTGTGTGTGTGTCTCTGTCTGTCTGTCTGTCTCTGTATCTGTCTGTGTGTGTGTCTGTCTGTCTCTGTGTGTGTGTCTCTATCTGTGTGCGTCTCTTTCTGTATGTCTGTCTGTGTGTGTGTGTCTCTGTCTTTCTGTCTCTGTATCTGTCTGTGTGTCTTTCTCTGTGTGTCTTTCTCTGTGTGTGTGTCTCTGTCTCTGTCTGTCTGTCTCTGTATCTGTCTGTGTGTCTTTCTCTGTGTGTCTTTATCTGTCTCTGTCTGTGTCTGTCTGTCTGTGTCTGTCTGTCTGTGTGTGTGTGTCTCTGTCTGTCTGTCTCTGTATCTGTCTGTCTGTCTGTCTGTCTGTCTGTCTGTCTGTCTGTCTGTCTGTCTCTGTCTCTGAGTGTGTGTCTCTTTCTGTGTGTGTGTGTCTCTATCTGTCTCTGTGTCTGTCTGTCTATCTGTCTGTCTCTGTATCTGTCTGTGTGTCTCTGTCTGTCTGTCTCTGTCTCTGTCTCTGTGTGTGTGTGACTCTGTCTGTCTGTTTGTCTGTCTCCGCGTGTGTGTCTGTGTCTGTCTGTCTTGGTCTGTGTGTGTGTGTGTCTGTGTCTGTCTGTGTCTGTGTCTGTGTGTGTGTCTGTGTCTGTCTGTCTGTCTGTGTGTGTGTGTGTGTGTCTGTGTGTGTGTGTGTGTGTGTGTGTGTGTGTGTGTGTGTGTGTGTGTGTGTGTGTGTGTGTGTCTGTCTGTCTTTATCTGTGTGTGTGTGTCTCTGTCTGTGTGTGTGTCTCTGTCTGTCTCTGTCTGTGTGTGTGTCTGTATCTGTCTATCTCTGTGTGTGTGTGTCTCTGTCTGTCTGTCTCTGTCTGTGTGTGTGTATGTGTCTCTCTGTCTGTCTGTCTTTATCTTTGTGTGTGTGTCTCTTTATGTGTGTCTCTGTGTGTGTGTGTGTGTGTGTGTGTCTGTCTCTGTCTGTCTGTCTATCTGTCTTTGTCTGTGAGTGTGTGTCTGTATGTGTGTCTCTGTATCTGTCTATCTGTCGTTGTGTCTGTCTGTCTGTGTCTGTGTCTGTGTCTCTGTCTGTCTGTGTCTGTCTGTGTCTCTCTGTCTTTCTGTCTGTCTGTCGCTGTGTCTCTCTGTCTGTCTGTCTGTGTCTGTCTGTCTCTGTGTCTGTCTGTCTCTGTGTCTCCCTCTGTTTGTCTGTCTGTCTCTGTGTCTGTCTGTCTGTCGGTCTGTCTGTCTGTGTGTCTCTGTGTCTGTCTGTATGTCTGTCTGTCTCTGTGTCTGTCTTTTTGTCTCTGTGTCTCTCTGTCTGTCTGTCTCTCTGTCTGTCTGTCTGTCTTTATATCTGTGTGTGTGTCTCTGTCTGTCTATCTCTGTCTGTCTGTCTTTATATCTGTGTGTGTGTCTCTGTCTGTGAGTGTGTGTGTCTCTGTCTGTCTGTCTTTGTCTGTGTGTGTCTCTGTCTGTCTCTGTGTGTGTGTGTGTGTGTCTCTGTCTGTCTGTCTGTCTGTGTGTGTGTGTGTGTGTGTGTGTGTCTGTCTGTCTGTCTCCGTGTGTGTCTCTGTCTGTCTGTCTGTCTGTCTCCGTGTGTGTCTCTGTCTGTCTGTCTCTGTCTGTCTCTGTCTGTGTCTCTGTCTGTCTGTCTCTGTCTGTTTCTCTGTCTCTGTCTGTGTGTGTGTGTCTGTTTGTCTATCTGTCTTTGTCTGTGTGTGTGTGTGTGTCTCTGTCTATCTGTGTGTGTGTGTGTGTGTCTCTGTGTCTGTCTGTCTACGTGTCTCTGTATCTGTCTGTCTGTCTGTGTCTGTCTGTCTGTCTTTCCGTCTCTCTGTC